>OX422222.1:270372108-279752108 GCA_949130495.1 Sambucus nigra
TAAAATTTTCTAGTCTTAGGCATAAAAACTTGTCGTTAGTGGGTGAAAACCCGAAACAACCCCCGAACGGCCTCGTGAGTGGCACCAACAACTCGCACGGGACCAATGTAACTCGTACGAAGTGACCGTGCGATCACGGGACCCCTAGTTTGAGAATACGATGATAATTTAAAAATATCAGGTTTTAGGCAAAACATGGCGTTAGTGGGCGAAAATCTAAAATAGCCCACGAACGGCCCCGTGAGTGGCACCAATACCTTGCACGGGACAAATGTAACTCATACAAACTGACCGCATAATCACGGGACTCCTAATTTGAGAATATGATGACAATGTAAAAATAACAAGATTTGGGCAAAACATGGCGTTAGTGGGGGAAAACCCGAAGAAACCCACAAACGGCCCTGGGAGATGCACCAATACCTCGTACGGGAACAATGTAACTCATACGAACTAACCACGCAATCACGAGACTCCCGATTTGAGAATACGACGATAATTTAAATATTTCTAGACTTAGGCTTAAAACTTGCCATTAGTGGGTGAAAACCCGAAATAACCCCCGAACGGACCCGTGAGTAGCACCAACACCTCGCACGGGAAAATATAACTCATATAATTTGACTGCGAAATCACGGGACTCCCGGACTCCCGGTTTGAGAATACAATGATAATTTGCATATTTCTAGATTTAGGCTTAAAACCATGGCAATAGTGGGCAAAAACCCAAAATAGACCCCCGAACGGCCCCGTGAGTGGCACCAACACCTCGCACGGGACCAATGTAACTCGTACGAACTAACCACGCAATCACGGGACTCCCAGTTTGATAATATGATGATAATTTGCATATTTCTAAACTTAGGCTTAAAAACTTGCCGTTAGTGGGCGAAAACCCGAAACATCCCACGAACGGCCCCGTGAGTGGCACCAATACTTCGCACGGGACCAATGTAACTCGTACAAACTGACCGCGCGATAATGGGACTCCCAGCTTGAGAATATGACAATAATTTAAAAATATCAGGAGTTAGGCTAAAAATGGCGTTTGTGGGGGAAAACCCAAAACAACCCCAAAACGTCCCCGTGAGTGGCACCAACACCTTGCCCGAGACCAATGTAACTCGTACGAATTGCTCACGCGATCACAAGACTCTCGGTTTGAGAATACGATGATAATTTAGAATTTTCTAGACTTAGGCATAAAAACCTGTCCTTAGTGGGCGAAAACTCGAAACAGCCCCCGAACGGCCCCATGAGTGTCACCCACACCTCGTACGGGACCAATGTAACTCGTACGAACTAACAACGCAAACACGGGACTCGCAGTTTGAGAATACGATGGTAGTTTGAATATTTCCAGAGTTATTCTTAAAAACTTACCGTTAGTGGGAGAAAACCCGAAATAACCCCCGAACGGACCCGTGAGTGGCACCAACCCCTCGCACGGGACCAATGTAACTCATACCAACTGACCACGAAATCACAAGACTCTCAGTTTGAGAATACAATGATAATTTTCATATTTATAGACTTAGGCTTAAAAACATGGCGTTAGTGGGCAAAAACTAAAAACAGCCCCCGAACGGCCCCGTGAGTGGCACCAACACCTCGCACGGGACCAATGTGACTCGTACGAACTAACCACGCGATCACGGGACTCCGAGTTTGAGAATACGATGATAATTTGCGTATTTCTAAACTTATGCTTAAAAACTTACCGTTAGTGGGCGAAAACTTGAAACATCCCACGAACGGCCTCGTGAGTGGCACCAATACCTCTTACGGGACCAATGTAACTCATACGAACTAACCGCGCGATCACGGGACTCCCAGTTTGAGAATAAAATGGTAATTTGAATATTTCTACACTTAGGCTTAAAAACTTGCCTTTAGTGGGCAAAAACCCAAAACATCCCCCGAATGACCCCGTGAGTGGCACCAACAACTCGCACGGGACAAATGTAACTCCTACAAACTGACCGCGTGATCACGGGACTCCCAGTTTGAGAATACGGCGATAATTTTCATGTTTCTAGACTTAGGCTTAAAAACTTGCCTTTAGTGGGCGAAAACTCGAAACATCCCCCGAACGGCCCCCTGAGTGGCACCAACACATTGCATGGGACCAATGTAACTCGTACGAAGTGACCGCGTGATCACGAGACTCCCAGGTTTGAGAATACGACGATAATTTAAAATTTTCTAGACTTAGGCATAAAAACTTGTCGTTAGTGGGCGAAAACCTTAAACAACCCCTGAACGGGCCCGTGAGTGGCACCAACACCTCGCAGGGGACCAATGTAACTCGTACGAAGTGACCGCACAATCTCGGGACTCCCGACTTGAGACTACGACGATAATTTAAAAATATTAGGACTTAGGCAAAACATGGCATTAGTGGGCAAAAATCCAAAACAGCCCTCGAACGGCCCCGTGAGTGTCACCAATACCTTACACGGGACCAATGTAACTCGTACAAACTGCTCGGATGATCACCGGACTCCTAATTTGAGAATATGATGATAATCTAAAAATAACAGGATTTGGGCAAAACATGGCGTTAGTGGAGGAAAACCCGAAGCAACCCCCAAGCGGCCCCGGGAGTTGCACCAATACCTCGTACGGGAACAATGTAACTCGTACGAACTAACCACGCAATCACGAGACTCCCGATTTGAGAATACGACGATAATTTCAATATTTCCAGACTTAGGCTTAAAAATTTGCCATTAGTGGGTGCAAATCCGAAATAATCCCCGAACGGACCCGTGAGTAGCACCAACACCTCGCACGGGAAAATGTAACTCATACAATTTGACTGCGAAATCACGGGAGTCCCAGACTCTCGGTTTGAGAATACAATGATAATTTGCATATTTCTAGATTTAGGCTTAAAAACATGGCAATAGTGGGCGAAAACCCAAAATAGACCCCAAACGGCCCCGTGAGTGGCACCAACACCTCGCACGGGACCAATGTAACTCGTACGAACTAACCATGCAATCACGGGACTCCCAGTTTGAGAATACGATGATAATTTGCATATTTCTAAACTTAGGCTAAAAAACTTTTCGTAAGTGGGCGAAAACCGGAAACATTCCACGAACGGCACCGTGAGTGGCACCAATACCTCGCAAGGGACCAATGTAACTCGTACAAACTGATCGCGTGATAATGGGACTCCCAGTTTGAGAATACGATGATAATTTAAAAATATCAGGAGTTAGGCAAAATATGGCGTTTGTGGGGGAAAACTCGAAACAACCCCCGAACGTCCCCGTGAGTGGCACCAACACCTTGCACGAGACCAATGTAACTCGTACGAACTGATCGCGTGATCATGGGACTCACGGTTTGAGAATACGATGATAATAGATAATTTTCTAGACTTAGGATTAAAAACTTCTCGTTAGTGGGCGAAAACCCGAAACAGCCCCCGAACGGCCCCGTCGGTGGCACAAACACCTCGCACAGGACCAATGTAACTCGTACGAACTAACAGTGCGATCATGGGACTCCCGGTTTGATAACAATGATAATTTGCATATTTCTAGACTTAGGCTTAAAAACATGGCATTAGTGGGCGAAAACCCAAAACAGCCCCAGAACGGCCCCGTGAGTGGCACCAACAACTCGCACGGGACAAATGTAACTCGTACGAACTGACCGTGTGATCATGGGACTCCTGGTTTGAGAATACGACGATAATTTAAAATTTTCTAGACTTAGGCTTAAAAACTTGTCGTTTGTGGGCGAAAACTCGAAACATCCCCCGAACGGCCCCGTGAGTGGCACCAACACCTCGCATGAGAGTAATATATAACTCGTACGAACTGACCGCGCGATCACGAGACTCTCTGTTTGAGAATACATCGATAATTTCAAAATATCAGGACTTAGGCAAAGCAGGGCGTTAGTGGGGGAAAATCGGAAAGAGTCCCTGAACGTTCCCGTGAGTGGAACTAACACCTCGCACGGGACCAATGTAACTCGTACGAACTGACTGCGCGATCACGGGACTCCCGATTTGAGAATACGATGATAATTTGCATATTTCTAGACCTAGGCTTAAAAACTTGCCCTTAGTGGGTGAAAACTCGAAACATCCCCCGAACGGCCCCGTGAGTGGCATCAACACCTTGCACGGGACCAATGTAACTCGTACGAACTAACTGTGCGATCACTGGACTCCCAGTTTGAGAATATGATGATAATTTGCATATTTCTAAATTTAGGCTAAAAAACTTATCGTAAGTGGGCGAAAACCCGGAACATCCCACGAATGAACCCGTGAATGGCACCAATACCTCGCATGGGACCAATGTAACTCATACGAACTGACCGCGCGATAATGGGACTCCTAGTTTGAGAATACGACGATAATTTAAAATATCAGGAGTTAGGCAAAACATGGCGTTCGTGAAGGAAAAACCGAAACAGGCACCGAACATCCTCGTGAGTGGCACCAACACCTTGCACGAGACCATTGTAACTTTTACAAACTGACCTCGCGATCACCGGACTACCGGTTATAGAATACGATGATAATTTAGAATTTTCTAGACTTAGGCTTAAAAACTTGTCGTTAGTGGGAAAAAACCCGAGACAACACTCGAACTTCCCCGTTAGTAGCACCAACACCTCGCACGTGACCAATATAACACGTACGAATTGACCGCACGATCACGGGACTCTCGGTTTGAGAATATGCCGAAAATTTAAAAATATAAGGACTTAGGAAAAACATGGCGTTAGTGGGGGAAAACCCCAAAACATCCCCTGAATGACCCCGTGTGTGGCACCAACACCTTGCACGGGACCAATGTAACTCATACTAACTAACCACGCAATCACGGGACTCTCGGTTTGAGAATACGATAGTAATTTGAATATTGCCAGACTTTGGCTTAAAAACATGTCGTTAGTGGGGGAAAACCCAAAATAACCCCGGAACGGACCCGTTAGTGGCACCAACACCTCGCACGGGACCAATATAACTCATACCAACTAACCGTGACATCACGGGACTCCCGGTTTGATAATACAATGATAATTTGCATATTTCTAGACTTAGGCTTAAAAACATGGCTTTAGTGGGCAAAAACTCAAAATAGCCCCCGAATGGCCCCATGAGTGGCAACAACGCTTCGCTCGGGACCAATGTAACTCGTATGAACTAACCGTGTGATCACGGGACTCCCGGTTTGAGAATACGATGATAATTTGCATATTTCTAGACTTTGGCATAAAAACAGGGTATTATTGGGGGAAAACCCAAAACAGACCCCGAACGGCCCCGTGAGTGGCACCAACACCTCGCACGGGACCTATGTAACTCGTATGAACTGACCCTATGATCACGGGACTCTCGATTTGAGAATATGACGATAATTTAAAATTTTCTATACTTAGGCTTAAAAACTTATCGTTTGTGGGTGAAAAACCGAAACATCCCCCGAACGGCCCCGCGTGTGGCACCAACACCTTGTACGGGACCAATGTAACTCGTACGAACTAACCGCGTGATCGTTGGACTCCCAGTTTGAGAATACAATGATAATTTGCATATTTCTAGGCTTAGGCTTAAAAACTTGCCTTTAGTGGGCGAAAACCCGAACGACCCCGTGAGTGGTACCAACACCTCGCACGGGACTAATGTAACTCGTACGAACTGATCGCGTGATCACGGGTCTCCCAATTTGAGAATGCGATGATAATTTTCATATTTCTAGACCTAGGCTTAAAAACTTGCCTTTAGTGGGTGAAAACTTGAAACATCCCCCGAACGAGCCCGTGAGTGGCACCAACACCTCCCACGTGACCAATGTAACTCGTACGAACTGACCGCGTGATCACGGGACTCCCTGTTTGAGAATACGATGAAAATTTGCATATTTCTAGACTTAGGCTTAAAAACTTCCCTGTAGTGGATGAAAACCTGAAACAGCCCCCGACCGGCCTCGTGAGTGGCACCAACACCTCGCATGGAACCAATGTAACTCGTACGAAGTGATCGCGTGATCACGGGTCTCCCAGTTTAAGAATATGACGATAATTAAAAAAATTCTAGACATATGCATAAAAACTTGTCTTTAGTGGGCGAAAACCCGAAACCACCCCGGAACGGCCCCGTGAGTGGCATCAACACCTCGCTCGGGACCAATGTAACTCATACAAAGTGATCGCGCGATAATGGGACTCCTAGATTTAGAATACGATGATAATTTGAAAATATCTGGACTTAGGTAAAACATGGCGTTAGTGGGGGAAAACCCAAAACAGGCCCCGAACGGCCCCGTAAGTGGCACCAACACCATGCACGGGACCAATGTAACTCGTATGAACTGACCGCGCGATCGCGGGACTCCTAGTTTGAGAATGCGATGATAATTTAAAAATATTAGGATTTGGCCAAAACACTGCATTAGTGGGGAAAAACTCGAAACAACCCACAAACGGCCCCGTGAGTGGCACCAACACCTCGTACGGGACCAATGTAACTCGTACGACCTAACCACGCAATCACGGGACACCCAGTTTGAGAATACGATGGTAATTTGAGTATTTCCAGACTTAGGTTTAAAAACTTGCCGTTCGGGGTGGAAAACCCGAAATAACCCCCAAAGGGACCCGTGAGTGGCACCAACACCTCACACGGGACCAATGTAACTCATACCAACTGACCGTGAAATCGCGGGACTCCCGGTTTGATAATACAATGATAATTTGCATATTTCTAGACTTACTCTTAAAATCGTGGCTTTAGAAGGTGAAAACCCAAAATAGCCCCGGAACGGCCCCGTGATTGGCACCAACACCTCGCACGGGACCAATGTAACTCGTACGAACCGACCGCCCGATAATGGGACTCCTAGTTTGAGAATACGATGATAATTTAAAACTATTAGGAGTTGGGCAAAACATGACGTCTGTGGGGGAAAACTCGAAATAGCCCCCGAATGTCCCCGTGAGTAGCACCAACACCTTGCACGAGACTAGTATAACTCGTCCGAACTGATCGCGCGATCATGCGATTCTCGGTTTGCGAATTCGATGATAATTTAAAATTTTCTAGACATAAGCATAAAAACTTGTCGTTAGTGGGCGAAAACCCGAAACAACATACGAACGACCCTGTGAGGGGCACCAACACCTCGCATGGGACCAATGTAACTCGTACGAACTGACCGCGTGATCACGGGACTCTCGATTTGAGAATACGATGATAATTTAAAATTTTCTAGACTTAGGAATAAAAACTTGTCATTAGTGGGAGAAAACCCGAAACAACCCCCGAACGGCCCCGTGAGTGGCACCAACACCTCGCATGGGACCAATGTAACACGTACGAAGTGACCGTGTGATCACGGGACTCCCGATTTGAGAATACGATGATAATTTAAAAATATCAGGACTTAGGCAAAACATGGCGTTAGTGGATGAAAATCCAAAACAGCCCCCGTACGAACTGACCGCATGATCACGGGACTCCTAATTTTAGAATACGATGATAATGTAAAAATAACAGTATTTGGGAAAAACCTGGCGTTAGTGGGGGAAAACCCGAAGCAACGCACAAACGGCCCTGGGAGTGGCACCAATACCTCGTACGGGAACAATGTAACTCGTACGAACTAACCACGCAGTCACAGGACTCCCGGTTTGAGAATACGATGGTAATTTGATTATTTCCAGACTTAATCTTAAAAACTTGCCATTAGTGGGGGGAAACTCGAAATAACCCCCGAACGGACCCGTGAGTGGCACCAACACCTCGCACGGGGAAATGTAACTCATACCAACTGACTACGAAATCACGGCACTCCCGGACTCCCGGTTTGAGAATACAATGATAATTTGCATATTTCTAGATTTAGGTTTAAAAACATGGCATTAGTGGGCGAAAACCCAAAATAGCCCCCGAACAGCCCCGTGAGTGGCACCAACACCTCGAACGGGACCAATGTAACTCGTACGAAGTGACCGCACAATCTCGGGACTCCCGATTTGAAAATACGACGATAATTTAAAAATATCAGGACTTAGGCAAAACATGGCGTTAGTGGGCAAAAATCCAAAACAGCCCTCGAACGGCCCCGTGAGTGCTACCAATACCTTACACGGGACCAATGTAACTCGTACAAATTGATCGCACGATCACGAGACTCCTAATTTGATAATACGATGATAATGTAAAAATAACAGGATTTGGGCAAAACATGGCGTTAGTGGGGGAAAACCTGAAACAACCCACAAGTGGCCCAAGGAGTGGCAGCAATACCTCGTAGAGGAACAATGTAACTCGTACAAACTAACCACGCAATCACGGGACTCCCGGTATGATAATACGATGGTAATTTGAATATTTCCAGAATTAGGCTTAAAAACTTGCCATTAGTGGGGGAAAACCCGAAATAACCCCCGAACGGACCCGTGAGTGGCACCAACACCTCGCACGGGAAAATGTAACTCATACCAACTGACTGCGAAATCACGGCATTCCCGGACTCTCGGTTTGAGAGTACAATGATAATTTGCATATTTCTAAATTTAGTCTTAAAAACATGGCATTAATGGGCGAAAACCCAAAATAACCCCCGAACGGCCCCGTGAGTGGCACCAACACCTCGCACGGGACCAATGTAACTTGTACGAACTAACCGCGCGGTCATGGGACTCCCAGTTTGAGAATACGATGATAATTTGCATATTTCTAAACTTAGGCTGAAAAACTTGCCGTTAGTGGGCGAAAACTCGATACATTCCACAAACGGCACCGTGAGTGGCACCAATACCTCGCACGGGACCAATGTAACTCGTACGAACTGACCGCGTGATAATGGGACTCGTAGTTTGAGAATACGATGATAATTTAAAAATATCAGGAGTTAGGCAAAACATGGCGTTTGTGGGGGATAACTCGAAACAACCCCCGAACGTCCCCTGAGTGGCACCAACACCTTGCACGAGACCAATGTAACTCGTACGAACTGACCGCGTAATCACGGGACTCCCGGTTTGAGAATACGATGATAATTTAAAATTTTCTATACTTAGGATTAAAAACTTGTCGTTTATGCGCAAAAACCCGAAACATCCCCCGAACGGCCCCGTCAGTGGCACCAACACCTCGTACGGGACTAATGTAACTCGTACGAAATAACCATGCGATCACAGGACTCCCGGTTTGAGAAAACAATGATAATTTTCCTATTTCAAGACTTAGGCTTAAAAACATGGCATTAGTGGGTGAAAATACAAAACAGCCCCAGAACGGCCCCGTGAGTGGCACCAACACCTCGCACGGGACCAATGTAACTCGTACGAACTGACCGTGTGATCATGGGACTCCCGGTTTGAGAATACAATGATAATTTAAAATTTTCTAGACTTAGGCTTAAGAACTTGTCATTTGTGGGTGAAAACTCGAAACATCCCCTGAACGGCCCTGTGAGTGGCACCAACACCTCGCACGAGAGTAATATAACTGGTACGAACTGACCGCGCGATCACGTGACTCTCGGTTTGAGAATATGTCGATAATTTAAAAATATCAGGACTTAGGAAAAACATGGCGTTAGTGGGGGAAAATCGGTAAGAGTCCCTGAACAACCCCGTGAGTGGAACTAACACCTCGCACGGGACCAATGCAACTCGTACGAACTGACCGCATGATCACGGGACTCCTAATTTTAGAATACGATGATAATGTAAAAATAACAGTATTTGGGAAAAACATGGCGTTAGTGGGGGAAAACCCGAAGCAACGCACAAACTGCCCTGGGAGTGGCACCAATACCTCGTACGGGAACAATGTAACTCGTACGAACTAACCACGCAGTCACGGGACTCCCGGTTTGAGAATACGATGGTAATTTGATTATTTCCAGACTTAGTCTTAAAAACTTGCCATTAGTGGGGGAAAACTCGAAATAACCCCCGAACGGACCCGTGAGTGGCACCAACACCTCGCACGGGGAAATGTAACTCATACCAACTGACTGCGAAATCACGGCACTCCCGGACACCCGTTTTGAGAATACAATGATAATTTGCATATTTCTAGATTTAGGTTTAAAAACATGGCATTAGTGGGCGAAAACCCAAAATAGCCCCCGAACGGCCCCGTGAGTGGCACCAACACCTCGAACGGGACCAAAGTAACTCGTACGAAGTGACCGCACAATCTCGGGACTCCCGATTTTAGAATACGACGATAATTTAAAAATATCAGGACTTAGGTAAAACATGGCGTTAGTGGGCAAAAATCCAAAACAACCCTCGAACGGCCCCGTGAGTGTTACCAATACCTTACACGGGACCAATGTAACTCGTACAAATTGATCGCACGATCACGAGACTCCTAATTTGATAATACGATGATAATGTAAAAATAACAGGATTTGGGCAAAACATGGCGTTAGTGGGGGAAAACCTGAAGCAACCCACAAGTGGCCCAAGGAGTGGCAGCAATACCTCGCAGAGGAACAATGTAACTCGTACAAACTAACCACGCAATCACGGGACTCCCGGTATGATAATACGATGGTAATTTGAATATTTCCAGAATTAGGCTTAAAAACTTGCCATTAGTGGGGGAAAACCCGAAATAACCCCCGAACGGACCCGTGAGTGGCACCAACACCTCGCACGGGAAAATGTAACTCATACCAACTGACTGCGAAATCACGGCATTCCCGGACTCTCGGTTTGAGAGTACAATGATAATTTGCATATTTCTAAATTTAGTCTTAAAAACATGGCATTAATGGGCGAAAACCCAAAATAACCCCCGAACGGCCCCGTGAGTGGCACCAACACCTCGCACGGGACCAATGTAACTTGTACGAACTAACCACGCGGTCATGGGACTCCCAGTTTGAGAATACGATGATAATTTGCATATTTCTAAACTTAGGCTGAAAAACTTGCCGTTAGTGGGCGAAAACTCGATACATTCCACAAACGGCACCGTGAGTGGCACCAATACCTCGCACGGGACCAATGTAACTCGTACGAACTGACCGCGTGATAATGGGACTCGTAGTTTGAGAATACGATGATAATTTAAAAATATCAGGAGTTAGGCAAAACATGGCGTTTGTGGGGGATAACTCGAAACAACCCCCGAACGTCCCCTGAGTGGCACCAACACCTTGCACGAGACCAATGTAACTCGTACGAACTGACCGCGTAATCACGGGACTCCCGGTTTGAGAATACGATGATAATTTAAAATTTTCTATACTTAGGATTAAAAACTTGTCGTTTATGCGCAAAAACCCGAAACATCCCCCGAACGGCCCCGTCAGTGGCACCAACACCTCGTACGGGACTAATGTAACTCGTACGAAATAACCATGCGATCACAGGACTCCCGGTTTGAGAAAACAATGATAATTTTCCTATTTCAAGACTTAGGCTTAAAAACATGGCATTAGTGGGTGAAAATACAAAACAGCCCCAGAACGGCCCCGTGAGTGGCACCAACACCTCGCACGGGACCAATGTAACTCGTACGAACTGACCGTGTGATCATGGGACTCCCGGTTTGAGAATACAACGATAATTTAAAATTTTCTAGACTTAGGCTTAAGAACTTGTCATTTGTGGGTGAAAACTCGAAACATCCCCTGAACGGCCCTGTGAGTGGCACCAACACCTCGCACGAGAGTAATATAACTGGTACGAACTGACCGCGCGATCACGCGACTCTCGGTTTGAGAATATGTCGATAATTTAAAAATATCAGGACTTAGGAAAAACATGGCGTTAGTGGGGGAAAATCGGTAAGAGTCCCTGAACAGCCCCGTGAGTGGAACTAACACCTCGCACGGGACCAATGTAACTCGTACGAACTGACCGCATGATCACGGGACTCCTAATTTTAGAATACGATGATAATGTAAAAATAACAGTATTTGGGAAAAACATGGCGTTAGTGGGGGAAAACCCGAAGCAACGCACAAACTTCCCTGGGAGTGGCACCAATACCTCGTACGGGAACAATGTAACTCGTACGAACTAACCACGCAGTCACGGGACTCCCGGTTTGAGAATACGATGGTAATTTGATTATTTCCAGACTTAGTCTTAAAAACTTGCCATTAGTGGGGGAAAACTCGAAATAACCCCCGAACGGCCCCGTGAGTGCTACCAATACCTTACACGGGACCAATGTAACTCGTACAAATTGATCGCACGATCAGGAGACTCCTAATTTGATAATACGATGATAATGTAAAAATAACAGGATTTGGGCAAAACATGGCGTTAGTGGGGGAAAACCTGAAGCAACCCACAAGTGGCCCAAGGAGTGGCAGCAATACCTCGTAGAGGAACAATGTAACTCGTACAAACTAACCACGCAATCACGGAACTCCCGGTATGATAATACGATGGTAATTTGAATATTTCCAGAATTAGGCTTAAAAACTTGCCATTAGTGGGGGAAAACCCGAAATAACCCCCGAACGGACCCGTGAGTGGCACCAACACCTCGCACGGGAAAATGTAACTCATACCAACTGACTGCGAAATCACGGCATTCCCGGACTCTCGGTTTGAGAGTACAATGATAATTTGCATATTTCTAAATTTAGTCTTAAAAACATGGCATTAATGGGCGAAAACCCAAAATAACCCCCGAACGGCCCCGTGAGTGGCACCAACACCTCGCACGGGACCAATGTAACTTGTACGAACTAACCGCGCGGTCATGGGACTCTCAGTTTGAGAATACGATGATAATTTGCATATTTCTAAACTTAGGCTGAAAAACTTGCCGTTAGTGGGCGAAAACTCAATACATTCCACAAACGGCACCGTGAGTGGCACCAATACCTCGCACGGGACCAATGTAACTCGTACGAACTGACCGCGTGATAATGGGACTCGTAGTTTGAGAATACGATGATAATTTAAAAATATCAGGAGTTAGGCAAAACATGGCGTTTGTGGGGGATAACTCGAAACAACCCCCGAACGTCCCCTGAGTGGCACCAACACCTTGCACGAGACCAATGTAACTCGTACGAACTGACCGCGTGATAACGGGACTCCCGGTTTAAGAATACGATGATAAATTTAAAATTTTCTAGACTTAGGATTAAAAACTTGTCGTTTATGCGCAAAAACCCGAAACATCCCCCGAACGGCCCCGTCAGTGGCACCAACACCTCGTACGGGACTAATGTAACTCGTACGAACTAACCATGCGATCACGGGACTCCCGGTTTGAGAAAACAATGATAATTTTCCTATTTCAAGACTTAGGCTTAAAAACATGGCATTAGTGGGTGAAAATACAAAACATCCCCAGAACGGCCCCGTGAGTGGCACCAACAACTCGCACGGGACCAATGTAACTCGTACGAACTGACCGTGTGATCATGGGACTCCCGGTTTGAGAATACAATGATAATTTAAAATTTTCTAGACTTAGGCTTAAGAACTTGTCATTTGTGGGTGAAAACTCGAAACATCCCCTGAACGGCCCTGTGAGTGGCACCAACACCTCGCACGAGAGTAATATAACTTATACGAACTGACCGCGCGATCACGCGACTCTCGGTTTGAGAATATGTCGATAATTTAAAAATATCAGGACTTAGGAAAAACATGGCGTTAGTGGGGGAAAATCGGTAAGAGTCCCTGAACAGCCCCGTGAGTGGAACTAACACCTCGCACAGGACCAATGTAACTCGTACGAACTGATCGCGTGATCACGGGACTCCCGATTTGAGAATACGATGATATTTTACATATTTCTAGACCTAGGCTTAAAAACTTGCCCTTAATTGGTGAAAACCCGAAACATCCCCCGAACGGCCCCGTGAGTGGCATCAACACCTTGCACGGGACCAATGTAACTCGTACGAACTAACTGTGCGATCACTGGACTCCCAGTTTGAGAATACGACGATAATTTGCATATTTCTAAACTTAGGCTTAAAAACTTATCGTAAGTGGGCAAAAACACGAAACATCCCACGAATGACCCCGTGAATGGCTCTAATACCTCGCATGGGACCAATGTAACTCGTACCAACTGACCGCGCGATAATGGGAGTCCTAGTTTGAGAATACGACGATAATTTAAAAATATCAGGAGTTAGGCAAAACATGGCGTTTGTGGGGGAAAACCCGAAACAGCCACCGAACATCCTCGTGAGTGGCACCAACACCTTGCACGAGACCATTGTAACTCGTACGAACTGACCTTGCGATCGGAGGACTCCCGGTTATAGAATACGATGATAATTTAGAATTTTCTAGACTTAGGCTTAAAAACTTGTCGTTAGTGGGCGAAAACCCGAAACAGCTCCCGAACAGCTCCGTGAGTGGCACCAACACCTCGCACGGGACCAATATAACACGTACGAACTGACCGCACGATCACGGGACTATCGGTTTGCGAATACGCCGAAAATTTAAAAATATAAGGACTTAGGAAAAACATGGCGTTAGTGGGGGAAAAACCCGAAACATCCCCTGAATGGCCCCGTGAGTGGCACCAACACCTTGCATGGGACCAGTGTAACTCGTTCTAACAAACCACCCAATAACGGGACTCTCGGTTTGAGAATACAACAGTAATTTGAATATTCCCAGACTTTGGCTTAAAAACATACCGTTAGTGGAGGAAAACCCAAAATAACCCTGGAACGGACCTGTGAGTGGCACCAAGACCTCACACGGAACTAATGTAACTCATACCAACTGACCGTGAAATCACGGGACTCTCGGTTTGAGAATACAATGATAATTTGCATAATTCTAGACTTAGGCTTAAAAACATGTCTTTAGTGGGCGAAAACCCAAAATAGCCCCCAAACGGCCCCGTGAGTGGTAACAACACTTCGCACGGGACCAATGTAATTCGTATGAACTAACCGTGTGATCACGGGACTCCCGATTTGAGAATACGATGATAATTTGCATATTTCTAGACTTTGGCATAAAAACAAGGTGTTATTGGGGGAAAACCCGAAACAGACCCCGAACGGCCCCGTGAGTGGCACCAACACCTCGCACGGGACCTATGTAACTCGTACGAACTGACCGTGTGATCACGGGACTCCCGGTTTGAGAATACGATGATAATGTAAAATTTTCTAGACTTAGGCTTAAAAACTTGTCGTTTGTGGGTGAAAACCCGAAACATCCCCCGAACGGCCCCGTGTGTGGCACCAACACCTTGCACGGGACCAATGTAACTCGTACGAACTAACCGCATGATCACTGGACTCCGAGTTTGAGAATATGATGATAATTTGCATATTTCTAGGCTTAGGCTTAAAAACTTTCCTTTAGTGGGCGAAAACCCGAACGACCCCGTGAGTGGTACCAACGCCTCACACGGGACTAATGTAACTCATATGACCTGACCGCGTGATCACGGGACTCCTAATTTGAGAATGCGACGATAATTTTCATTTTTCTAGACTAAGGCTTAAAAACTTGCCTTTAGTGGGTGAAAACCCGAAACAGCCCCCGAACGAGCCCGTGAGTGGCACCAACACCTCCCACGGGACCAATGTAACTCGTACGAACTGACCGCGTGATCACGGGACTCCCTATTTGAGAATACGATTAAATTTGCATATTTCTAGACTTAGGCTTAAAAACTTCCCTTTAGTGGGCGAAAACCCGAAACAACCCCCGAACGGCCTCGTGAGTGTCACCAACACCTCGCATGGAACCAATGTAACTCGTAGGAAGTGACCACGTGATCACGGGTCTCCCGATTTAAGAATACGACAATAATTAAAAAAATTCTAGACATATGCATAAACACTTGTCGTTAATGGGCGAAAACCCAAAACCACCCCCGAACGGCCCCGTGAGTGGCACCAACACCTCGCTCGGGACCAATGTAACTCATACAAAGTGATGGCGCGATAATGGGACTCATAGATTTAGAATACGACGAAATTTGAAAATATTTGCACTTAGGCAAAACATGGCGTTAGTGGGCGAAAACCCAAAACAGGCCCCGAACGGCCCCGTCAGTGGCACCAACACCTTGCACGGGTCCAATGTAACTCGTATGAATTGACCACGCGATCACGAGACTCCTAGTTTGAGAATGCGACGATAATTTAAAAATATTAGGATTTGGTCAAAACATGGCGTTAGTTGGGGGAAAACTCGAAACAACCCACAAATGGCCCCGTGAGTGGCACCAACACCTCGTACGGGACCAATGTAACTCGTACAACCTAACCACGCAATCACGGGACACCCGATTTGAGAATACGATGGTAATTTGAGTATTTCCAGACTTAGGTTTAAAAACTTGTCGTTAGGGGTGGAAAACCCGAAATAACCCCCAAAGGGACCCGTGCGTGGCACCAACACCTCACGCGGGACCAATGTAACTCATACCAACTGACCGTGAAATCGCGGGACTCCTGGTTTGATAATACAATGATAATTTGCATATTTCTAGACTTACGCTTAAAATCATGGCTTTAGCATGAGAAAACCCAAAATAGCCCCCGAACGGCCCCGTGAGTGGCACCAACACCTCGCACGGGACCAATGTAACTCGTACGAACTGATCGCGCGATAATGGGACTCCCAGTTTGATAATACGACGATAATTCAAAAATATCAGGAGTTGGGCAAAACATGACGTCTGTGGGGGAAAACTCGAAATAGCCCCCGAATATCCCCGTGAGTGGCACCAACACCTTGCACGAGACCAATGTAACTCGTACGAACTGACCGTGGGATCACGGGACTCCCGATTTGAGAATACGACAATAATTTAAAATTTTCTAGACTTCGGATTAAAAACTTGTCGTTTGTGCGCAAAAACCCGAAACATCCCCCGAGCGGCCACGTGAGTGGCACCAACACCTCGGACGAGAGTAATATATAACTCGTACGAACTGACAATGCGATCACGGGACTCTTGGTTTGAGAATACGTCGATAACTTAATAATATCAGGACTTGGGCAAAACATGCCGTTAGTGGGGGAAAATCCGAAACAACCCCCGAACGGCCCCGTGAGTGGCACCAATACCTTGCACGGGACCAATGTAACTCCTACGAACTGACCGCATGATCATCGGACTCCTAATTTGAGAATACGATGATAATGTAAAAATAACAAGATTTGGACAAAACATGGCGTTAGTGGGGGAAAACCCGAAGCAACGCACAAACGGCCTTGGGAGTGGCACCAATACCTCGTACGAGAACAATGTAAGTCGTACGAACTAACCACGCAATCACGGGACTCCCGATTTGAGAATACGATGGTAATTTGATAATTTCAATACTTAGGCTTAAAAACTTATCGTTAGTGGGGGAAAACCCGAAATAACCCCCGAACGGACCCGTGAGTGGCACCAACACCTCACACGGGGAAATGTAACTCATACGAACTGACTGCGAAATCACGGCACTCCCGGAGTCCCGATTTGAGAATACAATGATAATTGGCATATTTCTAGATTTAGGTTTAAAAACATGGCATTAGTGGGCGAAAACCCAAAATAGCCCCCGAACGGCCCCGTGAGTGGCACCAACACCTCGCACGGGACCAATGTAACGCGTACGAACTAACCGCGCGATCACGGGACTCCTAGTTTGAGAATACGATGATAATTTTCATATTTCTAAACGTAGGCTTAAAAACTTGCCGTTAGTGAGCGAAAACCCTGAAACATCCCAAGAACGGCCCCGTGACTGGCACCAATACCTCGCACGGGACCAATGTAACTGGTACAAACTGACTGTGCGATAATGGGACTCCCAGTTTGAGAATACAACGATAATTCAAAAATATTAGGAGTTAGGTAAAACATGGCGTTAGTGGGGGAAAACCCAAAATATCCCCCGAACGTCCCTGTGAGTGGCATCAACACCTTGCACGAGACCAATGTAACTCGTACGAACTGACTGTGTGATCACGGGACTCTCGGTTTGAGAATACTATGATAATTTAAAATTTTCTAGACTTCGGATTAAAAACTTGTCGTTTGTGCGCAAAAACCCAAAACATCCCCCGAACGGCCCCGTGAGTGGCACCAACACCTCACACGAGAGTAATATATAACTCGTACGAAGTGACAATGCAATCACGGGACTCTCGGTTTGAGAATACGTCGATAATTTAAAAATATTAGGACTTTGGCAAAGCATGGCGTTAGTGGGGGAAAATCCGAAACAGTCCCTGAACGGCCCCGTGAGTGGAACCAACACCTTGCACGGGACCAATGTAACTCGTACGAACTAATCGGGCGATCATGGGTCTCCCAGTTTAAGAATACAATGATAATTTATATATTTCTAAACTTAGGCTTAAAAACTTATCGTAAGTGGGCGAAAACCCGAAACATTCCACGAATGGTCCCGTGAATGGCACCAATACCTCGCACGGGACCAATGTATCTCGTACGAACTGACCGCGCGATAATGGGACTCCCAGTTTGAGAATACGATGAGAATTTAAAAATATCAGGAGTTAGGCAAAACATGGCGTTTGGGGGGGAAAACCCGAAATAGCCCCCGAACATCCCCGTGAAGGGCACCAACACCTTGCACGACACCAATGTAACTCGTATGAACTGACCGCATGATCATGGGACTCCCGGTTATACAATACGATGATAATTTAGAATTTTCTCGACTTAGGCATAAAAACTTATCGTTAATGGGCGAAATCCCGATACAACCCCCGAACTGCCCCGTGAGTGGCGCCAACACCTCGCACGGGACCCATATAACTCGTACGAACTAACTGCATGATCACGGGACTCCCGATTTGAGAATACACCGAAAATTTAAAAATATCTGGACTTAAGCCAAACATGGCGTTAGTGGGGGAAAAACCCGAAACATCCCCCGAATGGCCCCGTGAGTGGCACCAACACCTTGCACGGGACCAATATAACTCGTACTAACTAACCACGTGATCACTGGACTCCCAGTTTGAGAATACGATGATAATTTGCATATTTCTAGGCTTAGGCTTAAAAACTTGCCTTTAGCGGGCGAAAACTCGAAACAACCCCCGAACGAGCCCGTGAGTGGCACCAACACCTCGCACGGGACCAATGTAACTCATACCAACTGAATGCAAAATCACGGGACTCCTGGTTTGAGAATACAATGATAATTTGTATATTTCTAAACTTAGGCTTAATAACATGGCTTTAGTGGGCGAAAACCCACAATAGCCCCCGAACGGCACCGTGAGTGGCACCAACACCTCGCACGGGACCAATGTAACTTGTATGAACTAACCGTGCGATCACGGGACTCCCAATTTGAGAATACGATTATAATTTGCATATTACTAAACTTAGGCATAAAAACAGGCCGTTAGTGGGTGAAAACCCAAAATAGACCCCAAACGGCCCCGTGAGTGGCACCAATACCTCGCACGGGACCAATGTTACTCGTACGAACTGGCCGTGTGATCACGAGACTCCCGGTTTGAGAATATAACAATAATTTAAAATTTTCTAGACGTAGGCTTAAAACTTGTCGTTTGTGGGCGAAACCCGAAACATCCCCCAAACGGCCCTGTGAGTGGCACCAATACCTCGCACGGGAGTAATACATAACTCGTACGAACTGACCGTGCGATCATGGGAGTCTCTGTTTGAGAATATGTAGATAATTTAAAAATATCAGGACTTTGGAAAAACATGGCATTAGTGGGGAAAATCCGAAATAGCCCCTGAACGGCCCCAGGAGTGGCACCAACACCTCGCACGGGACAAATGTAACTCGTACGAACTGACCATGCGATAACGGGACTCCCGATTTTAGAATACGATGATAATTTTCATATTTCTAGACCTATGCTTAAAAACTTTCCCTTAGTGGGAGAAAACTCGAAACATCACCCGAACGGCCCCGTGAGTGGCACCAACACCTTGCACGGGACCAATGTAACTCGTACGAACTAACCGCGTGATCACTGGACTCCCAGTTTGAGAATACGATGATAATTTTCATATTTCTAGGCTTAGGCATAAAAACTTGCCTTTAGTGGGCGAAAACCCGAAACAACCCCCGAATGACCCCGTGAGTGGTACCAACACCTCTCACGGGACTAATGTAACTCGTACGAACTGACCGCGTGATCACTGGACTCCCAATTTGAAAATATGATGATAAGTTACATATTTCTAGACTTAGGCTTAAAAACTTTCCTTTAGTGGGTGAAAACTCGAAACAACCCCCGAACGACCCCGTGAGTGGAACCAACACCTCGCACGGGACCAACGTAACTCGTACGAACTGACCGCGTGATCACGGGACTCCCAGTTTGAGAATACGATGAAAATTTGCATATTTAACACCTCGCATGGAACCAATGTAACTCGTACGAAGTGACCGCGAGATCACGAGATTCCCAGTTTTGAAATACGATGATAATTTAAAATTTTCTAGACATAGGCATAAAAACTTGTCGTTAGTGGGAAAAAACTCGAAACAACCCCCGAACGGCCCCGTGAGGGGCACTAACACCTCGCACGGGACCAATGTAACTCGTACGAAGTGACCGCGTGATCACGGGACTCCCAGTTTGAGAATACGACGATAATTTAAAAATATCAGGACTTAGGCAAAACATGGCGTTAGTGGGCGAAAATCCAAAACAGCCCCCGAACGGCCCCGTGAGTAGCATCAACACCTTGCACGGGACAATGTAACTCGTACGAACTGACCGCGTGATCACGGGACTCCTAGTTTGAGAATATGAAGATAATTTAAAAATATCAAGATTTGGGCAAAACATGGCGTTAGTGGGGGAAAACCCGAAACAACCCAGAAACGACCCCGTGAATGGCACCAACACCCCGTACGGGACCAATGTAACTCGTATGAACTAACAACGCAATCACGGGACTCCCGGTTTGAGAATATGATGGTAATTTGGGTATTTCCAGACTCAAGCTTAAAAACTTGTCGTTAGTGGGGGAAAACCCAAAATAACCCCCGAACGGACCCGTGAGTGGTACCAACACCTCACACGGGACCAATGTAACTCATACCAACTGACCGTGAAATCGTGGGACTCCCGGTTTGATAATACAATGATAATTTGAATATTTCTAGACTTATGCTTAAAAATGTTGCTTTAGTGGGCAAAAACCCAAAATAGCCCCCGAACGGCCCCATGAGTGGCACCAACACCTGGCACAGGACCAATGTAACTCGTACGAACTGACCGCGCGATAATGGGACTCCCAGTTTGAGAATATGACGATAATTTCAAAATATCAGGAGTTAGGCAAAACATGACGTCTGTGGGGGAAAACTCGAGATAGCCCCCGAACGTCCCCGTGAGTGGCACCAACACCTTGCACGACACCAATGTAACTCGTACGAACTGACCGCGCAATCACGGGACTCTCGGTTTGCGAATATGATGATAATTTAAAATTTTCTAGACATAGGCATAAAAACTTGTCGTTAGTGGGCGAAAACCCGAAACAACCCCCGAACGGCCCCGTGAGGGGCACTAACACCTCGCACGGGATCAATGTAACTCGTACGAAGTGACCGTGTGATCACGGGACTCCCGGTTTGAGAATACGACGATAATTTAAAATTTTCTATACTTAGGCATAAAAACTTGTCGTTAGTGGGCGAAAACCCAAAACAATCCCCGAACGGCCCCGTGAGTTGCATTAACACCACTCATGGGACCAATGTAACTCGTACAAAGTGATCGCGCGATCACGGGACTCCCAGTTTGAGAATACAACAATAATTTAAAAATATCAGGACTTAGGCAAAACATGGCGTTAGTGGGCGAAAATCCAAAACAGCCCCCGAAAGGCCCCGTGAGTAGGACCAAAACCTTACACGGGACCAATGTAACTTGTATGAACTGACCGCATGATCACGGGACTCCTAATTTGAGAATATGATGATAATGTAAAAATAACAGGATTTGGGTAAAACATGGTGTTAGTGGGGGAAAACCCGAAGCAACCCACAAACGGCCCTGGGAGTGGCACTAATACATCGTACAAGAACAATATAACTCGTACGAACTAACAACGCAATCACGGGTCTCCCGATTTGAGAATACGATGGTAATTTGAGTATTTCCAGACTTAGGCTTAAAAACTTGCCGTTAGGGGGGGGGGAACCCGAAATAACACTCGAATGGACCCGTGAGTGGCGCCGACACCACGCACGGGAAAATTTAACTCATATCAACTCACTGCAAAATCACGGGACTCCCGAACTCCCGGTTTGAGAAAACAATATTAATTTGCATATTTTAAGATTTAGGCTTAAAAACATGGCATTAGTGGGCGAAAACCCAAAATAGCCCCCGAACGGCCCCGTGAGTGGCACCAACACCTCGCATGGGACCAATGTAACTCGTACGAACTAACCATGTGATCACGGGACTCCTAGTTTGAGAATACAACGATAATTTGCATATTTCTAAACTTAGTGTTAAAGCTTGCCGTTTGTGGGCGGAAACCCAAAATATCCCACGAACGGCCCCGTGAGTGGCACCAATACCTCGCACGGGACCAATGTAACTCATACGAACTGATCGCGTGATAATGGGACTCCCAATTTGAGAATACGATGATAATTTAAAAATTTCAGGAGTTAGGCAAAACATGGCGTTTGTCGGGGAAAACCCGAAACATCCCCCGAACATCCTCGTGAGTGGCACCAACACCTTGCTCGAGACCAATGTAACTTGTATGAACTGACCGCGTGATCACGGGACTCCCGGTTTGAGAATACGATGATAATTTTGAATTTTCTAGACTTAGGCTTAAAAACTTGTCGTTAGTGGACAAAAACCCGAAACAGCCCCCGAACGGCCCCGTGAGTGGCACCAACACCTCGCACGGGACCAATGTAACTCGTACGAACTAACCGTGCGATCACGGGACTCCCGGTTTGAGAATACAATGATAATTTGCATATTTCTAGACTTAGGCATAAAAATAGGGCGTTAGTGGGGGAAACCCGAAATAGACTCCGAACGGCCCCGTGAGTGGCACCAACACCTCGCACGGGACCAATGTAACTCGTACGAACTGACCGTGTGATCCCGGGACTCCCGGTTTGAGAATACGACGATAATTTAAAATTTTCTAGACTTAGGCTTAAAAACTTGTCGTTTGTGGGAGAAAACCCAAAACATCCCCAAACGGCAACGTGAGTGGCACCAACACCTCGGACGAGAGTAATATATAAGTCGTACGAATTGACAATGTGATCACGGGACTCTCGGTTTGAGAATACGTCGATAATTTGAAATATCAAGACTTAGGCAAAACATGGCGTTAGTGGGGCAAAATCCGAAACAGTCCCTGAACGGCCCCGTGAGTGGAACCAACACCTTGCACGGGACCAATGTAATGCGTACGAACTAATCACGTGATCATGGGACTCCTAGTTTGAGAATACGATGATAATTAGCATAAATCTAAACTTAGGCTAAAAAATTTATCGTAAGTGGGCGAAAACCGGAAACATTTTACGAATGGCCCCGTGAATGGCACCAATACCTCGCACGGGACCAATGTAACTCGTACGAACTGATCGCGCGATAATGGGACTCCTAGTTTGAGAATATGATGATTATTTAAAAATATCAGGAGTTAGGCAATACGTGGCTTTTTTGGGGGAAAACCCGAAATAGCCCCCGAACATCCCCGTGAGTGGCACCAACACCTTGCACGAGACCAATTTAACTTGTACGAACTAACCGCGTGATCACGAGACTCCCGGTTTGAGAATACGATTATAATTTAGAATTTTCTAGACTTAGGCTTAAATACTTGTCGTTAGTGGACGAAAACACGAAACAGCCCCCGAACGGCCCCGTGAGTGGCACCAACACCTCGCACGGGACCAATGTAACTCGTACGAACTAACCGTACGATCACGGGACTACCGGTTTGAGAATAGGACTAAAATTTAAAAATATCAGGACTTAGGCAAAACATGGCGTTAGTGGGGGAAAACCCCGGAACATCCCCGAATGACCCCGTGAGTGGCACCAACACCTTGCACGGGACCAATGTAACTCGTACTAACTAACCACACAATCACGGGACTCCCGGTTTGAGAATAAGATGGTAATTTGAATATTCCCAAACTTAAGCTTAAAAACATGTCGTTAGTGGTGGAAAACTCGAAATAACCCCCGAACGGACCCGTGGGTGGCACCAACACCTCGCACGGGACCAATGTAACTCATACCAACTGACCGCAAAATCACAGGGCTCCCGGTTTGAGAATACAATGATAATTTGCATATTTGTAGACTTACGCTTAAAAACATGGTTTTAGTGGGCAAAAACCCAAAATCGGCCCCGAACGGCCCCGTGAGTGGCACCAACACCTCGCACGGGACCAATGTAACTCGTATGAACTAACCGTATGATCACGAGACTCCCAATTTGAGAATACGATGATAATTTGCATATTTCTAGACTTAAGCATAAAAAAAGGGCGTTAGTGAGTGAAAACCCGAAACAGACCCCGAACGGCCCCGTGAGTGGCACCAACACCTTGCATGGGACCAATGTAACTCGTACGAACTAATCGCATGATCACTGTACTCCCAGTTTGAGAATACGGTGATAATTTGCATATTTCTAGGCTTAGGCTTAAAAACTTGCCTTTAGTGGGCGAAAACCCGAAACAACCCCCGAACGACCCCGTGAGTTGTACCAACACCTCTCACGGGACTAATGTAACTCGTACGAACTGACCGCGTGATCACGGGACTCCCAATTTGAGAATACGACGATAAGTTGCATATTTCTAGACTTAGGCTTAAAAACTTGCCTTTAGTGGGTTAAAACTCGAAACAGCCCCCGAACGACCCCGTGAGTGGAACCAACACCTCGAACGGGACCAACGTACCTCGTACGAACTGACCGCGTGATCACGGGACTCCCAATTTAAGAATACGATGAAAATTTGCATATTTCTAAACTTAGGTTTAAAAACTTGCCTTTAGCGGGTGAAAACCCGAAACACCCCCCGAACGACCCCGTGAGTGGAACCAACACCTCGCATGGAACCAATGTTACTCGTACGAAGTGACCGCGTGATCACTGGACTCCCAGTTTCAAAATACGACGATAATTTAAAATTCTCTAGACATAGGCATAAAAATATGTCGTTAGTGGGCGAAAACTTGAAACAACCCCCAAACGACCCCGTGAGTGGCACCAACACCTCGCACAGGACCAATGTAACTCGTACAAAGTGATCGCGCGATCATGGGACTCCCGGATTTAGAATATGACGATAATTTAAAAATATCTGGACTTTGGGAAAACATGGCGTTAGTGGGTGAAAACCCAAAACAACCCCCAAACGGCCCCGTCAGTGGCACCAACACCTTGCACGGGATAATGTAACTCGTTCGAACTGACCGCGCGATCACGGGACTCCTAGTTTGAGAATATGAAGATAATTTAAAAATATCAAGATTTGGGCAAAACATGGCGTTAGTGGGGGAAAACTCGAAACAACCCACAAACGACCCCGTGAGTGGTACCAACACCCTGTACGGGACCAATGTAACTCGTACGAACTAACAACGCAATCACGGGACTCCCGATTTGAGAATACGATCGTATATTGGGTATTTCCAGACTCAAGCTTAAAAACTTGTCGTTACTGGGGGAAACCCAAAATAACCCCCGAACGGACTCGTGAGTGGCACCAACACCTCACACGGGACCAATGTAACTCATACCAACTGACCGTGAAATCGTGGGACTCCCGGTTTGATAATACAATGATAATTTGCATATTTCTAGACTTATGCTTAAAAATGTGGCTTTAGTGGGCGAAAACCCAAAATAGCCCCCGAACGGCCCCATGAGTGGCACCAACTCCTGGCACAGGACCAATGTAACTCGTACGAACTGACCGCGCGATAATGGGACTCCCAGTTTGAGAATACGACGATAATTTAAAAATATCAGGAGTTAGGCAAAACATGACGTCTGTGGGGGAAAACTCAAAATAGCCCCCGAACGTGCCCGTGAGTGGCACCAACACCTTGCACGACACTAATGTGACTAGTACAAACTGACCGCGGGATCATGCGACTCTCGGTTTGCGAATATGATGATAATTTAAAATTTTCTAGACATAGTCATAAAAACTTGTCGTTAGTAGGCGAAAACCCGAAACAACCCCCGAACGGCCCCGTGAGGGGCATTAACACCTCGTATGGGACCAATGTAACTCGTACGAAGTGACCGTGTGATCACAGGACTCCCGGTTTGAGAATACGACGATAATTTAAAATTTTCTAGACTTAGGCATAAAAACTTATCGTTAGTGGGCGAAAACCCAAAACAACCCCCGAACGGCCCCGTGAGTGGCACCAACACCACTCATGGGACCAATGTAACTTGTACGAAGTGATCGCGCGATCACAGGACTCCCAGTTTGAGAATACGACAATAATTTAAAAATATCAGGACTTAGGCAAAACATGGCGTTAGTGGGCGAAAATCCAAAACAGCCCCCGAACGGCCCCGTGAGTAGCACCAATACCTTGCACGGGACCAATGTAACTCGTATGAACTGACCGCATGATGACGGGACTCCTAATTTGAGAATACGATGATAATGTAAAAATAATAGGATTTGGGAAAAACATGGCGTTAGTGGGGGAAAACCCGAAGCAACCCACAAACGGCCCCGGGAGTGGCACTAATACATCGTACGGGAACAATGTAACTCGTACGAACTAACAACGCAATCACGGGTCTCCCGATTTGAGAATACGATGGTAATTTGAGTATTTCCAGACTTAGGCTTAAAAACATGCCGTTAGGGGGGGGGACCCGAAATAACCCTCGAATGGACCCGTGAGTGGCACCAACACCACGCACGGGAAAATATAACTCATATGAACTGACTGCGAAATCACGGGACTCCCGAACTCCCGGCTTGAGAAAACAATGATAATTTGCATATTTCTAGACTTAGGCATAAAAATAGGGCGTTAGTGGGGGAAACCCAAAATAGACTCCGAACGGCTCCGTGAGTGGCACCAACACCTCGCACGGGACCAATGTAACTCGTACGAACTGACCGTGTGATCCCGGGACTCCCGGTTTGAGAATACGACGATAATTTAAAATTTTCTAGACTTAGGCTTAAAAACTTGTCGTTTGTGGTCGAAAACCCAAAACATCCCCCAACGGCCCCGTGAGTGGCACCAACACCTTGCACGAGAGTAATATATAAGTCGTACGAATTGACAATGCGATCACGGGACTCTCGGTTTGATAATACGTTGATAATTTGAAATATCAAGACTTAGGCAAAACATGGCGTTAGTGGGGGAAAATCCGAAACAGTCCCTGAACGGCCCCGTGAGTGGAACCAACACCTTGCACGGGACCAATGTAACGCGTACGAACTAATCACGTGATCACGGGACTCCTAGTTTGAGAATACGATGATAATTTGCATATTTCTAAACTTAGGCTAAAAAACTTATCGTAAGTGGGAGAAAACCGGAAACATTTTACGAATGGCCCCGTGAATGGCACCAATACCTCGCACGGGACCAATGTAACTCGTACGAACTGACCACACGATAATGGGACTCCTAGTTTGAGAATACGATGATAATTTAAAAATATCAGGAGTTAGGCAATACATGGCGTTTTGGGGGGAAAACTCGAAACAACCCCCGAACATCCCCGTGAGTGGCACCAACACTTTGCACGAGACCAATTTAACTTGTACGAACTGACCGCGTGATCACTAGACTCCCGATTTGAGAATACGATTATAATTTAGAATTTTCTAGACTTAGGCTTAAATACTTGTCGTTAGTGGACGAAAACCTGAAATAGCCCCCGAACGGCCCCGTGAGTGGCACCAACACCTCGCACGGGACCAATGTAACTCGTACGAACTAACCGTGTGATCACGACACTACCAGTTTGAGAATAGGACTAAAATTTAAAAATATCAGGACTTAGGCAAAACATGGCGTTAGTGGGGAAAAAACCCGGAACATCCCCGAATGACCCCGTGAGTGGTACCAACACCTTGCACGGTACCAATGTAACTCGTACTAACTAACCACGCAATCACGGGACTCCCGGTTTGAGAATACGATGGTAATTTGAATATTCCCAGACTTAGGCTTAAAAACATGTCGTTACTGGGGGAAAACTCGAAACAACCCCCTAACGGACCCGTGGGTGGCACGAACACGTCGCACGGGACCAATGTAACTCATACCAACTGACCGTAAAATCACGGGGCTCCCGGTTGGAGAATAAAATGATAATTTTCATATTTGTAGACTTACGCTTAAAAACATGGTTTTAGTGGGCGAAAACCCAAAATCGCCCCCGAAGGGCCCCGTGAGTGGCACCAACACCTCGCACGGGACCAATGTAACTCGTATGAACTAACCGTACGATCACGAGACTCCCGATTTGAGAATACGATGATAATTTGCATATTTCTGACTTAAGCATAAAAAAAGGGAGTTAGTGGGTGAAAACCCGAAACAGACCCCGAACGGCCCCGTGAGTGGCAGTAACACCTCGGACGGGACCAATGTAACTCGTACGAACTGACCGTGTGATCACGAGACTCCCGGTTTGAGAATACGACGATAATTTAAAATTTTCTAGACTTAGGCTTAAAACTTTTCGTTTGTGGGCGAAAACCCGAAACATCCCCCGAACGGCCCCGTGAGTGGCACCAACACCTCGCACGAGAGTAATATATAACTCGTACGAACTGACCGCGCGATCACGGGACTCTTGGTTTGAGAATACGTAGATAATTTAAAAATATCAAGACTTAGGAAAAACATGGCGTTAGAGGGAAAAAATTCGAAACAGCCCCTGAACGGCCCCGTGAGTGGTACCAACACCTCGCACGGGACCAATGTAACTCGTACGAACTGACCGTGCGATCACGGGACTCCCGATTTTAGAATACGATGATAATTTGCATATTTCTAGACCTAGGCTTAAAAACATTCCCTTAGTGGGTGAAAACTCGAAACATTACCCGAACGGCCCCGTGAGTGGCACCAACACCTTTTACGGGACCAATGTAACTCGTACGAACTAACACCGTGATCACTGGACTCCCAGTTTGAGAATACGATGATAATTTGCATATTTCTAGTCTTAGGCTTAAAAACTTGCCTTTAGTGGGCAAAAACCCGAAACAACCAACGACCCCGTGAGTTGTACCAACACCTCTCACGGGACTAATGTAACTCGTACGAACTGACCGCGTGAACACGGGACTCCCAATTTGAGAATACGATGATAAGTTGCATATTTCTAGACTTAGGCTTAAAACCTTGCCTTTAGTGGGTGAAAACCCGAAACAGCCCCCGAACGACCCCGTGAGTGGCACCAACACCTTGCACGGGACCAATGTAACTCGTACGAACTGACCGCATGATCACGGGACTCCCATTTTGAGAATATGATGAAAATTTGCATATTTCTAAACTTAGGCTTAAAAACTTGCGTTTAGTGGGCGAAAACCCGAAACAGCCCCCGAATGGCCCCGTGAGTGGCACCAACACCTTGCATGGAACCAATGTAACTCATACGAAGTGACCGCATGATCACGGGACTCTCGGTTTCAATATATGACGATAATTTAAAATTTTCTAGACATGGGCATAAAAACTTATCGTTAGTGGGCGAAAACCCGAAACAACCCCCGAACGGCCCCGTGAGTGGAACCAACACCTCGCACGGGACCAATGTAACTCATACAAAGTGATCTCATGGTCATGGGACTCCCGGATTTAGAATACGATGATAATTTAAAAATATATGGACTTAGGCAAAACATGGCGTTAGTGGGCGAAAACCCAAAACAACCCCCGAACGGCCCCGTCAGTGGAACCAACACCTTGCACGGGATAATGTAACTCGTACGAACTGACCGAGCGTTCACGGGAATCATAGTTTGAGAATATCGTGATAATTTAAAAATATCAGGATTTGGCCAAAACATGGCGTTAGTGGGGGAAAACCCGAAACAACCCACAAACGACCCCGTGAGTGACACCAACACCCCGTACGAGACCAATCTAACTCGTACGAACTAAACAAGCAATCACGAGACTCCCGGTTTGAGAATACGATGGTAATTTGATTATTTCCAGACTTAGGCTTAAAAATTCGTCGTTAGTGGGGGAAAACCCGAAATAACCCATGAACGGACCCGTGAGTGGCACCAACACCTCACACAGGACCAATGTAACTCATGCCAACTGACTGTGAAATCACGGGACTCCCGGTTTGATAATACAATGATAATTTGCATATTTCTAGACTTACGCTTAAAAATGTGCCTTTAGTGGGCAAAAACCCAATATAGCCCCCGAACGGCCCCATGAGTGGCACCAATACCTCGCACGGGACCAATGTAACTCGTATGAACTGAACGCGTGATAATGGGACTCCCGGTTTGAGAATACGACGATAATTTAAAAATATCAAGAGTTAGGCGAAACATGACGTCTGTGGGGGAAAACCCGAAATAGCCCCCGAACGTCCCCGTGAGTGGCATCAACACCTTGCACGAGACCAATGTAACTCGTACGAACTGACCGTGCGATCACGGGACTCTCGATTTGCGAATACGATGATAATTTAAAATTTTCTAGACATAGGCATGCAAACTTGTCGTTAGTGGGCGAAAACCCGAAACACCCCCCGAACGGCCCGGTGAGGGGTACCAACACCTCGCACGGGACCAATGTAACTCATATGAAGTGACAGCATGATCACGGGACTCCCAGTTCGAGAATACGAGGTTAATTTAAAATTTTCTAGACTTAGGCATAAAAACTTGTCGTTAGTGGATGAAAACCCAAAACTACCCCCGAACGGCCCTATGAGGGGCACCAACACCTCGTACGGGACCAATGTAACTCGTACAAAGTGATCACGTGATTACGGGACTCTCGGTTTGAGAATATGATGATAAATGAAAATTTTCTAGACTTAGGCATAAAAACTTGTCGTTAGTGGGAGAAAACCCGAAACAACCCCCGAATGGCCCCGTGAGTGGCACCAACACCTCGCACGGGACCTATGTAACTTAAACAAAGTCACCGCACGATCACGGGACTCTCATATATGGAATACAATGATAATTTAAAAATATCTGGACTTAGGCAAAACTTGGCGTTAGTGGGCGAAAACCCAAAACAGCCCCCGAACGGCCCCGTGAGTGGCACCAATACCTCGCACGGGACCAATGTAACTCGTTCGAACTGGCCGCACTATCACGGGACTCCAAATTTGAGAATACGACGATAATGTAAAAATATTAGGATTTGGGTAAAACATGGTGCTAGTGGGGGGAAACCCAAAACAGCCCACAAACGGCCCCGAGAGTGGCACCAACACCTCGTACGGGACCAATGTAACTCGTATGAACTAACCACGCAATCACGGGACTCCGGGTTTGAGAATACGAGGGTAATTTGAATATTTCCAGACTAGGGCTTAAAAACTTGCCGTTAGTGGGGGAAAACCCAAAATAACCCCTGAACGGACCCGTGAGTGGCACCAACACCTCGTACGGGACCAATGTATCTCATACCAACTGACCGTGAAATCACAGGACTCCCTATTTGAGAATATAATGATAATTTGCATATTTCTAGACTTAGGCTTAAAAACATGGCTTTAGTGGTGGAAAACCCAAAATAGCCCCCGAACGGTCCCGTGAGTGGCACCAACACCTTGCACTGGACCAACGTAACTTGTACAAACTAACCGCGTCATCACGGGACTCCCAGTTTGAGAATATGACAATAATTTGTATATTTCTAAACTTAGGCTTAAAAACTAGCCTTTAATGGGTGAAAACCCGAAACATCCCACGAACGGCCCCGTGAGTGGCACCAATACCTCGCATGGGACCAATGTAACTCGTACGAACTGACCACGCGATAATGGGACTCCCAGTTTGAGAGTATGATGATAATTTAAAAATATAAGGAGTTAGGCAAAATATGGCGTTTGTGGGGGGAAAACTCGAAACAGCCCCCGAATGTCCCCGTGAGTGGCACCAACACCTTGCACGAGACCAATGTAACTCGTATGAAATTACCGCACGATCACAGGACACCCGGTTTGAGAATATGATGATAATTTAGAATTTCATAGACTTAGGCTTAAAAACTTGTCGGTAGGTGGCAAAAACTCGAAACATCCCATGAACGGCCCCGTGATTGACCCCAACACCTCGCATGGGACCAATATAACTCGTACGAACTGACCGCACAATTAGGGGACTCTGGGTTTGAGAATACATAGATAAATTAAAAATATCATGACTTTGGCAAAACATGGCGTTAGTGGGGGAAAACCCGAAACAGCCCCCGAATGGCCCCGTGAGTGGCACCAACACCTTGCACGGGACCAATGTAACTCGTATGAACTAACCACATAATCACGGGTCTCCCGGTTTGAGAATATGATGATAATTTGAATATTTCCAGACATAGACTTAAAAACTTGTCGTTAGTGGTGGGAAACTCGAAATAACCCCCGAACGGACCCGTTAGTGGCACTAACACCCTGCACGGGACCAATGTAACTCATACAAACTGACTGCGAAATCACGGGACTCCCGATTTGAGAATACAATGATAATTTGCATATTTTAAGACTTAGGCTTAAAAACATGGCGTTAGTGGGCAAAAATCCAAAACAGCCCTAGAACGGCCCCGTGAATGGCACCAACACCTCGCACGAGACCAATGTAACTCGTACAAACTAATCGGGCGATCACGGGACTCCCAGTTTGAGAATATGACGATAATTTGCATATTTCTAAACTTAGGCTTAAAAACTTGCCGTTAGTGGGCGAAAACCCGAAACAACGCACGAACGGCCTAGTGAGTGGCACCAATACCTCGTACGGGACCAATGTAACTCATACGAACTGACTGCGTGATCACGGGATTCCTAGTTTGAGAATACGATGATAATTTGAATAATTCTAGACTTAGGCTTAAAAACTTGCCTTTATGGAGCAAAAAGCCGAAACATCACCCGAACGACCCCGTGAGTGGCACCAACACCTCGAACGGGCCCAATGTAACTCGTACAAACTGACCGCGTGATCACGGGACTCCCAGTTTAAGAATATGACGATAGTTTGTATATATCTATACTTTGCTTAAAAACTTACCTTTAGTGGGCGAAAACCCGAAACAGCCCCCGAACGACCACGTGAGCGGCAACAACACCTCGCACGGGACCAATGTAACTCATACGAACTGACCGCGTGATCTTGGGAATCCCAGTTTGAGAATACGACGATAATTTGCATATTTCTAGACTTAGGCTTAAAAACTTGCCTTTAGAGGGCGAAAATCGGAAACAGCCCCCGAACGGCCCCGTGAGCGGCACCAGCACATTGCACGGGACCAATGTAACTCGTATCAAGTGACCGTGTGATCACAAGACACCCGATTTGAGAATACGACAATAACTTAAAATTATCTACACTTAGGCATAAAAACTTGTCTTTAGTGGACGAAAACTCGAAACAACCCCCGAATAGCCCCGTGAGTGGCACCAACACCTCTAACGGTACCAATGTAACTCGTATGAAGTGACCGCGCGATCAAGGGACTCCCGGTTTGAGAATACAATGATAGTTTACAAATATCAGGACTTAGGCAAAACATGGCGTTAGTGGGCGAAAATCCAAAACGGCCCCCGAACGGCCCCGTGAGTGGCACCAATACCTTGCACGGGACCAATGTAACTCGTACGAACTGACCACACGATCATAGGAGTCCTAATTTGAGAATACGATGATAATGTAAAAATAACAGGATTTGGGCAAAACATGGCATTAGTGGGGGAAAACCCGAAGCAACCCACAAACGGCCCCGCGAGTGGCACCAATAACTCGTATGGGAACAATGTAACTTATACGAACTAACCACGGAATCATGAGACTCCCGGTTTGAGAATATGACTGTAATTTGAATATTTCCAGACTTAGGCTTAAAAACTTGGCGTTAGTGGGGAAAACCCAAAATAACCCCCGAACGGACCTGTGAGTGGCACCAACACCTCGCACGAAAAAATGTAACTCATACCAACTGATTGCAAAATCACGGGACTCCCGGACTCCCGATTTGAGAATTCAATGATAATTTTCATATTTCTAGATTTTGGCTTAAAAACATGGCATTAGTGCGTGAAAACCCAAAATAGCCCCCGAACGGCCCCGTGAGTGGCACCAACACCTCGCACGGACCCATGTAAATCGTACGAACAAACCGCGCGATCACGAGACTCCAAGTTTGAGAATAAGATGATAATGTGCATATTTCTAAACTTAGGCTTAAAAACTTACCGTTAGTGGGCGAAAACTCGAAACATCCCATGAACGGCCCCGTGAGTGGCACCAATACTTCGCATGGGACCAATGTAACTCGTACGAACTGACCGCGCGATAATGGGACTCCCAGTTTGAGAATACAATGATAATTTAAAAATATCAGCAGTTAGGCAGAACATGGCATTTGTGGGGGAAGACCCGAAATAACCCCCGAACGTCCCCATGAGTGGCTCCAACACCTTGCACGAGACGAATGTAACTCGTACGAACTGACCGCGTGATCACGGGACTCCCGGTTTGAGAATACGATGATAATTTAGAATTTTCTAGATTTAGGCTTTAAAACTTGTCGTTAGTGGGCGAAAACCTGAAACATTCCCCGAACGGCCCCGTGAGTGGCACCAATACCTCGCAAGGGACCAATGTAACTTGTACGAACTAACCGTGCGATCACGGGACTCTCGGTTCGAGATTACAATCAAAATTTTCATATTTCTGGACATAGGCATAACACGTTGGTGGGGGAAAACCCGAAACAGACTCCGAACGGCCCCGTGAGTGGCACCAACACCTCGCACGGGACCAATGTAACTCGTACAAACTGACCGTGTGATCACGGGACTCCGTGTTTGAGAATACGACGATAATTTAAAATTTTCTAGACTTAAGCTTAAAATATTATCGTTTGTGGGCAAAAACTCGAAACATCCCCCAAACGGCCCCTTGAGTGGCACCAACACCTCGCAGGAGAGTAATATATAACTCGTACAAACTGACCGCGCGATCACGGGACTCTCAGTTTGAGAATACGTCGATAATTTAAAAATATTAGAACTTAGGCAAAACTTGCCCTTAGTGGGTGAAAACCCAAAACATCCCCCGAACGGCCCCATGAGTGGCACCAACACCTTGCACGGGACCAATGTAACTCGTACGAACTAACCGCGCGATCATGGGATTCCAAATTTGAGAATACGATAATAATATGCTCATTTCTAAACTTAAGCTTAAAAACTTATCGTAAGTGGGCGAAAACCCTAAACATCCCACGAATGGCCCCGTGAATGGCACCAATACCTCGCACGGGACCAATGTAACTCGTACGAACTGACCGCGGGATAATGGGACTCCCAGATTGACAATACGACGATAATTTAAAAATATCAGGAGTTAGGCAAAACACGGCGTTTGTGGGGGAAAACTCGAAATAGCCCCCGAACATCCCCGAGAGGGGCACCAACACCCCTCACAAGACCAATGTAACTCGTACGAACTGACCGCGCGATCACGGGACTGCCAGTTATAGAATTCAATGATAATTTAGAATTTTCTAGACTTAGGCTTAAAAACTTGTCGTTAGCGGGCGAAAACCAGAAACAGCCCCCGAACTGCCCTGTGAGCCGTACCAACACCTCGCACGGGACCAATATAACCTGTACGAACTGACCGCACAATCACGGGACTCCCGATTTGAGAATAAGCTAAAAACTTAAAAATATCAGGACTTAGGCAAAACATGGCGTTCGTGGGGGAAAAACTTGAAACATCCCCCGAATGGCCCCGTGAGTGGCACCAACACCTTGCACGAGACCAATGTAACTCGTACTAACTAACCACCAATCTCGGGACTCCCGCTTTGAGAATACGGTGGTAATTTCAATATTCCCAGACTTAGGCTTAAAAACATGCCATTAGTGGGGGAAAACCCAAAATAACCCCCGAACGGACCCGTGAGTGACACCAACACCTCGCACGGGACCAATGTAACTCATACCAACTGACCGCGAAATCATGGGACTCCCGATTTGAGAATACAATGATAATTTGCATATTTCTAGACTTAGGCTTAAAAACATGGCTTTAGTGGGGAAAAACCCAAAATAGCCACCGAACGGCCCCGGGAGTGGCACCAACACCTCGCACGGGACCAATGTAACTCGTATGAACTAACCGTGCGATCACGGGACTCCCGATTTGAGAATATAATGATAATTTGCATATTTCTAGACTTAGGAATAAAAAAAGGGCGTTAGTGGGGGAAAACCCGAAACAGACCCCGAACGGCCCCATGAGTGGCACCAACACCTCGCATGGGACCAATGTAACTCGTACAAAGTGACCGCGTGATCACGGGACTCCCGGTTTGAGAATACGATGATAATTTAAAATTTTCTAGACTTAGGCTTAAAAACTTATCATTAGTGGGCAAAACCCCAAAACAACCCCCGAACTGCCCCATGAGTGGCGCCAACACCTCGCACGGGACCAATCTAACTCACACGAACTAACCGCACGATCACGGGACTCCCGATTTGAGAATACGCCAAAAATTTATAAATATCAGGACTTAGGCCAAACATGGCGTTAGTGGGGGAAAATCCGAATCAGCCCCCGAACGGCCCCGTGAGTGGCACCAACACCTTGCACGGGGCCAATGTAACTCATACGAAGTGACAGCGCGATCACGGGACTCCTAGTTTTAGAATACGATGATAAATTAAAAATATCAGGACTTAGGCAAAACATGGCGTTAGTGGGGAAAAATCTGAAACAGCCCCCGAACGACCCCGTGAGTGGCACTAACACCTCGTACGGGACCAATATAACTCGTACGAACTGACCATGCGATCATGGGACTCCCGATTTTAGAATACAATGACAATTTGCATATTTCTAGACCTAGGCTTAAAAACTTGCCTTTAGTGGCTGAAAACTCGAAACATCACCCGAACGGCCCCATGAGTGGCACCAACACCTTGCACGGGACCAATGTAACTCGTACGAACTAACCGCGTGATAAGTGGACTCCAAGTTTGAGAATACGATGATAATTTACATATTTTTAGGCTTAGGCTTAAAAAATTGCCTTTAGTGGGTGAAAACTCGAAACAACCCCCGAACGACCCCGTGAGTGGTACCAACACCTCGCACGGGACTAATGTAACTCGTACGAACTGACCGAATGATCACGCGACTCCCAATTTGAGAATACGACAATAATTTGCATATTTTTAGACTTAGGCTTAAAAACTAGCCTTTAGTGGGTGCAAACCTGAAACAGCCCCCGAATGACCCCGTGAGTGGCACCAACACCTAGCACAAGACCAATGTAACTCGTACGAACTGACCGCGTGATCACGGGATTCCCAGTTTGAGAATACGATGAAAATTTGCATATTTCTAGACTTAGGCTTAAAAACTTGCCTTTAGTGGGCGAAAACCCGAAACAGCCCCCGAACGGCCCCGTGAGTGGCACGAACACCTCGCATGGGACAAATGTAACCCGTACGAAGTGATCGCGTGATCACGGGACTCCCAGTTTTAGAATACGATGATAATTTAAAATTTTCTAAACATAGGCATAAAAACTTGTCATTAGTGGGCAAAAACCCGAAACAACCCCCGAACAGCCCCGTGAGTGGCAGTAACACCTCGTACGGGACCAATGTAACTTAAACAAAGTGACCGCGTGATCATGGGACTCCCGAATTTAGAATACGAAGATAATCTAAAAATATCTGGACTTAGGCAAAACATCGCGTTAGTGGGCGAAAACCCAAAACAACCCCCGAACGGCCCCGTCAGTGGAACTAACACCTTGCACGGGACCAATGTAACTCGTACAAACTGACCGCGCGATTATGGGACTCCTAGTTTGTGAATACGACGATAATTTAAAAATATCAGGATTTGGACAAAACATGGCGTTAGTGCGGGAAAACCCAAAACATCCCACAAAGGGCCCCGTGAGTGGCACCAACACCCCGTATGGCACCAATGTAACTCGTACGAACTAACCACGCAATCACGGGACTCCCGGTTTGAAAATACGATGGTAATTTGGGTATTTCCAGACTCAAGCTTAAAAACTTGTCGTTAGTGGGGAAAAACCCGAAATAACCCCCGAACGGACCCGTGAGTGGGACCAACACCTCACACGGGACCAATTTAAATCATACCAACACACCGTGAAATCGCGGGACTCCTGGTTCTATAATACAATGATAATTTTCATGTTTCTAGACTTACACTTAAAAACGTGGCTTTAGTAGGCAAAAACAAAAAATAGCCCCCGAACGGCCCCATGAGTGGCACCAACACCTCGCACGGGACCAATGTAACTCGTACGAACTGATGACGCGATAATGGGACTCCAAGTTTGAGAATACGACGATAATTTAAAAATATCAGGAGTTAGGCAAAACATGATGTCTGTGGGGGAAAACCCGAAATAGTCCCTCGAACGTCCCCGTGAGTGGCACCAACACCTTGCACGAGACCAATGTAACTCGTACGAACTGACCGTGCAATCAGGGGACTCTCGGTTTGCGAATACGATAATAATTTAAAATTTTCTAGAAATAGGCATAAAAACTTGTCGTTAGTGGGCGAAAACCCGAAATAACCCCCGAACGACCCCGTGAGGAGCACCAACACCACGCACGGGACCGATGTAACTCGTACAAAGTGACCGCGTGATCACGGGACTCCTGGTTTGAGAATGCGATGATAATTTAAAATTTTCTAGACTTAGACATAAAAACTTGTCGTTAGTGGGCGAAAACCCGAAACAACCCCCGAACGGCCCCGTGAGTGGCACCAACACCTCGCACGGGACCAATGTAACTCGTACGAAGTGACCACGCGATCATGAAACTCCCGATTTCAGAATACGATGATAAATTAAAAATATCAGGACTTAGGCAAAACATGGCGTTACAGGGCGAAAAACCAAAACATCCCCCGAACGGCCCCGTGAGTGGCACCAATACCATGCACGGGACCAATGTAACTCATACGAACTGACCGCATAATCACGGGACTCCTAATTTGAGAATACGACGATAATGTAAAAATATCAGGATTTGGGCAAAACAGGGCGTTAGTGGGGGGAAACCCGAAACAGCCCTCAAACGGCCCTAGGAGTGGCACCAACACCTCGCACGGGACCAATGTAACTCGTACGAACTAACCACTCAATCACGGGACTCTCGGTTTGAGAATACGATGGTAATTTGAATATTTCCAGACTTAGGCTTAAAAACATATCGTTAGTGGGGGAAAACCCAAAAGAACCCCCGAACGGACCCGTGAGTGGCACCAAGACCTCGCACGGGACCAATGTAACTCATACCAATTGACCATGAAATCACAGGACTCCCGATTTGAGAACACAATGATAATTTGCATATTTCTAGACTTAGGCTTAAAAACATGGCTTTAGTGGGCGAAAACCCAAAATAGCCCCCGAACGGCTCCGTGAGTGGCACCAACACCTCGCACGGGACCAATGTAACTCGTACGAACTTACCGCGTGATCACGGTACTGCCAGTTTGAGAATACGATGATAATTTGAATATTTCTAAATTTAGTCTTAAAAACATGCCGTTAGTGGGCGAAAACCCGAAACATCCCACGAACGGCCCCGTGAGTGGCACCAATACCTCGCACGGGACCAATGTAACTCGTACGAACTGACTGCGCGATAATGGGACTCGTAGTTTGAGAATACAATGATAATTTAAAAATATCAGGAGTTAGGCAAAACATGGCGTTTGTGTGGGAAAACTCGAAACAATCCCCGAACGTCCCCGTGAATGGCACCAACACCTTGCACGAGACCAATGTAACTCGTACGAACTGACCGCATGATCACGGGACTCCCGGTTTGAGAATACGATGATAATTTAAAATTTTCTAGACTTAGGATTAAAAACTTGTCGTTAGTGGTCAAAAACCCGAAACAGCCCCCGAACGGCCCCGTTAGTGGCACCAACACCTCGTACGGGACTAATGTAACTCGTACGAACTGACCATGCAGTCACGGGACTCTCGGTTTGAGAATACGATGGTAATTTGAATACTTCCAGACTTAGGCTTAAAAACTTGTCGTTTGTTGGTGGAAACTCGAAATAACCCCCGAACGAACCCGTGAGTGGCACTAACACCTCGCACGGGACCAATGTAACTAATACCGACTGATCGTGAAATCACGGGACTCCCGGTTTAAGAATACAATGATTATTTGCATATTTCTATACTTAGGCTTAAAAACATGGCTTTAGTGGGCGAAAACCCAAAATGGCCCCCGAACGGCCCCGTGAGTGGCAACAATACCTCGCACGGGACTAATGTAACTTGTACGAACTAACCGTGCGACCACGGGACTCCCTATTTGAGAATACAATGATAATTTGTATATTTCTAGACTTAGGCATAAAAACAGGGCGTTAGTGTGGGAAAACCCGAAACAGACCCGGAACGGCCCCTTGAATGGCACCAACACATCGCACGGGACCAATGTAACTCGTACGAACTCACCGTGTGATCACGGGACTCCCGGTTTGAGAATACGATGATAATTTAAAATTTTCTAGACTTAGGCTTAAAAACTTGTCGTTTGTGGGCAAAAACCCAAAACTTCCCCTGAATTGTCCCGTGAGTGGCACCAACACCTCGCACAAGAGTAATATATAACTCGTACGAACTGACCGTGCGATCACGGGATTCTCGATTTGATAATACGTCGATAATTTAAAAATATTAGGACTTAGGCAAAACATGGCGTTAGTGGGGGAAAATCCGAAATAGCCCTTGAACGACCCCATTAGTGGGGGAAAATCCGAAATAGCCCCGGGACCAATGTAACTCGTTCAAATTGACTGCGTGATCATGAGACTCCTGGTTTAAGAATACGACGATAATTTAAAAAGATCAGGACTTGGGCAAAACATGGTGTTAGTGGGGGAAAACCTAAAACAGCCCCCGAACGCCACATGAGTGGCACCAACACCTCGCACGAGACCAATGTAATTAGTACGAACTGACCGCGTGATCACGGGACTCCCGGTTTGAGAATACGATGATAATTTTCTTATTTCTGGACTAAGGCATAAAAACTTGCCGTTAGCGGGGGAAAACCCGAAACAGCCCCGAACAGCCCCGTGAGTGGCACCAACACCTCGTACGGTTCCAATGTTACTCGTACAAACTGACCGCGTGTTCACAGGTATCACGATTTGAGAATACGATGATAATTTCCAAATTTCTAGACTTAGGCAAAAAAGCAGAGCGTTAGTGGGGGAAAACCCGAAACAGCCCCCGAACGTCCCCGTGGGTGGCACCAACACCTCGCACGGGACCAATGTAACTCGTACAAACAGACCGCGTGATCATGGGACTCCCAGTTTGAGAATACGACGATAATTTTAAAATATCAGGACTTGGGCAAAACATGGTGTTAGTGGGGGAAAACCCAAAATAACCCATAAACGGCTTCGTGAGTGGCACCAACACCTGGTACGGGACCAATGTTACTCTTACGAACTAACCACTCAATCATGGGATTCTTGATATGAGAAAACGACAATAATTTGAATATTTTCAAACTTAGGCTTAAAAACTTGTCATCAGTGTGGAAAACCCGAGATAACCCCCAACAAGACCAATGTAACTCATACCAACTGACCGCGAAATCACGGGACTCCCGATTTAAGAATACAACGATAATTTTCACATTTCTAGACTTAGGTTTAAAAACATTACTTTAGTGGGCGAAAACCCAAAACAACCCCTGAACGGCCTCGTGAGTGGTACCAACACCTCGCACGGGACAAATGTAACTCGTATGAACTAACCGCGCAATCACGGGACTCCCAGTTTGAGAAAACGACGATAATTTGCATATTTGTAAACTTAGGCTTAAAAACTTGCCGTTAGTGGGCGAAAACCTGAAACATCCCACGAACGGCCCCGTGAGTGGCACCAATACCTCGCACGGGACCAATGTAACTCGTACGAACTGATCGCTTGATAATGGGACTCCGAGTTTGAGAATACGATGATAATTTAAAAAAATCAGGAGTTAGGCAAAACATGGCGTTTGTGGGGGAAACCCAAAATATCCCCGAAGGGTCCCGTGAGTGGCCCCAACACCTTACACGGGACCAATGTAACTCGTACGAACTGACCGCGCGATCACGGGACACTCGGTTTGAGATTACGATGATAATTTAAATATTTTTAGACTTGGGCTTAAAAACTTGTCGTTAGTGGGCGAAAACCCGAAACATCCCCCCAAATGGCCCCGTGAGTGGCACCCACACCTCGCACGGGACAATGTAACTCATACGAACTAATCGCATGATCACGGGACTTTCAGTTTGAAAATACGATGATAATTTGCACATTTCTAAACTTAGGCTTAAAAACTTGCCTTTAGTGGGCAAAAACTCGAAACATCCCACGAACGGCCCTGTGAGTGGCACCAACACCTCGCACGGGACAAATATAACTCGTACAAACTGACCGTACGATCATGGGACTCTCAATTTGAGAATACGCCAACAATTTAAAATTTTCAGGACTTAGGTAAAACATGGCATTAGTGGGGGTAAAATTCGAAACAGACCCCGAACGGCCTCGTGAGTGGCACCAACACCTTGCATGAGACCAATGTAACTCGTACGAACTGACTGCGTGATCACGGGACTCTCGATTTCAGAATACGATGATAATTTAAAATTTTCTAGACTTAGGCTTAAAAACTTTTCTTTAGTGGGCGAAAACCCAAAACAGCCCCCGAACGGCCCAGTAAGTGGTGCCAACACCTTGCACGGGACCAATGTAACTCGTACGAACTGACTGCACAATTACGGGACTCCTGGTTTGAGAATACGACAATAATTTAAAAATATCTGGACTTATGGAAAACATGGCATTAGTGGGGGAAAACCAAAAACAGGCCCCGAACGGCCCGTGAGTGGCACCAACACCTCGCATGGGACCAATGTATGTCGTACGAACTCACCGCACGATCACGGGACTCCCAGTTTGAGAATGTGATGATAATTTGCATATTTCCATACTTAGGCTTAAAAAATTTCCATTAGTGGGAGAAGACCCGAAACAGCCCCCGAACAGCTCCGTGAGTGGCACCAACACCTCGCACGGGACCAATGTAACTCGTACCAAGGGACCGCGCGATCACGGAACTCCCGGTTTGAGAATACGATGATAATTTGCATATTTCCAGACTTAGGCTTAAAAACTTATCGTTAGTGGGAGAAAACAAGAAACAGCCCCCGAACGGCCCCGTGAGTGGCGTCAACACCTCGCACGGGACCAATGTAACTCGCATGAACTGATCGTGCGATCAGTTATCGTGCGATCACAGGACTCCCGATTTGAGAATACGACGATAATTTAAAAATATCTGGACTTAGGTAAAACATGGCGTTAGTGGAGAAAACCCGAAACAGGCCCTGAACGGCCCCGTGTGTGGCACCAACACCTCGCACGGGACCAATGTAACCCGTACAAACTGACCGCGCGATCATGGGACCCCCAATTTTAGAATACGACGCTAATTTGCATATTTATAAACTTAGGCTTAAAAACAACGCGTTAGAGGGTGAAAACTGGAAACATCCCCCGAACGGCCCCGTGAGTGGCAGCAACACTTCGCACGGAACTAATGTAACTCGTATGAACTGACTGCGCGATCAGGGGACTCCCAGATTGACAATACAATAATAATTTGCATATTTCTAAACTTATGATTAAAAACATGTCGTTAGTGGGCGAAAACCCAAAACATCCCACGTACGACCCCGTGAATGGCACCAATACCTCGCACGGGACCAATGTAACTCGTATGAAATGACCGTATGATTATGGGACTCCTGGTTTGAAAATACGACGATAATTTAAAAATATCAGGAGTTGGGCAAAACATGGTGTTACTGGTGGACAACCCGAAACTGCCCCTAAACATCCCTGTGAGTGGCACAAACACCTTGCACGGGACCAATGTAACTCGTACGAACTGACCGCGCGATCACGGGACTCCCGATTTGAGAATATGACAATAATTTAAAATTTTCAAGACTTAGGCTCAAAAACTTGTTGTTAGTGAGGAAAAACCCAAAACAGCCCCTGAATGGCACCCGTGAGTGGCACCAACACCACGCACAGGACCAATATAACTTGTACGAACTGATCGCGCGATCACGGGGTTCCTGATTTGAGAATTTTTGGATAATTTATAAAAATTAGGAGTTAGGCAAAACATGGCGTTTATGGAGGAAAACCCAAAACATCCCCCGAATGGCCCCGAGAATGGCCCCAACACCTTACACGGGACCAATGTAACTCGAACGAACTGACCACGCAATCACGGGACACCCGATTTTAGAATACGATGATAATTTAAATTTTTTTAGACCTAGGCTTAAAAACTTGTCGTTAGTGGGCAAAAACCCGAAACAAGCCCCGAATGGCCCCGTGAATGGCAGCAACACCTCGCATGGGACCAATGTAACTCATACGAACTAACCGTGCGATCAAGGGACTCCCAGTTTGAGAATACGACGATAATTTGCACATTTCTAAAATTAGGCTTAAAAACTTTGAAGCCCTTATACTCTTGACTCACTTGAGTCTATATTGTATAAGTGCTCATCTAGTTTGGAAATTGTGACAAAATTATGTCCATCCTAGAAACCAAAGAACGTTAGAGATTGGTTTGCTATTTCATTCATATATCTTGTTGTGATCTTGATCTAATTACCAACACTCACACACAGTAGAATGCATTATGTACATGTCATATTGCATATTTATGTGTGTACATATGTTGAGTATGTTTAAATCCCTAAATTATATTTTTAAATATTTTTTTGGGATTTTATAAACATTTTTTAATAAAGGTTTTATTAATTAAAACTTGATTTTAGAAGTTTGTGGGTTCAATCTCTAATTATTGATTAATGGGTTTATTGGCTCAAATTTGGTTTGGGTAGAAACCAAAAGCGGCAGAGACTTCAGGGTTTGGTTGTAATTAATTCATGACGCGCGTTTTATATCGATTTATTGGTTAACACGTGTTGCTTGCTGATTGGTGGATTTGTGTTTCTTAATTGAGTATACAATCACGTATCTTTACAACCATTGGATCAAACCTTATCAATGATCTGCATGCTTTCTTTGGTAATCCCTGTGTATCCCTTTTGAACCAAACAGATGTTTTTTAACCACCGCGTTCTGTGAGCCCTTGGATTTAAGTCAATCCATCTTGACTCAATCCTGACCCTTATTTTTGAACCTGCTTCTTGATCCTTCTCTTCGTCCTATAAAAATGATCCTCCTCTCAGTCATCCAAGATTTTTGGCCAATTCATTCCTGAGAATAAAAAAGAGAGAGTAGAGATAAGAAAGAGAGAGGAGAGAAAAGAGAGAAACCATAAAGAAAGAGAGAGAGTTAGAAACCCTAACCCTAACCCCTGTTCGTCAATCCTCTTTCAAACCAAACACTCCACAAAAAACCTCTACATATCCAAAACACTACCCTGAGTGTTCTTGAGTTTTTGAGAGATATTTGTGTTGATGTAACCTCTTGTTCGTTCTTGTTTCCAACTTAAATTGTCTACTTAGATCTATTTTATTCTTCACAGAAATTTCAGATCTATGTTCTGCATGTTACATCACACTTAGATTTACATAGTTTATTTCTCACCTTGAGAAATATATTGTTGATTCTTTTCTGAAAATTGCTTTTAACTTTGAATCAACAATAAATGTTTTCTGTTTCTAGTTCTCTTAAAACTAAACCTTTGACCTAGTTTGGAATCACGCTTGGAGGTTTTGAATCTCGAAAATCTTTTCAAAACTCTGAGATTGATTAAGATCTTGGCTGTCTTCTAAGCAAGATATCCGTGGATTCTGGGATTGATTTAAATGTCAAGCAGGTTCAAAGTTTTGTGAGAAGAGAGAAAAAGAAAAATCACTGCATATAGCCTTATATGTAATTTGCTAGGACTGTTTGTACTTGATAAGTGTGAGTGTGTGCATGCATATGTTAGAGAGCACCTCCACAAACACTTTCACACTACAACACGAAAAGTGTTGGTAATAAGATCTTGTGAACAAGAGTCGACGTAAAGTGCTGGAACAAATCAGAAGTTAACAAACTGGGAGAACAACATCTACAATCAGAACTGCAGAGAAGTTATAAGGACACCAAGGGGGTACATTCCTAAACTTATATAGGTCTGAGTTGTATGCATGTTAGTTATATAGTTTGTAACTCATAAATTTGTTTTAGTGGATTTTTTTTTATTTTACTCCGTAGAGGGAGTCGTGGATGTTTCCTCAATTGGTGAGGTTTTACCACGTAAAAAATCATGAACTTAATCTTTCTACATCTCCTCATCTCATTCTTGGTTGTGCTGGGTTTAAAGTTTGTTTAAACTGTTTTATAAACCTGTTAGTCAAATCTTGAATAGATCTCGTACATACTGTTTTGTTAAACACATCTCGTGTTCAAATAGTTTTGATTTGAAGAAAAGAGTTTCCTCAAAAAACAGCTCGGAGTTACTTAAATAGTTTGTTTTTAATAAACGACTTTAGTTACATATTTTCAATTGGTATCAGAGCTTGGTAAACTTCTTTTAAAGAGATCCTGTGTTTCTGAAAATCAAATATGGATGAGAAAAATGAAAGATTTGGTAACTTGACCAGACCTCCTATCTTTGATGGAACCAATTTTGCTTACTGGAAAGTAAGAATGATTGCTTTCATTCAAGGAACTCTGGGAGATGATGTCTGGGACATTGTTGAAAATGGTTACACTTTTCCTACAAAACCAGCCACTGAAGGAAGTAATGAGAGGGTTAAGAAAGCATTAAGTGAGTTCACTCAAGAAGAGAAAAAAATTTCTCGAAATAATAACAAAGGAAAGAATGCCATATTTATGTCTATAAATGAACATGAGTTCAAAATAATCTCATCCTGTACCACTTCTAAGGAATCTTGGGAGACTTTAGTTACTGCTCATGAAGGTGACACTAGAGTTAAGGCTACTAAAACTCAAATGCTCATTCAACAGTATAATTTCCTAATTATGTCTGAGACTGAGTCATTTGATGACTTCTATATGAACCTGACTGATATTGTGACCAAACTGCATGCTAATGGGATAACTTATGATAGACAAGAAATTGTATCTAAAATTCTGAGATCATTACCACAGAAATTTGATAACAAAAGATATGTTATTGAGGAAATGTGTGATATTAATCTCACTCCTGAACTACTCAGTAGTAAATTAAGAACTGTGGAAATGGAACTGGAATTTAAGAAACAATTGACCCAGTCCCATAGAAAACAGACTAGTTCCAATCTAAGCTTTTCTTCTAAATTGATTAAGCCTGAGTTTAATACTTCTAATGATGACTCTAATGAGTAATGCGATATAGAGAGTTTGGACAATCAGATTGCCTTAATGTCAAAACAGTTTAAGAAAATCATTAAGTTTAGAAACAAAATGGCAAATAAACATGGCAAGTTAAATTATCCAACTCCCCCTAATCACAGACCTCATGAGAAAAGAAATGACAAAAATCTCAAGGACTCTCACATTAGACCTAATAGAGACCTTAAGAAGACTGAATGCTATAGATGTGGTAAACTGGGACACATTGCCCAAGACTGTAGAGTTAACTTGAATACTCAAAACAAACACACTAGAGCCAACATTTGCAAAACATGGGATGATTCAAGTGACTCTGAAAATGAGGAACCTGAGTCAACTGATGTTTTTGACCCTTGCATGTCTTTCTTTGCCAAGATTATCTATAATGATGATATGCTTGTGCTTGTTAGTGAGGAAGAATCTAGTAACTCTATGTCTGATGTTCCTAATATTGATGTTAATGGTTTAGATGCTTTGATTACTGAGAATATTGATATCTCTTCTTTGGGGTGTGTGAGTCAAAGGGAAAGCGATAATGACGATGTCAATGGGTGTGTGAGTTCAAAGAATGAATCCTTAGGGGTCACTTCACACACTACACTTAGTGACTCGGATAATGAAGACCTCCTAGACATTCACACACTTTATGCTAAAACTCTCAAGAAAAGTGCTAGACTAGAAAAAAATTGTGAAAGATCTCACCAAAAAACTGAAAGATCTAAGCCTGATGGTCAAACTGAATGCTGAAGAGTATACTACCCAATGTTTAACTCATGAAAGTGAAATTAAAATGTTTGATGAAAAACTCAGAAATTTGACTGAAACAAATGAAATTCTGGAGAAAAAGTACAAAGGGACATTGTTAGAATTGGAACAAACTAAAGAAAAGACAGCAACTGTTTTCAAAAAATTTACAAAATTTGAAAATAATTCAAACTGTTTTGATGAATTTGTTGCTGAATCAAAAACCAATTCTGATGATCGAACTGGAATAAGTTTTTTCCCCAATTTGAAGACACAACCAAAATCTTTTGAACCTATCAAGTTTGTGTCAGGAGTCAAAAGGCCTATTGAAACATGCCCAGACTTTCATTCTCCAAAAACTGAGTTTGATTCAAAACATCAAAATTTTAACATTGGGGAATCAAGTTGCTCTAAATATGAAAGTTCACCTAAGGCTAAATACGCCTGCCCCTTTATTAGAAAGAGTGAATCTACATTCAAACCTGTACTACCTAGGAATAGAGTTCAACCTCAAAATTTCTCAAAACCATTGTTTAGAGACTTTCCTAAGGAGACCCCAATTTTGAGCAATCTTTACTGCTCCTACTGCGACATATACGGTCACTCTTTTGATGGTTGCTATGATAGGAGACTAGTTAAACCTGTCTATAATCCTCATATCTATCAGAACTTTAACTATTCTAGAAGGAGGCGCAACAATTATATACTTCTTAGACAACCAGATAAAAACACTAATTATAGAAAGAGAAAGACCAAACCTAAAAGAACATTTCCTAGAAGGAATACTAAGCACTTTACTAAACCAAATGCTCAAGTCTTTCATAAAATTCAAAATCATGCGCAAAAAAATTTTCAGCAAAAATCCAATGCTCGCAAATTTTATCAATTGAGAGCTAATAAGCGCAAAATGAAAATTAGAGCAATTTGGGTTAGAAAAGATGATCTATTACCTCAGATGAAGTGTAACATAGTTGTTACTGCTCTAAAAGCTCAACACACATCATCCGGTTGGTATTTAGACTCTGGATGTTCTAAGCACATGACTGGGGATGAAACTAAACTTTTAAACAAAACCAGCTTTGCTGGTGGTAAAGTCATTTTTGGTGATGGAGTTTCATCTTAAATCATAGGCAAAGGAACTCTCCAAGAAGATGGACTTCCTGTTCTTGAAAATGTCCTTCTAGTTAAAGGTCTTAAGGCAAATCTACTTAGCATTTTGCAATTTTGTGACTCGGATCATACTGTTACCTTTTCAAAGAACAATTGCAAAATTTTAAATGAAAAAGGTGAATGCATAATTACAGGATTCAGAACCCCTGACAATTGCTATACTGTCATGAACAATTCTGAAATCTATAATGTTGCCAGAATGGATGACAACGAGAAATGGCATAACATAATGGGTCATATAAATTACGATAATCTTAGTAGATTGACCTCTCAGGAAATAGTTAGAGGAGTTACTAAAATCAAACCCATTCCTAATATTGTCTGTGGTCCTTGTCAGGAAGGTAAAATTGTTAAGGCACCTCATAAGAAAGTTAATGATATTCTTACCTCTAATCCCTTGGAGCTCATCCATATGGACCTAATGGGTCCCTCCCAAACTGTTAGTCTCTGTGGACACAGTTATATTGACTTCACCAGATTTACTTGGGTAGCCTTTTTAAAACAAAAGTTCGACACTTTTCAGACCATCCTAAAAATTCTTCTTCGGGTTGAAAATGAAAAGGACATCCAAGTAAATAGAATCCGTAGTGATAGAGGTGGTGAATTCAAAGACACTGGTATTATTGAATACTGTGACTATAATGGTTACAAACATGAATTCAGTGCTCCTAAGACTCCTCAACAAAATGGAATTACCGAGAGAAAGAATCGTACTCTTCAAGAGATGGCACGAGTTATGTTACATGCCAAGAATTTACCTAAATACTTTTGGGTAGAACCTATTCGTACTGCATGTCACATCATAAATAGGGTATATCTTAGAAAGAATTCCAAACAAACTCCTTGCGAACTTTGGTACAATAAAAAGCCTAATCTTAAGTACCTTAGAACTTTTGGCAGTACTTGTTATGTATGCAAAGATAGGGAACACTTATCCAAATTTGAGAGTAGGGGAGATAAAGCTATATTTCTAGGATACTCGCCTAACAGTAGAGCCTATAGAGTGTATAATCTTCGCACTAAAACCTTGATGGAATCCATAAATGTAATTGTAAGTGACACTATTGTAGAGAACAAGACTGGTGAATCTACTATTGAGGAAGAATCTACAAACATTTTAGAAAATGACCCTTCTGAAATAGATAATTCATTACCAATTGAGATACCTGAAGTACCTAACTGGGTTTCTAAAGATCATCCCATAAATAACGTAGTTGGTGACCCTAGTGAGCCAGTGCCTACAAGATCCCAACTAAGAAATTATACACATTATGCATGTTTTGTTTCCCTTATGGAACCAAAGAATGTAAATGAGGCATTGAATGACTCTCACTGGATTTCTGCTATGTAGGAAGAACTTCTTCAATTTTTCATTCATGATGTTTGGTATCTTGTTCCTCGTCCTGAGCACAAAAAGGTTATTGGCACACGTTGGATTTTTAAAAATAAGACTGATGAAAATGTGATAATAATTAGAAATAAAGCTATATTAGTTGCTCAAGGATACTCTCAAATTGAAGGAATAGATTTTAACGAGACTTTTGCTCTTGTTACTCATTTAGAATCTGTTCGTATGCTCTTTGCTATAGCTTGCCACATGCATTTTACACTTTATCAAATGGATGTCAAATCTGCATTCCTTAATGGAATATTGACTGAAGAGACCTATGTAGAACAACCTAAAGGGTTCATTGACCCTTAATATCCAAATCATGTATTTCGTCTTTAAAAGGCTTTGTATGGCCTTAAATAAGCACCTAGAGCTTAGTATGAGCATCTTTCCAGTTTCCTCTTAGATAAAGGTTACAAAAGAGGTGGAAATGATCAAACTCTTTTTGTCAAACATTTTGACAAACACATCATTATTGCTCAAGTTTATGTTGACGATATTATCTTTGGGTCAACTTCTCCCTCAGAAGTAAAATCCTTCTCTGAAACTATGCATAAGGAATTTCAAATGTCCCTTATGGGGGAGTTACAATTCTTCTTAGGCCTTCAAGTCAAACAAAATTCAGAAGGATTATTTGTATCGCAATCTAAGTACGCTTTAGAGATAGTAAATAAATTTGGCCTCAAGAGTGCTAAAGATTCTAGAACGCCCATGAGTACTACGTTAAAACTTTCTAAAGATGAAAATGAAAAATCCGTAGATCCTACTCTATATCTTAGTATGATAAGAACCTTACTATATCTTACTGCCTCGCATCCTGATATTATGTATGATGTGTGTGTATGTGCTCGTTATCAAAATAACCCTAAAGAGAGCAATTTGAATGCTATTAAACGTATCATTAAATATGTAAAAGGCACTCTAAATCTAGGACTTTGGTACACTAATGACACACCAAGCACTATAATTGGGTACACTGATGCTGACTGGGCTGGGTGTACTGATGATAGTAAAAGCACATCAGGATCATGTTATTATATAGGTAATAACTTGGTAGGATGGAGTAGTAAGAAACAAAACTGCACATCACTCTCGACAGCCAAATCTGAATACATAGCCGCTGGGAGCTGTTGTGCTCAATTACTGTGGCTTAAACAAATGCTAAGTGATTATGGTATTCAAGAAAACCAATTGCATCTCTATTGTGATAATCAAAGTGCGATCAATATTTCTAAAAATTATGTTCAACACTCGCGAACAAAGCACATAAAAATAAGACATCATTTTATACGCAAATTGGTTGAAACTAAGGAATTAGAAATCAATTATCTTCCTACTGATTTGCAACTCGCAGATATGTTTACCAAACCTCTAGATTATAATAGATTCATTTCTTTACGAAAATCTATTGGTATGGTTTGTGATGAGCAATATCTTTACTGATTATCCAAGTTTTTTTGCCTTTGTCCATTTGAAACAAAATGGGGGAGACATTTGAGTCTATTTATTCCTTACGTATGCTAAACTGCTTGATCTTAGTGATTCATTGCAAGTTTTTCTACAGTTTTTCTCAACTGATGTCATAGGGTATTCAATTGTAAATAGTTGAGTTATGTACTTTTGTTTTCTAGGATTTGGGTAGATAGATTCTTTATAGGAATAGGTTTTTCTTATCTTTTTGTCGCCCAACGAGTCCTAGTTGACTCAAAGGAGATTTTGTCTCATATTTCCAAAAGGGGAGATTAAAGCCCTTATACTCTTGACTCACTTGAGTCTATATTTTATAAGTGCTCATCTAGTTTGGAAATTGTGACAAAATTATGTCCATCCTAGAAACCAAAGAACCTCAGAGATTGGTTTTCTATTTCATTCATATATCTTGTTGTGATCTAGATCTAATTACCAACACTCACACACAGTAGAATGCATCACGTACATGTCATATTGCATATTTATGTGTGTACATATGTTGAGTATGTTTAAATCCCTAAATTTGATTTTATATATTTTTTTGGGATTTTATAAACATTTTTTAATAAAGGTTTTATTAATTAAAACTTGATTTTAGAAGTTTGTGGGTTCAATCTCTAATTATTGATTAATGGGTTTATTGGCTCAAAGTTGGTTTGGGTAGAAACCAAAAGCGGCAGAGACTTCAGGGTTTGGTTGTAATTAATTTATGACGCGCGTTTTATATCGATTTATTGGTTAACACATGTTTCTTGCTGATTGGTGGGATTTGTGTTTCTTCACTGAGTATACAATCGCGTATCTTTACAACCGTTGGATCAAACCTTATCAATGATCTGCATGCTTTCTTTGGTAATCCCTGTGTATCCCTTTTGAACCAATCAGATGTTTTTTAACCATCGCGTTCTGTGAGCCCTTGGATTTAAGTCAATCCAGCTTGACTCAATCCTGACCCTTGTTTTTTAACCTGCTTCTCGATCCTTCTCTTCATCATATAAAAAGGATCCTCCTCTCAGTCGTCCAAGATTTTTGGCCAATTCATTCCTGAGAATAAAAAAGAGAGAGTAGAGAGAAGAGAGAGAGAAGAGAGAAAAGAGAGAAACCAGAAAGAAAGAGATAGAGTAAGAAACCCTAACCCTAACCCCTGTTCGTCAATCCTCTTTCAAACCAAACACTCCACAAAAAACTCCTACATATCCAAAACACTACCCTGAGTGTTCTTGAGTTTTTGATAGATATTTGTGTTGATGTAACCTCTTGTTCATTAGATCTTGTTTACAACTTAAACTGTTTACTTGGATCTATTTTCTTCTTCATAGAAATTTCAGATCTATGTTCTGCATGTTACATCACACTTAGATTTACATAGTTTATTTCTCATCTTGAGAAATATATTGTTGATTCTTTTCTGAAAATTGCTTTTAACTTTGAAATCAACAATAAATGTTTTATGTTTCTAGTTCTGTTAAAACTAAACCTTTGACCTAGTTTGGAATCACACTTGGAGGTTTTCAATCTCGAAAATCTTTTCAAAACTCCGAGATTGATTAAGATCTTGACTGTCTTCTAAGCAAGATATCCGTGGATTCTGGGATTGATTTAAAGGTCAAACAGGTTCAAAGTTTTGTGAGAAGAGAGAAAAAGAAAAATCACTGCATATAGCCTTATATGTAATTTTCTAGGACTGTTTATACTTGATAAGTGTGAGTGTGTGCATGCATGTGTTAGAGAGCACCTCCACAAACACTTTCACACTACAACATGAAAAGTGTTGGTAATAAGATCTTGTGAACAAGAGTCGACGTAAAGTGCTGGAACAAATCAGAAGTTAACAAACTGGGAGAACAACATCTACAATCAGAACTGCAGAGAAGTTATAAGGACACCAGAGGGTACATTCCTAAACTTATATAGGCCTGAGTTGTATGCATGTTAGTTATATAGTTTGTAACTCATAAATTTGTTTTTGTGGATTTTTTTTTATTTTACTCCGTAGTGGGAGTCGTGGATGTTTCCTCAATTGGTGAGGTTTTATCACGTAAAAAATCGTGAACTTAATCTTTCTACATCTCCTCATCTCATTCTTGGTTGTGCTGAGTTTAAAGTTTGTTTAAACTGCTTTATAAACCTGTTAGTCAAATCTTGAATAGATCTCGTACATACTGTTTTGTTAAACACATCTTGTGTTCAAATAGTTTTGATTTTCAAGAAAAGAGTTTCCTCAAAAAATAACTCGGAGTTACTTAAATAGTTTATTTTTATTAAACGGCTTTAGTAACATATTTTCAAACTTGCCTTTAGTGGGAAAAAACTCGAAACATCCCACGAATGGCCCCGTGAGTGGCTCCAATACCTCGTACGGGACTAATATAACTCGTACGAACTGACCGTACAATCATGGGACTCATGTTTTGAGAATACGCCAATAATTTAAAAATATCAGGACATAGGTAAAACATGGCATTAGTGGGGGTGAAGTACGAAACAGCCCCCGAACGGCCCTGTGAGTGGCACCAACACCTTGCATGAGACCAATGTAACTCGTACGAACTGACCGCACGATCACGGGGCTCTCCGTTTCAGAATACGATGATAATTTAAAATTTTCTAGACTTAGGCTTAAAAAAATGTCGTTAGTGGGAGAAAACCCAAAACAGCCCCCGAACGGCCCCGTGAGTGGCACCACCACCTCGCACGGGACCAATATAACTCGTACGAACTGACCGCATGATCACGGGACTCCCAATTTGAGAATATGTTGATAATTTAAAAATATCAGGACTTAGACCAAACATGGCGTTACTAGGGGAAAAACCCGAAACAACCCCCGAACGGCTCAGTGAGTGGCACCAACACCTTGCACGGGACCAATGTAACTAGTACGAACTGACTGCGCGATCACGGGACTCCTGGTTTGAGAATATGACAATAATTTAAAAATATCAGGACTTAGGCAGAACCAGGCATTAGTGGGGGAAAACTCGAAACAGGCCCCGAACGGCTCGTGAGTGGCATCAACACCTCACTTGGGACCAATGTAAGTTGTACAAACTGACCGCGCGATCACGGGACTCCCGATTTGAGAATGTGATGATAATTTGCATATTTCCAAACTTAGGCTTAAAAGCTTGCTATTAGTGTGGGAAAACCAGAAACAGCCCCCGAACAGCCCCGTGAGTGGCACCAACACCTCGCACGGGACCATTGTAACCCATACCAAGAGACCGTGCTGTCACGGGACACCCGGTTTAAGAATACGATGATAATTTGCATATTTCCAGACTTAGGCTTAAAAACTTGTCGTTAGTGGGTGAAAACCAGAAGCAACCCCCGAACGGCCCCGTGAGTGACGTCAACACCTCGGACGGGACCAATGTAACTCGTATGAACTGATAGCGCGATCAGTTATCGTGCGATCACGAGACTCTCGATTTGAGAATACGACGATAATTTAAAAATATCAGGACTTAGGCAAAATATGGCGTTAGTGGGAGAAAATCCGAAATAGCCCCTGAACGACCCCGTGTGTGGCACCAACACCTCGCATGGTACAAATGTAACCCGTACGAACTGACCGCGTGATCACGGGACCCCCGATTTTAGAATACGATGCTAATTTGCATATTTATAGACTTAGGCTTAAAAACAAGGCATTAGAGGGTGAAAACCCGAAACATCCCCCGAATGTCCCCGTGAGTGGCAGCAACACTTCGCACGAAACCAATGTAACTCGTATGAACTGACTGCACGATCACGGGACTCCCAGATTGAGAATATGATAATAATTTGCATATTTCTAAACTTATGCTTAAAGACATTTTGTTAGTGAGCGAAAACCCGAAACATCCCATGAACGGCCCCGTCAATGGCACCACTACCTCGCACGGGACCAATGTAACTCGTACGAACTGAACGCGTGATAATGGGACTCCCGATTTGAGAATACGACGATAATTTAAAAATATCAGGAGTTAGGTAAAACATGGTGTTACTGGGGGATAACCCGAAACTGCCCCGAAGTCCCCATGAATGCCACCAACACCTTGCACGAGACCAATGTAACTCGTACAAATTGACAGCGCGATCACAGGACTCCCGATTTGAGAATACGATGATAAATTAAAAAATTTAAGACTTAGGGTTAAAAACTTATCGTTAGTGGGCAAAAACCCTAAACAGCCCCCGAATGGCCCCGTGAGTGGAACCAACCCCACGCACAGGATCAATATAACTTGTACGAACTGACCGCGCGATCACGGGACTCGTGGTTTGAGAATACGATGATAATTCAAAAATATCAGGACTTAGGCAAAATATGGCATTAGGTGGGAAAAATGTGAAATAGTCTCCGAATGACCCCATGAGTGGCACCAACACCTTGCTAGGGACCAATGTAACTTGTATGAACTGACCGCACGATCACGGGACTCCCGGTTTGAGAATACGATGATAATTTAAAAATATCAGGACTTTGGGAAAACGTGTCGTTAATCGGGGAAAACCTGAAACAGCCCCCGAACGACTCGTGAGTGGCACCAATACCTCGCACGGGACCAATATAAGTCATACGAACTGATCACGCATTCACGGGAGTCCCGATTAGAGAATATGTTAACAATTTGCGTATTTCCAGACTTAGGCTTAAAAACTTGTCGTTAGTGGGAAAAAGCTCGAAACAGCCCTCGAATGGCCCCGTGAGTGGCACCAACGCCTCGCTCGGAATAATTGTAACTTGTACGAAGAGACCGCGCGATCACGGGACTCCCAGTTTGAGAATACGATGATAATTTAAAATTTTCTTGGCTTAGGCTTAAAAACATGTCGTTAGTGGGTGAAAACCAGAAACAGCCCCCGAACAGCCCCGTGAGTGGCATCAACACCTCGCACGGGACTAATGTAACTTGTATGAACCGACCGCTTAATCATGAGACTCCTAGTTTGAGAATACGATGATAATTTAAAAATATCAAGACTTAGGCAAAACATGGCGTTAGTGGGAGAAAACCCGAAACAGCCCCCGAACGGCCACGTGAGTGGCAGCAACACCTCGCACGGGATCAACGTAACTTGTACGAACTGACCTCGTGATCATGGGACCCCCAAATTTAGAATACAACGATAATTTGCATATTTCTAGACTTAGGCTTATAAATAAGGCGTTAGAGGGTGAATACCCGAAACATCCCCCGAACATCCCCGTGAGTGACACCAACACTTTGAACGGAACCAATATAACTCGTACGAACTGACCGCACGATCAAGGGACCCCCAATTTGAGAATAAGACGATAATTTGCATATTTCTAGACTTAGGCAAAATATGGCGTTAGTGGGAGAAAACTCAAAATAGCCGCCGATCGGCCCCGCGAGTGGCACCAACACCTCGTACGAGATCAATGTAACTCATACAAACTGACCGTGCGATCACGGGTCTCACGGTTTGAGAATACGACGATAATTTGCATATTTCTAGACTTAGGCATAAAAATAGGGCGTTAGTGGGGGAAAACCCGAAACAGCCCACGAACGACCCCATGAGTGGCCCCAATACCTCGCACGGGGCCAATGTAACTCGTATGAACTAACCGTGCAATCACAGGACTCTCGGTTTGAGAATACGATGATAATTTAAAAATATCAGGACTTGGAGAAAACATAGCGTTAGTGGGGGAAAACCCGAAACAACCCTCGAACGGCCCCGTGAGTGGTACCAACACCTCGCACAGGACCAATGTAACCCATACGAACTGACCACGTTATCACGGGACTCCCGATTTTAGAATATGATGATAATTTGTATATTTCTAGACTTAGACTTAAAAACTTGCCCTTAGTGGGAGAAAACCCGAAGCATCCCCCAAACGACCCCGTGAGTGGCACCAACACTCACACGGGACCAATGTATCTCATACGAACTGACCGTTTGATCACGAGACTCCCGATTTGAGAATACGACGATAATTTAAAAATATCAGGACTTAGGCAAAATATGGCGTTAGTGTGAGAAAACCCGAAATAGCCCCTGAATGGCCACGTGGGTGGCACCAACACCTCACACGGGACCAATGTAACTCGTATGAACTAATCGCGTGATCACGGGACCCTCGAATTTAGAATACGATGAGAATTTGCATATTTCTAGACTTAGGCTTAAAAATAAGGCATTAGAGGGTGAATACCCGAAACATCCCCCGAACGGCCCCGTGAGTGGCACCAACACTTCGCACGGAACCAATGTAACTCGTACGAGCTGACCGAACGACAAGGGACCCCCGGTTTGAGAATAAGATGTGATTTGCATATTTCTAGACTTAGGCAATATATGGCGTTAGTGGGGGAAAACCCGAAACAGCCCCCGATCGGCCCCGCGAGTGGCACCAACACCTCACACGGGATCAGTGTAACTTTTACGAACTGACCGCACGATCATGGGTCTCACGGTTTGAGAATACTATGATATTTTGCATATTTCTAGACTTAGGCATAAAAATAGGGTGTTAGTGGGGGAAAACTCGAAACAGCCCCCGAACGGCCCCGTGACTGGCACCAAGACCTCGCACGGGACCAATGTAACTCTTACGAGCTAATCGTGTAATCACAGGACTCCCGATTTGAGAATACGATGATAATTTAAAAATATCAGGACTTCGAGAAAACATAGCGTTAGTGGGGGAAAACTCGAAACAGCCCCCGAACGACCCCGTGAGTGGTACCAACACCTCGCACGGGACAAATGTAACCCGTACGAACTGACCACGTTATCACGGGACTCCCGATTTGAGAATATGATAATAATTTGTATATTTCTAGACTTAGAATTAAAAACTTGCCCTTAGTGGGATAAAACCCGAAACAGCCCCCGAACGGCCCCGAGAGTGGCACCAACACCTTGCCCGTTACCAATGTAACTCGTACGAACTGTTCGCGCGATCACGGGACTCTCGGTTTAATAATACGACGATAATTTAAAAATACCAGGACTCGGGTAAAATATGGCGTTAGTGGGAGAAAACCGGAAACAGCCCCCAAATGGCCCCGTGAGTGTCACCCACACCTCGCACGGGACCAATGTAACTCGTACGAACTAACAACGGGATCACGGGACTCCCGGTTTGACAATGCAATGATAATTTGCATATTTCTAGACTTATGCTTAAAATCATGGACTTAGTGGGAGAAAACCCTAAATAACCTCCGAACGGCCCAGTGAGTGGCACGAACACCTCGCACGGGACCAATGTAACAGGTACGAACTGATCGCGCGATCACTGGACTCCCGATTTGAGAATGTGACGATCATTTGTATATTTGGGTGGATCATCAAATTTTTCAACTTCTAGTGTATAACTTATTAGAATTTCAAATCGTAGGTTGTACAATAGTTAGCTTATTTCTTTTTTTTCTTTAGTTTAGAGTTTTTGTTATTCTTTTTGCTATGCTTGGTTCTAACATGCTTTGTAGATTCAATGGACTCGTAATTTTCGTGGATCGCTCCATTTTGGGTAATATCTTTATTTTCCTCTCTTTATGTTGTGTTCTTGATTCGCATTGAGGACAATGCAACATTTAAGTTAGGGGGTGTGGGATATTCTTTCCATTTATTGTTTAGATTCATTGAGTCGATCACATGTTCTTTTTAAGTATGTTTTTTTTATAGAAAATGTCAAAAAAAAATTGAAAATTAATGAAAAAAGGCAAAAATATTTTTCTTCAAAATAAATAAAAAATGGAATTTAAATTTTTCAAAAATATCACCTTTATTCTATTTGAAGTCTCAAATTATTAAATATCAATTGCACAAAGCCGAAATTGACCAAAGATGGAAATTGTGCGAAAATTGACGACTTTAGAAATAAGTGCGGAGATTAACAAAACCCGGTGAGATTTCGAGCCGGTCGATTTTTTTGAGTTTTTAAATCAATTCGAGTTAATTGTTAACTCAAAGTTCGGATTCGGCATTTTAAATAAGTCGTTGATGATCTCAATTCTTTGTTTTGATCGGTTATGGAAAACATTTGTGATGCTACCTCGAAAAGTGCGCTATAAATCTCTAAATTAAATTAATCTCGAGACACATATGGTAAATTAATAAGTAATTCGGACAACGAAGTAGGCCATCGTTTGTTACCCAAAGACATTAGCCATAAAAAGATGTGAAAAATTATCCTTTTGATAACCCAATTGAGCCGAATAAAAAAAATTCCCTTTCGTCTCGTAACTCGAAATACCCAAGTAGCCCAGAATTGTGAAAATTGGTAATGTCATCAAGTAAGCCCAAATAGTGCAATAAAAAGGGGCAAAAAAAATTTGATAGAAAAATGCTCAACAAAAATCGCAAGAATAGAAAAAAAGTGAAAAATAGAAAAAATAGAGAAAAATAATAGAAAATTAGCAAAAGCCCGAAAAAGCACTAAGGGACATCATAAGAAAAAATTTCCAATTCCGAAGTTCCCAACCATTTCCATGTTACCCAATACACCTTTAACCTGAAAAGTGCTATCGAGTTCGGATGCTAAATTAACTATCGTGTTGAGATCTAAGAAATAAAAAGATAATATAAGAGATTAGATGGTGTGAACTAGAGGCGATGTTTCCATTTCCTTATAACCGTACTCCGATGATGAGATATTTTTACCTCAAATAGTTCGTCTTTCCAATTGTGTGCGTGAACTTGTGTCCATTATTATTTACTCTTATACCGAGAGAATATCCACACTTCCAAGTGATTCGTTTCTGAGTGTATTCGGTGAGATTTTGAAATCAAAGAGAATTTTCGAAAAGTAACGTAGTGATCAATCAGTGGAAATTAACGGTTCAATTTTTGGCTTCGCACACACACACGACAAATTGAGATTCTTTTGAACATGAAATTATGGTGATTATTTTTTTGGAAAGTTTAAATTGTACAATTTTTAAGTATTTTGATTTTTCATTGAGTCTAAGTCGAATTTTATGGGTATATTCACTGCAAACCCTCATGAGACAACGCTCGTCCTACTAGGGTAACCTAGGGGTTTAACGGCTTGTTACATACGCTAAATGGAATCGCTTGCCCGCAATAAAGGTATTATATCCCAATAAAGTGTTTAGAAGAGTTGTGACATTATTCTTTTTCTTTTACATTGCTCGGGATGCGCACAGTTCTAAGTCGGGGGGATTTGATCGGGCATAAATATCATATATTTATCCCCTTAATTTTGGTACCTTTATGAACCCGAGCGGTGCAATTGATACGGATTTAAGTCATAATTATGCTACTAACCTTTGTTGGCAAGTATTTCATGTTTTGTGTTTCTCTTATGTGTTTTACAGGTAAAGTATGCAAGCAGTGCGAAAGAGAAATCGAAACAATGAAGGAAAGGCTAGAAAGGCTAGGAAGGAAAGTTCAAGGGAAATTTTGTAATTCTTCAGCCTGATCCCAGAGGTGTGGCCAACTGGAAAGTTGAAGAGACCGGAACAAAGATAACACTGGAAAAAGCGGCACCCCAATACGAGCTACGGTTAAGGAGTTATGATCATTTGAAGTTAAGAAAAAATCCAAGAAAGAAAAGAAGAAAGCATGAAAATATTTCTAAGTGATGAATATCTAGCAAGTTCCCCAGAACCACAGGGTGAACCGGTTCGGGGTACATGTAGAACTGTTTCAGGGTACCTGATGCGTGAATTTTCACTTGAATGCTGATTGGTCCAAAGAGTTCTAATATGTTACAAACTCTTCAAAAACGTATTTGTATCTTTATAATGACTTAGAAAAGAGAGTTCTGGATAGTTTTTGATGGAGAGGAAGGTAGGAAAATAGCTTAGAACCCGAGAAAACAATTCTCCATCAAGTAGGTACTTTTATTTTTTGAATTACAAGTTTTCTTTAAATAAAGTTTGTTCCTTTCTTTCTTAATCTTGTAGTTAATTTATTTACATGGTTTCTTTATTTTCTGGGTTTTCAATTCGTTTATACATGCTTAAAGATAGTTTTCTTATTGATTCAATTACATGCAATGTAGGATTCATGCTTTTAATTAATTGCGCCATGTTAGGCTAGATTTCAAAGGGTTGGTGTGCATGAACCAAACCCGATGTGATTTAGCTATGTAGAAACTAGGGTTTGAATTGAAATTTGAATGAATCATGTTGTCTAGTTGTCACAACCATCATAGACCTTTTTACCTCGGTTGACCCTAGGTAACCTTGGTGTCTAAGGATGTGATGCACGTGTAGCTATTGTGACACTTCTTTACTCATCCTTTGATTATGTATGATGCAGGTTTGAACCTCATATATGTAATGCTTGGGAGTACTAAAGATCGAGTTCAATTAAATTTCTAATTCAAAATTCTAGCATTCTATACGATAAATTTACTAGGGTTTGGGGGATTGTATTCCCAACCTGTTTTTCCCCTTCATTCTTTTTAAGTCATTCTTAGTTAGTTAATTTTGATCACATAGTTAATACAATAGTTTAAATTAGTTTGCACTTAGTTAACTAGTTATTTCCCATATCAATTATCTTTTTATTTCTTTTCAGAGTCAAGTTAGGGTTAACCGTCTGTCCTTCCATCGTCATGTTCACTTGTCCTAGTTCCCTGAGGATTCGATACCCAGACTCTTCGCTATACTCCATAAGAGTGTAGTTAAAGTTTTGGTTTTTGTATTGTGATCGGAAGCCGATAACAACGATTAGCGTATTTACATGGACGCTCAGTTTCCACCTCGATCAGTAATGTCCAAATTTTTTGTAGCTTCCGATTCATAAATTCGTGAGTAAATTATGAAGTCGAATGATAAATTGAATTACATAAAGATTCCACTCATCATGATTAAGAATTTTCTTTGTTAGCATAGGATACACCAAAGTCCACACATGGTGAGATGGTGTAGAAACCGCGAATTGTAAGTATAATATGTAATTACCATAATATTGACAAGTTCTCTGGTAGTGTAGATGACAACATAAAAGGCGAGATACCAACCATTATTCTAAGACTGAAATGACACTAGAAGAATATAAAAAACATGGACTGCCAAAAATTTGGAACATTTACACATAATATTAAACTGAATCTATTCAATGAAAATAAAATAATAAGTGTTGTGAAAAACAACAATATATCAAATTTCCATCCAAAAATAAACATAAGAGAGACCAATGATACGATTGTATGAGAAATGCATACATTTTACCTTAAGATAGAGATAAATCATAACCTTAGATTAAAAAAAGTAAGATCAGAAAGCCAAAAAAAACATGATTTGAGACAGGAAAAAACATAAAGAAATAACTCGCCTAAAACCATAAGGACCGAACCCATATAACCAAATACATACTTTGGTTGTCATGAAGTCATTATTGCAACAATATTTAATGCTCTAAAAACTCATATAATCAGATACCCTCCTCTGACTTTTACATTAAGAGTATGAGAAACAGGAGAAAAAGTGCATGCCAAACCAAAACATAAAATTAGTAAATGCTAAATCTTGTAAAACTCAAGTCCACAATAAATCTGGTAAATAATCCTAAGTTTACAAATGTCTAATATATGGAAGAAAAATTAAATTTAATTCAAAATGTTGATTAAACCATAAATCCTTAAAACAATGCCCAACAAAACACCCTAAGATCTATTTCAAAACCATAAATCCATACCATTCAAATAAAAATTACCATAAAAATAAAAAAATTCATACCAAATATCTAAACATGAGCATGTACCATTAAAGTCTGGCAGAGAATTTCTAACTGACCATGTCTTATCATGTTATATCCTAAAGATAGACCAAGAAACTAATATAAATGAGGAAACCTGAATGAACTAACCCCTTAATTAATCTCAAAGTAGAGGCATATATATAGACACGCTCAAAAAACACATTGTTTACAACCTTAATTTATTCAAAAGATCAAAAAACTAAAATCCCATGTTTTCAAAATTGTTATAGTGAAGGAACCAAAAGTACAAACCACGGAGAGCAAAACATAGAAAATAAGAACCATAATCTCATAAATTGCAAATATCTTTAGATATAACCCAAGATTTATAATTGAAAAAACAAGAATAAGATGGAGTGATAGCTTACCTCAAGTTATGGTCCATGCAGGAGAGAAGAATCGAGTGGGAGAAAAAAGGAGAGATATAAGAGAGAAAATCGGGTGAGGGAGAAAAGATGAGAGAAGTGAGCCAAAATCGTCTGAGAGAGAAAAAAGGAGAGAATGGAGATACTAAAAGATAGAGAGTTGAGGAAGAGACTCGTGAAACGTGTAAATTTTGAGCGGGATAATCAAATTTTCAGACTTCATTATAGCCATTTATTTTCTCCTAGAAAATCTGAGCTATCATGTGCTTTTACATTTTTCAAATTCAAAAATCATGCTCCTTTATTTTATATATATACTAGGGTGTACCCGTTCTGATGGAACGTATATAAATTTGCTCCGGCTCCCTTTTAAAAAACTTTGCAATGCCACATTGTAACAACCCTCGCTTTTAGGAGGCTAATTTTATACTAATTTACTGTATAAGGTAATTATATAAAATGTTGGGACTGGAGTAAATATTAATTTAATGAGTTAAAAGTTAATATTTACTAGATTGATGCTTATTTACTGTATATGAAAGTAAATATCATCAAGTTGCATGTTTTATACTGTCATGTATTTTAAATGACACTATGGTTTAAATGAAATTGGAACTCGAAATAAATTATAAAATTCCCAGATGCCAGTTTAGAGGGCACAGTTAGTCCCAGAATGTCCGAGATAGTCAAAATAAGTGCCATGTTGTATTTTTGGGATTCGGGCACTTTTACCTGGTTTTAACTTAAACACGTATTGGGAGTCATTTTAATGTGGTATTAACCACTTAAGTTGGAGACTTTAGACTTAAGCCACGATTTTAAGTCTTGCCCCTTATTTCATTTTCCTCATTTTATGTCTTAAACGTAGGGAGAAAAAAGAGAGAGAAAGAGAGGAAGAGATAAGTGGAGAAAGAAGAAGAGAAGAGAGAGATTGGAGCTTGGATTGCTTCTACCCAAAAGAAATCTGAGATATCAACCCTAAGGCAAGTTTTCTACTTGCTAATATGTGATTTAAGATGAATAATTTGTATGATATTTATGTATTTGTGTTTATGGAGCAACAATGAAAATTTATGGTATTTAAACCCTAATCTTAGTTTTTGATGATGATATTGTGGGTTTTAGTTGTTAATAATCTTCTAGGATGATTTGGGGTAGATAAATGTTGGTTGATATGCGTAAAAATGGAAGAGATTTTGGTTTTGAGGAAATCTAGGGTTTATAACCCGTAGCCCCATTCTTGGCCCTTCTGCAGGGGCGAATCGATTAGGTCCCTAGGGAGAATCGATTCGCTAAGGGGTCATCCTACAGGTCTGTAAACCCGAATCGATTCGGGTTAAGGCCGAATCGATTCGACTGATGCAGAATGTTGGATTAATCTTCCGATCCGGTTCTCTTTTTGGGCGAATCGATTCGGACCCTGCTGGTTTGAGTTGATTTTTTTTTCCAACTAAATTTTCAATCCTTTTTCTTTAGGTCCAGGGCCTAGGAACCTTCTTGAATGAAGTAAACTTAGTGTCCTAGAGTGTGTGATGAGTTAGTTAATTACCCTACATTAGGAATGGGTTATGTGGGTGTTTTCCAGTGTTATGCCTATTGATGTTAGGGCATTCTTTTCTTCTAGCTGATTGATATGAAACTAGGAGATGTAGTGTTATGTTTGGGAGACTTTAGAAGCTCAATTGAGCTATGTTAGCCTTGATGGTTCATAATGACCCCGCAAATGAATGTTGGGTGAATGAATTGAAAGTTTGTTCATTCCTTTGAGGTATGATAGTATTGGAGTTTTAAAGTAATACCCCAAAATGTTTGGAGATAATTAAGAGTTTATTTACTCCTTTGAGGTTGTAGTAATGATATAAAATGAAATGGTTATGGTAATGATGATGGTAATTGATAATTTACTTAATCATGAATATGGTAAATGATAATTTACTTGATTTTCGAAAATGGTAAATAAAATGGATTGAACACACCCTCTCTAAATGACATCATAAGGGAAGTTTGTGCGTGAGGTGAAACCCCCTGGATAATGAATGCAGGGTGAATATAGACCTAGGCCATGTGAGCGTTTGTGTTGTATATTTTCTGAGATGGGTAGGTAATTCCGGGTGGGGTTATGACTACCCCGCAGGCACATGGCCGCTTCCCGACATTTTGCGTTGTCGGTGGCACGGTTGTCTGAATGATAGGCCCTGGAAGATGATGGTCATTTAGCGGCGCGCACAGTGGGGAAACCTGGGAGGGCGGTCTTACAATCATTATATGTATATAAATATAACTATTCATAATCAAGTGGGACTTGATGGGTTTTATATGCCATAAAGAGCATAATGGAAGTGCCACAAAGAGCACATATAAATGCCACAAAGAGAAATTGAAAATGACTATTTTCTTGAGAAGGAAAGGATTTTTACACAATGTAAAAGTGAGATAAAAATGACATAAAGAGCATATGATTTTGATTATATATATATATTTCCTGTTAAGGAAAAGATATATGAGATAATTAGTGCATATAATGAAGTTTTAAATTAATGTTGCTCATTTTCTTTTCCTGCTTAGCTTATGTTTTAAATTGTGTAGGTAAAATTTTTATTTCTCTTTCATCGTGATTTATCATTCATAACTGTCATACTCTTTATTCATCTGGTAATCATATAGAACTGGGCCCTGACCCATTTATATTTCTTGTTATGCATGCATCTTGTATCCGCTCAGGTACTCCGCCGCAAGGATGCCTGATCTGACTTCCTATCCCGGTGTCCTTGGCGAGCCGTGATGCTTTGAGGGTGTTACGGGAAATTTTGAAATAGACGCCGTTATCCTTGCACTCTAGATAAGATCGGGTCTTTTTACTCGGGCGAGAGGCCCACAATTTTGTAATTGATTAATGTGATGTATTATGTAATTTAATGAATTTGCTTAATATTATTGTATGAGTCTGTGACCTATAGCATATTCGGTCCTCTATTGTACATTTGTGGGTATGTAATATAATTTCGTCTGGATTTACACTTTCCTTTTAGATGGGTTGTTTAAATTCTTTTCTTTAACTTTAAAAATCATAATTTTTGGCAACCCGTTTTTCTGAAATAAGGAGTGGTTATCCCGTATACTTCTTATTTTGTTGTGATGCTGAGAATGATTCCATGCATGATTCCATTATTTTGGAGTATCGGGCTGGTCACCCCCTATTTTGGATGGCGGGTTATCACAGATGGTATCAGAGCATCAGGTTCTAGAGTCCTTAGGAATATGTGTGAACTCTTTACGTCATCAGCGTTACTTTTGATTTGATATAGAGCCTTAGGATTAAGATCATTGATTTCTCTTGTGAGGTTTCGTTCTTCTGCCATGAGGTAGAACCTATAGAATCCTTTTGCGCTTTCGTGTGAGATTAATAGGTCGATTAAAGAAGGGCGCCAGGGAAGGGTGTGGTAAAGGTGTCATTAGATGGAATTACTAGGAATTGTAAGTTGTGGTCGGGGATAAGTACCGCTTTGGAGGTCGCTCCCTTTTTGTAGAACTTTCTTGGCGTGCTACTGTGACCACTAATTATAGAAGATGCAGTTTTCTAAGTGCCTAGATAAAAAGGATGGAGGAGAATCCTTTACCCGTAGGAGTAGTGCGGAAATGGTGAGAATGTAGTCACCTTATTTGTGGGTGCAGGAAGTTCTGCCCATGGAGAACCCGGTAGATACTTTCAACAGTAAGTTTCTATGGGATAATTGGACTGAGGAGTAGCTGAATTCTCAAATGCTCACGCGAGGTTCGGAAGGAGGCCGGCGGTGAGTAAAGAGTTGTACGGTTAGGTAAGCCGCACACTAAAATAAGGAAGAAAGAGCCCTTTGATGAAATGATAGACTCCAGAATAAGTGTTGTTAACACTTCTGATGGAGCAGAGATCATGAAACCCCATTGGTGGACATCCGCCTGTGGAGGTTTCATTGAACTGAGGAAGAGGAGGCCGAGAGCGTGTTCTCTTTTACTGAGAGAGTAAGAGGGACCGCGTGGGCAAGTGTTTGGCATTTAGGGGTGGAACAGTGGTTATGACGTGGAATGTAGAACCACTCATCTTGATCCTCTTGATTTGGGGAACAAGGGCAAAGATAAATTGCCTAGCTAGGGAGTTGACGGAAGTAATGTTGGTTCGTATAAAAAGCTCGAATATGGAGTCTGAGAACCATTAATGTTGACCCGGAGTGAATGGCACAAAAATGTTGGCAGGAATTCCACCTTATTAGTGGGTGGTGTATTCCTTAGGATGAGATTTAATAGTATTCTATCTACTATAGATTCGGGTGTGTATATTGAGGTTGTGGTAGTATCGACGTTAATAAATAGAGTAATTATATGACTTCCGTGGTAGGGAAGTTTTATATTTTCCTTCACTCGTTATAAAGCGAGTAATTATAGATTTTTCTTTTTAATCACTATGTACGATATGTACTACTTGTATGATGTATACTATACAAGTAAAAATATTTTTGTTTGATTGGGGTGATAGCAAGCAATTAGATTGCGAGGTTATCTTACTTCTAGTTTCAGGATGGAACTAGTTGTCCTATAATGTCTCTCCTGGATACAAGTTGAGACTTTATGTGGGTGGTTGAGGTAAGTAGGAGGTTTTTATTGCTTGTTGTGTTATCTTACGTGTGTGTTTGGTTGATTGCTTGTTTGTATTATATATGATTGGTATGCCTTATCTCCACGACCAACAAAGTTGAGTAGTAATGCATAGGAGGGTTTCCTTGTTTGGATTCCGCTTTTGCGGGACTCTCCACGCGTGAACCTCAGCGACATTGGAAGTGGGGAGATCCTGTTCTTTCTTCTTTTAGTTCATTCCATTTTATTTTATTTTATTTGGTTGATTAAGAGTTGGGTTGAAAGGTTTAGCCGAGAATCAGGTAGAAGAGTGATTAATGGCTATTAAAGTGCGAGATAGAAGCACTGTATATAGTTCTCTCCTTTGATCGATGTGAGGGAGACTGAGATACGAAGTCAAATTGAGACTTCGGGTTATGTCTTGATAAGAAGGCTATTTGAAAATATGTATATATGTTATGGGATAAAATTTGTAAGACTTCACCGAAAGTTAATGTCTGATTAATTGAAATCTTTAATGATGCTATGGTAAGACGTAGAAGTAGAATTTTGTTAGTAGAATTGTAAGTTAAAATTTACCGATCCCGATCATGTGTTTAGGACCGTCACATATTAATGACCGAAGATGCGAGGTAGTAGTGTAATGGGAGGGTTCCTTGTTTGGATTTCGCTTCGGCGAGACGTCCCACACATGAAACCGAGCGAATGTCGTAAGTTGAGATTGGTCTTAGACACTAGGGATATACTTAGTATTATATGTATACAACTTAGATAGGATATATATATATAGATCGACCTTAGGTTTATTAGGATGTAAGGCCATTAGGGCATGTGATGTCTATTTAGGAAGGATATAGGGAGTTGACCACAAATATGTTGTGGGTTGACCCTTAGGGGGAGTAGGTCCCTAGTAAAGAGGAGTAGGGAGTCTCGAAAGATTTCAAAGGTTAGGCCAAAGGAGATAAGTCCTCTCCTAGTTTAAGTGCTACATTGGTAACCTAATTTTTGGGGTACTAAAATGGTAGAATTGACTTCTACTCCCGAGTCCGTGTGGATTTAAGGAATAAGTCTCTGCCAGGAGTGGGGAGTAATAATACTGGAACAGGGACCCATTTTCTATGCGTCTCACAAGCTTAAACTTGTGGGAAGTATTATCCCATGCTTGAATTAGAATTCGGTGAGGTAGAAATCGCATTAAAGTTATGGAGGCACTACTTCTTGGGCATGAAATTTAGTCTTTCTCGTTTGCAACAAGTTGATGCAGTGTGTCGTGGGAAGAAATCGAGTTGGTGTATGAATTTCTTAACGGACTATTTATTGGATTTTTCTCATTCGCTAAGGGAATGCGATTTGGGTAGTAGATGCGTCAAGTAGAAACCCGTCGGAGATATTTGTGATGGCATGGAAAGCCAAATGAAACGAGGATGACTAGGAAGACTTTGTAGCAAGAGCATTCCAGTCTATAATTGACCATTTAACCTACTCGCGTGAAGAAGAATAGTGGTGGAACGAAGAAGGGTATATCCATAGACGTTCACATTGAATTGTCGGCACCGTTCTGGTCATGATCCTATTTGAGAAAATTGGTTGATCATTTGACCAAACCGTTGCTTTTTCAGACATTGCGGGCGGATGATCCGCTTTTTATGGAGAAATGATAGAACTGTAGGAGGTACCTCTTACAATAGTAGTGGACCGAGACTAGATATTCGTGTCGAAGGGTCGATAAAGTTTCCATGAAGAAATGGGAACCGTATGGAAATGGGGTATATATCTTACCACCATAACGTGGAAGGATGAATGGAGGAAGTTGACTCTATGCCGAAAGGCATATCTTGAGTGTGCATCTTAGGATACATAACGAACGGAGCAACAGTTGTATGGATGGAAATTCCCGTACAATAATTGGGCTTTTTTATGGCCTTATGAATCATTTTCTATGGTATGGCACCGTGAGTGGCCTCGTGTAGCCAGGTGAGTAAACTGCATACTTGTTGAATGAGATCGGCGAATAACTATTTCCTTGGACTTGGAGCGGTCCCGGAATATTTCTTTAAGGATTGGGGCTTTTGAGCCATATGCCTTGAAGAGCTACGGCTATGCAAGGAAAAGTTGAGTAGTGTTGGGGTTAAACCATTTAGTGTTGGTGTAGGTATCCCCAAGGTGGGAAGTAGAGTGATTTAGGAAGTAAGGAAATTTACGCCGAGTCGCGTGGTTATCATCTTCCGCCGTAGGAAGCTAGAATTTATAGTTTGTGAGAAACGCTTTGTGCTATGCTAGGCTCAAAGATTATAGACTGAGATCGATAGTAACGACCTTAGTCCGAGTCCATTTGGGACACCAAAGTAATGAGGGGTTTGTTAAGAGTGATAGAAAAATAGTTCAGAGTAGTATACCCTTTATGCGTATAGGGTATGCCCGAATTTTGAGGGAAAAATTCCCTCATAAGGGGGGGAGTATGTAACAACCCTGGATTTTAGGAGGCTAATTTTATACAAATTTACCGCATAAGGTAATTATATAAAATGTTGGGACTGGAGTAAATATTAATTTAATGAGTTAAAAGTTAATATTTACTGGATTGATGCTTATTTACTGTATATGAAAGTAAATATCATCAAGTTGCATGTTTTATACTGTCATGTATTTTAAATGACGCTATGGTTTAAATGAAATTGGAACTCGAAATAAATTATAAAATTCCTGGATGCCAGTTTAGAGGGCGCGGTTAGTCCCAGAATGTCCGAGACAGTCAAAATAAGTGCCATATTGTATTTTTGGGATTCGGGCATTTTTACCTGGTTTTAACTTAAACGCGTATTGGGAGTCATTTTAATGTGGTATTAATCACTTAAGTTGGAGACTTTAAACTTAAGCCATGATTTTAAGTCTTGCCCCTTATTTCATTTTCCTCATTTTATGCCTTAAACTTAGGGAGAAAAAAGAGAGAGAAAGAGAGGAAGAGAGAAGTGGAGAAAGAAGAAGAGAAGAGAGAGATTGGAGCTTGGATTGCTTCTACCCAAAAGAAATCTGAGATATCAACCCTAAGGCAAGTTTTCTACTTGATAATATGTGATTTAAGATGAATAATTTGTATGATATTTATGTATTTGTGTTTATAGAGCAACAATGGAAATTTATGGTATTTAAACCCTAATCTTAGTTTTTGATGATGATATTGTGGGTTTTAGTTGTTAATAATCTTCTAGGATGATTTGGGGTAGATAAATGTTGGTTGATATGTGTAAAAATGGAAGAGATTTTGGTTTTGAGGAAATCTAGGGTTTATAACCCGTAGCCCCATTCTTGGCCCTTCTGCAGGGGCGAATCGATTCGGTCCCTAGGGTGAATCGATTCGCTAAGGGGTCATCCTACAAGTCTGCAAACCCGAATCGATTCGGGTTAAGGCCAAATCGATTCGGCTGATGCAGAATGTTGTATTAATCTTCCGATCCGATTTTCTTTTTGGGCGAATCAATTCGCTTGTGGGGCGAATCGATTCGGTCCAAGGGCGAATCGATTCGGACCCTGCTATTTTGAGTTGATTTTTTTTCCAACTCAATTTTCAATCCTTTTTCTTTAGGTCCAGGGCCTAGGAACCTTCTTGAATGAAGTAAACTTAGTGTCCTAGAGTGTGTGATGAGTTAGTTAATTACCCTACATTAGGAATGGGTTATGTGGGGGTTTTTCGGGGTTATTCCTATTGATGTTATGGCATTCTTTTCTTCTAGTTGATTGATATGAAACTAGGGGATGTAGTGTTATGTTTGGGAGACTTTAGAAGCTCAATTGAGCTATGTTAGCCTTGATAGTTCATAATAACCCTGCAAATGAATGTTGGGTGAATGAATTGAAAGTTTGTTCACTCCTTTGAGGTATGATAGTATTGGAGTTTTAAAGTAATACCCCAAAATGTTTGGAGATAATTAAGAGTTTATTTACTCCTTTGAGGTTGTAGTAACGATATAATTTATCGTATGGCTCCAGATAACAAGGTGAATTATTTACAATAATGTATAAGTATGGTTTCAAATAAAACGAAACATACATGTATAATGGAAATGAAATGGTTATGGTAATGATGATGGTAATTGATAATTTACTTAATCATGAATATGGTAAATGATAATTTACTTGATTTTTAAAAATGGTAAATAAAATGGATTGAACACACCCTCTCTAAATGACATCATAAGGGAAGTTCGCGCGTGAGGTGAAGCCCCCTGGATAATCAATACAGGGTGGATATAGTCCTAGGCCATTTGAGCGTTTGTGTTGTATATTTTCTGCGATGGGTAGGTAATTACGGGTGTGGTTATGACAACCCCCCAGGCACATGGCCGCTTCTTGACGTTTTGCGTTGTAGGTGCCCAGGTTGTCTGAATGATAGGCCTTGGAAGATGATGGTCATTTAGGGGCGCACACAGTGGGGAAACCCGGACGGGCGGTCTTACAATCGTTATATGTATATAAATATAACTATTCATAATCAAGTGGGACTTGATGGATTTTATATGCCATAAAGAGCATAATGGAAGTGCCACAAAGAGCACATATAAATGACACAAAGTACAATTGAAAATGACTATTTTCCTGAGAAGGAATGGATTTTTACAAAATGTAAAAGGTAGATAAAAATGCCATAAAGAGCATAAGATTTTGATTATACATATATATATATATATATATATATATATATATATATATATATATATATATATATATATATATATATATATATTTCCTGTTAAGGAAAAGATATATGAGATAATTAGTGCATATGATGAAGTTTTAGATTAATGTTGCTCATTTTCTTTTCCTGCTTAGCTTATGTTTTAAATTGTGTGGGTAAATTTGTATTTCTCTTTCATCATGATTTATCATTCATAACTGTCATACTCTTTATTCATCTGGTAATCATATAGAACCGGGCCCTGAACCATTTATATTTCTTGTTGTGCATGCATCTTATATCCGCTCAGGTACTCCACCGCAAGGATGCCTGATCTGACTTCCTATCCCGGTGTCTTTGGCGAGCCGTGATGCTTTGCGGGTATTACGGGACATTTTAAAATAGGCGTTGTCATCCTTGCACTCTAGATAAGATCGGGTCTTTTTACTCGACGAGAGGCCCAAGCTTTTGTAATTGATTAATATAATGTGTTATGTAATTTAATGAATTTGCTTAATATTATTATATGAGTCTGTGACCTACAGCATATTCGGTTCTCTATTGTACATTTGTGGGTATGTAATATAATTTCATCTGGATTTCCACTTTCCTTTTAGATGGGTTGTTTTAATTCTTTTCTTTAACTTTAAAAATCAAAATTTTTGGCAACCCGTTTTCTGAAATAAGGAGTGGTTATCCCGTATACTTCTTATTTTGTTGTGATGTTGAGAATGGATCCATCCACGATTCCATTATTTTGGAGTATCGGGCTGGCCACCCCCTATTTCGGATGGTGGGTTGTCACACACGTATGGTATTATTCATCTCACACATTACTCAAGATAATTAGTTACCCATACTACAAAAGTAATAAATTCGAGGAACAAAACAATAATTATTTTAATAATTTTTTACACTTCATAAAACTAAACCTATAGCATAAAACTAAAATCTATAAAATAACAATTGCTTACAAAGATAAATTAAGCAAATAGCTATACATCATAAAATATTTGCATTAATACTACATTTTTCAAATGAATACTAATCCTATACCAAAAATATGAAAGTGGGAATGAAACCCACAAACCTAAAAAGGCTCATTAATTTGAAAAACAGCCATCATATGCAATAGTTCACACTAGCCCCATAAAAGTATATAATGTATTCATTGTCCTTTGATTGGAGGTCATGATCGTACCCATGCTGATGGCAAGGTGATAAATTTGCTCCCGATTATTGTTCGTTAAAGCACACTCACACTCCTATGTGTGGTATTTTACACTTTAAAAAAGGCTTAAAAATACTGTTTAAATTTAATCTTATTTAATAATGATGTTACACACCTTTTGTAACATTCTCTAGCTACACATTTTGTAACATTACATGCCACGCTTGCCAGTGCCGATAGCACGCTGAAATAATAATATCTTTTCAATTTATTAAAATATATGTGAAACTGAATTCGAAATAAATATAGCTTATAATATGAAGTTAGAATAATTCATTTGTACACATGTTAATGGAAGAATTAAGCAAAGTAACATATAAGTGTGTCGATAACACAATATTAGTAATATAAATTTGCATTTACATATAAAATTGCATTTTATACTGCCCTAAATTGAGTGACATGAAATTACATATATGTTAGTCGATGACACAATATTAGTAATATAAAATTACATATAAAGCTGCATTTTATACACCCTTTTAAAAAACACCACATACATTAATAAGAAGAAAATGAGTAAAGTTGATAACTTTCAAACAAATAAAAACAACTTAAAACATAAATAAGAGGTAACATTGCTCTAGGCTTCACTATTGATTATCCACTGTTTTGAGTTCCCACAAAATACAAATCGTAGATAATTAGAACTTAACATTGATTTGCTCCTAATATTAATTTAGAGATTGTCAAAATAACCCCAAATCATTATTTTTTTAGTATTTATTTAGAGCAGATTTGTAAATTGAATTTAAAAACTATATTTATTAAGTACCAAGGTATTGGTTATGCTAGCGCGGGGCCCTATGAATCTTAATTGCCCACGACCGTTTGCACATGCCAAACTACAATAGGCAAAAATTATAAAATAATAATATAAATTTATTTTAGATGAAATATAGTGTTGGTGAAAAGAGGGTACACCCCCTAGGAAAGGGTGACCGGCGACACAGTTCAAAACATACTTTTACGTGCCACAAAGGCATGTTGAGAGTTCACTGTCCAAGGCTATGACACGGATGCCAATTTTTTTTTAAAAAGGCAAAGATGTGACCGGACAGTTTATTTTTCTTTTGAAAAAAATAAAGGTGTGAGTTTGCCTTGGATAGATAAACACATCTATATATTATTTATAAAACAAATAAATTATAGGCATGTGAATAAAAGTGTTACAAATTGTTAAACAAAAAAATATTGTTATGCCCATATATATTCATTAAATTCAACATCAAATACTACACTTTTATATCTTTCATCTCTTTCATCACTTCAAATCATTGATATGAAGTTGGTTATAACTGAAAAATGAGGATACTATATTTTATGGCTTGTTTCTTTTGCCATGCCTTCCACGATGTGTCTCGACATTGGACATAACTGAAAACGCAATAAATGATTATTTCATGAACATATCAAATGAAAAGAAATACGAGAGAAAAAAATACAAATGTACCTGCTACTGAGAAATGGTGTACCTACTACTACAAAACAAAGATAATGAGATCTGCAAAATGAAAGAGATAGAAATTGGAGTAACATGAATGAGTCTTCTAAAAACAAAAGTACATACAGTCATGAATGTTTTGGAGAAAATAAAGGTAGATGATAAATTTGATCAAAGAACTCAAAAAGGAAAATACCTTCGTGCAGAGAAAATGTGAGAAATTAGACATTACTCTCATTGAACATGGAAAGCTTGAATCATTATGTCATTCACTTAAAGCAGAGCAGAAGCAAAATTCAATTGGGAAAAACAGCAGTGGTTTTGGTCCCGCTTGAATTTAGATGAAACAAATCTTTACTGTTCATACTATACATTTGTATTTCTGTTGAGTATCCAAAGGATTCATAGGAAGATCATATGTAACTCCAAAAAATAAAATATAAAATGAAAAAAAGAAGAAGTTGAACTGGGTTTTAAACAATACTAAGAATTGGGTTTCTACAACGGTATTAAAACTATGAACTGGTGGCCATTAAACCAACACCCAGAACTATGAACTGGCCATTAAAAACTAACTTATGTGAAGCTTAAAGAAACAAAAAAATTGCATAAAGTTAAAAAAAATCGTATACAACAACATATAAACAAAAATACATACACCGAACAACTTAAAAACTCATATACAGCAACACATAAACAAAAATAATTGTAGAAACCCACCATTTAACACCTCGTCTGCACTCAAAAAGATTTCAACAAACATGAGAAATTAAAAAAAAAATCATTTGGTGAAAAAGAAATGTAGAAAATGAACCATCTTTTGTGGCTCGATCCATTTTGTTGATCCTTTTGATCTTCTGTATGCTTCAGATGATCTTCGATCTTCTCCTTATGATCTTTTGCCTGCTCCAGTTGTTGTAATTGGTTGAATCTTGATTCATGGGGTCTTTTCGTTGTATAATTGTCTCGAGTATACAAACTGAAGTAGTATTTGGATTGATTCAAGAAGGTTGGTTTGTGGGAATTCATTTTTTAGCTATATATCTGGTTATGTTTGGGATGGTTAGTAGTGATGTACAATGTTGCTGAGTGATTTTGTAGTCTTTTTGATGAGGTTGATTAGCTTTTTTGGTTATTTGGAGATGAAGGTAGTGTTGGGATTGTGTGTAGTGGAAGAGATAGGGTGAAGTATTTTATTTTTAGTGATGGGAATTAGTGGATTATTTTCTTCATAGTTGTTTTGTCCTGTGGATGGTTTGGGTGAAGCATGTTGATTTTCTATTGATCTGTTTGGGCGGAGAGTTATATGGCTGGTCTCTAAGATGTTCACTCGTCTATCATTACATATTTTTCTGGTCTCTGTATACAGAGAATCGTTCTTTTTTCTCGAGCCTTGCTCTCTTTTGAGATATACATAGCCCCATCATTTTCTCACCTCGTGCACCATCTTGGACCTTATTTAAAATACCAAACTGACCAAAAGTCCCTCCTCCTTTATTATATAGATTAATACAAAATCTGCTTATATGGGTTTTGTATACAAAACCTTATTATATGGAAAACTCCCCTCCTGATATATATATATATATATATATATATATATATATATATATATATATACACACACACACACTAGCGGATACCCATGCCTGAAGGCATGAAAAAAAAATTCAAAGTACGTAATCGCGAAACAGCAAAAATTTCGAAAGTATGTAATCGAAAAACGACAAAAATATTTTCTACCAACCCACATGAGTAGCATGTTAAATTTCATGATTCAATATAACATAGACGATAAACTAAATTTGAACCAGAAATGTGTAATATATGTGTATAGATAAAACTGGATACTAAAAGTAATAACATCAAATACCTTACAACATATAGCATAGCAATAGTTCTACTACTGGTCCAAATAAATAGCATACTAAAGTCAACTATAATAAACCTATTTTGATATGGATAAAATTTCAAACCCCAATATTCCCATTTAGATATTATAAAAAACAATAGATGAACACAAATACTAAGAAAATAACCAAAAAATAAATAAAAATAAAACATCTATTAGGTTACTAACCTCACCCACAAAATGTCAAATATGAGAAATGAACAAAAAGTGAGAATCAACCCAAATTTGGGTGATCACTTGAAACCAAAAAATTGATCATCAAAAGTATTAGAAATATGGAAACAATGAACAACAAAAAAAAAATGGTTGTGTCTGAAATATAAATACGATAACAACCTAAAAAAACTACCTTTTCACAGGTGCTTCAATAATGGTCATCTCTCGAATAAGAAAATTTGGATTAAGTACAACATTTTCTTTCAATTAGTTATAGACAACATTAATATAATTTAATTATAAATAAGGAGAAAATTAACATCAAAAGTTCATATTTCGAGAAAAGATAACCCAACTCATTACATTGTTAAACTAGTGTATACAGTAAATAAATTATTTTCTATAACCATCCTCGTACATCTTAATCACTGTAAAAATGTGACGTCCACCTCCACATAGTTCGCTTGAGAAATAGGGGAATGCACAACTATCTATAAGAATAACACATTAGAATTATTAGAATTAGAAAAAAAAAATGGCATTAGTGTTGGGTCTGTGAAGATAAGTTTTTGAGGGAGTGATGTTGGTTCTAAATTTAATGTACCTATGTATTATATCTTCACGTAATTAGTTTGCTTCCATATATTAGTTGTCATTGAAGTTCATCATAAATTTCATCACAATGAATTTGTTAACTTCTTATTAGTAGTTGGCATAATCAACAAAACATCCAACACCATAGTGAAATTTGAATTCTTAAAACTTTAAATATTAGTATTGTGTAAAAGAAGTAGTAACAAAATTCAATACAATAATGGTTTTTCACCACTGGAAAAGTAAAAATGTTAGAAATTATGCTATTAGTATTTTGTACTTCGTGACAATTTCTAAACGAAACTGTGCTTTTAGTATAAAAAGTGTTAGAGATGAATGAAAAGTAAAACTATTTTTTGCGCCATGGACTATAGGGTATAATTTCCACGCTGAAACCTAATAATTTTGTGCCATTGAACATTAATGAAACTAACCAAGGAGATCCTAGTTAATATACATAAGTAACATTTCCAAGAGATCAACCAGAAGCTATAGCATCTCTAGGTTGGTGAACCCAGTTGTAATGTATTTTATCATTTTTAAACAAAAAAGCTAAAAATATTCAAAGTTTTCAGAAAGTATACCCGAGAGTGAGGGATTGGTAAAATAGTAGTTGCAATAGAAATTTTAAAGAAAAATACAAATAGTACTTTGTAACCCAAAATAAAATACCTCCAATGTGAAAATAAATATCAAGTGATCCAAAAAACAAATACAAACAATGAAAAAATATAATCTCAATCGTCAGTTTTCATTGAATTTCTGTTAAATACGTTGCATTTTGGGAGTTTTTTTAGCTACTTATGATTACTTAAATTAGGTCTTAAAAATTATAGAAAAGTTCCACATTCATTTAATATATAAATAGGCAATGTTTGGTAACTGGTAGACCATCTCCTTCACTTACACTTCCAAATAGTAAAGCCGTGATCCTGAACTACTTGTTGACTTCCTATTTATAAAACCCACAATTACTTCTAATCACACCAAAAGAAATCAAAGTTTTGAATCTTATGCCATAACAACTATTAAACATTTAGGGGTGTACCAATGCAATTTACTGTTATACCTGAACCAAAGTACGATCCCTTTGCTTCTACAATGATCCTCCCCTGTATGTAAATCAAGCCAAGTATAAGATATAAGTTTATGAACAAAACAAAAAAAATACTAATATTATGCCCCACTTGAGGGAAAGTGGACAGTGGTATATTTTTTCTATAGTCCAAGCCTAAATTCCAACGAAAAGTTTAAACTCAATTTTCCGCATAATTAAACAAAGTCCAACATCTCACAAATTCCAACGCAGGGACTCAAATAAATATATCCAATTATAGACTGTGACAACCCGCCATCCGAAATAGGGGTGGCCAGCCCGATAGTCCAAAATAACGGAATCATGGATGGATTCATTCTCAGCATAAAACAAAATAAGAAGTATACGGGATAACCACTCCTTATTTCAGAAAAACGGGTTGCCAAAAATTTTGATTTTTAAAGTTAAAGAAAAGAATTTAAACAACCCAACTAAAAAGAAAGTGGAAATCCAGATGAAATTATATTACATGCCCGTAAATATACAATAAGGGACTGAATATCCTACCGTCCACAGACCCATACAACAATATTAAACAAGTTCCATAATTTACATAATACATTACATTAATCAATTACAAAAGCTTGGGCCTCTCGCCCGAGTAAAAAGACCCGATCTTAACTAGAGTGCAAGGATGACAACGTCTATTGCGATATGTCTCATAATACCCGCAAAGCATCACGGCTCGTTAAAGACACTGGAATATAAAGTCAGATCAGGCATATTTCGGTGGAGTACCTGAGCGGATACAAGATGCATGCACACCAAGAAATATAAACGGGTCAGGGCCCGATTCTATATGATTACCAGATGAATAAAGAGTATGACAATTATGAATGATAAATCATGATGAAAGAGAAATAAAAATTTACCTACTCAATTTAAAACACAAGTTAAGCAGGAAAATAAAATGAGCAACATTAATCCCAAAACTTCATCATATGCACTAATTATCTCATATATCTTTTCCTTAACAGGGAATATATATATATATATATATATATATATATATATATATATATATATATATATATATATAATCGAAATCTTAAGCTCTTTATGGCATTTTTATCTCACTTTTACATCTTGTAAAAATCCTTTCCTTATTAGGAAAATAGTCATTTTGAAATGCTCTTTGTGGCATTTATATGTGCTCTCTGTGGCACTTCCATTATGCTCTTTATGGCATATAAAATCCATCAAGTCCCACTTGATTATGAATAGTCATATTTATATACATATAAAGATTCTAAGACCGCCCGTCCGGGCTTCCCCAATGTGTGCGCCCCTAAATGACCATCATCTTCCAGGGCCTATCATTAAGCCAACCTGGGCACCTATAACGCAAAACGTCGGGAAGCGGCCATGTGCTTGCGGGGTAGTCATAACCACACCCGTAATTACCAACCCATCACAGAAAATATACAACACAAACGCTCACATGGCCTAGGACTATATCCACCCACCATTCATTAGCCAGGGGACTTCACCTCACGCGCGAACTTCCCTTATGATGTCATTTAGAGAGGGTGTGTTCAAACCATTTTATTTACCATTTTCAAAAATCAAGTAAATTATCATTTACCATATCCATAATTAAGTAAATTATCATTTACCATCATCATTACCCTTTCCATATGTATGTTTCATTTTATCCGAAACTAGTATCATTTACATTTTGTAAATAATTTTAACTCATTTAAATCCGGAGCCATACGATAACTTATATCGTTAATACAACCTCAAAGGAGTAAATAAACTATTAATTATCTCCAAAAATTTTGGGGTATTACTTTAAAACCCCAATACTATCATACCTCAAAGGAATGAACAAACTTTCAATTCATTCACCCAACATTCATTTGCGGGGTTATTATGAGCCATCAAGGCTAACATAGCTCAATTGAGCTTCTAAAGTCTCCCAAACATAACACTGCATCTCCTAGTTTCATATCAATCAACTAGAAGAAAAGAATGCCCTAACATCAATAGGCATAACCCCAAAAAAAACCCACATAACCCATTCCTAATGTAGGGTAATTAACTAACTCATCACACACTCTAGGACACTAAGTTTACTTCATTCAAGAAGGTTCCTAGGCCCTAGACTAAAAGAAAAAGGATTAAAAATTGAGTTGGAAAAATCAACTCAAACAGCAAGGTCCGAATCGATTCGCCCTAGGGCCGAATCGATTCTCCCCACAAGCGAATCAATTCGCCCAAAAAGCGAATCGGTTTGGAAGATTAATCCAACATTTTGTATCAGCCGAATCGATTCGGCCTTAACCCAAATCGATTCGGGTTTGCAGACCTGTAGGATGACCCCTTAGCGAATCGATTCGCCCTAGGGGCCGAATTGATTCGCCTCTGCAGAAGGGCCAAGAATGGGGCTACGGGTTATAAACCCTATATTTCCTCAAAACCAAAATCTCTTCCATTTTTACACATATCAAACAACATTTATCTACCCCAAATCATCCTACAAGATTATTAACAACTAAAACCCAGAATTTCATCATCAAAAACTAATATTAGGGTTTAAATACCATAAATTTCCATTTTTACTCCATAAATACAAATACATAAATATCATACAAATTATTCATCTTAAATCACATATTAGCAAGTAAAAAACTTTCCTTAGGGTTGATATCTCAGATTTATTTTGGGTAGAAGCAATCCAAGCTCCAATCTCTCTCTTCTCTTCTTCTTTCTCCACTTTTCTCTTCCTCTCTTTCTCTCTCTCTTTTTTTTCTCTAAGTTTAAGAGATAAAATAAGGAAAATGAAATAAGGGGTAAGACTTAAAATCGTGACTTAAGTCTAAAATCTCCAACTTAAGTGGTTAATACTATATTAATATGACTCCCAATACGCGTTTAAGTTAAAACCAGGTAAAAGTGCCCGAAATCCAAAAATACAATATGACACTTATTTTGACTATCTCAGACATTCAGGGACTAACTGCGCCCTCTAAACTGGCATCTGGGAATTTTATAATTTATTTCGAGTTCCAATTTCATTTAAACCATAGTGTCATTTAAAATACATGACATTATAAAACATGCAACCTGGTGATATTTACTTTCATATACAGTAAATAAGCATCAATCCATTAAATTTTAACTTTTAACTCATTAAATTAATATTTACTCTTGTCCCAACATTTTATATAATTACCTTATGCGGTAAATTAATTAAAAATTAGCCTCCTAAAAGCGAGGGTTGTTACATAGACTTTCCTGATATCAACTCAACTCAACAAAGTCTTTTCCCAATTATTTGGGGTCGGCTACATGAATCCTATTTTTCCATTCCATTCTGTCCGGTGCAATATCTTCGGCTAAACCACATGACATCATGACCTTCTTTATAATATCCCACCATGTCAATTTAGGCCTACCTCTACCCCTTGTGTTACCATCAATACTAACTAAATCACTCTTCCTTACAGGAGCATCCATTGGTCTACGCTTGACGTGTCCAACCCATTTAAGTCATTTTTCTCTCAATTTATCTTCTATATGGGGATACTTTTACCCTTTAACGAATTTGTTCATTTTTAATTTTATCCTTTTGAGTTTTACTACAAATCCATCTTAGCATTCGCATGTTCGCCACACTCATTTTCTGCACATTTTGTTCCTTGGTTGCCCAACACTCTGTCCCATATAACATGGCGGGTGTAATGGCCATCCTATAAAATTTACCTTTTAATTTGAAAGGTATACGCCTATCACACAAAATGCCGGTAGCACTTATCCACTTAACCCATCCTGCTCTAATCCTATGAGAAATCATCATTAATATCTCCATCTTTTTGGATAATTGATCATAAATAACGAAAATAATCATTTCTAGGTATCTCTTGACCATCCAATTTTACCACATCTCCATTTGTCCTTCTAATACTACTAAAATTGCACTCCCCATATTTTGTATTAGTTCTGCTTATTTTAAATCCTCTTATTTCTAAAGTTTCTAATCACAATTCCAACCTAGAATTAATCCCCATCTTAGTCTCATCCACTAAAATAATATCATCTGCAAATAGCATACACCATGGCCTGATATATTACCCCTAAATAGTATTATACTGATAAATGTTTTCTGTAGTAATAGGTGTTAGGGAACCAATATACAAACCTAAACAACAAATCTTATTGCTTAAAAATGAAACAAAGCAAAATTTAATACCCCGACAAAGATTTTACCTAATATTCAAAAGGAAAAAATCAAGTGGTTATGGTATGAAATGTCCTTTATCACCCGAAAGAATCAAGGGGCTACAATTTTAATTCAAATCTATTTCAATATGAACTCCATGCATAACTCAAACCAAGTATGCATATAGAAAAAAATCAAATAAACCTATATATTCTTGTTCAGATCAACCTAAACAACATAAATCAAATCTACTAAGAAAAAGAGAAATTCCATTATTATCAATAATAACACTAACTTGGAACATGAAAGGTCGCAATCAAAATAGTTTCTAAGATCAAACCCATTATTGAACACTAATAAAAAGGAAAATTTTAACTAAACAATATAAAAGTATTATGTTGGCACTATCTTAGTATTCACTATAGTGATGCTTAAGATAGGGGTCTAGTTACTTATAATTGCAGTGGGATTGATTATTTTACAAATTTTGTCAACTTGCCAACAAATTCTTATGACACTACATATATTGTGATTTAGTGATAAATTTCAATTTTAAAGGTTTGAATTTCACTATTATATATAGAATTGCCATCAAGATCGTTCAAACTTTATAACTCAAAAAATTATAAATAGAAAGAACATTAGTGTTAACCAGTGGTCATTGGGTGAACCTCTGTGTCATATCTCATATAGACATACAGAGAAAATACATTATAAAGTAATCTATCCCAAAGCACCATCATGAAGAAGAAAAACACAAATGCAAAAATCAAGTAATGCCAAATTTGATACAGCATGCTTAAACACACCCAGGCTAACCAAGATAAACATATGTGTCACTTATCAAAATCAAAGTAGACAAAAAGGTCAATACCTCTTTTATATATGTCAAAAAGTAGTCGTAAAATTATTGGTTAATGATCAAATTAAACTTTACATGTTAGTTTGACGCTTCGCATGCGTATCAAAATTATGATTAAACAATAAATTTAAAAATAATAAATAAAAAATCAAAGAGAGGGAAAGAGGGTTGGTACCTGGAACCGAATTTGAGAGCATTATCGAGAAACAAATCTGATATTCAAGTGAGATAGGTCGTCTAACCCTCTTTTCAGTTTGAGTGGACTGAAAATAAAAATATCCAAAAAAAATATAAATTTAGTTATTGAACCTTATATTCAGAGATGCAATATAAAACATTAACACTCTTGAATAGATTTAGCTATTCCATAGATCTACTTAAAATATACACTGAGATTACCCAAGCATTGTCAGTATCTGCGGTGATGGATTCTACATCCATTGTTGCTTTTTCCTTCAATCTCATTGAAGCGGACTCTATGATTCTCAATGAAGGGCCTAATCCTCATTCAAAGAATTTTTTTGTGATCAGCGAAAGAAAGAATAAAGACAACTGAGAACCTTCTTTGGAAACTAAATCAGGTGATTTGACACCGTCTAAGCGGAGTTGAAGGAGGGACTCCAAATCTTTCTTCTTGAACTCGATCCCTCTAATCTGTAATCTGGTGAAGGGGTCTCGAATGAAGAAACCCAAGTCATCTTTCTCAGATCTGGAGTCGGATTGGGAGAGGACGATAGCATGGGTCCAGTTGGGAGAGGACGATAGCATTGTATCTGAATAATAAATTGATGTCTTGAATCTTTTTGGAGAGCCAACCGAAGGCCATATCGAGGTCGTTCTGCATAAGGAGTTTTGTCGACGTTGTAAGAAGGATCGGTGCATTGGTCACAGAGGGCTTGGAGGAGAGGGTTTTCGACCCATTTGAGGGGACACGCGGAGTTCGTTGGAGAGAGAAAATAAGAGATTTTGTGGTTGACGTGTTAAAAGAGTGAAGTAAAACTAGCAGTCAACTTGGGCGGGTCTTTTGGGCGGGATAATGAAATTGAAGAAATGATCTCAGCCCTTTATTTTCCCTCAAACAATCTGGAACGTTATTGTGCTTGGATATTTTTAGAATTCAAAAACAATGGTATCTTATTATATGGGTATATATATAAGGAGTATAATGTTTTTACTATTCTATAAGATGATAACATAATTAGGAGTGAGGATGTTGCCAAAATGGCACGAAATGGAAGGCTGTGATTATTTTCCCTCATTCTCTTTCTTAGACTCATTTGGCCAAACCCTAGTAATCCTCTCATTCTCTCCCTTTCATTTTACACGTACTCTCTCTCTCTCTCTCTCTCTCTCTCTCTCAGCTGTTAAGGTATATTTCTTCAGAGTTCCTTTTTTTATGTGATGTTACTATTATTGTGTGACATCTTTATTTGGTGCAATTTTCTTTCCATCTAGGTTCGTGGAGAGAACTAGTCATCTTCGTGGTTAAACGATCTTCGCGGTGGGTTATTTCATGTTCAGGTAATTATTTTTTCTTTTAATTTTTGTTCTAAAGAAAAAATAAGGAGGCCCTTTCATCTTTATTATTTATTAAATCTTTTTTTGATGATTTGTTTGCAGATTACCCTAAAACATATGTTTCTCCGAATAAAATACTATTTTTTGTCGCTTTGCTCAACCGTGACATGATATAAAATAAACCAACTTCATTTACTTATTCCCGTAAGTAAATATAGTATATGTAAATATTAATCCGTCACTCACCAATTAATAATTATTCTGTAACAACCCGTCCTTTTGGAGACAATTAAAATCTATAATTAAATATAAATTGGCAATTTGGAGAATTTCTCGAAATAGCGATTTTTGGGATTTTCGAGGATTTAATGATTTTTCCATGGATGTTGAAATTACTTTTGGGACTATGTAGGTCACAATAATTTAATTATATGTCGTCGTGGAGAAAAGTGACAAAAAGGTCAGATTTTAGTTGGAAATCTGCATTAAATTATTATGGGTTAGAATAGTGATTTGCGGTCAAGTACCTCGGATGGGAATTTCGACTGCACCATGAGTCTCAGAATGTCCGAGATAGTCGGAAAAGAGTGTCCGATTGTCGAAATTGAGTTTCAGGGAATTTTAGAGTTAAAAAGGGCTCGTAATTGAGTAAACGAGTCGTTTTTGGATTTTAAGGGGTATAACCTTTTTCTTCTTATTTAAAGAGGGAGAAAAGAAGAAAGAAAGAAAGAAAGAAAGAAAGAAAGAAAAGAGAGAAAAGAGAGAGAAGAGAGAGAGGAGGCGAAAATAGGAGAAAAAGGAAGATTCGGGCCAAACTCCGTCGGATTCGACTCGAGGTCGTCGGATTTCATCCTCCAGGCAAGTGTTTACTTGCTTTATTTCATTTTGTGCAATTATCTCATATCATGGTTGGTATAAACATGATTTTTAAGTTAGAACCCTTAAAATAAATTGGTTAAAATTGGATATGAGCCTACAAATTGATGTAATGTAAACTCTAAATGATTTCTAGTGTTAAAACCATGTTAATAGAATGTAAGATTGAATTGAAATGGGAGAAATGCCCAAATCTAGTTTTTTATGATTTTAGGGTTCAAATCTAAGAGATATGGGTTAATAACCCAAAATAATTGATGTGTTAGTTGTAAAACATAGATTAGATGTTTATTGAGTTGTTGGATGAGGTTAGAAACAACAAAAATGGAGAAAAATGGAGTTTGGGATTTTGGGGAAGATGATGAATAGTAAACCCGTGGCTTGTAGGGCCATTTCGGCCAGGGAGAGAACTAATTTAGCTTTCGGTCAAAACACAAAAGTTGTAGATCTTTTCGATCCGGTCGCGTGAGAATTGAACGCGTATTTCTCTGATTTTTCCTCGATTTGATATGATTTTTACAAGATGGCAGTTCCGGGTTGAAATCCTCAACTCGGAAATCAAATCGGAAATTGGAAAAATAAAGGCTAGAATAAACCGTGTAGATGTTCGGGATAATTTTTGGTGTAGTTTAGAAACCCCGATAATGAAATTGGGTTGTTGGATGGAGGATTTGAGGAATAAAGTTTTGAGGAACCGGTGTGACCGGTCCACCGCGTGCTTATGGTCGGTATACCGTATCAAGGAAAAATGGCCTACTGCTTTGTTTCGTAGGCTTATTTACAAACCGCGGTCGACCGGGGGTCCAGGACCGGTCGACCGGTACCCTGTTTTCAGCCCAAGATTTTTGGAGATTGTTATTCCTTCTCCTTTTTTAGTCTAAAGTTTAAGTGCCCTCTAAATTAGAGTATTATAGAGGGTTATGTCCTAAAGGACTTGAGGAATTGGGAATATATATATATATATATGTGTATATTCACTTAGAATGAATTGTTATAATTGTAGATATCCAATAAATCCTTAAGAGTTGATTAAGGTAATGATTAGTCATCAAAGTAAGAAAATACTTTGGGTTTAGTATCATGCATATATGAATGCATGATTATGATTCTTTGAGAGAATCTTTGGGATTATTGGTCATCGATAGATGGTTTGGCAAATATGGCCATTTTTATATATTCAGGGAGGAATATATGGTATATATATATACTATGTGATTAAGTATATATGATATGATATAAATGATTTTCAAAATATATAGACGAATATTTTCAAAATGGGAAAAGGGTAAATGATTTTCATAATTAATAAAATTATGGTTACACACCTCACTAAATCGCTATCATAAGGGAAGTTGCGTGCGTTATGGTGATGCTCCCTGGCTAATGAATGCAGGGTGGCTATAGTCCTATAGACCATAAGGGAGATTATTTGTACTGCACTGGTTAGGTGATTCTGGGTGTGGTCATGACTATCTCGCAGGCATATGGCCGCTTCCCGACATTGGTAGGTTCCCAGGTTGTCTTGTATAGATAGGCCCTGGAAGATGATAGCCATTTAGGGGCGCGTCAAGTGGGGAAACTCGGAGGGGGGGTCTTAGTTTTATTAAAGCAATTTATGATAATAAATTGACTTTAATTTACATTTCCTGAGTATAAAAAGGGAAATGGGATAAAGGTTTTGGGTTCGGTAACACTCCCGGATGGAAGAAGGGATGTGCATTCATATGTTATGATCAAAGCATTTTCATGATAATGAAAATGGCTTTGGGTACTTTTCCTGAGTATAAAAAGGGAAATGGGATGATATAAAACGGAAAAGCATTTTTATGATAATAAAACTGGCTTTTAAAAGTATATGATTTGTTAAAGCAATTCATGATAATGAATTGGCTTTTATATTTACATTTCCTTGATATAAGAAAGGAAATGGGAAGTTTTGAGAAAAATGAAAGTATTGATAAATACTTAATATATGAATCCTCAGTCCGGGAGATAGATCCGGATGGTTATGGAAATATGTATATATATGGATAAATCGAGTACCGAGGGTCTAATGGATCCCGACGATCGACAGTGCCGCGTAGTAGTGTATCGGAGGGGTTCCTTGTTTGGATTTTGCTTTGCGAGACACCCCACGCACGAATATGGCAATATGTTGAGACTGGGGAGAAGTTTAATCCTTAGTGCTCCTATTATATTAATTCTTATGGTATATATATATTTATATATATCTTTCTGTACTGAGGGACTGGCGGATCTCGACGATCGAACCTGCCGCGTAGTGGTGTATCGGGGGGTTCCTTGTTTGGATTTCGCTTTGCGAGACACCTCACGCTCGAACATGGGATAGCATTGAGACTGGGGTAAAGTTTAGCCCTTAGTACATTACTTGGACTATCTAGGGTTGATAGTGGTCGGGAGATAGACTAGTTTAGCAGAGTAGCTTGACTAGAAGGTTCTAGATAGATGCGCTAGGTGTGCACTAATATAAGAGAGGTGAGGGGTATCTCATGGGAGAGCGATACCAATTTAAATATGAGATAAAAGATATTTTTAAAATAAAGCATTTATGCACTTGCTAAATATTTTCAAAACTCGGGCTCTGACCCATTTATCTACTTTTCCTCTCTTGCTATATATATATATTATATAGGTGTCCAGACACAGGGGAGCCTAGATGACACTTCTTTCGAGTCAGACGTCAGCTGCAGCAGCTGTGGATGCATGCAGGACATTCAGTAGACACTTCTATCCTTGTAATCTAGTTAGGAGGTATTGTATAAACACTCAGGCCAAAGGCCCAACTGCATTTATTTATTCTTTGAGTTCAGCATTCGATATGGATGTATATTTTGACCGAGTGTTCGGTTATTTTATTTCATTTCAGTTTCATTTCCGCAAAACTGTGTGGATGTTTTAATTTAGTAATTGTTAAAAAGAGTAGTAAAGTTAAAATTTTGACACCGGCCTAATAGGTTATTAGTAATTAAATGGATTTTCGACAGTGATGCTAAGAATGATCCATATGAGACTCCGGTTTTTAATTTAATATTGGAGTGATCGCCCGGTATCTTATTAGGCGGGGTGTCACAGATGGTATCAGAGCATCAGGTTCTAGTGTCCTTAGGAATATGTGCGGACGTACTACACTTTCAGCGTTGCTTTTGATTTGATATAGAGCCTCTGGACTAGGACTGTTGATTTCTCTTGTGAGATTTCATTCTCTTGCCATATTATGAAATTATAGAAATCTTTTGCTCGCTCATTTGAGAATCGTGTGCGGAGTTTGGATGGTAGCAGGGGGTGAGTCTTAGCTGGGGCAGCTGGTAGAAGTTGGGGACGAGGTCCTTAGTAGAGGTCACTCTCCTTGTAGTAACTGCTAAGGAGTTTGGTGGCGACTACTGGAGAATAGTAGTCATGAGTATTGCAGTACCACTAATGTAGAGAGTGGTATTAAGATTAAATTTTCAGTAAAGTTGAAGGTTCAAAATGGGCCTTACGGATAGTTTTAACCGTGAGTCCCCATGATTTATCCAGAATGAGAAGAATGTTGTTATGAGTTTTACCTCATGAGGAAGAGATATATTTGGCGTGGCTAGATAAGGTCACGGTATTAGTTAGCCCTAGACTCGTGTGTGTAATTTAGTTATGGCGGCCACGATAATATAATATCATGTATGTTTATGTGTTTTTCGCGATACCGGAATTTTATTTTCCTTCATTCGCCATAGAGGCGGGTGTTGATATATTGTATATATATATATCTGGTTTGGGATACTAATTCTATATATTTATACGAGTATGGTATTATGGTGAGTATATAATGTTATTGGTATTTTCGGAGCGATAGCAGGCTAATGATGGCAAGACTATCGTGTTCGCAGTTCCTGGAGCGAACGGGTTGTTGTTGCGGTGTCTCACCTGGATACAGGTTGAGTTCACCTCTACTGTGATGGGTTAATGGAAACTTCGATGAGTAGAGGTTTCCTTATCGTGATTTGGGTATATGGAGACCTTATATATATGATTTAAGGCCGCAGGATTATTGTTGAGCTGTAGGATTAAGCTCATTATTGATTACGCAAGGACTTAAAATTAGTGCAAGTGCAGGGTGGTATGACCCTTAGTTAGAGATAGGAGTTCAGATCACCTTTTTGTTGGATTAGGGTATAGGGATATCCCGGTTGCATGTTGAAATAACGGAACTCCATAACCAACGAAGTCAAGTGTCAATGTGTGGAGGGTTTCCTTATTTGGATTTCGCTTTGCGAGACGCTCCACACATGACTCTTAACGGCGTCGGGAGCGGAGAGACGTTATAGAATGCAAGGATGTTGGTTTTGTGGAAAGGTCTTATAGTGTGGATGGACCACTATAGACTATGAGCCACATGATGATGATATATTTATGGAAATATTGTGTTATGGAAAAGAACTAAAGTAGTCCTTTCACCACAAGTGGGTGGGTGGAGTAGGACTTAGAGAAATTGATTTGAGGATAATAACCAGCCTTAGTGAAAAGGCAAATTTCGAGAAGGTATGTTTTGGGTATGATGTATGTAGTGCTTTTACAGAAAGTGGGCACTTCGATTGATTAGGTTTCCTTCCGTATGGGAAGAAGGATAAGATAGTAGAAACATGTTCGTAGGTTAGCGTAGGTAGGATTTAGGACGTCCCGCTGGTGTGCCTTGGGTCGCTATATCTCTACGACCGACAACGCGAGGGAGTAGTGTAACAGGAGGGTTCCTTGTTTGGATTTCGCCTTGGCGAGACATCCCACGCACGAAACCAAGCAAATGTTGGGAGTTGAGAGAGGCCTTGGGCACTAGGGATATACTTAGGATTATATTCTTCTCGCGTAGGTAGGATATCACATAGGCTTTAGTGTTGTTAGAATGTAAGTTTAGTAGAGTTAGTGGTGCCGAGGTGAGTAGAATTGATTTCGCGGGTTCGGAGGACCCATGTGTGAGTATTACAACGAGGAAAGGAAACCCTTATTGGGAGAGAGTGTTACGTGTCAGACGTTCACTATGGATGTGCAGATGTGCAGAGGTTAGAAAGGTGTATGGGCACCTTAGTAAGTTGGTTTATATTTTGCCTGAAATAGAAGGGGCGTAGTATATAAAGTTGAAATTTATGCCGTGAGGCACTAGTAATGATTGAGTGCAATGTGACGCTATAGGAGTCACTTACAACCGTGGTATCAGTGTGGTGTATGGTTGGGAACCATTGGGTTAGTATCGTTCCCCTTGAGGTATTGGGATTTGGAGCGATCCTAGGATTTGCGGTGTAGGTTGTATCAGAATTTCGAGGACAAAATTTCATTGTAAGGGGGGGAGTATGTAATAACCCGTCCTTTTGGAGACAATTAAAATCTATAATTAAATATAAATTGGAAATTCGGAGAATTTCTCGAAATAGTGATTTTTGGGATTTTTGAGGATTTAATGATTTTTCCATGGATGTTGTAATTACTTTTGGGACTATGTAGGTCAGAATAATTTAATTATATGTCACCATGGAGAAAAGTGACAAAAAGGTCAGATTTTAGTTGGAAAATCCGCATTAAATTATTATGGGTTAGAATAGTGATTTGCGATCAAGTACCTCGGATGGGAATTTCAACTGCACCATGAGTCTCGGAATGTCCGAGATAGTCGGAAAAGAGTGTTCGGTTGTCGAAATTGAGTTTGGGGGAATTTTAGAATTAAAAAGGGCTCGTAATTGAGTAAACGAGTCGTTTTTGGGTTTTAAGGGGTATAACCCTTTTCTTCTTATTTAAAGAGGGAGAAAAGAAGAAAGAAAGAAAGAAAAGAGAGAAAAGAGAGAGTAGAGAGAGAGGAGGAGAAAATAGGAGAAAAGGGAAGATTTGGGCCAAACTCCGTCGGATTCGACTCGAGGTCGTCGAATTTCATCCTCCAGGCAAGTGTTTACTTGCTTTATTTCATTTTGTGCAATTATCTCATATCATGGTTGGTATAAACATGATTTTTAAGTTAGAACCCTTAAAATAAATTGGGTAAAATTGGATATGAGCTTACAAATTGATGTAATGTAAACTCTAAATGATTTCTAGTGTTAAAACCATGTTAATGGAATGCAAGATTGAATTGAAATGGGAGAAATGCCCAAACCTAGGTTTTTATGATTTTAGGGTTCAAATCTAAGAGATATGGGTTAATACCCCAAAATAATTGATGTGTTAGTTGTAAAACATAGATTAGATGTTTATTAAGTGGTTGGATGAGGTTAAAAACAACAAAAATGGAGAAAAATGGAGTTTGGGATTTTGGGGAAGATGATGAATAGTAAACCCATGGTTTGTAGGGCCATTTCGGCCAAGAAGAAAACTTATTTATCTTTCGGTCAAAAACCAAAGTTGTAGATCTTTTCGATACGGTCGCGTGAGTGCCGACTGCGTATTTCTCTGATTTTTCCTCGATTTGATATGACTTTTACAAGATGGCAGTTCCGGGTTGAAATCCTCAACTCGAAAATCAAATCGGGAATTGGAAAAATAAAGGCTAGAATAAACCAAGTAGATGTTCGGGATAATTTTTGATGTAGTTTAGAAACCCCGATAATGAAATTGGGTTGTTGGATGGAGGATTTGAGGAATAAAGTTTTGAGGACCTGCTGTGACTGGTCGACCGCGCCCCTTTGGCCGGTATACCGCGTCAAGGAAAAATGGCCTACTGCTTTCTTTCGTAGGCTTATTTACAAACCGCGGTCGACCGACCGGTCGACCGATACCCTGTTTTCAGCTCAAGATTTTTGGAGATTGTTATTCCTTCTCCTTTTTTAGTCTAAAGTTTAAGGGCCCTCTAAATTAGAGTATTATAGAGGGTTATGTCCTAAAGGACTTGAGGAATTGGGAATATATATATGTGTATATTCACTTAGAGTGAATTACTATAATTGTAGATATCCAATAAATCCTTAAGAGTTGATTAAGGTAATTATTACTCATCAAAGTAAGAAAATACTTTGGGTTTAGTATCATGCATATATGAATGCATGATTATGATTCTTTGAGAGAATCTTTGGGATTATTGGTCATCGATAGATGGTTTGGCAAATATGGCCATTTTTATATATTCAGGGAGGAATATATGGTATATATATATACTATGTGATTAAGTATATATGATATGATATAAATGATTTTCAAAATATATAGACGAATATTTTCAAAATGGGAAAGGGTAAATGATTTTCATAATTAATAAAATTATGGTTACACACCTCCCTAAATCGCTATCATAAGGGAAGTTGCGTGCGTTATGGTGATGCTCCCTGGCTAATGAATGCAGGGTGGCTATAGTCCTATAGGCCATAAGGGCGATTATTTGTACTGCGCTGGTTAGGTGATTCTGGGTGTGGTCATGACTATACCGCAGGCATATGGCCGCTTCCCGACGTTGGTAGGTTCCCCGGTTGTCATGTATAGATAGGCCCTGGAAGATGATAGCCATTTAGGGGCGCGTCAAGTGGGGAAACCCATAGGGGCGGTCTTAGTTTTATTAAAGCAATTTATGATAATAAATTGGCTTTAATTTACATTTCCTGAGTATAAAAAGGGAAATGGGATAAAGGTTTTGGCTTCGGTAACACTCCCGGATGGAAGAAGGGATGTGGAAGCATATGTTATGATCAAAGCATTTTCATGATAATGAAAATGGCTTTGGGTACATTTCCTGAGTATAAAAAGGGAAATGGGTATATAAAACGGAAAAGCATTTTTATGATAAAAAAATTGGCCTTTAAAAGTATATGATTTGTTAAAGCAATTCATGATAATGAATTGGATTTTATATTTACATTTCCTTGATATAAGAAAGGAAATGGGAAGTTTTGAGAAAAATGAAAGTATTGATAAATACTTGATATATGAATCCTCATTCCGGTAGATAGATCCGGATGGTTATGGAAATATGTATATATATGGATAAATCGAGTACCTAGGGTCTAATGGATCCCGACGATCGACCGTGTCGCGTAGTAGTGTATCGGGGGGGTTCCTTGTTTGGATTTCGCTTTGCGAGACACCCACGCACGAATATGGCAATGTGTTGAGACTGGGGAGAAGTTTAATCCTTAGTGCTTCTATTATATTAATTCTAATGGTATATATATATTTATAAATATCTTTCTGTACTGAGGGACTGGCGGATCTTGACGATCGACCGTGCTGAAGCCCTTATACTTTTGACTCATTTGAGTCTAGACTGTATAAGAGCTCATCTAGTTTGGAAATAGTGACAAAATAGTGTCTATCCTAGAAACCAAAGAGCTTCAGAGATTGGGTTGCTTCTTCTTCTATCCATCTTGTAATGATCCTAAGACTATATCCATCACTCACACACTTAGAATTTGATTCTTGCATATCATATTGCACCCTTATGTGTATTAATGTGGTGAGTGTGTTCTAATCCCTCAATTTGATTTTTAATAATTTTTTGGGAATTTTAAACATATTTTAAACAAGGTTTTATTTAATTAAAACTTGATTTAAAAAGTTTTGGGGTTAATATCTAAATATGTATTGTTGTGTTTATTGGCCAAAAGTTAGTTTGGGTAGAAACCGAAAGTGCCAGAGAATTCAGGGTTGGGTTTGTAATTATTTTGGGACGCGCGTTTACACTCCTCCTCAGACCAACACTTGCTGATCTCTGATTGGCCAGAGCTGTGTTTCTTTACTGAGACAAAGCCTCTCACGGTTATAGCCCTTGGATCAACCCTTATCGATGGCCTGCATGTCTTTTGAGTGAATCCCCGTGTAAACCCTTAAGCCAATCACAACCGATTTAATCCACCGCCTGTTGTGAGCCCTTAGATTGTAGTCAAAGGAGATTGACTCAATCTCAGCCATTGTTTTTGAACGATGCTCTGGAATCTTCCTCTCTTCCTATTTAAAGGCCTCCCATCTCAGCCTTCGAAAGCTTTTGCCACTTTGAGTTTTCTCAGAAAAAGAATAGAGAGAGAGAGAAGAGAGAAGAGAGAAGAGAGAAGTTAGAGAGAGAAACCAGACCCAAGTTAGAAACCCTAACTTCGTCCAAATACTTCTCAAGCCCAAACTACTTACCTCTCCAGAAAAAAACACCATAACCAAATAAACACCATCCTTAGTGTTTTCTTGAGTTTATGAGAGTTCTGGTTGAGAGATCTTGGGTTGCTGAAATCCTTGTGTTCATAAATCTTATTTCCAACTTAGACATAGACTCAGATCTTGTTTCTGGTTCAATAGAAATCATAGATCTGTAGTTTTGCATGTCATAATACACTTAGTTACATTTATTTCTCATCTTGAGAATTTCGTTGTTGATTGTTTTCTGTTAAAACATTTTCTTACTTCAGAATCAACAATAGATGTTTTTCTATTTCTGTTTTTACAAAACTTAACCTGACCTAGTTGGATTCGCACTTGGAGGGTTCTAAATCTCCATAATATTTTCAAAAGTGATTGAGAAAGGTCTTGACCGATTTCTTAAGCAAGATCTCCGTGGAATCTGGGTTACTTTGAAAGGTCAAAAAGGTTCTTGGTTTTGTAAGAAAGAAATATAACAAACACTGCATATAGACTTTATATGTGATTTGTTAGGATCGTCTGTAACTAATAAGTGTGTGTGTGTGTGCATGCATGTGTTTTAGAACACGATTCACAAACATCTTCACACTACAAACACTGAAAGTGTTGGCTATAAGATTTGGTGAACATAAGTCGACGTAAAGTGCTGAAACAAAGAAGAGTTGACAAACTGAGAGGACTACATCAACAAACAAGATCTGCAGAAAAGTTAAGGACGCCAGAGGGTATAATCCTAAACTTGTATAGATTTGTTTTTGTGTGCATGTTAGTTAAATAGGTTGTAACTCATATATTTGTTTTAGTGATTGTTTTTGTTTTACTCCGTAGAGGGAGTCGTGGATGTTTCCTCAAGGTTGAGGTTTTACCACGTTAAAAATCCTGAGTATTAATATTTCTACATCTACTCATCTCATTCTGATTGTGTGCTGAGTTTAAAAATATTTTAAACTGTTTACTAAAACTTGTTATCAAATCTTGTCCATATCTCGTACATAATTTTTGTTAACACATCTTGTGTTCAAAATCGTTTTGATTTAAGTAAAGAGTTTCTTCAACAAACTTTCGGAGTTGCTTAAATAGTTTATTTTCATAAACGGCTTTGGCAACGTTATTTCAATTGGTATCAGAGCGTTTGGTGAACTTTTTTCAAAAAGATCCTGAGTTTCTGAAACTGTTTTCTCAAAATCAATCATGGACGAGAAAAACGAAAGATATGGTAACTTGACCAGACCTCCAGTCTTTGATGGAACCAATTTCTCTTACTGGAAAGTAAGAATGATTGCTTTCATTCAAGGAACTCTGGGAGATGATGTCTGGGATATTATTGAAAATGGGTACTTTTATCCTACTAAACCAGCCACTGAAGGAAGCAATGAAAGGATTAAGAAAATATTAAGTGAGTTTACTCAAGAAGAGAAACAAGTTTCTCGCAATAATAATAAAGGAAAGAATGCTATATTTATGTCTATAAATGAACATGAGTTCAAGAGAATCTCATCTTGCACCACTTCTAAGGAAGCATGGGACACCTTGATTACTGCCCATGAAGGAGACTCTAGGGTAAAAGCTGCTAAGACTCAGATGTTAATCCAACAGTATAATTCCTTAATCATGTCTGAATCGGAGTCTTTTGATGATTTCTATATGAACCTGACTGATATTGTCACTAAACTTCATGCTAATGGTATAACTTATGATAGACAAGAAATTGTCTCTAAAATTCTGAGATCATTACCACAGAAATTTGACAATAAAAGATATGCTATTGAGGAGATGTGTGATAGTAATCTCACTCCTGAATTACTCAGTAGTAAATTAAGAACTGTGGAAATGGAATTGGAGTTTAAGAAACAATTGACCCACACTCATAGGAAACATACCAATTCCAATCTTAGCTTTACTTCTAAGATGACTAAACCTGAGTTAAACATCCCTAGTAATGATTCTGATGAGGACTGTGATTTAGAAAGTCTAGATAATCAGATTGCCCTAATGACAAAAAAATTTAAGAAAATTGTTAAATTTAGAAACAGTGTTGCAAATAGACAGGGCAAGTCTAATTATTCTACTCCTTCAAATCACAAACCTCATGAGAAACCTCATGACAAACAGAACAAGGACAACACAAGACCTCACAGAGACCTCAAGAAGACTGAATGCTATAGATGTGGTAAACTAGGACACATTGCTCAAGACTGTAGAGTTAATTTAAATGCCCAAAATAAACACTCTAGAGCCAACATCTGCAAAACCTGGGATGACTCAAGTGATTCTGAAAATGAGGAACCTCAGACATCTGATGGTTTTGATCCTTGTTTATCTTTCTTTGCCAAAATCATATATAATGATGATATGCCTGTGCTTGATATTGAGGATGAGCCTAGTAATTCTAGTTCTGTTATCTTGAATCATACCTTAACTGGTTTAGATGCTTTACTTACTGAGAACATTAATACTTCTTCTTCGGGGTGTGTGAGTCAAAGGGGAATCGATACTGCTGATGTCAATGGGTGCGTGAGTTTAAGAAATGAAACCTTAGGGGTCACTTCACACACCTCACTTAGTGACTCAGATAATGATGATCTCCCAGATATACACACTCTATATACTAAAACTCTAAAGAAAAGCACTAGACTAGAAAAGATTGTGAAAGATCTTACCAAAAAGCTAGAGGATCTAAGCCTAATGGTAAAACTGAATGCTGAAGAGTATACTACACAATGCATGTCTCATGACAGTGAAGTTAAAGTGTTTGATGAAAAACTGAAAACTTTGACTGAAGCTAATGAAATTCTGGAGAAAAAATACAAAGGGACTTTATTAGAATTGGAACAAACAAAAGAAAAGACAGCAACTGTTTTCAAAAAATTTGCCAAATTTGAAAATAATTCAAACTGTTTTGATGGATTTGTTGCTGAATCTAAAACCAATTCTGATGATAGAACTGGTATAGGGTTTTGCCCCAATTTGAAGACACAAACTAAACATGTTGAACCTATCAAATTTGTGTCAGGAGGCAAAAGACCTATTGAAACATGTCCAGACTTTCATTCTCTAAAAACTGAGTTTGATCATCAAAACACTAACACTGGAGATGCAAGTTGCTCTAAGCATGAAAGTGTACCAAAAGGAAAATATGTCTGCCCCCTATTAGGAAAAGTGAACCTGCTTTCAAACCTGTGCTACCTAGGAATAAAATTCAACCTCAAAATCCCTCAAAACCTTTGTTTAGAGACTTTCCTAAGGAAAAACCCTTTCTGAGCAATCTTTATTGCTCCTATTGTGATATGTACGGTCACTCCTTCGATAATTGCTATGCTAGGAGACTGATTAAGCCTATCTACAACACTCCTATGTATCATAACTTTAACTATTCTAGGAGGAGTCGTAACAATTATGTCCTTCCCAGGCCACCAAACAAAAACTCTAACTATAGGAATAGAAAGACTAAACCTAAAAGGACATTTACTAGAAGGAATCCCAGAAACTTTTCTAAATCAAATGCTCAGGTATTTAAATTTACTCAAAATCATGCGCAAAATGTTTTTCAACAAAAATCTAATGCTCGCAAATTTTATCAAATGAGAGCAAACAAGCGCAAACTAAAAACCAGAGCAATTTGGATTAGAAAAGATGATCTAGTACCCCAGATGAAATGTAACATTGTTATTTCTGCCCTAAAAGCTGAACTTACATCTTCTGGTTGGTATTTGGATTCTGGTTGTTCCAAGCATATGACAGGTGATGATACAAAACTTTTAAATAAAACCATCTTTGATGGTGGAAAAGTTGTTTTTGGTGATGGAGTATCATCTCAGATCATAGGCAAAGGAATTCTTAAAGAAAAAGGACTTCCTGTTCTTGAAAATGTTCTCTTAGTAAAAGGTCTTAAGGCTAATTTACTTAGCATTTCGTAATTTTGTGACTCAAACTATACTGTTACCTTTTCAAAGAACAATTGCAAGATTTTAAATGAAAAGGGAGAATGCTTAATTACAGGATTCAGGACTCCTGACAATTGTTATACTGTCATGTCTAGTTCTGAAATCTGTAATGTTGCCAGAATGGATGACAATGAGATATGGCATAACAGAATGGGTCACATTAATTACGAAAATTTGAGTAAATTGTCCTGTCAACAAATAGTTAGAGGAATACCAAAAATTAAACCTATTCATAACATTGTCTGTGGTCCCTGCCAAGAAGGAAAAATTATTAAAGCACCTCATAAAAGGGTTAAAGATATCCTTACCTCTAATCCCTTAGAACTCATCCATATGGACCTAATGGGTCATTCTCAAACTGTTAGTCTTTGTGGACACAGTTATATCTTAGTAATGGTTGATGACTTCACCAGATTCACTTGGGTAGCTTTCTTAAAACAGAAATCCGATACTTTCCAAACTTTTTTAAAGATTCTTTTACGGATTGAAAATGAAAAAGACACTCAAGTGAATAGAATCAGAAGTGATAGAGGTGGTGAATTCAAAGACACTGGTATTGTAGAATATTGTGACTATAATGGTTACAAACATGAGTTCAGTGCTCCTAAGACTCCTCAACAAAATGGAATAGCTGAGAGAAAGAATCGAACTCTTCAAGAGATGGCACGTGTCATGCTCCATGCTAAGAACTTACCTAAGTATTTTTGGGTAGAGTCTATTCGTACAGCTTGCCATCTTATTAACAGGGTCTATCTTAGAAAGAATTCGAAACAAACCTCTTATGAACTTTGGTACAATAAAAAGCCTAATATTAAGTACCTTAGAACCTTTGGTAGTACCTGCTATGTGTGCAAAGATAGGGAACACTTATCAAAATTTGAGAGTAGAGGAGATAAAGCCATATTCTTAGGTTATTCACCTAACAGTAGAGCTTATCGAGTGTTTAATCTTCGCACTAAGACCTTAATGGAATCCATAAATGTAATTGTTAGTGACACTACTGTAGAAAGCAAGACTAGTGAATTAACTATAGAAGAAGAGTCGTCAAATGTTTTAGAAAATGACCCTTCTGAAATAGATAATTCATTACCTATTGAGTCACCTGAAGTACCTAACTGGGTTTCTAAAGATCATCCCATAAACAACATAGTTGGTAACCCTAGTGAGCCAGTACGTATAAGATCCCAACTTAGAAATTATGCTCTTTATGCATGCTTTGTTTCTCTTGTGGAACCAAAGAATGTAAATGAGGCATTGAATGACTCTCACTGGATTTCTGCTATGCAGGATGAACTTTTACAATTTGTCATTCATGATGTTTGGTTTCTTGTTCCACGTCCTGATCACAAAAAGGTTATTGGTACTCGTTGGATTTTCAAAAATAAAACTGATGAAAATGGGATGATAATTAGAAATAAAGCTAGACTAGTTGCTCAAGGTTATTCCCAAATAGAAGGACTTGATTTTAATGAGACGTTTGCTCCTGTTACTCGCTTAGAATCAGTTCGTCTGCTTCTTGCTATAGCTTGTCACATGCATTTTACATTATATCAAATGGATGTTAAATCTGCGTTCCTTAATGGAATACTTGCCGAGGAAACCTATGTAGAACAACCTAAAGGGTTCATTGACCCTAATTATCCTAATCATGTATTTCGGTTGAAAAAGGCTTTATATGGTCTTAAGCAAGCTCCTAGAGCTTGGTATGAGCGTCTGTCCAGTTTTCTGCTGGACAAAGGTTTCAAAAGAGGTGGAAATGACCAAACCTTATTTGTCAAACATTTTGGCAAACACATTACTATCGCTCAAGTCTATGTAGACGATATCATATTTGGATCCACTTCTATCTCAGAAGTAAAATCTTTTGCTGAAATTATGAGTAAGGAATTTCAGATGTCCCTTATGGGGGAGTTACAGTTCTTCCTAGGTCTCCAAGTCAAACAACAACCAGATGGATTGTTTCTTTCACAGACCAAGTACGCATTAGAGATAGTTAAAAAATTTGGCCTCGAGAGTGCTAAAACGCCTATGAGTACTACAGAGAAATTATCTAAAGATGAAAATGGAAAATCTGTAGACTCTACTTTATATCATAGTATGATTGGCACATTACTCTATCTGACTGCCTCGTGTCCTGATATCATGTATGTTGTTTGTGTTTGTGCGCGTTATCAAAACAACCCCAAGGAGAGCCATTTAAACGTTGTTAAACGCATAATTAAATATGTTAAAGGCACTCTAAATTTAGGAATTTGGTACACGAATGACACACCTAGCACTATTATTGGGTACACTGATGCTGATTGGGCTGGTTGTACTGATGATAGTAAAAGCACTTCAGGCGCATGTTGTTATATTGGTAATAACTTGGTAGGATGGAGTAGTAAAAAACAGAACTGCACATCTCTTTCGACTGCTGAATCTGAATACATAGCCGCCGGTAGCTGTTGTGCCCAATTATTATGGCTTAAACAAATGCTAAGTGATTATGGTATTTTAGAACCCACACTTCATCTCTATTGTGATAATCAAAGTGCGATTAATATTTCTAAGAACCCAGTTCAACACTCGCGAACTAAGCACATTAAAATAAGACATCATTTTATTCGTGAATTAGTTGAAACCAAGGAATTAGAAATCAATTATCTTTCTACTGATCTACAACTTGCAGATTTATTTACCAAACCTCTTGATTATAATAGATTCATTTCTTTACGTAAATCTATTGGTATGATTTGTGTTGAGTAAATACCTGTCATATTTTCCAAGTTCCTTCCCTTTGTCCATTTGAGACAAAATGGGGGAGAAATTTGAGTCTACTGCATATACTAAAAAGCTTGATCTTAGTAATTCTTTGCAGGTATTCTTCTTGTACAGTCATTCTTTATTGTAATAATAGGATGTTAAACTGTATATAGTTGAGTTATGTAATTTTTGCTTTCTAGGATTTGGGTAGATAGATCTTTTATAGGAATAGGATTTTCTTATTTGTTGTCGCCCTACGAGTTTAGATGACTCAAAGGAGATTTTGTCTCATATTTCCAAAGGGGGAGATTGAAGCCCTTATACTTTTGACTCATTTGAGTCTAGACTGTATAAGAGCTCATCTAGTTTGGAAATAGTGACAAAATAGTGTCTATCCTAGAAACCAAAGAGCTTCAGATATTGGGTTGCTTCTTCTTCTATCCATCTTGTAATGATCCTAAGACTATAGCCATCACTCACACACTTAGAATTTGATTCTTGCATATCATATTGCACCCTTATGTGTATTAATGTGGTGAGTGTGTTCTAATCTCTCAATTTGATTTTTAATAATTTTTTGGGAATTTTAAACATATTTTAAACAAGGTTTTATTTAATTAAAACTTGATTAAAAAAGTTTTGGGGTTAATATCTAAATATGTATTGTTGTGTTTATTGGCCTAAAGTTAGTTTGGGTAGAAACCGAAAGCGCCAGAGAATTCAGGGTTGGGTTTGTAATTATTTTGGGATGCGCGTTTACACTCGTCCTCAGGCCAACACTTGCTGATCTCTGATTGGCCAGAGCTGTGTTTCTTTACTGAGACAAAGCCTCGCACGGTTACAGCCCTTGGATCAACCCTTATCGATGGCCTGCATGTCTTTTGAGTGAATCCCCGTGTAAACCCTTAAGCCAATCACAGCCGATTTAATCCACCGCCTGTTGTGAGCCCTTAGATTGTAGTCAAAGGAGCTTGACTCAATCTCAACCATTGTTTTTGAACGATGCTCTGGAATCTTCCTCTCTTCCTATTTAAAGGCCTCTTATCTCAGCCTTCGAAAGCTTTTGCCACTTTGAGTTTTCTCAGAAAAAGAATAGAGAGAGAGAGAAGAGAGAAGAGAGAAGAGAGAAGTTAGAGAGAGAAACCAGACCCAAGTTAGAAACCCTAACTTCGTCCAAATACTTCTCAAGCCCAAACTACTTACCTCTCCAGAAAAAAACACCATAACCAAATAAACACCATCCTTAGTGTTTTCTTGAGTTTATGAGAGTTCTGGTTGAGAGATCTTGGGTTGCTGAAATCCTTGTGTTCATAAATCTTATTTCCAACTTAGACATAGACTCAGATCTTGTTTCTGGTTCAATAGAAATCATAGATCTGTAGTTTTGCATGTCATAATACACTTAGTTACATTTATTTCTCATCTTGAGAATTTCGTTGTTGATTGTTTTCTGTTAAAACATTTTCTTACTTCAGAATCAACAATAGATGTTTTTCTATTTCTGTTTTTACAAAACTTAACCTGACCTAGTTGGATTCGCACTTGGAGGGTTCTAAATCTCCATAATATTTTCAAAAGTGATTGAGAAAGGTCTTGACCGATTTCTTAAGCAAGATCTCCGTGGAATCTGGGTTACTTTGAAAGGTCAAAAAGGTTCTTGGTTTTGTAAGAAAGAAATATAACAAACACTGCATATAGACTTTATATGTGATTTGTTAGGATCGTCTGTAACTAATAAGTGTGTGTGTGTGTGTGTGCATGCATGTGTTTTAGAACACGATTCACAAACATCTTCACACTACAAACACTGAAAGTGTTGGCTATAAGATTTGGTGAACATAAGTCGACGTAAAGTGCTGAAACAAAGAAGAGTTGACAAACTGAGAGGACTACATCAACAAACAAGATCTGCAGAAAAGTTAAGGACGCCAGAGGGTATAATCCTAAACTTGTATAGATTTGTTTTTGTGTGCATGTTAGTTAAATAGGTTGTAACTCATATATTTGTTTTAGTGATTGTTTTTGTTTTACTCCGTAGAGGGAGTCGTGGATGTTTCCTCAAGGTTGAGGTTTTACCACGTTAAAAATCCTGAGTATTAATATTTCTACATCTACTCATCTCATTCTGATTGTGTGCTGAGTTTAAAAATATTTTAAACTGTTTACTAAAACTTGTTATCAAATCTTGTCCATATCTCGTACATAATTTTTGTTAACACATCTTGTGTTCAAAATCGTTTTGATTTAAGTAAAGAGTTTCTTCAACAAACTTTCGGAGTTGCTTAAATAGTTTATTTTCATAAACGGCTTTGGAAACGTTATTTCACGTGCCACGTAGTAGTGTATCGGGGGGGTCCTTGTTTGCATTTCGCTTTGCGAGACACCCCACGCTCGAACATGGCATAGCGTTGAGACTGGGGTGAAGTTTAGCCCTTAGTACATTACTTGGACTATCTAGGGTTGATAGTGGTCGGGAGATAGACTAGTTTAGCGGGGTAGCTTGACTAGAAGGTTCTAGATAGATGCGTTAGGTGTGCACTAATAGAAGAGAGGTGAGGGGTATCTCATGGGAGAGCGATACCAATTTAAATATGAGATAAATCATATTTTCAAAATAAAGCATTTATGCACTTGCTAAATATTTTCAAAACTCGGGCTCTGACCCGTTAATCTTCTTTTCCTCTCTTGTTATATATATATATATATATATATATATATAGGTGTCCAGACACAGGGACGCCTGGGTGACACTTCTTTCGAGTCAGGTGTCAGCTGCAGCAGCTGTGGATGCGTGCAGAACTTTCAGTAGACGCTTCTATCCTTGTAATCTAGATAGGAGGTATTGTATAAACACTCGGGACAAAGGCCCCACTGCATTTATTTATTCTTTGAGTTCAGCTTTCGATATGGTTGTATATTCTGACCGAGTGTTCGGTTATTTTATTTCATTTTCGCAAAACTGTGTGGATGTTTTAATTTAGTAATTGTTAAAAAGAGTGGTAAAGTTAAAATTTTGACACCGGCCTATAAGGTTATTAGTAATTAAATGGATTTTCTACAGTGATGCTAAGAATGATCCATATGAGACTCTTGTTTTAATTTAATAATTGAGTGATCGCCCGGTATCTTATTAGGCGGGGTGTCACATATCCATTCACTTAATTTCTCAAATCATTTCCCCGAGTATTAAATTTCACCCACTCATGTAATTTAAATACCCATAAAAGTACGGGGTATTACAAAATCCCACCCCATACTAATAGCATGTGACTAAAGGAACGACTTGAATAGGAATATATATGATGACACCGATTCTAGTGACACTTAGGTCTTGCGTGGGAGACTTACACTATATAATTATAGAACATTGACATGAACTGTAAAATGAGGGGGTAGGGGAGACGTACATTTATTATTAAGTCAAAAAGGTTTTTTACAACACAAATAAGTGTAAAAAACGAAATTTTTGGCACAAAACATCATCTGTTTATTGCAAAATTCGCGGTGTTTAAGAAAAAATAGTTCAACAACACTCACTACAAGAAAAAACAGAATTCGCGACATCATTCGGCCACATCAGTGTTTTCGTGTCACCAAAAGGTATACTTTTTGCGACATATATAGATTTTAGGTGGCGAAAAAGTGTTATTTTGGTGGGATCCCTATTAACATTTCCCCCTACATGTCATTTACATTCAGCGACATCCGATTGATGTCGCGGATTTGGTCCCCTAATTTCGGCGACATGTGTTATATGCCGCTAAAATATCACTCACGTTTTGCGACATGGTATCATGTCACGAAATGGTATACACTTTCAGCTTCATCATATGCATGTCGCGATATGTATTTTAACTTAATTTTTTTTAAAAAGACTCATAATTTTTCTACCTCTCTTTTTTTCAGCCAAAATTTTATTTCCCCCCTAAAAAAACCTCCTAAAACTCCCGCTTAAAAAAATCCCTTAAAAAACACCCAAAAATCTTTCCTCTCTCCTCTCCCCTGATCTGTTCTCTCTTCTCTCTCCCCCGATCTCTTCTCCCTACCTTAAAACTCCGATCGGCATAAACCCGACCTCTCCTAAATCCATAACCGGGCAGCCCCAATCCAAACTCCAGCAGACATAAACTCGCGGAACCCAACCCCCTTATACCTCCGACCTCGCCTGAATCGGATGCCACTCCGGCGAACCCATGGCATGAATCCCCAAGCTTCTACCTGACAGAGATTCCGACGACATCCCACCTTCTGTCCTCTAAACCCATAAATAAACTCTGGCGATATCCTCACCTGCCAAGGCCACCAACTAAAAACCGAAACCCCCTTGCCCGCTTGTTAATCCGACCAGATTTCAATCAGGTAACATTTGATTTTATTTAAAAAAAATTAATGGTAGTTTTTATTTTATTTTATTTTTGGTTAACATTTCAACACAAACAAAATAAAATCAGAAGATTTGAGTTCCACCATGACGAACAAGGCTCTCGGGTCAATGTATTTTGGGGATTTTGTCGTTGATCCGATTATTATGATGAACTTATTTTTTTGATTAGTTTGATGATGGTAACCCCCCTTTTTTCTTCGGTTGCAAATTTTGTGCTATTTGTTTCAATTAAAATCATAAAATAAACTATTTTTTTTTATCGGACCTATTTAATTAGTCTAAATTAGTGAGTCCGTTGAAAATCGGATTGTTCGTTAAAAATTGAGTGTGTAACGTTATCACAACCTTTGGGCATTGATTTGTTTAGTACAACCTTAAGTAACCTCAGTTTGGCATAATATACACAACATAAGTATAACCTTAGGTAAAAAAAAATTTAAAATCAAGACATATTTGTTCTCATTACCATTACAATAATTAATTACAACTCTTGACATTTAAGAACACTACGTAGGTTTAGTTTGTGTAAATATGATATTTGAAATTAGTTTATTTGAATATGTTAACCTTAAGACATTTGTTGGGGGCTTATATTAAAATAATCTGGGATTTTATCTGCTTAATCTGAGATTTTATTTTCTGTTCACTAGTTGAACAAAGATTTTTATTTGTATTTAAACTCATATTTTTGGTGCGAGGAATTTATCTGCTCAATCTGAGATTTTATTTTCTGGTCACTAGTTGAACTGAGAAATGTCATATTTATGTTATGCATATCTTTGTGAAACTACAAATCATTTATTATAAAAATGAGGGGAAAGTGCAAAAATCCCATATATTTCATTCCAGTTTTGGAATTGTTAGATAGCTGTAAATGTTTAGTGTTTATTTGATTTCAAATTTTTGTGCTATTTGTTTCAATTAAAATCATAAAATAAATTGCATATATTTTTTATTGGAACTGTTAAATTAGTCTAAATTAATGATCTGTTGAAAATCGGTTGTTCGTTCAAAATTGAGTGTGTACTATTATCACACCCGTTGAGCATTGCTTTGTTTAGTACAACCTTAGGTAACCTTAGGTTGACATAGTATACAGAGTATAATCTTAGGTAAGATTTATTTTTTTAAAAAATCAAGACATACTTGTTATCATTAGCATTACAATAATTAATTACAACTCTTGAGATTTAAGAACAATAAGTAGGTTTAGTTTGTGTAAATATGTTTTTTGAAATTATTTTGCTTGAATATGTCAATCCTAAGACTTTTATTTTGGACTTATATTAAAATAATCTGGGATTTTATCTACTCAATCTGAAATTTTATTTTCTTCTCACTAGTTGAACAGAGATTTTTATTGGTATTTAAACTCAGATATTTAGTGTGAGGACTTGCTCAATCTGAGATTTTATTTTCTGACCACTAGTTGAACTGAGAAATGTCATATTTATGTTATGCATATCTTTGTGAAATTACAAATCATTTAATATAAAAATAAGGGGAAAGTGCAAAAATCCCATGTATTTCATTTTAGTTTTGGAATTGTTAGATAGCTGGAAATGTTTGGTGTTTATTTGATTTCAAATTTTTGTACTATTTATTTCAATTAAAATCATAAAATAAATTGTATATATTTTTATTAGAACTATTTAATTAGTCTAAATTAATGATATGTTGAAAATCGATTGTTCGTTTAAAATTGAGTGTGTAATATTATCACAACTTTTAAGCATTAGTTTGTTTAGTACAACCTTAGGTAACCTTAGGTTGACATAGTATACACAGTATAATCTTAGGTAAGCTTTATTTTTTAAAAAAATTAAGACATACTTGTCCTCATTAGCATTACAATAATTAATTACAACTCTTGACATTTAAGAACAATATGTAGGTTTAGTTTATGTAAATATGTTAGTTGCAATTATTTTGTTTGAATATGCTATTTGGAAAAAGTGTAATCTTCTATTTAAATGGTATCTTGTGATCTTCTCTTTAATCATTATTGTCGGGATATAGCATCACATTATTGAATAGTATTTTAAAGGGGCATATACTAAATTGTCCCTCAAATATTTTTTAATACACGTTTAGTCCAAGTCTTTTTATTTTGTTCCTAAAAGTCTTTCGGGCCATAAAAATACTCAGTGTGTGTCACTAGTGCAGACCTTTAAAAATAAGAGAATATTAGTTAAATCGGTGTTTGAGGGCTTTTTGGAAGAGAATAAAAAGGATTAGACTAAATGTGTATTAAAAAATGTTTGAACGATTTTTGGTAAAATAATTTATTAATTATTGGTAGAACAGATATGATGGACAAACGTTGGATGACACTTAAGCAAAGATTGGGTAAGCAATATTGTGACGAGGTGAGCGATTTTATTGAATTTGCAATGGCCAAAATTAGAAATAATGGTACTATCTAGTGTCCGTGTAATGAATATATGAATTCATATTGGTATAGTGATGAAGTGGTAAACACACATTTAATCCGACAAGAGATAATGGAATTTTACAAGAATTGGGTGTACCATGGGGAATCTAATCCCGAGTATCAAACTCATGTATCAAATGATGAGAGTGATAATGAAATGACAGATAATGAAGAAGAGGATGGGGATGAGCTTCCTAAGAGGATGGGATGAGCTTCCTAACTTAATGGAAAACTATTGTAGGTGGACTTACATGGATCGTGAGGGGGGGGGGGATTAGATATAGGTGAAGCGACTAATGGTGCACAAAAGGAGGAGCTGTCATTAATGGTAATAGGTGCATGAGTCTGGCCCCATAAACGATAGCGTTATAAACCTTTTTCATACACTTATGCTTAAAACATGTCGTCAGTGGGTGAAAACCCAAAACAATCACCAAACGGCCTCGTAAGAGGCAGGAACACCTCCCACGGGACCAAAATTACACGTAGAATTGATTGCATAATCACGGGACTCCTAGGTTGATAATTCAACAATAATTTGTAAAAATTTGGACTTAGGCTTAAAACATTCCGTTAAAGGGTGAACATCCAAAATAGCTCCAAACGGTCCCGTAAGATGCACGAAGACCTCTCACGGGACCAATGTAACACATAGGAACTTACCGCATTGTCACTGGACTGCCGAGTTGAGAATACTACAATAATTTTAAAAATCTAGACTTAAGCTTAAAATATTCCATTGGAGGACGAAAACCCAAAACAACCCAGAAACGACCACATAAGATGCACGAACACCTCCCACGGGACCAACATAACATATAGGAACTTATCGCATAGTGACTGAATTCTCGGGTTGAGAATATGACGATAGTGTGCAAAATCAAGACTTAGGCTAAAAACATGCCTTTAGAGGGTGAAAACCAAAAACAATGCCCAAATAGCCTCTTAATAGGCATGTACACATCCCACAGACCCGACGTAACACGTAAGGATTTATCGCGTAGTCACGAGACTTCGAACATGAGAATGCGACGATAATTTGCAAAAATATAGACTTAGGCTTAAAACATGTTGTTAGAGGGTGCAAACCCAAAACAACGCCCAAACGACTCCTTAACAGGCACGTACACCTCCCACAGGACCAACGTAACACGTAGGAACTTATCGCGTAGTCACTAGACTTCCGAGTTGATAATACAACAATAATTTGCAAAATCTAGACTTAGGCCTAAAACATGAAAATAATGCCCAAACGCCCCCCTAAGAGACACGGACACCTCCCATGGGATAAATAAAACACAGAGGAACTTACAGCGTAGTCACGGGACTCCCGATTTGAGAATGGGACGATAATTTGCAAAAATCTAGTGTTAGGCTTAAAACATGCCATGAGAGGGTAAAAACCTAAAACAATGCTTAAACGGCCCCGTAAGAGGTACGAACACCTCCCATAGGACCAACATAACACATAGGGACTTACCACATAGTCACGGGGCTTTCGGGTTGATAATACAATGATAATTTGCAAGAATCCAGACTTAGGCTTAAAAACATGACTTAGAGGGTGAAAATCCAAAACAATGTTCAAACGACCGTGTAAGAGGCACGGACACCTCGCACGAGATGAATGTAACATGTAGGAACTTATCGCATAGTCATGGGACCCCCGATTTGAGAATGCGACGATAATTTGCAAAAATCTAGAATTAAACTTAAAATGTGTCGTTAGAGGGTAAAAATAGAAAATAAATCCCAAACGGCCCCGTAAGATGAACGAACATCTCTTACGAGACAAACCTAACATGTTGGAACTTGCCGCATAGTACCGGGACCCCCAGGTTGAGATTACGACGATAATTTGCGAAAGTCTGGACTTAGGCTTAAAAACATGCCGTTAGAGGGTGAAAATCCAAAACAGCTCCGAACGGCCCCGTCAGATGCACGAACTCCTTCCGCGGGACCAACGTAAGATGTCAAAACTTACCTCATAGTCACTGGACTCTCTGGTTGAGAATACGACGATAATTTGCAAAATCTAGACTTAGGCTTAAAACATGTCGTTAGAGGGTGAAAACACAAAACAACGCCCCAAACAGCCTCGTAAGAGGCACGAACATCGTACGAGACCAATCTAACACGCAAGAACTTATTGCGTAGTCACGGGACTCCCGATTTGAGAATGCGACAATAATTTACGAAATCTATACTTAGGCTTAAAACATGCCATCAGAGGGTGAAAACAAAAAACATGCCCCAAACGACCCCGAAAGATGTACGAACACCTCGTACGAGACCAACATAACACATAAACTTATGGCATAGTCCCAGAACTCCCTGGTTGAGAATACGATGGCAATTTAAAAAAGTCTAGAATTAGGCTTAAAAACTTGCCGTTAGAGGCTGAAAACCCAAAATAACTCTCAAACGACCCCATAAGAGGCATGAACACCTCTTACGGGACCAAATTAACACGTGAAAACTTACAGCATAGTCACGGGACTCCTAATTTGAGAATGGGACGATAATTTACAAAAATATTGACTTAGACTTCAAACATGTTGTTAGTGGGTGAAAATCTGAAACAATGCTCAAATAGCCCCGTAAGAGGCACGAACACCTCCCACAAGACCAATGTAACATGTAGGGACTTACCGCATAGTCACGAGGCTCTCTGATTGATAATTTACAAGAATCTAGACTAAGGCTTAAAAACATTCCGTTACATGGTGAAAATTCAAAATAATGTTCAACCGGACCCGTAAGAGGCACGAACACCTCACACGAGATGAATGTAACACCTAGGAAATTATTGCATAGTCATCGGACTCCTGGTTTGAGAATGCGACGATAATTTTCAAAAATCGAGAATTAGGCTAAAAACATGCCATTAGAGGGTGAAAACAAAAAATAAATTCCAAACGGCCCCGTAAGAGGCAGGAACATCTCTTACGAGATTAACGTAACATGTAGGAACTTATCGCATAGTCCCGGGACTCTCGGGTTAAGAATACAATGATAATTTGCAAAAGTCTAGACTTAGGCTTAAAAACAAGCTGTTAGAAGGTGAAAATCCAAAACAGCTCTGAACGGCCTCGTAAGAAGCACGAATACCTTCCACAGGACCAACATAACATGTAGGAACTTATCGCGTAGTCACTGGACTCTCGGGTTGAGAATATGACGATAATTTTAAAAAATCTAGACTTAGGCTTATAACATGTCGTTAGCGGGTGAAAACCCAAAACAACTCCCAAACGACATCGAAAGAGGCACGAACACCTCACACGAGACCAATATAACATGTAGGAACTTATCGCGTAGTCACGGGACTCTTGATTTGAGAATGCAACGATAATATGCAAAAATCTATACTTGGGCTTAAAACATGCCATCAGAGGCTGAAAACAAAAAAATGGCCCAAATGGCCCCGTAAGATGCACGAGCACCTCGTACGAGACCAATGTAACACATAGAAACTTACCGTATAGTCTCGAAACTTTTGGGTTGAGAAAATGATGATAATTTGCAACATCTAGACTTAGGCTTAAAACATGCCGTTACAGGGTAAAAACCCAAAACAACACCCAAACGGCCTCGTAACAAGCACGGACACCTCCCACAGGACCAACGTAACACGAAAAGATTTACCGCATAGTCACAAGACTTCGAGCTTGAGAATACGAAGATCAGTTGCAAAAATATAAACTTAGGCTTAAAACATGTTGTTAGAGGGTTAAAACCCAAAACAACGTCCAAACGGCTCCTTAACATGCACGTACACCTCCAACAGGAGCAACGTAACACGTAGGAACTTATCGCGTAGTCACTGGACTCCAGGGTTGAAAATACGATGATAATTTGCAAAATCTAGACTTCGGACTAAAACATGCCGTTAGAGGGTGAAAAGCCAAAATAATGCCCAAATAGTCCCGTAAGAGGCACGAACACCTCCCATGGGATAAACATAACACATGGGAACTTACATCGTAGTCGCGGGACTCCCGATTTGAGAATGGGACGATAATTTGCAAAAATCTAGAGTTAGGCTTAAAACATGTCGTTAGTGGGTGAAAACCTAAAACAACGCTTAAACGGCCCTGTAAGAGGTACGAACACCTCTCATAGGACAAACGTAACACGTAGGGACTTACCACGTAATCACGGGGCTTTCGGGTTGATAATACAATGATAATTTGCAAGAATCCAGACTTAGGCTTAGAAACATTTCGTTAGAGGGTGAAAATCCAAAACAATGTTCAAACGGCCCCCGTAAGAGGCATGGACACCTCGCACGAGATGAATGTAACACTTAAGAACTTATCGCATAATCATGGTACTCCCGATTTGAGAATGCGACGATAATTTGCAAAAATCTATAATTAGGCTAAAAACGTGCCATTGGAGGGTGAAAATAAAAAATAAATCTCAAACGGACCCGTAAGATGCAGGACAAATCTTACGAGACCAACGTAGCATGTAGGAACTTACCGCGTAATCTCAGTACTCCTGGGTTGAGAATACGATGATAATTTACAAAAGTCTGGACTTATACATAAAAACATGCCATTAGAGGGTGAAAATACAAAACAGCTCCAAACGGCCCGGTGAGTTGCACAAACTCCTTCCGCGAGACCAATGTAACATGTAGGAACTTACCGCGTAGTCAATGGAATCTTGGCTTGAGAATACGACGATAATTTCAAAAAAAAAATAGATTAGGCTTAAAACATGTCATTAGATGGTGAAAACCTAAAACAACGCCCAAACGGCCCCGTAAGAGGAACGAACACCTCACACGAGACCAATCTAACACGCATGAACTTACCGTGTAGTCACGGGACTCCCGATTTGAGAATTCGATGATGATATGCAAAAATCTAGACTTAGTCTTAAAACATGCCATCAAAGGGTGAAAACAAAAAACATTCCCCAAACGGCCCTGTAAGATGCACAAACACCTTGTACGAGACTAACGTAACATATAGAAACTTACCGCATAGTCCCAAAACTCCCGTGTTAAGAATACGATGATAATTTGCAAAAGTCTGGACTTAGGCTTAAAAACATGTCGTTAGAGGGTGAAAACCCAAAATAACTCCCAAATGGCCCCGTAAGAGGCATGAACACCTCCTAGGGGACAAACATAACACGTGGGAACTTATAGCATAGTCACGGGAATCATGGTTTGAGAATGGGATAGTAATTTGTAAAAATCTAGACTTAGACTTAAAACATGTCGTTAGTGGGTGAAAACCTAAAATAACGCTCAAACGATCCCGTAAGAGGTAGAACACCTCCCACAGGACCAATGTAACACGTAACGACTTACCGCGTAGTCACGGGGCTCTCGAATTGATAATACAACGATAATTTACAAGAATCTAGACTTGTTCTTAAAAACATGTCGTTAGAGGATGAAAATCCAAAACAATGCTCAAATGGCCCCGTAGGAGGCACGAAAACCTCCCACGAAGCCAGTGTAACACGTAGTAACTTATCGTATATTCTTAAGACTCCCAGTCTAAGAATGCGACGATAATTGGCAAAAATCTATAATTAGGCTTAAAATGTGCCGCTAGAGGGTGAAAATAAAATACATACCTCAAACAGCCACGTAAGATACACGAACACCTCTTACGAGACCAACGTAACATGTAGGGACATATCGCATAGTCCCGAGACTTTCGGGTTGGGAATATGATGATAATTTGCAAAAATGTAGACTTAGGCTTAAAAACATGCCATTAGACGGTGAAAATCCAAAACAGCTGCGAACGTCCCCGTACGATGCACGAACACCTACCACGGGACCAACGTAACATATAGGAACTTACCATGTAGTAACTGGACTCTCGGGTTGATAATACGACGGTAATTTGCAAAATATAGACTTAGGATTAAAACATGCCATTAGAGGATGAAAACCCAAAACAACGCCCAAACCGGCTCGTAACAGGCGCGAACACCTCCCACAGGACTAACGTAACACATAGGGATTTACCTTGTAGTCACGGGACTTCTGACTTTAGAATATGATGATAATTTGTAAAAATCTAGACTTAGGCTTAAAACATGCTATTAGATGGTGAAAACCCAAAATAATGCCCAAACGGCTCCATAACAAACACGGACACCTCTCACAGGACCAACGTAACACTTAGGAACTTATGGCGTAGTCACTGGACTCTTGGATTGAGAATACGACGATAATTTGCAAAATCTAGACTTAGCCTAAAACATGCCGTTAGAGTGTGAAAGCCAAAACAATGCCCAAACGGCCCCGTAAGAGGCACGAACACCTCGCAAGCGACCAATGTAACATGTAGGAACTTACCGCATAGTCACGGGACTCCCGATTTAAGAATAAGATGATCATTTTCCAAAATCAAGACTTAAGCTTAAAATGTGCCATCAGAGGGTGGAAAAAATATATACCCCAAACGGCCCTGTAAGATGCACGGACACCTCGTACGAGACCAATGTAATACATGAAAACTTACCACATAGTCCCGGAACTCCTGGGTTCAAAATATGATGATAATTTACAAAAATTTGGACTTAGGATTAAAAACATGCCGTTAGAGGGTGAAAATCCAAAACAGCTCCAAAGGGCCCCATAAGATGCACGAACACCTTCCACGGGACCAACGTAACATGTAGGAACTTACCGCATAGTCTTTGGATACCGAGTTGAGAATACGACGATAATTTGAAAAATCTAGACTTAGGCTTAAAACATGTCGTTAGAGGGTGAAAACCCGAAACCACGCCCAAATGGCCTCGTAAAAGGCACTAAAATCTCGTACGAGACCAATGTAATAAGTAGGAACTTACCGCATAGTCATGAGACTCCCATTTTAAGAATGCGATGATAATTTGTAAAAATATAGACTTAGGCTTAGAACGTGCCATAAGAGGGTGAAAACAAAAAACATACCCCAAACAGACCCGTAAGATGCACGAACACCTCGTACGAGACAAACGTAATGCATAGGAACTTACTGCATAGACCCGGGACTCCGGAGTTGAGAATACGACAGCAATTTTAAAAAATATGGACTTAGGCTTAAAACATGTCGTTAGAGGGTGAAAACCTAAAATAACCCCCGAACATCCCCGTAACAGGCAAGACAGCTCCCACAGGACCAATGTAATACATAGAGACTTAACGCATAGTCACGGGGGTCTCGAGTTGATAATATAATGATAATTTGCAAAAAACTGGACTTATGCTTGAAAACTTGTCGTTAGAGGGTGAAAATCCCAAACTACTCCAAATGGCCCCGTAAGATGAATTAACACCTCCCACGGGACCAATAGAACGTGTAGGGACTTACTGGGTAGTCATGGGACTCCCTGTTTGATAATGCGACGATAAGTTGCAAAAATCTAGACTAAAGCTTAAAACATGTCATTAGAGGGTGAAAATCGAAAACAATGCCCAAACGGCTCCGTAACAGGCACGGACACCTCTCACGAGATTAATGTAACACGTAGGGACTTACCACGTACTGACGGGCCTCTTGAGTTAAGAATACGATGATAATTAGCAAAAATCTAGACTTAGGCTTAAAAACATGCCATTAGAGGGTGAAAATAAAAAAATAGCTTTAAACGGCCCCGTAAGATGCATGAACACCTCCCACGGGACCAATGTAACATGTAGGGAATTACTGCATAATCATGGTCTTCTCAAGTTCATTATACATTGATAATTTGCAAAAATCTAGGCTTAGGGTTAAAAACATGCCGTTGGGGGTGAAAATTTCAAACAACTCCAAACGGCCCCCAAAGATGAACGAACACCTCCCACGGGACAAACATAACATGTAAGGACTTACCGCTTATGCACGGGACTCGCGGTTTTAAAATGCGATGATAATTTTCAAAATATAGACTTAGGCTTAAAACATGCCGTTGGAGGGTGAAAACCCAAAACAATGCCCAAACGGCCCTATAAGAGGCACAAACACCTCTCACGGGACCTAGTTACTAGTTGTAAATATTCACAACACCTTTGTGGTATCGTAAAACTATTTCACGACACCTGCCAAGTGTCATTAAAACAAATATCCACGCAATTCTTCAGGGAGTTTAATGTGGAGGACTAGGTGTTATTGTGTGTGTCTCCTATAAAAGGAATCATGAGATTCAGGAAGAAAGGGAAATTCGCTCCGAGATATGTATGACCATTTCCTATTATTGAGAGGGTTGGACCTGTCGCATACGGACTTGAACTGCCGAAGCAATTTCCTTGTATACATGATGTGTTCCATATTTCTTCACTGAGGCAGTATCTCTGAGAAGAGTTGCCTCACACTCACATTACGTTAGAGGAAGTTGATTTGCAGCCAGATAGTTCTTACCCAGAGCGACTAGTGGCAATCTTAGACCGTAGTGAGAAATGTTTGCTATTGGAAGTAGTTCCTCTTGTGCATGTTCAATGGGAACACCATAAAGTGGAGGAGTCTACTTGGAGCACGAGGATGATATGCGTGATAGATACCAGGAGTTATTTCTACCAGGTATGCTTTTTTCTAAATTTCAAGACGAAATTTCTTTATTAGGGGGGGAGTATGTAATAACCCGTAATTTTTATTGATTTTAAAATGGGATAAATTAGGATTAATTATGAGATATTTAAAATTAATTCGGATTTAAATATTACACGAGAGTAAAGTAAAATTACTCGCGAGTGATGAATACGGTAATTTTGGGAATTAAGTCAGGACACGTGTGAGACGTGTCGGGACTAAAATTAAATGAATTCAAAGTAAAATATTTTTATGTCATCCAAATGGTCGTTGACTGCACCAAAGTGTTCGAAAGCATTTAAATAGACGAAAATGTCTACTTGGGTGTTTGATTTGGGTCTCGGGGCACTTTGGAGCCGAATAAACACCTCGGAGGAGTATTTTGGTCATTTTACATGGGAGGTGAATAGAAAGCACGAAAATTTGTGATTATTTATAAGTCTAAGGCTAGTAAGGATGCATGTTCATTTTACCAAAACTGTAGAACGATAAATTTAGAGGAGAGTAAGATTTTTCTGGAAAGGGAAGGGACACCTCTAGGAAACCAAGGGACATGGTCATCCACCAACACCAGCACTGTCGGAAGTTGGCTGGAAAAGAGGAGGACCACCAGTAGCCTATCATCCTCAAAGGTTCAGACCTACATAGTATAGAGGCAAGTGGACTAATCTTTACAATTCTAGCATGTATCATGTTCATATTAGGATAGTTGTAGAATTCTAAATATTTACATGATTTAAAAATAAACTATGGAGTTTTTAATAAGTACCTTGAAATGAGAAACATGTAGATTTAATCTGGGATGATCATATAATATTATCCCCAAAATGGGGAATCATTGGATGAAGAGAATCTCGGTTTTATAGTTTATTCTTGGAGAATATGATAATATATTAGTTTTCTAAAAATTATGGAAAATGATGTTTTAATCCAATTTTCTTGAGGATTTAGGATTGTTTGATTATTGTAAATTGTTTATATATATTGTCATATCATATGGAATAGATTATAATGAGTTTGGGACTTTAAAACATACGAATTGTAGAAGAAAATTGGTTAATCACGTAGTCAAATACATGCAGAATCGTGGCCATACCTGATGGATCGTTCGATCGACTCAAGAATGTCCATCGATTGATAGGATCGATCGATTGACCCTTCCTTTCCATCGATCGACTCCTCTTGTATTTTTAAAATTTATTTCGTTATAAGGTTTGATCAAATCCCATATTGTATTAATCTTTTGTGGTGACTAATTGAACATTTTGGGACTTAAGGAAAGTCAGTAGGGTGATGGGTAGAACCCGAAAAAATATGAATAGGTGGATTTAATCCCAGGGAATGGGAATAATGGGTTAAAATCGAATTAGTGAGTATCGAAGAATAAACCCAATTGAAATAATTAAATTTGGAAATTGTGATGACATGGACCAGTAGGGTGTAGACTTGTACCTACTGAAAATTATCTGAGCAATATTTGATAATCTTCGAGTGTTGAGAAAAGCTCGGGAATATACTTTAAGAAGTAAAATCAGAATCTATAAATACGTAGGAGATTCGAGATATAAATATACTATGTAAGGGAATTGTTATGGGATGTGCGTATGCCCTATATATATATATATAGGTGGAATAAATACCTATATTATGATTTATTTTATGTATGACATACCTTCGCTACTTGCTATCAGGATGGAGGTTTTGCGTTGTGCACAGTCTTATCCTAATTGGTCCCATTTGGGGGGATTTAGAGTCATACACTGAGCATGGGGCCTTGGACACGTGTTATTAGTGTGAATGATAGTTTTGACCGTTGAATGGGAGCGTAAGTATGTGCTTGACCCATTTGGGTGGGAAGTATGCTCGCCTCTAATATTTATGTTAAAAAAATCTAAATTTAATTAAGTAAGTGAATATTTAATCTTAAAGCCTTGAAAAGCTTAGTTCATATTAAAGAGAAACGAACATGTGTAATTATCATACGTATTGCGTGGGAAATACGGGGAAATAAGATAAGGTACAAACATAGTAACACCTATATTAAACTAGTAAATGGGAAATTTTTTAGGGAGATTTTGAGGTACGTTAGGTGTGCACTCTAGATGAGGGGTGAGGTTCTCAAGTGAGACACGAAAAACTAAAATGAATATAATACTTGATTAATTTGTAATTATTAAGCACTTGATATTTTTAAAATCTTTTACAATCGGGATCTGGCCCGTTTACTTGCATAGTCTCCTCTATACTATACTATATATATATATCACCATATGCCCAACATTAGGGACGTCCGAATTAGAGGATGGATATTTTGACTTGTTTTTGGAGATGCAGTTTTGGACTAGATGGTCTCAGTTCATTAATTCTTATCCTTGTAGTTCTTGGTTCATTTAAGGCATGTCGCCCAGGATTTAGTTATCTCATTTCAGTTTTGAATATTGTATTCGTTTTATATTGATACTATTATTATCATTTTGTTTTGGATGGTGATATTGGGATATTCCAACTGGAGAGTTTATTCCAGTTACATTTAAATTTGTTTAATTTGAATTCAGTTGTGTTGGGATATCACTTATTTATTTCAGTATGGTGGTATGGATTTAATTAAAAAAAAGTTGAAAAGTTTGACACTAGTTTAATTATTTACTAGGTGATTTAATTAAGAAAAATATTTTCGACAGTGATTCTAAGAAGGAACCAATTTGGATACTTTGATTTAATTTAATAAAGGACTGATCACACGGTATTTAATTAAGAGGGGTGTCACACCAGCAAAAATTTATTTACCATGATCGAATATTATCAGAAGTACACTAACAGGGGACCAAATTTCAATAATCACAAGTATCCAGTGAGTTTCCAAATCTTGAAAAGAAAACTAGATGCAAAGAAAGAAATCCCTTAGTAAAAATAAAAAGAAAAAACAAGTCTTATAGTTAAGAAGGGTGAAGCACCTTATACTTTTGACTCACTTAAGTCTGTATTGTATAAGTGTTCATCTAGTTTGGAAATTGTGACAAAATTGTGTATATCCTAGAAACCAAAGAACCTCAGAGTTTGGATTGCTATTCCTCTTGCTTGATTGATCTAGATATCCTTACCAACACTCACACACATTAGAATTGCTTTCATATAATTCAAATTGCATATAATTGTGTGTATATATGTTTAGTGTGTTTAAATCCCTAAATTTGGTTTTTAACTTTTTTTGGGGAATTTTATAAACTTTTAAAATAAGGTTTTTATTAATTAAAATTTGGTTTTAAAAGTTTTGGGGTCATTCTGCTATTATGGATTACTGGTTTTATTCGCTAAAAGTTCCCTTGGGTAGAATCCGAAAGAGGCTAAGACTTCAGGGTGCGTTTGTAATTACTTTTGGACGCGCATTTGTTAACCTCGTTTTGCCCAACATCTGTTGCATTCTGATTGGTTGAATTTGTGTTTCTTCAAAGAGAGTAAACCAGCGAATGTTAATAGCCCTTGGATCATTTTTATCTACGATCTGCATGCGCTCTTACATAATCCATGTGAACCAATTTTGAGCCAATCAGGAGTGTTATAATCACCGCCTCTCTTTAAACCATTGGATCAAAGTCAATCATTCAAGACCAGATCCTAGCCCTTGATCTTGGTCTATGTTCTAGAATCTTCTCAGCCTCCTATAAAAGGAACCCTACCCTTAGCCATCTGAGACTTTTGCCACTTTGTTCATTCGAGTGAGAAAGAGAGAGAAGAGAGAGAAGAGAGAGAGAAACTAGAGTTATGAAACCCTAACCCAAATTCGTCCAAAACTATTTTCAAACCTTAACCTCTTTCAAATCCAGTATATACCAAACACAACCTTGAGTGTTTGAGAGATTTTGAGTGATTGGTCTGTTAGTTTTGTTTATGTAACCTCTTCGTTACTATATCTTGTTATTAACTTAAACATATATTTAGATCTGTGTTTCTTCTTTTATAGAAACCTTAGATCTAAGTCTTTGCAAGTTATATTACACATAGATCTACATTTTTAGTTTCTCATCTAGAGAAAATATTTGTTGATTTGGTTCTGTAAATGTTTTTAACTTTGAAATCAACAAAATCCTTTTATGTTTCTAGTTGTTTTGAAACAAGACCTTTGACCTAGTTTGGAATCGCACTTGGTGATTTTCAATCTCAAAAATATTTTCAAAACCTGAGATTGATTAAGATCTTGATACGTCTTTTGAGCAAGATAGCCGTGGATTCTGGGATTGTTGTAAAGGTTAAATAAGGTTAAGTTTTATAAGAAGAGAGAAATAAGAAAATCGTTGCATGTAGATCTTATATGTAATTTGATAGGACTGTTTGTATAAAATAAGTGTGTGTGTGTGTGCATGCATGTGTTAGAAAGCACCTCCACAAACACTATCACCCTACCACACTGAAAGTGTTGGTAATAAGATCTCAAGAACAAGAGTCAACGTAAAGAACTTGAACAAATTGGAAGTTAGCAAACTGGGAGAACAACATCAACAATCAGAACTGCAAAGAAGTTATAAGGACACCAGTGGGTACATTCCTAAACTTGCATCGGTCTGATTTGTGTGCATGTGTGTTATATGGTTTGTAACTGTTATAATTTGTTTTAGTGGAATTTTTGGTTACTCCGTAGAGGGAGTCATGGATGTTTCCTCAGTTGGGTGAGGTTTTCCCACGTAAAAAATCCCTTGTTCTTAATCTTTCTACATCTCCTCATCTAATTCTTGGTTGTGCTGAGTTTAAAATTTTTAAACTGTTATATTAAACCTGTTAACAAATCTTGAACAGATCTCGTACATATTTTTGTTAAACACATCTTGTCATTAATTTGATTTGGTTTTAAGAAAAGTGTTTCTTTAAAAAACAGTTCGGAGTTACTTAAATAGTTTAATTTTATATTAAACAGCTTTTGTAATGTTATTTCAATTGGTATCAGAGCTTTGTAAACTTCTTTTAAAAAAAATGATCATGTGTTTCTGAAATTATTTTCTCAAAATCAAACATGGACGAGAAAAATGAAAGATTTGGTAACTTGACCAGACCTCCTATCTTTGATGGAACCAATTTTGCTTACTGGAAAGTAAGAATGATTTCTTTCATTCAAGGAACTTTTGGAGATGATGTCTGGGGCATTGTTGAAAATGGATACATTTATCCTACTAAACCAGCCACTGAAGGAAGTAATGAGAGGATTAAGAAAGTACTAATTGAGTTCACACAAGAAGAGAAACAAGCTTCTCGCAATAATAACAAAGGAAAGAATGCCATATTTATGTCCATAATTGAACATGAGTTCAAAAGAATCTCATCCTGTACCACTTCTAAGGAAGCTTGGGACACTTTGGTTACTGCTCATGAAGGTGACACTGGAGTTAAGGCTGCTAAAACACAAATGCTCATTCAACAGTATAACTCTTTAATTATGTCTGAATTTGAGTCATTTGATGACTTTTATATGAACTTGACTGATATTGTGACCAAATTGCATGCTAATGGGATAACATATGACATACATGAAATTGTATCTATAATTCTGAGATCATTACCACAGAAATTTGACAACAAAAGATATGCTATTGAGGAGATGTGTGACATAAATCTCACTCCTGAATTACTCAGTAGTAAATTAAGAACTGTGGAAATGGAATTAGAATTTAAGAAACAATTGACCCAGTCCTATAGGAAACAGACTAGTTCCAGTCTGATTTTTTCTTGTAAGTTGATTAAGCCTGAGTTTAATGTTCCCAATGATGACTCTGATGAGGAATGTGACATAGAGAGTTTAGACAATCAGATTGCCTTAATGTCAAAAAAGTTTAAGAAAATTATCAAGTTTGGAAACAACATGGCAAACAAATAACGTAAGTCCAGTTACCCAACTCACTCTAATCATAAACCTCATGAGAAAGGACAAGACAAACATCATAAGGAAATTCACACTAGACCTAACAGAGACCTTAAGAAGACTGAATGCTTTAGATGTGGAAAACTAGGACACATTGCACAAGATTGTAGAGTTAACTTGAACACTCAAAATAAACACACTAGGACCAACATTTGTAAAACATGGGATGATTCAAGTGACTCTGAAAATGAGGAACCTGAGTCATCTGGTGTTTTTTATCCTTGCATGTCCTTCTTTGCCAAGATTATCTATAATGATGATATGCTTGTGCTTGCTAGTGAGGATGAATCTAGTAATTCTACTTCTGTTGTGCTGAATCACGCTATTACTGGTTTAGATGCTTTAATTACTGAGAACATTGCTATTTCTACCACAGGGTGTGTGAGTCAAAGGGAAAGCGATAATGACGATGTCAATGGGTGTGTGAGTCTAAGAATTGAATCCTTAGGGGTCACTTCACACACTACACTTAGTGACTAGGACAATGAAGGCCTTCATGATATTCACACACTTTATGCGAAAACTCTCAAGAAAAGCACTAGATTGGAGAAGATTGTGAAAGATCTCACTAAGAAACTAGAAGATTTAAGTCTGATGGTTAAACTTAATGCTGAAGAGTATACTACCCAATGTCTTACGCATGAAAGTGAAATCAAAATGTTTGATAAAAAACTGAAGAATTTAACTGAAACAAATAAAACTCTGAAGAAAAAAAGGGACATTATTAGAATTGGAACAAACAAAAGAAAAGACAGTAAGTGTTTTATCAAAAAATTTACAAAATTTGAAAATAATTCAAACTGTTTTGATGAATTTGTTGCTGAATCAAAAACAAATTCTGATGATCGAACTTGAATAGGGTTTTGCCCCAATTTAAAGACACAAACAAAATCTTTTGAACCTATCAAGTTTGTGTCAGGAGGTAAAACACCTATTGAAACTTGCCCAGACTTTCACTTTCTAAAAACTGAGTTTGATTCAAAACCTCAAAGTTTTGATATTGGGAATCAAGTTACTCTAAACATGAAAGTTTACCTAAGGCCAAATATGTCTGCCCCTCAATTAGGAAAAGTGAATCTAAATTCAAAACTGCTCTATCTAGGACTAGTGTTCAACCTCATAATTCATTGAAACCTATGTTTAGAAACTTTCCTAAGGAGATCCCAACTTTGAACAATCTTTATTCTTCCTACTGCGATATATACGGTCATTCTTTTGATGGCTGCTATGCTAGAAGACTAGTTAAACATATATGTAATCCTCCTATCTATCAAAACTTTAACTATTCTTGGAGAATCCGTAACAATTATGTTCTGCCTAGACAACCAGATAAAAACTCTAACTATCGGAAGAGAAAGACCAAACCTAAAAGAACATTCCCTAGAAGGATTCCTAAACACTTTCCTAAAACAAATGCTCATGTCTATCATAAGATTCAAAATTATGCACAAAACATTTTTTAAGAAAAATCAAATGCTCGCAAATTTTATCAATTGAGAGCAAATAAGCGCAAAATGAAAACGAGAGAAATTTGGGTTAGAAAAGAGGATTTATTACCCCAGATGAAGTGTAATATTGTTATTACTGCGTTAAAAGCTGAACACATATCTTCTGGTTGGTATTTAGATTCTGGATGTTCAAAACACATGACTGGTGATGATACAAAACTCTTAAACAAAACCAGCTTTGCTGGAGGAAGAGTTATTTTTGGTGATGGAGTATCATCTCATATCATAGGTAAGGGAACTCTCCAAGAAGAAGGACTTCATGTTCTTGAAAATTTTCTTCTAGTCAAAGGTCTTAAGGCCAACCTACTTAGTATCTCGCAATTTTGTGACTCAGATCATACTGTTACCTTTTCAAAGAACAATTACAAACTTTTAAATGAAAATGGAGAATGCATAATTACAGGATTCAGGACGACTGAAAATTGTTATACTGTCATGAATAATTATGAAATCTGTAATGTTGCCAAAATGGATGACAATGAGATATGGCATAACAGGATGGGTAACATAAATTACGATAATCTAAGTAGATTGACTTCTCAAGAAATAGTTAGAGGAGTTCCGAAAATCAAACCCATTTCTAACATTGTCTGCGGTTCCTGTCAGGAAGGAAAAATTATTAAGGCACCTCATAAGAAAGTCAAAGATATTCTTACCTCTAACCCCTTAGAGCTCATCCATATGGATCTAATGGGTCCCTCCCAAACTGTTAGTCTCTGTGGGAACAGTTACATTCTTGTTATGGTTGATGACATCGCTAGATTTACTTGGGTAGCCTTCATAAAGCAAAAGTCTGACACCTTTCAAACTTTTTTGAAAATACTTCTTCGAATTGAAAATGAGAAGGACACTCAAGTAAATAGAATTCGTAGTGATAGAGGTGGAGAATTCAAAGACACCGGTATAATAGAATACTGTGACTATAATGGTTACAAACTTGAGTTTAGTGCTCCTAAGACTCCTCAACAAAATGGTATCGCTGAGAGAAAGAATCGTACACTTCAAGAGATGGCACGTGTTATGTTACATGCTAAGAGTTTACTTAAATATTTTTGGGTAGAATCTATTCGTACATCGTGTCACATTATCAATAGGGTCTATCTTAGAAAGAATTCTAAACAAACTCCTTACGAACTTTGGTATAAGAAAAAGCCCAATCTTAAGTACCTTATAACCTTTGGTAGCACTTATTATGTCTGCAAAGACAGAAAACACTTGTCCAAATTTGAGAGTCGGGGAGATAAAAGCTATTTTTCTAGGATACTCGCCTAACAACAGAGCCTACCGTGTTTATAATCTTTGTACTAAAACCTTGATGGAATCCATAAATGTAATTGTAAGTGACACTACTATAGAAAGTAAGACTGGTGAATCAAATATTGTGGAAGAGCCTACAAATGTTTTAGAAAATGACTCTCCAAAAATAGATGATTCATTATCAATTGAGACACCTGAAGTACCTAACTAGGTTTTTAAAGATCATCCCATAGATAACGTTGTTGGTAATCCTAGTGAACTTGTACGTACAATATTTCAATTAAGAAATTATGCCCATTTTGCATGTTTTGTTTCCCTTGTGGAACCAAAGAATGTATATGAGGCATTGAATGACTCTCACTGGATTTCTGCTATGCAAGAAGAACTTCTTCAATTTGTCATTCATGATGTTTGGTATCTTGTACCTAGGCCTAATCATAAAAAGGTTATTGGCACACGCTGGATTTTTAAAAATAAATCTGATGAACGTGGGATAATCATTAGAAACAAAGCTAGATTAGTTGCTCAAGCATATTCTCAAATTGAAGGAATAGATTTTAATAAAACTTTTTCTCTTGTTACTCGTTAAGAATCTATTCGCCTTCTCTTTGCCATAGCTTACCACTTGCATTTTACACTTTACCAAATGGATGTCAAATCTGCATTCCTTAATGGAATATTGACTAAGGAGACCTATGTAGAACAACCAAAAGGGTTCATTGACCCTCAATATCCAAATCATGTTTTTCGTCTTAAAAAGGCTTTGTATGGCCTAAAACAAGTGCCTAGAGCCTAGTATGAGCGCCTTTCCAATTTTCTCTTAGATAAAGGTTTTAAGAGAGGTGGAAATGATCAAACTCTATTTGTCAAACATCTTGACAAACACATCATTATAGCTCAAGTTTATGTTGACAATATTATCTTTGGATCGACTTCTCCCTCAGAAGTGAAATCTTTTTCTGAAATTATGCATAAAGAGTTTCAAATGTCTCTTATGGGGGAGTTGCAATTTTTCTTAGGTCTTCAAGTCAAACAAAATTCAGAAGGATTATTTGTCTCGCAATCTAAATACGCTTTAGAGATAGTCAAAAAATTCGGCCTTGAGAGTGCTAAAGATGCTGAAACACCCATGAGTACTACGGTTAAACTATCTAAAGATGAAACTAGAAAATCTATAGATCGAACTCTATATCGTAGTATGATAGGAACCTTGTTATACCTTATTGCCTCGCGTATTGATATAATGTATGTTGTTTGTGTATGTGACCGTTATCAAAACAACCCTAAAGAGAGCCATCTTTCTTTTGTCAAAAGAATTATTAAATATGTAAAAGGCACTCTGAACCTAGGACTTTATACACTAGTGATATACCTAGAACTATAATTGGATACACTGATGCTGACTGGGCTGGGTGTACTGATGATAGTAAAAGTACATTAGGAGCATGTTATTATATAGGGAATAATTTGGTTGGATGGAGTAGTAAGAAACAAAACTGCACATCGCTCTCGACAGCTGAATCTGAATACATAGCCGCTGGAAGCTGTTGTGCTCAATTACTTTGGCTTAAACAAATGCTAAGTGATTATGGTATTCAAGAAAAATAATTACATCTCTATTGCGATAATCAAAGTGCGATCAATATATATAAAAATCTTGTTCAACACTCGTGAACAAAACACATAAAAATAAGACATCACTTTATACGCGAATTGGTTGAAACTAAGGAATTAGAAATAAATTATCTTCCAACTGATTTGCAACTCACAGATATGTTTACCAAACCTTTAGACTACAATAGATTTATATCTTCACGTAAATCAATAGGTATGGTGTGTGCTGATTAATCTCTTTGGCTCTCTATACATGTTTTTCCCTTTGTCTATTTGAGACAAAATGGAGGAGAAATTTGAGTCTAATGAATCCTTTTACATATTCTAAACTGCTTGATATTAGTGATTCATTGTAGGATTCTATACAATTATTCTCAACATTTGTAATAGGGTATTCAATTGTAAATAGTTGAGTCATGTACTTTTGTTTTCTAGGAAATGGGTAGATATAACTCTTATATGAATAGGTTTTCCCTATTTTTTTGTTACCCTACGAGTTCTAGATGACTCAAAGGAGATTTTGTCTCATCTTTCCAAAGGGTGAGATTGAAGCACCTTATACTTTTGACTCACTTGAGTTTGTATTGTATAAGTGTTCATCTAGTTTGGAAATTGTGACAAAATTGTGTCTATCCTAGAAATCAAAGAACCTCAGAGTTTGGATTGCTATTCCTCTTGCTTGATTGATCTAGATATCCTTACCAACACTCACACACATTAGAATTGCTTTCATATAATTCATATTGCATATAATTGTGTGTATATATGTTGAGTGTGTTTAAAAGTTTGGTCTTAAAAGTTTTGGGGTTATTCTGCTATTATGGATTGTTGGTTATATTGGCTGAAAGTTCCCTTGGGTAGAATCCGAAAGCGACAGAGACTTCAGGGTGCATTTGTAATTACTTTTGGATGCGCGTTTGTTAACCTCGTTTTGTCCAACATCTATTGCATTCTGATTGGTTGAATTTGTGTTTCTTCAAAGAGAGTAAACCAACGAATGTTAACAGCCCTTGGATCATTTTTATCTATGATCTGCATGCGCTCTTACAATATCCATGTGAACCAATTTTGAACCAATCAGCAATGTTATAATCACGGCCTCTGTTTAAACCATTGGATCAAAGTCAATCATTCAAAACGAGATCCTAGCCCTTGATCTTGGTCTGTGTTCTCGAATCTTCTCAGCCTCCTATAAAAGGACCCCTACTCTCAGCCATTTGAGACTTTTGCCTCTTTGTTCATTCGAGTGAGAAAGAGAGAGAAGAGAGAAGAGGGAGAAGAGAGAAGAGAGAGAGAGAAACCAGAGTTAGGAAACCCTAACCCTAATTCGTCCAAAACTATTTTCACACCTTAACCTCTTTCAAATCCAGTATATACCAAACACAACCTTTAGTGTTTGAGAGATTTTGAGTGATTGGTTTGTTAGTTTTGTTGATGTAACCTCTTAGTTCCTAGATCTTGTTATCAACTTAAACATATATTTAGATCTGTGTTTCTTTTTTTATAGAAACCTTATATCTAAGTCTTTGCATGTTATATTACACATAGATCTACATTTTTAGTTTCTCATCTTGAGAAAATATTTGTTGATTTGGTTCTGTAAATATTTTTAACTTCGAAATCAACAAAATCCTTTTCTGTTTGTAGTTCTTTTGAAACAAGACCTTTGACCTAGTTTGGAATCACACTTGGTGATTTTCAATCTCAAAAATATTTTCAAAACCTGAGCTTGATTAAGATCTTGATACGTCTTCTGAGCAAGATAGCCGTGGATTCTGGGATTGTTGTAAAGGTCAAATAAGGTAAAGTTTTCTAAGAATAGAGAAATAAGAAAATCACAGCATATAGATCTTATATGTAATTTGATAGGACTGTTTGTTTAAAATAAGTGTGTGTGCATGCATGTGTTAGAAAGCACCTTCACAGACACTCACCCTACCACACTGAAAGTGTTGGTAATAAGATCTCAAGAACAAGAGTCGGCGTAAAGAACTTGAACAAATTGGAACTTAGTAAACTGGTAGAACAACATCAACAATCAAAACTGCAGAGAAGTTATAAGGACACCAGTGGGTACATTTCTAAACTTGTATAGGTCTGATTTGTGTGCATATGTGTTATATAGTTTGTAACTGTTATAATTTGTTTTAGTGGAATTTTTGGTTACTCCGTAGATGGAGTCGTGGCTATTTCCTCAGTTGAGTGAGGTTTTCCCACGTAAAAAATCCCTTGTTCTTAATCTTTCTACATCTCCTCATCTAATTCTTGGTTGTGTTGAGTTTAAAGTTTTTAAACTGTTATATTAAACCTGTTAACAAATCTTGAACAGATCTCGTACATATTTTTGTTAAACACATCTTGTGATTAATTTGATTTGGTTTTAAGAAAAGAGTTTCTTCAAAAAACAGTTCGGAGTTACTTAAATAGTTTAATTTTATATTAAACGGCTTTAGTAACGTTATTTCAAAGGGTAGATGTGATAAATAAGGATGCTATAGGAGGGAAAATGTAATAAACAATGACATTTTCTCTCTTTCCATGTTTAAGATCATTTGCTCATAGCTAACCCACATGCTTTTCAAAATTGAATTCCTAAGTGCCCTTGAATGCATCTAAACGAAACAAAAGGGAAAACCTATTAATGTGCTGAAAATAATTTATCCAAAACTTAACCTATCTATATACTCTTATTTATGATCCTCTTTTTTTATTTGATATTAATGAAAATATGTTACGGGTTTGGTATTTCAAATAATTCATTTGTGTTATCTTCTGTCCTGTTTCAAGAGTTGAGGAAAGAGGCTAAAAATATGAAACCAGTCTCACTATATATATCTCAGTAGCTATACTAAACAGAAATCCTAAGCATCAATAACTTTATCTCATCTAGGCAAATTAAACTAAAAGAAAAGAAGAAACTCATTGAAATGTAAAAAAAAAGATTCTTATTTATAATTCAACCATTATTAAAATTTGGAAGAATTTTTTCCAAACTTCATAAAAAAATTTAAAAAGTTTATGAAAAGTAAGTAAACTCAAGTCTAAACATAAACCACAACAACCATAAAAAGATTATGAAAAATAAGTAAATCAAAATCTAAACATAATCCCAATCATCCACTTTATACTATAAATTTAGATTCAAACAATCAAACATATACCTAGAGGGACACAACTTGGATTGGAAATGAAATAAAACCAAAACATACATGGAGTCAAACATATACTAGACGATCAAACATATACTAGATTTGTTAGAATGAAATTCAACCAAACCATAAATGAAATCAGCCTTAAAAAGAAATACCTGGAAGGATGATGAGAAGAAATAAGAAATTCTACCAACTTCTTTATATACACACTCAACCAACTGTAGAATCAATACATAAGGTTGTAATGTATTGCAAGTACAATATGCACACAAATACACCAGAGAAAATTTACAGTTATGTTATCAGCATGAGTATTTGTATTGCATAGTTGACGGGAAGAAAACAGAGCAGATAGAATGACAGTTCATCCATATTCCGTCAAAAAATAGAACATTTATCGAACAATGCCAGTTGGTTTTGTGCTCATATAAAAAGAATTAGATTAAGCGAAATTATGCAAAAAAAAGTTTTTATTCCCCATTTGTAGATATTCTTGTTGATTAGAGATTAAAGCGTCGTAATTTGGACATAACATAATATTGACCTACTACATACTTATTCTTATTAATGATTTCCTATTTAGATCAACATGCATAAAATTTATAACTAAAAATGAATTTACCGTAAGCATATTAATGTATATATTCATCAAACAAACTTCATGTCTATATGATAAAATAAATATCAATCACACAATAACACCCTCACAATCTATCCTCACATGAGGCTCGTCGCCATTTCTCTCATTATTGTCAAGTTTGGAAACAACAATCGGCGAATATGATAAGTAAACAATCTCATCATACGTCTCCAGCTCATGAAAATCTCGTGGAGGTGCCTTGAGAACCACATACCAATTTGATATTCCACTTTCTCTCGAATAAAATACTTGCCTTGCTTGTGATGCTAGAATGAAAGGATCTTTTTTTCGTTGATTTTGTCCTTGGTCGAGGTTAACCAAACTGAATCCATCATCAAATTTAACACCATTCAAAATGTTGGCCCAATTACGTTGAAAGATAGACATTAAAAATTTATGAAAGTCCAATAAAATTATATCTAGTATAATCCCATAATATGAAACATTAGCAATAACATGTGTGGTATCCCTCGCAATAGATCTACAAATAGTCTATGCCTCAAGAAAAACTCCACTATCTTGGGTGGACTTTTCCACCATTGATGTGTGAAATCGGTTGCCATTTATTATGTAGCCTGAATATGACATAGCATAACATCATGGCTCAATCGCTAGCCACTTCAGGATTATTGATACTTCCGTTGTGTTTACTTGAACCTTAATCTGTTTAAAAGATCATAAATGAAATTATATGAATTTTTATATACATAACAACATTAGACTCTTACAATACACAATGTTAAAATTGGTTTACCTTATTCATAAACCACGAAGCGAATGTCTCGATATGTCTTTTTTGTATCATAGTCTCATCTTAGGATAAACTTCGACTGGAATGCTTTAGCTCGCTCAAATACATTCTAATATGAACGTAGAGGAATTTTAATAACAATATTAATGATAGCTGAAGTTATAAATATATATAATGAGCATTATTTTACTCACTCTATATATGGCTCAACTTCTGGATTGTTAAATAGCACATAAAGATGGGCAATTTTTAACATGTCATACGATAATTTATTGGCTTCCCCTTATAAATAAGTCGACCTCCCAATACTATCTCATCTTCGAACTTTTCATTTCGAGATTGTGGAACACCTATTTTTGTTGTTTTTTAGATACATGCGACAAAACCTTACACACTCATCAGCCAAATAACTTTTTGCTATTTATCCTTCAGGCCGTTCACGGTTCCTAACATAGCCGTTGAGTACATTCACAAACCTAATTACAAACCAGAGCAAAAGAATACGAATATAACATCTATAACTAGATATTTAAGTTTTTAATAAGAAAAAAGTTAAATACATTTTAAATTACCTCTCAAATGGGTACATCCATCGAAATTGTACCGGCCCACATAATTGAGCTTCGCACGCTAAGTGAATTGGCAAGTTAACCATAACGTCAAAAAAAGAGGGAGGGAAGTACATCTCCAACATGAATATAATCTCTACGATATCTTCCTCTAATTTTTCCTTTCTACTTTTATCGATCACTCTTTGGCATAACTCATTCAAAAATGAAGATAAGCAAAAAATCACTTGTATTGGTCTCTTTGGTAAAAGTCCCCGTATAGGAACTGATACCAATTGTTTCATTAAAACATGATAGTCATGGGGTTTCAATCCAAATAACTTAATTTATTCCAATGAAACATGATGACTAATATTGGAGCTATAACCATCAGGTAACTTCAAATCATATAGTTGTTAACAAAAAACTTTCTTTTCTTTTTTCGAGAGTGTATAAGGTGCTGCTGGGAGATAAAATGTATCCCATTTTGGTTGAGGATGCTATTCCTTTCTAATGCCCATTTCTTGAAAATATTTACGAGACTCGAGGCCAACTTTTGATTATCCCTTTACATCTAACAATGTGGAAATGAGCCTCTCGCCAATATTCCTCTCGATGTGCATCATGTCCAAATTATGACGTAAATTTAATACGTAGAGAAAAAATGAGAGAGGATTAATATGAAAAATAAATGTCCTAAAATTTTTAATAGAATTGCATTAAATTGGTGTCTTAGATTATGAGTTAAAATATACGTACATGCCAATATGGTAAATCAAAAAATATTGACTTCTTTTTCAATAACACTTTCTTCCTCTTACGCTTCTTCCCTTTACCGGAATCATTTTCAACACCCTTCAGAGCATCTAAAATTTCCTCCACATTCAAAGATTTTGGTGGCCTCCTCAATTCTTCAAATCCATCAACAAAATCTTTTTGGTAACCCTCCATGGATGGTTCATTGGAAGAAAATTTCTATGTCCATATATACCGATTTCATACTATTTGATAACCCTGGTGAGGATGTGTTAGGACCACAAACTGGACATGCCAATTCCCATTTTGTGGTACATTCGGCTAAAATACCATATGCGGGAAAGTCATTTATTATCCACATCAAAATAGCTTTCAAATTAAAAGTAGATTGGCTACATGCATCGTACATCTCAACCCCATTATTCCACAACTCGATTAAGTCATCTATAAGGGGTTGCAGATATACATCTATGTCATTTACTGGTTTCTTTGGCCCCACTATAAGCAAAGTCAACATTAAATTTTCCTGCAACATGCATAACCATGGGGGAAGATTGTACACAGTTAGAATTATGGTCCAAGAACTATAGCTTGAGCTAAGATTGTTAAAGGGATTAAGTCCATCCGCTGCAATCGGATGCGAAATGAGGGAACTTTTTAATAATTATGTCCCATGCTAATGAATCAACTGGATGTCGCATCTTGCCATCTTTGCTTATGTGAGTTGAGTGCCATTACAACTGCTCTACTTTATCTGATAATAAAAACATTCTTCAAAATCTTGGAATTATAGGAAAATACCATAATACTTTAGCAGATACTCCCTTCCTAACCTTTTTTCTGCGTTCGCCGACTTTTCATCGCGGGGAGCCACATTTAGGGCATTTATCCAAATGTTCATACTCTTTTATAAGTAAACAACAATCATTAATGAATGAATCTCTCTTCTCATAGCCAAGATCAAATTCTTTTAGAAACCTTTTCATTGCATACAAAGACTTAGAAAGAACATTATCCCCAGGCAACATTGCATGCATAGACTCAAGAAGTTCATTAAATCCTTTATCAGATAGTCCGTGTGTAGCTTTTCATTTGTATAAGTTGTAATTGCCGACATCTTTGTATACTTTGTACACCCAGGATATAAAGGAGTCTCGCCATCTTTCAATTTTTGTTTAAAACTTTCATCACCGCTTTTAAAACTATCTTCGGCAAAAACTTCTTCTTGAACATAATAATCTCTATACATCCTATGTAAATCTGACAATTCAATATCAACGTCATTAGAGTATAAAGAAGTCGAATGTTCTCCGCGAAAGACCCACTTCTTGTACGTAGGATAAAAGGAATGAATGACCAGGTGTTCAAATAGTTCTTCCTCATCTTGTTAACAAAAGTTTTTACATTTTTTACATGGACATATTATCATATCAGGATTTCTAGCAGTTTTCTTAGAAGATTCAATAAATTTGTACACGCCATCTTGATACTCCTCGGTATGTCAATAGATAATAATAAAAAGCATGAAATCATAATCACATCTCAATTTTTTGATAGTGTTCATTCAGAAAAGTAATTTAGGTTTTTCTATTTTACGTAAACGTATATGCATGCGTGTAATAATAATGAAAAAAAAAACTTGAAAATCTCAACCAATCTTTTTCCATCATGAGTTGCCCACTTTTCAGTTTCTACTTCGTTTACACCAACAAACACTAATATTGAAAAAGTGGCGCCATGTCAACAATAAACGGATAAAATGTCGTGTTCATTTCAAATATAGTTACATTCTACAATATCTCATTAGATTAATCACATTCTGCTAAATCTTATTAGATTAGTCACTATCTACAAAGGTAGTTTAAAATAGATATATTGTTAGATCACCTGGGCTACAAATTAACACAAATGGACAATAGCTATTTTTATCTTATTCATGATTTTCATAAGCATAGAACTAATATAAGCACCGCACTCAACAATACATATTCATACACTTAAATCAAGTTGACCTATTATGATGGGTGATGGGGGATTTGGATGCTAAGGGGGACAAGACCAACTTAATCTCGGGAAAATTAAAATCACATCCCAAGGTTTTTCAATTGGAAGGGGAGGCAGGGCAAGTGCAAGAAAACATCCCATGAGATGAATAATCTCAAAACAACACTCCCATTCAAGAATAGGATCAAAGTCCTCAAGACTTTCAACTGATTCTTGTGATAATGTTAATGGTTCTCTAATAGTGGGGATCAAAGGAAAGGAAGGACCATCAACCTCAATACAATTGGAAGAATTAATAAGAGGTTGGAATTCCTTAGTTCTTGGATCACTCTCAATGATTTCTTCCTCAAAATGTGGTGGAGGTGAAACGCAAATTTCAACCTCAACTGGGCTTTGTGAAGAAGAAATGATCTCATCGAGTTTGGCATTTATTTATAAAAATTAAGCTTTTAAACTCGAAAATTGGTCATTCGATTCCTTGAAAGCTAACTCGTGATCAAACGAACAAGAAGACATAACATCTTCTTGTGAGGTTTGCTCATAGATAACGGATTCCCCTAAATGCAAAGTTTCCTCCAAAGGCGATGAATGATTACTTGCAAATTCTTGACTTTCACTTTGAAGACGCTCATACTCATGAATTTGTAGGCATTCTTGCATAGTCTTAGGATTGTAACCTTGAGAACGATTAGTATAAAAATTAAAATGATCAAAAGAGTTAGGGTGAGACATTTCGAAATAGGCAATTCCGAAAAAGAGCGACAAGCACCAAAATTTTAATTTCTCAAAATAATTTAGCCCAAGTCAAAAAGAAAGGATAAAATAAAGAATAAAAATACAAAGGGAAAAAATATTATGTAATAATAAATCAACTACAATCTATAACAAAACACCCCTCGACAACGGTGCCATTTTGATACGGCGAAAACCGAGCATCTGTGTAAATGCGCAAATCATTGTTATCGGCTTCCAACCACAATGCAAAAAACCTAAACTCGAAGATAGTTTTATAATATACATGTTGGTACTTTTATACCACACAAAATAGTGAGTTTGAAAATACCAAATTTCCCTTGAAGTTGTATCTTGTGATGAAACTTTTTCGAAATGCATCCAACTTTGCACTGTGCACGCATATCACCTACAAAAGCTCAATTATACCTCAAAAAGAATATAAACATCAATAATAGAGGTTGTATAGTTAATGAGCATAAATATAGGAATTAACGTACACGAGGGGGCTAAAATGCGCCAGAATAAAGGGATATAAACTACAATATTTGGGACGAATCACATGGCATCTCCTTACTCTCTTGGGGTTTCTCTCATGGAACCCCCTCACTGGCTTCAATCCACTTGCCTAAAACCACATCACTGACTTGGGATTGCTTATCCAATATAATTGACTTTTGGTACCCCTCAATATTTGCCCCCCATGCAAAAGTCTTCGTTGGTTTAGAGAACAAAGAGTTTTGTACAAAAAAGAATATTTTAGTAATTCGAGGGGACTCTCAAAAGAAAATCATTAGTTTTTTGAGAATTTAATGTTTCTATTAGAGGGGCCATTTTTTGGGTCGCTTTAGTGTTTTGAGGATGTAAAAAGTGCACTACAGCGGAATAATGAGGCTTTTCAAATAAATCTAATTTGAATTATGTGACAGATCATCCAGTTTTAATTAAACCTAGAATTTAGATAAACCCTAACACATGTATCTAGGTGATTTAAAATCTTAAATTCAATAAACATGCAAAGGAAACCAATTTCAGGAAAAATCCCTGAAGGGCAAAACCTTTTATTTCACTATAATTTGCAAATCGCAACTTACATGGATTATAATGAAATACTGTGACACACGAATACCCGCAAGCGTCGGTCGGCATCGTCAGTAATGGAACAATCGCAACAGCCCCGCAAGAACACAGAGTTCTATCGTTAGCAAAGATCCACACGCAGCGAACCTCAATGACCGTAGTCGTAATCAGCCCATTATCATAAAAGGCACCTAAATCAGTAGTAAAGATCCTCTCTATAGTAGAAAACTTCAACAAGATGGTATCTGGGGTTCCAACACAATTCACATAAAGATTGGGATGTTTTGTGAATTGAAAAATAAGGTTTTAAACCCAAAAATTGAAGAATACAAAGTGTTCTGCTATTTGCAGATTACTGGTATCGAAAATCGTCAGGCCTCCTTAACAAAAATGGAGTGATTTAACGCACTTTATATAAAAAAAATTGAGGTGGTACGTCGTTCGAACGAGATAGGATGTCGTTCTAATGAGATCCCATGTTGTTTGAACGATAGTACATGTCGTTTGAATGAGAAAATGCAAAAAATAAATTTTATTTTTTATTTCAAAAATTCTTCTTTTAATCCTGGAAAATTCATTCTGACGAAAAACAACACCTCAACACTTAAAACATATTTTAGAAAAATTTTGAAACCTCATTTAAAAATTATCCCAACACCTTTAAGTGAATTGTAAAGGGACTTGAATACTTTCTCACCGAAATTACCCTTTCAAAGGCTTGAATGTTGAAGAAGCTTGATATTCGAATTTGTCTAGATGCATATGTGATCTTGAATAATTCTTTGACGGTTGTAGAGGCATACGACATACTCAATTATGACAGACATTTATAAAATCATGTCCTTACAGAAGAGACATGTGTCTCTTTGCAGACTCATCTCCATGATTTTGGTAATGATTACCCATACTTTTAAGCCACCAAGTGTGCGTACATATGCTTTCTAAATACTTTTGGACTTGTTATTTTAAACCCTTGACCCCCATTTGCCTTCATTTTCCATAGAGTCGGAGAGATTTTTTTCTTAGATTTCAAAAAAAACTTATTTCTTCCATCTTTGTTTTTCTTTAGACTTCAGTGGTTCCATGGATTCTTTTTCACGAAACCTTTCTTCTTCTTCCTATACCTCCATTAATGAGGTCTTAATAGGATCCTTACCTATCTACATCGACATCTCCACCTATACCACCACCAGTCCCACCATTATCATGTCTTCTTTGGCGATTTCCTCTACCGTTTCCACCGTCTGTGGTGGAGCTGGGCCTTTTCTTGGAGGAAAGGAGAGAATTTTTAGTTTACCACTTTACCCCACTTTTTGGCAAGGATGATGATTTTATGAATTCGCTCGAGCGATTTAAGGCCCAGTTTTTAGAGAAGATCAACGAGTAGCCATTCGTAGGTTTTGTTGAATCTGGGGACCCTCTTGTGGTCCTTACTAACAGTATTTTGACAATTTTAGTGGATAAAGGTGACTTCCCCACTTCAAATGTAAACACTGACATTTTTGGAGGAGCCCTGAACGAGTGGCCCATGTGGATTAATTATGTCATTAATATCTCAACCTATCATATCATCATTGATGATCTAGGCTTGACTCGAACTCTCACCAGTTTGAAGTCTTGCACCATTTTCAAGAACACAAATGTCTACAACATTATACTCACTCGTTGGAGTGTAGATTGTCGTGCCTTTATTACCAGTTAGGGAGAATTTTCAATCAACCTGGGAGATATTTGTGAATTGACTAGTTTTCCTGCCTTGAGGAACCATATTGTTACTGATGGCTATGAAGACTCCACCGAGTGGGAGATGTGCAAGGAGCTCCACCAGGAACTATTTTACTGTACTCATTATGTTGCTCTTACCTAGACTGCGATGAGCAAGCACTTATTTGCCAAATGGAAACGTTATTAGTTCAAGGACTTCAAGTTATTACCCAAAGGGGATGCCCAAGCTAGGGCACCTAAGAGTTAAGAGGGTACAAATCTCTAATCGAGGACCCACTTGGTTTCTTTATTTGTCCCATTAATGAGTCAATTCTTATTTTAAGGGAAGTCCAATGACTCCCCTTGCGAGTTTCTCTTTCGCTGGCTGTCATGCTTTCTTATGGCAGGAGCGCACCCCTCGTTTCCCTCACTTTGGAATCTATTTATATTTGGTTGGATCGAACAAATATTGACATGGAACTATCATATGGCCGTTTTAACGTGGTAAATTTTTTCAAATCTTTTATGCTGATGGGTTTTCTTTTTGACCAGTTCCCCAATTGAGCCCATGAGCCTCGTCCGCTACATAATCAGGCCACTCGCATTGCTAGATGGCCCATAATCATTCACTTAGTCAATTTTTGGATGACATTAATGGGATTTCTTTCCTCCCTTACTCAAAATAAGTTGGTGGTATATTATTTTGGTGCTTCCACACTACTTTACTTGGAACCTTCTCCTTTCCAATCAATCTTGAATCTATTAGTAACTTCCCTCACATTTTTATGATGGATTTTATTCTTCCATGCATACTACCTTCTTTGAATGAGATTAGGGAGGAGGTAGAATTTTACCACTCCCAGATGGTCAAAAGACTATTTAGTATGACCAAGGTAATTATACCCTAAATTTTCCCACTAGCCTCTTACCCTTAGATTTGTACTCAGAGGCTTATTCCAATTTTACCCTCGAGGGTATGGTGCAGAGGACTGCCAACTTTGGGAACTTTTTCATATCTTCTCGTGATTACATACCATCTTTTAGTCGCTCGTGGTTTGGTTTATGGAAGCATCAAATACTATTAATGTAGAATTGCATACCGAATGTTCCCATGAATCTTTTATTAAGGGCATACCCTTGTACGACAAGTACTTAGCCAAGTGTATTAAAAAAAGGTTTAGCATCTCAGCCAAGTGGAGAGGGATCCTCTCGAGAAGATGGTACATGTCCTGGAAAATCCTCTTCACGTGGATAGTATATATTCAAAACATCTTGTGGTAAAATCTTAAAAACCAATGGGAAAATATAAGGGTAAAGATAAGGCCAACGTCGCCTCGAAGAGGAAGCATCCACATGTTAATGTTTCAAATTTTAACCCTACACAAGTTGGGGATGTTGTATCCCCCTCCTCACTAATTAGGACTCGAGAAGCCTGATAAAAGAAGAATACATCCAAGGCCACTAGCCCCATTACCATAGAAGATAAAGGTTCAGAAACTGACCCCTTGGGGATTGAAAAAACATTCCATACTGTTAGTGAGAAGGGTTATAATGGTCTTGAAGAAACTCTTTCTCAACTTTTTGCTACATTATATACTTCGTCAATGGAAGGTACTTTAGTCACTTCTTTTTTACTTAGTAAAAATATAAGTAATGGAATTACGAGCACTTTCTCCTCGTATTATTCATCTGAAGAGGAACTTGTTAATTATGGAAGCACTCCTTCTTATGATTACCATAGTTCTTCTTCAAATGATATTATCTTACTTGGTCTCAACAAAGATCACTCACATGATGCTTCTCCATTTTTATCAGCCATGAGGGAATTAACCATGGATTTGGATCCCTCCATCAGTGATGATAATGACAACATGATATATTCACCTTCCTCCACCAGCCCTACTATAGGCAAGATCATCATGATGATCCTGTAAGTGTTTAATTTCCCATATAATTTTCTCCTTATCATATATCTAGGTGATAATTTATCATATTACTAATTTCCCTCATTTTTTTAACAGGCTTCCTCTACAGGGGCGAGTGATTCCTCCCAGATGAGATTTGTTTCTTCCTCTTCTTCTCATGTGTAAAGTGTGAGTTATCTTTTGATGGATTAAACTTATTTAATTAGATGTCAATCTCCAAATAAATTTCAATTTTATTAAACCCTAAACATGCAGCTAGGTGATAAAATAGATAGATCATTCAAGCATTCAACAAAATCTAAGTTTCAAGAAAAAAAACAAAGGGAAAAACTTTATTCATTTAGAAATATACAAGATAGACGACTTATAAACTATTTGATAACCTCCACAAGGATAAAGCAAAAATCTTCTTAAATATCTAATGAATAACTATGATCCTAACAAGAATCACAAGATCGCAGTCCTCCGTCAACCTCAGGTTTCGTCTTTAGCAGTGAATCCCCGCAGGTATCACAAATGTGCCATGGAAATCCTCTCCACAAGGTGTATGCAAAGATACTAAACTATCTAGGGTTTTTAATAAATTCACAAGAACAATATTCAAGGATGTTTTGTTGTGAATTAAATAGTGTTTTTCAACATAAAAACATGAAGAACTTTTGCAAAAGTTATGCAGCGGAGTTGCAAAAGTCTTAAACGTTATGAACACGAAACGAGTTTATACAAAACTTAAGTCAGTAGGTCATTCAAATGATAAAGCAGGTTCATTATAATGACATAAGCATGTCATTTGAATGAGAGAAAACTTTGGTTTTACCGAGATCAGGAATTTGAAATAGTAAGCTCTCGTTTGATACACATTTGAACAAAATGTAAAAATGACTTTTTAATGATTGTAACATCTCGTTTGAACGAGATATTAATCTTGTTTGAACCAGATTAAAAAAAATCATTTCATAAATAAAAAGTTCATACTTGTCTTTCGAAAAAATAAACATCCTGAACATTAATTCTATAAATTAATTCAAACTCTAAATTATTTTATACCTTGACTCGATGTCGATAAGTCTTTAAACTTTTATATGCTTGAGTTCAGTTCATATTGACGATGCATGATGATTTGTGATGGGATATCCCAAACTAGCCTAAAGATATGATATGAACAATCCTAGAAAAATCATTCATACAAATCTCCCCATTTGACTATTCCAGTACAAAACAAACAAATATTACCGAACATCAAATTAAAATCAAAATCTCCAATGATAAAAATAATAATACCCTTCCCAACCCTAGAACGAAATGGCATAAATCTCTTTGTCTTCTAAATTCTTCTTCTTCCCTAACTTTGTCTTCATCCGTGTGTCTTTAATTCCTCTTTAAGTACCTACACACATGAGACAAAAACATATACATTCGTGACACGTCGAGTTTAAAAGAAAATAAAACTCGTAAATTAATTCTCCCCCATAAATCAAACTCATTAAAACTCAAATTTTTAACTTACTCTCCCCCTTTGTTTTTTATCGAAATAGAAGCAAGTATTTATTACAATAAAAATTCGGTTATTGATTACACATGTTAGTTTCACGTACACTCTCTTAAGTTTCTTCACCTCTCTTCTATAGTGCACGCCTAACATTCTATACTTAGCCCGCATAGATATACTACCCAAGCTAACTACACTGACGTATTCAACTGAACTTACCTACACGTCTAAGTTCCCGTACCGCCCATATAGTACATTAATTTATTAATATCTCTCATATGTTAATTATTTCTCATGTAACATTTCACATATGTTATATTTTAATCTTTATAATTAAGTCTCACTACTTAATTTATTAACTCAGATATTCACTATCTAAATTTAAAATGTTAATTAAGTCTCTCTACTTAATTTACTTTTCAGATATATATCTATATATAACATCTGTCAGTACTACGATCACCCGTAAGTAGAATAATCATACGGTATATATTTCACACACAATATATACTATAAGTGTATACTTTACTATTACATCCCTATATCGCACGTTAGCTATTTATTGGCTCAGAATCCTACATTCATCACCAATAGTGATTTATCTATCTTGGCTCAGAATCATACCTCGATCACAAGTAGTTATTGATTATATTGGCTCGGAATGACACCTCGATCACCAATATTAATCATATTTAGATTGACTCGGAATCATAGCTTCATCACCAATACAAGTCATCTATATTGGCTCGTAATCCTACCTCGATCACCAATATTTATTTAGTATACATTAGGTATTCACACAACCTATTTATTACTATCCGTCGATGGGTGTTCACACAACCCAAGTATTCATAATTTCGTACGTAGTATATCTCTTTCTCATACTTACCGTACATATTATTTTACAATTTCTCGCACTCTCATGATTATTTGAGTATTCACACAACTCTAAGGGACCTAGTTACCCCTTCATTTATTTTTAGTAGCTAAATCGATATTTACCTTACTGGTCTACGTGTTAACTCGTTCTCACTTTTTGTAATTCATTATCCTTTAATTCGATAATTAGGATGAAGTTTTAACCCAATGCATTCCCGCTTTCATCCCCTAAATAGGACTAAGTCTCCACCCTCTCATAAGACTTTTTTTTTAGTATGATGAGTCCCTCAATATAATACTACCAAAGTCCCAAAAGTTTACACGATCGCGATTAAGAAATTCTAGGCTAAACAAGGGAAATTTTTAGTTTTATGTGTAACCGAATCGATTCTCCGTAGGCCAAATCAATTCAAAGTATCACGTAGAAGATAAAATGTCATCACAAAAAGAGAGAAATCAAGCACATGTAACGATAATATCAAAGGCGAACAACTAACTATTTTTTTAATTTTTCCCCTAAAAAACAAATTTCATAATTACAACAAATAATACCATATATGATATATGCAAAATATATCAAACAAAATATGGCACACATATATAGGTGTAGTTGACCACAAAACATGACACAAAACACATAAGCTTTACACGCTATCATAATATCGATATGTCTAAACGTGAGGAATGGAATGAATGGGTGTGAACTAGTAACAAAATAATTATTACCCAAACACTCAAATATGTTCAAGAAGTTCTAATTGACCGCAAAACTTTATCAAACTAATCTTTAGCCTCAAGTGACAAATAAAGTTGAACTTAATGAAAAAAACAAGCACAATTCACACAAGCCATAAATATTGATGATTCTACAAATCAATAGCATCATGACAAAAAAGCATAACTAGGTATCATCATGCTAATCCGCTGATCTTTAACTAAACACCCTCAAAAGATAAACATGATCATATATTCTATTCTTTTCTTTTCTATTCTTTTGAAGTGATTTCTTTTGAATGATCAATTGAACTAAACTATTTGGCCCCTTTTTGGAAAAATTTCTCTTTTCATTGCCTTAATTTTTTCTTGGTTTCTTTTCAAATTGTCACTTTCACGACGAATTCACATGACTCTCGCAACTCATTTTTCATGTACACTCATATTTTTTAATACTAAACAAACTCTCATGGGCAATGGTTCTTACATACATAAATCTTCATAGTCACATAAACATATAGATCATAAAATTGATGGGAGAACAACTCAGAAAGCTCAAATATATATCATGAAGTCAAAATCCAAGAAGCTCCTGCATGTGTGTGGAGGCATAAACAAAGTCAAATCCGTAACGCAAATCAAGTTTGAAACAATTTCATAAACATGGTTAAGATCAATCTAACCATCTAAAGTCATAAACAAATGTCCTATCCACAAGGAAATTGTGTAGTGAATTGGATTCAAACACACCAATATGCCACATTAAATGTGTAAAACTAAAATACATAAAAAAGATAATTTGTTTGTATTTTTCAAAAAAAATATTAAAACAAAATCTTTTTTTACTTTTCAAATATGACTCAACAAAAGAAAAATATAGTACAAAAGATATACATGTCATAACACTAGCAATAATATATCATGAAGCATAACTAGATTATGATAAACAAAATTATGCAAGCAATCATCTATAAGATATAGCGAGAGAATAATCAGATGCAGGCATGCGATAATCAACTAGTATGCCATCTATCGCCTCTAAAATTAATTTTATAACCTAGATAGATGTGAAATGATGAGTGCATTATTTTGAATGAATTATGCCAATTGTATCATAAATAATGAGCTTTTAGGGACCTTTTCATAAAATAAATGAAAAATGCATGTTTGAAGAAAATTCGAGTTAAAAATGCAATTTTAGAAATCTCAAGAGGTGAAATTGTAATTTTGCAAAATTTATGGGCCTGAAAATAATTTTTAAATATTTATATAGGTAAAATAAAGTTCTCCCTGAAATTTGGTTGAATTCGGAGTCAAAATGAAAAAGCTATGAATTTCGGGGTCTAAAATGCAAATAAGGGTAAATTAGTAATTTTCTAAACTTTATGGGACTGAATTTAAATTAATATAAGTTATTTTACATTTTTGCAGGTACCTCTGAAGTTTGGTGAAGATCCGAAGTGATTTGGTGAAGATATGAAGATTGTGGGAATAATTTAAAGAAGTACAAAGTTAAGGGGCCAAAGTGGAATAATGGAATTTCTGGAAATCAGATTGGGTTATATATTATTGAAGCAGATATATAACTGAAAAGTCTTACTAGCCTGGTGGCTTGCTAGCCCAGTGGCTTGCGCGCGCGCGAAAGAGGCAACAACTCAGGCGTCCGATTCCTCCCCTGACCCTTAATTTTTTGGTTAAAAAACAAGCCTTTGCATAAGGCTAAAATGCACCAGCCAAACGCAGACTAAGAAGTTTGACAACCAACTTTATCAGATCTGTTTTAGTCTGAAAATGAAGGGATTTGGGGCTGATAAGTTTCGTTAGTTTCAAGAAATATCAATTATTTTTTATCAATTAAAAAGGAGTTTTATACCCATTCAAATACCCTGCCCCTAAGCCTATAAATCGAACCCTTGGGTTCATTATTTTGGGAGAAAAAAATTAGAGAGAGAGTTATAAAGAGAGATTTAAAGACGGCCAATAAGTATTTTGTGGGAGAAATTCTGTCAAAAATATTTGTGACACACCAATTGTAAGTTTTTTTATTTAATGAAAATTAGCATTCATTCTTGTAAATTTATTATGTCTACAACTATGCTCGTTTAATTTCCTTACTAGGACTAGGTGAAATTTATCATGTGATTAATATTGTGTGTGATTTAAATTCGTTTTTGTTCCCGATTTGTGCTAAATACTTTTTAAAAAATCGGTATTCATTTAAAACGACCCGAGAGTGCGTTTTAAACCTTCGGCAATGTTTGAAAAAAAAATATTTTTTTTATTTTAAGTATGAGTACTTTTTTATGGGTTATACTTTCATTAAATTGATTGATAGCCCATGCTTAAAGACTATAGTTTGAAATTGAAAAGTGAACTTTTTAAGGGAATAGGGATTTTAGGCGTCTTAATTTAGAGACGTTAAATTTTATTTTGGACTTCTAATTGTAACAACCCGAGGTTTTGGAGACAATGATTTATTTATTTGGGAGAAATAAATAATATTTTATTGGAGAAATAATAAAATTGGCAATCGAGGTCAAAATTTGGAGTCGTTAGAAAGTGTGTCGAATGGCAATTCTGAGGGTACCATTGTTTTCGGAAGGGTCAAGAAAGTCGAAATGACTGTACTTGGGGTCTATTTAGGTTCCGAAATAATTTAGGACCGTTTGACTCGAATTAAAGTTACCGGGTCATTTAAAGTGTGTATTATCATTTAAAGATGTGTATCTTGTGGGATAAGGCTTAAAAGACACGTGAGAAGTCATTCTCACTTAAGAGAAAGAGAAAAACCCTAGAAAGAAAGAGAGAAGAAAAAAGAAGAAGAGAAAGAAGGAGATAAGGGAGAGAAAGTGGAGATTTTCGGTTTCCACGCAATCTCAAGGCGGATTCAGACCCTACGAACCCGAGGCAAGTGATTAAACTTGCTAAATAATTGTTGTGTACCAATTATTGCATGATTTGTGGATTGATATTTTGGGTTTTAGGTTTAGTTTAACAAAACCTAACTTTTGGGTATAATCTTAGATTTAATATGTAGATCTTAGATTTAATGATAGAAATTAGTTTCAATGCATTCTAGGATGAATATTAATGTTATGAATATGGTTGGGTTGAAGATTTACGGTTAAATGTAATTATTGGGGGTTTTTTGAGAAGTTGGAGTTGTGTAAAAATGGAGTTTGGCCGTGGTACCTGGTAGGGCCGGTCGACCGCGTACAGAGGGCTGGTCGACCGCGCTTCCAGAACTGGGCACACTGTCTTCGATTATAGGAAAAATTAAGAGACGCGGTCGACCGCGGTTTGGGCACCGGTCGACCGGTCCCCTGTTTTGGGTTCAAGTTTGAGAATTTAAGTTACCCCCTTCTTCTTTGGGTTTGTATGAATGGACTTCCATAATCAGAGTATCATAAAGGATTAAGTGATTATATAAAGGGATTTTAGACCTTAGAATCATAAGACGATATATGAGGCAAATTGATAAATAAATGACTAAATGAAAATGTCGGGGAGTTTTAGTGATTGATTTTGGAGAAGTGAGAATCTAAAAGAGTATATCAATTTGGTGGAAAATCCTCTAAGTATCGAGGTTAGTATTTGAGGAATACCGATTGGAGATTTTAGTAATTTTTTTTAAGGGGGAAGCCCACTTTTATTTGGGATTTTATTTGGTGATGATAACAATTTCACAATCTGAGAATGAGAATAACTTAGAGATACCGGATCTTAGTATCCAATCCCAAATGGGATAACTTTAAAGGTTCATAAAATAAATTGAACCATATTATGGATGGAGAACCGTGAATGCAAATTGAGGTTTATTAGGATCAAGAATATCCTTAACTTGAATTGAATTTTGAGACAATTCATTATTAGAAGCGTCATGTGAGCTTCAAGTGAGTATTAGTATAGCATATACTAAGTGGGGTTATTGTACGAGAGTTGACGGTTAGTGTATCAAAAGAGAGGGATATACTAAATAATGATATTAATCTATTTCGCCTAAGGGCGTATAATGAATATGGAAATGATGTGCAGATATACCTTATATAATGGTATATCTTTATTATGTGGGATGTATGTATACCTTATATCATGGTGTATATACATGTTAATCATACCCCCTCCTCGCTATCATTGGGAAGTTTCGTGCGTAGAGGGTGAGCATTCTGACTAGAAAAGCAGGATGTGGATATTCCCTAGGTCATAGTCGTCCATAGTGGTCAGCAAATGACATATATATATATACATTATTTATTTTGGGGGTGAGAGGTCGTGGTTATGTGATGCTCTCACTTGTCGGTTAGGAGATATGACCGCTTCTCGGGACGTTGTGTGCGTGAGTAGATCACGAGGTGGGTGTCGTTGAACCCCACCAGGTGGCCCCAGATTGCTACGTTTATGGGCTGCTGGAAGATGATAGCATGTGAGCCTGCATCCTTCGAGTTATATCTCGGTTGGATGGTTATTATTGCTTGTGTTTGTACTTGGGTATCAAGGGCATAATGGACCTCAACGACCTACATTGCCAGGATTAGTGTATCGGGGGGGTTCCTTGTTTGGATTTCGCCTCGGCGAGACGTCCCACGCACGAACCGTAGTGTAATGTTGGAACTTGGGGATAAGTTTAGTCCTTAATGCTCATAATTATATATATATATATATATATATATATATATATATATCACCTATCCCGACAATTGACAGTGACAGGAGTAGTGTAATGGGGGGGTTCCTTGTTTTGATTTCGCTTCGGCGAGATGTCCCATGCATGAAACGCAGTGTACTGTTGAGAATTGAGAATATTATTTATTAAAATTAGATAATAATCATTTGGGTTACATGCATCTTGCATTGAGGGCATAATGAGCCCCGAGGATCGATACGGCCAGGAGTAGTGTAACGGGGGGGTTCCTTGTTTGGATTTCGCTTCGGCGAGACGTCCCACGCATGAAACGCAGTACCGTGTTGAGAATCGGGAGGAGTTTAGTCCTTAACTCTTGATGCTAATAACTCATATATAATAATTATATATATGGTTTCATGCCTTATATGGGCATCACTAGAATATAAAATTCTAGTAAATGAGATTGTTGATGTATTGTGATGATGTGGGTATGATTGGATCATGTAACTTTATATGTTCAACAAATGAACATTATAAAGATAACTATAACTATTACATTAAAGTTAATGTATATGACTTATAAATTATGGAAACAAATGTATTGGGAGTTAGGTTAGATGATTTTGCTTAAATACTCCTTTTGGGTTTAAGTTAGGCCCCTCTTACCTATTTAGAATCGGTCATCCATTTGGAGATCACGTGCATACGTTTAGTGCGCGCTTTAGATGAGAGGTGAGTTAAATTATTATGGAGAGTTCGATTCCAACTAAATCATGTAATAATGCATTTATAATTATTATGCATTTTAATACACTTGCTATAAAACATTTTTTCAAACTCGGGCTCTAACCCGTTTATATTTTCCTTCTCCTTGTATATATTGTATTACTTCAGGTGTTCCTCCGCAAGGACGCCTTTGATGTTATCCATCCAGGGTATTTGTGGAGCTATGGCAGTAGCGGACTGTTGCGGCACTTTGCTTTAGTCGATTCCTATCTTTGTACATCTAGATTAGGATTCAGTTTGTATATTGAGTTAGTATTCAAGTGTTGTAGATTAACACTTCCATATTTCATTTCTCAAATTATTGTATTGTCTGTTACCCGACAGCATATTCGGGTATTTCATTGTTGAGATTTTGTTGTACAATGTATTGTACTCTTTCATATTATTGGAGCATGCACTTTTCACTCATCATAGTTAGATGTATATTGTTGGTTATGTGCAATATTGGTTTTTTTGTTGTTGTTATTATAAAAGTTTTAAATTTTTGACAATTCGCACTTAATGATTTCGGGTAGTTAGCCTTATATTATAGTGCTTAGTAGTTGATGTTGAGACTGTGCCATCTGAGATACCTGATTTATTATAGTATAGGGTTGGCCACCCGTTATTATTTGGAGCGGGTTGTCACACTAATGTGTTATTTTTTCGAATTAAATACGACGATAGTCAATTTAATTTGAATTATAAAATCAGGAATGACGAATTTAAATTATTGCACAGTATTAGTTTAACATGATAAATGGATTCAACGTCCTAGTTTTCAAGCTCCCTTTATTATATCTCTCGTAGTCTTACTTTTTGATTGTGTTGCTTAGTTTAATATTACATCTCATCCTTAAACCCATTTCGTCGAGTTGGACAGTCACAATAATTTTTTAACGAAAAAAAATTGATTAATCCTCGTGGGTTCGACCCGTACTTACACTCGCTATTCTATAATAGCCCGTGCACTTGCGGTTTATTATAAATTAACAACAAAATTTTTGGCGCCGTTGCCGGGTATTTGTTCGATTTTTAAATAAATAAAAAATTGTTGTGACTTTCGGACTGGGTTTTTTTACTTTTCACATTTTTGTCAGTAAAAATTCATAAAAAAAAAGGTAGAAATTACTGGGGGGAAAATCGACAACAATATTTTTATTTTTCTGTGTAAGAAAAAAAATCTGATTTAAGTTTTTTTTTTAATAATTAGCACTTTTAGCACTAAGTTTATCCTAAAATACATAAGAAATTGAAAAAAAAAATTGGAAATTTTCAAATTCGTTTCTTTCAGTAGGTAGACTCTAAAAAAAATCTGATTTTTTTTGTAGTAGTAATTCTTTTTTTTTTATCGAGTATTAAAAAAAATGTTTCATAAGTGTGCTTTGTTTTTTTTGTTAAATACACCACTAGTGCGCGTGTCGTGTTTTTTTTTCTCTCTTTTCTTTAGTTTTTTTTGTGTGTGTCGCACTATACTTTTGGTGGAGTTCTTTTTTTTTCAGAAGCATATTAAAAAAAAAGGAAAAAAAGTGAAGAAAAATTCAGAAAAGTGTTCAACGGTGTGCGAACGTGAAGAAAATATTGCCACGAGTACAAGGAACTCTCGGGGACGACTGAAACGTAGGCGGCGTTTCCCTCCGATCGACGTCAACTTAAACTTTGGCCCGGCGTAAACAAGTGACCATAAAAAATCACGCCGGAGGTACCTTTTTGTGTGCTCCTATGTGGTTTAATTTCGCATTTAATTTAGCACGTTGCATAAATTAACTTAAGGGAAAAACCCTTGTGAAAGATAAGGTGGGGATTTCATCACCTCTCCTTGCCCTAAAATCACTAATTATCCAAGAATTTGCATATCCCGAGCCATTGCATTTAATTTAAAATCAAGTAAACATTGGCCTTAGGATATCACATAGCTCATAGGAAACCTCTTCACGAGGCTAGAATTAAAAGCTACTCCAACACAAACTTGTCAAATCGATCCCGTTTCACCTTGTCTAGGATTGGTGATTTAAATGTGTCTTCGTACCGACCATCTACCTGGAGAAAAAAATGAGATTTGAGGCGATAACCGTAGTTGGTCGTCTTTTAAACTCTCACTTGTCAAATAGTAAGAATTATCTAATTAGGGAGATTAATTTGAAGACCCCTGTGTCGTCGATTGATCTCGGGAAAACTAGATTTTAAAATTGAAATCTCCCTCACCTAATTTAGATAATTCAAGTTGTTGTGTGTTAGCTAGGAATTGTGTGGTTTAAGTCAAATATTTTTAATTTTCTTCACAAAAAAAAAATTAAAAATAAATAAAAAATTCGAGTGAGATCAGTGTATGCGATGTTAGTTTCGAGATCATACCAATCGTTTGTCGAGTGTGGAGTCTAGCATTCCCGATACTTACGTAGGTAGATTTTCAATATTCACCGAAATGGGAGACGAGTTAGCGCCACGTGCCCTTAAAGATTACCTTTATCCGACTAGGTCAAGTCAACCTTAGTGCATACGTATACCCGATCACAGTGCGAATAATTTCCTTTTCCATCATGGAACCATCCAAATGTTGCCCGTGTTTTGAGGTACTGATAAAGAGGATCCCTACCTTCATATTCGGGAATTCGAGGAGATATGTGAGACCATTAAGTATCAATAACTCACAGATGAGATTGTCAAACTTAAATTGTTCTCGTTCTCATTGAAAGACAAAGCCAAGAGTTGGTTTAACTCGTTAACACCGGAATCCATCACCACTTGGAACCAAATGAGTGTCACTTTCCTGCGAAAATTCTTTCCCAACCAAAAGACTGCATCGATACGTCATGCCATCAATACATTTGGCTAAAAGGAATGAGAAGCATTATGGATGTATTTGGAGCGATTCAAGGACTTGCTACTGCAATGTCAGCACTAGAGGATTGAGATGGGACGCCAAGTCCAAATTTTATATGAGGGATTCGATTATAATACTTCAACTATACTTGAGTCTCTATGTAACGGTGATTTTACTGTGAAGAGTGAGGTTGACGCATGGGTATTCTTAGAAGCCATTGCAAAAAAGTCCCAGCAATGGGCACCCAATAGAGAATCTAGGTCCACCACGTCCAATGAGGGTTTTGCTCACCTAGTCGAACAAAGTTATGATTTAAATGCCAAAGTGTCCACATTATCCCGACATTTAGAATCTTTGGAGACGAGCAAAGAGGGAAATAGAACCGCACATGCGGTCGTTCAACATGTTGGTTCCCCTATGTGTATACTTTGCGATGCATTCGACCACTTAGTTGAAAATTATCCCACCCTTCCGACCCATAAGGCACGTACCGAGCAATCCAATGCCCTTGTCCAAAATAGTCCAAAGTATGACCCATATTCCAATGCGTACAATGTGAGGTGGCGAGATCACCCCAATTTTTCATGGTCCAAGGGTCAATACCAAGAAAGTGGAGCTCGAACTTCTGGTAACCCACCTCTGGGTTTCCAAAAGAATGCCCCCGAACCAGCATATCCTTCATCCCAAAAGATCCAAGCTTTAGAGGATACGATGAATTTGCTCGCTCAAAGTACCCCCAATTCTAGCAGTCAACTCAAAGTGTCCTCCAATCCACCCAAAAGAGCTTTCATGCGAACACTCAATCCATAGCCAAACTCGAGGTTCAAGTGAGTCAATTAGCGAACGCAGTGAGTGAGAGAAACAAGGGAACATTCCCGAGTCAACCTGAGCCCAATCCTAAAGGTAACATACCTAAAGTTCAATATTTTTTACAAGATAACATTGGTTCATCACAAACCCAAAAGGATGTCAAAGCAATCATCACGCTTAGGTCTGATAAGGAAATCAAAAAGAATGTCTCACCACCCACCAAGAGTGAAACTGAGAAACGTGAGGAAAAGCAAGATCCACCCTTGGATCCAACTTCCTTTCCACCATCATCTCCCGAGCCATCTGTAGAGACCTATGTCCTAAAAGCTCCATTTCCCCAATGTTTGGTGCCCCAAAAGAAAAAGGCGTAAGTTGATAAGATGTTAGAAGTATTCAAGCAAGTACAAATCAGTATCCCATTGCTTGACGCTATACAACAAGTCGCATGCTACGCCAAATTCCTGAAGGACCTTTGTACCTTCAAGAGAAGCACCAACGTACCCAAGAAAGCTTTTCTCGCCGAGCAAGCAAGATCGATCATCTCTTATCGAACTCTCGTCAAGTATAAGGATCCCGGTACGCCTACGATCTCTATTGAGATAGGGAAGCATCACTTCGAGAAATCCCTCTTAGACTTAGGAGCAAGTGTGAACCTTCTGTCGTACACCGTGTATGAGAAACTAAGTTTAGGGGAATTAAAGCCCACTAGGATGACCTTATCCTTAGTCGATTGATCCATTAAGTTCCCTGGAGGTGGTGTAGAAGATGTATTGATTAAAGTGGGAGAGTTTATTTTTCGGTAGACTTTGTGGTCCTAGACACACAACACGTACTAAACTCAACCGCACAAATCCCGATCATCCTTGGTCGATCCTTTTTTGCCACCTCCGATGTTGTTATTTGATGTCGTAGTGGGCAACTGAACCTGTCATTTGGAAACATGACCATGGATTTGAATGTGTTTAATTTAGATAGGCCATCGTTTGATGAGGGAGAGAATGAAGTCAAGTACGTTCAAGAAGTGAATGATGTCACTACCCCACGGGATAATGACACACCCGATCTACATGATTGGCCACCTGATCTGTCTTTAGATATGAGTCTTAAAGAATTTGAAAAAGAATTTGGTCCGGTTGATTAGGAGCTTACTATTGACGTCCAATATTTATTGGACTCTTTTTGTCAATTAGAGGAGAGAGACTCGAACAATATGATAGATCAATTCCTTCTCTGTGAAAATAAGCCTGATCGCTTTGAGAGTATGCTGACACATGAGGTTTTATCTATTAGTGATGAGATTGAAAAAATCATTCGAGCGTTTCCACCTGGTGACACATGTTTTGTCATGACGTATTTTCCTATTCATCCTTGTCCACCTGTGTTATTTGAGTCTTTGGATGAGATCGAGGACATGAGTAGAGGATCGTCTGATTTAGAGCCCGATTTATTCATTCTCGAGTTTGGGGGAAACTTAGGATTAGCGTGTCAATTGGAATTTCATTATGATAGTCTCTGCGAGACTGACCATCTCTATTATAATGTGATTGCGCATATCGATAATTTCACTCACCACATTCATTATGTGCCTTCATGTGTATACCTTGTTGATTGGGTTGACTCTAAATTGTTCAGACTTCTAATTTATGATGAAAGGAATGTGAGATTGGTTAGAAGTTGGTAACGCAAGTGGAAATTCATAGGTAATATCGTCCTTTTACTTATGTACTTTATTTACTTCGCCCATATTTCTAGTTTGAGCATACATTGAGGACAAGGTATAACTTAGGTTTGGGGGTAAGGATGGTATTTTTTTAAAACAAAAAAAAATCAAAAAAAATTCAAAAATCCAAAAAGATTTTTCAATATAATTGAGTTTTGAAATGATTTATTAATATAGAATTAATTCATGGATCTCTCAACTTATGAAATTTCTACACACTAGCCATATAATATGATCGAAAATGGATATTGAGGTGAAAGTTAATATGCTTAACCAATAAATATGGAGATTTTAGCCCGGTGAGATTTTTGTGCCATTCACCATTTCGAGATATTTAAATCAATCCGAGTTAAAATAACTCAAACTTTCCTTCAGTGATAAATTCGTTGATGATCTCAAATTTATTATTTCGTTTGATTATTGAAAACAAAAAGTCAAAAGGTGAATCTAAAATCACTAGAAGTCTTAGTAAGTCATCTTGAGATACGAATCAACTTAACAAAACTTGAGAAATGAGATTATGCCATCGTTTGAAAGCCCAAAAATAAGCCTAAACTCCGACCTTTTTATAATATTTTGTTGCAAGCCCATTTGAGCCAAAAAGAAAATAAGCCTTTGTTGAAATCCATTATCCTACCCAACTCCAACTAGGAGTTTAAAGCCTATAAAAACAAGCCATACCTATTTTTTTAGAATACTAGGGTAAAATTACGGTAGGAAAAAGGCCAAAAGAAAATGAGGTTGCAAGAATGTGAGTATGAAAAGAAAAAGGGGGGGAGGGAGAAAGAAAGAAAAAAAAATGTGAGTTTGAAAAGAAAAAAGGAAAGAGAAAAGACAAATGGAGGTTAGAAGAAAAAGTGCTTAAAGTCAAAATATCAAAAAATCTCTATATTCTCAAAAAAATTTGAACTCCAAAGCCATTCTTTCTAGATAAAATCCGAGCCTATAATACAACCAAAGAAAGTCCTAATTGATCTCATGTGTAGTTAGTTAAAGTGTGGAGAGAAGATGAATAGAATCTATGGTGTGATTCAATGTTTTCAAAAAGTAATCGATTTTTCGTTCATGAGATCATATTCATCCATTGTAAAAAGTTCGTTTTCCATCATGTATATGTGAAATTTGTTCATCTAAATTTACTCTGTTATTCACATATACCAAGAGAAAAATAATCGATTTCCAAGTGTTCAATTGTGAGTGCATCCCGTGAGATTTTGAAATCAAAATGAACTTTCAGATAAAAAATATAACGATCAAATCTTTTGAAATGGACGGTTATATTGGATATGCACACAATCACGATAAGTTGAGGTTGAAAAGTGAAATTTTACTATACTTATGAAATTTGTATGCAAACTTGGTTATGGTTATATTACTTTCGAGTCTTTTATATTGAGTCAAGTTTTTGAATTTTGTGGGTATATTCACTGCAAACCCTCATGAGACAAAACTCATCAACTAGGATAACCTAGGGGTTTAACGGCTTGTTGCACATGCTAAGTGCAATCGTGATTTCTACAAAAGTGAGTTAGATTTTAGTTTTGCTCGAGGACTAGCAAAGTTTAGGTTTGGGGGGGTATTTGATGAGTGCATTATTTTGTATGAATTATGCCCAAATCTAGGCCTTGTGAATCCCATTGTATCATAAATAATGAGCTTTTAGAGTCCTTTTCATAAAATAAATGAAAAATGCAAGTTTGAAGAAAATTTGAGTTAAAAATGCAATTTCAGTAATATCAAGGGGTGAAATTGTAATGTTAGAAAATTTATGGGCCTGAAAATAATTTTTAAATATTTATATAGGAAAAATAAAGTTCTCCCTCAAATTTGGTTGAATTCGGAGTTAAAATGAAAAAGTTATGAATTTCGAGTCTAAAATATAAATAAGGGTAAATTGGTAATTTTCTAAAATTTCTGGGACTGAATTTAAATTAATATAAGTTATTTTATATTTTTGCATGTACCTCTAAATTTTGGTGAAGATCCAACATGATTTGGTGAAGATATCACGATTGTGGGAATAATTTAAAGAAGTACAAAGTTAAGGGGCCAAAGTGGAAGAATGGAATTTCTGGAAATCAGATTGGGTTATATATTATTGAAGCAGATATATAATTGAAAAGGCTTGCTAGCCTAGTGGCTTGCTAGCCCAGTGGCTTGCGCGCGGGTGAAAGAGGCAACAAGTCAGGGGTTCGATTCCTCCCCTGACCCTTAATTTTTTGGTAAAAAAACAAGCCTTTGCATAAGGCTAAAATGCACCAGCCAAACGCAGCCTAAGAAGTTTGACAACCAGCATTATCAGATCTGTTTTAGTCCGAAAATGATGGAATTTGGAGATGATAAGTTTCATGAGTTTCAAGAAATATCAATTGTTTTTTATCAATTAAAAAGGAGTTTTATACCCATTTAAATACCCTACCCCTAAGCCTATAAATAGGACCCTTGGGTTCATTATTTTCGAAGAAAAAAATTAGAGAGAGTTATAAAGAGAGCTTTAGAGAGGGCCAATAATTATTTTTTGGGACAAATTCTGTCAAGAATATTTGTGACACACCAATTGTAAGTTTGTTTATTTAATGAAAATTAGCATTCATTCTTGTAAATTTATTATGGCTAAAACTATGCTCGCTTAATTTTCTTACTAAGACTAGGTGAAATTTATCATGTGATTAATATTGTGTGTGATTTAAATTCATTTTTGTTCCCGATTTGTGCTAAATACTTTTAAAAAATTCGGTATTCATTTAAAACGACACGAGAGTGCGTTTTAAACCTTCGGCATTGTTTGAAAAAAAAATCATTTTTTTTATTTTAAGTATGAGTACTTTTTGATGGGTTATACTTTTATTAAATTGATTGATAGCCCATGATTAAAGACTATATTTTGAAATTGAAAAGTGAACTTTTTAAGGGAATAAGGATTTGAGGCGTCTAAATTTAGAGACGTTAAATTTTATTTTGGACTTCTAATGTGTTATTTTTCCGAATTAAATATGACAAGAGTCGATTTAATTTGAGTTATAAAAATCGGGAATGACGAATTTAAATTATTGCACAGTGTTAGTTTAACCTGATAAATGGATCCAACGTTCTAGTTTTCACGCTCCCTTTATTATATCTCTCGTAGTTTTACTTTTTGTTTGTGTTACTTAGTTTAATATTACATCTCATCCTTAAACCCATTTCATCTAGTTGGACAGTCACAATAATTTTTTAACGAAAAAAATTGATAAATCCTCGTGGGTTCGACCCGTACTTACACTTGTTATTCTATAATAGCCCGTGCACTTACGGTATTTTATAAATTGACAACATGAAACGATGAATAGTGGTTTTGGGAACCAACGGAACACTAAGCTTCAACTTTATAGGACCTCTTCTATGATCAAAACAAAAACGCCTAAGGTGGCATTTCCTACCACAATGTGAACATGTGTAAATGTGAGGAATGTTACCTACGGGTTGTCCTTTTCTAATGTCCTTGAATTTTTTTTACCCTTTAAAACAAATAATGATTTTGGCTTTATCACTCAAACCATTAGAAATACGTGAGCCATTACCATCACTACTCAAACTACTTGAGTCTTTTAAATCATCTTTTAACTTAAAAATTTTAGACTCAAGCAAAGAATTTGACTCCGCTAATTTTAGGGACTCCTTCTTCACATTTTCAATCATTCCTAGAAGCTTATCTATCTCCCCCTCAATGAAAGTAAACGGATCTCTAAGAGGCTTCTCACGTTCCTTATAATCATCAATCAAAAATTTTTATCCTTATTGTCACAAACACAAACCCTAGAATTTTAACATCCTCTAATTATTTCTTGAAAAACCAGACTCTATCATCACTCTAGTTTTTGGATACTTTTAAAATTCTAAACTCATGGTCCAAGAAAGCAAACTTCTCACGAACGATATCTCTTTTGATTTTGAATAGTTTGAAATAGTTCCAAAACATTTATAAAGAGAGAATTTTATTCTTCAAGAATTTTAATTCATTCGAAAAACTTCAAATTCAAATGATAATTCATCGAGAGACATTAAAAACAAGCCAAGATATTAAAACAAATAACCACCCAAAATTCACTAAACAGGATCAAACACAATAACTTAGTGCAACCTGCTGTGATACCAATTTTCATGTTATATTCTATTGGACTAAAGTTATTTAATTAGATGTCAATCTCCAAATAAATTCCACTTTTATTAAATCTTAAACTTGAAACTAGGTGATAAAATAGATAAATCATTCAAGAATTCAACAAAGGCCAAGTTTCAAGAAACAACTCCAAAGGGAAAAACCTTTATTCACTTAGAAATCTACAAGATAGTCGACTTACAAACTACTTCATAACTGCATAAGTATAAATAGATAATCTTCAAAAATCTCTAATGAACAACTTTAAATCTCATCCTCCCCACAAAATGTATACAAAGATAATAAAATATCTAGGGTTTTAAACAAATTCACAAGAACAATATTCAAGGATGTTTTGTTGTGAATTAAATAGTGTTTTTCAACACGAAAACATGAAGAACATTCACCAAAGTTATGCAGAAATATAGTTGGAAAAAGTCTTAAGCGTTCTGAACACGAAATAGGTATTTATACAAATCTTAAGTCAGTAGGTCGTTCGAATGGTAAAATAGGGTCATTCCCATGACATAAGCATGTCGTTCGAACGCGAGAAAATTTTGTTTCTAACGAGATCAAGAATTTTGATACAGTATGCTCTCGTTTGAAACACATTTGAACAAAAATGTAAAAATGATCTTCTAACAACCTTAGCATCTCGTTTGAAAGGGATATCAATCTCGTTTGAACAAGATTAAAAACCCAAAATATTTTTCTTTTTCGAAATAAAAGGTTCATGTTCATCTTTTAAAAACATAAACATACCAAACATTATTTCTATAAATTAATTCAAATTCTAAATTGTTTTGTAATTTACGGGATTTCGGGAAGTCTTCAAACTTGGAGATTCTTAAGTTTTGTTTGTCTTGACAATGCGTGACCATTTGTAATGGGATATGCCAAACTAGCCCAAAGCTATGTTATGAACAATCCTAGAAAAAGTTCATACATCATGTTATTTCTGGAACCCTATTTTAACTTGAGAGGAACTCCATGCTGGTATCCCACCTTTGCACGAGAGGTTTGTACATAAAACTTGTAAGTGAAATTGGTCCTTTCCTTTATCCTTTCAGATTTTGACCTTCTATACTTTGGTCTTTGTAAACTAAATTCTTCATATTTTATTTTCTAACATCTCTCTACTGTATTCCCTACCACTGTGAGAATTTCTTCAGTGACTCCTCATTCTATTCAGGTATTTAGTGATTTAAAAAGGAATCTTATCAAGTCATTTTTGTGTTCCCTATTGAGTGGTATATTATGATTTTTGATAGGTGTTTGTGGCCCCTCTCTCACCAAGTACTAGGCCACTCACTTATTCTATAGCAAGCATCTCTATAGCTCAACCCCCATCCCAAGTTGTAGTTAGCTCTGGAGAAGTATTCTTAGTGAATTTCCTTTCCCTTTCCCCAAATACTTGTGATGTGAGCAAAAAATATGACTACATTTCTTTTAACCATTTTATTGTAGGGTTCTCTCTCGAGCGACCCTTTTTCCAGTGGGGGCATACTTTTCCCCCGACGGGGGTGGGGGCTCATCCATGGGTTACCTCCTTATAGGAGAATATCTATCCCCGGGATATATCTCCCTTTGGTTAAAAAAACCTTAAGTCTACTCTTTTACCACTCAGCTTATCTTCAGTGTGGCTTCAAAGGGGATTATTGCTCATGTTACTAGTTCAGCACGGGTACTTAGTTACATGGTTTTGTACCTTTTGATAAACTTTTTATTGACAATTCTTCAATGACAAGTCAGTGCGAGTATCCCTTTACATCATGTCGTAGATTTGAGGGTTTCCCCCCCTATAAGGGTTCAGGTACTTGAGATGGCACAGAGTTCGCACTTTATTTTTTTCAGGTGTTTAAACCATTGCTCATTCCATATTTTTATTTTAATTTTAGGTCAACATTGTTAGCACTACTTTTCTACTATATATCGAACCAGTGTTACTACGAGTGGCTCGTCACCTGTGCCATCTCAGATATTAAACTAACAGTCCTCGATTACCTATTTATTAATTTTTACTTGTATAGTTTGTGCGTGTTACTCAAATGATAATATTTCCCCTTCCCCCTTTTAAGTGAGCATCACAAGTGCTCCCATCACTGTGGAACTGTAAATGAGCATGGTTGTGGATGTTTCACTGATTGTGGAGCCTACTTTGAGTATGTATGTGAGTGCTCAGGTATTATTTTCTCATACCTAGCCCTCTAAACCTTGCGTTCACTGTGCAAGTGTTCCTATAAAATTTTCTTTCCCCTTCTTTTCATATTATCACTATAGGCGTTCCTTTAACATTGGAACCCTCTATGAGTGTATCTGTGAGTATGTATGAGGTATTACTTTCTCATACCTGGTTCCTCTATAAGTTGAATTTACTATGCAAGCGTTTGGGTAACATTTTCATGTTTCTTTGTTTCCAAGTTAATGATACTCACGTTCATTTGCGTGCGGAATGTTCTGTGCGCATTGTCATGGGTGCTTCTTAAGTATTATTTTTTCATACTACGAGCGTTACTCGGGCATTATTCTGTCATACCTAATTCTTTTATAACTTTCTTTTATTGTGCAAGTGCTCAAGTGATACTTTTATGTTTCTTTATTTTCAGGCTAGCATCACGAGTGTTCATTTATCTATGGAACTTTCTATAGGTGCTGTTGGGAGCACTCCTTAGGCATTATACTTTCACACCTATTTTTTCTATAGGTATACACACAACCTATGTCATAAACCTATGTCATATATCCCATACATAGCATATATATCTCCCTAATATCCTACGTAGTATTAAATTCCAATTTACACTTCTTATCGTATATTCCCAAGTCTCCCTCACTACTCGAAGTGTGCCAATTATCCTTTAAAATATTGCAGTATGTAATTCACTCATATCCTACTGATCTAAGTCATAGGTTCACTCATCCCCCGAATTCGTTACATTTCAAAGTACATCGATTAATCTAATCAATTTCACATTCAATAATTTTATTAAAGTAGTGTCACCCAACTACAATACTCCGACTCACTCATATGGTCTGTATCTTCATCCTTTAGAATTTGTTACACAAAAATCCACTATTAAGGTTAACACCTGTCGTTAAATTCACTATTCGATATTTATTATATATCTCTATAATAAATTAAACCGAATAATCTTTGCCTAATTCACGTAGAACTAGCCTGATAAATATCGGAGTCAAAACCGTGACCCTTAATTTAATTACTATCACCTCAATTAATTTGTATCCAAGTGATATCACTCAAACAAAATGTCCGGACTCCCTTTATTGGTTCGTATTTTGACCTTTTAGGATTCATTTCACCAAATTCGATGAATACGTTTAACACCCTTATTAAATTTAATGGTCCTTAATGTTCATCCCATAAGACTCTAAGTATTAGGTTCCATTTAATTTCTATCAATTAATCCCACCTTAAGATACCATCCCGTATGCTAAATTCATCCAAAATTCCCATTCTAATACGTTTGTATATTTTCGACATATATTATTGAGTGTCGTTCATTATAAATACTCCTAAACCCATACTCTGGATTCATCCCTATCTAATCCAAGGATAAAATAATGTTCCTTAATATTTTTTCGAAGTCCTTCACTCATCTACAGACATTTCCAAACAATCCAAATTTATTTCTTCCTAAAGATGTCGGTCTCACGCAGCCTATCGTAGAAAAATCATATCAAATCCAAAAAAAAATATGAGGTTGGTGTCCACGCGACCGTGACAAAAAGAATTACAATCTCATGCTTTACAATAACTGAAATGGTTGATCGATCGACGAATTGGATCGATCGATCGATCGACCAGATATCAGTCATCTTCCTCGACTACTTTTTCAACCATTTTTAAACTTCGAAGCTTTCCAACTTCAATCCAGACCTCGATTACTTTATCTACCATATTTATTTCATCTATAAACATTTTTATACATTAATATATGACATTAATCCTCAATTATTTTCATTAAAATTCCAGGGTTAATAAATTGGGTTTTTTTCAAGATCTCTTAAATCATAATTCTCAATTCGCTTCAATAACCCGAATTCAATAATAATTTCTACAGGTTTTCGATTCTCAAACATATTCTAGACTCATATGATATTATTCTCACATCAATTAAACATCAATTTCACCCTTAATGCTTAAATTCCCAAAACCCATATTTAACATGTGATACCCTCCCAAAAACGAATTTTGCTATAATAACTCCTCCCAAAATGAATATTGTTTACACCCACCATGATATGAATAGTAATACCGTAATTTAAATGAAAGCAAGTTTAACTACTTTCCCGGATAATTTCGTAAGGTCCGATTTCCTTTGTTGTAGACGAATGTTTGACGAAGAAAGCACTCCTCTTCCTTTAGTTTGGTTCCCAAAAGATCCCCACTTTCTTCCATTGTTTTCCTCTACAGCTCTAGAATTTCTTTGCTCGAGTTATGACTGCCCCAATTCCCTTAATTGGGTTTTATTTAATTAATCCCTTTTTAAGCTTATGGGACAAATTAAAATTGCCCAAACACTCCCGTGTGATCCCAGTTATGCCTAAAATCGTCTTAAGACCCAATTACTACCCCCGGGTACTCTTTTCCAACTATTTCGACCACATATCCAGAGTCAATCGTTCACTCAGAATTGTCATCCAAATTAATTTATAACATTCTCAAATTTCGACCCTAAATTACGACACATGCGAATTTCAATAACCTGAATTAAACAGATCTTAATTCACCAATTTAATATAAATTCTCCAAATCACCAATTTAATTAAATTCTCCCGACTAATTAAATCTTCTATCACCAAATTATTTAAATTTTGTATCCTCTGAAATACGGGGTGTTACACTTTATTATGTCCTCCCCTTCCACTCACCGTAATGCTTTCTCATTGTACCCTTTCGTGTAGAGTTCCTCATTCACCAAGTAGAAGAAGGCCACTTTTTTATTTAAGTAAATTTCATCGGCCCTCTCAACTGGTAAATCTCCATCTTTGAGATAGGCAATGTAGGGTCTCCTCCAATCTTAAAAAATTTCCACAAAATTTCTTTCCATTGGTTGGTCGAATTGTTTCTATCACTTCAAACTACTTTATTGCATAATGGTAGCCTCCAAACTCATGGTGGGATAATAATATCCTCACACCTTGACAAAGATCCACTCAGACTTTTAGAGTAAAGCATGCCCTGCAACATGCGGTAGTTAACTAGCTATAATAACTTCATATTTCTTTCTCGTGTCTACAATTTCTTTTTGATTGGGTGTCTCTGATCCTCAAGTTCCTCACTTGGGAATAGATACCTCATTGTCGTCAGCACCATCCTCCATTGAATAGTAATAGTAGCTTCCAGTTCTTCCATTTCTAATTTTCATGCAATTATTTCAAGGTTACATGGGTGCCTGTTCATTATCCTAGGGGGGCTCTCTATTTTTACATCCAAAAATTGTCCAAGTAGCTTATGGATGATTGCTATGTATGGGCAAGGTTGGCATTTTTAAGCACAAACTCCCCATGTACTTTCTTAACCACTAAGTTACTGTCACCTCGTATACTAATACCCCTTCTTAGTTCCTCCAATATACCAAGTATTAGAGCCTCGTACTCTGCCTCAATGTTAGAGGACTTGAAGTACTTCTTATATGAGAGGGTGATGTTCCTTTTACTGTTAGAGAGGATAATACCTCCACATGTTCCTTGTGTCCATGAGTCATCAAACTCCATTTTCTATTCTTCTATTTTTTTGACTAAGCATGCTTGGAAATTTTCTTCTGGTAGCTCTTCACTAGAAGGTCCAAAATTCTAACTTGAGAAATTAATCAACAGGTTAGCCACCATTTTGACTCTTAATGGATTTTGTAACAACACACTTCAGATCATACACAAAGAGTATTAGGAAGCATCTAGTCGCTCACTTGCCATCATGGTCCATTCATAAGTGGCTTTTTCATTCTTCAACCCAAAAGGCATGGCAATGTAATAGAAATTTCCTAGAAGGGTTCAAAAATTTGCCTTCTTCACGTCCGTTGGATCCACCTGTATTTGATTGTATCCCATGTATCTATCCATGAAACTATGCATTTCATTATCGGTGGTGATGTGAAAACTCATCTTATGAGAAAGCTCAGTTTAAATCTCTAAAGTCCACGTAGACGCTTATCTGCTTTCTGTCTTTATTTACCGCTGATACGATATCTGATAGCCATACTGAGTTTTGGATAGATTTAATAAACCAAGCTATGAGTGGATTCTCTACCTCCGACTTACTCTTCAGATCTAACTCATCCTTATAGGTTTGCATGTCCTGACTCACAAGCAAATCTTTAGGCAAAACAATTACCTTGTGAGAGCTCACTTCAGGGTCTATTCCTAACATCTTTATATATTTATAGGAAAAAACATCCTTAAATTCCTTGAGTAAGTCAATGGTCTTTTATGGCTTTAATCACAATTTTCGTTAGACGAATATTGTCTTTTGTGCATTAGTGGAACATTGACGGCATAATTCCATGCATATGCATTCACACTCGACCTATTAGAAGTTGGTAACTCATGTTGGCATTAATGATATGAAATTTAATATAGGATGTGAATTTTCCCAACATAACCCCCACATTAACATAACCAAGTGATTGCATCCCTGCAATATCGAAGCATGCGATCTGAGTGGTACCGACACTATCTTTTTCTAAGAAATTCCAATTTTGTGCAGAGCTAATGGGCATAATATTTATTGATGCCACTCCATATAGAAGTTCTCTCTGAAAACTAATTCCATTTACTAAGGTTGTAACATATAGAGTTTTGTCATAAAATAAGGGCATATGCATGTCCCCTTCAGGAAAAAAAACACCTCAAATGTGTACCTCTTGATTAACCTACCAATGAGACCATGCTAGTTGTGAGAGGGATTCCCTCAATCCTAAACTGCTTCCAAAATATTCTTGTTGATTACAATTCGCATTTCGTGCTTCACCCCAAATTTGTCGAAGAACCATTTGAACTTGGGGCTTCTCATGATAGTCGCACACTTTGAATCTATCTCTACTTCATATGTATGTGCATTACATATATACTCAGCTTTTCATGTGCCCCCTCATCCAGGGCAAGGACCATATCCACACTTCCTTCTCAAAGGTTCCCCTACTCACCCCACTCATCCTTGTGGCCATCCTTGGCAATTTTAGATTGCCATATTTCGCACACATCATCATTACTTATCCACTCTTTAGACTTGATTATTTCTTCTCCATCGTATTCCACCACCATATTTGGTATGCCATAGTGATGAGCTTGTAAACAATTTTCATTAACATTCATGGGCAGGATATGCAAGGTGCCATTAGAGACAATTTCCCTTATTATCTTGTGCAAATAATAACAGTCGTTAGTTACATGTTTTACCCTCTAGTGTAAACCCAAAAAAATTTGTAGGTAGCTTATCTGTCTCCATGGGCACTTAAGCATTTGAGTGAGGGGGACCTCCAACCCCCTCGCACACCAACGTCCAATAATAATCCATACCCTCGGCCATGCTATATGGCCATGGCGGTGGGACATCATTCCCAAACTTTATCGTTCCAATAATGATGTTGTTTTTGTGCCCTTGACCTCCTTTCTTTCCATTAAGGATCCCTTCAATATAGTTCACTTATTTTTGTTGTGGAACTTAAAATATACTAGCTGGAAAAGACATCCATGGCCTCCATTCTTGGGGTCTTGGTTTGATGATCATAGCTATATTATTGGCTACTCGTGTGAATTCTTTGAAGATACCCTCTCGGGTCTCAGTGATCAAATGAATTTTATAATCCTCCAGCAGCCCCTCCACATAGATTTGCAACAGCCTTGACTTTCCAACATATTCATATATATAATGCCCTCTCTCTAAAATTCTTAATGTATTGCAACATTTCCTTATCTGGCTTCTACACATCCTCGGCCAAGTGTCTCAACGTGAAATCATCCTCAGCCAAGAAAATTTTGATAAAAATTGCCTGTGCATTTCCTTCCAAGTGGATATGTTGTTTAGCGCCAAATGAGAGTACCAAATGTATGCCTTTCTAGTGAGAGTTTTTTAAAACTCCCGTCATTTCAGCTCCTTGTCATTTCCATTCATGCCAAGGTACCCCACAAACCTCTTGGTGTGTTCCGTAGGATTTTCACTTTTCTTATTGAACTTCATTAATTTGGAAGGAACGTACCCCTCACGGTATGTTTTTTCATTAATATTATTCGAGTAGGGGTTCTGCAGTTTCTCATATATAAGAGGTGAATCCTTTTGGGAGGAAAGAAACTTTTTTACTTCACCTATCATGATGGCTCTAGAGGGAGACTTGTCCATCTCTACCTTCTTTGTATTTGGTGAGCTTACTAGCGTACCCACTTGCTTTGTCGCCACTCTTCTAGCTGGAGCCATCTTCGTCGCCACTCTTCTAGCTGGAGCCATCTTCGTCGCAGCTACTCCTCCAATGGGAACCATCGCGAGCATCACACAATCTTGACCCAAGTTGACCATATTCATTTTGGGTAATCTCGGAAACTCAAAAAAAATATCCTCATCAAGTTCATCTTGTTCAACGGCTCAGCCGCTGCTGCACTTATTTTCCCCTAGAGGAGAAAGATCTCTTGCTATGGTAACCATGACTTTGTCATTAGTTGTTTGATCACTTTGCACTATATTACCAACTAGAGTATATTAAAAAACAACTTCTTTAAAACATTATATCCTTCTTTATCTATAGTAATGAGAATACATCCCCAGTAAAGTCTCCAAATGTAGGAGGGTAGTGCTACTGGGGTCTACGAATAATCTGGAAGGGTGAGGCATAACCCATTCCAATAGAAATTGCCTTCAAGGTCTTTAGATCTTCAAGAGAATCAAGTAAGCTGAAAACTAACTTTTACAATATAATGACAATTTTATGATTAAAATATGAGGAAGAAAATGATTTAATGTAAGCTTTTCAGTAACAACAAAAAGAATGGAATCACTTAAGAGTGATTATTCTTTAAGAGTGAAGAGACAAGCACTTTAAGTACCTATGAGAGAGAAGGGAGAGAACACTTTTTGTGTGAATTTTTATTGAGTAACAGTTCTCTAACTGTGTTCTTATTTGACTTTTCCTAGTTCCTCTATTTATTCCTAAATATTAGGATTTATGTGGCGTGTGAGCGTAATAATATCTGAGTAGTATTTTATTGTCCTTTTTTACTATTTATCACTGTCCACTCTAGCAGGCGACATCTGGTGCAACCAAATTCAAAAAGAAAATGAATTGGTCATAATGACAAAAGGTATGATTTTATTAATATTTCAAACAGTTACTCGTTACTAACTTTTGAAAACTTGTGAGTGGTAGGGCCACTCGCCAATGTTATAGTTAAAAATGGCCTTGCGAGCAATATCATAATTGCTCACCTATTTTCATAAGTGTGAGTTTTGTAAGTGTGTGAGTGACCTCCTAGGTCCCTCCTTTTAGTATTCTTTCTTTCCCAAGGTACTTAAGTGGTTGAGCCTTAGCTTGCCCAATAAGACTTGGCTCTCAGCCTCCAAAACAAAACTCTCAAGAGATCCCAACTTGCCTTTTCCTCGAGTCCTACTCGCTCGATTAAGGCTTCTCGTTAACCATTCATGTGTTTAAAATAATAACGGTGTTAGTAAGTAAACTATTATATAAAATCTCTTCATTGAAATGACTTGGGTTTGCTCACACGGCACCCCCTCGTTGTCTTGGTATTGCTCGTGTAGTATTTCCTTATTGTCTTGGGGCTGATTTTGTGGCCACTTTCACTGGCTTGGACCCACTAGCATCATACCCTCACTAACTTGGTGTTGCTCATATGGTAACTCCTTATTGCCTTGGGGTTGCTTGTATGTCACCCCCCTCACTGGCTTGGACCCACTTGCCTATAACCCCTTTTCTGACTTGGGGTTACTTACATGGCATCTCCTTATTGTCTTGAGGATTCTCTCATGGCACCCCCTGGCTTGGATCCACTTTCCTGGAACCCCCCGTTGACTTGGGGTTTCTTTTCTAATATTATTGACTTCTGTTTTGGCCCTGATCACACAAAACTTAGTTCTTATGAGGGGTTAGGTGGGTACCCCTCAACATCATCCTTAAAAGCATAACATTCATTGCTATCATGGTCTTTGTGAAAGTCACAATGTTTATTCATGTTTCTTTTAAAGGGTGGGGACTTCATCTTTCTTAGCTACTTGAGCTCTTCCTCATCCTTAATAGTATTTAGGATGTGATGAACCTTTGTATTGAGGGGAGTGTAGTTGTCGAATTTCTCATTAGACTTATTTCCTTTGTCCTCTTTTAGCTATCCCTTTTTTGTTTCCATTGCTTCTTCTGCTACCATGACCTTCCCAAACTCTATTAGAATTTCATTGATTATGGTATGAGGGTATTTCAAAAGTTCCCGAATAATTTTCCATGTTGGATCCCATTGATAAGGGATGTCATTGCAATTATTTCATCATTGTCCTCACCTTTAAGTTTTTTTTTATTGAATCTAGAGATGAAATCTTTGAGAGTTTCTCTATTTTTTGTCAAACATTTAGAAGGTGGGACCCCTTAGCTGGTAAAGGTCGGATAAAAAATTCTGAATGAACTTAACAGCAAGCTCTTTGATGCATCTGATATGATATTTTGGTAGACTTGTATACCAAACATGAGCTTCCATTGAGAGAGTTACTGAGAAATTTCATCACCTTTCATCTGGTATCAAATTGATGTCAACATTAAATCGTTACATCAATGGTCAACTGGTTTCGCACTCCCATCGTACCTTCTTATTACCTCTGTGGGTTTAAATTTAGCCGAATTAGGACAGATTACAATCTCTAGGACAATGGGAAATCCTTCCATATATCCCCTTTCAATGGGATTCTTATTCTTTATTAGGTCACCCAACTTTTTTCAGGCCACTGAATGGAATTTTTCCATGGATTTTCACTTTCAGGGTGGTTGTCTCCTAAGTCTTCTCGCTTGAGATTTTTCTAGTCATGTTCATCAATGTAGATCTAATATAAGTTGAACCCCTTAGGGTTGATGTTCCTTTATGCCCCTCAAATATTTTCCTCATGTTAGATTGGCTTGGAGTTGGAGGGGGACCTATGTGTATAGGTCCCAACCTACTTCAGTCCTAAGGCTTTATGTTCTTGGTGAATGCACTCATTTTTTGCTGGGAGGGGTGTTCAGTCCAAGTTTCCCTTTAATTTCCTAGGAAATAAGAAGTTCAACCTAGTCGGTAAGATTGATTTCGGCTTCTTGGTTATGATTCAACCTATTTTTCATCTTATTATTATTTTCCACCAAGATATTCTCCTTCACGTCTCATTTCAAGATATTGGGACTCTATCACGTTCTTACCTCTAAACCTTAATGGTCCAGCCTTTCTCGGTGCATGCAATAATTCCTCGAGTGAGTTTCTTCTTCCTCTCACCATCGGAGTATGAGGGTTCGGTGTTTCCTCTTAAGCTCTTTGCACAATCGTTTGTGTTAAACCCAACATCTATGACTGAATTTTTATCTAATTTTCAAGCATCATCTTCAGCGCTCCAGTTAGATCTGCTGTCTCCGACGTTAATGTGTTGTCTAAGGTGTTCATTCTGCCCGAAGGTGGCGGTGAAGGTAATATCAATGACATTTCTGTTAAGAAGGTGAACCGTAAGTTTTTATATCTAACTTACTATAATGGTGTTTTACCTAGAAAACTCCCAAATCCGATGAGCAAACAAACTTGAAGATGAATTGGATAAACTCTTAGGATCAAACTCCATAAATTATGAGGGTAAATAGTGTTTTCTACCTGATACGACGCAAATATTGCGTATTTCACTCGTTAACATATGCGTTATTAGCCCCCTCGGGTATCTTAATCCCTATATTTATGCTCGTTAACCAGACAACCTCGGATTTCTATGTTAACATGTTTTGCAGGAGTTAATTGAGCTTTTGTAGGTATTTGGATGCTTAGTGTGAACTTCGGATGCGTTTCGCTCGATTTCCGTACACTATCGCACGCACAAGGGCATTTTAGTCTTTTGACAACTTGGGCACCTGGCCCAACATCTTCACGGAAGTTGTAGCTCTCCTCTCTAGCTTCGCGTGGCCATGAACGGTGCGCGATTCCGATTCATAACGACAAAGTTACAGCGATTTGAGCGACCTTGGATTGTATGCCAATGCAGGGGAAATTCCAGGTTGCCCCTACTTGATCGATCGATCGAGCCTAGGGGTCGATCGATCGAGCCTTATTATTTTTGCCACGAATTACAATGTCGATCGATCGACCACAGGGGTCGATCGATCGATCCCCTATTTTTCCCCTGCAGATATTTTCTTTCTTTTCTTTCTTCTTTTCTTTTATTACAACTTACTATATAAGCTAGTTTTTGTTGTAATAAAAGGGATACACACATATTCTGATTTAGATAGTTTTAGTTAGGGTTTGGTGTGGAGAGTTCATTTCTCTCTTCTTCTTGGATTGACAACCCATGTGGTTTGTAAGATTGAACTATTCACTTCCTCTCCCTTAATATAGCTTGTTCTTCTTCTTTCTTTGCCTTGTAATTTAGTTTCCATGCTTTCTAACTAGTTTACATGTTTTAATTCTTTCTTTCCTAGCCTAATTAGCATAATTTAGTTTAACTCACCATGCACCCTTAGATAAATAGGGTCGGGATTTCATTTTCGCCATTTTCGGGCCCCGAGCTCCGAAAACTAGGTTTCGTGCAAAATCGCGTTTAATTGAAACCGCGTGTATTAAAGTTGGATGGTTATGCGTTTAACTTTATTTGTCACGCAACTTTAGTGCTTATAGCGACAATCTGAATTTAATCCGCGTGCGACCATTTTCCATTAAATGTTTAATCTCGCAACTTTGGCTTAAATTCCTTATTGTGTGATGTTTATGCTTAATTGGATATGCTCGATTAAATTGCTTTGGAGCCTTAACTCTAGTTAGTAGTTGTTTCGATCCGTGTGGTAGGATGCGATCCCGATCCTCGCTTTCCTTTAATTTAGCGTTAACTTATTCTTTTCTTTTGTCACCATTTCCAACCTATACCGCTAACCGCTTTTGGTCCCAAATCTTTGGGGTTGCTTTTTCCAATAAACGTTGGTTACATTTCTTTATGTTATTTGTACCAGTAACCGGTTTATGGATGAGTGCTCTTGTACTGCCAGGCGATAGAGTCAAAATTGAAGTAAGTCGTTATGATTCAACCAGAGGGCGTATAATTTATCGACTTCGCAACAAGGATTCGAAAGATTAGATGTTTTTTCCGTACGGTTGTTCAATTCTATTTTTTTTTCTTGTTATTCTTTTTCTTTCTTTTCTCTTCCCTTCATCATGCGAAATAGAGGAACCTTTTATTATGTTATATCATCAGGATTTACACTTTTATTCCTGAAGTAATTAAAACAATTAACATCTAAAATTCAATTACTCCATGTGGATTTTCGAAACCCGACGTACCGCTGTGCTTGCTTGTCAAGTGTAGTAGTAGCTTAGGTTTTATCTTTTGTATCGCGGCGGCGAAACACACGACGATTGTGCACTTTACACGCGCACACTTTTTCCGCCCGGTCACAAAATGGCGCCGTTGCCGGGGAGTATGTTTTAGATAGTAATTGTTTTATTATTTCGTAGTATTTTTCCTTTTGTATCTGTATTCTTTTTTTTAACCTTTTTTGCAGGATAGCATATTTGAGCGCAAAGAAACTTTGATTCGCGGTTGCTCACTTTCTTGCTCGGATTCTCCATCTACAAACACCGAGATAATCATGTCCTACTTTTATAGTTATAGCGATCATTCTAATGATTTTTACTTTGGGGATAGTTTTCAAGTTTTCCATCTTCAAGATTTCTTGAAAATGAAAGACTTGAAAACATTTATCGGAATGAAAATCGTTATTGGGAGCTTGAGTTGGATTCATTATTCGAATCCAATGACGATTCTTATTTCATTACTTTCGAAGACGAGTTTCAACCAAATGAGGAGTCCGAGGCTCTTGAGCCGAGGAATCCTACTTTGGAAGAGACTTTGCTTCTTTACTCCCAAGGTTTGGAAAGCCTAAATGATGCTGGAACGAGACTTGGTGCACTTTGCGACGAGATGAATTCTTATGGACAAAACAACGAGGAGGTAGAAACTTGTGTTTCACCTCAATTTTTCAAAGAATTTCTCATCGAATGTGAATCTTTCTCCCCCTAAATTCAATCTCCTTCCGACGATGAGTCGATTGAGATTGAATTTGTTTCATCACCATATACGTTTTCCGTGATCGAACCATTAGGATTACCGGTTGATTCCTATGAGTCGGTAGAAATTAAAATTTCTACACTTTATGCCGATGAGGACTCCTTGCCGGACTTGTTTTCGATGGATGGTATCCCGACGTGTGCACCATCTCCCATTCCGTTTGAAAAATCTTTGGGAGATGAGTTAACTTTTCTTGGACCTCAGGTGTACCCTTCCCCCTTGTTATCCAAATCCCCCATCGTCCGCCCAGAATTTCAAATTGGCGATGGTTCATTTCTTTCACCGCCCACATGCCTTCCGTTGTTCAAACGGAATTCCTATTTTCCGGGAGGCATGCATGTTTGGGAGGGTCCACCGATGATCCTCCAAAGTCAAATCGTGTTTTGGATGGACCCTCAAAAATTTAAACTTTTGGTATATAGTTAATTGCGCATCCCGAGTGTAGGTTGTATATACTAACTTCTTCATTTTTTGTTTTTCTTCATATTAGCCTAGTGTAATTAGTTAATATCTTTTTATTTCTTTTTGTATGCTTGGTTCTAACTCTTTTGTAGGTTCAACGGAGTTGAATTTGCAGAGACTACGCATCCCGGCACGCATTTCTTAAGAAAACAATCAAAAAAGTCGCAAAAACATTTTTTCCTTTATTTCTCACACACACATCCTCACGCATTTGCATTTGCTTTTCTTTTTATTTTATTTTATTTTATTTTTCATTTTGTCGTGACCATGCGTGTGTGTTGCTCATTGTACATATTTTTATTTTTTTTAGCATAGGCCTTTTTGTGTGTACATGTATGCCTATGTGTAATTATTTTTATTTTATTTTTATTTTTATTTTTCTATTTTTATTTCATATTTTTATGTATATATATATATATATATATATATATATATATATATATATATATATATACTATATTTATAGTTATTTTATATTTAGACCCCATATATATCCCTGAATTGCAATCCCCCCCCCCCATTTAAAATTGGATGCAGTGTGCCTGGCCCTGTTCGATCGATCGATCGAACCTGGCCTCGATCGATCGATCGACCAGGTTAATGCCGAGGGCTGCTACTTTAAACCCCTCTTTTCTCTTATTCTCTCCTCTCCTCTTTCAAACTGATTTCGTGCCCTACTTTCCCCACACCATATTTCTACCATTTTTCTTCCAATTGCTACATATTCATGGTATAATCTTCACTACTTTTACATGAATTTGTAGTTTTTGTTAGATTTTTGTCACTAATTACTTGTTTAAACCCTAGGTTGACATATGTTAGTTTGTGGTTGTCTCCCCCTGATTTTTTGTTGTTCCAACTGTATTTTTGCATGATTCTTGATATAAATCCACTCATGAACATGTTTAGATTGTTGCATTGTTGTTTGTTCATGAGTGGGGTGATTTCGTTGGTTCAACTCGGTATTTTCAACCTTGACGCACATTTCGCACGCCAAGTGTTCGTCAAAATGCCTAAAACAGATTTCAATCCATATTTTGACGCACACTTGGGTGATTTTCATGCCTTGTCGCATTCCGACATTTTTCCTCGCAATGTTGCATATTTTCACCTCGGTTTTGCGCACTTGCACCACCATTTCAACTTTTACATTACTAACCATAAATTGCGCTTACACTTGCTTTGTATTGTGTAATTTGTGTTTTGTAGGTTGAAATGGCACCAAAAAAATATTCATCTACTAGGTGTGTGCCCGCCGGGGGCGTTGATGGTTTTCGCTCAGAGCAGGAGCGGGATTGGTTCCGTGCGCACTTTCACACTTCCGAGCGATCGCTTGGTTTTCATTTTGCGTGGGTCCTTGAGGACCTACCGAGGGAGGCGCGGGTTCTGTTGCGCCGTCAGGGGTGGGAGCCCTTTCTTGCTACTAACGGGCGTGTCAACGAGGAATTGGTCCGAATATTCTATGCGACGTTAGTAGAGGTGAAGATCAGTAGTGGGACGAGTACATATGAGTCCATGGTTCGTGGGGTGAGGATTCCATTCAGCATTTCAGACTTGGCAGATTTTATGGATGTTCCTCTCCCCGCGGATCCAGTCAGTTTTCTTGATGGGACTATTTTCGATCGAGGGACATTGATAGAGGCCCTTGCACCGGGCGAGGCGTGGAAGAGGGGTGCTTTCCGCTCGGCTGCAATGGAGGACTTGCCTCGATTACTACACTACATCAATGTCCATTCCTTCATGGTGACGAACAACCGGTCTGAGGTTCGTCACAAACATGCTGCATTGATCTACACGATGATTAATGGATAGGGCAGTATCAGCTTGCCCAGTATTTTTCTAGATATGATGTGCGCTACTGCGAAGGAGGTCTCCTGGAGATTTTCCCTTCCTTTTCCTGCCCTCATCACGAGGATTTGTATTTCACACGGTTGCCCGAAGATGGACGCAGACCGTAAGCATGTGCCACTCGGGCTTCTCTCTAATGACAACATCTCAAAAATGCTAAAGCGCGAGTGGGGGCAACCGGCAGGTAAGAGACAGAGGGAAGAGATGGCTGATGTGCCTGACGACGAGGAGGATGAGATCAGGGAGATGGAGATGGGTGAGGGTTCTCACGCGCCACACACAAAGGATGATGCCCGCTTTGCGGCATTCCAGGCCGTGCAGGACCAGCGCTGGGAAGAGACCCAGCTCAGGTGGGCGACTTGGGAGTCCCGCCTGGATCAGCAGCAAGCTTAGCAGGAGTAGTTTTATGCCGATCAGTGGAAGGAGTGGGCTTTGCAGAGGCAGGCGAGGGCACAGAGCAGACAGGATTACCGGATGATGCAGCGGATGATGAGAGATCTTTATCTGCAGCGCAGTGATTCCGACTCACCAGTGCCTCCTCATTTTCAGGACCCCTCTGATCCTAGTGGTTCTGGCCACTAGGCTGTTGCTATGCTGGGTTATTTTTGTATTTTGGGATCGGATAGTATATTGTACTTTTTATTTTTATTTTTATTTTTATTTGTATTTGTATTTGTATTTCTTTTATTTCAGGAGTTGTAATGTATTAAGTAATTTTGTATTGAACTTATGAAATGAGAAATGAAAATGTAGTTTGTGGTTGTTTATTGGATTTTGATGTGTGTGACCTTCCATTTTATAAAATCAAAAAGTTCACCATCAATTTATCTAGTATTTGCACTTCAGACCCTCTATATTATTGTGACTTGTGACATAGATTCTCTTAACTTAATACATCGGTACATATTCTTCATATGCTTTGTACTAACTTCTTTTGCAGCTTCATTTGGACTTGTACTTATGGAGATCGCTCCACATGTGGGTAATATCATTCTTTTCCTAGCTTTGTGTTGTGTTGTTTAATGGACGCATTGGGGCCAATGCAACATTTAAGTTAGGGGGTGTAGGATATTCTATCCATTTTGCTGTTTAGTCCTTGGATTTGATTACAATTTAGTTACAAAGCATGTTTTTGTTAAAAATTTGAAAATTTTCAAAAATATTTTCTTTCTTTTTTCTCCTTTATTGGGCATTTTGCCTTGTTTCCGATGATAAATTTTAATAATTGCCCGATCCAATAGACAACTCAACTATGCATGTTCTCGATTTTAGAAGTTATTAGATTTTAGTCCCTAAATCATTGATATTGTGAATAACTTCATGAATTAAACTTTATCCCATGAGCATATGCACCATTCTTGTTATATTGATTTGGTTTAAGATTTTTATAACTCGGTATGCTTTCGTTGCATTGTATATACTTACACCGAGTGAGATTAGAGACTTATCTTCATTTGTGAGTGTATACACTATTCTTTCCTCTTTGAAAACGTTGAAGTCATTGGTAATCTCTTTATTCTTTCATTGACCGTTCATTAATTGAGTTCATCCTTGAAATGTGTTACTTGATCATGATTTTCTTATATTATTTTGACTCGAGAATTGCGTATACTTTGTGAAATGATCATAGGACATCTTTGATTTATCGCCCATATGACCTTGACCTCACCTTTTATATGTTCCCTAGTCAACCCACTTGAGCATAAATACTAGCCTTTCTTTTCACTACCCAAAATCCCATAACCAACTCCAAATTGGAGTTTTATACCATATATATTACCTTACATACCCTTGTTTGGATTGTTTCTTAGAATTGAATGTTATTATTGTATTGTGGTTGCAATTTGAGTATGAAAAGAGTAAGAAGTGAAAAGAAAAAGAAAGAAAAAGAGTGAAAAAGAGAAAATTGAAAACAAAAGAAAACAAAAGAAAACAAAAGAGAAAAAGTGAGAAAAAGTAAGAAAAGAAAAAGAAAGAGAAAGTTGTAAATATTGTTTGTAGTGTTTCAATAAGCTTTGATTACTCTCTCGATTGTTATATCTATGCTCGTTTGGACATCTTTGTCCAACTTTTGATATTGCCCACTTTTTACATTATTCCGAGTTTCATCCCCAAACACTTTGAATCCGTATATACATCCCTTTCCTTTCGTACCCTAACCTAGCCTACATTACAACCCTATACAAGTCCTATGTGATCTTAAGTAGATGTAATTCAAATGTTTAAATAGTGTTGATAATCTGTGAAAATGCATTTCGCCTCTTTTATATGTGCGGTATCTTTTCACTGAGATTGCAATTTTTATTTCCTATATAGCGTTCTTCTTTTGTGACATGTGTGCAGCCTAGTTTCCATTTACATTTACTCCTTATGCCCGCATGTCCCGTGTATTGCCTCCCTTTTCATAGTGAATTCATTTGTTGAGCGTAATGCCCGTGAGGATTGAATGTATGCATGCTTTGATATTTAGTATCCGAGTTATTTAAGTTTTTCGCCAAATCATACTTTGCATATGCTCACTCCCCTCCCACATGTTAGAGTTTCAATTCATTGAGGTGCATTCGATAAAGTTAATAACTACGGACTTCTCATGCGAATTCGTTTGCTATGCTAATAACATGTTGAAATCTTGTTCGCACTGATGAGTTTGTCTTACTTGATTGGGAATATTTTGAGGAAACTTTATGATGTTTGTGGGTTCCATCACTGAAAACCCTCACGAGACGACACTCGTCCACTAGGGTAACCTAGGGGTTTAACGGCTTATTGCATACGCTAAATGCAATCGAATCGCCCGCGAAAGTGGCCTTATCTTTTTATTTCTTTTATACCATACTTTTGTACTCTCTCCTATGTTGGTTTACTTGTTCTTCTTATTGCTTCCTATTTCATTGCTAGGGACTAGCAATGTGTAAGTTAGGGGGTGTGATACGACGTAAATATTGCGTATTTCAACCGTTAGCATATGCTATATTAACCCCCTCGGGTATCTTAATCCCTATATTTATGCTCGTTAACCAGACAACCTCGGATTTCTATGTTAACATGTTTTGCAGGGGTTAATTGAGCTTTTGTAGGTATTTGGATGCTTAGTGTGAACTTCGGATGCGTTTCGCTCGATTTCCGTACACTATCGCACGCGCAAGGGCATTTTAGTCTTTTGACAACTTGGGCACCTGGCCCGACATCTTCACGGAAGTTGTAGCTCTCCTCGCTAGCTTCGCGTGGCCGCAAACGGTGAGCGATTCCGATTCATAACGACAAAGTTATGGCGATTTGAGCGACGTTGGATTGTATGCCAATGCAGGGGAAATTGCAGGCTGCCCCTGCTTGATCGATCGATCGAGCCTGGGGGTCGATCGATCGAGCCTTATTATTTTTGCCACGAATTACAATGTCGATCGATCGACCATAGGGGTCGATCGATCGATCCCCTATTTTCCCCTGCAGATATTTTCTTTCTTTTCTTTCTTCTTTTCTTTTATTACAACTTACTATATAAGCTAGTTTTGGTTGTAATAAAAGGGAGACACACATATTCTGATTTAGATAGTTTTAGTTAGGGTTTGGTGTGGAGAGTTCATTTCTCTCTTCTTCTTGGATTGACAACCCATGTGGTTTGTAAGATTGAACTATTCACTTCCTCTCCCTTAATATAGCTTGTTCTTCTTCTTCTTTCTTTGCCTTGTAATTTAGTTTCCATGCTTTTTAACTAGTTTACATGTTTTAATTCTTTCTTTCCTAGCCTAATTAGCATAATTTAGTTTAACTCACCATGCACCCTTAGATAAATAGGGTCGGGATTTCATTTCCGCCATTTTCGGGCCCCGAGCTCCGAAAACTAGGTTTCGTGCAAAATCGCGTTTAATTGAAACCGCGTGTATTAAAGTTGGATTGTTATGCGTTTAACTTTATTTGTCACACAACTTTAGTGTTTATAGCGACAATCCGAATTTAATCCGCGTGCAACCATTTTCCATTAAATGTTTAATCTCGCAACTTTGGCTTAAATTCCTTATTGTGTGATGTTTATGCTTAATTGGATATGCTCGATTAAATTGCTTTCGAGCCTTAACTCTAGTTAGTAGTTATTTCGATCCGTGTGGTAGGATGCGATCCCGATCCTCGCTTTCCTTTAATTTAGCGTTAACTTATTCTTTTCTTTTGTCACCATTTCCAACCCATCATCTTTTACACTTTTATTCCTGAAGTAATTAAAACAATTAACATATAAAATTCAATTACTCCCTGTGGATTTTCGATACCCGACTTACCGCTGTGCTTGCTTGTCAAGTGTAGTAGTAGCTTAGGTTTTATCTTTTGTATCGCGGCGGCAAAACACACGACGATTGTGCACTTTACACACGCACACTTTTTCTGCCCAGTCACTACCCAGATTTATAACTAAACTGCAATAAAACTCATCACCTACCCAGAAACTATGTTGAAGATAAATAATGATAAATCCTCAACTCAAACGTTCAAATAAAAGATCCAAATTTAACTCGAATCAAATGTTTTCCTATAACAAGATTATGAGCGAGTTCACCCAAGGAAATCAGTTAAGTTAACCAGTCAATTCCCATAAATAGTGCCAGATTGATGATACACAAAATGGCATCTCCAAAACTAGAAGAAACTCAATGACTCATATGTAAAACTTGTTCTAGAAAGAATGATAAACAATCAATGCAGTAATTAAAGATAGTGAAGAATATCAAACACAAATTTAGAGTGGTTTGGCTAACTATCATATATCCACTTTAGTGAAGTTCATCTCCCATTAGTTCATACATGTTATATACGTTACAATGTTACCTTATCTCTTTAACAAGTGTTTGGTAGAGTTTCAGTACTTACAATAATGAAAATTGTATTAGTCCTCGTGTTACACAATACAATGATTATTTATAGGTGGCTTGGGCTGTAATGTACACCCCAAGTCACATGGATAATGTTTGTTGGTTTGGTCCACTGGATAAGTGGCATCTATCCTTTTATAAGCTGCATGGAGATTTTGATTATTCCTCTCACATGTGATATAATCACTTGCGCCAACTTGCATTGTATTAGAATAATAAAAAAATATTTTCTGGGGAATTCTAGACGTTTATAATCATGTGTCTGATTTTGGATGACCCTACTGAGGGCGATCTTATGAGGATGACCATGTGAGGTCGACTCTCTGAGGTCGACCCCTTTAGGTCAAGGCGTTAAATCTTCGTAATAGTGAGGAGATGTCATGTCTAGGATCATCATCGAAATCTCACCTAATCCGGAGTGGAGTAAATTCAATTGATATATCTCTATTTAGTGAATAGGATTTGTACTTTCATCATACCAAGAAGTCACGGTTGAAGGCTTGAACTTGGCGGGATTTAGATAGCTAACTATACTTTACTAAAAATGAGAGTCCTTCATGTACCCTCGATGGATGGCATCTCAATTCTTAATGAAACACTTGATCTTATTTTATAACCTTTAGATTCAGATGTTTCAAAGTTTATCGTCTAATACCACATTGTCATCTAATCCTTCCACTTCAGGAGCGACCTCTCTGTCATGCCCTTTATTTGGGTTTCAATGTCCACTATTAACTTCTCTATTCTCCCCTCGATCTTGGTGTCATCTCGGTCTAGTTCATTGTGATAACCAGTGGCGCAGGTGCTGTCAATATTATGGGGGATATTATCATGGTTTCCATCCCCTCTTGGGTAGAGACGGTTAAAATTTATAACTTTACTTAGCCTATCAAATGCATTATCTTTCTGATGACTTTGATGGGTATTCTAAACACTCTTTCCTTGTTAAATTACAGTTGGGGTGGCCCTTGGCCAATATAAAGTATCCAATGTCTCGTAATTCTACTAATAGTCCTACTCTTCACATTTTAAGTCCATTGGATATCCTTAAACCTTCTTGTTGAGATGGATATGGAATGGGTCGTTGATTTCTCTATGCTTGAGGTTGTGCTGGAATTATTTAGTAAAAGTTGGGATTAGTCCTCCGACTGCTCGTTGCATGGAATATCTAGTGATTGGAGTGATGAGAAAGACAGTAGGATCTTTTGGAATTCGTCTCACAATGTCTTGACTGAAATCCAAGAACTAGTGCTTCATGTGTTATTGGCTAGCCATAAGTGACCTGATCATTCCAATCAAATCAGACATTTTAGACTACTAGGGTAGCTGGCTAGAACTAGCCCCAACATTTGATGGTGGATTAAAATCCATCTCTGATCAATTACAATCAACAATACAAAATAGAGAAGAGGAAAAAACCTAAAAACAGGATCAATCAGGGAAGCTGGTGAACCTCCCAACTTAAAGCTCATTCAATGATGACTTAGCTCAACTAATGGTGGACTTGGATCCCCGCCAGAGATGAGAAACAGATATTTTAAGTTGATATAAGAAAGAAAACATAGTTTCTTCTGACAAACAACACTAAAATAATGATGCTAAAAATCATCCTAAGGATTCAACCAAGTTTTGAGCATACACAACAATGATGAAAATAATAAACAGGAGTAAAGTTGTATAAGAGATGACAGACAGAGAAGAAATGACACAACATATAAGTGGTTCATCCATTCTCCTAAGACCATTGTGTAAAATAAAGAGTGTTTTCACTAAAATTCGGTGTAAACTACCATGAATCATAAACAATATTCTCTCTCTTCTCTATACAATTTGACAGAGTAATAGTATGAAAGAGTGTGCGCGTGCGTTCAAATAAGAAATAATATAACTAAATTCAGTTTAACTCAAACAAACCCTAAACATGCAACTAGGTGTGATTGAAACAAGATGAGATCATGCAATAGTTATTCAAGCACACACAGGTGAGGAAAAATCCCCCAAAGGGGCAAAACCATTTATTTCCATTATAATATTGTAACGTACAATTTCGGATTACAATGAAAATAAAAGTGACTAAGAATTACCCTCAGGTGTCGGATTCTGTAGTCGACGGCTGGAGATATCCCTTTCCAGTAGGGCAGCAATGAAGAAGAAGAGCGGTCTTCTTCACAAGGGTTGAACAGCAAAGGATTGTGCTCTAGGTTTCAAAACGATTCACAAATGATTTGGAAATTTATGTGAATCAAAACATGAGTTTGGTAACTCAAAAAGATGAAGACTTTTAGTTTTTGGACTCTGAAAATCGTGTATAAGTCTTAGGAAACAAACTCCCCGTAGTGGGTTTATAAAAGAAACTTTTAGCCTAAAAAATCTTTGCACGATCTGTTTGAAATTATCCCAGGCGGACCGGTCCGGGTCTGAGATGGATCGGTCTGAGGTGGCGGACCGATTCTTTTAAATTTTCGTATTATCGATTCGCTTGCAGTCCGAGGTGTACTGGCTTTTCAACAAGAGGACCGGTATGGTAAAGGGGCGGACCGGTCCGGGGTCGGATCCGTTCGTTTTCTCTGGGCGGACCAGTCCGGCCTGTCAGGTTTTTGATTCCTCCTTTTCTTTGATATTCGGATTCGTTGATGACAATATGAATCTTGAATTTCTTCAACGGTGTAACGGCGTATGACATACCAATGGACAAAAATGTCCTTACAAATCTCCCCCTATGTCTATGCCGGTATATACATAAAAAAAACATCTGAATTATCAACGAACAAAAATGCCTATACAAATCTACCCTTCTATGAACCCAAAACTGAAAAGGTACAATTGAATAAGAGTTCATCGTTTGTTCTCCAGGAATCTTCAACGCTTTTCTCATCAGGGTGTGCAAAAAGAGATCATTAATGAAGTGCCTACACACATGAGACAAAGAAAATACCAAGTGACATATCGAGTTTGAAATGAGATAAATAGAGATACCAATTTATGATGAAAGCATACGTTATCAAATCTCAAAAACTCAAAACTCCCCCATAATATGAAAATTCTTTCTCCCCCTTTTTATGATGTCCCCAAATAGACAAATGAGAGAAATAATGCAAACAAGCAATGACGGGGTGTCACAAGGAAATACACAACTATTTTTGAATATTTCAAAATTTTTCAAACAAAATCACACCATGAATGAACACAAAGCAACCAAGTCGATGATAGCGTTAATGAATGGGCGTGATCAAAATTCGATAGGAAGATCAATGCATACAAACATGACATATGTGCACGATGAATATTGGATATTCCTAGCGAATGAACTCAAATGCTTCCTTTGGTGTAAAAGAATGACAATATAAGACATTGACTTAATTCAAATTAACAAATCAAAGCTCAAAGTGATTTGCACACCAACAACGTCCAAAATGTTTTCATGCTTTTTCAGGACTTTCAAGGAAGTGCAAACCCGTGTAAAGATTCTCCAACCAAACTCCCTCAGATATATATTTTGAATAGAGGTATTCTAAATTCTCAAACTTTGGAGAATTAATGGTGAAACCTAAATGGCCCATATTTGGCATGAATTTGTTTTTATTGCCTATAAAATTTTTTGGGCTCTTTTAACCTCTTTGGACCTCGGATATTAAAATTCCTCCATTTTTTAGGTCCGTTTAAACGGTGTCTTTTGCGCAAAGGATAGATAATTACCTTTCACAACCCTTCCCCATTTTACAAATAAACACACAGTCTCACCAAACGATTTTCACATGCATTCCAATCTTGTCAAGTTTATCGCATATTGTACATTGTATAGACAGAATTGAGATGGAAACACTCAAGCCAATATGTGATAGACAAGTGAAATAATCAAATAAAGCCGTGCATGTGTGCAATAAAGGAGATAGGAGTCAAACATGTAGGAAAGTATCACTAATTACATCTCAAAGACTCCAATCAATGTAAAGCACATGGACGAAATGATGGAGCGTCTCAAATCTCTATCAAGCAGTCACATGAAAAGGTGGAATGAAATTGTGACTTGGCTATCTTAAATGTTCATCCATAAAAGGTACATAAAAAATACAAAAATCTTTTTGTGCTTGTCTGAAATTTATATACAAAAACAAAAATCTTTTTGGATTTTTCAAAAGAATAAATAAATAGCTTTACAACAAAGCAATGGTACATATAAAACAGAATAGCAATAGGAAGCATATGATATGAACATAAAAAAACATTATATTCTAGACATAGACCAACCCCTCAGTCAACTGTACAAATCCCCAAAGATTTCCTAAGACTCTCAAATCTAAGGGCATTTAAAGGTTTCGTGAAAATATCGGCTAACTGACGGTCGGTGGGAACAAAACTCAGGGATACGACTTTCTCCTCAACTAACTGACGTATAAAGTACTGACGTATACTGATGTGCTTTGTGCATGAATGCTGGACTGGATTGCGGGATATGTGTATCGCGCTCGTGTTATCACAGGAAATGGTCATGGTGTCCTATGAAAGCCCATAATCCTCCAGCATTTGCTTCATCCACAAGAGTTGCGTGCAACAACTCCCGGCGGTAATGTACTCAGCCTCCGTAGTGGACAAAGAGATGGAGTTTTGCTTCTTAATCAACCAAGAGACAAGAGCATAACCAAAATAGAAACACCCACCAGAAGTGCTCCTACAACCATCTGCATCCCCGGCCCAATCGGCATCCGAAAAGGCGAACAAACGATCATCGATATCAAAGGAATACCAAATACCGTATGAGAGAGTCCCACTCACATATTTGATAATACGTTTTAGATTGAGAAAGTGTGACTCTTTCAGAGACGCCTGATATCGCGCACAGACTCCAACACTAAAGTCTATGTCAGGACGACTAGCAGTCAAATAGAGAAGACTGCCTATCATACTCCGATACAAGGTTTGCTCTACGTCCTTGCCTGAAGTGTCCTTACTAAGCTTGGTAGAAGTACTCATAGGTGTATGTGCATGCTTAGCGGAGTCTAAACCAAATTTCTTCACTAGGTCTCTAGCATACTTGGATTGGGAGATGAACATCCCATCCTCTAGCTGACGAACCTCGAGACCAAGGAAGAAAGTAAACTCACCTACCATGCTCATCTCAAACTCACTTTTCATCTCCTCCTCAAAGTGGTGAGCATGCTGGGAGCATGTGGATCCAAAGACTATGTCGTCCACATAGACCTGGGCAACTAAAATTGCACCGTCATCTCTCCTGATGAACAACGTCATATCAACTCCCCCTCTCTTGAAGCCACGGGCTAAGAGATAGGAAGTAAGCCTCTCGTACCAAGCACGGGGTGCTTGCTTAAAACCATACAAGGCTTTTCTCAGATAGTAGACGTGCTCCGGGTGCTGAGGGTCCTCAAACCCTTTTGGTTGTTCCACGTAAACCTCCTCCTGTAGAATGCCATTAAGAAATGCACTCTTGACATCCATCGGATATAACTTGAAGCGCAGATGACATGCGATGGCGAGTAGTAGACGGACGGATTCAAGCCTCCCAACAAGAGCAAATGTCTCCCCAAAGTCTACACCCTCTATTTGTGTGTAGCCTTGAGCGACCAACCTAGCTTTGTTTCAGATTATGGTACCATTTGCATCCATTTTATTCTTAAAAATCCACCGGGTACCAATCACATTAGTCTCACTAGGTTGGGGGACAAGTTCCCAGACATTATTCTTTTTAAACTGAAGCAACTCATCCTGCATAGAAGATATCCAGTGTTCATCCTTGAGTGCTTCTTTATGGTTCTTGGTCTCGACTTTGGACGTGTAGCAAAGATGGCTAACAACGTTCTCTAGCTGAGGACCAGTCTTGACCCCTAGAGTGGGATCGCCAACAATGGCAGATGGGTCATGACTCTTGCGAACCCAAGCGGGTGTGTCCCCTAATACAGGAGTGGGGACCACAGAGTGTGGGTGGGGGACAAGTGGATCACTGTCAGACGAGTCCTCATCCTCACACTGAAGGTTAGGATCAATAACCGTTGGCGGTTCATCATCTTTCACGATGACGTTTATTGATTCCATAACCTTAGAGCTCTTCAGGTTAAAGACCCGGTACGCTATGCTATTCTATGAATATCCTAGCAATATTCCCTCATCACTCTGGGAGTAAAACTTTCCTAATTGCTCTCTATCCCATAGGATGTAGCATTTACTCCCAAAAACACGGAAATATGCCAGGTTGGGTTTCTTACCTGTCCACAATTCATAAGGTGTATTAAGTGTGTGTGGACGCAAGTAAACCCTATTCTCCGTGTGGCATGCAGTAGACACTGCCTGTGCCCAAAATCTCCTATAAACATTACGACCTAGAAGCATAGATCTAGCCATTTCCTGGATCATCCTATTCTTTCTCTCAATAATCCCATTTTGCTGAGGAGTCTTCACAGCAAAAAACTCATGTTTGATCCCAAGGCTATCGCAATAAAAAACTACTTTTGCTTCCTTAAATTCAGTGCCGTTGTCACTACATATCCTGTTAATAGTGACTCCGTGTTGATTTTGTAGGACACGGCACTTGGTCGTCAAAAACTCTACAGCATCGGATTTCTCTCTCAGAAAACCTACAATGGAGTATCTGGAGAAATCGTCTACCATCACGAGGATATACCTCTTACCACCCAAACTCGCAGTACGAGTAGGACCCATAAGATCCATGTGAATCAGCTCAAGAACTCGGGAGGTGGTAATGGAATGCGACTTCCTATGGGGGTTCCGAATTTGCTTTCCAACTGACAGGGTCCACAAACCGTGGAAGTTGACTTTCCAAGAGATGGTAAGCCACGTACTAGGTCCTTTTTGGCTAAACGAGTCAAATCTCTAACGTTCATATGACTTAGACATTGGTGCCACAAATCCATAGTAGTGATCGTGGCGCTGTAGCAGACAAGTGAGGAAGTAGGCACAGTCCCATAACAATTATCCTCAGTCCTCACCCCTTGCATCAAAAGTTTACCGGCTTGATTGTAGACATTACACGCATCCCAGTCAAACTTTACTGCAAAGTCAGTGTCGCACAGCTGGCTAATGCTGATAAGGTTTACTTTTAAACCTTTGACGTACAACACGTTCTCTAGCTTAGGAAATCCTTCTAACTCTACAGTACCTCGTCCTACAATGCTAGACTTACTCCCATCTCCAAAGGTGACTCTACCATCCTTATAATCCTCAAGGTGGGTAAAAAGTGAGACATCACTTGTCATGTGTCTGGAGCATCCACTATCAAAATACCACTGTGAGGTATTATGTGCTTTGAGAGCAACATGAACAACAAGGGCTTTCTTATATTTCTTAGGCACCCAAGAAGTGGTAACCTTTTGTTTACTCTTGTTGTTGGTGGTTTTAGCCGGAATGTGAGAGGCATTTACTGACGGCAAAGACATCTGTCAGAATTCCTCAATCAAACTCTGTGATGTGGCGGCCAAAAACTCAACTTGCTCTCTTAGACTAGAAAACTCATCAATATGACGTGGTGGAGCAGAAGTACGTCCTGTCCAACCCAAACTATAGAAAAACTCCCTGAGGTGGCATTTTCTTTTGTAATAGGTACAAAATAACACATTCAAAGGCAGACCTTGGTTTGTTTTTCTTGGTCGAACTCTCCTTTGAGGTTTTTTACGATGTCCATAAGGAGTCGTAGTAAACTCAGGAACTGGTCCAGGTGAAATTTGGGATGTGGAGGCATCATCATAACCTATTCCCTGCCTATCACCAAAACCTAAAGTAGGGCCGAGGAGCATCTTTCCCATCTTCCCAGATCTATCCTCGATTTGTACCTTGACTTCCCGTGCTTTTTCAAGATCATGAGTCAGTTGGGCAACAAGGGCTTCAAGTTTCTTCCGAGTCTCCACGGAGGAATGGATCTCACTCGTAAGACTAGCCACTTGTTTAGTCAACTCCCCTGTCTCTTTTTCAAACATACTCTCTCTCTTTATAAACAAACTCTCTTTCTCAACACAAGCAGATTCTCTCTCTCAGGGCGGTGCAGGTGGAGGACTCTCTCTCTCTCTCACTTTTCTTAAATCTTCCTCTAAGGCGGTGATTTTAAGAACTAACGCTTTGTTACGCTTTTTAGTTTTAAATGACTCAGAATATAACTCAGCGTAGGCGCGTTGAATATCACTCTCACTCTCACTTGAGTCATCCTCCCCCTCACTCACATCGATCTCACTGTCGAGGTGTCCCTGTGATGCAGCATCCTCATCGTCGTGAGAAGTACTCAACGTGCTCACATGACTAGCCATGAATGCGGTGAAGTTACACTCATGTGGTGACTTATCTCCTGATTCCACCGACTCGACCTCACTGTCGTCGCTAATGGTAGCATTAAGGACCGCTTTCCCTTTCTCTCTGTTCAGACGTGTGGCACACTCAAAGGCTCTATGACCCCTACCGTCGCACTCAAAGCACCTCTCACTATCTTTCTTAGGAGGATCTTTAAAATCTTTTTCATTTTTCTTTTCAAACTTATTTTTCTCAAATTTCTTTTTATCTTTAATATTGCCATTTTTCTTAAATTTGAGAATCCTCTTGAAATTTTTTGCAAAAAGAGCCAAATCATCTAAGTCAAAATCACAATCAGAATCTGACGTGTCAGTCTCTCTCTTTCTAGATGACTCTATCCTCTTTTTAGCCGACCCCTCACTCTTTCTCTCTTGGGCATTAAGTGCAATTCTCTTATCTTTAGACCTAGCAGTTTTAGGGAACATATCAATTTCATATGTTTGCAAATCTCCTACAAGTTCTCACAATTTTAGCGTATTTAAATTACCCATAGAATTTAGCACAATGACTTTAGGGATAAAATGCTTAGGCAAAGAACGAAGAATATTTTTGACAACTCTATCATTAGGAATATTTTAACCAAGATTAAAGCTAGTATTAACAATGTCAGAAAGTCTAGCATAAAAATCATCAAAACATTCAGTTGCATGCATGGTGATGGTTTCAAATTGAGTTGTCAAATTTTGCAATTTAGACTCTTTCACAGCATTAGTTCCTTCATGGGTAAGTTGCAAAACATCCCATGCCTCTTTTGACGTGGTGCACGTCATGATACGTCGAAACTCATCAGGAGTGATAGATTCGAAAATAGCACTCTAACCATTAGAATTAAAAGAAGACCATTTAAATTCATCTTCAGTCCAAGAAGTGACAGGTTTTAAATTGGTCACGTTTTCAACAGTGACGGAGGGAGGTGTCCACCCTCTTTCAACTAGAATCCAAACACGTTCATCTATGGCTTTCAAAGCAGACCTCATGCAGGTTTTCCAATAAGCATAATTTGTCCCGTCAAAAACTGGCATTTTATTATATGATTTCTCCATAATGAACACACTCGTTTTCAAAAATCAATTTTTCAGAAAATTGATATCTTAGAAAAATTTTGTGGAAAATTACACGGTAAAGTTGTGTAACTGGCTCTGATACCAATTTGAAATACTGTGTGCGTGCGTTCAAATAAGAAATAATATAATTAAATTCAGTTTAACTCAAACAAACCCTAAACATGCAACTAAGTGTGATTGAAACAAGATGAGATCATGCAATAGTTATTCAAGCACACACAAGTGAGAAAAAATCCCCCAAAGGGGCAAAACCATTTATTTCCATTATAATATTGTAACGTACAATTTTGGATTACAATGAAAATACAAGTGACTAAGAATTACCCTCGGGTGTCGGATTCTGTAGTCGATGGCTGGAGATATCCCTTTCCAATAGGGCAGTAATGAAGAAGAAGAGCGGTCTTCTTCACAAGGGTTGAACAGCAAAGGGTTGTGTTCTAGGGTTTATAAATGATTCACAAATGATTTGGAAATTTGTGTGAATCAAAACATGAGTTTGGTAACTCAAAAAGATGAAGACATTTAGTTTTTGGACTCTGAAAATCGTGTATAAGTCTTAGGAAACAAACTCCCCGTAGTGGGTTTATAAAAGAAACTTTTAGCCTAAAAAATCTCTGCACGATCTGTTTGAAATTATCCCAGGCGGACCGGTCCTGGTCTGAGGCGGATCGGTCCGAGGTGGCGGGCCGGTTATTTCAAATTTTGGCATTATCGATTCTCTTGCAGTTCGGGGTGTACTGGCTTTTCAACAAGAAGACCGGTCTGGGGTCGGATCGGTTCATTTTCTTTGGGCGGACCAGTCCGGCCTGTCAGGTTTTTTATTCCTCCTTTTCTTTGATATTCGGATCCGTTGATGATGATATGAATCTTGAATTTCTTCAATGGTGTATCGGCGTATGACATACCAATGGACAAAAATGTCCTTGCATAGTAACGTTTCCAATTATACAATGGTTAATAAGAAGGCATAAGGTCTCTTTTATAGACTTAGTGGTGTGCAATACCACCCCCAAGCATGCACTTTATGCTGATTAAAATCAGGACCAATGAGCATACGACAACTATAGAGATTAGTGCAGAAGCTATGATGAGGAATATTCTCCCCACGTAGTTGTTTAATCTTCAATAATGACTTAGTTGAATTTACCTAAAATACATGTTGTCATGGTTCCCATGTCTGCACAAGATATCCAAGCTGATGGGTCTCGATTGGTCAAAGTGTTATTCTTTTTAAATAAGCTAAGAAGAGAATGGGCAGTCATCTAAGATCGGCATCCTAATATTTGGCTAAGGTTGTTGAAATACATATTGGTGTCATCTAAGGCCGACTATGATATTATTTGAGACTAATTTTCACCTTGCCTATTGAGCCAACTGTCCTAACTAGTCGTTCGTAGTGATCTCTGGGGCTGTGACCACTTTGGAGAAGACTGGTGATGAAAAGTTTTGATGTATAGTGTTCCTATTCAAAGATGTCTGAGGAACACTCTTACTCAAAGGGTCGTCATGATTGGGATGAGAACACCGTATTCGACATAAGACAAGTAATTAAAATTTTGAACAAGTCTATGCATGTTAGCAATAAAAGTGATAAAAATTCTATCATGAAGAAAGTAATCATAAATGATCAACGAAATACTAGCCACGCATTATCAAGCACATTAAATGTATTTAAACACCGTAAAAAATTCGCATGAATGGATTGAATGAGTTTGCAATTCGAACATCTTAAATGAATTTCCATATATGGTGAAAAACCTAATGCATAAATCTTTTTTAGTTTTTCAAACTTTTTCTAAAAATGGAAAATATTTTAGGAATTTCCAAGATTTTTCAATAAAAGAAAAAAAGCGAGCACATATAGACATGTAAATATATAGAAATACTAGAGATGAAGAGCCTCATGTGTTTATTGATTATAAGCTCGGGTGTGAGAATTATGCACCCCAGTGATGATCCCACTGTTCCTCATACTACCTCAATGGACCCCGCACTTGATTTAGAGGATCCACCCTCTTGGGTTCGAAAGAGTCATGATCCTTTCGCTATACTTGGTGATCCCACACTAGGTGTCAAGACTCGAGCTCAACTTGACAATGTGGTTAGGTACTCTTGATACACCTCCTTAGTAGATCCCAAGAATCTGAAAGAAGCACTCAAGGACAAGCATTGGATATGCGTTATGCAAGATAAGTTGCCTCAGATTCGTAAGAACGATGTCTGGTATATATTCCTCTAACCTAGCGATTCTAAAGTGATTGGTACCAAGTGGATTTATAAGTATAAAATGGATAAGAATGGTATCAAGGTTGGCAATAAGGCTAAGTTGGTCACTCAAGGCTACACATAGAATGAGGGTGTAGACTTTAGCGAGATACTTGCTCTTGTTGTTAGTCTTGAGTTCGTCCGCTTATTAATAGACATAGCATGCCGTCTACGGTTCAAGTTAAACCAAATGGATGTCAAGAGTGCCATTCTAAATGGAATTCTACAAGAGGAAGGTTACGTGGAACAACCAAAGGGGGGGAAGACCCAAAGCACTCGAGACACATCGTTTATCTTAATAAGGTATTGTATAATTTTAAATAAGAACCCCATGCTTGGTATGATAGGCTCACTTCTTATCTCTTAGAACACAACTTCAAGAAAGGAGGATTGGATAAGACTTTGTTTATAAGGAGACAAGTTGGTGTTATCTTAGTTGTCCGAGTCTATGTGGACGACATTGTATTTGGATTGGTGCTATCTTAGTTGTCCGAGTCTATATGGACGACATTGTATTTGGATCCATGTGTTCCTAACATGCCCATAAGTTTCAGTAGGAGATGAAGAGTGAGTTTGAGATGATCATGGTTGGTGAACTAATGTTTTTCTTATGTCTCCAAGTGCGCCAACTTGAGTATGGTATATTCATATCTCAATCCAAATGTGATAAGGACCAAGTGTATATATTTGGTTTAGACTTTGATAAGAACTCAAGCACCGCTATGAGTACATTAACTAAGCTTAGCAAAGTCACTTTAAGTAAGGACGTAGAGAAAATCCTATATAGAATCATGACAGGTAGTCTTTTCTCCTTGACTTCTAGTCTTCCCAACATTTCCTTTAGCGTTGGAGTTTGCGGAAGTTACCAAGCATCCCTAAAATATCTCACTTACTTGAACTTAAACATATCATCAAATGCGTTAGTGGAACTCTTTCTCAGAAAATTCAGTATTCCTTTGATACAGATAATCGTTTGTCCTCTTATTCGGATGCCAATTGGGCCGGGGACATTGATGGTTATAGCATCACCTCGGGTGGATAGTTTTACTTTGGGAGTGCTCTTGTCTCTTGGTTCAACAAGAAGCAAAAATCCATTTCTTTTTCCATAAAGGAAGCCAAGTATATAGCCATCAGGTTGACTATTATGGATGAAGAAAATGTTGGAGGATTATGGGATTACCCAAGGAATAATTACTATTTCATGTGATAATTCAAGTGCAATTCACATATCCCGTAATTCGATCAAATATTCCCACATAAAGCACATTAGGATACTTAAGAATTTTATTCATGATCTTGTTGAGGAGAAGATCGTCTACTTGAGCTTTTGAGAAGCGAACGTCAATTAGATGATATTTTCACGAAACTTTTAGATGCACTTAGATTTGAGGATCTTAGGAAGTTTTTGGGTATTTGTTCTGTTGATTGAGTTTAGGTATTTTATCTAGTGTTTTGTTTTTATCATATCGTGATATTTATGCACACCATAACCATAGATCTTTTGAGGTTAAAAACCCTATAAGCTCCACTCAATGATGAATATCCTAAATATATCCCCACATCACTTCTGGAGTCAAACTTTTCTAATTTCTCTCTATCACTCAAAATGTATCAAGGACTCGTAAAAAGTTGGATATACGATAGGTTGAGTTTCTTCCCTATCCACATGTCATAAGGCATTTATAACGTGTGTGGATGAAGATATATCCTATTCACCATATGGCATGTCGTATTAATCATCTTTGTCTAAAAACATCTATGTATGTTTCTCCCAAGAAGCATGGATCTATTGATCATTTGAATCGTTCGGTTCTTCCTCTCAACTATCCCATTTTGTTGAGGAGTAAGAACGGCTAAAAACTTGTGTTTAACACCCACTCCATCACAATAGCTATCAACTCCAGCTTATTTAAATTCATTTCCATTGCCACTACACATCCAATTAATAATGACACTATCTTGGTTTTGTTGGATATTACAGTTGGTTGTTAGGAACTCTACTGTGTCGTACTTTTCTCTAAGAAATGCGATAATGGAGTATCTTAAAAAGTCATTGACCATGGATAAAATATGTCTCATACCACCAATGATCTCCATATGTATAGGACCCATGAGATCCATATGTATCAACTCCAACACACCAAATGTGTTAATGGTATTCAACATTCGATGGGGACTCTTGATTTATTTTCCTTATTGTCAAGGACCACAAACTGAGGAAGTTGGTTTCCCAAGCGAAGCCAAGCCATGAACTAGGTCTTTATCTATTAATCTCTCAAGATCTCTTAATTTCACATGACCTAGTCACTGATTCCAAAGGTCCATAAAGGAGACCCTATCATTATTGCACACAAAGGAGTACTTGGGAATGATCCATAGAAATTATCTTTGGTCCTCACTTCTTATAGTAATAGTTCACCGAATTGATCATATACGTTACACTCAGATCGATCAAACTGTATCGCAAAGTCTGTATCTCAAAGTTAACTTATGCTAATTAAGTTATCTTTCAACCCTTCGATGTAAAAAACATTATGTAGCTTAGGAAATCTAAGTATCTCAACACAATCACATCCTAACATACTATATCAACTCCCATCTCCAAAGGTGACTTTTCCTTCCTTTTGGTCCAAAGGTCTATAGAGTACGACTTGTCACGGATCATGTGCCTAGATCACCTGCTATCAAAATACCATTGAGATGTATTAGTAACCTTGAGAGAAACTTGAAGAACAGGGGATTTGTTGTCATTCTTAGGTACCTAATGGAGGTAAACTTTTGTTTGCCAGTACCATTATTAGCTCTAGTCTAAGCATTGGAAACATTCTTAAGAGGCATAGACATCCTTTGAAATTCTTCCATTAACATTCGAGAAGTGGAGACTAGGAACTCAACTTGCTCTCTAAGACTAGCAAAGTCGCTATAGCAGTGTGCAAGAGTATGTGTTTATGGAGTTCTTCTTAACATGTAGAAAAATTCTCTAGGGTGACATCTCATTTTACAATGGGTGAAAACATAAACTTGTTTGGGTATAATGTAGTTACCTCATTTAGGTAATAATATCTCTGGTGGTTTAGGTCAAGGCCCATATGGATCCACTACAAACCTAGGAATCGCTTACAGTGTAGCATAAGAAGTAAATGCACCGTCGTAACTTATTCCTTGCCTTTGCCTAAACCCTAACGTGGGATCGATGAATATCTTTCCAACCTTCTTAGATGTTCCCTCTACAGTAACCTTGACCTCCTGGGAACATTCGAGTTCTTTCTCAAGTTAAGATACAAGGTCTTCAAGTTTCTCACGAGTTTCCAAAGAAGCTTAAAGATATCTCTTACGACTAGCCACTTTGTTAGTCAAATACTATTTTCCCTCTCCAAAAAAACAACTATATCTCTTAAATAAATCCTCATCGAGGTCCCTTTCTTTCTTAATTCTTTTAACTCTTTCTCTAGCGATAGAACCCAAAGAGACAAATCCGTCTTTTTCTTTTTCGTTATAAGTGACTCAGCATAAAGCTCGACATAGTCACATTAAAGGCCATATTTTCCATTACTCAAATCGTCTAATCCCTTAATCTCTCTAAAATGACTAGACTCACTATCAAGGTCATCATTTTTAGAAATGTCCTCATCGGTATGAGACGTACTCAATGTACTAACATTATTGTCCATGTACACTGTCAAGTTATGTCCATGATCGGCATAAGACGTACTCAATGTACTAACATGATTTGTGACTTTACCCTCACACTCATAGCATATTTCCTCGTCTCTCTTAGGGTACTTTATTCTCTCTTTCTCAAAACCTTCCTTTCCCCACTTATCATTTTTGTCTTTTTAAAAAGTTATATTTTCTTTGGAAGTATTTTATTTTCTTAATTCAAGAACTTTTTTAAACTTTTTCTCAAAATGGGAAAGATCGTCGAGATCAAAATATAATTTGGACTCGGAAACCTCCTCTTTCCCTTTAGATTGGGCACTCAAAGCAATCCCTTTACCCTTTTTCTTTTGAGCTTTGGAGAATATATCGATTTCAGAAGCTAAAGTGTATCTTACGAGCTCTTATAACCCAAGCATATCTAAAATTCCCAATGAATTAAGGACCGTGACCTTAGCATAAAATTAGGACGGAATTGAGCTCAAAATATTTTTTACAACTCTCATCTCAGGAATTCTCTCACCCAAATAAAAACTAGAATTAACTATATCAGATAAATGTGCATAAAACTCATCAAAGTCTTAGTTTCTAGCATAGAAATAGTTTCAAATTGTGCGGTGATATTTTGTAGCTTAGAAGCTTTCACATCATTGGTACCCTCATGAATGAGTTGGAGGATACCCACACTTTCTTAAACGTGGTGTCACACCCGATGTTTTGTATCTAGTAATTCTAGAGTAATAGTAATTTGAGTGTAAGAAAAATAAAACTTTATTTATGTGGATTCATAGCTTCTTATTACATAGCTTTGAGTCTCCATAAAATTGAAATAAAAGGGTGGCCGGAAGTCATCATAACACAAAAATAAAAAAAGGGGACTAAAAGGTCACATAAGTTGATCAGTTGTGGTGAAAGTGTTATAATGAGTGTTATTATCTTTGCTAGTTACCACCCGCATATACGTAACCAAAAATGTTTCCTTGGTAAGACTGAATGAAAATCCAGTGGGGCGGGGGGGATTTCTCCTTCTTCGATTTCTTTTTCCATATGGAAGGGAAACAAATAAGCAAACCTTTGCCAAGTAGATAATTTTATTTCTATAATAAGTGTAATATATGTGAGTTTGTTAGATAGCAAATGAAGTACTGAATTATGTCCCAATTATAACAAATCGGAATAAATTGAGATATCAACAGTAATGAAACAGGGTATATGGAGTTGTGTTGATATTTATAAGAATAATATGGTGATTATAAATGGATAATTATTTTATCGATTCCTAAGCATAAGTTTCAGACTATAATATCATAACCCATAATTATCGGCTATAGAGTCTTCAACTGCATAGCAATATTCTTATAATAACATCCAAAACCTTTGGATAAAATCAACCCAAAACCTTTAGGAAATGACCAGCTAGGCACATTAATTAGAGCGGCACTCATATGTATGTACCAATAAAACTAGGCACTCAAGTATATGTGTCCTATAGGCCAAATAGCACTTTTGTGGGTATTTCGAAAGTCTATTCCCTGAATTATATTGTATGCTACTAGGTTTAAATGAAAACATAGGTTGCATGAAATTATCGATTTAGGATATAATCGGATAAGTATTGAATCAATATTCATGGTATTTTTGAACTACACAAAAGAGTTCATAAATGAGAACAAAATTTTATGGGCTATCACATTGTGATATAAACAAATAAAATAATTCAAAGATGTAAGATCAAAAATAATATCGAGATAAAATCACCTACTTTTAAATTTCAATTCGTTTGTAATTTATCTTCGTTTCCATGGGTTAAATTGGGTATTCTGAAATCAGGGATAGTATTAATGTTTGGAGTATGAAGGAGAAATAAATTTCTAAGTGAAAGTTGGGATGAAATATAATTTGTTTAAAGTGCAAAAATTAGTGTTGGGGTTTAATGTACATTTATGAAAAGTTTAGGTTTTTTATTAACTTCCTTATTTCCATTCATTTCTGGAATTGGTGATAAAAAAGACATTTTTATTGTATTTAAAGTTAGGGGATATGACGCGACTAAGAATCTGTCTCTAAAGTGCGTTCTCTCTAGGCTCAAGTGCAAGCATGTCCCGTTAGTAATAAACCTGATAAGTCGGGATCGTCTCCATAGGGAAATAGGACGAGAAAATTGTGAAGACGGAAGGACAGATTGTTAACCTAAATTCAATGCTAAGAAGAAGGAAAAGGTGATTTGAATAGTGAAACAACTACAACTAAATGCAATTACTCTAAATTATCTAGATGATTGATGATGATTGAACTAAAACTTGAACTATATGATGAGAAAAACGGGTCGGGAATACAATCCCTCAACCCTAGTGTATTGCTGGTATAAAAGTAATTGTAAATTTAAGTGATTAATCATAACCATACTTTAGTACTCCCAAGCATTATGTATATGAGGTTCAAGCCCGCACCATACGTAATCAGAGGACGAGTAAAGCGGTAACACGATAGCTAGACTCGCTTTGCAGTCTAAAGCATCCCGGTTACCTTGGAGAAAATGAGATCCAAAGATCTACAATGGTTGTGTTCGCTACGAATTACAGTCAAAATAATCCTTAAGTTTAGGGGATTTATTTTATACACAACTATCACATCGGGTTGAGTTCGTGCATCCCAACCGTAAAGAATTTAGGCGTACATGTTGAACCTAACTGTGCATGAATTAACTAGGTTGAATGTGAAATAAATCATGATGGAAGTGTATTGAAACATGCAAAGAATTATTATAAACCTAGAATTTGTCTGAATCGTGCAAGAAGAATAACATGCAAGAGCAATAATTGAGACAATGAAACTTGAATTAAAACTTGAGATCAAACCCGGAAATAATCAATATTGAATCACCAAATCAACGTTATGTACCTAGGGTATTCTCCTACTCTTCTCTCTATCAAAATATGATCAAAACTATATTTTCTAAGTCAATACAATGATACATGTACGTTTTAGAAGAAGTTGTAACATAAGAGGAATCTTTGGACCAATCAGCAATAAGAGGAAAATTAGCGCATCAGACACCTCGAACCGATTCGCAGGTACCCCGAACCGGTTCCCAGAGTGGTTCGGGAAATCTTGTTGGTTTTAGGCCTCTTTCCAACACTTCGAATATTTTCCAGCTTCGCTTCCTTTCTTCTATGGATTTTCTTCAACTTCAAGGGGTCATAACTCCTTCATCGTAGCTCGAATTTGGGTGTTGTCTCTTCCAGTGTTATCATTGTTTCGAGATCTTCAACTTTCCAGTAGGCTCCATCTCCAGGATCCGACTACAGAATTACAAAAATGCCCTTGAACTTGCCTTCCTAGCTTTTCTTTCAATTTCTCTTCAAAATCTCATGATTTTCTCGCATCTTCGGGTCTTCATAACTTTTGATCCCGAACTCAGATTGGGACGACGTTTCTTCCTATGAGCTCATGAATGTGATATCTTAGGCTTTTATTTTGGGTTCTCAACCGGATTCCTGATGTAAATTATGATTTTTCCCTTTTGACTCGTCATCTTTCTTTTCTCCAACTTCTTTCGGTTTCTTTCTTTCTACATGCGTTAAATACCTGTAAAATTGACAAGAAATACACAAAACTCAGGATACTTGTTAGAAGAAATAGTTAGCAAAGATAAGAGATAACTTAATCCATTTTACATTGTCCGAGGTAATAAAAGCCTCTAAATTAAGGGGTAAATTCAGAAGAATTTATGCCTAATCAGGATATTTTAAATAGTTGAAAAATCCAGGGTTTAAAATAAAAATTGAAAGTTTGGTTTTAAAACTCTTAAAATTGTTTTCTCGAGAAATTATTTCTTAAAAACCAAATAGGGTGATGTAATATACGATTTTGAGCAGAAAATAAAATATTTGTTTCGAAAAAATCTCAGAATTTTCTTATTGAAAACGCGCCTTCACGTGCTGGGTCAAAGTCCATAGACACTTGATTTTGACTTCACTCTCGTGCGTGTACTAGACTTCATCTCCTACCTTCTTCGTTTTGTTGACTTTAGGGTTTGAAAATATTGGCATTAAATCCAAATTGTTCTTGATTACCTTTTAGGTTGATTCTTGAAAGAAAATTGTCTAATTTGTTTAAAGGATCCATCGTATTATTTTCAAGCATTGAGGTTAACTAATTTGAGATATTTATTTTTGTAAAAATGGCGTAAGTTTGACTTTAACATTCGTGGTTTTAGGCTATGATTCAAGCTACTGCATGGTGATATTCATGATTTAGGATCAAAATGTAGTTGAACTGGTTTGGTTTCAAATAGTTTAGTTTACCATAGCTCCTGAATTTTAATTTTGAAATTTTCAGGTGTCTTAGATTTTTAAACTTTTATTTATGGTATCAAAACTCAATCTGGGTTGAATTAAGCTTTTCACCTAGGTTCCTTATAACTAGGGCTCGAGTTCGTTGACTTAAAAATTGGTTCAAAGTCAATAGTACAGGTTCCACCATTAAAGCTCAATCTTTAATGGAGGTTCCTGATATTTAATTTTTTTCAGTCCATTCCCCGTATTAGAACTTATATGTAAACTCATATTTATAACCTATAAATTCCCATAAACTTAAACAACTTAAAAATATAGAATTTCTACATAAAATCATAAAAATACCAAAATGCTAGAATTTTGCTTTGTGTTTTTCACTGTGGTAGTGTATCTTTTATAGTGGTAAAGAAGGGGCCTTATACTAGTGGTAAAGGGGAAGGGGTTGGTGGGAAAGGAAGTGGAAATTTACCATGGTTTGGTTAAGTTTCACCGAGGTACCTTGTGGAGGACATGGGGACCATGTGTATCCCATGTGGTACAACTACTCACAAAGGAGCCAACTAGCTAAAATGTCCAGGGGTCAAGTGCAAATAGTTTTACTTTTGATTTGGGTCCTTGGGTAATATATAAGATGAATTTAGGAATAATTATTCACTTTTTTGAAAGTTTAATTGGTAAATGTTTAATTTTTCAAACTTGTTAGATTGTGTTGTGTAATTAATTCAAAATACAAATACTTTTATTAAGTTTTGTGTTTAAGTTTGAGTTATAAGGATAAGATATGCTTTAAATAATAAATTTTAAAGATACTAGGAGTATTTTGATAATTTTGAAACTTTGATGGTTACTAAAGTAATTACCTTATCCTTTCGGATTATTCATCAAATATAGGGAGGTTGATACATTTTACCTTCCTAAAAAAATTCATCCTCAAAATTACTTTTAAAAAGTGTGAAATAGTGTATTCTCATAGATTCTTATATTTCCCATGTTGCTTGTTCCATACCATTGTCTTGCCAAAGGATCATTATTGGAGGAATGGTTTTTCATCGAAGAAATTTTTTTTCCAATCAAGAATTTTGATAGGGTTTTTCTCGAAGTCATGATTGGGTTTCACTGATATACCATCCTAAATAATAATGTGATTGGGATCAGGTATGTATTTCCATAGTTGTGAAAAATGGAGGTAGTTCTAAAATATAGGGTACTCGTCCTATAAGTTCGATGATTTTAAAAGGTCCGATATAACTAGGTGTTATTTTCCCTTTCTTTCCAAACTAAATAATATTTTTTCATGGGGACAGTTCTCAAGAATACCCGATTGTCTATCCAAAATTCTAAAGGTTTCCTTTTGTTATATGCATAAATCTTTTTTCAACTTTGGGCCGAATGTAATCTTTCTTGAATTATTCTTATCTTTTTTTTTTTAGCTATAATTTTGGGTCCAAATATATGTTTGACTCGGGAGTCCTTCCAGGATAAAATTTAATGACAGGGCCTACCGTATAAGGCATCATAAGCAATTGCTTGAATGCTGGTTTGATAGCTATTATTGTAGGAGAATTCAATTCAGGCGAGATAATCATTCCATATACCATAAAATCCCAATGATTAAGTTGGGAACATATCCTTGAGAGACGAAATTACTCTTTCAAATTAACCATTGATTTAGGTATGGAAGGCAATGCTTAGATTAAGCTTGGTTCCCATGGATTTTTGCAATTCTTACCAAAATCTATGAATCAAGGATCTGATAAGATATAATGGATAAGGGTATTCTATGGAATCTAATAATTTCTCAAACATAAAGCTCACTGAGTTTTCAAAAAGAATTAGTAGCTTTTGTTGGTAAAAAATGGGTAGATTTGGTAAGTTGATTGACAATAACCCATATTGAATTAGAACCTTGATATTTTAAAAAAAAAAATCTATAGTTAAAATCCATGGTAATGTGATCCCATTTCCATTCTGGAATAGAGAGTGGTGGTAATAATCCTCAGTGATGCTGATGTTTAATTTTTACCGGTTGGCGGGTTATATATTTTTCCGCAAAATTGGAAATATCCTTCTTCATACATTGCCACTAGTACTATTAATTAAGATTATGATACTTTATAGTGCTCCCTGGATGAATCATAAATCTGGAATGATGGGCTGCCTCTAAGATTTCTTTTCATAAGGAGGGGTCTAGGGGGACACACAATCGATTTTTAAATCTTAACCCTATTTTGGGGTTATATGACTAATATCCCTTTACTTTGTTGTCTTCCTAGTTTTACTTTTGGCCTTTCAGGAATTCATCCCCTTATTGATGTTTCAAAATTCTTTTGCGGAGGGTTGGGTGAGTGATGATATTTCTCAGAATGATTATTTTTTCAAAAGATTTTCTCTGCAAGTTGTATTCTCTTATAGTAGTTAAAAATAAAAAAATACGACTGCATTCCCTTTTACTTTTGACTTAAAGCATCGACAACTACGTTGCTTTTTCCAGGATGGCATAGTAAGTTAAATTTAAGATCCTCCAAAAACACAATCATCATTTTTGTCGAAGATTTAGATCTTTCTAAGTAAAAATATATTTGAGACTCTTGTGGTCGGAGAATGCTTGAAATTTTTCCCCGTACATATAGCACCTCCAAATATTTAGGGCGAAGACTATAGCCGCCAACTCCAAATCATGTACCGAGTAACTACATTCATGAATCTTTAACTATCGTGCCCATACTCGATCACATTTCCTTGTTTCATCAACACACATCCCAATCTTGTAATGAGGCGTCCGTATATATGTCAAAACCAATATTACTCGAGGGAATAGTGAGGATTGGGGCAATAGGTAACTTTTCCTTTAACTTAAGTAAGGATTTTTCACATTAGGAAGTCAACTAAAATTGGACATCCTTTCGAATTAGCTTCATCAAAGGTAAGGTAATTTTCAAAAATCGTTCCACGAAGCGTTGACGGTAACCCGTGAGTCCTAGAAAGCTTTGCATTTCCATAAAGTTTGTAGGTTGCTGCCATTCGAGTACTAGCATAATTTTCATTGGGTCAACCTGTATACCTATTTTGGTGATCACATGCCTAAAAAAACTCCACCTTTTTCATAATAAAATCATATTTTATTTTCATCACATAAAGGTTGTGTTGGCATAAGGTTTCTACTACTATGCACGAGTGATTTTCATGGTCCTATCTAGTCATAGAGTATATTAATATATCATCTGTGAAGATGATTACAAATTGATCCAGGAAAGGTCGAAATACTCTACGCATTATGTCCATGAAAGTTGCAGGGGCATTGGTTCATCCGAAGGACAAAACCATGAATTCAAAATGGCCATATCGATTTCAAAATGTAGTTTTGGGTATATCTTCTTCTTTTATGCAAAGTTCGTCATATCCATATCATAAGTCAATTTTTGAAAATATTTTTATTCTCGCAATTGGTCAAATAGGTCTCCTTTCCTAGTTAAAGGATACTTATTCTTAATGGTCACTTGATTCATCTTATGATAGTCGATGCATAATCGAAATGCGACATCCTTATTTTTCATAAACAAAAGTGGTGCTCCCCAAGGAGATGTACTATGTTGTACAAAGCCCTTATTTTTAACAAGCCATCAAGTTGGGTTATACGTTCCCGTAGTTCTAATGGGGCCATATGATAAGGATGTATCGAAATAAGTGAGGTGTTAGGTAACAATTCAATAACAAATTCAAGTTCTCATTTTGAGGGTAGTCCAGTAAATTCTTCTAGAAATACATCACCATACCTTTTTAAGATAGTAGGAGGAGATGTAAATCCCTTTTTATGATGTTGAAAAGTATTAATTTGAAGTGACTCTTCCCTTGGAAGTAAAATGGGGTTTGATGAGGCCTTTTGAACGTTACTCTCTTTTCGTGGAAGATAATGTGAGCAATTTTGGGCGATAAAATGTCCATTCCTATGATCAAGTCTACTACTTTAGGTTTAAGACTATTAAATCTACTTTTAAAATCCATGTCCCGATCCTTAGAATGTGTTGTTTACAAACTCTATTAGTCATAGAGATTTATCCAGTTAGCATTCCTATAGATAATGGATCTACCAAGGGACTAGTAGATAATTGCAATCGAGTCACGAAGGCATAGCTAATGAAATAACGTATTGAGATGGAGTCAAATTATATGTGTGTTGATATGTTATGAAATGATATGTTACCTTATACAATGTCATGATAGTTTGAATTTTTTATTAGATGAATGGCAAAATTCCGACCTCGAGTCTTAGTCACCGATTCTTGCCTCTTTTCATGAAACCTTTGCTGAGGTGGGTGATTGTCAGATTTACTGGTTAGTGTCACAAACGAGGGTTCAATAAAGTTAATAGATTTGGTTATTGGCAAGGAAATAAAACTTCCAGGATATGATTGTTGAAGGTTTGGGCATTATGGCCTTATGTGTCCTACTTGGTTACACTCATGGCATTGCATTGTACATCCACTATTGCTAAAAATTGATCGTCCTTTGGTTTGGCATAAGGATGGTCTCGTTGATTGGAATGATTCCTAATGACATACGAGCTTCTAGGGGGTGCAGTCATGATTCAGTTAAATCCTCCAAATGCTAAAAAAAATTCAATAAGGGAGGCTACCTCTATAATTTGGTAAAGTCACGAAGTTGTAATGGGATAACACAAGATTTAATATTTATTCACAAGCCATGTTCAAAGTGTTTACACATTTTGGCTTCAGTATACATATATTCTTCAGCATACCAAGATAGTTATATAAACATGGCCTCATATTGTGATACCTCCTGCTGTTGCAATTGTAAACTTATGAATTCCATAATCATTTGATCTCTCATTGATCCAGAAAAGTACTTTTTAAAGAAAATCTCCTCAAATTGAATCCAATTTAAATTATTAATATCTCCGGACTAAAGAACAGACTGCCACCAAAAATGGACTTCTCCTTCAAATATATATGTCTCCAGTTTCACCCTAAGTTCAGGTCTTATACCTAATTTATTTAGAACTTTAAGTTTTTGACGTATCCATTTTTCAACTTCTATGGCATCGGGATTTCCATAGAACACTGGTAGTCTTTGACAGAGAAATTCCATAAGCGCGTTCATTCTTTGGGTCTCATTCGGGATCTCATTATTAATAGGGTGTGGGGGTGGTACATTTTGTTGCATCCTGGTCAAAGTCTTCAGTTCTTGTAAACAAAATAAAATTCATTCATTAATTATAGGTGGATTTGGTACGTGTGGAACATTTTGTTGTTCTCCTTGTGATCCACTGGTAGATGATCATGTATTAACCATCCTATATAAAATAACATACTAAGGATATAATGAAAATGCAAGTAATACAAACTTTTTATATTGATATCACAATAATGTTACATTGGAATATGATATAGTCAAAACTTGCGGTAAGAAAAGTACACATTTATAAGTTATCTACAACGCTTAGTTAGGAATATGGTGATAACTCCTTCTCACACACACAAAATTACCAAAAATACTAGATCTATAGTATATTTATTTATTTACATCCATATTCCTTTACTTAATTTACTTTAGGCAAGCTGAGGTATGATGTTGTCAAGTTCGGGTCCTAGGTTAGAAGGATCATAATCAATACAGGTAGTGTTAGAGGTAGTAAAAGTAAAATAGTTGGTTTTGGATGAAATATGGCCATAATTGATTGGGGAATTTAGGGGAGTCATGATAAGTTATTCGAGTGTATCCATGTCCCAATCTAGATGGATGGCTCCTTGCAACAAGTCGGTATGTTTGAAAAATATCTTAGCTTGTTTTGCGGCTCATGCTTCTCCCATTAGGCGACCAATCAGCAGACTATGTTTAATATCCTGGGTAAAGATAGCCTAGTCTCGATTAATACTTCAAATAGTCTAACATGGCTTGTCATATCCCTTGTCTCTAATTGCTTTCTCAAACTTCTCATGCGATGCGGCGCGTATGTCTAAGTAAATTTCATCCAATATATTTTGGTCTGCAAGACAGAATTAGTTACAGAATATCACAAGGAAGGTTTTAATAAATAATATACTTATTCTAAGGATTATACAGGCATAAATTCCTTTAAGTCTAGTATAGGCACGAAAACCTAGCAGTCGCTATGATACCATGTTATCGCACCCGATATTCTGTATCTAGTAATGCTAAAGTAATAATAATAATTTAAGTAGAAGGAAAATAAAAATTTATATATGTGGATGCATAACATCTTATTACATATCTTCGAGTCTCCATAAAAATGAAATAAAGGGGTGCCCGAAAGTCATCATAACAGGAAAACAAAAGGGGGACTAAAAGGTGGCATAAGCTGGTAAGTTGTGGTGAAAATGTTCTAGTGAGATCTACTGTCTTTTCTTGTTACCACCCACACATGTGTAATTGAAAATATTTTTCTTGATAAGATTGAATAAAAATCCAGTGGGGAAGGGGGTATTTGTCCTTTGTCAAATTCATTTTCCATTTGGAAGGGAAACAAATAAGTAAAACTTTGCCAAGTAGGTAATTTTATTTCCATAACAAGTGTACTACATGTGAGCTTGTTAGAGAGCAAATGAAGTACCAAAATTATGTCTCAATTATATAAATGGGAAGAAATTGAGATATCAACTGTAATGAAATAGTGTATTAGAGTTTTGTTGATATATATAAGAATAACATGGTGCTTATAATTGGATAAGTATTTTATCGAGTCATAAGGATAAGGTTTTTATCAGTTATAGAGGCTTCAATTGCATAGCAATACTCTTATAATAACATCCAAAACCTTTTAGTACAATCAACAAAAAAACTTTTGGGGAAGAAACCATCTAGGTAAAAAAATAAGAGCGACACTCATACATATGTAGCAATAAAACTAGGCACTCAAGCATCTGAGTCCTATAGGCTAAATAGTACTTCCGAGGGTATACTAAAAGTTAGTTCCCTAAATTATAATGTATGCTACTGGGTTTAAATTAAATCATAGGTTGCATGAAATTTTTGGGGTAGGGTTTAATCGGATAAAGATTCAATCAATATTCATGGTATTTGTGAACTACATGAAAGAGTTCGTAAATGAGAACAAAAGTTTGGGGCTATCACATGGTGATATAAATAAATATAGTAATTCAAGGATATAAGCTCGAAAATAATTTCGAAATAGAATCACCTACTTTTCAATTTCATATCATTTGTAATTGATCTTCATTTTCATGGGGTTAACCCGGGTATTCTAGAATCATGAATGGTATAAATATTTAGAGTATGAAGGAGAAATAAATTTCTAAGTGAAATTGTGAAATTTAATTTGTTTACAACGTAAAAACTAGTGTTGGGGTTAAATATATATATTTATGAAATGTTTAGGTTTTCTACTAATTTCCTTATTTCCCTTCATTTTTTGAGTTGGTGATAAGAGACATTTTTATTGTACTTGTGGCAAGGAAATTAAATTTAAAGTTTGGGGTTGTTTTAAAATAGTTAAAAAATTCAGAGTTTAAAATGAAAATTAAAAGTTTGGTTTTAAAGCTCTTAAAATTATTTTCTTATAAGATCCGCGTCAAACGTTCCTCATTATATATATATATATATATCCAATATGTATCCAGTTAACATGCATAAACAAATTTGAAATGAACACCATAAGTATTACCTAATTAAACATTAGTAAATCATAAATTCTGAAATAGTCCCAAAGTTTTAATAATTATAAAATGACCCTTAATACTTTTTATAAGGTATTTAAACTTCCTAAATAAGCTATGGACCCCAAAGTTTTTATATATTTTACTTTTAACCCATCTTAAATTACAAACCATGCCCTAAGAATTCCATGCCCAATTTATGAAATTACACTTTAGCCCCTAAACTTTTAAAAAATATAGAAATTGTCCTATATACTCAATATAAACTTAGCAAGGTCCAAAATCTAAATCCTAAACAATTTACACATTAGCTCAGCTAACTAGTATTCCACTTTGGCCGCCACATAAGCTTGGACCCATAGGTTTCCATTTGGAAACACATGTCCTTATATTATCCCCTAACCAAAACTAGCCTAATCAAACGACCTTAACCTCCCCTATAAAATGCCTAATAATTCTCTGTAGAAAGACACCAGTTTGTGCAGTAAAACAAAGCTCTAAATTTGAGAATTTTTGTATTTCTATATTTTATGCATCAAACTTAGTTATATCAATTCCATGTAGTTTCTTCACTTATGTAGGATTCATTTATGCTTTTACATGTAGAAATCAACCTAGAAATACACTGGAAAGGATCAAAAAACTGAAAACACCATTCAGCTTGAGTTTTTATGGTGAATTTTGTATTCTTGAACTTGAACCAGTTTCAAGTTGGGAGTATTTGACCGTAGTCCTTAAAGAACTTATGTGAAACACTTAATTTGATTACAAAACAGTAAGAGTCTTCAAATCAAAATATTTCTTTTTCGACAGTAAAAAATTCAGAAATCGAATTCTTCTTATATACTACGAATTAGACCTTCAAACAAAAACTATTTCGTTCTAAAAACACTCAGGAAAAAAATCTTATACCTGTCGTAGCTCGAGTTTTACTATGGAACTATGAATATGAAACCAAAATTTTAGAAAATTTATAGAAACTGGATAGGAGGCTATAGTCCACCTCAATTCATAAAAGTTCTATTTTCGAATTCCTTGTGAAAAATTAGGAAGAACGGCTTTCGAATCACTCAGAATGGTATTTTATACTGGATTTAATCAAGGGTCAAAGTGTTAAACCCTGAAGTTAATATTTCAAAGCTTGAAGATGAATTAGTCAACATGCGCGCGTGAGTAAAGTCAACAATAGCATGTGGGAAGTTTGACCCAATGCATCAAGGCGCATGCCAAATTAGAAAATGCTGAATTTTTTTCAAAAACGGTCATCTTTGGAATAAATATATCGGGTAATGACCTCAAAATTTTCTTTATGACACGATTGTCGGGTATCTTTTCTCCTAAATTAAAGCATGAATTCACAATATTAGACAATCTCACATAGAATTCATCAAAAGTCTCACTTCCTAATATTTTAATAGTTTCAAATTGAGTGGTGAGGTTTTAGAGTTTAGAATCTTTAATGAAAGTTGTACTTTCATGGGTGAGTTACAGTATATCACATACCTCCTTAGACGTCCCACACATTATAATCCGGCGGAACTCATCCGGTGTGATCTCACTAAAGAGAGCATTTAAACCTTGGGAATTAAAGTTTAATAACTGAAGTTCAATCTCACTCCATCTTTCAACGGGTTTAGGTACACGAACCTCTCCTTCTAGACATGTTGGTGGGTACCACCCTTTATTACTAATTTCCAAACCCACTCATCTAACAATTTAAGTGCCGACCTCATACGCATTTTCCAATACGCGTAGTTAGAACCATCATAAACAGGAGATTTTGAAAAAGGTATATTTTCCATATTTAAATCAAAAAACAAAAGGATCTTAACACAATAATTTAGTGTTCCCGATCTGATACGAATCTGAGAATGCCAATTTCCTTTAAATTATAAGATATGCTCTTGATACCACAATTTTTAAATTCAAAAATGAGATGGTTCACATAATATTCCAAATTTTAAAATTCTTTCGAGATTAACAATCATAGTCCTCAAATTTTAATTTCTTCAAAATTAAATTTTAAATTAAACTAAACAAATATTTAAATTTCCACTTAAACAATAATTAATTCAAGTTCTAACTTCGGCAAACAAACAAAGCATGAAATTTTCACGTTAACTTAGTTGACTTGAATTAAATTAAATTAAATTACCCAAATTTAAACTAGCACCAATTTACTCAAAATTTGTGACTTATACCAATTTTATCTTCTTAACCTAATCATGCATCTATGTGATTTTTACATGATAAAAATAAAAACTATCACAACACCACGATGTTCGAGGAAACCGCAGAGCGGGAAAAACTTCAAATGACCCAGCCAACAATTCCACTAGGTATGGATTTAAAAAAGACAATTTACTTCAACAACTATACTCCCTCTCAAGTCATGACGCTTCTTCGTTCTTCTACCTCTTCCTAGTCGATAACTCCAGTATCCACCGTCGTCTCAAAATCCACCGACAGGGCACAGTCAACAACACATGAAGCCTTCCTCCGTATGCACACCACAAATCAACAAACGGAATCCTCTATAAGAAAGTATCTCCTTTTGGGGTAGAGAATGAAACCCGGTTCCAACAAGAATTGAAAGCTAACATTTTTAAGGTTTCACAAAAAACTATGTGGGTATAACATGTTTTTGTTTAAAGATTAAATCATTTGGTTTAAAAAAAAAAGAGACTTTTGGTTAAGAATTTTGCTCTCAAAAGAACTTGAAAATTATGAAAAGGTATTATTTGTTCCTACACTGTTAATGTATGGTAAAAAGAAAGTGGGGAAGTGGAAAGTTAAAAATAATGACAAAAAAAATACCTGAAAACATAGGTCGTTCGAACGACATTTGGATGTCGTTCGAACGACATTTGGATGTCGTTCGAACGACTTCGTTCTAACGACATGACTAACGAGAAAATAGAGAAAAACAAAGGATTCTCATTCAAAATACTTCGTTAGAATATGTCGTTCTAATGACCTTTCTAATGAGAAATCAGAGAAAACGTAAAGAATCTTGTTAGATAGTTCAATTCTTATAACATGGGAATTTCGTTCGAACAAGATCCCATCTTCATTCGAACGATATCTCAGAAAACAAATTTACTTTTAAAACTCCAAAACTTATATGATAAGATTTAAAATGTTTTTCTAAGAAAAATATAAAGTCGTTTTAAAATATTTATAAAAGGACACCCATAAAAATATCCATGTCTCTATATATATTAAATGCATTCGTACCTTTAGAGACTTTGGGAAATTTGAAAGCTTGATGACGATAAACATGGCACGACAAACTTACAATGATGATATCTTTAATGTAGGCTTGGCCGCTATGTATTTAACTCAAACATCAGAGGCTTGAAAGAACACAACAACTTATATCCTATGACTCAATTAGTTTTGTTCGGAATTAAGTCAATACAACAAACTGACTCAACTGGAAATTTATCCTTACAAATCTCTACCTTTGGCTATTCCGGGACAAAACTAAAATAAAAATACTCTAGGCCATCAAGCTCATCTAAAAAGACACAATCACACACAAAACTAAAAATTATAGATGCTTAACTGACACATGGTATGAGAAGCTTTGCTTGCTTTAAAAGTTTGCCATTTATGATGAAAACCTGCACACCTAAACACACCATCAAATGCATAGGGAATACAATAATATAAAGTTCATTATTAAATCCTCCCCCTTTGTCTAACATGATCTTCCTAAGAAAGTTGCATCTCCCCCTAAGATAGATCTCCCCAAATTAAAGGTTTAGATACCATTTCTTCCCCTTTTTATTCAGGAATAGACAAAAATAAAATGCATATAATAACTCATTTCTCCCCAACAAAAACAAATTCTCCCCCCAAATGTAACAAGGGATAAGCAAAATGGAAAAACAATTATATCATGGAATGGTGTATAGAGTTACAAGTAGAATAAAACAACATGGCAACAAAAGAGAAACTAATCCAAAGATAGAGACCTATATCAACACGAAGCATACATGGACTAGATAGCAAGACAAATACTTAAAAAAGACAAATGATAGCATATATATAAATACTCAAAGGGATATCAATAACGCACAACCACATATATATATATAGGTATAAATACCACACAAGACACCAAATACAATAATTTTTCCATACTCATATGGCATAAATGTGTCTAAATAACCATGTGATAAACGGAGTGAATGGGTGTGAACTAGAAATAAGAGAATTATGGCCCAATCACTTAAAAATGTTCAAGGAGTTCTATTTGATTGCACAAACTATATCAAACATAGATTTAGCCTCATGGGACAGCTAAAGTGAACTCAAAGAACAAATCAGCACAATGCATACAAGCCTAGAATTTTTGTGATTCTACAACCCACTAGAGTGATGAAAAAATAAGCATAACTAAGGTACATCGTCATTGTACAGACCCATTGATATTTCCATCCAAACTCCCTCATACATAATAATTCTTTTCTTTTATTTTGAATGAACATACCAAACTAAATTATGTAGGTCTTGGCTACTTTTTACAATGCCACATTTTTAGGCCCTTTTCAAAATCTTTGGGTCTTAGCTACTTTTTACACTGCCACACTTTTTTTAGACCCTTTTCGTGCACCCTCATATATATTTTTTTGTACATTTCACACAACTCTCACGTGCAACGATTCTTACATGCAAAAATCCTCCATAGCCGTAGCAATATGTTGATGACAAAATTAATAGGAGAACATCGAACTTAGCTCAAATATACATGAGAAGTTAAAGTTCAAAGAGCTCATTAATGTGTGTGAGAGGCATGTAAAAAGAGAATCGATAAAGCAACTCAAAATCTAACTTCTCCATGCAAGCATGATAAAGAACATCTTAAGAATTGAAATTCATAACCAAAAGTTCTAGCCACATGGAAGTGGGGAATTGTATTAGATTCAAACACAAGTATATACCACATAAAATGTGTAAAACTAAAATACACAAAAAAAATGAGTTTTTTCAATTTTAATAAACACCAAAAACAAAAATTGACTCAAAAGACACACAAAATATTTTTGTATTTTTTAATAAGACCAAATAAATAAATAAATTAAATACAAAAGATACGCATATCATAATTCTAATGCAATTTATATAATGAAGCATAAACTAGAATATGAAAAACATACAACTAGCAAAAATCTATCATGAAGAACAAAAGCTAGTGTATGTAAACGAAAATAACACAATCAACCTTTAGATTTAGCAAGGGAGGAATCATGTGCAAGTAAATGAGAATCATAAACTCTATCGTGTAAAGCCTCCAAATCGGATCTCCTAACCCACAAGAGTGAAACACGACACTCTCAAGATTTGGTGACCTTGGTGACTCTACCCTTTGACTTTCTAGGACCATTTCTAAGATCAAAACAAAACCACCTAAGGTGACCCTTCCAACCACAATGTGTGCAAGTGAAAACTCAGCATGAATTATTACCTAAGGTTTGATCTTTTCTGGTTTTGGCTTTATTAGCGAAAGCATTTTGATTATCGAAGCCAATACCACACATGTCGTCTTTGATTTGGACGATGCCTAAGATTTTATCTAATTTCTCTTACCTACACTCCAAATCAATTTTGACTTGACTTGAGTCTTTCAATTTCTCTTCAAGCTCTATTATTTGACACTCAAGTAAACTCCTACTCCCTTCAAACTTGAGAAGCTCTTTCTTCATAGCCTCCATTAAACCTCCAAGTCTATCTCTTTCACATTCTACGTACTCTATCTTCTCTCGAAGAGTTATCTCACATGCCTTAAGATCATCAATTCAAACACTTTAATCATTAGTTGTGGCACATTCTCTTATTTTTTCTTCTAACATTAATTTTACCCTTTTTAATTTCAACAACTCCGCATACAACTCGCGAAAGGCTACTTGAAGTTCACTCTCCACCACCTCTTCTTCATTCTCACTCTATTATCCACTCTCTTTACCATCAAACTCGTGGGATTCAAAAACAATAGCCTAAAAAATTTGATGTATTAATCTATCTCCAATGGAAGATTTTCCATCTCTCATATGACGAGCCATGAATGCGGTAAAATTGTGCTCAATGGGGGAATCAGGTCCCTCTTCCGGTTCACCATCACTAAGGGTGGAATTAAATGAAATAGGTATCTTTACTTCCTTCCTTAGTTTAGTAGGACAATCGAATTCCCTATAGCCATAAGCCTTACAACCATAACATCTATTTTACTCGTCCCTATTAAGATCTTCATTACAATTTTTGAGGATTTTCTCAGCTTTATTATGCTTAGACTTTTCAAATTTCATATAATCATTTTTAATATTATCTTTATTAATCTTAAGAAATTTTATAAACTTGTTAGCAAACATGGCCCTATCTTCCGAGTCAATCTCAAACTCATCATCCAAAACTGATGTTTCCTCCTTACGGGCTTTCAAAGCTATGACCTTATGTTTCTTCTTCTCATCCTTGGAGGGAAACATGTCAAGTTCATAGGTTTGTAAGTCACATACAAGCTCTTCAAGTTTCGTAGAGTTTAAAGTGCCTAAAGCGTTTAAAATGGTCACCTTCGGAATAAATCTATCGGGTAATAACCTCAAAATTTTCTTAACGAAATGGTTGTCAGGTAACTTTTCTCCCAAATTAAAACATGAATTCACAATATCAGACAATCTCACATGTAACTCACCAAAAGTCTCACTTTCCAGCATTTTAATGGTTTCAAATTGTGTGGTGAGGTTTTGGAGTTTAAAAGCTTTAACGAGACGTGTACCTTTATAGATGAGTTGAAGTATATCCCATGCCTCCTTAGACGTCTCACACATTATAATTCGGTGGAACTCATCCGGTGTGACCGCACTAAAAAGCGCATTTAAACCTCGAGAATTAAAGTTTGCTAACTTAAGTTCGGTCTCACTCCATCTTTCTATGGGTCAAGGTACACGAACCTATCCTTCTTGACATGTTGATGGGGACCACCCTTTAACTATCGATTGCCAAACTTGCTCATCTAACGATTTGAGTGCCGACCTCATGCATGCTTTCCAATACGTGTAGTTAGAACCATCAAAAATAGGAAATTTTGAAAAAGGCATATTTTTCATATTTAAACTAAAAAACAAAAGGATCTTAACACAATAATTTAGCGTTCTCGCTCTGATATCAATCTGAGAATGCCAGTTTCCTTTAAATTATAATATATGCTCTTTATACCATAATTTTTAAATTCAAAAATGAGAAGGTTCACACAATATTCCAAATTTTAAAATTCTTTCGAGATTAACAATCAAAGTCCTCAAATTTTAATTTCTTCAAAATTAAAATTAAATTAAAGTAAATAAATATTTAAATTTCCACTTAAATAAGACTTAATTCAAGTTCTAACTTTGGCAAACAAACCAATCATGAATATTTCCAAATTAACTTAATTGACTTGAATTAAATTAAATTACCCAAATTTAAACCAGCACCAATTTACACAAAAATTGTGATTTATACCAATTTTTATCTTGTTAACCTAATCATGAATCTATGTGATTTTACAGGATAAAAATAAAAACTATTTCAACACCACGATGTACGAGGAAAACCCACAACGGGAAAAACCTCAGATGGCCCAGCCAACAAGTCCACTAGGTATGGATTTACAAAGAACACGACGAAGACTTACTTTAACAACTCGACTCCCTCTCAAGCCTTGACGCTTCTTCGTTCTTCTACCCCTGCCTAGTCTACAACTCCAAAATCTACCGTCATCTTAGAATACACCGATAGGGCAAAGTGACGGTCAAACACATACGAAGCCCTCCTCCATATACACATCACGAATCAACAAACGGAATCCTTCATAGGAAACTATCTCCTTTTGGGGAAGAGAATGAAACTTGGTGCCAACAAGATGATGTAAAAGAAAATGTATATATTGTAACTTGGATAAAAATAAACTATGTGGGTGTAACACATTTTTATGTAAAGATTAAATCATTTGGTTTCACAAAAAAACAAAGAGACTTTTGGTTAAGGATTTTTCTCTCAAAATCACTTGGGAATTATGAAAAAGTCTTATGAAAAACTTATCTTCTCGCAATATTAAGATTTAAAATGTTTTTCTGAGAAAAATATAAAGTAATTTGAAAATGTCTTATAAAAGGACACCCATAAAAATATCCAAGTATTTATAGACATTAAATACATTCATATCTTTAGAGACTTTGGACAAATTGAAAGGTTAATGACGATAAACATGTCACGACAAACCGGCAATGATGATATCTTCAATTTAGGCTTGTCCGCTACGTCTTCAACTCAAACGTCATAGGCTTGAAAGAACACAACAACTTTTATCCTATGGCTCAATTAGTTTTGTTCGAAATTAAGTCAATACAATAAATTGACTTAATTGGAAGTTTGTCCTTACAACTTGTTATTTATATGGCTATTAACCCTAAACCTATTTAACATATAATTATGGGTTATCATGTCTTAGAAACTATCCGTAACCTTAACCATTATACCTGACAATTCTAATTGTATAAATATCATCATATTGTTGTTGTACTCTAATTCAGATAGATTATTGACTCCAACATATTATGTGCACCTTAGGATACTAATTCAAAGATTATTTTTGCAAATTATTATAGAATCATAATTATCTACTAGGCACCATTGCGTGTGTCACTAAATTTTTTGCAAATTTTAGTGCACCATTGCGTGTGTCTCTATCAATAATTTACATATGAAAACTCATTAGTAGGACCGGAAATCCCATCGTGATCATATACACTAACACTTACCAGTTAATGTAGCATCATTATGTACTCTCTTTTTTGTTTTTTTTTGTTTTTTTTATTTTGGACCATTATCCACAGTCGATTGGGATAGTAATAAATAAAGTGACCTATCACTATACGTAGTTTGTTTGTGTGTGTAATTAATGTATTTATGATTATATATGTATGTGTTGGAATATTATATTATCGGAATTGTTATATGTCATAATAAAGTCAGGAAGTGACAAGTTGGTATCCGAGCGAGAACCAAGTCTATTACTCCTATGCAGGACGTATTTAGGATATATAGTTATTTTAAGTCTTTAACTTCTTTATTATATTGCAATAATAAACATTTGTCTTACAGTCATGATTGTGTGGGACAACATCTACCTCAACAACGATGGCATTAACCAATCTTAATTTAATCAAACTATTAGAGACGAGGCGTATACCAAATTATGTAAGACCATTCAAGAAGTTTACCGAGAGTGGTAAATCACGAACCGAGCATTAAACCTAACCTAATTACTTATCGACTGATGGGGGAAGAATTAGAGATGAATCAAGCTCGTAGATTCACTGAGGATCGGGAATTTCTTCAACAAGCTATACACTTAGAACGGGATTTGGAGCCAGTTGAGGAGTTACATATGACACCACATGTATCCCCAAATGACTGCGGATCGAAAATTCCTTATCTCAACACTACTACCTATTCATCCAAATCTAGTGCCGGAAGCTCTAGGGAAGAAATGGATAACAAGGTACCCCAAATAGGCTAAACGAGAAAGTTCATAAAGCATAACTCTTAAAAGGTTATAAATAAATAAATTTTTTGAAGAAGGTGTGCCATCTTTCGTTTCGTATTAGGCATTAAAGGGAAATAAGCGTGTTACATTATAACAATAGTATAGTGTGATGTGTGATGTAACTTTAGTACCATTGCAACGATATCTATATGTAAAACTTAGTCCCTGAATTTTGTATCTCTTAGGGATTTGGTGCACTTTTCTTATGCTAATTAATCTAATGAATTATGTTATGAATAATTTTATTGTTATTTATTTCTTTAAATTGTTTTTCCTATAGGATGGTGAAAACATGCAATTAAAATAAATCCACAGTGAGAGCACCACAATTAGAACCTACCTTACTGAATCCCCCTATGGTTATTGAAAAAATAGCCCAATGTCTATAAGAACTATTAGCACTTAATCTAGCTCAGCAAAATCTGTTACTTATGGCGAGAACGGGAATATCAATCAAGACTGAAAGTTGAACGCTTTAAAAGAATTTCTTCCCCAACGACCTCCAGAATTCATAGAAAACACGGGGCTTTTGAGGCAGAATAGTGGTTTAGACAGACTCTGAAGGTACTGAATGGAGTAGGAATATTACTCGAACTTAGGGTAGAATTGGCAACCTATCTTTTCGAGGGTAAAGTAGACCACTCGTGGCAATCATTAAAATGTACCCAGAACATAGATGGTATAACTTGGGAACAATTTGGAGTGATATTTTTCAAGAAACATTTTTTCGAATCTGTACGAGATTAATTGACTGTCGAATTATTAGGATTACAACAGAAGCACATGACGGTGTCATTTTATGAAGCTCGGTTTACTGAATTATATCATTATGCACAAGATTACGTAGACACGGATGTTAAGAAATGCAAGAATTTTGAGTGAGGGTGAAGAACGAACACTATAACTTCTCTTATTACTCTGAAAAATCTTAGAGTTTGGAAAAATGATTGAGGTAGCTAAGATTATTGTATAAAATCCATCACCAAGTGGTAATTTTGGCAATACGACACCAATCCTCTGAAACATCTTTAACAATCGCCAGAAAACCACACAAATCAGATATCTCCTTACTTTCAAGCCTAATGGGGGTCGAATGTATAGTTAAATCCAGCACAACAATAACGTAACCATAATTCATTGTCACGATTGCAATGAATTCGAGCATATCAAACCCCAATCCCCCAAATTTTGTAAACCCAACCTTAACACTTACCATCCCACTTCAATGAATGTGGGAAAGACCCCCGAATACCAAAAACCTCATGGAAGATTCCCAGCTCCACAAGAAAAGATTTCATATCCCCGACAGCCGGGAAACATGAAAGTTAAGAGACCAACACTAGATAATAGAACACAAGGACAAACCTTTGCCCTTTTGGCCAAGTCAAATAATCATTATGTCATTAATGGTAATTTTTTTTTAAAATCTTACGACACATGTATTAATTGATTTTGGATCTTCTCACTCATTTGTCAGTACTAAATTTATGACATTAGCAAAACTTATTCCATCCCCTTTAGAGTAATCTCTATTAATAGGCATGCCCACTAGTACCATAGAAAGTGCTCATCAAGTTTGTAAACATTGTGAAGTAAAACTTTGCACAGGAATAATTATCATTGATTTAGTTGTACTTGACATAGTAAGATTTGATTTTATCATTGGGATAGATGCTTTATCATCCAACTATGCCTATATCGATTGTTATACTAGGAAAGTGATCTTTAGAAATCCACAAACTAAAGAGTTTGAATTTTAAGGCCAGTGTTATGGAAATGCATATGATATATCCTCCTATTCTTATTCAATTATCGATAAATATGAAGATGATATCCCGAAGAACTACCTGGTATTCCTCCACGAAGAGAAATTGAGTTCATAATCAACCTACTACCAAATACACTCCCTATTTTTATAACTCCATATAGAATGGAACCACAAAATTATGGGAACTTAGACTCCAGTTAGATGAATTACTACAAAGGGGTTTATTCGACAAATTACATCCATGTGGCGAGCACCAATACTATTTATGAAGAAGAAATACAGAACTCTTTGATTGTGCATCGACTATCGTAAGTTGAATCAAGGTACCATTAAAAACAAATATCCATTAGTAAGCATAAGAGATCTATTTGATCAACTATGAGGAGTGAAGGTATTCTCAAAATTTTATTTAAGATCTGGGTATCATCAATTAAGGGTAAGAGAAGAAAATATACCAAAAACGGCATTCAAAACCCACTACGGATATTTTCAATTTTTAGTTATGTCCTTTCGATTAACTAATGCGCTGGTAGAATTTATAAATTAATACATTGTGTATTCCAACCATTTTTGACCAATTCCTAATTGTATTCATAGATGATATTCTGGTATATTCGAAAACAAACAAGATCATGAAACTCACATACAGATTTTACTAGAAACATTACGATTCCATCCATCAGATGCAAAGAAAAGAAAATGTAACTTTTTAATGAAGGAATTATAGTTTCTAGGTCATGTTATTATCGAACTAGGTATACAAGTTAATCCAGCAAAAACTTTAGCAGTTATTGAATGGACACAACATACCACCGTTACAGAAATCTCTAATTTTCTACGATTAATAGGATATTACTAATGATTTGTGGAAGGATTCTTGATGACTGTGTAGACACCACATTCTAGGACCCCCTAAGTCTCTCCTTAGGTCCCTAAAACCTCCCCATTTCACTATAAACCCTAGTTAATACTACGAGTACCGATCTAGAGGCCATCGGGTGCTCCCCCCCCCCCCCCCCCCCCCCCGTTTAACTCCAGTTAACTCTATCGCCAGTGCTAAATCTCTTTTAATATTCTAAGGGCTTTGAATCCCCTTTCCAAGGTCCACCTTGTGCACGAATTGGCATAGTGGTTTAGACAAATTGATCATTTTACTACTGAAAATCGATCTAGAGGCCACCGGGCGCTCCCGGGCCCCGATTTGACCCCATTCAATTTCATCGTTAGAGCGAAAGCTCTTTGAATCCTCGAAGGGCACTGAAACCCCTTTCCAACGGTCCACCCCATGTGATAATAGGCATAACCATTCCGATGAATGATCCGTTTTCCCCTGAAAATTGATCTGGAGACCACCGGGTGCACCCGGGCTCCGTTTGACCATGTTCAACTCTTTAACTCAAATGAGACTCAATGAGTCTTCGAAGGGCATTGAATACCCTTTCTAACTGTGCGCCCCATACATGAATCATCCTTATGGTACGGATGAATGACCCGTTTTACTCCGAGAGATCACCAGGTACTTCTGGGACCCAGTTAACCAAGGTCAACTTTATGAATCGAGCACAGCTCTTTGTAATATCAAAGTACCTCACATAAACTTTCCAATGGTCTACCCCGTGCACAATTTTGACTTACTGTTCAGACGAACGATCCGTTTCCGTCCGACGATCTCCCATCCAAAGGACCGAGAAACTCTTTCGAGCTACGTTTGACCCAAAATCAACTCCCGAACCCGGGAGCAATCCAAAGGACTATTGAAGGTCTCTGAATTTCCTTTCTAAAGGTATGCCCCATGGACGATTTAGATCAACGGATTATATTTAACAACCATTTTTTCAAAAAAATATGCACGAGACTTCTGATTAGCATGTCCATTTCCCTGCCAATCGGCAGTGTGGCTAGGGTTACCTGCCGATTGGTAGGGCTAGAACTATATCAATCGGCACCACCCTTGACCCTATAAATAGAGGGCATGACATCCCTCCCAAAGCACACCTCAGATCCATCAGCAGCATTCTCTTGCAATCAGCGAAGTTTCCATATGTGAAATTTCTTTTCATCCTACATTCCCATCCTTTACATACCCAATTTGGAAAAATCTCATTCTCTCTCATCAAACATTCATCTCAACATTCAAGGGAGTTCATCCATGATTAAGACCAAGCTTCAAAGAAGGTCCAAATCCTTCCCTCTCTCTTTAAATTTATTGTTTTTAATTACATAAATTAATAATCTAGCTTTTATTTTAGTCCATACATATTAACATCTCACATTTTTATTAGTTATATTGCACATACTTTATTTTCTATAAAAAAATAAAATATGCAAAAAGAGGGTTACACCTATAAATTCCAATGAGATTATCCATCACACTTTTTCAAAACTAAAAACACATTTTCTACACACACATATAATAAAATCTTGTTCGAATCTATGTGATAAACCCCACCCTTATGCCATATGCGAACTACGTGGACTTTGATGCCTTTATAGGCTATGTAGGTGTTTGGGGTTAAAATCGGAGACTTGAGTCCAATTTTTCAATTTTCTTATTTTCCAAATTTTGAATTTCCCAAATTCCTCATTTCTACATTATTTTAATACATATTATGTTTATAATCCTTAGAATCATTTTATCTAACATATATTATCGTTTCATTATAACGACCAATATCTCGATAAGCGCTTCAATAGTTTTGTCTATATATTACTTTGGTAATATTCCTATGGATGACCTCATTCTAACTCTTCCATTATATGAATTAGGTTATTCCAATCTCCATTTTATACACACACACACACTTCACAAAGAAATAAAGAAAAATAATAACACAAGCCCATAAGAGACCGAAAGGGCAGGACGGGTGCCTAACACCCTCCCATTCTTTAACTTAACCCCTGAACCTTTCAAACTATTGGTTTCGTAAGCATAAGTTTGTCTTTGATGCCGCTCTCTCGAGGTGATGACATGTTCATTTGCCTTTTTTATGCAAAATAGGTTGGCGACTCCATCTCTTTACATTCACCCCACACCGATGACGGCCTAAGCGCTCCTAAAGAGTAAGAGGGTATGAGACCTTTTCTCCCCTCCTTTTCCTTTTTCCCACACCCCGTGAGAGAGAGGGAGGATGGTCATCGGGGATGACCACAGATTGCATTATCGCTGGGGATAATTTTTCATAAGAGGACTAGACTCTATTTGCATGGGTGTTTTGTTTTTCTTCTTGTGTGCATAAGCACCTACCTGTATGTTCCCTCTTTTATCCCTTATTATTTCTTGTACATATATACATAATGCTTATATCACTAATCACTCACACACTTGTAGATTCTCTCCATGTACACTTCACACTATGTGCACCTAGGATCACTTATCTCCACATGTTGCACACACCACTTAGAATATCCATGCTTAGGTGTCACTAACACACACCTCCATTTATCACACTTGTATATATCCATGCTTTCTCACACTTGTCACACACCACTTGTAGTTGATTCATGCTTAGTTTCACTACCACACACTCACTTGTAGATATTCACACATTAATCACCCTCACATATCCATGCTTAATATAATCTTCATGATCCATGTTAGATTTACTTTTTATACTTGTACATTATTCCCTGCTTAGTATGATGTTAATCATGACAAATAAAGATACTCTCTCCATAATATATTAATCAAGAATCATGCATTTTGCACACAACATCACCGAATAGCATGGCTATTACCCAAATTCTGTCCCTTAATTGGGGGGTCACTTCGTGATGGGCGTTGGTTCGGTAGGTCACAATTAGCCTAAGTGATATGACTCTCACCTTATATTGGCCAAGTACCTTCAACTTATATCGAACAGTTCTCCCCATATTGTACCACTTAACTGAAGTCTTGATGGGGGCTATATCACAGGGAACTCGTTCACGTACGTCGAGTATATCGAATTCTCTCTCACATGTATTGTCCCCATGAGGTATATATCACGTACACTCAAGTATATCAAATGGCTTCTCCAAACGTACCGATTGCCCTCAAAATCAATCCGTATATCATAGAAGTCATGCCAAGTGGGGGAACCCTTCCAATTAACCCAACAACCGCATACCCTCATATAGACGTCAAACCTAGGGCACTCGTATTTAGTTTTCCAATTTTTACCCAAAACTCTATTGAAATGACGGGTTGGTATGTCGCCCAAATTTCTCACAATTTTGTCTTTTTTAAAACAGGACCCTCCCCTTGAGCCTGGTAACAAGTCTCCGTTTTTTTACATATTTTTCAAACCCAATTTTTCTAGGTTCGGGTCCCGTCCAGCATTTATTTCTTCATTTAGGTAAACCTAATACAAGTGAGAACCTAATAAACATCATAATAAATAATCATGCTAAGACCTTTTTTCTCATTTTTCCTCTTTCTTTACCAAAAGTGGCAAAAACATTTTTCCCTCTTTTATCAAAAATACCAAAAGAATTCTTTTCTTCCTTTCACCAAAATATTTGTCCTCCCTTTTACCCAAAAACATTTTGTCCTCCCTTTTCCAAAAATGTTTAAAATATTTTCCTTTCGTTTAAAAAATAATAGTTTTCCCCTCTCTTTTTCAAAAATAAATTTGAATTTTTCTCCTTCTCAGGTCCTTCGCATACCTGACCCTCGGCTTGGCTCCCTATTGGCTTTGGTCTCTCATCGAACCGCCCCGAGGCTCCGTCAATTCCCTCATTACTTCCACCAAGTCAGGAATTCAACTTCATCCACTTTCTATGGAGAACACAGACCAAGTACCTAATGTGCAGCCATATTTGATGACAGCCCTAGCCCAACTCACTACCAAGATTTACAACCTTCAAACCGAGGTTCATAAGATGCAACAAAACTGGTTACCTATTCCTAAAGAGCTCTAAGTCCTCTTCCCTCGTGCTATGGGTCCACCCACCCCTGAGTCTATTTGGATCCCCAAGGAATATCAGCACGCTCCACGTGCCCCTCATGTTAATATGCCACTGCTAACCCAACTCCCTATGTAGAATCTTGCCCAACTAGGGGTTAACTTACCCGTAACCATTTATACGAAGGAGGAAGAATTGAACAAGGTCTAGGAGGACATCAAGATATTGACCAAGAAGTTCGACCAAGTCAGAATCTCTGGGAATTACATGGACTGCACCCATATGTCTCCTGATCCTAAAGCAAGGGTGCCAAAAAAATTCAAGATGCCCAACATCGAGAAGTTTAGAGGTAGTCGACCCCCAAATATTCATCTTCGCTGTTACCACCTAGCCATAAGTCTCCTAGGTGCCTCCAAAGAAATAATCGCCCAAATGTTTCAACAGACTTTGAAGGATAACGTTCTCCACTTGTTCTTATCTCTCAAGGAGTTCAGAATTCGTAATTGGGAGGATGTTGCCCACAAATTCATTTCACAGTACCAGTATAACGAAGAATTAAAAGTCACCCACCATGATTTAGAGCTGCTCAAATATAATCCTGGGGAATTAGTCAATAACTTCATAGCAAGGTGGAGAGATAAAGCAACCACCATGGAGAAAGAAGAAACCACCATGACTAACCGGCCTTCCGAAGAGGAGAAAGTCAGTATCATGAAGAAGAATTTCTTACCCCATTCCCAAGCGATGATAGGAGGACAGTATTACCCTCATTTTCGAGCCCACCGAGAAGCATGAGTAGATATTGTGGAAAGTCTTGCCAAAATAGAAATCGATCGGAAGAAACCATTTGGACAATTCACTCCCATAAAGTATGAGAAGCCATCCAGTACCGCGATTTCAACCATCAATAATATTTCCCAGCCTGATACTTCATGGACACTAGAAAGCTTCCCTAACCCAGTCAAGAAGGAATACACCGAGCTTCATGCCTCCTCTCCAAAGTTTACCAAGCTCTTTTAACCCAAAATCTCATCAAACCATTGGACCCTTGTCCATTACTAAACTCACTTCCCAAAAATTTCAAACCAAATGCCCATTGTGACTTTCACCAAACTACTGACCATACCACTGATTAATGTTTTCACCTTCAAAATGTAATCCAATGTCTGATTGATCAGGGTATTATCGCCCCACCAGCACATCATAAACCAAACACTACCCATAATCCACTCCCAAATCATAAAAATGCCATCTTCCTAGAAGAAAACCAAGAATTTGATCCATCTACCCAGATCGTACCAAGTAAATCACCCATCATACCCATATGTTCTCCTAAACTCCTTCAAGTTTGCCCATATTTTCTCCTACATCCTACCAGTTTCACCGATCAGGCTCTGTCACTCCTTACTAAAGCATGCATTGTTGTTCGTACCCATTCTGGAGGAAAGGATATGGAATTGTTAGCAATGTTAAACTAGCTCCTAGATTTTGGGTTAAAATTACCCTCCAAGATGACCATTACTGCCAGAGACTATATACTGTTCTTAGAGGCTCGAAAATGGGCTCGAGAGTCAGATAATTGGGTGGTACCTACCGATAAAGTCAGTTTAGATGATGTAGTCCAAATTATGGCAGACTTATTTTGACAGACTGATGATATTTATAGTATGTTCGAGCTACTAGATATTTTAAAGCTATAAGGGCACCGGGTCCCTTCACTTCTACATCTCCTCGTTGAATGGGAAGATCTATATGAAGAGGCCATTAAGGTTATGGAGTGTATTCAATTCTCGTGGAAAGATAATGTTGTTACCACCTGATGGGGGGATGAATTTGATGATTCAGATGAAGAATAAATCCCAAAAAAGACTAGCCCGATTGTCAGCATATGTGGAATGATATCGTTTAAGAAGCTGTTAGCAGAAATCAACAAGGTGGCTGAACAATTGGAGATCGATGGGGAAATGGGGTTTCTATTTTTCCCCTCTTCTGTGAACCATATGACTAGATCAGGGAGGTATTACCAAGGTCTAAACCTGCAATCATCTACAATCGACAAATGAAAATGTTTTGAGAACCATCTTATGCCATAAATAACCCTCGAGGAAAGTAATATCCTCGATCAGTTGAAGAAGACTCGAGCTAACATCACTCTATTGGGACTCTTTATGTCTTCCCAATTGTATCGAAATAACTTGATCAAACTACTCACCGAACCAATAGTCCCTCCTTGTACCATGCCAGAAGAAGTACTGAACATTTAGGATCTCTAACATCTACTAGAATGCTCTCTATCTCCAAAGAATAAATCTCGAAGATTGGGCCAAGCCACAATTATGCTCTCAATATCTCTATCGAAGCCATGCAAAATTCCTTCCCACTTTCGCATGTCGATAATGGATCAGCTCTTAATATTTGCCCATTGAGGACCCTCGATTGCTTAGTACTGAAAGTGAGTGACCTTGCTCCAACCTCTATCGCAGTGCGGGTTTATGATAATACTCGTCGAGAAGTAATGGGATCCATAATGTTTACAATAGGGTTTGGACCTATAAATCTTGTTATTGAATTCCAAGTCATCGACATCCCCTCTTATTTCAATCTATTTCTTAAATGACCCTGGCTCCATAGCATCAAGGGTGTGTCTTTTTCCCTTCATCAGAAACTGAAGTTCTTCGCCAATGGCCAGGTCATCACCATCTTAGGCGATGACGATAATGTTGAGAATGAAAGCACCAGTAATCCAGTACTTGAGATACAACATGGGGCATTTGATATGCTTCTTTCAGGCTTTCAAGTCGAACCACTTCTACTCCCCCAGCAGGGGAAAATTTCAAAGATAGGGTCTATCCGAAGTATAGCCCTTATAGCAGTGTCAATGTGATCCAGATGTTCAAAAACATTCACTTCATGCCCGGACTGGGACTGGGACAACAATAATAGGGGATACTTGAACCCATTGTGTTGAAGAAAGCCTTTCCTCCTTGTGGTTTGGGTTATCAACCATCAGTAAAAGAACTTAAAATGATCATCCAACCTCGACTGAAGGGAAGACTAGAATGCTCCAAGACTGCCTAGAGAAATTCCTTGAATGAAAGAATCATCAGAGAGGGTTAACATTTCCCCTTTTGTGGCTTTTTCGAACTGTGGTATGATAATGTGGATAAGAAGATAAAACCAGTAATGGATATCTTATTCCAATATAGCTACTGATGGGCTGAAAGTTCTCAACATCATGTGCAATCACTCATTGAAAAGACCATAGTTACTACCGGAGATTCTGATTGAAGTTACTCTAAGGATTCATTCAACTTGCAAACACTGGGGTTGACACTCTGTATGATCCACTCTAGCGTTGCATCGTTGGATCCATCCCACCTTATCAAAGTTATTGATGCACATGTCCTCAATTGGCATGTTGTGCCTATTTCACCTGATGATATTCAACCCAATTATGATGTTTATCCTATTTCTTCTTCTTTTGTTATTCCTCTTTATTCTAATGTAATCGATACCTCCTTCGATGAGGTTCTCAGCGTTATTTTTCCTAAAAATAAAATAAACAAAGATTTTAAGTATCTTATTGTGCCTTACACTAATTGTCTTGATTCTAATCACACTCTTGATGATGATGATTTTTCAAATGAACCATTCTTAACTTGTCTAAATAAGGTTAATAACATTCAACATAACTGCGTTAAAGTTAATAAAGAAGAAATAGTTGTTATTAATCTTAGGTCTAGTTGCCAACTGCACGAGATTAGGATAAGGTCTACCCTTTATGATCATGAGCACGTGCAATTCGAATAAATATTGAAGGAATTTAAGGATGTCTTCGCATGGTCCTGCGATGACATGCCCAGTATTGATCCCAAAATCGCTCATCACGGGATTCCAACTCTCCTAGAGTGCAAATCGGTCTATAGAAAGTGTGAAAACTCCACACCGAATGGTCACTCAAGGTTAAGGAAGAAGTGGTCAAATATTTCAACGTAGGTTTCATTCGTGTGGTCAAATTTCCCACGTGGATAGCCAACATCATACCCATGGCAAATTCAGGAGGGAAGTTTCGCATGTGTGTTGACTACCGAGACTTGAACAAGGCCTCTCTGAAGGTTGGTTACCCGCTACCCACTATCAACATGATTGTGGACAATACAGCTAGTCATGCTCTTAAGTCATTCGTTGATGGATTTTCCAGATATAACCAGATCAAGATGCACTAAGATCATCAAGAGAAAACCGCATTCATTACTCCTTGGGTAACCTTTTGCTACACCGTTATGCCATTTGGTCTAAAAAAAAACATAGGGGCTATCTACCAAAGGGTTTCCATAACCATCTTGCATGATCTGATACACAAAGAAGTGGAGGTATATGTGGATGATATGATTATCAAGTCTCATATTCCCGCTCTCCAGAAGTTCTTCGGGCGACTACGGCAGTACCAGATGCAACTTAACCCACAAAAATGTGTCTCCCTTGTCTGGGTCACCCAAAAATTAAGACACTACATGCTCGCCTTTCCCATAAAACTTGTATCCCAAATGGATCCCGTCAAGTACCTACTCGATAAACTTGCCTTGTCTATCCAAATGGCCTGATAGTTGATGCTTCTAACAGAATTTGATATTATGTATGTCACGTAGAAAGCCATGAAAGGAAGAGACATCTCTGACTACCTCGTTGACTATCCTATGGAAGAAACCAACGTCTGGATTTGCGAGTTCCTAAATGAGAATATCTTTTGTACCTCCCAGGAAGACCTCCATTGGTAAATGTTCTTTGACGGCACCGCCAATAAGGAAGGGTATAGCATTAGGATACTCCTAATTGCCCCTGATGACTCTCACACTCCCATTGCCATCAAACTGGATTTTCCTTTCACCAGCAACATGACAGAATACAAGGCATGTATGGTAGGCCTCAAAGTTTCTCTCAAGAAAGGAATTCAATATCTAGATTTCTATGAGGATTCATCTCTCATCATTGGTCAAGTACTCCGAAGATAAAAAGTCAAGGATGAGAAACTCTTACCCTTACATGCCCACCAAGAAGATCTAGCCTCCCAATTCCAAGATATCACCTTCCATTACTTGTCCAAAGCAAAGAACAACTTAGCCAATGCCATTACTACCTTAGCCTCCATGGTTTACATGCCCGAAGGAATAACAATGGACCATTTCCTAGTCCAAAATCAAGATAAACCAACCCACTTCTACCACATCGAGCTCATCACAAAAGAAGATCCTAATATAGTCGACTACTGGTACTATGATATGTGGCGCCTCCTCAAGCATGATAGGTATCCCCACGATTCTGACAAGAAAGACTGAGCAACTCTCCACAAACTGGTTGCCCGATACCTTTTATATGATAAAGCATTGTCCAAGAGAAACTTTGATGGTACCCATTTACACTGCATCATAGGGGCTGACATTGAAGAGATAATGCAAAAAATCTATAACGAGGAGTGCGAACCCCACATGAATGGCCATACGCTCGCTAAAAAAAATCATCTGATAGGATTACTATTGGACTACCATGGTTCAGGATGGCATCGCCTATGTTCGAAGATGTCTTAAGTGCCAGCAGTTTTCCAACCTCCAACACTTGCCTCTGCGGGAATTGTACAACATGACTTATCCCTAGACGTTCTCCACATGGGGTATCGACATCATAGGGAAAGTTACACCCAAAGCCTCCAACATGCATGAATTCATCTTCGTTGCCATTGATTACTTAACAAAATGGGTCAAAGTCGAGTCATACACCGTTCTAAATGCCAAGAAGTTGGCTAAATTCATCAAGAAAAATATCATCTGCCGATATAGGGTCTCGCATGAGATAGTGTCAGATAATGGGTTGTATTTTGAGGCAGAAGTCATAAAAGTGGTCGACGAGTATGGGATTCAAAGCACAATTCTTCTCCTTACCAACCTCAAACCAATGGATTGGTCAAAGTTGCCAATAAAAACCTCAAAGCCATCATCAGTAAGATGATCGAGAGTTTTTGAGATTGGACCGACCGGATCCCTTACTCCCTATGGGGCTACCGCACTTTAGTAAAAATATCTACTGGGGCTACCCCTTACTCTGTAGTATATGACATGGAAGCATTCCTACCCGAAGAGCTATAAATTCCTTCACTATGCATCATGCTTGAAAGCAAAGTCAGCGAGGAAGATTGGCATCAAAGTGGTCTTGACGAGTTGTCACTCTTAGATGAAAGGAGACTAAAGGCTCTGTACCACATACAAGGATACCATCGCCGAATAGTGCAATCATTCAACAAGAGGGTCGAGGATAGAGGTCTCCGAGAAGGGGACTTAGCCCTCAAAGAAATTATAAAGCCCATCTGGTACCCCAAAGGAAATTCCAGCCCAATTGGAGCGGGCTTTACATTATAAAGAAGATCCTATCCGGCAGCACCTCTATGCTCACTAACCTTGATGGGGAAGATATGGCCCGTACAATCAACTTAGACCGTCTCAAGAAATTCTACCTTTAATCTTGATGCACTACGACTCTTCTCATCTCCCTTCTATTCTAAAAAAATAAATAAATAATTTTTTTCATTTCCCTCTACTCAAAACTACGTGGGGCTTGATCCTCAAAAAATATTGTTACTATGAAAAATGAAACACAAAAACTTTTCAAAATACCGAGAGGTACATAAGTAGCTCATACACTTTACATGAGCACGGCCCCCTTACATTTTACAAAATGCAATTCTTTTCTTATCTCCAAGAACGACGGTTCATCTTATCATGTACATGAACAAAAGGATTATGTATGCCTTAGCGATTGGTATAGATAATTCAAATGCAAAAACTCATCAAGACGCACAATAATATAATTAAAATTTTCTTTATTTCATTTTTTTGTTACAATTACATAAGCATAAGGAGTCAAACGACTTCCCTTTCCAACCTACCCCTACTTTCCTAAAACAAAAAAAATAGTTACAAACTACTCCTAAAACAACCCCACCAAAATTATTCCACAAAATAACAAGAATCATTACCAAACACCATCACAAAAGCTTCACAAATGAAATACCTAGGGATCCTACCCGCAGCTGACCGAGGAATCGGCCCATCATCATCCATATCCTGGGGTCCCCAAACTTCCCCTACTTGAATAGAATGTCGCAGGTGCTCCAAGGATTGGTAAGCCCAAATAATCCTAGGGAAAATAACAACACTTCCCTTCATGGTATCAGATATGGAGAAACACCTTTGACTAGTCTCCACAACCAGTATCTTGGAAACTACCCTTCTCCACAACCACTTTATATAGTCCCCAAAAATATGCCAGACTTTACCAACAGACTGGGAAGGACATATCAACGGTCGATAATTCTCCCACAGAGAGCCCAGCCACATGCGCATATGCTCTATCAAATCCTCTATAGGAAAAAATTCTAGTGCCCGAGGTGGCACAATATGTTCCCAACCAAATTGGCGTAAGATCCGCCTGGGAAAGTAGAAAGAAGTTTGCATGAGCCAGCCAACTTAACATACTGGTATTCCCCTAGTTCTAGAATGGGCAGCAATTCTCCCCACCAAGGCACTGACCAACGCAATCCTCGAGCCCCTTTCTCCACAAACTAGTTCTCCCAGCTCTTAATGTCTAAGCCCACACTGATAAAGTAACTTGAAAAGAAGTTTGGCACAGCCACCAAGGGATATTCATTAGGGACTTCCATACGGAATCTCTCCGACAGCCACATGAGCAGCATAATGGGGCTACCCCTTAGGAAGTCAGAATGGCTTTTTCGCTAGGCATCTAAACCATCACCGTCGCAGGATTACGATGGTACGACATCCATGAAGCAATGTTTGCGAGTTTTGGTTCCACCAACAGTTTCCCAGTCACCAACAACAATTTTGAAATCAAGCCCAGAATGACGGCTACAGCATCACCAACATCCTGTAAATGCACAGAATACATCACAGCATAAAGAAAAAACATTCCTCCCATAACTAGTGACCTAACCACCGAGGGAGAGATATGGAGAAGTATCGATAACAGCTCCCGAGGGAACCGAGAAAATTCAACCATAGCTGCCGCAACATTGAGATTTATCCCCAAGGTGACAGAGAACTCTTCATAAGTCAGACAGACTTCATCCAAACCAAAGAGAAAGACATGGTATTCAGGGTACCAAAATTCCATCGCTACCATCAGCATGTTCCATTCTATACGCTGGTTGCGCCATAATGAAACTCAACACATGTTGAAAGCATCATAGTCGACATTGTATGAGCACATTGCCTCCATGTTTTCAAGGTAAGTAGAAAATTTAACACTTTCGGGGAGACCCATATCGGAAAATGATGAGATAATAAGCAATAAGAATGGAAAAGAGAAGGAATTTGGAGGAGTGAAGAAAATACTCCACCCACACCCCCTATTTATACTTAGACAACACCAACCAACGACAAAAATCCTGCAGACTTTGGAGGAAAACCTAACCCACCAAGTACCAAGCAATTGAAAAAAGTGCAATCAAGGACTTGGGTTAATTGGATTGGATTGACATGACGTTAGGCAGGACCAGGGGCATGCCGATCGGTAACCCCCCATTTTTGGAAGATTCCTTTTTTTCCTTTTTTGTCAAAATCAAAAAACTCAATAAAAATAGTCTTTATTCTAAGGAATTTCGAATTTCCTTCTCCCTATGTTTTTACTTGTCATGTTTTAAAATAAATTTTCTCTCAAATAATTTTAAATTATTTTTACGGTCTGAGAAGCAAAGTAAAAAGAACATATGCATTAAGTCACTAAAACAAAAAATTAACAAAAACTTCATTTTATTTCATAGATATTGTTGTATTACACTTGTTTTGCATGAACATTAGAAAAATACAACGGGACTCAGCCCGAACCCACCAAACTCTATCTCTCACACACACACCTAGTTTCACCTACATTATTTCTTTCTCTCTCTTTTATTCCTCTCTCAATCTAAAGAAACTTCATCCCTGTGGCGCACTCACTTTTCTCGGTAATGAGATGACATACATCCACTCCCCGAAATAGACCCCTCCTCAGACAAGGCAGACGGCACTAAGCAAGACGGAAATGGGATCGACTCTCGAATGTGAGCAGTCACAGAATCTAACCAATCCTAAATATCGCTCAGCTAGTTTGTCAACACTCAAATGTGATGCAAGAAAAACGGAAAAGAGCAAATCATTCAGTCTAAGGCAAAGAAAGAAATCAGAAAATCAAAAGACAAAGAGGTGAAAAGTATACCGTTGGCAGAAGAACCTCCTCTATCAGCCCCAACTCCACCGGGTCAATCGCATTGGGACGATGCAGTATATGCACCGACCCTCTAGCCCCGACCCGGATTTAGATTACCGTTGGAATAACCCAAATCCGAATTGGGGTGTTAAAGGGGGGAGGGGGAAAAGGTTTACTTTATTATTTAAGAAAAATATTTATTTAATTGATTTAAGGACATGATATTCATTTGCCAAATTTTAATTTAAAAAGAATAAACGTTTGACATGCCTAATAAATTCAAATTATGAATTAGTCTATGAAAAACCATGTAATACCACACTTAATCTATAGAAATAAAGTTCACTGAGTAAGACAACACAATAGTCCAAATCCCTTAATAAAGTTCCAAAATATTAATTAAAGTGCTACAAATATAAATCTTAAACATATTATGAAATGGTCAACAGAGCGTCTAACGTCGAATCACACCCTCCGCAACCTTACTGAGATCCTTTCCAGTGTCACCAACTGAAGTACCTGGGGTGGGAAAAAGTAAGGGGTTGAGCGAATGCCCAGTAGGGTGGGAAATACTAAGAAATAATTTGATATTCAAAATACTATACATATACAATGTCTTTCGGTATTTTGTAAATTAATTTCCAATTCATTAAATGTTAACACAACTACATGCAATGCACTCGGGCTATATGCCCAACTCATACTTAAGTATTTTTCATGTCTCATGCCAGAGACTTAACTTATTAATCCAACTATGTTGTCATTTAATAAGATCCATTCATTTTCCCAATCATTCATGAATATTTATATTATTACTTTGGTATTTGCCAACATCCACAATTTCACGGCCTTTCACCGTCGGTATCGAGCACACATATGTTACACTGGCAAGGTTGTTTGGGGTATTTCACCACTAGGGACGTCATGCCCTCCTTAATTATTCTTTCCGGCAACATCCGAATATCATTATCTTTTCATATATTCACATTCTTCCAAACATTCACATTCTTAAAATTATTCTCATTATCCCAAGAATTCGTATTAATCTTTTGGTGTTACTTCTTTACTTCATTATTTTCCTTACTTTTAAAACACCCGAGGAAGCCAACTGATAATAACGTCGTACTTTGAACACTACCATCCAATCATCATTTACCCTATTTATTCATTAATGCATTAACACAATTTTAGTACCTTCAAAATGATTTTACTAGCATTTAAAGTAAAGAAACATTATCTTCCACTAGTTTTTCACATAATTACCAAAATTGCCATTTTTACACCAAAAATGCATCCTTTAAATGGGTTTTCAAGGAAAAAACATATCTTTATAAGACCTTACTATTTTTCTATAATATTTTACTCATTTAATCATAAACTTAATTATTAAAATTACCATTTTAATGTAGGGTTCAACTATAAGGTTTTAAATGAGTTTTCTACACCATTTTAAGTCATTATCATCACTTTTTAACATCATCAAAATAGAGGCTGAAATTTATCATTCTTTCAAAACTTGATGAAATCTATCTATTTCATTTCAAAACATATCATTTATCATGGATAAAATTTTATTCAAGTATATTCACATGAAATGAGGATTTCTACCTAAGAAATCCATACATATGCATCCTACACATTCATATTCAAGTTGTATATGATTATAACATTTTTTTAACAATTTTCATGTTCTAATCATTCATTTATACAAGCATGATATTATGAAATTTATTCAACAAAGCTAGTTCGTTCTAACACATAAAACCATGGGTTTGCATAATAGAAATTACAAGAACTATAAAACTTTTTACAAGAAATCATTTTTCTCTAACATGGGTGTTTTAAGTTTTTGAAAATATAAATTTAAGAAGAGGAAAATCCTACTTGATTTATGAAGAGGATGTAAGTTTGGAGAAGAAAACTTCAAGTCCTCCTAGAATGCTACTAAACTCCACTCGTATGCTCCTAATATCAAGCTTTCAAGGCACACCAAGTTGCCACACCCCTTGTGTGATGTTTTAAGGGAGTTTTGAGCTTCTTTAATGGAGTTTGAGGAGAGAGAATATGGGTATAAGGGTGAGCTATGAAATTTAGAAGTATTTTTGCCCTTAAGGATAAAAGAGAGAGGAAGAAGATTGAGGAGTTTATATTTTTTTTGGTTTACTATGTTCATGAATCCCCCCACCCTTATTTATATCAATTTTAAGCTTCCCTTTTCAATATTTTGACTCATTTAAGTCTCCTAGGCTTGAAAATATAAGTGGAACACGTTTTTTCCAAGTTGGAAAATACAAAATCCAACCACCCAATAAATGAGCCAACCACACCACCTAAAATAATTTTTTTTACTATAATTTCGACATAAATTCGTCTAAACCATTTTTTTAGGATGAAGAAGAAGGTAAAGTTGTTGAAAATTAAATTTTACATTTGTGTGCAAAGTTTCAGATTTTTCTGAGCACTTTCATTTTTTTGACCAAAAAATGATTTATTTATATATATATATATATATATATTGTGTCCAAATTTCGTAAAACTTTACCAAGGTGCTTAAATAAACCATATAAACACAAATAAATTCCCATGTGAGACATGCAAGTGTAGATTTTTTGTTAATGGCACGTTGACATATAAATAGGTCGAAATACAAGTACGTAATAAAAAGTGCGGTTATTACACTCTTCGTCAGCCCATCGGATGTTATATGGAGGAGCTAACCGCACAAAGGGAACCTGTGAGGTCGTCGTCGCTGCCGATGCCGATGCACCACCTTCACTGTGTGAAGACTCCACTGGTCGACTCGAGCCCTCCCGGGGGAGAGGGATCGTCATATATGTTGGGCAGCATCAACCAGCTCGACACGAAATCCAAATAATCATAAGTCGCCACCATGTCAGTATATGACTAGTAAGGCTCACCAATCATCGCCGCCACCTGCGCATCATCTAATATCTCCCATTATCGACTCATATACATCGGGGGCCTCACAGGTGGCACCATCACCTCATCCTTCACCACCTACCAGACTACTCTCCCCCCGAGATACCAGGAGTATCCAAACTCATGCGCCAACAGACGCCACAGCGGCGCATTCCCCCGAGCACCCCCATGTGCTGGATGGCCGTCCCCCAGGGATAGAAGGTCACCTGAAAAATCCCCAGCAGAAAATCAATATTTAAAAAGATCATAGAGGAAAAATGGTCTCAAATAAGAAAGAAGGATTTACCCTATCACACGTTAGGCCGTTCAAGACCTGACGCACCGCTTCCAAGGAGAGGGACCGCCTCGACTATCAATTGTACTTCCACCACCAGTACATCCAAGAGAAGTCCCCAACACACTCATCCTTCAAAGCTATCAGTTGGGCATTAAGCCCAATCACCTCATAAAACCACTCTTGCAAAGGATAAGGGTCAACAATAGAGATAAAATGCGTAAAGGAAAATGTGAATTCATAAAGGAAAAGGCACAAAATAAAGAATACCACCAGAAGATACGTGGCACCAGTAAAGGCCTGCCGGTAGCACCAGCTGAATGAGTTCAAAGAGAAATAGAGGTCCGAAAATACCCTCAAAAATGAAAAAAACCATAAGTGGATGACGTCGCCACTAAGAACCCTCCCAACAAAATCAGAATAAACAAATAAGACGTATGTCGCACCTGTCGCCTGTCCACCTCATCAACCCTCCAATGTAACAATAACTCCCTCAAAAGAGGCAAACGAACAAACTCCCCAGAGACTATCCTCTCCACATCACCTAACTCTGCCTCCACTGACGTCGATGTAACTTGCAAGGTCGTGTCCACCTCTATCTACACCCCCTCGTAGTCCATCCCTAGCAGTTGTTGCACATCAATGGGAGTTACTGTCATCTCCCCAAAGACAAAATAACTGGTGTGGGTGGTGTCCCACCACCTCTCCCCCGAGGCACAAAGAACATCCATCGAACGAGGCGTCTCATCCAGCGTAGACTCCAATCTACCAAAACCGGATGATGGCCCCACCCAACGTACCACCGACAAAAGGATCTCCCAGCTGTACTTAAGCCCCGTTGTCCGTCGAGATCGCAAGCTCGGCATAGACATATTAGACTGTCAAAAAAAAAAGGAAAAAACCCTTGTCAAAATTCAAAGAAAAAAGGAAATATCACCAAGAAAAAAAGAAATAATACCAAAGGTCATCAACACTTACATAGCCACCAGGGTTCACCACCATAGAGGATCAATGACGCGTCGGCTCGCACAAAAGAGTCTGCTCATCCACAACTGGTTTGAATGAGTCAAAAGCATTCTCATTACCCAGCGCAAGGGGAACCCTAGCCCGCCATTCTAAGTTCGCTCAGTCATCGACATTTAGCCATGCCATGTGGGTCTCACTTCTTGATAAATCATTCATTTCTTGGTTTGGGAATGTTAAAACAGTTTGTCGAAGGAAATAGAAAAAGAAATCAAGTCGGGAAGCTATGATAAATGAGGGGAACCCTCCCCCTTTTTATAGGAGGCTAAAGGGCATACCGATTGGCAGCTCCCAGTAAGATACCGATCGGCATTGTCCTTTAACCTACTCGAGGTACCCCAAAAGATCGTGTCACTGGTATTTGACACCTCTCTCACCATGCCGGTCGGCACCCTCCCTAAAATTTCGTACAAAATTTCCTAAAAAATTCCAGAAATTCCTAAAAAACCCCCCAAAAATTCCTAAAATTACCAAATGAAATTTAGAATTTTTCACCAAGAAAATTTTTTTACCACACTAACTTCCCCAACGAAACACTTACTTCCCCAATGGAATTCCAAGAATCAACTTCCCCAAAGGACACTGCAAAATTCTTCAACAAGGAAACATCCAATCCTAGGATTAATTCTTCCTCCCCAGCGGACCTTAGAACTCAAAATCAAATGCTTCCCCAAAATCCTAAGTAGAACCACTAGATAATTCTCCCAGTGGACTCTCCAAATTTCTCCAAGAAAACTACAACTTAAGCCCTTAGAATTGGGTTCAACCCGCAGAATCGGTCACATCTACTTAAGCCCTCAAAATTGGCTTCGACCCGCAGAATTTATCATCTCTACTTTAGGCCCTTAGAATTGGCTTTGACCCGTAGAATCGATCACATCTACTTAATCCCTCAAAATTGGCTTCGACCCATAGAATTGGTCATCTCTACTTTAGCCCTCAGAATTGGCTTTGATCCATAGAATTGGTCATCTCTACTTAAGCCCTGAGAATTGGCTTCCACCCACAGAATTGATCATCTCAACTTAATACATCATAAATGTCTTTGACCCTCAAAATTATTCATCTCTACTTAAGCCCTCGTAATTGTCTTCGACCCTCAGAATTTTTCACCTCTACTTAAGCCCTCAGAATTGGCTTCGACCCGCAGAATTGGTCATCTCTATATAAGACCTCAGAATTGGTTCCGGCCCTCATAATTGGTCACTTCTACTTAGGTCCTCGGAATTGAACTTGACCCACGCATAATTGTTCGTTTCCACACTAGGTCTTCAGAATTAACCTCAAGCCCCGCAAAATTGGTTGCTCATATCCTTAGGTCCTCTAAATCGGCCTCGACCCTCTGAATCGGTCACCTTCGATCCGTATAATCGACCTCTTTCCAAAACATCATGTGGTGTCTATTCAATGAATTTCACTTATTCCAAGCTCACCCATTGAAAGGCTCTGTCAACAACACATTATAAAAAATCTTAAGTCTCTCCTTAGGTCCCTAGCACCTCCCCGTTTCACTACAAACCCTAGGTCATAGTCCGAGTACCGACCTAGAGGCCATCGGAGGCTCCCGAGTCCCATTCAACTCTGGTTAACTTTATTTCCAGATTAAAATATCTTTGAATCTTCGAAGGGCTCTAAATCTCCTTTCCAAAGGTCCACCTCGTGCATGAATCGGCATAACAGTTTGGATAAACGGACCATTTTACTACCGAAAATCGATCTGGATGCCATCGGGCGCTCCCGGGCCCCGATTTGACCCCATTCAGTTTCATGGTCAGAGTGAAAGCTCTTTGAATCCTCAAAGGGCACTAAAACCCCTTTCCAACGGTTTGTCTCATGTGCAAAATGGCATAACCGTGTCGATGAACGATTCGTTTTCCCCTGAAAATTGATCTGGAGGCCACTGGATACTCCCGGGCTCTGTTTGACCAAGTTCAACTCTTCAACTCAAATAAGACTGAATGAATCTTCTAATGGCATTGAATACCCTTTCCAACGGTCTACCCTAGGCATGAACCAACCTCACGGTATGGAAAAATGACCCATTTTACTGTGAGAGGTCACCGGGCTCTTTAGAGCCCCGATTGACCATGTCAACTTTTCAAACCGAGTGAAGCTCTTTGGAATGTCAAAGTACCTCACATATCCTTTCCAATGGTCTGCCCCATGCATGATACTGACTTACCATTTCGATGAACTATCCATTTTCGTTCGACGATCTCCTGTCCAAAGGACTGACGAGCACTTCCGAGCCACGTTTGACCAAAGTCAACTCCCAAACCCAGGAGCATTCCAAATGACTCTTGAAGGTCCCTGAATTACCTTTCTAAAGGTATGCCCCGTTGGTGATTTGGATCAACGGATTACATTTTATAACCATTTTTCTAGAAAAATCTGTACGAGACTGCCGATTGGCCGGTCCATTTCCCTGCCAACCGGTAGTGTGTCTAGGGTTACCTCTCGATTGGCAGGGTTGGGACCATGTTGTTTCGCACCACCCCTGGCCCTATAAATAGAGGGAATGACCTCACTCCCAAAGCACACCTCAGATACATCAGCATCCGTGATCTCATCAACATTCTCTTCCAATCAACGAAGTTTCCTTATGTGAAACTCCTTCCCATCTTACATTCTCATCCTTTTCATACCCAATTTAGCAAAATCTCATTATCTCTCATCCAACATTCATCTAAAAATTCAAGGGGGTTCATCCAAGATCAAGATCAAGCTTCAAAGAAGGTCCAAATCCTTCCCTCTCTCTTTAAATTTCTTATTTTTAATTACATAAATTCATAATCTAGCTTCTACTTTAGTTCATACATATTAAAATCTCACATTTTTATTAGTTATATTGCACATACTTTATTTTCTATACAAAATCCAAAACAAACAAAAAGAGGGTTACACCTATGAAGTCCAACAGGATCATCCATCACACTTTTTCAAAACTAAAAACACATTTTCTACACACACATATAATAAAATCCCGTTCGAATCTATGGTATAAACCCCACCCTTATGTCTTCTACGAACTACGTGGACTTTGATGCCTTTATAGGCTACGTAGGTTTTTCGGGTTAAAATCTGAGACTTGAGTCTAATTTTTCAATTTTCCAATTTTCTAATTGTCTAATTTTTCAAATTTCCAATTTTCCCAAATTCCTCATTTTTACATTATATTAATACATATTATGTTTGTGATCCTTAGAAGCGTTTTCTCCAACATATATTATCGTTTCATTATAACGATCAATATCTTGATAAACGCTTAAATAGTATTTTCTATATATTATTTTGGCAACATTCCTATGGATGACCTCACTCTATCTCTTCCATGGTATGAATTGGGTGATTCCAATCTCCATTTTATATACATGCACACACCCTTCACGAAGAAATAAGGGAAAATGATAACACAAGCCCATGAGAGATCGAAAGAGAGGGATGGGTGCCTAACACCTTCCCATGCCATAACTTAACCACTGAACCCTTCGAACTGTTGGTTTCGTAAGCATCAGTTTACCTTTGATGTCTCTCTCTCTCGAGGCGACGACATGTTCTTTTGCCTGTTTTGTGCAAAATAGGATGGTAAGTCCATCTCTTTACATTCACCCCACACCGAAGATGTCCGAAGCACTCCTACAGAGTAAGAAGGCACGAGAACTTTTCTCCCATCCTTTTCTTTTTTCCCCCGCCTCGCGGGAGAGAGGGGGCATGGACATCGGTGATAGACACAGATTGCATTACCATTGAAGAAACTAACTCTCAAAGTTGTGCATTTTGAATGTACCAATGAATCCACCCAAGCATTTCATACTTTAAAGGAACACTTAACCACTACCCTTGTACTCATTATAACATTTTTCAATGTTAATTTTGAAGTATACATAGGCACTTCCTTTCAAGGATTAACTTATGCAACTAGGGAAGGTAATAGAATATGGATCACATCAATTAAAAATTCATTAGAGAAATTATCCAATGCATGAATTAGAACTTGCCACAATAGTGTTCACATTAAAAATTTGGCAATGGTATTTATATAGAGCCGAGTTTCAATTATTTTCAGATTATAAAAGTTTTAAGTATATATTTATAAATATCTAAAAATTTGCCTTTGATGTCCCTCTCTCTCTCGAGGCGACGACAAAGTTTTAAGTATATATTTATTCTGGGATGTTTTTGCAGAATTTCATGATTGTAGAAAGACTTAAAAAAATCGTGTAGAAGGAGATCAGATATTTATACAAAAATCGAGGCGGTGGATCATTCGAACAAGATAGCATGTCGCTCGAACGAGGTAGCATGTCGCTCGAACGAAGGACAGAAGTCGTTCGAACGATATCGTGCAACATGTCTAATCGCGCGAACGACTTGCAAAGTCGCTCGAGCGATCTCGCCGATCGAGGCCATTCGCTTCTACACTTAGAAAATTTCTGCTTTTGATAAAAAAATTAATCCAGAATTCAAAAAATAATTATCAAAAACAATTCCCAAATATTTATGCAAATATTTAAAGTTCCAATAAAACATTTTACTGATAAGGCGTAGTGGAGTAGTGGGAATGAGCTGAGATGCACGTTGCATGTAGCATGATGCACGTGAAGAAAGTGGATGCATTGAATTCGGATACAGTCCGTCGAGGATGATCGTGTTGAGTGCCGAATGTAGCGGTATCAAACATATGAACTGTGATCTAGGATAAAATAGAAAATTCCTAGAATCTACCCCGGACATTTATAAAATTATGTCCTTACAAATATCCCCCTATGTCTATGCCGGTACATACATAAAAAAATCCGAATTATGTAATCAAATGACATACAAGATAATATCCCCATTAAACCCTCAAACTGAGAATACTAAATGACATGTCTTCCAAATCTTCAGCTCTTCAAATCTTCCAAAGCTTTTCTCATCAGGGTGTGTAATAAAATAATGAGCAATGTTGTACCTACACACATGAGAAAAAGCAAATACCCGTGACAAGCAACATTTTGAAAATATAATGATATGCAAAAATTGTTGATCAATTAAGCTTAACCAAATCATTTAGGCAGCAACCAAACACCAAAACAATTCTAATTCTCCCCCATAATTCTTCTCCCCCTTTTTATGATGTCCCCAAATAGACAGATATGAGAAGTAGAAATGAATGCACATGGAGAACGATACACGGGAATAAACTGCAATGTTTGAATTTTTCAAAAAATTTCACACATAGTATACAACAAAGAATCACATTATGAAAGATCACAAAAACAACCAAGTCAATGATAGCGAAAATGAAGGGGCGTGATCAAATTAGATAGGAAAATCAATGCATACAAACATGACATATGTACACGATGAATATAGGATACTCCTAACGAATGAACTCAAAGTCTTCCTTTGGTGTAAAAAAGGTGGAAATATGAGACATTGACTCAATCAAATCAACAAATCAAAACTCAAATTGATTTCCACACCAATAACGTCCAAAACTATTTCATGCTTTTTCAGGACTTTCAAGGAAGTGCAAACCCGTTTATATTCTCCAACCAAACTCCCTCAGATTTTTATTTTGAATAGAGGCTTTCTAAATTCTCAATCTTTAGAGAATTGAAGGTGAAACCTAAATGGTCCATAGTTGGCGTGAATTGCTTTTTACTGCCTTTACATTATTTCGGGGCTCTTTTAACCTCTTTGGACTTCGGATAATAAAATTCCTCCATTTTTAGGTCCTTTTGAACGGTGGCTTTTGCGCAAAGACGTGATAATTACCTTTCGCAACCCCTCCCCGTTCCTAAACAAACACTCAGTCTCACAAGAATAACGATTTTTACATGTAATCCAATCTTGTCAAGTTTTATCGCATATTGTTAGTTGTATAAATAGAATTGAGATGGAAACACTTAAGCCAACATGTGATAGACAAGTGCAATAATCAAATAAAGTCGTGCATGTGTGCAATAAAGGAGATAGGAGTCAAACATGTAGAAGGATATCACTAATCACATCTCAAAGACTCCAAACAATGTAAAGCACATGGATGAAATGATGTAGCGTCTCAAATCTCTATCAAACAGTCACATGGATAAATGGAATGAAGGTGTGACTTGGCTATCTTAAATGTTCATCCATAAAGGGTACAAAATAAAATACAAAAATCTTGTTGTGCTTTTCAGAAATTTTTATATGTAAAAACAAAAATCTTTTTGGATTTTTTTTGAAAAGAATAAATACAAATTAATGGTACATGCTAGCAATAGGCAAAAGAGACATAATGAAAACCACCCTATGCTAGAAAAAATGTCAATACCTTAACCGGGAAGAGCGGTGGAGTTTTCCAAAGATGGTGACATCTTTTGAACCAACTCCGTAAGATCATGTGTGGTCTTGATCAAAAACTTTACTTTCTCGCGAATGTGTGCAAACTCCCTATTATTATGTGCAAGCAAGGTATCATGAGTGGGTGCATGTGCATGAATGTGTGAAGTGGAATGATGTGACACAAATCCCAACTTAGAATAGAACTCCCTAAGATGTCATCGCTTCTTGCAGTGGGAGCAAACATAAACCGGTCTAGGAAGTAATTTGTCAATAATTTTGGGATGAATTTTCCTAGATGGGCTCCCATGGGACTCACTCACCAAGGTGGATATAGTCTCGGGTGCATTAAAAGTAGAGAATGTACCGTCATTACCATTTCCAACATCATTCAAAACGGGATAGGGAATCATCTTATCAACCATCTCAGATGCATTCTCTAATGTGACTTGGACCTCTCGTGCTGGTTTGAGATCATCCACGAGATGGGATACACGTGTCGTCAGACTAGACACCGTGTTGGTCAAGTCACCTTTTTCCCTTTTTAGCACATCATTCTCTTCCTTCAAATCACGAATCCGAAGACCTAGGATCCTATTTGACTTTTTATTTCCATGGTTTCGATAAACAACTTTCTAAATGCTTTTCGGATCACACTTTCATCACCATCCTCATCCTCACTATCATTTAGAGGAGTGGGCATGGCATCTTTCTTACGCTCTCTCCTATGTTTCGTGGGACACTTAAATTTCTTGTGCCCTGTCCCATCGCACTCAAAACATCTTATCTTCTCAAGTTCTTTCTTTCTTTCTTTCTTTTCCACTCTCATCACAACCCTCTCTTTCTCCAAACAATCTTAAATCTCTCTCTAAAGCAGTGATCCTAAGAGCTAACGCTTTATTACGCTTCTTGGTTTTAAATGACTCAGAATATAACTCAGTGTAGGTGCGTTGGAGATCACACTCGCTCTTACTTGCCTCATCCTCCCCCTCACTCTCATCCCTCTCATTGTCGAGGTGTCCCTGTGACGTAGCAGCCTCATAGTCGTGAGAAGCATTGGAGGTACTCACATGACTTGCCTTGAGTGCGGTGATGTTATGCTCATGCGGTGACTCATCTCCACAGTCCATCGACTCGACCTCACTGTCATCACTAAGGGTAGCATTGAGGACAGCTTTTCCCTTTTCTTTATTCAAACGAGTGGCACACACAAACGCTCTATGACCCTTACCGTCGCACTCAAAGCATCTCGCACTGTCTTTCTTAGGAGGATCTTTAAAATCTTTTTCATTTTTCTTTTCAAAATTATTTTTCTCAAAATTGCTTTTATCATTGAAATTTCCTCTTTTCTTGAATTTGAGAATTCTTTTGAAATTTTTTGCAAACAGGGCCAAGTCATCTAAGTCAAAATCACACTCAGAATCGGACTCAAAAACTTTTTCTTTCTTTTTCTTAAAATGAGTCTTTAAAGCAATGCCAATATCCTTAGCCTTAATGGTTTTGGGAAACATGTCAATCTCATAGGTTTGAAGATCTCCTACAAGTTCTTCCAACTTAAGTGATTTCAAATTTCCCAAAGAGTTCAAAACAGTGACTTTAGGAATAAAGCTTTTTGGGAGAGATCTCAAAATATTTTTAATGACACGCGTGTTATCAATCACCTCACCCATGTCTGACAAACGAGCATAAAAATCATCAAAGCATTCAGACTCAGACATTGTAATAGTCTCAAATTGGGTGGCCAAATTTTGTAATTTTGATTCCTTGACCGCGTTCGTACCCTCATGTGTCAGTTTCAAAATATCCCAAGCCTCTTTAGACGTGGTACACATCATAATTCGGCGAAACTCATCAGGGGTGATGGATCCGTAAATGGCACTCAAACCCTTGGAATTAAAAGAAGACCATTTAAATTCATCTTCAGTCCAGGAAGTGATAGGTTTCAAATTGGTCACGTTTTCCACAGTGACGGAGGGAGATGTCCACCCTCTTTCAACTAAAATCCAAACCCTTTCATCTATGGCCTTTAAAGCCGACCTCATGCGGGCTTTCCAATATGCAAAATTTGTCCCGTCAAAAACTGGCATTTTATTATATAACTTCTCCATAATGAACACACTCGTTTTCAAAAATCAATTTTTCAGAAAATTGATATCTTAGAAAAATTTTGCGGAAAATTACACGGTAAAATTGTGTAACTGGCTCTGATACCAATTTGAGTAAGAGTGCACTTGCATTTAAATAAGGAAGTTATTTAATTAAACTCAGTTTTCACCACTTAAGTCCTCAACATGCATCTATATGTGATTAATTATGAAGATGAAACATGCAAGAACACATATATGAGGAAAAATCCCCCAATGGGGCAAAACCTTTTATTTTCACAATAATTTTGTAAGAAAACGGCTTACAACGGATTACAATGAAAATACAGTGACACAGAAATACCCTCGGGTGTCGGTTCTGTTGTCGGCGGCTGGAACAATCCCTTTCCAGTAGGGCAGCAGTGACGAAGAGAACGGCTTCCTCATAAATTACTCCAGATGAGTAAATGATCTTCTTGAAGGTTTAAATATTCAAACACATATATGGGAATGGTTTTGTGAATCAAAAAGGTTTAGAAAACCTTAAAAGGTGAAGTCTTATTCTGGGATGTTTTCGCAGAATTTCGTGATTGCAAATAGACTTAAAAAAATCGTGTAGAAGGAGATCAGATATTTATACAAAAATCGAGGTGGTGGCTCGTTCGAACGAGATAGCATTTCGCTCGAACAAGGTAGCATGTCGCTCGAACGAAGGACAGAAGTCGTTCGAACGATATCGCACGACATGTCTATCTCGTGCGAACGACTTTTAAAGTCGCTCGAGCGATCCCGTCGATCGAGGCCATTCGCTTCTACACTTAGAAAAATTCTGCTTTTGATAAAAAATTAATCCAGAATTCAAAAAATAATTTTCAAAAACCTTTCCCAAATATTTATGCAAATATTTAAAGTTCCAATAAAACATTTTACTTATAAGGCATAGTGGAGTACTGGGAATGAGCTGAGATGCATGTTGCATGTAGCATGATGCACGTGAAGAAAGTGGATGCATTGAATTCGGATATAGGCCGTCGAGGATGATCGTGTTGACGTGCCGAATGTAGCGGTATCAGACATATGAACTGTGATCTAGGAGAAAAAAAAAATTCCTAGAATCTACCCCCGGACATTTATAAAATTATGTCCTTACATTAGGAGGTCATAACTACTCTAGAAGAATATAATTTACAAACTGAAACCACAAAAAAATATTGTACTTTGAAACATATTATCTTATCCAACACTTCAAAGGAAGATAATTTAACAATAACGCACTAATAACTTCCTCAACACCTAATAATGAGAAATGAAGGCAAAGGAAGGTTGGATTTACAAACTAGAAAGTGGAGTGAGTTATAAGAATCGGATATGTGTACCTTGTAATTCGGCACTAAAAGAAAAAACACTATAATAAGGTCATCATTCTAAATTCTTCATACATCCTCGAAATACGAAAATGTATCACGATCTTAAAAGGAAATATTGGTGGACATGAATGAAGAAAAATATTAAACCCTATGTTACCAAATTTCTAACCTATCAACAAGTCCAGATCGAACACCTTAGTAGACTACTACAACCTCTCCCCATCCCTGCATAGAAATGGGATCACATTACTATGGACTTCTTTAGTGGATTACCCCAAATAGCACAAGAATATAACTCAATATGGGTAATCATAAACCGACTAACCAAATCGGTACATTTTCTCCGAGTACACACTACTGATTTGTTCCATAAATTTAGCACCATGTATATTTAAGAAATCATCAAACTTCATGGAGCACCTTTATCTAAAGTGTCTGATCATGACCCTCGATTCATAGGACTCTTTTGGAAAGCATTACAATAATCCATGGGTACTAAATTACATCTTAGAACTGCGTTTCATCCACAAATGGTTCGAAAATTCGAAAGACTAATTCAAATACTCGAAGATATGTTACGTGCATGTGCACTTGATATATCAGGAAGATGGAGTGACCATTTAGCATTAATCGAATTTTTTTCTAACAATAGTTACCAAGATAGCATCTAAACTGCAACTTATAAAGCACTTTACAACAGACCATGTCGTTCTCCATTATGTTGGGATGAATCAAGAGAAAATAGTATCTTTGGACCCGAAATAATAGAAGAAACTACTGAAAAGATAAGCTTGATTACGAAAAGATTGCAAGAAGCCCAAAGTAGATAGAAAAGGTATGCAGACCATCAAAGGAAACCATTATAATTCCAAGTAAAGGATCAAGTTCTTAAAACTGTCACCCGAAAAAGGGATCATAAGATTCAAAAGAAAAGGAAAACTCACACCACGGCATGTGGAACCTTTTACGATTACTAAAAGAATCTGACCAATAGATTATTGTTAGAAATTTCCACCTAAAGTATCCCAGATACACGATGTGTTTCATGTGTCCCAATTGCAAAAGTATATACCGGGTCCAAATCATGTTAGAACTTTGGAAGGACTCTCCGTACAACCCAATCATAATTTTAAAGAAGGAACTCTCCAAATATTAGACACTCATGACTGAGTCCTTCATACAAACCCACCATTTAGTCAAAGTGCTTTGGCAGCATCACAGAGTAGAAAAATCTAGCTGGGAACTTAAAGACTCCATGAAACAACAATATCCTGATCTTTTTTAAGGTAATTTCGAGGACAAAAGTTTTTTTGGAAGGGAGAATTATAAGATCCGCATCAAACGTTCCTCGATATATATATAAACTTCCACTACGTATCCAACAAATTAGAAATGAGCACCATAAATATTACCTAACTAAACCTTTGGGAACCTTAAATTATGAAATAGTCCCAAAGTTTTAATAATTACAAAATGACACCTCAAACTTCTTATAAGATAATTAAATTTCCTAAATATGCTATTGACCCTAAAGTTTTTACATATTTAACTTTCTAGCCATTTTAAACAAAAAAACCATACCCTAAGAATACCGTGCCCAATTAAGGAAATTACACTTTAGCCCCTAAACATTCAAAAAGTATATATAGTGTACCATATACTCAATATAAACCGAGAAATAACCAAAAATTAAACCCTAAACAAGTTTCACATCAGCCCAACTAACTAGAATTCCACCTAGGTAACCACATAAGCTTTGACCCATAGGTTTCCATGTGGAAACACATGTCCTTATCTTATCCCCTAACCAAAACCATCCCATAACCTTTTTAAATCTAACTAAATTTACACCAATCAAACAACCTTAACCTCCCCTATATAATGCCTAATAATTTTGTGCAGAAAGACACCAGTTAGTGCTAGTAAAACAAAGCTCTAAATTTGAGAATTTTTGTATATCCATATTTTGATGAATCAAACTGAGTTCTAACAATTCTATGTAGTTTCTTCACTTCTGTAGGAATTAGAAATTCACGTAAAAATACAATGGAAGGGATCTAAAATAAATAAATAAAAACACCATTAAAGCTTAAGCTTCAATGGTGGATTATGTATTCCTGGCCTTGAAACAATTTCAAGGTTGGAGTATATGACCTTAGATCATAAATAACTTAGGTGCAACACTTAATTTGATTACAATATATCTTGAATCTTCAAATCTAAATTTTTTAATTTCAATAGTAAAAATTTAAGAAATCGAATTCTTCTTCTATACTATGAATTAGACCTTCTAAGCAAAAGCATTTTGTTCAAAAAACACTCAAGAACAAAACCCTTTACCTATCATAGCTCGAATTTTACTATGGAACCATGAATATAAAAGTGAAATTTTTGAAAATTTATAGAAATTGGATAGGATCCTACAATCCACCTCAATCCATAAAAGTATATTTTGGGATCCCTTGGGAAAAATTAGGAAGAATTGATTTTGAATCACTCAAAATGGTATTCTATACTGGATTTAATAGAAAGTCAAATTTTTAAACCCTAAAATCAAAAAATTTAAAGTTGAAGATGAAGTGGTCAATATACGTGCGAGCAAGGTAAACAACAGCACGTGGGAAGTTTGACCTAACACGTGAGGGTGCGTGCCAAATCAGAAAATTGTGAATTTTTTTTCAAAAATTTGATTTTATTTTTCTGATCAAAATGGTGTATTGCATCACCCTGCTTGGTCAACTAGAAACCCAATTAGAAGAAACCCCAAACTCTGAATTTAAGTTTTAAAAAGTTATTTTACATAAAACCCCTGACTTTTCTAACTTTTGAATTTCAACCCCAAATTTCACCCACTGATTTTTGACACCCCTAGGAACAAAAAAAATCTATTTCCACTAAATTCAAATATATAAGAAAATAGGTGTAATTAAACAAGGAATAAATTTACATATTAACCCCTAAAATAGTTATTTTTATACGCAACCATGCTTTTTACACAATAGTATTTTCAAAACCCAACCCTTCATTTTTTTTTAAATTTCAGACCATCCTGGACCGCAGCTCTAAACAACTCGACCTGAACTTAAACTCAAAAAGCCCTAAACAAGTAGGTGATTCTTATTCAATATTATTTCACACAATGCTTTTGTATAAGTCAATTGTTCATATCACTACGTTATGTCCCCAGTATTCTTATTCTCATTTATGAACTCATCTACATATTTCAAAATTACTTTACAATTGAATCAAGTTTACAAGCTCTATGTTGATTTTAATACAATGATCTCAATTTAAACTGATTTCTTTGAACTTGTTCTATTATAGCATACATTATAACCAGGAAATAGATTACAGTTATACCTACGATAGTATTATTTGGCATGTTAGACCCGGTGTATTGACTGCCTAGTTTATGATTACCATATGGCTCAGTACTGTTACTTTATCTCCAATGGTTTTGGATTGATTTGTTATTTATATGGCTATTAACCCTAAACCTCTTTAACAGATAATTATGGGCTATCTTATTTTAGAAATAATCCGCAGCCTTAACCATTATAAACCTGATATTTCTAATTGCAGCACTATCACAAAATTGTTATTGCACTCGATTTCAAATAGATTATTGAATCCAACTTATTATATTCACCAGATGATACTAATATTCAAGGATTATTTTTGCAAATTTTTATAGAATCAGAATCATCTACTCGACAACTTTTGCTTATTCTTTAACAATTCCAAATGGACGCTTAGCATAAGGAAGTCAACATTCCCCTAACCCCACAAATTTTAGTGCATCATCTCATATGTCTCTATCAATCATTTGTTTATGGTCGATCTCATATGATGGGATTAAGGCAAGGAGGATGATGATGATGATGATGATGATCGGCAGTCGATCAGGATTGTAATTAATAAAGTGCCATGTCACTATACCTAATTTTATTGGATGTAATAAAAGCATTTAAGATTATATATGTATGTGTTGGAATATTATATTATCAAAATTTTTATGATACATAATAAAGTCAAGATGTGACATTTCTCGAGAAACTTCTTTCTGGAAAACCAGAGAGGGCGGTGTAATATACCATTTTGATAAAAAAAAATTGAAACAAAAAATCTTAGAATTTTCTGATTGGAGATGCGCCCTGACGCGTTGGGTCAACATCTAAACATGCATGATTTAACTTCAATATCACGTGTGTACTACAGTTCATCTCTTACCTTCGTTTTGTTGACTTTAGGGTTTGAAAACTTTGATCTTAAATTTGAACAGTTCTAGCATACCATTTAAGTTGATTCCTGAATGAAAATTGTGCATTTTTTTTTAAGAATCTAACCATATTGGTTTCAAGCACTTAGGTTAACTCGTTGAAGCTATTCATTTTCTGTAAAAATAATGAAAGTTTGACTTTACCATTTGTGGTTTTAGGCTATGATTTAAACTAAGGCATGGTGATATTCAATATCTAAGTTCAAAATGTTGTTGAACTGGTTTGGTTTCAAAGGTTTTGGTTTACCATAGCTCGTGAATTTTGTTTTCAAAATTTCCAGGTCCGAGATTTTCAAACTTTGATTTGGGGTATCAAAACTCATTTTGGATTAAATTAAGATTTGGACCTAGGTTCTTAGAACCAATGCTTGAGTTCCTCCACGTTAAAATTTATTCAAAGTTAAGGGTACAGGTTCCACCATTAAAACTCAAGCTTTAATGGAGGTTCCTGATATTCAAGCGTTTTTAGTGCATTTCCCATAGTAGAACTTACATGTAAACTCATATTCATAACCTATGAATGACCAGAAACTTAAACAAGTGACAAAATAGAAATGTTACATAAAAACATAGAAAATACCAAAATGCTAGAATTTTAGTTTATGTTTTTCACTGTGTTAGTGTACCTTTTTACAGTTGTGAAGAGGGGGTTTTATACTACTTGTGAAGGGGAAGGGATTGGTGGAAAGCAGGTAGAGATTTTTAAATGGCTTGGTTAAGTTTCAACAAGGTACCATGTGGGAGGATATTGGTTTTTATGTGTATCCCATGGCGTACAATTGCTCACAAGGCAGCTAGCTGGCCAAAATGTCCAGGGATGAAGTGCAAATAGTTTTAGTTTTTGTTTGGGTCTTTGGGTAATATATAAGATGAATTTAGCGATAATTATGCACTTTTTTAAAAGTTTAGGGGATAAATATTTATTTTTCCAAACATGTTGGGAAACTTTATGTAATTGATACATAATACAAATACTTTGCTTAAGTTTGGGTTAAAAGGATAGTATATAGTTTAAATAATAAGTTCTAAAGTTTCTAGGGGTATTTTGGCAATTTTTAAACATTGAGGTTCGCTAAGGTAATTACCTTATCCTTTGGGTTTATTTACCAAATATAGGTAGGTTTTTTACACATGATGTACGTCAAAATTATACAAAACTTGTCATAGGTGATAGCGCCAAAAACGGCATTAAGTCTTAGGAATTACAATTACTCCATCTAAAATCATCCTATGTCCAGGCAGTGATTGGTTTAAGACTTATGACATCGTCATTAGTCACAGTGGGTAGTGTCCACCCTTTTTTACATATAAGCCAAACATACTCGTCAATAAATTTCAATACTGACCTCATTTGATCTTTCCAATAAGCATAATTGGTTCCATCAAATAATAAAGCCATGTTATACGAGTTATTCATATAACCTCCCAGACTAATCTACGCAAAATGTAAAACCCCTCTCTAATACAAATTTAAAAGTGAGGTTATACGAATTCACTTGTATCTATGTCAACACACATAAAAGATCGAATTTTTAGTCAAGTTTTTTTTTTATTAGAATTAGGTGTGCGTATAAGATAAAGTCAAAATCTAAATATGCCAACCCAAAGAAATCAACCGAAAATAGAAGAAGAAATTTGAGGAAAAATATCTTTCGGGCAAAGCCTTTTAATTTAGCACAGTTTAAGAATTTGACTGACATGAATCGACTTAAATATTACTTAAAGATACACTAAGTATAATGTGGTGTTGGTCTTAAAATTTTCAACAAAAATTATTGTAATCCAGGACCACCCATTAGAAGAAGCTCTTCCCTTGGTATCCATTGAACAATCTCAGGATGAGATATTATTTCTTCTTTAGCAGTAGAGTCGTAACTCCATAAATTAGATGTCTACAGAACACTCTATAAGGGTTTAATGTATTATAAGGACTGTGGTTTGACCAAATCAATAAATTATTCTAGGGATGTATGATTTGGAAAATTAAAGTGGAAAACGTTTGGAACTGGTATAAAAATTCATTTTTTCCAAGAGTGTCGAGAAAAATAACTCACAAGATTCCAATTTTTAGAAAACACAAAAATTGAGGTGGAGAGATTCGTTCAAACGAAATTAGGACTTAATTTGAACAAAAATCGTAGTTTCCTTCTAACGAGGTTCATTCTCAATTAAATGAATAGCTCAGTTCGCTCCAATGAGCTTCTAATCGACTTCTAATGCATATAGCTCTGTCAAATAGAGAGATCTCGTTTAAAGATCGCTTGAACTTCGCTCCAATGAGAAGACTAACTCGTTCTAACGAGATTAAAATCTCTTTCGAACAAGACCAAAAAAAATCATTTTGAAAATTCCTTTTAGAAAAGGACTCGAATAAAGAAAACACTTCCCTTTTTTTGAAAACTCTAGTGGGAATTTCCCCACTAGAGAACATGTACTGAAGAAAAGAAAATGTGAGGAAATAATCTCCCCGCGGTGGCACGTACAAAGAATCAAAATGAAATAGAAATCAAATACACCAAAGAAAAATAAGAAAATATTCATCTAATTCTGTAATTTGTAAATCCATGCCTATCCATTTGAATATAACCTTAAATTTCTTTAAAAGAGGTGGTACACCAATGCATAATAGGATAATTTGATCTTATATTGGCCAATGTATTAGCTACTTTATTCCTTTCTTTCAAAATATGACTAAAAATTTATAAATTTGAGTTGCTCCTTACGATTATGCCAAACAATCCATAACTGCTAAGGAGGGTGAAAATTAGTAGATAAGAACTTTGAATGAGGCTAATAGAATCTGACTCTAACTAAAGACTTTTCCAATTATGCCGCATAGAAAAATCAACAGCAGCAATGGCAGCATGAAGTTCAACATAAAAGGAAGAGTGGTGACTTATAATGCAACAGAATCCTACAATAAAAGTGCCTTGGTTATCCCTAAAAACTCCACCATAAGCAGTTCCACCCCATTCCCATATGACATTCCATATGTGTTAACTTTAATCTATCCTCCAATTCGAGGGTTCCACATAACAATACAAGTAGATGGAGCCTTACAAAATTTGGGAGGAATTACCAAGTTATTCAAAATGCTCCTCACATTATCTCCGTTGTGGAAGCCATGGAATTTTATGCTAGAGGTGATGATGTTGGTCATAATAGAGTTACAAATACACCATTTACTTGTCTTTTGATCATCAAATCTGAGGCAATTTCTAGCCTTCCATATCTCCAGGAGAACATGAAATGTAAATTTCCATAAATGAGATAATTGAGAGTTGAAAGACCTTATATTAAAAACATTATAAAAGTCTATTAGTTGACTATTGTGGGAAGAATTTATTTAAAAAATAGAAGACGGCCATTACCAGAAAAATTGAGAGAAGGAGCAGTTGAACAAAATGTGAATGAAAATCTTCCCGAGTTTGAGGATAATGGCACATAAGACAAGCTGAAACCATAGGAATACCTCCAATTTAAAGAATTTCATTCGTAGGGTCATTATTTTAAATGATTCTCTAGGCTAAATGAGAAACTTTAGGAGGAATATATGATTAATTATAACAATAGTATTATTGTATGAATATCCCTCTTTTATAATGTCATCCTCACTTGAAGATTTTTCCCAAATCATCTTATCAGAGGTTGGGGATGAAGAAAAAGTTATTTTGTTGATATCCTCTACTATATCAGGTAAGCAATTAGAGAAGTAAGTAGGAATTTTCCATTTACCATCCACAATGAGATCTGTAACTTTAGCTTTGGGATTCATATTATCACATCTGGGTTTTAATTTATTAATGATAGAGTTTCCTAGGAAATTATCATACCAAAAAGAAATTTAAGTACCATCTCCAATAATCCATTTTGAGTGCAAACTAATATTTGCAAGAGCTTCCTTTATACCAGGCCAGACAGATGATGTAATTGTAGAGTTTGCACAACCTCTACTTATGATTTTATACCTCTTTTTAAGAAATCTACAGATAGCATTATCACATTTGAGAACATCCCACCCCATTTTTTGCACTATGTTTAAGATTGAAAGGCTCCTCAAACCAAGACCTCATTTATCTTTATCTTTGGGTCTATAAACCACCTTCAGTGAAACAGTAACTAGCTTCTTAACACCAACATCGACTAACCACAAAAAGTTTCTAGCCCATTTGGAAATATCATGAATAAGACTTTTAGGCCATTTGTAAAATTTAAAACAGTGCATAAGAACATTTTGGTAAACTAATTGAATCAATGAGCGCTTTCAGCTATTGAGAGATGTTTCCCTTTCCATCATGCGAGCTTTGCCTTAGCTTTATCTGTAATACATTGTAAATGTCTTTTTCTTGGCCTGTCTTTAAAAATAGGAACTCCCAAGTAAATAAGCAGAGCATGTCCTACATTCATAATAAGATTCTTGGAGATGTCAGAACTTCTATGAATTGTATAGTTCCCGTCTATTGACATATTAACCAAAAATAATTATATGACTATCAAAGATATGCATCAAATTCTGAAGGGATTTTTTATCATCTCTACAAACGATAAAAGTATCATCACAAAGAGAATGGGGTATTGGAATACAATTCCTAGGGGAGGAAATTGTCTTTATCTTGCCATTTAGGAACTGATTTGAAACATTTCTTCTTAAAACCTCCTCATCAAAGCAAACAACCATAAGGAAAAGAGGGTATCATTTCCTTACACCTTCGTTGCAACTAAAGAATACCTTTTCATAACCATTAATAATGATATAAAGTTTGGCAGGTTTGAGAAGAATATCCACCCATTTGCTGAAAGTCTGATTGAAACCAAATTTATGTAACACTGTGAGAAGAAAGTTCCAATTGATTGTGTCAAAATCCTTGGCTTTTGACATTCCCACCAAAAATTCTCCTATCCAAAAAATTAAAATTCTTAAAAATTATAGCAATTCAGTCCACAATTCTTCTATTTTTTATGGATGCAACCTGTTGAGGAGATATTAACTTTCCAATAATATTCCCCAACTATTAAAAAGAATTTTTTGGATGATTTTAAAAGGAAGTTTACCATAACTATAGGTTTGAATTGTGTCGCTTAATTAGCACCAAGGATTTTTGGAATAAGGGTCACAAGATTAGAATTCATGTTAGGAAGAATACAACTATGCTCGATAATCTACTTGCTACATAGGATAACATAATTCCCAACAGCATCCCAACATTGTTGGTAAAAATTTCATCCAAAACCATCTAGACCAGGTGATTTACTACCATCTATGCTGAAACTGCTTATCCAATCTCCAAATCGATAGGTAAAGCAGTGAGGAAATCATTATCTTCTTAGTTTATAATATGAGGAATAGAAAAACACATTTGGGAAGTCATATCTTCATCAACTTGAGGGCCTCTAGAGTATAATCTTTTATAAAAACTTATTATATGGTTCTCAGTTTGCTCCTGATCATGTATCAGTATTCCATCAATAATTATAGAAGTAATCTTGGATTTATCATTCTTGACTTTGACATAGGTATAAAAAAACTGTACATCTATCAGCATCCATGAACCATTGAATTCTAGATTTGTTTATCAAATAATCTCTTGATCCTTAATAGTACAATTTAGCATAATTATGGCATTTAATTATCAATTTTTCCCATTCTCACAAAAAAACATAATTTGAAATTTCACTTTGAATATTGGACAAATTAGTTCTAGCTTTATTCATATTATCGAAGAAATGTCCCACCACATTCTTATTCCAATATCTAAGACAAATCTTCAAGGCTTTTAGTTTGACGGCAACTTTATACAAAGGGAATCTGTACACAATGGTATTCAACCAGCAGGCGGAAACCACTTCCATAAAAGTAGGTTGATTAAACTACAAAGATTGAAATTTGAAAGGAGAAGGTTCTCTTTTAAGCATATTCTCGGCACTGATAAGCAAAGGGGAATGATCATAGCATAGTCTAGAGCAGACCTCACACCTAATGCCATCCAAATGTCTAACCATTTCTCATTGCACAAACTTCAATCAAGTCTTTTCTCTATATAACCAATAATATCCCAACTAGTATACTATGTCAGAGATGGACCAATAGTGGGGAGACAAATTAAATTACAAAGATCAACCATGGACTGAAAATCCATACAACAAGTTATAGATGGCATCCTACCTCCTAGACTTTCATGAGGACCTAAAATTGCATTGAAATCACCAACAATCAAATTGCCTATACCTCTTGAGGTTGTCCTATAGTGGTATTATAAACTTTATTGAAGTACTAGGATAGATGAAAGAGACTTGAAAAATATCGGCATCATGATGACATCAGATAGTGACCTATTAACTAGTGTTAGAAATAACACTATGAATAGCTATATTATCAACACATAAAATCCAGAGATATGGATCTAGATTATCTCTATTATTAATAGATAAAATCGTAAGATGTAGATAAGTCCAAAAATGAGATGGTATATCAGTAAAGCAAACCATAGGCTCAGTTATGGCAAACAGAACAGGGTGATAATACATGCGATGATTAAACAATTCACTTCCAATAACAGCATTGCCAACCCCTCTAGAATTCCAAAAACTTATCTTCATAACTCAATATTTAAACCACTACTTCGGGTGGGATATGGTTCATCTCTCGCTAGTTTGGCCATTCTTTTTCTTAAATTCCTCTTCTGAGATCTAGTAAGTGGTATAATGAAATGGACATTAGAAGACTTCTCCACACATTCTGTCAAATTAGCCATCACAACTTTCTTTTTTAGATCACAAAGAGCCATATGAAAGTTACCATTCAATATAGAATCATGTATCATGTTGACTTCCTTCAAGAGTGTATTATTAGTTTTATTCAGATCCAGATTTTTCTCCTAGTTGAAAATATCTTTCCATGACTTAGAACAGCCTTAGTTTCACTATTAACCTACCAAGCTTTTATTTGTGCTGTTGGAGTGGATTCTAAATTGTCTAAATCCTCCAAAACTTTAAAATAATTTCTAGTCATCTCCTGTTGGGATATCTCTTTTTCAACGGAATAAGATGTTATTCTCCACAATAGAATCCTCAAGATGATATTCTTATCCATATTTTGGGATGTTGAAATCTATATTTAGTTTGTGTTTAAGATTGGCCTATTATTGACGTAGTTCTCTTTGCGTTGTAGATCCCATCTATCCACCTTGTTCCCCCCATAATTCATCTTGTCTTTTTTCATCCCCAATCTACATTGTGACACAAAATCGCCCATAATTGAACATCTAGTACACTATGTTAGGATTCCTTCATAATGAATAACCACTAGAAAAGAGAAATCATCTCTCTCAATTAGAAGAGTATATCGCATCTGCACAGATAAATCTAATTCCACCAATAATCTAGCATATAAGTCATGTCATCTATCCAAAGTATGTTTATCAGTTAAAATTTTAATACTAAACCCTCGACCAATTTTAAAGAACGTTTGTGGATCCTAATATTCTTGAGTCGACTTCTTGATTATGATCCATACTTGAGCAGTGGTTTGATTTTGTTTCAAAAAAATCAGGTGTCCATGAAAAGATCCTCAAAACCCTTGGGTTTAAAGACCAAGATCCAATGGCCCAAACTTTGTCTCAATCTACTTGTGAATCAAATCTGAGCACATAGAAACTTCTCCCTATCGTTATTATTCTGAAACCTCCAATTATTTATCATATCTGACTAAGTCATTTTTTTAAATCCCCCAATTTCCACATCTCTTGATCCTTTGGAATTGTAATATTCCCAATTAATTTGTTCTTTCAATTATCAATCCCCTTCTTGTAGCTAGCTTTACTAATTATAACAAAAAAATACTCACCTTTACATTCTTGTTAAGGAAGTGATTCAGCTGAGATGCTCCCGATGATCGGTTGTTGTTCTTTTAGTAAATTAGCAAATAATTTTCTTCCTTCATCCTTACGATTGTTAATAAAATCAACATTCTTCTCAAGTTTGATGATAAATTTATTACTCCTTACAGCTGAATCAAGATTTAGGTTAGGGTTTACAAGTCGATTGTAACCACATAAATGTTTGTTTGTGAAAAAGAACCGAAGAGTTTGTTTGATTTCTCTCTCTAGATCCATTTTTTCTTAAATAAAACACATCCCATAATAAATTTGAATAAGTTAAGTCAAAAACCTAACTGACATATACTTCTAAATAGTTTCATGATGATTTTAACAGCTCGAACTTCGAAACGTTGATCGGTCACTAACTTGTCTCAATTAACATGAAAAGTATATACGGATGTGCTTTGTTCATATTGAAATGGGATATGAAAAAATATCTAAGCTATGAGAAATTACAAAACATTCCTCTTAAACTATCATAGAATGTATTTTATGTTAAATTCCAAAGAGTAAAGCCAGAGTATTCCTTTTTAGCAGCCAATATCATGGAGGGTAGGGATGTGGAACTTGCCCTTTATATTCTGGGATCCCTTTATAGATCATGTTATGAGTTTATTTTGGATCCATTTAACATTAATCAGGATAGGCCAGTGTGGGTATTGCAAATGTGGCATCGTGCCTATTTTTTAGAGATTGTCCATCTTACCCATGATTCCACATTTAATCATTGTCATACTTCTTATCACTACAACCCTAAAAAAAAGTTTTGAAGAGTTGGTAAACATGTTTAGGATTTTGTCCATTGATAGGCCTAATGCTTATTTTCATCCTTTGTTAAAACCCATAAATTCACCACTTTGGTTTGTTCCTACTTTGCGAAATCCTCATTCTACAGAAAATGTTAACCTTTATTAGGAGAGTTTTTCATTTCAAGAGGTATGTACTATAGGATTGTCCCCTTTGCATATCCATCCTCTAAGTCTTTTGGGTAATTATATTTACTTTCCTAATTTAGTAGACAACTTGGGTTTCATTAGTCCATTCACATCCCCTTAAGGAGATGATCAAACTCTGATGTGTTCTTGATATCTACCCATGTCCCTATAGCAATGATCAAGCATGGGTTTCTTAATTAATGCAGGGTTTTAGATACCTTTACTTTGCTTAAGTGAGTTTTTCATGCAGGAATGACCCCAATTTTTAAAGATTGGTGGCCTAAGAAAGCTAAGATCTTTTTAGATCCCCTTCTATTAATGAAACAAAGTTTAAATCCTTCATCTTTAGGTAAGAATCTCATGTGTTTATTTAATTGTGTTATTGATTGAATTGGATTAACTAAGCCATTATAATTCTTGCAGTAGATGCAAATATTAAAGTTTATGAATATTTTAAGAACGGGATTGTTGATGTAAAAAAATAGATTATCTCTAATTATTTAATCACAGATAAAAATAAACAAGACAAAAGATTTTCAAAGTGGTTCAGCCTTGAAAGAATGGCCTACGTCCACTGTTTGTGTTATTGCTGACTGTTTGCAGAATTCTCGATAATAGTTTTACCAAGAAATTCTGAGTCCCTTACAATGAGGATTATACAATGTATTTATAGCCCTGAGGTTGTACATACGAAAGAATAATACATAGCTGTCCAATAGGCGTGTACATCTGTGTGATAATAATGAGCATTTAATGCGCAGTCATCCTCTTGATTATCCGAATATGAATGCTCTGTACGAGGTGCAGCTCGGACCTCCTAAGCTTCTCGGACTGCCTAAGTAGCTCGGTATACATGAGTTGCTCGGTACTATAAAGTTCCTCGAAGAACACTTCTTGCTCGAAGTGCCTGAGTTCCTCGAAGAAGAGAAGTGATGCATGCAGAGAAGATCCCCCCAACAGAAGAGACGACCCTTCTGAGGATGATGATGATCCTGACCTCCCACCAAGAGATGACCACGGCCCTACAAAAAGACTCAATATGATCTCGTTCGGTGTTGGAATGATCTCTGGGGACTGGAAGGAGGAGGGTCAAAAGTCGCCGACAGGAAGGCCCATGTAGCTGAAGCCAAGGCAGTGACGAAAGTTGTGCATTCAACCTCTATCGAAGAAAATCCAGAAAAGAGGAAGAAGGTTGACATGGACACCCTGGTCGTGGGTTTCTCAAGGATGGACTTCAAGGGCCTCTTAGCCCCGTATGATGACCCTCTTATCATCACCACCAGGGTACACGGATGCGAGGTGCCAAGGATCTTATAGATGGGGCTAGTTCTGTAGATGTGATATTTTGGCCAAGTTTTAAAGCCTCGAGACTCAGCCATGCTAGACTGGTCCCATACCATCATCCCTTGATTGGGTTCAGTGAGGAAAGAGTTCATCCCCTAGGAGTATATAAGGCTGATGTAAGAATGGGAGACAAGTGTCCAAGATGGCTTACCAAGAGGGTAAACTTTTTTGTGATGGACGAATACGTCTTCTCAGCCTATAATATCATACTGAGATAAGTAGCCCTTAAAGAATTAGAGGCCGTGCCCTCCACGATCCACCAGATGATAAAATTCTCGACCCCTTATGGGGTAGGGGAAGTTCAGGGAAACCAAACGACAGTAAGGGAATGCTACTTCAACTCTATCGAGGAAAGAGAGTCATACAAGAAGGCAACTACTACTTACAATATTGATACCCAGGACACCAAGGATGGAGCGAAGCTTAAGAAAGGAGAGGTCATGGAAGAGGTAGAATCCATCATCCTCAATGAGGATAAGACGGAAAAAATTGTCCAAGTTGGCAAAGCTTTGAAGATATACAAGAAGACCTCATCAAGCTGCTAAGGAGAAGACAGAACGTCTTTGGATGGAGTCATGCAGACATGCCAAGAATTGACCCTGAGATCATGTGTCACAAGCTCCAAGTGGTGGAGGACGCAAAGGCCATAAAGCAGAGGAGAATTTATCAGGGAGGTCATTTATCCCTAATGGTTCTCTAACGCGGTCATAGTCCCTAAAGCCAATGGGAAATAGAGGATGTGCATAGACTTCACTGACCTCAACAAACATTTCCCCAAAGATAGTTTCCCTCTTCCTATTGTTGATCAGATGGTGGACACTACTGCAGGCCATGAGCTAATGAGCTTCATGGATGCATATTCGGGATATAACTAGATCTTTATGAACCCTGAGGACTCAGAAAAAATGGCTTTCATTATCGATAAGGGGACATACTGTTACAAGGCCATGCCCTTTGGCCTAAATAATGCGGGGGCAATGTATCAGCGCCTTGTGAATAAAATGTTCAAAGACCAAATCGGGAAGTCTATGGAGGTCTATGTAGATGACATTTTAACCAAGAGTTTAAAGGCCAAGGATCATGTGACCGACCTTGAGAAGACCTTCGACACGATGGAGAAGTACCGGATGAAGCTCAACCCAGCCAAGTGTGTCTTTGGGGTCAGAGCAGGAAAGTTCTTGAGGTTCATCATCAATTATAGAGGCATCAAGGCTAATCCTGAGAAGATAAAGGCTCTGTTAGAAATGAAGACCATTAAAGATGTTCAGAGGCGTATAGGATGAGTGGATGCTTTGAATAGGTTCGTATCCAGAGCCACAGACAAGTGTGTATCATTCTTTAAAGTCCTCAGAAATGATTTTGAATGGAGCAAAGAGTGTGACAAGGCTTTACAAGAGCTAAAGTCCTACCTAAGGTCCCCCTTACTCTTATCACGTCCAGTGCAAGGTGAAAGATTATATGTGTACTTAGCCATCTCGGAGTCATCCATCAACGCTGCTATCGTAAGAGAAGAAGACAGAGTGTAAAAGACAGAGTGAAGAAGCCGGTATATTTCAATAGTAAGGCACTCTAAGGGGCATAGCAAAGGTACCCCAAGATGGAGAAGTTGGCCTATGCTTTGATTCACGGCTCAAGGTAGATAAAACCGTACTTCTAGTCCCATACAATTGTCATCAACACCGATTCCCCTCTTAGGCAGGTCATACACAAGCCATAAAAATTAGGAAGTCTAATGGCCTGGGCTATAGAGATATGAGAGTTTGATATAGTGTATCAGCCTAGGGTGGCCATCACGGGTCAAACATTAGCAGATTTCGTGGCTGAATTTACTTGGGAAGAGGATGGGGCTGAAAATGAGAACCTCGAGAAGACAGATATCCAGCAAGGCATAATTGTTGACCATCCAAAAACAAGGCTAAGACAAGAACCGCTAGAGGAAAAGTTATCGAGAACGAGGAGGTAAGATACCTATTTAGACAGGGATCCCTCACCGAGGGAAATTTTTCAGAGGAACACATTATATGGAATCTCTTCGTTGATGGGTCCTCTTGTGAGAGCAGAAGTGGAGCTGGATTAATAGTATCGGCACCTAATGGCACGGACATTGAGTACGCTCTAAGGTTTAATTTTAAAGCCTCCAACAACGAGTCTGAATATGAGGCCTTGATAGTAGGCCTCTCCTTAGCTAGGTCTCTTAGTGTTGGCCAGATCTTGGTCCATAGTGATTCAAGACAAGGGGTGAATCAGATACTCGGAGCATACGAGGCTAAAGATGAGATAATGGCCAAATATCTTAAAAAAGTAAAGTTACTATTGAAGAGCTTCAGAGAAGTAAAGTTGAAGAGGGTGCCTAGGCTGGATAATGGTCAAGCCGATGCACTTGCTAGGCTAGCCTTAGCAACTAGGACAAATATCATGAGAATAGTTCCAGTGGAAATTTTGCTTCGACCAAAGATTGAAGATGCATATGGAACACTCGAGCCTTACTTAAATATAAGCCGGGAAGCCTCATGGATGGACCCTCTAGTCAGATACATTAAAGAGGGGGAGATGCCAGAAGCAAAACAAGAAAGAAAAAAGTTGAGGTACAGAGCTGCGAAATTCACTGTCATCAGAGACACCTTGTACAAAAAGGGATTCTTGCTCCCTTTGCTCAGATGTGTGCACCCGTCGGAGGTCCCATGTATCTTGTTAATGAGAATATTCTATTGGCCCCTCGTCTTATGTTTGTCAATTTATATCAGTTGGGATAATTCATGCTAAGCCACAAAACATCAATACTTTGGTGAATAACCACCCTCGGCTAGGATGAGGGTAATTGTTAGGTACGACCCTCCATTCACTCTCAAGAAATACGAGGGTGGACTTGAATTTCAAAACATCATTAGTTTGGTGGATAACCACCCTCGGCTAGGATGAGGGTGAATGTTAGGGATGTCCCTCCATTCACTCTCAGCAAAGTCGAGGGTGGACTTGTATTTCAAAACATCATTAGTTTGGTGGAAACTACCGTCGGCTAGGATGAGGGTGAATGGTAGAGATGACCCTCCATTCACTCTTAAAGAAAGATGAGGGTGGACTTATATTTCAAAACGTCATCAGTTTGGTGGAAACTCCCCTCGGCTAATATGAGGGTGAATGGTAGGGACGACCCTCCATTCACTCTCAAGAAAGACGAGGGTGGACTTGCTATTTAAAAACACCATAGCCAAGTCACATCATCACAAATCATAAAAGTGTCAATATAGAAAACTAAAGGAAAAGGAGGGCACTTTCATTACAAAAATCAAGAATTACAATACAAGTCCAAAAGAAAAGTTTTACAGGCAGAGGGTACAAGCCACAGACGGCCACCCTAACGTGCAATATCAGAAGGTAGAGGCCTAGCATCATCCGATAGAATCCCCTCGGCTACCACGGCAGATGGCTGATCCTCAGACGTACCGGTGCCTTCAACAAGTACATGAGACTCCACATGAGCTAGGGCCTCAGAGATCAGGGGGTCGTCTAACTCCACTCCTTTTAAAGAAGGATGGATAGATAATATTGCGTCAGCAAACTTCATGATGACCCACCGACAGGACGTCTTGATTCCCCTCTCCAAGTATTCAAGGTCGAAGCCTTAAAATTCGTCGGAAATTTTGTAGGCCTCCACAGCATCAGCCTCGGCCCTTTGTACAGCTTCAGTAAGATCATTTTAACTGGACCCCCTAGTTGGCCAAAGTCTCCTCCTTGGTTATTATGAGGTCATCCTTCAATTTCAGCAGAGCAGCATGCTCCTTTATAAGCTCGTCCATAACCCTCGCATGCTCGGCCTTCACGTTCTCCAACTTAGCCTTCATAGTATCCAACTCAGTTTTCAAGTCAGCCTCATGTTGAATAGCTCTCTCGGCCTCATGAAATTTTCATTGGTTCTCAGCCATCCACTTGGTGGCAGAGGTGAAGGCACAGATAGATTGTAAAAGAAAAGGGAAAGGTCATAATTTAATGGCCGAGGGAACTGTTTGTAAAATATTGATGAATCAGAATTAAAAAGATGAATGAAATACATGCGCCAAAGTATGAAGCCCATAGTCATAAACCTTAGTTGGGGGAATTTTGGCCAAAAAATCATAGTTAGCAGTCGATGGTGCCGAGAACATGGAGGCATTGGTGGCTCTCAAGTTGGCAATTAACGAGGAAGGGTCGGCCTTCAAGAAGGTCAAGTTAGACAACTAGTAGGATCCCATGCACGAAGAAGAGCTAGTCCCCTCGGTGTTCGTTTGTGGGACCTTTACCCTTGCCCTCGCACACGAATCAGGCCGAGGGCCAACGGGGACTTCTGGCTCCTTTCGCTTACTGGTATCAATTATCGGCTCTACAGCCTTTTTCTTTTAATGGGGCAGCTGAAGCTCCTTACCCTTCTTCTTATTCAGACCTGACATCAAGCTGGGGGTATTCATTTCCCAAAGTTGATCAGATGTGTTGGGAGGCTGATCTGAAAAAATGAGACGATACATCAAAAAAAGCAACAATAATGAGGAAACACTTGGAAAAAATTGAAACAAAAGTAACTCACATAATTATGTCAATGGGTCGACCCTAAGACCTTCTTCTTTAAGGAAATGAGGGGTCATTAAACCTTAAAACTTGGCAAGTTCACCTTCTTTCCTTTGTTCCCTCAGGTAGTCGGTTATTACCCTTTCATCCAAGCTAAGTCCAGGGTCTGGCCTTGCTTTCATAGAGGGGTTAGACCATTCCCTTGGGACCCTCGGACTGTCTTCAAGAGGCTCAACCCCGGTGAGGAATTCCCAATCCTCGAAAATGAAGAAGAACCTCTTCTTTCGATCATGGTTGGAAGTTTGTTCTACGTTGAGAAGTTTTTTGTCGGACCTCCTAGCCCCCAGATGGAAATATCCAAGTTGCTTGGACGAGGAGGTTATATTATAGCAGGCCAAGAACAAATCAGTCGAGGGCTCGTAAGTAAACGTGTTCCTCTAGAGGGAGATATAGCCGAGGATGGTCCTACAAGAGTTAAGAGGAAGTTCGGAAGGAGAAACCCCGAGGGCAGAAAGCATGTCAACTATCGTAGGGTGCAGAGGGAACCTAACGCCGACCTAAGCATCTGCTCATAAACAGCAACTTCTCATTCTTCCCCCTGGAAGACCCTCTCATATTCATTCGGGACCCTCATATTTATGTTGGGCTTTATACCAAAGAGTTACCTCCATAGTAAGAGGTCACGATCCCTAACAGATGAGACAAAAGTCAAGGCCCCTGAAGTATCAACCTGATCAGTATTGGAATCCTCACTATCGTCCTCGGCACCATTTTCGTCGTCCTTAGCTCTCTCATCCCCAGATCTCTCAGCCTCGTCATTTATGGGAGGGACATATGGAAAAGCATCTTGGAAGGCAAGGGGGACATGGCTATCACATGGACAGCCTCAAAATAAGCCGTTCCCTCGAACTGTCAGTTTGGGCTAAGTATTGATGCCTCCCTTCTCCCAGAAGTCCCAGCACCCGTTGGTGACAATGCTCTCTCGTACATTTCTCCCTCTTACGTCTAACACTCAGATGGACGAGAGGAGGACCCAAAGGGCTCAGAGGGTGAAACTGTGGCCAATGGAATTGGGAAAATGGGTCGTACCCAAATAGGGTTGGCCCCTCGTTTACGCTCGTTCACTTCCTCTATTCGCCTAATCTCTGTAAAGCACCTATCTCTCAAAGTTGGAAACTCCTCGGCTAAATCATAAAGACTTTTAAGTATTAAGAGAGAGACCCTACACTTACAGGAATTTTCTCAAGCAACCTATAAATAAGTTAAATAGTTGATCAAGTTGACTTTTGGATTAAACTTAAAGAAATGAAAGGTTTTTGAGAATGAACACGCAAGAACGGAATCAGTGAAGTTTACCGGAGAAGAACGTCGGAGAGTCATCGGGGAACTTAGTAAGTGATACAAATTGGCACTAAACCACCACGAAAATGTGGGTGATGAACCCAGGGAGACCAATCGCTCGAGTTCTAGCCCTAGAAACACAAGAAAAGGGTGGAAACACGTCGAAAAAAATAAAAAGAAAGGAGGCGAACCGGCCAGAGGGATTTTACAGAAAGTATTTGAGACAAATCAAAAGAAAACTTCAAAAAAGAAAAAGAAAATGAAGAGATTAATGAAAGAGTTACCTGGAAGAGAAGACTGGAGTTGGAAGAGAACTTGAAGCTTTCACGAAAATACAGAAATGGAGGTTTCATTGCCAAGGCTAGAAAGAGAGCGTACGCGCGAAGAAGAAAGAAGAAGAAAGAGAATTGTTTAAAAAAGGGTTTAAATACTTTTTCATTAGTGGGCCCACTAACCAAATCAATGCACAGCTCACGAGGAGAATCATTACTAGGGCACAAATGCCCAAAGATAGTGTGCAGCCGTCATTTCTTGAGGAACACAAATGATGATTGACACCTGACAAGACGTCAACCAAGTTGACAAATGTCATTCATTAACCTGATAACCTTTGACATCTAAGGACAACATTACCCCTCATCCACCTCAATATTACCGATGGATAAGGGCTAGGGGTGATTGATATACCAAAATACACCCTCGGACAAGCCAAGGGTAGCCTCTTCCAAGACAAGGGCCTTATTCTACTACCCCGGGGGTCTTATAGATGACAGGACAATAATATGATCGGACGACAGTCCAAGCTCATGAAGATAGTACGACCGGATGACAGGATGATAGTACGACCGGCCAGGCTGACCCCATTATTCACCTTGACCAGAGCCCAAGCTCGTGGAGATAGAAGCCTCATCTTCGGGTGACCAAGTGATAAATTGACCCTATGAGGGGACGACAGCGCGAGGCCTACATCTAGCAGTCAAGACCTAGTATGCCAGCATTAACCTTAGCCTCAATCTGCCATCATAAACATGGGTGATGTCATCATGGCGTATGATTTAGGAGACGTGTGGGATAGTGCGCGTAGGACTCATATAGCACGTGGACCAGACCGTTATTATAATATCAACCTCTCACATGAGGAAATATTATGTCATCATTAACCACAAGTGGCACAGCCAGGTGTTAACAGGGAATTGGCTAGATCATCATTCATATGGACAATGCATACCTGGGGGTACACTACTCTCCCTAAGCCTTATATATACTTGTCATCTTCAACCTTGTAAATGATCGAGAAGGAAAACAATAGTAAAAACTTTTCTTGTACATACAATAGATAGAGAGTGAGCTTATGAGCATTGTATCCAAGGCCATTAGTGCCCATATTTAGTGGATCACACACTCACAGTGGATGTAGGCCTAATTGGCTAAACCACTACACATCATTTTCTCCATTCCTCTTATTCTAATCCCCTTATATATATTTATAGACATACATAACTCTAGTGCTGCCATTGTTATCACTGTTTGAGCTCATCATCTCTTATCTAGTGGAGCTAAATCTTAGCTTCATCAGTGAGCTGCCAATCCCTTGCAATTAAACCTTAATCCCAATCATTTTTATTAGGATCGGGTCGATTCACAGCAAGGGCTCTATTAGATTTTTTGGTCTTCAAATAATAAATGTTCTCCATGGTGCCTCCCCAACTATAGCAGTACATTACTCATTTATTTTAATATGTGTCTTATAGTGTTAATTAATGTGAAAAAAACCCATTAATGACCCTCCAAGTATTTAGGGGAACTTGGGAAGGAACTACATTGAAATATTGGCAAAATTCCAAAAATAAATGACTAATGGAAAAATGACCCCTCATTCAGCAATAAAGATTGTGGGTATCCAATGGACCTTCTCTAAAGCACAAATATCACAGGGACTAGTCAATAATTCAATTTTTACCCACAAAGGGATTCTCTTAGTGTACCTAAAAATCTCCAATGAATTTTCATCTACTGTAGAGAAAATATTTTCAAAAGATAACTACCAAAGTAAATGCAAGGAAGGAGAAGTTCTTATAGTGAAAAGGAAGAAAAAGAACGCAGTTCTGACGAAAAGAAATAGCTCTCACAAATGGCAAAAAAGACTCGGAAGAGAAAAAAAAGAGTTTGAAATCAAGGGTGAAGTTAATAAATGACATAATTGACAATTTAGAGGCTCGGTGATGTCTTTTTCGTTGCACGGAGTTGGTATGATCAAAATTACATGTCATTTCTATTTTACGAAGGTTCATTACCCAACGAGTTTTATTATCGACGTAACCCCGAACACTTAAGGATTTTTTCCCTTATTTAAAAAATCTCATCTCCCTTAAAAAATAAAAATCTAAAAGTGCAAACTTTTAAAGATCGGTTTCTGACCAAGAACTCAATAGGTCATAACCATAATATAAGTCTTACGACTAAGTTTTCATGAAATCGAATAAACACCTAGTGGTTAACTCTCCATCCCTTCATTCCACCAGCCATTGTTCCCTTCAATCAAGAATGAAGTTTTAAGGGCTTTTGTTATACCCTATAATTAGAGTATGACATGGACCAATGAAATTATGACACCTATCATCATAAAATATTCAATTAGGCCTTATAAGTAGGTCATTATCTTAGTTGGCCGAATATTCTCTCCCCATCAGTGGTATGGATGACCATCAGTGGAAAGGCTAAACAGTAGAAAGGAAAAATGTCAAGATTTAGATACACACGGGAATATCTATCCTCTTTTATAAATGCACATGGATTAAACACCTAGGCTAGCTCATGATTGGTTATCATCAAGAATGTAAAAAAGTGTAACTGTAAACTTATAAAGGTAGTCCACCTCTTCTTCTTTTAACCACTCCTATAACTAGCCCACTATATCCCATAGCTGGGACAGGAAGGAAATAACATAAACTAAACCCTAGAGATATCTTTAAGAGCTTGTACAATGCCTTAATATAAAGTATCATTGCACCTGTGGATCTAGGCACCTAATTGTGTTGAACCACGTTAAATATCTTGTCTCTTTCTCTATCTCCCATCTCTCCCAAGTTTAAACTATTTCTTCAATATATGTTGTAGTTTATTATTGGTATTATTCTACTATGATCTAAAATTATCCTAACACCAATTTTAGACAAAGTTTCATCAGATGACGTTATCCCGGATCATTAGGAATAAGCAGTAAGTCCCTCATTCCTACAATACTACCCTTATTGGAATAACAACCACGAAATACCTCAATTCCTAAAATAATTTGTGTTACTTTCAAGCACAACGGATTTTTTTTTTTAATTAGATTAGAATAGACCATTCGATGCAATAGCATTGGATTAGATCTCATGTTCTTGTCTTATCATATTATCCTTTCCATGCGTTGAAATTTAGAATATTTTTTTAAGCAAAACATTTGTAGGGCTCGAGGTCGATTCAAAATCATATTGGACTCCATTTCATAAATCCTTGAACCCATGGATGGAACTTGAATAAGCACATGTAAAGGTATTGACATAAACAATACATATAATATTATTTAAGCTTTAAGCTTGACTAATTTTAGGTATAAGCAGGATACATTTGATCAATAATTAATATTAATTCCTAAGTTTTTATATGCACAATAAATAATAATCGTGTCAATTTAACCCCCATCTCTTATTTAGGTGATACCAATAAAATCCACTTTATAATAAAAACTTTAATTGCACTTAAAAAACTGTACGTATAAACTTTCTATATAGTCAATTTGAAGTATTCGCTATTTCAGTTGGACAAAATATATAGGGTCATTTAGTGTCATGCTTTTATCCACAATGAAGAATTTGAGCATCTTGGAATTCAACATTCAACAAGTTTTCATGTCATCATCCAATTGCTCTTGTCCCAAAGGCATATGACCCGGTTATTTTGTATTTTATTGGAGACATATTTTTTATGTTGCTACATGCTTCCTGGTGAAATTCTTCATAACACATTTTGATCTTTAAAGTTAAATTTATTTTTGCAAAATAAAGCAGATTGTTCAAACGAGTTCATTTGAACGTGTTTGTTCGAACGACTTCAGACGAGTTCCTTCATGGGATTTGCCTGCATTATTTTTTGATATCTCGTTCAAACGACTTTTCTATCATAGTCGTTCAAACGACTTTAGAAGAGATCCTTAATGGATTTTTCCTGCATTGTCGTTTGAAGACTCATTCAAATGACATTTTCTCATGTCGTTGGAATGAGTCGGTTTTGTCTTTCGAGCCAGCGGTTTTATTTATGAAAAATGTAGTTTTTTCTCTCAACCTCCCCTGTTCACTACTTTCACTTTTGAAACTAGATAGGAGCTCAAGAAAAACTACAGAAATGGTTCTTTAACTTTAAAAGAAAACCAAATTTCTCTTTACAAAAAGTCTCCAATATTTATGTCATGTTTTGGATCATTTTTCTAAGAAACAAAAACCCCAAAATCATCCTCTCATACGTTCATCCTTGTTTGGGTGCGGTGGACCTCCGCGTGAGTTATTTTTGGAGACGGTGCTTGGCTTTCGGTGGATACCGAGACACAGGAGTGTCGTGTAGCGTGTTGGATCTACACGTACTACAAATGGAGGTATTGAAGATGGCATCAGCGGGTCTTGTCGTGTAAAGTCTATAACACTTGTGTGTCTTCTTGTAAAAACCATATTCGTAGTGGATTTTGTCTAGACCTGGTTGTCTGAGATTTTTTCCATTTAGGTTTTCCTTGTACATTGCTTTTTCTTTACTTATTTGATATCATGCATGCTCACTTAGAATTTAGCAACTAAGATTAAATTTTGGAAAGTACCAACATGCTGCCCTAATTATAATTTGTATCTTATGTCGTTAACTTGTATTACGAAGTGTGTTTCATGAATTTAAACTGAATACATATAACCTTGCAACTTCACAAACAAACAAATAACTTGTATAGTTAATGTTTTAATTTAGTTTTGTAGGGCGTGTAATAACAACAATTAAATTATTAACAATGTTTAACAATAAATAGTTATTACAAACATTCCCTTTTTCTTTTAAAAAAGCTAAGATACTGGAAAATATAACAAATTTGTTGCAAACTACATTTAACAAATTATATAAATAAGGGAGTATAATTTTTTGCGTAAAATTAAATCTGGCAATCTTGGTCTTTGTACAACGTATTGAAATTACTTAATATCAGAGGTCTCCAACAATGATTAAGCAATTGAAATGAGAATACACAATACAATGAGTAAGTTGTTTGTTTATAACCATAAACATTATTCCTAGAAATAGCTCCCTATAGCATTTGTACATTAAGTTGATTTTTCAAAACATTAAGCTTATGAGCATTAATTATTCAAGCTTATGAGTATTTATTTACCTTTTGTAACACAAATAGAGAATTGTATCTACCTTTAAGTGAAAAGAAATATTACCTCAAAATATTAGTGATATACACAAGTACCTTTATTTGAATTGACATATTTATTTTGAAAGATCACATAAGAAGAATAGTATAGAAAATGACTGGAAAAAAGTTTTAATTTTTAATGGATGTGAGAGGGAGGTAGTAGAGGTGGAATAAGATGGAAGCCATAGGCGGAGAGTTTGTTGCCATGTCGAGACTATATTTATGTTTCACCATTTTTAACTTGAAGATTAAAATGAATGGTATATCAATGCTTTTTACACATATGTCAATCACTTTAGTGGAGGCTTACCGACCTATATTTCAATCATAATAACAACTCAAAAGCAAAGTGTGAAAATTATATTATTGTAATACACCCAAAACAAAATTAGCATAAATCAAGACCAAATTGGTTTTTGATATGGTAGTAGCTATTACTAACCATCCAAAACAAAGATCTGGAGATATGCTAAGATAAAATAATTTGATAAGGCAACTCACCAGTACAATCTTCGTCATATTAGCGGTTTCAAATTGCTCTGCCAATGAGTTTTGTTGTCCAAATATAAGGGTCCATTTGGTTGCGAAGTGGACAAATAGCTGAGTAGGAAAAACTTTCTATGGAAAAAACTTCCATGGCAAAATTTGTATAGGCAAATGGTAGGTTTGTCAACTTTGGACTATCAAACAACCTAATGAGTCAAAAATTAAAGTCAACCCAATGAGTGAAAAAATTAAAATAATTACTTCAAAAACACATAAAAAAATTGACTAACATAAAATATATTTAACTAAAATAAATAGATTTTACCATAAAAGCAAATTAATACATTTTTTTAAACATTTAAATAATTTTCACGGTTATGAAAAAATATAAAACATTTTTTTAAAAAATATTTAAGTGTTTAAAACATTGTTTTAAATAATTTATAAACAATTTTTAAAAATAGTTTTAAAAAAAAAGTTTTCTAAAAATAGTAAAAACAGTGTTTTCAAAAAATAGTTTTTAAACAGTTTTTCAAAATTGTTTAAATAACAATTTTTAAAACAGTCTTTAGATAATTTTTAAACAGTTTTAATACAAGTTTTAAAAAGGCATTTTTGAAATATTTAAGATAGTATTTTAAAACATTCTAGAAAATTATTTTTTAAAGCAGTTAATTAAAATATTTTAAACATTTTTTCTTACGTTATATAGAACAGTTTTATAATTACTAAAACATTAGAAAATATTTGAGAATAAGATAAAAAAAAAAGGTAGAAAAGGTATTCATTCAAAGTTGACAAATTTGTTAGAAAAAAATTCTCAACCAAATCGATAAGCAAAATTTGCCCATAAGAAAATTGGGCAAATGATGGTAAAACATGCATACCCATGAAAAATATTACCATGGAAAATTATGCAACCAAACGGACCCTAATATTGGCAAATCCTCCATTTGTCAAATTATTTGCCAATTTTCATGGCAAAAGTGGGCAACCAAACGGACCCTAAATATATTACTAGTGATAAATGAGAAAGCAGAGAAATAACAAGCACTATAGATTTGTAGTTCTAATGTCTATGTAAAAACCCGCCAAAAATTATGTTAGGAATGAAAAATAAAACTCCACTTTCATGCACAAAATTTGAGATCTGGATTATAGTTCTAAGATTTACCTTTGAAATAGAATGGATGATCCTAAAATTATTATTGAAGATCAAGTAATGTGGTGAAATCATCTTCGTTCATTATTTGTTGGTGCAAAAGGAAAGTAGACTTGAGGAAGCTTGTGTTTAAGATAATCATAGAGAGGGGGGGAAGAAATGTATAGGAGGCAGCATGTTTGAGGAGTATAGGGACTTATTGTACAAAGGGGAGGTGTCCATTTTTTGAGGCGCATGAATTATCACCAACACTTATTCTTTGTTAGTGAATTTATTTTTTGGATATTATTTCACTCAATCGTATTATATTTATTATATTTTTATGAGATCTTGAAGCTCTCGTGAAGATGATTCTAAACCATCAGACGTAAATCTCTCAAAATCAAACTCAACCATTGGATGGGAAAGACAAAAGGTGCAACAATTAACCTCAATACTTACATGTTATTTTCTATAATTGTAAGTTGGGAAATAGAATGGTGTATGGTATATTTCCATTGGAGTTTTGCTTTTTATTATTTATTATCATACTGAGTATGATGGATTCTTAAGTGTTACGCTAAAGTAGTTTGTCATAATTCATAAATTTTACCTTTGATTTACACCTTGTGTTTTCTTAAAATTGATGGAAAGCAACCATTCAAGGTACTGAATGTAGTCCTTACTCTCACCTTGAACTAGACCCAGTAAATGGGTGGATATGGACAGGTCGAAAAGGGGTTGGGTTTGTTTTGGACAGGTTAAAAATGGGTTGGAAGTAGAGTTCGGGTCGAATTTGGTTCCGACCCGAGTGGTTGTGATTGGGTTCAACCTATCTCTCTCCAATAAAAATCTGAAAACCAGAAACACTATTCAACAATGCTTTTTTCAAAAAATAAAAAAACATTGGAAAACCATTATAATCTCCAAAGTGTTGCTTTACTTTTAGGAATATAATCCATATTTAGATCGAAAAAAGGGAGAGAGACAGAGAATTGGCGTTGTTGCGATCAGACAATCATCTTCAGATTAAAGATCAAAGAAATTTATATGGATTTGTGGATTTTGGGTTCTTTCCTTTGTGACTCGAATTTATCTCGTAGTTCACCCGTTATTAAACCAAGTTGTTAGCTATAATCCTCCATTTCTAACCCACAACCATTCTAATAAGAACCGAATAGGTTTCTTTCGGGCAAGTTATGGGTGGGTTTATCCCAATCTGACTATATTTTTGGGTTTAACTTGAACCAACTGCAAATATTCAAGATACTACACGAATTCTTGGGGTATTTCTCTTAATTTGTATGGTGGACGAAGCTAAGAATCCAGAATGGGAAGGCCTAATGTTGAAAAATTGACTATTTCGGTAGAAGCGACCATTGGATGGAGTGCTCAGGAATGCATAACCTATTCTTGTAACAAAAACAACAACATCAATTGTCAAAATTGAAACCTCATTGGATGAAATGTTAGAATATGCACAAACGTTTATGGGCAGAGGATAAAATGCCCACACACTAAACAACTACGCTGAACCCAATGATTGCCTCAGTCGTTCCCTGGAAATCAGGGTTGGAAAACATGGTGAACTCGCGCTTGAATGTGTCAATGCATATTATAAATATGGGCGTGCGCTCTTACACAAATATCAAGACGAGGTTGATCCATTGAGTCTTGTGCGAAAGAAAGAAGTCATATTTTGAGTATATCCTAATAAATATGGATATACAAGAGTGACATCAATTTTGATCTTATTTTGCTATCATTTTAATTGATTCTAAAGATGGAAGTTCAAGTCACCAGGAAGTAAATCCCAATGATAGTGGTGAGAAAGATGTAGATGAAGATGAGGAAAGTGACAGTGAGGACCTAGTTGAAGTATATAAGGAGGAATCTGACATGTATTAGGCTCGAAAAATGCTTGATGTTGCATGGGAAATCGTCAAAAAAAACCCAAGATGAAACAATAGGGAAAGTAAAAATATTATTATCTTTGGCAGAGGTTGCTTTAGAAAGAGAAGATACTGAAAGTTCTCTCCATGGTTATATAAAATCATTCTCTAATTTCGAACGATTAGTGGAACTAGACAATTGGCATATAATTGAACTAAATTTTAGGATATGGTTATGCTTAGAAATTGGTTTAAAGGCTCAAGAAGGGATTTCGTACTATGAAAATTCTATCTCATTTTACAAGTCTATGGTGAAACGTCTTATGAATGAAGTGAAGATTTCATCACCATCAACGGCAACATCAGCTTATCCTCCTATATCAGATCTGACTATCCAACACTCCTCTAATTTTCTTCAGTTTGTTGATAATGTCCAAGATAGATAAATTGAGATTGAAACGCTCACTGGCCTCTCTAGTGAGCTAGAAAAGAAACTTGAAGATCTTCAATAGCTTGTTTTGAACCAAACATCTACACTCTTACATATCCTAGGCATGGTGACTGCTAAGACTAGAGGGAATGAGAATATTGGTACCATATTAGTACCATCAACATCAGTGGAAATTTTTATTCTCCTATTATTTCCATATCTCAGACAAATGGAACTATTGCAGTAATAACACATCTTATAGGTTTAAGTCTATTTTTGGAAGCTTAAGTAAAATTTTAGAGTATGAACTATATACAAAAGAAATATGGAGGATGGATCATCTTCTCCTACCTCCTATTATAGATAGACCTAGCATAGGTTACTAAATTATGCTTGGTATGGACTTATATTTCTCATGAGACTTTCTTGTCATCTACTTTTTTAAGATTGGATAATAATTTGGATTTCTCTTAAAACTATATCGTCCAATATTGGCATTCAGGTTAGAGGTGAAAATTTGAAATATTTCATATATCTTTATTGGTATACATAATCTAGACCTAAACGTCATACATATGTTCAATTTGTTTGCATGAAGCAAATGTATATGTGATGTTTCGTTAAGTTTCATTCTAATTTTATTCATCTTCCTTGTGAATAGGTTTTCTTAGTGGGATCCATTGCAAAACGTGGAGCCACACTCGTAACATACCCCTTTTTGGTTGTTAAGGTAATATCACGTATATCTCTCTTTATTGATAACAATTATGACAATCTTGGTGCAAAATATTATTCCAATCAATAAATTTATGTTTTGGGTCAATAGAAACTACCTTTCTAATGTATGATAAGTGTTTAAATTGATTTCATATTAGGGACCTAATTTCTAAGCTTTTGAGAAAAATGTCATTATATTTCAAAATAAGTCTCACATCGTCTCGTTGTTTGTAAGATAGATAGTATCTTAATTATTTTCTTATTAATGTATGCTATTTAAACTTTATTAGGATGTCATCGAGGATCAATAATGACTGGACTAAGGAGAAAAACTTTTAAATCTATGCATATAGGTATGGACATGAACTACACTTTATGGCAATTTCTCGATCGTAATTGTTATTTGTCTTGAATGTTTAATATTATAATCTCTATTGTAGTATTGGATAAAGTATTATTATCATTTTCTAATTTTTCTTACACCAACTTATCAATCACTGTGGTTGGTAACAGTTTGAGCGAGAGGAGCACCAACTTATCATACCAAATCATTTTTTATTATCATTCCATCTTTATATGATGCTTAATATATGGTTCTCTTTATATTGTGCTGATGGAATTTAAAATTGATAAGTATGCACTATTTTTTGTTTTAAAATGGCATAAAAATCTTTATAATAATCAAACGTGAGCATAAGAAAATAGTCATGTCCTTATCGGACTCTCGGTTTGACAAAATGAAAAATATACATAAGTTATAGGTTCAAAAATGGGGTTTGGGGGTGAAATTTTATAATAGCAAAACAAATTACCCAAAAAGAGATACGAGCACTTCAATATGGACCACTACAACATGTGTTAATTGACCATGTCCTTAATGGACCCTCAATTTACCAAAATGACAAGCATAATAAATTTTAGGATCCGTTTGGTTCGGGGTGAAATACTTTTAACTATAGTGAAAAGTAAGTTGATGAAATATGTTTTCACATATTTAAAATTAAATTTTTGTTGGGTTAACATTGTCAATAACTGCACACTCTATAATTATGAAAGTTTAAACAAGAATAAGGAAGAAAATTTAACTCTAAATAGGTGAAAATGTATTTCCCCATATTACTTTTCATCGGGTTGAAACATATTTTATCCCGAACCAAATGGACCCTTAAGGTTAAAATGGGGCTTTGGGGGATAAAATATCAAAACTACAACTAAATGGCCCGAAAAGAGGCACTAACACCTCGATATGGACGAATATAACGGTACAAACTGGTCTTGGGGTAACCGGACTCTCAGTTGTATAAAATGACAATTATACGAAAGTTTGAGGTTCAAAATGGGGTTTGGGGGTGAAATATCAAAACAACAATCAAACAATCCCCAAACATCCCGAAAAGAGACATCAATAGCTCCCACGCTACGAATGTAACTCGCGAGACTTGAGCACGTAGTCATGGGAATCCTGATTTGAGAATATGATGTTAATTTATAAATATCAACACTTTCTCTTAAAAACATATCATTGTGAAAACCCAAAATAACCTCCAAACGGCCTCGTAAAAGGCACGAACACCTCGTATGGGACCAATGTAACTTGTAGGACTCCCAATTGGAGAATTTTATGATAATTTGAAACTATATAGACTTAGTCTTAAAACATGTCATTCAAGGAAGAAGCCTAAAATAACCCTCAAACAGTTCGTAAGAGGAATGGACACCTCGCACGGGACCAGTGTAACTCATAGAAACTAATCGCATAGTCACGGGACTTGATTTGAGAATATGATAATAATTTGTAAATATATAGGCTTAGGATTAAAAACAGTCATCCAAGGGTGAAAATCCAAAACAGCCCCCAAACGGCACCGTAACAGGCACAGACACCTCGCATGAGACCAATATAACTAGTAGGAACTGATCGCATAGTTACGAGACTCTTGGTTTGAGAATATAATGATAATTTGAAAATATCTAAAGTTAGATTTAAAAACTTGTCATTCAAGGGTGAAAAACAAAACAACCCCTGAATTGCCCCGTAAAAGGCATGAACACTGGACCAACGTAGCTTGTAGGAACTAATCGCATAGTTGTGGGACCCTCTATTTGAGAATATGATCATAATTTGCAAATATCCATACTAAGCCTTAAAAACTTTCTATTAAAGAGAAAAAATCCAAAACAACCCCCAAACGGCCCCGTAAGAAGCACGAGCGCCTTGTATGAAATTAATGTAACTCGTATTATCTGACCATAGAGTCACGGGACTCCCAGTTGGTGAATGTGATGATAATTTTCAAATATCTATGCTTAGGCTTAAAAACATATCGTTTAAGGGAGAAAACCTAAAACAACCCCCAAACGGCCCCATAAGAGGCACGAATACATCTCACGAGACCAATGTAACTCGTACGAACTGATCGTGTAGTGAAGGACCTCCTAGTTTAATAATATGATGATAATTTAAAAATATATAGGCCAATAAAAACCTACCGTTCAAGCGCGAAAATCTAAAACAACCCCTAAACGTCCTCACAAGAGTCACGAACACCTCGCTCGGGACCCAATATAATACGTAAGAATTGATCGCATAGTCATGGGACTCCTAATTTGAGAATATGACCATAATTTGCAAACATCTACACTTAGGCTCACAAAGTGCCGTTCAAGGATAAAAACCCAAGACAACCCCAAACAGCCCCTTTAGAAGCACGAACATCTCACACGTGTCCAATTTAACTCAAAGGAATTGATCGCGTTGTCCCGTTACCCTTAGTTTTATAATATGCCCATAATTTACAAATATCTAGACTTAGGCTTAAAAACATGCCATCAGAGGGTAAAAAGCAAAGCATCCTCCAAACAGCCCCGTAAGAGGCACGAATACCTCACACAGGACTAATGTAACTCGTAGGATCTGATCGCATAGTCACGAGACTCTCGATTGGAGAATATGATGATAACTTGTAAACATATAGACTTAGGCTTGAAAACATACCATTCAAGATCGAAAACCAAAAGCAGCCCCCAAATGGCCTCGTACGAGGCACAAACACTCTCATGAGGCCAATATGACTCGTATGAACTAACTGCATAGTAACAAAACTCCTAGTTTGAGAATATGACAATCATTTGTAAATACCAAAACTTAGACTTAAAAATATGTCGTTCAAGGGTGAAAATCCAAAACACTCCCAAACGGCCTCATAATAGGTACGAACACCTCGCACGAGACCAAAAGTAACTCGTACGAACTAATCACATACTCATATGACCTCAGTTTGATAATGTGATGGTTATTTGAAAATATCTAGACTTAGGCTTAAAAATATGTCGTTAGAGGGGAAAAAACCCAAAACATCCTAAATGTCCCCGTAAGAGGCACGAACGCCTCGAACGAACCATTGTAACTCATAAGAACTAACCGCATGGCCAAGAAAACCCTCGTTTGAAAATATGGCAATAATTTTCAATTATCTAGACATAGGCTTGATAACATACCGCTAGAGGGAAAAAACCCAAAATAACCCCCAAATGGCCTTGTAAAAGCCACGAACACCTCGAACTAGACCAATGTAACTCGTAGGAACTCATTGCGTAGTCATGGAAATCTTGATTTTAGAATATGATAATAATTTGAAAATATTTATAGTTAGGCTTAAAAAACATCGTTCAAGGAGAAAACCCAAAATAGCCACCAAACGGCCACATAACAGGCATCAAGACCTTGACGGGATAAATATAACTCGTAGGAATTGATGGCATAGTCATGGGACTTTCGATTTGGGAATATGATGATAATTTTCACATATCTAGACTTAGGCTTAAAAGCATGCCGTTAGAGGGAAAAAACTCAAAACAACCCCCCAAATGCCCTCATAAGAGGCATGAACACCTCGTACGGAACCAATCTAACTCGTAAGAACTCACTGCATAGTCACAAGACTCCCGATTTGAGAATATGATGATAATGTAAAAATATTTAGACTTAGGTATAAAAACACACCATTTAAGGGCAAAACCCAAAAACAACCCCCAAACAGACCCGTAATAGGCATGAAGACCTTGCACTGGACCAATGTAACTCATAAAAGCTAATCGTGTAGTTGCGAGACCCCGATTTGAGAATATTACCATAATTTGCAATTATTTATACTTGGGCATAAAAATAAGTCGTTAGAGGGACAAAAACCCAAAACAACCACCAAATTTTGTAAAAGGCACGGACACTTTGCTCGGGACTAATGTAACTTATAGTATCTGACTACGTAGTCACCGGACTCCTGGTTAGAGATTACAATGATAATTTTCAAATATCTAGACTTCGGATAAATAGCATGTTGTTCAAGGGAGAAAACCCAAAAATATCCCCCATCGTCCCCGTAAAAGGCATGAATACCTCGCACATTACTATTATAACTTGTATGAAATGAAAGCGTAGTCACGAAACTCTTGGTTTGAATATATGATAATAATTTTCAAATATCGAGACTTATGCTTAAAAACTTTTTGTTCAAGGGAAAAAACCTAAAGTAACACCCAAACGACCCTTTATGAGACATGGACCAATATAACTTACAAGAATTGACTGCATAGTCATGGAACTCTTGGTTTGACAATATGATGGTAATTTGCAAATATTTAGACTTGGACTTAAAACATGTCGTTCAAGGGAGAAAACCCCAAATAACCCAAACGGACCCGTTATAGTCTTGCATTATACCTAACATTAGTAAATGCAATTTATCATCTTCCAAAGACTTAAATTTTTCGTTTATATAATGGTTGCACAACTATGGAATCTTATCACTATTAAGATTTCTATGTAGATATTGAATAAATTCCTGAACACCCTTGACATGATTGTCAGATACTTTATGACCCTCTCTTATCCACTCTTTGTATTGTGAAAAAAGTCATTAAGTAGTCTTCAAAATTCAAGTCACCTATATAGATAGGTTAGGTACAAAAACTCTCAGTTTATAATTCAAGAAAATTCATTTAACCCAACAAATTAAAAATAAATTCAAAGAAAATTTATTCAACTCGATCAAAAAAAAGTATTACAAGAAAATTCATTCAAAGCAAACAGATATCCTGGCTAATTAAGATATTACAAATTTATTCAAAAAGAAAAATTGTTCAAAATATAGACTTGTCCAACAAATTAACTGGCCAAGTAATAAAACTATTTGCATATTTTTTTAACATAAGCCCCTCCTTGTGGCCAACGCACACAGGCTAATCTTCACAAACATAGTATTTTATCGACCAATATTTGAGCTTCACCCATCACCAATGGCCAATTATAGACACGTGTTTCGATAATTGTGGAAATGATAGTGCACATGGAAATAACCCTATTATGGTCAAGTCCCTTATGTTATATAACTCGTCTAAGTCAGCGTGCATGAATGAAGATGATGCACAGAATGTTCCAGGTTTAGGCATTTGCAAGGGGAATGATCCGGGAGGAGGCATTTACGAGAGTAATATTTTAGGAGGAGACATTTGGAAGGGGAATGTTCCAGAAGAATGACAGGGAAATGTTTGAGAAATCTAAGGGGGTAACCCTATTATTGACTTAGCATTCAGACCAACCCACGAATTTCATTCGTCAAGAGTGTCATGTCCTTTCGAAGCCCTGATACCTCTCATTTCATCTTGTCATTATCTTCCAACCCCTTCTCCACATTACCCCTCACTAGAGAGATCTCGTTTAATAAAGGTGCATTGTGCTATAATTTGGTACTTGGAATGTATGATCCCACACCTCTTTTTCTCCCCTTATGGTCCTTCTCAATCACCTTATTTAGGGCATCTGATTGAATGTCACTGGGGTGGCATCCAAACTGACTGTTGGATATGCCCTTTATCATTTCCTCTAACATAGTATTATATTTAGGAATACGATTTTAAAAATAACAATATTATAAGGTGTATATATACATGATAACTAAACTCAAACTCACCAAAGTCGACGCCATCTTGTCTAGAAATTTATTGGTCTTTTTTCCCGTCGAGCATGCAAGTACAAGTTGACCTAATTAGTGTCTTTACCTTCTTCCGTAGTCCCCTTGATTCGTTTTTCCCATTCATCCTTGAGATCATCATAAGATTTTTCACCGATTTTATGGGTATTAATATTTTTTTATCTGTTTAGTTTATTTCTTTTCCTCCCATTCAGTTTTCCCATCCTGGCCTCATTCTCTAAGAAGTCATTCCATTGGTCAGTGGAAATTTCAATAGTTAAAATATCAGAACTCGTTGCCCACTTCGAGAAAAAATTCTTCTCAAGGTTCTTTTTAAAGGTTTTCAAAGAACCAGCTACTTTGGAGAGAACCTTTGGCTTCGAACTGACTGGGAATTAAAATATCTTATTAAGTTGCTCCCAAGCGTCATCCTTTGAGGCAGAGTTAACGTTCTTCTAGTTTTTTGAGGTCTTAACGCCCACAATCATCTTTCCGAGAGACAAACAATAATTTTTTAAAAGTTAAACTTCTCTTTTATCTCCGATTGAATTATCCCCACCAATGTGCTTCTTAGGGTTAGCTTGGGATCCCTTGATAAAATCAGTTGGAGGTGTTGCATTATTAGTGGTTTCTAGAGTTTGATGACTCAGAGATTGAGTAGAATAAATCTCCGGCATCGTAGAGTATTGATATCTCGAAGGAGATAAGAATTCAGGTTGGGATGTAAGAGAGCTCTCAATTAGTGGTCATTCGTTATTTGGTTGATTATTATCGTTTCTCTTCGATATTTCCTACAATTAAAAAAATTAGAGACGTATGTATGAAAGTACGATTTACGACTAATATGTGTATATACCTTTTTGATAACTTTTAAAACATGCTTGATGTGTCTTATTTCCATTCAATTTGTATTACTTATTTAAAATATATGGATTTTTTCACGTGGCCTAATGGACAGAAGTGTGCCTATGATTAACATATAAAAGTCATTGACATGAACTTGGAATCCTTTCTTCTTCAAGTTATATGCAAGCTCATTTTCAATATGCATGGGTCGCGAGATGTCGTAATCTGGGTGAATGCTCTCTTTACAAAATTGTATCCGTGAAGGATGAATATTTTTTTAGCCTCTTCTAACAGTGTTACCAACTTTAGTGCCCTGTCGGGATTATGCAGGCGAAAAATATTATCTACTGCCTCATCCCAGCATTCTGGAAAGGAAAATGGAATACAATCGAATAGGTGGTCTTGCAAGAGATTAACTCCACGATTTGTAAGATAATTAAATTGTTCAATTTTTTTATTACCATACTTGTAAATAAGAGTTCCCTCTATATAGAGAGCACTAATGAAAGGTGTTTTAGTACGATCAAATTGCACTCTCCCGTACTTTTATTTCCAGTAATTGCTATACTGACACATTGTGACAACCTGCTCACCAAAATATAGGTGGCCAGCCCGATACTCCAATATAACGAAGTCATGGATGGAATCATTCTCAGCATCAACATCATATTAAGAGTATACGGGAAAACCACCCAATGATTCAGAAAACGGGTTGTCAAAAATTTTAGTTTTATTAAAGGTTAAGTTAAGAAAATAATTTAAACAACCCAATTCTAAAAGAAAGTGGAATTCCAAGATAACTTATATTACAACCATAACGAATATACAATTAGAGGACCGAATATGCTGTCGGTCAACAGATACATACAACGTAATTGCAACAGTTTAATAGTTTACATAAATACATCCATTAAACAGTTACAAAGTTTGGCCCACACGCCCGAATAAATACTCGATCGTAGCTAGAATACAAAAACTGAGGGCGTCTAACAACACATCCCGTAATATCCGCAAAATCTTATGGCTCCCCAAAAGTACTGGAATAGGAAAACTCAGAACGGGCGCCCTTGCAGCGAAGCACTTGAGCGGATACAATTTCATGCATAACAAGAGAAAATGAACGGGTCAGGGCCTGGTTTTATATGATCACCAGATGAATAAAAAGCATAAAAGATATGAATAATTAATCATGAATGATAAGGATGAGAGTTTAACAACATAATCTCAAAGCTTAATAAGGCAGTTTAAATGATTATGTCTTTTATTAAATTATGCAAGAGAATATATTTAGACATCATAAATTTAAAAGCCTCCATCATTATTTACCATATCATTTCATTTTTCATTCCTTAACATGAATATAATTACTATCCGATGCTCTTATAGCATTTCACATATTTCAAATCCCACTTTAATCAGAATGGTTATATTTGTATACATATAATGATTCTAAGACCATCCCTCCGAGTTTCCCCACTGGGCGCGCCCCTAAATGACTATCATCTTCCAGGGACTATCGAACAAGGAACCTGGGCACCTAACGCACGTCGGGAAGGGCCCATATGCCTGCGAGTGATTCATAACCACACTCGGAATTACCTCACTAGTGCAGAATAAAACATATAACAATCCCGCATATGGCCGAGGACTATAGTCTCCCTGCGTTCACTAGTCAGGGGACATTACCTCATGCACGAACTTCCCTTATGATAGCATTTAGAGAGGTGTGTTTAAGTAAATTAGCATTTAGCATTTAAATCTCATTTTCTTTTTTTTTTCTTTTTTTTTTCACTATGAAACTAAGACAAATCTTAAAAGCCAACTTAAAAACCATCCTCAAACCTACGGAATATTGTTGTCCAACATTTATGCACTCTGGCTAAATCGGCAAAAAATATGCTGAACTCACTCAAGTTGTATACAAAAGATAAACTGAGGTACGACTGGTAGTAGAAGTTAAACCATTGATGTTCATGTTAGCATCAGCTTCGCCTGGTGATTTTACAGCCAGCTTAGCATCCAATCTCCCCTGACTTCTTAACATGTCCAGGCCTCTGCCTTAATCTTCCAGCAATACTGTCCAGTACCGTTTCGGTTGACGTTTTAGACACTGCGCTAACATGGGAATGTTGCGTTATCTCTTCCTCCTCTTTCTTGCCTTTGTACTCATCCTCTTTTTCTTCGGCTTCAACGCTTGACAGTTGGTGGTTGTCATCACTGGACTCAATGATGAGCCCATTAGTGTCACCACCACCACCACCATGTTTTTTATACGAAACTTGCATGCGATCTTTCACACCCTTTTTGAAGTCATCATTTGTTTTGTTTTTAGCATCAGGAGAGTCGGCATTGCCCCGAGTCATTGCTTCCATCTCTGAAAAGGGCAGTGATCTTTTCACTGATCACGAGTTTTTAAAAGCTCGAAATGTTCTCCACAACACTACTAGTATTTGAACGTTTGGTTTGAATGAGATAGTGTGCAACTGATTTGAAGCCCATATTTGAAATCTTCTTATACAGAACACCAGTGGCAGGCCACCCTTTTGCTTGCCGACACAAACTGCAGTTACAAATTCCACGACAGACAGGACATATCCAGTTCGGATTTTGCTTTGCTTCAATTACATTCTCCCCATATCTCATTTTTATTTTCATTTTTCATATATAAGTTTCATTTTATCCGAAACCATAATCATTGAATATTTTCATTAATATTCATCATATATTAAGTCCCGAATTATTCTCCAAGTAGTCACAATTTTTCTACAAGTCCCAAGGTTTTATATACCTCAATTGAGTCCCAAAAGTCTCCAAGTATGGGATTACAACTCTAAGACTCCTAACAATTTACTAAAGGAAAGAAATGGCCTAACTTCAATTTGTACACCCCCGAGATAAACCCCGTTTAACCCAATTCCTAAGGTAGGGTAGTGACCCAACTTAACTAGAACTCTAGGACTCAAAGTTTACTTCATTCAAGAAGGTTCCTAGGCCCTAAACCTAAAGAAAAGGGGTGAAATTGAACTAAGAAAATTTTCACAAAAGTGCAGGCTTTCCGAATCGATTCGGCCTGGCCGAATCGATTCGGCCAAAAAAGTGAATCGATTCGGACCATCCGAATCCATTCGGTCAGGAAATCTAGGTTTTTTCATAATTTCCGAATCGATTCGGACAGGCCGAATCGATTCGGTCCAATCAGACCTGCAAACTGCCCCTTGGGCAAATCGATTCGGGCATGGCCGAATCGATTCGGCCCTGCGAATTTTGCCAAGTTTGGCTATGGAGTCTTGGGCTCCTAATTTTTCCCCCAACTCATTTTCATTCAACCCAAGGTTATTTATTACAACCAACTAATCATCAATGCTTCTAACAACTATGCTTTACATCAATAAACATCCAAATCAATCTCCAAGGATCTAAACCCATAAATCCATAAAACCCTAACTTTGATAAACCATAATTAATACACAACTATCAATATTAATTATTCATCTTAAATCATATAATAGCAAGTAGAAAACTTGCCTTGGTGTAGGAATCTCATATTTCTTTGAGGTAGCAACAATCCAAGCACCAATCTCTCTCTTTTCTTCCTTTCTCCTCTTTTTCTCCCAACTTCTCTTCCTCTCTCTAACTCTCTAGGTTTAGCAAATAGACATGAGGGAAATAAAAGACTTAGCAAGACTAAATCATGGCCTTAGTCTAAAATCCCAAACTTAAATGATAAATACCACATTAAAATGACTCGCAATACGCGTTTATGCTAAAATCAGTCAAAAGTGCCCAAAACCTAAAAATACAATATGGCACTTATTTCGACTATCTCACACCATTCGGGACTAACTACGCCCTCCAAATTATCATTTGGGAATTTTATAACTCATTTCAAGTTTCGGTTTCATCTTAAACCATAATTGTCATTTAAATCTTATGACACTATAAACCGCAACATAGTAATATTTACTTACATATACAGTAAATATACAACAATTAAGTAAATATTAACTTTAACTTATTCAATTAATATCTACTCTATATCCCAACATTTTATATATAATTACTTCACATAGTAAATAAATATAAAATAGGTTCTCAAAAGCGAGGGTTGTTACACACATTTTTCTGAGAAAGCATATATATGGGTGTGAATATGAGTTGTAGAGGTAATGGCTCTAATTAATCCTAAACAAATTATGATTTTCCATCAGATCAATCACGCACAACAAGTCCAATTTAAGTTCATTTTAATATAATAAAGCCTAAAATTACTATTTATGCACAAATTGTGCAAGCCCTTCCACTAATTTGTTTTCACCCAAAAAGAAACCATTTAAGGAAGGGATGAACACAACCACAAGAAGTTAACCAAATGACTATATTCTAAAAATTTAGTCGTTGACATAGAGTGGTCATTAAGACAAACAAATAGTTAAATATTTATTATGAAATAACTAATAGAGTGAGAGTTCTAAGTACCCATCATTCTTATCGAACCATGATCAATCAACATAAGCCACAATGACCATCAACCCAACAATCCAACACAAGTTTATCATGCCCTCCTTATCAATCGTCTATTGGTTTATTTTCAAGAACATAATTATCGAACATGATATCAAAATGCCCTATATGGTTGACTTACTAGGATTACCATATAGGTTTTCCAACTAATTTGGATAGTAGACAAAATATTTTTAGTAGCCAAGAGCCCCTTCATAGGGTACTTCAAAACTCAAGATGGCCATCTACTTCAGCGATCAATTCCATGTGATCTCCAAAGGTATACAAATATCACACTTTAGGATACATTTTCACATAATTGCATTATATATGTTATATTATTTTTTTTAGAAATTTTTTAGAATTTTTAAAATAATTTCTGGAAATTATTTAAATTCAAAATTAATTTTTAAAAATTTAATTAAGTTGTTAAAAATAGTTTTTTTAAATCTTTTGGGAGGAAATTATAATTTCTAGAAATTTAAATCGTCTTATTTAAATGCGTATAATCCATGTGTTTATTGAAGACACATGTATGCCACCTATCCTGGCCTTATTCATTGGATTTGTCCTTCTTTGAACACACATACCTGAGGATAGTTTTACAACGTTGATCTATTTTAATCTATGGCTTAAATTGAATCTTGAATGATCCATGTAAAAACCTGTTCAACCAATTAAATACTAAGAGCCATAATCGCTTATATCATGTCAAGCTTGCCTAATATGCTATGACCGTTGGACTTTTATCAAACCGGTGGAACTCATCATAACCGTTAATTTTAATCTAACTCTCCAGTACCTTCCTTCACCCGTACAAAATCATCCTTCATCTTCTCATTTTGATACTTTTACCATTATAGGGAGAGAAGATAGAGAGATAGAGGGAGAGAGGATAGGTAAGAGAGGGGAAAAAAGAGAAAAATCAGAGAGCTTTAGGTTTCAAAAATCAGAAAGTTTTTTTTTCTTTGTATGGTTTTCTCCCAAAAACTTCTTTACGAACCAAACTTTTGCATTTTATAAAATTTTACGGTTTACAAAATCAGAGTTGAGTTTTGAGAGTCTAATTCGTATTTTTTAACTAAAACTCCTTCAGATTTAGTTTCTCTCATAAAACAACCCTCACAACTGTTAGGGACTTGGTGTTTCTTATAAAATTAAGGATCTAACTCAACTGAAACATCTATACACACATTTAGTTAGATTTATTTCTACATACACTGATTTGTTGATATTATGTTAGAAACATCCTATATTTATTGGATCTCTATAAATCTTTCAAAAGTATTTTAGATCCACAAACGTGTTAGATTTAAAATGGTAAATATCAAAATATTATACCTTGTTGGTTTAGATCTGATTGTATTTTCTAAAAACTGATTTTACCTTTTGTGAAATCTGTTTTCTGTATATAAATCTTTTTTAGATCTGTTTTTGAAAGATCTAATGAGAATTCAATTTCTTGATCAATTAATTTCTTTCAAAATCTAATCAGATCTAAATTTCTTAATCTTTGTAATATTTGAAGTTTTAGATCAGAACATATAGAACATCATTTGTAATTTGTATAAATGTTTGTATAAGTGTGTGTGTTCTTGCATGGTCATATAAGATATTAGAAACACGCATCACCACCGAATTTCATAAACTTTACATTTAAAAAGTGTATTTTTTCCTGGAAGGAGCAGAGACTGAGTCAACGTAAAGAAAAACTAATTGATAGGAGGTTCAAGTAGTTGTTAGATCTGATAAGGAGTACTTAAAGGAGATGTAGATCTGGGAATTTTTAGGTATGTTTCCTTTTCACTTTTGATCATGTGATTTCATGCTTGTAACTTTTAACCTCATTCCATTTTTAGTAGATTCTGTTTTGTGGCGTAGAGGTCACCATGGATGTTTCCCTAGCCTTTAGAGTTTTACCACATAAAAAATATTGTGTGTAAACTATTGTGAATGACTCTTAATTCTTTCTTGATATTTTATATCTAAGAAGATAGCTGGGATAATTAATATCTTTTAAAAACTTGGGCTACCAAGCTTCTTAAAGTTTTATTTGTTCATAATTATTCTGAATTTTTAAACATCTTGTGTGAAAATATTTCATAAACAAAAAGGGATTCTTCAAAAAGTTTCTTCAGACTCTTAAAGTTACCTCTAACTTTGTTAAAAACTTGGTTAAGTAATTTCAAGTGGCATCTGAGAGGTTCCAAAAGTTTTCCTATAACTCCTGAAACAGTTTTTACGATTCCAAAATGAATGGAAAATTTAAGAAGCTTGATATCCTCTCCATACCCCCAATGTTTGTGGACATAATTTTTCCTTCTGGGAATTTAGGATGATTGCATTTATACAGGAACTTTGGGTGATGAAGTTTGGGAGACTATTGACAATGGTTACACTCACCCCACTAAACCTCTGACGGAAGGTAGCATCTTAATATTTAAGAAATTACTCAATGAGTTTCCAAAGAAGAGAAACAAATGTCTCTAAGAAAAAATAAGGGTACAAACTTTATATTCATGGATGAACCAAAACCTTTGATGACTTTTATATCAAGCTCATTATAATTGTCACTAAACTGCATAAAAATGGTATTGTATATGATAGAAAAGAGATATTGCAAAAAATCTTTAGATCGCTACTTGCAAAATTTGATAACAAACGTCATGATATAGAAGAGACGGATGACCTTAACCTAAATCCATAATTATTGAGTAGAAAATTAAGAACTGTAGAAATGGAGTTAGGGTATAAGAAGTACATGACCTCTAATGTTAAAAGATCCTTTGGATCAAATATTATTTTCTCATCTCAAATGATTGTACTAAAGTTAAACTTGTCTGACTATGACTTAGATTAAATGAGGGTTGTGATCCTGAGATCATTGACAATCAAATAACCCTAATGAGTAAACATTTTAAAAAGATTATAAAGTTTAGGATTTCTGTGGAAACAAAACAAGGGAAAGATGGCTATCAAAACATTCAAGTCCCAAACCACATTATCGAAATAATGATAAACGGACCTTCAATAACAGTCAGAGGCCTAAAAAGGACTTGTGTATTATATCATAAATGTGGTAATATGGGTCATTAAGCTAATAGATGTATATCTAAGATTAAGACTACCCCTAAGGCCAACATGTGTAAGAGTTGGGACGAATCTAGTGACTCACAGGATGATGAGCCTGGGTCATATAAAACACATGAATCATGCATGTCTTTCTTTGCTAAAATTATTTACGCTGATTATAAATCATGCTTACCTATGGATAATATACCTGATGTCTGTGTGAATGAATTCTTTGATGTTGTTGTTTTAAATAATTTTGATGAGTCTAGATTGTGCGTGACTCAAAGCGTAAATCATTGTGATGAATTAAATGGATATGTGAGTTCCAAACCACAAATTGAAGCTTAGGGGATAAATCACACACTACACTTAGTGAGTTTGATGATGATGACTTACCTGACACATAAGAGTTATATTCTATCACTCTGAAGAAAAGTTCCAAACCTAAGAAAATGGTAAACACTTGACTGGACGCATTGAGAGTTTAAGTAATACTGTTAGGTAGAACACTGAGGAATAAACTAATCAATGTGTGGATCATGAGACAAACAAAAAATGATGTTTCCAAAATTAATGAACTTTCTGAGAAAAAAACCATTTTAGAAGAAAAGCATATTCCACTTTGCTAGAACTGGAGGAGTCCAAACAAAAAATCTCAACCATTTTTAAAAAAATGTCTTCATTTTGAGACTAATGCAAAAGTATATGATAAAATAATTAGTTCTAGAAAAATACACTCTGATGAGAAATATGGCTTAGGATTTTACCAAAACCCAAAAGGAGTAAAGACTAGTGTACAAAATTAAAAAACTATCTTTGTTACCTTTAGGACTTTGCCAAATAAACCAGGTCAAGATTTTGAAAAGTATCAGAAAGGATTTTGAAAGTATTTATCTCATATCCACAAAGACTGTGTGGTCCTAACCAGAAGTCTAATAATAAATCTAAGTATGTGCCCCTCCCCCCCCCCCCCCCCAACATCATTAGAGACATTGGGAAAAACTCGAAATCTGTTGAAGCTGAACCTCACTTTCAAAGTGTGTCTAAACCTATTTTTAAAGGCTTAGAAAATAGAGTCAAATCTACCTCACATCAATATTGTAGTTATTGATATGTCTATGGTCACTCTCTTACTGAAGGTTTTCAATATTGACTATATACGCCAGTCTATAATAACTTTAACTATTCTATAAAAAGACGAAATATTTATGTTCTCCCAAGGTAGATCAATAAAAACTCTAACTTTAGAAAGAAAAAGAAAAAGTCTTGCACTAAAAGAAAATCAACCAGGTGAAATCCTCAAACCTTTTCTAAATTAAAGGCCAAGAAAATTTTTAAAACCAGGATCATTTGGATTTAAAAAGATAACATATTACCCAAACTAAGGTGAAATGTTGTTATAATTGAGTTTAAAGTTGAATGCACCTCGGTTGGATGGTACCTTAATTTTGGGTGGTCTAAACACATGATCGGACATAAGAGTAAAATGATAAACAAAACAAACTTATTAGGAGGTAATGTAATCTTTGGTGATGGAGTCTCATCTCAGATCATTGGTAAATGAACGCATCAAAAAAAGGGTCTTCCCGTTCTTAATGATGTTCGTTTGGATAAAAACCTGGAAAGCTAATTTGCTTAGTATATCTCGATTTTGTAACTCTGATCACATATTTACCTTTTCCAAAACTGAATGCAAAATTTTGAAAAAAAACGGTAATTTCATTCTAACAAGAAATAGAACTTTGGATAATTGTTATATAGTCATACATGGTAATGAGTCATGTAATTTAACAATATTAAACGATTGAGTTGAGGCATAATAGATTGAGTCGTACTACCTATAATAACCTACGGATATTGTGCTCCCAAGAATTGGTTAGAGGTTTACCGAAACTTAAAATTTCTTCAAACATTATTTATGGTTCTTTCCAAGTGAGAAATTAATTAGAGAACCTCACAAGAAAGTTAAAGACATAATGACTTCTAAACCTCTAGAATTTATCCATATTGACCTTATGGGTCCTTCCCATACTGTGAGCCTTTGTGGAAACACTTACATTCTTGTCATGGTGGATGACTTTACATAGCATACTTGGGTTTCTTTTATGAAAAACAAATCGAATACATTCTAAGACTTTTTGAAAATTGAAAATGAATAGGATACCCAAGTATCATGTATTAGAAGTGATAGAGTAGAAGAATTCAAAAAGACTAGTGTAGTAGAGTATTATTTTGGTAATGAATATTAGCATGAATTTAGTGCACCTAAGACTCCATAGTAAAATGGTATTGCGGAGAGGAAAAAATAAACAATCTGAGAAATGGTTAAGGTTATGTCCGAGAAATGGCTAAGGTTATGTTACGCGATAAAGGGTTGCCAAAATACTTTTGGATTAAGGCAATTTAGAAAGCATGACACATTATTAATCGTGTATACCTTCAAAAGAATTCCAAAGAGAATTCATATGAACTTTGGTAAAATAAAAAACCAAACCTAAAATATATTAGAACCTTGGGGAATGTATGTTATATTTGCAAAGATAGTGAACACCCATCAAAATCTAACACCCGAGGTGATGAAGGAATTTTTCTGGGTTACTCCGAAAATAGTAAGGCATATCGCATCTACAATGTATGTACCAAAGTCCTAATGGAATCTATAAATGTAATTTTTAATGACACTAGCAAAAGGAGTGTTGGTACTAAATCAATTGTTAAGGATGAGTCCAAATGTTTTTTTGAAATTGACTCTCCTCAAATCATAAATACACTTCCAATTGAAGTTATGTGGTATCAAATTGGTTTTATAAAGATCATACCTTAAGTAAGGTTGTTGGTAACCCTATGGAGCCTATGATAATAAGATCCCAACTTCAAAATATGGCTAACTTTGCAGGCTTTGTTTCTCAAGTAGAACCAAAAAATATAAATGATGCCCTCAACGACCCTTACTAGATTGATGATATGCAAGAAGAGATAACCTAGATCAAGAGTCATGATGCGTAGTAGCTTGCCCCTCGGCCTAAAAATAATAAAGATATCGTTACCCATTGGATTTTTAAATTAAAAGTGATGAATTCTGGGAAATCATTAGAACTAAATCTTGGCTAGTAGCGCAAGGATACTCTCAAATAGAGAGAACCGACTTTAATGAGACTTTTGGTTCGGTGATAAGACTCGAGTCTGTTAATATTATCCTTCCTGTTGCATGTTATTTACAATTCAAACTTTTTCAAATATATGTCAAGTCTACCTTTCTAAATGGTATTCTGACTGAATAAGTATATGTATAACAGCTAAAAGTCTTTGTTGATCCTTCATACCCTAACCATGTCTTTCGATTGAATAAGAATGTGTATGGATTAAAGAAAGCCCATAGGTCTTGGTATGAATTTCTCACAACCTTTTTAGTCAATAAAGGGTTTGATCATGGCGGCAATGACCATACATTATTTTACATAAAACAAACAAAGATGTTTTGATCGCACAAATTTATATTGATGGTATTGTCTTTGGTTTAACTTCCCTTACAAAAGTTAATGATTTTTCTAAAATAATGCACAGGGAATTTCAAGTGGCGCTTATGGGGGAGTTACAATATTTATTAGGTTTGAAAGTTAAGCAATTATCTGATGGTTTGCTTATTTATTAAACTAAGTACACAAATGAATTGATCAAAAAATATGGTTTAGAGAATGCTAAGATTGCATGCACATGCATGAGTACTACAATTAAGATATCTAAAGATGAGAATGTGAAAAATTTTGATCCTATTATACATAGAAGTATGATATAAAGTTTAAAATATCTCACTGCATATAGACCAAACATTATATATGCCATGTGTGCTTCTGCATGATACTAATGCGCTCCTAAAGAATGCCACTTATTGTGTGTTAATCGTATCAAAAATATGTTAAAGGGACACTTGAATAATGTATTTAGTACAAAGTACACCACTAGTTCCATTATTGTCTACACGGATGCTCACTAGGCAAAGTGCTCCAATGATAGTAAGATCACTTCAGGTGCATATTATTATGTGGGAAATAATCTAATTGGTTGAGCAGTAAGAAAAAAAATTCTATTACCTATCTACTGTTGAATCTGAGTATATTGCTACTAGAAAATATTGTGCTCAGTTATTATACATGGATGCTCACTAGGCAAGGTGCTCCAATGATAGTAAGATCACTTCAGGTGCTTGTTATTATGTGGGAAATAATCTAATTGGTTGAGCAATAAGAAAAAAAATTCTATTACCTATCTACTGCTGAATCTGTGTATATTGTTACTGTTATAGCACTCTAGCACAAAACACATTAAGATAAGACATCATTTTATTCACGAACTAGTATAATGAAAGAACATATCATAGAATATTTACAAACTATTAAACAATTAGTTGATCTCCTTACTATGACCTTAGATAATATATGCCGCGCCCTGATTTAATTAAGTTAAGATTATCCTTTTATATAGAGATAAATTCCCTTTATTAATACTTGATTTTAAATCTCCCGAAAATAGAGAAAGATTTTTTTTTCTAAAAGCATGTTTCGATAAAAACATAACTAACTTTACATACGACTTACAAGTATTAAACAACTTTACATATACAAGTTAATTTTTTTAACATTTACACAAAAAGATTCTTGATATTCAAACCATATTAGACGTCCGTCATTTCCCCGTTTTAAGGTCCTAACTTGGCAGTGAACTCCAAATGACGGGCATACCTGAAACATAACATTATAGGAGTGTGAGCAACACAACCTTAGTGAATGACCATATACCACACATATAACCAATTTGAATAACCATTTTAATTTCTAATGTTATAACCCAACAGGAATTATGTAACTCTAGCAAGCCTGGACCCGCCACAGTCCAATTAACCCACCACAGTAAAGGGGGACCAACACATCCCATAATTAGGCCCGAGTACAACAAACATTTAAGTTGGATTAATGGTACCTCCACATTCTGTAGGACCCACCACAGTCCTTAACATTATATAGAAGACCCGTCACAATCCAAAACATTAATTAACTTCGCTTAACATTTTTAATCATATGCCTATGTTTCACAAATACCACATCACTCCATAATCAGTTTAACACATGTATTTAACTATACAATTCCATATGAAAATATAAGCATTTATATTTCATAGGGAAGGTCACTCTCCTTTAAGTTGGTACTAAGATTAATAGCAAACTATTTCCTTGGTATGGCACTATTATCCACTTGCCCACCTAACAATTCAACGTCATTAGTATTTGAATACACCAGATAACATTAAACTCAGTAACAAATCAAATCATAACTTTCCATGAAATTCCACCCAATCTTAATAAACATCATGAATAACACAAAATTAAAGCTTCATAATTTTTTGAGTTCATTTTCTATGTCAGCAAAACATCAAACACGTGATGTGCATACTTACTCTACTGGGGCAAATTTTAAACCAGAACTTCAAACTATCACCGAAGATTCATTACTTGGTATTTTTACATGATTTTTGAAAAATTTATACACATATGAGTCTATTTTAAACTTCAACTGGAATTACTCGATTTCAATAAGTATTCCATGATTTATGCCATTTTTAGCACAACTAGGTCAGAATAGAACATTAAAGCATAACTTAACATTTTTAAGCACACATAACCTCCATGTCGGTTTTCAATCATGGAAACACATACTAAACATGTTTTAGTACATACACACTTCATATACATTAATATACTTAATTCAAAAGATCCATGAGAAGGTGATTCAAAACTAAGATTTTAAAGTTAACATTTATGATCCTAACAGGCATTCTTACATATGTTCTTAAGCCATCCTTATTTTAACACAATTTGGAAATATGGGTATCATTAAATATCTATCCAAATCAGAACCAAAAACATACCAAGTGTACAACATATCCATGTGACCAACTTCAATAAAAAAAAGTAATTACTGTGACACCCCGCCTAATTAACCCCGGGTGATCAGTCCTAAATTAAGTTAGAACAGGTTTCTCAGTTGGTTCATTCTTAGCATCACTGTCGCCTTTTTAATTACTAACCACCTAAGTGAGAAAATAGAAGGGTGCCAAGTTTTATCTTTCATTAACTTAAATGAAAATCTCATGCGGAAATAAAACTACACAATAATCACAATTAACTGAAACAGTCATTCACAATTAAGTAACTGACCGAATAAACCATCGGCCCAAACTCCAAAAAATATAAAATAAAGGCAAGTAATCAATCTCAACAAGTCTGACAAAAACTAAATGAACTGTGAGCGACATGTTCGAAATAACAGATAGAAGTCTCTATACTAGAATCAAAGAGTGAGGCGTCTATCAAACTCCCGCAACGTCTACATATGCTGCAGCAACGGATCCCTGAAATAGAGTAAAGCCTGGCGTCCCTGTAGCTGGACACCTAAAAGGTTTTTAAAAAATTTTATAGCAATGGTTAATACCCAAAAACATTTGAAAAACATTTAGCAAATGATTAACTTGCAGTAATAAGTAAATATGCATGCTCTCCATATTTTAGTTAGTGTCGCACTCCCTTGAGGAAGTCCTCACCCCTCCTCTAATGTGCACTACTAACGCCTTAAATAAATTCACCTAGTTCTTCATCTTATGACTAGATAAATTATATAACCCCTTGAAAACACCCTGCTCTAACCGAGTATGCCTTAATTATGATTTTTAAGTTATTAACAACATCAACTTAATTAAATCATTTCCCTTTTTAATTTTTATATAACTTTCACATCTGTCATACATATAATACAACTCATGCTTTGTATTAATTAGCCCGTATATAATTATTTACCTAATTATATACTTAATCATATTACAGTATTCACAAACATACTGAAATAACATTTAATAATAGTATTCCCCCGAGTAAAGTCTCACCGGGTATAAATCCTCTAAAGTGCTATCCCACTAGGTATATTCACATAACCTAATTATCCCAAGTCAGAATCGCTCACTAACTTGGTTAATACATACATGTTGGAGGCGGTCATATTCCTTCCCTGAAAGTGAGATGCCCCTCACCCATATAACGGACGCTATGACCTGGGATTATACTCGCCCTACTCCTCAAGCTAGGGGATTCATCCACTACGCGCAACCTCCCCCTATAGCACTAGAGTATATAATAATAATATCTATCCACTGATATTAATGCACACACCAAATATATACTATCGTACACCGTATATATATAAATGTAAAACATCCCGGCTACACCGTATACAAAGCCTGTAACACAAGCCTATTCCATTTTATTATGAGTTTATGGCCCAACTCTAATTATTAATTAATTTGCACATTAATTTCTTTTGGTGTCGCCACAACCAATAGATTCGGACTTACTCTCGTGCCCGAAATAAAAACATCACCCGAGTCTAAACCCCTGACTCTAAATTATTTAGCCTTTACCTAAATAAATTTACATCTCGGTATCGCTCAACCATTATTCCCGGACTTGTCCACTAAATCCATATTTAATCATTTTGAAACAAACTTTCCAAAATTTAACCTTAGTGTGTCACACCTAATTTCCTCCAAATCCCAATTAATTTCAAATTATGATGTCACACCAAGTCGCCCTCAAATCCTAATTAATTTTTTTATTCACAATTAATTAGATTTAAACCCATGTATTAATTATTCAAAAATTAAGGCATGGAAGAATTTTTATTTAATTTCCCTATATATTAGAAACTGGGCGAACTGTCAAAGTTTTCGGACCATCGATCGATCGATGGTCCACCTTCGATCGATCGATCGATCAGGTCCTCGTCTTCCCCGAGTTGGCTGTTTCAGCCATGGATGCACACCTCCAAACCCTAGCTTCCTCTACACTGAAAACTAAGCTTTCCCATCGATAATAAACACCAAACACCTTATATGGAACCTCCCTAAAATCCAAAAACATCAATTAATTTACTTTCTCTCCTGTTTCCACGAGTTTGGGGTAAAATTCAATTTTGTCTTTAACCCAATTAAACATCAATTTCATATCACCAATTCGTTTCTAATTCATTCAGGTTTACACATCTTACCAGATATAAATACAAAACTCATATTGTATATGAATTTCAACTCAATTCAGAAATCAGATTCATGGCTTACAAAACCCCATGTTTATCCCCTTTAAATCCCAAAACGAATTTCTTTGATTATCCACATCACATGAATATGAATTGAAATACACTTTAAATGCTACAGCAAGTTAACCACTGGCCTTAGGGTTCGTAGAGTCTGATTTTGGAGTTGTGAATGCCCAAGGTTGAAGATGACTCTTTTTGGCTCTCCTGTGATCCCCAACTTTGCCTTTGACTGTTGTTAGGGTTTTCTAAACCACTAAGTCTTTTCTAAACTTAATTCAGTCGTTCCCTTATTTCTTATAATTGTATAATTAGGCTTAATCCCGTTTTTTGCCTAATGGGCCAAGCCCAAGTGACCCAAATGTCCCCGTATGGGCCCGGCTATGCTTAAAAATGTCCCGTGACCTGTTAACTATCCCCGGGTACACTTTTTTAACTATCTCGGCCCATCCGGACTCAACCGTACACTTAGAATTGGCATCCAAAATAATTTATAAAAATCCTTATTTCACACCCAAATTAGTCTATACCGACTTCCGGCTGAAATAATTACATATCCCGTCATTAATACCCGAAATGACGTAAGTACATTATTACTATTCACTTAGTAAATAAATTTCCCTAAATATTAACCATTCACTTTCCGATTAATATTTAAATATAAATTACCATAATCAATTCAATTAAAATTATGACACGCAAGTAATTTTGAATTCCCGGATTAATTAAATATTTAATGCACAAAAATACGGGGTGTTACAATTACCTTATAAGATCTCCTTGATTTATGGTAATTTTCTAAACCAATTCTTCCTTAACTTTCTTTTTCTCTCCCCATTTATCATATTTCTGCCCAAGCTTGTCATTTCATATGTGGGAGATTATGAAAATATGATTTATAATAAGGAAATTAGTTCTAATGGGTCCAATGGAACTTATCCTTATGCCTATATACGACTGGTTGGACAAGAGGTCCAATAAGACAATTTCACTAATGATGGATTTGTCCCGCCTTGAGAAAATTACCATAACTCAATATTTCGGACCCTGATTTATTCCAACTTTTTGCCTACTTTTAGATAACTTATATATCTAAAGCTTTCATATTTTCTAAAAATCATAAAATTAGTACGCCTAATTTGGGCTCTAACAGAAGAGTAATAATTTACTTAAAATTTTCTTAACTTTCACATTTGACGACCAAACATCGCTACTTTCGCACCAACACCCTAGTTTACTTTTATAAACACAATGATGCATCAAAAACATATTTTATGATGAATTTAACCACATAACTAATCGTATGCTCTAAACATGTTATCCCTAATCATAAGCTCGATTAGAATCTAATGTAAATATATATATATATATATATATATATATATATATATATATATATATATATATATATATATATATATATATATATATATATATATATATATATATATATATATATATATCACATGAATATGCACCTCCCCAAACATGATAATTACATATTTAACACCAATCACCAACTTATAACTCATGACTTATACTTAATCATGTAATTAACATTCCAAATCACGTTTTAGGGCCTTATAATTCTACCCCTCTTATAAAAAATTCGTCCACGAAATTTAACACATAAGAAACTTACCAAACAGATGAGGATATTGCTTATTCATGTTATCCTCTCCTACCCAGGTGGCATACTCCACATTCTGGCTTCTCCACATTACCTTAAGTAATGGAATGGTTTTATTACATAACACTTTCTCCTTTCGATCTAAAATAACAATTGGATCCTCCACGTAGGTTAAATCATCTTGAAGCTCTATCGGTTGTGAAGTAAACACATGTGAAGGATCTAGTACGTACTTATGTAACATCGATATATGAAAAGCATCATGTATCCGAGATAATTCTGGTGGTAATTCCAACTTATAATCTAGGGATCCAACTCATTTCACTATCTCATAAGGTCCAATGTACCTAGGACTCAATTTTCCCTTCTTCCCAAATCTCATAACCCCTTTCCAAGGAGAAACACGTAGGAATACTCGATCACCTTCCTAAAATTTCAATTATTTCCTTCAGTTGTCTACATAACTTTTCTGCCTTCTTTGTGCCACCTTCAAGTGATTATAGATAAGATTTATCTTTTCAGTAGTCTGCTGCACAATTTTTGGCCCCAAATAGTCTTCTTCTCCTACTTCAGTCCAACACACTGGAGTTCTGAATTTTCTCCCATACAAAGCTTCATAAGTAGCCATCTCAATACTCTAATGATAGCTATTATTATAAGCAAACTCTATTAGAAGAAATTGTTTATCCCAACTACCCTTGAACTCTAATACACAAATTCATAACATGTCTTTGAGTGTTTGGATCGTTTTTTCTGACTTCCCATCAGTTTGAGGATGAAAAGTTGTACTAAATTTCAAATTAGTCCCTAAAGTTTGTTGTAAACTAGGCCAAAAGTGAGAAGTAAACTTAGGATATCGATCAGAAATAATAGAAATAGGTTCACCATGCAATATAATAATCTCATTAACATATATTTTGGCATATTTATCCATGGAGTAAGTAGTTTTAACAGGAAGAAAATGTGCAGACTTAATCAACCTATCAATGACAACACAAATAGAATCGAACCCTCGTGATGATTTTGGTAAGCCTATAACAAAATCTGTAGTAATATGCACCTATTTCCACTCAGGAATAGGTAAGGATTATAGTAGACCACTAGGCTATTGATGCTCCACCTTCACTTGTTAGCAAACTAGACATCTAGCAACAAAATATGCAATGTATTTTTTCATTCTCGGCCACCAATAACATTATTTCAAATCTCTATACATTTTTTGTGCTTCCTGGATGCATAGCATATAAAGAACAATGGGCTTATTCTAAAATTGGTTTCCTCAAATTAGGCACATTAGGTACACATTAACGGTTATTGTACATGACCCTTTTTCATATCGTCCCTAACTTTCTCCAATTTTATATCTCATGCATGTCCTTGTCTTATCAAATCTATCAATGTAGGCCTAACATTTACATGTGCTAATATTCAACAAGACTCATTTAAAGTTAATTCCACCCCCATTAAAGCTAACTCTCTAAGCATGTCAACTCGAATACAATAAATACAAGATACTCTGCCTAAATATTTTCTACTCAAAGCATCAGCAACAACATTAGCCTTACCTGGATGGTGATGTATTGTGCAGTCATAATCCTTTATAAGTACCATCCACCTCCTTTGCCTCAGGTTCAAGTCTTTTTGAGTAAATAAGTATTTTAAACTTTGATGGTCAGTAAAAATTTCACAACACCATATAAGTAATGCCTTCAAATCTTTAGTGCAAAAACTACTGCGACTAACTCAAGATCATGTATAGGGTAGTTTTTTTCATGTATCTTTATCTGTCAAGAAGTAAAAGCTATTACCTTTTCATGCTACATTAACACACAATCGAGTCCTTGATATAAGGCATCACTATAAATAACTAAACCTTTTGTACCCATTGGAATAGTTGATACTGGAGTTGATGTCAACTTAACCTTTAAAATTCAAAGCTTTTCTCACAATCATCATTCCTTGCAAACTTGTTCTCCTTTCTGGTAAGCTTAGTCAATGGCAATGCATACAAGAAAACCCTCGTATGAATCTCCTATAATATCCATCCAATCCCATAAAACTACGTACTTCTGTCACACTAGTTGGTCTTTCCCAATTCATTATGGCTTCCACCTTCTTGGGATCAACACAAATACCATCAGCAGAAATAACATTCCCCAAAAATACTAATTTGTCTAGCCAAAATTCACATTTAGAAAATTTAGCATATAACTCCTTCTCTCGCAAGGTTTGTAAAATTATATGCAGATGGTGTTCATGCTCCTCCTTACTATGAGAATATATCAAAATATCATCAATGAAGACGATAACAAAATAATCCATGTACGGGTGGAATATGTGATTCATCAAGTCCATGAATACGGCTGGTGCATTTGTTAACCCAAATGGCATGACCAGAAATTCATACATACCTGGAACGAAAAGAAATTTTTGATATGTCACAGTCTCTTACTTTCGACTGATGGTATCCGGATTTGAGATCAATCTTGGAAAATACTTTGGCTCCTTGTAACTGATCAAATAAGTCATCAATATGGGGTAGTAGATATTTATTATGGATAGTCACCTTATTTAATTGACGATAATCGATGCACAATCTCATGGTTCCATCTTTCTTCTTCACAAACAATATTGGGGCTCCCCAGGGTGATACATTAGGCCTTATAAAACCACGATCTAATAATCTTGTAACTGTATCTTTAGCTCTTTTAATTCTGCAGGTTCCATATGATATGGTGAAATAGATATTGGTATGGTGTCTGGTACCAGCTCAATCACAAATTCTACCTCACGGTTTGGTGCTAACCCTGGGATTTTTTCTGGGAAGAGATCTGCAAACTCATTAACCATAGGTAGGGGTGGCAATTTTAGAAATGGCACGGAACGACACGAAATTGACCCAAAATTGATACGATATGTCGTGTTCATGTTGTGTTCGTGTCGTTTTTTTTTACACGAAGTCGTGTCGGGTTGTGTTCGTGTCTGAATTATGAGTCGTGTCATGTCGTGTTATCGTGTTTTTTAGGCGTGAAATTTAAGAAATTTAGGTATTCGTGTCGTGTTGTTTTCTATTCGGGTCGTGATCGTGTCAACTAAAAAAATCCGTGTCGTGTCGTGTTCGTGTCCGAAAAAACCTTATCGTGTCATGTCGTGTCGGCCCGAAACACAACCCGTTGACCCGAATTGTCACCCCTAACTAAAGGTATATCTGATAGTTTTTCAGCCTTTTGTTTTGTGTCCACCACATGGTCAAGATAACCCTGTCATTATTTCCATAGAAACTCATAACATTTTGTAGAAGAAATCAAACATGTTGGAGTGACATTTTGTTCCCCAATAAATTTAAATTTAGGTTCACTCGGTAACCAAAACACTACCTCATTTCTAAATCAATCTAAACATATATGATATAAGGCCAACTAATCCATACCCAGTATCACATCAAAGTCACGCATATCGAGAGGTAATAAGTCAACCAGTAATTCTTTTTCACCCACTCGCACCACACACTCTATATACAGCATCTCAATAAAAACCAATCCCCATACTGGAGTAACAATAACTAAACCAGAATCTAATGATGATAATAGTTTATTAAGATGCAATAAGAAAAATAAAGACACGAAAGAATATGTAGAACTAGGATATATCAACACATAAGCATTTTTATCACAAATAGTAAGTGTACCTATCACTACGTTAGGCATAGCTTGTGCATCTTGTTGCATCAGTGCAAACACTATGCCTTGACCTTGACTTTGTGATATACCTCATCTACCTCCCCTGTGTACATTATGTGTAGAAATCCAACCTCCTACTGCCACACTCCCAACTGATGTTGTAGCTCCTATCACTGGACAATTCTTCCATAAGTGCTCTGGTTGATGACAATGGAAAGATAAAGGTGTCGTCTCATCTATTGTATACTATCTATACATATGACCTTGACCACCACATCTATAACAAAACATGGCCCTCGGTCCAAACACGGATGCATTTTCTGACCGCATTCCTTCCACTTTGAGCTAAAATCTTCCAGGTGCATTTCTTCTATCAAATCCTTGACCCTTAGGTACTCCTCGTGCTACACTCTGAGTTGAGGTTCCCATCTCCCATCCATATAATTTTGTACCATTGTGTCTAGCTTTCTTAGAATGTTCAGCTTGCATTTCTTTCATTGACTTTTCTGACACCATAGCTCTATCCACCAAGTACACATAATCTATGATCTTAATATTATAAACCATGGTTTTTATATCTACATTCAACCTAGTTTGAAACCGATCACATTTACTTTCTTCTATCCTCACCAAATTAGGTGCAAATCTAGATAAGGATATAAACAAAGTTTCATACTCTGCCAACATTCGATTCCCTTATTTCAGCATGATAAATTCTTCCTCTTTCTTTTTCCTATAAAGTCTGGGGAAATATTTTTCAAAGAATACATTCACAAACCTCTCCTATGTAATTAGTGGAGGATTTACTGGCACTACTCCCCCAATCGTAGTAAGTAACCTCTCTGTAGCATCCCACCATAACTTTGCATCATCCTCTAACCTAAAGGTTGCTAACAAAACCTTTTGTTCATCTCTCACTTCCATCACCTTGAATATTTTTTCAATCTTTCTAATCCACCCCTCTTCCACTAACGGATCAGTAGTCCCAGTAAATGCTGGAGTATTTAACTTCATGAACCTCTCATGCAATTTATCCCTATCTCCAGCATGTGCTCCACCTCTTGCTTGTTCCAATAATTATGCCACAGCACATAATATTCTCCCCACATCATCATTCATCCACTTTAATATGTCCCTGTCCTTGTTAAATATTAGGTACACAGGATGCCTCACCCTCTGCTTTATCATGTTGCTCGTGTGGATTCATCACTCACTGCAATATAAATAATTTAAACAAAATACAATAGCAACGGTTTGACCTTAATATTATTAGTCAAAATCCTGACCCATAACAAACTCACTTTCTATTGTCCACTGCCAGTCTATACTCTCACACCCTATCCAGAACCTAATAACCATGCTCTGACACCAAGTTGTCGCACCACGATTTAATTAAGTTAAGATTATTTTTTTATATAGAGATAAATTCCCTTTATTAATACTTTATCTTAAATCTCTCGAAAATAGCGCAAGATTTTTTTTTTTCAAAGGCATGTTTCGATAAAAACATAACTACATGTACATACAGCTTACAAGTATTAAACAACTTTACATATACAAGTTCCTTTGTTTAACATTTACAAAAAAAGATTCTTGATATTCAAACCATATTAAACATCCCTCACTTCCCCGTTTTAAGGTCCTAACTTGGCAGTGAACTCCAAATGACAGGCATACCTGAAATATAATATTATAGGAGTGTAAACAACACAAGATTAGTGAATGATCATATACCATAGATACACCACGCATATAACCAATTTGAATAGCCATTTTTATTTTTAATGTTATAACCCAATAAGAATTGCGTAATTCTCACAAGCTTGGACCCGCCACCATCCAATTAACCCACCACAATTAATGGGAAACACCACATCCCATAATTTGGCCCGAGTACAACAAACCTTTAATTTGGATTAATGGGACCGCCATATCCCATAGGACCCACAACAATCCTTAACATTAGATAGAGGAACCGTCACAGTCCATAACATTAAATAACTTCGCTTAACATTTTTAATCATATGCATATGTTTCACAAATACCACATCACTCCATAAACAGTTTAACACATGTATTTAACTACACAATTCCATATGAAAATATAAGCATTTGTATTTCATAGGGAAGTTCACTCACCTTGAATTTGGTACTAAGATTAATACTAAACTATTTCCTTGGTATGGTAGTATTATCCGCTTACCCACTTAACAATTCAACATCAATAGTATTTAAATACACCAGATAACATTAAACTCAGTAACACGTCACATCATAACTTTACATGACATTCCACCCAATCTCAATAAACATCATGAATAACACAAAATTAAATTTTCATAATTTTTTTATTTCATTTTCTATGTCAACAAAACATCAAACACGTGGTGTGCATACTTACTCTACTGGGGAAGATTTTATATCTGAACTTCAAACAATCACCGAAGATTCATTCCTTGGTATTTTTACATGATTTATGGATATGGTATACACATATGAGTATAGTTTAATCTCCAACTGGAATTACTCGATTTCAATAAGTATTCCATGATTTCTGCCATTTTCAGTACAACTAGGTCAGGATAGAACATTAAAGAATAACTTAACATTTTTAAGCATACATAACCTCCACCTCGGCTATCAGTAATGTAAACACATACTAAACATGTTTTAGTACATACACACATCATATACATGAATTTACTTAATTCAAAGGCTCCACTAGAAGGTGATTCAAATCTAGGATTTTAAAGTTAACATTTATGATCCTAACACGCGTTCTTACATATGTTCTTAAGCCATCCTTATTTTAACACAATTTGGAAATATGGGTATCATTAAATATTTATTTAAATCAGAAACAAAAACATACCAAGTGTAGAACTCATCCATGTGACCAACTTTAATAAAGAAGTAATTAACTTATAAGATCTCCTCGATTTATGGTAACTTTCTAATGCAATTCTTCCTGAACTTTCTTTTTCTCTCTCCATTTAGTATATTTCTTTCCAAGCTTGTCATTTCACATGTGGGAGAATATGAAAATCTGATTTGTAATAAGAAAATACATTCTAATGGGTCCAATGGCACTTATTTTTGTGCCTAGATACGATTGGTTGGACAAGAGGTCCAATAAGACAATATCACTAATGACAGATTTGTCCCGCCTTGAGAAAAATATCATAACTCAATATTTCGGTCCCCGATTTATTCCAAATTTGTGCCTACATTTAGATAACTTATATATCTACCACTTTCATATTTTTACTTTTCCAAAAATCATAAAATTAGTACGCCTGATTTGGGCTCTAACAAAAGAGTAATAATTTACTCAAAATTTCATAACTTTCACATTTGGCGACCAAACATCGCTACTTTCGCACCAACACCCTAGTTTACTTTTATAAACATTGATATGACGAATATAGCACCCTTCCATAAAAAGTACTGCACTAATCCTTACAAGTATATAATGCAGTAGCCTTATCATTACATACTACAGGGTGAGGAATTAAGTGTCGCGGACCTACATACTACAGTGGTGCGGCCCCATCTGCTACAGGATGCAGTCTCTCTCATTCACATGTCACAGGGTGATACCTTTGCCTCACGGCATAGCTAGCCTTATCCCCACTCCACTTACAGTAACAATACAGCACCTACAACTCCTATAAATAGAGGTCCACACCTCGAGATTGGGTAGAGAAAAAACTTGACCAATACTTAGCCTAGAGATCACTACAATTGGGGAGGCATTGAAAAACCCCCCACGCTCCTTCTGTACAGCTTGGAGGCTATTCATCGACATCACGGTCATCTCTCCAGCAGTCCCGGAATCATCACAGACATGTATTCTCTTATCTCATCTACATTATACGCCTATTACGGCATTGTAAACTTGTACTACAACACATATATTGAGAGTGTGGCCCCAAAGTGGACGTAGGCTTATTTTTTATAGCCGAACCACTCTATATTTTGTATTTTATCTCTCTTTGCTTGCTTTAGCTGCTCATTACATATTTTACACTTGACTTGCTGGTATGAGAACGAAAAGTGGACGATTTCTCGTATCATGAATCTAGCATCGTTTGTGGGAATCGAACCCACAACCACGTGGTATTAAAATAGATAGGGAGCTGCCAGGAGCTCCCTATTTATCTTTTCACCTGTAAAAGAAATGGAGTTAAAATTGTCCATGACATTTGTAAAAGAAAGGGTTATTAGTAAAAGATGAGGGTTATTACCTTCCGCGACCATCTCTTTTGGAATAGATTTGTTGGTGAAGTAACCCGCTTTACAAATGAAGGATGAAGTCACTAGTGTGCTAAAAAAATTATCGTTTGCACTTACAACTGCGGCCCTCCTTATCCTACTCTCTTGTCGATCACTAAGAGGCAAGTTGTCAAGAGTTGCATAGAAATTTCAATAATGGTACAAAAGTAAAGGAAAAAATACAACTTTTAACCACATGACGCGGCCATAATTCAAAGGGATACAGCCTTATTTACCTAGCTTAGAGGGGCATCCCCACTGCCACGGTATCTTAAAGGACCTCTCTCTCTTTCTGTCTCATCTGGGTGGATTTCTCACCCTTCTCCAGAAATATAAAAGTACTTACCCTTCCAATCCTTCACACTGGTGGGCCTCCCACTATAGAGGGTTTCATCGTTGTTGCGGATGGTAAAGTAATAGTACCGTGCAAATTTTACATAATTTTCCTTAGGTCTGTAAAAATGGAAAAACTCTGTGAGAGTTATATCCCTCTTGAACCTATTCTTCCATAGCACCACGGATGTAAGAATTGCCCTCCAGCCATTGGGATCTAGTTGGGCTGAGGCTAACTTCATGGTCTGGAAGATTCTTCTAATAGGGACTAGAACTGGCAGTCGTAGCCCATAAATAAATGCGTGGAGAGGGAAGCAGACCCCATCATCAGCAAGTGATGTGCAGGGCCTCTCTTTCGCGGCTAGTGCTGAACAAACCAAATCTTCAGGAAATTTAAGTGCCTCAACAACTTGGTCAACCCATTCCTGAGTCATAATGCTGTGAACATTTAAGGTTGCAGGAGGTCTCTCAGCTCTGTTAGAAGGGCCAGAAGGCGCGTCCCTACCTTCAGATGGCCCAGTATCCGTGGTAACACTATCTATTAGGTTGTTACTTGAGTTGGCCTCCTCTTCCATTGTCGTGGAATCGGTACCTTTCCTACGAGAGGAGTTCGCGGAGTTAGTCTTTTTCCTACAAGTTATTTTTGTGGAATCAGAATCCAAATCTAGAATGATACAATTTGGGCAATCTTTGAGCTGGCAAGGCCCTATTGTCTTTAAAGAACGCTCAAAAGGAAGTTCAGGGGGAGAGACTCCAAAATGTTTATTCCAGAAAATCCTTCAGAAATTCTTCGGGATTCCAACTCATATGGCTGCAGCAAGTCCTGAAAAGAAGAAACGTCCGATGTTAGGTGCCGCAGCCAGTATGGTCAGAGAAGCCACTTAGAGGTCGCAGCAGGAACAACGTAATAATAAGTTTTGAAGCAAAATAAAAGTTTCAACAATGTCATCTTACCAAGTGTTGGGTTTTAGAATCCTAGGGATTACAACCACTGCTGCAGAATACTATTTTAGGGAAGCAGACATTAGGTATGTCTCATTATGTCGAAGTTTTTTAGTTTATTGGCAAAATGCTGCGGCTACTAGCCTAAGGCGAAATTCTAAGTGCAAAAGGGTATTTATTATACCCAAGTATTGACATGAGGTCGCAGCCAAGTAGCACAAGAATGCTACCCGCTGCGGCCAGAGTCCTAAACAGTTTGATAACAATGGTAACCTAGTCTAAAGATCAAAGCCCTAGAATTAAAAATATTGGTTCAAGAACATCGAGAATAGTGGTATGTTTTTAATGCTTACACTACTCTAAATATAGCAAGTATGATCCCACACAATTATATAACATTGGTTTGTGTAATAATTTGATCCTACATATTGGGAATTCAAAAATACTAAGGATCTAAACCTAGTCAACAGCAGTTATTTCTTGGGTCAGCAATGGAAAATTGAGGGTTTATTTTATTATTACGGGTTTAGCAATTAAATTCATCAATTTAAGATCGATTCAACGTAGAAACAAGATGAGTTCATTTTAGTATGAATATTAGCAGAATCAATTCAAATCAAAATTAGTTGTTCAGCAAAGAAAATGGATTTGTGTGGTTCATTTACAAACAGAAATCAAGAGGAGAAATCAAGGAGAACAAGCAGTCAAAGAAAGCAAAAATCAAGGAGTTCTGAGTTGTTACCTGGAAACCAATGAGAAAAGAAGACTTGGGAGTTGCTCAACCTTGACCCACCAGTTGCTCAGCCACCAAACACCACGAGACACCACCTAAATCTCGCCAGAAAACTCAAAGGATGAATTGGCAGAAATTTGCCATCGATATGCTCTCAGATAATTGGAAACGTAATGAAGGCCGTGGCCAGTTGACATTAATATAAGAGGCCATGGAAAGATGAAGCGTAGTCTTTGAATTGTTACAGTAGCTTCAGAAGACTTCATTAATAAGTCGCAGACCCAATTGCTATATCTTAGCACTACGACTTGGGGGCTTATTGATATGACGAATATAGAACCCTGCCGCGAAAAGTATTGCCTTAAGCCTTACAAGTATATAATTCCCTAGACTTATCATTACATACTAAAGGGTGTGAACTTACGTGCCTCAGACCTACATACTATAGGGGTGCGGCCCCATCTGCTACAGGATGAAGCCTCTCTTATTCACATGTCAGAGGGTGAGGCCTCTGCCTTACAGCATAGCTAGCCGCATCCCCACTCCATTTACAGCAACAATACAGCACCTACAACTTCTATAAATGGAGGTCCACACCTCGAGATTGGGGAGAGAAAAAAATTGACCAATACTTAGCCCAGAGATCACTACAATTGGGGAGGAATTTCCAGACACCCTACGCTCCTTCTGTACAGCTTGAAGGCTATTCACCGGCATTATGGTCATCTCTTCAGCAGTCCCAAAATCATCACAGACATGTATTCTCTTCTCTCATCTACATTGTACGCCTATTACGGCATTATAAACTTTTACTACGACGCATATAATGAGAGTGTGGCCCCAAAGTGGATGCAGGCTCATTTTTATAACCGAACCACTTTATATCTTTTCTTTTATCTTCTTTACTTGCTTTATCTGCTCATTACATATTTTACACTTGACTTGTTGGTACGAGAACGACAAGTGAACGATTTCCCGTATCATCAAACACAATGATGCATCAAAGACATTATATGATGAATTTAATGACTTAACTAATCATATGCTCTAAACATGTTATCCCTAATCATAAGCTCGATTAGCATCTAATGTAAAAAACATATATATCACATGAGTATGCACCTCCCCAGGCATGATAATTACATATTTAACACCAATCACCAAATTATAACTCATGACTTATACTTAATCATGTAATTAACATTCCTAATCACATTTTAGGGCCTTGCAATATAAGATTGGAATCCTTAAGAAAATCCATGGGGATGATTATGCTTGATTGATTTCCTATCATAATTAGCCATATCCTCATGTTTATATCTTGTTGATAATATGTCTATGAGGATCTAGGGCAAGGTCATTCGTTATATGACAAAAGACACCTCCTTTATATGTTTAATGTAGGAGACACTTGATAAGACCTGTTTCTATGACTTAATTTAGGTAGACTTTTTTTTCTATATACTCTCTCTCAAATTTTACCCATTGTCTATTTGAGACAAAATGGGAAAGAACGTTTGAGTCCATCCTGGGACTATCTATAAGATTTAAATTCTAGTTCGACTAACATGCTATATTAAGTATCTTTATTAGAGACCTTGGACTTCATTATTCATCTCAGATGTTAGGGTATTTGTCTTTATTTTAGCCAAGTTGTGCAATTTAATTTTCTTTCTTTATCTTATTTTTGGTTCTAGGATGGGTTAGGTAGTAAAAACTTTGTATAGGATTAGGAATTTTTCTCTTACGTACGAGTACCCATGATGTACTCAAAGGAATATTATCTCCTATATCCAAAAGGGGGATTTAAACACCCTATATGGTTGACTTATTAGGAGTCTATACCATATAGGATTTTCAACTAGTTTGGATATGTAGACAAAATATTTTTAGTAGCCAAGCGCCCCTTCACAAGGTACTTCAACATTCAAGATGGGCATCTACTTCAACTGGCAATTCCATGTGATCTCCAAAGTTATAAAAATGTCACACTTTAGGACACCTTTTCACATACTTGCATTATATGTGTTATACTATTTTTTTAGAATATTTAAAATTTGTTTAAAATTTTTAAAATAATTTTTGGAAATTATTTAGATTTAAAATCAATTTTTAAACATTTAATTAAGTGGCTAAAAATTATTTTTTTTAACTTAGGGGAGGAAATTATATTTTTTGGAAACTTAAACCGGCTCATTTACAAGTGTATAATCCATGTGGTAATTGATGACACATATATGCCACGTGTCTTGGCCTTCTTCGTTGGATTTATGTTTCGTTGAGGATAGATTTACAACGTTGATCTATTTAATCTAAGACTTAAATTAAATCTTGAACAATCCACATGAAAACCTGTTCGACCAATTAAATGGTGATACCTATAACCGGTTATATCCAAACAAGCTTACCTAATACGCTATGACCGTTGGATTTTGATCAAATCGGTGGAACTCATCACAACCATTCATTTTAATTTAACTCTCCAAAACCTTCATCTTTTTATTTTGAGACTTTTCTCGCTATAGAGAGAGAAGATAGAGAGAGGGAAAGAGCGGATAGGTTAGAGAGAGAAAGGAGAGCTTAGATATAAATAAAAGAGAAAGAAACCAAAGAGCTTTAGGTTTCAAAAAATCATAAAGTTTTTTTCTTCATATGTATTTCTCCCAAAAACTTCTTTGAAAACCAGAGTTGTACAGTTTATTAAATTTTAAGGTTTCAAAATTAGAGTTGAGTTTTGAGAGTTTATTTTGTATTTTTCAACCAAAACTCCTCTAGATTTAGTTTCTCCCGTAAAACAACCTTCACAACTGTTAGGGACTTGATTTTCTTGTAAAATCAAGGATCTAACTCAAGTGAAATATTTTCACACACATTTAGTTAGATTTGTTTCTATATATACTAATTTATTGATATTCTGTTAGAAACATCCTATATTTGTTGGATTTCTATAAATCTTTTGAATTATTTTAGATCCACAAATGGATTAGGTTTTAAAACGATAAATATCTTAATATTATACCTTATTGGTTTATATCTTATTTTATTTTCTAAAAACAAAATTTTACAATTTGTGAAATCTCTTTGGTGTATATAAATTATTTTAGATCTGTTTTTTTCATGATCTAATCAAATCTAATTTTTTTATCTTTTTGATATTTGAAGTTTTAGATCAGAGAAGTTAGAACATCCTGTGTAATTTGTAGGAATGTTTGTATAAGTGTGGAAGTGTTCTTTCATGTTCATATAAGACCTTAGAAACACACATCACCACCAAATTTCACACACTTCATGTCTAGAAAGTATGTTATTTTTCTGGAGAGACTTGAGACTGAGTCGACGTAAAGAAAATCTAAAGGAGAGGAGGTTCAAGTAGCTGTTAGGTCAGATAAGGAGTACCTAAGGAGGTATAGCTCTGGGCATTTTTAGGTATATTTACTTTTCACTTTTGATCCTATGATTGCATGCTTGTAACTTGTAACCTTATTCCATTTTTAGTAGATTTTGTTTTCGTCGTAGATGTTTCCCCATCCTTTGGGGTTTTACCACGTAAAAAAATTACGTGTAAACTACTGTGAATGACTCTCAATTCTTGCTTGATATTTTACGTCTAAGAAGTTAACTGGGAGAATTAATATCTTCTAAAAACTTGGGTTACCAAGGTTCTTAAAAAAAATTAGTTCGTAATTGTTCTAACTTTTCACACACCTTGGGTGAAATTATCTCATAAATAGAAAGAGTTTCTTCGAACTCTTAACCTTAGAGTTTCTTCGAACTCTTAACCTTAGAGTTTCTTCGAACTCTTAACCTTACCTTTAACTTTGTTAAAAACTTGGACTTCATATACAATTCTACGTCATGGGTTCCATATACAATTTTTAACAATAAATAGGGATATATTTCAATATAGAACATATGAGAATAATCAATCACACATGAACATACACACACTTCTAAACAAACACATAGAAACACACACACATACATACACATTTAAATGCACACACATTTGTTATGTACACCTTATCAGTGTGGGATATTTTTCCTTAACAGAACATTATAAGGATTAAAATATATAATTATAAAATATTCATCATGTTAAAAAATTAGTTGAATGCTTAATCTTGCAAAAAAAGTTACTTTATTTGACTAAGCTAAATTAATTTTCTTTGAAGGCTTAATATTGCTAAAAAAAGTTAGTTATGCGAATACATAGTACATTAAATGTTATTAATCATAAATTCATTAGTAATTACATAACAACAGCCAATTAAATGGAGAAATATCCCAAAAATCATTAATTAAATTTGAACAATATACCTTGAACAACAATAAAAATAATTAACAACACTCACACACACATGAATGAAACACACACGCGCACACACACATTGAATTTCATACACACATAGTCAATTTAACACACACACACACACTGAACACACAAATGACACATACACAAACAAACGGAGACACAGAGGTCGAAAATGTACCTTGTGTGGAGAGAGTGTGAGAGAGAGACGGGAAAATCGTCGGATTTTTATTTCATCGAGAGAGATAGAAAGAGACTAAGGGTAAGGGTGAAATGAAATGTAGAGGGTTCTGGTTTGATTTATACCTAAAATGGGTCAATCCAAAATCGTAACCCCTTCTGTGACCTATTAATGAGTTAACTTGGTCACAATTTTAGATCATCGCTCCATTAGTTACCAATTGTATTTCGAGGGGTGGTCAGGTTCTAGGTCGTGACCAAGTTGACATAGTAATTTCAAATAGGGTTTAGGGGTAACTATTCCAAACCGTGACCAAGGTTCACAGTACATAGTCGCAATTGGGTCACAGTTTCGGAATTTGACCACCATTGTCACCAAAAGGGAGGGAAACTTGGCGCTATAATAGGTCACGGGTGGGTTACAATTTTGGACGGTGACTTGGATCCTAACTGTAACTACCCCATATATGATCACCCTAAAACCTGATCATATATATGGTCAAGATAATTGTCTAGGGGTCACAATTTTAGACTACGAACACCTGTCACGGTTTGTCACCATGACCCATTTATTGTGACCATTTTTATTTTTAGTGTAGTGAATATTGGTGGGCAAACATGAAGAGGGACATAACATTAATTGTATTCAACATGAATGAGACGTTGTATCGTACTTTTTGGCATGGAACCGTGTAAGGTATTTAGGGGTGTGCACAAACCTGAATAGATCGAACGGACCGAAAAAACCGAACCGAACCGAACACGCTTTTGTGAGTTTTTTTTAATTCGATCTTAATTCGGTCTAAAAATACATAGGACCGCATAATTAGGTTCGGTTTCGATCTTAAAACGTAAAAATTAGGATTGGACCAGACTGTACCGCTTTTATTTTATATATATACGTTTTTTTTAACCTTAATAACAACTTACTAAACTCACACACGCTGTAATTATACACCCACAACAACATTGACCCACAAGACCATAACATAACCCTAACCCCCAATTCTTATTTTCTCTACTCTCTCTATAAGCTACGGCGGCAAGAAGCAGCACTCATCTCATCCTCCGGTTTAACGGTTGTTATATTGTGGTATTCGTCACTCTCATCTTCATTTTCTCAAGAATGTGTGGGCTTAACTTCTTATCCTTTATACCTAGGTAAGACCTTAACCTGCCAATTTTTAGTACTCACAAATCTCATCATTCTATAAAGGCTAATGTGAAAGAAAGGAGAAAAAAAAGAAACTGAACCTTTTAGTTTGGACGTCCATTGAGGGAAGGGGTATTTGCAAAAAATGAATCCCAGGGTTTGTCGCACTTTAGCCTGCTACAAATCTAGTGCCAAATACCAAGGCTCTTACTTTATTGCACAACTCTTACTTTTTATTTGTGAAATTACCAATTTAAAATTTTCATGAAATCCTAAAATCATGATTAACTGCTTTCTCTAAAAATTCCAAAAAATAATTAATTGTTTTCTCTAAAAATTTAGATTGTTGTCTTATGCAGACCCGAAATCGCCGGTGTAGTGACAGGGGTAGGAGCAAGCAGTAGCCAAAAGGTATTTTTTTCAAACTTGATTTTTAATCAACTCGATTTTTGTATTATGCATGTTCTGTCTATTGCTGATTTTTAATCAACTTGTTTGAGGCATTTTATGTCTGTAGCTCTCAATATGCAGACTAGAGGTATACAACCATACTTGTCTATTATTTGTTTGTTTTAATTATTTGTTTGTTTGTTTTCAATTAAAAAAAGTGTTGTTTTTAATTTAAAAAAATGTGTTATTTTTTATGAGTATGGACCGAATAAGACCGACACCGAACACGAACCGCTTAAAAACCAATTAGGATCGAGATCGATTATTTTGAATCGATCTCGGTCCATAATTTTTTAGGACCAATTAATACGGTCTGGTCCTAAAAATACTCCAAAACCATACCAAACCGGACCGCGAACACCCCTAAAGGTATTGGATGGTGGCCTTGTCGTGTCCTCATTTGTTGGGTGTGAAGTAAGGGAAAACAAGTTACTTGGCTCATATTTAAGGACACCTCAGATAAGGTAACCCTTATTAAGGATGGTATGAGGACCACTCCGTATAAGTAGGATATTCGATCGAGTGCTACTGAAAGTTCCTTAAGAAACAACAAGGTATTCCAGTATAACTCTTTGAGTTAGGGAATGATGCAAATTTTGAGGATGCAATTCCAATATTAGGGGGAAGAATGTAATACACCGTATATTTAAGTAATTAAATAAATGGCTATTTGATAATTATTTTAGATTTGCTCATTGTGTAATTTACCTGAATTACTTTTTTTGTGTTATAATTAATTTAAATCGAGAAATTTAAATTATATTTGAATGAGGCATAAATTTATAATAACATGTTGATTTATTTTAATGTTGTGAGTTATTACCATTGGACTGGGCTATAAAGATACAAGGCCTCGATAGGTGTTTATAGTATGTTGATTTGGGCCTTAGGATTGTGTACCCCTTTGGGCTAAGTTTTGGGAATGTTTGAATAGCATTTTACACATATTTAGATGTCTTAAGTTAGGCTCATATGAGACTTGAGGGATTAAGGGTTTTGAAAGAGACCTTACCTTCATTAGATAGTGACCTTTCACATAAAAAGTAGGTAGTAGAGTGAATTTGGAGATATCAAAAGGATTCAATCAAAGAGACTTCATCTTCCATATTTAGGCAATATACAACTTGCTTCACTACATATTTTGTCTAAATTATTTATGATTAACTTCCTTCTTCATTTATTTTTGGATTAGACACATTTTAGGCTTGAATCTGATGCATTAATGGGTTGTACATTGGTTATTATGATGATTATATGATTAGAACTTGTTTGGATATAGTATAAATCTGACTGGGGTTGATTTATTAATATGAATCATGTATTTAAATGAGACTTGAATTTATAAAGACTTATTTTATTGATTAAACTTATAATTAAGATGTATCATCATTAAACACATGCCAAAATTGATGATTTAAATCTTTTTTTATGTTTTGATATGGATAATGATCACATAATGTTTAAAAACATCATATTTATGGTGTTTCTAGATTTCTTATGGGTTAGGATATTGTTTAATGACGATATTGTGCGAAGAAAGTTGAGTTTGTTAAGTTTTGGGGAAAAAATTAATGGCATAGCGTCATTTTGGATTTGCTAGGCGAAGGGCCCCCAAATAGGGCCTCGTGCGCATCGTTGACCTATAATCCCATGCACACGGATAGGATATAGCACCAGAACTAAGCCCTAAGAGCAAGCTATAAAATAAATGCTTTGTGTATGTGTGTGTGTGTGAGATATATATGCTTTGTGTTTTATTTGTATACATACTAGGAGTATATGTATTCGTGAAGAATCTATCGGAGGGGATTTAATGGGATTGTTTCGTGAGACCATGGACTACCACTCTGGATGATATTCATATATGGATTTGGTTTGTGCTACTATTATTACTGTGATGTTGTTATTTATCAGTTATGAGGTAGTATATAGGTATTGCGTATGGTTTATTACTCATATTGATTAAAATTTAGTTACTATGTTGTATTCTTATAATGATATCGTATATCGAGCTTCGTAGAGGTTAATAATTACTCATATACTGGATTTTTGGGTAACTGGGTCAGTCATGGGGCTATGTTGTGTGGGTATAGTATAACATAAAGTTAAACTTATTCTAGGTATAATGTAATGGAATATGGGGTAGTCCCGTAATTAGCCTAGCTATGAACAAAGATTATGTTGGGGTTGTGTATATAGTAGTTAGCTCGTATTGAAGGAATTAACTTATTTGGACCTTATGTGAGCTGAGGATACTATTAGTGGATAGTAATCTTAGTATATTATTATCGGTGATGATATTATACCGTAGTGTGAGTTGGGATTTACGTAAGCTATATGATTAGTTATAGACTTGGAAGATTAAGTCAATAGTTATGCCCGGTGTAATGGACATTTAGCTAAGATATACTCTAGGATAGGTGGGGTGAGTTATTTTGGATGTGAAACTATTAGGACGACATGATACATAAATGAGTCGCATTTGATATCATTACGTGACGTAACTTATTTCTTACTTATTTCTGGGATTTAACTTGTGTTATTTTCCTAAAAACCTTTTTAGATATTCAACAATACATGATTATGGATGAGACGACTTATTGCATGAGCAAATTTATTCAATTATCAGAGCAGGTGGAGTTACCTCTCACCATATTCATCATATAGTTGGACATTGTGCTTTTTAGTTTATTATCTAGTTATTTTTACTTGGTTGTGGTAGGTTCTAAAGTTCTTCTTTATTCATTAATTTCTTATTTAGGATTTTTATTACGTAGATTTATTTTATTTAGTTATCTAGTTGCCTTTGGTTTTATTAATTCAATTATTGTGGGCTTGTATATAAATCTATTTTGATTAAAAGTATTTTACACTATAGTGGACGGTGTTAGTTTATTTAGTTAGTCATTAACTCTTAAAATTATATAAATTATTTGGCGCTTCATGTATTTGGCATTAAGGTTTGTCCACCCGATGCAAGGACAATAAGGGGTGTTATAGTTGGTATTAAAGAATGGTCTAGAGCATGGGTCTTTGTGAGCCTATTTAATGTTTTACCAAGATTTCTTTGATACGGTTGGATATTATCATAGGGTTTTGAACTCTTATGTTATGATGACATGTATGTAGATATCATTCATTTCCACTAGGGGTTTGGTGAGACTCGAGGGGCAATGGAGTGTAAAAGGGTCAAGATGATGAATACCGTTGTGAGTAAGTGATCGAGGATAAAATGAGTGGATGTACAAAATGTGTTTGCCACAATTGTGAAGATAATTATGTAAGTTATTGTTACTAAATCAAGAGCCATAATTAAAAGATTTTTGCAGGCACGAGTAGTTTATATGCCTAACATCGTGATGACTTTGAGACATAAGAGGCTCTGGATCTTTTTAGGGAACTCATTAGAGTTTCGGGTTCTATATATGTTTTAATAGTGTTTTATTGACAATTGAGGTTATTAAGACACGTTAATATGACTGAGTGTATCGAAGAAGAAAATTATGGTGTTTTCACATCTTAACTGGCTTGAGCCTCTTGACTAGTCCCTATAGTTTGAGGATTTCAATTTAATTTTGATATGAGGTTGAACCTATTACCTTATAGGGACTTACCTAGTGATATTTTGGACTATCATTAACATTTTATTAATATTGGTGAGCAACAATTCAACCCGGGTAACTTGGGATACTTTAAGTAAGTTATCGATCAGGAATTGAATAACTTATTGAACCTTGAATGGTTAACCATTTTAGGTTATGTATACTTATAAATGTTTTGTGTGCATAGTTCAAAGATTTTATGTGCGTGAACAAACCACATGTGTTTAGGCTCATGGCAAATGTACTAAATTGAGGATTTTATAGGACACATGCACTGGATTGTAATTTACACCCTCGAGTTGATGACATTTATTGGGTATACGATTTATCACATAGACCCTAAACACTAATGATAGTTAGTATCTCGGGTTGGGACAATGGGACTATATTATTCTATGTAAATATTTATAAGTGGTTACACTATTGGTGTGATTGGGAAGTGATTTATGCTCGATGTGTGTTTGGTGACTTTAGGAATTAGGAATTTCTTTAGTCAGGACTAGAATAGGCACGAGTAATCCCCAAAGGTGTAAGACTAGAATTTCATGAGATATTTGATTATGGACCATAGGATTTACCTATTATTGTTGGCCTTGGGTCAGGTGGATCCATGTTGTTAATATGGCGTTGGGTTGTGAGTGTGCATTACCTTTTGTGGACATGGATCAAGTGGACTAATGTTTCGGTTATTATAGTAATTATAATTTACCTATGGGTCATGTAGGACCAATTGGTTGTGCCCATGGGTTAGGAATACACATGTTGTTAATATAAAAGCAGTTTCATACTTATATAATATAGTTAACTATGTTGTGATATAATATGGATAACTAGTGGTGGCCTTTTATGGGACTACGTGTAGTAGTTAGTATTTTTAGAAAAATAAATTGTGTAGTTATGAGGTTTGGGAAGATAACAATAAACATTCCTTTTATCTTATGAGATTATATTATGTAACGATATTTTATGGTACGGTCATGGGGTAACTATAGGGACCAAATAGATAGGGGTAACTTTATTTTATTTACATAGATTACATGATCGGGTGTAGATGGAAAGTTTATAATTAAGGGGCGGTGTGGATGCCCAATTATGAACTATAAATGAGTGTCCTGAATGATCTATGTTATTGATGAGCTATTAAGATGCTATGTTGGGATATAGGACGAGATGTGGTATGCCCTAATTGTAAATGCTGATGCATTTATGTTGTGAGCTCCTAGATTTGATGTATCTAATGAGTGGAATTATCACATTGGGTATGAGTAAACCCTATAATGGGATGGTTTATGGAGTATCTAGTTATAAGTCACTCTTATTGCCAAATCCCCCAATTATTACCAGGCTATAAGGTTATGAGTAGACTCTTTAGGATGTAGAGAGACATGTTAGTTATAGTGTCTATTGAGATAGGTAACTGTGATGAGGGAAATACCTTTGGTGATATAATTATAGGTTGGCGATTGAGGTCCAATAATTTTTAGATCTCGACGACTAACTAGTTTAAGTAAAAGAGAATCAAGGGTTCCTTGTTCGATTTTACGTCTCAAATATCAAGTCTAGTGTTATGTTGGAGTTGGAGTTGGAGTTGATGTAATGTTACGACGCTTACTTATATGATGGACCTTATTAGCATTGCGATTGAGAAGGTTGTATAGAGATGAGTAGGTGGTTGGTTATTAGGGTTCAAGTATGAGATAAATTGTGGTAGTCCTAGTAGCTTGCAAGTGAGAAGAGAAATCCTTATGGTTAAAGTTTTTTAGTAGTTAACGATCGTCTTAGGGTTACATGTTACATTTCATAGAGACTTTATATATTGGAATCATGATACCTTTCACTTAGGGAGTTATGAGATATTATTTCAAACTCATTGATTATGTATTTGGAGACTCGCGTGGTATGCATCATGAGGATCACATGGTTTTATTATACTCTTTTCTTATCTTTATTGGGTTACGTATCACATTTCTTGCAGTGATTAACTCACGGTCATTAACTAACATTTTCAAATATTGTTGAGGGGGACCAGAGGCAGTGCTTAACATGATTGATTCCTTAACATGTTTCGCAATTGAGGATATGTGTAGTGTGTAAGTCTTGTTATTTCTGTTATATAGTGTTAAAGTAATTTGTTTGTTCAATTGTTATATAATTCAATCAGAGGATTTAAAGTGATATTTGAGTTGTATCAATTTACTCATGTTCAATTTCATACTGTATGTGCGTGGATATTCAAGTTTTTTATTTATTACTATATATGTATGGTTGGAGATTATCCATATTTGCTTGCATTTTCCTGTTATTCTACATGCTTAGAACTTTATTGATTGTTCCGACTCCCATAAATTGGGTATTTAGGACTGATCATCTTATATATGGAATATAGAGGTTGTTACAATCACGAGAGGTCTAATAATTGAATGACAAAACCAAACTATTGAACGAGCAATTATTAGGTTAGGTAGGATGAATATTCCTTTTTCTCGTAAAATGATGATGGCACTTTTCAACTATGCCACGTTAATTTTTATTGTACAAAAATAAAAATGGCACAACATATGTCATTTGTGATTCAAGACACTGCTTCAACCATTACATCAAAGGACAAACTAGTATGTATGTCATGTCAACCTCAAGTCAAGCAAACGGTTGAAGCCTTCTGGCATATGGTAGAAATGTCTCCTCATGGATACCTATAAATATTCCTCGGCCATGAAAAGAGGCACCAATATCAATACTCAATAGCCGTTTTCCAAAAAATGACATCAAATTAATACTTAATATGCGTGCCTAAAAAATAGATGCTCCAAGATTGATAGCGTTAGAGTAGCTTATTTGTAAAACTATTTACTCAAAGATAAGTTACTTTAAGAAGGTAAAAAGAGAATTCATTTGATGTACATAGAGGAGGTTGATCAGAAACTTAAAATATCAAATCTCACATAATCAAAAGAGCTAAAGCAGAACCGAAGAAGCTCAAATTCAATGTTATCAAAGAAGCTACTCTCTATAACATAAAGGTTAAAGAAAATCTAACGATCAATCATGCCACAAAAAAGCTGACCCGAGGGAGCATGTTGCAAGCAACCACAACTTTTCACGATCAACAATGCTCATGACCTGTAAAATTCCACTGATGTAGAAATCACTATCTAATATAAAATAATATTCCTTATCACATGGTCCTATGACGACAAAAGTTTTATAATGTATTGGTCAATGCGATCAACATGATTTATTGGAATAATAATTTTTCCCATGTTTTGATATAATTTTATACCATGCTCAACTATTTTGTCATGAGGTGTGGTTTACTAGAAGGAGCATCATAAAACAGGGAAAGCGGGATCAAGGTCCCATGAAGCTAAGATAAACTACATGTATATTACTTCTTTTTTTTGAAAGAGGATGAGAACTCAGTCAGAGAGAGAGACACGACACAAGACAGGGAGAAAGTATACACAGAGAGAACAAGTATTCTGGAATAGGCTTCAAGAGACTTGAAGAGATTTTAAGAGAGTTCTAAACAAGGTAAAAACTTAGAGAGATTGAGAGTTTCATTAATATTTGATCACCTATGAATATTGGTTATAATTATAAGTGAAATAAAATCTAGCCATAATTTGGGTGAATCACTTTATTCATTATGTTCTTTGTAACTGATTTCATCTTGTAAGCATATTTTCTCTTCATTATTGAGTTTGTTTATCATCACGCTTGCAAAGAATATTTTCACATCACCATCTATAAAGGTTACACCTTAGTTTTACAATAAACACCCGGGTGACAAGAGAAATTACTACTTCCTCTTATTACACAAAGATAAGTTCTCTCTTACATTTGGCGACTCCGCTGGGGACGTATTCTTTTAGAAATGATGAATGAAAATATAAAACATATTCTTGCATTCAACGATGCTCAGCATGAGGAAGAACAGGTTATTGTTACACCTTCTAGTGAGATTCATCAAGCAACTATTGCCATAACGAATGTCATTAGAGGCCATTCTTTCACAAGCTTTGTTTGGGGCCTAACCAAATGACCAACCTCATATATAATTTTATGAAGTTCCATCAAAGAGAATAAGGAATGTCGATGTTTAGTTCAATTATGGATCCTAGTTCCTTCATTACACTAGTCATGAAACCGAGCACTTCTCTAATGGGAATCTGCAATAGAGGGGAAGCTCCTTCAAATTTTTACAGAAGGTTTGTTACCAGATTTTATTTTTATTTTATAATTGAAACTAGATAGGGAACGTATAAAGCCTTCACAAGAATAGCACAAAACATCGCATTGGTCATTCAACCTCTGCCAGTCATGACCAATATGGCGTGGAAGTAGTTATACAACCAAGAAGTTAGAGGAGCCCAGTTTCCACCTTTTAACTACGCTAATGGAAGTGGAGAAATAGGTAATAATGGTAAGAAGAAAAATAATAATAGGAAGCCTGATCCTAAGTATCCACCTCTATTTCCTTATAGTGTTAAATAAGAAATGAGTTCTTACAACACAATGTTAGGTGATGGATTAGTTTTTTTGCCCATAAAATTACCACTTTATACTCAAGTAGCAGATGTTCACGCTGCCCCGATATATTTCTAGATCTATTAGCACATGGGTCATCCCATAGTTTTATGCTTTACTTTAAGGACTATCATTAACAAACACTTATTGATAGGCACTCTACAAATCCCTCAAGGCGATTTTAATAATAACCCATTGTCAGCTCATGGGGCACACATGGTTATTGCATTTGATGAGGAAGTTGAAGGTAAAATGAGAGGAGGATAAATCTTTAAATATACTTATGATAGTTTTTTGTGATTAATGGATAATATGATTCTTTTATATGATGAAAGATGTTGTAGAAATAGTGAACAAACTTGACAGACAGAGGAATATGAGGTGGATCTAAGCCTAGGGTATTAAGCCAAATAAAAATCACTCAAATTTTCATGGTACTTTAATCAGGATGGGATGCTTCTAGAGAGTAGGTTGGAAATAACTCAAGCCATTTAGACATCGCGAAGGATAATGTCGTTCCATCGTTGAGGTAGAAGGAACCTATGGCCAGGTCGATTAGAAAGTTTATGTCTAAGTTCAGTTTTTCACATTCAGGAAAATCAGTAAGATTCCCTAACAATATACCTTTGTATGTGACAAAAAGCATTAATGGAACAATATTCTCTAGATATTTGATAAATGAAGGTGCTTCAATGAATATCATACCTATTAGTGCATTATATGCAACTAATATCTTAGAGACAAGGTTGGTTGCATTATCATTTTCAATCTTAGGTTATGACAACTAAGCTTCCAAGTCTATTGGATATGTGAACATTGGAATAACAATGGGTAATTTCACATCCCACATTAAATTCCACATGATTAAGTCATTTATCTTATACTATATGTTGATTGGGAGAATTTGGATGCACAACTATGGTTTGGTTCCTTGAATATACCATCAGTTTGCAAAAGCCAACGTCAAGGGAACTAATATTGTGATATGTGCAACCAAAAGGAATTTTGTAAAGGAGGAGAAACATTTAGTGGATGCAGCCTTCTACAATGAGTTAAATGAGAAAATGAGTACCCTCATGAGGCGTGTCAAAGGGGTGCGATTACCCTTTATCAAAAACAAATTAGAACCTCTAAGAGATCAACAGGAAAGATTCAAAGAAGCTCTACAAGTTAGAGAACAAGAGAAAGTTAATACTAAACCTCATCCTATATCTAAATAACTTAAAGATGAATGAGGACAAGGATAGATCCAATGGAATAAGAAGTGAAGTAGTAGAGTTTACTAAGCAAAGATAAAAGAACAACGAATCATCATATGGAAAATTATAGGGAAAAAGGCATCATCGGCTTCTTCGAGACAATGCAAGAAGGTGGTACTCAATGATGGAAGGGTAATATATCACCTTTGAAGTGTGAGCAGCAAATGAAGACCCTAATAAAGTTATCCTGGACATTTTTTTATTAATAATCAAGGACAACGTCTTGTCATTGATAATTCAAACATCTAAGAATAAGATATTAAAGATGAGCTTGAATGCATGCAAAATCATTCAAAACCACAAGTCCAAGAGATGAAGAAGGTGGATTTGGCTGGGGATGTCGATGAACCAAGGCCAATATTTATTTCGAAAGATTTAGAAGATGCGAAGAAGCTAGAGATGAAGTTTATCAAGCTCGTTTGGGAATTTAAAAATGTTTTTGCATGGAAGTTCACTAATATGCCTAGGTGGGATAAAAAAGTGAATTGCCATAGGTTGAATGTCCTACCTTCTGTAATCTCGAACAAAGAGTCAACAAGAATATACAAGCCTGAGTTGGACATTAAAATTAAGTCTAAGGTGGAACGATTGCTGGAAGCTGGATTTATTATGCCAATTTAACATCCAATTTGGCTTTTTAACATTATACCTGTGGGGAACAAGATAAAACACATATTCGCAGTTTTGTTAACTTTAAAGATATTAATAGAGCTTGACCCGAAGATAAGTTCCCTTTACCTTCAATAGATAGGTTAATTGATTCAACAGTTGGTCATGAGATGCATAGCTTTATTAATGCCTATGTGGGCTATAATCAGATTAAAATGGACCCAGATGGTGCAGAGAAGACAACTTTTAGAACTCCTTTAGGCAATTTTATGTACAATGTAATGCCTTTTATTATGGAAAATGAGAGGACAACTTATTAGATGATAATAATGTCTATCATCATGTCAAAGAATGAGGATGCTCATATGGATAATTTGAGAAGAGTTTTTAACATATGTAAAAAGTACAAGTTAAATATGAACCCACTCAAATGTGACTTTAGGGTAACTAGTGGAAAATTCTTATGTTTTGTGGTTGATTGGCAAAGAATAAAAATATACCAAAGTAAGCAAAAGGCCATTCTTTATATGACTCCTCCAAAGATACAGAAAGAGTTGAAGATTTTCCTAGGAAAGATTCCCTACTTGAGGACATTTGTTCATGGTTTGTCTGAAATGACCCGCCCACTGATGGAGCTATTACGAAAGACCATGAAATTCAAATGGGAGGAACCACACCAGGAGGATTTTGACAAGCTTAAGAAATTCCTCACTTCTCATCAAACAATGATTCCACCTATGGAAGGAGTACATTTGCTGTTTTATTTAACCTCTACTATAAGTTCCATCGATGCTTTATTATCACAAAATGTTGATGGATAAGAGAGATATGTCCACCACCAAAGTAGGATCATTCATGGCCCTGAGGCAAGATACACAAGCATAGAGAGACATTGATTGGCCTTAGTCTTTGTGGCTAAAAAACGTAAGCATTGTATGAGTTTTTCACTATGAACATAGTGATAAAATGTAATCCAATTAAGTTTTACTCACAAAAACTATCTTGGTTGGGAGAAAAAGAAGGTGGTTCCTTATTCTGTCAGAATATGATCTAAAGTGCTTGGCTCCTAGCGCAATCAAAAGCCAAGCCTTTGAAAATTTATTGATTATTTTTCCTTTAGGTATGTTTGAACCTCCTCATGACGATTTACTTGGTGATGATTTTTAAGCCAACATTTATGAGGCAGACTTGTAGGAATGGTCTATAGAGCTTGATGGTTCATCGGCTAAAGGAAAGGGAGAAGCTGGTGTAATTTTATCCAGAGGAAAAGAGTATATCTCTTTATCCTTTAAGTTAGATTTTCCTTATTAAAATAATTAAGCAGAGTGTGAAGCTTTGTTTCTAGGGTTGCTTGAGGCCCTTCGAAGGGTCATTATTTCACTATGCATCAAAGGAGATTCCAACTTGGTGGTCAAGTGAGTGAATAGTGAATATGCATTGAAGCACCTCAGCCTCGCTCCCTATCGAACCATCATACAATGATTGATCGTTCAATTTTTTGAAGTTAAAGTAGAGAGACATCCAAGAATAATGAAAAGACATGCAGATGCTTATACCACGGTTGCACAAAAGATAGACATAAAAGGTGACTTAATAACTATGGTGATCCATCAAAGAATTGCTCCATCTTCAGTACTCCATCTTTTCCCGCAGATAATGCCTTAAATTAGAGAGGAGCAATAAGAATAATAACTAGAAACAAAAGATGTGTGACAACCCGAATATTTATGATAAATTATGTTTAAATCATGATTAGCTTATGTGATATGGATAATGTGTTATTAGAATATATAATGTCAATTCATCATGTTTAGTCTAATCCTACCTTCATAAAGCATGAAATATTGAATTAGTTACAAATATAAAATTTTGAAGTTTTCGGTAGGAATGTTCATATTTAAGACTAGTTTTGACCTTTATATAATATCAACTGACTTGAGGTGAAAACTATATAGTTGTAGACAGGTGAGTTAGGGTTGTAACTCAATAAAAGGTGTGTGAAACAGAGGTCCGAGTAAGAAGTTCTACCAAAATTACTAACCAGAGGCAAATCTGTCCATCCGTTTAAGTAGTAATTTGTCCTTTATACCCAACAAGTGTCTTAAAGTGGTTGGTTGGAGGTGTAGGCTGGTTTGTACGACCTTATACATTTTAAATAACCTTATCCTTCAGCCAAAAGTATCCATGAAATAGTTTTACCTTGAGGAAAGAGAATTAGGGAGTTTAGGAAGAAAAAGTGAGGAGAAAAAGTGTAGAAAAATCCGTAGAAATTACGTAAAAGTCCCAAAGGTAATCCTAATCGCAAATCCTATTATTTTTCTTATATTACTTATTTAGATGATAGAAATCATCATTTATTTACTAAAATTTCATCCATTTATATATATGTATGGTTAGATGCAAGTTTAAGTTAAGTTGAATGTACAAACCCTTAAAATTGCTTTGTATTGAAACCCCTTGCATTCAAACTTGAATATATTTTTGTGCTTACTGTAATTGAGAAATTCCAATTGGATATGACACTATACTCATATATTCATATCATATCCGAAAATTAGAATTTATCTCCTTGTGGTTAGACCTTAATGACAATTTCAAGTTGGTCCATAATTGTTGTTTGTATATTTCATTTCGGTATGCCCTGAGTTTGGTTAAGGTTGTGACATAGAAAATGAAGTCAAACAATTATGAAACTTTAATTTTGTACTGTTAAGTATGTGTACTGAAAATGGGTTGAAAATGATGGAAATTTATTTTGTAGAAAAGTTATGAAAATTCTTGGAAGTAGAAGGAACAATAAAGGAGCTTGTAGGGTAGATTTCTTGTGTTGTAAAGAAATGGCCATAACTTGCACTAGAAAGCTAAAAAAATTACATCGTGACTTGTAATGGAAAGTATATTCAGATATTATTTCATATTGATAAGCTTGGATACCTGTAGTTGTGCAATTTATGAATATAGGATGGTTAATTATGTAGGACAATAATTTGAGGCCATACTGGATACCCCATGAAAGAATATTGTTGTCTCCTCTTTCCAAAGAGTATTTTGAGTACATATTTCATGTGTATATACATTTAGAAGTATGTTTTCATATTTACTTGGTTTTAGTAATAAATCCCTTATGAGGTATTTCCTATGGTTGAATTTTCATAACTTTATCAACATGTGTACCATTGTTTTGTCTTTACTCATGTTTAATGGAATGTGACTTAAGTGGAATTATATTATTGTTGTATAGTCATGGAAGGTTACATAATTATGTTAGGATCAAACTTATGATTGAGATTTAGTACTAATTTAGTTGTATTGACAGGTGTAAGGTCTAATCCACCCAGCTCATCTCCTTCCGAAGGAAACATGAATACGTAGTTGACAACCCAAGGTGAGTGTACTCACTGGAAAGAGATATTTATATCATATTATTGATATGATTAAAATATAATGAATATGAAATTGTTCATTTCGATTTACTGAAATGGGAGGTTACTCCCCGACCCGGAATGGGGAAGATTTGTCTATTAATGATAAAGGGTTACTCCTCGACCAGGAATTGGGGGACAATTGTCTATTTAGACTGGATATGTGAATCATGATTCAAAAAAGTTGGTCATTATTATGAATGACTCGGATCAATATATATCTATTATTACAGGAATATGATTTATTGCATTTAAAACTTATGCAATAGTGTAGTAGTGGTGCATTCACTGAGTTGTGTTGCTCACGGTTCTAATATTTATGTTTTTCAGGTAATGCGAGGTTACTCCCAAATCTAGGAGGTCGGGTTGGGTTAGCTAGGAATGGGAGAAAAATGGATTTGGTTTAAACGTAAATGATCTAATTAAGTTAACTTATCCTTCAAGCAAGTTTTTATGGGCCTGACTAGTCTGATGTTGTAAAAATGTTTTCAGTTATATGGATTTACAATAATGACTCAAAAATTAAAACTCGTATTTATAGTTTGGTTAAATTAATCATGGTTTGACTCACTTTGACTTTCAAACTTAATTATAAGTAACTGGGTTGGGGTATGTCATCTTTTGGTATCAGAGCCTAGGTTTTAGAGGTTCTGGAGTTAGAAGAGTCTAGATTTGGCAGTGAATGTGAGAAATATGTTTTGTCTGATACGAATGATTATGTTAAGAAAAATATGTATATGTGTATATGTTTATATCTTTGATTCATTTCAGATATAAAAGAATGGAAGGAGGGAATGTTAATGTAAGAATAGAAGATGAGGCTTCAAATATGCCAGCAGAAGCATAGGTTGAACAACTTGTTCAGATAAATACAGAACCCGTGCTAGAACAACAGACAGATATGCAAAAAATAACATGTGTTATGATTTTAATGGCAGAGCAGCAAGCTAGATTTATGGCTCAGATGAAAGAACAACAAGCCAGGCAATTAGAGGCACAAGCATTGGCTAGGGATGAGAGAAATTTATTAAGATGAACCCACCATCGTTCGAAGGAGCACTTGATCCAGCAGAGGCAGAAGTTTGGGTTAAAGAGACTAAACTTATCTTTGGGGTAATGAGGATGCCTGAAAATCAATAGGTGACCTTGGCAACGTATATGCTGAAAGGAGAAGCTAAGTACTGGTTGGATGCCAGAAAACATTTGTTGATTACTCCAGGAGGTGGGAATGTGATCTCGTGGGATGCTTTTGTTAAAGCCTTGTATGACAAGTATTTCCCCCCAATGTATTGAAAACAAAAGGAGAAAGAATATTTCATGTTGAATCAGGGAAGCATGACTGTTAGAGAATACGATGCTAAGCTTACAACCTTATCTCGATTTGCTTCAAGGTTTATACAGAATGGGGAAGATATGTGCAGTCAATTTCTCTATGGACTAGAATTAGTTATTAAATCAAGGCTGCCGGCTTTAGAGACTATTAATTATTCAGCCTTGGTGAACAAAGCCCTGCTGGTAGAAAAGGATGTGAATGAAGAGAGAGGGAATCGAGAACGAGGTGTAAAGAGAAGCAGATGCAATCCAATTTATCAAAAAGATAGTGATACAGAATATTCGAGACTTGGAGGGTAGAAATTCCATCATGGTAGAGGCATGGGAGGTAGTTCGCAAAGGGGTTAAGCAAATGGTGGAAGAGGTTCAAGAGTTTCAGCACAAAGAGATCCAAATGTGTGTTTCTTTTGTGGGACATCGGGTCATATAAAGAGAAATTGACCAAAGTTACAGAATATAGGATGTTTTAACTGTCATCAGAAGGGCCATCTGAGAAAAAATTGTCCTATGTTATCAATAGAGGTTTTAGTTAGTAGTGTGGGGCCTTATAAAGGATCATCTCCAGGGAATGCAACTAGGGGAAGGGATACAGGATAAGCAAGTGGATCGAAGGCAGGAGGAAGAGTGTTTGCGATGACATTGCAAGATGCCCATGCTACACCAGAAGTGGTTACAGGTAAACTCTCTATTACAAATAAAGATTTATATGCACTCGTTGATCCTCGATCTACGCATTCATTTGTGGCATTACATATTGTTTCATATTTGGGTAGACCATGTTCATTTCTCAATTGTGCCTTATATATTTTACCCCAATAGAAACTGTAATTCTTGTGGAGCATGTTTATAAAGATTATGTTTTACGAATGGGCGAGCGAGATTTCTATGTTGATCTGATACCGTTGGCCATCCGAGATTTTGATATTATATTGGGGATGGATTGATTATCATTGTATCATGCTTCCATTGATTGTTTTCAAAAGGAAGTTACATTTCATCTGCTAGGTGAACCTGAGTTCCAGTTTATAGAATAAAGGAACTTTGTTCCTAATTTTCTTATATCAGCAATTAAGAGTAGGAGATTGTTGAGTAAATGTTGTACAGGGTATTTAGTTTATGTTGTTGATATTAGTAAAGAGACAGTTAAAATTTAAGATATACCAGTGATTAGAGAATTTTCTGATGTCTTCCCAGAGGAATTGTCAGGATTGCCACCTGATAGGGAAGTAGAGTTTTCCATTGAATTAATTCCAGGTACTGGTCTAATTTCCCTTGATCCATATAGAATGTTACCGACAGAGTTGAAAGAATTTAAATGAAATTACAAGATCTGATAAGCAGAGGTTTCATTCGGCCTAGTGTTTCACCATGGGGAGCCCTAGTGTTATTTATGAAAAAGAAAGATGGGACAATGCGATTATATATTGATTATCGATAATTGAATAAGGTGACCATTAGAAACAAGTACCCTCTACCTCGTATCGAAAATTTGTTTGACCAATTACAAGGGGCCACAGTATTTTCGAAGATTGATTTGAGATCCGGTTACCACCTATTGAAAGTAAAGGATAGTGATATTTCCAAAATAGCTTTTCGGACTCGATATGGGCACTATGAGTTTTTGGTGATGCTATTTGGATTGACTAATGCTCCAGCAATTTTTATGGACTTGATGAACCGGGTATTCCACCCTTTCATTGATTCATTTGTGATCGTATTCATAGACGGTGTGTTGATTTACTCGTATAGCATGGAGGAATATGAGAAACATTTGAGACTTGTATTACATATTTTGAGAGAGAGGAAATTATTTGCTAAATTCAGCAAGTGTGAGTTTTGGTTGAATGAAATTTTGTTTTTAGGGCACGTTGTCTCGGGAAATGGGATATATATTGATCCAAAGAAGGTAGAAGCGACCGTTGAATGGGAGAGTCCTAAGAATGTGACAAAAATTAGGAGTTTCCTAGGATTGGCAGGTTACTATCGCAGATTCATTAAGGGATTTTCAGCAATATCATTACCATTGACAAAGTTGACTCATAAATAAGTGAAGTTTGTATGGGATGAAGAATGCGAGAGGAGTTTTAAAGAATTAAATAATCAGTTGGTTTCAGCCCCTATACATACTATTCTATGTGGGAATGAGTCTTTTGTGATCTATACAGACGCTTGATTTCAGGGGTTAGGATGTATTCTTATGCAGAATGGAAAGGTAATAGCATATGCTTTCAGAAAATTAAAGACGAATGAACGAAACTACCCTACACACGATTTGGATCTAGCAGCCATTGTTTTTGCTTTAAAGTTATAGAGACATTACTTGTATGGAGAAACTTGTGAGATATTTACGGATCATCAAAGTTCAAAATACTTGTTTGCACAAAGAGAACTGAATTTAGGATAGAGGCATTGGATAGAGATGATTAAAGACTATGATTGTACCATTCATCATCATCCTGGGAAGGCCAATATAGTAGCAGATGCTTTGAGTCAAAAATCATCAGGGATCCTTGGTTGCGTACAGTGTGCACGTGTTGAAAATATTCGTGACTTGGCATCGATGGGGATTGAATTAAAGTTTTCAAAAAGGGGAGTCTTATTAACACATGTCACAGTGAGACCTTTATTGGCAGAATGCATACGAAATTTACAAATCAATGATTCATTCCTTGAGAAGAAGAAACAAGAAGTTCGGGATGGTAGAGAGAGTGACTTTAAGATTAATAATGATGAATCGTTGTGTTATAAAAATAAAATTTATGTACTGAATGATACACCCTTAAAGAAAGATATATAAGAAGAGGCACATAATTCTATTTACTCTATGCATCCGGGAGGTACCAAAATGTACAGAGATTTTAAAGAGTATTACTGGTAGAACAATATGAAACGTGAGATTGCAGAATTTATTGCTAAATGTTTAGTATGTCAGCAAGTGAAAGCGGAGCATCAGAAATCGGAGGGATTATTGCAGTCGTTGCCTGTTCCGGAATGGAAGTGGGAGCATATAACTATGGATTTTGTTATGAGATTACCACGGTCACCAAAGGGGCATGATTCTATTTGGGTGATTGTAGAACGATTGACGAAGTCGGTCCATTTTCTTCGAGTTAAGACCACCTACATTATGGACAAATATGCACGTATGTACGTTGATGAGATTATCCATTTACATGGGGCACCAGTGTTAATTGTATCAGATAGAGATCCAACGTTCACTTCTAAGTTTTGGCCTCATCTAAAGAATTCCATGGGCACAAGTTTGAAATTCATCACTGCATTTCATCCACAAACTGATGGGCAATTAAAAAGGACGATTCAAATATTAGAAGACATGTTACGAGATTGTGTATTTGACTTCAAAGGTAGTTGGGATGATCATTTGCCATTGATGGAATTTTTGTATAATAATATTTATCAGTCGACCATTGGTATGGATCCTTATGAAGCTTTATATGGGAGGAGATGTAGAACGCCTTTGTGTTTGGTTGAAGTGGGTGAAAGGAAAATATTGGGTCCTGAATTGATAGATATGACAACAGAAAAGATTAAAATGATTCGGGAACAGATAAAGATAGCGTAAAGCATGCAGAAATTTTATGCAGATAAAAGGAAGTATCCATTGGAATTTCAGAAGGGATATTTTGTATTCCTACGTATTTCACCATGGAAAGGCATCATGAGATTTGGAAAAAAGGGAAAACTAAGTACAAGATACATTGGACCATATGAAGTGCTGGAAAGAATTGGGACCCTGGAATATAGATTAGCATTACCTCCAGATTTATCCCGTTTACATGATATGTTTCACGTATTTATGCATCGTAAGTATTTGGAGGATCCATATCATCAGTTGAAAACTCAACCAATTGAACTGAATGAAGACTTATCGTACATCGAGGAACCATTGGAAATTATTGATCGTAAGGAGAAGGTATTGAGGAATAAAGTTATTCCCTTAGTTAAAGTTATGTGTATGAGCCATGGAGTTAAATAAGCAACTTGGGAAACGGAGGATATCATGAAGAAATAGTATCCCCATTTATTTGGTAAGTGACCTTTATATTAAATTTCGGGCACGAAATTTTCTAAGGGGGTGAGTTGTGACAACCCGAATATAATTATGATAAATTATGTTTAAATCGTGATTAGCTTATGTGATATGGATAATATGTTATTAGTATATATAATTTTAAGTCATCATGTTTAGTCTAATCCTACCTTCATAAAGCATGAAATATTGAATTAGTTACAAATATAAAATTTTGAAGTTTTCGGTAGGAATGTTCATGTTTAAGACTAGTTTTGACCTTTATAAAATATCAATTGACTTGAGGTGAAAACTATAGAGTTGTATACAGGTGAGTTGGGGTTGTAACCCAACAAACAGTGTGTGAAACGGAGGTCCAAGTAAGAAGTTATACCAAAATTACTAACCAGAGGCAAATATGTCCATCCGTTTAAGTAGTAATTTGTCCTTTATACCCAACAAGTATCTTAAAGTGATTGGTTGGAGGTGTAGGCTGGTTTGTCCGAAATTATACCTTTGAAATAACCTTATCCTTCATCCAAAAGTATCCATGAAAGATTTTTACCTTGAGGAAAATGAATTAGGGAGTTTAGGAAGAAAAAGTGAGGAGAAAAAGTGTAGAAAAATCCGTAGAAATTACGTAAAAGTCCCGAAGGTAATCCTAATAGAAAATCTTGTTATTTTTCTTATATTACTGATTTAGTAGATAGAAATCATCATTTATTTACTAAAATTTCATCCCTTTATATATGTATGGTTAGATGCAAGTTTAAGTTAAGTTGAATGTACAAACCCTTAAAATTACTTTATATTGAAACTCCTTGCATTCAAACTTGAATATATTTTTTGTGATTACTGTAATGGAGAAATTCCAAGTGGATATGAAACCAGACTCATATATTCATATCATATCCGAAAATTAGAATTTATCTCCTTATGGTTAGGCCTTAATGACGATTTCAAGTTGGTATATAATTGTTGTTTGTATATTTCATTTCGGTATGCCCTGAGTTTAGTCAAGATTTTGACATAGCAAATGAAGTCAAACAATTATGAAACTTTAATTATTTACTATCCAGTATGTGTACTGAAAATGTATTGAAAATCATGGAAAGTTATGTTGTAGAAAAATTATGAAAATTCTTGGAAGTTGAAGGAACAATAGAGGAGCTGGTAGGGAAGATTTCTTATGTTGTAAAGAAATGGTCATAACATGCTTTAGAAAGCTTGAAAAATTACATCGTCACTTATAATGGAAAGAATATTCAGATATGATTTCATATGTATAAGCATGGATACCTGTAGTTGTGTAATTTATTAATATAGGATGGTTAATTATGTAGGACAATAATTTGAGGCCATACTGGATACCCCATGAAAGAATATTGTTATCTCCTCTTTCCAAAGAGTATTTTCAGTACATGTTTCATGTGTACATACATTGAGAAGTATGTTTTCATATTTACTTGGGTTTAGTTATAAATCCCCTATGAGGTATTTCCTACGGTTGAATGTTCATAACTTTATCAGGATGGGTACCATTGTTTTGTCTCTACTCATGTTTCATGGAATGTGACTTAAGTGGAATTATATTGTTGTTGTATAGTCATGGAAGGTTACATAATTATGTTAGGATAATACTTATGATTGATATTCAGTACTAATTTAGTTGGATTGACAGGTGTAAGGTCTAATCAACCCAGTTCACCTCCTTCCGAAGGAAACGTGAATACGTAGTTGACAACCCAAGGTGAGTGTACTCACTGAAAAGAGATTTTTGTATCATGTTATTGATATGATCAAAATATAATGAATATGAAATTGTTCATTTTAGCATATCTAAATGGGAGGTTACTCCCCGACCCAAAATGGGGGAGATTTGTATATTAATGACAAGGGGTTACTCCTCGACCAGGAATGGGGGAGGATTGTCTATTTTGACAGGATATGTGAATCATGATTCGGAAATGTTGGTCATTCTTATGAATGAGCCGGATAAATATATATATCTATTATTACAAGAATATGGTTTATTGCATTTAAAACTTATGCAATAGTGTAGTAGTGGTGCTGGTGCATTCACTGAGCTGTGTTGCTCACGGTTCCAATATTTATGTTTTTCAGGTAATGCGAGGTTACTGTCAAATCTAGGAGGTCGGGTTGGGTTAGCCAAGAATGGGAGAAACATGGATTTGGTTTAAATGTAAATGATGTAATTATGTTAACTTATCCTTCAAGCAAGTTTTTATGGGCATGACTACTCTGATGTTGTAAAACGGTTTTCAGTTATATGGATTTACAATGATGACTCTGAAATTAAAACTCGTGTTTATGGTTTGGTTAAATTAATCATGGTTTGACTCACTCTGACTTTCAAACTTAATTATAAGTAACTGGGTTGGGGTGTGTCAAGATGGTTCGATGAAGTTCACTAAACTATCACAATGTCTCCTTCTCCAAGGAATTCTAAATTATAAAAATCTTGGTGGTTAGTCATCCAGATGCCTTGGCCCCGAAGAAGCTCAAAAATAGTTAAAGTAAACTCACAAGAAACATTACTAGACCACTAATATTTCTCTCTATAGAAAAATCCAAAGATAGGGGTATTATTAGACTACGATTTAGCAAAATGCAGCGGCAGAGCACCGAGATTGTGTTGTGTAAATTTTTTTTCAACCAGTTGAGTGTAAATTCTTTGAAGATCAAATGGAATGGAGATTCGTACATTGATTTTATCAAAGATGTAGTTGTAATAACAAAGAAAGAAGATGTCATAGCACTTAAAATAAGGTCCCCGAGGTTCTACTTACTAGAGGAGAAGCTCCATCGGTGAGGGTAATTCAACAGACTTTTACAATGCTTCACTACAAAGGAAGAAGAAGAGGTTCTCAAACAAAGTCAGGATCCAACTCACATTAGAGGAGCCAAATTATATGATCAACTAATGGCACCTGGCTATTATTGACCAGCAATAAAGAACTATTCAAGTGAATTTGTTCGAAAGTGCAAAGCTTTCAAACTATATGGCAATCTAATATATGCTCCATAGGTCAATTTTCACCCATTTACAACACCTTATCCTTTTCATACTTGGGAGTTTGACCTTGTGGGGATAGTTAAACCTTCATCTAGCGATAAAATATGAATTATCATGGTAACTGAGTTCTTTATATAGTGGGAAACAACAATACCTTTGAAGAGTTAAACATCAAGGGTAATGGCATAATTCATTAGAGAATACATCATATATCATTTTATTATTCCCAACGTCATTATTTCAGATAATGGCACCCAATTCATAAAAAAGACAATCAAAAAATAAAACTTTGGTCAACATTTTAGCCAAAATGATGGAGGATTTTCCTCCAGCATGGGATGACAAGTTGCCTATGGTGTTTGGGGCCTATCAAACGACCAAAAGGAAACCAACAGGTTACACGCCTTTCTCTTTGGTTTATGGAGACGAAATAATTCTTCCAGTAAAGTTATAAGTACCATCTTCCATCTATGCCTTATGAAGTAACATGCTTCCTCAAATTAGGCATGTCCAACTAGAAGCACTGGATGAGAACAGAAAGAACACAAGGAAACACTTTCAAGTTCACACAAAATAGCTCTTTAAAGATTATAAGAACCTCTTGAAACCAAGAAATTTTGTGGAAGGAAATTTTGTGTTTAAGGTTATTTTTAATCATATTAGAGGACACCCTTCGCTCAAATTTACCGCAAATTAGGAAGGAACATACATGGTTAGAGAAGCATATGACTCAGGTTATTGTCTGATTTTAAAAATTAATTATGATAGGACTTTCAAGGTTAATAACAACTGGTTAAAATTTATCATGTTTGAAAAATAAACTTGTAAATTTTTTGTTTGTTATTTAGTACTTGAAGAAACACAAATAAGCACTACAGTTCATAATATGTATAAATCAAGGAACTAAGAGTATGCCAACAAATAAGAGATGGAATTACTTTGCAAAGTAAGCTCCGGATTGAATTTCCTCTAGAATGAACCCACCATAGAATTAAATTTCCTTGGAGGGTCGAGGCTCGAAAAGAAAGGCCAGTCAAGGATTTAAAGTGCACCTATTTATTTTTAGCAAAATCTCTAGTAAAGAACAAATGATCACGAGTTTCTTCTTTGTGATTGGCAACACCTACGAATAAAAGGTAAGCTAAAATGAATTTTTTTTAGATACTCATCAATAGGAATTCCTTGAAGAAGATATTTCCACATGAACGTAGAGTTTTTTGGTTGAATCCGAGAATTCCATATGCTAGAGAATAAAATATGGGACAAAGAAGAATGAAGAATTAAGTTCCATAAAGATTTAATGGGAAATCGCTAGACTTTACAATGAATATTATCACCAAGTCTAATATTATCGTGCATGATGAGTTAGATGGGTTGCATGCGTCTCCATGTATGAGATGGATGAGAAGAGAGACCATGATAATTCAGAGCTAGCCTTGCATATTTAGCAATAAGAAATTTTGCCTATAGACTTTTTGAGTTGTAAAATTTTCACCACAGTTTGCATGCAATGGTGTCACAATTTTTCGCCATGTGCCTTAACCCAAAACCACTTTCATTGAGAGCAAGACATACCTACTACCATTTGATCCTGTAATGCCTACTAGATTGGGTGGTTCCACCCTAAAAAAATTGTTGAACAAGACTTCAAGGTTGTTCATCACCGAAATAGGAGGATGTAGAGCCTCAAAAAGATAAAATTAGGTGGAGTGAAGAACATTCTTGATGAGAATAATGTTAGGAAGAGTAAGACTTAATCTATTCACTAAAATTTTAGACAACATTTTACAATAAAAATTATAAAGACTAATAGGTCTGTAATCGCTACAAAATTTTGCATCAATAACTTTAGGAATAAGAACGAGAACAGTTGAAGTCCAACTGTAATGGATTTTGTGGCCAATAAAAAGGATCTTATTGCCAAAGTTAAGTCATTTTTAATGATATCCCATGCAATCTAAAAAAATCCGTTACAACCATCCGGACCAGCTGCAGTAAGACTATCCATAGAAAAATAGTCTTCCTGATCTCCTCTTCTTCTAGAACTTTGTATAAGAAAAGTGTCTTGTAATATGACTAAAGAATGGATAGCATTAAACAGGTAATTTGAATAAGTAAATCAGTATGGAAACCAAGTAGTTTTTCAAAGTGATTCACAAAGCAAACTTGAATAGATTTTTGCCCCTCCAATGTGGAACCACTGTCATCAGTGATTTTATGTATCGTCGGGTTGGAGTTTTTGGTGAAGCATTGCATGAAAAATTAGGAATTCTGGTCACCTCAAGCAGCCCATTTGAATCAAATTTTTTACTTCCAAAACTAGGATTCATATTTGGAATAAAGAAAGAATTCTAATTTTTCCTTATGATCAGTGCTTCTAGAAGATGGAGAGGTTGAAATATCATATTCTAACTCAACTCTAATGAGCTCATCTTTCGCTAATTTTACCTGTTGAAAAACATTTTAAAAAACATTTTTATTCCAATGTTTAAGAACCTCTTTCGATATTCAAAATTTTATGGTAATACGTTGCATGGGGCTTGCATCACATCCTTTAAAGAAGCTTTAGGTTCCACTGCTACCCCAAAGGGAAGAGAGAATGGATCAATCTCAACTGAAGGATTTGTTTGGTCTCTCTCTTCACTATTGGGAAGCTAAAAAACCATAAATTGAAAGATATCATTAAATATTTACTTTAACAACATGCAGAGAATGAGTAGTTTGTTATAAAAAAGACAATTACATATGGTCTCACGGACAAGATGAAGCTTATCTAGAGGAAGCACAGACGTAGCCATCAAATTCACCTATAATTGCAAAATTGAGCTAAATATTAATACATGAAATATATTTGGATAATGTAATAGCAACAATACAGAAGATCTATAAAATTACCTTAGATGAATCAATTGGAGGGACCGCAATTAAAGGCAACTACACCACAGTTAAAGGGGTTGAAGGAGTGAAAGGCTCACTAATTGTACTTAGAGTCACCATTAGTTCTTTAGTCAGGAAAATTTTTTGAGTAGTAGTGAAAGCACACTCTGAAGAAGACATTCTGAAATATGTAAGCCCAGTCATGAGAAAAAGGGGCATTGAATAAGGTGCAACGAAAGTATCTCCAATAACTGGACTTAACTATGCTTTGGAGGGTAGGCTTTCATTAATGTCAATAATGATCCTTAAAGGTAAAAGAGAATAATGTGAAAGAAGAACTAAAAAAATGGTAAAAAGGATGCCTCTTCCCTAAAAAGGGTAATAAGTTCAACAATTAGAATATAAACCAACTGGGCTAGTAGAGATGGCTCAGTAATGGCATCACGCATGGAAGCAACTTCCACAGCTCCTTCTGTATTATATTTCAATAGATGCTCAAAGGAACCTTAGGGGAGAAGGAGTTGGAGTTATTATTACTCGTTCCTGAATGAGTTTCTTCCTCAAATGTTTCTTTTATTGAGGAGGCACACTAATTAGGGGACCTTCCTCCATGGAAACTTCCAGAGCAATCTATTTTGGATAAACATGAGAAATAGTGAAATCATCATCAGGGTGATATCTTTCTAAACCAACAAAATATTAGTTGAATCAAACAAAAGATTAGCTACTATTTGACATGCTTCCTCAATGAGAGCTGGATTTAGGGGCTTAATGGCCTACGGAGGTACACCAACCACCCCGGAGGAATCATGCATTACTTTGGAGATTTGGATTTTATAGGACCTACAACTATTTGAGCCTTTAATTTTTCACCAATGCAAACTTTCTTATCTTTATCTTGCTTCTTTTTTACTTTAACAATCCCATTGACTGGAGGAAAAGAGGGACACTCAGTAGGTGGCTCAAGATTGGTGGTACTCAGGTGAAACTTCAAGGCATCAATTGAGATATTCTTAAGACCAAGTTCATTTGGTCCAAAACATTCGACAACGGGATAAATGCAATGAGTCCAAATAAAATCTATGAATTATTTTAGTTGGAACGGACAAAATTGGCAAAGCCATCTCAGGGAAATAGCACCCCTCCTTTAGTTAACAGGAATAACCATTTTGCCATTAAAATCTGCGCACATAGAAAACAAATTGTGACATGTAAAATCAAGGTAGGAGGTAGAGAAAGACTCATCAACTTTTTTTCTTCAGAAAATCGAAAGAGGAAATCCTTGGTCAAAGCCAAATGGTCTTCCAAAGTAGTGATGGTTATAAGTTGCGCTCTCTCTCCCACTTAGTGAAGGAACGGAGACGACTGGGTGTAAGTAGAATAAGCACAATCAATGAAGGATTATCACTTAGACATGCTTCGAAAGAAATTAAATAGACTATGTAAGCTTCATCTTTAAAGAATGACCATGTTTTCGCATGAGTTTCCACAACATAAGGTTTGATAATAAAATCACTATAAATATCTATCATGGTAAGAAAATATTTCTTATTTTGTTTGTGATTCCAACGCAATAACCTAGGGTGTCTAACTGGAAACTTATTCATTGGGATTTCTATTGGGAAGATATTGGGGAACCTTCTATAAAGGAATCCCATCAGAAGAATGTTTGTGCCAAAATTAGAAACATCATATCTTCCAACCAAAAAATCCATATAAAATGAGTCATATCTAGCCAAGTGTATAATGAGCCCAATGTTATAAAAGCTATAGGAGTGATGACTCCACAATCCAACCTAACTACAAAATTGAAGTCTCTTCATTGTTGATCGTTAACTTTACCAAGAAGGAATAAATAAGAGAGAAGGCATAAAATATAGCCAACTAATTCAGAAGTTTGATCTTTTGCCAATCCTAACTACTACATCAGGTACCACACCCTTATCTTTTTACTCTTTCATCTTCTACTCCTTCGTCAACTTGGGTGGGACCTTATCAAAATGCTTGATCACCTAAGTGAAAGTTTCCTTAGAGGAATCTCCTATCCGCTAGCGACAAAATCTATCTAGCTCCGTTGGAGCTTCAGCTTCCTTGTAATCTGAAGGTTGATCAATGTATGAGATGGAACATCAAGGCTTTATCCACATTAGCTCACACGCATCTTCTAAAGTAACTATAAACTCACTCCAAGCTACCATAAAGGTGTAAGATAAACGGTTTTGTCGATATATTAAAAAGTGAGAGCAAAGTTTTTTTCAGAAAGGGCAACATCCCTAAACCAATCAGCAGCATTTGAGAGACCAACTTTGAGAAGAGCGTTCTCATACTTCTTATGAATATAAGATGACCAAGCGGCAAAACCTTCAGGTGAATCACCTGGTGCTTCAAACATAATGTTGGAATAGTAAAAATCTCCCCTATCCAAATGAAAACTTAAAATACCATAAGGAGGTAGGTTACCTCATTTCGACTGACTATCTAGTTAATCAACCATAAGCAATGGGTCTTCCAACCCCTTCAAGTTCACAGAGAAATCCTTTCCTTCCTCCCAAAACTTATCGCCATTTTTTAATAACGAAACGTGATAATGGCAGTTGAAAATAGCCTCCCTATAAGACAACTCAAACAATGGTAACACCTAAAACTTCATCGAAAACATCTATAACTTTTCTTGATGAGTCCATTTATGATTAAAAGAATGGTATAAGTAAAAAAATGATGCAAAAATCTTAGTGGAAAATATCAAAATATGTTATGATCTCATAAAAGAAAATATACAAGTGAAGTTTTGTTACAGAAAATAAGCTTTATGATGCGTTAATAGCGGTAAGAAGTTAACAGAGTTTAAAGAGAAGAGAGAGAACATATTTTATGGAGTTTATAAAAAGTCTATTCGTTTCATTTTAATTTTGACAATTCATAAAATTAAGCGACTATTTGATTTTTGAGGGCAAAATGATGGTTGTATAAATCAATGTCTTAGAGATTATATTGAGGCCACAGATGATACTGGGTGATGACAGTGTCATAACTAATGATAATGGCATTTAATTCCAAGATATACCAATGATCAATATTGCACGTGTGAAGCACAAGTAATTAGGAATGGACATGTGTACAAATAAGGTTCTTCGATTTAAGGTCCTTTGATAGAAGGTTCTTCGGTTTGAGTTTCATTGCACAAAGGTTCCTTAGTTCAAGATTTAAAATGGAGAGGTTTTGAATAATAAACTACTAAGGTTGGAGTTGATTCGGTTACTGGCAAAAACGTTCTAAAAATCTCAAAACAATTTAATAAGGTGGTGTGTACAAAAATTTCTTCCTTACATAATAACTTTCTCTACAAAATGAAAATGTTGGAGGAGATTATTTGTAGAACTATTTATTCAGAGATAATTTACTTCAAGAAAGTAAAAAAAAAGGAGTTCATTTGATGTTACATAGAGGAGGTTGATCGGAACACTTGAAAGATCAAGCCTCGCTGAATCAAAGCTCAAGGCAGAACCGAAGAGGCTCAAATTCAAGGTTACAAAGAAGATGCTCTATAGAACACAAAGGTCAAAGAAAATCCACATGATCAAGCACGCCACAAAATAGCTCACCCGAGGGAGGATGTTGCGAGTCAACATAAGCTTTCACGATCGGAGATACTAATAAAATGTAAAATTCCACTGAAGCACAAATCACTATCTGATATAAAAGGAATACTCCTTCAACACACGATCCCATTCTGACGGAATTTATCTAATATAGTAGGTAGTGCGTTCAGCATGCTTTATTAGAATAATACTCTTCCCCGTGTTTTTAGATAACTTTAGGCCATGCTTAATTATTTGTCGCCCAGGATGTGGTTTACTAGCAAGAGTATCATTAAACAGGAAAAAAGGGCTCAAGGTCCCACGAAGAAAAAACATACTTCATGTATATTACTTTCTCTTATTGGAAGAGGACGAGAACTCATTCAGATAGAGAGAGAGACATGACACAAGACGGAGAGAAAGTATACCTAAAATAGGCTTCAAGAGACTTAAAGATATTCTAAGAGAGTTTCAAACACGATAAAAAATTAGAGATATTGCGAGTTTGACTGATATTTGAGAGCCTGTAAACAATGATTGTCATTATAAGTGAAATAAAACTCTAGCTCTTGTGGACATAACCCATGGGTGGACCACGTTCTGTGTTCCTTGTATCTTATTTCCTTCCTTAAGCAATTTTTTCTCTCATTATTGATTTTTCTTTATCATCATGATTACAATGCATATTTTCACGTCACCATCTATAAAGGTTATGTGACTCAACACGAATATTCCATATATTATCTCTCCAATTTCGGTATTTTTACGGTCCCGGACATTAAATTTATCCCTAATTCTTTCATATTTTTGGAAACTAACCCTTTTGGAAATTGTTTCATGTTTTGTATATCTCTTATGTGCTTTATAGGTAAATCATGCAATTGGACATAAGAGAATAGCCGAAACAATGGAAACCATACGAGAAAGGAAAAATAAGGGCAAAACAGTAATTTTCATCCAAAACCCAGAGAAAGATCTAACATGAAAGTTGAAGATCTTAAATTCAAAAGAACATTGGAAAAAAAGGCACCTCGATCCTAGATATGGTGAAGAAGTTACAGCGATTTGAAGTTGGAGTAAAGTCCAACGGGCAAAAACTACAAATGATGGAAAGATACAAGTTACAAGTGCAAAAACCAAAGCCATAACCCAAACCAGTTCCATTATGGAATGAAACAATTTTCTACCTTGAGGGTTCAGTCTCGGGGTTCGATTTGGAGTCAGGGTTCAATTTTCTGCGGGATTTTCAATCCTTTCCTAAATTATAGCTAGAGTTATTAGGGTCAATGTTTAGCACTTTGCCCCTTTTTTGGCATATATATAGTTCACATAGGAGTCTTATTATGGATATTTTACACATTATTAAGCAAGGAATTTATCTATAATGGTTAAAGAATCAGTAAATCATCTTTACACAACAATTTAATTCAAGTTCTTGCAATTTTTTGGAGTTCTTCTTTGGTGTGAAGTTCTTATTTCTTGCAACTTTATTTCTTTATAATTGGTTTCAAATTCTCAACTCTTTCTTACTGTTATTTAAATATGAATGCGTGCATGATAAATATGATTTGCATATAATTGAATACCATGTCCAGCTAAATTATTTGTGGGTTGGGGACTATGAACCTAACCTAAAGTTTTCAATGTTAAATGTAAAACTCGCCAAAATTAAATAATTAATTCTTCGAGTTTTATATGTTAATCGAAACTGTTAGTATAGGCCTCTTAACTCAATTTGTTAAAATAAACTTGAGTATTTGAGGATGCAATATATGTGTCGGTGAATATCTCATTCACGCTAATTAATTTGTTGACCAATTGTCACGCAAGTTAACGCCTAAACATATTTGGTTCTTCGAATTGATTTGTGCTTTTATTTTACTTAATTAATTGATTTTATAGAATTTTATATTTATCGAAGATACTCTACGGTTTTGGGGATTGGATCCCAACCTTATTTTCCAAAAGTGTTTTAGAACCAAAAATTTCAATTGTTGCTTTGAGTAGTTTAAATTTTCACTTTCATATCTTAATTTGCCTAGGTAATTAGAAATTTCCTAAATGCAAAATCATCACCTTTTCACTTCTTTTATTAGTTGAAGCCTAGATTTGCAAAACCAACCATACCTTCATCATTAGAGACCTATTCCCTGAGAATTCGACCCCGTCTTATCGTGTTATTTACTTGAGCAGTCAGTTTGCACTTGAGCCGTAGGTACACAAGTAGCGCACACTTTTTGTTGCTTGTTAAGATTTTGGCATCATTGCTGAGAAAACATGTAGATTGTAGGTTAAGTTGAATTGATCTTAATTTGACTCTAATCCCTAAAAAGACAAAAAAATCATAAATTCCAAAAATATAAAAAAAAATCATATACCTAAAAAAATCGTAAATTGAAAAAAAATAATAAATTCGCCAAGTCCTTAAATGCAAAATACACAGCCCACTCCAAATCCCGATCCAATAGTCAATCCCCCCATCTTCTAGTAATAACACTCCAAATTTTTAGGTACCACCTCCTACGCCGAGTAGTCACACCACGAGTAGAACGTCTAGAAACTCTGGTGAGGGTAGTGATTCTTTAAGTGTGAGTGTTATGTCGGAAAATGCTAATTTCGAAACGGGAGAGGGTGAGATGTCGTGTCGCCCTATAAACGACTTCTTATATCCAGAGAGAATCATCATTCCAGGATGCGTTATATTCCCGCATAATGCAGGGCAATTTCACTTTAGGAACGAAATGATCCAAATTCTTCCTACTTTTCATGGCATGGAGTCGGAGAAGCCATATCTCCACATCCGTGAGTTCGAGGAGGCGTGTGAAATATTTAACGATCAAGCATGCACCCAAGACATCATGCATCTTAAACTTTTCCCCTTCTCACTTAAGGACAAGGCCAAGACTTATCTTTAGTCTTTATCACTATCGGTACGTGGAGAGACATGAAAGCTAAATTTCTCTAAAAGTTCTTTCACCCTCACATTACCAACTCTATTAGGGATGAAATTCAAATATTTAAGCAAAATGATAATGAGCCATTTTATTGGTTTTGGGAGAGGTTCAATGAGTTAGTTAACATGTGTCCAAATCATGGTTTTGAGAAGTGGAGACTCGTCTTCTATTTCCATCACGGGCTTACACTAAGCTCAAAGAAACTCGTAGAAACAATGTGCCTAGGAGAGTTCTTCGGGTAAGATATGGACAATGCGGAGGCCCATTTTAAGTATGTCATCGATAATAGTGAATCTTGAGACACATCGGATTCGAGCAACCAACCCAAGGCTAAAATCACCTCAATAGCTCCTTCCTCGTTCGGACTCTACTAATTGGACAAGGAAGCCCAATTAAAACTTCAAATTAATCAATTAGCCAAGAGACTAGAATAGGTGGTAGAAGCTAGGAGGAGAGATACATTCGTTACATCTCGAGCTCTAAAGGAGGGTATTTGCATTATTTGTGAGGCGGTATATTTAACGAAGGAATGTCCAACTATCCCCGCCTATAAAATTATACTCCAAGAGTATGTTGAAATGGTGGGAGCTTATAAAGGGAACTTTAATGCCTCTCACGAGAACTCGTAAAACCCTTCATAGTGGAACCATCACGATTTCAAATATGGGAAATCGAATGCGTCATTAAATCCAAATCAACATGTTGCCCAAAAATCACCACCAATTCCACCTTTGCGAAAAGTGACACAAATTCAAGAGCCTCCTCCCGTTCCTTATGTGATCCTATAAAGAAAGAATCTTGAGGATACTCTTGCCCAATTTATGCAAACTCAATCAACGACCAATGCTCAAAATTTTTCCGACCTAAAGGCATCTTTATCTGAGTTGCAATCCTCTTTGAGTGTCCAAAAGAAGGAGAAATTTCCTGCCCAAGGGCAATGACCTCCCTAAGGTCAAAATGATGTACGTTCCAATCCCAACGAAAATCAAGAGCAATGTAAAACTGTAACAACTCTATATAGTGGAAGAGTTGCTGACTTGTCATATCCTCCACAAGACGTACAAAAAGACAATGAGATTTCGCCCAACACTCAAGAGGTCGAAGATGCCCCCTTGGATGAGAATGAGAAATAAGACACAGTTGGGCCCAAAGTGGTAGTAAAACCCTATATAGCCACACCATACCCTCAATGGTTAGTTCCTACTCCTAAAGGGGCCTCCCATAATGACATTTTAGAGATGCTTAACCAAGTGAAGCTAAACCTACCTTCTCATGTATGCTAAGTTCTTAAAGGACTTTCTCACGGTAAAATAAAAATTAAAGACAAAGAAGAAGGTTTATCTAGTACAAAATTTTATTCTCGTACTTTGAAATGACCTCCCACCAAAGTATAAAGATCCGGTAGCCCCACCATTTCATGCATTATTAGAGATAGTAAAATAGAGAGAGATTTATTAGATTTAGGGGTGAGTGTCAACATTATATCCTATTCCATCTATAGAAAGTTTAATTTGGGAGATCTTAAGCCCACAAATTCACTCTCCAACTTGCAAATCGTTCCGTAAACGTACCTTGGAGGGTAGTTGAGGACATGATCGTCCAAGTTGACACTTTCTACTTCCCGATAGATTTAGTCATTTGGGACACAGATCCCTCCTTCCCATCAAGTCATCATGTTCCCATTTTTCTTTGTCCCCCTTTCCTAGTTATGGTTAACATATTGATCAATACGCATAATGGGAAAATGCAACTAATATTTGGGAACTTGACACTTGAAATGAATATCTTCAACATCTCCAAGAAAATGGGTGATGAGGACGATTTACAAGACACGAATCTCATCGAGGAGGTAGTACATGAGCATTTTGACGGTAATAATTTTAAGGATCCACTTAAGGCGTGTTTAGTGACGGATAGTGAGAGAAAGAGAGATTATTCTGAGTTTGATTGTGAGTTGAGTAGGATGAGGGAGAAGCTAGGTTAAGGAAAGATTGAGGACGACATGGGATATGTGAGTTGGGTCTCACGATTTGAGGAATTACCACCAAGGTAATCCTATGAGATTCCCTGCGATGTTAAATTTCCTAAAATCGAATTGAAGAAGCTACCTTCCAACTTTAAATACGCTTATTTGGAGGAGGAAGAGACATATAATGTTATTGTCTCTCTAGCATAGATAAAGGGTAAGAAGGGAATCTTATAAAAATATTGAGGAAGCACAAGGGTAATTTTGGTTAGTCTATTGAGGATTTGAAAGGTACAAGTCCCATGATTTGTACCCATAAAATCCACCTAGAACTGGACTTAAGTCCCGCTAGGGAGATGCAAAGAAGATTAAACCCGATCATTAAGGACGTGGTGAAAACAAAAATTGTAAAGTTATTGGATGCGGGCATAATTCATACCATATAGAATAGTAAATGGGTTAGTCCAATCCAAGTCGTTCCCAAGAAGTTGGGAATTGTAATTCAGAACACAAAGGGAGAAATAGGTGGCACATTTGCATTGATTACGGGAAACTTATTGCCGGCACGAAAAAAGATCACTTCCTTTTACCCTTCATGAACCAAATGCTCGAGAGATTGTTGGGTCACTTATTTTACTATTTTCTTATATGGTTATTTCGATTATAACCAAATAGAGGTGGATGTGTTTGATCAAGAAAAGACTACCTTCACATGCCCTTTTGGCACTTTTGACTATAAGAGGATGCCATTTGGAATATATAATGTGCCCATGACCTTTCAAAGGTTCATATTAAGTTCTTTTGGAAGACACGGTTGAAAGAGGCCTTGAGGTGTTTATGGGTGACTTTAGCATTTTTGGCCCCTCTTTTGACCAATGTCTTGCTAGCCTTGAGAAAGTACTTGCCTGATGTGTGAAAAAGAACCTAGTGCTAAATTGGGAGAAATGGCATTTCATGGTTACCAAATGTGTAGTTCTAGGCCACATAGTATCATCGAAGGGGATAGAAGTAAATAGGGAAAAAGTTGACATCATTTTCAAACTTCCCCCACCCAAGTCACTCAAAGACGTGCGCTTATTTTTGGGGCACGCAGGCTTCTATCGTAGGTTATTAAGGACTTTAGCTACATAGCTTAGCTCTTAAGTAACTTACTCGTTAAGCACGCCCCATTTGAGCGGAGCAAAGCATTCTAAGAGGCATTTGAGAAATTAAAGAATATACTTATTTTCGCTCCCATCATGCAAGCTCTGGATTGGACCCTTCCATTCGAGCTAATGTGTGATGTGTTTGACTATGCGGTAGGAGTTATTTTAGGGCAAAGGAGAGATAAAAAGGCCCATGTCATATACTACGCTAGTCAGACTTTAACCAGACCCTAAGTAAACTACTTCACCATGGAAAAAGAGTTGTTAGCGGTAGTGTTCGCCCTTGATAATTTTTGTTGATATCTTATCTTGTCACCCATCATATGTTATATCGACCACACGACACTAAAATACCTCCTTTCCAAGAAGGATGTCAAAATGTGCCTCATGATGTCGATCTTGTTAATTCACGAATTTGACATTTCCATCAAACATAATAAAGGAGTAAAAAATGTCATAGTCAACCACTTGTCTCGGCTTTCATCCGACGTGTCTCAAGATCCCGTACCCATAGACGAGTATTTTTTGGATGAGAAAATTTTTGCCACTTCCTCTATACCTTGGTTTACGGACATCACAAACTATCTAGTGGTGGGGGCCGTTCCCTCCGATTGGACTCCGCAAGAGAAGAGGAAGTTTTTCATTTGGTCGTGCATGTTCTTTTACGACGATCCCTACTTGTTTAAGTATTGAGTAAACCAAATAATCTGAAGTTCATACCGGACGACAAGATCCAAAGTGTCATCCGATTTTGTTATTCGAAAGAGTGCGGAGGCCATTTTTCCACGAAGAAGATGGACATAAAGATTCTTCAATACGGTCTTTATTAGCCCACTATCTTTCGGGATGTGAAAATATTTTATCGATCATGCGAAAAATATCAAAAGATGTGTGTTATTACAAGACGCAATATGATGCCATTAACCCCTATCCTTACCATTGAGATGATTGACTGTTTGGGAATCGACTTCAGGAGACCCTTTTCTCCTTCTTTTTGGCTTCTCAACATCCTTTTTACAGTAGACTATGCATCTAAATAGGTAGAGGCACTAGCTACACGCATGAATGACGGTATGGTGATGGTAAAGTTCATCCATGGACACATAATTTCTCATTTTGGTGCTCCCAAAGCAGTCATTTTTTACAACGGCTTGAACTTTTGCAATAAGCCATTTGAGAAGTTAATGAAAAACTATAGAGTTATCCACAAGGTTGGGGAAAATTACCATAAGAAAATAAACGAACAAGCCAAGCTAGTTTATCGAGAGATCAAAAACATTCTCGAAAAGATCGTTTATCCTAATCCTCAGGATTGGTCTATCTGATTACTCGATGCACTATGGGCTTACCGGACTGCTTACAAGAACCCCCTAGGGATGTCCCTATTCCGCTTTGTGTATAGCAAGTCTTGACACCTCCCCGTCGAGTTGGAACACAAGGCATTTTGGACAGTCGAGAGGTTGGACATCAATTTGGATAAGGCTAGTGAAATACTGAATTTCTAATTAAATGAGTTGGAAGAGATACGCAATGATGCGTATGAGAGCACCCGAATGGCAAAAGAAAGGATGAAACTTGCCCATAATCAGAACATAAATCGTGAAGAGTTTCATTTGGGATAAAAAGTTCTCCTTTATAACTCAGATTTACATTTGTTTCCCAAAAAAATACAATCAAGTTGGTCTGGACCGTTTGTTGTAGAAAAGTGTTCCTACATGGTGCGATAGAGGTGGAAGACCCAAAGGATGGGAGAACGTTCAAGTAAATGGACAACGCGTAAAGCTATATCTAGAGGCGTGTATCGGGTAAATGGAGAAAATTTTATTATCGAACCCCGAGTATGGGGATGAGTAGGTTTCAAAAAATATTCACCGCACCCCCGATGTGTATGGGGTGCGTATTTGTTATATATATAAGTCGTCTGAGTGTATTGTGTGTGTAGGAGTTGGTCACGTGTGTTTTAGCGAGAATGGAGTATTTCAATTATTGAGACCTATCCTGAGAGCACCCAATTATTCCGTGGTGATTTTGATGAGATTCGGTCTAAAAAGGTGAAGGGTTTAATACCGAGAGAATTTTAGGAATCCCACCACCCATGGTCGAGAGAGCATGAAAATTCGAGGAATATGAGAAAACATGAAAAAAGTTTATTCAGAAAATCAAACCCATAAAATGACAAAACATGAAAAAAATTTGTTTAGAAAATCGAAACCATTCGCTCAAAAACCGAACCCTCAGTAAAGGGTTCAATTTTCTCAGTGCATAATTTCGAACTGGTTCGATTTCTGAGCGAACCAGTTTAGTGAGTGAACCGATTCGGTTCCTCATGCGAATCAGTTCGCTTTTCTGAAGAGGAAACTCGATCTTTGCCACCATTTTTTCTCACTTCCCTCCCAACATTTCACATTCCCTCCACCCAAAAATCTTCCCATTTCCTCCACCCATTATACTCCTTCCATCTTCCAACCCTTCCATTTACCAATCCCATTCATTCTTCCCACCTATAAATACCCACCACCACCGCCGCCATTCATTCTCATACCTCCAATTATCTCATTTCCTACATGTATCCCTAATTCTTCCTAATTTCCATCTTAGTAATTCCATGACTCCCAAATAATATTTAAAGAAATATAAGTCAACCGACGTGTTCGAAGGCGACGAGCGGGACACGTTTCGTTCTCCACAAGAATGAATTGGTGTCACGTTTATTTTGGCGCACGTCGAACCTCGTTCATTGAGAGGCGTATTGTTTGGGATGACATACCCGAAAATGTCGTACCACTCTTCTCAAAGTTCGAGTGGAAAAATGTAACACACCGTGTTTTTATTATTTAATTTAATTAATTAATTGGAATATTCGAGAAAAATAAATTTTTGGATTTAATAATTTTTATTGGTTAATTATGTTAGTTATGATTTTAGAAGAATAAAACTTCAATCGAAATTAAAATTGGAGTTAAAACATATTTTATATGAATTTTTAAATATTTGTCCCTTATAATTTTTAAGGCGAACTATCAGATTTTCTGGGCGATCGATCGATCGATGCCAAGGGCCAATCGATTGACTCCAGCAGAAATCGTGTGCTAGAAGTTGTTTTTAATTAGATTTTGTTTAGGATTAGGACTCCTAATCACTATATAACCTTAATAATCCGTAGGGGGGCTTCTCATAATCACTTTTTCTCAAGTTTTTCACCAGAGAACACTTCCAAATATTTTTCCTCTCAACCATAATCATCAACCTCCAGCACAATCAAGTTTTTGTCACAAGTTTTAGGAGGCTTAATTGAGGCTTAATCAAGATTGATTCAAGAACATTTCTTTGCTAATTTTTCAAGAGGAATCCAGATTTTCAACACGATCTTCACAGGCATGAATACATCATTCTTTACCTTTAGTATTATGCGTTTTAATTGTCGCCTAAACACTTAATTACATGTTTTCTTAAAAATCAATTAGTAACTTAATTAGAGAAAGTAGACACTAATTATGGAACTGTTTTTATTAAACCTTTTAATCTGAATAATATTCATAACCCTTTGGGTACGTAGGATTGATGAGTGATTTTGGATTTTATTGGTGTAGGTTGCATGTAGAAAAACCCTAGTTTCAAAATAAATGGATATGGGGATTTATAACTCATGTAAATTGTGTTGAGATAATGAAATTGGAATTTTGATGTTTTAAATGATGAAATAGCGGTATATTTAATTTAAAATAATTAAATGAGATTAATTGAATGTTTATGATAAGGTGATAATTAAATTAAGATTTAATTGAATTAGACTATCATGCATAGTTTTATACGTTGATTAATTATGCTTGTTTGTGTGACTTGTTGGTATTATTATATTGTCTTTGTGACGACGGGTTGTTGGGCATTTTTGCTCTCCCCATATGTTAGGATACCTTCTAGGTATGGGACTAGTGGGTAGGTCTTTTGATGATTTACGCCTTCTAGGTATGGGACTAGTGAGGGTAGATTATTGAGACTTTATTATGTCAGGGGTGGGCTGATTTTTTGTACTTTATCGTCGTTACGCTAGCCTAGGCATGAGACTAGGTAGAGATTTAGGTAGAAATCCATCCTATACATAGGGTAGGACGGATTGATAACTTGGGAACCCATAAGTATGGGACTAAGGGATATTTTTAGGATCTCACATCGATAAAAAGGGTGGGGTGATTTATAAATTGAGAATTAATGCCTAAGATAAAACGGGTATTAAAATTTGTGACGACATAATGTGTCAGGACCGACAGTTTAAACGGGTCAGAGGACGATTTATGTCATGTCGTGTGTGGAACCTTCTCATGTGTCGGGGCCGGCGGTTTAAATGGGTCAGAGGGCGATTGACAATGGGAAGTGTGACACTTTAATAACAAGTGAGAACTATAATAAAAGTGGGGTTAAGTTAATAAGAGATTAACTTCGTTGGACTTGGGAATTTAAAATCATATTGGTGTGCCTTTATAAATGGGGATTTCTATGGATAGTTAGTAATTTATATTTATCGCGTTTAATTATCCCGTTTAATTTAAAATATTCTATTGTGATATTTATTGTGTATAATGCTAGTGGAGAAGTATGTAACACCCCGTGTTTTTATTATTTAATTTAATTAATTAATTGGAATAATCGAGAAAAATAAATTTTTGGATTTAATAATTTTTATTGGTTAATTATGTTGGTTATTATTTTAGAAGAATAAAACTTCAAGCGGAATTAAAATCAGAGTTAAAACGGATTTTATATGAATTTTTAAATATTTGTCCCTTATAATTTTTAAGGCAAACTGTCAGATTTCCTGGGCGATCGATCGATCGACGAGAGGGGTCGATCGATCGATCCCAGCAGAAATCATGCACTACAAGTTATTTTTAATTAGAGTTTGTTTAGGATTAGAACTCCTAATCACTATATAATCTTAATAATCCATAGGGGGACTTCTCATAATCACTTTTTTTCAAGTTTTTCATCAGAGAACACTTCCAAATATTTTTCCTCTCAACCATAATCATCAGCCTCCAACACAATCAAGTTTTTGTTACAAGTTTTGGTAGGTTTAATTGGGACTTAATCAAGATTGATTCAAGAACATTTCTTTGCTAATTTTTCAAGAGGAATCCAGATTTCTAATCATATTTTCAACACGATCTTCACAGGCATGAATACATAATTCTTTACCTTTAGTATTATGCGTTTTAATTGTCGCCTAAACACTTAATTACATGTTTTCTTAAAAATCAATTAGTAACTTAATTAGAGAAAGTAGACACTAATTATGGAACTATTTTTATTAAACCTTTTAATCTGAATAATATTCATAACCCTTTGGGTACGTAGGATTGATGAGTGATTTTGGGTTTTATTGGTGTAGGTTGCATGTAGAAAAACCCTAGTTTCAAAATAAATGGATATGGGGATGTATAACTCATGTAAATTGTGTTGAGATAGTGAAATTGAAATTTTGATGTTTTAAATGATGAAATAGCGATATATTTAATTTAAAATAATTAAATATGATTAATTAGATGTTTATGACAAGGTGATAATTAAATTAAAACTTAATTGAATTGAACTATCATGCATAGTTTTATACGCTGATTAATTATGTTTTTTTGTGTGACTTGTTGGTATTATTATATTGCCTTTATGACGATGGGTTGTTGGGCATTTTTTCTCTCCCCATATGTTAGGATGCCTTCTAGGTATGGGACTGGTGGATAGGCCTTTTGATGATTTACGCCTTCTAGGTATGGGACTAGTGAGGGTAGATTATTGCGACATTATTATGTTGGGGGTGGGATGATTTTTTATATTTTATCGTTGTTACGCTAGCCTAGGCATGAAACTAGGTCGAGTTTAGGTTAGAAATTCATCCTATACATAGGGTAGGACGGATTGATAACTTGGGGACCCTTAAGTATGGGACTAAGGGATATTTTGAGGATCTCACATCGATAAAAGGGGGGGGGGGGGTGATTTATAAATAGAGAAATTGAGAATTAATGCCTAAGATAAAAACGGGCATTAAAATTTGTGGCGACATAATGTGTCGGGGCCGACAGTTTAAATGGGTCAGAGGGAGATTTATATCATGTCATGTGTGGAACCTTCATATATGTCGGGGCCGACAGTTTAAATAGGTCAGAGGGATATTGACAAGGGGAAGTGTGACACTTTAATAAAAAGTTAGAACTATAATAAAAGTTGAGTTAAGTTAATAAGAGATTAACTTCGTTGGAATTGGGGATTTAAAATCATATTGGTGTGCCTTTATAAATGGGGATCTCTATCGATAGTTAGTAATTTATATTTATCGCGTTTAAATATCCCGTTTAATTTAAAATATTCTATTGTGATATTTATTGCGTATAATTCTACTGTCTGGATTCAAGGATCCTATTTGAGGGTAGTAGTGTGTATTCTTTCTCGGGGCTTTGGCTCTGACCCATGCGTTGATTAATCTTTTTCAGGATTAGAATTGGAGAAGCTGCATAAGTTTATCGAAGTTATCATTTGGAGGTGCAGCTGGAGTTATTCATTTTATGGCATAGTTTAGTTAGATTTTCCTTTTCAGTCGTATTTAATTATGAGACTTCATTTGAGTTTTATTGGGCCATTCGGTTCCAAAGTTGTTTAGAAGTTTTCAGTTGGATTATTCAATCGGTTTGGTATTCAGATTTTATTTAATCATTATTGAAGATTGGATTTATTCGGAGTTAGCATATGATGAATCTTGTATCCCTTAGTTGTTTATGATCATTTGAGATTGATTCAATTATTTATCTTATGGACTGATTTATTTATGTCTCATATCTGTCTCATACTAAGAATGGTATTTATTTAGTTCACACCCGATATAGTTCGATGGCGGTGGCTGGCCACCCTGTCTGTCGGATTTTACGGGGTGTGATAAAAAATTAGTACTCCGATGATGAAGAGACTGTATATGAGCACATCCCGATATTTTACAGGACTCTCATCCACATTTTCAATGGGAATTACGAGGCATACATAGACGAGGTGGTAATTCCTTTTTTCTCTCAAAATTGCCAAACGAAAGATGCAAGAAGCGGGGGTAAAATACATCAAAATCTACAACTACCCCTACCACTGAAAGGATATTCCCCACACCGATCTCTCTAGTCGATAGGCTTTCGACACCACTTGGATGAGATAAACATTCCCATCCAGGCGTCTCCCTTCTCGCACCCGATTGGCCAACCGTATCACGTATGGAACAATCCTACCTATGAAGAATGATTGCGTGATCTGCTTGCGACACGACATCTTTCTTTATTTTTTGTTCAACAACGCGTCCAAGATAAGCCTACTGCACATCTACTCTTACGAAATTACAAATGCGGCTTATGACCCCACTGGTACAACTTCTTTACCATATACTCATTTGATCATATCCATTTGTTTATAAGCGAGGGTTGTATTGTGGGGTGACAAGGATCAGTTGCCCAAGCCCATTAATGGCACCTTGATGGAAATAAGCATGAACGAAACCCATCATCAAACCCCTCCTCCCGCACTAATTTTCGAGGATGTTGGGATGGAGGAGGGAGGCAAAAAAAGAAAGGACACAAAGGAGGAAGAAGAAGAAGAAGAAGAAGAAGAAGAAGAAGAAGAAGAAGAAGAAGAAGAAGAAGAAGAAGAAGAAGAAGATATGGGAGGGGACTTCAACTAAGGAGAGCAAGAGAATGATGATCCGGCAGATCCAGATTATGGGGGAGATTTTGACGAGCGCACATATGAGATGACGATAATTCATAGCCATATGGATCTTCTTGAGTCCCATCTTGACGGTTTTCTCGCAGACTACCACCAATATCAGGATGACATCTGGGTCGATTACCGTCGCGATACTTCGATGATGATGTAGCTTCAAGTCGATCTATATCGCCTTAGCTTGGGCCCCGGGACCGACTTACCTTCCTACTTCATGGATCCATATGCCCGGGATCTGAATGTCCCCCCCCCCCCCCGGTTGAGTATCTCTTAGGCGTGCACCTTTTTGTGCTGTTTTTTTATTTGTATTTATTATATCTTTCGTAAAACTATGTAATACCTTGTCTCGTTATAAATAAAATTTATTTGTATGATATAATGTCTTTATTGCATTTTAAATACCCAGTTATTTTCTTATTTGGATTTTAGTCATTTTTATTAAGGATAATGCGAAGTCTAAATTAGGGGGTATAAGTGCATCTTTTAAAAACTTCACAATTTTAAAATGCCCCCAAAATTGAGAATTTTCAAAAGTAAAAAAAGAAGGAAAATTTTCAAAAAAGTCTTAAAAAAAATCATAATAAGTAAAACCACCATTTGTGCATGTGAATTCGTATCCATTACATTTACTCTTAATTTCACGCACGCCGAGAGAAAAAACACTATTTGAGCACTTCGTTTGTGAGTGCATAACGTGAGAAATTAAATCAAAGCGAATTTTCAAAAATTAACTATAAACACCCCGTATTTTTAATGACTTTTAAATTAGGAATAATTGTGGGATAATTGAAAATTAATCTGAATTTAAATATTACTCGAGATTAAAGTAATATGTTATTTATGTTGAATATTACTTGTGATTAAAAGTAACATATATGATTATGACTTTACATATGATTATGATTTTATAAAATTGTCGCGAGTGATGAATATGACAATTACAAAAATTAAGTCGGGATGCGCGTGTGAGTCGTGTCGGGACTATATTTAAATGGAATGAAAAGTAAATTATCTTTATGACATTCGAATGGTCGTTTTGACTGGGCCAAAGTGTCCAGAAGGGTTTAAATAGTCAAAAAAGTCTACTTGGAGAATTACTTTGGGTTTGGGGGCAATTTGGAACCAAACAGACACCCCAGAGTGGTATTTTGGTCATTTTCCAAAATGGATGAATAGTACCCACGAATTTGTAGTAATATTATATAAGTGCAGGGGTGATAGGATTAAATTTCATTCACCAAATATCAAAAGAAAAGACTTAGAGAGAATGAGAGACTTCTCTAGGAAAGGAAGATGCATCTATAGGAGACCAAAAGCCAAGAGTCATCTTACACCCACCACCGCCACCAGAAGTTGGCCGAAAAATTGAGTAATACCAGTAGAGTTATCTTCCCCAACGGTTCAGACCTACGAATTAGAGGCAAGTGATTTAACTATTGTAAATTTAGCATGTATATTGTCCATGTTAGGATAGTTATGAAATTCTGAAAAGTTGTATGAACCAAGAATTAAATATGGTGAGTTTAATTAAAATCTTGAAATGAGAATTAAGTAGGATTAATCTCTTTTTGTATGTATATTTAAATCCATGAAATTTGAGAATCACTTGGTGAAGAAAATCTGGGATTAATAGTTGTTCTTGGAGAAATGATAAAATAAGAGGTTTTTGAATTTTAAGAGAAATATATGATTTAATTGAAAATTCTTGATGAATTTATGGTTATAGATCATTTATATATCTTGATATATCTTTTGGGATAAATTATGAGGAGTTTGAGATCATTTTATAGTGGTTTTGATGATGAAAAGGTGTAAAACCCGTATGTAAACATATGCAGAAATCTGGGCAAACATCTCATCGATCGACCCAAGAATGTCGATCGATCGACTGATCGATCGATCAACCAAAATCATCGATCAATCGACTCCCCTGGAAATGTGATTTGTTTCCTTTTTAAATTATGATTGAATCCCAACTTTAGAAATCTTTGGTATTCATTAATGGAACATAATGGGACTTGGGGAAGGGCAGTAGGACATACTTAAGACCCGAAAAAAATATTATTATGTGTGGGATTGAATGGAGGAAATTAACGAGTGTTAATTGAATGAATTACGGTGGAGAGTTATATAAATTGAGGTTTAAATCGGATAAAGGATAACTTAAGGTTAGTACCAGTAGTAAGACGGTCATTAATGACCGGAATAACCTTATAATTATATGGGATTAACCTTAAGAGAATGAAGGATTAAGATTGAATTAGGGTTTATCGAGAAATAAACCTAATTGAAGATAATTTTAATTCATAGAAATTCGGGAGTTGTGATGGCATGGACTAGTAGGGCGTAGATGTTTACCTACTGAATTTATATGAGAAATAAATGATTTCCCTTTGAGTGATGAGAGAAGCTCGTGAATATAATTTGAGAAGTAAAGTCATAATTTATAAATATATAGGATATTAAAGATAAATATGCTACATATGGAAATATTTATACGGGTTGTGGGTGTCCCATATTGTTATTATATATAGGTGGGGTGAATACCTATATTATTATTTATTATGTGTATGACATACCTACGCTGCTTGCTATCGGAGTGGAGGTTTCGCGTTGTGGATGATCTTATCCTGATGAGCCCATTTGCGGGGATTTTAGATTCGTACCCTGAGTATAGGACCTTGGACACGGGCTATCGGTGTGAATGATAGTTTCGACGGTTGAATAGGAACATAGGTATGTGCGTGACCCATTTGCTTGGGGAGTATGGTCACCTCCAATATGTGTGTTATGTTATTTATGGTTCGTGAGAGACGCCGAAGCAATAGTCCTTTATAAAACGAGAGATGTATCAGTACATGATAGCAGAGTATGTATGAACCGCAGATGTGTCTGGGAGGTGATGTATTAGTATATATAATAATGTGATAAATATATATACTGTGATGTAATCTACTATGTGAGAAATTTGTAGATTAAACTATATATACTGTGATGTAATCTACTGTCTGAAATTTGTAGATTAGCATATATACTATGAGGTGATATATTAGGTGAAATAATAGATAAAAAATGAATAATGAGATTTTATTGAATTAAGTAAGTGAATACTTAATGTTAAAGCTGTGAAAGCCTAGTTTATATTAAAGAGAAATGAACATGTTTAATTATCATACGTCTTATGTGGGAAATACGGGGAAATGATATGGGATAGAATCATAATCGAAAACCTTAATTTGGGAGATAATAAGGTATGTTAAGCGTGCACACTAGATGAGAGGTGAGAATTCTCAAGTGAGAGCCCGAGAAGCTAACATGTACATAATAATTGCTTAATTGCACTTGTTAAGCACTTGTTATTTTAAAAATCTCTTACAATCGGGCTCTGGCCCGTTTTCTTGCATATTCTCTTATCTACTATATCTTGTACATCAGGTGTCCAGTATCAGGGATGCCGGCATAGAATATGGATGTCTCGACGGGTTATAGCTGCCACTGGGGATGCAGACTTTGTTTAGACGCTTCCAATCTATTGATTCAAACATCTGTAGTGTTTACTTTCATTTAGGGCATGTCGCCCAGCATTATAGTTATATCATTTCTATTCCAGAGGTTGTAATTATTTATGTTAGTACTGTGAATATCAGTTTTATTTGGTGGTAATGATATATTTTAACTAGAGAGTTATTCCAGCCACATTTATTCTTGTTATATTTAGTTCAATTGTGTTATGATGTTGCTTATTAATATTCCGCACTGTGGAATGGTTTTAATTATATTAAAATGGAAAAGGTTTGACATTAGCTTAATTAATTACTAGGTGAATTAATAAAGAAATTATCTTTCGGCAGTGACGCTGAGAAACCAACTGGATATTCTGATTAATTTAATAAAGGACTGATCACCCGAGATTCATTTAAGCGGGATGTCATAGGTGGTATCAGAGCATCGTTCTTTGATGTAGAACCCTATTATTAGGATGTTGTATTCCTTTGCATATTACGACTTACGTGCTCCTTTCAGGAAATATAATTGATGTATTTCTTATACGAGCTCGATCGGGCGTCGATGACTAGCGAGGGTCGTAGAAGGACAGTAGGAGGAGGACTCAGCCAAAGATATAGAGTGTTTAGGAAATAGTGTTTGAGATAAAAGGACAATAAAGGAGTTAGTCGAGAGCTATAGTTTCCCAAGCACCGTCATAGATGATGTTTGTTCCATTCCAAACCCACCCAGCACTACCAGTAAAGGGACTCATGTGAAGGAAGAAATTTAAAGGCAATTATGTAGGGTGAAGTGTAGTAACACCGAGAACATGAAAATTTCGGGTGAAATTTTTGCTCATAGGAGCAATCTAAAGTGATGAGAGTTAGACATCACATATAAAGAAGCATGTGTGAAGTTAAAACATGAGATTTGTGTATGGTTCGACCATGAAATTTTCCATTTGATGTTTTAATTGGAGTATGAATGAAATTTTGAAACTTATTTCATTTAGGCAAGAAAGAAAGCCCAACACGAAAGAGCAGTCCACTTACTTAACGAACTCCTTACCCGGCGACTAAGGGGTATATCGAAGATAAGAAGAGTTCATTATTGTAAAAGGACTCATGAGTTAAATACTCAAGTGCAGTTGAGAAATTTGAAGAAGACAACTAAAGTCAATGTCGTCTAGAAATTTGTAACCGCTTCTAGAAGAAGAGAAGCCCGAAGGGTTGGGAAAACCTAGCCGAATGGAAAGATTGAATTCAATGGTGATAGTGAAACATTATTGGAAGGTATACCCAGTAAGGGACCTATTTAAATCCTTACTAAGTGGAGATGAATTTACCTAAGACCAACGAGGTCAACCATGTGTTTCATAGGACTAGTCAAGCCAAAGGAACAACGAAAATAGAAATTCAGAGCTAAGATTGCCCGATTCGAGAGAAGGACATTTCAAAATGTTCAGTGGGACTAGTGACGGAGAAATGGTTCGGGAAATTTCCCTATGTGTAGAGATTGGGACTACCAGTGTTGAATGTGTCCACGTTGAGCAGTGAGATCGATAAGATTGGAAATGGTAAACCATACCAGTTAGGCATAACAACTGGAGGAGTGAGATTTCCAGCGGAGGAATTGGTTCGAGAGAATTGGGCCCAGGAACTTACAACCCGAGAGTTGTGGGTTTAGGTAGGACCAGTAGAGTCCTCGCTAACAATAGCATACCATATTTTAGGGTCGATGAGGCCCGGGAAGTAAAAGGAAGACCAGTAAAGCCATTAGTGAGGCCTACAGATTTTGGGCCAATGTTTCAGTAATGGGCATGTAAGCCGCAAAATAGAATAATTTTCCCACTACGAGGAGGGGAAAATTATTCGATGAAATGCAATATGTATAACGATTGCAGATGCTCATGGGTCGTGTTGGAAGCTACGTGCTGGGACCCTACGATTAGGCAAGACTGGTGAAGTTTTATTTCCTCCTTGTGAGTAAAGGATTAATTCAAGTGACATGGGTGTGTCACAATATATATACATGAATTGTTAACACTAAAATTCGCATGCAAGTCGAGTTTAGTGGGTACGTTAGTTTTAACAGTTTGGTTACAAACATATTTATAGTTGATAACGGGGCTTTTTAATGTCGCCCGTGAGTGATATGAGTGGGACCTAAGAGCATATTGTGCTGTTATAATTTACTAGTGCTTTGAGTTAGCAAGTAAATCTTATTATGGTAAGTAGTAGTGATTAATTACCGAATGTTTGAACGATAGCAGATTGAATGATAAGACTATCGTACTGGATACTCCGGGTGAGTAATAATTACTTTTGTGAGGCGCCATCTGAAATATGATTAGGCCTATATATATGTATATATGAAAATTTCATGGTATCGTAGACTTTAGTGAGTATAGTGTCTGGTTATATGTGATCCGGTGCGTAGGGATTTATTTATTGATGTGACTCGGGATACATTATGTTCTTTATCGAACAAAGAGATATAACTTATCGAGAACTTGAGATAGTGAGAGCGCTATGTTTCATGTTATTTCTAAGGGACATAAGTAGGTTTTTATGTCAATAAACGGAGATTGTGGGAAGGTACATATTATGGACTGAGGGCCTTACAGATATCGACAACCGACTATGCTAGGTAGTAGCGTATTGGGGGGGTCCTTGTTTAGATTTCGCTTTGCGAGACATCTCACGTATGAAACTAGCAAACGTTGGGAGTTGGACAAAAGTTTGGTCAATAGTACATGGGTTTCGTACTTTGGTCATTGTACATTTTAAAGAATATAACTAAGAGTTGATAATTACATTATGACTTGAGACCGGTAGAGTCACCTAGTCATGGTATCATTATGAATATAACAATGATGCCACTAAAAGAGTGATTAAGTTATGACTAGTGGGGTGGTTGAGTGTGCTCCTACCATATCAGCATGCCAAGTGCGCGAGAATTGATTTAAGAGTGGTACATGTTATTGGTGCAATAATGCACAAGACACGGGGTGTATGGGAGCCCTAGGTGATTGAATTAGGCGGTGGATTATAATTATCGTGTGAATTCGATAACATCTAGCCGGGAAAGTTAAAGCTTATTTTGTAAGATTTGGCAGAGTCCTACGTTTCACGAGAAACTAAATTTTTAAAGAGGGGGAAGGACTTGTGACACGCGGTGAGGCAAAGTCACATGGATCATGGTTAGAGGTACATTTGAGAGAATATAAGATGTATCATGTTATAAATGACAGTGGTGATGGGATTTAATGAAGAGAAATATTGCTAAATTCGTTTTGCAATGGGTCTCCTGTCTGTTGGTAAAGGGTAGACCATCCACAACCAGTAGGAGTTTCTCAACTAGTAGAATGGGAGAGAATCCCAAGGATCTTATCACAAAGGTAACTACTTCCTAGAGGTGTTATGATCCTATATGGGTGATAATGGATCAGTTGATCGAAGTAGCTCACTTATGCCAGTTAGGACTGATCGTACTACGGTATAGTATGCGCCGATCTTTACAGTCGAGATAGTGAGGTTACATGGGGCACTAGTTGATATCTTGCCCGATTGGGACAAGATCTTTGTCTTTCGATTTTGGAAGAGTATTCACAAGGCCATAGGTAATGAGTTGTGATTGAGTACAGCCTATCATCCGTAGATGAATGGGCAGAACAAGAAGACTAATCATATGTTGGAGAACAAATTATATGTGTATCCTTGGATCTTAAGAGAGGAAGAGAGCAATCCCTTCCACTGGTGGAGTTTGTGTACAATAACTCATCTAAGTTTACTTTTTGGCATGTTGTCAGTTGAGGTATAGCACGGTAAACCTTGTTATTCTCATGCTCGTTAGTTAAAGGTGGGGGACCTGGTACTATTGCGAAGATGAGAGATGAGTTGATGCTTATAGTATATAATATGTGTAAAATATATGTTGTGCAAATAACCTACTTATGTGTGATCATCGTGAGACGAGATCGTATGTATCTAAAGAACGATTAATCTACTAAAGTGGGAATAGTAGAAGGCTAAATAGTGAGTATCTAAAATAAAGTTTAACTAGTGAAACTTAAACGACAAGGCTTGGTCAAGAACCTACGCGACAGGGTAACCTGGAGTTTAAAATAAACATATGTGAGGTGTTTATTATTAAGGGTATTTTATAGCGTACTGTATGGACAGTACGGTGTAGTTTTCTTGTGAGCGTGAGGTTGCGATGTGCAACATATAGTCGAGTTGTTCTTACCTGGTATACTTTTTCCGAATTTCGGGACGAAATTCTGTTGTATGGAGAGAAGTATGTAACACCCTATATTTTTAATGACTTTTAAAATGGTATTAATTAGAATTAATTCTGGAATAATTGAAAATTAATCCGGATTTAAATATTACTCGAGAATAAAATAATATGTGATTTATGTTGAATATTACTTGTGATTAAAAGTAGCATATATGATTATGACTTTACATATGATTATGATTTTATAATATGATTATGATTTTATAAAATTATCGCGAGTGATGAATATGGCAATTACGAAAAATAAGTCGGAACGCGCGTGTGAGTCGTGTCGAGGCTATATTTAAATGGAATAAAAAGTAAATTATTTTTATGCCAATCTAATGGTCGTTTTGACTGTGCCAAAATGTCCGGATGGGTTTAAATAGTTGAAAAATTCTACCCGAGGGATTACTTTGGGTTTGGGGGCAATTTGGAATCAAACCAACACCCCAGAGGGGTATTTTGGTCATTTTCCAAAATGGGTGAATAGTACCCATGAATTTGTAGTAATATCATATAAGTGTAGAGGTGGTAGGATTAAGGGTCATTCACCAAATATCAAAAGAAAATACTTAGGGGAGAGTGAGAGACTTCTCTGGGAACGGAAGAGGCATCTCTAGGAGACCAAAAGCCAAGAGTCATCTTACATGACCACCACCGTCGAAAGTTGGCCGGAAAATGGAGGAATACTGGTAGATTTATCCTCCCCAATGGTTCAGACAGAGGCAAGTGATTTAACTATTGCAAATTTAGCATGTATATTGTCCATGTTAGGATAGTTATGAAATTTGGAAAAGTTGCATGAACCAAGGGTGAAATATGGTGATTTTAATTAAAATCTTGAAACGAGAATTAAGTTGGATTAATTTCTTTTTGTATGTATATTTAAATCCATGAAATTTGGGAATCATTTGGTGAAGAAAATCTGGGATTTATAGTTGTTCTTGGAGAAATGATTAAATAAGAGGTTTCTGAATTTTAAGAGAAATAATATGATTTAATTGAAACTTCTTGATGAATTTACGGTTATAGATTATTTATATATATTGATATATCTTTGGGGATAAATTATGAGGAGTTTGGGATTATTTGATAGTGGTTTCGATGATGAAAAAATGTAAACCCCATATGTAAACATATACAGAAATGTGGGCAAACATCTGATCGACCGATCGATCGACCCAAGAATGTCGATCGATCGACTCCCCCTGAAAATGTGATTTTTTTTCTTTTTAAATTGTGATTAAATCCCAACTTTAGAAAACTTTGGTGTTGATTAATGGAACATAATGGGACTTGGGTAAGGGAAATAAGACATACTTAAGACCCGGAAAAAATATTATTATGTGTGGGATTTAATAGGGGAAATTAACGAGTGTTAATTGAATAAATTACGGTAGAGAGTTATATAAATTGAGGTTTAAATCGGATAAAGGATAACTTAAGGTTAGTACCAGTAGTAAGAGGGTCATTAATTACCAGAATAGCCTTAGGATTATATGGGATTAACCCTAAAAGATGAAATGAAGGGTTAAGATTGAATTAGGGGTTATTGAGAAATAAACCTAATTGAAAATAATTTTAATTCATTGAAATTCGAAAGTTATGATGGCATGTTTATATGAGTATCATGGCACTCAATATCGTCTTGATAGGAACAAAAATAGGAAGCTTCAGCCCTAGAATAAAGGCATGGAGAGGAAAGCAAACGCCATCAGGACCGACGAAACATGACCTTTGCCCCACGAAGAGAAGCGTATAGATTGTCCCTTCAGGGAAACCAAATGTTTCCATAACATCAGCACTTTAGTCCTCATCCGTAATGCACCTCTTTCTCAGAGGACTGACCGCGACCAAAAGCTTGAGCTAGGGGATTCCTAATTTTAGGGGGGATAGTCGCTGTCCCAGCAGTCGTCGCAGTCGCTACTTTGACGGGAGGATTATTGTTAGAGTTTGTATCCTCTTCCATAAAGTTTTCAGTATCTCTATTATCCCTACAGCCAAGGAGTCATCAGAGTCAGAATCAAGGGTGATGCAATTAGGGCAGTCTTTAAGTAGACAAGACCCAAAAGCCTTTAAAGGCATTACAGATGGGATCTTAGGAGGAGAAATACCAAAGTGAGACTTCCAGAAGTCGTCCAAGAAGTCTTGAGGGTTCTAACACATAAGGTCACAGCAAGACCTAAAAAGTAGAAGGGCTTCGCAGTTAGGTGTCACAGCCACTATGGTTAGAGAAGCCTCTTAGAGGCCGCGACAGAAATAAGAAGTGCAAAAAAATTAAAAGTCAGTTGTAGCCAACTGATTCTAAAAGGCTGCAACCAATTGATTTAAATGCCTAAAGCCAAAAGCTACAAAATCTAAAGGATGTAGCTAATTACTCTAAAGACCACAAATAATTTTCCAAGTTCAAGCTACATACTATAACTAAGAGAGAATGGCAAGAGGCCACAGAAATGTAGCACAAGTCATACTATCATCCGCTGCCAAATACACAAATAGGTAATTTGGATGAAGTGCGTGTTTGAAAAGATTGAAAATCCATGGATATAGGATTTTATCCAACAATATCGAGAACATGTTATTGGTGTTCTTGGCCAAAAATAAATTTAAAAGGGTGTAAAGGTGTGAATCAAAACCTACAAAATTCAAATTTCTATCCTAAAATCCAATTCGAACACCTCAAGTTACCTACCATATGTCAACCTATGAAATATTCAAACATCTACCCAAAAATTCAGAAATGGCATCCAAAAGAGATCACGGATTACAACATGTTTTAATCCAGAAATTAAAAATTTAGAAATTTAGAAATTCAAATTTCTATCCTTTATGTTTTAGCAATGGTGTGAAAAGCTACTAGTCCTATCAAATGGTTCAATATCATCAATCCTTATGTTTCTACAACAAGTTTAGAAATCAGAAACGAGGCAAAAGGGAATACAATTGCAAAACTAGATTAGAATGGCAGATTACAAAAGGATGAAAAGATTAATATGAAAGATTACCTGGAAATGGAGAACCACTAGTTTCTCAAAAGAAACTCCGCCACAACCCTCCTTGAACCACTACTAAAACTCCCCGAAAAACTCTAAGTTGAAGCTGAAAGAACTTCGCTCTTGATGCACTCTCAAGGTTTGGAAAAGGTAATGATCGGCACGACCATAACCCATTTATATAAGAGAGCACGGGAATATGAAACTCCTCTTTACAATGATCGTGACAACATTTGAACATTAATAGAGCCGCAACCGCAACTCGACAACTCTTGGCACCATGATTTGGGGGCTTATTGATATGGACAATATAGTCCCTACGTCCGCAAAGGATTTATCAAGAGCTGCTTCCTGTTCGTAAGCATCAGTTTGTCTTTGATGCCTCTCTCTCAAGGAGAAGACATGTTCTTTTGCCTATTTTGTACAAAACAGGATGGCCAGTCCATCTTTTTACATTATCCCACATCGGCGACGGCCGAAGTACTCCTGGAGAAAATGGCGCGAAACCTTCTCTCCCCATCTGAACATGCACGCGCGAGCGCGGGGAACCCTCTCGAGACGAGATGAGATAGGGAAAGAGCCCAAGGGAGGGATTGCCACAATGGCGACTCCCCTGGGGATTTTCTTAGGAGTACTAGACTTTGTTTGCATGGGTGTTATCATTTTCTACTTGTGTGCATATGCACCTACCTGTATGTTCCCTTTTTTCTCCTCTATTATTTCTTGTATATATCTACCTCATGCTTATATCACTCCTCCCTCACACTATTGTAAATACTCTCCATGTACACCTTACACTACTTACACGTTGGATCACTTATATCCACATGTTGCACACATCGCTTAGAATATCCATGCTTAGGTTTCACTAGCACACACACCCACTTATCACACTTGTATATATCCATGCTCACTCACACTTATCACACACCATTTGTAGTAGATATATGCTTAGGTTTACTATCACACACTCACTTATAGATACTCACATCACTCACTCTCACATATCCATGCTTAGTGTAATCTTCATGCTCCATGCTAGATTTACTTTTCAAAATACTTGTACATTCTTCCTTACTAGTATAGTGCTCATCATGCAAAATAAAAATACTCTCTCCATAATATACTAATCAAGAATCATTCATTTTGCACACTACATCACCAAAGAGCTTGGCTACTGATCCAAATTTTGTCTCGTACTGGGGGTCACTTTGTGATGGGCATTGGTCTGGCAGGTTACAGTTAGCCTAAGCAATATGACTCTCACCTTGCATTAGCCAAGTACCTTCAACATATATCAAACGGTTCCCCCCGCATCGTATCGCTTGATCAAAGTCATAACGAGAGGCATACAACAGGGAACTCTTTCACATACGTCGAGTATATCGAATTCGCTCTCACACGTATCGTCCCCACGAGGTATATAGTGAGGCAATTCACGTACACTCAGGTATATCAAATGACTTATCCACACGTACCGATTGCCCTCAAAAGAAAGACATACATCGTGGAACTCATGCCAAATGGGGGAACCTTTCCACTAACCCAATAACTGCATACCCTCATATAGGCATCAAACCTAGGAAACTCATGCTTAGTTTGTCGGTAACCACCCAAAACTCTACCGAAATTATGGGTTAGCATGCCGCTCAAATTTTCGTGCGATTTCGTCTTTTTTTAAAATGGAACCCTGTCCATGAGCCTGACAACAAGTCAACGTGTTTTATAATTTTTTCAAACCCCATTTTCCCCAGGCCCGGTTTCCATCCGATATTTCTTTTGCATTGAGGTAAACCTAATACAAGTGAAAACATAATAATAATAATAATAATAATAATAATAATAATAATAATAATAATAATAATAATAATAATAATAATAATAATAATAATAATAATAATAATAATAATAATAATAATAATAATAATAATAATAATGTTGAGACTCTTCTCTCGTTTTCCCTCTTTCCTTACCAAAAGTGTCAAAAACATTCTACCCCCTCTTTTCAAAATACCAAAAATATTTTTCCACCTTTTATCAAAAACACCAAAAATATTTTGTCCTTCCCTGTCCAAAAAATATCAAAAACATTTTTCTCTTTTTTTAAAAATAATCTTCCCTTTCTCTTTCAAAAATAAATTCGAAACATTTTCCTTCTCAGTTCAATCGCATACCCGACCCTTGGCCCATATCCCTATTGGCTTCGGTCTTTCATCGAACCCCCGAAGCTACGTTAGTTCTCCCGTTACTTCCTCCGAGTTGGAATCCACCTTGACCCGCTTTCCATGGAGAACGCAGACCAAGTGTCGAATGTGCTACCTGATTTGATGATGGTTCTAGTCCAACTTCCTGCCAAGATTGATAACCTTCAAATCGAGGCACATGAGATGCAGTAAAATCGAGTCCTTATTACCAAAGAGACCGAGGTCCTCTTCCCTCGCGCTATGGGTCCTCCCATACCTGAGCCTATTTGGGTCCCGGAGGAGTATCAACATGCTCCACGTGCCCCTCCTGCTAATGGGCCACTGCCAACTCAGCTCCCAATGCCGAATCTTTCCCAACCAAGGGTTAACTTACTAATAACCGTCGATCCGAAGGAAGTAGAGTTAAATATGGTCAAGGAGGACCTCAAACTGTTGACCAAGAAGTTTGACCAAGTTTGAATCAATGAGAACTATAGGGATTACACCCATATGTCTTCCTCCCCTAAGGCAAGGCTGGTAAAAAATTTCAAGATGCCTAGCATTGAGAAGTTCGGGGGTAGTGGACCACATTTATCCATTTTTGAAGTTACCACCAAGTCATGACTCTCCTAGGTGCCTCCGAGGAAATAATGGACCAGATATTCCAACAAACTTTGAAGGATAGCACTCTTCGCTAGTTCCTATCTCTCAAGGAATCCAGAATTCACAATTAGGAGGATATTACCTGTGAATTCATGTCAAAGTACAAGTACAATGAGGAATTGGAGGTTACCCATCGAGATGTAGAACATCTCAAGCAGAATCCCGAGGAAATTGGTAGTAATTTCATAGCAAGGTGGAGAGAAAGAGCGGCCACCATGACCAACCAGCCTTTCAAAGAAGAGCAAGTCAGTATCATGAAGAAAAACTTCTTACCCCATGTTCGAGCAATAAATGGGAGGACAGTATTACCCCCATTTCAGTGCCCTCCAGGAAGCAGGAGTAGAAATTAAAGAAAGTCTTGCGGAGCTGAGCCAAAGAAAGTATCTGGACAGTTTACTCCCAGAAAGTATGAGAAGCCTGCCAATACCACAGTTTCAACCATCAATAACATCTCTCAGCCTGCTACTTCATGGGCACCATAAAGACGGCCTAACCCAGTCAAAAAAGACTACACCGAGCTTCATGATCACCTCTCCAAAGTCTATCAAGCCCTTTTGAGTCTAAATCTTATCAAGCCATTAGACCCTCGTCCATTACCAAACCCACTTCCCAAAAATTTCAAACCCGACGCCCATTGTGATTTCCATCAAAATGCCGACCATACCACTGATTAGTATTTCCATCTTCGAAATGAGAGAAGCTCATGAATATAATTTGAGAAGTAGAGTCATAATCTGTAAATGCATAGAAGATTAGAGACAAATATGCTACGTATGGAAATATTTATATGGGTTGTGCGTGTGCCCTATTGTTATTATATTTAGGTGGGGTGAATACCTATATTATTATTTATTGTGTGTATGACATACCTACGCTGCTTGCTATCGGGGTGGAGGTTTCGTGTTGTAGACGATCTTATCCTGATGAGCTCATTTGGGGGGATTTTAGATTCGTACCCTGAGAATAGGACCTTCGACACGTGTTATCGGTGTGAATGATAGTTCGGCGGTTGAATGGGAACGTAGGTATGTGTGTGACCCATTTGGTTGGGGAGTATGCCCGCCTATCATATTTGTGTTATGTTATTTATGGTTCATGAGAGACGCCGAACCAATAGCCCTTTATGCAACGAGAGATGTATCAGGACATGATAGCAAAGTATGCATGCACCGCAGCTGTGTCTGGGAAGTGTCGTATTAGTATATATAATAATGTGATAAATATATATACTGTGATGTAATTTACTATGTGAGAATTATAGATTAAACTATATATACTGTGATGTAATCTATTGTGTGAAATTTGTAGATTAACATATATACTATGAGGTAATCTATTGTGTGAAATTATAAATAAAAAAATGAATAATGAGGTTTGATTGAATTAAGGAAGTGAATACTTAATCTGAAAACTGTGAAAGCCTAGTTAGTATTAAAGAGAAATGAACATGTTTAATCATCATACGTCTTATGTGGGAAATACGGGGAAATGATATGGGATAGAGTCCTAAATGAAAACCTTAATTTGGGAGATGATAAGGTACGTTAGGCGTGCACATTAGATGAGAGGTGAGAATTCTCAAGCGAGAGCCCGAGAAGCTAACATATACATAATAATTGCTTAATTGCACTTGTTAAGCACTTTCTATTTTAAAAATATCTTACAATCGGGCTCTGACCCGTTTTCTTGCATATTCTCTTCTCTATTGTATCTTGTACATCAGGTGTCCAATATCAGGGATGCAGGCATAGAATATGGATGTCTCAACTGGTTATATATGCTACTGGGGATGCAAACTTTGTTTAGACTCTTCCAATCTATTGATTCATACATCTGTAGTGTTTACTTTCATTTAAGGCATGTCGCCCAGGATTTATGTCACTACTGTAGATATCAGTTGTATTTGGTGGTAATGATATATTTTAACTGGAGAGTCATTCCAGCCACATTTATTGTTGTTATATTTAGTTTAGTTGTGTTGTGATGTTGTTTATTAATATTTCTCACTGTGGAATGGTTTTAATTAAATTAAAAATGGAAAAGGTTTTACACTAGCTTAATTAATTATTAGGTGAATTAATAAAAAAATTATTTTTCGGCAGTGATGCTGAGAATGAACCAACTGAATATTCTAATTAATTTAATAAAGGACTGATCACCCGAGATTTAATTAGGAGGGGTATCACAGTAACGTGATGATCAATCGATGAAAGTTAACGGTTAATTTTTGGCTTCGCACCATTACACACTATGAATTGAAATTTATCAAATAATTTTTTTAATTATTTTTATGGAATTTAAATTGTATGGGTTTTTAGTTATTTTCATTTTCCTTTTAGTCATACCATGTGGTAGAAAATGAATTTTGTGGGTAAATTCACTGCAAACCATCATAAGACACCACTCGTCCTACTAGGGTAACCTAGGGGTTTAACGGCTTATTGCATACGCTAAATGCAATAGCGTAACCAAAGAACAAGTATTTTATCCTTTAGTTAATGAGTGTTAATTATGGACCCTATTTTTTGCTCCTTTACTTTGCTCGGGACTAACAATGTTCAAAATTAGGGGGTTTGATTCAGCACAAATATTCCATATTTATCCCTCAAATTTCGATATTTTTACGATCTAGAACATCTTATTTATCCCGATATTATCTCATATTTATTGTAACTAACCCTTTTGACATGGGTTTCATGTTTTGTATATTCTGCATGTGTTTTATAGCTAAATCATGCAATTGGACAGAAGAGAATAACTAAAACAATGGAAACAATGCGAGAAAGGAGAGACAAGAACAAAATTGTAATTTTTTATCCAAAACTCGGAGAAGCATCCAGCATAAAATTTGAAGCTCTCGAGTTTATGAGAACATAGGAAGAAACGACACCTCGATCCGAGATATGGTGAAGAAGTTACAGCGATTTGAAGTTGGAGTAAAGTCTACGAGGTAAAAATTGCAAATGATGGAAAGATACAAGTTACAAGTGAAAAAATCAAACCCAACAACCGAATCAGTTCGCTTACCTTGATGGTTTGGTCTCGGGGTTTGGTTTAGTGTCGGGGTTCAATTTTATGTGGGATTTTCAATCCTTTCCTAAATTGTAGCTAGAGTTGTTAGGGCCAATGTTTAGAACTTTTGCCCTTTTTGGCGCATATATGGTTCACATATGAATCTTTTTATGGATACTTTACATATTATTGAGCAAGTAATTGATCTATAACTATTGGAGAATCAAGAAATCATCTTTGTACATCAATTTAATTCAATTTCTTGCAAGTTTTTGGAATTCTTATTTGGTGTGAAGTTCTTATTTCTTGCAACTTTATTTCTTTATAATTGGCATCAAAATCTCAATTCATTCTTCTTGTTATTTAAATATGAATGCGTGCATGATAAGTATGATTTGGGTAGAATTTAATACCATGTATAGCTAAATTATTTGCGGGTTGGGGAACATGAACCCAATTAAAAGTTTTCAGCATTAAATGTAAAATTCGCCATAATTAAATAATTAATTCTTCGAGTTTGATATGTTAATCGAGACTATTAGTGTAGGCCTCTTAACTCATTTTGTTAAAAGCAACCGGAGTATTTGAGGATGCATTATATGTGTCGGGAAATATATCAGTCGCACTAATTAATTTGTTGATCAATTATCGCACGGGTTAACATCCTAATATATTTGGTGTTGATTTGTGCTTTTCTTTTAATTAATTAATTAATTTTATAGAATTTTATATTTATCAGAGATACTCTACGATTTGGGGGGATTGGATCCCAACATAATTTTTCAAAAGTATTTTAAAACCAAAAATTTCAATCATTGCTTTAAGTAATTTAAATTTGTACTTTCATATCCTTATTTACCTAGGTAATTAGAAATTTCTTGAAGTAAAAAATCATCACCTTTTCCTTTCGTTTACGAGTCGAAGATTTAAGAAGTCAACCCTACCTTCGTCATTAACGACCTATTCCTTGAGGATCGATCCCGTTTTACCTGATTTATTACTTGAGCGATCGGCTTACACTTGAGTCGTAGGTACACATGTAGCAGACACTTTTTATTGTTCGTCATTATGCCTCAATTTTACTACAAACACCCAAGTGACAAGACAAATTACTACTTCCCCTTATTACCTAAAGAGAAGTGTTCTCTTATAGATAGAGAAAATAAACTCATATAAGTGAAGAAAAAACCCGTAGTAGTTCGGCTAGAGAATGTATAATCTTGAGAGAGTCCATTTTTCAAAATCCAAACCATTGATCAATTCCAACCAAATCAGAGGTTCCACACTTGACCTAAAATCTGAGGTACAAAATTCACACAGTTAAGATTAATATAGGTTTTATGGGTGCGGAAGAAGATGGTGTTGGTAATAACGGTTGAGATATTTAAGTTTTAAATTGAAGCATATTTTTATCATATTTGTAGGGAATATATATTAGAGATTATAGATTTATTAACGGAGTTAGAGTTTCATAAAAAAGGGTATGTAAAAAATATTAGTATAATTGAGTTATTTCTAACAAGTTATGATAAAGTCAGGGTTAAATAAAAATCCCTTTACTGCTTTTATTGGTGGAACGATACAAGCCTCGTCAACAGTGGAGAAAAATAGACAAATATCTCATTTATAAATATTCATTTACAATTGATCCTAAACTAATTTTTTATTGGTTGTCAGTAGTCTTGCAACTAACATGGGACACGTGGTATTCTACAATAAATGAAATAATATGAAATAATTGTGATCAAAGGTGATCATAGGGGGTTATGAGATTTAAACAATTTAAAAAAAAATCAGACGAGTGCCCACTAATTTTTGGGCGACGCTTATTTTCGACTCAATGGGTGAGATTCACTGAGGTATCAAATCTGTATTGATTTGTGTTTAGACCTCACCAATGTTGGGACTGGACAAGAGCCAATGCATATATGACACGTTAGCTAGCCGAAAATGGAAGTCTGCTTGAAAGGACATGATGAGAAGGGACAGAGAGAGGTCGGGTATGTGGGGGTTCAAGCCCCTACGGTATTAAACAAATGTATGGAATGAAAATTTTAGAGGTAAAAATCAAAAGTTATAAAACCTAGGTTAAAATATGTAAAATCCAATACCTTTAAGACAAAGGTTTGCTCCTTTTTTCAACACAGCTCACTCACCCGCTTCTTTATTTTCACTTATTAGCTTCTTATCTCAAAATCTCTCATCTCTTCTACTCCACACACTCCGTCCCTAATTATAACACAACACAACCTCATTTGTTTTGTTCCACTCAATAAGCAACTTATTTATTTTTCTCTATATAACATTCATGATTTCTTTTATTCTTATCTCTTAACTCTATTTTTATAATTTTATTTTCTAGGATTTCAATTTTGTACCAATTAAAATTTGTTTCTCCTTCATTAGAGATCCCTCCTCCCATTTTGATGGGTATCTCTTCTTTATCTTCCTCTCTATTTCCCTTGCCTTTGATTTTATGGTTAATATTAGAGTAAATTTTAAGGTAATTTTGGATTAAAACTAGGTATAAACCCACGCGATGCGTGGGCTAGGTGATTATGATAGTTATTTCGCACGTGAAATTGTTACATTTTATCATCTAGGTATTGCAAAACTGTTTATTTCTCTATTATACCTATTGTTTATATAGTTCCCTCAAACATTATACACGTAGTATGGCATGTAAAATCAAATAAATAGAATGATGAACATAGATGATGAATATAGACATGGAAATGATAAAATTACAAATTTATACGAATGGTTTCTACAACATAAGTTTTAAATGATTAAAAATTATGAATAATTGATTGAGATCTAAAAAATCTAACAAAGATAATAAAATTTACTTCCCCCATTCTTTGATTCCCTTGCCACCTTGTTCCTGCTAAAACAAATAAGCATGAAATCCATTGTAAACATCTAAGACAAACAAGTTAGAAAACAAAAGTAGAAAGAATAAAGTACCAACAATAAGGTTGCATAATAACAAAAAAAAAGTCGGTCAAAAAGATGATAATTATAGATCTATGTATTCTTTTTGAGAAGATGTATTATGCACATAAATAACTAATATAAAATATATTAAATTATTCCTCATGTCAACATCTCCATCATTTGATATAATTTATTTGACGGTTCATAACCTAATACCATAGCAAATTTGCCCAAAATCTCTAGTTTGCTTAACCGAAAACAAATAATGAAATAGAAAAAAAAACATGTGAAAAAAAACTTGCCACTTTGAATAATCTCGATTCTCGGAGATCTGAACATCTCTATAACCAATTTGTTGTTGGTTCGAAAACATTATAAATACTTGCAATTCTTTATTTACCTGATGGTCAATGTCGGACATATAAACAGGTTATATATATATATAATGTGGACCGTACATGTGTCACCTAACGGTGCGCCGAGAAATTATTGCCTAAATTATAGGCACACTCTCTCTCTTTTCTGGGCTCACAGCCAGATGACACATGTCCGATCCGCACTCTTAAAATGCGGACTAATCCGCACAAGAGCAGGACTGTGTATATATATATATATATATACTCTTATATATATTTGTTAGTCCAAGTAACATTATTGGGCAAACATTTTGAACATATCTCACCGCATTAATAATGCATGTTGTTTTCGTACGCAAGGTTTTGGGATGATGCCTCATAATTCAAGAACTTTAAATAAGACCATTGATCTAAAAAATACAAATAGACAAATAAATGATGACTTATATACCGTACACGCTCTCTTAATTTAAGAAATTGCAATTATGTCTAAGGAAGATTTATACCTTAAAATTTATAACCACTAGTTGAAAACCCGCGCGATGCGCGAGTTATGCATTATCTTAGCCTCCAAAACAACTGCTTATTCATCAATCATAAAAGGTGAAAGCATAAATTAATGGTGATGATGGGAGCATAAAATATTTAACAAAATACAAATAGTATTTTTTGAAGAAACTAAACACTAACTAATAAAAAACAGGGGATTAATTAACACTTAAAATTCATTCAAAAACAAACACAAAATTGAAAAAGTTATTTGATTTAAATAACAAAGTGAATTATAGAGATCACCATTTAAAACCTACATGCCAAAAATCTGATACGAATTTTCACCTCGCAATACACATCTTAAAGAAGACATAGTGTTTAACAATCATTTTAAGTGAAAGTATGTATTTACAAATCATTTCAAGGAAGATTTTCAGGTATAGGGAGAGAAAATGATTAGAACATCAGAAAGGGAAATAAATTAAACTGGACTCCATCGCATTCTTTATGACCTGGATAAACAAAATTAGTCGGTGGAACATTTGATATTTAATATTCGCACAATATCAAATAACTACAGATCCACAATAATACCAAAAACTAAAGACCAAAAAACCTCTTATAGGCTTTAAAGATCTTCCCACTGCCATTCCTAGCCTTTTTATTCTTCACAGATCTCATTTTTTTAACTGCATTGCAGCGCATTCCTTCAACAAACTCATCATCAACAAACTGTGCACCTCAAAAAGTAACTATGAAAAAATAGAAAAACAAATAATGGGATTTATAAAATTACTTTCAAAGTATTTATATATCCTTGGAGACCAGAGTTTCACCCAGGTTTATCTTACAAATGGACTGTTTGCATTACAAGGACTCATCAATTCATACCATAGAGTATTATTCAATAGGTTATACTACCCAAACTTTCTTATATGGGAATGGTTCCACATATAACGGTGTAAAACAAAAAAATCCCCAATAACTTTTTTATCCGATGCATAATTCAATCAACCAGCAGTTGAATTTGATATACTTATTGTCTATCCTATGTGCGCAAATATCACGTTGATTTGATACTGATAAGGATCCGAGAAATATGCCTACATAATTTAGTTTAAACAACAGATGCTTATGTCACACACTGGTCATGGATCCTACAATACCTCTCAGAAACTGATGAAGATCTCCTCATTGAGAAAGCCATTTTCATAGCTGAATGAAGTGACATTGTTGTTGGCCCTGTTGGGGTCTATTTGTCCGGCCTGAACCACCCGGTGGAGTAGGTGGCGGGGATGAAAGAGGCAACAGTTTTAATCCAAGATCGAGGAGAAAGATACACGCAATTTAGTCAATCTTCCAGTGACCAAATATCTAAATCTTTGCAAGATACTTAGTCCCGTCTGTGCTTCATAACATATGAAATTAATAGGAGAAAAAAAAATCAGAGGAAACAAAAAAAATGTTCATTGTTTCTTAGCAGTTGAAATAAAATGGAAAAAACAATCGGGGGGAAGCAAAGAAAAAATGTTCATATTGAGCCCATTTGTATCCCTATCTTTCTATCTCTCTTTAAATAAATAGACAGTAAGCTTCTTATTTCTTCATCTTAGGTCATTATAAAAACAAAGGCATACATAGTTAAATAAAAAAAGTATGCTTGTTGGTTTTCCATATATATTTTAATCTCCGCGGAAGAGTACAAAAAAAATAATACATACACCGTGAACAAGAGTACGTATAATTTTCAAAAGGTGTCTTAATTTTCACAATTTTAAAAAATAGAAAATAGTGTATCTAAACAATTTATTGTTTCTTCAAAATTAATTTAGCACTATCAATGAAAAGCTATGGAGAAGTTGATTAAGTACACAACATGAAGAAATAATTGAAGACATGAAGTTAATAGTTATAGAATGTAGTTCAATGAAGTTGGATGCATATATTACCTATGTATTTAATTACCATTATTTCCTTTAATGTCCAACATGATATCTTGTTTCAGTTTGTGTTTGTCTCTTTTTATAGCAGTCAAACTGAGTACGATATAAATAAAAAGGAAAAATTAGAATTAAAATAGTAGATTATAAAAATATTTAGGGCAGACGACATGTCGGAACTTATTTAAGGATTTAATCACTAATGGTCATGAACATAAAAATATGCTGGGTTTATAAATTATATTTGGTAATTGCAAGATATGCTGCATTAATAAGTTTAGTTAGAGTCAAAAGACATCAAAAATAGTATATCAAACAATATAAAAGAAAGCGTATATACAAACTCTACTATAAAATATCAAAAAGTATAACTTTTCATGAAATTAAAGTTTTTTAGAATTAATGTGAACAGTTAGTAGTTGTCCACCATTAATTCAAGGGTTGCGTGTTACTAATAGAGCCATATATTAGTTTACCGTTCAACTTCTTATATTCTTGGATGAAGTCCATAATGCGATTGCTTGTTACTAACAGTGCCATAATTTATTATAACAAAGTAAAAGGGGGGAGTTGGTTGTGTATACACCTTATTTGTAGAAAAAACAATGTTCTAACAGTAACAAAGCAAGAGAATATTTATGTACTTGATAGATGCATAAACCTAAAATTAGAGATATGGAAAGAGCATAGAGAGATAGACATATCTTGTTGGCGGATGCTCTGCCTATGAGTCTTCTTGTTAATGCGGATTTTCTCTTGTGCCTTTCTTTGATTGTCATTGCCCTCTCCCATTTTTTCTAGTTCACCATAGTTTAGCATTTGTTTATCTTTTAAATCCTCAAATCATGCCTTCTTTTAATAATTTGATTAAGAAAGGAACTTACAATATAAAACAAATATATATTTATAAGAACTGAACCAAAAACTTAGGTCCAAGAAGTGAACCAAAAACTTAGGAAAATCGAATATAAATTTACATATGCCATCTGACCTTAAGAAGTGAAAGAATTCAATATTTACCTTTCGGTGTGTGTGTGTGTGTGTGTGTTGGGGGGGGAACTTGGATTTGTCAATAACCCCTGCCCAAATTCCAAGACAAAATACACCTAAATCCAAATAATGGGAACCTTATTTTTATGAGGGTCCAGATAAATAAAAAGGGAAAAAAATCACTCATGTAATTTACCAAATATATAACATATCAGTTACACTAATAGTGATTCATGTTTGTATATATAAACTAATAAGGTGGTTCAGATCAAGATTTTAAATGTCAGTTTTTTAATTACTTCAATCCCAAATCAGTATGTATATTTTTAAACAGAGCATAAAGAATACGATGATAGATAAATTTTGAAATAAAGGGATTCGGTAAATAAAAAATACAACTAAAATAATTTCAATATAAGAGAAAAAAAATTACAGTAAAAAAAGAATTACCAAACTCCCACTGTTCTTTAACTTTGAAAGAAGCCCAGTTGCTTTCAAACTCAAAAAAAAAGATTAAAGTTGAGATCTTTCTTACCAAGAACCAAATGGCATAAAATTAGAGAAAGAAGATAAATCTCATGGAGTTAAAGGTCTTTATTACCAGAGGGTTCTTAATTAAAGAAGGAAATGGTTGTGATTTCTATATGTGTGAAAAATAAAACATAAAATCCTAAAATCAGACACAAAACCCAAAAATCAAACAATCGGATAGAAAACCAAAAAATGAACCATATATACAAATCCAATATGAACCAAAAACATGAATATTACCCTAATATGAACAGAACCCAATATCATAATCAAACTCAACAATCGAAACCCTAATTAGAGAGATGTAGAGAGAGAATGATAATATACCATCATAGGTTTCAGAGATTACCTTCGCGGTGGAACAATGGTGGTGGTAGCTGATGGATCCGAGACAGAACAAAGATAAGGGGAAGGGGAGGAGTTTGGGATGTGAGATTGGGGCTTGAATTTTTTTTTTTTGAGAAAATGTAATCAATTAGGGGGATATGGACGGCTAGAGACATCGTTACATTTGGGATGAAGAAAAGGAGTATAAGAGAGAGGGGGATATGAACGGCTAACATGAGACGAAAAGTCTCCACACCTTCCTGCAATAAAAACGGAGAGAGAATGATGGGTATAGTTTTTGTTGACACGTGGATAGACCCATTGAGAAGAGCCCTTAAATGCTTGTATAGCATTTTATAGTATTATTGAGATTTCCACCACTCATAATAACCACCAATTGCATCGCTGCTTCACTGCCATCATAACTAGACATTAAAAATATCAGTATCACTAGGTCAATAGTTACTTTTAAAATCAGATAACCTGATAAAATAATTCCTTTTTGCCAAGCTTTTTTCGTCGTTGCTCATTTTGTATCCCATCCCATGTTAAAACCTCAAATCATTTGTGGAAGAAGATTTGGCATAACTAGAATACAGAAGTCAGGAGAGAGGGAGAGAGAGGTGGTAGTTTATCTTCTCCACAACATCAAAACAAAACAAAATAAAAAAAGGGATGGCAAAGCAAAGGTCGAAACACAAACTTTAAAGAGAAAGTTCCTCATCCAAAGGCAAGTTAGATTTTTACAAACCCACCCACCCAAGAGAGAGAAAGCCCCAAAATCTATATAACAAAAAAAGGATGACGAAGTAAGGGCTCGTTTAGGAGTTTTGAAGAGAAAAGAAAGGAAAGGAAAATTTTATTCGGAAAGAAAAGAAAGGAAATTCAATAAGAGAGAAAAGAAAAGAAAGGAAGAGAAAGGAATTTGGGAGAGAAAAGAAAACAACTTTCTTTCTTGTGTTTGGGAGTTTGGAAGGAAAATAATTTTTGTAAAGGGAAGAAGGAACAATTCATTAAAAAACTTTCCTTTCTCTTCATTTCTTTCCGATTTTTTTTTTTTTTTTTTTTCAAAGAGGGACTGAGCCCCCTAAATATTATTAATCAGAGGAGAAAAAGCCTCTCCCAGATGGAAACTGAGCAAACTTAGATACAAGAAAGAAACTGGAAACTAAAAAAAAAGCAATAAAAAATCCCATTACTAGGGAAAAGGAAAATTATTTGAAAGAAGATCTAATGTAGCAACATCCCATCTTGTCCATCTTATAAGCTCCTTGAGATATCTTTGGAAGGTCCGAGAAATTGTTGAAGATTGAAGATGAATGAATATTAACCCCATAGTTAGCAAGACTATCTGCAACCATATCTTTGGAAAGAAAGTTTTGGAGAGAAAGGAAGGGAAAGTTTTTAAAAAAAATTCCTTTCTTTTCTCTCCTTTTAAACTCCCAAACTAGAGAAAGTCACTTTCCTTCCTACTTAAACTCCCAAATGAAGGAAAGGAAACACACTTTCTCTTCCTTTCCTTTCTCTCCAAAATAGAACTCACAAACAAGGCCTAATGGTCAAAACACACCAAGTATAAAGAGAGTTCCTCATGACAATAGGGAGTGGTGTTGATCAGGAGACTTAAATTTTTTTAAATCCACCCGCCCAAGAGAGAGAAATCCTCATAATCTATATAATATAGTTGATGCTTGCTGTGATGAGAAACCAAAAACAAATTATTACGAAATTTTGTTTGGGGGGATACAAAGGGATAGGTTGGGAAAGTAAACATTGGGAAACTAAACAAATGTAAAGATGAAGGGTTGGGATCTTTGGGTTTGTTAGTTTGACCAACTTGTATATAGCGTTTTGAAACATGAATGAAAAATAAATTGAAGTTAAATCCAACGTAAACAGTCTCTAAGAGAAGGAAACTTTATTAATGTGTGGAGCGTTTTAAATTAGTATATAGATGTTATAGTTTTATGCTATAAAAATTCACAAATTGAAATCTTACTATGTTTATTTGGTTAGAGATTGGTGAACATATTTGTGTGGGAACTAATAACTTATGAAAAATTATTTTAAAAGATCGTGAAAACGAGTGGCGTATAAAACTTTGGGTCTTGATAAATACATTAAAAAATATTTTCAAAACTTCCTTTTGTCCAAAACATCACATACACTAAAAACACACAGCACCGTATTAACCTTCACTCATATAAAAATCCAAAAAAATTTAAACCTCTCTTTTTCTCTTTTCCTCTCTCTCTCTAACTTCTCTCCCAAACCTTTCAACCTTTCAACTTATTTCAAATTTTCTCTCAATCCCTAATAATTACCCTGAAGCTTCATTTTTGGTATGTTATACCATTAAACCGTACTCCCATTACTGTCATGCTCTCATTTTGCGTATTAAACCCTAGCATGCAAACTACATATAAAAAATCCATTATAAACTCATTAAAATGTAATATTAATTAATCTAAGTGGACATATATTCCATTTGTACGTTAATAATTAGGGTTTAACACGGTTTGAAAAAACTAGGGTTTATTGATTTGAAAAAAGGAAAAAAAACTGATCTCTACACCTACGTTTGCCCGACGCCGAAGGTGCCAATAGAATTCAGTCATATCCAAATGTGATTCACCAAATACGTCCATATCTGACCGTGGTTATACGTTTAACTGCCATACACAATCGTTGGCTTATTTTCACGACCGTACACAACTGTAGGTCATCTTTTTACGGCCATACACAACCATGGGTTTATTTTCCTGGCTATATCTCACCATGGCGTTAGTTTCACGGCCATACACAACCGTGTGATAGTTTTTCACGTCCAATTCTTACCCTAAATACCAATGTGTCATGTATTTTTGGTAAATATTATTTCTAAAAAATAGGTTTTACAAATTAGGTTTTAGTAATTAGGTGTACTCGGGGGTTTTAGTAATTATATTTTTAATGTATGCATGTATCCCTTTCACCAATTATTGTTTCTTCATTGGTACCAATGTTCATTTGCTAATATAATTTGTTAATTTCTTATGTAGGTCATATAAATGGTGAAAAGACAAAATCCTCCTACCGTATTCGAGAGGAAGAGGAGGTTGGAGGCGACGTAGGAAGTACGACCACCCATATCTTCCTCTAGTAGTAGTAGTCCCAGTGAGGCCACCAGTACGAGCAAAGGATATTCTCCTACGAGTTCATTGGATAAAGTATTCGACCAAGTGGTAGGAGGCTTACTTAATGTTGATGAGGGTGCTACCTCACAGTCAATTGAGCAAGTGGTTGAGGCGGTTGTAGGTGATTTGATTGGGGTTAGTGAAGGGGGTGAGGTATGAGCGGGAGATAAAGAAGAAGATAAATCACGAGAGGAAGAGAGAAAGGAGGAAAGATAGGAAGAGAGAGAGGCAGAAATAGAGGATGAAAGAGAGGAAGAGAGAAGAAGAAAGAGAGAAAGTAGGAGAAAGAGTAGGAGAGGACGAGTCTTCTTCATCGGAAGATGAAATTCTACCGCCAACATATATAGTGCTCGAGAAGAACGCCCGTAAAAAAATAAGCCACTCTGATTCCCAACCGCTCGAGGGGGCACACTAAATAACCCCAATCTCCTGAAAAATTATTATAACCATATCAGTTATTCTATTTGGAATAGAGATGAGGAGAGAGGAATAATGAAGTGCGTGTTCCACTACAAGAATTTTGTTGAGTGGGATATAAACATAGAGGATGAGCGGGTTATAGAGTTAGTAGGGAACTCGGGTATGTACGGTCTGATTAAACACTCATATCGGTACATAAACTATGTATCGGTGTTGGCATTCATCGAACGGTGGCAGCCAGAGATGAATTCATTTCATATGCCGTTCGGTGAGATGACCATCACCCTAAATGATGTGTACCATCTCCTTCAAATCCCGGTAGTTGGTAAACCGGTGTACGGTACTGTTTTGAAGAACGTCGAGGAGAAGGCGGCCCAAATCCAATGGCTTACGAAATATTTGGGTTGTGCCAAAGAGGAGGTCAAGGAGGAGTGCAAGTCTATCTATGACATTCGTTTTGACCAGATAATGAATTTGTGTAAGGGGAGGGTTAAGAAGTTGGGAGAAGGTGTCACAAAGAGGCAGATTAAGCAAGCAACTAGGGGGTACTTGCTTTTCATGGTCGGTTGCTTGTTGTTCCAGAATAAATCGGGCAACTGAGTCTCAGTGTACTACATGCAGTCTTTACAAAATGTCGGCAAATGCAAAGACTATGATTGGGGGATGGGTGTATTGGCCCATTTATATCAGCAGTTGGGGATTACCTCGCGAGTAGACGTTCGACAGGTGGCCGGATATCTTCCCCTTATCATGGTACATGTTTTAAATATAACACGTGCTTTTAATTTTGTTTTATAATATAATAATTTCCTAATTATTATGTCTATATTGAAATTTTATTTTATTTTAACTACATGCATGGATATACAACCACTTCAATTTGACGAGAGGTGTTAGAAATCTTAATTTTCAGCATAGCGAGTCGTGTCTATGCAAATGGAGGGTACAAACGGTGTCAAGGGATGCCTTTGCACAAATACTGGAGCTAACGGAAACCTTAGACGATTTAAAAGCTTCAGACGTAAGTATTATTTATTTTAAAGTCAGCATTTATTTTCTTTATTTATGTACGTACTAACATTTGGAAATACATTTAGGTTGTATGGGATCCCTACTCCGAAAAAAGTGAGGCCTACCCATTTAAGGAGGTCTCATGGTACAATGGCCTCCTTGTTTGCTATGATGTCGGGGAACCCTACTGCCCGGAGAGGGTCTTACGCCAGGCTGGATGAGTTCAACCAATTCCTATACCGCCAATGTGCCCTTTATCAGAGGAGTGGGGGAAGACCCCGGCCTGATACAAATTAAAGTTTGATATCGAGAAATGGTATCAACTTAACTGGGTCAACCATTATCTGTCCAATGCCAGACGTTCGATAATGGTGAGGTCCGTGCCTTGGGAATGTGTGGATGGGTACATGTCTTGGTACCTAGAAATATCCCATCCATACATTCAAAATCCCGACCATAGAATACACAAACTGGAGCTAAAGCACTCGGATAAAATGGTAAACGTTTTGAAATTTATCCGTAAATTGACTTCCTTTGTTCAAGAATTGTCTAACACATTTTATGATAATTTATATATAGGTTAAGGGGATAGACGTAGCCATTATCCTATTCCAGGAAGCTATTGACGGAGGCTCGGACCAAGAGGTTACAGATGCCCTTGAACTATCACGTGCATCGCTTGACACCCTGCTTGAGGCCAAGGGAACAGACGCGGATACAGAAAAGGGAAAGGCACCGGTGCGTCAAGAAATTCGGACCAAGGCATGACACGATCCAGCCCCCAATCAAAACGGCCCCCAAGCAAAAAAAATGAAGAAGTGTTTAGAGAGAAAATAGACAGAATTTGTGGAACAATTTCAATGTAACTCTATTTTAAAATAAAATTATTTGTAAAGTACCACAATTTTGAATTATCACGTGTTAGAACAACTTTGAAAAAATTGTGTTATGTGTGTGAATATTATGTGCTTGAATGTAAATAAAATTATATTATGTGTTTGAATGTAAACAATACTATGTTTGAATATAGACTTGTCCCTTTAATTATTCTTGGTTGAATGTAACCAAGTACCATGATTAATTCTAAATAAATACTTGGTCCAATGTAAACAAGTACCATGATTAATTATAATGTAAATTACATTATAATACATTATAAATAAATACTTGGTTATGCATAGAAGATTACAGTGGGATCCAATCAAGGATTACTTATACACGGTGGGGGTGTGACAGTATGTGTCTGTAACACCCCGTATTTTTATGAATTTAATTTGTATTTAATTCGGGAATTCAAAATTACTTGTGTGTCGTAATTTTAATTGAATTAATTATGGCAATTTATATTTAAATATTAATCGGGGAGGAAATGGTTAATATTTAAGGAAACTTATTTACTAAGTGAACAGTAATAATGTATTTACGTCATTTCGGGTATTAATGACGGGGTATGTACTTATATCAGTCGGGAGTCGGTATAGACTAATTTGGGTGCGAAATAAGTATTGTAATAAATTAATTCGGATGCCAATTCTGAGTGTACGGTTGAGTCCGGAAGGGCCGAGATAGTCAGAAAAGTATACCCGGGGGTAGTAAACGGGTCACGGGACGTTTTTAGACATAACCGGGCTCACACGGGGGCATTTGGGGCACTTGGGCTTGGTCCATTAGACAAAAAACGGGATTAAGGCTAATTAATTAATTATAAGAAACAGGAGAACGGTTATATTGAGTTTAGAGAAGACTAAAAGGGTGAGAAAACCCTAACAGCAGCCAAAGCAAAGTTGGGGATCACAAGAGAGCCAAAAGAGTCATCTTCAACCTTGGGCACTCACGATTCCAAATTCAGACTCTACGAAACCTAAGGCAAGTGGTTAACTTGCTGTAGCATTTAAAGTGTAATTCAATTCATATTTATGTGATGTGTAAAATTAAAGAAATTCATTTTGGGAATTAAAGGGGATAAACATGAGGTTTTGGAAACCATGAATCTGATTTCTAAATTGAATAGAAATTCGTATACAATCTGAGATTTGTAGTTGTATCTGGTAAAATGTGTAAACCTGGATGATTTAGAAACGAATTGGTATTAGGGAATTGATGTTTAACTGGGTTAAAGATTAAATGGGTCTTTACCCAAATTCGTGGTAACAATAGAGAAAGTAAAATTAAGTGATGTTTCTGGACTCTAAGAAGGATCCTTGTAAGGCTTTTGATGTTATTTGTCGATGGGAAAACTTAGTTTTCAGTGTAGAAGAAACTAGGGTTTGGAGGTGTGCAACAATGGCTGAAACAACCAACTCGGAGAAGACGAGGACCTGATCGATCGATCGATCGATCGAAGGTGGACCATCGATCGATCGATGGTCCGGAAATTTTGACAGTTCGCCCAGTTTTCCTTTATATGTAGAGAAATTTAATTTAACATTCTTCCATGCCTTAATCGTTGAGTAATTAATACATGGGTTTAAATCTAATTAATTGTGAATAAAATTAATTAGAATTTGTAGGCGTTTTAGTGTGACACATCATGATTAAAAATTAATCGGGATGTGGGAAAAAATTGGGCGTGACACTAGAGTTAAATTTTGGAAATTTTTAATTCAGAATGATTTAATAACGGATTGAGTGGACAAGTCCGGGAATATTGGTTGAGTGATACTGGGATGTAGATTTTATTTAGGTGAAGGCAAAATAATCAAGATTCGGTGATTTAGACTCGGGTGTTGTTTATTTCGGGCCACGAGAGTAAATCCGAATATGTTGGTTGGGGCGATACCAAAGGAAATTAATGTGCAAATTAATTAATAATTAGAGTTGGGCCATAAACTCAAAATAAAATGGAATGGGCTTGTGTCACGGACTTAGTGCATGGTGTAACCGGGGTATTTTGTATTCATACATATACGGTGTGTGATAGTATATATCTATGATGTGTACATTAATATCAGTGAATAGATATTATTATTATATATATACTCTAGTGCTATAGGGGGAGGTTGCGCGTAGTGGATGAATCCCCTAGCTTGAGGAGTAGGGCGAGTATAATCCCAGGTCATAGCGTCCGTTATATGGGTGAGGGGCATATCACTTTCAGGGAAGGAATATGACCGCCTCCAACATATATGTATTAACCAAGTTAGTGAGCAATTCTGACTTGGGGTAACTAGGTTATGTGATTTCACCTAGTGGGATGACACTTTAGAGAATTTATACCCGGGGAGACTTTACTCGGGAAAATACTATTATTAAACGTTATTTTAGTATGTTTGTGAATACTGCAATATGACTAAATATATAATTAGGTAAATAATTATATATGGGATAATAAATACAAAGTGTCGAATGTATTATGTGTATAACAGGTGTGAGTGTTATCTGGCATTAAAAAGGGAAATGATTTAATTAAGTTGATGTCTGTAATAACTTAAAAATCATAATTTAGGGCATACTCGGTTAGAGTAGGGTTACTTGCAATAAGGGTTACATAAGTTATCGGGTCAGGATAGTAGGACCTAGGTAAATTTAATTAAGGCATTAGTAGTGCACATTAGAGGAGGGGCGAGGATATCCTCAAGGGAGTGCGGCACTAACTAAAATATGGAGAGCATGCATATTTATTTATTACTGCAAGTTAATCATTTGCTAAATGTTTTTCAAATATTTTTGGGTACTAACCTTTGCTATAAAAAATTTAAAAACCTTTTAGGTGTCCAGCCACAGGGACGCCAGGCTTGACTCTATTTCAGGAGATCCGTTGCTGCAGCATATGTGGGTGTTGCGGGAGTTTGATAGACGCTTCATTCTTTCATACTTAGTATAGAGACTTCTTCAGTATTTCGAGCATGTTGCTCACAGTTCAATAGTTTTAATAGATATGTTGAGATTGTTTATTTATCTTCATTTCTACTTGTTGGGTTTTGGTCCGATGGTTTATTCGGCCAGTTAATAAATTGGTGAATGATTATTTGCTTTTTTTAGTTAATTGTGACGAATTGTGTTATTTATTTTCCGCATGAGATTTCATTTAAGTTAATGAAAGATAAAATTTGGCACCTGTCTAATTGTCTCACTTAGGTGGTTAGTAATTAAAAAGACGACAGTGATGCTAAGGATGATCCAACTGAGAAACATGTTCTAACTTAATTTAGGACTGATCACCCAGGGTTAATTAGGCGGGGTGTCACAGATGGTATCAGAGCATTAGGTTCTAGTGTCCTTAGGATCTATGCGGCTTTCTACATTTCAGCGTAGCACTCGATTGTTATAGAGCCCTATTATTAGGACTGTTGATTCATTTTTCCGCTTGTGAGATATCGTATTTCTGCTGTGAATATTTTGTGTAAATTGTGTACTTATACGATTCAATCTATTTCAGATGCCACCGAGGAGACTGAGAGCGGAGAGGGCTGAGGCTAGGGATGAGGTCAGGGAGGCTCATCAGGAGCCACAGGTACCGCCACCAACACCCCCACCCGAGTTGATTTCCACTACTCAGGTGGCAGTGATAGTGGCCCAAGCAGTCGAGACAGCAATGAGAGCTATGGCAGCTCACTTCCCACAGCCCCAGGCACCGCCTCCAATGGCACCAGTAGTTCAGGCTCCAGTGGGGCCACCATCTTGGCAGCGAGTTAGGGAGACCTTTCAGAAGGGTCACCCACCTGAGTTTCGGGGTAGCACAGATGTATTAGAGGCTTGTGACTGGAAGAAGAACATTCAGCGCCATCTGCGCATGCTGGAGTGTACCGAGGTACAGAAACAAATGCTTGCTACCTTTCGTCTGTCACGGGCAGCCTTACAATGGTGGGAGTCTGTTACCACCGCTGAGGAGCGATATTTAATGACGATAGCAGAGTTCTGGGTGCGGTTCGATTGCAAATACTTTCCTCCAGCGGTAGAGACTGAGATGAGGAAGAAATTCAGTGATTTAGTACAGGGTGATCGATCAGTGGCAGACTATGAGGAAGATTTCACCCATTTGGCAAACTTTGTGCCAAATGAGGTGAGCGATGAGGAGCGAAAGAAATCGAGATTTATGGATGGCTTAGCCTGGAGGATCAGGCAACATTTGATCGGGAATCCGGCGTTAGTGACTTATACAGATGTCGTTAATACCGCACTTGTACATTGCCAGGATCATCGCTTCCATGCGAAGGGGAGCAAGAGAACAGGGGAGCCGAGCCAGCAGGGCAAGGCAGTTACTGGTGGTGACATGAGTGGTACTCAGCAGCAGACTGGCAGTCAGCAAGGGAATTAGGCTAAGAAGTTTAAGCCTGGTGGGTTCCGACCGGGAGGACAAGGGTTCAGGCAGGGGCAGCAGGGCCCGAATCAGCAGCAGTAGGTTCCTCAAGGTCGTCAGGGCCAAGGGAACAATGGGGGAGGCCAGCAGGGCAAGCCATGTTAGGGCCAGTAGGGCCAACGACAGGGGGATGGTCAGAGGCGTTGTTTTGTCTGTGGCCAGCCATGACACTTCAAGAGGGAGTGCCCAAAGAGGGGCAGAGGTCAACAGCAGGAGGCCCAACAGGGGCAACGGGGGCAGATGCCGCCAGCAGCACCAGCCCCACCCGTCCCACCGCAGCAGGGGCAGATGCACTACGGGCGTGAGTATAACGTCCGGGATGTCCCCAATCCTCCAGCGCAGCAAGCACCGCTAGCAGTTGAGGGTATGTTTCTCATTCATGGTTATGAGGGTAGTATTCTTTTTTATACGGGAGCATCGCATTCATTTATTAAATTTAATTTTGCTAAACGGGCTGGATTATTAGAGACCGCGAGTAGTCTTCGGATGTGTGTAGAGTCGCCAGTAGGCAGCGGGGCTACGATTCACTCGATTTGTCAAGGAGTGAACATTTTGATGGGGAGGCTTAGTTTAGCAGCACACCTCTTAGTGTTAGATATGGAGGGGTACAATGTCATCTTAGGTATAGATTGGTTGGTCGATTATCGGGCAACTGTGGATTGTTATGAGAGGACGATCGTGTTTTCCATTCCAGGGCAGGAGATGTTCTTAATAGCAATGTCGTTACCAGAGGGAGGATCACGCACACACTTGTATTACATTGAGTAGGAAACCTCACAGAAGGTGGCTATTCCGTTGGACTCAATCCCGGTGGTGAGAGACTTTGAGGATGTGTTTCAGGAGATACCAGGGTTGCCACCTAGCAGGGAAATCGAATTTTTAATCGACTTAGCACTGGGGACGAGGCCAATTGCTCTGGCCCCATACCGTATGGCCCCTTCAGAGATGCGTGAGTTGAGAGAGCAGATTCAACAACTTCTGGGTCAAGGTTTCATTCGGCGAAGTACATCATCGTGGGGTGCACCGGTGTTGTTTGTGAAGAAGAGGGACGGATCACTACGGTTATGTGTGGACTATAGGGAGTTGAATAAGGCGACGATACGGAATAAGTATCTGTTACCTAGGATTGATGATCTATTTGACAAGTTGAGAGGGGCGTCTTATTTCTCTAAGGTCGACTTGAGGTCAGGGTATCACCAACTGCGTATCCGAGAGGAGGATGTTCCTAAGACCGATTTCCTGTCGCGGTATGGATCTTATGAGTTCAGGGCGATGCCATTTGGACTCACCAATTGATTAGGCATAAATTCTTCCTAATTTATCCCTTGATTTAGTTACTTTTAGCACCTCGAACAACGTAATTGAGTTGGCTTTATCTCATAATCGTGCTACTGACTGATCCTAATGAGTACACCGAGTTTTTGGTATTTTGTAGTGATTTTACAGGTATTTGATGTCAAGAACCGGAAGAAAGAAATCGGAAGAATCAAGAAAGAAAGAAGGAAAAGTCAAAAGGGCAAAAGTGGAATTTTCACCCAGAATTCAGATGAGATACCTAAAGAAAAGTTGAAGACATCTCATTCACGAGTACATAGGAAGAAACGTCACCTCAATCGGAATCCCGAAACAAAAGTTATGAGCAGTCAAAGTTGAGCCAAAAAGTCAAATAGCCGGACCGGTCCGCCCCTACCCCGGACCGGTCCGTTTTGCCAAACTCCAGAAGACCCCAGACCACAAGCAAACTGAAGAAGGAAAAAATAAAAGAAATCGGTCCTACCCCGGACCGGTCCGCCCCAAAATAAAAAGAACCGATCCGCCTTGGAGGCAGATCGGTCCGCCTTAGGCCCGGACCGGTCCGGGCTTCGAGATTTGTAAATCCTATCTCTTCCTAAAAAGACTCCTAGTGCAGCTGAACTCCGAAATTGTTGTAGGGTATAAAAACCCGATTTATTATTGTTATTGGTACGGAGAATTAGTAGGATTTTTCCTCTCCTTTTCCAAAAACCCTAGTTTAGCTAACAATTTCAGTTTTAATTCAAAGATTGAAGATTTATTTAGTGATTTTTGTGAGTACCAGTTTCATTCATTGTTACACTTATTGCTTGGATAATTTTAGTAAGTATTTCTTATTTCCAATTCCTTTCTACATCTAATTACCATTTTCCTTAGATTAATTATGAATTCCTGCACATCAATCATTGTTTTCATTAAATTCAACATGTTAGGCTAGATTTTCCAAGGTCGGGGTACATGAACCCAGCCTGATGTGTTAGTGTGTGAGTGTATAAAATTAATCCGATGAATTTAATGATTGATTATGATCGTATTGCGTAGTTACACAATAATTGTAGATCTTTATATCTCATTTGCCTCTGGGTACTCGTGATGATTTAGAGTGCAATTTGAGTGTCGCTATTTCGATACTGATTTACTCATCCTCAGATTAGGTATGACGCGGGCTTGAACCTCGTATACATAATGCTTGGGAGTATTAAATTCCAATCAGATAAATTTATGATTAATATTATAACTGCAATACACTAGGGTTGGGGGATTGTATTCCCGTCCTATTTCTCTCATCATTTAAAACAAAAAGTTTCAAATCATCGATCAATCTTAATTTCGGTAGATTAGTATAGTTGCATTTCTTCATAATTTCATTATCGCATTTAGCTGTAATCAATCTCAAAACCAAATCAATTTTTCCTTTTCTTTTTAGAGTCAAAGTTAGGGTCTCTCCGTCTCTTCCCGTCGTCACAACTCTGTTGTCCTTTTTCCCTGAGGATCGATACCCGACTTACTGGGATTATTACTTGATCGACAGGCTTGCACTTGAGCCTAGAGTGAACGCATTTCTGAGACACATTTTCAGTCGCGTCAAGTTTTTGGCGTCGTTGCCGGGGAACTAGGTAGACTTAGGATTAGATCGAGTCAATCCAAAGCTTTGACCAAAAATCTCCAAAAACATAAAAAAAAATTTAAAAAAGAAACACAAAAAGATTCACCACCATCTCTCACAAGCTTTTAATGCAAAATCTCACTCCCCATAATACTCCAACCATCATTCACGAAAATCCAATAGTTGAGTATAACCCAGATAGTCCTCACACTCCAAACGCCCCACAGTTCTGGATCCTGCCTCCCACACTGTCACAATCAATCTCCAATAACACTTCGTTTTCCTTCTTAGGACACACGTCCGAGCATATCTCCGAGCACACTTCGAGCACACCCAGTAAGAGAACCAAGTTGTTAAGCGAGAGAGAGATGTCACAACACAGTAATGCACCCACTGGTGAGGAAGAGCCCCCATACCGCCCACTGAGAGAATTCTTATATCCCGAGCGCACTGTCACTCCGGGATGCATTATACTCCCGTATAATTCCGGGCAATTTCGTTTCAAAAATGGAATGATCCAGATGCTACCACATTACCACGATATGGATTCTGAAAAGCCATACCTCCATATTAGTGAATTTGAGGATGTGTGCGATACGCTCAATGATCAAACCTGCACCCAAGAGGTGATCCGCCTCAAACTCTTCCATTTCTCATTCAAAGATAAAGCTAAGACCTGGTTATGGTCTTTACCTCCGAGCTCGATTCCATCTTGGAATGAGTTACAATCGAGATTTCTCAAGAAATTCTTCCCGCCACATCGAATAATTTCCATAAAGGCTCAAATTCAAGCGTTCAGACAACCTAAAAATGAGCCATTTCATCCATGTCATGAGCGTTTCAATGAGTTAGTTACTTCATGCCCCCATCACAGATTTGATGCAGCGCAAATCATCTCTTTTCTCTATAATGGGCTGAATCTCAATTCCAAGCAACTTGTTGAAACCATGGGAAGTGGTCCCTTTATCGACTTAGACGCCCAAGATGCGGAGCTTCATTTGAGGTATGTCGTCGAGACTACCCAATCCTGGGATACCTCTGACCCTAATGCTCAAAATCGAAATCGTCAAGTGACCACCACTCCATCAGCGTCCGGCCTATATCATGTAGAAAAGAATTCTATACCAGACAATCGGATTGATATACTTGAGAAAGAGATGCGAGACCTACGAGGGATATGTGGGAGAGGATTAACTGGATCCATACCGAACCCCGTCGAGAAGGTGTGTGTTATTTGTGAGGTAGGCCATTCAACTGAGGAATGTCCGACGATACCCGCCTATAAAGTAATGCTTCAGGAACAAGTTAGTGGTATAGGAGGATTTAAGAGTAATTTCGGTGCCCCGCACGGGAATTACTACAACCCTTCATGGAAAAATCATCTCGTTTTTAGCTATGGGAAACAACATGCCGCAATGAACCCTCCTTCGCATGTTGCCCCTCCTCCACCATAACATTTTTAATAAGCTCCACACATGTAAGGACATGTGCAAGCACCGCCACCTCAAGGAAATTATACCCCGCCACAACGGAGAACTCTCGAGGATACCATGAATCAATTCATCGCAAGCCAAACCGCAACTAATGCCAAATATGATCATCTGATTGGCGACATAAATGTGAATCTGTCAAAAATACAATCCTCATTGAGTGTTAAAGAGAAGGGCAAGTTTCCTGCCCAAGGCCAAAGACCTCCCCAAGGTCAAACTAGTGTTAGCTCCACCTCCACTTAACATCAGGAGCAATGTCAAGCTGTGACCACTCTTCGTAGTGGGAGAGTCATTAATCTATCACCTCCCCCACACGACACAACGAAAGACAAGGAGATTTCGCCCGGCACGAAAGAGGCCGAAGATGTCCCCTTGAATGAGAGTGACAAAGAAGACGCTAGTGAGCCAGAGGTAGTAGTGAAACCACCCTCCGCGGCACCGTTTACTGAAAGGTTAATTCCCTCCCATAGAGGAAACCCACGTGAAGACGTGCTAGAAGTACTAAAGCAAGTAAAACTGAATTTACCCTTTCTCGATGCCATTAAGAAAATTCCAGCTTATGGCAAAGTTATCAAAGATTTATTGACAGTAAAGAGGAAGATGAAGGTAAAGAAGAACGTCTTTCTAGACCAGAACGTGATCTCCATTCTACTAAATGATCTCCCACCTAAATTCAAAGATCCCGGTGCACCCACCATATCCTGCATCATTGGAGAGAATAAAATCGAAAAAGCCTTACTTGACTTGGGAGCAAGCGTAAATATCCTTCCTTAATCCATCTATAGGCAACTTGACTTGGGCGACCTCAAGCCCACAAAGGTCACTCTCCAACTAGCGGATCGAACAGTGAAGATCCCACGAGGCATAGTCGAGGACGTGATCGTCCAAGTTGACACTTTCTACTTTCCGGTAGATTTTGTCATTTGGGACACGGAGCCCTCCTTCCACTCGAGCAATCATGTTCCCATCATCCTTGGGCGCCCTTTCCTAGCTACGGCTAACGCAATCATCAATACTAGGAATGGGCGAATGCAACTCACCTTTGCGAACATGACCTTGGAAACCAACATCTTCCACATAGCCCAAAATGCAGGGGAGGAAGATGATCTTCACGCGGTGAGCCTCATAGATGAGATAGTAGAGGAGTACTTTGAGGAGAATTACTGTGGCAACGCTTTAGAGTCCTGTTTAGCGGCGAGATACGAGAGTGAAGGGACGTACACCGACTTCGAGAGGGAGGTTGGGGAGTTGAGAGAGCTACTCGATGAGAGTGCGTCGGACGAGGACGTGAGAGAGGTTAATTGGGTTTCTAGATTCGAGGAATTACCTCTGACGGATACACACATGGTTCCCTCCAGTGAAAAAATTCCAACCCTCAAATTAAAGAAACTCCCCTCCCATATTAAATATGCATACCTAGGAGAGGATGAGACATTTCCTGTTGTTATCTCCTCTAGCCTAGATGAAGGGCAGGAGGGTAAATTATTGAAAATTCTGAGGAAGCACCAAAGTGATTTTGGTTGGTCCATTGCTGATTTGAAGGGGATAAGTACTTTGATTTGCACTCATAAGATCCATCTCGAAGGGGATGTCAAACCCTCTAGAGAAATGCAAAGAAGACTGAATCCCAACATGAAAGAAGCTGTGAGAACCGAAATTATCAAATTATTGGATGCCGGGATCATCTACCCAATCTCGGATAGAAAGTGGGTAAGCCCTATTCAAGTCGTCCCGAAGAAGTCGGGTATGACTGTGATTGAGAATGCCAAGGGAGAGCTAGTCCCCCAACGTACCACCACCGGGTGGCGCGTTTGCATTGATTACCGAAAACTTAATGCGGGAACTAGGAAATATCATTTCCCCTTGCCATTTATTAATCAAATGCTTGAAAGAGTGGCGGGCCACCCTTACTATTGCTTCCTTGATGGTTATTCCGGATATAACCAAATTGAGGTAGATGTACTTGACCAGGAGAAGACGACCTTCACTTGCCCTTTTGGTACGTTTGCCTATAAACGTATGCCATTTGGCTTGTGTAATGCACCCGTGACCTTTTAAAGGTGCATGTTGAGCTTATTTAGCGACATGGTCGGGAGAGGACTTGAAGTGTTCATGGACGACTTTAGCATTTTTGGCACCTCTTTCGATCATTATTTGGAAAAGCTGGAAAAAGTACTTACCCGATGTGTGGAAAAGAACTTAGTGCTGAATTGGGAGAAGTGCCATTTCATGGTCACCGAGGGAATAGTTCTTGGCCACATAATATCATCCAAAGGAATAGAGGTTGATAGGGAAAAGATAGATGTCATAGTTGATCTTCCCCCACCAAAATTGCTGAAGGACGTGCGCTCATTCTTGGGCTATGCGGGGTTTTATCGAAGGTTCATTAAGACTTTAGCGCCATCGCTAGGACCTTAAGCAACCTACTCATGAAGGACACCCCATTCGAGTGGACGAAAGCATGCCAAAGCTCTTTTAAAAATTAAAAAACATGCTTGTGTCCGCTACCATCATGCAAATTCCGGATTGGTCCTCACCATTCGAACTTATGTGTGATACAAGCGATTACGCGATCAGGGTTGTTTTGGGCCAACGAAAAGATAAGCAAGCTCATGCCATCTACTACGCTAGCCGGACCCTTATCGAGCCTCAACTCAACTACTCTACCACGGAGAAGGAGTTGCTAGCGGTAGTCTTTGCCCTTGATAAATTCCGGTCATATCTCATTGGTTCTCCTATTACTGTCTTCACCGACCACGCGGCCTTGAAATACTTACTTGCAAAGAAAGATGCCAAGTCGCGCCTCATAAGGTGGATCCTACTCCTACAAGAGTTCAATCTCTCCATCAAAGATAAGAAAGGAGTAGAAAACGTCGTTGCCTACCATTTATCTCGACTTTCGTCCGACGTACCTAGTGATCCCATACCCATAGACGAATACTTTTCGGATGAGCAACTTTTTGCTACCTCTTCGTATCCCTAGTTTGCGGATATAGTGAACTATCTTGTCACAGGAGCCGTCCCTCCCGACTGGACACCGCAAGATAAGAAGAGGTTTATTACTTGGTCGCGCATGTTCTTCTATGATGATCCCTTCCTTTTTAAATATTGCGTCGATCAAATCATCCGACGATGTGTACCGGATGACGAGATCCCGAAAGTCATCCAGTTTTGTCATGCGGAAGCTTGTGGAGGCCATTTTTCGATAAAAAAGACGGCCGCTAAAATTCTGCAATGCGGCCTCTATTGGCCCACAATCTTCCGGGATGTGAACGATGCTTACAAATCGTGCAATAGGTGCCAACGAATGGGAGCCATTACTCGACGAGACATGATGCCTCTTACCCCCATACTCATCATTGAGATATTCGACTGTTGGGGTATTGACTTCATGGCACCCTTCCCCCCGTCCTTTGGTTTCCTATGCATCCTTGTCGCGGTAGACTATGTTTCTAAATGGGTGGAAGCTATAGCTACCAAGATTAATGACAATAAAGTGGTGATAATGTTCCTGTAGGAACACATACTTTCCCGCTTCGGTGCACCGAAAGCAATAATTAGCGATAATGGCACGCACTTTTGCAATAAGCCATTAGCGAAGATCATGAGGAAGTATGGTGTCGTTCACAAGGTGGGAACGACTTATCACCCACAAATGAATGGGCAGGCCGAACTAGCGAATCGAGAAATCAAGAACATTCTCGAAAAGACCGTCAATCTTACCCGGAAAGATTGGTCACTTAGATTGAACGATTCACTATGGGCCTATCGTACAGCATTTAAGAATCAACTCGGCATGTCCCCTTTCCGCTTTGTATATGGTAAACCTTGCCATCTTCCCATTGAGCTCGAACACAAAGCTTATTGGGCAATTAAGCAATTGAATTATGCCATGGACAAGGCCGGTGAAGCCCGCAAGCTTCAATTGAATGAGTTAGAAGAACTACGCAATGATGCGTATGAGAATGCCAAAATTTTGAAAGAAAGGATGAAACTCACTCATGATAACATCATTCGACTAAAAGAGTTTCTCCCCGGGCAAAAAGTTCTCCTCTACAACTCTCGGCTTCACCTCTTTCTGGGAAAGTTGCGGTCACGATGGTCTGGCCTGTTCGTTGTGAAGAATGTTTTCCCCCATTGAGCTGTTGAATTGGACGATTTAAAAGGGGGAAATACATTCAAAGTGAATGGACAACACCTAAAGCCATATCTAGAGGCGTGTACAGAAGAAGTCGACACCATCTGGTTGTCGGACCCCATTTACGGGGTTGAGTGAGCTGTTGCAGCAAGGTCGTCGCACCCCCGACGAATATGGGGTGAGAGTCGTGTGTGTTGAGAGTCGTTAGGACTAGGTTCAATCGGGAAAAGCATCCGTGTGTTTCGGGAATTTTGAGTCAAAGGGTGTTGACCAGTGAAATCGAGAGAGTTTTAGTCCATATTGATAGAGAGTATGTTTTGAAAGTGAATTTTTCGGAGAAGAGAGCTCGAAACCAAGTTCCCAAAACTCCAGCCCAAAAGACCTGGGGCCGGACCGGTTCCTTTTTAGGCCGGACCGATCCGCCCTCGGACCGATTCCTTTTATTTTTAAAAGAACCGGTCCGTCTGTCGAGGGTTTGAAAAGTCAAAGGCCCGGACCGGTCTGCCTCTACCTCGGACCGGTCCGCCTTCTGCAGATCTGTCTTCTCCCCTTTCCAAGATTCACCCCCCTTTCCCCCCAATCCCATTCATTCCCTCCAATCCGTTTTCCCTCTTCCCAACCCCAACCTTTCCCTCCCAAATCCATCCCCTTTTCCCTCTAAACCCCTTCCCTCCAAAACCAACCCCTTCCCTCACCCTTTCCACTATAAATACACCCCCAAACCCTCCCCTTCTCCTCACACCTTCAACCCAAATACTCTATTCTCCCTCTCTATTTTTTTCCTAGCAAAAATCCTTCTAGTTTCCATGGCTCCCCGTGTTGCCCCCACCAAATACGACTCCACCGAGATCCAACCCTCCGGTCACGGCGAATTTCGCTCCCGCCAAGAGGAGCGATGGTGCAATCAATTTTTCGGTTTGGGCCGCAAACTCCATATGAGGGAGCTGTCCAATGGGAACAACTGCCCAACTCCGTCACCGCCCTATTCATGGCTCGGAGCTGGTGCCGATTCCTCAACCAACCCTACGAGGCAATTTGGGCCACCGAGATCCACTCATTCTATGGCACTCTAGTTCGGACGGCCCAATTCGAGGCCGAAGCTTTAGTGGATGGGAATGTCATCCCATTTTCCTTGGCCCGTCTCACGGCCAAGTTGGCCGAGTATGACGTCCCGGACGTTCCCGAATTTACCTACCCCCGAAACGTCCCCCCGGTCGACAAGGATACCATCATGGCCCGAATTGCACCAAATGTAGCTTGGACGGGGCAAACCGTCGCTGTTGGACACCTAAACGAGAAGGCGCGCCTCACATTTCAGATTGTGTGCGCCAACATATTGCAAACGTCCAATGATTCCGCCATGAGGCCTCGGCAAGCTACTTTGACATATCATCTCTTCGACCCCCAAACTTCCATCCATTTGGGCTGCACTTTATACGCGGATATCATTAACGCATCCTTGGATGAGAAGGGCGCCACCCCACTTCCCTATGCCCGTTTGATCACTTCCATCCTTAAGAATGCTGGCATAGCACCCCCGGTCGACCACACTCGCATCCCCGATCCTTTCGGACAAGGAACCGCACCAAAAGTGCCAAACAGCTAGCTGTCCTCCGGGCTAGGCGGGGTGATGATGGTGAAGAAGAGGCTGCCTCGAGCGAGAGCGAGGAAGGAGCAAGGCCAACCGGTGAGGATGTCGAGATGGGAGATCTCGGCGCGGACGAGGAGTCGGCGGACGAGGAGGACGACCCAGATTTCGAGTGGGCAGGAACGGACCTATCCGCGCGTATGTCGGCACTTGAAACAAACTCAAGCACCTTTCAGACCAACTACGAGCGCGACATGAGCATCGTTCTCCGTTTCCAAGCGGACATCTATCGCCGCATAGGGGATACTAATGAGCCACTGCCTTCTTACTACCATAACCCTTATGACCCCAACGCGCCCGGTTCCTCCCATCCCCCACCCCGGTGAAGCTTTATATGGTGTTGGCAGCTTTTTATTTATTTTTCCCTGTTCACAGTTGTATGTTTTTCCCTGCACATGTAACACAGTCCTGTTGTAATAAAAACTGCATTTTCTCCATTTGTTTGTTTTATTTATCGCACTTATTATTTTGCCTTATTTAGATTATAGTCCTTTTTGCTTGAGGACAATGCAAAAGTCTAAGTTAGGGGGGGGTCACAAGTGCGTATCTATAAAACTTCGCAAATTTTCAAAAATGCCCAGAAATTTCCAAAAAATCATAAAATTTTGAAAAATCCAAAAATATTTTTGTTCAAAATAAATAAAAATTGGAATTCAAATTTTTCAAAAAAAATCATTAAAAGTCGGTTTAAAGTCTCAAGTTGTAAACATTCAACATACACAAAGCCGAAATTGACCAAAGATGGAAATTGAGCGAAAATTGAGGACTTAACGAATAAGTGTGGAGATTAACAAACCCGGTGAGATTCGAGCCTATCACTTTTTGCGAGTTTTTAAATCAATCCGAGTTAAATGTTAACTCAAAGTTCTTTTGAGTGCCTAAAAAGTTGTCGAAGATCTCAAGTCTTTCATTTTGACCGGTTTTGAAAAATGTATGTAATATTGCTTTGAAAAACGTGACAGATTAATCTTTAAACGTAAATTCATCTCGAAACGCATATGGTAACGCAATTGGCATTTTGGACAATGAGGTAGGCCATCGTTTGTAACCCAAAAATATTGGCCATAAAAAGTTGTGAAAAAAATCATCCCTTTTGTAACCCAAATTTGAGCCGAATAATTTTTCCTTTCGTTTGACAACCCAAAAAACCCAAATAGCTCGAAATTGTGAAAAATGGAAAAATTCAGAATTTAGTCCAAAAAGTGCATATAAAGGGGCAAGAAAAAAAATAGTTATGCTCAACAAAAATAGCAAGAAAAGAAATGTAGTGAAAAACAGAAAAAAAATAGAAAAAAAAAAATGAGCAATAGCCCGGAAAAAGCACAAATGGACATCATTAATTACTTTTCCAATTCCAAACCCCTTCCCTACCTCCTTCATTTTACCCAATATACCTTAAACACCCGAAAAAGTCCTAACCGAGTCCAAATTGCGAAAATTGATTACCGCGCGGAGAGCTAAGACACCAAAAGATAATAAATGAGATTAAATGCACAAAATAGAGGCAATGTTCCCGTTTTTAAAACCGTAATCCTTTGATGAGATCCTTTCACCATAAAAATTCCGTCTTTCTAATTGTATGCGTGATTTTGCTTCCATCAACATTTACTCTTTATATCACGCATACCGAGAGAATAGCCATAATCCGAGAGATTCGTTTGTGAGAGCATCCTGTGAGAACTTGAAATCAAAACGAATTTTCGGATAAGTAAAGTAACGTAATGGCCAATCGATGTAAATTGGCGGTTATATTTCCGGCTTCGCACACACACACTATGGTTCGAGACTTGTAAATATGGCTTGATGATGACTATTTTCTGGAAAAGTTTGAATTGCACAATTTTTGCGTATTTTAAATTTTCTTTGAGTCAAATTTTGTGGGTATATTCTCTGCAAACCCTCACGAGACAACACTCGTCCTACTAGGGTAACCTAGGGGTTTAAAGGCTTGTTTCATACGCTAAATGCAATCGCTTGCCCGCGAAAAATGTATTTTATCCCAATAAAATGATTTTCAAGAGTTGAGCCTTGCTAGGATTCTTTTACATTGCTCGGGACGCGCAAAGTTCTAAGTTAGGGGGGTTTGATTAGGCATAAATTCTTCCTAATTTATCCCTTGATTTAGTTACTTTAGCACCTCGAACAACGTAATTGAGTTGGCTTTATCTCATAATCGTGCTACTGACTGATCCTAATGAGTACACCGAGTTTCTGGTATTTTGTAGTGATTTTACAGGTATTTGATGTCAAGAAACGGAAGAAAGAAATCGGAAGAATCAAGAAAGAAAGAAGGAAAAGTCAAAAGGGCAAAAGTGGAATCTCCACCCGGAATTCAGATAAGATACCTAAAGAGAAGTTGAAGACATATCATTCACGAGTACATAGGAAGAAACGACACCTCAGTCGGAATCTCGAAACAAAATTTATGAGCAGTCAAAGTTGAGCCAAAAAGTCAAATAGCCGGACCGGTCCGCCCCTACCCCGGACCGGTCCGCTTTGCCAAACTCCAGAAGACCCCGAACCACAAGCAAATCGAAGAAGGCAAAAATAAAAGGAACCGGTCCTACCCCAGACCGGTCTTCCCTAAAATAAAAAGAACCGATCCGCCTTGGAGACAGACCGGTCCGTTGAAGGCCCAGACCGGTCCGGGCTTCGAGATTTGCAAATCCTATCTCTTCCTAAAAAGACTCCTAGTGCAGCTGAACTCCGAAATTGTTGTAGGGTATAAAAACCCGATTTATTATTATTATTGTTACAGAGATTTAGTAGGATTTTTCCTCTCCTTTTCCAAAAACCCTAGTTTAGCTAACAATTTCAGTTGTAATTCAAAGATTGAAGATTTATTCAGCGATTTTTGTGAGTACTAGTTTCATTCATTGTTACACTTATTGCTTGGGTAATTTTAGTAAGTATTTCTTATTTTCAATTCCTTTCTACATCTAATTACATTTTCTTTAGATTAATTATGAATTCCTGCACATCAATCATTGTTTTCATTAAATTCAACATGTTAGGTTAGATTTTCCAAGGCCGGGGTACATGAACCCAGCCTGATGTGTTAGTGTGTGTGTATAAAATTAATCTGATGAAGTTAGTGATTGATTATGATCGTATTGCGTAGTTACACAATAATTGTAGATCTTTATATCTCGTTTGTCTCTGGGTACTCGTGATGATTTAGAGTGCAATTTGAGTGTCACTATCGCGATACTGATTTACTCATCCTCAGATTGGGTATGACGCGAGCTTGAACCTCATATACATAATGCTTGGGAGTACTAAATTCCAATCAGATAAATTTATGATTAATATTATAACTGCAATACACTAGGGTTGGGGGATTGTATTCCCGACCTATTTCTCTCATCATTTAAAATAAAAAGTTTCAAATCATCGTTCATTCTTAATTTCGGTAGATTAGTATAGTTGCATTTCTTCATAATTTCATTATCGCATTTAGTTGTAATCAATCTCAAAACCAAATCAATTTTTCCTTTTCTTTTTAGAGTTAAAGTTAGGGTCTCTCCGTCTCTTCCCGTCGTCACAACTTTGTTATCCTTTTTCCTTGAGGATCGATACCCGACTTACTGGGATTATTACTTGAGCGACAGCCTTGCACTTGAGCCTAGAGTGAACGCATTTCTAAGACACATTTTCAGTCGCGTCACCAATGCACCGGCAGTGTTCATGGATCTTATGAACAGGGTTTTCAGGGAGTTTCTCGATCAGTTTATCATCGTGTTCATTGATGACATCCTGGTCTACTCGCGCACCGAGGAGGATCACGCAGAGCATTTGCGTATGGTTTTACAGACACTAAGGGATCACCAACTCTATGCCAAATTTAGGAAGTGTGGATTTTAGCTACGGGAGGTACAGTTTCTTGTTCACGTGGTGTCAGACCGGGGTATTGTGGTGGATCCGAGTAAAATATCGGCGGTGAGGGAGTGGAGGCAGCCCAGGACACCAACCGAGGTGCGCAGTTTTTTAGGATTGGCCAGTTGTTACAGGCTGTTCATCAAAGGATTCTCAAAGATTGCGGGTCCTTTAACGAATCGGACTCGGAAAGGGGTACCTTTCACATGGAGTGATCATTATCAATTAGCTTTCGACGTGCTAAAGGACAAGTTGACATCTGCACCCGTACTTGCATTGCCAAAGGGAGGATTAAAGTATCGGGTTTACACTGACGCATCCTTACAGGGACTTGGGGGTGTGCTTCGGCAGGAGGAAAGGGCTATAGCTTATGCGTCCAGGAAGCTAAAGCCCCACGAGAAGAATTACCCCATTCACGACCTGGAGCTAGCAACGATCGTTTTTGCTTTGAGGATATGGAGACATTATCTTCTGGGAGAGCAGTTCACGTTATTCACGGATCACAAATCACTTCAGTATCTCTTCACACAGAAGGATCTGTATATGAGGCAGAGGTGATGGCTAGAATTTGTGAAGGACTACCAGTTTGATATTCAGTATCATCCTGGTAAGGCTAATGTGGTAGCAGATTCATTGAGCCGGTGACCGACTGGGGAAATATCAGAAGTCTAGAAAGCGAAGTGGAGAGAACTTCGATGTGAGGATGATGTAGCTAGGGCTTGCATGCCAGCATTATCCATCAAAACCTGAGATCATTATGCGGGTTGTGAGGGATCAGGCAGAGGATCAGACCTTTCGGGATAGGGTGAGCCAGTTGCTAGCCGAGGGAGCAGAGGGTTACTCGGTCAGCTCGGAAGGACGCTTACGCCTTAATGGGAGGTTAATTGTGCCAGAGAATGAGGAGTTGAGGCACGCTGTTATGGCAGAGTCCCATGGGTTGAGATTCGCGGTACATCCCGGTGGGGATAAGATGTACCAGGATATGAGGAGGCAGTATTGGTGGGCAGGAATGAAACCGGACATAGCAGAGTTTGTTTCGAAATGTGCCACGTGTCAGCTTGTGAAAGTTGACCATCAGAGACCATCAGTGATGTTACAGCCACTTGAGATTCCCGTGTGGAAGTGGGAGAGCATCTCCACGGACTTCATTACAGGGTTACCGGCATCGCAGAGGGGTCACGATTCCATATGGGTCATTATGGATCGATTAACCAAAGTAGCCCACTTTCTGTCGGTTTGCACAGACTTTGAGACGATGCGTTATGCGCAGCTGTTCATAGTGGAGATTGTTAAGCTGCACGGGGTACCGATAAATATTGTGTCGGACAGAGACAAGATCTTTGTGGCCCACTTTTGGTAGAGTTTTCAAGAGGCCATGGGTACGGAGTTACGTTTGAGTACAACCTATCACCCACAAACTGACGGGCAGACTGAGAGAGTCAATCAGATGCTGGAAGACATGCTCAGAATGTGCATATTAGATTTTAGGGGAGGTTGGGAGAAATATCTTCCTCTGGTAGATTTTGCGTATAACAACTCTTACCAATTCACGATCGGCATGGCACCATTTCAGGCACTTTATGGGAGACCTTGTCATTCACCCGCTTGTTGGTTAGAGGTGGGGGACAACAAACTATTAGGTCCAGAGATTGTTCAGGAGACGTCTGCCAAGATAGAGTTAATCCGAGGGAGGATTCGGATAGCTCAGGATAGGCAGAAGAGTTACGTTGATGCTTCACGGAGACATGTGGAGTTAGAGGTTGGGGACTAGGTATTGGTCTGGGTATCTCCTATGAAAGGGGTGATGAGGTTCGGTAAGAAGGGTAAGTTGGCACCGAGGTACGTGGGACCTTTCCTATTATCGAGAGGGTGGGGCCAGTAGCTTACAGGCTGGGATTGCCAGAGCACCTTCAGCGAATACACGACGTGTTCCATGTGGCATCGCTGAAGAAATATCGCAGGAGCGAGAGGGCCTTCTGGCACATTCCACTCGAGGAAATTGATTTACAGCCAGACATCTCATATGAGGAGAGACCGGTGACTATTCTGGACCGTAGTGAGCGGAAGTTACGATCCAAGGTTGTTCCACTAGTTAGAGTACAGTGGGGTCATCACAACGTTGACGAGTCTACCTGGGAGCGGGAAGAGGATATGCGGGAACAATATCCAGAGCTTTTCACCACAGGTACGATCTAATTTCGGGGATGAAATTCCTTTGTTAGGGGGGGAGTATGTAACACCCCGTATTTTTATGAATTTAATTCGTATTTAATTCGGGAATTCAAAATTACTTGTGTGTCGTAATTTTAATTGAATTAATTATGGCAAATTATATTTAAATATTAATCGGGGAGTAAATGGTTAATATTGAAGGAAACTTATTTACTAAGTGAACAGTAATAATGTATTTACATCATTTCGGGTATTAATGACGAGGTATGTACTTATTTTAGCCGGGAGTCGGTATAGACTAATTTGGGTGTGAAATAAGTATTGTTATAAATTAATTCGGATGCCAATTCTGAGTGTACGATTGAGTTCGGATGGGCCGAGATAGTCAGAAAAGTGTACCCGGGGGTAGTAAACGGGTCACGGGACGTTTTTAGATATAACCGGGCTCACACGGGGGCATTTGGGTCACTTGGGCTTGGTCCATTAGACAAAAAATGGGATTAAAGTTAATTAATTAATTATAAGAAACAGGGGAACGGTTATATTGAGTTTAGAGAAGACTAAAAGGGTTAGAAAACCCTAACAGCAGCCAAAGCAAAGTTGGGGATCACAAGAGAGCCAAAAGAGTCATCTTCAACCTTGGGCACTCACGATTCCAAATTCAGACTCTACGAACCCTAAGGCAAGTGGTTAACTTGCTGTAGCATTTAAAGTGTAATTCAATTCATATTTATGTGATGTGGAAAATTAAAGAAATTCGTTTTGGGAATTAAAGGGGATAAACATGGGATTTTGAAAATCATGAATCTGATTTCTAAATTGAATAGAAATTTGTATACAATCTGAGATTTGTAGTTGTATCTAGTAAAATGTGTAAACCTGGATGATTTAGAAACGAATTGGTATTAGGGAATTGATGTTTAACTGGTTTAAATATTAAATGGGCCTTTACCCAAATTCGTGGTAACAATAGAGAAAGTAAAATTAAGTGATGTTTCTGGACTCTAGGAAGGATCCTTGTAAGGCTTTTGATGTTATTTGTCGATGGGAAAACTTAGTTTTCAGTGTAGAAGAAACTAGGGTTTGGAGGTGTGCAACAATGGCTGAAACAACCAACTCGGAGAAGACGAGGACCTGATCGATCGAAGGTGGACCATCGATCGATCGATGGTCCGGAAATTTTGACAGTTCGCCCAGTTTTCCTTTATATGTAGAGAAATTTAATTTAACATTCTTCCATGCCTTAATCGTTGAGTAATTAATACATGGGTTTAAATCTAATTAATTGTGAATAAAATTAATTAGAATTTGAAGGCGTTTTAGTGTGACACATCATGATTAAAAATTAATCGGGATGTGGGGAAAAATTGGGCGTGACACTAGAGTTAAATTTTGGAAATTTTTAATTCAGAATGATTTAATAAAGGATTGAGTGGACAAGTCTGGGAATATTGGTTGAGCGATACCGGGATGTAGATTTTATTTAGGTGAAGGCTAAATAATTTAGAGTCGGGGATTTAGACTCGGGTGTTGTTTATTTCGGGCCACGAGAGTAAATCGGAATATGTTGGTTGGGGCGATACCAAAGGAAATTAATGTACAAATTAATTAATAATTAGAGTTGGGCCATAAACTCAAAATAAAATGGAATGGGCTTGTGTCACGGACTTCGTGCACGGTGTAGCCGGGGTATTTTGTATTCATACATATACGATGTGTGATAGTATATATATATGATGTGTACATTAATATCAGTGAATATATATTATTATTATATATATACTCTAGTGCTATAGGGGGAGGTTGCGCGTAGTGGATGAATCCCCTAGCTTGAGGAGTAAGGCGAGTATAATCCCAGGTCATAGCGTCCGTTATATGGGTGAGGGGCATATCACTTTCAGGGAAGGAATATGACCGCCTCCAACATATATGTATTAACCAAGTTAGTGAGCAATTCTGACTTGGGGTAACTAGGTTATGTGATTTCACCTAGTGGGATGGCACTTTAGAGAATTTATACCCGGGGAGACTTTACTCGGGAAAATACTATTATTAAACGTTATTTCAGTATGTTTGTGAATACTGCAATATGACTAAATATATAATTAGGTAAATAATTATATATGGGATAATAAATACAAAGTGTCGAATGTATTATGTGTATAACAGGTGTTACTGTTATCTGGCATTAAAAAGGAAAATGATTTAATTAAGTTGATGTCTGTAATAACTTAAAAATCATAATTTAGGGCATACTCGGTTAGAGTAGGGTTATTTGCAATAAGGGTTACATAAGTTATCGGGTCAGGATAGTAGGACCTAGGTAAATTTAATTAAGGCGTTAGTAGTGCACATTAGAGGAGGGGCGAGGATATCCTCAAGGGAGTGCGACACTAACTAAAATATGGAGAGCATGCATATATTATTTATTACTGCAAGTTAATCATTTGCTAAATGTTTTTCAAATATTTTTGGGTACTAACCCTTGCTATAAAAAATTTAAAAACCTTTTAGGTGTCCAGCCACAGGGACACCAGGCTTGACTCTATTTCAGGAGATCCGTTGCTGCAGCATATGTGGGTGTTGCGGGAGTTTGATAAACGCTTCATTCTTTCATTCTTAGTATAGAGACTTCTTCAGTATTTCGAGCATGTCGCTCACAGTTCTATAGTTTTGATAGATATGTTGAGATTATTTATTTATCTTCATTTCTACTTGTTGGGTTTTGGGTCGATGGTTTATTCGGTCAGTTAATAAATTGGTGAATGATTGTTTGCTTTTTTTAGTTAATTGTGATTAATTGCGTTATTTATTTTCCGCATGAGATTTCATTTAAGTTAATGAAAGATAAAATTTGGCACCTGTCTAATTGTCTCACTTAGGTGGTTAGTAATTAAAAAGACGACAGTGATGCTAAGAATGATCCAACTGAGAAACCTGTTCTAACTTAATTTATGACTGATCACCCGGGGATAATTAGGCGGAGTGTCACAGTGTCCCACTTACGGTATGGTGTCACCGGGATATGAATACCCACGGTGTGGTGTCATTGCCATATGAATAACCACGGTCTCCAGTGATCGTTATATTTGGGTTAAATAGTTCTTAAAATTTCTGCATAAACCACAGTGTGAGATCAAACCGTGGAGTGTGAACATACGGATACTTCTCATCGTACTTATACCTTTCTTAGTTTCATTGGACCGTGTTAGTTGGGGTGAAAAATAGCTCAAGTCTCTGCATATATGGGACGGTGAGAACAAACTGTTGGATATATTTATACGACTACTTCTCATTGTACCTCTACCTTTCCCGATTACATTGGACCGTGTTAGTTGAGGTGAAAAATAGCCCAAGTCTCTGCATATATAGGACAACGTGACTACACCGTGGCCTATATTGTTATGGCTAGTCCCCACCGCGGGGATGCTTAACACGGTTACATTAGGCTGTCTTGGTAGGCCTGAAAAATAGCCCAACTCTCTCTCTATATAGGATGGTGAGAACAAACCGTGGGATATATTTATATGTATACCTCTTAGCGTACCTATACCTTTCACGGTTACATTGGACCGTGTTAGTTGGGGTGAAAAATATCCCAAGTATCTGCATATATGGGATGGTGAGAACAAATCGTGGAAGGTATATGTACGGCTAGTCCCCACTATGGTGATGCTTGACATGGTTACATTGGACCATGTTGGTAAGAACCACAAGACTTTACATATAATAAATGATTGCAAAAAGATACAAAAAGTTACAATAAAAAATTCTTAAGAACCAGAAGACTTTACATATAATAAATGATTGCAAAAAGATACAAAAAGTTACAATCCATTTACATATAATCAATTATTGCCAAAAGTTACAAAAAGTTACAATCATTAGCCCTAGACTTTCTCCAACAACCAATTTACATATAACTAAAATTTGCAATCCTGATAATTACAAAAAGTTACAATCAACCCTAAGACTTTCACCATTAAATTTAAGCCGCCGTCAAGTCCTCGTCCTCATCCGATGATATCAAGCACGTTTTATCTCTCGTTGCAATGTCTTTGGGACATAGATTCTGAAATGTTTGTAAGCGAGACTTAAAAAAAGTAGGCCACTAAAGGGCATCTTGACTAGCCCTTGATCTCCTGTGAGAGGCAATTGGTGGTAGGGGCAAAATCTTGTGCATTTCAAACTCACCCAATGAATATTTGATACGTTCAGGATATAGATGATGCTATTCTCTTCCATCATAGGTTTTGGCCCAACGTCAAATGGAACAAAAGTTAAACATTGATATTTTGATATCAACACAACCATTAGCTTAAGTGAATTCGCCTCAAGGTAGCCAAACTCTGACATTATAAATCATCGCTCGCTTGTGCATGAGTGTCTAAAATAGTCTAATATCCTCTTATACTCATCAATATCATAGGAGGTTATCACCGTAGCCCAAAACAGCTTGTCCTTACGTAGTTCAGACAACAAAGCACTGCAAATAGCATGAGAATGTTCTAGTCCATCCCTAACACTCGCACCTTTGGAACTAACCCTATATCCACAGTTCCCATCATATTTTACATCATATATATCGTCCATAAATAATTAAAAGAACTCGGGAACGTCCTTCATATACATCTTTTTCTCCCGAGACCACGTATCTGATTTCACGCCAGTCAACGGGGTCTTGTTTGCGAAGACTTTTTCAAGTTCCGCTGTGGACGGTACATCTTGCTCCCAAGCACAAGGGGTTCTTTTTGTAGATATATCGACAAACCTTTTCCCCTTAGGTGGCCTACCTTTTTGACAAATTTGTACGGGCTCCATCAAGGGTGTGCTGGAGGGTTCAGCAATCTCCATTAACTTGTTTAGCATCATCTTTCTAACGGCTTCACCTGCCTCACTCCACCTTTTCTTAAACAATATAATCTCAGGTGTATATTCAAGGTCACGGTACCGATGGATGTCCGGGACAATGGCAAGTTTCCTCCAATGATCGTCTAGTGCTCACAGTGCAGTTGCTTGGCCTAACTTCTCCCATTGGACCAAATCGTGGACACATAGTAATCCGTATATGGTGCGAAGTACGTGGGAGCATCGTATCTCCATATATTGGGTGTTAGCGCCTGATGCGCTCAACACCGATCGCATGCAATCTATCTCGACAACAATTAGATCCAATGCATAGTGTGATGCCCTACCACGAATCTCGTGCAACAACGCGTCACTGTGTCCGTTGATCGAGGGTGAAAAGTAGCGCGTGTCAAACGCTGATCGTTGTTTTCTGTTCACCACCTCTATAAAAATCTAAGTTACGACTACACTTGCGAGGCAAGCACAGCGGTAAGTCGGGTATCGAAAATATCCACTGAGACGAGTTGCTAGAATTCAATTGATTTAATATTCCAGAAATAAAAGTGCAAAAGGTGATTACAAACTAAAAAGTAAAAGATGCATAAAAGGGAAATGATTAATCTAGGCAAGTGTATTGAAACTAGACTAACAAAGCGAGAAAAACTATAGGTTGCGTCGAATATCCCTCACCCGAGTTAATTTGTATAAAATGAATACATGGGTCGACGAGTTATTTAGAATGCATCTCGTTTCGACAGTTAATTGAATCAAGAGTTGTCACTCCCCTAAATCCGCATAAAAGCCTAATAAGATTTTGGCGTCAACAAATACCCCGAAAATTACGCACGAAAAGTCTTAAGCACGGGATATACATGATATGCCCCGTCAAATCTCTTAGTCGCAATAACTAGGACAACGTACCCGAAATAGACTCGTACACGTCATCACCAAAGCAAAGCAACGCGTCAACCCGAGTGAGTTCAATTCAAACACAACCTAATTTAAATTAGCTAAAAGCATGGTAAAAACGCGATAAATAGAAAGCGGTAAATAAATGCGGTAAATCAACACTAGAAAGAGATTAAATCAAAGTATGTAAAGAAAGCATGTAAACTAAATTAGAAAGCAAGAAATAATGAAATACAAGTTAAACTAATGGATAGGGTAATGAATAGTCAGCTTACATACCAAAAAGGGTGTCAATCCAAAGAGAAATGAAGAAGAACTCTTCAAAAACCCAAACCCTAAGCTAAACTATCCTAAAATCTATCCTAAAATGTTGTTATTATATATTTACAACAAAATTGGCTATTTATACAAAGTGGAGTTAAATTAGAAAACAAAAGGGAAAAGAAAAGAAAGTGGCAAAATATCTCCTGGAAACAGGGGATCGATCGATCGACCCAAACCGTTGATCGATCGATGGTGAATAAATTAGCCCACTGTCTCGAAGGATCGATCGATCGATCCTTTTGATTGATCGATCGATCAAGCAGGTATCAGCACACTGCATTGCTGTTTTGGCCTGTTTGCATTTCTCGTCCGCTGAAATCGTCGTAACTTCTTTGTTCTGAATCGGAATCGTACACCGTTCACGACCAAGCGAAGCTTGCGAGGAGGGCTACAACTTCCATGTAGATAATGGGCCAGGTGCCCAAAATGTGAATTGACTAATTTTCCCTTCAACGTGCGATCGCGTACGAAAATCGAGCGGAATGCGTCTGAACTTCACACTTGGCATCCAAATACCTATAAAAGCTCAATTAACTCCTGCAAAACATGTTAACATAGAAATCCGAGGTTGTCTGGTTAATGAACATAAATATAAGGAATAAGATACTCGAGGGGGCTAAAATACGTCCATTCGGAGGATGAAATACGCAATATTTGCATATCATCATCCATGCTTGGTGGATTGGAGTGATTTCTGAAACTCCGTTTGAATTTGAGTGACTTGGTGGCCAAGCAATGCATCCATACCCTTCCACACCGTCGTAAACGAACCGATGTTATTTGTTAAGTGTTTTTTCAGCTGCACAATGGCACCCTCCGCTTTATTAGTTGTTCGGTTTCCAAGGTGGGGTATACTATTAGTCCATGTATGCCCAAACTGAAAATGTAAAGGCATCCAGTTCTTCTGTATGTACCCAACCGTGTTCAGGTATTCTTGCCAGTTTTGGTGGAAAGCCAACCAAGCATTCTCAAAGTCATTCGTATTCTCAGACTCCAACACCCCAATCCAACCTTGCATGTAGGGGTGTGCAAAAAAACCGACCGGCCCAAAAATCGAACCAAATCGAACCTGACATTTTTTTAGCCCGGTTCGGTCTGCGATTTAAAGATTTAAAAAACCGACCATGTCGGTTCAGTTTGCGGTTTAGACCTAAAAAAATCGATTTAAACCGAACCGACATTAATATTTATATTAAAAACCCTTAAATAATTTCTATTTTCATATCCAAAAACCATTAACCGATCTTAAAAACCGACCAAAACCGAAAAATCGGCCTAAAAAACCCGCCCAAAATTGAAAATCGATCAAAACCGAACCGAAATCAAACCGAACCGAACCAAAACTGATGTGAACCGAAACCGATGGGTTTTTCCATCATCAGTTCGGTTTCGATCCGACTTTTTCCAAAATCGAACCGATCGGTTCGATTTGAATTGCGGTCCAAAATCGAACCGAACCGACCCATGCACCCCATACTTGCATGAATGCCTTCTTGTCCTGGTATTTGATGTTGTGTTTCATATATGCACCTTTAATGTTTTTTTGAACATGGAATAAGCATAGTAGAATGGTGGCAAGTGGAAACATGTTTGGCACGACAAAGCTTCTGGCTCGTATAATGATCGCAAATGTTGCAAAGCCCATATAAAATTCTCCTCATTCTCACTCTTTAGAAATGCAAATGCAATGCAAGAAGATTTCCCGATATAAGTGACCCCAATCATCTCAAACAATAGCATATTGTACTGATTGGTCTTGTAAGTGCAATCGATCATGAGCACACTCGGGAAGCATTTCACCAACAAGAAAGAGGTGGGATGTGCGAAAAATAAATCCTCCGCCACATCAATTTGCTCATTCCTTCGATGCCAATGGACATAATTCTTCTCCCCCAGCAAATGCATCAACTGTTGCATCGTGGTGCGACCTTACATCTCAACGTTCTTCATTTTGTTTTTAGCGTTATATGTTGTTCGTATGGATGAACAATTGTACTCCGACCTCATTTTCAATGTCTGGAGTACTTCCTTCGGGCCCACCTCATTATTTATCATCTTAAAAGCAATGTTCCACTCTTCTTGGGAGAGTCGACCGACATATGAGTGCCCAACAAATGATTTTGGCACCTCGTAGTTGTGTATCCCACAGACAACTTTAACCCTCCAACGACCATTATCGTGGGGAACGCCTTTCAATCGAAAGGGGCAATCACATTTTCGCGTTCCGCAAGAACGCTTCCTCTTTTTGTCCAACCCCTCATCTTTTTTGGGTCTATGAAGATTGCTTCGCTCACAACCAAGTACGACCCCCCTTGCAGAGTATACTAGCCTTGTCGGATTTCAGAATTATCACGACCGCATGAAGCTTGCGACCAACTTGTTGACACCAATTAATCATCTTGTCGCAGTCATCAAGAATCTGCACAAGATGAACATTGTTAAATGAAAGGACAATTTAAATGGAGATTTCAAGTATAAATGTAAAATCATATTGAGTACAATATAAATAAACTAAACATGCATCCATAGTGGTGAATTCGACTGTATGGTCTTGATTAATCGCATTAATATTCAATCATTCTTCTATTTTCGCATCCTAACAATGCATACAATCAAATTATATCATACAATAATGTCATACATTAAAAATCTCAAAGTGTTGAAATTTAACTACGTGATATGATTTTTTATCATAGACGATCTGAAACCTGGAAACAAATCACGCAAACATTTGGGTGAGGTTGATGCCGTTGCTTGTTCGCTCATATTTGGTTAACGCATATTCGCTTTCTCGGTGGAAGCACATTGAGTAGATGCACTCGTTACAATGAGATTGTTTATATCTTACCAAAATGTATCATCTAGTACCGAGTCATCTAACTGAAATGATAATGCAATAATTAGTACAAAAAGAATGCAATAATCAGTACAAAAAGAATTGGCAATATAATAACAAAAATCAATAAAAACAGATAACCGCTACATAAATTAAATCTATATTGAAATTTTATATCTATATTGAAATGTTATATCTAATAACAAAACCATGACCAACTATAACCGTGGCTATAAAACCATGACCAAGTCAAACGGTGGGGTCCTTATCACGATGACATCAAACCGCCATTTATCATCCCACGACCAACTATAACCGTGGGACATATTACGGTCACTTGTGACCCAAAGTGATTGTCACTTACGACGACGGGCAACCGTAAATGCAGTCACCTCGTTTTTTTTAATCTTTTCATCATTTTAAATGTTGTTTTACAGATTATATAGTGTGTAGAGGTGTCTTAATACCTCAAAATCATCAAACGAGCATTGAATATTATGAGTTTGGAAAGCTTGATCAACGACTTTCTTTTTCTCAACCATTGCAATGGAGCCCCTTGATCCTTGATTTCTGTATATAAATAACACAACAAGGACCACAATAACACAACAAACACACGAAAATGGAGATCTGGGAAGAAATGGATAAGGTGATTTTTGCTAGGTTTAACCGTGGGTTTGATGCTTTCGGTGGAAAAATCAATCGGTTTGAGTTTTGTTTATTGTGGTGTTTTTGATTATATGGTGTTGGTTTGTGTGAAATTTTTTGTTTAGTTTGTGATATATTAAACATTTAAAAGAAAATAAAAGGTATAATACTTTTAGATGTGATTAATAAAATTTAAATGTAATTTTTATATGATGTTTTGAAGATATTTTATAGATGTATTTATGATGGGGCTAAAAACTTTTGAAATGAAAAATGTAGCATTAATTTGCGGCGGGCGGCAAGTGACGAAGAGTATTACGAAAAAATAATTGTAAAAATTATAGCGGCGAAGTTGTGGAAAAAATAGGATAAAGTGATGGTGGTGTTGGGTTGTCTCCAAGCCATTCCCCCTACAATACCACCACATCATGAAACCCCTTCTTCTTGTTCATCTTGTTGGTTAAACAAGACCCTTGTTCTCACAAGGCGTAAAACTTTAATCTCTAGTGCTTCTCTGGTGGCTTCCTATCTCCATTTCTATCAAAATTCCGCCATTGCCCAACAGGCTGAGGCTGAGGATGAATCTCAGCAACAAGAAGATCGAGTAGTTCATCTCTTTCAGGTCCCTCCCTCTCTTTCTTTCTTTTTGTTGGGCCTAAGAAGACTATGAGGACATCACTGCAATATGATACTTACACTGCAATTTTTTTTATCAAGTGATTGCTGTGTGTTCTAATTTGCATATCCATTTGTTTGGGAGCCCTATTTTCGTGCCTTGGACTTGGAAAATATTTTTTCAAATTTTACAAGTTTTGAACTTAGGGTGGATTTGATTGCAAACATGGAAAATGAGCGAAAAATAGTTCATTTGGATGACAAGTTGGAAAATGAACGAAAAAATTTATTTTTTCTATTTTTCATGGAAATCAATTTTTTGGTGGTTCGATAAGAAATATTTTCTAATAAAAATGAGATTTGAGATGCAACAATTGTTACTTGAATGGTGATTGTTCTTATATAAAGTGTTTGTAATTAAAGTACTACGTGAAAAAATATGAGTCTAAATAACTATTTTTCATGAAATTTTTTTGTATGTCAATCAAACACACCCTTAGGGCGAGTTTGAGTAGAAAGTTGGAAAATGATTGAAAAGGTGATTTTTAGTATTTAGTCCCATTTTTTAAGATTTATTTGTAGTCAATCCCATGTTTTTATTTTTTAAGTTGTTAGCCCTATTATAATCGCTATGGGGCACGTGCCATTTTCTGCAGAAAGGAAGGATGATGGTTACAGAGTATTTATCGACAATTTTGAGTGGTTATGGAACTTGCTATAATTTTAAAAATACATGGGATGAGAGTCTAAAAAATTTTAAGAGATGGAACTAAAGTAAAAAAAAAAAACTAAGGGTATGTTTGATAAATAAGATGGAAAATAATCGCTAAGAGTCAATTTCCATGGAATTGAAAACTTGAAAATATTTTTCGTGGAAAAAATTTGTTGGTGTTGTTTAATTGCAATTATTTTTCAGGTCGAAAGTGATCTATTTTCCATCTTTTATGTGTTTGATTTCCAATATTTTTCATGAAAAAAAAAGTAGAAAATATATATAAAAAACATTAAAATAATAAACAATCCTGAAAATTAATAAAAATAACCACAAAATTTTAAAAAAATGAAGAAAAATAAAAAAATACAGAATACTCAACTCAACTCAACAAAACCTTTTTCCAATTATTTGGGATCGGCTACATGAATCCTATTTTTCCATTTCATTCTGTCCAGTGCAATATTTTCGGTTAAACCACATGACATCATGTCCTTTTTTATAATATCCCACCAAGTCAATTTAGGCCTACCTCTACCCCTTATGTTACCATCAATACTAACTAAATTACTCTTCCTTACAGGAGCATCTATTGGTCTACGCTTGACGTGTTCAAACCATCTAAGTCGATTTTCTCTTAATTTATCTTCTATAGGAGCTACTTTTACCGTTTCACGAATTTGTTCATTTTTAATTTTATCCTTTCGAGTTTTACCACAAATCCATCTTAGCATTCGCATCTCCGCCACACTCATTTTCTGCACATTTTGTTTCTTGGTTGCCCAACACTCTGTCCCATATAACTTGGCGAGTCTAATGGCCGTCCTATAATATTTACCTTTTAACTTCAAAGGTATACGCCTATCACACAAAATGCCGGTAGCACTTCTCCACTTAACCCAGCCTGCTCTGATCCTATGAGTAATATCATCACTAATATCTCCATCTTTTTGGATAATATATCCTAAATAACGAAAATGATCGTTTCTAGGTATCTCTTGACCCTCCAATTTCACCACATCTCCATTTGTCCTCCTATTACTACTAAAATTGCACTCTACATATTCTGTTTTAGTTCTGCTTATTTTAAATCCTCTTGTTTCTAAAGTGTCTCTCCACAATTCCAACCTAGCATTAATCCCTATCTTAGTCTCATCCACTAAAACAATATCATCTGCAAATAGCATACACCATGGCACCTCATCTTTCTATTTGTCCAGTCAACTCATCCATAACAAGCGCAAAGAGATAAGGACTTAATGCTGAACCTTGGTGTAGCCCTACCGTAATTGAAAATTCACTACTTTCTCCGGCTGATGTTCTTACTGTAGTCATCGCACCATCATACATATCCTTGATCACATCAATATATCTGCGAGTCACTCATTTTTTATGTAGAACCCACCATATTATATCTCTGGGTATCCTATCATACACCTTCTCCAAATCTATAAAAATCATATGAAGATCCTTCTTTTTCTCCCTATACCTCTCCATTAATCTCCTCAATAAATAGATTGCTTCCATTGTTGACCTCCCAGGCATAAACCCAAATTGATTCTCAGATACTGTTGTCTTTAATCTCAATCTATATTCAATCACTCTCTTCCAAAGTTTCATTGTATGACTCATTAACTTAATACCACGATAATTTGAACAACTTTGTATGTCCCCTTTATTTTTATAAATAGGTACTAAAACACTTTTTCTCCATTCATCGGGCATTCTATTAGTCATTAAAGTTCTATTGAATAATTTTTTAAGCCATGATACTCCATCCTCCCCTAAGCACTTTCAAACCTCAATAGGGATACCATCTGGTCCTAAAGCCTTTCCTGTTTTCATTTTTTTTAGAGCAATCCTGACCTCTGTTGTCCTAATTCTGCGAAAAAATATATTTTCTCGAGTCTCCCTAAGTTCCTCTATATCTAATCTACTCCCATTATCTCCATTTAATACCCTCTCAAAGTAGTTTTTCCATCTTTCCATAATTTCATCATCTTTGACTAGGACTCTCGAATCATCATTTTTGATACACTTAACGTTATTAAAATCTTTTGTTTTCCTGTCCCTAAGTTTAGCAAGCTTATAAATACTTTTTTCCCCTTCTTGTGTACCTAATTTTGTATAAAGATCATCATACGCTTTTAACTTAGCATCTCTTACCACTTTCTTAACTTCCTTTTTAACCCATTTATATTTCTCAAAATTTTCTTCATTTTTATTTATTTGCCATGTTTTAAAGCACTCCCTTTTAATTTTTACTATATTTTGTACTTGTTCATTCCACCACCAAGTTTCTTTAGGCTGTGGCCCCTTGCCTTTTGATTCTCCAAGAATTTCTTTTGATATTCTCCTAATGCATGTGGCCATCTTATTCCACATTATGTTAGTCTCTTCTTCAGTATTCCATGTTGCTTCATTTAATAATTTATCTTTAAATAGTTCTAATTTCTCTCCTTTTAAGTTTCACCACCTAGTTCGTGGGTTAATCTTCACTTTTCGCACTCGTGATTGATTTTTAATATTTATATCCAACACCATTATCCTATGTTGTGAGGTTAAGCTCTCTTCCGGGATAACCTTGCAATCTTTACACGTTAATCGGTCTCCTTTTCTAGTAATAAAAAAATCTATTTGGCTCTTGTGCGTTCCACTTTTATAAGTTATTAAGTGTTCAAGCCTCTTTTTAAAACATGTATTTACTAGTACAAAATCATAAGCCATCGCAAAATCTAAGATAGACTCTCCCCCGTCATTCCTATCTCCAAAACCATATCCTCCATGCACTATCTCATATCCTACACGATCTTCTCCGACATGGCCATTAAAATCTCCCCCTATATAGATTTTCTCACCTACGGGTATTTCTTGAATTAGTTCATCCATTTGTTCCCAAAATTGTACTTTCGTGTGCTCATCTAATCCTACTTGAGGTGCATAAGCACTAACAATATTAATTATGTTTTCACCTAATGCCAATTTTACAAGTATAAGTCTATCACCTTTCCTAATAACGGATACGATATCGTCCTTAAAGTTCTTATCTACTATTATTCCAACTCCGTTCTTATTTCTATGTTTTCCTCTATAATAAAATTTAAATCCTGTATTTTCTATTTCTCTAGCTTTCTCACCGACCCATTTAGTTTCTTGTAAACAAGCTATGTTAACTTTTCTTCTTATCATGGTATCTACCAACTCCATCCCTTTACCTGTCATAGTCCCTATGTTCCAAGTCGCTAACCTAAGTCTAGTATCCTGGACTAGCTTCTTTACCCGCACACGTCCAGCTTGCTGCAGGAACCCTTGCGTATTTATCGTCGCATCCGGGCGCCGATGCGACGCCCCTTGCCTATTTTTCGAGACACCCGGTGGCAGGCGCAACGCCCATTGCCTATTAAAAAAACAGAAAAAATGTATTAAGATTATTAAGAAAAAATAAAAATGAATAAAAACCAATTCCGCCACGCCCCCCCCTCCCCCACCCCAACCCCCAAATGTTCCGTCCCTTGTCGCCAGGTCTGTTCTTTTTTTATTTTATTTTAAATATTTGCATTTTTATTAGTTTTCTAGGGTATTTATTCATTTCCATTTTTTAAATTTTTTGAGCGCTTTTATATATTCTTTTATTTTTTTCTTAATTAATGAATTTATGACTTTTAAATAAATTCTTGGGTTTTTTTTAAAATTAATTCAGGGGTTAATATTTCTTTTCAATTTTTTACTCATTTTTTGTTTTTTTTTTATTGATTTTTTCTGACCTTTTTTGTTATTTTTTGTTTTTTTAAAATAAATTCTCTAATAAATATTTATTTTATGTATTTCTTTTCATTTTCTGTATTTTTTAAATTTTCTGAGCGTGTTTTGTAATTTTCTGTTATTTGTTTTCTTAATTATTAAGTTTCCGACTTTTTAATAAAATTTTGGGTGTTTTTAAAATTAATTCCGGGGTTAATATTTATTTTCTTTTTTTATCCACTTTCTGTATTTTTTTCATTATTTTGGGTGTTTATTCATTTTTTGATTTTTTTTCATTATTTTGGGGTTTTTATTTAGTTTCTGTATTGTTTTTCAATATTTTTGGGTTTTATTCACTTTCTCGATTTTTTCTTTATTTTTGGGTTTTTCTTCATTTCTAGATTTTTCCCATCATGTTTGGGGTTTTATTCACTTTCTCTATTTTTTTCATTATTTTTGGGTTTTTATTCACTTTCTAGATTTTTTTCATTATTTTTGGGTTCCATTCATTTTCTGGATTTTTTTCATTATTTTGGGGGTTTTATTCACTTTCTGTATTTTTTTCATTATTTTTGGGTTTATTCACTTTCTGGATTTTTTCATTATTTTTGGGGTTTTATTCATTTTATGGTTTTTTTTCATTTTTTGGCGGGTTTATTCACTTTATGTATTTTTTAAATTAGTTTTGGGCACTTTCTGGATTTTTTCCATTATTTTTGGGTTTTTATTCACTTTCGGGATTTTTTTTCATTTTTTTTCGTTTTTGGGGGGGTTTATTCACTTTTTGTATTTTTTTCATTATTTTTGTCGTTTTTTTTCACTTTCTGGATTTTTTTTCATTTTTTTTGGGTTTTTATTCATTTTTTGGATTTTTTTTCATTTTTGGGGGGTTTTATTCACTTTCTGGATTTTTTTTCTTTATTTTTGGGTTTTTATTCATTTTCTGGATTTTTTTCATTTTTTTTTGGGTTTTATTCACTTTCTGGATTTATTTCAATATTTTTGGGTTTTTTCATTATTTTGGGGTTTTTATTCACTCTATGTATTTTTTTTAATTATTTTTGGGGTTTTATTCACTATTTGGATTTTTTTCATTATTTTTAGGTTTTCATTAATTTTCTGGATTTTTTTCTTTTTTTTTGGTTTTATTCACTATTTTTTTCATTATTTTTGGATTTTCATTCACTTTCTAGATTTTTTTTCATTATTTTTTGGTTTTTATTCATTATCTGGATTTTTTCATTATTTTTGGGGTTTTATACACTTTCCGTAAATTTTTTCATTATTTTTAGTTTTTTTTGCACTTTTTGGATTTTTTTCATTATTTTTGGGTTTTTTATTAATTTTCTGGATTTTTTATCAATTTTTTTGGTGTGACAATTCTTTTCCCTAGAAAATGAATAACAAGGTGGGAGGAGGTTTTTAATTCCACCTTTTTGTGAAAAAAGTGGTTACGTGACTTGTTTTAAGGAAATCAATTCAATGATTTTTTTTTTTTATCAAACATCCAAAAGATGGAAAATGACTCCATATATTGTATTTTCCATGGAAAATTAGTGTTATCAAACACATCCTAATTGAAAAATGCCTTGGAAAATGAGGGGAAAAATGCCTTGGAAAATGAGGGGAAAAAGGTAACGGTGGTTTGGTCTACTTTTGAAGTTTGAAGTTTGAAATTTGATGTTTTTATGGATGGAAAGGGGTGATTTACAATTTTGGACCTAATGTTTCAAAAGTTAGCAATGTTAAAGTCCGAAGTTTAAAAATTGCTCAAATTAAACCCTTTGTTAGATTGGTGTTATAGAAATCAACGGTTCTGCTGATTAGGCAACCAGGTTGGACTTCTAACTTCTGACTTATTAGGTAAGCCAGTAAAAAATGACATGTGGCTAAAGAATATTTAATCTAAAAATAAACTAAAGAAATGCCACCTGTACTGAAAAACAAAAATATAAAAAAACTGAAAAAAAATTTGAAAAAAAAATACACATAAATACAATAACCCCTCTACCCATCACCACCCTTGAAACCTCCTGCCACTCCCCTTCCCCTTCCCCTTTTACACCTCCTAAAATGTTAATACACAACACCCATTCCCATTAACCTCCATATCTACACACAACACACATAACCATGAACACTTGCATACACGGTAACACACCTATACACATACCTATAGGAAATCATACTTACATATACACAATACATACACAAGACAGACCCATATACACCATATACACACACCCATATTCGCTACATACCCACAAACACGACAAATGCATACGAAACAGACCCATACAAACACACACATGCACATATAAACCCACGTACACAAATACACACAATCTGTGTACACAGATCTATGTATATATACACTAATATATATGTAGAGAGAGAGAAGATTAGAAAAGATGCCAACGGTTGAGACGAATAAACTTCGATAAATCGATGTGAGGTGGGTGGGAGAGAGAGGCGGTAGTGGCTGAAGGAGGGAGAACAATGGTGGCTGGAGGAGGGAGGGTTTAAAGTATAAAGAGAGATGGAGAGGTGAGAGGGAGACAATTCAGATTTTTATTTTGTTTGTGAGTATTTTCTTTTTTTTGCGTAGATTTTTCAAAGCTGTTAAAAAGGGGTTGTTTAGAATAAAAAGAATAGTTTTTTTTGGGTTTAGTCCCATCTCCTATGATTATTAGGCTCCCATTCCATGTGTTTTTAAATTTGTAGCAATTCCCATAACCCTAAAAACCGCCCACAACTATTTTGTAACCGTCCCTCTTTCTTTTCGCAGATAATGACACTTGTCTGGATACAATAGGACCAACAACTAAAAAAAAATAAAAACATGAGAGTGGGTACAAATAAATTTTAAAAAATGAGACTAAATACTTAAGCTCCCTAAAACGAAAGGCAGTTTGTCAACAACCCATTGGACAATATGAAAAAATTAACACATGTATCTCCTAGTCAGTACACATACGTTAATTAATTTATATAACAACCTAACGAGGGCTTTAATTGAAAAAAAATTTAAACTTCGGGATTAACATTGCAACTTTTGAAACATTGGGTCCAAAATTAAAAATCATCTCAAAACTTCAGGGTTGATTTTGTTGTGTGGATACTCACTCAATGCAGTAATTTATGCAAACTCAAGATTTATAAGATAAAGAGCAACCCAAGAGATAATAAGAGAACTACACTGTAATGAGAAATCACACACACTAACAAATCACAAGACAAGATGTACGTGGTTCACCAATTTGGCTACGTACACGGATGATGGCTTTCTTTCTTAGATATAAACAATAAGGGCTACAATTCTCCCAAGCCTTACAATCCTCTCAAAGTATACACAAGAGGAATAAATGATGAACAATAGAAGCTCTTTTATATTCCTGTATGTTTTGAACCATGGCTTTAAATAGGGAATAAAAGTGAACAATAAAACACGTATGAACAATACTCTGTGTGTGAACAGTACCTCACGTGTGAACAATAATCCTGCATATGAATAATACCCCCCGTGTAAACAGAAAAATTCAAGCCAATATCCACAAATCTCCACCTTGGCAAAAGAATTCTGTAATCGCACACATAACTTAATCATTTAAGAACACAACCACCGGTCAACCTCAAAGAGTCTCAACAATATTTAACATTGACCAAGTTTGAACAATGCTCAAACTTGACCACCGGTACCACTTTCGTCAAATGTCAGTCGGATTATCTTTAATGCCAATTTTCTTGAAAACATCACTACCTCCATCGATAACAACCCGTATGAAATGAAATCGGACATCGATATGCTTTGTCATCCCATGATGAACTTAGTTTTTGTCCAAGTGGATAGTGCTTTGGCTATCACAATGCACCTTCACACAATCCCGTGTAATCTCAAATCATCAATAAGACATTGAAACCATTGAGCCTCCTTCACCGCTTATGTTGTCTCCATATACTCTGCCACTGTAGAAGAAAAAGCAACTGTGGCCTTCAACATGGACCTCCAACTCACCGGATGTGACAACCCGCCTACTAAAATAATAGGTGGCCAGCCCAATACTCTAATAATCACAGGAATCATAGATGGTCCATTATCAGCATCACTGTCGATTAAAATAATAGTACGAGATAACCACCAATCATTTTAGAAAACGGACTGTCAAATTTAAAATTTTGAAAGTAAAAGAAAAACATTTAGACAATCCCATTTGCAAAAACGATGGGTATCAAAAACCAACAATATAGAGTGACAATATATAAATAATCACCGAATAAGCTGTCGGTGAACAGACCAATACAAATAGTTACACCGAGTATTACACATTAAATATTACATTATAATAAATGTGTGCAATGCTTTTGGGCCACACGCCCGAATAAATAAACTGAACATAACTAGAGTACAATAGAAGGAAGCGTCTAATACGAATAACCTACAACATCCGCAAAATGCTGTAACTCCATGACAACCGGAATGGAAATGTAAATATGGGTGTCCATGCGGTAGAGCACCTGTACGGCAAGGAGTATATGCAAAAACAAAGAAATATAGACGGGTCAAGCCCCGGTTTGATATGATTACCATGTGACTAAAATGCATGACAGTTAAGTGCGTAAATCTCTCGCAATTAACAATAATAATTCTCACCTCTCCGTCTAAAATCAACCTAGCGCAATATCATGATAGTTAACCCAAAGTACTAAGGGCTAACTTCTCCCCATTCTCAACACTATACCCTATTCGTGCGTGGGATGTCTCGCAAAGCGAAATCCAAACAAGGAACCCCCCCGATACACTACTACTTAGGCAAGGTTGATCGTCGAGATCCATTAGACCCTAAGTACAATATTGATGTATATAATCATCAAATTTTAATTTCTTTTAACATAGCGCTAAGGGCTAAGCTTCTCCCCAGTCCCAACACTATGCCTTATTCGTGCGTGGGGTGTCTTGCAAAGCGAAATCCCCCCCCCCCCCGATACACTACTACTTAGGCAAGGTTGATCGTCGAGATCCAAATAGACCCTCAGCACATAACTAATATATATACATATGTGGGAAATCATCTACAGCTACTCAAGAACATAAATAAATCCATCCATCATGTAATGACACAATTCCTAATTTCTTTCTTTAGGAATATATATAAAGGGTACAACATTTTATCAAATGTTTACCAATTAATCTCATTTCAACAATTTCTTTACCAATTTTATTTCCTTTCTTCCATCCAGGAAAATACATTTTTAAAGCAAGTTTTATTATCATAAAAATGCTTTATCCCTTTTCATAAAATCCCACTTCCCTTCTTCCATCCAGGAAGTGTAACCAAAAGTCATTTTTATTATCATAAAAATACTTTGGTATACCATATGCTTCCATCTCCCTTCTTCCATCCGGGAAATGTAATTAAAGCCAATTCATTATCATGGATTGCTTTAATAAAATCTAAGACCGTCCCTCCGAGTTTCCCCACTGGACGCGCCCCTAAATGGCTATCATCTTCCAGGGCCCATCGAACAATTCAATCTGGGAACCTAACCAACGTCGAGAAGCGGCCATATGCCTGCGGGAAAGTCAAGACCACACCCAGAATCCCCTAACCAGCGCAGTATAATAAACGCCATATGGCCTAGGGACTATATCCACCCTGCATTCATTAGTCAGGGGGCTTCACCACGCGCGCTCAACTTCCCTTATGATAGCGATTTAGGGAGGTGTGTAATCATGAATTATCATTTATGAAAAACATTACTTTTTCCTTTTGAAAACATTCACTTTTACGTTCTCAAAATCATTCATTTGTACTTATTTCTTTTAGTACTACATATTAGCATATGTCTTTCTTAGGGTTAGTGTCATATTTTATTAATAACCTAAGACCCGAAGTGCTATAAACCTCAAACTAATCTCCAAAGTTCATACAATTACATGAACCATCAAAGTGAGTCTCCCTCAAGGAGTATCTCCCAAATGTCTCAACAGACACATTTGATCTCCAATTGATCTTTCGGTTAATCTCCTATATCATACGGACATTAACCTACACAAACTAGCCCTCGGGGTAAGCCTAAACATCCCATTTAATCCTAGGGCATTAGTCTACCCAAAACCACCCTCTAGGACTCCCCATTACTTCCCAAAGGAAGGTTCCTAAACCTTGGACCTAAAAGAAAAAGGGCTAAAAAAAAAACAAACTAGGAAAAATCTCACAAAAAACAGGGGAACCGAATCGATTCGCCCCTTGGGCCGAATCGATTCACCCTTGCGAATCGATTCGCCAAAAAGCCGAATCGATTCGGTGGGTAAAAACTGACTTTCTGCAAAAGTCGAATCGATTCGGCCTCAACCCGAATCGATTCGGTTTGCCCAGACCTGTAAGTCTCCCCTTATCCGAATCGATTCGCCCTTAGGGCCGAATCGATTCGGTCCTGCAGAAAACCCAAGTATGGGTTACGGGTTGTATGAACCCTAAAATCCCAAAACTTCAAATCTTTGATTTTATCCAACATCAACAACATCTAATTCTCCCAAATTGTTTCTACACAATTTATAACACATAATTTATCCTCAAATCAAATCAAAACTAAGATTTAAGGGTTAAATTCTCAAAATCAACAAAGAACCCATTTAGGGTTTAAATCTCCAAAACTTAACTACACATGCAATTTATCACATTAAATCACATCTAGCAAGTAAGAAACTTGCCTCGAGGTTCGTAGTCTCGGATTCCCTTCCAGTAGCAACGATTTCCGGCCTCAATCTTCCATTTTCTCTCTTTTCTCTCCATTTCTCCCAACTCTCTCTCTCTCTCCTTTAGCTTTTCTCACCAATGAAGAAAGAAAAAGGGGTGGGGGACCTTAAACGGGTCTTAAAACATAAATGCCCTCTTTTAATTGCTAATACACCATTAAAATGACTCGTATCCACATAATAAAGTCATAACACCCCAAAAGTGCCCGAAACTCAAAAATACAACTTGGCACTTATTTCGACTATCTCGACTATTATAAAAACAACCGCACCCCCTACTTTGGCATTCGGAAAAATGTGAACAAATTTTATGTTCCAATTTTATTTTATTTCATTAATTATACTGCAATATAAATATGGGCCATAACCGTCGTTTTACATATAACGACGCAATATATCACAATAAAATGCTATTTACCTTCTCATAACGGTAAATAGACAAAACATAGTAAATATTATCCCTAAATCTCACGGGAAATAATATTTACTCCCACTTCTCTAATTTTATAAAATTAGCCCTTCAGGCAAAATAATATAAAATAATCGCTCCAAAAACCTGGGTTGTTACACCGGACCACTGGCTAATGTAAAAACATAACCCATAGTCGATCGACGTTTTGTCCAAATCACCCGCATAGTCCGAATCCACATACCCACACACATCTGACTTCTCCATCCGTTGGTACACAAGTCCCACATTAAGTGAATCCCGTAGATATCGCAAAATCCACTTCACCACATTCCAATACTCTTTGTCCGGATTTGCCTTAGATTTACTCATAACTCTCACTGCTTGAGCTATAAACTATGGCATACATCAAGCTACTCACCACACTTGCATAGGGAATTTGAGTCATATACTCCACATCATCCTCGGTGCTCAGAGCCATCGTAACCGAGAGTCTAAAGTGTGCAGCCTAGGGAGTATTCACAGGCTTTGCATCCTGCATTCCGAACCGTGCTACATCCTTCTTTAGGTATTGCCTTTGAGTAAGACTAAATCTTCCTTTCTTCCTCTCTTTATTAATCTCCATGCTGAGAATTTTCTTGGCTTTACCCAAATCTTTCGTCTCAAACTCTTGGCTCAATTGATCTTTTATGTAGTCATTGTGTACCACGCTCGAACAAGCTGCAAGCATGTCATCAATAGATGAAAGTACGTTTCTTGAGCCGCTTGAAATAGACACAATGATCATAATCACCCCGTTCTGGCAAAACATAAACGTGTCAAATCGCTTATATCTCTGTTGAGGCGATTGCTTCAATCCATGCAAAGACTTCTGCAATTTGCACACATGGTCTTCCTTACCAACAACCTTGAAACCCTCCGGTTGAAATATATAAATCTCCTCCTCTAAGTCCCCATGCAAAAACACTGTTTTGACATCTAGTTGTTCAAGTTCTAAGTCAAAATGCATTACCATTGTTAATAGCACCCGGATGGAAGTGTGTTTCACTATCGGAGAGCACTTCATTATAATCAATACCTTCCCTTTATGCAAAACCCTTGGCCACAAACCTTGGCTTGTAACGAACATTAGAACTGGAGTCCTATCTTTCTTAGCAGACATCCACTTACTCCTGATATACTTCTTCCCCGTAGGTAGCTTCACAAGCTCCCAAGTTTGATTCTTGTGAAGAGAATCAATCTCCTCATCCATGACAACTGTCCACTCGTCATAATGAGTATCATTCATCGCCTTACGATAAGTAGACGACTCATCACCATAAACCAATAATGCATAAGCAACCGTGTCATCATTGAAGTCATATCTCTTTGTAGTTTTCTGAACTCTCAGTTTCTCCCGCTTGCCAAAGATGGTTGTTCTTGGTGCTGTTGACTAGGTCCCTCATTTGGAACCTCCATCTCTTTACTTGAAGAATCGATTGGAGTAGTCACCTCTAATTGCACCTTTTCACTCTCATTCTTCATTGGAGAATCTTCTCTCTCTACCTTTGGCATCTTGAGCATAGACACCTCATCAAAAGTCATATACATACTCACACTATCTTCTTATCTTCCGGGGACCATAACTTGTATCCTTGACCCATTGCTTGAACCCATGAAAATCATCTTTCGAGCTCTCGGATCAATTTTACCCTCACTCACATGAAAATAAGTTGGTCACCCAAAAGCATGCACCGTATCATAAGTAGGATGTGTACCTGACCAAGCCTCTATAGGAGTCTTATAATCAATTGCAGCAGATGTCAAACGGTTGACAATGAAGCAAGCATAGGATAAAACCTCTGCCTAAAACGGCTTTCGATAAGCCCACATTGAACAACATACACCTCACCTTTTCAAGTAAGGTTCGGTACATCCTTTCCGCTACTCCATTTTGTTATGGCGTTTTTCATGCCATAAAGTGCCGAACAATACCTTCCTCATAATACTTCAAGTAAGGATCATATCAGTACTGCCTGTCATTATCCGATCTAAGAATCTTGATCTTCTTATCGGTCTGATTCTCCACCATCTTCTATTTAAGAAACATTCCAAAGACTTCGTGTTTGTGTTTTATGGTGTAGACCCAAGTCTGCCGACAGTAGTCATCAATGAACGTCATAAAATAATGACTACCTCCCAAAGATGGTGTAAAAACCCCAAACATTCGTATGAACGTAATCAAATATGCTCTTCATGCAATGAATTGTCGTGCCAAACTTCACATGTGTTTGCTTCTCAAGCACGCAATGCTCACAAAAGCCTAACTTGCAACTCTTCGCGCTCTTTAGCGACCCTTGCTTACACAACACTGTCATGGCCTTCTCCTCGGCATGTCCTAAACGCATATGCCAAAACCTAGTGGAATTCGGCTTTGCCTTTTCTTTGTTATCAACAATCAAGGGATGGCATGCTATTGTGTTCCTTTGAAGAAAATAGAGGATTCCCTCATTCATTCCTCTCATCACCACCAAGGCATCCAAGACAACCTTTAGCATTCTGCCCTCGAGTACATTCTTGCACCCGTTGGAATCTAATGCATCCAAAGAAATCAAATTCTTCTTCAACTCCGGAACATACCGAGCATTCATGAGAGTCCGAGTCACTCCATCATGCATCTTCAATTTGATCGTGCCAATACCATTCCACCAATAGACATGGTTATTACCTGTAAAGACTTTGCCTCCATCCACCTCCTCAAAGGTTTGGAACAAACCTCAATCTGAGTACATGTTGTAAGAACACCCGAGTCAAGTATCTATTCGTTTGAAGAGCTTTCTCGTGAAGAAACTATTAACATGCTCCCAAATTCATCGTCCTTTGAAGTGACCGAATTAACGGATTCCGCCATCGGTTTCTTATCGTCTCTTACCTTTAGCTTAGAGCAAACCTTTTGAAATGCCCCTTCTTCTTGCACTTGTAACACGACATTTACCAAGCCCTTGGTCCTAGAGCTTCCTTTTCCACCTTGCCTTCTTACCTTGGTCCTACCACGCACAAACGCATCGGACTGAGAATCACTCTCATCCTTTTTTCGCTTCTCACTCGCCAACAATACCGAAGAGACATCATTATACTTCACCTCCCCCCTCCCATATAACAATGTGGTGCTCAAATGCTCATGTGAGTCCGGAAGTGAATTTAGAAGCAACAAAGTTTTATCTTCGTTATCAATATCAACATCTAAGCTTAATAAATCAGAGAAAATTTTATTTAAACTCATCAAGATATTCGGACATCAACACACCTTTAATAAAGTCAAATCTGAATAGCTTCTTCTTGATGTAGAGACAATTCTTTATGCCCTTAGTTATATATCTGTCTTCCAATTTTGACTCTGCTGATTCTTCTTTCATGACATAGTACATCACATTTTGTGCGAGATTTAACTGAATTTTGCTACACACTTGTAAGTCGTACTCTCTCCAATCATCCTCCGACATATCCTCGGGTTTAGCTAAAATGCCCTTCAACGTCTTATGCAAACCTTATTGGATCAATATGTTTATCATTTGACATTGCCGCATGGCAAAATTAATGGTTTTACCATCAAATTTCTTTTGAGTCAAACCTCACTGTTGATACCTTTGTAACCTTAGATGTAGACATTCTTTAATCTCCAAAATGAGTCTTTAAGAAGAAACAACTGGGCCAAGACCAAAATCCCACTTAGGAATTTTATCAAACACCTTGGATGTACACAAAGCAAAGGCTCTACAAGCCAAAGCTTTCATACCAATTTGATGTGTGGATACTATTCATACACGCCCAAGATTCAAGCTAAAGAGCAACCTAAGAGATGACCAGAAAAATACACTCTAAATGCAAAGTAACGAGAAAGTATTGAAAAATCAAACACAACAATAAATCACAAGACAAGATATACGTGGTTCACTAATTTGACTACGTCCATGGATGATGGCTTATTTTCTCTCATAAAAACAAGGGTTATAACTCTCTCAAACCTCACAATCCTCTCAAAGTGTATACAAGAGTAATAAATAATGAAGAATAGAGACACTTTTCTATTTATGTGTGTTTTGAACCATGACTGAAACTCTCAGTAACGCGCATATGAACAGTACCCCCGTGTGAACATTAAAATTCAAGCCAATTTCCACAAATTATGCATTTTTTACTTCACGGAAATTAATTCTTTGGGGGTGGGTAAGAAATATTTTCATGGAAAATGATAAAACTATGGAGCACTTTCATATTTATTACCGTTGTGTTCATATAATGTATTTGAAATCTAAGTAACTAAAATAAGTTTTTTCATATGGAAAACAAATCAACGGCAATTGAAGAAATCATCAAAAATAAGAGAGAAGACACATGCGTTTAACGTGCTTCGGATGCCAGAGTAGCAACCTATTGCACTGGAGAAGAGAGGGGATATGTTTTATTCATGGTGTCTCAATGGAGATCACAACAACAATATATATAGTTACACAATTGACATAAAAAACACTCCTTAATAGCTGCCATAAAACACTCCTCAATAGATGCCATTAATTCAGCAAATATGGTCCCCATAATCTCTCTCCTCTCAGTCAACACTCCCCTTCAAGTTGGCACGAAGATGTCAATAGAGTCCAACTTGCACAAAATGCCGTTAAACTTAGAATCTGGTAGGCCTTTCATAAAAATATTGGCCAATTGTTGATTCTTACGAACAAACGGAGTGCTAATGATGGTGGCTTGAACATTTTCTCGTACAAAATGACAGCTAACCTCAATGTGTTTCGTACGCTCGTGAAATACTGGATTTGAAGCAATATGCATAGCAGCTTGGTTGTCCCAAAACATTTCAGTAGGTTGAGACTAACATAACCAAAACTGAGATCTTTCGATGGAGCTCGTAGCCAAATAATCTCACTGGCAGTAGAAGCCATTGCTCTGTTTTCTGCTTCAGCACTTGATCGTGCAACAACATTATGTTTTTTACTCTTCCATATAACCAAGTTTCCACTAGCAAATGTAAAATATCCAGTTGTGGATTTTTCGATCAACTGGACATCCTGCAGTAATGGAGTTATGCCCATTTTCTCGCGTCAAAATACCACTTCCTGGTGAGCTCTTTAAATACTGCAAAATCTTTTTAACTGCATTCAAGTGGCAAGTTTTGGGAGCATGCATAAATCGACTCACTAAACTGACTGCATAAGAAATTCCTAAGCAAGTAATGGTCAAATAAATGAGTCTACCAACTATTCTCTGAAATTGACAAATATCAGAATGTAATTCCCCACTGTCATCGTCAAGCTTACCTCCACTATCAGTTGGCGTGTCTATTGGTCTTGCTCGCTAAGAAAGATGCCCTTTTTAGAGTAGGCAACTTCTAATCCTAGAAAGTACTTAAGAACTCCCAAATTTTTAATAGAAAACTTGTTGTGTAACAGCCCCTTGAGGTTTGATATTTCTTTTTTATCATCACCAGTAATTACTAAATCATCGTATACCAAAACAATAATAGTATCAGATGTACCTCTTTTAACGAACAAGGAAGGATCTGCAGTACTCCTTTTAAGCCCATTCAAAATAAGAACAGAACTGAGCTTTGCATACCACGCTCATGGAGATTGCTTGAGCGCATATATTGCCTTCTTTAATTGCACACCAAACCAAATTTAGACTCTTGTGGGTGTCCTGGTGGTATATTCATATAAACTTCTTCAAGATCTTCATGTAAGAATGCATTTTTCACATCCATTTGAAACAGTTTCCAATCTTGATTTACTGCGAGTGGCATAAGAACTCGTTAAGTGTTCATCTTGGCAACAGGAGCGAAGGTTTCTGTTGCCAAGATTATAAAGAAACCTTCATGAGACCAGACTTTTTGTCAACACTCCAGTTGTGCAGACTTTTTGGGAACATTCATTTGCAACATGAGGGCTCTCGCAGCCTCCAGGATGTGCAGATTATTTCTCTCAGCCACCCCGTTCTGTTGTGGAGTATCAACGCAACTGGTTTGGTGAAGAATGCCTTGGTTGCGAATATATTCGGGAAAAAGACCTTTGGTATACTCTGTACCAGGCCTGAAAATTTTAACTGTAGCACCAAATTGAGTGATCACGATAGTATGAAAATCCTTAAAAGTTGTTGCAACCTCAATTTTTGATTTTAACAAGTATAACCAAGTGGCACGAGATTTATCATCAATAAACAACGCAAAGTATTTATATCCACCATAAGAATCAGTAGGATCAGCTCCCCATAAATCAGAATGAACTAGTTCAAAAAATTCAGTTGGCATAGATGAAAAGTTAACAAACGGCAAAAGAGTTTGTTTAGACAATTGACAAGCATGACAAACATCAGACTCAATAGAAATAGTTGGAAAAAGACGAGACAAAATACGGTGTCAAAGCCGTTTGTGCAAAATACGACCCTCTACTTGGCTACTCGCATGGCATGCGTTATTAGTAGGACTTAATCAGTATAACCCATGTGAATGTGTTCCTTCACCAATCGTTTTATTGGACTTTCGATCCTGAAATATGATGGAGGTTGGAGTAAAAAGAACATCACAACCCCCAAAATTAGTAATTTTGCCGACACAGATAAGCTGAAGAGGAAATGAAGGAACTTTTTCCTTTCCAAACGCAAGGCCAGTCGAACCATTTGTAACTGAAATGTCATGCTTATTCAAATTTGAAGAAAAATTAAGCACAAAGGACGGATTATTGGCCATATGGTCAGTATCTCCAAGATCAATATTCCAAGAATTACGAGAAGCAAAAGAAAAAGAAACAATGCCTGAAGACTGACCTTGTCCAGATGCCATAAACTTACTGAGTTCTTGAAGAAGTTGCCCCAACTGATTTATTGAAAAGTTTTTTTCGTCCACAGCAGCATGATCAAGATGATTATTATCAGCAACAGCAGGAATATATGCCTGATTCTTATCGAAACAGCAACATGATTAGTCCGACTTTTATCGAACTTAGGCTTGAGATGAGGATATAACACCCAACAACGATCATTGGTGTGCTTATCTTTACCACAGTGATCACAATGATAAGTTCCCTTCTTTTCTTTGTTATAACCGGAAGACCTTCCTACCAAAAACACACTTGACTCTGCTTTTTCAGAGAATTTCAAGTTTTCTTTCGAGTTTCCTCTCGCTGAACCATAGCACAAACAGTTGAAAAAGAGGGAAGAGTAGTTTCCATAATAACCTTTTTCTTAATATCTTCATATTCAGGTTTCAAACTAATGAGCAATGAAAATATTCTATCCTCTTCAGCTCTTTACAGGAGAACTTTCGGATCTGTAGTATGGGGCAGATACAAATTCAATTTGCCTTATAATCATTTCAGATTTCTAAGGTGTTAATCAGATAAATTCTTTTATTTAGGATTCGGTGGAACAAAAAAAAGGCCTGGCTAGGTATTGACCAGGCCAGATCATGGGAATAAAAAAAACAAAATCAAAGTAACGGTGCCTATTTATTTTTCTTTATATATATTTTTTCTTTCTATTGGACATTTTGAGCCCTTACTTTATCTAAATGAAATTGCTGATAAAAGTTTGTACCTGTCATATTCATATATATATATAAAGAAAGAGAGAAAATCACATTGTGTTGCTGCAATCTCAATCTTCTATTTTTCAAAAACTCGAGTGATGTTATTCTGATTACCATACAACTCTGCTACTGCATCCACCAAGTCTATAACGGAATCAGAAAAGGTGAAAATTTCAGCAATATGAGGCTCCATAGAAGTGAGATACCAAGATCTAACAAATTGATCAACGCTAAGCCAATCTTCGTACTTTGGATTATCACTGTTAGGGCAAACAGTTTTGCTATTAATGGAATTCAATTTTTTCTTACCTGCGAGAGAGCGTAACAACTCTTGACCAAGAGACATAGTTAATACCATCCAAAGAACGGATGAAAGTCTCCAACCGGGATTAGATTACGATTCACTCATTAACAATGTCTAAGGAAGCAATCAAAATAGGCAAAGAATAGTAAAAAAATCTGAAGAAAAAACCTTGTCCGCACCAAATCCAGCAACGAAAAAAAGGAACTGCTGACTTTGAAGTCGATTTCGACCTCTTGCACAACACTCGAAAAAAGCCCGAAACACAATTAGCTAGGCACGGGCGATATGGATTCCAATGGAACCGGAATTGACTGATTCCGAGTCACGGTTAAAAAGTTATGGCCTTTCTCCCAATAGTGCACAAAACAAAAAATTTTGCATGAAAAATAATCCGTTGATATCTGCTCTGATACCATGAAGAAATTATCAAAAATAAGAGAGGATGCATAAATTTAACGTGCTTCAAATGCCAGAGTAGCAACCTATTGCTCGGGAGAAGAGAGGGGGATATGTTTGATTCATGGTGTCTCAATGGAGATCACGCCAGCAATATATATAATTACAATTGACATAAAAACACTCCTTAATAGATGTCATAAATTCAGCAAATGTGATCCCCATAATCTCTCTCCTTTCAATCAAGAACAATTAAGCAAACCCTAAAAATATCACAATTCTAATTCCATGGCATGGAATAGTGTTTTCAAACACACCCTCAATTCAAAATTTGAAATGAAGATATTCCAATTTCAATTCTAGGGTATGGATTTGGAGTTCCTAAACACAGAAGGTAGCATAAGCTACATTGTAGGGTACAAGCTCGGTTTGATATTGATTATTTTCAAGTGATTCTAAAGTATTAATTAAAAAGTTATATTTACATGAAAAAAACACTCAATTCATAATCAAATCCTGTGAATTAATCCATCCTAGTTGGTGGCACAGCATTAGGAAGAAATTATTGAATAGAATCAATTTTAGCTAAATTGTTGTTTTTAGATTATAGATTTGACATAAGTTTTAAGGCTCCATTCCTTTAGTTGAAAATAAGGGAATTGCTGATAGATGTGGCTACAAATGTTTCAAATTATAAGATTGCATGATGTAAGCTAAAGCTTTCAATAAAAGGGACGGGGAGGGGGGCAAAAAGATCTTCCTTGGAGTATTTTTACTTCAAGAACCACAGTGATTTGGCATTGCAATAATATTTCAAAATCTGTTTATTGTTAGGACCATTGCAGCACCTTGGATTTTCCACTAAAAGGCTTTGGCGCTAGTAAATGTGTGGTCCCTTCCTTATATGTTATGTTGATGAGTTCTCTCCTCCTTTTCAATGTGGGATGTATTCACTTTTGCTCCATCAAGCCAACCACTCACACTCATTTCTTAATTTCGAATGAAGCTTAAAGCCTCTAATCCGTTTCTCTACACTCCCTTTTAAGCAATGAAAAGGGCAGATTTTAAAAATAAGATACGAGGAATAGTAGTAATGCATTAGTAAAGTAAAATGACGTATTGAACACTGCATGGGATATCCTTGATGCATTAGAACTCACCTTCCTTTGTATTTGCTTTGAACTGTAACAAATGGTTGGCTTGGTGGAGCCACGTGGGTATCATCCTCTGAAGATATTGCAATCTTTTGTATGAAAAGAAGTTGTTTTGCTAAATCATACTATAAGGAAGTTATTTAGAGAGTTATCTTGCTTGAATTCTACTCTCCTCTCTAATTATTATGCTTGTAAATATTATGGTCCAAACTAAACAGTCCCCCTCCTGCCCCCCCCCCCCCCCCCCCCCAACCCAAAATCCCCCCATATTCATCTGGTCGATGTGATTTTTTTTTTTGCCAAGTTGGATTTACTTGTTTATACTAACAGACGTTCCTGCTATGTTTGTAGGAGGCTTCACCATCTGTTGTTTTCATTAAAGACCTTGAAATAGCAAAAAGCCCCAAGGGTTCTGATGTGATTGTGCCGATTGATGATGAGAGTGCTAAAGTTGAAGGGACAGGTTCGGGCTTCATTTGGGATAAGTTTGGTCACATTGTACGATTTCATTCTTTATATTTGATATTCAAAATCATTATTCACCTTGCAATTCATATACAAATGCTTCTTTTGCGTTCATCAATGATCATCATCATCATCCTTGCCTTAGTCCCATCATATGGGCTCGGCCACATAGATTCTCCTTTTCCATTCTACTCTATTACATGCATTATTGTCATTCAAGTTTAATTCCTTAAGGTCTTTCCTAATAATTTCTTCCCACGATAGCTTAGGGCGACCTCTTTTTCTTTTACCCTCTATTTCCAACAATCTTTCTCGTGTTATAGGGGCATCTACTAGTCTACACAACACATGTCCGTACCACATAAGTCTACTTTCTCTTAATTTATCGTTAATGGGAGCTACTCCTAACTTTTCTCTCACGTATTGGTTTTTAATTTTGTCCTTTCTGGTAATTCCTATCATCACCGGAGCATCCTCATCTCACTAACATGGAGACTTTGTTCATGTTTCTTTTTTAACGCCCAACATTCTGCTCAATACAAGGTCCCTCGCCTAACAACTGTTCTATAAAATTTTCCTTTTTAATTTATTAGTTATCCTCTTATCGCATAACACTCCACTCGCTTGTCTCCATTTCATCCAACCAACTGATATTCTACTCGTAACATCCTCATCAATGTCCCCATTACTTTGTAACATTGAACCTAGATAACAAAATTTATTAGTTTGGTTTATTACTTTTTCTTCAATCTTTAACATTATGTTACTTGACGCCTCATAATAAAATTTACATTTCATAAATTCTGTTTTATTTCAACTGATTTTTAGTTTCTTAGACTCTAAGGCTTTTCTCCAAGTATCTACTCTCATCACTAAGCTTTCCTTTGAAGTGTCTATTAAAACTATATCATCCGCAAACAACATACACCATAGGACATGTTCTTGTATGTCCTTAGTAATCTCATCCAAAACTACGACAAATAAATAAGGACTTAAGACCGATCCTTGATGTAAACCAACTTTAATTCGCAAAGTCATTAGTTTCTCCACATATAGTCCTTACTCTAGTCTTTGTGTTATCATACATATCTTCAATAACTTTAATATAACTCATAGGGATTCTTTTCCTCCTTAAAGCCCACCAAATTGTATACTCTATCATAAGCCTTTTCTAAATCTATGATTAAGTTTTTACTCTTTACTTTTACATTTCTCCATTAACTCCATTAACCGTCTTAATAAGTAAATAGCTTCCATGGTGGATCTCCCTGACATAAATCCAAATTGCGTTCATCAATGATCTCTCACGTATATTTTTTCTTCCGTATTATTATTTAATAAAATAGAGATTTTCTCTGGAAATTTATCATGATGCACTTTATCTATTATGAGCTCAGATATAGTTCTTCAAAACTTGCACGATAAGTTCATATCCATGCTTTCGTAATGGAAATTCCCCTCAATACATCACTTTTGCATATATTGGTTTACTTGAAAAAAATTAAATAACTAACTTTGGGGATCTTCAGTTCCGTGCTTTTGAAATTAAATTGGAGCAAAATTGATTCAAATATAAACTAATTTTTTTTCAATTCTAAGCATGCCTTAGCATTTTTTTTTTGCAGGTGACATAGACTAATAACTTTTGTTGGATTTTGTGCCTCTGATTGTATTTTGTTTTGATAAATAAACAATATTGTGATGAAAATTGGGTAACCTTGAACCATAACAAACATCTTATATGTGTGTAAGAAGAATTTTGGTCTCTTCTGGTTTGGGTGCTAATTTTGGTTGAGATTTTCTGATTAGTATCTTCTGGTCTTCTTTAGCATAAGTTGTATACTGTATACTAAAATCTCTTTAAGACATTATTTTCTGTAAATGGCAGGTCACTAACTATCACGTTGTTGCTAAATTGCTTATGGATACAACTGGGTTACAGCGTTGTAAGGTTCTGTTTTATTTTATTTTATTTCATATTTTTTTCACTTTTTAGTCTTTGTTTATTATGACCTTTCTTTAATTGCTATAGCAGTCATTTTCCCCAGATGGAGTAGCAAGTGTTGAGTTGGTTTTCTTGTATAGGTATCTCTAGTTGATATAAGAGGGAACAGCTTCTCCAGGGAAGGAAAGATTGTTGGCTATGATCCAGCCCACGATTTGGCTGTTCTTAAGGTATTCATTTGAAACTCTATATTAATTTCTTTCGCATAATTAATTTATTGATTTAAGCTGGTCACACTTGCATGCCTTCATCAAACATATGTTGGTCCGAAACAATACATAAATAAAATTGTACGCTTGGCATAAATTTATAGCTCCATATCTCTCTGTTTGTTCCTCGAGATATGATATGGTTGGAGAAAACCTTTCTATGGTTGGAACACAATATTGCTTCTGTGGTTGAGGCTTTTCAGTGCCATTTTGGAAAACCTTAATATAGCTCCATATCTCTTTGGCTCTGTGGTCAAGGCGTGAACATGGGGCTTGTAGTGACTTTCTGCTTCGGTACAGTTTCTTATTTTGGGGAACAGACTATACATTCCTGTTTAGTTCCTCTAGGATAAGATCATTTCAGAGATACAATATGGCGTATCGTCTGGCCATATGAGAGTCACCTGCACTTTGGGTTTGTTGAGGGAGATTCTTTTGACAGAAAATAAGGTGCGACACCAATGCCTTCATTCCGGATTGTCTGGCCGTATGATAGTCACCCGTACTTTGGATTCTTTGAGGGAGCTTCTTTTGGCAGACGATGAGGCATGAAACCAACTCCTTCATTCCCCCTTGCTTTACATGCCATACAGCCAAGGGAACATTCCAACGCGAGAAGCCATGGCAAGATGTCTATATGGACTTCGTAGCGGGTCTACCACGTGTGTCTTAGGGGCATAATTCTATCTCTGTAGTGCTTGAATGGTTTTTAATCATCATTATAATTGAATATGATTACAATGGGTGGCCATATATAATTTATTTATAGTAAAAGGCTAAGGAATCCTATAATAACATAAACTCTTAACTAATATATAATAACAAAATAACAAACATAGAAGGTAATAAGTTCCTTTCTCTCTCTCTCCAAGTTGGGTGGTAGCCCCCAAAGGGGACCCGTGCACCTACATCAGCATCATTCTTGGTGAACATCTTTGAGGACTCGGGAATGGAATGTTCTCCAAGTCAGATATTCATGAAGGTTATTTTGGGAAGGTTGGTTATGGATGAGACACGCTAATGAAACCCTAAGCTTTATAAATAGAAGAGATGAGGTATAAATGAGAGTTTAGTGCTGAATTATGTGTTCACATCAATTGGTATTAGAGTTAGGTTGACCAGTAGGCTCAACCGACAACAATACGGCCAATGAAATCCGAGTGTGAAAGAGACCGTCAAACAACTTTCGACTAAGACTCAAGTATTAATCACGCCACTCGGTCCCACTGCACTGACCTCAACATCCGCCCCTACTAGCAGCCCCGTCACTGTCAGGGGTGACAACTGCCCATTGCCCACAGCCCCACACCACTATCTTCTGCCTCTGACTCTCTAGCTCCATCTGCCTCGGTCCCTCCTTGATGCCCACGCCTCAAAACGGCGGTGTCTTTGTGAACCACCATACCTTAGGGGTCCCCTGCGTCGGCAAACCAACGGAGATGCCGACGGCGTTGTCCACCGCTAATGCGGCCCACAACCTGGGCTTCAGCTCGACCTCTTTTATGATAACGATAAAAAAAACGTTTTGGAAATGAATTGGAATTTGTACAAAACTAGTTATAATTCCTAACTAAAATGATACCAATTCTAATTCCAAGGCATGAATTATAAACATAATAGTTATCATCCTATTATTTTGGAAATGCTTGACCTAATATTGTTTGCAGGTTGATATTGAAGGGAATGAACTAAAGCCTGTCATTATTGGCATATCTCGTGATTTACATGTGGGCCAGAGCTGCTTTGCCATTGGAAATCCTTATGGATATGAGAACACTCTAACAACAGGGGTAACACTTTGTGAAATATGACAATTATGTTATATAATTACATTTTCAGTAAAACAAACCGTCTTTTGTTTGCAAACTCCTTCTGAGTAATATAACCTTTTTATTTTTTTTCATTTAACAACTACTTGGAAGTAGCCTCTCCATAAATGGGGGTAAGGTTTGCCTATATCTATCTTTTGTGGATCAATTTGGTACATTCTTTTGGAGCTGAGACTTTTTTGGTAAAAACATGTTGTGCAAGGATCATTTTGACATTAACCTTTATTTTTTCCTAATCTTGACACTTTTTGTGGAATGGAGACTGCTTTATGCAAGTTCCTCCAATAGGCTGAACTGAAACTGACAACTTTCATTTAGGGGAAGAAACTGAATGAAGAGATAATCACGATAACAATCTACTGACTAGTTGAAATATTTCAGGTAGTGAGTGGATTAGGTAGAGAAATACCCTCACCAAATGGAAGCGCAATCCGAGGAGCAATTCAAACAGATGCTGCTATTAATTCAGGTAAATTTCATATTCTTGGCATTTGATTGTTCCAATATAGAAAGTCTCTTGTAAGGACTCTTTATGGTGCAGACCCTGGTACATATAATTTTTTTAAAATTTTTAAAAAAATGAATTTTTTGATGAAACTTCATAAATATGATCTCCATGGTGAGAAGATCACCTTCAATTTTTTTCGTCGAAAAATTCAATAAAAAAACCGTTGAGATGATGTGATATGTAAAAAAATGGTATAAATATGCATTTTCAACCGTTGAAATGTTGGGTCGGCGCCAGCCGCTTTATTGATTGAATTTTTTGATGAAACTTCATGGATATGATCTTCTCATTATCGAGATCATATCCATTAAGTTTCATCAAAAAATTCAATCAAAAAGTGGGTGAGATGATCGCCAACATTTCAACGGTCGAAAATGCATATTTATACCATTTTTTTACATATCCCTTCATCTCAACGGTTTGTTTATTGAATTTTTTGAAGAAAAAAATTGGAGATGATCTTCACATCATGAATATCATATCCATGAAGTTTCATAAAAAAAATCATTTTTTAACTATTTTAAAAAAATGGTATGTACGGGAGTGTGCACCATAAGGAGTCCTTACAGTAGGGAGAGAGAGAGAGAGAGAGAGAGAGAGAGAGAGATGCCCCTTCATGTAAGGACTCTTTATAATGCAGACCTCGGTATATACTATTTTTTTAAACTAGTAAAAAAATGAATTTTTTAATGAAACTTCATGGATATGATCTCCACTGTGAGAAGATCATCATTAATTTTTTTCATCAAAAAATTCAATAAAAAAACCTTTGAGATGAGGTGATATGTAAAAAAATTGTATAAATATGCATTTTCGATCGTTGAAATTTTGACGATCGTCTCAACCGTTGAAATGTAAAAAAATTGTATTAATATGCATTTTCGATCGTTGAAATTTTGACGATCGTCTCAACCGTTGAAATTTTGACGATCGTCTCACCCACTTTTTGATTGAATTTTTTGATGAAACTTCATAGATTTGATCTTGACAGTGAAGATGATCATATCCATGAAGTTTCATCAAAAAATTCAATCAATCAAGTGGCTGGAGCATATCCAAAATTTCAACGGTTGAAAATGCATATTTATACCATTTTTTGACATATCACCTCATCTCAATGGTTATTTTATTGAATTTTTTGATGAAAAAAATTGGAGATGATTTTATCACCGTGGAGATCATATTCATGAAGTTTCATCAAAAAATTCATTTTTGTACTATTTAAAAAAAGTGGTATGTACCGCAATCTGCACTATAATCTGTCCTTACATGAGACTTTCTGTATGTATGTATATATATATAATGTGACGCAGCTCTATACATACTACCTGTGCGGACCATTTTTGTAAATAGTAAAAAAAATATTTTTGAGTTGATTTTTTTTTTGTGGTATTTAAACATTTTAGGGAGGGCCACAAAAAAAATCAGCTCAAAATACTTTTTTTTGCTATTTAAAAAAAATAGGTCAAACTATGTCAGTTTTTAACTTCTTAAAAACTGAATAGTTAGACCAATTTTTCTAAAATAGCAAAAAAAAATATTTTGAGTTGATTTTTTTGTAGGATCCCTTGAAATGTTTAAATACTACACACAAATCAACTGAAAAATATTTTTTTTACTATTTTAAATAAAAGAGCCGCATTGGTGGGCCTCATATATGATATGTATTAGAGATTACACAGAGAGTCTCATGTGAGGTCTTTAAATGAGGACCTCCTGTGTGGAGCTAATTTTGTAAAATAGTAAAAAAATAATTTTGGAGTTGATATTTTTTATGGAGTATTTAAACATTTAAGGGAGGCCCCACAAAAATAATCAGCTCATATTTTGTAATTTTAAAAAAATAAGTCAACATATCAATTTTTAAGTTTTTTTAAAGCTGACTGATTTTTGAAATAATAAAAAACTTCATTTGAGCTGATTTTTTTTATGAGCCTTCCCTTAAATGTTTAAATACCCAAAAAAAAAAATCAACTTTAAAATATTTTTTTACTTTTTAAAAAAATTATGTTTGCCGGGTGGTATGTATAGGAGTCTGCTTGCCTCTCTCTCTCTCTCTCTCTCTATGTGTGTGTGTGCGTGCATGCGCTTAATATTATAATACATTTTAGATAATGTATGAGACAATAAATATACGTGATTTAAATAATCAATAAAGCTCACAAAAGGTAAATAAACGTGTCTAATACATATTCCAAACTCATTTATTTTGGAAGAGTCCAAACTCAATTTTAAAATTAAAAGAATTATAATATTTGTATTTGGGGGGACAATCAAATGCCTAGTAATTAGAAAGTTATTTTAGCATTTGGGCAGACATTTTGTGAAGTACATATTTTTTCGACCCAGCTTTGTATTTGATAAGACTCCTAATTTTCTCTCAAGCCACTGGATTATTATCCTTTTCTATCATCCGGGTAATAATAAAGACAAGACTGTCAAAATCAACACCATGCAAGTGTTGGATAATATGAATGCAAATACATAAATGAACTCTTTATATATCACAGTAATGTCAACTTCAATACAATAATGTAACTTCTGAATAGATACTAGAAAACTTCAAGGCGTGATGTCACTTTTCTAAATACAGTATTTGCCCCACACGAATAACTTCGGTATACAAACGGGAATCCGCAAATCCGTACTCAAGATACAATGAAACTACTTGCACTGCCTGCAACTTGTATATTTGAAGACAGCATTTGGATGCAGCAGCGAAGAACAGTCAATCAAGTTCTTATTCGGTTTATGTGCACTAAACAGAATAAGATAATTTATATCTCCAGAAAATTGTAAGAGAGTAATAGCAGGGTTTGGAAATCTGAAACTGGGTTTTTGTTATATATGCAATTTCGTCTTAGGCAGCCTTTATTTATAGATAATGAAAAGCTTTGTCTTCAAGAGTCATGACTGTTGGATTAACAGTCTTAATCAATTCCGAAATGGTATGACTGTTAATTACCAACAGTCTTAAGTTATTTCCAAACAGGTACAATTAATACCGAATCGGTTTTGCACGGGTCAACCAAAAAGTGACCGCGCCCGAGCCGGACGAATCCCGACAACCCACTACCACTGCGAACACGCGGCATGCGAAGTGCAAAGTGCGCCACTAGCGCCTCTACAGCCCACAGCTCCGCACTCGCACGCGCGCGCGCGCGCGTGTGCGTGTGCTTACGGTGCTTCGCACCGTATTGAGGTCTCTTGAATAGCCTCTTAAATGCTAGATGAATTAACTCTTCATCTTCCATTTGTACTTATTAAGTGCACAAATTCTTAATATTTTTCCAATGAGGGACTTAAAGGTTGCCCACTCCTTTTATAGCTTAGTGGTGACACTTAGCTTTGTACATTTTTCAATGTGGGCACTATCCCTTTTTATATTTGGGTTAGCGTCCCATCTCTTCCACACAATTTCAATGTGGGACAAACTCTTTAAGCTCTTACAACCAAAACTCTTACTCACTTATTTTATAAAATCTCCAACATTCCTCCACCATTTTCAAAATAAGTTTTGTAAATCTTTGATTGTCTGTAGGACTGTGTATAAGCATTGGTGTCTCACGACTTGAACCAATACCTTGTGAAGGTTCGTCAAGGCTAACCATGAAAGTATAGTAGACTTGTCTTTGAACTATCAATCCATATTGACCACCCGAATTTATCTTCACACACAAATCTTTTAGTCACTGATTATCCATATAAGCCGACACATGTATTAGGCCTTGTGTCTGTACCTTAATTTCGTGAGTGCTTTAGAGTCAACCCAGTTCTCATAGGAACCGGCACCACTTCCACACTCATATAGGTAGATTATCATAGGTGTCCATGTAACTTAAAACACCATAAATATATTAAGGTTAAACTCATCCTCTTTCATTATTCATTACATGTTCTAAGCACTTATCCTTGGGATGTTAAATTTTATAGTGCTTACAATCACATCGTATGATGTACTTTAATCATTGAACTTGAGACTTGAATATATCAAGTTTCAAGTTGAGTTTCCATCAAGAGTGATTATTATTAATGGGCTTTAGTCCTATCCGTATTGATGTCTTAGACACCAGTCCTCTTGCAAGACCTTTTATAAAAGGATCAGCTAAATTTTGACTTGATTTTACATAATCCACTGTGATTACACTATCTGTAATCATTTGTCTGACATAACTATGTCTCAGGCTAATATGTCTAGATTTTCCATTTTATACTTTACTATAAGCTCTGGAAAGTGTAGACTCACTATCACAATGTATAGATATTGGAGGCATTGATTTTGACCAAACTGGAATTTCAATCAATAAATTCCTTAACCATTCTGCCTCTTTACTAGTTGCAGCTAATGCTACAAACTCAGCTGCCAAAGTAGAATCAACTATACAAGTTTGTTTCTTTGATCCCCAAGAAACAGCTCCTCCACCAAGAGTGAAAATCCATCCACTTGTTGAGGAATGATCCTCCCGCTCAGTTATCCAACTGGCATCAGAAAACCCCTCTAATACTGAAGGATATCCACTATAGTATAGACCATAGTCCATAGTTCCTTTTAAATATTTTAATATTCTATTGACAGCATGCCAATGCAATAAACTTGGATTACTAGTATATCTACTTAATTTACCAACAGCATAAGCAATATCAGGTCGAGTACATGTCATGGCATACATTAAACTACCAATTACTCGTGCATATTCCAATTGTGAAATAGCTCTACCATTATTAGGGATCATCTTTAGTTGTGGTTCAAAAGGTGTACTAACAGGTGTGCAATCAAACTGATTAAATTTCTTTAAAATTTTCTCAACATAATGAGATTGAGTGAGAATTATATTTTTATCTTTCCTTATTATTCTCATTCCTAATATGACATCAGCTACACCCATATCTTTCATATCAAATTTAGAAGATAGAAAACTCTTTGTATTATTAATGCTTTCTAAATCAGTACCAAGAATTAACATGTCATCTACATATAAACAAATGATCACACATTTACCATTAGCAAATTTACTATAAACACACTTATCAGATTCATGAATTTTAAAACCATAAGAAATAATGACTTTATCTAATTTTTCATGCCATTGTTTAGGTGCTTATTTTTAGGCCATATAAGGACTTAATAAGTTTACATACTTTATTTTCTTGTCCAGACATAACAAACCCTTTAGGTTGTTCCATGTAAATTTCTTCTGTAAGTCACCATTTAAAAAGGCAGTTTTCACATCCATTTGATGAATCTCAAAATTATATATCGATGCTAATGCAATTAAATTTCTAATAGTGGAGGTTCTAGCAACAGGTGCTTAGGTATCAAAATAATCAATTCCTTCTTTTTGTGTAAAACCTTTAGCAACCAATCTAGCCTTGAATTTATCAATTGTTCCATCTATTTTCATTTTCTTTTTAAAAATCCATTTACACTTGATGGGTTTAGATCCTGGAGGTAAGTCTACTAACTTCCAAGTTTTATTTCCCAAGATTGAATCCATTTCATCATTTATAGCTTCTTTCCAAAATGCTGAATCTACAGATTTAATTGCCTCACTATAAGTTTGTGGGTCTGTTTCAACGCTAAGAGTCAAAGCATATTGATTACAAGATGTGTCTCTAGTTCCTTCAACAAGATAGACTACAAAATCGGGACCAAAGTTTTTTTCTTTCCTAGGTCTCTTACTTTTTCTAATCTCCACTTGTTCCACTGGTGGAGTATCAGATAAATGTGAAGGAGTGTTTACTTCTTTTTCATTATTTATCCTAGGAATAGAAGAAAATCTTTGTTCATAAAAAATTGCATCTCTCCATTCAATTATTGTATTTACCTCAACATAATCATTAGGTTCACTAACCAAAAATCTATAGGCTTTACTATGTTGTGCATAACCTATGAAAATACACTCAACACCTTTGCTTCCTAATTTCTTTCTCTTAGTTTCAGGTAGTCTTACAATAGCTCTACAACCCCAAACTTTAAGATAACCTAAATTAGGTTTTCTATTCTTCCATAATTCGTAGGGAGTTTTCTTATTATCTTTAACAGGTATCCTATTCAGAATATGACACGCAGTTAAAAGTGCTTCTCCCCAAAACCCTTTACTTAAACCATAATAAGAAAGCATAGCGTTAACCATTTCAGTTAGTGTTCTACTTTTTCTTTCTGCTACTCCATTTTGTTGTGGTGTATAAGGTGCAGTAACTTCATGTATAATTCCCATATCTTCACAAAATTGAGGAAAGTGATATTCACCACCTCTATCAAATATAAGACATTTTATTTTAGTATCACATTGATTTTCAACTTCATTTTTATATGTCTTAAATCTATTAAGCACATCATCCTTAGAGTTTAAAAGATATGCATAACAATATTTTGAAAAGTCATCGATAAATGTAGCAAAATATTTACTACCACCTTTAGTAGGTGTTCCATGCAAATCACAAACATGACTCTGTACTAATTGCAACAAAGATGTAGTTTTTTCTATTTTTGGAAAATGCAATCTTGTTATTTTTGTTTGTATGCATATTTTACACTTTTCATTCATATCATTCTCATATTTAGGAATTAGATTTAAATTAACCATGAAATGCATTTTCTTTGTATTAACATGTCCTAAACGACTATGCCATAATGAAAGACAATCAACGATATAAGCAGAAGAATCTTTTTCATTGATATTGAGCTTAAACATGCCCTCATACAAATATCCTTTTCCTACAAAGGTACCATTCTTAGTCAGAATAAATTTGTCTGACTCAAATACAAGCTTAAAGCCAAATTTGTTAAGAAGACTTTCAGAAACTAAATTTTTCCTAACATCAGGAACATGAAAAACATTGGTGAGGCTAAGGATTTTTTCGGAAGTGAATTCGAGATCCATTGTCCCTTTACCTTTAACCGCAGCAGTAGAAGAATTTTCCATATAGAGAACATCTCCTTCCACTGTTTCATAGGCAGAGAACAAGTTCTTGTCCTTACAAACATGCCTTGTGGTACCAGAATCAACCCACCAAGAGTTGTCTTCTCCAAGTATAATAGCCTCGGATATCATAGCAGCAAATTTTTGCTTTGTGTCTGATGTCCCTCCTTTTTCCTTTAGTTTCTTGAACTCGGGACAATCCTTCTTGAAGTGATCTGGTTTGTTGCAATGAAAACAATTTCCTTTCTTCTTTTTGTTTGCTTTAGAGTTATTTGAAAAATTCTTCTGCTTGTTATTTTTTTCATGATTGCCATATTTTTGCTCATTTCCTTCCTCCACCACATGGACCTTAGAAACAAAATTTTCTTGTTCCTCTTTACCATCTAGAATTCGAAACTCTTGTTCAATTCTTAAATGAGTCTAATTCTTCAAGTGAAAGATCCTCCTTTTTGTGTTTGAGTTCTTTCTTATAATCTTTCCAAGGAGGAAGTTTTCCAATTATGGCAGCAACAATTACATTATCATCCATATTTAATTTTTTCAGTTTGCAATGATTTATGATACGTTGGATGTCATGAAATTGTTTTAGCACAGGCCTATTATCATGCATTTTAAAGCTTAAAAATTGACCGATAAGGAACTTCTTACTTGCAGCGTCTTCCGTAAGATATTTGGTCTCCAATGTTTCCCACAAAGTTTTTGCAGTCCCAACATTTTGGTACAAGTCGAACAAATTGTCAACAAGTGCATTGAGAATGTGACCATGACACAAGTAATCATCGATCTCCCATTTTGTGCGTTGCCTAGTTTGTTCCACGGTTTCATCTTCATCTTCATCTTCATTTGGTTTCGGTTGTGACAAGACATATACAATCTTCAATGTTGTTAGAAGAAAATGAACCTTTTTCTGCCAACGCAGAAAATTACCACCATCAAAACGGTCCAACTTGACAAAGCTTTCTGTTATTTGTCGAAGTGATTTGGAAGAGTCGGCCATTTCTGATAATACTGTATTTAGATTGTTGGATAATATGAATGCAAATACAGAAATGAACTCTTTATATATCACAGTAATGTCAACTTCAATACAATAATGTAACTTCTGAATAGATACTAGAAAGCTTCAAGGCGTGATGTCACTTTCCTAAATACAGTATTTGCCCCACACGAATAACTTCGGTATACAAACGGGAATCCGCAAATCCGTACTCAAGATGCAATGAAGCAACTTGCACTGCCTGCAACTTGTATATTTGAAGACAACCTTTGGATGTAGCAGCGAAGAACAGTCAATCAAATTCTTATTCGGTTTATGTGCACCAAACAGAATAAGATAATTTATATCTCCTGAAAATTGTAAGAGAGTAATAGCAGGGTTTGGAAATTTGAAACTGAGTTTTTGTTATATATGCAATTTCGTTTTAGGCAGCCTACCACTGCGGACACGCGGCATGCGAAGTGCAACGTGTACCACTAGCGCCTCTACAGCCCACTGCCCCGAACCCGCATGCGCGCGCGAGCGTGTGCGTACGGTGCTTCACATTGTATTGAGGTCTCTTGAATAGCCTCTTAAATGCTAGATGAATTAACTCTTCATCTTCCATTTGTACTTATTAAGTGCACAAATTCTTAATATTTATCTAATGTGGGACTCAAAGGTTGTCCACTCTTTTATAGCGTAGTGGTGACACTTAGCTTTGTACATTTTCCAATGTGGGACACTATCCCTTTTTATATTTGGGTTAGCTTCCCACCTCTTCCATACACTTCCAATATGAGTCACGCTCTTTAAGCTCTTACACCCAAAACTCTTACTCACTTATTTTATAAAATCTCCAACAGCAAGTCAGTCAGTTTTATATCATTGGAGGACATTGAGCAGCCAAAAATGTTGCCAAATAAACTTTTTAAAAATATTTTTAGAGTAAGGTCCCTTGCCAATATTTTTCATTATGTGAACTCTGCATAGTTATTTGCTTCTTAAAAAAGCCTTTTGGTGAATATGGAGCTTTAGGATGTGGTCTAAATAATTTACGAAAATTATAGATATCTTACACGTAATATTGACATCATCCTAATAGCTGAAAGTATTTTGGCCTACTTCTAAAGAAACTGTTAGTTCAGTCCGATTCGTTTTTAATGCATAGCTATGTGGTGCAGGAAATTCAGGCGGGCCCTTGATTGATTCATACGGCCGTGTTATTGGCGTTAATACAGCCAATTTCACTCGCAAAGGTAGATATAGTTTGAGTAATTCTACGCTGACACTCTAAATTGACACATTTTGGGGCAATATGCTGACGTGTTGCACTCATATTGGCTCATGTCCGGCCCCAACAACAATGGAGCCCAAACATGAGTCAATACGGCGACACGTCAGGATGTTGCACGAAATGTGTCGCATTTGAGTGTCGGCCTAAAATTATTGATATAGTTTTGCAATAAACAAACCGATCAATGAAAACGCCAATATGAAACATTCTTTTCCCACTTAAGTGGGTCCGCATTTGCTTTAAAATTGATACTCCCCTGGCCCAATTTAAGAGTCCCTATATGACTTTCGCATTTGGTAAGGTTACCATTAAATAATTGCCAAAGATCAAAACATACATTTGGTCCATTGGTGTTAGACTAAAAGGGAAATTGACTCTTAATTGAGGACCGTCCAAAAATTCAGGAAGGAGGGAGTATTTGATAAGCTAATATGTCTAACAATCCAAAAGAGGGCAACTTTTGATAAACTAACATTTTATTTTTTATTTTTTTATGTTTGCTTTTAAGATGACAACATTTTTATCATTCCTTTTTGGGTTATTTTGACTGGAATCCTCATATATTTTATAAAAACCTTGCTTAACCCTCAGAGCTGTCATTTGTTGGCCTTTGCCTCCACTGTGTAGCACAAGTTCATTTAACAAATGAAAATTCTTAGAACCACCCTAAAATTTTTGGATTAAGGTTTAACATTTTTTTTTATAAATAAACATTATAATGCAGGGACAGGAATATCCTCTGGTGTCAACTTTGCAATACCAATTGATACTGTGGTGCGCACCGTACCTTACCTGATTGTGTATGGAACTCCTTATAGTGATAGATATTGAGCAATTCTATGAATTCAATTAAACAAACGCTTATGTAAAATGCCAGATTAAAACTTGATTTGCCTAGATGATTAATGTACTGGTAGGAGAAGGGGACAAAATGTCATACATTGTGATTATATTAAATTTTGAAGATTAATGGATCGAAAAATTAAGAAGAAGGTATTGCTGTTCTCAATCTTTGTTATCTGTCAATAGTTGATCTTGAAAATTAATTGGTTAATCGATTTCTGTCTTCACGTTATCTCATCAGCAGAGCATATAAGATGAATAGATGTTCATAGTTTCTTTCTTTTCTATTTTCATTGTATATAAATAAACTCACGTCTCTGCATACGTATCTTCAATTTGATATGTGATTAGTGAAAAAGTTGTCTGTTTTTGCTGTATCTTGTATGTGTTGTGCAATTAGGAATTCAAATTATGGGTAATGTATATAGATTGGGCATTTATTTTTGGCAAATGGATAGTTGGATTGGATTATTTTTGTTTGTTTTTGAGTAGAGTAAAGCTACATACCTAAAAAAAACTCTTCAAAATGACTTGGTTTTTGTACCCTGGCGGGACCTGCACCACATGGCAATAGATGACAGGCAGGTGAGAGAATGACGTGGCGTCCACATCAGATTTGGGGGACATTTTAGGGAGTTATTTTGTACTCATAGCATTATTCGAGTGGAGTAATATCTCTTCACATTTTTTTTGGTTTCTTACCATTTTTCTGTGTTGTTTATAAAGAGGTAAATTTCCTGTCTAGTCTTTGAGCTATGACCCAAGTTTAAAAAGTTTTGAAATTCATTTTGTCTCAATTTAGTCCTTCAACTAATTAATTTAGTTTAATTTGGTAAAATTTATTATTTTTTTAACAAAATTGTGAGTTCAAGAACTCACAATTTATAATTCTAAAAACAAAGGAATTTAAAGAGCAAATAAAGATCACTACACGAGATTTACGAGGTTCGACAATTGTCTATGTTTACGGAAGGTTTCTCAGTTTTTTATTACTTCTTTTAGAGGTTCAGAATTACATGTTTCATTGTCCCGGGGTGGAATTTTTATTTATAGTGATAGGAGTGGTTGAGATGTATACGAACTCTCCCAGCTCTTTATTGGTTCCTTGGTTGATCTATGTATATCTCCTCAGAGAACGTAGGTGATCAAGATAAATCTTTGTAATTATCCACGTGATGAATCATAATTATCTACAAGATTTAAATCTAACTTAGGCAACATGTTGGGCCTGTTTAGGTTGATGAAAATTAGGCTATTATGGCTTTGCACACACAATTGCCATTATAATTCTTTGTCAAAGACGGGTCGAAGAATTTTACATTTTTTGTTTGCCGAAATTGTGAGTCCAAAGTCCGATTTTTGTGCATGGATATGTTCGTAATTACTTGAAAACAGTAAGGTGTAACACATCGTATTTTTTAACAATTGTGGATTTAATTATTTTGATATTTTAAATTACACGTGCAGTAATTTAATTAATATAAAATATTGCATATTTAAAAGACATTACTTTGTGGAAATAAGATTAATATTTATGTGGTAAATTTACTAAGTGTGTTTATAGTAAATAAAATACGGTGAATTGTTAGTACGTCGTAGTGAGTGAGAACGACGGGATTTTCGACGATATCTCAATCAGAGCTTGTGAGCAGATTATTTTAAGGTTGGGATAGGGAATTTATGTATAGTTACTCGAATGGCGCTTTCGAGTTCATGGTTGGTTCCGAATAGGTCGAAATAGTAAAAAAAGAGTACTCGGGGAGAGTAATTGGATTTCAGGGACTTTTTAGAGTAGTCCGGGCTCACGTAAGGGCATTTGGGTCATTTTAAATTAGCATGATAACTAATTTCGAAATTAGTGGGCTAAAATATAAAGGTTAGGTGTTTGAGACAACCATATCATTATTACTAAACCCTAAGAAAGAAGGAAGACTGGAGAAAGAAGATAAACCAATGGAGAAAGCTAAAGGAGGCCGATTCGGAAAGGATTCGAGAACGATCCGTCGTCTACAATGGAAATCAGACCCTACGAATATCTAGAGGCAAATAATCAACTTGCTTTAAATTAAATTGAGGTGATTCATGTTCAAATCATGGTAGATGTAGAACAAAATCATTTTTGGGTGAGGGTTTGCATGTAAATGGGGTTTGGGTAAAATAAATTCCATAAATAGCGGTGTATATTAATATATGATGTTATTGAACGAATTCCATCTTATAAATAGAAGACCTTGATAGATGTTTATAGGTTTGATCATAGATAATTGGGTTATTGAATTGAAACTAGGTTAAATTAAGGTGTTCATAATCGAGACTTATAAGTATGGATTAATTTGATGATCGATGATTAAATCCTTTGAATTAAGATGATTGATGGATGTTAAAATCATATAAAAGATGTCCCTTTATTATTTATATTGATTTAGAGGATGATTGGGATTGAAATTGGGGAAGAACATAAGTTGGAGTTCGCTGAATCAAAACTACGTCGTTTTGACTGACAAAGCGAACCGATTCGTCCCTAGCCGAACCGGTTCGATTTACCTACTTGACCAATATATGGAATTGTATATATTTTTGTTACGATCGTGTGGGCGCCACCTCATATTTTTCTAATTTTTTTTAATTAATTATGACTTTTCTACGGAAGAGTGTCGGAGATCGAAATCTTTAGTCATAAATTAAATCAGGGTATAAAATTATTTATGAACTACACGAGGACTTTGGGAATTTCAATATACCTATAGTCAAAGCTTAGACTTATTCATAATGATGGTAAAATTAAACTAGGGCCTACGAGATTTAAACGATTGTATTAAGAATAGATAATTTAAAACAGGTTATGGGAAGCGTAGATGATAACCCGGAATTTATACTAGTAGGTTAATGATGTATTAACTACTGAAAATAATTAAGGGATAACTAGGACCCTTCGGGTAGTGAGTGATACTCGAGAAAATAAGAAAAGAATATTAAGTGTGAATCGTTAGAACGTTTGACATTCGAGAGAGATATACTGCTTACTGGATATACTTATAGGTTGTGTGTATACCTATACTGGCTATATTTATAGGTTGTGTGCATACCTATACTGGAAATACTTATAGGATGTGTGTATACTTATGCTGGATATATTTATCGGTTGTGTGTATACCTATTATATGTGTGTAAGCATACATACGATGCCTGCTATCATGGGAGGTCACGCGCAGTGGGTGATCCTACCTTGGCGATGCCAACGAGGTCTGGATGTGTGCACAAGGACATAGAACTTAAGGATGATCACTATCTGAGTGTACGATAGTGTGGCCGGTCCTTTGGGTACGTTTGGTATGTGCGTAGCCCAAAGGCTTAGGACTATGTTCGTCTCTAATGAGTATTGATTTGATTTATGGTTCGAGGTGCCATTCTGAACCGATAGCCCTTGATTTGGTACGAGCGGTACATGGAATTGATAGCAGGGTATTCATGCATTCGCGGTTCTCAATTCGGGGATGTTGTGATTGTGTGTGTATATATATATATATATTCTCTTAAACGGACTTCCTTAAAAAACGGATTAACGAACTTTTGTCCTTATTCGGCTGTGGTCCCCTTCTGGTCCCTAAGACATTTTGTTATTTTCTTTAGATGGTTCCTCTCTTGTCGTATATTAAAACCTTACTTTAAGACTATATATTCAAAAGATTTATAGTTTAGACCCAAATTGGTATCAAGACTTTAAGAGCTTTAGAAACTCACCAAATTCTGATCAAAACCCCAAATTCTAGTATCAGAGTCATAAGACGTTCCTTTTCGACTTAGTAAAAAGACTTTAATGCCCTTGAAATTTATTCCTCGCATTTACAAAGATATTTTTGGAACCAACCCAGACTACCAACCTATACCCACAACTGATTTACACTCAGAAGGTTGTTTAACCGCTCACATAGACGGTTGTTCACATACTGAACACATCCCAGCCAAACAAGCAGATAGTAGACAAGTTACTTCCAGTGCTATAAATAGTATAATAGACCAAAATAAGTGTATACTTCTTATATTGAGACAATTAATAAAAGACACTCAAACCCTAGAAACAAAGATAAAAAATATCTCTAAAAGACTACTAGAAATAGATAGCCAAATCTCAATAGACCTAGTACAAGTTCTACAATAAATAAATATTAAGACTAATCATATAGAAGTTCTTAACAAAGACATTTCAGAAATTAAAACTTTGACAAAAAATCAAGACAGTGAGTTAATTAAACTTACTAAAGAACAATCTAAGCTTATCCCTAGATTAGATAGTTATCTTCCTAATGGAGATAGTTAGATCAGACTAGAATGAGGTACCAAAAGACCTCAGCAGATTTTTACCAAAAATTTTTAGAAAAGATAAATGATGATAGATTTTATTATAAGATAAATGAAAATGAGATTGCCAACGTTGCTAAAGCAACTAGACTCATATTAGAAAGATTAAATTTAATCTCTACATCCATAGCAGCTACTCAAGACTATAATAGTAGCTTTGTTAAAGACTTACATTTAGATTTAAAAGCTAAGACAGAAGGATTAACTACCTTTTACATTGACTTTGTTAAATTCCAACAAAATTTAACAAATTATCTTAATAATATGAAAAGCCATAACCTATCCAAAATGCATAGTATTATTAATGAACTTAGACTAGACATGGCCCAAGTAGAAGAAAAATACGAAGAAATTATGAAGGGAATTAAGTTTATATATAATAAACCTTCCTCAACAGAATTAGACTCTCCGTTTATTTTAACTCGTTTAGATAAATTAGAAAAAACTGTAGAAACCATAGAAGTTAGGATGGCACACGAATGTGTGCATAAACAAGAAAAAGAAGATGAGGTAAAAGACTATATTAATAAGATCGCTAATTCGCTTGTTAATACTCTTGTCAAAAATAATGAAGATATTAACAATAATGCAAGAAAAGAGAATAAGACATTTAATGAAGAAATCCTTAGGCATATAAAAAGACAAAAAGATTATTCAGACTCTTTAGAAACAATTGAAAAAAGACTTGAACAAAAACAAGTAACCACCTGTAAATTTAGAGAATCTCCTTATGTGGGAACTAGGGAAGGAAAGACCATAACTAGAAGAATCATAAATGATGGATTAGATAAGACTAGTAAGATATCTAGCTCTATCCCAAATATTGGTCAGAGTAATTTTATGCTCCAAAGACTTAAGGATTCATCCTCCAATGTTAGAACATGGTGGAAGGAGAGAAATTTCACCAATACTCTCTAATGGAAAGAATGGGGTGAAGTTGACTGGAAGATTGTTGAAGATTCCATTCATAATGGACAACTTCCAACCGTTAAGTACATAGACTTGTTTAAAGAAGGTGCCACTCCTAAGACTCCTAATTATAACATGACTTACCATTATAGGAATCATGTGTTAGACAAATCCTATACTGAGCTCCAAATGTTTGACTCAGAATGGCTTAGATCTAGAGGAAGTGATAGGAAGTTCCAATTCCTAACCTTTGAACTCTTTCAAGCAAGAATTCAAGGATTACATACACCTTAGAATAATATCAACATATTGTGTTGTTTAGTAGATAAAAGATGGAAAGAATTTGAGAAAAACCTTATTGGGATAGCCCAGTTAGAAATGTCAGACAACATAGGATACTTTAATGTCATTCCGGCATTTACAATAACCGTAGACACAGCCAAACATTTTAAGTTAATCTTATATGCTAGTAGCTATGAAGACTATATTATCCCAGACGCTAATATAAATATTGAATTCCAAAGTTATGCGAAGTTCTCCCAATTTCCTTATGAAGGAATGCAATCGGGAATTCCTAGCGGTAGACTTAATGAAGAAATATTAGTTATAACTAATGTTTCAGACTACAATCATACTTACAGTATTTGGAATACTGGACCTAGGAAATAAAAAGCTTAGACCCTTTGACAATTGTCATAATTTCAAGAAACTAAGACTATACAAAATAAACCTTTGTTTATTAATCAAGACGATGTCACTGGAAATGTTATTATCCAGTTTGGCCCTCCTAAAATTATCAATAAGATTATCCAGACTGAAGAAGTTAGATTTAGGAATATGGGAGAAGCCATAATCAATGATCCTTTAGAAGGAGAATGTATTAGTAAGACTAGTTCTAGTTTACTAAGACAAGCTCTGATAATTAGACCTAGAAGATCATTTGAAAACAAAGACTTAGTTAGAGAAAAAGCTATGATCCAAAACTTTGGACATGAACCCTCATAATTGGACATGAAGACATTTAAAAAACATCTTAATAGAAGTCATTCTTTTAGGATCCAAGAAAGAGATAGATTAAATATGATAGCTCAAGACCGTATATTAAAATTAAAAGAATCTAAGAATACTAAAGAACTTCTTAGAAATCTTAGACAAATAGAAGAAGGAGAAGAAAGACTAATGTCAGCTACACAAGTAGAACCTAATAAGCAAGAGATATGAAGTAGTAGTAGGCTAGAAGATGCTCCTAGACTTTTTAGTAAACCAATAGGAATAAATATTCCTATATACTCAAGCACTGTAGTAAAGACCAAACCTGATTATATAAAAGACTTTCCAACTAGTGACAAGAGTTTTACTACCGTTAAGACTATGGCAAGTCAAGCCATAAATCCAGTTGGGATATATCTTAACTTAGACAATGTCCAAGATAGGAAGAAGGCCTTAGATAAATGGCGTAATCAGATGAACATGTGTTTTACATATAATGAACAATGGGATGCAAGTTCATGTAAACAATACGCTGAGCAATCCATTAGGGGTATTACAAAAGATTATTTAGATAGTTTAAGAAAAGCTACAACGAAGAGTCCTTAACTAAGATTGAGAAGATGAAAGAGAACCTAGAAGAAAGATCAATTGAAGAATATATTCAATTGCTTACATCAGAATTCATTGGAGCTGGACATTTAGCTCAAATCAATGAACAAGGCCTAGAAAAAACTAAGTTAGCCCTCCTTAGCATTTGTAAACTAGATAAGATAAATGAATATAGCAATAATTATGAGCAGCTATATTACCAAATTAAAGAATTTAGAGAGACCTTAAAAGAAGAATACTTTAGGAAGATACCAGCCATTAACAAATCCTAATTAATGAATATAGGAATTGACTAGGAGTAGCTGGAGTTAAGAATAACTCCCTTGGTGAAAGAATCAATTTCGTCAAAGACTATATCATATCTAAGAGACGTGATATAACTTAAGAAAAGTTGATAGAAACGACTTTCAAACATATCCCTCCAATCAAAGACGAAAGAGGCATCTCTCTAATCCAATGGGGATGTGGAAGTGAATCTAAGAAATTCAAAAAGAAATTAGAATGGAAACATAGGAAGTTTAGGACTAAACCTTTAGGATTTCCAAAGAAGTATAGATTTAGACCATCTACTACCTTTAGAGAAAATAACACTAAGACTAAGAAAAATAGATTTAACCAAAGAAGATATTTTAAGAAGAACACTAGTAAATATAAGAAAGTTTCTAATTATAGGAAAGAAAAAGAAGTAGCTCAATCTAAGACTGCCATCAAAGAATGTTGGACTTGTGGCAAAGAAGGACACTTTGCTAAAGACTGCCCTAATAAGAAAGGTAAATAAGGTATTAAGATTATTAATACAATATTAGACTATACAGATCAAGAAGAGTTAGATATCCTATATGCTATAGAAATATCAGACATAGAAGATGATGACAATACTAGTATCTATAGTGCATATACTGATAGTGACTCGGAAGACTATAATAGTGATACTGATGAGTATGAAGACTCTCAGGATACTCTAGACTTATATATGATGCAAACTAATCAAGACGATTTAGATAATGAATATATAAACTTTGAAGAAACTTGGTATAAGTGTATATTAAGCCCCTTTTTAAAGAAAAGATGGACAATTAGTAATCTTGAGTTACTAACATATATACCTAGATGTTACTTTGATGAAAGACATTATTGCATATTTGAAATGAAATGTAGCAAGAAAGACTTTAGATGTGTAGAATGCTTTGAGACCATACAAACAAAATTATTTATAGTTTGTGTCATTTGTCAATTACACTACCATGAAAATTATTGGAGAACTATATTTAGAGCAATTTATACTAGCCAGTATGACGCTCAAATAGACTTAGACATTAACATACATTATCAAGACATTGATAGAAATATAGCCAAAAGATTACAAGAAAATGAAGACTCAAAAGGAAAAGGAATTTCATATGATTTAGGAGGATATCGCTGTGATAGTAGTTCAGAAGACCTAACATCCCTAAATTTTATAGATAACCCCATAAAGGAATATCTATTTTAGAAAATAATAATTTAGGAATTTCTACTAAACCACATGCTTGTTTTGTAGAAATGTTTATACAACATAAAGATTATCCTAAAAGACTTTCAGCTTTTATAGATACAGGATGCTCTCAGAGTATTTATAAGGCTAATGCCTTTCCTGAAGATTATTTTCTAGACAGTAAGCAAGAGATCTATGGTAACGTAGAAAATGGAGATCCATTTACCTTATATTTCCAGACTATTCCTATTTATTTTAAATTAGGATATCAGACCAACAAAACCGTTAATCATCGATTTTGGATAATGGATCCCCGTCCTAGTTTCACATGAAATATTATTTTAGGACAAGACTTTATTAGTAAATAACATTCTTATACTCAGTATAACGATAATATATTAATTAGTAATAAAGAGGAATTTAATATGAAAGCCCTCTAATAGATCACAAGACTACCTTTGACCTTATGCAGGTCAAACCCAATTATAGACCAATAAAACATCAGAGTTCTTCAGCTGAGCATGGTGGACCTAGACCTACAAACCAACAAGAAACCTTAGAAATAACCAAACCCTTACAAAACGAATGGTTATAGATTATCGATAATTAAATAAGAATTGTGAATTTGATTCTTATGAGATACCAAACAAGAATAATTTGATCAATTTGATTGAAGATAGAATTATATTCAGTAAGTTTGATTGCAAATCAGGCTTCTGGAAAATTAAGATGCATCCAAACAGTATTACTTGTATAGCCTTTAGTGTGCCCCAAGGAAAATACTAATGGCTAGTAATGCCATTTGGATACTTGAATGCTCCTCAAGTATTCCAAAGAAGAATGGATAATATATTTTGACCTTATTCAGAATTTTGTCTTGTTTACATAGATGACATTCTTGTAGCCAGTAAGACTGAGATAGAGCATGTAGACCATCTTAAAAAGATCATTTTAGAATTAGATAAACATGGTATTGTTATTTCTGAAAAGAAAATGTAATTGTTTCAGACTGAAATAAATTTTGTGGGAATGCATATTAATAAAGGAAAAATATCCTTAGCTGAACACATAACCAAAAAGATCATTGAGTTTCCAAACCAACTCAAAGATAGAAAACAATTACAATCATTTTTTGGATTGCTTAATTGTGCTACAGACTTTATTAAAGACCTTGCTTAAAAAAGACAAAGCATAACTTCCAAATTAAAAGGAATAGATAAGACTAACCCTTTTTATTGGACTAAAGATGATATTGAAGTTATAAGACGAATTAAAGAAGCAGTAAAAAATATCCCTTTACTTGAACTTCCCAATGCTGAAGACCAATTCATAGTAGAAACAGATGCATTAAATAAATAATGGGGAGCAGTATACTTTGCCATTGATCATCAAACTAAAAAGAATAAACTTTGTAGATATAGTTCTGGAACCTTTACTGATCCAGAAACAAGATATACTGTCCATGAAAAAGAAGTTTTAGCTATAGTAATGGCAATAGAAAAATATATGTTTTTTCATAGACCTAAACATTTTACTGTGTATATTGACTCCTCTTATGCAGTAAAATTCAGAGACTTAGACTTCTCCAAATCAAGGACTAATAGACTTATTAGATTGCAACAATTGCTTAATGGTTATGACTTCTCTGTTATACATATTAAGGGAAGTAAAAATACCATTCCAGACATTATATAAAGAGAGTCAATGTTGGCTAACACTAATATGATTTCATGTTTTGTGTTGCAAACAGAAGACTTAGACAGTATGAGTTCCTCTGGAACAAATAAACTGAACAAAGAAGACGCTGCAGACTATCTTAGATGAGTAAGACCCAATGCTGGTGTAACTCAAACACAGATTCATATTCAAGACTCTCAAGAAAGACCAATCCTATAGAACTTTGATGATATCTTAGTTCCTCCTGGAAAATCTAGACATGAGATTGTTTCTCAAAATAGACTCATTGGGAAGATGTATTTCTCCCAATATAGACCTGATCAAAGATATCCAGACTTCATAAAATTTAGATGAGAATTTTCAGATGATGAAAATACTCTTATAGATGATATATGGTGGAACGTAAAGAATGGACTGTGGATAGATTTCAAACAAAATTTGGTAGCCATTGTCAGATTCATGAGGACTCAAAGACTTGCAGTCATCCAACTCAGCGGTACTGCTATTCCTAGACCACAGACTCAGACTTATGCTCAGACTCTTGGAGAATCCTCCAAAACTAGACCTGCTGATAATTTTTGTTATCGAAAAAAGACTTTTAAGACTAAGATCGTTATACCTTTTGGTAATAATAATCTTCATATATCAGAAGTCTATCAGAAAGACGTTAATAAGATTATTGAACATTTTAATATGTTATTATCCAGAATTAATGGAGATGCCTTAATGTTTAGAGGTTTCTTCAAATATGTTCCAAAAATTTATCTTTTTGGAAAAACAAACATATCCCAGATCACCTTAGGAGACTATGGGTTCATTGGACTCATCCAGATAACGATGGTAGAAGACGCTATTGCTCTTGAAAAAATAGTCCATGAGTATGTTAAAACGGTAGAAGAATTCCTTCCCCTATTTTCCAGGTTCTACCAGATTGTTCCAAGTTCTTGCAGAAGAATGAGAGTTGAAGGGTTTAGACTTGTTAGATTTTCCAATTATTCTTTTGAAGACGTGGAAATTCTATCCGAAGACGAGACTAAAGACTTAAGTGTTAATAATTTTAAGCTCCAGATTGCTTAAGCTATGGAGACGATAGAAATCATGTAACTATTGACAGGTGAAGACATATGGTATACTGCATACCATAAAGAAGACCTCATTATCCAGGTGATGATTCGTTTAATGGAAGACTCAAGAAAGAATCTAAGGAAATGGTGGAGATTTCTTTTCCAGACAGCCTTGGGGTGGTAGGCCTCATTGATGAATTCTTCAACAATAATGCTCTACCAGACGGAGATAAATACGAAGCAGAAGAAGACGAAGATAGAACAGAGAAGGGCCCCACCCTACTCAATGAATTATTTAGACCCAAGACTCCATTATTTAGATGGGTGATTACCCTGCAGTATAAAGACGAACAAAGCTCATACCTGCCCCATATTGGCCCCAGACAACTTCTTTTCATAAAGAAGAAAGAGACAACCATAAAGATGTTAGGTTCGCAATTATCACAAGACGCCAAGACTGCTTTTGGAAAGGTAAAAACGTGAAGACTCAAAAGATGTCAATACTGTAGACCTTTAATTATTGAAATTTGCTTTAATTATTGTATGCTTTCAACCGGTTAGCTTTTAGCCTCCGGTTTTCAGTCATTTTTAAAGCTCCCTTGTGCTATAAAAGGGACGTCTAAGGTTGTGTGTAGGATATCAAAGTTTAGAAGTTAGAAAGAGTGTGTAAGCTTGTAGAGAGTAATATATATATATGAGTGAGTAATTCCCATATAGTTGGGGGAATGGTGAGAGTTGTAATTACTAATGCAATGCGATAAAAGTATTTTCTTTTCCAGAAATCTCTTATGTTGAGTTGTTATTATTTTCCAAATTGTCTCCAACTTTTTGTTCATAGAGAACTATTGTGTGGAACCTCTGGTGTAGCACACAAGGTGTTATACTGTTGAACCACCGTCAGGTGCCCATTTGTCGTTAGCCGTTATCTAGGTGGGCGTTAGGCATGAAGGCGTACAGGTAGGAAACGGGTATAATGCCAAAATAGTGGATTGAGGTGCAACACATAAAGAGAGGGTTGTAGGAGGCCGATACCGTAGAAGAATAGTAACAAAGCTGAAGAGACGAAGGAAAGAAGATAAAGATATTGCAGAACATAAGGAAGGTATAACTCGAACTAAACCCTTAACTATTTTACATATTATTGTTTTAAAAGAAACTTGTATGAGCCTACAAATCACTGAAGACTTTTTAGCATTTGTTAATCAAATAAATTTAGACTTAACTAGAGAAATTCAAGATTGGACTCTTACAGACCCTAAAGATAAAGAACTTATAGAATCTGCCTTAACATACGCAGGTGGTACTTTTAAATATATAGACCAGATTATTGAATGGTTAGTACATGAAATGCCTAGGATAGACATAATTAGAACAGGGATCCGTGATCTCTTTAAATAAAATATAAGAACAGAAGAATTTGCAGAAGAACTTTCAAGACCAAAAAAATATCAAGAATACACTAGAGTACTTGAAGACAGTATAGACGCATTAAAGTTTATTAGATGACAAAGGCTAGCAGAAACTAAAGCTAATTTAATTAGAGCCAGAGAAATCCGTCCTATTCTAAAAAACGTAGAGACAGCTGCCCCTAAAACATATCGTATATTTTTGTCATCCTATGGTGATAATAATTTAGACGAATTTATAAATAAAGATATAATTGATATTGTTAATCAGATATATAAAGAAACTAGACTGATAAAACCTCAATACCGCATAAGGTATTTAAGACTAGAATATTTTCCTGCAAAACCGCTTATAATTTCTAGACTCCCTGAAGAAACTGTTAATATAAACAATCCTCACTATTTAGCATTCCAATACGATAGTGACGGAAGAAGCTTGATAAGTAGGAATAGCCCTGAAACTTCTACATTTAGACTTTCAGATTAATTAGGCTTTAAAATAAGCTTAAAAGACCATAAAAATCATTGGGGTAGAAATTTCTATTCCTTTAACTTTAGAAAAAGACATAGGCATAAAAAGACAAAGCGGTCCCCCAAAGGTGGTCCTAAAAAGACAAAAGTCGTCCCAAAATCATGTGGCTAACATTAGCCCGTCATTTAAGTTCGTTAAATTATCCCGTCGGAGAGACTTACTGTATATATATATATATATATATATATATATACAAACATGTGTGATTTGTTCTACTCATGTGTGGTAGTAGAAGATATAGGTAACGTGTATCTAAAGAAACTTAAGTAAGAGAAATTTAATTAATAATTCAAATATAATATTAGGCTAATATTTATTATGGTTTTACGGTAGCGTATTGTACAGGAGGTACGAGGGAGCTTAGCATATTAGTGGTTAATTAGATGCCTTGGGACTAGTTAGGTTGGGTAGAATAATAAGGTGGGTTAAATAGGAGACGCTTGGTGTGCACAATAGTTAAGAGGTGAGGGGTAATCTCATGAGAGTGCGACACTGGCTTAAATATGGAAAGTTTTACTGAATATTTACTTATTGCATCTTAATTACTTGCAAATGTTTTGGGCTCTAACCCGTATCAAATCTATTTTCTAAAAAGCTTTGGGTGTTCAGCCACAGGGATGCCATGGATGAATATTCTTTATAGGGATACGAAGCTGCAGCTGATGTGGAGGCTTGCAGGTTACTGATTAGCCGCTTAACTTGCATTCTAGATTAGGTTCTCTACCCCGTTATTGGTTGTTCATGTTGCCCCTTTTCATTCAAACTTATGTATTTTAGTCAGACGGATTGGATGTATTGAATTTTTACTCGATGGTTTATTCGGGGACTTATCTATCTATCTTTCTTTGCTTTACACTATACATCGTGGTTTTATTTATATTAATTATAGTATATGGGATTATTGTGGTTTGGTTAATATTGTTGTATGTTAATGAAAGATTAAATTTGGTACTGACTTATTTAGTTAATAAGTGTTTAGTAATTTAAAAATGTTTCCCACAATGATGCTAAGAATGAACCAGATTATAATTATATTTTATTTTAGTAAAGAACTGATCACCCGTGATTAAAATAGGTGGGGTGTCACAGATGCTATCAAATCATCAGATTCTAGGGTCCATAAGATCTTTGCAGCTTACTACGTTTTCAACACTGTTTTTCTTTGATATAGAGCCCTATGCTTAGGACTGTCGATTCATAATGCGACTTACGTTCTCATGCTATTGATTATAATTTATAGAATCATATATGAGTTCGGTTAGGATTCGTATATCACGACTAGCGAGAACCGTTAGGAGGACTGTGGGAGGAGAGTCTCAGTCGGACCCACAAAATATTATGGGGATGGTGACCGCAGTAGAAGTAATTACTATTATTGTTCGAGAAATGAACGTCGTGAAACACTACACCAAAATAGGGACATTATAATGGATTTTTTCCCCTGTTTGTAACGGATTTAGTCCGTTATAAATTTGTAATGGTCAAAGTTTGTTACAAATGGAAAAATTCCGTTGGAATATATTGATACCATAGTTAAAAAAAGAAGGAAAAGAAAAGAAAAAAAATAGACATGGGAAGGTCGGGCGGGATAATTCCCCCAAAATCCCAAACCCACTCTCCTATCAACCAAACCCACTTTACCCCACCCCGCGTTACCTCTTCTCGTCACCGAACTCTCTACCTATCCCCGTCGGTAACTGAGCAACTGAATAAATATCGTCTCCAGGTATGGTTCCCCTTCTTACAAACCCTGATCCTCTCCTCTCAATCTTGTAAGTGATTGTTGGGTCTATTCATAATTTATCATTCAAAGGTTTAATTTATCATTTACAAATATTGTTTGGTATGTGTGTATGATATTTATCATTTTATTTAGATCTTTAATTTATGGTTGATGGTTGGGTCTGTCCATAAGTTGAAGTGGTGTGTAGCACGAAGAACGCATGGAGTTCAGATCTGAAATCCTTTTTTTTTCAATACAATGTTCAGTATGAAGTCCATATAAATGAGTTTAATGATAAATGGTTGTTATGTCTAGATGATTTTCATATGTTCTTTGAGAATTTGTTGCAAATTTAAAGAATAAACTATTTGTATTACATGAATATGAGTATGATGCTAACAAAGTCCCCATTAATGGGAGTATGCTTTCCAATCACATTTATGTCTACAAATGCCTCTTATTTTTTATTTTGTTATATGATGACAATAAACCAACATATAAATGTGTTTGTTTGAGAAAAGAATACAGTTTGAAGCATTCAGTATTTTCTAATATATTATTTTTAGTATATATCCAAAATTATTAGTAAAATGATTCTGTAAAATTCCTTTTAAAAATGTAACATGACTACAAAACTTTGAACATGTAGGGGTTATATTGGGTTCACTAGAGATCGGATATAGAGTCTGCAATACTGGTTCGTAGTTGTGGTCCAACATAAGGGATATCATGGCACCATCGTGATTTTGACTGCCCATGGCTCTGCCTAGGTGCTTTTGACTGGGGAACGACAAAGGACCAAGGGTTTCGCGAAGGGTGGGAGGTATTTGGGGGTGTTGTAAAGTGAACCTACAGTTTTGGTACTTGTTTTTATTATTTAGTGTGTAGAGAGGATTTTTGGGGCGAAGATAGACGTGGTGAAGCTTAACCACGGGAGATAGAGGCATGTTTGGAGAGTTGTCTGTCGGTTCCTTCAAGCCATACCCGTGGCTCTACAAGAACTTGGGCAACCACACGAGGGAACCTATAGCACTTTGATGTAAATGTTACGAAAATTTATACACCAACTTTTCATAATTAAGGTTTTCTCTTATTCATTCATATCTCTAAAGTATTATTTTTTTAGTATGTCATAAAAAAATAAAGATAGATATATCTAAATACATAGTACTTAACAATACGTTATGTCATTAAAATTATACAGAACTAAATGTATATTCTTCATAAGAATTTAAGTTAAGACGTCTAGAGAACATGGTTTTGCCTGTTCTTTATGCTACCTCCACTATTTTCTTTTAAATTATCAGCATAGAGGTTTCCCTATTGCACCTTTTTGGGGGGTTGATTGGCCTTGTTTTGCTATATTAAATTAGTTCAATTCTTGTACTTTGACACCTAAAAGTGTCATTAATACTCACAAATATAAAAAAAGATTCTCATGAGGCATAAAAACTGGTATTCATGACCTTTTTAGGGGTTAAAGTACAAGAAATAAAATTAATGGGGTCAAACTCAATATAGCGGAAAAAAATAGGAATCAAAGGCATAATAACCCTTTTTCACTATATAGTCTTGGGGGTTTATGAATAGGCTCGTACACCATCAACATATATTGTAGGGACAAAAGTAGATCCTTGTGATGCAAAGCCATTCCATGAATGAGTTGATGACACAAAAATCAGCCAGTTTTCCAGTAGATAATTAACCCAACTCCTCATCAAGAAAGCATGCGCGAGCAGCTGAGATAGTGTACACATTTAATGCGTGAGTTAGCTCCATCGACTCTGATGACATCCAAGCATTTTCATAAGCATGAGGTAGTCTTTTCATTGCCTTGAACTCTGTATCTTCTTGCGATATTGAGTTTTTTCCTTCTATCTTTATTTTGGAAATGTCGTTTGGCTGGTAAAAAGTGCGTTGAAAACATGAGTTATCCTCCGATAACTGTACTGATATCACTTTGTACATGGATATTGTGCGCATAACTCCATTCCTAAGTTTTGGAATTGGTAAAAACTTAGGGTGCATGTTTGGAACTTTAATTCCAATATCAAAATTTAAACTAAAGCACAAATAGTTAAACTTTTGAAATAATTTTGCTTCAATTACGATTCCGAAGATTGGGTTTAGGGCTTCAGCACACCCTTGGTTCAAAATTTTGATCCAATTGTCATCCAATTATATCTCAAAGCATGGAATCGAAGATACCAAACACATCATGGGTGATTTTAAATTTTGAAATCCAATAATCCATTTTTGATGTAAACTTTATTTTCAGGTTAGAGGTTATTCAGCGACTTGCTTATATTACACCTGTTGAGTTGGGTGGAAAGGCTCGTCAGTCCTATGATGCCTACAACAAATTAGATCAGTGGCTCATGTATGCTACATTTGCTTGTTCTAGTCCACCAGCTTCCTCCACCCCCGCAACATTCCATGATCACTCGTGGCAAAAATGGTATTCGCGTTCCAAATCCTAAATATGCTCTTAATGCAGTTTATAATGTTGACTGCACTTAACCTACTTGTTTCAGTCAAGAGGTAAAAATGTGTAGTGGCGCACAGCTATGGGAGTTGAGTTTAATGCCCTACAACAGCGTGGTACTTGGTCGTTTGTTCCTCCTCGATCTGATATGAACATATTTCCCAACAAGTGGGTGTTTGAGATTAAACGCAGGCCTGACGATTCAACTGAGCGCTATCCTGGTGGAAAATGTTATCCACCAACAAGAATGTATTGATTATTCAAAAACTTTTAGTCCTGTGGTCAAACACTCCACTATTCGCATCATCATTTCTTTAAATATCCATCATCAATGGCCTATTCGGCAATTGGATGTCAAAAATGCATTTCTCCATGGGGTTTTATTTGAGGATGTTTATATGTGTCAACCTAGTGATTTCAGCGATCCCAATTTTCCTTATTATGTTTGCAAGCTCTATAAGTCTCTTTATGGTGTGAAAAAAGACTCATGGGCATGGCTTAAACGCTTCTATGATTATTTGGAAGCACTTGGGTTTCATTGTTCAAAAGCTGACTTTTCTTTGTTCGTATTTCATAAGGGTGATATAAGAATTATGTTGCTTATTTATGGGGGTGATGTTCTCATTAAGGGAAATAATTCTTCTCATATTTCAGAGTTACTTTCTAATTTTGGGAAATTATTTTCTATGAAATATTTGGGACCTATTAATTTCTTCCTTGGCATCGAGGCCACTTATAGTTCAAGTCGATTTCATTTCACCCAAAGTAAGTATCTTCTTGATTTGTTGCATCATATGAAGTTTCAGGATGTCAAACATATCTCCTCTCCTACCATAAGTGCTAAGAAACTGTCCTTGTACTATGACGATCCACTTTTCAATCCTACTGATTATCGGAGTATTGTGGCCGCGCTATAATATTTGATGATTACTCATCCAGACATCTCTTTTGCCGTCAATCAGGATTGGCAATTTATGCATCAGCCAACTACGGCCCATTGGTCAGCAGTTAAGCACATCTTATACTACTTGATGTCCACACATGATCATGGTCTATATTATCAGTCGGGTTCTCTTCGTTTGGAAGCCAACTCAGATGTTGAATATGTCGACAATCCGGATGACTATCACTCTACCAGAGTTTACTGTATATATCTTGGTCATAATCTGATTTCTTGGAGATCTAAGAAGCAATCTACAGTATCATAGTCCAACACTAAAGTGGAATACTAACAGTTGACTTATACGGTAACTGAGATCTCTTGGTTGCATTCCATCTTTATAGATCGTTGTGTCCCTCTGTCTACACCACTGATTTGGTTTGCAACATCAGTTCCGTTTCCTTGGTTCACAATCCAGTCTTCAATGCTTGTACAAAGCACTTGGAAGTTGATTATCATTATGTTCATGAAAATGTGGTGCGACGAACTTCAGGTATGTTACTTGTGTACAGAAGACCATTGTTCACTAAAGGCCTCTCTTGTGTACGTTTCAAGTCTCTTGCCAACAAGTTTACGGTGCACCCTTGCCCCATGAGCTTGCCGGAGGGTGATAGACTATAGAGTTTGAAATAATATTTGACTGAGTTTGTTATCTTCTGGTCCCTAAATTATAAGGAATTGTTTGTACTTGTATTCTCAAAATTATCTCTTTATTTTCGAAGAAAAATAATAATTTGTGCGCTATAATGCAATCTCTTTATCGATTTTCTTAAACTTGAGTTGGGTCTAAAGTTAATGAATTATTATATTTGGCTTTCATCAATTATATGTGTTTGTGTCTTACGTTGTGTATTTATGTGTACTAAATCAAGATCATTTTAATGAAAAGGTGAGGACACAAAGGCTAAACTTCTTATTTAAGATACTAGATTGAATATGACCAGTGATTTCATTTCTCGAGCGTTGTGTAGTTTAAGTCTTGAATATCAATAAAAATGGTAACAAATAAAAAATTTTGTATTATAATTTCTGAGATGTTAAAATCTGAGATGATATAAAACTTTAATGTTTTAATCATTAGCAATATGTTGTATACATTTTCTTTAGGTCATAAAGTTTGTCGATATAATGTTATTTTTAATCAAAGTAGTTAGTTTATTTATATTATATATAGTTTGAAATTAATGATTTGGTCAAATGTAATTAGTTTTAATAGTAAAATGTACTTTCGATTATTTGATTATTTATTTGTTTTGTGTTGTGTGTCCCAGGTGTGGTTTGAATCTTCTACTGATAGCACTGCATTTAAAAGGGTTAAAAGGCTACATCCGTTATTTTGGTTGTTTTTCTTTTAAAATCAGGAGTAAGTGAAATAAGTTGGAAGAACATACTGATTGAGAGTGAAAACTGATATGGGGAGATTTGACTTTTATTGGACTCTCAATTAACTACTGTTCTCAAATTAAGTAGTGTAGCCTTTCTGTTTGTGTTGGTAAAGTATGTTTTGTGTGTTTTGCAATCATTTTTGTTTTGAAACTATTGTCAGTTTTTCATGGATCATTATATCATCTCTTTACGGAGTAAACATTTGTTAAAAATTTTCTATCACTTATTCTAACAATATTTTTTTGAAATTAATGCGTATATAATTTGATGCTGGACTCGTGTTATACATACACCCATGGTAAACAAAACTCGTACAAAAAATCATGATAATCAAAAAACTTTTAGTCCTTTCTTTCCCTTTCTACAAGATTTAACGGACTACAATTCTGAACTTGTATGCTTTTCTTTTTGCATCATTAGTCTCATATAAACCTATAAACACGTACATTTTTTTATTTTTTTGGAGAATGCAGTGCTACACGAATAATGCCAAGCTCTTAGAAATAAATCTTAGTCACCAAATTAGTTTCAGGAAGCTATTTTTCTGTTTAATTTCACATGATTTTTTATTTGTATCACAGTGGATTAGAGCAACTATGACAATGGCTTTTCTTGCCATTCACACAGATCAATCATCTCATTTTGGGCGCGGAAGAGGTTCTCCACAGTTTGCAAGTTGATCTTCTTCTTATTCTATCCCCTATAATAATAATGGAAGAGGTTTTTATGGCCGTGTAAGAGGTTCTAATCGAGGCGGTTTCTTATATTTGATTCATCACAGGTAGGCCTGACGATATGGGCGGTTTGGAATAGACCAGTCCATAACTTGCCCACTAGAATACTATTTCTTTCTTGTGAAAATACTTGTCGGTTAAAGATGGGATATTAAAACCATCAGGTTGGTTAAATTGCGGGTGAAATTACGGGTCAGCAGCGGGTCGCGAATAGAATTGAATAACCCCTAAATTGAGAATCCATATGGATTGCAATAGCCACCTCATCTCTATTCGATCTGAATTTCTCCCAATAGTAAGTTTCAATCCATTTTGCTATTCGATCTGAATATATACTCAGATCCTTTGTTTTTTTCCTTGCCTTTAGTTATGTCATTTTGTAAGATGAAATCCCCATTTTCTTTTTTCTTTTTCCATATTTTCCAAAAATGTGGAGAACTGAGTGAAATCCCTTTCATTTTTTTCTCAAAAACTCTCAGGTGAGGACTATTCCCAATGTAAGTTACAGGTTGTCCCTCATTCTATTTTACAGTCTCGAAAACGCTAGGAAGAGTTTGTAGAATTTATTTTTCCCGGAGGTAAGAATTTTGAAATTTCATATTTCCCCCGTGTTTTTTCCCCACTTCCTCACTACTTTTATCACCAGTTGTATGAATTGTGTGGTTGGTGTTTTCTAAAATGACCAAAAGTACTGCATTGTAATTATCTATGGATTTCAACTGTGTATTATAGAATGCACATTCAATATTTTTCTTTTCTTTTTTGAGAGTATCACCTGACATTATTAACACGATTTGGCTTTTTGGAACTTTTAATAAGTGAATTTTTCAGTATGAATGAGTGCAATTTTTTTATTGTCTCGGTTAAAATTTTAGTAGATGATTTAGACTAATTACGGTTCTGCATGCATTTGAATTCTACTATATAATTCATAGTGAGGAATGGATCGGTAGTTACACTTCGTTCATGATTGTGTTTGTGTTATTTATCATTGTTTTCATTTACTTCTGATTGTTATTTATTTGAAATAGAACAATTTTAAGGACTGATATTCCGAAATGATAGAGCACAGTTATACGGCTACACCCAAACTATGATTATAAAGCTCCTTCAATCTGAGGTTGATCACCATTATGTATTGCGGTCGTTAGGTAACAATCATGTGCCTGAGAATTAAAGTATTTAGGCGGGGAGAGTACATCGATGATTCCAAATCATTTGACCCTGTTAAATAAAATTGCAACTGCTACATTAACATCCATAGTAAAGGTACAATAGCTTACCACCATGCATGGTGATTGGTTAAAGGGATGATCCCCTCATATTGGGGGATGTTTATTATAAAAAGTTTTTTTCTGCGTTATTTAATTGCCATGTAAGATGGTAAGAAATTGTAGTCTTAACTCCCATGGTAAGAATAGACTTGATAAAATTACAGCTCCTTCAGAATTGATAGTCTAGCTATGAAGAAGTAGAGTAACAAAGACAACAGGTATCATATGAAAATAATACATATGTTATTATTCACTGTTCACAAATTGACGAGTGTCCCGTTAATTTGCCATACGAGGAGATTTCCCATGGACCTCCAGGATTTGTCTAGAACGTGACTATTATAGCTGGTCCTTTGAAAAATTGGAAATGATAACGGCATAAAAATCATCGCTCTAGGTCGATGTTACTTAGAAGATAGGAATTACATCGGTACGTAGAACACAAAATGCAGTATGCCATATGCTCCAAATTGCTGTATGAGAGGGGGAAGCATATAAATCACATTGTTTGAAGGAGCTGAGTTATTCCTATATCGAAGAAAGCTTATCACAGTGTAATGTTTACATTATAGAATTTCACAAATTCTCTATTTACTTTAGGATTTATCATATTGAAACTATTCACGTGAATATAATGAACATGCATAATGTTAGTGTTTGATACGCTAGGCACTTTTCCTATATTTTTCTGCACCAGCTTGTAATACCCCGTACTTTTATACTATATTTAATTTGGGGATTTATTAAATTTAATGTGATGATTTATTTAATAAAAATCCGGAAATTAATTATGTTATAATTATTGACGTGACGTGAGTTAGTAATTATATGAAATTGTTGAATATTACTTATGAGCATAGTAATATATGATATTGATTATAGTAAATGTCACGAGTGAATGAAATGGCAGTTTTGGGAATTTTAGCCGGGACGCGCCCGTGTCGCGTCGGGATTAATTATTAATATATAAAAGTGAATATTTTATAAGTTGTTCGTATGGTCGTTTTGAGTGCGCCAACGCGTCCGGAAGGGTCGATATAGTCAGAAAAGTGTACCCGGGGGTTTAGTTTGGGTCTCCGGATGTTTTTAGGCTTAATTAGTGACCCGGGAGGGCATTTTGGTCATTTTACAAAATAGGGTAATTTAACCCACGAATTTCAGCCATCCTTAGCAGCCATTTAAGTCAGACTTTTAGGGTTAGAACATTCAGAACCCTAGAACGGCCATTGGAGAAGAGAGGAGAGAGCTCTCAAGGTGATTCAAGGCCCAAAACACCACCGAATTCACCGCCGTCACCACCAGCGCGTAGATCGCGAGGAGGAGAACGCAACCACACCAATATCAGCAGGAAACCAGACCTCTGAAATCCCAGGCAAGTGTTTAACTTGCGTATTTTCGTTGGTGCAATATTCATATTAGTTAGGAATGATTAGGAGTATAATCTATGGAAGAAAACCCCATTTTTTGATAGGAATTTGCATGTAGAAAAGATTAAAACCATATTCTGGAAGTCTTATATGATGTAGATGATTAACCCACGAATTTTGATGATTATGTAGAAGGAAATTCTGGAGAAAAACTTATTAGAATAGAAGTTAAGAAAACTTAGGGTTCTTGATGATTAGATGAGATTTTAGGTTGTTTAATCATGTTTAATAATGGTTATACGCATGCTTAACGTTAGAAACATCTGGTAATATGTTATTATGTTTGTGGTATAAGTTTTGGGACGATTATGGTTGGAAAATATGAATTTGAATGAAGAATTTTGGTGAAACCCGCAACTGCAATTCTGCAGAAATCTTCGCAGACCTGCTTGATCGATCGATCGACCCTAGAGCGTCGATCGATCGAAGGTTCGATCGATCGAGCCCCAGCCGTCGATCGATCGACCCTTCCTGGCAGCCTCTTATTTACCCATGTTTCATTAGTTGAATTAATTTATCGTGGAATAATCCTTGGGCATATTAAATAAAATGTTTTGGGATATAGGAGAGACTAGTAGGACATATGATTAAGTGTTGAGAACTTTATTATGAAATGATTATTGTGTTTTTGGGATAATTAATTAAGGAATGACGAACTACGTATTTCAAGTGAGGGATTACGACGAATACCTACAATAGTGAATAGATGTCTACCTACTGAATTTGTTACTTGGATGGATAGAACCCATGAGTGTTCCATAACTAGTGAGAAAACCCTTCGAGTTAAGGTTAGAGACGAAACCTTATGCCTAATACTAATAATGTGAAATTAAGGATAAATGTTGTAATTATGGGTAACGAGAGTGACCTATATTAATATGATGAAAGTAGTATATTTATATGATTGTGTGTGCATATATTATATACATGTGAAAAATGTACCCGCGCTACTTGCTATCCCTGAGGTTACCGCGCTGGGACGGTCTTATCATGTGTTGCTACGGGGGATATTGATTCGTACCCTAGAAGATAGGAATCCTAGGTACAGGCTATCGAATCGGTAGTCACGGTCCTAAGAGACGCGAGGGTATGTGCTGACCTCTTGGACTTGGAAACTATACTTCGCCTCAATATTGTTTGTGTTTGTATTGATACAGTTCGAGAGTGATTACGAACTTGTATTTCCCTTAGTACGATTGATACGGGGATTGGATAGCAGAGTATGCCCGCACCATAATTTTTATGTGGGGTGCCATTAGAATATATATATTACACGAGTATTTAATATATATGAAGTTCTGAAACTTGGAACTACCTACTGTGATTTGGTAAGTATGTCATGTTTGATGAATCAGATTGGAAATACTTGTTTTATGAGAGTATAATATGACACTGGGAAACTTTATAAATTAATGAAGCTAAAACGAGAGTTGTGCTACACTTTGAAAGTACCCTTTTTACACGTTGACATTGTTCGTTTTTTTAAAACCTATGAGTAAGTTAAGATAAACTAAATTATTGGGAAGGTTAGTATGATAATATGTTAAGTTAAACCATTTGGGGAAGGTTAGTACGATAGGCGTGCACACTAGAAGAGAGGTGAGAATTTCTCAAGAGAGTGTCGAACTAATATGTTATTGCATTGGCCTGTATCAATTTAAATACTTGCTAAACTAATTTTAAATCATACACACTTTCGGGCTCTGACCCGTTTTATCTCTCCCTCTCCCCCTTGTATATATGTATATGTATGTATTTCAGGTTCCCAGCCACAGGGGCGTCTTGCTTAGGATCTTTTGGAAGGAACGCGCTGCAGCTTAGGTGGGAGTTGCAGGTCCTTTGATTAGACGACTTCGTTCATTCAGATCCACTCCTAGCATTTTCATTCAGATGGGCATGTGTAGCCCTTTCCATTATTTCTTTATGTTGGGACATTGTTATTTCAGTTATTTCCTAGTTCGTTATTTTGGGATTTTTGTTCGAGACGGTGTATTACTTTATTTTCTCGCATGTTGACATTCGTTGATGAATGTTTTAATATATTGGATTCTTTCGTTCCAGTACATTGTGGTGTGAATCTTATTCATTGAGCTTTGTTAATAATTTAAATAAATCTTTTCTTTAAATAAAATTTGGTAGTTAATGTTTAAAAATTGGTTTTGACACTTAGCTTAATTATTTAGGGTGTTAATTGGAAAGTTTCTTTTTACGACAGTGATGCTAAGAATGAACCAAACTGTTCACCTTGATTTAATTTGATAAAGGAGTGATCGCCCGGTATTTAATTAGGCGGGGTGTCACACAGCTCTATTTTGTTGATTATTAGAATGCATAATTTAACTTTATTTTTTTATGTAAACGTTATTTTCAGGTTAGAGGTTATTCAGTGACTTGCTTATATTACATCAGTTGAGTTGGGTGGAAAGACTCGTCAGTCTTGCAATGCAATGGAAATCGTTACATACTCATTGGCCATTGAAAGGTTGGTTTAATTATTATGTTCTCTGTATCATTCATTCATCTCTAAAAATAAAGTGGTTATATTGAATGTCCACTGACCTTATTATAAGTATGTAAAATAACTAAAGCGGGCAAACTAAAGACACATCGAGGAAATGTCTCCCTCTAACCTAACCTAACAACTAAAAGAGAGAAAACATAATAAAACATGAGTAAAAATACACAAAAACTACAAATAAATCAAGGTATATATTACTCTCCCCAACAGAGAAAAGCTCGCCCGCGAGGGTGAAAACAAGATAGGTGATCGAGACATTCGAACACTGCCATTATCCCCAACAAAGAAAGGAAGCCATGCACTTAAACTCCCGACATATTGACGTGTAAACTGGGGGGAGTGGATAATTAGAAATCCCAATAGGTACAAACACATCAAGCGATACCAAAGTAATTTTTCCAAATTAATCACATCACCATTGGACGCTAGGTTGACCAAATTGACTATTACACGCTTCTTTTTAAGGTTAAAAGTTGGTGTTGGGTGAAAACTGAAAACAACAATATAACCACCTAGAAATAGGTATAAACACATCAAGTGATACCAAAGTAACTTGTCTAAACTAACCCCATCCTCATCGGACTCTCGGTTGGCCAAATTGACTAGTATACGCTTTTTTGTGGGTTAAAAATAGGCGTTGCGGGGGGGGGGGGGGGGGGGGGACTGTAAACAACCTAGGTGCCTAGATTTAGGTATAAACACATCAAGCGGTACCAAAGTAACTTATCTAAACTAACCGTATCCTCATCGGACTCTATGTTACCCAAATTGACTAGTATACGCTTCTTTGGGGGGTTAAAAATGGGCTTTGGGGGGTGAACACTGAAAACAACCATCTAGTGGCCTAGGTTTAGGTACAAACACATCAAGCGATACCAAAGTAACTTATCTAAACTAATTGCCTCCTCATCGGACTCTCGGTTGGCCTAATTGACTAGTATACGCTTCTTTTTAGGATTAAACATGGGTCGGGGGGGGGGGGGACTTGAAACAACCACCTAATTACCTAGATTTATGTACAAACACATCAAACGATACCAAAGTAACTATGACCGTTTGTTGTGTATCAATTACTCCCCAATCAAATTACATGTGTGTCAATGGCATGGGAATGTACTAGTCTTTTGTGTTATTTACTCATTTATGATTATCTATTTACTAAGTTTGATTTTGTTCAACAGGTTCTTATTGGAAAATATGAAGATTAATTTTGGGAGAATGAAGTCTACTTTTGCAAGGAATATAATGAAGACTACTTTTGGGAGAATAATATGTGTAGAACTTTAATGATGTTAGACTTCGTTTCAATTTTATGGTTAAAAGCTAGATGGTTTATATTGTACTGCATTTTGTTTTTGAAATTTTAATGGTTATGAATGAAATATAATTTTAGATTGGTTTAATATCATCGAAATGTAGTGACATTCATTTTGTCACGTGTATTTTGGAATTATGTTTTGAGTGAAATTTGTGGGCATGGGGTTTTGCATTGCCATTGGTTGAGCACGCGAGTTATTACTAGAGTAGATATAAATACTATTTATATCTATTTGTTTAATAAGAAATTAATATTTTTAAAAAAATATAATGATATTCTTAACAGACTTTAACCGTTACAAATAAAAACACCCGTTACAAATATATGACACTCCTAATCTGTTACGATGTATTTTGTAATGGTTTTATCTGTTACAAATTCTATATTTGTAATGGGTCAAAACCGTTACAATTTAGTTAATTCGTTACTAATATATGTGAAGTGTACTACTGCCAAATCCGTTACAAAATAAATTGCAACGGTTTTAATCCGTTACAAATATTAAATTTGCAACGGATTTGATCCGTTACAAATTTCGTTAGTAAAATAAATAATGCCAATTTTCTAACGGATTTAATCCGTTACAAATAATTTTTGTAACGGTTTTTGCCCGCTACAATTGACATGTTTTGGTGTAGTGAACCATTAGGGCGCAGTAGTTTTCCTAAGTACCACCATAGCTAATAGTGGTGCAAATTCAGACTCATCAAGTACAGGCGGTAAGGGAGAGTGTCAGAGAGGTTCTTTTTAAGGACCATCTGCAAGAGTTCAGGGAAAGTACGGAAGTGCGATTGGCTAATGTAAGGAGATCATCTAAATGAAATTGCATATGTTGTAGTGCAGTGACACTTGTGTTTAAAATTTTGGACAAAAATTTTAGCTCATAGGAGCGGTATTGTAGTGATGGGACTTTGTCACCACATCTAAGGAGAGATACCATTAATATCGAGGAACTTGGGGTGCAGTTTGACCGCAAATACTTTCATCAACTATTTTATTTAGAGAAGAAAATCCAGTATTTATTGCAGAAGGGTCAGGCAATGGCCGAACATGAGGGAGAATTTGCTTGTTTAGCGAACTTCGCACCCGAAGAGGGGTCTTTGAGTTGATGATGGTCCCATGGGTAGAATACGCCTACATTGAGGGGGAAATCTGGCTTGAACAAGTGATGGTGATGTCATCAATGTCGTACTTTTGTGAAGGCAAATATAAATGCTTCCATTTGAAGGGAGCTAAGAGATTGGAAAGTCTAGTCAACACAACAATAATGAATGTAATTGGTGCTAGTGAGGCACCACGGGTGGATACCCAACAGTAAATGCATTTAAATGATTCAGATCAATGGAGTTCCTACCCAGTGAGGGTGGATTCATTCAGGGCCAACAATGTGCTCAACAGGGCCAACAGAGCTAAAAAACAATGGGGGTAACAATCGGGGATAAGTCCACTATATACAAGAGAAGGACAACCCCGACATGTCCAGTGGGGTCAAAAATTGGGGAATGACACAGAGAGGTGTCTTATGTATGGAGAGTTGGTCTACTTGTGTTGATCTTATCTGCAATGAGCCAGGGGACAGGAGCGGTATGCCCAGCTAGGGGTGTAAACGGATCGGGTCTGGATTGGGTAAGGGTATATCTAGATCCGATATGGGTATTTTTTTAGCGGATCGGGTCTTACCCGATGACCCGTCGGGTCTCAGAAAATGGATCCAGACCCGGATCCGTTAAGGACCCGGATACCCGACCCGAATACCTGTATAAACTAACTTACATATATAAACTAACTTACATATAAACTAACAGTTTATATATATAAACTGTTAGTATATATAAGTTTAGTAACAATTAGTTTAACAGTTAGTTTAGTAACTTATATATATGTTACTAAACTTATATATACTAACAGTTTATATATATAAACTAAGTTAGTTTATATAAATAAATTGTTACTAAACTGTAACTATATATATAAACTAACTAACTTATATATATATATATATATACACACATTCGGGTCGGGTCCTTATCGGATCGGAGTCATGTATATCCAGATTCGATCCATTAACTAATCGGATAATCGGATAATCGGGTCTATAAAATTTGCTCAGATTCGTTAATTCGGGTCGGGTCCGAGTCGGGTTCGGGTCCAAACCCGGTCCATTGGCAGCCCTATGCCCAGCAAGAGCAACAGTTAGAGAAGTTTTTGGTTCGGTTTGGACGAGAGTATTATGTATAGGAACTATTTGAACCTGCAGTGCTATTGGCGATTAAAGGAATGAGTTTTATCCATGGATAAATGGGATAATATTTATGTGACATGGGTGAGTCATAGTATTTTGTTAGCAATAGATTGGTGCATGAGACATGTTTAGTAGGTGTATCATTAGTGTTACTATTGTGTGTATATATTTATCGTTGGGTAACGGGGCTCTCTTTGGTTTCATCTGCAAGGGAGCGGGTGCAGACTCTGGGAGGATATGTTTTAGTGGATTTACTCATATTAGAAATATGATATATGAGTATGATGTTATCCTGGATATAGATTGGTTAGTGATGGTTTGGGTGATGGTGGGCTGTCACATCAAATCTATCGTGTTAGCTGATCTAGGGCAGGATGTGTAGTTTTGCAATGTCTCACCTAGAAGAGGGTCGAGATCGCATCTATATTATATTGTGAATGAGACTCCAGAGAGTATAGTTATTTCGTTATATTTGATCCTAGTGTGTAGGGACTTTACTGATGTGATTAAGGGTATATCGGGTATTCTATCGAGCAGAGAGATTTAGGTCGTTATTGATTTAGTGTTGTGAACTTAGTGCTGGTGAGAGTGCAGTGTTATATGACTCCTTTAGAGATGTGGGAGTTTATGATTAAACTTATACAATGGGAGGGGGGACATAATTTTGAGTGTCCTGATTATATGCTTTGGGCCTACGGAACTTGATGACCGATAATTTTAGGTGATAGTGCATTGCGGAGTTCCTTGTTTGAGTTTTGTTTAAAGGATGTTCTACGCATAAACAATTATAGCCGTCGAGAGTGGAGAGACATTGTTAGATGCTAGGGCATCAATTTTGAATGTTATTCATGGAATGTACAGTGAAAACACTTTGAGCTGAGAGCTAGTATACGATATAAGGAACGTGGAGCTGGTAGTTTTATGTAGGAACCACTGGGGATATTTTGCACCACTAGTTCATAGGTGGGGAAGTCTCGAGGAGAAATAACTCATGATTGTTAGGAAAAATTGAGTAGAACCTTACTTTATAGCCACGTTGAGAGTGCAAGGTCGAGCTTGGGATAAGTATGTTACGTATGAGACGTTAGCGACGATTGTGCAGGTGTGCACATGATACAGGGTGTATGGACGCCCTGATTAGTTTAATTTTCAAAATCGTTCAGAATAAGGGTGTGTTGAAATAAATGTGTTGAATATTCCTGTGGGGCAGTTAGAAATATCGGTGGAATGGTATGATGGACTAAACTTCGTTTGAGAAAAGGAGAAAGTCTGACTATGTGTATTTCAAGGAGAACAATCATAATCGAGGTGAGTTGAAAGACGGTGGAGACACATGTAAAAGATATCCCTTGACAAGGTAGGCCCCCACTTTTTGGAAAGTGGAGTGGAGTTATACTATCGGGTAGTATGCCCAACATTTCATTAGAGAGAATAAATGAACCGGCACAAGGTGCCGCCCAATGTTGTTGCGAATCAGGATGAGACCGTTGAGTCCCACCTCCGATAGGAAATGTTAGGAGGCGATGGGGATGGAGATAGGTTTTGAGATAGACGTGTCACCCATAGGCCAATGGGTAGACGGGAGGTGACAAGGAGGTTGGAGAGTGCGATAAATGAGTATTTTGGGTTTCTGGATAATCAGAAGTATTAATTACCTATAATAGAGTTACGTGTGATACCGTATAGCAGTTTATTAGCTATGTGACACCTTCTGAGGCTTAGTACGAAGATCTTATAATCCATCCTTTGGTTGGTTGGAGGTGAGGAATAACAAGCTTCTCGGACCCGAAGTGATTCATGGTCTGTACACAAGGATTGAGTTAATCTACGTCATTTTTGCACAATTCAGGAACGTAGTGAAAGTATGTCACCGTGAACTGAAGTTGGAAGTCTAACTTGAACTATCAGGGGTTGTTGCGGGTGTATCCTATGAAGGGAGATATGTGATTTAGCAACAAGGGAAATCGGCACCTATTGAAGTGGAGCCTTTTCCAACATAGAGATAATAGATCCGGTGGAGTATAGGCTCATCTTTTTGAAGCATTGTTAGCGGATTCACGATAGTTTTGCATGTCATTATATAAGCGAGACCTTAAGCATAAGAAATAATATCGATATGCAATATTTTGAATGGACTTGTTGCTAATCTTGGGTTGGAGTGACTAGACCTTCAGTCAAAATGGTACCATTGGCGTGTGTATAGTGGAAACACCGAATCATTATTACGAGTTAACTTTGAATACGTTCGGAGGCATTGCGTGTGAGTATTCGAAGTTTTAGTACCGAGCATATAGGAATATCGGGGACGAAATTCCTTTGCAAGAGGGGAAGTATGTAACACCCCATATTTTTGAATAATTATGGATTTAATTATTTTTGGTATTTTAAATTACACGTGTGAAATAATTTAATTAAAATAAAATATTGTGTATTTAATAGATATTAATTTGTGAAAATAAGATTAATATTTATGTTGTAAATTTACTAAGTGTGTTTATAGTAAATAAAATATGGCGAATTGTTAATACGTCGTAGTGAGTGAGAACGATGGGATTTTTACAGTATCTCAATCGGAGCATGTGAATAGATTATTTTAAGGATGAAATAGGGAATTTATGCATAGTTACTCGGATGGTGATATCGAGTTCGTGGTTGATTCTGAATATGTCGAATTTATGCATAGTACCCAGGGGTAGTAATTGGGTTCCGGCGACTTTTTAGACTAGTCCAGACTCATGTAGGGGCATTTGGGTCATTTTAAATTAGCATGATAACCTAATTTCTGGATTAGTAGGTTAAAATATAAAGTTTAGGTGTTTGAGGCATCCATATCATTATTTCTAAACCCTTCGAGAGAAGGAAGGAGGGGGGGGAGAAGAGAAATCAAGAGAGAAAGCTAGAGGAGGCCAATTAGGGAAGGATTCGAGAACGATCTGTCGTTTACAATGGAAATCAGACCCTACAAGTATCTAGAGTCAAGTAATTAACTTGCTTTAAATTAAATTGAGGTTATTTATGTTCATATAATGGTAGGTGTAGAACAAAACTATTTTTGGGTAAGGGTTTGCATGTAAATGGGGTTTTAAGTGTAATAAATTCCATTAATAGCGGTGTGTAGTGATGTATGATGTTATTGAACCAATTCCATTTTATAAAGAGAAGATATTGATAGAGATGTATAGGTTTGATCATAAGTAATTGGTCTGTTGAATTGAAAGTAGGTTAAATTGAGGTGTTGATAATTGAGACTCATAAGTATGGATTAATTTGATGATTAAATCCTTTGAATTAAGATGATTGGAGGATGTTAAAATCATATAAAAGACACCCCTTTATTATCTATATTGATTGCATAGTGTCGAAAAAAATGATTTAGAGGGTGATTGGGATTGAAATTGGGGAAGAATATAGGTTGGAGTTCGCTGAATCAAAATTGCGTCATTTTGACTGACAAAGCGAACCAGTTCGCCCCCGGATGAAACGGTTCAGTTTACCTACTTTTCTAAAATATGGAAATGTATATCTTTTCATTATGATCGCGTGGGTACCGACCTCGTATTTTTCAATTTTTTTTTAATTAGTTTTGAATTTTCTACGGAAGTGTGTCCGAGATCGAAATCTTTAGTCAGAAATTAAATCAAGGTATAAAATTATTTATGAATTACATGAGTACTTTGGGAATTTCAATATAGTCATAATGCTGGTAAAATTAGACTAGGGCCTACAAGATTTAAACAATTGTGTTATGAATAGAGAATATAAAATGGGTTATGGGAAGCGTAGATGATAACCCAAAATTTCTACTAGTAGGTTAGTGATGTATTAAATACTGAAAATAATTAAGGGATAACTAGGACCCTTTGGGTAGTGAGTGATACTGGAAAAAATAAGAAATGATTATTAAGTGTGAATCGTTAGTACGTTTGGTATTCGAGATATATATACTACGTACTGGATATACTTATAGGTTGTGTGTATACTTATACTGGATATATTTATAGGTTGTGTGTATACCTATACTGGACACACTTATAAGTTGTGTGTATACCTATGCTGGATATATTTATAGGTTCTGTGTATACCTATTATGTGTGTGTAATCATACCTACGATGCCTTCTATCACGGGAGGTAACGCATAGTGGACGGTCCCACCTTGGCAATGCTAGTGAGGTCTGGATGTGTTACCCAGGACATAGAACTTAGGGATGATCACTATCTACGTGTACGATAGTGTGGTCGGTCATTTGGGTACGTTAGGTATGTGCGTAGCCCAAAGGCTTAGGACTATGTTCGCCTCTGTTGATGTAAAAAATTAGATTGCTTCTAATTATTTAATCACAGATAAATATAAATGAGACAAAGAATTTTAAAGTGGTTCAGCCTTATAGGAATGGCCTACGTCCACTGTTTCTGTTATTGCCAAGTGTTTTGGAGTTCTCGATATGTAATTTTATCAAGAAATTCCGGTCCCTTTGAATGAGGGTGATACAATGTATTTATAGCCCTTGGGCTGTACATGTGAAAGGGTAAACAATTAATGCCCTTTAAGCGTATACGTCTGTATGATTAGCATTCAATGAATAGTTAAACTGTTGATTATCTGGAAATCAATGCTGTGGCCGAGATGCAGCTCGGACCGCCTTAGTTGCTCGTCGTTCAGGAGTTCCTCGGAGTGTTGGTGTTCCTCAGAGTGTTGGTGTTCCTCAGAGTACACTTGCTGCTCGGGGTGAGTATGACTTGGTCGGGGAAATAGACTTCCTCGTTGCTATTGTTCCACGTAGATAGACACGTGTCTTCTTATTATTTGTCTATATCAGCATATTAATTTTGGTATCAACAGCCTCCAATATGTGTTGATTTGATATATGGTTCGAGGTGTCATTTCGAACCGGTAGTCCTTGATTTGGTACGATAGGTACATTGACTTGATAGGAGAGTATGCATGCATTTACGATTCTCAATCCGGGGATGTTGTGATTGTATAGGAGAGTATGCATGAGTGGAACACACACACACACGTGTGTGTGTGTGTGTGTGTGTGTTCGTTCTACTCATGTGTGGTAGTAGAAGATATAGATAGCATGTATCTGAAGAAACTTAAGTAAGGGAAATTTAATTAATGGTTCAAATATAATATTAGATGTTAATGTCCAAAATTGGATATAGCAAATAAGGGAATAAAGTACTACTGTAATTAATAATCTAGAATGGGTATGAGTGACAATGGGAGTTAGGCAATATTTACATGGTTCAGCCCATAATGGGAGCCTACGTCCATAGGTGTTCCTCGTGTTGTACTTACTATTCTCTCGGATATACAATTAGGGTTGTGTTTTGGAATCAATGATTGAGAGAGATTTCGGTCCCCTTTTTAGGTGAATTTGGTTCATCGAGAATATTAAGAGGAAAGATTTATTGCCTTTATAGGTCGGGCAATTACACCTAGATATACATGCTTATCAAAATAACAAACCATTATGCTTTGGATAATGGACTGACGCCATTTGATAGGCGTGTGGGTAACTAATTCATAACAACCACGTTCTCTTTATCCCCACGTGATTGACGAGGAGAGTTTCGTGTGTATGCACCTATATACATGTGTAGAGTAAATGATTTTATGCATGTGGATGGGATAGCTGACAGGTTACTAGGCAGAGCGGATTAACACTTAGCCGACCTCATTTTGAAATGGGACTGAGCACATTATTAATACTCTTTGTGTGTGGTTTGGATCTTATTTAACCTCGGGGTTTTAAGGATATAACAGAAAGCCCCCAAGACTTTGTGCATGAACTCTATGATTTGATGCAGGTAGATTGGATGAGGTGTTACATGTTGTTCGTATTAAGGCGATTGTAATCGGCTCTCTTTGGGTCGTCCTGAGCCGAGCAGATTGACTTTGAGCTTATAAAAAACTTCAAGGACACGTGTCTAGAAATCGAAACATCTTCTTTGTGATGATGGTGGCAAGGCGTGTGCACAGAGGCTCTGTACCGTTGTTCCATTTCTATAAATTTTCTGATGTCTTTTTACTCTCTTTTTTGAAAGTATAAATACACGCACCAAGTCCCATTCATTATCATCATTTTGAGATTTGCATCGAGCCAGAGAGAGATATACAGGCCTTACTCAGGGTGTTCTTGAGTGATTATTTGTTTGTCACCAAAAGTATTTCTATAATTTCCTACCTGTCCTTCATTTGGTGTATTACTCTGATCACTCGCGTTTAATTGATTTTATCAGGCTCTCCTTTCCTTATTCTTACTAGGGTTTCTTCGTTCTTTAGTTTATTGGCTGGTGATTTGCTATTTCTTGGAGACTGTCGCGTTAGACAGTCATTGAGTTGCTTATCTTTAGTTTTGCAGATAGTGTTATAAGTTCTTATGAGTTTTCCCCCACACGTTCAACAAATTTACGACTCTATTATTGAACTTGAGTCAGAATACCCCAGTATCACTAAGAGGAGGTTTTTACTCCCCTTGCAGGTGGTTACACCAAAGGACGAGCCAGTTCATTCCTGTTACACACCCAGGGCTCTGTCCACTTGTGATTCTCCCGTTGATCCTAGTGTTCCTTACATCCACTCCCCTATTTTAGATACTCTTGCTACGATCCCTGTTGTACCCCCTCTACTAAGGGTAATTTTGAAAATACTGTGTCCATGGACCCTATTAATCTTAATTCTCTTTTTGAGGAGGCTACTACTGATAGGGCCGAGGATATCAGGCCTGAGAGTGTTGGTCCCCGCCCATTTATATCCCCTGTTGATGGGTCTCAGGATGAGGCTTTAGATGAGGAGGAAGATGGCTCTTTTGGGTCCTCTAACTCTTTTAATCTTGTTGATATTGATGCTCATTGGTATCAATGCACTATTATTGAGGAAAAGCTTTCTATGTTAAGATTAAAGTTTGCCCTTCCTATAGCCATTCAGACTAGAATGCCTAGTGTTGCGGAAAGGTGTTATTCTGTGAGGGATGTCGGAGAGATTTTCCTCCCCTTTTGGGCTCTCCAAGTGGGGTTGAGGCTTCCTTTCCATCTTACTATTCGCTCTATACTGAAGGGTTATGGTGTGACTTTGACCCAACTGCCCCCAAAGCCTATAGGACTATATTAGGAGCCATGATGTTCTAGAAGCTCAATACATGCTTTGATTTGATAAGAGATATCTTTAAATACGTTAATGGTTTGAAAGATAATAATAAAGACCCCAGATATTTTTATTTTTTTCCCGAAAGTCTCGATATAGGACGGTTACCGTAGTCCAAATTAGGAATCACAGCTAGAAAGGTTAATATGCATTTATTAAAGAAGATTGGGAATTTAGGTCCCCATGAGCAGGATAGATCATGTAGGGTCCCCAAGGTGTGGAATAGACCTAATTGCATAGCTAAAAACCGTTCCAATCATTTTATTGCTCCTTTTTGGTCGTCTATCGTTCTGACATTTCTATTCTGTTTGTTTATTTCAGTGAAAGGATCCCCCGGGTTTATCGGGTATTTGATCGACCTTATCGAGACGTATTACGAGAAGAAACCTCCAAATCTCTAGGAGTTATTTTTTATTGAGAAGTTTAAAGTTGTTCGGTATCATGCCCCTTAGTGGTTTTTCCCCGTTAGAATTGAAGCTTCCCTTGGAAGGGTGCGTGCTACAAGAGATCCATATTAACGAGGGTTAGCAGCCTGTAAGTGGAAAGGAAAACTTTGAGGTAGGCATGTCATACTAGCACGCCATTCTTTATCATTAAACGCTTTAATTATGTATGTTGATTCATCTGCTCATCTTTTCTCAGGTGTAGAAGAGCATCCGTCAGAAGAGACATTGGGAATGGATCCTCATTATATTAATTACAAAGCCCTGGCCTTGGCTAGGTAGAAGAGATTTGGCGCTGGGCAAAACCAAGTTGGGGTCGATTAGGCCAATGTTGCTAGGGCAACCAAACAGGCTGCTCATCAAAGGAGGTCGAAGTTGTTTTTAAGGCAAAGGGCAAGGCCCCCATGCATAATAAGTGACCTACAGCTGTAAAGAAGAGGCTCGAGGATGAATATGAGGATAGACATCCCCTATACAAGTTAATGAGAGGACCAGGTCATACTTTTAGACTAGATCATACTTCTGGACCAGGTCATACCTCTCGTTATGGTAAGGTTCTCGAGTTTGAGTTTGACCTAGATCACAAGGTCACTTATGAGGATCTACAGGCCGACTAGGACTCCATCTTCTTTCATGCTAAGAATGCTACTGATTTGATCGGTTATTGCGGTCACGTGAAAGATTTTGAGTATTTGAGATGTTATGACTCGGACTCTTTATGGACATTAGTCCAGCAAAGATTTTCGGTGGTAGGATCCTCTCTTAAACTATTCATTATGACTTTATGTTTCTCGTTGTATCTTAATTACTTTCTTTCATTTATTCACCAGGTGCTCATAGCATGCACTATTCTTCGGGAAAAGTCTTTGGTGAATCATGTTGATTTTAACGAGCTGGCCAAGGAGAACAAGACGTTGAATGTTGGTAATGATAAGATGTCCACTGAGTTAAAGGAGAGATGTCAAAGACTTCTGATCTTAGCAAGGTGGAAAGTGAGAATGCTGCTTTCAAGAAAAAATCTGATACTGGTGTTGCTAAGATCCAAAGTCTGAATGAAGCCTTTACTACCGAGCAAGAGAAGGTTGGGTAAGAGAAGGTTGACCTTACTGCGGAGCTGCAGGCTGGTGGTGACGCCCTTGCCTCTGCTGGAGCAGCAGCCTTTGAAACATATAAATCCTCAACTGAGTTCATCACAGAGTGCTTTGGATACTTCTTGGATGGATACAAGGAATTGAAGAAAAGAGTGATGACCCATTACCCTCATATCGCCAATACATTGAATCAATGTCAAGGAGATGATGAAGAGGCTACGGTCTTAGCTGGGAAAGAAAATGGTGATGCTTCAGCTGGTGGTTTCATGCCCAATCCTGCTAACTAAATTATTGTAAAGATTCTTCTCATGTTATCTTTTATTTTGACATTCTCAATGTTGATTTGCCCGATTATGAGTTTGTTGGGCTTTTAGTAAATCAATGGCACAGTATTTATGGAATTATTTCTGTGGTTGCATCAATGCCCTTTTAATTGAATGTAGCTAACCATTTTTCTTGCCTATTTTTTATTACTAGATGCTTGTTGAGAATAATAAAACTTTATTCCTTTAAATGGTATTTGATGTCATTTTGTTCACGACCCGTGAGGTCATACAGACTTTTGGCCAATCACCTTGTTCGTGATCCGTGAGGTCGTACAAGGGTTAGGTCGAGCGCCTTGTTCGCAAACTTATGGGAACAAGTTTGTATAAGTTCAACAGTTCGCGACTTATGAGGTCATATGGAGTTTTGGCTAATCACCTTGTTCGCAACCCGTGAGGTCATAAAAGGGTTAGGCCGAGCTCCTTGTTCGCAAACTTATGAGAACAAGTTTGTACAAGGGGCAAGTATTTATGTTCCTAATTTATCATATTTAGTAGAGCCATACAGTTTATGTAGTTAGATATGTTTTCATATATCTTACTATATCTTACACCAGAAAGAAATCAGTAAAATTTTGAGCTGAAAACATAATTTTATTAATACTAAAGTGCAAGCTACATGAATGAAATAGCTAAGACATTACTGATAATATTTCCTGAGGTGTTCTGAATTCCAAGGGTTTTTTAACTGCTCTCCCAATAAAGTTTCAATGCGGTAAGTTACAGGCCTTACAATGATTGTTACCCGGTAGGGCATGTGCCAATCAGGCTCGAGCTTATTATTCTTTTGGATCACCTTCTTAAGGATATAGTCCAGCTCCTTCAAGCTACTTAGCTTCACATGACTATTGTAGTAACGCGTGACCCTTTGTTGGAAGGCGGACACAAGAAGCGATGCATTCTCTTTAACTTCTGCCAACGGATAAAGGTCTAATCTCCTCGCCATATCACTTTTTAGATAATCAAAATTAAGGACTCTGTGGATGGGGAGTCCTGTTTCAGTGGGGACGATCGCTTTTGTGCCAAAGGTGAGCATGTACGGCATCTCTCCAGTCACCGTTTGTGGATTAGTTATGTAAGCCCAGAGAACATTGTGGAGTTCGTTGATCCAATTCCCTTTTATGTCATAAAGCCTCTTCTTAATTCTGTCCAAGAGTGTCCTATTGGTGACCTCAGTTTGGCCATTGCATTGTGGATGTCCTGGGTTGAAAATTAGCTTCCACATATTTGATCTTGATCTTCAAAGTCCTGGTTATCAAACTGTATTCCACGGTCCTTGATGAATGTAAAGGGCATGCCGTAACGGCATATGATCATCTTCCAAATAAATTGGAATACCCTTTCATAAGGCATTTCTACCAGGGACTCGACCTCTACCCACTTCGTAAAGTAGTCCACTACCACCACCAGGTATTTGTATCGCCCTTTTGTCCTCGATAATGGGTCAATCAAATCGATTCCCCACATCGCGAATGGCCAAGACGAAGCGCTTGACATCAGTTGAGCTCGTGGAGAACGATGGATCTTCGCGCACTTTTAGCATTTTTCATATTCTTCGCATAATCCGCACAATCAGCCTTCATGGTCGTCCAGTAATAACCTTGAGTTGCTATACGCTTGACCAATGATCTTCCGGCAAAGTGGGCTCCACAACATCCTTCATGTACCTCCTTAGCAAGCTTATTGAATTCCGTTGGATGAACATATCTTAATAGTGATATAGTGTACCCTCATTTATATAGTACTTATGTTCCATCGCGTAGTGGATTGCCTTGTAGCGCAGCTTTTTATCTTTTTTCATATCAGCGGGGAATTCGTTGGCTTCAATATATGCTCGTATGGGTTACATCCATGATGGTCCCGGTTTTACTTCCATTATTTTCAAGTTATCCTCTTTTGTGCTCTTATGCATTAGTACTTCAATTGGTACTGTCCTTTTTAAAGATGTTCAGGCAGTGAAGGCTAGTCTAGCGAGGGAATCTTCTCGGATGCTCTCCAACCTGGGGATCTATACTATTTTCACTTCTGCGAATTTTTCCAACATTTAAACTACAATGGCTAAGTATTTTTCCATAAACTCCTCCCTATGTTCATAAACCCCTAGTACCTAGTTGAGAACTAATTGGGAGTCGATGTGCGCCATAATGTGGTCAGCTCCCAAGGATGAAGCTAAGCTTAGCCGAGCAATCAGAGCTTCATATTCTGCTTCGTTATTGGAGGCTTTGAATTAAAATCTCAGAGTATATTCCACATCTATTATATGTAGTGTGGTGATGATAATACCAGAGCCATTGGCCTCCGAATGGGAAGATTCATCAACATATAACTTCCAGATAACTATGCCTTAGTCGAAGTTTGCTTCTTTAATTTTGCCAAACTTCAAAATCTTTTTATGGGACTCTTCAGAGTGTCCCTTAACCTCTTTGGAGGAGATCTCTTTAATGGGAGCCTGCTCAGTGCCACTAGGAGTTGAGGTTACTTCTGAGGAAGTCTGCTCGTCGTTAAGAATCAAACTCTCTCCTAGGGGAGTCTGTTCTGATGATTTCTCCTCGTAGGTGAACTCATAATGAAATCTTCTAATACCTTCCCTTTTACGGAGGTCCTAGAATCGTACTGTATATGATACTCACCCAGTTCAACCACCCAAGGCATGAGCTGACTACATTTCTCATGTTTATGTTGGACATGCCTTAACGGTAGGTCTGTGTAGATCATAATGGTGTAGGCCTGGAAGTACGGCTTCATTCTTAGTGAAACTTCTCTCAGTGCCAAGGATAATTTCTCTATTCATGGGTACCGAACTTCAGCTCCTTAATATGCTCTGCAGGTGTAGTAAACTGGTTTTTGAACTCTCTCTTCCTACCTCAACAGTGTCAAACTAACAACTGATTCGGACACTGGGAAGTATAGGTAGAATTTTTCTCAAATGACGGGGCGTGATAGTAGGGGTGGGTAACCCATATAATGATATAATTCTAAGAAAGCATTTTCATAGTCTGCATTCCATTCGAACGAATTCCTTAATACTTTGAAGAAGGGCAAGCATTTATCGGTGGCTCTAAAAACGAACCTCTTAAGTGCCGCTACTCACACTGCTAGCCGTTTCACATCCTTCTTTGTTATGGGATATTTCATGTTGAGTATAGCATGGATCTTATCAGGGTTGGCTTCAGTACCCCGTTGATTCACGATAAAGCCCAGGAACATACCCTCATTTACCCCGACAATGCATTTTGCAGGGTTCGACATCATTTGGTACTTCTTTAACTTATCAAAGATCTGTCTTGGGTTCTTCATGTGGTCGGCTTCTACTTTGATCTTAGTAAGCATATTGTACACATAAACCTCCATGTTAACCCCAATTTGTTCCTCAAAGACTTTGTTCACCAGTTTCTAGTAGGTGGCCCCTGTATTTTTATTAAGACCAGATGGCATGACATTATAATAGTAAGTACTTTTGTGGGTTATGAAGGACGTCTTTTCTCTGTTAGAAGGATTCATCTTGATCTGGTTATAGCCAAAGTAAGCATCCACGAAGTTGAGAAGCTCGTCGCTCGAGGTGGCATCGAACAACTTGTCAATTCGTGATTGTGGGTAATAATCTTTAGGACACGCCTTATTTTGATCGGTAAAATTGACGCACATCCTCCATTTGTTATTCTTTTTACGCACCATAACCACGTTAGCCGACCATTCTGGATACTTATCATTGTTGATGAAATTATCCTTTTGGATCTTGTGGACCTCTTCCTGGACGGCAAGGTTCTTCTAGGCGTAAAAAACCCTCCACTTTTATTTGACTGGTTTAGCTCCTTCCACCACACTTAACTCATGACAAATGAAGTCAATATCTATATCAGGCATCTCCTCGTGGATCCATGCAAATACGATCTTGCACTATTTTATGAATTCTACGAGCTCTTGCTTCAAATGCTTTAATGACGACCCGATTTGAACGATTCATTTTGGGTGATCGGCGTCAAGCAGAACTGCTTCAATTTCTTCAATAGGCCGCCTCTTGACTAATTTTTCTTCATCTCATGGATCAATAGTTTCAATGTGATAAGTGGTCATTAACTTTTTCTATTCTTCCTGGTCTGCCGAGATGTAATAGCACTCACGCGTTACCTTCTAGTTGCCTTTAACGACTCCCACTCCGAACTGGGCTGGAAATTTTAAGCAATGATGCACTATAGATGGGACAACTTCAAACTTCTTAAGGTTGATCATGTCAAATATCACATTATAGACTGATGACATGTTCTTATCGAGGATGAACAAACGTATTTTTTTATTCGGTTGATTGGCCAAATACCCACTACGACTTCTTGCTCCACCGTCCCTAGTGGATATACTCTTTCCCCTGAGAAACCAATCAGAGGTCGGTGATAAGGTGTTAACTTGATATCCTGAAGCTTTAATTTCTTGTAACATTTGTACATTACATCTGCAAAGATACCGTTTTCCACCAGTACTCTAGCCACCCGACCTTCATGGATGACCATAGGATCATCATGAGGGTACAATACTTTGAATAGGTCATCTTTTGAAAAGTCGACGATCAGTTTATCTTTGTTCACTTAGTGAGGTCGTTTGTCTGAATTGGCTGTCAGATTAATTTTTCTTGAATCTGTGCAGGCTTAGGCCTCGTTCAGGTAAGCTTTCATTTTCGGAGGGTCTTCTCCCCCACTTGTGGGTTTCTTTGGGAGATCCGAGTTGTCATCCCTCTTCATCTTCTAATCATTTTCCCTCTGACAAGGCGATTTTAGACGTCCTTTAACTTTGTTCTCCACGGGATTTGGTCGGTTATTTCCATCCATATATCTGGATAGCTTGCCCCTCCTGATTAAGCTCTCAATGTCATTCTTTAAAGCTATGCAACTGTCTTTATTATGACCATAGTCATTGTGGAATTTATATTACTTGCTTATGTCCCTATTGTTCATTGTCATCTTTAATTTTACTGGACATCTGAAGTCTTTGCTTCCACAAATTTCCTTCAAGATGTGGTGGACGTCATTCGTGAGTGGTGTGTACTCCTCGTACTTTTTTGGTTTCTCAACCTTTTTTCCTTCTGCTCTTTTTTACTGGCGGCTTTGTCGGCCAGTGGTGTAGGGTGTTTGAATTCCTTGGCCTTCATTGCTTCTTTGGCATTCATAATCTTTCTTTCTTTGGCCAGCAATTCCGTTATTGCTACTGCCCAAAATAACCTCCCTGGTCGTAACCCGCTCATCCGAGCCATTATGGCAGTTGGCTCATTATAATCCACCATTTCGAGCTTCTCAATGTTAAATCGGGTGATGTAATCATGGGTGATCTCATCATCTCTGTGCCGAACGGTAAGCAAATGGGCGGCCTTTTTTCCTGATTTTTCACCAAAGTAGAAGTTGATAACAAGCTAGTCGTCCAGTTGTTGAAATTTTTTTTTTTGCCCTCTGGAAAGACCGTTATAGCAGATTTGAGCCGAGCTAGTGATAGTGCTGGAGAAGGCTCGACATCTCATCTCATCTGGGATGGAATAAATGTCTACATCGGCTTGATACAACTCGATATGCGGAATAGGAATTATCTTTCCATCATATTTTGGCATGATAACCAATGGCTTGAATTTTCCTGGAGTAGGGTATGCCACGATAGAAGAGACGAATGGAGATCCTTTTATAAAATCTCTCTGCAGAGGATTCTTGTATTTGGTCATCTCTCCAAGGCGGTCCTTCAAACACTGGATAGATCTTTTTCCATGGCTGGTTATCATTTAGGGTCTTTCGTCCAATCGATTTTTCTGTTCGCCCTCGACTTTCAACCTAACTCTCTTCCTAAGAATTCTGCTCGGCTTCCGCCGATGCTTTAGTAAAGCGACAGGAGCCACTAGTGATGGATCTACCTAATTCACATCTTTAGGTGTAATCACGCGAGGCCTCCTCCACTTACCAGCGATTGCAGCATGGGCCTAGTCAATCAAATGATGATCCCCTGGTAAACATTTTCAGTACACTAGGACGCTCTTCAGAGTATGATTGGTCATCAAAATTTCTAGGTGATTGGATAGAGGAGGTGGCTCCAAGGCTATAAGATCCTGGGTTTAGCCTCATGGGATTCTCCATTGCTTGCTTGCGGTACTCCTAGTTTCGCTCTTTGAGAGGCACTAGGGGGAGTCGTCCATCGTCGCTCCTCGATACCCCTGGTCCGGGAGTTAAGGCGTTTGGATTTGTCAGCACGTGTCTCGCCTGGAGGGTATGTGTTAACTTCCTGCCACTTTCTTGCATCGCTTCTTGACCTTTGGCCAAACTCATGAATATGGTGTGTAGATCGCCACCCCAGTGAGGGTGGACGGTGTCTAGACTTCTACCATACGGCTACTATCTGGATTATTCACCATTCTAGAGTGTTTCAGCTATATGTTCGAATTAATGGGTTGGGATAAGAATCACAATGGCTTATCGTGAATTTCCCACAGACGGCGGTAATTTGTTAACGTTCAAAATTGGATATAACAAATAAGGGAATAAAGTACTAGTGTAATTAATAATCAAGAATGGGGATGAGAGGCAATGAGAGTTAGACAATATTTACATGGTTCGGCCATAACGGGAGCCTACATCCACAGGTGTTCCTCGTGTTGTATTTACTATTCTCTTAGATGTACAATTAGGGTTGTGTTTGTGACTCAATGATTGAGAGAGATTTCGGTCCCCTTTTTCCGGTGAATTTGTTACTTATATATAGGTAGTTCAGTGAGAATATTAAGAGGACGGGTGGATTGCCCTTAGAAGTGGGCAGTTACACCTGAATATACATGCTTATCAAAATAACAAACCATTATGCCTTGGATCATGGGTTGCCGCCATTTGATAGGTGCGTGGGTAACTAATTCATAACAACCACGTTCTCCTTATCCACATGTGATTAATGAGGAGCATTTCATGTGTATGCACCTACATACGTGTATGGTGTGAATGATTTTATCCACATGAATGGGACAGCTGCCAGGTAAATGGGCCGAGCAGATTAACACTGAGCCGACCTCATTTTGAAGTTGGGCCGAGCACATTCACAATCATCTTTGTGTGTGGTTTGGATCTTATTTAACCTCAGGGTTATAAAGATATAACATTCGGCAAATATTGATTATGGTTTCATGGTAGCATATTGTATGGGTGGTACTAGTGATCTTGGCATATTAGTGATTAATTAGATGACTTGGGACTAGTTAGGCTGGGTAACATAACTAGGTGGGTTAAATAGGAGATGTTAGGTGTGCACAATAGTTGAGAGATGAGGGGTAATCTCATGAAAATGCGACACTGTCTTAAATATTGAAAGTTTATTGCATATAACTTGCAAATGTTTTTAAAAGGTTTGGGGCTCTAACCTGTATCAAATCTATTTTCTAAAAACGTTTGGGTGCCTAGCCATAGGGATGCTATGGATGAATATTCTTTCCAGGGATACGAAGCTGTTGCTGATGTGGAGTCTTGCAGGTTGTTGATTAGCTACTTCAATTATTGCATTCTAGATTAGGTTCTCTATTGCGTTATTAGTTGGGCATGTTTCCCTTTTTCATTCAAACTTATGTATTTTAGAGTATTTTAGTCAGATGGATTAGATGTATTGGATTTTTACCCAATGGTTTATTCGAGGAATTTATCTATCTATCTTTGCTTTACACTTTACATTATGGTTTCATTTATATTGATTAGTGTGTATGGGATTATTGTGGTTTGGTCAATTTTGTTGTATGATAATAAAATATAGAATTTAGCAGCGACTTATTTAATTCATAGGTGGTTAGTAATTTTATAATGTTTTCGAGAGTGATGCTAAGAATGAACCAGATGAAACTCCTATTTTATATTAATAAATGATTGATCACCCATTATTGAAATGGTTGGGGTGTAACACAAGGGTACGCTGGTCATATGCAAGAACCGCCAATTTCAATCTTAGGTTTGGGTCCATATGATTAAACTCTTGGAATTCGTCCTTCACTTATTTCAATCTCTGTACTGTCACTTTTATGCCTTCTTCTTTTGCTCAAAAAGATTTCTTGGAATTCTTATTTTCTCCATTCACTTTGTAAGTCTCCTTCTTTCTAGCTTGCTTCTTCCATCTTCGTGGTTCCTTCTATTTATTTTCATTGTGTAGTTTATTTCCCCTCTTTTTTTATTTGAAAATGGTTTATCTTGTTGATGAGAGGACCTTGGGGGATGTTAGAAAAATATACTCAATTCTCCCTTGTGTTACGATTGAATTTTCCCCAGAAACTACATCTTTGTTGAGGGTGGCTATTGGATCCATACCCTCTCAGTAATTGAGGAGAGAATAATATTTCCCCCCAACCAACTATTTTTGGAATTTTGAGAATTTTTTATATCTTTCCCACCCAATGTGACCCGAATACATCGCGAATTGTAAATGGGGTCCATAGAATAAACGAATTGTATGAGACCAATATAGGGATTCCAAAAATTAGATATTGTTATTCCTTATCCCACACAACAGATGGTGTTTTTTTCCTGAAGGCTAGAAAAGCTGACAAGGTTTTAATAATTAATCTCCCTGATTCCAACAAAGGGTATTAGGTTCAGAGTTTTATTGCTTGAAATTGGAAACATCCTCCTCTCCTATAGATCTAGCAATACTAAGTTTTTTTGCCCAGAGTGGCGGAGCAATATAGGTTGACACTTTATTTTTTCTTGCTCTTGAATATTTTCTCTATTGCATGATTATTGATAAAATCTTTTCTTTTTTTCTAACTAGCTCGATCGACGAAGAAAGAACTTTATTTTTCCCACATTAACAGGGAGGAATTTCTCAAGGTCTAGAAGTTGAGGAAGCCCCTGGTCTAAGGCGGTGATCACCCATGTTCTGCCTCATTTTTTCTTGCATATAAAAATTCTACTGGTAGCTTCACAACTCGACCTGTAGACGCAATTCCTTATCTTCCACTTCTTTGAACAAGTGAGGAGGCTTCCACTTCTTCCTCTTTTGAATCTTTAAACGTTGAGTCAATTCTTGCCGAGAAAGAAGACTCAATGGCTCTCAGAAAAAGAATTTTGTTGATTGAAGACAACGATGTCAATCACTCTTGCACCAAGGCCAAGTCCCCAAAGAGGATTAAACAAGAGGGATCTTTTACCACTGAATCGAACCTATCAGTCCAAGAAAAGGGAAAGAAGGACAAATCCCCTTATTCCATGTTACTGGAGCCCTCCAAGAATGGTGATGTCCCACCTTGAGGAAAACTCAGCATGTATGTTGGTGGCTAAGAACCCCACATTGGCCTGTGATCTACTGGAGGGGGCGTACTCGCGTCTAATTGTAAGTAGTTCAACCAATTTTTCTATGAACATATCTCCACTCACACTGCTCAGGCGTTGTCTTTGGTAAGATAAATTTTTTTGGTTCTATCTAGAGTTATTGGATTCTTCATTCTGTGTTTTAACATACTTCTTATTTATCTATTTGCAGTTTATGGCGGTCTTTGTAACCATTTTGGATTTGCTTAAATTAATCTAAAATAAATAAAGATTTGACGACGGCCTTGTTGCTGCTAAGAGGGCATATGATGAGGAGAAGAACTTCACCAGTAATTTCATGAGCACGCTAAAGAACGATTGCGACAAGCTGAAGATCGAAAATGACCAACTTGTTATTGAACGTGATCGTTTAAAGAAAGACAGTGAAAATCTTACTATGGCGAAGGAGGCCAACTATGATAAGGGTTACACTAAATCCTTTGAGAATGCCAAACACCAACTGATTTACATCAAGAACTACAACTCCAAGAAGGACTGGGACGTTCTCTTGGCAAGGGTAAATGTCTCTGTTGATTATGAGCTTTTTGGTGAGCATAACCCTCCTTCCCTGCCAAAAGCTGATGAGGAGGCTACCACAGATGCTCCAGTCGACCAAATTTCTTTTGTAGCTACTAAAGGCAAAGCCCAAGAGATGTAAGAGCATGTGAAGAGCAAGGAGACTAGTCAATAATAATCAGCCTATATGCCCTTGTATTTTTCCTTTGGTCTCTATTTATAAGGGCCTTGCCCATTTTTATTATCAATGATAGATTGTGTTATGAATTTTAATTATGTCTTGAATTATTGTTGAGTTTATTATTACTTTTTGTAGCATACCAATGTTACCAAAGAGATTCCTACTTTTTTTTAAGAATTTTGATGTCATTCTTGGTCGGAGGCTAGTGCTAGCAATTATTTATGTTCGCAAGGACCTTAAGAAGATAATTGATGCCTATAAATATTTGTATGCCTTAGTGGCTAAGCTAAAAGATGGTGTGAAAAACTTGGGAGATGTGGGCACCTTATGGAGGAATAGGCGAACTCCTTGAAGAAGCAGCTTGTTGAAGCCAAGGATATTGGGGATGTTGGGAACCTTCTCTAAGCTGACAATGACTCACTCAAGAAGAAAATTATTGAGGCAGAACATGATTACAAGAGGACTCGTGTTGATAGACACCACTGGATGAAATGGTCTGATATGTGTTATCCAGTGAATGAAGGAGGTTTAAGATTTAAATTAATTCATGATCTGATCAAGTCTTTCAGCCTCAAAATATGATGGAATCTATCAACTATTTCAAGTCTTTAATCTAATTTTTTCTGGAATATGTATAAAACATACCACAATTTGGTGGTTCTCCTACTTATAAAAGGCTCATGTTGATCGAATCCTCGCTAAAAATGCTTCAATCACTATTGATGGGCTCAGATATTGAAAACCAAGAACTGATGGGAATTTTACTACTAACTCTGCTTGGAAGTTGATCAGATCCCCCATATCTTCATCTCTGTTTCGTAAACTCTCTTAGAATTACGTTTTTCCTCATAGAGTCTCTATATTTCGGTGGAAATGTTATCACCATATTATTCCCATTGATGATTTTATTTAAGCCATGGGTATTCCACTAGTTTCAATGTGTCATTGCTGCTCTAATGAGACGGAATATTTTGATCATTTATTCTTTTTGATCCCCTTAGCTCATAATATTTGGAAATTCTTTTCAAATATGTTTGAGCTTAAATTGTCCTCTTCTTATTTCAACGATCTTTTGATGTCTTGGTGGTTGAAAAAGCCTTATCAAGACTTTATCCAACATCTTTTCTTGATCATACCAGGTGCTATATTGTGGGAAATTTGGAAGACTCAAAACAAAGCAAGATATGAAGGCTCTTATATGAACATAAACCTTATTTTTCATCAATTCTCTGATCTAGTGAGAATCTGCAGCAGTAATAAAAGGTTTTTGTCAAAACCTAATTAATTTGAGCATGTTTTCCAGATCTTTAAGTTACATTATGTGAGTCCTAAGCCTTCTTCATTTGAAATCACAAAGGGGATCAGAACTTCAGATGGTGTGGTGAAATTTAACACTTATGGTGGCTCAAAAGGGAACCCAGGCCCCTCAGGATCAGGTGGTATCTTGAAAAATCACCTTGGCATATTCATTCAGGAATTTTCTTCATTTGAGGGCATCTGTACAAATAATAAAGCTGAATGTCTGGCTATTCTTAGAGGCCTTAATATTTGTTTGTCTTTAAACACTCGATCAATTATTATTGAATCATATTTTAAGCTTCACATTTGCATTCTTAAAGTTTATATCATAGCTCCTCCTTGGAAAATTTTGTCTGAAATTAACTCAATCAAATCATTTGAGCTTCAAATGTCTGTATCATTTTCACATATTTGGGGAAAGTAAAATGCAATGACAGATAGTTTAGCATCCCATGCAATTAAATCTCAAGATTTCACCTGCTTCAAGATCTTCCTTTAGCAGCCAAAGGTTAGTATAGGATGGACCTCTTGGGCATTCATTTTTTTAAAGTTTTGCACTAAGTTTATTTTCATTTTTTTGTAATTGTGTGTCTTTTTATTCCTTTGATTATCTCTTATAAGGCCACCTTGGTAGGGCTATTCTACCAAATGATCTAATAAATCTGGGGATCTAGTTCCTCTTTTAAAAAAAAGGAGTCGTGTTGTGATGATGGCCTTAATCGCGACATTCTCAAACTGCGTTATCTCTTCGAGATGGGTCCTCGGGCAGCGTAGTCTACTGGGTATGAAGAATGGCGAATGGATGCTCCTATAAAATTGGATGAGGAAAAGCAACTAACTTACAAGGATGGTTGGCTAAATGCCTTGGGGATATTAAAAGTTCCCAAGGACTCTTAGCTTTTGTATATGTACCAAGTTGATTATCGACTTATAGTCATCCATCCTTTGGAAGTGAAGAAAGTTGGGTTTCGTTGGATGTCGTCCCTCTCCAGTTGGCCAAGAGCTACTTGACTTCTCATGAGAACGAGGATGAGTTATGAACAAATTCGAATGATAGACAAAGAAGAGCTATTGTTGTTCTTCTTGCTAGCTAATAATAATAATTGTCTATTTTTTCCTTTTATCATTTTAAACAGGCCTTTTCTAACTTATAACCTTTTGTGACAAGTTTGTATGATATAATTGTTTCGCATTTTTCCATTCTATTATGCCATCCAAATATTTTATTATCTTGTCTTGCTTTTCAAGTTGTATCGTCACACCACCTCAGGCCTAGAATAGACTATATAAAAAATGCACCTGCTTTTAGTGCCATCCACCCGTTCAAGATTTTTTTCAGACTAAAGTCGAGTTCGTTCAATGTGTAGGGTTCCCCCGTAGGTCTTTTATTTGCCTGGGAAATTCATGAGGTCATTGTATTTTTCATGACGAAGACCTTGAGACCTTAGGTTTAAATGTAATTAAACAATTTGTAATTTTAATTAGGCTAAGATAATGTTGATTAATACCATGTTCATTAATCTAATACGTAAGCTGGCCATTTTGGAACAATGTTAAGCAACTAACTGAACCACTTGGGCTTTTATTAAAAATTCTTGATCAAACCGCGAGCATCATAAGTTCTAAAATAAAATTTTGCAAAAACCAATTAAGCTAGAAATAACTTAAATAAGAGTGAACTCAAAAGTAAAACTTCTTAAGATTAGCAGTTCAAGACTTGGGTATCTCTCTGCCCTCAATTGTTTGCAAATGATAGGCTCCTTAAGATCGTCTCTGATGACCTTGAATGGTCCCTCCCAGTTGGGTCCCAACTTGTCGTCTGCGGGCTTTTTGGTTCTGTCGAGGACTTTTATATGGACATAATCGCCGACATGGAATTTACTCAGATCGACATCCTTATTGTATTGCTTGGCTAACTGTTGTTAGTAGGAGGCCAATTTTATCATGGCATGTTTCCTTCGTTCTTCTGATAGGTCAAGTTCAGCGCTAATAGCTTCGTCGTTCAAACCTTGCTCGGCAATAGTGGACGTTGTGGTTGGCAGACCAGCTTCCAAAGGAATAACTGCCTCCATCTAATATATTAGAGTGCAGGGCGCTTCCCTAGTAGGCCTTTTAGATGCAATACGATGTACCCAAGGAACATGGGAAAGTTCATCCACCCACATAAGAGTATTCTCTCTCGGCACACACCCATAATCTATGTTCATTGTTTCACTCTCCATTAATGTTTCAAGTTTCACACTTAACTCATAATTTATCGTTATATCGTTATTTTCAATTTACCTTACCCTTCGGGACATCCTAAGTAAATATATAAACCAAATGTTATATCATTTCATTTAAAGACTAAAGGGATGGTGTGTCTAATATGGGACTACTCATAAATCTAAATATTATAAACAGATGTTAACTGAGGGTTACAAAGTCATCACTCTTACCCATCTATAAACTCCAGGCATGGGATGTTTCACAAATAAAATCCAAAATAAGGACCCCCTACTACACTTCCATTTAGACATGGTGGTTATTAAGATAGTGTAATTAGTTAGGTTTATTAGTGTGAATAAATTAAGGAATTAAGTCAAATAAACCACTTCTACCTCCAACCGTATACGTTCAACATAAATAAAAAAAATAACCATTAACTAACAAAATGTTTATCCCTAACTCCTTCTAATCCATCTACTCAATTAATTCAATTCCAACAAAATTATAAAAGAAATAATGGGCTTACATAAATTTCATATACATTTATGTTCAATTTCAAATTTTAAGAACATAATTTAACAAAGGGGGTTTAATCATAATTCAAGACAAATAACATGGGTCTATTCAATATTTATGCAACCATTTAAGGAATTTAATCTCTAAATATTACTTATCACACTTGAATTAACATTTATTCAGCATATTTTCTCAAATGTACTACTCATAAAACTAAAGGTACAACTCTAATTAGCAAATACATTTACTATCTTGAATAACCTCTAATTAAATCTTCTTTATTCAATTTATAATTAAATTACTCAAATTCTCGTTCAAATCCCAAACCCTAATTGTGCATATATGTAATGAAGAGGTGGATTCTACATGTGTGACATTCTAATAGGTCAATCATGATTTCAAGGTAATAACATTATATTGTCTCTTCTTGTTATTGTCAGCATACATCCCATCCACTGTCCAAATAAAGTGTTCATATAGTGATCTGAAGTATCATAGGACTTTTAGGACCATTACTAACATTCCAAAATATTCATAATAAAAGGAAATTTCTTTAGAAACTAGGACAAAATATTCAAGTCCATAATAACAAACCAAGTTTTTATTTATTTATATTTACTAGTAAAAATTATTATATCATAGCACCGAGTGGAGGATCGTGTTTTATATCAAACTACATCTAAGTTATATTCAAATGGGAAAGGGATTTTGAAAAAATACATATCAATTATTATAATATAGTTGGCTTAATTTTGTGTCAAAGCATTTGAGTCGTGCATTATCAAGCCAAAATGCTTGATTTCATATAGACGTTTGGTAGTAAGAGTTTTCTTTATCATGCATCGATCAACATTGAACATTGAAGATCATATACGGCTTCTCTATATCAAAGACCTGTGTTCCCAAATTCATTTAAGATGTATCATTTTCACAGATTATGATCGAGCGTCTAAGGTTATGCACACTCATAAGCTTTTTATCTAACTTTGATAAAATGTTGCTTTTGAACTGAACAAGTAATTATCTATTAAAATGTGTTGTGTTGAACCTTAAGGAAAGACCGGATTTTTAAAACTCAGATTATTTAGGAAAAAACAAATTTTTTGCCATAAATCTCTTGCACGGTTGTGATTTAGCTCCACGCGCATGGCCTGTAAGGTTTTAATCCACTGCATAGAACCATGCACATGGTTGGGTTTTGTATCCGTGCTCATAACTAGACATTTTTGTGCGACTAGCTCACTACCAAAAATCGTGACCATAGAACTATTTTTAAGCATGTGCACAATGCAGTCAGATTTGCAAAAACATATATAAATAAAGCCTTTTCCCTCTATTTCAAAATATTTTAATTAATCTTTACTTCTCCTATAATGAGCAAGTATTTTCGAGGTTGAGATCACTTTAATTTCCCCTTTTTAATGAAAAATCACTTGTTCTTTTCATATTTTAGAGAAACCCTAGATCTATCATTGATATATTTTTGTGAGGAATTGAGAGTCTTTAAGATCAGATCCACTCATCCCAGATTCAAACTAATTTATCCACATCAAAGTTGAATATTAAAACTCAAATTTAAAAGAGGTATTCAAGTCTTTGGGGAGTTCAAGCATGGTGAGATTCTAAAAGGAGAATGTGATTTCCTCATTCGCTCGATGGTGTTTTGGATGGATATCCCATTGTCAATGGGGGAGAGGTCAATGTTCTTCATATAACTTCTTCTTAGGGACCAAGAGGGAGGCATCTTCTTTCAATGTATAAAATATTTTCAATTTTAATGAGAAATTAGGATACATCAATTTTTTTATCCCTAAATGGGGATTTTTCCTCATAGATTTGTCTTGTGGCTTGATTGTCTGTTATTTACTTTGATTATCAAATCTCATCACACACACCGCTTGAATCAAGATTGGATCTACATGAATCCATTAAAATTGCATTTAGTTACTTTTTGTCTTAATTAACTTATATTTTCTAATTTATTATTTCAAAATGTAGATCCACATGCGTATCATCATCTCACGTAGTTATGTCTTTGACCTTGCTAAAATTAGAGATGATTTTAAAATTAGCTAAAATTGGGTCAATTAATTGAGAAACCTATTCAGCCCCTCATTCTAGGTTTATTTAAGTTAACACACTTGCATCAAACCCTCAATTGGTATCATAACAGTTTTTCTTTTTGTTAGCATTTATGTGTTTGAGTAGATTTTTGCTTTGTTGCGGCTTAGTGTGTTGTTGATCCCAGATCTAGTTTGTTTGGTGTTTAGATTATTATCTTGGAGATGGATAATATGAGAGATGGTGGTTCTATGAAGAGGCCACCTTATTTTAATGGCACGAATTAGCGTCATTGGAAAGTAAAAATGAGAGCTCACTTAAATTTAGACACGAGAGAGTGTGATGAATATTAAAGATGGTTGGTCATGCCCTAGGATTGATGTGGGAGGAATGAGAATAGACAAGTCGAGGTCAAATCAGTTTAAAACATAATTTGTGGCCTGCGGTTACATCCCGATTACTTTGAATCCCTTGTTTGCCTCTGTTAGCACACAAGAGTACAATCAAATACTCATGAGGGAATATATAGTGTGAAGATAACGAGGTTGAAATAAATTATGACTACTTTTGAGGTTATGAGAATTGTTAGTTTCATTGTCTTATTTTATATATTTTGGTTCATTGTGAGTGCCTTTCTAACCAATTGATTATCTTATCTTTGTGATAATCATACAATTGTGTATCGTTCGATGCTACCATTAAAGACTTTTTCTTCCCTTAGGGAAAATATTGATGCGAGTGTTAAATTATTATGATAAACGTAACTAAAGAAGAAAACATAATTGGCATAAAGTGAAATTACTGTAAACCTCAAAAATAAAGATAAATAAATGCAATAAAAAAACAACCAGACAATGAAATGTAAAACAAGATCATGCTAATGAAAGTAAAACAAATCAAATGTAAAGGTAAGGAAAATAAATAAATCTACCTTATTAATTACTTCAATAAAAAAAAGCTGTAAATAAGTGGGAAAAAGAAAAAAAGAGTTAAAAATGAGTAAATGTAGTTTTTTTTTATTGAGGGAGTCCTCCTTTGCTTTCTTATTTAGTTGCTTATTTATAGAGTTCCTCGCCATGCAACTTCTTTCTAACTATTAGGTGGTTACCCAATTAGATTTTCCCGCCTAGGTGCTTAAATGCCCTAATAACCATCACTCGGTGGATAAACCCATGTCCAAACCTTTGACAAGTGTCAATTGTTTGAATTGCCTTTCGTTTTAAACTATCATATTACACTTCGACTGTGATTACCATTTTATAAGTCCATGCAAAAAATCCACATTGGATGGTGATATTATGGTGTAAACATATCCCCCCCCCCCCCCCCCCGGTACTAATTGATTTTTGTGATAAAATTATTTAGGTACAATTAACTTTCTCACCCTATCACACTACATTTAGTTATCATTACCCTGAGTAAATGTTGTATAAGTAAGCATATCTTTGCAGTGAGAAAATCCTCATTTCAATCTATCAGTATCTTCACTTGAGCTCCTTGTCTCTTTTTCTTCCATATTTTCTACTCTCAACAATGGTGTCTCAAAAGAATAATGAAGCTAGCCTCAAGAGTGTTCATGAATTTGGCTCTACTTCAAACTCAACCAACACTGATGTAAACTCATAGGGGTTACAATTTTCTCCCTAAATGAATTTTATGACGCTAGGTTATATGATTTTGTTGCTCGGGGGAAGGTTGATCGTGAATATCATGAAATCCCCCCTCTATTAAGTCTTGTTTTGATATTAATCTAACAATTGTTGCAGTCTGAGCACCTCACCTTGTTGAAAATGAGAATTGTGAAGATAGCATGGACATTGAGGATGATGATGCCTCTAAGGAAAATGTTTTTATGTATAGACCCTAATATAGACTTCGTAATTCATCTAATGACAATGGTGAGTATCCAACTATAATTCTTGATGTCCCTATGCCAACTCCTCAGTTTGGACCCGTGTGAGAAGAACATGTCCTGCCATCTCATGATACTTTAAGTTTTGTCTATGATCAAAGATTTACTCTTCCTCGCTTCCCACTTGATTTTAGGATTCATGTGACCTACCCCACTTTACCATCCTAATAGAGCCTATGCATGATCTAAGACTGGTCAACCCTTCTTTCCTTTTGACGCTCACAAGAGTGAATATTTGAATCTTTGTGGTTTTTAGCATTGTATAACTTACAAGGTTCCAAGATATGGTTCCATCTATGCCAATTGTCCATATCACACCTTTGTGAATCGCAACTTGTATTTCATCACCAATGGCCTTAATAATTTGTATATCTCAGCTTGGGCTAACTTCAACAGTAATGCCTTTGAAGTGCTAGAGACTGAGATAAGACTTTTTTACCCCTTATGTTTGACATTGTGGTCTTCCCCCATACATTATCTAGGGATCCGATCAGGGATTTGGAGAAATATATCCAATGTGGTTTGGACATAGGTTATCACACCTTAAATCAGTCTTCTATTGTAAATACTGTTGGGAAAGATTTAGAGGTTCTCCATTGCTTTCCCATCTTTCTCCTGTAATACCCTGTATTTCAACGTATTTATGATTTAATTAATTCAAAAATTAATTGGATAAATACGTTTTAGTTAAATTACTTGTGTGACATAATTTAATGTGATTAAATAATAAAGGTGATTATTAAATATTAATCGAGAGATAGAGACTGATTAATATTATGTTATGAGATTTACTATGTGCGTGAATAGTAAATAAAGGTGGATTTTTTATATACAGCATATCGAGTGATATGTGTGTATTTTATTTTATCTCACCGGGAGTCGCGTGTAGACCATTTTCAGGTGAGAAATGATAAATATATTTTAACTGACTTGGAAGATAATTTAGAGGTCACGAATGATTTCGGATGGGTCAAAATAGTCGGAATAGTGTACCCGGGGTATAGTTTGGGTTATGTGTCAATTTTAGACTAAACCGGCACCTTTTGAGGGTAATTTGGTCTTTTAAAAATAAAGGTTAAAATACCTACGAAAATTAGCACCCTATATCTGGTAATTAGAATTGGGTGTTAGGGTTAATGACTCACAAAACATAGAGAGGCCGTTAGAGAGAAGGGGGAAACCAATTCCAAAGCTTACGAATGGATTCTTAAAGAATTGGACTTGAATCTTACACCCATATCATCCAAGGAAGAAGGATGGTGGGAGAATAACATTAATCCACCATCAACAAAGTAAAATCAGGCCCTACAAACTATGAGGCAAGTGTTTATTGCAAATCAAATTCAAGTTATAATACCCATGTGTAGGGATTTTTAAGAATTTGTTGATTCTATTGAAAAACCTTGAATTAAATGTATGAATTGATCACATGTTTGGGTAGGATTGCATGTAGAATGAATCCCTAAGTAAAGATAAAATGAAATTTGAATATATTTGATGATTAATATGGAATCTTTATGATTTCTTGGTTGAAGAACATGAATCTTGAATGATTTAGGGTTTAATTGATAAACACAAGATGTCAATCTGCTAGAATTTTTGACGTAATTTAAATGTATGACATTTGAATTATACTTCGAATTAGAGTGTGATCCATACAGGCCTAGAAAGGTCTATCTCTTATCTAACCAATGAACTTATAATCAGGTCAATCGTAGTTCTGTAGAGTGAGTAATCAACATGTTACTACAGGCTATTTGATCTGTCAGCATAGTAATCTGCCATAATTTTAACGTGACTTTAAACGTATAAGATTTTAATTGTACTTCGAATTAGAGTCTGAAGCATAGATTTATGGAAAGTTTTATCTCTTATCTTTCCAATGAACTTGGAATCGGGTCAATCGGAGTTTTGTAGAGGGAGAAATCAAAATTTTACTAGAAGGTGTTTAATCTGCCAGAAAATTTATGATTCGTTTCGGCGGCTAAAAAATGTGAGATCTATCTTTTTAAGCCTCAAATGCCTAAAATTTTATCGGGGAAGCTTTTGGGACCTTGATGAAATATATTGTTGGCATAATGATATTGCAGTAGGTGTATGATTAAGTGTTGGACTTTAATTTTGTGAGAGAATTAAAGTGGAGATTCATAGGCGGGGTTGTAATGTATTCTAATTTAAGATGATAAGAATATAATTACGAAAAAGCATGAGCGAGCTTATATTTGTTGGGTCAGGAGGTTAACAAGGGTAACTACTGAATTGATATAACAAGGGGTAACTAGGACCCTTAGAGTTGTGTGAACACTCCTATATATACGATAGTGAGAGAAATCGTAAGGTAAATAGTACGACAAATATGTGAGAGATATATACTACGTACTAATGCATATTATCGAGTTGAGTGAACACCTATTGATGCATAGTAATATATAGGTTGTGTGAATACCTATAGTATACTAAATAAAAATTGATGAGCGAAGTATGAGTCTGAGTCAATAAAGAGTATAGAGACTACTCGAATAAATACGAAAGTGAAATAAATTCGTAAAGTAAATAAGTACGGTGAATATTAGAGAGAAATATATTACGTACAAGTATGAATAATTTGGTTGTGTGAATACCTATAAATTTTTTACTTAGGTTGAGTGAATACCTATAGTGCCTATATGATATTGGAGTCGAGGATTAGACCGAGCCATTCTTCTATTATTTCATTTACATTTGGAGTCGAGGATTAGGCCGGGCCAATGTAAATGATAGGAGAATTGGATTCGATGATTGGACCGGGACAATACTCATTATAGTATATATTGTGTGTGAAATATATACTATATAAATAATCTACTTGGGTAGAATGGTAGATGATTATATGATGTGCATACATCTAAAAGATAAATAAATTAGGATAATTGGAGTCGATGATTAGACCAGGTCAATTATCCTTATAGTCTATATTGTGTGTGAAATATATACTATATGAATAATCTACTAGGATGAAGTAGTAGATAATTAGATGATGTGAATACATCTAACTATTAACTTCAGCTAAGAAAGCTTAATGGGAAAAACATAATATTAGATAGTGAGCATCTAATGAATAAGATTAAGTGGTCAGACTTGACTTTGAAATTAGAAACTAATATATGTGAAATTTTACTTGGAAATTTATTAACAATATGAGAGGTGTTAATGAAACTTAGTACTGTATGGGCGGTACGGAAACTTAGACGTGTAGATAAGTTCAGACGAGTACTATAGTCTAATAGCTTGGGTAATTATGGCTACAATAGACTAAGTATAGAACGTTAGGAGTGCACTATAAATGAGAGGTGAGGAGAACTCAAGAGAGAGTGTACGCGAACATGTGTAATCAACAACTGAATTTTATTGTGATAAATGCTTACTAAATATTTTCAAAATGTTTTGATTACTAACTCTTGTTATAAAATATTTTCAAAATTTTTTAAGTGTCCAGCCACTGGGACGCTAGACTTGAGGATTTCATTCCAGGGACTCGGAGTTGTAGCATTGTGGATGCTGACAGGATCTTGATTAAACGATTCAACCTTTATGATCTAGTGTAGGATCTTATTTTATATTCCTTGTATGAACATGTTGTCCGTTAACGATTTAAAGTTATTGAGTTCTTTTGAGTATTGTGGATTATGGTTTTGAACCTTTAGTCTATGGTTTATCGGCAAGTCTTTCATTCATATATAATGTGTTGGATTTAACTCTAGTATACTGTGAATGTTTTATTTAGATTTTCTCATGGTACATTTTATTGTGTTAACGAAAGATAAAATTTGGCACCGGTCTAAGTTCTCTTAGGTGGTTAGTAATTAAAAAGTTTTCGACAGTGATGATAAGAATGAACCATATGAGAAACCTGTTTTAATTTAATAAAGGCCTGATCGCCCGATGTTTAATTAGGCGGGGTGTCACATCTCCATGGGTGCTTCACACCCTAAATAACTTGATTTGGTCCCTTCTGGTCATTCAATCTTTAAATACACTCCTCCAATTCCTAAGGTGCAAATCTAAATTTTCCTCAAAACTTATCCTTATTTTATTAGAAAGATAAGGCAACATGATATTGAATTCGAATATTATTATAAATGCATGACTTTACATGGTAGACTGTTTTACTAATGTTAGTTGTATTTTATAGGATTACAAGGATTTATCCTTAGTTTTTATTCATGGTTAAGGTAATCCAATGGATTATGGGTTTGATACTCTTACCCGAAGAAATTGCCCTAAATTAGATAACTGTAAGAGAAAGCCAAAAATGCAGTTTGAAGTTTTGAACATTATGGGAACTTTTGTTAAAGATGGCTCGAGGTTATGCCTATTTGGATTGGGAACGAAAACACATTATTTCCCTGTGGAATACACCCCATAAGTTTGTTACTTATGAATTTTCTCATTACTACTCCATCCAAAGAGGGTGGTGATATGTTTCTTTCAATGTTTTTGTAATTACTAGATTTTGAATTATCAATGGAAAACAATTATTTTTGTTTTGGATAACTTTCAAAGGCTTGGAGTTGAGCTAATATGTTATGTAATTTTGATGCATTCTCTAATTTACTTGGTCTTTAAATCAATTATTTTATCTTGGCATAATATTTATTTTAGCCGTTCGATGAGCGTTTTATGCTTTAACCAAATTTGGTATCTTACATGTACTTGTAACAGTTTTTGTACTTTTAGACATGGGAATATTTTAGTTTTGGTCTATTGTGCATGCATATTTTATTATTGGCAGAGGTTCCACCAAATCTCATTACACGTGTGGAAGTGTCCAAGTGATAACTTTGTATTGCCAATTGAAACAATTAATTCTTAGAAAGTGGGCAAATTTTGCAATTCCCTTGAATCAATTCATTTGGATGCCTTGGGACACATAGTAATTGATTTTAATTTCTTGGGCTATTAATAACCCACAAATATAATCATGAGGGTATTGTGATTGATGTATTCAGCAAAGGTTCCTTTAGTCTTCCCACTTCACCATGATTTCATGTTTTGGAAGGAACGTTCTAGGAGACACGTGCTAGTATTTGTTTGGCATTATTTTGCATTTAAAATGGCATCACTAAGATATTTAAGCTCATATCTTTATTTATTCTTCCTTTTTATCATTTACTTTCTCTATCTAAGCACACTTTTATCTCTCAAGACTATTTTTATTTTTCTTTAATATTTCACCTTCAATGGCATCGAGATGTACACGCCCTGATGTTAACTCTCAGTTTGATGAGACTTTTAAACAAGTTTGTTTCCAATGACTCTGTTGTAACAGAATGGTGTTATAGTTGATTTGGTAGCTAGATATTTACATCCCATATCGCCTGGATAAGGGCAAGTAATAGTTTATATATGTAGATTTGCACTCTTCTAAAACTGAGGCCTTTTAGCTCAACTCATAAGGCATATGATTATGACACCACATATTATGGGTTCAAACCTCGTTGGCACCAGTTTGTGGATGTGAGCTGGAATAAAACCACATAACGCTACGAGCGGTGATTGAATTGGGGACAATATAGATGGTGGTAGATTAGTGTATTACATAATGGTATCAGATACACTACCCCATAATAACTCTGCTAGCGTGTTAGATGACGGTTAATTTCATCCCAACGAGGTCGATGGGCTTATAACAAATTGTTTCCATAGTTAGTTTGGTATCCAGAGAGTTAAATCCCACATTGCCTGGGTAAGAAAAATTAATGGTTCATATATATAGATTTTTACTCTTCAAATGAGGCCTTTCAGCTCCACTAGTAAAACATGCGATTATGACACCACGTGTTAGGAGTTTAAACTTGGTTGGAACTAGTTTGTAGATGTGAGCTGGAATAAAAATCCATACTTCTATGAGCGGTGGTTAAATTGTGGACAATATCGATAGTGGTAGAGTGAGTATTACACTTGTTCTCAATGGGAGTATTGTTTGCCCTTAGGAAGTCTTTATGGATCTACTCAATTCACTGTTAGCCCTTTTTTAAGGAGGAGCTCTCGTTTCCACTCATAGTGTTATATTTTAGGTTTTGGGAACAAACCCTTCTCATTCAAGATCCTACTTACCTCAAATCACCATGTTCTTTTAGGTTTAGGTTTTCGCCTTGGGTAATACCACATGGACTAAATGGGTACAATGGATGCTTATAGCCAAGGCGAGAAAAATAGAGGTGATCGTAATTTATGACTTCGTTAAACTCACCTTGATCAATTTCTTGGAGTTTAATTTTGAGATAGAAGGTCGCACTGTGTTGAACATTTGCCAACCAACTGACTTTAAGTCAATTAGGGAAGATGTTCATCCTTATATGCCGTCGGTTGAAATTCCTCTAATATTGGAAAGTTAAAATGTTATTTCATCTTACTCCACTTTCATGAACAAACACATGCAAAAAAAAGAAATTGTGAATGAGAAGGAATATTATTGTTTTTTTATCTGGTTTTCAAAGCACATTTTCTGTGTTAAATCTCAAAGAGTTCTATTGGAATACTCCTTTTTATATACCACACTTGTGAATGTGAAGTAGTGGCTCTTGACCTTACCTTATGGGCACTCTATATAGAAATTATTTTGAGCTTCAAGCGTATCTTTTCAATCCCAATCAAGGTGGGCCCCTGTAAGGCATCAAAATGTGGTTGCATGTCTATGCCCTCAGATTCGACATGTTAAAGGCAACAATGAATTTAACCACTTCAATTATTATTATTATTATTTTAAACCTCGCAACAACAGCTTTGAACATCTCATTAATATGTTTAGATATCTAAACCCAGACAAGCCAGGGGTTCTCTTGCACCTTTTGTTAGCGCTTGTCGAAGCTCCTTACTAGCTTACTTTAATTTTGAAAAAGCCTTCCTCTTCTGAAGAATGGATGGTTGTTGGGAATATTTTTTATTCCTAGGGACTTGGTTAATTTCCTCCCAATGCCCCAAATTCCAAATATTTTGGAGAGATCTACCTTCTCGATAAATTTTCCACATAATTTATTTTTATAAATCTGTTCGAGTCCCCAAGAGGGGTCTTATCAATCCTCATTCGTTTTCAAGGTCTTCCTAAATTTTTTATGGCAACTATTCTGGATGGGATTGTAATTATCATAAGGTACGAACAACTTTTAGCATAATTGAAATTGATTCTCATGCTGGAGTTGTTGAGGCTTTTGTTTGTTGATGGTCAAACCAAATTAGTGTTCATTTAAATCCATTACATGATTCCAAAAAGGCTTCAATGCTTCTTCACCTTGTAAGGCTTTCATCACCTATTATAATTTTGTATTTATATGTTTTGGCCTTTGGTTATCCATTTTATGCTTTTGTAGAATCTCTACTTCGTGTTGCTTATGTTTCTTCTCGTAAGAGGTAATTAGCCCCTGGTGACATAGAAGCTTTGGAGGATGATCTTTATCCTCTTATTCGACCAGCAAAAGATAAATCCTCTTTTGATATTCCAGTAAACACTTCTTCAAGTATTGTTAAACCTCCCATATTGGTCATTTTTAACATTCCAAATAAGAAATAGGTCAAAATACTAGCTACAAAACTTATGCATCAGGTCCATTTTATAGGTACACCAATATCTTTTCCTTCTGAAGAAACTTTTTATACTTTGACACCATTAGACCAATAAATGTGACTTTGATTTTTTTTTCTCTTATCACAAATTCGACAGATACCTCATCCAATGTGGAGGAACCTTTACTAATTTTAGATCTTATAAGGTCTCTTCCTACTTCTCTAATAAATGTGTCAGTCGATACTCCTACTCATACAGTTACTCCCACTTTGAACCCAGTTTGTGGAGTGGAAACACTATGACCTAAGTGGAAGTTGACAAAAATGCCTTATATGCAGACCAACCCCATTTATCAAACCAAAAATCTAATTCAACTCAAGGTCTATAAGATTTAAAAGTCGTTTACACAATAAGGACTACTCTTTAAATCGAGAAGGAATAAATAGAGAAAATGATGGTCAGAGTTAGTGATAAGGTAGAATTGACTACCATAGAAGAAGTTAATTTTCAATTGAGACTAAATCAATTAGTTGGAGATATGAAGGTTTCTAATATTAATACAAACTTCTTCAAATAGGCAGAGCTTTTAATCAAAACTAAAAGAGTTACGTAGCATAAAATCTGGACCAATTTTAGGTCTTTTATATTTAGACACTTCAATAACATATTTTAAAAACTTGTCATTTATTTTTCTCATATGAATGTGTCCATTAATGTTTTTCAAATGATTTGACCACCCTTCAATTCTTTATATATTTGGATTTGGGACCACTTAACTGGATCTTTTGATCCTAGAGGTAAAATGGCTTTCCAAACCAAGTCTACCTCATTAAAGTTTTTTTTTTAATTTTTTTCTATAGTTTTCAACTATTTTCTTATTTTGGACCAATATATTATTCAATGTTCTAACCACATCTTCATTTATGTTCTCTAACTCCATGAACATAGCTTGAGCATAGCCTTCTACTTTCAATTTACTTTGGGCTACCACTCTTAATAAATTTAGCATGATTTTTATTGGTTGGACGACATTATGTCCATAGTTTAAGACATATGGATTAACCCCTGCATTTGACTTTTATAGGTCTTATAAGCCAATAATACTATTGGGAATAAATTGTTTCAATCTCTTAGATTTTTCTCAATCACTTTGCTCGGGCTGTTTTTATTACTTTATTTGTAGTTCCTGCTTGACCATTTGATTGAGCAAGTAAGTAGTACTTTTGTCAAAGTTATTCATAACCTTGAAGTGAATTATAACACCATCTCTTACTCAAAAGTTCTTGCATTGTCTGAGGTTATGGTTTATGAGATTTCAAACCGATACAGAATATCTTGCAAAAAAATCTACCACCGGTAACAAATTTCAAGGATTTTCTTCCACCCACTTGGTAAAATAATATGTTGCAACAAGCACAAAGTTGTGCAACTGGGAAAATGGAGGTTAGATTTTTCCTATGACATCAATTGTCCATCCTCTGAATGGCCATGGTTTTACTACATATTGTAGGTCAATAGTAGGAACATGTTTACAGGACCATGTTTTATAAAAATTTTGACATCATTTTGCAAAATCAATTCATTTTTTTAAGATAGAAGAACAATAGAAATTATGCCTTTTTAATAACCACCTTATCTTTTACCAGCTTGATAATCCCAATAATTTCCCTCATAGACTTCTACAAAATATTTTACCCTCGTCTTTACTTAGGCACTCTAGACTCATTCCATCGGCACCTATTTTGAATTATTTTTTAGCATAAATAACATAATTAGTTGCTTTTAATCTGATATACCTATCACTCTTGATATTTTGGTCAATTAGATATTCAATCAATGGCTTCTTTCAATCTTCATGAAAAATTATATTTTTAATTTCAATCTGAGGCCATATGTTATGTAATAATGCTAAAAATCCATCAATGGAACTGAGATTTAACTTTTATTCGAAGCTATCATCAAGCTTAAAACCTGAAGCCTTTTGAACCATTTCATTGGCCTCTTCATTTAGAAATTTGAGGATATAATTTAATGTAACCTCATCAAATTTGGATAGTAAATCCAAGGCCACCTGTTTATATAAAGTTAACCCATTATGAATATATATATATATATATATTCACTAGTTAATTGTCTTATGGACAATTGAGAATCCCTATAGATTTCCATTACTTAAGCAGTACAACTTCGAAGGATTTTCAGTCCCATTATAATAGCCTCATATTCCATTTTATTTTTGGAACATGTTTTTATCTCAAATCTATATCCATTTTTAGTTTTAATGTGTTCAAAGGATTCAATAACTACCCTTATTCCTGATATTATTTCCATCTTTGAACCATCGAACAATAGCTTCCATGGACTTAAAGATAAATATCATATTTCATATTCTCCTTCTGGATCAACCTCACATGGATGATCCACCAAAAATTCAGCTAAAGCTTGGTCTTTTATTGCACTTTAAGGTACATAATGTAGTCAAATATCATATAAATCTAACATCCATTTACCAATTATATTATGAAAAACAAGCCTATTTAACATATATTTGATTAGATCAAACTTTAAAATGACATTTACCTCTTTAAGCCAATAAGTAATATCTTAATTTAATAGTAGCAAAATACAAAGGTAAGCATAGTTTTTCCATTACAAAAATATCTACATTCATAATAATTCAGATCTACTAAAATAATACACGGCTTGCTCTTTGTGGTTTTCATAATCTGGAGCCAATAGAATTCCAATTGAGGCATCAGAAGCTTAAACATATGACTTTATTAAATTATCTTCTCCTGAAGGTGCTGAAACAAGTGGTTTTACCAAGTATCTATTGATTTTCTGGAAGATAGCTCATTCTCTTCCTTTCAATCCATCTCCTCTTGATCTTTTAGCCTTAAGAAAGGAGAAAATATTTGAGCTTTTCCTGCTACATTATATGTAGATTTACGAAGAAAATTAATTTATCCCAAAAACCTTTGTAATTATTTCTTATTTTTTGGAGGTATGCTTTCAATTGTAGCTTTCGCTTTATTTTGATCAACTTGTATTCCTTTTTGGTACACCAAATATTTTAGTATATTTCTTGCAAAAACTCCAAAGGTATATTTTAAAGGTTCATTTTAAGTTGATAAAGTCTCATTCTTTTGCAGGACTTTTTTAAATGTGTTATATGGCCAATTACTGTTTTTAACTTGATAATTATATCATCAATATAACATTCTAAATAGGTGTCGACCGTATCATGGAAAATAGTATTAATTCACCTTTGGTAAATGACCCATGCATTCATTAATTCAAATAGTATTTTTATCCATTCGAAGGTTTCCAAATTACTAGGGCACCTAAAAGTAGTTTTATGCACATCTTCTTCAGCTATGCATATTTTATTGTTACCTGAATGACCATCCATCATAGACATGACAACATGACAAGTTGATCTATCAACCAATAGGTCTATCACCAGCATTGGATATTCATCTCTTAGAGTGGAAATATTCAAATTTTTTAAATAAATGTGCACCCTTAATTTGCCATTTTTCTTAATAACTGGAATTATATTAGAGAGTCATTCAACATACTTGGTTGTTCTAATGAATCCAACCTTCAATAATCCTTTAGTTCCTTATTTTATCTGTGTTGTGACTACTAAAGTCATTTATCATGGATTTTTTTTTACAGGTTTGTATCATTCTTTAATCGGCAATACGTGTTCCACCAATTTCCTGTCCAAGTCATATAACTCATCATATTTCCAAACAAAGCAGTCCTTGTACTGATGTAGAAGGTCCACAACCAAATGTTAGTCCTCCCTGCCAAGGTTTTCACTAATATATGTCACTCTTTTATTTTGCTCGGTTCCCAAGTTTACTTCTAACAAAGGATCCGACTGATTTACCATGAGCTCTTTATACTCCACTGGTGAACTTGTTAATTCACCACCTTTTTGGTTATCTTCGTCTTCTTTGAACACATAATCGGCCCACTTAATGGTATTTTCTTCGTTGATTCTTGTACTCAAATCTATTTCTCCAAATTTATATAACACCATGGCCAAACTTTTATTAGCCTTTTCAACATCAATGGGTGTGCTATCCATTAAATAATTATCTTATCTTTTTGAGTTGATCCCATCAGACCAAAATTTAACTCTTCCCAAACCTCATCTGAGACTTCTTCTTCTAATTGCTCTGGTGCCAAAGCATCTACCTTCATATATCTCACATTTTTCTTATGAAGTCGAGCCTTTACACAATTAGAGTTAGTGTGAAAAAGTACGAAATCTACTTCTACCTCCTCCACATTCCCATCTTCCTTCATCAAAAGTTGTTTATGATGCATGGAAGACGGAATACAGTTATGAGAATGAATCCAATCTCTATCAAGTAAAGCCTTGAACCTTGGTTTACCTTCAATAACAAATAAATAAGTTTTGGAGCTCTTAGTGCCTACTTCAATATCAACTGGTAATATACCTTTGGTTAAATTTTCACCTCTAGTAAAACTAAAGATTATAATTTGATTCTAAACTAATTTAGCATTTTGTTTATTTATTCTAAAAAGCATAGATTATTGCATTATGTTAACATTAGCGCTATTATCTAACAATATTTCATTCATTAGTACTCCATTTATCCAATATTTTGTAAATAATGGATTAGTACGATTAATCATATTCTTAATAGTCTATTTGAACCTATATATGAAATATATAATGGATGCAAACAAGTCAAAGTTATCTACATTCGATTTTCCATCTTTATCCAATTCCATTTCTGGTACTTCCTATCCCTTTCTAAGGACAAATTTAGTCATGTGTTAAGTTTGTACTATTTATTTTAAATTTATAATATAGGCTTTATTCTATTTGGACAAAAAAATTTGAGTCATAGGTTAAGATTGTCTTCATTTTGTCCTTCAAGCCTATCATTTTGACGACACGAAGCATCCAAAATCAAAGCTTCATAAAATTCATGCAGAGTTTCACCTTTAACTTTGGGATTTCTTGAAAGTTATATTTGGTATATTATGTTGATCCCTGGGTTTTAATTTTGGATGTTTACAGTTTTAATGAGGCCATTTTTGAAAAAAAAAATAAAGAACATATTTTTAGTTTTAACAGTCATTCAAACGAGTTTTTAGTTTCATTAAATGAGTTTACCAGTTTTGTTCAAACGATAGGTGTTTTTGTTTAAATGAGTTTGAGGATTTCATTCAAACAAGGTTCGAACGAGCATCGAGCAAAACTTTTTATCTTGGCAAAAACGTTTTATCAAAAGGTTGTTTGTAGCCTATTCAAACCAGTTTTGGGGTCTCGTTTGAACGACATTATGTTGCGTTTAAATTAGATGGCCAATTTCATTGGAACAACCTCGGGTTTTATTCAAACTAGTTGCAACATATTTTTTGTCATCGCTTTTTCACATTTTTCTATAAATGCAAGGGCGTGTACAATTATTTCAAGTTCAAGGGTTTCGAAAATAGTTTTCATTATCAAAATTATATCCTCTAGTAACCCTAGTGTACACCCTAGTTTTGAGATCTAAGCATCATAATAATATGTTTGTTTAAGATCTCAAGTTTTTAAGCACTAAGATCGAGTTTACTCTTCATCATACCAAGATTGGTTTTGCACGGTGGATTTTGTGTTTGTTGCGATGATGAAAGATGGCCAAATATTGATGGACATCGAGATGCGTGAGGAATGCATTTTGTACTATGGGTGGATTCATATGTTGTAGCTATGAAGAATGTTCAAAAAGAGGCTAGGGGAGTATATTAGGATTGAAGGCGTCGAGTCGTGATATATAAGTCATTTTTTTCCTTGTATAAGATCCACACATGAGGGTACCGATACAGTTAGGATTTTCAAGTCACAAAATCTAACAACTAAATTTAAAATGATTAAAATGGGATAGCATGATTCTTTTGATAAGGTTTATGTCAAATTTTGAAATATTTTTAACTCCTCGTTTAACTTAGGTGAGCCTATCCCTAAGCCAAGAATTGTGAGAAAAATCTTAAGGTCGTTGCCTGAAAGTTTTATTGCTAAAGTCACATTCCTAGATTCTCTTGATGGTGTTGATACTATGAGAATCCAAGAAGTCGTAGGTGATATCCAAATCTATGAGATGAACATGTGTCCTACAAAGAAGAAAGAATAAAAATGGGAGAAAATCTTAGCTTTGAAAACTAGTGAGGAGGACGTGTGTAATTTTGAGAGTGAGGGTGATTTAGATCTCGAAGAGATTGCTAGGTTTTCTAAAAGAGTTATAATAAGAAATCTAAGAACTTTAACAACAACCATTATAGGAAGAAAGGCGATGATCCCAATAAAGTGGATGACCAGGACAAATGTTATGAGTTCCAAGGTTTGGGCATCATGTGCATGAGTGTCCCACAAAACAAAGGAAAGAAGGTAAAAAGACCAAAGATTATAATGCAACCCTTAGTGATAGTGAGTCATAAGAAGAACTTGATTCTCCCGTGGAGAGAAACTATATCTCTTTTAAGGCTAGGCATCTAAGCCTAAATGAAAAATCTTATGTCGATGACGATAATCATGAACATGATAGTTCCTGAGGTCTGATCTTATCATTCCCAAGTTTGTGAAGAAGTGGATGAAGAGGACATGGGTAAAGAGGAGGAGGGTGAGCTTCAAGTTTCCTTCCATGAGTTATATACAGAGTCGTTAAAATTGAAGAATCCTAACTTGAAATTGGAGGCTAAGTTGAAAGAGTGTTCCATAAAAAATAATAATAAATTTATTGAGGATTTGAGGGCACATGAGAAGACTCTTGGGGAGAACGAATCATTAAAATTTGAGGGGGAGAGAGATGACCTTCATGGATTGTTTGAAAAAATAAAGAACGAATCATTAAAATTTGATGATTATAAACTTTTCTTGAGTATATGATTTTGGAGAAGAAGAAAAATTAAGAGACTCAAGTCGGGTCAAATTTGATTTGGAATCTAGGTCAGAAAAAATGGATAAAATTTTAGGCATTGTCCAAATAAAAACTGACAAAATGTGTCTAGGCTTCGATGATACCAATGTTTCTGCTTCTATAGACAAGACCAAGATTTTGATATATTCAACCTTTGCCAAGGACATTCCTAAGGTCAACCCAAAGGTAACATTCCTCGTGTCTGCATATGCATACACTTTGGTAAAAAAGGTCACTTTAGGAAGTTTTATTTTAATCTTAGAATAGGTCCTAGGAAGTTTAGATATCATGTCACCATGGTTCCTAAAACCCGAGGGATTAAATCATCATCTATTTGGGTTAGGAGATTCGTTTTGGAGGCACTTAATGTCAGAGTAGTTGATTCTCGCATGCTTTCACCTGATTCATCACATGATTTATTGTATGAGTGATTGTGTTTACATATTTTTCATACATTAGTTTGTGATTCATGTTATATGTAATATCTAGTGTTATGTTATTTGTGTCTTTTGTATTTTAATTTTTCATTTGTTAGATCTATTGAAGAAGATACAAAAAGATTTTGTCTTCTTTTGAATCAATTTTTTTTATAAAAACTCAAAAATATTTTTCTTTATTTTTGTGTAATAGTTTTACTTGGGTGGTGTATTGGTGTCTTAGAATATCATTTATTCCATGTTTTCCATATGACTATGACGTTAGAGTGATGCTTACAATGCTTTGGATTGTTTATTAATCATGCGTTGCATGGAGTTGTTCGAATTTGGTTTTGCTTGATGGATTCATCTAAGTATATGCCTTTGCACACACTTTTATGGGCTCTTTTTCGATTTTTACTTATTATATTTCATGATCTAAATGAGGTGTTATCCTATCAATCTTGTCACACACACACACACATATATATAAGGGGGATTTGTGCATGTAAGAACCATTACAGTAAGGTTGCTCTTAGGATTGAAAAATCAAGAGTGTACAATAGAAAGGGCTATGAAAGGAGTAAATATCCTTTGCATGAAATCCCATTATCAGCAAGATCTTTTGAAAAAAGAAAAGAAAATAAAAGGATAAGATAATATTTGTCAAGGCCAGAGTTTAGAAATTCATCATCAAAATTGATATCTTCAAAAAGAGAGAAAAAAATTAAATATGATTATTTTTTTAGGGTGTTATAAGTTAAAGATCAATAGGTTTGCACAATGAGTCGTAGTTTATCATTATTGCTTGACTCTATGGGTTTGAGAATCATCAATATTTTCTAGGCTTGTGTGTATTTAATTTTTTTTGTCCATTATGAGTTCACTTTATTTGTCACGTGAGGCTAAATCTAAGTTTGATAATTTAATGCGATCAAATAGAAATTCTTATACTATTTTAAGTGTTTGTAACATATTTCTTTTGCTTTTAGTTCACACCCCTTCACTTTATACCATATTTGTTTGGACACGTTTATGGCCATACTAGTGTGGAAAACTTTTTCTTGTTTTATATGCGTTTATATATGTATATGTGGTATTTTCCTGAGTCTTTGCATGATTTTAATCCATGTTGATCGTATGCTTCAAATTAGTGTTATTTGTAATTGTGACGTTGTGTTTATTTGTCATTATCATTTCACTTCACATTTCATGATATGCTTGTTTACTTTATGATCATTTGTGTCACAATAGGGGGAGAAGTTGTTTCATATTATGCACGTTCACCATTGTCTATTCTTGAACAAAAAAAGGGAGAAGTTTGTCCTAGGGGGGATGTTTTAACACAGGGAGAGGGTTTTTCATATGCAATTTATATATATTTCATATTCTCTTTGCATTTGAAAGTTGTATTAAGTGTGTAGGTTTAAGTGACGATGCAAATAAGTTTTACAAAAGAAAAGTTACTGAGGAGTTAGTGTCGGTCAAGTGTCAGTTTTACTTTTTCCTTTTAGGTTTTGGGATTGGGTATTAGAGCTTAGCGGCATAGTTATTATTTTTGGTTTTCTCCCAGAATAGCCAAATGGGAAGATTCGTAAGAATAAATTTCATCATGTGCCAAGTTTACTGTTTTTTGTAAATTTGAAATCTTTTTTTAATTCCGTTTGGACAAAACCATTTGAGTCATGAGTTAGAATTGTGTCCAGCTTTTCCTTCAAGTGCATGTATTTTGAAGACATGAAGCGACACAAGTTAAAGCTACCTCGAAATCATTCAGAGTTTCTTTTTCAACCTTGGGAGCTCTAGAAAAGTATATTTAGTGTATTATGTTAATCCCTGGGTTTTAAGTTTAGGTGTTTAAAGTCTTAATGAGGCCATTTTTTTCAAATAGTTTTTTTAAGAAAATATGTTTTGTTTTAATAGTCATTTGAACGAGTATTCTATTTTTCTTAAACAAGTTTACCAGTATCATTCGAATGACATGTTTTCATTTAAATGAGTTTAAGGATTTTGTTTAAATAAAGTCCGATCAAGACTTTAGTGAAACTTTATGTCTTGGCAAAAACTTTTCGATGGAAGGTCTTTTGATCCCCGTTCAAATTAGTTTTGGGTCTCATTAAAACAAAATCGTGTTTCGTTCAAATGAGATGGACAATCTTGTTCGAACGACCTTAGGTTTCGTTCAAATGATTTGCCTCATTTTTTTTATCGTACATTTTTCATGTTTTCCTACAAATACAACGGTCGGTACAATTATTTCAAGTTTAAGGGTTTCAAAAACAGTTTTCCATATCAAATATATAGCCTCTCGTGACCCTAGTTTACATCCTAGTTTTGATATCCAACAATCATCATAATATTATTTTTTGAGATGTCAAGTTTCTAATTGCCAAGATCAAGTTTACTCTTCATCGTACAAAGATTGGTTTCGCACGATGGATTTAATGTTTATTGTGATGATGGGAGATAGCCAAATATCGATTGACACTGAGACGCGAGAGGAACGCATTGTATACTAAGAGTGAATTCTTATGATGTAGCTTTGAAGAAGGTTCAAGGAGAGGATGGAAGAATGTATCAGTCTTGAATGCGTCAAGTCATAACTAAGTCTTTTTTCATCCTTGTATGAAATACTATATCACAGTGGATTTTGCATAAGATAAGTTGTCCAAAGTTTCCCGTTGTGGGTTTTTCTCGTACACTGCGGCGTTGTTTGATTGGTTTATTTTACTATTGCTTATTCACCTAGATGCATGCTCAGAGAACAATAAAATTGGACTAATAGTTTACACAACTTTGGCTTAATCGATGCTTGCTTTGAAATTGATTAATTACTCACTTGGTTTCATTAATTAAAATTAAAATATGTTTTTATTTGATATAATCTATAAGCACTTAGAGGTTTCATTTTCACCCTCTTCAGCATCTAACCTCTTTGGGAGGATCACGACTATGTTAATTGGCACTTGTTCTGGCAGTGAACTAAACTGGATAAATCATAGATGGGAAATCCCTTGAGCAGGTCCTATTATATCCACAACCATAATTTCTTCCTTTTTTCCTCACCAGAAGATTTATCTTCAAACGTTTTGTTACCATCCGTACTCATGGTCTTTTCTAGCTCTTTAAGTTTTTCAACAATCATATCTGAAGAAGATTGGATCAGGTATGGCTTTCAATGGAAACTTAGATTTATCTTCGATAATGAAGAATAAATCCCTTATGATTTACTTGGATGCACAATCTCTGAGGCCTCTTTCCAAGCCATAAACATTCTTTTAATTCTTCGTTGTTAAGTGAGAGAGATTGCAATATTTAGATCACTATTCTTCAATTTTGGTGGTTTCACCAAATGCCACGCACTAGGAGCTAATTCTGGAGGCTTTATTATTTTTGGCCTTCTAAGGATCTCACTAAATTATTGAAAAAAATTTGGATCTTGAGAAATAAACTCATTAAGTAATCCCTTTACCATTGGAACTGATTTTAGGATTTTCATGAGCCGTGGAACTCAGAAATACTAATGTGATTTGTATTCATTGAAACGAGGCATGATGTATTGATAGTTTCTTAGCATTTTGATATTTCCTCGAGGGTGGTAAGGACCAAAAAATGGTCTTATTTTTTAAAATACATTGCCTTGGAATTCTTCTTGGCATTGAAACACGTGGGCCTTGGCAGCATAACCACTATTCACACTCCTCTTAACTTTTTATTGATCTTCCCCCTTCAAAGCAACAAATTCACACATCTCAGTGCATTATTCTCCATACCTAATGCACAGTTGTTTCATAACTTTATGATCTGGGTCAGCAACTACTTCAAGCTTTAAAGTCTTAGACTTTATTTTTTTCCTTCGTTTTGAATTCAACATGCCTTTTATTTCGAGGCATTTTAATAGATTACATATTTTCCCACCTCTTTCATGTCTGTAAATGGATCTTTATCAACCCAGTGTTATCTTCCTCTTTTCCAAGATACTTGAGTTTCCCTATCCTGATTAACTCTTGAATCGTGTTGTAGAAAACGTAATAAGCATTAGTTGAATGAGAGAAAACACTGTGCCATTTACAATAGTTTTTTCCTTTAATTTCACTTGGAGTTTTTGCACCATCAGACAGTTTTAATATTTTGATTTTTAGGAAATAATAAAAGACTTCATATGTTTTAGAGATATCAAATGTGTATTTTTTAATCACCCTCTTTGATTTGGGGGTATAAGATTCAGTTGTTGACTTCTTTCGAACCAATGGTTCATAAGCTATAGTTTCAGTTCCTATAACCTCAACATCAACTATCTCTAAATTAGGATAGTTGTAATGTTTTTTAAACAAGAGGTGTTTCTTTTATGTTTTTCCTCCAGAAGAGCCTCATATCTATATATCTAGGCAGTTAATTACACAAAATCTTTTAATTTAGTTGTATTAAACTTCTTTCGAAGCTAAATTTCAACCTATTTTGGGCTAATTTGACAATCTCGGACTCAGGTAGAACTATTTTACATTTATTCTTAGCCCTTTTGAACCTATTTATTAAGGTAGTGTACTTTCCATCTGGATTTTGTCTTAATCAAGCTAAATCATCCATATAAACTTTTGATTCAATTTGGAAGAGTTGTGCATAAAATATACCTTTCATTTATTGCCAAGTTTGAACAGTGTTAAGAGGCGGATTAAAGAACCATGAAAAATGTTTCATGAATGAGGGAACTGGAAAACAAACATAATTTGAGATAATCATTTGTTCTTGCATTAGCATATTGACTTAAAAACCTAGCATTGTGTTCCACAATGGATTAATCCTATCTCCTAAAAAGAAAGAGAAAGTTGGGAACTTAAAGCCCTTTGATAGTTCAATCCTATCTATCCATTCAGGGTATGACTTTTTATGCACTGAAGTCTACACCTCCTGAGCCATTGGTTCCCAAATATCATGTACGAGATTCATAATTTTGTTTCTTCCAACTCCCCCAGGTAACTGCATGTTTGGTGGGTTAATGGCTTGGTTCATTATTGGTGTTAATTGTACCAATGTTGGTGGAATTTGGGTAGGAACATTTTGTTATGTTTGGAAGGGAATTGGTGAAACTTGGGGGATTTGATTATAAAACCTCTAATTACCCCCTCCCCCCTCGAGTTCTTGTTCGAACACAAGATTGGTAATTATCCCATAGCTCGAAGTGTTTGGGAAGCCTAAATTGGCCTCATTATGATATGGTATAGTTCTTGCCATTTTTGGGAAGGGTGTTCATCATATTATGTTGTTGTAAACCAACTATTGGTAAGTCTTAGATATTACTAAACCATCTAGTTGGTTGTTCACGCCTAGAACAGTGGTGTTTGAGTACCTTGTCTCAAAATTAGTTTCACTAGTGTTCGGCATGTACCATACATAATGATACGAACTGGGTTGATTAGTGGTGTTTATAATATTTTGTGGTGCTTACACTTGACCATGGGACACTGCAACAATATGTGTAGATAACCCACTAGTTACTATTGTGATCATTATGCTAATATTTTTTATAATGTTCCCAAGATAATCAAGAATTAGGTTTAACTTGTTTATCGATTGATCTTGGGCCTTTTAGGGCACGCAAACAATAGGTATTGTGTTAATATTTGCATCCCTTGGAGCCATTATTACATTCAATTCACGATTTTGAGAAACTAGCCTCAACTTATGAGAAGTTTTAACCATTAATTTCTGTGTAGTGGTGATCCATTAACGAGTTTAGCCAATTTCATCAACATTATATGTACCATCGTTACTTATTCTTGTCCTGGCAATGGTAAATAACTATTCAACATTTGTGTCCCATCAGGCATACTGAAAATATGTTTGGGTTCACTAGCTTGGTTTATGTATTTTGGTTAATTGCGAGCATTCCAGACAAGGTTATGGCCTTGCCAACCATTGATTATCTTAGCCTTGTGATGATTAAATGATTGTGTACCGTCCAATGCATCAATTAAGAAGACTTGTGATTTCTTGATGGAAGACTTTGATGTGAATGCTAAATTACTATGATTAATTAGAACTAAAAAGGGAAATGTAATTAGCATAAATTGGAATTAACGTAAAGCTTTAGGAGGAAAGAAAGATAAATTTAATAAAAAAAAACACTACCCTATGAAATGTGAAACAAGATTACATAGTGAAAGTAAAACAAATCAATTGTAAAAGCAAGGAAACTTTTAATAAAATGTAAAGAGGGTTATAATCTACCTTATAAATTACTTCGAATGAAAGAAAAATTATGAATAAATGAAAATAAAAAGGAAATATATGTAAAATGAGTAAATATAGTTTTTTTAATGAGATGTTCCTCTTTCCCTTTGTAATCTAGTTGTTTATTTATAAAGTTCTTTGCCATGCAACTGCTTTGTAACTACTGGGTGGTTACCTATTTAGGTTTTCCCACCTAAGAAATCCCCCAATAACCGTCACTTAGTGCTTAAACCCACATCCAAAGCTTTAGCAAGTATCAAACATTCGAACTGGACTTCGCATTAAACTAGTGCATTACACTTCGATTATAATTACCGATTTATAGTTGCACGTGGAAAATCCTCATTGGACGGTGATATTATGGTGTAAACAATAATGAATAAAGAAGATACGTATTACGAGTACTATACTTGTTTAACGAAAGTGGTTGATTCCTGTGGGTACCCGAATTTGCCATATGGGCCAGGACAAGTAGCCTAAACAACCCAAAGTTCGGACCCCTTGCACCTTAACTAAATTCCGTTATGACCTAATCTTCTCCTAGGATCTCGTATAGAGATATTCCAGGAGAAAAAGATGGACGTGGGGAGTCCAACACCCCCACTCCCCGAAGATGAACATGTATATAATAAACCCTAAGCCTGAGGCAAGAGGCACGCACTGTATTCTTTGTAAACGCTCCCCGGAGTATATAGAAATAATAATGACTGCACCACCGTGGATGTAGGCATTCTTGCTGAACCACGTACATTACTGTGTTGTGTGATTGGCATCTTATGTTCTTTATTTTTCTTGGTGATTGCGCTTTTCTCATTTATTTGTGTTGAATATAATTGTCACCACAATTGGCGCCGTTTGTGGGAACATTTGTCTTCCCTGAGAAAGCCCACACCAACAAAGAAGTTTGAAATGTCTGGTCACAGTAGTAATGCCCCTCAGGCAGGAGATATCCAAGAATAACCTGCTCCTCGCAGGATCAGTCTGAAGTTCGGCGTTCAGATCAGAGGGCTCGCCCAGAGAGGCCAGCCTCAGAGGAGAGCCATGGACCAGCAAAGTCCACACATATCTCCAAACTGATTGATGCCTATGAGGCAAGGCTCTAAGAGCAAAGGGAGACATATCGCAAGCAAGAGGCTGAGAATGCTCGCCTCAAGAGGAAATTAGAAAGGATGGAGAAAGAGCTCCATCGCAGCACAAGGCGACGTTCATACCACACTCCTAGCCCTCAGGCGAGCAAGTCTTGCAGTCGAGGAAGGAGCCCAAGGCGTGGATCCCAAAAGAGTGAGAAGCACGAGTCAAGCGATGACTCTCTCGAACACCAGCGACCGACTCGCCGTTACAGAAGCCCAACTCGCAGCAATGAGAACATATGAAATTTGGTCCGAAGGGAGATGGACCAACACCCAGCACACCGCGGCGCAAGATCGACCAGGGAGCTTGCTATACGAGCTCTCAAGACCCAGATGAAATCCTCTTTCTCAAAGGAGATAGAAGAAGAGGAAGCCCCCAAGAAATTTTCTATTCCGAGATTCAAGATTTATGATGAAAAAACTGAGCCCATTGATCACGTTAGGCAGTACAGGCAAGCCATGACTCTCTGGAACCACCGGGATGCACTGATGTGCAGGATTTTTCCCTCGAGCATGCATGACGTAGCACAGAAATGGTTTGAGAGGCTCCCTCACAGGTCTATCAGGAGCTTTGAGTCCCTGGCCGAGCTCTTTACGGCCCGCTTCATTACTAGTAGCTCCCATCCCAAAAGGATGGATGATTTACTAACAATGAAAAAAACGCCTCAAGAGAGCCTCCGAGACTATGCAAAGAGGTACTGGGAGTTGTTCAATGAGGTCGAGGACTGGTCGGAGCAGGTATCAGTGGCCTCTTTCGAAATTGGGCTACCCAGCTCTTGCCTTTTGCACCAATCCCTGACGAAGAAAGAGGCCACGACCGTCGATGACCTGATGGCTCGCATCGAGAAGTACACCAAAGTAGAGGATGTGACTTACCTCAGTACAGGAGAAAATAGTCGAACTAAGCTCGCTGCCAAAGGTAACGATAAAGCTGAGAACCAGAAGAAAGGAGGCAAGAATGGGGGCAAGAATGGCTCCAAGAACGAAGGCAAGAATGATGTTTCAAAAGCATTTCAGGCAGTCAACACTATCTTCAAAGAACCAATTTACAAGATTCTGGCGAAGATCAAACACGAGCCAATTATTAAGTGGCCCAGAAAGATGGGAGGAGATCCCTCAAAGAGAAACAACGCGCTGAGATGCGCTTTTCATAAAGAGGGAGGATATAAGACTGAGCACTGCAAAGCTCTTAAGTCCCACCTCCAAGAACTGGCCCAGTCTGGGCACCTAAACGAGTTTGTGGAGAAGAAGGCAGAGAAAGTTGTTGCCAATGAAGAAACAAGACCTGACAACATACTTGAAGACGATGCTAGCCATGAATTCGCGATAATTTATGGGGCATCTGATATGAAGCAGATTCAGGGGAATTCAGCTCGGATGGAGGTAAAAAAGCTTACAGCAGTAATGCAAGCTTTTCAGATCGATCCAGTAAAGACCCAATCAGGAAAGCGTCAGTGAGCAGATGACGTCGACTATAGCAAACATATCATGTTCACAGATGAAGATCTGGTGGGAGTGAGAACCCCACATCATGATGCCTTGATCATTACGCTCAGGATAGCCAACTATGACGTCGACAAATTACTCGTCCACCAAAGAAGCTCATTTGAGGTAATGTATCTCGACCTGTTCAGAAAATTAAAGTTGAGCGTCACCGACCTGAAGGAAGCCACTGTCCCTCTAGTTGGCTTCGCTAGAAAAGTGACTATCCCATTGGGAAAGATTGTGCTACCAGTAAGGGCAGGAAGTATCTCCAAGATGATTGAGTTTCTGGTAGTCAACATTGACTCGCCATACCAAGCTATCCTCGGTAGAGGATGGCTACATGCGATGAAGGCAGTCCCCTCGACCTACCATCAGAAACTCAAATATGTAACCGAGCGAGGAGTAATGGAGATCCATGGCGATAAAGAAATGGCAAGAAGGTGATTCATAGCGGCCATCCGCCCAAGACCACAGAAGAAGGCCGAAAAGCCCAATGAGAAGGTCGAGGAACAAGAAGGTCTGATACCTTCAAAATAGCAGTTAAGGTATGGAAGGCTCGGAGTGGAAGAGACCAGGCTCCTCCCCTTTGAGTGGGTCATCGAAAACCTTAAGGAAGTTACAACTGGTGGTAGCGAGAAGGACATGATATTCTTAATTGGAGCTTCTCTCACAGATCAAGAAATGAAAGAATTGACGATTCTGCTGAGAAGCAACGTAGACGTTTTCGTGTGGGAACCATATGAGCTGCCTGGAATTGATTCCAGTGTGGTTTGTCATCGATTGCATATCGACCCCACTTTCAAACCTATCACGCAGAAGGCAAGGCGAACTGTGCCCAAGAAGGCAAAATTCGTAGAAAAAGAAGTTGAAAAATTATTGGATGCGGGATCCATACGGGAGGTTCAATTACCTAAATGGTTATCCAACCCAGTAGCAGTTCCAAAGAGTAATGGGAAGTGGAGAGTTTGCATTGACTTCACTGACCTTAATAGGGCATGCCCTAAGGATAGTTTCCCTCTCCCAAAAATCGAACAATTAGTGGACGCCACAGCAGCTCACGAAAGAATGAGTTTTCTAGATGCATATTCGGGGTATCATCAGATCCCTCTGTATGAACTAGACCAGGACGAGATAGCATTCATCACCACTGTCGGATTATACTATTACAAAGTCATTCCCTTCGAGCTCAAAAATGCAGGGGCAACCTATCAACGGTTGGTCACCAAGATGTTCAAAGACCAAATGGGAGACACCATAGAAGTATACATCGACGATATGCTCGCCAAGAGCAGGAACAAAGAAGACCACTTCTCAGACTTATCGAGAACCTTCGAAATCCTCAGGAAATACCGAATGAAGCTCAATGCGAGCAAGTGTTCTTTCAGTGTCCAGTCAGGAAAATTTCTTGGGTACTTGGCCAGTAAGAGAGGCATCGAATCTAATTCGGACTAGATCGATACAATCAATAGGGTACAGCCCCCTCACACAATACGGGACGTACAGAAGCTCACTGGTATGCTCGCTGCCTTGGACCATTTCATCTCGAAGTCCTTTGAGAAATACAAACCATTCTTCCAGATCTTGAAGGGAAATAAGACAGTAGAATGGAATCAAGATTACTCACAAGCATTGAACGAGCTTAAGGCTTACCTTAGCTCACCACCTCTGCTCGTCATACCTCAAGAAAGAGATTCCTTGTACTTATGCCACGCCGTCAGTTCTGCACTGGTGTGCGAGAAAGAAGGAATCTAGCACCCCGTTTATTACGCAAGCAAAACCTTATTAGAGGCTGAGCAGCGGTACCTATTACTAGAGAAGATCGCATTTTCACTTATAGTAGCTTCAAGGAAGTTGAAGCATTACTTTGAAGCTCACACCATCATCGTCCTTACATCGCACCCCCTTAAAGCAATCTTGAGGAAAGTGAATCTATCGAGCAGATTGACTAAATGGTCGGTCGAGCTCGGATGATTTAACATCCAGTTTCAACCAAGGAGTTCAATCAAAGGACAAGTCCTTACTGATTTCATAGCTGAAATCATAGGCGAGCATCCTCTCGACCAACTTCAACCCATGAAGCAAAGAGAGAATCACGCAACAGAGGGAGTTTAGCAATTGTTTGTTGATGGAGCCTCCAACTCAAAGGGAGCAGGAGTAGGCATTATGCTTGTTACTCTAGAGGATATAATCCTTGAACAGGGAATCAGGCTTGGATTTGAAGCCTCCAACAATGAGGCAGAGTATGAAGCTTTAATAGCCGGCCTCCAGAAGGCACACACTTTGGGGGCGAAGCACTTACAGGTGTTTATCGACTCATAATTAGTCTCCAATCAGATAAGTGGGGACTACAACGCAAAAGATAAAAGAATGGCAACCTACCTCACCTTGGCAAAGAGGCAAATGGCCAACTTCGAGAAAGTCAGTGTCCAGCAATTTCCTAGAGGACAGAACAGCCATGCTGACGCCCTGGCAACCCTGAGTTCAGTAATCAATTCTGACTTAAAAAGAATGATCCCCATCGACTTCCTCGCCCATCCGAGCATCAACCAGAGGATATATGCTCCAGATTGAGTCGGCATCCAGTTGGATGGACCCTTTAAGGGACTATTTAAAGGATGGTGCACTTACAAGCGATGGGAAGATCGCTGATCAGATAAGAGTCAAAGTTGCTCGCTTTCACTTATCTCCTGAGGGCAAGTTGTATAAGAGATCGTTCTCTGACCCTTACCTACAATGTTTTCACCCGAGGGATGTAGAGAAAATTCTACACGAGCTCCACGAAGGAATTTATGGAATCCATATTGGAGGAAGATCACTAGCTTTTTGAGCTATGAAGGAAGTCTACTGGTGGCCATATATGCAAAAAGATTCGACAGTCTACGCTCGCAAATGCGAGAAATGTCAACTACATGCTCCTATGGTTCACCAACCTACCAGCGACCTAAGATCACTCACCAGCCCCTGGCCTTTCGCCTAATGGGGAATGGACATCGTAGGACCACTTCCTATCGTCGTCGGCAACCGCAAGTAACTGTTGGTCGCAACGGATTAATTTACCAAATGGATCGAGGCAGAGCCATTGGCAAATATCCAAGATGTAGATATGATAAGATTCATATGGAAAAACATAATTACCCATTTTGGAATCCCCAGAACCATCATCACTGACAACGGAACACAGTTCGAGAGTGGCTCTTTCCAGAACTTCTGCAATGAACACGAGATCAGGCACTATTTTAGCTCGGTGGCATATCCTCAGAGCAACGGTCAAGCCGAAGCTTCCAACAATATAGTGATCGATGGGTTAAAGAAATTATTAGAGCGAGCCAAAGGCGCATGGGCGATCGAACTACCGCATATTTTGTGGGCTTATCGCACTACCCCACGTCAGGCAACGGGGGAAACCCCATTCTCACTAACGTGTGGAATGGAAGCAGTCATCCCATTAGAAGCAGGCCTACTAACTATGAGGTCCACCCTTGTCGACCAGGGCCAGAATAATACAGCATTTCTCGCTGAACTCGACCTAGCCGACGAACGCAAAGAACTTGCCTTAGTTAAACTAGCGAGCTATCAGCAACAGCTCGCAAAACACTATAACGAGAAGGTCAATCCAAGAGCATTCCGAGTTAGAGACTATGTCCTAAGGAAAGTCCTTGGCAACGCAATAAAACCATCAGACGGCAAGTTGGGGCCAAACTGGGAAGGACCATTCAAGATAATAAGAGATGATCTGCAAGGAGCCTATCACTTAGAAATGCTGGAGGGCAGAGAGATACCCCGAGCATGGAATACGGCCAATCTTAAGATATTCTATTTTAGTTTTTTCTTTTGTCTTTTACCAGATTTATAAAACTGGCAGCTCATTTACTTGTGATTAATAAAAGTTGTTTGGCAGTTGCATTTTATGAGGTGTCAGTTAACTAATATATGAACTTTATAATTTGCACGCCCTTTCCAAGTGACAGGCACACTACTCAGTACACAATAGCAGGGAAAACACCCTCCTTGCCCCTGGAAACATACGAAGCCCTACCAGAGATCCTTAGGCAATCCGGACAAGTCAAATTGGTCGCCAAATAATGTTTGGTTAACAAAACCCTGATCGGATAGAGCATCCAACACCAGGTGTGTTCTCGCCAATTGCCACACTTAGGCCTAAGGGGGTGTGACGACACGATCTAAAAGGTAAAGTAAGGCAGAATGGTATCTCATAAGTATACTGAACTGGAGGGACACTTACTCAACAATGCAAACTTACCAAACCAGTCGGCCACGAGAGGCCCAAGATTATTAAGTGAAGAATAAATGGTGTAAAAAATATAGAACACATGTTTAGTCGACGAGTTCGCCCAAAACATAGATATTATATTACATCATCATATTTATAACAAGAATGTACAACCTGTGTTTAATCGGCAAGATCGCCCAAAACATAAATATTACATTACTTCATTACATATGTACAAAGAGTTACAACTGGTAAAATCCTAATGAGGCTGAGGCCTCTGAACAAGATAATCAGCCACTTGTGCTCTTCGATCGTCATCCGAATTAGGAGCTAATTCCTCCTCGACCTCATTCACATTTGACTCCAACAGCTGCCGAGGGATGGCGTCGATAGGGATTCACTGATCATCCCTCCTGAACGCGTTAGGCCTTAAAGTGGAAGGAGAGATCTCGTGGCGGTATCAGAGTATTGAGTTCCTTAGAACTTACAGCTCCCTGAGGGCACTCAACCATCCCCTGATAAATGTGAGCTCTTCAAACTCTGTTAGCCTCGTCGGAGCATCTACCCAACCTTGGTCATAACCATCAGCCCATACTCGTCGAGGTCCTCTCTTAAACAGATGCCTCAGCTATGTGACATCCCTTTGGAGCCCAGCAGCAATCACGTATGCTCAATGAACATGTTTACGGAGCTCATCAATTTCCCTAGCTGGGCTTCTTACGTTTTTACCAACTCGCAGAACAGTCGATGGGGTAGGACCTCGTAGCACCGGAGGAGCATCGCTTAGTCCTGTGCCAGCTCGTGATGAGGAGGAACCCCTTAAAATGTGAGGTGCGATGCTCGGTGCATGCTCCCTGAGGCGCAACACTTCCCTCCGTAAGGACTCATTTTCCTGTTGCAGGACTTCTCCGACTTGGTTAATCTGAGTAGCATCGAGGAGTCTTGCTCTCAGAGTGTTCACTTCCTCTTGAACAGAATCTCCAACCTCTTTCATTTCCTGAAGCCTATCTTTCAATTTAGCAACGAGCTCCGTCTGATCTATGAAACTCTTATTTCTCGATCACAGTGATTTACAAATTCTTACAAATGTCTGGTGAACTTGAGGACTCACATCAGGACCAAGCATTCTGCCCAATCGAGAAGTGGTTGGTATATATTCATGTACATCAATCGACTACAAGCCATAAAAGAGCAATGAAGGATAAAATGAATCAGTACACTGAGGTAAAAAGTCTTTTCATTCATACATAAAGGACCAGAGTACATTGAGAATCAGAAAGGAACATTACAAACAAGTCAAAAACACAAAAGCAATCCTAAGAGTAGATCAGCTGGCGACCTCGGTTTGTTCAGAAGAAGCTGGTTGCTTCCCCTTATCAGCAGCAATAGGGGATTCTCCCTTAGGAGGGACAACTTCTGTCGCTCGAGAAAGAAGGGCATCAACAGGAACTGACTGAGAAGCATGGTCAATACCTTCGATGGTCGGGTAAAGAGCTTCATCTACGATAGGCTTTTGGCCTGGATCATGCTCATCAAATAAGGGAGAAGTAACATCCACCCCGGCAGCCAAGAGGGCCTTATTCCAGCCCTTCTTAAAATTCCGACGGCTGATGTAGCCTATCTGAACCTCGGTATCTTCATATGCGGTAGCCCACCTAGAATTATATGAATCTTCCTTAATGGTGGCTGCCTCGGAACTCCTTCTCCTTCAGCTCCTCCACCAGCACTTTATTCTCCTCCACCACCGCTAGCTTGCTCGAGTAGACTAAATCATAGGCCTGCCGTAGTTCGTTCAGTTCTTTGACAGTTGCCTTCCTCGCTCAATTTGCTTCAATGAGGGCCATATCAGAAGACCTCCGAGCAGCATCAGCAGCCTTTAAGCTGGCCTCGAGCTCGATACTCTTCCCTTTTAGAGAAGCGCTCTACTTTTCCAACTCATCATTCTTATTCACCAGCTCGTCGTGAGAGCGATAGAGCTCGGCAAAATCAGTCACGGACTGCAAGAAAAAGAAGGCATTAGAAAAAAGCAACAAACAGAATTTTACACGTGTTAAAGAAAAGAAATAGACCTACCAAGGCTAGCCTCTAACTCGCTTGCAAGGCGAAGTGGTCAGTTCCCATTGCCCTTTGGCGATCAGCAAGAAGGACTGCTCTTTCGAACAGTGTAGGGGCCAGTTGGGGAGAGATGGTAACCGAGGGCCCCACTGGCAATGCAGACATGGGCACTGAGGCCTGCCCAGCCTTCTTCCTCACTTCCATTCTCCTCCTCTCTCGCCTTCTCCTTCTCTACCCTCTTTATGTCCTCAACCTTCTTTTTCTCTTCAGTCTTCTTCCTCTCCTCTTCTCTCTTCCTCTCTCTCTCTCAACTGTTCTTCTTCTTTTCTCTTCTTCTCCTGCTCCTGAGCAGACTGAGAACCAGTGGCAACATCCCTACTGTTGGATTTTTGCTTCTTCGACCTCTGAGAAAGAAGCACATCATCCTCATCATCATCATCACGGATCAAGTTTCTCCTAGGGGGAACCATTTCCTTGCTAGAATTACTGGATGTACTTGAAGACTCTTGAGCCTCAGAAACCTCTTCTGAGCTTGAGGAACTGTCACTACTGGAGCTCGCCTCACCAGAACCACCTTTTGCACCTCCTCTAATATTACTCTCAGAACTGCTCTCTTCCTTATCCAAATGAATGGGATCGGCGGCAACTTCTTCAGAAATATCTAAGTCAGGAATGTTGTCCACAGGCCTCGTAATGAAACTGGACCCGATGTTCTTGTACTCGAGCTGAAAAGCAGCTGATCGGGGATGTTCACCATCAGATAGAGATTCCCTGATATTCCAAGCTTTAATCAGCTCGGCAGCTCGAACCTCGCTAAGGGCTGGTTCCAAGTTTTTTGTCCTCGCTGAAAAGAAAGCAGGAAAGTATCAGAAAAATCACACATTAACAAGGAGATCGAAAGAGCAGAGTAAAGACTACATATGTACTCTTCCCTATAAAAGGGAACGATGAATCTATCATACCTCGCCCCCCAGTTTAGAGGGAGAATTGACAATTCCTAGCAAGAAAGCCATCTTGCCAGTAGTCCTTGTGGGAATCAGGTAAATTAACTACCAATACCCTGTCAGGACTCCTGGCATTGAGGTAGAGAATACCAGAGCTCGTTCGAGAGAAGGAATAACAAAAACAAACTTTAGCGAGCCCTAATTTTGTGCCATAAAGTTAATTTATTCTATGGACACCATTGACTATCTTCCAAACGTTGGGCGAACATTGTGCAAGGACAATGTTGAAATAACCAAAGAAATGCAGGAACAAATTGTTTGGAGGAAAAGTAAGCCCCCCTTGGGAAAGAAACAGGACATGAATCCAATGAGTACCCTCTATCTCTCTAACATTCTTAGGGAGAGAGGAGCACTCAATCTCTACCCATACTGGAATATTATAAAACTTCCTAAACTCAAACATTGATCTATTACCTATCTTTGTCATTTGTAAACCCTAAATTTCAAATTCGTAGACAACTCAATAGAGAAATCACAGAGAGAGAGCAAAGGGGACTTACGAGATGAAAGTTTGACTTGGACGATGCAAGATCGCAAGCCCAGATGACGAGGGAGATTGAAAGCAAAGAAAATGAAGATCTGGAGAAGAGGGCGCAACAGCTAAAACTCGAAGAAGATGAGGGAACACTAAGAAGTTTGAAACAATAACTAAAGAACGCTGCTCCAAATATCTTTTAAATGTTCCCAATCATCGTGCACAGGGCACGAAGCAACTGCCGCCTAAATCAGTTCTCAACTTTGGGAAGAGTTACACGATTTACAAAAGAGCCATTATGACAAATCATTTAAATTTATTGAGCCCAAAGTATGGCCCAATAACTTTAGGGGCAATTGTGGGTACCCGAATTTGCCATCATGGGCCCGGACAAGTAGCCTAAACGGCCCAAAGTTCGGACCCCTTGCACCTTAACTAAATTCTGTTATGACCTAATCTTCTCCTAGGATCTCGTATAGAGATATTCTAGGAGAAAAAGATGGACGTGGGGGAGTCCAACACCCCCACTCCCCGAAGATGAACATGTATATAATAAACCCTAAGCCTAGGGCAAGAGGCACGCACTGTATTCTCTATAGACGCTCCTCGAAGTATATAGAAATAATACTGACTGCACCACCGTGGACGTAGGCATTCTTGTTGAACCACGTACATTACTGTGTTGTGTGATTGGCATCTTATGTTCTTTATTTTTCTTGGTGATTTCACTTTTCTCATTTATTTGTGTTGAATATAATTGTCACCACAATTTCCTGTTGAACCTTGGTGAGAAAATACCAGAGAATAAGGTTGTGAAGAATTTATTGAGGATATTAGCTAGTCATTTCAAGACTAAGGTTTCTATCTTAAACGATATTAAGGTTATTGATACTTGTAGCCTAAAATAACTTGTAGGATCCCTTTAAATTTGTGAATAAGATAATGCTCCGACCATGAAACCCAAGAAAGATTTAGCATTCATTGTCGAGTCTAGTCAGAAAGCAAATGTGAGGGATAGTGAGTATATGCCTTATGAAAGTATTGATGGTGATATTTATTAATTTAGAAAGTGGTTTAGAAATTTTAATAAAAATAACAAGAAAATATTTAAAAATGAGAATAAATTTTAACCAAATAGACGAAAACCTCTAAATATGATTTCGAATGTAGTTATGAGAAAGGAACTTACAAAATAAGACAAATGAAATATGAAGATAAGTGTTTGGGTTATGGTGAAATTGGTCATCATATCAACATGTAACCTTCACATTTGAAGAATCCAGAGAAATCAAAATATTTTGATAAAAAAAAATAAGATGTACAAAGATACCTCGAGAGATTTCGATACCAAATTGGATGAAAGTTACTCTAGTGAAGAGAGTGTAAGTGAGATAACCTTTATGATTAGGTTGCAAAGTGAAGGCGAGAAAGTTAGTAAATATAATGATTCCCGTGATGTTTTTATGAAGAATGGTATGCAAATTGAGTCTAATCACAGGTTTCTTAGTGATTCCTCATCTTATGCTAGTGTAGGTTCACACACAACTTGTCCTAGATCATCATATGTTGGTAATGATATAGAGGAGAACATTCATGATGCATTTGATGAGATTTATCAAGAATATCTTAACCTTGCCAACATCATGCTTTAAATAAAATCTAAAGCAATTCAATAAGAAAAAAATTAAGAAATTTCAATGTGTTCAATTTCATAATTCTAAACTTTATGAAAATATTGATAGCTTGTTGAATGAGATTGATTCCTTGAATATTTTAATGAAATTCCTTTGAAATGGAGAGAAGAGATTGAGATTCAAAGGGAAGTTTAAAAGGTTAATTTTGATAAATTATATCTTGATCTCAAACATGCCAAATAATTGAAAATTGATGTGGGTAAAAGGAACAATGTACTTGATAACATTCTTTTGAATGTGATCAAATGAAAAAATAATAAGCATGGTCTTGGATTTTTCTAGTCCAAAGTAAAAGAAAAGTAAATTTTAAAATCAGCATTTGATTCATATTCTTATAGTAACAGAAATAACAAGGAACGTGATGTCACAATGAAACATTAAAAGGTTGTATCCAAGTCAAGTATTTTAAGTTTCTCATTTTTCGGTAAAGTGAACTATATTGCCCAATCGTTGCTTCAAGAGAAAGAATATCATGAAATAATAAGAAACAAAAGCTTTTGAATCTAAGCCTAAGCCCATTTATAGAATAAATGTATCATATCTCTCTAATTGCAACTTGTATGGCCATTTAAATGCGAATTGTAAATGGTTGGTATATAAGAGAAAAATATTCATTAATAATAAGTGTTGGTGAAAAGATATCTTTTGAGAGTGCTTATAAATAAGATTTGTAATATCATGATAAGAGTTAGTTTGGTAGTTAATAAACATGATAGGATAATAATGCCCTTGCCTAAACATAGAAACACGTTTCTTATGAATATAAAGTTACTTTGAGGAGATAACATTTAGTTCCTATGAGATGTATACCTATGAATGCTCCTATAAAGAATATTGTTATTGGGATTTCTTAAATTAATGTTAAGAGTAAGGAGGGTATTATTTTTGTGCCTCATAATGAACCAGGAGAGGAAACGTCCCCTCTACCCAGCTAAATAGATTAATATGATATCTAGGTTGTTTATAAGTTATAGGTTCTTTCCTAGATAATCCTTAATTCTTTGGTATCATTTGTTGGGTATAAGTGTTTCCATTGTCTTATTTGGATCTTTTGCATGCTTCTGGTGAGATTTTTATGAATTTGTTCATTTCATGCATTTATCTTATATGTGTGTTCCTTATATAGTATGTATGCACACATCATCCTTTAAAAAACATAAATATTTTGAATTTATTATTTTGCGGTTATTAATTAAGTTTGATGTAAATGTGAGTCATTGGACGAATTTATTTCGAAAAAGGATTGAAATGTGAATTAAAAACAATGATATGAAAATGATATTGTTTTCCATGATAAGCTTAGATTAAATAAGAAGAATCGCAGTTAGTCATGTTTGTTGAGATCTTTAGTATTGATTTTACTTTACACATGCACATTACATGTATTTTGATTATATAATACTTTTATGTGACTTGGATGATTTCTAAATGTTTAAATAATTATTGAATCCCGAGGTCTAAGATTGGTAAATTCTTTTAAATGTTTACATGGACCATTTTATTGGCCCAAAAATTATCCCAAAAGGGGGGGGGGGGGGATAATTGGGATAACGATATTTAATTGACTTTTTGCAAATTAAAATTCTTTTTTTTATTTTCACAAATCATTTTATAAATTTTCCAACTTGGTTAAAACATTTTCTTACTTGATTCATAAAATGATTTATATTTTGTTATCTTTCATCCATACACATTCACACTCAAGCAACATAAGTATAAAGTATATTAAAGTAAAGCATGAATGTAAAGAGAGTAAGGGAGAAGAAATGGACCAAATATTTTTACGTGATTTGACATAACCTACATCCATGCAAAAATGATACTCGAGAAGTTCTATTATCATATAGTTCAATCGGCTCAACTAAATCCTCACATGGAATTATTAGACCTCGCAACTGCAACCATCAAGGCGTTATGCCAGTTCTTGCCCAAGCAGAATATTTGTAAGAACCCACCCAAAGTATAGTCCTATACAATAATCTTTTTGAGAATGCGTGATAATTGATTAACTTCGCAAGTTTCCAAGTAACCCTTATTTAACTAGCGTTTAATTCAACCCTTAAACATGCATCTAAATCAACCCATCAAATATAAAGCATGCGACACAAAGTTAAGGAAAAAATCCCCGAAGGGCAAAACCTTTTATTTCTAGAACTTTAAAGAATTTACAAGACCATTGACTTACATACAACCTGATAATCGCCCACAAGTGTAACGCACGGTGTCTTCGGTAAACCTTCAAAGCAACGGCTAGAAATAGTGTGACACAGAAATACCCGCAGGTGTCGGTTCCTATGTCGGCGGCTGGAATTTTCCCTTTCCAGGAGGGCAGCAATGAAGAGGAAGAAGCGGTCCACTTCACAAGGGTTGAACAACAGTAATGGTGTTCTTGGGTTACCAAACTTTGATTCACATAGATATGGAAGATGTGTGAATCTAAAAACCTAGAATCATAGGACTCAATAGGTGAAGACTTTAGGGTTGATATGCTCTGATAATCGTGGGAAAGTCTTAAGAAAACCAACTGTTGATCGTGGTTTAAATAAGGGATCGAAACCCTTCAAAATCGGCTGCACGATCTGGCAGTGATTATCCTCGCCGGATCGATCCGGTCGATTAGGCGGATCGGTCCGGGTAAGTCGGATCGGTTCTTTTTCTGAAACCGGATCGGTCTGGTTGGCATCGAATCGGTCCGGAACTTTTGTCTTCATCGGTTCGCTATGGATCCGGGGTGTACTGGACTTAGCTTCAGCAATCGGATCGGTCCGGTCCCTTTATCCGGATCGGTCCGGTGAACCGGATCGGTTCTTTTATCTGGTCCGGATCGGTCCGGTCCTCAGGAACCAGATTCCTTCAAGGAAATCTCTCCATCTTCAAAGGGCCATATCTTCTTCACCGTAGCTCGGAATGAGATGCCGTTTCTTCCAGTATCTTTGTTGCGGCAAGCTCTTCAACTTTCCAGTTGACCTATCCTCCGGATGGTGGATGTACAATTATCGAATTGCCCTTGAACTTTCATATCGAGCCTTTTTCACTGTTTTGACTTCTCTTGCGTACCACTAGGCATATAGTCCCTAAAAGCATGGAACGTGAAGTCATTGAGGCTGATGAAAAACACATGATGGAGATGCAGGATGCTTGATTCCTAGAATTCGGATTGAGGCCGTCATATGTGATCATGTAGAAACGTGCCAAATGTAACGGCGTACGACATACAAAACTGTAAGATAACGGACATGACAAAAATGTCCTTACAAATCTCCCCTATGTCTATGCCGGTACATACATAAAAAATCCGAATTATCAATTCACAACTGTCTACACAAATCTACCCTTCCATGAACCCAAAACTGGAAAGATACATATGAATAAGACTACATCGTTTGTTCTTCAAATCTTCAGGAATCTCAAAGCTTTTCTCATTAGGGTGTGCAATTCAGAGATCATCAAGATAGTGCCTACACACATGAGATAAAGCAAAATACCAAGTGACATATCGAGTTTGAAATGAGATAAATCTGGATACCAATTTATGAGCAAACTCAAAATTTCAAAACTCCCCCATAATATGATAATTCTTTCTCCCCCTTTTTATGATGTCCCCAAATAGACAAATGAGAAGAATGAATCAAATAGGCAAAATCGGGGTGTCACGGTACATAAAACAGCACAAACTATTTTTGAATTTTCAAATTTTTCATACAAAGATAAAAAATAGATACCATTTGAAAAAAATGCTACAAAAATCACACCATGGATTTAGACTCAAACAACCAAGTCATGGAAACGGAATGAATGGGTGTGAACACATTCGATAGGTAAATCAACTCAATCAATCATATGTGCACGATGCATATGTGTACCCCTAACGAATGAGCATCAAAAGTATCCTTAGGTGAAAAGATTGTTGAATTTAGATGACATCGTCTTATACAAATCAACAAATCAAAGTCAAAATGATTTTCACCCCAATAACGTCCAAAACAATTTAGCTCATTTTAAGCATTTCAAGGACGTGCAAACCCGTTTTAAATTCTCCAACCAAACTCCCTCATATAAATTTTCTTTTAGAGGTAATCTAAATTCTCAAACTTTGGAGAATTGGTGCAAAACCCTAAATGGCCCATATTTGGCATGAATTGCTTTTTATTGCCTTTAAATTTTTTCGGGCTCTTTTAACCTCTTTGGACCTCGGATAATAAAATTCCTCAATTTTTTAGGTCCTTTTTAACGGTGACTTTTGCGCAAAGGATAGATGATTACCTTTCGCAGCCCCTCCCCGTTATCAAACAAAGCACACAAACTCACAAAACGGTTTTAATATGCACAATTTCCTTATCAAAATATATCGCGCTTGGTTCGTTTTAAGGACAGGATTGAAGTGAAAACACCCAACCAACATGTGATAAGACAAGCACAATAATCAAACAAATCCGTGCATGTGTGCAATAAAGGAAAACATGAGTCAAACATGTAGGAAGTAACACTAAATTACATCTTAATGACTCCAAACATTATAAAGCACATGGATGAATTGACCTATTGTCTCAAAACACTATCAAATAGTCACATGAAAAATGGAATGATGTTGTGACTCGGTCATCCAAAGTGTTCATCCATAAACGGTGCAACCAAAAAAAATCTTTTTGTATTTTTCAAAATTTTTCAAAAAAAAAATATATACAAAAAGTACATATGTCATAACACTAGCAAACAAGTATAAAACATGAAACCACAACTAGTGTATGACAAACATGCAAACACAATCATCTATATGATATGGCAAGTGAAGAATCATGTGCAAGCAACCGGGAATCAACTTGTCTAAAATCTAGTGCCTCTAAAAGTGATTTTCTAACCCAAATAGATGTGAAACATCGTGTGGGGGCTTTGGAAACCACGGGAACACTAGATATAAACTTCCTAAGACTTCTTCCAAGATCAAAACAAAAACGCCTAAGGTGACCTTTCCTACCACAATATGAACATGTGTAAACGGGTGAAATGACACCTAAAGTGTGATCTTTTCTAACATCCTTGGACTTAGTTGACCCTCTAAAACAAATAATAGTTTTGGCTTTAGCACTAGAAGCATGAGAACAAGATGAGCCATTACCATCACAATCAAACCTAGTTGAATCGTTTAAATCATTTTTCATCTTCAAAATATTTGATTCAAGCAACAAATTAGACTCTTCCCAAGACATGGATTGCTTTTTCAAATTTTCAACAATTTCTAAAAGGGTATCCCTCTCCCCCTCAATTAAAGCAAACTTTTCCCTAAGAGTCTCTTCACGTGCCATAAACTCATTGACTAAAATATTTTTATCATCTTTGGCACAAACACAAACCATCGAATTTTTAAGGTCCTCTAATTCGTTTTCTAAAACTTGGACCCTATCATCACACTCCTTCTTGGACAATTTTAAAGAAACAAAGTCATGGTCCAAGGAAACAAATTTTTCACGATAAAAATCTCTTTGATTTTGAACCGTTTGCAAAAGATCCATTGCGGATTTAAAACGAGAATTTTCTTTTTCCAAAACTTTAATTCTTTTGCAAAGTTTCAAATTCAAACTTTTTAATTTTCAGCATGGTCGTGAACTTTTTCAAAAATAGGCATCTGATTATATAAGTGCTCCATAGGAAAAATTGCGATTTTTCACAAAACAGATTTTTAAAAAAAAAATCAATATCACACGCTTTTGCGGAAAATAGGAATACGCAATAAATTAGCGTAACCTGCTCTGATACCAATTTGAGAATGCGTGATAATTGATTAACTTCGCAAGTTTCCAAGTAACCCTTATTTAACTAGCGTTTAATTCAACCCTTAAACATGCATCTAAATCAACCCATCAAATATAAAGCATGCGACACAAAGTTAAGGAAAAAATCCCCGAAGGGCAAAACCTTTTATTTCTAGAACTTTAAAGAATTTACAAGACCATTGACTTACATACAACCTGATAATCGCCCACAAGTGTAACGCACGGTGTCTTCGGTAAACCTTCAAAGCAACGGCTAGAAATAGTGTGACACAGAAATACCCGCAGGTGTCAGTTCCTATGTCGGCGGCTAGAATTTTCCCTTTCCAGGAGGGCAGCAATGAAGAGGAAGAAGCGGTCCACTTCACAAGGGTTGAACAACAGTAATGGTGTTCTTGGGTTACCAAACTTTGATTCACATAGATATGGAAGATGTGTGAATCTAAAAACCTAGAATCATAGGACTCAATAGGTGAAGACTTTAGGGTTGATATGCTCTGATAATCGTGGGAAAGTCTTAAGAAAACCAACTGCTGATCGTGGTTTAAATAAGGGATCGAAACCCTTCAAAATCGGCTGCACGATCTGGCAGTGATTATCCTCGCCGGATCGGTCCGGTCGATTAGGCGGATCTGTCCGGGTAAGTCGGATCGGTTCTTTTTCTGAAATCGGATCGGTCTGGTTGGCATCGGATCGGTCCGGAACTTTTGTCTTCATCGGTTCGCTATGGATCCGGGGTGTACTGGACTTAGCTTCAGCAATCGGATCGGTCCGGTCCCTTTATCCGGATCGGTTCTTTTATCTGGTCCGGATCGGTCCGGTCCTCAGGAACCAGATTCCTTCAAGGAAATCTCTCCATCTTCAAAGGGCCGTATCTTCTTCACCGTAGCTCGGAATGAGATGCCATTTCTTCCAGTATCTTTGTTGCGGCAAGCTCTTCAACTTTCCAGTTGACCTATCCTCCGGATGGTGGATGTACAATTACCGAATTGCCCTTGAACTTTCATATCGAGCCTTTTTCACTGTTTTGACTTCTCTTGCGTACCACTAGGCATATAGTCCCTAAAAGCATGGAACGTGAAGTCATTGAGGCTGATGAAAAACACATGATGGAGATGCAGGATGCTTGATTCCTAGAATTCGGATTGAGGCCGTCATATGTGATCATGTAGAAACGTGCCAAATGTAACGGCGTACGACATACAAAACTGTAAGATAACGGACATGACAAAAATGTCCTTACAAATCTCCCCCTATGTCTATGCCGGTACATACATAAAAAATCCGAATTATCAATTCACAACTGCCTATACAAATCTACCCTTCCATGAACCCAAAACTGGAAAGATACATATGAATAAGACTACATCGTTTGTTCTTCAAATCTTCAGGAATCTCAAAGCTTTTCTCATTAGGGTGTGCAATTCAGAGATCATCAAGATAGTGCCTACACACATGAGATAAAGCAAAATACCAAGTGACATATCGAGTTTGAAATGAGATAAATCTGGATACCAATTTATGAGCAAACTCAAAATTTCAAAACTCCCCCATAATATGATAATTCTTTCTCCCCCTTTTTATGATGTCCCCAAATAGACAAATGAGAAGAATGAATCAAATAGGCAAAATCGGGGTGTCACGGTACATAAAACAGCACAAACTATTTTTGAATTTTCAAATTTTTCATACAAAGATAAAAAATAGATACCATTTGAAAAAAATGCTACAAAAATCACACCATGGATTTAGACTCAAACAACCAAGTCATGGAAACGGAATGAATGGGTGTGAACACATTCGATAGGTAAATCAACTCAATCAATCATATGTGCACGATGCATATGTGTACCCCTAACGAATGAGCATCAAAAGTATCCTTAGGTGAAAAGATTGTTGAATTTAGATGACATCGTCTTATACAAATCAACAAATCAAAGTCAAAATGATTTTCACCCCAATAACGTCCAAAACAATTTAGCTCATTTTAAGCATTTCAAGGACGTGCAAACCCGTTTTAAATTCTCCAACCAAACTCCCTCATATAAATTTTCTTTTAGAGGTAATCTAAATTCTCAAACTTTGGAGAATTGGTGCAAAAACCTAAATGGCCCATATTTGGCATGAATTGCTTTTTATTGCCTTTAAATTTTTTCGGGCTCTTTTAACCTCTTTGGACCTCGGATAATAAAATTCCTCAATTTTTTAGGTCCTTTTTAACGGTAGCTTTTGCGCAAAGGATAGATGATTACCTTTCGCAGCCCCTCCCCGTTATCAAACAAAGCACACAAACTCACAAAACGGTTTTAATATGCATAATTTCCTTATCAAAATATATCGCGCTTGGTTCGTTTTAAGGACAGGATTGAAGTGAAAACACCCAACCAACATGTGATAAGACAAGCACAATAATCAAACAAATCCGTGCATGTGTGCAATAAAGGAAAACATGAGTCAAACATGTAGGAAGTAACACTAAATTACATCTTAATGACTCCAAACATTATAAAGCACATGGATGAATTGACCTATTGTCTCAAAACACTATCAAATAGTCACATGAAAAATGGAATGATGTTGTGACTCGGTCATCCAAAGTGTTCATCCATAAACGGTGCAACCAAAAAAAATCTTTTTGTATTTTTCAAAATTTTTCAAAAAAAAATATATACAAAAAGTACATATGTCATAACACTAGCAAACAAGTATAAAACATGAAACCACAACTAGTGTATGACAAACATGCAAACACAATCATCTATATGATATGGCAAGTGAAGAATCATGTGCAAGCAACCGGGAATCAACTTGTCTAAAATCTAGTGCCTCTAAAAGTGATTTTCTAACCCAAATAGATGTGAAACATCGTGTGGGGGCTTTGGAAACCACGGGAACACTAGATATAGACTTCCTAGGACTTCTTCCAAGATCAAAACAAAAACGCCTAAGGTGACCTTTCCTACCACAATATGAACATGTGTAAACGGGTGAAATGACACCTAAAGTGTGATCTTTTCTAACATCCTTGGACTTAGTTGACCCTCTAAAACAAATAATAGTTTTGGCTTTAGCACTAGAAGCATGAGAACAAGATGAGCCATTACCATCACAATCAAACCTACTTGAATCGTTTAAATCATTTTTCATCTTCAAAATATTTGATTCAAGCAACAAATTAGACTCTTCCCAAGACATGGATTGCTTTTTCAAATTTTCAACAATTTCTAAAAGGGTATCCCTCTCCCCCTCAATTAAAGCAAACTTTTCCCTAAGAGTCTCTTCACGTGCCATAAACTCATTGACTAAAATATTTTTATCATCTTTGGCACAAACACAAACCATCGAATTTTTAAGGTCCTCTGATTCGTTTTCTAAAACTTGGACCCTATCATCACACTCCTTCTTGGACAATTTTAAAGAAACAAAGTCATGGTCCAAGGAAACAAATTTTTCACGATAAAAATCTCTTTGATTTTGAACCGTTTGCAAAAGATCCATTGCGGATTTAAAACGAGAATTTTCTTTTTCCAAAACTTTAATTCTTTTGCAAAGTTTCAAATTCAAACTTTTTAATTTTCAGCATGGTCGTGAACTTTTTCAAAAATAGGCATCTGATTATATAAGTGCTCCATAGGAAAAATTGCGATTTTTCACAAAACAGATTTTTTTAAAAAAAATCAATATCACACGCTTTTGCGGAAAATAGGAATACGCAATAAATTAGCGTAACCTGCTCTGATACCAATTTGAGAATGCGTGATAATTGATTAACTTCGCAAGTTTCCAAGTAACCCTTATTTAACTAGCGTTTAATTCAACCCTTAAACATGCATCTAAATCAACCCATCAAATATAAAGCATGCGACACAAAGTTAAGGAAAAAATCCCCGAAGGGCAAAACCTTTTATTTCTAGAACTTTAAAGAATTTACAAGACCATTGACTTACATACAACCTGATAATCGCCCACAAGTGTAACGCACGGTGTCTTCGGTAAACCTTCAAAGCAACGGCTAGAAATAGTGTGACACAAAAATACCCGCAGGTGTCGGTTCCTATGTCGGCGGCTGGAATTTTCCCTTTCCAGGAGGGCAGCAATGAAGAGGAAGAAGCGGTCCACTTCACAAGGGTTGAACAACAGTAATGGTGTTCTTGGGTTACCAAACTTTGATTCACATAGATATGGAAGATGTGTGAATCTAAAAACCTAGAATCATAGGACTCAATAGGTGAAGACTTTAGGGTTGATATGCTCTGATAATCGTGGGAAAGTCTTAAGAAAACCAACTGCTGATCGTGGTTTAAATAAGGGATCGAAACCCTTCAAAATCGGCTGCACGATCTGGCAGTGATTATCCTCGCCGGATCGGTCCGGGTAAGTCGGATCGGTTCTTTTTCTGAAACCGGATCGGTCTGGTTGGCATCGGATCGGTCCGGAACTTTTGTCTTCATCGGTTCGCTATGGATCCGGGGTGTACTGGACTTAGCTTCAGCAATCGGATCGGTCCGGTCCCTTTATCCGGATCGGTCCGGTGAACCGGATCGGTTCTTTTATCTGGTCCGGATCGGTCCGGTCCTCAGGAACCAGATTCCTTCAAGGAAATCTCTCCATCTTCAAAGGGCCATATCTTCTTCACCGTAGCTCGGAATGAGATGCCGTTTCTTCCAGTATTTTTGTTGCGGCAAGCTCTTCAACTTTCCAGTTGACCTATCCTCCGGATGGTGGATGTACAATTACCGAATTGCCCTTGAACTTTCATATCGAGCCTTTTTCACTGTTTTGACTTCTCTTGCGTACCACTAGGCATATAGTCCCTAAAAGCATGGAACGTGAAGTCATTGAGGCTGATGAAAAACACATGATGGAGATGCAGGATGCTTGATTCCTAGAATTCGGATTGAGGCCGTCATATGTGATCATGTAGAAACGTGCCAAATGTAACGGCGTACGACATACAAAACTGTAAGATAACGGACATGACAAAAATGTCCTTACACTTTTATATCTTTGGATTCACTAATATGGACTTGCTTGGAATATTGTTGAGATTGTAACCTTAGTTTTTTTGGTTTGGGGATTTTTTTTCAGGTGAAAGAAACATTGATTTTCTATCTATTCTTTGGGTTTAAAATGGGTCATTCGGTATGGAAGGGATTGTTGCTTTAAATAAACCTTTTAATATTAGTGGAACTCTTTCTTTCTAAAAATGCATCATTTATAGGAATTACATAAACTTGTCTCAAGTGAGTATTTTGTTTATATATTATCTTAGTTGATATTTGGCTTTGAATATATAAGAGCATGTGAGATTTTCGTTTTCATGGTTCAAGAGAGATTTTGGGTTTAATTCTCTTTGAAACTCAATTGGATTTTTGGTTTGGAACTTGGTTCAAATGGGTTTTGGGTTTATAACTTTGCTATATTAAAATGGGTATTGGTTTCTATCTCTATAATTCTCAATGGTTTGATGTTGGGTTTTATTTCTTGACACAAATGGTATTGCTCTTGAATCTTTAGCTCAAATATGTATTAGGTTTGGAACTTGACAAAAGAGGGTCTGGAGTTAGATGTCTATCTTTAATTAAGTTTTTACTTCCATAAATATTGGGGTTTGAATCTCACATACTTAGAAATGGGTTTGAGAACTTTGTTTCTCTCTATAGAAATCTCGAGTATGATGATACAGTTTTGGAGTGGACTTGGTGAATTATAATGAATTCTTAAAGGTCTATTTATAGACTTTTTGAAAAACTATGCGCTGAAGGTTATTGTGGGTGATATTCCCTATATGTACCCAACTGCTCAGAGACATCAACCTCGGCCAAGGAGATATCCGAGGTTGAAGGGGTCAGATTGGTAACCAGCAGTCTCGTCCTAAGCAAGGTCGGCCATGGCCGACGTTACTAGTCTCGCGTTCAGACAGCAGTTGAGATCTTTATGATGTACAGAGGTAGACTACTCATCAGGCCACCCAAGGTTGACAACCTTGGCTAGGTGCAGGCCGAGGTTACCAGGACAACTCCATCATCATAACTAGCCTCGGCTATGAATCGATCGAGGTTCCTGCTACTCCACCATTACCTCGGCCCAGGCTGACGTTGTAGTCCCTATAGCCTGACATCGGCTCTTCCCCTGAGCCAAGGTCACCACTGATCAAGTTGTTACCTTACCACACCAACCTCATCCTCTTTCACGCCGAGGTTGGGACCAGTCACAGATGGCCGAGCTCTTATGCGCATATGCGTGGCTAGGAACATGTGTACACAAATAAGTTATAACCGAATCATTCCCCTCACGTGAGGGAATATTGAGATCATCATTATCTACATGAGATCAGCCAGGTGTCATCCTTATACTGGTTCGATCCTCATGCACCTGCTCATTGCATGCTTGGGGGGTACACTACACCCCCCAGGCACTATATATAGAGGTCATCCTCTACCTTGAAAAGGATCCGAAATTAGCAACCTTAGATAAAACTCTATCTAAATACACAGTAGAGAGGGAAAGCTTGAGAGATTGTATCTATGGCCATTAGAGCCCTCATAAAGTGATACATATCATACACTTTCACAGTGGACGTAGGCCTAATTGGTTGAACCACTTATATTCCGGTGATCTTCCTCTTCTCCTCACCTCCTTCTACTATATGCCTTTATACTGCCATTGTTAACATTGAATTGAGATTACAAACACCTTGAAGGGTGGTACTATTTCCAGCATCATCATTTTGGCGCCGTCTGTGGGAATCGAGAAGCTATCTCTTCCCCTTTATTCGCTTAACCTCACCGGAGACTTCGGTGGTGAACCAGGCCTCACCCCTTGCGTGGAGCTGTTTCACCATTGAAAGAGGTCTTGTAAGGTATTAAGCTCATCTACTACACCAGCTCTTTTGTGCTAACACATGGCACCAGAATTACCACCACCTCTTCCGCCGCTTGGTGCGGGGGGACCTAGCTCCAGCCAGGCACCGCCCCAATCCGAAATGGCGAAGGTGGCCGCAGCCTTGAGGTCTTTAGCTGCAACCCAACAAGCAATGCAGGAGAAGTTTGCACAGCTCAGCTAAAATATGATGAAGCCACCTGGAGTCTCACCGAAAATAATCACTCCGGCGGCTGTTCAGCCTCATCCTGATGCCAGGGGACCACCTTAGGCACCGCGAAAAGACCAACCTACACCCCAGCAGAGGAGGGACGTTGCTGACCCTAGGCGCTTGCGCCTGGGGAGGCAAGGAAACCCTTGCCCTGAGGACAGGTATGATGATCTAGAGGCGGAAGATGTTACGAAAGATTGTTGGGAGCCGTATGAGGTTTCAAACAATACAGTTCGTCCTATCCAACGAAGCCAAGGTTGTGGGGGAAGAAGAGGTGGAGAAGCCCAACAACGAGGATCAGCTTTTGATCGACTGAGAATAGGGTTAGCCTTTGAAATGCTCAACCCCGTAAATGACCTAAAACAAAGGTTGTCAAGGTCGAGAAGTGCAGCTGGCTCACAAAGAGAAGAGATACAACGACGGCCTCATCAGGGACGAGGAAGAGACCAAGAAGAGGTGAACAGAAGACGTTGTGCTGTGGTTGGGGAACCCTTAGTTCACCCCTTGGAGGTGGCTGGGGATAACCTCGGTCAGGTCGACATTGCAAGACCATGGAATGACTCCATCCAACGTCTTGAGGACAAGATAGGAGACCTCATCAAAAGTCGAGACCCATTGCAAAGAGGTTTCTCAGAGGGCTCTCCGTTCGTGGCTAAGATAGTAAGCTTCCCTACCCCAGCCAAGCTTAAGCCACCCACAGTGACTCCCAAGTATGACGGTAGCACCAATCCTGTATATCATATTGAGATGTACCAGTCGACGGTGGACATCTACTCGATACCAGATGAGATGAAGTGCCGGGCCTTCTCCGGGACCTTGACGGGAGCTGCGCACATGTGGTTTACTTCTCTTTCGAAGAATTCAATTGATAACTTTAAGGGTTTGGATGAACGGTTCATTCATAATTTATGCTTTGGGGTAAGACCTCAAAAGAAGACCACCCATCTGTTGTACGTCAAGCAAGACAAGCATTAGATCCTAAGAGACTACATCGCTAGGTTCAACAAAGAAAAACTTGAAATTAAAGATTACGAAGAGAATATTGCCATGACCGCCCTCATAGGAGGTCTTCAGAAGGGGAAGTTGTTGTGAAAACTTGCGAAAGACCCTCCAAAGTCCATGGCGGAGCTATTGGCAACTGCGGGGAAGGTTATGAACGCTGAAGAGGCCATGGCCGCTAAATATGAATACGAGAACAGCGGTAGTAGCGAAAAGTTCTAAAGAAAGAAGGTTGAAAAGAAGAGATCAGCTGATGATAAGTTTGTGCGTTATACCCCTCTTACGGTAAGCTACGAACACATCCTCAATGAGATCAAGAATAACCGATCCCTAAGATGGCCAGAGATGTTGAAGGCTCCTCCACATAAGAGGAACCATAACTTATGGTGTGAATTCCAACAAGACCATGACCATATAACAGATAAGTGCTTCGCCTTGAAGGATGAGATCGAGAAGATGTTGAAGTCAGGAAAGTTGAGGAAATATGTTGATGGCAAAGCTCACAAAAGGGGAAGAGATGACCCCAAAAAGAAGAGGAACGACAGATGTCGTGATGATACCGTAACAAGAAGAGATGGTGACTCAGACGAAGATGATGAAAACGATCCAGACCTCCCGCCAAAAGATGACAACACCCCAGTGAAGAGGGTTGGTATGATCTCCTTTGGCATTAGCACCATATGCAGAGGACTTGCGAGGGGTGGTTCTGAGGTTGCTGACAGAAAAGCTCATGTGGCAGAGTCCAAATCAGTGGCCAAACTTGAAGTGGTAAACCTGACGTCTTTCGAGACTATGCAGAAGAGAAAGAAGGTAGATATGGACACTCTCATAGTTGGGTTCTCCTGACTCGACTTCAAAGGCATCCTAGCTCCACGTGATGACCCTTTGGTGATCACAACAAGAGTTCATGGATGTGAGGTGCAAAGAATTCTTGTAGACGGAGGAAGTTCGGTAGATGTGATGTTTTGGCCCTGCTTCAAAAGCCTAGGCCTTAGCAGAGCTAGGCTAGTACCGTATCATCATCCGTTAATGGGGTTCAGCGGTGAAAAGGTCCATCCACTGGGCATGTATGAGATGGACGTGAGAATGGGTGATGAGTGGCCTAAGAGGTTAACCCGGAAGATCAATTTTTTCGTTATGGATGAAAATGTCTTCTCGGCCTATAACCTCATCATAGGAAGAGTAGCCCTTAAGGAGTTTGAAGCCGTACCTTCGATGGTCCACCATATACTAAAATTTCCGCCCCCTATGGGGTAGGGGAAGTGCATGGTGACCAGACCATAGCACGAGAATGCTACTTCAACTAGGCTGAAGATAGAGAGGCCCATAAGAGAGCTACTACCACTTATAACATCGATACACTTGACCCTAGAGATGAAACAAAGTTGAAGAAAGGAGAGGCCACGAAAGAGGTAGAATCCATCGTCCTCAATGAGGACGAGCCGGAAAAAACCATCCAGGTAGGCAAAGCCTTAAAACCCAAAATCAAAGAAGAGTTGATAGACTTCTTAAGGAAGAGGCAAAGTATCTTCGCCTAGAGTCACGCAGACATTCCTAGCATCAACCCTGAGGTTATGTGTCACAAACTCAACGTGACTAAAGATGCTAGTCCAATCAAACAAAGACGAAGAGTTTACTCCAGGGAGAAGTACGACGTCATCCGGGAAGAGGTCAGAAAGTTGGAAGAGGCCGAGTTTATCAAGGAAGTCATATATTCGGAATGGCTATCAAACGCAGTCATTGTACCTAAAGCCAATAAAAAATAGAGAATATTCGTAGACTTCACCGACCTGAATAAGTCTTGCCCAAAAGACAGCTATCCCTTACCTCGGATCGACCAGATGGTAGATACAACTGCAGGACATGAGTTCATGAGCTTTATAGACGCGTATTCAGGCTACAATTAGATCTTCATGGATATTGAAGACTTAGAAAAGACAGCCTTCATTACTGACAAAGGGACGTATTGCTACAAGGTGATGCCCTTCGGATTGAAAAATGCAGGGGCAACATATCAACGTCTTGTGAATAAGATGTTCAAAGACCAAATAAGCAATACTATGGAGGTGTATGTAGACGATATGTTGACAAAGAGCTTAAAGGCCTGCACTCATGTGGCAGACCTAGAAAAGACCTTCAATACCATGGACCTGTATGGAATGAAACTCAACCCGGCAAAGTGTGTCTTTGGGGTAGGAGCAGGGAAGTTTCTTGGATTCATCGTCAATCAAAGAGGAATAGAGGTGAACCCTGAGAAAATTAAGGCTTTGCTCGACATGAAGACACCTAGGAGTATCAAGGACGTTCAGAGGCTCACTGGAAGAGTGGATGCGCTCAACCGATTTGTTTCCAGGGCGACCGACAAGTGTCTTCCATTCTTCAAGGTGCTTAGAAAGGCCTTCGAGTGGGACAAAGAGTGTGATGAGGCTTTTGATCAACTCAAGTCATACCTTGGATCTCCCTTGCTCTTATCTTAGCCAATAGCGAGAGAGATGCTATTTATTTATCTAGCGGTCTCTGAATCGGCTATAAGCGCGGCCATTGTACGGGAGGACATTGGGGTTCAAAGGCCCGTATACTCCAACAGTAAGGCCCTTCAGGGATCTGAACAGAATTACTCTCGTATGGAAAAGTTAGCCCATGCCTTGATACATGCCTCTAGGAAAATGAAGCCCTACTTCTAAGCCCATTCTATGGTCGTCCTCATTGACTCCCCACTAAGACATGTCCTTCATAAACCTGAGAAGTCGGGAAGATTAATGGCATGGGCCATTGAACTAGGGGAGTATGACCTTACCTATCAGCCTAGGACGGCCATCAAAGGGCAGGCACTTGTAAATTTTATCGTCGAGTTCACACGGGAAGAGGCTGAGGTTGAGAATAATCTAGAGACTGAAGAAGGGGCAAACAGCAACGTCTTCTGACACCCGAAAGAGGTTATGCCCAAGAGAGCTAGAGATGGAATAGTCGAGAATATGGAAGACCGGTACCTCTTCAGGAAGGGAATCATATTGGAAGAGGGTCTCTCATCAGACAAAGATATCTGGAACCTCTTCATCGACGGGTCTTCTTGCGAAAGTGAAAGCGATACGGGCCTGATACTTTCAGACCCGGATGGTACCAACATCTAATATACCCTTAGATTTAACTTTAAGGCGTCAAACAACGAGTCAGAATACGAGGCCATGATAACCGGCCTCTCATTGGCAAGTATCATTGGTATAAGATGACTCAACCTTCACAGTGACTCAAGGTTGGTTGTTAATCAAGTATTAGGGGTTTATGAGGCCAAAGACGAAAGGATGGCCAAATACCTGAAGAGGGTGAGAACGATACTTGAAGGCTTCAAAAAGGTAAAAATGAAGAGAATACCTCGGCAAAATAACAGTCATATAGATGCATTAGCAAGGCTAGCTTCGGCAATAAGGACAGATATCAGAAAGACAGTCCCTGTTGAGATCTTGCCCAGAGTAATCATTGAAGAAGAAGAGGTCAGTAACCCTTACCTCAATTTAAACCTAGAGGACTCATGGATGGATCCCCTTATCAGATATATCAGAGAAGGGGTGCTACCAGAGTCAAAGTTAGAAAGGAGGAAATTGAGGTACAGAGCTGTAAAATTCTCAATAGCATGAGATGTTCTGTATAGGAAGGGATTCCTATTACCTCTCCTCAGATGCGTTCATCCCACAAAAGTTACCCACGTCCTATAGGAGGTACACGAGGGTTCTTGCTCCAGTCACATAGGAGGGAGACCTTTGGCGAAGAGGATTATCACGCAAGGATATTGGTGGCCGACCTTGGCCAAAGATGCTGCAGCCTATGTAAAGAGGTGAGATAAATGTCAAAGATTCTCCACAATCCCCCATCAAACTCATCAGCCCATGATGTCTATCAGTTCCCCTTAGCCATTCGCGGTATGGGGAATTGACTTAGTGGGTCCCCTGCCAAGGGCTGCAAATAATTATCGATTTCTGATAGTTGCCATTGATTACTTCTCCAAGTGGGTAGATGTAGAGCCGATGATCACGATTATAGAGTAGAAGACCTTCCAATTTATTTAAAAAAACATCATATATAGACATGGCCTCCCGAACACCCTCATCTCGGACAATGGAACCCAGTTTAAAAATTCTTCCTTGGAAAAATACTGCGAAAAAGTTGGGATAAAATAATTTTTCTCTTCTCCTGGCCGACCTCAGGCAAATGGTCAGACCGGAGTCACTAACAGGACAATCCTCGATGGGATCAAGAAGAGGTTGGAAGAGGCTAAGGGAAGATGGACTGAAGAGGTTTATGTTGTGTTGTGGGCCTATAGAACGACGGCTAGGACACCAACGGGGGAGACCCCATTTATGTTATCACATGGATCAGAGGTCGTCATACTCAGAGAGGTAGGACTCCCTACCCATAGGGTTCAGACCTATGACCCCGAGAATAATGGAGAAGAGAGAAGACTCGACCTAAACTTGATTGAAGAGAAAAGGGAAGAAGCAGAAATCAGCTAAGCAGCTTACCAACAGAGAGCAACAAAGTTCTACAATCAAAGGGTAAAATCAAGGCCCATAGCTGTAGGGGACCTGGTGCTGAAGAAGACGTTATAGAAGGCAAACAAGCTTTACCCAAATTGGCACGGTCCTTATAAAGTAATTGAAGAGGTTATACCCGGGACCTACAGGCTAGAAAACCTAGAAGGGGAACCTTTTTCCAATCCCTAGAATGCTGATCATCTAAAGAAGTATTACATATGATGTTGCAAGAGTTTGTGTAAATATATCATCTTATGAAGAGATTATTAATGAGAAGATCAGTTCTCGTGTCAATACTTGGTTCATTGTGCTTGAATGGAAATACGTTTTATGGGGATAACATCTTAATTGATGACCTCAAACCTTATAACATCATGATTTGGTGACAAGGTATGAGGTCAGATATCGTACTTGGATGACCTCAGACCCCTAACATCATTAATTTAGTGACAAATTATTTACGAGGGTAACATCCTAGCTGATGACCTCATACCTTGTAACATCATGATTTGGTGATAAGGTCTGAGGTCACACATCGTACTTGGATGACCTCAGACCCCTAACATCATTACTTTGGTGACAAATTATTTATGAGGGTAACATCCTAGTTGATGACCTCAGACCTTATAACATCATGATTTGGTGACAAGGTCTGAGGTCATACATCGTACTTGGATGATCTCAGACCCCTAACATCATTAATTTAGTGACAAATTATTTATGGGGATAACATCTTAGTTGATGACCTCAGACCTTATAACATCATGCTTTGGTGACAAGGTCTGAGGTCATACATCGTACTTGGATGACCTCATACCCCTAATTTCATTAATTTGGTGACAAATTATTTATGAGGGTAACATCCTAGCTGATAACCTCAAACCTTATAACATCATGATTTGGTGACAAGGTCCGAGGTCAGACATCGTACTTGGATGACCTCAGACCCTTAACATCATTAATTTAGTGACAAATTATTTATGGGGGTAACATCTTAGTTGATGACCTCAGACCTTATAACATCATGATTTGGTGACAAGGTCTAAGGTCAGACATCGTACTTGGATGACCTCAGACCCTTAACATCATTAATTTGGTGAAAATTATTTATAGGGATAACATCTTAGTTGATGACCTCAGACCTTATAACATCATGATTTGGTGACAAGGTCTGAGGTCATACATCGTACTTGGATGACCTCAGACCCCTAACATCATTAATTTGGTGAGAAATTATTTATGGGGATAACATCTTAGTTGATGACCTCAGACCTTATAACATCATGATTTGGTGACAAGGTCTGAGGTCATACATCTTACTTGGATGACCTCATACCCCTAACATCATTAATTTGGTGATAAATTATTTATGAGGGTAACATCATAGCTGATGACCTCAGACCTTATAACATCATGATTTGGTGACAAGGTCTGAGGTCAGACGTCGTACTTGGATGACCTCAGACCCTTAACATCATTAATTTGGTGACAAATTATTTATGGGGATAACATCTTAGTTGATGACCGCAGACCTTATAACATCATGATTTGGTGACAAGGTCTAAGGTCAGACACCATACTTGGATGACCTCGGACCCTTAACATCATTAATTTGGTGAAAATTATTTATGGGGATAACATCTTAGTTTATGACCTCAGACCTTATAACATCATGATTTGGTGACAAGGTCTGAGGTCAGACATCGTACTTGGATGACCTCAAACCCCTAACATCATTAATTTGGTGACAAATTATTTATGAGGGTAACATCCTAGATGATGACCTCAGACCTTATAACATCATGATTTGATGACAAGGTCTGAGGTCAGACATCGTACTTGGATGACCTCAGACCCTTAACATCATTAATTTGGTGACAAATTATTTATGGGGATAACATCTTAGTTGATGACCTCAAACCTTATATCATCACGATTTGGTGACAAGGTTTGAGGTCATACATCTTACTTGGATGACCTCGGACCCTAAACATCATTAATTTGGTGAAAATTATTTACGAGGGTAACATCTTAGTTGATGACCTCAGACCTTATAACATTATAATGTGGTGACAAGGTCTGAGGTAAGACATCATACGTGGGTGACCTCAGACCTTAAAAACCATTTATTTGGCTCAACAAAAACATCATTATACCAAGACTTCAGAACTTAACACACATTGCATGGCAAAGAAAATCACTCAATAAACAATTCAGTAAGTGAAGAAATAAAAGCCCTCATCAGAGGTTGACAGATTAAGTTGGGAGTTAATGCAAAAATACAAAGTGACAAAGTTTATGAGAGGTTACAAATATAAAGTAATTAAAATTGTTCAAAGCTTCACAAAAAGAATCAAGTGTTTGCAGCCTCAGGGTTGGTGGACACGTCTGCATGTCCCTGGCCTAGGGTGGCTACTTCCACCCCATCATCTTGGGCACCAACATCTTCAGTCATGGTGTCTCCTTAGGGGACAGTCTCGGTAGGGGCAGCACCTACCTCCTCCTCAACTTCCTGTAGAGCCTGAGCAAATTTAGGGTCTGCATAACCCAAGCCGATGAAGTTAACTTCTGCAAGGTTCCCTGATTCCTTCTCCTTCATGGCAGCCCATTTGCCAGTATCCTTGACCCCTCTCTCTATATATTCAAAGTTAAAACTGACAAACTCATCAGAGACCTTGTACTCCTCCAAGATCTTCTCTGAGGCATCATCCAAGGCATCCTTGACAGCCACATCGACTTTACGTTGAAGAGAGTCAGCCTGAGCCTTCAGGGCAGTGTTATGATCTTCCCTCTTCTTGTCCATGTCCTTCTGCATCCCCTTCATGCTGGTTTTAGCCTTCTTCAGAGCATCCTTCAAACGTTCCACTTCAGCGTTTAAAGTGGCCTCAGTCTTCTCGGCCTCTTGGCCCTTCTCAATCAGGGGAAGTTTTCCCAAGGTCTAGTTGACATAGTAATGCATGGTGAAAAGACCCTGCAGAACATATATAAAGACGTCATTCTAAGATCTGATATAGTTCGATGTCGATGTTACACTTGAATAATTCAGAAGAAAAAGTTAAAGGTCTTACTTGGATGGAACGGTGGAGGAAGAATTCAACCAGCAGAGACTTATCCAGTGAACGGAAGAAGCGCTTGTCAGACTCGGTCATGACATCGCCGATAGCATCAAGGGCCTTCAGACTCTAGCCAATGACACTGTCACAGATCTTTAATTGTTCAAGACGAGCAATCAATGCATCCTCAGAAGAAATGGGGATGACACGATCCCCTCCTTTTTTCTTCTGCCTCTGATCCTCAGAGGCAGGGTCGGCAGACTTTCTCTTCTTATTGGTTGCAGCCCTTGAGGTGGATGGAGGGGGAGGAGGAGCATTCAGACCTTCTTTCTTGACGAGTTTCGTTAGACTTGGGGCTGCCATCTCCCACAGTTCGTCATATATTCCTTTCGGGCGCTCTGTAAAATAGAAAGGTCTGAGTTAGAAAATCATATATACGAAAATTCAGAGGTATAACTTGTTGAAATAAAAAGCACTTACGAAGCTCTGTCAGAGGACTTCCCCCAAGACCTGTCTCAGATAGATAGTAGGGGGTCATCAAGTGTTCGAATTTGACAAGCAGACCATGCTCCCCCTGATCCTAAAGGTCTTTGACCTTTTGAAGATTATTTACGCTCAGCCCAGGGTCAGCCCTGGCAGCTATTGTTACCTTTCCCCATATCAGGGGTATTCTCGGCTCTAATGAGGAAGAGGGGGCATATGGACCAAATTCCCATGGCCCTGATGCAAAGAAGTAACGAGGCTTCCAATTATGGTTTGAGGTTTGGGTGATCTGAAGCATCTTTTTATTTGACTTCTGAGCTAAAAAATGATAATAGCTCGGATGATTTTTGAAAGATGAGGGGACATAGCACCCTGTGAAGACTTGGACTGGAAGGTCTGAGTGATGGATAGCCCTCCATAGGATAATAGCTCCAATTATCACCCTCTAGGTATTGGGTGACAACTGGGAAGGAGCCAAGTTGATGTAGGACAATATAGCCCTGATGATGGGATGAATGGGGAGACGAAACCCTAACTTGAACATCTGCTCGTACAAGCAGATCTCACCATCTCGACTGCCGAAAGCACTTTCTTCCCCTCAGAGGTCTCCTGAGTTTCATGGAAGGACTTACGGAATATAGGTACCTGAAAGCCAAAAGGTCAACCTCGCTGACAGAACTTTCTATCTCAGCCGCCTCAGAGACGTTGACATCACTCTCAGTACCATCATCATCTGGCTCAATGTCGGCCTGAGCAGACGATGGGGGACCTCTTGGAAACCTTTGAGCGAACTCAGCACCTGTGACAGCCGACAGGGAAATGGCTTTAAGAATTGGTGGAACAGCCACACTCGGTTTAACAACTTCAATATCTGAGGATGACAGGGATGTGCCAGACTCAACATGGGACGAGACGCGACTCGAAACCTCGAATTGATCATGGACCTGATCTTACCGAGTTGGGAAATCCATGGCCTCTTGAAAAGATTCCACAGACATAGGGTCTGAGGTAGATGCCTCAGACTCAGACATTGGAGAGGGTTCAACTGGGACTTCTGATTGGTTAATTAGTTCGGTTGGTTCAGGGTATATGACCTTCAGAGGTGGTGGAAAAATAAGCCTGAGGGGGAACGCCTCCGCCCTACGAGCTTCTTCTTGGGCTCTTTCTATTTGTCTAATTTTATCTAAGGTCTTCTCCTTAAGAGAAGGGAATTCCTCTAAGAGTTGGTAAAGGGGTCTGAGCATATGAGGCAGACCCTACACTTATGACTCTCCTAAATAAATAGGATTGGAAAATTAAATTAAAGATCAAACTAATAAACGTTGAACAAAAACAACCAAGAACAAGTACCACCGGAAAATGCAAAGCAATCGCCGGAAAACTTAAAACTCTTACCGGAAATTGAAGAGACAAGAATAAAAGGGGCAAAAAGTGGCAGAGTAAGGTGGAGATGATACCTGAAGACTTGTGGAATGAAGAGAGATTTGAAGAAACACAAAAATCCCAAATGACGAGGCTGTCAAGCTTTGTAAAGAGAGAGAGAGTTACAGAAACAGCCAAGTCAGGAGAAGGAGATAAATGAGGAAGAAAGAGAAGAAAAATGGGGTTAAACCCTTAAGTATGATTGCACACGTCCCAAGGCCCATCATTTCCTTGGGAGCCCAAAAGATAACCTACATTATCACACTTGTCAGGCACGCTTCCTACTCCAGTAGCTGACACTTGTCAAGAAAGTATCCAACACCTAAAAAAATTCAACCTCGGACAAACATACACCTTAGGCACCTGATCACATAGGTAACTAAGGGCTAGGGGTGATTGATATGCCCTATATGTACCCAACTGCTCAGAGACATCAACCTCGGACAAGGAGATATCCGAGGTTGAAGGGGTCAGATTGGTAACCAGCAGTCTCATCCTAAACAAGGTCGGCCATGGCCGACGTTACTAGTCTCGCGTTCAGACGATAGTTGAGATCTTCATGATGTACAGAGGTAGACTACTCATCAGGCCACCCAAGGTTGACAACCTCGGCTAGGTTCAGGCCGAGGTTACCAGGATAACTCCATCATCATAACTAGCCTCGGCTATGAATCGGTCGAGGTTCCTGCTACTCCACCATTACCTCGGCCCAGGTCGACGTTGTAGTCCCACCGGCCTGACCTCGACTCTTCCCCTGAGCCAAGGTCACCACTGATCAAGTTGTTACCTTACCACACTTACCTCGTCCTCTTTCAGGCCGAGGTTGGGACCAGTCACAGATGACCGAGCTCTTATGCGCATATGCGTGGCTAGGAACACATGTACACAAATCAGTTATAACCGAATCATTCCCCTCACGTGAGGGAATATTGAGGTTATCATTATCTACATGAGATCAGCCAGGTGTCATCCTCATACTGGTTCGATCCTCATGCACATGCTCATTGCATGCTTGGGGGGTACACTACACCCCCCAGGCACTATATATAGAGGTCATACTCTACCTTGAAAAGGATCCGAAATTAGCAACCCTAGCTGAAAATCTGTCTAAATACACAGTAGAGAGAGAAAGCTTGAGAGATTGTTTCTATGGCCATTAGAGCCCTCATACAGTGATACATATCATACACTTGCACAGTGGACGTAGGCCTAATTGGCTGAACCACTTATATTCCGGTGATCTTCCTCTTCTCCTCACCTCCTTCTACTATATGCCTTTATACTGCCATTGTTAACATTGAATTGAGCTTACAAACACCTTGAAGGGTGGTGCTATTTCCAGCATCATCAGTGGGAATTTAATGGGATCGAAGGATTTAAATTACAAAAAATAGTTGACGCGACTAAGAATGTGTCTCAGAAGTGTGTACTCTCTAGGCTCAAGTGCAAGTCTGTCACTCAAGTAATAATCCGATAAGTCGGGTATCGATCCTCAGGGAAATAGGACAAACGAGTTGTAACGACAATGGACAAACGAAGGAACCCTAACTCTGACTCTAAAGAAAAGGGAAAGGTGATTTGATTGTTGGAATAACTACAACTAGATGCAATTTTTAAAAAGGGTTAACTAATGAACTAAAGTATGAATGGAATGCAACTACTCTAAATTACTTGAAATACTGACAATGATTGAATTAAAACTTGAACTATATGATAAGGAAAACAGGACGGAAATACAATCCCTCAACCTTAGAGTATTGATGGTATAAAACTAATCGTAAATTTAAGTGATTAATTAGACCCAGACTTTATTACTCCCAAGCGTTACATATATGAGGTTCAAGCCCGCGCCATACATAATCAGAGGACGAGTAAATCGGTATTACGATAGTTACACTCGAATTGCATTCTGAAGCATCTCGGTTACTCTGAAGCAAATGAGATCCAAAGATCTACAATATTGTCGTGTTTCTACGTAATACGGTCGTAATAAATCATTAAATTTAGAGGATTAATTTTATACACATGCTACTACCACATCAGGTGGAGTTCATGCATCCCGACCTTACAAATCTAGACGGACATATAAAAACTTGAAGACAACACGTTTGGAATGAAAGAAAACATTTGTACTATTGAACGAAGATGAAGAGAGAATAAGATGTTAGTAGAAAAGTAATTACTGCAGTAAAACAAGAATTAGAATGGTATTACTTGAATTGCAAACTGAAAGCAACTAGGGTTTATTGTTCTTTTTCTCTAAAATTGATTACAAAGCTTCCCTAACGAATTAGAAGCCTCCTCCTAATGTTTGGGAGGAGTTACAATTTATAATCTACTAAATATAAGAGTTTAAACCAACTAGCATTCTAATTTTTACAAGTGGATACGTTCGGATAATCGAGAACATAACCGATCCTGTTAAGGGGTTCGGTTCGGTTCTATCTTTGATAACCTTTACAGATAATTCTTCGAGCACCGAATCGGTTCTTTATTTCCTCCCTTCGGTTCGGTTCTATCTTGTTAACTCTTCACAGGAAGTTTTCCAGGTATAGGATCGGTTCGTTATTTCCTCCCTTCGGTTCGGTTCTGTCTTGACAGTTTTTACAAGAACTTTCCCAGGATGGAATCGGTTCTTTTTCTTTCCACTTAGGTTCGGTTCCATCTTGTCAGCTTTTGCAGAAACCTTTCCTTCTTGTACTTCTTTGAAGTTTTTGGTACGAAACTCGGATTAAAACACTTAACACCTGCGAAATAGATGAATAATGCATGAAACTCGGCGTACTCATTAGAAATTTATCAATAGTAATGATATGATATAAATCCACTTGAATTACACTTTGCGGGGCGATAAAAGCCTCTAAATTAAGGGGATAAATGGGAAGAATTTATGCCTAATCAAACCCACCTAACCGAGAACTTTGATCGTCCCGAGCAATGTGAAAGAATCAAAACATGGTCTAACTCAAAAATGGGATATAATACCTCTTTCACGGGCGAGCGATTGCATTTAGCGTATGCAATAAGCCTTTAAACCCCTAAGTTACCCTATTCGGACGAGTTGTGTCTCGTGAGGGTTTGCAGAGAATATACCCATAAAATTCGACTAAAAGAAAACTCAAAATACGCAAAAATTATATAATTCAAACTTTTCTTGAAAATAGTCATCATCAAATCATGTTCAAGAGTCTCAAATCGTAGTGCGCGTGTGTGAAATCGAAAATTTAACCGTGAATTTCCACCGATTGACCGTTACGTTACTTGTCCGAAAATTCGTTTTGATTTTAAAATCTCACGGAGTGCTCTCACAAACGAATCACATGGAATGTGGATATTCTCTCGGTATGCGTGATTTATAAGAGTAAATATAGTGGAACAAAAGTTCACGCACACAAGTAGAAAGACAAAAATTTATGGTAACCGGATCTCATCATTGGATTACGGATATAAGAAAATGGGAACATTGCCTCTAATTATTATCTTTGATCTCTTTTATTATCTTTTTGTGTTTTTGCTCTCCACGTGGTAACCAATTTCGCAATTTTGGACTCGGTTAGGACTTTTTTGGGCTAACGGTGTATTGGGTAAAATGAGAGTGGTACGGAAAATCTGGAATTGGAAAGTTTTCTTATGATGTCCGTTAGTGCGTTTTCGGGCTTTTGCTCATTTTTTCTTCGTTTTCTATTTTTCACGCTTTTCTTTTCTTGCTATTTTTATTAAGCATAGCTATTTTTTTCTTGCCCCTTTTTTTGCACTTTCGGACTTAATTTCTGGGATTGTCCCCTTTTCACAATTTCGGGCCAGTTGGGGTTTTTGGGTTGTCAAACGAAAGGGAAAAATTTATTCGTCTCAATTTGGGTTACAAAAGGGGAAATTTTTCGCTACTTTTTTTTACCAATATTTTTGGGCGACAAACGAGGGCCTACTTCATTGTCCAAAATACTAATTGCGTTACCATGTGCGTTTCGAGACGAATTAAATTTAGAGATAAATTTTAGCATGTTTTTCAAGGCAATATCACAAACATATTTCATAACCGTTCAAAGTGAAAGGATTGAGATCCTCGACGACTTATTAGACGCTGAAAAGAACTTTTGAGTTAACAATTAACTCGGATTGATTTATAAATTTCACAAAGATGAAAGGATCGAATCTCACCGGGGTTGTTAATCTCCACACTTATTCGTTAAGTCGCCTACGTTCGCTCAAGGATAATGGCCATTTTAAAGGATTTTTTAACCTCAATATCTTATGACACTTGTGGAAAGCAAATAATACAACTGTTTTAAAAATAAAGCAATACAAAGTAAGTATATCATAAAAAAAGGCGATCACAAAAAAATTTCTTAGACTGTGAACTTTCAAATAAGTCCTAATAATATCAAAGAGTATAAATTACATTATATTGAGTGAAATCATTTTGCTTTCACTAATGCTTCTTCCAAAAAAACACAATACCATTAGTGTTGACACCACTAAAATGGCAGAGGCCATTTTCTGTGGCCACTGTCATTTTAGTGGCGTCAACAATTAGTATAAGAAGTGTGATCAGAAATTAATAAAGATAATTTGTAAAAGCATTTACTAAGAATGCTCAAACGTTTTCAAGCCGAAAATCCAGGAAAGAAAGAAAGGTCATAAATTAGCAACTATCTTATGTACAAATCAAATCCATATCGAAACCGTTTCTCTCACCATCTCCAACATTCTATCCACGCACATTATTAACAACACACATCCACTTCTAACTTTAAAGAAATGCAAGTGATTGATTAAAAAGCTTCATAAAATCAAATGGAGGAAGAAATATCTTGTCTAAAATAGGCAAAGATAATATATTTGTAATTTTTTGTTTAATGTTTAAATACAAAGATTAGAAAAGCTAGAGAATATACAAAACTTCTCTCACTATGTTACCCCGAGGAAAAAAGGTCACACAAAATTCTTGCCCTAGGGCAACTACCGGTTCCTCCAAGAAAGTTACCGGCTAGTGCCGGTTACCCTAGTGGATCCCATAATATAACGCCTCAGGCTCTCTCTCTTTCTCTCTCTATCGCTTAATACATTTTGGTGCGGCAGTCTCCTAGGGTTTATATTCCTTTGTATTTTCAGGTACGATGTTTACTTGATTTTCAGTTTTCGTATTATATGATTACTTAATTTTATCTTTTCTTTGAGAATATCTGTTTTTAGGGTTTGTTCAAGATTGTTTCTTTTTGCCAGGTCTATAAGCTAACACATGATATGTAAACTTATTTTTTAGTTTTATTTTCTTGGGATTTGCTTTATTGTTTGTTCTTTTGGAGATTTTATAGTTTTGTATTTGTTTATTCATTTCACTGATTTCGTTCCATGCTTTAGATTTGGAATTGGATTTTGAATTTTGAATTTTTTCGGTTTAAAATTTCAAATTTTGAACTGAAATCGCATCGGGAATCCCAATTCCATGCCTTGGGAATGGAATTGGAAAATATTTTTAGTTAAAATTAAAAAAATCTTGAACTGAAAATTTTTGAATTCCAATTCTAAGGCATGGAATTGGGGCGTTCCCAAACACACCCTACGCGATTTATAAATTTGGAATTCATTTTACACAGATCTTCTCTGAGATTTTTAATTAATTTATATCTGGTTTTGTATTCTTGTTGAGGAAAGTCTGGAGAAGAAATAAACAGAAGCAAGTATTGCACCCCAAAACGTATTTTTTGGGATAAAAAAAACTTGTTTCTTCATTTAGTTTAGTCTACTGTTACAATGTGTGGTAGTTTGATTGCGTTTGACCTTTTTACTGAAACGATGTTATTTGAAAAGATATGGTTGGGATCTCCTTGTTGAATTTATCTGAGCTGGAGTTGTGGTTGTATCAGGAGTCATTTTATACAGCAGAATGGGTGATGGTGGGAAGCGATCGCGTTCTCAGAAGGACCCCGAGGGGAATGGAAAGAACCAGAAGAGACGTGCAAACGATAGAGATAGAGACAGAGACGAGAGGGGCAATGATGAATTAGTTGCGTATAGGATACTATGTCCAGATGGCGTTATTGGGAGTGTGATCGGAAAGAGTGGGAAAGTTATAAATTCGATTAGGCAAGAGACTAGGGCGAAGGTTAAGGTGGTTGACCCATTCCCAGGAGCCAGGGATAGGGTCATAACAATCTATTGCTATGTCAAGGAGAAGGAAGATGTTGAGGTTGAGGATGAATTTAATTCCAGCAAGCCTCTCTGCCCTGCTCAGGAAGCCCTTCTGAGGGTGCACGCTGCCATTGCAAATGCAGTGGCTTCGATTGGTGATTCTGACAAAAAGCAGAAAGATAAGGAGGAGTGCCAACTTCTTGTCCCATCTAGTCAGTCTGCAAATATTATTGGGAAGTCTGGGTCCACCATTAAGAAACTGAGGAGCAAGACAAGAGCAACCATTAAGATTAATTCGAAGGATGCTAGTGACCCCACTCATTCATGTGCCATGGAGTTTGACAACTTTCTTCTGGTCCGTTTTTCTGAGAACTTTTTTTTATTTCTATAGTTATTAATTAGTCAATGAACAATTTTTGTCTTGAATAGGTGGGATTAGGGTGCGCTGGATAGCACACATTTTCCACGGAAAATGTCAAGAGTTTCCTTATTTTTGACTTTTATTAGTGTGGGTAGACCATATTTTAATGATTTTTTCCCCTTCATCCCTTTTATGTACATGTAAATAGATAACTGGCGATTCAGAATCGGTGAAGAACGCACTTTTTGCAGTTTCTGCAATTATGTACAAGTTCACTCCAAAGGAAAATATTTCCCTTGATACTTCTGTTTCGGAAGCCATTCCCAGCATCATTATCCCTTCAGATGTTCCTGTCTATCCTGGTGCTGGACTCTATCCAAGTGCAGATTCTATGCTTCCCTCAAGGTCCCTTTCTTCCCTTTTAGGGTCTACACATGTACCCGAATTTCAAGGTTATGCTGATACTGGGAGCACATGGCCAGTTTACTCCTCTGCCCTTCCTGTGGTCCCCGGTTATGGTGTTGGGTCTCGATCTGAGGAGTTAACTGTAAGAGTGTTATGTCCCTCCAACAAGATTGGCCGTGTTATTGGCAAGGGAGGGAGTTCGATTAAAAGTGTGAGGCAGGCTAGTGGTGCTCGGGTTGAGGTTGATGATGCCCGGGCTGATCGCGACGAGTGTATAATCACCATCACCGCAACAGAGGTACTGTTATTATTTTTCCTTATATGTATTTATGTTGTGTTCTCAAGCACTTCAACTGTTAATTGGAGTCCTGGGAAAAGGTGCTTTGGTTTTTTGACTCATGTTTGTACTTTTTGGTCCTTTTATGAAGGAGATTATTCCACTCTGGTGGTTCTTTATAGATGTATGTATATGTATTCTGCAGGTTCTTCCATCCTGGTTTACACTCCTCACCTCCTGACTACATTTGTTAATTCATTTAAAATTACACTTGTCCTCGTCTGAACAATTTTCTTGTACTTCCACTGTCTGCATCTTGCTTGTCTTGTTTGTGTTAATAATTTTGGACTACTCTTGTTTGACAGGCTATGGAAGATCTGAAATCCATGGCAGTGGAAGCTGTTTTACTTTTACAAGGGAAGATGAATGACGAGGATGAGGATAATGTATCTTTCCGGCTCCTTGTTCCATCTAAAGTCATTGGGTGTATCATTGGAAAAAGTGGTTCAATCATAAATGAAATTCGAAAGAGAACTAAAGCCGATGTCCGAATCTCTAAAGGCGAGAAGCCTAAATGTGCAGATGACAATGATGAACTTGTCGAGGTCTGTTTTGCTCATTTCTGACTAATTCTGTGGTTGATATTATATTATTTTTTTTAACATTTACATGTGCTTCTATGGTATGAATTTAGGTGGTTGGAGAAGTTGGTAATGTGAGGGACGCACTTGTTCAGATTGTTCTAAGGCTTCGGGACGATGCTTTGAAAGATATGGAAAGCAGTCGTAGTACTCGCGTTGACTCTTTTTACTCCCGTGGCACCGATATTTCTTTGCCTCCTGCTTTATCCAGTGTTCAACAGGTTGCACCAAGGGGTTATGAACAGAGGTCTGATACAGGCAGTGGGTTGGGGGGCATGCTTTCCTCAAGCAGCCATTATGGATATGGATCGTATTCGGTATGTCAATGTTACACACACTTGCGCTCAATTTCTTTGCTATTTCATTACTAATATTCTAGTATGGCATTTTGAGGTGTTTCCACGCCTTCCGTTATTATTTTGGCCATGAGTTTGACTATTCTTTGTTAATGCGTGCCCCGGGCACATGTTAACACCCCATATACGAGGAGATGGGGATTCATGTTTTTCTTTGCCTCTTAGTTCCTTCAATATATTAGTTGTTAACATGTGCTCGTAGAGCATATGATAACAATGACAATGTTTGTTATATATATATATATATATATATATAGAGAGAGAGAGAGAGAGAGAGAGAGGCTCTCCAACATACCTCATTAAACATACCTCATTAAACATACCTATTTTTTTAAAATAGGAAAAAAAATAATTTTGAGTTGATATTTTTTATACGGGTTCATGATATTTCAATGTGCCCCTGTAAAAATATTCAGATCAAAATAATGTGTTTTGATATTTTTAAAAAATAGGTAAAAAAACTGACAGTTTAAAAGGTAAAAATTGTAAGTGTTTTTACTTATATTTTAAAAATAATAAAAAACATTATTTTCAGTTGATTTTTTTTACAGGGGCACATTGAAATATCATGAATCCATATAAAAATATCATCTCAAAATTATTTTTTTTACTATTTTAAAAAAAGGGTATGTTGCTAGGAGGTATGTTGGAGAGCCTAACTCTCTCTCTCTCTCTCTCTCTATCTGTCTCTCTCTCTCTCTCTCTCTATATATATATATATATATATATATAAATAATATATTTTGATATTGTGAGTCTTTCATTATTAGTATTGACTTTTGGTCTTCTCTTTTGGGAAAGATGGGAGACGATGGCTACGGATATATTCCTTCATATTCATCAAAGCTCTATGGAGGGTTAGTATTCAGTGTCTACGAGTTTACCAACATGATTTGTTTTCTGGTGGTTCTGTAATAATTTGCCTATAATGTCTTATTACATGGTCTCTATAAGCAGATTGCCTCCGCCCTCGACTCTTGAGATGGTGGTTCCCGCACATGCAGTGGGTAAAGTGATGGGCAAAGGTGGGGCGAATGTAGAAAATATCCGCAAGGTGGGTTTACCTTTCTTTCTATTGGCAACCAGTTTTTTTATATGCTTACTATGACTGCGTTTCCACTTGCTGAAACATGGTTATGGGTGCGGTATCAGACACAATACAGCGACAGGGCAAATCTAAATAACATAGGTCACGGTGCGATGGATACATGACAACAAATAAATATTTATAAATATCTATAATATATATATATATATATATATATATATATATATATATATTATAGATATTTATATATTTTATAGATATTTATAGATATTTATTTGTTGTCATGCTTCCACACAGTGACATGGCAAATCAAAATGACATAGGTCACAGTGCGATGGATACATATTTAGATTTGCCGTGTCGCTGTGTGGATACATGACAACAAATAAATATCTATAAAATATATATATATATATATATATATATATATATATATATGGGACAATGGTGTTATGAATAGTAACTTATGCATGATAAACATCCATGGCATTTTATGTGTTGCATGCATACACATGCATGTATGCATGGATACATATATACATTATTATCTTATTATTTTTTTAATAATATATTTTTTTTATAAAAAATATTTTTTAAAAAAAATATATATTTTTTTAAGTTTTTTTTTAAAAAAACGCTGGTTATTATAGGCTGGGTTTTATCACGGGGGCAAATTTATCGCCGTGCCCTCGGGCACGGGCATCCGCTAGTATGTATATATATATATATATATATATATATATATATATATATATATAAACAGAAAGGATCTCATGCATACCCAGTTTGCATACCCTCCGTGCGGACCATTTTTTTAAAATAGTAAAAAAAATAATTTCGGGCTGATTTTTTTTTTTTTTATAGTTTCTAAACATTTCAATAGGATCACAAAAAAAAATTCAACTCAAAATGAATTTTTTTGCTATTTTAAAAAAATCGGTCAAACTTTGTCCGTTTTTAAGTTGTTTTTAAGTTGTTAAAAACTGACAAAGTTTGACCGATTTTTTTAAAATAGCAAAAAAATTCATTTTGAGTTGAATTTTTTTTTATGGTCCTATTGAAATGTTTAGAAACTAAAAAAAAAAAATTACATCAAAAATATATTTTTTACTATTTTATCAAAATTGGTCCGCGCCAGCGGTATGCAAACTGGGGTATGCATGAGAACCGCTCTCTCTCTCTCTCTCTCTCTCTATATATATATATATCTGTTTTTTTCTGATATAATATGGCAAAATTTTCAATAAAACATGTAAACCACAAGTCAAGAACTTTGATCGAGGGAAAGCAAGAGATTAACTTTTTCCTTTTAGACCCCTTCTCCCCGCCCACCTTTCTTCACTGTCAAACAAGTCTGACACACCACGTGGCTGGTCTGAACTGTGTCCTATCCGTGTCATGTGCTCAGAGTCGTACTTCACCTATGACGAAGTTCCTATGCTTCCTAGCGCAACAAATGTTTTATGCGTATCAAAGCTATTTTCATTCTTCCCTAATTGGTTTAAGAATAAAAACCTTATGGCTCTCCATCCGTTTTAGTTTCCAATGGCGGGGCAATCTTTTTTATTTGGATTAGTTATGCGGAGCAATTGTTAGCATGCCATTTTCAAGGCAATTTTATATTGCTCGATGCTCTTGGTAGTTTTTGGGTGGAGCAAAATAGCACTAGAGATGGCCTTATGTGCGAAAGACATTATTACTACTGTTACTATTAAGGGAAATTGTGTAAAACTACCCTGAACTATCTTTAGCGCAAATTGTAAAAAAATAAAACCTGAACTGGGGCAGGGGGCGACTCCTCTGCCCTTTTTCTCTTTTTTCCCCTCTTCCTGTTGTGCAAGTTCACATGAATCTCCATTTATCTTGAATTCCACTTTATTAAATGTCATTCTCACTCACCCTTATCTCTCCTCCAGATATCAGGAGCAGTCGTGGAGATATCTGATTCCAAATCCTCTCGGGGTGATCGTGTGGCTCTAATTTCCGGGACACCTGAGCAGAAGCGTTCAGCGGAGAACTTGATCCAGGCATTTATAATGGCCACTTAAAGTTGTGAGGATGCTTCATCTACGTTGAAAACTTCAGTTTCAATCTTGCGGCCTTTAAATGTTTCCTCCATCTCTCTCTCTCTCTCTCTAGCTCTTTTATCTTCTAGGTTTCTTCTGCTGGTTACACTTCCGGTTCTCTCTGTGTTACTTTTATAGGCTCTATCCATCTGGCGTTATCTTAGAACTTGATAGGATCTTTTCTTACCGTTGGTACTATTTATTCAGTTCTTATCCCAATGGTTGTGTGGATTTCCATCTAAATTCCAATATTGCTATGCTCTATAAAGTACTTTTAGTAACTCATAAATATGGATGCTATGGTTTTTATGCCTTTCGTTCCTCTTTCTCTCAACTTCTTCAGAATGATCTTCTCACCTTGAGTGAATCTTGATGCTATGCAGTTGGTGATAGATCTTCTTGCTATTTCTTTTTGTTGACATGTACAGATCAGTTTCAGTTTCTGAGACATCATTTTCTGGATTTAATGAAGACTTTAGTTTTTTCCTTCTAATAGAGTTCTCTCCGGGAGTTGGGGATCTGAAGAATCCTCTAAAGTTAAATCATGAAAATGCAATTTTCCATGAATGCCTGACTGCTTTCCTTGGCTTCTCAGGAATTCTTTGTCAACTTCTGCTATATTATATTATATCTAATGTTGTGCCTCTTGTCAATTCACTTGTTCTTAGTTGATAGTTTGGTATAAAATCACATCTCAATACTTGTAATTCTACTTAACTGACCTTTATTGGAGCCTCGGTGTCTCGGCATGATGTTAAGTAATGTGTGGTTTGGAATAGCAATTGGCGCTCTGCTACAAACCCCCTTAACCTTCTACAGAGTATGCCCGTCCATCTGGGTTAATGAAACAAAATTTATGATCAAGGTACAGTGTTCTTGTGTCTTGATTTTTCGCCCGAGTCCGGATGATATTATATTTCTATACCCAAGATCTTGTTAAATCGGTTGTTTTCATATTTAGGAGTGTTACACTAACTCTGCACTCATTTTTCTATGACATTTGCATGGATTAACTGAATGCTCTTGCACTCGAAGCTCAAATTGCTCTCTTTCCCGCTCTACAGGGTTGCTTGTCAATGCTCCATCTATACATACCTAATCTGAATTACACATTTGTTCCCACCAAAAACAGTTTTAAACCTCAAATCGCATGCTTCCATATTTTTCAGCATTCAATTTATTTAATTTGTTCTGTTGCTGATTATGGTAATTAGCGAGTGTTGTTTTTCTCTCTTTGGATTAGTCCCATTTCAAGTCGAATCAAGTTCCCAACTATATGGGGTTGACTACATTAATCCTATATTCCCATTCCATTTTGCTTAGCTCACTGTCCCTGGTTAAACAACATGATATTTTATCGTTTTTGACAGTCTCAAACCTTGGCAGGGTTCAAATCATCTATTACGTTTATATCTCAATTTATCTTTTATAAGAGCTAGCTACCTTTATAGCTAACATATATATGCTCATATATAATTTGATTCGACCAGAGTTTTAACATATCTATATCAACCACACAGAACACATTCTTCCTTGGTTAAACACTCTGTCCCACATAGGATTGGCAGGTTTGTTGGCCGTTTTGTATAACTTCCCCTTCAAGTTTACAATTATACTCGTAACAATTATCCACTTGATTCCAATCTTGCCATAATTTTACGGGTAACATTGCAACTACTATAATCTATAGAATGATTGCCTGAATAGTAAAAAATGACCATTTTTATATATATCTTGGCTCTCAAACTTCATCATAGTTATTGATCGCGCCTTTCAAGTAGACGGGTATTGTTCCGTCTTTTTCTTGTTTGCAAATACCATTGTATTCACATATGCCTGAAATTTGGTGTCTTTGAATTTATTCACTAAAATTACCCTATTAGTAATATTACAAAACCCATTGCTAAACAGTTAGGCCTAATATTCAGACTCGAATCCCAAAGACTGTTCTGGAAACATACGGCAGTCTTCGTAACAGGAGCCTAAAGCCTCGCTCCCAACCATTTGGAAACCCCTTATGGTATATCCGCCAATGTTACTGAGAATATCAGTACAAGGACATGGGAACGGGAACAAGGTACATAAATATCAGCACGAGGAACGGGAATGGGGATAGGCTTACTAAAATCACGTTAAAATTAATTGAGGTGCATCTAGTGATCGACCATTCTAGAAATATATGGCGAGTCAGTACTAACTCTTATATCAATACCTTGTTTTCTAGGAGCCTCTGAAAATAATGGGTAATGTTGTGAAATCTGTCTGATTCTTATATGCCTCAGTTTTTTTGTTTGTTTGCTAAGCTATTAAAAGATGCAGTGGCAGTGATCTAAATTTTACTAATTTCTTCCTTCTGTGGACGTTGCTAATTTGCACTTCTCCCCCTCCTCTCTTCTCCCTTGTATCGTTCATAACGGGCGTCTTCCTGCTGTTTGACTTGATTTGGCAGTATTCTGGTGTTAATAGCCGTTATTTTGGTTATATATTTTAGAGCTGCATTTGTTTGGATGTTTTACAACGCTCCCTCCCTTCCAACCCACACACCCTATCCTCCCTTTGTGTTGTGTGTGGTAATTGTCCTCTGTATAATCTGTCATCTTTCGAGGGTGCAGAGGTTAGGAGGTTAATGCTTTAGGTCTAAAGCTTTGGTCTACTGAGCTATTATGTAGTCTATATGGAGGATAGTAATTGAAGATATTGATTTCAATATGTCTACTGCTATTCTAGATATTTTACAGAAGGATTGGGGGCAGTTTGTAAATTTCATTTGTCAATGCATCATCATTGCAATGCAGGAGACTGTTCTCTTATTAAGATATTTAAATTTATAATTGCTTATGGAAAAGGGAATTCTTTTCAAGCCCTATATATATAGTCGGGCTCTGTGATATATACTTCCTAGAAACATATAAACATACCTATTTTTTTAAAATAGTAAAATTTTATTTTTCGATTGTATTTTGAATATACGATATCCATAATGACCGTCTACCAAATAACCATAAAAAAATTTAACTCAAATGGGTGAGATGAAAAATTTAACTCAAATTTAACTCCATAATGATATGAGCATTTCCAACTGTTCAAAATTTTGTCATTATATCATTAACTTTCTGAGTTTTAGCATTTTGATGATTTTTTTTTTTGGTAGATGATCTTCTATGTAGATCATATCTACCGAGTTTGGTTAAAAATACAATTTTTTTTACATTTTAGAAAATGAGTGAGGTATGTTGGAGCGTCTTGATTGTACGCGCGCACACACGTCTTGTTCGCAAATCCTTTTAAAGTGGGTAGTATTTCAAAATTGGACATAAAAGTGGGGAAAACTCAAAATTACTCTCCCCACCTCTCTCTTTTATATACAAGGGGTGGATGGACAAGGAGGGGGTGTTATTAATTGGTAATCCTCCACTCCTTGGATTTTAGAAAATCATTGTCAAATCCAAAAAAAAATGTAAGTGTACATTAAAACTCCTTGGAATATGCTGTTATTTATCCAAAAAAAAAGTTGTAATGTGTTTTTTTGGTTCAGTGGCACCCCTATTGTTTCCCGACAAAACAATACTTGTTAACATAATGTACAATAGCTTGGAAGGAAAAATTATGGGTGCCCTTCAAATTGCCTTTTTATGTGGCGGGTGGTGGTGGGGTGTTCTCAGGAAATATTGAATACAATTGTTATAATTATGATGTCATGCTGCATTCCAATATAATTATTGAAAAAAATGCGAAATTAAAAGTAGAATCATAGGAAACGATTGCATATAATTTTATTTATTTATTAATGCTCTGACATTGTGTTATGCCAGTTTGTTTTATGTGTTTTTGATTTTTGATTGCCTCAATTTTTGTTTAATTATGAAAGTGTACTGAACTCCTCGATTCATTAATAATATTAACTGATAAAATTAGACTCAAAGCTGTTAAGATTTTCATTGCTTTGTTTTTGGTTTTGGTAACGATGTGCAGAGTCAACTTGAAAGTTTATTTATGTATGCGGTGTGATAATGTTATTTTGTACATAAACACTGAGATTTTGGCTTTGAATTGTATTGAAAATTATATATATGGAGCTTTTACTTATAGATCCAATTTGAAAAGATTTGTATTGAAAAATATATATATGAAGCTTTTACATATAGATTCGATTTGAAGAGATTTTTCGCAAGTATGTACTAGTGATTTGTCAATCATCAAATAGGTCATATTTTTATTTTTGGAGATTTTTAATTGATGAATTTAACTCCTTTTTTAAATTATTCATTTGTAACTATTGGGGAAAGTTATTCAAGTGGTTAACCAAGTAAGATTCATGAACATGTCAAACTTATGAAAAAAAATATTTACAAAGTATATATTTATTTACTGTGTTAATATTACACAAAAAGTACATATTTATTGTCTTCATAAAAAATAAAGAAATACATTATTTTTATTATTTTTGATTGTATTTTATTAAATATGGATCTTATTTTATATGGCTTGATTAATAGATTTTAAAAATATTAATTTCGTAAAATTTGGATTTGTATGTAGGAAGCTATAATTTTTTTAAGTTTGAAAGGGAAAAAAATTTATTACCACTTCAAATTTGAACAAAATATATGGAGAGGGGCATATTAGTCAAGGAAAAAAATTTGAACATGTAAAAATAATATTTAATTAATGGTTGATTAGTCAATAGGACTTAAATAAAAAAATATTATTCAAATCGATTCACATATAATATTAATTTGTTATTGTTAATCTGGTGTGTTGGTTCTCATATCTCAAATTAATTCTCATACCAACCCATCGCTCTGTATATTAAGAATCGTATTGTATCTTATAAGAATTGTCAAATGAACAATGCTGCAAGGACCAACTAAAGTGATCAATTTATCAGTGCAAATGGCGTGTTCATAACTTGAAAATGACATGAGTTCTATATATTTTCTCCAAATCATCCCCGCAAGTGTTGTATCGTAACACGTAGAAGAGTACATTATTTTTTTGTTAGATCACATCATTTGGTGATTTTTTTTTTGGGGGGGGGGGGGGGGGGGGTGTGTAGAGATTTGAAATTGATAGCAATACTCTTCAAATATACCACACAAACATACCAATGCATTTCCTATGTTCAGTTGAGCTACATAGCATTTTTCTTATGGATTTAGTAGCAAAAAGTGTTGTTTAAAGCAAAATGAATACCCAAGCCCGATCATAAAACTATTAAGTGGTATGGGAGATACGATAATTAGATAATCAGAAGTTGAAATTCCACCCCTAGCATTTTCTTTGTATGTTAAAGGGACTTCTTAAAGAAAGTCATCTCCCCTACCTCGGGTGTGAAATCCTAACTTTTGATTTGGTCTTAAAAACACCCAACCAAAAATGACTAATTTGATAACACTAATAAGCTACATTGGAATATTTTTCAAAGTTTTGGTCACGGGAGTCTCATTTGCTGGTATTTTGTGGAATTTTTTTCCTTGGCTCACCCCAAAGAAAATTTTGCCACTAATAACAGCATGCCACGTGTCCCTTTAATTTGAAAATAGGGACTAAAAATGAAAACGAAATGTTTGCTGTTCTATATCCATAATCAATATTATTGTAAGTCCTAAAATTACATAATCTACTATTTTTTTTCCAGAACAAAAGATGTTATGTTCTTCTCCGGCCCATGATGTATATGTAATTTGTGTTGGGGCTTTTTGGATTCGTGTTGTGCGATGTGATTCATTTTTTTCCCTTGCAAAATTTTTGGAGATGTGTGTAAAATTACACGAGTATATGTATTTCTGGGTTTCGATCTTAATATGTTTGGAGTTGAATAAGTTGGATTTGATATTGACATGTAAACAAGGTTTGTGTGTCATATGGGGCTCGATATACATAAGAGATCACTTATGTAAAACAAGTTTTGAATTCTATAGACTGTTCGATTGAGTGTATTTATAGCGTTGGTTCGATATTAATGTTAGTTTGAATATGATCACAGTTCGTTTTTTGTTCATTGAATATACCTGATTTATTATTTGTTTAAATTTCTGATCGATTAATGTTTGCCCCCAATTATTTACGATTTATGTTAAATTATTAATAAGGGTCAATCGATGAATAGTCCCTCTAAGATTTTTCAATAAATGTTTAATCTTAGCTTTTTTATTTTATTTCAAAAAATCACTCACCACATAAAAATACTCAAAATAAGGACACACAAATCAATTTACCCACCTCCCTTACCTACTTCACCCAAAACCTTGAGGAGCTACGGTGAGGGCATGGTTGTGTGTGTGTGTGTGTGTGTGTGGGAGGAGGGGGGGGGGGGGGTAGGGTTGAAGCACCTTATACTCTTGACTCACTTGAGTCTATATTGTATAAGTGTTCATCTAGTTTGGAAATTATTACAAAATTATGTCTAACCCCAGAGCTTACACTACTATTTCATCTTCCTTGATTGAAGTGATCTAGACCTTATTACCAACTCTCACACACAGTAGAATGGATCATATACATGTCATATTGCATATAATTGTGTGTACATATGTTGAGTGTGTTTAAATCCCTAATATTGTTTTTTAAATATTTTTTGGGATTTTATAAACATTTTAAAATAAGTTTTTATTAATTAAAACTTGTTTTTAAAAGTTTTTGGGGTCATTCTGCAATTAAGGCTTAATGGTTATATTGACTTAAAGTTGCCTTGGGTAGAATCCGAAAGCGGCAGAGACTTCAGGGTGTGTTTTTAATTATTTTAGACGCGCGTTTTATCTCTACTAATTGGCCAACATTTGTCGTCTTTTGATTGGTTGTAAGTGTGTTTGTTTATAGAGAGTAAATCAGCGTGTGTTTACAACCCTTGGATCGTTTTTATCAACGATCTGCATGCGCCCTTTCATAATCCCTGTGAACCCCTTATGAACCAATCGGGTGAGTTTTAACCACCGCATATCGTGAACCCTTGGATCTAAGTCAATTAACCTTGACTAAATCTGAACCCTTGATTTTGAACGTTACTCTCGAACCTTCTCAGCGTCCTATAAAAGGACCCTTCCTCTCAGCCTCCGAAGACTTTTGCCATTTTGTCCTTTGAGAGAAAAAAGAGAGAGAAGAGAGAGAAGAGAGAAACCAGAAGAGAGAGAGAGTTAGAAACCCTAACCCTAAATCGTCAAATCCATTTTCAAATCAAAACCTCTTTCTAAGTCCTGTATATTCCAAACACCACTTTGAGTGTTTTGAGAGTTATTGGTAGTTGATTTGATGCTGAAACCTCTTTGTTCTTTAGATCTTGTGTCCAACTTAAACAGTTTGTCTTAGATCTATTTTCTGCTTTATAGAAATTTCAGATCTATGTACTTCATGTTACATTACACTTAGATTTACATATTTCGTTTCTCAGCTTGAGAAATATATTGTTGATTTGCTTTCTGTAAATGTTTTTAACTTTGAAACCAACAATAATGTTTTCTGTTTCTAGTTCTCTTGAAACAAGATCTTTGACCTAGTTTGGAATCGCACTTGGTGGTTTTCAATCTCAAAAATCTTTTCAAAACCCGAGATTGATTAAGATCTTGATACGTCTTCTGAGCAAGATATCCGTGGATTCTGGGATTATTATAAAGGTAAAAAAAGGTTAAGTTTCGTGAGAAGAGAGAAAAAGAAAAATCACTGCATTTAGACTTATATGTAATTTGTTAGGACTGTTTGTACATAATAAGTGTGTGTGTGCATGCATGTGTTAGAGAGCACCTACACAAACACTTTCACTCTACCACAAAAAAAGTGTTGGTAATAAGATCTTGAGAAAAAGAGTCGACGTAAAGATCTTGAACAAATTGAAAGTTAACAAACTGGGAGGACAACATCAACAATCAGAACTCCAGAGAAGTTATAAGGACACCAGAGGGTACATTCCTATTCTTATATAGGTCTGAGTTGTATGCATGTTTGTTATATAGTTTGTAACTGTTGAAATTTGTTTATAGTGGATTTTTTTTGTTTACTTCGTAGAGGGAGTCGTGGATGTTTCCTCAGTTGGGTGAGGTTTTACCACATAAAAAATCTTGTTCTTAATCTTTCTACATCTTTTCATCTCATTCTTGGTTGTGCTGGGTTTAAAGTTTGTTTAAACTATTTTATAAACCTGTTGATCAAATCTTGAATAGATCTCGTACATACTTTTATACAACACATCTTGTGTTCAATTAGTTTTGGTTTTTAAGAAAAGAGTTTCTTCAAAAAATTGTTCGGAATTACTTAAATAGTTTAATTTTATTAAACGACTTTAGTAACAGATTTTCAAGGGTCCTGCTTGGTTGTCTCAAAATTGTAAATTGACCAATTTATAAATTGTCTCATTTATAAATTAATCCATTAATTGTGTTTGGATTTATTAATGAAATAATTTATTAATTATCCCATTTTAGCTCATGTGTAAAATCTTAAATTTGATCATTTCATTAAAAACATGAAATGCATTCATTTGAAATAGGAATCACATAAAGTGCATGCTTCTATCTCTCTTTCCATCCATTCCCTCTCCTTTCCCCTCCCCCATAATTTGTTTGTATCTTTTTTTCTCATCGAGCCTTAATGTTAATTTCACATTACCAAACATCGAGTCAAATTGTATTTAAACTCATTTCAAATCCACTAATTCACAATGAACCAATTTACATAATTAAACAATTTGTGCAACCAAACAGAGCCTAGGTAAATGGGTGTTTAAGGAATTAAATGGGTTAAATTAATTTTTTTTTTTTTATAAAATATGTATTTATGTTTGGGGATTATATATTAATTGAACTTATTAATAAGGATTATAAATAAAATATTACAAAAATAATAATTTTGTTTTGTAAGCTATTTATTTTCCTTGAATAATTTTTCCTATCAAACAATAAAACTTTAAAATACTCCATGTGTAACAGTCAACTATTCTTTTTGGGTTGTTCTAAAATAAGGATTCACTTTTTTTTTTGTGATATAATCAACTAAATAAGTTTCACGATGATAAATCAGAGTTAATCTTGACATTTAATTAAGTGTATTCTTAATTTATATAAAATAAAGAGAACTTTAAATTTTGGACGAAGGATTATCAATGTTTTAAAATATTCCAACCAAGCAATAAAAGCTCGAAATCACCAAGTTCTATGAAAATTTTTGCGAACTAAATCAATTTTTAACTAAACAGACATATAGAAATTTAATGTGGTCCAAATTCATTACCAAAAACACTATATGAGGCGAATTCACTACTAAAACACGATATATACTTGTGATGATGCAAAATTGGTACAACTATAAATGCGTATGATAAAGCAGTCCGTTTATGTCTATATAAATCCCATTTGAAGGTCTATATAATTTTTTTTTAAACGTGTAAAGCTTCAGGCCAACCACACAGTGCTTCCGTATGCTTTCAGCATACTTGCTTCCATATTTAATAAAAAATAATTCATCCATCTCAAATTAAAAAAATTAATTTATTTTTCAAATAAATTAAAAATAAAATTAAGATTAACTCTTGTTTATTATTATAAATTTTGATTTGTTAACATGTTTAAAAAAATAAAAGAAAAAGTAGACTATTAATTTTGAATAATTCAAATAAAATAGTGACTCTTCGTTTGAGAATGAAAAATTAATAATAATAGTATTTTTTTTGGGATAAAAGGGGAGGGATCAGAGTTTATTTGTTCGATGACCTGTCACTCCAGTCCAAGGAAATTCTGCACATCAAAACAAGTGAAATGCAAAGCTGACAGTGATAATCACATCTCTTTCTTCTATTATTATCAGCCATCTATTGGATTCATGTGTGTTCTCAATCCGAAAATAACCTTAAAATATCAATATAATTATAATTGTATAGGGCAGCTTGATTTTGTATTCAGAAAATTTGATTTAAAAGTTATTTTTAAATACAGTTTTAATATTCAATTTTTTATGTTTATAATTATTAGTGCGCGATTGATAAACTTGATTTTAAATACAGTTTTTAAAAATTTGATAAAATTGACAAACATGTATATTTATATTATACATATATGTGTGTGTGTATAAGCACACACATAAAATTTTCATACATACATACATACATATATAATAAATTATATACATGTACATTTAGTATAATGTATTTTTATGTATATCTAATGAGGTATGTTGGGGAGTTTGACTTTATATATATATATATATTGCAAGTATAATTCACTCTAAAATTATATACATACATGAATTGATAATATTTTTTAATACGTATATACTATATGTATATTTTATATTATTCCATATATTAATAATATATGTATAAAACTATATATAAGTATCATGTATCTATTGATAAATATTATTTAACTTTATCTTATTCCATACATAATTTTGTGTAAATGTACATATATATTTTTTATTTATAAGAATAATACAGATATTAATGTATTATGTATGTATACTATACATTAAGGTATAAATGCATTAAAATATTAAGAACGAATAATTTTGAGTTGAAAAATAAAAAACAGAAGTTATAAAACACCTTTAACCCGTTTTCTGAAAAACTTGATTATAACACAGAAACATTATAATTTTGTGTTTAAAAACAGGTTGCCAGCGCAAATTTTTATCAGAATGATATTTAAACACAGAAAACAGAATTACAATTGCAAATCAAACGGGCCCATAGTTACCAAAGGGTCCACAATTGTCTTCATTTTGTCATCTTTTATCTTGTTTTCGATTTTGGCTTGCTATGTCGCATATCATCCTACGTAAGATAGTTGAGCTATCAAAATATGAATTGACCTCGGCATGTATTTCTATTTTTACCTTCTCTATTAATTTTGCAAATAAAGATAAAAAAGTTTGGAGTCAAATTTACCTTTCAAAAATGTAAAAACCAATATTCGCATCCCAAAGCTGAAGTTTCCTCCGGGAACTGATTCCGTGGTAAGTCAATTGTCACGACAACAAGATTCACGTGACAATTGACTTGCCACAAGGTTAGTTTGTATAAAATTCTCATTTTTACAATGATCACCTCCCACATACTGCATTAATCGAAATTTAAATCAATTTCTAACTGAACCGTATTATCGTGATGAGGAGATTCATAGGTGGCGGGCACACCGATTTGTACGATACGAGTTCCTCACGTGTGGCTCAGGGTGACATCCATAACTTTGGTTTTTCAGAGGCGACGAACATCATGGGTGTCCACTAATTCATAGGACGCCCGAAAAAACATATTTCACACCGAGCGATTAATAACAATGCATAATTTTCTATTTTAATTATTCATATTATTTGCATTAATGTGTTATTTATAGTTAATGGATTATTTGTGTTAGTTAATATAATTAATTAATTAATAAATGTTAAATTAATATTATTTTATTAATTAATTTTAAATTATAATTACGTTAACAGATTATCACTACGCATAAGTTGCGCATCGATATTTATTTTGTGTATAGTCTGTGACATGATATGTAGCTGTTGGTCGGTTGGCTTCGGACATGCTTTTTTGGATCGATTATCACGATGCCCTACACTCAGAGACTTATTCTGGCACTGATTAAGTGGTGGTGGAATATGATTCACACCTTTCATTTTCTTTGCGGGGAAATAAAGTTTACACCCCTAATTTTTATCATGTTGACCGGGTTGGAGGTTGGGAGGGGAAAGTTTATACAATTTGTTGTAATGGATGACTCTGTTGGGCATGTAAGCCACTATCTTCCTGGGCTCGCTGAATAAATATCCAACTTACATATATATAGTAAGATGGATTAAAAGAAAAGATAAAAGAAAACAATAAGCAAAATTGCCAAAAATCTGCTGGTATCAATTGATTGTTGAAATCTATTGATCAATCGATCATTCTAAAAAATTCCCACTGCCTTCGTTCGTAGGCAAAATCTGATTGACAGTTTTACGCGATCGATCGATACTCTATTTTCTGGAGCAATTTGTTCTTCAAAAGGGAGAAAAATTACGTTATAGAAATGTGACACCCCGACTAATTAAATCCCGGGTAGCTACTCCTTTATTAAATTAATACAAAATGCCAAGTTGGCTCAGTTCATAGCATCACTGTCGCAAACGTTTTAACAATTACTAGCCACCTATTATTTAAAAAGTGAGTTGTCCATTTTAATTAAATCCGATTAACATGCAATAAATGAATTATGAAAAGTTAACATAACCATCACAATATAGTCACAATAGAATAACCATCCATTAATAATGAGTCTGGAGGAAAACTCCTCACAACAAACCGAATACCGAAATAAATAAATACAAAGTCTGCATCACTAAAATTAATTACAACCCAAAGTCTGAAATAACTGAATAAGTAAGATATCTCTAAAAGGAATGGGCGACATGCCCAAAAATGATAAAAACTGATAATGGAGTCAAGATCAGAAATGGAGGCGTCTACTGTCAAGGTCCTGTAACTTCCATAACAGCTATAGCACGTCACCTGAACAGAACTCCTAATCATGGTGTCCTTGTGGCTGGGCACCTAAAAGGTTTTTACAAAAATAGATTTGAAAGCAAACGGGTCAGAGCCCGATTGTGAAAATAATTTAAAAATATGCAAGTGTTTAATATCATTAAACAGTGAATATAAAGTACATGATAGTGTGTGCACTCACATGAGTTCCTCACCTCTCAACTAATTGTTCACTCCTATCGTACCCGTACCCATTCTAGTTGTTCCCATTATCTAACTAGTCCGATACCAAATAGTTGTTCCCATTATCTAACTAGTCCGATACCAAATAGTTGTTCCCATTATCTAACTAGTCCGATACCAAATTTTACATTACTACGATAACCAATTCAATTCCCAACTGCTTTTAATTAACAGAGTGTTATAACTTGTTACACAATTTCCCATGTTAGTACTACTAACTACTAGAGATATTCCATTTTCACTTTACAAACTATTGCTATTATTTATACTCACATTCATTCATGACAATTCATTTCAACTAACAGTGTATTATTCCCATCATAAATATACGATACTAGCATCCCGAGACTAAGTTGCGGTGCACACATACTCTGCTATCCAATCCCGGTACATCACGTACATAAGGACCACGTATTCTGAATCTCTCAGGAAACGTTTCATTAATCAACAATCACAAACAATGGAGGCGAACATAGTTCACATCACATGGTTCACGCACATACCTACGCTCCCATGATCAGCAGACTTATTAACTTCTCAATAAGTCCTTTTCTGACCTTTGTCCTTGAGGTACCAATCTAGATCTCCCCCGTAGGCACACAAAGATTAGATGGCCCTAAACGAACTCCAACCTCCCATGATAGCAAGTACGGTAGGTATGTTATACACAGATAACTACATAAACTAAGCATTCACACATCTTAGATATTACAATATTTTATTAGTGGTACACTTCTTGTTCTTATACCAACATTTTGAATTATACAACTCACAAGTCCCCGGTTCATATATATTTAAGTTATCAACTCTTCTCACGTCGTAATTTGTTACTCGCTTCCCAAACCACAAATGTCATCCGGTTTACTATAAGATTCTAAGTTTTACTCTTCAATGTACCCCAATCTCCCAACTATACCCATTAGTTAAATAAGGGAAGGATATCTCACCATTAAAATTAGTCTACGGGACACTAGAAATAAATTCAGGCCAAAAAGGCCATTCTGTCAACTCGTTAGAAGTCTCGTTCGAACGAGTTCGTTCGAACGAAATACCAACTCGTTAGAAGTCATACTGTCATCTCGTTAGAAGTTCGTTCGAAAGAGGTCGTTCGAATGACCTGGGCAGGTCTTCTAACGAGATGGCAGTTTCAGCCCAGAAATTCCCAAATCCGTTTTTCTCAATTCTTCTCTCCTCTAAATCCGCCCTAAGACCATCCAAATTATGTTTTAACGTATATAAACCATTTCTAATCACCCTAGATCATTCCTTAACATATTTAAGGGGTCAAATCTTACAAATCATCATGGAATTAATATAAATCTCCAAATATTTTCCTCAAACCCTATGAACATGAACTCATAATTTTCTTATGCCTAATTACTCATCATAAATCCGTTTTTAAATCATCATATATATCTCTTCGAATATTAAATCAGTCCATCATCATTCTACATACAAATCCTAGCCCAAATTCAAAGTTCCTCCAATAATTTCATGGGTTTTCTTCAAAAAGTTCAATATAAGATAATTCCTACACTAAGCATGGAAGACATATTCAATGCACTAAAAATACCAAATCACTTGCCTTAGATTGTTCTCCAGAATTGATGTTGGTGAATGAAGTTTGATTCTCTCATTTCTCTACAGATTTTCTCCCAAGGTTGAAGATGGTTTGGTTTTGGTTCTTGTAACTTCTCTCCAACTTCTCTCAAAACTCCCGTAGCCCACTTTCTAAAGTTTTGCTGGTAATGGCCTTAGTGGCCCCTTTATAATAATAAATATTAACTCTAATTTTGTGGGTTTTAATTTTCATATTTTAAAATTACCAAAATACCCTTTTAAGTTGTCGGTTTGGCCTAAAAATGCCCCGGGACCCAAGCTAAACCCCCGACTAGTGTTTTCCGACTATTTCGACCCTTCCGGACTCGTTGGCACACTCAAAATGACCATTCGGTTGATAAAAGTAAAATTCAATTTTTTTTTATTTCAAATGATTACATTCCTGACGCGACTGACACGCGCGTCCCAACTAAATTTCCCAAATTATCGTATTTCAGTCTCGCGACAATTTTAATATTTTCAATATTTATATATTGCCATATATACACATCATAATCAAATACCAACTGACATCTCGTTAGTATTTATATCCGGATTAATTTTCAATTAATTAACATTTAATTTAATTAATCCCTTAAATAAATATCAATAAAATTACGGGGTATTACATACTTCCCCCCTAATAACAGAATTTCGTCCCGAAATTCGGAACTAAAAAGTACCTGGTAAAAACAACTCTGGATAACGTTCGCGCATCTCATCTTCGCGCTCCCATGTGGACTCCTCAGCATTATGATGCCGCCACTGAACACGTACCAACGGTACTATCTTTGACCGCAGTTTCCGCTCGCTTCGATCCAAAATAGCAATCGATCCCTCCTCGTAGGAACTATTGGGCTGGATATCGATGTCCTCCAAAGCAATGTGAGTAAGGGCCAAATCGTCCCAAGATATTTCCTTAACGAGGAAATATGGAACACATCATGAATCCTATGCAAGTGCTCCAGTAACCCAAGTCTATATGCAACGGGCCCAATTCGCTCGATAATAGGAAATGGTCCCACATATCTCGGTGCCAGTTTCCCCTTCTTCCCAAAACGTATAATCCCCTTCATAGGAGTAAAACCTGGTCCCCCACTTTGAATTCTCTGAAGAACCTCTTCGCATCAGCATAGCTCTTCTGCCGATCCTGAGCTACCCGGATGCGACTCCGTATCAATTCTATCCTTGTCGAAGTATCCTGAATCACCTCCGACCCAAGTAGTTTGTTGTCCCCCACTTCTAACCAACATGCTGGGGAACGACAAGGTCTACCATACAACGCCTCAAATGAAGCCATGCCAATGGTGAACTGTTAGGAGTTATTATAAGCAAACTCCACCAGTGGAAGGTACTGCTCCCATCCACCCCCAAAGTCTAGGATGCACATACGCAACATGTCCTTCAACATCTGATTTGTTCGCTCGGTCTGCCCATCGGTCTGCGGATGATAAGCCGTACTCAACCGCAATTCAGTGCCCATGGCCTCCTGAAAACTCTCCCAAAACCGTAAAACAAATATCTTGTCTCGGTCAGATACGATATTTAGAGGCACACCATGAAGTCTCACTATTTCCGCAATAAAGTGTAATACCCCGTATTTTCTGTAATATTTATTTTTGGGGATTAATTGAATTAAATGTATATTAATTGGAAAATTAATCCAGATATATATATTAACATGATGTGAGTTAGTATTTTATTATAAGGTGTATACTTGGCATTATATAAATATGGGTAATATTGAAATTGTCACGTGATTGAAATACGACAATTTGGGAATTTTGTTGAGACGCGTGTGACCGCCGCGTCATGGTATTTTTATTAATTTTAAAAGTGAATTTTAGTTCCATTAACCGTATGGTCGTTTTGAGTGCGCCAACGCGTCCAGAAGGGTCGAGTTAGTCAGAAAACACTAGTCGGGAGTTTAGTTTGGGTCCCGGGGCATTTTTGGGTCATACCGGTAACTTATAGGGGCATTTTGGTAAATTGCATTTTTGGGAATTAAAAAGTGACGAAAATTGGAATTACAATCTGACTATTTCTTTAACCCACTTAACCCACTAACTACACTATGTGACAATATGGGCTACGGGAGAAGTTGATATACCATTCCAACTTACCAAAAACCAAAACACACCTCCATACCTCCATTGTCTTCAACCTTAGGAAAAGCTTGAGAGAGAGAGAGAGAAGGAAAGAATTCTGCAGAAAGATAGAGAGAGGACAGACTTAACTTCAAGATTCAACACCAAATTCAGAGATTAATTAAGGCAAGTGATTTAAACTCATTTGATTCAAGATATGTTTTCATGTTTAGGAATTTTCGAAATTATTCTTGGGAGATTATTTAGGCCCATAAATTGGAAGTTAAAATCTTGGATATATGTTAGGAATTGCATGTAGTAATATTCTGGACGAAATTTATGTTCTAAACAGAACCTTTGATGATTTAAAAATGGAGTTAGAAGAAGTTTAATGATGTTCTTGAATGGAAGAATTCTGGAAATTATTTTGATGTAGTTTTGATCTAAACTAAGCCTTTAAATGATGAATTATGGGACTTAGAATGTTAATACTGTTGTAGGATGATAGTATAATGTTATAGTAACCTTGTCTTGGAGTTTCATGCTTAAAAATGGAGTTTTGGGACGAAACTGTAACTGCAAAACGAAGCAGTCCGTAACAGACCTGGTGCAATCGATCGATCGACATTCATCAGTCGATCGATCGACCACCATCGATCGACCTTCCCAGAATGAATAAAGTTTTCCTTAATTGTATTTTAATGGTGTTAACCCTTGGATAATATTATTGGAGACATTGTGAATACCCTTAACCTTAAGGAAGACCAGTAGGCATGATTATGAGATTGGACTTTAATTGGAATCTAAATTGAGGAATTATTCTAAATTAATGAAATTCGTTATGTGAGATAATATTTGGGCAAATAGTGCAAATTTGAATAATTTGATGGAATAAGGTTTGGGGCAGAAGTAAAGACCTTAGGTATTAAGATGTTATATGTGGGAATAATGGGAACTTAATAGTCTATTCGAGATAGGTTTTAAGTTTAAGAAATTACGACGTGAGACGTGTCGACTATTTTATTTATATATTTTCGGGATACTTGAAATATACGAATTTGGAATAATGGTATAATGAAGTAGAGTATACCTTTATTAATATTGAGATATCTAATATGTGTGAATGCTTAGTATATGACTTTATGTGTACGACATACCTACCATACTTGCTATCACGGGAGGTTTACGTTCGCTTAAAGCCTTCTTATCCTTGTGTTGCCCGGATTTAGATTGGTTACCTCGATGAACATAGGTCATAGAAGGACTTATTGTGATATTAATAAGTCTGCTGATCGTGGGAGCGTAGGTATGTGCGTGACCCATGTGATGGTGACTGTGTTCGCCTCCACTATTTGTGATGTCGTTATCTGAACAATTCCTGAGAGATTCGGAATGTGTGATCCTTATGTATGTGATGTATCGGGATGGATAGCAGAGTATGTGTGCACCGCAGCTTAGCCTTTGGGTGCTTATATTGTATATTTATGATATGAAAATATACGGTTATATGAGAAGGAATTTATTATGTTAAATTCTGAGTATAGTTATGGTCATGTTTTGAAAAGATAAAAAGGGAACTTTTATCAATAAATGGTTTTGTTAATAATTGGGAATTCGAGAATTAAAGTAGAACTCTCTATTTAATTGTTAATGATAGAACTTAAAACGTGAACCGAGTAGAAGTGTTAGAAACTCTTTAGATAGTTATGAGATAACACATGAATGGGTACAGGAACGTTAGGAGTGCACAGTTAGACGAGAGGTGAGTATCTCATGTGAGAGCACGTCCTAACATGTATTTTGCATATACTGTTTTAAATGTTTTAAAGCACTTGCAGGTTTTTAAAATATCTCCACATTCGGGCTCTGACCCGTTTGCTTTCAAATCTATCTTTTTGTAAAAACCATTTTAGGTGCCCAGCCACAAGGTCACCATGCATAGGATTCTCATTCTGATGACGAGCTGTAGCTACTTGTGGAAGCTACAGGGATTTGCTTTTAGACGCTTATATCATTTGGATTCCTTACTCAGTATTCCTCAGCTGTAGGGCATGTTGCCCAAATTCTATTAGATACATTTCCATTTCAGTTTTTTAGACTTTGGCATGTATTCATTCAGTATTCAGTATTTCATTATTTACTTCAGTTGTGGGATTGTGTTATGAGGAGTTTTTCCTCCAGATTTATTTATATCATGTGACGGTTATTCTATTTACTTCATTATGGTGAATGGTGTTATTACTCTTGCTTTAATCATTTATTGCATGTTATTCAAACTTTAATTAAAATTTGGCAACTTACTTTTTAAATACTAGGTGGTTAGTAATAATAAAATGTTTTCGACAGTTATGCTATTAACTGAGCCAACTTGGCGTTTTGATTTAATTTAATAAAGGAGTAGCTACTCGGTATTTAATTAGTCGGGGTGTCACAGGTGGTATCAGAGCATTAGGTTCTAGTGTCCTTTAGGATCTGAACGACTTATTATGTTTCCGCTGAGCTTTCTTTGATATAGAGCCATATATTTTAGGACTGTTGTATTCTTTTGTTTATGCTACGTTCTTCAGCTATATTAAGTTTATAACTGCGAACTTATAGACTTTATTCTTATTTCAGAATGCCTCCACGACGTGCACGACAAGTTCCCAGGAATGCGACGCCAGAACCACAGCCAGCACCGGTTCAGGGCATGATGAACGCCGCTGAGGTTGCAGCTATTGTAGCCCAAGCGGTAAATGCCGCCATTGCCGTTGTTCAGCAGGCACCACCTCAGGCGCCGGTTGCCGCGCCAGTACAGACTAATGCATTTCCGTCTGCTTGGGAACGTGTACGTGACGCTTTTCAGAAAGCGCATCCGCCAGAGTTTGCAGGTAGCTCAGATGTAGTAATCTCGAGCCAGTGGAGGAAGGATATACAGCGGCACTTGAGGATGTATGAGTGCACGGATGTTCAGAAGCAGGTGCTAGATACTTTCAAGCTGGTTGGATCTGCATTGCAGTGGTGGGAGTCTATTACCACCGTAGAGGAGAGGGATACTCTCACTATTCAGGAGTTCTGGGTGCGCTTCGACCGCAAGTACTTTCCGTCAGCTGTTCATACGGAAATGAGGAGGAGATTGATGAGTCTGAGGCAGGAGGGCAAGACCGTGGCCGAATATGAGGCCGAGTTCACTAATCTGTTGAATATCGTTCCTGATGAGATACCAACAGAGAAGAAGAAGATTGAGAAATTCACCGACGGGTTGACATGGAGGATCCGTCAGGATCTGTTAGGGAACCTTTCGTTGGCCACTTATTCTGATGTGGTTAACGCTGCTTTATTACACTGCCAGGATCACCGCTTTCATATGGCCGAGGGCAAGAGATCGGGAGAGTCTAGCCATCAGGGCAGGACTGGAGGACATGGTGCCGGTGGGGCACAATCTTTTCAGGGACAGAGGCAAGTAGAGCAGGGTTCTCAGCAGGGGGATCATAAGAGGTTCCGTTCAGGGGGTTTCAGGAACGGTCAGGGGGGATTCCGGAATGGCCAGCAGGGTCATAACGGCCATCAGGGCCAGCAGGGTCAAAATGGTCAGCATCAGCAGTTTCAGCAGGGCCAAGGGAGGAACGGTAACGGCCACCAGGGCCGGGGACAGCAAGGGCAGAGAGGAGGGAACTTCCCAGGGAAGTGTTTCGTTTGTGGCAAGACTGGCCATAAACGCCAGGACTGTCCTGATAGGGGCAGGGCCCCGCAGCAGCAGCAGGGAGCTCGCCAGGAGCCACAGAGGCCTATGTTTCCCGCCGCTCTTCCCTCACCACCACAGATGGCAGCTTTGCCACCCATTCCAGCAGTTCCGGCTCAGCATGGACAGCTACAGTATGGACGTGTCTACAACGTCCACCAGGCAGCAGTTCCACAGGCTCCGCCCGCGATTGAGGGTACGTTTTCTATCCATGGCACTATGGGTCGGGTACTGTTTGATACGGGGGCTACACATTGTTTTATAGCTACACACTTCGCGAAGGCGTTAGGATTGTTAGCCATAGCGGAGAGCACAGTGACGTGTGTCGACTCACCATTGGGGAGTGGGTCACTTATATTCTTTATATGTCGGGGAGTGGGGGTAGAGATTGGTGGTTTGGTATTACCTGCAGACATGTTGGTATTAGATATGCATGTTCACGATGTTATTATCGGTATGGATTGGCTCGCTGACTATAGAGCCATGATTGATTGCTTCGGTGGGAGCATTGTTTTTGCCATTCCGGGGCAAGAGATGTTTGTAGTGGCGATGCCTCGCCCAAAGGGAGGCTCGATCGCTCATTTATATTACATTGAGGAGGATACCTCTAAGGACGTTGTGATTCCTTTAGATTCGATCCTAGTTGTCAGGGAGTATTCTGATGTGTTTCAGGAGATACCAGGACTACCCCCCAGTCGAGAGATAGACTTCGTTATAGACTTGTTACCAGATACGAGACCTATAGCATGAGCACCGTACCGTATGGCTCCAGCTGAGATGAGGGAGTTACGGGATCAGATTGAGCAGTTGTTGGGTCAGGGGTTTATTCGGAGGAGTACTTCACCGTGGGGTGCCCCTGTGTTGTTCGTGAAGAAGAGAGATGGTTCACTGAGATTGTGTGTAGACTACCGGGAGTTAAACAAGGTCACGATACGGAACAAGTATCCGTTGCCTAGAATCGATGACCTATTTGACCAGTTGAGAGGAGCTTCTTGCTTCTCAAAGATTGATTTGCGATCTGGATACCATCAGTTGCGTATCAGGGAGGAGGACGTCTCGAAGACTGCGTTCTTATCGAGATATGGTTCCTACGAGTTTCGGGTTATGCCATTTGGTTTGACCAACGCTCCGACAGCATTTATGGACTTGATGAATAGGGTGTTCAGGGATTTCCTAGATCAGTTTGTCATTGTCTTCATCGATGATATTTTGGTTTACTCCCAGACAGAGGAGGAGCATGCCGAGCACTTGAGACTAGTTTTGCAGACACTGCGCCAGAATGAGTTGTATGCAAAATATGAGAAGCGCGGGTTTTGGCTGAAGGAGGTTCAGTTTTTGGGGCATATTATTTCCGACCGGGGAATATCGGTTGATCCGGGGAAGGTATCCGCGGTGAGGGAGTGGGGACAGCCCACGACACCGACAGAGATCCGTAGTTTCTTGGGCCTAGAAGGATACTACAGGAGGTTTATTCGGGGTTTCTCCATGATAGCGGGTCCCATGACACACCTAACCCGTAAAGGTGTGCCGTTCATTTGGAGTGATGCCTGTCAATTGGCATTTGATGAGTTGAAGGACAAGTTAACCTCAGCACCTGTGTTAGCTTTGCCGAGACCGGGAGTTGAGTATCTTGTTTACACCGACGCGTCCTTACAAGGACTTGGAGGTGTACTGCAGCAGGAGAGTCAGGCCATAGCTTATGCTTCCCGTAAGCTTAAGCCTCACGAGAAGAATTACCCTACCCATGACTTGGAGTTAGCGGCAGTGGTATTTGCCCTTCGTATTTGGATACATTACCTTTTGGGGGAGAAGTTTCGATTGTTCATGGATCACAAGTCCCTACAGTACCTATTCACGCAAAAGGAGTTGAATATGCGGCAACAGAGGTGGCTTGAATTCGTGAAAGATTATCAGTTCAATATCCAGTATCACCCGGGGAAGGCTAACGTGGTGGCAGACGCGTTGAGCCGTAGACCGGTAAAGGAGGTGGCAGATGTGTGGAAGGCCAAGTGGAAGGAATTGGGACACCAGGATGCAGTGGCCCGATCATTCATGTCTGTGATGACTGTTACACCATAGATTGTCACGAAGGTAGTGAGGGCACATGCAAATGACTCGTTCTGTCAGGAGCAGATAGTTCGATTATTGGCAGAGGGAGCCGAATCCTATACCGTTAGCTCAGACGGGGGATTACGCTTCAATGGGATATTGGTGGTCCCAGAAGGGGAGGAATTGCGGCATGAGGTGATGGCAGAGTCGCACGGCTCACGGTTCGCGGTACATCCCGGAGGGGACAAAATGTACCAAGACATGAGACGTCAGTATTGGTGGAGCGGGATGAAGAGAGATATTGCCGAGTTTGTCTCAAAATGAGCCACTTGTCAGCTCGTAAAAGTGGATCATCAGAGACCGGAAGGACTGCTACAGCCGTTAGAGGTCCCGATGTGGATGTGGGAGAGCATCTCTATGGACTTTATCACGGGGTTGCCTACGTCACAGAGAGGTCACGACTCCATTTGGGTAATTGTGGACAGGTTGTCAAAAGTCGCTCATTTTCTACCCGTAAGGACAGACTATACTGCGGGATAGTATGCCCAGCTCTTTATTGCAGAGATAGTGAGACTTCACGGTGTGCCCTTAAATATTGTGTCTGACCGAGACAAGATATTTGTTTCACGATTTTGGGAGAGCTTTCAGCAGGCCATGGGCACGGAGTTGCGGTTGAGTACGGCGTACCACCCGCAGACCGATGGGCTGACCGAGCGCACAAATCAGATGTTGGAGGACATGCTACGTATGTGCACCATTGACTTTAAGGGTGGATGGGAGCAGTATCTTCCACTGGTGGAGTTTGCATACAACAACTCCTACCAGTTCACCATTGGCATGGAACCATTTGAGGCGTTGTACGGTAGACCTTGTTGTTCCCCAGCATGTTGGTTGGAGGTGGGGGACAACAAACTACTTGGGCCGAAAGTGATTCAGGATACTTCGGCAAGGATAGAATTGATTCGGAGTCGCATTCGGGTAGCTCAGGACAGACATAAGAGTTATGCTGATGCGAAGAGATTCTTCAGAGAGTTCCAAGTGGGGGACCAGGTTTTGCTCAGAGTATCTCCTATGAAGGGGATTATGCGTTTCGGGAAGAAAGGGAAGTTGGCACCGAGATATGTGGGACCATTTCCTATTATTGAGCGGATTGGACCGGTGGCGTATAGACTTGGGTTACCGGAGCATTTACATCGGATTCACGATGTGTTTCATATTTCCTCGCTTAGGAAATACCTTAGAGATAATTTAGCTCATTCTCTCATTGCTGTGGAGGACATAGATCTCCAGCCGGATAGCTCCTACGAGGAGGGGCCTATTGCTATTCTAGACCGAAGTGAGCGGAAACTGCGCTCAAAGATAGTTCCGTTAGTGCGTGTTTAGTGGCGACATCATAATGTCGAGGAGTCCACATGGGAGCGCGAGGATGAGATGAGCGAACGTTATCCAGAGTTATTCTTACCAGGTACTTTCTAGTTCCGAATTTCGGGACGAAATTCAGTTATTAGGGGGGAAGTATGTAATACCCCGTATTTTCTGTAATATTTATTTTTGGGGATTAATTGAATTAAATGTTATTAATTGGAAAATTAATCCGGATATATATATTAACGTGATGTGAGTTAGTATTTTATTATAAGGTGTATACTTGGCATTATATAAATATGGGTAATATTGAAATTGTCACGTGATTGAAATACGGCAATTTGGGAATTTTGTTGAGACGCGTGTGACCGCCGCGTCATGGTATTTTTATTAATTTTAAAAGTGAATTTTAGTTCCATTAACCGTATGGTCGTTTTGAGTGCGCCAACGCGTTCGAAAGGGTCGAGTTAGTCAGAAAACACTAGTCGGAAGTTTAGTTTGGGTCCCGGGGCATTTTTGGGTCATACCGGTAACTTATAGGGGCATTTTGGTAAATTGCATTTTTGGGAATTAAAAAGTGACGAAAATTGGAATTACAATCTGACTATTTCTTTAACCCAGTTAACCCACTAACTACACTATGTGACAATATGGGCTACGGGAGAAGTTGATATACCATTCCAACTTACCAAAAACCAAAACACACCTCCATACCTCCATTGTCTTCAACCTTAGGAAGAGCTTGAGAGAGAGAGAGAGAAGGAAAGAATTATGCAGAAAGATAGAGAGAGGACAGACTTAACTTCAAGATTCAACACCAAATTCAGAGATTAATTAAGGCAAGTGATTTAAACTCATTTGATTCAAGATATGTTTTCATGTTTAGGAATTTTCGAAATTATTCTTGGGAGATGATTTAGGCCCATAAATTGGAAGTTAAAATCTTGGATATATGTTAGGAATTGCATGTGGTAATATTTTGGACGAAATTTATGTTCTAAACAGAACCTTTGATGATTTAAAAATGGAGTTAGAAGAAGTTTAATGATGTTCTTGAATGGAAGAATTCTGGAAATTATTTTGATGTAGTTTTGATCTAAACTAAGCCTTTAAATGATGAATTATGGGACTTAGAATGTTAATACTGTTGTAGGATGATAGTATAATGTTATAGTAACCTTGTCTTGGAGTTTCATGCTTAAAAATGGAGTTTTGGGACGAAACTGTAACTTCAAAACGAAGCAGTCCGTAACAGACCTGGTGCAATCGATCGATCGACATTCATCAGTCGATCGATCGACCACCATCGATCGATCGAAGGTAAAGGTCGATCGATCGACCTTCCCAGAATGAATAAAGTTTTCCTTAATTGTATTTTAATGGTGTTAACCCTTGGATAATATTATTGGAGACATTGTGAATACCCTTAACCTTAAGGAAGACCAGTAGGCATGATTATGAGATTGGACTTTAATTGGAATCTAAATTGAGGAATTATTCTAAATTAATGAAATTCGTTATGTGAGATAATATTTGGGCAAATAGTGCAAATTTGAATAATTTGATGGAATAAGGTTTGGGGCAGAAGTAAAGACCTTAGGTATTAAGATGTTATATGTGGGAATAATGGGAACTTAATAGTCTATTCGAGATAGGTTTTAAGTTTAAGAAATTACGACGTGAGACGTGTCGACTATTTTATTTATATATTTTCGGGATACTTGAAATATACGAATTTGGAATAATGGTATAATGAAGTAGAGTATACCTTTATTAATATTGAGATATCTAAGATGTGTGAATGCTTAGTATATGACTTTATGTGTACGACATACCTACCATACTTGCTATCACGGGAGGTTTACGTTCGCTTAGGGCCTTCTTATCCTTGTGTTGCTCGGATTTAGATTGGTTACCTCGATGAACATAGGTCATAGAAGGACTTATTGTGATATTAATAAGTCTGCTGATCGTGGGAGCGTAGGTATGTGCGTGACCCATGTGATGGTGACTGTGTTCGCCTCCACTATTTGTGATGTCGTTATCTGAACAATTCCTGAGAGATTCGGAATGTGTGATCCTTATGTACGTGATGTATCGGGATGGATAGCAGAGTATGTGTGCACCGCAGCTTAGCCTTTGGGTGCTTATATTGTATATTTATGATATGAAAAATATACGGTTATATGAGAAGGAATTTATTATGTTAAATTGTGAGTATAGTTATGGTCATGTTTTGAAAAGATAAAAAGGGAACTTTTATCAATAAATGGTTTTGTTAATAATTGGGAATTCGAGAATTAAAGTAGAACTCTCTATTTAATTGTTAATGATGGAACTTAAAACGTGAACCGAGTAGAAGTGTTAGAAACTCTTTAGATAGTTATGAGATAACACATGAATGGGTACAGGAACGTTAGGAGTGCACAGTTAGACGAGAGGTGAGTATCTCATGTGAGAGAACGTCCTAACATGTATTTTGCATATACTGTTTTAAATGTTTTTAAAGCACTTGCAGGTTTTTAAAATATCTCCACATTCGGGCTCTGACCCGTTTGCTTTCAAATCTATCTTTTTGTAAAAACCATTTTAGGTGCCCAGCCACAAGGTCACCATGCATAGGATTCTCATTCTGATGACGAGCTGTAGCTACTTGTGGAAGCTACAGGGATTTGCTTTTAGACGCTTATATCATTTGGATTCCTTACTCAGTATTCCTCAGCTGTAGGGCATGTTGCCCAAATTCTATTAAATACATTTCCATTTCAGTTTTTTAGACTTTGGCATGTATTCATTCAGTATTCAGTATTTCATTATTTACTTCAGTTGTGGGATTGTGTTATGAGGAGTTTTTCCTCCAGATTTATTTATATCATGTGACGGTTATTCTATTTACTTCATTATGGTGAATGGTGTTATTACTCTTGCTTTAATCGTTTATTGCATGTTATTCAGACTTTAATTAAAATTTGGCAACTTACTTTTTAAATACTAGGTGGTTAGTAATAATAAAATGTTTTCGACAGTGATGCTATTAACTGAGCCAACTTGGCGTTTTGATTTAATTTAATAAAGGAGTAGCTACCCGGTATTTAATTAGTCGGGGTATCACATAAAGATCTGGGCATACTGTCCCGTATTGTAGTCTGTCCTCACGGGTAGAAAATGAGCAACTTTGGTCAACCTATCCATAATTACCCATATGGAGTCGTGACCCCTCTGTGACGTAGGTAACCCCGTGATAAAGTCCATGGATATGCTCTCCCATATCCATGTTGGAACCTCTAATGGCTGTAGAAGTCCTGCCGGTCTCTGATGATCCACCTTTACCAGCTGACAAGTGGCGCATTTAGAAACAAACATGGCAATATCCCTCTTCATCCCGATCCACCAATACTGACGTCTCATGTCTTGGTACATTTAGTCCCCACCAGGGTGTACCGCGAACAGGGAGCCGTGCGACTCTGCCATCACCTCGTGTCGCAAGTCTTCCCCTTCCGGAACGACTAGTCTCCCATTGAAGCGTAATCCCCCGTCTGAGCTAACGGTATAGGACTCGGCTCCCTCTGCTAGTAATCGAACTATCTGCTCCTGACAGAATGAGTCATTTGCCCGGGCCTTTACCACTCTCGTGACAATCTGCGGTGTAACAGTCATCACAGACATGAACGATTGGGCCACTGCATCCTAGTGTCCCAACTCCTTCCACTTTGATTTCCACACCTCGGCCACCTCATTTACTGGCCTACGGCTCAACGCGTCTGCTACCACGTTAGACTTCCCCGAGTGATATTGGATATCAAACTGATAATCCTTCACAAACTCAAGACACTCTCTTTGACGCATATTCAACTCCTTCTGCATGAAGAGGTACTGTAGAGACTTGTGATCCATGAACAATCGAAACTTCTCCCCCAGGAGGTAATGTCTCCAAATCCGAAGGGCAAATACAACTGCCGCTAACTCCAAGTCATGGGTGGGGTAATTCTTCTCGTGAGGCTTAAGCTTACGGGAAGCATAAGCTATGGCCTGACTCTCCTGCTGCAATACACCTCCAAGTCCTTGTAAGGATGCATCGGTGTAGATTAGATACTCAACTCCCGGTCTCGGCAATGCTAACACAGGTGCTGAGGTTAACTTGTCCTTCAACTCATCGAATGCCAACTGACAGGCATCGCTCCAAATGAATGGCACACCCTTACGAGTCAGATGTGTCAAAGGACCCGCTATCTTTGAGAAACACCGAATAAACCTCCTGTAGTATCCTGCTAGGCCAAAGAAACTACGGATCTCAGTCGGTGTCGTGGGCTGTCCCCACTCCCTAACCGCGGATACCTTCCCCGGATCAACAGATATCCCCCGGTCTGAAATGATATGCCCCAAAAATTGAACCTCCTTCAGCCAAAACCCACACTTCTCATACTTTGCGTAAAGCTGGTTCTGACGTAGCATTTGCAAAACCTGTCTCAAATGCTCGGCGTGCCCCTCTTCTGTCTGGGAGTAAACCAGAATGTCATCAATAAAGATAATGATGAACTGGTCTAGGAACTCTCTGAACACCCTAAGTCCATAAACACGGTTGGAGCGTTGGTCAAGCCAAAAGGTATAACCCAAAACTCATAGGAACCATATCTCATTAAGAAAACAGTCTTCGAGATATCTTGTTCCATGATACGTAACTGATGGTATTCCGATCGTAAATCAATCTTTGAGAAGAATGAAGCTCCTCTCAGTTGGTCGAATAAGTCAACGATTCTGGGCAACGGATACTTATTCCGTATCGTGACTTTATTCAACTCTCGATAATCTACACATAACCTCAACGATCCATCCCTCTTCTTTATGAACAACACAGGGGCACCCCACGGCGAAGTACTCCTTCAGATAAACCCCTGACCCAACAACTTCTCAATTTGATCCCGTAACTCTCTCATCTCTGCTGGAGCCATACGGTAAGGTGCGCGGGCATTAGGCCAAGTGCCCGACGTCAAATCGATCACAAAATCTATCTCTCTACTCGGAGGTAGTCCAGGTATATCCTTAAATACATCGGAAAACTCCCTAAAAACTGGAATCGCATCGAGTGGTATCACCACTTCCTTAGAAGTCTCCTCCTCTATATTGTACAAGTGAGTGGACGATCCTCCCTCAGGGAGAGGCATCGCCACTAAAAACATCTCCTTCCCGGGAATGGAAAAGATAACACTTCTACTAAAACATTCAATCATGACTCGGTACACAACTAGCCAATCCATACCAATAATCGCATCGTACTAAGTCATCTCTAACACTAACATATCAGCGGGTAAAGTAAACCTTCCGATCTCTATACCCACACCTATACAAATAAGTGAAATTACAGAACCCCTACTCAACGGTGAATCTACACAAGTAACCGTGCTCTCGGAGGTGTCTAATAACCCAATAGTGCTTGCAAACCGCATGGCAATGAAACAATGTGTGGCCCCCGTGTCAAATAAAATATGCCCCATAGTCCCCTGAATAGAGAACATACCCTCAATGGCCGGTGGATCCTGTGGGGCTGCGGTATGCTGGAGCTGATACACTCTCCCATACTGAAGCTATCCCTGCTGGGCTGGGACCGCTGGAATGGGTGGTAGTGCTGCCATCTGTGGTGGTGCTGGGAGGGCGGCGGGAAACATAGGCCTCTGTGGCTCATGTCGGGCACCTTGCTGCTGCTGGTGTGGAGCCCTGCCCCTGTTAGGACAATCCTGACGTTTGTGTCCAGTCTTACCACAAATAAAACACTACCCCGAGAATTTTTCCCCTCTCTATCCCTGCTGCCCTCGGCCCTGGTGGCCGTTACCATTCCTCCCCTAGCCATACTGGCCCTGCTGAAACTGCTGCTGCTGACCGTTTTTACCCTGCTGGCCCTGATGGCCATTCTGACCCTGATGGCCCTGTCTGAAACCTCCATGACCACTTCTAAAAACTCCAGATCTGAATCTCTTATGATCCCCCTGTTGGGAACCCTGGTCACCCTACCTGTGCTGTCCCTGAGCAAATTGTGCCCCACTGGCACCATTTCCTCCGGTCCTTCCCTGTTGGCTGGACTCCCCTGATCTCTTACTCTTAGACATGTGGAAGTGATGATCCTGGCAGTGAAGTAATGCAGCGTTAACCACATCAGGATAAGTGGCCAACGAGAGATTACCCAACAAGTTCTGACGAATCCTTTAAGTCAATCCATCCATAAACTTCTGAATCTTCTTCTCCTCAGTCGGTATCTCATCGGGAACAATGATCAAGAGATTTGTGAATTCGGCCTCATACTCGGCAACGGTTCTCCCCTCTTGCTTGAGGTTCATCAATTTCCTCCTCATTTCAGTGTGAACAGCTGACGGAAAATATTTGCGATCAAACCGCACCCAGAATTCCTGAATAGTGAGGGCGTCCCTCTCCTCCGCGGTGGTAATGGACTCCCACCACTGAAATGCAGATCCTACTAGCTTTAAAGTAGTCAGTATCTGCTTCTAAACATCTGTGCACTCATACATCCTTAAGTGCCTCTGAATGTCCTTCCTCCACTGACTGGATACCACAACATCGGAGCAACCTGCAAACTCCGGAGGGTGTGCTTTCTGAAAAGCATCATGAACGCGTTCCCAATCAGACGGGAATGTATGAGCCTGAGCTGGCTCAACTGCCGGCGCCTGGGGTGGTGCCTTCTGTACAACGGCTAGGGCGGCATTTATCGCTTGGGCTACAATAGCTGCAACCTCTGCGGCATTTATAGTGCCCTGAACTGGTGTAGGCCGTGGCTTTGGCTGTGCATCCCTAAGAACTCGCTGCGCACGTCGTGGAGGCATCTGAAATGAGAGTAAAGTCTTATAAGTTCGCAGTTATTATCTCAAAATAGCTGAAGAGCGAAGTATACACAAAAGAATACAACAGTCCTAAAATATAGGGCTCTATATCAAAGAAAGCTCATCGGAAACATAATAAGCCGTACAGATCCTAAGGACACTAGAACTTGATGCTCTGATACCACCTGTGACACCCCGACTAATTAAATCCCGGGTAGCTACTCATTTATTAAATTAATACAAAATGCCAAGTTGGCTTAGTTCATAGCATTACTGTCGCAAACGTTTTAATAATTACTAGCCACCTATTATTTAAAAAGTGAGTTGTCCATTTTAATTAAATCCGATTAACATGAAATAAATGAATTATGAAAAGTTAACATAACCATCACAATATAGTCACAATAGAATAACCATCCATTAATAATGAGTCTGGAGGAAAACTCCTCACAACAAACCGAATACCGAAATAAATAAATACAAAGTCTGAATCACTAAAATTAATTACAACCCAAAGTCTGAAATAACTGAATAAGTAAGATGTCTCTAAAAGGAATGGGCAACATGCCCAACAAATGATAAAAACTAATAATGGAGTCAAGATCAGAAATGGAGGCGTCTACTGTCAAGGTTCTGTAACTTCCACAGCAGCTACAGCACGTCACATGAATAGAACTCCTAAGCATGGTGTCCATGTGGCTGGGCACCTAAAAGGTTTTTACAAAAATAGATTTGAAAGCAAACGGGCCAGAGCCCGATTGTGAAAATAATTTAAAAATATGCAAGTGTTTAATATCATTAAACAGTGAATATAAAGTACATGATAGTGTGTGCACTCACATGAGTTCCTCACCTCTCAACTAATTGTGCACTCCTATCGTACCCGTACCCATTCTAGTTGTTCCCATTATCTAATTAGTCCGATACCAAATAGTTGTTCCCATTATCTAACTAGTCCGATACCAAATTTTACATTGCTACGATAAAAAATTCAATTCCCAACTGCTTTTAATTAACAGAGTGTTATAACTTGTTACACAATTTCCCATGTTAGTACTACTAACTACTAGAGATCTTCCATTTTCACTTTACAAATTGTTGTTATTATTTATACTCACATTCATTCATGACAATTCATTTCAACTAACAGTGTATTATTCCCATCATAAATATACGATACTAGCACCCCGAGACTAAGCTGCGGTGCACACATACTCTGCTATCCAATCCCGATACATCACGTACATAAGGACCACGTATTCCGAATCTCTCAGGAAACGTTTCATTAATCAACAATCACAAACAATGGAGGCGAACATAGTTCACATCACATGGGTCACGCACATACCTACGCTCCCATGATCAGCAGACTTATTAACTTCTCAATAAGTCCTTCTCTGACCTATGTCCTTGAGGTACCAATCTAGATCTCCCCCGTAGGCACACAAAGATTAGATGGCCCTAAACGAACTCCAACCTCCCATGATAGCAAGTACGGTAGGTATGTTATACACAGATAACTACATAAACTAAGCATTCACACATCTTAGATATTACAATATTTTATTAGTGGTATACTTCTCGTTCTTATACCAACATTTTGTATTATACAAGTCACAAGTCCCCGGTTCATATGTATTTAAGTTATCAACTCTTCTCACGTCGTAATTTGTTACTCGCTTCCCAAACCATAAATGTCATCCGGTTTACTATAAGATTCTAAGTTTTACTCTTCAATGTACCCCAATCTCCCAACTATACCCATTAGTTAAATAAGGGAAGGATATCTCACCATTAAAATAAGTCTACGGGACACTAGAAATAAATTCAGGACAAAAAGGCCATTCTGTCAACTCGTTAGAAGTCTCGTTCGAACGAGTTCGTTTGAACGAAATACCAACTCGTTAGAAGTCATACTGTCATCTCGTTAGAAGTTCGTTCGAACGAGGTCGTTCGAACGACCTGGGCAGGTCTTCTAAAGAGATGGCAGTTTCAGACCAGAAATTCCCAAATCCGTTTTTCTCAATTCTTATCTCCTCTAAATCTGCCCTAAGACCATCCAAATTATGTTTTAACGTATATAAACCATTTCTAATCACCCTAGATCATTCCTTAACATATTTAAGGGGTCAATTCTTACAAATCATCATGGAATTAATATAAATCTCCAAATATTTTCCTCAAACCCTATGAACATGAACTCATAATTTTCTTATGCCCAATTACTCATCATAAATCCATTTTTAAATCATCATATATATCTCTTCGAATATTAAATCAGTCCATCATCATTCTACATACAAATCCTAACCCAAATTCAAAGTTCCTCCAACAATTTCATGGGTTTTCTTTAAAAAGTTCAATATAAGATAATTCCTACACTAAGCATGGAAGACATATTCAATGCACTAAAAATACCAAATCACTTGCCTTAGATTGTTCTCCAGAGTTGATGTTGGTGAATGAAGGTTGATTCTCTCATTTCTCTACAGATTTTCTCCCAAGGTTGAAGATGGTTTGGTTTTGGTTCTTGTAACTTCTCTCCAACTTCTCTCAAAACTCCCGTTGCCCACTTTCTAAACTTTTGCTGGTAATGGCCTTAGTGGCCCCTTTATAATAATAAATATTAACTATACTTTTCGTGGGTTTTAATTCCCATATTTTTAAAATTACCAAAATACCCTTTTAAGTTGCCGGTTTGGCCTAAAAATGCCCCGGGACCCAAGCTAAACCCCCGACTAGTGTTTTCCGATTATTTCAACCCTTCCGGAATCGTTGGCACACTCAAAATGACCATTCGGTTGATAAAAATAAAATTCACTTTTTTTTTTATTTCAAATGATTACATTCGTGACGCGACTCACACGCGCGTCTCAACTAAATTTCCCAAATTGTCGTATTTCAGTCTCGCGACAATTTTAATATTTTCAATATTCATATATTGCCATATTTACACATCATAATCAAATACCAACTCACATCTCGTTAGTATTTATATCCGGATTAATTTTTAATTAATTCACATTTAATTTAATTAATCCCTTAAATAAATATCAATAAAATTACGGGGTATTACAAGAAACAGATCGAAGCTAACTCGACGAACTACGCTCCCATAGAATTCCACTATCTGAACCAAGAAGTCTGAAAATATAAAAATTCCCTTAAAGTTCCATCAAATGACAAACTTTCTTGAAACGCAACCAAATGTTTCGTTTAACGTTCCAATACCTACAAAATCACATATAAACCTTACAGACACACACACACACACACACACACACACACACACACACACACACACATATATATATATATATATATATATATATATATATATATATATATATATATATATATAAGTAAGTAAGAAAAAACAGAAACAAAACTTTTAGAGTGCAAAATTAACGGGCGCAAATATACAACATTCGTGATGTATCACACACCCTAACTTAGACATTGTTAGTCCCTAGTGACGAAACAAAGCAAAATCAGTTCAAAAAAGAGAGATATAAAAAATAAAGCATATAAGATAGAAATTCTACTTTAGTAGGCGAATGATGAATTTAGCATATGCTAGAAGCCGTTAAACACCTAAGTTACCATAGTGGACGAGTGTTGTCTCGTGAGGCTTTACAGGTATGAAACCCACAAACATCAAAGTTTCCTAAATAACTATTCCCAACATGCAATACGACAATACCAACAATAACCAAAAAGATTCTAAAAAGTTATTTATCATTAACATTATAAAATGAACTTCAAAAAATTGATTCCTTAAGTGTGGGAGGAAGAGCGAGCACATGCAAAGTATGATTTGGCAAAATTTTGATAATTCGGATAAGCATTAAAGTGTGCATGGTATTCATTCATCTCTGGTGTATACACTCAACAAATAAAATGACTATGAATGGGGTGAAACACACTGGACATGCGGTTATAAAGAGTAATTATAAATGAAAATTAGGTCGTCCACAGTCATGAATGAAGAACGCTGTTTATAAAATGAAAAATATGTAATCTCAATGAAAGGATATCGTTCATTAAGGGAGACGAAAGACGTATTCACAAATTATCGTAATTACTGTGCCATTTGAATCACACTCACCCGAGGATCATATGGGAATTTTTAAGGGTTATAATGTAGGTTAGGGGTTAAGATTTTAAATTAAGGGAATATATACGGATTCAAAGTGTTCGGAGAAAATACTCGGGATAATGAAAAATTGAGGACAATTTCAAAATTAGAATATGATTTCCATAACAAGCATTGGTTATGACATTGGAGAGTAACAAAAATTATTAAACACTATTTACATCACGAAATACTTTCTCTCTCTCTTTTCTTTTTCTCTTCTTTTTCTTTTGTTATTCTATTGTTTTCTTCTTTTCTCTTTTCGTTTCTTTTCTTTTCTTTTCATTTTTTCACTTTTTCTTTTCTTTCACACTTTCACATGTTTAATTACAACCACATAACAAGAACATCATTTAATCCCAAGTATCATTCCAAAAGCAATGTATGGAAGGAGAAATGTATGGTTTAAAACTCCAATCTGGGAATGGTTATAAGATTTTGGGTTATGAAACGTAAGGCTATATTTAGGCTCAAAGGGGTTAACACGAAAAAACATATAAGGTGATGTTATGGTCAATATGAGTTTATAACAAATATGGCCTATGATCCTTTACTAAGGTTTACGCAATTCTCGAGTCAAAACAACTTTGAAAATCATGATCAAGTAACACACATCACCATGAACTTAATTAATGAACGTTCAATGAAAAAATAGTGAGATTACCAACGAATTTAGCGTTTTTAAGTAGGAAAGAGTAATGTATAAACATTTACAAACAAAGAAAATCACAAAGCTCACTTGGTGTAAGTATATATAGTGCAACAAAAGATTACCAAGTTATAAAGACCTTGAACCAAATAATTTAAACAAGAAAAGAGCACGTGCTTATAGTTTAAATTTTAATTCATGAGTTTTTTCATAATATTAATGATTTGATGACTAAAGTCTAATGACTTCTAAAATTGAGAACATGCATAATTTAATTATCTATTGGATTGGGCATTGACTGAAATTTGTCGTCAAATAAAGGCAAAATCCTCAACAAAGAAGAAAGAAGAAAGAAGAAAGAAGAAAGAAGAAAGAAGAAAGAAGAAAGAAGAAAGAAGAAAGAAGAAAGAAAATATTTTTGAATTTCCTATTTTTGTAACAAAAATGCATACTTGGTAAGAACATGTGATCAAATCAAAGAAACTCAGAACCAATCGGAATAATATCCCACACCCCTAACTTAAACCTTGAGTTATCCTCAATGTGAATAAATAAACAAAGTTAAAGAGAGAAAATAACGATATTATCCAAAATGGTGTGATTTTCGAAAAGTACAAGTCCAAATATTCTACAAAATATGTTAGCACCAAGTATGACGATAAAGAGTAATAAAAACTTAACTAATTACACTAAACAATAAGTAAAAAATAAAATCAACCTAATATGTACAACCTATAATTTTAACTTCTAACTAATTACACACTAGAAGTTGAAATTTGTGAGGATCCACCCAAAATACGATTGGACTTTGAGGGATAATCGGCGTACCCTCATTTTAATACATGCCTTTCGAAAAATAAGAATTTCGTTTGAAACACAAAAGGCACCTATAAGGTGAAAAAAGTAACCATCATCGATTAAAAGATTTTGACGGATGATGGGGGGTTTGGATTGAACGGGTGATCAATACACATGGGTTCCAAAAAAATAGAATTTTCTCCCAAAGATTTTGCAATTGGAATGAGAGGTGGCACACAGGAGGCAAGATTGACTTCATGGAAAGCGACTCAAGTAAGTAATCATCATCGATGAAAGGGTTGAACATTTCAAAGTTTTAAACCGATTCATGGGATACTTGTAACGGTTACATAAAGGGGAATGGAGATGGAGAAGAAATAAATTCAATCTCAATAGATGACTCATCATTGCTTGAAGATTGAATCCAAAGGAGAAATATTTACTTTGAATGGTATGTTCGTACAAAATTATTTGAGTCAGAAAGTCTCAACCTCCTCTTTATTTTCCCAAGAAGAAATCATTTCATTGCAAATGGATACTACATCCATTTCTTCCTCACTTTCATTCTCTCTATTATGCGAAGGACTAAGTGATTAATGGTTTGTTATAAAGTAAGCATCGATTCCTCATTGTGTTCAATATATTCCTCAAATTAAAAATTCCCAGAAGAAAAATCATTGGCGGATTCAAACAATGCATCTAATTCTGTTGCCTTACGATGATTCTCTTCCCGATAACGATTTTCAAATAACGGAGACAAAAGTGCTAGAATGTATAAGATTAATGGGAGAAAATATACAATATGTGTGACGTATCACATCCCCTAATATATACATTGCTAGTCCCTAGTGATAAAACAAAACAAAACAAAACCAATCCAAAAGAGAGAGATATCAAATGCATCTAAGCATATAAGATAGAAATGCCACTTTCGTGGGCGAACGATTGAATTTGGCGTTTACAACAAGCCATTAAACCCATAGGTTACCTTAGTGGACGAGTGTTATCTCATTAGGATTTTCAGGTATAAAACCCTTAATCATAAAACTTTCTTCAAAAGGTATGTACAACATCCAATTTAACAAGCCTAATAATAACAAAAGGATTTCAAAACGTTATTTGCCATTAACATTGTAGAATGAACTTCATATAATTGAAACATTAAGTGTGGGAGGCAGAGAGAGCACGTGTAAACTATGATTTGGAAAAACTTTGATAATCGTGATAAACATTAAAGCGTGCATGGTATTCAATCTTCTTCGGTGTATACATTTAACAAATGAAATCACTATGAATGGGGTGAAACACACTGAACATGCGGACATAAAGAGTAATTATAAATGGAAAGTAGGTTGCACACATGTCATGAATTAAGAGCTCTATTTATACAATAAAAAATATGTAATCTCATTGAAAGGATACCCGTTCATCAAGGCGGGCGAAACACATTTCACATATCATCACAATTATTATGGCATTTTAATCACACTCATCCTGGGATCACACAGGAATTTTAAATGGTCATAATGTAGATTAAGGGATAATTAGGGGATAAGGTTGTGAAATGAAGGGAATATGAACGGATTCAAAGTGTTCGAGGGAAATACTCAAGATAATGGAAAATTGTTGAAAATTTCAAAATTAGAATATGATTTTCATACTAAGCATTGGATATGACACTGGAGAGTAACAGAGATTCTTCAACACTATTTTCATAAAGGAAATACTTTATCTTTCTATTTATTTTCTTCTTTTCTCTTTTCATTTGTTTTGTTTTTCTTCTCTTTTTTCCTTTCTTTCACACTCTCACATGTTTAATTGCAACTACATAACAAGAACATCATTAATTCCCAAGTATCATTCCAAATAAAGGTATGGAAGGTGATATGTATGGTTTAAACCTCTAATTTGGAGTTGGTTATGAAATTTTGTTTATGAAATGATAGGCTATATTTAGAGTCAAAGGGGTTGACTAGGGAAAACATATTTGGTGAGGTCAAGGTCATTATGGTTGTATAACAAACATGGCCTATGATATTTTTTACACAATTCTCAAGTCAAAAGAACTTTAAAAATACGATCAAGTAGCACATTTCATAATGAACACAATTAATGAAGGATCAATGAAAGAATAGTGAGATTGCCAAAGAGTTTAACGCTTTTAGGGAGGGAAGAGTAATGTACAAACACTCACAAAGGAAGAAACGCACAAAGCTCACTTGGTGTAAGTATATACAATGCAACAAAAGATTATCAACTTAAAAATTCCTTAAACCAAATCATTTAAATAAGAAAAGTGCATGTGCTCATGGGTTTAAAATTTAATTCATGAAGTTTTTCATAATTTCTAAAATTGAGAACATGCATTATTGAATTATCTATTGGGTTGGGGATTTATTGAAATATATCATCGAAAACAAAGGCAAATAGCCAACAAAGGAGAAAAAAGAAAGAAAATATTTTTGAAATTTATTATTTTTCAATATAAATGCATACTTGGTAAGAATATGTGATCAAATCAAAGAAAATAAAAAACCAATGGGATGAATATCCCACACTCCCTATCTTAAACCTTTAATTGTCCTCAATATGAATCGAGGATCAAGTTAAAGAGAAGAAAAGAGCGATATTACCCAAATCAAAGTGATCTTTGGAAAGTACGAGTCCAAAAATTCTACAAAATATGTTAGCACCAAGCATAACAAGAAAGAATAATAAAAAATGAACTAATTACACTAGACAATAAGTAAAAAAAATCAACCTAATATATATATCCTACAATTTTAACTTCTAACTAACTATATACCAGAAATTGAAATTTTTAAGGGTCCACCAAATACGATTTGACTTTGAGGTATAATCGGCGAACTCTCATTTGAGTACACGCCTTTCAAAAAATATGAATTCTGTTTGAAATACGGGAGGCATGTATAAGGCGGAAGAAAGGAACCATCATCAATTAAAAGTTTTTGGCGGTTGGTAGGGGGTTTGGATTGAATGGGTCACGAAAACATATGGAATCCAAAAAAATAGATTTACCTCCCAAATATTTTGCAATTGGAATGGTTCGTGGCACACATGGAGGAAATATTGCCTTCATGGGAAGTGACTTAAGCAAGTGATCCTCATTTGTGGAAGGGTTAAACGTTTTGAAGTTTTGAACCGATTCATGGGATAGTTGTAATGGTTCGGTAACAGGAAATGAAGACGAGGAAGAAATAAATTCAATCTCAAGAGACGACTCATCATTGCTTGAAGATTAAATTCAAAAGGAAAAAGTTCACTTTGAATTAAATGTTATTATAAAATTGTTTGAGGCAAAACATAAGTCTTAACCTCCTCTTTTTTTTTTTCCAAAGAAGAAATCATTTTAGTGAAAATGAATACTACATCCATTTTTTCCTCACTTTCATACTCTATTATGCCTTGGGACAAGTGATCCAAAGTAGGCATCAATTCCTAATTTGGTTCAACACATTTCTCAAGTTCAAAAGTCGCAACAGAGAAATCATTGGTGGATACAAGTAATACATCCAATTCTTTTTCCTAATGACGATTCTCTTCCGGATAATGGTTTTCAAATAACGGAGACAAAAGTTCTAGGATGCATAAGATTAACGGGCGCAAATGTGCAATATGCGTGACGTATCACACCCCTAACTTAGACATTGCTAGTCCCTAGTGACGAAACAGAACGAAACGAGTCCAAAAGAGAGCTATATAAAAAATATGTACGAATATAATATAAAGCCACTTTCACGGGTGAATGATTCCGTTTAGCATATGCAATAAGCCGCTAAACCTCTAGTCTACCCTAGTGGACGAGTGTTGTCTTGTTAGGGTTTTCAGGGATGAAATCCACAAACATCAAAGTCTCTTTAAAAAGTATGCTTAACATTCAATGCGACAAGCACAAAAATAACGAAAAGATTTCAAAAAGTAATATATCATTAACATTATAGAATGAACTTCATAGAATCAAAACCTTAAGTGTGGGAGGAAGAGCGAGCACATGCAAAGTATGATTTAGTAAAACTTTGATAATCCGGATAAGCATTAAAGTGTACATGGTATTCAATCCTCTCTAGTGTATACACTCAACAAATAAAATCACTACGAATGGGGTGAAACACACTGGACAAGTCGACGTAAAGAGTAATTGTAAATGGAAATTGGTCGCGCATATGTGATGAATGAAGAATACTATTTATACAATGAAAAATACGTAATCTCAATGAAAGGATACCCTTCATTAAGGAAGGTGAAACACATTTTCACATATTATCGCAATTATTATGACATTTGAATCACACTCACCCTAATATCACATGAGACTTTTAAAGGGTTATAATGTAGGTTAGGGGTTAAGGTTATGAAATGAAGGCAATATATATGGATTTAAAGTGTTCGAGGGAAATACTCGGGATAATGAAAACTTGTGGACAATTTCAAAATTATATTATGATTTCCATAGCAAGAATTGGATATGACATTGGATAGTAACAATGATTATCGAACACTAATTACATCAGGAAAATACTTTCTCTTTCTCTTTCTCTTTCTTTTCTTCTTTTTCTTTTTCTCTTTCTTTTGTTTGTCTTTTGGTTTTTACTTCCTCTTTTATTTTCTTTTATTTTTCTTCACTTTTTCTTTTAATTCCTACTTTCACATACTTAATTGTAACCACATAATAAGAGCATCATTGAATCCTAAGTATCATTCCAGACAAAGGTATGGAATGTGATATATATGGTTTAGAACTCTAATTTGGAGTTGGTTATAAAATTTTAGGTTATGAAATAAAAGGCTATATTTAGATCCAAAGTGGTTGACGAGAAAAAAAAATATAAACCGAGGTCAATGTCAATATGGGTATATAACAAAGATGGCCTATGACCCTTTTCTGAACTTTACACAATTCTCGAGTCAAAACAACTTTGAAAATCATGATCAAGTAACACATTTCATAATGTCCACAATTAATAAGTGATCAATGAAAGAATAGTGAGATTACCAAATAATTTAACGGTTTCAAGGAGGGAAGAGTAATGTATAAATATTCACAAACGAAGAAAAACACAATGATCTCTTGGTGTAAGTTATACAATGAAACAATAGATTACCGTGTTATAAAAGTCTTAAACCAAATCATTTATAGAAGAAAAGTGCATATGCTTATGGGTCTAAAGTTTAATTCATGAAGTTTTTCATAATATCATTACTTTGAGGACTAGAGTCTAATAAATTTTAAAATCGAGAATATGCATCATTGAATTATCGATTGGATTGGGCATTTATTGAAATTTATCATAAAAAATAAAGGCAAAATACCCAAAAAAGGGAGAAAAAAAGAAAATATTTTTGAAATTTCCTATTTTTCAACAAAAATGCACACTTGGTAAGAACATGTGATCAAATTAAAGAAACTCAAAAATCAATGGGAAGAATATTCCATGCCCCCTAACTTAAACTTTGAGTTGTCCTCAATCTGAATCAATGTCCAAGTTAAAGAGAGAAAAATAACAATATTGCCCAAAATGGAGTGATCTCCGTAAAGTACAAGTACAAAGATTATGAAAAATATGTTCACACCAAGAATAACAAGAAAGAATAATAAAAACTTAACCAACTACACTAGATAAAAAGTAAGAAGAAAAATATACCTAATATGTACAATCTATAATTTTAACTTTTATCTAACTATACACTAGAAGTTAAAATTTTTGTGGTTCACCCAAAATACGATTTGGCTTTGAGAGATAATCGGCGTACCCTTGTTTGAGTGCATACCTTACGAACATTAAAATTACGTTTAAAACACGGACGACATGTATAAGGCGTAAGAAAGAAACTAGTATCAGTTAAAAGTTTTTGACGGATGATGGGAGGTGTGTATTGAATGGGTGACGAATACACATAGGATCCAAAAATATAGAATTACATATAAATTTTTTTTTGCTTTTGGAATGGGAGGTAGCGCATATGGAGGTCATATTGCCTTCATGGAAAGTGAATCAAGCAAGTAATCGTCATCGATGAAAGGTTTTTACGTTTTAAAGTTTTGAACCCATTCATGGGTTACTTATAACAGTCGACAGAGGGTAATGAATATGGGAAATAAATAAATTCAATATCAAGATATGACTCATCATCGCTTGAAGATTGAATTCCAAAGGAGAAGGATTATCTTTCGATCAAATGTTCTTACAAAATTGTCTGAGGTTAAACATAAGTCTCAACCTCCTCTTTTTTTTTTCCAATGATGAAATCATTTCATTACAAATTGTAAGGACATTGTTCGTCAAAATTTAGTATGTCGTATACCGTTACAAATTGCTACAATTCGTTGAAGAATTGAGAAGATTACATCTACAAAGATGAATTCGAATTTCAAAAAGACTTCAACATTCAAGCCCAACAAGGATGAATTTGGTAAAATGTGTTTAAGTTCCATTTACATTTTACATAAAAAAGTGTTGGGATATTTTTATAAAAGTTAAAATGATTTTAAATTGGTTTTTAATTTTTCAAAATCATAAAAGGTTTGGATAAATATCTCCTGATCCCGTGAACAGTTTTAAGATTTGAGGATTCCAAGTTATTTAAAACTTTAAAAGTTTTTAAGTGGATAAGTGACTGTCGTTCAAACGATGTCACATCTTGTTCGAACGAGATGGAGTATCGCTCGAACGACATTGTCTTTCGTTCGAACGACATTGGTTTATGCTGACACGTCACCGCCTTGATTTTTATTATAAATAAGGGTGTCAGGCTTCTGATTTTTGGTGGAGAAAAACTAGTTTTCACAAAATATGTTTTTATACTATTCTCCAACCATTTGAGGGTTCATAACTTTTGTTTTACAATTCATAATCCCAATTACTTTTGTGTGAGTTGTTTTGTGGAACTCAAAACATAGTTTGCTATTATTTCACTCTTTGTGGGGAGATCTCTACGACCAAGATTTGCCTGCTAATTGTGGAGTGAGTCATTACGAATTTTATGCCTGCGAGTCATTGAGGATCTTCTGCATGTTGATTCTTTACTGAAGACTACATGTCTGGACTGCGTGTTCTTGTGGTATAACTGCGTGTGAACCATTGCTGATTTTTAGCCATTGCTTTGAAGGTTTGATGAAGACACCATGCGTTACACTTGTGGGTGATTATCATGTTGTATATAAGTCAATGGTCTTGTAAACTTGTCAAAGTTCTAGACATAAAAAGGTTTTGCCCTACGGGGATTTTTCCCGAAGTTTGTGTCATATATTTTACTTATGTTGGTTTGACACATGCACACAAGTAGTTCAGGGCTGAATTGATTTGATTCATAAATTGACACTAATTAAATAAGTTTGTAATTGGAATTTGCTCAACTATTTATATCAGTATCGCACACGGTCTTTCAAAATGGTATCCGAGCAGGTTACGCTAATTTATCGCATATTCTTATTTTTTGCAAAATTGTGTGATATTGACTTTTTTTGAAAAAAATTGATTTTTAAAAGTTTGTCGCAATGTTTCCAAACGAAAACTTATATTGTCGATTGCCAATTTTTGACGGGTCTAATTACGCTTACTGGAAAGCCCGAATGAAATCCCATTTAAAAGCAATCGAAGAAAGAGTTTGGCTAATTTGTGAAAGAGGTTGGAATCCTCCCACTGTCACCGCAAATAATGTCATGAATTTAAAACCCGCGTCAGACTAGACTGAGGATGAGTTTAGGTGGAGCACTTATAATTCACGAGGGCTTAGTGCAATTTTTGGACACGTCACCCCTGAAGAGTTTCAACGTATTATGACGTCCACCACGTGTAAAGAAGCGTGTGATATTTTGCAACTCACCCACGAGGGAACTAACGCGGTTAAAGAGTCTGAAATTCAAAATTTGACCACTCAATTTGAGACAATCACTATGTTAGAGACTGAGTGTTTTGACGAGTTTTATGCACGTTTGTCTGATATTGTCAACATTAGTTTTAATCTAGGCGAGCCTATACCTGATGCACGAGTGGTTAAAAATATTTTAAGATCGTTGCTTAAACGTTTTATCCCCAAAGTGACTGTTTTAAATACCTTAGAAAATTTGAGTCGTTTGAATTAGAAGAGTTGGTAGGAGACCTCTAGACGTACGAAATTGACATGTTCCCTGACACTATCAAACCTAAGGATATGGGAATAGCACTTAAAGCCCAAAATAAGAAAAATAAAGTGAGTTTTTGTGAGTCTGAATATGAGGACGAGTCTGAGTTTGACATGGCCCTGCTTGCAAATAATTTTAAAAAATTTCTCGAGTTCTCAAAACAAAATTCTTCCAATAAAAGATTTTCGAAGAAAAACAAAAAGAAAGACAAGGCTAAAGAAAGCGATGAGAAAGAGAAAGAGGGTGAAGAAAAGTTTAAAAATATAAATATTTTGAGTGTGAGGGAAAATGGCACAAGTTATTTGAGCGTCCCACTAGGCTTAGGAGATAGGGGAAGAAAGTTTTCATTCCATCCACCCTTAGTGATACTGAGGGAGAAGAGGGAGATGAGGACGATGAGTCCGGTAAAGGTTTAGGACATGGTATGTGTGTTGCTTTTTTATCCAGTCACAAGAGCATACCCACTTTTTCCCACATCGATGAGGACACTTGTGCACGTGATACCCCCGAGGAGGTTTTGAGTGTTTCTAGCGAGTCTGAGAGCGAGTGCGCTAGTGATGATGAGAGTGAACTCCAGATTGCGTTTCGAGAGTTGTACGCCGAGACCTTAAAGACACAAAAATTGAATAACAAGTTGGGTCTCAAGATGAAAGATTTGGAGAGAGATTGAAAGTTTTAAGGAGTGTGAGGAAAGAGCAAGTCAACTTGAGAAAGTGAAGGTTTCTTTGAGTGAACAGTTGATTGCTTTGAATAGGGAAAATAGTGAGCTTTTAGCCCGCGTGTCACAATTAGAGACAGATCTTAAGCACGCCCTGGAGGCTAAAGTCACTTTGGAGAACGCATCAAATAAGGTAGAAAATATGGTTCTCAATCCTATTTTGGGGAGTGGTGAGAGTTTAGGAATAAGTCATGACGATGCATCAACTTTTTTTGTTACACCCGAGCCGATTTCTACTTTAGTGTTGGATTCACATGACTCTCGACCCAACCCACCTAGGCATCTAGTACCTGTTAGGAGAGCTCATAGGAGATATTTTGAGAGAGGTGTACCTAGTCTGATTTATGTTTGCTCCCATTGCAAAAATAGAGGACACCTTATGGAGTTTTGTTTTAAATTGGGTTATGTGTCACGCTTTGCTCATACACATGTTCGCACACATGCACCCACCCATGATACTTTTCTTGCACATAATGATAAAGAGTTTGCACATATTCGAGAGAAAGTAAAGTTTTTGGTCAAGATTTCTCATGATTTGATGGAGTTATTTCAAAAGATATCACCATATTTGCAAAACTCCACCACACCTACCAGTTGAGGTCTAAACATGTTTGCTAGCATAGGTTGTTTTGCATGATATTATCTTATGCCTATTGCTAGTATGTACCATTTGTTTTCAATTTAGTTAGATTTTTGTTTGCTTTTCTTATTTTTGGTACTGTTTTAGCACTGTTTTGGATCTGATTGCCCATTTCAGGAACTGTTTTCTCAAAAAAAATTCTCACTAGTCAAAACTGAATAATATTCTGCTTAATCTGGGTAAATTTTTCTTTTCTCGTTCTAACGAGAATACATGTCGCCCAAACTCTTCTCGCGAGATCCGGTGTCGTTCAAATGACAAAGAATCTCGTTCAAACGACATGTTGAGATTTCTTGAAATTTCTGTTTGCAGTCCTATGGTTCATATAAATATTTTATTTGGTACTACTGGGTTTGTTCTGAAAAGTGTTCGAAAAATACAAAAAGATTTTCTTTTTAGAAAAATTTGAAAAATTCAAAAAGAGTTTTGTATTTTATTTGCACCTTATATAAATTGACTTTTAGGATGACCAAGTCACGATTTCATTTTATATCCATGTGACTGTTTGATAGTGTTTTGAAACAATATATTATGTCATTCATGTGCTTTACAAAGTTTGGAGTCTTTGAGATGATATAGTATTGCTACTTATATGATTGACTCTATTTATCCTTTATTGAAGAGATGCATGGATTTTTTTGACTTTTGTGCTTGTTTATCACATGTTGGTTGAGTGTTTTCATCTCAATTCTATCTATACAACGAACCAAAAGCTATAAAACTTGACAAAGTAGTGCATGTTAAAACCGTTTGTGAGTTTAGTGATTTATTTTAAAAAATGGGGAAGGGCTACAAAAGGTACTTATTTATCTTTTGCGATTAAGCCACCGTTTAAATGGACCTAAAAAAGTGAGGAATTGAAAATTATTCGGGGTCCGATGAGGTTTAAAAGAGCCCAAAAAAAATTAAAAGGCAATAAAAAGAAAAATTATGCCAAAAATGGGCCTATAGATTTTGGTTTCATCACCTCATAAGAAAAATAAAAAGCATTATCTTTTAACGAGGGAGTTTGGATGGAATTTTCAACGGTTTGCACGTTGTTGAAAGTCATGAAAAAAAGCATTACATAGTTTTGGACGTTATTTGGTGTGGAAATCATTTATAATTTGATTTGTTGATATGATTAAGACGATGTCATCTAAATTCAACAATTTTACACCAAAGGACTATTTTGGATGTTCATTCGTTAGGAGTACACTTATGCATCTTGTACATATGATATGATTGAGTTGATTTTCCTATTGAATTTGCTCACACCCATTCATTCCATTTTCATGATTTGGTTGTCTTGGTGTAAATTCATGGTGTGTGATTTTTGTAACATCATTTTTTGCATTTTTGTATAAAAAATCATAAAAATTTAAAAATTGTTTGTTTACCTTGGTTTACTGTGACACTCCGATTTGTTTTATGTGATTTATTCTTTTCCTTGTCTATTTTGAACAAATAAAAAGGGGGAAAACAAATTAAGATTTTATGGGGGAGTTTAAGTATGGGGGAGAATTGATTATGATTTCATGTTTACGCTTTATATCATTTCAAACTCGATACGTCACGAGGTTTTTTGCTTTATCTCATGTGTGTAGGTACAATTGAAGATTTTTGGATTGCACACCCTTATGAGAAAAGCTTGGAGTTTTAAAAAGTTGATTGTTGAAGCATCGTTTGAAAATATTTAAAGACTTGTTCATTTATCTTTCCACGTTTGAGTTTAAGGGAGGGTAGATTTGTATAGGTCATTTGATTTTGATAATTCAGATATTTTTTATTTTGTACCGGCATAGACATAGGGGAAGATTTGTAAGGACATTGTCCATTAAAATTTAGTATGTCGTATACCGTTACAAGTTGTTGAAGAATTGAGAAGATTACATATACAAAGACGAATTCGAATTTCAAGAATACTTAAACATTCAAGCCCAACAAGGATGATTTTGGTAAAATGTGTTTAAGTTCCATTTACATTTTACATTAAAAGTGTTGGGATATTTTTATAAAAGTTAAAATGATTTTTGAAATGATTTTAAATTGGTTTTTAATTTTTCAAAATCATAAAAGGTTTGGATTCTCCTGATACCGTGAACCGTTTTAAGATTTGAGGATTCCAAGTTATTTAAAACCTTATCAATTTTTAAGTGGATCTGTGACCGTCGTTCAAATGACATCACATCTCGTTCGAACGACGTCGTCTTTCGTTCGAACGACAGTGGTTTATGCTGACACGTCACCGCCATGATTTTTATTATAAATAAGGGTGTCAGGCATCTGATTTTTGGTGGAGAAAAACTGATTTTCACAGAATATGTTTTTATACTATTCTCCAACCATTTGAGGGTTCATAACTTTTGTTTTACAATTCACAATCCCAATTTCTTTTGTGTGAGTTGTTTTATGGAACCCAAAATATAGTTTGCTATTATTTCACTCTTTGTGTGGAGATCTCTACAACTGAGAGCTGCATGCTATTGTAGAGTGAGTCGCTACGAAGCTGATAATTGCGTGTCATTGAGGATCTTTCACGTGTTGATTCTTTGCTGAAGACTGCGTGTCTGGACTGGATGTTCTTGTTGTATAACTGCATTTGAACCATTGCTGATTTCTAGCTGTTGCTTTGAAGGTTTGACGAAGACACTGTGCGTTACACTTGTAGGTGATTATCAAGTTGTATATAAGTTAATGGTCTTATAAACTTGTCAAAGTTCTAGAAATAAAAAGGTTTTACCCTGCGGGGATTTTTATTGAAGTTTGTGTCACATATTTTACTTATGTTGGTTTGACACATGCACACAAGTAGTTCAAGGGCTAAATTGTTTTGATTCATAAATTGACACTAATTAAATAATTTTGTAATTGGAATTTGCGCAACTATTTATATCAGTATCGCACACGGTCTTTCACGAATGGATACTACATCCATTTCTTCCTCACTTTCATTCTTAATTATGCCTTGGGCTAAATGAAGAATAGTTTAATCTAAAGTAGGCATTGATTTGTCATTTGGTACAATACATTCCTCAACTTCAAAAGTCTAGTAATAAAAATCATAGTCACATTAAAATAATGCATCTAATTCTTTTTCCTGACGATGATTCTTATCCTGATAACGATTTCCAATATTTTCATTCTTAAGAATGTGTAAGCCCTCGCACAACGTCATAGGTGGAGCCGCGAATTCTTGAAAATGAGAAGTTTGAAAACTATTCTCAGAACTACTATCAAAATCATGATTGTAAGAATTTTAAAATCTATTGCGATTAGTTTCGACATTCTTATTGCAAGGATTTTGTGGCCCACCATCAAAAAGATCATTCTCTAAATTCCCATAATCATTTACTTGAATTTTGTAATACCCACCCTGAGATATTTTAGATGTATCAAGCTTTTGAATTTGAGAGTTTCACCAAAAGTCATAGGTTTAGGGGGATTTTGACAATTATCGTTACGATTACCGAAAACATTAGAATAAAACATGCTTACCCCCAAAATCTCAAGATGAAAAATTTCTCAAAGTGAGTGTGGCCAATAGATTCAAGCATTTCTTGGCACTAAAATGTAAAAGTGTGAAAAACTAGTTAACAAAGAATACAAATAAAAGGAAAAATGCTAAGAAATACTGAATAATTTACAATCTAAAGCAAAACAAACCCCAACAACGACACCATTTGATAATATTGTGAAAATCGGGAGTTCGTCTTACTATGCTTGTCACTCCCATGGCTATGCAAAAACCTAAAATATTACTACACTCTTTACGAATGTAAATCAACTAGTTCGGGTATCGAATCCACAGGGACTGTTGTTCGATGTTAATTCATTTATTATTTATGTATAAAAGTGTAAAATATGATAATTTTAACAAGATATTTATCTAGGCATGAATTTAAACTAAGATTAACAAAATGAGTACACACTATAGATTGAAAATAATATCCCCGCCTTTGGTTTATTAGTATAAAGGGCTACATGGAAAAAATTATTTACAGATTAAATCTCATTTTATCAATTAATCAAACCTAGAGTTGTCACCCCCTAAATTGCTATAAAAGCCTACTATAATTTTGGTATCAATAAATTTCCCAAAATTATGCACACAAGGTCGTAAATATATCACATACATGATATATACTATTAAATATCATAGGCATAAAATCAATAAAAACCTAACCCATTTGAACTTATATACTCCATCACCAAAACAAAGAGACGAAAGTAATCCAAGGTAGGTTTAATCAATTTCAACCTAAACTAAATTAGCTAGATTGCATATTAAATGGCATAAATGAAAAGGAAAGTAATAAGTTAAGCAAGAAACTACATTAAAAGCTTGAAAACTAATTAACAAAGTAAGAAAATAAATAATCACAGCTAATAAATGTGGAGAAGATGATGAATAGTTTTCTTACACAACAAAATCCTAGGAAAGAGAATGGAGGAAATAGCTCCAACACCAACCAAACCCTAAGATATCTACTAAAATCTGAATATAAAAAAACATCCAATTTAAACATATATAGTAAGTTGGATTAGAAGAAAAGAGAGAAGAAAAAAATAAGCAAAATGCTAGAACTCAGCTGGTGTTGATCGATTGATGGTTCTGAAAAATGCCCATTACCTTCCTTCGTAGGCAAAATTTGATTGTCCGAGTAGTGCTCTATTTTATGGGGGCAATTTGTTCTTTAAAAGGGAGAAAAGTTTCTTCATGAAAACAACTATAACTTGATCATTTGAACTCGAAATGACGCACCATTTGTGATCACGTGAAGCTAACTCGACGAACTATCTCCTATGGAGTTCGACTGTCCAGACCAAAAAGTCTTAAATTATGAAAATGCCCTTAAAGTTGCATCAAATGATGAAATTTCATGAATCGCAACCAAATGCTCCTTTTAGCGTTCCAGTACAGATAAAGGCTCACATAAACCTTGCACGACACACGCACACACACACGGGCACACACACACACACTCGCACACACACACACACATACACACACACACACATATATACACACACACACACACACACACACAGACACACACACATATATATATATATGTGTGTGTGTGTGTGTGTGTGTGTGTGTGTACAAACCGCGATTAACCAATATATGAGCATAAAAGTAGGAAATAATGGAGACAAACGTTGTAGAATGAATAAGATTGACGGACGCGAATATACAATATTCGTGACATATCATTGACCAAAGTCAAATGGGGTGTAAAAAGAGCGCGATTATTCTCTGTTGGGGTTTGAAGGAAGGCCGTAGGTTCAGTATTGGAGGGACTTTATTTGAACACTATGGAGGAGCCAGTGGTATAATGGGGTATCTACGGAGCCCCTCGATCGGCGAGCTTAGGATAAATGAAAGGTCCTCAAAAGATATACCCCCAATTCAGTGTTTGAGTTCCTAGATGTCTCAATGCTGGTGGTGATTGCAAATTTGCATTTGTAGAAAGCCCAAGGTGATTTATGACCACGTTGATGGTAAATTCCCATTCCTAAGGGCTGAGGTCTGATTATGAGAACCGAGGTGGTGCTTGCAAGGATTATAGCCTAATTCTGAGGGCTTTAGAGGTTATACGGGGACTGTAGATAGATCTGAGGGATGAAGAGGATTGTTGATTGTGGCCTGATTATGAGGGCTAAAAGAGTGGACGGTAATGATTGTGGCCTAATTTTGAGGGTCGAGGGAGTGAATGGTAATGATCGTAGCCTAATTTTGAGGATCAAAGGAGCGTATGTGACTAATACGGGGATCGTAACCTAATTCTGAGTGTCATTGTCTAATTTTGAGGACCTAAAAGGTTTATGCAACTAATACACGAATTGAGGTCTAATTATAAGGGCCAATGTATAATTTTGAGAACCTGAGGAGTATATGCGACCAATACGTGGTTCACGACCTAATTTTGAGGGCCATGGTTTAATTTCGAGGACCTAAAAGTTATATGCGACCAATACGGTGATTGGTCCCTAATCCTGAGGGACAAGGATTAATTTTGAAAACCTAAAGAATATATGACGACCTTGAAGAAGATGTGCGATGATGTGAGAATTTTTGATTTTTTTTTGGATTTTTTGAGAGATTTTGTTATTTTTTCATGATTTTTTAGTGTTTGTGTAATTTGGAATTTTCATAATTTTTATGACAAATGTACATTTATTATTAAATTCTTCTTCTTCCTCTTCTTCTTCTTCTTGGGTTTTTCATGATTTTTTAAGGATTTTTTGTAACAAAATTAGAAGGGGTGCCTACTGACAGGGGCACGAATTCTGAGAGGTCACGTGGGTTCCCAAGGGGTACCTACTAGTAGGAAGACCCATGAGGTATCGAACTGTAAGATCATTATCCTTATATAAAGAGGAGTGAGGAAAGTCCTCGTTCCTTATAACTCTCAAACTCCCTCTCTCTAAAATGGGGTCGTGAGTTTTTTTCGAGATTTTCTACGAAGAAATGGAAAACGAAGCTCATGTTAATGACTGGGCCAACATTGAGTTGGTGAATCATGGGGTTATGCTTGTAGGGCAAACAACGTGTATCACGATGCTATGCCGATGGAGGATTAACGAGTCCTTACGCACCGCTCTATTTTCTTGAAGAATCTTAGCAGCTATATAAGTGTTCTTTTTGGATTATTTTGATTATGTTTGAATTAATTTATTTTGGGAATAGGTTTATGACTTTTTGAATTTAATTTTTTGTTTTGGAAATATTATTAGTCTTATATGGGACGTGCACTTTGCTGGTGTGGGTGCCTTCCGCATCCATCTGATTTTGAGGGTCGACCGGAGTGAAGGGTGTTTGGACCATCTTCCGATTGAGATGAAGAGCTTGGTGCATAGCGCAGGCTTCGGGGACTTGGTGAGAGTGTTAGATGACATGATGTGGTATTCAGCGGTGTTGTGTAATCTGGGGGAGAGATGGGGAGACACCACCCACACTTTTCATTTTGGTGTGGGTGAGATTACGGTGATATCGACGGATGTCCATTAGCTTCTTGGATATTCATACTACACCAAAATAGGCAGATGGTCACTGTTTTGGCCGTGATTTTTGACCATAACCATATTGAGGGTGATAAAATCATGGGTCACTGTCCAAAACCGTGACCCGATATTGGTCGCACTACACCAAAACAGGCAGATGGTCAAGCTTTTGGACCATGACCAAGGCCTATGTGTCACTATTTTGTACCGTGACCATATTAAGGGTGATACAGTCGTGGTACCCCATGTTGGGGTCATGGGCCAGTGTGTGACATTAATGTTGATTGGCTGGTCACGATTATGGACTGTGACCCAGTAGTCATGGTCCAAAATCGCGACCTCGAGTGTGACCATTTAAAAGTACATTTTGTTTTGCGCACGATCTAAAATCGTGACCACTAGTATGACCATTTAAAATTATAAAATATATATTTAAGGTCTAAAACTGTGACCTAATTAAAAAATAAAATAAATAAATTTTAATTTTTTGCATTCCCAAAAAAACTACACATTTTTCAAACTTGTTTACATTTCTAAATCTAAATATTTAGCTGCTATGCGATCCATAATTTAAAAAATAATAATAAAACACAAAATAACTAACTAAAGTCATCAAATTGTTCAGCACAAATAATAATACGATGCATGGATGTGTGAATATGATAATAACATCGCAATATCTTCATCGAAATCCAATGAAGTGATTTTTTCCTTTCACTAATTGAGACTTCAAAATGTTCCTTCTCCAACTAGGCCTATAAACAAGACTTCAAAATGTTTCAAATGGTAAGTAGCAAAGGAATTGAATCCCAAAAACTCCAGGATGCTTACGTAGTCAAAAAGCGCATAAAAGTCCACGTAGTTCATAAGATGAACAAGGTTGGTATCTAGCTTATGATTCAAATCTAGGGTGTTGTGACACCCCGACTAATTAAATACCGGGTAGCTACTCCTTTATAAAATTAATTCAAAATGCCAAGTTGGCTCAGTTAATAGCATCACTGTCGAAAACATTATATTGTTACTATCCACCTAGTATTTAAAAAGTAAGTGCCAAATTTTAATTTAAGTCTGATTAACATGCAATGAGTAAAATGAAGAAATAAATAACATCATTCACCATACTAAAGTAAACTGAATAACCATCACAATAGAGTAAATAAAGCCTGGAGGAAAAACTCCTCACTACAAATCCCACAACTGATAAGTAAACTGAAATAAATAACTAAAAACTGAATACTGAGCAATACATGCTAGTGTCTGAAAACTGAAATGTAAAAATGTCTAATAGAATTGGGCAACATGCCCTACAACTGATAGATGCTGAGACTGGAATCCAAATGAGAGAGGCGTCTAAAAGCAAGTCCCTGTAGCTTCCACAAACAGCTACAGCTCGTCTTCTGAATGAGAATCCTATGCTTGGTGTCCTTGTGGCTGGGCACCTAAAAATGGTTTTACAAGAAAAATAGATTTGAAAAGCAAACGGGTCAGAGCCCGAATGTGTTTATATTTAAAACCTGCAAGTGCTTTAAAACATTTAAAAACATTAAATGCAAAGTACATGTTAGGACGTGCACTCACATGATATTCTCACCTCTCGTCTAACTGTGCACTCCTAACGTAAGTACCCATCTACAACGACACAAACCACTAGTTAAGTGACATCGAATCTAGCTAGACTTATCATAGGACCTGCCTTTTACTTGGTTCTATTAACATTATAACGCTCGAAATTAAACAGGGGTTTAACATAAACTCAGATGCTCAATATGCAATATATATATCACCAAAAGTTAACTCGTTATCAGTCTCGAAACATTACCGTAATTATATTCACCACATTAACATGAAGGTTCCCATTAATTTAGTGTATATTATTCACATCATAAACATACAATACAAGCACCCCGAGAACTAAGCTGCGGTGCACACATACTCTGCTATCCATCCCGGTACATCACGTACATAAGGATCACATATTCCGAATCTCTCAGGAATAGTTTACCGATAACAACATCACAAATAATGGAGGCGAACACAGTCACCATCACATGGGTCACGCACATACCTACGCTCCCATGATCAGTGGACTTATTAATATCACAATAAGTCTTTCTATGACCTATGTTCATCGAGGTACCAGTCTAAATCCCCCCCGTAGGCACACAAGGATTAGAGGGTCCTAAGCGAACGCAAACCTCCCGTGATAGCAAGTATGGTAGGTATGTCATACACACAAATACTATAACAATACTAAGTGTACACGCATCTTAGTAATCACCGTAGTATAATTGTAATACTCTACATCATTATAACATTATCCCAAACTTATATATTTCAAGTCTCCCGTTAATATAAAGTTAAGTTGTCGACACGTCTCACGCCGTAGTCCCTTAACCTTAAAACCTATCTATAATAGATTATCAGGTTCCGATTATTCCCAAATATAACATCTTTATTCCTAAGGTCTTTACTTCTGCTCTAAACCTTATTTCATCAAATTACACAATTTTACACTATTAACCCAAACGTTATCTCACTTAACGAATTTTAATAATCTAGAATAATTCCCCGAATTGCATTCTAATTAAGGTCCACTATAATAATCACACCTACTGGTCTTCCTTAAGGGTGAGGGTATTCATAAGGTCTCCAAACATATCCTCCGAGGGTTTCCACCATTAACATCATATTAAGGAAAATTTCATTCATTCTGGGAAGGTCGATCGATCGACCTATTAATATCGATCGATCGATTTAGTCGATCGATCGACTGATGAATGTCGATCGATCGATCGAACAGGTATGGCTACGGACTGCTTCGTTCTGCAGATTTGAAAACGTCCCAAAACTTATTTCTAACGTATGATTCTCAGATATAACGTTATAGTAATGCCATATAACAATCCTACAGTATTACTAACGTCCATAAATCAATATTTCAACAACTAAAGGCTACATATGGATCAATCTTCATCAAAAACCTAGTTTCCAGATTTTATCTTAAGAACATTCATAAACTTCATCTTAAATCCGTTTTTAGTATAACAAAAGTCAGTGATTCTCTTAATATAATCTTCCAGTAACATTCTACATGCAACCTATATCCCAAAATTAAACTAATAACTCCAATCTTATGGGTTTTTCATTATCTTCCAAGAACATACAAAATTTATGAATAATCTAACATGGAAGAAGCATTATCTGAAATTTAAATGGAATAAATCACTTGCCTTGGTTTGATTTCGAATTTGGTGTTGATTTGGTGAAGAATCTCTGCAAAATTCCTCTCTCTCTCTCCTTCTCCAAGCTTTCTTCTCCAAAAGGTTATAGTGGCTAGGGTTTGCTTTGGGGAAAACTTATGAAAACCTAATATAATAAACCTCCGTAGCTTGTTGGGTTAATAAGGGTTGGTTGGGTCAATTCCTTATCAGATTACAACTCTCCATTTTCGTCACTTTTAATTATCCAAAAATACCAAATTACTAAAATACCCTTTATGGTGCCGGAATGGCCTAAAAGTACCCCGGGACCCAAACTATACCCCCGGCTAGTGTTTTCTGACTATCTCGACCCTTCCGGACGCGTTGGCGCACTCAGATCGACCATACGGTTTATAGATTTTATTTTCACTTTTATTATCAAAATATTATACCGTGACGCGGCGGTCCCACGCGTCTCAACAAAAATTTCTAAAATGCCGTATATAAATCTCACGACAAATTTTCAAATACCAAGTCCATATATAATCATATATGCACATAATCAAATACCAATTCGCATCACATTAGTATTTTTAACCCGGATTAATTTCCAATTAATTCACATTTAATTTATTTAATCCCATAAATAAATATAGCCAAAAGTACGGGGTATTACAGGTGTCTCTTTTGATACATGAAAATATATGTGAAATGTGTTGAAAGTGCAGAAAATTGTGAGAACACTCTAAATTGGAAATTGTGGTATAGGCCCCTTTTTGGGTCTTATGTGAATGTATATATAATAATAAAAAGAGTGGGATTAGTGATACAAGCTAAAAATGGAACAATAATACGAAATAAAGTAGGATTAGTGATTAGAGAATATAAGAAAACTGAATCATGTTACTAATAAGAGACTTTGATGCCTAATAAGGCGTAAACTTTGTATTTAAAACATGTCGTTGGGTGTTTACGCCTAGGGGTGTGCAAAAAAACCGACCGAACCGAACCGGCCCGAACCGAACCGAAACCGGCGTTTTTTTTAGCCCGGTTCGGTTTGCGGTTTAAGGATTTAAAAAACCGACAATATCGGTTCGGTTGTCGGTTTAGACAAAGAAAAAACTGATTCGAACCGAACCGAACCGACATCAATATTATATATTAAAAAATCCTTAAATATCTTTTATTTTTATATCCAAACACCATTAACCAACCTCCAAAACCGACCAAAACCGAAAACCGACCTACAAAAAACCGACCAAAACTGAAAATCGGTTAAAACCGAACCGAAACCGATGTGAATCGAAACCGGCGGTTTTTTTCATCGTCGGTTCGGTTTCGGTCTGATTTTTTCCAAAACCGAACCGATCGATTCGGTCTAAATTGCGGTCCAAAACCGAACCGAACCGACCCGTGCACATCCCTATTTACGCCCTATACAAAAAGATACCACAACTTGGCACACTAAAAATGGAAGTGTAGTGGCAAGTAGGGATTGAATCCACAGGGAACGATATTTAGGATTAAATTGTTTTAACACTTAGAAAAGGGGGGAAAAGAAAGGATGATATGGTGTAAAAGGGAAAAGAGAAAAGAAAAAGTTAACTACGCTAATTAGAACTTAACAAAGGTTAATAAAATGAGATTAGGATCACATCCCCGCCATGGACTAAATAATGTGTAAAAAGGATTTTGGTTCGAAATATTTAACCGAGCATATTCAATTGATTATAAACATCAAACGTGAAGAAATTTAATCCAACAATGAAAGATTAAACTTTTGCTCGAATATAATCAGAAATGGATTAGTTTCAGAATATCGCTATAAACACTAACGTTGCGTGACAAAGAAAGTTAAATGCCTAATATTCCAACTTTAATACACAAGGTTTCAATTAAATGCATATTTACTCAAAACCTAGATTTCAAATCTCAACACCTATTAATGGTGGAAATGTGACCCCAACCCTTAAACTAGCTGCTAGACATAATTAAAACAATAAATACAACAAATTAAATTATGGAAACAACTATTAAACTAACAATAACTAATTAACTAAGCAAGAAATCTAGAGAAAAAATAATAAAAAAATAAAATGGAACTAGATTAAAAGAAAGAGAAGATGAATAGTATCTTGCAAAACCCAAATGGGTGCAAACCCTAGGAGAGAGAGAGGGATGAAAAGCTCCCTCCAAAACCTAAGCTGAACTAACCTAAAATGATGTAAAAATGACTATCCCAACTTAATAGAATGTTTACATATAAATACCCAGCCAAAAACCCATATAAAAATACAAATTTGTCGACTTTTACTATAGTCAAATTGATTCAAAAAAATTCTGAATCGATTCGTCCGTGACAGTGCTGATTGTTCAACTTGGATCAATAATACGGAAAATGCCGTAACTTCTTCATTATAACTCGAAATCAGGGGTGGTCGGAAGCTACGCGAAATTAACTCAGAGGAATACAATTCCAAGAAGGCGTTGGGTCAAAAACCAAAATGATAAAATGACTAAAAATCCCTTGAATGTGCTATTGAAGACGAAACTTTTCCAAAAATGCCATTACTTCTTCGTTGTAAATCGGAATTAGGCGCGGTCGGAAGCTACGTGAAGATAACTCAGAGGGATACAAATTCGAAGAAAACATTGGGAGAAAAACTCAAAATGATGAAATTACTAAAATGCCCTTGAATGTGCCCTTGCATGTGCGCTTGTCGACAAAACTTTCCCATAACGCGATCGAACTTCACCCTAAGCGCCATAATACCTACGAAAGATCAATTATACCTCGCAAAGAATGTAAACACATAAAATAGAGGTTGTATGGTTAACGAGCATAAATATAGTAATTAAAGTACTCGAGGGGGGTAAAATGCACAAGTATAAAGGGTGAACAAATGCAGTATTCATGTCGAATCAATGCCTTATGTCTCGGTGAACATAACATAACACAAATCACCAATCAAGGTAACCACGCAAATATTAAACATCAACATAATCGATGAATATTTATATGGTTACTCCATATTTAGAGGTTAATTATCAGTGTCACATTCAAAACTTAAGAAGATCTACAGAATGATATTTTGCAAAATATGATAAGGATAGATGTTTAACCGTGTAAGTCAACCAACAAACCCATTTCTCTATTCAACTGTTGTGAACTCCAAACAATTTTCAAATAAAACATATTGATCAACTCAGTAATAGCCAGAAATTGTGTATATATTAGAATTTCTTTATGCTCTATCTTTTTAAAACTCAATTATTTATTTAATGTTTTTAACTATATTAAGGGTGAAAAATAATGTATAACTAATTTACAAATATTTTTTTTGAAAATTATATCTTAATTTTATATTTCACACATATTTATTTTATGACTTGTGGTTATTTAGATTTTTGCTGTTATGGATTGGAAATTTGGGTTATTTTGAGTGTTTTAAAAAAATTATTTTCCGTGCATTTCAAACTTTGACTCAATTTGAGTTTATTTTATTTGATGATTTTTTTTTAAAAATTCTAAAAAAGACTACGAAAAATCACCTATGGGGCAAGATTACGCACCTGCAAGTTCTTTCGAGTGCCCCACCCAAAGATATTTTTTGGCTTCGCCACTTTGTATATTGAAAACGCAGTCCGATATGAAATTATTTGTATCTTAGGATACATACACACAAAGATTCAATTTTTAAACCAAATTTTATTTTGATTGATAATTAGGTGTGCATGCAAAGTAAATGACAAATTAAATTTACCAAACCACACAATCAAAACAAGAAAATGAAGAATTGAGGAAAAATCCGTTCGAGCAAAACCTAGATTTCTGTATGGTTAAAGAGTTTGACAGACTCAATGACGTAAAAACTACTCAAAGATACACTAAGTATAATGCACATGTCTTCAAATCTTCAACATATACGTCACAGTCCAACACCGTCCACAGGAAATAACTCTTCCCTTGATATCCACCGATCAGCCTCAGGATGCAATATTCTTTCTTCTTCATCTGTAGAGTTGCAACTCTACAATCAGAAGTAGAGAAAACTCTGTAAGGGTTTTATGTAGTATTTGGAAACTTAGATTTGATATCAACAAATTATTCTATGGGATGATTGATTTGGAAAAGAAAAACCTGTTTCAAAGAAATAAAAAAATGAAAACTTTTGGTGCTGGTATATGGATTTCTTTTTCGCAAAAAATCTTAAGATAAACTGTTCACAAAAGTTTTTATTATAGAAAATACGTATTTCTATGCAACGATCTCGTTTGAAGGAAAATGGGATCTTGTTAGAACAAAATAAGGTTTGCTCTAACGAGATCTAATCTCATTCGAATAATAAGCCTATTTCATTTTATCGACCTTGCAACGATCTTCCAACGGTAGTTATTTAGTCAAACAGAGATAATCTCATTATATTCTCGTTAGAAGTCCATTTTAATGAAATTTTCATTTCTTTATAATAACATTCAACTTCATTTGAACGAACTAGGGAGTTCGTTCTAACGAGATCTACATCTCATTCTAACGATATTAAAAACAAAAAAAATTATTTTCAAAAATCTTTGTAAAAAATGCATCGAGGAAAAAATAAACATCCCATAGTATATTTAAATGAGTAAAATAAAATCCAATATATCGTATAACTCCATAAAGTGTTCATGATGATTCCAACGGCTTTAAACACGAAAACGATGCTCGGTCATTAAAATATCTTCGAGTGATTGTGGAGGCAAATAGTGTTCACTTTGTAACACTGGTTTGTAACGGGATACACCAAAATAACTAAGCTATGAGCAATTATAATATCTTGCTCTTATACACACACACACACACACACACACCCACCCATCCCACACCCCACACATATAAATACACATACACATAAATACACACACATAAATACATACACACAGATAAATATATACATATATAAGTACATACACACACATATAAATATACACACACACACACATAAATACACACACACAAAAAATACACACACACACACACACACATAGATAAATATACACATATACAGAGAGACAAAGAGAGCGTACCGTGGCGGAGAGTGGGTGAGAGGGTATCCATTTCTAGGTTTAGCAAGAGTGAGAGGGAAATGTTTTCGATGGTTTCCAAACTGGCCTTAGGGTCTGGTTTATAGTTTTAAAATGATCATGGTTCTAGATTATAACTACACATGTGACCAATGAGACACCAATAAATTACCACGATTTTAAACCATGACCCCAACTGTTACTAATGATAATGGGTAACTTGGTCACGACTCTGAATCGTCATTATTTGAATGTGGCCATTTTGAACTAATGGTCACGGTTATTGACCGTGATCATAATTCAATGGGATTGGTCATGGTTGGGTCACGATCTAGAATTGTGACCGTTGATGTGACATTTTTTATGAGAACTTTAGCACCTAAATGGTTACGAATTAGTCATGGTCTCGAGACATGAGCAATATGGCTATGGTCCATAATTGTGACCAATCCCCTGTTGGTGTCACACTTTATCCCAGTCACATGATTGGTTACGAGTTTTTGAAGTTGGTAATGATTTTAAACCGTGACTACCGAGTCATAACTCTGGATCATGACCAATTGACCATGATTATTTTTGATAAATGGTGTTGTGTTGTGTGAGGGGACGTTGATAGTGGTTGGACGGTCCATCCTCTTGATGAATGCGGATATCGAGGTAATGTCAGGGTCGATAGATTGTGTTGGCTCAGGCGAGTCGATGAACGTGGCCTATTTGAAGGAAACCTTGATGAGATGGGTGTTGAACGTGGAAGATGCGGAATTGGTGTGATATACTACACGTTTATTCATTATGTTCTTATTGGGGAGAATGTTGTTGGGGAAGAACAGTGATGACATCCATTGATGGTTTCTTCCATTCTTATAAGACTTCAGGTAATACCACTACTATGATTGGGGGACCTTTCTATCAATTTAGATGCCTTCAGCCATTGTTGTCAGATTACTTTTACTGAGGCATAGTTCGTGTTGGAGGTAACTTTATTTTCATGATTCTTTTATTATTGCATTCTTTTTTTGTGATAGTTTTTGATTTTTTTCCCTTTTATGTATGGTTTTATAAGATGAGCAGGTACAACACTAGAGTGGTGCGTCTGAAGTAATTGAAGGTCAAAGGGTGACCTAGGATGAGGAGGTGGAGGAAGGATAATAGGGTTTCTATGACCTTATTGACTCTTAAGTGTGACGAATGTCCTAAATTCCTTCATGAGAAACCTGATTGGATTTTATTTTCTATTTTTGGATTCTTATTTTTTGATCTATTTATTTTTGAATTTTACCTTGGTGATTAAATTCTTTTAGACCAGTGACGTTAAATCCCCAGAGCCAATCGTTGGACGACATGGTTGTTATCGACTTTTATGCTAAGATGCGATAGATATTGTCGCACGATTTTGGGTACAAGTGGTACTTGGGGGAGCGTGTGGTGAGGCTGATAATAGTAGGAGAGGGGGAAGTTCCTCCCTATTTTTATATGCAAGACCCGGTGAGGATGGCGAAGGAGGCGAGGGTAGGGCTGCAACCATGATAAGGTATACTCTACCTACACGAACACGATGGTAATTCATGGCTACTTGGACTTCGCGGTGAGTTGGTTAATGTGGCCCTCAATCTATGAGATGGACAGAGATCCATCTCAACCATCTAGGACACGAGGCAGTGTGGTGCTGAGGTTGTCGGGTTAGGCTTTTACGAGTGGTGTAAAGGCAAAAAATGTTTCTCGCTACGCGAGTATTGGTCGCCCTCCCGGTATCTTCAGTCGAAAGGGGGACGCAATGAGATTCCTCATTACCCTCGTGCATTGCAAGAGGGTCTTCCTCCTTTGTTAGTTGAGGACAGTCGATTAGAGGTGAGTGTACTTACCTTCTTATTTGATGTTTGCATTTTAGTTTTCGTTTTTTTAAATTGCTATTGGTTTTGTTATTTCTTCTTGATTTTTCTTTGTAGACCATATATGTGAGGACCTCTTGTGTATGGGATATTCGAGATCGAATGACTTCGATGATTGAAAAATCCAAGTATTTCCTGACACTTGCGATGCTCCTCCAATGGTTTATGATGAATACGTCCCTTCTTCTAGCTCCGAGAATCAGGCCTCTACCTCCCTCCGTCATGGGAAGCACCTTCGCCGTGGTCATTGATGACTTGGTAGTTTTTATAGGACTGGAAGAATATTCGAGTTGCATCCCGACACTTTTGTTTCTTTTTTTTTTTCTGCCGTGTACCTGGAAAATAAATATAAAAAGTGTTACATTTTATTTTATTATCTTGATTTAGTGGCTTATTATATATGCAATTTTTTATTTTTTCACTGAGGGTTTTGTGAGATTTTGAAAAAGTATGTAGTGTATTTTGAATATTGAATATTTTTGGATATGTTTAGAAAGAGAAACTCTTGGGAGGCCTTTTAGTGATAACCATTTATTTGAGAACTTATTGGTGAAAAAATAGACAAAATGGGAAAAAAAGATTTTTCCCTCGAAGAGGGGGTACCGATCGACATTGCTCCTAACATGCCTGTCTACATGTCAATGTTGGTACTTGTTTTTTCAGCCATTTACTCTCTTGATGCAACTTTGGTCATTTGATTCATGCATTAGTTGTTGGACTTTGTTGCCCCAATGTTTTGTGGGAGTATTGTGACTATAAAAAGGGGTGGAAGGATGGTTCTTTGAATCACCATCCTTATATTCATTTTCTCCTTTTGTATTTAGATTCATTTATTCCAATGTCTATTCACATGACCGAGGCGTCACTACACCAAAATAGGCAGATTATCACAGTTAATTGGTCACGGTCCAGAGACGTGATCAGGTGGTTACGATCCAAAATCGAAACCCCTTCTAAAATATCATGACCAATAATGTGACCAAGTTAAAGGGTGACCACAATTAGGAGATGGTCACGATCTGTAGGTGTGACCAGAGGGGTCACAGTCCAAAGATATGACCCAACCATAACCCTTTAGGTGCCAAAGTTACCTCAATTATGGTCACCATGATGGTGACGATCCGGAAGCGTGTCCCACCCATGACTAATACCAGTGAATTATGGTCATGATTCTAAACCATGACCCCCTTCAAAATGGCCTCTTTAGTTGGTCATGATCCAGAGCCATGAACATGTCTCAAAATTTAATTGGTCACAGTATGGGTCACGGTCCAGAACCATTGTAACAATCCCTATTTTCCACATAAAGGTTGGCCAAACACAATACACCGAAGATGTAGCTGTGACACCCCGACTATTTAAATGCCGGGTAGCTACTCCTTTATTAAATTAAATCAAAACGCCAAGTTGGTTCAGTTAATAGCATCACTGCCGAAAACATTTTATTATTACTAACCACCTAGTATTTAAAAGTAAGTTGCCAAATTTTAATTTAAAGTCTGATTAACATGCAAGTATAATGAAGAAATAATAACACCATTCACCATAATGAAGTAATAGAATAACCGTAACATGATATAAATAAAACTGGAGGAAAAACTCCTCATAATACAATCTCACAACTGAAGTAAGTGATGAAATAATGAATACTGAAATGAATACATGCCAACGTCTGAAAACTGAAATGGAAATGTATCTAATAGAACTTGGGCAACATGCCCTACAACTGAGGAATAATGAATAAGGAATCCAAATGATATAAGCGTCTAAAAGCAAATCCCTGTAGCTTCCACAACCAGCTACAGCTCGTCATCAGAATGGAAATCCTATGCATGGTGACCTTGTGGCTGGGCACCTAAAATGGTTTTACAAAAAGATAGATTTGAAAGCAAACGGGTCAGAGCCCGAATGTGGAGATATTTTAAAAACCTGCAAGTGCTTTAAAAACATTTAAAACAGTATATGCAAAGTACATGTTAGGACGTGCTCTCACATGATATACTCACCTCTCGTCTAACTGTGCACTCCTAACGTTCCTGTACCCATTCGTGTGTTATCTCATAACTATCTAAAGAGTTTCTAACACTTCTACTCGGTTCTCGTTAAATTTCCAACCTTAATAATTAAATAGAGAGTTCTACTTTAATTCCCGGATTCACAATTATTAACAATACCAAAAAGATCTCTTTTTATCTTTCAAAACATTACCATAATTATACTCACAATTTATTATAGTAAATTCCTTCTCGATTAACCGTATATTTTCACATCATAAATATACAATACAAGCACCCAAAGGCTAAGCTGCGGTGCACACATACTCTGCTATCCATCCCGGTACATCACGTACATAAGGATTACAAATTCCGAATCTCTCAGGAATTGTTGGAATCAACACCACACACATAAATGGAGGCGAACATAATTCAATCATATCCATGGTCACGTACATACCTACGCTCCATAGTCAGCTGACTTATTAACTCACAAATAAGTCATTCTCTTGAACTATGTCCTCTAGGCACCAATCTAAATCCGGGCAACACAAGGATAAGAAGGTCCTAAGCGAACGTAACCTCCCGTGATAGCAAGTATGGTAGGTATGTCATACACATAAAGTTATCTACTAAGCATTCACACATCTTAGATATTTCAATATTAATAAGGGTATTCTCTACATCATTATACCATTATTCCCAATTCATATATTTCAAGTGTCCCGACAATGTATAAATTAAATAGTCGACACGTCTCACGTCGTAATATCTTAAACTTAAAACCTGTCTCGAATAGACTATTAAGTTCCCATGATTCCCTCATATAACATCGCTATACCTAAGGTCCTTACTTCTGCCCCAAACCTTATTTCATCAAATTATTCAAAATTTGTACTATTAACCCAAATATTAACTCAGATAACGAATTTCATTAATTTAGAATAATTCCTCAAATTAAATTCCAATTAAAGTCCAATCTCATAATCATGCCTACTGGTCTTCCTTAAAGTTTAAGGGTAATCACAATGTCTCCAATAAAATTATCCAAGGGTTATCATCATTAAAATTCAATTAAGGAAAACTTTATTCATTCTGGGAAGGTCGATCGATCGACCTTGACCTTCGATCGATCGATTGTGGTCGATCGATCGACTGATGAATGTCGATCGATCGATTTCACAGGTCTGTTACGGACTGCTTCGTTTTGCAGTTACAGTTTCGTCCCAATTCACCATTTTTAAGCATGAAACTTCAAGATAAGGTCACTATAACGTTATACTAACATCCTATATCAGTAATAACATTCTAAATCCCATACTTCATCATTTAAAGGCTTACTTTGGATTAAAACTACATCAAAATAATTCCCAGATTTCTTCCATTCAAGAACATCATTAAGTTTCTTCTAATTCTACCTTTTGATCATCAAGGTTCTGTTTTCAACATATAAATTCGTCCAGAATATACTACATGGAATTCCTACATAAATCATGTCCTTTAACATTCAATTCATGGGTCTAATTTATCTCCAAAAATAAATTCCGAAAATTCCTAAACATGGAAACATATCTTGAATTAAAGGAGTTTAAATCACTTGCCTTAATTATCTCAGAATTTGGTGTTGAATATTGAAGTCCAGTTGTTCTCCCTCTCACTTTTCTGCAGAATTCTCTTCCTTCTCTCTCTTTCAAGCTCTTCTCACGGTTTCCTTCTCTCTCTCTCTCTCTCAAGCTTTTCCTAAGGTTGAAGATAATGGAATATGGAGTGTGTCTTGGTTTCTGGAAGTTGGGAGTATATTTCAACTCCTCCCGTAGTCCATTAAATCTCTAAGTGGTAGTAGTGGGTTAAGTGGGTTAAGTGGGTTGAGAAATAGTCAGATTTTTAATTCCCATTTTCGTCACTTTTTAATTCCCAAAAATGCAATTTACCAAAATGCCCTTTATGATGTCGGTATGGCCCACAAATATCCCGGGACCCAAACTAAACTTCCGGCTAGTGTTTTCTGACTATCTCGACCCTTCCGGACGCGTTGGCGCACTCAAAACGACCATACGGTTAATGGAACTAAAATTCACTTTTTAATTATGTAGCACAATATCATGACGTGGCGGTCACACGCGTCAAGTAAAATTCCCAAATTGCCGTATTTATAACTCACGACAATATCAATATTACCAATATTCATATAATGCCAAGTATGCACATTATAATAAAATACTAACTCACATCTCGTTAATATTATTATCCGGATTAATTTCCAATTAATAAACATTTAATTCAATTAATCCCCAAAAATAAATAACGCAGAAAATACGGGGTATTACATACTTCCCCCCTAATAACTGAATTTCGTCCCGAAATTCGGAACTAGTAAGTACCTGGTAAGAATAACGCTGGATAACGTTCGCGCATCTCATCCTCGCGCTCCCATGTGGACTCCTCAACATTATGATGTCGCCACTGAACACGCACTAACGGGACTATCTTTGACCGCAACTTCCGCTCACTTTGGTCCAGAATAGCAATCGGCCCCTCCTCGTAGGAGCTATCTGGCTGGAGATCAATATCCTCCACAGCAATGAGAGAATGAGCCAAATTATCTCTAAGGTACTTCCTCAGCGAGGAAATATGAAACACATCGTGAATCCGATGTAAATGCTCCGGTAACCCAAGTCTGTACGCAACCGGTCCAATCCGCTCAATAATAGGAAATGGTCCCACATATCTCGGTGCCAACTTCCCTTTCTTCCCGAAACGCATAATCCCCTTCATAGGAGATACCCTGAGCAAAACCTGGTCCCCCACTTGGAACTCTCTGAAAAATCTCTTTGCGTCAGCATAACTCTTCTGTCTGTCCTGAGCCACCCGAATGCGACTGCGAATCAATTCTATCCTTGCCGAAGTATCCTGAATCACTTCCGGCCCAAGTAGTTTGTTGTCCCCCACCTCCAACCAACATGCTGGGGAACGACAAGGTCTACCGTACAATGCCTCAAATGGAGCCATGCCAATGGTGAACTGATAGGAGTTGTTGTAAGCAAACTCCACCAGTGGAAGATACTGCTCCCATCCACCCTCAAAGTCAATGGTACACATACGTAGCATGTCCTCCAACATCTGATTTGTGCGCTCGGTCTGTCCATCGGTCTGCGGGTGATACGCCGTACTCAACCGCAATTCCGTGCCCATGGCCTGCTGAAAACTTTCCCAAAACCGTGAAACAAATACCTTGTCTCGGTCAGACACGATATTTAAGGGCACCCCGTGAAGTCTCACTATCTCTGAAATAAAGAGGTGGGCATACTGTCCCGCAGTGTAATCTGTCCTGACGGGTAGAAAATGAGCGACCTTCGACAACCTGTCCACAATCACCCAAATGGAGTCGTGCCCTCTCTGCAACGTAGGCAACCCCGTGATAAAGTCCATAGAGATGCTCTCCCACATCCACATCGGGACCTCTAATGGCTGTAACAGTCCTGCCGGTCTCTGATGATCCACTTTTACGAGCTGACAAGTGGCGCATTTTGAGACAAACTCGGCAATATCTCTCTTCATCCCGCTCCACCAATACTGACGTCTCATGTCTTGGTACATTTTGTCCCCTCCGGGATGTACCGCAAACCGTGAGCCGTGCGACTCTGCCATCACCTCATGCCGCAATTCCTCCCCTTTCGGAACCACCAATCTCCCATTGAAGCGTAATCCCCCGTCTGAGCTAACGGTATAGGATTCAGCTCCCTCTGCTAATAATCGAACTATCTGCTCCTAACAGAACGAGTCATTTGCCTGTGCCTTCACCACCTTCGTGACAATCTGCGGTGTAACAGTCATCACAGACATGAATGATCGGGCCACTGCATCCTGGTGTCCCAATTCTTTCCACTTGGCCTTCCACACATCTGCCACCTCATCTACCGGTCTACGACTCAATGCGTCTGCCACCACGTTAGCCTTCCCCGGGTGATACTGGATATCGAACTGATAATCCTTCACGAATTTAAGCCACCTCCGTTGCCGCATATTCAACTCCTTCTGCGTGAATAGGTATTGTAGGGACTTGTGATCCGTGAATAATCGAAACTTCTCCCCCAACAGATAATGTCTCCAAATACGAAGGGCAAATACTACTGCCGCTAACTCCAAGTCATGGGTAGGGTAATTCTTCTCGTGAGGATTAAGCTTACGGGAAGCATAAGCTATGGCCTGACTCTCTTGCTGCAGTACACCTCCAAGTCCTTGTAAGGATGCATCGGTGTAAACAAGGTACTCAACTCCCGGTCTCGGCAATGCTAACACAGGTGCTGAGGTTAACTTGTCCTTCAACTCATCAAATGCCAACTGACAGGCATCACTCCAAATGAATGGCACACCCTTACGGGTTAGGTGTGTCATGGGACCCGCTATCGTGGAGAAACCCCGAATAAACCTCCTGTAGTAACCTGCTAGGCCCAAGAAACTACGAATCTCTGTCGGTGTCATGGGCTGTCCCCACTCCCTCACCGCGGATACCTTCCCCGGATCAACCGATATTCCCCGGTCGAAAATAATATGCCCCAAAAACTGAACCTCCTTCAGCCAAAACCCGTACTTCTCATATTTTGCATATAACTCATTCTGGCGCAGTGTCTGCAAAACTAGCCTCAAGTGCTCGGCATGCTCCTCCTCTGTCTGGGAGTAAACCAAAATATCATCGATGAAGACAATGACAAACTGGTCTAGGAAATCCCTGAACACCCTATTCATCAAGTCCATAAATGCTGCTGGAGCGTTGGTCAAACCAAATGGCATAACCCGAAACTCGTAGGAACCATATCTCGATAAGAACGCAGTCTTCGAGACGTCCTCCTCCCTGATACGCAACTGATGGTATCCAGATCGCAAATCAATCTTTGAGAAGTAAGAAGCTCCTCTCAACTGGTCAAATAGGTCATCGATTCGAGGCAACGGATACTTGTTCCGTATCGTGACCTTGTTTAACTCCCGGTAGTCCACACACAACCTCAGTGAACCATCCCTCTTCTTCACGAACAACACAGGGGCACCCCACGGTGAATTACTCCTCCGAATAAACCCCTGACCCAACAACTGCTCAATCTGATCCCGTAACTCCCTCATCTCAGCCGGAGCCATACGGTACGGTGCTCGTGCTATAGGTCTCGTATCGGGTAACAAGTCTATAACGAAATCTATCTCTCGACTGGGGGGTAGGCCTGGTATCTCCTGAAACACATCAGAATACTCCCTGACGACTGGGATCGAATCTAAAGGAATCACAACCTCCTTAGAGGTATCCTCCTCAATGTAATATAAATGAGCGGTCGAGCCTCCCTCTGGGCGAGGCATCGCCACAACAAACATCTCTTGCCCCGGAATGGCAAAAACAATGCTCCCACCAAAGCAATCAATCATTGCTCTGTGATCAGCGAGCCAGTCCATACCGATAATAACATCGTGAACATGCATATCTAGTACCAACATGTCCGCAGGTAATACCAAACCACCAATCTCTACCCCCACTCCCCGACATATAAAGAATATAAGTGACCCATTCCCCAAAGGTGAGTCGACACACGTAACTGTGCTCTCCGCTGTGGCTAACAATCCTAACGCCTTTGCGAAGTGTGTAGCTATAAAACAATGTGTAGCACCCGTATCAAATAATACCCGACCCATAGTGCCATGGATAGGAAACGTACCCTCAATCGCGGGCGGTGCCTGTGGAACTGCAGCCTGGTGGACGTTGTAAACACGTTCATACTGTAGCTGCCCCTGCTGCACAGGAACTGCTGGAATGATCTGAGCTGGAGCTGGGAGGGCTGGTGGAAAGAGTGGCCTCTGTGGCTCCTGTCGAGCACCCTGCTGCTGCTGCTGTGGGGCCCGGCCCTTATCAGGACACTCCTGACGTTTGTGGCCAATCTTACCACAAATGAAACATTTCCCTGGGAAGTTCCCTCCCCTCTGCCCTTGCTGTCCCCGGCCCTGGTGGCCGTTACCATTCCTCCCTTGGCCCTGCTGAAACTGCTGATGTTGGCCATTTTGACCCTGCTGGCCCTGATGACCGTTATGACCCTGCTGGCCATTTCGGAATCCTCCCTGACCGTTCCTGAAACCTCCTGAACGGAACCTCTTTTGATCCCCCTGCTGAGAACCCTGCTCTACCTGTCTCTTCCCCTGAAAAGATTGTGCCCCACCGGTACCATGTCCTCCAGTCCTGCCCTGATGGCTAGACTCCCCCGATCTCTTGCCCTCGGCCATATGAAAACGGTGGTCCTGGCAATGTAACAATGCAGCGTTAACCACATCAGAATACGTGGCCAACGAAAGGTTCCCTAACAGATGCTGACGGATCCTCCATGTTAACCCGTCGGTAAATTTCTCAATCTTCTTCTTCTCTGACGGTATCTCATCAGGAACGATATTCAAAAGATTAGTGAACTCGGCCTCATACTCGGCCACTGTCTTGCCCTCCTGCCTCAAACTCATCAATCTCCTCCTCATTTCCGTGTGAACTGCTGACGGAAAGTACTTGCGGTCGAACCGCACCCAAAACTCATGAATAGTGAGAGTATCCCTCTCCTCTACGGTGGTAATAGACTCCCACCACTGCAATGCAGATCCAACTAGCTTAAAAGTAGCTAGCACCTGCTTCTGAACATCCGTGCACTCATACATCCTTAAGTGCCGCTGTATATCCTTCCTCCATTGGCTCGAGACTACTACATCTGAGCTGCCTGCAAACTCTGGCGGATGCGCTTTCTGAAAAGCGTCACGTACACGCTCCCAAGCAGACGGGAATGAAGTTTCCTGAACTGGCGCGGCAACCGGCGCCTGAGGCGGTGCCTGCTGATCAACGGCAATGGCGGCATTTACCGCTTGGGCTACAATAGCTGCAACCTCAGCGGCGTTCATCATGCCCTGAACCGGTGCGGGCTGTGGTTCTGGCACCGCATTCCTGGGAACTCGTGGTGCACGTCGTGGAGGCATTCTGAAATAAGAATAAAGTCTATAAGTTCACAGTTATAAACTTTAAAATAGCTGAAGAACGTAGCATAAACAAAAGAATACAACAGTCCTAAAATATAGGGCTCTATATCAAAGAAAGCTCAGCGGAAAACATAATAAGCCGTTCAGATCCTAAAGGACACTAGAACCTGATGCTCTGATACCACCTGTGACACCCCGACTATTTAAATACCGGGTAGCTACTCCTTTATTAAATTAAATCAAAACGCCAAGTTGGTTCAGTTAATAGCATCACTGCCGAAAACATTTTATTATTACTAACCACCTAGTATTTAAAAGTAAGTTGCCAAATTTTAATTTAAAGTCTGATTAACATGCAAGTATAATGAAGAAATAATAACACCATTCACCATAATGAAGTAATAGAATAACCGTAACATGATATAAATAAAACTGGAGGAAAAACTCCTCATAATACAATCTCACAACTGAAGTAAGTGATGAAATACTGAATACTGAAATGAATACATGCCAACGTCTGAAAACTGAAATGGAAATGTATCTAATAGAACTTGGGCAACATGCCCTACAACTGAGGAATAATGAATAAGGAATCCAAATGATATAAGCGTCTAAAAGCAAATCCCTGTAGCTTCCACAACCAGCTACAGCTCGTCATCAGAATGGAAATCCTATGCATGGTGACCTTGTGGCTGGGCACCTAAAATGGTTTTACAAAAAGATAGATTTGAAAGCAAACGGGTCAGAGCCCGAATGTGGAGATATTTTAAAAACCTGCAAGTGCTTTAAAAATATTTAAAACAGTATATGCAAAGTACATGTTAGGACGTGCTCTCACATGATATACTCACCTCTCGTCTAACTGTGCACTCCTAACGTTCCTGTACCCATTCGTGTGTTATCTCATAACTATCTAAAGAGTTTCTAACACTTCTACTCGGTTCTCGTTAAATTTCCAACCTTAATAATTAAATAGAGAGTTCTACTTTAATTCCCGGATTCACAATTATTAACAATACCAAAAAGATCTCTTTTTATCTTTCAAAACATTACCATAATTATACTCACAATTTATTATAGTAAATTCCTTCTCGATTAACCGTATATTTTCACATCATAAATATACAATACAAGCACCCAAAGGCTAAGCTGCGGTGCACACATACTCTGCTATCCATCCCGGTACATCACGTACATAAGGATTACAAATTCCGAATCTCTCAGGAATTGTTGGAATCAACACCACACACATAAATGGAGGCGAACATAATTCAATCATATCCATGGTCACGTACATACCTACGCTCCATAGTCAGCTGGCTTATTAACTCACAAATAAGTCATTCTCTTGAACTATGTCCTCTAGGCACCAATCTAAATCCGGGCAACACAATGATAAGAAGGTCCTAAGCGAACGTAACCTCCCGTGATAGCAAGTATGGTAGGTATGTCATACACATAAAGTTATCTACTAAGCATTCACACATCTTAGATATTTCAATATTAATAAGGGTATTCTCTACATCATTATACCATTATTCCCAATTCATATATTTCAAGTGTCCTGACAATGTATAAATTAAATAGTCGACACGTCTCACGTCGTAATATCTTAAACTTAAAACCTGTCTCGAATAGACTATTAAGTTCCCATGATTCCCTCATATAACATCGCTATACCTAAGGTCCTTACTTCTGCCCCAAACCTTATTTCATCAAATTATTCAAAATTTGTACTATTAACCCAAATATTAACTCACATAACGAATTTCATTAATTTAGAATAATTCCTCAAATTAAATTCCAATTAAAGTCCAATCTCATAATCATGCCTACTGGTCTTCCTTAAAGTTTAAGGGTAATCACAATGTCTCCAATAAAATTATCCAAGGGTTATCATCATTAAAATTCAATTAAGGAAAACTTTATTCATTCTGGGAAGGTCGATCGATCGACCTTGACCTTCGATCGATCGATTGTGGTCGATCGATCGACTGATGAATGTCGATCGATCGATTTCACAGGTCTGTTACGGACTGCTTCGTTTTGCAGTTACAGTTTCGTCCCAATTCACCATTTTTAAGCATGAAACTTCAAGATAAGGTCACTATAACGTTATAATAACATCCTATATCAGTAATAACATTCTAAATCCCATACTTCATCATTTAAAGGCTTACTTTGGATTAAAACTACATCAAAATAATTCCCAGATTTCTTCCATTCAAGAACATCATTAAGTTTCTTCTAATTCTACCTTTTGATCATCAAGGTTCTGTTTTCAACATATAAATTCGTCCAGAATATACTACATGGAATTCCTACATAAATCATGTCCTTTAACATTCAATTCATGGGTCTAATTTATCTCCAAAAATAAATTCCGAAAATTCCTAAACATGGAAACATATCTTGAATTAAAGGAGTTTAAATCACTTGCCTTAATTATCTCAGAATTTGGTGTTGAATCTTGAAGTCCAGTTGTTCTCCCTCTCACTTTTCTGCAGAATTCTCTTCCTTCTCTCTCTTTCAAGCTCTTCTCACGGTTTCCTTCTCTCTCTCTCTCTCTCAAGCTTTTCCCAAGGTTGAAGATAATGGAATATGGAGTGTGTCTTGGTTTCTGGAAGTTGGGAGTATATTTCAACTCCTCCCGTAGTCCATTAAATCTCTAAGTGGTAGTAGTGGGTTAAGTGTGTTGAGAAATAGTCAGATTTTTAATTCCCATTTTCGTCACTTTTTAATTCCCAAAAATGCAATTTACCAAAATGCCCTTTATGATGTCGGTATGGCCCACAAATATCCCGGGACCCAAACTAAACTTCCGGCTAGTGTTTTCTGACTATCTCGACCCTTCCGGACGCGTTGGCGCACTCAAAATGACCATACGGTTAATGGAACTAAAATTCACTTTTTAATTATGTAGCACAATATCATGACGTGGCGATCACACGCGTCAAGTAAAATTCCCAAATTGCCGTATTTATAACTCACGACAATATCAATATTACCAATATTCATATAATGCCAAGTATGCACATTATAATAAAATACTAACTCACATCTCGTTAATATTATTATCCGGATTAATTTCCAATTAATAAACATTTAATTCAATTAATCCCCAAAAATAAATAACGCAGAAAATACGGGGTATTACAGTAGCTTGTCTAAAAATTTATACCATTCTCAGCATCAAATCGTAAAATGACATTTTATTTTAAAACGTACATACACAATAAAACCATATGAAGTAATAACTGTCTATAAAAAAATATCAACTCCCATAAGTCATAAAACATCCATTTGAAACATAACCATAAAATAAATGACTGAAATGATAGATCTCGATCTTATGCCCACAGAAGCTCTAAAAGTATAAAATGACTCAAATAGAGAGTAACAACCTATACTTGAATCAAATGAACTGAATCCGCTAATGAGCAAGTGCAATGGTAAGTCTGATCCCCTGTCAGTCCTGCTGTCCCTGTCTAAAAAGACCCGGGGTAAAACAATTTTATAATTTTGATTAGTGCCCTAAAGTTGGAAGAATTAACTTACAAAATCAATATATAATTATACAATCAATTCACATTACATGCTGCCCATCAGCACTCACATGCAGTAAGGATCTCACTCCTCATCAAAGTGTTATACTATACGCATTTCATCCCAAGTCAAAATGTGAATTTCGGTATCTACACTAACGCGATAATATCAAAGGCAACTAGAATATATATATTAAACGAGAGATAAACATTTACACATATGATATCAGTTCCAAGAGTAATCCCCACAATATTGCCCACAAGAAATATCATTTCATCACATTTTGTATTTTACATAGAATTGTGTTCATTAACAGTTGTCTACATCATTAGACTACCTGGATTTGTTTTCAATTAATATTTATATATATATATATATATATATATATATATATATATATATATAAGGCACACGAAGGCATCTACCTTCGGTGCCCAGTTCGTGCTCTATCGGTAAGTACGGAGGAGTCCCTCACTAAAAGGACATAAACAAAATACACATAAGTGGGGCGGTCCCTACACAATACACCATTTCAAGGTCCATACCAATAACAATGATAGTGGATCCGGTTATCCCACTTGTCTCATCACATATGGTGCCGCTGATGTTGGACCTAACGATCTACACAACGCCTAGCCCATTCTTGTCGATGCGTGCTACGGTCCGAAGATGTATGCAACCCCAATCAATAGGCCGTTGACAAATACGAGTATGTTAACACAATTAATAAACACACACGCACACACACACACACACACACACACACACACACACATATATATATATATATATATATATATATATATATATATATATATATATATATATATATATGGCACACAATATGTATAGGTAATTATCCCAATACTTACCCCAATTATGTTTCATCAATTTTCAGATAGCACCCTTGTCTTAAGAATTAACATCCTAGTTAATTATTAAATTTCCCAAATAATTAATAGCGACAAAAAAATATTTTGTATTAAATATCCGCTCACTTGGATAACCTCCAACATACTCACTTGAGTTCATAAAAATCCCCAAAATATTTCTACGAACCAAACTTGATCCATCCCAGGAGCCAAATCGATTCACCTCCTAGAGCTAAATCGATTTACCTCTAAGAGCTGAATCGATTCGCCAGGTCAATTTAATTCACCCTGGAGGTCGAATCAATTCAAATTATGGCAGAAGTCTAGATCTGCTTGTTTTCCCTATACGAGTTTCATTCCCAAAAGTGCTATTTCATTTATAAGGTTCTACCTACTTCAATTCCAAGAACTATTACCCTATTATGGTTAAGAAAACACGATCACATCATTGTACACTCAATCCCAGCATGGTAACCCCCCATAATTCAAGAAATCGAATCTAAACATTAGAGGTTGTCTAACCAATTCAAGATCATAATTTTTATCTAAAAATTTCTAGAATAAAGAGATCAATACATGATTTGAAATCATCTAAAAACATAAATCCTATCACATGGATTCTAATAGTAAATTTTTCAATAAAACGATATCAATTTTGAGTTTGTCACCAAAGTGTTTAATTCCCAAAACACAATTATTCTTTGGTTAATCCTAATTAGTACTATATTCAAATCCAATTATTTCCAATCCCCGAATAAACTTTTAGCCCGAAATTGGTATGAGAAAGTACGTATATGAATCAAGAAACAAATTAAAATTAGTTTAGCAATAAAATTCTTGCCGTAAACCGATGATGTGAGACTCCTCTCTTGAATCTTATTCTTCCCTTGCTCTCCAACCTTCGTAACTTCCTCCGGAGGGTGTGGGACTTTGAGGGCAACTCTAATGTGGATGGTATGTGTGTTTAGGTTGGGTTATTAACTTAATTTGAACCTTAATATACCGTATCTCCCTTCAATCCCCTATTTTGCCCCCCAAACAAGCCTGAAATACTATTTGGGTTGGTCCAAAATCCCCCTTAAGGGTATACCTATCCCCTGAGTCCAACTTACGATGTTTAACATGCCTAAGTGAGTTCCCAATTCTCTTTGAAATGCACCCAAACAATGTCTACTACAATTTACGCATTTTAATATGTTTAATCGTGACATAGTATTAATTCAAGTAACATTCAATTTAATTATCGATGAATATACATATTTGGCATAACTGAATCATATAATCATGCATATCACATTCAAGTATTTTATTCATGAAATTTATTTAAATTTTTTTGAATTTAATTATTATAAAAACACGAGGTGTTACAATCGTGACCATTTTAAAGCTATAAATCAGTGAAGTTTGTGTTAACCGATTGCATTTATATCTCTTTCTGTCTAAACTCTCTCCACCGCAATTTCCCCCTCTTTCTCCACTGGCATACATCTCTCTCTCTCTCTATCTACCAGGCCCTCTCTCTATCTCCACTGGGTACATCTCTCTCTCTGTGTGTATACATTTCACAGTGTGTGTGTATGTGTATTTGAATGTGTGTCTGTTTCACTGTGTTTGTATGTGTTAATATGTGTGTATGTTTGTTTCAATGTGTGTGTGTGAGTGTGTATATGTATAGTGGGGGAACTAAAATGCATGAAATTGTTTACAGCTCAAATTGAGTCGAAGTTTGAAATGTTTGAAATGCACGAAATTGTTTGGAGCTCAAAATATTTCTAAAAATATTTCATCAAATATACTGAACTCAAATTGAGTTGAAGTTTGCAATGCACAAAAAATAATTTTTAAAAAACCCGCAAGTTAGTTAAAAATGCTATATATACACTTTTAAACATCAAATTTTCAAATATAAAAATCCTTATTAATGTATATGATAAATGTTTGTATATATATATATGTATGTATGTTTATGTGTGTGTGTGCGGGTGTGTGTATATTTGATTATTTTCACATGTTTTATATTGAAATGTGGCCCTATTTATTATTAGAAATTATATATGAAACCCTTTATGTAGAATTAACATATTGTGGTTTTAGACTTGTTCATGGATTTATGATAATTGGAATATATATTAAGTAATTGGGATACAGTTAAAACCATAGTTAAAATATGAGAATGTTCATGTTAGGTATAGTTGTTTCTATAACTCCATGGGTGATATCCTTGATGCCAAATACTTGATTGATGAAACTATAGGTATGAAAATGTAAGATTGTTGCCATGAGAAGATTTTATGTTTGAATACCCCATGATATTATGTTCTTGAAATTATGATCTTATCTAATTGTGTTCTTAAAATTATGATATTATGTTCTTGGAATTGAGAAATTGACTAATTAGATAAGTCATTTTATTCCTTAAGGGAATCAATCAAGTAGATGATTTAGAAGGAGTACGAGATAAACTTATGTTGGATTATTGCGTTGATGGTTGCTGCAGCTTGGGTTGAATGATCATGGTTGGATACAAATGATGGATACTTAAAACTCTAACTCTACTAATTATTTATAATAAACTTTTGACTAATTATTTGTCTTAACAACTTCCCTATCTTAACTATACACACATAGATACACACACACACACACACACACACTCAGAAATGCACACATACACATACACGCCCCCCCCCCCCACACACACAGAGACTCATAGCGCACATATATACGTTAAATGTTTAGAATAGATTCACTTAGTTAACTTGTTGTGGTCGATTTCACCCCTTCCTTAAATGATTATTGCTTGGGTGAAAACAAATTGGTGGAAGGGCCTGTACAATCGGTGAATAGATAGTAATTTTAGGTTTAATTAAATAAAAATAAACTTAAATTGGACTTGTTATTTTTGATTGATCGAATGTAAGACCATAATTTATTTTGAATTAATTAGAGCCAGTACCTCTATGGATCATATTCACACCATTATATATTTTTCTCAAGAAAAATGAGTCACGGTAGTAATTACTTTCAACAAGAATACGAGAAGGTGTAATTTGACCACACTAAAACATGTTTCATTAGTGCGCGCCACATAAAGAAAACTCCTATTTACAAGTATGGCAATAAGAAAATTGAACAATTTAATTACCTAACAAATCGTGGAGTTGATCTCTCGCAGGAGTACCTATTCGATTGCATTATGTTTTCCTTGTCAGAATGTTGGGATGAGGTAGTAAATAATATATTTCGCCTGCATATTCTCGAAAGGACACTGACGTTGGTGACACAATTAGATAAGGATGAAAAAAATATTCATCCACTCTAGATATAACTCGGTAAAGAGAGCATTCACCCAGATTGTGATGTCTCGTGACATATGCATAATAAAAAGATCTTGAAAATAAGTTAAAGAAGAAAGGATTCCAAGTTCATGTCACGAGCCTTTATCTCCCAATCATAGATACGCTTCCACCCAATTGGCCTCGTGCAATATTTTATAGATTTTTAAAAAGTAATACAGATTGGATGCAAATCATACACATCGAGCATGTTTTAAAAGTTGTTGAAAATGTATATACATATATATAACTGTAACCTGTACTTTCTTACATATGTCGCTAATTTTTTTATTTGTAGAAAATCTCGAACATAAATGGAAATAGTCTACTAAATAGCGGAACACCGCCAATTGGGCGCTCTCCAAACCCAAACCTTTATTCTGATCTCCTTTGGGTTATCAATACTCTACTCTACCATAGATTCAATCTACCAATCCATCTCTAAGTCATCAAACTCAAGACCCCCTATTAATCTAACATCACCACCCGTGTTATCAAGGAATCCTAAGCAAACCCTATGAACCCATTCGGTTCTCCTTGGGAAATAATCATCCGACTGGTAATAAATCCAAACTTTAGATTTTTGAAAACCCTTGTTTGTCTCTAGAAAAGATGACTGTGGGCATCGGGGGCACATATAACAGGAAGAAGGTTGAAAAGACTTTTTCATGCCCAGTCGGTTCGAAGGCAAAGGATCTTTCTCGAGTAGCTGATCAATTAAAAACCTATTGAAAGAACCTTCAGAATAATTCGTTCCCAAAGGGGGAAATGAATTATGATATTTTAGGGTTGAAAGCCAGAGCTCCCCAAAATATTAAAATGCCCTCTAACTAATGGAACAACTTCTTGGAAAATGAGGTAAGAGAGGGAAAACTGATTGAGGGGGAGAGAAATAAATTGAATAAGTCAAAGAAGTTTGATGTCCACAAACTTGGGGAAAAATATTATGATGATATGAAGGATGAATAGGTGAAAATGACCAAAAGGATTTTGAAAGAAAGGAAAAAAACTAATCGGGTCAAATTGTACTTGTCAGCGCGATACAAAAGGGGACCAATAAATTCCTAGACAAATTGGCTCCAACTCTGATGAGTTTGAATTTAGTTATCATATATATACACATTATAATTAAATATTATTATAATCATGGTCCTAAATATAATATTATATTATAGGAAATGATAGAAGGTATATCGAGCAGTTAATCCGAGTACAGACTCATGACATTGAAACAGATTCCCAACCCAGGATCTTGGGAGGGACAATAAGGGGAGGAGAAGAGGTGTGGGCTCACATATGCCAAGTAACAAATTATAACACAATGCACCTCTATTGGATGAGATCTATTTAGTGCAAGGAGAGCTCGATAATGTTTGCAATAACATGATAATCCCAAAGAATGAAATCCATGGGTTGGTCAAATTATTTACTCAATAATAGGGTTACCCCCTCAGATGCCTCCTCAAACATTCCCCTATACTATACCACAAGGTTTATTCTCCCAAATGCCTCCTCCTGTAACATTCCCCTCCTAAATGCCTTCTCCTAGAACATTCACCTCCCAAATGCATCCTTCAACATTTCGTGGATCATCGCCATCCATGCACAGTGACTTTGTCAAGTTGTATTATATAAGGGAACTGTCCAATAGAAGAGTTATTGGCATGTTCTATCTTATTCCCATGATTGTCTAAAAAATGTACATAATTTCCATTTGACGATGGGTGAGGCTCATATATTGGTTGACACAATATACGATGGTTACGGAGATGAGTATTTGTGCGTTGACCACGAGGAAGGATCTCTGTGACGAAACTATCAAAAATATTTTATTACTTGGCTATTTCATTTAGTAGATAAGTCTACGCGATGAGTATTTGTGCGTTGTGATATTTTAATTATCTAGGACATCTGTTTGGCTTTATTTCATATTTTCTGAATGATTGAGTCGAGTGAATTTTCTTTGAATTTTTTTGGGTTAAATGAATTTGCTCGAATTTTAAACTGAGAGTTATTGTATCCAATATGGCCTTCATTTCAACCTATTTATTTAGGTGGCTTAAAATTTAAAGACTACTCAATGGATTTTCCACAATAGAAAGAGTGGATGATCGAGAGTCATAGAGTATCTGATAATCATGTAAAGGGAGTTCCAGAATTTATTAGATATGTAGGTAGAAATATTGATAGTGATAAGATTATGTGTCCATGCAATCATTGTATAACCCTAAAATTTAAGTCTTTGAAAGATGTTGAATTTCATTTACTAATCTGGCGTATGATTCAAGACTATAAGATATGGACATTTCATGGAAAAAATAATGTACCATCTGTTCCGAAAGAATTATTGGTAAATGACCGCTTGATGGAACCCCACCGGGTGTAATTAGTGAATGATTCGCCAACACATCATCCTTTGACCGACCTAATTTATGATGCTTACAGATTTCGCTATCATGAAAATTACCAGCTTATGGATACAAATAATATGCATTATGACCAAGTCAATGAACATGTTGATGCTGAATTACCTAAAGAACGAGAATACATACATTTGAAAGTTGATGTGGCTAGACCTTGGTATAAAAATTGCAAAGAAGATCACTCGGTATTGTACGCATTGATTGCTTTGCATAATTTTAAGAGTCAATTTGGGTTGTCAGGCAATAGCCAACTATAATTCTTAAGTGGGTAAATATATTCTCTTAAAAAAGAATACATTACCCGATAGTTATTCGAGCATGAGAAAATGCTTGAAGGCTTTGGGTTTGAAGCATAAATCAATTCATGCATGCACATGTGATTGCATATTGTACCGTAATGAACATGAACTGAAGAATAATTGTCCTACATCCAAGGAGCCTTGATATATGGTTTGTGAGAGTTAGAAAGAAAATATAATATTTTTTTGCAAGTGCTCGCAAGTTCTATAAAAGGTATAAAAGTATTATCCCCTCAGGCTACGGTTAAAGCAGAGGCCAGGACATGTCACGCTCTAGTCGAGGTGGGTGGGAAACTCATACGTCATTCAGTTGATTCGCTCGTCTAAAATCTTTAAAATGCATGACACCCAAAATTTTCAAAAGAACCACGCAATGTTCGTATTTCATTGTCAACCGACGGGTTTAAACCTTTCGGTAATTTAAGAACTAGTTAGAGTTATTCGCCAGTTTTAATGGTACCTTTAAGTCTCTCTTCAATACTGTGCATGAGAAAAGAGTTTACATTATTATCGTTATTAATACCCGAGTCAAAGTCTCCCGACAATGATATTGATATTTTCTTAGGCCCGTTAATCGAAAAAATTAAAGAGTTATGGAATAAAGGCGTGAGGGCATTTGACGCTCACAAGGGTGAATATTTCACACTACAAGATACGGTTATATGGGTGATTCACGACATTTTTACCTATGGGACCGTATCCGATTACAATGTTCATGGTCATTATGGATGTCCCATCTATGGGTAAAAAACTGAATCCACTTAGCCACAACATAGTGGGATTATGAGTCATGCTGATCATCGTAGATTTCTATCGAGGAGTCACCTTTTAGGGAACGATAAGTCTAACTTTTCAACTGTCAAGAGAATTGGGCAGAATCAACTAGGCATTTTGATTATAAAATTGAGGAAAAGGCAAAGGGTACAACTTCAAGGAATAAGTTTTTGGGCAAACGCCCTCAGTTTGTAAGCAAGTTGGTCAATCTTATTTGACTTGTCATATTGGAAAGAGTACCGTGTAAGGCATGTAGTTGATGTGATGCATACGGAGAATAATTTTATGAAACATCTGGTAGGAATATATCTGGGTGGATCTCATTACAAAGATGGATAGAGGGCGCATAGCGATTTAAAGGACTTGAAAAAAAATGTAGTTAAAAATTGATCCTACAACTGAAAGTAATTCAATTTGTGCGGGTGCTTTCATTTTGAGTACTAGTGAGAAAAATATTCTCCTAGACACGTTGTTTAATTTGAAGACTCCGAATGGTTATTCTAGTAATTTACATAGGGTTATAATTTTTTTTGACATCAACGTCCACCAGCTTATGCATTTATGCGATGAGGTTTTATTGCGTGGACACGTCAGGTATTGTTGGATGTATCCTTTTGAGATATTGATAAAAATCTTAAAAGATTACGTAAAAATATATAGTATATTGGAGGGTCAATTTCGAAAGAATATATAACAACAAAATCATCATCACATGCTTGGGAACATATGTCGGAACAAGGTCTTAGGGGGTTCAATCCTCATAGAGAACAAGTGATTGAGGAGCTTGATAAGTTTGAGGATGAATTGCATTTTGGGAACCTTAAAGAGATGAGACTCACCAATCTGTAATACAAGCATGCAGCTCGTTATGTCTTCGAATCCCAAGATGAAGTTGAATATTGGAGAGAGCAAGTAACTACATATATAACTTATTTTTATTTAATTACTTGTATTCTCTTTATTATATTCTAAACTCTACAATTTCATGAACATGGTTTGGAAGTATGAGCGCGAAATGGCCAAAAAATAGAAGACGAGTGATTTTAGGGCATGGGTATCAAAAGAGGTAATTCCAACCTCTTTTTTTGTAGTTATTTATATACGTGTTGTAAAACACGGCCTAATTCAAACCCATTGAAAAATGTAGCTTTGAAAAAAGATGATGGGTCTTCAAGGATTTAATGCCTAGCCAAAGGTCATAGTTTCGTGAAATGGATTTTAAAAAATCTTCGTCTATGGTTTTGATTTCGTCTCATAACCGTGCGAGAAAAAACTATTGATGCAAAATAGCGGGATATCAAGTTCTTTTTTGACTTCTTGTGTAGCTACCAAAAGTGAGAAAAATTCAAAGGACACGATGCTGAACTGCTACGGGATTGTCCAATAAATCTTGGAACTAGATTACTTAGACTTCAAAGAAATCCTCATCTATTATGACTGGGTGAAGGTTGAGTACACTAAGAATGGTTGTAAACTTGACACTCCCTCAAAAATTTTAATGGTAGATTTATCTAAGATGAAGAGTGAATGTCGCTTGTTTGACATGCCTTTTATTTATGCCTTTTAAAATGTCAAGAAGGTATTCTACCCAAAGAGCATAAATGACGACAATTGTTATGTTGATGCATGCATCAAATGGTTTCACTACTCAAGCATACACATTAAAGGCCGCTAAAGAGTTCCAGTATGCTCTTGATGACAATCCTAATTTGATTGTTCTTTTAGTTGATTTAGACAAAGATTCAGTTTCGAACATTATATTATTGTCATTTAGTTAACTCTTGTATGAAAACCCTATTTGTATCATATGTATTGAAATAACCCTCTATTTAATTGCGTTTGTATATCTTCTACTCATATATTTAGTTCTCTTACCCATGCTTCCCCACCGCTCACACTTTGCAAAATATCTTTACGTAGATCTTTTTAAGTTTTAAATGTGACACTGTGTCACACCCTATTTTTGGTATGAATGTACAAGATAGTAACAAAGCAATAAAACAAAAGTTAAGGTGAAAAAACATAACTTTATTCATTAATAATGTATTACATATATTGTACAACCACCACAAAGGTGAATTATTTATGTTAGATGTGGCACCCCGACTAATTAAATACCGGGTAGCTATTCCTTTATTAAATTAATTCAAAATGCCAAGTTGGCTCAGTTAATAGCATCACTGTCGAAAACATTTTTATTATTACTAACCACCTAGTATTTAAAAAGTAAGTGCCAAATTTTATTTAAAGCCTGATTAACATGCAACAAAAGTAAAAAGAATACTAACACCATTCACCATACTGAAGTAAAAAGAATCACCATCACATAATGTAAATAAAGTCTGGAGGAAAAACTCCTCACTACAAATCCCACAACTGAAATAAGTAAACCGAAAACTAAAACAGTACATGCCAAAGTCTGAAAACTGTAATGGAAATGTAACTCTAATAGAAATGGGCAACATGCCCTACAACTGATAGATAATGAATCTGGAATCCAAGTGATAGAAGCGTCTACAAGAAAATCCCCGTAGCTTCCACAAACAGCTACAGCTCGTCACCTGAATGAGTATCCTATGCATGGTGTCCTTGTGGCTGGGCACCTAAAACGGTTTTACAAAGAAAAATAGATTTGAAAAGCAAACGGGTCAGAGCCCGAATGTGGAGTTATATTTTAAAAACCTGCAAGTGCTTTAAAAACATTTAAAACATTAAATGCAAAGTACATGTTAGGACGTGCACTCACATGATATTCTCACCTCTCGTCTAACTGTGCACTCCTAACGTAAGTACCCATCTACAATGACACAAACCACTAGCTAAGTGACATCATATCTAGCTAGACTGTCATAGGTTCTACCCTTATTACTCGGTTCTATTAACATTATAACGCTCGTAATTAAGTAGGGGTTTAACGTAAACTCAGATGCTCAATATGCAATATATATCACTATCAGTTAACTCGTTATGTTTCTCGGAATAATACCGTAATTATATTCACAACATTAACATGAAGATTCCCATTAATTAAGTGTATATTAATCACAACATAAATATACAATACAAGCACCCCAAGAACTAAGCTGTGGTGCACACATACTCTGCTATCCATCCCGGTACATCACGTACATAAGGATCACATATTCCGAATCTCTCAGGAATAGTTCAAAGATAACAACATCACAAATAATGGAGGCGAACACAGTCACATCACATGGGTCACGCACATACCTACGCTCCCACGATCAGCGGACTTATTAATATCCCAATAAGTCTTTCTATGACCTATGTTCATCAAGGTAACCAGTCTAAATCCGGGAAACACAAGGATTAGAGGGCCCTAAGCGAACGCAAACCTCCCGTGATAGCAAGTATGGTAGGTATGTCATACACACAATTTATATACCAATACTAAGTAAACACACGTCTTAGTAATCCCGTAGTTTAATCGTAGTACATATCGCATTCTCGTACCAACTTATAATTATCACAATTTATACTATTCCGGTTTATAATCATACGCGCCATAATTTACTCACGTCGTAGTAGACACTCACGTCTCAACCCAAACCGTCCAATTAATTTAACTCTCGTATATAATTTCCTTCTCATAAATAGCCAAAAGTCCCAATTCTATCATTACATCATCATCGGAATGGTATCTATAACCTCGAACAAGTTTACGGGACTCCAAAAATCAAAACAGTCCAAAAAGGCCCAAACTGTCAACTCGTTAGAAGTCTCGTTCGAACGAGACTGTTCGAACGAGATTCCTCTGTCAACTCGTTAGAAGTCTCGTTCGAACGAGACTATTCGAACGAGATTCCAGTTTGTTCGAACGAACTGTACCTTCTAACGATATCTCGTTCGAACGAGATTATCGAACGAAGTTCCCTTTCGTTAGAAGCGACTGGTCAATTCGTTAGAAGCTCGTTCGAACGAGTTCGTTCGAACGAGTTCGTTCGAACGACCTGGGCAGGGGCTTCTAACGACCTGCCAGTTTCGTCCCAGATTTTTCTAAACCTCGTTTTTCACCATTTTTACTCCTCAAATCTCTTCTAAAATTTGTCCCAACAATACTTTAAGGTCACTAATAAATCCTAAACATATTATAATCACATCCTAACACGTTTTGAAGGATTAATCCATCCTAACATCAACCAAATTTATAAATCTCTACACTTTTTCCCAATTTTTCAAGAACATGAACCCTAACTTTTTGAATCGTGAATTAACCCAATATAATTCCGTTTTAATTTCTTCCAATCACAAATATTATGGGAATACTCATCTACCTATCATTCTACGTGCAATTCTCCTCAAGATTTTCAAGTTCTAAGTTCCAAACTACATGGGTTTTCATATTTCACCAAGAACAAACATAAAATTTGAATTATCTAACATGGAAGGAACATTCTCTGAAATTAAATGGAATTAAGTCACTTGCCTTGATTCGATTTCTGATTTTGGTGTTGGTTTGGTGAAGATTTCTGCAGAATTTCTTCTCTTCTCCAAGCTTCTTCTCCAATGGTGGCTTAAGGTGGCTAGGGTTTTCTTTGGGAAAGTTGTAAACCTAATGATAGCCTCCGTAGCTTAATGGGTTAGTATGGGTTGGTTAGTGGGTTTAGTGGGTCAATTCCCAATCAGATTAAAACTCCCAATTTTCGTCACTTTTAATTCCTCAAAATATAAAATTACCAAAATACCCTTTATGATGCCGGTATGGCCTAAAAATACCCCGGGACCCAAACTACAACCCCGGATAGTGTTTTCTGACTATCTCGACCCTTCCGGACGCGTTAGCGCACTCAAAACGACCATACGGATAATAGAAATAAAAATTACTTTTATAATTAAAATAATATACCATGACGCGGCGGTCACATGCGTCTTAACAAAATTCCCAAATTACCGTATATTAATCTCACGACAAATTTCATAATTCCAAATTCATATATAATCATATATGCACATAATCAAATACCAACTCGCATCTCGTTAGTATTTATAACCCGGATTAATTTCCAATTTATACGCATTTAATTAATTAATCCCAAAAATAAATATAGCCAAAAGTACGGGGTATTACATTAGATTTTATCCAAATATTCAAAAATGACATAGGTCGTCGATAAATGCTATTATTTGCTTCCATATTCCTAAATCTCCTTTCATATAGTTATAGATGCATACATATGATCCCTGCGTATCACCGGGGGGTATGGCTGCCTTATGCTGGAACATCTGGAGGAAAAAGGAAGTAGCATGAGCATGCTAAGTAGATTTTAAATACTTTTTTAATAATTATATGTATATAAAAGTTTGAGTATGTATCGAGTTAAGTGTTTGCTAAATGAAGCATATACAACATTTCTTATAAAGAAGATTTAGAATTTTTTAAATCGATAATCCCATACTTACCAGTTTACTAATTGGTATCAAAATAATTAAACATCATTAGTATACCCAAATAATAATGTCAACCTAAAACTTTTGGGACAAAGTAAACAGTTAGGCACACTAAATAGAGTGGCACTTATACGTATGTAGCGATAAATTCAGGCTCTCAAATATCTGAGACCTTAGGCCAGGTAGACGAATTTTATGGGATAACACGATAGTGTACTCCCTAGTTGATACTGATGCTTATTATAAAGATGTTTAGCATATAGGTGCCTAGGTGAACTGATTCAATCATTGCAATAACTTCATTAAATCAGTTATTAGATGAGAAGGGTTCAAATTGATACAAATGATCCATATCCAAATATCAATGGTATTTAACAACATATATACCATGAAAGTATCATAGCATGCACATACTAAGAATAATTTATACCTATCACAGTGTGATATCAATAGTAGTTATATCAAATTCGTTGAAATTACTATCAAAAAGGAAATACCAACTTGTAAGCTGTGAAGAATGTGATTAAAATTGATTGACGTCGGGATCGGTAGGGTTGGGTGCTTGATTATCTGACAATCAATCATAATTATAAGTTTATGTTGTTGGTAATAAGACTAAATTGGAAAAATGAATGAAAAAATAGTATCTTTTAAAATTTAGGGGGAAATTTGCAATTATTTTGGAGAGTTTAAATGTAAGGCTTAAGTCATATTTGAAAAATGGTTTAGAAGACTTTTTGACTTAAAATTTACCAAAGAGTATGTAGAAAAAAGTTGGGGTCAAAATTCATTACTTAGAAAAATCGGAAGGGGTCAATTTGTAATTTTTTGAAAATACTTTTAACCTAAAACCTTGGTTTTCTATATTTTGGGCTAGGGTTGAGGAAACATTGCCTTGTCTTATACCATTTTAACCAGAAAAAATTAATAAAAATATTGGGGAAAAATAAAAAAAATAATTGGTCATGTGCCTGGTTAGTGTTTCTAGTTGAAAAGTCCATCTTTAACCTCTTAACAATTGACATAGATTTTAATATTTGATCTTGAATAACTTCAGACTTCCTAAACTATTTTAGATGATTCCTGACCCGATTCAATCTAATTTTTCATAAGGAATCCAAATATACAGGTTTTATGGACTGAGGTTCAGTATTTATTGAGTTCTAACTATTGTGTGTATTTTAGAAAATTTGACCAAGCATTCATGGATTTACATAGTTTGGCAATGGATTTTACGCTTATGGCTAGGTTTCTGCTATCCTAATGAAGAGTTTGGCTTTGATTTGAAGGATTAAGGCATCCTGGTTGAAAAGAATTTTAGAATTTCAATTTCTGAAATTTGAAAACACTTTTGAGAAATTGGGTTTCAAAACTAATAAGTTTTTAAAAATGACCATTGCACTCGAGCTCCCAGGCCTATAAGAAACTCATTCCTCACTTTAAAATATGTTTAATGTCAAGGAATTAAGTTTCACCATTAAAGATCAAGCTTTAATGGAGTTTTTTAAGGTTTTTACCTATATAGGTTATTTCACACGTAAGAGTTTTTTTTAATGGGTTAAGTATTATAATGGTGCACAAAATGTTTTGGATATTAAAAATAATAATTGATGCATAAAATAATTGGATACCAGTTTGGAGGAAAAAAACTCAAGTTTGGATCCACTGAATTGGTGGGGTTTAAGGCTGGATTTTGTGGGTTATTTATACTCTAACCTAAGGGTAGTTGATTAGTGCTTCTAGGAGGTGGATTCTCCCTGGTTTACGAAAATAGAATTTGCATAAAAGGTGGTCACATGGAGAAATGGTGTTAAGTATGTGAATTTTTTCCTTTTCTGCTGATTGGGATGCTTTATTGGCAGGGAAGGAAAGTCTAAATAGTTTAGTTTCTATTTTGGTCCTTAAAGAGAAAGTTTTATATTCATTTGGTACTTAATATAATGATTTTTCATATTTTAGGGGTATTTGTGTAATTTTATGAACGTTTAAGGGCTAAGATTATAAAATTTGAAATAAATTTTGGGTCTTGGAGTGAAACAGAGGTTAAGTTATACTTTTTTCAAAGTTTAAAGGGGTAATTTGGTTATTTTGTAACCTTAGGGGGTACTTAGGTATTTAAGCAAATGTGTAGAGTTTTATATGTAGTTTAAACTTTATTAGGGTAGTCTTGAATTTAACTAAGTTATAAGGGGGATATGAGGCAATTCATGTAATTATCGGATCATAGTTGATTGTTCTAGGGTTTAGTACTATGCGGGTATTAGAGTCCACCTACCTAATAAAACTTTGACCTTGAATTTACCTATAAAATGCTCGGGACATTGTTTCTTCATTGCATGTTTTGGTTCCCACATGGCTTCTTGCTTATTTTGGTGTTCCCAGACTACCTTTACTAAGGGAATTTCCTTCTTTCGAAGAACTTTTACTTGACGATCACTAATTTCAATAGGGCGTTCTTTAAACTCATGATTGGGTTGAATAGAGATTTTGTGCCACGTAATCACATGTGTCGGGTCTAGAATGTATCGAAGTAGTTGTGACACATGGAATAAATTATGAATACTGAATAATTCAAAGTTTAATTCATCGGCCACATGTCCAATATGTTTAGTGATGCTTAAGGGTTCAGTGTATCTTAGCGCTAGCTTCCCTTTCTTTCTGAATAGTAGAATTCCTTTTCGAGGAGGAACTTTCAGGAATACTTCATCGAAAACCTGAATTTCTAAGGGCTTCCTACGATAATTAACGTAACTCTTCAGTCGATCTTGGTCCATCTTTAGTCTTTCTCTGATCTATTGTATCTTCTTTTTAGTTTCTTGAGTTATTTCAGGAGTAAATTACTTGCTCGTTCCTAATTCGGTCTAACATACTAGTGATCGACATCGTCTTCCATACAAGGCTTCAATGGGGCGGATTTGATACTGGACTAGTTAGTGTTGTTATATGAAAACTCAATTAATGACAAGTGTTCATTCCAATTGTCGATCATATCTAAATCAGAGGCTCTCAACATGTCCTCTAAAGTCTGGATTGTGCATTGAGATTGTCCATCAGTTTGGGGTGAAATGCGGTACTGAGATGAAGTTTAGTACCCATCATAGTCTGGAGTGCTTGCCAAAATCTACCCACGAAACGAGAATCTTGATCTGATACTATGGATAATGGAATTACATCTAGTCGAATAATTTATCGGATGTAGAGTTTAGTGAGCTTTTAGAAAGAATTAACAATTTTCACTCGGAGAAAATATGCAGATTTGGCGAGTCGGTCTACTACCACCCAAACATAATTGTATCCTTGGGATGTACGAGTCCATTGCTATGTCATCCCAATTCCACCCAGGGATCCGAAGAGGTTGGAGAAGTCCACCAGGACACTGGTATATATTCTATGTTTATTTCCTGACAAGTGAGAATCTTTTCACAAAGTTCTCAATATAATTCCTTGTATTTAACCACTGAAGGGGGATTGAAGCTAATATCTGGATTATAAAGAGATTTTCAAATTCTCATAAGAGACTCAAGAGAAGAAAGCATCATGAAGACAGCGGGGCAGCTCAGCGAGGCATTTCAGCGAGGCATCTGAGTGAGGCAGCGCAGTGATACAGCTCAACGAGAAAATTTATCAAGAGAGCTCTTCTTTATCTCTTTTTCTTACTTAGTTAATTTGTATCTTTTAAGTACATTTATTTTAATGTTGTAACGATTGTAATATTGAGTGTGAGGTCAAACGGTGCCCGTGAGAGACCAGACCTGGTAGGGCTTGGGAGAGCTCACATGCTCTATCTAATGACCTCATTGTGGGAACTTCAGAGGCACCTAGTTTGGAGGATTAAGAAGTGAGGCAGCATTAAGGCTTGTCTTGACCATCTTCGATACACCTGATAAAACATCGAGAGATCGTTCACCGTGGAAGCTTGTGTATGGTAACCTTGAGTTCCATTGTATAGTGAGCTTTGAGCCAAACAATCCTCTATTAAATGTCACATCTAATTTAGGTGGAGTCACTAACCACCTACACACTGTCCAATCCAAACATGAGTAAACCATCATGGCATTGGGACTGTCAGACGGTTTGGTAAGCCACCTCTATTGTGATAATCCTCTGACGTACAATGTATTTGCAAAGGAATTTCCTTGCATTTAATGATTATGACGTAGGGTGTACTAATCTATCAGACATTTAATGCTTGAGACTTAAAGTGCGAAAGGGTGGTCTTTCACATTAATGAGGACCGAGATATTTTGGGAAGGGTGGGGGGATATTTATTGGCTTCAACCACTTATGAGAAGGGAGATTTATTTCTTGAGAGTTTATTTCTAGAGAGAGAATATATCGAAGAGAAGTTGTTGCAGACCAGAGAGTTCACCCACCCACCATTGTCATTATTGTGAAGATTTTAATAGCTAACTGACGCGACCACAAATGTGTCTAGTGTGCGTGCTATTTAGGCTCAAGTGAAAGCTTGTCACTCAAGTAATAATCCAATAAGTTGGGTATCGATCCTCAGGGAAATAGGATGAACGGAGTCGTAACGACGTTGGACAGACGAAGGAAACCAAACTTTGACTCTAAAAGAAGGAAAAAGTGATTTGATTTGTAAAACCACTACAACTATATGCAATTTTGAAAATGATTAACTAATGAAATTTTGAATAAATGAAATGCAATTATTCTACTGCAGAATTACGAATAACTTGACTAAAACTTTAACTATGAAAGGAGAAAGATAGGTCGGGTTACAATCCCCCAAACCCTAGTAATTCACTTCGTAAGATATTAGATTAAAAATTAAAGCTTTAAATGAATCCAACTTTTTAATACTTCTAAGTATTACATATATGAGGGATCGTAGCCCACACAGTACGTAAGCAAATGTTGAATTAAAATTCGGTCTTTATTTCTCCTAAGTATAAAACGTATGAGGGATCGTAGCCTGCACAGTATGTAAGCAAAGGTTGAATTAAAGTAGTATCGCATGAAATACGATACAATTCATCTAAGGATTTAATTCCGATGTCTATTTCCACTATCGTGAATTACATCGGGTGGGGTTCATGCTCCCCAACCCTTGAAAACTTAGCCGGACATATTAAATCTAGAAGTAAACATGTTTTGGATGAAAGAAAACATTTTTACTAATGAATGAACATGAAGAATGATGAAATTGCTATTAGAGAAGTAACCACTGCAATAATGAAAGCAAGAATTAGAAAGGTATTACTTGAATTGCAAAACTGGAATAAAAACTAGGGTTTCTTTATTGTGTCTTATCTAAACTAATTACAAAGCTTCCCTAACGAATCAGAAGCCCTCCTCAATGTTTAGGAGGTGTTTACAATTTATAATCTACGATTTCTGAGAGTTTCAACCATGCAGGACTCTAATTTTACACGTGGATGAGTTTGAAATTCCGATACCCGAATCGATCCCCTTGAGGTGATTCATGAACATGCATCCATAAGTTTCTCTTAAGATTCAATGGGACCTTCAACTCTTCCCGGGCTCTAACTGTATCTTTATTTGACGATCCTTTCACTGAGAGAATGGTACCTAAAAGAGTCTCTGTTACGTTCTTTTCAACATGCATAATGTCTAAATTATGTCGAATATCATGATCCTTCCAGTACTCCAAGTCAAATAAAATGGATCTCCTCGAAAAACCCTCAGTACCTGTGAGATCCTCGTCGTCACCTTCACTTGGATGATCATCATTATCTACATCATCTTCCAATTCTATTGGCTCTTTTTCTTTCCCCTTCCCTTTACCCTTCCCTTTCCCTTTCCCCTTCCCCTTCCCCTTCCCCTTCCCCTTATCCTTACCCTTACCCTTCCCCACTCCCTCTCCCTCTCCCTCTTTTTGGGCACCTTCTCAAGCGATAACAGACACAATTTGCTCAACCTCTACACTTGTTAACTTTCGTGGAGCCATAGCAGACTCTATTTTACCATTAAATGTTTGCTTTGATGTGTCGTACCTGTAAGGATGGTTTTCGGGAAGGAACATGCGAGATCGTTGATAGCAACATTTCGTTGACTTGCAAAGATATTCAGAAGGTGTGTTTGTAGAGCAAACAGGACACCCGTAATAACCTTGAGCTGAACAACCTGCTAACATCCCATAAGCAGGAAAATCATGAATACCCCACATCAATATGGATTTTAACTGAAAATGTTCATTTTTATTTGCATCCCAAGCCTCGACTCCAGACCATAAGATCTTAAACTCGTCGACTAAGGGTTGGAGGAAGACATCAATATTACTTGATGGTGACTTTGGCCCGGGAATCAATACAGTCAACATTGAAAACTCACTCTTCATACACATTGATGGGGGAGGGTTGAGAGGTTGAATAATCATTGGCCAGCAACTATAGTTACGGCCAAACATGTTATTAGGGTTAAAACCGTCAGTTGCTATTGCAAGTCGAAGATTTCGCGGATCCTTTACAAATTATATCCACATAATGTTTGCATTTACCCACTCTGCTGAATCTCGGGGATGACGCATAAATTCCATACAAGAGCTTGCTCGAGCATGCCAAGTCATTTTCTCGGCTATCCATTTAATGGTATACAACCTCTTTAGCCTAGGGATTAACGAAAAATGTCGCATTACCTTCTTAGGAACCTTATGAAACTTCTTTTGGCCCTTAGGATATACAATTTCCTCTCCATCATCTCCTCTTGAAGTATACTTGTATCGCAAAGCACCACATTTTAGACATTTATTACAGTTTTCATGCACTTTCCAAAATAACATGCAATTGTTAATGCACACGTCATACTTAACATAGTCCATACCAAGATCTCTAATTGTGTTCTTCATTTCGGTATAACTAGTTGTCAAGTTGTTCCCTTCGGGGAGTAACTCATTCAACAATCTAAGAATTCCACCTGTGTCCCCATCTGACAAATTAAATTGCGTTTTTATATCATTTAACTTCACAAGAGCATACATGGTCGTATGGCGTGACGAACCAGTAGGAGGGTGCAGTGGCTCCATTGCGAGTTGATGTAAACGCTCATACTTCTTGCCTTTGCCTGTATGTGTCTGAGAATCCTTCGGAACATCAAAAGTTTGGGGCCCTTCATCACCACCTACACAATTAGGTGCACTAGGACACGCTTCAGTCGTGAACATCTCACAAGAATCATTCACAAGGTCATCCAAAGTCGGAATATTAGACACATCAATGTGTTCTCCAACATTAGTCTGAGCAGCGGGTTGTGCTGATCACTGGACTGGATTAAGAATTGACGTCTCCCCATGAAAATGCCATAAGGTGTAATTTATATCCATACCATAGTCCATCAAATGGATAAAGATTTCATCTAAAGTAACATGTCCTTTCCCATTGCGACAATGCCTACACGGACATGAATGTATATCCTTGGTAATAGTGTTACGCACATACTGCAGAAACTCTAACACCCCATCTCTATACGAATCAGTCTCAAAGTTTTTCTCCTTTATCCACTCTTTATTGATCATCGATGACATCCTGATATACATGTGGATGCAGAATGTGTTAATAAGATCACATCACATAAAATAGCATTTCAAAATTTCAACAAGAAGAACTATGGAGAATTACTAAATTACAGCAATCACATATAATACATTCTAATTATCCAAATTGTCCCATATGTATTCGAGGAACTGTGGGCTCTCTCTCCAACAGGAGTAATAGTTTCGAGGAACTGTGGATCCTTTCTGCATCTTGACACAGTGAGTAAATAAGAGAAACCTAAAGCAATATAAGGGTTGACTAAGATCTAACATCCATTCTTACGTTTTAGTTATTAGACAGAAACAAAACCTCCAAACATTAGGTTTTTAGTCAAGAACACATAACGATCAACAACTCGTGTTCTTGGACAAAACCAACCTAAATCGCTTTAAAAACTTCATATTTTAGCCTAAAAACACGACCAAACATTCTACCCTGCTTCTATAAACCCACGCCAATGATAATCAAGCCACATGACCTCATCAAACAATAATTTTTTGACCCAAGAAATTAAAAAACCGAAGATGTTCTTCACCGTCCAAATACCATATCAAAAGAAACCCAAAACCCATAATCAAGATCAATTTTCATGGTTATAAATCAACGATTTATCATTTCATGGTCACACTATGGTTACGATTTGCATTTACATGTTGATTAATTCAAGTTAACAGGCGAGTGTATTACCAATATAACACATAATCAACACCAATAAAAACTAAACTAACATCTAAAATTATGACACGATTGGAAAAATAATAACCACCAATTTTTAGTTCAATGGGGTATTGTAATCCCAATATACCACATCCCAACCGGTATGTATATATGTATGGTATATACATATATATATATATATATATATATATATATATATATATATATCAGTTTCGATTTTTAGGGGGTTCGATATATATATATATGTATGTATGTATGTATGTATGTATGGTACCCCTGAAATTACCCCTGAAATTGAATATGTATGGTACCCTTGAAAGTTGAAATTGAAACTGATATATATATCAGTTACCCGAAATCGGAACCCCTGAAATCGAATCAGGTACTAGAAATCGGTACCTGAAATCGTACCCCTAAATCGGAACCCCTGAAATCGAATCAGGTACCAGAAATCGGTACCTGAAATCCAATTGATATATATATATACCCCCGAATATATACATATATACCCCCGAAATCGCAACAACTGATATATATATATATATATATATATATATATATATATATATATATATATAGAGAGAGAGAGAGAGATGTAATACCTGACGAAGATGGAAGTCGGAGCAGCGACTCGGAGCAACGATGGAAGCCGGTTGCGTGGGGAGATAAGGAGGAGATGATGGGAGATGATGGGGAGCTGGTTGCGTGGGGAGATAAGGAGGAGATGATGGGAGCCGGCTGCGTGGGGAGGGAGAGAGAGAGAGGGAGAGAGTTAGGGTTAGATTGTTTTGAAATTTTGGTCCCCTCTTCAAATTTTGGGGGGTTATTTTTTTAACAAAGCGTACCCATATTTGGCACTGTTTAAAACCGTGCCAAAATTTGGCACTTTTTCAAACCGTGCCAGATTATGATAAAACCGTGCCAGATTTTGGCACGGTTTTAAACAGTGCCAGAATCTCCTTCCCTAAGCGTGCCAGTTTCCTGTTTTTGGTGTAGTGTCAGTTCGGTTCCATCTTTCAATGCTTTACAGGAAGTTTTTCCACGAACCGGTTCGGTTCATTTTTTCTATCTTCGATTTGGTTCCATCTTTGACAGCCTTTACAGGAGGTTCTTCAAGCATAGGATCGATTCGTTTTTCTTCCTCTTCGATTTGGTTCCATCTCTCACTGCTTTTATAGGAAGTTCTTCAAGCATAGGATCAGTTCATTTTTCTTTCTCTTCGGTTCGGTTCTGTCTTGCTAATTATTCATAGGAAGTTTCCCAGGATGGGATCGATTCTTTTTCCAACCCATTCGGTTCGATTTCATCTGTTCAGGAATTTTTACTCCTTGTATGTTTTTAAGATTTATGACTTTTGGTCCGGAACTCGAATTAGGATGCCGATCCTTCCTTGTGCACTGAATACCTGCAAAATAGATAGGAAATACACGAAACTCGGCACACTAATTAGAATCTGTCAATAGCGATGATATGAGATAAATCCACTCGAATTACACTTTGCAGAGAGATAAAAGCCTCTAAATGAAGGGGATAAATGGGAAGAATTTATGCCTAATCAAACCCCCTAACTTAGAACTTTGATCGTCCCGAGCTATGTAAAAAGAATCAAAACATGGTTCAACTATAAAATGGGATAGAATACCTCTTTCGCGGTGAGCAATTGCATTTAGCGTTTACAACAAGCCTTTAAACCCCTAGGTTATCCTAGTAGGACGGGTTGTGTCTCGTGAGGGTTTGCAGTGAATGTACCCGAAAAATTCGACTCAAAGAAAACTCAAAATACGTAAAAATTGTATAATTCAAACTTTTCCAGAAAATAGTTATCATCAATTCCTGTTCAAGAGTCAGAAATGATAGTGCGTGTGTGCGAAGCCAAAAATTTAACCACGAATTTGCATCGATGGACCATTACGTTACTAATCCGAAAATTCATTTTGATTTCAAAATCTCACGGAATGCTCTCACAAACGAATCACTCGGACTGTGGCTTATTCTCTCGGTATGCATGATTTATAAGAGTAAATGTATTGGATTCAAATTCACGCACACAAGTAGAAAGACGAAAGTTTATGGTAACTGTATCTCATCAACAGATTACAGTTATAAGAAAGCGAGAACGTTGCCTCTAATTCATATTTTTGATCTCTTTTATTATCTTTTTGTGTATTAGCTCTCCACGCGATAACCAATTTAGCAGTTGGACTCAGCTAGGACTTTTTCGGGTTAAAAGTGTATTGGGTAAAATGGGAATGGTACAGGAAATTTGGAATTGGAAAATTTTCGTATTATGTCCGTTAGTGCTTTTTCGGGCTTTCGCTCATTTTCACTAACATCTTTTTTTCATCAAATCTGTGAAAAATACATTAATCTTTATTACATGATTTTTATAAAATAGTTATCCGTATATACTTAGAATTAACTTTCAATTTTATTCCATGGGTTGTAGAAAACTTTTCTTAGAATCTAGACAAACATCATCGCAGTTATAATTAATTGGTCTTGAAGTTTTATGAAGTAAAATAATCCTACGAATATACTATTTCGCTCGATTATCTAAAGGACTAGAAGTTTTTACGGGAAGGAAATGATATAAATGAATTAAACAATATGATATAACTTAAATGGAATCCTTAAGACATCTAATACTATTTATACCTCTTAGGTATTGTGATAGTACAATTCTATTAGTATACACTAATAATAGTACCGACATAAAAAATTATTTTCAATTTCAGAATTCTATCCATTGATCATATTTCTAAAAGAGTGTCTAAAACCTTATCCTCGTATTTCTTAGAATTCCACCAAATGAGTAATTCATATAACTACATTCTAAATCTCACATCAAATATCTGTTAAAAATCAAAGATTACCACATAGTCTAACTCTACTAATATTATCTTAGTCACTATCTAATGCATCACCAAATTGAATACGATCAATATCCTCTTATATCTTCAAACAAAGTATCACTAACTGAGCAATCCTCTAGCGCAAGCAGTTCTAACATGATCTAGTCTTATAATTCTAGGTTAGGAATAATCTAACCGATCTCATCTTCAGCTAATCTACAAGTTCATAACCTATGCTCTGATACCACCTCTGTCACGACCCCGACCCCAAAATAGTATGGAACGAGTGTCTTGACATGCTACCAAGGCATTAAATATTTTGGCCTTAAAATTTTCTCTTAAAATAAATGCAATGGAATACATTCACATGGTTATGAGTTGCAACTAGCTGAAAAGGTAACACATCATCAGATCTTCTAAAACATAACTTCTTATTCTCATAGATAAATAAATTATATTACAATTTGTGCCAGAATCACTTAAAGAGAAATAAATCCTCAAACATCTCATTCTACACTAGCATATAGCCACACAAAAAATATCAAAATATAATCTTCAACTCCCTCTTCACATATCCATCCTCATCTCTAATTATAACCTGAAAAAGGATTATTTATACAACGTCAGCTAAAAGCTGAATGAGATTTAATCTCCCGACATTCCAAGGTTTTCAGAAAATAGATACCTATTCAAGTCTAAAGAGAAGGCATATACATATATGGATAGGAACTTGCAGTAAATAGATATATATTTTGAAATGATAGTATATATATCACAAGTGGATAGCTCAGAATAAGAAGAATGCAACAAATCAAATGTGATATCTTTTTCTTTCAATCATATCATTTTAATGGCCGAGTACAATCTAATACCGTGTTCTTCTACCGTATTATACCCCGGTAGTTGAGGGTCAATCGAACTAGTTTGCCACAACGCCTTATTTAGGGCACACCAACGAAAACCCAGCTGAGAAGGTCAGTCAGTAAAGAGGTCCCTTAGGCCAAAACTTATTTCCAATCACTACACCAAAATGCTAATTTTGTGACTGCCTTTTTGCGACTGCTAATGGGGGTGACAAACTTATCACTCCCGGGAGGAGTCACAAAACCATTTGTAACTCCCATTAGGGGTGATAAAATCAATGGGTAATAAAAAAATTCAGTCAATTAGTTTGTCACCGCTAATGAGAGTCACAAATGTTATCATATAATTAATTTGTGACTCCTATAAGCAGTCACAAATTTATAACTGTCACAAGCAGTCATAAATTTATCAGTAGGACTAAGTTATAACTCTCATAAGCAGTCACAAAATTATAACTGCTATGAGGAGTCATAAATTTTGGTTTAATACTAAATTTATGACTGCAATTGACAGTCATAAATTTGTAACTGCTCTCAGAAGTCACAAATTTTAGTCTAATACTAAATTTGTGACTGCTATTAGCAGTCATAAATTTGTAACCGCTCCTAACAGTTACAAATTTTCGCCTAATACTTAATTTGTAACCGCTGTTGGCGGTCACAAAATTTTCGACCTTAACTTTCATTTCCCTCCTCTCTCATCTCTCTCTTTTCCCACTCCCGCCCTTTTCTCTTTCATTTTGCTGGAACCATTTCAATCTCCCTTCAACCTCAATCTCTCTTCACTGGTAAGCCCTAAATGCTATTCTTCATTTCCATTTCTGTAAGACCTAAATACGTTTCAAAAATGATTTTGCTAACAGGGTACATTTTTTATACTTTGCTAATAGGGTACATTTTTTATACTTTGCTAACAGGATACTTTGCTAAGCCTTAAATACGACTATACAACGATTTTGCTAACAGGGATACGTTTGGATTCAAACAGCTTGAACAATTGTTAACAAGGGTATGTTTTTTATACATTTTTATATGCTTTATGGTATTTTGCCAAGTGATATATGAGAGGGTTATAACTTTAGTTGGATTTATCGAGTATAGTGACACTATTTGTATGCTCTATTTGTTTTTACACTTTTTTCAAAATGTTTGTATGCTCAATGGTTCTATCAATGGTGTTGAGATTCAGTTTATAGTTTATAGTTTGTATTTTTACAATTTTATGTTTGTACTTTTTTTTATTAGTTGGTCTTATACCTCGATGGGTCATATCTGTTTGGAAGGGATGTTTTAATAAGCTTGTATCAAGGAGTTTGGATTATCATTCCTGAATTTGGTTAATGTTGGTAGGGCTTTTTTGCAAAGTACAATATATAAGCTTTTGGATAAGATCTTAGGGCATTTTACGTGCCCTTTATACATAAACTTTTTTGTGCGTATGTGCCTGTTGGTAGATAAAAGTTACTTGAAATTCACCAGTTGTGCTCTAAGTCTTAGATTTTTAACTAGGTTTATATTTCTATGTATGTTTGTACTGTGTTAGCTAAATTCGAATTAGGTTGATATTAACGTGCTACAAGTATGTTTGACAATATAGGTCCAGTACTGCATATTCAACTAAGTAGATTCCAACTGAGGCGTAATTTTCATATGACCCTCAAGTAAAGAAACGACTAAGAATACATTATCTAAGGACGTCGAGAAATCTTGGGTGTTTTGGCCACTGTCTTTGCCTTAAGTGACCCGGAGTAAATTATTTTGAATAATTTGTCAAAGTGAACAATTAGTATTGTTGGGAACTATTTTGGTGTTTTGTAATCATTTTTAATGTACGTTGATATGAACGTACTCTGATTTGAATGTATGTTGCTCTGACAGCATGTCATAAGGATCAATATGTTACAACTAGTAGGCTTAAACACTACACCAACAGTTAGACTTATTAGTAGTCTTAAACAATTTTGTTTTGATTTTGTTGGATCAATATCTTCTGTTGTTCAATTAATGAGTTTATCAATTAGTTAGGTACATATTTTTTACTGAGTTTGTCGATCAGTTAGCCTTAATTGTCTCTGGGATAGCCAATACACAACTCTAGGTTTGGTTATGTTCGATTATGGATATGTTGGTATTTTATCTGTTTTGTCTTTATAGGTTGGTTATTGATCTGTGTTGCCATGAACCTGGTCTCATCAGTATAGTTATAATGTGGAGGGTTATTGCATTTGGCTCTCTGATTTTTTATCGTAATGAAGATTTTTTTGTGACAATTGGTGTATATAATAAGAAGATCAAAATATTTGAATATGTTTGGACAAAAATAGTGAAAATTCTAAATAGATGAAAATCTCTTCACTCTAAACTAAAGGAACTTGAATTGTTAAGCTTTCAATTACTTGCGTAGGAAAAGTCAGTTAGTTTGTCTAAAACTTGTTCAGGTTTGGGATGTTACGAGAAGTCAAGTATTCATAGAAATGAGGGTGCATGAGAGGCGGGTATGGTCCATAGACTTCTTACTAGTGGATCGAACATCAATTGGTTTCTTAAAAAGTAAGGTGTTATCCTTTTGAACATTACAACAGTGAATAGTTATATTTTGTTCTAGTATTTGGTGTTACAGTTCTTGCTGGAATTATGGAAACAACTTATTGATATACTTGTTGAATTATTACTATAGTGCAGAGGAACTTGATAATCACTTGACTGCCATCCAGAGGGACCACAAACACAGATCCTAAATAGAAGAAAGAAGAATAAGGTATGATGCCGCTGTTGTCAAGGGGTGAAGTTTTTTAGACCAATTTTTGTGGGCACTTGAATTTCCTTGGAATGTCGCTAGAATTTGGATGGTGTAGTATTTTTTCAGTGTCTTGGATCAATGTTTTAAGTAGTAAAATACCTTCTCTAGTATTTACCTTCAAAAGTTGACGCAATTAATGACTCCACTATTTTGTTAATTTGAAACTCAAATGTAACTTCGAGGTATACTTCTGGATCAGTGGGTCGTGTTGACTTGTTATTGTGTTGGTATTAAAACTCCTAAACCACCATTTTGTACATTTGGAACTCAAATGTAACTTTGAGGTAGACTTGTCATGACAAGTTAATGTAAGCGTTATCAAAGACAAATTATAAACCTGGTTTGTTAATTTTATTTTATTTATTTGGATCTGTACAAACTGATTGAAATTGGGTTTTAATTTTGTTTAATTTTTACTGATGCTTGGTGTTTGTCAAGGGGTGTGTACAACTGAAAGAAAATCAATTGATATACTCGAGAGATTGTTTTTTAATATTTATTTTCACATTTATATTGTTTGTGAAGAATTGTAATGTGTATGTCGAAATGCATGCTTTGGTGGATAAATATGGAGATAATGTTTGGTATTTGCCTTCAAAGTAATTTAAATTATCCAAAAAGCTGAGTTTGTTGGGCTGTCTTTGTTCGACAAGTGTCACGTCCCAACCCTGCCCTCATTAAGCTACTGCGTGACACAATGCCTCGACTCACACTAAAACAAGATCTCGGCTTACTTTATAACCTGTGATAGAATTGAACACATTATGTATTACCTCGAATATATTCTCATTAATAAACAAGCTATGTTCATAGACAAGATGTGTTCATAGTTACATTGAATATCTATGAACATAACACTTAAATACACATTTGTTGGATATTGATGAGAAATTTCTTACTTATGCTCTAGAGGATGATGTCAGAGACATGTTTTTAGAACTTGACATTGGGTACTCGACCATTATATATAAGCTTTCTTGATTATGTTTATGCCCCTTTTATATACTTAACAACAGATATTTTAGACATCAATCCTTAGCCAAATAAATGAGAAAACTAATGTTTTTTTTTTTGTATTTTTAACAGATATGTTATTTATTTTACAAGAATATTGCCTTTAGTTTGACTCTTTTCTTCTTTGAGGCGTATGCGTACAACGATTAGTATTCAACACTTTATAATGTCTTATTCACATCATATCCTGTAATTTTCCTTAGAGTATTTGATCAGGTTGTATCCGCACAATTTTGTCTCAAGGTTGATTTCTAAAACAACTCTCCCCCTTCTCATTTCCAAATCAATAATAGTGATCACCACAACACGAAAGTAAATGATTCTTTGTGTGAATGCCGTAGTAGTTTTGATCTCATTATGTTTTTTTTCCTCTAAATTAATTCACTTTGAATGTCGTAGTTGTGGTCTACCAAGGCAGCCTTTATTTCATCAAAAAATCAAGATGTGCTCAAGGACAGCAGTGCAGATCCTAATGTGGTCTACCAAGGCAGCCTTTATATCATGTCACATTGTGTTTGGTTTATTTCATGTTGCAAAACAATCTTGTGATGGCCACACTTTTAGGTTATCTATATATTGTCACCATATTTGCATGTTTAGAACTTTATATCATATCATTTAAGGCATTATTTCCCAATGATCATAATCTATGAGTTCACCATCTTGTTACTTTTTTAGCAGCAAGTGTGACAGTATTCTCTTTGGTTTTAAAGCTTCATCAATTATGTCCTCCATGGTCCTATAGTGAATAACTCAAACGTCATTGGTTTTCTTTCCGAATAAAATAGTAATTTTTTTTACTAAAATGGCTCCTGAAAAGTGTGGGTACTAGGTTTTCGTGTAGATTCTGTTGACATTGTTTTATGGCATTTCAATGTTTTGGCTGCTGTTCTTGCAGTTCACTCTGCTCTTCAACTACTGATTAATACATCAAGGCAGCTGCAAAAGTCTCTGACATCCCTGCCTATGTACGACTCTTCAGGAATGAATTTTTAACTCAAGTGTGGGATTTCTTCACAGACGTGAATGTGGAAATAAACTCATTTGTTACGAGAGCTGAAATTAATGTTGTCATAATCGACTTCCCTATGACATGCTCTAAATATAGAAGTAAGTGTTACAGCTACTCATATAATGTTTACTATGATAATCATTCTATTAGAGTGCATTTAATTGGCTTACCTAGAAAGAGAAATTAAAAATAACTTACATGGATACTGAAAATTTGGGAAACAAAAATCTGTGGGGGTGGAGTGGGAAAAAATTTACAAGTTTATATTCTCTGCTTCCTAGGATGGCAAGTTTCTAGTAATATCTACTTCATCAGATTTAGTGTCTGAATAGTGTCTGAATTTTGAGTTAGTAGAATACTAGTAATATCTACTTCTCGATTTGGTTTGGCTCGATACTACCAAACTTCTTTCTACTGTGAATTGCTGGCTCAAGTGTATGTTGATAGATCCTTACAATCAAACAGACCACCCAGAATGCAAGAAGCATTAGGATGTTCATTCATGTCCGATGCATTTGAGATAAATCTATATATTGTATCAATAATATAATCCAAACGCATTAATTTGCTTCAATTAGTGTATTCTCATATGGAGCTAGGGTTATAAACTAGACGAGTTGGGTGGTGCGTTGATCCATGCTTGGTTCATGAAAGTTATCGAGTTTTAAAATATGATTGAGGTTGGTTTCTTAATCTCTTGAGCCATTTTAAATGAGCATATAACCGATATGCATATAACCGCACGCATCACTGTTTATTTCTATGCTGCTAAACTCTCAAAGACAACATCTCTATTAATTATATGACAGGTATGTGAATTACTATTTCATAAGGTTTATTTGATTGTTGTATTAATAGTCTGGGGGACTTGATTGAAAATATTCAAGAATGGTTTTTATGTACCTATAAATTGTCACATATGCATAGAATGCTTCTGTTTTACAATGATTTTTGTATTCAAGTAAAATGGATGGTTTTTGGTTCAAGTTGTGCTATCATTTTTAATTATCAACTCACATGTCTTATTTCAGGTGAAGGAGTAGGTAAGATATAAGTGAAGCTATCATTTAACGACGAGAAAAGGTAAGATGATGGTAATGAAATTCATATATGTTTACCCAACTTTGGGGAAGTTGTTTATTTGTATCATTCCTATCATATCCACCACCACCCCTTATATAGATTACTTTGTAGTTATTTGTAGATTCAAAGTTTTGGGATTACTATGTAGTTGAACGGTGATGCGTGCGGTTCTTGACTCAACATCCTATTCAATAGTTGTCAATATTATTGTTAAATTGATGAAGTGGTTGAAATGAGGTCCAATATGAACCTCGAGTATTGTAGTATTGTTGTTGTTGAGTATTTTTATTTTTTTAAACAGGGTGGATAGTCCTATAAATAAAGGGAACTCTGCCCAAATTTTTTAAAATTAGAACATAAATATTGTACATTTATTTCACTTTGTTGTCGGGTAACGATTTTTTTTTGCAATTTTCGTCATGCCTTCAGGCACGGGCATACGCTAGTATATATATATATATATATGTATATATATTAATCACATTTTATTATTTGCAGGCATACACATGGCATATCCGGCATACGTAGTATTCAAAGGCCTAAATCCAGGTGTTTACACTTCGTGGCAAGCAACACAAGCACAAGTTAATGGATACCGAGGCGCCGTATTCAAAAAAATTGAGTCCATTGAACTTTCTCAACAGGCATACTCCGAGTACACGAGGGAGGATGTCACCGCATCAATACCCCCCACGGCTGATATACCTAGACTTCACGAATCGTATCCACTGCGTGGTGACTCCTGGTCTAGATTTAGAATTCTTTGTTACATGTTCATGACATTCCATGTCATCGAAGTGTTGTGTCGTTACTTTTTTTAGTTTATTTTTTATTCTATGTTCATTTTGTACTTGGCGCCCACTTAGGGGTTGTTTGATGTTAAATTAAGTTTAACAAGTTTTATGTGTACTGGATATTTGGAATATGAGAAATATAAATGAAATGTTGTCAAAATTTTTAGACTTGTTATCATGATATTTATTTTACTTTCATTATTTCATCATTTTGTGAAAATATAAAGATATTTGTAATAGCTTTTACAACATTTAACAAATTTAATTTTGTAACTCCTAATAGGAGTCACAAATTTGTCACTACTATCAATTTTGTAACTGCTAACAACAATCACAAATATATGATTCGTAACTACTGTCAGCAGTCACAAATATATGATTCGTAACTGCTGTGAGTAGTCACAAATATAACATTCGTAACTGCTCACAGCAGTTACGAATGTTATATTTGTGACTGCTGACAGCAGTTACAAATAGCAGTTACAAATTGGGGTCACCAGTCATAACTCCATAGGGGTTATAAAAAATTGTGACTGTTGTTAGGAGTTATAAATTTTCTTTTGTCACCCCCTAAATTATGACGGTAAATAGCAGTTATAAAGGTCATTTGTGAGTGCTAACCGCACTCACAAATCTCCCATTTTGGTGTAGTGAATATTCAATGTCATTTTCAATACTCATTTTAATCGGTATGTCTATATGGACAAATATAGACATATCACAATGAATCAATCATCGGTATCAGATGCATTTTGAGAATAAAATCAGTTCACAAAATACATAGTTTGCATAATATCATATAATTAAAATGTGCAAGAAATGACATAGAGTACTCACATAAAATAGAGGCTCGAAAATACAGATATTGAGTCTTGGATCACACGTTAATCTAATAAATACAATAAAGATTTAATTACGTATTCTAAATAAAGCCCAATTCTAAATATTGCATTTTAATCCTAAAATAACTTGTTGTAAAATGTAACCAAAACCATTTTCTCAAAATTTGATATTCATTCATCGTATTTAAAGAATTCAATTCATAGTTCTTCCTAATCTGTTGGTTCCCAGTAGAGATGGAGGGTCACAGGGGCTACCACTTAAATACCATCTCATCTAGACTAAACATTTCCGGATTTATTCCCAATAGAGATGGAGGGTCACAAGTGCACCACTTTTTTTTTACCATCTCAACTAGACAGAATTTCACCGAGAATGACTTTGGAATTACTTAAATGAGATTCCATAATAACGAGCAATTGCTTACAAAAATCATTTTAAAAAGCGTATATATATTTTCAAACAAGTTGACATATTTTGAAAATAAAATCAATTTAGATTGTTTCCAAATTTTAACTTTTGATTAGTGAAGTCTTTAGTGTATTTTACCGGCATAACTACTATGTAAAACTATAAAATATGAAATTAAAACTATAAAAATGCATTACAACATTTAAATAAAATCATACCTACGAAATAAATTCTTTCTTCGAAAATATAGAACTCCTTCTTAAGATATTTCCCAAGCTTTCTATCACTCTTTTTTACTATAATTCTCAGGGAATTGGTGTGAGTTTCAACTGAACCCTAAGGCCCTATTTATAAGTTTCCAAAAGTATTACGGTGTTGACATGTGTCTAGGTGATCAAGCATTTATGGTGGCAAGTCATCGTTTGGGTGTCGCGTTTCGGGGTGGTCTTGCAGTCTTAACTTCACCAAATGATGACAATTGTTTCAGCTTTGTCTCTAAAGACGACATGTGTATGGTGCAGGTGACCAGCGTGGTGGAAAGGTGATAAGGGTATAAGGGTCATTTCACACATGAAGGGTATTTTGGCAATTTCACACTATATATTTTCAATATTTCTTAGAGGTCCCTAAAAATATTTTATTTACGAAAAGGCCCCTTTTTATTTTTCATTTTTGTCCCTAAAACTTTCTTTATTAAAATCAAGTCCCCAAAGTCTTATGAAATTACATTTTCTACCCCGAAACTTATCATTTAGCTTAGTATGCGTCATAAAACTTTAATTTGATCCAATTTACATTTGATTCTTCATATTTAAAAAAATGGGATTTGTTATATTAAGAACCCAAAATACCACATATGTAATAAGATAACGGTTATAAGATAATAAGTAACACAAAATTGTAAAAACAAACTACATGAGCATATAAAAGTCGGGTAATTACATTTTTCCACCGCCGAAAGGCGCCGATCTGTAATACCCCGTAATTTTATTGATTTTATTTAAGGGATTAATTAAATTAAATGAGAATTAATTAGGAATTAATCCGGGTATAAATACTAGCGAGATGTGAGTTGGTATTTGATTATGATGTTAAAATTTAATATTTCTGAGTATGCATGGTAATACATGAGTATTGAAAATATTTAAATTGTCACGAGACAGAAACACGACAATTTGGAAATTTAGTTGGGACGCGCATGTCAGTCGCGTCAGGAATGAAATTATTTAAATTAAAAAGTGAATTATAGTTTTGTCAACCAAATGGTCAATTTGAGTACGCCAACGTGTCCGGAAGGGTCGAAATAGTGAAAAAATACTAGCCGGGGATTTAATTTGGGTCCCGGGGCATTTTTACGCCAAACCGACAACCTAAAGGAGTATTTTGGTAATTTTAAAAATATGGGAATTAAAACCCACGAATTTTAGGGTTAAATAAAATATTACTAATGAACCCACTAAGTCCATTATCAGCATTAGGTGAGTTAGAGGTCTACGGGAGTTAAAGGGAGAGTTTGAAGAGGTTCCAAAAGAAACCTCCAACCACCATCACCATCCTTGGGAGAATTTTGTAGAGAAAGGGGAGAAATCAACCTTCATTCACCAACATAAATTCAGAAGAAACACACCCGAGGCAAGTGATTTGATATTTTTAAGTGCATTGAATATTTCTTCCATGTTTAGTGTAAGAACTATTTTGTCTTGAAAGTTTTGAGGAAAACTAATGAAATTGTTGGAGAAACTCTAAATTTGGGATAGGATTTGCATGTAGAATGACTATGGACAAATTTAGTATTCGAAGACTTAAATATGATGATTTAAAAACGAATTTATGATGAGTAATTGGGCACAATAAAATTCTGGGTTCATGTTCATAAGGTTTGGGATAAAATTTGGGGATGAATGATAATTACATGTTGTTTAGGAGGATTTGAACCCAAAAATATATTAAGAAACGACCTAAGAGGGTTTAGAGAAGTTTAAGAACATTAAAATGCTATTGGGATGATCTTAGGATGAGTTTAGAGAAGAGAAAATTTGAGAAAAACGAAGTAAAGAATTTCTGGGCGCAAACTGCCATCTCATTAGAAGACCTACCCAGGTCGTTTGAACGACCTCATTCGAATGAGACTTCTAACGAGATGACAGTACCCCTTCTAACGAGTTGGTAGTTCATTCAAATCCATTCATTCGAACGACCTCGTTCGAACGAGTTGACATAATGCCTTTTTAGGCCTGGCTTTATTTTGAACCTTCAAAAGACTTGTATAATTGAGTGTAATCCTTCCCTTGTTGATTTGTGGATATAGTTATGAGATTTAGAAGTACGTTAAGGATTAAAACTTGGAGTTTTATAGTAATTCGAATGATGTTTATGGGTTATGATATTAATGTCTAAGGACTTCGATGTGAGGAGAGTTGATAACTTCAATGTATATAATTCGGGGACTTGTAAACGTATAACATGAAATGACGGTATAAGAATGAGATATATACCTCTATTAATATTATGAAATACCAAAGATGTGTGAATGCTTGGTATATGTAGTTAGTTGTGTATAACATACCTACCATACTTGCTATCACGGGAGGTTGGCGTTCGATCAGGGCCATCTAGTCTTTGTGTGCCTACGGGGGGCATTTAGATTGGTACCTCGAGGACATAGGTCAGAGAAGGACTTATTGAGAAGTTAATAAGTCTGCTGATCATGGGAGCATAGGTATGTGCATGACCCATGTGATGTGAACTATGTTCGCCTCCATTTTGTGTGATTGTTATTTATTGAAAACGATTCCTGAGAGATTCGGAATACGTGATCCTTATGTACGTGATGTACCGGGATTGGATAGCAGAGTATGTGTGCACCCCAGCTTAGACTCGGGGTGCCAGTATTGTATATTTATGATGAGAATAATATACTGCTAATTGAAATGAATTGTCATGAAAATGTTAGTGTGAAAAATAGTAACATTTTAGTAGAGTTAAAAAAAATGGAAATCGCTCGTGATTAGCATTACTAATTTTGGGAACTAAGATGAAAAGTAAAACTCTTTGTTTAAATTAAGGTGCCGGATAATAAATCGTGAATCGTATAGTAATGTTAGATTGTGTATTGGGCTAGTTAGATACGAGAATATCTAGAATGGGTACGGGTACGATAGGAGTGCACAATTAGTTGAGAGGTGAGGAACTCAAGTGAGTGCACGCACTATCATGTACTTTATATTCACTGTTTAATTATATTAAACCACTTGCTGTATTTTAAACTGTTTTCACAATCGAGCTCTGACCCGTTTGCTTTTAAATCTATTTTGTAAAAACCTTTTTAGGTGCCCAACCACAAGGACACCATGCATAGGAGTTCTATTCCCGCGAGGTGCTGTAGCTGCTGTGGAAGTTACATGACCTCAATAGTAGTTGCCTCCACAATATAACTTGACTCTATTTCAGACTCATTCATCTGTAGGGCATGTCGCCCCTTTCCTTTCAGGGACATCTTATTTACTCAGTTTTTATTTTATATTTTGGGTTGTAATTAAATTAAGGATTCATACTTGTATTGGTTCGTTTCAGTATTTGGTTTGTTGTGATGTGTATTCCTCCACATTTAGTTTATTACATCGTTATTTATTTGCGACTGTGATGTGGTTGTGGTATCAGTATTTTATAATTTAAATAGATTGTATGTTAATCGGATTTAATTAAAATTGACAACTCACTTTTTAAATATTAGGTGGCTAGTAATTATAAAAAATGTTTTCGACAGTGATGCTACGAACTGAACCAACTTGACATTTTGAATTAATTTGAATAAAGGAGTAGCTACCTGGTATTTAATTAGTTGGGTGTCACACGATCAAAATCTGCACCAGGCTGAAAAGAGTGGTGACCGAGCGGGGCAGCTCGTCCTAGTTGACGACTCGCTCGATGTGCAGTTGGCGGGAGAGGCTAAATTTTTTTTACACCATAGGTGCTCCATGTGGGAGCGGTATTCCCCATTGCCATTGGGCAGAATCTCGGTTAACATGTATTTTTGGGGAAGAGAGGGATTGGCCATGGAAATATCTGGGAATATTGGAAATGGGAGAGAGCGAGGTTTAAAGAGGTGAGATATGATGGAGGTGCGGATAGAAAGGTAGGGGGAAGGTGTAATTTATAGGTGGTGGAGAGGGTTGGGGGGAAATAATTTGGAGGGAAAAGGGGGGTGGATGCTTGGAGGGAAATATGGTAAGGAATGGAGGGAATAGGGGAAGGGGGGTCACCTTGGGAAGAAAGAAATTTGCAGAACCCGAACCGATCCGGTTCTGGATTTTTTTTATTTTGCGAGTTATCAAAACCGAATCGATCTGGTTAGGGGGATTCGGTTCGGTTCTCTTTAGGCAGAACCCTCTCACCCAGGATGCTGAAACTAGAATCTCGCTCCCTTGATTACTCGAACACTCTCTTACGTATTTTCACACTTGGACTTTCGTGACTCCCTTACAACGCGCGAGTTGGCATGACTAATCCGAACCCTCTCCTCTCATAACCTACCTATGGACTATACTATTCTACCGACGCACACCTCTTATACATAAGAATTCACCCTATACGCGTCGGGGGTGAGAGAACCTCTCAATTCAAGCTCATTGTACCCCGTAAACGGGGTTCGATAACCATATGGCGTCGATCTCTTCTACGCACGCCTCAATATATAGCTTTAGGCATTGTCCATTGACTTTAAACGTGTTTCCCCCTTTTGGGTCTTCCAATTCTACGGCTCCGTGGGGGAATACGCTTTTCACAATGAAAGGACCAGTCCATCAGGACCACAATTTACCCGAAGATAGATAATGTCGGGAGTTATAGAGGAGTACCTTTTGTCCCGATTGAAACTCTTTTCGTTGGATAATTTTATCACGTGCTAGTTTAATTCGGGATTTTGCAATCTTGTCTTTCTCATACGCATCATTGCGTATCTCCTCTAACTCATTCAGTTGAAGCTTGCGAGCTTCACCGACTTTGTCTATATTGTAATTTAATCTCTTAATGGCCCAATACGCTTTTTGATCCAACTCAATGGGAAGATGGAAAGGTTTTCCATACACGAAGCAGAATAGGGACATTCTGAGTGGGTTCTTGTATGCGGTACGGTAGGTCCATAGCGAATCGTTCAATCGAAGGGACCAATGTTTCCGGTCGGGATTGACAGTCTTCTCTAGTATGTGCCTAATTTCACGATTTACCAATTCGGTATGTCCATTCATTTATGGGTGATATGTTGTTCCTACCTTGTGAATGAAACCATACTTTTTCATAAGTCTTTCAAACTGTTTGTTGCAAAAGTGTGTGCCGTTATCACTAATTACCGCTTTAGGTGCACCGAAGCGAGAAAGTATGTGTTCGTGCAGGAACTTTATCACCACTTTATTGTCATTAGTCTTGGTAGCTATAGCTTCCACCCATTTAGAAACATAGTCTACCATGACTAGGATGTATATGTAGCCAAAAGACGGGGGAAAAGGGACCATGAAGTCAATACCTCAGCCGTAGAAGATCTCAATGTTGAGAATCGGGGTTAATGACATCATGTCTCGTAGGATAATTGCTCCCATCCGTTGAAACTTGTCACAAGATTTGTAATAATTGTGAACATCCCAGAACATTGTGGGCCAATACAAACCGCATTGGAGAATTTTAGCGGTTGTTTTTTTACGAAAAAATGACCTCCACATGCTTCCGAACGACAGAATTGGATGACTTGGGGAATTTCTTCATTCGGTACACATCGTCGGATGATTTGATCGGCGGAATATTTAAAGAGAAATGGATCATCATACAAAAATATGCGCGACCAAGTGATGAACCTCTTCTTATCTTGCGGTGTCTAATCGGGAGGGACGGCTCCCGTGACAAGATAATTTACTATATCCGCAAACTAGGACAAAGAAGAGGTGGCGAAGAGCTGTTCATCCGAAAAATACTCGTCTATGGGTGTAGGATCACTAGGGACGTCGGACGAAAGCCGTGATAAGTGATCGGCAACGACGTTTTCTACTCCTTTTTTGTCTTTAATAGAGATATTAAACTCTTATGGGAGTAGGATCCACCTTATGAGGAGCGGCTTTGCGTCCTTCTTCGCACGTAGATACTTTAAAGCCATATGGTCGGTGAAACAAGTGATGGGGGAACCGATAAGATAGGACCGAAATTTGTCTAGCACGAATACTACCGCTAACAACTCCTTCTCCGTGGTGGAGTAATTGAGTTATGGTCCGGTAAGGGTCCGGCTAGCGTAGTAGATGACATGAGCATTATTATCTTTTCTTTGGACCAAAACAACCCCTATCGCATAATCGCTAGCATCACACATAAGCTCGAATGGTAAGGACCAATCTGGAGCTTGTATAAAGGGAGCGGACACAAGCATGTTTTTCGGTTTTTCAAAACGCTTTGGCATGCTTCCGTCCATTCGAATGGGGTGTCCTTTATAAGAAGGTTGCTTAACGGTCTAGCGATGGCGCTAAAGTCCTTAATGAACCTTCGATAAAACCCCGCGTGACCTAAGAAGGAGCGCACGTCTTTCATCCATTTCAGTGGGGGTAGGTCAGCTATGACATCTATTTTTGCTCGATCAACCTTGATCCCTTTGAATGACACGATGTGGCCAAGAACTATACCCTCGGTTACCATGAAATGGCATTTTTATCAATTCATCACTAAGATCTTTTCCACACATAGGGCTAGTAATTTCTCAAGATTGGCTAAACATTGGTCGAAGGAGGTGCCAAAAACACTAAAGTCGTCCATAAACACCTCTATCCCTCTCTCAACTAATTCACTGAATAATCTTAACATTCACCTTTGAAAGGTCACCGGTGCATTACACAAGCCAAATGGCATACGTTTGTAGGCAAATGTTCCAAAAGGGCAAGTGAATGTTGTTTTCTCTTGATCAAATACATCTACCTCAATTTGGTTATATCCGGAATAACCATCTAGGAAGCAATAATAAGGGTGTCCCGCTACTCTTTTAAGAATTTGATTAGCAAATGGTAAGGGGAAATGGTCTTTCCTAGTTCCCACGTTGAGTTTCCAGTAATCAATGCAAACGTGCCATCCAGTGGTGGTACGTTAGGGAACTAACTCTCCCTTGGCATTTTCAATCACAGTCATGCCCGACTTCTTCGGGATGACTTGAATGGGGCTCACCCACTTGCTATCCAAGATTAGGTAGATAATCCCGACATCCAACAGCTTTATAATTTCAGGTCTCACCACATCTTTCATCGTGGGGTTTAGCCGTCTTTACATTTCCCTCAATGGCTTAACATCTTCTTTGAGGTGAATCTTGTGGGTGAAAATTAGAGGGCTTATCCCCTTCAAATAAGCTATGCACCAACCAAAAGCACTTTGGTGCTTCCTCAAAATCTTTATTAGTTTACCCTCCTGCTCTTCATCTAAGCTAGAGGAGACAATAACAGGAAGTGTCTCACTTTTACCTAGGAAAACATATTTAACATTGGAAGGTAGTTTCATCAACTCGAGAGTCGGGAATGTGTCGCTAGAGGTAACTATGCGTGCTTCTCTTGGTGGTAACTCTTCGAATCGAGAAACCCAATTAGCATCTCTCCCATCCTCGTCCGACGCTCTCTCATCGAGGAAGCCTCTCAACTCCTCTATCCCCCTCTCGAACTCGGAGTAGGCTCCCTCATTCTCATAACTAGAAGCTAGGCAAGTTTCTAAGGTGTCTCCACAATAATTTTCCTCAAAGTTCTCTTCTACAATCTCCTCAATTAAACTCACCGCGTGACGTTCATCTTCTTCCCCTGCCTGTTGGGGTATGTTGAAGATATTTATTTCTAATGTCATATTCCTAAAGTTGATTTGCATCTGCCCATTTCTAGTATTGATGACTGCATTAGCCGTGGCTAAAAATGGGCGTCCAAGGATGATGGGAACATGATTTTTCGAGGCGAAGGAGGGATCCGTGTCCCAAATGACAGAATCTATCGGGAAGTAGAAAGTGTCCACTTGGACTATCACGTCCTCAACTATATCCCTTGGTATCTTCATGATTCGATCCGCTAACTGGAGAGTGATCCTTGTGGGCTTAAGATCACCCAGATCAAGTTTCCTATAAATCGAATAGGGGAGGATATTGACACTTTCCCCCAAATTGAGTAAGGCTTTTGCGAATTTGTTCTCTTCAATGGTGCAGGAAATGGTGGGGGCACCGGGATCTTTATATTTAAGTGGGAGATCATTAAAAAGGACCGAGCTCACATTTTGTACTAGAAACACGTTCTTATTTACCTTCAACCTCCTCTTGACCGTCAATAAGTCTTTTATGACTTTTGCATATGATGGAATTTTCCTTATTGCGTCGAGGAAAGGTAAGTTCAACTTTACGTTCTTAAGCACTTCTAGCACTTCTTCGCTTATGGTCCCTTTATGGGAAGGAGCCAACCTTTGAAGAAATAGAAAAGCGAAGGGTGGTTTTAAAACTATCTCGGGATCACTAATGTTTTCCTTTTCATTCTCATTCAAGGAGATATCTTCGGCCTCTTTCGTGTCGGGCGAATTCTCCTTGTCTTTTGAAATGGTGTGTTGGGGAGTGATAAATCAACAACCCTCCCACTACGAAGAGTGGTTATCACTTGGCAGTGCTCCTACTTCTCGGTAGAAGTGGAGTTAACACTAGGTTGACCTTGGGGAGGTCTTTGGCCTTGGGAAGGAAACTTACCCTTCTCTTGGGTGCTCAATGCGGCTTACATCTTGGAGATGTTTGCATTTATTTTGGTGAACAAGTGTTCATATCGAGAATTGTGTGAACCTTGAGAATTTATGAATTGGTTCATTATATCCTCGAGGCTCCTCCGCTGTGGGGCTACATATGGGACTGGAGGTGGTGGCACTTGTTGGTACTGAGGAGGCAGAACAACTTGTGAATGTGGGTTCATCGCAGCTTGTGGTTGTCCATAATTGAAACTAGGATGGTTCCTCCATGACAGGTTGTAAGAATTCCCATGTGGGGCATTAAAATTCCCCTTAAATCCTCCTATAACATCCACCTGCTCGGTGTGCATGGCCTTGTAGACAGATATCGTTGGGCAAGCCTTTTTGGAGTGGCCCACCTCACAAATAGCACACATTTTTTTCTTTTAAACCATGGCTGGATCCAGAGATGTTTCTTAACCGACCATCAAACCACTCCTTCATATCTCTTTGAAACTGATCAAATCGACGGTCTATTAAGGTATTTCTATCCAAATGGTATAGACTGGAGGCAGTTTGATTGGTAGATGGTTGTCTAGGTCGATCTTGGTTGGGATCATATGTGTCCCATGCTTGAGTAGTCTCTGCAACATACTTAAGGTGGCCTCAGCATCGCATGCATCAAATCCCAAAAGGGTCTTTCACACATCGTCTGAACAAGTTGTTTGGAAGCTATTGTCATCCCATTATGGATAAAGATATCACTAGGTGTTTGTCAAAACCATGATGGGGGCATGCGCTTACTAACTCTTGGAACCATTCCCAACATCTGTCAAAAGACTCATTATCGTGTTATCGAAAAGCTTGGATTAAGTCTTGGCAGAGTTGGTCTTGTGATGTGGATAGAATTTTGAGACAAACTTGGACTGCATATCTCTCCAGGAAGTGATGGAGTTCCGGGATAGAGACCATAGTTAAGTCTTGTATTTATCCTTTAAGGAGAAAGTTAATTTTTTTAGGCGAATGACGTCTTGCGTGCAAGTTTGATCACCAAATGTGTCACATGCCTCTTAGAACTCACGAATATGCAGGCATGGTTTCTCGGAATCCATACTATGAAACGTAGGGAGAATTTGTATCATCCCATTTCGAAAGTGAAACTTACCGACAATATACGGAAGTAGAATGCAACTAGGTGTGACAGTCCGTTCAGGAAAAAGTAGGTCTTTCATAGGACGATAGGGAATATCTCATTCTCCAGTACCAAAACTCGTTGCGTCAGACATCATAGTCACGCTCTCTTCAAATGATTCTGTGTACTCACTCGGTGTCCTAGAGGTGTGACTCAAAGTTTGACTCAGGGTGTAGCTACTGATAGAGTGCTCAGGAGTAGGAATTGGAAACTAGAATTGTGGGACACGAAGTGTGTGGGGGCTTTCAGAGTTATACTCAACTATAGGGTTTTCTTGGATTCCGACTGGAGTATTTTGAGGAGTTTGAGTGTGTTCAGGATTTCTCATTAAAGGCTTTGAGAGATGATGAGAAATTCTTTTTTTATATTTTCAGAATTTTTTTTTTTTTTGGATTTTTTAGAAATTTTTGGTCAAAGTTTTAGATTGACTTGATCTAACCTAAGTCTACCTAAATCCCGGGTAATGACACCAAAAACTTGACGCGACCACAAATGTGTCTAGTGTGCGTGCTATTTAGGCTCAAGTGCAAGCCTATCGCTTAAGTAATAATTCGATAAGTCGGGTATCGATCCTCAGGGAAATAGGACGAACGGAGTCGTAACGACGTTGGACAGACGAAGGAAACCTAACTTTGACTCTAAAAAGAAGGAAAAGGTGATTTGATTTGTAAAACCACTACAACCATATGCAATTTTGAAAATGATTAACTAATGAAATTTTGAATAAATGAAATGCAATTATTCTACTGCAGAATTACGAAAAACTTGACTAAAACTTTAACTATGAAAGGAGAAAGATAGGTCGGGTTACAATCCCCCACACCCTCGTAATTCACTTCGTAAGATACTAAGTTCAAAATTAAAGCTTTAAATGAATCCGACTTTTTAATACTCCTAAGTATTTCATATATGAGGGATCGTAGCCCGCCCAGTACGTAAGCAAATGTTGAATTGAAATTCGGTCTTTATTTCTCCTAAGTATTACACATATGAGGGATCGTAGCCCGCACAATATGTGAGCAAAGGTTGAATTAAAGTAGTATCGCATGAACTACGATACAATTCATCTAAGGTTTTAATTCCGACATCTATTTCCACTATCGTGAATTACATCGGGTGGGGTTAAAGCACCCCAACCCTTGAAAACTTAGCCAGACATATTAAATCCAGAAGTAAACATGTTTTGGATGAAAGATAACATTTTCACTGATGAATGAAGATGAGGAATGATGAAATTGCTATTAGAGAAGTAACTACTACAATAATGAAAGTAAGAATTAGAAAGGTATTACTTGAATTGCAAAACTGGAATAAAAACTAGGGTTTCTTTATTGTGTCTTCTCTAAACTAATTACAAAGCTTCCCTAACGAATCAGAAGCCCCCCTCAATGTTTGGGAGGTGTTTACAATTTATAATCTACGATTTCTAAGAGTTTCAACCATGCAGGACTCTAATTTTACAAGTGGATGAGTTTGAAATTCTGATACCCAAACCGATCCCCTTGAGGTGATTCGGTTCGGTTCCATCTTTCAATGCTTTATAGGAAGTTTTTCCATGAACCGGTTCGGTTCCATCTTTGACAGCCTTTACAGGAGGTTCTTCAGGCATAAGATCGGTTTGTTTTTCCTCCTCTTCGGTTCGGTTCCATCTCTCAGTGCTTTTACAGGAAGTTCTTCAAGCATATGATCGATTAATTTTTCTTCCTCTTCAGTTCGATTCTGTCTTATTAATTCTTCACAGGAAGTTTCCCAGGATGGGATTGGTTATTTTTCCAACCCATTCGGTTTGGTTCTGTCCGTTCAGGAAGTTTACCTCCTTGTATGTTTTGAAGATTTATAATTTTTGGTCCGAAACTCGGATTAGGATGCCGATCCTTCCTTGTGCACTGAATACCTGCAAAATAGATAGGAAATACACGAAACTCGACGCACTAATTAGAATATGTCAATAGCGATGATATGAGATAAATCCACTCGAATTACACTTTGCAGAGCGACAAAAGCCTCTAAATTAAGGGGATAAATGGGAAGAATTTATTCCTAATCACTAACCAGAGAGATATCAGAGATTGTTGGTGTGTTGGCTATCTGCCAAGGTGTATCTAGGGTGCTTACTTATCTCTCCCCTTGAAGGAGTTGTTTATAAACTTTCTTTATTATCATATGAGTTATACACGAGAGATTCGTGAGTTCAATCTGAGTGTTTATTGTATACAATATTGTGCGTTCATTTGTCTTCGTTAAAGAGTACTTGGGTTTTCGTTTATTGCCATACCTATAGGGGTTACGCCTCTACTAGTACTACCATACTCCCAGGATTCAGGGGGATTGACCTTTTTCATTTGGCGACTCTGTTGGGGAGGCATTTTTTAGAAGTATGATGCAAGATAACATCAACCGTGCCCTTGACTTCGATGCTATTTAGAGGAATGCGAAATAGGCGAATTGGGAGCTTTAGGCTTCCAGGTATGGGGTAGCCATAATGGGACAGGAATAGATGGACCTTCTCATGGGCAAATTGTTTGAGTTCTTGCAGACTCCAGTAGCTACAATGAGTTTTGGAGGGGGACTAAACCCCAACTCTTTCGTAACACCAATGGAGGCATTTATAGCCCCATCGAGCGCAACTCCAACGGGAACTGCCCCCGCGAACACTTTCCCCACCCATGTCCCAACGGTGGGTACCCCAGGTGTGGCAAGTATTCCACTTGTGGTCCCTCAGCCCATTGCTCCAACGGCTGAGAAAAACCCTGCATCAAATGAGGAAGGAGATACATAAAGAAAGACTCAGGATGATAGCCGCTTCCTCATAGTCCGCTAAGGAGGTAGCATCAGTATACGATGATTTTCGTACTCCCTATCCTGAGGCATAAAATAATGAAACTTACCCGAAGTATTACATTCCTCCTATCTTTAACAAATACACATGGAATGGAGGAAACCCGAAGGAGCATCTAAAACGATTTATTGAGCATTTGGGGGCCCATTGCAACAATAAGAAGTTAAGATTGAGGGAGTTTTCTAAATACCTCATTAATAAAGAATATACCTAGTACTCTCACTTGGCACCGAAGTGCGTCCTAACGTAGGAGGAGATGCACGTTCTTTTTGTCCAGAAGTTCTTTCTGGTAGAAGACTAATTTATGTTGACATAATTGGTTAGGGATAAGTAACGACCAGGAGATGAGGTGGTGGAGTACGTCCGAAGATTCAGAAAAAGGTCCCTCAATGTGAGGGAGGAGGATAAGGATACCAAACTTCTATAAATTTATTCTGAAGGTTTGATCCCAGAGTACATCTGTCACCTTATAAACGAAATGTGCGAAGGAACCTTTACGGAATTTTATAACGCAGTAGGAAACATCTTGTTAGTTGTACGTACGAACCCGATCGTGATGCTTACAGTATTCAAGTAGCCAATTTAACCCATTATAGGACGTGGCCAGCCCCCACGAGTGGGATACATTGATAGAGGAGAGGGGGACAAGAAGTCGAAGAAGGACAACAAAAGAAAGTTTGGTAAAGATAGAGATAATCCACCACCACGGCCTTGTACCGTTGAAGAGGTCATCAGTTGTTACAATGCCATGGTGTAAGGGGGTACATTCTATGAGCCCAAGGATACTCCAGCAGCGAATACATATGTACAAGTAAGTGCTAATCCCAAATACTTCGAGATCCATCGGAAGATTAGTCATCCAACGACAATATGTTTTATGCTAAGGAAGATTATAAACAAGCATATAAAGGTAGGGACTTTACTGATCCCTCAAGAGAACGTCAATAACAACCTACTACCAGAACATGCAACTAACCTGGTAGTTACTTATGATGAAGAAATTGAGAGGGAGGCAAGGGAACTGGTAGTGGAGTAAGAAGAGTTTGAGGAAGTGTTGAAAGACTGAACAAGAGGGATGGCTAATGTCTTAATAGCTTATGATGAAAAAAGCGCAAGGGATGTAGAGGATGTGTATAACCTTAATAACAAAGAAGTAGACCAAGGGCTGGAATACCATGTTTTATCATAGTTGCCCAAATTCTCATGGTTTTTAGATCAAGCGGGAATAACTGGAGATCACAAGTGATTTTGTACATTGCACAAAAGAATGCAGTTCCATCGCTGAGATGGATGGGACCCATATCCAGGTTGGTAAGGAAATTCCTGTTCGAAGTGATTTGCAGCGATGTCGATATAGCTATGAAGTTCCCTCACAACAAACCCTTTTACATGATGGCAAGTATCAATGGGGTAAGTTTTTATATAGCTCTAATGTATGGGGGATCATCCATAAACATTATGCCCATCAACTCATTCCATGCATCCAACATCTCTAAGGCAAGATTAATATCAATGCCTTTGATGATATTTAGTTATGACAACCAGTCCTTTAAGTCAATCGGGTTTGTGAATGTAGGGATTGTAATGGGAAATATCACTTCACATATCAAGTTTCATGTGATTGATAATGCTAGTTCCTACCATCTTTTGATAGGATGGGTGTGGATGCAACTATAGTTTAGTTTCTTCGACATATCACCAATGCCCCAAGGCAAATATGAAGGGGATTGAGATCGTTATATGGGCAACAAAAAAGCCTTTTGTAACCAAAGAGGCTTACTTAGTGGATACATCATTTTATACAGAGTTTGAAGAGGACACAAGAGTCCTAACGATATGAATGGAGGGAGCCAGAGTTCCCTTTATTAAAGAAATGATGGATCCTATAAACGGTCAGAGCTGCGAAGGAGCAGGTAAGAGAGAAGTAGATAAAGAGGTCAATTATGTCTATCCCAAACCTCATAATATCTCTAAATAATTAAAAGATAGGGTGAGACCCAAGATGGACCCAATGGACCATGAGGTCCGATGACAAAGCGTATTGAGAAGGTTTTCGGGACATAAGTTGGCAAAAGCTTCAAGATATAGGAAAAAAAAGTAGTTGTGATGGACAACAGGCAATACAAGAAAGTGATATCTAAGGATATAAAGGTGATCTATCGCCTTTGAAAATGTGATCGGGCAATCGAATGAGCTATTACAGAGGCTGATCCTGTATATAAATGTTTCTTGGTGGACCAACAGGGGTAGTTCATGGTCATAGACAACTCAAACATATAATAATTTGCGAAGGGAGTGGAAGAAGAACCAGAGTACATGATGGATCGCCTAAAACCACAGGTGTCAGAACTGGAGCAGCTCGATCAAGCCAAAGAAGAAGAAGATCTAAGGCCCATCTTTATTTTGAAGGATCTGAGCATGGAGAAAAAAGGGCCTTCATTAAGAAGATTTGGGAATATGAAGACGTCTTTGCGTAAAAGTACATAAAGATGGAGGGGACAGATAAAGAGGTAAGTTGCCAAAATCTGAATGTTATGCATTTAGCCATACCGATGAAGTAAGCCACAAGAACTTACAATCCTGAGTTAGACCTAAAAATCAAGGAGTAGGTCCAAAGGTTGTTAGCAGCAGGGTTCATCAAATCGATCCAACAGCCACTTTGGTTATCTAGCATTATCCTAGTGGGAAAGAAAGATTAGAGCTGGATACGAATCTACGTGAACTTCAGGGACTTGAAGAGAGATTTCCCAAAGGATGAGTTCCCTCTGCCCCCCATTGATAGCTTGATCGATGCAAGTGCTGGGCATGAAATATTTAGCTTTATGGATGGGTATGTGGGATACAACCAAATCAATATGGATTGAAAAAATGTGGAGAAAATAACATTCAGAACTCTGTTAGGTAATTTCATGTACAAATTGATACCTTACGGGATGAAGAATGTTAGAGAAATATATCAGAGAACGATGGTGGCCATTTTCGATGACTTCTTTCATAAATTCTTGGAATTTTATGTGGATGATTTGGTCATCAAATTGAAGAAGGAAGATTCCTATCTGGATGATTTGAGGAAGGTGTTCATTCGGTGTAGGAAGTACAAGCTGAAGATGAATCCACTGAAGTGTGCCTTTGGAGTTACAAGCAGAAAGTTTTTGGGCTTCATGGTGGATCGACGGGGAGTGCAGATGGACCAGGATAAATAACGTGCGATCCTCTAGATTACATGTCCAAGAATGACAAAGGAGCTCCAGAGTTTCCTCGACAAATTCTCTTACCTCAGGATATTTTTTCCAGGGCTGGCCAGCTGCTACGAAAAGGCACAAAGTCTAAACAGGAGGAAGCTCACCAACGTGAACAAACTGCTCACTTCTCCACAATTGATTATTCATCCAAGGGTAGTGATACCGTTGCAGCTCTATCTCATGTCTACCACTAGGTCTATCAGAGCTCTCTTGGCTCAGGAAATTAATGGGCAGGAAAGGCCGATCTACTATCTGACAGGATCATACAGGGACAAGAGGCAAGGTATAGTAGTATAGAGAGAGATTTTTAGCCTTGGTGTTTTTAGAATAAAAACTTAGACATTATATATTTCCTTTCACAATTCCTATTATGACAAGATGTGATCCCATTAAGATTTTATTTGATTGGAAGAGTTGCTAGGTGGCTCCTTACCCTTTCAGAATATGACCTGAAGTGTGTGGTCCCTTGTGCAATCAAGATCCAGGAATATGCAAACTTATTGGCAATCTTTTCGTCTGGTATATTTGAGCCACCCCGTGAGAGCATATCAGGAGACAATTTACAAGCCAACTTTTTAGACGCAAACCTTGAAGAGTGGACTATGAAGTTTTAATGGTTCTTTCGGTAGAGAAGAAGGGGGGAAGGGTTATTCTTTTAAAAGGGAAGGAAACAATTTTCCTTTCCTACAAGTTAGATTTCCCTTTCTCTAATATCAAAGCAGAGTATGAGGCGTTAGTGCTAGGATTGCTTGAGACCCTTCGGAGGGCCATTCATTCACTGTGCATTAAAGGTGATTTGAACTTGGTGTCCAACAAGTGAATGGGGAATATGTGTTGAAATATCTCAGCCTGGTGCCCTATAAAATAATCATCCAACGACTGATTAACCAATTTCATCAGTCAAGATAAGGAGGCATCCTAGAATGGTGAACATGCATGCTTATGCTTATGCCACCATTGCTTAGAAAGTGGCCATAAAGAGAGAATATTTATGGCTGTGATACAACGAATAATAACTCCCTTGGTGGTACAGATGATCTTACCGATAGAAGGCGATTCAGATTGGAGAGGCGAGATAAGGAAATAGTTGGAGTCTGGGTAAGGCAAGATGGAACTCAGAGAGTTGGCGCAGTAATTTACAAGACAAGGAGGTATTTACTTTAGGAACATAAGAGGATGGTAATCAAGGTGCATCGGGCAGTTGAAGTAGAGCAAAGTTAAAGAAGACGCATGATGAACATTGCGAGACAACTGAGATCCCTTTGTACAGAAGAATCCAGAGAGAGGTATACTTCTGGATAATAATGAAGTAGGATACTACGTAGTTACAATAAAGGTGCGTTAAATGTCAACTTTTATTTTCAGGCAGCTAAATTTCACTTCATTGAAGCTCAGGAAGATTGGAGGCAGCCTTACGCTGATTTTTATCAAAGATAGAGTTATTCCTTCGGAAAAAATTTACGCAGTAGGACTCATTTGAAGGTCTCCATGGTTCTATGTCTAAGAAGAGCAACTCTATCGCAGGGGATACTTCAACAGAACTTTAAGATGCACCATAAGGCAGGAAGCAACAAAAGTCTTAAAGTAAGTCACGAACTAACTAACATTTGAGGGGCAAAGTTATATGAAATGACATTGAGTTATTATTGGTTAACCATGGACAAATATTCTACTGAGTTCGTTCGTAAGTGTAAGGCGTGCCAGCTGCATGAAACATGATTTATGCTCCCACGGTGGATTTACACTCTTTGTCCACTGCTTATCCATCCCAAGCTTGGGTGTTTGACCTAGTAGGGGAAATACACCCATCTTCTAGAGGAAAGATTTGGATACTGGTGGCAATAGAGTATTTTACAAAGTGGGTTGAGGCAGTACCTTTGAAGAGGGAAACAACAGGTGTGGTGGAAAACTTCACCAGGGATCATATAATTTGTAAGTTTGGGATTCCAAAGGTCATTCTATCTGGTAATGGAACCCCATTTATTAATAAATAAGTACCGATGCTCACAGACCAATACTTCATTATCCATCACACCTCAATGGTGGTGTATCCCAAAGGCAACGATAAATTCAAAGAAATTAACAGGACCTTGGTTAATATCTCGATCAAGATGATGGAAGACTTCCCAGTTTTGTGGGATGACAAGATTCTAGCAGTTCCGTGGGTCTATCAAACAACAAAGAGGAAACCCATCGGGTATACGCTGTTCTTTCTTATATTTGGAGCTGAAGTAATTCTGCAGTTGAGTTAAAAGTTCCCTCGGCCCGATATGCCTTGCGAAGCAGCATGATTCCTCAGAGTTGACACGTACAGTTGGAATCATTGGATAAACATAGGGACAACACGATGCAACACTTTCAAATGTACATGAAGCAGCTCTCCAGGTCATATGACAACTTGGTGAAGCCGAGGAAGTTCATATAAGGAGATCTAGTTCTGAAGGTGGTTGTGAAGCACATTTGAGGGCTCCCATTACCTAAATTTGTTGTGAATTAGGAAGGACCTTTCGTTATAAAGGAGGCTCATAATTTAGGTTACTTCTTAATCTTAAAGATGGAAGAGGATAAACCTTTCAAGATTAATAACAAGTGGTTAAAGGTCTATCATGTTTGAGCAAGTAACCTCATTTAGAAATTTATTTTAGGTTTAACTATTAAAGTTATGATTAATAACAAGATTAATAACAAGTAATTCTTTTGTTGTGATTCTTCTCCTGAGTTAAGAAGAAAGAGTTTGATTGTAAATTGTAAGTGTTTAATCTTTGCAATGAATAGAAGAGAGTTATAACAAATAACAAAGCATGACATGGAAATAATTTCTTTTTTCACTCATATACTTAAAAGGGTTACAAAATTGGGAACTATTGCCAAAGAATTACATATGAGAACACGAAAAAAATTACAACACAAAAAAGGCATTCAACCCAAAAGAAACCACACGTAAGGAGAGGAGAAGAAATCCCCAGGCAAGCTAGAAGAGGATTCCAAGCACGTTCGCCGAGTAATAATAGAGCCTTCAAGTCTAGTCTGGACTTGGGCCCGTTTAATGACTAAGGCTTCATGTCTTTTGTTGGCTTTGACTAGAATTTTCTTCGACAACCTTAACCTCTTGATCAGTTACTTCCGAAAGAGAGGCCAACTCCACCAGCCTAGCCTTCTCAGCCCATTGGGCCTCTAGGTTCTTTCGATAGATCTCCTTCTGGCTCTCCAACTGATTGCTCTTCAAAAGATTCAAGTGACTAATAAACCAGTTGAGTTGGAAACCATCTTTGCCAAGCTCCTTTAAGTTGCCCAAATATTGATTAATACGGGGCCTAGTAAGACTTAAAATTTGGCTATTGATAACTTAGTAATAACGGTTGCCATACCATGGAGCCTATAACTCATCACCACTATGTTTGATCGGAGACAGTCAATAGTAAAGGTTTGGGGTAATGAGTGGCAATTTGTTCGATGATAGAATGATGACACGCAGAGATTTAGGGAGATTGGTGAAGGTCCATGAGGCAGAACTCGTGAGGAACCATGTTGGGTAGAGAAATCTCATAACCAAACACGCTATCAGCTGACATATCGATAGTTGAACCACGGTCGTTATGACTTGATTCCTCTGAAGAGACTGGTCCTTAATGAGTAGAGGCCACAGGTGTGGGACGATGCTGAGTTGGCTCTTTGACATGAGCGGGTTCCCTCGCGACCTGACACACGATAAAGAAGAATGAGTTTGCAAAAAATATTAACAAGTGTTTTTTCATTGTTAAGTTACCATCATAGGTGGAGTTTGGGAAGAATCTTAATAAGTGTGTTTTCATTGTTAAGTCACCATCATAGGTGAAGTTTGAGACAAATCTTAACAAGTGTGTTTTCATTGTTAAGTCACTATTAGAGGTGGAGTTTGTGAAAAATCTTAACAAGTGTGTTTTCATTGTTAAGTCACCAATAAAGTGGAGTTTGTGAAAAATTTTAACAAGTGTGTTTTCATTGTTAAGTCACCATTATAGGTGGAGTTTGTCACCATTATAGGTGGAGTTTACAAAAAATCTTAACAAGTGTGTTTTCATCGTTAAGTCACCATTATAGATGGAGTTTGTGAAAATCTTAACAAGTGTATTTTCATTGTTAAGTCAACATTCTAGGTGGAGTTTGCGATAAATCTTAGCAAGTGTATTTTTAATGTTAAGTCACCATTATAGGTGGAGTTGGCGAAAAACCTTAATAAGTGTGTTTTCATTATTATGTCACCTCGAAGGTGCGAATTTGTGAAAAAACTTTATAAGGACATGATTTTATAAATGTCTATTAACAATTAAGTATGGCGTATACTGCTACAACCGTAGAAGAATTGTTCAAGATCATACATGAATCGAGACGGATCCGAATATCAAGCTTCTTCAGCATTCAAGCCTCTACAAGGTTAATTTCGGTGAGATAGTATTTAGGTCCCTTTATGGTTCACTTAAAAATGTTGGGATAATTTTTTAAAGAGGTTTGGAAAAGTTTCCAAAATATTTTTTAAGTGTTGAGGCGTTGTTTTTCGTCAAAATAAATTTTCCAAGTTATAAAGACGAATTTTTGGAATAAAAAATAAATTTATTTTTTGCATTTTTTCGTTCGAGCAACACGTTGGCTCATTCAAGCGATAGGGGATATCGCACGAAGTGTTGTTCAAACGACACGTGTCTCCGTTCGAGCAACATTTTGATTTCGTTCAAGCGACGCGTCACCTTAACGTTTTTATAAATAGCTCATTAAATGAGTTTGTTTTCTAGAGGAGACCTGAGTTTTACACAGTACGAAAAAATGCAGACCGCGGAAACGTTTTTATCTTCTCCTTTAAGGTTTTAATCCTTATTTTCAATTCACAAAACATCTTAATCTTTATGTGAATTATTTTAGAACCCAAGATACAATCTTGTTAAAGTTTTCTCTTGTAGAGAGGATCTCTACTGCTGATGTAGGTGACACTTGAGGGAGGTACTGGACTGATGATTGACTGCGTGTCATAGGGAGTACTCATGGGTGTTCCTGGGCTGACCGGATTGTGCATCCTGGTGGATCTTCTGCAGTCAATTCATTGCTGATTCAGAACTGAGTGTTCTTGTGGATTTTCTGCAGATAACTCATTGCTGATTTGTTGGTAATTTTGTAAGTTGTGTATTGCAAATTATTAGTGAAATAAAGGTTTTTGCCCTTCGGGTATTTTTTTCCTAAAAATTGGTTTCCTTTGCATCCTTCTTAGTTTTACAATTTCAAATCACTTAGATGCATGAGTTAGGGTTTAAATAAAATTTGGGATTAATTGAATTAAGTTAATTTGAAAACACTTGAAATTTTCCATTGCACTGCACAAGTTTACAAATTGATATCAAAGCTTATTTGAGAAGATCACCGAATTCTCAAACTTAACAAATGGTTTTCATTGTTAAGGAAGCTATATTTTGTTTCTTATACTTCATTTTAATAAGAATAATGATATGACTTATGCAAAAGATGGAGAAGGCAGTTGTTACCTCAATAGAAACTGAGAGAGTAACTTCAATACCCCTTTGGGTTTCAGCTGGACCTTCAGATAGAGGGACATAAGCCCTTGGTGAAGCACCTTCCTTGTGAAAAGGCATCAGTGCCAAGATTGGGGAAGGTTCCACTGAAGCCGTTTGAAATCCAACTGTATCAACCACCACAGGAGATGAAGAAACACTTGGTAGATAAGATGAGCTAACAGCAGTCTCAAGAACTTGTGGAGTCCCAGAACGGGAGGGATGAGTGAGACCTGAAGAAAGCTGTAAAAAAATATCAAAGTGTTAGACATAAGAAATACCACATAAAAGAGGGAAAATGCACAAGAAGTGAGCTTACCTCAGTAATGGTAGAAAAGGGGCAAACCCAGCGACATATCTCACCAAAAGGAAATGAAAAATTGACCCTGCGAGACATGTGGCCAGGTTATAAGTAGCTACAACCCGCAATGCAATAAAATACTAAGAATACAAGACAACCAGGTTGAAAAGATAGCTAAAAGTGAAAAAGCTATTACCTATGGAGGGATTGAAGAGATTGGAACAGCGTCCAGAGGAACTAGAGGCAAGGGAGAGGCCTCAGAAGAAACAAAAAGAGTCTTCTCTGGCACATAAAAGACTCCAACAGATGCAATGGATGCAATAACTTGCCTAGCAGCCTCATCTGCATGTTGGGAGGCAGAACGATGGGAGTATATTAGCCTAGTCATGGGAGAACGGGGGGAGTACAACAATTCCAAAAATGCCAAAATGTTACAACAATTGCGAAAATGCCAAATCGCCCCCCTATGAAAGGGATCACAGGAGGAGAAGGTCTATCAAACGGATGCCCCTATAAAGACAAAAGTAATTTATGCAAGGGTTATAAAATAAATTTTAATAAGGAAATTTTGCTAATTAAACAAATGGGATTTTTTAGTGTGGGAAAATATACCTCTTGCTCTAGAGATGTCATAGAGGGTAATATTCTCAAGCGAAGATGGAGGAGGAGGAGGAGAGGTCTTGGGACCAGTGGCAGTATGTGGCGATTGCACCTCAAAGGCACGTTTCTTCTAGGTTTTCGTATACAAATTCTTCTTCCTTATACCAGAACCACCAACAACAGAGGGGACTTTAAAACTTCTTCTTCTTGATGTGGCCCCCTCAGTTTGATCCACTTGGATTATGGGGAATACGGCAGGGGGAGGAATGGTAGGAGTGCATCGTTAAAACTCACGTTGAACACCTTCAAGATCGGCTTGAAATTTTGCTTGTATCTTCCCACTTCAGTCTGCTGACATGGGGGGGAACAAAGGAAATCAGAAAGGAAATCAGAAAGGCATCAATGGGGACTTGGGATTTGGACTTGGATTTTAAGTAAGTTCCACTTTTGTAGTCCTTGATTTTTTAGAGCGGGGTTGAGAAGGCCCCTCGCTAGAAGCACCTACGACAACGGTACCTTCTCCAGAGGCTCCTTCAGTAGGGGCAGTTATTTTTTATGCTGGAGCTTTTTTGGGTCTAAGGCCAGCATTAACGACCAGAGGATAGTCGCTCAATGGGGGGACCTCTGGGGGTATTGCTCAGAGGGAACTCAAACCCAGGATATAATTTTCGTTAAGACCCAGATATAAGGGTGGGAAAGTATGAACAACTGGATAAATAAGGGGACTTTGATTAAATTCTTCAATCTTAGCCAGTTTTGTCGGCCAATACTTCAACGCAAAATTAGAAGTCACTTGCCCCTTCCTAGTAAGGATTGGAGTGGTAATTCGACTACTGATTATCAAGAAAATGGTGGAGGCAGCTGAAACGTTGTAAAAGGCACGAGCCTTAGAAAAAGTGTCTTTGGCATGAGACTCCTAAAAAACGGGTTGAGGAACCCCTTGATCATAACCAAACTGACGATTGCAGTGATTGGGGTTGTAGTGCTCTGAGGTATATCCCCATTCAGTATAAGAGGGAGGGTAACTTGGTGTTAGAGCAAGAAAAATAGAAAATGAAGGTTTCTCAATGATGAGATCCTCAGAAATAGGTTGGACCATTCATGATTAAAAAACTTCCAAGTGTGGGCCAAATAGTCTTCACCATAAGGCCTCATAACGATGCAACTGGGTTTATCAAAAATTGAAAGGATGTCCTTTCATTTTTGCTTCTTATGGAAGCAAAATAGGCGATCGGTCTTGATGAGTTCTCCAGATGGAAGAGGCTTCTCGTTGGGTGTTATTTTGGGATAGCTGGTATACAGGAAACCCGTTAGGACTATGGCATTGGCAAAATTGGCCAAGTATATCGACCCAAAGATTGTTCCATGTCTAAGAGGGTTCTATCCAGAAAAGTGAAAAGAGATCCCAAAGCCATGGTGATGGAAAAAAATATTGGTTCTATATGTATATGATTGTTGTTGCAAATCATTTCCAATCAAAATCCCTTTGAACCTACGAACATGATATGAAATTGTATAATGGTAAGTAAGGATGTCAATCCACTTTAATGTGTGAAGACAAGTGTAGATTCGTTTGCATATTATTATTTTTTTATGATTTTTCAAGGGATTATTAATTAACTAACTATTTTAATTTTTAAAGTACTAACTAAGATGTAATATCTAATAAGAGAAAAATGAGATAAACAAAATTGGACTCATGAGGGCTTCAAAAAACATCCCTTGAATGGAAGATTATCCCTCATTAATCATCATCTAAGATATAAGATAAACAAATAAAGGTATACAAGGATTAAATCAAGAGTAATTAAAGAGGAATAGATCAAATCCATTTAGCCCTTGAATTAGAGCATCTCTTCAATTACAATCCAAAATTCTCTCAATTACAATCCCTCACTAATATTTTTTTTTTCTAAAATAAAAACTACAAAATAAAAAAATAAAAAATAATTACAACATACAATGGATGAATTTATAATGGACTCTTAAATAATGAGAGAGATTTGCTAAAAATTACAAATCCTCAAATTATAAAATTGTACACTAGAATTCATATGAAGAAATAAATTCTACATCATCACTTTATATTGAGTTGTTTTCTAAAAATACAAAAAACTCACCATAAAGGGATGGGGTGGAATTCATCCAAGAGATAAATTCTACCACACCACTCTATTTTGAGATCTTTGATAAAAATGCAAATACTCTCTATAGAGGGGTGGAGGATAATTTATCACACAAAGGTAAAAACTAAAATGGAGATTTTTTTTCAATGCCACCAAGTCTTCAATTGATAGGTGCAATAAGGCTGGGGGTATAATAGGAAGGGTAAAGGTGCAAGTGGGTCACGGGGGTTTGATTTCGAGTTAAGGTAGCAGATTGGATTCGGGTTTGTCACGAGTTAAGAAGGTGGTTATGGATGAACCGACTTTAGGGTTCCGGGCTGGCCGAGTTCCTAGTTAAATCAGGTGGTGCAGATCAAGTATTTGGAGTGGGTTGGCGGGTTCACCGGGTTTTGGCATCGGGTATAGGAGGGTTAAATCGGGTGAAGGGAGTTTTGGGTTGAAATGGTGTGAGTTTTGTTAATGGAGGTTGGGCAGGAGAGAGAGAGTGAGGTGAGAGGAAGAAGATGATGAGGGGTAATAAGGTGTGGTGAGTGTAGATGTGTAAGGTGTGTGTAAGGGGGTTGGATAGTGTGTAAGTTAGATAGTATGTGTGTAGTGTTATGGTGTGTGGAGGTGTATGAGTATAAGTGTATGTGTTTAGTTTGCACCTAAAAAAATTAAAACTAAGACTAAACTAACATTAGAAAATAAAATCTATGAAAATAAATATATAAGATACCAATAACAAAAACTAAAAATTAAAATCCTAACTTAATAAAATAAAACTAAAGAAAATATATAAAATTTAAAATTAGAAAAATATATTCCTAAAATGTAAAAGGCTAAAATGAAATACAAATAAACTTGACCTACTAAAATATTAATAAAATTAACTAATAATAAAAACTAAAAACTAAAACTATAAATTATATAAAATGCACACCTATATTATTTACAAACACGAACTTAATACTATATAAAATGCACATATACACATACTCATACTCACTATTATATTTAGATAAAATGGTAAAATACTAAATAAAATAAAATAGTAAAAATGACTTGAAAAATATAAGATAACACCACACACAGAGGGCAATTTTAGGACAGACTGAGGGTGGACAGGGCTTGGTTCGAAACATGTTTAGGCTACGGGACTGGGTTTAGGCTCATTTAATTGCACCACTCCCACACTTGATGTAAATGACGACTTATTTCTAGCAATTGCCTCGAATTAAGCTTTCATGACACCACAAATGCTTATTGACCTACAAAATAAACAAATTCCAACATAAATTCGATTTTACCGAGAATATCAATTAAAAAAATTATCTATTTGGAATTTTATTTAAACACTTTTGGGTGCTTATCACACCATCCCCAAACAGAACATTGCTAGTCCTCGAGCAATATTAAAAATAAAGAAAGTTAAGAAACCAAAAGTGTACCACTTTCGTGGAGAGTTGCGATTACACTTAGCATGTGCAATAAGCCTTTAAACCTATAGGTTGCCTTATAGGACGAGTGTTGTCTCATGAGGGTTTGCAGAAAATATACTCACAAAATTCTTTATTTGTAAATGACAGTCAATCTCTTATTAGACGTAGAGTAATAGCACAATCCATCACGAGATAAATATTTTGAGGAATACACGCTAGAAGTGTTTAAAAAGTTTAGCTAAGTGAATACTCAAGGCACGTTCTTCCTAGAACTCAACATGTGTAGTGTAAATCAGTCAAAATGGGTTGAATATCACAACAGTAATTCCTAGATTGCCCTTTTAGAATTAATGCTTCAACTTCAAAATCTCACGAATATCTCTCTCTCAAACGAACTCACGAGATTTGGGTAAGTGTATCGCTCTTGTGTGAGGATGTGAGTAAATATAGGCAAGGTCAAACGTATCACACACATAATAAAGAACGGATATTTTAGAAAGAAAAATGATCTCATGAAAGAATGATAATCACTATATTGGGAACGTTGAGTTATTCACCACATTGACCTTCATTTGCCCGAACAACTACGGAAAACATGGATGCTTATGGGTGAGGGGAAATGAAATGAGGACGATATGATGAGATAAGGTAGGATGCTGATATGATGGATAGATGATGGATGTTTGAGAAGAGTGTAATACACTTGAGGAACAAATATCTTTATTTAACAAGATCTTGATTGCAACTTTCTCTTTTTTTCTCTTTTTTCCAAATACTCATCAATGTCTGAGATAAATTCGCTAAAAATACAAATAACCCCAACATAGATTTGTATCTATGTTTTTCTTCATCTGAATTAAACTCTGGGAGAGATATTTGCTAAAAATGTAAACACTCTCTATGATGGATTTTCTCCTTTTACTTTATCTTTTTTCCTTCTCTTATTCAACATGGTGAGTGGAAAATGGAATTGATTTGGAAATGGGTGGTATGGTATATGGTGATGATATGGAAAATGGAAAGGATATGGATGAGGATAAATGTATTATAAAATGGAACTTGATTGGTGTATAGGTAAAATTCTGGTGATCGGGACAAACTTCAAGACACGTGTTTCTTACAACTCGAAAGTGATGTCGTTCTCAATGATCATACCAAAACTTTATTGAAGAATAATGGATCATACAACGATTAAGTGCTGACCCAAAGGAAGTTGAGTCAACTTGTGACTCGGAGATTGTGTAAAACTCTCTAAAAGGTGAAAGGCACGAATCTCACAAGCTATTGTGTCCACTAGTGATTCTTAAGGTTTTCTTGAGAATTGTAATACTCTTCAACTCTAAATCATAGTGACGTGATGAGTGCGCAAATTTTGTTGAGTCTAGAAATTCATGGTGAAAAATGCCTTGGTACGTATTACATAAGCTATTTTTAAAAAAAATCTAGAGAGAACCAGTGGGTTACCTCTCGGTAGCGCTAAGTTTAATGTCTTTATCCAGACAGAACCAATCTCACCCTAAAGATAATAACTATGAAATCACGAGGTGGCAAAAAAATTAGGTGACGATAACCACCCCCAAATAGGACTAAAGCGTCAACCTTGTTGGATAAAGACTGGAAGGTCGACACTTGCAAAGTGCATGACGCGATGCAAACCATTGGTGGACCAAGGGTGGGTGGGGATAAGTGACAAGGGTGAGGGTGAAGAAGCACCAATCACAACCTCATTTTTTTTCAAGATAAAAGAAAATACTTTTTTGTGGTTTTTGAATATTTAAAAAAAATGAAACATTTTTGTGATTTTTAAAAAAAAAATGAAAAAGAAAAATATTTTTGGATTTTCGAAAAATGTGAAAATATTTAGGCGTGACAAAAAAATTAAAGATATTTTTGGAGTTTTTGACTTTTTAAGGAAAAAATGAAAAATAATTTTGGATTTTTTTGAAAAAGAAAAGGGCGATGGACTCGAGTTAAAACACAAATAAATCCTAAAAATCTACAAGACTCAAAACAATATATAAAATAAACTCTAAAAATTAAAAACGACTCAAATAAAAATCTACAAAATCCACAAGGTGCAAACTAAACACACAAGGCTCGGGATAGGTCTAGACTCGAAAAAAAATAGTACCGAAAACCGATTTTAACAAAACTGAAAATACCGCAAAAAATGGTTGGTTTTGGCTTTTAGATATAAAAAACCGATTTACCGAATTTACCATACCGATTTATCGTACCGAACTTACCATACCAAAATTACCGAATTTACCATACCGAAATATCATACCGTCCAAAATTGGCACGCAATTAACCCGAAATCACCCCGTTATAACCCGATTATAACACGATATCAAGGATTTCTAACCTATTTAGAACCCATTTAAACCCGCGCTGTCCTATGCTCTTTTTTTACACGTTCAACTCAACTAGTAAATTATTAACATAACCTAAGCTAAAGTAACCCACATCCACATCTGACATAATACAAAACCCTCTCTCTCTAGACTCTACCTCATGCCCACTCCCTACTCAACAAAACCCTCCCTAACACTGGTGTCGCTGCTCAACCATTCTGGCTACGCCATTGCTACTCAATCGTTAGTACACCACCGCTGCTCATTCGTTTCGATTAGTGATTTTAACCAACTGTTAGATTTTATTTTGAACAACTGTGAATATTTTATTTTAAATAACTAGTATCAACGGCGCCTCCTCCTTTTTCTCTACCAGATTTTCGATGCCTCCTTTGTCTATCTTCCTCTCACTTCGTTTTAGTACCATGAACAGAGAAAAAATGGCATACCCATATCAAACCCTCATCAAAACTAACCAAAGTAATTGTGAGAAAGAAGGCATTTTTTCTGAAATACCAAACATTTGTGTCCTTTGCTCTTTTATAATGTGTTTATGGATTTGTGGAGGATATGTTTGTGTTCAATGTTGTGATAGTTTTTGTGATGTGTTGATGATTATTTTGTAAACTGAAAAACTATACTGTGTTAGAAATATAATTGAAAATGAATTTTTATTATTAAATGATTTTTTCCAACAAATCACAGTAAATGATGTAAAAATAATTTTTCTGAAAGATTTTCACACTCTCAGATGTCGAAATTAGGATTCACAGTCCAAACAAATAAAGAAAAATCAGTTCTAACCGTACCATATCGGGAAAAAACTAAATTGAAATCAAAATTACCGAAACCAAAAAAACCCTAAAATACCAAAAAATTGGTCGGTTTGGTTTTGGTTTTTGTTTTGATGTACCGATCGGTGAATTGGTATGGTACGGTACGGTTTTATCATTTAGATTGTGGTTTTGGTATTGGTAAGGGGTCATTACCGACTGTACCGTACCGGTTTCATCCCTAGGTTAGGGTTTGGGGACAGGTTCATTTAATCGCACCACTCCCACACTTGATGTAATTGACCATTTATTTCTAACAATTGCCTCGAATTAAGCTTGTTTGACACCGCAAATGCTTATTGACCTACAAGATAAAGAAATTCCAACATAAGTCTGATTTTATCGAGAATTAGCAATTAAAAATTATCTATTTGGGGTCTTATTTAGACACTTTTGGGTGCTTATCACATGGCTGTCAGAGGGAGCTTGTACCCCTGGCTATTCGGATGGAAAGATTGATAAGATCCCTATGAGGTTGATAGTTGGGCTTCCGGGGAAAGAAAAAATGGGAAAGAATTACAAGTATGTATGGAGGTTACTCAAGGGATATACCTTTGCGTAGGCCAAAATCAGTAAAAGCAGGGGCACGAAAAAATTAGTTAATAAGGGGGTCAAGGTAGCTTTATTCGATGTACCAATGCATCTCCTGCAGATTTGGTCCAAGTTTTCTCAGGACGTTGTTTCTTCTGCATCTAAGGCCTCATCATTGTAGGGTGAAGTACCTATGGGCTCAAGCCCAAGTAGCTCACAGACGTCCTCAAGTGTAACGGTGAGCTCCCCCTACGAAGTAATGAAAGTGTGGGTTATGATGTTCCAAAGGGATGCTAGGACTTGTAACGCAACATTGTGTTTGGATTGAGTGAACTACCAAAACCAAGTGGCAAAATGAAGCCCAACCTTAGTAAGGGAACCAGAGTAGGTGGATTGCATGATATGCCAATGTATGCCCTCGTCAACACTTAAGCCTGGCTCGGTCTAAACTGACCTTGTAGAACGCGCACTCTTAAGGAATCTGGTAACAATTACCTCAGTCTTGTCCTACAACCTAGCCGAGACCACATACCATCGTAGTGGGCCTAATGTCTAGTCTCGTTTGCCCTAAAAAAAGTCGAGGTCTCATCAGACTGATCATACACTCATCTTGGCTCTCTACTCCGCAGATTACCAATATGTGATCCAACAGTATCTCGATGGTCTCTTACTCGGCCAGGCCGACACCTCCATCACAGATGTGTACATTTAACACCTGGCATGGCGCGTGGAATGAAGCACAAATGGGAGAGTATGCGTGGGCTGCGAGTCCCATGTGGACAAAATCGTTGCAATAGTATCTTCCTCACGTGTGAAGAAAATTAATCAATCATGACTTACATCCACAGATGATGGATGCATTGCATAGGCCAATCCATATTGTTGATGCTCATGAGACCACCCCATCCATATAAATATTCACCTTCTCCTACCTTGGAAAGGACCTCTAATTCCAAACCCTGCTGAAACTCTGCTATTTTTTTTAAAATCAATCCTGATTAGGCAATAGCTCAAATAAGATGAAACTAGAGGTTGAGCCCAAAGCTCTAGCTTAAATGCAAAAAAAATAGGGGATTTATAAAAGTCCCCTCTACAAATAGATAAAGAAAACAATAAATTTGGGATTTTATAAGGAATCCCATTACAGTGATACTTTTCGAATTGGAAGGAGACCTATTCTATCCATTTGAAAAAAACCTCTAATCATTTTAAGAAGAGATGAAAAGGAACCATAGAAGACTGATTTTGAGAAGAAGTTGCCATAAAAGCAAGTCCATCTGCAACAGAGTTAAATTCTCTCCGGTAATGAGAGATCTTTAATTGATGGTAAGAAAGTATGGAACCTAAATTACCCAAGGAGGTTTCCCTTTTTTCAATATCAAATCTACCAAAACTTTGGAGTCAGATTCCACCAGAACATATTCCAGGTTGAGATAAAGATTTCTACAAAGATTTAGCCCTTCCATTATGGCATTTGTTTCAACATAAATTGAGGTATTATACCCCAAGGCTATGCTAAAACATCCTATAAAATGCCCTTTATAATCTCTGATTACTCGACCAATTCCACTTGATCTTAGATTACCATGGGAAGCCCCATCAACATTGAATTTGTAAGATCCTTCTGAAGGTTTATCCCACACACATTTCATGAGGTTCACTTGAGGAGTTCTAATTCTTAACTTAAACTAAGAAATAGCATAAGAATCACCCTCCTTGCACCTGTCGTTAAACACATAAATAAAAGACAACTCAGATAATGCAATCAAGACATTATTGATAATGGTTACCGCTGTCACAGTTGTGTTCTCAATTTTTTTATTTTATTTTGGCCCTCTAGATCTCCCTATCAGAGATAATGAAAGGTTGGTGGTCTCTTGTAGGCATAGACAGCCACCATGACATAATTAGAGATCTGTAATTTTCAAATTGCATTGAAATACCATGTCTGGTTCCAAAGAAATGCCAGACTTCTTTAGTTATGGCACAATTACAAAGCAAATGGTCAGTTGTTTCAATATTTGATCCACAGTTTCTGCATCGAGATGCAAGCTTAATGTCTATATTCTGAATGGTCTCATCCGTAGAAATAATTTTATGCATCACTTTCCACAAGAAAATACAAATTTTACTTAGATAATGTTTTCTCCAAATGTATTTCCAACTTTGAGCTGAAGGTCTAGACCTTCTGATAACTTCATAGGCTGACTTAAGGTTGAATTCCCCTGAGCTTGTAGGCAACCATACTTGTTTTTCTTCATTAATTAACTCAGTAGCTGCTTCTTTAACAGATGCTATTCTTTTGAATGTATGAGATCCTTTAGGAATGGATGAAATCTCTTTAAACTTGTTTCTCATGAAGGTTCCCCATAGACCATTATCAAATTTCCATTTCCAGTATTAATGATATCCTCCATATTTCTGATGCTGAGGCCTCCTTCCTCTATAGGATAGCAGACATTATCCCAACTGAGCCATTGGTGGTGCTTATCTATTGATCATCCACCCCACCAAACCTTACTGAGCATTACTTTAATTCTGTTCAACATTGCTTTGGGAGGGGATATACCTGATAACATATGGATATGGATTGGTGATAAAACATTCTTTATGCGGGTGAGTCTACCTCCCGGAGAAAGAAGCTTGGAAAACCAGCTAAAAATCATATTCTTAATATTTTTTAAAAGCTCAGTGAAGTGCTCAATTTTCTTCCTATTAGGACTTAGGGGACAACCAAGGTATTTAATGGGAAATGACATGTGATGAAGGCCAGTTATATCTTTGATTATACTCTTCTTTATCTTCTTGGACATGAAAAGCACTTTTCTCGAAATTAACAAGCTTCCCATAAGCTTTTTCAAATTCTACCACTGCTTTAAAAAGAGCTTTAACGAATTTTTTTCCTGCCTTGCTGAAAATTATTAAGTCATCTGCAAATCCCAAGTGACTAATGAGGACACTTCTAGGAGGATAAGAGAATGGGATTGCCAAGTTAGATTCAAATAATTGATTTAATTTTCTACTGAGAATTTCAATGGCTATTATGAAAAGACTAGGAGAGAGTGGGTCTCCATGTCTAAGACCTCTGGGAGAATTAAAGTAACCTGCATTTTGACCACTTACTATGATAAAGAATCAGTTATATGCAATTAATCTCCAAATTAAGTTAATAAAAGCCTCACAAAAACCAAATTTCCTCAGAGTGGAGCGTAAGAAAGGCCAATATAGTATGTCATATGCTTTTTTCCATATTTAGTTTGAAGATAATGTTTCCTCCCAGAACATTTTTTCCAAGAGATTGAATCCTTTCTTGGGCCAGTAAGATGTTGTCTTGAATACTTCTACCTTTGGAAAAACCACTTTGGTTGGGGGAGATGATGGAGGGAAGAATAGGACCAAGTTTATCTCAAATGATTTTTGAGATAACTTTATTTGAGAAATTACACTAATTAATAGGCTTAAAATTGGAGCATAGACTTGGATTACTAACCTTAGGAATTAGAATAATGTTGGTACTAGACTAACTTCTTGATATCTCAGCACCATTAAAGAAGCTTTGAACAACTTTTATGAAGTCAGCCCTTATGATATCCCAGTATTTTGAATGGAACAATCATCCAAAACCATCTGTTCCAGGAGCACTATCATCATTTAGGCTTTTCACAACCTTATAGATTTCCTCTTCATCTGGAATAACAACAAGAAACTCATTTTCTTCATCTTTGATAGTGTGGGGAGTAAGGTTCGGGTATTCATCATCCATATTTAGAAACTCAGTTTTTCGGAGATTAGTAAAATGATTGATGAATGTTTGATTAATTCCTTCTTTAGTCTCTTCTATATACCCCTGGTGATTTGTATTTTGATTAATGACTAGAAGATTCCTCTTTACCTTAACTGTAGTATGGAACAGTTTAGTATTAGAGTCCCCATCCTTTAGCCATTTAATCCTGCACTTATGATGCCATAAACTTTCCTCTATTTTAAGAGCATGATTCAATTGAGCCTTGCATTCTTGAAGATCACTCCTAGTGATAGAAGAAGGGTCAGCCTCAAATTTGGCCTCTTTAATTAAGAGCTGGTCTTCTATCCTTGACTTTTTGGAAAATGTTTTTGACATGAGATTCATTCCATTCCTTTAATCTTTTCTTTAGATTTTTCAATTTAATAGCAAAACAGTTCAGCGCTAACACTGATGTTCCAGGCATCTCTAATCACCTGATCATTTGAGTTATCCATACTCCACATATTTAGAAATTTAAAAGCCTTTGGGCAGTCATTTATGGCAATTTTTATAGACAACAACAGTGGGTTGTGGTCAGAACAGTGCTTATGGAGGTGGGTAATAAATTGATTAGGAAAATCATTTAAACCATTGAATGTTTACTAATCCCCTGTCCAATCTACTAAAAATAGTACCCTCCACTTTGTTGTTAGTTCATGTAAATCTTGATCCCTTAAATTTACAGCATAGAGAGAGAAAGCTTGAGCGTTATGTATCCTAAGGCCATTAGAGCCTTTTCTTAGTGGATTTCACATACACACTCACATAGTGAAGTAGGCCTAGATAGGCTGAACCACTTATACTCTATCTTATCTCCCTCTTTACCTCACCTCCTTCTATATTTATATATCCGTTTACACTCAGCTTACATATTTACATGGATTTGGTGATACCATTTCCGGTGTCATCAATCTGGCGTTGTCTGTGGGAACGAGATAGTCATCATCTTCCCTTCCTTTCCTAGCTTGCAACTCACCGAATTCTCTGGTGATGATCCAGATCCACTCAAGGTGGGCCTGTATCACCATTGAAAATTTTCCTATTGAGTTCCTCGAGCTTTACTTCAGTTTTCAGTTCATCCAGTTCACCGGAGATAGGATCTCCGATTTCCCTCGAGGCTTAGTTCCTAGTTCTAGTCATGCCCCTCCTCAGTTAGAAATGTATGAGATACTGGCGGAGTTACTTTCATTAGCGGCCAACGAACATTTGATTCAAGAGCAGCTTGCCACATTAAGCCAGAACTTGGTGGTTAGACCCACCGGCACCAAAATTGAGTATATAACTCCGGACGCCAGAGAAGGTGCCCCAGATTAAATGGCCAAAGAACCACCCCTGTCCCCACATAAAGATCTTCCTCATCAACAAAGACAAAGGGATGTTTCTAACCCTAGGCATTTACTCCTGGAGAGGTAAGGGCGAGAATCCCAAGATGACCAATACAAGGATGAGGATGAGGACGAGGACGATATGGGATGCTAGGAGTCGTATTGGATTTTTTAGAAACACTGTATGTACCTTTCAGTAGAGCGGGGAAAATAGTCGACGATCAAGACAAGACTATCAACCACAGGCATCATCCTTGGATTAGCTAAGCAGAGGGTTGGCCTTTGATAGGCTTAGCTAGTAGGGTGATTTGGGAAACTGTCTCTCCAGATCCAGAAGTATTATAGGCTCCAGGAGGAATAATAGAAGTGATGACCGTAGATCTCTTTAAGGTCAAGAAGAGGAACAATATAAGGTTAACAACCGACAGAGGGCGACTAGCAGAGAGCCCTCAGTTCGCCCATCCGACAGAGAGGGGGCTAGAGATAATATTATTCAACCCGAGAGAGAGGTTGTAACTATGGCCGAAAGGCCTTGGAATGATTACATACAACGGCTGGAGGACAAGATAGGGGATATACTAAAAATCGGGGACCCTTTACAAAGGGGCTACACTGAAGGCTCTCCCTTTATGGAAAAAAATATGAGTTACCTAACCCCAGCTAAGTTGGAGCCGTCAGTAGTCACATCGAAATATGACGGAAACACTAACCCCGTCCATCATGTAAAGATGTATCAATTTGCTATATATATTTACTTGGTCTTGGATGAGATGAGATGCCTAGATTTCTCTAGAACACTTATGGGTGCTGATCATATGTGGTTCACCTCTCTCCCTAAAAACCTTATTAAAAATTTCAAGCAGTTGGCAGACCGGTTCATACATATTTTTTTCTTCGAAGTGAAGCCCAGAAATAAGACGACACGTCAACTGTATGTTAAGCAGGGAGAAAATGAAACCTTGAGGGAGTACATAAGCCACTTCAACAAGGAGAAATTAGAGGTTGAAGACTATGCAGAGAGTATTTCTATGACTTCCCTGATGGGAGGACTGTAAAAAGGGAAGCTCCTCTAAAAGCTAGTCGAGGATCCTAAAAAAACCATGGCTGAAATCTTGGCTATGGCTGTGAAGGTCATGAATGCGAAGGAAGAAATGTATGTCAAAGGAAATGATAAGAAGGGAGCAAGCAGTGGAAGTAAGTTTCAGAAGTCAAAGGGCAAAGACGACAAGAAGAGGTCGGCGGACGATAAGTTCACCGACTACACCCCACTAACGGTCAGCTCAGATCAAATCTTAAATGTGATAAAGAATAATCGATCCCTTAGGTGGACTGAGAAGTTAAAATCCCCTCCTCATAAGAAGGACAAAATTAAATGGTGTGAATTCCACTAAAACCATGGCTATACCACTGACAGATGTTTCGTACTGAAAGATGAAATAAAAAAGATGCTGAAGCAAGGGAAACTGAGAAAGTATGTGGATAAGGGGGTGATCGAGATGAAACCCAAAAGATAAGAGATGATAGGTGTAAAGCTGATGATCCAGTGAATAAGGATGATGATTCATTCGACGATGACAGAGAGGCTGATCGTGACCTCCCACCGAAGATAACTTAACCTAAAGTTCGGCTAGCTATTGAGCCGAAGAAGGTTAAGAGAACAAAAGTTGATATGAATACCCTGATAGTTAGTTTTTTGATGTTGTATTTCAAGGGGATCCTAGCCCCACATAATGACCCTTTGGTGATCACCATATTGGTACATGGGTATGAAGTCCCTAGGATATTGGTCGATGGTGGAAGCTCAGCTGATGTGATGTTCTCGAATTATTACAAAGCCCTATGATTGAGCAAGAAGAGACTTATACCGTATCACAAACCTATGATTGGTTTTAATGGGGAGAGAGTACAACCCCTGGGAATTTATGAAATCAATGTCAGAATGGGGAATAGTTGTTCGAAATGTCTCATTAGGAAGATCAGTTTATTTGTCATGGATAAAAAATATCTATTCGGACTACAACATAATCATGGGATGAGTATTCTTCAAATATTTTGAGGTCGTGCCCTCAATAGTTCACCAAATGATAAAATTCCCAACTTCTTATGGAGTAGGGGAAGTTTAGGGTGACCAGGTTGAGACACATGAATGCTACTTCAATTCGACCGAGGAGAAAGAGGCGCATAAGAGGGCCACTACTACTTCTAACATAGACACTCTTGGCCCAAAAAATGAGACAAAGCTGAAAAAGGGTGAAGCTTCCGAGGAGGTCAAATCCATCTTCCTCAACGAGGACAAGCCGAAAAAAACCGTCCAAGTCGGTCAAGCCCTGAAGAGAGAGATTAAAGGAGAGTTGATTAAACTGCTCAGGGAGAGACAAAACATATTTGCTTGGAGCCACGAATATATATCGAGAATTAATTCGGAGGTCCTCTGCCATAAGCTCAATGTGCTCAAGGGGGAAAGGCCAGTCAGACAAAGGTGAACAGTCTACTCTAGGGAGAAGTACGATGTTATCAAAGATGAGGTAAATAAGTTGAAAAAAGATGACTTCATCAGAGAAGTTATCCATCGAAAATGGTTAGACAATGTTGTCATTGTTCTGAAGGCCAACGACAAGTGGAGAATGTTCATTAATTTGATAGACTTGAAAAAAGCATGCCCAAAGATAACTTTACCCTGTCGAGAATCGACTAGATGGTTGATTCCACATCCGTCCATGAATTGATGAGTTTTATTAATGCCTATTCATGTTGTAATGAGATATTCATGGACCTGATCGATGCTGAGAAGTCCTTGTTCATTACGAATAAAGGCACGTACTGCTACAAGGTAATGCCCTTCGATCTCAAGAATGTTTGGGCCACATACCAGAGGCTAATAAATAAAATGTTCGAGGATCAGATAGGAGATACCATGGAGGTGTACGTTGATTATAATCTTTCCAAGATACTTAAGGCCGAGACGCATGTGACCGACATGAAGCGCACTTTTGACACTATGGATAAATATCGTATGAAGTTGAATCCTTCAAAATGTATCTTTAGAGTCGAAGCATGCAAGTTTTGGGGTTTTATTGTCAATGAATGGGGGATAGAAGGTGACCCAGAAAAAATCAAAACTTTGATGGAGATAAAGACTCCTAAGACCATAAATGAAGTTCAGAGGTTAATCAAACGAGTGGCAGCACTTAATAGGTTTGTATCTAGGGCAATAAATAAGTGTTTTCCCTTCTTCAAGGTGTTGAGGAAAGTCTTAGAATGGAATGAGGAGTATGATAAGGACTTTCAGCAGTTAAAGGTCTACCTCGGCTCCCCACTCTTGTTGTCAATGCCTGTTCAAGGATAAAATTTGTATTTGTACCTGGTCGTATCTGAGCTGGACATCAACGCAACAATTATGAGAGATGATGAGGGTGTACAAAAATTGGTGTATTTCAATAGTAAGGCTCTTCAAGGGGCCGAGTAGAGTTATCCAAAAATGGAGAAATTGGCTTACACTCTCATTCATGCATCTAGAAAGATAAATCCCTACTTTCAAGCATATACCTTGGTCGTCCTTACAGACTCTCCTCTTAAGAAGGTCATCCATACACCCGAGCAATTGGGTAGGCTGATGGCCTGGTCTATAGAGTTGGGAGAATTCGACATCGTCTACCAGTCGAGAATGACCATCAAAGGTCAGGACCTAGCTAATTTTATAGTCAAGTTCACGTGAGATGGGGCTAATAAAGAAAAGATTGAGATTGTAGCTTGTAAACAAAAAAGAATAACATGTCTTCCCCCAACTGAGGACAAGACGAGTACGGCTAGGAGAAAAATGGCCGAGAATAAAGAAGACAGATTTGTGTTTAAGAATAGAGCTTTGGAATAAGGTAATTTTTCTGAAAAAGGTATTGAATGGAGTATCCTTATTGATGGTTCTTCCTGTGAGGCGGGGAGTGGAGCTAGTTTGATAGTGTTTGATCCAGATGGAACAGATATAAAGTACACTTTGAGATTCAAGTTCAAGGCATCCAACAATGAGTCTGAGTACAAGGATCTTCTTCCTGGTCTCCCACACCAAAGCATTGAATGTATGTCAGTTATTAGTGCACAGTGATTCTAGGCTGGTAGTAAACCAAATCCTAGAAGCGTACGAGGCTAAGGATGAAAAGATGTTCAAGTATCTATCTAGGGTAAAAGCAATTCTGAAGCACTTTGATTGGATTAATCTCAAAAGGATCCCTCGACTGGACAACGGCTGAGCCGATGCCTTAGCTAGATTAGCGTCAACAACCAAAATCGAGATTAAAAGGTTAGTGTTGGGTGAGAATTTACATCTACCGACCAATGAAAAAGAAGACACTACGGTTGAGTTTTGCTTAGGATTTGAGATTGGAAAATCTTGGATGGATCCTCTCATCCTATATATAAAAGATGGTGAACTACCAGACTCCAAGTTGGAAAGAAATAACCTCACATACATAGTTGCTAAATTCTGAGCCATTGGGAATGTCTTGCATAAGAAAGGATTTATTATCCCCCTGTTCAGAAGTGTCTATCTGACAGAGGAGGAGTACATTTTGAAAGATATACATGAAAGTTCCTGTTATAGCCACATAGGTGGGAGATCATTGGAAAAAAGGATTGTCACCCAGGGGTATTGGTAGTCGACCTTAGCGAGGGATGCAACCAGTTATGTCAATAGGTGTGTCATGTGTCAGAGGTTTTCCATCACCCCTCATCAACCTCATCAGCCTCTATCTTCCATAACCTCTCCCTGGTCGTTTTCTATTTGGGGAATTGATTTGGTAGGACCCTTTCCTAAAGAAACTGGAAACTACGGATACCTTATAATGGTGATCGATTACTTCTTAAAATAGGTTGAGACTGAGGCCATGATCACAATCACTGAGACGAACACCTGAAGGTTTATTTGGAGGCACATCATTTGCAGATACGGTCTACCTCATACCCTCTTCCTAGACAATGGAAAGCAGTTAAAAAATGATTCACTGGAAGCCTACTACAAAAGGGTCAGCATCAAGAAGTTTTTCTCGGTTCTAGGCTGACCTTAGGTAAATGGCCAAATAGAGGTAACCACCAGAACCATATTGGATGGGATAAAGAAGAAGTTGGAAAACACTATAGGTTTTTGGACCGATGAAGTGAACGCTATCTTATGGGTCTACGGGACGATAGAGAGAACTCCGACAGGAGAAACTCTTTTTATACTAGCCTACGGTTCAGAGGCGATAATCCCTACAGAAATTGGTTTTCCAAGCCAAGGTTCAGACTTACGATCTAGAAGAAAATGATGAAGAGAGGAGTTTGGATCTAGACCTCATTGAGGAGAGAAAGAAGACACATAAATTAGGCAAGCAAGTTATCAATAGAGAACTGCCATGTTTTACAACAAAAGGGTGTTGGCCATGCCATTAGAAATTAAAGACTTAGTTTTGAAGAAATCTTGGCAAAAGCCAAATAAACTCCATCCTAATTGGCATAGTCCCTACAGGGTAACATAAGAGGTAGTTACTGGCACATACCAGCTCAAAACTTTGGAAGGAGAGTCATTCTCCAATCCTTGGAATGCTGACCACCTAAAGAAGTATTATCAGTAGGACTTTGTATAAATGTCTTCTATCAACATAACATTGTATGAAAAGAAAGTTATGAATGATAATTGCAAGTGTTCTCTCCCACTCTTACTGTATGAGTTGCTCAAATTGTATGTTTCAACTCATCTTAAGCTATGGAACATCACTTATGTGGTGAAGTAGTTTTACCTTGCTCTCAATAACATGACAAACCGTATGGGGATAACCTCATCCATGGACTCTCAATAACATCGAGAGGGGAAATAATATCTTAACATCATTAATATGGTGAAAAACTCTCTCAACCGAGAAGACAGTGTTGGACGAGATAACTGTCGTCCATACACTCTCAGAATGATGAGAGGGGACTTGTAATATAACACTATAATTTGGTGAATCCAAGTTAAAAAAACATTCTATTATGGTTCATCTTAACATCATTAATTTAGTGAAAAACTCTCTTGGCCAAGATGACAAGGTTGGACGAGATAGCTCTCGTCCATACACTCTCAAAATGACGAGAGGGGACTTTTGATATAACACCATAATTTAGTGAATTCAAATTCAAAAATGATTCTATTGTGGTTCATCTTAACATCATTAATTTGGTGAGAAACTCTTTCGACCGAGACGATAGTGTTGGATGAGATAGGTCTCGTCCATACACTTTCAGAACGATGAGAGGAGACTTGTGATATTACACCATAATTTGGTGAATTCAAGTTAAAAAATCATTATATTATGGTTCATCTTAACATCATTAATTTGGTGAAAACTCTCTCGATCGAGACGAAAGTGTTGGATGAGATAGCTCTCGTCCATACACTCTCAAAATGACGATAGGGGATTTGTGATATAACACCATAGTTTGGTTAATTTCAAATTAAAAAATCATTCCATTATGGTTCATCTTGATATCATTACTTTGGATAAAAACTCTCTCGGCCGAGATGATAGTGTTAAACGAGATAGCTTTTGTACATACACTCTCAAAACGACGAGAGGAGACTTGTGATATAACATCATAATTTGGTGAATTAAAATTAAAAAATCATTCATTTGGTTATATTTATCTCGTCTAAGGACAAGACGACATGCGACAAGAAAAATGGTTCGCTGGTAATCTCAAGTTATAAGCCATTCAACTATGGTTACTTGTTAAACATCAGTAGAATTTTCCATACATGATGCAAAGCTAAAATAAAAAGTATGCAATAACAAGAAGAGATGACAGAAGTTAGTAACACAAGCAATATCATTCATCATTTGACATCATTTGAAGGTATGGCAAAAGTGTTAAGAAATTATAGAAGTACAAATTATCAAAAAATGTTTCATGTGTTACATAAAAAAGGGCTAACAAGGCCACACACGATCGCTCGTAATAAGAATCAATCTTGGGTATATTTGATAGGATCTTCAGAGGAAGAAATGCCAACATTTGGTGCAGGGATTTGGGTGTCATCCCCTTCACGTTCGACACCACCATCGACCATATCATCGACATTCTTGATCACCTCTATAGAATTGGAATCGAGAGTCTCTGTTGGATTTTCAACCTCAGTCAAGGAAGTCCCGAGAAGGGGGTCATTGAAGTTAAGATCTTTAAAATATTTAGGGTTTCAGGTCCCCTGAGGCAGCATGCTTCAGGGTGTCCCATTGACCAACAATTTTTATACCACTTTCAAGGAATGCAAATGCGTAGTCCCCAAGCTCGTTGAACTCTTTAAACTAGGCCACGACCCGTGCTCTAACCTGTAACACCCCGCCCGCCCGGGGAGAGCGAACGGAGCGCTACTCATCGATAAACTAAAAACTAATCTACAAATAACAAGGTATAGAGCATCTAAATCCCACAATAAAACAAGAAACCACTATTCTCATCTTATAATTAATACAACAAATCTCTCGAAATAATTACAACAATCCAACTATCTCAAAAATAAGATAAATCTCCAAATGCTCTATACATCAAAATAAATACAAGTCTTCTCATCTTGTATTAAAAATTCTTCCCAAATAATCCTCGCTAAAATCATCCCAATTGGTCCATAGCACTCAAATCCGTGCTCACCTGCCAACTAAGAAAAAGATGGGGAAGTACACAATATGACAGGAATATGCTCAACAAAGATTAGCGGTGAATAAAACGTCACAATACGAATACGAATATTCAAATCAAATGTGAATCTCATAAGCAATTATATCACTATAATTTCTCAACAACACATTAACCGGGTCACCAAGCCTCACCACCGTACCGCGCCTATGCATATTTTTTAGCATATCCGAAAAAAGGAATATTGGCGGGTGCCCAACTTCCGTGCCATATTAAAATCTCATGACAACATGCTCAACACCAAATATAATACCACACGAATCGAAAATAGATTCCAACAAATATTTCTAGATTTCCAAATGAATTTAGAAATTCAAATATGAGTCAATAATCACAAGAAAACAACGAGAATAATACTCGCGAGATTAAGGAGCATATTGTGTAAAACCCCATACCTCAACATCATCACATAATTCATCATATAATTCAGCCTCAAAATCTAATCACACCATCACGTTCCTCTCGCAAAAATAATCAAATCTCGTTTTAGCCCAAACTCGAGAAAACACCAAATAAGCTTTCTAATCTAAGGTTGAAATCTTGAATAAGCTTGGGGCTATGGTTTGTATATGAAAGGGAGTAATTTTGGAGAGGTCTTCTAGTTGAAAAGTTTGAGAAAAAGTGATTTGAAAAGCCAAGCCACGAATTAGTTGATATATAAAGGATTAAGAGTTTGATTAAGAAAAGAGTTCTAATCAGATACAAACACTAAAAATTTTATTCCGGATGATTGAACCATTGGAATCGCTTAAAATTTTAGTATGTTGTAGCGAACGGCGAGACAGGACTGCTGACAAAAATTCAGCTTGATCGGACGGTCGAATTTCTAAAAATATTATTTTTACTAGAGAGTTTTATGTTCCGAGGACTCTTAGAGGGTTTTATGTTTTGAGGACTCTTCTAAATAATAAAAATTCAATTAAAACTCCATTTTAATTCCGATTCCGAAATCGTTTGAAAATTCATTTTTCAAATATAAAAACCAACACTTTAAATTATAAAATTTATAAAATCCAAAATTTTATTTTTCTCCGATTTCCAAAAATTAATTTAAAAAAATTCCCATTTAAAAAATTCGGGTTGTTACATAACCTTATCCAACGCTACCTTGACCGCAACATCAATTTCATCCTGATTGTTCTCGGCCAGCCCCTTCAAGGACTTGTCATGATCGACCTTCAGGTTGTCCATCTCTCATCCCTTCTCCTTCTCCAGAGCTGATGTCGCCTTCTGAATCTCCACCCTAAGGCCCTCCTCCATCTTCTCTTCTTCTTATCCCTTATGGATTAAGGTAAGTTTCCTCTTAACCCAGTCTCCTAGGTGGTAGAAGACAAGCAGATAATGTAAAAGTAGTGAAGAATCATATTAGTATGAGATAACACTTGGAAAAAAGTAAAAACTATCAAAGTTTGAGGAAATACCTGAACGTCCCTGTGAAGGCCGAATTCAGTAAGGAGGGAGGAGTTCATAGAGCATATAAAATGCTTATCGGCATCAGATATCATGGAGGCAACAGAGTCAATGGATTTCTTGGCACTCCTGATCAGGCTCTCATCATTTAATTTTAATTAGGCAAGCCGAGCAGCGAGGGCATCGTCGGTCAAAATGGGAATTGCTCTTTACGTACCTTTGTCATACTGACCTTAGTTTTATTTATAGTGGGTGATGGTGTCCTCCACCCGTTCCTTCCTTTTCCTGGTCTCATCAGCTCGATTAGGGCCACCCACAGTCAATTTTTTTTGCGGACCACTGGTGGTTACTGGCTTCTTTCCTAATTTGTTCACCATATTTGCAAGATTGGTGGCCACCATTTTCCAAAGAGATTCAAGGACACCTGATGGATGTCCTATAAAATTCAAAGTTAAACATCAAATATGTTAAAACCGACACTATAATTAAAGACGAGGATGTAATCAAAAATAAAAAATGAACTCACAGATTTTAATAAGAGGACCAATATCCGGTACCGTCTTGACCAAGATGTTAGGGGTCATAAGGTCCTCATATTTTACAAGACCACCCCTCACCTTGGACTCTAATCATCTTGATCTTCTCTTGGTCGTCCCAAATCAATTTGGGGTCAAGCTTTGCAGCTATGGACACCTTACCCCATTTCTGAAGAACCCTCAGCTTGGAGGAAGATCAGACGTGATTAATGGGGAACTCCCACGTGCCAGATATGAAGAAATATCTGGGCTTCCAATTATGGTTGGATATTTGGTTGACAAATATCACTTTCTTACTCGACTTCCTATCCACGAATGGGTAGTAGCCAAGTTGAACTCTCATACAAGAATGGTTATAGCATGCCTTAATCACGCTTACTGGAAGCTCGATGCCATGACAAAACTTCCAAAGCAATATAAAACCGAGAAGGATTCTCCAAGCATTTAGAAAAAGTTGAGAAGGGGATAATTCTATATTAACGAGGATGGCAAACACAACAGGATGTATGGGAAGATGAAGGCCCATCTTGAACATTTGCTCGTGTAATGCAACCTTGTCAGGTTGGCCACTAAAAGCTCTTTTACACTCATCGAGAGCTCTCATCTTGATATCGGAGTTAAATTCATATAAATGCCGCTAGTATAGGAAGTCTACATCACTAAAGGATCTCTGAAATGTTGGAGCGTAACGGGTATCCAATGTTTCCTTGACCTCGTCTCCAGAATTCATGACATTTACAGTCGGAACCCCACTTGGAAATCTATCCTGAAATTCCCCTTCGATCATGGTCGTGATGGGAATGGTTGTCTAGATTGGGCGATGCACAATTATGACTCTCGACCTCTCATCAGCAGGTAGGTCAGCCTCATCAGACTGAAAGCCTGCACTATCGGTTGTACGAGAGTTGTCTGGAAGAGTCTCTACCTCGTTAAAGTTTGTGGCTCCAGTCTCAACAGTATGAGAGCTAGACACTCTCATGGCACAACCGAAGGATTAGACTTCAGTTAAAACCCTGGCCTAGACTCTGGATGATGAAGGACTATAACCTTCAGAAGATGAGATGTTAATAGCTTCTTCACTCGCAGACGATTTTACACTCATTGTATCTCCACTTATGACAATTATTGGAGGATGACTTGTGGAAGAAGCCTCTCGTCTAACAACTGAAGGATGATGGGATGGTGGAGGATCATCTCATCTCTCAGATATAGGAGGTCGAATTACAGCAAGAGGAATTGGGAAGATTAGACGCAAAGGAAATTCCTTGGCATAGCATTTAGCCTCAGCTTCGGCCCTGTATTGGCGGATCTCACTGAAAGAGCATTACCCTAAGATTTGGGAAACGATCTATTAGCTCATACAGTGTCCTCAACATTCAAAGGACGACCTTCAACTTAGATGGTGAAAATAATAAAAATTGTCAAACAACTTAATATGTTGACTGGGTTGACCAAAATATTAAAACTTGGTAGATGAGTGGTTTTCACCAAGAGAAGTTTAAGAAAAGAATCATGCCCAATCAAAAAAGATGATCGACATTAGATCGGTGATGTCACAAAGGTTAAAAAAGCAAAGGAAAGGAAGGGGAAAACCCTAGAAACACCTAAAACCCTAAAACGACCACACTCAACCCTCAAATAGCTATAAAATCGACCAAAAAAGTCACCAGAAAAAATAAGACAGTCGTCGAAAAATCCAAAATTCTTAAAACTTATACAATCAAGGGAAAAGCTAACAAAGAAGATAAATATGGAATACCTGGAGGCGTTTCTCACTCAAAATACCAAGAAGAACCCTAGAAATGGCTGAAAAGTGCTCGAATAGTAGAGAGAGAAGGAAGCTCTAAAAATGTTTCTCATCCGAGAGAGAGAGAGAGAGAGAGATAGCACGCGAACGAAGAAAGATGAACAAAAGCAATTTTGGGTTTTTAAATTATTTGAAATCATTTGGCACAAATTCCAAGGATATCATCATATGTGCGCTAAGACCTAAGCACTCTTGACATCACCTACGCTTGGTAAATATGCTACCTAATGGGAACTAGGGAATGATTTACCCCAAGTATACCAAACCATAAATCAGGTGCAAATGTCACACCCTCATGCTCATCAGTCAATCAATATCTGACAGGTCAGAGAAGCCCTATCATCGATTGTAATCTGACATTTTTATCCCTTAGTCTCCTATATACACAGAAGACTAAGGGTTAGGGGTTATTGATATGCCGATGTATGACCTCCTTTACACTCAAGCCTCGTTCGGCCTACATCGACCCTATAACACGTGTGTAGACACCCCATTCCGTTACCCCTCAAACTCTCCTTAGGTCCCTAGTACCTCCCTTCATCACCATAAACTTAGGTCATGTCCCGAGTACTGACCTAGAAGCCATCGGGCACTCCCCGGCTCAGTTTGACTAAAAAGTCAAACTCTTTATCTCGACTGAGACTGAATGAATCTTCTAAGGGCACTGAATACCCTTTCCAACGGTCCATCCCGTGCACGATTTCGACTTACCATGCGGACGAATGATCCGTTTGCGTCCAAAACTTGACCTAGAGGCCACCGGGAGCTCTCGGGCTCTTTTAGAACTAAGTCAACTCTTCATTTCGATCGAGACTGAATGAGTATTCGAAGGGCACTGAATACCCTTTCCAATGGTTCATCCCGTGCACGATTCTTACTTACCATGCGGACGAAACGAACAATATGTTTGACTCCAAGAGGTCACCAAATTCTTCCAGGGCCCGATTGACCAAATTCAACTCCCCAAACTGGGTCAAACTCTTTGGAATGTCGAAGTACATCTCCTAACCTTTCCAACGGTCCACCTCGTGCGCGATTTGGACATACCATGCGGACGAACGATCTGTTTGCGTCCGAGCGATTCCCCATCCAATGGACCGACAAACGCTTTTGAGACATATTTGAGCCAAAGTCAGCTCCTAAACCCGGGAGCGGTCCAAGGAATTTCGAAGTTCTCTGAATTATCTTTCCAACGGTCTGCCCCGTGCGCGATTCTGACCAATGGTTTGCCCTCGGCAGCCGTTTTTCCGAAAAGGCCTGAAACACACTGCCAAATGGCAGGTTCCAGACCCTGCCTCTCGGTAGGTGCCGATAGGCAGGAACGGGTCTATGCCGATTGGCAGTGACCTGAGCCTATAAAAGGAGGTCTTCACCTCATTTGTAAGGGGAGCCCAGATCTGATAAAAATCACTCTCAACGAATCCCAGAAACCTCTCTCGAAGGCAGCGTGATTTCAACTTCCAAATCCCTTTTTTACTCCCACTTTTCATCATCCTTTTCATCAAACTTGGTGAATTAGCCACTCTCCATCATCATCCAAGTGCAAGGGCAGCTCTCCAACATTCAAGATCAAGCTCAAGATCTTCAAGAAGGTCCAACTTTCTCAAACTCTCTCTTAAATTCTCTTAAATTCTTACTAACTTGTTTTCTTACTTAGTACTTTTATTATCTCATCTCGCACATCCTAATATACTTTTTATTTAGTATTATTGCACATCTCCTAGTTTTCATATAAATAAAACCCAAAAAAATAAGAAAAATAGGGTTTGCTCATAAATTCCAAATAAGGGATTCTCACACTTTTTTCACAACTAAAACACTTTTTCTACACACACACACACACACGCGCCCACAAATAAGAGATCCCCCATTTGGATTTATGGGACAAACCCCACCCCTCATTTCGTATGCGAACTACGTGGACTTTGATGCCTTTATAGGCTATGTAGGCGTCTCGGGGTACTCGAGTCCTTTTCTCACTTTTTCTCTTATTTTCCTATCTTCTCTAAAGCTAATTTTCTTATATTCTATATACTTGTAACATATTACTCCATATGCGTTATCGTTCCATTATAACGACCAACGTAGGGGTAATCGCGTAAATCTTATTCTTCTAATACTATTCTTATATCTTCCTATGGATGACTCGCTTTATGTTTTCCATGATACAAGTCGAGGATTCCTACCTCCATTATATATACACATGCACACATATCACGGGGGGAAATATAAAGGAAAATAGCAAATATCTATGAGAGACCAAAAGGGCGAAATGGTTGCCTAACACCTTCCCATTTCGTAACTAAGCCTCCGATCCCTTCTCCAATCATCTTAGTTTCGCATGCACCAGTATGTATTTGGATGCCATCCTTCGGGATGGCTTCCCCTTTTTCTTTTGTCTGTTTTGAGTAAAATAGACCGGCGACTCTGAATCTCTCTACATTTTTACACCTAATCTCAAATGTCGTCGGCCGAAGCGCTCCTGAGAGGGATGCACGGGACCCGAGGGATCCTCTCCCCTTCGCGCGCCCGCCCCAGCGTGGCGAGGATCGGGGATGGCCACAGTGGTGACTCTGCTGGAGATTTTCTGTGTTTTTATATTTTAAGGGCTTGACTCTATTTACATGGATGCTTTATTTGTTTATTTTTCCCCTACATCTGCATGTTCCCCCTCTTCCATGTGTATACCATGCTTTTGCCTATGCTCACACACTTGTAGAAATTTCTCCATGTACACTTCGCACCATGTGCACCTAGGATCACATATATCCGCATGTTGCACGCATCACCCATCCATACTTGGTGTACCTTGGGTACTTGTACTTTGCTCCCTGTTTGGCATAATCAAGAAAGGCATTCTCATCATAAGATACTAATAAGATAATCATGCATGATTCACACGACATCACCGAAGAGCATTGTTATTGACCAAATTTTACCCAGTAACTAGAGGGTCACTTCGTGATGGGCGCTGGTCCGGCAGGTCGCAGTTAGCTTAAGCGATATGACTCTCACCTTCCATTGGCCAAGTACTTTCAACGTATATCAAACGGTTCCCCCGCATTGTACCGCTTGACCGAAGTCATGACGGGAGGTATATCGCAGGGAATTCGTTCACGTATGCCGATTATATTGAATTCTCTCTCACACGTACCGTCCCCACGAGGTATATGGTGAGGTAATTCACATACACTCAGGTATATCAAATGGCTTATCCACACGTATCGACTGCCCGCAAGAGCAAAACGTATATCGTGGAAGTCACTCCAAAGGGGGAACCCATGTCGATTCACCCAACCAACTGCATACCCGCATATAGGTGTCAAACCTAGGTCACGCACTTTAGATTGCCGATTTCAACCCAAAACTCTGCCAAAATTCCGTGTTGATCTGCAGCCCAATTTTCGCGCATTTTTATGTCAGCGAGCCTGATTACAAGTCCAAACCGTAGCTTTGCATATATTAAAAACCCCACTTTTCCAGGCTCGAGTCCCGCCCGACATTGCATTTAGGGGAATTAAATACAAGTGAGAACATAATAATCATAATAATCATGCTGAGTTCCAAATCCAAAAACATTTCTCCCTTATTTACCAAAAATCCAAAAACATTTCTCCCTTTTTTATCAAAAATAAAAAAAAAATAGTTTCTTCCCTTTTTCTCAAAAAGTAAATCTCATCCTACGCCTTCTCAGGTTGATCGTAATCCCTTGGCCTGGCTCCCTATTGTCTTCGGTCTTCAGTCAAATCACCCAGAAGTTTCGTCCATTCCTCTACTACTTCTTCCGAGTCCGAAATCCATTCACTTTCCATGGATAATAAAGATCAAGCACCAATCATACAGCCAGATCTGACGATAGTCCTAGCTCAGTTCGTGTCCAAGATTGACAACCTCCAAACCGAGGTTCGAGAGATGCAACGAAACCAGGTTCCAATTCCTCAAGAGCCTGAGGCCCTATTCCCTCATGCTATGGGTCCACCCGAGCCTATTTGGGTTTTCGAAGAATATCAGTATGCTTCGCGTGCCCCTCCTATCAATGGGCCACCTCCTGCCCAACTTCTAATGCCAAACATTGCCCAGCCTGTGGCTAACCTGCCTATGGTTGCTGATCCAAAGGAGGAGGAGTTTAATAAAGTCAAAGAGGATCTCAAGATGCTCACTAAGAAGTTTGACCAAGTCAGGCTCTCTTGAAATTACATGGACTACACCCACATGTGTCCTTATCCTAAAGCGAGATTGCCCGAGAAGTTCAAGATGCCAAATGTTGAGAAGTTCGGGGGGAGTGGACCCCCGATTGTTCATCTTCGAAGTTATCATCATTCCATGACTCTACTAGGGGCTTCTGAAGAAGTGATGTCCCAATTGTTTCAGCAAACTTTGAAGGATAGTGCCCTCTGATGGTTTTTATCCCTTGAGGAATCCAGAATCTGTAGCTGGGAGGATGTAGCCCGAGAATTCATGTCATAATATAAATACAACGAAGAGCTTGAGGTCACCCGTCGTGATTTAGATCTACTCAAATAGAATCCAGGAGAATCAGTCAATAACTTCATAACCCGGTGGAGGGAGCAGGTAGCTACCATGACCAATCGGCCATCTGAGGAAGAACAGGTCAACATAGTGAAGAAGAATTTCTTGCCCCATGTCCGAGCGACGATGGGAGGACAATATTATCCCCTCTTTCGAGCTCTCAGAGAGGCTGGAGTGGAAATCGAGGAAAGCCTCGTTAAAACAGAGATTGAACCGAAGAAAGTGTCAGGATAATTCACGCCTAGAAAGTATGATAAGCCTACCAATGCTACAGTCTCAACCATCAACAACATCTCCCAACTAACCACATCATGGGCACCAGAAAGTCACCCTGCCCCCGTTCGAAGGGAATACACTGAGATCCATGCTCCCCTCTCCAAAGTTTACCAAGCCCTCTTAAGCCGAAACCTCATCAAACCCTTGGATCCACGTCCATTGCCAAATCCACTCCCAAGAAACTTCAAGACCGATGCTCATTGCGCTTTTCACCAAACTGTCGGCCATACCACCGACCAATGCTTTCACCTTCGAAACATAATCCAAGATCTCATTGACCGGGGTACCATCGCCCCACCAGCCAATCCTAAGCCAAACACTACTCACAATCCACTTCTGAATCATATCAATGCCATCTTCTTAGAAGAAAACCTAGATTTCGATCCCTCAACTCAAATCACACCCATATACTCTCCTAAACCTCTTCAAATTTTCCCATATTTCCTCCTACACCCTACTAGCCTCACTGATCAGGCACTGTCACTCCTTACCAGAGCATGCATCGCTATCCGTACCCGTTCTGAAAATGGAAATACAGAATTCTCAGAGGTGTTAAACCAACTTCTAAAGTTCGGGTTGAAATTGCCCTCACAGATGGTCATCGATTGCCAGAAGTTTAGCACACTGTTCTTGGAAGCACGAAAATGGGTTCGAGATTCAGATAATTGGGTGGTACCAACCAACGAAGTCAGCCTAAATGATGTTGTCCAGATTATGGAAGAATTATTCGAACAAACCAACAGCATTTCTAGTATCACCGGGTTACTTAACACTTTGAAGCTACAAGGGCGCTTGGTCCCTTCGATCACACATATCCCCACAGAATGGGAGGACCTGTATGAAAAGGCCGTTGAAGTTGTGGAATGCATTGACTTTACATGGAAAAATATAATTATTGCCACCGGATGGGGGGGGGGGAGAGTTCAAAGATTCGAGCGAAGAACGGGCTCCAGGAAGAGCTGGACCAGTAGCCAGCATATGTGGGATAATATCATTTGAAGAGCTCCTCAGAGAAATAAACAGGGTGGCAGAACAACCTGAGATTGACGAGGAAACGGGATTCATGTTCTTCCCTTCTTTAATAAATCACATTACCAGATCAGGGAGACATTACCAAGTTCCAAGCTCACTACCAACAAATGACAAGGGGAGGGGCGTTGAAAACCTTCCTATGCCAGAGATGACCATTAAGGAGAGCAAGATCCTCGATTAACTGAAGAAAACTCAAGCTAACATCACTCTATGGGGACTCTTCATGTCTTCCCAGCTGCACAGAAATGCTTTAATCAAGCTACTCACTGGACCCATAGTTCCTCCTTCTTCCATACCAGAAGAAGCGGTAAATCTGGTCGGATATTTGACCTCTACACGAATGCTATCATTTTCTGAAGAAGAAATCCTCAGAATTGGGCCAAATCACAATCATGCACTCAACATCTCAGTCAAAGTTATGGGGAAGGTCATGACACTCTCCCTTGTCGATAACGGATTCGCCTTGAATGTTTGCCCTCTGAGAACCTTCAAATGTTTAGGCCTGAAAGAAAGCGACCTCGCTCCAACTTCCGCCACTGTATGTGCCTACGATAATACCCATCGTGAGGTGATGGGATCCATAAAACTTGTAATAGTGGTTGGCCCTATAAACCTTGTCGTTGAATTCCAAGTCATAGAGATCCCAGCTTATTTCAACCTGTTGCTCGGACGACCCTGGCTCCACAATATCAAGGGTGTGTCTTCCTCACTCCATCAGAAATTAAAGTTCTTCACCGATGGGTGAGTCATCACCATTTTAGGCTATAACGAAAATATCAAGGGCGCAAGCACCAGCAGTCCAATTCTTGAGATACAGCACGGGTCAAATGATATGCTCCTGTTAGGATTTTGGGTTGAGCCACTCCTCCTCCTAGCAGGGGACGATTTCAAAGAAAGGGTTTGTCCAGAATATGACCCTCATGGCAATGTCAATGTTATTCAGATGTTCAGAAACATGCACTTCATGCCCGGACTGGAACTAGGGCAAAGGCAGCAAGGGATACTCGAGCCCATCAAACTGAAGAAAGCTTTACCTCCTTGTGGCTTGGGGTATCAACCATCAGAACAAGAGATCAGAATGATTCACCAGTCTCGATCAAAGAGAAGATTATAATGCATCCCAACTATCCCAGGAGACTCCTTAAATGGATGATTCATCAAAGAAGGCGAGGACTTTCCCTTTTGCGGTTTTCCAGAACCATGGTATGACCACACATACAAGAAGATGAAGCCTGGAATGGAGATCTTTTTCCAAGATGGCTACCCATGGGCCGAAAGTTTCCCACACCGCGTACAACCACTCATCAAAGATACCAAAGAGACTAAGGAAAGTGATTCTGAAGATTCCTTCAACTTACAGATACTAGGGCTGGCACTCTGCATGGTCCATTTAGGCACTACATCAATGGATCCATCCCGTCTGATTAAAGTTGCTGATACACCTCTCCTCAACTGGCGTGCTGCGACAGTTCTACCTCTTGAAATCTCCCCTAACCCCAATGTTTACCCTATTTCTTCTTCTGTTGTTTATCCTTGCTCAAATGTAATCGAGACCTCTTTTGATGTGGTTCTCAATGCTATTTTTCCTATCAATGAAATAAACGAAGATTTTGAGTATCTTGTTGTGCCTTACATTAACTGCTTGAATTCTAATCAAACTTTTGATGATGATGATTTTGCAAATGAACGATTCTTAACTGATCTAAATAAGGTTAATAATAAACAACATAACCGCGTTCAAGTTAATTAAGAAGAGACTATTGTTATTAATTTAGGTTCTAGTAGCCAACTTCTTGGTTAGGATAGGGGCCACCCTTGACAAGCATGAGCGTGCACAACTCGAAGAATTGCTGAAGGAGTTCATGGATGTCTTCGCATGGGCCTATGATGATATGCCCGACATTGATCCTGAAATAGCTCAGCATGAGATCCCCACTCTCCCAGATTACAAGCCGGTTAGATAAAAATTGAGAAAACTCCGCACCGAATGGTCGCTCAAGATCAAAGAAGAGGTGGTCAAATAGTTGAACGTGGGCTTCATTCGTGTGATCGAATATCCCACATGGCTAGCCAACATTGTACCTGTATCGAAATCAGGAGGGAAGGTTCGAATGTTTGTAGATTACCGAGATTTAAACAAAGCTTCTCCGAAGGATGATTATCCGCTACCCAATATCGACATGATTGTGGACAAGATAGCCAGTCATGCTCTCAAGTCATTCGTCGACGGATTTTTCGGATACAACCAAATTAAGATGCACCCCGACCACTAAGAAAAAACAGCATTCATCACCCCATGGGGAACCTTTTGCTATACCGTTATGTCATTCGGTCTCAAGAATGCTGGGGCAACCTACCAAAGGGCGACCACAACCATCCTGCATGATCTGATTCACAAAGAGGTCGAGGTTTATGTGGATGATATGATTATCAAGTCCAAAACTAGAAAAAAGTCATGTTCCTGCTCTCCGGAAGTTATTCGAACGACTGCAATGGTATCAGATGCGACTTAATCCACAGAAGTGTGTCTTCGGAGTTACAAAGGGAAAACTCTTGGGATTCATGGTCAGCGAAAAGGGGATAGAAGCAGATCCTACAAAGCTGAAGGCCATACTTGAGATGCCACCACCCTGAACAGAGAAAGAAGTTCGAGGTTTTCTTTAGAAATTGTAATATATCAGCCGGTTCATCAGCCAGCTAACCTCCATCTGTGAACCGATCTTCAAGCTCCTCCGAAAGGATTCAACCAAGGTTTGGAACGAGGCCTGCCAAGAAACTTTTGACCGAATTAAATAATACCTGACCCAACCTCCAGTGCTCATGCCACCACAGTCTGGTCTCCCTTTGCTCCTATACCTAACCATAACCGACACTGCAGTTGGGGCTTTACTAGCCCAATACCTTGAGGACTCTCGTAAAGAAAGAGCCATCTATTACGCTAGTCACAAACTGGCCGGGTACGAGGTCAACTACACTACTTTGGAAAAGGCATGTGTCGCACTTATTTGTGTCACCCAAAAGTTATTACACTAACATGATTGCCTTCCCCATCAAACTTATATCCCAAATGGACCCCATCAAATCCCTGCTTGAGAAACCCGCCTTATCTAGTCGAATGGCCCGATGGTTGATGCTCCTAACCGAGTTCGACATCATGTACGTCACATAAAAAGCCATTAAAGGAAGAGCCATCTCTGACTACCTCACTGATTACCCCATAGACGAAGCAGATGTCCGGATCTCCGAATTCCCAGATGAAAATATCCTCTGCACCGCTCAAGACCACCTTCGATGGAAAATGTTCTTTGACGGCGCTGCCAACAAAAAGGGATATGGCATTGGGATACTTATGATCGCCCCAGATGACTCCCACACTCCCATCGCCATTAAATTGGATTTCCCTTGCACCAACAAGATGACGGAATACGAGGCATGCACAGTGGGCCTCAAAGTTGCTCTCAAGAAAGGTATTCAATACCTTGACGTCTACGGGGATTCTGCCCTTATCATCGGTCAAGTGCTCAGAAAGTGGAAGGTCAAGGACGAAAAGCTCCAACCCTTTCATGCCCAATTAGAAGAGTTAGCCTTCCCGATTCTGAGATGTCACCTTCCGTTACATACCCCGAGAAAAGAATAACCTAGACGATGCTCTCACTACGTTGGCCTCCATGGTTAACATACCCAAGGGAATAACAATGACCCCCTTCCTAATTCAAAAACAAGACAAATCAACCCATTGCTACCATATTAAACTTGTCTCCATCGAAGATCCCGAACTAGCTGATTGCTGGTACTATGATATCTGGTGCCTCCTCAAACATGGTAGGTATCTTGAGGGTTCCAACAAGAAAGATCGAATGACTCTCCAAAGACTGGTCGCCCAGTACATCATCTGTTATAAAGCCCTACTTAAGAGGAACCTCGATGGAACTCGTCTACACTGTATCGTAGGGGTTGAGCTTGAGAAGATAATGCAGGAAATCCACAACGGGGAATGCGGGCCCCACGTGAATGGTTATATGCTTGCTAAGAAAATAATCCGACAGGGCTACTACTAGACCACTATGACCCAAGACTGCATTGCCTATGTCTGGAGATGCCTCAAATGCCAACAGTTCTCCAATCTTCAACACCTGCCTCTGCGAGAATCATACAACATGACCTCTCCCTGGTTGTTCTCCACCTGGGGTATCGACATCATAGGAAAGGTTACGCCAAAGGCTTCAAACAGATATGAGTTCATCCTAGTCGCCATTGATTACTTCACCAAATGGGTCGAAGCTGAGTCATACGCAGTATTGAACGCCAAGAAAGTGGCCAAATTCCTCAAGAAAAATATTATCTTCCGATATGGGGTCCCGCACGAGCTGGTATTAGATAATGGGTTGCATTTTGAAGCAGAAGTCACAGAAGTAGTCAACGAGTACGGGATTCAGAGACATAAATCTTCTCCCTACCGACCTCAGACCAATGGTGCAGTGGATGCCGCCAACAAAAACCTTAAGGCTATCATCATCAAGATGATCGAAAGTTATAGGGATTGGGCCGACTGGATCACGTATGCCCTCTGGGGCTATCAAACCTCAATCCGAACCTCTACCGGGGCTACCCCTTACTACATAGTCTACGGCATGGGAGCAGCCCTACCTGTGGAGCTGGAAATACCCTCGCTACTCGTTATACTCGAAAGCAAAGTTAGTGAAGAAGACTGGTGCAAAAGCCGTCTTGATGAGCTAGCCCTCCTATTATTTTCAAACAGATAAAATTTTCAAAAAACCCCAGAGGTACGTAGGCAGCTTCTGCACCTCACATGAGTGCGGCCCCTTTCTTTTTTACAAAATACCATTTCTTTTCTTACCTCCGAGAACGGCGGTTCATTCTAAAGAATACTTGAACAAAAGGATTATGTATGCCTTAGCGATCGGTGTAGATAATTCAAAATTACAAAATTCATCGAAAGGCACAGCTGGATGATCAGAAACTCGTTTATTTTATTAATAAGAAAATTCAGCACAGATTACATAAGAAAAAGGAACGGATAAACCCTTCCCCCTACTACCATAAAAAGGTAAATAAAATCTCCGCATATATTACACAAATAAACTCTCCAAGAGTCCTACCCACAGCTACTAGAGTAGCCTGCACCCTCATTATCTACATCCTGAGGTCCCCAAGTTTCCCCTGCCTGGATAGAGTGTCGTAAACACTCCATGGATCGATAAGCCCGAGCCATCTTCGAAAAGACCACAACACCCCCTTCCATGGTGTTAGATAAAGCAAACCATATTTGTCCAGTCTCCACTGCCAACTTCTTGCTAACTACTTTCCTTTATAACCACTTCATATAATCTTTGGGGACATGCCAAACTTTCCTGACAGACTGGGAGGGATGGGTCGACGAACGCCAATTTTTCCACAGAGATCCAAGCAATAGACGCAGGCGCTCAGTCAAATCTTCTTCCGGAAAGAAATTTCAGGTTCGCGGTGGCATGACCTGTGCCTAGCCAAATTAGCGCATAAGCCGCCAAGGGAAATAAAAGGAAGTCTGCCTGAGACCAACCAGCTGCACATACGAATACTCTTCTAGCTCCAGAACGGGCTGCAACTGCCCCACCAAGGCATTGTCTAATACAGCCCACAAGCCCCATGCTCCACAAACCAATGCTGCCAGTTCTCAACATACAGGCCAACGCTGATGAAGTAGCGTGAAAAGAAGTTGGGTACGACCGACAAGGGATATTCTAGAGGAGTCACCAAGCGGAATCTTTTAGACAACCACATGAACATCATCACGGGGCTACCCCTCAAAAAGTCAGAACGACCTTCTCTCCAGGCATCCAAGCCATTCAGGGTCTCCGCCAGTATCACCGTCGCAGGATTGCGACGATATGACATCCATGAAGTAATGGCTGCAAGTTGTGTGTCTGCTTGCACTTCCCCAGTCACCAGCAGCAATTTTGAAACCAGACCCAGAACAACGGCTCCAGCATAGCTAGCATCACCTACTTCCCGGCAAATGCACGGACTGTAGAACCGCCGGGAGGGAGATCATTCCTCCAGCATCCAATGATCTAGCCGCCGAAGGCGAAATATGAAGAAACCCGGACAATAAATCCTTGGGAGAGCGAAAAAATTTGGGCACAGCCGCACCAACACTAAGATTTACACCCAGTATGGCAGAAAATTCCTCGTAGGTAGGAAAAACTTCTTCCAACCCAAAGCGGAATACATAGTCTTCGGGGTACCAGAATTGTACCGTCGCCGTCAGCACGTTCCACTCAAGAGGCTGATTGCGCCACAAGAAGACTCGACGCATGTTGAAAGCATCGCACTTAGGGAAACAGTACCCTCAAAGGAGGCAATATCATTGGAAAGTTGGCAAGAGTTTGTCGGTAATGAGGTGTCACAGAGGTAGTTACCCTCTCATCAATTGGGAAGGGCAAATCGGGCCAAGAAGGTCGACGTGCACTGCTTCGGGCGTACGTCTTATGCTGAGGTGGAGCACGGGATGGTAACTTTTTAATGTTCTTTCATTTTAGATTTATTTTATTATTTTTAGTGATAATTATATACTAATTTACTATTTTTGCATTATTTTATTTCAGGAGATAGGGAATGGATTCGAACGAAGAAGGGTACGAATGCGAAGGTCAATCTAAACGTGCATGCCACTATTATCAGTTCAAAAATTTATAATCACATACTTTTTTATTTATTTAGCTAACCATATACCTTGTTTTAGTTTCAGGAAAAGCTTTAAAGGTGCACAACTCCCAGAGTGTAGCCGACAACGCATCTTTCACTACAGATGCACTCAGCTAAGTGTTCGGGCGAGATCACAAGGGACTTTCTCGGGGAGTGAGCTCTTGGATGGAAAAATTGAAGCTCGTCGGGATTGCGTCGAGCAACGTTGGGCTGGCTTGGAAGGTGGATGAGTTGTCAACCAACCATGGCGAGAAGTTAGAAAACTTGGAGCGAACGATGCATAAAATGTTCGAGTACATCAAGGGTGATTTTAAAGGCCAGGTTGGGTCTAGCTCGGGGAAGGGCGAGGAGAAAGTGGTGGATGAGGGGACCACTGCTCCGTTGTTTTCACCCTCACCCTCTTCGATACCCCCCCCCCCCAATCTACATATGACATATTCGACATCGCCACCCATACCCCCATCCCAAGGACAATTTCAACTATTGGTTCGCCTATTATGTATATAGTAAATCGGGTGGAGATTGAATATCTAGGGGTTGAGGGATCGGGATATGTGCCCTAGTACTATGGTGCACAACCATCCGTTGAAACCGCGGGAGGCATGGGTCCCTGTCATGAATGTGTATGTAGGACAAGAGAATGGACTCGTGTGGTTGACCGAGCAGTGCGACGTTTGTACTATTGAGGGTTGTCTTAATTCCTATATAGTGTGGACTACCTTCGTCCTTTAAAGTGATGACAATTGAACAATTATTTGTAATAATTAAATTTCTATTTGTTTATTATTATTATGACCAACAACTTTTAATATAGAATATATTGCATGTTATTTACTATTTATTATTTGATCTGATGATTGAATGAATGGTTGTATGGCTTTAGATCTTTTATATATATATATATATATATATATATATATATATATATATATATATATATTAACTGGTTAAAATAGACTACTGGGCAGTGGCAGTGCCCATAATTGCCCAGCGGTTTGTTTTTAAATGATGCTCAGTATTGTCACGAACCATGATCGTGACAAATCCGTGACAAAGGAAAACTTGTCATCGACTTTAATCAAGACATATTCGTGACAAATTAATAATTTTCATGGACATATCACGGCCAAAGTTTGTGGAAAATTTTTTGTTACGGTTAAAGTTCGTGATAAGAAAAAACGTGTCACAGACTTTGACCGTGACACGTCCATGATAATTATTGTTGTCATCCCAAAACATGTCTCGATTTTTTACCTTAACAAATGCGCCTTGTCGAGATTTTTTATCATGACAGTTCGCAGTTTTGGTGTATTGTTCTATTGGTGATCAGGGTGCATCTTGATCTGATTATACCCGCCAAATCCATCGACAAATGATTCGGGGGCATGGTTAGCATTATCGTCGATGATCATATCTATTTTGGGCAGAGGATAGTCATCCTTTAGATAAGCTTTGTTCAAATCTCTGTAGTTGACATACATGTGGACTTTCCCTCCAGATTTTGGTACATGGACTATATTGATGAGCCAAGTCGGATATTCAACCACACGGATAAAACCCATTTTCAATTATTGACCACTCCATCTATAACCTTTAGGCATCCTTTGTGTTGAAATTCCTTAGCTTTTGCATAACAAGCTTGCATTTAGGGTATGTAAGGATCTCATGTTACACAATTTCTGGGACAATACCAGGCATGTGGCTATAAGACCATGCGAAATACCTTTAGAATATCTTTTCGATTGCTCCTACTCAATAAGGATTGATCTTATCATAATTTGGCGTAGATTTCTACTAGAACCAAGATTAATGACAATATTTTCCTCGTTATTAGTTTGAACCTGGTTATATTGTCTTATTTTTTCCTTGTTGAGATCAATTAAGAATTGTTTATTAATTAAATCATCTTCATCTAGTGTTGATTAATAGAATCAGTGCAATTAATATAAGTCATAACAAGATGCTTACAATCTATGTTTATTTCATTGATATTAACTTTTGGAAAATAGTAGTGAGGACCTCTTCAAAGGATGCTTCATTTACATTGATATCAAGAATTAAAAAACATAAAGATGTTCGGTCTCATGTTTCTAAACATCGGAGTTATTGGTTACTAGAGTCATAAAAAAACAAAATACTCTACTAACTACACAAAGTCTTGTCAGTGGGAGATATATTCTTAATGGGGTGGAACGACTCAGATTTAGCGTTGAGCGTGCATGTATCCATCCCAGTTCAATGAAGCCAAAAGATTCGACACTATTAGTTCTCTTAATGATTTCATTATCAGAGAACTTGAGTAAGATGACTTCATATCCAATGACTTCACTTCATGTTTGGAATCCTTATTTTAAGTGATCTTGTATTCGAAGAACATCTCGAAGCCTGGTTTCATTTTACTTTCACCTGTATCATACCATAGCTCTGGGAAACCACTACAGAGGAAGTCTTCATCCTCTTTGATGAAGTGACCATTTAAGGAGTCCTTACAAATGACTTCCTTTCTTGTTAACATTCTCATAATGTATGGTTAATGGAGATCCATGAGTTCTATAGAGGAAGTTTGGTACCCCAAACCATGCGGTGGATAAAAGTCCTTAAAATAATCGGCTCAAGGATCCCATGTTCTCTATGGCCGAGCCCTACTCTAGGCATATAGTTCAACTTATTTAACATTTAAATTATATTAACATGTCCATGTGGGTTGTGCTTGGGGGCATAATCTTTCTTTTAAATCAACTCCGACAGGGAGAGTGAATGGATTAATTTTGAGGCATAAGAGGAACATGTCATAGGTACCATGCTTGATTTTTAAAATTGGGTTTCTTGTGCCACTACCATTTGAGTTATCGTCATATCTAATAATAGTGATAATTAGATTATCTATAAAGAACTTGAGCTTGTGATGGAGAGAAGAAGAAAATCATTTGATGTTGTAAAGCCATGGACGACTAAGAAGTATATTAATATAGGTTAGATGTTGATCACCTGGAAATCAACTTGAGGGAAAATCAGATTAGCTCTTAATGTGAGGATGATTGATCCCATAATTTCTCAGCGGGCATTGTCATTGGTGTAGATAATAATTAATGTAGGAGTGATATCACTAACTTGCATCCTTAGGCATAAAAGTGTTCGAAATGGGCACATATATAGGGCAGAACTATTATCAATGAGTACTAATGTGATCTTTTATGCAAAACCTCAATTGAGATATTGAGGTAAATATTTTAATCATGGCCAAACTTAGGGATTTCTTCATCAGCAAAGGAAATGATACTCTTGGCGATCAAAATGCCAACTATATGGATAACTTCATCAAGAGAAGTGGAAGGAGGAACTATAACTCATGTGACTAATTTGATGAGGGTGTTTCTATAAAGTTGAGAGGACATGTATAATCCCCATAAGGTGATGTTTTCTTAGGCCTTCTTTAGTTGCTCAAGAACTTTACTGTCCTTCACAATTATTTCTAACATTAGTGTCTTTTCAGCAACTCTCCTCCCTTTATCCATGGGCATGATGTGTGTAGGAACTGAATCTTTATAATATAATCCTAATCGAGTCATGTGATTCATTGATGGTGCTTCATTCTTTTCAAACATAGATTTGCATTTGGGTTACCATCAGTTGAGGGTACGAGAGAAGGACATACCAAAGACTTCCTTTTGACTCGTTATGGTCTTTACGAGTTCAAGGTCAAGACATTTAGGCTGACCAACACCCCCGCCATGTTCATGGACTTCATCAACTAGGTATTCTAATCGTACTTGAATCAGTTTATCAACGCCTTCATTAATGACATATTAATTTATTCGTGGATCGAGGAGGAGCATATCGAGCATTTGAGTGTTGAACTTCAGAATTTGCGGGAGCATAAATTGTATGATAAAGTCAAAAATGAGAATTTGGGAGACAAAATGTTATGTTTTTAGTTCATATAGTTTTAAAGTTGGGATTTTTGGTGGATCCAAAGAAGGATTTGGCCATGTTAGATTGGGGATAACCTACGATACCTAAGGAGGTTCGTAGCATCATAGGATTCTCCATTTATTTCCATAGGTTCATTCGTGGATTTTCAAAGATAATGGGATAATTGATATAGTTGAATCGAAAGGGGATTCGGTTTATTTAAATGAAGAGGTGTTAGTATGCTTCTGACTCTCTCAAGGAGAAAATGACTTTGGGTCCCATTTTGGCTCTTCCTAAGAGTGGGGTTGAGTATTTTGTATACACTGATGCTTCCATATAGAGATTAAGTGGCATGTTAATTAAAGAGGAATGTCCCATTTCCTGTACATCTCATAACATGAACCCTCATAAGTTTATCTATCTGATATATGATTTGGAGTTAGTGGTATTAATGTTCGACATGTTTGGATGCACCATATGTGGGGTGAGAAGTTTAGTCTCTTCAATGATCATAATAGTCTTCAATATTTGTTCACGCAAAAAGAACTAAACATGCAATAATAATGGTGGTTTAATTTGATCAATAACTACCAGTTTACGCGTCAGTATCACTTGGGGAAAGCCAATGTAGTAGTAGATACTTTGATTTGATAACTGAGTGACATTTTTCTACTCTTAAGTTTATCGATGTGGGGTTTGTTCAGGTAATAATGAGTTATCCGATGCTTTTACGGGGGATGTTCATCGTGACTCTCGATATTATTATGGGGGTGGTTCGAGCACAAACTGATAATATGGACAATAAAGAGAAAGTGGCTAATATTTTTACCACCGGTGTACCTCTTTACACCATTGGTTTAGATGGTGGATTGTGATATAAGGGGATATTGATTGTACCTTTAGATTAGGAGTTGCATTCGGCCATCATGTAGAAGTTTCATGGATTAAAGTTTTTCGGTCCATTCCATTGGGGTAAGATGTACTAGGATATGGGGAGATATTATCGGTAGGTCAGGAAGAAGCGGGACGTTATTACATTTGTGTTTTATTGTAACACACGTCAAATGGTGAAGGTGGATCACCAACGACCGTAGAGTAAACTTCAGCCCTTACTCGTACTCGAGTGGAAGTGGGACAACATCTTGATGGAATTTATCTTATGATTGCCTTTTACGCCCAGACAATACTAATCTATTTTGGTTGTAGTGGTCCTCTTGAAGAAGTTTGCATATGTCTTACCTATGTGCATAGATTTCAAAATAGAGCAGTATATACGATTGTATGTGTCAAAGATTGTGTGTTTTCATGGGGTACCCTTATCGATCATCTCAGAGAGTAATCGACTTTTGTATCTCGAAATTCGATCAATTTTTTTGGAGGTCATGAGGACTAGGTTACCCATGAGTATGGCTTATCATCCTTTAACAAATGGGCAGACGAAGCCAGTGAACCGGAATTTAGAGGATATACTTAGAGCATGCACATTAGATTTTAGGGGTAGTTAGGAGGTGAATTTTCCTTTGCTATAATTCGCTTACAATAATAATTCTTAGAATTCAATCGACATTGCACCATATGAATCTTTGTATGGTCAAACATGTAAATCAACGATGCATTGGTTGGACTTACGCGAGAGTAGCTTGTTGGGACCCGAGTATGATCAGAAGACTATTGAGAAGATCAAATAATAATTCAAGGGAAGATCAAGACTTTCGAGAGTAGGGATAAAAGCTATATAGACTTGGAGAAGAGGATGTGTAATTTCAAGTGGGTGATCAGGTGCTTCTTAAGATGCTAACCATGAAAGGGGTGATGCGATTGGGGAAGAAGGGGAAATTGGCCCTGAGGTATACTGGGTCGTTCATGATCATGGACTGGATAGGAACACTCGTCTATCGACTAGCACTTTCAAACCATTTAGCACTACACCAAAACTGGTGATTGGTCACGGCCAAAATTCCTGACCAAAATTGTGGGTCGCGGACTTGGGTCGTGACCATTTCGGGCGTGACCAATTTCGTGGGTCGCGGCCCAAGTCCGTAACCAAAAAATGGTCACGGCCCAGAGAGGTCACGGCAGATGGTCGCGGACTTGGGTCGTGACCCATGCCGTGACGGGTCGCGGCCCTAATCTGTGACCCACAACCATGACAAATTCGTCGCGATCAAAATCCGCGACCCACGACCGTGACAAAAAAATAAAATAAAAAAATTAGTCGCGGCCCTCATCCGTGACCCAAAACCGTGACAAATTGGTCGTGACCTAAGTCCGCAACCCACAACCGTGACCAAAAAAATGAAAAAAAATGGTCGCGTCCCAAGTCCGTGACCCACAACCATGACAAATTGGTCGCGGACTTGGGCCGCGACCCACAACCGTGAGAAAAAAAGGAAAAAAAGGTCACGGACTTTGGCCGTGACTATTTTTATGCGCGACGGGAAAAATAAAAATGGTCATGGACAAAGTCCATGACCATATTTAACTATAATTTTAAAAAAAATGTATTTGTTTGGTCCAATCCTAAAATTGGGGGTCCTGTGAGTGCACCGTCGGTTGCTACGTGTAACATTGGACGTGTACGAGGTGTTACAAATATTTATTTTTGGCAAAATAATAAAAAAATCACAAATTGCGAATCGAGAACGTTGTTAATAAATAAATATATATACAAACTTACAAATATTACACGTCTTAATAATTCACAGACCAAAAAAAAATTGGACAGAGTTTCCTCTATTTTCTTGACATTCCAAACCCTGTAAATGTAAAACCTGCTTATTATAAAGCCCGCACGGCCATAAAATTCAACAATCAAATTATAAAATCCCGCACGGCTATAAAACTAAACAATAAAAGCCCACACGGCTGTAACACATGAAAAACATAATCCTGAATGTCCACAACATATAAAAAATCTTCATATTGTAAACCATTGCCTCCTTCATTTGTTCCACGTGCAAAAATCCTACAGATGATAGGATACAAAAAAAGATATCAGTAACCAAGTAGTTTTACAAAAAATTTAATCAAGCTGAAAAATTGCATATATGAGTTAAAATTATCAACATATCAATGTTTTTATGCCTAAGTCTAGAAATATGCAAATTACTGTCGTATTCTCAAACTGGGAGCCCCGTGACTACATGGTCAGTTCCTACAACTTACATTGGTCCCGTGCAAGATGTTCGTGACTCTTACGGGATCATTTTGTGATTGTTTTACGTTTTCACCCTTCGATGGCATATTTTTTATTCTCAAGTCTAACTTTTTGCAAATTTACATCGTACACTCAAACTGGGATCCCTGTGACTACCCGATCGGTTCCTACGAGTCACATTGGTTCCGTGCGAGGAGTTCGTGACTCTTACCGGACCGTTTTGTGGCTATTTTACATTTTCATCCTTCGATGGCATGTTTTTATGCTCAAGTCTAATTTTTTGGAAATTTGCGTCGTATACTCAAACTGGGAGCCCGTGACTATGCGATCGATTCTTACAAGTCACATTGGTCCCGCACGACAAGTGAATAAGATGAGCGGTCACAAATTGCAAACTCAAGAATAACTTTCGAACCACGACTAATTTGTATTCCCATTTTCACATCTCTCCTATTCATCTCGGACTAATCAAGAATATCTTTAAGCTAATAAACAAATGGTTACCAATTAGTTTAATGTGAACCATTGCAGAGAAATTGACACGCCTTAAAGTGGCAATCCATTGGATAATTCCTTCTTTGTCTAGTGTTCACCCTAACTATTCTTTGTTCAAAAGTTATGTACTCCCCTCCCCCCCCCCCCCCCCCACACACACACACTGGAAATGACAAGAAACAAATGCGCCAACAATACCCAAGCTATAGGGGGCACAAAAGAATTAAAATTACGGGGTTTAGACATAAATAGGATCCAAACCCAAAATAATTAGAAAATTGAATCAATGCATATTTAACCTTAAAATAAAGTTCATCATAGGTTTATCCATTACCTGGATATTTTGTTACACCCAACGCCAATCAGAACCTTCTCTACACCCGCAACGATGCAATTTCAAATTATGTTTGATAGTAGTTCGACCCCAACATCAATGTATCCTATGACAGTGAAAAAATAATGAATTTTATGCAAACAGTTATGTTCAATTAAAAAAATGATAGAACCAAAAAACAAATTCAAAACCAAAGGAAGAAAACCAGAGCTTGTTCATGCGTCACTCACTGCCCCAATTTGACTCGTGGTAAACTTGTTTGAACTGAAATTCGTTAATCCTCATTGATATTTTCTTTCACATATATAAGGATTACTACTGAGAAAAAAATATGATGCACACATATTGAGAAGATTACAATTGATTTTGATCACATTTCGAAATCCAATACTTATTCAGTTTCAACAATAATATAAAATGGCATAACAGGTATATCATAATATAACCAACACCAATCTAATTAAACCAGGTATATATCTATTACTTTTTTTTTCACAAGGAGAAATCTAAAACCAAATTGAAAATACCAAGGACAATAACAAAATTAACAGTTACATAATTCTTAAGGGACTATTTGTTGCTTCTAACCCCCAACCCGGTCTCCACCCGTCTCCACCGCATACTATTTAGGGTTTACTAAACCCTAATATTTTTTTTTACATAAATCTATACATACACACACATACAATCTATACATTTTTTTTACATAAATCTATACATACACGCACACACATACAATCTATACATGCACGCACATACAATATACTAAAAAAATAATTTATTTGTTCATAGTTACACACATAAACATACATATACACATAAATCTATACACACACACACATATATAAACATAAATCTATACATACACACACATACAAACCTAAATTTACACATACATACACCGAAATTAGGGCTATAGATAGAAATCACAAATCCAAATGAAATTAAAATGAATCAATACATACCAGGGTTAATCCCAATGCAAACCAACTGAAATCGCTTAACCGTTGCAAATCCAATCGAAATCCAACTCAAAATCGCACTGATAAGTAGCGGCCTTACTCCAAATGAAATAAGAAGCAGCGGGGCGGGTCTTTTTTTTTTTTAAAGACCTGGAACTGGTCACGATCGTGACCCCATACGCGCAACCCTTAGAACGAAGTTAAGGCAGAGTTAGGTTCTTCAGACCTGGTCACGACCTAGAGCCGTGACCCACCATGCGCGACCCTTTTCTATGCTTGATTGAGGTATGGTCACGGCCCATAGCCGTGACCCTCAATCTGTGATGTGCGACCCTTTTTCATCAACCATAGTGCTTGAATGAGGTATGGTCACGGCCTGTAGCCATGACCCATACCAAGAAATGGTCACGACCCTAAGTCATGACCCTCAATGTGTGTACTATCTTCTTCATCATGCCATGGGTCACGAAATTGGGCCGTAACCCCTTCGTGACAAAGTTTGAAGGCAATTTTGGCTCGAGTTTGGCTCCAAGATGGTCATGACCTGGTCACGGTCCAAGTTCGTGACCCACAGTGGTCAGGGATTTGGTCCGTGACCACTTCCAGAGCATCGATAATTTAGTGTGGCAATAAATATGGTCACGCCAAATATTGAGTGGGTCACGGACCAAGTCCGCGACCAACTGGTCACGGCCCAAGTCCGCAACCCACTGGGCGTGACCATTCGCAGGATTTGGTGTAGTGTAGATCGGTACATAATGTGTTCCATGTATCCATGCTTTGTTGATTATTGAGTAACGTGGCTGCTTATTAGCACATGTACTTAGGGAATATTTAGCGTGAGGTTGATGCTTTATATACTGAGGATTTAATGCATATTCTAAACCATAAGGTATAGATTTGGAGTTAGAAGAATATATCCTTAGGTATTATTCAATGCTATCACCATAGTGAGGATGAGTCCACTTGGGAGCGAGAGGATATGATGAAGCAACAATGTCCACATTTATTTTGAGGCACGTATGTAACAACTCATATATTTTAGGCTTATGGTCGATCAATTTCTAATATTAAAATATACACATTGTAAAAACAATTTAAATATCATTCTCAACATGAAAGAGATCAAATGTAATATGTGAAAAATATAAGAATGCGATGTGGAAGTTTTCCAATACAGAACTCATAACGACACATCATATATATAATAGTGTTAGAGATATCTACAATTAAACATCAACTCCCAAATATACATGCCAATATCGAGTCTTAATAATACAAGACAAATCGTGTTGCTAAATATGCATGCCATCTAAACCCAAAAGTACAAATCACACGACTAAAAATAAAAGGATAGTATATTAGTGAGATTGACCTACATTAATCTCTAATGATGGAAATATCTAAAAAGGGGAATGGGGAATGTGCGATAGTTGTATAAGAGAAAATCTTTGTAGGAGGACCAATCCTAGCACCTATAAGATTACCACGAATAAAATGGGTCAAAACCTAGCAATTTTCCATGTTATACACCTCAAAATAGGCACACTGGTGGCCAAAATTTCGACTATGGACCTCCTACATGGCGTTCCATGAAACTCCTCATCTAAAACCAACCTTGACTTGTATCACAATCCACCATCCGAACCAATGGTGGCATGTTGCACACTGGTGGACAAAATCTCGGCCATTTTCTCCTTACGCGCCACATCATCTACTTGTGCTCAAACTACCCGCATAATATTTTGGGAGTCATAATAAGCATCCCTATGAAATCATCGTCCAACTAGCCAATCATGTGAATGGATCCCATATCAGTCGACTTAAGATTAGATAATTGTCACTCGATTATTGACTCAAAGCATCTGCTACTACAATGGCCTTCCCCGGGTAATATTATTGTGTCAAAAATTAGTAATCTTTGATGAAATCTAACCACTATAGTTATTGCATGTTTGAGTCCTTTTATGTGAACAAATGTCAAAGCCTCTTGTGAATGCTAAAGAGCCTAAACTTCTCGCCCCACATATAATGTCTCCAAATATGTAGGGCGAACATTAGCACCAATAACTCCAAATCATGTGTCCAATAGTCAGCCTCATAAGGCTATAACTTTCGAGATGCATAAGCAATAGAATGATCCTTCTGTATCAAAACCCCATCTAATCATTATGGGGAAGCATCAGTGTATACCAAATACACAGTCCCACTCTTCGATAGAACCAAAACTAAAGTTAAAGTCAACTTCTCCTTGAGAATGTTAAAATCATGTTAACACCTCTCGATCCAAACAAACTGAATAACCTTTCGAGATAACTCAGCCAATAGTACCACTATCTTTGAAAATCCCTGAATGAACGTCGAGTATAAATTGACCGGTCCCATGAAGATACGAATCTCTGTAGGTATCATGGGTTGTCCCCAATTTAACCCGATCGATACCTTATTAAGATCCACTAACAATCTCGAATACGAAACTACATGATCCAAAAACTGCATCACATGTCTCCAAAACTATAACTTTTGGAATTTATCATAAAAATTATGATCTCGTAATGTTTAAAGAGCAACCCTCAAATGCTTCGCATGCTCCCCGTCAGTCTGTGAATAAATCAAGATGTCATTAATGAAGACGATGATAAACTGATCCTATTATAAGTAGAATACCTAATTCATCATCCATGAATATGATGGGGGTGTTAGTCAGCCTAAATTGCATGATCCTAAACTCGTAAGAACCATAATGAATCAAAAAGGCAGTCTTCGATATGTCCTCCTCCCGTACCCTTAGCTAATAGTAACCCAAACGAAAACCTATCTTCGAGAAGAATGAAGCACCTTGTTACTGATCAAACAAATCATCGATGCTTGTCAAAGGGTACTTATTCCTCACCGTCACCTTTCTCAACTCACTTAGGCAAGATCGGGATCTATGTCCCCTGCCTCCACATCTAAAACATATACCCACAAATGGGGCAATATAAACCCCTTTATTGCCTATGTGGGTGTTGTTGTTGCTGCCCTTGCCCAGTTTGAGGAGGTCCCTAAAATTGTTATTGGCCCTAAACTCCAAGTCTATCACCACCAGAACTAGCCTCTACCTTGGGCCTACTCGATTAGCCCATATTCTACGAATTCCTCTTGTGGTCTCTCTTATATTGAAAATTAATTAAACCGACATCCACCACCTGAGAATAGGTGGAATAAAAAGCATTCCCTAAAATCACATACTTGATGTGCCACATCAAACCTTAGACGAAACACCTTATCTTACTTTTGCCAATACAAACCTCCTCTGATGCAAACACAGGCAACACCATAAACTCCTCCTTATATTCGACTACCGCACGAGACCCTTATATTAATAAAAGAAACTGTCTCTTCTTTTGCAATCTCAAATAGTACAAATGCACTTCTCTTCGAACCAAACCATAAATTGCTCATAAGTCAACCCATATCTATTTATTGGAGTCGTCACACTCTCCCACCGGTAGAGGGCATCTCCCTATAAGGTGAAAAATTACCAGCACCCATCTCTACATTTTTGTGCTATCTAATAGTCTCAAGTGATGTTCAAAGTCCTGGCACCACCGATAAGCTTTAACGGGATATAAAAATAAATAAATCTAGGCAGGGATTTCTTTATGAAAGAACTCATCGCCTTCTCCCATGTGCTCGTCTAAACGATAGGTTTCTCACACATGTTTAGGGTCCTCTCCTCTTTCCCCGATACCAAACGTGTTGCCACAGACATATGGTTAAGCTAGGATAACTCCTGGGGGATAAAATTATACTGCCTCTAAGCATCTGGCATGGGTACTACCTGTGCATTTGGTGGATCTATGGGGTTAGCATGTTGCACGGGTTCCCACGCCTATTGTGATATCCTCCTATTGTGGCCATCCCCGATCCTCGATCCTCGCGGCATGCGGGTGGAGTGAGGATCCTAGGTCTCGCGCATCCCTCTGGGGAGCGCTTCGGCCGGCGTCATTGGGTGAGGTGAAAAATATAGAGAGATGGAGTCGCCAGTCTATTTTACTCAAAACAGATAAAAGAAAGGGAGTCATCCTGAAGGACAACATCCAAATATATACTGATGCATACGAAACCAAAATGATTTGAAAAAGGGTTCGGAGGCTAAGTTACGAAATGGGAAGGTGTTAGGCACCCCTTTCGCCCTTACGGTCTCTCACGGATTTTTGCTATTTTCCTTTATTTTCCCCGTGATGTGTGTGCATGTGTAAATATAGTGGAGATAGGAATCAACGACTTGTATTATAGAAGAGATAAAGCGAGTCATCCACTGGAGTGTTCATAAAAATAATATTAGAAAATAGGATTTACGTGATTATCCTTGCGTTGATCGTTATAATGAAACGATAACGTTTGTGGAATAATACGCTACTAAGAACAAATATATGTAATCTAAGAGAATTAAATTTAGAGAAAATAGAAAATGGAAAAAGAGTAAAAAATAGGAATAGGACTCGAGTCTCGAGTTTTACTCTGAGATGTGTACGTAGCCTATAGAGGCATCAAAGTCCACGTAGTTCGCATGCAAACGAGGGGTGGGGTTTATCCCATAAATCCAATCGGGGGATTCTCTTATTTGTGTGTGTGTGTGTAAAATGGTGTTTTAGTTTATGAGAAAAGTGTAAGAAAAGTGTTTTTGGGGGGGTTTTATTTATATGAAAATAAGTGATGTGCAATAATACTAAATAAAAAAGTGTATTATGATATGTGAGATAAGGGAATAAAAGTGCTTAGTAATAAAACAAATTAATGCAAATTTATGAGAATTTAAGGAGAGAATTAAGAAAATTGGACCTTCTTGAAGATCTTGAGCTTGATCTTGAATGTTGGAGAGCAGACCTTGTGCTTGGATGATAATGGAGGGTAGTGAATTAACTAAGTTTGATGAAAAGGATGATGAAAAGTGAAGGTTGGAAAGGAATTTGGATGTGGAAACCACGATGACTTCGAGAGAGGTTTTCTGGATTTACTTAGAGTGATATCTATCAGATCTGGGCTTCTTGCAATGAGGACAAGGCCTCCTTTTTATAGGCCCAGGGCATTTTCGATCAAAATAGCCCTGGTCCTACCAATCGGCAGGTGTGTTTAGGCACACTGCCCATAGGCAGGGTCTGGGACTGACCGTTTGGCAGTGTTTTTCTGGCCTTTTCAGAAAATCGGCTGCATAGCGCAAACCGTTGATTTGAATCATATACAGGGTGGACCGTTGGAAAGGTATTTCAAAGACTATTAAAAGTCCTTTGGACCGCTCCTGGGTTTGGAAGTTGATTTTGGGTCAAATGTGGCTCGGAAGCACTCATCGGTCCATTGGACGGAGAATCGTCGAACGCAAATGGATCGTTCATCCGCATGGTAAGTCAGAATCGTGCACGCGGTGGACCGTTGGAAAGGTTAGGAGATGTATTTTGACATTCCTAAGAGTTTGATCCGGTTCGGGGAGTTGACTTTGGTCAACCGGACCCTGAAAGCATTTGGTGACCTCTCGGAGTAAAATGAATCGTTCGTCCGTATCGTAAGTCAGAATCGTACACGGGATGGACCGTTGGAAAGGGATTTCAGTGACCTTTAAAGATTCATTAAGTCTCAGTCGAGCTGAAGAGTTGACTTAAGTCAAACGAAGCCCGAGAGTGTCCGGTGGCTTCCTGATCGAGTTTTAGGGGAAAACGGATCGTTCGTCCGCATGGTAAGTCGGAATCTCGCACGGGATGGACCATTGGAAAGGGATTTTAGTGCCCTTCGAAGATTCATTTAGTCATGATCAAGCTGAAGATTTTAGCTCTTGGTCAAACGGAGCCTGGGAATGTCCGATAGCTTCTAGGTCAGTACTCGGGTTATGACCTGAGTTTGTAGTGATGATGGGAGGTACTAAGGACCTAAGGAGAGTTTCAGGGGTAACAAAATGGGGTGTCTACAGAGCCCCTTGACGGATGAGTTTAGAACAAACGATAGCCATCGAATAGACACCGTATGATGCCTTTTGAAAGAGGATGACCAATTTAGGGGGTCAAGGTCGATTCTGAGGACCTAAGGGATGGTTTCGAGGAAAGGTTTAGGTCAATTCCTAAGGAGGTGCTGGGGATGACCGATTTTATCGGTCGAAGCCAATCGTGCGGGCTTAAGGTAAGATGACCAATTCTGCGGGTCGAAGCTAATTCTGCGGGCTTAAGGGGAAATGACCAATTCTGCGGGTTAAAGCCAATTCTACGAGCTTGAAGATGAGGGTGACCGATTCTGTGGGTCTAAGCTAATTCTGTGAGCTTTGGAGAGATGACCAATTCTGTGGGTTGAAGATAATTCTGCGGGTTTGAAGATGAGATGATCAATTTTACGAGTCGAAGCTAATTTTGCGGGCTTAAGGGGAAATGACCAATTCTGTGGGTCGAAGCTAATTTTGTGAGCTTAAGGGGAGAGGACCAATTCTGTGGGTCGAAGCCAATTCTGTGGGCTTTAGAGAGATGGCCAATTATATGGGTCGAAGCCAATTCTGTGGGCTTAAAAATGAGATGACCAATTCTGCGGGCTTAAGGGGAAATGACCAATTCTGCGAGTCGAAGTCAATTTTGTGGGCTTAAGGGGAGATGACCAATTTTGCAGGCTTAAGGTGAGATGATCGATTATGTGGGTCGAAGCCAATTCTGAGTGATTAAAGATGAGGTGACCGATTCTGCGGGTCGGAGCCAATTCTGCGGGCTTAAGATGAGATAACCAATTCTGCGGGTCGAAGCCAATTCTGAGGGCTTGAAGATGAGGTGACCGATTCTGTGAGTCAAAGCTAATTCTGAGGGCTTAAAGATAAGGTGACCGATTCTGCGAGTCGAAGCCAATTCTGAGGTCTTAAGGTGACGATCTAAGATCGAGGTCAATTCTGGCCTACGAGGTGATAAAGATTGGATTTTGGGTTTCGCTGGGGAATAGAAAATGAGCCGGGGAAATGTAGAGTGTCCTTTGGAGACATTAAAAATGATTTTCTGGAGTTCCGCTGGGGAAATTACCTCGTGATGTTGTTTTGAGCAGGGGAGCCGATTGCTAGGGAGATCCTTGTGATTTTGGGGATTTTACGGAGGAAAGGAAAGTTTGATGCTTTAAACTCCACTGGGGAAGTGATTAGGTGGTCCAGGTATTAGAAGTATTTCTCGAGGAGGTTTGAGACCTTTGGGGTATAGGAGGTGATCCTTGGAGATTCTCCGGGGACATTACCGGGAGGGGATTTACTTGGCTCTTGAGAGTTCTGCTGGGAAGATAGGGGTTTCGCTTGAGGGAATGCAAAATTTTATTGGCGGAAATGTTCTAAATCTTTTTGGGGATTTTTAGGAATTTTCTAAGGATTTTTCAGGATTTTCTGGTATTTTCTGGGAATTTTTGTACAAAATTTTAAGGGGGGTGCCGATCGGCATGGTGCAGAGGGTGCCATTCGGCAGTGGCATGAACTTTTGGACTGCCTCAGGAAGGTAAAGAGGCAGTGTCGATCGGTGGGTGGGGGGTCAATGCCGATCGGCATGACCCTTGGCATCTTATATAAAGGGGGAAAATTCCCTTCATCTTTTACAACTTCTTGCTTTCTCTCTTCTGCAATTTTCCTAAGTAAATCATTCTAGAATTCCGATCTCTAAGAAATGATTGCCTTTGTGAGCACTGCGGTGCATAGGGAATGGTTGACTGTCGATGATAGGGCGAAAGTGGAGTGGAGGGCTAGGGAGCCTCTTGCTTTGGGGAGCGAGAATTCTTTTGATGCATTCGAGTCGATTGCAGATGAGAGGACCTTACTAAGGGAGCTGTCACAGCATCGCTCTTCGAGGGTAGTGAGCCCCGGAGGTTATGTAAGTGACCTGACTTTTGGCATTCTTCTCTTTTTCTTGGTATTTTTTCCTTCCTTCTTGAATGTTTGACAAGGTTTTTTTTTAACAGACTGATATCTCTTTGAAGAACATGCGTTCTCATGGGACGACGGGGCTTAAGGATGTCTGGGATCATCTTCCACTTGTGGTGCGTTGGGTGGTATCATCAGCGGGTTTTTGGAGGTTGGCGTATGCGTTGGATGAGACGCCTCGTTCGAAAGAGGTCTTATGCGCTTTGGGAGAGAGATGGTGGGATACTACCCACACCTTTCATTTCAGTTTTGGGGAGATGACCGTGAATCCCATAGACGTACAGCAGCTATTGGGGCTAGATTATGATGGAGAGCAGATAGAGGTGGATCGCTCTTTGAGGGTGAGGCCGGAGGCGGTGCGGGCAGCGCTTGGCAATGTAGGGAGGATAGTTTCTAGAGATTCCATCCAGCTGTCTTTGCTGAAGGATGTTTTGCTGAGTAGGGTGGTCGATGTGGAGGACGGGCTGCAGATGAGGTAGATGTCCCGATTGTTCATATTATTGGTGTTGGGAGGTTTCATGGTGGCGTCGAGTGGCGACGTCGTCCATTTGTGGTTCTTGCCGTATTTGAGGATGTTTTCGAACATCCCTTTCTATGATTGGGGGAGCCTGACTTTGGCAACCCTCTACTTTTCTTTGGATGCATTCAGTCGGTGCTGCTGATAAACTTTTACTGGAGCCACGTATCTCCTTGAGGTATTCTTTAATTTGGGCATTTTCTTTTCATGCATCCGTATTTTTCCTTATGCGTCTCTATTTTATTATGACTTCTTGTCTTTGGCAGACGTGGTTTTATGAGGTGATTGGGTGCAATACCCAGCTGATCACTTTAAAAGGATGATATCGTTGGGGACTTCTGCCGATTGTATCGATGGCGCAAGGCCAATCGGCAGTCGAAGGGATCTCTTTCTTTGGAGGCAATACGTCGGGTCTTGAATGGCCTGACCAATGGCAGGGTAAGACTTTTTCCTCTTCAGTCTTGGTTTTTTTCATGTTCTGATTCTTTATTGACTTATGGCTGCTGGGTATTTTCAGGTGACTTTTTACCCTTAGGGGACAGCCATTTATGATACAAGGGTGACCGGGGTGAATACATAGATGAGGCATTTGCTGGCACATGAGTTTGGCCATTCTTGGTATCTCGGGGAGAGGGGGTTCCACAGATTGCTGGGGAGGAGGTGATGGTGCCACCCTCGCAGCCTCTTATGTCTATGAGGCGAGAGCGGCTGCTGTCGGAGGATGCGAGGATCGCGACAATGATCGACGAGTCCTACCTGTTGTACACTAATACGACTGCACCGTATGACTATGTGGACTTTGTGACGAGCTGGTTGATGGCGCCCAGAATATATAATGCCTTGCATTTCCCTCCGGTGGGTTCGAGTCGGGCAGTGGGGTCTTCCCACAGCGTCGGTGGTCCATTGGCGTCTGCGGCGGCGACAACTTTAGAGGTTCCCTTTATTCGATTGCATACCCCCTCGTACAACATTCGGCGAGACGATGGAGGGATGGTCCCCATGTTACACCGTCCTCATGCAATGGATCCGGAGGAGCTAGGTTTGACAAAGGAGGTTCTTCATCCTACAGTATACCTTCTTCCTCTTTCTGGTTCCTTTTCTGTTGTGATTCTTTTTTGCTTTGATACTGATTTTACCTTCTACTTGCAGCAAGTCCAGGTCGACCACTTGGTTGAGGGACATTAGAGACTGGATATCTTCGGCGACTGCCCATATTCAGGGTACGGTTCCAGTTCCTTCTTGCTTGGTGTCGTCTGCTTCGTCCGGGGAGGACTCTGGCTTGAGTAGTGGTAGTGCGTCGTCTCGCCGTAGGGGAAAGAGAGTGCGTCGCAGAGTGGAAACTCTTAGAGAGAGAGAGAGAGAGAGAGAGAGTGGGTTTGGGCTGAGCCCGTTGTTTCTTGATTATTTTTTTTCCTACAAAATTTGATGTAACACAAAAGAAATATATTCATGCAATGCAATGGGGTTTTTTATTATCTTTTGTTAATGGTGAATGCATGCACATGCGCTTTTACTTTGTTGCTGAGACCGTAAAGAGATATTTTTAGGATTTTGGAGGAAGGTTTTAAAAAATGAGAAATTATATAAGGGTGGAAGAGGATTTTTGAAATTATGTTGATAATATCAATTTATTTTTTATTGAGCTTCTGATTTTAACAAAAGAGGAAAAAGCAAAATTTCCAAAAATAGGGGGTTGCCGATCGGCAAGACCCTTGTCCTGCCTATCGGCAGTCAAGTCCGGTCCCATCAATTCAAAGCTTTGATTAGTGCCCTCTTCAGCCTCTTATACTTTGTGGGGTAGGATTTCTTTCGATTTCTACAGGGGACATGTCTTTTGTGAGGGTTTTCAAGTATAAAAAGAGGTAAGCGGTGGAGTGTTTTCATCACACCTTCACATTCTTACTTACTTGCCTACTGTCTCTTAGTCTTGTAAGATGGCTCTCCCTGGTAGCATTGAGTTTGTCAATTACCTCTAAGCCTTGGAAGCAATGTGCTCTTATAATGCCGACTAAGACGATTTCAGTATGCGTCGTGTTTCTTTATGGCGCAATCGGCCCATTAAGTGGAACATATTGATGGCAGCGGTGCAATTTTAGTACCCCGAAGACCATGTATTCCGTTTTGGGTTGGATGAAGTTTGTCCTACCTACGAGGAATTTTCTTCCATGCTGGGGATAAATCCCTGTGTTGTTACGGCTCTGCCTGAGTTTTCCCGTTCTCCCAGGGAGTTATCTGCTGGGCTTCTTCGCATTTCGCCTATGACGGCCAGACCATTGGTTGCTGGGGGAATGATCTCCCTTTCAGCGGTGTTACAGTCCATGCATTTGCAGGAGGCTGGCGATGTTGGATATACCGGAGCCATTCTTCTAGGCTTAGTATTAAAAATGCTGCTGATAACTAGGGAACTGCTGGTGGACCCACAACTTGCAGCTATTATTTCCTAGATGTCATACCATCGTAATCCTACGGCGATGATACTGGCGGAGACTTTGAATGGCCTGGATACCTGGAGAGAAGTTCATTCTGACTTTCTGAGGGGTAGCCCCGTGATGTTGTTCATGTGGTTGTCTGAGAGACTCTGTCTAGTGACTCCTTCAGAGTATCCTTTGTCGGCTGTACCAGACTTCTTTTTATGCCACTTCATCAGCGTTGGCTTGGATATTGAGAGCTGGGAGAACTGGTTTGTGGAGTATGGGGCTCTAAATCTGTATTGGTCAGTGCCTTGGTGGGGACAGTTGCTGCCTATTCTGGAGTTAGGAGAATTCCTGTATGTCCGGTTGGTTGGTCTCAGACAGATCTCTTTTTATTTCCCTTGGCGGCATCTGCATCAATTTGGCTGGGAATAGGTCGTGCCACCTAGGACATTAGACTTCTTTCCGGTAGAAGATTTGACTGAGCATCTGTGCATGCATCTTAGCTCTATGTGGGAGAATTGGCGTCCGTCGACCCGACTTTCTCAATCTGTTGGGAGAGTTTGGCATATCCCTGGGGATTATATGAAGTGGTTGTGGAGGAGAGTGGTCCGCAAGATGTTGGCAGTGGAGACTGGACAAAGGTGGTTTGTCTTATTTAATACCATAGAGGGAGGTGTTATGGTTTTTTCGAAGCTGGTTTGGGCTTATCAGTCCATAGAACGCCTGCGGCACTCTGTTCAGGCAGGGGTAGCTTGGGGACCCCAGGATGCAGATGATGATGACGGAGCGGGATCCTCTGGTAGCTGTGGATAGGAATCTTGGAGAGTTTATTTTGTAATGGGGAATAAATGTGGAGATTTTATTTTGGCTTTTTTAGGAAGGTGGAGGTAAGGGAGTTATCCGTTCATTTTCTCATGTAATCTGTACCGAAATTTCTTATTGGTGAAATAAACAAGTTTTTGAGTTGTGCCTTTGATGAGTTTTGTATTTTTGAATTATCTATACCGATCGCTAAGGCATACACAATCCTTTTGTTCAAGTATATGTTAGAATGAATTATCATTCTCGGAGATAAGAAAAGAATAGTTTTTTATGAAAAAAGAAAGGGTCGTGCTTACGTAAAATGTGTGAGATGCCTACGTACCTCTGGGGTTTTGAAGATTTTTAAATTGTTTGAAAATGATTTTACAAAGGATGAGGCCCACGTAGTTCTGGGTAGAGGTAAATGAAGAGATTTTTTTTTATAGAATTGAAGGGAGATGAGAAGAGTCGTAGCGCGCCGAGATTTCGGACTAGGGGTAGAACTTCTTGAGACGGTCCAGGTTGACTGGATGAGCCATCTCTTCCCCATCTAAGTCAGTGAGCATGGCGTCACCACCGGATAAGATTTTCTTGATAATGTACGGGCCGCTCCAATTGGGCTTGAATTTCCCTATGGGGTCCCCGGGTGGGTTCTATTATCTCTTTGAGGGATAGATCCCCTTCTCGGACACCACGGTCCTTAAATCTCTTATTGAATGATCGTGTTATTCGACGATGGTACCCTTGTATATGGTATAGCGCTTTTAATCTCTTTTCGTCTACGAGGGTCAACTCGTCAAGACGGCTGTGACACCCCGACTAATTAAATACTGGGTAGCTACTCCTTTATTCAAATTAATACAAAATGCCAAGTTCGTTCGGTTCATAGCATCACTGTCGAAAACATTTTTATAATTACTAGCCACCTAATATTTAAAAAGTGAGTTGTCAATTTTGAATTAAATCCAATTAAAATAACATCCATTTAATTTATGAAATACTGATATCACAACCACATCACAGTCACAAATAAATAACGATGTAATAAACTAAATCTGGAGGAATACACCTCACAATAATCCAAATACTGAAGTAACAAATACATGTCTGAACCATTAATTTAATTACAACCCAAAATATGAAATAAAAACTGAGTAAATGAGATGTCTCTAAAAGAAATGGGGCAACATGCCCTACAGATGAGTAAATCTGAAATAGAGTCAACATCGAAAGTGGAGGCGTCTACTATCGAGGTCCTGTAACTTCCACAGCAGCTACAGCACGTCACGGGAATAAAACTCCTATGCTTGGTGTCCTTGTAGCGGGGCACCTAAAAAGGTTTTTACAAAAATATATTTGAAAGCAAACGGGTTAGAGCCAGATTGTGAAAACAGTTTAAAAATAACAAGTGTTTAATATCATTAAATAGTGAATATAAAATACATGATAGTGTGTGCACTCACATGAGTTCCTCACCTCTCAACTAATTGTGCACTCCTATCGTTCCCGTACCCATTCTAGTTATTCCCATATCTAACTAGTCCAATACAAAATCTAACATTACTATACGACTCACAATTTAATTCCGGCATCTTCATTTAAACAGAGAGTCTTACTTTTCCTCACAGTTTCCCATATAGTAATACTAATTACTAGAGATCTTCCATTTTATCTTTACAAAACGTTGCTATTATTTATACTCATATTTATACATGACAGTTCATTTCAATTAACTATATATTATTCTCATCATCAATATACAATACTAGCACCGCGAGACTAAGTTGTGGTGCACACATACTTTGCTATCCAATCTCGGTACATCACGTACATAAGGACCACGCATTTCGAATCTCTCAGGAATCGTTCTCAAATAGCAACATTCACACATAATGGAGGTGAACATAGTTCACATCACATGAGTCACGCACATACCTACACTCCCATGATCAGCAGACTTATTAACTTCTCAATAAGTCTTTCTCTGACCTATGTCCTCGAGGTACCAATCTAAATCTCCCCCGTAGGCACACAAAGATTAGATGGCCCTGATCGAACGCCGACCTCCCATGATAGCAAGTATGGTAGGTATGTTATACACAGATAACTACATATACTAAGCATTCGCACATCTTAGATATCTCAAAATATTAATAGAGGTATACTTCTCGTTCTTATACCATCATTTAGTGTTATACGTTTACCAGTCCCCGGTTTATATGCATTAAGGTTGCCAATTCTTCTCACATCGTAATTAGATACTCGTTTCCTAATCCACAAATGTCCTCCGGTTTACTACAAGAATCTAAGTTTTACTCCTCAACGTACTCCAATCTCACAATTATACCCACTAGTCAATAAGGGAAGGTGATTACTCCATTAAATAAGTCTACGGGACATTTGAAATAAAAATCAGGCCTAAAATGTCATTCTGTCAACTCTTTAGAAGTCTCGTTCGAACGAAAGGCTTCGAATGAACTATCAACTCGTTAGAAGGGATACTATCATCTCGTTAGAAGCTCGTTCGAACGAGGTCGTTCGAAAGACCTGGGCAGGTTTTCTAACGAGATGGCAGAATACGCCCAGAAAATCCCAAACTAGTTTTTTATTTATTCTCCTCTTCTCTAAATCCACCCTAAGACTATTCAACTACGTTTTAATGCTGGTAGACCATTTTTAGTCACCCTAGATCATTCCTAAACATGCTTTTGGGGTCAAATCTTACAAATTAACATGCCAAAATCATAAATCCCCAATTCTTGTTCCAAACCCTAAGAACTTGAACCCAGAATTTAATTTCATAAAAAGACTCCTTATTAATCCGTTCTCAGATCATCAAAATTTATGTTTTGTATATTAAATTCGTCCATAATCATCTACATGTAAATTCCTACCCAAAACCACAAGTTTCACAATAATTTTATTGGGTGTTCTTCATCAAAATTTCCAAGACATAAACAGTTTTCTACACTACACATGGAGGAAATATTCATTGAAAATAACGATATCAAAACACTTGCCTTAGATTTGTTTCTTCTGAATTGATGTTGGTGAACGAAGGCTGATTTCTCCCCTTTCTCTACAGAATTTTCCCAAGGATAGTGATGGTGGTTAGAGGTTTCTTTTGGAAACTCTTCAAACTCCCCCTTTAACTCCCGTAGCCCACTAACTTACCTAATGCTGATAATGGACTTAATGGGTTCATTAGTAATATATTATTTAACCCTAAAATTCGTGGGTTTTAATTTCCATATTATTAAAATTACCAAAATACCCTTCTAGGTTGCCGATCTGGCCTAAAAATGCCCGGGACCCAAACTAAACCCCCGGCTAGTGTTTTCTGACTATTTTGACCCTTCCGGACACGTTGGCGCACTCAAAATGAGCATTCGGTTGATAAAAATATAATTCACTTTTTAATTTAAATCATTTCGTTCCTGACACGACTGACACACGCGTCCCAACTAAGTTTCCCAACTTGTCGCATTTCTGCCTCGTGACAATTTAAATACTTTCAATACTTATGAAATATTCAATTTTAATATCATAATCAAATACTAACTCGCATCTCGCTAGTATTTACATCCGGATTAATTCCCAATTAATTCTCATTTAATTTAATTAATACTTTAAATAAAAATTAATAAAATTACGGGGTATTACAACGGCTTTGGCACCAGTCTTCTTCACTGACCTTGTTTTCAAGCATGACGCGCAGCGAGGGTATTTCCCGCTCCACGGGTCGGACTGCTTCCATGCCGTAAACTAGAGAGTAAGGGGTAGCCCCAATAGAGGTTCGAATTGAGGTTCAGTATCCCAAAGGGCGTACGGGATCCGGTCGGCCCAATCTTGACAGCTTTTGATCATCTTGTTGATGATGGCTTTGAGGTTCTTATTGGCGGCTTCAACTGCACCGTTGGTTTGAGGTCGGTAGGGAGAAGATTTGTGTCTCTGAATCCCATACTCGTTGACCACTTCTGTAACTTTTGCCTCGAAATGTAGCCCGTTATCTGACACTAGCTCGTGCGGGACCCCATATCGACATATGATGTTTTTCTTAATGAATTTAGCCACTTTCTTAGCATTCAACAATGCGTATGACTCAGCTTTGACCTATTTGGTGAAGTAATCAATAAAAACTAGGATGAACTCATGCCCGTTGGAAGCCTTCGGTGTAACTTTCCCTATAATGTCGATACCCCAGGTGGAAAACGTCCAGAGAGAAGTCATGTTGTATAATTAGCGTGGAGGCAGATGCTAAAGATTGGAGAATTATTGGCATTTTAGGCATCTTCGAACATAGGCGATGCAATCCTTGGTCATGGTAGTCCAGTAGTAGCCCTGTCGGATGATCTTCTTGGAAAGCATGTGACCGTTCATGTGGGGTTCTCACTCTCCGCTGTGGATCTTCTGCATTATCTTTTCAATGTCAGCCCCTGCAATACAGTGCAGATGAGTTCCATCGAAGTTCCTTTTGAGTAGTGCTTTATAACAGATGATGTACTGGGCAGCCAGTCTTCGGAGTTTGCTCGGTCTTTCTTATCAGAACCCTCGAAACGTACCATGCTTAAGGAGGCGCCAGATATTATAGTACCAATAATTGGCTAGCTCGAGATCTTTTGTGGTAACGAGCTCAATATGGTAGCAGTGGGTTGGTTTGTCTTGCTTTTAAACAAGGAAGGGGGTCATTATTATTCATTCGGGCATGTCGACCATGGAGGCCAAGGTAGCAAGGGCATCGTCTAGGTTATTCTTTGCTCGAGGTAGGTAATGGAAGGTGATATCTTGGAATTGGGAGGCTAGTTCTTCTAAGTGGGCATAAAAGGGTTATAGCTTCTCGTCCTTAATTCTCCATTTTCTGAGCACTTGATCGATTATGAGGGCGAAATCCCCGTAGACATCTAGGCATTGAATACCTTTCTCAAGAGAAATTTTGAGGCCTATCGTGCATACCTCGTATTCAGCCATGTTGTTGGTACAAGGGAAATCCAATTTGATGGCAATGGGAGTGTGGGAGTCATCTGGGGTGATCAGAAGTACCCCAATGCCATATCTTTTTTTGTTGGAAGCACCATCAAAGAACATTTTCCATTGGAGGTTGTCCTGTTCAGTGCAGAAGATGTTTTCATCTGGGAATTTAGAGATCCAGACATCGGCCTCATCCATGGGGTAATCAGTGAACTAGTCAGAGATGGCTCTTCCTTTCGTGGCTTTCTGCGTGATGTACACGATATCAAACTCGATTAGGAGCATCAACCATATGTCCATTTGGCTGGATAAAGTGGGTTTCTTAAGCAGGTATTTAATGGGGTCCATTTGGGATACAAGTTTGATAGGGAAGGTGAGCATGTAGTGCCATAACTTTTGGGTGACCCAGACAAACGCGATACGTGCCTTTTCCAATGCAGTGTAGTTGACTTCATACTCGGCCAATTTGCTACTAGCATAATAGATGGATCCTTCTTTATGGGAATCTTCAAGGTATTGGGCTAGCAAAGCCCCAGCTGCAGTGTCGATTATGGTTAGGTATAAGAGCACGGGGAGACCATGCTGCGGTGGCATGAGTATCGAAGGTTGGGTCAGATATTGTTTGATTCGATCGAAGGCTTCATGGCAGGCCTCATTCCAAACTTTAGTTGAATCCTTTCGGAGGAGTTTGAAGATAGGTTCGCATATGGAGGTTAACTGACTGATGAACCGGCTGATGTATTATAATTTTTAGAGGAAAACTTGGACTTCTTTCTCTGTTCGGGGAGGTGGCATCTCAAATATGGCTTTTAGCTTGGCAGGATCTGCTTCTATTCCTTTCTCAGACCATAAATCCCAAGAGTTTCCCCTTTGTAACGCCAAAGACACATTTCTGCGGATTAAGCCTCATCTGATACTATCGTAGTCGTTCGAAGAACTTTCGAAGAGCGGGAACATAACCTTCTTTAGTTTTGGATTTGATAATCATATCATCCACAAAGACCTCAACTTATCTGTGAATCAGATCGTGCAGGATGGTTGTGGCAGCCCTCTGGTAGGTAGCCCCAGCATTCTTGAGACCAAATGGCATAACAGTGTAACAAAAGGTCCCCATGGGGTGATGAATGCGATTTTTTTTTGGTGGTCTGGGTGCATTTTGATTTGGTTGTATCTGGCAAATCCGTCGACGAATGACTTGAGAGCATGACTGGCTATGTTGTCTAAGATCATGTCGATATTGGGTAACGGATAATTATCCTTTAGAGAGGCTTTGTTCAAGTCCAGGTAGTCTACACATATCCGAACCTCCCTCATGATTTCGGCACAGGCACTATGTTGGCTAGCCACGTGGGATATTCGATCACACAAATGAAGACTACATTCAACTGCTTGACCACCTCTTCTTTGACTTTGAGCGACCATTCGGTGCGGAGCTTTCTTAATTTTTGTTTAACCGGCTTGTAATTTGGGAGAGTGGGAATCTCATGTTGAGCTATTTCAGGATCAATACCGGGAATATCGTCATAGGACCATGCAAAGACATCCACGAATTCCTTTAACACTTCTTCGAGTTGTGTACGCTCATGCTCGTTAAGGGTAGACCCTATCATAATCTCACGCAGTTGACTACTAGAACCGAGGTTAACAACAACAGTCTCTTCTTTATTAACTTGAACGCAGTTATGTTGTTTATTATTAACCTTATTTAGATCAGTTAAGAATTGTTCATTTGCAAAATCATCATCATCAAAAGTTTGATTAGAATCTAGAAAATTAATATAAGGCACAGCACGATAGTCAAAATCTTCATTTATTTCATTAATAGGAAAAACAACATTGAGAACCTCATCAAATGAGGACTCGATAACATTTGAGAAAGGATAGACAACAGAAGAAGAAATAGGGTAAACATTAGGATTAAGGGAGATTTCAGCAGGTAGAATTGGCTCAGCATGCCAGTTGAGGAGAGGTGTATCAGCAGCTTTAATCAATTAGGATGGATCCAGTGATGTAGTGCCTGAGTGAACCATACAGAGTGTCAGCCCCAGTGTCTGTAAATTAAAGGAATCTTCAGAGTCACTTTCCTCAGTTTCTTCGGTATCTTTGATGAGTGGTTGTACATGGTGTTGGGAACTCTTGGCCCTTGGGTAGCTGTCTTGGAAAAAGATCTCCATTTGAGGCTTCATCTTCTTGTCTGTATGGTCATACCATGGTTCTGGAAAGCCGCAAAAGGGGAAGTCTTCGCCCTCTTTGATGAATCGTCCATTCAAGGAGTCACCTGGGATAGTTTGGATGTAGTCTAGTCCTCTCTTTAGTTGAGATTAGCGGATCATTTTGAGCTCTTATTCTGATGGTTGATACCCAAAACCACAAGGAGGGAAAGCTTTCTTTAGTTCAATTGACTTGAGTATACCTTGTTTTCTTTGTCCTAGCCCCAGTCCGGGCATGAAGTGCATATTTCTAAACATCTGAATCACATTGACGTTGCCATGAGGGTCGTATTCTGGACAAATCATTTCTTTGAAGTCGTCCCCTGCCGGGAGTAGAGGTGGTTCAACTCTAAATCCTGATAGGAGCATATCATTTGACCCGTGTTGTATCTCAAGAATTGGGTTGTTGGTACTTGCACCCTCCGTATTATCATTGTTGCCCAAAATGGTGATAACTCATCCGTCAGCGAAGAATTTTAATTTTTGATGGAGTGAGGAAGACACACCATTTATACTGTAAAGCCAAGGTCGTCCTAGCAACAGATTGAAACAAGTTGGGATGTCAATAACTTAGAATTCGATGACAGGGTTTATAGGTCCAGCCCCTATTACAAGCTTTATGGATCCCATCACTTCCTGATGGGTATTATCATAGGCACGCACAGCAACGGAGGTTGGAGCGAGGTCACTTTCTTTCGGGCCTAAACATCTGTAGGTTATCAGTAGGCAGACATTCAAGGCGGATCCATTATCGACAAGAGAGAGTGGTACAACCTTTCCCATAGCTTCGACGGAGATGTTGAGTGCATGATTGTGGTTTGGCCCAATCCTGGGGATCTTTTCTTCGGAAAAGGATATCATTCGGGTAGAGGTCAAGGATCCGACTAAATTTACCGCTTCTTCTGGTGTGATAGAAGAAGGAATTGTGGGTCCAGTGAGCAACTTGATCAAAGTGTTTTTGTGTTGCTGAGAAGACATGAAAAGCCCCCATAGAGTGATGTTAGCTTGAGTTTTGTTTAGTTGATCGAAGATCTTGCTCTCCTCGAGGGTCATCTTTGGCATAGGAAGGTTGTCCACGCCCTTCCCCTTGTCATTGGCTGGTAGTGAGTTTGGGATCTGGTAATGCCTCCCTGATCTGGTAATGTGATTTACTGAAGAAGGGAAGAACATGAATCTCGTTTCCTCGTCAACCTCGGGTTGTTCTGCTACCTTATTTATTTCTCCGAGGAGTTCTTCAAATGATATCATCCCACACATGTCGAATATCGAGCCAGTTTTCTCTGAAGCTTGCTCTTCATTCTAATCTTCGAACTCTCCCCCCCCCCCCCCCTTCGGTGACAACAATTCTATCTTTCCATGCAAAGTCAATGCATTCCACAACTTCGACAGCTTCTTCATACAGGTCTTCCCATTCTGTGGGGATATGTGAGGGTGAAGGGACTAAACGCCCTTATAATTTCAGGGTATTAAGTAACTCGATTATACTGCAAATATCGTTGGTTTACCTAAATAATTATGCCATAATCTCGATGACATCATCTAGGCTAACTTCATCGGTCGGTACTACCCAACGGTCTGATTCTCGGGCCCATTTTCTTGCTTCCAAGAACAGTTGTTGAACCTCTGGCAATCAATGATCATCTGTGAGGGCAATTTCAGCCCGAAATGTAGGAGTTGGTTTAAGACTTCTGATAATTCCATACTTCTATTTTCAGACGGGTATAGACAGCGATGCATGCTCTATTAAGGAGTGATAGTGCCTGATCAGCGAGGCTAACAGGGTGTAGGAGGAAATATGGGAAAATTTGGAGAGGTTTAGGAGAGTATATGGGTGTGATTTGGGTTAAGGGATCAAATTATGGGTTATCTTCTAAGAAGATGGCATTGGCATGATTTGGGAGTGGGTTGTGATTAGTGTTTGGCTTAGGATTAGCTGGTGGGGCAATGGCACCCCGATTAATTAGACCTTGGATTATGTTTCGAAAGTGAAAGCATTGGTGGGTGGTATAGCCAGAAGTTTGGTGAAAGGTGCAATGGGCATCTGCCTTGAAGTTTCTTGGGAGTAGATTTGGCAAAGGACGAGGGTCCAAGGGTTTGATAAGGTTTTGGCTCAACAAGGCTTGATAAACTTTGGAGAGGGGAGTATGGAGCTCGGTATATTCCTTTCAGACTGGGATAGGGAGGATTTTCGGTGCCCATGATGTGGTTGGTTGAGAGATGTTATTGATGGTTGAGACTGCAGCACTGGCAGGCTTATCATATTTCCTGGGGGTGAACTGTCTGGACACCTTCTTTGGTTCGACATCTGTTTTAGCATGACCTTCCTCAATTTCTATTCCTGCTTCTCTGAGAGCTCGAAAGTGGGGATAGTATTGTCCTCCCATCGTTGCTCAGAGATGGGGTAAGAAATTCTTCTTCACTATGCTGACTTGTTCTTCCTCGGATGGCCAATTGGTTATGGTTGCTGCCTTTTCCCTCCATCGGGCTATGAAGTTACTGACTGATTCCCAAGAGTTCTGTTTGAGCAGCTCTAAATCATGGAGGGTGACCTCAAGCTCTTCAATGTATTTGTACTGTGACATGAATTCCCGGGCTACATCCTCCCAACTACGAATTTTGAACTCTTTGAGAGACAAAACCCATCGAAGGTCACTATCCTTTAGAGTTTGTTGAAATAATTGGGCCATCACTTCTTCAGAAGCCCCTAGTAGAGTCATGGAACGGTGATAGCTGCAGAGATGAACAATCGGGGGTCCATTTCCTCACTTTAGGATAAGGAGAAATGTGGGTGTAGGCCATGTAATTCTCCGAGATTCTGACTTGGTCAAACTTCTCGGTAAGCATCTTGAGGTCTTCTTTGACTTTGTTCAGCTCTTCTTCCTTCGAATCAGTGATCATAGGCAAGTTAGCCCCAGGTTGGGCAAGGTTCGGCATCGGAAGCTGGGCAGGTGGAGGCCCATTAACAGGAGGGACACGTGGAGCGTGCTGATATTCTTCTGAAACCCAAATAGGCTCGGGTGGATCCATAGCACGAGGGAATAGAGCCTCGGGCTCTTGAGGAACGGACCTCAGTTTTGAGGTTATCAATCTTGGACACGACCTGAGCTAGGACTACCGTCAGATTCGGCTTCACAATGGGTACTTGATCTGTGTTCTCCATGGAAAGCGGATGGATTCCGAACTCGGAAGAAATAGCAGGGGAACGAAGGAAACTCCGAGGTGATCGGACTAAAGATCAAAGCCAATAAGAAGTCAGGCCAAGGGTTTGCGATCGACCTGAGAAGGTGCAAAAATGGGATTTATTTTTTAGAAAGAGGGTAAAATTTTTTTTTTCTTTTTCCTTTTGAGATGAAAAGACAAAATATTTTTGGATTTTTGATAAAGAGAGGATAAATGTTTTGGCTTTTTGATAAATAAGGGAGAAATGTTTTTGGATTTTTTTTCTCGGGAGACGGACCTCAGCATGATTATTATAACTATTATGTTCTCACTTGTATTAAATTCTCCTAAATGCAAAATGAAATGCTGGACGGGACCCGAGCCTGGAAAAGTTGGGTTTGTAATATATGTAAAGCTATGGCTGGACTTATAACCAAGCTCACAGACAGGGTCCCGTTTTAAAAATGCACAAAAAATTCGGGTGGCAGGCCGACTCAGAATTTTGACAGAGTTTCGGGTAGAAACAAGTAATTTAACATGTGTGTCCTAGGCTTGACACCTATATGCGGGTATGCAGTTTGGTTGGGTGAAACGGAAAGGGTTCCCCCCTTTGGCGTGACTTCCACAATATACGTCTTGCTCTTGTGGGCAATTGGTACATGTGGACACGCCATTTGATATACCTGAGTGTACGTGAATTGCCTCACTATATACCTCGTGGGGACGGTACGTGTGAGAGCGAATTTGATATACTCGGCGTACGTGAACGAGTTCCCTATGATATACCTCCCGTCATGACTTCGGTCAAGCGATACGATGCGGGGGAACCGTTCGATATACGTCGAAGTTACTTGGCCAATGGAAGGTGAGATTCATATCGCTTAGGCTAACTGTGCCCTGCCGGACCAGCGCCCATCACGCAGTGACTCTCCAGTTACTGGGCAAAATTTGGTCAACAACACTGCTCTTTGGGGATGTTATGTGAATCATGCATGATTCTCTTATTAGTATCTTATGAGAATTTCTTTCTTGATCATGCCAAACAGGGAGAAAACTACAAGTACAAATGGTATACCAAGTATGGGTGATGCGTGCAACATGAGGATATATGTGATACTAGGTGCACATGGTGTGAAGTGTACATGGAGAATTTTTCTACAAGTGTGTGAATAGAAGAATAAGCACGGGGGACACATGGAAAAGGGGAACATGTGAAAATGGGGAAAATATAAACAAACATAACACCCATGTAAATAGAGTCTAGCCCTCAAAATAAGATCCCCAGCGGAGTCGCCACTGTGGCCATCCCCGATCCTCGATCCTCGCGACGGGACGACAGAGTGAGGATCCTAAGTCCCGCGCGTCCCTCTCGGGAGCGCTTCTGCTGGCGTCATTGGGTGAGGTGAAAAATGTAGAGAGATGGAGTCTCCAGTCTATTTTACTCAAAACAGACAAAAGAAAGGGAGCCATCCCGAAGGACAGCATCCAAAGACATACTGATGCATACGAAGCCAAAATGATTCGAAAAAGGGTTCGGAGGCTAAGTTACGAAATGGGAAGGTGTTAGGCACCCATTCCGCCCTTACGATCTCCCATGGGTTTTTGCTATTTTCCTTTATTTTCCTTGTGATGTGTATATATAGTGGAGATAGGAATCATCATCGTGTATCATGGAAGAGATAAAGTGAGTCATCCGTAGGAATGTTCATAATAATAATATTAGAAAATAGGATTTACGTGATTATCCTTGCGTTGATCGTTATAATGGGACGATAACGTTTATGGAATAATACGCTACTAAGAACAAATATATGTAATCTAAGAGAATTGAATTTAGAGAAAATAGAAAATGGAAAAAGAGTAAAAAATAGGAATAGGACTCGAGTCTTCGGTTTTACCCCGAGACGCCTACGCAGCCTATAGATGCATCAAAGTCCACGTAATTCGCATGCAAAACGAGGGGTGGGGTTTATCCCATAAATCCAATCGGGGGATTCTCTTATTTGTGTGTGTGTGTGTGTGTGTAAAAAGTTGTTTTAGTTATGAGAAACGTGTAAGAAAAGTGTGAGAATTTTCGTTTGGAATTTATGAGCAAACCCTCTTTTCTTTTTCTTTTTGGGTTTTATTTATATGAAAATAAGAGATGTGCAATAATACTAAATAAAAAGTATATTAAGATATGTGAGATGAGGGAATCAAAGTGCTAAGTAATAAAACAAATTAATGCGAATTTATGAGAATTTAAGTAGAGAATTGAGAAAATTGGACCTTCTTGAAGATCTTGAGATTGATCTTGAATGTTGGAGATAAGCCTTTGCGCTTGGATGATGATGGAGGGTAGTGAATTCACCAAGTTTGATGAAAAAGATGATGAAAAGTGAAGGTTGGAAAGGGATTTGGATGTGGAAGCCACGCTGACTTCGATAGAGGTTTTCTGGATTTACTGAGAGTGATATCTATCAGATGTGGGCTCCTTAAAGTGAGGACAAGGCCTCCTTTTTATAGGCCCAGGTAATTACCGATCGGCATAGCCCTGGTCCTACCAATCGGCAGGTTTTAGGCACACTGCCGATAGGCAGGGTGTAGGACCTGTCGTTTGGCAGTGTCTTTTTGGCCTTTTTGGAAAATCAGTCGCAGAGCGCAAACCATTGATCCTAATTGTGCACGGGGTGAACCTTTGGAAAGGTATTTTAGAGACCTTCAAAAGTCCTTTGGACCTCTCCTGGGTTCGGGAGTTGACTTTGGGTCAAATATGGCTCGAAAGTGCTCGTCGGTCCATTGGACGGAGAATCGTTGGACACAAATGGATCGTTCGTCTGCATGATAAGTCAGAATCATGCATGGGGAAAATTATTGGAAAGTTTAGGAGATGTACTTCGACATTCCAAAGAGTTTGATCATGTTCGGGTAGTTGACTTTGGTCAATCGGGCCCTGGAGGCATTTGGTGAGCTCTCCGAGTAAAACGGATCATTCGTCCGTATTGTAAGTCGGAATCGCGCACGGGATGGATCGTTGGAAAGGGGTTTCAGTGCCCTTTAAAGATTCATTTAGTCTCAGTAGATCTGAAGAGCTGACGTAAGTCAAACAGAGCCCGAGAGTGTCCGGTGGCCTCTTGGTCGAGTTTCGAGGGAGAACGGATCGTTCGTCCGCATGGTAAGTCAAAATCACGCACGAGATGGATCGTTGGAAAGGGATTTCAGTGCCCTTTGAAGATTCATTCAGTCTCGATCGAGCTGAAGACTTTGTTTTTTGGTCAAATGGAGCCTGGGAGTACCCGATGGCTTCTAGGTCAGTACTCGGGGTATGACCTGGGTTTGTAGTGACGAAGGGAGGTGCTAAGGACCTAAGGAGAGTTTAAGGGGTAATAGAATGGGGTGTCTACACCTATGTGGCATAGGATATCCAAAATAAAATCCTATCAACGACGAGATAAATAATAGTACAAAGAAAGGCACGTGTTAAAGAACGCTACGCAGAAATCTAAGAGTACCTATAAACCTTGAGGCCTAAGACTATGCTCCGATGCCAACTATAACGACCTGTATATTTTAGCCTTATGTCTGATCAATTCCAAATATTAAAATATACAACTTGTAAAAAAATACATGCAAATACTAAGTCTCAATAATACAAGCCAAATCCTGTTATCCAATATACATGTCATGTAAACCCAAAAGTATAACTCACGCGACTAAAAATAAAAGGGTATCATAACAATAAGATGGAACTGGGTCAGTTTTTTATGTCAGAAATCTCTAAAGAGGGTAATGGGAAATGTGTGCCAGATAGAGAAGAGAAAATCTACAGAGGCAGAATAACCCTAGCACCTGGAAGATTACCACGAATAAAATAGGTTAAAACTCTAGCAAGTCGCCAAGATACACAACTCACACATACACAAATGATAAATTCAATGTTTATATATTCAACAATGATGACCCATTGTGTGTCAAGGAAGCTTACAGTCCATGAATTAACTCATCATTGTCATTAATTAATTAATTAACCTTTTAAATAATTACAATGTTATCGACATGCACCCCCTCTCCGTGGCTATCTCAAGAAACATGCAGTACGCCCATACAAAACCATCACACAACTCGTAGCCACCTGTTTCACAGTTCCAGAATACCCATCACCACCTTCTATGCAATGTCTCATCTCCACAACACCATGTGACGCACCAAAAGTCCAAACCAAACCATACTCATTAAGTATGCCAATACAAGAGAGTTCTCTTTCGACACACACCCAAAATTCACATTCATTAATACATTTTAAGTTTCAATCGTAACTTATTACTTATCGTGACATCATTATTATTCCATTATTTCACCTGCTGGGTAATTTTAAATCGAATACTAAACTAAGCAATATGCTAATAAATTAAGGACTAAATGGGTGATGCATTTAATGTGGTACTACTCATGAACCAAGCATAAAATACACAGATATATTATTTAAAGGTTCTAAATTCATCACCCATACCCATTTCTGAAATTCATTCATGGGACATCTCATAAAATAAAAACCAAACAAGTAACCCCCCGATACACTTTCGTTTATACATGGTAGTCATTAAAGAATTCCATCCTCGAAATTCACATGAAATAAACACCTACCTCAAAATAACTATGGATACTTCTGCCAAATCACATCCTCTAACTCCCAAGTAGACTCATCCTCACTAGGGTGTCCCCATCAAATAAAAACTAAGGGTATCTCTTTAGACCTCAAAATCTCGACCCTACGATCTAAAATATGCACAGACTCCTCGCTATACGGAGCATCGAAATCTAGCTAAATATCCCTTAAGTCAATGTGATGATATATGATCGCACCATGTAAGAACTGACAAATCGTAGATATATAGAATAAATCATGTTCCCGATCTAGATGGTCTGGAAGTGTTAGACGATACGCGAACATCCTGACCTGACCCTTGATCATAAAAGGCCCAATATACCTTGGTGCCAACTCCCCCTTCTTCCCAAAATGCATCAGCCCCTTTGGGCCATTATCACGATTGTTTAAGTCGTGATTACGAGTCATAAGCCGTGCCCGCAGCTCTTCCTAAATTGTTGCTAAGTACTTGGTATATGGGTTAGGTATTTTTATCTTATAGACATTTAAGGCTTTGGGACTCATTTTATATTCACTAACCTTGATTTCAACCTATCGTCTTCTCAAATAACCCCTAATACACTCTAAAACCTTTCCCAAGCAACCTCTCTTCCTTAATCAAATCAAATAGATTTTTCAAGGCTTCCAAGTAGGGATTTAAAGGAAATTTTCCAAGCAAGTAATCAAATTAAGTTTTTAAAGTAGTTTTTAAGAGGAATTCGGGGTAATTTTTCAAGATTTCATCCGCGCAATTCAAATCAAGTTTTCAATTCATCTTTGAGGCAAGTTGCTAAAATACTCATATGCTTTTATGAACACACTTGTTAGTTTCACCTAAACTCTAATCTTAGCTTTAAAATGTTCTAAACCCATAGGGTTTTGATATCCCTAATTTATTATCTTATTTAGGTGAAATTTATTATCCTCGCTTGTTTTAGATTAAGATTTGGACCAAAATAATGTATGCAATTGAAAACTGAACCCTTGGTAGTAAATTGACATATTAGGGTTTAAGGTTTAATATTGGATTTATGTTAGAATGGAAGTATGGTGAGTAATTTGGATATAATTAAGTCTTAATTAGTATTGAAATGCATGTGCTAAGTAGGGTCATACCTTTATCTTTATGAGGAGTATCTTTTGTAATAAATACCTAATTGATGAAATTCTAATCATGTTAATTTATTATTATTGTCTGGTTACTTATGATAATCCATTATTATTGATTATCCCATGTTTATACTTTTGAAATGTAACTAAAATACATTTTATCGAATTTGTTATTGAAAGTGAGAATTGGACCTAATTATATAAGAAATAAACGTAAGCCCTTTATTACTTTTCTCATGTTGTTGAAAACCAATTAATTGAGTAGACAAATTACAAGGAGTACGGGATCAACATTTATTGGCTTGTTGGTTTATGGTTGTTATTGGCTTGTGTTAAATAGATGCAGTTGGATATAAAAGTTGGTTATTTATTTCGCTTAAACTCTTAAAGTTAATTCACCCTAGTGAATCCTTAGATAATTATAATGTCTTAAAGAATACCCTATCTACATAGAAGTGTATCAAGGGATTCCTTGTTTGGATGTCATCTATTATATATCCCTTGCATGGAGTTTAAAGACGGGTATGAGTGATGGTTGTAGAAACTTTAATTAACACGCTTGTTTATTTATGACCATTATATTTATGAGTAATTCCATATTATATACATCATCGTGAACGATTCAAGAATCCCTTATTATCTTTAATAAAATTATATAACACTTGGTTAGGTATTTGATTAGAATAACCCAAAGGGTGGTGTAAATAGAAAATAATAGTGTGGTGACAAGTGATAAGCTAAATGTTAAATATTGGATGCTAACGAAATAATAACGTACGGAATTTTAGTAGAATGATATAATGAATGAATATAATGAGTGTTTGACGAGAGAGAGCGCTCTTATATGGGCGTACTCAGGAAGGACAATTTTATATGGAATTTGGTGCATCACACGGATTGTGTAGTTTCGTCCATACGAACAATAGGGGGCTACAATATGTGTGATGGGATCATGCATACCTCACATGATGTCATGGATGTTTTTAACCACGCATGTTACATGTGGAGATGATTTTTATATTTGCCTGCCACATGTTCTTGAGATAGTTGGGGAGAAGGGGTGCACATCGATCATAGTTTAATCAACTAAATGATTAATTAATTATTAAAACTAATGAGTTAATTAAATGGATTGTGAGGTTCTGTGACATGTGGTGGGTTATTGTTATTGACTAGATAAACTTTGAATTCATTATATATATATATATATATATATATATATATATATATATATATATATATATATATATATATATATATATATATATATATATATATATAGAGAGAGAGAGAGAGAGAGAGAGAGTTGACTAACTTTAATGACTTGCTTGTTTTATCCATGGTAACCTTTCAAATGCTAGATTTGGTTTCCCTTCATAAACTCTATGTCATGCTAGAACATATATTCCACTCTCTTTACTCTAGACATTATCATTAGGGATTGACCTAGGTTCATCTCCTTGATAGACAATCTTTTACATTCCAACTGTGCGTTGAGTATTCTGGATTCAATTGGCATGTATTGCTGGGACAGGATTTTAGCATGTATTTTTAAGACTTTGTATAACATTTATTCTAGTGTTAGTGTTTAGTTGTAGATATATATATCACTCTGTCATAGTTTATTTTACATCTTATGAGTTTTATATTGGAGGTTTATCACATCATTTCCCTATTGTTACAAGTTTTATTATTTTCTTTCATACTGATGATAATATTTAAATTATTTCTACAAGTTTTAGATTTTAATGTTATGAATTGATCGACCCAGGGTTAAAATATACGAGTTGTTTCTCTCTCTCTGTCTCTCTCCCTCTCTCTCTCTCTCTCTAATCATGACAAGAATGGAGATTTCAATCCATGGGTTATCTCATCTCTTCTCATTTTTATTCAACACCTTTCTTTTTATTTTTTCTTATGTTATTCTGTTAGTGTACAGTGATTGGGAAGTGATAATGGTGGGTTAATTTCGATTGATGGTGGAGTTTAAGATTTTGGTGGTGGTTTTATTATAGTGATGGACGGGGTTTAACTGAAAGGTATACTAAAAATTGAATTGAATACGTGTGCGACGAGTGATCGAAAAACCTTTTAAATCACATTTTTTTTCTTGACATATAATATTAACTATTGTGAAAACCTACAAAAACTGTGATTTTTGCTCAAATAGTAAATATTATTGTTATTGAAAATCTTTAGATCACAATTATTTTGCCATGATGATATATTTTGACTGTATTTACATGTTTGATAGTAAATTAATCTTAATATTCTTCTTTTGTATTTTCATAGTAAATGTTTTCTATAGAGCAAATGTTATTTTTGTATGTGTATTATTCTAATAATAAATATTTATTAACATAGAAAATATTAATTGTCTGAGTAAAATCACAGTAAATTATGTATGCGTAATATTTGTTAACAAAATAAATATAAATTGTATGCACATTTTATTTTATAGAATTTTATATTGTTCATGGATCTTGTTTGATAAATCTCATTGAGTAGGTTTCTTAAATAGTGTTTTTGCGAATTAAAATTTATAGAAACTAAGAGTAAACACACGCGATGCACGGGCTAGGTCATTGTGTAAATGTGGTTAAAAATATATGCGTTTCTTAAAAAAATGTTACCATTATAATGGCAAGGTAGCATACTATTAAATTTTAACTATTTTTTATGAACATAGTTAGTTTAACCAGACGTTAATTGTTACTACAAAAACGTTAAGGAACTCTTCATTGAAAGATCCAAAAAAGTATATCCAATAAGTTAAATTTGCATTTTCCTAATCAAAGTAAAAAACAAAATTTATCTAAATTAAAAATCATAACTGAGATTTTGGATTACCCAAGCCATGTAGCAAGTGTCAAATATTTGTATAGTCGTATACTTCCAAGAGTAATTATCTAACTATTCAACAAATGAAAAGAAGATGTTTCAAGTAATGGCCATATAAAGTCAGTTCTTAGTTGTGCAAAGTATCATAATCATCCTCCAATTCTTTATAATGCCTACTATAGTTTACTCATTACTATTTAATAACATAACATAAATAAGAATTACGGATATTAGAGATTGCAATCAGCACTTCAGATCTTTTTTCTTCGATTGTCAAAAAAAAGATTGGAAAAAAATAATATAAAGATAAAGGTATTTTTACTCTTCCAAAACCCTAAAAATCAAAATTGTGTAAGAAACTCACAAACCCCAACTGTGCTATAAAATTACAAAATGAGAACTAATCAAGAACAAAGTAATAAAAACTAAGACAAACTGATTACACTATTTTACTTAATTTTTTGAGTTGTATGTTCAGGGCAATATATGGGGTAGGTGAGTGTAAACTTTTAGATTTAAAACATCAACACTTATTTTCCAAACAAATAATATGTCCAATAATGCAAAACTATCTATTATATTTATAAGCACTAAACTATATTGTCATATTATAATTATAAGCATTAAACTATAATTATAAGCAAATAACTATTTATTCGTCATTAACTTCGTTTAACAAATAAAGAAGAAAAAGAAAATAGAATTTATGTAGCATCATCAAATTTGATAAAATTTATAGTGAATCAATACAGTTCGCGAACCCCCTATTTGCAGTCTCCGGATCATAGGCAATGGAACCAATAAGCAAAGACCTTGATTGTTGTGTCTATCCATCCAGAAAGGAACTCCCCACGTTCTCCCACTTCTTTTGTCATGGAACCATGAACTCCCGTTTTTTGCTCCATCTATTGATAGATCAAGGACCCTCCTGATGTCGTTTCAGTGACTCATAGGGCATCCCTCAGCTCAGTCTTTTTATTTCTTGAGAATGGTCGCCACCTCTCCCAGGACTTGAATGATTATCCCTTCCCGATGGGTCTACATCCATCCCTGAATGTCGTCGGGTAATGTTAACATCTTAGTGTATTATTTGGGGATCCTTAATATGTATATGAGAACGTCTCAAGCCGCGGTGGATCCCATCACCAGTACCGCCACGAGCTGCGGAGAGGATGTGAGAATACGGTCAATGTTCCATCATTTGAACCAAAATAGTATAGTGTAAAATAGAAACAATATCAAATTTTTGTTCTTTCTTGAAGAAATATTCATGATTTATGCAGTCCAAATATATGGAAATATAGTATCACATGTTAAGAATCCTACATGGGTTATATATCATATATAAAAACAAATACATACCAAAATATTGCAATCGGATCTAGCGGCAAGCTTCAAGATTCTTTGTAATCACGGGCATAGGTGTTAAAAATTTGGGAGGTTGAGTGAACGCTGCAATCGTTGACGAACCAAAGTGAGGAGGTTAAAGGGAGACTTAATCGAGAATCCTCATCAGAGTAATTAAATAAGTAGTTGAGGAAACGACTGTTAGATTTTTGCACAATTTTTGTTGGAGAAATGCTGATATAGGGGTGTTAATGGATTAAAATAAAGGGAGATAAGGTGGAAAAAATTAAAGAAAGGGAGAGGGAGAGGCATTAATGGGAGTGGGGGAATTAAAATTGACCTTTAGTTTTTCTATTATGTTGGTCTCCAAGATGAACATGTGACTGGAAATAGAGGAAGATAAAAGTCTCTAAAAGAAATAAAGGAGAGGATAAGTTTTAATAGATGGGAGGAGAGAGAAAGTATGCTTATAGAGTGCCACGTGAAATAGTTTATAGAAGAGGAGATATAAATGTTGTATTCCGTTTTATAGTATATACTAGCTTATAGGCCACGTGTTGCGTGGTTGTCAAGTGTTACTTTTTGAAGAATCACAATTTGAAATTGAATATAGTTATGGCATGTTGAAAACATATTTAACGTAGTAGAACAAACACCCTTATTTAAGGCGATATTTAAATACCAAAAAGGCCACTGGCTGGAGCGAGACTGTTATTGACCTTGAACATGTCTTGGAGCACCCCCAACTGTTCCTTAGATGACCTAAGTTTTTTACCCTCACACACACCGGATAAAATGCTATTATCTTCCTCATAATCCCCCATTTGTGCCACAATTAAATTCATATCAATGTCGTTTATACGATGTTCAATTTAAAACATCAAACAAATAAAAGTAGAGAGTGAAAGGTTCATATATATACTAGAAAAAATTTAAAATCATGGTTAAACATACCCCATTTAGATTTCTATGCATGAACCAACTAAATGCATATACTGACCAAATACATATGTGTCTATAAACATGAACCAACTAAATGCATGTATTGATCAAATACATATGTGTCAATATTAATCTAGATAATACAAATTTAATAAATGGCTAACACATTAATAAAAGTGTACACCTGTCGTCGTATGGGTGCGATAAATGTTGACACTGTGTTATGATGACAACTTTATACACATCTATAGATTAAATTAAAAGATAAAAAAAATATGATTTTTAATAGTTTTTATGGTCTTGTCCATTGACTAGACATTTTGGACGTTTTAACCTGGTCAAACAAATTTTAAACGATTAGGTTCATATAAATACCTTCTTCAGACATTCATTTATGTTGTTATCATTGAACTAATCAGTGATTGGCAGGTCCCCCAATAACTTACGATCTTCTTTCTTCCTTCTACTTCTCTTCAACCAGCTATTATTATTCTTTCTTTTCCTTATCTCTAAAAAAGAATACATCAATCTTCCTTCTTTTTCCTTTTATCCAAGAAGTAAATACATAATATCATTTGTAAGTTTATATTTTATCAATAATAATTATGTATGTCGATCAATTATAATAGGTGTATGTATTTGGTTTCAATTCAATCAAATTATTGTGATAGTGTAATGCATGTGCCCGAATAACTTCAATATTGACTGAATGATTTGATTGTGTGTTTTGTAAATTTATATGAATATATTTTTATAAGGACAAGTTCTCAATTGAATCAATTTGTATATGTTGGCTTAATTATAGACAAAACTATTTGAGTCATGGGATATAAGTTGCATTGGTTACCTTTCAAGCCTATGACAAATTTGTTGAAGAGATCACATCTATGTCATGTTTCATGCCATGTTTCATCATAAACGATCCATGGATCTCTCAGGTATGAACGCATATTTTATGTTGGGACTTTGAACTTTATTATTGGGTATTATAATTTTTGCTTAATTATTTTAAAATGACTTTATAGTTTTTCAAGAAAAATGTTTGATTTTTTTCAGGTCGTTAGAACGATTTTCCCAGGTTATTCAAACGATATTCGTGGGCATTCAAACGATTCATCTAACGAAGTCATTTTTGGTATGTGTTGATTTATCGTTAGAAGTCTCGTTCGAATGAGATTACATTGTCATTCAAACGACCGGAGTAGTTTTTTTTTTAAATGACAATTTTTCATGCAGTGTTTATCCTCCCACTACTTTTTCAACCATTTATGTAATGCGGGAGTGTAGTTTTCAAAAGGAAATTTTCAAGCCTTTAGAGCAAAAAATTCTCTCTAAGAAGTTCATCCATGTTTTAAGACTTTTATATATTCCAAGAGAGATAAACCTTTAGAAAAGTTCAAGAAAGTTTTGTTCTTAATTTATCGTTTAATCCTTCAAATAAAACACAAGTTTATACCCAAATAGCAAGGTGATATATAATATATGTTTTGAGATCATAGTTTTGGCACCATATTTGTTATGTACACTCTTACGGATTATTTCTTACGGAGGATTCTGTGTTCATTGGTGTATATACGGTGGACTCCGTATGCGTGATGGTAGCAGTTCCCCATCGATGGACTCCGAGACGTAGGTGGACTCCTGCATTGTCACTAGGTAGAGGTGGAAGGAACAAAGAGCGTCAAGGCTTAAGAGGGCATCGAGTCATTGAGTAAGTCTTATGTCGTGTCCTTATATTAAGTCCCTACTTAGTGGACTTGTGACTGGGTCGTCCTAGATTTTTCCAGTTGTGTATTTTCTCGTACATCGCGGCGTTGTGGTTGTATATTTTTATCTTGCCAATTCTCACCTAGATGCATGCTTAGGTATAATAAGACAAAAGCGGTTTACCCAAAAAAATGGTGTAATTTGTGCTTAATTAAATTCGGTAATCTAGTTTACTTTAATTAAAGTTGGAAGTATTAATTTAAAAAAAAATCATGTTTATTTTGATTTGTGTTAATTTAAACTTGAATTAAAGTTGTGTTTAAGAGGAGTTAATTTAATTTGGAATAAATTATAATTTATGAATATTTCGTGAACCATCCCTTTTGAAATTAAAATTTTGAATTTTTCGAGAACCTCGCTTGTACTATTCTCTCATTAGAAGTCTCATTCAAATGAGACTGCATTATCGTTCGAACGATCGGAGCAGTTTTTTTGAAAAATGATAGTTTTTCATGCAGTTTTTCTCTTAACCTCCCACTACTTTTTCCCAACCATTTATGTAATACGGGAGTGCAGTTTTCACAAAGAACTTTTCAAGCCTTTAGAGAAAAAAATTCTCTCTAAGAAGTTCATACATGTTTGAGACTTTTCCATCTTCCAAAGGAAAGAAACCTTTAGAAAAGTCCAAGAAAGTTTTGTCTGCGATTCATGGGTTAATCCTTCAAATATAACACAAGTTTACACCTATTTGTTTTTATGATCCAAGCTTCTACATGATATATATTTGAGATCAAGTGTTGGCACGGTATTTTTCATTCTCTATAACATTGAGATTATTTCTTACAGAGGATTCCATATTCGTTGGTGTACATACAGTGGACTCCATATGCTTGACGGTAGCAGTGCCCCATCCGTGGACTCCGAGACGTAGGTGGACTCCTGCATTGTCACTGGGTAGAGGTTGAAGGAATGAAGAGCAACAAGGCTTGCGAGGACATCGAGTCATTGAGTAAGCCTTCTATCATATCCTTGTATTAAATGCGTACTTAGGAGACTTGTGGCTGGGCCATCCAAGATTTTTCTCATTTTGGGTTTTCCTTATACATCGTGACGTTGTGGTTGTGTATTTTATCATGCAAATTCTGACCTAGATGCATGTTTAGGCTTAACAATATAAAATTGGTATAATCACGAAAATGGTGTAATTGGTGCTTAATTAATTTGGGTTGTATAAGTTTAAGAAAAAGTTTAATTTGGCAAAATTCATGTTTAATTTGGTTTGTATAAATTTGAACTTGAATTGAAGTTTTGTTTAATAAGTGAAAATTTAAATTTGAAATAAATTTCAAAATTTCAAAATATTTCGTGAACCATCCCTTTTGTAATTCAAAATTTGAATTTTTTGAGAACCTCCACCCCAACAAGTGGTATTAGAGCAGAAAAACTAAATTGGTTTGTTAGATCCTTTTAGGTTTGAAAATGGAAAATTTGTCATTTTTGAGGTTTCTTGTTTTTGATGGTTCTAAATGAGGTCAGTAGTTAAGTCATTAGATGAGTGGGTTTAGCCATCGATTGTTCAAGGGTGGTTCCCACCAACGTGTTTAGTAGGAGAACTATGAGTTCCTAAACCCATAGAAAGATGGAATGAGGATGAGATTAAACTAAAAAATTTCAATTCTCGTGGTTTAAATGCTCTTTTTAGTGCGGTCACACCGGAGGAGTTCTGTCGGATTATGACGTGCGAAATGTCTAAGGAGGATTGGGACACACTCTAACTCACCCATATAGGTACCAGTGTTGTTAAGGCTTTTAAAATCAAAAACCTCACCACTTAATTTGAAACCATTAAAATGGATGAGAATGAATCTTTCGATGAGTTCTATGCTAGATTGTCCGATATTGTTAACTCATCGTTTAACTTAGGAGAGAAAATACCCGATAATCGTGTCATAAAGAAAATTTTGAGGTCATTACCCGATAAGTTTAATCCAAAAGTGATTGTTTTGAATTCTTTAATCATTTTAAACTATACCAAACTTGAAGATCTTGTAGGTGACTTACAAACCTATAAACTGGACATGTTTACCTCCAAGGACATGAAGATGAAAAATAAAGGCATAGCTTTGAAATCCCGAAAGGAGGAAGCACGTGTTTTAAATGATGAGTTTGACAACGGCGCGAATGATATGGTCATGTTTTCTAAGAAGTTTAGAATATTCATTAAGTTCAATATTGATAAACTTAAAAATTATTATAAGAAATTTGAGAAATCTAAGTAAAATAAGGCCGAGAAACCCCCCCAAAACTGTAATGACGATCTTAAGAGGGACAAGCCGAATAGATGTGTCCCACTAAACTAAGGAAGGAGATCAAGAAACCAATTTTATAAAATGCCACCCATAATGATAGTGAGCTGGAAGAGGGACCCGATTCTCCCATTGAGCGCAACTTCACCGTGTTCATGGCTAGTCATGACAGTTTTGATGATGAATCTTCCCATGAAGATAGTTCCTTGCATGACACTTTCGAGGCCAATGTTTATGAATCCCATTTGTTTGATGGAAGAGAGGGTGGATAAGAAAGTGAGCATGAATAAAAAAAGGAGGGCAGTGAACTCCCAGTTGCCTTTCGTGAGTTCTATGTGGAATCGTTGAAATAAAAAAAGTCAAACTTTAAATTAGAAGCTAGGATGAAAGATAGTGCCATGGGTAATGATGAGAGCGTTTTAATTAAAGATCTTAGGGCACGTGAGAGGACTCTTCCAGAGAAGCTAGAGTATGTTGAAGGTGAGAAAGATAGTCTTCGAGGTTTAATGGAGGCTATGAAAAAATATCTTCTTGAGTTTGAAGAGACTAAGAGTATACTTGAGTCTAGGATAGTGGAGCTTAAAGATAGATTGAGAGACTCGAGCCAGGTCAAGTTTGATTTGGAGTCAAGGTTTGAAAAATTGGATAAGATATTAGGCACCATCCAAATAAAAAATGACAAATGTGGTATTGGCTTCGATACTCAAAATGCTTTCACTAATAAAGCTAAAAAGATGATTTTATCAGAATCATTTCGGAATGCTTGAAAAGTTTAATCCTTAGGTAATACTTCCCATCGTGTTTTCATTTGCACACATTGTGGTAGGAAGGGTCACCTTAGGAGGTTTTGTTTTGGACTTAGAAACGGTTCTTAGGAAGTCCAAAAGTAGAGTCACCAAGGTCACTAAAACACGAGAGCATCACCTTACACCTATGTCCGTTAGGAGATATAATTTGGAGGCTCTACATGATAGACTTTATGATTATTATTTGCTTGCACATGATACTTCTCATGCTAGATCTAAAGATTGATTATGCTAGCTTTGTTTACATACACTATTTGTGCTTCTTGATATATACGTGCCAGTTGTATATTTGTTGGTCATAATTCCAGTCTATGCATCATCATATATGTTATGCTAGAATCATGACAAGTGTATCTTTTATATTTTTGTTTTTGCATTTATTGAGTCTTATTGAAAATTACAAAAAGATTTTGTTTGTCCTCGAGTTGTCTCGTTGTTTAAATCTTTAAAAAATTTGAAAACTCAAAAAGATCATTTTTTGTGTATTTTAGTTTTACACATTTTATATGGCATGTCCTTGTGTTTAAATCCTATATCACTCCATATCCATGTGGCTAGAATTTATAGTTATGAATTTCAATTTTTAAATTGTTCTTCATCATGCTTGCATGGAGTAGTTTGACTTTAATTTGCTTCATAGACTCTCTTTGTACATGCCTCCTCACACACATGCATGAGCTATTTTAAACGTTAACTTCACATGTTATATTAAGCTAAATGAAATGTTCTCCTATCAATTTTGTCATCTAAATATTTTGTGACTATGGGGGATTTGTGCACGTAAGAATCATTGCCCGTGATATTTATTTGAATAATATAGAAAAGAAAAGAGAGTGCACGAGAAAGGGGCTACGAAAGGAACAAATCTCGTTGGAAAAAAACCACCGTTAGCAAGACCTTAATGAAAAGATTAAAGGGAAATAAAAACAAGAAAAATGGCCAAAGGCCAACACAGTTTAATTTGTTGATCATTCAAAAGAAATAGCTTCAAAAGAATAGAGAAAAGAAAAGAAAAGAAAAGAAAATATGTAATTTGTTTATCTTTTGAAGGTGTTTAGTTGGATATCAATGACTTTGCACAATAAATCCTAGTTATGCTTATTATGTCATGACTCTGTTGATTTGCAGAATTATGAAAATTCTAGGATTGTGTACATTGTGCTTGTTTATTCTTTGAGTTCACATTATCTTGTCACGCGAGGCGAAATCTTCGTTGATAAATTTTTGTGATAAAATATAACTCTTTGAACATATTTAAGTGATGGAGTCATATATCTTTTGTCTCTAGTTCACACCCATTCATTCATCTTACCACATTTGGTTTAGACATATTTATGCCATATGAGTGTGGAAAGCTCATCGTGTTTAGTGTCTTGTGTGGTGTTTATACCCATATATGTGTGTGCTTATGCTTTATTGATACACTTTAATGCTTATATATATGGTATCGTATGTTGTGAGTCTTTACTTTCACATATAGTCCTTGTATGCTATGTGTTCATATCGATATCTATCTTGTCGCAATTTTTTATCGATATCACATAATTATTCTAGTGCATTCTTATTGGTATCATATTGATATCACATCTTAGTTGGTATCTATTGTGTTTTGTGTGGATTAGTTGTTCTTGTATTGCCATGTTGCTTTGTTATTCTTGTATCACTATACACCATTGCATGATATAGTTATTTTTTCCAATTTGTTTATCCCTTATTTTATTTAAGGGGGAGAATTTGTTTAAATTGGGGAGAAATTAATTATTTTATACAAATAGTTTTTATCTATTCCTGAACAAAAAAGGAGAGAAATGGTATCTAACTCTTTTCATTTGGGGAGATCTAACTTAGGGGAAGACGTTCTTTCTTTGGTAGACATTGTTAGACAAATGGGGAGGATTTAATTATGCAATTTAATTTGTTATATTCCCTGTGTTTTATGGTGTGTTTAAGTGTGTGTGGCGAAATTTTTAACGCAAAGCTTCTCATAATATGTGTTGGTCAAGTGTTTATTTTTTTGGGGTGGGGGTGGGATTAAGTCTTTTAGATGAGCTTCATGGCATATAGGATTTTTATTTCTGGTTTTATCCTGGAATAGCCAAAGGGGGAGATTTGTAATGAAAAATTTCCAATCCCGAGGGTGGTCCTATACCTAAGCTCTGATACCATTCTGTAACACCCCGTCCGCCCGGGGAGAGCGAACGTAGCGCTACTATCGATAAAACTAATCAAATCCACAATATAACAAGGTATAGAGCATCTAAATCCACAACACCAAAAGAGAACTACAAATCTCAATCTCTTCAAATACAAATACAACCAAGTCTCTTGAATAAAAATACAACATCTAAAATAAATCTCCAATGCTCTATAGATCAAAAATAAATACAAGTCTTCTCATCTTGTATTCTCAAATAAACTTCCCAATATAATCCACGCTAAAATCCATCTTCAAAAATCCCAAGTGCCCAAAATCCGCGCTAACCTGCCACTAAAAGAAAATATGGGGAAGTACACAATACGACAAGAAAGATGCTCAACAAATATTAGCGGTGAATAAAACATCACAATATGAATACGAATATTCAAATCAAAAGCGAATCTTATTAGCAATTATATCAATATAATTTCTCAACAACACATTAACCGTGTCACCAGGCCTCACCACCATACCGCGCCTATGCTTTTTTTAGCATATTCGAAAAAAGGAATATTGACGGGTGCCCAACCTCCGTGCCATATTAAAATTTCATGACAACATGCTCAACACCAAATATAATACCACATGAATCAAAATTAGATTCCAACAAATATTTTCATATTTCCAAATGAATTTATCAATTCAAATATGAGTCAATAATCACAAGAAAATAACGAGAATATTAGTCGCAAGATTAAGGAGCGTATTGTGTAAAATCCCATACCTCAAACCACGATGAGAAACCAACCAAAAATCTGCCCAGAAACGTATATAACACCATTAAAATCAGTCCTTAAACATCATCAAAACTTCCTCCAAGATCAACCTCAAAACAACCCCAAGAATACCTCAAAACCTAAGGTTGAATGCATAAATTAAATGGCATGTTTGTGTATAAAAAGAGAGGAAATAAAAATATGTTTTCTGAGTATTTTTGTGCCCCAAGGCTGTTCCAAAACAATAGACAACGGTCCCTTTTTATAAGGTAAAAATATATGAGTTTGAATCAAACCACAACTCCTCAAAAATACTTGTTGTTCACATTTTCTGGGACCATCGATCGATCGATCATGCCTAAAATCTGACACTTGCCCTTAAAAATGTCATAAGGCAAAATATTAAAAAAATTCATATAAAATCCGTTTTAACTCCGATTTCAATTCCGTTTGAAGTTTTATTCTTCTAAAATCATAACCAATATATTTGAGCAATAAAGATAATTTTATCTCAAAAATTATTTTTCCTCTTTATTTTGAAAATACCCCAAAAATTACGCGGGTTGTTACAATTCCCCACTAACAATGGAATTTCGCCCTCGAAATTCGTCGAATGCTTAACTCTCAAAAATTAGGTCAACAATCTCCAAAAATAATCACGTCACCAAAATATAAATTCCTCACATCTAATCTAGATGCCTAACGCGAAATGATTCTCTAAAAATTTCTATCTCCAAAATACGAGCCACAAAAACGCAACTGACCCGAAACTCAAGACCCGAGGGTGGTCCTATATCTAAGCTCTGATACCATTCTGTAACACCCCGTCCGCCCGGGGAGAGCGAACGGAGCGCTACTATCGATAAAACTAATCAAATCCACAATATAACAAGGTATAGAGCATCTAAATCCCACAACAACAAAAGAGAACTACAAATCTCAATCTCTTCAAATAGAAATACAACCAAGTCTCTCGAATAAAAATACAACATCTAAAATAAATCTCCAATTCTCTATACATCAAAAATAAATACAAGTCTTCTCATCTTGTATTCTCAAATAAACTTCCCAAAATAATCCACGCTAAAATCCATCTCCAACAATCCCTAGCACCCAAAATCCGCGCTAACCTGCCACTAAAAGAAAATATGGGGAAGTACACAATACGACAGGAAAGATGCTCAACAAATATTAGCGGTGAATAAAACGTCACAATACGAATACGAATATTCAAATCAAAAGCGAATCTCATAAGCAATTATATCAATATAATTTCTCAACAACACATTAACCGGGTCACCAGGCCTCACCACCATACCGCGTCTATGGATTTTTTAGCATATCCGGAAAAGAAATATTGGCGGGTGCCCAACCTCCATGCCATATTAAAATTTCATGACAACATACTCAACACCAAATATAATACCACGTGAATCGAAATTAGATTCCAACAAATATTTCCAGATTTCCAAATGAATTTATCAATTCAAATATGAGTCAATAATCACAAGAAAATAACAAGAATAATACTCGCGAGATTAAGAAGCATATTGTGTAAAACCCCATACCTCAAACCACGATGAGAAACCAACCAAAAATCTGCCCAGAAACGTAGATAACACCATCAAAATCAGTCCTCAAACATCATCAAAACATCCTCCATGATCAACCTCAAAATAGCCCCAAGAACAACTCAAAATCTAAGGTTGATTGCATGAATTAAATGGCATGTTTGTGTATAAAAAGAGAGGAAATAAAAATATATTTTCTGAGCATTTTTGTGCCCCAAGGCTGTTCCAAAACAATAACCAACGATCCCTTTTTATAAGGTAAAAATATAAGAGTTTGAATCAAACCACAACACCTCAAAAATACTTGTTGTTCACGTTTTCTGGTACCATCGATCGATCGATCATGCCTAAAATCTGACACTTTCCCTTAAAAATGCCATAAGGCAAAATATTAAAAAAAATTCATATAAAATTCGTTTTAACTCCGATTTCAATTCCGTTTCAAGTTTTATTCTTCTAAAATCATAACCAACATATTTGAGCAATACAAATAATTTTATCTCAAAATTTATTTTTCCTCTTTATTTTGAAAATACCCCCAAAATTACGCGGGTTGTTACAACTGTATGAGATATTTCGCTGCACATCTAAAGAATAACATAATGGTTGATATTATTGTGACACCCCGCCTAATAAAATACCGGGTGATCAGTCCTATACCAAATTAAAATAGAAATCCCAGTTTGATAATCCTTAGCATCACTGTCGAAGACTTTTTAAAACTTACTAACCACCTAGTATTCCAAAAGCTGGTGCCAAATTTTAACTTTCTAATTAAACAAAACAATACATGCGGAAATAAATATAAACCATTCACACAAATGAATAAAACCCAACTGAAAATAATTACACAACTTGCCGAATAAACCATCGACCACCAAAGTAAAATAATCCAATACAATATTCAACATCGGAATAAAACAAATCTGAAAACTGAAGTGAAAGTCTGGGCGGCATGCCCTAAATAAAACTGGAACTGATGAGTGAATCCTACTCTAGGAATGAATGAATGATGCGCCTAATCCAAACTCCTGCTAGCATCCACATATGCCGCAGCTCCGTGTCCCTGGAATAGAATATCAATCCTGGTGTCCCTGTGGCTGGACACCTAAAAGGTTTTGAAAATAGTTTTATAGTAAGGGTTGGAACCCAAAACATTTTAAAAATATTTAGCAAGTGAATTAACTGCATGCATGAATTCACTTCATATTTAAGTTAGTGTCGCACTCCCTTGTGGACATTCTCACCCCTCCACTATTGTGCACACCTACCGGTTACCTTAACCCCACCTAGTTGTGCTACCCTGTCCAACTAGTCCCGGTATAACCTTCCCTTGCCATACTACTCTAACCCGAGTATAATGATTCTTGAATTATAAGTTATTTCACAATTAACTTAATTAATTCCTCTTAAATAGTAGCATATAACCGTGTCACAAGTTATATAAAGTAAATACATCACACACTGTATTATTATCCGCATATAATATTTACGACCATTATATATGTACCTTCGCCACAAAATCCACACATATAACATAAGTATATCCATCTCTTCGAGTATACCCTCGCCGGATGATTCCCTCTAAAATGCTATCTCACTAGGTGTGCTCACAAAATCTAGTTTCCCCAAGTTGGAATCGCTCTCCAACTTAGCCCAAAAATATAAACGTAGTGGAGGCGATCATATTCCTTCCATGAAAGTGAGATAAATCCCTCACCTATATATACCGGACGCTATGACCTGGGGATATACTCGCCCTACTCCTCAAGCTAGGGGATTCACCCACATCGCACAACCTCCCTTGATAGCATTAGAGTATATAAATTGAATAAATATCTAGTCACTGATATTTAATATCGCACACAATATATATACACACACACACACACACACACACACACACACACACACACACACACACACATATATATATATATATATATATATATATATATATATATATATATATACTATCACTACACCGTATATATATAATATAAACCCCGGCTTTACCGTGTACTAAAAATCCCGTAAACTGCCTGTAATTCCCTGAGTCTGTGGCCCGACTCAACGTAATTAATTTTCTCACTTAATAATTTATCGTCTTCCCGAGTCTATGGTCCGACTCTAATATATTTAATTCATGCCTCAATTAATATAATACTTTCCCCGAGTCTATGGTCCGACTCTACTTAAATTAATTAACTCACCCATTAATTTAATACTGTCCCGAGTCTATCATCCGACTCTAATTTAATTAATTTACCCATTAATTAATCATCACAAGTCTGTGGTCCGGCTCTAATATAATTAATTTACACATTAATTAATCAATACAAATTCGAGTCTGTGGTCCGACTCTAATATAATCAATTAACACACTTATTAATTTAATCCTACCCGAGTCTACAATCCGACTCTAATTAAATTAATTATCACACCTATTTATTTAATCCTACCCGAGTCTACCATCCGACTCTAATTAAATTAATTATCACACCTATTAATTTAATCCTACCCGAGTCTACCATCCGACTCTAATTAAATTAATTATCACACCTATTAATTTAATCCTACCCGAGTCTACAATCCGACTCTAATTAAATTAATTATCACACCTATTAATTTAATCCTACCCGAGTCTACCATCTGACTCTATCTAAATTAATTATCACACCTATTAATTTAATAACTTGGTGTCACTCAACCATTATTTCCGGCCTCGCTCATTTGGCCCATACCTTAATATTTTCTGAGTCTATATACTGACTCCAAATTAATTACTCTCTCTCAATAATTAATTAAATACTTTGGTGTCACTTAACCAACATACCCGGACTCGCTCACTTGGTCCATTTTACATTTAATAATTTCGTTCCCACATATTCGCCCACAATGTGTCATACATTCGTCTCCATAATTTTCCCAATTATATTTACCTATAATTATTATCATACCCGGACTCGCCCACTTGGTCCGTAATTAAATTGAATATGTTTCACCCAAAATTTTCACTTTAAGTCTCAACTTATAACTTAGATTGCACATTCATAATAGCTATATTTTGAACTCCTAGCTATTAATTTTTCTATAATTTTTTTCACCAAATAAAATTATACCCAAAATTAAAAATACAACAAGATTAACCCACAACCCGACCTGGCCAAGAATTCAGACCGTCGATCGATCGATGGCCCCCGATCGATCGATCGATCATACCTGGGCAGCTCTCCTTCCCCACTGAATTCCGCCATTAACGAAATCCAAGGTTTGTAAACCTTAATTTAAGCCTCTAATTACATCACCTCATCATATGAACATAGTTAATTCATATCCCACACATCATAGGGATCTTAAGATACACAATTTTCCCTACTTACTTTCATAATTTCCTGAAATGGGTTTTCCATTAAAGTTTGTCAACTTTGTTCTACGAACCAAATTCCAAATCCAAACCCCACCAGTTTATATTCTGGATCTTTATGCAAATCAGATATCTATAATCAGAGATATACAACACAACAATTTCTACTTTGAATCTAATTCAATAGTCCATGAACAAACCCCCCATTTTTGTACCCCCAAAACGAAATTTTTTGTTTACACATCACTATGATATGAATTGATTATCATCAATTTAGAAATCACAACAGTTAACCACTTGCCTGTAAGTGTTCATAGTGTCTGATCCGTTGGCGTAGTCCCTCAATTTGGCTCCAAAATTCCCAAATTAGCTTTTGCTAAGCTTTCCCCCAATTTTCCTCTCAAGCCCTAGGCTTAGAATTGTGTTGGCTGCTGATTTCCTAATCCCTCACTTAGGTTAAAATCCTCAATCCCATTTTTCACCTAATGGGCTTAATTAAAGTGGCCCAACTCACCCCGTGTGGGCTCGGCCATGCCCAAAAATACCCCGAGACCCAATTACTACTCCCGGGTACTCTTTTCTGACTATCTCGACCCATCCGGACTCAACCGCACACTCAGAATTGACATCCGAATTAATTTATAAAAATACTTATCTCACACCCAATTTAGTCTATACCGACTCCCGACGGGGATAAGTGCATACCTCGTCATTAATACCCGAAATGACGTAATTAAATTATTACTATTCACTTAGCAATTAAATTTCCCTAAACATTAACCATTCACTCCCGGATGAATATTTAAATATATATATATTGCCATAATTAATTCAATTAAAATTACAACACACCAGTAATTTAAAATTCTCGAATTAATTAAATATTAAATGCACAAAAATAGGGCCATAATTAATTCAATTAAAATTACAACACACCAGTAATTTAAAATTCCCGAATTAATTAAATATTAAATGCACAAAAATACGGGGTGTTATTATTATATTGATGTGCTGGACTACAAGCCCGTGATCTCTACTTCAGAGGTCTATCCACACGCAAAATATCACTAACATTACCTCGCATGGTAGGATATCCAGTATCAGGTATTACAATAACTTTAATTTTCTACTTTAATGGTGGTGTATGTAAAATAAAAAGGCAAACTAGGAAGGATCCATGGGGAATGTAACAGCTCATGCAGTTTAGCATATCTTGCATCAATCGGATGATAAGTAGGAACTTGCCTAAGAAGGAAAGGATGCATACATGAATACACATGAACATGGGTGTTGATGCACAAAAATGACATAGATGTAAAAATGGCATCTATGTCATTTTAGTGCGTCAACAATGGGGTAGACGAGAAGCAGAACTACGAGATCCAAATAGAGAAAAAGGTAACATATTTGGAATTCAGTACATGGTGAATTCATAAAACAGGGGTGACATGACTTACAGCCTAAACTATGTGCGGTTTTCCCGCCAATAGTCAACCTACAACTAAAAATGTAGCTGCCACAAAAAAATCCGCATAGTAACAGCAAAGATCCATCCCCGTTATTTGGAAATCATGCGAAGTAGATGAAGAAGCAGTACCGTCAACATTAGTAGAAGATAGCACATGTAGAGCGTTGAAGGGAAGAGTTGAAATAACCCCTTGAACTGCAGAATGAGCCTCAGGACGGGTATAACATGAATTTTTGTTCATTGGTTCAGATATCCATCTGAGGTAGCATCCATACTCCAAGTGGCAAATAAGATCAATAAGCATAGGATAAATAATTTCCCATGGAAGCTAACTCTCTTGCATAACAATAGGGGGATTGATCCCCATGCCTAAGGAGTCTACTAGTTCGAGGTGTTGATGAAGAAGAGGATTCACAGGATGGTAGATTACACAAAAAGAACATAAGAATTATTCTATAGGTACAAGGTTTGGTACGCTCAACTCAGCCTATGATATTTTCCATATATAACACACTCCATCGAATTGGATCCCTAGAGTTAGTGCAGTGTATGCAGATACTATTCTAAGAAAGGCCATGCCTTGAAGCTATTTCTCTACAGATTGTTTTCCCTATTTCAAACACTTTTTTCACAATAAGAAAATCCAAAGCCAAAATGCATTGTTCTATCTTCCCCAGGTTAAAACTAGGGTGAGTGTATTTTTATAGAATCCCGAGGTTAAAAAAATTCTTATAAGAGATATTTAGTTATTCCACTATAAATTCAAATGTGAAATATAATGAGGTTATGAAAATTTTATGCCTAAGTCTGTTCTAACGCAATAGAATATATTAGAGAGACATAATTTGGAGATGTTAATCTAACTACCACCTACTGAATGTTGGTTCATGTTTTCCTAGAACTACTAGTTGATTTAAAACAAAGATGAACTCGGATTTATTTAGGCCAAGTTTGTTGATTAATTTTATCTTGGAAGAGTATCGTTAAAGAGAACTATGTTCTATATTAATTATTCTTTTTCTTTAAATTACCAAACATCCTTGCATTTTTGCTACGAGTTTATTAGGTCTCACCCCACTTGCTAGCCGTGTCAGTTTCTTAACTGAGCAAGAAAAATTAAATTTACCAACTCAACTATTTAAGAATTTATATTAGTCTGTATAACTTTATAACATTCTTTGCTCTTTTTTTCAAACCTTTATTCAAATAATGAAATTACTTAAAGAGGTTGTTATGATTTAATTATAAATGAAGTTACCAATTTTGTCCTCTACTTTGGTTAGAACATTTAGCTGGTTAATGAGGTTCAATTTCATCTATGGTACCCACATACAAACAACTTCATATCTACCAAGATGCTAAGCATCCATATAATATCTTAGGAATCTTTATGCTACATACATATAAGCAACAATAGATTAAAACTATTATAGATTAAAAAAAAAAAATTGATAAATCTCAAACAGGGGCGAAAATAGTTGTTTAAATGAGTTTCCCCACATCTCCCTGTTTTATAGTGTTTATTTATTGTTAATTTAGTGAATATGCAATATAATTTGATCTTTTGTCTCCACTTTCATTCATCATGTGATTGTTCCTATTTTTTCTACGTTACACACACACCATGACTAAGCCACGTTACAACTTCGAGAACTTATTTAAGCCTATTTGGAAGCCTTTGTAATAAAAAAATATAAATGTTGAAAGTAATTTAGGATCGGGTTGCTTATATGATGGTCATCATGGATAGTGGTCGATACCTGAGGAAATTTCACATAAAAACCTACTGTATGTTCCTTTTTTATTGCTTCTTTAGATGTCATCGCTCTTAAGTGGTTACTAATTGTATGAAAATTTCTTACCAATAATTATAAAAGTAATTACCATTTACACGATGTTAATTTAAACTAAATCCATATTTCTTTATGTATTTTCACCAATCTTAGGTTAAATTCATTTTTTTTAAAATTCTAAAATCATTCGCTTATATTTCTCATGCTATTTTTTTACTAAACTTCTTAAATAATCTTCCAGACACTTCATTTCCCAAATTGTTAGAAATGTCATCCATTTCACCATCCGAAAATGTATCTGGAAAATCCAATACACGGAAAAGACAAAGAGTTACTTGGTTACTTCGAGCCCAATTAAATTCTTACAGATATCAAGGTTAGCTAAAAAAATAGTTTACGCTTAAGTAAATCATGTTAAACTTATCAAATGCATATTTAATATTACAATTGCTCTTTTATTAGGAGAAACCATTTATGAACCTCTCTGCTCTACATTGTTGGAACTAAAAGCAACTCTCAATCGCCATCCCTGCAATGCCCAAAGATTCTAATATGAACCCCCACATTTTGTTGTCAAAAAGGTCAAATCTCCCTCTCTGAAATTGTTGTCCCCAAGGTTTTATTGGATCTTTTCACATCTAATTCTTCTGAATCAAGAGATTTTCGTGCCAATATCAGATCTTACAATAGCATATTCGCCTTCACTTCATTTGGAGTTACTCTTGACAAGCAACTAGCTTCATCAAGATGTGGTGTATACACGTTTCGAGTTCAAGGCCAAGTTTATCATCATTTACCCTCATTTCAACCCACCAACAACCCCTATTACTTCCAACTCTACTTCCATGACACTGGCAATGAGGTTCAAAACTGAATGAGCATCTTACCAGGGTTGTCCTTAAACATTGATATAGTTGAAAAGCTATTGAATGTGCTAAATGAAAATCCGCGCGCTCAATTTTTACGCCGTTTAAGGGACTACCCTTCACTCGATGCACTTCAAGTTCAAATCACTAAACATGTTAACCCTGATCAACGGATTTACAATGAGCCTACATCCGATGAGGTTACTGTAATATGGATTAAAGGAAATAATGCAAATATTCCTTTCGAGCGAGACATCAATGTCGTGTCACACTCTGGTAAATGACACCAAATAAGGCCCATTACAGTATCCGTTGCCACTTTGTCATGTCACTACTTTGGATGTTATGACCCACTACAGTATCCGTTGTTGTTTCCAAAAGGAGAGGTTAGATGGAATCAAGACATAAAGCGATGAAATGATACCTCATCTACAAATATCCCATCCTCCGTACCTGCAATCACATGTACAGAGGACATTTTCTCATCAGATCAAGAAGGTAGAGCCTTAACATAAAATATTTTTTAAATCTCATTCTTAAAATCAACTTTCATGACATTTTAATAATTATTCTTCTTTTCCAATTTCCACAATCGTACACTCTTATAGGTGTTCATCGAGAGAGCTCATCCAAAGTATCATGCCGAGAATACTATGCACACAAATAACATATCAGAAATAATAGACAATCAACGTTGTTATTCACTGGAAAGCTACTATAACAGTATTCTGTCGACATGTACATAAAGTTTGAAACAACCCAACTTAATTACTATCGTAACCAACAGAAAAAAATAAGAGGTGAATTATACCAAGGGTTGGTCGATAGCATCATAGCGGGTGAAATAAGAGCCAACAAGGTAGGTCAAAGAATTGTTCTCCCAGCATTATTCATTGGTGGGCCTCGAGATATGCGTCGTAGATACATGAATGCAATGGCTTTAGTTCAAAGATACAGGAAGCCAGATTCTTTCATCACAATGACTTGCAACCCTGATTGGAAAGAAATCCTTGATAATCTTCACCCAGGCCAGGTACCTTAAGATCGACCTGATCTAACTTCAAGTGTATTTCGAGCTAAATTAAAGGACCTGAAGGATCAACTTTTTAAGAAAGAAATATTTGGAAAGGTTGCGTCAAATGTACATGTAATCGAATTCCAAAAGAGAGGATTTCCACATGCTCATATTCTGGTCATCCTAAAATAAGATTACAAGCTCAATACTCTAGACGATTACGATAAATTCATTTGTGCAGAGATACCTGATATTCACGAATACCCATTGCTTTATTCATTAGTCGTCAAGCATATGATGCATGGTACCTGCGGAGAATTGAATAAAAATAACCCCTGTATGATAAATGGGAATTGCGAAATTCATTACCCTCGCGAATTCGCATCTACTACCTCTCAAGGCCAAGATTTATATCCTATTTATCGATAACGAAATGATAGAAGACAAGTACGCATGTGCAACAAGTTATTAGACAATCGATGGGTGGTTCCTTATAATCCATATCTCCTTACAAGATATAATTGTCATATCAACGTTGAAGTTTGCTCGGGGTTAAAAGTTGTGAAGTACCTTTACAAGTACATTTACAAAGGGCGTGATAAAGTGGTTGTTTATGATCCATTCGCTGAAAATGACACAATCACTGGTGATGAGATTAAATAATTCTAAGATGCAAGATGGGTATCGGCACAAGAAGCTATTTGGAGAATTTTTGAATTTGAGCTAAATGAAATTAAGCCATCGGTGATAAACCTTCAACTCCACTTGCCAAATAAGCATATTGTCACATACGGGGAGAACCAAAACTTAAATAATGTGCTTGGCACCCCGAACATTAGCAAGACAATGCTAACTGAATTCTTCAATACGTGCTCCAGATTCAACGAAGCATGTCAATATCTGTATAAGGAATTCCCTGAGCACTACGTATGGGATAATAAATAAAAAACTTGGTCTAAAACGAAGAATAAACTCAATGCAATTAGCCGTGTGAATGGTGCAAATCCTGTAGAAGGGGAACGGTATTACTTAAGACTTCTTCTAAATCACATCAGAGGACCAACATTATTTGAAGACCTTCTAACTTATGATGGAATCATTTACTTGACATTTAAATAAGCCACCCAAAAATATGGACTGCTAGAATCAGATGATAGCATTGCAAATTGCCTTTTTGAAGTTGCCTCTTTCCAAATGCCTGAATCACTAAGAAGATTGTCCGCAATTATTTTAGTTTATTGTGAGCCCTCCGATGTGAGAAAATTATGGGAAACAAACTTTGAGTTTTTGTCAGAAGATTTTAAAAGACTCCACCCAAATTTATCGGTTGCACAAAAAGATTACACATTAAATAGCATCAGCTTCTTTCTAGATTCAATGGGAAAATCGGTTAAAGACTTTGACTCGCCTCCATATAGCGGTACTCAATTATCATCCAACATCACCAATCGAAGAGAAATTACAGATGAACTACACGTCGAGACACCAGAAGAAGACTACAATTTCTGTATGCATATAAACGCAGACCAAAGACATGCGTACTTGGTTATACTCGAGAGGGTGATTGCTGGAAATTTAAGTTCCTTCTTCGTTGATTGGCCTAGTGGAACTGGAAAGACATATATGTATAGAGCGTAACTTGCTGACGTTAGAAAGAGAGGTATTATTTCACTTGCTGCAGCAACATCAGGAGTAGCTGCATCATTATTACCTGGAGGTCGAACTTCACATTCTCACTTTAAAATACCTATTCTGGCCCCTGAGACAAGATTATATAACATTCCCAAGCAGAGTGGCACATCAGAATTCATACGACAAACAAGGATCATAATTTGGGATGAAGCACCAATGGCAAAGCGATTCGCAATTGAAACTCTTAATAGAACATTAAAGGATTTAATGGATAATATTGAACCTTTTGGGGGTAAGGTGATTGTCTTCGGTGGAGATTTTAGACAAGTCCTGCCAGTAGTACGTCGAGGGTTAAGATTGGAAACAGTAAACTCTAGCATTATGATGTCACAACTTTGGAATACAATGCATGTATTACCTTTGACATTAAATATGTGTGCCAGAAATGATCAACAATTCAGCGAATTCCTTCTAAGAATTGGTAGTGGGACGAAATCATCAACACATGATGATTTTATAAGTCTTCCGGATGAAATGGTCATACATCCACTAGAAAATAATGGCCCCGAACAATCTCTCATTGACTTTATCTTTCCATTATTAAATATTAATGTGACCTTGCCGAATTTCTTGACAGATAGAGCAATTCTTGCGACAATAAACGAACACGCTGACTCCCTTAATGATATGAGGATTGATATGTTCCCTGGAGAGTTGAATACCTTAAATAGCTTTGATGGAGCTGTGGATGACACGCACAACTATTACCAAGAAGAATTTTTAAATTCTTTGATGCCGAATGGATTGCTCCCACACATATTGAAACTTAAACCTAATTGTCCAATCATTCTTCTACAGCATATAAATCCTTCAATTGGATTATGTAATGGAACAAGAATGTTGTACAAAGGTTCTTCTGATAATGTCATACACGTGGAAATTTCAGTAAGCCAGCATAAGGGCAGGAATGTCCTATTGCCACGCATTCCATTATCACCAGCAGAAAATGAGGGACACCCTTTCCAGTTCAAAAGGAAACAATTTCCTATTCGTTTATGTTTCGCTATGATAATAAAAAAATCCTAGGGACAAATAATTGTTAATGTTGGGGTCTACTTACTAACAAACGTCTTCTCACATGGCCAACTGTACGTTGCTTTATCGAGAGGAACTTCAATGGCAACCACAGAAGTACTTCTCCAGTCTGAAAAATCAACGAAAAATAATGTCACAAAAAATATCGTCTACAAAGAAGTTCTATTGGCATCAAGGTCCAAATGAATTTATTATCCCACTCATTATTGATATTCATTTATTTCTTAAACCATATTTAGGTTGGCTATTTCACTAAAACAGTTCTTACTTAAGTTCTTTTTTATTCATACTAAATTTCTTTCTTATCACTTTACATTAATATATTATACATACTGTCATCATCTTTTAATAGGCCAAACTCTTACTGATTCGATGGCGTCAACTGAAGTCGAAATTGAGGACTAAAAAATTATCAACAATCTACAACAACTCAAATCAAAGTGGCAAATTATTGCTCAAGTCATGCGAAGAGGCAATATAGACTCTTACAACAACTCAAGAGGGGCTGACAGTATTTTAAAAATAATATTGATGGATGAAGAGGTTCCAATTTTGCAACTTACATTATTTAAAATCATTTATATGATTATTTTCTATATCGTAAATTTACTCTACTAAAAAAATGTACAGGGCACTAAAATTCAAGCAGTCGTATGGAATGAAGACATACAAAGACTAGAAGGGTTGCTTCATATTCAGAAATAATATTCCATTACTAATGGTATGGTCAAGGGAGTGAATGATGCTTACACAACCGTTCACGACAAAATTGAGCTTTCATTCAATAAATACACTGAGATCGTTGAACGAGATTGTAATTTCAAATTCCCGTCATCATTCTACAAATTTACCTCCTTTGATGATTTGCTCGCTCAGACAAAGGAGGATAAAGCATATGGTATTTATTACTAAATATATTTTGATAAAACAATGGTACAATTTTTTATATTATCTTATTTCAACTTCTCAAACATACAAATGTCATTGCATTTGTGATAAATGTGAAACCAATGAGGACAATTACAAAAGAATCAAACTCTGTTAAAATGAATCTGCATGATATAGCACTCCGAGATACAAAGTACGCATTCTATACTTTAAACTATCGATTCAAAGCAAAACTTACTTAAAGTTTACTCTCATAGTTCTCGCTTTTCTTCATAGTCCTTAATATAATATTCAATATTATTATTTATTATTTATGACAGGTTTCGACCAATGAAATTCACTCTATGGGGCGACTTAACAGAGAATGAAGGCAAAAAACTAAGTGACTTATCAGCAACATTCCCTATAATGGCCGTTTCTCAAGCTAAACGTTCATCCTACGAAGGTATAGTACTATTTATCATCTCACCAACAATTAATAAAAATCCTACTAACTTAAAATAAATCAATGCATTCTTTACAGGGGAGTATAACTTGAGCAGTGTATCAAAGACTACAATTCAGATTGACCCCGATATCATACAACTTACAAGCTACATAATTAAAGGATTGGTTAGACAATTTCTTTTTAAAAAAAAAATACTAATGCTCCCTTATATGTATTAATTTCACAAATGTCATTTACAGGTTATCAACCTCATTATCATCCCCACATTTCAACAAATTTTTTTCGCCTCCCCAAAAAATAATCAACAATGCGGACATTGTTTCTATTTGTGATATTATTAATGGAATCCCATCAACTATGAAGGTAATGATTCATTTACTATGATTCCCTTTTATGTCTCTAATATCCTCAATTTAATAACATAACATATCCAATTTTTCACAAACCACATAATCTTTTATGTTCTTTCATGGCAATGATTATGGAGGTTAGAAACAAAGAAAATCCATGGTATGATGCTTGCAATGTATGCAACAAAAAAGTCACGGTTGAAAATGAAATTGGCACATGCTTAAATTGTGGCTCTTCAAATTCAAATTACACAACAAGGTAAATTAATATGTTCAAGAATCTTTCAATATTAATGATAAAAATCATATATAAAGCTTTACTAATACATTATTCAAAAAAATATACGGTACTTACTTTAGTTTGTCGTCCAAGACGAAGATGAAAGAGCATCAGTGACACTATTCGAGGAAGCAGAATCATTCATCGGCTTCAACATTCCAAATTTCATCACTTCTAAAGACAAGGTAATATCATTATTATTTACAATTCAAATTCATACATATATTCAATAAGCTCGATAACATTTATATTTACTTAAGATTCATATATATTATTTGGTTTACACAGGGAATTTTGCACTCAGACTATGTTCGAAAGTTATATACGTGCATTGGAAAAATATACAGATTCTACATTAAAGGGAAATCACTTAAAGCATCCGATCGAAGGCTTGCACGTTTTGTAGCGCTGGAAGTTGAAGAGGAAGAAGAACCATCGAATCCTAACAAACGTCAAAAGCAACATATTTGACGATTACATTTCCATTTTTTACCCTTAAACATTTTCATTATACAATTTCTTCCAAAATCAAATTATCTATTTCTTTGCTGTTTACATTTCTTATAACTTTGATTTCTGGATATTGATTTCAAATATTCATTCGTAATGCATGGCTTATTACGTCAACATAACTACATTGTTGGTTATTTTACTTCATTAATTGTCCTTAATTTTACAAAGAATTTATAATTTAGATAAAAAGATTATAATTCATACATTATTACTCACGATTTCATTCCTAAAAAGAAATTTTGGAACTCGTTCACACGTGTAACGCAGGGGGATACATCTAGTTATTTAAAATGAATGACTTGAGATACGTTTTCCAAGTGTCCGTAATTATCTGGTGTTTGGGAATTATAGTTTTTATGTGGGGTCGGACAAACGTTGGGAGATGTACGAGTTTCCAGTACGCAGTTCAATGTCCATTTGTGACGTATAAATGATAAATTAGAGTTTTTTTGTGAATGAAGCTATAAAGCAGTAAATTGTTGAAGAAGAAGAGAAATAGAATCCATTATTTGAACTCAATGGCATCCAAGAGACCTTTGCATTATCTATTCAACAAAATCTGCCGCCCAACTACTCGTAGCTGCACCACCTCTTCCTCTTCCTCTTCTCAACACCTCATTAATTTAGAAAACGACTGCAGTGCCCACAAGTACTCTCTCTCTCTCTATATCTGTCTATATGTATCCTTAATCTTTATAAAATAAAGACATGGACTCTTAGCAGTTGATCCTATATTTTAACAATCATTTATGTAAACTAACAATCATTTAAGGATATACAAGATCCTTGTTTGTCTCAAACAACTATTTTGCATCGTTGCTTATATGTTTGGGTCATTCTTTTTTTTTTTCTCAAAAGCAAAAAGAAATTATTTAGATTCGACCAAGCCATGGAAAGAAGCTACTCAAAACTTCACTTTATAGAAATGAAGGTCTTTAAGGTTTTGGTTGAATGAAATTTTAATTGAATTTAAGTATTAGTTTTTGCTTTCTATTATTTATTGCTCATAGAAACTGTATTTGTTACAAGTTTTAATGGTTTCAATATTAGTATCCAATTTAAAAAAGGGTCAATTTACCAATAATCTCAAACATATATACACATTTTTTTAAAAAAGAGACCAATTTAGTCCCTCAATCACTCATTTACCCAATATTCTCTTATTTTTTTAAAGGTCCACGCTAACGGCACCCCCTTCCCACCTTCCGCCACCCACCCCCACTATCAGATGGGTTTGTATGTGCCTTTTTTTTGGTGTTTTTATGTGGGGAGGGACTTTTTGGAACAAAATAAAAAGGATTCGACTTAATGTGTATTAAAAAATGTTTGAGGGACTATTTGGTATATGCCCCTTTACAAAATAGTCATTTTATACATATGTATTTTATAAAATTGTAGTGGGTTAAGCTGATATTGCTTCGGTCATTTATAGGTTATCTAAGACTTGGGAAGCTAGGAGTCTTTTACTACTTAAATGACTAACGAAAAGATAATTACTAACAATTAAATAAATAATCATGCTAAAATAAAAAAAATAAAAGATAAAAAAAGAAGAATCCCCACGCGGGGGACCCTGCGTAGCACGCAACTCTTCCTGCTCTGAAAAGCTCGACTCGAGCGCTAAAGTGATATGCAGTCCATCTCTGGTGGTATATGGATACGTGCGGTGAGAATCTTTGCATGTTCTAGTGGTTGTTCAATCTCTTCCTTACATTCTGAAACTAAAACAAACTTTTTCTTCTTGTTGGGACAGTCTGAAGCTTGATGCCCCAACACCCCGCACTCATTGCACTTAAAGTGGACTCCCAGACTAGTGGTAACTGAAGTGGTAGTAGGTGTTGCAGTCTCTGTAACAGGTGGTTTGGTACCTGTCCCCCCTTAGCCATAATTGCTCTTACCTTGAAGTAGTTCTCCATCTTCCGTGCATACTTGATTTTTGGCTCAAAGAGCTAATTTTAAGCAACCTAGCTCTATCTGATATTTAAGTTGGAGTACCTGAAAGTAGCGGCCAATTTGCTGTTTCGTGCCCTCCTCCAGTCTAGTCCGGGTGCAAAGCAACTGAAATTGTTCCAAATACCCCTTTACGGACATATAACCCTGCTTTAGACTTTGAACACGTGCAAATAGGTATTTCCCATTATTCTCGGGGATGAAGCCATTCATCATCTCAACCTTCACTTGTTCCAAAAAAGTAATCGGGTCCAAATCATTCGCCACCCTTTCGCGTGCTTACTGATCCCACCACACTAAGGCATAATCCTCTAATTTCGCAGCCACATATTTAGCACACCTATAGCGCCGGTATTCCTTTAGGTCAAAGAAATACTCAACGCATTATAACCATCCATAAATGCATCGGGATCCATCTTCCCATTAAACATATTCACATCGATCCGGACATCACCGTGCATAGCCTTGCGAAACAACCTAATTAAAGTATTAAGGTTGTCCTCCGTTAATCCTACATCCCGTAACACATCTTCGGGGTCCTTATTATAGCTCATTTGGGTCCCTTAGGGTTGCTGTGGGGTGGTAGTTTAGGGGGGCTGATTTTCGTGTGCGTGTTATGCCGTCTCCCCTTTGTCGCTTTAAAAGGATAGTTAATATTCATGTGTCCTTTATTTCCGCACCCATAACACCGTTCGTGAAGCGGAATGTAGAGGGATTGGCCTCCATACCTCACACCATGTTGCAAACCGTCATGGTAAGTCTCCATTCGTTTGATTGGACTTTTATAGGCGTATAACGAGCGTCAGGTGAGTATAATACCATCATCTTCGTTAGTCTCTCCGTCCATCCTCAATTTTAACAGATTGGTCTGAATTGCTTCGACCCACTGTTACACGTCACCCCACAACACCGATTGCGAGGCTGAATGAATGGAACTTTCTCCTACGTTTGTCAAATTTTTGAGCGGGCAAGCCCTCAATGAGGATCACCTCCTTCTCTGGATGCAACGATTGTTTACCCAAGGTCTTTTCCACCCGGGCTCGTTTCATTGTCTCCATTTTTGTATCAAATACATCAACGGACTCCTTTACGTCGTTCTGAAAGTCTTCGTGGGTTGTTTGAACTATTTTTTTCCCAATCTGTACGGGCTTCCTAAAAAATTTCATCAAAAATTTCCTCGGTAGACCCCTGGTTCTTATCTTCTTCTCGTTGCCTAGAGTGAGTCTGCTCACTATAACTGTCATCATCAAACTCAAATGAAAGATAACGAGCGAGATAATGTTACAGTTATTGTGTGACCCTCACATTTGATTCGAAAGGCAAGGACGGAGAAGGCAAGAAGTTTTCTTTTGTTGTTATTCCTCACCTAATTTTGAAAGTTCAGGGCGTCACACCATCCGCCTGCCTGACAACCTTTGGAGTGGTGGCCGAGGGTTTATGGCTTCGCTCGGATACCCTCCATCCTGATACTAATCTCACGGGGGCCCACGAGGAGCGTGAAGGCCACCGCTGACTTCGTCCTCTTCAGCCGCCCCCCTGCTATTTAGTGGTTTTGCCGTGATGGTGGGGGTGGGCCACAATGCTACTGGTGTGGGTCATGGGGCCATTGATTTCCATCCTTCTAATTTTTTCGTTGATGTGACTGTGCTGTTGATAGAGACTTTTGGCTCGAGGTGTCATGTCTAGATAACATCCGTTGGATGTTTTCTATCTTAGATTCTTGGGTCTTGGATTGTTTCGTCTCTTTGGGAGGTATCCTTGTGTTTTGATTTATACACGGGTAATACACACACCGGGGTTTGATTATCAGGAGCGTATGCGGCTCTGATACCAATTTGTTATGTAACGCAGTGGAAATATGACAAATAAACAAATCACTTCAATCTCTAAGAACTCAAAATATCATTAATAGTAAAAGTGGGTGCAAGGGGGAGCCCGGGGGCTTTATTTATATACTATCTAGGACTTGAGAAACAAGTCTCCTAGTTAAACTAGGAGTCTTTTCCGACTTAAATCACTAACTAAAAGATAATTACTAGCAATTAAATAAATAAGCAGGCTGAAAAAAAAAAGAAGAATCCCCCACGAGGGGGACTCTGTGCCGCACGCCATAAAATGTCACGTCGTTTCTCTCTTTTTTAAATGAAACGGAGTTAGGGCTGAAGTTTAAGTTGCAAAAATAGTAATACTTTAAGAGTGGCATTGCATAAATCGAAACACCCAGGGAGAAAAATTTGACAGAAACTTCAGGGTTTAAATTGTGCAAGAAACTTAAATTTATATAAAGAAACATTGGCAGAAATTTGTAGTATGATGATCAACTCCCTTAGGCAATCATCTGATAAAAGTAGAGCAATTGGTTAACATAGATAGGCAAAGCTTCTATTTATTGTTTAGGATTTATTAGTAGATAAGTTCTTCACTTACACTTGTTTGGTTATATTTCAGTTACCACCCGATTCCCATAGTATTTTCTCATGCAAAAGGATCATCTATATGGGATCCAGAAGGCAACAAATATCTTGACTTCCTCTCAGCTTATTCTGCTGTAAATCAGGTAATAAGATAAGGCTATATGGGTATTTTCTCCCCTTGTTTTTTGCACACTCGATGCATCTTATTATCTCAACACTTGATTTGACTGCAAAGGGGCTGTGACGCAGCAGCGTAGCTCCAAGAGTTATAATTGTCTTTTATGTCCTATTTGAATTTGTTGTTTCCTTCTCTTAGTTTGGGTATATTGGTCTTTTAGGCAACCATAACTTATAATGGACTTGCCTCCTTGCCTTTAGTACATTTTTAAGAAATGAGAATTTGAAAGAGATGGTTATGCGAACCCTAGTTTATTCTTCTCGTTGTTGTGTGTAATTATTCCCTTGCGTTACATTGAATTGGCATCATAGCATTGTTGCCTCTAGTCGTGTTTGTAGTTTATGAATAGCGATGATTGAGGTGTCAGGTGATAAAACCGATAAAACTGTAACTCAGTCTCGGAGTGGAGGAGGGATCTCGGCATTTGCATACCAAGGTTCCGTCAGCCTGGTTATCGCGGACGTCCACTCAACCAGGTTGCGGCGTACCAGCGGAGACAGGAAAGCCACTGCAGGTCAAGGCTAAAGTCGCCTTTGCAAGATGCTACCAAAAACCGTAGCTGCTTTTGACACTCGCTGACTAGCCACCACTCTCATCTGCAGAAAAACGACAAAATTTGCCTTGCTGTTGAGCAAGGGTCTTGTTGAAGCCTTGCACTCGGGCATGCTAAACCAGATCCAACACCTTGTCCCTGATTCCATCACTTCTGAATCCTCTAAAGTTCGCGGATCTCAGCCAGAGCCCTTAGTTGCCATTGTCCGCCAATCATCATCCATCCGACTAACCCGCGGTCCAAACCCCACCCCACCAGCAGCGAACAATCTCCAATCCTTCCCCCAAGCCCTCAGCAGCCTCATAACCTTATAAATACCCCCCGTGCCATCCTTGAAACTCCGAACCTGCGAGCCATGCTCCTGAAGCATGCGATCTTATGACGTTAGCTATGACCCATGTTTTTGCCATCCCTATTGTGGATATGAATGGTTCGGATTGGTTGCGGCACAACTTGTTTTATACACTGTGCGGTGGATGATTGTGCAGTGTGATTATTGATGGCGGTTCAAGCTACAACTTGTTCGCTACAGAGATAGTGGAGAAGTTGAGACTACCCACAGAGCTGCTTTAGTTCCTCTCCCCCATTGGTCGGTTGGGTGGAGGAGCTCCTTCGATTATAGATAAGTAATGTCGTCAGTTGTGTCCCATTCGCCACTGGTCCTTACACCGATGAGGTTCTGTTTTTAACTGTCAAAATGCCTATCATTGGCTTGATCGGAGATCAAGCGATCAGAAAAATTGTCAGGTCATCCTGAAAGTCATCTTCGTTTCGTCTCTGGGTCCTATCTGTATTTTATTTGATGATAGACACTTTTCAAATCCAGCTTGGAAAAAGAACATGATGCATGCAACCGATCAAGCTGACGTGCATGAGTGCCTTCAACTTGTGTGTGCCGCTTATAAGGGTGATATTAACCCTCACCACCGCCGCCTCGTATTTTAACCACGGGATTTGGTTATGATTTATTGGAAGAAGGAATGATGAATTGCCTGTCGCCACAAGTTACATACGCATTGTTTTGGGCTCTTTCTTGTGTCCCAAGCGTTGTGAGTAATGTTTATGAGGTTAATCTTCTAGCTAACTTTGGATTTCTTTGCACTTCCAACTTAGCCGACCTTTCACCTCTCTGGGAACCCACATCCCGCTGATTATGTTGCCATCTAATGGTTCTCGGCCTGCCCGCTTCTATGGGGATTGAATTGAGGGCATTCTCACGTGAGAGATAGTTGAGACAGCCAAGGGACCTTGGTCATCCTGATGCTGAGAACACATGGATTTGTGGACAATTCTGCAGTGGGATGAATGGTTTTCTTTTTAGGGTGAGTGATGCAGGAGGATAGTCTCGAGAGTTATTATCGTCATTATGTCCTTTTATTTGTATTTATTATTTTCTTCTCTTAGTTTGGGTATTTTGGTCTTTTAGGCATCCCTAGCTTACAAAGGGCTTGTCTCCTTGCCTTGTACTCATTATTATATATTCAAGAGATGGAAATGCAAACTCTAGTTTCTTCTTCGCGTTGTTCTTTTGTGTAATTATTTAGCTGCTTCCTTACATCAGACTGACTGAAGGGATCATATATGTATTTTATATAGATCTGTTGTGTATGATAATATTTCTTAGGCTTGGGGTGAAATATTTTTCACTTAGGTAAGTGAAAAATGAAATGGTAAGAAGTATTTTCGCCTATTCAGAGTAAAATTTTGTCCAAAATCACATAATTATAGTGTCTACGCTAAACTCAATAATAATTTTTTTCTATCTGGATAGGGGAAAATACTTTTCACCATTTTACTTTTCAAGCCAGGTGAAAAATATTTCACCGAGTCAAACAGGGCCTTAGATTTTGTGCATTGTGAAATACTGGATAGTGGCATTTCATTTTCATATTTCGTTTCTGTAGGGGCATTGCCATCCAAAGGTCAGGAAAGCTCTGGTAGAACAGGCAGAAAGGCTCACTCTCAGCTCCAGAGCCTTCTATAATGATAGGTTTCCAGTATTCGCAGAGTGTCTGACCAGCATGTTTGAATATGATATGGTGCTACCAATGAATACTGGTGCTGAAGGAGTAGAAACAGCTCTAAAGTTGGCAAGGAAATGGGGTTATGGGAAGAAAAAAATTCCCAAAGATGAGGTAGGAACTGAACGCTCATCTCGAAAAATAATGGTTACAATATAATTGAGAACATTAATTTTCTATCAAAAAAAATTAGGGGCATATTGACCTTGTACTTGATTTAAAGCCACTATATGTTGTATTCATTCTTGTCCTGTTGAGTTTTAGAAATGGTGAATTGGGAGGAAATAAGAGAGCAAAGACGAATATAGAAAGAGTGGGAGAGTTCTGTTTTAGATAGATACTCTCCACCCATAAAGTCACTACCCTCAAGAGACAAATTGCATCAATAACCCCATTACAATTTACTCTCAAGTCACTCAATAATAATAAACCTCGTATTCTTTAACACTTTTCAATATCGCTCTGTGAAAGAATGTTGACCTTTTTTAGATCTAAGTTAGAAGCCTAATATAATGTCTGTTTGTCAGAGAAATGTGCACATGAAAATGAGATGTAGAAGAAGCTGATTTTAGATAAATTTTGTCTTCTTTATATGTTTTTACTTCGGCACTTTTTTTGGGGGGTAGGGTAGGGTGGGGTGGGGTGGTGGTGGTGGGGACTAGGATCATAAGGGCTGGGGATAGTTTTGAAAATCTTCTAATAATCTAGTTGGAGTAAATTTGATCATAAGGTCTGGGGATAGTTTTGAAAATCTTCTAAGAATCTAGTTGGAGTAAATTCGACCCAAATCTGGCGATTAGCTTTAATAAACTTATTTTGTATCCTATAAGTTTTGTTGGAATCGTGTTGAGGGTGCCTTCATAGGAAATATTTAATTTTCTGTCATGAAAAGATTCAACACAATATTCCTTGGATGTTCTTGCATTTTTGTGAACTTTGGAAAATATCTTCTTGTAAAAAGTTTTTATTTATTTATTTATTTTTGTAAAAGGGTGGCATATGTTGTATTGGTGGTGGGGGTGGGGGGGTGGGGGGTGTTAACAATTAATAGTTACCAGCGGGCACGTAGATCAACTGGCAGGGGCTGTTCTAACTTAACTAAGGTCCTCGGTTCGAGGCTTGGGAATGCAGCTGCGTTAAATATTTGGTGGGAGAGCTTTGTCACCCTTGTGGTCCTACCCGGCTCGAGCGAGGATTAGTCAAGGTGCGCAGAAATACTGGCCCGGACTCCCCGTGGTTCATGTAACAAAAAAAAAAAAAAAAATTACTAGTATACCTTAATTGACTTGTTTAATTAACAGTCTGAAAGGATCTTACACTAACATGACATCTTTATCAAGCTTGTGTTTGTCAAGTTGAGATGGCATAAACGATGAATAAAAACTTGGGACTTGAAAACTCTTTTATATTTTTTTCCTTTATTAGTAACTTTGGATATTTAAGGTTCTTTGAGAACCTAACTAATCCCTAATAGTACGCTTAGATACTCCAATACGCATGCACCAACGCACATTATGGTGGTGGCCCTAACTGAATTTGAACTCTTGACCTTGTTAGGTAAAACTACAACCTCTAGGCACACAAAACTCTTCTATTTTAACCAAACACCCCAACCGTAAAATAATTATAAATGAAAAATTTACTAATTTTAATTAATAGCAAAACCATGTAAAAAATCCTCCAACTTTATGGAAATTTGTCACATTTGTTCATATTTTTCAAATGTATTTTGCGCTTAGTTTATGAGGACATGTATTTACTCACATATTTAATATTATATAATAATTATATATAAGTAGTTATGTGTGAGGTTCTGTTGCATCCGGATATTTAATAAAAATATAATAAATTTATTATTTTAGTTATTTAGATATTGTTTAGAAAATTATAAGGATTTATCTTTTATTTAGTTATTTATTTTAATTAGGTTATCTTTTATCTTTTAGTTTCCTAGTTTAATTAGGAGACTTGCTCCCCAAGTTTAAAATTATCTATAAATAAGGCCTTTGGCCCTCTCTTGTAATCAGAATTATTATGAACTTTATTTATTAATGCGATTTGAAAAAAATATGGTTTGATTATTATTTTTGCTCGCTTGTGTCAATTTCGCCGCGTTTCACATCAAATTGGTATTAGAGCCACGTTCGCTCCTGATTATTGTGTGTGTAAGGTTTTGAAACCATGGCGAGAGCTTGGAGCAACCAATCGTGCGGTGTGTACTCGACGGTGATAATGTCCCGAACCCAGCGAACATAAGAGATGGGGATCGAGATTTAGACGATTGGGACGAGGGATGCGATTCGACCTCTCTCGACTACACAAAGTGGCACGAGATCCTCCCGTCACTCGCTGTTGTTGTCCCACCTCCCCCACCCATCGACACCAACAAGCCTTTTCACCCAACCACATCTACCACAGCCCACTGTCCCATACATTGTCAATTTGGTCCTCCCCATAGTCATAATCCAACCTCTTCTCGACTTTGTCCCAACCAAGGTCGAAACCGGCCCAAACCACATATCCGACCAACACCCATCTACGCCAGACTCCAGCGGCCAATTTCGCCCCAAACCATGGTTGGCGAACTCACTTTTCACACCTTTACCTTCCCGAACACTCTCTGCCTTGATCTGGGGACTTCCGGCCTATCTCCTCCCAGATTTGGGCTCAGACTCGACCGCCCAATCCGCTGCACAAAACTGGCTGCAATCCAGTGTTTTCGGCGACCGACGGTGTTTGCTCGACCTCCGACAGCTCCTTTGGTGGCTGAGTTTGACAGTGAGGCTGCTGGGTTTGGTGAGTAAGAAGCTAGGGCTTGTAAAGTGGAGGCAATGCTTGAAAAGGCGTGAGGCGAGGTGTAAGTCTCGAGGCGTAATGAGGCGTAAGCCTCACAAAAAAAAGAGAGCAAAATAATATTTAAAAATACTAATAAAATCATAAAAAATAAAGTAACAAATAAATATAAAATAAAACTGCAAAAAAATATCTTTGAAGACTTTCTCACTTAGTTAAACATTTTTTTCTTCCCCCGAGATGACTTTTTATTTTTATTTTTATAAGCAATTTGATAAAATCAATTTTAACATATTGGTTATTTTACAATATGACAGTAAATTAAACAGGGCAAAATCATTTTTTTTTCATTTACATATTATTAATTTAATAATATGACGTTGACAATAAATTATTGAATGCAAAGTCAAATTGACAAAAATCATTTTTTTAGTTTCATTCACATATTGTTTATTTTATATCATGACAATAAATAATCAATGCGAAATCAAATTGACAAAAATCATTGTTTTAAGTTTTATTCACATATTTGTTATTTTATAATATGAAAGTGCAAGTTGATTCACCAATCCAATATATTTTTTGGGGTACGTAATGTTTTTATGTCTCGTTGTTAAGGAAATATGTAGATGATGGATACCTTGTCATTGACCTTAGAGATATCGAGTTACAAGAGAACAAAGCAACCAATTCATGTCCTTTTTCAGAGAATATATTAAAAATTTCTGTTAAGTTAAAATAGTAAACAGTATAAGTTAAGTGCAATTTTAAAACAAAAAAAGGAAAAAGAATAAGAGTTAGTAGATTAAAACGACAATTTTTAAAGTTAAGTACAATTTTAGAAAAATGAAGAAGCTGTTTTTTTTTTTAATTATTTTTTTATTTTTATAAACAACAGCTCTTTAACTTTTAGAAAAGCAGTGAATTTGAAAAAGAAATACAGATCATTACTATGTATATATATAATTAATTGATTAGTATGTATATATAATCAGAATACATATATATATATATATATATATATATATATATACAGAAAGTCTCCAGTAAGGACTCCTTATGGTGCAGACGTACATACCATTTTTTTAAAATAGTAAAAAAGTGAATTTTTTGATGAAACTTCATAGATATGATCTCCATGGTGGGAAGATCATCTCCAATTTTTTTTGTCGAAAAATTCAATAAAAAAACCGTTGAGATGTCATATGTAAAAAAATAGTATAAATATGTATTTTCTACAGTTGAAATGTTGGGTCGGCGCCAGCCGCTTTATCGATTGAATTTTTTGATGAAACTTCATGGATATGATTCTCACTATCGAGATCATATCCATGAAGTTTCATAAAAAAATTCAATCAAAAAGTGGGTGAGATGATCGCTAACATTTCAACGGTCGAAAATGCATATTTATACCATTTTTTTACATATCACCTCATCTCAACGTTTTTTTTATTGAATTTTTTGATGAAAAAAATGGGAGATGATCTTCCCACCGTGGAGATCATATCCATGAAGTTTCGTCAAAAAATTCATTTTTTTGCTATTTTAAAAAAATGGTATGTACCGGGGTCTGCACCATAAGGAGTCCTTACAGGAGAGGGCCTCAATATATATATATATATATGTATGTGTGTGTGCGTGCGCGCGCGTGTGTGTCTGTGTAATATAATAAATATAATTAATTATTGCACTATCTTCAAAGTATGCGCATATATACCAATTGTCAACATGTATTAAAATAACAAAAAAAACAGAGTTTGTAATGGAAGAAGAACAGTAGTTTTTTCTTTTTCTTTTTCTTTTTCTTTTCCCGCCTTAGCGATAAAGGCGTGAGGTGCATTGAGGCTTAAGAAAGGTGTAAGCCTCCAATTTAACCCTGAGGCTTAAGCCTCAAGGGCGATATTTTAGTGATCCTCCTTGAGGCGTACACCTCGATTGATTTTTAAAACATTGAGTGGAGGTGGGGTTGGGTGGAGAGTCACTTCGAGCTGCCGAGTTTAGAAGAAGAGGAGTGGCTTGTACGGTTTGTGATAAAGAAAATGAGAAAGCAACTAGGGTTTTATTTGTTAAGTTAGAGCTTTTAAATGAAGAGTTGGGCTTTAAGGCATTTGATGAGTTTGGGATGCCAAATGGTCTTTATTTGACTTTGGTCCAATTTTAAAAGACAACCAAAGTTGATATTTTTGGTGCGGAAAAATTGGGACAACTCAACAATTTTTAAAATATTGAAAAATATTTTATTTGAGCCGCCAAAGTTTCAGGAAAATTATTTTTCACCACCTATAAAATAAAAATATTTTGGGTGCCAAATTAAAAGTCCGATTTATTCCAAATATTTATTTACTTGACATGGGCAAAATTCAGCTTGTTGTGTCGGTTCGAGAGGTTCGTTGAACTATGATGATGGCTTGGGCATGTTCAATTCAAGGCTGTAGCGCTCGGGACGAGATTTTCAAAGGGGAGAGAGGGGAGGGGGAAATGATGCATCCGGATATTTAATAAAAATATAATTAACTTATTATTTTAGTTATTAGATATTATTCAGGATTTATCTTTTAATTAGTTATCTATTTTAATTAGGTTATCTTTTAGTTTTCTAGTTTAATTAGGAGACTTGCTTCCCAAGTTTTGGATTATCTATAAATAAGGCTATTGGCTCTCTCTTGTAATTAGAATTATTATGGACTTTATTTATTAATGAGACTTAGAAGAAAATATGGTTTGAATTTTTTTTTTTTTTGTGTGTCAATTACGCTGTGTTTCACATCAGGTTCAACTTTAGATCGAACCATATCCACGAGCCATCTTTTTTCCTACTCACTTTCTATAGCCATCCTCTTGTTGGCTTTCCACTTTTCTTTCACAAATATCTTTCATCTTAGAGCAAACTGTGACTGTTACTAGTCAAGGTATGGGTCAATGTTGCTTATGATCCAACATCCATCAATGCTAACTCCAAATTGTCACAATTATATTAGTTTCCTTATTATCTATTAGGTTATTTAAGCAAATGGGCAACGAACTTTACTCACTTTGGTCACTGTACTTTTTTTCCCGGTGTTTTAGCCTCTTCATTCTCATTTTCTTTTCACCGCTAAGTTTTCCGTCCAAGCAACTTAACGAATTTCTGACGTGGACATTATAAATCTGATGTGGCTTTTAAATTGATACGGTAGGATGATCACATGGTAAATTATATGACGTGTCACTTTATAGCTCTAAATACACCTAAATTATAACTTTATCTTTTTCCTTGAAAAAACCCTAGAACTGAAAAACCCAAAATATGAAAAACCTTTTTTCGTGCCCAATTAAAATACACTAAACAACATAAATATTTACAGCAAAATATTTATTTTTAATGAGATATGGCTTTCTAAAATTACATATCAACTCCGATTCATACCCTCATTAATTTGCCTTCAAAGGATAAATGGTCAAGTGATTTCTGTCATTAGTCTTCTGATCTTTGCTGCAACAGAGACCTCGTCAGATACATCAATTTTGTTAAACCCAGATAATGTGAAACAAGAACTCCTCGACCTAAATTCAGACCATCATTCACCACAGCTTATGTCGGTTCTGAACAAGGATCACAAAAATGGCAAAGCACCAACTCAGATCTCGCACTCTCGTTCATCGTACTAACTTGACCCAGATTGCACCCCCATTCATCGCCGCGTGGGTTGGTTAGTTTTTTATAAAGGGTAATTGATGTTCTGAATTAACCTCACCTTGTAAAATTAGGTTAATATATTGGCTATAAAGAGCAAAAACATCACAAATGAGACAACCAAATATGGCAAGGAGCTTCTGTACATTCATGTTTGAGCTCATCGTGGCCAAGATACATATAGCCATAGTTCGAGCTTCTGTCCATGATTTTTACTTTTTGGACAGGCAATGTGGTAACTGATTAACCCCAACGGATTTTGATTGCTGGATTTTTTACACTTGGACAATCATCGACACCGGAAGCAGTTTTTGGTTGATGGAAAATTTCATTACACCGTCGGACATTTGACCAAGATGAGTGACATGTTTGGAAATTTCAAGAATTATTTGAGTTAACTTTTGTTTGACCTTATTTTAATAAATTAAAAAATTAATCAGTACCAAGTCAGAAAGGTAAATGCCACATTAGAAATCCAGAAATCCGTTATGCTACTTAGACGGAAAACATAACGGTGAAAAGATAATGAAAGTAAAATGGCTAAAATTCCAGCTACCAAAGTGGAAAAACAGGTAAAGTTATTGTGTAGATAACCCTTTTATATTTTTCATGTAATGCCACTTCAGTCTCATCCCGTCTTACCCTCCTCTTAGTCTAGTTGATCCTATTATATTCTGCTGCCATACTTATTTAAACTTCTAACTGCTTCTATCTTCACTTCTGGTTATAGTTTTATCAGAGAATAAATTTGAGAGTTCATTTTTTTCCTCAAAATACTAAAATTTATTAAGAGCGAGGGGAAAAAAAAGCCTTTCCCCGGGGCTTACAAGCAAAAGAAAACTAACGAGATTACCTAAATCTGCGAGGCATAGATCTACTGGTAGGAGGCCTAAGAATATATATAAGAGCTACTTTCTCTTCTATGCTAAATGCTGGAAATGAATAATCCTTTATTTCCGATAATACCATTCGATTCAGTAACTATCACACTGGTCTCTGAAATATCTTCTTGAACCGTTTTAGCTTTGACTATAATTAGAGTGACGACTTTTCCATTTACAAGAGATGGAAATGGGTTTGTTCCTTTTGAGGCACTTAAACAAACACCTAAAGAGGTATTTTCCACTATAGTTCTGTAGAGGGGGGTAGAGGAACGATGAGCAGCCCCATCTACCACTTTTACATGGTATTCATCCCCTTCATTAACATCAATGAGGTGTTCAACATCGACTTCATTTCATGGGTTAATCTTCAATTCACAAGATTGTTCATATGCTGCTTTGAAAGTTTCCAAACACACCAGATTGTTAGCATATATGGATGCCAATTTGGAGCATGAAGCATGAAGCATGTCTAAGAGAGAGATTGCTGTAGGGTGAAGGTTCAGGGGCTAAAATTTCTTTACCAACTGAACGGAAGCCAATCTGGTATGAGATTTCTGGACATCCAGTATATTGAGGTGATCCTTTATTTCTTCAGCAGCTAAAACTGTATTATGAGACTATTTTGATTCGGACAGAGACTCTGTACCTTAACCTCTAAAGTTTGCCGTGTCTCTGCATTAGGTTCAGTGGGGAGCTCAGTTACCTCTTCCTCAGAAGTCTAATCTAAATCTATAAATTCCCTCACTTATCTTTGTTTTTGGGTTCCTTTTCTTCAAGTCTTAGGGGCAATAGGTTGGACAGGTACAGCGGGTCAGGATTTGCATTAAGAAGTGGAGCATGCCTTCGTTGGATTGGGGGGTGTTGTCGATGAGGGTGTATCCACTTAAAGCAATCCTACATTCAAATGGCGAGTGGCCCTGCAATTCGCAACCAGAGCAGTAGGCAAGTTTGTCCTCATAAGAGATCTGCCAAAAGCCTTCTTCACAACCTTTGTTGATCCGAATTCTCGATGGTAGGGCTTCCGTGAGATCCACTTCTATGCATACCCTTGCATACACAGGGTGTGATAGATCTAACGTTCTTCGATCCGGCTCAAAAATTAACCAAAAGAATTGACTATTTCCTTTTAAGAAAGAAGTATGAAAATAGGGCAAAGGTAGATATGGGAGTTTGATCCAAATCGCTGTCCTTGATGGCTCAGTCTTGGGATTGAAAGAGGGGGACCATCAGTAAGTCCAAAAAAGTGAGGTTCCTAACACATGTATCTTGGGACCATGCCTTCACAAAATCCTCATTTCTGATCATGACATGATGAGGGTCTAGAAGGCCTACAGCCGCTGGTGCAGCTAGACCCCACTGGGAATTTATTACCTTTCTTATATTGTTGATTGGTGGCCTACCGTTGGAAAACTTAGCAATCAAAGTATTAGAGAAGCTTTGGGCCGCCTTAGAAATTTCAACTGCTGAGAACGAAACTGCTGGTTCTCCATCCACGGAGAAGTGAGTTTTAGGTGTGAGATCAATATGAGGGAGAATAGGTTTGCACGGGGTTCCATGGCTTGAAGATTCCGTGAGAGAAGGTACTCCTGCAGTCAGAATGGCTGAATAGGAGGGTTTAGAAGAGAAGGAGGGGGGGTTCAGGGAGGCGTGCAGAAGAAGCTATTTTCTCTTTGTTGGGTATTAAAAATTTGGGATTGTCGAGTCATGCATCCTCCTCGTGTTCATCCCTCGAAGATATGTTGGATCTTTTGTTGCATCTTCTAGCATATAATGAGTCGAGAGTTCATTAACTGAGATTGTAGTCTGCACTTATTATTATTATTTGATGTGAACTTCCAGAAAAATACCCACACAACTACACACACAAACAATTAGGGTGTCTCAATCTCATTCTCATCTATAAATTCATAATATTTATAATTCATTACAAAGGGAAAGGCTGGGACTTATAGGACTTACAAGTCTTGCTCATCAAGACACCTAAACTAAGTAAATCACTTCAAGGCACTCTTACCAAAAATGTATACTAAAACCAAACAATAAAAAAAGATCACCCCCACTTCCACCCCCAACACCCACACCATGATTTCAGTCACCCCACCCATACAACATTAAAAAAGGCTATAGGCGGGAAGCTATGTAATGCTATAAACTATCAACTACTAGCATAAACTTAAGCAGTTTAAAACAAAGTTTGAGTAGCCAAATTAATTTAACAATAGCATTACATACACTAAACATAATCCAAATATGTATATTTGAGCCTAGGCGGTGCGTAGATTTCTGTCATACTAAGTCCATAGGAGGGGTCCACCTTCGCATATCAGCTTTTGCCTTTTCTGCTTAATATATAATTGTTCTTTTTTTTGTTGACTAAATATGCACAGGCTATCATTGTTTCATGTTGTGGTTGCTTTCACGGACGTACTTTGGCTGTTATATCTATGAGCTGTGACAACGAGGCAACTCGTGGTTTTGGGCCACTGTTGCTTGGCCATCTTAAAGTTGATTTCGGAGACGAAGCTGCTCTTGAGGAAATTTTTAAAGGTTTTTGAATTCTCCTTAATGACATAATACTTTGTTCTATATAGTTTCCATCACTACTTGATCTTAGAGACCTCATGCATATGAATCACTACATAATTTCTTCACACCATATTATGATACATTAGGACCACTATTGTTTCACCAATTGCAGATTGATTATACGTAACTGAAACTTATTTTTGTCTTGTTATGTTGTCCAGAAAAAGGAGATAGGATAGCTGGTTTTCTATTCGAACCCATTCAAGGAGAGGCTGGGGTATGTATGTTCTGGATGGGAAACGATCAACTTAAAAGTACATATATCATATTTTATCTTATGTTGAGAAATCAACTAACTTTTTATATATATATATATACAGAAAATCTCCTGTAAGGACTCCTTATGGTGCAGACCCCGGTGCATATCATTTTTTTAAAATAATAAAAAAATGAATTTTTTGATGAAACTTCATGGATATGATCTCCACGGTGAGAAGATCATTTCTAATTTTTTTCATCAAAAAATTCAATAAAAAAACTGTTGAGATAAGGTGATATGTAAAAAAATGGTATAAATATGCATTTACGACCATTGAAATTTTGGGTCGGCGTCGGCCACTTGATTGATTGAATTTTTTGATAAAACTTCATGGATATGATCTTCTCAATGTCGAGATCATATCCATGAAGTTTTATAAAAAAATTTAATCAAAAAGTGGGTGAGATGATCGCCAAAATTTCAACGGTCGAAAATGCATATTTATACCATTTTTTTACATATCACCTCATCTCAACGGTTTTTTTTAATGAATTTTTTGATGAAAAAATTTGGAGATGATCTTCTCACCGTGGAGATCATATCCATGAAGTTTCATCAAAAAATTCATTTTTTTACTATTTTAAAAAAATGGTATGTACCGGGGTCTGTACCATAAGGAGTCCTTACAGGAGAGGGCCTCTCTCTCTCTCTCTCTCTCTCTATATATATATATATATATGGAGAGGTTCAAAAGTGAACCTAAAAGATGAACATTTTAATGAACCTTAACAAAAAATACCTTAACAACCCATTAATTATAATTCCTATGTTGTAATTGGTCTGCGCCAGCGGCAATGGACACGGGGGTTTTTTACTGCACACACCTTACCCCCCCACTCGCGTGTCACATGCGTATCCGTTGCCGCGGACCAATTACAACATATGAATCAAAATTAATGGGTTGTTAAGGTGTTTTTTGTTAAGGTTCATTAAAATGTTTATCTTTTAGGTTCAATTTTGAGTCCTCCCCATATATATATGTATTAGGGAATCAAGGGGCATAAGGTCTAGAGGGGATGTGGTAAGGGAAGCTCCTTTTTCTCTCATTCCATTTTTTTGTTTAACTTATTTAATTTAGTCTTATATTTTAATTTGATTATTTATTGATTGGGTGAGATTCTCTTCTTTGTTTCTAGGTCATAATTCCTCCAGACGGTTACCTAAAAGCTGTTAGGGATCTTTGCTCGAAATATAATGTTTTGATGATTGCTGATGAAATACAAAGTGGCTTAGCAAGGTCAGGAAGAATGCTGGCCTGTGATTGGGAAGAAGTCCGCCCTGATGTTGTAGTAAGGCCTTTCATTATTATTATTATTATTATGATGATGATGATGATGATTATTATCTCACAGTTCATGTCATTAGCATCGCATTACACCTATATCGTTTGAATAACATATCTTATGCCTGTGTTGATCAGATACTGGGAAAAGCATTGGGTGGGGGAGTAATACCTGTAAGTGCAGTTCTAGCAGACAAAGATGTTATGCTTTGCATACAGCCAGGAGAGCACGGAAGGTTTACGTCTCCCCCTGCCTTATATTATAACACTATTTCTTGATTAGTCTGCCTAGTTGTACTCGTTAGTAGAAAAGAAATACATATCATTTAACAATCTTGGGGTGCAGTTGCCACAATATTCAATTCAATCTCCGATTGTTTCGGGGTAAAATATTTTTCAAATTTGGTGAAAAAATAATATGGTGAAAAGTATTTTCACGTGTTGTGACGTGGATAAGAGGATAAGTTTGAAGTAATTTTTGTATTCCTGATTTAAAGATATAGGAATTAGTTTATTTAAAAAGCATCTTTTTGTTTCCTAGTTCAGCTTTATTTCTTTTATTAAAATTAGGACTCATTTTAATATTAACTTTTTATATTTTTTTGGACACTGCCAATCCCAAGCCCGGATAAAGGAGGAGGGTTGCGTTAGGTAGCTGACAGCCAATGTAAAACTTTGCATTATGAACATAAATCCTATGAAGATACGCGCTAATGCTAGGGCATTCCTCTTGAGCGATGCGTTGCGCCCGCCACTGGGTGTCTAGAAAAATAGGCAAGGGGCGTTGCGCCTGCCACCGGTGTCTCAAAAAATAGGCAAGGGACGTCACATCGATGCCCGGATGCAATGAGAAATACGCAAGGTTTCCTGCAACAATCTGGACGTCTGCAGGTAAAGAAACTAGTTCAAGATACTAGACTTAGGTTAGTGATTAGGCATAAATATTTCATATATATCCCCTTAATTTAGAGGCTTTTATTACCTTGTGCGGTGCAAATGAAGTGGAGTTATCTCATATCAGTGTTATTGACATCTTCTAATAAGTACACCGAGTTTCGTGTATTTCTCTTATTTTTAAGGCAATTCATGCACACAAAGAAAAGAGAGAAACCGAAATGAAGATTGGCAAGAAAAGAAGAAAAGTGAAGGGTTAATCCGTAATTGTACAGCCGAAATTCGGATGTGGAACCTAAAGAGAAATTGAAGATTGCAAGCTCACAAGAATATAGGAAGAAACAACAACCCAATCCCAACAACGGTTTAAAGATATGAGAGTTATAAGATGAGATGAATGAACCAGAAAGTAGAACCGGCTCGCATTTTATTCTGCAAAAGTAGAACCGGTTCGGTTTTCCAGAGATTTTGAGGAGAGTAGAACCGGTTCGCATTTTATTCTCAAAAAGTAGAACCGGTTCGTTTTTCTGTATGGCGAAAATTCCAACTTAATTCCACTTATTTTGGAGAGTTTTTTTTTTTTCAAACACTTGTAAAAACGTGGTTATATATTTCTTTTAGTCAGCTAGGTTTCGGGAAGCAACTTTTTACATAGTTTTGAGAGGATCTTGAAGGCAAGAACCCTAGGGATTAATCTTCTTCACCAATTGTTCATCTTTTACATTGATTTCAAGGGCTTTTCATCAATCCAAGTATAACTTCATTATTGCTTTCAATTTCTCTCTTCTTTTTGGTTTATGATTCATTATTTCCTTGCTAAAAGTTTTTTTCACATGTTTGATTACACTTTTCATGTAAGAATTATTTCATGCAACGTAGATTTCATGTTCAGTCGTATTTACACCATGTCCGGCTAAGTTTATAGCGGCTTGGGGTAGATGATCCCAACATAGGTAATACATATACTTTTAAAAGTGAATAAAAAGTAATCCCTCATTCAAAGGTTTGAACTTTATCAAGATAAAGATTATAGGCCTTTTAATTCCGTTTACCCTAGGCAACCGGAATGTTTTAGGGTGCAGTTGGCATTTTGATAACTTCTTATCCTCATCAAATACAATTTTGATTTGATACTGTTCGGCATTTAGTCCTCATATGTCAAATGCTTAGAGAGAATTTGATGCCTCTTTGAATGAAGAATTATCTTTTTGAAGCTTTTATGTTCTATTTAAACACCGATGGTTCGGGGGAGTGTACCCTAACTCCATTTTCTCTCATATAGTTAAAGTTTAATTAAGTTATTAATTTAATTCAAATTGCATTAGTTGATAGGTACAACCACAAAATCATCATCTTTTCCTTCCTTTTTCTAGTCATTCGTAGGGTTAATCATTCTTCCTATTCGTCGTCACGAGTATTCGTCCTTTTCCCTAAGTTCGACACCCGGTTTACCGGATTTATACTTGAGCGACCGGCTTCACTTAAGTCGTTGGAAGCACGCACTAGAAACACTTTTAAAGTTGCGTCAAATTATTGGCGCCGTTGCAAGGAATTAGGTAGACTTTTAGGTTAGGTTGATTTAATTCAAAATTTGACTCAATCTTAAAAAGCAAAAAAAAAAAAAAATTCATAAAACCAAAAATTCAAAAAAATACAAAGCAAAAAAAAAAAATGTAGCATCTCTCGAGCCCTTTCATGCAACATCCGCAACAAACTTCTCACTCTACTCCAACCCGCATTCACGAAAATCTTATAGTTGAGTACGATCCCGACAATCCGCACACTTCTAACGCTCCTCAGTTTTGGGTTCCACCTTTTACACTGCCGAATTCTATTACGAGTCACTCTTCTAGGGCATCGAGTGAGGATACCGAGTCATTTGGAGAGAGAGCCATATCGGATCACGCTAGCTATGGCATTGGTGAGGGTGAGATACCGTATTGTCCCATGAGAGACTTGTTATATCCCGAGAGAACTGTCACCCCAGGATGCATTCTACTTCCATACAATGCAGGACAGTTCCACTTTCGTAATGGGATGATCCAAATTCTTCCTATCTTTCACAGTTTGGATTCGGAGAAACCATATCTCCACATCCGTGAGTTTGAAGAGGCATGCGATACGTCTAGCGATCAAGCTTGCACTCAAGACGTCGTTCGCCTAAAACTTTTTCCTTTCTCTTTAAAGGATAAAGCTAAGACCTGGCTATGGTCCTTATCACCGAACTCAATTGGATCATGGAGAGATATGCAAGCTAAATTTCTTTTGAAATTCTTTCCCCAACATAGAACGAATTCCATCAAGGCTCAAATTCAGACTTTTAGAGAACAAGAAAATGATTCGTTCGATCGATGTTGGGAACGTTTCAACGAGTTGGTCAACACATGCCCACATCATGGTTTTGAGAAATATTGTCTTATAGGGCTAAGCATTGCTTCTAAACAACTTGTTGAGACTGTGTGATAGAGAATTTTTTGGGTTAAACGATAATGATGCAGAGGCCCATTTTAAGCATGGGACACATCCGACCCTAACACCCAAACCCGGGTTTGACAAACGTCCACTGCTCCTTCCGCGTTCGGTCTCTATCAATTGGATAAGGATGCTGAGTGGAAACTTCGAATTAGACAAATTGAGAAAAGATTGGAGGATTTAGTCGAATCACGGGCAAGAGAAACAACCGGATCCACCCGAGCAATGAAAGAGAAGGTGTGTGCTATTTGTGAGGCGGTCCATTCAACAGAGGAATGCCCGACATTACCCGCTTAAAAAGTTATGCTTCAAGAGCAAGTAGGAGCGATAGGAGATTTTCAGGATAATTTTAATCCCCCTCATGTGAATTCTTACAACCCTTTGTGGAGGAACCATCCTGGTTTTAATTATAGGCAACAACATGGTGCGTTGAATCCTAATTCACATGTTGCCCCTCCTCCACCACCACCTCCGCACTTTTAACAAGCTCCACACATGCAAGCACCACCTCCTGTGCCGTACATCACCCAACTGAGAAGAAATTTTGAGGATACTGTGAACCAATTCATACAATCTCAACATACAACCAATGCTCAAAACGCCCAAATGTTTGCTGAGATACAAGCGAGCATTTCAAAGTTGCAATCATATCCAAGAGAAGGGTAAGTTTCCGGCCCAAGGCCAAAGACCTCCCCAAGGTCAACCGAGTGCGAGCTCTACTTCCAACGCTAATAAAGAGCAGTGTAGCGCTGCCACCACTCTACGTAGTGGGCGAATAGTTGACATGTCACCTCCTCCACACGACGAGCAAAATGACAAGGAGATTTCGCCCGACATGAAAGAGGCCTAAGATGTCCCCTTGAGAAAGAGTGGTATTGACAACACGGTGGGGCCTGAGATGGTTGTGAAACCTCCCATTGCTGCTCCATACCCTCAACGGTTATTATACCACTCCAAAGAGACCTCTCGTGATGATGTTTTAGATGTTCTTAAGCAAATTAAAAATTAATTTACCTTTTCTCGAGACCATAAAGCAAATTTCCTCGTATGCTAAGTTTCTTAAGGACTTACTCACGGTGCAACGTAGGCTAAAGGTAAAGAAGAAAGTGTTTTTAACACACCAGTTCCGTACTGTTAAGCGACCTTCAACCAAAATTTAAAGATCCGGTTGCACCGACCATTTCGTGCATCATGGGGAAGAATTGAATTGAGAGAGCACTAATAGATTTAGGGGCGAGTGTTAACATTTTCCCCTATTCCATCTATAAGCAATTAGACTTGGGGGACCTTAAGCCCACACCGATGACTCTCCAACTCGCAGATCGTTCCGTAAAGATACCTCGGGGGGCCGTTGAGAACGTGAATGTCCAAGTTGACACTTTTTACTTTTCGGTGGATTTTGTCATTTGGGGCGAGGAGCCCTCAGCTTTATCGAGTGTGTTTCCGTCATCCCTGACCTCCCATTCTTAGCTACGGCTAATGCACTTATTAATACATGCAATGGCAAATGCAACTCATGTTCGGGAACATGACTCTCAAAACAAATATCTTCAACATCACCAAGCCTGGGGGTGATTTGGGCGAATCGCGAGAGACGATCTTATGGAAGAGACTGTACACGACCACGAGAGGAATCACACGAGAGAGCCATTACGGGTATGCCGTGTTACATCAAGTGAGCGATAATTCTGACGTTGAACAAGAGGTTGAGAAGACGTATTTAGTGACTGATGCGGAGAGCGAGAGAGATCACGTAGTTGAGTGCGAGAGAGAGGATTTGGAGATTGAGCTTGTGAGAGAGGACATAGAAAGTAAGCAAGAGAGCAAGGTAGGAGATACGAGCTTAGAAGATTATGAAAAAGAATTCGGGCCAGTGGATGAGAGCCTCCTTGTCGAAGTCCAATCATTATTGGACTCATGTAGTCACGTCGAAGAGAGCGAGCGGAAATATAGGATAGACGAGGTCCTTCATGACCATCCACCCGTTCCACTTGAGTCCTCTGTTGCGATCGAGGAAAGGACTTGACTCTCGTTCTATTTAGAGACCGACCCATGCATTCCCGAAGTTAAGAGAGATCTACGCTTATCGTGTCCCTTCAATTTCGATTGAGATGTTCTCTCTAAGTCGGGACAAGTATGCTGCGATTCGACGAGGATCTCACTCACTTAAGTCATCACGAGCTTCAAGGTGTTCCCCTTATCTATACGGCTGGCCCCAACTTGTTCCGACTATTGGTTTACGATGTTAGGACGGGGGAGACGAGGAGAGTATCTGTCACACCCCAAACCCAAACCAATTCTAATCATTTGTTTTTATAATAATTAAATCTTCAACCCATTTGAAGTATAATTCATTTATTAATATTTTCATGCATAATGTACATAATGATCATAATATTGTTCTTTGTACCATAACATAATTAACATTGTAGGAGGGTAGCTGTACTGGGGTCTATGAATAACTGGAAAGGGTGAGGCGTGACCCACTCCAATGGACTCTGCCTTCAAGGTCTTCAAGAGTAGCTGGGTATGAAAAGCTTCCACTTCTGGTAAAAATGGAGTAATATCTATAAATGTCCTCCTGCAAATATGAGACTTCACAAATAACAATATCAACTTGGAGAAGAAGGATCTCTTGAGAATTATGGCTGTCAAGGTGGGAATGAAGAAACAAGCACTCAACACTTAGCACTCAGAGAGAGAGAGAGAGTAGGGAGAGAATACTAGGTGGTCTGGTGATAATTTTGACAGAGTAACGGTGCTGTTGATTTTTTTTCTTCATATCCTATGACCTTGCCCAGGGGTCCTATTTATACTCGGGCACTAGGACTGAGCCGACACTTTTGGTGCCAAAAAATGAGAGGGAAACTTAGAGGAGAAGGTCTGCAACATACCTTTTGTACCTACTGGGTCTGCAGTCGCCTGCCCCCTCTGACAGACGACACATGGTGCAAATCAAAGTCAAAAGGAAAATCTGTCCCCTAATGGAGATAAAATATCTGATTTGGTATATCTTTTAAAACGGCAACTTGCTGTACAAACTTTGTAAACTTGAGAGAGGAGGCCTCGAGGACCACCTCCTCTAAAACTATTAATCTTGAGGGGGGGGGTCTAAAATCATTTTTCTTGAGAGGGGCTTGAGGACCCTCTCTTCTAAAAATCACTTTTGTAAAAGTTCATTTCTTGTGAGCAGCCCTTTGGCTGCTCACTTCACTTGTGACTAAGTGTGAGTTATGTGAGGTCTTGAGTGACTCCTAGGGCCTTTCTACTAGTTTTCTCTCAATTTTAAAGTGCTAAGTGGTTGAGCTTGCTCAACAAACCTTGCTCCTCAGCCGCCGAGCCAAAACTACCAAGAGATCCCAACCGGTTCATTTGAGCCATGCCTGCTCAACTGGGCTACCTGTACAAGAAAGTAAGTGTTTATACTTTTATTCTATAAAAGAATAGCTTTTCATGATGAGGGGTTGCTTATGGTAGCCCCTCCCTCATCCTGACCTGTTTTCTGGATGTTGAGGGGGAGGACCTTGAGGGTCCCTCGCTCCAACATTTTCTGGAAGTTGAGGGGGAGGGCCTTGAGGGTCCCTCGCCCCAACGTTTTTTGGAAGTTGAGGGGGAGGGCCTTGAGGGTCCCTCGCCTCAACTTTTTCTGAAAGTTGAGGGGGAGGGCCTTGAGGGTCCCTTGCCCCAACATTTTCTAGAAGTTGAGAGGGAGGGCCTTGAGGGTCCCTTGCTCGAAAATATAATGAGTAAGCTTAAAACACCCTTTTACATTAGCCCCTCGTGCAAAGTCTTTTGTGTTGGGCAGACCAAAAGGCTTTGTAAGCCATAAATTCAATTTTAATTTTGAAGGACCCTAGAGTTTCTTCATCATTACCCCTAGGGTCACTAAATGCTCTGTCACTTCATCCCAGGTTTTGGAGATGAGGCTACTCGTGGTGGACCTCCTTTTCTAGGGTATCATCTTAGGCAAAGGGGTTGTTTGTGGTGAGTCCTCTCGCCCTCCTTTTTCTTTGGTCTTCATTCTTAGGTAGAGGGGCTGCTCGTGGTGAGCCTCCTCACACTTGGCCTTTTTCTGTCGCCTTCTATCTTGTTTAGAGGGACCCTCATGGTGAGCTCCTCGTTCTTGGCCTTTTTCTGTGGCCTTTTATCTTGTTTAGAGGAACTCTCTTAGTGAGTCCCTCGTCCTTGGCCTTTTTCTGTGGCCTCATTCTTGGGTAGAGGGGTTGCTCGTTGTGAGTCCCCTCGTCCAGGTATTGCACCTCGTCATAGGGTCACTCAAAGTGGACCCCCCTCGCTCTATAAATATTTTCTTGCTAACTTGGGTAGTAAAAGCCCCTCTAGGTGGGCTCACTTGCCCTTGGCTGTTTTAGAATAGCAGCTGGACATTCCTCTACATTAGTCCCCTCGTACAAAAATCTTTGTGTTGGGTAGACCAAAGGGTTTTGTACAAAACATTCACTTCATCTTGGAATACGAAAGTTTCATGCCATTACATCGTTACACTGTTTGATTTGGAATGGTTGAGGGATTCCTTGTGGTGGACTCCCTCGCCACAAAATAACTCTTTGTTGTGATCTTGGCAGAGGGGCTCCTCATGGTGGACTTCCTCGTCCTAAGTCATTTTCGTTTCTGACATTGATTTTGGGTAGAAGGGCCACTCGAGGTGAGTCCCCTCGCCCTAAACCATTTTACCTTGTTTCACAATTTATGCCGTGAGGGGGAGCCACTGGGGGTAAACCCCCTCTTTTTTATGTATGTCTCTGGCAGAGGGGTCATTTATCTTGGACTCCCTCGCCCTGGGTTTTCTTCTTTGTATTTGTGGGGTCACTCGAAGTGAACTCCATCGCCATAAACTGTTCTTAATATTGATTGTAGCTGAGGGGCCACTCGTGACCCCCTCACCACCAGCTGTTTTGTAACATTGTTCTTGGTTGAGGGGCCACTCGTGGTGGACTCCCTCACCATAAACTATTTCTTATTTTAATCTTGGCCGAGGGGGCCACTTGTGGTGGACTCCCTCGTCCTCAAACTGTTATTTGTGTTGGTATTGGAAGAGGGGCCACTCGAAGTGGACTCCCTCGCCCAAATTGTACCTTTATTGTGGTCTTGGCAGAGGGTCCCTCGCAGTGGATTCCCTCGCCATCATTCATCCCTTTGGCTGTGGTCTTGGTAGAGGGGTCCCTTGTAGTGGACTCCCTCGCTACGAATTACTTTTATGTTGTGGGTCAGTACCCCTCTACAAACATCAGAGTTATAATTAAGCGGACTTACAATACTATGATTAACTATTATAGTTATCAAGTTATACCACTCTTACTCAATATATATATAATGTGTGAGTGTAGTAAAATCCCCAGTGTGACAATAACGAAATCCCCATGTACAAACCCCAGCTCTTCCTAACGGTGCAACTCTCAAAATCACCGATCATATGGTATCCTAGCTGGCAGCGTACAAACCTGAAAATGTTAAAATATAAACAATAAGCATTAAGCTTAGTGAGGTCCTCCTTCTCTGCAATGAAGTAGCAGTTCTATATCAAATCTATGGATATAAAATCCAAACAATTATACCCATTATGGCAATAACAAATCCTGGACCATAAGTTCCAACAAATCCTTGTCATAAGACAAAGAAAATCGTTGGATCTTTGTCCAATTCCAATCCTGGATCATAAGACCCAAACAAATCTTGGATATTTGAATATCCAAACAAATCCTGGATATTTGAATATCCAAACAAATCCTGAATATCGAAGTATTCAAACCAATCCTAGATAATTTAATATCCAAACAAATCCTTCTCTTAGAGCTATATCCATATCTATCATATCATTTTCATATCTATATATGAAACAATCATGAGTACACTCACCTTGGCAAATTGTCAGGTTTTTCCTTTTCCTTTGTTCGGCACTTGGTCAACCGGTTCTTCTTCCCTTCCTATCATTCTTACAATATTAATATCATCATAAGAATATTAACATTTCAAACAATATCTCAAACGTAACTCAATTCATAAGCATTATATGATTTCATTAAAATCATTTATCATAAATGAAGTTTCCTTTAAATTCATGTTAAGATATTTAAAATATCCAAATCATAGCCCAACTATTCTTTAGTTTCTTCCTAGTAATCCAATCCTTATCATATTAGGTTTCCAATACAAATGATGACACATTATTTCAAGTTTTCTAAAGCAAGATATGCTCATTTTTTTACTACATAGCAAATCCGTCCTATAGGCTCATCTATCGTTCAGTCAATGTCTAAGAATTTTTACAATTCTTATACATCATAACTTTCTATGACATTCCACCCAATTTCAGAAAACATATTGAACAATACAGGATTAAAGTTTCATAATTTTTAGAATTCATTTGCTATGTCAAACGAAACTTCAAACACAAGGTGTGCATACTTACCCTTTTTAGGGCAGATTTTACACTTCAACTTCAAACTATCACCCAAGATTCATTCCTTGGTATTTTTACATAATATTCGGATATGCTTTGCATATATAAGTATATTTTAATCTCCAACTGGAATTACTCAATTCGAGTAAGTATCCGAAAAGATATAGAAGTTTGAATACACAAGGTTTCTAATCGAAGCAATATAAAGGGTTTACACCTTAACTTTCTTTATACATGTATCTACTCATATATATACATCAAGGCATGAAAGTTTAGTAAACAATTGATGATTTCCTATGAAGCACAGACTCGACACGTAATAAGTGTTTCGACACGACACGCGACACGCGACACGCGATACGTGTTTTTTCCAAAAACTAGGATACGACACGCTAGGATATGTATAATATATAATATAAAATATATATTTAAATATATAATATATATTTAAAAATATATATTAATGAAATAAAACAAATTTTTCATAATTTATATTTATATTTTTAATTACTTGTAAAAAGTATTTTTTAATATACTAATTTTTTAGTATTTATTGCAAAATATTTTCATAATTTTTAGTTACAAATATCTTTATGGTTTTTAGTTTATAAAAATATTACTTCCGAATTAATCCTTAAGTTTTAAAATTTTATCACACGCAGGAGGGTGCTATTGCATTGGCCCATAAAACAGTCGAACTAAAAACTATTTAAAGTAAAGTGCTATAGCATTAGGTGTCAAAAGGAGGGTGTTATTGCATTGAACAATGTTTAAAAGTTACAGATGTCAGTCAAACTAGCATTTAAAGTAAAGTGCTAAAGTGCTCTTGACAGCTATTGCACTGCTATTGCTATTGCATAGCTAGTGGTACTGCACTACTATTGCACTGCTCTTGACAGCTATTGCTATTGCACAGCTAGTGGTACTAACTCCTTTTTCTTTTTCTTTTTACTTCTTTTCTTCTCTTCTTTTTCTTCACTTACTTTTCTTCTTCTATTTCTCTTATGCTATTGCACTGCTATTTCTTCTATTTCTTCACGCAGCTAAAGTTACTTTTCTTCTTCTGCTATTGCACTGCTATTACTTTTTACTGCTATTGCACAGTTGATATGTTCTGTTTGTGGGAGGAGAAGAAAAGCTAGGGTTTCTTTGTGGCATCCTGATATGTAGTTTTTTTTGGTACATCGTGAAGTAAGTTTTTGAGTTTGACCCATTTTAAGGTTTTGAAATACAAAAAAAAGAGCCTCAGCGTGTCCCATTTACGTGTCTGACTTAAAAAAAAGAGAGGATACTCTGGGACACGTTGGGACACACTTGTCCTAGTGTGTCCCGTGTTCGACACGAGTCAAACCTGATTCGTTACCTCTGAGAGAGTGTCCGTGCTTCATAGATGATTTCTATCATTTAAATCAGTAACACAAAAAAATATAACAAGATCCATGGATAGAATTACCTTAGGGACTTTTATGTAATTTTCTAAAAAATTTTCTCAAATTTTCACCCCGCTTTCTTCTTCCAAAACTTCACAATTATTTTTCCTCAAGCTCCAACTCTCTCATGGCTGAATTTGCTGAAGGAGGAGCTTATTACAAGGGTTTAAAGTCGGCCAAACCACCCTCTCCTTCCAACCAATCAAATCGAACCTTTTGTTATACTAATAAGACAAAATACTACTTAACGAATGGATTGATTTGCCCGTGTTTCGTGATTTCAGCATAACTCTTTACTCGAGCCTCTGTTTTACACACCGTTTGTTGTGTTACAAACCTAATTCATATATCTACAACTATCTAGTTTTAACCTCAAGTCAATTGTTATATTATGACGGCCAAAACTAATCTCCAACATGAACATTCCTACCGAAAGCTTCAAAATTTTGTGTTTGTAACTAATTCGATATTTCATGCTTTATGATGGTACGATTAGACTACGCATAATAACTTAACATTAGACATACTAATAGTACATTATACATATCACATAAGGTAAGCATGTTCAAACATAATTAATCATAATTATATCAGGGTTGTCACAGTATCGGATCCCGTACAGGGGGTCGAATGAGTTTTTTGGAGAGAGAGATAGGTCATCGCACTCCCAACGCGTATGGGGTGAGTTTTTTAGTTATATTTTTGAGTCGTGTGTTGGTGGTATATAGTGTCTTATTGCATTTTAATATTTGTTCGTTTTATTTGCGCACTTATTCTTTTTCTTCCTTAGATTTTGGTCCTTTTGATTGAGGACAATGCAAAAGTCTAAGTTAGGAGGAGGAGGGGGGGGGGGGGGGTGACAAGTGCATCTTTTAAAAACTTCACAAATTTTTAAAATGCCCCCAAAAAGAAAAAAATCGAAAATTCCCCCCAAAATTGAAAAATTCGAAAAAACCAAAAGTATTTTTCTTCAAAATAAATGAAATTGGAATTTAAAATTTTCAAAAATATCACTAAAATTTTGTTTGAAGTCTCAAATTGTAAAAATCAAGAGCACTAAGCCGAAATTGATCAAAGATAGAAATTGAAAGAAAATTGACGACTTTACGAATAAGTGTGGAGATTAATCAACTCGGTGAGATTTTGAGCCTTTCATTTTTGTGAATAATTAAATCAATCCGAGTTAATGGTTAACTCATAGTTCAATTCATCGTTTAAAGTAAGTCGTTGATGATCTCGATACCTTTGTTTTGATTGGTCACGGGAAACGAGTGAGATGTTGTCTTGAAAAACGCGCTAAAATATCTCTAAACTAAATTATTCTCGAGACGCATATAGTTAAATAATTAGTAATTCGGATAAATGAAGTTAGGCCATCGTTTGTTACCCAAAAATATTAGCCATAAAAAGTTATGAAAAATTATCCTTTTGCTAGCCAATTTGAGCCCAAAATGATATTCAGTTTTGTTTGTAACCCAAAAAACCCGTTTAGCCCGGAGTTGTGAAAATGCAAATTCATCAATGAAGTCCAAAAAGGGGAAAAAAATTAGAAGAAAAATGCTCAACAAAAATAGCAAGAAAAGAGAAATGTTAAAAATAGAAAAAAATGGAAAAAGAAAAGAAAATGAGCAAAAGCTCGAAAAAGCACTAATGAACATCATAAGAAAATTTTCCAGTTCCCAATTTCCCAACCATTCTCCTTTTATCCAATACACCTTATAACCCGAAAAAGTCCTAACTGAGTCCGAATAACGAAATTAATTACCGCGTGGAGAGCCAAGACACAAAAAGATAATAAGAGAGATTAATTGGTGTGAATAAGAGGCGATGATTCCCGTTTTTTAATAACCGTATTCTGATGATGAGATCTTTTCACCATAAAAATTCTGGCTTTCAAATTTTTCTGCATAAATTCGTGTTCCAATGTATTTACTCTTTATATCACCCATACCGAGAGAAAATAACCACATTCCAATTGATTCGTTTTTTAGAGCATTCGTGAGCATTTGAATCAAAACGAATTTTCCGAAAGTAACGTAATGATCAATCGGTGGAAGTTAGCGGTTTAATTTTCGGCTTTGTACACACACACTACAAATTGAGACTAGTGAATATAAATTTATGGTGACTATTTTTGGAAAGTTTAAATTGTACAGTTTTTAATTATTTTGAATTTTCTTTGAGTCGAAAAATGAATTTTGTGGGTATATTCACTACAAACCCTCACGAGAGATCACTCGTCCTACTAGGGTAGCCTAGGGGTTTAACGGCTTGTTGCATACGCTAAATGCAATCGCTTGTCCACGAAAAATACACTTTTTCTCAATTAACTTTTCAAGTGTTTAGTATTGCTTGATTCTTTTACATTGCTCGGGACGATTAAAGTTCTAAGTTAGGAGCGCTTGATTAAGCATAAATATTTTATATTTATCCCCTTAATTTAGAGGCTTTTATTACCTTGTGCGGTGCAAATGAAGTGGAGTTATCTCATATCAGTGTTATTGACATCTTCTAATAAGTACACCGAGTTTCGTGTATTTCTCTTATATTTTTCAGGCAATTCATGCACACAAAGAAAAGAAAGAAAAGTGAGAAATGAAGATTGGCAAGAAAAGAAGAAAAGTGAAGGGTTAATCCGTAATTGTACAACCGGAATTCGGATGTGGGACCTATAGAGAAATTGAAGATTGCAAGCTCACAAGAATATTGGAAGAAACAACAACCCAATCCGAGCAACGGTTTAAAAGATACGGGAGTTATAAGATGAGATGAATGAACCATAAAGTAGAACCGGTTCGCATTTTATTCTGCAAAAAGTAGAACCGGTTCGGTTTTTCAGAGATTTTGAGGAGAGTAGAACGGTTCGCATTTTATTCTCAAAAAGTAGAACCGGTTCGTTATTCTGTATAGCGAAAATTCCAACTTAATTCCACTTATTTTGGAGAGTTTGTTTTGTTTCAAACACTTGTAAAAACGTGGTTATATATTTCTTTTAGTCAGCTAGGTTTCGGGAAGCAACTTTTTACATAGTTTTGAGAGGATCTTGAAGTCAAGAACCCTAGGGATTAATCTTCTTCAACAATTGTTCATCTTTTACATTGATTTCAAGGGCTTTTCATCAATCCAAGTATAACTTCATTATTGCTTTCAATTTCTCTCTTCCATTTGGTTTATGATTCATTATTTCCTTGCCAAAAGTTTTTTTCACATGTTTGATTACACTTTTCACGTAAGAATGATTTCATGCAACGTAGATTTCATGTTCAGTCGTATTTACACCATGTCCGGCTAAGTTTATAGCGGGTTGGGGTAGATGATCCCAACCTAGGTAATACATATAGTTTTAAAAGTGAATAAGAAGTAATCCCTCATTCAAAGGTTGGAACTTTATCAAGATAAAGATTATAGGCCTTTTAATTCCGTTTACCCTAGGCAACCGGAATGTTTTAGGGTGCAGTTGGCATTTTGATAACTTCTTATCCTCATCAAATACAATTTTGATTTGATATTGTGCGACATTTAGTCCTCATATGTCAAATGCTTAAAGAGTATTTGATGTCTCTTTGAATGAAGAATTTTCTTTTTGAAGCTTTTATGTTCTATTTAAACACCGACGGTTCGGGGGAGTGTACCCTAACTCCATTTTCTCTCATATAGTTAAAGTTTAATTTAATTTTTCTTGCATGCGTAGTTAGTTATTAATTTAATTCAAATTGCATTAGTTGATAGGTACAACCACAAAATCATCATCTTTTCCTTCCTTTTCTAGTCATTCGTAGGGTTAATCGTTCTTTCTATTCGTCGTCACAAGTATTTGTCCTCTTCCCTGAGTTCGACACCCGGTTTATCGGATTTATACTTTAGCGACCGACTTTCACTTGGGTCGTTAGACGCACGCACTAGAAACACTTTTAACGTCGCGTCAGTTAGCGACTTGGAACATAGGGACCATGACAGGAGAAGGGATGGAGTTGGTAGATATCATGATAAGAAGAAAAATTATCATAACTTGTTTACAAGAAACTAAATGGGTTGGTGAGAAAGCTAGAGAGGTAGAAAATACAGGGTTTAAATTATACTATACAGGAAAACATAGAAATAGGTACGGAGTTGGAATAATAGTAGATAAGAATTTTAAGGATGATATCGTAACATGGTATTTGGTGAGAATATAATTAATATTATTAGTGCTTATGAACCCCATATAGGATTAGATAAGTACACTAAAGTACAATTTTTGGAACAAATGGATGAACTAATTCAAGAAATACCCGTAGGTGAAAATCTATATAGGGGGAGATTTTAATGGCCATTTGGAGAAGATCGTGTGGGATATGAGATAGCGTATAAAGGATATGGTTTTGGAGAGAGGAACGACGGTGGAGAGTCTATCTTAGATTTTGCGATGACTTATGATTTTGTACTAGTAAACACATGTTTTAAAAAGAGGCTTGAACACTTAATAACTTATAAAAGTGGAACACATAAGAGCCAAATAGATTTTTTCATTACTAGGAAAGGAGATCGATTAACGTGCAAAGATTGTAAGGTTATCCCGGGAGAGAGCTTAACCTCAAAACATAGGATAATGGTATTGGATATAAATATTAAAAATTAATCACGAGTGCAAAAAGAGAAGATTAACCCACGAACTAGGTGGTGGAACTTTAAAGGATAGAAATTAGAACTATTTAAAGATAAAGTATTAAATGAAGCATCATGGAATACTGAAGAGACTAACATAATATGGAATAAGATGGCCACATGCATTAAGAGAATATCAAAAGAAATTCTTGGAGAATCAAAAGGCAAGGGGCCATAATCTAAAGAAACTTGGTGGTGCAATGAAGAAGTACAAAATATAGTAAAAATAAAAAGGGAGTGCTTTAAAATATGGCAAACAAATAAAAATGAAGAAAATTTTGAAAAATGTAAATGGGCTAAAAAGGAAGTTTAGAAAGTGGTAAGAGATGCTAAGTTAAAAGCGTATGATGATCTTTATACAAAATTAGGAACACAAGAAGGGGAAAAAGTATTTCTAAGCTTGCTAAACTTAGGGACAAGAAAACAAAAGATTTTAATAACGTTAAGTGTATTAAAAGTGATGATTCGAGAATTCTAGTCAAAGATGAGATTATAGAAAGATGAAAAACTACTTTGAGAGGTTATTAAATTAAGATAATGAGAGTAGATTAGATATAGAAGAACTTAGGGAGACTGGAGAAAATATATTTTCTCGCAGAATTGGGACACCAGAGATTAGGATTGCTCTAAAAAAAGATGAAAACATAGTGGGCTTTAGGACCAGATGGTATCCCTATTGAGGATTGAAAGTGCTTAGGGGAGGAAGGAGTATTTTGGCTTACAAAATTATTAAATAGAATTATAATGACTACTATGATGCTCAATGAATGGAGAAAGAGTGTTTTAGTACCTATTTATAAAAATAAAGTGGACATACAAAGTTGTTCAAATTATTGTGGTATTAAATTAACGAGTCATACAATGAAACTTTGGGAGAGAGAGATTGAATATAGATTGAGATTGAAAACAATAGTATCTGAGAATCAATTTGGGTTTAAACTTGGGAGGTCAACAATGGAAGCAATTTATTTATTGAGGAGATTAATGGAGAGATATAAGGAGAAAAAGCAGGATCTTTATATGATTTTTATAGATTTGGAGAAGGCGTATGATAGGATACCCAGAGATATAATTTGGTGGGTTCTACATAAAAAAGAAGTGACTCGTAGGTATATTGATGTGATCAAGGATATGTATGATGGGACCATGACTACAGTAAGAATATTAGCCGAAGAAAGTAGTGAATTTTCAATTACTATAGGTCTACACCAAGGTTCAAAATGAGTGTGGCGGAGATGCAAATGCTAAGATGGATTTGTGGTAAAACTCGAAAGGATAAAATTAGAAATGAACAAATTCGTGAAACGGTAAAAGTAGCATCTATAGAAGATAAATTGAGAGAAAATTGACTTAGATAGTTTGGACACGCCAAGCGTAGACCATTGGACGCTCCCGTAAGGAAAAGTGATTTAGTTAGTATTGATGGTAACACAAGGGGTAGAGGTAGGCCTAAATTGACTTGGTGAGATATTATAAAAAAGGACATGATATCACGTGGTTTAACCAAAGATCTTGCGCTGGACAAAATGGAATGGAAAAATAGGATTCATGTAGCCGTGACCCCAAATAATTGGGAAAAGCTTTGTTGAGTTGAGTAGATATTTTAGCAAGTGCTTTGACTTTTCATTATGATCGTTCTTTTGTGACTGTGTGTTTTAGTTCTACTGCGTTGAAATCATATTGATAGTTAAATTTTGTACCCAATTTTGTCAAAAACACGTAATTATAAGATAAAATTCTTTATGAAAGCCATGGACTATGAATTCCTTTATTTTCTCTGCTCAACTTGCACAATATGGGATTTTTTTTTTCAGTTTTTAATATAGCTTTAATTTAGTTCCTTCAGACCCATTAGGACTACACAAATATTGTTGCTGAGGTGGCTACATGTTTTCATTGTAGTTAGTTATATTATGTTTTCTGTTCGTCCTTTTCTGTCTTTCCACCTCTTAGTACCGCTGTTGGGCTTTACTATACCTAACATGTCTTTGATTGACTTATTTTCAGCACCTTTGGAGGAAATCCATTGGCCAGTGCAGTTGCCATCGCATCATTGGAGGTGATCAGGGATGAGGGACTTGTTGAGAGGTATTAAACTTATTGCCTAATGATATATTATCAAGTCACATTCTATAATCATTGGATTTGAAAAACTGTCAACTTGACATATTTGATCTTTAATATTGTCACTTGTTGATTGGGTGAACATCTTTTGGTAACGATTTGATGAGAAACACATGGTAGGACCTCACATGGAATTGGGATACACTTACATATATTACTATTTGGAATTATATTGTGGATTCTAAATTATCAAGTCACTGCAAAAAACCTTATTCTCCAACTCTGACAATGGTACCGCTGGCGCGGACCAAAAAAAGAAAGGAAATAGACGAAGAGAGAGAAACGAGGGAGAAAAACAATCCGGCGAGGATTTTGGCGATTCCGGTGCGTGGCGTAGGGTGAGAGTGGGATTATGTGTTTATTTTTAGAAAGATAGTGAGTTTTAAATGGGTATGAGTACGAGTATAAATATCTTTTTAACTAAAACAAATAACAATTGGGGTAATAGTTATCAAGTCCCATTCACTTAGTCAATGAGGCAAGAGATCCTTTGACTGAGTCAATGATGTCAAAGGTCCTATTTTGTCAACTCAGCACATTAAAATGACAAATATACACCCTCACAGCTGTATTAGATCGTTTTTTTTTAAAACCCACCATATCTTTAAAAGTTCATAACTTCAAATCTACAAATCCAAAATTCACAAAATTTATAGATTTGGAATCTACTCATCAAGATCTATCAAACAACACCCATATATTCGATATTTTTTGACAAAAAAATCGAAACAGATAAATTTACGGTTTCTGTAAAACCTCTATTTTTCCCGTCGAAAACTCTTCTTCTCCAGCTCGGGCTATGGTGCCATTGGCGGAGACCAAAAAAACAAAGAAATAGATGAAGAGAGAGAAAGAAACGAGGAGAGAGAAACACTCTGGTGAGGCTTCTGGCCGCCTACAGTGAGATTTTCCGATAGGCTGTTTCCGGCTAGTCTCCGAGAGGTTGGGCGGGGTGGGGGTGGGGTTGGAGATGGGGCTACTAGAGAGAGAACGAGTGTGGGATTATGTGTTTGTTTTTAGAGAGAGAGTAAATGGATTTAAAATGGATATATGTGAGAATATATTTGTCTAAATATATGTAGTTTATAATGAAAAAGGACTTGGTACATTAAAAAAAAATTAATTGAATTTAATGCATCTTTGACTCAATAAATGGGACTAGCATTGAATTATCCCATAACAATTTACCTGTTTTGTATACTCCTATCTCTAAAAGGACCACACAAACAAATGTTATTGTACCATAGGGACTATATTTATAAACATGAAAATCAGTGTCCTATAAATTCAAATATAGGGTGGAACATGACTTTGGGCCAAATTCTCTATCAAAATATTGGCAGTCCCTCACCTTTACTCATAAAAGAGTTTCTGTAAAATCTTGTAAGCGCATAAACAGGGCCCTTATGCAGAATGTTTTTCAAAGTTCTGTTGACTAAAGTTTTAGGATATCATCAGTTTGATTAGCTGATTCAAATTGCATATCATCAGCCGGATCAGCTAATTCAAATTGAATCCATGTTTCTTTAAATAATGTGGTGCAAAATTACTTCTAATGTTATTCTATTCTTTGTTTCTTAATCAAAATTTTGATCTTCGATGTGTTAATCTTATACAGATCTGCACAAATGGGACAGGAGCTTAGGCATCAGCTAATAAAGATTCAACAGCAATTTCCCAAATTAATAAAGGAGGTTCGAGGAAAAGGTTTATTTAATGCTGTCGAGCTTAATAGCACGGCCTTGTTCCCTGTGACCGCTTATGATATATGTCTCAAGTTGAAGGAGAGAGGAATTCTTGCTAAGCCTACTCATGATTCCATTATCCGACTAACTCCTCCCCTCTCCATCAGGTATAGAAGCATGCTCTAAGATTGTTTCCTAGTTTCAGTTTTCATCAATTTCTGTTTCTTTGGAAGCATCAAACATCATTATCTTTTTATTGAAGCCTTCGACTGGAAGTGACCTACTAGCCCTCGATCAATCTTGTTTACTATCGTTTACACGTTAAGATAACTAACTCCTCATATATTCATCTCTCAAAATGTATTAGTCTCCTTCAAAATAGGGTAACACTTTATTTATAGGGTACAAGAGAATGATAGATAACTTTTTTTAGAATATGATGATGTCATTGGGGGGGGGGGGATATCATGTGTAGTAGTGAGCATTAACACCATTCTAGAATATTCCAAAGGAATATTCATCTATTCTAAAACTTCTAAGCACCAAAAATAGAAATAAAGATACAAGTAATTCATGGCCCTTGTGTATGCATCACTTAAATTGAGGCAAAGCCCACTTGTTTTAATGGGTTAAAGGAATTTAAATTGAATTCTGGGCCCATTTTATCTTTGATATTTAAATTTAGACCAATAAAATCCACGAGCACCATACGTAAATGGGCTTGAACCTGGAATGCAAGCCCATGTCTATCAAATAAGCCAGGACCCACTTTTAATGGGTCCAATTTCAGGTACCTTGACTCACTTTTCTCCTTCGAAACTTGCAAAATTAAAAACTGAAACTCTCAATTTATTCTGAGACGTCAGCCGATCTGCTTCCTTTGGCTTTGGTGACTGCTAAGGAATGGATATCCAGATTTGAGACTCATTTCTATCTCCTCACACTCCATATTTGCTATCATCGCTCTGTCACTATCACAAACTGGAGGAGGCATGACCTTCGACGGGGTCACCTTGTCCTTCTCGGCGGCTCCTTACTGTTAATCTCTATGCGGAGTCTCATTGCCATGGGAGGTGATGCCATCCACTTGTGGTTGTGGCTACTTCCAAAAGCCTCACCAATGGAGAAGGTTGCTAGCTCGCTGGTGGTTGAAGTTGGTGGCTGGGTTCGTTGTTGCTTCGGTGTTGTGATTTAGGTGGTACCAGGATTGGGGTTTTGTCGTTCGGGTTATAATGGGTTTGTGGGGTTCTTCTAGGTCTTAGCAAGGTGAAAAATTTCTAAACCTACTCATTGACAGAACAACCTCGCGTGAAGGTTGAGACCGTGGGCATGCTACCATGAAGTTATCGATCCAAGGATTCATAGACTTTGATGAAGATGTTGAGAATCGAGAGGTGAAGGGTCATTTTCGAATCCATTTGTTCTTCGATATATTTGATGTGTATCGGATATGTAGCGACACGTGGCGTGTGGTTGTGCCCACGAGAGAAGACTATCTTTTATTTTCTATTTTCAGTTTAGGGTTTAATTGTCCTTTTCCTTTATTTTTAGTGTTTAATTTTTTTCCAAGTATGTTTGGGACTAATGAGTCATTTTTAGGTATTAGTTGTCCTTTTTGGTCATTTTGGGTATTAGCTTGGCTAGCAAGCTAACTTCTCCTATAAATAGGCCCTCATTTGTACTTAAACGTTGAATGTTGAGAATTGGGAATAGAGAGAGAAAGAAACCCATTTCACTATCTTAATTATTTGTTATTGTTGTTGTTGTGAAGTGTAATTGTTGTGAAGTGTAATAATAATACTTCCGCATTTGAAGATTTACATCAAATTGGTATCAGAGCGAGGTTTGTTCTTGGTGTTCGTCAGGGTGCGTGAAGCGGGTCATGAGTTGAGATTCCAACTCCAGCAACTCTTCAATCAAAAGATTGATAAATGTCCAAATGAGAATCGGGTGATGGAAACCCTAAATTCCATCACCACTAAAAGAGGAGATACCAACTCTTTTAGCTCCTCCACACTCCATCTCCGCCACTATCCTCCTTCATCTTCACCTCCTACCGCCACAGAACCACCACCCTATATACATGAATCTCCGTCTTCAATTTTTTTTATCCAAACCCTAACCTTAATCCCCAAGAATCCACCAAACCCAAGAAACCCTAGCCCCACCGCTGCCCAACCAACACACTGCCCTAACAGCTACCACTGCCCCGCCCCACCCCACCCCACCCCACCCCACCCCACCCCTTTTCTAGCCACCCGACCTACCCTGACCAAGTCGTAACTCCTCCCAAACCCTCTGGCCCCATTTCTGACCAACACCACAAGCCGAAAAAGCCCAAAACAACCCGAAACCCTCCATCGTCACCTCCCCCACCCTTCTTGACAGCCGCCGACCACCCCTCTTTTAAGAAAAAAAACTACCGACCACTATCCAGCCCTCAGGGCTCTTTTCCGGCCCCGACATAACCCCAAACCCACCAAAACAGCCACCAACACTTCTCTAGACCCTCAGCCACATCATCCAACTCCCGATCTAGTTTCCCCCTTCCCCTATTGATCGGAAATGCACAAAAAAAGGGTCGAACCACCATCCAGGTGGCCGCCGCCCCCTTCTGGTTCGGATCCACTAGGGTTTTGCCCTAAAAAGACCCCATTCCCTTCCCTTGCCCAGACTTACCAAAAAAAATCAGCCCTCTCCATATTTTCAAACCCTAATCTATCCCACCCCAATTTTACCCCAATTACCAAACCCTAGCCTTTTTCTTTTTACCCCAAAACAACCCCACTCCCTTTATAACCCTAATTTCCCCTTTCCCACTCATTTAATGCCCAACCAAGTAAATCCGACCCTAAACGGGCATGCCGTACTTTGAGCTGATCTCACCCACCCTATTGACCTCTATTCCGGTCAATTTTTGACACAATAAATGACTTCCATAAGAAATGTACCCACCGGGGATACATTTTTCAACTATTTACCATTTTTTGGGCCCGGCTTTCTGGGATGTTGCCGTCTTCATTTCACTTGTTTCACCATCGTACTCGCAAAGGTGCGGTCGCTGGAGTTACCGTCCGGTCAGATTCAAGGGTCCACCAAGCCAAGTTGCAACCATGTGTTTATGGTGATGAGAAGGCGGAATGGTCGTCAGTTTTTGGCTGCTCGGATTCCGTAGGGAGGCATCGTTGAGATTCGGGTATATTAACCCCATTGTTGAAGGTCCATATGGGTCTAACAGAAGTTCGGCCGGTCCATTTGCGTGTTGGATTTGATTTGGGGTTTTGCTTTGCTTTGGAAATTAACACTTGTACCTACTCTTGTACATGTGGCATTGATGAGTCACCCTTAAAGCTTGAGGATGAGCTTTTTCGAAGACGGGGAGAATGGTGTGTATCGGATATGTAGCGACATGTGGCGTGTGGTTGTGCCCACGGGAGAAGACTATCTTTTATTTTCTATTTTTATTTTAGGGTTTAATTGTCATTTTCCTTTATTTTTAGTGTTTAATTTTTTTCCAAGCATGTTAGGGGCTAATGAGTCATTTTTAGGTATTAGTTGTCCTTTTTGATCATTTTGGGTATTAGCTTGGCTAGTAAGCTAACTTCTCCTATAAATAGGCCCTCAACTTCTTCCCCTTTCAAACATTGTCTTCATTCATGTGACTTTAAATTCCACTTTGAGTACCTACACACATGAGACAACAAACATATACCCTCGTGACGTAGTGAGTTTGAAACAAAATATATTATAAATAAATCCCCCTTTGTTTTTATCAAAATAGACAAATATACAAGGAAGTAGAAGCCATAAACATTAAGTGCAGAGCATCACGACAAAGAAAAGATATCATCACATAAATATGTAAATCCAGTACGTATAATGATCATCCCGAAGGCAAACAAACACCAACTATTTTTGAAAATTTTCAATTTTTTCAAACAAAAAACAAATTTCACAAATACAATTTGCAAAACCTTATATAATATATGCAAAAATATATTAAAGCAAATTCGACACACATATATAGGTATAAACGACCACAAACCATGACATAAACTGTGTCCAAACGGTGGAACGGAATGAATGAGCGTGAACTAGTAACAAAAGAATTATAATCCAAACACTCAAATATGTTCAAGAAGTTCTAATTGACCGCAAAACTTTATCAAACTAAGCTTTAGCCTCAAGTGACAATAAAAGTTGAACTTAATGAACAAAACAAACACTATGCACACAAGCCTAGAATTTTAATGATTCTACAAATCAATAGTGTCATGACGAAATAAGCATAATTAGGATAAATTGTCATTGTGCAAACCCATTGATATTTCCATCCAAACTCCCTCAAAATAATTATTTTCTTTTCTTTTGAATGAATATATCAAACTAAACAAATTGACCCCTTTTTGGCATAATATTCTTTTTATTGCCTTAATTTTTTCTCGGGCTCTTTTCAAACGGTGGCTTTCACGACGTGATTATTATTCACTCGCAGTTCTTTCCCGTGCACTCATCATATTTTTAATACTAAACAAAATCCTCACGGGCAACGGTTCTTACATGCACAAATCCTTCATAGTCAAATAAACATGTAAATGACAAGATTGATAGGAGAACATCTCACCAAGCTCAAATGTATATCATGAAGTAAAAATTCAATAAGCTCGTGCATCTGTGTGTATAGGCATATACAAAGTTGAATCCATAAAGCAAGTCAATATCGAAACAACTCCATAAACATGGTTAAGAACAATCTAAGCATCTAAAATCATAACCAAATGTCCTAGCCACTCGAAAATTGCGTAGTGAATTGGATTCAAACACACCAATATGCCATACCAAATGTGTAAGACTAAAATACACAAATAACTGAAAATCTTTTTGAATTTTTCAAAATATTTTTCGAAAACAATTTTTTTTTCTATTTTTCAAAAATATATAAAACCAAAAATCTTTTTGTATTTTTCAAGTATAACTCAATAAGGTAAAACATAATACAAAAAGTACACATGTCATAACATTAACAAACATATGACATGAAGCACAACTAGCGTATGACAAACATGCGAACACAATCTATAAGATATAGCAAGAGAAGAATCATGTGCAAGCGAACAAGAATCAACTAGTCTATCATCTAGTGCTGCTAAAAGTGATTTCCTAACCCAAACCGATGTGTATTTAACGTGATGGGTTTCGGAAACCAATGGAACACTAGACTTCAACTGACTCCTTCGAAGATCAAAATAAAAAAGCCTAAGGTGACCTTTCCTACCACAATGTGAACATGTGTAAACACGGGAAAAGGTACCTATGGGTTGATCTTTTTAACGTTCATGGAATTGGTTGTCCCTTTAAAACAAACAATGGTCTTGAATTTGGCAACGAAAGCATCATAAATAGATTAGCCACTACCATCACTACTTGAATCTTTTAAATCATTTTTTACATTCAAAATTTTAGATTCAAGCAAAGAATTAGACTCTTCCTATTTTAGGGACTCTTTCTTTAAATTATCAATCAAACCTAGAAGGTTATCACGCCCCCCCTCAATAAAAGCAAACTTTTCCCTAAGAGTCTTCTCAAGTGCCTTTGAATTATCGATTAAAATATTTTTATCCTCATTGGCACAAACACAAACCCTAGAAATTTTTAAGTCCACCAATTCTTTTTGTAAAAACAGGACTCTAGCATCACTCCCCTTTTTGGACAATTCTAATTTTCTAAAGTCAGGGTCCATGTCCACAAGTTTCTCACGAAGGAAATCTCTTTGATTTTGAGTAGTTCGCAAAAGTTTCGACACGTTTTTAAAACGAGAATTTCCTTTTTCAATTCATTTAGCCAACTTCAAATTCAAACGATTTAATTCATCAAAACTAAGTGAATCCATCAAGAGACAAAACAAGCATACTAGCGATGAAAAAACGATCACCCCAAAAGCAGTTAAACAAGATCAAACGCGATCAATTAGCGTAACCCGCTTTAATACCAATTTGTGAAATCTGTGTGTCAGCAATTTATTTGTGATGGTTTGATTTTACCCACCTAGATGTATGTGTTGGGGTTTAAATAAAATTGGTTTAAAAATTGACTCCAATTAAATAAGTTTAAATTGGAATTTGCGAATCCACATATAATTGATATCACATAGACATTTCAAGTGAACTTCGCCCCATTGAATGCAGGCTCCCAACATGCATACATATGCCACCCCCTCGTTTTTATTCTTTATTGTATGTATATATTATATTTTTATTTACGATTTTCTCAACCAAGTTGTATGGTATTTGTGGCCAAGAACTTATAATTAAGTGAACTTCCATGACTGAGATGTCTTGGAGAGGCTCTTTATATAGCTTTTTGGGCAGGTTTCTTGATCACATCTATCCATATCAGTTTTCATATTAAAGTGTCTTAAAAAGTGATTTTGGAGTGTTGGTGCACTAGGGGAGTGCTAATAACGATATCCTAGCTTTAATAATAGTTATTATCACTGTTTGGTTTTGTTTAATGAATAATGGGTTTCATTTTCTTGCAGCCTGTTTGACTGATTTTTATATTTCTTAGCATGACTAGTTTTTGCCGTCTCTTATTGTGTTTTTATACGTACGCTATGCCAATTTATATTAACATTTTTTTTTGTCTTATTTTAGCTTTGCATCTTATGATCACGCACGTACACAATAGAACCCTTTAAAGAATAAAGATATTTTGTTTGCCTGCGAATATTTGTTGTTTGATTAGGTGTACACGTAATTAGCTTGGTGGGATGATACCAATTTTCCTAGTATTGCATTATCCAGTAAAAAACGACGATATCTCAATCAACTAGATCGATAAAATCGACCAATTGAAATTGAAACCCTACATTCATCTCAATTGATTCTTCTTGTAACAATTTCATTATACAAATGTTTTAAAGCTCAAAAGTTGCTATCGTTTTACAATGCATGTGTTACCATCTTTATTATGTGTTTAACTAGGTAGCATGATGTGTAAATGTTTCAAAATAGTTTTTAAGTTACCTTGCAACTCTGTATGGATTACAACTGTTTCTAGCCAAAAAGTGTTATTATCTTTTCTTCACGTCTCATGATATTGGATCTTTTCTCCTGCTCTAAACAATCCCTCAAGTTTCACCACATTTTTCCATTATGATTGCATAATGACCTAATTTTTTTTATTTCATAGGATCAATTTGTATTGCGCCCACTTTTTTTAGAATTTGAGATATGCCCCCTAAAGTGTTGCTAGCTTTAATGATACTTTTGGGATCAGGTTTCAAGCTTCTAAAAACGTGGGATATAGCACAATTTTGAACAAAAAATGGAGGGTGTTTTTTTTTTTTTTTTTGTTTGCTTGTGTGGGTGTGGGTGTGGGGGAGCGCCAAGGCGCTCCCCAAGGAACATGGGGGACACTTTTGGTGAATCTCTCGATTCACCCAAATGGGGTGCAAACCAGTGGATGCTTTTCCTCATAGGGGGATGCGATGTCCAGGCATCCCCCCTCTTGGACAGGGGAGATCACACAAACAAATCACCTTCGGGTTTGAGGTGCGTGCAATTACACAAACAAATTGCCTTGGGGTTTGAGGTGCGTGTGATCTATGATCGTACAAACAAATCTCCTATAGGTTTGAGGTGCGTGTGATCGTACAAACAAATCGCCTTAGGGTTTGAGGTGAGTGATCTCCCTTGTCCTGTTCCTCGGAATGACGCATGGGCATCACGCAGGTGTTGCTCCTCACTTGCCTGTCCATCCTCCTGCCTTGTTATCCCCCGTGTTCTAGTGAACGAATAACGTGGCATGTAGAGGTAATTCAGTCTGTGCGCATGTCGACCGGAGGAATCTAGAACATGTTGGATGACTTGTGCGGGAGGTGGGTTCTTGGGATGTGCCTGGTTGAAAGCTCTTGCACGTCCCCAAGGAGGAGCATGGGGGGATCAAAGCACACAACTCCACTTTCGGGTAATGTTGTGTGTTCTTTGATCCCCCCCCATTGTCCTGTCGGAAATGATCATTTTTTTTCTTTAGTAATTGTGGAATTTTTTTTACTAATGTTGTTGAGTACTTCTCGAATCCAGAATCTGTTACTAACGCTGCAAGCCAACAGATTTAGCATTATATTACCAGTTTCATGTTCTCTAACATATATATATGTATATATATATATATACATATATATATATATATATACTAGCGGATGCCCGTGCCAATGGCATGGCTATAAATCTGCCCCCGTGATAAAACCCAGGCTTAAAAAAATAAAAAAAAACAAAAAAAAATTGCTTTTAGCATGACATTTCATGCATGGGCGTGAAATGAGAAAATGTCGTGCATTAAAAAGTGGAAATATTTTTTCAAAAACCATGACTCCATATATATATATATATATATATTCTGACAAAACATACTGTGGTGCTTTCAGTGTGGATGAGCTTCAAGAAGGATCAAAGGCCCTGCATGATGTTTTAGAACTTGATCTACCAAAGATGCTGAAAGAGAAGCCAGAAACAATACTCCCTACAACTTCTACTGTATGTGACCGTTGTGGACGCAACTTGTATTCCTCTTCATGAATTAGATTATATTAATAATAGCCATATTCTAGCTCTCATCTGCTTCAATAATATCCTTGTGTAATTCGAACTAATAAAATTTCTCTCTTTTTTTTTTAAAATTATTTTATTTCCCCTTGAACTTCTTTGGTTCATAATTAAGGCATTTTTTCCCTCTCACAATATACATGTGTTTTCGTTGGACTATTATCTTAATAAGCTTTTAAAATCACCAGCAAAAGAACAAAAAAACATACACACGCACCACAACCACTATACACTGAACAACAGTGCATTGAAAGAGGGTGAAATCCTTGGTAATTTTTCCTCGTGTATGAGATTTAGTACACTTAGTGGCCTGCAGATGTCATGCAGGGGCCTGAGCCCTGAGATTAGCTATTTCATTTTAAGCTTGAACAAGCTAGGTTTTGGGTCATTTACTTGTATCTAAAGCACAATTGCCTCTCTAATAAATAAGGGGCCTGGAGTCCCTAACACTTACAAGTAGTTAGTGTATGGCCCAATACCTTTTGGGGTTTAGACGCGGTCTAACACTTTTAAAATATCTAGGACGCGGTTCTTAGTAGGGGTGATAATGAACCGGGCCATTGGATGCGCCTTCAAGCCCTTAAGCCTATGAACCCGAAGCCCACCTGCAAGTTTAAAATATATAGTATTTTTGAGTTTCCCCCCCTAGAAATGTCTTGTATATCTGTATAGAAACATGTATAAAAATAACTATTTGATCACTATGCAGGAATATATTCTATATATATTTAAATGAATTAAAGACTTACATAGTTATTAAGTCATTACATATGACATAAATATAGTATTTAATATGCGAACCAAGTCGGGCCTAAAAGTATGTGTTAAAGCTCAATCCAAATTTTATTGGGCCTAAAAAAGGTCAAACTCAGTCTTCAAGCTTACTTAGCCTCACCAAGCCCTATAAGATGACAAGTCGGGCCTTTCTGGTTGGGTAGGTCGTGAAAATATGTCCACCCCTACGTAGTATAAATTTGGTTCATAATAGGACATGATTGTTGATGGAAAATAATTTTGGGTTCATAGATATTACTCAATTAAGATAACTTTTATAAACGACAAAAGTAAATTAAAGAGATGAGATAAATTTGCTTCGAATTTAAGGAAAGTAAAATTACATTACTAGGAATTTAAGGAAATACATGAAAGAATTGATAAAATGTAAAGATACGAGTTCGTTTGATTTCTTGAACTTCCTCCGGGGCATAATTTATATTTCTTTGTAATAAAATAACCAACTCCATTCGACTCCAAGTAACTTCACATTTAAATTTAAATTAATTATCTTAAATGAGCACCTTTGTTTGTCACTAAATAACTTTTGATTTGAATTCAAATAACAACCATCTTGAACCACCCATTATATTCATTTAAATTATTGCACTAACCACTATATAATTGTCTTTAACTCATATTTTAAATTATTGCAATAACCACATCCAACTTTTCGCAATTTCTAACATGTCAAAAACTGATTAGGGGATAGAAATATTAAAATATGGTGTAAGCAAAATATCCTGCCCCACTTCAGTTTTGAAAAAGAATTGAGATGATGGAAATTTGATAATTATAGCATAGAATAAACTTCATAAAAGGTCTCAATGTGGAAATTGAATTGAAACTATTAAAAATATATGCCATACATTTTATGGTTCAACTTCGAAAATTACCAATAATTGTGAATAATCTCAACTCCTTGAAACTTTTAAGGTCGATAATGGTGATAAATGATTTCAAAAAATTTCAACTTCGAAGGTTACCAAGGACGATGAATAACTGAATCGCTTTCATATTTGAAGGTCACCGAGGATGGTGAATAATGTTATCATCTTTCAAATGCGAAGGTCACCAAAGATGGTGATTTGACTCCAGCCCTATTTAATTTTGAAGGTCAATAATGTAAGTGAATAATCATAGTCATTTTCAACATTGAAGGTCACGAATGATAGTATATGACTCCAACCTAATTTAACTTCGAAGGTCTTCAACCATAGGTAATGTAAACTAGTTAATAATATCCGCAAGAAGAGAAACATTACTTAAAAGAGGCTCAATTTAAAGTACGTTATGGGAATACAATGTAACGGTCTGAAAATTTGGTCCTGTTTGACATCCCAAGCTTGTGTCATCTGTGTATTTTTAGAAAATGAGATATATACCCATATAAATCCCTTGAAGTCAAGCTTCCAACACCAAAAATATTTTGTTATTTGGATATCTCAAGAGAGAAATATGGCAATATTAGTAGAGTTTTCTCTAGTTGACTACAAGAGCCACTATAACAATTATGATTTTTTCTTTACTTTTCAAGCTCGCTGTTTTCTTTGTACTTCGAATTAAAAAAATGAGTTGTATATCAAAAGAAATCTCTGTAAGTCAAGTTCAAATAAAAAAATATTTTGTTATTTGGATCTCAGTAGCGAGAGTTATTTGTAACTGTTTTATTAAATAGTATTTTCGTTGACTATAAAAGCAAATGTAATAGTCCAGAAATTTTCCTTGAGTTCTCGAGATTGGATCTATTTGTGTATTTGAAATTAGAAAATTATCCATATACCAAAAGAAAGCTTTGGAAGTCAAGTTTTCAATGCGAACAATAGTTCGTTATTTGGAAATCTGTAGGGAGAGTTAATCGTTTTACTAAGCTGAAAACCCCCCAAAATGGAATCAAGTTTATTGTCAGACAACATGATTCCAATTGTTCATAACCGGGGTTTCATATATTTTAAGTCAATTGATTTGTAAATTTTGTATTAATAATGGCCTACCCAATTATTACTAACCTCCATTGTGATCCATGATGGCGGATTCAGGTGATGATGAACATTGTGGGACTTGACTAACATTTTCAATGTCCTCCACATAACTCAATTATCTCAATTTCACTCCAAAGGGCATAGAAATCAGAGCCTTCGTGCTTTAAAGGAATGACACTCCGACCCTCATTGCCTTGGAGAAACAATCACTCATTCCCGTGTACACAAATTCAAAAGGAACTTTGAGGGACCCCATGCTTCGGTTTGAAGCACACATTTTGGGTAATTCTTGATCGTAAATCTAGATACTTTTGAACAACTTTATGCAAACCAACTTCTAGTTTCAACACCAACTTTTTGGACCACTCGAGTTATGAAATTATTTTGTGATCTTTCAACCCCTTGACTACAAATTCAATATTGCGAATTCATAAATTAACATTAAACCTTCTTTACAAATTTTTTACATATTCTTCGCTAATATTTTACAGTAAAAGAAGTTCTTTGTAAAAATATTTGTGTAACAAGAGTTATTACATCCAAATTACAGAGATTGTAAACCACACCGTGTACACTTTGATTGAAAGTGTTTGACCTTTTGGTCATATTTCTCACATTCATTTGGAAATCGTAATCTACAAAATTTGGTATTGATCTTGAATGACAATGACTCACTTTGTCGTACGGACTAATTGAGACTTCTTATTGTAATCGCCAAAAATGTTTGCTAGATATTGGGTCCAGAGTATGACACATGATGAAAAATAACTATGGGTTCATACACATGCATCAATTTAGAGGACTTTTTATCAACGATATTTTTTTTTATAGAGACTAGACACTAGAAAGAAAGTAAACACTGAAATGTAAATAAACATCCATTTGGAATAAAGGAAAGTAAAAGTACATGACTGAAAATTAAATGAACACATGAAGGAAATAATAAAATATAAAGACTTAGGTTTGTTTAATTTGTTCAAGATCTCTTTCTTCTTCCTATGAGGATGAATTAATAATTCTATATCACATCTCTATTTCGCTTCAAGTAACTTCCCATATTAATTCAAAATAATTCTCTGCAATAACTACCTCCATTTACCACAAAATAACATTTGATTAGAATTCAATCAATAACCATCTCGAACCACCCATAACTTCCATTTAAATTATTGCGATAGCCACCATATAACAACATGTACCTTCTATTTTAAACTATTACAATAACCAACACATAACCACCTGTAACTTCTCCAACTTTTAATAACATGTCGAAAATTATTTGGGAGATAAAAAAATACTGAAATATGGTGTAAAAAATAACAATGAGAGATTGTTTTTATTTTTTAATCTTCTGAGACTATTGCATTACAAGAAAAAAAATAAAATCATTACATTATCACGCAGTTTGTTAAGTATAACAATGTAATAGAGTTACATTACAATGTGAATGTGTCTTATTGTGTAATATAACAATCACATACAATTATATCATTATACATTTATCATCTCATATAATACGAAACAGACTCCACACTAAACACCCCCTCATATAAGGGGATTTTGACAAATTATCTAATAAATTAATTATTGTATTAAAGAATAACATTTTGAGGAACCAATTAGGCTTCATGGTGGTAACAAATATTTATTGTAACAACCCCCATTTTTTCACGTAAAGGCTGACCAGGCACGATATGCCGAAGATGGGGCTTGTTTGTCAATTAATACCATTCTCAGCATCAACATAATATAAATGATATATTAAAATTCCATAATTTAGTTGAATCAACATCTCAATAATAAAGAAGTCCAATCCAACATCAAAAGTACAATAAGTCTGAATATACACGTAAACAACCCACAACAACATAAAATAAATGAATTTTGGGCTTATGCCCATACAATAAATCCTAAATAAAAATAAGTACTGACGCTGTAAAGCACCTAAGCTAGAATCAACTGATATGAAATGTTTGAGGAGAAATGAGAATGCAAGGCTGCTAAGTCAAAAGTCCCGCTATCCCTGTCTATGAGCATCTGGGGGGAGAAAACATTTAAATTTGGGTCAAAGTCCTAGATGTGAAATAATTAACTTATTCAATTTAAATTGCCATAAATACAATCGATGCAAAGTAAGTATCTTCCATCATCACTCACATGCGATTAACATCTCACCCCTCATTTAAGTACGATATTGCCCGCATCCCAACAAGTCCCAAAATAATATATGTGACAACCGTATCAATTTAATAACAATGAAATTAGTGATCATCGATTGCTACAATGAAGCCGACTATATTTAGGTACATTGGTATCCCAGTCTTATATATCTCATAAAAATGGCATAACCATCTATTATGCACAACATGGTAAGGGTCTATGATTTATGTCTACATTCTTAGACATTTAATTAATCTCATTTAATCCGGATAATTTATATATATATATATATATTCTTTGGTACAGATCAAACCGTGCGAACCCGGTGCAGACTTTGTCCTCTTCCTCACGTGGTCTCCTCGTGGTCCCTAAGATATTTTGTTATTTTCCTTAGATGGTCCCCCTCTTGTCTTATACTAAAATCTTAGTTTAAGACTATATATTTAAAAGATTTATAGTTTAGACCCAAATTGGTATCAAGACCTTAAAGACTTTAAGAAACTCATCGAATTCCGACCAAACCCCTAATTGTGGTATTAGAGCCATAAGACGCTCCTTTTAGACTTTTAGTAAAAAAACTTTAATGCCCTTGAGATTTATCCCTCGCATTTACCAAGATATTTTTGAAACCAATCCAGACTACCAACCTATACCCATAACTGATTTAGACTCAGTAGGTTATTTAACCTCTCACATAGACGGTTTTTCACACACTGAACATATCCCAGCCAAACACGCAGACAGTAGACAAGTTATTGCTAGTGCTATTAATAACATAATAAACTAAAATAAGTGTATACTCCTTATATTAAGACAATTAATAAAAGACACTCAAATACTAGAAACAGAGATAAAAAATATCTCTAAAAGACTACTAGAAATAGATAACCAAATTTCAATAGACCTAGTACATGTTTTACAAGAGATAAATATTAAGACTAATCATATAAAAGTCATTAACAAAGACATATTAGAAATTAAAACCTTAACTAAAAATCAAGACAGTGAGTTAATTAAACTTACCAAAGAACAAGCTAAGCTTATTCATAGATTAAATAGTTATCTTCCTAATGGAGATAGTTAGATCAGACTGGAATGAGGTACCAAGAGACCTTTCTATTCAGACTTTATCAAACCTTTATCAAAGAATTTTAGAAAAGATAAATGATGATAGATTTTATTATAAGATAAATGAAAATGAGATTGCCAATGCGGCTAAAGCAACTAGACTTATATTAGAAAGATTAAATTTAATTTCTACATCAATAGCAGCTACCCAAGACTATAACAGTAGCTTTGTTAAAGACTTGCATTTAGATTTAAAGGCTAAGACAGAAGGATTAACCACCTTCCATATAGACTTTGTTAAATTTCAACAAAATTTAGCAAATTACCTTAATAATATGGAAAGCCACAACCTATCCAAAATGGATAGTATTATTAATGAACTTAGACTAGACATGGCCCAAGTAGAAGAAAAATACGAAGAAATTATAAATGGAATTAAGGCTGTATATAATAAGCCTTCCCAAGTAGAAATATACTCACCTTTTATTCTAACTCGTTTAGATAAAATAGAAAGGACTGTAGAATCTATAGAAGCTAGATCTGTACAACAACAAGAAAAAGATAATGAAGTAAAAGACTATATTACAAATGTTGCTAAATCTCTAGTTAATTCTCTTACTAGACACTATGAAGAAATTTTTGAGAAGGCAAGGAAAGAGAGTAAGACTTTTAAAGAAGAAATCCTTAGTCAGATAAAAAGACAAAAAGATTATTCAGAACTATTAAAAAGAATTAAAAAAAGACTTGAACAAAAATAGGTAACCACCTGTAAATTTAGAGAAATCCCTCCTATAGAAACTAGAGAAAAGAATACCATAGGTAGACGAGTCATAAATGACGGATTAGATAAGACTATTAAGATAGTTAGCTCTATCCCAAATATTGGAGAGAGTAATCATATGTTCCAAAGACTTAAGGATTCATCCTCCAATGTTAAGACATGGTGGAAAGAAAAAAATTTCACCAATCCTCTCCAATGGAAAGAATGGGGTGAAGTTGACTGGAAGATTGTTGAAGATTCTATTCATAATGGATAACTTTCAGCCGTTAGATACATAGACTTGTTTAAAGAAGGTGACACTCCTAAGACTCCTAATTATAACATGACTTGACATTGTAGCAATCATGTGTTAGACAAATCCTATACTAAGCTCCAAGTATTTGACTCAGAATGGCTTAGATCTAGAGGAACTGATAGGAAGTTCCAATTCCTAACCTTTGGACTCTTTCAAGCAAGAATCCAAGGATTACATAGACCTCAGAATAATATCAACATATTATGTTGTTTGGTAGACAAAAGATGAAAATATTTTGAGAGAAGCCTTATTGGGATAACCCAATTGGAAATGTCAGACAATATAAGATACTTTAATGTCATTCCGGAATTTACAGTAACCGTAGACACAGCTAAACATTTTAAGTTAATCTTATATGCTAGTGGCTATGAAGACTATATTATCCCAGACGCTAATATAAATATAGAATTCCAAATCTATGTGAAGTTCTCCCAATTTCCTTATGAAGGAATGCAATCGAGAATTCCTAGCGGTAGACTTAATGAAGAAATCTTAGTTAGAACTAATGTTTCAGACTATAATCATACTTACAGTATTAGGAAGACTCGACCTATGAAAAAAAAAGCTAAGACCCTTTAAAAATTGCCAGAATTTCAAGAAACTAAGATTATACAAAATAAACCTCTATTTATTAATCAAGACGATGTCATTAAAAATGTTACTATCTAGTTTGCCCCCCCTAAGATTGTCAATAAAAATATTCAGACCGAAGAAATTAGATTTAGGAATATGAGAGAAGCCATAATCAATGATCCTTCAGAAAGAGAATGCAGTAGTAAGACTAGTGTTAGTTTACTAAGACAAGCCCCGGTAATTAGACCTATAAGATCGTTTGAACAAAAAGACTTAATTAAAGAAAAAGCTAGGATCCAAAACTTTGGACATGAACCCTCAGAATTGGATATGAAGACATTTAAAGATCACCTTAAGAAAAGTCATTCTGTTAGATTTCAAGAAAGAGAAAGATTTAATATAATAGCCCAAGGCCGCTTATTAAAATTAAAAGAATCTAAGAATACAAAATAACTTCTTAGAAACTTAAGACTAATAGAAGAAGGAGACGAAAGATTAATGCCAGCTACACAAGTAGAACCTAATAAACAAGAGATAGGAAATAGTAGTAGGTTAGAAGATGCTCTTAGACTTTTCAGTAAACCAATAGGAATAAACATTCCTATATACTGAAGCATCGTGGTAAAGACTAAACCTTATTATATAAAAGACTTTCCAACTAGTGACAAGAGTTTCACTCCTGTTAAGACCATTGAAAGTCAAGCCATAAACCCAGTAGGTATATACCTTAACCTAGACAATGTTCAAGATAGGAAGAAGGCCTTAGATGAATGGCGTAATCATATGAACATGTGTGTTGCATCTAATGAACAATGGGATGCAAGTTCATGTAAACAATACGTTGAGCAATCCATTAGAGGTATTGCAAAAGACTATTTAGAAAGTTTAAGAAAGGCTACTGATGAAGACTCCTTAACTAAGGTTGAGAAGATTAAAAAAAACTTAGAAGAAAGATCAATTGAAGAATATATTCAATTATTCACATCAGAATTCATTGGAGCTAGACATCTAGCTCAAATCAATGAACAAGACCTAGCAAAAACTAAGTTATCCCTCCTTAGCATTTGCAAACTAGATAAGATAAATGAATATAGCAATAATTATGAGCAACTATATTACCAAATTAAAGAATTTAGAGAGACCTTAAAAGATGAATACTTTATAAAGATACATGCCATAGGACAAATCCTAATTAATGAATATAGGAATTGGTTAGGAGTAGATGGAGTTAAGAACAACTCCCTTGGTGAAAGAATCAATTTTTCCAAAGACTATATCATATCTAAGAGACGTGATATAACTCAAGGAAAGTTAATAGAAGAAACTTTCAAGCAGATCCCTCCAATCAAAGACGAAAGAGACGTCGCTCCAATCCAATGGGGATGTGGTAGTGAATCGAAGAAATCCAAAAAGAAATTAGAATGGAAACATAAAAAGTTTAAGACTAGACCTTTAGGATTTTCAAAGAAGTATAAATTTAGACCATCTACCACCTTTAGAGAAAGAAACACTAAGACTAAGAAAAATAAATTTAACCAAAGAAGATATTTTAAGAAGAACACTAGTAAATATAAGAAAGTGCCTAATTATAGGAAAGAAAAAGATGTAGCTCAATCCAATATTACCCTCAAAGAACGTTGGACTTGCAACAAAGAAGGACACTTTACTAAAGACTGCCCTAATAAGAAAGATAAAGAAGGTATTAAGATTATTAATACAATATTAGACTATGCAAATCAAGAAGAGTTAGATTTCCTATATGTTATAGAAATATCAGACATAGTAGATGATGATAATACTAGTATCTATAGTGCATACACAGACAGTGATTCGGAAGACTATAGTGATATTGATGAGTATAAAGACTCTCAGGATACTCTAGACTTGTATATGATGCAAACTGATCAAGACGATTCGGATAATGAATATATAGACTTTGAAGAAGCTTGGTATAAGTGTATATTAAGCTCCCTTTTAAAGAAAATATGGACAGTTAGTAATACTGAGTTATTAACTTATATACCTAGATGCTACTTTGATAAAAGACATTATTGTACATTTGAAATGAAATGTAGCAAGAAATACTTTAGATGCGTAGAATGTTTTAAGATTATATAAACACAATTGTTTATGGTCTGTGTTATTTGTCAATTACACTACCATGAAACTTGTTGGAGAACTAGATTTAGAGCAATTTATACTAGCCAGTATGATGCTCAAATAGACTTAGATATTAAAACATATTATCAAGACATTGATAGAAATATAGCCAAAAGATTGTAAGAAAATGAAGACTTCAAAGGAAATGGAGTTTCCTATGATTTAGAAGGATACCATTCTGATAGTAGTTCAGAAGACCAAATACCCTTAGATTTTATAGATAAACCTCCGAAAGGAATATCTATTTTAGAAAAGAACAATTTAGAAATTTCTACTAAACCACATGCTTGTTTTGTAGAATTATTTGTTCAACATAAAGACTATCCTAAAAGACTTTCAACTTTTATAGATACAGGATGCTCTCAGAGTAATTGCAAGGCTAATGCCTTCCCTGAAGACTATTTTTTAGAAATTACTCAAGAAATCTCTGGTAAAGTGGCTAATGGAGATCCATTTACCTTATATTTCCAGACTATTCCTATATATTTTAAATTAGGAAATCAGACCAACAAAACCGTTAATCATCGGTTTTGGATAATGGAACATCGTCCTAGTTTCACAGAAAATATTATTTTAGGACAAGACTTTATTAGTAAATATCATCCTTATACTAAGTATAACGATAAGATATTAATTAGTGATAAAGAGGAATTTAATATTAAAGCCCCTTTAATAGATCACAAGACTGCCTTTGACCATATGCAGGTTAAACCTAATTATAGACCCATAAAACATCAGAGTTTTTCAGCTGAGCATGGTAGATCTAGATCTAGACCTACAACCCAACAAGAAGCCTTAAAAATAACCAAACCCTTACAAAAAGAGTGTAAGTGTCCATACCAAAAGTGTTATAAGCAAATAACGCTTATACAATAAGACATTTTGGATCAAGCCCAGCATACCTTATTACAGGTTCAAGCTATATCCAAACATAAGAAAATGGATATAGAAGTAGAAAAGGAAAATATTAGGCAACTAGCAGAGCCTAATGTAGGAGAAAATCCCATTGCTAAATGGGATAAAGACCAAAGTTACTGTGAAATTATCCCTATTAACCCAGACGCCACTATTAATGGTGGAACCTATAAGAAAGGATACTCACAAGAAGATATGGAAGAATTTCAAAAAGACATAGATGAAATGCTTAAGTTACGCATCATTAGTGAAAGTAAAAGTAGACATAATAGCCTTGCCTTTTATGTTCAGAATGAATCTGAACGTAAAAGAGGAAAAAGACGCATGGTTATAGATTATAGACAATTAAATAAGAATTGTGAATTTCATTCTTATAAGATACTAGACAAGAATAATTTGATTAATTAAATTGAAAATATAATTATATTCAGTAAGTTTGATTGTAAATCAGGCTTCTGGCAAATTAAGATGCATCCAGACAGTAATACTTGGACAACCTTTAGTGTGCCCCAAGAAAAATACGAATGGCTAGTAATGCCATTTGGATACTTGAACGCTCCTCAAGTATTTCAAAGGAGAATGGATAATATATTTAGACCTTATTCAGAATTTTATCTTGTTTACATAGATGACATTCTTATAGCCAGTAAGACTGAGACAGAGCATGTAGACCATCTTAAAAAGATTATTTTAAAATTAGACAAACATGGTATTGTTATTTTCGAAAGGAAAATGTAATTATCTTAGACTGAGATAGACTTTGTGGGAATGCATATTAATAAAGGAAAAATATCCTTAGCAGAATGCATAACTAAAAAGATTCTTGAGTTTCCAGATCAACTCAAAGATAGAAAACAATTACAATCATTTTTAGGGTTGCTTAATTATGCTACAGACTTTATTGAAGACTTTGCTTCAAAAAGACAAAGCCTAACATCCAAATTAAAAGGAACAGACAAAAATAATCCTTTTTATTGGACCAAAGATGATTTTGAAGTCATAAGACAGATTAAAGATGAGGTCAAGACCATTCCTTTGCTTGAACTGCCTAATGCAAAAGATTAGTTTATAGTAGAAACAGATGCCTCTGATAAACAATGGGGAGCAGTATACTTTGCCATTGATCATCAGACAAAAAAGAAGAAACTTTGTAGTTATAGTTCTGGAACCTTTACGGATCTAGAAACAAGATATACTGCCCATAAAAAAGAAGTTTTAGCCATAGTAAGGGTAATAGAAAAATATATGCTTTTTCTTAGACCTAAACATTTTACTACATATACTGACTCTTCTTATGCGGTAAAGTTCAGAGATTTAGATTTGTCCAAATCAAGGACTAATAAACTTATTAGATGACGACAATTGCTTAATGGTTATCATTTTTTCGTTATACATATAAAGGGAAGTAAAAATACCATTCCAGATATTATATCGAGAGAACCAATGTTTGCTAACACTAATATGATTTCATGTTTTATGTTGCAAACAGAAGACCTAGACGACATGAGTTCCTCTGGAACAAATAAACTGAACAGGGAAGACTTTGCAGAATATCTTAGACGCGTAAGACCAAATGCTGGTGTAACGCAAAGATAAACTCATATTCAAGACCCTCAAGAAAAACCAATCCTAGAGAACTTTGATGATATCTTAGTTCCTCCAGGAAAATCTAGACAAGAGATTATTGTTCAAAATAGACTCATTGGAGAAATATATTTCCCCCAATATAGACCCGATCAAAGATATCCAAACTTGATAAAATTTAGACGAGAATTTTCAAATGGTGAAAATACTCTTATAGACGCCATATGGTGGAATGTGAAGAATAGACTATGGATAAAGTTTAAACAAAATTTGGTAGCCATTGCCAAATTTATGAGAATGCAAAGACTTGCAGTTACCCAGCTCAGTGGTACTGCTATGCCTAGACCGTAGATTCAGACTTATGCTCAAACTCTTGGATAATCCTCAAAAACCCGTTGATAATTTTTGTTATCAGAAAAAGACTTTTAAGACTAAGATTGTTATAAAATTTGGTCATAATAATCTTCCATTATCAGAAGACTATCAGAAAGACTTTAATAGCATTATTAAACATTTCAATATGTTGTTATCCGAGACTAATAGAGATGCCTTAATGATGAAAGGTTTCTTTAAAGACGTCCCAAAGATTTATCTTTCACTACACCAAAAACAAGAATCTGGCACGGTTTAAAACTGTGCCAGATCAAATCTGGCACGGTTTTGAACTGTACCAGAATCAGGTGTTCCAAAATGGCAATTTTTTTCTGGCACGGCTCAAAAGTATGCCAGATTTGGCCAAAAAGGAACACTTCTGGCACACTTTTAAACCGTGCCAGAATTTGATATTTCTGGCACACTTTTGGCATAGTTTTTAACTGTGCCAAATTCAACACAGTTTAAAAAAATTTGGCACAGCTCAAAACCGTGCCAAAATATGATACACTTTTGCCACAGTTTTGAACTGTGCCAAATTTTTTATAAAAAGAAAAAAAAATAATTATTTGAAAGCACAAAAATTCACAAATTAAAAATATTGCATGTTGTTGATAAACTAATGTACATACAAACTTCAAAATATTACAAGTCTTTAATAGTTCAGAGGCCAAAAAAAATTGGGCAGAGTTTTCTCTATTTTCTGGACATTCCAAAACATGCTAATACAAAACCTACCTAACATAAAGCCCGCACGGTCACAAAATATAACAATTAACTTACAAAAGCCCTCACGGCCAAAAATGTTAACAATAAAACTATAAAAGCCCGCACGGCCATAACACAAAAAAATGGAATCATGAATAAACCCCTTGTTGTAATCCATTGAGTTCTCTGTGTGTTCTACATGAATAAATGCCAACGATAAAATGTTATCCTAACAAAAAATAGGACACAAAAAAGATACGATATTAGTAACCCAGTAATTTACAAAAAAACTTACTCAAACTAAAAAATTACATATATGTAACACCCCGCCTAATTAAATACCAGGTGGCCAGTCCCATACCAAATTAAAACAGAATATACAGTTGGCTCATTCTTAGCATCACTGTCGAAAACATTAACTAATCACCCAATATCCAATTAAGCTGGTGTTAAAAAAGTTTCCAAATTTTAATTCACCAAAATCCATTTTTAGTTTAAGAATAACACTACACATATTATTCTACAACACTAATAACCGAGCAGATAACACAAAAGAATTTAAATGCAATTGGAATAAACATTCCCAAATAATTTCTCAATACAGTAATCCCAACAATATTAAATGTAATAAAATGACACGAATACAAGAGTATTTGACTCAGATAGAAAATAAATAACTAAATTCCTTTGGGCGACATGCCCTATCCAAAAGAATACTGTGAATCAAATGAAGATAGACGTCTAAGCAATACTCCATAGCTCCATAGCTCGTCATAATCCACTAAGGTTGGTGTCCCTTCTACTGGACACCTGATATAGAAGGTACAATAGAAAAGAAAATATGCAAGAAAACGGATCAGAGCCCGATGTGAAAATGATTTTGAAAACAACAAGTATTTAACAAGTACAATATAGCATTTATTATGTACATGTTAGTATCCAACTCTCACTTGCTATTCTCACCTCTCATCTAGAGTGCACACTTAACGTTTCCTATTAACCTCCTAGTTAATGGTTCCTCTTCACTAAATTCCATAATATGATTCCATCCCATATCATAACCCCGTATGTCCCATACCATACTTAGTATAATCATTCATATTCGTTTCCCATTAACATGAATAGTTTCTCATTAATATGAATTAATCTCTTCAATTCTATAAGAATAAACATCCATTAACTTAATTCAATTCTTTTTCTCTATTCACCGTCATCTACAATTAACACACAATATATTAATCAAACCACTTTATATACATTCATTTAATTCATTATATATATATATATAATACGACACCCCGAGTCACAGCTGCGGTGCATGCATTACTCTGCTATCACGTCCCAATATCGCAGGTCGCCGCATAGGGGACAAAAGGTTCGGTAAGAATTCCTTGAACCACAAACAACAACACACAAATTGGAGGCGAACATAGTTCTCGTATCCATGGGTCACGCACATACCTACGTACCCACAGTCAACGGACTTATCAACTCCCCGATAAGTCTTTCATAGACCTATGTTCTTGAGCGACAAATTAAAGATCCCATGGATTCATCAGGATATGACTGCCCTCACGCGCAAACCTCCCATCGATAGCAAGTAAGCTAGGTATGTCATACACATAAATCATCAATCAATCAAATAGGCATTATCATCTACCTATAATACAATATCAACAAGGTAACCACGTTACCCTAAGATAATTCCCATACGTAGCATTATATCTCTCAAATCCTACGTATTAAAATATTATAACTTTACTTCTTTAATTTTATTATCCCCGAGCCTCACTCATTACTCAAGGTTCAAATAGGTTTTTCCTCAGCATTTTATTCAGTAAGAAAATAACTAATAACCTACTGGTCCATATCATCTTACCTCCCAAATTACCACGAATTAAACTCTCCCTTAATTAGGGTTAAAACCGATTGTTTCTAATCTCTTATAAACACATCTTCTATCAACTAGAATTGAATACCATCATCACATGGCTCATAGTCTATAGTGTTTCATTCACACTATATGACTTATCAACAAAATCAACATCCTCGCATCCTATAACATCTCTCCACTCCCGACGTCGTTAAGGTTTATGCGCGGAGCGTCTCGCAAAGCGAAATCCAAACAAGAAACCCCTCCAATACACTACTACTTAGCTTTGTCGGTCGTGGAGGTCCGTCAACTTCAAATACGCAACCGGGATAACCTCATCCCCTCTTTCAACCAAATGTGTTCCAAACTCCCATCTCTATCCAGGAGCCATACCACTAAGCGCTTGTACTACACTCAGTCCTTGCGCAATCAATAATGAGCTCAAACTCAGTCCTTGATGTTGAAATTGTAACCCTAAGGCTACCCAGGTGTTATATTAAATATCCCCTACTGTACCATCCTTAATACTCATGCATACCAATTAGAATCCAACACATGAATCTAGCAACCGAAATTTCTTTCAATTTAATTATCATAATTCTAATCAATTAAATTCTTTTCACATTAATTCGATTCTCATCCAGGGCTTACTGATCTTCTCTAAGTCCCATAATCTCCAATTAATAATCACCAAAGATATACAAAAGGTTTGGGATAATAACAATCATTAAAAGAAACAACTTCACAAATTCTGGGGAGGTCGATCGATCGAAGGAAGAGGGTCGATCGATCGATCGCCCAGATACCAGCCCAATTTTCTGTATTTCTTCTACTACGGGTTTCATCACTTTTGATCATCCAAAACTTCATATTAACTACCCAAATTCCTTATAAACATTACTACATGATATAGCAACATATGTGAATGATTTCTAATGCTCTAAACATCCTAGAATCATCAAGAGTTTGAATTAAAAGCATATGTTTATCCTCTTTCTCCAGAAAATTATATACATGATATCTTCAAGAACACACCATTGATTCTCAACACTTCTTCAACATATTTATGATTATTTCGTGGATTACTATCTTCCTACAACATGAGTTTGATTCCTATATATCTCCATTTTTCAAAAATCCATTAACAACTCTTCATTATCTTCCAAACATGTAAAAATCTCATCTTTTTATAACTATCCTAACATGGACAATATACAAACTTAGATTGAAATTATCAAACACTTGCCTCTAATGAAGATCTGATTCTTTGGAGTTGAATAACACAGGTGGTTCTCCCTTTCTCTGGCCAACTTCCGGTGGTGGTTGTGGTGGTGACCTTTGACCTTTGGTTCTCCTCCTTTCCAAGCAAGCTTTTCTTCTCCCAAGTAACCTTTCACTCTCTCTAGGAAGATGACTTCTCAATTTTGTGTAGAAGAGATGAATGAACCTACGTACACTAATCTCCAAATATTTATAATAAGACAAAACCCGAAATCACTATTCACCCCCCTTGTAAAAATGACCAAAATGCCCTTTTGGGTTGTCTTTTCATTTCTAAATGACCCGAGACCCAAAACCAACGTGCAAATAGACTTTTCTGACTATTTCAACCCTTTCGGATGCAACGACGCATTCGAAACGACTATAAGGTTGATGTAAAAATATGTTTCCTTTTTAATTTAACAAATTAGTCCCGACACGTCCCATACCGCGTCTGACTAAAAATTCAAATTACTGAATTAATTACTCACTGCAATATCAATAACATCATATTCATATATTACCTAAATATCTTTAAGTAATATTCTAATCATTCATTTTAATATCCACAATTCGGATAAAACCCAAATGAATTAATTTATAATAAAATTCAATTAATCCATTAATTTAAAATATAACCCATTTTAAAAGTCATTAAAATCACGGGGTATTATAATATATGAGTGGAAATTATCATCATATTCTCAAACCGGGAGACCAGGGAGTACGCGGTCGGTTTGTACAAGTTACATTGGTCCCGTGCGAGGTGTTCGTGCCTCTTATGGGTCCGTTCGGGGGATGGTTTACGTTTTCACCCTTTAAGGGCTTGTTTTTAAGTCTAAGTGTTGATTTTTGTAAATTATCGTCATATTCTCAAACCAGGAGACCCAGGACTACGCGGTCAGTTCCTACAAGTTACATTGGTCCCGTGCGAGGTGTTCGTGCCTCTTACGGGGTCGTTTGGGGGTTGGTTTGGATTTTCACCCTTTAACGGCTTGTTTTTAAGTCTAAGTGTTATTTTTGTAAATTATCATCATATTCTCAAATCGGGAGACCGAAGAGTACGCGGTCAGTTCGTACAAGTTACATTGGTCCGTGCGAGGTGTTCGTGCCTCTTATGGGTCCGTTTGGGGGCTGGTTTAGGTTTTCACCCTTTAAGGGCTTGTTTTTAAGTCCAAGTGTTGATTTTTATAAATTATCGTCATATTCTCAAACCGAGAGACCCGGGACTACGCGGTCAGTTCCTACAAGTTACATTAGTCCCGTGCGAGGTGTTCATGCCTCTTACGGGTTCGTTTGGGGGCTGTTTTTGGTTTTCACCCTTTAACGGTTTGTTTTTAAGTTTAAGTGTTGATTTTTATGAATTATCATCATATTCTCACACCGAGATACCCGGGATTATGTGGTCAGTTCCTATAAGTTACATTGGTCCCGTCCGAGGTGTTCTTGCCTCTAATGGGTCCGTTTGGGGGTTGGTTTAGGTTTTCACCCTTTAACGACTTATTTTTAAGTCTAAGTGTTGATTTTTACAAATTATCATCATATTCTCAAACCGAGATACCGGAGACTATGCAGTCAGTTCGTACAAGTTACGTTGGTCCCGTGCGAGGTGTTCGTGCCTCTTACGGGTCCGTTTGGGGGATGGTTTAGGTTTTCACCCTTTAACGGCTTGTTTTTAAGTCTAAGTGTTGATTTTTGCAAATTAACGTCATATTCTCAAACCGAGAGACCCGAGACTACGCAGTCAATTCCTACAAGTTACATTGGTCCCGTGCGAGGTGTTCGTGCCTCCTACGGGGTCGTTTGTTGACTGGTTTGAGTTTTCACCCTTTAACGGCTTGTTTTTAAGTCTAACTGTTGATTTTTGCAAAATATCATCATATTCTCAAATAGGGAGATCCTAGACTACGCGGTCAGTTCCTACAAGTTACATTGGTCCCGTGCGAGGTGTTCATACCTCTTACGAGGTCGTTTGGGGGCTGGTTTCGATTTTCACCCTTTAACGGCTTGTTTTTAAGTTTTGAAAATTATCGTTATCTTCTCAAACCGGGAGACCCGGGACTACGCAATGAGTTCGTACAAGTTACAATGGTCTCGTACGAGGTGTTCGTACCTCTTACGGGTCCGTTTGGGGGATGGGTTTTGTTTTCACCCTTTAACGACTTGTTTTTAAGTTTAAGTGTTGATTTTTGCAAATTATTATCATATTCTCAAATCGGGTGACTCGGGACTACGCGGTCAGTTCTTACAAGTTACATTGGTCCCGTGCGAGGTGTTCGTGCCTCTTACGGGGTCGTTTGCGGGTTGGTTTGGATTTTCACCCTTTAACGGCTTGTTTTTAAGTCTAAGTGTTATTTTCACAAATTATCGTCATATTCTCAAACCGAGAGACCCGAGACTACGCGGTCAGTTCGTACAAGTTACATTGGTCCCGTGCAAGGTGTTCGTGCCTCTTACGGGTCCGTTTGGGGGCTGGTTTAGGTTTTCACCTTTTAACGGATTATTTTTAAGTCTAAATGTTGATTTTTGCAAATTATCATCATATTCTCAAATCGAGAGTCCCGAGACTACGCGGTCAGTTCCTACAAGTTACATTGGTCTCGTGCGAGGTGTTCGTGCCTCTTACGGGATCGTTTGGGGGCTGGTTTGGATTTTCACCCTTTAACGGCTTGTTTTTAAGTCTAAGTGTTATTTTTGTAAATTATCGTCATATTCTCAAATCAGGAGACCCGGGACTACGCGGTCAGTTCGTACAAGTTACATTGATCCCGTGCGAGATGTTCGTGCCTCTTACGGGTCCGTTTGGGGGCTGGTTTAGGTTTTCACCCTTTAACGGATTGTTTTTAAGTCTAAGTGTTGATTTTTACAAATTATCGTCATATTCTCAAACCGGGAAACCCGGGACTACGCGATCAGTTCCTATAAGTTACATTGGCCCCGTGCGAGGTGTTCGTGCCTCTTACGGGGTCGTTTGGGGGCTGGTTTCGATTTTCACCCTTTAATGGCACGTTTTTAAGTCTAAGTGTTATTTTTGTAAATTATCATCATATTCTCAAATCGAGATACCCGGGACTGTGCGGTCAGTTCGTACAAGTTACATTGGTCCCGTGTAAGGTGTTTGTGCCTCTTACGGGTCCGTTTGGGGGCTGGTTTAGGTTTTCACCCTTTAACGACTTATTTTTAAGTCTAAGTGTTGATTTTTGTAAATTATCATCATATTCCCAATTCGGGAGACCCGAGACTACGCGGACAGTTCCTACAAGTTACATTGGTCCCGTGCGAGGTGTTCGTGCCTCTTACGGGTCCGTTTGGGGGCTTGTTTGGATTTTCACCCTTTAACGGCTTGTTTTTAAGTCTAAGTGTTGATTTTTACAAATTATCGTCACATTCTCAAACCGGAAGACCGGGGACTACACGGACAGTTCGTACAAGTTACATTGGTCCCGTGCGAGGTGTTCGTACCTCTTACGGGGTAGTTTGGGGGCTGGTTTGGATTTTCACCCTTTAACAGCTTATTTTTAAGTCTAAGTGTTATTTTTGAAAATTATCTTCATATTCTCAAACTGGGAGACCCGGGACTACGCGGTCTGTTCGTACAAGTTACATTGATCCCGTGCGAGGTGTTTGTGTCTCTTACGGATCCGTTTGGGGGCTGGTTTAGATTTTCACCCTTTAACGGCTTGTTTTTAAGTCTAAGTGTTGATTTTTGCAAATTATCGTCATATTCTCAGAAAAAAGTGACTATTGGACACCAAAATAATCAGAATAAACATTTACAAGAATATTACAGGTTCAAATAGCAATATAAAGAAGATTACATGTTCAAATAGACACCAGTATATTACATGCTCAAACATCAGTAAACATAGAATTACAAGTTCAAACAACCATACCTGTATTAAATGTTCAAACATCAATAAACTATTAAATGTTTACAACAACAATAATATCAACAAACGAAATAAATAGAATATTTCATATTAAAAAATAAGTTCAAAACTAAATCATTGCACTAGAAATCCGTGTCCAAAAGCTCCAGTAATTTATCATTTTCCTTGAGAATGGAGTCATACATCGTACGGTCAATATCAATCGCATCTATTTCTTTCGCCAGTCTCTTGGGAGAGTGTAAAACAACTCACCACCCATTCAGCTTTACATCTTGACAATAAAATACTTGACTGGCTTGAGATGCAAGGATGAACGGATCATCGTCTATGGTATTTTTACTCACGAGCTTACTAAGATTCACCATCACCTCAGGTGGGTTCAACTTTGCAAGCATTCTTATTATCAACATCCACCCAATCATAATAAAAGACAGTATGTGCGAACTCAATGTAATTGAGGTCAAGTATTTGTCTAATAACTCCATAAAAGGTTGTCATAATCCCCTTCTTATTAAAGGCCTTAGTGGGTACACCACTACTCTGAAAGTTATGATTCTTTTCATGTCCATAAGTAGAAAAGGTGTACCCATTGCATTGAAATTTCTCATAACTGGTAACCCTATGGAGAGGACCATCAACATATGGCAAAATTCCCGTATCATTAAATCTTGAGGCCTGTAAGGAATTGATAATTTTTAAAAGTTTCATTAAAAATAATTACGATTGATAAAAAAGTACATGTATAAATAACGACTTGCCTCGTTCCTTAGCCAAGGGATAAAATCATCAATTCTATGCCTTAATTGAGTCTCAGTCACCATAAATTTTCTACAAGAAATTAGTTTCAACATTAAGAAATATCACATTACAATAAATTAATATGAATTAACATAGAACTAAGTGTGTACCTTCTCCATTCATCAACACCGTCGCATTGAGATAAAACCCATCTTCGCACTTTCTCATATTGAACATTATTTAATATTAATTCTTTACTTTTACCCAATGGTCGTTGGCATTCCGAGTCATCAAACTCATCATCAAGAAAATCCTCAAGATTCCTCTTATGAGTTCTTTCACCACTTTTCGATATGTACTCCATGGCATACAAAGAAGCTTCATGTAACAAATATGCATTAGCAATGCTCCCTTCAATGTACCTCTTGTTTCGTAACCACTTTTTATATCTTCCCATTTCTCTCTCAAATAACCACATCGCTCGATGTCTTAGTGGCCCAGCTGTCAAAGCTGCATCGGCTAAATGGTGCATGAGATGGATCATCACCACAAAAAAGGCAGGTGGAAAATAAATTTCAAAGACACAAAGTGCCTCTACCAATGCGTTTTTAGCCTTCAAAAGATGTTCCCTAAATATCACTTTGGCACACAACACATTAAAGAATATGCTTATCCGCTGTATAGCTTTAAACAAAGGCTTATCATCCAAAATGAATGCATAAGTAACGCAGGAAGCAACCGTTGCATAATGACGTGATAATCGTGGGACTTGAGATTGGTAAATCCAGATGGATCGAGGTTAACATTGTTGCTGAAATTTGATGAAAATCCAATCGGTACCTTTAATGTTTTTAGTGTACGAAAAAAGGCTTCTTTCTCTTCCTTTCCTAATGCGAAACGTGTCTTTGGCATAATCCTTTTGTTACTGCCTTCAATATCTTTCATCCATAATTTCCTTTTAAGATTCAAATAAACTTTCAAGTCTTCACGGGCTTTGACCGTATCTTTATTTGATGAACCTTTCACCGAGAGTATTGTACCTAAAAGAGTCTCAGTGACATTCTTTTCAACATGCATAACATCTAAATTATGTCTAATATCATGATCCTTCCAGTACTATAAGTCAAAGAAAATTGACCTCATTGAAAAACCCTCGGTACCTGCTAGATTCTCATCGTCACCCTTACTTGGATAATCATTGTCTTCCATTAGGACATCTTCCTTCCCCTTCCTCTTCCCGTTCCCCTTCTCCTTCCCCTTTCCCTTTGCCTTTCCCTTTTTGTCTCCCTCTCCCTCTCCCTCTCTTTGAACACCTTCTCAAGCGATAAGTGACACTATCTGCTCAACTTCTACACTTGTTAACTTTCTTAGAGCCATAGCATCCTCTATTTTACCATTAAATGTTTGCTTTGATGTGTCAAACCTGTAAGGATGGACTTTAGGAAGGAACATACGAGATCGTTGGTAACAACATTTCGTTGACTTAGGAAGATATTCAGAAGGTGTATTTGTAGAACAAACAGGGAACCCATTGTGAAATTGAGTTGAACAACCTGCTAACATCCCATAAGTTGAAAAATCATGTATACCCCACATCAACATGGATTTTAATTGAAATTTTTCATTTTTGTACGCATCCTAAGCCTCAACTCCAGACTATAAGATCTTTAACTCATCGACCAACGGTTGGAGGAAGACATCAATATTACTTGATGGTGACTTTGGTCCGGGAATCAATACAGTTGAAAACTCACTTTTCATACACATTTATGGGGGAGGGTTGAGAGGTTGAATTGTTACTGGCCAACAACTATAATTACGGCCAAACATGTTATTCGGGCTGAAACCGTTTGTTGCTATTGCAAGTCGAATATTTCGTAGATCTTTTGCAGAATCTCTCCACATAATGTTTGAATTTACCCATTCTACTGAATGTTGGGGATGATGCAAGAATTCCATACAAGAGCTTGCACGAGCGTGCCCAGTCATTTTCTCTGCTATCCATTTTATGGTATAAAACCGTTTTAGCCTAGGTATTAGAGGGAAATGTCGCATTACCTTCTTAGGAACCCTAGAGTACTTTTTTTCCCATTAGTATTCTGAATTTCTACCCTGTCCTCATCTAGACAAGTAAACTTGTAGCGTAAAGAACCACATTTTATACATCTAGTAGGTTTTTCATGCTCTTTCCAAAATATCATACAGTCGTTAATGCATACGTCATACTTAACATAATCCATACCGAGATCTCTAACGGTGTTTTTCATTTCTGTATAACTAGTTGTCAAGTTGTTCTCTTCAGGAAGTAATTCATTTAACAATTTAAGAATTCCACCTGTAGCACCATCCGATAAATTGAATTGTGTTTTCAAATCATTCAACTTTATAAGAGCATACATTGTGGTGTGACGCGAAGAACCGATAGCTGGGTGAAATGTCTCCTGTGCGAGTTGATGTAAACGATCATACTTCTTGCCTTTGTATTTATGTGTGTGCGAATCATTGGGAACCTCAGAAGTTGGTGGGGGCTTCATCACTGCCTACACAATTAGGTTCACTAGGTTTCGCTTCACCCATAAACATCTCACATGCATCATTCACAAGATCATTCAAAATTGGAATATTGTGCACATCAGCGTATTCTTTCGATGTCACAGATTGCGGTGGTGGTTGGACTTGATCAACAACTAATGTCTCACCATGAAAATGCTATAAGGTATAGTTCATGTCCATACCATATGTCATTAAATGAACGAATATGTCATCTATAAGATGTCCTTTCCCATTTCGACAATGTCTACAGGGACATGAATGCTTAGCATTCGAACTATTACTGCGCACATAATGTAGAAACTGTAACACCCCATCTCTATATGTATCGGTCTTGATATTTTTCTCATTTATCCACTCATTGTTGATTCCCGACGACATCCTAATAAGTTTAAAGAACACATATTATAATATAAACGCTTACTGTAAATATATTGAAGTTTATTCAAGTGTAAATATGTATATATTTGAGCTCCTATATTTCCTCCATCTCCTCTACAGGGTAAGGGTCCTATCCCATTCGAAAATGCATATTTTGTATTGGTCATAATGTCTCATGCCATTTCCTAATCTAGAAAATTTCACCAGCATCTCCCTACAGTTCTTCAAGTACACAACTTAAATTGAGAGTGTTCATGTGTTACTTAACTTTTTCAACCAAGAAAACACAAAACACTACATCAATCTAGTATGCACCCAAAGAACATAAAGAGATGCCACCGAATTTTTCAAAATAGGACATGCATAAACATTATGTACAATACAAACTTTTGCATTTCCAAACTGTCCAAAAATGGGACAATTCAAGAGTTCTCACCACAGTCATAGTGAGACCTCTTGAACGGGTCTAAGGTTTTTCTACATGTGTAACATCATTCTTAAATGTTTAGTATTAATGTCTACCTACTATTTAAATAGTTTTTTTTGTTTTTTCTTAAATTTTCAACACATAATCTCATTTATCCATTTAATTAGTCGGGTGTCTACTTTTCAATTTGTTATTTTTACATTATTATTGAATATTTAGCACTTAAATTTTCTTAAAACTCCGTAACATGTACGAATCAGATCAAATATGCATTTTAATTAAAGGGGTAAGAACATAAAAACATAATTTACCACTAAAAGATTCCAAGGTCCATCTAAAAACCAATGATTTATTTATTTTTCATTATCAACATTCAATTTGCACAAAAAACTCACACATTAAAAAAAATATTTAAATATGTATATATAAAACCCTACAAAGCAAATACGAATCAAATCAGGCATATCATAAACTCTAGGATCAAATCTTATACCTAACTTAGGTTAAAAAAATACAATGCTTTAAACAATTACCTGATTGGGATGAGTGGAGTGAGAGAACAATGCAGTGACCAGAGAAAGAGAGAATGGGTCGGAGAGGGAGTGTAGGCCGTAGATATTTCGACCAGCGACTTAGATGCGACCTAGAGAAAGAATGGATGCCGACCTAGAGAGAGAATGGACCGCCTGTAGCCAACCTAAAGAGAGAATGGACGTTGATCGCGAAGAGGGAGTGAATTCCGACTAAGAGGCGAGAGAGAGAGATCGAGCGAAGAGTGAGTGAGCGGGAACAAGAGAGAGAGAGGAGTGTAATATTTTTTTTTTGGGTATTATATATTTTAGTAAGTGTACTTAATTTTGTCACACTTTAAAACAGTACCAAATTTTGGCACTGTTTTAAAGTGTGCCAAATTTCTATTAAACCGTGCCAAAATCTGGCACAGTTTAAAACTGTGCCAGATTTTTAATATCAGGGTGTGCCAAAATGCTATTTTTGGTGTAGTATTTCTGGGAAGGCAGAGATGGCCCAGATAACCTTAGCAGACTATGGGTTCATTGGACTCATCCAAATTGAGACTATAGAAGACTTTGTTTCTCTTGAAAAAATAGTCCATGAGTACGTTAAGAAGATAGAAAACTTCCTTCCTTTATTTGCTGGAATCTATCAGATTGCTCCAAGTTCCTGTAGAGGAATGAGAGTTGAAGGATTTAGACTTATTAGATTTTATCAGAAGACGAGACTAAAGATTTAATTGTTGATAAGTCGAAGCTCCAGATTGCTCAAGCCATGGAGACAATAGAAATCATGGAATTATTGACAGAAGAAGACATGCGGTACACTGCCTACCACAAAGAAGACCTGATAATCCAAGCTGATGAGCCATTCAACGGAAGGCTCAAGAAAGAATCCAAAGAAATGGTAAAGATAGCTTTGCCAGCCAGCCTTAGAATTGTGGGCCTCATTGATGAATTTTTCAATAATGCCCTACTAAACCAAGCCAAGGAAGAATAAGACACGGATGGGATAAAGACGGGCCCCTCGTTAGCTGAAGAATTATTAAAGACAGAAGATGCCATGCGTTAGACCTATGCATTAGTACAAGACGACAAGACTCCATTACAGTATAAAGGTGAAAGACAACTCAGACCTGCCCCATATGGGCCCCATACAACCTCCTTTCACAAAGATAAAGGTGACAGCTGAAGCTGTTAGGTGCAAAATAATTGCAAGACGACAGGATTTATTTTGAAATAGAAGACTTAAAAGATTCCAAAACTTTAAACTTTTAATTATTGTATTTCTCTTTAATAATTATATGCTTTCAACCGTATCACTTTTTGTAATCGGTTACCAGTCATTTATATGCCTCCTTATGCTATAAAATGAGAGGTAGGGAGTCGAAATAGATATCAGTTGCTAGACTTCCAGTATTGGATATTAGAGAGAGAGTATGCTTATAGTGAGTAATATGTATATGAGTGAGTAAACCTCTCATAGTTAGGGGAGAGGGGAGAGTTGTAACTACTTATGCTATGCAATAAAAGTATTTTCTTTTCTAGAAATCTTTTATGTTAAGTTGTTATTATTTTCCAAATTGTCTCTAACTTTCTATTAATAGAGGACTATTGTGTGGAACCTCTGGTGTAGCACACAGGGTGTTATACTGGTGAACCGCCGTCAGGTTCTGATTAGCAGTGAGCCATTAGCCAGGTGGGCGTTAGGCGTGAAGGCGTACATGCAGAAAATGGGTTCAACGCTAAAATAATGGATTGAAGTGCAACACACAAAGAGAGAGTTGTAGGAGGCCGAGACTGGAGAAGAATAGTAGCAAGGCTGAAAAGAAGAAGGAAGGAAGGTAAAGATATTGCAGACCTGAAGGAAGGTATAACTTGAACCAAATCCTTAACTATTCTTACATATTATTGCTTTCAAAAGAATCTTGTATGAGCCTACAAATCACTAAAGACTTTTTAGAATTTGTTAATCAAACAAATTTAGACTTAACTAGAGAAATCCAAGATTGGACTCACACAGACACTAAAGATAAAGAACTTATAGAATCTGCTTTAATATACGCAGGTGGTACTTTCAAATATATAAACCAGATTATTGAGTGGTTAGGAAGAGAAGTACCTAGAATAGAAATAATTAGAACAGGGATTCGTGATCTCTTTAGACAAAAATTAAGAATTGAAGATTTTGCAGAAGAACTATCAAGACCTAAAAAATATCAAGAATATACTAGGATACTTGAAGACAGTATAGACGTATTAAATTTATTAGACGAAAAAGGTTAGCTGAAACAAATGCTATTTTAATTAGAGCCGGAGGAATCTGTCCTCTCCTTAAAAATGTAGAGACAACTGCCCCTAAAACATACCGTAGATTTTTGTCATCTTATGGTGATAATAATTTAGATGAATTTATAAATAACGATATAATTGATATTATTAATCAAATATATAAAGAAACTAGACTGATAAACCCACGATACCATATAAGGTATTTAAGACTGTAATATTTTCTATCAAAACCTCTTGTAATATCTAGACTCCTTGAAGAAACTATTTATATAGATAATCCTCGCTATTCAGAACTCCAGTACGATAGTGACGAAAGAAGCTTGAGAAGTAGTAGTAACCCTGAAACTTCTACACTTAGACTTCCAGATTAATTAAGCCTTAAAATAAGCTTAAAATACCTTAGAAATCATTGGGGCAAAAATTCATATTCCCAGAAATCTTAGAAAAAGAAGGTGGTCCCTAGGCAGTCCATAAATGACAAACGTGGTACTAAGACTCATTTGGACGTTAGCTAATCTGTATAGAAAAATCCACATAGGAGCCAGACTCTCTCTCTCTCTCTCTCTCTATATATATATATATATATATATATATATATATATATGTGACACACAAAGGCATATACTAGTGGTGTCTTGTTCGTTCTCTATCGGCAAGTCCGGAGGAATATCTTATCCAAAGCAGACATCACAACACACACATATGTGCGGCGATCCCTACGCAGTACACAAGTCCACGACCCATATCCAGCGGTGATAAAGGATCCTAGCATCAACACCTACTTCTCGTAGATGGCACTTCTACGTAGTACCTAAATGACCTACACAACGCCTAGCCCACCTGTGCCGACGTATGCTATGTCGCTGAACGCGCGAAACCCCAGGTCAATAGGACCGTCCACGAACATTGGTATGTCCACATCGATACATATAAGCACATATTATTATTCCCACATAATATGTATAGGTACTTACTCTATAATTACCTCAATATATCCCATATGATATCCACAATTGTTCATTAATTAATAATTGACTATCTAGTTAATTATTAATCCCATTTTCTTTAAAATTTATTTAACCATCTAGTTAAATATAATATCCCAATTGACATATTCCACGTTTAAATTTTTAATAAATTACCCGTTGGCCCAAACACCGTCTTACCAACTCTTTCGGACTTTTAAATATATTCCTGAACTAACCATGACCCAGCTCACTCTGCCCCTCGATAAGTCATTTTTTTTTTATAAATAGTCACTTGAGCGGGCTTCACGCCTCTCAAGTAATATATTTTATTTATAGTCACTTGAAAGGGTCACGTTACTCGAGAAGTCATAAACACGACCTCTCGACAAGTCATGCTTAATGCTTAAGTACCACGCATTCCAGAAAAATATCATTTTTAAATAAAAGTTTAATATTTGTTATTTATTTTAAGTCCAGTAGAAAAAGGGATTTGACACGCGTATATTTTATGAAATAACTTTTTTGGTCAATCTCATAGGTTCTCCCCAGCTATATCATTTTCGTGTTCCATAATATATTATTTAAATGATAAAGACAAGTTTATTATATTATTTTAATGAGGACACATGTCATATTATAATGAAACCCTAATTCACCCACACCTATTATAAAGAGAAGATTTAGCCCTCACTAGAAAAAAAGAAGTGAAAAAGAAGTAAGAGTACTCTACATAAATGGAGACCCATAGTCTTTGCCTCAAAAAGAAAAGCCATTGAAGCTTGAAGTTTTAGCTTAATAGTTATAGTATTTTACACCAGATTTATATCATCAATGGTAGAGTCCATAGCATTCATTCACATAAACACTTGGTGCTTTTATACCCTGCTACTCTCTCCCTTATTCTAGAGTGCTTATTCTCTCACCATATTCTCTAAAGCTTTCAAAGGTTCTTTTATGGAGATCAAATGTTTGTTGTTATTATTATTGAATGCTACAGTAGAGATGATTTACACCAGAGATTACTGCTTCAATATTCATTGAAGCCAAGTCACGCCTCAAGAAATTCAGTATATTCATAGACCCCGATTACACTACCCTCCTACACTTTCTGTTCGAACGAGCTATGCAATGTCATTAGAATGATTTCTCTTGTTTTGAACGAAATCTAAAATGACACCATTGGTCAAGTTCTGGAATCTCATTAGAATTCGTTCCAATGAGAATGGGTAGGTCATTAGAACGATACTTCCAACAATCGAACGAGGTATTTTTTATTAAGCTCTGGAGTCTCGTTTGATATCTCATTAGAAGCTTAATCGAATGAAAATGGGTATGTCATTCAAACGAGGTACATGTCATTCGAACGAACGTACAATATTTTATTTTTTTATATTAAATCTGATCCAAATCTTTTGTAATTATATCTTTATGACTAACTCCCTTATAAAAGGAGATACGGGATTAGAGTTTAAAAGAACTTTTTTTGAAAGCTTTTCACGCCCTTTTTAAGTTGTATTTGTGATCAAACTCTTTCAATATTATTCCAAAGCACTTGAAAACTTAGAGACCACTTTATCAAATCAAGAGGAACCTTTATAGTTCTAACACTCTTGTAAAGATTAATCTCTACTACGAATTTGTAAAGGAAAGGCTATACTGCTGAAGAAGAAGGCTGGTCGGTGGATACCGATGGAAGACCGCTTCTTATGGGCAGTACTATACTGTGTCGTTGCTGTAGAAGATTTAAAGAACTTCGCATCATACTTAGTTGTTCTAAGTAGTTTGTAAGTCGACCGTGTCTATCAAATCTTGTATAGTGCTGAATAAAGGTTTTGACCTTTTTAGGGAATTTTCCTTACTTCTTTGAGTTTTTGCATGCTCGACTTGCTAAATTAAATTTGGACCACATCTTTGTATGCACATTAAATTAAATCAAAGGTAAAATTTGGTAAAATTGAATTTGTGTATGGTTGATAATAAACGAATCATTCCATTGAATTCCTCCTTCTTATTTTTCACGTAAGCACTGTAAAAATTCTTCATCCAACGGCGTTAAATTTCTATCGTGCACCATTGCCTATGGACGTTATACGCAGTTTATGATTATCAAACTTCATTTTTTTTTGTTTTAGATCACCTAAAAGAGGAGACACAAGGGTTTTTATTTTGTGAATGAGTTCAATTTCTAACATATTTAGCCAAAAAACATTTATTGTTCAACGCTAATTTCTAGCATATTTAGCAAAAAAATAAAAATAATTTCTAGCATATTTAGCCAAAAAAACACTAATTGGTATTCCTTATAAAAAATATTAATTTATAGCAGATTTAGCAACAACAAAAAAAATATAATTTCTATAATATTTAGCAAAAAAAAATTTGTTTGAATGAGATTAAGTGTGAATATTTGATAGTTTAGTTTGGTTTTATAGACATGAGATTCCAGTGGTAAGATTTCAAAACTTGGATCGCCTAAAAATTTATTAGAAGTGGCAATGGTCCAGTCCTATAAAAAATGAGTTATCATAGGCGCGCCCAGGCCCTAATCAAAAGTTCATTGTCCAGGTCCGCCAAGGAAGCTTCTTCCCCAGGTCCGTCCAGAGCTGTATTCCAGGGCCGAACACAAATTGTTTTTTAAAATAAATTTTATTGTTTAGAAAATTTTATCTTTTAGCAAATTTATTACTTATTTTATTGTTTAGAAAATTTATTTTAGAATGTACTACCAAGACTAAGAGAGTAAATCCTCAAACTGATATTTCTAAATATTCTCCATTTATCCCTTTTTTTTCTATAACTTTTTACCTTAAAGGAATAAAAACTAAACTATAACTATAACTAATTAACTAACAGTGCGGACTGAACATGTGTCACCTGGTGGTGAACCCACAAAAGAGAGAAAACGCCTATAATTTAGTCGAGAATTTCTAGGTTCGCCGCCAGCCAACATATGTCCGGTCTGCACTGTTAAAATACGGGACAATTCGCACAAGAGCATTATATATATATATATATATATATATATATATATATATATATATATATATATATATATATATATATATATATATATAGAGAGAGAGAGAGAGAGAGAGAGAGAGAGAGAGAGAGAGAGTATTGCTCCTATGCGGTCTTCCCGCACACGCTATGTCCGGACCAAACTTCGTTCTCCTTTTTTTTTAGCAACAGTCGCCTTCTTTCTCATGCTTTTTTCCGTGTTTATACTAACAAAATAGGAGTTCACAATATTCTCTATAATATAGGAGAAGAATATGCACCCGGCGGTGACCCACTTCACTTAAATCAGGAGTATCTTACCAATCATCAACCTCATCCAATCAGTCCCATATTTGCTCTTGTGCGGAAACTCTGCACAACAACAATTTCGTGTATATATAGAGAAAGAGAGCGGATCAAGTGAGTTCTCCCTGTTTGAGGACCTTGAATGAGGTCCATTTTTTAAAAATAGTAAAAAAATATTTTGGAGATGATTTTTTTCTATGATTTTTAAACATTTCAGTAGGACCATAAAAAATAATCAACTCAAAATAAATTTTTTACTATTTTAAAAAAATTGGTCAAACTTTGTTAGTTTTTAACAACTTAAAATAACTTAAGAACTGACACAGCTTGATCGATTTTTTTAAAATAGTAAAAAAATTTATTTTGAGCTGATTATTTTTTTATGGTACTACTGAAATGTTTAAAAACCATAAAAAAATCAGCTCAAAAATATGTTTTTTTACTATTTAAAAAAAATGGACCTCATTCACGGTCCTCAAACTGGAACCTTACTTGATCCTTTCCCTATATATATATATATATATATATATATATATAATTTTCGAACCTTGGGTCGGGTTGGAACCAAGGGGGCGTAAGAATACTTGCTGAGACCTGCTCTGAAAAAAATGGCCCTACAAAATTTAGCTAAGTCCAATTCTCCAAACTACTTATCTTATCCAATATTTTTTTAACAGATTGGGCTAAACCTATGTCCACTCTTAAAATTTATACCGCCAACAGTTGCGGATCCAGAAATGTGAGTAAGAGGGGGCCAAACAATAAATATATATTTTTATAGGGGCCAAAATTATAAAAATATAATTTTTTTTCATAAAATTTTAAAACTATTGGGTTAAAATTTAAAATATTTGAAGTTTGGGGGTCAACATACGTCTATTGATTAGTCTGTTACTTCGTTTGTTAATGAGCATAGTTTGTATATGAGCATTATTTGTCTTGAGTGACCAGAAGATTAATGGAATTATGTTTTGACCCCAACAATCTTTGCACGTGTCTAACATAATCAATGAGAGTTACAAAAAGTTCTGTTTCTCTATTTAATTTAATTCCTTATAGAAATATTATGTTTGGTAATGAGGTAATGAAGATTAAGTCAATAGGGCAACCTTTATATTTTATCCTAGTGACTCGAGTCTTTAATCTTGTGAATTGCTTTCATATCGTCATGCTACTTTCCAATTCTTCTGTCCACTTGTCTTGCTTCTCTCATTGATCTTTTGCTTGTCTTTCTTGAGTTGTTCCTATCAAAATGCCATTGATACGAAGAGGATATTTTTTAAGATAAAATAACGAATATAAATTTAACTCATCATTAAAAAAATACTTATAATTTTAACCCAGATTAAACGGGTTTTCAATTTGAACCGTTGTGATTTGGGGTATCTTAATGTGTTAATTCTTTTTGAGACATGGTGTATCAACTTTGATCCACATTTTGCTCTGATATCATATAGCTACCAATTAAGAAAAAAGATCTGGAATACAAGATAAAATTAACGTACATGTGATCATGCAGAGGCCCTGCTGGAAGCTGATTTATAATTTCGATCTTCTATGATATTTAAATGTTAGTACACGGGGTGCGCTATTTTTTATTCGTTTTTTTAATGCTTTTCTCTTATCCTTCTATATTATTGTTGAGGAGACAAGGTTGGGACACAACAATGAAAAACTTTTGGTGGTAATGTAACTGCGTACTAAAAACAGCCTATTTCCTTTAGAATATCAACAATCATTATATAGATGTCTCAAGTTACCCCACGAGAGATCCAGAATTTTTTTTAAAATAAATATGGGACCTTCTAGGCATTATTATGTAACTTAGTTGGATTTTTTTTATTGTGATAAAATGCAAGGGAATACTTGACTCCTTTGTGATTTATCATATCTTGAAGACTTCTTCATTACAATTTTTTTTTGGGAGGTATAAACAAAGCCTTTCTTTCAATTGAGTTACATAATATATAAATTTTCAAAAAGGATGAAATAAAATTTATGAATCTTGAACAAACTTGACATTTTGAGCCAACAAATGAACAGGTAAATTACGAGCTCGTGGCCATCCCCTTCCGGATCATCGTGGCGGGAGAGGCGAAGAAGAGAGGGGGGGGGGTCTCCCCTTCGTTTCGGGAGGATCTTGGTCCCGCGCATCCCTCTCGGGAGCGCTTTGGCCGGCGTCGAGGATGAGGTGAAAATGTAGAGAGATAGAGTCGCCCGTCTATTTTACTCAAAACAGACAAAAGAAAAGAGGGAGCCATCCCGAAGGACAACATCCAAAGACATACTGATACATACGAAACCAAAATGATTCGAAAAGGGTCCGGAGGCTAAGTTACGAAATGAAAAGGTGTTAGGCACCCATTCCGCCCTTACGGTCTCTCATGGGTTATTGCTATTTCCTTTATTTCCCTGTGATATATGTGCACGTGTATATGTAGAGGAGATAGGAATCATCGACTTGTATCATGGAAGAGATAAAGCGAGTCATCCATAGAAATGTTCTTAAAAGTAATATTAGAAAAATAGGATTTACGTGATTATCCTAGTGTCGATCATTATAAGGGAATGATAATGCATATGGGATAATACGTCATTAAGTACAAATATACGTATATATAAATATGTAGAATCTAAGAGAGTTAAGTTTATAGAAAAAATAAAAAAAATTAGGAAAAGGACTCGAGTCTCGGGTTTTATCCCGAGACGCCTATGTAGCCTATAAAGGCATCAAAGTCCACGTAGTTCGTATGCAAAACGAGGGGTGGGATTTATCCCATAAATCCAATCGGGGACTTCTCTTATGTGTGTGTGTGTGTAAAAAAGTGTTTTAGTTTTGAGAAAAGTGTGAGAATTCCCGTTTGGAATTTATGAGCAAATCCTCTTTTTCTTATTTTTCGGGTTTTATTTATATGAAAATAAGAGATGTGCAATAATACTAGATAAAAAGTATATTAGGATATGTGAGATGAGAGAATAAAAGTACTAAGTAACAAAACAAACTAATGTGAATTTAGGAGAATTTATGGAGAGAGTGGAGAAAGTTAGACCTTCTTGAAGATCTTGAGCTTGATCTTGAATGTTGGAGAACAACCCTTGCACTCGGGTGATGATGGAGGGTACTTAATTCACCAAGTTTGATGAAAAAGGTGATGAAAGGTGAAGGTTGGAAAGGGATTTGGATGTGAAAATCACGCTGACTTCGAGAGGGGATTTATGAGCTTGCTGAGAGTAATGGATCTCTGATCTTCCTCCTCCTGAAATGAGGTTAGGCCCTCCTTTTTATAGACCCAGAGCATTGTCGATCGGTATAGCCCTGGTCCTTCCAATCGGCAGGTGTGTTTAGGCACACTGTCGATAGGCAGGGTTTGGAACCTGTCGTTTGGCAGTCTCTTTCAGGTTCCTTCAAAAAATCAATCGTAGAGTGCAAACCGTTGATCCGAATCGTGCACGGGAGAACTGTTGGAAAGGTAATTCAGAGACCTTCGAAAGTCTTTTGGATTTCTCCCGGGTCCGGAAGTTAACTTTAGGTTAAATATGGCTCGTAAGCGTTCGTCAATCCGTTGAACGGGGGATTGTCGGACGCAAACGGATCGTTCGTCCGTATGGTAAGTCAGAATCACGGGGTGGACTGTTGGAAAGGTGAGGAGATGTACTTAGACATTCCAAAGACCAAAGAGCTTGACTCGGTTTGGGGAGTTGACTTTGGTCAACCGAGGCCTGGAAGCGCTTGGTGACCTTTCGGAGTAAAATGGATCGTTCGTCCATACCATAAGTCAGAATCGCACACGGGGCGGACCGTTGGAAAGGGGTTTTAGTGACCTTAGAAGATTCATTCAGTCTCGGTTGAGCTGAAGAGTTGACTTTGGTCAAACGGAGCCTAAGAGCTTCCGGTGACCTCCTGATCGAATTTCGGGGGAAAATGGGTCGTTTGTCCGCATGGTAAGTCAGAATCGAGCATGGGATGGACCGTTAGAAAGGGGTTTCAGTGCCCTTTGAAGATTCATTCAGTCTTATTCAAACTGAAAAGTTTAACTTTTTGGTCAATCGGAGCTTGGGAGTGCCCGATTGCCTTTAGGTCGGTACTCGGGGTATAACTTAGGTTTGAAATAATGAAGGGAGGTGCTAGGGACCTTAGGAGAAGTTAAGGGGTATTAAAATGGGGTGTTTACAGAGACCCTCAACGGGTGAGTTTGGAACAAACGATAGCCGTCGAATAGACACCATATGATGCCTTTGAAAAAGGATGACCAGAGGGTCGAGGTCGATTCTGAGGACCTAAGGATGAGGATGACCAATTATGTGCGTCGAAGCCAATTCTGAGGGCTTAGGGATGAGGGTGACCGATTCTGCGGGTCGAAGACAATTCTAAGGGCTTAGGGATGAGGGTGACCGATTCTGAGGGTCGAAGCCAATTCTGAGGGCTTAGAGATGAGGGTGACCAATTCTGAGGGTTGAAGCCAATTCTGAGGGCTTGGGGATGAGGGTGACCGATTCTGTGGTTTGGGATGACCAATTCTGCGGGTCGAAGCCAATTCTGCGAGCTTAATTTTGAGATGACTAATTTTGCGGGTTGAAGCCAATTATGCGGGCTTAAGGATGAGATGACCAATTCCGCGGGTCGAAGCCAATTCTGCGGGTTTAAGTTGAGATGACCAATTCTGTGGGATTAAGTTGAGATGACCAATTCTGCGGGTCGAAGCCAATTCTGCGGGTTTAAGTTTGAGATGACCAATTCTGCGGGCTTAAGTTTGAGATGACCAATTCTGCGGGCTTAAGTTTAAAATGACCAATTCTGCGGGCTTAAGTTTGAGATCACCAGTTCTGCGGGTCAAAGCCAATTTTACGGGCTTAAGATTTAAATGACCAATTCTACGGGTCGAAGCCAATTCTGAGGGCTTAAGTTTGAAATGACCAATTCTGCGGGTCAAAGCAAATTCTGCGGGCTTAGGTTGAGATGACCAATTTTGCGGGTCGAACCCAATTCTGCGAGCTTAAGTTGAGATGACCAATTCTATGGGTCGAAGCCAATTCTGAGGGCTTAGGATGAGATGACTAATTCTGTGGGCCGAAGCTAATTCTGCGTGCTTAAGTTTGAGATGACCAATTCTGCGGGCTTAAGTTGGGGATGACCAATTTTGTAGGCTTAAGTTTGAAATGACCAATTCTGCAGGTCGAAGCCAATTCTGCGGGCTTAAGTTTGAAATGACCAATTATGCGGGCTTAAGTTTGAGATGTTCTTAGGGAACTCTACATGAAAAATTACCTCATGATTTTTATTTGAGCTGGGGAGCTGATTGTTGGGGAAAGCCTTGTGTATTTTGGAGACTTTACCAGGGGAACAACTAATTTGATGCTGGGGAAGTGATTAGGTGGTCCAGGATTTGGAAGTATTTCTCGGGGAAATTTTGAGACCTTCGGGGAATTTTGGGATACCTTAGAGGTCCTCCGGGGACGTTGTCGGGAGGAGATTCACTTGGCTTTTGATAGTTCCGCTGGGGAAATAGGGATTTCGCTTGGGGGAGTGTGAAACTTTCTTGGTAAAAATGTTTTAAATCCTTTCCGGGATTTTTAGGATTTTTCTAAGGATTTTTCAGTTTTTTCTGGTATTTTTTGGGAATTTCTGTACGAAAATTTAAGGGGGGTACTGATCGACATGGTGTGGAGGGTGCCATTCGACAGTGGCAAGGACTTTTGAGTTGCCTCGATAAGGTAAATGGTTAATGCCGATCGGTAGGTGGGGGTGCAGTGCCGATGGGCATGACCCTTGGCATCCTATATAAAAGGGGCAAGTTCCCCTCATTTTCACAGCTTCTTTCCTTATCTCTTTTTGCGATTTTCTTCTACGAATCGTCCTAGCATTCCGCAATCTAAAAAATGGCCGCTTTTGTGAGTACTGCAGTACGCAGGGAGTGGTTAGCTGTTGACGACTGGGCAAACATGGAGTGGAGATCCAGAGCGCCTCTTTCTCTAGGGAGCGAGAACTCTTTTGATGCATTCGAGCCGGTTGCGGATGAGCGGACCTTACTGCGGGAGCCGTCACGTCATCTCTCTTCGAGGGTGGTGAACCTCGACGGTTATGTAAGTAAAATGACTTTTGGCATTCTTTCTTGGTGATTTTTCTTTTTTCTTGGATTTTGACAAGGATTTCTTCTTTTTGACAGTCCGATGTTTCTCTATCGAATATGCGTGCCCGCGGGACGACGGGGCTTAAGGATGTCTGAGAGCATCTTCCTCCTGTGGTGCGTTGGGTGGTATCCTCATCAGGCTTTGGGAGGTTGGCGTATGTGCTGGATGAGATGCCTCATTTGACGACGGTCTTATGCGCTCTAGGGGAGAGGTGGTGGGACACTACCCACACCTTTCATTTTGGCTTTGGGGAGATGATTGTGATTCCCATAGATGTGCAGCAGCTACTGGGGCTGGATTGCGATGGGGAGCAGATAGAGGTGGATCGTTCTTTACAGGTGAGGACAAAGGCGGTGCGCGCGGTGCTTGGTGATGTGGGGAGGATAGTGTCTGGGGACTCCATCCGTCTGTCACTACTGAAGGATGTTTTATTGGGCAGGGTGATTGATGTGGAGGACGGGGTGCAGGTGAGACAGATTGCCCGGTTGTTCATTTTGCTGGTGTTGGGGGGATTTCTGGTGGCATCGAGCGGTGACGTATTCCACTTATGTTTTTTACCATATCTGAGGATATTTTCGAACATCCCTCTCTATGATTGGGGATCCTGACTTTGTCCACCCTTTATTTTTCCTTGGATGCATTCAGCCGGTGTTGCCGATAAACTTTCACTGGAGCCTTATATCTTCTTGAGGTATTCTTTTAATTTGCGCATTTTCATTTAATGCATTTGCATTTTCCTTATGCATCTCTTTTTAATTGCGAATTTTTTTTCTTTGGCAGACATGGTTATATGAGGTGATCGGGTGTAATGCCCAGCTAATCCTTTTGAAGGACGAGACTATTGGGAATTTTTTCTAGTTGTACCGATGGCGCAAGGCCAATCAATAGTCGAGGAGGTCTCTTTCTATGGAGACGGTGCGTCAGGTCTGGAATGGACTGACCAGTGATAGGGTAAGACTTCTTTCTTCTTCAGTCTAAGACCTTTGGGTGCGATGATTCCATATTTCCTTATATTTTGTTGGGGATTTTTTAGATGACCTTTTACCCTTGGGGGATGACCGTTCAGGACACGGGGTTGACTGGAGTAAATGCGCAGATGAGGCGTTTGATGGCGCACGAGTTTGGCCACTCATGGTATCTCGGGGAGAGGGTGGTCCGACATATTGCTGAGGAGGAGGTGGTGGTGCCACCTGTGAGGCCCCCTATGTCTATGAGGCAGGAGCGACTGCTGGCAGAGGATGCGAGGATAACGGTGATGATTGGCGAGTCCTACCTGTTGTACACCGATACAACTGTGCTGTATGATTATATGAACTTTGTGACCAGCTGGATGATGGTTCCCAGCATATATGATGCACTGAGCTTCCCTCTTGCGGGTTAGAGTCGGCTAGTGGGGTCCTCCCACAGCGGTGGAGGTCCGTCGACATCTGCAGCGACGACGACTTCAGAGGTCCCCTTTGTGCGGTTTCATACCTCTTCATAAAATATCCGACGGGCTGATGGAGGGATGGTGCCTATGTTGCATCGTCCTCATGCGATGGTCCCGGAGGAGTTGGGATTGACAAATGAGGTTCTTTATCCCAAGGTATATCTTTTCTGTTCTTCTCCTTTGGTTTTTTTTGATCTTTTCTGCTTGATATTGATTCTGCCTTTTCTTGAGCATGTTCGGGTGTCCACCACCTGGCTGAGGGATATTAGGGACTGGATATCTTCGGCGACTGCCCATATTCGGGACGCGGTTCCTTTTCCTTCTTGCTTGGTTTCGTTTGCCTCATCCGGGGAGGAGTCAGGTTCTGGTAGCGGTGGTGCATCATCTCACCGTAGGGGAAATAAAGTGCGTCGCAGGGGTGGAAGCTCTTAGGAGAGAGGTGGGAAAGGGTAAGTTAGAGAGATAGAGAATGTGGGTTCAGGTTGAGTCCCGTTGTTTTGTGCTTTTCTTTATTTTCCTGCAAAAATTATGTAATACAGAAATATATCTATGCAATGCAATGAAGTTTTTTGATTATCTTCTATTAATGATGAATGAATGAATGCATACACATGATCTTTTTATTTTGGTACTGAGACCGTAAAAAGAAATATTTTTGGGTTTTGAAGGAAAGTTTTATTTAAAATGAGAATTTATATAAAGATGAAAAGGGGATTTTTGAAATTCTTTTGAGAATATCAATTTATTTTGAGTTTTCTGGTTTTTGACAAAAGAGGAAAAAGGAAAATTTCTAGAAGTAGGGAGTTACCGATCGGCAAGCACCTTGTCTTGCCTATCAGCAGGTCAGTCTAGTCCCATCAATTCAAAAATTTGCTTGGTACCCTCTTTAGCCTTTGGTACCTTGTGGGGAAGGATTTCCTTCGAATTCTGTAGGAGTTATGTCTTTTGTGGGGGTTTTCAAGTATAAAAGAGGGGTAAAAGTGGAGTGTTTTCCTCACACCTTCACATTCCTACTTTCTTGTTCTGTGAGATGGATCTCCTTGGTAGTGTTGAGTTTTCCAACTACCTCGAGACTTTGGAGGCGATGTGCTCCTATAATATTGACTACGATGATTACAACATACGTCGACTCTTTATGGCGTAATCGACCCATAGAGTGGAACATGCTGATGGCAGCAGTACAATTCTGGTACCCCGAAGACCATGCATTCCGCTTCGGCTTGGAAGAAGTCTATTCAACTTATGAGGAATTTTATACCATGTTGGGGATAATCCTAGTATTTCTGCGACTCTGCCTGAGTTTTCATGTTCTCCCTGGGATTTGTTGGTCGGGCTTCTTTATGTTTCGTCCTCGGCGGCCTCACTGGTGGCTGGAGGTATGATTTTTCTTTCGACGGTGTTGCGGTCTGTGCATTTGCAGGAGGTTGGTGATGCTGGATATATCGGAGTTGATGTTCTGGGCTTGGTTTCAAAATTACTGTTGGTGATTGGGGAGCTGCTGGTGGACTCATAACTTGAAGCTATTACTTCATGGATGTCCTACTGTCATAATCCTACGGCGGTGATACTGGTTGATACTTTGAATGGCTTAGATTCCCGGCTAGAAGGTCATTCTGACTTTCTGAGGGGTAGCCCTGTGATGCTGTTCATGTGGTTATCTGAAAGATTCCGCCTAGTAACTCCTCCAGAATACTCTTTGTCGACTGTACCCAACTTCTTTTCGTGCCATTTCATCAGTGTTGGCCTGGATATTGAGAGATGAGAGAACTGGTTTATGGAGCATGGGGCTCTAAATCTATAATGGTCAGTACCATGGTGGCGACAGCTGCTGCCTATTCTAGAACTGGGAGAATACTCGTATGTCCGGCTGGTTGGTCTCAGACAGACCTCTTTTTATTTTCCTTAGCGACTTCTGTGCCAATTTGGCTGGGAGCAGATCGTGCCACCTCGGACACTAAAATTCTTTCCGATAGAAGATTTGATAGAGCATATGCGCATGCGGCTTGGCTCTTTGTGGGAGAGTCGGCGTCCGTCGACCCGTCCCTTTTAGTCTGTTGGGAGAGTTTGGCACATCCCTGGGGATTATATGAAGTGGTTGTGGAGAAACATAGTTAGCAAGATGTTGGCAGTGGAGACTGGATAAAGGTGGCTTGTCTTATCTGATACCATGGAGGGAGATGTGGTAGTTTTTTCGAGGCTGGTTTGAGCTTATCGGTCCATGGAGCGTCTGCGGCACTCCATTCAGGCAGGGGACGCTTGGGGACCCCAGGATGTAGATGGTGATGATGGAGCGGGCTCCTCTAGTTGATATGGGTAGGACTCTTGGGGGGAGTTTATTTTGTACCGGGAAATAAGTTTGGGAATTTATTTGGCTTTTTAGGAAGGTAGGGGGAAGGGAGTCATCCGTTCCTTTATGTAATTGCACTGTAATTTCTTATTAATGAAATAAGCAAGTTTTTGATCATCTAGTTGTGCCTTTTGATGAATTTTGTATTTTGAATTATCTATAGCGATCGCTAAGGCATGCATAATCCTTTTGTTCAAATATATGTTAGAATGGACTGTCGTTCTCGGAGATAAGAAAAGAATAGTTTTTTTTTGTGAAAAAGAAAGGGCCGTGCTCATATAAGATGTATGAGCTGCCTACGTACCTCTGGGGTTTTTTAAAATTTTCAATTTTTCTGGGAATGATTTTTGCAGAGGATCAGGCCCACGTAGTTCTGGGTAGAGGGAAATGAAGGGATTTTTTTTAATCAAAGGGATATGAGAAGAGTCGTAGCGCACCGAGATTTCAAACTAGGGGTGAATTTTTTTTTAGACGGTCTAGGTTGACTGGACGATCCATCTCTTCTCCATCTAAGTCGGTGAGCATGGCGGCACCGCCGTACAAGATCTTCTTGATAATGTATGGGCCGCTCCAATTGGGCTTGAATTTCCCTTTGGGGTCCCAGATGGGCTCTACTATTTCTTTGAGGGCTAAATCCCCTTCTAGGACACCGTGGCCTTGACTCTATTATTAAATGAACGCGCTATGCGGCGATGGTACCCTTGTATGTGATACAATGCCTTCAGTCTCCTTTCGTCTAAGAGTGACAGCTCGTCGAGGTGGCTTTGATGCCAGTCCTCCTCACTGACCTTGCTTTCAATCATGACGCGTAATGAGGGTATTTCTAGCTCCACGGGTAGGACTGCTTCCGTTGCATAGATTAGAGAGTAAGGGGTAGCCCTAGTAGAGGTTCGAATTGAGGTTTGGTAGCCCCAGAGGGCGTATGGGATCCGATCGACCCAATCTCGACAGCTTTCGATCGTCTTACTGATGATGGCTTTGAGGTTCTTGTTGGCGGATTCGACTGCACCGTTGGTTTGAGGTCGGTAGGGAGAAGATTTTTGTCTCTGAATCCCATACTCGTTGACCACTTCTATGACTTCTGTCTCAAAATGCAACCCGTTATCTGACACTAGCTTGTGCGGGACCCCATATCGACAGATGATATTTTTCTTGATGAATTTGGCCACTTTCTTGGCGTTCAGGACTATGTATGACTCGCCTTCGACCCATTTGGTGAAGTAATCAATGGCAACCAGGATGGAATCATGCCCATTAGAGGCCTTGGGTGTAACCTTCCCTATAATGTCAATGCCCCAGGTGGAGAACGACCAGGGAGAAGTCATGATGTATAATTCGCGCAGAGGCAGGTGTTGAAGGTTGGAGAACCGTTGGCATTTGAAGTATCTCTGAACATAGGCGGTGCAATCTTGGATCATGGTGGTTCAGTAATAGCCTTATCGGATGATCTTCTTGGCAAGAATATGACCATTAATGTGGGGCCCTTATTCTCCGCTGTGGATTCTTTGCATCACCTCTTCAATTTCAACCCCTGCGATGCAGGGTAGTTGAGTTCCATCGAAGTTCCTTTAGAACAGTGATTTGTGACAGATGATGTACTGGGGGGCCAGTCTTCGGAGGGTTGCATGGTCTTTCTTGTTGGAACCCTCGGGATACCTACTAATGATGCTAAGATTCAGCACCACCAGTTAAGTGATGATGAGCTCAAACAGTAACAATAATGGTAGCCATAGAGATGTATGTGTGTAAGTGTATAGAAGGGGATGAGTATAAGAGGAATAAGATAATGATGTATAGTGGTTCAGCCAATTAGGCCTACATCCACTGTGAGTGTGTGATCCACTACGTATGGGCACTAATGGCCTTGGATACAATGCACATAAGCTCACTCACTCTCTCTACTGTGTACAAGTAGAGTTTTAGCTAGGGTTACCAATTATCGATCCTTTTACAGGGTTATAGGTGACAAGTATATATAGGTCTTGGGGGGAGTAGTGTACCCCCCAAGCATGCATGGTGCATGTGAGCTATGATCTAGACAATCCCCTGTTGACACCTGGAGGTGCCACATGTGATTAATGATGACATAATATTCCCTCACGTGAGGGGGTGATATTGTTATAACGGTTTTTCCCACGTGCCATAGGAGTCTCATGCGTACTATTCCACGCGTCTCCCAAATCACGCGCTGTGATGATGTCACCCTCGGCCTATGATGCGAGGCCGAGGGCAAAGTTCTTGCTCGCAGCGAGCCAGGCCTAGTCTGGGCCTCGTACTGTCGTACCCTCATAGTGTTGTCCAGACCACGATAAGGGGTCGATCCACTGAAGGGTCATTTGGGACTAATAAGGGGTCATCTCCTTGGAGGATCGTCCGAGATATGATGAGGTTTCGGCCTATGAAGAGTCGTTTGGGTTTGATAAGGGGTCGTCCCCTTATAGGGTCATCCGAGACATGATGAGGGGTCAGCCCCTTGAAGGGTCATCTGGGCCTGATGAGGGGTCAGCCCACTGAAGGGTCGTCTGATATTAGTTGAGAGATCATCTTATCCTCGTCCGGGTGGAGGACTCCCTCGACCTGGCCGAGGGTATATATGGGTATATCAATCACCCCTCAGCCCTTAGCCATCGATGTTGTTGAGATGGCTAGGGGATAGTACTTGTTTTGAGATAAGTGTATGATCAGTTTGGTGAGTGACACCTATCAAGATGATTTAACACCTAGGCAGATATCCATCATCGTTCCAGTTTCCCAAATGTGGAGGTTGCACACTTGTCTTGGGACTTTGCGCCCTAATGATACCATCCTCGTGGGTCGTGTTTTGCCTTGGTTAATGGTCCCACTCATTAGCAAGATATTTAAATGATTTTTTGAAGTCATTTCCTTTCTTCTTCTTCGCGCCTTAACTCTTTCTAGCTTCTCAACACCTCCTATCGCCATTTCTGCAACCTTTCTGTATCAAGCTTCATTCAGCCATTGTCTTCGTCTTCAGGTAACTTCCTTCGCCCTAGATTCCATTTTTAATCTTCAATTTCAGTTTCATTTCTTGCATTGGGGTTTCTGCCCTAGCTTTTCTTAGCTTTGTATTTTCCCAGCATTAAACCGCTTTACTGTGAGGGTTATAGGATTGTGCCCTAGGTTTTAGGCTGCGTAAATTTCATCCCCCGTCTCTTAGTGGTGATTTAGTTCCCCCTTGTGGTGTTTCTAGGGTTTCCTTGCATTTTTCAGCGTCTTCTCCGGCGAGATGAGTTCTTTTTGTTCTTGAGTGTTCTTGATCAAATCCCTTTACTTCTTTGGTTTTAATCAAAAAGTCCAACTTAGTCAACTATGAGCCTGTTTGTAGTTAACTTAGCCAAATTCTTACGAGTGTAAGGTCTTCCCTTTAATGCTTAGGAGGCTTTATGATTTAGCCGAGGAATTCCCATCCCTGAGAGATAAGTTCTTTGTAGAGATTAGGCGAATAGAGGAGGAGGATGAGAGAAGATGAGGGGCCGACCCTAATTGGGTACGACCCATTTTCCCCATTCCATTAGCCATAATAATACCCCCTGAGTCCTGTGGGTCATCTTGTCGTCCAGCCGAGAGTCAATCTTACGAGGGGGAAATGGATCAGAGAGCATCATCGCCGACGGGTGCTGGTCCTTTTGGGAGGGGAGAGACATCCACTCTTAGACTAAGCCGACAGGCCGAGGGCACAACACCTTCTGAGGCTATCCCTATAACAACCCTGTCCCCTCTTGCATTTCAAGTAGCCTTTCTAGATGGTCCCCCGATAGGCGATGAGGCTGGGCACGAGAGAGTTGAGGATGACAATGAGGGTTCTTCTGATGATGATGATGGTCAAGTTGATACTTCAAGCGCCTTGACTTATGTATCGTCGGTTAAGGACCGTGATTTCTTAGTATGGAGGCATCTTTTTGGCATACAACCCAATATAAGTATGAGGGTTCCAAATGAATCTGAGAGGGTGTTCCAGGGGGACGAGGGAGTGATTGTTGTTTATGAACTGATGCTAAGGGTAGGCGTTAGGTTCCCTCTACACCCTTCTATAGTCGACATCTTATCTTCCCTTGGGGTTGCCCCTTCTCAACTTCCTCCCAACTCGTGGAGGACTATCCTTGGCTACATCTCGCTTTGGAAGAATTCATTTACCGATGAGCCCTCGACCGATGTATTCCTTACCTTCTACAACATCACCTCATCGTCCAAACAGCCTGGGTATTTCCATTTGGGGTCTAGGAAGTCTAACAAGAAACTTCTCCACGTGGATCAGACTTCCAATCATGACTGGAAGAAAATGTTTTTCTTTATCTTTGGGGATTGGGAATTCCCTGCCGAGGGAGAGCCCATAAAATACGGTCTGAAGGTACCAAGGGTATGGTCCAACCCTTCGATGAAAGAGCGATCAGACCCCAAACTCAGCTTGGAGGAGAGGGTCATTATTGACTACTTGAGGGAGCGAGGGAGAGAGGGTGAACTTGCCAAATTTAAAGATTTGATGACCCCTCATTTCCTCAAAGAAGCTGGTCTGAGGGTCGTCCCCCTACAGAATTATGTGAGTGGTTTCTTTGCTCAATATTTGATTTTTTCCAAGTGTTTCATCTTTATCTCTGTACCTTTTTGATATATTATCTCTTTTTCAGGTCGTCGTGCAAATATCTCTAACCAACTTTAGGAGATGACTGCCCCGAGCTTACTGTCTGGCCTGGGAAAGAAAAAGGGAAAAGAGCCTCAATAGGCTCAGAAGAAGACAAAGGCCGTGGGGCCATCACATCCTGAGTCGACCGTCGATAGTAATAAAAAGAAAGAGCTAGGAGTTCCCGTTGACCCTCTGCCGGATTCTAGGATGAGGGCGAGGGTGGAGGCGTCTGAGGGGTCCGGCTCCTCTTCCAGTATGGGGGCCTATTGGTCTCAAAATTTGACATTATTGAAGGCTAAACCCTCTTCCCTCATAGCCAACCTGCGGGCAGCCAAGGCCTCGATGTTTTCTGCTCCCTCGGCCACTGATTATGACTTCCTGTCGAAGATGTCCCCGGCTAAGGTCTATGATTATGGTCTGCACACTTTGGCCCAGGTACCTTTCTCGACCTTACTCATTTTGATTTATCAATATTTCATGAGCTGTTCCCTCGCCCCCTCCTAACATGTGTGCCTCTATGCAGTCTGTATGCGCTTTACCTCGGCCACCAAGTGGATGGATAAAAATTAATAAAAGTTCTACGAGGCCGAGAGGGCTATTCAACATGAGGCCGATCTGAAGACCGAGCTTGAGACTACAAAGGTTGAGTTGCAGAGTGCAAGGATCGAACATGAAAGGGTCCTGGATGAGATGATGAAGCAGCACGAGGCCGACTTGAAGGAAAAAGATTATCTTATTAAAGAAAAGGATAAGGCCTTGATCAATCAGGGGGCTCAATTCAAGGCTGAGCTTGAAGGGGCAGTGAAAAAGGCCGAGTCTGATGCTGTGGAGGCTTACAAACTCTCAGACGAGTTTTAAGGATTCGGTCTTGAGTACTTGGAGAGGGGGATCAGGACAACCTGTCGGTGGGTCGTCCTTAAGTTCGCTGATGCTGTCTTTAATTTGCCCCTCTCTTGAGTCAGTTTAGTTGGATGACCCCCTAATTGCTGAGGCCTTAGCCCATGTGGAGTCCCAAGTGCACGTCGAAGGTATCTACACATCTGAGGATCGACCTGTTTTGGTCACTGAAGAAACTCCTCTAATTGACGTTGAAACCTTGCCATCCGATGTTGCTCAATAGGGTGGCTGTCTAAATCCCATACCCTCTTCATGTAAAAAATATTCTTGTACTGTATTTTTTTTGGACAAACATCTGTAACACTTTATAATATACTGCCTCTTCCTGTCTTTCTGTATGATTTGACTTAGCTGTTATGTGTGTTCACCCATCTTACAAGTCCCCCCTCGTTTTTCTTGGTGGTGAATGTGGGGTCGTCCCCACGATTATCCCCCCATTGACCCTCATTATAGACGAGGGTGGTTACCACCAATCTTAATGTTTTCAATTAAGTCCCCTCTCGTCTTTCTTGAGGGTGAATGTGGGGTCGTCCCCACCATTGACCCTCATTATAGCCGAGGGTGGTTACCACCAATCTTAATGATGTTTTAAATTTCAAGTCCCCCCTCGTCTTTCTTGAGGGTGAATGGGGGGTCGTCCCCACCATTGACCCTTATTATAGCCGAGGGTGGTTACCACCAATCTAAATGATGTTTTAAATTTCAAGTCCCCCCTCGTCTTTCTTGAGGGTGAATGGGGGGTCGTCCCCACCATTGACCCTCATTATAGCCGAGGGTGGTTACCACCAATCCTAATGATGTTTTAAATTTTAAGTCCCCCTCGTCTTTATTGATGGTGAATGGGGGGTTGTCCCCACCATTGACCCTCATTATAGCCGAGGGTGGTTACCACCAATCTTAATGATGTTTTAAATTTTAAGTCCCCCTCGTCTTTCTCGAGGGTGAATGGGGGGTCGTCCCCACCATTGACCCTCATTATAGCCGAGGGTGGTTACCACCAATCTTAATGGTTTTCAATTAAGTCCCCCCTCCTCTTTCTTGAGGGTGAATGGGGGGTCGTCTCCACCATTGACCCTCATTATAGCCGAGGGTGGTTACCACCAGTCTAAATGATGTTTTAAATTTCAAGGCCCCCCTCGTCTTTCTTGAGGGTGAATGGGGGGTCGTCCCCACCATTGACCCTCATTATAACCCAGGGTGGTTACCACCAATCAATGATATTTTCAATCGCCCCCCTCGTCTTTCTTGAGGGTGAATGGGGGGTCGTCCCCACCATTGACCCTCATTATAGCCGAGGGTGGTTACCACCAGTATAGATGATGTTTTAAATTTCAAGTCCCCCTCGTCATTCTTAAGGGTGAATGGGGGGTCCTCCCCACCATTGACCCTCATTATAGCCGAGGGTGGTTACCACCAATCAATGATGTTTTCAATCGTCCCCCCTCGTCTTTCTTGAGGGTGAATGTGGGTCGTCCCCACCATTGACCCTCATTATAGTCAAGGGTGGTTACCACCAACTTAATGATGTTTTCAATCAAATCTCCCCTCATCTTTCTTGAGGGTGAATGGGGGGTCGTCTCCACCATTGACCCTCATTATAGCCGAGGGGATATGCCACCAAGGATAACCCCAATTATACTAGAATTAACAAACACAAGATGAGGGACCAATATGACATTCTCATTAACATTCCAAGTGTTCTGCTGGAGCAATACATTCATTACAACTGTGATCCGATAGGACATTACAACATTATTAATAGTATTTCTTCAGATGATCTGCATTCCATTGGTTCGAAAAGGGTTCCTCTTTAAGGTTTTCTAGCCTATAGGTTCCAGGGACAACTTCATCAATGACCCTATATGGGCCATGACAATTTGGGTGGAGCTTGTTAGGATTTTGCCAAGTCTTTTTGAGGACTAAGTCCCCCACTGCGATTGGCCTTTGCTTTACCCTCTTGTTGTAAAACCTGGCAGTCCTCTACTGGTAGGCAGCTTGCCTTATCTCAGCATCTTCCCTCCTTTCCTCGATCAAGTCTAAGTTAAGTCTCCTTTCTTCCATATTCCTCTGGGGGTCATACATTTGGACCCTATGAGTAGGAAACCCAATTTCGGTGGGGATGACGGCTTTTGAGCCATACGCCAGCATGAACGGGGTTTCTCCGGTAGGAGTCTTTGCCGTCGTCCTGTAGGCCCACAGTACAGCGTACAACTCCTTAACCCATATTCCTTTTGCCTCCTTGAGTTTTTCTTGATCCCATCTAGGATTGTTCTATTTGTAACTTTCGTTTACCCGTTGGCTTGAGGTCGGCCTGGGGTAGAGAAGAATTGTTTGATACTCACCCTTTCACAGTACTTCTCCAGAGATGTATTCTTGAATTGAGTCCCATTATCCGAGATGAGGGTGTTGGGGAGACCATATCTGCATATAATGTTTTTCCTGATAAACTAGAAGGTCTTCTGCTCTGTGATCATTACCATCGGGTCTACCTCCACCCATTTTGAAAAATGGTCAATTGCCACGATCAAGTATCGATAGTTATTGACGGCCCTGGGCAAAGCTCCTACTAGATCGATTCCCCATACTGCTAATGGCCACAGGGATGTGATGGAGGTAAGAGGCTGATGGGGCTGGTGAGGGATTATGGCAAATCTTTGACATTTATCGCACTTTTTACGTATGTTGTGGCGTCTTTCTCCAGGGTCGGCCAACAGTATCCCTGGGTTACTATCCTCTTTGCTAATGATATGCCCCCAATGTGGCTTGAGCATGACCCCTCATACACATCTTGCAGAATGTGAGGGACCTCAGACGGGTGCACACATCTGAGCAAGGGGAGCAAGAACCCCTTTTTGTATAAGGTGTCTCCGATGAAAGTGAATTTCGCAGCTCTGTATCTCAACTTTTTCCTCTCTTGTTTTGCCTCCGGCATCTCCCCATCTTTAATGTATCTAATTAGAGGGTCCATCCATGAAGCTTCCTTGTCAATGTTTAAGCAAAATCCAAGTGTTCCTTATTCTTCTTCGATCGTTGGTCGAAGCAAAATTTCTACTGGGACTGTCCTCCTGACTTCTGTCCTAGTTACTGAGGCCAGCCTAGCAAGTACATCGGCTCGGCCATTGTCATACCTAGGTATCCTCTTCAACTTTACCTCTCTGAATCTCTTTAATAGTGCCCTTACCCTTTCTAGACATTTAGCCATTATCTTATCCTTAGCCTCGTAGGCTCCTAGTATCTGATTCACCACTAGTCTTGAATCACTAAGGACCACAATATGGTCGACACTAAGAGACTTAGCCAAGGAGAGGCCTGCTATCAGGGACTCATATTCAGACTCATTGTTTGAGGCTTTGAAGTTGAACCTCAGGGCATACTCAATGTCTGTGACATCAGGTGTTCTTACAATTAATCCAGCCCCATTTTTGCTTTCGTAAAAGTACCCGTCAACGAAGAGGTTCCACACGGTCTTTTCCTCTGAGAAATTTCCCTCGGTGAGGGACTCCTATTTAAAGAGATATCTTCCCTCTTCGTTTTCTGTCACTTTTTCTCTATCGGTCCTTGTCTCAGCCTTTTCTGCGGATGGGTTAACAATTCTGCCTTGCCTTGTATCTCTCTCTTCGAGGCTCTCATATTCAGCCTCATCATCTTCCCAAGTAAATTCAGCCACGAAATCTGCTAATGCTTGCCCCTTAATGGCCACCCTAGGTTGATATACAATGTCAAACTCCCCCAACTCTATAGCCCAATCCATTAGCCTCCTCGATTTTTCTGGCTTGTGTAAGACCTGTCTGAGAAGAGAGTTGGTGAGGATGACCATTGTATGGGATTGGAAGTATGGCTTCATCTTTCTTGATGCATGGATCAAGGCAAATGCTAACTTCTCCGTCCTTGGGTATATTTGCTCTGCCCCCTGGAGTGCCTTACTATTAAAATACACAGGCTTTTGTACTCCGTCCTCTTCTCTCACAATGGCTGCGCTGATAGTTGATTCTGAGACGTCTAGGTACACATGTAGCCGTTCGCCTTGAACTGGTCGTGATAAAAGCAAGGGAGACCCTAAGTATGACTTTAGCTCCTTGAAAGCCCGATCACACTCTTCTCTCCATTCAAAGGCCTTTCTGAGAATTTTGAATAATGGCAAACACCTATCTGTGGCTCTGGACACGAACCTATTCAAAGCAGCCACTCGCCCTATGAGCCTTTGAGCGTCTTTGATGGTTTTGGGGGTCTTTATTTCAATGAGGGCCTTTATCTTTTCAGGATTGGCCTCGATGCCTCTTTGGTTGACAATGAACCCTAAGAACTTCCCTGTTCCGACCCTGAAGACACATTTAGCCGGGTTGAGCTTCATTCGGTACTTGTCCATTATGTTAAAGGTCCTCTCGAGGTTGGCCACATGGTCCTCGGCCTTTAAACTCTTGGTCAGCATGTCATTTACATAAACATGCATAGAATTCCCAATTTGGTCTTCAAACATTTTATTCACAAGGCGCTGATACGTTGCCCCTGCATTTTTAAGGCCAAAGGGCATGACCCTATAATAGTATGTCCCCTTATTAGTAATGAAGGCCATTTTCTCTGAGTCTTCAGGGTTCATGAAGATCTGGTTGTACCCTGAATAAGCATCCATGAAGCTCATGAGCTCATGGCCTGCGGTAGTTTCTACCATCTGATCAATACGGGGGAGAGGGAGGCTGTCTTTGGGATAATGTTTGTTGAGGTCTGTGAAGTCTACGCATATTCTCCACTTCCCGTTGGCTTTTGGGGCTATGACTGCGTTGGACATCCATTCGGGATAGATGACCTTCCTGATAAACTCTGCATCTTCTAGCTTCTTTCCCTCATCCCTAATGACCTCATACTTCTCTCGAGAATAAATTCTCCTCTTCTACTTTACTGGCTTTGCACCCTCTACTACGTTGAGCTTGTGGCTCATAATTTCGGGGTCGATCCCCGACATATCTGTGTGACTCCATGCAAAGACACTCTGTCTTCTCCTTAGTAGCTTGATGAGGTCTTCTTTTATGTCTATCTTCAGAGTTTTGCCTACTTGGATGGTTTTTTTCTAGGTTATCCTCATCGAGGATGATGGATTCTACCTCTTTCGCGTCTTCTTCTTTCTTGAGTTTTTTCTCATCCCTGGGGTCAAGGGTGTCAATATTGTAAGTGGTTATTGCCTTCTTGTACGTCTCTCTTTCTTCGGCGGAGTTGAAGTAACATTCTCGTGCCGTCATCTGGTCTCCCTGAACTTCCCCTACCCCATAAGGGGTCAGAAATTTAATCATCTGATGAACCGTAGACGACATAGCCTCAAACCCCTTGAGGGCTACTCGCCCCAGTATAATGTTATAGGCCGAGAATACATGTTCATCCATCACAAAGAAGCTGACCTTCTTGGTAAGACATCTCGGCCACTCGTCCCCCATCCTGACATCGGCCTCATACACTCCTAGAGGATGAACTTTTTCCCCACTGAACCCAATCAATAGGTGATGGTATGGGACGAGTCTAGTACGACTGAGGCCTAAGGCTTTGAAACACGGCCAAAACATCACATATGCAGAGCTACCCCCATCTACCAAGATCCTCGGCACCTCACATCCGTACACCCCGGTAGTGATGACTAGAGGGTTATCATGCGGGGCTAAGAGGCCTTTGAAGTCCATTCTTGATAATACCACTATCAGAGTATCCATATCAACCTTCTTCCTCTTTTCTGACTTTGCCTCAACAGAGGTTGAGTGTACAGCCTTTGTCACTGCCTTGGCTTCAGCTACATGGGCCTTCCTGTCTGCGACCTCTGAACCTCCTCCTGCTAGTCTCCCGGAGATCATCCCAATACTGAGTGATATCATATTAAGTCTCTTTACAGGGTCGTGGTCATCTCTCGGCAGGAGGTCAGGGTCGTCTTCATCATCTGAAGGGCCATCCCTTCGATTTGGGGGATCTTCTCGACATGCATCACCTCTCTTCTTTTTGGGGTCGTCCCCTCGTCCCCTCTTAAAGGCGCCTTTGTCAACATACTTCCTAAGCTTCCCTTCTTTTAGCATTTTCTCGATTTCATCTTTCAGAGCAAAACACTTGTCGGTGACATGGCAATGGTCTTGGTGAAATTCACACCACAAATTTTTGTTCCTCTTGTGGGGGGCTGCCCTCAGAGTCACAGGGCACTTCAAGGACCGATTACTTTTTATCTCCTTCAGGATATATTCGTAGCTGACCGTTAGAGGGGTGTAATCAGCGAATTTGTCATCTACAGACCTCTTCTTTCCCTCTTTGTTCTTTTTATGGTACTTGCCCCCACTGGTGCATCCTTTTTCGTCTTCGTATTTTGCTTCCATCGCCTCTTCGGCATTTATAACCTTTCTCGCTGTTGACTACAATTCATCCATTGTCCTTGGTGGGTCTTCAGCAAGTTTCCATAGCAGCTTCCCCTTCTGGAGTCCTCCAATGAGGGCTATCATGGCTATACTCTCCTCGTAATCTTCGACCTCTAACTTTTCTTTGTTGAATCTGTCTATGTAGTCTCTTAGGCTCTCATTCTTCCTCTGCTTAACATAGAGCAGGTGTGTGGTCTTCTTCTGTGGCCTCACTCCAAAGCAAAAGTTATGGATAAACCGATCTGCTAACTACTTAAAGTTTTCAATGTAGTTCTTAGGGAGAGACATATACCAGACATGTGCAGCCCCAGTCAGAGTGCCAGAAAAAGCACGACATCTCATCTCATCTGAGATAGAGTATATGTCTGCTGCTAATTGGTACATCTCAATATTATGGACAGGGTTGATACTCCCGTCATATCTTAGGGTGACCACAGGTGGCTTAAACTTGGACGACGTTGAGAAGTTGACTATCTTCGCCACAAAGGGTGAGCCTATGGAGTATCCTCTCTGAAGAGGATCCCGGCTCTTCAGAATATCACCAATCTTATCCTCTAGCCTTTTGATCGAGTTGTTTCAAGGCCTCGTAGGGTCGACTTGGCCGATGTTGTCCCCTGTCGCCTGTTTGAGGCGGACGGAGAGTTTTGCTACGGCAGGCCTGTGTCGGCTGTTTACTTCCCCCTGACCATCGTCCCATCGTCCCCCATGGGGTCGGCCATCTACTTCTTCCCTTCTAGACCTCGCAATACTTCTCGACCGGGATAATTTTTTTCTTAGGTCATTTATTGGGCCCAACCTCTCAAAGGCCGACCCCCCTGCTCAGACGATCAAAAGCAGAGCCCCTTGAGCTATCGTCGAGATTTTGCCTTCCACACTTCCCTCTACTCTGTTGGATAGGCCGCACGGTATTGTTGGAGACCTCATATACGTCTCCCAACACTCTATGAGGGCCTCTTCCCCCTCCAGATAGTCATATTTGTCTTCTGGGCAAGGGTTTCCTTGCCTCCCCAGGCGTAGATGCCGGAGGTCAACAACGTCCCTTCGCCACTGAGGAGGCGACAAGTCTTTGCGTGGTGCCTGGGGTGGTCCCCTGGCCTCATGCTTCCCTGGAGTAATCATCTCCGGTGAGACTCCCGGTGGTCTTAGTATGTTTTGATTAAGAGCTGTGAACTGCTCCTGTATAATCCGCTGGCTTGCTGCCAGAGACTTCAAGGCGGCCTCCACATCAGCCATCTCAGACTGAGGTGGTGGTTGACTGGAAATGGGTCCTAATCCACTATCCGGTGGAGGAAGAGGTGGTGGTGGCATCTCCGGTGCCATGTGTTTGAGCTATAGAGAGATGAATGATCAAAAGACTGATGAGCTTGAAAACCTTAATGGGTCTCTTTCAATGGTGAAAACAACTCCACAAAAGGGGGATATATGGTTCACCACTAGAGTGCCCGGTGAGGTCAAGCTATATAAAGGAAGATATGTCTTCTCGTTCCCACAGACGATGCCAAATTGATGATGCTAAGATTCAGCACCACCAAATAAGTGATGATGAGCTTAAACAGTAATAACAATGGCAACCATAGAGATGTATGTGTGTAAGTGTATAGAAGGGGATGAGTATAAGAGGAATAAGACAATGATGTATAGTGGTTCAGCCAATTAGGCCTACATCCACTGTGAGTGTGTGATCCACTAAGTATGGGCATTAATGGCCTTGGATACAATGCACATAAGCTCACTCTCTCTCTCTCTCTCTACTGTGTACAAGCAGAGTTTTAGCTAGGGTTACCAATTATCGATCCTTTTGCAGGGTTGTAGGTGACAAGTATATATAGGTCTTGGGGGGAGTAGTGTACCCCCCAAGCATGCATGGTGCATGTGAGCTATGATCTAGCTAATCCCCTGCTGACACCTCGAGGTGCCACATATGATTAATGATGACATAATATTCCCTCACGTGAGGTGATATTATTATAACTGTCTTGCCCACGTGCCATAGGAGTCTCACGCGCGCTATTACACGTGTCTCCCAAATCACGCGCTGTGATGATGTCATCCTCGGCCTATAATGCGAGGCTGAGGGCAAAGTTCCTGCTGGCAGCGAGCCAGGCCTAGTCTGGGCCTAGAACTATCGTACCCTCATAGGGTCATCCGGACCACGATGAGGGGTCGGCCCACTAAAGGGTCATCTGGGCCTGATGAGGGGTCGGCCCCTTGCAGGGTCGTTCGAGACATGATGAGGGGTCGGCCCCTTGAAGGGTTATCTGGGTCTGATGAGGGGTCGATCCACTGAAGGGTCATCTGGGCCTGATGAGGGGTCGACCCCTTGAAGGGTCGTCTAGGCCTGATGAGGGGTCGGCCCACTGAAGGGTTATCTCATATTAGCTGAGAGATCATCTTGGCCTCGTTCGGGTGGAGGACACCCTCGGCCTGGCTGAGGGTATATATGGGTATATCACCTACCATGCTTGAGGAGGTGCCAGATATGATAGTACCAGCAATTGGCTAGCTCGGTATCTTATTTGGTGATAAGCTCAATGTGGTAGCAGTGGGTTGGTTTATCTTGCTTTTGGACCAGGAAGGGGGTATTATTCCTTCAAGCATGTAGACCATGGAGGCTAGGGTAGAAAGGGCATCAGCTAGGTTATTTTTTGTTCGAGGTAGGTTGTGGAAGGTGATGTCTTAGAATTTGTAGGCTAGTTCTTCTAGGTGGTCATGGAATTGTTGGAGTTTCTCGTCCTTGACTTTCCATTTTCTGAGCACTTGACCAATGATGAGAGCAGAATCCACGTAGACATCTAGGCATTGAATTCCTTTCTTGAGAGCAACCTTGAGGCCTACCATATACGCCTCGTATTCAGTCATGTTGTTGGTGCAGGGGAAGTTCAATTTGATGGCGATGGGAGTGTGGGAGTCATCTAGGGAGATCATAAGTATCCCAATGCCATATCCCTTTTTATTGGCTGTGCCGTCAAAGAACATTTTCCATCGGAGGTCGTCTTGAGCGGTGTAGAGGATGTTTTTATCCGAGAATTCGGAGATCTAGTCATCAACTTTTTCCATGGGGTAATTAGCGAGGTAGTCAGAGATGGGTCTTCCTTTTATGGATTTTTGTGTGACATACATGATATAGAACTCAGCTAGGAGCATCAACCACCGAGCCATTCGACTGGATAAGGTAGGTTTCTCAAGCAGGTACTTGATGGGGTCCATTCAGGATACAAGTTTAACGGGGAAGGCGAGCATGTAATATCGCAACTTTTGGGTGACCTAGACAAGCACAACGCATGCTTTTTCCAAAGTAGTGTAATTGACTTCGTACCCGACCAGTTTATGACTGGCGTAATAGATGACTCTTTCTTTGTGGGAATCTTCAAGGTATTGAGCTAGCAAAGCCCCAGTTATAGTGTCGATTATGGTTAGGTATATGAGCAAGGGGAGATCAGGCTGTGGTGGCATGAGTACCGGAGGTTGAGTCAGGTATTTTTTGATTCGGTCAAAAGCTTCTTGGCAAGCCTCGTTCCAAATTTTAGTTGAATCCTTTCGGAGGAGTTTGAAAATCGGTTCACAGATGGAGGTGAGCTGGCTGATGAACCGACTGATGTATTTAATTTTCCAAGGAAACCATGGACTTCTTTCTCTCTTCGAGGAGGTGTCATCTCAAGTATGGCTTTTAGATTGGCAGGATCTGCTTCTATCCCTTTTTCACTGACCATAAATCCCAAGAGCTTTCCCTTTGTAATGCCGAAGACACATATATGTGGATTGAGTCTCATCTGATACTGTTGTAGTCGTTCGAAGAACTTTTAGAGAGAGGGAACATGACCTTCTCTAGTTTTGGATTTGATAATCATATCATCCACATAGACCTTGACTTCTTTGTGAATCAGATCGTGCAGGATGGTTGTGGAATCCCTCTGGTAGGTAGCCCCAGCATTCTTGAGACCAAATGGTATAATAGTGTAGCAAAAGGTTCCCCATGGGGTGATGAATGCATTTTTTTCTTGGTGATCTGGGTGCATTTTGATTTGGTTGTATCCTGCAAACCTATCAACGAATGACTTGAGAGCATGACTAGATGTGTTATCCACGATCATATCGATATTGGGTAGTAGGTAATCATCATTTGGAGAGGCTTTGTTCAAATCCCGGTAGTCTACACACATCCAAACCTTCCCTCCCGATTTCGGTACATGCATTATGTTGGCTAGCCATGTAGGATATTCGACCACGCGAATGAAATCCACGTTCAACTGTTTGACTACTTCTTCTTTGACTTTGAGCGACCATTCGATGCGGAGCTTTATCAACTTTTGTTTAACTGGCTTGTAATCTGGAAGAGTGGGTATCTCATGCCGAGCAATTTCAGGATCAATGTCGGGCAAATCGTCATAGGACAATGCGAAGACATCTACGAATTCCTTCAATAATTCTTCAAGTTGTGTGCGCTCATGCTCGTCAAGGGTAGCCCCTATCCCAATCTCGCGCAGTTGGCTACTAGAATCGAGGTTAATAATAACAGTCTCTTCTTTATTAACTTGAACGCGGTTATATTGTTTGTTATTAATCTTATTTAGATCAATTAAGAATTGTTCATTTGCAAAATCATCATCATCAAAAGTTTGATTAGAATCTAAACACTTAATGTAAGGCACAACAAGATACTCAAAATCTTCATTTATTTCATTAATAGGAAAAACAACATTGAGAACCTCATCAAAGGAGGTCTCGATTACATTTGAGCAAGGATAGACAATAGAAGAAGAAATGGGGTAAACATTGGGGTTAGGTGGGATTTCAACAGGTAGAACCGGCGTAGCATGCCAGTTGAGGAGAGGTGTATCAGTAGCTTTAATCAAGTGGGATGGATCTAGTGATGTAGTGCTTGAATGAACCATGCAGAGTGTCAGCCCTAGTATCTACAAGTTGAACGAGTCCTCAAAGTCACTTTCCTCAGAATCTTCGGTATCTCTGATGAGCAGTTATACATGGTGTTGGGAACTTTCGACCCATGGGTAGCTGTCCTGAAAAAAGATCTCCATTCTGAGCTTTATCTTCTTATCTATATGGTCATACCGTGGTTCCAAAAAGACACAAAAGGGGAAGTCATCCCCCTCTTTGATGAATCATCCATTCAAGGAGTCACCTGGGATATTCTGGATGCAGTTTAGTCTTCTCTTTGGTCGAGACTAGCGAATCATTCTGAGCTCTTGTTCTGAAGGTTGATACCCCAAAACACAAGGAGGGAAAGCTTTATTCAGTTCAATGGGCTCAAGTATCCCTATCTGTCTTTGCCCTGGCCCTAGTCCAGGCATGAAGTGCATGTTCCTGAACATCTGAATCACAATGACATTGCCCTGAGGGTCGTATTCTGGACAAACTCTTTCTTTGAAATCGTCCCCTGTCGGGAGTAGAAGTGGCTAAACTCAGAATCCTGATAGGAGCATATCATTTGACCCGTGCTGTATCTCAAGGATTGGACTAATAGTACTTGCACCCTCAGCATTATCTTCGTCGCCCAAAATGGTAATGACTCGTCCATCGGTGAAGAACTTTAATATCTAATGGAGTGATGAAGACACACCCTTGATACTGTGGATCCAAGGTCATCCGAGAAACACGTTGAAACAAGCTGGGATGCCAATAACTTGGAATTCAACAACGGGGTTTATAGGGCCAACCCCTATTACAAGTTTTATGGATCCCATCACCTCCTGATGGGTATTATCGTAGGCACGTACAACAACGAAAGTTGGAGCGAGGTCACTTTCCTTCAGTCCTAAGCATTTGAAGGTTCTTAATCGACAGACATTAAAGGCAGATCCATTATCGACAAGAGATATTGGTACGATTTTCCCCATAACTTGGACGGAGATGTTGAGGGCATGATTGTGGTTTGGCCTAATTCTGGGGTTTTCTTCTTCGAAAAAGGATAGCATTCGGGTAGAAGTCAAGGATCTGATTAAATTTACCGCTTCTTCTGGTGTAGTAGAAGGAGGAATTGTGGGTCCAGTGAGCAATTTGATCAAAGCATTTATGTGTAGCTGGGAAGATATGAACCCCCCCATAGAGTGATGTTATCTTGAGTTTTCTTCAGTTGATCGAGGATCTTGCTCTCCTCAAGGGTCATTTTTGGCATAAGAAGGTTTTCAACTCCCTTCCCTTTGTCATTGGCTGGTAGTGAGCTTGGGATTTGATAATGCCTCTCTGATCTGGTCATATGATTTACTGAAGAAGGTAAGAACATGAACCCTGTTTCTTCGTCAATCTCGGGTTGTTCTGCCACTTTGTTTATTTCTCCAAGGAGCTCCTCAAATGATATCATCCCACATATGTCGACTACCGGGGTAATTTTCTCAAAAGATTATTCTTCATTCGAATCTTCAAATTCTTCCCCCCATCCGGTGGCAACAACTATGTCTTTCCATGTAAAGTCAATGCATTCCACAACTTCAATGGCTTCTTCATACAGGTCTTCCCATTTTATGGGGATATATAAGGGTGAAAGGACCAGACGCCCTTGTAATTTTAGAGAATCAAGTAACTCGGCCATACTGTAAATATTGTTGGTTTGCCTGAATAATTCTGCCATGATCTGGACAATGTCATCCAGGCTGACTTCATCGGTTGGTACCACCCAACTATTTGACTCTCGGCCCCATTTTTGTGCTTCTAAGAATAACGTGCTGAATCTCTGGTAATCAGTGATCTTTTGTGAGGAAAATTTCAGCTCAAACTCTAGGAGTTGGTTTAACACTTCTGATAATTCCATACCTCCATTTTCAGAACGAGTACGGACAACGATGCATGCTCTGGTAAGGAGTAACAGTGCCTGATCAGCGAGGCTAACAGGATGTAGGAGGAACTATGGGCAAGTTTGGAGAGGTTTTGAAGAGTGTATGGGTGTGATTTGAGTTAAGGGATCAAATTCTGTGTTCATTTATAGGAAGATAGCATTGGTATGGTTTAAGAGTGGGTTGTGAGTAGTGTTTGGATTATGATTGGCTGGTGGGGCAATGGTACCCCGGTCAATTAGACCTTGGACTACATTTCGAAGGTGAAAGCATTGGTCTGTGGTATGACCAACGATTTGGTGAAAGGCGCAATGGGCATCTGCCTTGAAGTATCTTGGAAGTGGATTGGGTAATGGACGGGGATCCAAGGGCTTGATGAGGTTTCGGCTTAACCGAGATTGATAAACTTTGGAGAGGGGAGCATAGAACTCGGTGTATTCCTTTCGGACTGGGACATGCCGGCTTTCTGGTGCCCACGAAGTGGTTGGTTGAGAGATGTTATTGATGGTTGAGACTACAACACTGGCATGTTTGTCATATTTTCTGGGGGTGAACTGTCCGAACACTTTCTTTGGATCAACCTCTATTTTAGCAAGACCTTCCTCGATTTCTACTCCTGCTTCTCTGAGAGCTCGAAAGTGGGGATAGTATTGTCCTCCCATGGGGCAAGAAGTTCTTCTTCACTATGTTGACTCGTTCTTCCTCGGATATACGATTGGTCATAGTGGCTACCTTTTCCATCCATCGGGCTATGAAGTTACTGAGTGATTATCTAGATTTCTGTTTGAGCAGCTCTAAATCACGGCGGGTGACCTCAAGCTCTTCGTTATATTTGTACTGCGACATGAATTCACGGGCTACATCCTCTCAGCTACAGATTCTGGACTCCTTGAGAGACAAAAACCATCAGAAGTCGCTATCCTTCAAAGTTTGATGAAATAATTGGGCCATCACTTCTTCAGAAGCCCCTAAGAGAGTCATAGAACGATGACCACTTCCTTCGAATTTCTCGATATTTGGCATCTTGAACTTCTCGGGTAACCTCGCCTTTGGATAAGGAGACATGTGGCAGTAGTCCATGTAATTTTTGGAGATTATAACTTGGTCGAACTTCTTAGTTAGCATCTTGAGATCTTATTTAACCTTGTTCAATTCTTCCTCTTTCGGATCAACGATCACAAGTAAGTTAGCCCCAGGCTAGGCAAAGTTTGGCATAGGAAGCTGGTCAGGTGGCGGCCCATTAACAGGAGGGGCACGTGGAGCGTGATGATACTCTTCGAGAACCCAGATAGGCTCGAGTGGACCCATAGCATGAGGGAATAAGGCCTAGGGCTCTTGAGGAATGGGAACCTGGTTTCGTTGCATCTCTCGGACTTCAGTCTGAAGGTTGTCAATCTTGGACACGAGCTAAACCAAAATCGCCGTCAGATCTGGCTGCGCAACTAGCACTTGATCTGTGTTCTCCATAGAAAGCGGATGGATACTGGACTCAAAAGAAGTAGCAGGGGAACGGACGGAGCTCCGGGGTGATTTGACTGAGGACCGAAGCCAATAAGGAGCCAAGCCAAGGGTGTGCGATCGACCTGAGAAGGCGTAAAATGGGATTTATTTTTGAAAAGAAAGAAGGAAAATATTTTTAACATTTTTTTCTTTTTGAGATTGAAAGACAATATTTTTGAATTTTTTTGATAAAGAAAGGATAAATATTTTTGGATTTTTGATAAAGAAAGGAGAAATGTTTTAGATTTTTAATAAAGAAGGGAGAAATATTTTTGGGAGACGGTTCTCAGCATAATAATAATAATAATAATAATAATAATAATAATAATTATTATTATTATTATGTTCTCAATTATATTAAATTCCTCTAAATAAAAAATGAAATGTCGGACGGGACCCGTGCCTAGAAAAGTTGGGTTTGTAACATATGCAAAGCTATGGCAGGGCTTGTAACCAGGCTCACGGGTAGGGTCCCATTTTATAGATGCGTAAAAATTTAGGCGACAGGCTGACCCGAAATTTTGGCAGAGTTTTGGGTTGAAACTGGTAATCTAACACGTGTGTCCTAGGCTTGACACCTATATGCGGGTATGTTGTTGGTTGGGTGAATCGGAAAGGGTTCCCCCCTTTGGCGTGGCTTCCACGATATACATCTTGCTTTTTGAGGGCAATCGGTACGTGTGGACAAGCCAATTGATATACCTGAGTGTACGTGAATTGCCTCACTATATACCTCGTGGGGACGGTACGTGTGAGAGAGAATTCGATATACTCGACGTATGTGAACGAGTTCCTTACGATATACCTCCCGTCATGACTTCGGTCAAGCAGTACGATGCGGGGGAACCGTTCGATATACGTCGAACGTACTTGGCCAATGGAAGGTGAAAGTCATATCGCTTAGTCTAACTGCGCCCTGCCGAACCAGTGCCCATCACGAAGTGACCCTCCAGTTACTGGACAAAATTTGGTCAATCACAATGCTCTTTGGTGATATTGTGTGAATCATGCATGATTCTCTTATTAGTATCTTATGAAAGTATCTTTCTTGATCATGCCCAAAAGATAGCAAAGTATGAGTACCAATGGTATACCAAATATGGACGGGTGATGCGTGCAACATGGGGATATATGTGATTCTAGGTGCACGTGGTGTGAAGTGTACATGGAGAATTTTCTACAAGTGTGTTAATAGAAGCATAAGTATGAGGTACATATGAATAGGAAGGGGGAACATGCAAAATAGGGGAAGACATAAACAAATATAACACCCATGTAAATAGAGTCTAGCCCTCAAAATAAAACCATCCCCAGTAGAGTCGCCACTGTGGCCATCCCCCTTCAGATCCTCGCGGCGAGAGAGGCAAAGAAGAGAGGGGGTCTCCCCTTCATCTAGGGAGGATCTTAGTCCCGCGCATCCCTCTCTGGAGTGCTTCGGCCAACGTCGATGATGAGGTGAAAATGTAGAGAGATAGAGTCGCCAGTTTATTTTACTCAAAACAGACAAAAGAAAAGAGGGAGTCATCCCGAAGGATAGCATCCAAAGACATACTGATACATAAGAAACCAAAATGATTCGAAAAGGGTCCGGAGGCTAAGTTACGAAATGAGAAGGTGTTAGGCACCCATTTTTCCTTTACGGTCTCTCATGGGCTATTGCTATTTCCTTTATTTCCCCGTGATATGTGTGCATGTGTATATGTAGTGGAGATAGTAATCATCTACTTGTATCATGGAAGAGATAAAGCGAGTCATTCATAAGAATGTTCTTAAAAGTAATATTAGAAAAATAGGATTTACGCGATTATTCTAGTGTCGATCATTATAAGGGAATGATAACGCATGCGGGATAATACGCCACTAAGCACAAATATACGTATATGTAAATATATAGAATCTAAGAGAGTTAAATTCATAGAATAAATAGGAAAAATTAGGGAAATAATTCGAGTCTCGGGTTTTACCCGAGACGCTTACATAGCCTATAAAGGCATCAAAGTCCATGTAGTTCGTATGCAAAACGAGGGGTAGGATTTATCCCATAAATCCAATCGAGGACTTCGTTTATATGTGCGTGTGTGTAAAAAAGTGTTTTAGTTTTGAGAAAAGTGTGAGAATTCCCGTTCGGAATTTATGAGCAAATCCTCTTTTTCTTCTTTTTTGGGTTTTATTTATACAAAAATAAGAGATGTGCAATAATACTTGATAAAAATTATATTAGGATATGTGAGATGAGAGAATAAAAGTACTAAGTAACAAAACAAACTAATGCGAATTTAGGAGAATTTAAGGAGAGAGTGGAGAAAGTTGGACTTTCTTGAAGATCTTGAGCTTGATCTTGGATGTTAAAGAACAGCCCTCACACTTGGGTGATGATGGAGGGTACTTAATTCACCAAGTTTAATGAAGAAGGTGATGAAAGGTGAAGGTTGGAAAGGGATTTGGATGTGGAAATCACGCTGACTTCGAGAGGGGATTTCTGAGCTTACTGAGAGTGATGGATCTCTGATCTTCCTCCTCCTGAAATGAGGTTAGGCCCTTCTTTTTTATAAGCCCAGGGCATTTTCAATTGACATAGATCTGGTCCTGCTAATTGGCAGGTGTGTTTAGGCACACTGCTGATAGGCAGGGTTTGGAACCTTCCGTTTGGCAATTTCTTTCAGGTTCCTTCAGAAAATCGGTCGGAGAGCGCAAACCGTTGATCCGAATTACCCACGGAGGGAACCATTGGAATGGTACTTCAGATAACTTCGAAAGTATTTTGGATTTCTCCCGGGTCTGGGAGTTGACTTTGGGTCAAATGTGGCTCGGAAGCGTTCGTCGGTCCTTTGGACGGGGGATCATCGGATGCAAGCGGATTGTTCGTCCGCATGGTAAGTCAGAATTGCCCACTGGGCGGACCGTTGGAAAGGTGAGGAGATGTACTTCGACATTTTAAAGAGCTTGACTCGGTTTGGGGAGTTGACTTTGGTCAATCGAGGCCTGAAAGTGCTCGATGACCTTTAAGAGTAAAACGGATCATTCATCCGTACCATAAGTCAAAATTGCGCACGGGGCGGACCATTGGAAAGGGGTTTCAGTGAACTTAGAAGATTCATTCAGTCTTGATTGAGCTGAATGGTTGACTTTGGTCAAACAGAGTCCGGGGTCATCCAGTGTCATCCTAATCGAATTTCGGGGGAAAACAGGTCGTTCGTCCGCATGGTAAGTCAGAATCGTGCACGGGATAGACCGTTGGAAAGGGGTTTCAGTGCCCTTCGAAGATTCATTCAGTCTTGTTTGAGCTAAAGAGTTTAACTTTTTGGTCAATCGGAGCTCGATGGCCTTTAGGTCAGTACTCGGGGTGTGACTGAGGTTTGAAATGATAAAGGGAGGTGCTAGGATCCTTAGGAGAAGTTAGGGGGGGGGTATTAGAATCGGGTGTCTACAAAATCGTTTAACAAAAGATGAAGATATCTTATTACCATATGAAATTCTCCTTTTAATTGGATTGATATTGTTACCGGTCACCGAACAATCTTATTCCTCGCGACGAAGCCTGAAAAAAAATATTTTGACATTCTTCTTCTAGGGTAAAGTGGGAAAAACCATAATTAATAGCAAAAATCGTGGCAATGTCCGTTTCCAAAGATTCTGCATGTTAGATTTCAAGAATTTTCCAAACACGGTAAGGTAATGCTACAAAAAAGTCACCGCTACCATCCCTAATGATTACACCAACACCCGAGCCTATAGAACTTCAAAGGTGGCCGCATCAAAGTTAACTTTAAACGTATTTGGTTACGGTTTCTTGCATCTATCGTACTCCTTTTTATCGTGATTGTGGCTTATTAACCAAACGGATCTCATATCATTGAACATTTTTGAAAATTTGGAAATCAAATCATTATTTTTATCCCCACACTCTCCATGAGAAGCTTTATTTTTGTTGGTTCATAAGGCTCATAATGTGACACATATAATCAAAATGGTCATTTTTTGAAGTGTCAACCAAGAAAAAAATCAGGTTTTTCAAATCAGCATTAAAAGCGCCTAAAACATCTTAATTCAACCCACAAAAGTAATCATTTCAATTGCCAAAGGACAAAGCATAAAAATATAATTAGCTGAACCATTCCCATTATTGCACACACAACATGATTGATATTAAGTTATCATTTTTTATCTTTGAAAGTTCTCACCCATAGGGAGGGAATTAATACAAAGTAGAAAAATAAAATGTTTCACTTTATTCAGCTCCAAACGCTTCCATATGGTAATCCAGTTGCAGGGACTAGAAGGATAAGATGATTTAGAAATCATTTGCTCTCCCATGACAATCCTGATATTCCATGTGACATTGTAGTCATTTTTGGTGTAATATTTACCATTTTCTCAAAGTGTCAAATCTCATTGGCCTTTGTTAATGGCCTATTAAGCATGATTCTTTCAATGTCTGTAATTTCCTGCTGAGAGAATAAATTTGTCATGAGATTAAGATCCCATTAACTCGTTAATGGGTCAATGAGGTCTTTAACAACATTAATATTATGCTCATGATCATGTGAATGTGAATGTATCGAGAAAGGTTTTAAACGACGGCTTTTAGGAATCCATTCATCCTCCTAAATATTAATTTTCTCACAATTTTCCACTCTCCATCTCACCACTTATCTAAAAAAGATCTAAATTTACAAATACTTATCCAAATGTATGATGGGTTGAATCCATATTTTGCCTCCTAAAACGATTCCCAAGAAAGTATTTGACCTTTAAAAGTCTAATAGCTAAGGAGGGATAGGTTAAAAGCCTTGAGATCACGAAAGCCTAACCCTCCATCTCTTTTAAAGTTACACAAATTTTTTTAACTTGACCAACATACCATTTTTCCCTTTTCCCATGAGACCAACAAAATTTGCACATAACTGATATAAGATCCTCATAAATATAATCCAAGATTTTAAAGCAACTCATAGTAAAGGTAGGGCAAGCTTGGATGGTGGCTTTGATGAGAATTTCCTTTCCCTATTTTGACAGGAGGACCTCTTTCCACCCTTTGATTTTTTTCATATCCTCTCCCTCAATCCCTTAAACAACTCTTTTTTAGATTTTTCAACCACCAACGGTAAGCCTAAGTATATATCAAGTCTAATAACCTCCCGGATCCCCAATGCATTACAAAGGCCTCTTTTAAGATTGGAATAAGTGTTTCCACTAAACACCATGCCACATTTATCTAGGTTGATTTGTTGTCGAGAGGATAATTTGTATATATTAAGTGTATTTTTTTATTTCCATCATCTCACTCAACTCAATCTTATCAGCAAAAAAACAAGTGTGAGATATTAGAACCATTTTTACTAGCCGCCAGACCCCCAATCCTTCTCTCCGTTTTTTCACTATAAAAAATGAATGAGATCCCCTCTGCACAGAGAAGGAAAAGATAAGAACAAAGTGGTTCACCCTACCTCAGGCTCCTGTGGGCCTTGATTCGACCCTTTGCCTCCCCATTAATCAAAGCCGAAAAGTGAATGATGACACACAATTCATAATTAATCTAACTAGCCTGTCTCTAAATCCCATATTTACATTTATCTTCTCTAGAAAGTCCTAATCTACCCTATCATAAGCCTTACTCATGTCTAGTTTTAATTCAAAACCACCCTTTCCCCCTTTTGTCCTGTTGTGTAAAGAGTGATTTATTTCAAAAATAGAAATAACATTGTCCATAATAAGTCTCCCAGGAACAAAGCACTTTGATTTTTCAAAATAATATAACCCCAAACTGTTTTAAGTTTATTTGCCCAAATTTTTGAAATTATTTTGTAGACGAAATTGCATAAACTGATTGGCTGAATTGAGAAATGATTTTTTGATCTTTTTATTTTAACTTTAGGAATTAAAGAAATTAGGGTGTGGGTTAAATAAATAAGGACCCTAGTGTTATTAAGTATATCCAGGACAAATTTTGTAATAAACTGCCCAATAATATGCATTATTTTTGAAAAAATAAAGATGGTATACAATTAGGACTGGGAGATTTCAGAGGAGACATTTGTTTGAGAGCAAGGTTATCTCAGGAGATATGAACTCAAGCAAGAGCATGTCATTTGTTTGACTTGTGACTCTACTACTAATTTGTAATACCCCGTAATTTTATTGATATTTATTTAATGGATTAATTGAATTAAATGAGAATTAATTTGAAAATTAATCCAGAGGTCAATACTAGAGAGATATGAGTTTGTATTTGATTATGATGTTAAAATAAAATATTACTGAGTATATATGGTAATATATGAGTATTGAAAATATTAAAATTATCGCGAGGCAGAAATACGACAATTTGGGGAAATTAAATTAGGACGCGCGTGTCAGTCGCGTCAGGAATGAATTTAATGAGATTAAAAAGTAAATTATATTTTTATCAACCGAATGGTCATTTTGAGTGCTCCAATGTATCCGTAAGGGTCGAAATAGTCAGAAAACACTAGCCGGGGGTTTACTTTCGGTCCCGAGGCATTTTTAGGACAAACCGGCAACCCAGAAGGGTATTTTGGTAATTTTAAAAATTGAGGAATTAAAACCCACGAATTTTAGAGTTTAATTATATATTATTAGAGAGGACACTAAGGCCATTATCATCCAAAGGCAAGAGAGTGGGCTACGGGGGTTTGGAGAGAAGTTAGAGAGAAGTTACAAGAGGTTCCAAACCAAAACCATCACCCATCACCACCATTTTGGAAGGATTTGTGACAAGAAAGAGGAGAAGATCAGCCTACATTCACCAACAAAAAATATGAAGAACAAACTTAAGGCAAGTTATTTGATGTTATTAATTTCAATGAATATTTCCTCCATGTTTAGTGTAGAAACTTTATATACCTTGAAAGTTTTGATGAAAACCCAAATAGGATGGTTGTGGAACTCATAATTTTGGATAGGGATTTCATGTAGAATGGTTATGGACGAATTCAATACCCAAAATATAATTTTTGATGATTTAAAAACGGATTAATAAGGAGTCTTTGTATTCAATTAAATTCTGGGTTCATGTCCATAAGGTTTGGGGCAAGATTTGGGGATTTATGGTTATTACATGTTGATTAGTAAGATTTGGCCCCAAAAATATGTTAAGAAGTGACCTAGGGTGACTTAGAGTAGTTTAAAAACATTGAAACTTAATTGGTATGAACTTAGGATGAATTTACAGAAAGAAAAATGGGGAAAAACGAAGTTGGGAGAAATTCTGGGCATTCTCGGAATTTTCGTTAGAAGACCAACCCAGGTCGTTCAAACGACCTCGTTCGAACGAGCTTCTAACGAGATTCCAGTAGACCTTCTAACGAGTTGGTGGTTCGTTCGAATCCTTTCGTTCGAACGAGATCCCAGAAACTTCTAACGAGATTACAAAATGGTATTTTTCGGTCCAATTTTAGTTTCAAACTTTCCGTAGACTTATTTAATTGAGTGTTATTCTTCCCTTGTTGATTAGTGGCTATATTTGTGAGGTTGGATTACCTTGAGGATTAAAAATTTGAATTATATAAAAGACTTGGTGACTTCTAGGGGTTAGGTTGTAAGTACTAGAATTTGCGACGTGAGAAGTGTTGGCGAACTATAGTGTATATTATTCGGGGACTTTTAAATGTACAACATTTAATGACGGTATAGGAATGTAAAATATACCTCTATTAATATTATAAGATATCTAATATGTTTGAATGCTTAGTATATGGACTTATATGTGTATAACATACCTACCATACTTGCTATCACGGGATGTCGGCTTTCGATCAGGGCCATCTAATCTTTGTGTGCCTACGGGGGGGGGGGGGATTTAGATTGGTACCTCAAGAACATAGGTTAGAGAATGACTTATTGGTGAGTTAATAACTCAGCTGACCATGGGAGCGTAGGTATGTGCGTGACCCATGGGTATGTGAACTATGTTCGCCTCCATTATGTGTGTTTGTTGCTTATTGAAACGTTTACTGAGAGATTCGGAACACGTGGTCCTTATATACATGATGTACCGGGATTCGATAGCAGAGTATGTGTGCACCACAACTTAGCCTAGGGGTGCCATTATTGTATAATTATGATGAGATTAATATACTGATAATTGAGATGAACCGTTTATTAAAGTATAAGTGTGAATAATTGTGACATTTTTAGTAGAGTTAAAAATGAAAAATTCTTAGTAATTATTATAACTAATTTTGCGTAATAAAAAGTAAGACTCCCAGTTTACATTAAGATGTCGAGAATTGAACTTTGAATTGTAAAGTACAGTCAGGTTATGGATTGGACTAGTTAGATACTGGAATAACTAGAATGGGTACGGGTACGTTAGGCGTGTACAATTAGTTGAGATGTGAGGAACTCATGTGAGTGCACGCACTAGCATGTATTTTATATTCACTGTTTAATGATATTAAACACTTGCTATATTTTAAACTGTTTTCACAATCGAGCTCTGACCCGTTTGCTTTCAAATCTATTTCTTGTAAAAACCTTTTACGTGCCCAGCCACAAGGATACCAAGCTTAGAAGTTTCAAACCAGTGCCGTGCTGTAGCTGCTGTGGAAGTTACAGGACCTCGATAGTAGACGCCTCCACTTTACGCTTTGACTTCATTCCAGATCTATTCATCTGTTGGGCATGTCACCCCTTTTCTCTTAGAGACAGCTTATTTATTCAGTTTCATTTCAGTTTTGGATTTAATTAATTAGTGATTCAGACTTTATATTTGGTTTTATTCAGTATTCAGATTATTCAGAGGATTAGTTCTCCAGATTCATTTTATTCCATTATTATTCTATTGTGACTGTGATGTGGTTGTGGTATCATTATTTTATAATTTAAACTTGTTGCATGTTAATCTAAATTGGTTAAAATTGACAACTGACTTTTTAAATATTAGGTGGCTAGTAATTGTAAAAAAATGTTTTTCGACAGTGATGCTATGAACTGAACCAACTTGACATTTTGTATTAATTTGAATAAAGGAGTAGCTACCCGATATTTAATTAGACGGGGTGTCACAGGTGGTATCAGAGCATTAGGTTCTATTGTACTTAGGATCTGTACGGCTTGTTATGTTTTCGCTGAGGGTTCTTTGATGTAGAGCCCTATATTTTAGGATTGTTGTACTCTTTTGTGTATATTACGCTCTTTAGCTATTTTTGAGATAATAACTATAGACTTATAAGACTTCTCTTTCATTTCAGATGCCTCCACGATGTGCACAGCGAGTTCCCTGGGATGCTCAGCCCGAGCTATAGCCTGCACCAGTTCAGAGCACCATGAATGCCACAGAGGTTGCCACTATTGTGGCCTAAGCGGTAAATGTCGCTCTAGCAGTTGTGCAGCAGGCACCGCCTCAGGTGCCGGTAGTAGCACCAGTACAGGCTCATGCATTCCCCTCTGATGTTGTTATGTCCAGTCAGTGGAAGAAGGACATCCAAAGACACTTAAGGATGTACGAGTGTACGGATGTACAGAGGCAGATACTAGCTACTTTTAAGTTGGTAGGGTCAGCATTGTAGTGGTGGGAGTCTGTTACCACCGCGGAGGAGAGGGATGTTCTTACTATTCAGGAGTTCTGGGTGCGGTTCGATCCCAAGTATTTTCCCTCAGCCGTTCACACCGGGATGAGGAGAAAATTGATGAACCTCAAGTAGGAGGGGAAGACAGTTGCTGAATATAAGGCCGAGTTCACAAATCTATTGAAGATCGTCCCCGATGAGATTCCGACAGAGGAGAAGAAGATACAGAAGTTCATGGATGGGTTGACTTGGAGGATCCGTCAACACTTGCTAGGAAATCTCTCGTTGGCCACTTATTCTGATGTGGTTAACGCAACATTGCTGCACTGCCAGGACCACCGCTTTCACTTGTCAGAGGGTAAGCGATCAGGAGAATCCAGCCATCAGGGTAGGACAGGGGGAAATGATTCCAGCGGGGCATAATCAGTTCAGGGTCAGCACATGCAGGGTGATCAGAGTTCCCAGCATGGTGATTCAAAGAGATTTAGACCTAGAGGTTTCATAAATAGACAGGGAGGTTTTTGTCATGGCTAGCAGGGTCAGCACGGCCATCAGGGTCAACAGGGCCAGCAGGGCCAATAACAACAGTTTCATCAGGGCCAACATGGTCAGTGGAGAAATGGCAACGGTCATTAGGGCCGTGGGCAACAGGGTCAGAGAGGGGGAAACTTTTTGGGGAAGTGTTTCATTTGTGGCAAGATTGGCCACAAGCGCCAGGAGTGTCCAGATAAGGGCAGGACCCCACAGCAGTAGCAGCAGGGTGCTCGATATGAGCCCCAGAGGCCTATGTTTCCCGCCGGCCTCCCAGCACCACCGCAGATGCCAGCTTTGCCACCCATCCCAACAGTCCCGGTTCAGTAGGGACAACTTTAGTACGGGCGAGTCTATCAGCTCCAGTAGGCCGCAGTCCCACAGGATCCACCCGCTATTGAGGGTATGTTCTATATTCAGGGAACTATGGGGCGTATTTTATTTGATACGGGAGCCACACATTGTTTTATTACCACGAGATTTGCACACATTATAGGGTTGTTAGACACTACAGAGAGTACGATTACTTGCGTAGATTCACCGTTGAGTAGGGGTTCTGTGATTTCTCTTATTTATAGAGGTATGGGTATAGAGATTGGGAGGTTTACTTTACCCGCTGATATGTTAGTATTAGATATGACTCAGTATGATGCGATCGTTGGTATGGATTAGCTAGTTGCGTATCGAGCCATGATTGATTATTTCAGCACGAGTATTATTTTTTCCATACCCGAGCAAGAGATGTTCTTAGTGGCGATGCCTCGTCCTGAGGGAGGATCGTCCACTCACTTGTATTACATAGAAGAGGAGACCTCTAAGGAAGTGGTGATACCACTCGATTCGATTCCAGTTGTTAGGTAGTTCGCTGATGTATTCGAGGATATTCTAGGATTACCTCCTAGTAGAAAGATAGACTTTGTTATCGATTTGATGCCAGGCACTCAGCCTATAGCCCGCGCACCTTACCGTATGGCTCCAGCGGAGATAAGAGAGCTACAGGATCAGATAGAGAAGCTATTGGGACAGGGGTTTATCGGTAGGAGTACTTCGCCATGGGGTGCCCCTGTGCTGTTCGTAAAGAAGAGGGATGGATCTTTGAGGTTGTGTGTAGAGTACCGGGAGTCGAATAAAGTCACGATAAGGAATAAGTATCCGTTTCCCCGAATTGATGACTTATTCGACCAGTTGAGAGTAACTTCCTTCTTCTCAAAGATTGACTTGCAATCGGGATACCATCAGTTGCGTATCAGGGAACAGGACGTCTCGAAGATTGCCTTCTTGACGAGATATGGTTCCTACGAGTTTTGGGTTATGCCTTTTGTCCTAACCAACGCTCCAGCCGTGTTTATAGACTTGATGAATAGGGTGTTCAGAGAGTTCCTAGACTAGTTCGTCATCGTCTTTACTGATGACATTATGGTTTACTCCCAGACAGAGGAGGAACACGCCGAGCACTTGAGACAGGTTTTGCAGACGTTGCGTCAGAACGAATTATATGCAAAATATGAGAAGTGTGGGTTTTGGCTGAAGGAAGTACAGTTTTTGGGGCATATCATTTCAGACAGGGGAATATCAGTTGATTCGGGGAAAGTATCGGCGGTGAGAGAGTGGGGACAGCCCACGACACTAACTTAAATACGTAGTTTCTTGGGCCTAGCAGGATACTACAGGAGGTTTATTCTGGGTTTCTCTAAGATAACGGGTCCTTTGACACATCTGACTCGCAAAGGTGTGCCATTCATCTGGAGCGATGCCTGTCAGTTGGCATTCGATGAGTTGAATGACAAGTTGACCTCAGCGCCAGTATTAGCATTGCCCAGATCGGGAGTTGAGTATCTAGTCTACACCGATGCATCCTTACAATGACTTGGAGGTGTACTGCAATAGGAAAGTCAGGCTATAGCTTATGATTCCCGTAAACTTAAGCCTCACGAGAAGAATTACCCTAACCACGACTTGGAGTTAGCGGTAGTCGTATTTGCTCTTCAAATTTGGAGACATTATCTCCTGGGAGAGAAATTCCATTTGTTCACGGACCACAAGTCTCTACAGTAACTCTTCACGCAGAAGGAACTTAATATGCGTCAATATCGGTGGCTTGAGTTCGTGAAGGATTATCAGTTTGATATCCAATATCACCCAGGGAAGGCTAACGTGGTAGCAGACGCGTTGAACCGTAGGCCAGTAGGTGAGGTGACCGAAGTGTGGAGAGAAATGTGGAGGGAGTTGGGACACCAGGACGCAGTGGATCGATCATTCATGTTGGTAATGACCGTTACGCCTTAGATTGTTACGAGAGTGATATAGGCCCAAACAAAGGATTCATTTTGTCAAGAGCAGATAGTTCGTTTACTAGCAGAGGGAGCCGAGTCCTATACCGTTAGTTCAGATGGGGGCTTACGCTTCAATGGGAGACTGGTTGTTCCTGAAGGGGAAGACTTGCGACATGAGGTTATGACAGAGTCGCACGGTTCGCGGTGCATCCTGGTGGGGACAAAATGTACCAGGACATGAGACGACAGTATTGGTGGAGCGGGATGAAGAAAGATATTACCGAGTTCATTTCTAAATGTGCCACTTATCAGCTAGTAAAGGTGGACCATCAGAGACCGACAGGACTTCTATAGCCATTACAGGTTCCTATGTGGAAATGGGAGAGCATTTCCATGGATTTCATCACAGGACTACCTACATCACAGAGGGGTCACGACTCCATATGGGTAATCGTGGATAGGTTGACCAAAGTGGCTCATTTTCTACCAGCTCGGACAGACTACACTATGGAACAGTATGCCCAGATTTTCATTACGAAGATAGTGAGACTTCATGGGGTGCCTCTCAATATCGTGTCTGACCGAGACAAGATATTTATTTCATGATTTTGGGAGAGTTTCCAGGAGGCTATGGGTACGGATTTGCGACTGAGTACGGCGTATAACCCGCAGATAGATGGGCAAACTGAGCGGACGAATCAGATGTTGGAGGACATGTTGCGTATGTGCATCCTAGACTTTGGAGGTGGTTGGAAGCAGTACCTTCCACTAGTGGAGTTTTCTTATAATAAATCCTACCAGTTCACCATTGGCATGGCTCCATTCGAGGCATTATATGGTAGACCTTGTCGTTTCCCAGCATGTTGGTTAAAGGTGGGGGATAACAAACTCCTTGGGCCGAAAGTGATTCAGGATACTTCGGCAAGGATAGAGATGATACAGAGCCCTATTCGGGTAGCTCATGACCGACAGAAGAGCTATGATGATGCCAAGAGGTTCTTCAGAGAATTCAAGGTGGGGGACCAGGTGCTACTTAGAGTATCTTCGATGAAGGGGATTATGCTTTTTGGGAAGAAGGGGAAACTGGCACCAAGATATGTTGGGCCATTTCCTATCATTGAGCGGATTGGGCCAGTAGCGTATAGACTTGGGTTACAGGAGCACTTGCATAGGATTCATGACGTGTTCCATATTTCCTCTCTAAGGAGATATCTTAGGGACTATTTGGCCCATACTCACATTGCTTTAGAGGACATCGATCTACAGCCTAATAGTTCCTACGAGGAGGGGCTGATTTCCATTCTGGACCACAGCGAGAGGAAACTGAGGTCAAAGATAGTACCATTAGTACGCGTGCAGTGGCGGCATCATAATGTCGAGGATTCCACATGGGAGTGCAAGGATGAGATGTGCGAACGTTATCCAGAGTTATTTGTACCAAGTATTCTTTAGTTCCAAATTCGGGATGAAATTCTGTTATTAGGGGGGAAGTATGTAATACCCCGTAATTTTATTGATATTTATTTAATGGATTAATTGAATTAAATGAGAATTAATTTAGAAATTAATGTGGAGGTAAATACTAGCGAGATGTGAGTTGGTATTTGATTATGATGTTAAAACAAAATATTACTGAGTATATATGGTAATATACGAGTATTAAAAATATTAAAATTACCGCGAGACAAAAATACGACAATTTGGAAAAATTAAATTGGGACGCGCGTGTCAGTCGTGTCAGGAATGAATTTAATTAGATTAAAAAGTAAATTATATTTTTATCAACCGAATGGTCATTTTGAGTGCGCCAATGTGTCGGTAAGGGTCGAAATAGTCAGAAAACACTAGCCGAGAGTTTAGTTTGGGTCCCAGGGCATTTTTAGGCCAAATCGGCAACCCAGAAGGGGATTTTGATAATTTTAAAAATTGAGGAATTAAAATCCACGAATTTTAGAGTTTAATTATATATTATTAGAGAGGCCACTAAGGCCATTATCAGCCAAAGGCAAGAGAGTGGGCTACGGGGGTTTTGAGAGAAGTTAGAGAGAAGTTACAAGAGGTTCCAAACCAAAACCATCACCCATCACCACCATTTTGAAAGGATTTGCGACAAGAAAGAGGAGAAAATCAGCCTACATTCAACAACAACAAATCTGAAGAACAAACTTAAGGCAAGTGATTTGATGTTATTAATTTCAATGAATATTTCCTCCATGTTTAGTGTAAAAACTTTATATACCTTGAAAGTTTTGATGAAAACCCAAATATGATGGTTGTGGAACTCATAATTTTGGATAGGGATTGCATGTAGAATGGTTATGGACAAATTCAATATCCAAAATATAACTTTTGATGATTTGAAAACGGATTAATATGGAGTCTTTGTATTCAATTAAATTCTGGGTTCATGTTCATAAGGTTTGGGACAAGATTTGGGGATTTATGGTTATTACATGTTGATTAGTAAGATTTGACCCCAAAAATATGTTAAGAAGTGACCTAAGGTGACTTAGAGTAGTTTAAAAACATTGAAACTTAATTGGTATGAACTTAGGATGAATTTAGAGAAAGAAAAATAGGGAAAAACGAAGTTGGGAGAAATTCTGGGCATTCTCAGAATTTTCGTTAGAAGACCAACCCAGGTGGTTCGAACGACCTCGTTTGAACGAGCTTCTAACGAGATTCCAGTAGCCCTTCTAACGAGTTGGTGGTTCATTCGAATCCTTTCATTCGAACGACCTCGTTCGAACGAGATCCTAGAAACTTCTAACGAGATTACAGAATGGTCTTTTTCGGTCCAATTTTAGTTTCGAACTTTCCGTAGACTTATTTAATTGAGTGTTATTCTTCCCTTGTTGATTAGTGGGTATATTTGTGAGATTGGATTACGTTGAGGATTAAAAATTGGAATTATATAAAAAACTTGGTGACTTCTAGGGGTTAGGTTGTAAGTACTTGAATTTGCGACGTGAGAAGTGTTGGCGAACTATAGTGTATATTATCAGGGGACTTGTAAATGTACAACATTTAATGACGGTATAGGAATGTAAAATATACCTCTATTAATGTTATAAGATATCTAAGATGTGTGAATGCTTAGTATATGGACTTATATGTGTATAACATACCTACCATACTTGCTATCACGGGAGGTCGTCTTTCGATCAGGGGCATCTAATCTTTGTGTGCCTACGGGGGGGATTTAGATTGGTACCTCAAGAACATAGGTCAGATAATGACTTATTGGTGAATTAATAAGTCAGCTGACCATGGGAGCATAGGTATGTGCGTGACCCATGGGTATGTGAACTATGTTCGCCTCCATTATGTGTGTTTGTTGCTTATTGAAACGTTTCCTGAGAGATTCGGAACACGTGGTCATTATGTACATGATGTACCGGGATTCAATAGTAGAGTATGTGTGCACCGCAGCTTAGCCGAGGGGTGCCATTATTGTATATTTATGATGAGATTAATATACTGATAATTGAGATGAACTGCTTATTAAAGTGTAAGTGTGAATAATTGTGACATTTTTAGTAGAGTTAAAAATGGAAAATTCTTAGTAATTATTATAACTAATTATGCGTAATAAAAAGTAAGACTCTCAGTTTACATCAAGATGTCGGGAATTGAACTTTGAATTATAAAGTACAGTCAGGTTTTGGATTGGACTAGTTAGATAGTGGAATAACTAGAATAAAATGGGTACGGGTACGTTAGGCGTGCACAATTAGTTGAGAGGTGAGGAACTCACGTGAGTGCACGCACTAGCATGTATTTTATATTCACTGTTTAATGATATTAAACACTTGCTATATTTTAAACTGTTTTCACAATCGGGCTCTGACCTGTTTGCTTTCAAATCTGTTTCTTGTAAAAACCTTTTACGTGCCCAGCCATAAGGATACCAATCTTAGAAGTTCCAAACCAGTGACGTGCTGTAGCTGCTATGGAAGTTACAGGACCTCGATAGTAGATGCCTCCACTTTTCGCTTTGACTTCATTCCAGATCTATTCATCTATAGGGCATATCGCCCCTTTTCTCTTAGAGACAACTTATTTATTCAATTTTATTTCAGTTTTGGATTTAATTAATTAGTGATTCAGACTTTATATTTGGTTTTATTCAGTATTCGGATTATTCAGAGGAGTAGTCCTCCAGATTCATTTTATTCCATTATTATTCTACTGTGACTGTGATGTGGTTGTGGTATCATTATTTTATAATTTAAACTTGTTGCATGTTAATCTAAATTGGTTAAAATTGACAACTGACTTTTTAAATATTAGGTGGCTAGTAATTGTAAAAAAATATTTTTCGACAGTGATGCTATGAACTGAACCAACTTGACATTTTGTATTAATTTGAATAAAGGAGTAGCTACCCGGTATTTAATTAGACAGGGTGTCACATAATTCCTCCAAGGATAAACTCGTGGGAATCTAGGTGTTTACTGTTGGACCTGAATAATTCAGTGACGTAATTAACATAAAAAATGGCAATGCTCTCCTCCTCCGACACACGTATTTTGTTACCGTCAATTAAATCGAGAATGAAGTTGGATTTTCTTTTGTGGATGCATTGGTGTGAGAATACTTTGTGTTTCTGTCTCATTTTTTCAATCACTCCACCTTCCCCCTCTGCTTCCATCAGAGTTCCTCGGCATCTAATAAAAGATCGATTTCATTCTCGAGATTTTTAATCTTTGTGGTTATATCCTTAGATCAAGACTGGGATCACCACCACGTAGCAGTTGTTCACGTCTCTTCCACATTTTCCCTTCAGTACCCATAAATCTATTATGCCCATGTCATAACATGAATTTCACAAGCTCGTAATTTTTCCTTCACATCATTACCAATATTGGGGCCCCATACCTTCTGAAAGTTTATTGTGCATTGAAATATGGTAAATATTCGTGTCATATTTTTTATTGCATTCATGATATGAATCATAAAATTTTTCACAAATGATGTGATGTAGTAATAAAATATTGTATTATGTGATTTCTCTAGCATATATATAACTTTAATTATCATGGCACATTATTGGAGGATGATATTCATGTTATTTTTCTTTAAACTAAATAGCTTTGTTATCTCTGAAATACTTTTTATAACTACAAATGTTATTTTTTTCATAAGTGACATAATTTTGAAAATAATAAAAGTTACTTTGAAAATGACATTTCCCTTTAATCTTGAAGTTCAATATCTCAAGCACTAGGTTCCAGCCCTGTACGATGCATGGGCGATCTAAAACAGGATACTACTAATTTGGTATAAATCACTAATCATGTATGCGATGCTAAATTATTTGATCCATATAAATAGATATCACCTCCATAAAGTTATATAACTCTTGTAATGAAACTATGCTTAGAAACTAAGATTAAAAAAATGAGAAACATCTCATGATTCTTAGTGATTTTTTTCCCATTTGTATCTATTTTTATATAAGGAAAGAAACAAAAGAAAATGGATCCTTTAAACATAAATTTTCATAATTTAGATACAAAATAATTAGATTAAAACGGCAAATATAATATTCTTATCGAACCTGAAGTTAGTGATGCATGTGCCAAATGTAACTATCATCATCTAATTCACATTACTATGATATGCTTGTGTTGTTTGGTGAGAAAATATCAGATTAATACTTACATAATACACTAGAAGTAATTAAACATGGACAAATATCTCACCTAATAAAAAGTTCACAAATACATTATTAAAATCATGAGACGATAAGCAATGGTGTTGGGGAAAGCAATGTTCACATAAGGCATTTTATCCTCAAAATAATTATTTCTCTAACTATTTGTACATGTAGTAATATTCATTACCTATTTTCTAATAGTACTGACCGATTAAAATAAAAAATATTTTTATGGGACTTGTTCGAGAAAAACAAAATCTATATGACTATATAAGTAATAAAGAGGACTAGTTGATAAATATCCCATGATTTTTATTAAAGTGTTTATATTAAAAATGGCCATTCAAGAGAATGCTGTGGCAAATTTATACTTTATTCCACTTTGTTAGGGGTGTTCCCGGTCCGGTCCGATTTTATATTTTTGGGACCGGACCGCATTAATCGGTCCTAGAAAATTATGGATCGAGATCGGACTGAAATAATCGGTCTTAGTCCTATTCGATTTTCAAGAAGTCCGGGTTCGGTTTCGGTCCTATTCGGTCCATAAAAAATTAATATAAAAAACAACTAATATAAAAAATAGCAAAAAACAACACATTTTATTTGAAAAATAGTAAAAAAACAACGCGTTTTTAAAAAGGATCACAAAAGCTACTTTTGTTTTTTATAAAAGAACATTGAACTTGTGACAGAATGGAAATAGTGAAGAAAGAAAGACAAACAAATTACTAGCTCAGCTCAATCGGTCGCTGGAGTGATTGTACATAGTAAATATTTTCATCCAACATAACAACTTTCTGGGTGACCTACAAAATCCAACAATCAAACTGAAATTATCCCCTAAGAGATCTCAAGTATATAATTATAGTACAAATCCTATATAAGGTTGGTGTTTCACCAAAATTTTATATAATATATCTCAACAAATGATTTTCAATGTATTACAGAAATATCAAAATTGAAGCTATCTAATTGGACAGTCCCAATATTACAAAGACCCAGAAAATGAAAGTTCAAAAATAATGAAGTGGAAATCTAATAAGCCATATCAAAACAATCACTTCATAAAATAGTTCCCCCCTAAAAATATAGTTATTATGATGAAGAATCTAATAAATAGACCCAAAAATAATGAGACCAAGTAAGAACAAAGACCCTCTCAACCTAGTTTATAAATATGCACTTAGTTGGAATTACCAGTACTTGTTACCACATCTGTACTTAGTTTATAAATCTATTGTTATTGGATACATACATGAAAAAGAAGAACAAAGACCCTCCCCTATTTTGTAATTCCTAAATAGCCACCACAAATCACCCTCTTCCCAAAGTAAAAGGGAACGCTTCTTCACATTTTCAAATGGGTTTCTATAGAAATTAAGATGGGTTTATACAAATATATGTGAGACTAAACATATATAAACAAATATAGAAACTTATATTAACATATATAAACGTATACATGTCAGATTAAACTCAGTTTATAGAAAAGCTAACCTAAGGTGTGACGGCGGTGTATGACGGACAGAGGTGCGATGACGGTGTGCGATGGACTAAGACTGGGGATCTTGCTAGGTTAGGGAAAAATGTATAGAGAGAGAGAGGGATAAGAGAATTAGGTTTGATGATGACGGTATATAGATCATGTATTTCACATATATAATTTTTTTGTACTTTTATTTTATAAATGCGGTTCGGTCCGGTCTAAACCCACATTTTTAGACCTAAGATCGAGACTGAACCAATTTATTCGATTCTTTGTAATTTTGGACCGCATTTATAAAAACTCGCAAATGTAGGTTCAGTTCGGTTAGATTATTTCGGTCCATTATGGTTTATGCACACCCCTACTCTTTGTTATATAGGACAACATCTCTAATCTCTTATTCTCACGTAACAAAAGGTAAGACAAAATTTGAAAGGATCATGCCAAAAGATTTTAGGTTAGTTGAAGATTCTTCTTTACTATTAAGTTACCTACAAGGAAAGTACACAATCTCCAAAATTAAATCATTGCCCTCCCAACAAAAAGTCCACCTCCGTTCTAGCTAGTGCCATCATCTTCTTTCCAAAACTTAATGTAATTTAAAAGTGTTATCCCTGTAAATAAATAAAATTTTATAACAAACTATTCCAATGCTCTCAAACCTTATACACACACACACGTGCGCACACACACACACACACACTCATACACACACACTCACACACTCACACACATAGATATGTGTTTTACATGAAATAAGCAGACCATTGTACCTAATGCTACTTGCAAATTTTACAGCTTCTTGTTTGGACATGACCTTTGTTATTTCCTTTATTCAACAATAGGATCTCTCCATCCATGTTTTTATTTTTACCTTTGTGAATAGAAGGACCAATATTCAAATATATCACACACACACACACACACAGAGGGGGGGAGAGAGAGGAAACTAATAAAGAAAAAGAGGGGCGTAAAGGTATATATAACAACATATGGGGCTACTCGATTCTATTCTTGTTCGTGAAAATAAATGGACGACTTCTTAATAAGAAAACATGTGATTGTAAATAAGAAGACGAGGTGAGTTTGTGGAGAGAGGGAGAGGAAAAGGTTTAGTAAATTTGATGGAAGGTGAAGAGGAACTTTCATCGTGGAGTCGCATAGAGGGATATGTGAAATGGGACTGAGGGTAATAAGGGTGAGTGCGTGTTTTTTAATCGCACAGAGTTGTAAACCACGTGACAAAGCTACACTTAGAGACATCATTTATATATGTACTAGAGGAATGCCCGTGCCTGAAGGCACGGTGAAAATTTTCAAAAGTACGTAATTGCAAAACGACAAAAATTTCCAAAGTACGTAATTACAAAATAACAAAAACATCGTTCCCTAATAATCGCCTTTGTTTATATGACTATTCACCCTACTTAACAAATAACAAATTGTCCAACAACATTCAAATAGCCTAAATTCATCAAATAAATTCACATATAACATGAAATATACAATATTCATCGACTGAATTCACATTGTGCCTCAAATAAATAAAGTGACAATTTAAAAAAAATGGACATAGACTTTTTGTTTATTGAACTATCCACTCCCTTAAGGAATAACAACCAATCCTATAATATTCAAAGATCCCAAATTCATTTAACAAATAGCAAGTCAAATATTATATAAAACGTGCTAATTAGTAACTATATAGCACAAAAAAATGCTTTCACAACTAAATTTGCAACACGGAAGAGAAGCCTTCTAAAGTTTTAAAAGAAAACTTAATGCAAAATTGAGGGGCGTGGAGTTCCTCAAAAGCTTTAAGCGATCGTTTGTTTTTTTCCTGTACCCAAAAATATATGTGCACATCTTTGGCAATTAGTTTCAACCCAATTTAGACAACATCTAACGAAATAGAAGTCGACACATGGTAAAGTAATTATTAATGGAACAAAATGGAAAAAATAATGTAGCAGTCTTGAATCACAAATAGAGATTACACCATAAAAATTATTAGCCACGGATAAGATTACTTCAAAAATGAGGAAATATAACTCTATAATTGAAGATATGCTTAAACTAATTATTTGTAGTAATCTTACATTTCCAATACCTAAACAGTGGATGGGGTCATAAATAATGAAACATCAAACAAAAATAAAGTTAAATTATTCATATCACTCCAAGATATTAAAGATATGTTCAAACTTATTTTGAATCTGTTTTTTTTTTTAAAGAAAAAAAATTCAGCAACCATATAACTCAGATCAAACCAATAACAAATCATTATTAATAATTATGCTCTAGGTTAAAACAAAACATATCTATTCTGAATATAAATCAGATTTGTTCAAAAATCACATACCCGAATAAGACGAACATCGAGAAGCATATAACTCGGATCGCACAAAAAAACATATATACAAACTGAAATCTGGTTGGGTAAGAAAAAAACTCATAGCAGGTGTTAAATCCAAATCAACAGAAATCTATACTTTGGTTTAAAAAAAATACGAGATCCGTAAGATATTAATATGTATAAAAAAATGAAATTAATTTTTATAAAATAATAGTCCGGAAATAAACACCAAGAACACGAGTCAAACGTTCAATATAACACAGATAAAAAAAATATCTCAGGAACAGAACATGCCAGAACACGATAAAAAATGGGTTGCGTTTCGCTCTTGTTGCGCTAAAAAAATGTTGACAGATTATGTAAGAAAAACCCAACTATATACGTCTAAAGAGTAATGAACAACGAAATCTTGGCGAGAGCTCAGCTAACATCCTTGTCGGGGCCAGAAGCTCCTTCTCTCTCTCATCATACCCAAGCCAAGTTGCACATCTCCTTTTCCACGCCATACCCATTTTAGCTCCAACTCATGAATACCCGGATATCTGAGATGTGAATACCCAAACGTGAATACAAAATACACAAACGTGAATACAAAATACATTTCAGATTTGAAACGTAAATACCCAAATGTGAATACAAAATAAACTTCAGCTCTGAAATCAAAATACACACCACCAAACACATGAATACACGGAGAGAGAAAGGTTTACCCGAAAAAGAAAAAAATCTTTTGTTTAGGCTCCAAACGTGGGGACCTTTGCATTTGAGATTTTAGCAAGGAAGTGTTCAGAACTAATCGCGTCTAGTTCTATTGTGTGGGTGTAAAATGGAGCAAGTGTGATAGAGATAAGGATGAAGAAAGAGCCGTAGAAAACATTAATGTAATATATTGGGAAAGGGGATATGGGGAAGGGCCATAGGTAGCGGGTGTCGGGTCTGGCAGAAGGGGTGGGAGATAAGTATTGGGTAAAGGAATGCATACGTAGCCGCATCTCAGCGCTTCCCTTAGTTGTCTTCAATCTCAACCCTTAATTGTTTTATTTTTTTATTGAATAGTAAAAATACCATTTCTCCTTGTTATATAGATATATAAGAGTTGTTTTTTCCTACAAGTATGCCTAACATAAAATATCTTCTCGAATTTTTTTTGGATGATTTAACTTGTTTACAACCCTAAAAAATTATAAGTAATATTAGATATCACTCACTTTTGAGATGCATGTTAAGTGATACAGTAATGTGCTATAATTGTTTAGCCAACCAGCCAACCAAACTTTATTAACAATAATAACTGCACATAGTAACCAATACATTTACAAGTCAATTTTTGTCTCAAACGGGTGTTAACGTGTAGCTATATTAAGTAAACAAATATATGTTTTCAAGCAATACTTGAATAACCTGTGGTCTAGAATTGTGTCAACCTATAATTATGAAAATTATATAAATGTAGCTTTTCAAACAATAAAAATAACATTAAAAAAGGACAAAAATAAAATAAAACCGAGTTGTTCAGGGATAGGGGATAATTATACCTCAAACACAATGCACTCCTTCAATTGGCACATCGTTACACTAGTGACCCACCTGGCTATAACTATAATTAGCTATTTAAAATCAATGGAATAAGTGGGTTCAACATAAATAAAAATGATATTAATATAATACAATGTAATTGAATTATAAGTATACGTCTGTGTGTATATGCATAGTCGACCTCCAGCCTTGGTCTAGTGGTAGCGCACTAGTACTAAAGCTTTAGGTTTGACTGGGTTTGCTCCCCAGTTCGAGTCTCAGCAGTTGCAAACAATCTGGGGACCAGTGGCTGGCCACTGATCCGCGAGTGGGGATTAGTCGAGGTGCGCGTAAGTTGATCCGGACACCTCATGATACCTCTAAAATGGTGGAATAAACAAAAAAAAAAAAAATATGTATAGTCATTTATAGTAAGAAAGGTGTTAGTCTTATCATCACATTAAAGGCTAGAAGTGGTGGTCAAATTTTACTATGCACCTTCAGAAGATAAAGGGCCAATGAGCAAGAGTGAGTCTGGATCAATTAGACGTACAAAGGCCTAATTCTTTAAATGCTACACCTAGCATAATGGTTCTTTTTTGTCCCATGCTATGCCAAAGTCGCTTTCAATTCCTGGCTGTGATAATGTGACTTCTTTTTATTGCCCAAAATTTGCGTTCCTGTCATGAATTCCGACCCTTCCCCCATACCCCACTTTATGCTTGCATGATATTTTTTTAATTTTATTTTATTATTATTTTTAAATTTTAAATTTTTATGTTTTATTCTTTATATATATATATATATATATATATATATATATATATATATATATATATATATATACAGTCTTGCTCTTGTACGGACTAGTTCGCATTTTAAGAGTTCGGACCGGACATGTGTCACCTGACGGTGAGCCCAGAAAAGAGATAGAGTGTGCCTATAATTTAGGTGATAATTTCTAGGCGCACCGTTAGGTGACACATGTCCAGTCCGCATTCTTAAAATGCGGACCGGACATGTGTCACCTGACGGTGACCCAGAAAAGAGAGAGAGAGAGCCTATAATTTAGGCGATAATTTTTAGGCGCACCGTTAGGTGACACATGTCCGCTCCACATTCTTAAAATACGGACTAGTCCGCACAAGAGCATTATATATATATATATATTATTTTTTGTCCTGCATCTCTTTCTACTATATCATGATCTATTACATTAAAGAAGGCCTCAAGTTGAAGGGTATGTGGGTTCCGAAAGGTACACTTTGTTTCCTTTTAATGGCATTAAAGGGTAAAGGTCTTGCAACTTCTCTTTTCATTTTAAATATGGGAAGTTCAAACTCAACCAACCTTAGTTATGCAAATGATAAGACGACAATCATTAAAATAGAAAGAATAGTTGTTTTTTCTATCCTTAGTTATCAGTGTTATAATTAACTTGCATCTAACTCACATAATGCACGGGTGATCCACAAAGCCTCTCATCACCAGTCTTGGGATCTTTCTTACTAGGTACGGTGCACCATGTTCCTTCTAGTGCTCTACCCCTGGCTATGGTACTGGACGTACTTTAAGCGGATCTATTCGTAGTTGGGCTCAATTTTCTCATATAATTTTTTTGTCAACTATACCTTCTTACTTGCATATTGCCAATCATTAATCTACTGAGCATGTCCCACCCATCGAGGTGCCTACAAATCAGCGATCGGGGATTAGTCGAGGTGCGCGTATAGCTGGCCCGGACACCCCGTGGTATTAACCAAAAAAAAATCTACTGAGCATGTCTATTTTATACTCACATTTGTTGATTTTCATACAAAATAATGCACAAACTTAAAATTGTTTTCACTTTATAACAAATGGTAATAATGATTTTTATTTACATATTATAATAATAAAATGATAACTTTTTCCTAATGCTTGACTCAATTATTTTTTTCTTTAATAATTATTGACGACAATTGTATGACGATTCTGTTGGAATATAGAATAAAATTCCTCATATGTTTATAATAAACATATGAGATTATCAAGATTACCTAATGTGACACCCCGCCTAATTAAATACCGGGCGATCCCTCCTTTATTAAATTAAAATCAAGGTGAACAGTTGGTTCATTCTTAGCATCACTGTCGAAAAATAAATTTTTTCAATTTAAATCCCTAATTAATTAAGCTAAGTGTCAAAACCATTTTCATACATACTTTCCAATTTTTATTTAAAGAAAAATCATTTATTTTATTAACAACATTCAATAAGTAAGAAATCACACCACATTTAGATTCTGCAACATAATCCAATTAATTTAATACATTCGTCAATCGAATGTCAACATACGAAATCTAAAGTCACACATCCAAACTGAATAAATCCCATAATAAAAATACTGGAAATAACTGAAATACAAATGTCCAATAACAACGGAATAATGGAAAGAGCTACACATGCCCAACTAGATGAAAGTACTAAGAGTGGATCCGAATGAACGAAGTCGTCTAATTAAGAGACCTGCAACTCCCACCTAAGCTGCAGCGCGTTCCTTCCAAGAGATCCTAAGCAAGACGCCCCTATGGCTGGGCACCTGTAATACATACATATATATACAAGAGAGAGAGAAAAAAAGAAACGGGTCAGAGCCCGATAGTGTGTTTGATTTAAAATACGTTTAGCAAGTATTTAAATTGATACAGGCCAATGCAACAACATATTAGTGCGACACTCTCTTGAGAAATTCTCACCTCTCTTCTAATGTGCACACCTATCGCACTAACCTCCCCAACGGTTTGTATTATCATTTATTGCACTAACCTTCCCAAGGATTTAACTTATCTTAGCTTACTCGTAAGATTCAACATTTACGATTCATTTGTTTAAAAAGGGATATTTCAATTAGTAACCAAAGTTCTCATTTTGACTTTATTAATCAATAAAGTTTTCCAATTTCATATTATACTTTCTCAAACAAGTATTTACAATTTGAGTCATCAACCATGTCCTACATATCAAATCACAGTAGGCAGTTCCAGATTTCAGAATTTCATATATATATTAACTACTCGTATAATATATATATATATATTATAACAGCACCCCAAATAAACTATGGTGCGGCATACTCTACTATCCAAAGCCCCATATCACTCATATTAAGGGGAATACATTCGGAATCACTCTCGAATTGTATTAACATACATACACAAATAATATTGAGGCGAAGCATAGATTCTAAGTCTCTAAAAGGATGGCACATGCCTGCGTCTCTTAGGACCGTCTGAACTATTACGTCGATAGCCTGTACCAAGGATATCTATCTTCTAGGGTACGAGTCAATATTCCCCATAAGGCAACGCAGGATAAGATCGTCCCAGCGCAGTAACCTCAGGGATAGCAAGTAGCGTGGGCATGATTTTCACACATAGATAGTATATGCATACACAATCATATAACTATACTAATATTACCATATCAATAATGGGTATATTCTCAATTCTCATAATTACGACTTTCGTATTTATTTCTCATTATTTAGTTATCACGTATAACCATTCGCATCTTATTTTAATTTGAGGAACTTTTCCACTTACTACATAACGCTCATGGATTCTATCCTCCCAAGTATAAAATTCAGTAGGTATACACATTTGTCCCAAAGTAACTCTTTTACGTGTCTCTCTCTTTAAATCATAAATTCACCGACCCTTATGTAATTATCCCAAAATACAATCTTTGCCCGACATCAAGGGTCCCAAAATCTATTCACATGTCTTACTGGTCTTCCCTATCTCCCAAAATATTTAATTGAGGATGTCCAAGAATTATCTCACGATAAATTTAATTTAACTCATTTAAAAAAAAGGAATAGGAGTCTGCCAGGAGGGGTCGATCGATCGAGGTCTGGGGCTCGATCGATCGATCAAGCAGGTCTGCGAAATCTGCAGAATTGCAGTTACGGGTTTCATCTCCAAACTTACACCAATTCCATATTTTCTAATCCCAATCGCCCCAAAATTGATACTACTAACCTTATATCATCATATCAGGTATTTTCAACGTAAAACATGTCAATTTACATCACTAAACATGGATTAATCATGCCATAATTCATTTAAAACTCAAGGACCCTAAGAATCTCTAACTCATGTTTCTAATCTGTTTTATCCCAGAATTTCCTTCTTATTTACACCAAAATTTCGTGGGTTATCTGTCTACATCACAAGAGACTTCCAGAATAAGGTTTAAGTCTTTACTACATGCAAATTCCTATCACAATTTGGGTTTTCTTCCATATATTTCATCCCTAATCATTCCTAAACTAATATGGAAATTGCACCAACGAAAATAGCAAGATAAACACTTGCCTGGGATTTTCGACGTTCTGATTTGCAGATGTTTTTGTTGTGGTTGCGTAGCCCGTTGCGCGATCTACGCGTTGGTGGTGGTTGTGGTGCAAACGGATGACTTTTGGGGCCTTGGATTGCCTTGGAAGTTTTCTTCTTCCCTCTCCTATGGCCGTCACTTGTGTTTGAGTTTTCTAACCCTAGATGACTAACCTAAATGGCTGATATATGTTTCTGATTTTCGTGGGTTTAATTACCCAAAAAGGTGAAATGTCCAAAACGCCCTCCCGGGGTACCAATTAGGCCTAAAAACACCCCGAGACCCAAACTAAACCCCCGGGTACACTTTTCTGACTATCTCGACCCTTCCGGACGCGTTGGCGCACTCAAAACGACCATATGAACAACTTATAAAATATTCACTTTTTATTTATCAATAATTAGTCCCGACGCGACACGGGCGCGTCTCGACTCAAATTTCCAAAATTGTCATTTAATTCTCTCGTGACATTCAATATAACCAATATTACATATTACTTTGCTCATTAGTAATATTCAACAAATTTCCCATAATTACTAACTCTCGTCGCGTTAATAATTATAACATAATTAATTTCTAGATTTTTATTAAATAATTCACTCACATTAAATTTAATAAATCCCCAAATTAATATAGCATAATAATACGGGGTATTACACCTAATAAAAGCATTGTAGGAACTATGTACTTGAATTCATAGTGGTGACTGAGACTTGGGGGTTAGAGATATTCCATAGACTAATCCTTCTCTCTCTCTCTCTCTCTATGAGTACTCTCTCAATGATGGGAATGAGGAGGAAAGTGTTTTGGGTGCATTAGCCTTGGGATCAGAATACTTTATTATATTTATAGGCATCTAATTAGAACCCTATAAATTCTAATTATGTGACTGTTGAGTAACTAATAAGTGAATCTTGAGTAGCACGACTCTTGAGTAACCAGTAAGTGACTTTGGGGTAACCACACATTACAAAGTCCATATTCATTTTTAGATGTCTTATTGAGATCTATTAATTAGATCACTTAATTAGCCCAAACAGAATTGAAGCCCAAATACAAATTCTATTTTAATATGTAAACCCGCATTAGAATATTAAATAGTATTTCAACAATCTCCCACTTGGGCTACATATTAATTTCGAGTGCAAGTATATTCGATAGCTCTAGGTGAGCACCATATTTGCTATTTATTCCTAAAACATCTCCCGAATCAATCTGGTTAGTCTCTTATACCAGTATGAGACTAAAGAGAGATTTATTACATTTATTTCGTAACTCAATCCATCAATGATCACCATACCAAATATATTCAATGACATAGATCAAGTACGGATGTGTGGCTGAAAACTACATGGAATGTGATATCAGACATGCCTATTTTCAATTGGTCCTAACTTTATTCAGAAGTGAGATCAAGCCTTAATATATTAAACCTTAAGCTATACCACAATTAAAAGACAATACATTCAGAGTAAACAACAAACTGAAATTACAATCAACTTTATTTTGCAAAAAACTGAAATATACATAAAGTATCTCAATAGTGTCAAAGAAGAGAACATTATAACAAGGACATACTCCCACTAAAACTGAATATCACCAAATAAATCAACACCCAAATAAGCAATGTGGTCATGAAAGACCTTGTGTGGTAAGCCTTTAGCATGCGGATCCGTGAGCATGGAGTTTGTCCCTATATATTAAATAAACATTATCTTAATATGAACTCTTTCATTAACAATAAGAAACTTAATGTCTATGTGCTTAGACTTCGACGAGCTTCTGTTGTTATTCGAATATAGAACTGCTGAATTATTGTCACAATATATCTTTAGCGGTCTTTTAATACTGTCCACAAATCGCAGCCCGGTGAAAAAAAATTTCAGCCATGTCGCATGATTTGTTGCCTCATAACACGCTATGAACTCCGCTGCCATTGTGAACGGTGCAATGAGTGACTGCTTATCACTCCTCCAGGAAATATCACCTCAAGATAATATGTATACATAGCCAAAAGCGAATCTCTTAGTGTCTTGGCAACCCGCAAGATCGGCATCAGAATACCCAATGATCTCTAAATTATCTGACTTCCGATAGATGATCATGTAATCTTTTATTCTATGTAAATACTTCGTAACCTGTTTGGTTGCTTTCCAGTTATCCATTCCAGGGTTACTCAAATATCTACCTAACATACTCACTCTGTATGCTAAATCCGGATGCGTACATACTTGAGAATACATAAAAATCCCTACAGGTGAAGCATAAGGGACCTTTTTCATTTCTTCACATTCAGACTTATTCTTGGGGTGTTTATAGAGACTATACTTGTCTCCCTTAGGCAACGGGAGTATCACCTTGCGCACAATCTTTCATGCCAACTCTAGTAAGTACCTTCTCGATATAACTCTTTTGTGATAACCCAAGGATACCCCACTAGAGATCTCAGTGTATCTTAATTCCCAATACAAAAGAGGCGTCATCAAGATCTTTCATTTCAAAATGCTTAGCTAGAAATCTCTTGGTTTCTTATAATAAGCCTATATCGCTGCTAGCTAATAATATGTCATCGATATAGAGCATAAGGAAGATAAATTTACTCCCACTGAACTTATGATATACACAGTCATCAACTGCATTAACCTCAAAAATAAATGAGATAATGAGTTGATGAGGCTTATGATACTATTGACAAGAAGCTTGTTTGAGACCATATATGGATTTCTTGAGTTTGTAAACCATTGACTTTGGATCTCCTGAGACAAAGTTTTCTGGTTGCACCATATATATGGGTTCCAAAATGTTACCATTGAGAAAATCCGCCTTAACATCCATATGACGTAGCTTTAAATCAAAATAAGCTACAAATGCCATTATTGTCCTAAGAGAGTCTTTCGTTAAAACTGGAGAGAAAGTCCTTTTATAGTCAGTGCCTTCTTTTGGAGTGGAAACCTTTGCTACTATATGCACCTTATAACTCTCAACATTGCCCTTAGAATCCCATTTAGTTTTAAATATCCATTTACCACCAATGGTCTTAGCACCTTCAGGGAACTTGATAAAATTCCAATTGTCGTTATCTTTCATGGATTCCATCTCATCATTCATGGCATCAGTCCACTCCTGATAATTGACACTTTGTTTGAGATGATGAAAGTTTATTGGATCATCTTTTATTGACCCTATGTCAAACTGATGCTTTTGAAGAAATACAACGTAATCACTTGAAATTTCACTTCTTCTTTCTATAGTGGATATCCCTAATGACACTTCTCATAAGGTTGTTGAGTTTTCTCTTCTGAAGTAACTCTTTGATTTTGAGTAGGGAAGTCCTCCTTGTTGTCTTCTCGAACACTCACTACACCAAAATGACAAAATTGTCACCTTTCAGCCAGTCACCCTTGTCAAGGTCATTGACCGTGACAAAAAACACGCATTTTGTGTCACGGTCATTGACCTTGACACGACCGTGACAAGTCCGTGACAAATTTACTTGTCACGGACTTGTCACGGTCAATGACCGTGACAATTCTTTAAATAATTGTCACGATCAATGACCTTGACACGACCGTGACAATGTTTACAGCAAAAACCCTTTCCCCCTTCTTTTTTCCCTCCCGCCGTTCCCTCCCTCTCTCTCTCGACGCTGCTCTCTCTCTCTCTCTCTTCCATTTATATATATGTTTGTGTGTATATATATGTGTGTATGTGTGTATATATATGCGTGTGTGTGTGCGGGGGTAGGGGGTGGGGCAGGATGGGGGCAGAGTGGGGGTAGGGGGTGGGGTAGGGTGGGGGTAGAGGGTTAAAAATGTAATATTATTTTGATATAACATTAATTTGTGTATGAGTTTCATAATTATAAATAATATCCAAAAATATTGGATAACAATTTATTTTCATTCAAAATAAATAAGTAATTTTCTACAAATTTCATAAAAAAATGAAGGCCGGCTTAATATGTGATTTAAGTGTGAAATAATCGCTATAACTTATACTAATGGAGAAAAAAATCATATATGGCGTTTTTTGTTTTTATTAGATGCAAAATAACACATATAGGTATCACATGACTTTATATCCATCAAATAAAATTTTACCATAAAATATCATTTTGTGGAAGGCAAGATCTATTACAATATATTTACATACCTAAATGATTTTTTTTTTAAATGACATTACAACAAAAAACTACAATAAGGGTTAAAATGGCATCCGAAATTGCTAAAAGCATGAAAAATAAAATATCATTTAGTTTATGTTGTTGAAAAATTTGATCAAATTGGTGAGCCCTTCATATTTTAAAAATGTTGTTTTTATTCCTATTTAACTTTTCTTTCTATACACCCTTAATTATATTTAAAGTTTAATAAAATAGGAGTTATAGAAAGAAAAGTGGGGTTTAAATAAAAACACTTTTTTAAATTTTAGGTTCTGGTGCATAATCTTACTTTGTCACAATTAATTTATATGCCTCAAAGTTATTTTATCACTCTTAGTTTATATTTGTGATAATACTTTAAGAACCACAACTTTAGGTTAATTATTTTAGAACTTAAACTTCAAGATACAAAAAATAATTCTATAGAACAACTTAGATATCTTAACAAAACACATATCTAACATTGAATATGATTTATAAAAAGCACAAAACAATAGTAGAAATTCAATACATGAAATTAACATTGAGATTATTTTAAATAGACAGTCACTACATGAAATTAACATTGAGATTATTTTAAATAGTGAGTGGGGGTGGTGGTGTGTGTGTATGTGGTGAGTGGGGGGTGTGGAGGGAGGTGGGGGTGTGTGTGTATGTGGTGAGTGGGGGGTGTGGAGGGAGGTGTGTGTGTGTGTGTGTGTGTGTATATTTGAATTAACCCATGAATTTGTATTTTTGTATTTGAATTAACCCATGAATTTATTTTTGTATTTGAATTAACCCATGAATTTATTTTTGTATTTGAATTAACCCATTATATGAAACATACTTGAAATTAAATATAGTGCGCATAGATACTAGCCTTCTAGTTCTTATGCGTACGCATTCAATAGCCCTTAGACCGTTCAAGAGTCATTACCCCTGTAATGAGATCTCTCGAATTGTCCCGTTTGGACAGTTTGACGAGTGGGGAAAGGAAGGTGCTTCTAGACACAATATATAATTTGAAGGGCCCATCTAATTTTTCTTCCAACTTGCAAAGGATTGTGAATTATGCTACTCATGATTTACATAAGTGTAAGTCCCACGATTGGTATGTGATCATGCAATTGGCTCCTCTATTGTTTAAGCACTGTTTCTCCAAGCACAAGGATTTGCGTAGGGCTATTATGCAAATTAGTATTACCTTCTCCCTCTTGTGTGAGAAGGTAGGGAATCGAGAACACATAGTGGCCGCAAAATTGGCTGTGAACGAAGCGATTTGTATATTGGAGAAGTACTTTCCCCCAGCATTCTTTGACATAAGTGTTCACTTATTGGTACACCTATGCGACGAGGCACTTCTTTGTGGTCCAGTTAGATATCGGTGGATGTATCCGTTTGAAAGATTGATGAAAGTTTTTAAAGATTACGTCAAGAATACGCGATATATTGCAGGATCAATTGCAGAGGAATACATCACCGTGGAGTCATCAATATATACTCGGGAATATATGCCTGACTCGACCAACGTTGATGACACTGATGAATTCCTCGATGACGGTGGTAATGTGATGGGAAAACGAGTGAAATTAACGAGTTTGCAACATGAACAAGTAGCTCGTTATCTATTTGACACACATGAAGATGTCGAAGAATGGAAAAAGTAAGTTTCAAATATTATAATGTTTAACATTATTTTAGATTATTTTATACATGATTAATTTTGTAATATGCAGTAAATATGAAGCCTGTGAGAACAATAAAAGACGAAAAACAATGGTATTTCTTAGTTGGAAGGAGGTGCCGTATGAAGAGAATTATATTTGACACGATTGCCCGGGGTACATTAGTTGGAAGGAGGTGCCATATGAGCTCAAGTTAGCTGTTTGAGTGACACTACAGGTAATGTATTTATATTTATATGTCAATTTCGATTTCGATTTCAATTATGATTTATATTTATCTATATTTGAGGGGCGGTTACTAATTTTACTTTATTTCAATTCAGGGGACAGGGAGTGGCCCTAAGGGTAGGCCACATATGCTCTATACTTATGTGGCTATTCGGACGAGAAGGGAAGGATAAGTAGGTGTCCCCGAGCGTCGCGGTACAAAATCTCTTTTCCATGCAAATAGTTTGTAGATTTGAGATAATTGATGGTAATGTTGTTTCTTCTTAAATAGTTTCTATTTTGAATCTATATTTGCATTATCTTTAGTTTGTTTGGATATATGATGTTTGGAACATGTACAACGTTGCTATAACAGGTACAAATATACTGCTGGGCAGTGGCAGGGGCCATACTGCCCAGCAGATTTTTTTTAAATTCTGCCCAGAATTGTCACGGTCATTGACTGTGACACGTCCCTGACAAAAAGTTATCACGGACGTGTCATGGTCAATGGCCGTGACAATTTTTTAAAAAAGGGTAACAGCTTTGTCATGGTTATAAACCGTGACAAACGTGTCACGGTCATTGACCGCGACACGACCGTGACACAAAATGCGAGTTTTGTGTCAAGGTCAATGACCGTGACAAAAAAACTTATCTCGCCTCGAAATGTCACGGTCATTGACCTTGACAAGTTGGATTTGTCAAGGTTAATGACCTTGATAATTCGGCAGATTTGGTGTAGTGACTGTCAGCATGCTAAACAATTTTTGGAAGAGGAATTGATTCCCCTTCAAAGATAGAATTCTTATTCTTAACCGTATCTTCCCCACCAAACTCAACATCCTCAATAAATCTCGCATTTCCTGCCTCAAAAAAGGACTTAGTTAAGGGATCATAGAACTTGAAACCCCTCGACCGTTCAGCATACCCAATAAAATAACAGCTAATAGTTCTTGAGTCCAGCTTCTTTTCAGTTTGCCTATAAGGCCTTGCCTCAGTTGGACATCCCCAAATGTGTAAATGCTTAATGACAAGTTTTTGACCTATCCATCGTTCATAAGGGGTTTCAGCTAATACTTTACTAGGTACTCTATTTATAATATATACTGCAGTCTTAAGTGCCTCTCACTAGAGTGATTCTGGGGCAAAAAAAATGACTAATCATACTTCTTACCACGACCTTAAGCATTCTGTTTTGTCTCTTAGTAACATCATTTATTTTAGTTGTCCTGACATTGTGTATTCTGGGACGATACCACATTCTTTTAGGAATTTGACAAAAGGTCATGGACATTGTTCACCTGATCCATCATATCTTCCATAGTTGATTCACCACCATATTCAGATTTGACAGCTTTAATTTTCTTACCTAGATGGTTTTCTACTTCGATTTTGAAGGCCTTAAAAAGGTTCAAGGATTTAGAATTCTCATGAATTAAATATAATTACCCATAATGAGAATAGTCGTATATAAAAGTGATAAATATTGTTGACCATTCCAAGAAATCGTATGGAATGGACAACAAATATCGATATGTATATATTCTAAGATGCCAAAACTACTTTTGGCACTTAATTTCCAAATATTTGTCTATTTCCCTTTATAAACTCAATACAAATATCGAAGTCTGTTAAATCAAAGGGGTTTAACTATTCCGTCTGACACAAGCCTTTCAATTCTCCTTTGGGAGATATGATGCAAACAGTTGTGCCATAAGGCGACAAAATTCTCATGAGTCAATTTGCGCTTTGTGCTTCTTATAGTTTTTTTCAAGGTTTCATTAAATGAAGCATTGGTATTCAACATATATAATTTATCAATTAAAGAACAGTAAAATTAGAAAAAGACTGGCTTTATTATTTCCAAATGAACAGGAAAAACCATATTTGCCCAAAGCAAAAATAAGAACCAAATTTCGTTTGAAAGAGGGTACTACATAAGTCTCTCTTAATTAAATAAAATAACCTATCTCAAAAGATAACCTAAAAGTCTCAACTGCTTCAACTGTAAGTGTTTTGCCATCACCCACATAAATGAATCTATCAGCATCATTTAGAGGTCGACTCCACATGAGACCCTACATAGACATACTTTCATGAGTAATAGCACCAAAATCTACCTATAAAGTATGGCTAGGAACAAAAGCCAAATTAACTTCGAAACAATCCATAATGAGAAGTGTACCTTTCTTTACACATCATGCGGCGTACGTGGAATAATCCTTCTTCACATGCCTAGGTTTCTTGCAAAAGAAATAGGTAAATTTCAGATCTTGCTTCTTTTATGGAATTTTTGGTCGTGATGTTCCTACTAGAGTTTCCTATTATCATTCCTTTTTCTCTTATTATTCTTTGAGGTAGATGCAATATGAGCACTTTCAATAGCAATTACCCAATTTGACATACCGCCCTTGAATGCTTCTAAAATGCAGCGCTTTGACATCATTAGACTTATGCAATTAGAACAATCCAACTTCTCAAAGTTCTCTTTATCCTCAATGGAACTTTTCTCCGTAAGAGGAGCATGTTGTTCTTTCCTTAATGCAAAGTCTAAATGCATGCAGCTGAGAACTATCAAAATATTTTGTTTCTAGTTCTTGAAGCTTGTGCCGTTAAGGAGAGGAATTGTGTTCATGTTGGCAACGATATTAGTAGTAGAAGCAGTAAATGAATTCAGAGAATAAATAAATAACATAAGCGCAAATTAAAATTCATGTCAAGATATATTAAAAGAATAAATGCAAGACATAAATTTTATGCAACTGTAATGGTGGACCCTATTTAAGATACCTAGCACAACATAACATTTAGTCTTTGGATAAAAATATTAACCTGTAAGTGGTACTCTTAGTGTAGAATCAAATATTGATGATAAATTTGGTCAAACAACAACCTTCCTTTGGACCGGTATATTGTCCACATGAAAACTTTATAATCGTCACACATGTATTTCCACATGCATATTTATTATTTGGCTAATTAAAAACCTTCCTTTGGACGGATCACTAATCGCATAAATAATAAACACACATCTTAATAACTCAAAATAGATTAATCTAGGCAATAGGGGATACTTTGGCAACGTATTACTTCAATTAATTCCTTTTAAGATATAAGACAAAAGGGTATTAATTAACTACCACAAATGGGAGCATGACTTTGGTTCCATAAAAAAAATCCTGAATCCAAATTATGCAGAAAACATATGTTCCACTAATGGGATTCTTCTTTCTCCCATAAACCATATGAACACAATATCATATATCTAATATTCAAAACTTTATATTGAACCTTTGGTCAACACCAAATATTACATAACCTGAAATTAGAACAAACATTTAATGATAAAATATATATGTAGTGATTTATAACATAAAATATGGGAAAACATTTTTTTTTCAAAAATGGAAAATTTTGAGTTATCACTATAGTAATATAAATAATCTTTTCAGGATCACTCTCTAATTCTCAAAATCGTAAAATCATTTTTTAAGCGAGAGTTATTAACGTTGACATTATTATAAAAAATGGTTAAAATACATTTTTAAGGGTCTAAATGATGTCAAATTGCTGAGGTAGGGTGGCGCTTATTGTTTAAAATGACTTTTATTTATTTCGACGTTTCCAGGTGACCATCAAAATTTCATGAAATCCTGAGCAAGAAAACGACACATGTCGCTGAAAATGTCCCTCAAACTTATTTTCAATTTATCTTAAACAAAACTGAATTAATCCATCCAAATCCATCATGAATTAAACCATTTTGAGAGAAATAAAAAACACTATGGATTAACAATCCTAAATCAATTTTGGGACTATAATTATGAAAATAATCAGAAATCATAAATAAATTCTACAAAGCATCCTAAAAGCCATATCGGTTCTCACTAGATCATATGTATGACAAATAAAACATAATCATTTCTAAATAATAATCATAATACCAATCCTAATAATCTAATATGGAGACAATCCGATACCACTTGTCGAAATATATAATAAATTCCTCATATGTTCATAATCAACATATTAGATTATCCAGATTACCTAATAGAAAATTATAGGAACTGTATACATGAATCTATAGTCGTGATTGAGACTTGGGAGTCAGAGGTATTCCACAAATTAATCCCTCTCTCTCTCTACGAGTTCAGTCCCAATGATGGAAATGAGCAGGAGAGTGTTTTAAGCGCATTATCCTTGGGTACCATAACCCTTCATTATATTTATAGGCATATAATTAGAACCCAATAAATTCTGATTAGGTGACTCGTGAGTAACCAACAGGTGACTCTTGAGTAACACGACTCTTGAGTAACTAGTAAGCGACTCTTAGGTAGCCCCACATTACAAAACTCATACTCATTTTTAGAAGTCTTATTAGGCTATACTAATTATATAACTTAATTATTCCAAACATAATAGAAGCCTAAATATAATTGCTATTTTAATATGTGAGCCCACAATAGAACATTAGAAAATATTCCAATGGATTCATCGTGGTGAATTCCAAAGTTTTGTGATTGGATTAATATTTTCCAAAAGTATTACCAAAAAATTAGTATAGAAGATTGTATTGCACCGAAGAATGGAAGGAAAATATTGTATCCCATTTTGGGAGAAAATTATACAAAATATGACAGAATTAAATAAAAAAGAAAGAGTTTAAATAAAAAGAATTCCACTCGGCTGAGGCAAAGAGACATTAACATTGCATAGGGTTTATATCCACACACGAAAAATCAATGAATTCAACCTCACATTTCATTAAAAAAAACATCAATAGTAAATCAAATTTCATAAACCACATTAACATTCCTTACTACCAATTTGAACATAACAAATAAAAAAATTGTCCCTTACCATCACACGTGCATCAAGACACAAAAATAATCAAATATCATCAATAAAAATACAAAAAAATAGTTGAAACTTTTACTCAAAATCCAGCAAAACAAAGATACTAAAAACCCAAACAATCCATATTCGAATCTGCTCCTTAAATTCTTCAATATTTGCACAAAAAACACCAACCTTATTTCAAAGAAGAACTAAAAAAATAGGTCATCATCAAATCAAAATGTATACAAATCACAAACAAACTCTACCCAAACCCGTTTCCTTATAACTCTAAATATCACACCCCGCGTAATTCTGGCGTCAGCTTCCACCAAAACTAAGCCGAGCGTGAGTTAATAAAATACCATTCTTAGTATGAGACAGATATGAGATATATAAAATTGATCCACAAGATAAATGGTAATCAATCCCATAAGATAAATCATCCAACTAAGCGATAAAAGATCCATCTCCATGCTAAACTCAAAGTAAATCTAATCTCTAATAATATGAAACTGAATAATCTCTAACTGAATTCTGTGAAATAACTGAATAAAACCCATAACAACTTGGGAACCGAATGGCCCAATCAAAACCATAAACTGTGTCTCAAAGTAAATACGAAAGAATGGAAAACTAAATTAAATCGATACGCATAAGGTACAACAACTCCAACTGCACCTCCAAGCAAATATTCAAATAATTATGTGCAGCTTCTCCAAATACTATTTCCTGAAAAGTTAGTCAACGCACGAGGTCAAAGCCCCGAGCATGAATACACACTACTCCCCGAAAATAGGATCATTGAATCCAGACAGTAGCATTATACGCAATATATATCACAATAAAGTATTTTAATTAAACGAGTAATTTAAAGCGATAAATGTAAATCACTAACTACCAGCAGAGATCCCCTTTTCAAAAGAACACATCACTATGATTTTAAATTCCTAAGTCCCATGATTTTAATCTCATTTAATTAACCCAATTTTTATTAATGTTCTCACTTTTTATTATGGCTGTCCTCCCGCCCCGGGTGGTAATTTCCACCAAAGTGTCACACTTCCCTTGTCAATAGCCATCCGAATTCGTTTAAACTTTCGATCCCCCGTAATATGACATGGTTCCTTACACAACACGACATAAATTGCCCAATCTGACCCGGTTAAACTGTCGATCCCTGACACATTATGTCGCCATCAATTTTAATACCCGTTTTTCTTAGGCATTAATTCTCATTTTCTCATTTATCAAATTACCCCACCCTTTTAATCGATTCGAGATCCTTAAAATTCCCCTTAATTCCATACCTAAGGGTCCCCAAGTACACGTACGTCCTATCCTACATATAAGATGAATTACCAATATAAAACACGTCCTAGTCTCATGCTTAGGCTAACGTAACGATATTAAAACATAAAAATCAGCCCACCCCCGGAATATAAAATCCCCACGAATTTACACTAACTAGTCTCATACCTAGCAACATAAATTATAACCAAGGCCTACCTACTAGTCACATACCTAGTAAGCATCCTATAACAGAGGTGAGCAAAAATACTACCCAAAATCCCCTTGTCCCCGCGATGGCAAAAGTGAATAATAAAATAATTGACACAATATCACAAATCATAATCATAACATAGCACGTGATCATAAAAGTCCCAATTCAATTTAATTCAATGAATAGCATTGTCGTCGTTTTCAACATAATTATTTACATTAAAAAATGTTAAATTTATTAACATGCAACAATATTCAATATGTCATAGTCATTCCCTTTTATAAGTCATCTAATTTTTAAAAGTGTGAGCGCGTCCCAATAATCATAAAAATAACCCTCATAAAATTTTACATGAGAACCTACACCCAAACCATAAAAATCGAAAAATCTAACCTATGCACCCAAGGGTTTAAAAGAGTCAACCATATTTAAAATTTTCATAGAAACAATCCCAAAATTTAGTGCCCACTTTCCCTAATTAAGTTACTAATTGATTTTTAATCAAAATCATATGATTAAGGGTTTAGACAACACTTAAAACGCATAATACTAAAGGAAAGGAATATAGTATTCATGCGTGAGATTAAGATGAAGAAAATTTGACTACACGGTTGGATTCCTCTAAAAAAATTAGAAAGGAGACGTTCTTGAACAATGTTAAGAAAATCCGGTTTAAAGCTTCAAAACTTGTATTGAAAATAGCTCTCCAATGGAGTTAAGGTTTTGAGGGAGGAAGAAGATGAAAAAGAGGAGATTGGGGCTCTTTGGGTTTAAAAGAAAGTATTTTTAAATGTCCTAAACCTATCACTTTGTTTATATACCAAAAAGAATTTGAGACCTAATCAAATAAAAACACTTGAAAAATTATTACGGATGATCGGACCCTCATGTAACAGCCTGCGTAATTTTTGGGGTATTATCGAAATTAAGAGGAAAAATTAATTTTGAGATAAAATTATTTTTATTGCTCAAACATGTTGGATTTTATTTTTAAAGATGATAATTTCAAACGGTTTCGAAATCGGAATTAAAATGGAGTTTTAATTGAATTTTTATTATATAGAAGAGTCCTCGAAACATAAAACTCTCTAGTAAAAATAATATTTTTAGAAATTCGACCGTCCGATCAAAATGAATTTTTGTCAGAAGTCCTGTCTCGCCATTCGCTACAACACACTAAAATTTCACGCGATTCCAACGATCCGATCGTCCAGAATAAATTTTTTAGTGTTTGTATCCGATTAGAACTCTTTTCTTAATCAAACACTTAATCCTTTATATATCAACAAATTCGTGGCTTGGCTTTTCAAATCACTTTTTCTCAAGCTTTTTAACCAAAAGACCTCTCCAAAATTACTCCCTTTCATATACAAACCATAGCCCCAAACTTGTTCAAGATTTCAACCTTAGATTAGAAGGCTTATTTAGTATTTTCTCGAGTTTGGGCTAGAACGAGATTTAATTATTTTCGCGAGAAGAACGTGATGGTGTGTTTAGATTTTGAGGCTGAAATTATGTGATGATTAATGTTGGTTCTTTTTGGGGATTTTGAGGTATGGGGTTTTACACAATATGCTCCTTAATCTCGTGAGTATCATTCTCATTGTTTTCTTCTGATTATTGACTCATATTTGAATTGCTAAATTCATTGGAATCTGAAAATATTTGTTGGAATCTAATTTTGATTCATGTGGTATTATATTTGTTGTTGAGCATGTTGTCATGAGATTTTAATATGGCACTGAAGTTGGGCACCCGCCAATATTCCTTTTTTCGGATATGCTAGAAAAATGCATAGGCGCGGTACGGTGGTGAGGCCTGGTGACTCGGTTAATGTGTTGTTGAGAAATTATATTGATATAATTGCTTATGCGATTCACGTTGATTTGAATATTCGTATTCGTATTGTGACGTTTTATTCAACGCTAACATATTTGTTGAGCATCTTTCCTGTCGTATTGTGTACTTCCCCATATTTTCTTTTAGTGGCAGGTTAGCGCGGATTTTGGGGCGCTATGGAGATTCATTTTTAGCGAGGATTCTTTTGGGAAGATTTTTAATATAAGAGAGAAGACTTGTATTTATTTATTTTGATGTATAGAGCATTGGAGATTCATTTTAGTGTCGAGATAGATAGTTGTTTTAATTTGAGAGACTTGTTGTTTTAATTGAAGAAATTTGAGATGAGTTGTTTCTCTTGTTTTATTGTGGGAATTAGATGCTCTATACCTTGTTATTTGTGGGTTTGATTAGTTTTATCGAACAGTAGCGCTACGTTCGCTCTCCTCGGGCGGGCGGGGTGTTACAGAATGGTATCAGAACTTAGGTATACGACAACCATCGGGTCTAGGGTTTTGGGTCTATTGCGTTTTTGTGGTGCGAAATTGGAGATAGAAATTTTTAGAGAATCGTTTTGCGTCAGGCATCTAGATTTAGATGTGAGGAAATTATTTTTTGGTGCCGAGATTATTTTTGGAGATTGTTGGCCTGATTTTTGAGAGCTAGAAATTCGTTAATTTCGAGGGCGAAATTCCATTGTTAGTGGGGAAGTGTAACAACCCGCGTAATTTTTGGGGTATTTTCGAAATTAAGAGGAAAAATTAATTTTGAGATAAAATTATTTTTATTGCTCAAATATGTTGGATTTTATTTTTAAAGATGAGAATTTCAAACGGTGTCGAAATCGGAATTAAAATGGAGTTTTAATTGAATTTTTATTATATAGAAGAGTCCTCGGAACATAAAACTCTCTAGTAAAAATAATATTTTTAGAAATCCGACCGTCCGATCAAGATGAATTTTTGTCAGAAGTCCTGTCTCGCCATTCGCTACAACACACTAAAATTTCAAGCGATTCCAACGGTCCGATCGTCCAGAATAAAATTTTTAGTGTTTGTATCCGATTAGAATTCTTTTCTTAATCAAACACTTAATCCTTTATATATCAACAAATTCGTGGCTTGGCTTTTCAAATCACTTTTTCTCAAGCTTTTTAACCAAAAGACCTCTCCAAAATTACTCCCTTTCATATACAAACCATAACCCCAAACTTGTTCAAGATTTCAACCTTAGATTAGAAGGGTTATTTAGTGTTTTCTCGAGTTTGGGCTAGAACGAGATTTAATTATTTTCGCGAGAAGAACGTGATGGTGTGTTTAGATTTTGAGGCTGAAATTATGTGATGATTAATGTTGGTTCTTTTTGGGGATTTTGAGGTATGAGGTTTTACACAATATGCTCCTTAATCTCGCGAGTATCATTCTCATTGTTTTCTTCTGATTATTGACTCATATTTGAATTGCTAAATTCATTGGAATCTGAAAATATTTGTTGGAATCTAATTTTGATTCATGTGGTATTATATTTGTTGTTGAGCATGTTGTCATGAGATTTTAATATGGCACTGATGTTGGGCACCCGCCAAGACCCCTTTTCCGGCTACTTGATAAAGTATGGCGCGGTATGGTGATGCCTGGTGACTCCGGTTAATGTGTTGTTGAGAAATTTATTGATAAAATGCTATTGAGATTTGCATTTGATTTGAATATTCGTATTCGTATTGTTGCGCTTTGTTCATCGCTAACATCTTTGTTGAGCATATTCCTGTCGTATTGTGTACTTCCCCATCTTTTTCTTAGTTGGCAGGTGAGCACGGATTTGAGTGCTATGGGCCAATTGGGATGATTTTAGCGAGGATTATTTGGGAAGAATTTTTAATACAAGATGAGAAGATTGTATTTAATTTTGATGTATAGAGCATTTGGAGATTTATTTTATTTTCGAGATAGTTGGATTGTTGTAATTATTTCGAGAGATTTGTTGTATTAATTTGAAGATGAGAATAGTGATCTCTTATTTTATTGTGGGATTTAGATGCTTTATACCTTGTTATTTGTGGATTAGAGTAGTTTTATCGATAGTAGCGCTCCGTTCGCTCTCCCCGGGCGGGCGGGGTGTTACACCTCAGAATGGCTTGAAATTTAATATGTTATAGCGAACGACGAGACGGAGCTGTTGTAAAAAATTTAGCTCGATCGGACGGCCGGATTTCAATGCATATTATTTTTATCCTCCTTAACTCGGATCCAACCCCGATTTTTATACAAAAAGTTATAATTTCCAAATTTTAATCTCGATTTAAATTCCACTTAAAAACTTATTTTTATATATAAAAACTAACATATTTAGGTACTAAGAATAATTAAATCCAAAATTTTATTTTTTCTCTAATTTCCCGATTAATTAATTGAATTAACTATTAAAAACACAGGGTGTTACACTAAATCAAATCGTCGATCATTGAATCCCCTACTCCGACAACTAATTTAGACCATTAAACCATCTCCCACAATCAACAGCAATAACCTTTCATTTTCTCTTAAAACGTATTTTTTCTTTAACGATTAGCATGTTTGAATGGAAGAAATGGGGATCCGTCTTTGTCTTCATATGTGTTCACTTAAGAGAATGGAATTGGACAATCAATTCAATATATAATTAAAGAGCCACAAACTAGTTTAGAAAGTTCAATATCTGAACATGATCATCAATTAGTATGCGTGAAAAGATATCATATAGAAATTCAATTCAAATAAAATTCGTCTTTGCCTACATTTTTTCAGCTGAGGTTGGAGATTTCGTTGCCATCGATTGAGGTTCATATAGCGGGGTGTTGTTCGGGTGTTCCAACATAAGGTCGATTTCGAGGGATATCTTGATGCAAAGGAATATATATATATATATATTGAGAGAGAGGAAAAGTGAAAGTCAGGTTAGAAGCTAGGGAGTGCAAATGATTACATCCCAACAAACGTTTTCGTAATTGAAAGTAAATGACAGAAGATATTAAGCCAATAGAAAGGGTATGGAAAATTGATACACATGGAGTGCCTAACTTCTTTGCAAACATTTAATGTAGGTCTTCCGTTTTATAGTTATAATATAGATTGGTGGTAAACGTATCATAACATTTTAAGTAGAAAATCATTAGATAAAATATATTAAAGAAAGAAAAGAATATATAAGAAATAAACAAAGAACTTTTCATTAACATTAACAATTGGAGGTATTTGAAACAAATTTTTTCTCCTATTCAGACCAATATGGTCATTTCTAGACCCCAAGTGGTCCTGATGAGACATCACGATCTCATGAGACCCCTATAAATCTCCAAGTGCTCATATGACTTTTGTACAGTGGATTCAGGCCCCGAGTGCCTCAATTCCCATTTTGGAGATGACCATGAATATGTCTTTTATCCATTTTACGAGGGACAAAACCCAATTGAGGAAAGGCTTTATTTCTCAAGTTGCCAAGACTGAGAGGTATGGATCTGAGACATCTCCAACACATCACCGATGGATTATTTTGTTATATGAGGATTCAACACCTCTCCTCATCTTTATTTTCTTATTCCCCATGTGTCGTCTAATGTCCTCATTTTTGCGTTCTATGCCAATATGATTGTCACATCATAGGATTCTTAAGTCCTTACTTCTTTTGTTCATGGCTTCGAGATTGTATTGATCGAGGATGTGTTATCAACACATCTACATTTAGGGAGAGAGGAACGTCTAGACTATACCCCCTACACTGAGAGTGATTTTTCCCATCATCCGTTAGATATATTTGTATTTAGGAGATATATGATGTGGGTAGGGAACTTATTTCAGCAGACTTCACTTAGAAAGACATTGTCAATTATACACATGGTGGTTGATGTTAGACCACATGGATTATCGCTTCACAACTTGAGACCACTAATGATCATATCCCCTCACGGATTTCAATGATTGAGTGTCCTGGTATGTCATTTTTGGTATCATTAAGATTTGGTCTCCTTCCTTCTCCTACCCCTACTCTGATTGATGTTAAAGATAATGAGGATGATGATGCATATGATGCTGCTGCTACTGCTGATGATGATGATAGTGATGATGATCTTATGGATGAGTTGTCTAAGGATGATTAGAGATTTTAAGTTTATCTCAATTTGTTTTTATATATCTTATACTATTTCTGGTTTAGTACTTATGAGATATTTTCTAAATTATATTTGTATTACTCCTATTCTATTTTGAAGTTATTTGGTCTTGGTACATTTGGTTTATATGTAATGGATGTTTGAATATTTTGTTGGTTTATAAAACTTGTGTGTTGCCTTTCATATATATATATATATATATATATATATATATGTGTGTGTATGTATGTATGTATGTCATGGTTCCATTATTTGTGATCTCTTTTAGTTAGACTTTATGATATTATTTTGTTTAGAATGTTCACATGCTTAGATACATCTTCCTTTACCAATTTTTGTTTGAGATTCACTTGTTATACATCATATGTCACATATTCACATGCTTTAGTTGATGTTATAGTCCTTGATGAGATGTTATGATCATATTCTTGATGATACCTTTGTTACAGCTTCATCGTAGCATTTATTTTATCACATGTATATATTTTTTATCTAAGTATTTATTTATGATTTTGTTGTTATACCATGCTATGCCCATTTTCTATGTCATTTCTACTTCTCTTTGAATTTTTCGTGTCAAAAAGAGGGATAAATGTCTAAGATAGGAGGAGTTATCTTCTTGATTTTATTGGTAGGATTAAGGAGAATAAACGTCTTTTTAGAGAGACGTTTTATGAAGGAGGAGATAATTGAATTAATCTAAATTATTAATTATATTTCTTGTTAAGATTGATATGATTTAGAACGATTCTATATTTCTTGTGCTTTCATGATCATTCATCTCTTTAGTGTTCATATTGATTTCTTATTGGAGGATTACGAAATAAGGGTGAGTTTCTCATTCATGTCATACCTGCATGATCTTTTGGTTGTGTTTCATGATTTTAGGTATCATCATGAGAGTGGGACTTAAACCCTTTATTCAGATTGGACTTGTTGTTTGTCGGCATCCTTATGGATTTCATGTGTATCGCGACATTTTACTACCATTATAAGACTAATGTGGGGTGATTTTGGATGTCATAATCAAGAAGTTTTGGGTTTGGGGGTTTTCCAAGGAATGGTCAAAGGGGTAGATCGAAGATGTAATAGATATTGTATTATGTTTTATTATAGTTTGGTTGGCTACTTCTCATGACAAAACACTAAGTCATGCACAAATCAATACAAAAAACTTGAATACTTAGATAAATGATAAATAAAGAGAGTCTTGTTCATTACAAATCTATGGACATTGAAGATCATTCATGACTTCTTTACATCAAAGCTTCCGCGTAAAATTTAAAAGATTGAAGATTATATCTTTTTGTGATAATTTTTGGTTGAATTATCGCAAGGCTTATACTCACACATACATGTTTATATTTCATCACGAAACTAATTTTTGTGATCAGATCGAGTGAAAATTTTCAAAAGGTCATTGCAATGTATGCTTGTTTAGGTTAATTATGCATATGCAAGAATGCATAGTTGGGTTTTACCTTATTCACACGACAACATGGTTTAGGATGAGGTTATTTTTTTTTACCTAAAATCATGCGTACATAGTCAAAACTTTAGTGTGCGCACAACAAAAACATTTTTGTGAAATAAAAATTCTGCCTAAAAGCGTGAACATGAATGAGATTTCCCCATGCGCACGACTGTCACACATTTTTGTGTGACATTGGATACCGTAAAAAACCATGCACACGGAGGCATTTTTAATGCATGTTTGATGCTCCCAGATTTGTAAAAAATCTATAAATAGGATTTTTCCTCACATTTTTAGAGATATTTTCATGAGTAGTTCTCACACCTAAAGATGGTATTTTCATGAAAAGTGATCAGGAAAACACTTTTCACTTTTCAGACTTCAATTTCACTTAATCTTCTCATTTTTAGAGAAAAATTTAAATCTATATTTCATTCATTGATTGTAAAATTTGAGAGTGATTTGAGTTGAAACCTACAAAGCCTAGATTCAATCTACCAATTCTAACATGAATTTGAAGATTTACACTCTAGATCTAAAAGGAGACGAATTAGCTATTGGATATTATTCATGGTGCGATCTAAGGGTGGAGAATGTGACTTGGATGTTTGCTTGTTGGAGTTTTGAGAGGATAACTCATTCAAATGGGGGAGAGTATTAAGGTCCATAGGTAACTTCTTGTTAGAGAATAAGGTATAAATACCTTCTTGTGTTTGTGTAAAATTTATTTTTAAATCGAATGATACTAGGATGCACCAAGTTTTTTTTTACCCGTAGGTGGTTTTTTCCTCATAGATCTTATCTTTTTTCCTTGTGTATGATTATTTGTTGCTCATATACACAATTTCTATCATAAGCAAACCTAAATAAAATTTTGGATCAAACATGTTCCATTGCCAAATTGGTCTTATGGATTGCATCCAGCTAATTCACATAATTGACCTAGATTTATTCATAATGTGCTTAATTAACCTAGATGTAGTAAATCTCTAACCTATATGGATGTTTCCTAGGATTGATCTAAATTTGTCCAAGGAAATTTAAAATTGATAACTTTCTCACTAAAACCTGTCCCCCTCACACACACTGGTTTATTTGAGGTGGACATTGTCTCGAAAACACACCACCCTCAATAAATGATTATAACAATGATAATTTCTAACAATAACCACCCCTTACAATAACTATAAAAGTTGTGGTTGATAGGGTAAAGAAGTATCACTTCAATAAAGAGAGAGAACCAAGGTTAGAGCACTGTAACTATTACTACATTACTGGTGATATGGTGAATAATCAACTATTATATGGGTATTCAATCGTGTGACATAAGGTCTCTAGGTTTAGCTTCCTTACTATGAATATAAATATTTGTTCTACTCTTTATAGGCACATTCCATGAGATGGTATTTTCCTATAGTGCATTAAATTATGTGTAGTATATATTGTGTACTAGGTGAATTAAATGTTGTGGGACACTTTGTCCTCTTCTACCACTCATTGTGGGTAGACTACTACCAACATAACTATGTTAAAGTCAACTATGATAGTGAAAAAATGGAATGTTATTTGTTTGCCAATCGATAACATACTTTTTGCTGTTGTATTATGTGCTTTTGTACCAAATAGGTATGTGCATAGATCAGGATGTTGATATATAACTTGTTGTCTGAGTGTTAGTTATAGTAATGTGTGAGGGACTAGGTCGATCCCCCGTGGTTGTGTGTGTGTGTTGTGTAATGAAATTGCTGCATTCGAGGGAGTCAAACTCCCTAGAACCAAATAGTTACTCACGACCTTACGAAATGAAACTAGTTCTTTACAAGTACTTGACCTTCCCGTTAGGTAAATGATCTCTCAAAGTCATTTTTATTGAATTGGTTGAGGTTTAGGTTCCTGAATAAGTATTACTTATCATCCTGCATGACAAAATCCTCAAGGATATTAATGCTTCTCTAGTGGGCCAAATGGTCCTTCGAGCCCTTCTTGCTTGACTAAAGAAGCCCCTAGTTTAACCCCTAAATAATATAACTTTAATTATAAAATAAATACAAGTTGCTCGAGGACCCCTCTAAACTAGTCTTACTAATGTGGATAATGATTGCTTTGAAAACTTAGCTCAAACATTGGACCACCAATACTAGTCTTGCTAATGTAGACAGTTGATTATCCAACAACATGACTTCACTGGTGTTAGAGTTTATCATCTTGTATCCTAGTTTGACTGAAGTTGATGATCATTACTTCACAATTTTTATGCACCACACGTGAGTTTTGATAATCTCTGATCGTAGTCTTATAAACGTGAATGAGAGTTTCTTTGTTAACTTTTCTTTACTGGAATTGGATATAATAATATATATTCTTAGTCTTATCGATGTGGATAATTGTTTATGGAATAACTTAAATCCACTTTCATGAGCATTAATCATCTTCGATCTCAGTCATATCAACGTTGAAAACAATATCATTAGAAAATTGGATTCTCTAGTGTGATTTTAAATCATTTTCTATCACAGTCTTACTTATGTGGATGGTGTTTTCTTCAGTAACTTGGATTTACCATTGTGAGAACTTATCATCTCTTATCCTAGTATTACGATTGAGGACTACAGTTACTTCGATAACTAGGCTTCATAAACGCGAGCACTAATCACTTACAATAATCCAATGCTATACCCAACACGTCTAGACCATGCAAAAATTCCATTTGAATAACCTTTATTAGTGTGTCGATTTTTTATGGCTTTCAATTTCAATTAAGTTCATGCATAGAAGGACTTCGTAGACACTTAGTTTTATTATGAATCCTCCGAAAGAGTCCAACTTTCCTATGATTCGTAATAGATTAGTACTCATTTAGTATTACACTTTCAAAAATTATCCTAACTTTGGAGCTTATTTCGCCATTGAAAACATCTGAGTTCAAGAAATTACCAAACATAAAAGTTGCATCTCACTAAATCATCTTTACAATGGCACATATCATGCGTGAATTAGAGATCCGATCAAAAGCGTAATTCCAAAACTAGAAAACCATCCTAAGGAGTGCCTTGTCTCCCCATAATCGTCACCCCTAAGTGTCCTATAGGTAAGGGTGCAATTTTTGGTAACAAAGAAAGACATACTATTGATCAACATCCCTCCGGTTGCAATTTTCTCCTTTTGTTCTATTTAGGGGTCCTATATAAAATAATTATCTTTCTCACTTTTGGACCTTGAAATTCGTAAAAACAACTATCATATATCTATTTTGAGTAAAATTTACATTTGAAATATCTCATAAATTCATTTCTCATCATCCAAGCATCCTTTTTTACATCTAATCGCATCCCCCTCATTCCTTTTACTGTGTTTAGAATGCTTGAAATTGTATTTTTCATCATCACTCTATCCTTGCGTGGTCTTTCATCTATCTATTCTTATCCTCTATGTAACTCAGAAAATAAAGAGCAACTTCGGGAGAAGGGGTGACCCGTAATAAATGGGGTCACAATGATTAGGCTCAGGAGTTTGTTTACCAAAAACATAGGTATCTTAAAATTCATAAGACCTTGTCTGGCGGTTGATGCTTGACCGATTCTAGATGGTCAGGGAATTTGGTGGCCAGATGAGAGGGTAGATGGTGACTGAAGCCCCAGTGAATGGCCACCATAACTTTAGTTACGCTGTCGGATGTTCATTGAAGAAATTATTTTTAAAATTTAAATACATATATTCTCCTTTATCATCATCTTCAAATTTTCATCATCATCTTTATATATCTAGTATTATTGTGTTATCAGTTTGATTATTAATATATAATTAAATCTTTACTTACATATACATTTAAATTTATTTTCAAAACTCAAAACACCAGAAACATGGTTTATATTATATTTGGCTAATCTAGTGGTGCTATACACTTCATCACTAAACTATAAAGCATTTTAACACCCTGTATTACAACAAAAGAATTCTGCACTCACTATTCTCATGCTACGTTCCTTAAAACTTTTTCAACTCAAAGGCCCTACTATATTGCAAAAATAAGATAAATCCACATTGGAGGTTATTGCAAACTACATGGACTTGCATCTCTCTTCGCTAGGGTATGTATTGGTTTTGGATATGTTCATCTATTCAAGCTCGATTTTGTATAAATTTATTATTTTACTTTGTTTTTATGTGTTTTAACATTCTCTTTATATTTTAATGCATTTAGAGACTTTTTTCTCGTAGTCACTCATAAGTAGCAACGTCATGACTATTACGAGCCCACTCATACATTTATATTTTTCTTTTCTCCATTTCCTGTCTCTTTGGATCTTAGCGTATTAATATCACATACTCACTCCTTCATAGTGAAGTCACGACTAACATAAGTTTTCTTACATTTATTTCACTCCACATAACTATTCATTTTCACCTTTTTCATGGTGACTTTGGGACAAATCTTTTCTAGAACTTGCATACTTACACTTTTTCATACACACTCACTTATTTGTACACTTATGGATGAACACACTCTCACTCATTTGCATATGAGATCAAGAGAATAGTTCTTTTACTTGTTATAAACCTAAAGGTTATTAAGGGAGACTAACCCCTTACATATCTATAACTTAGACCCCATTATGTATCTTTCTAATTTGTTTTGATCATTTTCCTTGTATCCCATTTTGGGGGGTATTTATTCATTTTTCCTATTTTTGGTAAAAATAAGTTATCGATTATAACTTTCACATCATCACACACCATGCTCACACACCACCAACTCATTATCCATTATCCATATTTCCCTTTAAGAGGGAAAATTAGGGTTAAAGGGAAACAACACCCTAGAATAAGAGCATCTTTGTCCCAGGACCCGAGCAATTGTCCACCACGTCCAAAGTTGGGATGGCCACACCTAACTTTGTCCAAAAAAATGTCATTTCTCTTATTTTTCAATCAATCATTGGACATCATGAGTTATATGTATCCTTAAGTACTTAATCAAATACATGAATATTGAGACATGCCTCAATCATAACAATCTCTAAAATTTAACATACTGATGAACTGAATCCGTTTAGCAGCTCGTATGCGAGCATTCATAGAGTCACGATCATTTTTTGCCAATAAAAAAATAACATTTTCTACATGCATTTGGCATTCATACGAAATAATCCTTGTAAGAAACAATTTCATTAGTGACATAGATGAACAACGAGCACCTCATACTAAATAGATGCCAAATGAATTTGGCATCTTATATTAGCTCTGCATGTAAATGAGAATAAGAACAACATATACATAACTGGCATAAATATATATAGACTTAATAACGATGATATAAACAATACGAGTCCACATAAATATATACTCCTCATGAAACCTCCACAACTTGTGAATCTATAAACATATCTTAACCTCTAAAAAGACACACACAGATTTAATGTGAACAAAGTAGCAGGTGATAGAAAGAATAACTAGAAAGAAGTGTTTGTATTCTTGATCCCACGTTTACTGTTTACATAGAGTTCCTTATATATACACATTAAGTTGCATTTGGTTTGAATAAGTCTATCCTACTTTGGTGGAGATAGTTACATGCGTGAGCTACACAGTGGACCAAGTCATATGTACATGTGCTATTATTCTAATATGCCCCCTCAAGTTGATGGTGAAGAGCAGTGAACTTTCAACTTGTCCCGTAAAAATTGAAATCGCGTAGAAGGAAGGCCTTTTGTTAGAGCATCAGCAATTTGATCATGGGTGGTCATAAATTGAACCTGTAAATCATGTTTCGCCACTTTATCACAGACAAAATGAAAATCAATTTCAATATGCTTCATGCGTGCGTGGAAAACAGGATTTTCCGAGAGATAAGTGGCACCAATATTGTAACACCATAATATAGGTGGACCGGGAAGAGAAACGTGTAATTCAGCGAGGAGAGATTGGAGCCATGTAATTTCAGCTGCAGCATCAGCAAGGGCTTTGTACTCGGATTCGGTAGATGAACGTGCAACTGTGCGCTGTTTTCTGGAAGCCCATGAAATTAAATTGGAACCAAGGTAAATTGCATACCCACCAGTGGATTTTCCATCATCAATGGAACCCGCCCAATTTGAATCAGAGAAGGCCTGTAAGTTGAATAGCGATTTCTTACTGATGAATAAACCATGCATGTGAGTGTGTTTTAAGATACCGAAGAATGCGTTTAACGGCGAGCCAGTGATCTTCAGATGGATTGTGCATGTATTGACAAACTTTGTTAACCAAATAGGCTAGATCCGGTCTTGTTAAAGTGAGGTATTGGAGTGCACCAACAACTTGTCAAAATTTTGTGGGGTCTGAAAAAGGTGTACCACCCACTTTTGACAGTTTCAAATCCGTGGAACACGGGGTGAGGACGGGTTTGCAAGAGTTCATGCCCGATTTTTCAAGAAGATTTTTGATGTATTGGTGTTGATGTAAGTACATACCATGGGGAGTTGGGAAAGCCGCTATGCCCAGAAAAAAATGGAGAGGACCCAAATCTTTAATGAAAAATTGAACACCCATTTGGGTAATGAAGTGTCTGATTTGATCAAGTATGTTGCTTGTGATTAGGATGTCATCTACATAAATCAAAATGTAGATGATGACGGGTCCAGATGAAAATATAAATAGAGATGAATCTGTTTTTGACGGTTGAAAGCCATGAGATGTGAGGAATTGATGTAAACGGGAGAACCACGCACGTGGGGCCTGTTTCAAATCGTAAATGGAGCGGTGTAACTTGCATATAAAATTTGATCGAGAGGCGTCAGTGAACCCGGGTGGTTGTTGCATGTAAACATCCTCTTGAAGATGGCCATGTAAAAATGCATTATTTACATCAAGTTGATGTATGGGCCATTGATGAGATACGGCTATGGAAAGGACTAACCGAATAGTTGTTGGTTTTACAACTGGACTAAATGTTTCAACGTAGTCAACACCGGGTTGTTGATGGAATCCTTTAGCAACGAGGCGTGCTTCGTAGCGGTCAATAGTACCATCGACTTTGTATTTAACACGGTACACCCATTTACATCCAATAATATTCATCCGGGGATTTGGCGGTACAAGAGACCATGTTTTATTACGAAGCAAAGCATTAAATTCTTCTTGCATGGCATGGCGCCATTCAACTGTCTTGTTAGCATTGGTAAAGCAGGTAGGTTCAAGGAGGTGGGGGTGAATTGTGGAGAGAAGTGCTGATGGATGAGTGGATTGGGAAGGAGGTTTTGGCATATGACGAAGTTGTATTTGGTGAGTACAAACAGTGGAGGGTGGAGGAAAATTGAGGTCAATGTGTAAGTCAAGTACGTTTGGGTTTGTAATGGTAGAGGAAGGCGAGTGAGTGGTTGTTGGTGGGTTAGAGGAAACCATGCTGGTTGGAATTGGGTTAGCAGTAGTGGTGGGTGATGGGTTTTGAATAGGAGAGTTTTGTTCCATGTGGTTTGTGGGTAAAGGGTTTTGAACAGGAGATTGTTGTGATGGGGAGCTAGGAAGTAATAGTGGACTATTGGATATAGGAGTGGGGGAGGTAGGCGTGAGGGAGTTGGGAGTAGTGAGGAAAATAGGAGTTTGGCGGCTATCACACCGAGTGGGATTCGGAGACGTGAGGATGGTGTGACTTTGGAGAGGAGGTAAGGAAAAATTGGATGCGGATTTATTTAAATTTTCAAATGGAAATTGGGTCTCATTAAAACGAACATGGCGAGAAATGTAAACTCGTCGATTTTGAATGTCCATGCACCTATAGCCAACATGAGAGGGACTATAACCAAGGAAAACACAAGGTAATGAGCGAAATGACATTTTGTGATTATTATATGGACGAAGATATGGGAAACAAAGACATCCAAATATTTTTAAAAAATTATAGTCGGGAGGTCTTTTAAAAAGAATTTCAAATGGTGTTTTATGATATGAAACATTTGAAGGCATTCTATTTATTAAATAAACGGCAGTGTCGAAGGCGAAATGCCAAAATTTTTGGGGTACAAAAGATTGGGCTAGTAAGGTTAATCCAGTTTCAACAATGTGACGATTACGTCGTTCAAGGCTACCATTTTGTTCATGAGTGTGTGGGCATGCAAGTCGATGAATAATACCGCAATTGGTGAAAAATGAGTTTAATTTACGATATTCACCACCCCAATCTGTTTGAACCGATTTAATTTTGGAATTATATTGCCGTTCAACTAATTTTTGCCATTGAAGAAAAATAGAAAACACATCAGATTTTTGTTTCATGGGATAAAACCATATGAATTTGGAGAAATGGTCAATAAAAATAACAAAATATCGATGTCCATCAGAAGACATAGTTGGTGCAGGACCCCAAACATCGCTAAAAATTAAATCTAATACATTTTGAGTACAAGTCTGAGTGGGCTTTAATGGGAGTCGAGATGACTTTCCCATCGGACAAGCGTTACAAAATGAACTAGAAATAGATGAGCTGCATGGCAATTTATTTGAGCGAATTATTTGACTGAGAGTGCGTTGATGGGGATGTCCCAGACGACGATGCCACCCGTTGGAATCAGTTTTGGTGGTAAATGCAACTGAAGGAGAAGTTAATGAAGTACTTGATGCTGGAGAGAACGAATAGAGTCCATCTTTACTCAGGCCGGAATGGAGTGTGCAATGCGTTGTTCGATCCTTGACACAAAAATGAGTCGGGTGGAATTCAAAATAAACATTATTGTCTTGAGTAAATTTTTCCACTGAAAGTAAAGATTTGGAAATGGAAGGAACATGTAAAATATTAGAAAGAAGAAAAAAAGCACGTGAGGTGTGTAACGTAGAGGAACCCGTATGAGAGATATGTAAACCTTTACCACTGCCAACATGAAGTTGATCGTTGCCATGATATGTGTCAGAATAACTGAGATTTGTAATATCCGGAGTCACATGATGATTTGCGCCTGTGTCAGGAAACCATTGGTGATGTTCAGTTGATGAGGGGGTGGGCAGTAGTGGTGGTAACTGGCTGTAGGTGGTGAAATGAGCTGTTGGTGATTGAGTTGGTGGAGTGTATCGTTGGGCACATGTGGTTGCGTTGTGAGTTGGGCTGTAACAGATTTGGCATTTGGCAGGAGACCGACGATGATAATCATGGGAGAAATTAGGAGAGTAATGTCCGTGCCGGCCACCGCGGCCACCACGATGGCTGCGTGCACCGCCACGATAGTTGCGGTTGCCACCACGAGAGGTTTTGTGGAAGGACTGACCATCACCACTATGCGAGTAATGAGCAGTAGGGGTGGGGAAATTTGTGTCAGTAGATTGAGAGGTGGTAATGGAGAGTTTTGCAAAGGATTCTTTGTGCAAAAATTCATGGCTAAGAAGGAGTCCATGAAGTTCATTATAGGTAACAGGTTCGGGACGAGCAGAGAGTGTAGTTACGAGGTCTTTAAATTCAGGTCGAAGTCCTCGAAACACAAAGATATTAAAGTCAACAACATTAAGGGCTCGCCCAACAGCTGCTAATTCATCAGCATATTGTTTTGCTCTAGTGAGATAAACGGAAACAGGTTCATCTTTTTTATCAAGGTCATGGAGGAGATTGTGAATGCTGAGTATCCTGGTGTTTGATGGCGATGCCAAGGCTTCTCGGAGAGTGCACCACAAGTGTTTTGATGTGTGACATCCAACAACTAGATGCATGACTTCAGGGCTTAGTGAAGATATTAGTGTGCTCAGGAGCAATTGGTCTTGATCGATCCATGATGTATGGTTAGGATTTTCTTGCAGTTCGGTTGTTCCTGCAATAGTGATTTTTGATGGGGGACATGGGTAAGTGCCGTCAACATATTTCATAAGTCTTTGACCCCTTAAATAAGGCGTCATTTGCGTTTTCCAGTAGAGATAATTTCCGTTGTTGAGCTTGATGGAAATTATATGCTGAGAATTGTTTAGAGTGTTAACAGGAGTATGGAGAGAATTTTGTGATGTATTGAGATTGGAAGTGGAAGAAGAATTTTCCATTGGCTCTGATACCATAAAAAGACACACACATATTTAATGTGAATAAAGTAGCAGGTGATAGAAAGAAGTGTTTGTATTCTTGATCCCACGTTTACTGTTTACATAGAGTTCCTTATATATACACATTAAGTTGCATTTGGTTTGAATAAGTCTATCCTACTTTGGTGGAGATAGTTATTGGCAGTAGTATTTTGGGTTTGAATAAGTCTATCCTACTTTGATGGAGATAGTTACATGCGTGAGCTGCACAGTGGACCAAGTCATATGTACATGTGCTATTATTCTAATAACCCCTAACCAAAATATCCACAAGTCTAAAATATTAGACAACAAAGGTAATGAACTACGGATTGAAACAAAGGTAATGAACTACGGATTGAATAAAATATCGATTGTTAGAATAAATGATATCCCAAACTGAAGAAGTGTTAGAATAAAAAAAAACACAATTGTTAATATGTTAATGAACTCTCCATCGATACTCATATATTTATACATTTAGATATCCCTGTTAACTATATTGCTATATATGGCCCCCCGTCATGTCATGCATGTAGATGTGAAACACATATAAATCCATTACCGAAGGAAGACCATCGACATGAGTTAATACCTCCAAGATGTTGCACATGTAGAAATGATGCCTACATAATCCATCACCGCGGTCATACCACCGACATGAGTTAGTACCCCATGGTGCTACACATGTGGACATGATGTCCATATATTATGTCATCACAACCAGACTACGACTTAAGGTTGGTACTCCTCACCGCACTACACATGCAAAATATATGCTCGTCATATCGTTCATCTGTACCAAGTATAACTAGGTATCACACCAGAGATAATAATTAATTATTTAAATAATATCTCGTAGAACATGGGTTGTCTTTACCATACCTTAATATTCTATATTTTCTGATTCTTAAAATTTCAATCGTCTCAACATAACATGAATTATTATCTATGCATCTTAGTCTAAAAATGCTTTTTAACTATGTTCAATCAACTAGTAGCTTTAGCTCATAAGATTTAATTAAAAGAGAGAAGTACCCTAAGGCATATTTGTTCACTTTTTACCAATCTCCACTATTTAAATTTAATTCCATATGAAAGAAATTATTATTCATAATCATATATGTATGAATAAATTATTTAAAATCAACCTAAGTTGTACATTTTATCATATTTTTCATTAACACCAGCTACCAAACTACCACACATACCCCCCCACATATCAATATAATATGGGATAATGATCTTATGAATAGTAACTCATGCATAATAAACATGCATGACATTTTATGTGTTTCATGCTTGCATGCATACATATATACATTATTATTTTTTTATTAAAATATTTTTTAAATAGTTAAATATATATATATATATATATATATATATATATATATATATATATATATATATATATATATATATATATATATATATATATATATATATATATTATTTTTTGAAAAAAAAGGCGAGTTATTATGGGTGGGTTTATTATGGGTGGGTTTTATCACGGGGTAAATTTATCGCCGTGCCTTCGGGCACGGGCATCCGCTAGTGTGTATATATATATATATAGGGAGATGCTCAGAGGCGAACATAAAAGATGAACATTTTAATGAGTCTTACAAAAATACACCTAACACCCAATCAATTTTAATTACTATGTTGTAATTGGTTTGCACCAGCGGCAATGGACACGCGTGTTTTTTAATACATCCACACGTGTGTCACGCGCGTGTCCGTTGCAGCTGGCGCATGTCACAAGCGTGTCTGTTGTTGCCGGCATGGACTAATTACAGCATAGGAATTAAAATTGATTGAGTATTAGGTATTTTTTGTTCAGGTTCATTAAAATGTTCATCTTTTATGTTCACTTCTGAACATCTCCCTATATATATATATATATATATATATATATATATATATATTTATATTTATATTTATATTTATATTTATATGTGTGTGTGTGTGTGTGTGTGTGTGTGTATCAATATAACTATAACTAGAATCATTTTTAATAATTGTGCTTTAGTAGCAGGGGAAGAAAACAAAATTAATTTAATCTGATTTGATCATATAAGAAATCATACAACTTTTATATATTAATTCCTAATATTTTCAATTTATCTATTTTATATCTATACACATATAAAATTAATTTGATCTGATTTGATCATATAAGAAATCATACAACTTTTATATACTAATTCCTAATGTTTTCAACTTATCTATTTTATAAGTCATATGCCAAATTATAAATCAAAATCCTTTCCAAAATATATAACGTTCAGATTAAGAGGTGAACATTTCTAATTTGATGAGTAAATATTTCTTACCTAACATATAAAATATTTTGAAATAAAAAATGGATAATTTTTTTAACAAAAGACATGAAAATTTCTTAAAACTTTATAAATTACTTTATCCAAACTTCTTATTGATCACGAGAAAAATTCTTAAAACTTTAAAAATTACTTTATTATTTTACTTTATCAAAACTTTATAAATTGCCTCACCAAGCAATTTTTATAATTACGAGAAGATTTGGGTGATTATTTATACTAACATTTGTATAGGAGAAAAGTGGAATAATACTTGCCTTAGTATAAGAATGCTCCACATATAAATTTAGCTGTAAAAACTCTTTTGTTAGTGATCAACTTTGTCTTTTAACTTTAGCTTGAATTCTTCTTCAAAGGTCTCTTGATAATTTGGCTATGGTTGTATGGGTAAGATATAAAAGATAACGAGTGTATGAAACGTTTGGGTTGAAATTAATGAGTAAAATCACTATAGAGATTTGGAAAACTCGTGTAATTTATATCGATTAATAGGAAAACTCTAGAAAGCCTTTCGCTTCAATTGGAAAAGGCCTCCGTATAGCAGCTAAAAAGTTCCACTATGAAGGCCATGACGAATCACTATAGAGATTTGGTTTGTTATAGCAACAAAAACATCCGCTATAGTAGCCTAACTACATTTTTTCTTGTAATTGTATCCTCAATTCAATTTTAATTGTAATAATCCCAATTTGATTATTTCAGCTCACACCCACTTCATTAACACACCTGTAATCAATTAAATAATATATTATTGTTACCAAAGTCTCCTAAAACCCCTAGCAAAAACATAGAGTTTCCTCGTAACCCTATCTCAATAGTTAATCAAACCCAAATCACAATTAGAGTCCAAATACATAATAAAATCCAAGTCTAAATCTTAGGAAATTCAATTACAATTTTTTATTTGAATTATAAATCCATCTTTAAATTAGTCGAGTTTATTTATTTATTACGAGTTTATTTTCCAATTTTTTCTAATTATTTTTTTTATTAATTATTTAATATGAAAATTAAGAGGTATTGGAGTATCCCCATATAACATGAATTATCTCCTTAGTATTCATAACGTAAGACACTCAATAAGGTAGGGATATTGGTTTCGAATAACATCCTTACCATCCCATTTACACTCTACCTCACTATGAGAGTTCCATTAAATAAATTTTAATGAAATTAACTTAGACACAAAAATATAATCATGACGGTGTAAGATACACACAGTTTGTTGAATGTAAGTGTGACACCCCATAAAATTCATAAATAAATTAATCAATTCTAATATAAAAATCACGGGACTCAAACAATTAATAACATTTTAAGCATGAATGAGATAAACAATAAGTAACGATAATGACATATAACAATAGTGATAAATAAAAAAACACAACTCTAATACCAGTAAAAAAAATATAATATAATTCAACCAATGGAATATAATAAACCATAAAAATCCAATATCCATGTCGAAAAATACTCCAACATAAACAAATGAATCTCATATAAATATTTCATTCGAGAAACTAAATAAATACAACTATTCGAATGACTGAATATAAAATAGTACAAAAGTATAAAGGAGTTGCATACTAGACTTCTATATCCTAGGAAATGATAAATACAAATGATGCTGGAGAAGTCCTCCAACTAATATAGCTACATTTTGAGGCGGCGTTTGCAACCTAAGACTTGTAAAAATAGTTACACATAGAGGATTAAACTTAGAAAGTCTATAGTATGTAAAAATATCATTACATTTGGACCATATTAAGTTAATTTAAGTTATACCAACGGAAATAACTAATAAACAAGAGATATTAATCCTAATCCCGAAAGGTATTCATATTATTCGATTTCATCTTTTAATTAAGTATTCTCTTACTCTAATATTCTCTGCTTATATTTTCAAATATCCATCGTTAATGTACGATACTTAAGCATTGTCGAGTCATACTTTCGCATATACATCTCTAGTATATTTCACCTTTTAATTAATTACTCCTTTGCTTTAATATTCTTGGATTATAATTAAGTATACACACACACACACACACACACACACACAGGGGCAGACTCAAGTACGGACCAGTTTTTAACATTTCAATGATCCCCCAAAAAATTAGCTCAAAAGGATTTTTTGACTATTTAAAAAAAAAGGTCAAAATCTGTTAGTTTTTAAATAGCTTAAAAATCGATAGATTTTTAACAATTTTTTTAAATAGCAAAAAAAAAAAATCTTGAGCTGATTATTTTTTAGGGGGCTCATTGAAATGTTAAAAACCCAAAAAAAATCACCCCAAAAAAAAATAAATATATTTTTAATATATTTCGTACCCAGTATGCACTTAAGCCTGACCATATATATATATATATATATATATATATATATATATATAATCAATTCAATGTATAAGGAAATAGGAAATCACATAATCTATTATTCACGTGAGCATACCAAACTCACATCCATATATAGGGCAATGCACTTCCAACTCCATAGTACAACATATGCTTTCGAGGATCACTCGTGCCACTACTAGTCATAACTATAGGATGTCCCAACCCTATAGCCTCAAAAAAACATAAAAAATAAATCACCACACCATAACATGAAAAGTACGGCCTCAGACCTTGGGCTATATGAGAGGATCTAGCCTCATTGTCCTAACTCGGGAGACAGATACCTCTGCACATAGGATTGGGGTAATAAGACCTAGGTAAAACTCATTAGCTCACTAGAATACCATGCAAGGTCACGTCATATGTTCCCCGTCAAATCCCTACTAGTAGGTTACTCATTAGTACTCACACATCCCAAGTATGATTCATATTGTCCATATAAATCAATATCAAATCCTACTCAATGGGTTATAAAAATAATCTATTTTATTTCATGTTATTGTGCATGTTTAACATTAACCGTCTATATAAATTTTTACCAGAACCTAAGGTTCCTAAAATCGTTATTCTCCCTCAAACCTAATGTTTATACAAAGATTTTAATATCTTCTAAAGTCCCTGATTTTACAGTTGTTGAATACCCTAATTAAACACCCTTAAAAACAATCCACAACCCACACTAGGCCAACACAGGGCTAGATCGATTCGATGAACCTAGTGTTGTGTGATGCTCTCAAGATTCGTCCATAGTGGCCAAAACCAATTCAAAACCAATCCAAATGCCTCTACATAACAAAATATCCCATCCTTACAATATATGTTCAATATATAAAAGTAGTAAACAAGTTTATATAAGTTTTAGAATAATTATAACAACATTAAGTGTTAAATTTCATGATTAGGAGAATTTAACTAACTTCATATTCTTCAATTAAAATGGTTGAATTAAACTGCATTTCAAAACTATTTATGTAATTGACTCAGGTCTCTTAAAGATTATGATATGGAATATTATAACACAAATCTAATCATATTTCTACACAAAGTAAACTTGCCTTATGGTGATTATATGAATTAACCCTCCAAATCCCCAAATATCAAGATCTAGGGTTATCCACTCTTCCTACTAAGTAGTTAGGTTATCCAATGTGTATTATATGTTTTAGGTTAGGTTAATTTGCTTATAATATTAGTGAAATTAGTAATTATGCTTAGACCCCAAATTGACGTCAACACAAAAGGCCCAAAATGATCACAAAATAGTCTAAAACTAGGTCTAACTCATATACTAAATGTAAAGGGGTGTTCATCTATTATTCTAAAATAAGCCTAGGGAGAGAAAGCCCGTCTGGAGGGGCTACCTCTTCCCAAATTAGAAAGAAAAAGTTTAGAGTGAGGGGGTTTATCTTGAGTGACCCTGTGGCCAAATGTGAGCGAGGGGACTTACTAAGAGCAACCCATCTACCCTAGATTGGAGAAACAAAATAAGGGTCAAGGATGGGGGGCTCACTATGAGAAACCTCTCGTCCTAAAATGTAAGACACAAAAGAAGGGTTAAGGATGAGGGGGCTCACCACGAGCAACCCCTCGTCCCAAGATTAAAGTTATAGAAAAAGAGGCAAGGGCGAGGGGGCTCACCACGGGTAGCCCTTCCAAGCTAATCTAAGGCCACAAAAAAAAGACAGGGCAAGGGGACTCACCACCAGCAACCCCCTTTACCCAAGTTGACATCCTGGAAAAAGAGGAAGGGAGAGGAGGTCCATCTAGCGTAGCTCCTCTACCCCAAATCACATGCTACATAATTGACATAGGGCGAGGGAGTCCACCTTGAGTGGCCTCATCACCAAGACTTGTTACTTAGAAAATAGTAAAGTACTAATATTTACTTTCTTGTACAGATAGCCTAGTTGAGCAAGCATAGCTAAAGAATTCCAGTTGGGATCTCTTGGGAGTTTTGGCTTGGTGGCTGAGAGACAAGGTTTATTGAGCAAGCTCAACCACTTAACACTTTAAGATAGAGAGAATACTAGTAGAGGGACCCTAGGAGTCACTCAATCCCTTACACAACCCCCATTTAGTCATAACTGAAGCGAGTAGCCAAGAGGCTGCTCACAAGAAAAAACACTTTGTACAAAACGATTTTAGAGAGGGTTGCCCTCAAGACACTCTCAAGTTTACAAAGTTTGTACAGTAAGTTACCGTTTGAAAAGATATTTATCAAGTCATTTGTTTTGTCACCATTAGGAGACATATTTTCTTTTTGACTTTGGTTTACACCAGTTGCCGTCAGTCAAAGGGGACAAGCGACTGCAGATCGGGCAGGGATAAAAGGTACATTGCAGACCTCGTCCCTCAAGTTCCCTCTCATTTTTGGCACCTCAAAATGAGAAAATAAGTCCTAGTATTCACCTATAAATAGGACCCTTGGTAAGGTTAAATGATACATCAGAAACTTAAGTTAAGCCGTTAATCTGTTAAAATCACACCAGACCTAATATTCTTTCCATGCTCTCTCTCTCTCTAAGTTCTAAGTTCTTATTTCTTCACTCCCACCATTATAACCATCATTATCAGGAGATTTCTCTCTCCAGGTTACTATTATTGCTTATGAAATTTATCTTCGTGTGGGAGGAGGTTCTAGCATTGATTCCATTTTTACCAAAAGAGGAAGGTTCAACTAGAAACTGTTCTTGAGACTTTGAGGACCTTAAAGACAGAGACCATTGGAGTGGGTCATGCTTCATGTCTCACCCATTCCAGTTTCTTCTCAGACCCTAATCATACTACCCTCCTATATTTGGCGACTCTGTTGGGGAGGTATCCTCATTACCATGGACAAATAAGGTCATAATGTTTCTAAGCAGATGATTTTTGAAGATACTCCGATCGATAATGGATTTCAGAGCGACTAAACCATATAAGAAGATGTGGCGGTGATAGGAGCTAGAGCACCTGCTCCTCAAGCAGGAGAGACTAACGCGACAACAATAGCGTCGCTAGTAGCTATGAATTTTATGAGCATGTTTTTTGAGTTTCTGAATCAAAGCAATGTCGATCTGGAAAGTTTGAGCTAAGTATGCATGACATTAGCGGTAGCCACTGTTGGAGGAGTAGTTGCTAGAACAGAAGAAACTAAGGAAGTGGCACCTCCGCAAAAGGTGGTAGTGGAGAGAAACACCAATAAGATCACAAACATCTAAAAAATTTAGTTTGGAGGAGTCTCCCACCAAGTCTGTTACTATAGAGGAAGTGAAGAAGAAGTTACTTTCCTATCAAAAGGAATCCTCTCACCTGTATGAGGAGTTGAAAAATCCCTACCTTAAAAGTATTGATGAGAAGCCCTACCTTGAGGGGTATGTTCCACCGCAGTTCATAAAATTCGATAGCAAAAGAGAAAACCCTTTAGAACATGTAATAGGTTTGTGGAATATTTGGGAGTGCATAGAAAACATAAGGACTTGAAGCTAAGGAAGTTATCCAAGACTCTCACTAAAAAGTCATATACGTGGTATTCCCACCTTGCTTTTCATAGCAGAGGATGGGTTTACATTGAGGCACCTCGACCAAGAAGTGTAGAAGCCCAGTGAAGGGATAATACAATACATCAAACGTTTCTATGAGAGGGCGTTGGATGTCCATAAAGATATGGATGAAGCGAGGTTACTGCAAATCTGTGTAAAAGGAATCCTAGAGGAATACAAGATCCATCTCGTCAATGAGACTAGAGATGGAACATTCAGAGAATTTACTAGAGCAGCCAATAATATTGCCATGATCATAAAACCTATATAGTAAAATGGGAGGATGCAAGTACCTCTGATCTTAAGAGGGTTCCAGATCTGTAGGAGGAAAACTGTTAACTATGTAGATGGGAACTCAAAGGATAAGAAAGGAGGTTTTGGGTTCAAAGGAGGTAGACGAGAAAATAAGAGGAAGTTTGGATATGACGTTCCACCACCACTACCTTATAGTGTGGCGGAGGCCATGGACTGCTATTACGCCCTAGTGCGAGAGGGGGTAGCTGGTCCACCCCACTCTAATGTGTAAATACCAACATTAGAGGATAAAGAAAATGCCAAATATTGTGAGCTTCATCATAGAGTGCAACATGCCACCAAAGATTATTTCTACCTATGGAGAATCATTAGCGTGTAGGTAGCTAATGTCCCGTTGCAAATACCCCCCGTAGATGTCAATAAGATTAAACTTCCAGCACATCATTATAGCACTGCCAATATGGTTGTCGCATATGATGAAGAAATAAATCGAGACCTGAAGGAATGTGGAGATAGCGAGAAGATATGGAAAGAGCTGGAAGGGAAGACACTTAGTAGAGTATATAAAGATGAAAGTGAGAGGATGCGTGAAGAATGGTTTTTCAATCCTGATTAAGAAGAAGTTTAATGCGAGGGGGTTAAGCAAATGAATAACTCAGAAGGTAAAGTATATGTAATCCTTGCTCTAGATAAAGGAGGAACATCTGAGGCAGAATATGTCTGCAATGCTCAAACTTATGAGGTAGATTTGGACTCTGAGTGCAAAGCCATAGCAAGGAGTCCCAAGTTCAAATGATTTTTTGACCAGATATGGGTGAAGTATGACACCCAAATAGTCATTATAAGAAAGATTCTGGAATCGATGCAACAACGGAGGGACCCTTCGCTAAATTGGCAGGGAGCCATTGGGCGACTGATTAAAGGATACACTTCTGAGGTGTTTTTTTGTGAGGCAGATGGACGAGTACTATATTTTCACAACCGCCAACTCTATGTGAAATCCATGATCAATGGAATTTTTTTACCCAAGGCATTGATGGATGGGGGAGCGTCCATCAACATCATGTTAATTAGCACGATATATAAGACTGGGATCTCTCAAGATAAGATAGTGCCCGTACCACTGGTAATTTCAAGATTTGACAACGTAGGCATGCAATCACTAGGGTATGTAAATGTGAGTATCAAGCTGAGGAACTTCACTTCTCTCAAATTTCATATCATTAATGCCAACACAAGCTACCAGCTGATTATGGGGCGAGTGTGGATGCACACTCATGGCATAGTGCCCTTTATATATCATTAATGTGCCAAAGCCAATGTTCAAGGTACCAAGATTATAATAAAAGCAACTCATAATCCATTTTCTATTGAGGAAGCCCATCTGGTAGATGCGATATTCTATACTGAGCTTGACGAAGAGAAAAATAACTCAGTAAAAAGATTATAGGGGATGCAAATGGTTGGAGGAGGTGCCTAACCAAGGATGTATGTTCATGATCTCTTAGGACAAAGAATGATCCCTCAGATGGTAAAGGGAAAGAGGAAGGTAGAAGAGACAACCAAGCCCCCTCGAATATATAAAAAGGTCATCCTCCAGACATAAAAGTTATATACAACTTATAACGGTCTGTACAAGCGACATTCTGGGATGAGAGTGTTGACCCAACACTAGAGTGTTTTATGGTAGATGAGTCACATATTATAGTTCATGTATAGGAACACCAGGAGGTGCTTGAATGCACACAAGACGGTCTAAGAGAGCAGCTACAAGAGCTGGAAGAGATAAATTTGGGCCTAAAAGGGGAAGAACGTAGATCCATTATAATTTTGACCAAAATAAAAGGGAGGATATAATTGATTTACTCAAAGAATTCACTGATGTGTTTTCTTGAAAGTACACAGAGATGTCAGGGATAGATATAGAGGTGAGCTCTCACAAGTTGAATGTTCTGCCCAATGCTCCACCAGTGAGGCAAGTTACCCACTTATATAAAGCAGATGTAGACATTAAGATAAAGGCAGAAGTGGAAAAATTACTAGCAGTAGGGTTTATCAAAACCATCCATCATCCGATCCATCTTTCCAGCATCATACTAGTGGCAAAGAAAGACACGAGTCAAATACGAATTTGTGTGGACTTTTATGATTTGAACCAGGCCTTCCCAAAGGATGAATTCTTATTTACCAATATTAACAACTTAGTAGACGCTACCGCAGGTCATAAAATGTATAGTTTCATGGACGGGTATGTTGGCTACAATCAGATCAGAATGGATCTGACCGATGCAAAAAGTATTGCCTTTTGCATACTATTGGGAAATTTTCACTACATGGTCATGCCATTCGGGCTGAAGAATGCGAGTGCCACATACCAGTATGGTGGAAATATTTCATGACTTATTTCATAAAATATTGGAGTTTTACGTGGATAACCTGGTGGTGAAGTCAAAAAAAGAAAGCAAGCATATCCAAGACATGAGGTGGGTGTTTGAGAGGTGCCGTATATATCAGATGAGAATGAATCCTTCAAAATGTGGTTTTGGAGTGACAACTGAAAAGTTCTTGGATTTTATAGTGAACCGGTAGGGGGTGCAAGTAAATGAGGAGAAGAAGAAGGCCATTCTTCATATGCCACCGTTGAAGAGTTAGAGACATCTCAAAAGCTTCTTAGGGAAGGTTTCTTACCTAAGAAGGTTTATACCAGCTCTTGCAAAGGTGACCCACCCGTTCGCTCTGCTGAGGAAGGAAAATACCAAATGGGGCTGGGGAGATGCATAGAAGAAGGCTTTTGAAAAGATTAAAGAGATATTAGCATCACCCTCAATTATGGTACAATTAGAGATGGGTGCACTACTGCTTCTCTATCTAACTTCGACGGAGAGGTCCATAGGGGTTTTGCTTGCCCAATAAAGAGCAGAGGTAGAGAGACCCATTTACTACTTATCGTGATTGATCTCAAGCACTGAATCTAGATACACCAATGTAAAGAGGAATTGTCTGGCCTTGGTGTTTGTTTCTTCAGAAGCCGAGGTATTACTTTCTAACATTTACAGTCCATATCGTAATCAAGTGAGATCCTATCAAGTAATTTTGGAGCAAACATTATTGGTAAGAAGAGCAACAAGGTGGTTTTTAATCTTATCAGAGTATGATTTGAAGTGCATAGTGCCAAAGGCTGTCATGAGCCAAGCAGTAGTAGATTTACTAGCCCAGTTCCCAAGCCAGAATTTTAAGCCCCCCCTAATGAGGACCCAACAGGGAAAAATTTGTAAGCCTGCTTTGCAAAAGAAATGGAAGAATGGAAGATGTAATTTGATGGCTCTTGCGCCTAGGAGATGGGTAGAGCAGGTATTATTCTCTCCAATGGGAAGGAGAAGATCACCTTCTCCTTTAAACATGATTTCATATGTTCAAATAATGAGGTTGAGTATGAAGCTCTCATTCTGGGATTGTTAGAAACACTAAGAAGAGGTATTAGAGTGTTGTGCAGACGAGGGGACTCTAACTTGATAGTGAAACAAGTTAATGGGCCGTTTGCTCTTAAGCATGCCAACTTAGCACCATATAGATTCATCATCCAAAGATTGTTCAGTTAGTTTTTGAAGATCACCAGATGGACGAGTCAGAAGCGACCATAATGGTACGGTGAAGAACAATTCCTGCTACGGTCAAGTCTTTATTTCCAAGTGACGAACCAGATGATTAGAGGTGACCAGTGGTGAAACAATTAGAATTTAGAGAAGGGGTAGTGAAAATGTCAGAATTGGAAAACTACCATCTACTCCAGGGGACTTTTTACTTCAAGAGTCCCAGAGGATTTTTCTCCAGATGTATGGGAGAAAAAGGGGATAAAGAGAGACTGGCAGCAATACATGAAAACCATTGCGGGGATACAAACATCCCCCTTTACTGTCAGTTGCAATGCCGGGGGGGACTACTATTGGCCCACTATAAACATAAAGGCTACTCGTCTGCAGTAGGGGTGTTTAAAGTTCCAGACCTAGCTGGATCAACCAGTTGAGGATAATTTTATAGAGGTGTTTGAAGATGGAGGACACCCTATATAGTACATCTGAGGGATGGAGAGTTTTTAGTGAAAAGAGAGAGCAGATGAGATCTATCTTAAGAAGAGGGTGACTCGCTTATATCTGGTAGAAGGGGAACTCTATAGGAAGGGATGCAATGAGAAGGCATTAAAGTGTATAGAAAAAGGATACATAGAGACTATGTTGAAGGAGGAACATAAGACCTCTCATATAGGAGGTGCCAAGTTATAAGATCAACTGATGATGCTGGGATTCTACTAGCCCATAATGGAGGTTGACTCCATAAGCAATGTTAAGAAATGCAGGGCATCCCAAGTGCACAACAACATAACACATACCCCATCAGTGAGTCTATAAAGCGTAGAAGCTCCTTACCCCTTCCACACTTGGGCATTCAATCTGGTGGGAAGATCATCCCAGCATCTGATGGCAACGCCTTCATCATTATTGCCAAAGAATTATACACTAAATGGGCGGAGGCAATCCCTCTAAGGAGCGTGACTACTCTGGTGGTGATCCAATTTATAAGGGAATATATCATATGCAGGTTTGGTATTCACAAAGTGATTCTAACAGATAATGGGAAATAATTTGTGTGTAAAGAGATTGGACTCCTGACGGATAAGTATGAGATTGTACATAACAGCTCCACCATCTCATACCCAAAGGGAAAAGGCCAGGCAAAAGCTACAAAAAATATGTTGATCAATATTTTAAAGAAGATACTTGAGGTCATGCCAGGGGCTTGGGATGAAAAACTATCGATGGTTCTTTGGGCCTACAAAACTTTAAAGAGGAAGCCGACAAGCTTTACTCCATTCTCACTGGTTTACGTGATCGAAGTTGTTCTACCAATAGAGCTGGTAGTACCTACAAATAGGATTGCTCTAAGCAATGGCCTTATACTAGACCCCGAAACATGCAGTTTAAGGCTTTGGACGAGCACAGAGACAAGGCCAAGAAAAATTTCAAGGTTTACACCTAGTAGCTGTCCAGGGCTTACGAGAACTTTGTCAAGCCCAAGTCATTTCAAGTAGGAGACTTGGTCCTACGTGCGTCCTTTCATCATCACTGCAACATGCTAGAATCAAAGTTCAAGCCCAATTAGTGAGGCCCCTTCGTGGTGAGAGGGGTGGGCAAGTAGGGTTACTGTCAGATATCGAAACCCAAGAGTGACTGCCTTCAATATATAAATTGTAAGTGGCTAAAAAAATATTATGCCTAGTTTTTGTTAAGTTCCATTATTTTTGAAAGTTTGAATGTCCTTCTCTAATACAAGAAAAGTTTATTTTGTAAATATAGTAGAAAAATTCCTTGTAAATAGCATACAATACAAAAGAAATGAATAGTCGCTATTCTGATCATTACCTGATAACTTTTGCATTATTTATTTACCTGTTTTATGAGGTGGGTTCACTAGATTAACATTTTTTATTTGTTAAAAAGTAAGAATAGTAACACTCTCTACTAGACTAGAAGATGGTCCATAACAAAAGAAAATTTCCTCATTATACTTTGGGGGTACATCCATCCCATAAGCAAAGTATAAGTGAGCAAAAGTTCCTATAGACGCAACAGTTTGAACATTCCTACAGACTAATAGGAGATAATTCTCCAAGTAATAATAAATAAATAAATAAATAAATAATTATTCAAAAAGTATTTCTTACAAACTTATAACCTGGAGAACAAGTTCTAACATCTCTTTTCAAGAAAGTAAATTTTATTTGCTAGTTCATATGGAAATGTGCATGAGGGGATCTACCTCCCTCTCTAAGATGGTGACTTAGAAATTTTTTCACAAATTGAAAGTTCTCAAGTTAAAGTTTGGATCAAGGACCCCATAGACTAGGGACGCTTACTAAAAGAAAGAGATAAATAGTTATTCTCTTTTTACTCAGTTCCAATTTTTTTATTGTTCTTTATGTATCTGGGAAGGAGAAGGGGGTCAAAAATGTGTACGCACCAAGTACCTCGTAGTTAGAGTGCAAGCTTTAAAAAGACAACTTTCACATCTCACGTGCAAATACTCCACAGTTAGAGGGGCATCTCTAAAATGATAATTTTCCCAGATCATAGGCAAGTACCCTACAGAACACGGGGTATCTCTAATTAAGAAAATCTTCATAATAAATAGAGCATGTCATAGTAAATAGATGCCAAAAGTATAGCAGAGGCAAGGAATAAAAAGACAGAATGGAAACAAACTAATAGTTTTCATTAAAGACAAGTAGTTCCTTACACACGTGGAAAGAAAAAAAATACAAAGCAAAGTCTATGTAGAAAAATAAACTATCCACTAGATTAAATAAAAAAATAAGTCTTGTTGCGAGCGCATGTCTGCCTAAGAAGGACCTACCTCCTCAACAAACCGCTCCTCTAGACTGGCCATCTTGGCCTCGTCCTCAGTATCACAAGCCTCAAGCTTGGCCAACTTGGTTTGGAGTGACTGAATCTGGCCCCTGATCCCAGCATCCTCAGCCTGATGCTGTTCCGACTACCTAGACGTGTGGAGTCTCATCATATTTCTAAATGGGACACTCAGAAAATAATAAACCACTGTGTCAAGCCAGTCCAGATGAAAATGATAGAATCTCTGGAGATCATGAAGGGCCTAGAGAAATAATGTAGTCATGGTGCTGGTCAGATTAGCAGGCATAGTAGATAAGAAATCATGAAGATGACTAACGAGAGACTTCCGATTGAAGTCCGTGAGGATGTCAATGTTGTTCATACTCTGAGATATAAAAGTGTTAGGATAGTGCTCCAGGATCATCTCTAGCACTTCCCGCTCGTGCGTTCGGAACCTCGAAAGCAGCTCTGAATGCCATAGAGCACTCATAAAGTATCCATGATCATCTACCTCGTTATCGTCATAGCCCGTATTCCAGGGCTCGAGTTTACAAAGAGGAATAAAGGAATCCTCGCCAGAGCTAACATCACCATCTGAGCGAGCAACCACAAAACTCTGCTCTTCTTCAGCAGGCTCACTAACCGGATCCTGAAGATGAGAAACATAAAAAATGATAATTCAGGAAGAAAAAAGAATAGATCGATGAGTGTCTTTACTCAAATTAAAATAAGGAATAGAAAATTTACCTCAATTCTCAAAGGGGTAAGTATGCTGCTGCTAAATCGAGAAGGCACCGCGTAACCTTGAATACCAACCTAGTAGAGAATAGGCAAAGTTGGCATCAATATTTTTTAATTAGAAATGAAAATTTATAATAAAAAAGTTATAAGTAAATCAGGTATGACAGTCTAATACCTGGGGAGTTCGCATTACAACACTCACAGGATGTCCCACAGAACTAGGGCAACCGCCTCACTAACTTGAAAATAAGGGAACAAGGGTGTGTGAGTGAGCATACTTACGACGTAAAAGTAAGAAGAAAAGTGGAAATAGAAAGGAAAGGAAGGTATGACAGTATAATACCACTCTTACAGTGACCTCCCCAAGATGTTCCACAACTATCGAAACAGTTGCAACACTAACCTGAAAACAAGGAAACAGGTAAGTGTTAACAAGAGCCACAAGTTTTGAAAGGTCTAGTATACCAAGTGATCACCTGGGAGGTCTAATCTGAGACACTAGCCAGAGGTCCTGCACTGGTGGGAGAAAATATAGCACTGACCTGAAGGGAAATGTTAGTAAACCCTTACACAGAAAATGCAAGTCAATAAAAATAGTATGCCACACATATTGGGGTTGTCTCCTCTGGGATACTGGACAAAGGTTCCAAAGGTCCAGGAATTGGCACAGTGATAACCAGAGAACCAAGATATAGGTCTCGCGGATAGAGGGACCACATCTAAAAATATGTTAAAAATACTTTAAAGTTATTGTGCATATAAGAAAAGGAAAAAAGTACATGTATAAAAAATAGGTGTACGAAAAGGAGTACTTGAGAAGTCACTCTTGCAGAACTCACAGTAGACCCCCCAGATAATGGGACTTCAACTATGCTGGCCTGAGGGCAACTGAGATTAGAAGAAGTATAAGTAAAAGGGTGGCACATAAATAACTACTCTTACACAAGAAATACATGGTACTTGTGTGGTCATCTACTCAAGAATCAAGGTGGAACTAGTAGGTGATGCCTGGAGGGTTACTTTGCAGAACTCATTGTAGGTACCACGGATGAAGAGGACTCACTAACACCAACCTGTGAATAAAGGAAAAATATAAGCGCTGACGAATTACTCATATAGTGAAGAAAATATATCGAAGTTTAGTAAAGTTGAGTCAAAATACATACCGGCAGATGTGCTATATTGATGCTTCCAGCAGAGCCTATGAACTGTAAAGGTTACTAGAGAGGTAGCTGGAGAAGCAGCTAAAGAGGTAGTAACATTGGCCAGTTGAAATGCGAACAGACAACAACAAGACATGAGAACAAAATTTCAGAATAAACAAAAATAAACTAAGAAGATTAAAAATTACCTGAACCCCCCTCAAGAGAAGGAGGACAAAAGAGGACTACTAGCATTACTGATGCAATAATAGTGGCATGTTCATCACAAGATGGTTAGAAACAAACATAAATCAAGGAAATAGTTGATCCTAACAAGGATGAGCATGAGAATAATTGACCGCCTATGAAACACGCTCACTATAAGCAATGGTAAAGATCGACTGAGATGGAAGAGGGTGGATATGGGGCCAATTATCCATAGGCATGTAAACTCAGGACATAGGTATGAAAGGTGACAGGTCGGGGACAGTGACTCCAGTAAGTAACACCGTTACCCTAGTGGTGGAAGGGTTACGTGAAGACGAGCCCTGCAAGGAAGAAAGATAAGAACAACACAGACAACATAAAGATCGGATATACATAGTGTTGAAGAATTTTTAATTATGCAGAAAATATGAACAGATGTTTGGATTTGAGGCGTAATAGACTACTGTCCTTAAGGTGTTATTTGCCCCCACTCGTACAGAGTTTGCTAACGGGTCTAGGCAAATTACCTCCAAGATACAACAAATCCACGGGTTTATTCAAGTAGCAAACTTGAATAATAACCCACAGAACACTCTATGAAATTGGTAAGAAGAAATAATAGAGAGAAAGAGAATTTTCGGAATTAATTATGACAGGATTTTGCCTTCTATATATAGCCTCTTGTGGTGTCTGTTCATGAAGAGACACCACATCCAAAGGTCATTTAATCACGGCCCTTGGATATATAACTATATTTTTTAACGTTCCAGATTTGAACTAAAAGGATGCGACTGTACGGATTAATACTTAACGAAGTGGCGCCAAAATCCGACGGTTCAGATCCACTCGCGCCATAATTATGTGTCATTTATTATGGATTTAATCTGGACCGTTTGATCTTTTGACGTTGTCAAAAATCAAAGGCTCCTACTGCTCCTCGCGACGATGCGTACGTGCGAAGTGCAAAGTGCGCCTCTAAAGCGCCCAAAGTGCCCTAAACGCCCAATCGCACTTTCGCACACGTGCGCGCGCGCGCGCGCGCGTGTGCGTGTGCGTGTGCGTGTGCGTGTGCGGATGGTGCAAAGCACCATCCTTGGACCTAAGGTGTACACTAGTAGCATACACTTCAATGCACACAAGTAATCTCTTATGACACAAAAGCATTTATTAACCCACTAACTTTTTCACACTTTTCCAATGTGGGACTTTGGTTTTCCCACTTCCCTTTGTCTTTTCCTATTCCAATTAATTGATGGTTTTAACCTTTCATTTTCTCTAACCATTAATACCCATTAATATTAAAATCATCCAACACATAGAATACTTATACAAAAAAATATGGAAGAATTAATAATTCCAAATACATCTGAAAGCCTGACAGAAGAACTACCCACCACAGAAAAGGCCGGAGGTGGGGAAGTATGACTAGGAAGAACGGTTCTCTACAATCACATAGAAATAAAGACATCAAGATATGTTAAAAAAGATGACATGTTAGAATAACTAAGAGGAGTGTACGCTTACCTGGATAGAGTGAGATGACACAAAAGAGTTCCTCGTGGTAGTGGGAAACTCAGAATATAGCTGCAAAAAGCAAAAAAGAAGAAAAAATAAGCTATGTCAGTAAAATGTTACAAGAAAAGGAAAGAAGAAAGCAATAGTTGATAGGGAGGAAGTAATGAAACTCTTTAGCCAGACCCAAATAAGAGACCACCATGGAATTCCTCTCCCTGGGAAAGGGTGCTTGGACAAGAGGTGTAGGTGAAGGATCACTCGCTCTAATAGAAGAAGCTTGCAAAATATCACGAAGACAAAAATGAATTCACTGCACAAAAAATAACAATCTGGCACGGAGTAAACTGTTCCAGATAAAATCTGGCAGGATTTTGAACTGTGCCAGAATTAGGTGTTCCAAAATGGCCATTTTTTTCTGGCATAGTTTGAAAGTATGCCAGATTTGGCCAAACAGGAATACTCTGGTACACTTTTAAATCATGCCAAAATTTGATATTTCTGGCACACTTTTGTCACTCTTAATAACTGTTCCACATTGAGCACATTTTGGTACACTTTTAACATATTCAAAATCGTGCCAAATTTTGATACACTTTTTGAACGGTGTTGAACTGTGCCAAATTTTTGGATTAAAAAAAATTATTTGAAAATAAATTGCGAATGTCGCGCATTGTTGATAAACTAATGTACATACAAACTTCAAAATATTACAATTATTAATATTTCACAAACCAAAAAAAATTGGACAGCATTTCCTCTATTTTGTAGACATTCTAAAACCTGCTAATATAAAACCTTGTAATGTAAAGCCCTCACGGCTATAAAATATAACAATAAAATTACAAAAGCCTGCACATCCATAAAAGTAAATAATAAAACTACAAAAGCCCGTATGACCATAACAAACAAAAATAGAATCTTGAATATTAACGACATTAAATAAATAATCCTTTTGTTGTAAACCATTGAGTTTTTCGTGTGTTCCACGTGAATAAAATCTAATGATAAAATGTTATCTTGCGAAAAAATAGGATACAAAAAAGAGATGATATTAGTAACCAAGTAATTTAAAAAAAAATCTTATTCAAGCTGAAAAAATGCATATATGAGTTATAATTATATCCCTAAACTCTAAACCCTAAACCCTAAACCCGAAACCCATATTCTCAAATCGGAAGTCTTATGACTACATGGTCAGTTCCTACAAGTTACATTATTCCCATGCGAGGTGTTAGTACCTCATACAGGGCCGTTTGAAGAGTGGTTTGAGTTTGCACCCTCAAATGACATGTTTTTAAGCATAATATAAATATTTTCAAATTATCATCATATTCTCAAATCGGGAGACCCAAGACTACGCAGTTCGTTCCTATAAGTCACATTGGTCTCGTGCAAAGTGTTCGTGCCTCTTACAGGACCGTTTGAGGGCTAGTTTAGGTTTTTACCCTTTAACGTCTTATTTTTAAGCATAATCTAGATATTATAAATTATCTTCATATTCTCAAATCGAGAGACTCGTGACTACGCGATCAACTCCTATGAGTTACATTAGTCCCATGCGAGGTATTACTGCCTCTTACGGGGCCGTTTGAGGAGTGGTTTGAGTTTTCACCCTCAAATGGCATATTTTTAAGCATACTCTAAATATTATCAAATTACTGTCATATTCTCAAACCAGGAGACCCGTGACTACGCGATCAGTTTTTACAAGTTACGTTGGTCCCGTGAGAGGTGTCCATGCCTCTTATGGGACCGTTTAGGGACTAGTTTAAATTTTCACGCTTTAACGGCTTGTTTTTAAGCATAATCTAGATATTTTCAAATTGTCATCATATTCTAAAAATGAGAGACGCATGACTATGAGGCCAGTTCCTACGAGTTACATTGGTCCAGTGCGAGGTGTTCACGGCTCTTAAGGGGCCGTTTGGGGGCTAGTTTGGGTTTTCACCCTTTAAAGGCTTATTTTTAAGCATAATACAAATGTTTTCAAATTATCGCCATATTCTCAAACTGGGAGACCCATGACTACGCGGTCAGTTACTACAAGTTACATTGGTCCATTGTGAGGTGTCCATGCCTCTTACGAGGCCATTTGGGGGCTAGTTTGGGTTTTCACGTTTTAACGGCTTATTTTTAAGCATAATCCATATATTTTCAAATTATCATCATATTATCAAAATGGAAGACACGTGACTCCGCGATCAGTTCTTACAAGTTACATTGGTCTCGTATGTGGTGTTCATGCCTCTTACGGATCTGCTTGAGGAGTGGTTTGAGTTTTCATCCTCAAATGACATGTTTTTAAGCATAATCTAATTATTTTCAAATTATCTTCATATTCTCAAACTGGGAGACTAGTAACTACGTGATCAGTTACTACAAGTTACGTTGGTCGCATGTGAGCTGTCCATGCCTCATACAGGACCGTTTGGGCGCTAGTTTGAGTTTTCACCCTTTAACGGCTTATTTGTAATCATACTCTATATATTTTTGAATTATCGTCAAATTCTCAAATTGGGAGACGCGTGACTACGAGGTTAGTTCCTACGAGTTATATTGGTCCAGTGCGAGGTGTTCATGGTTCTAATGGGACCGTTTGGGGGCTAGTTTAGGTTTTCACCCTTTAACGACTTATTTTTAAGTATAATCTAGATATTTTCAATTTCTCATCATATTCTCAAACCGAGAGACCCGTGACTATGTAGTCTGTTCCTACAAGTTACATTGGTCCAGTGCGAGGTGTGCATGCCTCTTATAGGGCCGTTTGGAGGCTAGTTTGGGTTTTTACCCTTTAACTATTTGTTTTTAAGCATAATACATATATTTTCAAATTATCGTCATATTCTGAAACTAGAAGACTAGTGACTCCATGATCAGTTCCTACAAGTTACATTGGTCACATACGTGGTGTTCATGCCTCTTACGGAGCCGTTTGAGGAGTGGTTTGAGTTTTCACCCACAAATGACATGTTTTTAAGCATAATCTAATTATTTTCAAATTATCTTCATATTCTCAAACCAGGAGACTCGTAACTATGCGATCAGTTCCTATAAGTTACGTTGGTCGCGTGCAAGATGTTCATGCCTCATACGGGACCGTTTGAGGGCTAGTTTGAGTTTTCACTATTTAACGACTTATTTTTAAGCATAATCTAGATATTTTTACATTAGTATCATATTCTCAAACATGGATACTCGTGGCAATGTGGTCAGTCAATACAAGTTACATTCGTCTAGTGCGACGTGTTCATGCCTTTTACGAGGTCGTTTGGAGGCTAGTTTGGGTTTTCACCCTTTAATGGCTTGTTTTTAAGCATAATCTAGATATTTACAAATTATGATCATATTATCAAATGGGGAAACTTGTGACGATAGAAATAGTTCCTACAAGTTACATTAGTCCCGTACGAGGTGTTCATGCCTCTTACGGGGACTTTTGGGGTGTAGTTTGAGTTATCACCCTTTAACGCCTTTTTTAAGCATAATCTAGATATTTTCAAATTATCGTCATATTGTCAAATCGGGAGACCTGTGACTATGTGGTCAGTTCCTTAAAGCTACATTGGTCTAGTGCGAAGTGTTCATGCCTCTTACAGGGCCGTTTAGGAGCTAGTTTGGATTTTCACCCTTTAACGACTTATTTTTAAGCATAATCTAGATGTTTTCAAATTATCATCATATTCTCTAATCGGTAGACCCATGACTACGCTATTAGTTCTTATAAGTTACATTGGTCCCGTACGAGATATTCATGCATCTAACGTGGTCGTTTGTGGAGTGGTTTGAGTTCTCACCCTCAAACGCATGTTTTTAAGGATAATCTAAATATTTTCAAATTATCATGATATTCTCAAACTAGGAGACTTGTGACTACGCGATCAGTTCCTACAAGTTAAGTTGGTCCCGTGCGAGGTGTCCATGCCTCTTACCGGATCGTTTGGCTGCTAGTTTGAGTTTCACCCTTTAACAACTTGTTTTAAGGATAATCTGCATATTTTTAAATTATCGTCATATTTTGAAATCGGAAGACCCATGACTACGTGGTCAGTTCATACAAGTTACATTGGTCCAATGTGAGGTGTTCATGCCTCTTACGGGGTTGTTTGGGAGCTAGTTTGCATTTTCACCCTTTAACGGCTTATTTTTATGCATAATCTAGATATTTTCAAATTATCATCATATTCTCAAACCGAGAGACCTGTGACTACGCAATTAGTTCCTATAACTTAAATTGGTCTCATACTTGGTGGTCATGCCTCTTACGGAGCCGTTTGAGGAGTGGTTTGAGTTTTTACCCTCAAATGACATGTTTTTAGGAATAATCTAAATATTTTCAATTTATCCCCATATTCTCAAATCAGGAGACTCGTGCTTACGAGATCAATGCTTACAAGTTACGTTGGTCTCTCGTGAGGTGTCCATGCCTCTTATGGGACCGTTTGGGAGCTAGTTTGAGTTTTCACCCTTTAACGACTTGGTTTTAAGCATAATCTATATATTTTCAAATTATTGTCATATTCTCAAACTGGGAGACCCGTGACTACGTGGTTAGTTCCTACAAGTTACATTGGTCCAATTCGAGGTGTTCATGCCTCCTACGGGGCCGTCTGGGGGTTAGTTTGGGTTTTTACCCTTTAACAGCATGTTTTTAGGCATAATCTAAATATTGTCAAATTATCGTCAGATTTTCAAACGGGGAGACTTATGACTACGCGAGCAGTTCCTACAAATTAAATTGGTCCCGTGCGAGATATCCATGCCTCTTACGGGGCCTTTTCGGGTCTACTTTGAGTTTTCACCCTTTGACGGCTTATTTTAAAGCATAATCTAAAAATTTTCAAATTATCATCATATTCTCAAACCCAGAGACCAGTGACTACACGGTCAGTTCTTACAAGTTACATTGATCCCGTATGAGGTATTCATGCATCTTACGTGGCCATTTGAGGAGTGGTTTGAGTTCTCACCCTCAAACGACATGATTTAAGTATAATCTAAATATTTTCAAATTATCATCATATTCTCAAACTAGGAGACTCGTGACTACTCGATCAGTTCCTACAAGTTACGTTGGTCCAGTGCGAGGTGTCCATGCCTTTTACGAGACCGTTTGGCTACTAGTTTGAGTTTTCACCCTTTAAGGACTTATTTTTAAGCCTGATCTAGATATTTTCAAATTATCATCATATTCTCAAACTGAGAGACCCGTGACTTTGTGGTCAGTTCCTTCAAGTTACATTGGTCCAGTACGAAGTGTTCATACCTCTTACGGGGCCGTTTGGGGATTAGTTTGGGTTTTCACCCTTTAACGACTTCTTTTTAAGCATAATCTAGATTTTTTCAAATTATCGTCATATTCTCAAATCGAAAGATCCGTGAGTGCGCGATCAGTTCTTACAAAGTTACATTGGTCCCGTACGAGGTGTTCAGGCCTCTTACGGGGTGGTTTGAGTTATGGCTTGCGTTTTCACCCTTAAACGACATGTTTTTAAAGGTAATCTATATATTTTCAAATTATCCTCATATTCTCATACCAAGGGACTCGTGACTACACGATCGGTACCAATTAGTTCCGTGCGAGGTGTCCATGCCTCTTACAGGACCGTTTGGGGGCTTGTTTGAGTTTTCACCCTTTTTTGGCTTGTTTTTAAGTATAATCTAGATATTTTTAAATTATCATCATATTATCAAATTGGGAAACCCATGACTATGGGGTCATTTCCTACAAGTTATATTGGTCCAGTGCGAGGTGTTCACGCCTCTTACGGGATCGTTTCAGGGATTGTTTGGAGTTTCATCCTTTAACGACTTATTTTTAAGCATAATCTAAATATTTTTAAATTATCGTCATATTCTCAAACTGGGAGACCTGTGACTATGTGATTAGTTCCTATAAGTTACATTGGCCTCGTATGTGGTGTTCGCGCCTCTTACGGAGCCGTTTGAGGAGTGGTTTGAGTTTTCAACCTCAAAACGACATGTTTTTAAGATAATCTAAATATTTTTGAATTATCGTCACATTCTTAAACCTGGAGGCTCGTGACTACAAGATTAGTTCCTAGAAGTTACTTTGGTTTCGTGCGAGGTGTCCATGCCTCTTATGGGACATTTTGGGATCTAGTTTGAGTTTTCACCCTTTAATGTGTTATTATTAAGCATAATCCAGATATTTTCAAATTATCATTGTATTATTAAATCGGTAGACCCGTGATTACGTGGTTAGTTCCGAAAATTTACAATTGTCCAATGCGAGGTGTTCATGCTTCTTACGGGGCCGTTTGAGGGCTAGTTTGGGTTTTCACCCTTTAACGGCTTGTTTTTAACCATAATTAAGATATTTTCAAATTATCATCACATTCTCAAATGGGGAGACTTATGACTATGCGATAAGTTCCTACAAGTTACATTGGTCCCGTGCGAGGTGTTCATGCCTCTAACAGGGCTTTTTGGGGTATAATTTGAGTTTTCACCCTTTAACGATTTTTTTACGCATAATCTAGATATTTTCAAATTATGATCTTATTCCCAAACTGTGAGACCCATGACTACGTGGTCATTTCATAGAAGTTACATTATTCCAGTGTGAAATGTTAATGCATCTTACCGGTCTGTTTGGGGGCTAGTTTGGTTTTTCACCCTTTAACGACTCATTTTTAAGCATAATCTAGATATTTTTAAATTATCATCATATTCGTAAACAGGGAGACTTGTGACTACGCGATTATTTCCTACAAGTTACGTTGGTCCCGTGCGAGGTGTTCATGTCTCTTACAGGGCCTTTTGGGGTCTAGTTTGGGTTTTCACCCTTTAACGACTTGTTTTTAAGAATATTCTAGATATTCTCAAATTATCGTAATATTATCAAACAGGGAGACCCCTGACTACGTAGTCAGTTCCTACAAGTTACATTGGTCTAGTGCGAGGTGTTCATGCCTCTTACGGGTTCGTTTGGGGGCTAGTTTGGGTTTTCACCCTTTGAAGGCTTATTTTTGAAACATAATCTATATATTTTCAAATTATCCTCCCATTCTTAAACAGGGAGACTTATGACTACGTGATTAGTTCCTACAAGTTACATTATTTCCGTACGAGGTGTTCATGCCTCTTATGGAGTCTTTTGGGATCTAGTTTGAGTTGTCACCCTTTAATGTCTAATTTTTAAGCATAATCTACATATTTTCAAATTATCATCATATTCTTAAATCGGTAGACTCGTGACAACGAGATCAGTTCCTACAAGTTATGTTGATCCTGTATGAGGTGTCCATGCCTCTTATGGGACTGTTTGGGAACTAGTTTGAGTTTTCACCCCTTAACGGCTTATTTTTAAGCACAATCTTGATATTTTCAAATTATCATCAAATTCTCAAAGCGGGAGACCCGTCCGTGACTACCTCGTCAGTTCTTTCAAGTTACATTAGTCTCGTACGAGGTGTCCATGCCTCTTACGGGGCCGTTTGAAGAGTGGTTTAAGTTTTCACCCTCAAACCACATGTTTTTAAGCATAATATAAATATTTTCAAATTATCTTCATATTCTCGAACCGGGAGACTCGTGACTGCGTGATCAATTCCTGGAAGTTACGTTGGTCCCGTGTGAGGTGTCCATGCCTATTACAGGACCATTTGGGGGTTAGTTTGAGTTTCACCCTTTAACGGCTTGTTTTAAAAGCATAATCTAGATGTTTTCAAATTATCTTCATATTGTCAAATCAATAGACCCGTGACTACGTGGTCAGTTCCTACAAGTTACATTGGTCCAGTGTGAGGTGTTCATGCCTCTTACGGGGCCGTTTGGGGGCTAGTTTGGATTTTCACCCTTTAACGACTTGTTTTCAAGTGTAGTCTAGATATTTTCAAATTATCATCATATTCTAGAACCCGTGTCTATGCTATTAGTTCCTACAAGTTACATTGGTCCCGTACGCGGAGTTCATACCTCTTACAGTGTCGTTTGAGGAGTGGTTTGAGTTTTCACCCTCAATTGGCATGTTTTTAAGCATAATATAAATACGTTTAAATTATTGTCATATTCTCAAACCGGGAGATTCGTGGCTATGATATCAGTTCCTACAAGTTACGTTGGTCTTGTGTGAGGTGTCCATGCCTCTTATGGGAGCGTTTGGGAGCTAGTTTGAGGTTTCACCCTTTAACGACTTATTTTTAAGCATAATATATATATTTAAAAATTATCATGATATTCTCAAATCTGGTGACCCGTCACTACATGGTTTGTTCCTATAAGTTACAATGGTCCAAGGCGAGGTGTTCATGCCTCTTACGGGGCCGTTTGAGGGCTAGTTTGGGTTCTCAACCTTTAACGACTTGTTTTTAAACATAATCTAGATATTTTCAAATTATCGTCATATTCTCAAACGGGGAGACTTGTGACTATGTGTTCAGTTCCAACAAGTTACATTGGTCCCCTACGAGGCGTTCATGCCTCTTACGGGGCCTTTTGGGCTCTAGTTTAAGTTTTCACCCTTTAACGACTTGTTTCTAGGCATAATCTTGATATTTTTAAATTATCGTCATATTCTCAAACCGAGATACTCTTGTCTAATGTAATACCCTGTAATTTTGATAACTTTTAAAATAAGATAAATTAAAAGTTAATGGGGATTAATTGGAATTAATTATGAAAAATTAATTGGGATTAATCCGAATTTAATATTACTAGAGATTGAAGTAATATATGACTCTGAATTTTAATTAGTGAATATGATGTTATTTATATTGTCGTGAGTTACTAATATGACAAAAATGGAAATTAAGTCAGGACGCGATTATGGGACGTGTCGGGACTAATTTAAATAAATAAAAGGGAAAGATTATTTTATATCAACCTTATAGTCGTTTCGAGTGCGCCATTGCGTCCGGAAGGGTTGAAATAGTTAGAAAAGTCTACTCGGGTGTTGAAATTGGGTCTCGGGTCAATTAGGAGATGAATGGACACTCTGAAGGGGCGTTTTAGTCATTTCACTTGGGAGATGAATAGTAACTTCGTTTTTGTCTTTAGCTTACCTTTAAGTCTTTTTATTTAAATAATATTAAGATCTACGTAAGATTCATTTCATCCTAAAACAAGAGAGAAAATTTGAGAGAAAAAACAAAAGAGCCTTAGAGAGAAAGTGAAAGGGTAGCTTGAGGAGAGGAAGAGTTCTTGGAGAAGAGGAGTCACCTAGGGAAAACTAAGGGGATATCCACCAACTCTTCACCTTGCACCACCACCATAGTCACCAAAAAAGGGGAAGGATAAGTTCTAACATTTGTCTTCATCAAAGGTTCGGACCAACTTTTAAGGCAAGTGATTCTTGCTTTACTTTAGTGATTAACATCTCCATGTTAGATTAGGATATCACTACACAGAAACTGGCGATTGGTCAAGGCCAAAATCCCTAACCCAGACTGTGGGTCGCGGACTTGGGTCGTGACCATTTCGGGCGTGGCCAATTTTTTGGGTCGTGGCCCAAGTCCGTGACCAAAAAATGGTCATGCCCGCAGTGGGTCACGGCAGATGGTCGCGGACTTGGGCCATGACCCATACCGCGATGGGGAAAAAATGGTCGCGGCCTTCGTCCGTGACCCACAATCGTGATAAAATTGGTTGCGGCCAAAGTCCGTGACCCACACCGTAATGGAAAAAAAAGGAAAAAAATGGTCGCGGCCCAAGTCCGTGATCCACAACCGTGACAAAAATTGGTCACGGCCAAAGTCCGTGACCCACGCCGCGATGAAAAAAAAGGAAAAAAATGGTCGTGGCCAAAGTCTATGACCCCCAACTGTGACAAAAAATGGTCGTAGCCAAAGTTCGTGACCCACGCCGCGACGAAAAAAAAAAGGAAAAAAATGGTCACGGACTTTGGCCGCGACCATTTTCGTCACGGTTGGGGGTCATGGACTTTGGTCGCGACCATTTTTATGCGCGACGAAAAAAATAAAAATGGGCATGGACAAAGTCCATGACCATATTTAACTATAATTTTAAAAAAAATGTTCGTTTTTGGTCCAATCTTGAAATCGGTGGTCCTGTGACTGCACGGTTGCGAATATTTATTATTGGCAAAACAATATAAAAAATCACATATTGCGAATCGGGAACGTTTTTAATAAACAAATTATATACAAATTTAAAAATACTACACGTCTTAATAATTCACAGACAAAAAAAAATTGGGTAGAGTTTCCCCTATTTTCTGGACATTCCAAACCCTGTAAATATAAAATCTGCTTATTATAAAGCCCGCACGGCCATAAAATTTAACAATCAAATTATAAAAGCCCGCATGGCCATAAAACTAAATAATAAAAGCCAGTACGGATGTAACACATAAAAAATATAATCCTGAACTCCCACATCATTATATAAACAATCTTCATATCGTCAACCATTGCCTTCTTCATTTGTTCCACGTGCAAAAATCCTACAAATGATAGGATACAAAAAAAAATTATATCAGTAACCAAGTAGTTTTACCAAAAAAAAATTCAAGCTGAAAGTTGCATATATGAGTTATAATTATCAACATATCAATGTTTTTATGCCTAAGTCAAGAAATATGCAAATTATCATGATATTCTCAAACCGGGGGTCCCGGGATCGCGCATGCAGTTCCTACGAGTTACATTGGTCCCTTGCGAGGTGCTGGTGCACTCACAAAGCCGTTCGGGGGTTGTTTCGAGTTTTCACCCACTAACGCCATGTTTTTATGCCTAAGTCTATATATATACAAATTATCATCGTATTCTCAAATCGGGAGTTCCATGATCACTTGGTCAGTTCGTACGAGTTACATTGGTCCTGTGCGAGGTGTTGGTGCCACTCACGGGGCCGTTCGGGGGCTGTTTCGGGTTTTCACCCACTAACGCCATGTTTTTATACCTAAGTCTATATATATTCAAATTATCGTCGTATTCTCAAACCGGGAGTCCCGTGATCACACGGTCAGTTCCTACGAGTTACATTAGTCCCGTGCGAGGTGTTGGTGCCACTCACGGGGCCGTTTGGGGGCTGTTTCAGGTTTTCATCCACTAACGCAATATTTTTATAGCTAAGTCTATATATATTCAAATTATCGTCGTATTCTCAAACCGGGAGTCCCATGATCGCGCGATAAGTTCCTATGTGTTACATTGGTCCCGTGCGAGGTAGTGGTGCCACTCACGGGGCCGTTCGGGGACTATTTCGAGTTTACACCCACTAACGCTATGTTTTTAAGCGTAAATCTAGAACTATGCAAATTATCGTCGTACTCTCAAACCGGGAGTCTAAAATATTTTCAACATATTATCCCAACAATGAAATCGATAATTATCCCGTACTCCTTCTAATTATCCCATACTCCTTCTAACATACTATACAACAACAAGCCAACAACCAATACTTATCTAACAGCCAAACTAAACAAAACCAATAATTATCCCGTACTCCTTCTATCATCTAAAAGATTTAATAAATAATGCATATCAATTATATAACTACTTTAGTTAAAGTAAAGAGTACCTGGTGTGTAATGTAGAACTAGTATCCAATTGGTTAGATCTGTAATACGTAAATAATGTGTTATGAAGAACGGGTATGTAAAATTAAAGAAAGTACCTCACAAAACCACAGAATTATTTTTGAAAATTAAAGAAAGTACGGGACCGTACGGGGGATGCTATAAAAAAATATAGGGGCTGCTACAAAACTTCCTTGAAACAAAATAGGGGTTGGGGTTGGCTTTTGCATAGGTAGAGGAATGTTTGAGTTGGATTCTTTAGTTTTCTTGGGTTGGGGTTTGAAGATATAATAATCATACATATGACCTTGGTCCATATACTAAGAAGAGAAGAGGGATGGAAAATTTTTACCTGAGTACTGCAATTCATCCTCAACACTTGTCCACTAGTGCCATTGATCCTCATGGCCACAACTTTGTTGTGCTAAACTGCACTGTACCTGCAACTGTCATGTTTATGAGTGGATGGACTATAGACCTGCTCGATCATCTTGACTACTAAATGACTATGGTATGTGAGTAGTAAAAAAATAAATGTCACAAAAAAAGTTTTTAACAAATACTTACATGTACAAGTTAATAAGTTTTTTACTTATGTTCATTAAATATCGCATGAGCAATAAACTAAATTATTCATGTTTATGGTTTTCATAAACTTAATTGGTGATATGATAGTGAAAGAAACTATGGCATCTGCGTTTGTCGACCATTATTACCTTCCCAAAATATATACCACCACTTACATTTTGTTCAATTATTGTAATTGGACTGTAGGTTTCCGAATCACAATAAATGAATAAACAATAATACGTATGCAATATCATAAAGTATCACCATCCTAACATTTAATATCATACATGGACCCGTAGGCAACCAAAATATCCATGATATTAGTGCATTAGTCCAATATTTATATCTTCTAATGAACACCAAACCTTATATTATATAAATATTATAGATACACATACATTTTCAAAATACCAGTAATACATGAATAAATTATATTAATTGTTTATTCCTTAATTTGAAATTCACGAAAAAATAGACAAAATGTGAAAATCAAATAGACAAAGAGTTTACATGAGATATTACACAAATAATTGTAAATGGAAAACATAAATCATTTACTTTCGCTTTATCACTTATATATGTGTAAAAAATCAGAAATATTAACCCAAATCATTAATGGTCATATTAATTCACAATACGGTTATAATCACAATTATCATACTAGTGGCATATGTAAATATGACTATATAACATTGATGTCAGCTATTTAATATTTACAAAAATTCCAATGTTTATTTGATTCAAATTTTAGCATGTGTTGCGCTTCAATTTAACCTTATAATAACAAGCATTAGGATAATCTGAAATGACTACAAGTATAATATCTTCACATGTAATCTTGGCCTGTATTTGACATTTGATTAAACTGAACGAATACCTACTTATGAGTCTCAAACTCTGCAAGTGATGCATTCAAATATGCATGCATGCAACAAAATCATAAATCTAGTATCCGCACATATGAATTGTAGCCTGTGCTTGACACGAGACTCATTAAAATACGAATATCATAATATTCAAAAATATGAATTATTGGCCTGTGTTTGGCACGAGACTCATCAAAATATGAATATTAACAATAAACGCAAGTCTAATATCCTATCATATGAAATATGTTGGCCTGTGTTTGACACGAATATTCAACTAAAATAGGATCATTAGAGCAAGGTTTTATCAGAGTTCTAGATAAAACATACATGAAATATGGGGAAACTCAAATTTTTCCAAAAAAAATGAGTCAGCATCATGCAAATGTAGAAAATTATTCCAGAATCACGAAACATTCGACGGAATTCAAAAATAATTTTTCTAGAATTTGTAAACCTTATTTATGTAAAATCAATGCCCCCAAAAATATTATACTCAAAACTTAATGTATAATTAATGGTTCAAATAGAGATTCATACACAATAATCTAATATTTACAATTATAGATTAAGACACTTTCATGTCTTCCCCATCCAACATCATATAAATATTATTGCCAAAACATCAATTCATAAATAGATTAGGACATTTGGGCTACCAATTATAGATTATGCAAAATAACCTAATATATCGAAATGTTATTGTCAAACACATAATCATACATCTAATATTAAAAATTTTATATTGAACCCTTTCATCAATACCAAATAATACATAACATGAATATTTAAACAACCATGAACATAAAAAACAACCCCGTGGTGAAAAATACATAATATTTGGGAAAGTCGTAATTTTTTTGTCAAAAATAGAAAATTTGAGTTAGCACAACAGGAATGTAGATAATTACTCCAGGATCTCAAAACAATACGCGGAATTCAAAATCAATTTTCTGGAGTGAGATATTGACGTCAACATTATTACCAAAAATGACAAAAACGTAATTTTAAGGGTCTTAACGACGTCAAAACGTAAAAGAAAGGTGGTGCCCATTGGATACAATGTGTTTTGTTTATTTCGACGTTTCCAGTCGACCATGTGAGTTTCGTAAAATTCTAAGTAGGTTTTGACCTTTTATTCTAACCAGTGAGTATTGGCGACAGAAGAAAAACGTCACAGAAAGTCTTAGACATATTTTAAGAGCAAATTCAATGACATTAATTAAAACGTCGTAGAAAGTCTGAGGCACATATTTCATTATAGACAAACATCAATAAGGAAAATTAAGAGATCTTAAGCTTTAGCTCAGATACCACATATAAAATCATTATTAAGAACACCCTAATATTAATCACGAACACATTAATATGATTAAACTTTAGCATACAATTGTTCTTAATAAAAGGATCTTAGATCTTCATGTTTTCACAAAATACGTATAAACGATAGAAAATAAGTCCTACCTTGATTCAATGCATTGATTAATCTTGTTATAGAAATCTCTTTTGATCATCTTGATTAATTGCTCTATCAATCTTCCTTTTTGGAAAAATTAATCTCAAATGGAATCTCAGAATTTGTCTCCCAACTCAGAAATAATGTGTTATGAGATAACCCCAGATGGTGTAGGGTTCCTCTATTTATAGGGGTGCAATTGGTACGGGTTTTTACCGTACCGTACCTTTTTGGTCCGAAAAAATAGGTTTTGGTTTCATATTATGAAGTACCGAAAATCGATTTTATCGAAATCAAAAATACCGTAAAAAATTTGGTTGGTTTTGGTTTTTAGATACAAAAAATTGATTTACCGAATTTACCTACCGATATCGTACCAAAATTACCGTAACGAAATACCGTACCAAAGTTTTTGTGCAGTGTCAAATTATTTTGGGTATCATACTACTTCTATTTATTTTATTTCTCATGAGTGAGTTTTTGTATTCTCTTTGAATTTAAATTTATTTATTTGAGTATTTGGTTTAAGTGTTAATTAATCATGTTAATTAAACATATATTTTGTTTAATTAATCAAACATTTAACACAGAATGAATTAGGCAGCATTTTGTTAAAATAAAAAGAGCCGTTTATTTTGTTGGCTATATTTTCATTTTTCCCTTATTTCATTTGGGCTTTATATTGTGGTTTGTGTAGAGATCTTTTTTTAGGGTTTTCATTTCATTTTTTTTACCTCTTTCTCTCTCAAAAAGTGTGGCCGTCATTTTTGTTTGAGCTCTCAATCTCTCATTTTTTTTTCTTCTTCAACCTTGGGTTGATTTTGAGAAATAATTTTTTGGGGACTTTTATTTGAGAACACCATTTTTTTGTTTTGATATTTGGCTTTCGATTTTGTGTGGTTACTTTGTTTTGAGATCGGGTTTCCGATGACAATTTATCGACGCCAGCTGTATTCGGATCTGAGTACCCTCCGTGTTTTCCGGTGATTTTTTTTCCCGACGAGTTGGCTTTTTCGGCGAAGGTTTATTTTTTCGGTGTTGGAGGTGTGGATGATTTTCACTTTCCGACGAACATTTTTTGAGGTGACAAATCCATCATTTTTGTAGGCTCATCATCTTGGCTCACTCACCTTAGGCACCAGCTCCCTCATCTTGTCTCACTCTCCTCCGACTCCGACAAAAGAAAATCAGTTAGTTTGGTCTCGTATCTGTTTAAATCTATTGTTAAAAATGCTACACATGCTAGAAATTGTACCTGTTTGTGTTTGTTTCTAATTGTTCCAAACAACTAGAAATGCTAGAAATTATAATAACTAGAAATGCTAGAAATTGTAACAACTAGAAATGGGTGTATCGAAATATATACCAGATTTACCAAATGCATAAACCGATTTGAAATTCTGGTATTTATCGGGAAAAAAACGAATTGAAACCGAAATTACCGAAACCAAAAAAACCTAAAATTACTGAAAAAAATGAAAAACTGGTCGGTTTGGTTTTGGTTTTTATTTTGATGTATCGGTCGGTAAATTGGTACGATACGGTTTTACCATATAGAATGTGGTTTTAGTATTGATAAGGGGTCGTTACCGATCATACCGTACCGGTTGCACCCCTATCTATTTATAAGGGGAAGAGCGCTGGAATCCTAGTCAATATGGAACTCTATTTCAAGTCTCCCACTAATGTCACTAACCATCATGTGACTAACGGATAAGATTAACTCAATCCTTTATTATTTTTATTTATCACGTTCCTAATTAATTATCTGATATTAATCAAGACTATATGAATGGAAAATTCATAAATTTAAAATTTAATATAATCAAAATTAAAAAATTAATTTTGAACTACATTATTAGTTTCCAACTATCTCAATTGGAATGGAATGGGAGTCATATTTTTACAACCATAGGTTGGTTCTCGAGACCAACCAGGATCAACAGAAGGCTCAACTAATGGCCACGTGTTACTGCTACTTGATTGACCTCTAAAAGTATTCCTCTAATCTCTGTGAGAGGCAGACGAAGGCTCACAGGGAACGTCTTATCGGTCATGAGACTTGAAAGTAGAGCCATGTGCCATTGGTTGAAAACTACGAGGATATGAAGTTGAATATCACTACACTTACACACTTTCATACCCACTTTCATACCCGTCTAATAAGACAAGGCAATAAAAGTTTGTACCTTATGCCCTGGCGGGACCCACAACAACAAGGTACAAAGTTTTAATGCACCGGGTATAAAAATAGGTACAAAAAAGGGGTACACCAAGCTTTATCCTATGAAGTTTAGTTTCTTCAAATTGGATTAGGATAATTAGCAGTTAGATTAGGCATATGTGGACTTGGTGGGGCCCAATACTTTGTTAACTGATGTTAAACTGGATTGTGAATAGTACTTTTCTTTGTCTTTGAGCTTTAAATAGAAGTTCGATGAGGTTAGTGGGAAGTACAACAAACTTGAGGTTTCAGTAAGTTACATGTGAAGGCCCGACTTAACCAAACTCCTGATCCGGTGCTATGAGATTATCATTAGAATAGTTTTGGAAGTAGGCTGAGTTTGATTTTTAGTTCGATTCTTGACACTCTTAAAATAATATCTGGTCAACGAAAGCTACAAATCGTGAATGAGAATGAATCAAAATGCGTATAAATTGACCGGAACACCCTCATAGTATGCTATAAAAAAATTATACTTTAAATTTGATAATTAGTGTACTTAGAAAATTTAAAGTAGAGTTACTATGTCGTAGGCTTTGTCGATTGCGGGATAAGGGTGCCTATTTATTTATTTTTGGTAGGCAGCTAAGGTTGCTTATATGTGGCATTAGAGCATCCACAATGGGATGCTCTCTGTCAAGTAAATTTGTATGTTTATAAATTTAGAAGTCTACACTGGTGGGAATAAATGGACAAATTCTCTATCTCGATTTGCAGTGGTTCTCCAAAGATACAAATCGCCTGGAGAATTTGTAAAGGGTTCCTACGAACTTCTGAAGTTCGTATGAATTCTTATGAAGAACAAAAGTCCGTAGGAAATATAAATAATTTTTATCATATTTTTTTGGGTTCTTACGAACAACAAAAGTTCGTAAGAGTTTCTACGAACTTCTGTTGTTCTTAAGAAATATTAACTTTGTTTCCTACGAACAACAAAAGTTCATAGGAATTATTTTGGCAAACCAGCCTCTTCCACCATTGTAAAGACTTGATAGTGACGGAAGGCAAAATAGGCTTTTGGATTTGCAATATACCTTTCGTTGGAAGTCACCATTGGACATGCTCTTAGCTTTATCTCTTTAAGCTTTTACCGGTGGATTCGGCTTCAGATGACATGATGAAAATAGGATGTAGGCTATAAAGAGGAATCTGAGTAGACTGAAGGCCCTATCCATGAATCGATCCAGATGATTTAGTAAGGACTAGGGGTGCCCGAGCCAAAATATTTTTGAGATCATTTCTTTCTTTTAATATATAATTTCTCATTTATTAACAATAAAATAAAAACACAATTAATTAGTAACAATAAAACTTATCACAATACAATAACGCTAAATTCAAATTATCAATTTCATTTTCATTTGGCTAATAATATTCAATCAGTAAAATAATAAATAACAATATTTACAATATACTTTTTCATAAGATAACTCTTTTAATAATCAAAACAATTTCATCAATCTCTAATATTTTAATATGAATAAATATTTTATTAATAAATAATATTTAAAAATTGAAATCAATCAATCGTAGTATTTACTATTCACAAAAAACATAACTTTAATGGAAGAGAAATAAATTTTGATTGATATAAGAAATTCAAATTCAAGAAAATAAAACTATAAAACTATAATTAACGAGTTAAGAGTACAATATAACACGAATAATAGTCACTAAGAGAAAAACACATAAGTTCCTTGGCTTATTGAGTGGAATAAAGTTGGCTGTGTTGAAAGGTTTTGAGAGTTAAGAGGAAGAGAACTCCCGACTTGAATAAAGAGACGAGTGAGTTTTTTTTGGAGAAGTAGGCAGCTGAAGATTATTTCAAGAAGGTATTGGTATTTACGTTTTCTAAATGTAGGATTTAAAATAAGGGACTTTGTAAATTTAGGACCTATTTTAATATGTATTTTAGAAATAAGAAAATAAATATTTTATTTATGGTTTTAGTCCCTATTTTTGAATAAAGCCGTTGGCACGGACCATATTCATAAAACGTCAACCAATCATAGTATGCCACCTGTCCCTTTAATTTGAAAATAGGGACTAAAAATGGAAACCAAACATTTGTTGTCCTATATCCATAATCAATATTATTTTAAGTCCTAAAATTACATAATCTATTAAAACTAAAAGTTTCTTTACATTAATTTTTTATTTAAAAGACTGTGGGGGCTTGAGGTGACACTTGCCTCCCCTCCTCCGTCCCTTTATCTCTGCTGGTATCAAGAATGGAGGTAAGCAAACCAAAGGAATGGTTACCATGACCCTAGCTTGGCAAGAGGTCTAACGTTCAAGTCCTCCCCCCAGGAGGCTTGGACTTGTGCAAGAAAAAGGGTGGAGGTGAGCATGACGTTTCTCATGCTTTACTGAGGTTGCTAAGGATGATAAGGTCGTTGGGACTATGATCAGGGGCGGATCCAACCTGGCTGAAGCGGGGCGGCAGCCCCAGTTCAACTTTATATATGTGTGTGTATGTGTGTGTGTGTGTGTGTTTAAATGTGTTTATTTATATGAATTTGTTCATAGAGATAGAGGTACGTTTATATGTGTTTGTTTAGCAAAATAAAATATGTGCGTTTGTTTATATGTGTTTAAATTTATAATGAATGTGAAAATTAAAATCCCTAGAATCGATTAGTGCAAAATTTAATTTATAATGTAATTAGACTGAAATGAAATTAAATTTAGTGTGAATCTATTAGTCTGAAATTAAATTAAATTTGTTGTAAATATAGGGAGTTAATGGAGAAATTTTTTAAATGGAAAAGAGGAGACAACACACCAATCGCATCCGAAGTTGAGGTTCAACCGCATCCGAAACGGAAAAATTTAGGAATCCAAATTTAGTTAATTAATACCTCAACATTTTTATGTTTAAAAATTGCAAAAATATAAGTAAAAACAACCAAAAAGAAATCGCCTCGGGGGCTCCCTCCCCCGAACCCCCAGACTTCGCCAAATTTTTTTGCCCTACTTTACTTCAAATCCTAGATCCGCCACTACCTATGATGTACTTGTTTTAGTTTTTTTTATTGAACTCTTTGTAATCCCCCTCTTTTTTTTTATTGAAAATAAATCTTTGTCCTTATCTTCACATTAGTCATGTGGAGTATTGATTCTTTCCTTCATTTTTGTGCTTTGTTAAATAAAAGAACATTAATTTCGTATAAATATTTAGGATTTAAAATAATGTTGGTTATGAATATAGGACAATAAATATTTTGTTTAAATTTTTAGTCCCTACTTTTAAATTATCGACTAACGTGGCATGCCGTGATTGATTGACGTTTTATGGATATGGATCCGTGTCAGTGGCTGTATTAAAAAATAGAAACTAAAATTATAAATGAAATGTTTGTTGTCATATTTCTAGAATACATACTACAATACGCCCTAAATTTACAAAGTCCCTTATGAAAATAGGAGTAGGTAACCAACCCCTTATATATTTTTTGTCAAAGCACCTGGACCTCAAGACTCTTAAAGTTAAGGGTACTTGGACCTTATCGAGTTTTAAATAAATGGTACTTGGAATGGACCTCAAGACCGAGTTTAAACTCAAGACTATTTGAACCTCGGGACCTCTTATCCTAACCCTGAGGAAAAATATGTCAAAAACTAAACAATGGACTATTGAAACATAAAAAAAAAAAAGGCGGAGGAAGTACATAATGTACATAGCTCCTCGGGATTAAACATTATTATCTTTCTAATTATAAACAACTAAACATTTAAAAAAATTCTCTATTTTTCAATTTCCCTTTTTAAAAAGAAAAATTCAAATGAAAAAATACAATGAAAAAGAAAAAAAAAACATTTTACTATTTTCTTAATTCCATTTATTAATAGAATAACTATAAATGAAAAAAATAGAAAGCATAATCTATATGTTTTCAATTATAAAATTCAAGGAAAACAATTTTTTTGTAAAAACTATTTTTAATCGTTTATTTTTTAATAACCTTTTTTAAACAGTTAAAAAATAAGTTTTAAATATATCTTTCTTTTCTAAAACTTGTTTTAAAATTGTTTTGTATACTTATTTCCATTTTTAAAATGTAAAAAATATAAATGAAAAATATCTTTATCACATTGTTTTTAATAATTTTGGTTTTAATAAAAAATAACGATATTAGAAAAGGAAATTTTAAAAATAGTTTTGCATCTTTAAAAAAATAGTTTTCAGTTGAAAACAATGCTTTAAGATTGATTTTTATAATTATTAACTTTTTTAAAAATAAATTAATAAATTCAAGTATTTATTAACATTCTTGGTGTAATTTTTTTTTAAATTGTTAAATAAAGCTTTTTTTTTAAATTAAAAAAATATTTAAAACTTTTTTATACTTATTTCCTTTCTTAAGAATAATATATATAAATCAAATAAAAACACCTTTTTTAAAACAATTTGTAAAATCTATTTTGAAAATAAATTTTCTGTTAAAATGGCTTTAAAATTTTGAAATTACTATTTTTCGACATTATTTTCCTTGATAAAAAATTAAAGTTTTGGTTATAAAAATAATATTTTTAAATATTGGAAAAAATATTTTATAAAATTAATTTATTTATTAAAAAAACTCTTATTTTTATTATTATTTTTCTTTTAAAACATATAATAAGTTGTTCATTTTATTCCTTTTGTTGTTTGCGGTGTAAATTTTGGATTTCAACAAAAAATAAGTGTCATTCAATGCTCAACAATTGTCGGGACGAATTTTTTCCAAAATGGGAACCAAAGCTTTAAGATGAAAAATATTAAAATCCCGAATTGAAAAGTGGATAGGTTATGCATGGCAAAGATCAAATGCTTATTTTCATTATAAGGCCGAAAATGAGTAGGAAATTATAGGGGTGATTTGTGAGATTTCTATATAAATTAATTCTTTGTGGGATTGGGTAAGAAATATTTTTCATTAAAATATAAAACTATGGATCACTTTTAACATTTATAATTAATATTTTCATAATATATATATATATATATATATATATATATATATATATATATATATATATATATATATGTATGTGTGTGTGTGTGTGTGTGTGTGTGTGTGTGTGTGTAATTCAATGGCACTGAACTACAAAACTGAGTTAAAATAAATTTATCTAATGAAAAGTTAATACTCTAAATATTATTTTTCGTTCATTTCTTATCTTGGGGTGCTTGATTTCATATACATTCTATAAAAATAATACTAAAAAATACGAAAAGTCTTTCATGGTTTTTCTATTTTTCATGGAAAACATTTCTTACCCACGCCCCCAAATAATTGATTTCCATGAAAACTCAAAATCTAAGAACTTATAGTGAAAATGAAATAATTTTGAGTTATTTTCCGTGTAACACCCCATGATTTTTTGAGACTGAGAAATTAAATTTTTGAGAAAATAAAATTTAATTAAATTGGAGAATTCTAAAATTGGGAATTGAAGTCCAAAAATAGAGGATGTTTTGAAGTATTTCGGATGATGATTTTGAGGGTACCATCGATCCCGGAAGGGTCGAGATAGTCAAAATGACTGTCATTGGGTTTTATTTCGGCTCCAAAATATTTTAAGTTAGTTTGACTCGAATTGGAGTAAACGAGTCATTTAAAGTGTGTATTAACATTTGAAACTGGGACTTATGTTTTATAGGCTTAAGAGGCTTACGGATGAAGCCTTCTCATTTAGAGAAAGAGAGAAAGAGAAAGAAAGGAGAAATGAAGAGAGAAAAGAAGAAGAAAGGAAGAGAGAGAGAGGAAGAAAAGCTTGGAGATTCCGGCCCAAACGCGACATCGAGGATGATCCAACCTCTACAAAATCGAGGAAAGTGTTTAATCTTGCTAAATAAGTCATTTGTGTAATTGATTTCATAATTTTTGGGTTAAAGAAATGGATTTTGGGTATTAATATCAAAACCTGGATTTTTGGGTTTAATCTTGAAATCAATGTCTAAATATGGGTTTATTGGTATAGAAATGGTTGGGATCAGCTTTGGGTTGATTTATGGGCTTGAAATCATGAATTGATGAAGGTTTAAGGTTTGAAATGAAAATTTAGGGTTTATAATTCGTGGGTTTTGATGAAGAAGAAGAACCCTTCCAAATCTGGAGGCCCGAATCGATTCTCCCCCTAAGCGAATCGATTCGGTTTAGGGAAATTGGCAGGTCTTCCTTGACCGTATCGATTCGGACCCAAGACGAATCGATTCGGCCTGTGGCAGAAGCCCAGGTCTTTAGACCCGAATCGATTCGCCTTGGAGGCCGAATCGATTCGAAAACAGGGCATTTTGAGGAATTTTCTTTATGGTGATTTCAAACCCTTTTTGGTTGGGTTTATTGATTTGGGGTCTTCTCTTATGATGTAAGATATATGTTTTGGAGACACTAGGGGGTTTCTCACACATTGTGATCATGGGGACTTCTTGGAAAAATTTGGAAAAAATATATCCAAGTATGTATTTGGAGATGTGTATAGAGATTGCGGGGAAACCTCATTGGGATTGAGAATTATACTTATAGACAAATTGTAAGTATAAATGTGAGGGGAGGCTTAGAACTCTTAGAGAGAATTACGAGGGTATGTTGTCAAATTCTAGGCCAACCTCTATGTCGAATCCTTATAAGGATAGGATAGTATTAAGATACGATTTGGGGCCAAATGGAAGAGTATAGTTGCATACCCTTAGTAATGATAAAATTTAAGAAATAAATCCGAGAGATCTTAGACTAGGGGATTCACAAAAGTGATTGAACCGTAGTCGAAATCGAGAGCGATGGGATCATATTACCACCTAGAGTAGAGTGTGTAAATTCTAGTCGGGGTAGATGTTATTTATCGGTGTGTGTGAAAGACCAAGATGTCCCGGTGAATTAATAATTATCACAATTAAAAAAGTTTAATTTCCTTTTCAAATAAATGCGGAAGCGTATAATACAAGAGATGATGGTTCAACAAAATAACAAGGCCGGGTTTTAATATCTTACAAAACAAATTAAAACAACATAATTCAAGTCCTAGAATTTGCCTAAGTCATCATTAACAATTATTCAAAGTTAGGCGAAACCATATTAATGCAAGTGACTTGAATAAACCAAATTTTGTCCAATATTCAATTTAAGTCCCAAATTAAATGAGTGTGATAATTAAGCCGAATTTTATCTTGAATTAAACCTAAAGCATGCGTTCTAAATGATGTGCAAGATAAAAATAAACAATCACACTACACCGCGATATACGAGGAAAAACCCACTAACGGGAAAAAACCTCGGGACGGCCCTAGCCTCAAATCCACTAAAAACGGTATTACAAAATACAAGACAAAAGACTTACTTCCTAAACTCGAACCCTCTCAAGCCGTGATGCTCCTTCTTGTATCAACCTCCAATTAGCGGATAACCAACGGAGCTCCACCTTGGTCTCGGAATTCACCGATGGGACTTTAAACGGTCACCGTCACCCGAACAGGGAGCCTTTCTCCAAACGGGTAGAATCTCAACAAAGGTCTTCTTTGTGATGGGGTGTAGAAGCAAACCCGAAACGTCTCTTGAATTCGGTAGAGAAAACCGGTGCCAAAAACTATCTCCAAGCAATTGATATCTATATATGGAACTTGGAATAAACAACAATGGGTGTAAACTAAGTGTTTAAAGATTTTTCTTTAAGTTGAAGAACACTTAAAACATGAACATTTTCCTTTTTGGAATAATCTCTCAAACTCTCTCTAGGAGATGTATTAGGATGGAAAAGTTAGAAGGAAAAATGTGTTTCCCGTCCCTCATAAGGCTGAAAAAAGTTGGTTAAAAAACAAGTGGGGATCATGGGAGAAAACTGCCAAAAAACTGCTCAAAACTGTTCCCGCCTGGCATTCTCGTTCGAACGACTTTGACTGTCGTTCGAACGAGGTTTCTAACGAGCGACCAGCCTGGGCTCGTTAGAACCTCGTTAGATATCTCGTTAGAACGAGAAAGTCGTTCGAACAACTTATCTAACGACTGACCAGTTAGGTTCGAAAGCAGTCTCGTTCGAACGAAGTTTGGTTCGAACGAAAAATCTCGTTCGAACGAGTTTCAGAAATTTTTGTTAAATTCTATTTTGGCCCAGAAACATTTATATATAATAATATAAAGTTCTTTTTAAATTATTTCTGAAATAAACATGGATTTTATTAAACCTAACACCCAAATAAACATTGTTCCAAGCTCCTATATACATATAATTACATTCATACCTTGGGAGCATGGAACCTTAGTTGATGACGTAGAAACGAGGCACACAAACCGGCATTTTGATGAAGCTTTAAGCTCTTTGCCGCTACGTCTTCAACATACACTTCATAGGCTTGAGAATATTACAATTAAATAAAATCCAATGAATAAATGTTTTTGTCCGGAATTGAGCCAAAACTATAAGAGGACTCAATTGGAAATTTGTGTCCTTACAGTGTGATTTACAACGGGTATTTTCCCTAACAAATGAGATAATTTGATGAAGGTAAGATTGAGCTTGAGGCTTATAGACTATTAGTTATGTGTATACCGATAGTCAAAATTATTACTAGATTCTTTAATGTGCTCTCGGATATAGATAGTATGCGCTGTGATGGTTTCCTACACAAATTTTGGGTGATAACCCTAATGCTGAATATATATGTATATATATATATATATATACATATGATTTTGGGAGACTATTCATCATAGGAAAAATGATTGAACATGTTTCAAGTGAGAGACTGTATTCACATCTCAAGGTAAAATTTAAGGAAATTATGGTGACGGCTTGTATATCGAGGATTATGTATACTTACAGCCGAGTGTGTATAGATATCTTATACACATGAACGAGAATTAGTTTGTATATATAGATATATGGATATGTGAATATATTTGTATATATATCTATATAAATATGAATATATGGGTATATTTATGTTGTGGACTTACATGGTATGGATATTTAAACCATATATGATGGTTTAATGTTTAATTATATGATTGGATCGTATGGATGTATATATATTGTGCATGTGAATGATATATATACTTATGTGGTTAAGCATACCCCGCTCATGCTATCATTAGGAAGTTTCCGCGCAGAGGGTGAGCATCCTAACTAGAAAAGCAGGGTGTGGATATTCCCCAGGTCATAGTCGTCCCGTGTGTTATTATGTGATTTATATTTTTTTTGGGATGAGACGTGGTGGGTATGAATTCGTCTCATTGTCGGATAGGAGCTATGACCGCTTCCCGAGACGTCATGTGCGCGTGTTGACCACGATATGGGTGTCATTTAGTCCCACCATGGTGGCCCCAGTATTGCTACGTGAGCCGGGCACTGCGAAGATGATGCATGATGTAGTTTTATCGACGATATATATAGCCGGGTATATTATTTTTGCATGGCCATTGTAGATCAGATATGATATGTACTCTTGGTCATGGGTATGGATGATGATGGTATATATATATATATATATGGTTAGAATAAAATGCCTATATATATATCCTATAGAAAAAATGATATGAAATCTTTGTGGAGTACATCTTGGATGATTATGGTGTAATAGATTGATGGGGATTGATGTATCGCATTTAAGGAATATTTCGGTTACATCATCCCAAGGATATTATTGGAGATTTTTAGTTGTTTTAGTATTGTCACCTAAGTAGTAGTAGTAGTAGTAGTAGTAGTAGTAGTAGTATAATATGGTATGTATGGCATTATGGATCTCTAAGATCGACATTGTCAAGGAGTAGTGTAACGGGGTGGTTCCTTGTTTGGATTTCGCTTTGCGAGACACCCCACGCATGAAACGTAGTGCAGTGTTGAGATTGGAGAAAAGTTCTGTCAAATATTTATGTGTGGCATGATGGATCTCTAGGATCAACATTGTCAAGGAGTAGTGTAATGGGGTGGTTCCTTGTTTGGATTTCGCTTTGCGAGACACCCTGCGCATGAAACGTAGCGCAACGCTGAGACTGGAGAGAAGTTTTGTCAATAATAATTTGAATGCATGTTAATTAGAAATTAAATCTTATGATTCAACCCAAATATAAATGGGTAACGTATTAAGAATTATAATTAATTAAATTATAAACTAGAATCCATTAAGCCTATTATGTCAAAATTATTTGTACACATAATCTAGTATGATTAGAAAAGGGGTAGATTCTTGGGTTATGATATGAAGGAAATTCTCGTGGGTATAGGCTGGACCTATGTTAAGTTAGGTTGCCCTTATATACGGGGGTAATTTAACAAAAATTTGAGGACGCGAATAGGTGCGCGCCGTTAGATGAGAGGTGAGTTAAGAATCTACGAGAGTGCGAATCCACTTTTAATTATGAAATAAGTGCACCGATATTTATTATGCACGATTAACACACTTGCTAAATATTTTTCACACTCGGGCTCTGACCCGTTTACTATTCTCTCCTGCTTGTATATATATATATATTACTACAGGTGTCCTATCGTATGGATGCCGGATAACCTTCTATCAAGAGTCTTAGGAGCCACGACAGGTGCGGATTGTTGCGGGATGTAGAATGTAGTCGCTTCCTCCTTTGAAAATTCTAGGTAGGATTCATTTTGTATATCGGGTTTGTACCCAAGGGATATTTATATACATGTTCATACTTATTCTATTTCAGTTGTTGTATTGGCTGTGACCCGACAGCTTATTCGGGTCTCCTTTTGTAGTATATTCTGTTGTAGTCATTTATTTCATTTTATTCCAGCATTTCATTTATGTTAGTTCTTTCATGCATCTTTCTTTCCTTTATTAGTAGTGTTGGTTGTTGTCGGTTGCATATTTTATTTAAATTTTAACATCTCGCTTATATGAGATCGGGTAGTTAGTCCTATATTATATGGTACTAACTGTTGATGTTGAGACTGGACCATCTGAAACTCCTGATTTAATGTAGTATAGGGCTGGCCACCCGTTATTATTTTAAACGGGGTGTAACATATGGTATCAGAGCATCAGGTTCTAGAGTCCTTAGGATCTGTGCGAGTTTTCTGCATTCTTCCGTTAACGTTCTTGACATAAAGCCGTACAATTAGGACTGTTGTGTTCACTGCGTTGTTTTCTTCTATGAAGTATATTCACTTGATTGATGTTCTGATAACAGTTGCTCTCATTTTAGACGTCCCCTAGAGTATAGTATGTCGTCTAGGAAAGGAAAAGATTAGAGATTAAAATACCCATAGTATATTTTGGGTACGCTTTAATCGGGGGTATTTGTTTTCCCCAATTCCAGAGAAATATTGAGGATATTTCTAGCAGTGGTTTAGGGTGTTCTATCGTTGGTTGAGTAAGAAAGGAAAATTACTCGAATGGTGAATCTTGGGCTTAGTAGGGAATGTCTGAGGAGAGGTTAGTGTAGTCGTTTGGAGGTTTAGGTTGAGAAACCCGTTAACCTTCGCTAGGAAACCTGGTATTGGTGACTTTTACCGATGTGAAGTGGGTGGAGTTGTCCCAATATCAGGAGTATTGCCTTCTGGGATGAGGGATAAAGAAATTGGAGACTCAGTTTCGTTGCGTAGGACTGAGGGAGTTTCGATAGTTGCAATCACGTTTTGTCCTTCAATATAAATAGGAAGGAACGTGCTTCTACGACGCCTTTTGAGACAATAGGGAGTTTTGTTGTTGAATTTTGGAAGTGTAGAATGTCGAGGTTTGTTGGGTAGTGATTATAAGGTTAATTGTCTTATGGATAGGGTAGGGCATGTAATTATCGTGCTCCTAAGAGGGGAGGCTTATATGGTGGAAAGGTGTTGATGTAATGTAAAGAAATTTCATAGTTATGAGGTTCAAAGTTTAGTAGGTGTATGTTGACCGGAGAATATAACTCATAGCTGTGCTAGTTTTGAGAACTAGGTAGTGGTTAGAAGTACTGTATGTGTTGAGGCCTTGTGTTCTAAACATAAGGTATTTTTTTGGCGTGCCGAAAGACGCGGGATTTATTTATATTATATATTGTTATATAGGCCTTCGGGCAATATTTATTATATAAAACCTTTTTATATAATATAAATAAATCTTTTTATAAAACCGTAACCCTGGTTCAACTAATCTCAATCCCTGGCCTAGCTACACAGTAGTGTATTGGGAGGGTTCCTTGTTTGGATTTCGCTTGCGAGACCTCCCCCGCACGAAGGTTGCTAGCGTCAAGGATTGAGGAGAATTCAGCTATGGGAAATTTTAAAACTTTTATATAATTAATATGTTATTATAGATTATATTGGTGATAGTTATGTTACGATTTGAGGCTAATGGATCCTAATTATAATTTTGCGAGTGAAAACTCGGGTACGGGGTGTATGGGCGCCCTGGGTAGTAGTATGTTTTAAAATCTATTTGGTTCGATGTGAGAACTAGAAAGGATCGGTATAGTGATCCTGAGGGTTGATGTAAGGACTAGATGATATTGAGGTCCCAGGCATGTCTTAAATTTCACGGGCGAAATTTCTGTAAGGGGGAAAGATTGTAACACCCCATGATTTTTTGAGACTGAGAAATTAAATTTTTGGGAAAATAAAATTTAATTAAATTGGAGAATTCTAAAATTGGGAATTGAAGTCCAAAAATAGAGGACGTTTTGAAGTATTTCAGATGATGATTTTGAGGGTACCATCGATCCCGGAAGGGTCGAGATAGTCAACATGACTGTCATTGGGTTTTATTTCGGCTCCGAAATATTTTAAGTTAGTTTGACTCGAATTGGAGTAAACGAGTCATTTAAAGTGTGTATTAACATTTGAAACTGGGACTTATGTTTTATAGGCTTAAGAGGCTTACGGATGAAGCCTTCTCATTTAGAGAAAGAGAGAAAGAGAAAGAAAAGAGAAGAGAAGAGAGAAAAAAAGAAGAAAGGAAGAGAGAAAGGAAGAAAAGCTTGGAGATTCCGGCCCAAACGCGACATCGAGGATGATCCAACCTCTATAAAATCGAGGCAAGTGTTTAATCTTGCTAAATAAGTCATTTGTGTAATTGATTTCATAATTTGTGGGTTAAAGAAATGGATTTTGGGTATTAATATCAAAACCTAGATTTTTGGGTTTAATCTTGAAATCAATGTCTAAATATGAGTTTAATGGTATAGAAATGGTTGGGATCAACTTTGGGTTGATTTATGGGATTAAAATCATGAATTAATGAAGGTTTAAGAGTTAGAAATGAAAATTTAGGGTTTAGAATTCGTGGGTTTTGATGAAGAAGAAGAACCCTTCAAAATCTGCAGGCCCGAATTGATTCGCCCCCTAAGCGAATCAATTTGGTTTAGGGGAATTGGCAGGTCTTCCTTGACCGAATCGATTCGGACCCAAGCCGAATTGATTCGGCCTGTGGCAGAAGCCCAGGTTTTTAGACCCGAATCGATTCGCCTTGGAGGCCGAATCGATTCGAAAACAGGGCATTTTGTGGAATTTTCTTTATGGTGATTTCAAACCCTTTTTGGTTGGGTTTATTGATTTGGGGTCTTCTCTTATGATGTAAGAGATATGTTTTGGAGAAACTAGGGGGTTTCTCACACATTGTGATCATGGGGACTTCTTGGAAAAATTTGGGAAAAATATATCCAAGTATGTATATGGAGATGTGTATAGAGATTGTGGGGAAACCTCATTGGGATTGAGAATCATACTTATAGACAAATTGTAAGTATAAATGTGAGGGGAGGCTAAGAACTCTTAAAGATAATTACGAGGGTATGTTGTGAAATTCTAGGTCAACCTCTATGTCAAATCCTTATAAGGATAGGATAGTATTAAGATACGATTTGGGGCCAAATGGAAGAGTATAGTTTCATACCCTTAGTAATGATAAAATTTAAGAAATAAATCCGAGAGATCTTAGACTAGGGGATTCACAAAAGTGATTGAACCGTAGTCGAAATCGAGAGCGATGTGATCATATTACCACCTAGAGTAGAGTGTGTAAATTCTAGTCGGGGTAGATGTTATTTATCGGTGTGTGATTTACAACGGGTATTTTCCCTAACAAATGAGATAATTTGATGAAGGTAAGATTGAGCTTGAGGCTTATAGACTATTAGTTATGTGTATACCGATAGTCAAAATTATTACTAGATTCTTTAATGTCCTCTCGGATATAGATAGTATGCGTTGTGATGGTTTCCTGCACAAATTTTGGGTGATAACCCTAATGCTGAATATATATGTATATATATATATATATATACACATATGATTTTGGGAGACTATTCATCATAGGAAAAATGATTGAACATGTTTCAAGTGAGAGACTGTATTCACATCTCAAGGTAAAATTTAAGGAAATTATGGTGACGGCTTGTATATCGAGGATTATGTATACTTACAGCCGAGTGTGTATAGATATCTTATACACATGAACGAGAATTAGTTTGTATATATAGATATATGGATATGTGAATATATTTGTATATATATCTATATAAATATGAATATATGGGTATATTTATGTTGTAGACTTACATGGTATGGATATTTAAACCGTATATGATGGTTTAATGTTTAATTATATGATTGGATCATATGGATGTATATATATTGTGCATGTGAATGATATATATACTTATGTGCTTAAGCATACTCCGCTCATGCTATCATTGGGAAGTTTCCGCGCAGAGGGTGAGCATCCTAACTAGAAAATCAGGGTGTGGATATTCCCCAGGTCATAGTTGTCCCGTGTGTTATTTTGTGATTTACATTTTTTTTGGGATGAGACGTGGTGGGTATGTTTCGTCTCATTTTCGATTAGGAGCTATGACCGCTTCCCTGGACGTCATGTGCACGTGTTTACCACGAGATGGGTGTCGTTTAGTCCCACCATGGTGGCCCCAGTATTGCTACGTGAGCCGGGCACTGGGAAGATGATGCATGACGTAGTTTTATCGGCGATATATATAGTCGGGTATATTATTTGTGCATGGCCATTGTACATCAGATATGATATGTACTCTTGGTCATGGGTATGGATGATGATGGTATATATATATATATATATATATATATATATATATGGTTAGAATAAAATGCATATATATATATATATATATATATATATATATATATATATATATCCTATAGAAAAAAGGATATGAAATCTTTGTGGAGTACATCTTGGATGATTATGGTGTACTAGATTGATGGGGATTGATGTATCGCATTTAAGGAATATTTCGGTTACATCATCCCAAGGATATTATTGGATATTTTTAGTTGTTTTAATATTGTCACCTAAAGTTTAGTAGTAGTAGTAGTATAATATGGTGTGTATGGCATTATGGATCTCTAAGATCGACTTTGTCAAGGAGTAGTGTAACGGGGTGGTTCCTTGTTTGGATTTCTCTTTGCGAGACACCCCACGCATGAAACGTAGTGCAGTGTTGAAATTGGAAAAAAGTTATGTCAAATATTTATGTGTGGCATGATGGATCTCTAGGATCAACATTGTCAAGGAGTCGTGTAATGGGGTGGTTCCTTGTTTGGATTTCTCTTTGCGAGACACCCCGCGCATGAAACATAGCGCAATGCTGAGATTGGAGAGAAGTTTTGTCAATAATAATTTGTATGCATGTTAATTAGAAATTAAATCTTATGATTCAACCCAAATATAAATGGGTAACGTATTAAGAATTATAATTAATTAAATTATAAACCAGAATCCATTAAGCCTATTATGACAAAATTATTTGTCCACATAATCTAGTATGATTAGAAAAGGGGTAGATTCTTGGGTTATGATATGAAGGAAATTCTCATGGGTATAGGCTGGACCTATGTTAAGTTAGGCTGTCCTTATATACGGGGGTAATTTAACTAAAATTTGAGGACGCGAATAGGTGTGCGCCGTTAGATGAGAGGTGAGTTGCGAATCTATGAGAGTGCGAATCCACTTTTAATTATGAAATAAGTGCACCGATATTTATTATGCATGATTAACACACTTGCTAAATATTTTTCACACTCGGGCTCTGACCCGTTTACTTTTCTCTCCTGCATGTATATACATATTACTAGAGGTGTCCTACCGCATGGATGTCGGATAACCTTCTATCAAGAGTCTTAGGAGCCGCGGCAGGTGCGGACTGTTGCGGGATGTAGAATGTAGTCGCTTCCTCCTTTGAAAATTCTAGGTAGGATTCATGTTGTATATCGGGTTTGTACCCAAGGGATATTTATATACATGTTCATACTTATTCCATTTCAGTTGTTGTATTGGCTGTGACCCGAAAGCTTATTCGGGTCTACTTTTTATAGTATATTCTGTTGCAGTCATTTATTTCGTTTTATTCCAGCATTTCATTTATCTTAGTTCTTTCATTCATCTTTCTTTCCTTTATTAGTAGTGTTGGTTGTTGTCAGTTGCATATTTTATTTAAATTTTAACATCTCGCTTATATGAGATCGGGTAGTTAGTCCTATATTATATGGTACCGACTGTTGATGTTGAGACTGGACCATCTGAAACTCCTGATTTAATGTAGTATAGGGCTGGCCACCCGTTATTATTTTAAGCGAGGTGTTACATTTCGGCGTTATTATCAAACACACCCCAAATTTCAAAAATCATTAATTTATGGCGTATTTTTCCAATTAGTCAATATTATACCATATTTGTAGGGAATCTCATGACCTGAAGAGAATAGAGTCAAGCCTTTCAATCGTACGAGTAAGAGCTTACCCTCAGCCGAGCAAAATTACCTAGGGATCACCTCACCTCAGCATAGAAGATCTGGCATAGCAATGTTGTCCGCCTCTGTTCCATCTAAACAGACATGATCGTTACCAGCAAGTCTAACTGATGGAATTCAACTGTGAGGATGTCGTTGAAGCCAAAAAGTACCATGTGACTGGCACAATAGTCATAAAACATGTGAAGAGATATTGCTTCTCATGTAAATCTTTAATAAACTCTGTATTCAATTGTAATCCAGTGCAAACATTCTCTTACCCAACCTATAAAGCCGAGACATATCTAAAGTGCATCCTCATTTCCTCACATATATTCTCTTATATTCCTTCACTATAAATAGGAAAATTCACTATTTGGATTTGGACCAAAAAAGGAATATTCATACCATTAGGTTGTTAAATCATAGAGAGAATTGAGATTGAGTGAATTTAATTATAGACACCACATTCTAGGACTCCCTAATTATCTGTTTAGGTCCATAGCACCTCCCCATTTCACGACAAACCCTAGGTCATACTACGAGTACCGATCTAGAGGCCCTCGGGCGCTTTCGAGCCCCGTTTGACTACAATCAACTCTATCGTTAAAGAGAAAGCTCGTTAAATCTTTGAAGGTATTCGAATCCCCTTTCTAACGGTCTACCCAGGTGCAAATTTGCATTACGGTTCGGACGAAGGGGCCATTTTACTATTGAAAATCGATCTAGAGGTCATTTGGCACTCCCAGGCACCGATTTGACCCCATCCAACTTCATTATCAGACTAAAAACTCTTTGAAACTTTGAAGGTCACTGAACCCCCTTTCCAACGGTCTGCCCCATGCGCAAAATGACATAAGCGTTCGGACGAACTATTAGTTTTCCCTCGAAAATTGATCCGGAGGCCACTAGGGAGCTCCCGAGCTCCGTTTGACCAAGGTCAACCCTTCATCTCAAATTATACCAAATGAATCTAAAAAAGGGTACTGAAAACCCTTTCTAACAGTCCACCCCGTGCGCGATTCTGACATACGGTACAGACAAATGACACGTTTTACTCTAAGAGGTCACCGAGGGCTTTCGGGCCCCGATTAACCAAGGTCAACTTTTTGAACCGAGTGAAGCTCTTTATAATGTCTAAGTACATCACCTAAAATTTCCAAAGATCCGCTCCGTGCACGATTCTGATTTATCGATTGGATGAACGATCCGTTTTTGTCCAACGATCTCCCGTCCAAAGGACCAACGTGCGCTTTCAAGCCACATTTGATCCAAAGTCAACTCTCGGAGTCGAGATTGGTTCAAAGTAATCTTGAAGGTATATGAATTAACTTTCTAATGGTATGCCCCGTGAACAATTTGGATGGAGGGATTGCATTCTATGACCTTTTTTTGAAAAAAATCTGCACGAGACTACCTGTTGGCAGATCCATTTCCGTGCCTATCGGCAATGTGCCAAAGGTTACCTGAAAATTTTCATGGATAGGGACATGTCGATTGGCACCCCCCGATGGTATGTATATAGGTCATGACCTCACTCCTAATGCATACCTCAGATCCATCAGCATCAATGATCTCAACAATATTCTCTTACATTCAATCTTACATTCCCTTCCTTGTCTTACCTAATTTGGAAAAATCTCATTCTCTCTCATCCGACATTCATCTCTCATTCAAGGGAGTTCATCCAAGATCAAAGATCAAGCTTCAAAAAAGATCCAAATCCTTTTCTATCTCTTTAAATTTCTTGTTAGTGCAAAAAATTCATTAGATTCTTAACCTAGTTTTACTTTAGTTCATACACCTTAATATCTTACATTTTTATTAGTATATTGCCCATACTTTATTTTCTATAAAAAAAACTAAAACAAACAAGAAGAGGGTTACGCCCATAAATTTGGAACGAGATTTGTCCATTACACTTTTTCAAAACTAAAACACATTTTCTTCACATGCACATGTAATAAAATCTTCTTTAAATATATGGGATAAACCCCATCCCTATGCTGCTTGCGAACTACGTGGAATTTAATGCCTTTATAATCTACATAGGCATTTCGAATCAAAACCCGAGACTCGAGTCCAATTTTCTAAATTTTTAATTTTCCATTTTTTGATTTTCCTAAAATTCCCCCATTTTTACGTTTATCATATTCTTGCATTATTACACATTATGTTTGTAATCCTTGTTAGCATTTTATCCAACACATATTATCGTTTCATTATAATGATCAATATCACGAAATATATATATATATATATATATATATATATATATATATATATATATATATATATATATATATATATATATATTAATTTGGGAACATTTCCTATGGTTTATCTCACTCTATCACTTCTATGGTATGAGTTGGGTGATTCCGATCTCCATTATGTATACACGCACACACACTTCACGGAGAAATAAAGGAAAATAATAACACAAGCCCATGAGAGATTGAAATGGCGAGATGGGTTCCTAACACTTTCCCATTCTGTCTATAATTATTGGTTTCATAAGCATCGGTTTGTCTTTGACGCCGCTTTCTCGAGGCGGTAACATGTTCTTTTACCTGTTATGTGCAAAATAATCTAGCGACTCCATTTCTTTACATTTACCCCACACCGACGACGACTGAAGTGTTTCTAAATAAAAAAAGGGAGCGATACCTTTTATCACCCCCTTTGTTTCCACGACCCCCATTCTTGGGGAAAAGGAGAGAGAGAGGAAGGGGATCCGCGAATCTTTGCATGTGTGTTTTGTTTTGCTTGTGTGTTCATGCACCTATCCGTATGTTCCCTTTTTTCTCATCTATTATTTCTTACACATAAATACCTCATGCTTATATCCTTACTCACTCACACACTTGTAGATATTCTCTATGTACACTTTACACCACGTTCCCCTCGGATCACTTATATCCACATATTGTACACACCACTTAGAAATCCATGCTTAGGTGTCACTAACACACACCTCCACTTATCACACTTATAGATATCCATGCTTACTCACACTTGTCACACATCACTTGTAGTTAATCCATGCTTAGGTTCACTACCACACACTCACTTGTAGATATCCACACATCACTCACTCTCACATATCCATGCTTAGTATAAATTTATTTGTATACTTGCCCCTGCTTAGTATAATGCTCATCAATAAAGATACTCTCTCTATAATATACTAATCACGAATCAGGCATTTTGCACACTACATCACCAAAGAGCATGGTTATAGACCAAATTTTATCCCATAACTGGGGGTCACTTCGTATTGGACACTGGTCCGACAGGTCGCAGTTAGCTAAGCGATATGATTCTCACCTTCCATTAACTAAGTACCTTCGACGTATATCGAATGATTCCCTCCGCATCGTACCGCTTGACCGAAGTCATGATGGGAGGTATACTGCTGGGAACTCATTCACGTACATTGAGTATATCGAATTCTCTCTCACACATACTGTCCCCATGAGGTATATAATGAGCTAATTCACGTATACTCAGGTATATCAAATGGCTTGTCTAAATGTACAGATTTCCCCCCAAAGCAATACTTATATTATGGAAGTCATGCCAAAGGGGGGAACCTTTCCAATTAACCCAGCAACTGCGTATCCTCATATAGGTGTCAAACCTAGGGCACTCATATTTAGTTTGCCGATTTCTACTCAAAACTCTGCTGAAATGATGGGTCGGCATGCTGCCCAAATTTTTGCGCAATTTCATCTTTTTCAAAATGGGACCCTGCCCATGATCCTGGTAACAAGTCCAACCATATTTTTTTTACATATTTTTCAAACCCAATTTTCCCAGGCACGGGTCCCGTCTGGCATTTATTTTTTGAATTTAGGTAAATCTAAGACAAGTGAGAACATAATAAACATAATAATAATCATACTGAGACCCGTCTCCCATTTTTTCCTTATTTCTTTACAAAATGTGTCAATAACATTTTTCCCTCTTTTATCAAAAATACAAAAAGCATTCCTCCTTTCTTATACCAAAAATATTTTTCCTCATTTTTTCTAAAAAAAAATTGTCCCTATTTTTTTCAAAAATGTCAAAAACATTTTTCTTCCTTTTGAAAAATAATAGTTTTTCCATTTCTCTTTCAAAAATAAATTCAAATTTCTCCTTCTCAGGTTGATCGCATACCCGACCCCTTTCCCTGGCTCCCTATTGACTTCGATCTTCCGTCAAACCTCCCTAAGGTTCTGTCAGTAACTTCACTTCCTCCCCGTTTGAAATTCATCTGCATTCATTTTCCATGGAAAACATAGATCAAGCACCGTATGTGCAGCCAAATTTAATAACAGTCCTAGCCCAACTCACTCCCAAGATTGATAACCTTCAGACTAAGGTTTACGAGATGCAACAAAATCGGGTCCCTATTCCCAAAGAGCCCGAGGTCCTCTGATGTGACTCAAAATGTGTCTCCAGTGCGTGATAATTACGGTTCAAGTGCAAACTGGTCGCGTAAGTAATAAACCCGATAAGACGGGGTCAAATCCTCAGGGAATAGGACGTAGAACGTAATGATGATAAGTCCTAAGGTTGACTCGAGAATAAGAAAGAAAAGATGGTTGATTTTAAGTTTATATACTAACTAGATGAAAATTAATTAAACTACGTATGCAGAAGTAAACTAACTATGAATAACTGAATATGAATGAGAAAATTAGGTTGGACTACAATCCCTCGAAACCTAATACGTTTACTAGAGATAAAATCATTTGTGAATTAGATAATTAATTAAACCACGAACTTTATTAATTTCAAGCATTACATATATGAGGGTACAAGCCCGCATCATAAAAATCAAGAATAGAAATAAAGAGGGGTCAGAATAGCTGACACATGTGTCGCACTCTTAAACACATCGGTTACCTAGGAAAAATGAGGTTAAAAGTCCTACAACAGTTGTGAAAACTAATCAACACGATTCAATCATTAATTTAATTTTAAACCACATCAGGCTGAGTTCATGCATTCCAACCCTTAAAAATCTAACCGGACATGATTTAGTGAAAACTAAACCAAATCTTAGCGTTACATGCATTGAAAATCATAACTAAAGTAGTGTTAAACATGCATGGGAGATTTATAATCCCAGAAAAATAAAGGAACATGCAATTAAAATCAACTTGAAGAACAAAGAAGAAGGAAATAATCTTGATTGATGAAAACCTTAAATTTAATCTTTGAAAGTGTAAATATCTATGAATAAATTGAAACTAGGGTTCTTGGGTCTTCCCCTCTATTTTTCTTCATCAAAAAATTCTTAAAACTATCTCTAACAATCAACTCTAATGTTACATATATGTTTTTGTGAGAGTCCCCTTCACCTCAAACTCTTTGGACCAATAAAAAAGAAAATAAATTTTCGCACATCAGACCCTCGGACTGATTCAGGGGTACATATGAATTGGATCTCCCCACTAGTTCATCCAGGGGTTCATGTAATTTCTCTGGTTTGGTTCCTCTTTTCTTCTAATACACTTAGAATTTTTCTCTTTTTTTCTTCTCAATCTTCAAATTTGCATAACTCTTTCACCGTAGATCAGATTCGGATATCGTTTTTCGCAATATTCTTATAACTTCATCATCTTCGACTTTCCTGTTGGCCCCAACTCCGGACAATGGCTGCAGAATTATGAAAATGCCCTTGAACACCCTTTTTTTGGTTTCTTTCCCTATTTTGAGTGCCCTTTCGCACTAACTTGCATGAAATACTTGTAAAACATATAAGATATACACAAAACATGAAATACTTGCCGAAAAGGGTTAGTAACATAAATGTGAGACAATTCTAAGTTAATTACACTGCACGAGATCATAAAAGACCTAAATTACGGGGATTAATATGAAATATTTATGCCTAATCAAACCCCCCAAACTTAGAATGTTGCGCGTCCCGAGCAATGCAAAAGAATAAGACTATGAGTTAAAAACCCTTTAAAAATATTTTTGGGATAGAATACCTTTTTCGCGGGCGAGCGATTGCAATTAGCGTATCCAACAAGCCTTTAAACCCCTAGGTTACCCTAGTAGGACGAGTGGTGTCTCGTGAGGGTTTGCAGTGAATATACCCACAAAATTCATTTTTGACATAATGAAAAATTAAAATACTTTAAAATTTTACAATTTAAACTCCCAAAAAAAGTCACCGTAAATTCATATTCATTACTCTCAATTTGTTGTGTGTGTGCAAAATCGAAAATCGAACTGCTAATTTTCACTGATTGATTATTACGTTACTTTTCAAAAACTTATTTTGATTTAATTTCTCACGAATGCACTCACAAAAAAATCACTCGGAATGTGGATAATTCTCTCGGTATGCGTGATTTATAAGAGTAAAGATAATGGAATCCAAATTCAAGCAGACAAATTGAAAGATGAAATTTTTATGGTGAAAAGATCTCATCATCAGAATACAGTCATTGGAAACGAGAAACATCGCCTCTTATCCACATCAATTAATCTCTCTTATTATCTTTTCGTGTCTTATCTCTCCACACGGTACGCAATTTAGCAACTCAGACTCGGTTAGGACTTTTTCGGGTTGTAAGGCGTATTGGATAAAACTGGGATTGGTTGGGAAGGTCGGAATTGGAAAATTTCCTTATGATGTCCATTACCCCTTTTTAGGGGTTTTGATCATTTTTCTCTTCTTTCCCTATTTTTTCTATTTTTCCCATTTTTTTTCTTGATATTTTTGTTGAGCATTTTTCTTTTATTTTACTTTCCCCCTTTTTATTGCTACATTTGGACTTTATTTTCTAAATCTTTTAATTCTCACAATTTCGGGCCAATTGGGTTTTTCGGATTATCAAACGAAAAGGAAACATTATTGAGGCTCAAATTCGGTTGCAAATGGACAATTTTTTATTGATTTTTATGGCTAATATTTTTGGGTTAAACAAATGAAGGCCTACTTCATTGTCCGAATTACTCATTTGTTTGTCATATGCGTCTCGAGATGAATTTAGTTTAGAGATATTTTTAGCACATTTTAAAGACAACTTCTTACACGTTTCCCGTAACCGATCAAAATAAAAGAATTGAGATCTTCAACGACTTATTTTAAACACAAAATTGAAGTTAGAGTTAACCATTAACTCGGATTGATTTAATTACTCAAAAAATCGATAGGTTCGAAATCTCACCGGGTTGATTAATCTCCACATTTTTTTGTAAAGTTGTCAATTTTCGCTCAATTTCCATCTTTGGTCAATTTCGGCTTTGTGCATATGATTTTTTGACAATTTGACACTTTAAACAAAATTTTGTGATATTTTTGAAAAATTTAAATTCCAATTTTTATTTATTTTAAAAAAATATATCTTTTTGGCTTTTCAATTTTTTTTCAAATTTTGAAGTTTTCTAATTTTTTCTATTTTGGCATTTTAAAATTTTGAGAAGTTTTTAAAAGACGCACTTGCCACCCCCCCTAACTTTGACGTTTGCATTGTCCTCAATCAAAAGGACTAAAAGCTAAATAAGAAAAGGAAAAAGTGTAAAAATAAACCAAACAATTATTTAAATGCAATAAGAGACTATATAACTCTAACACATCACTCAAAAATACAACAAAAATCACCCCATGCACGTCGGGGTTGCGACGACCTCTCTCTTTTCACTAAAAACTCATCCGACCCTGTACGAGGTTTGATGCTCTCCTCATCTCCCCCGTCTTTGCATCGTAAACAAATAGTCAGGACAAATTCGGACCCGTCCCATAGATAAGGGAGTCACCTTGAGGTTCGTGATATCTGTCATGAATGGGATCCTCATGGTGCCCAATCGAATTGCAACTTACTTGTCCCAGATTAGAGTGAACATCTCGGTCGGACTTAGAGGGACACGCTAAGCCTAGATCTCTCTTAACTTTGGGAATTCATGGATTGGGCTCTAAGTCGGATGAGACTCAAGTATTCTCCACTATGGCCTCCGAGGACACAAGTGGCACGGGTTGATGGTCACAAAGAAAAACCTCATTTATCCTATTTTTCCTTTCACTCTCTTCGACATGACTACATGAGTCCAATAGCGATTGGATGTCCATAGCGAGGCTTTTATCCACCGGCCTGAATTCTTTGCCAAAATCATCTAAGCTCATATCTCCTAATTCTCTCTCTTGATTAATTTCTAAGTCCTCTCTCACTCTCTCAATCTCTAAATCCTCTCTCTCGCTCTTAACTACGTGATCTCCCTCGCTCTCCACCTCAGTCACTACACTCGTTATCTCAACCTCTAGCTCAACATCAAAATTATCTCCCTCACTTGTTGTAACATGGAATAGCCCTAACGGCTCTCTCTTGTGATTCCTCTCGTGCTCGTGTACGATCTCTTCCATAGATCCGTCTTTCATGATCCGCCCTCATCACCCTAGGTCTTTGTGATGTTAAACATATTTTTTTTAAGAGTCATGTTCCCGAATGTGATTTTCATTTGCCCATTGCGTGTATTAACAAGTGCATTAGTCGTAGCTAATAATGGGAGTCCAAGGATCACGGGAACATGATTACCCGATAAAGTGGAGGTATCATCGTCCCAAATGATAAAATTCATCGGGAAGTAGAAAGTGTCAACTTGGACGATCACATTCCTCAACGACCCCTCGAGGCATCTTCACGGAACGATCTGCGAGTTGAAGAGTCATATTTGTGGGTTTAAGGTCCCCCAAACCTAATTGCTTATAAATGGAGTATGGGAGAATGTTAACACTCTCCCCTAAATGTATTAGCGCTCTCTCAATTCGATTCTTCCCCATGATTCACAAAATGATGGGTGCACCCGGATCTTTAAATTTTGGTGGAAGGTCTCTTGACAGTAATTAACTAATGTTCTATGTTAAAAACACATTTTTCTTTACCTTTAGCGTACGTTTCGTCGTGAGTAAGTCCTTAAGGACTTTAGCATAGGAGGGAATTTACTTTATGGCATCGAGAAAAGGTAAGTTAATCTTTACTTGCTTAAGAACGTCAAAATCATCATTACGAGAGGTCTCCTTAGAGTATGATACCAACCGTTGAGGGTATGGAGTTTCAATGGGAGGTTTCACAACTACCTCGGGCCTCACTATGTCATGATTACCACTCTTTCTCAATGAGACATCTTTGTCCTCTTGCATGCCGGGAGAAATTTCCTTGTCATTTTGCTCGTCGTGCAGAAGAGGTGACAAGTCAACAACGCTTCCAGTACGTTGAGTGGTAATTGCACTACATTTCTCTTGATGGTCGTTGGATGTAGAGCTAACACTAGTTTGACCTTGAGGAGGTCTTTGGCCTTGAGCCAAAAACTTACCCTGCTCTTGGATACTTAAGGATGATTGCAACTTTGAGATGTTCGTATTCATTTTGGCAAACATGCGGGAATTTTGGGCATTGGTTACATTTTTTATGCATGGATGAATTGGTTCACAGTATCCTCGAAAGTTCTCCTTAATGGGATGAAATACGGCGCAAGAGGTGGTGCGAAACTTATTAAAAATGAGGAGGCAGTGGTTAAGGAGGGGCAATGTGTGAATTGGGATTCAATGCAGTATGTTGTTGTCCGTAACTAAACCCAGGATGATTCCTCCATGAAGGGTTACAAGAATTCTTGATAGGGGCATTAAAATTATCCTTAAGATTTCCTATTGCTCCCACTTGCTCGTGAAGCATAACTTTACAGGTGGGTATCAACAGACATTCCTCTCTTGAATGACCCGCCTAAAAAATGGCACACACATCCTCTCTTGATTGAGTGGATACGGGTGTTTCTTTTACCTGTAATTTGACTACATATTTAAATTGTTTATCAATTTGGTTTATTTGAAGTTGCATTGCAGCTTCTTTATCCAAATAATAAAGTATGGATGCAGAACGAGCGGTGGGTGTCTGTCGAACACGGTTTTAGGTGTTAGGTTCAGATGTGTCCTATACTTGAGTAGTCTCGGCGACATACTTGAGATTGACCTCAACATCATTCGCTTCTAACTCGAAAAATGATCTCTCGCACATAGTTTCAACGAATTGTTTAGACGATATACTTATCCCATAGTAGAATAAAGAGATAAGAAGATACTTCTCAAAACCACAATGTGGGTATATGCTAATCAACTCTTGGAAGCCCTCCTAACATCGATCGAATGGCTCATTTTCTTGCTGTTGGTATGTTTGAATTTGAGCTTTGATGGAACTCATTCAATGTTGGGGAAAGAATTTTAAGAGAAACTTCGCTACCATTTCCCTCCATGTTCTAATTGAGTTCGGTGATAAAGAACAAAACCAGGTCTTAACTTTATCCTTTAAGGAAAAAGGAAAACATTTTAGGCGAACGACATCTTAAGTGAAAGCTTGATCACTAAACGTGTCTCACGCCTCTTCAGACTCACGGATGTGGAGGTATGGTTTCTCCGAATCCAAGTGGTAAAAGGTGGGAATAATCTGGTTCATCCCATTGCGAAAATGAAATTGTCCCGCATTATACGAAAGTAAAACGCATCCCAGAGTGACGGTTTGTTCGGGATATAGGAGTTCTTTCGTGAGACGATATGACATTTCGCCCTCACTTGTAGCAAAATTAGTATTATCCAACATGGATCTCTATCCAATTGATTTGAATTCCTCACTCGACACACTCAGAGTGTGACTCAATGTGTGACTTGTGATAGAGTTAGGCGGCGTAAGAGGTGGGACCCAAAACTGAGGAGCGTTTGGAGTGGGTGGGCTATCGGGGTTGTACTCTCCTAGGTGATTTTCGTTAATTTGGATAGGAGTAGATTGTGGAGTTTGTTGAAGATTTTGCATAAAAGGTTTTTGAGAGATGCTATATTTTTTTCTTTTTCTTTTTCTTTTTAATTTTCCTGAATTTTTTTGAATGTTTTGGATTTTATGATTAACTCAACCTAACCTAAAATTCTACCTAGTCCACGACAACGACAACAAAAACTTGACGCGACTCAAAATGTGCCTCTAGTGAATGATAATTACGGTTCAAGTGCAAAACGGTCGCGTAAGTAATAAACCCGGTAAGACGGGGTCGAATCCTCATGGATTAGGACGTAGAAAGTAATGACGATAGGTAAGATGATAAACCATATGGTTGAATCTAGAAGAAGAAAGAAAATATGATTGATTTTAAGTTTATCTACAAACTGGATGCAAATTAATTAAACTATGTATACGGAAGTAAACTAACTATGAATTACTGAATATGAATGAGAAAATTAGGTTAGACTACAATCCCCCGAACCCACGTACGTTTCTCGGATATAAAATTAGTTGTGAATTAGATAATTAATTAAACCACTGACTTTATTAATTTCAAGCATTACATATATAAGGGTACAAGCCTGCATCATACATAATCAGGAATACAATAAAGTTGTGTCAAAATGGCTGAAATGTACGTCGCACTCTTAAACACCCAGGTTACTTAGGGAAAACGAGATCAAAAGTCCTACGACGGTTGTGACAATTAATCAACACGATTCAATAATTTATTTAATTCAGGGAATTACTTTTATATCTATGCAAACCATATTGGGTTGGGTGCAGGCATTCAAACCCTTAGAAATCTAGTCGGACAGGATTTCGTGAAAACTAACACAAATCTTAGTGTTGCATGCGTTGAAAATCACAACTACACTAGTGTTAAACATGCATGGGAGATTTAGAATCCCAGGAAAATAAAGGAACATGCAATTAAAATCAACTTGAAGATAAAGAAGAAGGAAACAAACTTGATTGATGAAAACCTTGAATTTAATCTTTGAAAGTGTAAATCTCTATGAATAAATTAAAAATAGGGTTCTTGGGTCTTCCCCTCTATTGTTCTCCATCAAAAACTTCTTAAAACTATCTTTAACAATAAACTATAATGTTACATTTACGGTTTTGTGAGAATACCCTTCAACTAAAACTCTTTGAACCAATCAAAAAGAAAATAACTTTTTGCACATCAGACCCCTCGAACCGATTCAGGGGTACATGCGAATCGATTCGCCCCCAAACCGGTTCCTTCTGGGGTTCGTGTAATTTCTGTGGTTTGGGTCCTCTTTTCTTCTTTTACACTGAGAATTTTTCTCTTATTTTCTTCTCAATCTTCAAATTTGCATAATGCTTTCACCGTAGCTCAAATTCGGGTGCCATTTTTTCCAATATTCTTGTAACTTCGCCATCTTTGACTTTCCAGTTGGCCCCACATCGGAACAATGGCTACAAAATTATAAAAATACCCTTGAAGTCATTTTTTCTTTATTTCTTTCACTATTTTGAGTTCTCTTCCACACTAACTTGCATGAAATACCTATAAAACATATAAGAGAGTCACAAAACACGAAATACTTGTCGAAAAGGGTTAGTAGCATAAATGTGATACAATTCCAATTTAATTACAATGCACGAAATCATAAAATGACCTAAATTATGGGGATAAATATGAAATATTTGTGCCCAATAATCCTTTTCCCTCGCACTATGGGTCCTCCCTCACCCGAGCCTATTTGAATCCCTAAGGAATATCAGTACGCTCTGCGTTCTCCTCCTACTAATGGATCACCGCCAGCGCAACTCCATATACCAAATCTTGCCTAGTAAGGGGCTAACCTACCCATTGATCCGAAGGAGAAGGAATTAAAAAAAGTCAAGGAAGACCTCCTGATGTTGGCTAAGAAGTTTGACCAAGTTCGACTCTCTGAGAACTACATGGACTATACCCACATGTCTCCTTATCCTAAACCAAGGCTACCAAACAAATTCAAGATTCCTAACATCGAGAAGTTCAGAGGTAGTGGACCCCCAATTGTTCATCTCCGAAGATACTACCGAGCCATGACTCTCCTAGGTGCCTCTGAGGAAATAATAATGGCCCAAATGTTTCAATAGACTTTAAAGGACATCACCCTTCGCTAGTTCTTATCCCTCGAGGAGTCTAGGATCCGCAGTTGGGAGGATGTTATCCGTGAATTCATGTCACAGTACACATACAACGAAGTATTAAAAGTCACTCGTCGTGATTTAGAGATGCTGAAACAGAATCTTAGGAAATCCATTAGTAACTTCATAGCAATGTGGAGAAAGAAAGCAACCACCATGACCAACTAGCCTTTCGAAGAGGGGAAAGTTAGTATCGTGAAGAAGAATTTCTTATCCCATATTTGAGCGACGATGGAAGGATAGTAGTACCCTCATCTTCGAGCCCTTCGAGAAGCAGGAGTAGAGATTAAAGAAAGTCTTGCCAAAACAGAAGTGGAACCAAAGAAAGTATCCAGATAGTTCACTCCCAGAAAGTATGCGAAGCCTGCCAATATCGCATCTTCAACCATCCACAACATCTCTTATCCTGCCACTTCAGGGCACCCGAAAGCCTCCCTAACCTAGTCAATAAGGAATACACCAAGCTTTATGCTCCCCTCTCCAAAAATTATCAAGCCCTTTTAAGATAAAATATCATCAAACTATTGGACCCTCGTCCAGTACCAAACCCACTTCCCAAAAATTTCAAACCAGATGCCCATTGTAACTTTCATCAAACTGTCGGCCATACCACTGACCAATGTTTCCACCTCTAAAATGTAATCCAAGGTCTAATCGACTGAGGTATCATCGTCCCACCAACCAATCCCAAGACAAACACTACCCACAATCCACTCCCAAATCATACAAATGCCATCTTCCTAGAAGAAGACCCAAAATTTGATCTATCTAACCAGATGGTACCAAGTAAATCACCCATCATTCCCACATATTCTCCTAAAACCCTCCAAACTTGCCCATATTTTCTGTTACACCCTACCAGTTTTGTTGATCAGGCTCTAACACTCCTTACAAGGGCATGCATCGTTGTTCGTACCCGTTCTGGAGGAAAAAAATAGAATTATCAGTAGTATTGAACCAACTTCTAGAATTCGGGTTCAAATTTCCCTCCAAGATGACCATTGACTGCCAGAGATTCAGTGCGCTATTCTTGGAAGCTCGAAAATGGGCTTAAGAGTCAGATAATTCAGACATACTAGTGAAATTTACATCATGTCCGAACAACTTGATGCTTTGAAACTACAAGGTTACTTGGTCCCTTCACTTTTACATCTCCCCATTAAGTGGGAGGATTTATATGAAGAAGCCATTGAGGTTGTGAAGTGTATTAACTTCTCGTGGAAAGATGATGTCGTTACCATCGAATAGGGGGACAAATTCGATAGTTCAGATGAAGAGCAAAGACCAAAAAAGACTATCCCGATAGTCAACATATGTGGAATGATATCGTTTAAGGAGATGTTGGGAAAAATCAACAAGTTGGTTAAACAACTCGAGGTCGATGAGGAATTGGGGTTTCTATTTTCCCCCTCTTTTGTGAACTGTATGACTAGATCGAGAAGGCATTACAAAGATCTAAACTCACAGTCATCAGTAATCGATATAGGAAAAGGTGTTAAGAATCTTCCTATGCCGGAAATGACCCTCGAGGAGAGAAAGATCCCCGATCAGTTGAAGAATACCCAAGCTAACATCACTCTGTGGGGACTCTTTATGTCCTCCCAGTTACACCGAAATACCTTGATCAAACTACTCACCAGGACCACAGTCCCTCCTTCCACCATGCTAGAAGAAGCAGTGAATTTGGTCAAATTCTAACCTCCACTAGAATGTTCTCCTTATCCAAAGAAGAAATCCCTAAGATTGGATCAAACCATAACTATGCTTTCAGTATCTTTGTCAGAGTCATGGGGAAAACTGTCCCACTTTCGTTTGTCAATAATGGATCAACTCTTAATGTTTGTCTGTTGAGAACCCTCAATTACTTGGGACTTCTAGTGAGAGATCGTGCTCCAACCTCTACTGATGTACGTTCTTATGATAATACCCATCGACAAGTGATGGGGTCCATAAAGCTTACAATAGGGGTTGGCCTTATAAACCCTATTGTTGAATTCCAAGTCATCTACATCCTAGTTAGTTTCAATCTGTTGCTCGAACGACCATGGCTCCATAGCATTAAGGGTGTGTCTTCTTCCCTACATCAGAAACGGAAGTTCGTCGCCAATGGTCAGGTCATCATGATCTTAGGCGACGATGATAATACTAAGAATGCAAGCACCGGTAATACAGTACTTGAATTACAATATAGGGCGAATGATATGCTTCTGTCAGGTTTTCAATTTGAACCACTTCTACTCCCAGCACGGGATGATTTAAAAGATAGGGTTTGTCCAGAGTATAAACCCCATAGCAATGTCAATGTAATACAGATGTTCAAGAACATGGACTTTATGCTTGAACTGGGGCTGGGACGAAAACAACAAGGGATACTTGAACCCATTTGATGAAATAAAGATTTTCCTCAATATGCATTGGGTTATCAACCATCAGTTAAAGAACTCGGAATGATCTGCCCGCCTCGACTGAAGAGAAGGCTAGAAAATACTAATACCATCTTAAGAGATTACTTGAACGAAAGATTCATCAGAGAGGGTGAAGATTTCCCCTTATGAGGCTCTCCTGAACCGTGATCATGTGGACAAGAAGATGAAACTCGGAATGGAGATCTTTTTCCAAGAGAGTTACTCATGGGTCGAAAGTTCCCAGCATCAGGTGCAACCACTTATTGAGAAGACTATAGCCGATACTGAAGATTCTGAGGGAAGTGACTCCGAGGATTCATTAAACTTACAGACACTGGGGCTGACACTCTACATGATCCACTCAAGCGCTACATCATCAAATCCATCCCACCTGATCAAAGATGCTACTGCACCCCTCCTCAACTGGAATGTTGCACCCATTCCACCTATTGAAATTCCATCCAACCTAGATGTTTATCCTATTTCCTCCTATCTTATTGTTCCTCCTTATTATGATGTAATCAAGATCTCCTTGGATGAGGTTCTCAATGTTGTTTTTCCTAACAATGAAATAAGTGAAGATTTTGAGTATCTTGATATGGTTTACATTAGTTGTCTTAATTCTACTCAAACTCTTGATGATGATTATTTTACAAATAAACAATTCTTAACTTATTTAAATAAGGTTAATACCAAATAACATAACCGCATTCAAGTTAATGAAGATGAAACTATTGTTATTAATCTTGGTTCTAGTAGCCAACTGTGCGAGATTAGGATAGGGGCCACCCTTCACGAGCATGAGTGCGCATAACTCGAGGAATTACTGAAGGAATCTATGAATGTCTTCGTATGGTATCACGATGATATGATCGACATTGATCTTGAGATCGCTCAACATGAGATTTTAACTCTCCCAGAATGCAAAATTAGTCAAACGGAAACTGCGAAAGCTCCACACCGAATGGTCGCTCAAGGTTAAGGAAGAAGTGGTCAAATAGTTGAACGCGAGTTTCATTCATGTAATCGAGTATCACATATGGCTAGCCAATATCGTACCTGTGCCAAAACTAGGAGGAAAGTTATGCATGTGCGTTGACTACCGAGACTTGAACAAGGCCTCTCCAAAGGATGATTACTCGCTACCCAATATCGACATGATTGTGGACAACATAACCAGTCACACTCTTAAGTCATTTGTTGATGGGTTTGCTAAATATAATCAGATCAAGATGCACCCAGATCATCAAGAGAAAACCGAATTCGTCACCCCCTGGGAACCTTTTATTACACCGTTTGGTCTAAAAAATGCAGGGGCTACCTACTAGAGGGTTGCCACGACCATCTTGCATGATCTAATACACAAAGAAGTCGAGGTCTATGTGGATGATATGATTATCAAGTCTAAGACTAGGGAAGGTCATGTTCCCTCTCTCCTAAAGTTCTTCGAGCAACTATGATAGTACCAATTGTGATTTAAACCATAAAATGTGACTTACCCATACGCAATAGAACGGGTCAGAGCCCTATGTAAAAATAGTTTAGAAAATAACAAGTGAAAAAATGTCATATTCAACAATTATTATATACATGTTAGATTATCGGACTCTCACTTGAGATTCTCACCTCTCATCTAGAGTGTACACCTAACATACCTCTAAGTCATGCTAGTTATGGTTCACATGCTAACTAGTTCATATAAGTGTCAACTAATCATAACCCATATCTTTCCCACGTATTTCTCTCGCAATACAGGTAATACATATATACTCGTTTTCTCTTTTACATGGATAATCCCTTTTTCCAGTTAAGTATTCACTTACTTAATTCAATTCAGATTTCATTATCGTTCACGTCAACACAATTCACATAGTAGATAATAACCCACATAAATATACATTTTCACACTATAATATATATGCATTAATATGGCGCCCCTAGGCTTAGCTGCGGCCCAAGATGTAAAATATATAACAAGTATGTATGTATACACACACACACACACACACACACAGACACACACACACACACACACACACACACACACATATATATATATATATATATATATATATATATATAGAGAGAGAGAGAGAGAGACACACACACACACACACACACACATACATTAATGCACCCCGAGACTCAACTGCGGTGCATGCATACTCTACTATCATATCCGGGTAAATCTCGTTACTATACATAGGACTATCGGTTCGGTATATCTCTCGAACCATAAATAAAAAACACAAATATTGGAGGCGAACATAGTCCTAAGCCTTTGGGCTACACACATTCCTATGCACATAAATGACTATTCAATACCATTGCTTTCACACAAGGCAATCCAACCTAAGTCCTATATTCTAGGCAACAAGTCAAAAATCCCCACTAAGGCTCATCAAGATATAACTTCCCTCTACGCGCAAACCTCCCGTCGATAGCATGTAGGCTAGGTATGTCATACACATAAATCAACAATAAGTAGGTATACACATCAACTTATATAAAATTTGGTACGCACTCGACCAATATCATATTAGGATTTCATCCTACCCCAAGTACCCGTCGTATCTCTCGAATACCACCCGTACTTGTTAATCACGATTATATCATATATTTATTATGTAGTTATCACTCACATATTCCCAAGTACCCGTATATATATCACCAATATTACCTGTACTTGATCATGACGATTGTTCATCTCTTAATCGTATTATTATTATGTAGATATCTCTCATATAATTTTATTCCTCAATTCCATATAAGTTTCCAACATTAACTCATGTCCCTCATTCCTTGTTAATGTACCAAAATTATTCAAACATACTTCATTATATTTTATTATGTGGTTATCACTCACATAATTTTCTATCCTTAATTCAATATTTAATTTTCCAACACTAACCCAAGTTTCTCACTCTTATAAAATGTACAAAAATTATTCGGAACCTACTGTGGGCTAAAATACAACTATCCAAACTGTTCGGGGCTAAAATAGAAATTATGGAATCTAGTCAGAAACCTAGAAATCTCGTTCAAACGACAACATGTCTCGTTTGAACGAGAACAACATCATTCCAGTTCGTCTTCAACCTCAGATTTCTGTGTTTTTCTTCAAGTTCTTTCACCCAAACCCTTCTGGATTATATTCTATCCAAACCCAGATTTTTTAACATTGTTCTAACATGTTCAAGGGAAATTTTTACATAAGAATATCATCAAATTCATATGTTCATAAGGGTATTATCATCAAACCGATTAAATCTTTAAAATTTCCATTTCACTAAATCCTCCATTTTTATACATCTTAAGAACCCAGAATTTAGAATTATCATTTCATAACTAAATCATCAATTTTTCATATTCAACATGAGTAGCATTCATTTACATGTAATTCCTAACATTATTTTCATATCTTCAATAAATAAATAAATCCTCTACCTGTAAAACTTATCCATTTTCATGTTCATAGTCTCTACATGTATATCCATTTTCATGTTCATAATATCTACATATATAAATTTCCAACTACATGAATTTTCCTATCCATTAAATTTGATTTATCAATCATTTTAATCCCAAATTCATAAGTTCATCAATCCAAAAAAGAAATCCTATTCTAACATGGATAATATAAGCACGAAAATAAAGTAAGAATTACACTTGCCTTATGTGTAGGTATGAACCTTTGGAGAAGACAAGTGTTTGGCACTTCCTTTTCCTTTTTTCGACGGTAATTCGGTTGTCCCCTTGGTTTGACCTAAGTGACTCTTCCTTTCCAAGAAACCCTTCCTTTCCTTAAGATAACCTTTCATTTTTCTCTAAGTCTTTTCAATCTCTCTCAGAAGACCTCACTTTGTGTTTTGATGAAAATGAACATTACGTACATCTAAAATCACATATATAATAAGTCTCTAAGGTTAGCTAAAGGAAAAAAAACGTAGGTACCATTCATCTCTTAAGAAAAATGACTAAAATGCCCTTTCAGAATGTCTTTTCATCTTCCAAATGACCCGAGTCCCAAAACAAATCCACGGGTAGACTTTTTTGCCTATTTCGACCCTTCTGGACTCAAGGGCGCACTCGAAATGATCATCTGAATGACTTAAAAATAAATCTCATTTTATTTCCCCACTTTAGTCCGGACACGACTCATAAACGCGTTCCGACTTAATTTCCATTTGTGCCATATTATTTACTCACGATAATATTAAAAATCATCATATTGACATATTACTTTATATCACTAAGTAATATTCAAAATCATATATTACTTTAATCTCTGATAATATTCAATCCGGATTAATCCCAATTAATTTTTCATAATTAATTCCAATAAATCCCCATTGATTTGGCCCATTAACTTTTAATTTATCTCATATTAAAAGTCATTAAAATTACGGGGTATCACATACTTCCCCCTTATAATGGAGTTTCATCTCGAAATTCACAAAAAAAGGCATGGTAAAAACAACTCCGGGTATATATCGCCCATCTCATCCTCGCGTTCCCAAGTAGACCCCTCAAGATTATGGTGCTCCCACTGGACACGCACCAATGGAACTACCTTTGATCTCATACGTAGAAATATCACCTCAGCGAAGAAATATGGAACTGGAACACGCCATGTATCTATGTAATACCCCGTAATTTTAATGAATTTTAATATGAGATAAATTAAAAGTTAAGGGGCTAAATCAATGGGAATTAATTAGGAAAAATTAATTGGGATTAATCCGGATTGAATGTTACTAGAGATTAAAGTAATATATGATTTTGAATATTACTTAGTGATAAAAAGTAATATGTGGATATTATGATTTTTAATATTGTCGTGAGTAAATAATACGCCACAAATGGAAACTAAGTCGGGACGCGCTTATGAGTCGTGTCAGGACTAAAGTGGGCAAATAAAATGAGATTTATTTTTAAGGCATTCGGATGATCATTTCGAGTGCGCCGTTGAGTCCAGAAGGGTTGAAATAGGTAAAAAAGTCTACCCGAGGATTTGTTTTGGGTCTCGGGTCATTTGGAAGATGAAAAGACACTCCGAAAGGGAATTTTAGTCATTTTGCTTGGAAGACGAATAGTACCTACGTTTTTTGTCTTTTAGCTAACCTTGAAGACTTATTATACATGTGAGTTTATATGTGCGTAATGTTCATTTTCATCAAAACACAAAGTGAGGTTTTTTGAGAGAGAATGAAAAGACTTAGAGAGAAAATGAAAGGTTGTCTTAAAGAAAAGAAGGGTCGCTTGGAAAGGGAGAGTCACTTAGGGCAAACCAAGGGGACAACTACCATCTTTACACCTTGCATCACCACCTAATTTCCACCGAAAATAAGGAAGAGGAAGTGCTAAACACTTGTCTTCTCCAAATGTTCAGACCTACACATAAGGCAGGTGCAATTCTTTCTTTATTTTGGTGCTTATGTTATCCATGTTAGAATAGGATTTCTTTTTCGATTGATAAACTTATGAATTTGGGATTAAAATTATTGATAAATAAAGTTTAATGGATAGACAAATTCGTGTAGTTGGATATTTATACATGTAGAGATTATGAACATGAAAATGGATATACATGTAGAGACTGTGAACATGAAAATTGATAGGTTTTACATGTAGAGGATTTATTTGTTTATTGAAGATATGAAAATGATGTTAGGAATTTCATGTCAATGAATTCTACTCATGTTGAATATGGAAAATTGATGATTTAGTTGTGAAATGATAATTCTAAATTTTGGTTTCTTAAGATGTATAAAAATGGAGTATTTAAAGAAATGGGAAGTTTAAAGATTTAATGGGTTTGATGATAATTCCCTTATGAACATATGAGTTTGATGTTATTCTTATGTAAAAATCACCCTTGAACATGTTAGAACACTGTTAGAAAATTTGGGTTTGGATAGAATATAATCCAGAAGGCTTTGGGTGAAAGAATTTGAAGAAAAACAGAGAAAACTGAGGTTGGGGATGAACTAGAATGACATTGTTCTCGTTTGAACGAGACTTGCTGTGGTTCGAACAAGATGGCATCTTGTTTGAACGAGATGACTTATCGTTTGAACGAGATTTCTGGGTTTCTGACGAGATTCCTGAATTTCTGTGTTAGCTCATAACAATTGGAGAATTGTATTTTAGCCCACATCAGGTTCTGAATAATTTTGGTACATTAACAAAGAGTGAGAAACTTGGGTTAATATTGGGAAATTAAATATTAAATTAATGATAGAAAATTATGTGAGTGATAACCACATAATAAAATACGACGAAGTATGTTTAAATAATTTTGGTACATTCACAAGGAATGAGGGACTTGGGTAAATGTTGGAAACATATATGGAATTGATTAATAAAATTATGTAAGAGATATCTATATAATAATAATACGATTAAGAGATAAACAATCGTCATGATCAAGTACGGTTAATATTGGTGATATATATACGGGTACTTGGTATTATGTGAGTGATAACTACATAATAAATATACAATGATAATCGTGATTAATAGGTACAGGTGATATTCGAGAAATACGACGGGTACTTGGGGTAGGATGAAATCCTAATATGATATTGGTCGAGTACACACCAAATTTTATATAGGTTGATGTGTATACCTATTGATTGTTGATTTATGTATATGACATATCTAGCCTACTTGCTATTGATGTGAGGTTTGCGTGTAGAGGCAGTCATATCCCAATGAGACTTATGGGAGATTTTTGACTTGTTTCCTGAGAATATAGTACTTAGATTGGATTTCCATGTGTGAAAATAATGGTATTAAATGGTCATTTGAGTGCATAGGTATGTGCGTATCCCAAAGGCTTGAACTATGTTCGCCTCCAATATTTGTGTTTGTTATTTATGGTTCGAGGGATATACAGAACTGATAGTCCTATGTACAGTGACGAGATGCACCTGGACATGATAGCAGAATATGCATGCACTGCACCTGAGTCTCGGGGTGCATTAATGTGTGTGTGTGTATATATATATATACTTGTGATATATTTTACATCTTGTGGCGCAGCTGAGCTGTAACAACCCGCGTAATTTTGGACAATTTTAATTAATTTTTGGAAAATGGTGGAAAATAAAGTTTTTGATAAAATTATTTTTATTGCTCAAATATGTTGAATATTATTTTTAAAGGCAAGAATTTCAAACGGTTTCGAAAACGGAGTTAAAACGGATTTTAAAATGATTTTTAAATGTTTTTAACTCTTGGAGTTGTTTTGAATTCCAACTCTTCATTTCTTTGCCTTATTTAAAGGAGTCTTTTGGATTCCAACTCTTCGTTTCTTTGCATTATAAAAGGAAGTCGTGGGCAACCCTTTTAACATACTTTTGGCACAAATTTTGGCAGCAAATATATTTTATATTCCTCTTCTTTTTGTATACACATTGGCCCTTGAGATTTGTGAGTTCCAACCTTAGATTAGAGGTGTTCTTGGGGATATTTTGTCCGAGGTTCTTGGAGGAGATTTTATAAATTTTGTGTTGATCTTGAGGACGTGATCATTGGTTTCTCATCATGGTTTGAGGTATGGGGTTTTACACAATATGCTCCTTAAATCTCGCGAGTGTCATTCTCTTTGAATTCTTGTTTAATTGAACTCATATTTGAATTGATAAACTCATTGAAATCTGGAAAATAATTGTTGAAAATATTTTGATTCATGTGGTATCATTATATTGTTGATGAGCACGTTGTCATGAGATTTTAATATGGCACGGATGTTGGGCACCCGCCAAAATTCATGTTTCCCTGGCTATGGCTTGATAAAGCATATACGGATGTGGTGAGGCCTGGTGACCCGGTTAAAGTGTTGTTGAGAAATTTATTGATAAATGCTTTGAGATTTGCATTTGATTTGAATATCCATACTCGTGTTGTTACGCTTTGTTCATCGTTAATATATTTGTTGAGCATCTTTCCTGTCGTATTGTGTACTTCCCCATATTTTCTTTTAGTGGCAAGTTAGCGCGAATTTTGGGGCGCTATGGAGATTGATTTTAGCGAGGATTGTTTTGGGAAGAATTTTATTTATTTTTATGTATAGAGCTTTGGTGATTTGTATTTTATTTTCGAGTTAGTTGTTGTATGTAATTCGAGAGATTTGATATTTAATTTGAAGAGATTGAGATTAGTAGTTTCTTTTTTGTTGTTATGGGACTTAGATGCTCTATACCTTGTCACTTGTGGATTTGGATTTATTTTATCGCATTAACGCTCCGTTCGCTCTCCCCGGGTGGGCGGGGTGTTACATGAGCGTAGGGGCGCCATATTAATGTATATATATATTATAGTGTGAAAATGTATATATACATACATTATTGTCTACTATGTGAATTGAGTAGACATAAACGATAATGAAATCTGAAATGAATTAAGTAAGTGAATTTTAATTGAAAAAAAGGATTATCCATGTTAAAGAGAAAATGGGTATATATGTATTACCTGTATTGAGAGAGAAATACGTGGGAAAGATATGGGTTATGATTAGTTGGCACTGATATGAACTAGTTAACATGGGAACTGTAACTAGTATGACTTAGAGGTACGTTAGGTGTACACTCTAGATGCGAGGTGAGAATCTCATGTGAGAGTCCGATAATCTAACATATATATAATAATTGCTGAATATATCATTTATTCACTTGTTATTTTCTAAACTATTTTTTACATCGGGCTCTGACCCATTATATTGCATATTCCCTTCTCTCTTGTATGCTCTATATTAGGTGTCCAGCCACAGGGATGCCAGACGTAGGGGATTGGAGTATTTGACGTGCTATGGATGATATGGAGTTGCAGATTTTATATTAGACGCTTCATCTTCTTGATTCCTACATTTGTAGTAGTTGTTTTCATTTAGGGAATGTTGCCCAAAGGATTCTAATCTTTCCATGTCAGTCAGTTTATTTACCTGTATCAGAGTTGATTACATATGGTTTACGTTGGATTATGGTATTGAGATTTTAAATTGGAGAGTTTTATTCCAGTTGCATTTAATTCAGTTTTTCTATTACTCAATTGTTATTCAATGGGTGAATGGATTGTGTTAAATGGTTTATTTTTTAAAAGTGGATTTTTATTAAATTAAAATTAAAAAGTTTTTAACACCTGTTTAATTAAGTATTAGGTGATTATAATTTTTTTTCGACAGTGATGGTAAGAATGATCCAACTGTATATTCTGATTTAATTTGGTATGGGACTGATCACTCGGTATTTAATTAAGCGGGCTGTTACAAACCCGTCCAGCCGAATGACCTGATGGTTGATGCTGATAGCCGAATTTGATATTGTGTATGCCACGCAAAAGGCCATGAAAGGAAGAGTTATCTCTGACTACCTCATTGACTACCCTATGGAAGAAGCCAATGTCTGAATTTCTAGATTCCTGGATGATAACATCCTTTGTACCTCCCAAGAATACCTTCAAAAGCAAATGTTCTTCGACGGCACCGCCAACAATAATGGGTATGGCATTGGGATACTCTGAATTGCCCCTGATGACTCTCACACTCTTATTGCCATCAAGATGGATTTTCTCGGCACCAACAATATTACTAAATATGAGGCATGTATGGTAGTCCTCAAAGTTTCTCTCAAGAAAGGAATTTGATACCTTGATGTTTATGGGAATCTATCCCTCATCATCGGTCAAGTACTCAGAAAATGGAAAGTCAAAGACAAGAAATTCTTACCCTTCCATGCCCACTTAGAATGGTTAGCCTCTTAATTCCAAGATATCACCTTCCATTACCTCCCTCGAGTAAAGAATAACCCAGCCAACACCCTTGCTACCTTAGCCTAAATGGTTGACCTGCCTGAAGGAATAATAATGGCCCTTTCCCTCGTCCAAAAGAAAGATAAACCAACACATTGCTATAACATTGAGCTCATTATAGAAGAAGATCATGTTATAGATGACTACTGGTACTATAATATTTGACGCCTCCTCAAGCATGGTACTATCCCCAAGGTTAATAAGAAAAATCGAGTAACCCTTCGTAAACAGGTTGCCCAGTACATTTTTTGTGATAAAGCCTTATTTAACTGAAACTTCGATGGAACCCATTTACTCTGCATCGCAGGGGTGACATTGAATAAATGATGCTGAAAATCAACAGCGGGGAGTGAGGGCCCCATATGAATGGCCATATGATTGCCAAGAAAATCATCTGACAAGATTTCTATTGGACTACAATGGTTCAGGATTGCACCACCTATGTTCAGAGATTTCTCAAATGCCAGCAGTTTTTCAACTTCCAACACTTACCTCTGCGGGAATTATATAACACGACTTCTCCATGGCCGTTTTCCACATGGGGCATCGATATCATCGGGAAAGTTACACCCTAAGCCTCCAACAGGCATGAATTCATCTTGGTTGCCATTGACTACTTCACTAAATGGGTTGAAGCCTAATCATACGCAGTTCTGAACGCCAAAAAGGTGGCCAAGTTCATTTGAGAAAATATCATCTACCGATATAGGGTCCCACTTGAGCTAGTGTCAGATAATGGATTACATTTCTAGGAAAAAGTCACAGAAGTGATCGGTAAGTATGGGATTTTGAGACATAAATCTTATCCCTACCAACCTCAAACCAACGGTGCAGTTGAAGCTGCTAATAAGAACCTCAAAGACATCATCATCAAGATAATCGAAAGATATTGGCATTGGGCCAACTGGTTCCCTTACACCCTTTGGGACTACCACACTTCAGTTCGAACATCTACGGGGGCTACCCCTTACTCTCTGGTATACGGTATGGAAGCAATCTGACCCATGGAGATGGACATTCCTTCACTACCCATCATGCTTGAAAGCAAATTCAGTGAGGAAGACTAGCATCAGAGTCGTCGTAACGAGTTATCACTATAAGACAAAGGGAGGCTGGAAGCTCTATATAATATACAAGAGTACTATCACCGAACAACGCGATCATTTAATAAGAGAGTCACGGGCCTTAGCCCTAAAAGAAATAGTAGAGCCTATCTGGGACCCTAGAGGGAAATTCAATCCCAATTGGAGTGGCCGAAGATCATATCCAGTGGCGCTGCTATCCTCACTAACCTTAATGGATAAGAAATGGCCCGCTCAGTCAACATAGACCGTCTCAAGAAATTTTACGCCTAGTTCTAAATCTCAGTGTGCTACGACTCTTCTCATATCCCTTCTATTCTAAATAAAATTCTTCATTTCCCTCTACTCAAAACTACATGGGGCCTGATCCTCTAAAAATCCCTTTGCTTTCAAAAATGAAACTCAGAAAATTTTTCAAACCCCCCAGAGGTATGTAGACAACTCGATCATATGCTTTATATGAGCATGACCCCCATTCTTTTCCATAGAATAATATTCTTTTCTTATCCCCAAGAACGACAGTTCATTTTAACATGTAAATGAACAAAAGGATTATGTATGCCTTAGAGATTGGTATAGATAATTCAAATACAAAATTCATCGAGAGGCACAATAATATAAATAATTTTTTCTTTATTCATTAATAAAATGTCTTTTCGATTACATCGGCATATGGATTAAAACAACTTCCCTTGATAAATAAACACTTACTCTCTCCTAAAACAAAACCATAAATAAAAACCAACTAATCCCAAAAATACCCTTCTCACACAAATAAACTTCCTAGAAAATAACCAAATGCACCATATAAGAGCTTCACAGAAACCCTAGGGATCCTACCCACAACTGCTAGAAGAATTGGCCCCATCATTATCTACATCTTGGCATCCCCAAACTTCCCCTGCATGAATAAAGTGTCGTTGACACTCTATGGAACGATAAGCCCTGACCAGCCAAGGGAAAACAATAACACATCCCTCCATAGTGTCAAATATGGTTAACCACCTTTGCCCGATCTCTACAACCAGCATCTTGGAAACTACTCTCCTCCATAACCACTTCATGTAGTCCTCAAAAATATGCTAGACACCAACAGACTGAGATTTGTGGGTTGATGGTTAGTGATTCTGCCACAGAGAGCCCAGCCGCATGCGCATATGCTCTGTCAAGTCTTCCACCAGAAATAAGTCTAGTGTCCGAGGTGGCACAATTTTCTCCCAGCAAAATTGGCACAAGAGCCACTAGTGAAATTAAAAAGAGGCCTGTCCGAGGCCAACCAACCTAACATACTGGTATTTCCCCTATTCTAGAATGGGAAGCATATCCCCCCACCAAGGCAATGACCAACGCAAGCCTAGATCCCCATACTCTACAAATCAATTCTTTCAGCTCTCGATGTCAAGGACTACACTTAAAAAGTAGTGTGAAAAGAAGTTTGGCACAACCAACAAAGGATATGGCGAACCACCTTTTTTTTATTAAGATAAAAAAACTCAATAAAAATAATCTTTGTTCTCAAAAGAATTCCGAATTTCCTTTTTTTACTTATCTTGTTTTAAGATATATTCTCTCTCAAATCATTCTTAAATATTTTTACGGTCTCATCAGCAATGTAGAAAAAAGCATGTGCATTAAGTCACTAAAAACATAAATTAACAAAAACTTCATTTTATTTTCATAGATATTTATTGTGTTACATATTTTTGTAGGAAGAAATAAAAATACAATGGGACTCAGCCCGAAACTGCATTCTTTCTCTCTCTCTCTCTCCATTGCCTTCACCTATAACCTCCCTCTCTATTTCTTTCTCTCTCTTATCTTTCTCTCTCTCTCTAGGAGCCTCCTTCCCCGTGGTGTTCTCTCTTCCCCTAGGGACAAGACGACATACCTCCACTCCCTGAACCAGACCCTTCCTCAAATGAGGCAGATGGCACCGAATAAGAAGGAATATGTATTGCCCCCCGAATGTGGGCGGTCATCGAAGATATCTAATCCCGAATGTCCTTCAGCTAGGTGGTTGATACCCGGATGTACTGCAAGAAAAATGGAAAATAGCAAATCGGTCAATCTGGGGCAAAGAAAGAAATCAGGAAATCAAAAGACAAAGAGATGAAAAGTATGCCATTGGCTGGAGAACCTCCTCTGTTAAGCCCAGCTCCTCCGGATCCATCGCAATGGGGCGGTGCAACATACGAACCGACCCTCTGTCAGCCCACCAAATGTTATAAGAGAGAGGGGCTAACCGAACAAAGTGAACCTCTGAAGTCACCGCCACCGTTGATGACGACTTACCACCTGCACTGTGGGAAGACCGCACTGGATGAATCGAACCGTATGGGGGAGAGGCATCACATCATGTATGCTAGGCGGCATCAACCAAATCAACACAAAATTCAGATAATCATATGTCTCCACCGTGTTGGTATATGATGAGTAAGTCTCGCCCATCATCATCGCTACCCGCGCATCATCCTACATCTCCTTCACTCACTGCATGCACACCGAGGGCCTTGCAGGTGGCACAGTCACCTCCTCCTTCATAACTTGTCAAATTTCTCTCTCCTTGAGATACTAGGTGTTACCGAACTCATGCACCAACAGATGTTGCATCTGCGCATTCCCCCCAGTCAACCTCGTATGGTGGATGGCCATCCCCTAGGGATAGAAGGTAACCTGAAAAATTCCTAGCGGAAAAAAGATTAATATAAAAAAGGATCATAAAGGAAAAATGGTCTCAGAAAAGAAAGAAGAATTTACCCGCTCGCTCATCAGTTCATTCAAGACCTGACGCATCACCTCCAAAGAAAGGGACCGCCTCGACTACCTGTTGGACTTATGCCATCAGTACATCCGGTAGAAGTCGCAAACAGACTCATCCTTCAAAGCTATCAGTGGGCATTGAGTCTAATCACCTCATAAAAGCATTTCTACAAAGGACAAAAGGTCATCAATCATAAAGAAAAATGTGAATGCATAAAGGAAAATGCGAATGCATTACGGAAAATGTGAATGCATAATGGAAAATGCACAAAATAAAGAACACCTCCAAAAGATACGTGGCGCCAGTTTAGGTCTACCAGTTGAATGCCTCCAAAGAAAAATAAAGGGTCGCTAAACTCACGCTTCCCCAGTAAAAAAGAGGGATATTCGAAAAAACCCTCAAATATGGTAAAAACCACAGATGGACAACGTCACCACTCGTCTCCACCCCAAAAAACTCCCTAAACTTTTGTGCGAAAATTCCCAAAAAATGAATCCCCAGAAAATTCCGAAAATTACCAAATGAATTTTAGAACATTTTTCACCAAGAAAAACATTTTTACCACACTTATTTCCCCCATCGGAACTCTTACCTCCCTAGCGGAATCAATTGGATATCTCCCCCAATAAAATTAGGAAATATCCAATCCACGGATTAATTCCTCTTCCCCAACAGAACAACAAGATAATTTTCCCCAATGGAGTCTCCAAATTTACCAAGAAAACTACAACTTAAGCCTTCAGACTGGCTTCGACCTGTAGAATTGGTCATTACAAGTTAATCCCTTAGAATTTATTCGACCCGCAAAATTAATCACTGTAACTAATGCCCTAAAAATTAGCCTCAACACGCAGAATTGTTCATTACAACTTAAGCCCTCAGATTTGGCTTCAACCTGCAGAATTGGTCATCTCTACTTAAGCCCTCAGAATTGGTTGTGACCCGCAGAATTGGTCGCCACAACTTAAGCCCTAAGAATTGGCTTCGACCATCAAAATTGGTCATCTCTACTTAAAGCCTCAGAATTTTCTTTGACCCGTAGAATTGGTCACCTCAACTTAAGCCCTTAGAATTGGTTTTGTCCCGCAAAATTGGTCACTCATATCCAAGCCCTCATAATTGGATTCGACCAACATAATTGGTCGCTCCCACCTTAGGTCCTTATAATTGACCTCGACCCGTAGAATCGGCCATATCCAACATCTCCTCAGGTCCTTAGAATTGGCCTCAACCCTCTGAATCGATAATTCTCATCCCTTAGGTCCATAAAATCGACCTCTTTTCTAAAAATCATGTGGTGTATATTCGATGGATTTCACTTATTCCAAGCTCACCCATCGAGGGGATCTATAAACACCACATTATAGGACCCCATAGGTCTCTCCTTTGGTCCATATAACCTCTCCATTTCACTACAAATCCTAGGTCATACTTCGAGCACTCATTTAGAGGCTATCGGGCGCTCTCAAGCCCCGTTTGAATTCGGTCAACTCTATCATCAGAGTGAAAGCTTATCGAATATTTAAGGGGATCTAAACCCCCTTTCCAACTATCTAAACCATGTACGAATCAGCAAAACGGTTCGGACGAACGGACTATTTTACTATCAAAAACGGATCTAAAGGCCACTCGGAGTTCCCGGCCCCGATTTGACCCCATTTAACTTCATCGTCAGAGATAAATCTCTTTGAAATTTTGAAGGGTAATGAACCCCCTTTCCAAGATCTACCCCGTGCATAAAATGGCAAAACCGTTTGGACGAACGATCAGTTTTCCCCCAAAAATTGATATGGAGGCCATTGGGCGCTCTTGAGATTCATATGACCAAGGTCAAACCTTCAAATTTAATGAGACAAATTGAATATATGAAGGTAACTAAATATCCATTCCAACAGTTCACCCTGTGCGAGATTCTGACTTATGGTACGGACGAATGACCTGTTTCACTTCGAGAGGTCACATAGCACTTTTGGGCCCCGGTTGACCAAGGTAAACTTTTCGAACTAAGAAAATATCTTTGGAATGTCAAAGTAAATCACCTAATATTTCGAAGGGTCCACCCCGTGCATGATTCTGGTTTACCGTTTGGATGAACAATCCATTTTCGTTCGACGATCTCCCACCAAAGGACCAACATGCACTTTCGAGCCACATTTGACCCAAATTCCACTCTCGGACCCGGGAACGATCCAAGGGACTCTTTAATGTATCAATATTAACTTTCTAACGGTACTCCCTATGCATAATTTGCATCAACAAATTGCGTTCTATGACTTTTTTTAGGAAAATATACACTAAACAGCCGCTTGGCAGGTCCATTTACCTGCCTATCAACAATGTGCCAATGGTACCTGCCAATTGTCACGATAAGGGCCATGACAATTATCACCCCCTGACCCTATAAATAGAGGGAATGACCTCACTTCCACATCACACCTCAAATCAATCAGCATCAGTGATCTCAGCAATATTCTCTTACAATCAGCGAAGTTTATTCATGTCAAATTTCGTGCAATCTTACATGCCCATCCTTTTCATACCCAATTTGACAAAATCTCATTCTCCCTCATCCAAAATTCATCTTGTATTCAAAGGAGTTCATCCAAGATCAAATATCAAGCTTTAAAGAAGGTCAAAATGCTTCCCAATCTCTTTAATTTTCTGTGTTTGCATAAAATTCATAAGATTCATAATCTAGTTTTACTATAGTTCATACACATTAATATCTTACATTTTTATTAGTATATTGCACATACTTTATTTTCTATAAAAAATTTTAAAAAGAGTGTTACGCCCATGAGTTCCGAACGGGATTGTCCATCACACTTTTCCAAAACTAAACATTTTCTTCACACACACATATAAAAAAACTCCGTTTGAATCTATGTGATAAACCCCACCCCTATGTTGCATGCGAACAATGTGGACTTTCATGCCTTTATAGGCTACATAGGCATTTCAAATTAAAACCCGAGACTCGAGTCCAATTTTCTAAATTTTCAATTTTCAATTTCTTGATTTTCCTAAAATTCCCCATTTTCACATTTATCATATTCTTGCATTATTATACATATTATGTTTGTAATCCTTGTTAGCGTTTTATCCAACACATATTATCGTTTCATTATAACGATCAATATCACGATAAACGTATAAACCATATTTTATATATATTATTTTGGGAACATTTTCTATGGATGATCTCACTCTATCACTTTTATGGTATGAATTGGGCGATTTCAATCTTCAATATATATACACGCACACACACTTTATGGAGAAATAAAGAAAAATAATAACACAAGCCCATAAGAGATCGAAAGGGTGAGATGGGTTCCTAACACCTTCCCATTTCGTAACTTAGCCCCCGAACCCTTCGAACTATTAGTTCGTAAGCATCAGTTTTTTTATGCCGCTTTCTCGAGGCAGAAACATGTTCTTTTACCAGTTTTGTGCAAAATAGGCTGGTAACTCCATCTATTTACCTTTACCCCACACCGACGATGGTCGAAGAGTTCCTAAATCAAAAAAGGGGCCATTACCTTTCATCCTCCTTTCTTTCCCCGACCCCCATTCTTGGAAAGAACGACAGAGAAAAAGAGAGAGAGAGGAAGGGGACGCACGAATCTTCATGATCAGGTTGGCCACAGTGTCTCCATTGGACCTCTGGTCACCTGAAACTATAGTGCAGAAGGCTACTTAGTGGACATAGGCTCCTCTTTAGGGCTAAACGATGTATCTCTTTGTGTCATTACTCTTATTATTATCTCATTCTTTCCATATTGACATTTTATTACTTGTTTATTATTTTCTATCTCTAATTGGATCTCAATTTTCTAAGACAAACCTTGAAACTGATTTTAGACGATAACAAAATAGCGTTGTTTGTGGGGACGACAAAGCCTAGGGGTTTTCTCACCTTATCTTTGGTTTTTCATTTTTTAAAAACTTCATAAATTTTCCCTACTTCATTGACGACCTTATCATTGAGCAGATCGACTAGATTCCTTTGATTCCCTATTTTAAATACTCAATCCCCTGTTCTAGTAGGCAATTATGTCTAATCCGAACTTAGATCCAGGTTTTTCTCACTTAAAACAACTTTTTCACTTTTGATTTTGGAGGTTTTTGGTCTTTCTTTGTTTTCCTATCGATGTACTCTATTTCTGCAAATCCTATGAAAAATTATTGAACACCTTGAGAGTAGGCATAAATAGGTAGCACCACCCTCAACCCCTATTAGAATCGAGCATCTAGAAGGATTTATGCACATCCTCTTTAAGAGCCAAAAGGCTATGCAAGAAAGTACGAGTCATCTATCTCAAAGTGTGTTGGCCTCACTAAATTGACTAGCTTATTCAAAACCAGTTCTAGTGACCCCACTTGTGGGAAAAAAACAAAATAAACATAGGGAAACTTCCCCTCCTTCCTTATACAGGTATAGGAGGCAAGAGAATCGCACTAATGCAGTCGAAATTCCAAAGAGTCCAAGTTTGGGGTAGAACCTCAACCACGAGGTCAAATGGATATGGTGATGATCAAACATACTTTACTGAATGCATAAGTGATTTTTAAAGGCTTATCAGTGTACCAGTCTTTAATATGTTGGAAAATAGAGGGGTGCTATCACACCCTCCTTATTGCTATGAATGAACAAGAAGTACATATAAAGAAGTAAATTTAATTTAAGGCGGAATAACATATCATTTTATTCATTATTAATGTGTTACAATAAGTGGTACCACTGCAGGGGTGAATTACACGTTTCTAGTACACACGATAAAATAGAAAATTGAAAAGGGCCACTCCTTGCTCCCATTTGGTTTACTCTCTGCCCATACGATCACATATGCGAACAGGTGACCGGTGTCTATCTCTAGTAGGGAAGAGATACTATTTCCTTTCTCCGGGTACATCTGGAGAAGGAAGGAATTATCACAAATATGCTAAGTAGGTTATACCAGTCCTATAACAATGATATAGATATAAATGAGAGTTGGAGTGTGCATAGAATTAGTGTTTTAAAAAGGCTAACAATAATACGCTGATAATTTCATATTTATCGGGTTATAGACATCATAATGTGGGAATTTCATAATTCCATAGTGATTAATCTATGTAAGAATTTAAGACATATGAACAGTTTAATTAGAATCCTCGTTAAAGAAAATCAAGGATCTTTGAACTAATAATCCCATATTTACCAGTTCACTAAGGGGTATTGAGGTAATTAATACATCAGTATAACTTTATTAATCATCCTAAAACCTTTGGGCAAAAGTAACCTGATATGCTCACAATTAAAGTGGCACTCGTACGCATGTAGCAATAATCAGGGCTCTCAATTATCTGAGACCAATATGCCAAGTAAAATGTTTTGTGGGATAACACGTCAGTCTACTTCCTAGTTAATATTGATGCGTATAGTAAAATTATGCATAAAGTGCAAGGGTAAACTGAAACAATATAGTACATAATCTCAATTATTACTTGAGAAGGGTTAAAATTGATTCTAAAATTTAATACTGGTGATAATTCAAATAGTGATGATGGTTAGCAAAATACATAGTATGGCGGTATAATAACATACACATACTCAGAGTCAATGTGGCTATCATGGAGTGATATCAACAACAGTATTTCAAATACGTGAATTATAATACTGAAAAGGTAGGAAAGTCCTACGTGCTTGGGTATTCTGTTGAATTGTGGTCACATTGGGGTATTCAGAAGATTTGAGACTTGGTTTTCTGTTATAAAATGTGTGGCATAGGAGTATTAGGGTTTAATTAGTCAGTTTTGTACTTAAAAATTATCTTTAATAAAGGTCCGAGGTGTATGTGTAATTTATTTTTGCCAATTTGTCTTAAGGTCATTTTTTAGGTGCAAGAGATTTTTTGTTTTAAAATCGTTTGATGTGTGTAGGGGAAAAGTTTGGGGTATAAATTTCAAAGCTGGAAAAATTACTAGGGGTGAGTTTTTAATTTTAATAAAGTTTCTATAAGTAAAAACCTCATGTTTGCATAGCTTGAGCTATGAATATCCAAACATGGTCTTATCTTATACCATTTTAATCAGAAAAATTAAATAAAAAATTTGGGAAAAATCAGAGGATTCTAATGGGCCACGTGCCCTCATGCGCAGGGTCAAACTTTCTGGAAAAGTCTTCATTTTATTTTTCTCGACTTTGAATTTTTAGGGTTTAAAACTTTGATTGAGTTTTTCTCCTTCTATGTTATACCATTTGATATGATTTTTTAACAAGTTAAACCTAGTTTTTCATGAGGATTTCAAATATATAAGTTTCATGGTTCGAGTCTCAATATATTTTGAGTTGTAAAACTGTGTTTTTTTAGGAATTTTTTACTTAACATTTGTGGATTTATATAGTACGGCAGGGTATCTTATGAATTAGGTTCGGTTTCTTCTATGTATGAGTGTAACTTGGTCTTGGTTTCAAGGATTTTCATGGAGTATATGTCGACATTTGTTGGTTTTTAGTTTTAAAATCACTATCGATTAGCCTTTTGTACGAACATTCATGGGTCTTTACCGTTACACTTGACATCCTGAGGTTCTAAGGAGTCTATTCATGGCTTGAAATCGAAGGTTTAGTTACTATAATATATTTCACCCTTAAAGCTCAAGCTTTAATGGTGTTCCTACTATTTTCTTCGGTTTTATGCATTTCTACATGTAAAATATTGCATGTTTCTAGTGTTCTACCTATATTAACTATGCAGAAATCTACTAGAATTGAAAAAATTGAATTTAAAGCATAAAATTAGGGGTTACCTGAATTGAGGGAGAATTCAAACTTTGAGAATGAACAATGGGAAAAGTATTTACTGTGTCTAACGTAGGGTATTTATACTACTTTGAGGGGAGAGTTGATTAGTGTACAAAAAGGTGGATGTGAATGAAGTTAGGGTGAGTTTTGAGTCGGGTTAAAATGGGTGCACATAGTTTCCTAGGTTTGCCATGTGTTAACATGTGGTTTTCACCTCCTTTGTTGATGTGGTTGTGTGTGTAGGCTAGGGTAACACTAAGGCTTATATTTGGGTCCTTTATATTTGATGGAATGGAAATTATGTCCATAAAGTATGTTTTAGGTAAAGTTTAGGGTATTTTGGTAATTTAAAAAAGTTTACAGGGTTGAAAGTCTAATTTCATGCCAATTGAGGTCAAAACGTTCGATTTGATTTATACCTTGTTTTATTTCATTTTGAAAGTTTCAAGGATTTTTTTGTAATAAATAAAAACTTTAAGGGTGGAAAAAAATCTTGTGGGATTTTTAACATAGGTCATTTCTTTTTCAAAAGACTTTTCATTTTACTATCTTAGGGGGTTTAAAATCGAGATCATAGGTTGTATTAAGGTTTGAAAATTCTCGATTCGTACAGGCACGATCATATCCGCACCCTGGAGGAAGTGCAATGGCAGAAGAGTTTAGGAAATTGGATTCAAATAGGGAGACTGGATCAAGATATAATGCTAGGAAATCTGCCAAATTTGGGCACATTAGTCAAAGAAAAGAGATCTCAATCGAGAACCATGCTCGAGTTGACAGGTCGTAGTGGCATATGAATAAGGCTAACCATATAAGGGAATAATCCAAAGCATAAAGTATCACTTATGCGACTTCGTCAAGAAGAAAAGCCCATGATATGCGGATTTGTAAAGGGATCGCCATTTACGACCTTCCTGGTTAGCTATCCCACCCATGGAAAATTCAATCCACCTGCGATCACTCCCAGGTATAATGGGAAATCAAATTCAATATTTGTAAGGACATGTTTTATAATTCATGTTTATATTAGAGTATGTCCTATACTTATGCAACCGTCGAAGAGTATTCAAGATCATTCAAGCATCAAGACGGATCCGAATATCAATATTCTTCATAAAATAAGCTTTTACAAGACGAATTTGGTAAAGATTATGTTCTTATTCCATAATTATTGACTTAGGATATTGGGATATTTTGTCAAAATATTTTCTACGTGTTGGAGAAGAGCTTTAAATATTTTTCGTCAAAAATATAATTTTTGGAATTTTTGAGGCGGTGCATTTACCGAGAAAAATAAAAATAAAATTATTTAATTTTAATCTCGTTCGAACGACACCGTATGTCGTTCAAACGACATCGCATGTCGCTCGAAGTTCCAGATGTTGTTCAAATGACACTTGATCTCATTTAAATGACACGCTATCTCGTTTGAGTGACCTGCCGCCTTAAAGTTTTTATAAATAGGACTCTTCAACTCTGTTTTCCATAAGAAGTCTTTCTCGTTTTTCATTCTGCAAACACTGTGAAATCAGTTGAACATTTTTGGCTTCTTCTTTGTTTTCAATTCCCAAAAATCCCATATGTTGTGGTGAATTATTTTGGAATCCAAGAACATACATCTTTTCAAAGTTTTCTCTTGTAAGGAGGGTAACCTACTGTTGATTTAGGTATCACTTGAGAGAGGTACCGGGCTGACGATTGTGGTCATTGAGGTTCACTGCGTGTGGATCTTTACTGAAGATAAAACCGTGTATTCTTGTGGAGTATATGTGGTTGTTCCATTTTTTACGACACCGATCGAATCCTATGGGTATTCGTGTGTCGAACTATATTTTATTGTAACCGTGTAAGTTGAGATTCATAATTATCATGAAATAAAAGGTTTTGCCCTTCGGGGATTTTTCCTGACATTGGTTTCCTTTGCATGCTTACTGGTTTTATGTTATCAAATTACCTAGATGCATGTGTTAGGGTTTAACTAAAAATTAGGTTAATTAAAATTGGATTTATTTGAGAAATCACATTATTCCAATGTAGCACACTCTCAAATTGGTATTAGAGCCTGTTGCTCTAAGTTATTGTGTTATGATCCTAATTTTTCAAAACTGGTTTGAAAATTGATTTTCTTAAAATCAAATTTATTTGAAAAATCGCATTATTCCGCTGTAGCACACTCTCACATTCTTAAAATATGGCTTTTGACGATTTTGATTATTTCGATGTCAACTTTTTGAAAAGTCTAATTGAAAAATTCACACGAACTCTTATTTTAAGTCTTCCGTTGAAAACGATTCTGAGAGGTGTTCGAGTTGTGAGGGTGTTGGTGCATGATAGATGAGTGTCCCACAAATTTAAGGAAGAAATTGTCATCTCATGTTTCTACCCTTAGTGATAGTGATTCGTAAGAAGAAGTTTTTTATGATTCTAGGTGAGAGCTTCCCACCCATGTGATTAGTGATAATAGTGAGGATGATGAGAGTGAGGATGGAAGTGTAGATGAGTTTAACTTGTAAACGACTTTCAATGAACTCTATGCTGAAGCTTTGAAAATAAAGATAGAAAATTTGAAATTGAAAGCTCAATTGAAAGAGCGTGCCTTAAAAAATGATAATGATGAAGAACTTGGGTAACGTGAGAAAATTTTGAGAGAGAAGCTTGAGTACGTCGAGAGTGAGAGAGATTGTCTTAGAGGGTTGATGGAGACTATGAAAAAGGAGATTCTCGAGTTTGAGGATTCTAGGCGCGTACTTAAATCTAGGATATGTGAACTTGAGAAAAGTTTGAGAGATTAGGGATAGTTCCCTAATTGTCAATAGTGTTCAAGATTAAGCAACCAAGGCAGCTCGAGCATGGCAACTCAAGCGTGGCAACTCAGCGAGGCAGCTTGGCACGACAACTCATACTATAGCTTGTTGTATTAGTCATGCTGTATTTTTTTGCTCATTGACTCTAAGCTATAACGGTTGTAATGTTGTAACGATAATGATAACGAGTTTGTGTGAGGTCAAACGGTACTCGCGAGAGACCAGGCTTGGCAAGGCCTGGGAGAGCTTTCATGCTCTATCGAATGACCTCACCGTGGGAACTTTAGAGGGACTTGGTTTGGAGGATTGAGAAGTAAGGCACCGTTGGGGCTCTCCCCAACCATCTTAGATACACCTGGTAAAACATCGAAAGACCTTGACCGTGGAACCTCGGGTGGAGCAGCTTGGAGTTCCATCGGGCATTAAGTTGCGAACCAAACAACCCTCTACTTAATGTCACATCTACTGTAGGTGATGTCACTAGCCAGCTAAATAATATCGAACATGTACTTGAGTAAACCACCGTGGTATTTGGGGTTGTCAGGCAGTTGGTGAGCCACCTCTGGAACAAAATCCCCCTGACACACAGTGGTTAGGCAAAAGGCATGTCTTGGAATTTAATGTTTGTGACGTGGAGACAACTAGTGCATCAGGCATTTATTGTTGTGACATAAAGTATGAGGGATATCTTTCATAGTTTTAATGACTGAGTTGCCTTGGGGATGGTGTGGGGGGATATTTAAGGACCCCAACCACCCCTGAGGAGGGACATGATCTTGGAGGAGAACTCTAGAGTTTTTACTAGAGATACACATCAGAGAGAGAGTTATTGCGAACCAGAGGGTTTACCCACCCACCATTGTTACTTATTACGAAGCTTCTAATACTTGACAGAGATTCTTGAGAGTATTAGGTGTGTTTCTACCTGCCTACCAAGGTGTATCTAGGGTGCTTACTTCTCTCTCCCTCTAGCTAAGTTACTTCTAGGGTTCATTACTATTTCCTGAGTTATACACGAGAGTTTTGTTAGTTTAAACTGACTTTATCTTCATTGGGTTTGTGTTTGTGTGTACTATCATTAATCCAAATCTTTGGCCAAGTTAGCTTATCATTACCATACTCAAATAGGGGTTACGCCTCCATCTTATCTTATCTAAAGTACCCTCTTACATTTGGCGACTCTGCTGGGGAGGCATTTTCCTAGGTAAGGAGTATGGTGCAGGATAATGCCACTCGAAGACTCAACTTTGATGATATCCAGCATAATGAAGAACAACCCGCGAGGGAGCAAAAGGCCCTGAGGGATGGGGCTCCTCGAGTGGAGGTACCCCCGGTCCCAAAGATGTCAGACGTTCCAGGGGCGACACAACCTTCCACGAGCGCGGAGTTGGGACCCGCCCAGATCGTGCTCCTCATGAGCAAGTTTCACGAGTTTTTGCAAACTACAGTAGCTTCAACCATACTGGGAGGATTACAGGCTAATACTTTCGTAACACCGGGAGTAGCTCCACCAGGTGCAGGTATTGCAAGAACGATTCCAGCAAGCGTACCCTCTGTGGCAAATCCAACAGTGGGAACCTTAGGAGTTTCAACGGCACCACCGGTAATGTTTGTTTTATTTGCAACGAGAGCTCGGCCCATGGCCCTGCTGATGGTTTCCCCGGTGGCCTCGCCTATGGAAGAAATGAGAAAAGAGATGCAGAAGGAGATGTTGAAGTTCATGCGGGCTTCCTCGCAATCAGCTGGCGAAGTGGATGCAGTTTATGATGACTTCCGAACACCCTATCCTCAAGCGTACAACGATGAGCCTTACCCAAAGGACTATATTCCCCCTATCTTTGAAAAATATACAGGGAAAGGTGGGAACCCAAAGGAGCACATTAAGCGGTTTGTTGAACACTTGGGGGCTCATTGCAATTATGAGAAGCTTATATTGAGGGAGTTTTCCAAATCCCTAATCGATAAGGCATACACCTAGTACTCCCACTTAACTCCCAACAGCGTTTCTACGTGGGAGGAGATGCATGTATTATTTGTCCAAAAGTTCTTTCTGGCAGAAGATGAGTTCACCTTGACCCAACTGGGTAGGGAGAGGCAGAGACCTGGGGAGGAGGTGGTGTCCTATGTTCGAAGGTTCAGGGAAAGGTCCCTCGATGTCTGGGAGGAGGCCACAGAGTCCAAGTTATTACAAATTTGCGCTGAGGGACTGCTTCCTGAATACATCTGCCATTTTATCAATGAGACGCGCGAGGGGACTTTTACGGTATTCTTAAAAGCGATACGAAACATCTCTTTAGTGGTGCGACCCAATCCGGTGGTAGCACCCATGATGTTCAGGCAGTCGATGCAACTCGCGAGGGGGGAGGTATCAGCCCCCACGGGTAGGGTACGCCGAGGGGGAAGATAGGGGCAAGGCACCGAAGAGGGACAACAAGAGGAAGTTTGGAAGAGACAGAGAAGACCCACCATCGTTGCCTTGCACGATAAAAGAGGCTATGAGTTATTATAACGCGATGGTCCAAGGGGGAACAGTTTATGAACCGAAAGGCATTTCGATGGAAGAACCCGATGATGCAACGAAGGCAGATCCTAAATATAATCAGATTCATCGAAACATCCAACATACAATGGAGATCTGTTTCACGTTAAGAAGAATTATTGATAAGTATATAAAGGAGGGAATGTTGAAGATCCCCCCACAAAATGTTAATAACAACCCACTACCAGCGCATGGGGCCAATCTCGTGGTGGCCTATGATGAAGAGGCGAAGAGAGAAGGAGAGGAGTACGAGGAAGCTTTAGAGATTTGCACCAGGGGAATGGCTAACGTCGTGTTATCTTACTATGAAGCAAGCGCCAAGGATGTGGAGGATGCACATGATGCCGAAAGCGAAGAGGTAGACCCGACCTTAGAATATGGGGCAGTTTCAAAATCCCCAAAGTTCACTTGGTTCTTCAGACAAGTGGGGATTCCAAAGGAGAGTAGGCTGGAGATAACCCAAGCGATACTTGATATTTCAAAAAAGAACGCGGTCCCTTCGCTGAGATGGAAGGGATCCGTGGCTATGTTGATGAGAAGGTTTCTGTCAGAGGTAACCTTCAGCGATGCAGATAGGGCTGTAAGGTTCCCTCACAACATGCCATTGTATGTGACCGCCAGGGTCAACGGAGTTAGCTTCGCAAGTAATCTTATGGATGGAGGATCTTCCATCAATATTATGCCAATCAATTCCTTTCACGCGACAAATATTACAGAAGAAAGGTTGGTCCCCAGGCCTTTTGTAACTTCGGGGTATGATAACCAATCCTCCAAATCTATCGAGTATGTTAATGTGGGGATTGTGATGGGAAATTTGAGTTCCCATATAAAGTTCCACGTGATAGAGAGTGCCACTTCCTATCATCTGTTAATAAGAAGGGTGTGGATGCACAACCAAGGCCTGGTTCCTTATATATACCACCAATGTGCTAAGGCAAATGTCAAGGGAACAGAGGTAACCATTAAGGCCACAAAGAGGCCCTTCGCGGTTGAAGAAGCTCACCTGGTGGACGCAACATTTTACACGAAGATGGAGGAAGATGCCCGTATCTTAACAAGAAGAATTAAGGGAGCATCGGTTCCCTCGATCAAAGAAAGTATGGGGCCCTTAAATGAACAGAAGACGCAGAGCGACCCAGGGGAAACACCCGAAGAATCTCAGCAGGTGATCCCTCGACCCCAGGGCATCTCGAAGCAGCTTAAAGATAGGATGATACAGAGAATGGACCCATTGCAGTACGAGGCCTGGCGACAGAGCGTGTTGAGTCAGTTTTCAGGAGGAAGGGTTGCTGAGGCTTCTAGAGAAAGGAAAAGGAAGACAGTCATAACGACCGGCAGACAATGCAAGAAGGTCATCACCAAAGGAGGAAAGGTGGTCTATCGTTTGTGATGGTGTGAACGGGCGGCCGAAGGAACCAATGATGAGGCTGACCCGGTATATAAATGATTTTTGGTAGATTAAAAAGGGAAATGTATGGTGATAGACAACTCCAAAATATAAGAGTTTATGGGAGATTTGGCTCAAGAGCCTGATTGCATGACAGATAGACCAAGGCCACAGGCGCAAGAATTGAAGCGGTTGAACCTGGACAAAGAGGGAGAGGAACCAAGACCCATCTTCATCTCGAAGGATCTCAGCGCTAAAAAATGACAGGCCTTTATCGAATTGATTCGGGAGTTCATAGAAATTTTCGTGTGGAAATGCACGGAAATGGAAGGGTTGGATGAGGAAGTAAGTTGCCACAGGTTGAACGTAATGCCTTCAGCCATTCAAGTGAAGCAGGAAATAAGAACGTACAAACTCGAGCTGGATCTAAAGATAAAAGAAGAGGTCTAGTGCCTACTAACGGCAGGATTCATCGTGCCGATACAACACCCACTCTGGCTATCCAGTATTATCCCAATGGGAAAGAAGGACAAAAACCAGATAAGGATTTGTGTGGACTTTAGAGATTTGAGTAGAGCTTGTCCTAAAGATGAGTTCCCTATACCCTCCATCAATAGGCTGATAGACGCAACGGATGGTCATGAGATGTATAGCTTTATGGATGGGTATGTGGGGTATAATCAGATCAAGATGGACCCCCTCGAATGCAGAGAAAATGGCATTCAGAACACCGTTGGGTAATTTCATGTACAGAGTAATGCCATTCGGCCTCAAGAATGCTGGGGCGACTTACAGAGAACGATGATGGACATTATCCATGACTTCCTCCACAAATTTGTAGAATTTTATGTGGATGACTTGGTCATCAAATCGAGGGAGGAGGGGTCCCACTTGAGCGATTTGAGGAAGGTGTTTTCTCGTTGAAGGAGGTACAAGTTGAGAATGAATCCATTAAAGTGTGTTTTTGGAGTAACAAGAGGAAAATTCTTAGGCTTTGTGGTTGATCAACAGGGGGTGCAAATGAACCAGGACAAACGACGAGCGATCTTAGAAATGCCAAGCCCTAGGACAGTGCGGGAGTTGAAGAGCTTCCTCGGTAAGGTCTCCTACCTTAGGAGATTTGTACCTGGGTTGGCCGAAGTAACACACCCGTTGATGCAGCTGTTGCGAAAGAGCACAAAGTTCAACTGGGAGGAGGTTCACCAAGAGTTTTTCGCTGGGCTGAAGAAGTTGTTGGTTTCACCACAGATCATGGTTCCCCCACGGGCATGAATGCCGTTGCAGTTATACCTTACATCTACCACGAGATCCGTTGGAGCTCTGCTAGCACAAGAAGTCGATGGGCAAGAAAGACCAGTTTACTACCTCAGTAGAATCATACATGGGCCGGAAATTAGATATAGCAGCCTAGAAAGGCATTGTTTGGCCTTGGTCTTTGTAGCACAAAAACTTAGGCATTATATGCTATCTCTCACGATTCATATTGTGACTAAATGTGATCCCATTAAGTATTTACTGGCAAGAACTATATTAATGGGCAGGGTGGCTAGGTGGTTCCTCATCCTTTCAGAATATGACTTGAAGTGTGTAGTTCCTCGCGCGATCAAGAGCCAGGCGAATGCCGATCTATTAGCAATATTCCCATCAGAAACGTTTGAATCACTTAGAGAAGACATTTCGAGAGACGACCTACAAGCTAATATCTGTGTGCAACTGAGGAGGAGTGGACGATGCAGTTTAATGGATCTTCAGCAGAAAAGAAGGGAGGGGCAGGGGTTATTCTTTCAAAGGGAAGGGAAGAAATTTGCCTTTCCTATAAGTTAGATTTCCCTTGCTCCAATAACGAAGCAGAGTACGAGGCATTGGTGCTAGGGTTGCTAGAAGCTCTTCGAAGGGGAATTCGTTCACTCTGCATTAAGGGCGATTCGAACTTAGTGATCCAAAAAATAAATAGAGAATACGCGTTGAAGCACATGAACCTGGCACCATACATAATGATTATCCAGAGACTCCTCAACCAGTTCCATCAGACTAAGATCAAGAGACATCCCAGAACGATGAATCACCACCCAGATGCGTACGCAACTATTGCCCAGAAAATGGTCATGAGGAACGATACAACTATCGTCATGGTCCAACGAAGAACAACCCCTTCGGTGGTGCAATCAATTCTACCGATGGAGGAAGATGCGAAATGGAGGGGAGAGATTAGGAAGCAGCTGGAGTCTGGCGAGGGGGCGATGGGGCTAAGAGAGTTATCCCAATATTTCACAAACTAGGGAAATCTCTACTTTAAAAACGTAGGTGGATGGTTATCAAGATGCATTGGCCCAGAAGAAGCAGGGCGAAGGTTAAAAAAAACACATGAGGAGCACTGCGAAACAACTGAGGTACCTCTTTATAGGAGAATTCAACGAGAGGGATACTTCTGGCCTAGAATGAAGCAGGACGCGGTGGAGCTACAACGGTGGTGCGATAAGTGCTAGCTTTTCTTTGAAGCGGCTGAATGTCATTTCATTGAAACTCAGACTGATTGGAGGCAACCCTATATTGACTTCATTAAAGATAGAGTTGCCCCGACCGAAAAAATTGATGCAATGAGACTAAAGCGAAGGGACCCAAGGTTCTATATCCAGGAGGGGCATCTCTACTGAAGGGATACTTCAATCGACCATTGCGTTGAATCACAAAGGAAGAAGCAACTAAGGTCCTCAAACAGGCGCACGACACAACTCATATAGGAGGGTCCAAGTTGTATGATCAGCTGATGACATTGGGGTATTATTGGCCAATGATGGAGAATAACTCTGCTGAGTTCGTTCGAAAGTGCAAGGCTTGCCAGCTACATAGAAACATGATCCATGCCCCAACGGTAGACTTACACTATCTGGAAATGCCTTACCCTTTTCACACTTGGGCGTTTGACCTGGTGGGGACATTACATCCTTCTTCGAGGGGGAAGATATGGATATTATTCGCAATGGAATGCTTTAAAAAGTGGGCCGAAGCAATACCACTCAGAAGGGAAACGGCTGGGGCGGTAAGCAAGTTCATCAGAGAATACATCATTTATCATTTTGGGATCCGAAAGGTTATTCTCTCGGATAACGGGACTCCCTTCGTCAATTCAGAAATAACAATGCTCATAGACAAGTACTCCATCGTTCATCATACTTCAACGGTGGCATACCCAAAGGGAAACGGTCAAGCCGAAGCAACTAACAAAACACTGGTTAATATTCTGGCCAAGGTAATGGAGGACTTCCTAGGATCGTGGGACGACAAGATACCAGCCGTTCTATGGGCCTATCGGATAACTAAGAGAAAGCCTACGGGGTATACGCCATTCTGTCTTGTTTATGGGGCTGAGGCAATTCTCCTAGTAGAGTTAGAGGTTCCCTCGTCTCGATATGCTCTGCGAAGCAGTATGCTCCCTAAGAATGGACACGTACAGTTGGAAGCATTGGACGAGCACAGGGATAATGCGATGCAACACTTTCAAATGTATACGAAGCATCTCTCCAGGGCATATGACAACTTGGTAAGACCAAGGAAATTCGTGGAAGGAGATCTCGTGTTAAAGGCAGCAGTTAAACATATTAAGGGGCTTCCTCTACCTAAGTTTGCAGCAAATTGGGAGGGACCTTTCATCATAAAGTAGGCTCATGACTCAGGTTATTATTTAATTTCTAAGATAGAAGAAGACAGGCCATTTAAGATTAACAACAAATGCTTGAAGGTCTATCACGTGTAGGCCATTACGTTTAGAGTCACCAATGTACTTAACTAATATGAATATATGACTTCCTTTTGTTTATGAAGGTCCACTTTATTTTATTTGTTTGCTTTCTAGAGTTAAAAGAACTACAGAACTCTGTATCATGATCTATGTAAACGACTGTAACGCAAAGAAATAACATGGGAATAAGTTTTCTTTTCCATTCATATACTTTGAGGCATTACAAAAAAATAGGAACAATCGCCCAAGGATTACATAGGAGAAAAGAAAAAAATACATATACAAGAAGCTCATTAACCCAGGAGGAACCACAGATTAGGGGAAGAGAAGAAATCTCCAGGGAGACCCGCAGAGGCTGCTTGACAGGACCGTTGGGCGCTGATAAAAACCTCTATCCTTATCTGCGATTGTGTATGCTCGATTAGGAGTTTCTCTCATTTTGACTTCGCCAAACGCAGAGCTTCCTCGAGATTCTCCACCTCCTTATCAACAGCATCGAGGAGAGGTACTAGCTCGGCCAACTTGGCTTCCTCGACCCTCTGATCCTCCTGATGTTTTTGCAAAAGCTCCCGTTGCCTGTCTAACTGCTGGCTCTTCAGATTCTTCAAGTGTGCAATGAGACAATCAAAATGGAACCCATCACGACCCAACTCCCTCAAATAGCCCAAGAACTGATTAAAGAGGGGCCTGGTCACATTCACAGTCGGAGTGTCTATGATATCAGCAATAACGGTGGCCATACCTTGGAGCCTATGACTCATAACTGTGATGTTGGAACGAAGGCAGTCCACCATAAGCTCACGAGTCTCTCAATGACCAAACGATGGTTGGCAGGCATTTGGTGAGAACATTGAGTACCATCAGGTAGAAGGCGGGAGGAGCCAAGTCAAGCAGAGGAAGCTCTCACCCAGATTCGCTATCCGCGATAGCACCTGTCGTGGAACCTTAACCATTATGACTCGATTCTTCAGAGGATACAGGTTCACGAGGTGTCGAGGCAACAAGCGAAGGAACTGGCGGCGAATCCTCCCAAGCAACCTGTAAACAGAGGCGAAATAATAAGAGTTTATTAAAAATCTTAACAAAGTTCTTTCGTTGTTAAGTCACCGTTATAGGTGGAGTTTATTAAAAATCTTAACAAGTGCTTTCGTTGTTAAGTCACCGTTATAGGTGGAGTTTATTAAAAAAATCTTAACAAGTGCTTTCGTTGTTTAGTCACCGTTATAGGTGGAGTTCATTAAAAATCTTAACAGGTGTTTTCGTTGTTAAGTCACCGTTATAGGTGGAGTTTATTAAAAATCTTAACAAGTGCTTTCGTTGTTAAGTCACCGTTATAGGTTGAGTTTATTAAAAATCTTAACAAGTGCTTTCGTTGTTAAGTCACCCTTATAGGTGGAGTTTATTAAAAAAAATCTTAACAAGTGCTTTCGTTGTTAAGTCACCGTTATAGGTGGAGTTTATTAAAAATCTTAACAAGTGCTTTCGTTGTTAAGTCACCGTTATATGTGGAGTTTATTAAAAATCTTAACAAGTGCTTTCGTTGTTAAGTCACCGTTATAGGTGGAGTTTATTTAAAAAAATCTTAACAAGTGTTTTCCTTGTTAAGTCACCGTTATAGGTGGAGTTTATTAAAAATCTTAACAAGCGTTTTTGTTGTTAAGTCACCGTTATACGTGCAGTTTATTAAAGATCTTAACAGGTGTTTTCGTTGTTAAGTCACCGTTATAGGTGGAGTTGGTCAAAATTCTTAACAAGTGTTTTCGTTGTTAAGTCACCAATAGGCGGAGTTTATGAAAAATAACTTAAAATGCTTTCTTCGATTAAGTCACCCATAAAAGTGGATTTCGAGAAATTGAGAAATATAAAAAAATTAGAAAAGCACCTCAGCAGCAGCAGGAGTAAGGGTAATCACCAAGGGGGTCATAATGCCAGAAACCGTGGGAGGCGGGCTCATTACCTCGACAGCCTCAACGGATCCCTTGAGTGTAGAAGCTTCGAAGGAGGGAACACCTCCCTCGCCAATATAGGGCATTACGGCAAGCACGGGCGCATCATCTGAATGAGATGTTGGCCCTTCGAGAGATGTCCCAACTGGAGCAGCTACTCCAACCTAGGCCTGAGAAAGGATAAGGCCACTCAACGCGAAAGGCGGAGAAAGGCTTGGAGAGAGATACAAAGATAAAAACAAAGCTTAGATAAAAGGAGTAGTTGCAAAGGGACAAGAGACAGAAATGCACTTAGCTTACCCCCATTATGGCACTAAAGAGAGGAACTGTAGCAAGGGGTCTTGACAGTACAGGAGGAAGGAGAATGTTGGCTACCAGAGACACCACATCCACCTAAAAAAGCCCAATATGTTACAATTAGGGAATAAATGGGACAAATAAAAGATACAAAGCTCGAAAAGACACTTACCTGTGGCACACTCTTTTCGACCACAACCAGGGGCAGAGAGACCTCCCGCTCCGAAGGTAACTCAGAGGAGGCTGGAGCAGGTGCCTCGGGCTGGCTAAACAACCCAACAGCACCCGCGACGGCATGTCTGGCCTGATGGGAGGAGGAATGGCGTGAATAGGTGAGGCTTATTAAAGGAGAACGGGGAAGGAAGGCAGTGGCTGGAGGAGCACCACAACATCCACCCACGAAACGACTCACTGGAGGGATGGGGGACTGGGAGGACTGACTCGCATTTTTTCAACTCCCTGTACCAAAGATATCAGGAAATAAGTAAAAAAAAATGCCACGTCAAGAGAAGAATGAGAGATAAAGAATGCACATATACCTCAGATCCGGAGGGAGAACGAGGTGATAAAACTACTGGTGAAGATGGCATAGAGGCTGGGACAGAAGGAGCTAGTGATGAAGCACGCTCAGATATTTGTTTCTTTTGGGGCTTGGTACCCAGCGTCTTCCTTCTTGATCCCGTGGAACCCCCAATTTCAGGCACCTTCGACCTTCTTCTTCTCTTTACAGGGGGCTCACTAGGATCCACTAATACTTTTGGGAATGCACCCAAAGGAGGAATGACAACTGCGCGCCATTCAAACTCAGTGTTTATTCAGGCAACCTCGGCCTCTACCTGCATCCTCAGCTCTTTAGCTAGTTCCGGGGACATCGAAGGGGGAACGGAGGCAATTGGGAATGCCTCTAGTAGAGTCCCTGTTTTACCTTTGACCTTGGCTTTCTTAGACTTGGATTTTCTGGCCCTCTTGGCAGGTGGCTCAGAAGGCCCTTCTCTCGTGGCAGCTTTGGCCATAGGAATAGACGATTTGAGTCGCAGTGGCCTTGGGTTTTGGAGTGGAGGTTGGGACCATGGGGCAATGAGGAGGTAATTCATGAGGAGACTCCTTAACAGTCTTGCTTAAAGGAAACTCAACCTCGAGCACGGAGTTCCCCTTTAGACCCAACTCAGAGGAAGAAAAGGAAAGGACTAGGGGATAGCAAGGAGGGGACTGGATATACTCACGAATCATGGCCAACTTCTCCAGATGGAACTTCGTGGTAAAGGATGTGGATACGTCTCCTTTCCTTGTGGCACTCGGGAGGGTGACACGCCCATCAATGGTGAATGTCATGCCAAGCACCGCAGCGGTAGTATAGAAGGTACATGCCTCGGTAAAGGTGGCCCTGGAATGATTGTTCTGTAACACGGGTCGAGGAGCCCCCTGGTCGAACCCAAATTATCTACTACTTCTATTAGGGTTGTAAGGCTCATAAGCATATCCCCATTCAGTGTACGAGGGGAGGAACTCGGGGGTAAAAAGAAGCACTATAGCCTGCGAGGGATCCACTACAACCGGATTAAATCTAACCGTTGTGGCTGCAGTAGGAAAGAAGTCCTAAGTATGGGCGAAGGTGGGCTCACTGTATGGCCTCATTATGAAGGAGTCCGAATGGTCAAAAACCTCCATTATGTCCTTTCGGCTCTGCTTCTTGTGGAAACATAGGAGGTGTGGGGGTTTGATACCTTGGCTCACAGGCATAAAAACTGACTTCGTAGGAATGGCAGGAAAGCGGGTATAGAGGAAGCCCGTCAAGATGATGGTGTTGGCAAAATTAGCCAAATTATAGCGGCCCAGTGATCGTTCCATGTCAATATGTGTTCGATCCAACTAAGTGTAGAGGGACCCTAAGGCAATGGCAGCCAGAGGTAGGTTGAATCCTTTGGCCAAACGAATGGAGATGTTTATCAGGTCCCTCCTGGGCTGATCGTTGGGCTTTCCAGTAAGAAAGAAGCGTGAAAGTAATACGAGTATGTAGGCCGGTAGTTCCAAGGAGGTACCTCTACCACGGCCCGTTACATCACTAGCATCCTTCGATGTCAGAACCTCGAAAAAATAGTTGATAAGAGGGGAAAGGTAGCTTTATTCGAGGGACTGATGCAACTGCAGTAGAATTCGATCCAGTTCAACCCGATCAGCAGCCTCTTCGGCGTCCAGAGACTCGTCGTGATAAGTATACTCGCCCATGGGCTCGAACCCAAGGAGTTCGCAGATATCCTCCAACGTAAAAATAAACTCCCCCCACGCAGCAAAGAAGGTGTGGGTTATGATGTTCCATCGGGAGACTAGCACTTGAAGTGCCGTGTTGTGCTTCGAGAGAGTAAACTTGCCAAACCAGTAAGCTCGATGCAGCCCAACCTTCGTAAGAGCAGCAGCATGGGAGCTCTACATGTGTGTGTGTGCCACGCAATAAAATGGGCTAGTGATCCCACAGGTGCTTCGAAGTCAATCTGGGAATAGGGAAAGTCACCATGATCCAAACGGAAGTGTATAGTCCCCTCTGGTGGAAGATAACCCCACTTCGACGAATCCACTTCTTCATCACCCAGTAGTAATGGATCAAACTTATATGAGAAGTGGTAGGTCTTGCACGCCTTAGAAAACTTATCAGCTTCTTCTTCAAAAATGGGCGCACGACGATAGAAGTGTAGATGTTCTTGACGGGCAGCGACCAGGGCAGCGCCGCTAAGGGTGGTGGCAGTGCCAGCAGCGGCAGGGGGGAATCAGGCTGGGTAGGGGTAACAACCTTGGAAATACTAGAAGAAGACATGAGAAAATGGCGTAGATGGGCGAAAATGGCTAAGAACAAGAAGAGAGGAGCACAACCGCAGGTGGTGGTGCAAAAAAAAGCTGAGAGAAAGAGGAGGCTAAGCAAAAAAGAGGGCAACAATGGAGGCCGCGCAAGCTCTCTCTCTACAAAAAAGCGGGGGTGTTGAAGGAGATGAAGAAGACTAACATATATTAGAGTTTTGAAATAAAAAAGAGACATTTGAAGGGTTTTAAACTCGACCCTTGACGTTTCCCACGAGCGCATGTGCAAAGGAGGCATCTAGTCATTTCAAAAGAGCACGTGGCACATTGGGAAGGGCCCCGATAGCTGAAAGGACAACATTACGTCGAATACGAAGCGACGTCTGGGGAATAGATGGGGTTTCCTTCTTAACTAAGTTTCTGTTTTGGCGCCAAATTGGTGTCAGACATATCTAATAACTCCCAACAAAAAAGATGTCCCAACGGTTCAAAATGGCCCCTCCCCACAAGTCCAAACGTTGTTTAATTTGTGACTCAGTTACATCGAGGAGAATTTCTATTTTTTTTAACATAGCGAAGCATTACAAGGGAGAATTTCACTTGCCAAAAGTCCAAACAACTATTTGAGAAGAATAGTAGGCCTCTCGGGAGAATTTCACATAATAAAGCTAGAACGGTTGAGGATCAGCATGAGGAGATAGTCGCGATGCCTCTTTGCCCAAACCCCAGTCAGTCATGACGCTTCGGCTCTGGTACACGCAGAGAAGGTTCATCATATTAAGAAGTTTCGTGCAGACATCTCTTGTTCCAAAAAATCTCTCCACGAAGGGGCATATGTAGAAGGGGCTTGACGGTAATCCTGAGATTAGGGATAGTTCCCTAATTGGCAATAGTATTCGAGATTAAGCAACCAAGGTAGCTCGAGCGTGGAAACTTAGCGAGATAGCTTGGTACGACAACTCATACTATAGTTTGTTGTATTAGTCATGTTGTATTTTTGTGCTTATTGAATCTAAGCTATAACGGTTGTAATGTTGTAACGAGAATGATAATGAGTTTGTGTGAGGTCAAACGGTACTCGCGAGAGACCAGGCTTGGCAGAGCCTGGGAGAGCTTTCATGCTCTATTGAATGACCTCACCGTGGGAACTTTAGAGGGACTTGGTTTGGAGGATTGAGAAGTAAGGCACCGTTGGGGCTCCCCCCAAACATCTTAGATACACCTGGTAAAACACCTAAAGACCCTAACCGTGGAACCTCGGGTGGAGCAGCTTGGAGTTCCATCGGGCGTTAAGTTGCGAACCAAACAACCCTCTACTTAATGTCACATCTACTGTAGGTGATGTCACTAGCCAGCTAAACAATGTCGGACATGCACTTGAGTAAACCACCGTGGTATTTGGGGTTGCCAGGCTGTTGGTGAGACACCTCTGTGACAACAGCCCCCTGACACACAGTGGTTAGGCAAAAGGCATGTCTTGGCATTTAATGTTTGTGACGTGGAGACAACTAGTGCATCAGGCATTTAATGTTGTGACATAAAGTATGGGGGATGTCTTTCATAGTTTTAATGGCTGAATTGCCTCGGGGATGATGTGGGAGGCTATTTAAGGACCCCAACCACCCCTGAGGAGGGACATGATCTTGGAGGAGAACTCTGGCGTTATTACTAGAGATACACATCAGAGAGAGAGTTATTGCGAACCAGAGGATTTACCCACCCACCATTGTTACTTATTACGAAGCTTTTAATACTTGACAGAGATTCTTGAGAGTATTAGGTGTGTTTCTACCTTCCTACCAAGGTGTATCTAGCATGCTTACTTCTCTTCCCTTTAGCTAAGTTACTTTTAGGGTTCATTTCTATTTCCCGAGTTATACACGAGAGTTTTGTGAGTTTAAACTAACTTTATCTTCATTGGGTTTGTGTTTGTGTGTCCTATCATTAATCCAAATCTTTGTCCAAGTTAGCTTATCATTAGCATACTCAAATAGGGGTTACGCCTCCATCTTATCTTATCTAAAGTACCCTCTTACGGGAGTCTAGGTCTGAAAAGCTTGATATGATTTTAGGCACTGTCGAAATAAAAAAGGATAAGGGTAGGATTTGTTTTGAAAAGCAGGTTTCACCCATTCCCAAATTCATCCCCAATCATGTGAGAGTGCCTCCTAGGGTTGTTAAGAGAGAGGCACCGAGGGTTGTCAAGCGAGAGCCACCTAGGAATTTGAGGATAAGGCCGCCTTTAGGTAATATTAACTGCCTGGTTTACACTTGCACACATTGCGGTAAGCAAGGACAGCTTAGGCATTTATGTTACAAGCTTTTAAATGGACCTAGGAAGGTTAACAAAAAGAATAAATTCGATTTCTCAAACCCCCACTTTTCGTTATAAATCAATTTGGGTTAGGAAATTGAATTCAGAAGCATATAATCTAATTGTTCACGGCTCTAGTCTGCTTGCACATGATTCACCCCATGTTAGGTTTTTTGGTTGATAAAGTTGGTCATTAATCATACAATAGCTATGCTCCGTCTTATATTCTTACTAGTGTTATGACTCTCTTGTTGTAACTCACATTGTTTTAGGAGTATGCTATTATTTTAACACTGTTTTGGAACTGTTTTCCCCTTTTAGGTACTGTTTTCACATATTTTTTGCACTGGGCAAATCCATTTAGCTTTCTGGGAAAACTGTGAAAATTTGATTTTCTGGTTCGAACAAATTCTGATCTCACGAGATGCTGTGTCGTTTGAATGACAGGAAGTCTCGTTTGAGCGACCTGGTTAACTTTAACCATTCTGTTTGCAATACCCTGTATTTATTGGTTACATTATTTGGTACTTATGGGTTGCCTCTGACAGTTTATATGCAGTTGCTATTGGTAGTCAAGCTTAATTGTTTACAATTTATTGTTTGTTTAATCACACCTGCTTAAATTGATTATTATTTGTGTGATTTACTGTTTGCTAGCATAGGAAGTTGCTCATGCCTATATTAAGCCTATTGCTAGTGTGTACCAAGTTTGTATTTATGGTTTTTGCTTTTGATAAAAATTTTGGAAAATGACAAAAAGTGTTTTGTATTTTGTTTTACACCGTATATGAATGCACATTTAGGATGACCAAGTCACAAATTCATTCCATATCTATGTGACTATTTGATAGTGTTTTGAGATAATACATTGTGTCATTCATGTGCTTTACAATGTTTGGAGTCATTGAGATGTTGTTAGTTGATACTTCCTACATGTTTGACTCATTATTTCCTTTATTGCACACATGCACAAATTTGTTTGATTATTGTACTTGTTTATCGCATGTTGGTCGAGTGTTTTCGTCTCAATCATGTCCTTAAAATGAATCAAGTAAAATAATACGAGAGTAATAAAAGTAGTGCATGTAAAAATCATTGCCCATGAGGAATTTGTTTAAATTTAAAAGAAATGAGTGGACGGGAAAGGGCTGCGAGTGAATAATAATCACGCATTGAAATCCACCAATTGAAAGAGCCCCCCCCCCCAAAAAAAAAAAAATAATAATAATAAATTATGGCAATAAAAACATGAAATATGCCAAAATTTGGGCCAACAGGTTTTCTTTAAGTTGAGAATTTTGAACCTCATTAGAAAAATTAAAAGATTATTATATATGAGGGAGTTTGGTTGGATATAAATCAATGGGTTTGCATGTCCTTTCAAAAGTTCTCAAAATGGCACTATATAGTTTTGGATGTTATTGGTGTGAAAATCACTTAGGCTTTGATTTGTTGATTTGATTTAGTCGATATCATCTAAATTCAATAATTTTCACCTAAGGATATTTTTGTGTTCCTTCGATAGGAGTACACTTATGCATCGTGCACATGTGCCAAATTGAGTTTTATTACCTATTGAATATGCTCACACCCATTCATTTCATTTCCATGACTTGGTTGTCTTATTGTTATTCATGGTGTGATTTTTGTAAATTGTTTTTGTTTAAAAAATGAAAAATGAAAAATAGTTTGTGGATCCTTTGAGTATTTCCTCTACATGCGCTTAATTTGATCCATATTTGTGCTATTTGTCGTGACACTCCATGTTTTGTTTGTTTATTCTTTTGCTTGTTTATTTCGATCAAATAAAAATGGGGAGAACGAATTATAGTGGAGTTTTCATTATAGGGGAGATTTGATTATATTGATTGATAGTTTCTTATCATTTCAAACTCGATGCTTCACGAGGTATTTGCTTTATCTCCTGTGTGTAGGTACAAAAGTGAAGATCATTCTGTTGCACACCCTGATGAGAAAATCTTTGATATTTGAAGATTGATGAAGTTTGAAGAAAAGATTGAAGACTTGCATTTCAAGTACCTTTTCACTTTTGGATTCGTGGGAGGGTAGTAGATTTGTATAGGCATTTTGATTTGATAATTCAGATTGTTTTTATTTTGTACGGCCATAGACATGGCGGGAGATTTGTAAGGACATATTTTATAAGTCATGTTTACATTATAGTATGTCGTATATAACTACAACCGTCGAAGAGTATTCAACATCATTCAAGCATCAATACGGATCCGAATATCAAAGTTCTTCATCAAAGAAGCTTCTGTAAGATTAATTTGATAAAGATTATGTTGTTATCAATAACTATTCACTTAGGATATTGGGATATTTTTCTCAAAATATTTTTTTAAGTGTTGGAGTGGAGATTTAAATGTTTTTCATCAAAAATATAATTTTCAGAGTTTTTGAGGCGGTGCATTTACCAAGAAAAAGAAAAAGAAAAAGAAAAAGAAAAATATTTAATTTTAATCTCGTTCGAATGATACTGTATGTCGTTCAAATGACATCGGATGTCGCGCGAAGTTCCAGCCGTCGTTCAAACAACATTGGATCTTGTTCAAACGACACGTTATCTCATTTGAGCGACATGTTGCCTTAAATATTTTATAAACATGACTCTTTAACTCCGTTGTTCATACGAAGTATTTCTCATTTTTCATTCTGCAAACACTGGGAAATCATCAGAACATTTTTTTCTCCTTCCTTATTTTCGATTCACAAAAATTCCATATGCTGTGGTGAATTGTTTCGAAACCCAAGAACATACATCTTGTTCAAGTTTTCTCTTGTAGGGAGGGTAACCTACTGCTGACCTAGGTACCACTTGAGGGAGGTATTGGGCTGACGGCTGTGGTCATTGAGGTTAATTGCTTGTGGATCTCTGCTGAAGATAGAATTACGTATTCTTGTGGTGTAGTTGTGGTTGTTCCATTACTGATGACACCGACCGATGCATGCGGGTATTCGCATGTTAAAAATCTATTTCATTGTAATCGTGTAAGTTGCGATTTACAATTATAGTGAAATAAAAGATTTTTTCCTTCCAGGATTTTTCCTGACATTGGTTTCCTTTGTATGCTTATTGATTTTATGTTATCAAATCACCAACATGCATGTGTTAGGGTTTAACTAAAATTTGGGTTAATTAAAATTGGATTTATTTGAGAAATCGCATTATTACCTTGTAGCACACTCTCAATCTTGCACGTTGATTACTAAAAAGTAACCTGCGACATATTTTTAGTAGTTAATGAGATGTGTTGTAGAGCCTTTTTAAGAACTCTCGCAAGTCTTTCTCAGATCTGGTACAATGGGTTACCTTGAGTTAAGATCTCTAACTCTAAGTAATGGCCAATATTTTTGTTAGTAATTTCTATTTCAGAGTAAAAATTAGTAAGAAGATAGATCACTTGTTAAGTGTCTGGAAATATGAGGATGAAATGACATGGAAGTATATTACCAAATTTAATGCTGGAAATTTTGAAGTAGTGCACTATGACAAGAAAATTTGCATCATGGCGATTATGAGTGAGCAGTTACATAAGAAATGGTATTCAGAATTTCCTAAGGAGCCTTCAAATAATATAGTCGAGCTCTTGGTCAAAACATGAAAGATCATGATTGCCAAAGAAGCAATTGATGCAAAAGAGTGCAAATACAAGAAATTAGAAGAAGGTAATAGTTCTGGGATGAAGGAAAAGTCCAAAGATAGCACTATGGCGAAGAATGATAAGAATCCATGTCATAAGTACGACGAGTAAACTCCCTATCAATAGGATTTCACCACATCCTCGATGAGTGGCACAGAAAGTTGAAAACCTCAACTGGAATGAGAGATAATAGTAAGTATTGCAAGTTCCACAAAGGCCATGGGCATTGTTGATGTACAAAATTAGATTACTCTAATTATTCAATCACAGATAAATAAATGAGACAAAATATTTTAAAGTGGTTCAGGCTTATATGAATGGCCTACGTCCACTGTTATGTTATTACTGAGTGTTTAGGAATTCTCGATTACAAGTGCTATCCAGAAATTCCGATCCCCCTGAATGAGGGTAATACAATGTATTTATATCCTTGAGGCTATAATCTGAAAGGGTGATACATTAAATGATATACATATGAAAGGGTAATTCATTTAATGTTCTTCAAGCGTGTGCGTCCAGATGATAAGCATTCAATGAATAGTTAAACTCTTGATTATCTGGCAATTAATGTTGTGGCCGAGGTGCAGCTGATGTGGTCGAGATGCAGCTCGAACCGCCTTAGTTGTTCGTCGTTTAAGAGTTCCTCGGAGCGTTGGTGTTCCTCGGAGAGCTGGAGTTCCTCGGAGTATACTTGTTGCTCGGAGTGAGTCTGACTTGGTCGGGGAAATAAACTTCCTCGTTTCTATTGTGCCATGTAGATTGACACGTGTCTTCTTATTATTCGTCCATATCAGCATACTAATTTTGGTATCAACAGAAGCCCCCAATGTTTCATATTTCGAACTTTGAGGAGTATGGAACATTCTTTCTCGGTATATGGAAATATTAAATTAACTTCCTGGGTTTTAGGAGCCTTTTCTTCGTATTTGAATTTCCTTCCAAATTCGCAGAATCCGCCTTTTTACATTTTTATAAGCGCTTCGATCTTCGTGCGCTTTTTGTCCTTTTAGCCGCTGGTAGCGTAATAGTTTCCTTTTCGTAATCATTTCTTTCGCCGTTTCCCAAGGCAAAGTATTTAAACTTCGTAGACAATATCACCGTCTTCTACCTTTTCCAATTTCTGCTTTCGAGTTTTCCATAGTCTTTTTTTCTGTTGTGCGTTCATTCTTGTTTTCGTTTGTTGTCAACAGATCTCCCTTTTTCCTATAAGATCTTCTTCCTTCTTCTTCATTTCTTTTATTCACCATGGTTTATATTATTGAATCTCTTGAGAAATTCCGTTCTGATTTCTCTATTCCATCTTGGGTAACTGTGGAGAATCTTTCTGAGCCTTTAGATTATTTTCGTTTGGCTGAGGGACACTGGTTCCCTAGCCTCTTTATTGCTGAATGTGGATTTTCTTTTCCACCAAACCCTTTGTGTTTAGAGTTCTGTCAATATTTCGATGTCGTCCCTGTAAAAATATCCCCCAACACATAGAGAATAGTTAATGGGGTACATAGGTTAAATAAAACTCATGGAACTCGTATAGGAATTCCTAAGATTATGTACTGTTATAGATGGGCTGTTCTAGATAATGTTTATTATCTAAAAACTAGATTTTTGAATAGGGCTTTAGTTGTCAATCTCCCTGATGCCAATAGGGATTATTTAGAACATGGGGTAATTATAAAAAATTGGCAACATGCCCCTTTGACTGGAGATGAAGTATATGAAGGTCCCAAATGCCCTCCATATGGCAACGAGATAGGTTATTTTCATCTTATTTTATTTCTCAAACTATGATTTCATTATGTTTGAATAAATGCATGATTGACATTTCAATATGTTTTTGTTTGCAGTTGACAGCAAGAGAAAAACTCCCAAAGAATCAGAAGTTAATATAAAGCATTTGAAACATATCTGGAGTTTGCATCAGAAAGTTGCAGACGAGAACGTCAGGTCTGCTTCATACTTGTTGCAATACAGGGGCTATACATCGTCCTTTACTTCTCGTCCTGTGGTCAGCATTAGTGAACCATTGCCAGCTTCTGAGGATTCTTCACTAGACTCTCACATTCCTCTGAGTCAGAAGATGGGCAAAAGAAGAGTTACTGCTATCTTCGAGGAGACTTCCTCTGCTGGAGATGGGAAAAGAAACAAGGTTGATGTCCCAAAGGGGACAAAGAAAGTGGATGCTGCCCCTTCTATTGTTCCTCAGAAGGCTGCCTAGAAGCCCCCAGTGGCTCCTGTGCAGAAGGATGCACCTGTGGAAATAATCACCATCTCTCCAACCAAAAGTTCTTCTTTGGTTGAGATTGTTGAGAAGACACCGAGGAGACTGAAGAAATCTTCCTCGGTCAGTTTTTCTGAAGCCATTCCCCAGCTCCAAGCTAGTGGAGCTGATGTTCCAACCATTATTCCTCCGAGTTCTGCAATGAGCTCGGTAAAGACTTGGACCATTCCTGAAGTCCAAGGAATCGATAAAAACATGTCTAGGGATATGCTTACATCCCTAGCTACTTGTCACATTGCTTCAGTAAGTTTCTCTTATCCTGAATTTTTCTTTCTTTTAGTCAATATATGTATCTCGGCACTGATTTATCATTATTTTCTTTTTCAGCTGGTGAGTTGCTTTAACACAATAGTGAAGAAAGATGAAGCACTCAAGGCTTCTAGCTCCTCATCTGGAGTGGAGGGTGATTTTCTGGGTTTGGCCCAATCTTTGAAGGAATCCCGTCAAAAATACGACGAGGATAGGGGTGAATGGGAGAAGAAGTTGGCTGTCTCTGAAGCAGAGAAGGTACAGTTGGAAAATAAGGTGAAAGACTTGGAGAGAGAGAATAAAAAAATATGCTGAGAAGCTCACAAGCTTTGGGGAGCTTGAAAATAAGTTGAAATCGGCCGAGGAAGATCTGACCCTTCTGCGAGAAGTAAATCGCCAGAATGAGGAGGTGGAGGCCAAGTTGAAAACCACCGAGGATCTTCTATCCGAGAAGCTCTCCTTGGAGAAAATGAAACGAAAGGTGGTTGTGAAAAAATCATTTCGAACTGGTTGGGATAAAGGATGGGATAGGGGGTAGCAGTAATGATGACCCAAGTGCAGTATGGGAGTTTGAAATACTTCCGAGATGGTTGGGTTGTTGCCTTGCAGGAACTGAAGGTTAATGAGGACTCTGAATTATTTTAACAACATCTTTGTGGCCCCCCTCCTGTAATTGAAGATGAGGAAGAAGATGAATTTGCGTCCGAGGAGTCTTCAATGATAGTAGGTGATCAAGTCCTTGCTCCACAACCCAATCAGACAGCCACCGAGGAGATCTCGTCTTTGCCTGCTCGTCTTGAACAAGTCTCAACTTCTGCCAACCAACACATTGTTCCCACCGAGCAACCAAGCTCCTCGTCCCAGCCTCCCGAGAAAGTCTTGGGAGACAAGGAAAAGGTGTGAAGTTGTTCGGTATTCTCTTTCTGTTTTTCTTTTACTTGTACTTTGTATTCTGAACGTTGTACTCCTTTTGATGATGTAATAAAATTACCTTTTTTGTTCATCTACATTGTTGATGCTCTGTCTGCTTTTTTATTAGCTCTTGCCTTCTCTTCTATACTCTGTCTTGATCTTCTTTTTTATGATTACTTTTTCTTTCTTTACTAGTTTCTGGCCCGGATGGATATGATATCTGCTAATGACACTAAGCTGATGCAGCAATTCCATGAATATTATAAGGCTGGTCATACTGAATTAAATGCATCAGAAGTTATCGACATCCTTGGTCATGGTGCTTCAGAGCAGGCAGTTGAGGCTTATCAGTACCTGAAGGGTTTACTTGACCGAGCTGTGGCCAATAACGTGGCCTATTACGAAATGATTGAAGACTTGCAAGGTACTCTCGATGAACTTCAGCAGCAGTATAAAGAGTCTTCAGTTCTTTTGCATGAAGGGTATGAGAAGAAACTCAAACAACTTAGTGCTGAAACAGGTTATGACAAGATGCTTGCTGGCTATGAAGTGAGAGAGAGAACTATAAAGGGTGAAGTTGAAGCATGCAGACAGATCGCAGAGCTGCTGGAGCAAGAGAACAATAATTTGCAGAAAGAGTTGGAACAGTATAAGTCTGCAGCTTCATCTTCCACTGCCTTGGTACCGGTCATCGATGAAGGATTCTCATTTTTAGAGGTTGAGAATGCCAAATTGAGGCAAGAATTGGACACCTTGAGAAGGTCGGGCACTTCTACTGCTACTCGGGGACGAGGAAGAGGTTCTCGTGGGCGAGGAAGAGTTGCTCAGGATGTTGCCGAGGAACAAAGTACTCAATCTGCTCGAGGATGACCAAGAGGTCTTCGTCGTACTATTAAAGACGCTCGTACTCAATCAACATTGGAAACCCAAGCGTTCCAATTGAATGCAAAAGATCGGGCTTTATCTTAAATGTCCAAGAAAATCCTTACTCTGGAGGATCAACTTGCTTCAACAAAGTCTGCTCTGGATAATAAGGATGTTTTTACCAAAAGCCTTCACGAGCAGTTAGAGAGAATAACTTTCCAATTCCACAAACAACCTCGTGAATTCTGGATGATAGGCTACAATGAGGCCCTTTGTCACTTGGATGCTCGCATTGAAAATCCCAATAATGAAGGTTATAAACAGGGATGGTTGAACGCCCTGGGTGTATTAAAGCTAGAGCAGGGCCATTATTTATGGGATTATCATGCTCCTGGGCTGCTCGATCTACCAAATCCACCATTCAAGCTTGATATGAGTTGGATCCCTGCTCGGGCCATCCCTCACTGTTTGATCTCCCAGTATCTTGGATATTATGCCCTTCATTCGCAGGTTGAATTATCTCGTCCGGAGCATTTACTGGATACACCTTCAATAGTGAACGTCAGAATGCTGCGAGATCTTAACTTCATTAATTCTCCACTTTACCTGGAAGATCCTCCTGCTGGCGAGGAGCCTGTTTCCAAAGCAGCAGGGAAAAGACCACTAGAATAGGAAATTATGATGTAATAATTAGTACACAATTTAATATCAATGTAATAAACTTGTGTAATTCATTTTGGCTTTAATGAAAGAATTTCATTTTTGTTTGCAAATTTGTATTGTTGTTGTCTTGTATTTGTCAAACACTTTATATTTGTGCTTGCATAATATTATTGTGTGGTTCATCGACCAACTTAGTAATAAAAATTACAAGTATTAGTAATGTTGCTCGATCACTTAATAATGAAGTGATGAGTATAAAAAATGTTGAATTTTTTTCCAACCAACCAGAGTTGTTAAATTGTGCTTGTCGACCAACTATAGTTAGTGGGTTTTTATCCCCGACCAGCTATACTTGGTACTATTTAGAATGTTTTCTCCTCGTCGACCAACTACAGTTAGTGGGTTTTTATCCCCGACCAACCATACTTGGTTTATTTTGTTCTTCGAGAAACTTTTTGTAATAATCTTACCTCCCGACCAACATAAGTTGGTATTTGAGGGCATATCTTGTTTCCTAACCAACCGAGATTGGCCTTTTTAGGAGTCTCGTGTTCTCGCTCTTTTACCAACCGGAGTGGTCTGAGTTCGAACTATCATGTTCACTAGCTCTTCTACCAACCTGAGTTGGTTACGCTAATGTACGCCTCCTAACCAAAGGAGTATAGTTTGTTCTCGCCCTTTTACCAACCGGAGTTGGTCGTGGGTTTGAACTATCAGGTCCACTAGCTCTTTTACCAACCTGAGTTGGTCACGCTAGTGTACGCCTCCTAACCAAAGGAGTATAGTTTATTCTCGCCCTTTTACCAACCGGAGTTGGTCGTGGGTTTGAACTATCAGTATCAGTGTTGCTGAACAGCGTAGTGTTGTACACTAGTATTCCCCGAAAAATTTTTGATAAAAAGAAAGAAGATGGAGAAACATCATCGTTTTATTCATATTAATGAAATTGCTTTACATTTTACATCACTGATAATACTTGCGTAGGTGTTCAGCATTCCATGCATTCTTAAATTCTTCTCCTTCTAGAGTCGCTATTCGGTAAGTTCCTGGTCGAACAACTTCTGTGACTCGGTAAGGTCCATGCCAGTTTGCTTCCAATTTATTGTGCTTCTGAATGACCTTCTTTAGCACGTAATATCCTTCTTTTAAGTCGCATTTCTCCACCCTCTTGTTGTAGAACAGAGCTGTTCGTTGTTGGTAAACAACATTCCTAATGGCTGCCTCTTCTCTAACCTCCTCGAGCATATCCAAATCCAATCTTCTCATTAAGTCGCTGACTGGTGAATTGAAATTCAGCACTCTATATGTTAGAAGACCCAACTCGGCAGGTATTACAGATTCACTTTCGAATGCCAGCATATATGGTGATTCTCCAGTTGCTGCTCGGGGAGTTATTCGGTAAGCCCACAATACTGACTGTAGCTCATTAATCCAATTAGATTTAGCTTCACTTAGCCTCTTCTTCAAACCATTGAGTAATGTTATGTTCGTCACTTCAGTCTGTCCATTGCTTTGAGGATGGCCTGGTGCTGAATGAGTCTTCAAAATGTTTAATTATCGATAATAGGCAGCAAACTCCTCGTTATCGAATTGTATTCCATGGTCTGTGATGAAGGCATGAGGGAGACCATATCGGCAGATGAGGTTCTTCCAAACGAACTGGTACACCTTCTCGTATGTCATATCAATAAGTGGCTCAGCTTCTACCCACTTAGTGAAATAATCCACTGCGACGACGAGGTACTTGAATCTTCCTCGGGTCGTTGGCAGTGGTCCAACCAAATCAATTCCCCACGTGGCAAATGGCCAAGGGGAAGTTATGGGTGTCAATAATGCTTGTGGAGTTCGTCGAATGGAGGAAAAACGTTGGCATTTATCACATCTTTTGGCATAGGCTATAGAATCAGCCCTCATCGTTGGCCAGTAGTACCCCTGCATCATTACTCTTTGTAAAAGTGTCCGACCTGCTACATGTGCTCCACAAGATCCTTCATGGATCTATTCAATCAATTCCTTCACCTCGGAGGGATGTACACTAGTGCGAGGGGAACCGAGTGTTCGTGTAGGGACACTATCGTTGATTTCGGCTCCCGCTCGACATACAAAAGAACCTAAGCTACAGCTATACTTGACAAGCAAGTAGAGCGGTAAGTCGGGTATCGAGAATCCACAGGGAGTTATTAAATTTCAGATGTTAATTGTTTAATTACTTCAGGAATAAAAGTGTAAAAGGTGATAGGTGGTTATGGTGACTAAAGAAAATGAGTAGTTACGCTAAATTAAAGTAAGGCGAGGATCGGGATCGCATTCTACCAATCGGATCGAAACAACTACTAACTAGAGTTAAGGCTCGAAAGCAATCTAATCGAGCATTTACAATTAAGCGTAAACATCACACAATAAGGAATTTAAGCCAAAGTTGCGAGATTAAACATTTAACTGAAAAATGGTCGCACGCGGATTAAACTCGGATTGTCGCTATGAACTCTAACGTTGCATGACAAAGAAAGATAAACGCTTAGCAATCCAACTTTGATACGCGCGGTTTCAATTAAACGCGATTTTGCACTAAACCTAGTTTTCGGAGCTTGGGGCCCGAAAATGGCGGAAATGAAATCCCGACCCTATTTATCTAAGGGTGCATGGTGAGTTAAACTAAATTATGCTAATTAGACTAAGAAAGCAAGAATTAAAGCAATAAAACTATCTAGGAAAGCATGGAAACTATCTAGAAAGCAAGGGAAGAATGAAATACAACTAGATTAATGGTGAGGGTAATGAATAATACAACTTACAATCCAAATGGGGTGTCAAACCAAAGAGAATTGAAGCCAAACCAAGCAAAAACCCCAAACCCTAGCTAAGAACTAACCTAAAAACGTATGAAACTAATTATCTCTGAATATTACAACAAAATTAGCTTATATAGTAAGTTAGAATAAAAGAAAAGAAGAAAGAAAAGAAAAGAAAATATCTGCAGAAAAACAGGGGATCGATCGATCGACCCCTTTGGTCGATCGATCGACAGTGTAATTCGTGGCAAAAATAAGAATGGTCGATCGATCGACCCTTATGGTCGATAGATCGACCAAGCAGGGCAGCCTGCAATCCTCCCTGTTTTGGCATACAATCCAACGTCGATCCAATCGCCGTAACTTTGTCGTTATGCATCGGAATCGCGCACCGTTCGCGGCCACGCGAAGCTAGCGAGGAGGGCTACAACTTCCGTGTAGATGTCGGGCCAGGTGCCCAAACTGTCAAAAGACTAAAATGCCCTTGCGCGTGCGGTTGTGTACGGAAATCGAGCGAAACGCATCCGGACTTCACACTTAGCATCCAAATACCTACAAAAGCTCAATTAACACCTGCGAAACATCTTATCATAGAAATCCGAGGGTTGTCCGGTTAACGAGCATAAATATAGGGAATAAGATACCCGAGGGGGCTAATAACGCGTATGTTAACGGGTGAAATACGCAATATTTCCGCCGTATCACACTCCCTAACTTACACATTGCTAGTCCCTAGCAATGAAATAAGATGCAACAAGAAGAACAAGTAAACCAACACAGGAGAGAGTACAAAAGTATGGTATAAAAGCAATAAAAAGATAAAGCCACTTTCGCGGGCGATTCGATTGCATTTAACATATGCAATAAGCCGTTAAACCCCTAGGTTACCCTAGTGGATGAGTGTCGTCTCGTGAGAGTTTTCAGGGATGAAACCCACAAACATCATAAAGTTTCCTCAAAATATGCCCAATCAAGTAAGACAAACTCATCAGTGCGAACAAGATTTCAACATGTTATTAGCATAGTAAACGAATTCGCATGATAAGTCCGTAGTTATTAACATTATCGAATGCACCTCAATGAATCGAAACTCTAGCATGTGGAAGGGGAGTGAGCATATGCAAAGCATGATTTGGCGAAAAACTTAAATAACTCGGATACTAAATCAAAGCATGCATATATTCAATCCTCACGGGCATTACGCTAAACAAATGAATTCACTATGAAAAGGGAGGTAATACACGGGACATGCGGGCATAAAGAGTAAATGTAAATCGAAACTAGGTCGCGCACATGTCACAGATGAAGAACGCTATATAGGAAATAAAAATTGCAATCTCAGTGAAAGGATACCGCACACTAAAAGAGGCGAAATGCATTTTCGCAGATTATCAACACTATTTAAACATTTGAATTACATCTACTTAAGATCACATAGGACTTGTAATAGGGTTGTAATGTATGGCTAGGTTAAGGTACGAAATGAAAGGGAAGTATATAAGGATTCAAAGTGTTTGGGGATGAAACTCGGAATAATGTAAAAAGTGGGCAATATCAAAAGTTGGACAAAGATGTCCAAACGAGCATAGATATAACAATCGAGAGAGTAATCAAAGCTTATTGAAACACTACAAACACTATAAACAACTTTCTCTTTCTTTTTCTTTTCTTCCTTTTTCTCACTTTTTCTTTTGTTTTCTTTGCTTTTTGCTTTCTCTTTTTCTTTATTTTCTTTTTCTGACACTTCTTACTCTTTTCATACTCAAATTGCAACCACACAACAATAATAACATTCAATTCCAAGCAACAATCCAAACAAGGGTATGTAAGGTAATATATATGGTATAAAACTCCAATTTGGAGTTGGTTATGGGATTTTGGGTAATGAAACGAAAGGCTAGTATATAGGCTCAAGTGGGTTGACTAGGGAACATATAAAAGTGAGGTCAAGGTCATATGGGTGATATATCAAAGAGGGCCTATGATCATTTCACAAAGTATACGCAATTCGCGAGTTAAAACAACATATGAAAATCATGCTCAAGTAACACATTTCAATGATGAACTCAATTAATGAACGGTCAATGAAAGAATAAAGAGATTACCAACGACTGTAACGTTTTCAAAGAGGAAAGAATAGTGTATACACTCACAAATGAAGATAAGTCTCTAATCTCACTCGGTGTAAGTATATACAATGCAGCAAAAGCATACCGGGTTATAAAAATCTTAAGCCAATTCAATATAACAAGAATGGTGCATATGTTCACGGATAAAGTTGAATTCATGAAGTTATTCATAATATTAATGATTTAGGGACTAAAATCTAATAACTTCTAAAATCGAGAACATGCATAGTTGAATTGTCTATTTGATCGGGCAATTATTAAAATTTATCATCGAAAACAAGGCAAAATGCCCAACAAAGGAGAAAAAAGAAAGAAAATATTTTTGAAATTTTTAAAATTTTAACAAAAACATGCTTTGTAACTAAATTGTAATCAAATCCAAGGACTAAACAGTAAAATGGATAGACTATCCTACACCCCCTAACTTAAATGTTGCATTGTTCCCAATGCGTCCATTAAAGAACACAACACAAAGCTAGGAAAAGAATGATATTACCCACACGTGGAGCGATCTCCATAAGTACAAGTCCAAATGAAGCTGCAAAACAAGTTAGTACAAAGCAAATGAAGAATATGTACCGATGTATCAAGTGAAGAGAAATTATGTCACAAGTCACAATAATATAGAGGGGCTGAAGTGCAAATACTAGATAAATTGATGGTGAACTTTTTGATTTTATAAAATGGAAGGTCACACACATCAAAATCCAATAAACAACCACAAACTACATTTTCATTTCTCATTTCATAAGTTCAATACAAAATAACTTAATACATTACAACTTCTGAAATAAAAGAAATACAAATACAAATAAAAATAAAAAGTACAGATAAAAAGTAAAATACACTATCCGATCCCAAAATACAAAAATGAAACCCAACACAACAACAGCCTAGTGGCCAGAACCACTAGGATCGGAGTGGTCCTGAAAATGAGGAGGCACTGGCGCGTCGGAATCACTGCGCTGCAGATAAAGATCTCTCATCATCCGCTGCATCATCCGGTACTCCTGTCTACTCTGTGCCCTGGCCTGCCTCTGCACTGACCACTCCTGCCACTGCTCGGCCTGAAACTTCTCCTGATGAGCCTGCTGCTGAGCCCACTGCTGCCGCGGATCGGCCTGCAACTGGTCCAGGCGCGACTCCCAAGTCTCCCACCTGAGCTGGGTCTCCTCCCAGCGCTGGTCCTGCACTGCCTGGTATGCCGCAAAGCGGGCATCATCCTCTGTATGTGGCACGTGAGAACCCTCACCAGTCTCCATCTCTCTAATCTCCTCCTCCTCGGCCAAATCGTCAGCAACCTCTGCCTCTTCGTCGCCGGTTGCCCCCACTCGCGCTTCAGCATTCTTGTGATGTTGGCCTGTGTTAGAAACTCGAGTGGATCGTGTTTGCGGTCGGCGATTAGCTCTGGGCAACCGTGAGAAATACATATCTTAGTGATGAGGGCAGGAAAAGGGAGGGAAAATGTCTTGGCTCTCTCCTTGGCCGTAGCGCACATCATATCCATAAATATGTTGGGAAAACTGATATTGCCCAAATTATTAATCAGTGCGTAGATAAATGCGGCGTGCTTGTGACGCACCTCAGATCGGTTGCTCGTCACCATAAAGGAGTGGACATTGATGTAGTGAATCAGTCTCGGTAAGTCCTCCATTGCAGCCGAGCGGAAAGCCATTCTCTTCCATTCTTCACCCGGTGCAAGGCTCTCTATCAATGTCGTCAAACCAAAAACATCCCCATCGGTTAAACTGACAGCGTTCTCGGGGTTCGGTACATGCATGAAGGCCGCCAAATCAGATAAGCGGAAAGGTACCCTCACCCCTCGAACCATGGCCTCAAAAGTGGTCGGCCCGTCACCTTTCACCACCACTAATGTCGCATAAAATATTCTAACCAATTCTTCATTAATGCGCCCATTAGTGGCGAGAAAAGTCTCCCATCCCTGGCGCCTCAGAATAACGCGCGCCTCACTCGGCAAATCCTCAAGCTTCCAGGCAAGATTGTAGGCCAACGGCCTCTGAGCAGTCTCGAAATAGGCCTGAAACCATTCCCGTTCTTTCTTGCAACGGAAACCCTCGAAACCCAAGGTGGGCATGCACACAGTGGAGTTATATTTCTTTGGTTGTGCCATTTCAACCTACAAAACAAGAATTAAGCAATACAAAAAATATTGTAAGCGCAATTAATGGTTAGTTTAGTGTACGAGTTGAAATGGGGTGCGAGTGCCCAAAACCGAGGTAACAAAGTGCAACATTGCGCTAAAATATGTCGGAATACGACAACGAGTAAAAATCAACCAAGTGTGCGCCAAAAAATGCATTGAAAACTATTTTGGGCATTTTGGCGAACACTTGGCGTGCGCAATGTGCACTAAGGATGAGAAATGCCAAGTTTGAACCAACAAAACAACCCCACTCATGAACAACCAACAATGCAGCAATCAAAACATGTTCATGAGTGGATTAATAACAAGAATAATGCATAAATTCAGTTGGAACAAATCGAAAATAGGGGAAACACCAACTTTCCCAACAATATGTCAAACTAGGGTTTAAACAGTATAATTTGTGACACATTTCTACCAAAAACTACAAAATCATGAAAAACAAGTAGAAATATACCTTGGATATGCAGTGATTGGAAGAAAAATGAAGGAATTTGGTGAGGGGAAAAATTAGGGCACAAAATCGTATTGAGAGGAGAGGAGAGAAATAAGAAGAAAGGGGAGAAATGAAGGAGCAGTTTCGGTTTAACTGGTCGATCGATCGATCGACTCCCAAGGGTCGATCGATCGACCAAGCAGGAAAAACTCACTGCATTGGAAATTTAAAGTGGGGGGGAAAAATGCAATTTGGGGACAAATATGGGGTATAAAAAGAAAATAAATATAAATATAGTATATATATATATACACATAAGAATATGAAACAAAAATAGAAAAATAAAAATAAAAATAAAATAAAAATAAAATACACATAGGCCTAGATATACACACCTAAAAGGCCTAGGCTATAGAAAATAAAAAATAAAATTGAAAGAAAATAAAAATATGTACACGAGCAACGCACACGCATAATCACGACAACAAATGAAAAATAAAATAAAAGAAAAATAAAAACAAATGAAATTGCATGAGGATGCGTGTGTGAATATCAAAGGGAAAAAAATGTTTTTGTGATTTTTGATTGTTTTCTTAACAAATGTGTGCCGGGGCGCCTATCTCCGTAAATTCAAGTCCGTTGAACCTACAAAAGAGTTAGAACCAAGCATACGAAAGGAAATAAAAAGAGTTTAGCTAATTACACTAGGCTAAAATCAAGAAAAACAAAAATAAAGAAGTTAGTATATACAACCTACACTCGGAATGCGCAATTAACTATATACCAAAAGTCGAAATTTTTGAGGGTCCATCCAAAACACGATTTGACTTTGGAGGATCAACGGTGGACCCTCCCGAGCATGCATGCCTCCCGGAAAATAGGAATTCCGTTTGAACAACGGAAGGCATGTGGGCGGTGAAAGAAATGAACCATCGCCAATTTGAAATTCTAGGCGGACGATGGGGGATTTGGATAAAAAGGGGGAAAAGTACACTTGAGGTCCAAGAAAAATCAATTCATCTCCCAAGGGTTTTTCAATTGGAATGGGAGATGGTGCACACATCGGGATAACATCCATCGAAAACAAGTCCGGTAAAGAGTCCTCGTCGGCAAAAAGTGTAGAAGTTTTAAAAGTTTCTACCGACTCATAGGAATCAACCGGTAATTCTAATGGTCCGATGACGGAAAACGTATATGGTGATGAAACAAATTCAATCTCAATCGACTCATCGTCGGAAGGAGATTGAATTTCGGAGGAGAAAGATTCACATTCGATGAGAAATTCTCTGAAGAATTGAGGTGAAACACAAGTTTCCACCTCGACGTTGTTTTGTGCCAAAGAATTAATCTCATCGCAAAGTTCACCAAGTCTCATTCCAGCATCATTTAAGCTTTCCAAACCTTGGGAGTAAAGAAGAAAAGTCTCTTCCAAAGTAGGCTTCCTCGGCTCAAGAGCTTTGGACTCCTCATTTGGTTGAAATTCGTCTTCGAAAGTAATGAGATGAAGATCGTCATTGGATTCGAATAATGAATCCAACTCAAGCTCCCAATGACGATTTTCATTTCGATAAATGGTTTCAAGTCTTTCACTTTCAAGAAAATCTTGAAAACTATCCCCAAAGTATGAATCATTAGAATAACCGTAATTACTATAAAAGAAAGACATGGTTACCTTGGTGTTGGAAGATGGAGAATCCAAGAAAGAAAGTGAGCAACCTCGAATAGAAGCTTCTTAGCGCTCAGAGTATGCAAATCCTGCAAGAAAGGTTAAGAGAAAGAATACAAATAGAAAAGGAAAAGTACTACGAAATCAGAAAACAATTACTATCTAAAACAATAATTCCCCGGCAACGGCGCCATTTTGGTGCGAGGGGAACCGAGTGTTCGTGTAGGGACACTATCGTTGATTTCGGCTCCCGCTCGACATACAAAAGAACCTAAGCTACAGCTACACTTGACAAGCAAGTAGAGCGGTAAGTCGGGTATCGAGAATCCACAGGGAGTTATTAAATTTCAGATGTTAATTGTTTAATTACTTCAGGAATAAAAGTGTAAAAGGTGATAGGTGGTTATGGTGACTAAAGAAAATGAGAAGTTACGCTAAATTAAAGTAAGGCGAGGATCGGGATCGCATTCTACCAATCGGATCGAAACAACTACTAACTAGAGTTAAGGATCGAAAGCAATCTAATCGAGCATTTACAATTAAGCGTAAACATCACACAATAAGGAATTTAAGCCAAAGTTGCGAGATTAAACATTTAACTGAAAAATGGTCGCACGCGGATTAAACTCGGATTGTCGCTATAAACTCTAACGTTGCATGACAAAGAAAGATAAACGCTTAGCAATCCAACTTTGATACGCGCGGTTTCAATTAAACGCGATTTTGCACTAAACCTAGTTTTCGGAGCTTGAGGCCCGAAAATGGCGGAAATGAAATCCCGACCCTATTTATCTAAGGGTGCATGGTGAGTTAAACTAAATTATGCTAATTAGACTAAGAAAGCAAGAATTAAAGCAATAAAACTATCTAGGAAAGCATGGAAACTATCTAGAAAGCAAGGGAAGAATGAAATACAACTAGATTAATGGTGAGGGTAATGAATAATACAACTTACAATCCAAATGGGGTGTCAAACCAAAGAGAATTGAAGCCAAACCAAGAAAAAACCCCAAACCCTAGCTAAGAACTAACCTAAAAACGTATGAAACTAATTATCTCTGAATATTACAACAAAATTAGCTTATATAGTAAGTTAGAATAAAAGAAAAGAAGAAAGAAAAGAAAAGAAAATATCTGCAGAAAAACAGGGGATCGATCGATCGACCCCTTTGGTCGATCGATCGACAGTGTAATTCGTGGCAAAAATAAGAATGGTCGATCGATCGACCCTTATGGTCGATAGATCGACCAAGCAGGGCAGCCTGCAATCCTCCCTGTTTTGGCATACAATCCAACGTCGATCCAATCGCCGTAACTTTGTCGTTATGCATCGGAATCGCGCACCGTTCACGGCCATGCGAAGCTAGCGAGGAGGGCTACAACTTCCGTGTAGATGTCGGGCCAGGTGCCCAAACTGTCAAAAGACTAAAATGCCCTTGCGCGTGCGGTTGTGTACGGAAATCGAGCGAAACGCATCCGGACTTCACACTTAGCATCCAAATACCTACAAAAGCTCAATTAACACCTGCGAAACATCTTATCATAGAAATCCGAGGGTTGTCCGATTAACGAGCATAAATATAGGGAATAAGATACTCGAGGGGGCTAATAACGCGTATGTTAACGGGTGAAATACGCAATATTTCCGCCGTATCATACGCATCTCTGCAAACCCACCATAATTCCTCGTCTATACAAAACACCATTAGTTAGTACATACCGAGCAGCTTTAAACTTCAATTTCTTTGCAGTGAGCTTATCCTCTGGTAATTCTCCCTCCTCAATATATGCCTTGATGGGATCCATCCAAGATGGTCCTAAATCAAGGGTAATAACATTCATCATCAAGTCTTCATCTATGCTCTAACTTTCTAATACTTTAATTGGTATCGTTCTTCGCAGCTCGGTACGAGTAGCTGATGCTAGTCGGGCCAGTTTGTCTACTCGTGCATTCTCCATTCTTGGTATTCTGATCAACTGAATGGCATCAAATTCTGCCAATAACTCTATCGCCTTTGCATGATACTTGACCATTAAGTCTCCTTTAACTGCATATGTTCCCATCATTTGATTCACAATTAATTGAGAATCACTGGATACCATTACTTGTTGCGCTTCCATGTTCTTTGCTAATTTAAGACCTGCTATCATGGCCTTATACTCCGCCTCATTATTGGAAGTTTTGAATTGGAATAGCAGGGCGTATTCCAAGTCAATCTCGTCTGGGGTATTTAAAACAATCCCTGCTCCACAACCTGTTTAAAACAATTGCAAGATGACCCATCTACATACAATCTCCATGTAGGTAACTCGTCTTCAAATTTCTTATCTGACAGAGTTCCTCGGTGAAATATTTGTTGTTTGCTTTCATCCTCCCCTAATATTTTTCGCTCCTCGTCGATCATCTCTTCTCGCCCTTTTACCAACCGTAGTTGGTCTGAGCTCGAATTTGATGATCCTTCAGTATCCACAAGACCTTTTACCAACCGGAGTTGATCTGGGCTTGTGTCGAATGATCCTGTAACATCCACAGGTTGATCAACGAGCAACTTTTATTCATCAGGGGTATCAGGATATGTAAACTCTGCTATAAAATCTGCTACAGCTTGCCCTTTTAGTGATGATCTGGGTTCATACACAATATCATATTCACCGAGCTCTATTGCCCAGTACATCAGTCTCCTTGATTTTTCTGGCTTATGAAGGGCTTGTCTCAATGGCATGTCGGTATACACGACGACGGTATGGGCCTAAAAATATGGCATCATTCTTCTACTTGCCTCAATTAATGGCAATGAAAATTTTTCCAGCTTTGGGTACCTGATCTCTGCACCTCGGAAAGCCTTACTTGTGTAATAAATTGGCTTCTGGACTCCATTCTCCATTCTGATCAATGCCGAGTTGACTGCATTCTCTGATACTGCCAGGTACAAGTACAACTTTCTCCCGTTACTGGCCTGGACAACAGTGGAGGTGCTCCCAAATATTTCTTCAAGTCTTGAAAGGCTTTTTCACATTCATCCTTCCATTCGAAAGTTTTTCGAAGTGTTTTGAAGAATGGAAGGCATCGATCAGTTGCTCGGGATACAAATCTGTTGAGCGCTGCAACTCGTCCTGTAAGACTCTGCATCTCTTTCTTCGTCGTTGGAGATCGCAGCCCTAAAAGATCTTTGATCTTTTCTGGATTTGCTTCAATGCCTCTCTGGTTGACAATGTACCCGAGGAACTTTCCTTCTCGTACTCCAAATGTGCACTTCGTCGGGTTGAGTTTCATTTGGTATTTATCCAGTTGATCAAAGGTCTGATTTAAGTCAACTAGACGATCAGCAACTTTCCTGCTCTTTGTCAGCATATCATCGACATATACTTCCATGTTGCAACTGATTTGTTCGGCAAAAACCTTGTTCATCAGCCGCTGATATGTTGCTCCTGCATTTTTCAAACCAAAAGGCATAACATTATAACAATAAGTTCCCCTAGGGGTAATGAATGAAGTACTTTGCCTGTTTTCAGGTTTCATTTTGATCTGGTTGTAACCAGAGTAAGCATCCATGAAGCTGAGCAGCTCGTGTCCCGAGGTGGCGTCCACTAGTTGATCAATTCTGGGCAATGGAAAGTGATCCTTTGGGCATGCCTTGTTGAGATCGATGAAATCAACACACATTCTCCATTTATTGTTCTTCTTCTTTACCATCACCACGTTGGCTAGCCAGTCTGGATATTTCACATCTTCAATGAATTGAGCTTTCTGGAGCTTCTCGACCTCCTCTTGTATAGCTTGATTCTTCTCGGGACTAAATACTCTTCCTCTCTGCTTTACAGGCTTGATCTCCTTATTCACATTGATCTCATGACATAAGATGTTTGGATCTATTCCTGGCATGTCTTCATGACTCAATGCAAAAGTTTTCTTCCTGCTTCTCAAGAAAGTTACCAACTCATGTTTTATTGAAGCATCCAACGACGAACCTATCTGGGTTACTCGTTCAGGGTGCTCGTCGTCTAGAATAATATTTTCTGTAGATTCTACCACCTGCCTTTTACAAGTTGGGATTCATCTCTAGGATCCAGTGTTTCAATTTCTGTTCCTTCCTCCACCTGGTAGGTAGTAGTCTTTTTCCTTGACTCTTCAAGCTCCTCTTGCTCGGCAGATGAATAATAGCATTCCCGAGCTAATTTTTGATCACCTTTCACAACTCCTACTCCGAAATTTGTTGGGAATTTTAAGCACTGATGTACTGTAGATGGGACTGCTTCGAACTTCTTCAAACCAACTCTTCCCATGATGATGTTGTAAGCCGACTGCACATTCTTATCCATCACAAAGAAGCGTATTCTCTCTATTCGACAAGCAGGCCAAGTTCCAATGAATATATCCAACTTGATCGTCCTAAGTGGAAAAACTTTCCTGCCAGCAAAACCCAGGAGGGGTCTGTGATAAGGTTCCAGTTGAGATAATTTCAAATTTAAACTGTCAAAGCATGAGTAGTACATGATGTCCACCGAACTACCATTATCTACCAAAACCCTTGAAATCACTACTTCTTTCATCCTCATTTTGATCACCAAAGGGTCGTCGTGAGGGTAAAGAACACCTGCCAGGTCGTTTTTTGAAAATCCAATGACTAGCTTCTCTTTGTTTATCTTCCTCGGGCGATCCTCTTCAGCCAAATTTATTCGCTGAATGTATGAACAAGCTTGAGCCTCTCCGAGGTAAGCCTTTCTTTCTGCAGTAAGGTCTCCTCCTCTTGCATCTCCACCTGTAATGACATTACAATCAAATGACCCAAAGCATATCGAAAATATCTCTCGTTCTGGCTGCCTTGGTTTCTTGGGAAGATCGGGGTCATCATCTGGATCATCTTCATGGTCTCTCTTATTTTTCTCCTCTACTCGACGAGGAGATCTGGACCTCTCTCTAGTTTGGTCATTATTTCTTCTTTCACCTCCCCGATCAACATACTTTGTTAGCTTTCCTCTTCGGATGAGTGTTTCAATCTCGTTCTGAAGAGCTATGCAATTTTTGGTCATATGACCATGATCCTTATGGAACTCACAATATTTTTCCCTCTTCCTCGTATCAGGATCTGACCTCAGTTTCTTTGGCCACTTTACTTCCTCGTTATTCTTGATTTCTTCCAAGACGTGATTAATACCCATTTTCAAAGGAGTATAATTATCGAATTTCTTCAGGACTTCCCATGATGACCTATTATTCTTGGAATGCTTGTCACCGCCATTGCCTTTATGCTCTTGCTTCTTAGATTTGTCTCCTTCCTCCTTGGTTTCTTTATCCATATTCTTCTTCGCAGACATAGCCTCCTCGGCATTCATGATTTTGGCCACTTTTGCCATCAACTCTGACATAGTTGTTGGTGGATCTTTGGCCAAGGTGTAATACAACTTGTTAGGCAACAACCCACTCATCAAGGCGGTGATTGCTGTCTTCTCTTCATAATCTATGACTTCCAGCTTCTTGTTATTGAAATGAGTTATGTAGTCTCTAGTACTCTCACCATATTTTTGTCTAACACTTAACAAGTGTGCTACTCGTTTTACTGGCTTTGCTCCAAAACAGAAATTATCGATGAACAACTCGGCTAATTGAAATAAAGTTGACATCTTACCCCGAGGAAGATTGTTGTACCATATCTGGGCAGATCCAGTAAGAGTTCCTGAGAATGCTCTGCATCTCATCTCGTCGGGGACAGCATAGATGTCGGCAGCAGCTTGATACTGCTCTATGTGAAGAACAAGATCTGTCTTTCCATCATATTTGGGGGTCACTACGAGTGCTTTAAACTTTGACGGTGTAGGAAAATCCACAATAGCCTTGACAAAAGGTGTCCCTTGAACAAAAGTTTGTTGTAGGGGATTCTTCGCCTTAGCCATTTCTCCCAATCTATCCTCCAACCGCTGAATTGATCCTTTCCAAGCGTCATTTCCTTCCTTGGGCCTATTAATTCGAGCAATTGATTGTTCTTACGTGGCCTCCTGAGATCTTTCTTGACAAGCAACTGGTCGTGATTGTGCTGATCCCTCTCTTAAACCTGATGATTGTCAAAAACTCCTCGACATGGCCTTAGGTGGACTCCTATTCCTCCTAGGGCCTAATCGGCTGAAAGGAGATACCCTGCTCAATCTTTCAAAGGCACTGGGTCTCTCTGGAGAGAGAGTGATACGTTGATCAGTATCTGTAGCCCATATTGATGAAGTTCGCCCAGGTTGATAAGAGGAATCATCAGATTCTTCATTACGATACGCATCTGTACGCCTGGATCGTGAAGAAAGTAAATAGGTTTGACTCTGACCACTTCGCTGTCCCGAATGTGCAGGTGCACCGCCATGAAGGGTTTGTATGAGTTGATGCATTATTTCTTGCATGGAGGTTTGTCCTTGAGCTAGATTCGTCATAATTCCAGTCAGATCTGGAGGTGCAGAGGGATTTGGAGGATTTCTAGCATTTCCAGCGTTTCGATTGCTAGATTCCGGATTGTCTGCCATTGATGATGAATAATTCTTGGTGAAAAACGATAACAACAGTCGTTTCCCACAGACGGCGCCAATCTATTGATGTAAAAAATTAGATTACTCTAATTATTCAATCATAGATAAATAAATGAGACAAAAGATTTTAAAGTGGTTCAGCCTTATATGAATGGACTACGTCCACTGTTATGTTATTACTGAGTGTTTAGGAATTCTCGATTACAAGTGCTATCCAGAAATTTCGGTCCCCCTGAATGAGGGTAATACAATGTATTTATAGCCTTGAGGCTATAATCTGAAAGGGTGATACATTAAATGATATACATATGAAAGGGTAATTAATTTAATGTTCTTCAAGCGTGTGCGTCCAGATGATAAGTATTTAATGAATAGTTAAACTCTTGATTATCTGGCAATTAATGTTGTGGCCGAGGTGCAGCTGCTGTGGTCGAGATGCATCTCGAACCGCCTTAGTTGTTCGTCGTTCAAGAGTTCCTCGGAGCGTTGGTGTTCCTCGGGGAGCTGGAGTTCCTCGGAGTATACTTGTTTCTCGGAGTGAGTCTGACTTGGTCGGGGAAATAGACTTCCTCGTTTCTATTGTGCCATATAGATTGACACGTGTCTTCTTATTATTCGTCCATATCAGCATACTAATTTTGGTATCAACAGAAGCCCCCAATGTTTCATATTTCGAACTTTGAAGAGTATGGAACATTCTTTCTCGGTATATGGAAATATTAAATGACCTTCCTGGGTTTTAGGAGCCTTTTCTTCGTATTTGAATTTCCTTCCAAATTCACAGAATCCGCCTTTTTGCATTTTTATAAGCGCTTCGATCTTCGTGCGCTTTTTGTCCTTTTAGCCGCCGGTAGCGTAATAGTTTCCTTTTCGCAATCATTTCTTTCGCCGTTTCCCAAGGCAAAGTATTTAAACTTCATAGACAATATCACCGTCTTCTACCTTTTCCAGTTTCTGGTTTCGAGTTTTCCATAGTCTTTTTTTCTGTTGTGCGTTCATTCTTGTTTTCATTCGTAATCAACAGATCTCCCTTTTTCCTGTAAGATCTTCTTCCTTCTTCTTCATTTCTTTTATTCACCATGGTTTATATTATTGAATCTCTTGAGAAATTTCGTTCTGATTTCTCTATTCCATCTTGAGTAACTGTTGAGAATCTTCCTGAGCCTTTAGATTATTTTCGTTTGGCTGAGGGACACTAGTTCCCTAGCCTCTTTATTGCTGAATGTGGATTTTCCTTTCCACCAAACCCTTTGTGTTTAGAGTTCTGTCAATATTTCGATGTCGTCCCTGCAAAAATAGCCCACAACACATGGAGAATAGTTAATGGGGTGCATAGGTTAAATAAAACTCATGGAACTCGTATAGGAATTCCTGAGATTATGTACTGTTATAGATGGGCTGTTCTAGATAATGTTTATTATCTAAAAACTAGATTTTTGAATAGGGCTTTAGTAGTCAATCTCCCTGATTTTTTAATAGGGCTTTGGTGCAATTAAATTGATTTATAATATATTTGAATATAATTTGGAGAATTTAGGGTCGTTCAAATAAGACCGTGTGTAATAAGACTTCTTCTAATAACATGCCTCATTAGTTCGAACAACCACTTCAAACGACCTTCCAATGATCGATCCCTGTTTAGAAATTATACTCTCACCATAACATCATTTGAAGTACGTTCCAATGAGATAGTAGTTCTCGTTCGAACGAGATCTAAATCTCGTTCAAATAGGATTGCAAAAATTAATTTTTACAGTTTTAAAAAATGTTGTCACAATCTAAACCGTTGGATTAAAACACATGTCACACTCCCACGACAGCAGATCAACTGGGGGGTTGAGCTTTGGGACATTTGGGGAATTTAACCCTTAGGGGTTTGGGAGTATTTAAAGAATGTTTGGGTCTATTACCATCCACTACACTAGAACCACCACTCCTCCACTTAAATCACCATACTTTGAACCATTTTACACCCTATTTAAGCCTACAAAATCCATTTTCACCACATGTTAGGATAGATATCATTTTATGAAGATGTTGTTGGGGATATTCGGAGAATAATGAAGAAAATTAATGGAGTTTTAATGGGGGTTTGATGGGAGATTTCATGGAGCATGCTTTTGGAGTAGGCAACCGCCTTGAGGCCACATAAGTATGTGAGAGGTTACCATCATCTTTATTATTTATCCAAACATATTACACCTATTTTAGGTGAAAAACTATACTCTTTGAGTTTAAGAAATCTATTCATTGGTATTTGGTCTTATATGTAGAGTTTTAAGAGTGGTATGCATGCATATCTTAAGAAGATTATTCAGTCATGATTTATGTAAAATGGTTTTACAAAGGGTTTCAAAGATTTGAGAAAATGATATGTTTTCAAGAAGAATAAACATTTTATGAAATAAAATACTTTAAAATGATATATATCTTGTTAAGATACTTCATGTGTAAAATATTAAGTCTTATTGTAAAAATGGGATTTCTATGACGTTAGACATTTATTCAAGTTTTGAAGAATAAAAATGTTATTTACATTTGAAAAGTATGTTTTTGCAAGTATTATGAAGTTTCTTATTTTAATGATGAATTAAACTCATTATTATGGACTTTTGGACTAAAAATCCCTCTTCCTTATGTATAAAATACTAGTATTTTGATGATGAGCATATAAAGAAGTATAATGGAGGTTTTAATGAGTTTTAACATGACGTGAAGAAAATATAAATTTCAACCCCTAAAGTGTGCAAATGAATATTCAAAATGTGATAAGTATATATTTTCAAGACTACATGTGTTAATAAAGGAAAATGATGTTTTCTTGTAAAGCAGTCTTCAAAATGTCAAATGATTTCTTTAATAAAGAAAGTAATGAAATAAAGAGATTTCCAACTTGATAAGTGTGTTACTCCAAAGTGTTAAAGATGTGTTAATGAGTTAAAAATATTTCAGAAGTTAGCATGTGTAACTTAACAATCTTTTTGGAAAAATAACACTTGTAAAAAGGGAGGAAAATATAAGTTTGGAAACAAATGGGTTAAATGGTAATTTTACGTAGAGTGAAAAAAGTTTATAAAATAAAAATATTGGAAAAGGTGTTACACAAAATGGTCCTAAATGAGAGTTATATTAGGAATGAAATCAACGTAAATCTGTAAAGGATATGAAATGGTGATTTTTTGAAGTGTAACACAAATATAAGGCTTAGTCCCTGGGATTTTGACTTCGGCCGGTAAAAGTGGAACAATATGGACACAATAAAGTTTTAAAACATAATGAAAAATTGACTCGAATGTTATCAAAAAATTTAGGAAGGCCCGGAGCCTTCGGGTCAAAGACTCAAAACCACTAGCTAGAGCCTATGGTGGCATCGTCGTGGGTGTGGAGCCCGTTAAAGTATGAGGTATTGATGCATTATGAGCAAAATGATAATGATAAAAAGTGTAACATGACAAGGAAATTGGTCGTGTTAAAAAAATTATAAAGGACAACCATTATGAAATGAAATTGATAAAAGTTCATATTTTGAAAGGTAATTTGGATAATAAATGTGAAAATGACTAAGTCCAAGTAAAGCGTGGGTTAATGACAGAAGTGGAGTGGTTAACGGGTAATCAAGCAACCAAAGATGGTTTTAACGTATAATTACGCCAAGTGTGTGTTGTTAACAATTTTTAAAAGGAAAACAAGTATTTTCTAATACTGAGTTTGCATGCGTTGAAAAGGTGATTTTTGAGGAAAATACTAAAGTGGATTTGGTGTGAAGGAATGGAAAATTTTGGTAAATGAAGTGTTTTTCCTAAACAAATGATATGTTGTTTAAGTATTTAGTCGGGTAAATGAAGTGTTTTTCCTAAACAAATGTTATGTCAAGTAAAAAGGGGGCATAAATGGTCTTTTATAAGATTAGTGTAATTTAATCAACTCAAATAACATTTTGGGATAAACAGATTCATGCATTAGTGTGTGTGTGTGTGTGTGTGTGTGTGTGTGTGTGTATATGGTATTTGTGTGTGCATGTAGGTGGTACATTATAGAGTCTCTTTTCTGAAGTTAAAATTGAAGTTGAAGTTGGGGTTGAAGCTAACAATGCTAACGAGGGAATAATTACTGATGACTAATATTATGATGGGGGCTAAAATGGATTACAGACAAATCCTATGCCATAATCATGATGTTGGCTTAACATCAGACTCACTTGGTGAATTTTATGATATTATTACTAAAGTATAATATAAGTTATTATTGAGGGAGACGTACCAGAAGCATTGAAAAGTAAAATGGAATTGTTAATGGGAAAATTAAAAAATGGCTTTTAAAGACCCAATTTTTATATACCCAACTAAAAAACATGTTGAGTAAGAAGCCACATAAATGATGGGGAGAATAATCAAAGAGGAGAGTTTGAACATGTAGAGTTAAAATATAAAGAAGTGCAAAAGGCTCTTAATATGAAGGTTGAAAATTTTCTCCATGAGTGCAATCGCTTAAAAAGGACAATGATGAACTCAAATTGTAGCATGAAGTTGGTATCAACAAAATGAAAATGTGAAATGTGTAAATGTTAATCTACCGAAACAATTAAGCGAATTATATAAGGAAATTTCAAACAATCATCTAAAATGGTCCCAAAAAATAAATTAATACGAAGATTGGAAGCATAAGTTATCGATAATAAACATCGGAATGCAAAAGACAAATTAGCCTAATGAAATAAATTGAAGGAAAGATTAAATGACTAGAAGAAAATACTTATGAAGTTTGAGTAGGATATATAATTAACTATTACTCAGTATAAAGGTAAAATGAACTAATTAGTACGAAAGAAAAATAAAAATGAAAAAAGTGGAAGAGAAGAATAGGTTATAAGAAGTAGAAAACGGATAAAATAAGGGATAGTAAGTTGAAAGAATATGAAACCCTGTTAGATGTAAAAAATACAATGGTTGAATCAATGAGGAAAATAACTACAACCAATATGACTAATGCTAATTTCATCACTGATAAGTATAGGAGAGAGTTCGAATGCAGTAAAGTTGAGATTGATTTGTTGAAATCACATCTTGAAAATATCAATAAAGAGAATGAGAAAATAATAGTAACTTTTCAAATAAAAGAAAACGTTTTCAATAAAGAAGTTCTGAATAAGTCAGGGGAGATAGAAATCCTAAATGTAGAGTATAAAACACCAAAAATAAAAATAATCAAGAATAATAAAGTGAACATCTTTGTTGTCGGTACGAAATATAACCCGATAAATGTTATGAATCCAATTGGAGACAGTTTCACTGCATAAGTGTTGATGCAAAAAACTGGACTGAATCCCGTTTTTATGATCACAGATAAATAGATAAAAACAATCCAATCAAGCACATGAGAGACAAATATTTTTAAAGTGGTTCGGCTATGAATAACGTCCACTGTTATTTTATTCCCAGGGGTTTACAATAGCACCATAGGGTGTAGAGAGAGAAAGGATGTGTATCTTGTGTATGGGGTTTCTAGGTTCTCTTCCATCTCTCTTGATCTCTTTCTTTTGGCTAAGGGAATACATGTATTTATAGTGATGGGAGATAAAGAGATTCATTGTATGTAGACATTTATGTCTACATTCAACGAATCTAATTGCTGAATTGCTTGGTATGCTATGTGTTGTCATTTATTAATACAGTATAAATGTACATTAAGGCTCATTAAATGCGCTTCCATCTTCATTAATGCACATTAAATGCATAGTTATCCTTTGATCTTCCTCGTTGGAATGCCGACCAAATCTCCTCGGGTGCCGACTAACTCTCTTCGGGTGCCGACCAACTCACCTCGGGTGCCGACTAATACTCCTCAGGAGCCAACTAATTCTCCTCGGGTGCTGACTAATACTCCTTGGGTGTCAAATATTTCCACGTATGATGACATGTGTCCTTTTCTGGTTGGTCCTCGTAGATGGATAATTTTTGCGTTAACAATAAGGAAAACGTAAAAGAGGGAAAACATCTGTATGTGAAAGAGTCTGAAAAAAATAATTAAAAAAAACCTCAAAATAATGATAAACAACAAGCCGAGGGTGATAATTCTTCAATTTTAAAATTGAAATGCCATTTTCATCTTCCAGCAACATTTATAATGGTTTGATTGATGCTGACAAACAACTTCTTGAAAATACTATGTCAATGAGTGGAAAAGAGTAAGAATAAGTGTCATTAAAACATATTTTCATTACATCAATTTTTTTATTCTATTACTAAGTTTATTGTGATCATATGACAGGACAATAATGTGGAGTTGTGGAGGCTCACCAGTTTGTATTGATGACATATTTCACTTGATAAACAAGGACTAAGTGTCAAGTCATATGAGTATTGAATTATGGGTCATATGATCTCGCACTATGCGATAGCAGGTATATCACATTGTAAAATAAATATTTCATCGTGCAAAACAACAATATGATTGCGCAGTGTGAAATAACAATGCGAAATCACAATTATTTTTGCATTATGGTTTCGTACTAATAGATATCATTTAGATTTCACACTACGAAATGGTTTAAGTATTGTAATTATACTTAGTTATATGTTATAATATTAATGTAAGTAATTAATGGTTTGGGGATATGTTGTCCAGGGTATCAGATACAATATTATAAAAAATAGAGAGAAACACCACCAGACCAATATGGAGCAGAGAAATATTACATAATGAGTTCACTGTTTCCTGTAATTATATTCATTTTCCTATGTTATGAAAGTGTTTGTATTTTATATGTTAATATCACATTCAAAGATAATAATTAATTTTATAATGATTACTACGATTATTACAAAATGGATCCAAAAGATGGTATATATATGATGAACAAGTTTTGTTATGGCTAATGTGTAGATTTCTTTATATCCTACTCCAAATTCACTATAAGGAATATTCCAGGAAATGAACAGCCCGTAATTAGATGCCATCTTGCAGTGACATGTGGGGTATCATGATCTCTATTCAACTCCCTCCGTCTGAAAAGAAAATTCATGTACGTCTACTTATTGACGCAACTGAAGTGGTATGAATAATTCGACATTTGATAAATGATTTTATGTTATAATTTATGAATTCTAATTAATCATACATTTATTTTGTCAACAGTTGAATTTTTTTAGATTCATTAATACAATGATTTCTAGAAAGAAATTAATAGACAAACTGAAGTTGTAAGGTTATATCTACTTAGGTTATTTCGAAGAATACACACACAGAACACAATTAAAATTAGCCAAGTAGAGATATAATCAAATTTTAATTTCTTTTGCAGATTTAAAAGATAGCAAGAACAATTTCCAATTAATGCGATGAGATTGATAACTTAACTAAGTGAAATAAAATTATCCAATTTTATCCATTTTATCCTTCACATACATCTATGTGATTTCATAAAGTAAGTTGCGAAAATCACAACCACAATGCGCCAATGTACGAGGAATACCCAAATGGGAAAAACCTCGGACGACTGGGCCTAGACAAAATCCATTACAAATAGGTTTTACCAGGGACTCAAAAGACTTACAGACTTTGACTCACTCAAGACATGCTCATGCCGTCCTCTACCTCTGAATTTGTAGTACGCGAAGCTCCAACGCGTTGCTCGACACTACTCGTGTCGCGGTATCCACCGAAGCCCAAACTATCATTTCCAATAAGTTTGAATGCAGAGATCCACCGCAAACTTGCTTGTTGAATGTCAAGTTGATTGCACGGGGTTTTTTATTCAAAGGTTGAAATGGTATTGGAGATTGATTTATACCAAAAAGGGGAAGTTGTATAATATTTCTCTCAAGAGTACGTGAAACTTCCTTGTGGAAAATAACTAATTTTCGTTCATATATTGAAACTGTAAAAGTAGTGGACAAAAGTAGTTTTGTGAAATAACTGCTAGAAAATAAGTTAAAAAAATTTAGATCTGGCAGATCTCGTTCGAACGAGGTCGTTCGAATGACTTGTCGTTCGAACGATTTATCCAACGATATTCCAGTACATAATTAGATAGGTCGTTAGAAACCTCGTTCGAACAAGGTCGTTCGAACGACATTTCTAACAGCTTCTAATGAGTTTCCAGTGTGGACTGGGGAATGTCGTTAGATCCAGGTCGTTCAAACAATTTGGAGAAAACTTCGAACGAGATGGCAGTTTCCCATAGAGAAAGTAAAACTTAATTTCAAAAATGATTCTTTATGAAAATAAATTTTTTTATGAACATTACTTTATACTAAAAATTTTTATTATGAAAAATACTCCAACACTTAAAAAGATTTTGGTCATATACCTTTTAGAAGAGCGAACATGAAGTGCAAATTGATGCCGCGTGAACTTTGGATGCAATGCTCGAATCTTTACTATTGTATGATGCTTGATGAGGAATGACCCAAAAATGTTTTATCCAACGAAATGTAGCCAATATTACAAATGAATCGAATGAAATTTGTACTTACAAATCTCCCCCTTTGGCTATTCCGGGACAAAACAGAATAATAAAAAAGATACAAAAAGACTGAATTTGCTAAGCCAGCCGTCAAGCCGATTCTAAAACCCGTCCCAAAAACCCAAATAAAAAGACAGACTAAGTGACGCGACTGATGGTGCTGCATAAGAGTAGGTGATGTATCCTACACAAATGAAACAACAAATTCATAAACGCATGGGGAAGTATAGGATATAAAACATTTAAAACAAAGTGTTATGAGAGATTAAAGCATATGTTGTGAATAAATTAATGAACTCCCCCTAAATTATGCATATGTTGACTATTAATTACTTAGCTCCCCCTAAATTATGAATTCCCCGTATCAATGTTTCTCCCCCCTTTTTGTCCGAAAAAGACAAAGGGATAAATATAGCATGCATGTGAAAAAGTAAAGCAATAGAACAATGGGCAATAAATCCAATAATTATAACAGACAAAGGGAAGGAACATGAGATAATTCATTAAATAATAAGGGAAATACCAAATATCCAAACCAAATAATACCATACAAGAGATAAAAAGTAATATAGATGTTCAGATCATCCTCACAATTACAAAGAAGAAGTGGACTAAAATAAATTTAAATCAAGGAGCAGGAGCATCATGAGGAGAATCATCGGGAAGGGACCCGAAACCGGATGAGCCTGCACCACGGCGCATCTCCATGCGGCGAATGGCCTCAAGGTGCTCCATCTGTAGAGAATCTCGACGCGCCTGTGCTTCATCCCTGCATGCTTGAGACTCCTCACGGCGAGCCTGTGCCTCCCTATCCTGCTGCATCGAAACCAAAAGCTCCTGTAAGATCACCCTGTCTTGACGCCTATCTTCTTGAATCTGCTTAACTTGTGAACAGACAAACAAAATATCCTCCGACTCTATGGGTGTGGGAGTATATGAAGAAGATGGTTGATGTGTAGTACGAAAGGGTGCGGGACAACTAGGGGCAGTGGTGGAGGAAGTGGCCGATTGAGAAGATGCAGATGGAGAGGGAGTGAGTTGAGGGGTATCGGGGGGTAAATGACCACGATATCTACCTACCGAAGACATGTCAATGGTTTGGTAGTGAGCCACAGGGACATCGGTGGGTAGGCAGGGGCAGCCGACGGCAAGACATAACCGAGTAATAATAGTGGAAAATGGTAGGGCTTGTCGAGAGGGACTAGAGGGAAGGATTCGAACTGTCCTAATGATAAGAAAAAGGAAGGGAGGGAGATCTATGGCAGCCTGAATGCTAATTGCAAACATTAGGTCCACGTGCATTTTAGTGATTTGGGTTGAGTTGGCATGGGTAATTAGACACGCACACACAATCCAATTAAGGACCATGAAATCCGGATTTAAATGTTTGTGAAAAATAGTGACAGTGCCGGGAGGGTTAAGCCTACAAATGGTGTACATAATTAGAGTAGGGTCAGGAAGAGCATCGAGATCCCAAGGGTAAGATGGATTATTGACAGGGGGTAAAGAGATGATACGAGCGATGGAGTCAGGACTGACAATGATCTCCCAACCTCTCACTCAAGAGTAAATATGATCCTCCCGAATATCCATCACAAAATAAAATTCCCGAATAAGATAGGGAAAAATAGTATCAGTGAGGGAGAATAAGGGGTCCCACCCTAAGTCCAAAATCCAGGAGTGGACAGTGGTGACGGCGAGAGATGTGAGATTGACAAGTTTTTCACGCACAATATACCTAGTGGAAAAGCCTTGGGTATGGTATAGTGTGTGGTTGGTGAGCGTCCCCCAACGAAGTTTAAGGGTGGGAATTAACGTATTGACATTAGTATCATCATCGGATAAGGATGAAGAGGAGCATTCCTCCGGAGTGTCGCTAATGCGACGGGGGTGACGGTTATGAGGGGTCATGCTAAACTAGGAGATAACTAGAACCTACCCGAACATAATTCCAACCAAACTGCCAAACACACCAACAAGCCAACAAACCCATCAGCAAAAATCCCATCCTCCGTTAGAAAAGAAACTTAAAACAAAATAAACTAAAAATATTTAAGAGAAATTCCACGAAATTAAAATGAATTTTAATTTAAGAAAATTGATAATTAGCATGGAATTCAACTTAAATAGAGGCAATAAAAACAAATATAATACAGCCCCCAAAGAAATATATATACGTATATGTATATGAAATTGGGTAATACAAAAAGAAGAAAAAATTGGAGTAGAAAGCATACCCAATAGCATATATATATATACATATATAAAAAATAATACCTCGAAGTGAAGATGAGATAAAACTGCAACCTCGGAGTTCTACAGAGGAATGAGGTGACGAAATGAGGTGAAGAAATGAGGTTTAATGGAGGAGATGGGAAGAAATTCGTAGGGAAAATGAGGGATGCGAGAGAGGGAAAATGGGTAATGGGGTTAATGGGAAAGGGTTAGTGGAAGAGGGAGTGGGAGAGATTTTTGGGGAAAGAGGTAAATGAAGAAATGGGGAAATGTGGGCAGGTGGAGAGAGAAAAAAGACTGAGGCGACAGAATTTTCGAAGAGAAATCATAGAAATTAAACCCACGTCGTTCGAACGTTCGAACGATGTCTTTCGAACGAAGTTCCAGAAACATATTGGATATTTCGTTAGATAACTCGTTAGAAGTTCGTTCGAACGAAATGTTCATTCGAACGACAATACGAACGAAGTTCCAGAGAGGAGGAAGAAAACTCGTTCGAACGATATTTTCTGACGAAATTCAGTCTTTTTAAAAATGAGTAAAAATAAAATCGTTTTAAAAATAGCATAAGGGAAGGAATTGGGAAAGCCAGAAAGATGCCAAAATGAGGATTTTAATAGTCCTAGCTTGTGAAAACATATCCAAACCATGGGAGCGGGAATGTAGGGGTGTAAATAATGCGAGTGAGAGTTGTTACCCAAGACAATGTACAAGTGCGGAATGCCAAATAATATATAAACGCAATATTCCCTCACACTAGCCTTATGTCAATAAAGAAATACTATTGGACACTCAAACAAAATGCACCACGCATACAAGATAGATGATTCTCTCTCCCATGTTGTCACAATAAGAAAGCAATGAATCGATTAAATGTGCGTGCCCATTGATCTTTAACTTATATCTCCCATTAGCAACAATAGATTGAGACTATTCTTTTTGAAATATCAATCAAGCTAAATACTTTTGGCCTTGGCATTATATATCATTTTCAATGCTTCTATTTTAGGCCCATATTCTAAAATGCAAGTGGAGGCTATTCACGCAAAAAATTTATGCTTTTTGCAGCCCGAGTCCATTGCTTGAAACGAAAACCAACCGGATGAATATAATCACTTTTTGTTTTAATCCGGGAAATGGATGATCATACACAATTTCGATTGCGTATAAGAGATGTGACAAGATTTAGAAGACAACACCAAATCTCACTTTACAAGTACAATGTGAACAAGATATCCACAATATTTCGTGAAAGGTGTGTGCAAAAAGGATAATATGTGAGGTAATCATAGAAATACATATCATAAAAGAGCATTTTTGTGCACAAGATAAACGAGGTTCAGCTTGACTACTCATCGAAAGCCATGTGGACATGAAATAGGATAGTGATCCGAACACATCGAACACAAAGCCATATGGACAAAAGTTTGTGAAAGCTTTTCTAACCATTCATGTGTTCCTTAAAAATAAGAAAGACGAAAATATTTTTGATATTTTGAATAAAATATATACAAAAGTGATCTAGTTCATAGGTATAAAATTATACAAGAGAAACAACCTAAACTAGATAGACGACTTCGATCTCAATCAATTGAGAAAACCCCAATTGATTTCCTAAGGTTTTCAAACCTAAGGGCATCTAGAGGTTTAGTAAAGATATCGGTCAATTTTTTATCTGTACAAACGAAGCTTAGAGAAACGATTTTCTCTTCAACTAAGTCACGAATAAAATGTTCACGAATCCTAATATGCTTGGTTCTACAGCGTTGAATGGGATTACGGGAAATGTGAATGGCACTAGTATTGTTGCAATAGATAGTCATAGTGCCTTGAGAAATACCGTAATCTTCCAACATTTGCTTCATCCAAATGAGTTGAGTGCAACAACTCCCGGCGGCTATGTATTCAGCCTCCGTCGTGGACAAAGAAATATAGTTTTGTTTCCTTCTCATCCATGAGACAAGTGCACTTTCAAAATAAAAACATTTGTTGGGTTTTGCATCCATCAACATCGCCTGCCCAATCGGCGTTCAAATATGCCGATAGACAATCATTTGTGTCGAAGGAATACCAAATTCCAAAAGATAGGGTCCCATTAACATATTTGATAATACGTTTAATGGCAAGTAAATGAGACTCTTTTAGGGCGTCTTGATAGCGTGCACAAACTCCTACACTAAAGGAAATATCCGGACGACTAGCAGTTAGGTAAAGTAAACTACCTATCATACTTCTAAAGAGAGTGTGCTCTACATCCTTTCCTTCAGTGTCCTTACTAAGTTTAATCGATGAAACTCATAGGAGTACATGCATGTTTAGCGGATTCGAGTTTAAATTTCTTAACAAGGTCTTTAGCATACTTAGTTTGGGACAAAAATATCCCACTTTTGAGTTGACGAACTTGAAGACCTAGAAAGAAAGTAAGTTCACCTACCATACTCATCTCAAATTCATCGTGCATTTCTTTTGAAAAAATTTGAGAATGTTTATCACACGTAGAACCAAACACTATGTCGTCGACATACACTTGTGCAACTAGAATAGCTTTCTCATCATGACGAACAAATAGAGTCATATCTACTCCCCCTCTCAAAAAGCCATGAGAAAGGAGATAGGAAGTGAGTCTTTCATACCAAGAATGGGGTGCTTATTTCAAACCATATAGCACTTTCTTTAAGAATAAGACATGATTAGGATGCTTTGGGTCTTCAAATCCTTTCGGTTGTTCAGCATAGACTTCTTCTTGAAGTATACCATTTAAAAAGACACTTTTTACATCCATTTGATATAATTTAAATTTAAGATGACATGTTATGGTGAGTAAAAGGCGAACCGATTCTAACCTAGCAACAGGAGCAAAAGTTTCTTCAAAGTCAACACCTTATATTTGGGTGTATCCTTGCGCAACCAATTTAGCTTTATTACGAACAATGACACCATTTCATCTATTTTATTTTTGAAAATCCATTTGGTGCCAATGACATTTGTATTAGAAGGCCTAGGGACTAATTCTCAAACATAATTTTTCTTAAATTGAAACAATTCTTCTTGCATAACATTAATTCAATGTTCATCTTTTAATACTTCTTTAAAGTTTTGAGGTTCAATTTTAGAAGTATAACACAAATAGGTAACTTTATTTTCTAATTGTGCCCTAGTCTTGACACCTACCTCGGGATCTCCTATAATTTTTGAAGTGTCATGACTTTTACGCACCCAAGGAGAAGGATCTTTTTTCTAAGTATTGGGAACAACCAAGTCATTGTGAGACTCAACATTTTCAACATTGGACATAACATCACACTCACATGACAAATCTTCCTCATTTTCAATTGATGTGGTCGGAGCATCGTCTTTTATGACAATATTAATTGATTCCATGACTTTAGAGCTACTTAAGTTGAATACTCTAAAGGCTCTACTGTTTTGAAAATATCCTAGGAATATATCTTCATCACTCCTTGAGTCAAATTTATCCTTATCTATCTCAAAGTATATCGCAAGGACTACCAAAAACACTAAAATTAGCCAAATTAGGTTTCTTACCCATCCACAATTCATATGGCATTTTGTTAGTATTAGGATGCAAATAAACCCTATTTACGGTGTGACATGTGGTGTTAACCGCTTCGGCCCAAAACCTACGGAGCACATTTATTCCTAGGAGCATAGATCTTGCCATTTCTTGGATCGTTTGATTTTTTCTTTCAACTATACCATTTTGTTGTGGAGTTCGAAAGCCCGAGAATTCATGTTTAATTCCTATTTCATCACAAAAGACATTTACACCGAATTCCTTGAATTTGGTTCCATTATTACTCCTAAAGCGGTTTATGCTAACACCGTGTTGATTTTGAAGAATCCTACACTTAACAGTGAGAAAATCAACTGTCTCAGATTTTTCTCTTAGGAATCCTACTATAGAGTACCTAGAAAAATCATCCACCATTACTAAGATATATATTTTTCCTCCTATGCTCTCGGTACGAGTAGGACCCATAAGGTCCATGTGTATCAATTCTAAGACACGAGAGGTATTTATTGAGTACTATTTATGAGGATTCTTAATTTGCTTTCCTAATTGACACGGACCGCAAATAGGGGAGGTTGGTTTTCCTAGAGACGGTAAACCTCGAACTAGCTCGGACCGCAAATAGAGATGGTAAACCTCGGATCGCAAATAGTGGAGGTTGGTTTTCCTAGAGATGGTAAACCTAGAACTAGCTCTTTTTTCACTAATCGATCAACATCCCTAAAATTAACATGGCCTAACCTTTGATGCCAAAGATCGGCAGACGAGGCTTTTGCACTATTGCAAACTAAAGATGATTTAGGAACTATTCCATAGCAATTGTCACTAGTTCTAACACCTTGTAAAATAGATTCACCCGATTGATCATATACGGTGAACTCCGATTGACTAAACTTAACATCAAGATTTTCATCACATAATTGGATAATACTTACCAAATTAGCCTTGAGGCCATCAACATAAAGGACATTTTCTAGTTTAGGAAACCCGGAGATTTCAATAGATCCTCTACCCATGATTCGAGACTTTCCACCCCCAAAAGTGACTTTACCATCTTTATAGTTTTCAAGAATGGTAAATAGATATTTATCACCGGTCATATGTCTCAAACAACCACTATCAAAGTACCATTGAGAGGTAATTTGAGCCTTAAGTGAAACATGAGCAACAAAAGATTTATTGGTGTGATTTTTCTTAACCCAATCTTGAGTTGTTTTCTTTCCTTTGTTGGCTAAAGTGTTATAATTTGAATCATTTCCTTGGACTTTAGAAAAACTAAGAAAATCTTCCATTAGACCTTTAAAAATATTGACTAGATACTCAACTTATCTCTTAAGACTAGCTAAGGAGCTATAGTGTTGTTTAGAAGATGTGAAATGAGAGTTCTTTCCAAGCTTGTAGCAAAAATCTTTAAGATGTCCCCGTTTGTGACAATAAGTGCACACATAGGGTTGTTTTGGACTAGCTTTTGAAGGTTGCTTAGTAGGACTTATTTTAGGAACATTAGATTTGGTAACACACTTAGCTACGGGTTCGGGTTTGACTTTGGATGAATCTCCTTCTTCATATCCTATACCCTTTCTCTCGTGATAACCTTTCTCCTTATATCCTAAAACAGAACCTAGAAATAATTTTCCCATTCTTCCTGAATTATCCTTGAGTGTGACTTTAACTTCACGAGAGGACTCGAGATCTTTTTCAAGTTGGGCAATTTTAGATTCGAGAGATTTTCGAATCTCTAAAGACACATTAAGATCTTTGTTAACACCTTCCAAGGAGATAATTAAGTTACATTTTTCTTTACCTATCAAGATAAGCTTCTCATAAAGAGATATCTTAATTGCCTCGAGTTGACTAACTAAAGCCTCCTTCTCCTTCAGGCCTTTCAACTCTTTTTCTAAAGTTAAGACTTTAAAGGTTAATCTTTTGTTAACTTTTTGAATACGGAAAGACTCAGTGTATAGTTCAGAATAGGCGAATTCCATTTCACTTTTATCTATTTCACTTTCACTTCATTTTTCATCACTACTAGTAGAGTGAGTGGAAGAAACCTCAAGATTTTTCTCGGAATTGTCAACATTAGGGTATGACACACTTGAATTACTAGCATTCCTTTCTATAAAAGCAGTGAAATTATTGCTAGACGTGGTAAAGTCATCAAAGTCTTCAGATTCATTATCATTGTCGCTTAGAGTGGCATTGTAAACTGCCTTTTCTTTGCCTTGTCTTTTAAGTTTAGTAGAGCACTCAAAAGCTCTATGACCACGTCCCTCACACTCAAATCATCTCTCCAAATCATCATTTTTAAAGTTTTCTTTGTTGAACTTCATAGGATCCTGACTATTGAATTTTCTATTTCCTTTGTTTTTGTTGTTCTCAAATTTTGGTTTTTCAAACTTAGAGTTTTGCTTTTTGAACTTGAGAATTTTTTTAGAAAATAAGGCTATATCATCAGGATTTATATCAAACTCATCAGAATCAGACACTTATACTTTCTTGACTTTCAAGGAAACACCTTTATCTTTGCTTTTGTTATCTTTAGGAAACATATCTAATTCATAAGTTTGAAGATCGCTAACAAGCTCTTCAAGTTTCAAAGTATTTAAATTTCCTAATGACTTAAGAACAGTGACTTTAGGAATGAACCGTTTAGGAAGACATCTAAGAATTTTCTTAACAACATGATCTTCAGGTATTTTTCACCTAAGTTAAAGCAAGAGTTAAGAATATCAGATATATGAGCATAAAACTCATCAAATGTTTCAGTTTCTTTCATGGTGATCGTTTCAAATTGAGTTGTTAAGTTTTGAAGTTTTGAAGCTTTAACTACACTAGTTCCCTCATGAGTAACTTGGAGAATATTCCAAGCTTCCTTTGACGTCTCACACGTCATTATACGATTAAATTCATCAGGGTTCACCGCACCAAACAACGCATTTAAACCTTTAGAGTTAAAGTTACACCATTTTAGTTCTTCCTCACACCACTGTTCTACAGGAGTTAAATTAACTACCATAGTAGGAGGGGACCATCCTCTTTCAACAATAACCCAAACACGTTCATCAATTGATTTAAGGGCAGATTGCATACGTGCTTTCCAATAGGTGTAATTAGTTCCATCAAACAAACGTAGTCTATTCGACGAAAAACTATCCATATAACCTCCAGGATTTATCTAAATAACTTATAGAGACTAGGTCTGATACCAATTTGAAGTTGTAAGGTTATATCTACTTAGGTTATTTCGAAGAATACACACAACACAATTAAAATTAGCCAAGTAAAGATATATTCCAATTTTAATTTCTTTTGCAGATTTAAAAGATAGTAAGAACAATTTCCAATTAATGCGATGAGATTGATAACTTGACTAAGTGAAATAAAATTATCCAATTTTATCCATTTTATCCTATGCATACATCTATGTGATTTCATAAAGTAAATTGCGAAAATCACAACCACAACACGCCAATGTACGACGAAAACCCAAATGGGAAAAACCTCGTCAGCTGGGCCTAGACAAAATCCACTACAAATAGGTTTTACCAGGGACTCAAAAGACTTACAGACTTTGACTCACTCAAGACATGCTGATGCCGTCATCTACCTCCGAATTTATAGTACGCGAAGCTCCAACGCGTTGCTCGACACTACTCGTGTCGCGGTATCCACCGAACCCAAACTACCGTCTCCAATAAGCTCGAATGCAGTGATCCACCGCAAACTTGCTTGTTGATTGCAAGGGTTTTTGGATTCAAAAGTTGAAATGGTGTTGGAGATTGATTTATACCAAAAAGGGAAAGTTATATAATATTGTTCTCAAGAGTATGTGAAACTTACTTGTGGAAAATAACTAATCTTCGTCCATATATTGAAACTGTAAAAGTAGTGGACAAAAGTAGTTTTGTGAAATAACTGCTGGAAAATAAGTTAAAAAATTTCAGATCTGGTAGATCTCGTTCGAACGAGGTCATTCGAACGACTTGTCATTCGAACGAGTTATGCAACGATATTCCAGTGTAGAATTAGATAGGTCGTTAGAAATCTCATTCTAACGAGATTGTTCGAACGACATTTCTAACGAGTTTCTAGTGTGGACTAGGGAATGTCGTTAGATCCAAGTCGTTCGAACGACCTGGAGAAAAATTCGAACGAGGTGTCAGTTTTCCATAGAGAAGGTTAAAATTAATTTCAAAAATGATTCTTTATGAAAATAGAATTTTTTATGAACATTACTTTATACTAAAATTTCATGTTATGAAAAATACTCCAACACTTAAAAAGATTTTGGTCATATACCTTTTAGAAGAGCGAACATGAAGTGCATATTGATGCCACGTGAACTTTAGATGAAATGCTCGAATCTTTACTGTTGTATGATGCTTGATGAGGAATGACCCAAAAATGTTTTGTCCAACAGAATGTAGCCAATATTACAAATGACTCTATTGGAAATTTGTCCTTACACAAACAATCACTAATAAAAGAGATAAAGGAATTTATCTTACAAACATAATTGAAACACAAGAGTTCTATTGCTTAGCTGAAAATGCAACAACAAGCCCTCAATAATCCCCATGGAGGTGATGACCAACTACTAAAATAAATATATTTATTCATACATTATCACAATGAGGTTTCTATGAATAATTGCATTGTTAATTTTATTTGTTTTGCAGTATGGATTGAGTAGTCGTTTGCTATATAATGGAGAAGTTAATCGTAGTGGTGAACATAGAGTTGTATTGGATACAGACTTTATGGATCAATTCAGATGTAAAATAGTAGATATGTTATTAAATGATAGACCAAACTTGTGGACAAAAGAATATATTTAACATAAAAATGCAAGATATTTAGTGGTATGAAAGAAAACAATTAATTTGTTTATTTATATTGGATCGTTGGTTCTGAAATTTCTGCATTAATGTATTTCTTTCCTATTCTGATATCAATCCTGGCCAAAGGGAATTAAATTGATTACACATATGATTTAGAAATACTTATTTCAAATTGCAAAAGTTTAGCTTTTCACTTTGAAATGACCATTTCTCACTGCTAAATGATCATTTCTCATTGTGAAATATCTATCTCCCAATGCGAAATGGTCATGTCACACTAACAAATAAGGCATTTGGCATTGAGAAATTATGATATCTCACTGTGAAATAGTGATTTCGCATTGTGAATTGACTTCACAATGAGAAATAAGGTATTTCACAATGCGGAATGAGCATAACGCATTACGAAATACTTATTATTTCTCACTGCAAAATAAATATTATCTCTTCTTTTTATTATAGTTACAACATGAAAGCTCATATTATCTTAAACCCTCTAGTGAGGACTTTATTCATAATAATTTTCTTGAGATTAGACTGAAAATGAAGCATAAAATCAAAAATAAAATAAAGGAACTGAAAATAAACACTAAAATATGATACTTCCAAAACACAAAACATACTTTCATTGATATTTGTATATTACAACTAATAAAAGGTGTTCCTATTTTGGTTCTCATCAATCTGGCTTTCAATACATTCTAAATGAAAATACTCATCCGTTGAGAAATCCTCTTAGAGTTGTTATGTATTTTATAAATAGACATAAACTTACCAGTACAAAAATATTACATAGAAGTATGAGCGATGCCTGCAAAATGACGAAAGGATTTCTTCCCAAAATCCGAGTAATTTTTAAAAAACCTTACCCTCAACACATCAGTTGCAAATTTCATGTAATTTTACTATACCAAAACTGGCTTTTAGTAATGATAATATTTCGTTAAATAAAAATCATTTAGGAAAAATTAGTAGCAACTATTAACCGTTAGTAATAATTGATTTACTAATGGTATTTTACCATTACTAATAATGAATTTACCAAATGTATTATACCGATACAAATTCTGATTTTGTAATGGACTTTTATGTTATTATTTCCACCTTATTAGACAGGTTTTGTAACACGTTTGTCTGATTTTATAACGGCAAAGGTCCGTTAGTGATATTAATACATATTTAAAAACATATTTATATTTCAAGATTTGATATCTTATCCTGAATTTAAACAAATTCGATTATGCTTATTGTGTTATTCAAATTCCAAGAACGTATACAAAAATAGTCCACATAAATAAGAGCGTTATATTCAACATTTATATTGTATATAAGCCTCCAAATTTTATTTACAAAAGATATTTAAAAATAAAGAACCATAACCGTTGTAATACGTTGGAACAAAATCTTAACCAATACAAATGTAATATAATATTCTCAGCTAGGGCATTTTTTTATACAAGGGATACTCTAAAAATATTTCCATAAAATAAAAAGGTATATATAAATGTGTTATGATCTTTGATACAATTTCATGATTCTCTTATACTCAATTTAAGTCCAAGGTGTTCCAAAATCGTCGGTAAACATTTAGCACAAGAGTTACTTCTAAGAATCAAACCTATATTTTTACTAGAGAAACATAAACCCAAACAAAACTTTCTCAAAAACCAGACCATAACTTATTAACCAGGAAGTCTATATTTATACTATAGAAACATAGACTGTATCATTGAGCACTCAATTCAGTGCTTGAGTTTTTGTGGCACTCAACACTTATTGGTGCCATTTTCCAAATTGTTTAGACACTATAAGGATTTATAAACAATTGTCAATTAAAATGGCTAACCACTATATAAAATCAGTATTTTGAAACAAAGATGATAGCTTAAAAAAGTCAAGTGATAGTATTACGTCATTAATTGTCAACAACTCAACAAATTAACTTAAAAAATATATCCTAATCAAAGCTCCTAAGTATGTAAAGATAATAACTAGAGGCATATAGGAAGCCACATTTAATTCCAACATTTTTAGAATTAAAAACCATCGATGGCCCAATTATAAACCTATACAATAATGTAAAATCTAAAAACCATAGATGCCACTAAATTACATTAGCTTTGTAGATACCTCAAGGCTTAAACTTGATTCGGCTTGTAATCCTTGAATACAACAAGTGCCATTCGCTTCTCTATACTATAGAATAAAATAGACATAGCTAGCAAAGGTTTTCTTATACATTTATTATCTTGAGCTATCTGGAATGTCTGATAAAGTTAATAGACTTGTTCTACAAAGTTGAAGTGTAAATATAATTTAAGAATACTCATGTCAAGTGTGGATAAAGGATATTTTAACAAAGATATCTAATGCTAGGAAATCTAAAAGGATACCACATATCACATTAGTACTAACAACCAAATAGAAAATTAAAGATCTCAATAGTTTTTGGCCTAAGATATCACAAATCAAACCTCAAAGACACCAAATTAATTCAAGTTTATATTTAATGAATTAAATCTCAAAAAAATGGAAAAAATACTGAAAAATACAGTTCTTCATTGGATCCATTATTTTCAAGTTGGTCTACCTTTTTATTTATATGCATAATTAAAAAATTAATGGCCTCAAGATCAATTATGTTCTCTCTTAGAAATATTATCATTCAAAAGATGATAAACTAATGAATATCGTATCAATTATGTTCCCATATGAAATGATATACCACCACTAAAGAAATTCAAGCAAGAAACTCAAACTTATCGAAGTTATCGTAATGTATCAATTTGGAACTTCATTATCCTATTAGATCTTTTCTCATGTTAGCTTCAAAGATAAATTCAAATAGTTTAAATATATTAACACACTAAAAATAACACAACAAAATCTATATCTAAATGAACAAAAGGAAGGATAAATGAATTTGACTATTTAGATCATAAACGTTGATTAAGTACTTGTTTGTAGATTTATAAAAAAAAATACCTTAAAAGAAGCGGCAACCCAATTTTCCCGCATTTAGTTGAGTGTTCCTTAAGATTCTCTAAAAGAAGATAAATATATATTGTCGTTATGGTACTAATAAGATAAATTCATGAAAGTTGGAATATATAAAGTATGTACTTACATATTTTCTTTTGGGAAATATCAACCTTTAAACACACAGGGCCTTTAGTCGTGCAATAAAAAAATCTAAACAAGTTTATTAATACATGTGAGAGCTCTAAATCCTTCTACCTTGGCATAAGAAAGATAATGAATATTTGGTTGAAACTAAATAAAATAAGTAATCCTAATAAAACAAATAGTTAGATTAGAGGATTTACAAAATCTTGTAGATAATATCAAAACGTGCTGTTAAGTTGGATACATTAATTCCATTCACTAACAAAGTTTATTCATCTCTTACCACCCTCCCATTAGCTCTCATCTAAGGCTCAATTATTAAAGATATACCATTGATTCTAGGATGTAACCACCCAATATAAAAAAAAATCAACTAATTTACGAACCCTAATTAGCAAACTTATATAATTAAGAATATCCAAATCCCCTGTGATCAAAACATAAACATAATGATAACAATAACAATTTAAAACACATAAACATAAGTTTTCTATCCATGATTAAATTTAATAACATCAACAAAGTAGGTGCTCAAATACTTACACTTGTGTTTGATGAGGTGCAATATAAGGCATACCAGACTACACCTCGACAACACAATACTGGCCATGAATGGGAAACATGCACTGGGCAGCCTAATTACAATTTAAAATATGTAACCATAAATAATGGAGCAGATGAAGGCAGTGAGAAGAATGGACAAAATTTAAAAAGTCTCATAATTTGAGACTTGATATGCCCAAGTATAACCTCGGCCCAGGGACACCTACCTCGACCGAGATGATGGCCGAAACATTGATCGAGCCTATGAAGGCCAAAGGCCCGCGATACCATCCCTCGGCCAGACCTACCTCGGCCCAGGCCGACACTACCATCTACACTGCCAAGGGGCACTGCGCGCATCACGGGCATCAACAGCACTCTCATACACCTAGGTATGGAAACCTCGACCAAGGGTGGGCGGAGGTGACAGGGAGCCGACCCTCGTCTTGGAACCGGATCAACCTCGGCTTGGGACGAGGTCACAAGAGGCCTTAGTAATCACCAGCATGGGACTATCCCTACCTCGGCTGGGGCCGAGATAGCATAATGTCTCGGCTGATATCAGGCCGAGACTCCTTATGACACTTCTCGGATTGAACGAACATCAAGCCTTTACAGCTCGGCCTCTCCCAGGCCGAGGTCATTCACCAACATGACTGTCGAGCATCTGTTGACATTTGGATAAGGACACCTGCGCACAAATCAGTTGTAACAAGATTATTCTCCACATGTGGGAGAATATCTCATCATCATTACTTACATATGACAGTGACATATGGCATTCCCACATTGGTGAGGATATCACACACATGCTCATTGCATGCATGGGGGGTACATTACGCCCCCTAGGCACTATATATAAGGGTCATCCCCTACCTAGCAAAAGGATCCCCAGATATAAAACCCTAGCTGAAACTCTATCTAAATATACAGTAGAGAGAGAAAGCTTGAGAGAATTGTATCCATGGCCATTAGTGCCTTCATTCAGTGATAGTACTCACACACTCACAGTGGACGTAGGCCAGATTGGCTGAACCACTTAAGTTCCGGTGTTGATTCCTCATATCCCCACCTCCTTATCTTATCTCTTTATATAGTTGTGCTGCCATTGTTATTCATATATTGAGCTTGGAAACACCTTACCCGGTGGTGCTGATTCTTAGCATCATCATTTTGGCGCCGTCTGTGGGAATCGAGAGGCTATCTCTTCCTCTTTTTCTGCTTTACCTCACCGGAGACTCTGGTGGTGAACCAGGAACCACCCCTTGTGTGGAGCTGTTTCACCATTGAAAGAGGTCTTTTAAGGTATTAAGCTCACTTGTTGTTCAAGCTCTTTATTGTTAATACATGGCACAAGAATTTCCACCGCCTCTTCCGCCGCCTAAAGGTGGAGTGGCTAGTTACAGTCAGGCTCCTCCCCAGTCCGAAATGGCGGAGGTGGCAGCAACTTTGAAATCTTTAGCTGCAACACAACAAGCCATGAAGGAGCAATTTTCCCATCTCATCCAAACCATGATGATGAGGCCACCTGGAGTCTCCCCGGACATGATAACTCTGGCGGCAGTTCAGCCTCATCCTGACACCAGGGGACCACCCCTGGCTCCCATGAAGGACCAACCTGCACCCCAGCGGAGGAGGGACGTTGCTGACCCTAGGCGCTTGCGCCTGGGGAGGCAAGGAAACCCTTGCCCAGAGGACAGGTATGATGACCTAGAAGCTGAAGAGGCCCCGGAAGACTGCTGGGAGCCGTATGAGGTGTCAGATAACACCGTACGACCTCTTAGAGAGAGCTAAGGATGTGTCGGCCGAAGAAGAGATGAGGCCCAGCAAAGAGGGTCGGCGTTTAACAGGTTGAGCAGAGGGTCGACCTTTGAGAGGCTGGGCCCAGTCAATGACCTGAGACAGAGGCTATCGAGGTCAAGGAGCGCGGCAGGATCTCAAAGAGGGAATAGGTAGGTTCGGCCAGATCAAGGCCGACCCTTGGAGAGAAGAGCCAGGGAGTAGGAAGAGGTCAACAGTCAACGGGTCATGGCTGGGGAACCCTCTGTCCATCGCAGAGAGGTGGCAGGGGATAACCTCGGCCAAGTTGATGAGAGAAGACCCTGGAATGACTCAATCCAACTGTGACACCCCGACTAATTAAATACCGGGTAGCTACTCCTTTATTAAATTAAATCAAAATGCCAAGTTGGCTCAGTTAATAGCATCACTATCGAAAACATTTTATTATTACTAACCACCTAGTATTTAAAAAGTAAGTTGCCAAATTTTAATTAAAGTCTGATTAACATGCAATGACGATTTAAAGCAAGAGTAATAACACCATTCACCATAATGAAATAAATAAAATAACCGTCACATGATATAAATAAATCTGGAGGAAAACTCCTCATAACACAATCCCACAACTGAAGTAAATAATGAAATACTGAATACTGAATGAATACATGCCAAAGTCTAAAACTGAAATGGAAATGTATCTAATAGAATTTGGGCAACATTCCCTACAACTGAGGAATACTGAATAAGGAATCCAAATGATATAAGCGTCTAAAAGCAAATCCCTGTAGCTTCCACAAGCATCTACAGCTCGTCATCAGAATGAGGATCCTATGCATGGTGACCTTGTGGCTGGGCACCTAAAATGGTTTTACAAAAAGATAGATTTGAAAGCAAACGGGTCAGAGCCCGAATGTGGAGATATTTTAAAAACCTGCAAGTGCTTTAAAAACATTTAAAACAGTATATGCAAAATACATGTTAGGACGTGCTCTCACATGAGATATTCACCTCTCGTCTAACTGTGCACTCCTAACGTTCCTGTACCCATTCATGTGCTATCTCATAACTATCTAAAGAGTTTTTAACACTTCGACTTGGTTCACGTTATAAGTTCCATCATTAACAATTAAATAGAAAGTTCTACTTTAATTCTCGGATTCCCAATTATTAACAAAACCATTTATTGATAAAAGCTCTCTCTTTTTATCTTTTCAAAACATTACCATAACTATACTCACAATTTAACATAGTAAATTCCTTCTCATTTAACCGTATATTTTCACAACATAAATATACAATATAAGCACCCAAAGGCTAAGCTGCGGTGCACACGTACTCTTCTATCCATCCCGGTACATCACGTACATAAGGATCACACATTCCGAATCTCTCAGGAATTGTTCAGATAACAACATCACAAATAGTGGAGGCGAACATAGTCACCATCACATGGGTCACGCACATACCTACGCTCCCATGATCAACAAAACTTATTAATATCCCAATAAGTCCTTCAATGACCTATGTTCATCGAGGTAACCAATCTAAATCCGGGCAACACAAGGATAAGAAGGCCCTAAGCGAACGTAAACCTCCCGTGATAGCAAGTATGGTAGGTATGTCATACACATAAGATTATATACTAAGCATTCACACATCCTAGATATCTCAATATTAATAAAGGTATACTCTACATCATTATACCATTATTCCAAACTCATATATTTCAAGTACCCCGATAATATATAAATTAAATAGTCGACACGTTTCACGTCGTAATTTCTTAAACTCAAAACCTATCTCAAATAGACTATTAAGTTCCCATTATTCTCACATATAACGCCTTTACACCTAAGGTCTTTACTTCTGCCCCAAACCTTATTTCATCAAATTATTCAAATTTGTACTATTAATCCAAATATTATTTCACTTATCGAATTTCATTAATTTAGAATAATCCTCAAATTAAATTCCAATTAAGGTCCAATCTCATAATCCTGCCTACTGGTCTTCCTTAAGGTTAAGGGTATTCATAATGTCTCCAACAATATTCATCAAGGGTTAACACCATTAAAATTCAATTAAGGAAAAATTTTATTCATTCTGGGAAGGTCGATCGATCGACCTTTACCTTCGATCGGTCGATGGTGGTCGATCGATCGACTGATGAATGTCGATCGATCGATTGCACCAGGTCTGTTACGGACTGCTTCGTTTTTCAGTTACAATTTCGTTCCAAAACTCCATTTTTAAGCATGAAACTCCAAGACAAGGTTACTATAACATTATACTATCATCCTAAAACAGTATTTATATTCTAAGTCCCATAATTCGTCATTTAAAGGCTTAGTTTAGATCAAAACCACATCAAAATAATTTCCAGAATTCTTCCATTCAAGAATATCATTAAACTTCTTCTAATACCACTTTTAGATCATCAAGATTCTGTTTATAACATATAAATTCGTCCAGAATATACTACATGCAATTCCTACATAAATCATGGCCTTTAACTTCCAATTCATGGGTCTAATTTATCTCCAAAAATCAATTTCGAAAATTCCTAAACATGGAAACATATCTTGAATCAACAGAGTTTAAATCACTTGCCTTAATTTATCTCAGAATTTGGTGTAGAATCTTGAAGTTAGGTTGTTCTCCCTCTGTTTTTCTGCAGAATTCTCTTCCTTCTCTCTCTCTCTCAAGCTCTTCCTATGGTTTCCTTCTCTCTCTCTCTCTCAAGCTCTTCCCAAGGTTGAAGATAATGGAGTATGGAGGTGTGTTATGGTTTTTGGTAAGTTAGAATGGTATATCAACTTCTCCCGTAGCCCATGTTGTCACATAGTGTAGTTAGTGGGTTAAGTGGGTTAAGGAAATAGTCAGATTGTAATTTCTATTTTCGTCACTTTTTAATTCCCAAAAATGTAAATTACCAAAATACCCTTTATGATGCCGGTATGGCCCAAAAATACCCCGGGACCCAAACTAAACTTTCGGCTAGTGTTTTCTGACTATCTCGACCCTTCCGGACGCGTTGGCGCACTCAAAAAGACCATATGGTTAATGGAACTAAAATTCACTTTTTAATTTAATAACAAAATAACATGACGTGGCGGTCACACACGTCAAGAAAAATTCCCAAATTGCCGTATTTAAATCTCATGACAATTTCAATATTACCAATATTCATATAATGCCAAGTATACACATTATAATAAAATACTAACTCACATCTCATTAATATTTTTATCCGGATTAATTTCCAATTAATAGACATTTAATTCAATTAATCCCCAAAAATAAATATCACAGAAAATACGGGGTATTACACCAACGTCTCGAGGTGAAGATAGGGGACCTCATAAAGAGCAGGAACCCATTACAGAGGGGCTACTCGGAGGGTTCCCCATTTGTAGCTAGGATAGTGGGGTTCCCAACCCCAGCTAAGTTCAAGCCTCCTACAGTGACTCCTAAGTATGATGGCAGCACTAACCCAGTGCACCATATCGAGATGTATCAGTCAGCAGCAGATATTTACTCGATACCCGATGAGATGAAGTGCAGGGCCTTCTAAGGAACCTTGACAGGGGCTGCACACAGCTGGTTCACCTCTCTTTCGAAGAACTCGATCGAGAACTTCAAAGGCTTAGCTGAGCAGTTCATCCACATCTTCTGCTTTGGGGTAAGACCTCAAAAGAAGACTACCCACCTCCTATATGTCAAACAGGCTAAGGGTGAAAGCCTAAGAGACTACATAGCAAGATTCAACAAGGAGAAGTTGGAGGTGGAGGATTACGAAGAGAGCATAGCCATGACCGCCCTTATAGGAGGCCTCCAGAAGGGAAAGCTACTGTGGAAACTGGTGGAAGACCCTCATAAGTCTATGGCAGAGCTGCTGGCAACCGCGGGGAAAGTGATGAATGCGGAAGAGGCAATGGTCGCCAAATATGAGGAGGAGAACCGTGGTAGCACTGGGAAGTCCCAGGGCAAGAAAGAGGGGAAGAAGAGGTCAGCAGATGACAAGTTCGCCCATTACACTCCTCTGACTGTGAGCTGTGAGCACATCCTTAATGAGATCAAGACCGACCGGACTCTGAGGTGGCCAGAGAAATTGAAGGCCCCACCACATAAGAGGAATAAAAACCTCTGGTGTGAGTTTCATCAGGATCACGGCCATGTCACAGATAGATGCTTCGCTCTGAAGGATGAGATTGAGAAGATGCTGAAATTCGGGAAGCTGAGAAAGTATGTGGATGGAAAGGCCCCAAAGGGTGGAAGAGAAGACCCGAAGAAGAGAAGAAATGACAGGTGCCGTGGTGATGTCTCGTCTAGAAGGCATGATGATTCAGAGGGTGATGATGGAGATGACCCGGATCTCCCACCAAAGGATGACAACACCCCAGTGAAGAGGGTTGGAATGATCTCCTTTGGTGTTAGAACCATATGTGGGGGATTCGCAGGAGGTGGCTCTGAGGTAACCCATAGGAAGGCTCATGTAGCGGAGGCCAAGTCAGTGGTCAAGCCTGAGGTTGTGAATCTAACGTCTTCTGACGCAGTGCAGAAGAGGAAGAAGGTGGACATGGACACCCTCGTAGTGGGGTTCTCCAGACTCGACTTCAAGGGCATCTTAGTCCCCCATGATGACCCTTTAGTCATAACAACAAGGGTGCATGGGTGCGATGTAGGGAGAATCCTCATAGATGGGGGAAGCTCAGCAGATGTGATGTTCTGGCCTTGTTTCAAGAGCTTGGGTCTTAGCAGGGCAAGGCTGGTGCCCTACCATCACCCATTGATAGGCTTCAGTGGTGAGAAGGTACACCCATTGGGCATGTATGAAATGGATGTACGGATGGGAGATGAATGGCCTAAGAGGCTGACCAAGAAGATAAACTTTTTTGTTATGGACGAAAATGTCTTCTCGGCCTACAACCTCATCATCGGAAGAGTGTCCCTCAAAGAGTTTGAAGACGTGCCATCGACGGTCCATCAGATGCTAAAATTCCTGACTCCTTATGGGGTAGGGGAAGTGCAAGGGGACCAGACCACGGCGCGGGAATGTTATTTCAACTCGGCCGAAGAGAGAGAGGCCCGTAAGAGAGCAACCGCCACCTACAGCATTGACACTCTTGATCCTAGAGACGAAACAAAATTGAAGAAGGGAGAGGCTGCGGAAGAGGTAGAATCCATCGTCCTCAATGAGGACGAACCGGAAAAAACCGTCCAGGTCGGCAAGGCCCTGGAGCAAGGGATCAAGGAAGAGCTGATAAACTTCCTCAGGAGGAGGCAGAGTGTCTTCGCATGGAGTCACGCAGACATGCCTGGTATCGACCCTGAGATCATGACCCACAAGCTCAACGTGGACAGAGATGCCAGGCCTATAATGCAAAGGCGAAGAGTCTACTCCAGGGAGAAGTATGAGGTCATCCGGGAAGAGGTGAAGAAGTTGGAAGAGGCCGAGTTCATAAGAGAGGTTACTTATCCGGAGTGGCTCTCAAATGCAGTCATCGTGCCTAAGGCCAATGGAAAGTGGCGAATGTGTGTAGATTTCATAGACCTGAACAGGTCTTGCCCGAAAGACAGCTATCCCTTACCTAGGATAGACCAGATGGTGGATGCAACAGCAGGGCACGAGCTCATGAGTTTCATGGATGCTTATTCAGGTTATAACCAAATCTTCATGGATGCCGAAGACTCTGAGAAGACAGCCTTCATTACTGACAAGGGGACGTACTGTTACAAGGTGATGCCCTTTGGTTTGAAAAATGCGGGTGCGACCTATCAACATCTTGTCAACAAGATGTTCGAGGAGCAGATAGGTAAGACCATGGAGGTGTATGTGGACGATATGCTAACGAAGAGCCTGAAAGCATGTACTCACATGGCAGACCTTGAGAAGACCTTCAATGTCATGGACTCGTATAGAATGATGCTCAACCCGGCGAAGTGTGTCTTCGGGGTAGGAGCCGAGAAATTCCTGGGGTTCATCGTTAATCAGAGGGGGACTGAAGCAAACCCTGAGAAAATCAAAGCCTTACTTGACATGAAGACTCCTAGGAGTATCAAGGATGTCCAGAGACTCACGGGAAGAGTGGCAGCCATTAACAGGTTTGTTTCTAGGGCAACGGACAAGTGTCTTCCATTCTTTAAATTTCTAAGAAAGGCCTTCCAGTGGGACGAAGAGTGTGAAAAAGCCTTTGACCAACTCAAGTCCTATTTGGGGTCTCCCTTATTATTGTCTCGGCCCATCACGGGGGAGAGGTTGTTTGTATATTGGCAGTCTCTGAGTCAGCCATCAGCGCAGCTATCGTACGGGAAGAGAATGGAATCCAGAGGCCTGTGTATTTCAACAGTAAGGCCCTTCAAGGGTCTGAACAAAACTATCCTCGGATGGAGAAATTGGCTTATGCCCTGATACATGCCTCAAGGAAGATGAAGCCTTACTTCCAAGCTCATTCCATGGTAATCCTCACTGACTCCCCACTAAGGCAGGTTCTGCACAAGCCTGAGAAGTCAGGAAGATTGATGACCTGGTCCATCGAGCTAGGAGAGTATGATCTTGCCTACCAGCCCTGGACAACCATCAAGGGGTAGCCCCTCGCAGACTTCATCGCAGAGTTCACTTGGGAAGAGGCCGAGATAGAAAAAGGTTCAGATAACAGCGAAGAGACGAACCGAAGTGTCTTCCGAGATTCAAAAGAGACGGCCCCGTACGTCTTTCGAGGTCGAGAAGAGGTTGTCCCGGGCAAAACTCGGAACAGAGTAGAAGAGAATGAAGAGGATCAATGCCTCTTCGAAAAGGGGGTTATGAGAGAAGGGGTCTTCTCACTAGATGCAGACGTATGGAGCCTCTTCGTTGATGGCTCTTTCTGTGATAGTGGAAGCGGCGCGGGGCTAATACACTCGGCTCTAGATGGCGCCAACATTGAGTACGCCTTGAGATTCAACTTCCAGGCCTCCAACAACGAGTCTGAGTATGAGGCCATGATAGCAGGTCTCTTATTGGCAATAACTCTTCGAGTAAAGCGACTCCTACTCCATCGTGACTCAAGGTTGGTTATCAATCAAGTGTTGGGGGCATATGAGGCCAAAGATGAAAGGATGTCCAAATACCTAAAGAAGGTAAGAGGGTTGCTAGAGTATTTTGAAGAAGCAAAGCTGAAGAGAGCACCTCGGCTGAGCAACAACCACGCTGATGCATTGGCAAGACTGGCCTCGGCAATGAAGATAGATTTGGGAAGGACCATTCCAATCGAGGTCTTAGGACAAGCAAGCATCGAGGAGGATGAGGTATGTATCCCTTGTCACAATGTGAACCTAGGAGACTCATGGATTGACACGCTTGTCAGATACCTAAGAGAGGGGGAGCTACCCAAGTCCAAGATGGAAAGAAGAAAGTTGATATACAGGGCTGCAAAGTTCTCATTGGTAGAAGACGTCTTGTACAAAAAGGGGTTTCTACTGCCTCTCCTTAGATGTGTGCACCCTGCGGAAGTACCCAGGTCTTAAGGGAGGTTCATGAGGGTTCTTTCTCTAGCCACATTGGGGGAAGACCCTTAGCCAAGAGGATCATCACTCAGGGATACTGGTGGCCTACCCTGTCTAAGGACGCAGCAGACTATGTGAAGAGGTGCGAAAAATGTCAAAGGTTCGCCACCATCCCTCACCAACCTCATCAGCCTATGACGTCGATCTCTTCTCCATGGCCATTTGCGGTATGGGGAATTGACTTAGTAGGACCTTTGCCAAGATCTGTCAACAACTATAGATTCTTGATAGTTGCGATTGACTACTTTTCAAAATGGGTAGAGGCAGAGCCGATGATAACCATTACAGAGCAGAAGACCTTCCAGTTCATCTGGAAGAACATCATATGTAAATATGGCCTCCCGAACACTCTCATCTCGGACAATGGGACCCAGTTCAAGAATGCCTTCTTGGAGAAGTATTGCCAAAGTGTGGGGATCAGACAGTTCTTCTCATCTCCTGGTCGACCTCAGGCAAATGGCCAGACCGAGGTCACGAACAGAACCATCTTGGATGGAATCAAGAAAAGGTTAGAAGACGTGAAGGGGATATGGATAGAAGAGGTCTACGCTGTACTATGGGCTTACAGAACTACGGCAAGGACACCCACAGGAGAAACCCCATTCATACTGGCACATGGCTTAGAGGCTGTCATACCAACGAAGGTAGGACTGCCAACTCATCGAATTCAGACCTATGACCCTGACAGTAATGGGGAGAAGAGAAGGCTAGACCTGGATCTCATCGAAGAAAGAAGGGAAGACGCAGAGGTCACAAAATCAGCCTACCAGCAGAGGGCAGCAAAATTCTACAACCAGAGGGTGAAGTCAAGACCCATTGCAGTGGGAGACCTAGTTCTAAAGAAGACACTACAGAAGGCAAACAAGCTACACCCAAACTGGCATGGCCCCTATAAGGTAACGGAAGAGGTTGTGCCTGGCACTTACAGGCTAGAAAACCTAGAAGGAGAACCTTTCACTAACCCGTGGAATGCTGACCATCTCAAGAGATATTACATATGATGTATAGAATTTTATGAAAATGTACTATCTTACTGAGAGGACGTTATTAATAAAGATCAGTTTCCATATCAAGTTCTTATTTCATTCTTTAGACCAAAAGTCTATTATGGGGCTAACCTCCTAGGTGATGACCTCAGACCCTCATAACATCACTCGGTGGTGACGAGGTCTGAGCTCAGACACCTTGGTTAGATGACCTCAAACCCTTAACATCATTAATTTCGTGACACGTATTATGAGTCTAACCTCTTAGGTGATATCCTCAGACCCTCATAACATCACTCAGTGATGACGAGGTCTGAGCTCAGACACCTTGGTTAGATGACCTCAGACCCTTAAACATCATTAATTTGGTGACACTTATTATGAGGCTAACCTCTTAGGTAATGACCTCAGACCCTCATAACATCACTCGGTGGTGACGAGGTCTGAGCTTAGACACCTGGGTTAGATGACCTCAGACCCTTAACATCATTAATTTGGTGACACTTATTATGAGGCTAACCTCTTAGGTAATGACCTCAGACCCTTATAACATCACTCGGTGGTGACGACGTCTGAGCTCAGACACCTGGGTTAGACGACCTCTTAGGTGATGACCTCAGACCCTCATAACATCACTCGGTGGTGACGAGGTCTGAGCTCAGACACCTTGGTGAGATGACCTCAGACCCTTACCATCATTAATTTGGTGACACTTATTATGAGGCTAACCTCTTAGGTGATGACCTCAGACCCTCATAACATCACTCGGTGGTGACAAGGTCTGAGCTCAGACACCTGGGTTAGACGACCTCTTAGGTGATGACCTCAGACCCTCATAACATCACTCGGTGGTGACGAGGTCTGAGCTCGGACACCTTGGTGAGATGACCTCAGACCCTTAACATCATTAATTTGGTGACACTTATTATGAGGCTAACCTCTTAGGTGATGACCTCAGACCCTCATAACATCACTCGGTGGTGACGAGGTCTGAGCTTAGACACCTGGGTTAGATGACCTCAGACCCTTAACATCATTAATTTGGTGACACTTATTATGAGGCTAACCTCTTAGGTGATGACCTCAGACCCTCATAACATCACTCGGTAGTGACGAGGTCTGAGCTCAAACACCTGGGTTAGATGACCTCAAACCCTTAACATCATTAATTTGGTGACACTTGTTATGAGGCTAACCTCTTAGGTGATGACCTCAGACCCTCATAACATCACTCGGTGGTGACGAGGTCTGAGCTCAGACACCTGGGTTAGATGACCTCAGACCCTTAACATCATTAATTTGGTGACACCTATTATGAGGCTAACCTCTTAGATGATGACCTCAGACCCTCATAACATCACTCGGTGGTGACGAGGTCTGAGCTCAGACACCTGGGTTAGATGACCTCAGACCCTTAACGTCATTAATTTGGTGACACTTGTTATGAGGCTAACCTCTTAGGTGATGACCTCAGACCCTCATAACATCACTCGGTGGTGACGAGGTCTGAGCTCAGACACCTGGGTTAGACCCTTGACCATTAATTTGGTGATATTTATTATGAGGCTAACCTCTTAGCATTCAGAGGTCATATAGCATTTAGAGATCATATAGCATTCAGAGACATTCAGAGGTCAAAATAAAGGAAGAGATTGGCATTCAGTAAAAATAAGAGATTACAAATATTCATTACAAAGTACTGATGTTACAAATTACAAGCTCAGTTACAAGTCAAAAAGTACAAATTACAACTTAAAGGTCTGAGGGGGGAGCATTGACAGTATCGGCTGGGTTGACCTGATCAACATTGGTCACCTCAGCCACATCATCAGTAGGGTTAGTCCCTCCGAGATCAGCCCCTTCCAGAGTAGCAGTCTCACCAGGGGCAGCAGCCTCGTCTTCTACCTCTTGCAGTGCCTGGACAAACTGAGGGTCGGCGAAGCCGAGGCCCACAAAGTCGGAGGCCTTTATAGTGCCAACCTCCTTCTCTCTGACCTCGGCCCATTTGGTGGTGGCTTTGATACCTCTTTCGAGGTATTCAAAACCAAAATCCACGAACTCTTCAGAGACTTTGTAGTCAGAAATTATTCTCTCTGAGGCATCTGCAAGGGTAGCCTTCACAGCCGCGTTGACCTTCCACTGCACGGCATCATCCTTATCCTTCTGGGCCTGGGCATGGTTTTGGACGAGCACAGAGATATCTTTTTCCAAACTCTGGGCCTTATTTTCAGTGTTCTTGGCCTTATTCTCAGAATTCTGTAACTCTGACCTCAGACGGTCAACCTCGGCCTTCAGGGCGCTCTCGACCATCTCAGCCTCCTGCCCCTTCTGAATGAGGGGAAATTTCCTCATGGCTCAGTTAGACAGTTGGTACATGGCAGTCGCACCCTGCACAGTTAATGAAGAGGTTAGGTGAGAGTAAAAGCAGACATTGCACTTATAAAATTCTGACAAAGGAACAATTCATACCTGGACGACTCTGTGAAGGCTGAATTCAACCATCATGGGGGTGTCCATGGCCCTATAAAAATGCTTATCTGCCTCGGTCATCACATTGGCGAGTGCGTCCATGGCCTGTCTGTTGTTGCCGACCACGCTATCAGTAAGCTTCAGCTAGTCCAGACAAGCCGACAGGGTGTTGGCTGAGATAGGGATCGCAGCATCTGAGGTCTTCTTTTGCCTTGAGGTCGGCCTCTGATCCTCAGAGGCCGGGACCTCAGGGGCCCTCTTCTTGGATTTGGATGTTGAGGGGGCTGGAGGAGGAGAATTCAAGCCAGTCTTCTTTGCACGTCTTGCCAAACTCGGAGCTGCCATCTCCCACAATTCGTCTGGGACACCTGGTGGTCTCTTTGTAAAAGTGAAAAGATAAGAGTTAGAAATCAAATATGAATGATCATGGGTTAGACTTGAAATAAAAAAGAAAAAATCCTTACCAAAGTCAACAAGGGGACTTCCACTTAGGCTCGTCCCAGAGAGATACTGGGGGGTCAGCAGATGTTCAAACTTGACAAAAAGACCATGTGCCCCTTGGTCTTGCAGGGCCTTCACCTTTTTGATATTTTGAAGAATTAGGCCATGATCGGCCCTGGCAGACATGGTGACCTTACCCCATCTGAGGGGTATCCTCGGCTCAAAAGTGGAAGAGGGAACAGATAAGCCAAATTCCCATGGCCCTGAGGTGAAAAAATATCGGGGCTTCCAATTATGATTAGAGGTTTGAGTGACCTGGAGCATCTTCTTCTCAGGCCTCTGAGCCACGAAGTGATAATAAATCCGATGGTTTTTGGCCGAGGTAGGGATGTAGCAACCAGCAAAGACCTGAACTTGGAGGTCAGAGTGGTGGACTGCCCTCCACAAGATGATGGCCCCAATAATGACTCTCCAAGCATTGGGAGAGAGCTGCGAGGGGGCCAAGTTGATGAAGGAAAGAATGGATTTGATGACAGGATAAATGGGTAGGCGAAACCCTAACTTAAACATCTGCTCGTACAAGCAGATTTCTCCATCTTGGCCATGATAGTCCCTCTCTTCCCTCAGAGGTCTCCTTAATCTGATTGAGGGACTGATGGAGTATAAATATCTGAAGTGCAAAAGATCCACTTCAGTGACTGTGCTCTCAAACTCGGCTGCTTCAGAGATGTCAACATCACTTTCAGCATCCTCATCATCGTCAGGATCAACGTCGGCTGGAGCAGACGTAGAGGGGTGACCAGGGAATCTCTGAGCAAACTCAGCCCCTGTAACGGCCAATAGAGGGATGGCATCAAGAATGGGTGGCACAGCTACATTTGGCACAACAAGTTCGACCTCTGAAGAAGAATTTGAGGTGCTTGAGCCATTCTGAGACGAGGCTCGGCTAGAGACCTCGGCCTGGTCAGGGGCCTGACCAGGCCGAGGTGTAAATTCCATGGCTTCTTGGAAAGAGTCCACAGATATGAGGTCTGAGGTGGAGAACTCAGACTCAGACATCGGCAATTGGTTAGCAGAGACGTCTGTCTGATAGAAGTTCTCAGGAGGACCATGGTATACCACCTTGAGAGGTCGGGGAAAGATAGGTCTAATAGGGAACTCCTGAGACCTACGAGCTTCTTCCTGAGCTCTCTCTATTTGCCTAATTTTTTCTAAGGTCTTCTCTCTAAGAGAGGGGAAGTCCTCAAGAAGTTGGTACAGGGGTCTGAGCATCATAGGACAACCCAAAACTTGGGACGACCCTAAACTTGGGAAATCTCTAAAAGCTACAAACACATTTGGCTTATGAAATGAGGAAGCCTAAAGATCAAACTAAGAAGTTTTCAAGAAAATCTAGTTCACCTGAGTTAATAGAGCTACTCGAAAAACTCAAAGAACCCCCGGAAAACTCAAAACAAAACGCCAAAATATGCAAACAACATACGAAAAATAGAGGAAATAGAAAAGGAGAGGTACCTGTAAGTGAATCAACGAACGAAACAAAGAGAGACTTGCAAGAAAATCGATGAAATACTCTGATTTAGGACGATGGGTGAAGAAGCTTTAGAGAGAAGAAATTTGCAGGAAACAGCGTGCGCGGGAAAGAAAAGAGGAAGAAGAAAGAGGAAGGAAGGGTTTAACCCCTTAAATACTTGGGCACACTTCCCAAGGCCCATCATTGCCTTAGGAAAACCCAAAGGACAACTACTGACAGCACACGCCAAGTTGGCATGCCCTAGATTGGGAGAGGTGTCATGCAGGTGTTAGCCTTGGGACGGACAGGCCTCGGAGGTGAAGCAATCCCCTAGCCACTTGCTCTCGCATATGACTAAGTTCTGGGGGGTGATTGATATTCCCAAGTATAACCTCAGCCCAGGGACACCTACCTCGACCGAGATGATGGCCGAAACATTGATCAACCCTATGAAGGCCAGGGGCCCGCGATACCATCCCTCGGCCAGACCTACCTTGGCCCAGGCCGACACTACCATCTACACTGCCAAGGGGCACTGCGCGCATCACGGGCATCAACAGCACTCTCATACACCTGGGTATGGAAACCTCGGCCAAGGGTGGGCCGAGGTAACAGGGAGCCGACCCTCGGCTTGGAACCGAATTAACCTCGGCTTGGGACGAGGTCACAAGAGGCCTTAGTAATCACCAGCATGGGACTATCCCTACCTCGGCTGGGGCCGAGCTAGCATAATGTCTCGGCTGAGATCAGGCCGAGAATCCTTATGACACTTCTCGGATTGAACGGACATCAAGCCTTTATAGCTCGGCCTCTCCCAGGCCGAGGTCATTCACCAACTTGACTGTCGAGCATCTGTTGACATTTGGATAAGGACACCTGGGCACAAATCAGTTGTAACAAGATTATTCTCCACATGTGGGAGAATATCTCATCATCATTACTTACATATGACAGTGACAGATGGAATTCCCACATTGGTGAGGATATCACACACATGCTCATTGCATGCATGGGGGGTACATTACACCCCCTAGGCACTATATATAGGGGTCATCCCCTACCTAGCAAAAGGACCCCCAGATATAAAACCCTAGCTGAAACTCTATCTAAATATACAGTAGAGAGAGAAAGCTTGAGAGAATTGTATCCATGGCCATTAGTGCCTTCATTCAGTGATAGTACTCACACACTCACAGTGGACGTAGGCCAGATTGGCTGAACCACTTAAGTTCCGGTGTTGATTCCTCATATCCTCACCTCCTTCTCTTATCTCTTTATATAGCTGTGTTGCCATTGTTATTCATATATTGAGCTTGGAAACACCTTACCCAGTGGTGCTGATTCTTAGCATCATCAAGACTAAAAATGTAAATATGAGAATTGAGAAGAAGGTACGAAGGGTGTGAGTTTGAATCTAAAATCTAAAAAAATAACTTTAGGACATAGAAAAAAAATCGTTTTCACAAAACCATCTTAAATCCAGTAAGATTTCCATTTACCTTTGTATTTATTTCCGATGTTTCTTGTGAAAACCAAATTGTAATTACAAATTTTATATTACATGCTTTACTGGAGATCATCCACTTCCCTATCGGCAATAGCACTTCCACCTCCAAAGGCCATTCATGTTCATCAATCATTAATATTATAAAATACGATTTCATTTTCTTTTTCTCCATATATTTTTTTAATTTTTGAAAAAAAAATGATGCAACTTCATAGGAATGAATGTTTTATGGTTTAATGTCTAAACAAATAACTAACATTCAACAATTACAGAACTAAGTCCTCCCATGGTAGGGGCACTTTGAACAAGGCTAGGGGAGGAGCAGTAGTGGCTACAACAACCAATAAAGCAAACCAATACATAAAGATTTGAAAATAAAACATAGTATAAGTAAATGTACCACGCTTTGGGTTTGTATGGAAATGTTATTACATTAAAAAAGATCAATAATAATAATCATAAATGAATGTCAATCGTGTAGTACAATTAAATCATGCTTCAAACTCTCAGTATGTACATGGAAAAATAAAACCTCAAAAATCACAAGTAAAATATAAAAAAAATATATGGTTTCCCATTAATAACTTATAAACCAATAGGGATTCCCATAAAGAGCACCTAGCTTTGTCTTTGGATGGTTGCGCTGAGGAGAACGGGAAATAGGGAGAGAGGAAGACCTTCTTAGAAAAGAAAAATCACAAGATCATACCTTCTAACTTTTCTGACTTATTAACCTTAAAAAAAGGTTGAAGCTGCTTAATCAGTCCAGTGAAAATAAGCATTGGATGAATGGAGAATAACAACTTATATATATTGCATATAAGGTACCCATTGGTACTTATTGGATTAGATGATGATGACCATGGGTTTATTGATGATCGTCCATGAGTGCGCTGCATGTATGCATGGTATATAACGCGCTATAAGAGGTGTGACGGTGTTGCAACCATGACTCGTAAGATTCTGAGAGGAGTGAGTTGACCATAAAAAATCATTGGAGTTAAATTGATATTGGATACAACTAATAAAGATTTCATGATAACAAGATTCAATAATTTATCAGTTAGAACATTATTTTTAGGGCTTGGGACATTATATTACCCCTCCTTCTTTATCCAGGATTGGGATCGACAATGCTCAAATAAATATTAGCATTGGCGGAGTTAAAAGTGGTTTTCAATAAAAATACAATCCAAATATAGGTAGCTCAAACAAAGTTCACAATAAAAACAAGATGCAAATTAAGTCCAAGTCAAAAGCATTGGAAAATTAAGTCCAACTCATAATCATAAACTAAGTCCAAAACAATGGCATGGTCCAAACCCATAAACTAAACATATTAAGCCAATAATCCTTACAAATCAAATAAACCCCAAACACTAAATCGACAAAAGTGTATTGGACACCTTGAGGAGCATCAAACAACCTAGCGTTTGGCTTCATCCCTTCCTTCACATATATTTTCCTCTCTCCAACTCCATCGCTTGCCATGAAATATGTCATTTGTTTCATCTGTTATGACACACCCCTTTGCTAATTCTTCATTGTACCTATCTAGCAAGATGACTTTGGAATTATGAGTAGGAAAAAGTGTGGAGATACAAAAAGAATGAGGAAATGATGTCAAAACGTTATCCAAAATTTGAGAAAGATTCCTATGTAGATAACTTATATTGGATGCATTCTCACTTATAGGTGTGATTGGTGGACCATTTTTCTTTTGAGAATTGAAGTCCTGAACCAAACTTTGTATAACACCCTATGATAAAATAAATCAAACTCCAATAAGTTAATACTTATTATATCTAAATGGGTCTGATTAATAAATGAAACTACATAATAAACCTATATACTACAATATGTGTGCTATTTTCCTCAATTTTTTAATTAACAAAAGAGATGATTTTTTCATCAATGCATCTGCACCATCATTTGCCTTTTTCTTTGTTTATTTTTTGCCTTTGCTACCCCTAACACATCAAATGCTTCTTTGAAACAAGGGTACAAACTTCACAAACTCCTCCCCCATTCTCCTTCCTAAAGACATTTTTCAACTCATCATTATCTAGGCATTGTCCCTTGCTACTACCCTTTCCACTCTTGCTCTGTCTTTTTTCAACCGCATCCTTTAGTTTATTCTATCAAATCATAGTTATAGATCATAATGAAAAATTTTCATTAATAAACATAATGAATAATACTAAAAATATTGTTATTTATGTAAATATGCACATAGTGAAGCTTAACACTATTTAAGATATTCCTATTTTTGTCCCCGTGTCCTACAAGACATGTATCTACTCGCATTAATTCTTCTTATGGGTTCTTTTCAGTGTAAAATTTAAATATAACATAATATACACAAAAGTAGTGTTAATAATTAAAAAATTCTTTTGATACCTACCATTTCATATTCTAAAAGAGCATAGGTACGATATCCAAGTGTATGGGAATATAATGAATTGGTTCAATTCTTGGCATTTTGAATGTTCTGTGTATTGTTTGTTGCGTTAATTTCTTTCTCACAAAACAAGCACCATGCATTGGGATTAACACCTTGTGATAGGAATCTAGGATGGACTTAGGTAGGCCAAAAACATCTCATATTATTTTTGTGCGTCCTAAAATTCTATGTAAACCTTTTCTCCATCAAAAGGCGAGCTACATTCGATTCAACATCGAGCCCAAATTTCTGCTACAATTAATAAATAAATAAGCAATGAACATAATAAATAGCTAAGTCATTTTTATTCTATATATGAAAATCTTACCATTAAAGCATTTCAAATATCATCTTTGAAATTATCTAACACAACTCTCGAGTCTTTGTAACTAATAGGGATATAAGATCTAATAAGATCATCGACATGAGTTCTCCATTTCACACTCCACGGACTGACATCACTCCCATCCACAAGAATGGTGACCATCATGTTACCATTTTGAGTCATACATGCCAAGTGTTTAGCCTTTTTTCCTATTTTTGATTGCTTTTTTTACTTGCACTTTTGAATATGCTTCTTATGGAGAAGACGATGGTTGTTACAGAGCTACTGATGTTTATTGCATCTCATTTCATAATTGTGGTTGCTTAGAACCTCCACCCACACTTGAAGACATAATGTCCAAAATAGTGTTGCAAAAATAAAAAATAAAAAGAACTGCCAACAATGGAAATAACAATCAGCAATATAAAATATAACTTGAATGACAACCGAGATCAACAAGTAATATTTATTAAATTATCATATTACTACATCATTAACATATTGATAGAGATATATATATAGAAATCACAAAATAATTTCATCCATATGAACTAAAATTCAAATGAATCTAGAAAAACTACTTGAGTGTTTCATACCACTAACAAATTCATATACTAGCAACGGCGAAAAAATCATAAAATGTAGTCATGTTGCCAATAGAAAATAGCTTTTAATGGTTACAATATCCAAAAGAAAATATTAAAATAACTCTTAATACAAAAATTTACCACCCTACGTGGACCAATTATAAGCCAGCATGTGTCATCCAGTGTGGCACAAGTCCAAGTCAGCATGATACAAAAGCCCTACCAATAATGAAACCTGACCAACTAGGAAGCCCGACCAACTGAAAAGCTTGACCACTACACCAAAAGCAACAATCTGGCATGGTTTAAAACTGTGCCAGATCAAATCTGGCACGGTTTGGAACTATGCCAGAATCAGTTGTTCCAAAATAGCCATTTTATCTATCACGGTTTAAAAGTGTGTCAGATTTGGCGAAACAGGAACCCTTCTGGCACACTTTAAAACCGTTCCAGAATTTAATATTTCTGGCACACTTTTGGCACACTTTATAACTGTGCCAAATTGAGTACATTTTGGTACACTTTTGGCACAGTTCAAAATCGTGACAAAATTTGATACTCTTTTGGCACGGTTTTAAACTGTGCCAAATTTTTTTATCAAAGAAAACAAAATTAATATTACCAAAAAAATCAGCAACATTTCCACTATTTTTCATACATGTTTTATAATAAAAAAATTTAATAATAATATAAAATTAGCATGGCAAAAATAGTACAACAACAATACAAATAGTCCACAACAACACTAATACACATCCAGACAATAAGCCCACTAAAAATTAATGGCTCAAATTCCATTAATAGAAAATTCATGTCAATACATATGAAATTCATCTCAATACATGAGGAAATTTGAATTGTATCTCAATTCATGTCAATAGATATGAAATTCATCTCAAATTTCCAGGTCTTCTCTTCAAGCGGCACTAACGTGTTTAACTCCTCATTTATCAAGCAAAACCGGTTCGCCTCTACATGCACAACCATCAAGCTCCCAATGAGTTCCAACTTATAAAACAAACAAACAAAATAACAAATCACTCATTAGTGAAATGGACACGCATAAATAAGTGAGAAAATGATTACAACCCACTCTCTTTTTCTCAACTCATCACAACTCAACCTATTTTTAAAACCAATACTCATCACACAAATCATAATCTAATAATAAATTCCCAAATAACAATACCTATAACTAATCAAAAGGAATTCCTATAAATAATCAAACAAAACTAATGTTAGTAAAGTATCATAACATCAAGAAATATAAATAACGGGGTGACAACATAGTCCCTCGTAATCTCATAATCTTCTAAAAATAATACATTAGAAATGATCTATATACTTACAAATATGTAGGATTCTCCAAGAGCCAATGCTTTGACTACGTCGGTCCCACGTCAAACCCCGCCATCCAAAAATACAGGAACTCTTTATTAAGCCGCTTTAACTATCTATAAATTTCCTCAAGGGAACCATAACATGTCCGAAAAATAAAAGTCATGGATTAAATCTTTTGAGTTTGACAAATGTCCACAATATTGAGGAATTAGTGATCTCAACTGAAGGAAAAGTGGAACACATCAACTCTAGGTTTGGATCAAGGAGAATATAATGGAAAATCTAAGAAGGTGATAAAATATGATAAAAATTATAGTTCTATTAAGAACATCTTTCCCCTTCCCTAGTGTACTTTCCATTATCAAAGCATAGTGTAAGGAAAAAGAAGCAGAGTCATGAGCATTCACTTATATTGACTATGTATGGACCTCATAAATAATAGAGGAATACGTGAGGCAGTGAGGGAAGGGGGAAATGCATTAGAAGACACAATCAATTATAACATAGTTTCATCCTTAAAAAAATTATAACATAGTTTCTCATTTCCTTGGTGTTTTTATTTTTTCGAGATTCAAACATATCATATAGTCCAAAGAAGAGGAGGAGAAGAGGAGAAGTAAGCAAAACTATAGTGGGAATCACATAACTAGACATAAAAGCATCTTATTACCTATAACCGGTTGATGTACTCACTGTATATGTATTGAAAACAACTTTCATTACAAGCAAAAATGTATAAAAAAAAATGGCCACATCAAAGCAAGTAGATAAACCTCTTCCAAATCCATAATCGTAGCAGGGACATAATCAAGTTGTCGAGCCCATTGGTTTGACACGATAATACCTACTTCTCCAGCTCGTACCGCTAGTGTATCTGCATGATAGATCACATGAACAAGACATTATTAGGAAGTTCATTGAACGTGATCTGAAGGAGGGAGAGTATTAATTTTCAATTAATAGTACCTTCAAGCTAAGAGAACGCTCAACTTGATCGACAACATATGAAGCTAGTACCGAGTCATCAGTCTGCAGGATAACCTAATAAACTCATGGCAGCAGCTACGCAGCCCCCTGGGCACAGTTTATTAGTAGCCTGCGAGGGCACACGGGGATAATTCAAACTACATTCAGGACGTAGAATGCAATTATGCATTTGATCTATGAGACCAATCAGGTTATGAAGCAACACGATAATTCAGAAATATTGAGAAATTTCTAAGAAATATATATTGGACCATCTGTATTAGCTTTTCTTGTTCCCATTTAATCTTTTACCTGCTCTACATTGTCAATATATAAAAAGCTCGTATGAAATATAAATGGTATTAATTTTAACCACCTATTTGAACTATTTGCAACAATACATCACATGATTGATTATTTACTCGAATTATGGAGCTTATCAAAGGCTAGAGTGAGAGAACACCACCAAATTATTTAATAGGATTGTTAGTAGGAGAAAATTTAATAAAATAATATTGCAGTCAACGGCCGGAGGAAACGCAGAATTGAAAAAACACGTGATATGGTTGCCAGAACTCGTTGGCTCTTAACCAAAAGGCATTGCATTGGTGTCACTAAACGTGAGAGGGGTCTTGGAAGATCAGATGAGGAGCCCAAAGATGCCCCAAAAGCTATTAAATTAATGTTGATATGGGCAACCTTGTAAATAATTAGTACAGAGTTGATGGATAGATCAAATTATTAAAGCGGGTAATGAGTGATGCTAGCCAAACCAAAACCATCTGTGGTGGTCGAAATGCAAGGAAGTTCAGAACTTCCTGTGAGGATATGTCACATTAATTTGAGGCATTCCAGACTCCGGACACAAAAAAAGTTGATATTATAAGTATGCTTCTTATTGGTGATGCAAAATTGTGGTGATGCACATGCATAATAGACAATGACAGTAAACACAGGTGTCAAATCTATATGGGGAAGTTAGAAATATGAAGAGGTGGAATGAGGTGTTGATAATGACAGTAAATGCAAAAAATGGCAAAACATTCCCAAAGCACATGAAACTCAGTAGTAGTTTATGCTGTATGGACAAAAAAAATTTCATATCAAACTATTAAATGAAGATACAGTAGTGAGGAAACTTGAAAGTATAGCTCAAGATGCTTTTCAAAACTGGAAGCAAGACATGTGGGAAATTGTTTCCTTCAGAATAAAAAATGCTCTCATACAGAGAGCATAGGAAAATGATGATCGTTGTTGTTGAAGAGTTGATTTTACATGCATGCAAATAAAAAATGGCACAATAGTGAAGTCATATCAAGGAGTGTGACATCAATGTAGAAGAGGCTATGGTGGTGGATTATTCTAATTTGTGTCCGAAATTTACTAATCTACTAGACTATATCAAGCATCAATATTTTGAAAGAACATATAGCTCTGATTCTGAACCTCTCAAGAATATTGTGGTTCTTATGCATGAGGAACTTGAAATTTTTGTTGAGGCTTTTTACAAGAATATTAGCAAATATGAAAGGGACAATGAGAGAGAAAATAAAAAAGAAAGTATCAACAAGTGTTAGTGTTCAAAAGAAGATTAAGTCAGTTACTCAGAGGTCATACAATATCCTCTATTTAGGAGAATTACTAGAGCTAGAACAAAAAATGAAGCCTTCCAATATTGAAATGTTAAAAATGAAGTGGAATTTTAAGGGTGTCATCAACAATAGCTCTAATAAAATATGGTTTTTCTTGAGAAAAAAAACTAACTATCCAATGCGAAGCTAACATATGTATATGCATATCTATTGAGTAGAAAAATACTACCTTTCTAATTGAAGAATAGAATCTGGCCACCAATTCTTAGACGCCAACCATACTATCATACTCCGGCTTATTATGAGGAACAATAACCACCATGGGATCATAGAAATGAATCAAAGTCTTCGTATTTTGATGTGAACTGCTTGTTTCAATGCATTAAAAAAGATGCAGTGAAGCCAACCTCATGTCAAAAGTAGCCACTCCAACCCGTCCATAAGATTGACAGTCATCAAAATGAATTTCATTATCTCTTAGAAGCCTATTTGATCCGGCATAATCACATTAAGAAATGATAATCATGTGTAAAAATAGTGAATATTCTCAACACCCCCGCAAGAAAACTTGGGAAATGGTTAGCTAACATAAATAGCTCACAAAGTGTTAAGTCAAAACAACATCAAGGAATATTGACACCTTAAATCCCATATGCAAAAAAAGACATTACCAAAGTAAAAATTCTAAGTCAGACATTACGTCAAACACCTGTTAAGCAAATACTATTAAACCCAAATTCTATTTTGAAGCCAACAGAAAAAACATAAAAGAAAATCTGAACCACATAAGTAGAAAAATGAAACTCAAATAAAAATGAATTTAAAATTTTAACCTAAAAGCACTAATCAAAATAGAACTAAAAATGCAAATATTCTTTATTTTGCATAACAAAGCACACAGAGGCTGAGAGAAGAAAATCACACCTAGGAGAAAAGCACAGAACCCCTAAAATTTAAAGACGAAATAAGTTCATGAAAAACAAAATAAATTTACCAGATAAAAAGAAAAAAGAAAATTTTGAAATAGACATGTACGAATAAGTTTATGGGGTATTTCAATTTCAACTCCCAATTTGAGCCGAAACCTAATCTCAAAGAAATCAAAAATTCAACTTGAAACTTAAACCTCAACCTCACACATATATAAACATAAATGATAAATGCAAGAAAGAATCAAAAATTTGAAACCTGATCAAACACATAAATGTAAATTTATTCACCTCAAAATGCTTGTTTCTGGATATAATCTCGGTCACTTGATCATTTAAAAACCAAAAAAACTGATCTCTATTGTATCTGCAGTAAAGAAGAACACGTTATGAGAAAAATAATTCAACAAAACGTGAGATATAAAGGAAAAGAAGCCTGAAACCCTAAAAGGGAACTTGATGAGAGAGTGTGCTTACAGGAAGAAGAGAGAGAGAGAGAGAGAGAGAGAGAGAGAGAGAGAGAGAGAGAGAGAGAGAGAGAGGACAAAGTTAAGTGTATTTGGAGAGAGAGGGAGAGAGAGCGGGATCTGATAATGCGAGAGGGGAAAGAGAGCAGGAGATCAAAATATTTGGGAGCAAATTATTTTTTTAAGGTGTTTATATTTTAGTTAAGTGTGCTCAATTTTGGCACACTTTTAAACAGTCCCAAAGTTTGGTACGATTTTAATGTGTGCCAAATTGTCATTAAATCGTGCCAGATTTTGGCACGGTTTTAAAGTGTGCCAGATTTTTAATATCACGGTGTGCCAAATTACTATTTTTGGTGTAGTTGACCAATAGCCGAAAATCCAACCTGTATAACCAACAAAGTGACAGCAGTCTTACAGCCTGTATTGCTAATAAAGCGACAACATACATATATTTAATTCTCATTATGTATTGATGTAAATGCCTAACAAATGAAGGCATTTCATACTTTCACGCGACAACTATCAATACCCCTCTTGGGCTATAAATACATTGTATCACGCTCATTGCAAAAGATCGAAAAACAAATCAAGGCAATCAATACATAACAGTGGACGTAGGATTTTCCATTGAGCTGAACCACTTTAAAAACCTCTTTTGTCTTATTTGTTTTTAATTTTTTTATCTGTGGTCAATCAATTAGGCCTAGTCTAGTTTTTTGCATTAATAATAACTAAATGGAGTCGTATTGCTTAAGCAAACGTTCTAAATGTTGATGGTCTTCAAGAATAGATTGGAAGACTGTTAGTATATGTAAGTCATCCACTTGACTCATCAATATCTTTGATGAATTCATTAACAGATTAGCATCGTCTGTGGGAACGTATTGATAAACATTTTCACTAATTCATCATCCATGGCTGAAATTCCTGAATTAAGTACCAGAAATGAGGGAATTTCGTTTAACCCCCCTGCTCCACCAAACAACAATGATTTAACTGGGATTTTGGCTAGCTTGGCTAAGGTCAAGAGGCTATGCAGGATATGATACGACAGTTGGCCCAAACTCTGTAAGATGGAGTTCCTGCACAATTCAATTAAAGGAGTATGCCACCACCGTCGATAAGGAGTATTAGGCATAGCCATTCTAGAACTTCAAGGGATCCCTCGTACCTTCCTGGAGCAACTTTTCCTCTCAGGATTATTAATTCCTCCAATGGATAATCCCTCATCCCAGAAAGATTGAGTGCCTTAGAAAGGCTAAGTAGGGCCTCTCCTTTCGATCGTTTGGGACCCAAGGGAAATGCCCTATGGGTTGCGTCGGGAAATACTCGATGACCAAGAAATCTGAGGGAAGGTTCATCCCAATCCAGATTAAACACCCGACGAACTATTCGGTCCAGCCAAAGATAAGGCTCGCAAGAAAAAAGCTCAGCACAATTAGTTGGTCATCATAAAAAAGCCGCCACCCATAGATCTAGTACTGGCAGTGATGCTTGGAAAGGTTTTATTTAGCGCTTGGAAGATAGGTTGGGAGATATGGCCAAGGCTAAGAATCCCCTCCACAGAAGTTTGATTAAGGGATCTCCCTTTATGCAAAGCATCGTAGACTTCCGTACGGCAACTAAGTTTAAAGATCCAGTGGTCACTCCCAAGTATGATGGGAAGACTGATCTGATTCTTTATATAGAACAATACCAAGCAGCGACTAATATCTATGTTGTGCCTGATGAGATGAGGTGCAGGGAATTTTTAGGAATAATAACTGGATCTCCTTAAATCTGGTATAATAGTCTTCCTCGGGGGCATATTTCTTGCTTCCAACAACTCATCGAGCTATTCATTGGTAATTTCTATTTTGGAGCAAAACCAGTGAAGCGAGTAGCTCATTTTCTTAGTGTGAGACAGAAGGTGGGAGAAATTACGAGGGATTACATCACTCATTTCAACAACGAGAAATTGGAAGTCATTGATTAAGAATAGAAGACTGCAATCTCAACACTCATGAATTGTTTGATCCCCATCAAAGTATATTATACTTTGGCAAAAGATCCCCCGAAGATGATGACAGAATTAATGGCCAAAGCAGCGAAGATTATGAATGTCGAGGAAGTTATGGCTGCAAAAAAGAATTCAAATGCAAATGAAAAAGCAAAGATAGAAGGGAAGTCAAATCACAATGAGCATAACAATTCAAAAGTAAAAGAAAGCCTAGATAGACTCAGAAAATTTATCAATTACACTCCCTTAATGGTGGATATACACCATGTTTTGGAAGAAATCAAGCACAACAATGATTTGAGTTGGCCTGAAAAGTTAAGGTCACCTGTTGATATGAGAAATAAGTCTAAGTTTTGTGAATTTCACAAAGATCATGGTCATAAGACCAACCGGTGTATTGCTCTCCAAAATGAGATAGAAGCACTCATACGAAGAGGAAAATTGGTCAGATTTATTGATCGACAGGATGGTGGAAGGACTGGAGGAAGAGATCGACAGAGATCTAAATCACCAGTTAATCCTAGAGAAGATAAGAAGAGGAACCATGACAATGATCCAGAAGACGATCCTGATCTCCCCAAAAAACCTATACAACCTGAACGCGAGGTATTCACACTCAGTTTTAGATCTTTTGATTGTCGTATGATTAGAGGTGGGGATGCAGGAGGAGGAGATCATATAGCTAAAAGGAAGGCTTACCTCAATGAGGCTCAAGCTTGTTCTTATATCCAGCGAATCAACCTTACCGAGGAAGACCGATCAAGAAAAGTTAACAAGGATAAGATTGTAATTGGCTTTTCCAAAAATGATCTATCTGGAGTGTTGTATCCTCATTATGGTCCTTTAGTAATCAGAGTCACGATGAAAGAACTACTGGTGGCAAGAACATTAGTGGATAATGGCAGTTCGGCAAACATCATGTTCTATCCCTATTTTGATTATTTGGGATTAAAACTCAACCAACTGGAGCCTTACCACAAGCCACTCATTGGATTCTATGGTGAGAAAGTATTTCCATTGATAACAATGAAACTAGATGTGTTGATCGGGATATGGACGGTGAGCAGGATAAAGAAAGTGAGATTCTTTGTAATGGACAAAAATTTTCATTCTACTTATAACATGATCATGGGAAGAGTTGGTCTAAAGAAATTCAAAGTTGTACCTTCTATTGTTCATCAATGCCTGAAGTTCTCGACCAACTTTAGAGTCGGAGTAGTAAAAGGAGATCAGAAAGTAGCTCAAGAATGCTACTATTCCTCTATCGAGGAGGAAGATATGCTAGAAATAAAGAGGAAAACAACCACTAATCAAGTAGATATATCTATGCCGAACAATGAATCTGAGGTTGAAACCTTAGATCCATGAGATAAATCTGAGATTGTAAAAGGCCAAGTGATGGAGGAAATCGAAAGTATTATTTTGGACGATGATAAACCAGAATGAACAACATAAATAGGAGTGTCAATGGAACTAGTTCTTAAATAGGAGTTGGTGTATTTCTTGAGACAACGAAAATAGGTGTTAACATGGAGCCATGAAGCTATGCCGGGCATAGACCCAAATTTCCTATGCCACGAGCTTAATGTTAATAAGGATGTTAAACCTATGAAGCAGGGAAGAAGAGTTTTTAGCCCGGAGAACAACCAGGCTATACAGGAAGAAGTGGAAAAGCTTCAAAAAGCTTCCTTTATTGAAGACAGGAAGTACCCGGACTGGTTGGTCAACGTAGTTATGGTCAAAAAGAAAAATAATAACTGGAGGATGTGTGTGGATTTTACTGACTTGAACCAATCATGTCCAAAGGATCACTTTCCTTTTCCACAAATTGCTCAACTGGTGGATGATACATCGGGGCACAAGCTGTTGAGTTTCATGGATGCGTATTTTGGTTATAAATAGATCAAAATAAAGCCAGAAAACAGAGAAATTACTTCCTTTATTACTCCCCCGGGAACTTATTACTATAATGTTATGCCATTTGTTCTAAAAAATACAGGTGCCACATATTAGAGACTGGTGAACAAAGTATTTGAGGAGAAGATAGGTAAGAACATGGAGGTGTATGTTGATGATATGCTCACTAAGAGTAAAAAATCTGCTGATCATATTACCGACCTTATCCAGACGTTTAATCAATTGGAAAAGCACCAGATGAAGTTAAATCCCACCAAATGCGTCTTCGGAGTTCAGGAGGGAATGTTCCTCGAGTATATAATAAATCAAAGGGGCATTGAAGCTAATCTAGATAAGATCAAAGATTTGATAGAAATGAAATCCCCGACCTGAAAAAAGGATGTTCAAAGGCTAACACGGAGTGTAGCAGCACTCAACAGATTTGTTTCCCGATCAACGAACGAGTGTTTGCCATTCTTTAAAGTACTCAGAAAAACCTTTGAATGGAACGATGAATATGAAAAATCCTTCTTGGAATTAAATAAGTACCTGGGAACACCACCACTGCTCTCCCAACCAATGTTAGGAGAAAAGTTGTATCTATATTTGGCAGTTTCTGAGTCAGTTGTTAGCTCTTCCTTAATCAGGGAGGAGAATAGAGTCTAAAATCCAGTTTATTACACTAGCAAAGCTTTTCGAGGAGCATAAGTTAGATATCCCATATTGGAGAAATTAGCATTGGCCTTAATTGAGGCTAGTAGACGAATGAAGCCATATTTTCAAGCTCACACCATAGTGGTATACACTGATATGCCAGTGAGGCAAGCTTTTCATAAGCCGAAGAAATCCAGGAGATTGATGTATTAGCTGTGGAGTTGGGGGAATATGACCTTGTATACGAACTAGTGAATGCTTTAAAAGGCCAAGATGTGGAAGATTTTATTTCATAATTCACTTACCTAGAGGTCCCCGGGCAACAAGGGATTCTAGTCGAGCATCATACAGGAGTCAGCAGACCTACTGAAGATACGCCCGACCAACTTCAAGCAAGGGAAACTGCAGAAAAAGTTACCACCAACCAACCAGAACCCTCTAGTGGAGTATAGGAGATGAAAAATAAATATGAGGAGGTAAAGGATAAAATTTTCCATCACGAAATTCTGACAAACCAAGCGTTTGACAATAATATTCTCATATGGAGCTTGTTAATTGATGTGTCATCCTGTGCAACTGGATGTGGAGCTGGAATTATTATCAATACTCCAGATAAATCAGATATAGAGTACGCTCTACGATTCAAATTTTAAGCCTACAATAATGAGGCAGAGTATGAAGCTGTGATTATTGGGTTAAATCTAGTTAAATCACTGAATGCTGAGGAAGTTGTGGTGTATAACGACTCACAGTAGGTGGTAAAGCAGGTGTTGAACTTATATGCAGCTAAAGGAGAACTGATGACCAGATATTTAGCCAAAGATTTAGAGATAATTTCCACTTTTCTAGCTGTTTAGATGATAATAATTTCAAGATTAGAAAATGCCCGAGCAGACGCACTTGCTCGGCTAGCTTCAACCGCCAGAATTGAGCTGTAAAGAACTATTCCTATTGAGCTACTTGTTAATAGGAGCATTAATGAAGATTTTATGGTCAACTTTATTACAGTTGATATGGGGCCATCTTCAATGGATCCCATAAGAGCGTATATTAAAGAAAGGACTCTTCTAGTCGACCTACTTGAAGCTAAGAAGCTGAAATACAAAGTCCCAAGATATGTGTTAGATGGTGGTGTGGTATATAAAAGAGGATTAACTGATGGTCTACTACGATGTGTGCATCTAGCTAAAGCGAAGGATTTGATTGAAGAAGTCCATAAAGGGTCCTATGGATCCCATGTATAAGGAAGAACAGTATTCCAAAGAATCCACACACAAGGGTAATACTGGCCAGCTATGCGAGCAGATTGTGTAGATTTTGTCAAGAAGTGTGATAAGTGCCAGAGGTTTTCCGACATACGCAAGGCTCCACAAGCTCTCTTAACACCAATCACTTCACCTTGGACCTTTGCTATGTGGGGAATTGACTTGGTTGGGCCTCTACCGACCACCCGAGGAAGGTTCAAGTACCTAGTTGTAGTTGTTGATTACTTTACTAAATGGGTGGAAGTTGAACCATTGATCGATATGTCCTATGAAAAGGTTTATCAGTTTATTTGGAAGAATATCATATGCAGGTATGGCTTACCCTACACCTTTATCACTGATCATGGCACATAGTTCGATAATGACGAATTTGCTTCTTATTGTGCCCAATCCAATGTCCAAAAAATCCACTCTACCCCTGGCCATCCTCAAAGCAATGGCCAAACAAAGGTAACTAATAGAACTTTGTTGAATGGGTTGAAGAAAAGGTTATAAAATCCCAAAGGTAATTGGATCAATGAACTTCATTCTGTCTTATGGGCTTATAAAATAGCTCCTAGAACAACTATTGGAGAAACTCCCTATATATTAGCACTTGGTACTGAAGCAGTAATTCCTGTCGAGCTAGGTTTACCTACGCACAGAGTTTTTAACATCAATACCCGAGCTAGGGATTTGATGAGAAGTCTAGACTTAGACATGCTGTAAGAGGTACGTGAAGATGCGGCTTTAAGCAATGCAGCCTGTCAACAGCGGACTGCACATTTTTACAATAAGAGGGCAAAGCTGAGAAACTTCAAAAAGGGTGATTGTGTTTTGAAGAAAGTGATTCATAAGAATAATAAGCTGGAAGCCAATTAGCATGGGCCTTATCGTATTACTGCAGTCATCCGACCAGGAACATATAGAATTGAGACTTTGGAAGGGGAAGAATTCAAGAACCCATGGAATGTACAACACTTGAGGAAATACTATCAGTGATGTAATCATGTTGTATTAAGTTCATTTCAATATTAATGAGAATGAGATTTCCCCAAAATTGTCATTTTTTTTGGAGTACTAGTGTTATGCACTACATTATGCATCTACAAAAATACGAACAATATTAGTTGGCAACAACAAAGACACCAACAAAGTTGGTTATCAACATGAAAATACCAATAATGTTGGTCGGCAGCAACAAAGTTGGTTGTCATCATAAAAATACAAACAATCTTGTTCGTTAACATAAACCACCAGCGAAATGTTGGTCGGTATCAATAAAGGCACCAACAAAGTTTGTTGTCAAATACATAAAAAACCACGCAAGGCAAAACTATAAGTCCCAAATGCTTGGTTAACGAAGACCCGGATGAATAATTTTCATCTAAACTGGGCTAAAAGATGGACAAATGTTCCACTCAGGCCTGGGAACTAAGGTAACTAATGTAATTACCTAAAAACTTTAGGTACATTAGTCGAACCATGGTAATGCATTGGTAATTGATATAATACTTAGGAAAATCCTAAGGATATCAATAGAATCTGTGAAAAACTAAATATTAACTAAAAGTTGATCCATTCATAGTCAAAGACTAAAGAAACATTCATATATGCAAATACTGACTAAAAGTTGATCCGTTCATAAAATAAGCTTTTCATTAAATTAAATGATTACATATTTTTGATTAAATATGCAAAAATAAAATACAACGCCTTATTCTAGAGCACGTTTTCCTTCAGCCTTAGAAACAGGATCCATGCCAGCTGGAGGATCTTCCAAAGTCTAAGGGGAGTTGATGAAGTTAAAGTTCTTAAGCATCCTAGTATTGCTTCTACTAGGACGAACAAGCAAATGAGGAGGACAGACGATCTCTAGTTCATCATGTAGCTCGTAATCTCTTAAGTATTTTGAAATCAATCATTGAGGAATACGATGAACAAGAATCCAGTTAACATCTAACTTGAATGGAGGATTATGAAGCTTGGGCAAGCCTGGGTCATACCAATCCCATAAAGAATTATTTTTATCCACCTTCATCACGGTTAAAGAATTTATCCAACCCCATTTATAGGACTCATTCTTGGCCTGTTGAAGTCAATCGTCAAAATGTCCCAAAGCTTAATTTTATCCATCCACCCAAACTTCTCTTGGCTGCTTGTGAAATTGAAAGGTTAATTTATCAACCTGAGACTGCAGTTTCTTTAATACTCCATCCTTAACCTCTAATTGGGAAGATTGAGTGGATAATTGTTCAGACAAGGTTTGCAGCTTCTGGGACATCTCAGCAATAGCTCGATTTTTTGCTTTTAACTGTGCATCTTGATTAGCAAGGTCCTGTTAGGTCCTAATTCTTTGTGTGATTCCTCAACCAGGATTACTTCTTGCCCGAGAGGAAAATATAGGCTTAACCTTTTTTAAGGCTTCTAATTTATCTCTTAATGTTGTATTTTCAACCTCTAAAAAGGATTAACCCTCAATAGTAGTAGCAACAACAACTCCAGATGCAGACTTCAAAAGATTCACTTCATTTCTCAAATTATTATTCTCCTCTTCCAGAAGTTTGGCAATAGTTCTGGTTTCTTCAACTTCAAGCTTAAGAAAAACTTCCTTTTTATTGTAAACAGAAATAAAATTAATAAAACCCCGACCTACACTTAAGATTTGATATTTCTGCCTGTAGCTCTGGTGCAACAACTCAATGGATTTTTTATACTGTTCTTGAAGTTCTTTTATCATCTCATAGTAGGCAACATTATTTTCTACCACCCGATCAAGTAAGTACTTCAAATACTTGTAGGCTTCTTTATCCTGCTCTGATACAGCATCATCGAGCAACTCAATAATTTCTTCTTTGAACAAGTTCGTATGACCTGCTTTGAAAAAAGCATTACACTTCCACAGTAGCTCGGTATCATTGAAAGATAGTTATTCCATCTTCTCTATAAACTATCTAGAATCAATGACCACTAATCAATAACAAGAATGGAGAACAAGTATAATCAACAAGAGAAAAAAAAGGAATAAAAGGTTCTTTTATTGATAACTAAGAGTTCAACTACAATCAAAATAAAGAAAAAAGAAACAAAAAAGCAAAAGGGAAAATGTCGAAAAACTTTACACCTTATCCCTATCATTCTCAACCTTCTTGTCCATCTCGGAAGAAGGGGCTACAGACTAAAGTTGTTCGGTTTTCTCGGCTGGAGGAAGAGATAATTCAAAAATTTTAGGTTGGTCCATAGCAGATTCAACCACTAGGGAAGACTCTCTATAACCAACTTCATCTTCAACGTCATCCTCAATGACTGGAGGAGGACCATGACTATACCTCTAAAAAAGTTCAGAGCCCTCAATAATGTTTAACTCCTGAAGAGAAGCAACCCAACCATCGCTAAAATATTTTTGTTTAGCATACTCAATTTGAGCAGAGGCAGCATAAATGGCTTTGTTCCAACCCTTGTCCCAACCAGCACTGAAGGATGCCTTCATAGTATACTTTCTCTTAGATCTGGCAGAGGATACAAGCTCTTCAATAGTCTTAGCCCTGCTCTCAGCTTCCTCTCCCCTACGCTTAGCTTCCTCTGCCTTACACTCAGCCTCCTTCCCCTTAGGCTCAGCTTCCTTGACCCTACGCTCAACTTTAAGGGCATTCTCATCAGACGTCTGCCGAGCAATGTTGGCTGTCTTCAGTTTATCCACCTAAGAACTCTTCTCAGTATCCAAGGCCTGATGAGATTCGAGCAAATACTTCTTCAAGCTAGCTAAGGCTTCCTCCACATTATTTAAAGAAGAAGCCTTAATAGCATCATCCTTCTCAAGCATATTATTAAAGTGTACCAAGAACTATAAGAGATCAAGATCAAGATGAGTATATGAGAAATATAAAATATAACCAAACTAAGAAAATGGAAACCACTTACTGATGTAAGGCTCTGAGCAGCCAACTAGCATAGCACCCTCCTCCCTGTGGTTTAGAAGAGTACCATACTTGATAAACTTCCTGGCCAAACCAGGAGTAATACCTTTCGGTGGAATAGCATCAGAAGAAGGTAATTCAACTAAGGACAGTTGATCAATCACCTGGTTGACATGCTTCTCTGTTAGCCCTCTCCTAAATATCCTTAAATGAACTTCATCATATTTGGGAGCTGCATCTTTGAGGGTTGGGACTTTAGGGGCTGGGTCCCTAGGGATTGGGGTCTTTATACCATCCTTTTTTTTCTTCTTGGCTCCTTCATATGGTGCTTGGGAGCTAGAAGTGCTACCACTGAGAAGGTCAGGAAACTTTCTCTTCTTCATAATTTCAAATAGATGAGTGTCTGAATCAGTAGCAACCTCTTGATCAAGATCAATTACTAGAATATGAGAAGCAACAGGTCTATCAATAAAGTAAGAAACAGTGTTTTTGTATTGAAGCAAATAGGAGGCGGACCTAACCGGCTCCTCAGTAACTACCTTTTGAAGCCCCCGGATAAACTTCAACTCTTTCAAATTTACTTTACTCTCTTTGGGGGATTTTCTTTTCTAATTAACTACAATTTAATTTAAAAAGAAATAGTTAGTATGACATTTTATTAAATATAAATAGGGCAAAACTACTAAAACACAAAACAACCTATTACGTTGCCAAATAGCAGAATGTAGGTCCTTGATATTTAGCACCTCCAACTAAAGGGGCATGTTGCCAATTTTTCACAACTACCTCATGATCAAAATAATCCCTATTAGAATGAGGGAGGTTAACTACTAAAGCTTTACTAACTCCCCTAGTTTTCAAATAATAAGTAGTATCACTAATTACCCATTTATAATAAAACATTATTTTTAGAATCCCTAGATGGGTTCCATAGATTTGATTTAACCTATATACTCTATTCACTACTCTCCATGTGTTAGGAGACACTCTTATAGGAACAATGTCAAAATATTGACAAAACTCTAGACACGTTGGATTGGGAGGAAATGTGAACCCACATTCAGCAATAAATATGGAAGGGAACCAATGGCCCTCAGCAAGAGAGAAAAAATCAGAAGGAAGTGTGGGATGTTCCAGTATAACCCAAGATGTAATGTTAAAGTCAATTTTGAATTTATCAATCGACTCAATAGAATAAACCATTATGAATAAAACAAAGAATAAGAGAAGAAAAATTCTTACAAAAGTTTAAGGATTCAGTAAGAACTGAAGACAAAAAAGAAAATGATCACATGAAAGTTCAAAGGACAAAGCAACGGAATCAGAAGTGAGAGGTAAAAAATGAATGAAGTTTTACCGCCCTTTTTATAAGTCGCCTCGAAAACTGGGAAAAGTAATGATTAAAGTGAACGACGGTTGAGTTTAAGGCGTCTAACAAGGGAAAAGACGAAGATACCCCAGAAATGTTGGCTAAAATTTGAAATATTTACAAAATTGTCAATCGCGCTCAAAAACTGTCTAAGTTGACAAATTTCACAAGTCTAAATGGTCTACAGCCAACCAAGCAGCCCGAACTACTATTAAAGCATAATATTCCACACTTTCGCATCAACTCTAACTATGAAACATTGGGGGCTTCTGTTAATACAAAATTTACCACCCTACGTGGACCAATTAGAAGCCAGCACGTGTCATCCAATGTGGCCCGACCAACTGGGAAGCCTAACCAACTGAGAAGCTCGACCAACAGCCGTAAATCCAACCTGTATAACCAACAAAGCGACAAGGGTCTTACAGCCTGTGTTGCTAATGAAGCGACAACATTCATATATATAATTCTCATTATGTATTGATGTAAATGCCCTAATAAATGAAGGCATTCCATCCTTTCACATGACAACTATCAATACCCCTTTTGGTCTATAAATACATTGTATCACCCTCATTACAAAGGATCGAAAAACAAATCAAGGCAGTCAATACATAACACTTGACGTAGGCTTTTCCATTTAGCCGAGCCACTTTTAAAACCTCTTTGTCTTATTTGTTTTTAATTTTTTATCTGTGATCAACTAATTATGCCTATTTTAGTTTTTTGCATCAACAATAACCAAATGGAGTAGTATTGCTTGAGCAAACGTTCCAAATTTTAATGGTCTTCAAGAATAGATTAGAAGAGTGTTAGTATCTATAAGTCATCCACTTCACTCGTCAATCTCTCCTATGAATGCATAACCACACACCAATTGGGATGTTTAAGATATTTTGATTGGAATACTTTACTAACCTCAGATGCCAGAATGGCCGGCTCATCATACTCATTATCAATGCTCTTAAACTTATCAAAATTTACCATCAATAAGTTGGAATGCGAAAGACAAAAATTACAACCATTACTTTTATCATCCCCCTCACCCAATCACAATAAAATTCCTCCTCCTTAAATAAGGTATAGTCCAGCTAAATTATTTGTTTGATGACTCCATACCATATAGTCTAATTATTTATGAGATTCTTATCACTTTTTCTAGCTCTAAATTGTGTCCACGCCTTCAAGCAAACACCGTTATCTTGTGTGATAATAATATCATCATGATACTTAGGAGATAATATGAAACCATTTACACGATACTTTTTATATGTTTTAGCCTTGAATTGTGTCCCTTTAACTAACCGCCACAATGTTTTATTTATCTTCGTCTCTCCTAATTTCAGCAATTGTTCGATGGAAAAAATTATAATTACAAAAAGGAATTTAATGGAAAGATTATTAAAAAAAAATTTACATAACCCCCTAAGATAATAATGTATTTTGAACGGGGTATGTTAGGAGGGTATGTCAATATACGTTACTATTTCAAGGGCTTATGTAAAAAGAGCCCTAAAAATATTAATATTTATACAATCACCTTCTCAGATAATCAAGGGATAAACAAGTTTGTTTCTCCATTTCTATCATTTAAATCCATTTCCCTTTAGCATGAGATACAAATGTTAATGATGCTTTATACTAAATGCAATATGTTGTTCAATATAAGTAATTATAAATCAATATGTTAATTAATTTTTAACTGATAACAAATGAAAGAACTCAAACCTATAGTAATCCTGAAGTCCATTGATATTAAGTCCAAACAATACCCATCGACGCATTTATTGAAACTATATTGGTCCTAGTATTATAATCTTATCATCAAGCAATGTCGCTTCATTAGAGAACTCTCCATCTTCCTCTAAAAAGGCTTCACGTGAGTGATTATAATTTCCATCTAATGTATTTTTTATGTACTCCATGCAATATATAACAGATTCATCAACAACATAGGACTCCATAATGGAACCTTCAACATATCGCTTATTGTTGTGTATATCTTCGAAATATAACATTGTCCTATTTGTATGAGGTAGAAAAAATTAATAACAAGTAATATTAAATCGAATGGTGCATATTTTATTATATTATAAGATTAGAAATTCACCTTTCAAACGAATACATCCAATGAGCATTAGTTGGTCCATAAACCTAGGCTTCATCTGCTAAATGCTTAGTGAGATGAATGCTTAAAAAATGTAGGTTGAAAATATTTTTCCAAGATGCACAACGATTCAACAACTATGTATTTTTCTATTTGGATATCTTGACAAATTATTACCTTAGAGCACAACAAATTGAAGAACAAACTTAATTTTTGGATTGCTCTTCTCAAATGTCGACGTTTCGAAAAGGCGTGTTGGAGCAACACAAGTAACAAATGTTCCATAATGACATGATATACATGTGACCTCAGTAAGTGAAAATACACAAGACTAAGAGGTATTATATTGCTCAAATTAGATGAAAAACTGGTAGGAAACTCTAGGTCCTTCAAAATTTGGCGGAATTGTCTTTTTTCTTCTTTATCTAAGATAAATGGTGTTGATGGTTCTATGTTTTTTCTAGTGCATCCCTCAACTTAAATCCATTGACCGTTTAGTACACCCACGTCCTTCATATCCAATCGCACCTTTCAGTATTCATTTTTTTATTAGAATTAATAATTTTGTATATCAAATTCTCTACAACATTCTTCTCAGTGTGCGTCACGTCAAGGAAATGTCAAACTTGATTAAATCGTCAATATTCCAAGTCAAAGAAAATGGATTTTTTTATACCAAGCTTCTTTAACTTCAACATTGTCAATCTCATTAACATTCATATACTTTTGTTTCTTACCAGGAACTTTTGAGACTTTTCCAAGTACATATTTGATGTTGATTACTTCTCTACAAGTGCATCTTTATTTAGTCAAATCGAGTGATGTAAAACTTCTTGTGTCCTTATTCCCAAACCTATACCTTTGTTAAATGGATGACTTTTGTTAAGAAACATACAATACTTTGTGTAAACTAGCTTCATATTAGACTCTAGCCGAATGGATGGAGTGTCATCACCACAAATAGGACATGCTTTGTAACTATATGTTATACACGCTGATAAATTACCATATGCAGTAAAATTGTGTATCCATCACATTAACATATCTCTCAATGAAAAAGGCTACATTTTTTGCATGTTAAATGTTGGAACTCCTTCCCATAATTGCTTCAACTCATATACTAAGGGTTGAAAAAAACATCATTATCTTAACTCGGTGCCTTTGGCCCAGGAGTAAACAAAGATAATATTTGGAACTCATGCTTTAAGCACAAAGAAAATCCCATATTATAAGGCATAGTTATGAAGTTCTAACAACTATAATTACTAAACTGAATACCTTGGAGTTGAATCCATTTGTTTCTATTGAAAGCCAAGCATTGTGCCCTTCTTCGAAAAAATCAGGACATCTACTTGTTAGCATTATCTATTAAGATGAATCATAAGGATGTCGTTGATAATTCCATGAACTTGTTTCTCAATGGTGACATGTCATTTCATGCGTTATCTACGGTATAACATAAAATCTCACTAGCCTTAGAATTAAAGGGAAGTATCTCAACACTTTCATAGGTTCTTTGCATAACCTTTTCCATTTCATCGACTTGAAGTTTTTCATCCCACTATATCACTATTTCATAAAGTATAAAAGAACATTCAGTTAGTTGAGTTCAATTACTGCAGGATAGTAATTGAGCAAAAAATGACATATAGGTTAAATAATAAAACTAAAACCAAAAATAGAAAGAAAAAAGTCACCTTATATCTCTCCAAATGCTACTGTGCAAAAAAATTGGAAGAACAAGAGTTGCTTTTAGTAATATAGCAATTGCAACAACAATGCATATCTGTTGAAAAAAATAAAGCGGAATTTAGTTAGTAGAGAATAGAAAATTAAACAATAATGAATACTTCAAACCCCCTAATCAAAGTAAGTAGCAACACTAGACCCATACAATTGAATTCCAATAAAATCAACATAAGCTGACCATATGTGACAATAACAAACACATGTTAGCATGACCAAAACCCAAGTCCAGTCAAACAAACTCAAAAACTACATATGTAATAAAACAAACACTAATGAATGAAAAATAGATAATCAATGTGAATAACAATCATGAATCATCAATAAAAGGAATGATTCTAAATTCGTCTTTCAATGAGATACATCATTTAACATTTTTTTATTCAATAAGATCGATGTAGCAATAATAAGCAAAATAGACACGTGTGAAAAGTGAAATTTTTCATTATTTATCTTTCCCATTGATGTTAGGGGTGCTATTGGATTTGTCCACCACCCCTATGAAAATTCCAAAATAAAATAAACCTAAATTCAAAATTAGATAACTAAAATGATACTTTTATTCTTCCAAATGTGTGCAGTGATAAACGAAATAAAAAAAACTACTTCAAGAGTTACAAAATACAACTATTCCATCTTAATAGGAGCCCTCAAGAACTTTTTAGGGTCATTGTAAAAAATGTCAAATGTAGTGGAGAACGCAAAAAAAACACTATATTTACTATGTGTTTGTGTGTGTGTGTGTGTGTGTGTGTGTGTGTGTGTGTGTGTGTGTGTACGTATTAGGAGAATGATATTTACCAACCATTCCATCTCATGAGTTAAATATTGTCGTTAAAGAAAGATGAAGATAAGTATAAGTGGAAATTATCCAAAAACCCTACAATATGTCGATAAAATGTTGAGAAATACAACTTAGTTCTTGTAAATTAGTATGTCTATTATGTATACATGCACATAATATTGGTGTGTTTGGCAACCTTAATTCCAAAAAAATAGATTTTTTTCAACTTAAAATTTTCTAGTTTTTTTTTTTAATTCAAAGTCCATAGCGTTCCTGAACACACTTTTTACTTAATAAACATTGGATCATATTTGGTGTTGAAATCAACTTAGAAACGGCTAATATAAGATCTGAGGTTACTAGGACTCAAAATAAAGTCTAAACCAAATAAAATTAGCTCAAAACAGCACAAGAAAAATCATAAATTTACTGAAAATGCATAAAAGTTTCTAGATTTATACATGCAACTGTTTGAACTATACAAAAAAATACAATAAAGTAAAATTTAGATAAAGAATAGAGAGTATGTATGTAATGAAGAAGAAATATTTACCTTAAAAGAAAATCGATACTAAAAGATCCAAAAAGAAAAAACTTCATTACAGAATCCTTAATAACTAAGCCAAGTTAAAGTGATTTCCTTAAAATCAACTAATAATCTCAAGAGGAAAAGAAAGAGATGTTATTTCAGAAACCTAAAATCCCCAAATCCTGAAACCCATGATTTTGAGAAACCCTAGGTGACACGATTTTGTTGGAGAAACCTTAAGCCACGAGTCTGAGAAACCTTATGGAGTTCGATATAAATGGATATCGATCTGGAGAAAAAGGTTGCGGGGCTATTCTCTTGGGTGCAGACCAATTTGGAGAGTTTCTTTTGGTTTAAGTGTGTGATAGTTCAGTGCATTTATTTTCGTTGGGGGAAAATTCCCCCTTTTCTAAAAAAAATAACTCCTAAAATATTAAACTAATGTTAGTAACAATTATATGAGATTACTCACGGTAATTTATTGTGAGAAATAGTAATGGTATAATACTGCTAGTAATAAGAAAAGTAGTCTGTTACAAAAAGCATATTTTGGTGTAGTGCTTATTGAACCAGTTTTCACATGAAAAAAAAAATGCAAAAGCATCAAACACATAAATATCTCCCTTGGTACCTATATCCTCGCGTATAGACTAACTCGACCCACCAGTTTTAGCTTCCATAAATATCAAAATAGCATTAGCAAGCCTAGAATGCCACTGTGTCGGACCCAAACTAAACCTATCAAAATCGTCGATAAGAATATTTCCCTATGTAAATTTGGTCCAGGGTATCATCATCCAAACATAACTTCTTAATCTTTTGGCATGTGGGAAGTATGTTTAGAATATCAAAAAATTAACAATGACGATACTATCTTGATAAAGACTTCATTACACACATCGAAAATGTGGGCCATTTTTTAAGGTAATGATTTTTTAAGCGAGAGTTTTTCTTTTAATTATAGAAGATGAAGAGATAATGCCATGTTACTAATAGTTTCCATGTATTTATAGAATAATTTAGAAATTCCATCCCATGAAAAATGCAATGCATGTGTTAAAAGCCATCATAAAAAATTCATATTTTGACTGTAGTATCAAAGAGTATATTGACTACTACTACTAATTACTTTGTGAAATCACAGTGCAAAATCGCATTGAGCATTGACACATGTTATTATGAAATGATTATGCCCAATGAATATTATTATGCTGAAAATAATATTTATCGAATAAATATTTCAATTGTATAAATATGGACATTTTGGAATGCAAATACTTTTCATAATTAATTTTATTAAATGAACCAACAACTTAGGCGACAAAACAAAGAGAATAATGATGATAAGTGTTCACATATTTAATTATACATTACTTTTACATAAGGTTAAATGTTGGATTTTAAATCTGAAAGGTCGAAAATATCCAATGATTTGATGTTTATGGTGTCAATGTCTCTACTAGTGTATCTATCTCTATATATAGACTACCCCAATTAATATTTTGTTACTTATCTATTCTCATCAAAATATTCAGACAAAAACCCAAATACTTTTTAAATCCATCTGCAAACAATGGTAAACCTTATAAGACATTTACAGATATATATATATATATATATATATATATATATATATATATATATATATATATATATATATATATATATTTCGAAACAAATATGAGATGACAACTAGAAGACATAGAAGATGAACTCCAACAATATAATCCTACATACTACAAGTTCTTCGTATATGTAGGATAAGGTTTCATAGGATTATCACCAATATCGTAACTATTTGAAGGGGTTAACATTCCTCAAAACTTTGACGATTTATTAACTTTTTATGTCCGTCAAGTCACAACTAAGTATAAGGAATTGGTTGAGATTAAAAGTACCTACACTAAACTGGTTGACTACTATATTCCAACAAGGACAAAGTCCCTTATTAACTTCATAGCATCACCTAAGGATTTTGCTGATGTTTATCTTGACTACCCTAATAGTCAATTCTCTTTTTAAATCTATTTATGTTTTTCTAGTCTTTTGTGTATGTTTTTATCCGTTTTTCGTAAGTTAGCGAATTGTAAATTCACTTATTTGTGAACTATATAATATGGACAATTATTGGTTTTATGTCTATCATAATATGTTATTAGGATACGATGATTTTAAATATTTCACATAATTAATTATGCTCTAATACCAACCTAATAGAATATTGTGTAAGTAGTCACTAAGGGATCCAAATACACGCTTGTTCCATGTTGTTCATTAGTAAATTTTTGGTTGTTAACTCTAGCGAGGACTATTAAAATAACAGATTTAATGCCATATGTGTATCTATTATTTTTATAGGGTGAGCTTAAAGATAAAATTATAATTAGTGATAATCCTCCACAATTAGAGGAAGGTACATATGCAAGTGAGCAGGCTCAAGAGCTAACTCGAGCAAAGAATGAAGAAAATATGTAAGCTGTTTCAATTAGTTAAAGAGGGAAAAGTGGAAGCTTCCTAAAGGAGTTGTTATTGAAGCTTTGTATTTTTATTTGTTCTTATGTTATGTATTTGTGAGACATAATGTAATTTTATGAGATGTATTGTAATGTATAGATGAGGTTAATCGGTATCCATGAAGGACCTAGTCTGGAAGGGCTTAGGAGATCTTTCATGCACTATCTAACAACCTCACTATGGGAACCTGCAAGAGAATTAGTCTGGAGGATTGAGAAGTAAGGCAATGCTAAGAAATGACTTAACCACTTTGGACACACCAGGCAAAACACCGAGGGAGTATAACCCGAGAAAGCATCATCTAAATAACCATGAGTCTTATCACCCATTGGGTTTAGTGCTAAGAAGTCCTTTACTAAAAGTAACATTTGTCTTAAGTGATGTAACACATGACCTACCCCATGTCCAATCCAAACTTGAGTTAATCGGGGTGGTTTGGGGGTTTTCAGTCAGTTTGGAAGATTACTACAATTATGGCAGCCACCTGACATATAATATTATCACCAATGTTGTCTGTTGGCATTTAATGGAAATGATGTAGGGGTATGTTGGCTCATCTTTACATTAAATTCTTGTGATGTAAAGGTACGAGGGGCTGTCATTTGCATTTATTGAGCCTGATATTACTCAAGTGGGGACTGACTATATAGATACCCTAACCACTCCATGAGAGAGATTATTATCATCATATTATCATAAAGAGAGGGTTATTTCAAAACCAAAGCATTTATTATCCACCATTAATACACTTTGTTCAAGCTTTCCCACTAAGAAGCTAAACACTTATTGAGCTTTGACCTGTGTTTTCCTCGACTTTGGTGTTTGAGATGCCTACCTAAGTTATATCTAAGAGTGCTTGCTTATCTTTCCCTCTACCTAGCTATTTATAAGGTTTATTTATTACTTATCATTGAGTTATACACAATTATTTTATGAGTTTATATCAAAGAGTTTGGTTCTATTTCATCTGAGTTCATCTCATCATTGTTAATAGCATCTTGTTTAGTAATTTACCACCATTTAATAGAGGTTAGCCTCAGTTCGTATTCAAACACCCAACATTGAGAGGAATCCCCTCTTAGATTTGGCGACTTCACTGGGGAGGTAATATTTTAGGAAATGGTTCAGAATAACGTTACCCATGCTCTCAATATTAATGATATAAAACATAGGTAGGAACAAAAAGTGAGGGAACGCAAGGTTAAAAAAGATGAGGTGCCTCGGGCGTAGGTTCCCCTAGTTCCAACTATCACATAAGCTACCACGGTGATGCGTGCTTCCATGAGCGCAGTGATGGGGCCAGCTCATATGGCCCATTTGATGGGGATGTTCGTGATGTTTAAAAAAATGCCAACTGTCGTGACGAATTTTGCGGTAGCCGTGGATTCCAGTCCATTCGTTACTCCTATGGTGCCCCCTACAGTTCCTTCAAGCAGAGTTCTTTCTGTAGTTGTTTCCCCCATTGCACCTATTATGGGAAAACTATTATAGCCGATGTTACGCCTGTGGTCACTAGACTAAATCTTACAGTAACAGGAGCAGTGGCCTCACGATCTTTAATTATCGAAGAAATAAATAATAAAACACAGAAAATGATGGAAGCTTCTTCGTAGACTGCAAGTGAGACTGCCTATATATATAATAACTTTCTTACTCCTTACCCCAAGGAGTTTAACGATGATCCATATCCTAAGGATTAAATCCCCCCCCCCTCCCCCATATTTGAGAAGTACACTGGTAAAGGGGGGAATTCGAATGAGCACATTAAGAGATTTGTGGAGCATTTTGGTGCTCTTGATAATAATAAAAAGTTACGTTTAAGGGAGTTCTCTAAATCCCTCACAGATAAAGTTTACACATGATATTCACACATAACTCCAAGAAGTGTGGCCACCTGGAAGGACATTCATGTCCTATATGTTTAAAAGTTCTTTTTGGATGAAGATGAGTTCACTCTGACCCAGCTTGCATGGGGAAAGGAACGGCCAGAAGAAGAGGTGGTGGCGTATATATGGAGGTTTAGGGGAAGATATCTTGATGTGAGATAGGAGGCCAAGGAATCCAAGTTGCTTAAACTTTGTGCAAAAGTTTTTGCTTCTAGAATATATTTTCCATCTGATAGACAAAATGCGTAGGGGAACATTTGCGGCCTTTTTGAAATCGGCATGAAATATCTCATTGGTTATTCACATAAATCCAATTGTGACCCCTCTGGTGTTTAGACCCAAAACTGGGGCTGGTAAAGGCCACGCTCCACAGGTGGGTTACGCGGATGGAGGTGTTGAAGTTGGGAGAGGGAAGAGGAAATAGAATATCCCACACCATTGACTTGCACAGTTGAGGAGGCCATTAGCTATTATACTGCCATGCTTCATGGAGGGGCAATTTATATGCCCAAGGATGATCCCCAAAATGAACCAGGACTAAATATTCAAGATGATCCTAAATATGGTCATGTACATTGGCATCTTTTCCACCCATCAAACTCATGTTTTACGTTGAGGAGGATTATTAACAAGCATTGGTTAGCTAGAACACTGAAAATACCTCAAGGAGATGTCAACAACAACCCATTACCAGCTCATAGAGAAAATTTAGTGATATCTTATAATGATAAGGTTGAGGATCATGTGAAGGACCTAAAAAGATAAAGAGAAGAGTTTGAAGAAACAATAGAAGATTGAATAGTTGGAATGGCAAACAGAGTTATTGCATGTGACGAATTAAGTGCTAGGGACATGGAGGAAGTGTACGATGTGGAAGGTCGTGTTTTGGAACCCGGTTTAGAGTATCGAGCTGTGTCGCACTCCCCCAAATTTGTGTGGTTCTAAGACCATATGGGGATGCCTCAGAAAAGAAGATTGGGCTTTAGTTAGTTGATATTAGATATCTTAAAGAAAAATGCAGTTCCTTCACTGATGTGGAGGAGTCAATGGCCAGGCTAGTAAGGAATTTTATATCTGGAATAACTTTATTTGATACTGACAGAGCGGTGATGTTCCCTAACAACCAGTTGTTATATGTCACAACAAGTGTAAACAAGATAAGATTTGCTAGAGCTTTGATGAATGGGGGTACCTCTATTGATATCATGCTTATTGTCTCTTTCTATGTAGCTAATATCTCAAAGGTAAGGTTGATACCAATGCCATTGGAAATTTTTTGGTTATAATAACCAAACTTCAAAGTCTATTGGGTATGTGAATGTTGGGACTGTGATGGGGAATCTCACATCACATATCAAGTTCCATGTTATAGATAGCTTCACTTCATACCACCTATTAATAGGAAGGGTGTGGATGCAAAACCATGACTTAGTTCCCTCACCATATCACCAATGTGCCAAATCTAACATCAAGGGAACATAGATAGGGATTCGAGAAACCAAGAAGCCTTTTACATAAGAGGAGGCACACTTGGTAAATGCTACATTTTACATAGAGCTGACATAGGATGTGCTCATTTTAACACGATGTATGGAGAGAGTCAGAGTTCTCTCGATTAAAGAAAGGTTGGGGACAATGAGTAACTACGTTAAAGTAGGTTCAAATGCAGGATAAAAGGTTGAGGAGGCACATAACATCATTCCTAAGCCTCAAATATCTCCGAGCAGAGATAGAATAAGGTTGGATTAATCCAATAGAGCATGAGGTGAGGCCACAGAGCGTCCTTAGCAGATTTTATAGCACAAGTTTAGAGAAATCTGAGAAGGACCAAAAGAGGACAACAGTGTCTTTACCCAACCATCAGTGTAAGAAGGTACAACTGAAAGATGGAAGGATGGTATATCTCATTTGAAGGTGTGCGTGAGCAGCTGAAAGAGCTGAATAGGAGGCTGACCCGGAATATGAATGCTTCATGGTGGATAATCAAGGGAAATGTCTTATCATTTATAATTCCAATATTTATGAGTTTGTTGAGGAGAGTGAAGATAAACAAGAATATTTGACTTATCAATCAAGTCGCAGTACAAGAGTTGGAGCACATTGTCTTGGTTGTGCTTGGATAAGATCAAAAGCCAATTTTCATTTCAAAGGACATGGATGCTAAGAAGAAATGGGGGCTTATTGAGCTTATTCGGGAGTACAAAGATGTTTTTTCTTAGAAGTATACAGAAATAGAGGGGTAAGACCAAAAGGTGATTACCAAAAATTGAATGTTATGCTTTCAGCTATACTAGTAAAGTAAGTAACCAAAACATACAAGTCAGAGCTAGATCTCAAGATCAAGGAGGAGGTGCAACGATTATTGGTAGTTGGATTAATTAGGACAATTCAATATCCAATTTAGCTCTCCAGTATTGTGCCAGTGGGGAAGAAGGAGGGAAATCAAATATGCATTTGGGTTTATTTTAAGGACCTTAATAGAGCTTGACCGAAGGATGAGTTCCCCCTGCCCTCTATTGATAGCTTGATAGATTCAACAACAGGGCATGTGATGTACAACTTTATGGATGGGTATATGGGTTACAATCAGATCATAATGGATCCAATTAATGTAGAGAAGACAATATCCAGGACTCCTTTGGGTAATTTTATATATAATATCATGCCTTTTAGGTTGAAGAATGTCGGGACAACCTAGAAAAGAACAATAATGGCTATCTTTCATGATTTCTTTCATGACATTTTGGAGTTATATGTGGATGATTTGGTTGTCAAGTCAAGAAAGGAGTAATCTCACTTGATTAACCTCGGGAGAGTTTTCGATGGGTATAGGAAGTATAAGTTGAAGATGAACCCACTCAAATATGACTTTGGTATAACGAGTGGGAAATTTTTGTGTTTTGTGGTGAATCGCCAAGGAGTCCATATGGACCAAGACAAGCAAAAGGCTATTCTTGACATGCCTTGCCCAAGAACAGTGAAGGAGATTAAGAGCTTACTGGGGAATGTATCCTACCTGAAAGATTTATTCCAGATTTGGCTGAAATTACTCATCATTTGATGGATCTACTGCAACAGACTGTGAAGTTTAAATGGGAGGAACCTTATCAAAAATCTTTTGGGAAGACAAAAAAGTTACTCACTTACGCACAAACTATGATTCTTCCATTGGTTGGAGTACCGTTGTAGCTTTACCTTACTTTCACTATGAGGTTTATCGACGCTTTGTTGGCACAGGATATTAATGGACAAGAACGACTTGTCTACTATCTAGATAGAATCATTCATGGTCCAAAGGTAAGGTATACTAGTGTTGAAAGGCATTGTTTGGCCTTAGTGTTTGTTGCTAAAAAACTTAGACATTATATGATATCTTTCACTACTCACATTGGAATAAGATGTGATCCCATTAAATTTTTATTGGCACGTATAATTTTTTATTGGAAGGGCAGCAAGGTGGTTCCTTATCCTCTTAGAGTATGACTTGAAGTGTGTGGTTCCTCGAGTGACCAAGAGTTAAGGTTATCTAGATCTATTAGTAATTTTCCCCTCTGCGATATTTGAGCCACCATATGAAAGAATTCTTGGTGATGACTTGCAAGACAATTTCTTGGAGGCCAACCTTGAAGAGTGGACCATGAAGTTTTATGACTAATTAGCTCAAGGAAAAGGGGACCAAGAGTCGTCTTTTCAAGAGGAAAATATAAAAAAATTCCTGTCTTTTAAGTTGGATTTCTCTTGCTCCAATAATGAGGCAAAATATGGGACTTTAGTGTTAGGATTTCTAGAAGATCTTCGAAGAGGCATTCGTTCACTTTGTATCAAAGGAGATCCTAACCTAGTGGTCAAGAAGGTGCATGGAGTGTACACGTTAAATCATATTAACTTGGAACCTTATAAAATAATCATCCAAAGGTTGATAGGCCAGTTCCATCATGTCAAAGTAAGAAGGCATCATAGAATGATAAATAGACACGTTGATGCCTATTCTACCATTGCACAAATAGTGGCCATGAATGGTGAGTCAATAAATGTGGTGATCCAATAAAGAATGGCTCATTAGGTTGTACAAGATATTTCCCCAATGGAATTAAGATGACTCAGACTGGAGGGGTGAAGTTAGGAGGCATTTTGAATATTGAGAAGCAAAGATGGAGCTCAGAGATTCAGCCCAGTCTTTCATCAGCAAGGGGTATTTATACTTCAGAATTATTGGAGGATAGTTGGCGAGGTATATCGGTCCATAGAAACTAGAGCAAAGGTTTAAAAAAAAACACAAAGGTCATTGCGAGACTACTGAGATCCCTTTATACTAAAAAATTCAAAGAGAGGGGTATTTTTCCAACGATGAGGCAAGGATGCAAAGATGATGTGCTAAGTGTCAGCTTTACTTTTAACTAGATGAATGTAACTTTGTGAAGAGTCAAACCGATTAGAGGTAGCCTTATATTGATTTTATCAAAGATGGAGTTTTTCGTGTAGAGAAGATTGATTCCATTGGGGATTAGAAGAAGAGCCCCACGATTTTAGGTTCAAGAGGAGCAACTCTATCGTAGAGGATACTTCAATAGACCCTTGAGGTGCATTACAAAATAGGAATCAGGGAAGTCCTTAAGTAATCCCACAATCCCGCTCACATTGGGGACCTTAATTATATAATTCAACTTATGACTTTAGGCTATTATTGTCCAACTGAGGAGAAAGATTCTACTGAGTTTGACCAGGTAAGGCAATTAACACTTCCTCAAGGGGTAAAATTTGGATATTTGTGGCCACGTAGTGTTTCACAAAATGGGCAGAGTTAGTACCATTGAAAAGAGGAACAACGAACATGGTGGAAAAGTTCATTAGAGAGTACATAATTTTTCATTTTGGAATTTCCAAGCTTAATTTGTCTGATAATGGAACTCTATTTATTAACAAAGAGGTGACTTTCTCACAGACAAATATTTGATCATATAGCACACCTAAATGGTGGCCTACCCCAGAGGTAATGGTCAAGATGAAGCAACGAAAAAGACCTTGGTCAATATCTTGGCCAAGATAATAAAGGATTTTCCAGGAGCGTGGGATGACAAAATTCCAGCAGTTTTATAGGCCAATCAAATGACGAAAATAAATCCAATTGGTTATACTCCTTTCTCCTTGTTCTATGGAGATGAAGTTATTTTGTCAGTATAACTATAAGTTAATTCGGCCTGATATGCCTTGCGAAGCAGCATGCTCCCTCAGGAATGGCATCTTCACACTACACCAAAACAAGTCAATTGTAACGGGCAAAAATCGTTACAAAAAATATTTGTAACAAATTAAATCCATTAAAAAACTATCACTATTTATTTTACTAACAGAATTTGTAATGGATAAAATCCGTTATGAATCACATATTTGTAACGGGCTAAAATTGTTACAATGTATTTATAACAGATTTGGCAATGGTACACATCCTAGGTATTTGTAACAAATTTACCAAAATATAACGATTTTGACCCGTTACAAATATAGAATTTGTAACAGATAAAATCCTTTACAAAATATATTGTAATGAATTGGAATTATCATATAGTTGTAACAAATGTTTTTATTTGTAATAGTTAAAGCCCATTAGCAATATTATTATATTTTAAAAAAATATTAATTTCTCATTAAAGAAATAGATACACTAGTAATAACTCATGCTCAACAAATGGCAATGCATAACTAATGCCCACAAATTTCACTCAAAACACTATTCCAAAACATATGTGATAAAATGAATGACATTATATTTCGGTGATTTAATTAAACTAAAACTATATTTCATTCACCACCGTTAAAATCCCCATAATAAAATGTAGTACAAGATAAATCATCTAGATTTTAACCATAAACTTGAAATGAAGTCTAACATCATTGAAGTTCCACATATATTATTCTTCACAAAAGTAGTCTTCATTATCGTTTGTCTGCCAACCTCTAAATGGAATAACTTCCATGACTTCACCGAGATGCACTTTCGGTGTCAGAGCATGAGAAAGACTATTCAAAGTCTCACTAAAAAAATCCCTCTTTGTGGAATATGTGACGTAGATATCCTCAAGAGAGGACTTGGTATTTCCTGGTAAATCCTCGATAAAAATAGGTTGTTCTTCCGCTGACAGTTTATAAGGTGATTCTTTCAATAGTGTGTTTAGAACATAAATTGCAAGAATTCTTGTCTGTGGAAGTTGACTTTTCAAATTCTTTAAGAAATGTCCTGGAAAGACATAAGCCTTAATATCAAATTTTCAAATTTGGAATTTAGTTGCTTACTAGGGTGCTATTAATTATGACTTAGAAAAAGAATTTAAGTAGTGGAAAATGTATATTTCCAGTTTATAATATGATCCAGCCAAGCACTAAAACTAATCTGCAACTTCACTCAGAATTTTTTAAGATGAATCTGGATCATTTCTAGATGACATAACCAACAACAAACTCTGTTAGCCATCAGATTATACCTAACAAAAAGAATGAAAATAATCAGATTCAATCTTACTAAGATTTAAATCAAACAGATCTACAATGTCTAAAAGATCACATTTACAAGTGAACATTTAAGAAGCACTGATACTTGCTATGGGGATCCCCCATACCAGTATCGGACAAGTATAGGATATCAATACTTACCCAATATGTCTCGATATAAATAGTATACGCCCAAAAAGTATCTAGAATTTTTTTAAATTATTTATTAAACAATATACCAGGATATGTGGTGATACAAATGATAAGTACATCGAAGACAGATGTTATCTTTTGATATATACATACAAGCATTGTGATGCTTGATTTACTATAGCAATAAAATTCAAAAATTACCCACTAATTATATATTTTTCTAATTAGATAAATAACCTTCAATATGCATAATCACTATGCTTGATTTCTCACTAAGCTTGATAGTAGACTATAAATGTAAGTCGAAGTCTGGAAAGCCATACCTTTCCTATTGACCACCATACTCTATACATACTACCCCAGGACCATCTTAATATGTCTCAGAATAAGAAAATTGATATGTTCCATATCAACAACAAATACTCTTACAACTGTCATCGTTATTACTTACCATTTTCAGTAGAAAATAATAATAGCTGGTCTAAGATCATTCACGATTTTCTAAATTTCACAATGGCACCATAGTTTTCTAAATTTTATCCAAGATACTAATAACTATAAAGATATCAAAACATCAAAATTATCGAACTCCGATTTCCATATACAAATATATCAAAACATCAATAATATCAAAACATGCATGTATTGAAAAATGCGTTACTAAAGCCATTTATTGAAAATAAACTATTTAAGTAACTCCGAGTTGTTTTTTGAAGAAACTCTTTTCTTAAATCAAAAAGGATTAATCACAAGAAGTGTTTAATAAAACAGTATGTACGAGATCTTATTCAAGATTTAGGCAACAAGTTTAAAAGATAGTTTAAACAAGTTTTAAACACAGCACAACCAAGAATGAGATGTGAAAATGTAGAAAGATTCTATTCACAATTTTTTACGTGGTAAAACCTCACCAATTGAGGAAACATCCATGAATCCCTCTACGGAGTAAAATGAAAAATCCACTAAAACAAATTTATGAGTTACAAACTATATAACTAACATGCAAACAACTCAGACCTATATAAGTTTAGGAATGTACCCTCTGGTGTCCTTATAACTTCTCTGCAGTTCTGATTGTAGATGTAGTTCTCTCAGTTTGTCAACTTCTGATTTGTTCCAGCACTTTACGTCGACTTATGTTCACAAGATCTTATTACCAACACTTTTCATGTTGTAGGGTGTAAGTGTTTGTGGAGGTGCTTTCTAACACATGCATGCACACACACACACTTATTAAGTACAAACAGTCCTAACAAATTACAGTTGCACTATATGCTGTGATCTTTTCTTTTCTTTCTTCTTACAAAACTTTGAACCTTATTTGACCTTTCAATTAATCCCAGAATCCACAGATATCTTGCTTATAAATCATCCAAGATCTTAATCAATCTCAGTTTTGAAAAGATTTTCGAGATTGAAAACCTCCAAGTGAGATTCCAAACTAGGTCAAAGGTTTAGTTTTACAAGAACAAGAAACAGAAAGCATTTATTGTTGATTTCAAAGTAAGAAAGCGTTTTAGAGAAAATAATCAACAATATATTTCTCAAGATGAGAAATAAAGAGTGAAACTAAGTGTAATGTAACATGAATAACTCAGATCTGAGATTTCTATGAAATCAGAAACTAGATCCAAGTAAAAGTCTAAGTTGGAAACAAGATCTCACGAACACAAGGTTACAGTAACAAAAATAACTCAACTCAAACTCTCAAACACTCAAGAACACTCAGGGTATTGTTTTTGGATATGGTGTTTTTTAAAGAGGTGTTTGGGTTAGGTTTGAAGAGGATTTAGATGAATGAAGTTAGGGTTTCTAACTTTCTTTCTTTCTCTGGTTTCTCTCTTCTCTCTTATCTCTTCTCTCTCTACTCTCTCTTCTCTCAGAAATAATGAAATGGCAAAAGTCTTCGAAGTCAGAGAATAGAGGCCTTTTTATAGTGAGAGGATAAGGTTCGAGATGTTGGTTCAAAAACAAGGGTCAGGATTAAGTCAATTTAAATTGACTTGAATCTAAGGGCTCAAACAAGGCGGTGGTTTAAACGAAAGCTGATTGGTTTAGAAGGTTACACAGGGATTCATCAAGACGACATGCAGACCATTGATAACAAATGATCCAAGGGTTGATAACACACGCGTTGTTATCTCAGTAAAGAAACACACTTCCAACCAATCAGAGGCAGATAGATGTAGGGCAAATACAGGATCTGAAATGCACGTCTAAAATAATTAAAACCATACCCTCATGTTTATGCCGCTTTCGGTTTCTACCCAAGGTAACATTAGGCCATAATACACAACAAAGTATATTTAGAGTTTGACACCAAAAACTTATAAATCAAGTTTTAATTAATAAAACGTGGTTTAAAAATTGTTTAAAAAATCATAAAAAATTATTAAAAATCAAACTTGGGGATTTAAACACACTCAACATATGTACACACATTATTATGCAGTATGACATATATGAATTGAATTCTACTATGTGTGAGAGTTGGCAATAGTCTCTTGATCACTACAAGTAAGAGAGATGAATAGGCAATCCAACTTCTGAGGCTCTTTGGTTTCTAGGATGGACATAATTTTGTCACAATTTCCAAACTAGATGAGCACTTATACAATATAGACTCAAGTGAGTCAAAGGTATAAGGGCTTCAATCTCCCCGTTTGGAAATATGAGACAAAATCTCCTTTGAGTCAACTAGGACTCGTAGGGCAACAAAAATAAGAAAAACTTAGTCCTATCAAAATTCTATCTACCCAAATCCTAGAAATCAAAAAGTACATAACTCAACTATTTACAATTGAATACCCTAATACATCAGTTGAGAATGACTGTACAAAAAGGAATACCTGCAATGAATCACTAAGATCAAGCTGTTTAGTATATGTAAGAGATTAGTAGACTCAAATTTCTCCCCCATTTTGTCTCAAATGGACAAAGGGAAAAACTTGGACAAGCAGCAAAGGTATTACTCAGCACAAACCATACCAATAGATTTACGTAATGAAATGAATCTATTATAATCTAGAGGTTTGGTAAACATATCTGCGATTTGTAGATCCGTAGGAATATAATTGATTTCAAATTCCTTAGATTCAACTAATTCGCGTATAAAATGATGTCTTATTTTTATATGCTTTGTTTGCGAGTGTTGAACAGGGTTTTTAGAAATATTAATCGCACTTTGATTATCACAATAGAGATGCAATTGGTTTTCTTGAATACTATATAATCACTTAGCATTTGTTTAAGCCACAATAATTGAGCACAACAGCTACCAGCGGCTATGTATTCAGATTCAGCAGTCAAGATTGATGTGCAGTTTTGTTTTTTACTACTCCATCCTACCAAGTTATTACCAATATAATAACATGCTCCTGAAGTGCTTTTACTATCATCAGTACATCCAGCCCAGTCAGCATCAGTGTACCCAATAATAGTTCTTGGTGTGTCATTAGTATACCAAAGTCCTAGATTCAAAGTGCCTTTAACATATTTAATTATACGTTTAACAGAATTCAAATGGCTCTCTTTAAGGTTGTTTTGATAACGACCACATACACACACAGCATACATGATATCAGGACGCGAGGCAGTACTACGATAAAGAGTAGGATCTATAGATTTTCCATTTTCATCTTTTGACAATTTTACCGTAGTACTCATAGGTGTGTTAGCATTTTTAGCACTCTCGAGGCCGAATTTCTTAACGATCTCTAAAGCGTACTTAGATTGCGAAACAAATAGTCCTTCTGGATTTTTTTTGACTTGGAGACCTAGGAAGAACTGCAACTCCCCCATAAGGGACATCTAAAATTCCTTACTCATAATTTTAGAAAAGGATTTTACTTCTGAGGAAGAAGTTGATCCAAATATAATATCGTCTACATATACTTGAGCAATAGTAATGTGTTTGTCAAAATGTTTGACAAGTAGAGTTTGGTCATTTCCACCTCTTTTGAAACCTTTATCCAAAATAAAACTGGAAAGACGTTCATACCAAGCTCTAGGAGCTTGTTTAAGGCTATATAAAGCCTTTTTCAGACGAAATACATGATTTGGATATTTAGGGTCAATGAACCCTTTAGGTTGTTCTACATAGGTTTCCTCAGCTAGTATTCCATTAAGGAACGCAGATTTGACATCCATTTGATATAATTTAAAACGCATGTGACAAGCTATAGCGAAAAGCAGACGAACTGATTCTAAATGAGTAACAGGGGCAAAGGTCTCGTTAAAATCAATTCCTTCTATTTGGGAGTATCCTTGAGCAACTAATCTAGCTTTATTTCTAATTATTATCCCATTTTCATCAGTTTTATTTTTGAAAATCCAACGAGTACCAATAACCTTTTTGTGATCAGGACGTGGAACAAGATACCATACATCATGAATGACAAATTGTAAAAGTTCATCCTGCATAGAAGAAATACAATGAGAGTCATTCAATGCCTCATTTACATTCTTTGGTTCCACAAGGGAAACAAAACATGCATAATGTGCATAATTTCTAAGTTGGGATCTTGTACGCACTGGCTCACTAGGGTTGCCAACTATGTTGTTTATGGGATGATCTTTAGAAACCCAGTTAGGTACTTTAGGTGTCTCAATAGGTAATGAATTATCTATTTCAGAAGGGTCATTTTCTAAAATATTTTAAGACTCTTCTTCAATAGGTAATTCACCAGTCTTGCTTTCTACAGTAGTGTCACTAATAATTACATTTATGGATTCCATCATGGTTTTAGTGCGAAGATTATACACTCGATAAGAACTACTGTTAGGTGAGTATCCTAGAAATATGGCTTTATCTCCTCGGCCCTCAAATTTAGATAAGTGTTACCTATCTTTGCATACATAACAAATACTGCCAAAGGTTCTAAGATATTTGAGATTAGGCTTTTTATTGTACCAAAGTTCATAAGGGGTTTGTTTGGAATTCTTTCTAAGATAAACCCTATTAATGATGTGACACGCAGTACGAATAGATTCTACCCAAAAATATTTAGGTAAATTCTTAGCATGTAACATGACACGTGCCATCTCTTGCAAGGTACGATTATTTATCTCGACGATTCCATTTTGTTGAGGAGTTTTAGGAGCACTGAACTCGTGTTTGTAACCATTATAGTCACAGTATTCTATAATACCAGCGTCTTTGAATTCACCACCTCTATCACTACGGATTCTATTTACTTGAGTGTCCTTTTCATTTTCAATCCTAAGAAGAATTTTTAGGAAGGTTTGAAAAGTGTCAGACTTTTGTTTTAAAAAGGCTACCCAAGTAAATCTGGTGAAGTCATCAACCATAACTAAGATATAACTGTGTCCACAAAGGCTAACAGTTTGGGAAGGACCCATTAGGTCCATATGGATGAGTTTTAAGGGATTAGAGGTGAGAATATCTTTGACTTTCTTATGATGGGCCTTAACAATTTTACCTTCTTGACAGGAACCACAAACAATATTATGAATGGATTTAATTTTTGGAATTCCTCTTACTATGTCGTGAGTAGACAATTTACTAAGATTATCGTAATTTATGTGACCCATTCTGTTATGCCATATCTCGTTGTCATCCATTCTGGCAACATTACAAATTTCAAAATTGTTCTTAACAGTGTAGCAGTTGTCAGGAGTTCTGAATCCAGTAATTATGCATTCCCCTTTTTCATTTAAAATCTTGCAATTGTTCTTTGAAAAGGTAACAGTATGGTCCGAGTCACAAAATTGCGAAATACTAAGTAAGTTGGCCTTTAGACCTTTAACTAGAAGAAAATCTTTAAGAATAGGAAGCCCATCTTCTTGGAGAGTTCCTTTGCCTATGATTTGAGATGAAACTCCATCACCAAAAATGACTTTACCACCAGCAAATCTGGTTTTGTTTAAAAGTTTAGATTCATCTCCAGTCATGTGCTTAGAACATCCAGAGTCTAAATACTAACTAGATGATGTGTGTTCGGTTTTTAAAGCAGTAACAACAATATTACACTTCATCTGAGGTAATAGATCATTTTTTCTAATATAAATTGCTCTAGTTTTCATCTTGCGCTTATTAGCTCTCAACTAATAAAATTTGCGAGCATTAGATTTTTGCTGAAAAATGTTTTGCGCATGATTTTGAATTTTGTGAAAGACTTGAGCATTTTGTTTAGGAAAGTTCTTAGGATTCCTTCTAGGAAATGTTCTTTTAGGTTTGGTCTTTCTCTTTCTATAGTTAGAGTTTTTATCTGGCTGTCTAGGAAGTATATAATTGTTTCGACTCCTCCTAGAATAGTTAAAGTTCTAGTAAGTACGAGGATTATAGATAGGTTGAACAAGTCTCCTAGCATAGAAACCATCGAAAGAGTGACCATATATGTCACAGTAGGAGCAATAAAGATTGCTCAAGATGGGGGTCTCCTTAGGAAAGTCTCTAAACAAAGGTTTTGAAAAGTTTCCAGTCTGAACTTTATTCCTGGGTAGTACAAGTTTGAAAGTAGGTTCACTCTTTCTGATAAAAGGGCAGACGTATTTAGCCTTAGGTAAACTTTCATGCTTAGAGCAACTTGATTCCCCAATGTTGAAGTTTTGATGTTTTAAATCAAACTCAGTTTTTTGGGAATGAAAATCTGGGCATGTTTCAATAGGTCTTTTGCCTCGTGACACAAACTTGATAGGTTCAAAATGTTTTGTTTGTGTTTTCAAATTGGGACAAAATCCTATACCAGTTCGATCATCAGAATTGGTTTTAGATTCAGCAACAAATTCATCAAAACAGTTAGAATTATTTTCAAATTTTGTAAATTTTTTGAAAACTGTTGTTGTCTTTTCTTTGGTTTATTCCAATTCTAACACTGTCCCTTTGTACTTTTTCTCCAGAATTTCATTTGTTTCAGTCAAATTTTTCAGTTTTTCATCAAAAACTTTAATTTCACTTTCATGAGTTAAACATTGGGTAGTGTACTCTTCAGCATTCAGTTTAACCATCAGGCTTAGATCTTCTAATTTCTTGGTAAGATCTTTAACAGTCTTTTCTAGTCTAGCGCTTTTCTTGAGAGTCTTAGTGTAAAGTGTGTGAATGTCTGGGAGGTCTTCATTGTCCGAGTCACTAAGTGTGGTGTGTGAAGTGACCCCTAAGGCTTCATTCTTAGAACTCACACACCCATTAACATCGTCATTATCGCATTCCCTTTGACTCACACACCCCGAGGTAGAACATGCAACATTCTCAGTAATCAAAGCATCTAAACCAGTAATAACCACATTCGAAGTATCAGTCATAGAATTATTTGGTTCATCCTCATTAACAAACATAGGCATGTCATCATTATAAATAATCTTGGCAAAGAAAGACATGCAAGGATCAAAAACATCTGATGACTCAGGTTCCTCATTTTCAGAGTCACTTGAATCATCCCATGTTTTGCAGATGTTAGCTCTAGTGTGTTTGTTTTAAGTGTTCAAATTAACTCTACAGTCTTGTGCAATGTGCCCCAGTTTACCACATCTATAGCATTCAGTCTTCTTAAGGTCTCTATTAGGTCTGATATGAGACTCCTTGTGATTTTTGTCATTGTTTTTCTCATGAGGTCTTTGACTAGAGGGAGTTGGATAATTTGACTTGCCTTGTTTATTTGCCACTTTGTTTCTGAACCCAATGATTTTCTTGAACTGTTTTGTCATTAAGGCAATCTGATTGTCCAAACTCTTTATATCGCAATCCTCATTAGATTCATCATTGGAAGTATTAAACTGAGGCTTAATCAATTTAGAAGAGAAGCTTAGACTAGCACTAGTCTGTTTCCTATGGGATTGGGTTAATTGTTTCTTAAATTCCAGTTCCATTTCCACAGTTCTTAATTTACTACTGAGTAATTCAGGAGTGAGATTTATATCACACATTTCCTCAATAACATATCTTTTGTTATCAAACTTCTGTCGTAATGATCTCAGAATTTTAGATACAATTTCTTGTCTATCATAGGTTATCCCATTAGCATGTAGTTTGGTCACAATATTAGTCAGGTTCATTTAGAAGTCATCAAATGATTCAGTCTCAGTCATAATTAAGGAGTTATACTGCTGGATAAGCATTTGGGTTTTAGCAGCCTTAACTCTAGTGTCTCCTTCATGAGCAGTAACCAAGGTGTCCCAAGCTTCCTTAGAAGTGGTACAGGATGAGATTCTTTTGAACTCATGTTCATTTATGGACATAAATATGGAATTCTTTCCTTTGTTATTATTTCGAGAAACTTGTTTCTCTTCTTGAGTGAACTCACTTAAAGCTTTCTTAACTCTCTCATTACTTCCTTCGTTGGCTGGTTTAGTAGGAAAAGTATAACCATTTTCAACAATGTCCCAGACATCATCTCCCAAAGTTCCTTGAATGAAAGCAATCATCCTTACTTTCCAATAAGCAAAATTGGTTCCATCAAAGATTGGAGGTCTGGTCAAGTTACCAAATCTTTCATTTTTCTCGTCCATATTTGATTTTCAGAAAACAATTTCAGAAACACAGGATCTCTTTAAAAGAAGTTTTGCCAAGCTCTGATACCAATTGAAAAATGCGTTACTAAAGACGTTTATTAAAAATAAACTATTTAAGTAACTCCGAGTTGTTTTTTGAAGAAACTCTTTTCTTAAATCAAGAAGGATTTATCACAAGAAGTGTTTAATAAAATAATATGTACGAGATCTTATTCAAGATTTAGGCAACAAGTTTAAAATATAGTTTAACCAAGTTGTAAACACAACACAACCAAGAATAAGATGAGAAAATGTAGAAAGATTCTGTTCACAATTTTTTACGTGGTAAAACCTCACCAATTGAGGAAACATCCATGACTCCCTCTACGGTGTAAAATGAAAAATCCACTAAAACAAATTTATGAGTTACAAACTATATAACTAACATGCAAACAACTCAGACCTATATAAGTTTAGGAATGTACCCTCTGGTGTCCTTATAACTTCTCTGCAGTTCTGATTGTAGATGTAGTTCTCTTAGTTTGTCAACTTCTGATTTGTTCCAGCACTTTACGTCGACTTATGTTCACAAGATCTTATTACCAACACTTTTCGTGTTGTAGGGTGTAAGTGTTTGTGGAGGTGCTTTCTAACACATGCATGCACACACACACACTTATTAAGTACAAACAGTCCTAACAAATTACAGTTGCACTATATGCTGTGATCTTTTCTTTTCTTTCTTCTTACAAAACTTTGAACCTTATTTGACCTTTCAATTAATCTCAGAATCCACGGATATCTTGCTTAGAAATCGGCCAAGATCTTAATCAATCTCAGTTTTGAAAATATTTTCGAGATTGAAAACCTCCAAGTGAGATTCCAAACTAGGTCAAAGGTTTAGTTTTACAAGAACAAGAAACAGAAAGCATTTATTGTTGATTTCAAAGTAAAAAAGCGTTTTAGAGAAAATAATCAACAATATATTTCTCAAGATGAAAAATAAAGAGTGAAACTAAGTGTAATGTAACATGAATAACTCAGATCTGAGATTTCTATGAAATCAGAAACTAGATCCAAGTAAAAGTCCAAGTTGGAAACAAGATCTCACGAACACAAGGTTACAACAATAAAAATAACTCAACTCAAACTCTCAAACACTCAAGAACACTCAGGGTAGTGTTTTTGGATATGGTGTTTTTTAAAGAGGTGTTTGGGTTAGGTTTGAAGAGTATTTAGACAAATGAAGTTAGGGTTTCTAACTTTCTTTCTTTCTCTGGTTTCTCTCTTCTCTCTTATCTCTTCTCTCTCTACTCTCTCTTCTCTCAGAAACAATGAAATGGCAAAAGTCTTCGAAGTCAGAGAATAGAGGCCTTTTTATAGTGAAAGGATAAGGTTCGAGATGTTGGTTCAAAAACAAGGGTCAGGATTAAGTCAATTTAAATTGACTTGAATCTAAGGGCTCAAACAAGGCGGTGGTTTAAACGAAAGCTGATTGGTTTAGAAGGTTACACAGGGATTCATCAAGACGACATGCAGACCATTGATAACAAATGATCCAAAGGTTGATAACACACGCGTTGTTATCTCAGTAAAGAAACACACTTCCAACCAATCAGAGGCAGACAGATGTAGGGCAAATACAGGATTTGAAACGCGCGTCTAAAAGAATTAAAACCATACCCTCATGTTTATGCCGCTTTCGGTTTCTACCCAAGGTAACATTAGGCCATAATACACAACAAAGTATATTTAGAGTTTGACCCCAAAAACTTATAAATCAAGTTTTAATTAATAAAACATGGTTTAAAAATTGTTAAAAAAATCCCAAAAAATTATTAAAAATCAAACTTAGGGATTTAAACACACTCAACATATGTACACACATTATTATGCAGTAAGTCATGTATGAATTGAATTCTACTATGTGTGAGAGTTGGCAATAGTCTCTTGATCACTACAAGTAAGAGAGATGAATAGGAAATCCAACTTCTAAGGCTCTTTGATTTCTAGGATGGACATAATTTTGTCACAATTTCCAAACTAGATGAGCACTTATACAATATAGACTCAAGTGAGTCAAAGTTATAAGGGATTCATGTATATTCGCGAATAAGCACAGACATCCATTTTAATAAAAGATGAAGAATGAGATCTGATGGTAAAAGAGTTATGCTTACCTACATCCATTTTGGTATACTGGATGGAAAATTTATCTAACTGAAAGATTTTATGAAATTAAAGCAGGATACTTAAGATACTAGTACTCTAACAAGACTAAGGCAAATAAAGGAAATAGAATCATATGGCAGTAAGGTAGTACGCATAACATAGTGCAAAATTGAATAACAGTAGTATCGGATAGAAGTTACTTGCTCAAGCTCAGATACTTAAGGTAGCTTTCAATGTATCAAAATAGTGACGAAATAGTAGAAAAACTAACATGTTACCCTCATTCATTTAGTCTGGCGACTGGCACTTGAAGTTTTCAGTTCTTGGCCTTTTACCCCCCCCCCCCCCCAATAAAGACTTTTTGCGACACAAAACAAGGTGTCGCAATAAGTAGACAAAGTGTCTCAAAAATCCATTTCAGGGTCAAACTTTAGGGAAAATAGACAGGCACAAATAAATGAGGGCCAAAGTCGAAAAAGATAAAAAAAAGAAAGATGAGAAAAAGAGACAACATACCTGGATTAGACAGGAAACTACTAATAGACCAGCAATGCCACCCCCAATAGCACATCCGTCTGGGCTCGCTAAAGAAACACTCATTCCACCAGTCCGAGTCCTTATTCCTCCACTCTCAAATAGCATAAATGATCCACTCAATGAGAGTATCTCAAAACGACCCCGAAATAACAAACCTCGCCTAGTGAGTGTCCCATTTTGTCCTTGTGATACACCTTGACAAAGAATGACAAGCAGTAACCTAGTACAAATTTGAAGGATATTATTTAATTTTTGAATAGTTCGACCCATTAAAGTGGTTTTATAATGAAAACTGTCATTTACTCAAACAAATCTTGGAAATTTAAGTCTTCTAAATAAATCTAACGGATTACGAAATAGATAATCACAAATAAATGAGGGATAAAGTCAAAAAAGATAAAAAAAAATATGAGAAAAAGAGACAGCACACCTGGACTGGACTGGCAGCTACTAATAGACTAGCAATGCCACCCCCAACAAATCATCCGTCTGGGCTTGCTAAAGAAACACTCATTCCACTAGTCTGATTCCTTACTCCTCCACTCTCAGATAACATAAATGATCCAGTCAATAAGAGTATCTCAAAATGACCCTGAAATAACAAACCACGCCCAACGGGTGTCACATTTTGTCCTTGTGATACACTTTGACAAAGAATGACAAGCGGCATCATAGTAAAAAGTTGAAGGCTGCTATTTAATTTTTGAATAGTTCGACTCATCAAAGTGATTTTATAATGAAAATTTTCATTTACTCAAACAAATCTTTGAAATCCAAGTCTGCTAAGTAAATCTAACGGATTAAGAAATAGACTTGAAAGAAGAAAAGAGAGAAGAACAAAATATCAAGGATGCAAGAAGACCCGATCTCCAAAACTCTAATGGAATTCATATCAAGACCATATATGCGCATGTGTATGAAGTCCAAGGCATGGATGCTACACCTACTACTGTCAACTTATCCCTATAAATGAGTCAGATTTGGATCAAATATGGGATGATTGAAATTTGTTTAGTAAACCCTAGTTCAAATTCGAATTCGGATTTGGGTCCTTGTCGGATCTAGAGTGTCGATCCCAGATCATCAACCAAGTTGTTTCGGATCCGGGTCCAGATATATCCAAACATATCCGTTAATTTTTATTTTTATTTTATCCTAGTTCTTTTTTTAATTTCTTAATAATAGATTAAGACGTTTTATAATGTATTATATAAAAAATTTAGTGTACATGGACATATGCATTACATTTATGTATTAATATACATGAATTTACATATATTACTCGTATTTTTTTTGCATAATATATAGTTTAGTTGTTGTACTCATATTTAGTTGCTATACATGAATATATATAATAATATATAGTTTATATTATACTGAACAGTATGGAGTCCTTAACGGATCGAATTATACCAGATGAGATCCATATGTGAACCATTAATAATCAGATAATGAAGTAAACAAGTAGTCCGGTTTTAAATTAGCATTCAGACCCTGGTAAACTAATGAGATCCTTTGACAACCCTATGTCTGACTCATTATTGAAAGCAATTGAGCTATTAATTTTCACACCCGAATTAAAATGGAACCATAGTCTACCATGGAACCAGAAAAATTCAAACCAAATTTCTACTAGTATATACTCCAATATATAAAATTCAATGCAAAACATTTGATAGTTAATGGAAGCATAAAAATAAATCATGTTATCTTAGTTAACCTCCTTATGTCACATATGTTGTCAATTGTGTACTGAATTATGAATTTTTTAACCCCAAGTAATAAAAGTAACAAGAGCAACTTGGTTAGAACTTGGAAACCATCAAAGTTAGGTTAGTAACACATATTTTTCATTAAAAATACTCCCCCCCCCCCCCCCCCCCCCCATGCAAACCTTGGTAAGGCAGCATGTATGGACATGTGGGTGTTGACTTTATTCCAGTGGGTTAAAACACAACGCATTTAGATTAAGTGTGTTGTGTGTCGCTCAATCAAGTCTCACAATGTTCACATCGTGTTCATATAATCATGTTCTACCGTATTCAAACTCCCAATATCACAATTGATGAAAGGAATATGGTAAGTGAACAATAGGAAAAACTATTTTTGAAATAATTGTAAATGTATAAAAATAAGGCTATTGGTATTTTTCATTGAGTAAACTAATTTATTAAGTCTCTAATATGAATTTTATTAACATTTGAGAGTTTGAGAAATTAGTAACTCGATTGAAAAATCTTTTCTAATTTAGCCTACTGATATATAACCCTTTAGCCCGACATCGGTCACTCAGTGGCTGGATGGCCATTTTCAGGAGCACACCGCATCTGGTCCATGATATGCCTCGTAACTAATACATGAGCCCATAAAATATGAAAGTTAACCCCAAACAAGTGCAATATCATAATATATGAAAGTCAATAAAATAAAAGGATGGTCCTGCTTACTTTCCTTAGGATTTGTTCCTTTACGGAACCAATGAAGAATGGTATTTTTAGCAGGCACATCCTTATCATATAAAGACCTTTACGGAACCGATGACCTCTCCCCTCCTCCTTTACCCGGGCTTGGTGCTGGCAATGCAAAGATAAAATATTGCATTGACGGAGTTAAAAAGGTTTTACCTAACATAGTAAGCGAGATTAATGAGAAAAACAAACATATATAAAATTTAAGAACTATCATCCAAATCATTAACTCAAAAGTATCTTTTACCTAACATAGAAAGCGAGATTAATAAGAAAATAAGCATATATAAAATTTAATGACTGTCATCCAAATCATTAATCCAAAATTATCTTTCCTACACTAAAATATGCCAAACTAAGATAAACATTATAAACATACTTCAACCAACTTTTCATCCCAATAACAAATCCTCTATCTAGAAATCCTGTTGAAGTTTCAAAGCCGTTTTGAGGAGCATCATATAGAGAATCATCAGGTTGAAGCATTGTCTCAAACCAAACTACCTTTTCCCCATGTCTAACTCTTCACCAAACCTATCAAGTATAAAGACAGGGGATTTTTTTAAGGAAGGGGAGGGGCGTTAGTAGTATGAGTGAGATTGAGAGTGGGAGTGGGAGTGGGAGTGTTGAAAATTTTACTTAAATTATGAGATAAAGTGATAGGAAGATGATCTGAAGTGGAACCAAACTCGCTCCTTGGAGTCACCCCTACAAGGGACTTATCCTTTCCATTTTCCAATTTTGACATAAGCATATGCAACATACTAGTAGCCTCTTTCAACTGTGAGTGAACATTAGAGATCTTATTCTTCATCGAGGCAATTTCTTCATTTCCTTTCAAATGTTGTACAAATTTTTCCTTCTCCACCCCGTGTGAATTAATTGTTTATTAGAGACGTATGGCCCCACTCCACGCATTTGTCCTTCAACATCCTTTACAAACACTTGTGTTAACAATTCGTTGTCATAATTCTCAAAAGTATCGCTACTACCCTCTCCAGTATTACTTATGTCTTTTCTTTTCTCTTTTGCAACCTTCACTTCCTCCGATATTATTATAAATAAATTTGTTAATTATTTGATAAAAGTTCAACTAAACATAAAATGATTCACAATAGAAATATTTTACTCACATAGAAACTTTTGGCACTCTCCAATATAGTTTTACCACTGCGTATATGTCCTGAAAACCAATTGTCTATCCCCCCCCCCCCCCCCAGTTTGTACTCCAGACTTATTTTTTTTGTGTACATTGTTAAAATTAATAAATTAGCTAAGAATTTTTTTAATGTTAAAAGGAAAACAAAATGATACACACCAACAAGTTTTTCTTTTGGTGATAGGTGTGACGCATGAGACAATGGGTATACTTCAACTTTGAGATGTTTTCAACATTTTTTAGTTTTTGTTGTCTCTTTTTCTCACCATTTTCCATTTCTATAAATTTCTTTCATATTTCAGGGTCAACACCTTCAGGCTCAACTCCATCATCTTGCAAATGGGATCACAATGTATTTTTGAATGTCCTAAATTTTCGAGACCATGCTTTTCCACTAATGTGCGAGCGACTTCCGGGGGGAAGTTAAGATCATATTCTCTCTGTTATCATTAAGCAAAACAAAAATAATTAGTAGAATAATAAATAGAAAAAGAATAAAAATAGAGAAATAAGAATAAAAAATAAAGAAATGAAGTATAAGATTATATTTACCATAAAATCATTCCAAACATCATCTTTACATTTCTTTGGCACATGTGTCCAGTTCGAGAAGTGAATCGGGCGATTTTCTCTCATAAAATCCCCGATAAGAGAACTCCACAACTTTGCATTATCACCGACTATAGACCCGTCATCTTCAACAATGACTCTGATTTTCTCCTTTAGGGTTTTGGCCATTGAGGAGGAAGGTTGTGTTGAACCTTTAGTTGATGCCATTTTAACTTTCCTAAAGCAAAACATTAGTTCGATGGTAATATTATAGTAAAATAAATGATAAACAGTATACTTATTGAATTAAAAGCATATAACAACTAATGCATCATTTCTCCTTATTAACATATTATTAATCATGAGTACGTGTGTGGTTTGCGTCAAGAGAATTAGGCATGTATTCCATGCAATACCTAACTGATTCAACAATAACATAGGACTGTGCAATTGAACGTTCAATGTATGACTTATTACTAGGTATATCTTTAATTTCCCGCATATTCTTATTCGTGTGAATAAGAAAAAAGTATATGTGACATATTCATTAACAATGATCTATCCATATATGCTTGTGTTTGTATTTGTGTTTGTGTTTGTTCGAAAATAAAAATTTATATAAAGAGTTTACCATTCAAACGGATACATATAATGTGTTCCTATAGGACCATAAGTCAACGCTTCATCGTCGAAATGAATAGTGAGGTGCTACTAATATAAAAAAAAATCGGGGGATAATTATTTCTCCATCACATACAATGCCTCTACAACCATAAACTTGGCCCTTTGCATATACTCGCGAATTAAGACTTTTGAGCACAAAATTTTGAAAAATAAGCTCAACGGCTGAATAGATCTTCACAAATATTTTTATTTCGAAAATGCATGCTGAAGTAATACGGGCAATAAATACTCCATAAGAACGTGATAGTCATGTTTCTTCATTGAGTGCAAACCAGGTGGGTTAAGGGTGACGATATTTCTCAGGTTAGACGAAAAGTTGGAAGGTAGCTTTAAGTCTTTCAAAATTTGACAAAACTGTCATTTCTCTTCTTTATCCAATATAAATGATGATTTCGGTTTCATCCCTTTTATCAGTTTTCTCATCTTCCTGTATCCATTGACCACTATGTATGCCCAAGTCTTTTATATCCTTTTGCTCATTTATTGTATCTTTAGTTATGATCGATGATTGTACTTATTAAATGCTCTGCAACATTCTTCTCGATGTGCATCACATCAATAATATGTCGAACTTTATGAGTACTCTTATTTCCAAGTCAAATAAAATTGACCTTTTATACCATGCCTCCTCAACTTCAACATTACAATTCTCATTTGCATCACCCGTATTTCCCTTCTTACTAAAAACTTTATGAGTGTACTTGATGCAATGTAACTTCTTTAAAAGTACATCCCCCTTCAACCGATGTGGATGAGGTGTATACTCTATTGACCTAAGCCTCAAACCCTCACCTTTTAGAAAAGGGTGATCCATGTTGAGAAAAATATGATAGTTTGTATAAACTATCTTACTATTGTGCGTCAATTGGATGGATAGAGTATCATCCCCAAAAATAAGGCAAGCTTTATAACCATGTGTAACACACCTAGGTAAATTCCCATATGAAGGGAAATCGTGAATCCCCCACTTTAACATAGCTTTCAATGTAAAAGGTTTCATCTCATACATGTCATAAACCGGAACACCTACTTCCCAAAGTTCCTTCGACTCATCAACTAATAGCTGGAAAAAAATGTCGATGTCTTGATCCGGTGCCTTCAAACTAGGTATTAACAAATATAACAATTGAAACTCGCTTTTTCATGAACAATGAAGGTGAAAGATTATTCGGCACCGTGATAACAGGCTAATAGCTATAACTAGCAGACTGAATGCCATGAGGATTAAACCCATCGGTTGTTATTAAAAGTCAAGCATTGTGTCCTTCTTTATCAAATTCAAAACATTTTGATTTGAAACTTCTCCATCGGGACGAAGTAACATATGCTTTAGGGTGATCCGATGAAGTACTTGCCCTATGGTGCCATGTCATTTCTCGAGATATCCATGAAATAGTTTAAAATCTCACCAACCTTGAAATTAGAGGGAAATGTCTCAATACCTTTTTAGGTTATTTGGAATTCCTCCCCCCCCCCCCCCTTTCCTCATAGTAACTGAATACCTTGATTCTCCACATTTGGGAAATTCATCCATATATTCATTCTCCTTCCAATATAAGACACAATTATTGACGCATGCATGAATGTTATTGGCCTTTGTCCCCAAGTCTCGCATGATACTCTTCATCTTTGGATATTTTTTTTGTAGTGTATTACCTTTTGGGAGCCACCTTTTTAAGATATACATGAGTATCGTGACACTATTTCCTGACTAACCAAATTGCTTCTTTAAGTTGTGAAGTTCTACAACTGAAGAAAGAGTTTTTTCAGGACCTTCGCACGAAGGATATAATTTCTCAATTGATAATCTTTTATATTCATTGTACTTATCATTTTCGACATGATCTTCTTTAGAAACTCTCGACTAACTGCATTCAACATATACATAAGGTTACCCATGCACTTCGTAACAAAAATCAACAAGATTTTCCCCCCCAACACCTTGCTCCTCGATGTTTTCTTCTACTATGTTCTCCTCAAGTTGTTCTACCAATGGGGTATCAATAGTGTTCATGGATGTATTTTTACCGTGAAAAAACCATACAGTATACAATTAATGCATATTGTTCCTCCACAAAAGTCTCTCTACTTCTTTTGATTTCGGACGCAATTTATTATTACACTTTCAACATGAACAAGGTATCGTTGTCAACCCCTGATCATTCTTCTCTTCCACAAATTTAATAAAATCTCCAATGCCCAATATAAAAGGCTACCTTTGTTCTCTTTGGTCATCCAGTCTTTGTCAATCGGTCGTGACATTCGATAAAATAAGATAAAACACACATTAATAAACACACATTAATAACAAGTTGGAAATGTAATATTCGATAATGGTTAGTGTCTATCTATGACAACTAATTATACCACGACTTATGTTGAATTCATGATTTCTAAATTCTAAGCACACTTTTTGATGAATAAAAAGAAAATTTGAGCATATTCATCATATCAAGTAACTGAAACACATAATTCATCATGATTTCTATTTGCAACGAACGTGATCATTCATGGGGTTCCTTTTGATTTACCATAAAACATAATATGTGTATCGAAATAAGTGCATTAGGAAAAACTATATATTAATCAACTGAAGATACAAAGATAAGAAAATGACCTTCCTCGTAACATCTCAACCTAAAATGGATACTTAACCTAAAACTCATATTTTTAACACCAAATATGTATCAACAACTTTGACTAATAAATACATACACAGTATAACTCTTTGGATGCATAGTCATATAGTATTAACCTTAAATTTTCACTTTGTCACTAACATTAACTACTATAAGTTAAAATTAAATACCCAAGTAGCATATTTTGGACTACGTATAACATATTAATATTAGAGAAAGACTTTTTTTGGTAAAATAACATGCATCAAACCAATGAATATTATTAGTGGTCGGAACATGAAATCAGTAAACAATGGTTATATAATTTGAAAATAAAAAGTAAAACTCCTACTCTAAAAAAATCAAAAATGTAATCAAAGGAGGAAGCAAGTTCAAAATCTCAACTAGAGCACACACACACACACACACACACACACACACACACACATATATATATATATATATATTAGGGGTGACCTATGCGATGCATGGTCAACTGTAATGCGTTTTGAAATATAGTATTCTAATATATAAATTTAAATATAATTATTATTAGTATTAAAAATAAAGATCGTAGCCATTGGTGGATGTATGTTGCTTGTCGAATGTATAGTAGTATCATTGATGTTGGGTAAATATGGTAGTTTAACACCTTGTAGTCGTCTAAGGCACAGTAGTGACAATCTAACATACCGTATCTCACTCTCGATGGATCGAAGACGACTTACGAAGACTTGATCGGTACGATTTTAATTGAGTGAAATGAGAAGGTGTTGTCGCGTAGATAATCGAGCAAGGCATTGTTTGTTTGAGCGTATGCTTATAAAATTCTCCATCCCGATTGGAATTTATTTTAGAAAAGGTATAATTTTTAATTTGTTAATAGTAAGTCTTATGGGAAAAATCTGAATGTGGTAATTTAATAATGTCATTGACGCACTTTATTATTTGATTAAAAATTAATAGCATGAGGCGTTGTAACTAATTGATCAGCATTAACGTTTAAAATTTTTGTTCTTAATTTATTTAATTGTTTTTTGTATTGTACTATAATGAAATATGGTTCAAGCAATTAAAGAATAATTTTCAACAATATAAAAGTATTTCAGACACATAAAAATGATTCGCAATAAAAAAAATGGATTTCAACAGTAATAAATAATTCTCAGCGAATAAACATTATTTTTAGGAATAAGAAAATGATTTCAAACGAATAAAAACTAATTTTTGGAAATAACAAATTATTTTGAGAAAAAAAATATTTTTAGGAATAAAAAAATTAAAATGTGGTAATTAATTTATGTCATTGATGCAATTTATTATTTGATTAAAAGTTAATGGCATGGGGTTTTGTAACTAATTGATCAGTGTTACCCTTTAATATTCATGTTCTTAATTTATTTCATTGGTGTTTTAATTATACAATAAATAAGTGTGGTATTTTATTTAAGCCATTGGCGCACTTTATTATTTGATTAGAAATTAAATGGCATGCGGCCTTGTAAGTAATGGATTAAAAAAGATATGATGTGCACGGGCATGTGTTTAGCTTTTCGATCTCATTGTTTACATATCGTACGTTTCGAACTTTATGTACGTTAGTATTATTCTTCTTATTTTTTATTTATAAGTATTGTCATTGTTAATTAGTTATATATTTTTTTAATATTTTTGTACGTAAATTATTTCATTACATGAATTTTGTTTTGATATAAATAAGTATCGTACTTAATTTATGTTATTGACACACTTTATTGTGTGAATGAATATTAAAGGCATGGGACATTGCATGCGGAAAAAAAATAACATAATCTCATAAACCATAAATAAAAACAAAAAATATTAATTATTTGTAGGAATAAAAAAAATGATTTTGAGCAAATAAAAAATGAATTTCAGTAGTAATAAATTATTTTCAGCAAACAAAAATTATTTATTGGAATGAAAAATGATTTCAGCAAATTAAAAATGATTTTGGAGATAAAAAAATATTTCCAGCAAATAAAAATTATTTCTAGGAATTAAGAAATGATTTCTAGCAAAAAAATAATTTTTGAAATTAATAAATTATTTCCAACAATTAAAATATGGATCAAGCAATTAAAAAATGATTTTAAGTAATATAAAAGTATTTTCAACATATAAATTTAATTTTCAGCAAACAAAAAAAGATTTTCGACAGTAATAAATTTTTTCCAGCAAATAAAAATCATTTCTAGGAATAAAAAATTAATTTTGCAGCAATATAAAATTATTTGCAGGTTATAAAAACGATTTTCAGGAAATAAAAAATGAATTTCAGGAGTAATAAATTATTTTCAACATATAAATATATTTTTTGACAAAGAAAAAATGATTTTTAGTAGTGTCAGATATGGTAATTTCATACCAACATAAATATAATCTCCCTAACAGGAGGAAAAAAACTAACCGGGACGTGAAAAAAATATTGTATCTTCACACGGCTACCCTCGAAACCTTAACAGAGAGCTCAAATTCAATTTTGTTGAGTCAATTTTTCGCCCCTGAGATAAAAGAAATCGAGACCATCAATAGTGAACATCCGTTGAAAAATATATAAACATATATGAGAATTTCTCATATATTAAAAACTAAACACGAGTATAATGTGCGTTAAATTATTTTATTTAAATATGTAATATGTAAATATGAAAGACCCACTATCTTATAGTATAATTTGCATTTTAAAATGATGTCTTTTTAAATGGATCCATTTTAGGTTCCACTTTTGTAATAGTTTTATTTTATAGTTTTTATATATTCTAACAATTGAAAAAGTTAAACACTCTTTTTTTATGGCAAAAGGGTTTGCTATTTTTAAAGTTTAATGGCATGAACGAAGCTATTTCGGCATAATATTTAAATACTCTTATTTGAGTAACACGAATAATATTTAATACTATTATTTAAACTCGGTTAGTAATTTATAAGCACTCAACAATGCCATCAGTGCCTTAACACGGTTACAAATTTACCCACATTTCATGTGTGTCGCATCGATATCACACATGCTATTAAAAATTCAAATTGAAATGACATTCATGTAAACCTAAAATTTATTTATAAAATGGATAATATGATTTTCAAATAACTAAAACAACGGAGAAGGCTTATTTGTAACAAAACTATTGTTCTAATTGCTTAATTGACAACAACTGAATTCAACTAATTAAAATTAACACCATCTAATATTTGAAATGACCTCCGTCAAATATATAAACCACATCTTTATTGTCATTTACCACATGTGTATAATACAAAACAAAAAAAATGCACACAATAGAAAAAGGTAAAAACCCAGTATAAGAAATACACACAATGAAAAACAAAATAAAATTAAGAAAAAAGAGCAAAGTAAACATGCAAAAAAAAATTCCATTAAGAATTCTATACAGACTCATAAGAAAAAAGTACAATATATTCGTAGAAAAAACAGCTTACTCTTAATAGTCAAACTTCCAAACGAAGTGAAAACTACAAACCCCAAAGGTAAATATATGCAAAACTCGAAATATCCGGTAACACAACAAAAATAGTCAATAACCATAGCAAGGGATGATTACTTAACAAAAACTAAATCTCAAAGAAAAGTGCTAGAAGAAAAATAGATACTTCATCTACCCCCACCCACCCCACCCCACCCAAAAAAACATAGCATGTACTATTTAATTCAAATAGTAATTTACCAAATACAAACACAACTCGTGTTGCATTTTTTGTTTTCGTATTTGCTAAATAAAATTTTGGGTCGTATCACTTTTTTGTGTGTTCATATTTAATAAATAAGATTTCGTATCATGTCATTTTCTTTGTGTTTGTAATCATTAAATAAGATTTTGTGCCGTGTTACTTTTTTAACCAAAAACGAACACGATCTATTTAAATGCTATACGACATGAAATTTTTATTTTTTTATTTAACACCAATACATTCCAAATAAAGTGACACGACACGACATGACTCGTTTATTTTTTTATTATTATAATAACTGACATGAAACGATACAAAATATTTTTTTTGTTATCAAATACGAACATGACTCGGTTAAAATGCAACACACCTCGGGTAAATATTATTCTTGTTATAAAATACAAAATATTTAAACGACACAACGCAAAGTATTATTTATTCTTTTTTTTTCATCCAAGTTTTTATTTAATAAAAATATAAATATATTTTTTTGTTCCTTTTTTTGGTATCCAAAGAGCACAAAAATGCAATTACTGATAAAAATATGTTGAACAAAAAGAAAATTTTATTTTTAGTAAATAATTAGTTCTCATTAGAAATGATACAAACTTGCACTTAACCCATATTGTAAACTTGATACTGCACTTTTGCTAAAGCTATTATGAGCAAAATACTGACATGTACATCAGCATAAACCATTTCAAATATATATAAGATATAGCATCTATATTATTCAGTTGTTTGTTCAGATCCCTCAATTACGATACCACAAAATTGATGCCAAAATGTAATAGATACATCCATATAATAAACGAGCATAGTTTTTAAAATCTCAAAATGTAAAAGCACAATAACGTCCAGATTCTTTTGGAGAAAATGAAGTGCCTTAATTAACTTTTGAGTTTCATTATCCCGCCCAAATCTCTCTCTTCTACTTAACATATTCCATGCCTCGGTAACCTCATTCTCCATCTCTCCTTCTCTCACAAACGACGAGTCTGTGTAAGCCCCCAAACCCCATCTCTCCTTATCTCAAATGGCACCGCTGCTAAGGTTCTCTCAACCCTAATAACTGGGGGTTTCGAACCTGACAACGGTGTTTACTATTTGAAATAATCTAATGTCTGAGATTTGTTAAAATGTCCAACTCACTATATTCTCTCATTCACTTAACCATTGACTAATGATTTTAGTGTTAAATTCGTTTCATTTTGTAGGGGTTTTGTTTGTACATTCTTTTGGTTTGAATTGTTTTTTTTCATGGTTTGAAATTGATTTTTATATTGCAGGTTAAATATCTAGTCAAAAATCGAAAAGGTATCATTCACTTAACCCTTGACAATTGATTTTAGATTTTAAATTCATTTTATTTTGTAGGGGTTTGGTTTGTACATTCTTTTGGTTAGAACTGTTTTTGTTTTTTTTTTGGCCTTTTTTTCGTGGTTTGAAATTGGTTTAATATTGAAGGTTAAATCTCTGGTCAAAAATCGAATAGGTCTATGCATTAATTCTGAGTTGGATTTTTATTTGGGGGTTTATTTTTGTGTTTGGTTTCAATTTGCTTTAGGGTTGGTGTTGGATTGTTTTTTTGTTTGCTTTCAATTTTAGTATATACATGTTTTGACTTTTAATTTTTTTTTTCCAAAATCTAACACATTTTTTTCTCTTATGGCTTTTTTGCGAGAGTTGCGAGTTTAATGCTTTAAATCACCACCTCTATGGAAGACATCCATGACTGAACCACCTCGGAACCTCGGAGAACCACCACCGCATTGTATACCTCTTTTCCCCTTTCATTTTCTTACGCAATTTATTTATGCTTTGTTAACATGTTCAGAGTTATATATTATGGAGCCAAATTGACATAAGGTTACTCTTATACATTTTTCAATTGATTTTAAACATTTAGGTATCCGATATTGAATTATGTTATGTCAAATTTAGGTGATCTCTCTCTCTTTATCCTGTTTCTATGATGGTTAAGTTTATGTATAACTTATGACTACTGATGTCGGTTGATGATGTTGGGTTGATCCTTTATTTGTTTGGTTGCTGATGTTAATAGAGATTAATTCATTGTGAGGATGCTCTACATATGAAATATACACATTTACACTTTTCTTTTAGACCATCTAGTGTTTCTAAAAATCAAATATTCATTGTTGGATAGCTGTTGATGGAGTGAAAATTCGTCACATGTTTGATAGAGTGCCTATTACAAGAAAAAAGTACTTACAATTTTATTACATATTCTTAGTTTCATGTGAATTTTTAAATGTCGTTTTACATTGTATCAAGTTACTACTCTAGTCTTATTTTCCCTTTCACAGTTGGAGATTAAAATAAACCTGCATTTTGATTAGGCAGGGGATATTTTAGAACTTTCTTTAGTCTCTTTGAAAACTTTTTTCAATTATCGCAAGCCTTACTATCAATTTCTCACATCCTTAATAACATGATAAGAATTAGTGTACTTTAAAAAGGCATGTTTAATTGCAGATTATTAATTGTCTCAACATATTTTTTAATATATATTTTCTTTTGATTTTGAAGAGGCACTCATTCTTAGAGGCTAAGCAAGACAAGAGTGCTCTGCTTCGTTACATGGTACTCTGCTTCATTGGAATTAAAGAGGGCTAAAACCCTTGTTTAGATTGTGCTTCTGTTACATACGATGTATGGCCGACGGTAAAAAGCGATGGCGTTACATTGAGCTTCCACATATAATATCGAGGAAATTGTTCATTAACGGAATTTATGGTTTGGACTCTATTTTATTCTTCCCTTCTTTATCTTACCACTACTAAACACAAAAAGTGAAGGTGAAAAATTCTCAATTCAATTGATTGACCTATTTTTCTGATTTCCATGTGTGTCCATATCTCATGACTGCATTTGAACTGTATGTAAAAATAGTGCAACCAAAATGTTAAATGAGAAATTATTGCATGCTTATCTTGGGTTCATTGTTCGATAAAAAAAGAAAGAAATCTGACATTATATGAGGTATTGATCTCATTTAATGGTGTTTTTTCTTTTCTTTTATCTTAGTGATCTTTTAGTTACATTATATGATTTATTGATCTCAATTAACATTAGTTTTGTACATAGTTCAATTTGAGAGATATGAAGTGAGATGATGAGTGACTTCAGAATAAACAATAGAGATGATGATGAGAAGATAGAGAGGAAGAAAAAATAATGGAGAGAGGATAAAAAGCTGAATCATTAGAGGAAAAGTGTAAAATGATGTAGTTGAAGGTTTAAGAGATGACTGAAAATGGGTATCATTCTTATACCTGTAATCAAAGGCAACGTGGTTAGGCCGATTGCATATTTAACAAAACACCTGTGACGAATCAGATCGAGGAAACTGACTTTGATTAGACACTGTTCCACGACTATATAAACCTCTTCCGCGATTATTATAGGGCATAAAAGGAGAAGATCGTCTTGCAAACTATGGATAACCTCTTCCATGCCCAAAATGACATGATTGATCTTTACGCATAGGAGAAAGCACTCATCAATTATCAAAGTTGATGGATGACTTTGAATCACAGATGTAAGAGCATCATAATCAGGCGGTAATCTTTCTAATGTGCGGATTATTATATCTTCATCATGAATGGGATAAGTAGCCATAGCTAACTGATCTATAATTTTTTGAATTTTAGAGATATTCGCACATTGATCTGGTACCTTTTCAAAGTTTATTCAAATCCTTCTTCAAGGAATGATTCTGAGATCTAGAAAGATTTGGGTATCGACGATGAAGATGGTGCCATACTCTAAAACAAAATAAAAATCACGAGAAGAAGGAAAAACACTTGGTGAAATTGCAGCAAGAACTGAATTCAGAAACTGAGCATTGATAAGTTGCCATTCTTGAAATTCTGGATTTGGAGAAGGTTCATCATTATCAGTTCGAATCGATATATGAGGGCACTGAATCTCACCATTGGCAAACTCATAAAGATGATTTGCACGAAGTGATGCTTCAATTTGAGCTATCATAGTAGAGCTACCCCTCCTCCTCCCCTGCCAGCAGCACCCCTCATCTCTCTTGGGTCTCTGCCTCGAGTTAGCGATTCGCAGCAGCAAGTCAAGCCAAGATGGTAATGTTCGATTTTTTTTAATTCAATATTAAAGCAAGTAACTTTATACATGTGAGGCCGCATTTGGGATAAAAGTGAGATCGCATTTAATTCAATATTCAAGCCAAGTCTACACCAACTGCTAAAATTGAATATCTGCACATCCTCTTGGGATAAAATCATGCCAAACTCCATTAAATTCTTCCTCACAACACAATTGTTGTGATATGTTGTGACCATAATTGTTAAGTACAAATCGATTGTGTTTTGCAGTTGGTGTAGACTGTTAAGCACACCTACGACCACAACTCAAATGATTTGTGCTTAACATTTGATTAAAGCACAAATCAAAGCATAAATCTAACCAAAATTAACGTTGTGAGAAGTTGGATTGTAGTTAGGTTTTTGTTAGTAGAGCCGTAGGGGTATGGTTTTAAATTTTGTACTTATATATATATATATATATATATATATATATATATATAGAGAGAGAGAGAGAGAGAGAGAGAGAGAGAGGCAGGCTCCTGTGCACACTAAGTTTGCACATTACCTTTTATATATAGTAAAAAAAATATTTTTGAGTTGATTTTTTTTGTGTGATATTTAAACATTTCAAGGAACCCATATAAAAAAAATCAACTCAAAAAAACTTTTTTTGCTATTTTTAAAAAATCGGTCAAACTTTCGCAGTTTTTAAGCCATTTAAAAACTGCAAAAGTTTGACCGATTTTTTAAAAATAGTAAAAAAAGTTTTTTTGAGCTAATTTTTTTTATGTGAGTCCATTGAAATGTTAAAATATCACATAAAAAAATTGGTGTGCGCCAGCACTAAGTTTGCACACTTTTAAAAGGTAATGTGCAAACTTAGTGTGCAAACTTAGTGTGCACAGGAGCCTGCCTCTATATATATATATATATATATATATATACTTTGTTAAGGGCTCAGGGTTTACATCGCGTACTGTTATCGGGACCATCCTTTGGGTATATATTTAGTTTGTTTGTGTACAGTGGTGATTAGAATATGCCAACGGTATATATATGCCAATGGTTTAGATAAGTTTGATATGCTAATGGTAAGTTTTATTAGCAGCTAAGTTCAGTTCTTCAGTTCAGTTCAGTTCTTAACTAATTCTTGATAGGTATGATGAGATTTCAAGATATTCCGTTCAGTTTCTCTTCTGAACATTCCCCAAAATTGTCTATGTAATATGTGGCTAGAGTTTTCAATTTTATGACCACAAATCATTTGTTATGAAGTTGTTGTAATACCCCGTAATTTTATTGGTTTTTATTTAAGGGATTAATTGAATTAAATGAGAATTAATTGGGAATTAATTTGGATATAAATACTAGCGAGATGTGAGTTAGTATTTGATTATGATGTTAAAAATTGAATATTTCTGAGTATATATGGTAATATATGAATATTGAAAATATTTAAATTGTCACGAGGCAGAAATACAACAATTTGGGAAATTTAGTTGGAACGCGCGTGTCAGTCGCGTCAGGAATGAATTTATTTAAATTAAAAATTAAATTATATTTTTATCAACCAAATGATCATTTTGAGTGCGCCAACGTGTTCGGAAGGGTCGAAATAATCAGAAAACACTAGCCGGGAGTTTAGTTTGGGTCCCGGGGCATTTTAGGCCAAACCGGCAGCCTAGAAGGGTATTTTGGTAATTTTAAAAATTAAGGGATTAAAACCCACGAATTTTAGTGTAAAATTAGATATTATTAAAAGAGCCACTAAGGCCATTATCAGCCAAAAAGTGAGAGAGTGGGCTACGAAAGTTTTTTAGAGAAGTTAGAAAGAGGGAAAAGGGTTTCCAAACAAAACCATCTCCCCACCATCATTTTGGAAGACATTGTGACCAAAAAGAGGGAAGAATCAACCATTAAACACCGACAACAAATCTGAAGAACAAATCTAAGGCAAGTGATTTAATGTTATTAATTTCATTGAATATTTCCTCCATGTTTAGTGTAAAAACATTAATTGCCTAGAAAGTCTTGAGGAAAACTAATGGGATTATGGTTAAACTTATGATTTTGAGATAGGAATTGTATGTAGAATGCTTATGGACGAATTCAATACATAAAACATAACTTTTGATGATCTAAAAACGGAGTAATAAGGAGTCTTTAAATACATTTAATTCTGGGTTCATATTCATAGGGTTTGGGGTGAAAATTGGGAATTTATGTTAATTCCATGTTGATTAGGAGGATTTTACCCCAATAATATGTTAAGAAGTGACCTAGGAGGACTTAGATTAGTTTACTAACAATAAAACTTAATTGGGATGATCTTATAATGGATTCGTGAAAGGAGGAATTGAAGAAAAATGAGTTGAGAAATTTCTGGGCGTGTTCTGCTATCTCGTTAGAAGACCTGCCCAGGTCGTTCGAACGAGCTTCTAACGAGATGACAGTATCCCTTCTAACGAGTTCATTCGAAGACGTTCGAACGAGATTTCTAACGAGTTGACAGAATGGCCTTTTTAGGCCTGATTTTGATTCAAACTCCCATTAGACTTAATTAACTGAGTGATAACCTTCCCTTGTTGACCAGTGGGTATAGTTGTGAAAGTTGAGTATGTTGAGGATTAAAACTTAGAATTAAGTAGTAAATCGGATGACATCTATGGGTTAGGGTATAAGTAACTAAAATTATGACGTGAGAAGAGTTGATAACTTTAATGTATATAAATCGGGGACTTGTAAACGTGTAACATTAAATGACGGTATAGGGATGAGAAATATACCTCTATTAATATTATGGGATACCTAAGATGTGTGAATGCTTGGTATGTGTAGTTATTTATGTATAACATACCTACCATTCTTGCTATCACGGGAGGTCGGCGTTCGATCAGGGTCATCTAACCTTTGTGTGCCTACGGGGGGGATTTAGATTGGTACCTCGAGGACATAGGTCAAAGAAGGGCTTATTGAGAAGTTAATAAGTCTGCTGATTATGGGAGCGTAGGTATGTGCATGACCCATGTGATGTGAACTATGTTCGCCTCCATTATATGTTCTTGTTATTTGTCGAAACGGTTCCTGAGAGATTCGGAATGCGTGATCCTTATGTACATGATGTATCGGAATTTGATAGCAGAGTATATGTGCACCACAGCTTAGTCTAGGCATGCCATTATTGTATATTATGATGAGATTGTTGGAAAATATTGTGTTTTTACACAAATTATTTTATGACCAAATTATTATATTGGTCAAAGTAGGACCAAGTACGTGCTCATTACGAGTCATGCGATATATTTATTTGTTTAAAACGGATAAATGATGAATAAGAAATTTGGTATCAAAGTGACCCATTTATGTATGAAGTTTATTGGGAAATTTTATTTAATTTTCTGGGACGGATTTTCCTAACTGTCGCTAAAGGTTGTGACTGTTCGCTATATAGTGACTGTTTTTCAGAACCGTCCCTAAAGGTCGTGACTGTTCACCATAAGTTGTGACAGTTCATGAAAAACGTCCCTAAAGTGACTGTTTCCTAAAAGACATGTCTTTTCATGAAAAAACACTTTGTTTTCTATAAATACAAGAATTGTCTTCATTTTTTAGAGAGAGAAAAATGAGGAAAAATATTTTCTATACTTTCCATTCCCGATCGAGTCGGATAGAGTATCAAACATAATTGGTTCGTGGGACACGCACACTGAAGTGCTTCTTGCACGTGTCGAGACCGTTTTATCCTGGGAGGCAAACGCTCATTGTTCATTGCCGTAAGCACCGTAGCGGGAGCGCATTTTGTCTTAAGGAGAGAGTGTCAAACACTTGACTCGGTCATCTTCTTCGTTTGTAAGTTTTCTAGTAGTATTAATTTATTGCATAAATATGATTTATTTCATATTTTAAATTTGATAAAACACAAAAGTATATATTATATATAACAGAGATTGATATACTAAATTATTGAAATGAACTATTTATATAAGTACAAGTGTGAATTAATGTAATATCTTTGTAGAGTAACAAAAGGGCAAAAACACTTAGTAAGTATTGAAACTAATTTCGAGAATTGAAGGTAAAACTCTCAGTTTATAGTAAGGCGTCGAGAATTAAACCATGATTAGTATAGTAAAAGTCATATATATTGAATTGGACTAGTTTGATAGTAGAATATCTAGAACGGGTACGGGTACGATAGGTGTGCACGATTAGTTGAGAGGTGAGGAACTCATGTGAGTGCACGCACTATCATGTATTTTATATTCACTATTTAATGATATTAAACACTTCCTGTATTTTAAACTTTTTTCACAATCGGGCACTAACCCCTTTGCTTTCAAATCTATTTTCTTGTAAAACCTTTTAGGTGCCCAGCCACAAGGACACCAAGCATAGGAATTCCATTCCGATGACGTGCTGCAGCTGCTGTGGAAGTTACAGGACCTCGATAGTAGAAGCCTCCACTTTCTACCTTGACTCTATTTTACCCATCTGTAGGGTATGTCTCCCCTTTTCTTTTAGAGACATCTTACTTACTCAGTTTTATTTTCAGATTTTAGGTTGTAACTAATTAGTGATTCAGACTTTGTATTCAGTTGTATTCAGCATTTAGATTATTAGAGGAGTATTCCTCCAGATTCATTGTCATTTCATTATTATTCTATTGTGACTGTGTTGTGGTTGTGTTATTAATATTTCATAATTTAAATGGATTGTATGTTAATCGGATTTAATTAAAATTGACAACTCACTTTTTAAATATTAGGTGGCTAGTAATTATAAAAATGTATTTCGACAGTGATGCTATGAACTGAACAAACTTGACATTTTGTATTAATTTGAATAAAGGAGTAGCTACCCGGTATTTAATTAGTCGGGGTGTCACAGTTATTCACTGTTGTAATATTGATATAATGTAATTAATTTTTAATAACACTATGTTCTAATACTGTTAAGCACTGCAACTAACACTATGTTCTAATATTGTCTAATAATATGTTCTTATAATGTTCTATTATTAACTAACATAATTTTTAACTAACATTGTGTTCTAACAATTGTGTTTATAAACTTAACTTGATGGGTCATTTTATTGAAGTTTTGTTAACGTATAGTTCACTTACACGTATATGCTGTAGGGGATTGCTAAAGAAATGGATGATTTACAAAAGAAGTTTTATTTTATTAAAGATAATTTACTCACATGTATAAGCAATGGATGAACAGGTATTTTATTAAGGATTGTTACTTACATGTATAATGTTTAAATTGGTAGCGGAGTATTCAAGCAATGAACGATTTACAAAAGAAGTTTGGGAAAAAATGAATTTGTTCCATTATTATATAGGGGTGTAAGGAATGGAACCATATTTTATTGAAGTTTTGTAGTCAAGTATTTTTCTTCCACAGTTATTCACCTTCATCAATATTTTTGTTCCATTATTATTAATGTCCGTTTACATATTTAGTGGGAATTTTTTTTTGATTGGGAAGTTGCCAGTAATGGTTTCGGGTGTACATAAATTTAGCGCATATTGTGAATTTGTTTAATGTTGGTATTGTTCATTGTTGTGTTGGTATTATTTTATCATTATTTTAATGGTAAATTTGTTGATAGTGTTTTTTTTTGTTGATTTATATAATATTCGGATGGACTATTTGTATAGTTGAGTAGTTTTGGTTTGATAAATATGTGGATAGTCTTATAAATAAAGGTAACTCTGCCGAAATTTTTTAAAATCATGTACACTTTTTTGTATTTTTATAATAAATTTCATGATTACAAGTCTTAGTTGACACAATTTTTTGGATTTGTAGTCGGTAAAAAACTACTTTGGCATGTGGTGTGTTTATGACATACATGTTGCAAGAATGTGTTATATTTTTTGCAAAGTTTAAACTGTGCCTTCTAGAACGAGGAACACCTACACATGAATGTTGATGAGTTTGAAAATTTTCATTTATTGACAACTTCATCACACCAATGTCAATCATTATTTACTTTTCACCATATATAGTAACAATTGTATTAAAATAATGTGTACCGTGTGATGTAATCATATAACACTTAATAACAATTGTATTAAAATAATGTCTCTCATGCGATGTAATCATGTAACAGTTAATAATATATGTTAACAGTTATATTAAGTACCACACAATTATAGATGCTTTGTTGGGGAACGGTATTTTTGTCATTTTGTGATTACGTACTTTTAAATTTTTCGTTGTTTCACGATAACGTACTTTGGAAATTTTCACTATGCCTTCAGGCATGGGTATCCGATAGTATATATATACAAGGTAAAAACTGTAAAAAATTAGGTATAAATAAAAGTACAAATATGACAGACCTTTGCACTACAATTTTTCCCCAAGTACCTGCACATGTGAGTGTAAAATTCCAATGTAGACCATATTTTTGTGTGTATGCATATATTTTGATTTTGTCACCTTATAACTTTAACAAACTTTTATTATGGACATGGATGTTTGAAATATGCGTTGAGGCATATAAACACCTCCATGAGGTATTGTTTGTTCTTGAGATTTACTTATAGTTATGAAAAAACTAAGTCATATCAAATCTTATTTTCTCCTAAAATTGACCGAGTAAAATTATTTTCTACTAAATAAGTGGTATTCGTAGTAGGATAATTTTTTTTGCCATATTGGCCCATAATAATATCTATATAATGTTATTATATTTCATGTTTTTTATAAAACATTATAATCCACTGCATAAATCATTTAATGGGTATGTGATGGGGCATTGTTTCTTTAGTATTAACTTATGTAGAGGAAAACCATTTAAAGCCATTGAATTCAGTTCAAATTTCACAGATATATTTTTTTGAACTGGGGTTTTATATAACCACGGTTATATATAAATATTACATCAACGGTATATAAATACCAATTATATGACGTTATATATTTATATAACTGATATATAACATATATGTTTATATAACATGTATGTTTATATAACCTTGAATAACAGATATATAACATGTATGTTTATTTAACAAAATAAAAATGAAAATGAAAATCGTGGGAGTTGTGGCTTTTATTTTCATTCCATGCCCATCTTTTTATCAACTCAGGTTTAAAAAACAAACTCGGTGCAAGGAGCATAAAACACAATCTCTTCTTCTTAGCAAAAGCAATAGAACAAAAGAATGAAAACTAAAAAAACTAAACAGATGATATGTAAGGGTTAAAAAAAATCTAAAAATTCCATATGCAAATATTATGGGAGAAGCAACAAAATATAAGCACAAACCTGCACTAACTAAGATGGATATAGATAATGGACAATCTAAAAATGTGACGCGCTAAGGTGGGTTAAACTTTATATGGTTGCAAGTGGACAATATATATAATAAGATGCGTATAATAGTGACATATCAGAATAACATAACCGAAATTTGGGTTTGGGTAGTTTAAATGCCATAAATCATTAAAAAAAATTGTACAAGTTTGCATGAAATATATAAAAATGCGGAATTTTCTTTCTCTCTTAAAAAAACATAGTAGAATAACTTACTGGATTAGGAGACGGTAATGACCCAATTGAAACTTTGAGTTACACCTTCAAATGGCTAGTGAAAAGGAATGGGAAAAAATGATTGAGATGGAAGGTTGAGAAGGAAAGAGACATTTGGGAATATTAAAAGGGATCTTAAGTGTTAAGTTCTATTTTTTAAGATTTATTTGTATCCACTCTTATGTCTTTATTTTTTAGTTCTTGGTCCTATTGTAACCACTATGGAACACGTGCCATTCTCTGCAGAAAGGAAGATGGGCAGTTTTTGGTGATTATGGGACTTAATACAATTTTAGATACACATGGGATGGGAGCCTAAAAAATCTTAGAAGATGGGACTAAAGGCAAAAAAACTAATATTAAAAAGAAAGAGGTAAGTTAATCTAACACTTGGGAAGTTAAGATTGAACAGAGACGTGTGGGAAGTTACCTGATATTGTGGAGGAGATTTTAGTGGGATTTGATTACACGAGTTTGAAAAAGGAGGGAAGTTAATTTAACATGTGGATAGTTTCTAAAGTGTACAAGTGTATTTTCCTAATTAAGAAAAAGTAAAAACTTGAAAATTTAGGATCAACAGTTTGGAGGATGGGAAGAAAATATATATATATATATATATATATATATATATATATATATATATATATATACACACAATACTTCTCTTGTGCGGACTAGTCCGCATTTTAAGAGTGCGGACCGGACATATGTTACCTGGCGGTGAGCCCAGAAAAGAGAGAGAGTGTGCCTATAATTTAGCCGATAATTTCTAAGCTCATCGCCAAGTGACACATGTTAGATCCGCACTCTTAAAATGTGGACTGGTTCGCACAAGATCATTATATGTATATATATATATATATTGATTTTTTTTCTCCAATTAATAGTGCAGCTTCATGCAACAATGATAACATTTCAATTAAAATAAAGTATCCACTATGTTAAAAAAATTAACACTTTGGGTGCATTACTGGAAAAGAAAAGGTTTTACTTAGAAAATGTTTTTGAACTAAAAAAATTCCGTGGAAAATATTTTCAAGTTGTAATTCATCTTATGTGTTGAAATTCATTTCTTCATATTGTGAATCGTATGGAGAGATATGAGAGAAACGAGAGATGAATTTCAACAGCTCGACTGTGAAACATGTTGTGAATTTCATCGTTCATTACATTATGGTACAATAACCACCCCTGGAATTATATATATATATATATATATATACACACACACACACACACACACACACACACACACACACACACACAAAGTGTATAAACAAATTACAGTCAATAACAAAAAAATCCTTGAAGCAATTGACAAAAAATAATCAACGGATCGGTAAAACATGTACACACCACTTTATCCTGATTAAGGCTAATAAATAAAATCCAACTCATTCCCCCACTGTGTCCATTTAAACCTTCAAATCTCTTTAACAAAAAAACATTTAAATCAAATTCAATGCATGTAATGCCCAAATATTTCATATTTTAAAAACATTACCGATCATAAAATTTGATTCTTGACAAAACAAATCACAAATTCTCTTTTGAACCCACAAATATCAGTATTAACAAATACCAATTTTGGCAAAATTCGTACTTTTTTTTGCACATAAAGATTCTATATTCTATATTTGAAAACATTAATTTTTTTAGTGTAACTAAAACGGTACATACATCTATCCACCTTGAACTAAAAAAGGGAAGAGAATTAATAAAGTTTAATAAATCGTAAATCGAAATAAAAAATAACTTCCTCTATACAAAATCAAATAAATATAATCTAATCATGATAGACACGTGACAAATACTCAAAGCAGTCATCAGATAAGGTAATAACAGGTAACAATCTTTATAGATTACAAAATAATTTCTTTAATAACGAAACTAAAAAAATTTACCTTGTAAACTGAAAAATTAGAACGATCGGATATATGTGGTAGAAGAATCGGGCTCAGATCTTCAATTGATATAACCTAGAGATGAAACTAAGGTTGTGAATCATGTGGAGAGAGATGAAAATGGGCGGTGAACTGGAGAGAGACGGGCATGTATGAATGGTATAGAGAGAGAGATGGGAAAGAGTTGGAGAGTGGAACCCACGTGACACTCTCACTTTCTTCTTCTTTTTTTCTTTCAAATGACTTTTGCATATAATTCTAATCCATTTGTAATGGCTTTTTTCTATTATTAATGAATTTTGTCCATTACAAATGTGTAACGGATAAAATAGGCAAAAAATCCATTACAATTTTCCTCTTTTGGTGTAGTGTTAGCTAAAGGCATTGGATGAGCACAAAAATAAAATGTTCCAACACTTCCAAATGTACACAAAGCAACTCTCCGGGGATTATAACAATTTAGTGAGGCCAAGCCTATTTGCGGAAGGGGTCTTAATGCTAAAAGCGACTCTTAGGCACATCAGAGGACTCCTATTGCCCAAGTTTGCAACCAATTGGGAGGGAACATTTATATTCAAGGAAGCACATGACTCAGGATACTTCTCAATCTCCAAGATAGAAGAAGATAATCCTTTCAAGATTAATAACAAATGGTTGAAGATTTATTATGTTTATATTTGATTAGCCTATTTTGAGTTTTAACATCGTTTTGTCTTCAAGCTTGAATAAAAAACCTTGAAAGATGTTTAGAGATTGTAAATAAACCATCATATACTATCAGTTTCACAGTTGTATTATAAATTTAAATGTTGAAAGCAAGTAAATGAGTAAAGAGTGTGCTTAATTGAGAATGCCAAAATATTACTTCCTTTCATATTTCAGGTGTAAAAAAATTACATTATGCATGGGACTACTGTCCAGAGTTACAAGAAAAATTAAATAATCCTAGCCTATGAGAAACCATAGGTCTGGAGAGGTAAGGTGACCCTCAGGCAACATAGAAGCATGCCTCCACGATAGCCTGGAGCCTAGTTTAAACTTGGTACCTTTGATCCAACACAACCTCACAATCACTCATAGCCTTAGCCAATGCTTCTTTTGCTGCTTTGACTTTGCTATTAAGTTCCTCAACCAAAGGATCATACTCTCTCAGCTTTGCCTCTTTAGCACATTGATCCTCCATGATATTGTGATATAGCTCACATTGAGCCTTCAAGAGTTTCAAATAATTAATGAGACAACTGAAGTTGAACCCATCCTTAGCCAGTTCTCTCAAGTGTAATACCCCGCACTTTTATATATAATTAGATTACATAAGTGTAATTTGGAAATTTGAGGAATTGTCGTGAATAATAATTTTTGGAGTTTACGAGGGTTAAATGATTTTTGATGTGTGCTTTATTTACTTTTGGGATTAAGTAAATGAGTCTGAGTATTTTAATTATATGTCGCACTTGGGTAAAGCGACAAAGGATAATATTTTAATTGGAAAAACCAGCATTGAGATGTATTGGGTTTAATTAGTTAATTGTAGTTAAGTACCTCGGATGGAGATTTCAAGTGTGCGATTGGTTTTGGAATGGCCGAGACAGTCAAAATAGAGTATTCGGGACTAGTGTTTGGATTCCGAAAATCTTTGGACCAGTAGGGACTCGTAATTAAGTAAACGAGTCATTTTTGGGTTTAATAGGGATAAACCCTCTTTTTCTTGCCCTATAAAGCACAAGGGAGTGGGAGAAAGGAAAGAAAAGAGAGAAAAAAAAGAAGAGAAGAAAGGAAGAGGAGAAAGGAAGAGAGAATAGGAGATTTTAACCAAACTTCGCGGGATTCGACTCGTGGTCGTCGAATTTTATCCACGAGGCGAGTGTTTACTTGATTTATTCTTTCATGCATAAATCTCATATCGTAGTTGGTAATAATAAACCGTAAATATTTTTGGGTTGGGTTTTCGTGAATCAAAACAGGTTTTTCGGAAGATTAACGAGTAATCCCGAACAGTAATCGATTTAAGGAACTTAGAAATTAATTGAAATTTATTGTTGATTCTTGGTTCTAGTATGATTAGAACCTATTTTCTTGGAGTATATATAGTTGGTTAATGGTGTGGGAGAATATAGAAACCTTAGTTGTGTGTTAATGGCTGAAACAGGGGCTTCGAAGAAGAAGTTGCCCTGTTCGATCGATCGATCGACGGCCAAGGGTCGATCGATCAACCCTATAAAAAAAATTGGCAATTTCGGCTAGTTAAGTTTAAATGGGATAAATTCTCAAGTTAATTAATCCTAGCTTGTTTATTTTAGGAAACAAGTATCCAACTAGGGGAATATATTCCTAGTTAATTAAGGGAATAAATTTTGGACTAGGAGGGTGCAATAAGTGTGTGGCACTAAAAATATATTTTCGAGGAGAATAAATAAATTGAGGATTTAGATATTTAGGGTCCCTAAAATAGAGTGGGGACCTCTAAATTAATTTTGAGCGAAATGTAAGCTTTGAGATCATAGAAAATAGAATCCATGACTTAGTTAATTGGGGGTGTTTGGGATGAGAAACACTCGAGGGAGTATTTCGCCAAGCAATTATATATAGAGAATTGTGCACGTAGAAAAGGTAATTTTATGTTGATTATATTTGGGAAAGTACTACGAGGTGACTAGGATATAATTGAGGATATAAGCTAGAGATGACAGAGCGGTTATCCGGTACGTCTATTGATGACGATTATTATAGGTGATGCGTTACCAATGGATTTAAGATAAGTTGATAGTATACTTATCTAATTAGTATGGATTTGTATATTTGGGTTTATTTATATAAACCCTTGGTAGAAATTAAGGTGCGAGTTATATTTAAGTGAGAGAATACTTTTGGGTTTTATATTTTAAAGTGATGTAGATTATATATATGATGTGATATAGTATATATAATATAATATAATATAATATAATACGTATAAATATATCTGTGTGTGATTGGTATATTTGTATCTTAGAGGCTGGTTCCACAGCCTTTCCTTTGGCATAGGGTTGGAACATCCAGATTATATATTTCTCTAGTGCGATCCGGGGAGGTTGCGCGATGTAGGTGAATCCCTTGGCTTGAGGAGCAGGGAGAGTATATCCCCAGGTCATATCTTCCCGCTTCGGGTACGATGTGTGTGTACTCCACTTATAGAGGGAATATGACCGCATCCACCGTTGTGTATTTTTACCATGACCACGAGTGAATCTAGCTTGGTACTGTGGTATAGTGAGTAAACCCAGCTTCGAATAGGCACTACGAGACTACATCCTCGAGTCATAGCTCGGAGGGATGGTTATATTGCTTATGATTGTAATAAGTATAATTATATTCGTCGAGCATAATATATTACTTCTATACGAAGCTGAGATATTATATATTTATATAAGGTGAAAAGAATGATAAGGTATTATCTCCTTTCTGGTAAATATGTATATCCGGATTTATATGATTATGAATCAGAGGTTGTAAAGAGACCTATATATTTATATATGAGTTTTATATATATGTTGGATGCTGAGGGCCTAATGGATCTCAATGATCAATATTGCCAAGTAGTAGTGTATCGGGGGGGTTCCTTGTTTGGATTTCGCTTTGCGAGACACCCCACACACGAATTTAGCGCAGTGTTGGGAATGGGGAGAAGTTTAGCCCTTAGTACTTGGGTTAATTAGGATTTTCAGAAATTGGTAGAGACGGATTAGTTAGGGAGGGTAACTTGACTAGGTTATTTAATAGGGAAGCGATAGTTGTGCGCTATTAGAAGAGGGGTGAGGGGTATCTTATGGGAGTGCGACACCAATTTAAATATGAGGTAAAGCAAATTTTTAAAAATATTGCATTTATGCACTTGCAAAATATTTTCACAACTCGGTCTATGACCCGTCTCTCTATTTTCCTCTCTGATTATAAATGTATATATATATATATATATAGGTGTCCAGACACAGGGACGCCTGGATGATGATTCCTTCGAGCCAGACATTGGCTGCAGCAACTGTGGATGCATGCAGGTTTCTTTTAGACGCTTCTATTTTTGTGATCTAGATAGGAAGAATTGTAGTATCACTCGGGCCGAAAGCCCAATTGTACTTAGTTATTCTTTTACCGCCTTTTAGCGCGACTTTCGTTTTGGTTGTAATATGTTAAACCGAGTGTTCGGTTATTTTATTTCATTTTAGCCTGTTATATTTAAACTGTGTTGATGCTTTAATTTGAATGGTTTGTTTAAAAAGATTAGTTAATTAAAATTTTGACGCCAGCCTAATAGGTTATTAGTAATTAATTTAGTTTTCCACAGTGATGCTAAGAATGAACCATATGAGACTCCTGTTTTAAATTGGTACATGATTGATCACCCGGTATTTTATTAGGCGGGGTGTCACATCAAATTACTCAGATATTGGTTGATTGTGGCCCTATTAAGATTAGTTATTGAAGTGTTCACTATCTTTGCCACAATGGTTTTCACACTTTGGAGTCTTTACCCCATGATGACACGATTGGATCTTAGGCACTCCTCTACAAAAGTTTCTGGTTGGTGGCGAATTAGTTGTTCTATTACCATGCAGTGGCAACCTTGGATGAAAGGGCATTGATGAAGAACTTATTAGCAAAACATTGGAGGTGCAACACTTGGTAAAGGGATCTCATAACCAGATTCACTATCGACAGTGTAGAGGGAGGTCCAGGCTTAAAAGTTGATTAAAGCAATGCCAACACTTCACAGGAAAGATTAGGGATGGTCACTCACACAAAGTTCAAGCTGCTCGAGGGGCCTTCTATAAAGATCATCACTCGTACAAAGATGAAGTTGCTCGAAAGATCTCCCACAATGATAAAGCCCAATATATAAACTTGGAAAACATAAATTGTAACGTACTTGTATTTAGCTTTCTTAGTAAATATAAAGTTCACTTTGTCATGTTATGAGGTTGCTCAGTACCCTTGAGTGACCATGTCTGGTAGGGCATGGGAAAGATTACATCCTCTATTGAATAACCTCATTGTTGATGTAAAAAACTAGATTCGATCTAATTATTTTAATCACAGATAAAAATGAATAAATAAATATAAGACAATGGATTTTTAAAGTGGTTCAGCCTTAGGAGAATGGCCTACGTCCACTGTTTTTGTATTGCTGACTATTTTCCTGGAATTCTCGATAATAGGTTTACCAAGAGATCGAGAGTCCCCTTCTAATAACAAGGTTACAATGTATTTATAGCCTTAAGGTTGTACATGTGAAAGGATAATGCGTTGTTATCTAGTAGACATATACGTCTGTACGATAATAATGAGCATTTAATGCGCAGTTGTCTTTTAATTCTCTTGATTCGGATGCTCTGCACGCTAAGTAGCTCGGACCGCCTGAGTTTCTCGGCACGCTTAATTTGCTAGGAGCCTTGAGTTCCTCGGGGCTCCTAAGCTGCTCGGTATGATTGAGTTGCTTGGGGATCTTGAGTATCTTGGTGACAGTATGTTGTCCGTTGGAAGTATTTGTAATTGCCTGAGACACCCCGCCCAATTAAATATAGGGTGATCAGTTATCCACCAATTTAAAACAAGATATTCAGTTGGTTCATTCTCAGCATCACTGTCGAAAAACTTTTTAACATATTAATCACCTAATATAAAATTAGGCTAAGTGTCAAAACATTTCCAATTTTAATAAAACCAAGTAAATCCATTTCTTTCCATCTTAAAATATAAACCATTCACCACACATAGGAATGTAAATAAATATTGAACATGAATCAAGTACAGAAATAAATAAGACTAGATAAAACCTCCCAGTTCAAAACTCCAAACCATACAATAAACTGAATACAATGTCTCTGATGGAAGAACTAGAAGTGGGCGACATATGCCCTAAACAAGAAGTCTAGATGAAACTGAATGGAAATGATAGATGAGTCTACTGCAAGGACCTACAGCTTCCACAACAGATGCAGCACGTCAAGCAATCCAAATCTCTAAATCTGATACTCCTGTGGCTGAGCACCTAAAACAAGTCTTATACGCATGTTAGTTATCGAACTCTCACATGAGTTTCTCACCTCTCTTCTATTGTGCACGCCTAACGTACATCTAATCTCCCCCTAGTTATACCTCCCAATATAACTAGTCAGAAACTATACTAATACTAACTATGCTCACTAGTAGTATTCCCGTATCGCCCATACAATACGCTATTCAGATAGTTTATCTCACATACTAAATTTCATTATTCCCCGTTTAAATGGTTAATCTTTTATTCACTAAGATCATTTTGCATCTCATTTTCATTTTATCTACTAGTATCACAAAGTAGAAAGTTATCCAAGTACACTCATGCATATATATAGTCTCATCATCCCTATATATATACACTAATCATGCACCCTTAGGTTAAGACCGCATGGTACAATGTAATAAGTATTATTATTACCAAATCTACTAATTTCACACAGTAGCAATATTCACAAGTCCATATATATATATATATAGTCACATCATCCCTATACATATATATATACTAATCCTGCACCCCCGGCTAAGTCCCATTAGTGCACATATTCATAAAATCATGCATCCCCGGGTTAGTACCCATTAATGCACATATTAATAATAATTCATCACCCCCGAGTTATCACCCATTAGTGCGCCTAACAATAGAATATTGCATCCCCGGGTTAGCACCCATTAATTAGGGGTGTTCACGGGTCAGTTCGGGTCGGTTTTGGACCCTAATTCAAACCGAACCGATCGGTTCGGTTTTGGAAAAGGTCAGACCGCAACCGAACCGACTATGAAAAAACCCGTCGATTTCGGTTCACGGCGGTTTCGGTTCGGTTCGGTTTTCGATGGTTTCATGTTTGGGCCGGATTTTTTAAGGGCGATTTTCGGTTTGGGTCGGTTTTTAAAGGTGGGTAATGGTTTTTGGATATAAAATATAAATTATTTAGTTTTTTTTTTAATATATATATTGGTTTCGGGTCGGTTCGGTTTGAGTTGGTTTTTCCCACGTATAAACCGACAACCGAACCGACATGGTTGGTTTTTTATATCCGTAAACCGTAGGTCGAACCGGGTTAAAAAAAACCGGCGGTTTCGGTTCGGTTCGGTTTTCGGGTCGGGCGGTTTTTTTGAACACCCCTACCATTAATGCACCTATCAATAATCATTCAGCACCCCTGGGTTATCACCCATTAGTGCGCCTAACAATAATCATCTTTGTACCCCCGGGTTATCACCCATTAGTACACTTAATAATAGAGCTTCTGCACCCCCCGAGTTATCACTCATTAGTGCTCTTAACTATAAGGTTCTTGCACCCTCGAGTTATCACCCATTAGTGCTCTTAACAATAATATCACATAATAGGCATACACACATCCTATTATAAATTATAGGTATTTCTCCAACCTACATATATACTCTTCATACATATTTTAACCTCATCACTTACGTATAGTATAAATACTTAGATTACTATCTCTCTCGTAATCTCCAAGGTACATTCTCTTTATACCGAAATAATTAAAGTATTTATTCTCACATACTTTCCTGAAATTCCATCTTATTTAAATTTACTAATTGGCAGTTCCTCTCACTCCAATAAACCGGTAGGTTCAAAACTAGACTTTGAGAAAAATCCCCAAAATTCCCTATGTCGCTCGAACCAGAAGGGTTGTCGTTTGAACGACTTCCACGTGTCGTTCGAGCGACTTCGCGCGAGATGCCATCTCGCTCGAACGACTTCGCGCGAGATCTCTATCTCGTTTGAACCACTTCGCGCGAGATCCTCATCTCGTTTGAACCACTTCGCGCAAGATCGCGCGAGATTGCACTATTCGTCTTCTTCCCCAAACTTCAACGTTTTTCACCATTTTTGAACCTAAAAACCTCTAAGATTCAATTCCCAACAACTCATCATCAATACCCATCAACCCCTAACATGTTATAGATCATTTATATCATCCTAGGATCCTTAATTCGTCATTAATCATCATAATTACATAAATCCCCAAATTAATTCACATGAACCCTAGTTTTCCAAATTCCAATTCAAGAATCTAATCAACCCAGATTCGTTCATCAATATATAATCCAATTCCATGATTAATCCTCTACATACATGAATGAATTCCAACCACTAATTGAACCAATCCTTAATCATAATTTAAATCTCCAATTTTCACCCAATTAACATATAAATCATGATTAATTCCACCTAGACTAACATGAGCATGATTATTGCTAAAAGAAAGAAAGTAATAAACACTTTCCTCGAATATGACGGTCTGATCCATTGGTGATGTTTGTATATACGCATTCCTCTCTTCGCGATCTACGCGTTGGTGGTCACGGTTGTGCAAGGTGATGCCAAATGAGCCTTCTCTCTTGGAAATTAGTTCTCCCTCACACCCTCCATGGCCATTCTTGATTTGTGTAAACTATTAACCCTAATGGCCTTTCCTTAACTGATATAATTAATCCCAATTTTCGTCCATTAATTTGCTCCAAAAATACAATTTACCAAAATGCCCTCTCGGGGTGTCGGTTAGGCCTAAAATCACCCCGCGACCCAAACTAAACACCCGGGTATACTATTTTGACTATCTCGACCCTTCTGGACTCAATGGCGCACTTGAAATGACCATACGAGTTAATAAAAATAAATTCTCTTTTTATTCCATTCAATTAGTCCCGACATGACTCACACGCGTGTCAGACTTAAATTATCAAACTGTCGTATTTCTCACATCCGATAATTTATCAAATATCATAATTCCATATTCAATATCACACAGTAATATTTAACAGTTCACTATAATAAGTATTAATCCTTGGCACGCTAGTTAATAATTATTTTAAATCCGAATTAATAACAAATTAATTTCTCACATTTTAATTTAATTAATCCAACAACTGTTGATACCAAATTTAGTCTGCTGACATGGCACAATGAAGTGGAGACACGTGTCTATCTACATGGCACTAAAAAAAATTTATGAACAATACCTTAACTTCGAGGAACTCAATTTCCCTGACCAATTCAGATACTCCGAGCAGTAGATGCTTTCCGAGGAACTTTACTGCACCGAGCAACTCATGGATACCGAGATACTTAGGCGGTCTGAGCAACTTAGGTGGTCCGAGCTGCACCTCGATCAGAGCATTTATTATTAGACAATTAAGAGGATTAAATGCGCATTTAATATCATACGGATGTATACGCTTATTGAACAGCTATGTATTACCCATTCACATGCACAGCCTCATGGCTATAAATACATTGTATCATCCTCATTGTAAGGAGACCGGAATTTCTTGAGAATAATCCTACTTCGAGAATTCCTAAACAGTCAATAATAACACAAACAGTGGACGTTGGCCATTCGTTCAAGGCTGAACCACTTTAAAATCTCTTGTCTTTTTTATTTTTATCTGTGATTAAACAAATTAGAGATAGTCTAATTTTTTACATCAATAGATTGGCACCGTCTGTGGGAAACGACTGTAATTTTCATTTTTGACCAAAAATAATTCATCACCAATGGCTGACAATCCTGAATCTACCAATCGAAACGCTGGAAACCCCCCAAATCCATCCGCTCCTCCAAATATCCAACATCTGGCTGGAATCATGGCCAGTTTGGCTCAAGGTCAGACTGCCATGCAAGAAACAATGCGACAACTCATGCAAACTATTCAGGGTGGAGCATCAACCTATTCAGGACAACGAAGTGTTCAAAGAAATACTCATTTACTTTCTTCACGCATTAGAGAAAGCGATTCATATCGCACTGAGAAATTTAAAGATTTTTCTTATCAACCGGGTCAAACTTCGTCAGTACGAGCCACAGATACTGAACAACACGTCACTCTCTCTCCAGAAAGGACCAGTGTACTGGAAATATTAAGTAGGGTCTCTCTTTTTGATCGATTGGGCCCTAGGAAGAATAAAAGTCCTCCTAAGGCTGTGTCGAGAAACTTTCGACGACCATTTGATCTAAGAGAGGGTTCTGCCCAATCACAACCAGTTGCTCGACAAGATAGATCCCAGGAAGCGACTTCAACACGATCAATTACTCGAACCAATAGGCCCGAGGAGGGAAATGATGCGTGGAAAGGCTCTATTCAGATGTTGGAGGATAGATTAGGGGAAATGGCTAAGGCCAAGAATCCTCTACAAAGAACTTTTATCCAAGGAACACCTTTTATCAAAGCAATTGTGGACTTTCCCACACCATCAAAGTTCAAAGCACCTGTTGTGACTCCGAAATATGATGGAAAAACCAGCCCCATCCTTCATATAGAGCAATATCAAGCTGATGCCGACATCTATGCTGTGTCAGATGAGATGAGATACAGGGCATTCTCGGGAACTCTTACAGGATCTGCTCAAATATGGTACAATAATCTTCCTCGGGGTAAGATTTCCACTTTCTTTCAACTGGTCGAGCTCTTCATTGGAAACTTTTGTTTTGGAGAAAAACCTGTTAAACGAGTAGCACACTTGTTAAGTGTTAGAGAAAAGGCAGGTGAGAGCACCAAGGATTATATAACTCGTTTCAATAACGAGAAACTCGAAGTTATTGATTATGAGGAAAAGACAGCGATTACTGCTCTGATGAGTGGGTTGTTGCCCAACAAGTCGTACTACACTTTGGCTAAAGATCCACCCAGAACCATGTCATAACTGATGGCCAAAGCGGCCAAGATCATGAATGCCGAGGAGGCTATGGCTGCAAAGAAGAATATGGATACCAAAGAAACCAAGGTGGAGGGTGATAAGGCCGAAAAGAAAGAACATAAAAATAATGGTGGTGACAAGCACTCAAAAATAAAGCCATCATGGAAGGTATTAAAGAAAGTTGAAAATTATACTCCTTTGAAGGTAGACATCAACCATGTTCTTGAAGAAATCAAGAACAGCGAGGAGTTAAACTGGCCATAGAAAATGAAGTCAGACCCTGACAAGAGGAATAAGGCTAAATATTGCGAGTTCCACAAGGATCATGGCCACATGACCAAAAATTGCATAGCTCTTCAGAATGAGATCGAAGCACTCATTAGACGAGGAAAATTGGTAAAGTATGTTGATCGTAGAAATGAAAGAAGAAACAGTGACCGAGAAAGAGAGAGGTCTAGATCTCCTCGTCGAGCAGAGGAGAACAAGAAAAGAGACCATGAAGATGATCCAGAAGACGACCCTGATCTTCCCAAAAGACCAAGGTAGCCAGAACGTGAGGTATTTTCAATACGTTTTGGATCATTTGATTGTAATGTTATTACAGGTGGAGATGCAGGAGGTGGAGACCTTACTGCAGAAAGAAAATCTTACCTCAATGAGGATCAAGCCTGTTCATATATTCAACGAATAAATTTGGCTGAAGATGATCGCCCGAGGAAGGTCAACAAAGAAAAACTGGTCATCGGTTTCTCAAAGAACGACCTCGCAGGTGTGCTGTATCCTCATGATGACCCATTGGTGATCAAAATGAGAATGAAGGAAGTGATGATCTCGAGAGTACTAGTTGATAATGGTAGCTCGGCTGATGTTATGTTCTACTCGTTCTTCGATAATTTAAATCTAAAGTTCTCTCAGTTAGAGCCTTATCATAGGCCCCTACTCGGTTTTGCTGGCGAGAAAGTTTTTCCACTTGGGACGATCAAGTTGGATATGTTCATTGGTACATGGCCTGCTTGTCGAACAGAAAGAGTACGCTTCTTCGTGATGGATAAGAATATTCAATTAGCCTACAATATCATCATGGGAAGGGTAGGATTGAAGAAGTTTGAAGCAGTACCATCTACGGTACATCAATGCCTAAAATTTCCAACCACTTTTGGAGTAGGTGTTGTGAAGGGTGATCAAAAAGTAGCTCGGGAATGCTACTATTCATCTGCCGAGCAAGAGGAACTGGAGGAATCTAGGAAAAAGACTACTACCTATCAGGTGGATGAGTGTGCAGAAATTGAAACATTGGATCCTAGAGACGAGTCGCAGCTCATGAAAGGTCAGGTGGTGGAAGCTACTGAAAATAACATTCTGGACGACGAGCACCCTGAATGAACTACTCAAATAGGTTCGTCGTTATATGCCTCACTAAAACAAGAATTGATAGTTTTCTTAAAAAGTAGAAAACAAACTTTTTCTTGGAGTCATGAGGATATGCCCGGAATAGACCCAAATTTCTTATGTCACGAGCTCAATGTGAATAAGGAGATCAAGCCAGTGAAGCAAAGAAGAAGAGTGTTCAGCCCCGAGAAGAACCAAGCTATAGAGGAGGAGGTCGAGAAGCTCCAAAAAGCTTTCTTTATTGAAGATGTTAAATATCCAGACTGGTTAGCAAATGTAGTAATGGTGAAAAAGGAGAACAACAAATGGAGGATGTGTGTAGACTTCACCGACCTCAACAAGGCATGTCCAAAGGATCATTTTCCCTTGCCCCGAATTGATCAACTAGTGGATGCTACCTCGGGACACGAGCTGCTGAGCTTCATGGATGCTTATTCTGGTTACAACCAGATTAAAATGAAACCTGAAGACATGGAGAGTACCTCTTTCATTACCCCTAGGGGAACTTATTGTTATAATGTTATGCCTTTTGGTTTAAAAAATGCAGGTGCGACATATGAGCGGCTGATGAACAAGGTGTTTGCAGAACAAATCAGTTGCAATATAGAAGTCTATGTTGATGATATGCTGACAAAGAGCAAGAAAGTTGTTGACCATCTAGTTCACTTAGGCCAGACCTTTGATCAATTGGATAAATACCAAATGAAGTTGAACCCGACCAAGTGCATATTTGGAGTACGAGAAGGCATGTTTCTCGGGTATATTGTTAATCAACGAGGCATTGAAGCAAACCCTGAAAAGATCAAAGCTTTATTGGGACTACAATCTACAACGACAAAGAAAGAAGTGCAAAGTCTTACAGGGCGAGTAGTATCACTTAACAGATTTATATCGTGAGCAACTGATAGATGCCTCCCATTCTTCAAAACGCTCTGAACGTCTTTTGAATGGAATGAAGAATGCGAGAAAGCTTTTCAAGAATTGAAGAAATATTTGGGAGCACCTCCACTGTTGTCCAGGCCAGTGATGGGAGAAAGGTTGTACTTGTATCTGGCAGTTAGCTCGGCATTAATAAGAGTAGAGTATGGAGTACAAAAACCGATTTATTACACTAGTAAGGCCTTCCGAGGAGTAGAGGTCAGATATCCAAAACTGGAAAAGTTGGTATTGGAGCTGATCGAAGCGAGTAGAAGAATGAAGCCATATTTCCAGGCTCATACCATAGTCGTATATACAGATATGCCGTTGAGGCAAGCTCTTCATAAACCAGAAAAATCATGGAGATTGATGTATTGGGCAATAGAACTCGGTGAATATGATATAATTTATGAGCCTAGATCGTCACTAAAAGGGCAAGCAGTAGCAGATTTTATAGCAGAGTTCACTTATCCTGATACCCCCGAGGAGCAAAAGCTGAACACCGACCAACCTGTGGATGTTACAGGATCATCAAATTTAAACCCCGATCAACTTAAGTTGGTCGGAGTGTAAGAAGAGAAGGTCGATGAGTGGCGAGGTGTGGTAGAAATGGAGATAAAGGAGCAACAAATATTCCATCAAGTAACTTTGTCCAATAAGAAGTTTGAGGACGAAATACCTGTATGGAATCTATATGTAGATGGCTCAATGCACCTCGGGTAGTGGAGCTGGGATTGTATTGAAAAGTCCAGACGAGGTCGATATAGAATATGCTCTGCTCTTTCAATTTCAAGCTTCTAATAATGAGGCCAAATATGAAGCGATAATTGTAGGTCTTAGTCTGGCAAAAACCATAAAGGCAGAGCAGGTAATCGTATGCAGTGACTCACAGTTGATTGTAAACCAAATGCTTGGTGTATATACAGCAAAAGGAGAGTTGATGATTAAGTACCATGCAAAGGCAATGGAATTAGTATCAGAATTTGTTATTGTTCAACTGGTCAGGATACCAAGAATGGAGAATGCAAGAGCAGACGCTTTAGCTCGATTAGCATCAGCTACTCGTACCGACCTACGAAGAACAATCCCAATTGAAATTCTGGATGGTCGGAGCATAGATAAAGATCTGAAGATGAATTTTATTACCCTTGATTTAGGGGCATCTTGGATGGATCCCACCAGGGCATATATTGAGGAGGGAGAATTACCGATTGACAAACTCTCAGCCAAGAAATTGAAGCTTAAAGTTGCTCGTTATGTACTGACTAATGGTATTCTATACAGATGAGGAATTATAGCAGGTTTGCAAAGATGTGTGCATCCCTTAGAGGTGAAAGACTTGATTGAAGAGGTCTATGAAGGGTCCTGTGGAGCCCATGTAGCAGGTCGGACACTTTTGCAAAGAATGATAACGCAAGGATACTACTGGCCAACGATGAGGGCTGATTGTATAGCCTATGCCAAGAAATGTGACAAGTGTCAACGCTTATCCACTATTCAAAGAACTCCCCAAGCATTGTTGGCACCCATTACTTCCCCTTGGCCATTTGCCATATGGGGGATTGACTTGGTCGGGCCACTTCCAACGACCAGAGGAAGATTTAAATATCTCGTCATCGCAGTGGATTACTTTACTAAGTGGGTTGAAACTGAGCCTCTTGTCGATATGACATATGAAAAGGTGTACCAATTTATTTGGAAAAATATCATTTGTAGATATGGTCTTCCTCATGCATTCATCACCGACCATGGAACACAATTTGACAACGAGGAGTTTGTTGCCTATTGTCATCAGTCAAATATCTTAAAAATCCACTCGGCACCAGGCCATCCCCAAAGGAATGGAAAAACTGAAGTGACAAACAGAACGCTGCTAAATGGCTTGAAGAAACGACTAAATGACGCGAAAGCAAACTGGATCAACGAGCTACATTCAGTACTATGGGCTTATCGTACTACTCCCCGAGCAGCAACTGGAGAATCTCCATATATGATGGCATTTGTAAGTGAAGCTGTTATACCTGCCGAGTTGGGTCTCCCAACACACAGAGTACTGAATTTCAATTCCCTTGTGAGTAATTTAATGAGAAGGTTAGATTTGGACATGCTCGAGGAAGTTAGAGAAGAAGCAGCCATCAGAAATGCTTCTTACCAACTACGAACAACTGTGTTCTACAATAAGAGGGTGAAGAAGTGCGACCTGAAAGAAGGAGACTATGTGCTAAAGAAAGTGATTAAAAAGCACAACAAACTGGAAGCGAACTGGCATAGACCTTATCGAGTTACAGAAGTTGTTCGACCAGGAACCTACAGAATAAAAACTTTAGAAGGGGAGGAATTTAAGAATGCATGGAATGCAGAGCACCTGCGCAAATATTATCAGTAATGTAAACCCTCATGTAATGCAGTTTCATCAGTATGAATAAAATGTGAATATTCTGCCCAATTCTCTCCTTTTGTTGAAATTTTTTTCGCGGAATACTAGTGCTACACACTACTCAGCAAAATCCACCAACTCCGGTTGGTCGGGAATAAAAAATATTTCCCAGAAATACCAACTCCGGTTAGTTGGGAAGAAAATCCACCAACTCCGGTTGGTCGGGAATAAAAAATATTTCCCAGAAATACCAACTCTGGTTGGTTGGGAAGAAAATCCACCAACTCCGGTTGGTCGGGAAGAAAAATATTTCCCAGAAATACCAACTCCGGTTGGTTGGAAAGAAAATCCACCAACTCTGATTGGTCGGGAATAAAAAAATATTTCCCAGAAATACCAACTCCGGTTGGTTGGGAAGAAAATCCACCAACTCTGATTGGTCGAGAATAAAAAAATATTTCCCAGAAATACCAACTCCGGTTGGTTGGGAAGAAAATCCACCAACTCCGGTTGGTCGGGAAGAAAAATATTTCCCATAAATACCAACTCTGGTTGGTTGGGAAGAAAATCCACCAACTCCGGTTGGTCGGGAAGAAAAATATTTCCCATAAATACCAACTTTGGTTGGTTGGGAAGAAGATTCACCCACTATAGTTAGTCGGGAATAAATTTTTACCAACTAAGGTTGGTCGAGGATTAAAAACACCAACTCTCTTTGGTCGGAAATAGTTGGTTAAACAAATAATGGATTAGAATTAGAAAGTGATCAAGTAAAATTTTAATACTTGAAACATTTTAAATCACCACCAAGTTGGTCGAGAAACAAAATATCATCAACTCTGGTTGGTCGACAAATGATTATCATCAATTTAACAATAAGTTTCACCAACTTTAGTTGATCGACAAATAACACAATGTTGTTATCTTTTTAATAGATATACATGCACATTCAATAGTAAATAAGTAAATTATTTTACAAAATACTTACAAGACAATGGCAATCAAGATTCCAAAGAAAAATATAAGTTTTTCATTAAATCCAAAACAAAATACATTGGGAATAAAATACATAAAAATTATTACATCAGGAATCCTATTCTATGGGTTTTTTCCCCTCTGGCTTTGAAACAGGTTCTTCACCAGCAGGAGGATCGTCTAAGGCATAGGGGGAGTTTATGAAGTTCAAATCTTTAAGCATCATGATGTTCATAACTGATGGCCGATCAAGAAGGTGCTCTGGGTAAGATATCTCGAAGTTGGAGTAAAGACTGTAGTCGCCGAGATACTTGGAAATTAGGCATTGTGGAATGGACCGAGTAGGAATCCAGCTCATATCAAGCTTGAAAGGAGGCACTGGTAGGTCGAGAAACCCAGGATTGTGGTAATCCCACAAGTAATGACCTTGTTCCAACTTCAGCACGCCCAAAGCATTTAACCATCCTTGCTTGTAACCCACATTATTTTCATTATGGATCCGATCATCTAGATGGTAGAGGGCTTCATTATAACCAGCCATCCAGAACTGCCTAGGCTGTTTGTGGAACTGGTAGGTTAATCTTTCTAACTGCTCGTGGAGATTCTTCACCAAATTCGTTTTATTCTCCAAAGCAGACTTTTGAGCAGAGAGTTGCTCGTCCAGATTCATAATTTTCTTAGACATCTCGGCCAATGCCTGGTTCTTTGCCATCAATTGGAAGGCTTGGTTCTCCAGAGCCGATTGAGTTTTTTATTCCTTGACAGTAATCCGAGCAGCTCTTGCTCGTCCCCGAGCAGAGGTAGAAGGCCCAATCCTCTTCAAGGTTTTTTAATTCATCTCTCAGATTGGCATTTTCGACCTCCAAAAAAGAGAATCCCTCGTCGTTTACAGGGACCAAAGCGTTTGAGGTAGAGGCAGCAGATCTCAGCTGGGATACTTCTCCTCGCAAGTTATTATTTTCCTGCTCCAGTAACTTGGCTATCTGTTTGTGCTCCTCGACCTCGGTTTTCAAAGTTCTCTCCCTCACTTCATAAGCAGCAAACAATTTATCGTATCCCTTATCAGCATTCAGTTACTGATACTTCTTCTCATATCCTTGGTGCAAGAGGGCTGAAGATTCCTTGTATTGTTGTTGAAGCTCCTCGAGAGTGCCCCAGAGGTCTTCAATCATGTCATAATATGCTATATTATTAGCCACTTCCCGGTCAAGCAGAGACTTTAAGTACTGGTAGGCTTCAATTGCTTGCTCTGAAGCATTTGGACCGAGGATATCAATAATCTGAGCATCAGTCATATCTGTATGACCAGCTTTGAAGTACTCATTGTATTGCCTCAATAATTTTGTATCATGAGTAGATAAAAATTCCATCCTGTCCATAAACTAGTAAAAAGAAGAGATAGCAAGAATCAATAAGGAGCAAGAGGAAGAGAATCAATGAATAGTCAAAATTTCAAATTTTATTACATCATAAAAGAGAAGTACATAGTTTAGAGTTACAATTGGCAAAAATAAATAGAGAGAAAAATTTGAACAACTCTACACCTTCTCCTTGTCTCCCAAAACTTTCTCGAGAGGCTGGGACGAGGAGGTAGGTTGCTCGGATGGCACAGATGGTTGCTCGATGGGTTCTGGAAGCTGCTCGGTTGAAATAATGGATGGTTGAAGTTGCTCGCAAGAGAACTGGACAACTGGGGGATGAGAAATTTGATCTCCCATCACCATAGAGGATTCCTCAGAGGTAGCTTCGTCCTCTTATTCTTCTTCAGGAGTTGGAGGGGGGCCAGGGATGTGTCGTTGAAATAGGTCAAAATTTTCATCAACATTCATCTCCTTCAGAGCAGCGACCCAGCCATCCCTAAAGTACTTAAGGCTACCATATTCTACCTACGACATCATGGCAGCCAGACCCTTATTCCATCCTTTATCCCAGCCAACGCTGAAGGACTTCTTAATAGCCATTTTCCTTTTTACTTTCTCTGAGGAAATCTTCTCAGTCATGAGTTCCTCGGCAGCTTTCAATTTCTTTTCTGCCTCATCCCTCTGGCGATCCACCTCACGCAATTTTGCCCAACTCTTCCTCAGCATCCTTGAGCTTACCTTCAAGCTCCCCAGCATTTTGGAGCTTCCCCTCGAGCTCTTTATTCTTATTTTCCAATTCTTTTATTTTCTTCTCCAATCCCTTGGAGACCTCAACAGCCTGATCCCTTTCCTGCTCGGTTGAATTGAGCTGCTTCTCCCAAGCAGCTTTATCATCAATATACTTCTGACGAGAATCCTTCAGAGACTGCGTCAGACCCACCAAAGCTTCCTCTACACCTGACGAGGAACTTGAAGCCTTAATAGCTTCATCTTTCTTCAAAATTGTATTGAAATAGGTTACCAACTGGGAAAAGAAAACAATAGCAAGTCAGGGCAAAGATATAATAGTAGAAAAATGAAAATTTAGGATAATAATATTTACAGAAGCAATATGACGAGTAGCCAATGTGGTAACCATATCTTGAGAAAGATTTTCTTCAATACCTTAGATCTCGGGAATGATCCAAGACTTCACCGAGCTCATGGCAGAACTTGGGGAAACAAAAGTGGGAACACCACTTCCAGTAGTCGGGGGCTGAGAGATGGATTCAGCCAAATTGATCGAGGAGCTTTTCTTCAGCCTCCTCGGAGGAGCATCAGCGGTCTCGACCATGGATGTAGTCTTAGTCAGGGATATGACTATAACCTCGCTTGGAGCAGCAACCTTCCTCGGAGCCACTGGGGGCTTCTCGACAACTTTCATACTAACAGCCAGAGGAGGTGCATCAATTTTTCTTATCCCTTCTTTTGGGACATCGTGTTTGCTTTTCTTTGCCTCTCCATCAATAGAGGTAGATTTCTCGAAGAGGGCAGGAGCTCTTCTTCTCTTTATTCTTTCACTCATAGTAATATGTGACTCAGGTGAAGAACTTGCAGAAGCTGGAACTGGTTCTACGTCACTTATCACCGGATGAGCAGTAAAAGACGAGGTGTAACTCTTATACTGCAGCAAATATGAAGCTGATCTGATATGCTCGTTGACAACAGTCTGATGCAAACCCCAGATAAGTTTCAGATGTTTTAAAATAACTTATGTCTCTTTTGGAGACCTTCTTTTACTTTCAACTGCAAATAAATGAAAATTAAAATATCAGTGACACATTTTATCAAGCACAAAGAAAGCATAATTTCAAAAATAAAGTAAAGTAAAAACAACCTATCCCATTGCCATAGGGAGGGAATTTGGGACCCTGATACACATCATTTCCATTTAGTGGAGCATGTTGCCAATTTTTCATAACAACACCATGCTCAAAATAATCCCTATTGGCATCTGGGAGATTGACCACTAAAGCTCTATTTAAAAACCGAGTTTTCAAGTAAAAAGTACTATCACCGAATGCCCATCTATAGAAAAACATAATTTTTGGAATTCCTATACGAGTTCCATGAATCTGATTTAATCTATGAACTCCATTAACTATTCTCCATGTATTGGGGGCTATTTTTGCAGGAACCACGTCAAAATATTGACAGAATTCCAGACACAAAGGGTTTGGGGGAAAAGAAAAACCACATTCAGCCACAAAGAGACTGGGGAACCAATGTCCATCAGCCAAACGGAAATAATCTGAAGGTTCAGAAAGTTCCTCCAGAACAACCCAGGAAGGAATAGAGAAATCAGAACGAAACTTATCAAGCGACTCAACAAGGTAAACCATGATGAATAAAAGAAATAAAAGAGAAGGAAGAAGATCTTACAGGAAAATGATGGATTTGTTGACAACGAACGATGAAAGGGATGAACGCACAAGAGAGAGAGAAAATGGAAAACTCAAAGATACAGATTTGAAAAAGTAGAAGACGATATGATTTTCTGCAATGCTTAAATACCTTAGCTTGGGAAAAGGTAAAAGTAATGATTATAAAGGGAGACGTTTACGCTACCGGAGGCTAAAAGGACAAAAAAGGGCGCGGAGATCGAAGCAGTTAGAAAAATTTGAAAAGTCTGATTCTATGAATTCGAAAAGAAAAATAAATGCAAAGAAAACGCTCCTAAAATTCAGGATGACCATTTGATCCCGCCATATTTCGAGAAGAATGTTCCAAACTCCTCAATCTCGAACTGTGAAACATTGGGGGCTTCTGTTGATACCAAATTTAGTCTGCTGACATGGCACAATGAAGTGGAGACACGTGTCTATCTACATGTCACTAACAAATATTTCTGAACAATACCTTGACTTCGAGGAACTCAATTTCCCCGACCAATTCAGATACTCCGAGCAGTAGATGCTTACCGAGGAACTTTACTGCACCGAGCAACTCATGGATACCGAGCAGCTTAGGCGGTCCGAGCTGCACCTCGATTAGAGCATTTATTATCAGACAATTAAGAGGATTAAATGCGGATTATTATCATACGGATGTATACGCTTATTGAACAACTATGTATTACCCATTCACATGCACAACCTCATGGCTATAAATACATTGTATCATCCTCATTGTAAGGAGATCGGAATTTCTTGAGAATAATCCTACTTCGAGAATTCTGATAAGCACCCAAAACTGTACAATTTATGCCCCAAATAGACGTACTTTAGTTGCTATTTCTCGACAATATGGGTCTTATGCGCGTAAATGTTTATTATGCAGGTTTAATGTACGTTGCGGTGTTCAAACGCGTATTTCAAGGCAATTGTGCATTTTACGGAGCTAAATACCAAATTCCCTGACCTCATCCTACCCAAACTTAGCCTAAACTGTCCCAAACCCTCTGTGTGTTTTGTTTGTGTCCTTTTTATTAATTTTTAGATTTTTAGTTTGAGTCTTTTCTATTTTTAGGATTTATTTTAGATTTATTTTAGAATTTTTAGAATTTATTTTCTATTTTATTTTTATTAATATAATTTTATTTTATTTTGATTTTTATTAGTTTCTAGTTTTATTTTATTTTATTAAGATTTTAATTTTTAGGATTTCATTTATTTTTTAGTTTATTAGATTTTATATTTTTAGGACTTTAGTTTTTATTAGATTTTTCATTTTTTTATTTTTTTTGTTTTATTATTTTAGTTTTTAATAGCTTTGGATTTTATTTTTAGTTTTAATATTTTTATTATTTTTAGTTTGTTTTATTTTTCTAGTTAAATTTTATTTATTTTTTTTAGTTTTAGTTTTATTAATTTTTATTGAGTCTTTTTATTATTTTTAGGGGTTCAAATTAAACACACACACACACACACCACACACACTACTTATCCTACACCCTTACCCTTACCCTTACCTTCACCCTCACCCAACTTACCATACCCCTCACCCACCAAATCCCCCCCCCCCCCCCACTTCATCTTCAACCTCAAACCCATCACTCTCTCCTCTCCACCATTAGCACAAAACAAAACACACACTAAAACCCATCTCTCTCTCTCTCTCTGAAAACCCAAACATTACCACCTCTCTCTCTCCTCTTACCCATATCCCCATAATCAAGCCTCAATCCCCGATCGCAGCCACCATCGCCGACACCGCCCGAGACCCGCCTGCGATCGGTCACCCCCATATCCTCCGGCGTCGACCAGCACCCCCGGCGATCTGAGCTCGCCCTCCCGCGCACCTCCTGACCTGTCGCCGGACCCACCTGAAAACCCGCCGGTGCAAGCCCCTGCCGTCCCCCACCAGTGTCGTAGTCGCCGGCGACCTGCCACAAACCAAATCGCGACCCAACTGCCATCATCCGGACCTCCAAACCCGGAGCTGCTCCCTAACCCGCGACCCAAAACCAATTCGGTCTCTCTCTCTCCTTGATCCACTTTCTTCCATACCCAAATCCTTACCCGAAACCAAACCCTTTCTCCATCCATGACAAACCCAACTTCTGAAAATCCACCTCCAACCCATTTGTCAAGACCCATTTCCACATCTCAAAAGCCACGATTCATTCACCTGCCAATTTTCAAAAGCCAAATAAACCAAAAGCCAAATAACAAAACCCACATGTGCCAAAACTAACTTACCACCTTTTACCCAAAATACCCCTCAACTACCTTTCTAACCCCAATACCCATTATACCCCCATTTAACAAATCAAATTTTATCCTCCCCAACCTCACCCACATGACCTCACACCCCTCATGTGCACACCCTAACCAATTTTCAATTGTATCCCTTTGCTCCATTGCATATAAAAAGAAGATGAAGACCTCATTTGTAAAAAATCCTAGATTAGAGAGAGGAAATTGTAGAGAGAAATTTTAGGGTTAGAAATAAATAGTAGATTAGAATTAATTGTTTTTATTTTCTTCTTTTCAATTTAAATTGAGTGAAAGTAATTCTAGTGAGAATCAATTTGTGTGTTAGTGCTTCATGTGTATTTGTTGATCATTCAAATTGAGAGGTGTATGCTTCAAATTGGAAGACTAGAGTTCAACTTTCTCAAAGAGATTTGGTTTGCTTGTTCTATTCTCTTCTCTTTTATTTTAATAGCCTTGATTATTAATTTGTCATATTTCATATCATGTTAGGCTAAAACCCCTTTCAAGGGGTGGGGTGAAACCCTTATTTGATATTATTTTAGTTTAATTAGTTTGTTTACATGAATTATCCCTTTGAATGTTAATTTTGATCCCTCACCCTTAGATTTACGCCTCGAGAGAGGGTAAATGATTTTCGAGAGAAAATCGAAATTCTAGTGATAATACCCATTTTAGATTCGAACTAGAGATAGGGGTTTCTTAAGTGGGGTATTATCATTTGAATTTCAACTCTAAATTTAATTTCTAAGATTGACATAAATTCTAATTGATCGATCCTAGCGGGTGATTAATTAAAAGGAGTGTAGATCTAGTTTTCTGGAGTTGTGAGGTGTTAATTTTAATTTTCTAAAAGATTACTATTCTAATTACACTTGCAACGAGAGTTGGTTTGTAATTTTAATATTAATTTGGGAGAATTCAAATAATTAAATTAATTAATTCGAATAACTAAAATTTGTGGTGTAATCCCACTCCTTGATTGTTCTCACAATTATTTTCCTCACTTTATCTTTTATTTTAGTGTTAGACCTTATTTTTTATTTTAGTCACTTTTTAGTTAGTTGTTTAGATTAGTTTAGACCTCACCTCACCCTTTTGTTTTAATATTGAAAAAGCTAAAAAAAAATAGAAAAGTGAAAAAGCACAAAAAGAAAATAAATAGTGAATTACAATTGAATTGATTACATGTGCTTTACTCCCTAGAAAGTGGATTGATACCCTTACTTACCTCTACACTTTAGATTGTTATTATTTGTAGGTATTTGAGGTTTTGACTAACTTGGCTTCAAACAACGACCACATGCAAAAGCCAAGTTATCAAATTCCTAAACAGTCAATAATAACACAAACAGTGGACGTAGGCCATTCGTTCAAGGCTGAACCACATTAAAATCTCTTGTCTTATTTATTTTTATCTGTGATTAAACAAATTAGAGATAGTCTAATTTTTTACATCAACAAATAATTAATCACATATTTATTCCCATAATAATAATTAATCACTTAATTATTTAAATCGTCAAAAATACGGGGTGTTACATTGCCATGTAGGTTGACACGTGTCTGCAAGTGAGTGGTTCACATCAGCAGACTAAATTTGGTATCAACGGAAGCCCCCAATGTTTTACAGTTGATGTTGAAGGAGAGTGTGGAACATTTTTCTTGAAAACTGCTTGGATTACGGATCTTCATGGATTTTAGGAAAATTTTATAATTCCTTTTTGAGCGCATAATATCAGACTTCATAAATATTTTGAAGTTTCACGATCATTTTGATATTCGTGCCCTTTTGTTCTTTTAGCCGTCGGAAACGCAAACGTATTTCCTTGTAATCATTATTTTTCTCTATTCCCGAGGTAAAGTAATTAAGTGTGACAGAAATCCTATCGTTTTTCACTTTTCAAATCTGTATCTCTGAACTCTTCATCTTCTCTCTATCTTTTGCCTTCTTTCTTTCCATCGTTCATTGACAACTGATCTCTATTTCCTATGTAAGATTTTCTTCCCTTCTTCTTTATTTGCTTTATTCACCATGGTTTATCCTGTTGAGTCGTTAGACAAATTTCGATCTGAGTTTTCAATCCCTTCGTGGGTTATTTTGGAAGAACTTTCTGAGCCTTCTGATTATTTTTCTTTGGCTGAGGGACACTGGTTCCCAAGTCTTTTATAGCCGAATGTGGCTTTTCTTTCCCGCCAAATCCCCTGTGTTTGGAGTTTTGCCAATATTTTGATGTTGTACCTGCAAGAGTAGATTCAAATACATGGAGGATAATTAATGACGTACATAGGTTGAATCAACTTCATGGAACCCGTTTAGGGATTCCAGAGATTATGTATTGCTACAGATGGGTTACTAGTGATCGTACTTTTTACTTAAAAACTAGGTTTTTGAATAGAGCGTTAGTTGTCAATCTTCCTGATGCCAATAGGGATTATTTTGATCATGGGGTTATGATGAGAAATTGGAAACACCCTCCATTAAATGGAGATGATGTATACCAAGGTCCCAGGTGTCCACTTTATGGCAATGGGATAGGTTGTTTTTATTTTTGAAATCTTGTTTTCTTTGTATTTGATAAAATGCATCACTGACATTTGATTTTGTTTGTTACAGTTGACAGTAAAAGGAAACCTCCAAAAGAGACCAAGGTTAATATAAAGCACTTAAAACTTATCTGTGGATTGCATCAATCTGTTGCTGAGGAGCATATTAGATCTGCTTCTTACTTATTGCAATACAAAAGCTACACCTCGTCTTTTACTGCTCATCGTCGTCCTGTGGTGGTTGATTTTGACCAAGTACCAGCCTCTGAAATAAGTGTGGAAGGTTCTTCTTCTGACTTGAGCATTCGCATCACTGATCTGATGAAGAAAAGATGAGCTCCTGGCTTTTTTGACAAGTCTACCTCTACCATTGTGGAGGCAAAGAAAAGTAAACCAGATGTTCCAGAAGAAGGGACAAAGACTATAGATGTGCCCCCTCCTACTGCTGCCAAGGAAGCTGGCAAGAAGCGCCCTATGGCTCCAAGTAAAACTGTTGCTATCTCTCCTTTGAGTGATGTTGTTGTCATATCACCAATAAAGACAGCATCTTTAATTGAAAATGCTCCAGCTCCTCTGAGGAGATTAAAGAAAAGTTTTTCTGAGAGACCTGCTGAACCTATCTCTCAACCTTCAAATGTTAAAGGTAGTTTTCCAACTCCTGTTCCTTCGAGCTCTACTGTGGGCTTGGTAAAATCCTGGACTGTCCGAGAGGTCCAAGGCATTGAAGATACTCTTTCTCATGAGAGAATTACTACTCTAGCTTCTCAACACATTGCATTAGTAAGTATTGTTAGCCTGAGTCTTTTGCTTTATAATATTATGTTCATCCATTGACTTAAAGCTCTTTCTTTTTTCAACTGGTAATGTGTTTCAACGGCATTTTGAAGAAGGACGAAGCTATCAGGGCTTCAAGCTCCTTGAGTGGAGTAGAGAAAGCTTCTGTTTGGATGATCCAATCTTTGAAAGATTCTCGTTAAAAGTACGAGGAAGATAAAGGTACTTGGGAAAAGTAATTTAAGTCCATTGAGCTAGACAGAGATTAGGCTGTGAATGCCTCCAAGGAATTGGAGAAGAAGTTGAAGGAGTTTGAACAGAGCAACAAGGAGTTTAAACAGAGCAACAAGGAGCTTGAGGTTAAGCTTAAGTCTACTGAAGAGAAAGTTATTAAACTTCAAGATGTTGAGCAACAGAAAACGGAGGTGAAAGAAAAGTTAAAGTTTTTCGAGGAGCTCCTTAGGGAAAGGACCTCCTCGGAGAAGGCAAAAAGGAAAACTGCAGTTAAAAAATCCTTCAGTACTGGTTGGGACAAGGGCTGTAACAAGGGTCTGGTTGTCATGTATTCTCAAATAGAGTATGCAGGTGTTAAATATTTTAGGAATGAATGGGTAGTAGCCTTGAAGGAGCTGAAGGTTGCTGAGAATTTTGAGTTATTCCAGCAGCACACTCATGGCCCTCCTCCCTCTGCCGGAGAAGAAGAATATAAAGCAGCTTCAGATGAATCTTTCATGATGACCGGAGATCAGGCCCCTACTGTTCCTATTATTCTTCCTTTCGAGCAACTCCAACCAACCAGCACTTCTATCGAGCAGCTACCATTGTCCTCCGAGCAACCAACCCCTTCATCCAAACCTTCTGAGGAAGTCGTAGGAAACAAGGAGAAGGTGTAAAGTTGTTCGGGTTTTTTATTTTTTTGTTTTCTTGAATGTAACTTGGAACTATGTATCTCCTCTTATGATGAATAAAAATTCAAACTTTGGTTGTTCGTCTTGAATTTCTCTTTTACTTGCTCTGTCTGCATCATTATTGATTCTTTTTATTTCTTCTCTTTGCTAGTTTATGGCCAGGACGGAGCGCTTATCAGCTCATGATACAGAATTGATGAAGAAATGCAATGACTATTTTAAAGTTGGTCATGCAGATCTTAATGAAGCTCAAATCATTGATATCCTTGGTTAAGATGCTTCTGAATGAACAATTTAAGCTTACCAATACTTGAAGTGCTTTTTCGATTGTGCTATTGCCAATAATGTGGACTACTATGAGATGATTGAAGATCTCCAAGGAACGATCGAGGAACTTCAGCAGCAGTACAAAGAATCCTCCACACTTTTACATCAAGGTTATGAGAGAAAGTACCAGCAATTGAGTGCTGATAAGGGATATGATAAGTTCATCTCTGCTCATGAGAAGAAGGAGAGTGTTCTGAAGCTTAAAGTTAAAGAGCATAGGCATATTTCCAAGTTGTTGGAGCAGGAAAACATTGCTTTGCAAGAGGAAATAAAGCAACTCAAATCTGCTGCTTCTTCTTCGGGAGCCTTGGTCCCAGTAAATGATGATGGTTTTTCATTTTTGGAAGTATAAAATGCTAACTTACGAGATGAGTTAGAAACTTTGAAACGGGCTGGACCCTCCACATATACTCGTGGTAGAGCAAGATCTTCTCGTGGACGAGCAAGGGCTGGTCGGGTCACTATTGAAGAAGCGAGAACGTAGTCGGATTTAGAGAATCCAGCCGTTCAGTTGGTGGCGAAGAACCAAGCCTTGGCAGAAATGTCTAAGAAGATTCTGAACTTCACCGAACAACTCTCTAATTAAAGCTCTGCTCTGGAAAGTAAAGAAATTCTAGTGAATAAACTCTACGAGCAACTTGAGAGGTTAACTTATCAATTCCAAAAGCAGCCCATGGAATTTTGGATGGCTGGGTATAACGAAGCTCTGTACCATCTCGATGCTCGGTTGCAGCAGTCAAATAATGAGGGATATAAGCAGGGGTGGTTATATCCTGGGGTGCTCAATTTGCCCGTGCCTCCTTTTAATCTTGATATTAGTTGGATTCCTGCTCGTGCAATTCCTCAATACTTGATTTCAAAGTATCTCGACGATTACAGTCTTCATGAAAACTTTGAGATATCTCGCCCAGAGCATTTGCTTGATCGTCCCTCCATAATGAATGTTAGAATGCTGCGAGATGTTAACTTTATAAATTCTCCTTATGCATTAGATGATCCTCCAGCCGAGGTAGAACCTGTTTCAAAAGCAGAGGAGAAGAAACCCATAGAGTAGGATATTCTTATGTAATGAATCAGACTTTTCACATCATATGTAATTTTACTTGACTTGAATGAAGAAATTTTTAGTCTTTTGCCATTTCACTTTCTTCTAAATAATTTGTAGAATATCTTTGCTCGTTGGTTGGTAAATATATATACTATACTTATCCTATTTGTTGTTTGATTATAGTGACTTGTCACACTTTGGGCCTAAGCAATGGAATGATTTTCATCCCATGTTCCTGCTTAGTTGTAGTAATCTCGTATGGATTACCTTATTGCCTAAACAGTGGATGCCCCGGGAGGTCATCCAGCTTCTTGCCTAGTTTGGTACTAACCAACCAGAGTTGATTTTAATTGATTTACCGACCAACCGGAGTTGGTGGTAATTAGTTCCCGACCAACCGGAGTTGGTGGTAATTGATTCCCGACCAATCAGAGTTGGTGGTAATTTATTTGCCGACCAATTGGAGTTGGTGGTAATTTATTTGTCGACCAACCGGAGTTGCTGGTAATTAGTTCCCAACCAACCGAAGTTGGTGGTAATTGATTTGCCGACCAACCGGAGTTGGTGGTAATTGATTCCCGACCAACCGAAGTTGGCGGTAATTGATATGCCGACCAACCAGAGTTGATGGTAATTAGTTCCCTACCAACCGGAGTTGGTGGTAATTGATTCCCGACCAATCGGAGTTGGTGGTAATTGATTTGCCAACCAACCGGAGTTGGTGGTAATTAGTTCCCGACCAACTCGGTTGGTGGTAATTGATTCCCGACCAACCGGAGTTGGTGGTAATTGATTTGATGTGTTGCTATGAATTTGGGTTTGTGGTTTGTGTAATGTTTTGCACTAATACTTCGAAAAAAACTTCAACAAAAGGAAATGGGGGTGAAACATCACTTTATTCATTTTGAAAAAACTGCGTTACATATGAATTTTAACTACTGATAATACTTGCGCAGATACTCTGCGTTCCATGCATTCTTGAATTCTTCTCCTTCCAAGGTTTCAATCCTATATGTCCCCGGACAAATAACTTCTGTTACTCTGTAGGGTCCATACCAGTTGTCTTCTAGTTTGTTATGCTTTTGGATCACTTTCTTCAGCAAATAATCCCCTTCCTTCAAATCACACTTCTTTACTCTTTTGTTATAGAACAAAGTTGTTCGTTATTGATATGATGCATTCCTGATTGCTGCCTCTTCCCTAAATTCTTCGAGCATATCCAGGTATAATCTTCTCATTAAGTTACTGATAGGAGAATTGAAATTAAGCACCCTATGCGTGTGTAGACCCAATTTAGCAGGTATAACAGCCTCACTCCCAAATGCCAGCATATATGGAGACTCTCCTGTCACTGTTTGTGGTGTGGTACAATAAGCCCATAGCACAGAATGTAGCTCGTTAATCCAATTTTCCTTTGCATCATCCAGTCATTTTTTCAAACCATTCAGTAGAGTTCTGTTTGTCACCTCAGTTTGCCCATTACTTTGGGGATGGCCTGGTGCATGGTGGATCTTCAGTACGTTGGATTTATGATAATACGCAGCAAACTCCTCATTATCAAACTAGGTTCCAAGGTCAGTAATGAATGCATGTGGGAGACCATATCTACAGATAATATTCTTCCAAATAAATTAATAGACTTTGTCTTATATCATATCAATGAGAGGCTCAGCTTGCACCCATTTGGTAAAGTAATCCACAGCAACCACAAGGTATCCGAATCTTCCTTTGGTTGTTGGAAGTGGTCCTACTAAGTCTATCCCCCACATGGCGAATGGCCAAGGGGGTGTTATGGGTGTTAACAATGCTTGGGGAGTTCTTCGGATGGAAGAAAAGCGTTGACATTTATCGCACTTCTTAGCATAAGCTACGCAATCAGCTTTCATCGTTGGCTAGTAATATCCCGGCATTGTTATTTTCTACAAAAGCGTCCGACCTGCTACATGAGCTCCACAAGACCCTTCATGAACCTCTTCGATTAAATCTTTCACTTCAGAGGGATGGACACGTCTTTGTAGCCCTGTTATAACTCCTCGTCTATATAAAATACCACTGGTCAAATCATAACGAGCACCTTTAAACTTCAGTTTCTGGGCTGCGAATTTATCAGTTGGTAAAGCTCCATCTTCAATATAGGCCCTGATGGGATCCATCCAAGATGGTCCCAAGTCGAGGGCAATGAAGTTCATCATCAGATCATCGTCTATGCTCCGACCAGCCAGGATTTCTATTGGGATAGTTCGTTATAGCTCGGGGCGTGTGGCTGATGCTAATCGAGCTAGGGCGTCTGCTCTTGCATTCTCCAATCTGGGTATTCTAATCAACTGAACTGCAGTAAAACTCGATACCACCTCCATTACTTTTGCATGATACTTGTGTAAGGACACAAATTTCCAATTGAGTCCATATATAGTTTTGGCTCAATTCCGGACAAAAACATTTATTCATAGGATAGTATTTATTGTAATATTCTCAAGCCTATGAAGTGTATGTTGAAGACGTAGCGGCAAAGAACTTAAAGCTTCATCAAAATGCCGGTTTGTGTGCCTCGTTTCTACGTCATCAATTAAGGTTCCATGCTCCCAAGGTATGAATGTAATTATATGTATATAGGAGTTTGGAACAATTTGTATTGGGTGTTAGGTTAATAAAAACTGCATTTTATTTTTCAGAAAGTATCAATTAGAAACTTAAAAATAAGTATATAAAAGTTTATAAAAGTTTCTGGGCCAAAATCGAATTTTACAAACTTTCTGGACGTTCGTTAGAAATGTCGTTCGAACGAGTTTTTTCGTTCGAACCAGATTTCGTTCGAACGAGTTTTGTCGTTCGAACCAGGTTCGTTCGAACGAGTTTGCCAACGACCCTAATCTGGACAGTCGTTCGATATGTCGTTCGAACGAGTTTTCGTTCTAACGAGATATCTAACGAGATTCTAACGAGCCCAGGCTGGTCGCTCGTTAGAAGTCTCGTTCGAACGAGAGTCAAGTTCGTTCGAACGAGACGTCAGGCGGGAACGATTTTGAGCAGTTTTTGGCAGTTTTTTCCCCACTTCTCCACTTGTTTTTCAACCAACTTTTTCATGCATTATTATGTGCGGGAAACACATTTTCCAAGACAACTTTTCCATTCCATATCCAACTCTTAGAGAGAGTTTGAGAGCAAATTTGTTTAGGGAAAATGTTTAAGTTTTGAGTGTTCATTTTTAATGAAAAAATTCATACACACTCTAGTTTACACCCAATAGTTGTTTATCCAAGTTCTTTATATACATATCTTTACTTGGAATTTTTGGCACCGGTTTTCTCTACCGAATTCAAGAGACGTTTCGGGTTTGCTTCTACACCCCATCACAAAGAAGACTTTTGTTGATATTCTACCCGTTTGGAGAAAGGCTCCATGTTCGGGTGACGGTGACCGTTTAAAGTCCTATCGGTGAATTCCGAGACCACGGTGGAGCTCCGTTGGTTATCCGCTAATTGGAGGTTGATACAAGAAGGAGCATCACGGCTCGAGAGGGTTCGAGTTTAGGAAGTAAGTCTTTTGTCTTGTATTTTGTAATACCGTTTTTAGTGGATTTGAGGCTAGGGTCGTCCCAAGGTTTTTTCCCGTTAGTGGGTTTTTCCTCGTATATCGCGGTGTTGTGTGACTGTTAATTTTATCTTGCTCTATATCACTTAGAACGCATGCTAGATTAATTTCAAGATAAAATTTGGTTTTACAATCACACTAATTTAAATTGGGACTTTAATTTAATATTGGATAAAATTTGGTTTATTCAAGTCACTTGCATTAATATGGTTTCGCCTAACTTTGAATAATTGTTAATGATGACTTAGGCAAATTCTAGGACTTGAATTATTGTTTTAATTTGTTTCTTAAGATATTAAAACCCGGCCTTGTTGTTTTGTTGAACCATCTCTTATTATACGCTTTCGCATTTATTTAAAAAGGAAATTAACTTTGATTTTAATTGAAGAAAATTTAAAATCCGGGGATCCATAAACTCTTGCGTCCTTCAAATTGGTATCAGAGCCAAAAACGATAAATTATTTCGTTAAACGATCTTTTAAATAATTTTTGGCTAAAATGGATTTTTCCCCATTTTCAAAATTTCCTATTTTTGATGGTTCTAACTACGCGTATTGGAAAGCGCGAATGAAATCGGCACTTAAATCTATCGATGAACGTGTTTGGATGTCTGTTGTTATCGGGTACTCCCCACCAACTCATCTAATTGAAAATGAACGTGTTCCCAAACCCATCGATAGATGGACCGAAAATAAGTTTAAACTTGCCAACTTTAATTCCCGAGGTTTAAATGCCTTATTTAGCGCTGTTGCACCGGATGAATTCCGACGTATTATGACGTGTGAAACCGCTAAAGAGGCTTGGGATATTTTACAATTAACTCATGAAGGAACTAGTGTCGTTAAAGCTTCAAAACTCCAAAACCTCACCACTCAATTTGAAACTATCAAAATGGATGAAAAAGAAACTTTTGATAAATTTTATGCTAGACTTTCTGATATTGTTAATTCATCCTTTAACTTGGGAGAAAAAATACCTGACGACCGTGTAGTAAAGAAAATTTTAAGGTCCCTACCCGATAGATTTATTCCAAAGGTGACCGTTTTAAATTCTTTACCCACTTTAGCCTCTACAAAATTAGAAGAGCTTGTAGGTGATTTACAAACCTATGAACTAGATATGTTTCCCTCTAAAACTGAAAAGAAAATTGAAAAGGGCGTTGCTTTAAAAGCCCGAAAAGAGGTCAAACAAGTAGTAGAGAGCGATAGTGATAGTGACTCGGAAGACATGGCTTTGTTTGCTCGTAAATTTAGAAAATTTCTTAAATTTAACAAAGATAAAGTTAAAAATGATTTTAAGAAATTTGAATCTTCTAAACATGATAAAAACGAGAAGATTTCTAAAGCCGATAAGATCCCTAAACCTAGTAATGAAAATATTGATAGGGATGAGTCTAATAAATGTTTTGGTTGTGAAGGTTATGGCCATAGGGCTTTTGAGTGCCCCACTAAACTAAGGAAAGAGGGTAAACGACCCATTTCATATAATGCGACCCTTAGTGATAGTGATAAGGAAGTGAAGCCCGAATCCCCCACTAAGAAAAATTTTGTGGCTTTTATGGCACATGTGAGTGATAATGAGAACTCATCGGATGATGAAATTATAGCACATGCCACTTCCAAGGTCATTGTACATGACTCTCTTATTTTTTATGATAGTGAGAGTGAAGAAGAAGAAGAAGAGAGTGAAAATGAAGAAGAGGTTGATATGAGTGAACTTCAAAATGCTTTTCATGAATTATATAAAGAATCTATTAAATTGAAAAGAACTAATTTGAAGTTAGAAGCAAGTTTAAGAGAGAGTGTCAAGGTCATTGATGAAAGTGCCTTAATAGAAGACCTTAGGACACATGAGAGGACTCTTCAAGAGAAGCTTAACTATGTAGAAGGCGAGATAGATAGCCTTAGGGGTTTGATGGAATCCTTGAAAAAGGAGCTTCTTGGTTTTGAAGAGCGAAATGTTTTACTAGAATCTAAAATTTTAGAATTGGAAAATAAATTAAAAGATTCTAGTAATGTCAAATTTGATTTGGAGTGTCGTTCGGAAAAACTAGATAAAATGTTAAGGACGGTCCAAATTAAAAATGACACTTTTGGTTTAGGCTTCAATTCTTGTAATGATTTTAACCCTAAAGTCAAAACCAATGTTTTAGGAGAATCTTCTAGGAATGTATTTAATGATCACTCCTTAGATAAATCTTTTCGACATGCTCTTACTTGTACACATTGTGGTCGACAAGGTCATCTTAGGAAATTTTGTTTAGATCTTAAACGAATTCCTAGAAAATCCCATAGTAAAGTAACCACGATAGCTAATGTTTCTACACCCCAAGATAGTAATTCTTCATTAATTTGGGTTAGGAAATCCGACTTGGTTGCCTTACAAAATAGGGATTTTGATTCTCATTTACTTACACATGCCTCCTCCCTTGCTAAATCTAAAGGATAAATGTGTTAGTGTTTGAATACTTTAGCATTTGTACTTCATGCTATATTCATATGCTAAATGTATGCTTGTTTAGTCATTTTCCAGTCATTGCCTTATTTCATATCACATGCTAGAAACTATGACTTGTTTATCTTTTTGTAATATATTTTGTGTTTGAATTGACTGCATAATATAAAAAGATTTTTGTTTATCATTTGTGTTTTATTTATTTCATTTAAGCTTAATGAAAAATACAAATGATTTTTGTTTGTCCTTTTAAGTAAATATTATTTTTTACAAATGTTAAAAACTCAAAAAGATTTTGTTTTGTGTGTATTTTTGTTTGACACACTTTATGTGGCATATATTTGTGTTTGAATCCTATCGTTTACGCTCCCATGTGGCTAGAACTTTTGGTTTAGATTTTCAATCCTTAAAATGTTCTTTACCATGTTTTATATAGAGTAGCTGGATTTTGTATTGTTTAAAGGGATTCTATTTCTATATGCCTCTATTCACACATGCACGAGCTCTTTTGAAATCTTAATCTCACATGTTATATTTGAGCTTTTTGAGGTGTTCTCCTATCAATCTAGTCATCTACATATCTATGACCTAGGAGGACTAGTGCATGTCAAAATCCGTTGCATGTGAGATTTGTGTGAAAAATGAAAACATGATAAATTTAAATGTGCACGGGGAAGGGCTCCGAAAGGACTAAGTGATCCTTTGCGAATAGTAAGCCACCGTTGATTGGATCTAAAAGAAATACGTGATCCAAAGGCCTAAAAACAGAATATTTGGCATTAAAAAGAAAACAATTGCCAAGGCCTATATTTGTTTGATATATTCATTCAAATGCAAAAGAATATATATGCTCATTGAGGGAGAATTGGATGGTATATCAACGGTTTACACAATGTCCGTTTATCCTAGTTGTCTTTAATGTCATGACTCTATTTGGTTTGTAGAATCATCATCATGCTAGGCCTGTATGCATTGTGTATGTTTGTTCATTGAGTTCAATCTTTATATTGTCACATGCGGTTATATTTAACTGTGATGAAGTTTGCAATCAAATGAGAACTCCGTGAACGTTCCTTAAGTGTTTGGGTCTAAATTTAATTGTTGCTAGTTCACACCCCTACACTTCTGTTTCCATATGACACATTTTTGTCATACGAGTGTGCAAACTTATTGTATTTTGTGTCATGTGTGTGTTTATATCAATCTATATATGCATGTACTTATTGATATATTTATAGTATATATATATATGATATTTTTTTGTCTTTGCCTTGCTTTAATTGCCCATATGCATTCATGTCTTATCGCTTTAAGCTTTCACATGCTGTTTATTAGTTCTTTATTCTTTGCCTATTCCCGAACAAAAAGGGGGAGAATGATGATAGGGGGAGAGTATCTAATCCTATTATTATCGTATCTTCGTTTGGGGGAGATTTATCTTAGGGGGAGACGTCTTTCTAAGTAGGTCATATGTTTAAAGGGAGAATTAATTTAGGGGGCGTAATTAATTAATTGCATTTAATACTTTGATATTCCCTATGCATTTGATGAGTTTGCTTAAGTGTGCAGGAATTATTCTAAAGCGGCATCCTTCTATGGCAAAGCGTTTTGATCCTTGGGTTGAGTCAAGATTGGGCGGGTTATGTTTTGAGTCTACTAGAGCTTGACGGCCCTTTAGGATTATTTTTTTGTTTGGTTTTTGTCCCGGAATAGCCAAAGGGGGAGATTTGTAAGGACACAAATTTCCAATTGAGTCCATATATAGTTTTGGCTCAATTCCGGACAAAAACATTTATTCATAGGATAGTATTTATTGTAATATTCTCAAGCCTATGAAGTGTATGTTGAAGACGTAGCGGCAAAGAACTTAAAGCTTCATCAAAATGCCGGTTTGTGTGCCTCGTTTCTACGTCATCAATTAAGGTTCCATGCTCCCAAGGTATGAATGTAATTATATGTATATAGGAGTTTGGAACAATTTGTATTGGGTGTTAGGTTAATAAAAACTGCATTTTATTTTTCAGAAAGTATCAATTAGAAACTTAAAAATAAGTATATAAAAGTTTATAAAAGTTTCTGGGCCAAAATCGAATTTTACAAACTTTCTGGACGTTCGTTAGAAATGTCGTTCGAACGAGTTTTTTCGTTCGAACCAGATTTCGTTCGAACGAGTTTTGTCGTTCGAACCAGGTTCGTTCGAACGAGTTTGCCAACGACCCTAATCTGGACAGTCGTTCGATATGTCGTTCGATATGTCATTCGAACGAGTTTTCGTTCTAACGAGATATCTAATGAGATTCTAACGAGCCCAGGCTGGTCGCTCGTTAGAAGTCTCGTTCGAACGAGAGTCAAGTTCGTTCGAACGAGACGTCAGGCGGGAACGATTTTGAGCAGTTTTTGGCAGTTTTTTCCCCACTTCTCCACTTGTTTTTCAACCAACTTTTTCATGCATTATTATGTGCGGGAAACACATTTTCCAAGACAACTTTTCCATTCCATATCCAACTCTTAGAGAGAGTTTGAGAGCAAATTTATTTAGGGAAAATGTTCAAGTTTTGAGTGTTCATTTTTAATGAAAAAATTCATACACACTCTAGTTTACACCCAATAGTTGTTTATCCAAGTTCTTTATATACATATCTTTACTTGGAATTTTTGGCACCGGTTTTCTCTACCGAATTCAAGAGACGTTTCGGGTTTGCTTCTACACCCCATCACAAAGAAGACTTTTGTTGATATTCTACCCGTTTGGAGAAAGGCTCCATGTTCGGGTGACGGTGACCGTTTAAAGTCCTATCGGTGAATTCCGAGACCACGGTGGAGCTCCGTTGGTTATCCGCTAATTGGAGGTTGATACAAGAAGGAGCATCACGGCTCGAGAGGGTTCGAGTTTAGGAAGTAAGTCTTTTGTCTTGTATTTTGTAATACCGTTTTTAGTGGATTTGAGGCTAGGGTCGTCCCAAGGTTTTTTCCCGTTAGTGGGTTTTTCCTCGTATATCGCGGTGTTGTGTGACTGTTAATTTTATCTTGCTCTATATCACTTAGAACGCATGCTAGATTAATTTCAAGATAAAATTTGGTTTTACAATCACACTAATTTAAATTGGGACTTTAATTTAATATTGGATAAAATTTGGTTTATTCAAGTCACTTGCATTAATATGGTTTCGCCTAACTTTGAATAATTGTTAATGATGACTTAGGCAAATTCTAGGACTTGAATTATTGTTTTAATTTGTTTCTTAAGATATTAAAACCCGGCCTTGTTGTTTTGTTGAACCATCTCTTATTATACGCTTCCGCATTTATTTAAAAAGGAAATTAACTTTGATTTTAATTGAAGAAAATTTAAAATCCGGGGATCCATAAACTCTTGCGTCCTTCAACTTGACCATTAATTCTCCTTTTGCTGCATACACCCCCAGAATTTGATTTACGATTAACTGGGAATCACTGAATATAACGACTTGCCCTACCTTCATGGTTTTAGCCAGATTTAAGCCCAAGATCATAGCTTCATATTCAGCCTCATTATTAGAAGCTTTAAATTGAAAGCGCAGAGCATACTCCATATTAATCTCATCCAGACTGTTTAAAATAATCCCTGCTCCACTGCCTATAGTGCACGAAGAGCCATCCACATACAAATTCCATATGGGTAATTCATTATCAAACTCTTGATCAGACAGAGTTCCTCAGTGGAATATTTGATGCTTCCTTTTATCCTCCTCCGACACTTCTCACTGCTCGTTGACTATCTTCTCTTGATCGTCCCCGACTAAAAGTTGGTAAGGGGTTAAATGTGGTGATCTAGTAACATCAACAGGTTTGTCTGTATTACACTCCTATTGTTCTGGGGTATCAGAATGGGTAAACTCCACAATAAAATCTGCTGCTGCCTGCCCCATAAGCGATGATCTAGGATCATAAACTATATCATACTCACCAAGTTCTACTGCCCAGTACATTAATCTTCCTGATTTCTCTGGTTTATGCAGAGCTTGCCTTGATGGCATATCTGTATACACAACTATAGTATGAGCTTGGAAATATGGCCTCATTCTTCGTCTTGCTTCAATCAGCGCTAGTGCCAACTTCTCTAACCTTGGATATCTGATCTCTGCTCCTCGGAAGGCCTTACTGGTGTAATAGATTGGTTTTTGCACTCCGTCCTCTAATCCTCTCAATGCCGAGCTAAATGTATTCTCTGAAACTGCCAGATACAAGTATAATCTTTCTCCCATCACTGGTCTGGACAACAATAGAGGTGTCCCTAGATATTTTTTCAACTCTTGAAAGGCCTCCTCGCACTCATAATTCCACTTAAAAAAATTTCAAAGTGTTTTAAAGAATGGGAGGCATCTGTCTATTGCTCGTGACACAAATCTGTTAAGTGCTGCAACTCGCCCTGTGAGGCTCTGCACTTCCTTCTTCATGGTCGGAGATCGCAGCTCCAATAGAGCCTTGATTTTTTTAGAGTTCACCTCAATTCCTCATTGGTTAACAATATATCCGAGAAACACACCTTCTCTTACTCTGAATCTGCATTTAGTGGGATTTAACTTTATTTGATATTTCTCTAGTTGATCAAAGGTCTGACCTAAGTCAACTAGATGATCGACAGCTTTCTTGCTCTTCGTCAGCATATCATCAACATAAACCTCTATGTTATGACTGATTTTCTCTGCAAACACCTTGTTCATCAGCCACTGATATGTTGCACCTGCATTTTTAAGTCCAAAAGGCATAAAATTATAGCAATAAGTTCCCCTTGGGGTGATAAAAGAGGTACTCCCTCTGTCCTCAGCATTCATTTTAATATGGTTGTAACCAGAATAAGCATCCATGAAACTCAATAATTCATGCCCCGAGGTAGCATCCACTAGTTGATCGATTCGGGGAAAAAGAAAATGATCATTTGGGCATGCCTTATTAAGATTAGTGAAGTCTACACACATCCTCCACTTGTTATTTTTCTTCTTTACCATCACCACATTTGCTAGCCAATCAGGATATTTGACAACCTCAATAAAAAAAGGCTTTTTATAGTTTCTCTACTTCTTCTTGTATAGCTTGGTTCTTTTCAGGACTGAACACCCTTCTTCGCTAATTTACTGGCTTTACCTCCTGGTTCACATTGAGCTCGTGGCACAGGAAATTCGGGTCTATCCCAGGCATATCTTCGTGACTCCATGCAAAAGTCTATTTTTCGCGCCTTAAAAATGCTATCAATTCCTTTTTTTTCGATACATCCAATGATGCACCAATTTGAGTTGTTCGTTCTGGATGCTCGTCGTCCAGAATGGTATTTTCGGTAGCCTCCATGACCTGGCCCTTCACGAGTTGAGACTCGTCTCTAGGGTCTAACGTTTCAATCTCTGCATCTTCTATTTCATCCACTTGATAAGTACTAGTCTTCTTTCTGGATTCTTCGCATTCCTCCTGTTCGGCAGATGAATAGAAGCATTCCTGAGCTACTTTTTGGTCGCCTTTCACCACTCCTACTCCAAAGTTTGTTGGAAATTTTAAACATTGATGTACATTAGATGATACTGCTTTAAACTTCTTCAGACCTACCCTTCCCATGATGATATTGTAAGCTGATTGGACATTTTTATCCATTACAAAAAAGCATACTCTTTTTGTTCGACAAGCAGGCCATGTACCGATAAGCATATCCAACTTGATCGTCCCAAGTGGAAAAACCTTCTCGCTAGTAAAGCCAAGGAGGGTCCTATGATATGGCTCCAACTGGGCTAGCTTCAGATTCAAACTGTCAAAGCATGGATAGAACATGATATCTGCCGAGCTACCATTATCCACCAGTACTCGTGAAATCACCACTTCCTTCATTCTCATCTTGATCACCAATGGGTCATCGTGAGGATATAGTATACCTGCCAGGTCATTCTTAGAGAAACCAATGACCAGTTTGTCTTTATTCACCTTCCTCGGGCAATCATCTTCAGCCAGATTTATTCGCTGAATGTACGAGAAAGCTTGAGCCTTATTGAGGTAAGCTTTTCTCTCCGCAGTCAGATATCCACCTCCTGCATCTCCACCTGTAATAACATTACATTCAAATGATTCGAAATGGATTGAAAATACCTCACATTCTGGCTGCCTTGCTCTTTTGGGGAGATCGGGGTAATCTTGGCCATCTTCTGGATCTTCTTCGTGACTTGTCTTTTTGTCTTCTTTTGCTCAATGAGGAGACCTAGACCTTTGCCTTCCTCAGTCGCTGGTCTTCCCACCATTTTGGCAGTTAACATACTTAGCCAATTTTCTTGGTCTGATGAGTGCTTCTATTTCATTTTGGAGAGCTATGCAATGTTTGGTCGTATGACTATGGTCTTTGTGGAATTCACAATATTTGGACTTGTCCCTTCTGTCAAGATCTTCCTTCATTTTTGTCGGCCAGGATAATTCCTCGCTGTTTTTGATCTCCTCCAGAATGTGATTTATATCTACCTTCAAAGGAGTATAATTTCCAAATTTCTTCATCTGCTCTAGTATTTCCTTTCCTTTCGACTGCCTGTTGCCACCATTGTTCTTATGATCCTTCTTTTCGGTTTTACCATCTTCCACATTGTTCTCCTTAGTGTCTGAATTCTTCTTCGCATCCATGGCTTCCTCGGCATTCATGATTTTGGTTGCTTTTGCCATCAGTTCTGCCATGGTTCTAGGCGGATCTTTGGCTAAAGTGTAGTACAACTTATCTAGCAACAGTCCACTCATTAGAGCAGTAATTGATATTTTCTCCTCGTAATCAATTACTTCAAGTTTCTCGTTATTGAAACGAGTAATATAGTCCCTGGTTCTTTCACCTACCTTATGTCTAACACTTAGCAAGTTCTACTCATTTGAATGGTTTCGCTCCAAAACAGAAGTTTTCAATAAAGATCTCTGCTAGTTGAAAAAAGGTCATAATTTTCCCCCGAGGAAGGTTGTTGTACCATATTTGAGCAGATCCGGTAAGAGTTCCTGAAAATACCCTACATCTCATCTCTTCTGGAACTGCATAGATATCGGAAAGAGCTTGGTATTGTTCTATATGAAGGACAGGGTCAGTTTTTCCATCATATTTAGGCGTTACCATAGGAGCTTTGAATTTTGATGGTGTGGGAAATAATTGCCTGTACAAATGGTGTCCCTTGGACAAAAGTTCTTTGTAGAGGATTCTTGGCCTTAGCCATTTCCCCTATCTTTCCTCCAACCTTTGAATAAAGCCCTTCCATGCATCGTTTCCCTCCTCGGGCCTATTTGTTCGAGCAACTGATCGCATTGAATTTTCCTCTTGTGATCGAGTTGTTGGTCGTGATTAGGTAGAGCCTTCCCTTAGATCGGATGGTCGTGGAGAATTCCTCGACGCAATCCTAGGAGGACTTCTATTCCTCCTAGGCCCCAAATGGTCAAAAGGAGAGACTCTACTTAATCTTTCTACAGCACTAGTCCTTTCTGGAGATAGAGTGATGTTTCGTTCAGAATCTGAAGCTCATACTGATGAAGTCCGACCAGGTTGATAAGAAGGATCATTAGATCTCTCAGTACGATATGATTCGATGCGTCTAGATTGAGATACCTCCAGGAATATTGTTCGCCTAGTTCGTGAAGAGGGTAGACGGGTATTTCTCTGAACACTTCGTTGTCTTGATTGGGCTGGCACTCCGCATTGAACAATTTATATAAGTTAACGTATGGTTTCTTGCATGGCCGTTTGGCCTTGAGCTAAATTAGCCATTATGCCAGCCAGATCTGGAACATTTAGGGGAATAGATGGATTTGGAGGGATCCCAGCGTTTCAATTACTGGATTCCGGATTATCAACCATTGATGATGAATTTTTTTGGTGAAAAACGCTAAGTATTGTCGTTTCCCACAGACGGCGCCAATCTGTTGATGTAAAAAACTAGATTCGATCTAATTATTTTAATCACAGATAAAAATGAATAAATAAATATAAGACAATGGATTTTTAAAGTGGTTCAACCTTAGGAGAATGGCCTACGTCCACTATTTTTGTATTGCTGACTGTTTGCCTAGAATTCTCGATAATAGGTTTACCAAGAGATCCAGAGTCCCCTTCTAATGAGGAGGTTATAATGTATTTATAGCCTTGAGGTTGTAAAGGTGAAAGGACAATGCACTGTTATCTAGTAGATATATACATCTGTACGATAATAATGAGCATTTAATGTGCAGTTGTCCTTTAATTCTCTTGATTTGGATGCTTTGCACGCTAAGTAGCTCGAACCACCTGAGTTTCTCGGCACGCTTAAGTTACTCGGAGCCTTGAGTTCCTCGGTATGATTGAGTTGCTCGGGGCTCTTGAGTAGCTTAGTGACAGTATGTTATCCGTTGGAAGTATTTGTAATTGCCATGTAGGTTGACACATGTCTTCAAGTGAGTGGTCCACATCAGCAAACTAAATTTGGTATCAACACGCATTATGTTATCTTGCAGGGATTTGGTTTGGAGGATTGGGTGCAAGGCAATGTTGGAAGAGACTAACCCCTTTAGGTCACTTAGGCAAAACCTTGGATTACAAAACACTGCTTAGTAGCCTCTCGAGATACCATATCTGGGAACCCACTCGAGGGTCACCACTCTTAAAAAATTGTCTAGAAACTTAAAACATTGGTATTTACATACATCACAAGTTGCTCAAGCAATCATTAGTCAATAAACCTTCAATTCGATAAACTACCCTTTTGGAGTGATGTGACATCACATCCTCTGCAAGTTACTGCTTACCAACCCATTGACGTCAGCATGTCTGACATTCAGGAACTCGATAAAATAACAATCAAGTGAAAATATACCTAAGATGATAAGTCCATAGCTGATACATCACGTCCTATTTAATGTTATCATAACTCTGAGAGTCCAAATAGTGTTCCCGCTAAAATATCATATCAAGCTCATTTAATGCAATATCTTTGGCATTAAATGCACAAGACGAATGGCATTAAAATGGGTCAGACGCATTTAATATAGTAAGGTCATTAGAATGATATTGCTCTCCTATAAATACATCCAAAGTTATATTATTTAGGGATCGTACTTTTCTAGCCCAGAACTGCTGCCAAAATACTTCTAGACAAGAGAGTTTATCGTGAGAACATTTATTATGTGACCAACCTCATTTACTCCATTTGTGTTTAAGGTTACTGCCTTGCTTTCATTTCACTAAAGGTGCTTTCTCCTACTCCCTCCAATCAAGTAAACTGTGGGATCCTTTCATTGATTATTTAATTATAGCATTTATGTTGTAAGAACATATTTAATACAAGAGTTTTATACATTGAATGTGCCGACTTGAGACTTGTATCTATTATTTTTTATGTTTGTTTCGAGGCCCTAATAATCATCCCGATGAGGGGTTACACCTCCCTTGATATTAGTATCATTTTAAGAACTCACATCCTACAAGCAGGAAAGGCATTAGCCGTGGAACCACGATCACTATTACTAGATGACTCAGCTTGAGTAAGAAATTGTGGAGATAACATAATAGCATAGGAGGGAACAAATTGAGAGTTAAGTGTTACAACAGGTTCCCTAGAAGCCTGTAGAGAAATGACGACAATAGTTAAATGAAATATTTTGGCTTTCTTCCTAAGTCACCAAGCAGGTGTGAGATTTGAGTTGAAAAATCTTAGCAATTTCTAAGTCATCAAGTAGTTATGAGATTTGAGTTAAAAATATTATCAAATATTTTTCTAAGTCACTAAGTCAGTGTGAGATTTGAGTTAAAAAAATCTTATCAAATATTTTCACTAAGTCACCAAGTAGGTGTGAGATTTTAGTTAAAACATTAGCAAATATTTTTCTAAATCACCATCCAGGTATGATCTTTGTTTGTTTTATTTGTACGGGTATGTTTTCAAACATCTTATAGGAAACTAAAATATACCCCAAGAGCTTAATCACGGTCAATTGGAGTTGAGGGAGTGCTAGCTTCCCTAGCTTTATCGGCATGACTTTATCTAAAAGGAGCTTCTTCTTGGGATGGAAAGGGAATTCGAGCTTCCACGGGCACGAGAGACAAGTTAGACACAGGTTCTACCAATGAAGCAACAATATTAAAATGGGAAGAGGTAACACCTAATGATAGTAGGGGAACCTCAAGCCCAGAAGTGGTTGAACCACTCTGGGACAGATGTATCAATAAGAAGAAATTAGCTAAAAGTTAACACTGGCTATTACCTCTTCAAAGGCCTCTCATGGAATTCGACTTACAATTGGCCCCATGAGTGGGAAAGAAGGAAGGGATTCGTTGAGTGCTTTGATGATGATCACAACATCCACCTGAATAAAAAAAATACATACAACAATTGATTATTATCAACTAAACAACTTGAGGAAATGTACTTCGAAAGTTTTGGAAAAAGATAAGTTATCTTTAGTAGATGGGGGCTTTTCTATGTTGAACTTAAAGAAATAAGAGGAGGTAACTCTTTTGGGGGGGGGTCTGTGTCGTACCTAAAGAAAATTTAACTTCCATCACGGAGTTGTTCGTAATTCCCAGCTCACTAGGAGGAAACTTATTAATTGGGGGTAGATTGGTGGGGTTTTGAGCCACTCCCTAACCCGTTTGAGCTGAGATGGCTAAAATTTGTTAAGTCGCTTGAAAAATGCATCACCTTTTCTAATTTGTTGTGGAATTATGAGTTGAGCATTTAGATCCTCGCAAAGTACTACAATAATGGTAGTTATAAAGTCTGGGCAAACGTGAGAGAGTTTTTTTGACATTATGTCTCTGATAAATCTTAAAGGGAACACTTTAATCATACTCAAACTGATGGGCGCAACGATTGGCTTTGTATGTCTCAATTAAAACTCCCCAGTCAATGAACGAGGGAATATGCCCAAGGGAACACAACAACCAGAGTAGTCTTCTTTGTGATCACCTTTTTAGTCACCGTTTCAACAGTGTGATTGGGCTCAGTGAAGAATGTCCAAGTGTGGGCTTCAGTTTTCCCATCATAAGTCCTAGAGATAAAGAATGAGTATTTGTCAAGAAAATAGAGTATATATTTCCTAATTTGATTCTTATTCTAATGAAGTAACCTGTGGGGTCTTATAGAAGAGGGAACAATGGGACTCTGCGAAGGAGAAATGTCGAGGAATTTTGTATAAAGAAAATAGGTCAGAAGAATTGTGTTGGAAAAGTTTGAAACATTATACCTTCCCAGGGAATGTTCCATGACAAGGTGGGTTCTATCCAACCATGTGTAGATAGACCACAAAGTAATATCAATGAGAGGGAGATTAACGCCACGAGCAAGCCTCACAACGATGTTTATCATATCCCTTCGTGGTTGATCGTTGGGCTTGCTTGGAAGTAGAAAGCAGGAGAGAACGCACAGGATGTAAGTAGCTAACTCTAAGGGGAAATCCTTACCTTCACTATAGGTAACCTTAGGAATGTTACTTTGGGCGTGTTCAACTTGGGTGAGTTTAAGGGGAATATAGAAATAATGGTTGATAAGTTGGGTGAAAGTGGATTTGTTTAAGTCCCCAATACAATCACGACAGATCTTATCTAAAGTGGCTCGAGCAGCAGTCTCATCGACATCCAAAGCCTCATCATCAAAAGTGGAAACCGCATTGGGATCAAGTCCCAGCAGCTCACAAACGTCATCTAGGGTGATTGTGAATTTACCCCAAGCAGCGATAAATGTGTGGGATATTATGTTCCAATGAGATAAAAGTAGTTGAAGCGCCACATTATGTTTGGACAACGTGAAGTCTTTAAACCAAAAGGAATAATCAATGCCTACCTTCTTGAGTATGGTTGAATAGGTTGCTTGAATGTAGTTGGGCTAGGATGTGCACCCTTTTAGGTGACCTCCAAACCCCTTAAAGTCAATGTGTGAACATGGAAAGTACCCACAATCCAAATAAAAATACAAAGTTCCTTCTAGGGATAAGTAACCCAAAGTTTGTCCATCCTCAAATTCATCACCCAATGTAAAGGCCTCAGTTTTGGCATTTAGTTGCCCCAAAAAAGCCTTACACTCATCCTTAAAATTATCTCATTTTTTAAAGTAAGGAGCGTGATGGTATGGTTGAAGTTGTGCCTGATGTACCATCATTTCAGCCCCTAGGTCTTGACCAAAAACTTGGTTGGAGATCTCTAGTTGATGGCTGGAAGAGGCCATGGGTGAATGTGAAGAGGTTTTGATGGATGATAATACGCAAAAATACTATAGAGAATGAGAGAAAGAGAGAAAGGAGTCGGAGATGGAGTTTCACGACGATAAATAGGTGGTTTACAGGGCAAAAAGCACGTTCTCTCTATAAAAAAGCTCAAGCTCTAAGAACGAAAATGTTAGAAGTACATATAGCAAAGTGAAGAAGAAACGTTTAAGTTTTACGTTAAGAGGATATATGCGTTTGAAAGACAAGTTGGCATTTTGATTTCCCGCATGGGAATTTTAAAAGGCATGATGGCAGCTAGAGAAATAAGGCTAGCATAGTTAATCTTAACAAGCCCCGTGGCACTTCAGTGATGAAGGTATCAGATAATTAGACGTCAGTATTAATTGATGGCAAGCGCGAAAAAGGAGGTAGCTTTTTTATAAAGGAATATTTTCACAGTTTTTTTAAGGAATTAGGTGTTTGAAATTCAAATTCAACTAAGTGCCCTCGTTGGAAGTTTACCCGGGCCATATCTGTGTGTGGACACACAAGATAAGGTTTGTTAAAATAGAGGTTTATCGACTTGAGATGTTTAATACATACATTCACTACATCAAAATAGTTGACTTGTCACGGTCTTTGACAGTGACAAGTCCAGCTTGTCAAGGTCTTTGACCATGACAAGTCTGGGGGTGACAACTTCTTTATCACGAACTTATCACGATCAAAGACCGTGACAAGTTCATTAGACTTGTCACAGTCCTGTCAAAGTCTTTGACCTTGATAAGTTTTATCATGATCGAAGATCGTGATAAGTCCGTAATAAAACCAAAAAATTATCACGATCAAAGACCATGACAAGTTTCTTTGTCAAGGACTTATCACGGTCTTTGACCGTGATAATTTTGGACATAATTTAAAAAAAATTATTTGGCAGTATGGTCACTGCCACTAACCCTGCCCCTACCCCTGCCCCTGCCCAGCAGTATATTTATACCTCTTATATCATAATTATACCTGTCCAAACATCATATATCCAAATAAAATAGAAATAATATGCCAAATCATGGTATATATAACCCATATCCAAATAAAATAGAAATACAAATGTCCATATCCAAAACAACATGTACCAAAATAAAAAAAAATACAAATACAATCCAATATCCAAATAAAAAGGATAGAAATAATGTCATGAAGAAGGGTCTTGATCAAGTCGGAGGAGGAAGGAAGGCTACACGACATATGAACTGAGACACCCCTCAATATGTTGAACGCCACATTATTCGTGCAGCCACAAAGGTGATTTCTCCTTTCCGTTCACCACATGCATGATACGAACACTTGCCTTAATATTTTGGAGGGGACGTCCATGAATCAACATACCCGGGCTAAAGCACAGGTCCCTCAACCCCCTCGCTATCAGCTCCCCATAACATATGTCGAGTAGAAATGCGTTTGGACAATCAATTATTGACATAGGCCGCTCGATGGGGCTCGTGATAGGAAATGGATCATCATATGGCTTCGAGTCCGTATGTATCGACGATGAAGCAGTGATGTCCTCGTCCTCGTTTAACTCTACCTCCTTCCCTTTTCCCTTACCCTTGACCAACGAACGCTTCATGGAGGCATATATATCTAGTACCATCGCCTCCACCCTTGATAGTTTATCATCATGGATGTCTACCTTATGTGTCAACCCGATGTTGCTAGTCTCCATTCCTATGATCCTCGACTTCCCCACCCACGAGCTCACCCCCTAGTCCTCCCCTTGCGATCCGTCCCAAGCACTTGGCTGAGTGCGTCCGTAGCCAAATATGCTTTTTCGGCATCAGAATGCAACTCATGCACTTCCTTAAGCATTGCTTAAAAAGACAAAAAGTACACGATTAGTTAATTAAGTAAAAAAAAAATTATAGCGTAGTTAAAAAAAATTAACATTTATAACTTACAATGGTGGTTGCGACGTCTCAGGGCCACCTCCTTGTCCTTGTCCTTGCCCTTTTTCATTCGAATTGCCACATAGGCATCGATCCTATTTGGCTTACTCCCAGGGCCACTCCCCGTGTCCTGACATAAAATAACGCAGAATTAGTAAGAAATGCAAAGTAATGCTAAATTAGAATAACATAAGACTAAAATAAAAATAAAAATAAAAACTTACCATCATGTGCTCCACCTCAGGGTAAGACGTCCGTTGGAGTAGTGCACATCCAACTTTTTCGCCCAGTTGTCCCTCTCCAATTGGCGAGATGCCAATTTCCGCTCATCGATCTCATTGTCAACAAACTTTTTCCACTGTGCCAATGAGATCGGCTCCTTCGGGGGGCGATGTCACGTACTCTCAGAATGGACTCCCAGGTCTTCCCAAAGCACCGTACCCGCATATTATTCTTGCACATCTTATATTGATCCCTCAATTGTTCCAATGTGGAGTCGCAGAGATGTGGGGACAGGCCGAATTGTCCCTTTCATATAAATATAAACCAAAAAGAAAGTAAGTTTTAGCTGTTATAAATATAAATACACTACTTGTAGTGCCCCCCAGATGTTCATCTTAAGGTCAATAGGCACGACCCTCCAATTAGTGTACCCAGGGCCAACTATCGCCTTTAGCAACTCTAGCACTCTAGCCAATAATGTCGTATTATTCTCGATGATGGACCCAAATTTGCCCTATTTTGGGGGCCTACTGGTCGAGGAGCCCTCGTTGCCTCCGCTAGCGAGCTTGGATGAAGTCATTTTCTGCAAAAATTGTTATTATTAGTACAAACATGTTTATGGACTTTGAATTAATGCTCAAATCCGATAATAACAATACATACCAATTTTCAATATCAATTATACCAATACCAATACAAATTTATACTAATTTATACCAATGCCAAATATAATTTACACACATGCACACTGCCCCCCCCCCCCCCTCCCCCCCACACACACACATACACTCCCGGGTCATGAACTTTGAATTAATGCTTAAATTTATTAAAATCCTAATTAACATATTCACTTGGTTATTACAAGTATTAAAATGATCGAGTACAAATGAATAAAAGGCATTAAATTTTCGTCCGATAATAATAAAGCACTAGAATAATACAGCCACTGGTCATTACAAATCTAAAAATTATTTCAAATTCGGGTTATCATAAAAAATGGATTGATATTCGGTAGGAGTAGCCAAGTCATCCACACTATTGTTTAGACGCTTTGGCGCATGTAGGACGATTGACCACGGCTCGTTGTTGATATACTCAGAGTAAAATACTTTCTTAACCTTTTGAAAATCATAAACAAATGGCTCATCGCTCACGTGTTCATTGCTCTTAAACTTGGACAAGTCAACCATAATCAAATTGGTGCCAGAATAAACTTTACAAGCATTTTTAACCTCAACTCGTACCCAATCATAGTAAAATACAACCTCTTTGAAGCTTACATAGTACAATTAAAATAGATTTCGAATTGCACCATAGTAAATCATTTAAGCTTCAACGAGTTTTTTATCTTTTGCGCTCGCTTGAAAGAAAGTAAGAGCCTTGTATGAAATGCCCGAGTTCTATACATTTGTATTTTCCTCGTGCACCCTTACACCGAATATGTAGTCATTCAATCGATACTTTTTATACTCTTGTGCCATGAACAAGGGTCTAGTGAGTAGATCAGCAAGCCTTGATGTCGCATCACCCGTCTTTAAGAGCTGAGAATATAGATAAATTGATTAGGTTAGTTGTAAAGATTTCTTGTAATGTGACATTTAATAACAACCATTTTCATTATAATTACCTCGTGTGACAACCACGGCCTAAATTCGCTGTGTGATTGTGCCATTGTTTTCATCTTTTATTGTTCTCACGGCCTTCATATTTTCTGCATAGATCGTGACGAATGTATTTCAAATCTTCGACGTCTTCAAGTGTGTCAAATAGATAACGAGCTACTTGCTCATGTTGAAAACTCATTAATTTCACTCGTTTGCCCATCACATGACCACCCTTATCGACGAACTCATCATTGTCATCCACGTTGGTCGACATAGGCATATATTCCCGAGTGTAAATTAATGACTCCACGGTGATGTATTCCTATGCAATTCATCCTTAAATGTATCGTGTATTCTTGACGTAAACTTTGAAAACTTTCATCATTCTTTCAAATGGATACATCCATCGATGTCTAACTGGGCCTCAAAGACGTGCCTCGTCGCATAGGTGTACCAATAAGTGAACACTTATGTCAAAGAAAGATGGGGGAAAGTACTTCTCCAAAACACAAATAGCTTCGTTCACCGCCAATTTTGCGGCCACTATGTAATCTCTATTGACTACCTTCTCACATAAAAGTGAGAAGCATATATTAATTTGCATAATAGCCCTCCACAAATCCTTTTGCTTAGAGAAACAATGTTTAAACAATAGAGGAACCAATTGCATGATCACATGCCAATCGTGGGACTTACACTTATGTAAATTATGGGTGGCATAATTCACAATCCTTTGCAAGTTGGACAAAAATTAAATGGAACTTTCAAATTATATATTGTGTCTAAAAGCACCCTCATTTCCTCACTCGTCAAAATAAGCGCACCAAGGGGAATTATTGTCCTTCCCCTACTATCTTCTTTCAACCATAGTTGTGGCTTAAGTTCCAATGCTTTTAGGTCTTTTCGTGAATTTTCTCCATCCTTTGAATGACTCTACCCAAGTCATGTGTCCACAATATATTCAAAGATGTTCTTCTCTACGTACATCACATCCAATACATGGCGCACCAGGTTATTCTTCTATTAAGGCAAGTCAAATAAAATTAACCTCCTAGACCATGCCTTTCTTATCTCAGTTTCATTCCCAGTTAGGGTCTTCTTATGCTTGATATTCTTAACTTTAGGATTCCTACTTGGCATATTAGGGCCACAATTAGAAGATTTACTTTTAATTTTTGAGCCTAAAATTTTTCTCGACGGTAGCCAATGTTCAACCCCGCTCGGTAAAAAATTGGAACCTTTGTAAAATCTATACATATGAGCGGGCGGTAAAAACCTCCTATGTCAATGGTATATATTTTTTGAGCTAGTGGGGAGATAAAGAGATTCAGTCTTCTATCCATAAATGGTACACCCTAAATAACCATGTACTACACAACCGGATAATATCCCATAAGCTAGAAAATCATGAATTGCCCACATCAACATAGCTTTCAGCATAAACTCTTCTTTTCTAAAAGAGTCAAATGCTTGCACACCCTCTTCCCATAACTCATTTAATTCTTCTACCAAAGGATCCAGGGTAGACATCGATGTCCTCACTTGGTTCCTTTGTCCCAAATATCAACAAAGACGTCATTGAAAATTTAAGTCCCATACACTTTGAAGGGGGAGGTTGAGTGGGGCTAGGATCACTGACCATACACTCTGATTGAAGCTTATATTTTCAAATGGATTGAAATCATCTGTTGATATTGCCAAATGAATGTTATGCTGTTCTCGAGCAAAATCGGGATACACAAAACTCAACCTCTTCCAAGCTGTAGAATTAATAGGATGAAGCATGAGATTATTCCCTGCTTCTTTCCTGGCATGCCAGGTCATTGCCTCCGCTATCAATGGTACTTTGAAAAATCTCTATAATTGAGGTCCAACTGGAAAATATTTCAACACTTTTTGAGGAACTTTTGAGCTTGTGCCTTCCTTGCTAGTAGATTGGACATATATAGGTTCATTGCATACAGGACACCGATTGAGATTTTCATACTCCTTTCGGTATAGTATGCAGTCATACACACAATCATGAATTGATTTATAATTCATTCCCAAACCTTACAAACTATTTTTCATAGTAGGATAGTTATTTGGAAGCATATTCTGCTTGGGTATCAAGCCCTTCACCTAATTCAAAATTCCCGTCACGCTATTGCTAGACAAACCATATTGGGTCTTCTAACTATGCAAACCAACCATGGCGTGTAAAGTTGCTTGATCTTTTATCACAATCAGAGTATAACGGCTGGCTCACCTTAAATTTTAAACTTTGGTAGTCATCGTCAACGTTTTATCCTGATATCTTCATGAGCACCTGAACCTTGTACATCGTCAGTGACCTCATTCTCTTCCACTTCATGAACTCCATACGCGTCATCAACTAAATCCACTAGCATACTATGATCTACATTGTCATCCTCCCCTTGTACATCTATCCTAATTATTGAAGGTTATTGTGAAGGTTGCTCGGGAACAAAAGGAACTTTCGATTCCCCGTGAAAAATCTAAATTCGATAACTATCTTATATACCCCATCTTAACAAATGTAGTTCAATTGTTTCCACTCAAACACCTTACTGTTCTTACACCTAGCACACGGACACGAAAACTCTCCATCATTATGACATCTCTTTGTGTATTTCACAAATTCATTAGCATATCTGCGAAACACATCCCCTAGTCAATTTGTCTCATCCATCCACTCTTTGTATTTACAATAACCCATCACAGCTACTACAAATAATTACATATTATGGGTAAGAAGCGTATATTTGTCGATTAGCATAAACAAAAATGTGAATATTTAGTTCCCATTAATATAAACAATCACCTATTGGATACGTACGCATAAGAACTAGAAGGCTAGTTTCCATACGTAAATTTATTTGTGCATTTAAATTCAAATTCAATTTTAATTTGAAATTGAAATTAAAATTCAATTTATAATATTAATTCGTATTTCCTTCATCTTCTCTAAAGGGTGAGTGGTTCTATCCCATTTAAGACAACATATTTTTGTAATATACTTAACAGCTCGTGCACATTGTTCCAATTTGAGGAAAATTCGGCATCATATCACCATAGTTCTCCAAGTACACGACATAGATTTACAAGGGAGATTGTTATTTTAATTTATCAATTGAAATAACACTTGACATCGCATCATCTAATATGTATCCAGAAAACATTAATGTAACACCCCGCCTAATTAAACCCCGGGTGATCAGTCCTAAATTAAATTAGAATAGGTTTCTCAGTTGGTTCATTCTTAGAATCACTGTCGAAACTTTTTAATTACTAACCACCTAAGTGAAATTAGACTGGTGCCAAGGTTTATCTTTCAATAACTCAATGAAATACTAATGCAGAAATAAATAATTAACAATCACAAGCTAACTGAATACAACCATCACATATAAATAAGATTTTGGCCGAATAAACAATCGGCTAAAATCCAACACAAAAGTAAATACAGATAAAATAAATATCAAGGTATCTGAAATAAATACAAAATAAAATCGTGAGCAACGTGCTCGAATATCTTATAGAAAATCCCTATACTAGGAATAGAAGGAATAGAGGCGTCTATCCAAATCCTGCAACATCCACATATGCTGCAGCAATGAATCCCTGGAATGAATCAAGCCTGGCGTCCTTATGGCTGGATATCTAAAAGGTTTTGAAAATAATTTATAGCAAGGGTTAGAACCCAAAACGTTTTGAAAACATTTACCAAATGATTAACTTATAGTAATAAAATATGCATGAATGCGCTTCATATTTTAGATAGTGTCGCATTCCCTTGAGGATAGACTCACCCCTCAACTAATGTGCACACCTAACGCCTTCTTCATATCCCACCTAGTCATCTATCCCGAAACTAGATACTTGATATAACTCTTGTCAACCGCCCTACTCAATCCCGAGTAGTTTAAAAGCATGATTTATAAGTTATTTATCACCTTAACTTAGTTAATCATCTTCCTTGAAAGCCATATAACACTCACTAGTTATATCAATAATACACTTTTCTCCATATATTTAAATTTCCCTTATATAATTATTCACCCCATTATATACGCACAATTATCTTATAACAACCACACATGTTGAATGTGAATATAATCCATATATAATTAATACAATTCACTTCATGTATTTAATGACCCGTATATAACTATTTATCCCATTATATACGTATAACTATATTACAACATTCACACATATGTTGAATATAAATATAACCCATCCCCCCGAGTAATAACTCACCGGATGTATTCTCTAAAGTGCTATCACACTATTTGTACTCGCATAACCTAGTTACCCCAAGTCAGAATCGCTCACTAACTTGGCCAAAAATATAAACATAATGGAGGCGGTCATATTCCTTCCCTGAAAGTGAGATAAGCCCCTCAGACATATAACGGACGCTTTGACCTGGATATATACTCTTCCTACTCCTCAAGCTAGGGGATTCACCCACTACGCGCAACCTCCCTTGGTAGCACTAGAGTAGATGTATTAATAATATCTAACCACTGATATTTATAAGCACACACCATATATAAACTATCACACACCGTATGTATATATATATATATATATATATATATATAATATCCCGGATTTGTCGTGTACTGAATCCATAACAAAAGCCTATACATAATATCTTTAGTTTATGGTCCAACTCTGATTATTAATTAACTTGCACATTAATTAATTAAATTACTTTTAGTGTCACGCAACCAATATACTCGAACTCGCTCTGATGGCCCGAAATTAATATAATACCAGAGTCTAGATCCCCGACTTCGAATTAATTAGATTTAATTCCTAATTAATTTAATAACTTGGCATTGCTCAACCAATATACCTGGACTCGCCCACTCGATCCGTATTTAATTATTTTGGAATATTTTTTCCAAAACTAATAATAATGTGTAACACATCAATCCCTCCAAATTCCAATTAGTCCCCCTTACAATTGTTAGGAATTTATGTTCCATATTTATTTCTCATTAAATAATGTATGGGAATTGTAATTTTAAATTAATTTCTCTTATATATAAAACTGGCCGTCCTGTCAAAAATCCTGGACCATCGATCGATCGATCGATCGAACAGGTCTTCTTCTTCTTCTTCTTCGGCTCTGTTTCAGCCATTAACGAATTTCTCCAAACTCCAACGTCTTCGATGGATCAACTCAAGCGCAGACTACATTTTTACTACATGGTAACATGATTCGAACCTCCCCTACAACCTCAAACATGACTAAATTTTCCACAAATCTCAACTCGGGACACTCGTGGGTCTTTCTTTGTTCAATCCCTATTTCATCCCTCTATACCAATTTCATTCACAAATTTCTATTGGGTTTTTCACGTCTAAGTTAAATATCTACTCAGAATCATGTAACACAGTAAATTTCTACATCAAATCTCATTTTGGTGTTCAAATTACAAAAATCCCATTTTGTACCCGTTTATACCCAAAATGAATCTTAGATTTCCACATCACCAAAAATATGAATTGGATATCATAAACAAACATCACAGCAAGTTAACCACTTGCCTTCTGGGGTTTGTAGTGTTTGATCCGTTGGTGTAAAGGCAAGCTTGATGATCAGCACTGTAATAACCCGTGTAATTTTTGGGGTATTTTCAAAATAAAGAGGAAAAATAAATTTTGAGATAAAATTATTTTTATTACTCAAACTTATTGGTTATTATTTTTAAAGGCGATAATTTCAAACGGTTTCGAAAACAGAGTTAAAACGGATTTTATATTGATTTTACAATATTTTACGTTATAGGCATTTTTTAGGCGAACTGCCAGTTATCTTGGGCGATCGATCGATCAACGCCTCGACCCCAGCAGAAAACGTGCGCATTAAGAAGTTTTTAGATTTAAAACTCTTATTCTTTGCCTTATAAAATAAGGTCGTGGGTGACCCTTTTTTGTACAACTTTTTGGCAGCAAACATGTTTTTAATTCCTCTCTTTTATACACATTTTGCCCCTTTAATTTATGCATTCAACCTTAGGTTTTTGGAGGTGTTCTTGGGGCAGTTTTGAGGTTGTTCTTGGAGGATTTTTTAGTGATCTTTGAGGACTGATTTTTGGTGTCTTTTTCTGCTTTTCTGGGCAGATTCTTGATGGTATCTTTTGGTGGTTTGAGGTATGGGATTTTACACAATATGCTCCTTAATCTCTCGAGTATTATTCTCATTGTTTTCTTGTGATTATTGACTCATATTTGAATTTCTAAATTCATTGGAATCTGGAAATATTTGTTGGAATCTAATTTTGATTCATGTGGTGTTACTTTTGGTGTTGAGCATGTTGTCATGAAGATTTTAATATGGCACGAAAGTTGGGCACCCAACAATATTTCTTTTTCCGGATATGCTAAAAAATGCATAGGCGTGGTACAGTGGTGAGGCTTAGTGACACGGTTAATGTGTTGTTGAGAAATTATAGTGATATAATTGCTTATGAGATTCGCATTTGATTTTAATATTCGTATTCGTATTGTGACGTTTTATTCAATGCTAACATATTTGTTGAGCATCTTTCCTGTCGTATTGTGTACTTCCCCATCTTTTCTTTTAGTGGCAGGTTAGCGCAGATTTTAGGGCACTACGGAGTTTGATTTTAGCGAGGATTATTTTGGAAAGATTTTTAATACAAGATGAGAAGACTTGTATTTATTTTGATGTATAGAACATTGGAGATTTATTTTAGTTGTTGTAATTATTTCGAGAGATTTGTTGTATTAATTTGAAGATGAAATCAGTAGTTTCTTTTCTATTATGGGATTTAGATGCTCTATACCTTGTTATATTGTGTATTAGTTTAGTTTTATCGATAGTGGCGCTCCGTTATCTCTCTCCGGGCGGGCGGGGTGTGACAGATGGTATCAGAGCATGGTCTTAGGTCTCGTAGGTTATGAGTCCGTTTAGCTTCCGCGTTGTCGATCTTTGAATCCCTTTGATTGATTCGCACTCCTTAAGGTTGAGGGTCTAGCATACGTGTTAGATGTGTTTCTTGGAAATGTGAAGCTTTGTGCTAATAACGTCGTAGGCATTGAGTTTAGAATTCGTAAGCTTAATGTGAGGATCCTTTGAATGGATTTTGGAGACGATAATTATTTTGGAGATTTTAGTACAGATGTTAGGTATCGTATGTATCGGTTTTTGATGTTGAGATTTAATTTGAGGACGTTAGCATTTTGATGACTTTCGGATATAGGATCGAGTGGGGGATTTGTGAGAGCGTGTGGTACGCCGTTATTTTCATAGTTATGCGTATGCATATAGGTAATATATATTATTTTGTTGTTCGTGGGGTAGGTGTGCGTAGGATTGGGTGTATGGGAGCCCAATTATGGTATTCTACGAGTAGTTATATGTGAGCCTTATTTTCTTTTTGCGAGATTTAAGTGTTTATGTGGACGCTTCGTCTAATTTCGAGGACGAAATTCTTTACTAGTCAGGAAGTATGTAACACCCCGTGTTTTTATTAACTATTTTTATTAATTAATTGGAATTTTTGAGAAAAAAATAAATTTTTTAATTTAATAATTTTTATTGGCTAAATATGTTGGTTATGATTTTAGAAGAATAAAACTTCAATCAGAATTAAAATCGGAGTTAAAATGGATTTTATATTGATTTTACAATTTTTGTCCCTTATAAATTTTTTGGACGAACTGTCAGATTTTAGGCATGATCGATCGATCTATGCCTGGGGTAGATCGATCGACCCTCCCGAAAAACGTGAGCAGTAAGCTGTTTTTAGTATTTGTGTAGGATTATGACTCCTAATCACTATATAACCTTGTTAATCCGTAGGGGGACATCTCATAATCACTTTTTCTCTAGTTTTTCACCGGAGAACACTTCCAAATATTTTTCCTCTCACCCAGAATCATCAACCTTCTTCATTATCAAGCTTTTTGTCACAAGTTTTGGGAGGCTTAATTGGAGTTTAATCAAGTTGGTTCAAGAACACTTTTTTGCTAATTTTTCGCAAGGAATCCAGATTTCTAATCAGATTTTCAACACGATCTTTACAGGCATGAATACTTTATTCTTTTCCTTTAGTATTATGCGTTTTAAGTGTCGCCTAAACACTTAATTACATGTTTTCTTAAAAATAATTAGTAACTTAATTAGAAAAAGTGGATACTAATTATGAGGCTGTTTTTTTATAAAATCTTTCAATCTGAATAATATTCATAACTCTTTCGGTACATAGGATTCATGAGTGATTTGGGGTTTTATTGGTGTAGGTTGCATGTAGAAAAACCCTAGCTTTAAAATAATTGACTTTTGGGTGCGTATAACTCGTGTAATATATGTAGAGATATAATAAAATTTGGTTTTTGATGTATATATGATGAAAACTTGGTATATTCAATTTAAAATAATTAAATGAGATTATTTGGGTATTGTTGACGTTGTGATAATTAAATTAAAGATTTAATTGAATTGGACTATCATGCGCAGTTTTATACGTTGACTAATTATTCTTCTTGGTATGACTTGTTGGTATTATTAAATATCATTGTAACGACGGATTGTTGGGTATTATTGCTCTCCCTATATTTTAGAATGCCTTCTAGGAATGGGACTAGTGAGGAAAAATTATCACGGTTTTATTGTGTTGGGGGTGGGATGATTTTTATTACTTTATTCTTGTTACGCTAGTCTAGGTATGAGACTAGGTTATGATTTATGTTAGAAAATCCTCCTATAGATAGGTTAGGACGTATTGATAACTTGGGGAACCTTAGGTATGGGACTAAGGGGTATTTTGAGGATCTCACCTCGATTAAAGGGTGGGGTGTTTATAAATTGTGAATTGAGAAATTGAGAACTAATACCTAAGATAATAAGACGGATATTAAAATATATTGACGACATAATCAGCGAGGGCCGACAGTTTAAATGGGCCAGCCAGCATTTTATGTCGTGTCGTGTGTGGAACATTGTCAATCAGTGAGGGCCGACAGTTTAAATGGGTCAGCCGGCGTTTTAACGAGGGGATGTGCATTTTAGTGGAGAAATCACCCAAGGTGGGAGGACCGTCATAATAAAATGAGGTTATAATAAAAGCTGGTTAATTTAATTAAATTAACATCGTGGGACTTGGGAATCTAAAATCATATTGGTGTGCCTTTATTAATGGGATTTTTACAGGTAGTTAGGGGTTTATATTTATCGCGTTTAAATTAGTTCGTTCAATTTAAAATATTCTATTGTGATATTTATTGCGTATAATGCTATTGTCTGGATTCAAGGATCCTATTTTAGGGGAGTAGTGTGTACTCTTGCTCGGGGCTTTGGCTCTGACCCATGCATTGACTAATATTTTTCAGGATTAGAATTGGAGAGGTTGCATAAGATTTTTGGAGATTATCATTTGGAGGTGCAGCTGGAGCGGATTAACTTTGTTTTTTTTAGCTTAGACTTTCCTTTCAGTCATATTTCACTATGAGACTCAGTTTAGAGAGTTATTGGGCCATTCGGTTCCAAAGTTGTTTATGGAATTTATTTCAGTTATTCGAAGTTGGATCTTTATTCAGATTTTTAATTAATCATTATTGGAGATTGGATTTTCGAAGTTAGCATGTGATCGATCTTTTATCGCTTAGTTATTTATGATTATTTGAGGTTGATTCGATTATTTATCTTATGGACTGATTTATTTATGTCTCATATTTGTCTCATGCTAAGAATGGTATTTTATTTACACGCGTCCGTCTCAGTTTTGGTGGCGACCGACGCCAGAATTAGGCGGGGTGTGACAACCCTCGGGTATACGACCACCCTCGGGTCTTGGATTTTGGGTCTGTTGTGTTTTTGTAGTGCATATTTGGAGATAGAAATTTTAGATGATCGTTTCGTGTTAGGCATATAAATTAGATGTGAGATATTGGATTTTTTGGTGACGAGATTATTTTTGGAGATTATTGGCCTGATTTTTTAAAGTTAGGTATTCGGCGAATTTCGAGGGCGAAATTCCATTGTTAGTGGGGAAGTGTAACAACCCGTGTAATTTTTGGGGTATTTTCAAAATAAAGAGGAAAAATAAATTTTGAGGTAAAATTAATTTTATTATTCAAACTTGTTAGGTATTATTTTTAAAGGCGATAATTTCAAACGGTTTCGAAAACGGAGTTAAAACGGATTTATATTGATTTTACAATATTTTGCCTTATAGGCATTTTTTAGGCGAACTGTCAGTTTTCTTGGGCGATCGATCGATCGACGCCTGGGGGTCGATCGATCGACCCTAGCAGAAAACGTGCGCAACAAGCAGTTTTTAGAGTTTTATTTCTTTACAACTCTTATTCTTTGCCTTATAAAATAAGGTCATGGGTGACCCTTTTTTGTACAACTTTTTGGCAGCAAACATGTTTTTAATTCCTCTCTTTTATACACACTTTTTCCCTTTAATTTATGCATTCAACCTTAGGTTTTTGGAGGTGTTCTTGGGGCAGTTTTGAGGTTGTTCTTGGAGGAGTTTTTAGTGATCTTTGAGGACTGATTTTTGGTGTCTTTTTCTGCTGTTATGGGTAGATTCTTGATGGTATCTTTTGGTGGTTTGAGGTATGGGGTTTTACACAATATGGTCCTTAATCTCACGAGTATTATTCTCGTTGTTTTCTTGTGATTATTGACTCATATTTGAATTTCTAAATTCATTGGAGTTTGGAAATATTTGTTGGAATCTAATTTTGATTCATGTGGTGTTATTTTTGGTGTCGAGCATGTTGTCATGAAGATTTTAATATGGCACGGAAGTTGGGCACCCGCCAATATTTCTTTTTTCGAATATGCTAAAAAATTCATAGGCGCGGTACGGTGGTGAGGCTTGGTGACCCGGTTAATGTGTTGTTGAGAAATTATAGTGATATAATTGCCTATGAGATTCGCATTTGATTTGAATATTCGTATCCGTATTGTGACATTTTATTCAACGCTAACATATTTGTTGAGCATCTTTCCTGTCGTATTGTGTACGTTCCCATCTTTTCTTTTAGTGGTAGGTTAGAGCGGATTTTGGGGCACTACAGAGTTTGATTTTAGCGAGGATTGTTTTGGGAAGATCTTTAATACAAGATGAGAAGACTTGTATTTATTTTGATGTATAGAGCATTGGAGATTTATTTTAGTTGTTGTAATTATTTCGAGAGATTTGTTGTATTAATTGATGAAATCAGTGGTTTCTTTTCTATTATGGGAATTAGATGCTCTATACCTTGTTATATTGTGGATTAGTTTAGTTTTATCGATAGTGGCACTCCGTTCGCTCTCCCCGGGCGGGTGGGGTGTTACAAGCACCTAATCCGTTCCTTAATTTATCCCCCCTTATAAAGGAATTTTGTCCCTGAAATTTGGTCATTACTACGGAGAATAACTCTAGATATTGCTCTCATATATCCTCCTCCCGGTCCCACATATACTGATCAATACTGTGACTACCCCACTCCATTACACTCTAACTGGTGGTACTATCTTAGACTGCAGCTTACGCTCACATAGCTATCGGTATCCCCTCATATAAGCTGTCTTATTTCAAGTCATTATCCTCGAGTGGAACGTGCCCAAAAAGCTCAATCGCTCCACATGTGTCCCTCCAGCTATACCACGTGGAACACATCCCGTATCCGCTGAAGATGTTCTGGCAAACCTAGTAGATAAGCTACCAGTCTTACCCTCTCAAAGATAGGGAAATGACCCACATACCTCGATGCTAGCTCCCTTTTCTTGCCGAACTTCATCACTCCTTTCATAGGAGGCAGCCGAACCAATACCTAGTCACAAATCTTTAACTCGATGGCCCCTGACAACATAGTGTCCGAGAAGATGAGCCTATACTACACCGGCTCCACTATCTCTCAGTTAGGAAATTCCCCCCCTGTGTGGGTGTCAGTTTCCTTATTTCCAAACGCGTGATTGTCTTCCAGATAATTACCCGCATTATCCATGACTAATCATGTCAGACTTGAACCTTTAACCCACGGTGACGTAACGCTCCTTACGTCCCTGAACTATACGAAAGGATACAACTTACTTAATTCTCGCTGATGAACCATAACCCATCTCGGGTCCTCGTAGCTTGTTATTTTCCCACCTCTTATTTACCAAAGGTGGATAATGAAACTTTTCCCATAAAGTCTCCAAAGGTGTTACGCAGACCAAACTGTTACGAGGCATCACACATAACTCTACCTCTGGTAAATACTACTCCCGAATTACCCAAAAATCTAGAATGCACAATCCTCTCTTCCCGTCTACCCATCGACTATGGGCGACACATTCAACATAATATGTAAATCTGTCCCGATCACCTCCTGACACTTTTTACCAGAGGTGGGACTGAAGGTCTCACTCAAATTTCCAACAATATTGGACGACACCTTGTTCTGTTTCACTCCTTCTCGTTAATAGTAAAGTTAGGGAAACTACTCGATAATATAGCCCATTCCAAGATAACAATTCGTTTTATGTCAATCCATTCAGTTATGCGATAGAAACCTTGACCCCTCCACGACTCTACCAACCTGAGCATTAATCCCTTCACTGGAACTATAAAAATTTTAAAAAAAATCCTGGTTGAAACCCTCCAATCAACCTTTTTCCATTCTTAAATGGTCTACCCGAAGACAAATTCACTATGTCTCATTCATCACCAATTCCCATGCTCAAGAACTCTAACCCTTGTGCATTTTTCGTCAGGTAGGACTCTACACCATGCCCATGTGGAAAAAAAACACTCTAGGCATAAGACTAAGTGAACCTCTTTTCTATTTCCCAAAAATGTGGGTTTCTCCCTTGCCTAGGTATACCGTATTACATAGGTCTCCCCCACCATTCGACTCCCTATGGTGGAGGTAGTTCTCCTTGATATACATATAGTCAGACCCTTTCTTTCTCAAAAGGATTTCAGTTCACTAAACTTTTCCACTTATTTTCTGATTGCCCCGCAGGCGTACATTCAATATGTTTACTTATACATCCCTTTATATAAGACGACTCTGAAATCACACTAACCAGGGCACCCATATGCCCTATATCCCATGCTTAACCGCACAAAAATTATCTTAATTAACCATGGTGCCCATGCACCCTGTCCCTGTGCTCAACCGCACGAAAGTTACCCGACTATGCTAGCCGTAACCCATAGTATAAGTTCCAACCCGTAGACATATCACATACATGAATAATAACCGGGGTACCTAACGTATGTACTAATGACCAAACATCTGACCACTTCCAACGTTACGGTAAGTTTCATGCGTGGGACATCACGTAAAGCGAAATCCAAATAAGGAACCCCCCGATACACTACCACTACCTAACATTGTCGGTCGTAGAGATCTGTTAGATCCTCAGTCCATAGCACGTACCCCTAAATACCTGTCTCTTAACACAAAAGCATACACGCCTACTCTTATGCTATAAAAGACAACATAAAATACCGTGCACTTATTATCACTAGTTCTTATGCAAAATAAATCTCGAGCTATCTCTCCCTGCTTGAAAAATAATTCTAACCGCCCCAAATCGCTTCAGTATACATCCCTTCTTATCAGGAAAAATATAATAATACAAGACATTCTTATATGTCTATCGTACCACACAATACAAGCTATATACACATATATATAGGCTATTCTCCCTCTCATGTGACACCTAGCAAGAGTCATTCATAACCTGGTGTCACGAACACCAAAACTTACTATCACTAATCGTAATAGTTCATACCCATTGCTAACAAATCCATACCTAGGAAAAATCATGTTTTCATAAAACTCCTCAAAATGAGTAAATCTTTTAAAATATACCCTCTTAGTTTTCACACCTGCTCCCTTGCAGATAAGACAAAAGAGAGCCCCGTTACCCCGTGGTAACCATATACTTAATTGTAACACTACTATACACCCACTAAACTCGTCCCCCATGCGAATATAGTGCTAACAAGAATATTGTGATCACTCGTGTCACGAAATTCACTCAATCTATCCGAGGATAAAATTCATACTTCCACTCGCCTATACACCGGCGGCCCAAATGGTTCCTGGACATAATATTCTCATCCGACCGAACCAAAACTTCGCAATTGTTGTTCCTACTGGGCATCCCACTTCTATCTCCTGACTCACTCTGGACATAATCAATTTTTGTGGTTCCACTTCCACACATAAGACACCTCTATGTGTCAATCCCCTGCCTCGGGTCCAAATGGACATGTTATGGTTGTACTTCTCGCGTACTTGGTAGTATTGACCCTAAGTGCTACCCCCGTTGTCCCTTTTGTCTTTCCTAGCACTATAGAACTCGTTATTGGTCTCGATGACCCGGATCAAATCCACACTCAATAGGTAGAAATTTACTTAATTTAAAACGTCAAGACGGATCCCTTACTAGGTATACCCTTTCGTCGGGCTTCACTAAAACCATTAAATCTCATTTCGTTCTTAGGTTAAACTCTCTAACCTTATTGGCTCCTGTATCTTAGAAGCGTTAATGAAAGATGGCAAATAAAAGATATTGACGACCTCAACACTAGTCATCCTAGTCGGACTTCCCATCCATTATTGTGTATTCTCACATGGTTCATTATCCATTTGCGAGTTCCTTTATCGTTATCCGTATCCCCTTCATCGATTATGAAGTTCGCTTATACAATTTATCGTCTCTCTCACGATCAGTTACAATCTTACCCATTTCATAAACTTTGAAATTTCACTCGCATCCCTATTTGAATAGCGGATGGACGATCTTATGGTCACACCGTATCTAAAATTTCTCGTTTAACTCCATATATTCTCCTTCATACTGACTCTAAAAAATAATCCTCCCCGGCTCTCTCTCCTTCCCAATAATGCTGAGCGAGTCCAAAATTGTATCACCGTTCTCTACAACAGTTCTTGGGGAAATTACTTCCCCCAAGTGATTATCCCATTCAATGAATACTCTACATTTTCCGTCTCTCCTCTCCTCCTTCCGTACTTCTTACGGACCTCGCTAGTCGTCCGAATTTGTTCGGTGTACAATGCCCAATCGAACTCGTATATGAATCACATCAACTATACTTGATAGCAGGAGAATGTAAGTCGCATACGTAGAGGAATACAATAATCCTATCATAAGGCTCTACATCAAAGAATGCTAAACTGAAGTGTGAAAATTCGGACAGATCCTAAGTACACTAGAACCTGATGCTCTGATACCATATGTAACACCCCGCCTAATTAAACCCCGGGTGATCAGTTCTAAATTAAATTAGAACATGCTTCTCAGTTGGTTCATTCTTAGCATCACTGTTGAAACTTTTTAATTACTAACCCCCTAAGTGAAATTAGACTGGTGCCAAATTACTCATGCATAAATAAATAATTAACAATCACAAGCTAACTGAATACAACTATCACATATAAATAAGAATTTTGGTCGAATAAACAATTGGCTAATATCCAACACAAAAGTAAAGACAGATAATAATAAATCTCAAGGTATCTGAAATAAATACTAAATAAAACCGTAAGCAACATGCTCGTATATCTGATAGAAAATCCCTATACTAGGAATAGAAGGAATAGAGGTGCCTATCCAAATCCTGCAACATCCACATATGCTGCAACAGCGAATCCCTGGAATGAATCAAGCCTGGCATCCCTGTGACTGGACATCTAAAAGGTTTTAAAAATAATTTATAGCAAGGGTTAGAACCCAAAACATCACTACACCAAAAACAGGAATCTGGCACGGTTTAAAACTGTGCCATATCAAATCTGGCACGGTTTTGGACTGTGCCAGAATCAGGTGTACCAAAATGACCATTTTTTCTAACACGGCTCAAAAGCGAGCCAGATCTGACCAAACAGGAACACTTCTGGCACACTTTTAAACCGTACCAGAATTTGATATTTCTGGCAGACTTTTGGCTTAGTTTTGAACTGTGCCAGATTGAGCACACTTTGAAAAACTTTTGGCACAGTTCAAAACCGTGCTAAAATTTGATACACTTTTGGCACGGTTTTGAACTGTGCCAAATTTTTTATAAAAAGAAAAAAAATTATTTGAAAACAAGAAAATTCACAAATTGCAAATCCTGCAAGTTGTTGATAAACTAATGTACATACAAACTTCAAAATATTACAAGTCTTTAGTAGTTCACATTCCAAAAAAAATTGGGCAGAGTTTCCTCTATTTTTTGGACATTCTAAAACCTGTTAATATAAAACCTGCGTAACATAAAGTCCGCACGGCCACAAAATATAACAATAAACTAACAAAAGCCCGCACGGTCATAAAAGTTAACAATAAAACTACAAAAGCCCGTAGGGTGATAACACAAAAAAAATAGAATCATGAATAAACCCCTTGTTGTAAACCATTGAGTTCTCTGTGTGTTCCACGTGAATAAATGCTAACGATAAAATGTTATCCTGCAAAAAAATAGGATACAAAAAAGAGACGATATTAGTAACCAAGCAATTTATAAAAAAATCTTACTCGAGCTAAAAAATTACATATAGGAGTTGCAATTATTATTATATTCTAAAATTGAAAATCTTACGCAAGTTATGACTACCTGATCAGTTCCTACGAGTTATATTGGCCCCGTGCGAGGTGTTCTTACCTCTTACGGGGCCGTTTCGGGGCTGGTTTGGGTTTTCACCCTCAAACGGCTTGTTTTCAAGCCTAATCTACGTATTTTGAAAATATCATCATATTCTCAAATTGAGAGACCCGGGACTACGCGGTCAGTTCGTACAAGTTATATTGGTCTCGTGCAAGATATCCGTGCCTCTTACGGGACCGTTTGGGGGTTGGTTTGGGTTTTCACCCTCAAACGACTTATTATCAAGCCTAATCTACGCATTTTGAAATTATCATCAGATTCTAAAATCGGGAGACCTGAGACTATGCAGTCAGTTCGTACAAGTTACATTGGTCCCGTGTGTGGTGTTCATGCCACTTATGGGACTGTTTGGGGGCTAGTTTGGGTTTTCACCCTCAACCGGCTTATTTTCAAGCCTAATCGACGTATTTTAAAATTATCCTCATATTCTAAAATCAGGAGACTCGGGACTATGCGGTCAGTTCGTACAAGTTACATTGGTCCCGTGCGAGGTGTTCGTGCCTCTAATGGGCCGTTTGGGGATTGGCTTGGATTTTCACCCTCAAACGACTTATTTTCAAGCCTAATATACGTATTTTGAAATTATCATCATATTCTCAAATCGAGAGACCCTGGACTACGCGGTCAGTTCGTACAAGTTACATTGGTCCTGTTCGAGGTGTTCGTGCCTCTTACAGGACCGTTTGGGGGTTGGGTTGGGTTTTCACACCTTAAGGGCTTTTTTTTAAGCTTAATCGATATATTTTAAAATTATCATCATATTCTTAAACAGAGAGACCCGCGACTACCTGATCAGTTCCTACGAGTTACATTGGGCCCGTGCGAGGTGCTCGTGCCTCTTACGGGGCCGTTTAAGGGCTGCTTTGGGTTTTCACCCTCAAACGTCTTGTTTTCCAGCCTAATCTATATATTTTGAAATTATCATCATATTCTCAAATCGGGACACCCGAGACTACGCGGTCAGTTCGTACAAGTTACATTGGTCCCGTGTGAGGTGTTCGTGCCTCTTACGGAGCCGTTTGGCGTCTGGTTTGGTTTTTCACCCTTAAACGGCTTGTTTTCAAGCCTAATCTACGTATTTTAAAATTATCGTTATATTCTTAAATCGGGAGACCCGAGACTACGCGGTCAGTTCGTACAAGTTACATTGGTCCCGTTTGAGGTGTTTGTGCCACTTACGGGACCGTTTGGTGGCTGGTTTGGGTTTTCACCCTCAAATGGCTTGTTTTCAAGCCTAATCTACGTATTTTGAAATTATAGTCATATTCTCAAACTGGTAGACTCAGGACTACACGGTCAGTTCGTAAAAGTTACATTGGTCCCGTGCGAGGTGTTCGTGCATCTTACGGGGTAATATGGGGGCTCGTTTGGATTTTCACCCTTAAACGGCTTATTTTCAAGCCTAATCTACATATTTTGAAATTATCATCATATTCTCAAACCTAGAGACTCGGGACTACGCAGTAAGTTCGTACAAGTTACATTGGTTCCGTGCGAGGTGTTTGTGCCTCTTACGGGGTCGTTTGGAGGATGGTTTGGGTTTTCACCCTCAAACGGCTTGTTTTCAAGCCTAATCTATGTATTTTGAAATTATCATCATATTCTCAAACCGAGAGGCCCATGACTACCTGATCAGTTCCTACGAGTTATATTGGTCTCGTGCGAGGTGGTCGTGCCTCTTATGGGTCTGTTTGGGGGTTGGTTTGGGTTTTCACCCTCAAAGGACTTGTTTTCAAGCCTAATCTATATATTTTGAAATTATCATCATATTATCAAATTAGGAGACCCGGGACTACACGGTCAGTTAGTACAAGTTACATTGGTCCCGTTCGAGGTGTTCATGCCTCTTACGGGGCCGTTTGGGGGCTAGTTTGGGTTTTCACCCTCAAACGGCTTGTTTTCAAGTTTAAACTACGTATTTTGAAATTGTCATCATATTCTCAAATCGGGAGACCCGAGACTACGCGATCGGTTCTTACAAGTTACATTGGTCTCGTATGAGGTGTTCGTGCCAGATACAGGACCGTTTGGGGGTTGGTTTGGGTTTTCACCCTCAAACGGCTTGTTTTCAAGCCTAATCGACGTATTTTAAAATTATCATCATATTCTCAAATCTGGAGACCCGGGACTACGCGGTCAGTTCGTACAAGTTACATTGGTCCCGTGCGAGGTGTTCGTGCCTCTTACGGGGCCGTTTGGGGGTGGTTTTGATTTTCACCCCTAAATGGCTTATTTTCAAGCCTAATCAACGTATTTTGAAATTATTATAATATTCTCAAACCAGGATACTCGGGACTAGCGGTTAGTTCGTACAAGTTACATTGGTCCCGTGCGAGGTGTTCGTGCCTCCTACGGAGCCGTTTGGGGGCTGATTTGGGTTTTTACTCTCAAACGGCTTATTTTCAAGCTTAATCTATGTATTTTGAAATTATCATCATATTCTCAAATCGGGAGACCCGGGACTACGTGATCAGTTCGTACAAGTTACATTGGTCCCGTGTGAGGTGTTCGTGCCACTTACGGGACCGTTTGGGGGCTGGTTTGGGCTTTCACCCTCAAACAGCTTGTTTTCAAGCCTAATCTACGTATTTTGAAATTATCGTCATATTCTCAAATCGAGAGAGTCGGGACTACGCGGTCAGTTTGTACAAGTTGCACTGATCCCGTGCGAGGTGTTCATGCCTCTTACGGGGCCGTTTGGGGGTTCGTTTGGGTTTTCACCCTCAAACGACTTGTTTTTAAGCCTAATCTACGTATTTTGAAATTATCGTCATATTCTCAAACCTGAAGACTTGGAACTACGCGGTCAGTTCGTTCAAGTTACATTGGTTTAGTGCGAGGTGTTTGTGCCTCTTACGGGGCCGTTTGGGGGCTAGTTTGGGTTTTCACCCTCAAATGGCTTGTTTTCAAGCCTAATCTATGTATTTTGAAATTGTCGTCATATTCTCAAACCGAGAGGCCCGTGACTACCAAATCAGTTCGTACGAGTTACATTGACCATGCGAGGTGTTCGTGCCTCTTAAGGGGCCGTTTGGGGTCTAGTTTGGGTTTTCACCCTCAAACGGCTTGTTTGCAAGCCTAATTTACATATTTTGAAATTATCGTCATATTCTCAAACCGAGAGACCCGGGACTACGTGATCAGTTCATACAAGTTACATTGGTCCCGCGCGAGGTGTTCATGCCTCTTACGGGGCTGTTTGGGGGTTGGTTTGGGTTTTCACCCTCAAAGGGCTTATTTTCAAGCTTAATCTATGTATTTTGAAATTATCATCATATTCTCAAATCGAGAGGCCCAGGACTACGCGGTCAGTTCGAAAAAGTTATATTGGTCCCGTGAGAGGTGGTTGTGCCTCTTACGGGCCCGTTTGGGGGTTGGGTTGGGTTTTCACCCTTTAAGGACTTTTTTTTAAGCTTGATCGATATTGTAAGAGGGTACTTTAGATTATAAATAGAGGCGTGACCCCCTATTGAGTATGGTAATGATAAGTCAGTTGGTTAAAGCTTAGGATTAATGACAGAACATATAAACATGAACCCGATGAAGGTAAACTCAGCTTAAACTCCCAAAATCTCTCGTGTATAACCCGGGTAATAATAATGAACTTTAGAAGTGGCTTAGCTAGAGGGAGAGGGAAGTAAGCACCCTAGATACACCCTGGCGGGCAGGTAGAAACACACAAAACACCCTCAAGAATCTCTGTCAAGTAGTAAAAGCTTCGTAATAAATGACAATGGTGAGTCAGTGAACTCTCTAGTTTGCAATAACTCTTTTCAATTCTCAAAAGGGATCATCCTTTCTCAGAGGTGGTTGGGGTCCTTAAATAGCCCCCCACACCACCCCCGAGGCAACTCAGTCATTTAAGACTATGAAAGACATCCCTCATACTTTATGTCACAGCATTAAATGCCTCATGCACTAGTTGTCTCCACGTCATAAACATTAAATGCCAAGACATGCCTTTTGCCTAACCACTGTGTGTCAGGGGGCTGTTGTCGCACAGGTGGCTTACCAACTGCCTGACAGCCCCAAATACCACGGTGGTTTACTCAAGTGCAGGTCTGACATTGTTTAGCTGGCTAGTGATATCACCTATAGTAGGTGTGACATTAAGTAGAGGGCTACTTGGTTTATGACTCAATGCCCGATGGAACTCCAAGCTGCTCCGCTTGAGGTTCCACGGTCAGGGTCCTTCAGTGTTTTACCAGGTGTATCTAAGATGGTCAGGACAAGCCCCAACGGTGCCTTACTTCTGAATCCTCCAAACCAGGTCCCTCTAAAGTTCCCACAGTGAGGTCATTCGATAGAGCATGAAAGCTCTCCCAGGCCCTGCCAAGCCTGGTCTCTCGCAAGTACCGTTTGACCTCATACAAACTCTTTTGTTATTATCGTTACGTCATTACAACTGTTAAAGCTTACAGAAATCAATAATGAAAATACAATGTGACTAATACAACAAGCTAAAATATGAGCTGCCACGTCAAGCTGCCTCGCTGAGTTGCCACGCTTGAGCTGCCTCGGTTGCTTAATCTCGAACACTGTTGCTAATTGGGAATTTTTCGCTAATCTCGGGGTTACCTTCAAGCCCCCTCTACAGATATATTTTTCAAATTATCATCATATTATCAAACAGAGAGGCCCGCGACTACGCTGTCAGTTCGTACAAGTTACATTGGTCCCGTGTTAAGTGTTCGTGCCTCTTACGGATCCGTTTGGGGGCTGGTTTGGGTTTTCACCCTCAAGCGGCTTGTTTTCAAGCCTAATCTTCATATTTTGAAATTATCATCATATTCTCAAATGGGTAGACCCAGGACTACGCGGTCAGTTCGTACAAGTTACATTGGTCTCGTGCGAGGTGTTCGTGCCTCTTACGGGGCCGTTTGGAGGCTGGTTTGGATTTTCACCCTCAAACGGCTTGTTTTTAAGCCTAATCTACATAAATACTATTAATTATTATGTCCATGAAGTGATTTTCAAAATTTAAAAGGAATGATGAGATATAGAAGGAAAAAGACAAACTATAAATGCTGAGTAGAAATAATTCATTGCATTTTAAAAGATTAATAAATGGGTACTAAATAATAGTTACCTGTAATAACTTGATTAAGATTTGATGGAACTGGCCTGAGATGAACCTTTGTAAAACAAAACCAAAGAAATCACTAGCAGCCTATGCTGGCCTTTTGATCTCCAAACCTCCCCAATACCTGCATTCAATTCCCACCCAGCACTGGATCAAATTCTTTAATATTACAGTACCCATATATGATTATACACACACGTGTGTGAAATTGATAACATGTCCCTTTTATGAGTATAATTGGGTATCATTACGTGCCATTAGGACACGCATTATATTGTGCTTTATTATATGGATATGTATCGATATAAATTAACACATTTGTGAATTTAGTGAATAATCTACCTTTGATTGTGCTTAAGATGTATTGAATTGATCTAGAGATCAAAGACTGTGATGGAAATGATCATGGTTAATCTTTTTAAGAAAGTAGTCTATGAAAGAATAAGGAGTGCAAGCTTGCATCCTCCACTTCAAGGTGGTCAAAACAAGAAGCTCCATTCTTTGTATGGTTTTGTCTTAAAAAAAACTTGGGATCTCCTACCTACTCACAAAAATCCATATGTCCATTACATATAAGAACATATCATAAAGGCAAATGGTTCAATATATAATGAAATAAATAAATATTCACATTAATTTTTCTCTCACCTGTAAATCAACAATGGGAGGCACTTCAATCTCCTCCATATTTTTTGCTAGCGAGAAACAAGCCACAGCTAACAATTGGACTATCCAAGATTTACCCCTCTATGTGCACATATGTCACAAACATGAATAGGCACAATCAGCATTTAAACACTTAAATATTAATACATATACATTTAGCCTATGTTATGAACTTACAAGTAGTTCATAAGCTAATAGGAACCGATCCAAGTAATTTATTGAGATACAAAAGCTCAATGGTCCAAAACTGTAATGTAGACCTTTAATTTAAGCTGGAAGCATAAACCTCTGATAGATTTTCTTATTTTTGTTGCTCTTGTTTTCATTATCGCAATCGAAACTAGGGATTATGTTTTAATCGATAACATTGATTAAGACTATTGACAATTGAGGTATTTATTTGGTTTACATCACTTAATATTAATATATAAGCGATAATGTTGAGTCGCTGACCAAATTTTTAATTCCTAGCTACTATCATCTATCTCCCATTCCCTTGATTAAACCCCTTAAACTACTATTGACTAAGTTGAATCAAAGCTAAACCAATACAACTCAAGTTAATGTAACTGGTCCAGTATATTCTTCATTATGAATAGGTTTTATGTGTAACACACAATTATATTAAACTATAAAGTGTTGATGGAATTAAATGTAAGAATTAAATGCAAACAAAACTCCCAAACTATGCATTATTTGCAAGAAACTATCTTGAATCATTTTTGTGCTAAAAAATGCATTTTGTTGCAAAACAAAAAACCCATTCCAAAAATTAGTATGAGAAATACCTCAGAGGGGCGACAACAGCCTTGGAGGGAGTGTGACCTGAGTGGGCCTTTGAAAACATAATCACCTCATGTGCTTGGAAATCCCATCACCCCCATCAGATCTTGCCAAGAAAACACAATCACCTCCTATATCACCCACCCCAAGACTACAAATGTTAGCTGCACATGGCTTTCTCTTTCCTAAATTGGACTATTAAAAAGTTATCTCCATATGCCATAAATTTCATATCTTGATGAAAATGATAAGACATTATTAAAAGATATTTGTATTCACTAACAAACCATAGAACTCCCAAATGATTCCATTACTCTTGTAGCATATAAAAACAAAACACAACTTCAAAACTAATCAAGACCCAGAATTAGAAACTATACAGTTTATTCAAAGTCTTAGCTTCACAAATACTTCAACTCGTATATTGTTCACAACACACACACACACACACACACACACACACACACACACACACACATATATATATATATGTAGGAAAGATGATTTTTTTTCATTGAAGTTCAACTCACATATCTCTTTTTCAAGAAAATCCAGCTGGAGTTTTGGATATCGGATGAAGACCCATGGTTAAAAGTGTAGATCTCAACAGAAAAGAGACAAGATCAGGTGGTATGTGATAATCTAGATGGATTTATAACACCAACTTCTTTCTTATCTCCGCAATCAAAAAATTTGATCACAGCACTAGAGTCATCCCCGACACCGCCGATGTACTCCCCCACACTCCTCAAACCCCTGGAAGTGGTCCTACTCGAGATGGAGAAACCTGCCTGAGCCAGAGGACGATGTAAAACCTGAACAATCCCGTAATGGTGAACTTTACCTACCGGAGCTAAGGGCTGAACAACACCCTTAAGGTGGACCTTGGCGCTAGGTTAGAGGAAATGGAGAGGTTGTGTCAAAGGGGGGTGATGCGAGGACGAGCGGGGGAGAAGATGAGGGAGCCAGGGAGCGGGGGGGGGGGGGGGGGGTCGAGAGCGGGGCAGAAGATGAGGTAGGAGAGAGAAGAGGGAAACTAAAGTGTGCCAAAATTTTAAGGTATTTTTTACCCCAGTCAAGTGTTCTTAATTTTGGCACACTTTAAAAACAGTGCCAAATTTGGCACTGCTTTAAAGTGTGCCAAATTGTCATTAAATCGTGCCAGAATTTGTCACAGTTTAAAACAGTGCCAAATTGTTATTTTTAGTGTAGTTCATTTTGAAAACATTTAGCAAATGATTAACTTGTAGTAATAAAATATGCATGAATGCGCTTTATATTTTAATTAGTGTCGCACTCCCTTGAGGACAGACTCACCCCTCAACTAATGTGCACACCTAACGCCTTCTTCATATCCTACCTAGTCTTCTACCCCAAAACTAGCTACTTGATATAACTATTGTCAACCGCCCTACTCAATCCCGAGTATTTTAAAAACATGCTTTATAAGTTATTTATCACCTTAACTTAGTTAATCATCTTCCTTGAAATCCGTATAACATTCACTAGTTATATAAATAATACACTTTTCTCCATATATTTAAATTTATCGTATATAATTATTCACCCCATTATGTACGTACAGTTATCTTACAACAATCACACTTATTGAATGCGAATATAACCCATATATAATTAATACAATTCACTTCACGTATTTAATGACCCGTATATAACTATTTATCCCATTATATACGTAGAACCATATTATCACATTCACACATATGTTGAATATAAATATAACCCATCCTTCTGAGTAATAACTCACCGGATGTATTCTCTAAAGTGCTATCACACTAGGTGTACTCGTATAACCTAGTTACCCCAAGTCAGAATAGCTCACTAACTTGGCGAAAAATATAAACATAATGGAGGAGGTCATATTCCTTCCCTGAAAGTGAGATAAGACCCTCACCCATATAACAGACGCTATGAACTGGGGATATACTCGCCCTACTCCTCAAGCTAGGGGATTCACTCACTACGCACGCCCTCCCTTGGTAGCACTAGAGTATATATATTAATAATATCTAACCACTGATATTTATAAGCACACACCATATATATACTATCACACACCGTATATATAATAAATATAAAATATCCCGACTTTGTCGTGTATTGAGTCCGTAACACAAGCCTATACATAATATTTTGAGTTTATGGTCTAACTCGTATTATTAATTAACTTGCACATTAATTAATTAAATTACTTTTGGTGTCGCCCAACCAATATACTCGGACTCGCTCTCATGGCTGGAAATTAATATAATACCCGAGTCTAGATCCCCGACTCCGAATTAATTAGCTTTCATTCCTAATTAATTTATTACCTTGGTATCGCTTAACCAATATACCCGGACTCACCCACTCGATCCGTATTTAATTATTTTGGAATATTTTTCATAAAACTAACCATAATGTGTCACACATAAATCCCTTCAAATTCCAATTACTTCCCCGTACAATTGTTAGGAATTTATGTTCTATATTTATTTCTCACTAAATGATGTATGGCAATTGAAATTTTAAATTAATTTCACTTATATATAAAACTGGCCAACCTGTCAAAAATCATGGACCATCGATCGATCGACCCTTTCCATCGATCGATCGATCGAACATGTCTTTTTCTTCTTTTCTGACTCTGTTTCATCTATTAACGAATTTATCCCAACTAAAACTTATTCTATGGTTCAACCCAAGCATAGACAACATTTTTACTACATGGGAACATGATTCGAACCTCCCCTACAACCTGAAACATGACTAAATTTTTCACAAATCTCAACTTGGGAAATTCCTGGGTTTTTCTTTGTTCAGTTCCAATTTCATCCGTCTATCCCAATTTCATTCATAAATTTCTACTGGGGTTTTCACGTCTAACTTAAATATGTACTCAGAATCATGTAACACTGTAAATTTCTACATCAAATCTCATTTTGGTGTTCCAATTACAAAAACCCCATTTTGTACCCGTTTATAGCCAAAGTGAATTTTAGATTTCCACATCACCAAAAATATGAATTGGATATCATAAATAAACATCACATCAAGTTAACCACTTACCTTTTGGGGTTCGTAGGGTATGATCCATTGGTGTAGAGGCAATCTTGATGATGAATACCCAATCCACTCCTTGCTTTATCACCAAAATATCCCCAAATTGTCTCTAACTGCTCCCTCTCACTTTCTCCCCAAATTCTCAGATTTAGGTTTATGTTTTTATCCATTCCCCCACTCTTAGATTTAGGTCTTAAAACACTAATCCCGTTTTTAGCCTAATGGGCCAAGTCCAAGTGACCCAAATACCCCCGTGTGGGCCCGATTATACCTAAAAACACCCTGTGACCCGTTTACTACCCCCGGGTACACTTTTCCGACTATCTCGGCCCATTCGGACTCAATCGTGTACTCAGAATCGACATCCAAATTAATTTATAAAAATCCATATCTCACACCCAAATTAGTCTATACCGACTCTCGGTTGAGATAAATAAATGCCTCTTAACTAATACACGTTATGACGTAAATAAATTATTACTATTCATTCAGTAATTAAATTTCCATAAATATTAACCACTCACTCTCCGATTAATATTTAAATAAATATTACCATAACTAATTCAATTAAATTATGACACATAAGTAATTTAAATTTTTACCCGAATTAATTAATTTTTTAAATGCACAGAAATAGGGGGTGTTACAATTAAGATACGACTTCAGAACTTCCCCCAAGAGTAACAAGTTTAAGCCACTAAGAATATTATTATACAGAAACTCTGCAGTCCCAAACTGTCCAAACGGGACAATTCGATAGATCTCATTAGAGGGGTAATGACTCTTGCACCGGTCTAAGGGCAATTGAATACGTACGTATAAGAACTAGAAGGCTAGTATTTATGCGCACTATATGTAATTTAGAGTATGTTTCATTTAATTATGTCTTATCACAATTCGAGAGATTTCATTTAATTATATAATTTGAAGTATGTTTTATTTAATTTAAAGTAAGCAAAAGAACTAAAACTTATACCAATTTATACCAATATCAATACCAATTCAAATTCAATTTCAATTTAGAGAAAATGGCTCCTATAGAATTACAATGTATACAAATTAAAAAGGTTATTAACCAAACCAAGAATCAACATGTATCCCGTACTCCTTATATCGTCTACATGACACAAAAATATTAACAATAACAAGTTCTCAAGTAAGTATTCATATTGTGTTCTTGCACAAAGAGGAACACGCAATTATTTCACAAGGGTGTATTACGTCATAAGGAGATCCACCAATATATTTCAAATGTACCCAGTCATTTATAATGTTATTACATGGCATAAATAAGGTTCGCGTGACATATATTGAAACCCCACACATACTAATTCACACACACACACACACACTACCCCCTGCACTCCCACCCCTACCCCCACCCCCACCCCCAACCCCACACACCCTACCCCTCCTACCCCCACCCCCACACACCTACACACACCCCCACTACTGCCCCCACCCACTTCCTCCCCCCTCCACCACCACTTCCCCCACCCCCACTCACCCACACACACATACACGCAGACGCACCTACACCCACACACACGCAGTCCCTACACATACACACATATATACACATATACACACATATATACAAAGGAAAGAGAGAGAGAGAAAAAAAAATACCTAAAACATAGGGGGGAGAGAGAGAGAGAGAGAGAGAGAGAGAAAGAAAGAACCATCACAGAGAGAGAGGGAGGGAAAATTGATGGAAATCGAAAACGGTGAAAAAAAGAGGCAGCATGGTTTTTTGTAAACAGAGTTGTCACGGACCTGTCAAGGTCTTTAATCGTGACAACTTTCTAAAGTTGTCACGGTCAATGATCATGATAAACCGTTGTCACGGTCATTGGGCGTGATGAAAATCGAATGTCTTTTTATCACGGTCAATGATCGTGGCAAGGCTGGCCAACTTAAAGGTAACAATTTAGCCTTTTCAGTGTAGTGATTTCTTGTCCACACAATAAATCTTATACGCAGGGGCAAATTTAGCAAGGAGCTTAAAGATAAAATTGTAACTAGAGATGATTTTCCATAATTAGAGGAAGGCACAGAGTCAAGTGAGCAGGCTCAGGAGCTAACTCGAGCAAACAATGAAGAAAATAAGTAAGTTGTTTCAAGCAATTGAAGGAGGCAATGAGGGAGCTTTCGAAAGGAGATATTCTTGGAAGCTTTGTATTTTTTTTGTACTTAAGTTATCTATTTGTGAGACATAATGCATTTTTATGAGATGTCTTGTAATGTATGGGTGAGGTTAATCGGTATTCGCGAGGGACCAAGTCTATCAGGGCTTGGGAGAGATTTCATGATCTATCGAACAATCTCACCATGGGAACCTACGAGAGAACTGGTTTGAAGAATTTAGAAGCAAGGCAATATTAAAACACGACTTAACCACTCTAGACATACCAGGTAAAACACCGAGGGAGCATAACCCGAGAGAACCTCATCTGAGCAACCACGAATCTCATCAGCCATTGGGTTTAGTGCCAAACAGTCCTTTACCAAAATTAATATTTATCTTAAGTGACGTCATGCGTGACCTACCCCATGTCCAATCCAAACTTGAGTAAATCATGGTGGTTTGGGGGTTGTCAGTTCATTTGATAGATTACCACTGTTGTGACAGCCACCTGACAAATAGTTAGTCACAAAATCTGTCTGTTGGCATTTAATGTCAATAACATAGGGCCACGCTTCCATATCTTTACATTAAATGCTAATGACGTAAATATACGAGGGCTTATTCTTTACATTTATTGAGCCTTAAATTACTTGAGTGGGGGCGGACTATATAGATACCCTAACCACTCCATGAGAGAGATTATTATCATCAAATTACTAGAGAGAGAGAGAGAGAGAGAGAGAGAGAGAGAGAGAGTTATTACAAAATCAAATCATTTATCATCCCCCAATTAATAAACTTTCTTCAAGATTTCCCACTAAGAATATAAACACTTATTGAGCTTTGACCAGGGTTTTCCTAGATTTTGGTGTTTGAGTTGCCTAGTTAAGGTGTATTTAAGAGTGCGTGCTTCTCTCTCCCTCTAGCTAGTTATTTCAAAGGTTTATGTATTTCTTATTATTGAGTTATACACTAGTGTTTTGTGAGTTTATATCAAAGAGTTTGGTTCTATTTCATCTGAGTTCATCTCATCATTATCAATAACATCTTATTTAGTAATTTATCGCCATTTAATAGAGGTTACGCCTCACTTTGTATTCATATACCCCAGTATTAAGAGGACTCCCCTCTTACAGTTTCGCATTGCGAAAAATAATTTTACGTAGTGCGAAATACAATATTTTGCAATACAAAATATTGAAATGTCGCATTGCGAATTTGTTAAATGTTTTTCATTGAGAAATTTGACTAAATTGCTCATTGCAAACTTAAAATAAGAACAAATAGTAAAAATAAATGAATAAGCTAAAATATCTAACCAACTCATACAATTAACTGTGTGAAATTGCTAGTTGACATCAATTTCCTATTTTGCAACATATAACCATTGGATTGCATTTGTTTTTCAATTTCGACATAAGGTAATTCCTCATAACAGGATTTATAAGCTTCATCCGACTAGGGCTCAAATTCATTCATTTAGAGACTTGTTTTAATGTCTACTATACCCAAAAAAGTATGATATTTATGTCTAGTAATGCTCTTTAAATAAATGGCACCATCTAAAATATAACATAAATGACTTGAAAGTTTGTATCTCATATGAAATGTCGTGAATCTAAACTTTTTCTATTTTATACGAATTTTTTCAATAAATTCATCATACGAATATGCTGCACGTATTACTATGACAACACTCGATTTACCGTGCTTAAAAAACATGCAACACAAATCTCTTCCATCATTAACTTGTTAAGCATGATTCAAATCTCAATATCTAGATAATAAGAGCCCCAGTAGAAGTGTAAGATTGGAAAAGAAGAATAGTTACGTAAATAAGATTACAAAAGAAAGAAAAGTTAGATAAATAAGATCTCAACTAAGATCTAGGAGATAATCTTACATACCATAAATGGTTTTGGACATGTGTCTTGTTATTATTTTCACATGCATTTTGTAACTTGTTATTAATCGATTATCACATAAAGGATATTTTTGACAACTTAAATCTATATTATACCTCTAATACGATAATATTAGAGGTATTAATTGAAGTTAATGCCATAATTAAGCTCATCTTTATTATACCTCAAACAACCTTTGCTTTATGTATTGGTGCATATTCCAAAACAACAAAACCTTCATTATCTGCCTCTTCCACCTCGTTACCCCCATTTAATTGCTTCAACCAAATATAATCTCAATAACTTCCCTCCATGTCCCAATTTTTCAACAGTCTCCATATCAAAACTCCAAACTCAAACACTGGTAACTCAAATCTCATATCTCCTAATCTAGCTAAGATAATTGACACACGGTTAACATGTGTTGATTTTTGGAGTTCTTAGATAAGGTCTTTTCCACTGTCGGCAACGCGTAAGATCTCACAATATGGGATTAAAACCTCCTTTCCATTGCTTACAAGAACATGATGGGTGCCTCCAGGCTTGGTGATATATCACATCATTGATTGATAATCGCTACACCAAGATCAACACGGGATTTTATAAATTTCTTGAATCCAGATTGATCCCTCCATCATGTTTTCGGTACTCTAAGGTCTATTATTGGAAGATGACTAGATATTACCGCAGGTATTTGATCATATCAGTATGTTGTTGATCATATTAGTATGTTATAGATTATTGTTTGTTTATAAAATATTCTCCTATCAATTATTTTTTTGTTAATTTGTTGAGATAAATGGATTATGATAAAATTAGACTCTAATTTTAGAATATTCAAACAAACAGTCAATTTTTTATTCATTCGTTGTTTAAATGTATGAATGATCCCAATTAATATGTCTGATAATAAATGATCCAACTTATAAATAAAGGTGCTTCATACTGTGTGCAATTGATTTGTTTGTTCAACTTTCTAAGTTATATATAGTGGACATAGAGTATATGATAGAGAATGTGACATGAGAGAAAGTGAGAAATTTTCCACAGGTTCAATAGGGCGCAAATAAAAAAATGTGGTTATGGGTAAAACGTAGAAAATAGTTGTGTCCAAACGGGTGACGTTTTATCGTGTAAAAAAATAATATTCAAACCCGACCCGTTTGTATTCACCCGTTATTATATATTAAGATAATAAATAATTTTGAATCTTATACGAGTTGAAACTTGAACCCATTATTAAGTTGAAAATTTAAACTATTATCAAACAATATTAGACCTATTAATTCATTGATTATTTTCAATTTTAACCATTTAAAACTAAAAATATTCCAATTTGAAAGCATGAAATTAGAATTTCAAAAAATTATCACCATCCTTGAAAAAATCTTTGTAGGCAGTGTTTATTATATATTATTATTTTTATATGTGTGTATAATATACTATTTTTACATATAGTGTTGTGATTATTTGTAATTAATTATAATATGCCCGAGCATCGTGCGAGTTGCACGCTAGTCTTATAAATACGTGGAAGAATAATCGTGCCCTTAAATTTGACTCTCAAATGGATGCGTTCATCGAGATGAAGCGGGATGATCAACTCGCCAAAAAGCAAGATCAAATCACTAAAAAATAAGATCAGCTCGTGCGCCTAGGCCGAGAGCAGTCGTACATCATAGAGTTAGATATGAACAATATGAATGATATGCAAAAGCAGTTTCATATCAAAAGGTTCAACGACCTAACAACGATGGTTGTTGCCACCGAAGCTGTAATTTCGGAGTCACAATCAAACTATGTCGGGTCGTCTAACCCTACGTCAAGTCCAAGCTGCTTAATTAATGACTAGTAGTATTTATTATAGTTGTATTGAATCCTAGTTATTTTATTTTCATCATTTACTTTCAGTATATGTACAGTGACCCAGTTGCATTTTAATAAATCCAATGTCAATGATTAAATATATGTAATGTCAGTACTGTTTATTAATTTTAGTTTCAATAAAATAGTCGTACAATTATAAATTAAAAATCGTATAATTATGAATTGAAAATGTAACTAATAAACCGAATAGACACAATTACTATCAGAAATACGTTAAATTCTTCAACCCACCATTTCATCATCGTGGGTATTCCAAATGTGCTCCACTAAATCATTTCGTAACTGTTGATGTTTAGTTGCATCTCTTATCTTTGCATCCCGCGTGAGGTAGTCGTAGAAATTAGTTTGCACCCTCAAAATATGAGGTGTTACATCATTCTGTTCGTATTCATTTTGCCATGGACAGTCTCTACGTTCATCATCAATAATCATATTGTGCATTATAATGCAAGATTTCATTATGGTTGATAGTGATGCCCTATTCCATAATTTACAAGGTTCCCAAACTAAAGAGAATCGGGCTTGTAGTACACCAAAAGCACGCTTAACATCTTTTCTACACGCTTCTTGGTACTTGCGAAATAATTTCTAGTTTTGTGTAATCCCTTGTTAATTCCTAAATGTTTTAACTATTGTAGCGTAGGGAGGGAAAATGTCATCACCAAGGTAGTACCCTATGTCGTATGAATTTCCATTAACAGTGTAATTAATAGGAGCTTCCCTCCCATTGCACAATTCCTGAAAGATGTTAGACCGGTGTAAGGCATTTAATTCATTGCAAGAACCAGGCACACTGAAGAATGATTTCCAAATCCAGAGTTCGTACGAGGCAACCGCTTCAAGGATTATAGTAGGTGACTCTTTATGTCCACTATATTGAGCGTGCCATGTTGTGGGGTAGTTTTTCCAATGCCAGTGCATGCAATTAATGCCGCCTAGCATTCCTGAGAAATCTCTATTTGCATTTTGTTTGAGTAGCCTTGTGACGTCTCCTTGTGTCGGATTTCTGCCGTACTGGGGACCGAAAATTCTCACAATTGCCTCTGTAAATCTAATAACAGTTTCTAATAGAGTGGTTTCACTCATAGCGTACTTATCAGACCACACATCATGGGAACCCCCATTAGCTAACAGTCGAATTGCCCCCAACACTTTCTGATGAGAGCTTAAACCTTGATGACCGCAAGCATCATTCTTCTGAACAAAGTAGTTATCATAAAGGCAAACATATTCAAGGATGAGATTAAAAACACTATACCACATCCTAAATCTCCTTTGGAAAAAATACTCGTTATATACCTTATCTTCCCCAAAGTAATCTTCCCATAGTGTTGCATGTCCCCTTTCTCTCCTAAGATTCACTCGACGTCTCATTTCGAGTTCTTTCCCATCGCGAATTATATTTGTTTCAGCACACCACCAGGTAATCTCCATCATAATAATCATTTCCTCGTCTGAATCATTGGATGATCCACCTTCATTAAATTGTGCATATTAGAGCAAAATATTTCGTCCCTCATCGCTAGAACTAGAGGTGTCCATGATATAATTTGGTTACAAATTAATTTAGATGTAGCATAAATAGTATACTCTACCTGTATAGTTTTACGGTACAAAACTATTTATAATTATCATATCCTCGTAAGTGTGCTACAGATAATATATTGGTATGTGTGCTCTATTATTTACTGTATGTATCGTATCCTATAGGTAAAATCTTAATTTATGTGTGTTATATCCTATTGGTAAGTGTGCTACAGATAATATCTTGGTATGTCTGTTATATTATTGCCTGCATTTTGATGTTTGTCAATATGTTGTATGTCAAGTTACTGTATGTCAATTTACTATAGTTTACTTTAGTTTTGTTTAGTATAGTTTTACAATCGTCATCAGCTTTATGTTAAGTTACTTTATCTTTACCATTGGTATGTGTGCCTTTGTAATATTATAAATATTTGTTACCATTGTAAAATAAAATTATAACTTCGAAGGTTTAAAATTACTTATAAATAAATTAGAAGGATTGCAATAATTTTTTATCTACCATTGTCTTATATTTCAAAGATGGCTTCATCTCCCTACTATTCATCCATTTTCAATGGCTCTTACACGGATATTGCTGGTAACGATTGGTATGGGAAAAAACTAATTTTCCAAACATATCCGATTGATACTTCTCGACGTTTTCTCAATGACTTTGGTCATATATTCATAATATCTCCCAATTCGAAACCTGAAGACGGAGTTGTGTATCCTTGGGAACACCTCACATGGCCAGATACATATGATGAAAGGTGTGACCTGGAGGTGCTTTGCCATTACCATCACATATCCATGCCAAAAAATCGGGCTGCCGCACTTTGGCCAATATCGTATCCTGAAGAAGCGGATATGTTTTGTCTTGATTTATTAGAGGAAGAGATATGGCAGATGGAGAGGTGTCTACAACTTATCACAAAGCACAACGCGCGATGCTATCAGGTTGTCACATTCAGGAACAATTAAGTAACATATATAACGACTCTACATTGGCATCGGATAACGACATTTCCGACTACACCAATTCCGGTTATGATTACTTTTCGGAATGCATATATGAAAATGATGGGGAAGATTATGAACCAAATATATCAAACTATAACGAAGAATATGTTGATTCCGATACGCAACGATCTTACTTACCTGAATGTTTAGTGCACAATGGGAAACCATTATGTTGTACTTCTACTAGGTTCGACCTAAGCGTTTGAACACATACTCATATATTTTACCATATACGTATTAATGTTTGTACTACTTAAGTCATTATTTCAATACTAATAAATGATAAAGTCCAATCGAAATAATTGTTGTGCTGATTATTTTATTAAAATATATTTTGAGTGTCATATATTTTACCTTATATTTATAATTTTTTACCATATATTTTGAGTGCCATATATTTTACAAGATTAATAAAGTAAACAACAGTGTAATAACTTGGTTGTCATCATTCCATGTAAAAATAAATGAAAATAAATATGAGACATTATACATCATAACATTTTTCATCACAATTAAATTGAGACAATAATACAAATTTATTCATAACATTTTTCAATAGTACATTATACATTACTGGCACCCCGGGCCGAACTCATAATCCGCACCTAAATCTGCATGTGAACCCGTGTAAGGGTTAGACCCAAATAAATTACCCCAAGCTTGTTGCGATTCATATGTCGGGACCGGGTCAGAGGGTGGGGCTATGTGTGGTCTATAAACACTCGGACGACTAGAACTAGTACCACCCTCCTCAAACCCACGACTAGGCATAGTAAAATGTGCTAGTCTACGCTCTACTCCTCAATGCAGTCATCACTTACTTTGAGTTGATCCTCTTGCTGACAAGTCTCGTGTAATATTAAATGACAGAGACCTTGAATGTTATCTGCTGCTTCGATGTAGGACTCACGCCATTCTAACCGTGTCAAAGATTGAGCTGGAGGTGCGTTGGTTGAAAACTCAGGTCTCGGGACATCTATAGTATATGAAGCCCCCCCGGTAAGCCGATGTCAACCGTTCAATTCTGTCTCAGTGGTTGGATGTGCGTAGAACCACCCACAGAGAACTGTGTCTCATACACATGCGGTTCATTTGTCGGTGCTGGTGCTCGTGGAATTCGCAACGTTGAAGGTGCCACTGAACCAACTCCAATTAAATCTACATTAACATATCTGGCAATCGGCGATAGTAATGGCCCGAGTGCTACTACCTTCCAATAGGCATAATACTCTTCTTGGGACACATCTCTTATGTGTTGATTTGCGAGAGGCCAATTTTGGGTAGCAGCTACTTGAAAATTGTGTTTTGAGACACAATACAAACTCGATGGTGGGTTGTCTGCGATACATATTCGCCTAGTCAATTATCGGATGACCCGGTCACCCAAGTATCAAAAACCCTTAAATAAGGGATCCCAAAAAATCATCCGTAATCCCAATATCTCACGAGCATATAAGATGACATCAGAGTCACGGTAGGCAGAAGTCTCATATGGTTGCCATATAATGAACTCGGGTGACCGTATCTCAAGCTGATGTTGACTGCTTGAGATGTTAAACAACTGTGCTCCATTGACTTTCTTTCTATTCCCCCTCGACCAACGAAATATGTGGGGCCACGCATCGATGGACGGATCGATGAGAATAGGACATGCCATGGCCATGTACTCGTGATGTAAATACTGCAAAAAATTTCAATAAATTTAATTCATTAGAATAAGTTGACATATATTGTAATGAAACATAAATTTCAGATATAAGGTTAAATAAGATGAAACAAAAATATACCTCGAGTATTTGCCACATGCATTCAACGCTAGTCAACGATCGTCGACTGACTTTGTCCAAAGACCATATAATACGGGCATAAATAGCCGAACCCTAATCGTATGTGTCGATGGCAGGAATATCCTCCAGATAATGTAAATAGCCGAGGTCGAAAGTGGAGTGAGCAGTTGGAAAAAATACACTCCTGAATACATAGAACCAAAATACCCGAGCTATGATTGGAGACATATAATCTGATAAAGGTTCAACCTTGACAAAATTTTCTATGTATTTTTTAAGGTCAGAAACTGAAATTTTCGCACCGGTAAATCTCTGTATATGAATTTTGGAGAAAAATTCATTTATGGTATTACCAAAATTGGTGTATTGTTCAATTCGTTGATTTTGAATGGATCGTCCTTATCCAATCGGAATGCCTGTACATAATTTAAAAAAAAATTCATATATTTAAATAATTAGGAATATAAACACCATAAAATATATTTCAAACAATTAATTTTGAATTTAAGTACAACAAATTATTTTCATATATTGAAACAATCGGATAGCCGATACATAATTTAAAAATTTTGTCATGTATTTAAATAATTATGAATATAAAAACCATAAAATATATTTCAAACAATTAATTATGAATTTAAGTACAACAAATTATTATCACATGTTGAAACAATTATGAATATAAATAATTATTTTAATATATTGAAACAATCGGAATGCCGGTACATAATTAAATTTGTTTGTCATATATTTAAATAATTATGAATATAATTACCATAAAATATATTTCAAACAACAATTTATGAATTTAAGTACAACATATAATTTTCACATTTTGAAACAATTATGAATATAAGTACTTTGAAATAAAAAAAAAATTATTACCGGAAAGCATTGTGAAATCGGACGGAGTGAAGGAAAGCTCGACGTATGATAGTTGGAAGGTATGCGTCGTGTCCCACCAATGTTCGATCATCGCTGTCACAATACATTGATCGGAATTGGGCATCACAATAGGAAAAAAATTCGACATAAAACTGGTACTGTCGATAATTGCTTTGATATCCGGTTTTTTCTCTTCGATCAATTTGTACAATTTCATTAGCCCCGCCCAATTCCCCCGAAATTTAAATTTATTTCCCTTTATGATCGGAGTTTCTCCGTCCGACGCGTGTGATACTCCGTCATAAATACGGGTATAATTTGCAATTATGGGATTTGGCGGTTCAATCGGCGCGGAATGAGCGAGAATTGTTGTTGAAGTCGACCCATATTTTTTTGATTTCCCGATATTAACGTATTTTTTCCATTTTCTACCTAATTCCATGGTGTTAATAAATCTTAATTGGAGGATTCTATAAATCTAATTTGGGATTGATTTGAAATTAATTTGGGGATTATATGGGACGATTGTTTTAGAGTATAGGAAGAAATTTAGAAGAAATATGCAGAAAGTTTAGGACTGCTTTATTTAAAGACTATATGGGACTGTTTTGGTGAGAAATATGTAAAAAGTTTTAGGGAATAAATAGATGAATAAGGAGGAATGCAAAAACGAAGAAGATGAAGAGAAGGTATGGAAGAAGATGAAGATAACTGAAGTATGTAGAGAACTGATGAGGAAGAGGAATTCATGCAGGTTTGTGAATAAATACACGGATGAAAATGTTACCGTTATATTAACGCTTACTTCTTACGAACTTCTGTAGTTCGTAAGAACTTCCTACGAACTTCATTTGTCCGTAAGAAGTTCCTACGGACTATAGAAGTTCGTAGGAATCCCCCCATTGCATGCTGCCCATTTGGGCGAAAGGTAAAATGCCACATACGCAGGTTAACTTACCTTTCGCCAACGCACACCACTGCGGATCTCTTAGTGTGAGAAAATAATTTGCTTTTATCACCAGATGAGTAGGAACAATTTGACCTCACCCATCGCCCACTGAATCCGTTTAGTAAGTACCAAATTCCCTTATATCATGTGTTACTAAATTCCTTTTGTAGTATGAAGAAGGAGGAGAGATGCGAATCCAAATTTTTTTGGACGTGGTGAAGGAAGAGTTAATTCGTTTTGGTGGAGAGAAATAAATTACGATTAACTGTCTTTTGATTACCCGATATCATAAAAGAATTTTTTAGTTAAATTCGTGTATTAATGAGCATTTACACCTCTAATACTATTGCACTAGATTTTAACCTCTCGCGATGCGCGAGCGTATTGTAAATTTTGTTTGTAAAGTAAACACCACTTTACATAAATTGTAAAATTCATATTAATATCAAATGAAGAAAATTACTAAATTTTTGGAATATATGTATATCGATAAAATTTACAAATTAATTATAAGATTATATTACTTGGAAGAGGTTTCAGCATGGTTAGTATACCAAATTATACATGCATATCATAAAGAAGTATAAGAAATAGAAACAAATGTGTCGTTCATAATTGAGACGACAATTCTAAAAATCAAAAAGTTAAATATTCAATTTTCCATTCATGAGCATCACATCTATTAAAAGTTATTCATTAATTAACGAAAAAAAACTATAATAATATCACAACCCATCTAAACATTTGATCTAGAAGATGAAAATAATCCAGATATGATGTATAGGTCATTGGACTAATTTAATTTAGATTTTCACCGAGGGATAAATTCACAATACATTATACCAAAGTATTTGGACAAAGTATGTAAGAAAGTAACAAAAATCAGCAACTTATTCAAATAATATTATAAAAGTCTAATACTTCATAAGAGATTTACCACAAAACCCATAATGAAACTGAAGTGAATCATGGAAAATAATAATAAATAAATAACTTGAATAAACCCATGACAGTAAAAATAGATTTTGCTTATTGTCAGTTAACAAAGACTCAATAGTTCTTTTTGTCTCTATCACCTACATCTTTTAAAATAAATGGGAAAGAGAATATGGGCTAAATATCAACAGAAGATCTTGCGGATATGAATTCTTGGTGAGGAGGCATTGTTACTCGAGCGCTTGTCATCACAGAGCCAACTAATAACAAATTCCTTAGTTTTCTTTCCATCCTATGTGGTTAAGACTTTTCGTCGGAGGGAATATTATACAAAGGCAAAGAAATTGTCTTGGAGAAAGAGGTCGGTTGGACTCCTGAGATAAGAAGTTTTGGGTCCTAGTAAGATAAAAGATGGAAGACAAAATTGTGTATTGTCTTTGTGGGAGTACCTGGTATAAATAGTGGAATTATATATAGGCTGCTTGTTAATGGTAAATAACTATTTAATGGTCATTTGAGAAGTCGAAGAGATGGGAAGATCAACAAACAAACATGTATGCGTAAATATTCCACTAAGTGAAGGGATGTGAAGATAAATAGTTTTCTAGATTTACTATCGGATGAGAGAGAATACATAAAGAGAGTGGGAGATAGAAATGAATCAATTGAGTTTAAAAGGAAGAGTATAATAAATATTAGGGGCTTTTACGGTCTAGTCCTTGGACTAGCAATTTTGGACAAAAAAACCAGGCCCAACAAATTTTAAACGATTAGGTCCAACATATAAATACCCCGAAATTAAAACAAACACGCACTATTCAGAAATCGAAGCGCCGACAACACTGTATTCTCTCTTGAATCAAAACCTTAATCGTACCATCTCTTCGATCAAAACCCCAAAACGAATCTATTTCTCAATCAAATTTTGGTCAACAACAACATATAAATACACCTGATTGAAGCTCTAGAAACTCTGTTCGATCAAAACCCTAACTTTCTTCGATAAAAACCCTAACTCTCTTCGATCAAAACCCTAGATCTATTCTTTCAAACCCTAATCGTTGAAGTTCTACATTTTACATTCTAAATCAAATTCTTCCAAACAGCACTAACAAGTATGTATACATTCTCTTATCACCTTTTTGTCCTTGTGTATTTTGTGTTCTCATATGTATAAATTTGTAGACATATGGACTGATAAAATAACATTCTTCTTTTTCATGATATGTATTTCATCATATATTTGTTTCCCTCATTTTAATTGCAAAACACACTTTTTGCATGTTAGATATATGTATTTCATCATTGTACTTTTCCTCCTGTATACATCATTTATCGAGGATTTATCAAGGACTAGGAATATATACATGATTGGAATATGTACATGTACAAGCTCTGCATTGCGTGTACTATGTGTATTTTGCGTGTACTTTTTAAAAGTACACGCAAAATAAACAGAGTACACGCACATTGAAAATGAATTTGTCAATTCATTATGCGTTTACTTTTATTTTTTATACGTGTACTCTATAGAATATGTACATGTACAACCATGTGTTGCGTGTACTATGTGTATTTTGCGTGTAATTTTTAAAAGTACACACAAAATACACAGAGTACACGCACATTGAAATTGAATTTCTCAATTCATTATGCGTATACTTTTATGTTTTATACGTGTACTCTATAAAATATTTATTTCAAATCCATATTTGATCAATCCTATGTTATTTTGGTCCGCGCCAGTGGCATTTGAATGATATTCCATGAGTTTTTAAGAAGTATTATTATTTTGTTAATATTTAGGAGTGTTTTTTGTCCAATAGCCAGCTGCGTTTGAATGATATGTTATTAGCTAATAATCAGTTTTATTGCGTGTACTTTTTCATTTTTTGCGTGTATTTTGTTGAAAGTACACGCAAAAAATTCAGAAAGTACACGCACATTGAAATTCAATTTGTTCAATCCAATATCCATGTACTAATGTGTATTATGAGTGTACTATTTTGTATTGTTGTGTTATTGTTTAGGAATCATACGGTCAAGCATGTTCAACTACAAAAATGTTGCTTGCACGTTCGAAGATCTTAACAATACAAAACTTTTCACATTGACAGTGAATAGTACTAATGATGACGAAATTCATTTTCTCCTTCGCATCAATGATAGAGCTAAAAGGTTACTTAGTTTCTACTACTACTATGAAGACATTTACTGCACTTTTGATGTGCAACAGCTTCAAGTAACTGAATCGAAAGCGAAGGATTTAGCTAAACGAATTGAGCAGTATTGCTTAAGGGGTTTTGATAATGTTGGAGCTTTTAGCATTCAGCTATTGTATCACTTCTTTACTGAATATGTTAGGAGTAGAGAATCTTGGTTTTTGACTTGTCGAACAACCTCTGTTAGGTATTACCATGAAACTGACGATATATATTATCGCCTTTAGCATGTATTTTGATGAGACTTGTATAAATTGTTTGTGAGAATATTACATGTACTTTTATTAAATATGCTTGTATTTTATTATTTTAGTCTATGTTTTATTCTAATTCGCATGTATTTTATTTTTTGTACATATCATTATAGGTTAGTAATTTAAATTTTGTTTATAGATCAATATAATGAGGATGAAGATGAAGGCAAGAAGAGGAAAGAAATAAAAAAATAGCAATTCTGATGATAGTTCTTCATCCAGTTCCAGTTCCAGTTCCAGTTCCAATTCTAGTGTGGCATTGAAAGCTAAACGTCCTACAAATAAGAATAACCAATATCGGTCAAATATTGTTAGCTTTCTCCATGATTTGCATCAGATTAAAGATAAAATAAACAATAGCCATATTGAACTTCTTAAGAAGACTCCATTTTGGGAGCTTTTCAATGCCTACTACAGTGAGAAAGTAGTAGAAGTGGACCACAAGAAGACGGATAAAAATATTTTATCAATTATCGAGCTGTACAATACGAAACCAAAAGTTTCCGTATAAAGAGTAGGATTCCAATAATGCCAATAGATATAAGTGAAATATTTGGCATACCCCTGGTTGAGGGTTTAATATCAATAGAACTGAAAAAGCGACCGAATACTGCTCAAAAATCTGGATTACAAGCACGATACTTCTCAAAAAGAATAGGAAAGTCAGAAATTTTGAATGGTTTGAAGAAATCAGTTGAATTGGAGACAGATGAAGGAATTGCTGATTTTGTTAAAATTGTGTGTCTCCACTTCTTGATCACGTTATTTTTCTCCAACTCAAACTTCACCCTTGGAGAATTTTGGTTGAAATACATTGAAAATATTGAGGAAATTAATAAATATGATTGGGCATCTGTTGTGCATGAGTTTCTCATACATTCACTTGACAAATCAGCAAGTTTAAAACCTAGCACAGTTACTGGATGTGTCATTTTCCTACTGGTGAGCAAAAAAACATGTTGATATTTCAAAATTTACATACCAATACTCACGTGTATTTTGAAAATACACGTGATATTTTCACGTGTATTTTGAAAATACACGTTTATTTTAACGTGTATTGAACTGATAAAGTACACGCATATTGAACTGATAATACACGTGCATACTTTTATAAAGTACACGCATATTGAACAGACCAAATCAATTTTTAAATGAGTGTACTTTATTAATATACGTGTACTTAATAAAGTACACGCATATTTCATCAAGGACACGCATTGATAAAATTTCTTTGGACATCAAAATGCGCGTGCACTGTACATAACATGCATATACAAAGGTAAAGTACACGCGAACACAAGGAATAATGATCATGTATGTTTTATGAAAAATATGTGTACAACAACACAAAAAACAAACTAAAGAATGAGACTTAAAAATAAATTACATTCATTTATGTGAAACAAATGGTTTATTAATTAATTTATTCAATCAAATGGTTAAAATGAATGAATTCAACAATTTTAAAAATAGTCAAATGGGTTCCTTACAAGTAGACCTGTAATGACCCGTTTTACTACACCTCGAGCAAGCAACTTCCCTTACTGTGATCTCACCAGAAGACTTTATTCTCTTATTTCTTGGCCTGCCTGTCGGTCTCTTAGTCATTGGTGGAAGGACAGATGGATTTTCAGGAATAGGAATATTTAAGAAAATCAAATCTGGAAGAGGATCTATAGGTATCGAGCATGATTTTCTGTAGAAAGATACCTTATAGTACTCCTCAATATAATCATAAATACTGGTCCCTTTCCTCCGCACAACACAAACAGCATGAGAACATGGAAAATATCTAATCTGCCAACTCTTACAAGAACAAGTTGTAATACCCCGTACTTTTGGCTATATTTATTTTTGGGATTAATTAATTAAATGCGTATTAATTGGAAATTAATCCGGGTTATAAATACTAACGAGATGCGAGTTGGTATTTGATTATGTGCATACATGTTTTTATATATGTATTTGGTATTATGAAATTTGTCGTGAGATTTATATACGGCATTTTAGAAATTTTGTTGAGACGCGTGGGACCGCCGCGTCACGGTGTAATATTTTGACTATAAAAAGTGAATTTAAAATCTATAAACCGTATGATCGTTTTGAGTGCGCCAACGCGTCCGGAAGGGTCGAGATAGTCAGAAAACACTAGCCGGGGGTGTAGTTTGGGTCTCGGGGTATTTTTAGGCCATACCGGTAACTTAAAGGGTATTTTGGTAATTTTACATTTTGAGGAATTAAAAGTGACGAAAATTGGGAGTTTTAAATCTGATGTGGATTTAACCCACTAAGCCCATTAACCAAACCATATTAACCTAGAAGGCTACGTAGGTTATTAGAAGAGTTTTCTAAGTTTCCCAAATCAAACCCTAGCCACCTTAAGCCACCATTGGAGAAGAAGCTTGGAGAGAGGGAATTCTGCAGAAAAATCTTCATCAAACCATCATCCAAACTCAGAGACAACCAAGGCAAGTGACTTAATTCCATTTAATTTCAAAGAATGTTCTTTCCATGTTAGAAAAATTCGAACTTTGTGTTTGTTCTTGGTGAAATATGAAAACCCATGTAGTTTGGAGTTTAGAACTTGAAAATTTTGAAGAGAATTGCATGTAGAATGATAGGTAGATGATTATTCTCATGATAATTGTGATTAGAAGAAATTAAAACGGATTAAATTCTGGGATTTGATGATGATATAAATCTAGGGTTCATGTTCTTGATAAAATTGGGGAAAAGTATAAAATCTTGTGATTGAATGATGTTTAGGATGCATTAATGCCTTAAAATATGTTAGTATATGACCTTAGCATGTTTTAGTATGATTAGAGGACTTAAAACACTGTTAGAACGAACTTTGGAGAAGACTTGAGGTGTTAAAAATGGATGAAAAACGTAACTAAGCGAATCTGGGACGAAACTGGCAGGTCGTTAGAAGCCCCTACCCAGGTCGTTCGAACGAGCTCGTTTGAACCAGCTTCTAACGAGTTGACCAGTCTCTTCTAACGAGGGGTAGTTTCGTTCGAACGAGATATCGTTCATGGTATAGTTCGTTTGAACGAACTGGAATCTCGTTCGAACAGCCTCGTTCGAACGAGACTTCTAACGAGTTGACAGAGGAATCTCGTTCGAACAGTCTCGTTCGAACGAGACTTCTAACGAGTTGACAGTTTGGGCCTTTTTGGACTGTTTTGATTTTTGGAGTTCCGTAAACTTGTTCGAGGATATAGATAACATTCCGAGGATGATGTAATGATAGAATTGGGACTTTTGGGCATTTATGAGAAGGAAATTAGATACGAGAGTTATATTAAATGGACGGTTTGGGTTGAGACGTGAGTGTCTACTACGACGTGAGAATGAATTATGGCGCGTATAATTACAAACCGGAATAAAATAAGTTGTAGATATTATAAGTTGGTACAAAAATGAGATATGTACTACGATTAAACTACGGGATTACTAAGACGTGTGTTTACTTAGTATTGGTATATGAATTGTGTGTATGACATACCTACCATACTTGCTATCACGGGAGGTTTGCGTTCGCTTAGGGCCCTCTAATCCTTGTGTTGCCCGGATTTAGACTGGTTACCTTGATGAACATAGGTCATAGAAAGACTTATTGGGAAATTAATAAGTCCGCTGATCGTGGGAGCGTACGTATGTGCGTGACCCATGTGATGTGACTGTGTTCGCCTCCATTATTTGTGATGTTGTTATCTGTGAACTATTCCTGAGAGATTCGGAATATGTAATCCTTATGTACGTGATGTACCGGGATGGATAGCAGAGTATGTGTGCACCGCAGCTTAGTTCTCGGGGTGCTTATATTGTATATTTATGATGTGAATAATATACACTTAATTAATGGGAACCTTCACGTTAATGTTGTGAATATAATTACGATATTGTTTCGAGAAATATAACGAGTTAATTGTTAGTGATATATATATTGCATATTGAGCATCTAGGTTTACGTTAAACCCTACTTAATTACGAGCGTTATAATGTTAATAGAACCGAGTAATATGGGTAGGACCTATGATAGTCTAGCTAGAGATGATGTCACTTAGTTAGTGGTTTGTGTCGTTGTAGATGGGTACTTACGTTAGGAGTGCACAGTTAGACGAGAGGTGAGAATATCATGTGAGTGCACGTCCTAACATGTACTTTGCATTTAATGTTTTAAATGTTTTTAAAGCACTTGCAGGTTTTTAAAATATAACTCCACATTCGGGCTCTGACCCGTTTGCTTTTCAAATCTATTTGTTTCTTTGTAAAACCATTTTAGGTGCCCAGCCACAAGGACACCATGCATAGGACATTCATTCAGGTGACGAGCTGTAGCTGTTTGTGGAAGCTACAGGGATTTGCATGTAGACGCCTCTATCACTTGGATTCCAGATTCACTATCTATCAGTTGTAGGGCATGTTGCCCATTTCTATTAGAGTTACATTTCCATTTCAGTTTCAGACTTTGGCATGTACTGTTTTAGTTTTCGGTTTACTTTTCAGTTGTGGGATTGTAGTGAGGATTTTTTCCTCCAGACTTTATATTGCATTATGTGATGGTTATTCTTTTTACTTCAGTATGGTGAATGGTGTTATTATTCTTTATTACACTTGTTGCATGTTAATCAGACTTTAATTAATACTTTTTAAATACTAGGTGGTTAGTAATCAGTAAAAGGTTTTCGACAGTGATGCTATTAACTGGGCCAACTTTGCATTTTGAATTAATTTAATAAAGGAGTAGCTACCCGGTATTTAATTAGTCGGGGTGTCACACAAGTCCTTTCTCCTAAGTCAACTGTTGCTCGCACTTCTGAATGAACTTCAAATACATTTTGACTTAAGCGACTAATAGTCCAATGTCGGCTTTTATTCCAATTTTCATTCAGTAACTTTTGAAAAAAAGGACATAGCTCATTTGTCCAACTGTCAGACTCAACAAGTTTGTTTGCATTGAAATTCATAATCTTCACTCTCAATTAATCAAGCATATTCATTACTGGTAAATGCCTTTCCTCCAATATCCATAAATTTAATGACTCCGCGACACTAGATGCCATGTCACCATACCGTTTACCAGGGAAATATGCACAGGACCAATTCTCAGGAGGCAAACTATCAATGAAATCGGCAATAGCAGCTCCTCCTTCCTTCTTCAATGCTTCAATATTCTTGTGAAATACATCTACTGAGACAGCATATGCACAGGACAAAAAATCTTTAACAATTTTCTTTCGAAATCCAGCACAATTCACACGAATTTTCTTTTTTATAGTCCCTTGTAAATGATGTATACAGTAGGAATGTGTAGACAATGGGAAGACCCTCGAAACAGCTTCAAGTAATCCATTGTTTCGATCTGATATAAATGTTATGTTTCGATATTGCTCAACTACTGCACTATGCAAATTGACAAGAAACCACATCCAGTTATCTTCGATTTCGGAATCAACAACAGCATATGCAACAGGAAAAAGTCCTAAAATATAAAAATATATCAAAATTAAAACAAATAACATATCCATGTACAACACTTTGTGTATTGATGCTGCTGGCGCAGACCCTAAAACACATGAGAAATATATTATGTGTTTAATTTAAATTATTTATAAATAACAAGACAAAACATAAAAATGTACCGTACACATGATAAAGATAAAAAGACATGCACGTTTACTTTTCAATCTTTTGCTTGGCTTTATTATTAACAAGACTAACATCAACATACACGCATAAAAATGTAAAGTACAGGTGAACTAAACAAAAACATTCAAAGGTACTTTACATTTTTAACATGTACTTTGCTTTATTATTTCTAAATAACAACACCTATCATCAAAGTACACGCATAACAATTAAAAGTACACGTGAAATTAACAAAAACATTCACGTGTACTTGACATGTAAAATGCGTGTACTTTAGTTTGTATTCAACATAACATCATCATCAAAGTACACGCATAAAAATGAAAAGTACACGTAAAATTAACAAAAACATTCACGTGTACTTGACATGTAAAATGCGTGAACTTTACTTAGTATTACACATAAAATCATCATCATCAAAGTACACGCATAAAAATGAAAAGTACACGTGAAATTAACAAAAACATTCACGTGTACTTGACATGTAAAATGCGTGTACTTTACTTAGTATTACACATAAAATCATCATCATCAAAGTACACGCATAAAAATGAAAAATACATGTGAAATTAACAAAAACATTCATGTGTACTTGACATGCACTATGCGTGTACTTTACTTAGTATTACACATAAAATCATCATCATCAAAGTACGCGCATAAAAATGAAAAGTACACGTGAAATTAACAAAAACATTCACGTGTACTTGACATGCACTATGCGTGTACTTTACTTAGTATTACACATAATAAGACATATCATGACAATACACGCAGAAAAATAAAAAGTACACATGAACTAAAACAAAGACCTTCAAAGGTATTTTATATATTTATGCTTGTATTTTGATGATATGGAATGGAACAAACAAAATTTCAATGCAATACACAAAATAAAATATTTACAATTAATTTAACATTGTTCCCATTCCTTGCAGTAGCTGATAGTATTGTTCCACGCTAACGGCTCTTCAAAAAGGCACCATCAAGAAATAAAACAGGCATGCAGTATTGAAATCCATAAATACATCCTCTAAACATTACAAATATTCTCTTGAATTTTTTACTCTCATGTTTCACGTCAAGGATGCAATGCGACCCAAGATTATACTGCAATAGAAGGTCACAATAATTATTCATTAATGAATAAAAAACCTTTTCATCACCATGTATATCAACAGCAGCCATCTCTTTCGCACGCCATGCATGTTGATAAGCTATATCAAGATCATAATTCTTCTTCATATCTCTAACAACATCAATTGGTCTCAATAGCGGGTTATCTCTAAGATCATTAGCTACTAATATTGAAACCAACTTGGAGGCTATCATTTTGGCTGATGGACTACGAAAGACACCTCTACATGTATGCTCATTATTCATTGCACGTATGTAAAAGTATCCATTTATTGTAGATAATGAAGCATGAATTCTCCACATGCAATTCTCAGTAGTCTTTTTAGAGCATTCAGCGGTCACTCGAGTTTTATCATTCTTCAAATACACATACTTGAACCCAACCTCAACGGCATACTTTCGCAATTTATCCCGAAATTCCACTACACCTCCTTCAAAACACTGCTGCTCATGACTTATATAAGTTTTCCAATCATTCGAAAGATAGACTTTCGACTTACTTGGCTCCACACCTCCAAGATAAAAGTCATTTTCAATGCAACTATTAAAATCATTTTTAGTGCCTGATGATAAAGACTCTAACCTCCGTGTATTTGTATTACCACTGTCAACCCTCTCAGAATTTGTATTACTGCAGTCAACCTCTTCAAAAATTCGATTAGAGCAGTTAACCCGTTCAAGACATGTATTACATGGAAATGGTAATGAATCAATGACATATATTCAAATGAAATTAGCTTTCACGATCAATTGGGACCGCAACATACAACAAACATCGTTGTCACAAACCAACATGAACCGACATTCATCACCAAATGAATACCTCAATGAAAAACTCCCACTTCTCAAATTAGTAAACCTCATACACAACTGATTACATATGAAATCTAATGAGCTATCTTCAAATATTTCAATACAAACCATATTATCCAAATAACAACACCTTGCTATTACACTACTTACCATAATGTCCTGCAGTAAAATAGAGACGAAAAACATTTACTTCAAGGTCAACAATTCTAAAAATGTGTGCAATAATTTAATGCATGAAATATCAAAATATTTATTTATAATTAATATAAACTTACAGGCACTTTTTAAAAACCTATACATGAAGCAATAAAGCACACACATATTATCAAAAAATCAATCACGTGTACTTTATAAACACTGCGGTTACTTTGAAAACTGATATCGAACTGGTTACTTCCGCTGGCGCGGACCAATATGAATAAGTGATTCAATACCAAATCAAAATCAAGGACTCTTAAAATTATAATGAAACATCAATAATATTCATTCAGCACATTCAACTAACAATTACAAATATTGATAAATATAACTTATTTATGAAGAATCCAAACATAAATGCATAAAAAACACAAAATAAAAACATATACATATATAACATATAAAAAACTATTCAATCACATGAATGAATATTACAATGAGTCTCTTGAATCAAAACAAAGGACATATACTTATTATAATCGATCGAAAATAGAAAAAATCAACTGCTGATAAAGATAAACTTATAAATGATAGAACCAAGTGATACAAGTAGAATCGATTAAGAACACTGTAATCGATTATAGGACAGACGATCAAAGCATAAGATTGATTTTATTTTCGATTTCGGAGAATAGTCGTTAGTTGCAGAGAAAACTCCAATAGCCGATTAGGTTTATGATTTTTTTAAATTGAAAATATTTATATGTTAGACCTAATCGTTTAAAATTTGGTTCATTAATTTTTTTATTCAAAATTATTAGTCCAAAAATTAGACCGTAAAAATCTATAAATATTAATAACTTTCACGTGTTCATCTCCCCATTTTTAAATAATTAAATTAAGTTAGATTAGATTAGATTAGAAGTGTAATATAAATATGTATTCTTACAACACACGCTATCACGATCTATCTACAAACAAAACCAAATCGCGCTAAAGTTTATTACTACTAAAATCTTCTATTTTTCATTTTTCTTTTTCTTTTTCTTTTTCTTTTTTTGAACTCTCTCTCAGCATCCTCTGCAGTGAAGACAAAACCGTGGGTCCTAGTCATGCCACCCATTCGACCTCCGCCGCCTCCACTCTCTTTTAACTCTCTTTCCTCGTCCACATTTCCCCAATTACCACATCCTCTCTGATAGATCCACTTCTCCTCACTCCCCTCCCATATTTATCAATCAAGTTCAATATGTCTTCTGAAAAAATCCACCCTCCTATCGACTACTTTGACCGCTTACCAGACCCACTTCTCCTCCTAATCTTCAACAACCTCGCCGACGTCAAATCCCTGGGCTGTTGCGCCGTCGTTTGTCGCCGCTTCCACTCCCTCATCCCCCAAGTCCAAAACGTCGTCGTTTTGGACTGCGTCATCTCCGACGACGACGTTTCACCAACCACGGCCTCCCACCCTTCCCGCTCCTCCTTCTCCACCCTCTTCCGCTTAGTATTCAACGGTTTCGTAAAACCCCTCCAAGCCTTAACCCAATTCCTAGGCCAAAAAAGATCAAACCCCACCACCGTCACCCCTTCATCCTCCTTAGCAATCGGCCAAACTGGCGTCACACATCATTCCCCCTCACAAGTACTAAAACGTTTTATAGACATTCGCGTCGTTAAAATCGAACTCCCCGCTGGTGAATTAGGGATCGACGAAGGCGTCTTGTTAAAGTGGAGAGCCGATTTCGGCACAACACTTGAAAACTGCGTCATACTAGGCGCATCATCTATTCTACGCCCCCAACTACCCACTATAAATCTCCAACAGAATGACCAACTAGAAGATAACGGCTCTATCCCGGAGTCTTTTTATACCAACGGTGGGTTAAAATTAAGAGTCGTATGGACGATTAGTTCGTTAATCGCGGCTTCCGCCAGGCATTACTTGTTGCAGCCTATAATTGCTGAGCATGAGACTTTGAGTAATTTGGTTTTAACTGATTCTGATGGGCAAGGGGTGTTGTGCATGAATAAGGAGCAGTTGGAGGAGCTTAGGGTGAAGCCGTTATCGGCTTCGGCCGCGTCTAAGCGGACGTTGGTGCCGGCTTTGAATATGAGGTTGTGGTACGCGCCGTATTTGGAGTTGCCCGATGGGAGTGTGTTGAAAGGGGCTACACTTGTTGCTATTAGGCCGAGTGAGCAGCCGAATGTGAAGAAGAAGAAGGAGGTTTCGGATGGGTCTTGGCTGGCTAACGCGTTTGAGGAGCCGTATGGGACGGCCGTGAAGATGTTGGTTAAGAGGAGGACTTATTGTCTTGAGATGAACTCTTTTTAAACAAGGTAATTTTTGTTGTCAATTTTGGTGTGTTTAAAGTATAAAAAATGAGCTTATGGAATTTACATGAACTTGCATAAGTGATTAAATTTCTTGTGGGACACGAGGATGATATCTTTGCTAGTTAAAGATGTTATACACTTTTAGGAGATTTTAGCCTGTAGTGTAGCAGGAAGGTGTTCTTTGCATTTGATGCACTGTTTAGTGGGTATGAGCATGGTTCATCAGAATGGCGTATTTCGGATTTTTTCTTCAAACGGGGAGAAAATTTCTGAGTGGTGTTGGGTTATTTCAAATTTTATACGAATTATAATTTTATAATGCTCGAACAACTGCCAATTATAACAATGCCCAGACAATTATAATTATAAATTATAATTTTATAATGCCCAAACAATTACAACTATAAAGAGATAGCATAGCAGATCTTGTTTTTATATTTATTATTTTAATTAATTATAATTTTTTTCACCCTCAATTTTGAAAAAATTTAGAGGTATAGTTTTACTAAAAAAACTCTCTCTCTCCCTAATTTTTAAATTGTACCGGGGCCGCCGCCCCCTTGGGCCCTATGTCCATCCGGCCTAGTTCGTCACGTGAGTCAATTTGATAGAATTAAGATTAGTACTAGATTTTAACTAAAAATATTAGTCATATGATGTTTTTTACTTTTTTCCGTTGTAAAAATTGTTTTGATTTCTATATAAATTTTTTTGCTAACTAATGATTTACTATGGAATATTGAAGTTTATTATGGAAAAATGAAGCTGACGAGCCCAGAGGATCTAGTATAATTCATTTGACGTTACTATACATTTTAAATGATTATTTTTTTTGGGACATATACCAAATAATCCCTCTAATATTTTTTAATACATATTTATTTCAAGCTTTTTTCATTTGTTTTAAAAAATCTCTCATCACATAAAAATACTAAAAAAAAGGCGCTCCTACTTGGATTAAATGTGTATTAATAAGGTCCTGTTTGGTTGTCCCAAAATTATAAATTGATTCATTTATAAATTGTTCCATTTACAAATTGATCCATTAATTGTGTTTGGTTTCATTAATGAAATAATTCATTAATTGCCCCATTTTAGCTCATGTGTAAAATCTGAAATTGGATCATTTCACAAAAAATGTGAAATGCATCCATTTCAAATAGGAGACTCATAAAGTGTATGCTCTTATCTCTTTCCCTCCCTTCCCCCCTCTCCCTCCTACTCCTCTCTCTCAATTTGTTTTTAACTTTTTTTTTTCATAGAACCTTAACATCAATTTCAAATTACCAAACATTGCGTAAAATTGGATTTAAACTCATTTCAAATCCACGCATTTACAATTTACTAATTCACAATGAACTAATTTACATAATCAAATAATTTTCACAACCAACCAGGGCCTAAAAGTTTGAGGAATTTTTTGATAATTGATTCATATTATTTAATTGACCCACATTATTAATTCATTTTTGCAAAAATTTCTGCGTTTTTTTTCCAGAATCTTTTTTGGGCTCTATTTGTCTTTGCTTATCGGAAATTGGGCTTCCAAGACACATAGACCGCTAATGGGATTTTGAACCATGACCTCAAGTGTTCTTTTTGTATAAAATAATTAGACAATTTAAAGTTCTAGATAAATTTAGGATCCCACTATTCTCAATCCTTAATAAGTTTTTCCCACTCCACTTTTATATTAAAAGACCCTAATACCCTTAAAGCTAACTATCTCTTTTTCATTTATTCAAAACTCACTTATAAAAATAAAAAAATATTTTTATTATATAAAAAAATGTTTATTAACAAAAACTGTTTTTAAAAATTAAAAAATGTTTTAACTTTTTATAACTATTTAGAAAAAACATTTCAACTGTTTTTAAAATAAATAAATTTGACTGCAGTTTTTAAAAACTGTCTATAAAAATTTGCCTTTTATATAAAACAAACTACAGATTTTATTTAAAGCTATTTTATAAAAAAAATTAACACTGTTTTCTATAAATATAAATAAAACACTAGAAAATAGTTAAAACAGTTTTTTTTTACAAAATAGTCGTTTCTAAAAACAGTTTTTGTATAAAAGTAAGCATTGTTAATTTTATATTTATAGAAAACAGTTTTTCTAGTGTTTTATTGATATTTATAGAAAAAATTATTAATTTTTTTTTAATAAAACAGTTTTAAATAAAAATCTACAGTTTTTTTAAAAACTTTAAACAAAATCTACAGATTTTTTAAAATAAAATCTACAGATTTTTTAAATAAAATCTACAGACTTATTATAAAACAGTTTAAAATAAAATCTACAGATTTTTTTAAATAAAACCTATTGTTTTTAAATAAAATCTACATTTCAACTATTTTAAAAAAAAACTTTGTAGTTGTTGTTTTAAACACTAAAACAATGTTCAATATAATCTAAAAATTGTTCTTTACAAAAAATAAAAATTGTTCTTTACAAAACTAAAATTAACAATGTTTATTTTTTGTAAATAGCAGTTTTTATATTATATTGAAAATTGTTTTAGTTTTTAAAAACAACAACTACTAAGTTTTTTTAAAAATAATAGTTGAAATGTAGAAAAACTGTTTTCTATAAATTTAAAATTAACAATGCATACTTTTATACAAAAAACTGTTTTTAGAAACAACTATTTTGTAAAAAGAAACTGTTTTAACTATTTTCTAGTGTTTTATTTATATTTATAGAAAACAGTAATAATTGTTTTTTGAAAAAACTGTTTTCTATAAATATAAATTAACAATGTTGATTTTTAAAAAAAAAACTGTTTTTAGAAACAGCTATTTATATTTATAGAAAACAGTGTTAATTTTTTTTATAAAATAGTTTGAAATAAAATGTATAGTTTTTTTTTTATATAAAAGGCAAATTTTTATAAACAGTTTTTAAAAGCTGCAGTCAAATTTATTTATATTAAAAACAGTTGAAATGTTTTTTTAAATAGTTATAAAAAGTTAAAATATTTTCTATTTTTTAAAAACAGTTTTTCTTAATAAACTGTTTTGTTTATATAATAAAAATAATTTTTAATTTTTATAAGTGAGTTTTGGATGAATGAAAAATAGATAATGAGCTTTGAGGGTATTAGGGTCTTTTAATACAAAAGTGGATAGGGAAAAACTTATTAAGGAGTGGGAATAGTGGGAGCCTAAATTTAACCCTATAGTTATAGAAAGAATATGATCGGCTACAAGAATTGGTTAGATCTCCCGGATTTCAAATAGGCAGTGAAAGGGGTAAAGACTTACTAAGTTTCATATTTTGAAGGAGTTGGATCATAAAAATTGTCAAAGTTTAGAGATTCTTGATGCATTGAGAGGCCAGACACTTTAAAAAACATTCATGGCACTGGTATGACTGTACATGATATGAACATGCTATACACAACTAGAACACAATATATCCATGACATGAACTCGGCATGACAGTAACCTAACTAACAATAAAACCAATATAGATGGGTTCGATAATGGTTGAATCAATTTTGACACGATACGACTTACGCATGACAAGTCCCCACCAACTACTAAAATGAGTTGGTTACAGGGGGGATAATTTTTAGGCAGATTTAGACATTAAACTGATGAGTAGCCCTATTTTTTTTGGGTTTCCTTCAACTTAATTCATTAAAGTAATGCCATAATTAGACTCTAGTTTCTGGAAGATGAATGACTCCCAGATGTTGATAAGTCGCCGTTAAAAAACCTAATAATGTGCATTTGGACATGACCCCTTAATATTTTGTTTGACGAAAATGCCCTCTTCCCTTTCTAATTTTCCTGAATCAAAAACCCTTAGGGTGTGTTTGACAACACTAATTTTCCATGGAAAATGCAATATATGGAGTTATTTTCTACCTTTTGGATGTTTGATAAACAAATTTTTTTATGGAATTGGTTTCTTTAAAATAAATCACGTAACCACTTTTTCCACAAAAGATGGAATTAAAAAACCTCCTCCCACCCTGTTATTCATATTCCAGGAAAAAGACTTACCACACCAAAAAAATTGATAAAGAACTTATAAAATGAAGAAAAACCCAAAAATAATGAAAAAAAATGCAGAAAGTGAATAAAACCCAAAAATAATATAAAAAAATCCAAAAGTGAATAAAACCTTAAAAATAATGAAAAACATCCAGAAAATGACTAAAAACCCAAAAATAATGAAAAAAGCGCAAAAAGTGAATAAAACCCCAAAAATAATTAAAAAAATAAATAAAAAGTCCAAAAATAATGAAAAAAATTCACAAAATGAATAAAAACCCAAAAATAATGAAAAAAAAATCTAGAATCTTATTAAAACCCCATAAATAATTTAAAAAAAATCCAAAATATGAATAAAAACCCAAAAATAATGAAAAAAAATCCACAAAGTGAATAAAAACCCAAAAATAATGAAAAAAAATCCACAAAGTAAATAAACCCCCAAAAATAATGAAAAAAATCCATAAAATGAATAAAAACCTAAAAATAATGAAAAACTACAGAAAGTGAATAACTCCAAAAATAATGAAAAAAAAACAGAAAATGAATAAAAATTAAAAAAATTCGAGAACGTGAATAAAAACAAAAAATAATAAAAAAAACCAGAAAGTGATTAAAACGCCAGAAATAATGAAAAAATCCAGAAAATGAATAAAAATAAAAAAAGAATGAAAAAAAGCAAAAAAATGAAAAAAAACAAAAATAATGTAAAAAATACAGACAGTGAATAACACTCCAAAAATGCAGAAAATGAATAAAAATTCAAAAATAATGAAAAAAATCCAAAAAGTGAATCAAACCCCCCAAAAAATGAAAAAAATCCAGAAAATGAATAAAAATCCAAAAATAATGAAAAAATACAGAAAGTGAATAAAACTTCAAAAATAATGAAAAAAAATACAATAAATGAATAATCACAAAAAAAATTGAGAACGTAAATAAAAATCCAAAAATAATGGAAAAAATCCAGAAAGTGATCCCCACAAATAATGAAAAAAATCCAGAAAAAGAATAAAAATCCGAAAATAATGAAAAAAAATCCATAAAGTGAATAAAAACCCAAAAATAATGAAAAAAATACAGAAAGTGAATAAAACCCCCAAAATAATGGAAACAGTCCAAAAAACGAAAAAAAACACCAAAAATAATGAAAAAAATTACATAAAGTGAATAAAACTCCAAAAATACAAAAAATGAATAAAAATCCAAAAATAATGAAAAAAATCCAGAACGTGAATAAAACCCAAAAATAATGAAAAAAACTAGAGAAAGTGACTAAAACCCCCAAAATAATGAAAAAAAAACGAGATCGTGAATAAAAATCCAAAAATAACGAAAAAAATTCAGAAAGTGACTAAAAACCCAAATATAATGAAAAAAAAAATAAAGTGGATAAAACCTCAAAAATAATGAAAAAAATTAAGAAAATGAATAAAAACCAAAAATTAATGAAATAATACAGAAAGTGAATAAAACACCAAAAAATGAAAAAACCCAAAAACAATGTAAAAAATACCGGAAGAGAATAAAACTCCAAAAATAATGAAAAAATACGAAAAATGAAAAAGAAACTGAAAAATAATAATAAAAATACATAAAGTGAATAAAAATCCAAAAATAATGGAAAAATACAGAAAATGAAAAAAACCAAAAATATTGAAAAAAATTCACAAGATGAATAAAAATCCAGAAAAAAAAATAAAAAAATCAAGATGTTGAATAAAAATCAAGAAATCATGAAGAAAATCCAGAAATTTATTATGAGGTTAATATTTATTTTCTTGTTTTTTATTAATTTTCTATATTTTTTATTTTTTGGAATTTTATTCCTTTTTGGATTTTTTTAATATTATTTTATTGGTTTTATTCACTTTCTGTATTTTTTCGCTATTTTTGGGTTTGTGTTCACTATCTGGATTTTTTTTCCTTATTTTTGGGATTTTATTCACTTTCTGTACTTTTTTTCATTATTTTTGGATTTTTATTTTCACTTTCTGGATTTTGTTTTCATTATTTTTGGATTTTTATTCATTTTTTGGATTTTTTTTCATTATTTTTGGGGTCATAATTCCCTTTTTTTTGGGGTTTTTATTAATTCTTTTTTTTTTTCATTATTTTAATCCATTTTTTGGATTTTTTCCATTATTTTGGGGATTTTTTTCACTTTTTAATTTTTTTTTCATTTTTTTGGGTTTTTATTCACTTTGCTGGATTATTTTCCATTACTTTTGAGTTTTTATTCATTTCCTGGATTTTTTTCATTATTTTTGGAGTTTTATTCTATTTCCGTATTTTTTCATTATTTTTGGGTTTGAGTTTTTATTAACATTCTGTACCTTTTTCATTATTTTTGAGTTTTTATTCATTTTTTGTATTTTTTTGCATTATTTTTTGGATTTTATTCAGTTTCTGGATTTTTTCGCATTATTTTGAGGTTTTATTCACTTTCTGAATTTTTTTCATTATTTTTGGATTTTATTCATTTTATGGATTTTTCTCCTTATTTTTGGGGTTTTATTCACATTTTAGATTTATTTATTTATTCTTTGGGATTTTTATTAATTTTTTGGGATATTTATTATTTTTCTATTTTATATATATATTTTATACTTTTTTTCCATGGAAAATATGGAGAACCAAACACAAAAGATGGAAAGTAGAACATTTTCCACCTGGAAAATAATTGCAATCAAACAACACCAACAAATTTTTTCCATGGAAAATATTTCCAAGTTTTCAATTCCATGGAAATTAACTCTTGGCGCTTATTTTCCATCGTATTTATCAAACACACCCTTACTTAATTTTTTAAGTCTAAACAATTTCAAAATCAAATTCACACAACTTAAAATACAGATTTTCAAATTACTAATGGTTCGTTTGGCAATTCAATTTCAAGCCATGGAAATGGAATTCGAAGATCAATTTTAATTCCACGGAATTGAAATTAGCTTTCGAATTCTCATTCCAACCTTGGAATTGAGTTGTCAAACGGTTCTATGTGATATTGCTACAGGAATGGCATTCAGAATTGAACTACTGCAATAAATCCTGTACAAATTCTCTAGCCGGAGAATTCTTTTTTATCCTTAAATTTCATCAACGGGATCCACATCTACTGCTGAGAACATTCAGTATTAAATCAGACGATTTATAAATACACACACAAAGGAATGAGGTGTGCATGTATTTCTTATACATGCACAGAAGTAACAAAGCTTTCATTACCCCCAAATTCTTGGCCCCTAAGCAAATAAAACAGGTTTGGTGTTACCCTTTCATGAGAAATCATCTCCACAGCAACAATCCTACAATCTGGATAATAATTATTAAAATCTTATCAGCACAATAGCATAATCTATAGTCACCGCTATTACTAGAAGCTGCATATATTTAAACCAAGTAAAAGCAAAGAATCTCAATGTTTATTATTCTGCAGTGGTATGATTGAGATCGACATCCAGGCGAACGTGTATGTATGAGGTATCAAATTAAAAACTTGGTTCCTTTTTAGTGAGCTTGGTATGACATCCTTTTATCTGCTCTGAAGCTTTTTTACTTTTATTCTCCGCAATTATCCCCAATTATTGACTTAATTTGATTTTAGCAACTTTTAAATTTTTTGAATGGTACAATTTTGGATGCTAAATGATTAATTTTTTGCAGTGGATGGGACATTGAACAACAAAAAAGTACATACATCTGAGAAATGTACATATGTTAATTATTGAGATACCAAAGTAAAAAATGAACTTTCCTTTATCACTTTTTGATTCATTTGTTGTCGCTGATAATAGTTTTTTTTTTTTAAGTCTTTGTTAGCTTGGTAACACTGAATTTATTCTTTTTTTGCTTCAATGGGATTTTGCAGGGAAATACAGCTTTTTTCCATGAATAAGGGGATATACATATTACAGAAGGCAGAGAGAGAGAGAGAGAGCACACACAAAATTTTGTTGTACCCATAAATTAAGGTGTTCGTTCCATTGAGCAAAATTCTTGTTTCCTACTAACATTGAAATGCGAGCCTGGTCATTAATGCTCCGAAAACCTGTCACGTCTGTCCTAAAACTTATGGGGAGCCATGCTATAATATGATATGATATTCATCTGCGTTTGTTTCGGTTGGGGCCGGCGGTTGGGCATGTGTGTTCAAGACTGGGGAAAAGCTTGGACAGTATGAGACCTTTTTGTGCCTTGGAGTTTGTATTCTTTTGCATTTATTGTCATCTGTATCTCTGTGTATGTTGTAGGTAAGAAATTAAGAATATGCTTGTTTTTATACCTTTGAAGGGTCATTGATCAATATACTTAGGCATCTCAATTAAGCCGAGTAGGGCTGAAATCCGCTTGATCGTCCCGTTAAATTTGGACCGAGTTTTTATTGAGCTTGGGCCGAGATATTAAGCCCGAATTTAATTTGAGCCGAGCGTGAGCGAAGCACTATTAAGTCCGAACTAAGCTCGACCCGAGATAATATATCTAAATATATATTTATATATATAAACAAAATTATTTTATTTACGATGATATGTAAAAAATATTTAAAAAAATAAGAATTTTTATAATTTTATTCTTATGCAAATAAACTATTGGACTTAATATTAAAGAAATAAAAATAAGGTGGGTCATTTATTAATTTACTTTATTTAATCTTACGGGACTTGTCAATATTAGTGCTGAAATATGTTATTTTAGTGCCGAAATTTGTATTTTTAATGTTGAAATGTCAATATTAGTGTAGAAATTTATTTTTTTTAGTGCTGAAATGTGTTTTTATTAGTGTTGAAATCTTTTTTTTTTTTTTAGTGTTGAAATGTGTTTTACTAATGCTGAAATGTCAATATTAGTGCTGAATTTTATATTTTTAGTGCTAAAATCTGTTTTTATTGCTAAAATTTATTTTTTATTGCTGAAATATGAATATTTATTATTAAAATAAATAATTATGTATTGGAATATTCAATTCGGGCCTGCTCAAATCGGGCCCGAAGCCCGATTTACTTTGTGAGTCAAGCTTGAGCCAAGCACTCTCAAGCTCGTTTGGGTCGAGCTTGAGCCAAGTAAATCAAAATCGGGTCGAGCCTGATCAACCATAGGTTCGGCTTATAGAGCCCGATTGACAGGCCTAAATATACTTTGCTTTTAGTTGCATTTTTTATTTGGCTTATTCACTTATTGCAGCAAAAGACATTTTTTGCCTTTTGTATATTTGAGGGTTTGTATCTATTGCTATAAGGAATATTTTCACGATCTAAAATACCTGAAAATATAACGGAAGGGGATGTTTACATGTTTAGAATGGGTCTATATATGTATGTAGTCTCGGTTTATTACTTCACAAAAATAGTGGGCAAAGCTAAGTGTATATATCTGCCCACTTGCGTCTTCTGTTATGCAAAAACGTAAAGAGTAGCAAACTTGTGATTAAAACGTTTTTTACATATCTGATATGTGAAAATGAAAGAATTGTCTTCTATTGATTGATTAGAAACAATGCAAGAGCTTCCTATTTATAGGAACAGAAGAGATGAAAACTGAAATAACAAAAAAACAAGCATGCTGAAAATATCCTTACTAACCGACTGAGTTCCTAACTAACTATTTGAGTTGTCAATCAATCTAATTAACTGATCTAATGTGTGGTGTAACTTAATTCAATTACAAGAATATATATATGTTAATAGCCCCCCTCAAGATGGAGCATGGAGATTGAGAATGCCCATCTTGCCAAGAAGAAACCAAAATTGTTGATGACCAAGTGGAGCTGAGCCAGTTCATAAGCTGAAGAGACACGCAGAGTTTTGATAGTGCCAGCTTGAATTTTGTCGCAAATCGAATGACAATGTGTTTAGTTCTTTCATGAAAACTTAGATTGAAAGCAATATGTAGGGTTGCTTGACTATCACAGAAGAGCAAGGCAGATTGTGAGTGAGAGATCTCTAAATCATAGAGAAAATGTAGAAGCCATGTGATTTCACATATAATAACAGCCGTGGATTGGTATTCAACTTCCGCCGAGGATTTGGAAATAGTTTGTTGTTTCTTAGATCGCTAGGAAATGAGGGAATTGCCTAAAAAAATGTAGAAACCTGAAATATATCTTCTTGTGTCAATGTAACCAACCCAATCAGCATCAATAGAGGCTTGGAGTTGAATTATGGAGTGGGTAGAAAAAATAAGCTTTCATTAGGAGTGGCTTTGATGTATCGAAGGACCCCGTGAACAACTTGGAGATGAGGACTTCTTGGTTGAGAGAGGAATTGATTGAGCTTATTCATTCATATTTACTGAATAAATCAAGACTCATCTGGTGATAATGAGATATAAAAGCTTGCCAATGAGCATTGCTAGGGTTCGCAAGTAAATCACCATCTTTTGTATTGAGTTTGTGATTTTGTTCCATAGGAAATTTAGTTGGTTTAGATACATCATCTAGTAATTGGAGAGCATAGTGTTTGTGAGATAAAATTCTTTTAGGAGATCTGATAACTTCTAAACTCAAAAAATACTTAAGAGATTCAAGATCTTTTAGTCGAAATAGGGAATGCAATAAGGTTTTGAGTTGAGTAACAACATCAAGATCATTGCTAGCTATGATAATGTCATTAACATAGACTAATAGGCAATAAAGGATTGGGGATGCTGTCTAATAAAGAGAGAATGATCAGACTTGGACTGTAAAATATCAAGATGAAAAAGTGTAGAAGAGAATTTTGAAAACCATTGTCTTGATGCTTGTTTCAATCCATATAGAGATATATTGAGTTTGCAGACTAAGTTGCCCCTTTGCTATGAAAGGTTGGTGGTAACGTCATGAAAACTTCTTCATGCAAATCACCATAAAGAAAGGCATTGTTAACATCATATTGAGCTAGGTGCCAATTATTGACCATTGCTACTACTAACAATGTCTTGACTATGACCAATTTCGCAATAATATAGAGTGTCTCCATGTTATCAATGCCTTCCTGTTGTGAGTAGCCTTTTGCTGCTCATCGAGCTTTGTACCTTTTTATAGTGCCATACTTATCAGCAGGAAGAGGAGTAATAGTCCAAGTGTTGTTGAGTTCTAGAGCTTTTATCTCAAATGTGATAGCTTTCTGCCATTTTGGATATTTAACAACGTGATAATATTCTGGTTCAATGGGAGATAATACAGACAAAAGAAAAGTTTGGTGGGTGTTTGAAAATTGATGATGAGAGAGGTGATCAGAAATTGGATAAATGATATTGGGAGATTATGTGAAGGCAGAGGGAATGTGTGAAGTAAGATGACAATAATAATCTTTCAAATAAGAAGGAGGTTTAGAGGATCTAATGAATCTCTTAAGAGGGTGGGGTAGATTGATATCTGAATCTAATGAAGGATAAGAAAAATAAGTGGATTATATGGAATGAGAAATAATTGGGGGATCCAAACTATCATGATCAGATGACATGATATATGGTAGAACCAGATTAGGAGAAATATGGTCTTAAGAAGTGGGTGAAGACCTAGAAGATCCAAAAGGAAATATGTTCTCGTGAGACAAAAACCTGGTGAGATTCAAGATCATATAATTAGTAACCTTTGATTCTAAAAGGGTAACCAACGAAAATTCATTTTCTGCCTCCATGATCAAACTTGTGCCTATGAGATTTGATGGTGGAAGCAAAACATAGACATCCAAAGATCTTTAAATAAGCATCAAAGGGTGTTTTGTGATAAAAAATTCAAAGGGGTATCTGTTTGACAATAATGGTGACAGAGTTCTATTTATGAGATAAGCAGCAGTCAAAAAGCAATTATCCAAAAAATTTAGAGGTAATTGAGATTGTCTCAATGCTCTTGCTACATTAAGAACATGTTGGTGTTTTTGCTTAACAACTAAATTTTGTTGAGGAGTTTGAATACAACTCAATTGATGGATTGTGCCTTTGGAAGGAAAAAAATATCTTAATGCAAACTCAAGACCATTATTAGTTCTAATGGTTTTGATTTTAACATTGAATTGAGTTTAAACAAAATTAACAAATGAGGGTAGAAAATGCTTAACCCCAGACTTAGATTTCATCAAATAAATCCAAGTACCTCTAGTAGAATCTTATATTATTATGAGAAAGTATTTGAAGCCATTAACAGAAACATTGTCCATGGGACCCCATATATCTGAAAGGATTAAAGCAAAAAGTTTGCTTGAAATGTGATTATTACAAGAGAAAGGAAGTCTCCTTTGTTTTTGCTAGAGGATGAACATTACAAGGTTCATACGAATTAGAAGTACATAATTTTGGAAAAATATCTTTTAGATGGAGAATTTTATCATGAGATTGATGTCCCTTCCTATAATGCTGAAGATTTTTGTGCACGTGACAAGATGAAGAAAAACTCTTATTTGAGGACAAAGAGAAAAAAGAGATGGAACTAGAAGAAATAGGTATGGTGGGCTTGACGATGTACAAGTCTCTTGACATTTCACCCATCCCAATCACATTGGATTATTCAATTGAGTATTATTTTATCTTTTGGAGTTGAGAATTATTTTTGGAGTTAGCATGATGATGAATTTTTTGTGTTGATGTTATATTCATTGAATTGATATCAATTCATATCATGTGAAAAAAGTTTTTACCGTCTCATAATTTGGTTACATGCTAAGAATGTTATTTTAATTCTAATGCCTGATGTAGGTTGGCAGTGGAGATTGGCCACCTCTTATGTCAAAATATGCAGGGTGTCATAGTTGATATCAGAGCATGGTCTTAGGTCTCGAGGGATTTGAGTCCTTTATAGCTTTCACATTATCTATTTTTGATTCCTTTTGAATATTTTTACTCTTTAGGTTTTTCGAGTCTAATGTTGTTTTTTCCTGTCTTTTTAGATGGGAAAACACTAGGAGATCTGGAGATAGCAGAGAGGGTTTGGCTTTTGGTCCCGCAGTTCAGGAGAGTCAGGGTAAGTTTCTTTCGGGTGTCGAAGAGTTATCAACTATCATTCATGAGTCCACTACGGTTGGTATTGAAATGGGGAGATAGATGTGGGGAAAACAAGAGGCGTGGAAGTAGGGTACACCCACTTTAGTTTTGAATAAGGTGAGGGCAAATTTCCACAAGTGCAATCCTCCCACTTTTTCTGGTGGATCTGACCTTTAAGTGTAAGATTTTATAATTGCTCATAGTTTAGGCATTTTTGTATTTCAACTTATCCCGTTACAAATTCGAGTTTCAAACCGAACACTACATCCGCATTGCCTCAACAATCATTCCAAGATATATTAGTGACTGAACATCGTTTTCAAATTTCAAGCTGTTGAATTTGTCACCGGCACTTTAATGGAGGTATAGGATTTGTGGTTTTGATTTCTCATATAGATTATATTCTAGGATGTTTAACTTTTAAATCGAGGATTTTTGATAAAACATATATTAAAAAGATTTGTTTTTAATCTCATTTGAATGAGATTATGATCTCGTTAAAATGAAAGTCCATTTTCATTGGAATGAGATTCGAATAACCATCGAGCGATAATCCTCTATTTAAACATACCCAAAGTCATTTGAAGGTCATTAGAATGTTGATCGAATGAGAATGGGTTGTCATTCGAATGAGACTTGCTATCATTAGAACGAAACTAGGGTTTTCGTTCGAACGAGACCGTCACCTTGAAATTTATGTTTTTTGCTATAAAAACCTATTTTGATGAGTTTTTCTCAAGACTTTTGGTGAAAACGAATTCCCAATATTTGAACCAAAAGTTCTCATCTTTGTGTTTTAGAAAAACACTTTTCTTTTCCGAATCATTCATCCCATATATGATTTGTTGAGTATATTCAATCCCAACTTTCTATAGACTTGCATCAAACGCTTGTAGAATTATACTATATTATTGATTTGTGGAGCCGAGGCTCTACGGCTGAAGAAAATAGGATTGTGCATGCTGAGGCTGATCGGTGGATACCAAGGAAAGGCCACTTCTTGTGGATGGTGATGGAATGTGACGTATTCTGTAGAAGATTTGAAGACCCTACACGTTATACTTAGTGGAAGTAGTCTGTCAGTCGATTGTGTTCGTCAAACTCTTTATAGTGCCGAAAGGAATTTTTTCTTATCTTCTTTGCATGTTTGGTTTACTTGTGTGATTGGAGAATTTTATTTGGACAATTTATTGCATGCACACCTAATTGATAATTAAGATAAAATTTGGGTAAAATTTAAATGTGTGTGTATTTAGCCCAAGATACGAATAAATTCTTAGAAAACCCCATCTTGTTTTTTCATGACGCAACTATTTCTCACCAATGGAGAGATGATATGCATAGGCATTTAAAGATTATGTATTGCACGGATGTGCAGAAGCATATGTTAGCTAGTTTAGATGACCGGGATGCATTGTAGTGGTGGGAGAGTGTCACCACATCTGAGTATAGAGATCGTCTGAACTATGTAGACTTTTTAGTGAAATTTAATGACAAGTGTTTTCCTTATTCGATTACGAGTACGAAGGAGTTTTTGGATCTAGAACAGGGTTCGCAGTCGTTTCTTGAGTATGAACTAGAGTACTCGAATCTATGGTTGTTTGTACCTAAGGAGGTGAATACTGAAAAAAAGAAGAAGGAATGTTTCAATAAGGGTCTGATGTGGTCGATTAAGCAAATGGTTTTGGGAAATCTGATGTATTACACCTAGGAGGTGGGCGTCGCATTGTTGTTATGTCAAGAGAAGGTGAATTACTAAAAGAAGTTAGGTAAAAGGTATGGCCAAGTAGTCAAGATGGGACCATGATAAGTGGGGAGAACAAAGGTCGTAATGACCAACCGTGGAAGAAACAGTGAACATGTTAAGAGTAGCAAACATTTTAGCAAGCCAATTGTGACACCCCACTTATTAAAATAAGAGGTGGACAACGCGATATTCCAAATAATACAGGAATAATAGATGGTAAAGTCATTACGGGCATCCTTACAGTGGAGCACCTGGGCGCGAAGAGAATTCATGCAAAAAAAAGTGATAAACGGGTCAGGGATCAAGTTTGATATGATCACATGTGAATAAAATGCATGACAGTTATGAATATCAAATCATCATGAATAAGATTATCTCGCTCTCCACAATTAATTATAGTCCTCACCTCTCAATGTAAATTCACAACCTAGCGTAATTTCAATAACAATGATGAGTATTCATATATCCAAGAGAATATAATACAATTTCACTTGATAAGATTTCCATTTCCATTTAACACGTTATGACTAAGCAAGTCAATTCCTCATTAAGAACGTATTACCAACACAGTTAATTTCATAAAATGTTTCACCATTTGTAAAATACCACTTTCATAAGAATAGTTATACTCACAACATACAACGATTCTAAGACCATTCCGAGATTCACCCCACTGGATGCCCCCCTAAATAGCTATCATCTTCCAGGGCCTATCACCAAGACAACCTGAGCATCCTTAATCGCGTGACGTTGGGAAGCGGCCATACACCTTCGACGGTGAGTTATAACCATACCCAAAATTACCTCACTTCGAAAAATAACAACACAATATATAATAACTGGTCCTATGGCCGAGGACTATTCTCACCTTGCATTCACTAGCCAGGGGACTTCACCTCATGCGCGTAACTTCCCTTATGATAGCATTTAGAGAGGTATGTATATACAATTCATCATTCACAAAACATGCCAATTTAGAATGTACATTACGTTTTGTCCGGAGCCATAAACGTTAAATGTTATAATTGTAAACCTCAATATTACGTTTAATGATAGTCTCCGAGAGTAAATACATCCCGATAAGCCACCAAGTATGATATACCTCATATAAGTCTCTAAAATTCCAAAATTATGTAATCCTAGTTTTCCCTAGTCTCAAACTAGCTTACTAAAGGACGAAACTACCCTAACGTCTATTAAGTAATTCCCGAAATAAGCCGAACTATCCTCTTTCTAATCTAGGGTAATCACATCCCTAATATAAGACTCTAGTACACTACTTTACTTTATAATATAAGGTTCCTAGGCCTTAAATTTAGAAGAAAATGGCTAAAAACTACCCTAGCAAAAACTCGCTAAAACAACAAGATTTCGAATCGATTCGCCCCAGGGGCCGAATCGATTCGCCCTTAAAAGCGTATTGATTCGGTTGAGAAAACCCAACTCCATGCCTCATGACGAATCGATTCGACCATTAACCCGAATCGATTCGGCCTACCAGACCTGTAGCCTTCCTTCTAGGCAAATCGATTATCCTGGAAGGGCGAATCGATTCGGCCTGGCAGAAATGCCAAGTTTGGGGCTACGGGTTATGAACCCTAAAATTTCACAAAACTCAAACTTCTCTCCTCAAATCTCAACCAAATCAACCCCAAATCATTTCTAAAAAAATAACACCTACTAAAACCAACTTAAATAAAATCTAATACCATTTTCAAAGGTTTAAACACCAAATTTCTCAAAACACACACTTTGTTCAAATCTATCAAATACACAACTATCAATACAATTTATCCACAATAAATAATAGATTTGCAAGTTAGAAACTTGCCTTAAAGCTGAAATCTCGGGTTGTCTTCTGGTAGAAACAAATTCAAGCTCCAATCTTCAATTCTCCTCATTTTTCTCTCTTTTCTCTACACTTATCTTTCTCTTTCTTTCTTTCTAGGTTTAGGAACATATAATGGAGAAATAAAAGGGGTTGGAAGACTTAAACGTTCATTTAACACTAAGATCTATCTTTAAATGTTATTACACCATTAAAATGACTCGTAACTACATAATTAAGTCATAACCTGTCAAAAGTGCCCGGAATCCAAAAATACAATACGACACTTATTTTGACTATCTCAATTATTTCAGGACTAATCGCGCCCTATAAATTGGCATCCAGAATAAAAAAAAAACATTTTATGTTCCAACATCATTTTAAACCATAAATGTCGCTTACAGCACAACGACGAAATAAAACATAACATGATGCTATTTACATTCTCTCAACAGTGAATATGCCAAACTCAGTAAACATTATCTGTAAATCACTTAAAATAATATTTACTCCAACTTCCTTTATTTATATAATTAACCCACATGGAAAATTAATATAAAAACCGTTACTCCAAAAATAAGGGGTGTTACATACTCCTCCCCTTATAAGAGAATTTTGCCCTCAAAATTCAGGCGTACCTTGTAAAAAGAGACGTGGATACTTTTCTTGCATGTTGTCCTCACGCTCCCATGTCGGCTCCTCAGCATTGTGATGCCCCCATTGGACCCGAACCAAGGGCACCACTCTGGACCTTAGCCTACGCTCGTCGTGATCTAAGATTGCTACTGGTTGTTCCTCGTATGAAACATCGGGCTATAATTCGATATCATCCAAGGGAATGTACCAGTAAGCTCCTTTACACCTTTTGTACTTTTTCAAGGATGAAACATGAAACACATCATGAATCTGTTGTAGGCGTTTCGGTAAGGCGAGTTGGTAAGCTACGACGCCTACTCTTGCAATAACGGGAAAAGGGCCCACATAGCGTGGCGCAAGCTTGCCCTTCTTCCCAAATCGTGTTATGCCCTTCATTGGCGACACCCGCACCAAAACTTGATCTCCAACCTCCAACTCCATATGTCTTCTATTCGCATCGGCATAACTCTTTTGACGGTCTTTGGCGACTCGGATGTAGTTGCGAATAAGCTCAATCTTTGAGGAAATATCTTGGATCATTTTAGGTCTAAGAAACTTATTTTCCCCTACTTTTAACCAACAAGTAGGTGATCTGCATGGTCGGCCGTATAATGCTTCATAGGGTGCTATACCTATTGTGAATTGGTAGGAATTATTGTAAGCAAATTCTACCAAGGGAAGGTATTGCTCCCATCCTTCTTTAAAGTCAAGTATACACATTCTAAGCTTGTCCTTTAACATCTGGTTGATTCTTTCCGTTTGCCCATCTGTTTGAGGGTGGTAGGACGCACTCAACTTCAATGCGGTTCCCATCGCTTGGAAACTTTGCCAAAATTGAGACACAAGGATCTTGTCTCGATCAGAGACTATGTTGATGGGCACCCCATGGAGTCTCACAATCTCCGTAATAAAAATTCGGGCGTAACGAGTTGAATTGTAATTCGTACGTACCGGTAAGAAATGTGCCGACTTGGTTAGAAGATCAACGATAACCCAAATGGAATCATGGCCGCTTTGGGACATTGGCAATCCCATGATGAAATCCATTGAGATGCTTTCCCACTTCCATACCGGTATTTCTAACGGCTGTAGCAATCCCATTGGTCGCTGATGATCCACTTTCACCAACTGACAAGTAGTACATTGGGAAATAAATTTAGAGATATCCCGTTTCATACCCGCCCACCAATATTGACGGCGCATGTCTTGGTACATTTTGTCTCCACCAGTATGTACTGCAAATCTGGACCCATGAGATTAAGTCATTACAACATGCCTCAAATCTCCCTCATTCGGGACAATAAGTCTCCCGTAGAATCGTAACCCACCCTCCGAACTTATAGAGTAGGATTCCTCTCCCTCGGTTAGTAACTGGCATATACGGTCCTGACAATCTTTATCCCTTCCTTTATCTTCCACAACTCTTGCCACTATCGTAGGCGTAATGATTAACACTGACATAAACGCCCTCATAACGGCATCTTCCTGGCTAAGTTCTTTCCATTTAGCCTTCTATACTTGCGCTAACTCCCCCTCGGGTTTTCAGCTCAACACATCTGCTACCACATTAGCCTTGCCCAGATGATAATGAATATCAAATTGGTAGTCTTTCACAAACTCTAACCATCGATGTTGTCGCATATTTAAATCTTTTGCGAGAATAAGTATTCCAACGATTTGTGGTCCGTGAAAAGACTAAAGTTCTCCCCTAGGAGGTAATATCTCCAGATTTTCAAGGCGAATACCACGGCGACAAGTTCAAGGTCATGGACTGGATAATTCTTTTCGTGGTGTTTTAGCTTGCGAGAAGCATAAGAAATAGCCCTCTGTTCTCGCTGTAACACACCTCCCAACCCTTGTAGAGATGCGTCACTAAAAACCAAATATTCCAACCCCGGCCTTAGTAATGCAAGTACTGGAGCAGAAGTCAACTTATCTTTGAACTCATCAAAATCTAGTTGACAAGAATCATCCCATACAAACCTCACTCCCTTCTTAGTTAAATTTATCAAATGGCTAGCAATCTTAGAAAAACCCTTAATAAAGCGACGGTAATAGCCCGCCAAACGCAGAAAACTACGAATCTCTGTAGGTGTTGTGGGCTGACCCCAATCCCTCACTGCAACAACTTTACTCGGATCTACCGAAATACCCTGGGCTGTCACGTGACCCAGAAACTGCACTTCCTGTAGCCAAAATCCACATTTCTCAAACTTGGCATATAACTGATGATCCCGTAACGTTTGCAGGACCAATCATAGATGCTTAGCGTAATCGTCTTTTATCTGAGAATAAAATAGGATGTCATCAATAAACACGATAACAAACTGGTCTAGGAAGTCCCAAAATACTCTATTCATAAGGTCCATAAACACTGCAGGAGCATTAGTTAACCCTAAAGGCATAACCAAAAATTTATAGGACCCATATCTAGTTAGGAACATAGTTTTGGATACGTCCTGCTCTCGTATCCGTAGCTGGTGATACCTTGTCCTCAAATCTATTTTAGAGAAGTACGACACTCCTCTAAGTTGGTCAAACAAATCATCAATCCGAGGTAGTGGGTATTTGTTCCTGATGGTAACCTTGTTCAATTCTCGATAATCTACACACAACCGGATGGATCCATCTCTATTCTTTACAAACAATACAGGATCACCCCACGACGACATACTACGCCTAACAAACCCCTGCTCTAACAATTTCTGAATTTGATCTCTTAGCTCCCTCATTTCAATAGGAGCCATACGGTACAGGGCCCTAGCAATCGTCCGCATCCCCGGTGCTAAATCAATCACAAACTCAATCTCTCGACTTGGAGGTAAATCGGTATCTCCCAAAAAACATCCTCAAAGTCTCTAACAACGGGAATTGAATCTACGTAAACAACTATGTCACGAGAAGTCTCCTCCGCAATGCAAAATAAATACGTGTTAGAACCTCCCTCGGAAAGAGGCATAGCCACAAGAAACATCTCTTGCCCCGAAATGGCAAAGACTATACTCTATAACAATTTACTATCGCACGATATTTCACTAGCCAATCTATACCCAGAATTACATCATACCCGACCATATCTAGGACGAGTAAATCGGCCTCAAAACACAAATTACCAAGATTTATTTCTACTCTTTTATAAACAAAAAAAATGAGCGAACCATCACCCATAGAGGATTCGACACTAGTAAAGGTACTTTCTGCAGATTTAATTAACTCCATCAATTGAGCAAAACTTCTAGAAATAAATGAGTGCGTTACACCCGTATCAAATAACACATGACCCATATACCTCTGAATGGGAAACTTACCCTCGAAAACTGGCGGCGCGGGTGTGGCAGGAGGAAGTAAAGCATCCTGAATATGGTAAACACGCCCACATTGTAATTGCCCCTGCTGTGGAGGGGGCTGGAATAGGTGGTGGTGGTGGAAGATGTGCCTGCTGATGCTGTGGAACTCTAGGCAACTTTGCCCCAATTAACTCAGGACAAGCCCTCTTAAAATGACCCATTTCCCCACATTGGAAACAACGGTCCGCCATATTTTCCTGATAACGGCCCCTATTATTTCGGAACTGCTCCAAGCCTTGACCCGGATGGCCTCGACCCCCATTATTACCCCAACCTACCTGACATTGCTGGCCCACCTAGTGCTGCTGTTGCTGGGCACCCTGACCGTGCCTGAAACCATTACCACCAAAATTAAAACCCCTGAAACATTGCCTCTTGGATGGATCCCCCTGTTGGGCGTCCCTTTCCTTCTGCTTGCTTCCCGATGGTTGAGATGAGGATAGTGCTCCTCCAGCACCCTTGCCTCCCTACTTACTAGGTTGCCCTGACACTAAAACCTTCTTACTTCCTTGCACATGCAAATGATGATCTTGGTAATGAAGTAATGCGGCATTCATCACATCACCAAATGTTTGTAAAGCTGGATTTCCCAGCAAGTGTTGCCGTATTCTCTAATGCAAACCTCCAATAAACTTTGAGATCCTCCGTTCTTTCGAAACTACCTCATCCGACACGAAAATAGACATACGAGTAAATTCCTCCTCATACTCTACCATATAACGTTCACCATGGACTACATCTTGAAGTTTCCTCCTCATTTCCCTTTGGACTGCGAGAGGAAAATACTTCCGATCAAACAAAACCCAAAAATTCGATATTGTCATAGTATCTCTTTGTTCTGGCGTGGTCACCGACTCCCACAAGTGTAAGGTTACTCCAACCAGTTTAAAAGTAGTAAGGATTTTCTTTCGTTCCTCACTACAGTCTACCATACGAAGATGACACTGCATGTCCTTCTTCCATTGGTTTGCGACTATTACATCAGAACCACCCTGGAATTCTTGGGGATGACCTTTCAAGAATGATTCTCTGACTCTTTCCTACGGGGAAGGTCCCGCCGGAGCTTTCACATCCTGGACTCTCGGTTGTTGGGCTTGAGGAAATTATTGAGCTATGGCAATCATCGCAGCATTGACCGCCTGGGAGACAATATTAGCTACCTCCGCGGTAATAATAGTTCCTGGCTGTGGCGGTAGAGGTTCTACATTATCTTCCACAACTCTATTTCTCCTCGCTGGGCGACCTCTTTTAGGCGGCATCTGAGACGAAGAAACAACTGAATCAGAATAAAATTTAAAATAATTTATCTTTGCAGAAGATCGCAAGCATACACAAACAAAATAGTCCTAACAATAGGGCTCTATATCAAAGAACGCTACGGTAGAATGCGACAGTCCGCATAGACCCTAAGGACTCTAGAACCTGATACTCTGATACCATCTGTGACACCCCACTTATTAAAATAAGAGGTGGCCAACCCGATATTCCAAATAATACAGGAATCATAGATGGTCCACTCTTAGCATACTCGTCGTTCAAAATAAATATACGAGATAACCACCAATTATTTTAGAAAACGGATGTCAAAATATTTGTAAGTTTAAAGAAAATTCTTCAGACAATCCAATTTAAAGAGGTGGATAAAAGACAAGTAACAATTTCATTCATTCACCATATAATAACCGAATAAGCTGTCGGTTAACAAACCAATACAAGCGGGTTACACCGAGTATTAAACAAATATCACAATATATTAAACATGTACAAAACTTGGGCAACAGGCCCGAATGTGTAAACTGAGCATATCTAGAGTACAAAAGATAGAGACGTATACAGCAAATATCCTATAACATCCGCAAAATGTTAGAGCTCCATGACGCTAGGATGGAAAAGTCATTACGGGCGTCCTTGCGGCGGAGCACCTGGGCGTGAAGAGAATTCATGCAAAAACAAGAGATATAAACGGGTCAGGGCCCGAGTTTGATATGATCACATGTGAATAAAATGCATGACAGTTATGAATATTAAATCATCATGAATAAGCTTATCTCGCCCTCCTCAATTAATAATAGTCCTCACCTCTCAATGTAAATTCACAACCTAGCTTAAATTCAATAATAAAGATGAGTATTCATATATGCAAGAGAATATAATACAATTTCACTTGATAAGATTTCCATTTCCATTTAGCACGTTATGCCTTAGTAAGTCTATTCCTCATTAGGAACTTATTTCCAACACAGCTAATTTCATAAAATGTTTCACCATTAGTAAAATACCACTTGAATAAGAATAGTTATACTCGTAACATACAACGATTCCAAGACCATCCTTCCGGTAGTCACCCCACTGGATGCGCCCCTAAATATCTATCATCTTTCAAGTCCTATCACCAAGACAACCTGGGCATCCTTAATCGCGTCACATTGGGAAGCGGCCATACACCTTCGACAGTGAGTCATAAACATACTCGAAATTACCCCACTTCGAAAAATAACAACATAATATATAATAACCGGTCCTATGGCCGAGGACTATATTCACCCTGCATTCACTAGCCAGGGGACTTCACCTTATGCGTGTAACTTCCCTTATGATAGAATTTAGAGAGGTATGTATATACAATTCATCATTCACAAAACATGCCAATTTAGAATGTACATTACATTTTGTCCGGAGCCATACGCATTAATTGTTATAATTGTAAACCTCAATATTACGTTTAATGATAGTCTCTGAGAGTAAATACATCCCGATAAGCCACCAAGTATGATATACCTCATATAAGTCTCTAAAATTCCAAAATTATGTAATCCTATTTTTCCCTAGTCTCAAACTAGCTTACTAATGGTAGAAACTACCTTAACGTCTATTAAGTAATCCCCGAAATAAGCCTAACTATCCTCTTTCTAATCTAGGGTAATCACATCCCTAATATAAGACTCTCTTACACTACTTTACTTCTCAATAGAAGGTTCATAGGCCTTAAATCTAGAAGAAAATGGCTAAAAACTACCCTAGCAAAAACTCCCTAAAACAGCAAGATTTCGAATCGATTCGCCTAGGGGCCGAATTGATTCTCCCTTAAAAGCGTATCGATTAGGTTGAGAAAACCCAACTCCCTACCTCTTGCCGAATCGATTCAGCCTACCAGACCTGTAGCCTTCCTTCTAGGCGAATCGATTATCCTGGAAGGGCGAATCGATTCGGCCTGGCAGAAATGCCAAGTTTGGGGCTACAGGTTATGAACCCTAAAATTTCCCAAAACTCAAACTTCTCTCCTCAAATCTCAACCAAATCAACTCATATCAACCCCAAATCATTTCTAAACAAACAACACCTACTAAAACCAACTTAAATCAAATCTAATACCATTTTCAAAGGTTTAAACACCAAATATCTCAAAACCCACACTTTGTTCAAATCTATCAAATACAAAACTATCAATATAATTTATCCACAATAAATAATAGATTTGCAAGTTAGAAACTTTCCTTAAAGCTGAAATCTCGGGTTGTCTTCCAGTAGAAACAAATTCAAGCTCCAATTTTTAATTCTCCTCATTTTTCTCTCTTTTCTCTACACTTATCTTTCTCTTTCTTTCTTTCTAGGTTTAGGAACATATAGTGGAGAAATAAAAGGGGTTGGAAGACTTAAATGTTCATTTAACACTAAGCTCCATCTTTAAATGCTATTACACTATTAAAATGACTCGTAACTACATAATTAAGTCATAACCTGTCAAAAGTGCCCGGAACCCAAAAATACAATACGACACTTATTTTGACTATCTCAATTATTTCAGGATTAACCGCGCCCTCTAAATTGGCATCCAGAATAAAAAAAATCATTTTATGTTCCAACATCATTTTAAACCATAAATGTCGCTTACAGCATAACGACGAAATAAAATATCCATGAGAGACCGAAAGGGCGGAATGGGTGCCTAACACCTTCCCATTTCGTAACTTAGACTTCGAACCTTTCTCGAATCATTTTGGTTTCGCATGCACCGGTATATATTTGGATGCCATCCCTCGGGATGGCTTCCCCTTTTTCTTTTATCTGTTTTGAGTAAAATAGATTGCGACTCTGAATCTCTCTACATTTTTACACCTTATCTAAAATGACGCCGATCGAAGAACTCACGAGAGGGATGCGCGGGACCCGAGGATCCTTTCCCTTCGCGCGCCCGCTCGCAAGGCCAGGATCGGGGATGGCCGCAATGGCGACTCTGTTGGGGATATGTATATTTTGAGGGCTTGACTCTATTTGTATGGATGTTATATTTATTTATGTTTCCCCTATATCTGCATGTTCCCCTTTTTCCATGTGTATCCCATGCTTATGCTTATGTTCACACACTTGTATAAAATTCTCCATGTACACTTCGCACCACGTGAACCTAGGATCACATATATCCACATATTGCACGCATCACCCATCCATACTTGGTGTACTTTTGGTACTTGTACTTTGCTCCCTGTTTGGCATAATCAAGAAAGGCATTCTCATCATAAGATACTAATAAACAGAATCACGCATGATTCACACGACATCACCAAAGAGCATTGCTATTGAATTTTTTTTATCAGTAAATAGAAGGTCACTTCGTGATAGGCGCTGGTCCGGCAGGTCGCAATTAGCCTAAGCGATATGACTATCACCTTTCATTGGCCAAGTACCTTCGACGTATATCGAATGGTTCCCCCGTATCGTATCTCTTGATTGAAGTCATGACGAGAGGTATATCGCAGGGAATCCGTTCACGTACGCCGAGTATATCGAATTCTCTCTCACACGTACTGTCACGAGGTATATAGTGAGGAAATTCACGTACACTCAGGTATATCAAATGGATTGTCCACACGTACCGATTGCCCTCAAGAGCAAGACGTATATCGTGGAAGTCACGCCAAAGGGGGGACTCAATGCCGATTCACCCAACCAACTGCATACCCACATATATGTGTCAAACCTAGGACACGCACTTTAGATTGCCGGTTTCGACCCGAAACTCTGCCAAAATTTCGGGTCGGCATGCCACCCAATTTTCACGCATTTTTAAAACGGGACCCTGTCCGTGAGTCTGGTTACAAGTTCAGCCATAGCTTTGCATATATTAAAAACCCCACTTTTCCAGGCTCAGGTTCCGTCCGGCATTGCATTTAGGAGAATTAAATACAAGTGAGAACATAATAATCATAATAATCATGCTGAGTTTCGTCTCCAAAAACATTTCTCCATTCTTTATCAAAAATCCAAAAATAGTTTCTTCCTTTTTTCTAAAAAATAAAGCCCATTCTACGCCTTCTCAGGTCAATCGCAAGCCCTTGGCCTAGCTCATTATTGGCTTCGGTCTTCAGTCAAATCATCCCAGAATTTCGTTCGTTCCTATACTACTTCTTTCGAGTCTGGAATCCATCCACTTTCCATAGAGAATACAGATCAAGTACCAGTCATACAGCCGGATCTGACGACAGTCCTAACTCAGCTCGTATCCAAGATTGATAACCTCCAAACTGAGGTTCGAGATATGCTACAAAACCAGGTTCCTATTCCTTAAGAACCCGAGGCCCTATTCCCTTCTGATATGGGTCTACCCGAGCCTATTTAGGTTCCCGAAGAATATCAGCACCTCCACGTGCCCCTCCTGTCAATGGGCCACCGCCAGCCCAGCTTTCGATGCCAAACATTGCCCAGCCTGTGGCTAACCTGCCTATGGCCGTTGATCCAAAAGAGAAGGAGTTGAACAAAGTCAAAGAAGATCTCAAGATGCTCACCAAGAAGTTTGACCAAGTCAGGATCTTAGGGAATTACATGGACTACACCCACATGTCTCCTTGTCCTAAAGCGAGGTTACCCGAGAATTTCAAGATGCCAAACATCGAGAAGTTCAGAGGGAGTGGACCCCCGATTGTTCATCTTCGCAGTTATCATCATTCCATGACTCTACTAAGGGATTCTGAAGAAGTGATGGCCCATTTGTTTTAACAAACTTTGAAGGATAGTGCCCTATGATGGTTTTTGTCTCTTGAGGAATCCAGAATCCGTAGCTGGGAGGATGTAGCCCGAGAATTCACGTCGCAGTACAAATACAACGAAGAGCTTGAGGTCACCCATCGTGATTTAGAGTTGCTCAAGCAGAACCCTGGGGAATCAGTCAGTAACTTCATAACCCGTTGGAGGGAACAAGCAGCTACCATGACCAATTGACCATCTGAGGAAGAATAGGTTAACATAGTGAAGAAGAACTTCTTGCCCCATGTACGAGCAACGATGAGAGGACAATACTATCCCCACTTTCGAGCTCTTAGAGAGGCAGGAGTAGAAATAGATGAAAGCCTTATTAAAACATAAGTTGAATCGAAGAAGGTGACCGGACATTTCACCCCTAGAAAGTATGACAAGCCTGCCAGTGCTACCGTCTCGACCATCAACAACATCTCTCAACCAACCACATCATGGGCACCAGAACGTCGCCCTGCCCCCATCCGAAGGGAATTCACTGAGCTCCATGCTCCCCTCTCCAAAGTTTACCAAGCCTTGTTAAGATGAAACCTCATCAAACCCTTGGATCCCCGTCCATTGTCAAATCCACTCCTAAGAAACTTCAAGGCCGATGATCATTGTGGCTTTCACCAAACTGCTGGCCATACCATCGACCAATGCTTTCACCTCCGAAACGTAATCGAAGATCTCATTGATCGGGGTACTATCTCCCCACCAGCCAATCATAAGCCAAACACTACTCACAATCCACTCCCAAATCATACCAATGCCATCTTCTTAGAAGAAAACTCAGATTTTGATCCCTCAACTCAAATCACACCCATATACTCTCCTAAACCTCTTCAAATTTGCCCATATTTCCTCCTACACCCTACTAGCCTCACTGATCAGGCACTATCACTCCTTACCAGGGTATGCATCGCTGTCCGTACCCATTTTGAAAATGGAAATATGGAATTGTCAGAGGTGTTAAACCAACTCCTAGAGTTTGGGATGAAATTTCCCTCACAGATGGTCATCGATTGCCAAAGGTTTAGTACACTGTTCTTGAAAGCATGGAAATGGGCTCGAGATTCAGACAAGTGGGTGGTACCAACCGATGAAGTCAGCCTAGATGATGTTGTCCAGATTATGGCAGAATTATTTGAGCAAACCAACAACATTTGTAGTATCACTAGGTTACTTGACATTTTGAAGCTACAAGGGCGCTTGGTCCCTTCAACCATACATTTCCCCACAGAATGGGAAGATCTGTATGAAAAATCCGTTAAAGTTGTGGAATGCATTAACTTTACATGGAAAGACAGAATTGTTGCCTCTGGATGGGGGAAAGAATTCGATGATTTGAGTGAAGAACAAGCTTCAAGAAGAACTGGCCCAGTAGCCGACATATGTGGGATGATATCATTTGAATAACTCCTCGGAGAAATAAACAAGGTGGTAGAACAACCTGAGATTGACGAGGAAATATGATTCTTGTTCTTCCCATCTTCAGTAAATCACTTGACCAGATTAGGGAGACATTACCAGGTTCCAAGCTCACTACCAGCAAATGACAAAGGGAAGGGCATTGAAAACCTTCCTATGCCAGAGATGACCATCGAGGAGAGAAAGATACTCGATCAACTGAAGAAAACTCAAGCTAACATCACTCTATGGGGGCTTTTCATGTCTTCCCAGCTGCACAGAAATGCTTTAATCAAGCTACTCATTGGACCCATAGTTCCTCCTTCTACCACACTAGAAGAAGCGGTAAATTTGGTCGGATCCTTGACCTCTACCCGGATGCTATCATTTTCTGAAGAAGAAATCCCTAGAATTGGGCCGAATCATTATTATGCATTCAACATCTCCGTCGAAGTTATGGGAAAGGCCGTGCCACTCTCTCTTATCGATAATGGATCCGCCATGAATGTCTGCCCATTGAGAACCTTCAAGTGTTTAGGCTTGAAAGAAAGAGACCTCGCTCCAACCTCCGCCGTTGTACGTGCCTACGATAATACCCACCGGGAGGTGATGGGATCCATAAAACTTGTAATAGGGGTTGGCCCTATAAACCCTGTCGTTGAATTCCAAGTCATCGACATCCCAGCTTATTTCAACTTGTTGCTTGGACGACCCTGGCTCCATAGTATCAAGAGTGTGTCTTCCTCACTCCATCAGAAATTAAAGTTCTTCGCCAACGGGCAAGTCATCGCCATTTTGGGCAACGATGAAAATGTCGAGGGTGCAAGAACCAACCGTCCAATCCTTGAGATACAGCACGGATCAAATGATATGCTCCGATCATGATTCCGACTTGAACCACTCCTACTCCCGGCAGGGGACGGTTTCAAAGAAAGTGTTTTTTCAAAATATGACCCTCATGGCAATGTGAATGTGATTCAAATGTTCAGAATCATGTACTTCATGCTCGGACTGGGGCTAGGACAAAGGCAGCAAGGGATACTTGAGCCCATCGAACTGAAGAAATATTTCCCTTCTTGTGGCTTGGGGTATCAACCATCAAAATAAGAACTCAGAATGATCCACAAGTCTCGACCAAAGAGAAGATTGGGATGCATCCTAACTATCCCAGGAGACTCCTTGAATGGACGATTCATCAAAGAAGGCGAAGACTTCCACTTTTGCTATTTTCCAGAACCATGGTATGACCACACAGACAAGAAGATGAAGCCTGGAATGGAGATCTTTTTCTAAGATAGCTACCCATGGGCCGAAAGTTTCCAACACCGAGTACAACCGCTCATCAAAAATACCGAAGAGACCGAGGAAAGTGATTCTGAAGATTCCTTCAACACCCCTCCTCAACTGGCATGCTGTGCCAGTTCTACCTGCTAAAATTTCCCCTAATCCCAATGTTTACCCCATTTCTTCTTCTGTTGTCTGTCCCTGTTCAAATGTAATCGAGACCTCTTTTGATAAGGTTCTCAATGCTGTTTTTCCTATCAATGAAATAAACGAATATTTTGAGTATCTTGCTTTGCCTTACATTAATTGTTTGGATTCTAATGATGATTTTGCCAATGAACAATTCTTAACTCATCTAAATAAGGTTAATAATAAACAACATAACCACGTTCAAGTTAATGAAGAAAAGACTGTTGTTATTAATCTCGGTTATAGTGGCCAACTGTGCGAGATTGGGATATGGCGACCCTTGACGAGCATGAGCACGCACAACTCGAAGAATTGTTAAAGGAATTCGTGGATATCTTCGCATGGTCCTATTATGATATGCTCGGCATTGATCCTGAAATAGCTCAGCACGAGATCCCCACTTTCCCAGATTACAATTCGGTTAAACAAAAATTAAGAAAGCTCCACACCGAATGGTTGCTCAAGGTCAAAGAAGAGGTGGTCAAACAGTTGAACGTGGGCTTCATTCGTGTGATCGAATATCCCACATGTCTAGCCAACATAGTACCTGTGCCGAAATCAGGAGGGAAGGTTCGAATGTGTGTAGACTACCGAGATTTAAACAAAGCTTCTCCAAAGGATGATTATCCGCTACCCAATATCGACATGATCGTGGACAACACAACCAGTCATGCTCTCAAGTCATTTATCGATGGGTTTATCGGATACAACCAAATCAAGATGCACCCAGATCACCAAGAAAAAACCGCATTCATCACCCCATGGGGAACCTTTTGCAACACCGTTATTCCATTTGGTCTCAAGAATGCTGGGGCTACCTACCAAAGGGCTTCCACAACCATCCTACACGATCTGATTCACAAAGAAGTCGAGGTTTATGTGGATGATATGATTATCAAGTCCAAAACTAGAGAAGGTCATGTTCCCGCTCTCCGAAAGTTCTTCGAACGACTACGACGGTATCAAATGAGACTCAATCCAAAAAAATGTGTCTTCGGCATTACGAAGGGAAAACTCTTGGGATTCATAGTCAGTGAGAAGGGGATAAAAGAAGATCCTGCGAAGCTGAAGGCCATACTTGAGATGCCACCGCCTTGAACAGAGAAAGAAGTCCAAGGTTTTCTTAGGAAATTGCAATATATCAGCCGGTTCATTAGCCAGCTAACCTCCATCTATGAACCAATCTTCAAGTTCCTCCGAAAGGATTCAACCAAGGTTTGGAATGAGGCCCGCCAAGAAACTTTTAACCGAATCAAATAATATCTGACCCAACCTCCAGTGCTCATTCCACCACGGCCTGGTCTCCCTTTTCTCCTATACCTAACCACAACCGACACTGTAGCTGGGGCTTTGCTAGCCCAATACCTTGAAGACTCCCGCAAGGAAAGAGCCATCTATTATGCCAGTGGAAAATTGGTCGGGTACGAGGTCAACTACACTGCTTTAGAAAAGGCATGTGCCGCACTTGTCTAGGTCACCCAAAAGTTGATCACTACATGCTCGCCTTCCCCATCAAACTTGTATACCGAATAGATCCCATCAAATACCTGCTTGAGAAACCTGCCTTATCCAGTCGAATGGCCCGATGGTTGATGCTCCTAACTGAGTTTGATATCGTGTATATTACGCAGAAATCCATTAAAGGAAGAGCCATCTCTGACTACCTCGCTGATTACCCCGTAGAGGAAGCAGATGCCTGGATCTCTGAATTCCCAGATGAAAATATCCTCTGCACCTCTCAAGACAACCTTCGATGGCAAATGTTTTTCGATGGTGCTGCCAACAAAAGGGATATGGCATTGGGATACTTCTGAACGCCCCAGATGACTCCCACACTCCCATCGCCATCAAATTGGATTTACCTTGCACCAACAACATGGCAGAATACGAGGCATGCACAGTAGGCCTCAAAGTTGCTCTCAAGAAAGGTATTCAATACCTTGATGTCTACGGGGATTCTACCCTCATCATCGGTCAAGTGCTCAAAAAGTGGAAAGGCAAAGACGAAAAAGCTCCAACCCTTCCATGCCCACTTAGAAGAGTTAGCCTCCGATTCTGAGATATCACCTTCCATTACCTACCTCGAGCAAAGAATAACCTAGCCGATGCTCTCTCTACCCTAGCCTCCATGGTCGACATGCCCGAAGGAATAACAATGACCCCCTTCCTAGTTCAAAAATAAGACAAACCAACCCACTGCTACCATATTAAGCTTGTCTCTACTGAAGACCCTGAACTAGCCGATTGCTTGTACTATGATATCTGGTGCCTCCTCAAACATGGTAGGTATCCCAAGGGTTCTAACAAGAAAGACCAAACGACCTTTTGAAGACTGGCCGCCCACTACATCATCTATCATAAAGATCTACTCAAGAGGAACCTCGATGGAACTCATCTACACTGTATCGCAGGGGCTGAGATTGAAAAGTTAATGCAGAAGATCCACAGTGGGGAATGCGGTCCCCATATGAACGGTCATGTGCTTGCCAAGAAGTTCATCCGACAGGGCTACTACTGGACCACCATGACCCAAGATTGCACCGCATATGTCCGTAGATGCCTCAAATGCCAATAGTTCTCCAATCTTCAACACCTGCCTCTGCGAGAATTATACAACATGACCTCTCCCTGGTCGTTCTCCACCTGGGGTGTAGACATCATAGGGAAGGTTACACTAAAGGCTTCAAATGGACATGAATTAATCCTAGTTTCCATTGATTACTTCACCAAATGGGTCGAAGCTGAGTCATACGCAATATTAAACGCCAAGAAAGTGGCCAAATTCCTCAAGAAAAATATCATCTGCCAATATGGGGTCCCGCACGATTTAGTGTCAGATAACGGGTTGCACTTAGAAGCAGATGTCATCGAAGTAGTCAACGAGTATGGGATTCAGAGACACAAATCTTCTCCCTACCGACCTCCGACTAATGGTGCAGTTGAGGCCGCCAATAAGAACCTCAAATCCATAATCAACAAGATGACCGAAAGCTTTAGGGATTGGGCCGACCGGATCTCGTACGTCCTCTGGGGATATCGAACCTAAATCCGAACCTCTACTGGGGCTACCCCTTACTCTCTGGTCTATGGCATTGAAGCGGTCCTACCTGTGGAGCTGGAAGTACCCTCGCTACGCGTCATGCTCAAAAGCAAAGTTAATGAGGAAGACTGATGCCAAAGCTATCTCGATGAGCTGACCCTCCTAGATGAAAGGAGATTGAAAGATCTTTACCACATATAGGGATACCATCTCCGAATAGCGCGATCATTCAACAAGAGAGTCAAGGACCGCGGTGTCCGGGAAGGGGATTTAGCCCTCAAGGAGATAGTAGAACCCATCTGGGACCCCAGAGGGAAATTCAAGCCCAATTGGAGTGGCCCCTACATATGAAGAAAATATTATTCGGCGGTGCCTCCATGCTCACTGACCTAGATGGGGAAGAGATGGCTCGTCCAGTCAACTGGATCGTCTCAAGAAATTCTACCCCTAGTCCGAAATCTCGGCGCGCTATGACTCTTCTCATCTCCTTTCTATTCTTTAAAAAAAAACTCTCTTCATTTCCCTCTACCCAGAACTACGTGGGCCTCATCCTCTGCAAAAAAAAACCATTTTTTAAGAAAAATAAAAAAAATTCAAAAACCCCAGAGATACGTAGGCAACTCATACATCTTACAAGAGCACGGTCCTCTTTTTTTCACAAAATACTATTCTTTTCTTATCTCCGAGAATGGCAGTTCATTCTAACATATACCTGAACAAAAGGATTATGTATGCCTTAGCGATCGTTATGGATAATTCAAAATTACAAAATTCATCGAAAGGCACAACTGGATGATCAAAAACTTGCTTATTTCATTAATAAGAAATTACAACAAGGATTATATAAGAAAAGGAACGGATGACTCCCTTCCCCCTACTGCCATAAAAAGCTAAATCAAACCCCCCACATCTACTCCTTATTACACCAACAAACTCTCCAAGAGCCCTACCCACAGCTAACAGAGGAGCCTGCACCCTCAACATCTACATCTTGGGGCCCCCAAATTTCTCCTTCCTGAACGGAGTGCCGTAAACACTCCATGGACCGATGAGCCCGAACCATCTTCGAAGAAACCACAACACCCCCTTCCATGGTATTAAATAAAACAAACCACCTTTGTCTAGTCTCCACTGCCAACATCTTGCTGACTACTCTCCTCTATAACCACTTCATATAATCCTCAGGGACATTCCAAACTCTCCAGACAGACTGAGAGGGACGGGTCGACGGACGCCGATTCTCCCACAATAGTAGACGCAGGCACTCGGTCAAATCTTCTACAGGAAAGAAATTTGAGGTCCGGGGTGGCACGACCTGTGCCCAGCCAAATTGGCAGAGAACCCGCCAAGGGAAATAAAAAAAGGTCTGTCTGAGACCAACCAACCGCACATATGAGTACTCTCCGAGCTCCAGAACAGGCTGCAACTTCCCCCACCAAGGCACTAACCAACACGGATTCCAACCCCCATGCTCCACAAACCAATTCTCCCAGCTTGCAATATCCAGGCCAATGCGGATGAAATAACGCGAAAAGAAGTTGGGTACAACCAACAAAGGATACTCTGGAGGGACCACCAAGCCGAGTGTAGTACCCCGTGATTTTAATGACTTTTAAAATGGGTTATATTTTAAATTAATGGATTAGTTGGATTTTATTATTAATTAATTCATTTGGGTTTTATCCGAATTGTGGATATTAAAATGGATGATTCTGAATATTACTTAAAGATATTTAGCTAATATATGAATATGATGTCATTGATATGACGGTATGATATAAATTCGGTAATTTAAATTTTTAGTCAGACGCGGTATGAGACGTGTCGGGACTAATTTATTAAATTAAAAAGAAAATTTATTTTCTACCGACCTTATAGTCATTTCGACTACGTCGTTGCGTCCGGAAGGTTCGAAATAGTCAGAAAAGTCTATTTGGATGTTAATTTTGAGTCTCGGGTCATTTGAAAATAAAAAGACAACCCAAATGGGCATTTTGGTTATTTTTACAAGGGAAATGAATAGTGATTTCGGGTTTTGTCTTATTATAAGTGTTTGGAGATTAGTGTATGTAGGTTCATTTCATCTCTTCTACAAAAAATTGAAAAGTCATCTTCTTAGAGAGAGTGGAAGGTTGCTTGGAAAGAAAAATAAGTTTGCTTGGGAAGGAGGAGAACCAAAGGTCAAAGGTCACCACCACCATCACCACCTGTGTTATTCAACTCCAAAGGGTCAGATCTTCATTAGAGGCAAGTGTTTGATATTTGCAATTTAAGTTCGTATATTGTCCATGTTAGGATAGTTATAAAAAGAGATGATTTTCATGCTTGGAAGATGAAAGAATATAGTTGGTAATGGATTTTTGGAATCTAAAAATATATAGGAATTAAACTCATGTTGTAGGTAGTTAGTAATCCAATAAATATTCATCAATCTGTGGAAGAAATTCTGAAAATAATTTAGTGTTCTTGAAGATAATATGTTGATAATTTTATGGAAAAAGAGGCAAAAACGAGTGGAATGAGAAGAGCCAATTTGGAAGGTTTAGATCTTCTTTTTGAGTGCATTTGGATGAGATTTAAGAAAAACTCAAAACACATACCTGACTCAATTTTTCGTGTAGAATCCAAATCTGAAGTCGGATTGATGATTTGAAAAATTTTTGGATCTGATTTTTCAGAGTATTTAAAATATGAGAATTCATGACATTGTTTCTTTTTAATGTTGGTTCTTATCCCAAAACTTTTGTAGATCTTCGGTGATTATTAATTGGATATTATGGGACTTAGAGAAGATCAGTAAGCCCTAGTTAAGATTTGAATTAATTTGATTGGGATTTAATTGATTAGAATTATGACAATTAAAGTTAAAGAGATTTCGGTTGCTAGATTCATTTGTTGGATTATAATTGGTTTGCTTGAGGATTAAGGATAGGTCCAGTAGTGATGATTGAATGTAACACCTGGGTAGCCTTAGGATTAAAATATGAACATCAAGGACTGAGTTTAAGCTCATTATTGATTGTGCAAGGACTAAGTGTAATACGAGCGCTTAGCAGTATGACTCCTGGATAGAGATGGGAGTTTAGAACGCATTTGGTTGAAAAAGGGTATGAGGTTATCCCAATCATGTATTTAAAGTTGATGGACCTCCTCGATCGACAAAGTTAAGTAGTAGTGTATTGGAGGGGTTCCTTGTTTGGATTTCGCTTTGAGAGACGCTCCGCGCATGAACCTTAACGACGTCGGGAGTGGAGAGATGTTATAGGATGCGAGGATAATTAAATTATGAAGTCAAGATATGACATTTTAATATGTGGGATTTAAAGGGATATAATGCTACGTAAGGGAATAATCTAAGGTTAATGTGAGTACCTTGTTGTTAGTATACTATAGGTATGATAATACCTATTTGATTGATTAATGATTATGTGAATGACATACCTAGCTTAGTTGCTATCGGTGGGAGGTTTGCGCGTAAGGGCAGTCATATCCTGATGAAACCATGGGATCTTTGATTTGTCGCTCGAGAACATAGGTCTATGAAAGACTTATCGGGGAGTTGATAAGTCCGCTGACTATGGGTACGTAGGTATGTGCGTGACCCATGGGTATGAGAACTATGTTCGCCTCCAATGATTGTGTTGTTGTTTGTGGTTCGAGAAATCCTTACCGAACCTTTTGTCCCCTTTTCGGCGACCAGCGATATTGGGAAATGATAGCAGAGTAATGCATTGCACCGCAGCTGTGACTCGGGGTGCCATATTATATATGAATATATATATATATATATATATATATATATAATGGATTAAATGAATGAATGGATATTTATTATGGTTAAATCTATCTACGGTGATAATTGTAGATAACGGTGAATAGAGAAAGATAATGGAATTAAGTTAATGAATGTTTATTCTTAAAGAATTGAAAAACTTAATTCATATTAATGAGAAATGATTCATGTTAATGAGAAATGATGAGAAATGTAAATGACTAATAATGTGACGTATGGTATGGGACGTATGGGGATTATGATATTGGGATTGAATTATAATATGGAGACTAGAAAAGAGGAACCATTAACTAGGAGGTTAATAGGAAACGTTAAGTGTGCACTCTAGTTGAGAGGTGAGAATGAAAAGTGAGAGTTGGGTCTAACATGTACATAATAAAAGATTTATTGCACTTGTTAAATATTTGCTATTTTAAAAATCATTTACACAATCGGGCTCTGACCCATTTCCTTGCATATTTTCTTTTCTATTGTATCTCCTATATCAGGTGTCCAGCAACAGTTACGCCAACCTTATCGGATTATGACATGCTATGGATTTATGGAGTTTTTATTAGACGCCTATCATCATTTGATTCACAGTATTCTCTTAGTAGGGCATGTCGCCCAAAGGATTCAGTTATCTTCTTCTATTGGGGTCAAATACTATTGTATTCGTGTCTTTTTAATACATTTAATATGGTTGTGATTACTGTAATGGATTAATATTATTTGGGAATGTTTATTCCAATTGCATTCAAATTATTTTGTGTTATCTAATTGGTTATCAGTGTTTTAGAATAAAATGTGTTGTGTTATTCTTAAACTGGAAATGGATTTTTTTAAATTAAAATTTGAAAAGTTTTTAACACCAACTTAATTGAGTATTGGGTGAGTTGTAAATGTTTTCGACACTGATGCTAAGAATGAGCCAACTGTATATTCTGTTTTAATTTGGTATGGGACTGGCCACCCGGTATTTAATTAGGCGGGGTGTTACAGGTGGTATCAGAGCATCAGGTTCTAGTGTCCTTTAGGATCTGTACGGCTTACTGTGTTTTCAGCTTAGCGTTCTTTGATGTAGAGCCCTATGTTTAGGATTGTTGATTTCTTTGGTAAGATTCCGTATATATTAGTGAATCTTATTTGCGTTCGGACGAGTTCGTACAAGAAGTATGGCAGATGAGGGCCATTGGATGGATAGCGGAGATCGTACTTAGGAGGTTATGAAGTATGTTCGAGTATGATGACCATAGTCGAGGTCACCCCTATTATGGAAAAATTGAGGAGAGTCATCAGTAGAAGTTCTTGAAATGCGGGAATTTTGTGTGTTACCTAACGAAGACAATATATTCAAAGGCTTGGGCATATAGTGGAGTGTGGTTAACTAGAACTGAAAATTTGGGGTAAAATGTTTCTTGACTTATCGGAGCAAAGTTATAATAGTGGGATTCAATAACCACCACCCTCGAATGAGGGTATCTTCTCTATCTAAGGAATTATAAGGCGTATATTGATTTTTGTAGCAATTAATATTATATGGGAAAAATGGTTGCTAAACTTAGCCTATAGCATCGTTATTTACGTAGACTCACTGAGGGGTGTGGGACACCTATGTATTATATGTTATCACGTGGGTTTGATTTTTATCATGGGATTACTTACTTTGGGCATGTCCGAGCATGATGTGACTATCGGCATGCATTGACTTATGGTATACGAGAGCGTATGTACTACTACTAACCAGCATCTTGTTTTCTAGAAAAGAGTAGATGAGTAGACTCTATTTGAAATCAACAAAACTTAAATTTTTGTTTAAATAGATAAACCTGATATTTTTTTTGATAAACCAAATTTTTATATACTATTGACTAAGGACCTTAGGAGTTTCGATGACCGACTACTTTAGGAAGTAGTGTATCCGGGTGGTTCCTTGTTTGGATTTCGCTTGCGAGACACCCCACGCATGAAACTAATAATCGTTGGGAGTAGAAATAAGTTAGGTCTTTAGGATATGAGTTTATAACCTTTGCTATTATAATGAAGGTGGTACGATAGGGTGTATGGGCGCCCTAGATGGTTGAATTGTAGTAGTTTTCATAATCGTGAAAGAGTGAGTAGTTGCGACTTCAGGATTTATTTGTTTAATAAGTGACGATCATTTTTCCCAAACTTTGTCACGAGGACGGTATAGGGAAGATTGGGTATAATTTAAGTTTGATTCAGTTGGAACTATATGGTGAGACTTAGTGTAACATCGATGGGGATTTTCGTTAATATACTGTATGGGCGGTACTACTTGGATTTCTTGCGATGTGAGATTTATACTCGGAGTGGACCTTATCAGTATCGTTCATTTTTCTGAATTTCGGGATGAAATTCTGTTATAAGGGGGGAAGTATGTAATACCCCGTGATTTAATGACTTTTAAAATGGGTTATATTTTAAATTAATTGATTAGTTGGATTTTATTATTAATTAATTCATTTGGGTTTTATCCGAATTGTGGATATTAAAATGGATGATTCTGAATATTACTTAAAGATATTTAGGTAATATATGAATGTGATGTCACTGATATGACGGTATGATATAAATTCGGTAATTTGAATTTTTAGTCAGACGCGGTATGGGACGTGTCGGGACTAATTTATTAAATTAAAATGGAAATTTATTTTCTATCGACCTTATAGTCATTTCGACTGCGTCGTTGCGTCCGGAAGGTTCGAAATAGTCAGAAAAGTCTATTTGGATGTTAATTTTGAGTCTCGGGTCATTTGGAAATGAAAAGACAACCCAAAAGGGCATTTTGGTTATTTTTACAAGGGGGATGAATAGTGATTTCGGGTTTTGTCTTATTATAAGTATTTGGAGATTAGTGTATGTAGGCTCATTTCATCTCTTCTACACAAAATTGAAAAGTCATCTTCTTAGAGAGAGTGGAAGGTTGCTTGGAAAGAAAAAGAAGTTTTCTTGGGAAGGAGGAGAACCAAAGGTCGAAGGTCACCACCACCATCACCACCTGTGTTATTCAACTCCAAAGGGTCAGATCTTCATTAGAGGCAAGTGTTTGATATTTGCAATTTAAGTTCGTATATTGTCCATGTTAGGATAGTTATAAAAAGAGATGATTTTCATGCTTGGAAGATGAAAGGATATAGTTGGTAATGGATTTTTAGAATCTAAAAATATATAGGAATTAAACTCATGTTGTAGGTAGTTAGTAATCCAATAAATATTCATCAATCTGTGGAAGAAATTCTGAAAATAATTTAGTGTTCTTGAAGATAATATGTTGACAATTTTCTGGAAAAAGAGGCAAAAACGAGTGGAATGAGAAGAGCCAATTTGGAAGGTTTAGATCTTCTTTTTGAGTGCATTTGGATGAGATTTAAGAAAAACTCAAAACACATACCTGACTCAATTTTTCGTGTAGAATCCAAATCTGAAGTCGGATTGATGATTTGAAAAATTTTTGGATCTGATTTTTCAGAGTATTTAAAATATGAGAATTCATGATATTGTTTCTTTTTAATGTTGGTTCTTATCCCAAAACTTTTGTAGATCTTCGGTGATTATTAATTGGATATTATGGGACTTAGAGAAGATCAATAAGCCCTAGTTAAAATTTGAATTAATTTGATTGGGATTTAACTGATTAGAATTATGATAATTAAAGTTAAAGAGATTTCGGTAGCTAGATTCATTTGTTGGATTATAATTGGTTTTCTTGAGGATTAAGGATAGGTCCAGCAGTGGTGATTGAATGTAACACCTGGGTAGCCTTAGGATTACAATCTGAACATCAAGGACTGAGTTTAAGCTCATTATTGATTGTGCAATGACTAAGTGTAATACGAGCGCTTAGCAGTATGACTCCTGGATAGAGATGGGAGTTTAGAACACATTTGGTTGAAAGAGGGTATGAGGTTATCCCAATCACGTATTTAAAGTTGACGGACCTCCTCGATCGACAAAGTTAAGTAGTAGTGTATTGGAGGGGTTCCTTGTTTGGATTTCGCTTTGAGAGACGCTCCGCGCATGAACCTTAACGACGTCGGGAGTGGAGAGATGTTATAGGATGCGAGGATAATTAAATTATGAAGTCAAGATATGACATTTTAATACGTGGGATTTAAAGAGATATAATGCTACGTAAGGGAATAATCTAAGGTTAATGTGAGTACCTTGTTGTTAGTACACTATAGGTATGATAATACCTATTTGATTGATTAATGATTATGTGAATGACATACCTAGCTTAGTTGCTATCGGTGGGAGGTTTGCGCGTGAGGGCAGTCATATCCTGATGAAACCATGGGATCTTTGATTTGTCGCTCGAGAACATAGGTCTATGAAAGACTTATCGGGGAGTTGATAAGTCCGCTGACTATGGGTACGTAGGTATGTGCGTGACCCATGGGTATGAGAACTATGTTCGCCTCCAATGATTGTGTTGTTGTTTGTGGTTCGAGAAATCCTTACCGAACCTTTTGTCACCTTTTCGGCGACCAGCGATAGTGGGACATGATAGCAGAGTAATGCATTGCACCGCAGTTGTGACTCGGGGTGCCGTATTATATATGAATATATATATATATATATATAATGGATTAAATGAATGAATGGATATTTATTATGGTTAAATCTATCTACGGTGATAATTGTAGATAACGGTGAATAGAGAAAGATAATGGAATTAAGTTAATGAATGTTTATTCTTAAAGAATTGAAAAACTTAATTCATATTAATGAGAAATGATTCATGTTAATGAGAAACGATGAGAAATGTAAATGAATAATAATGTGACGTATGGTATGGGACGTATGGGGATTATGATATTGGGATGGAATTATAATATGGAGACTAGAAAAGAGGAACCATTAACTAGGATGTTAATAGGAAACGTTAAGTGTACACTCTAGTTGAGAGGTGAGAATGGCAAGTGAGAGTTGGGTATAACATGTACATAATAATAGATTTATTGCACTTGTTAAATACTTGCTATTTTATAAATCATTTACACAATCGGGCTCTGACCCGTTTCCTTGCATATTTTCTTTTCTATTGTATCTTCTATATCAGGTGTCCAGCAACAGGGACGCCAACCTTAGCGGATTATGACAGGCTATGGATTTATGTAGTTTTGCTTAGACGCCTATCATCATTTGATTCACAGTATTCTCATAGTCGGGCATGTCGCCCAAAGGATTCAGTTATCTTCTTCTATCGGGGTCAAATACTATTGTATTCGTGTCTTTTTAATACATTTAATATGGTTGTGATTACTATAATGGATTAATATTATTTGGGAATGTTTATTCCAATTGCATTCAAATTAATTTGTGTTATCTAATTGGTTATCAGTGTTGTAGAATAAAATGTGTTGTGTTATTCTTAAACTGGAAATGGATTTTTTTAAATTAAAATTTGAAAAGTTTTTAACACCAGCTTAATTGAGTATTGGGTGAGTTGTAAAGGTTTTCGACAGTGATGCTAAGAATGAGCCAACTGTATATTCAGTTTTAATTTTTGTATGGGACTGACCACCCGGTATTTAATTAGGCGGGGTGTTACACCGAGTCTTTCAGACAACCACATGAACATCATCACGGGGCTACCCCTCAGAAACTCAAAACGACCTTCTCGCCAGGCATCCAGACCATTCAGCGTCTCCGCTAGTATCACCGTCGCAGGATTGCGATGTGTGACACCCCGCCCAATTAAATATCGGGTTATCAGTCCTTTATAAAATTTAAAACAGAATGTTCGGTTGGTTCATTCTTAGCACCACTGTGGAAAACACAATAACTTATTTAATCACCTAATATAATTAAGCTAAGTGTCAAAACATTTTTTTTATAACCATTTAATTACCAAACCAAGTAATTTAATATGAAACATCCATGCACAATTAATTAATACAAATACTGCATCAGAATCACATGCTGAAATAAATAAGACTGGATAAACATCCCAGTTCAAAACTCTAAACCAAAACAACAGTAGCTAATGATGCAAATGAAAGTAAACGAGAAATCGAGTAAACATAATCTCTGAAACTATCTAAGGAAGGAGCGACACATGCCCTAAAGAAATTTCATAATGCGTAGGAATGAAATAGTCGAAGCGTCTAAAAAAAGTCCCGTGGCTCCCAAATCAGCTACAACATACCACGCAATCCGAAACTCTAAGCTTGATGTCCCTGCGGCTGAGCACCTGATATAATACATATATATAGCAAGAGAGAGAGAAGATGCAAGAAATGGGTCAGAGCCCGATGTGTAAAAATATTTGTTTAAGCAAGTATTTAAAATTTGCAGTAAATCAAGTATCAAGTACATGTTCAAACTCTCTCTTCAGATTCTCACCCCTCTTCTAATGTGCACACCTAACACGCATCTAAATTTTATCCTTAGCTATACCTCCCAATATAACTAGTCTGAATCCATCCTAATAGTATTTACCCTTACCATGAGTACGTCCGTATCGCCCATACAATACGTTAACCAATTAGCCTATATCGAAAAGCTAATTAATACATTTTCCGTTTCCATAATAAGTCAAATATTCGATTAGAATTTTCTTAACAAATTTCCATGCCCACATTCATTAATATTCCCACTAGATTATTTTACAATTCTCATACATATATAAATATAGTCACTTCTTCCCTATATATATATATATATATATATATATAACATGATACTGCACCCCCGGGATATATCCCATTAGTGCACCTAGTCAACATACTGTACCCCCGGGTTATCACCCTTTAGTACACTTATTTAGATAATCTTTTACCCCCGGGTTATCACCCATTAGTACACTTACAATATGCTTTTGTACCCCCGGGTTATCACCCATCAGTACACTTATAATAATAAGATTTTCGCACCCCTGGGTTATCACCCATTAATGCTTTTAATAGTAATAATACATAATATGTATACACACATCCTATTATAATAGATAGGTATTTCCCCTCACCTACATATATGCTTCTCTAACGCATATTGCTTTCAACATTCATCACTAGTTATTTGGATTATTATCCCTCTCGAAATCTCTACGGTGTGTTCTCTCCGTACCGAGTTTATTAAAGTATTTAGTTCCCTATACTTCTTTCAAAATCCTGCCTTACATAAGTTTATTATTTGGAAAATATTTCTCTCATTTCTGAACTGATAACTCAAAACTGGGTCCTAAAAGAAATTTTCAAAATTCCCATCTGTCGCTCGAACGAGGTGGCAAGTCGTTTGAACGACTGTCACATGTCGCTCGAATGAATTCGCGCGAGATAGCAATCTCGCTCGAACGACTTCGAGCGACTTCGCGCGAGAATTCGCTATTCGTCCCCTACCTTGGTTTTTCAACATTTTCCACCATTTTTAACCTCAAACCTTCTCAATCAACACCCCAAACTCCAGATAAATAATTCTACATTGAACCCCATCAATAACACATGATTTCTAACATCCTAGGATCATCAATTTATTACGAATCGTTCATAAAATGTGAAATCCCCAATTTAATTTTATCAAAACCCTAGTTCTTCCAATACATGTTCAAGAAGCCATTATTTCCAGATTTGTTCTACATATCAATTCTTTAAAATGTGATTTCCAGTCTTCATACATTAAGGGTTTCAATCTAATATATCACAGAACTTATTTCTACATTCAAGTTCATCAATTTCACCATTTTGATAACCTATAACATAATCCTAACAACCCTACACTAACATGAATCAAATTAATACCGAAATACAGAAAGTTATAAACACTTGCCTTGAGTGAGTAGTCTGATTTCTGGATGTTGTTGGTATAGGTGTGTTCCCCTCGTCCCGATCTATACGGTGGTGGTGGTGGTTGTGCACGGTGATGTCGATTTAGCCCTCTTCTCTTGGCAAAGATTTTCCCTCACACTTCCTATGGCTGTTCTTGCTTTCTCCAGCTTTCTAACCCTAATACAAATATTTGGGCTGATAAATTAAGTCCTAATTTTCGTCCATTAATTAGGCCTAAAAATCTAATTTGCCATAATGCCCTTTGGGGGTGCTGGTTAGGTCTAAAATTGTTTTGGGACCCAAACTAAACACCCGAGTATACTATTTTGACTATCTCGACCCTTCCGGACTCGACGCCACACTCGAAATCATCACACGAGTTACTAAAAATAATTGATATATTTATTCCACCAATTTAGTCCCGAAACAACTCACACGCGTGTCTGACTTAATTTACTAAATTGTCGTATTATTATCTCTCGACCATTTATCAAAGTGTATAGTTCCATATTACATATCGCACTGTAATATTAAACTAATAAGTATTAACCCTTAGCACGCTAGTTAATATTTATTTTTATTGGATCCGGATTAATTAACAATTTAATTCTTCACATTTAAATTTAATTAATCCCGTTGTAATAAATAATCCCTTAATTATTTAAATCATAAAAAATGTGGGGTATTACATACTTCCCCCCTAACAAAGGAATTTCGTCCCGAAATTTGGAAAAATAAAGCATACCTGGTATGAATAAGTCTGGATATTTCTCACGCATATCTGCCTCACGCTCCCAAGTAGACTCTTCCACATTGTGATGCTGCCACTGCACCCGAACAAGTGTAACTACCTTTGATCTTAGCCTCCTCTCACTATAATCTAGAATAGCTACCGGTCTCTCCTCATATGAACTATCTGTCTATAGTTCAATCTCCTCAATTGCAATGTGAGTGTGTGCTAACTCATCTCGAAGGTATCACCTCAGTGACGAAATGTGGAACACATCATGGATACGATGCAAGTGCTCCGATAATCCCAATCTGTATGCCACTGGTTCGATCCTCTCTATAATAAGAAATGGTCCCACATATCTCGGAGCCAACTTCACTTTCTTCCCAAATCTCATTACCCCCTTCATCGGAGATACTCTCAACAAAACCTAGTCTCCCACTACGAACTCACGGAAGAACTTTTTTGCATCGGCGTAGCTTTTCTGCCTGTCCTGGGCTACCCGTATGCGATTTCGAATCATTTCGATCATGCTCGACGTATCCTGAATTACTTCTGGCCCGAGTAGCTTATTGTCTCCTACCTCCAGCCAACAAACTGGGGAACGACAAGGTCTACCATACAATGCTTCGAACGGGGCCATGCCAATCGTAAACTGATAGGAGTTATTATAAGCAAACTCTACCAGTGGAAGATACTGTTACCAACCTCCCCTGAAATCATGGATACACATGCGCAACATATCCTCGAGCATCTGATTAGTGCGTTCAGTCTGCCTATCGGTCTGCTAGTGATACGCTGTACTCAACCGCAACTCGGTACCCATAGCTTCCTGGAAGCTTTCCCAAAAATGAGATACAAATGTCTTGTCTCTATCGGACACGATGTTAGGAGGTACACCATGCAGTCTCACTATCTCTGCAATAAATAACTGAGCATACTATCCCGCTGTGTAGTCTGTCCTAACGGGCAAGAAGTGGGCTACCTTCGTCAACCGATCTACGATAACCCATATAGAATCATGCTCCCTCTGCGAAGTGGGCAACCCGATGATAAAATCCATAAAAATGCCCTCCCATTTCCAGGTAGGAATCTCCAATGGCTGGAGTAAACCTGGTGGTCTCTGATGGTCCACTTTCACTAGCTGACAAGTGGTACACTTGGATACGAACTCTGCGATATCCTTTTTCATCCCTCTCCACCAATACTGCCGCCTCATATCCTGGTACATTTTGTCCCCACCGGGATGTACCGCAAATCGGGACCCATATGACTCCGTCATTAATGCATATCGAAGGTCCTCCCCCTCTGGAACAATGAGCCTCCCATTAACGCGCAACCCACCCTCAGAACTTACTGAATAAGACTCAACTCCCTCGGCCAAAATCTGCCTAACCCGATCTTGACAGAACGAATCCGCTGCCTGTGCCTGTACTATTTGCTTAATGATCTGAGGTATAACTGTCATCTCCGACATGAATGACCGGGCCACAGTATCCTGATGTCCCAATTCCTTCCATTTAGCTTTCCACACCTCGGCCATCTCATCGACTGGCCTACGGATCAATGCATCAGCAACCACATTAGCCTTCCCCGGATGATAGTGTATTTCGAACTGGTAATCCTTTACAAACTCAAGCCACCGACGTTGATGCATATTCAACTCCTTCTGCGTGAAAAAGTACTGTAGTGACTTGTGGTCTGTAAATAAGCGAAACTGTTCCCCCAACAAATAATGCCTCCAAATTCGAAGCGCAAACACAACTGCTGCCAGCTCTAAGTCATGGGTGGAGTAATTCTTTTCATGAGGCTTAAGCTTTCGGGAAGAAAAATCTATGGCCTTATCCTCTTGCTGGAGTACTCCCCCAAGCCCCTGTAATGATGCGTCCGTACAGACCAGGTATTCCACTCCCACTCTGGGAAGTGCTAGAACAGGTGTTGAAGTTAACTTGTCCTTCAGCTCATCAAATGCCAACTTACATGCATCGTTCCAAACAAACGGTACGCCCTTTCGAGTCAAATTTATCATCGGACCCGCAATCTTCGAGAATCCCCAAATAAACCGTCTGTAGTATCCGGCTAATCCTAGAAAACTCTGCACCTCCGTCGGTGTCGTGGGTTGTCCCCACTCCCTCACCGCTGACACATTACTAGGGTCTACAGATACCCCTTTTCTGACACAATGTTTCCCAGAAACTGTACCTCCCGCTGCCAAAACTCGCACTTCTCATATTTGGTATACAACTCATGCTGTCGTAGGATCTGTATGATCATACGTAAATGCTCGGCATGTTCTTCTTCAGTGTGGGAATAAATCAGGATGTCATCTATGTAGACGATGATGAACTGATCTAGGAACTCTCTGAATACTCCGTTCATTAAGTCCATGAATATTGCTGGGGCATTGGTTAGCCCAAATGGCATAACCCTGAATTCATACGATCCATACCTCGTCAGAAAGGCAGTCTTGGCCATGTCCTGCTCCCTGATGCATAACTGATGGTACCCGGATCTCAAATCTATCTTCGAGAAGTGGGCCGCTCCTCTCAGCTGATCAAACAGGTCATCGATCCGAGGCAATGGATAATTATTCCGTATCGTGACTTTGTTAAGCTCCCAATAATCAATACAAAGCCGTAGGGAGCCATACCTTTTCTTTACAAACAAAACTGGGGCACCCCAAGGCGAGGTACTCCTACGGATGAAGCCCTATCCAAATAACTGTTCTATCTGATCCCGTAACTCCCTCATCTCTGCCGGAGCCATACGGTAAGGTCTACGTGCTATCAGACGAGTGCCTGGTGCTAAGTCTATCACAAACTCGATCTCCCTACTCGGAGGCAACCCCGGCGTATCCTGAAATATATCAGCAAACTCGTAGACGACCGAAATCGAATCAAGTGGAACCACGACTACAGAGGTCTCATCCTCTATATAAAACAAGTGGGTGGAGGACCCTCCCTCCGAGCGAGGCATTGCCACCAAGAACATCTCTTGGTCCGGAATGGCGAACACTTTACTCCTACTGAAGCAATCAATCATGGCCCTATACTCGACTAACCAATCCATACCAATAATGGCATCGTACTCCAACATGTCTAATACTAGCATATCAGCCGGTAAGATTAAACTACCAATCTCTATGCCTACTCCCCGGCATATAAAGAAAATCAATGACCCATTACCCAGTGGTGAGTCTACACAAGTCACTGTTCTCTCTGTCGTGCTTAATAACCTCGTGGCCTTTGCAAATCTATTAGCTATAAAAGAGTGTGATGCCCCCGTGTCAAATAAGATGCGACCCAAAGTGCCATGGATAGAAAACTTACCCTCCACTGCGGGCAGTGCCTGTGACCTGGTGGACGTTATAGACACGTCCATACTATAACTGTCCTTGCTGCATCGGAACTGCGGGTAAAGATGGAACTGGAGTCGGCGCTGGTAGGGCGGTGGGAAAAATAGGTCTCTGGGGCTCCTGGTGAGCACCCTGCTATCAAGGAACTCTATCCCTATCCGGTCACTCCTGTTTCTTATGGCCAGTCTTGCCACTAGTATAACATTTCCCAATGAAGTTTCCTCCTCTCTGCCCCTGGTAGCCTCGGCCCGGTTGGCCGTTACCACCTCTACCTTGGCCTTGCTGGCCCTATTGTCCTCCCTGCTGTTGACCCTGCTACTGATTTTGTGGTTGGCCCTGTGGTTGGCCCTGGTGGCCCTGTCTCCACCCCCCATGACCATGCCTGAACCCTCCAGAACGAAACCTCTTAGCAGACTCCCCCTGTTGGGAACCTTGCCTCTGACTCTGCTCAACTGGTACTCCACTGGAATTTCGTCCCCCTGTCTTTCCCAACTGGTTGGGATCTCCCCCTCGCTTGCTTCCCTTAGCATGAAAGCAATTGTGCTGACAATGCAATAAGGCTGCATTCATAACATCGGTATATGAGTGTAGAAAAAGGTTAACCAATAAATGTTGTCGTATCTTCCAAGTCAAGCCATCCATGAACATCTGAATGCGCTTCTCCTCAGTAGACACCTCCTCCGGTACCATGTTTGTCAAGCGTGTAAACTCTTCCTCGTATTCCGCAACGTTCTTCCCTTCTTGGGTGAGGTCTAAAAGTCTCCGTCTCATCTCAGTCTTGACGGTGAAAGGAAAATACTTGCGGTCAAACCGCACCCAAAAATCGTTGATAGTCATCACATCTCGCTCCTCGGTAGTAGTAGTGGATTCCCACCACTGTAAGGCTTCCCCTCTGAGCTTGAAGGTAGCCAAAACCTGCCTTCAAACCTCTGTGCACTCATACATGCGAAGATGCCGCTGTATGTCCTTCTTCCACTGACTCGCGGTAACCACATCGGAACTAGCCAAGAACTCTGGGGGAAAAGCCCTCTGAAAGGACTCTCTAACTCTCTCCCATGCAGTGGGAAACAGATGCACTGGAACTGGTGCTATTGCCTGAACCTGAGGTGGGGCCTATTACACCACCGCTAAGGCTACATTTACCGCATGTTCAACGATCGCGGCAACTTCTGTTGCGTTCATTGTCCCCTGTGCCTATATGGCCGCCTGTTCTGGATGGGCCCGTCGGTCTCTTGGTGCACGTCGAGGAGGCATCTGAGACGAGAAAGAATATTATTAGTCCACAATTATTTCAAAATCTCAAATAGCTGAAGACGTAACCGCAAAATATAAGATCAGAACAGTCCTAAAAATAGGGCTCTATATCAAAGGACGCAAAGCTGAAGACATAGTAAGCCGTACAGATCCTAATGGACACTAGAACCTAATGCTCTGATACCACCTGTGACACCCCACCCAATTAAATATCGGGTGATCAGTCCTTTATAAAATTTAAAACAGAATGTTCGGTTGGTTCATTCTTAGCACCACTGTGGAAAACACAATAACTTATTTAATCACCTAATATAATTAAGCTAAGTGTCAAAATATTTTTCTTATAACGATTTAATTACCAAACCAAGTAATTTAATATGAAACATCCATGCACAATTAATTAATACAAATACTGCACCAGAATCACATGCTGAAATAAATAAGACTGGATAAACATCCCAGTTCAAAACTCTAAACCAAAACAACAGTAGCCAATGATGCAAATGAAAGTAAACGAGAAATAGAGTAAACATAATCTCTGAAACTATCTAAGGAAGGAGCGACACATGCCCTAAAGAAATGTCATAATGCGTAGGAATGAAATAGTCGAAGCGTCTAAACAAAGTCCTGTGGCTCCCACATCAGCTACAGCATACTGCGCAATCCGAAACTCTAAGCTTGATGTCCCTGCGGCTGAGCACCTGATATAATACATATATATAGCAAGAGAGAGAAGATGCAAGAAACGGGTCAGAGACGGATGTGTAAAAATATTTGTTTAAGCAAGTATTTAAAATTTGTAGTAAAGCAAGTATCAAGTACATGTTACTCTCTCTTCAGATTCTCACCCCTCTTCTAATGTGCACACCTAACACGCATCTAAATTTTATCCTTAGCTATACCTCCCAATATAACTAGTCTGAATCCATCCTAATAGTATTTACCCTTACTATGAGTACGCCCATATTGCCCATACAATACGTTAACCAATTAGCCTATATCGAAAAGCTAATTAATACATTTTCCGTTTCCATAATAAGTCAAATATTCGATTAGAATTTTCTTAACAAATTTCCATGCCCACATTCATTAATATTCCCACTAGATTATTTTACAATTCTCATACATATATACATATAGTCACTTCTTCCCTATATATATATATAACATGATACTGCACCCCCGGGATATATCCCATTAGTGCACCTAGTCAACATACTGTACCCCCGGGTTATCACCCTTTAGTACACTTATTTAGATAATCTTTTACCCCCGGGTTATCACCCATTAGTACACTTACAATATGCTTTTGTACCCCCGGGTTATCACCCATTAGTACACTTATAATAATAAGATTTTCTCACCCCCGGGTTATCACCCATTAGTGCTTTTAATAGTAATAATACATAATAGGTATACACACATCCTATTATAATAGATAGGTATTTCCCCTCACCTACATATATGCTTCTCTAACGCATATTGATTTCAACATTCCTCACTAGTTATTTGGATTATTATCCCTCTCGAAATATCTATGGTGTGTTCTCTCCGTACCGAGTTTATTAAAGTATTTAGTTCCCTATACTTCTTTCGAAATCCTGCCTTACATAAGTTTATTATTTGGAAAATATTTCTCTCATTTCTGAACTGATAACTCAAAACTGGGTCCTAAAAGAAATTTTCAAAATTCCACTCTGTCGCTCGAACGAGGTGGCAAGTCATTTGAACGACTGCCACATGTCACTCGAACGACTTCGCGCGATATAGCAATCTCGCTCGAACGACTTCGAGCGACTTCGCGTGAGAATTCGTTGTTCGTCCCCTACCTTGGTTTTTCAACGTTTTCCACCATTTTTAACCTCAAACCTTCTCAATCAACACCCCAAACTCCAAATAAATAATTCTACATTGAACCCCATCAATAACACATGATTTCTAACATCCTAGGATCATTAATTTATTACGAATCGTTCATAAAATGTGAAATCCCCAATTTAATTTTATCAAAACCCTAGTTCTTCCAATACTTGTTCAAGAAGCCATTATTTCCAGATTTGTTCTACATATCAATTCTTTAAAACTTGATTTCCAGTCTTCATACATTAAGGGTTTCAATCTAATATATCAAAAGAACTTATTTCTACATTCAAGTTCATCAATTTCACCATTTTGATAACCTATAACATAATACTAACAACCCTACACTAACATGAATAAAATTAATACCGAAAATACAACAAGTTATAAACACTTGCCTTGAGTGAGTAGTCTGATTTCTGGATATTGTTGGTATAGGTATGTTCCCCTCGTCCCGATCTACACGGTGGTGGTGGTGGTTGTGCACGGTGATGTCGATTTAGCCCTCTTCTCTTGGCAAAGGTTTTCCCTCACACTTCCTATGGCCGTCCTTGATTTCTCCAGCTTTCTAACCCTAATGCAAATGTTTTGGCTGATAAATTAAGTCCTATTTTTCGTCCATTAATTAGGCCTAAAAATCCAATTTGCCATAATGCCCTTTTGGGGCGCCGGTTAGGTTTAAAATTGCCCCGGGACCCAAACTAAACATCCGAGTATACTATTTCGACTATCTCGACCCTTACGGACTCAATGATACACTCGAAATCATCATACGAGTTACTAAAAATAATTAATATATTTATTCCACCAATTTAGTCCCGACACGACTCACACGCGCGTCTGACTTAATTTACTAAACTGTCGTATTATTATCTCTCGACCATTTATCAAAGTGTATAGTTCCATATTACATATTGCACAGTAATATTAAACTAATAAGTATTAACCCTTAGCACGCTAGTTAATATTTATTTTTATTGGATTCGGATTAATTAACAATTTAATTCTTCACATTTAAATTTAATTAATCCCGTTGTAATAAATAATCCCTTAATTATTTAAATCATAAAAAATGTGAGGTATTACACGACGGTATGACATCGATGAAGTAATGGCTGCAAGTTGCAGGTCCACCAACAGTAATTTTGAAACCAGGCCTAGAGCAACGGCTCCAGTATAGCCAGCATCACCTACTTCCCGCAAATGCACGAACTGTAGCACCACCGGGAGGGAGATCATTCCTCCAGCAACCAATTATCTGGCCGCCGAAGGTGAAATAAGAAAAAGCCCGGCCAACAAACCCTTGGGAGAACGGGAAAATTCGGGCAAAGCCGCAGTAACACTGAGATTTACACCCAGCATGGCAGAAAACTCCTCGTAGGTAGGAAAAATTTCATCCAACCAAAAGCGGAATGCATGGTCTTCGGGGTACCAGAATTGTACCGCCGCCATCAACATGTTCCACTCAAAAGGCCGATTGCGCCACAAGGAGACTCGACGCATGTTGAAAGCATCATAGTCAACATTATAAGAGCACATTGCTTCCAAGGCTTCGAGGTAGTTAGCAAACTCAATGCTACCAGGGAGAGCCATCTTGCAAGGCCAAAAGATAGGGGGAAAGTAAGTAAGAATGCAAAGGTGTGATGAAAACACTCCACCCTTACCCCCTTTTTATACTTGAAGAACCCTCATTAGAGACATAATCGCTATAGAAATCGGAGGGAATCCTACCCCATAAGCTATTAAAGGCTGAAGAGGGTACCAATCAAAGATTTGAAGTGATGGGACTGGACTGAACTGCCGATAGGCAGGACAGGATGCTTGTCGATCGGCAACCCCCCATTTTTAGAAATTTCCCTTTTTTCTCTTTTGTCAAATCAGAAAACCAAATAAAAATAAATTGATGTTCTCAACAGAATTTCAAAATCCCCTTTCCTCCTTATATAATTTCCCTTTTAAATAAAAACTTTCCTTCAAAAATCCCATAAATATTCCTTTTTACGGTCTCAGTAGCAAAGTAAAAAGTGCATGTGCATGCATTCATTCATCATTAATAAATGATAATAAAAAACTCCTTTGCAATGCATCCTTTTGTTTTTGTGTTACGTCTTTGTAGGAAATAAAAAGAAAAAGCAAAAAATAGCGGGACTCAGCCCGAGCCCATATTCTCTCTCTCTCTAAGAACTTCCACCCCTGTGACGTGCTCTCTTTCCCCTATGGTGAGACGATGCACCACCACTACCCGAGCCAGTGTCCTATCCGGACGAAGCAAATGGCACCAAGCAAGAAGGAACAAGAATCGCATCCCAAATATGGGCAGTCGCTAAGGATATCCAGTCTCTGATATCTCTTAGCCAAGTGGTCTTACTGGACGTAAAAGAAAAATCAGTATCAAAGTAGAGATGACCAAAACAAGAAAAAAAGAAAAGAACAGAAAGGTATCCCGCAGGTTGAAGGACCTCCTATGTCAAACCCAACTCCTACGGATCCATTGCATGAGGACGATGCAACATAGGCACCATCCCTCCATCAGCCCGCCGAATGTTGTACGAAGGGGTATGAAATCGCAAGAAAGGAACCTTTGAAGTAGCCGTCGCCACATAGATCACCACCACTGTGGAAAGATCCCACCGCCTGACTTGAACCCGCAAGAAGGAAAGGCAGGGCATCATATATGCTGGGTGCCATCAACCAGCTCATCACAAAGTCCATATAGTCAGACGGCGCAGCCGTATCGGTGTACAACAAGTAGGACTCGCCGATCATCGCCGCGATCCTCGCGTCCTCCGACAGTAGTCGCTCCCTCCTCAAAGAGGTAGGAGGTTGTGCTGGTGGCACCACCACTTCTTCCTCAGCAATCTGGCGAACCACCCTCTCCCCGGATACCAGGAATGGCTGAACTCATGCGCCAGCAAACGCCTTATCTGCGCGTTCACCCCGGTCGTCCCTACATCCTGAATGGCTGTCCCCCAGGGATAAAAGGTCACCTAAAAATCTCCAAGAAGGCATAAATCAATAAAAGATCAGAAGGTGCAAAAACCAAGACTGAAATGGAAAGAGTCTTACCCTACCACTGGTCAGGTCATTCAAGACCTGACGCACCGCCTTCAGAGAGAGAGATCCCTTCGACTTACGCCATCGATACAATCGGCAAAAGTCCCCAACAGTGTCATCCTTCAGAGCGATCAGCGGGGTATTGCACCCAATCACCTCATAAAACCACGTATGTCAAAGATAATAATTCACAAACAAAAAGAGATGCATAAGGAAAATGCGAATGCATGAAAGGAAAATGCGAATGCATGAAAAGAAATGCACAAAATTAAGAATACCTCAAGAAGATACGTGGCCCTAGTAAAGGTCTACCGACAGCACCGACTGAATGCATCCAGAGAAGAGTGAAGGGTCGCCAAAGTCAGACTCCCCCAATCATAGAAAGGGATATTCAAAAACATCCTCAGGTACGACAAAAAACACAAATGGACGACGTCGCCGCTCGACGCCACTATGAAACCTCCCAACACCAGCAAAATAAATAATCGGGCCATCTGCCTCACTTGCAGCCCGTCCTCCACATCAATCATCCTGTCCAATAGAACATCCTTTAACAGGGACAGCCGGATAGAATCCCCAGAAACTATCCTCGCTACATCACCAAGTGACGCGCGCACTGCCTCCGATCTCACCTGTAAAGAGCGATCCACCTCTATCTACTCTCCATCATAATCCAGCCCCAATAGCTGTTACACGTCAATGGGAGTCGCAGTCATCTCCTCGAAGCCGAAATGGAAGGTGTGAGTAGTATCCCACCACCTCTCCCCCAAAGCGCACAGGACCGCTGTCGAACGAGGCGTCTCATCCAGTACAAATGCCAACCTCCCAAAACCCGCTGATGATACCACCTAACGCACTACAGGTGGGAGATGCTCCCAAACATCCCTGAGCCCCGTCATCCCACGTGCGCGCATGTTCTTCAAAGAAATATCAGACTGGCAAAAAGGAAAAATCTCGTCAAAAGTCAAGAAAGAAAGAAAAATCACTAAAAAGAAAGGAATGCCAAAGGTCAGGTTACTTACATAACCGCCAGGAGTCACTCTCGAAGAGCGATGACGCGACGGCTCTCGCAGCAAAGTCCGCTCATCCATAACAGGATCAAACGCATCAAAGAGTTCTCACTTCGCAAAGCAAGAGGCGCCTTGGCCCTCCACTTCACATTCGCCCAGTCATCAACGGTCAACCACTCCATGTGGACTGGAGTGCTCACAAAAGCGGCCTTTCTTGAAGAGCAAAATGTTAGAATGATTTGTAGAGGAATCGCAGAGAGAGAGAGAAAGCAAAGAAGTTGTGAAAAAAATGAAGGGATTCGCCCCCTTCATATAGGATGCCAAGCGCCATGCGGATCGACACTTCCCCCCCACTATACCGATCGACACTGACTCCTTACCTTCTCGACGTAGCCCAAAAGTCTGTGCCACTGTCGAATGACACCCCTCATACCATGCCGACCGGCACCCCCCCTAAATTTCGTACATATATTCCTAGAAAATACCAGAAAGCCCCAAAAAATCCTCGAACAATTCCTAAAAATCCCAGGAATGATTCAGAAGATTTTCACCAGGAAAATCTCACATTCCCTCAAGCGGAACCCCTCTTTCCCAGCGAAATCCTCAAAAACTAAGCAAATCTCCACCCGGAAAAGCTTCGGAGGATCTCTAAGGATCATCTGATCACTTCCCCAGCGGAGTTCTTTCAGCACTGAAATTGGTTGTTCCCCCATGTGAGGCCTCCTAAGGGGAAACAAAAGCTTTCCCAGCTATCAGCTCCATAACTCAGATCAAAATCACAAATCACTTTCTCCAGCAGAATCAAAATCCAATATTTAAACACTCCTAGGTTAGAATTGACCTCGATCTTGGATTGTCACCTGAGTTAGGTCAGAATTGACCTCGGTCCTCGATCGTCACCACTCTTTAGGTTAGAATTGACCTCGGTCTTGGATCGTCACCTGAGTTAGGTCAGAATTGACCTCGATCCTCGGCCATCACCACTCTTTAGGTCAGAATTGACCTTGGTCTTGGATATTCACCTGAGTTAGGTCAGAAATGACCTCGGTCCTCGATCGTCACCACTTTTAGGTCAGAATTGACCTCGGTCTTAGATCGTCACCTGAGTTAGGTCATAATTGACCTCGGTCCTCGGTCTTCACCACTCTTAGGTCAGAATTGACCTCGGTCTTGGATTGTCACCTGAGTTAGGTCAGAATTGACCTCAGTCCTCGGTCGTCACCACTCTTAGGTCAGAATTGACCTCGGTCTTGGATTGTTACCCGAGTTAGGTCAGAATTGACCTCGGTCCTCGTTTGTCGCCACTCCTAGGTCAGAATGACCTCAATTCTCGATCGTCACCACTCTTAGGTCAGAATTGACCTCGATCTTGGATTGTCACCTGAGTTAGGTTAGAATTGACCTCGGTCCTCGATCGTCACCACTCTTTAGGTCAGAATTGACCTCGATCTTGGATCGTCACCTGAGTTAGGTCAGAAATGACCTCGGTCCTCGGTCGTCACCACTCTTTAGGTTAGAATTGACCTCGGTCTTAGATTGTCACCTGAGTTAGGTCAAAATTGACCTCGGTCCTCAATCGTCACCACTCTTTAGGTCAGAATTGACCTCGATCTTAGATCATCACATGAGTTAGGTCAGAATTGACCTTGGTCCTCGGTCGTCACCACTCTTAGGTCAGAATTGACCTCGATCTTGGATCGTCACCTGAGTTAGGTTAGAAATGACCTCGATTCTCGGTTGTCACCACTCTTAGGTCAGAATTGACCTCGGTCTTGGATCGTCACCTGAGTTAGGTCAGAAATGACCTCGTTCCTCGATCGTCACCACTCTTAGGGTAGAATTAACCTCAGTCTTGGATCGTCAGCTGAGTTAGGTCAGAAATAACCTCGGTCCTTGATCGTCACCACTTTTAGGTCAGAATTGACCTCGGTTATTAGATCTTCACCCTAAACCAACAGAATTGGCTTTGACCCATAGAATCGGTCACCCTCATCACTTAAGCCCGTGGATTTGGCTTTGATAAATTTTCATCCCCGGCACGCCCCTCAGGTCCTCAGAATCGACCTCGACCCTCTGAATCGGTCATACTCCATCAAAAGCATCATGCGGTATATATTTAACGGTTATCATTTATTCCAAACTCACCCGTTGAGGGGCTCTGTAGCCACCTCATTCTGTTATCCCCAACTCTCCTAAGGTCCCTAGAACCTCCCTTCATCACTACAAACTCAATTCATGTCCCGAGTACTAACCTAGAAGTCATCGGGCACTCCCAGGCTCCATTTGACCAAAAAGTCAAACTCTTCAGATCGACCAAAGATGAATGAATCTTCAAAGGGCACTAAAATACCTTTCCAACGATCCATCCCGTGCGCGATTCTGACTTACCATGAGGATGAACGATCCGTTTGACTCCGAAACTTGATCCGGAGGCCACCGGGCTCTCCCGGGCTCTGTTTGACCTAAGTCAACTCTTTAGCTCGACCGAGACTGAATGAATATTTGAAGGGCACTAAAATCCCTTTCTAATGGTCCGCTCAGTGCGCGATTCTGACATACCATGCGGACGAACGATCCGTTTCACTTCGAGAGGTCACCGAATGCTTCCAAGGCCTGGTTGACCAAAGTCAACTCCCCAAACCGGGCCAAAATATTTGTAATGTCGAATTACATATCCTAAAATTTCCAATGGTCTTCCCTGAGTGCGATTTGGAGTTACCATGTGGACGAATGAATCGTTTGTGTCCAAACGGTTCCCTATCCAATGGACTAACAAATGCTTCCGAGCCATATTTTACCCAAAGTCAACTCCCAAAATCGGGAGCGGTCCAAAGGACATTCAAAGGTCTATGAATTTCCTTTCCAACGATCCACCCCGTGTGCAATTCTGACCAACGGTTTGCCCTCGACAGCCGATTTTCCGAAAAGGCCTGAAACACACTGCCAAACGGCAGGTTCCAGACCCTGCCTATTGGCAGGTGCCGATAGGTAGGACCAGGTCTATGCTGATCGAAAGTGACCTAGGCCTATAAAAGTATGCCTTCACCTTATTTTCAAGGGGAGCCCAGATCTGATACAAATCACTCTCGGCGAATCCCAAAAACTTCTCTCGAAGGCACCGCGATTTCAACATCCAAATCCCTTCCTAACTTCCACTTTTCATCATCTTTTTCATCTAACTTGGAGAATTATCTACTCTCCATCATCATCCAAGTGCAAGGGCAGCCCTCCAACGTTCAAGATCAAGCTCAAGATCTTCAAGAAGGTCCAATTTTCTCAACTTTCTTTCCAAATTCTCTTAAATTCGCAATAACTTGTTTTATTACTTAGCACTTTTATTATCTCATCTCACACATCCTAATATATTTTTTATTTAGTATTATTGCACACCTCCTATTTTCATATAAATAAAACCCCAAAAAACAAGAAAAAGAGGGTTTTCTCATAAATTCCAAATAGGGATTCTCCTACTTTTCTCACACTTTTCTCACAACTAAAACATTTTTTCTACACACACACACACAAACACACACACTCACAAATAAGGACCCCCATTTGGATTTATGGGGATAAACCCCACCCCTCGTTTTGTATGCGAACTACGTGGACTTTGATGCCTTTATAGGCTACGTAGGCGTCTCGGGGTAAAACCCGAGACTCGAGTCCTTTTCTTTTTTCACTTTCTCTCTCATTTTATATCTTCTCTAAATCCAATTTTCTTATATTCTATACACTTGTTCTTAGTGACGTATTACTCTATATGCGTTATCGTTCAATTATAACGATCAATGTAGGGGTAATTGCGTAAATCTTATCTTTCTAATATTATTTTTATACCTTCCTACGGACGACTCGCTTTATCTCTTCCATGATACAAGTCGAGGATTCCTATCTCCACTATATATATACACATGCACACATATCACGGGGAAAAATAAAGGAAAATAACAAGTATCCATGAGAGATCGAAAGGGCGGAATGGGTGCCGAACACCTTCCCATTTCGTAACTTAGCCTCTGAACCCTTCTCAAATCATTTTGGTTTCGCATGCACTAGTATGTCTTTGGATGCCATCCTTCGGGATGGCTTCCCCTTTTTCTTTTGTCTGTTTTGAGTAAAATAGACTGGCGACTCTGAATCTCTCTACATTTTTACACCTCATCTCAAATGATGCCGGCCGAAGCGCTCCCGAGAGGGATGCGTGGGACCCTAGGATCCTTTCCCTTCGCGCTCTCGCCAACACGGCGAGGATCGGGGATGGCCACACTAATTACCCGGAATCATAAAAGCGAGTGCTAAAAGTTTAATAAAACATGCAACGAACAACAAACCGACAATATAGATATCTCGCAAATGTAAAATATACACAAGTACCATGATAAAATAAATGCTAGAATAAAATGAAATGAGCACATACAAGGGAAATGTACCCGAATAATCTGTCGGCTCACAGACAGTACAACATCCATAAAGAAGAAAAACATAAATAGATAACAATAACCCCCATGGGTATAAACCCGATACACAAAAGAGTCCTATCTAGATTTATAAAGAGATAGGAAGCGACTACAAACTGAATCCCGCAACAGTCCGCACCTGTTACGGCTCCCAAGACTCTGGATAGAAAAGCATCCGGCATCCATGAGGTAGGACACCTATAATAATATATACATATAGCAGGAGATAAATATAAATGGTTTAGATCCCGAGGTGTAAAAATGTTTAGCAAGTGTGTTAACCGTGCATAATAAATCTAAATGCACTATTTCATAATTAAAGTGGAGTCGCACTCTCGTGAAACCCCAAACTAACCTCTCATCTAAACAACGCACACCTAATCGTGTTCTGAAATCTTAATTAAGTTACCCTACCCATACAAGGATAACCTAACTTACCCTGCACACGGTCCATACGCGCTTGACCTACCATCCTAACACACCCCAAAAATACTTTCCGTTTTAATTTCACAGAAATAAATATACACAAATAAGCCCTCATAGGCTTAGGTTCCAATTATTAGTTTAAACCAATTATAAATCTTAATACGTCATACACTAACATTTAACTTTAATGTAAGAGATTATTCTCTAAACAAAATTCATACAAGTAATTAAGGACACAACTTATATCCATTTTCAACATTGCACTACGTTTCGTGCATGGGGCATCTCGCAAAGAGAAATCCAAACAAGGAACCCCCCGATATACTACTCCTTGACAATGTCGATCGTAGGGATACATTATGTCATCCACACAAATTCTATTACTACAACTACCTAGATATCGATTACTATCTAAGAACATAAATAGAATTTCAATTAAAACCTTGGGTCGACATTAACCGTAATTGTCGCTAAGTACGATCCTTCAACCACAAATAAACTCGTACACTAAAATCACCCAAGATGTACTTCATCGAAACTTCGTATCCTATTCACTTAGGATATATATATATATATATATATATATATATATAATCAATCATTCATTTCTATAACCATGTATACATAACACACCTAATGTATACTTTGCCATCAATAATATTCCACTTTAACAAGAATAGTTATATCACACACATATAACGATTCTAAGACCGCCCGTCCTGGTTTTCCCCTAAATAACTATCATCTTCCAGGGCCTATCACATCAGACAACCTGGGCATCCTATATCTCATAACGTCGGGAAGCGGCCATATACCTTCGACAGTGAGTCATGACCACACCCGTAATTACCGCACTGCGAATAATAGTCACACAATATAATAAGCAGTCCTATGGCCGAGGATTATATTCACCCTGCATTCACTAGCAAGGGGACTTCACCCCATGCGCGTAACTTCCCATATGATAGCATTTAGAGAGGTGTGTATATACATATATATTTACCAATCACAATATATATATATATAAGCATATTCCATCTTCAATCATTATTCATCAAGTAACATATGCTGGCGTTATATATACAACTCTCGTAATACTCACCCTTGTTACGACACAAATATACTCAAAGCGTTCTCTCTTATACCGTGCCTCACTGGACACCCATTTATTCATTTTCCCTTATGATATAAATAGTCTCTCGATACATATAACAATGAGGTTACTAACTCCCTAGTGTAACATATATATCAATTACTATTCATTCCATCAATATCAGAATACACTTCGATATATCTAATAATAATTTCGACTATAGGTATACACATAACTAATAGTCTTCAAACCACAATCTTAACCCTAAATTCATTTCAGAATCCTTTCAAGTATTGGAATTCCAATCGTTATTCACCAATTCAATAATTGATAAGCCTCAAGCTCAAAACTACATTTATTTTATGATCTCAACACATATTGGGGTATCCCATAGTTAATCACTCGTCGATATGTATAGACTAGTCCAACTATAAGTATACTCACAACTATTTATCGACAACAAGTTAAATTTACCCTCACTTTAGATTACGGTTCAATGTCTCATGATGAACCTTACACATTTACATAATTACCATATTCCTTGAGTTAATCATCACTAAGGATAAGCGACTTCCCTCTCTTTGGTCCCCTAACCATGTCCTAAATGGAATCCCATTGCTATAAGGAATTGACATAATAGTCGGCATCTAAAGTTCACATTATGCCATCACAACTTCCTCCCAATATCCTCAACCTCACCTAATGTATTAACTCACATCTGATCTCCAAACAGGACTCCCATCCCTAATGAGGTCCCACTACCTCGATACGTCAATTTAAATACCTTTATATCGTCCCAAGCTACTACGATAATCCCCCGCAATCATAACATGTGAGAAACCTTAAAAAATACTCCAAACATATCTCTCGCATCATATATGTGAGTTACAACCCGAGAAACCCAATCGAAAGGGATTTAAGACTCCTTCTAGAAAAAATAAGCAAAACTGACTTGTTTTCGAATCGATTCGGCCCCTCCGAATCGATTCGGTCCCAAGAGCAAATCGATTCGGCCCAACTAGACCTGTAAGTCTACTATATACCGAATCGATTCGCTAGGGGCGAATTGATTCGGCCCTAAAGACCTGATGCTTCTGCAACATGGAGAATCGATTCGCCAGGGGTGAATCGATTCGGTAAGTTCAGAAAGCCACGAAATGGGCTATTTCTCCAAAACCCAAAAATTCCCAAAATTCAATTATACCACTTCCAACCATATCTCCTCAAACAAAATATATTCCCAACATCAAATATTATCCTATATCTAATCTCCTTAAGTTTTACGCCCTTAAACCCATATGTAAATATCAATTTCAAGATTGAAACCAAAATTTAGGTTTTGATAAATATATCCAAAATCCTATTCTTTTATCCACAAATTATGAAATGAAATACACAATTGAATTATTTAACGAGATTAAACACTTGCCTCGAAGTTGTAGAGGTTGAATCGTCCCCGAGATCGCGTACGGGCCTGAATCTCCAAGCTTTTTCTCCTTTATCTCTTCCTTCCTTTCTTCTTCTTTCTTTATTTCTTTCTCTTTTTCATAATTGAGAATGACTGAAATCGTGAGCCTATTAAACCTTTAAAATGTAAGTCCCAGTTTTAAATGTTAATACACACTTTAAATGACCCGTTTACTCCAATTTGAGTCAAACTGACTAAAAAACATTCCTGAACTGAAATAAATCCCAATGAAAGTCATTTCGACCATATTGACCCATCTGGAATTAATGGCGCACTCATAATCATCATCCGGAATACTTTAAAACGCCCTCAATTTTTGGACTTAAATTTCCAAAATTTAAAATTCTCCAATTTAAATTTCTCCCAAAAATTTAATTTCTCAGTCCCAAAATCGTGGGGTGTTACAGATCTTCCCCCCTTACAAGAATTTCGTCCGCGAAATTTAAGATATGGCTAGGACTTGGGATCTCATCTAGTCTTTACATCTACCCTCTAGATCACTATACCGATCCCTTCCAGTTCTCACATCGAACCCTATAACTTTAAAGTACTATTAGCTACCCAGGAAGCCCATACACCCCGTACCCGAGCTCCACTCGTAAAAACATAACCCAACTCCACTAGCCTCAAATCGTATTATAACCCTCAACAATTTCTATAGTAGAATATATAAAAGTTTGAAATTTTCAATGGTTGAACTCTTCTCAATTCCTGACATTCACTACATTCATGTGGGGGAGGTCTCGCAAGCGAAATCTAAACAAGGAACCCTCCCAATACACTACTGTGTAGCTATGTCGAGGATTGAGATTAGTTGAACCCGGATTAAGGTTTTATAAAAGATTTTTAAATTTTAGATATTTCCCGAAGGCCTATATAACAATATAATAGAGAGTAATTTCATATATTTTAGCACACCAATCATACACCGTATGTACAAGACATAAGGCCCCAACAATATAATATTCTCACTAATACCTAGTTCTCAAAACTAGCACAACCGTGAGCTCAATTACCGCTCAACACTAATTCTGCTAAACTCTAAACCTTCTCAGTTATAAAAATCCCTTACATCACATTAAAGAATTACCGCAAGGTGAGCCCTTCCCTCACTAGAATACCATAATTACCATTCCTAAACTATTCATAAAATAATATCCCTATCATTACTACTCAAGAATCTTAACGATCCGTACTTCCGAAAATCAACAGCATAGCTCTCTAATATCTTACCAAGAGGTGATATATTTTCCCAAAAGATGCCATACAAAGGCCACACTTGATCATTCTTTCCTCCAAGGAAAATTCTACACCCATAATGGTTATAACATCTAACCACTCATAAACCCTACGTGCGACGCTCCTAATCCCGCGCAAAGCATGAGCTACACCTAAAGAAAGGAATTCTACCTTATTTTTCCATAACCTAATTGCTTTACTTCATCCATGAATCCCTATTCAAAGTCCTCTACTCTTCCCAGGACAATCTCTCTTTCTAAAGCCTATTTCTCCACAAGAGAAACATCTTCTCAAAAGTCCTTCCTTACTATCCCGAAGGACAATACGCTATTGCGACTCCCGAAAACTCCCTCAGTCCTACTCAATGGACCCAAATCTCTAAATTTCTTACTCCATCTTCCCAGAAGGTAATACTCCCGACATTAGGATAACTCCACACCCCACATAGAGAAAATCACCAACACCAAGATTCCTCACAAATGCAAGTAAATTTATCAATCTAAACCTCCCAAGGGCTTCACTATTCTCTCCTCATCAGCACTTACCTTATTGATAAAAAAATTCTCCTTCTTATCTCTGCCTGAATCACGAAAATAAATACCTCAAATCAAAGCATACCCAAAATCTGTTATGGGTATTACATCTCTCATCTTGCCTCTTCCTAACCAACTTATTTGTGGCTACGTCTGAGACGTAAATGACTGTGTCAGAATGTCGTTCAAGTGAGTACACCTCGCAGAAGAAGATAAACGTAGTCAACATAACAATCCTGATAGTAGGGATCTATATCAAGAACGTCAACGAAAGAACGCAAAAAACCCGCACAGATCCTAATAACACTAGAACCTGATGCTCTGATACCATCTGTGACATCCCGCTTAAAGTAATAACGAATGGCCAACCCTATACTACATTAAATCAGGAATCTCGAATGGCTCAGTCTAAGCACCAAAAGATAATATAATAAATAGATAAGGATAACTACCTGGAATCATATAAGTGAGTGTCAAAAATTTAATAAAACATGCAATGAATAACAAACCAACAATATAGATATCTAGCAAATGTAAAATATACACAAGTACCATGATAAAAGAAATGCTAGAATAAAATGAAATGAGTAAATACAAGGGAAATATACCCGAATAAGTGTGACACCCCGCCTAATTAAATACCGGGCGATCACTCCTTTATTAAATTAAAATCAAGGTGAACAATTGGTTCATTCTTAGCATCACTGTCGTAAAAATAAATTTTCCAAATTTAACACCCTATTTAATTAAGCTAAGTGTCAAAACCATTTTTTTTCATTACTTTCCAAATTTTATTTTGAAAATAAAGATTTAATTATCTACAACAATTCAATATTTAAAGAATCACACCACAATAATCCTGGAACATATAATCCAATTAATCTAAACATTCAACAACTAAACCCTAGCATTTAAAACTTAAAGTAAAACATACATGCTGAATAAATGCCAAAGTAACAGTACTAGAAGTAACTGAAATACAAATGTCCCAATAAAACAGATAAATAGTGGAAAGGGCGACACATGCCCAATAAGGAGAATGATAGAAGTGGAATGAAGTAAATGAAATCGTCTAAGCAAGTGGCCTGCAACTCCCACCTAAGCTGCACCATGTTCCTTCCAAGGGATCCTAAACAAGACGCCCCTATGGCTGGGCACCTATAATATATAAATATATATATATATATATATATATATATATATATATATATATATATATATATATATATATATATATAAGAGAAAGAGGAATAGAAACGGGTCAGAGCCCGATAGTGTATATGATTTAAAAATTCGTTTAGCAAGTATTTAAATTGATACAGGCCAATGCAACAACATATTAGTGCGACACTCTCTTGAGAAATTCTCGCCTCTCTTCTAATGTGCACTCCTATCGCACTAACCTTCCCAATGGTTTATCTCATCATATATCACACTATCCTTCCCCAAGGATTTAACTTATCTTAGGTGACTCTCAAAATTTAAGATTTAACAACATCATGGTTTAAAAAGGATAATTTCATTTAGTACAAAACGCTCATTTTAACTTTATTAATTCATAAAGTTTTTCAATATCGTATTATACTTTTCAAAACAAGTATTTCCAATTTGAGTAATTATACATGTCTTACTTACCATAACACAGTAGGCAGTTTACCATATTTCAGAAGTTCATATATATATATTAAATACTCGTATAATATATATTCTAACAGCACCCCACATAAAATTTTATGGTGCGGGCATACTCTGCTATCCAATCCCCGTATCAATCGTACTAAAGGGAATACAAGTTTGGAATCACTCTCGAACTGTATAAATACATACACAAACAATATTGAGGCGAAGCATAGTTTCCAAGTCCAAGAGGTCAGTACATACCCTCACGTATCTTAGGACCGTGACTACCGATTCGATAGCCTATACCTAGGATTTCTATCTTCTAGGGTACGAGTCAATATCCCCCATAAGGCACACGAGATAAGATCGTCCCAGCGCGGAAACCTTAGGGATAACAAGTAGCGCGGGAATGATTTTCACAAGTATATAATATATGCATACACAATCGTATAAATATACCACTTTTATTATATCAATTTAGGTTTATCCAATAACCCACATTCACAACATTTATCCTTATTTTCCCATTATTATTTATCAAGTATAATGGTTCGTTTCTAACTTTAATTCGAAGCGTTTTTCCAAATTACTACGTAACCCTCATGGACTCTATTCTTCCAAATGTACAATTTAGTAGATATCCATTTATGTTCCAACGTAACTATCTCTTACGTGTCTCTCCCCTTTAATATATACTTACATTGTCCCTTATGCAAAATATCCCAAAAATATAGATTTCGCCTTACATTAAAGGATTTTGAATTTTATTTTTAAAGATGAGAATTTCAAACGGTTTCGAAATCAAAATTAAAATGGAGTTTTAATTGAATTTTTATTATCTAGAAGATTCCTCGAAACATAAAACTCTATAGCAAAAAATATATTTAATAATATTGAACGGTCCGATCGAGCTGAAATTTTTTCTGTAGCTTCCTCTCGTCTTCAGCTAATTCTCTATAAAATTTCATCCAATTCCAACGGTCCGATTGTCTGGAATAATTTTTTTTAGTGTTTGTATCTGATTAGAACTCTTTTCTTAATCAAACTCTTAATCCTTTACATGACAAAGGGTTTCAAGAATATCATATAAATCATCACTACATGAAAATTTCCCATCTCAAATTGGGTTTTTCTTCCATAAATCTCATCCTAATAACTCCTAAACTAATATGGATGATGCATCAACGAAATAAGCAAGATAAACACTTGCCTGGGATTTTTAGAAATCTGTTTTGGTGATGAATTTGGTGTGGTTACGTTCCCCGTCTCGCGATCTACGCGTTGGCGGTGGCGGCGGTGCAAACAGGTGAGTTTTGAGCCTTGGAATGCCTTGAGAGCTCTCTCCTCTCCTCTCCAATGGCCGTTCTATTGTTTTGAGTTATCTAACCCTAGGAGATAACCTAAACATCTGATATAACCCCTTTAATTTTCGTGGGTTTAATTACCCAAAAATACAAAATGACTAAAATGCCCTCCCGGGGTACTAATTAGGCCTAAAAACGCCCCGAGACCCAAATCGAACTCCCGGGTATACTTTTCTGACTATCTCGACCCTTCCGGACGCGTTGACACACTCAAAACGACCATACGAACAACTTATAAAATATTCACTTTTATTTATCAATATTTAGTCCCGACGCGACACGGGCGCGTCCCGACTCAAATTTCTAAAATTATCATTTTATTCACTCGTGACATTTAATATGGCCACTATTATATATCACTTTGCTCATTAGTAATATTCAACAAATTTTCCCATAATTACTAACTCTCATCACGTTAATAATTATAACATAATTAATTTCCGGATTTTTATTAAATAATTAATTCACATTAAATTTAATAAATCCTCAAATTAATATAGCATAAAAATACGGGGTATTACATACTTCCACTGGACCCGTACAAGTGGAACTATCTTCGACCTCAATCTCCTCTCACTATAGTCTAGGATAGCCACCGGTCTCTCCTCGTAAGAGTTGTCAGGCTGTAAGTCTATCTCATCTATCGCGGTGTGAGTATGGGCCATATCATCCCGAAGATACCGTCTCAACGACGAGATGTGGAATACATCATGAATGCGATGTAAATGCTCTGGTAGTCCCAATCTGTATGCTACCAGCCCAATCCTCTCGATAATGGGAAATGGTCCTACTTACCTCGGGGCCAATTTCCCTTTCTTCCCGAACCTCATCACTCCTTTCATAGGAGATACACGCAGTAACACTTGGTCCCCCACATTAAACTCCCGGAAGAACCGTTTCGCATCGGCGTATCTCTTCTGCCTGTCCTGGACTACTCGAATGCGACTCCTAATCATCTCAATCCTCGCGGAGGTTTCCTGAATTACCTCTGGTCCTAGCAACTTGTTACCCCCCACCTCGAGCCAACAAGTTGGAGAACGACAAGGCCGGCCATACACAGCCTCAAATGGAGCCATACCAATCGTAAACTGATAAGAGTTATTATAAGCAAACTCTACCAGTGGAAGATGTGGTTCCCAAGCTCCTCCAAAATCAAGAACACACATGCGTAGCATATCCTCTAACATCTGATTAGTACGCTCTGTCTGTCCATCTGTCTGTGGGTGATAAGCTGAACTCAGCCTCAACTCAGTACCCATAGCCTCTTGAAAGCTTTCCCAGAAACATGACACGAAAATCTTGTCTCTATCTGACACAATATTCAGGGGCACCCCATGTAATCTGACAATCTCAGAAATGAACAACTGAGCATACTGACCCGTGGTATAATCTGTCCGCACCGGCAGAAAATGAGCCACCTTGGTCAAATGGTCTATAATCACCCAGATAGAGTCGTGGCCCCACTGTGATGTAGGCAACCCTGTAATAAAATCCATGGAAATACTCTCCCACTTCCACGCGGGTACTTCCAATGGCTGAAGCTATCCTGACGGTTTCTGATGGTCCACCTTCACCAGCTGGCAGGTAGAACACTTGGACACGAACTCAGCAATGTCCTTCTTCATGCCACTCCACCAGTATTGCCTCCTCATATCCTGGTACATCTTATCTCCTCCAGGATGTACAGCAAATCGGGACCCGTGAGATTGGGTCATCACTGCATGACGCAATTCTGCCCCTTACGGAACCACTAACCTCCCATTAAACCTCAAACCCCCATCAGATCTAACAGAATAGGACTCAACACCCTCGGCTAAAAGTCGTACAATCTGCTCCTGGCAAAACGGGTCTGTGGTTTGGGCCTGTATTACCCTCGTAACAATCTCAGGTGTGACTGTCATAACAGATATGAAGGAACGGGCTACTGCGTCCTGGTGACCCAACTCCTTCCACTTAGCTTTCCAGACGTCCGCTACCTCATTTACCGGTCTTCGGCTCAACGCATCAGCAACTATGTTGGCTTTCCCCGAATGATACTGTATGTGGAACTGATAGTCCTTCGTAAACTCTAACAATCTGCGCTGACGCATATTCAGCTCTCGCTGAGTGAACAGGTACTGCAGTGATTTGTGATCTGTGAATAAACGAAACTTCTCCCCCAATAAATAGTGTCTTTATATCCTCAATGCATAGACGACCACTGCTAACTCCACATCGTGGGTGGGGTAATTCTTCTCATGTGGCTTAAGCTTAAGGGAGGCAAAAGTTATAGCCTTCTCTTCCTGCTGAAGTACTCCCCCAAGTCCCCGTAAAGAGGCATCGGTGTAAACCAGGTACTCCACACCCTGCTTCGGTAAAGCAAGGACTGGTGCTGAAGTAAGCTTGTCTTTCAGCTCGTCGAAGGCCAATTGACAAGCTTCATTCCAAACATATGATACCCCTTTGTGAGTCAGGTTCGTCAATGGACCCACTATTTTGGAGAATCCCCGAATGAATCTCCTGTAGTATCCGGCTAACCCCAAGAAACTACGCACTTCCATTGGTGTCGTGGGCTGTCCCCACTCCCTCACCGCTGACACTTTACTCGAGTTAACGGCTATCCCCTGTTCAGAAATAACATGCCCCAAGAACTGTACCTCTTGCAACCAGAATCCACACTTCTCGTACTTAGCATACAACTGATGCTCTCGTAAAGTCTGAAGAACCTGCCTCAAGTGCTCGGCATGCTCCTCCTCGGAGTGTGAATATATCAAAATGTAATCTATGAAGACGATGACAAACTAATCCAAGAACTCTCTGAATACTTGGTTCATTAAGTCCATGAATACGGCTGGAGCATTTGTGAGACCAAATGGCATCACTCTGAACTCGTAAGACCCATATCTCATCAAGAAGGCAGTCTTTGAAACGTCCTGCTCTCTAATACATAGCTGATGGTACCCCAACCTCAGATCTATCTTCGAAAAGAAAGTTGCTCCCCTCAGCTGGTCGAACAGATCATCGATTCGAGGCAACGGATACTTATTCCGTATCGTGACCTTGTTCAACTCCCGGTAGTCAACACATAACCTCAGTGAATCATCTATCTTCTTCACAAACAAGACTGGAGCGCCCCAAGGTGAGGTACTCCTGCGAATGAAGCCCTGATCTAACAGCTGCTCTATCTGATCTCGTAACTCTCGCATCTCTGCCGGAGCCATACGGTATGGAGCGCGTGCTATAGGTCTCGTATCTGGCAATAAATCAATGACAAAGTCTATCTCTCGACTGGGGGGTAGGCCTGGTATCTCCTGGAATACATCGGAATACTCACGAACGACTGGGATCGAGTCTAAAGGAATCACAACCTCCTTAGAGGCATCCTCCTCTATATAATATAAATGAGCGATCGAACCTCCCTCTCGGCGAGGCATCGCCACTACAAACATCTCTTGCCCCGGAATGGCAAAAACAATGCTCCCACCGAAGCAATCAATCATGACTTTATAAGCTACGAGCCAATCCATACCGATAGTAACATCATACTCATGCATATCTAAGACTAACATGTCTGCAGTACTACCAAACTACCAATCTCTACCCCCACTCCCCGGCATATAAAGAAGATAAGCTACCCACTCCCCAGTGGTGAGTCTACACACGTCATTGTGCTCTCTGCTATGGCTAACAACCCTAAGGCCTTCGCAAAATGCGTAGCTATAAAACAATGCGTCGCCCCAGTATCAAACAAAACCCGACCTATAGTACCATGGATAGGAAACATACCCTCAATCGCGGGTGGTGCCTGTGGAGCTGCTGCCTGGTGGACGTTATAGACACGTCCGTACTGTAACTGCCCCTGCTGCACTGGAGCTGCTGGAATGGTTGTTAGGGCTGGCACCTGGGCTGGAGCTGGGAGGGCAGCTGGAAAAAGTGGTCTCTGTGGCTCATTACGGGCACCCTGCTGCTGTGGGGCCCTATTACCCTCTGGGCAATCCTGGCGCTTATGACCATGCTTGCCGCATACAAAATACCGGCCTCTGAAGTTACCTCCCCTCTGACCCTGCTGACCACGGCCCTGTTGGCCGTTACCTCCCCACCACTGGCCCTGTTGGCCCTGATTAGCACGCTGTTGGCCCTATTGATTAGGCTGGCCCTGCCTATAACCCCCAAATCCCTGCCTAGAATCACCTGAACGGAATCGCTTAGCAGGGTCTTCCTGATGGGAACTCTGCTCGTGTTGACGAGTATGTCCATGAGATGGTTCCCCACTAGCACTACTACCCCCGGTCCTGCCCTGCTGGCTAGACTCTCCTGCTCTCCTGCTTCCCTGCAGATGGAAGCGGTGATCCTGGCAATGTAGTAACGTAGCATTGAGTACATCAGGGAAAGTACTCAGAGATAGATTCCCTTTAAGATGCTGACGGATCCTCCAAGCTAAGACGTCCACAAACAACATTATCTTCTTACTATCAGTAGGTGCCTCATCTGGCACTATGGTGAGAAGTCTCGTGAACTTCTCCTCATACTCAGCAACAGTAGAGTTCTCCTGTTTCAAATTCAGTAATTTGTGTCTCATCTCAGTCTGCACGGCGGGTGGAAAGTACTTGCGATCAAACCGCTCCCAAAATGACTGAATAGGGACCGTGTCCCTCTCCTCCAAGGTGGTAGTGGACTCCCACCACTGCAAAGCGGCCCCCACCATCTTAATGGAAGCCAATAACTGCCTTTGCACGTCGGTGCACTCATACATACGAAGATGCCGCTGGATGTCTTTCTTCCATTGGATGACTGTGACGATATCTGAGCTACCAGAGAACTCAGGGGGATGCGCCTTCTGAAAAGCATCCCTAACCCTCTCCCATGCAGATGGAAGCTGTGGTGGTACTGGCGCCACTGCCTGAATCTGGGGTGGGGCCTGCTGAACCACCGCTAGAGTTGCATTCACCGCCTGAGCAACAATAGCGGCTACTTCACTAGCATTCATAGTGCCTTGTGCCGGAGCTGCTGAATTCTCGGTCTGGGTACGCCTATCCTTCGGTGCACGTCTCGGAGGCATCTGAAACATGAAGTAGTTTATTAGTCTACAATCATTATCAAATCTCAAATAGCTGAAGACGTAACGTAAAAGCATAAATACAACAATCCTAAAAATAGGGCTCTATAGCAAAAAACGTTAAGCTGAAAGCGAAAATAAGCCGTACAGATCCTATGAACACTAGAACCTGATGCTCTGATACCACCTGTGACACCCCGCCTAATTAAATACCGGGCGATCACTCCTTTATTAAATTAAAATCACGGTGAACAGTCGGTTCATTCTTAGCATCACTGTCGTAAAAATAAATTTTCCAAATTTAACACCCTATTTAATTAAGCTAAGTGTCAAAACCATTTTTTTTTCATTACTTTCCAAATTTTATTTTGAAAATAAAGATTTAATTATCTACAACAATTCAATATTTAAAGAATCACACCACAATAATCCTGGAACATATAATCCAATTAATTTAAACATTCAACAACTAAACCCCAGCATTTAAAACTTAAAGTAAAACATACATGCTGAATAAATCCCAAAGTAACAGTACTAAAAATAACTGAAATACAAATGTCCCAATAAAACAGATAAATAGTGGGAAGGGCGACACATGCCCAATAAGGAGAATGATAGAAGTGGAATGAAGTAAATGAAATCGTCTAAGCAAGTGGCCTGCAACTCCCACCTAAGCTGCAGCACGTTCCTTCCAAGGGATCCTAAACAAGACGCCCCTATGGCTGGGAACCTATGATATATACATATATATATATAAGAGAGAAAGAGGAATAGAAACGGGTCAGAGCCCGATAGTGTATATGATTTAAAAATTCGTTTAGCAAGTATTTAAATTGATACAGGCCAATGCAACAACATTTTAGTTCGACACTCTCTTGAGAAATTCTCGCCTCTCTTCTAATGTGCACTCTTATCGCACTAACCTTCCCAATGGTTTATCTCATCATATATCACACTATCCTTCCCCAAGGATTTAACTTATCTTAGGTGACTCTCAAAATTTAAGATTTAACAACATCATGGTTTAAAAAGGATAATTTCATTTAGTACAAAACGCTCATTTTAAATTTATTGATTCATAAAGTTTTTCAATATCATATTATACTTTTCAAAACAAGTATTTCCAATTTGAGTCATTATACATGTCTTACTTACCATAACACAGTAGGCAGTTTCCCATATTTCAGAAGTTCATATATATATTAAATACTCGTATAATATATATATTCTAACATCACCCCACATAAAATTTTATGGTGCGGGCATACTCTGCTATCCAATCCCCGTATCAATCGTACCAAAGGGAATACAAATTCAGAATCACTCTCGAACTGTATAAATACATACACAAACAATATTGAGGCGAAGCATAGTTTCCAAGTCCAAGAGGTCAGTACATACCCTCACGTCTCTTAGGACCGTGACTACCGATTCGATAGCGTGTACCTAGGATTTCTATCTTCTAGGGTACGAGTCAATATCCCCCATAAGGCACACGAGATAAGATCGTCCCAGCGCGAAAACGTCAGGGATAGCAAGTAGCGCGGGCATGATTTTCACAAGTATATAATATATGCATACACAATCATATAAATATACCACTTTTATTATATCAATTTAGGTTTATCCAATAACCCACATTCACAACATTTATCCTTATTTTCCCATTATTATTTATCAAGTATAATGGTTCGTTTCTAACTTTAATTCGAAGGATTTTTCCAACTTACTACGTAACCCTCGTGGACTCTATTCTTCCAAATGTACAATTCAGTATATATCCATTTATGTTCCAACGTAACTCTCTCTTACGTGTCTCTCCCCTTTAATATATACTTACATTGTCCCTTATGCAAAATATCCCAAAAATATAGATTTTGCCTTACATTAAAGGATTTTGAATTTTATTTTTAAAGATGAGATTTTCAAACGATTTCGAAATCGGAATTAAAATGGAGTTTTAATTGAATTTTTATTTTCTAGAAGATTCCTCGAAACATAAAACTCTATAGCAAAAAATATATTTAATAATATTGAACGGTCCGATCGAGCTGAATTTTTTTTCTGTAGCTTCCTCTCGTCTTCAGCTAATTCTGTATAAAATTTCATCCACTTCCAACGGTCCGATTGGCCGGAATAATTTTTTTTTAGTGTTTGTATCTGATTAGAACTTTCTTCTTAATCAAACTCTTAATCCTTTACATGACAAAGGGTTTACAGAATATCATATAAATCATCACTACATGAAAATTTCCCATCTCAAATTGGGTTTTTCTTCCATAAATCTCATCCTAATAACTCCTAAACTAATATGGATGATGCATCAACGTAATAAGTTGGATAAACACTTGCTTGGGATTTTTAAAAATCTGGTTTGGTGTTGAATTTGGTGTGGTTGCGTTCCCCGTCTCGCGATCTACGCGTTGGCGGTGGCGGCGGTGCAAACGGGTGAGTTTTGAGTCTTGGAATGCCTTGAGAGCTCTCTCCTCTCTTCTCCAATGGCCGTTCTAGTGTTTTGAGTTATCTAACCCTAGGAGATAACCTAAACATCTGATATAACCCCTTTAATTTTCGTGGGTTTAATTACCCAAAGATACAAAATGACTAAAATGCCCTCCCGGGGTACTAATTAGGCCTAAAAACGCCCCGAGACCCAAATCAAACTCCCGGGTATACTTTTCTGACTATCTCGACCCTTCCGGACGCTTTGGCATGCTCAAAACGACCATATGAACAACTTATAAAATATTTACTTTTATTTATCAATATTTAGTCCCGACGCGACACGGGCGCGTCCCGACTCAAATTTCTAAAATTGTCATTTTATTCACTCGTGACATTTTATATGGCCACTATTATAAATTACTTTGCTCATTAGTAATATTCAACAAATTTTCCCATAATTACTAACTCTCATCACGTTAATAATTATAACATAATTAATTTCCGAATTTTTATTAAATAATTAATTCACATTAAATTTAATAAATTCCCAAATTAATATAGCATAAAAATATGGGGTATTACAATAAGCTGTCGGGTCACAGACAGTATAACATCCATAAAGAAGAAAAACATAAATAGCTAACAATAACCCCCTGGGCATAAACCCGATACACAAAAGAGTCCTATCTAGATTTACAAAGAGATAGGAAGCGACTAAAAACTGAATCCCGCAAGAGTCCGCACCTGTTACGGCTCCCAAGACTCTGGATAGAAAAGCATCTGACATTCATGCAATAGGACACCTATAATAATATATACATATAGCAGGAGAGAAATATCAACGGGTCAGAGCCCAAGGTGTAAATTTTTTAGCAAGTGTGTTAACCGTGCATAATAAATCTAAATGCACTATTTCATAATTAAAGTGGAGTCGCACTCTCATGAAACCCCAAACTCACCTCTCATTTAAACAGCGCACACCTAATCGTGTCTTGAAATCTTAATTAAGTTACCCTACCCATACCTAACTTACCCTACACACGGTCCATACCCACTTGTCCTACCATCCTAAACACCCCAAAAATACCTTCCATTTTAATTTCATAGAAATAAATATACACAAATAAGCCCTCATAGGCTTAGGTTCCAATTATTAGTTTAAACCAATTATAAATCTTAATACGTCATACATTAACATTTAGCTTTAATGTAAGAGATTATTCTCTAAACAAAATTCATACAAGTACTTAAGGACACAACTTATCTCCACTTTCAACATTACACTACGTTTCGTGCGTGGGGTGTCTCGACAAGTGAAATCCAAATAAGGAACCCCCCGATACACTACTCCTTGACAATGTCGATTATAGGGATCCATTATGTCATCCACACAAATTCTATTATAGTGACCTCAGTCACGACAATAGTTCCTGGGAAGCTTGAAAACCTCGTCACATATGGGTCACGGATTTGGTTCATGACCAGATCATCATGACCCTTGTCCATGACCATTTTTCATCATGACAAGGTCCGTAACCACTAACATTGGTTAGGGATTTGGTGTGTGACTCGTGAATTTGGTCACGCTCCATATGGTCACGACCGAGATCCGCGACCACCAGGCCTCATCACGGCCCAAGTCTATGGCCATTCGCCTAATTTGGTGTAGTGAGGGGGATACTTCCAAATATTTTCTCAAACCATATCAATGGTCTTGTCATCATAAAAAATAGGGAGATTGTGAAACATAAAGTATTTCAAGAAAAAAAGGATTTTGTATGATAATAACACAATTGATATTTGATCATACTTCCCCACCTCTCTCCAATTTACTTGAGATAAAAATAAATACTCAATACATGATGACATATATTAGAAGGATGATATATATGACAAGGATCACATCAATCATGCAATCATGACATCAATTGCCTAAGCATTGCAATAAAGAATTCAACCAACCCTAGAAAAGATCAAAACATAAGCATTAGAAGATTAACCATAAAGATCAACCAAGTTCACCATACATGCATTAAGACAAGACCATCACAACCAATTATAAAAGGAAAACTCATGATCATATCATAAATGCAACAACACATGTTCCATGCAATCCAGAGGAATGATCAAACTCCCAAAGACCTTCTCAGTACCATTAAGATCTTTATGAACATTTGTACAAATATAAGTCAACCTGTTTGACCATGTATATGCTTAATTGAACCATCTTAAACACACCTAAAACTCTTTAAAACCATCCCAAAAGCTTTAACAAATCCAAAACATCACATTGACCCAATCAAAAGATGATAATCGACTATAACTGAGTGAGAGTCAACTAACACTTGAGTTATAGTTGAATAACACTCCAGTTATAGTCAACTAACTTATGCTAAATGGATATGCATTCAAAAGCACAAAATTTAACTTAGTCGACTAATATTAGTTGATTATGTGATATTTTAAATTTCCATAACAACTAGTTTTCAAATTTGAATTCCAAAATATACAGGATTTATCATACTACCTTCCAACGGCTAGTTTCTCAAAATAATACTATAAAAGGAGACCTTCGGTTCCTTTAAACACACAAGCTTCCCCAAAATCTCATTAATCAAAGTCCCATTTCCGTGGTTGTGTCAAAATCCTAGAGTTTTCGAAAGAGAGAAACCAAGTCCTAAACCCATTTCCAAGCAAAAGTTTCAAACCTAAAAATCGATTAAATCCAACCTCCACTCAAAACACCTTTGAGTTTTAAGGTTCATCCTCAATCTCTATTTAGCTAAATCTATAAACACAATACTCTTTTGAGCTAAAGAATCAACCCAATACCCACTTGTCAAATATACATGTGATTATTTGTTTGTTTACTTTTCCAAAGATAGAACGTAAATCCATTTCACTATTGTTTTTGTGACGCATTTTAGTTGTATGTTTTGGTTAAAAATATTATAATTTTTACATAGGATGAACTTCATTGTATCTTTGCGATTGATATTGTTATTTTTACGGGAAGTCAAGGCATTTCAAGACCTTAGGCCCTTGCATGGGTATCGCTTGGGCAAGGACGAGTTTATCGACTTGTTAGTTGTAGATTCAAAGGTGTTATAATTCCTTGTGATGATTTTGGTTCCTCTTTAATTGAACAGAAGATAATGAAATTTCTTGAGTACCGTCTCAAGTGTGGATGTTGGCAGTGGTTGAACCACGTTAAATATTGGCATATGAAATTTCTTTAAAATCTCCCTATCTCTCTCTCAATTACTTATCATTGTTGTTGATTAATTATTCATGCTTAATTTCATTCATTATATTGAAATTAATCTATAGATCAGGTTAAGAAAGTTTTTTAGTTGCCATTAAAATCCATATACCCAATTCACTCCCCCAGGTATATTTTCAGGCCAACCAAACTCATTAAAGATCTTATTCACTTACATTGACACGACTCGACTCAAGAGGAAAATTGTTGGATCTTTAAGACTCATAAGGTATTGATGCCCTCATGGGTGACTATGAGCATCTCTCATGCCACCTTAAACGTTTCACACATCTAATATTATAGAACTCCTTTATCTTGACAGCGTTAAAAATGGAATTAAGCTCCTTGAAGCTATTGTATTAAATCCTATGGCCATCCTTACTCAAAATCTAAATGGTTTTAGGGATAACTTTATCACCGAATTTTATCATGCGATATGCCCATCACTTATTAAGGATAACCCACATTTGTCCACCTAGGTATCTAAGGAAATTTCAATTTGTGCCGTCTAATAAGATTGTTTCCATCAGATAATGTTTATTTCTCTCTCTCTCTCTCTCTCTCTCTCTCTCTCTCTCTCTCTCTCTCCCTATATATATATATAATAATGCTCATGTGCGGAATAGTTCATATTTTAAGAATGTGGACCGAACATGTGTCACCTAACGGTGCACCTAAAAATTATTGCCTAAATTATAGGCACACTCTCTCTCTTTTCTGGGCTCACCGCCAGGTGACACATGTCCGGTCCGCATTCTTAAAATGCGGACTAGTCCGCACAAGAGTAGGACTGTATATATATATATATATATATATAGTTTTATCTTAGTGATGAATTGATATATGGGTTCTCGAATGATATTTTCTTATTTGAATTAGGGTAAGTGGGGTGATTTTGATTGACTTGGGGATTGTAGTGATGTGGTAGTGGGTGTGGTAGATTTAATGGTGGATTTGCTTTGTTTAGTGGTGGATTTGATGGTGGGAGTGGTGTATATTATAGTGGCCATGGTTTTTATGTTGGTGGTAGGGTTAGGGTCTAATAGTTGTGGCAACAAATTGTTTCCATTCAATTGGGTTATGGCAGTGCTTTGGGTGGTGTATTCCTTCAAAAAGACAAGTTTGATATTTTAACTATTATTTAATTATATTTCATAGTTTTTTTTAATTGTATGGTTCTTAACAAGTTTCATTTTTGAAATCATAACGAATTTACATATTAAAATTTAAATAAATGCTTGAAATATAAATTTTTAAGCCTAACAATTCATATTTAATTAATATAATAGTAACAAGTTAAAGGTTTAGTTGAACATTTCAAAAATTCCAATAAAGGCAATTTGAATCTTTTTTTATGTAAACTAATAGCTTGAATGGTCACTGGATGGAGTCGATCCAATTCATTCCCCAAACCACAAATAAAAAATAAATGACCTTAAACTGAAAATAGAAAAAATTATTGAACCCCAAACTATACAAAAATACCCATAAAGATGGAATTGTAACCAGTTTGGTTAACTCATTTTTCTGCCTCTTAGTTGGGGTTTACACCAATATTGACATTTCATTAAGGACAACCAATCGCTCCCATTCATTTCAATAAAATTGTACCATCCGACCAAAAAAATTGAGCCTCGAATATTGCTTTGAGGAAGTTTATTGTATATAGGAGTCCTATTTTTAAAAATTATATTTATATAAGTCTCATTAATTAGTCAACCATTATCTATATGTTTATAAAAATGCCATAAGTTTAAACCAATTTTGAGGTTCTCTCTCTCATTTACCACCTTACCACCACCACTAACCTTCCCAAACCTCTCCTCCATATGTGTCTCTCACTAGCAATATAACCATCAATCATCCCCCTTTCCACCACCATTACTGCTACCACCTTTGCATCCTTTCATATATCCATTTTAAACTCTCTCTCTCTCTCTCTCTCTCTCTATATATATATATATATATATATATATATATATATATATATATATATATATATGGGGAAATTAGCCGACCTAATTGGAATAGCCTACATGAGTCTGGCAGTCCTAATACATGATCATATCTTGAAGATAAGAACCAAAAAGAGGATCCGATCAGTGAACATTTTGGGTTTGGATCTACTCGACTAGATCACAACTTCATCCTAAGGCCATAGAGTCGATCACGATTGGTTATCTTTTTGTTCACAATAAATGTAAACCTCACCTCTGGGAAAAGGGGCATGTAATCTCGGCTATTAAGAGTTGATTTAATAAAAAAGAGGGAAGCACCCTGTAGATGTAGGCACATTACTGGACCACGTATATCTTGTGTCATGTGTTTTGTGATTTTCCATTGTTGTTTGGCTTTATTTTCTTTGAATTAATATAAGTAAGATTTCACCGCCTATAATTGGCAATGTCTTTGGGAATGAGTTTTCTTTTTTCAGCCAATTAGAGCCAACGAGCAATTATGTCTCAACCACGTAGCACACCTCCGTCATTTAAAGACGAGCATCGGAATGAATGAAATAGTCCCCTAGTGCCTAGAGTAAGGTCTAAGGTTCACCCCAAAAGGACTCACAACACTCCTACCTCGTAATATAATCCTTAGGAGGAATTGACTGTGGAAAGAGACTCACAACCAAAGTCCACTTAAATTTCATGGCTCATGAATGCTTATGAATGACGAATCCGTTAATAGGAGGAGGTCGCGCTCTTCCAATAGGAGGAAAATGCATACTTGCAATGTCTCCTGGAAAGGATAGATCAAGATCTCCATGGGTTCAAGGACAAATTGTACACCCAAACACCTATCCCTTAGGCGAGTAGAACTCACGACAGAGGAAGGAGTTCGCATCACGATGAAGAGAATTCTAGGCATATAATTCCACCAGAGAGGAGTAACTATGAAGGAGGACATCGCAAGAAAGATCTTCACAACCTCATCCGCCAAGAGATGGATGATCACCCCGTTCATTGGGGATCCAGGTCCACCAAAGAATTATCCAGGAGGGACCTTATCATTCAGATAAAGTCTCCATCATTAAGAGCGATTGAGGAACTGGAACCTCCCAGAAAGTTCTCCATACCTAGATTCAAGATCTACAATGGTAAAACTAACCCAATTGATCATGTTTTCCAGTATTGGAAGTCAATAACCCTCTAAAACAACAATAAAGGTCTCATGTGCCGCATATTCCCCTGCAATCTCGAGGATTTTATACAAACGTTGTTCGAGAAGCTCCCACACAGGTTGGTCAACAACTTTAAGAAGATCGCATGGGATTTTACCGCGAGTTTCATCACCAGTAGTGATCATACAAAGAGTATGAACTCAATCCTCACCATGAGAAAGGATCCCTAGGAAAACTTCTAGGTGGTACTAGGAAACTTATAATAAATTAGAGCATTTCTCCGAGAAAGTTGCCATGGCCTCATTCAAGATTGTTCCGCTGAGCAAATTTATGTTTCACTAGTCCCTAACAAAAAAGGAGGTCAATACTATTGACTACCTTATGTCCAAGGTAGAGAAATATGCCAAGGTAGAATATGTAGTTGTTAGCACTCAAAACGACAATATTCGATCAAAGATAGCCAAAAAAGGCAATAATGAGAATGTTCCTAAGAAGGGGGCAAGAAGCAATGGATCTAAAAATGATGACAAGGCTAACCCTACCAAGGTCTACCAGGAGATTAACACTATTTTCAAAGAGCCTGTCCAATTGATCTTGAATAAGATAACAGATCAACAGTTTCTCAAGTGAGGGGGAAGTTTATAGGAGATCCATCAAAGAGGAACACTACTCTCAGATGGAGCATGGGCACAAGATAGAAAACTTTAAGGTGATAAAGTATCACTTGGAAGATTTGACCCAAGATGATTACATGGATGACTACATGGAGAAAGCTGGTATAAATCCCACCGTGGAGAATGTCTAGAAGACTGAAAACGTTATAAAAGATGATGAGATAGGAAATGAGTTTACAGTCATCCATAATGAATTAAGTCCAAACCAGATCTAAGGTAATGACATTTGGATGGAATTTAAGAAGGCCACTATGGTGATGGAGGCTTTCCAGATTGACCCTTCCAAAACTCCAGCAGGAAAACACCAACGATGAGAAAATATGGACTATAGTAAGCATATAGTATTTACTGACTACGACCTGGTCACAATCAAGACTCCTTATCACAATGCACTAGTAATCACTCTCATATTTACCAATTAGGACATGGGTAAACTACTAGTCGACCAAGGAATCTCCTCTAATGTTATATACCTAAAGTTGTTCAACAAGCTCAATATCAAGTTGGAAGATCTAAAGGAAGTGACCAATCCTTTGATCGGATTCACTAGAAAGATGACCATGCCACTAGGGAAAGTAGTCCTGCCAGTTCACACTGAGAATATCTCAATGTTGATTGAGTTCCTACTTGTAGACATTAATTACCCATACAATGCTATCGTCGATCCAGGATGACTTTATATTTTATAGGTTGTCCCTTCCACTTATCACAAGAAGCTCAAATACATCACCGATCAGGGCATAATGGAGATAAGGGGAAAATAGGTCATTGATCGACAATGCTCAATTACTACTATTAGGCCTAAGCAGGAAAAAAAATAAGGAAAAAATGGTCACAGATGAGGCAACCAAGGACGGGGATACTCCATCCAAATAAGAACTAAAGTATTAAAGGTCGGGGTCGAAGAAATATAGTTGGCCCCACATATAGAGTCATGGAATCATTGCAAGAAGTAATGTTCGATGACTTATACCCCAAGAAGAAATGTCTGATTGGAAGTTCACTCACCGATTATGAAAAAAGAGAATTTATCTCTCCGCCCAAGAAGAATAAAGATGTATTTTCTTGTAATCCTTATGATATACCTAGGATTGAGCGCATTTTACTTTTTCTTTTCTTTTCAATTTTACTTGGTCCCTCCAAAATTGTCAAAACTTTGATCTATACTTAAATAGTGACTTTGAGAGAGAATTGAGAGTGTTTTGGTTTAGATATATACACTAGCCTTTGTTAATTCAATTTTCTTTTTATGAATTACTATTATCATATATTCCTAGATCTAAAAATATAAGGCATTCCAGTTTATTGGAGAAATCGGAATGTGGCACATTCCAAGGAAGAGAATAGACTTCTTCGTTCGTAGCATGGAGCTTATTGCGAATTCTCATTGACTATGGGTAAGAGTTAAAATTTCATTAGTGACTAAAATGATAGGGGTTGTATGAGACGTAACTTCTTGCCTTTTGTAAAATTTATTTTCAAGTAGAATGAGAATTCGAGTGCATCGAGGATTTTTACCTCGAGGTGGGGGTTATTTCTTGTAAACCTGTCTTATGTAAGTTTGTGATTGATTTATTCTCATATGCATATATTTGTTCACATACTTCACTTAGATCTGATTTGAAATTAGTAAATTGAACTAAAATTAACTTAGGTGTGTTCTATTTTGTTTTTTTCATTTAAATTCACCTAATAACTTTGTTGGGGGAGTTACTCAAATTATTTGGTAAAATTTTGTTCAATTACTTCATGAGCAAGAAAAATCAGTTGAAATGAAAAAATGAGCAAAAGTTGTCCTGAAACCTATTAACCCCCCCCCCCTCTAGGTTAGTTATTGATGTTTACTTATTGCACAAAACACGTTGTTTCAATCCCTATAGGAGTTTGGTATAAATCGTTAATTCTTTGAATCTCATTTGCAATCCTCCAAGTATCTTGGGTACATTGGGCAGGAACTACTCTGACATAGTAAAAAAAATTCCAAAAATAATAGATCTGGGGGAAAATTAAAGCCTCCCTCGGCAGTGGATTGAGTGTGCAACCAATGACCCCCCACCCCACCACACACACCCATTATAACAATCATCGAGTTTATCTATCCAATCTATCACAACTCAATCAATAATATATATATATATATATATATATATATATATATATATATATATATATATATATATATATATATATAAAATTGTGTCTAAACTCTTCAATAGACCTCTCACTCACAGCATAAACCATTTTTATAAACTCGCGAAGAAGAAATGACAAAAAAAGAACAATATCGATTGAAAGAGTTGAAGAAAAATAAGGAACAAGGGGGGGGGGGGGGAGAGATAGAGAGATAGAGATAGAGATAGAGAGAGATAGATAGATAGAGATAGAGAGAGAGAGAGAGAGAGAGAGAGAGAGAGAGGAAACTTACATTTGAAGAAAAAGGCAAATGTCTCTAAATGTTCTTGAATAATGGAGAAATGAGAGTTCAAAATGGAGGTAGGGAAATCATTTGAACTTTTAGTTTAACTTCTAAGATATTTCATCATTTCAGATAAGATACGATGTGACAGTTGATAAGCATGTCCTTGCCTTTTAGCCTCTTCAGTGCTAAATTACCAGCGTACCCTTGAAAATCGAGACAAGTTACAATCCTACCCTCCAAAATGAATGGGTAGAGCAAAGTTTATTCTCATCCCAAAATTACTAGTGTTAATACTCTCCGACCGCATCTTCAATAGATAATCAAACATCATTACCAACCAGTATTGAAATTAACCATGATCAAACCTCGTCATCTCATTCAGGCAGTAAAGCTTTGGGGAAAATTGTGGGAGAATCATCTGACCTAATCGAAAGAGGCGACATGTGTCAAAAAGTCCTAATATGCGGTCATAGATTGAAGATAAGAACAAAATAGGATCCTCCACACAACTAGTTCTCTTTCTATTCACTATAAAATGTAACCCTAACCATTTGATAACGGGGCATGTAGTCTCTGCTATTAAGAGTCGATTAATAAAACAAAGTGAAGCACCCCGTGGACGTAGGCGCATTATCGAACCATGCATTACTTGTGTTGTGTGATTTTTCTTAAATGTTCGACTTTATTTGATTTAAATAAATCTAATTAGGATTTCACCACCTACATGTATATATATATATAGGGACAGGATCAAGTGAGGTCCCAGTTTGAGGACCCCGAATGAGGACCATTTTTTTAAAATAGTAAAAAAAATATTTTTGGGTTGATTTTTTTTTTTATGATTTTTAAACATTTCAATAGGACCATAAAAAAATAATCAACTCAAAATGATTTTTTTTGTTATTTTAAAAAAATCAGTCAAACTTTGTCAGTTTTTAAGTTGTTGCAAGTGTCTATTTTTATGATAGTAAATATTTACTAGGAATTAATTATTTTCCTTTTTTTTCTACCCTCGTACCTTGGTCCAATTATTGATTTCATTTGCTTCTACGATCTAATCATAAAGTCTATCTTATTCTGAACAACGCATCCGGTGGCACTAAAAAAAATAGTTTTTTTTTTTAATTTTAGGAACTCCCCCCCCCCCCCCCCCCAACAAACTCTGATCGAGGGTACAATGGCCACCTTCACCTGTAGTAGATATATTCTATAAAATAATATGACCCCTTAGCATATAGGATCTAACATAAATCAAATGGAAATACTCATTCACGATATAAGAATTTAAATGACTCAAAACATATTTCTTACTTTCTTTGTATAACATAAAAGTAATATAAAATATATCTTATGTACAATTTTTACAAGTTAGTTTAGTCCCATGTAACGCGATTGTGTCTCTTTTCAAACAATTTTGTTGTTAAATTACATTTCACCCCAATCTCCATATTTTCATAAGACTTAGATTTTTTAATTGTGGACTCAATTCTCACCCCGTGAGTCACACAACTGCACCTATTATTTTTAGAAGTTAGTTTAGTCATGTGTGACATGACCATGACTCTTTTCGAATAGTTTTCTTTTTAAATTATGTTTTCACCCCCAAACGGTCAATTTTTTAACTTAAGCCATAAATTTATAAAATTTCGACCCAATTCTCAACCCGTGAGTCACAAATATACACAAGTTATTTCTACGTATTATTTTAGTCCCGTGTGATGTGATTGTACCTCTTTTGGGGAAATTTTATTAGTAAATTGCGTTTTAACCTCTAACGCCATATTTTCAAGCTTAAGCTTAGATTTTAAAATTTTGACTTAATTTTCACCCTGTGAGTTAAACGACTGCATGAGTTTTTTTTCCAGTTAGTTTGGTCCCATGTGATATGATCGTATCTATTTTTGAACAGTTTTGTTGTTAAACTATGTTTACTTCCCTCAATCTTAAGCATTAGATTTTTGAAATTTCGACCCAATTCTCACCCCATGAGATGCACGACTGCACGGTTTATTACTACAAGTTAGTTTAATCTTTTAGCTTTGTTTTGTTGTTTGTTATAAGTATTGATAATGCGGTGCTATGGAGGAATGATCGAAACAATGAAAGTCAATTTTTAATTTTTTTCAAATTAAATATAAACTTAAATAAGTTAACCCAAATTAAAACTATGCATTTAGGTTAGTACAAGAATAAAATAAAGCAACAAACCATAACACACTGATGTACAAGGAAAATCAATAATGGAAAAAATCTCAGACGGATCATCCACGCAAATTTAATTATGCACATAATTACAAAGGACACGACATAAGACTAACATAACCGACTCGACGCCTCATAAGCCTTGACGCTCTTCATCCCTCAACCTTCACAATAGTGACAAGAGAAAATCCACCTGCGAAGCTTCCACAACGTGTGAGTCCACACACGTCTCCATATCCAATGATAAGACTTAGAAACCCTCTATGGATATGGAACACAGATGCACCAACACCATACCAAGGAGTCTATCATGTATAAGCAAAAAACCGAGTAAGAAAACCACCGCATGAAATTTTTTATCTATCAAGATAATAATAGAAGCAAACTATGGTGCCCACAAAAAATATCTCAAAGCATATAAAGATAAAACTTGGATTTGAAAAGTTTTTAGGTGAAAATAGAGTTGGGAGATGTTGGATATTTATAGGAAAATGATTTTTTCCAGAAGTCTCACTCAAAACAAATTTCAGAACCTCTTTATAGAGAAAATACATTTTTTGAGGCAGTACGCTTTTTGTGAAATCTCGTTCAAACGAAAATAAGGGTTCGTTCTAATGAAAACACAATCTCATTCGGACGAACTCAAAACTCATTTGAACGAACAACCAATATCACTCCAACCAACTTCGAACCAAATTTGCTAACAGAGAAATGTCATTTGATTTTCATTTGAAGTTCATTTCAACGAAATGCTAAACTCATTCTAACGAAACCTATAAACATTACACCAAAAAAATCAACTTGTCAATGTCTAAAACTGTGACAAGTTTGTGGGTGATAAGTCCCTATGTCACGAACTTATCATGGTCAAAGACTGTGACAAGTTCATTAGACTTGTCACGGTCCTATCACGGTATTTGACCTTGAAAATTTTTGTCATGGTCAAAGATCGTGACAAGCCCGTGATAGAGTAAAAAAAATTACGACGGTCAAAGACCGTGATAAGTTTCTTTGTCAAGGATTTGTCATGGTTTTTTACCGTAACAATTCTGGGCAGAAGTTTAAAAAAACTGTTGGATAGTATGGCCACTGCCACTGTCCAACAGTATATTTGTACATGTTATAGCAAAATTATACCTGTCCAAATAGCATATATCCAAATAAAATAGATATAATGTACCAAATTATGTCATATATAATCCATATCCAAATAAAATATAAATACAAATATCCATATCCAAACCAACAAATAAAATAAAAATAAAAATATCCAATATCCAAATAAAAAAGATAGAAATAATGTCATGGCACAGGATCTTAAGCAGGTTGGAGGAGGAAGGAAGGTCACACGATATATCTATTAACGACCCCATCAATTCCTTGAAAGCCGCATTGTTGGCGCAACCACAGGGGTGAGCTCTCCTTTCCGTTTCACCACATGCGTGACGAGAAACCGTGCCTCAATATCTTAGAGGGGACGTCCATAAACTAGCATACTCGGGAGGAAGGACGTGTCCCTCAACCCCCTCGCTATCCTCTCCCCATAATATATGTCTAGTAGAAACACGCTCTGTCAACCTATTATTGACATAGGCCGCTTGACTATAGTCAAGATGGTAAATGGATCATATGGTAGTGAGTGCGTCTGTATCGACGATGAAGAAGTGACGTCCTCGTCTACCTCTGTCTCCTTCTCCATGTCCTTCCCCTTCCCCTTCCCCTTCCCCTTCCCTTTCCCTTTCTCCTTCCCCTTCCCAAACCGACGCTTCATGAAGGCGTACATATCTAGGAAAATCGCCTCCAACCATGATAGATTATCATCATGGGTGTCCACCTTATGGTCCAACCCGGTGTTGTTCGTCTCCATTTCGATGATCCCGGACGTCCCCACCTACGAGCTCACCCCCTAGTCCTCCCCTTGCGATCCGTCTCAAGCACTTGGATGAGTGCGTTCGTAGCCAAATATGCTTTGTCGGCATCAGACTGCGACTCATGCACTTCTCAGGATAATTCGAGAGATCTTATTACAGGGGTAATGACTCTCGAATGGGTCTAAGGGCTATTGAATGCATACGCATAAGAACTAGAAGGCTAGTATCTATGCACATTATATATAATTTAAAGTATTTTTCATTCAATTATGTCTTTTCACAATTTGAGAGATTTCATGTAATTATGTAATTTAAAGTATGTTTCATTTAATTTAAAGTACACATAAGAACTAAAACTTATACCAATATCAATACCAAGTCAAATTCAATTACAAATTATACCAATTTATACCAATATCAATACCAATTCAAATTCAATTTCAATTTATAACTAATTTATACCAATTTACAACAATATCAATACCAATTCAAATTCAATTTCAATTTATAACCAATTTATACCAATTTACACCAATATCAATACCAATTCAAATTCAATTTCAATTTATACCTATTCAATTAAATTAAAATTGAATTTCAATTTCAATTCAAATTCAATATATATACAAATGCAATTCATGTTATAAGGCCGGGGCACATCAAATCATCTAATTCAAATTCAAATTCAATATCACACACATAAAATCACACACACTCACACACCTACATACCCTGCGCCCCCACTGCCCCCTCCCACACACCTAAACACACACACACCCTACCCCCAACCCCACTGCCCCCCCCCCCCACACACCCACCCACCCACCCACCCACCCACACCCACACACACATATATATATATACACACACACACACACTCACACACAAAGGAGAGAGAGAGAGAGAGAGAGAGAGAGAGAGAGAGAGAGAGAGAGAGAGAAATGGTGGGAAATGAAAACGGTGGGAAAAAGAAGGATTAAGGTTTTTAGTTAAAAGCGTTGTCACGGACCTGTCAAGGTTTTTGACCGTGACAAGTCCATGACAACTACACTTGTCACGGTGTTGTCACAGTCAATGACCGTGACAACACCTTGTTACGAACTTATCACGGTCATTGATCGTAACAAAAAACTCATATTTTTTATCACGATCAATGATCGTAACAAGGCTGGCCGGCTCAAAGGTGAAAATTTAGCCTTTTGGTGTAGTGAAAGTCACGATTAAAAAATATTTTTTTATCACGATTAAAAAATATTTTTTTCTCTTAAAACACATCCCCAAACATTTTATAAAAACAAACACCCAAAATAATGTTCCTAGGATTGATATATATATATATATATATATATATATATATATATATATATATATATATATATATATATATATATATATGCATTCATACCTGAGAGATCTTTGAAAATACGAGGACAAAAAGTGACACTCAACACGACACGATAATTTAATCTCTAAATCATTGCTGCTATGTCTTCAATAAAAAACGTCATAGGTTTAAAAGGTCAAAAACACGAGGCCTAATCTATGACTCAAAATGTTTTGTTTGGAATTAAGCCAATACATATAAATTGACTCAATCGAAATTTGTCCTTACAAATATATTATTTACTTTTAGTGTAGATATTCATTGTAAGTTTTTGTGCCGTAAATATTACTGCATATATAAATGTTAGTACCGTTTGTTAAATTTTCCAATACGTGAGAAAATTACTCTTGAAATTATTTACTACCAGAGCAATCGTTTAAAATGTTACTTCACATTTTCAACAGTAAGTATTTACTTTTAAATTGAATTCTTATTCTTCTTTATCATTAATTCTTTCGTAGGAGCCATGAGATATTTACTCTTTTGTAAATTTTTAATAACAAAGGAAATTTTATTAACATAATAAATATTTACTATCTCTCTGTTTTCTCCCTTTATAATCGTTTGAAATTTGAAATTATAAAGAAATTAAATGTACTTCATCTTATAAGTTATTCCGTAAATGTTATGGTGTGTTGATTGGAAAAATGATTTCTTGATCAATTAAAAACTCGATAAATTCTAATAAGACCCGTTTGGTATATGATAATATTTTGGATGGATTGTGATTAACAAAACAATATTTGCCAAGAATCTTTTGTACTAAAATTTTGAATCCTATTGCCATGATTGATTAATCATTGGATACCCTGTAGGGATAAAAATTTAATTTTTATCCATATATTTAAAGTTAGATGAGAATGTGCACTAAATACAAAAAATACCCCTTAGCAGTTTCATTACCTTATAAATTATGAATTATATATTTTGAGCATGTACTTAAACACGACTACTGAAAATGCAAAATTATTTCAAAGGGTGATTTCAACAAAAAATTGCAATATCAATTTTAAATATGCGGAAGAGACTTATAAACAAATTTTATCTCTTTATCCTACGCATGTATCTATGGTGTTAAAATAGATAAATCAAACCACGCAAATATGACAAGGCCAAGTTTCCGAAAAAAAATCCTTTCGGGGAAAGATATTTATTCACTTAGAAATTTATAAGAGAGTCGACTTACAAAGAACTTGATCCCCCACAAGCATAATGTGTATTCTTCGAAAATCTCTAAGGAACAACTATGATCCTTGCAAGAATCACATGACCGTAGTCCTCCGTATTCGCCTCAACCTTCGTCATCAGTAGTGAATCCCCGTAGGGATCACAAGTCAGAAATGGAGTGCCTCTCCACAAAAGGTGTATGCAAGAGATAAAAAATATTCTAGGGTTATAAACCAATTCACAAGAACAATATTCAAGGATGCTTTGTTGTGAATTAAAACAGTGGTTTGACACACAAAACTTGAAGACATTTTGCTGGTGATATGCAATAACATTTTTGAAAAATCCTTACACAAACTGAACCACGAAACAAGTATTTATAATAAACCTTAAGTCGGCGGGTAGTTAAAATGACTTTTGCATGTCGTTTGAATGATTATGCAATGTCGTTTGAATGAGTGAACGTCAATATTTTTTTTCTTAAACTCCACCTACAGGTCTTCTAAAAACATATTTTTGCAAAACAAAACATCATGTTCGTATTTTGATAAACAAATAAACATACCAAATATGATTCTATGAATTAATTCAAACTCTAAATCAGTTTAGTTCTTTTGGGATATTGGGAAGTCTTCAAACTTAGAGATGCTTGAGTTCGGTTTGTCCTGACAGTTCATGACAATTTTTAATAGGATACGCCAAACTAGCTTAAAGCTATGGTATGAACAATGATAGAAAAATTATTCTTATAAATGTCTCCCTTTGGCTATTCCGGTACGAAACAAACAAATAGACCGAACACCAAATTAAAATTAAAATCTCCTATTACAGAGATACTAATACCCTTCCCAACCCTAGAACGGAATGACATAAGATTCTTTGTCTTCAAACTTTAACTTCTTCCCTTTCAAACTTTGTCTTCATTCGTGTATCTTTAACTTCCACTTTAAGTACCTACACACATGAAGAAACAAACATATACCTTCGTGATGCATCACGATTGAAATAAAATATAATTCATAAATAAATACTCTCCCATAATTCAAACTCATCACAAACTTCATTTTGATTTTCTCCCCCCTTATTTTTATCGAAATAGACAAATATACAAAGAAGTAAAAACAATAAATATTAAGTGCAAAGCATCACGACAAAGAAAAGATATCATCACAAAGGATGTAAATTAAGCATGTTTAATGATCATCTCAACGGAAACTATGATGGAAAATCGGTTGTTATTTGCCTTTATTTTTGAAAATTTTCAATTTTTCAAAACAAAAATGAATTTCACAATTGCAACAAACATACCATATATAATATATGCAAAATATATCAAAAAAAATTCGGCACACATATATAGGTGTAAACAACCACAAGACACATAAGCTTTACACACTAGCATAGTATCGATGTGTCCAAACATGTGAAATGGAATGAATGGGTGAGAAATAGTAACAAAAGAATTAGAACCTAAACACTCAAATATGTTCAAGAAATTCTAATTGATCGTAAAACTTTATCAAACTAAACTTTATCCTCAATTGAGAATTAAAGTTGAACTTAATGAACAAAACAAGCACGGTGCACACAAGCCTATAATTTTAATGATTCTACAAATCAATAGCATCATGACAAAATAAGCTTAAATAGGATACATTGTCATTGTTCAAACCCGTTTATATTTCAATTCAAACTCCCATAAAATATTTATTTTCTTTACTTTTGAATGAATATATCAATCTAAACAAATTTGTGCCCTATTTGGCATATTCTTCTTTTTATTACCTTAATTTTTTCTTGGGCTCTTTTCAAACGATGGCTTTCACAATGTGACTATTATTCACTCGCAGCCTCTTTTCTGTGTACACTCATATTTTTTCAATTCTAAATAAATCCTCACGGGTAACAGTTCTTACATACACAAATATTCCATAGTCAAATAAACATGTCGCTGCCAAGATTGATAAGAGAACATCTCACCAAGCTCAAATGTAGATCATGAAGTCTAAATTCAATAATCTCTTGCATGTGTGTGTGGAGGCATGTACACAGTCGAGTCCATAAATCAAGTTAAGTTCGAAACAACTCCATAAACATGGTTAAGATCAAATTAAGTATCTAAAGTCATAACCAAATGTCCTAGACACATGGAAATTGCGTATTGAATTGGATTTTTTAAAACATATAAAACCAAAAATGCTTTTGTATTTTTCAATATGAATCAATAAGAGAAAAAATATAATATAAAAGATATACAAGTCATAACACTAACAAAAATTTATCATGAAGCATAACTAGAGTATGACCAATAAATCATGCAAGAAATCATCCATAAGAAATAGCATGTGCCACATCATGTGCAAGAATGTGAGAATCAACCAATCTAACATTTAACGTCTCCAAAATGAATTCTCTAACCCAAACACGTGTATGTCTAACTAGAGGGATTATGGGAACAGACGGGACACTATCTATAAATTGCCTAGGATCTTTTCTAAGATCATAACTAAACCACTTAAGGTGACATTTCCTACCACAATGTGAACATGTGTAAATGGGTGGAACGATACCTATGGGTTGACCTTTTCTAACGTCCTTGGTTTAGGTTGAACCTCTAAAACAAACAATGGTTTTGGCTTGAACAATCCAAGCATGAGAACAAAATGATCCATTACCATCACTACCCAAACTACTCGAGTCTTTTAAATTGTTTTTCAACTCCAAAATTTTTAACTCGAGCAAACAATTAGACTCTTTCAATTTTAGGGATGCCTTTTTCAATTTTTCAACAATACCTAAAAGATTATCACACTCAACCTTAATAAAAGTAAACTTTTCACTAAGAGTCTCCTCACATACCATAAAATTATTAATCAAAATATTCTTATCCTCTTTGGTACAAACACTAACCCTAGAATTTTTCAAGTCCTCTAAAGATTTTTACGAAAATAGGACTCTATCACCACTCTCTTTCTTAGAAAATTTTACATAAATAAAGACATGGTCCAAGGCAACAAGCTTCTCAAGAAAAAAAATCTTTTTGATTTTGCACTGTTTACAAAAACTTCCATAGCGAATTTCAAACGAGAATTTTTCTTTTCCAAAAATTTAATTCTTTTAGCGAATGTCAAATTCAAATGATATAAACCATCAAAACTAGGAGACTCCATCAACCAAATAAGTGAGATGTATAAAATAAACAAAACAAAATCAAACACAATAACTTAGTGCAACCCGCTCTGATACCAATTTGACAACATGAGTAGTCAAAAGGTATTAGTTAGAAAAATAAAAAAAATCAGGATGATTCGATAACTTGGAGCAACCTGCTCTAATACCAATTTGAGCATACAGAATAATTGCAAAGGGTGATTTCAGCAGAAAATTGCAATACCAATTTTAAATATGTGGCAGCGATTTATAAACAAATTTTATCTCTTTATCCTACGCATGTATCGATGGTGATAAAACAGATAAATCAAATTATGCAAATACGATAAGACCAAGTTTCAGGAAAAAAACCTTTTCAGGTAAAAACCTTTATTCACTTAGAAATTTACAAGAGAGTCGACTTATAAACTACTTAATACCCCATAATTATAACGCGATATTCTTCAAAAATCTGTAAGGAACAACTATGATCCTCGTAAGAATCACATGACCGCAGTCCTTCGAATTAGCCTTAGCCTTGTCTTCAGTAGTGAATCCCCACAGGTATCACAAGTCACTAATAGAGTTCATCTCCATAAAAGGTGTATGCAAGAGATATAAAACTTTCTAGGGTTCTAAACTACGAACAATATTCAAGGATGCTTTTGTAATACCCCGTATTTTTATGTCTTTTAATTTTGGGGATTTATTAAATTTAATTAGAGATATTAAATTAATATTAATCCGGAAAATCATTTAAATACTTACTAGCGTGATGAGAGTTAGTAATTATTTTTGTTACAAGTTAATTTATGGGTAAAGTAAGTGGTGTAATTATGATTAGTAAAATTATCACGAGAATCTAATTTGATAATTTTTGAAATTTATCGGGATGCGCTCGTGTCGTGTCGGGATTAAATTTGGACTATTAAAAGTAAATAAATTATAATCCATCCATATGGTCATTTTGAGTGAGTCAATGTGTCCGGAAGGGCCTAGATAGTCAAAATATTATACCCGGGGGTTTAGTTTGGGTCTTGGGGCATTTTTAGGCTTAATTAACACCCTAGGAGGGCGTTTTAGGCATTTTGTATTTTTGGGCTTGGAAACCTATGAATTTTCTAGGTGATATCATATGCTTAGAGTTGTCTTCTAGGGTTAACACAACCAAAAATAAAAGACGGTCATTGGAGAAGGAAAGGAAAAGCTTACCAAGGAATTCTAGGCCAAGCATTCCTCCGTTGGCACCGCCGTCACCGCCAAACGTTAGATCGCGCAACAAGGATCACAACCACACTGATTTCATCCATAAATCAAAAACAAAAATTCCCAGGCAAGTATTTATCTAGCTTAATTTAGTTAATTCTTCATTCATATTAGTTTATGGTTGATTAGGATGAGTTTTTATGAAAGAAAACCTATGTTGGAGGTTAGAAATCGCATGTTGTAGAGATATAAACATCATTCTGGAAATCCCCTTCACATGTAGAGGTTGAACCACGAATTCACATTGGGTTAGAAGTAGAAATTCTGGAAAAAGAATGAGAAGATCTAAGTTAAAGAAATTATTAGGGTTCATGAGATTTATATAGATTTTGCCCTTTTAATTCATGATACTTGATGAAAACTCGCATGCCTTACGTAAAATATTGTTCATTTGAGTTTACAATGCTTGTGGTATAAATTTTTGGGAGTTTGGGAGTTAAAAATTTGGATTTGGATGACTTTGGATGATAATTCCCGTAACTGGTATTCTGCAGTTTTCGCCATACCTGCTTGATCGATCGATCGACCAAAGAATGTCGATCGATCGACGGTTCAATCGATCGACCCCTTCTGAAAAACTAGATTTTTCCTTATGTTGACGTAATCCGATTGAATGCGTAATAAATCTTGATTAATGTTATTAGGACATAATGAAACATAAAAAGGACCAGTAGGGTCAAGGTAAACCCCGTTAAGTGGAACTTTAATGAAATGGGAAAATGAAGGGTAAACGGGGAAATGTTCATACCTAAGAAATCTAACGTGCGTAGACTTAATAATCGAAATGTCTAGGAGTTAGATTAGAAGGTAAGTGAGGGCCTACTGAAATTGTAGTTTGGTAAAGAGAATACTTCGAGAGATGAAAAGTGAGTTGGAATAAATTAAATTTCAAAAATAAAATGAATAAGTCCGTTATAAGAAATAATCGAATAAAAATGTAGTAAGAATGGAATAATATAATGTTGGGCCGTGGGCGTACCTAACTTATGAATGTGAATAGTTATATATCTATATAACTCTGTGATTGATCATATATCTTATATAGATGTAAATAAATCATGCCCGCGCTGGGACAGTCTTATCTTGATGGGACCTTTATGGGGGATATTGACTCGTACCCTAGAGCATAGAAAATCCTTGGTACAGGCTATCTGATTGATTGTCAGACGGTCCTAAGAGATGTGAGGGTATGTGCTGACCTCTTAGTGACTTGGAACTATGCTTCGCCTCAATTTGTGTTTGTTTGTATTAATACAGTTCGAGAGCTATTCCGAACTAGTATTTCCCTTAGTACGAGTGATACGGGGACTTGATAGCAGAGTATGCCAGCACCATAAATATTATGTGGGGTGCCAGTAGTATACATATATTATATGGGTAATTAATTCATATAAATATAGCCTTAAAATTTGTAACTTCCTACCGAGGTTAAAAGAAGTTAATTAATGGATAAATATTCCGGTTCTATTATTTATGGCTGAAATGTTGTGACACCGTTGAAAGACTTTTTTTTAATTAAATAAGAGTTATGTGACAACCTTAAATTCCTGGGATTTAATTATCTTAGTTCTAGAAATTGTCGGCATGGAATCTAATGAGGAATTTGAATTAAGTTAATCTTTTGGGATTAATAGTGCGTTAGGGTGCACACTAGAAGAGAGGTGAGACTTTCTCAAGGGAGTGTCGTTACTAATATGTTGTTGCATTAGCCGGTAGTATTTTAAATACTTGTTAAACTAATTTTAAACTATTTTTACAATCGGGCTCTGACCCGTTTCCTATTCTCTCTTTTCTCTTGTATATATATGTATATATTACAGGTGCCCAGTCACAGGGGAGTCTTGCATAGGATCCTCCGTAAGGAACGCGTTGCAGCTTAGGTGGGAGTTGCAGGCCTCTTGCTTAGACGACCTCATTGTTGATTCCACTTCTAGCACTATTTATTCAGTTGGGCATGTGTCGCTCTTTTCCATTATTCAGTTGTTTATCAGATATTTCTATTAGTTCATTTCCAGTATTTATACTTTGTGATTTATTCATGCGAGGATGTTTTCCTTTAAGTTTTAATGTTGGAATCAATTAGTTGGATGATTAATTATTTGAATTGCTTGTTCCAGTATAGTTATTGGGTGATTCTTAATTTATGATTTATGTTAAGTTTTAAAATATTGGTTTTAATTGAAATTTGGGATTAATGTCTTAAAAATGGTTTTTGTCACTTAGCTTAATTAATTAGGGTGTTTAATTGAAAATTTTATTTTACGACAGTGATGCTGAGAATGAACCAACCATTCACCTTGATTATAATTTAATAAAGGATTGATCACTCGATATTTAATTAGGCGGGGTGTCACAGGTGGTATCAGAGCATCAGGTTCTAGTGTCCTTAGGATCTGTACGACTTATTTCGCTTTCAGCTTAACGTTCTTGTTATAGAGCCCTATTTTAGGATTGTTGTATTCTTACTTTCATGATTACGTCCTCAACTATTTAAGATTTGATAATAACGGTAGACTAATAAATTTCTTTACGTTTCAGATGCCTCCGAGACGTGCCCCAAAGGATAGGCGTGCCCAAGCCGAGCAGCCAGTAGATCCGGCTCAGGGAATGGTGAACGCAAATGAGGTAGCCGCCATCGTTGTTCAGGCGGTAAATGTCGCGCTAGCGGTAGTACAACAGGCTCCACCCCAAGTTCAGGAAGTGGCGCCAGTACCGGCACAGCTTCCATCTGTATGGGAGCGAGTTAGGGATGCCTTTCAGAAGGCGCATCCCCCAGAGTTTGCGGGTGGTTCAGATATTATTGTAGCCAGCCAATGGAAGGAAGATATCCAGAGGCATCTGCATATGTACGAGTGCACGGACGTGCAAAAATAGCTGTTGGCTTCCTTTAAGCTTGTGGGGGCCGCTTTGCATTGGTGGGAATCTACTACCACTCTGGAGGAGAGGGAGGTTATTACTATTCAATTGTTTTGGGCGCGATTTGTCAGTAAATACTTCCCATCCACCGTGCAGACTAAGATGAGAAGGAAGTTACTGAGTCTGAAGTAGGAAAATTCTACTGTTGCTGAGTATGAAGAGGAGTTCACAAGACTTCTCACTATAGTGCCAGATGAGGTAAGAAGATACTATTGTTTGTGGACGGGTTAGCTTGGAGGATCCGTCAGCACCTTATAGGAAATCTGTCTCTGAGTACCTACACAGATGTACTCAATGCTTCTTTGCTACACTGCCAGGATCACCGCTTACATCTACAGGGAAGCAAGCGAGCAGAAGAGTCCGGCCAGCAGGGCAGGACCGGGGGTAGTGGTACTAGTGGAGCACCGACATCTCAAGGGAAGACTCGTCAGCATGGGCAGAGTTCCCATCAGGGGGACCCTACCAAGCGATTCCAATCAGGTGATTCCAGGCAGGGATTTAGGGGATTTAGGCAGGGCCAACCTAATCTGCAGGGCCAGCATCGTCAGCCGCAGGGGCAGCAGCAGGACCATCAGGGCCAACAGTGATTTCAGCAGGGCTAATGACGGGGTGGTAACGGCCAGCAGGGCCGTAATCAGCAGGGACAGAGGGGAGAAAATTTTAGGGGTCGATGCTTCGGGTGTGGTAAAAATGGCCACAAGCGCCAGGATTGTCCAGAGGGTGATAGGGCCCCATAGCAGCAGGGTGCCCGTAATGAGCGATAGAGGCCACTTTTTCCAGCTTCCCTCCTGGCACCAGCTCAGGTACCAGCCCTACCAGCCATTCCAGCTGCTCCAGTGCAGCAGGGGCAGTTACAGTACGGACGTGTCCATAATGTCCACCAGGCAGCAGCTCCACCGGGGCCGCCTGCGATTGAGGGTATGTTTCCTATCCATGGTACTATGGGTCGGGTTTTATTTGATACTGGGGCGACACACTATTTTATAGCTACCCATTTTGCGAAGGCCTTAGGGTTATTATCCACAGCAGAGAACATTGTAACGTGTGTAGACTCACCACTAGGAAATGGATCGCTAATTTTCTTTATATATCGGGGTGTAGGAGTAGAGATTGGTAGCTTGGTATTACGAACAGACATGTTAGTCTTAGATATGCATGAGCACGACTTTATTATTGGTATGGATTGGCTCGCAGCTTACAGAGCCATGATAGATTATTTTGGTGGGAGTATTGTCTTCACCATTCCGGGGTAAGAGATGTTTGTAGTGACGATTCCTCGCCCAGAGGGAGGCTCTACCGCTCATTTATATTACATAGAGTAGGATACCTCTAGGGAGGTCGCGATTCCCTTGGACTCGATCCTAGTTGTTCGTGAGTATTCTGATGTATTTCAGGAGATACCAGGACTATCCCCCAGTCGAGAGATAGATTTTGTCATAGATTTATTATCTGATACTCGACCAATAGCACGTGCTCCATACCGTATGGCTCCAACAAAAATGCAAGAGTTACGGGATCAGATAGAGCAGCTGTTAGGTCAGGGCTTCATTCGTAGGAGTACCTCACCTTAGGGCGCTCTAGTGTTTTTTATGAAAAAGAGAGATGGTTCACTGAGGCTATGTGTGGACAACCGGGAACTGAATAAGGTCACGATACGGAACAAGTATCCATTGCCTCTAATCGATGATCTGTTCGACCAGCTAAAGGGAACAACTTTCTTTTCGAAGATAGATCTGAGGTCAGGGTACCATCAGTTACGTATTAGGGAGCAGAATGTTTCAAAGACTACTTTCTTGACGAGATATTGGTCCTATGAGTTCAGAGTGATGCCATTTGGACTCAAAAATTCTCTATCCGTATTCATGGACTTGATGAATCGAGTGTTCAGAGAGTTCTTGGATCAGTTTGTCATCGTCTTCATTGATGACATTTTGATATATTCACACACCGAGGAAGATCATGCCGAGCACTTGAGGCAGGTTCTTCAGACTCTTCGAGAACATCAGTTGTATGCTAAGTACGATAAGTGCAAGTTCTAGTTACGGGAAGTGCAGTTCTTGGGACATGTTGTTTCTGAACAAGGGATAGCAGTTGAGCCGAGTAAAGTGTCAGCGGTGAGGGAGTGGGGATAACCCACGACACCGACGGAAGTGCGTAGTTTCTTGGGATTAGTCGGATACTACAGGAGATTTATTCGGGGGTTCTCCAAAATAGCGGGTTCATTAATGAACCTGACTCGCAAGGGGGTACCATATGTTTGGGATGATGCATGCCAATTGGCTTTCGACGAGATGAAAGACAAGCTTACTTCAGCACCGGTCCTTGCTTTACCTAAGCCAGACATGGAGTATCTGGATTACACCGATGCCTTTTTACGAGGACTTGGGGGAGTACTTCAGCAGGAGGAGAAGGCTATAGCTTTTGCCTCCCGCAAGCTTAGGCCGCACGAGAAAAATTACCCCACACATGACCTAGAGTTAGCAGCGGTCGTCTTTGCATTGAGGATATGGAGACACTATTTAATGGGGGAGAAATTTCGCTTGTTCACAGACCACAAGTCACTGCAGTACCTGTTCACTCAGCGAGAGATGAATATACGTCAGCGCAGGTGGTTAGAGTTTGTGAAGGACTATCAGTTCGACATACTATACCATCCGGAGAAGGCCAACGTAGTTGCCGATGCGTTGAGTCGTAGACCGATAGACGATGTAGCGGACATCTAAAAAGCAAAGTGGAAAGATTTGGGTCACCAGGAAGTAGTAGCCCACTCCTTTATATCTTTCATAACAGTGACACCCGAGATTGTTACGAGGGTAATACAGGCACAGACAGCAGACCCATTTTGCCAGGAGCAGATTGTACGACTTTTAGCTGAGGGGGCTGAGTCATATTGTGTTAGTTTCGATGGAGGTTTGAGGTTTAATGGGAGATTGGTGGTTCCCGAAGGAGCAGAATTACGTTATGCAGTGATGACCCAGTCTCACGGGTTCCGATTTGCAGTGCATCCTGGGGGAGATAGGATGTACCAGGATATGAGGCGGCAATACTGGTGGAGTGGGATGGAAAAGGACATTGCTGAGTTCGTGTCCAAGTGTTCTACCTGTCAGCTGGTAAAGGTAGACCACCAGACACTGTCGGGGTTGCTTCAGCCATTGGAAATACTCGCGTGGAAGGGGGAGAGCATTTCCATGGATTTTATTACTGGGTTGCCTACATCACAGCGGGGCCACGACTCCATCTGGGTGATTGTGGACCGTTTGACCAAGGTGGCTCATTTTTTGCCGGTGCAGATAGACTATACCACGACCCAGTATGCTCAGTTGTTCATTGCTGAGATTGTCAGATTACATGGGGTGCCCCTGTTTATTGTGTCTGATAGAGACAAGATTTTCATGTCGTGTTTCTGGGAGAGCTTTCATGAGGCCATGGGTACGGAGTTGAGGTTGAGTTCAGCTTATCACCCACAGACAGATGGACAAACAGAGCGGACTAATCAGATGTTAGAGGATATGCTACGCATATGTGTCCTTGATTTTGGAGCAGGTTAGAAGCCGCATCTTCCACTGGTAGAGTTTGCTTATAATAACTCTTATCAGTTCACGATTGGCATGGCTCCATTTGAGGCTTTATATGGCAGTCCTTGTCGTTCCCCAACTTGTTGGCTAAAGGTGGGGGATAACAAGTTTCTCGGACCAGAGGTGATTCAAGAAACCTCCGCTAGGATTGAGATTATCAGGAGTCGCATTCGGGTAGCCCAGGACAGGCAGAAAAGCTATGCCGATGGAAAACGGTTCTTTCGAGAGTTTAATGTGGGGGACCAAGTATTACTACGTGTATCTCCTATGAAAGGAGTGATGAGGTTCAGGAAGAAAGGGAAATTGGCCCTGAGGTACGTGGGATCATTTCCCATTATCGAGAGGATTGGGCCGGTAGCATACAGATTGGGATTGCCAGAGAATTTACATCGCATTCACGATGTATTCCACATCTCGTTGTTGAGACGATACCTTCGGGATGACATGGACCATACCCATATCGCGATTGACGAGATTGACTTAAAGCCAGACATCTCTTACGAGGAGAGACCAGTGGCTATCCTAGACCATAGCGAAAGGAGATTAAGATCAAAGGTAGTCTGACTTGTCCGGGTCCAGTGGGAACATCATAATGTCACTACACCAAATATGCACTATTGTCAAGGTCATTGACCCTGACAAATCACCCTTGTCAAGGTCAATGACCGTGACATTTCGAGGCGAGACAACTTTTTTTGTCACGGTCGTGTCGCGGTCAATGACCATGACACGTTTGTCACGGTTTATAATCGTGACAAAGCAGTGACCCTTTTTTAAAAATTGTCACGGTCATTGACCGTGACACGTCCGTGACAAAAGTTGTCACGGGCGTGTCACGGTCAATGACCGTGACAATTCTGGGCAGAATTTAAAAAAAATCTGCTGGGCAGTATGGCCACTGCCACTGCCCATCAGTATATTTGTACCTGTTATAGTAACGTCGTACCTGTTCCAAACATCATATATCCAAACAAACTAAAGATAATGCAAATATATATTCATGACGATATAATCCAAATATTCAAAATAGAAATAATATACATGACGATATAATCCAAATATAATTAAAATGGACAAACTTAAAAATAATGTTACTACATGTCTTGGGTAAAACTGAGGAGGTGAGTAGGCCACACGACATACGAATTGACGCACCCACTAATATACGTCGTGCCGCATTGTTCGCGTAACCACAATAGGGAGTTCTCCTTCCCGGGTATGACATGCATGACGAGCACCCTGGACTCCATCTCTTGAAGCACACGTCCATGGACTATTCCACCCTCGACGATATTCGGATCCCTCAACCCCCGCCCTATCCGCTGGCCATCAAATACTTCCAATATGAACACGCTCGGCCAACCAAGTGTCGACAATGGTCTGTTGAAGGGCGCCAAATAAGGAAGTGGATCATCGAAGTACGAACGTGTCGGTGATGAAGCAGCGAGGTCCACATCCTCGTCATCCTGCGTCTCGTCCTCCCGCACCTCCTCCTCCACCGCCTTCTCCTTCTCTTTCCCTCTACGATCTCCGCCCAACGTATGCTTCATGAATGCGTACATATCTTGGACCGTCGCCTCCAAACGGGACAGCTTCGCGTCGTGTGAATCCACCGTTCGAGCCAACCCGGTGTCGCTCGTCTCCAATCCGATGATCCTAGATTTGCCCACCCGCGAGCTCACTCCCCTTGTCCTCCCCTTGCGATCAGAGCCAAGCACTTGGCTAAGTGCGTCTGTGGACAAAGATGCCTTGTCGCCATCAGGCTGCGACTCATGCACTTCCTTAAGTTTTGCCTGAAACGACAAAAAGCACATGATTAGTAAAATAAGTAAACTAAAAAATTATAACGTAATTAACAAAAATTAAACTGTCGGATTACTTACAATCGTGGCCGCGACGCTCGGGGACACCTCCTTGTCCTTCCCCTTCTTCGTTCGAAGAGCCACATAAGTATCGAGCCTATGTGGCTTACCCCCTGGCCCACTCCCTACCCCCTGAAATAAAATAAAGTAAAGTAAAATTAGTATCGGCCCCGCAAAGTAAAATAATGAAGAATAATATATTTTTGTAGTTATAGATAAATTAAATCTTACCTGCATCCTATACTCCACCTCGGCGTAAGAGGTCCGGCTGGAGTAGTGCACGTCTGTCTTTTTTGCCCGATTTTCCCTCCCCGATTGGCGAGATTCCAATTGTCGATCCTCGATCTCATTGTCAATGAACTTTTGCCATTGTGCCAATGAGATCGGCTCCTTGGGCGGGACGGATCCGCGCCATTGTATAATGGGCTCTCGTGTTTTCCCAAAGTACCGTGCCCGCATATTTTTCTTCCACGTCTTGTGTTGCTCCCTCAACTGCTCCAAGACGGAATCGCGTAGCTTTGGATCCAAGTTGAATTGTTCCTGTCCAACAAATACAATGTTAGTTGCGAATAAATATAAATATAAATATAAATATAAATATAAATATAAATATAAATATAAATATAAATATAAATATAAATATAAATATAAATATGAAATTGAAATTGAAATTGAAATATTCATATTCATATTCATATAAATATAAATTTATTACCTGTAGTGCCGCCTAAATAGATAACTTGAGCTCATATGGCACCTCCTTCCAACTCATAAACCCCGGGACGATGACCGTCTTTAGCAGCTCGAGGGATCTCGCTAATAGCTCCGACTTGTTCTCGACGGTAATCCCAAATTTTCCATATTCGGGGAGCCTAGGGGCGGAGGGGCCCTCGTCGCCTCCACTACCACCGAGCCCAGACGACATCATCATAAAGAGCATCATCATCTTCGCCTTAATATCTGAAGGAGACATTTTTGCTGTAAAAAATGTTATTAGTACAGATAAAAAAAATGTTAATAGTACACATAAAAAAAAATCAATTATTTATTTTGAATGAAAATAAATTGTTATCCAATATTTTTGGGAGCGATTGATTATTTTGGATTTCCTTTCATATTTAAACAATCACGCCATAGGAGTCATTCTTCTCCCTCAAAATTCCAAGAAAAGTGAACCTAAAGAAATCATCCACAATCACAAAACAATATCACTTGCCTCTTAAACTCTTAGTTTATAGGGACCCTTAAGATCAATATGTACTAACTCTAAAGTCTTAGAAGAATTTATCTTATTTAGTTTCTTGTGGGGACTTTTCATTTTTTTCCTTTTTAACATATTCGACAAAACTTGGTATCTGGTTTTCCTAACTTAGGTAAAACTTCTAACTCGTTCCTTTCTAGATAATCTATCCAAATATCTATAGTTGATGTGTCCCAATCTTGTAAGACTTAAGTCAATGGCTTCAATTTTTGCACTATATATATCAATAGCTTCAAATACCACATTGCAATTTTTGCACTATATATATCAATTTTTGCACTATATATATCAATTTGTGAAAACATATCAATTCTTTTTGCACTATCACACACAAACTTCACATCATTAATACCACATTGCAAGTATAATTTTCTTTTCTAATTTATATATATATACACAGATACACACATATATATACACACATACACACATATATATACACACAAACATATATATAAATGGAAGAGAGAGAGAGCAGCGTCGAGAGAGATAGAGAGGGAGGGAACGGCGGAAGGGAGAAAAGAAGGGGGAAAGGGTTTTTGCAGCAAACATTGTCACGGTCGTGTCAAGGTCATTGACCGTGACAAGTATTTAAAGAATTGTCACGGTCATTGACCGTGAGAAGTCCGTGACAAGTAAATTTGTCACGGCCTTGTTACGATCAATGACCGTGACAATTATTTGTCACGGTCGTGTCAAGGTCAATGACCGTGACATAAAACGCATGTTTTTTGTCACGGTCAATGACCTTGACAAGGGTGGCCGTCTGAAAGGTGACAATTTGGCCATTTTGGTGTAGTGTGTGGAGGAATCCACTTAGGAGTGTGAGGCGGATATGCGTGAGAAGTACCCAGAGTTATTCTTACCAGGTACACCTTACTTTTCGAATTTTGAGACGAAATTCCGTTATTAGGGGGGAAGTATGAAATACCCCGTATTTTTATGTCTTTTAATTTTGGGGATTTATTAAATTTAATTAGAGATATTAAATTAATATTAATCCGAAAAATCATTTAAATACTTACTAGCGTGATGAGAGTTAGTAATTATTTTTGTTATAAGTTACTTTATGGGTAAAGCAAGTGGTGTAATTATGATTAGTAAAATTATCATGAGAATCTAATTTGATAATTTTGGAAATTTATGGGGACGCGCTCGTGTCGTGTCGAGAGTAAATTTGGACTATTAAAAGTAAATAAATTATAAGTCACTTGTATGGTCATTTTGAGTGCGTCAATGTGTCCGAAACGGTCGATATAGTCAAAATAATGTACTCGGGGGTTTAGTTTGGGTCTCAGGGCGTTTTTAGGCTTAATTAACACCTCGGGAGGGCGTTTTAGGCATTTTGTATTTTTGGGCTTGGAAACTTACGAATTTTCTAGGTTATATTAGATGCTTAGGGTTGTCTTCTAGGGTTAACACAACCAAAAACAAAAGACGACCATTGGAGAAGGAAATAAAAAGCTTACCAAGGAGTTCTAGGCCAAGAATTCCTCCGTTGGCACCGCTGTCACCGCCAAACGTTAGATTGCGACACAAGGATCACAACCACACTGATTTCATCCACAAATCAGAAACAAAAATTCCCAAGCAAGTATTTTTCTCGCTTAATTTAGTTAATGCTTCATTCATATTAGTTTAGGGTTGATTAGGATGAGTTTTTATGAAAGAAAACCTATGTTGGAGGTTAGAAATAGCATGTTGTAAAGATATAAACATCATACTGGAAATCCCCTTCACATGTAGAGGTTGAACCACGAATTTACATTGGGTTAGAAGTAGAAATTCTGGAAAAAGAATGAGAAGAACTAAGTTAAAGAAATTATTAGGGTTCATGAGATTTATATAGATTTTGCCCTTTTAATTCATGATACTTGATGAAAACTCGCATGCCTTACGTAGAATATTGTTCATTTGGGTTTATAATGCTTGTGGTATAAATTTTTGGGAGTTTGGGAGTTGAAAACTGGGATTTGGATGACTTTGGATGATAATTCCCGTAGCTGGTATTCTGCAGTTTTTGCCATACCTGCTTGATCGATCGATCGACCAAAGAATGTCAATCGATCGACGGTTCGATCGATCGACCCTTTTTTATCGATCGATCGACCACTTCTAGAAAACTAGATTTTTCCTTATGTTGACGTGATCCGATTAAATGGGTAATAACTCTTGATTAATGTTATTAGGACATAATGAAACATAAAAAGGACCAATATGGTCAAGGTAAACCCCGTTAAATGAAACTTTAATGAAATGGGAAAATGAAGGGTAAACGGGAAAATGTTCATACCTAAGAAATCTAACGTGTGTAGACTAAATAATCGAAATGTCTAGGAGTTGGAATAGAAGGTAAGTGAGGGCATACTGAATTTGTACTTAGGTAAAGATAATACTTCGAGAGATGAGAAGTGAATTGGAATAAATTAAATTTCGAAAATAAAATGAATAAGTCTGTTATAAGAAATAATCGAATAAAATTGTACTAAGAATGGAATAATATAATGTTGGGTTGTGGGCGTACCTAACTTATGAATGTGAATAGTTATATATCTATATGACTCTGTGATTGATCATATATCTTATATACGTGTTAATAAATCATGCCCGTGCTACTTGCTATCGTTGAGGTTTTCGCACTGGGACAGTCTTATCTTGATGGGACCTTTATTGGGGATATTGACTCGTACCCTAGAACATAGAAAATTCTTGGTACAGGCTATCTGATTGATAGTCAGACGGTCCTAAGAGACATGAGGGTATGTGTTGACTTCTTAGTGACTTTGAACTATGCTTCGCCTCAATTTGTGTTTGTTTGTATTAATACAGTTCGAGAGTGATTCCGAACTAGTATTTCCCTTAGTACGAGTGATACGGGGACTTGATAGCAGAGTATGCTAGCACCATAAATATTATGTGGGGTGTCAGTAGTATACATATATTATATGGGTAATTAATGCATATATATATAGCCTTGAAATTTGTAACTTCCTACCGAGGTTAAAAGCAGTTAATTAATGGATAAATATTCCGATTTGATTATTTATGGCTGAAATGTTGTGACACTGTTGAAAGACTTTTTTTTAATTAAATAAGAGTTATGTGACAACCTTACATTCTTGGAATTTAATTATCTTAGATTTAGATATTGTCGGCATGGAATCTGATGAGGAATTTGAATTAAGTTAATCTTTTGGGATTAATAGTGTGTTAAGGTGCACACTAGAAGAGAGGTGAGACTTTCTCAAGCGAGTGTCATTAATAATATGTTGTTGCATTAGCCGGTAGTATTTTAAATACTTGTAAACTAATTTAAACTGTTTTTACAATCGGGCTCTGACCCGTTTCCTATTCTCTCTTTTCTCTTGTATATATATGTATATATTACAAGTGCCCAACCACAGGGGCGTCTTGCATAGGATCCTCCGTAAGGAATGCACTGCAGCTTAGGTGGGAGTTGCAGGCCTCTTGCTTAGACGACCTCATTGTTGATTCCACTTCTAGCACTATTTATTCAGTTGGGCATGTGTCGCCCTTTTCCATTATTCAGTTATTTATCAGATATTGCGATTAGTTTATTTCCAGTATTTATACTTTGGGATTTATTCATGTCAGGATGTTTTCCTTTAAGTTTTAATGTTGGAATCAATTAGTTGGATGTTTAATTATTTGAATTGCTTGTTCCAGTATAGTTATTGGGTGATTATTAATTTATGATTTATGTTAAGTTTTAAAATATTGGTTTTAATTGAAATTTGGGATTAATGTCTTAAAAATGGTTTTTGTCACTTAACTTAATTGATTAGGGTGTTTAATTGGAAAATTTATTTTACGACAGTGATGCTGAGAATGAACCAACCATTCACCTTGATTATAATTTAATAAAGGATTGATTACCCGGTATTTAATTAGGCGGGGTGTCACAGCTTTGTTGTGAATTGAAAAGTGTTTTGACACACAAAACTTGAAGAAATTTTGCTGCTGATATATAATAACGCTCTAGAAGATTTCTTAAATAAACTGAACCACGATATTGTTATTTATAAAAAACCTTTAAGTCGACGGGTCGTTCAAACGACTTCTGCATGTCGGTTGAACGACAACAGCCTGTCGTTTGAACGACCGCGCAATATCGTTTGAATGACATCAAATGTCGTTTGAATGACTGAAATGTCAAATTTTTTTTTTTAAACTCCGCGTATAAGTCTTCCAAAAATATATTTTCACAAAGTAAAAATGTCCTGTTCATATTTTGATAAAAATTAAACATCCCAAATATAATTTTATAACTTAATTCAAACTCTAAATCTTTTTACACCTTTTGGGATGTCGGGAAGTCTTCAAACTTGTAGATGATTGCGTTCAGTTCGTCTTCACGGTACGTGATGATTTATAACGGGATACCCCAAACTAAACTAAAGGTATTGATTCATATCGAATATTGCACATTTATACCCTCGAACTTAGGTATTTTCTCCCCCTCGGGTACCATAATTGCTATAAATATGCTCATTAACCATACAACCTCCGTTTTATGCGTAAATATATTATTTGAGGTATTATTGAGCTTTTATAGGTGTTACGGTGCTTAGTATGAAGTTTGGGCGCGTTCTGGTAAAGTTCCATCGCAATTCGCACGTTCAGGGCATTTTCGTAATTTTACACTTCAGAATTTTTGCCCGAAGCATTCACGAAAATTGTATCCCTCAAGCCAAGCTTTGTGTGGCCATGAATGATGCTCGAATCGAAGTCCGAACGAAAGAAACACGGACCTTTAATCGGAAAAGAATTACAAGAAAATTAACAATTTTAGTAATTACATCCATGTCCCTTTTCTCTTTCATTAACAATTCATATAATACTAATTGTGTCACTAAATCATTTTTTGCAGCAAACCCATTTCGGGCATGGCGATTTTGGCCCTAGGCTCGGGTTTGGGTTCGTCTTAAATTGAGGACTTTTGTCCGAAATTGGAGCTCGATTTTGGTCCACATACGCAAATGGGTCTTGGACATTTACAAATTGGAAGTTTTTGTTGGCCATTAATGGAGCTTGAGCTTTGGCTATGGAGGTTGCGAAATGGGTCTCGAGTTCTTCGCCTTGGCCATTTTTGGTGGTTGTTGGCTATGGAGGAGTGTTTGGTTTTGCCCCCATGGCTCAGTTTTGTAGCAGGGGCGCATAATGGTGTGTGGGGTTAGAGATGAGTTCTCTCGGCTTAATATGGTGGTTTGGCTTTGGGAATTTAACGGGTAATGGGTCTTGGCAGCAAACATGGTTGCAGAAGTGTGGGAAGTGGATGCAATGGTGGTCTCAGTTTGAACCGTGCGAATAAGAGTAGTAGTTGCGTGGGCTGTTGTAGCAGCACCGATCGACCGCGCCCCTGCCGCCGATCGATCGGGTTTTTCATTTTTACCGTGGATTGAGACCAGTGTGCTCCTCTATTTTCACGCAGTCGACCGACCCAAGACGCGGTCGATGGGGGCTCTGTTTTGTCCAACTTCCTACTAGCCCTTTTCTTTTTCTTTTCTTTTTGATTTATTTTTATTCCTTATTTCTAACTTACTATAAAAGCAAGTTTTGTTTATTTTTTGAATATCTCATTTCTTTCTCTCTTATTAGTTTAGGTTAGTTTTTAGGGTTTGAAACTTTGGGATTTAGTTGTGAGATCACCCATGTCCTCAATTTGTGTTGGGTTTTCACCCATTAATGTATGGGCTACTATTCATTATCTCCTTTAAATTGTATTTACTTTATTTTTCATGCTTAGTTAATTTTTATGCCTAGATAAATCTGTGTAATTTATTTATTTCTTATTTTAACTATTAATTAGTTGCTTAATTAGTATTATTCATGTTGTGTGAGTAGTTAAATAGGGTTTGGGTTGAGCTCCGAAAATTAGGTTTCGTGACAAATTGCATTTTATTGAAACCTCGCGTATTAAAATGAGTTTATTATTCGTTTAACTTTCTTTGTCACACAACGTTAGTATTTATAGAGATAAATCGATTTTAAGACGCGTGTGATAATTTTGAATTAAATGTTTAATCTCGCATCGTTGGGTTAAAAATCCCTTCATGTGTGATGTTTATGTTTAACTAAAAATGCTTGATTAAATGTTTTCGAACCGAAATTCTAATTCTGCGTGTTTAGCCCTGACGGGGACACGATCTTGACTCTCGTTTTATTAATTATTGTTTAAACATAACTTCCTATTTCTTCCTTTTATTTACACCGACCCATCTAGGGGTGTAAACGGATCGGGTCTGGATCGGGTCTGGATCGGGTCTGGGTATATTCAGATCCGATCCAGATATATTTTTAGCGGATCGGGTCTTACCCGATTACCCGACGGGTCTCAGAAAATGGATCCAGACCCGGATCCGTTAAGGACCCGGAGACCCGACCCGAATACCCGACAAGAATATATATATATATATATATATATATATATATATATATATATATATATATAAGTTAATTATATATATATTTAGTAACAATATGTAAGACAATATATATATAATATTATATATAAATATATATTTATTATATTATATATATACACATTCGGGTCGGGTCCTTATCGGATCGGAGCCATGTATATCCAGATCCGGTTCATTAACTAATCGGGTAATCGGGTAATCGGATAATCGAGTCTATAAAATTTGCTCAGATCCGTTAATTCAGGTCGGGTCCGGATCGGGTCCGGGTCCAGACCCGGTCCATTGACAGCCCTACACCCATCACCTTTTACAATTTTATTCCTGAATTAATAAACCCCGATTAAAATTTGTCGAACATTCCCCGTGGATTCTCGATACCCGACTTACCACTATACTTGTGTCGCAAGTACAGTCATAAGTTTAGGTTTTTGTATTAACGCGGTGAAACGAATTCAATGATTTGAGTTTCGACGCGACGCTATTTTTCACACTTAATCAGCTATGCTATGAACAATGATAGAAAAATTGTTCTTACAACTATACGGTTACCTGCATATGAATATATAAACCCATATATGTTCTTGAAAAAGACTTTTTAATATTTAACTAACTTAGTGATTTACTATCAATATGTGTATATTATTAAGTGAGTTAATTAAATTATTGCACATGAGTAATCTAAAAAAATACAAAAAAACGCCTACTTAAAAATTTTACGACTTTAAATTTATTAAAAACTGACAAAAGAAAATTATCTTCACAAATTAGGTATTTAGAATTTGGGGATACTTTTTATAATTAAATATCTTTTAAAAATGTTTCTTGTCTTAAAAAAATATTTGGAAGGATTCCTTGGAAAAGTAAAAATCCCGCCTACTTTGAATGAATTTTCCTTCCACTCACATTGTCACCGAGTAAGTATTTCATTGGAATTTAGATTTCTATCTATGTAACTAAACCTTACACCAAACGGAGTAATATTATAATTTTATAATTTTTCTGGATTATTCAAAACAATCAAATTTCATTAACTTTATCGCATATCAATTTGCACCTAATTGTTGGAGTATGACCTCCAAAGCAATAAAGTTTACCCCCGTTTGTACACGGTAATATTTTAAATGGATTGTGATTATCGACAAAGTGATTGCTAAAAAATCTTTTACTTGGATTCTTCTCATGTGATTTGGAACAAATAGTTGATTATCTTATTTCATATTGTGAGAACCGATCAATATGAAGTTATATAATATGAACCTTCAAATGAAGTAAAAGACATGAACTGAAGTTCTTTCAATAGTGATATAAAAAATACACCAAATAGGCATATGTATATCAAATTTCTAAATTATACCATACACACAGCCTTAAAAATCCAAGAAATTAAAAATAGTCTTTTAACACATAATTCATATTTATGAAATTTATTCAAAATTTATATAATTCAATCTCTATAAATTTTATATATCTTCTTAATCTTCGCTCCCTATTTCTGCAACCACAACAGGTAAATAGAAAGGGACACAACATATTATTAAAGTAGAGAAGTAAATAGGAGAGAATAAGAACGCCAAGAGGTGAGATGGAATAATTGCACGATTCGTTATGTAAAAATGTACAACATAGTAGAGGTGTGAAATGTGAACATTTCATAACATTCATAATTAGCTGGGGGTAATTTCCATACTAACATAATTAAAAATTAAACCATAGATTTAAATCTAATACCTAAATCCCAATAAATAAAACATCATAGATTTCATAGGTACGAAGGGGTGAGTATTTTGAATAGAGAAATACATATGCGAATGACAAAAAAAAGACATTAAACATGAAAAGTGTTGTTGGGTAAAAGTGGAGATGAAAATAAAGAGAGGCATAAGAAAAGATAAAGAGAGTGGGATAAGAAATGGGAGCCACTATTAGCACTCCTCAAAATCTGATGACATTCCAAATTAGTTCTCAATTATTAAAAATGACCATTTACTCCTTACCTCATCACTTCGTAAACCACCATTCACTAACATAAGAAAATACAACTAAGTCCCTGAATGTTTATTGGTTCCTAAAAAAAATAAATTTTTTATTTAAAAAAAAAACTGTTTTCTTATTTTACAAAAAGAAAAAAAATTGTTTTGTAAAATAAGAAAAAAATAATTTGTAAAATAAATTAAAAAAAAAGTCTTTTTTTTGCAAAATAAGACAACAGTTTTTTTCTTTTTTGCAAAATAAAAAAAAAAAAATTGCAAAATAAGAAAACAATCTTTTGGGTATTTGTTAATTTTTTGTGAATGTTTAACATTTTTTTTGGGCAGTGCCCCGATTTGAAACAAGTTAAATACATTATGGACTAATTTGAGTCAAATAAAAGTTTGGGGACCATTTAAAAACTTTTGTGATAGTTTAGGGACTAAAAAGTAATTTACTCAAAATAAAATTTCACGAAGTATCATATTTTAATGGGGTCGTGTTCGTGCATTATTAAAAATATATTTATTTTGAATAATGTTACTCTTACTCGCACTTAGTACCGGGTTAATACCAAATACGCTTTATATAAAATTTTATGTCGTGTCGTGTTACGTTTTAATTAGATCGTGTTAGTTAAAAAAAAGATTTATGTCGTGTCGTGTCACTTTTGGGTATTATTTTTTAAAAAAATAAAATTTTGTGTTGGGAGGTATCGTGTCGCTTTTATTTGACCGTGTCTTGTTAAATAAAAAAAATAAGATTTGAGCTTTGTGATATATGTTTTTTTGCTTTTAGTATTAAAGTTCAACTTTTTAATACCGATTGATTAATGTCACTGGCGCCAGAATACAAATCATATAAAACGTATTTGGTATTAATCCCATACTAAGTACTAAGTACCAGTAAGAGTAACATTATTCAAAATAAAGATATTTTTAATAATACACAAGCACGACCCAATTAAAATATGATACTCTACGAAATTTTATTTTGAGTAAATTACTTTTTAGTTCCTAAACTATCACAAAAGTTTTTAAATGCTCCCCAAATTTTTATTTGACTCGAGTTAGTCCCTAAAGTATTTAACTTGTTTCAAATCGGAGTACCGCCCCAAAAAACATTAAACATTGAAAAAAAATTAACAAATACCCAAAAGACTTTTTTCTTATTTTGCAAAAAAAACTTTTTTTTTTAATTTTGCCAAAAAAAAAAAACTGTTTTCTTATTTTGCAAAAAAAAGACTTTTTTTTATTTTACAATTTTTTTTTCTTATTTTACAAAACAGTTTTTTATTCTTTTTGTAAAATAAGGAAACAGTTTTTTTTCAAATAAAAAAATTGTTTTTTTTAGGAACCAATAAATATTTAGGGACTTGGTTGTATTTTCTTATATTAGTGAATGGTGGTTTACCAAGTGATGAGGTAAGGAGTAAATGGTCATTTTCAATAATTGAGAATTAATTTGGAGTGCCATCAGATTTTGAAGAGTGTCAATAGTGACACCCTAAGAAATAGAGGGTGTGAGATGAAAATAAATGTGGAGAGAGAGAGAGAGAGAGAGAGAGAGAGACGAAGAGATGACTAGCCTGTAATTTGGAGGGTCGTTGTTTTAAAGATAAACTAAAATCTCACAAAATTGAAAAGACGTTTGAGAGGATAAATGGAAGGTGTGTAGGGATGTGTAGACTTCTGAGAGTGGGAAATTCGAAAGACTTAAGGTTCAAAGGAGATTGAAGGTTCCAATGATAATAAATGAATAGATAAGTGAATAAATTGTATTTGAGTATTCAATATATATACAGGTGTCCTAACATCTGCAACAGACCTCATTTTTATATTGTTATATTAGATTTCAGTTCTGATAGTCATATAACCGTTATATTTATTTGTACTGTACAGTTGGAAGGTTAATATTATAGTTACTTGCAAAGCTTTAAATATTTATTTTTTAAGAAAAATATATACTTTCTCTGCATCTAAAATTCACTTCAAGGACCTTAAATTGCAGGATTGCCAAAAGTTCAAATACTGTACATTGAGATACTTTGTAGATAACTAGTAGTTTTAATCAAGTGCGTTCAATAAGTTGAAAACGTTGTCGATTATAGAGGTTAATGAAAGGATTTCAAGTGTAGTTGTTCTTTTGATCAGACCTTTGTCATTTTCTTTCGATTCAGAAGTTAGATAAGGTTCTTAGGTGGTTATAAGTTTATTAGAAGGATGTTAGGAGAGCTGGATCCGTTATTGAACTTATAACTTGCAACTTTATACGTAAGGGTTATCGATAAATATACTATTAAAAACCATATTTTGACACTTTTTCAAACCTAATAAACTAGATCACGTACCCTCTAGTATTAAGTATTGAACAATAATACGAACCATGATATAGTATATATGGTATACTCACCAAATTCTTTATAGATAGTTGTGAAATTCAACCTTTGCATAATTTTTTTTATCGGAGAAAGATAAATCCATTACTTATAAGAAATGAAAAAGGACTCTCAAAATACAAATCAAAGTATGCATTATTCTCCATAAATACTCAAAGGGCGGGAAACTACCCAAAAAAAAGTAAAATACATCACAAAAAAAATACAAAGAAACTAAAAAAACAGCAACACATCCATGATCTTGAGACGAGATGCGTCTCCACAAGCACAAAACTCTTCGCCTCCACTCCAATCTGTGTTACATTATAAACCTCCAAACCCGTAAGATCGAGGATTAAAACTCTCACCAAAGGAGAGAGGAGTAGATCTAAAAATAAATCTCAAATCTGAGATGGGTGTACCGCGGATGGTAGCTACGATCGCTGGGGAGGACCACTCGTCTCCCACAAAAAGGGGGAGTGTCGAGAGTGAGAGAGGTGGAAGGGTTTAGGGTTGGCCGGCAAGAGTTTCTTTTAGAACCTTTATATAATCACCCACGCATTAAATGGGTAAAAAATTTCTCAACTTTTGTGTTGAATTGCTTTTATATTATGAAATTTGAATACCTTCCAACAAGCATAATATTATTAACCAAACAAGTAGAAGGTTTAATTACACTTTGCCACCCTTAATGTACCTATTTAGGGGCTTGAAGAGATTTTTCATAAATAAGTTCAATTGAATTTTTAACCATCAAATATGTCATATTCCTCACCAGAAGATGAAATTGTTATATATCTGGAACGTTTTTACAGACACTAAACATTTACTATACTAATATTAGACGCACATTAAATATTTACTGTTTGGATAAAAAACCGAAGAAAACACATCATTTTATTTTTTTACTATTTGTTATTGAATGTGGCTTATTTTATACAACTCGATTAGTATATTTCGAAAATATCAATTTCGTAAATTTTGAATTTGTATATCGAAAGTTGGAAAAAAAATAACTACCACTTTAAATTTGGAGGAAATATAGGGAAAGGTGTATATCACTAAGGAAAAATTTCATAAATATAATGGTTGAGTAGTCAATAAGATTTTAATAAGAAAATACTCTTCAAATAAGACTCACATATAATAATCCTTATTATTTATAGTTTCACTTTAGCCCACATACTTCAGGTTTTAACATTAAACCCTCCAAACATTTTAAAATGACTCACTATACACTACACCAAAACACGCCATTAGTAACACAATTTTACCATTACTAAATATATTAGTAACACAATTTTCTGTTAGAAAAAAGGCATGGGACACGAAGCTAGTAACGGTAAATTCTGTTACTAATAGTAACGGAAAAATTACAATTAGTAACGGTAAAATTCTGTTACTAATAGTAACGAAAAAAATTAGAATTAGTAACGATAAAATTCTGTTACTAATAGTAATAGTAAAACTTAAAATTCGTAACGGTTAAATTCTGTTACTAATAGTAACGGTAAAATTTAGAATTAATAACGCTAAAGTTGTGTTACTAATAGAAACGGAAAATTCAGAATTAGTAACGGTAAAATTCTGTTACTAATAGTAACAGTAAAATCAAAATTAGTAACGGTAAAATTATGTTACTAATCTTAGTACATATTTAAAAAAAAAATTCAAGGGCCCTCCCCAAATCCAGAACCATTTGCCATTTCCTTACCAATTACACCAGATTAATAACAAACTCAATGATTTCAAACCACTTTAGACAAATCCAGAAACAAATAGAGATCAATCGCACCAGATAAGAAATCAAAGCAATTGTAGATTCACCATTTCACTACTATCGCTGTCTCTTAGCACGAGTTCTCTTGTTACAAGTTTTGTGTGTCTATAGCACATGACCATATTATTAGGCCTCACATAATCAGAAATGAAAGTCTTAAGATGAGAATTAATGAGTCAATCCAACAAAGTGCATAGGGAACCTTGAATGAAGGGGTAACTTTAAAGAACCTATCGATAAAACTGAGCTGAAACAACGCTTAGCATTGGAACACCACAACCAAATTCAATTTTGCCCTTATGAAAAGTTGTTGTGGAGACATAAACACTCACATTAGATGATTCATCGTGCAAGGAAGAATCTATCACATGATCAGTATCTATTGGTCGGTACCTCAGGAGGGATATTTTCAATCACATGCTGCAAAAGAGGATGCACAAAAAGAGTTATCTAAATTTCGTGGAATATTTTTTACCAAGTAGGTAAAACGATAAAATCTTAGCAAAAGAGTTAAGCTAATTCACTAAGATAGTGCATTTTTAGAGTTACATACCCAAGCAGGGTACATCACAAAGCAAGTGACAAAAGTTAAATTTTTTTAAACTTTACTCAACCAAGAAAGCAAATCACCAAGCAGGTGTAATTTTAGAAGAACCTTGCCCAGGGTAACTCACTAAGCAGGTATTTATTTGGAAAAATATGCCCAAGGAGGGTACATTCCCAAGAAAGTGTATGTTTAGAGAAAGTATCTCAAGTTTAGTACATTACCAAACAGGTGTATGTTTAGAGAAAACATCTCAAGTTGAGTACATCACTAAGCGGGTGTATATTTGGAGAAAGCAATCCATATTAGGTTTTGTTAATAAGGTATATCCAAACAGGACATAACTCCAAGAAAAACCAAAAGAGTATTGAGAATGGAAGAAATTGCACATATATAATTAGGGGGGAAATTTTACCTCATCAATAAGTTATTGCATTTGGCGTTAAACTTGAGAAGATTAAGATGGAATAATGGATAAAGTTTTTGGATGGCTTGCTTCCTCAGATTGAGATTGAACATCTACAGTTGGAAGACCCTCAGTAGCCAAAATGATATGCTCGGTTGAAGCATCCACAACCGCCAAATGTTAAGGATCAATGTCCATTGGGCTAGTTTAAGCTCAACCGAAAGAGTTATTTGTTCCCTCTCCATTCCTAGAAAGATGAAATAACATAAATAGAGCTTATAATGAGCTCACAAATAAGGAGGCTAAGTAAAATTTAGATTTTTTTTCTTATAAGGAACTATAGATGCAATTATTATGCAACACAAACAAATATGAGAGAAACAATTATCAAGAAAAGAGCAAGGAATACAAGATGCCAGTCACACAACAAAGGATGTACGTGATTCAGCCAAGATGTGCCTACGTCCACGGTGGTGCAGTCGATATTATTTCTATATACTCCGGAGAGTGATTACAGAGAATACAACTTGCCCTTTTGCTCCGGACCTAGGGTGTAATATATACATGTACATGTAGATGAGTGGAGGTGATGGGTTCCTCCATGTTTTCCATTTCCCCTATAACTTCCCTTAATAGGATCGTGGGGGGAGACCGGATCAATTATAAAAGATTAGGGGCCTGGACTTTGGGCCGCCAGGACTGGGCTACTCGTCCAGGCCCATAGTTCTAATTTTCGGGTACCCACAATTGCCCCTAAATTTGTTGGGCCATGTTTATGGGTCCAATGGATTTAAATGATTAGCCATTATGGCTGATTTGTGATTCTTCAAAAACTGTGAAGTTGCTTTGGCGGCACCCACTTCGCTATTTGTGTGCTATGATTAGAATTGAAGGCTTGTTGGGATAACCACTTTTTCTTCCGTCGCTTCAGCCTTTCTTGTACTCTTCCTTCTTCCGAGAACTCTAGCGCCTCATACCTTCTTCTCTTAATCCCCATTCCCATTGCTTCTTAGTCGTCTTAAGCTTGTGCTTCTTCATCACTTAAATCGATCTTCTGTTTTGTAAGTTTCTCGTGCTCTTTCTTTGCACTTTCTCTTTGGTTTGTAGATTTTCTTGAGTTTTTGAATGGCGAAGATTGGAAATAGGTCAATCTCTGAATTCAGGAAGTTCTACAACATTCCTGAGTGGGTAGATATTGAATGTTGTGCCTCCCCTCCTAAGAACATTAGGGATATAGAGGATGCCCACTGGATCCATGTTTTGTTGCTTTCCCAGGGGGGACTTACTTTTCCCCCTAATGATCTATTTTTGCATTTCTTTGGCTATTTCAATATTGTTCCCGCACAGTGCTTGCCCAATGTGTGGAAGATAGTAAATGGCGTCCACAGAATAAACCAGTTGTATGGTACTAGGTTAGGACTTGCCGAGATCTATTTCTGTTATTCCTTTTCTCGAACTAGTTCAGGTGTCTTATACCTCAAAGCTAGGAGTCCTGATAGGGTATTGGTAGTAAACCTACCTGATTTCCATAAGGACTACTGGCAAGAGGGTTTCCTCGTTAGGAATTGACAGTTCCCTCCCCAGTTTGAAGGGTCGAAGTCTGAGAGGTTCTCTGTCCCTTTATATGGAGAGGAATATATAGGTAGACATTGTACTGTTGTTTTAACTTTTGCTAATTTGTGACTTTTCTAACCCCTCTTTGCTTTTTCTTCCACAACGAGGACAAAGAATTTGGAGTATGCTCTTAGCGAGGTTCGTATATCGGAGTTGGTGAAAGCTTAGAATATTAGGGAGCCTCTGGGTGACGGCGAGCATCCCAGGTCTGCTTCCTTTTGCTCGAGTATAAGAACGTAGGCTCCATCTTCATAGCACGGCCTGTGGATAGTGTTCCAGAATTTGATTCTTTCGGAGAGACTACTGCTGAGCCTATCCAGTTGGACGAAGAGGAGAGCAGCTCTGAGAGTGAGCCTACAGGAGCTGTGAGTAATTTGGGTGAAGGGAGCTCTAACAGTAGCAGTTCTTCTGACTGTGAAGAGGATTCTGAAGATCGAGGATCGCCGAGCACTTCCAGCAGTTCAGGTGAAGAGATGCCTCCAATGAATAACCTGATTAGAGACGATGATGATGAGGACCACGTGCTCCTTGTACAAAGGTCAAAGAAATAAAAGTCCACTTCAGGGGCCGTGGTTACTGGTTCTCGGTCTTCTACTCAGGAGCAAGAGAGGAAGAGGAGAGAGGAAGAGGAGAGAGGAAGAGCAGGTGAAAGAGAGGGAGAGGAAAAAGGAGGAAGAAAGAAAGAAGGTGGAGGAAAAGAAGAGGATGGAGGAGAGGAAGAGGATGGAGAGGGAGAAAGAGGAAGAGAGGAGAAAGATGGAGTCGAGGATGAAGGCTGGGCAAGCCTTGGTCCCGGTGTCTGCTTTGCCCGAGGGGGCCTCAGTTGCCATTTCTCCTCAGTTGGCACCTGCGCTGCTCGAGAGGGCAGTTCTTCCTGCAGATCGCCAGAGGGGGCTGGGGTCTGATCAATTGGCCCTACAAGCTAGCCAGAGGCTAGACTTGGTAAGATCCTCTCCATTTTTCAATTTCCTAACAAGTTTAGTTGTTTCTCCTTCTTGATCTCTTCTTTATTTTTGGCAGTTTGTGACTGACTTCGTCGTGCTCTACCGTTCTCGCGACGAGTTGGTGAGAAGGAATGGCGAGCTGGAGCAGCAGAAGTCCGCTCTAAAAGTCAGGGGTTCTCAGCTGGAGGCTGATTTGAAGGCTACTGATGCCGCCCGAGCTTCCTCTGATCTGGCCCTCATCAATTCTAACCGAGAGAGGGATGTGACGGTTAAGGAGCTGAGCGAGATGAGGCAGGCCTATGACCTAGTCTGCTCGAGCCAGCTGGGTGTCGTGGAGGAGAAAAAGGCTCTGACCGAGCAGTTAAAGGAGAAAGAGTCCCAGGTAGCCACCATCAAGGAGGATTCATACAACTCCGGGTGGACTGCTGCTTATGAAGACGTCGAAGTTCAGATAGGCTACATCAGTTGTTTGAACTTCAAGAAGGGCTGGAATAAGGCCCTCTTAGCTACTGGTGTTGATGCTGAATCTCCTCTGTTCGACGAGCATGACCTGGGTCTGAGGCCAACTGTGGACGAAGAAGCCCCTGCCCCAATCATCGAGGTTGTTGATCTTGCCTCTCAGACAATTCCTGCCGATGCTGGTCCTGCCCAGGCGAATGAGGGCATCCCTATAGAGGGGGATGCCTCTGCTGCTGCTGACAAAGGGAAGCAACCGTCCACCTCTGGGAAGCCTGAGGTTGCTAGTTAATCTTCTTTTAGGACTATTTTTATACTTCTGCTTGTAATTTTTCCAATTTCTGCTCGATGTACTTGAATTTTATCAATGAAATGAAAAGGATTCTTTTTCCAGTGCATTGATTGATTTTTCTTTCCATTTCCTTTTTATGTCTTGTAGTTGACTGATATAGAAGAGTATATTCCTTCCACATCTCAGTTGGGAAGGACTCTTGGCCCCAATGCCAGTCCTCAGGTTCGTCAGGCCTTTGTTAGGCTTTGTAAATCTCTCAGGCCAAGGAATCAAAAGTATAAGGAGCAGTCCGAGCTAGTGGCTAAGCTGAAGGACAGGCTTCAAGAGATGGAAGGCATTGGTGCCTCTGTACAAGAGGAAGTCAATGTACTGAGAGCAAGGTTACTAGAGGCCACTGAGATAAACCAAGTTGGGGAGTTCCTGCAGCAGGAGAATGAAAACCTGAGGAGGGAAGTCTTGTAACTTAGAGAGCATGCACTGAGCACTACTTCAGCGGTTCTGTAAGGCTCCTCGTCTTCGCGAGATGGACACACTCCTCCTATGCCGCGAGGTTCCACTCGTCCTCCCCTCCCACGAGCTGGTAGGAGCACGAGGGGCAGGAACAGGGAAGCAGAAGAACAACGTGATAAGGAGATGGAAGAGCTCCATGATGATGTCCAGCGAGCATATGTAATTGCTGCTGGTCTTCAAAGGGACGTTACTCGATTGCGGCATTTATTCAAGAAGGGTCCTCGACAAGCGTGGTCTGACGGTTATGATCAGGCTGGCTAGATGCTCCAACAAGACTATTCGAGTTCGAGGAACTTTCTTTCATCATAGGGTGGTTGAGTGCCTTGAAAGAGCTTCAGGTCCCGAGGAACTCGATGTTATGGTATCGTCACCAGATGTCCTCCTCCACTCTGATGTCCAACCCATTCAGGAGGGATGATCGATGGATCCCCATTGATGCTATTCCTTAACAACTATTAGAGTTGGACGCAGATGAGGTTGTGGAAGAGTTGGTCCCCGCTCCTGATGACAGATGAAGAGCTAGAGTGGCAGATTATCTTGTTCGGAGGCTTTCACCTTCTTGAATTTTTGCAAGTTGTTATTCTTTTGATAGTGTAAACGCTTTAGGCGAGCTTCGCCGACTAAACATGTATTATCATTGTTGTAAATATAACAAGTTGTTATTCTTTTGTCTTTTTTGATAATGTAAATGCTTTGGGCGAGCTTCGCCGACTAAACATGTATTATCATTGTTGTAAATATAACAAGTTGTTATTCTTTTGTCTTTTTTGATAATGTAAATGCTTTTGGCGAGCTTCGCCGACTAAACATGTATTATCATTGTTGTAAATATAACAATTTAATGAAAAGTTCGTGTTTTGGGCAATTTTGCTAATTAAACGTGTTCATCCATTCTTTTTATATTCTTGCTGCTTCATAATCCTTTTTGTTTTGTCATGCAAGTGTCCCCTCAGTCCAGTATAATACCAAAATACCATTATGCCCCATTTTACCTTTTAGGTTGTGTCGTCACACTCCCTTAGGCCTAAGTAAGGCAATTGGCGAGGACACACCTGGTCTTGGATGTCTTCATTCTATCAGGATTTTGCTTAACCGAAGTAGGTTTGATGGCCAGTATAAAATCTAGTCGCATTGCCTAAGAATCCTCTGTAGGGCTTTATATATTGCTAGGGGCAATGCTAAGAGGTCTCTCGTGTTTCATAACGATGACCTGAGGAGGGGTATTCCCCTGCTATATATGGACCATCGTGCATGTGATTTGGAAAAGATGTGTGGTAAAATGCAACTGTTACTGATTTCATTAGTAATAAGGGGAATGAACTGTCCTTTCACATAACAAATACAAGAAAAAGATTCAACAATAGAATTCCTTGAGAATCTAAAAATAGAATTTCTTGAGATTAGCTGCGTTCCATGCTCGTGGTATCTCTCTGCCCTCCATCGTTTCCAAATGATAGGCACCTTGCAGGTTGTCTTTAGTTACTTTAAAGGGTCCTTCCCAGTTTGGGCCTAGCTTGCCGTCTGATGACTTTACTGTGTTACCCAGGACTTTCCTTAGAACATAGTCCCCAACTTGGAATCTTCTTGGGTTAACCCTTTTGTGGTAATGCCTTGCGAGATGTTGCTGATAGCTCGCAAGCTTCACTAGGGCAAGTTCTCTACGCTCGTCGGTGAGGTCGAGTTCAGCGAGCAACGCCTCATCATTCTGGCCTTGGTCGATAAGGTCGGATCTCATTGTTGGCAAACCCGCTTCTAGTGGGATGACTGCTTCCATGCCATATGTTAGCAAAAATGGGGTTTCTCTTGTTGCTCGTCGAGGAGTTGTTCGGTATGCCCATAGGAAATGGGGTAGCTCGTTTGCCCATGCACCTTTGGCTCGCTCTAATCGCTTCTTTAATCCATCGATCACAGTTTTATTGGAAGCTTCTGCTTGCCCATTGCTCTGAGGGTAGGCCACAGAACTAAAGTTGTGCCTGATCCCGTGTTCGTTACAGAAGTCCTGAAAGGGGCCACTCTCGAATTATGTCCCATTATCAGTGATGATGGTTCTGGGGACTCCGAATCATGTGATTATATTCCTCCATATTAACCTTATCATATTAGTGCCCCAGATGTTTGCCAATGGTTCTGTCTCGATCCATTTGATAAAGTAGTCAGTTGCAACCAACAGGTATTTGCGATTGCCAGCAGTAGTGGGTAGTGGTCCCACGATGTCCATTCCCCATTGGGCGAAGGGCCATGGGCTGGTCAGGGATTTCAGGTTGCTGGCGGGTTGGTGGACCATAGGAGCGTGAAGTTGGCATTTCAGGCATTTGCGGACATATACTGTGGAGTCCTTTTGCATATATGGCCACCAATAGCCTTCCTTCATTGCTCGAAAGGCTAGAGACCTTCCTCCGACATGACTTCCACAGATTCCTTCGTGAAGCTCGCGCAGTACTTGCTCGACATCGCCTGGGTGGACGCATCTAAGGTAGGGACAGGAGAAGGACTTCTTATACAAGTCACCTCCTGTGGATAAGTGAAAGCGAGCATCTTTGACTCTTATCTGGTGGGCGGTTTTCTTATCCTCTAGGAGCGTGCCCTCCTTTAAATAGTCTTTTAAGGGGTCCATCCAGCTGGGGGATGATCCCACCTAGAGTATTTGTTCCACGTTTGGCAGCTTGCTGTTGTGGTTAATGCTTGGACAAATGAGGAAATCGATGGGAATGACCCTTTTAAGGCTAGAATCAACTGCCGAGCTTAGGGCTGCTAAGGCATCGGCATGACTGTTTGCCCTCTGGGAAACTGCTGGATGTTGATCTCCTCAAAGCTTGTCATTAGTTTTCTCACCAGGGCTAGGTAGGCTGCCATTCTTTCATCCTTCACGTTGTAATCTCCACTTATCTGATTGGAGACTAGTTGAGAATCGCCGAACACCTGTAAACGTTTTGCTCCCAGAGTTTGTGCCTTTTGGAGACCGGCTATTAGGGCTTCGTACTCTGCTTCGTTGTTGGAGGATGCAAATCCAAGCCTGATTCCTTGCTCAAGGATGGTGTTTTCTGGGGTGATGAGAACAATGCCTACGCCTGCCCCTTTTGAGTTGGAGGCTCCATCAACGAATAGTTTCCAGGTTTCCACTATTGCTGGGTTCTCCTTTTGCTTTGTTGGTTGAGGTTGGTCGGGGAGTTCTTCGCCAGTGAATTCTTCTATGAAATCAGCGAGGATCTGACCCTTGATAGCGGTCCTTGGTTAAAATTGGATGTCAAACCGGCCGAGCTCGACTGACCACTTGGACAATCTGCCGGACAAATACGCTTTCCTTAGGACCACCTTAAGGGGGTGCGATGTAAGGACGATGATAGTATGAGCTTCGAAATAATGCTTCAGTTTCCTCGAGGCTATTACCAGTGCAAAGGCGAGCTTTTCCAATGGCAGGTACCTTTGCTCGGCGTCTAATAAGGTCTTACTCGCGTAGTAAACGGGGTGTTGGATTCTCGCGACCTCGCATATTAACGCCGAGCTGACAGTTTGATTGGATACCGAGAGGTACAGGTATAGAGAATCCGTTTGCTGTGGTATGACAAGCAGCGGTGGGGAGCTTAAGTAGGATTTGAGCTGGTCCAAAGCTTGCGAGCAGTCCGGGATCCATTCTATCGGTTTACTCCCTTTTAGAAGCTGGAAAAAAGGCTTGCACTTCTCGAAGGATTTGGAAATGAAGCGATTTAAGGCGGTGAGCATTCCAGTGAGCTTCTACACGTCCCAGACTATTCGAGGGGGCTGTACTCTGTTGATTGCATCGATCTGATCCGGATTAGCTTCTATGCCTCTCTTACTATCCAAGTATCCAAGAAATTTTCCTGACTGGACACCAAAGGAACACTTGCTCGCATTAAGCTTCATTCGGTACTTCCTGAGGATTTCGAAGGTCTTTGACAGGTCTGAGAGGTGATTTTCCTTCTTCTTGCTCTTAATGAGCATGTCATCGATGTAGACCTCCATTGTGTCTCCCATTTGATCCTTGAACATTTTTGTGACCATCCGCTGATAGGTGGCCCCCACATTCTTGAGCCCAAATGGCATGACCTTGTAGCAATACAACCCAACTGTCGTGATGAACACCGTTTTGTCCTGGTCTGGGGCATACAAGGGGATCTGGTGATATCCCGAGTATGCGTCCAGGAAACTCATTCGCTAGTGAGCTGTAGTGGCATTTACTAGTTGGTCTATCTTTGGGAGGGGGAAATTATCCTTAGGGCATGCTTTGTTGAGGTCGGTGAAGTCGATGCAAACTCTCCACTTCCCATTGTTCTTCGGAACTACTACTGGGTTGGACAACCACTTGGGGAATTGCACTTCCCGTATGGATCCTGCATCTAGCAGTTTTTCGACTTCTTTTTCGACCGCTTTAGCCTTCTCAGGTGCAGTTCTTCGTGCCTTCTGCATGACTGGCTTGAATGTGGGGTCGACGTGCAGCTGATGACAGACCATATCAGGATCAATGCCAGGCAGCTCGTATGGTTCCCATGCGAAAACATCTACGTTGTGTCTCAGTAAGGTCGTCAACTCCTTCTGTTCTTGGTCGGTGAGAGATGCTCCAATCAAGAAGACTCTGCTACTGTCACCAACTTCGGCTATAACTTCTACCAGGTCCTCGATGACATGCTCGGATGGGAGGAGCCTGGTCTCCTCTACTCCTGGTCTTCCATACTTTAGTTTCTATTTAGAAGGTATCACACCCTCTTCAACTTTCTCACTGGGTTGACCGGCCTTCTTCTCTGGCTTTGGTCGGATAGCTGTTATGAAGCACTTCCTCGCCATCGCTTAGTCACCGTGGATCTCCATTACTCCTCGCTCGGTTACATACTTGAGTTTTTGATGGTAGGTTGAGGAGACCGCCTTCATTGCATGAAGCCACCCTCTGCCGAGGATGGCCTGGTATGGTGATTCGATGTCAACTACCAAAAACTCAATCATCTTAGAGACGTTCCCGGTACAAACTGGCAGCACTATCTTGCCTAGGGGCATGGTCATTTTTCCAGCGAAGCCGACCAAAGGAACAGTAGCTTCCTTTAGGTCGGCGACGCTCAACTTTAATTTCCTGAATAGGTCGAGGTACATTACTTCGGATGAGCTTCCCTGATCGACGAGCAGCTTGTCGATGTTAAATTTGTTTATCATGAGTGTAATGACTAGGGCATCATGATGTGGGGTTCTTACTCCCATCAAATCTTCATCCATAAAAATAATATGCTTGTTATAGTTGACGTCCTCTTCTCGTCGACGCTTTCCTGACTGTGACTTTGCTGGATCGATTTGAAAAGCCTGTATCACCGCTGTAATTTTTTTCATCTCCATTCGAGCTGAGTTCCCTTGTATATGCTTAATGTCAGATACTCCGTGAATTACCGTGAACTCGTGTCCAGCATCATCCTCCAGCACGTTGTCGGGTCTCACCTCTCTGTTGGCAGTCACTTTCTCTGCCCTTTTTTCCACAAAGTCGTTCAAATGCCCGGACTGGGCTAACTCTTCGAGGTGAGAGTTAAGAGCTTTGCAGTGCTCGGTCTTGTGTTCTCCCTCTTTGTGAAAAGCGCATCTTAACGCATTGTTCATCTTCGAGGGATCTCCCCCCATCTTCCTGGGCCACTTGATAAATGGCTCATCCTTGATCTTCGCGAGAACCTTGTAAATTGGTTCTTTGAAGACGGTGTTGACCGCCTGGAATGCTTTCGACGCTTCCTGGTTCCCTCCGCTCTTGGAGCCATTTTTGCCTCCGTTCTTTCCTCTGGTTCTCAGTTTTCTCACCTACCTTGGTAGTAAGCTTAGCTCGATCGTTTTCTCCTGTATTAGGGCGGGTGACATCTTCCACCTTTGCGTATTTCTCGATTCGGGCCATTAGGTCGTCAATAGTCATAGCTTCCTTCTTCGTCAGGGATCGGTAGAGGAGGGAAGAACTAGGGAGCCCAATTTTGAAGGAGGCCACTGCCACTTCCTCCGCGCAGTCCTCGATCTCATTGAATAACTCCCAGTACCTCTTCGCGTATTCTCGGAGGGTCTCCTGAGGCGCTTTCTTCATTGTTAGTAGAGCATCCATCCTTTTGGGATGGGAGCTACTTGTAATGAATCGGGCTGTAAAAAGTTCGGCTAGGGATTTGAAATTCTTGATCGATCGGTGGGGGAGCCTTTCGGACCACTTTTGTGCTACATCATGAAGGTTCAAGGGGAAAATATGGCACATCAGGGCATCTCGGTGACTCCAGAGGGTCATGGCCTGTCGGTATTGCCTGACGTGATCGATGGGATCAGTCTTTCCATCGTAAATCTTGAACCTTGGAATGGAAAATTTCTTGGGAGCTTCCTCCTCTTTGATTTCTCTTGTGAAAGGCGACTTCATCTGGGTTTTGAGAGCTCGCCTCGCGAGCTCTCTAGTTGATCTTGTTCCATGGTGAGCGGGATGATGGTCCATTTCCCTGCGGACCATGTTTCGTAAGTTTTCATCGCTGCGAGCAGGGCTATGGTAGCGACGAGCTCTTCGCAGCTGTTCGCGGAGGTCGTCGTTTGACTCGCCTCTTTCGTCCCTTTGAGATTCTCACCTAGGGCTCCTTCCTCGACTGCGAGATTTGCTCGCCTGAGGGCTAGGAGTGCGATATGGGCGTCTCCTGTTATCAGGATGAAGCTCCCTCTCCAGTCTTTCCAGTCTTCTTTTCAAGCGAGCATTCTCAGCCTCATATCTGCGAGAAGACTCCCTCTGCTCGTGGAGCCTTGCCTCGTACGCATCAATCAACCTAGATATCTGCGTGGACCTCGCTGGTCCCTGACTTTCTTCTGAGGCTGGTCTTTCCAGGCGAGCTCTCTGATCTGAATGTTGGACTTCAGACCTAATCCTGCGAGGAGCAGGTGGATCTTGAATATCTCCTTCTTGGGGAGCATTGCTGCTGTAGCGAGACATCTTAAACTCCTTTCTTGACGTGGTCTCTTCTCAGGGAAAGATGAACGCTTCCCACAGACGGCGCCAATTGTAGATGCAATTATTATGCAACACAAATAAATATGAGAGAAATAATTATCAAGAAAAGAGCAAGGAATACAAGATGCCAGTCACACAATAAATGATGTACATGGTTCAGCCAAGATGTGCCTACGTCCACGGTGGTGCAGTCGATATTATTTCTATATACTCCGGAGAGTGATTACAGAGAATACAACTTGCCCTTTTGCCCCGGACCTAGGGTGTAATATATACATGTAAATGTAGATGAGTGGAGGTGATGGGTTCCTTCATGATTTCCATTTCCCCTATAACTTCCCTTAATGGGATCGTGGGGGGAGACCGAATCAATTATAAAAGATGAGGGGCCTGGACTTTGGGCCGCCAAGACTGGGCTACTCGTCCAGGCCCATAATTCTAATTTTAGGGTACCCATAGGAACATACCTCTATAATAATGTCAGCCACCTTCATTTACAATATTCAATTAAGTCTGGAGAAACACAAAGGTTGGTATAAACATTAAGTGATCAAGAGAAAAATCTGCAAAAACTATATCAACTGAAGGAGTTGCAGGAAAAACGGCCAGTGGTAACTCATATTAAACTAGATGAGAAATTATATTGAGGTCTTAGTAGTTTCACTTGAGCCTCAACTATTTTCTCGTTCATGAGCAATTTTCTCTCCACTGAAGAAGCACACATAGACAAATAATGCCTTGAACAAGTTTGCTTAGTCCTTGATTTTGGGGGGAATGGAAAATTGGGAACAATATTAACTTCAACGATGGGGATCAAAGTGTAATACCCCGTATTTTTATGGCTTCAATATTAGGAATGTACAATTGGGGAATAATATTAACTTCAACGATGGGGAACAATATTAACTTCAACAATTAGGCGGGGTGTCACAGGTGGTATTAGAGTATCAGGTTCTAGTGTCCTTAGGATCTGTACGGCTTATTTCGCTTTCAACTTAGCATTTTTTATATAGAGCCCTAATACTAGGAATGTTGTGATCATCTCTATACATTGGAAATTCGTGCTTCTGCGATTTGTTTATTCGAATGATGAACTCATCCAAGAATTTATTTAAATTTTCAGATGGATCGTCAAGAAGAACTAACTAAAGCGGTTAGGGGAGTCAATGAGAAAGATCGACTTACACCTCAGGTATCTCTAGAGAGAATATCAACTGCCGAGTTAGCAGGTATTGTGGCACAGGCAGTTACCACTACAGTCTTATAGTATCAAGAACGCAGCACACAGCTTATGGGGGGCAAAAGATCTAGAGAGTATAGTCAGTCTATCATGACTGGAAGTAACGAGTGTGTGAAGATGCAAAAATCGCAACAACAATCTCTTCAAGACCGTAAAAGCGACAAAGGTAACAAATTGTGTAGGGAAACGCAAAAGCGTCAAGGTCAACAAAGTTGGGGGCCGAGTGAAGTCACGAAGAGGTGTTTTTAATGCGGAATGGATGGTCATGAACGTCGAACTTGTCCGGATCAGTCTGGAAAGGAACTTCAACCCAACCAGAAAGAACTTTCAGGACTCTGCTATAAATGTGTACAACTGGGTCACAAGTGGAGGGATTGTCCTCACCCTGACATAGTTTTTCTGTAAATTTCCCAGCAAGGCCAGGGAAAAAGCGAGACTAGTAAACAACGTAGTGAAGTGAAGCAGTTCGAGGGAGGTGCTTCCAATGTGGAAGAAATGGCCATAGGCGTCAGGATTGCCCAGAGAAGAATAGGGCCCCACGGCAGGAAGGTGCTGGTAATAAACTACAGAAGCCAGCTCCACCAGCCTTTCCAATAGCCTCAGCTCAGCAGAGACAACTACAGTACGGACGTGTCTATAACGTCCCCCAGGCAGCAGTTCCGCAGGCGCCACCCACGATTGAGGGTATGTTTTCTATCCATGATACTATGGATCGAGTTTTGTTTGATACTGGGGCAACGCACTATTTTATAGCTACTCATTTTGCGAAGGCCTTAGGGCTATTAGTCAGAGCAGAGAGCACTGTGACGTGTGTAGACTCACCACTGGGAAATGGTTCGCTTATTTTTCCTTATATGCCGGGGTGTGGGGGTAGAGATTGGTAGCTTAGTATTACCAGCATACATGTTAACCTTAGATATGCATGAACACGACGTTATTATCGGTATGGATTGGCTCGCAGCTTATAGAGCCATGATAGATTGCTTTGGTGATAGTATTGTCCTTGCCATTCCGGGGCAAGGAATATTTGAGTGGCGATGCCTCGCCCAGAAGGGGGATCTTTCGCCTATATTTTTATATAAAGGAGGATACCTCTGAGGAGATTGTGATCCTCCTGGATTCGATTCCAATCGTTCGTGAGTTTTTGAATGTAATTCAGGTGTTAAGTAAATTAAGTATCGAGATATTTTGTGAAAGCGAGTAGAGGAGGATAAGAGTATGGTACCTAATAAAAGCCAACGATTAAAGTAGTTTTGTTTTGGTTTAGACAGGTGTGTCACGACCGGGGATCATCTGTGCAGCCAAAACGATTGCCAAGGTGGAAGTATAAGTCGTATCCTCAGGGGATGAGGCGTGTTTATGTGACACGAGCGAGTCACTATATTTTGTTCATTGCTACATTAGCATGTGAGACGAGTTTAATGCATATAATTATAAACGTTATTAGTATGTAAATATTTTCCCTAGTGTAGCGGGATTTTTCTTTAGTACCATCCACGGAGGATGAATGAGTATATTAACAGTGTTATGTACCTTACTGAGGTTACTCTTTGTAGTGATGCGATACGCGAGTATGATATTATCTTTGTTAAAACGATATAGAAATGGTTAGCACGATAGTGGACAATCATTACAAGGCTATCGGAGTGGTTGCATTAGTGCAGCATATTTTTGTTCCGGCGAGGCTTCACCTGCAAGAAGGTCGGCCTCGCACTTATATTATCTACCCTAGAGACTGCGGAGGAGATAGTGGGCTTGAAATATTCGATGCCCATGTATGTATAAACTTTGTCAGTATGATTCAGTATATACCGAGTTTACCATTGAGCGAAAAGATTTAATCCGGTATTATGTTCAGCACTCCGGACTTAGCGATAGGAAGAGTGCATTGTTATGTCTATCCTCTAGAGATGTGGGAGTTAAGAGTTATACCCTTATTATTAGGGAAAGGGATTTCGAAAATTCCGATTGAATGTATTCGAGGTTTATGGAATGCAATTACCATCAAACAATACTGAACGATAGTGCAATTGGTGAAATGTTCTCTGTTAAGTGTAATTACGGGAGGAAAGGTAACTTTTTCGTCAAGAGACGAAAAAAAGGGGTACTTGCTATGGACTGAGGACCTAACGGAATTCAATAACCGACAATGCTAGGTAGTAGTGTATCGGGAGGGTTCCTTGTTTGGATTTCGCTTTGCGAGGCATCCCACGCATGAAACTTAGCATAAGGTTGGAAATGGGGGGACGTTTGGTCACTATTCCATGAGTTCGGTACCCTAATCGAAATAGGATAAAGTAGTTATGTATGTAAATCGAAAGTTAAATTTTATTTTAAAACCTCTGGAGCCGAATTTTGTGGTAAGAAAGCATTGAAAGTTATCACCACGAGTTGAGGGGTGGAATAATGATAAGGAGGATTTAAAAATTTCAATTTCTAGGGTGATTGAGAGTACCCAAACATCGTAACCGTGTTCAGAACACAAGGTGAATAAAGAAATAGATGGCTTATAATTATTTTGATGAATAGAGAGTTAGTGATCTATTTTGGTTGTTGTACCTATTTTGGAAAAACTATAGCACATATCTGAAGAAGTTAGAAATTTGTTGTTCCCCTTTTTGTTGTCATGAAATTTGAATTGCCCTATTCCTTATATCTTGTCGGATTTAGTTAGTTCTACAGATGAGTAGCACGCCGTTCACTCTCCCAGAGCGGTCGGGGTGTTGCAAGAATGTGGGCATCTTGGTTATCTGATAATCGAATCGTCCGAGTTGAGGGGACGTGGGAATGGAGGTGTGGAATATATGTTTATGGGACTAGCATAACGAAGTGGAAGTGATAGAATGGATTAAACGTCACATGAGGGGCGATAATTCATACATAAGTGTGAAATTAGAATAGCACATCCTAATTTGATTGGAAGGCTGTGGGAAGCCATTTAAGAAGGGGTATCCCTTGAATAGAGTAAAATTTAATTATTATGAAGAACACTCGGAGCGGAGTTGTTATTAGTCAAGTGCGAGAGCGAACTTGCGCATGCAAAGAGTGATGATGTTAGTATGGTGTAAAAGATTCAGAAGTGCGCTTCATGGAGGAAAGAGCACGGGTCGAAACTTTCGGCATTCACCAAGGAAGAAAGGGGAATATTACGTGTCACTTAATGTGAGGCATTTTAAGGAAGAATCGGTGTTTAGCAGGGACGTAGTGAGAAATCTCTACATGCACCGCCCATAGGTAGAGTTCGGTTGAAAGAGGAGAATAAACTAGTGAGTTTTGTGTTCATCGACAATTCCTGAGATTGGAAGAGGCCGGTAAAGTCGGTAAAGATCTTTGATGGGTTACCATCCTCAAAACAAGATCAAGGGTTCATCCGAGCATGTAAATTAAGTCATCCAAGAAGAAAGTAATTGGCATTCCTTTGGGGTGGTTTACAATATTAACTAGTGTGCCCAAAACTTCCTTTGAAAGGAAGGATCGCGCCGGTACATGGTCCGGTACAGTATTAATTTCTACGTCGGGATGAGGTTTGAGAATCCCACCTTTAATATGGGATTCCAGGAACCAGCGGAGGTAAGGTTTCGTTTCAAGTAGGATGTATCACCCTTAGCCAGAGAATAGGCGCACGGTGATTAGAGATTAGTGGAACGAAGTGAAGGAAATTTTGGAATCTTAGTGCGGTGTTTCCAGGAGTGCTCTATAAAGGCACTCGTACCTATTAATAGCATACGAGGTGCTTATTAAGATTTTTGGTATGGAAGAACCTAGAATATTCTCCTTTCGTATATTTAGAGGTGAGTGGATACTCAAAATTTTGGATCAGTCGAGAATAATCCGATAACTATGGTGGAATTCCACAACTGTTTTAGGCAAGCAAGAGTGGTCAAATGTTTGTATGGTTTTTCTCAGAATGGGAGTTTTGTATATAGATAAATCCGAGTAGCTGTCATGTAGTGAAGTGCCGACTCCCAATGATAATGAGATAATGGAAATAGGCGTGACCTATGCGAATGTTGTCAGTTGGGAGCACCATGTGAAGTGTCTCCAATGAGAATGTTAATCAAGCTTGCTGCGAGGCTTGTGCTATAGTGATTAAACGCCTTACTATGTGGTTAGATTGCGTACTATTAAGGTAGCCAAAATGTGTATACCAGGTAGGCCTTATTTTCCAAATTTCGGGACAAAATTCCGTTATTAGGGGGGAAGTATGTAATACCCCATATTTTTATGGCCTTTAAATTTAGAGATTTATTTAATTAAATTGAGATAAATTAATTTAATTTTAATCCGAAAAGTTGTTTTAAATATTTACTAGCGTGACGAGAGTTAGTAATTATTGGAAATTTGTTGAATGTTACTGGATGAGTATAGTAATATATGAGATTGATTTTATAAAAATTGTCACGTGCGAATAAATGATAATTCTGGAAATTAAGTCAAGATGCGCCTGTGTCGTGTCGGGAATAAACGTTGATTAATAAAAGTGAAATATTTTTAAGTTATACGTATGGTCGTTTTGACTGCGCTAACGTGTCCGAAAGGGTCGAGATAGTCAGAAAAGTGTACCCGGGAGTTTAGTTTGGGGCTCGGGGCGTTTTTAGGCTTAATTAGTACCCCAGGAGGGCATTTTGGTCATTTTGGTCATTTTGCATTTTTGGGTAATTAAACCCACGAAAATTATTAAACTATATCAGCCATTTGGAATAGCCATTTAGGGTTAGCAGACTCAAAACATTAGAACGACCATATGAGAGGAAAGGAGAAAGCTTTCCAAGCAATCCAAGGCCAACGATTCACCCGATTGCACTGCCAGCACCACCAACGCGTAGATCGCGCGACGGGGAACGCAACAACACCAAATTCGTTTGCAAATCTGAATTTTGAAAATCCCAGGCAAGTATTTATCTTTCTTATTTTTGTTAAAAGTGTAAAATAAATTAATGAAAAGGTGAAAGGGTGGTTGTCGTGACAAAAGAAAAGAATAAGTTACGCTAAAATAAAGTAAAGCGAGGATCGGGATCGCATTCCACCAAATGGATCGAAACAACTACTAATTAGAATTAAGGCTCAAAAGAAATTTAATCGAGCATTTTCAATTAAGCTTAAACATCCCGCAAGAAGGAATTTAACCCAAAGCTGCGAGATAAAACATTTAATCAAAAATGGTCACACGCGGATTAAATTCGGATAATCTCTATAAACACTAACGTTGCATGACAAAGAAAGTTAAACGCATAATAATCCGACTTTAATACACACGGTTTTAATTAAATGCAATTTTACACAAAACCTAAATTTCGAGGTCCGAACCCGAAAATGGCGAAAATACAATCCCGAACCTATTTATCTAGGGACGCATAATGAATTAAACTAAATTAAACTAGTTAACTAAGAAAGCAATAAATTAAAGCAAGAAAACCTAATTAGAAAGCATGGAAATTATCTAGAAAGCAAGGAAAGAATGAAATACAACTAGATTAAAGGAGAGGGAAGATGAATAGTCAATCTTACAACCAATAAGTGTGTCAATCCAAGAGAGGAAGAAGAAGAACCAATCAAAACCCCTCCATCCCTAACTAAACTAAGCTAAAATCGTATATGGGTTGGTCTCTATAATACAAACCAAAATTAGGCTTATATAGTAAGTTAGAATAAAAGAAAAGAAGAAAGAAAAGAAAAGAAAATATCTGCAGAAAAACAGGGGATCGATCGATCGACCCCTTTGGTCGATCGATCGATCAAGGGAAAATATCGACAATCCTGAAAGGTCGATCGATCGACCAGAAGCGTCGATCGATCGATCAAGCAGGGAAGATTGCAGCAGCAGCAGCCCCTTCATCTTCTTCTTCTTCTTCTTCTTCTTCTTCTTCTTCTTCTTCTTCTTCTCTTCTCCTCTTTTACTTTCTTGTATTTCCTCCGCAAGAAACGCCGTAACTTCTTCGTTATGTATCGGAATCGCGCACCGTTCACGGCCACGCGAAGCTAGCGAGGAGGGCTACAACTTCCGTGAGATGTCGGGCCAGGTACCCAAACTGTGAAAAGACTAAAATGCCCTCGAACGTGCGGTTGTGTACGGAACTTCGCCGGAATGCATCCGAATTTCATACTAAGCATCCAAATACCTACAAAAGCTCAATTAACCCCTGCAAAACATGTTAACATAGAAATCCGAGGTTTTCTGGTTAACGAGCATAAATATAGGGATTAAGATACCCGAGGGGGCTAATAACGCGTAGGTTAACGGGTGAAATACGCAATATTTGCGTCGTATCACCCCCCCTAACTTACACATTGCTAGTCCCTAGCAATGAAATAGGAAACAACAAGAACTACAAGAAACCAAAAGCAGGAGAAAGAACAAAAGTATGGTATAAAAGCAATAAAAAGATAAGGCCACTTTCGCGGGCGAATGATTGCATTTAGCATATGCAATAAGCCGTTAAACCCCTAGGTTACCCTAGTGGGCGAGTGTCGTCTCGTGAGGGTTTTCAGGGATGAAACCCACAAACATCATATGGTTTCCTCAAAATATGCCCAACCCAACATGCGACAAACTCAACAACAACGAAAAAGATTTCAAACACGTTATTAGAAAAGTGAATGAATTCAAACAGAAGTCCAAATCATTAACATTATAGAATGCACCTCATAGAATTGAAACCTTCAAATGTGGGAGGGGGAGAGCAAATGCACAATATGATTTGGCAAAAACTTAAATAATTCGGATAAACATAAAGAAAGCATATATTCAATCCTCATGGGCATTACACTCAACAAATGAAATCACTCGAAACAGGGAGGTAACACACGGGACATGCGGGCTAAAGAGTAAATGTAAATGGAAACTAGGCCGCACACATGTCACAAAAGAAGAACGCTATATAGGAAATAAAAATTGTAATCTCAATGAAAGGATACCGCACACTAAAAGAGGCGAAATGCATTTTCACAGATTATCAAAACTATTATGACTTTTAAATTAAATGCACCCTAAGATCACATAGGACTTTAATAGGGTTGTAATGTAGGTTTGGGGTTAAGGTACGAAATGAAAGGTATATGTACGGATTCAAAGTGTTTGGAGATGAAAACTTGGAATAATGGGAAGGATGCGGGCAATATCAAAAATGGAAAGTAACTTCCAAACAAGCATTAGATATAACAACTGGAGAGTAATCAAAGCTTATTGAACTATACACAACATATATAACTTTCTCTTTCTTTTCTTTTCTTCTTTTTCTCACTTGTTCTTTTTTTGTTTTCTTTTGCTTTTTTCTTTTTCTTTTTCTTCACTTTTTTCACATCACTTTTCTTTACTTTTCAAACTCTCATATGCTTAAATTGCAACCACACTACAATAACATCATTCAATCCCAAGTATCATTCCAAACAAAGGTATGTAAGGTATATGTATGGTATATAACTCCAATTTGGAGTTGGCTATGGGAATTTAGGTTATGAAAAGAAAGGCTATATTTAGGCTCAAAGGGGTTAACGAGGGTAAACATTTAAGGGTGAGGTCAAGGCTAATATGGGTGATAAAACAAAGGGTGCCTATGATCATTTCCAAAAGTTTACGCAATTCTCGAGTCAAAACAATATATGAAAATCATGATCAAGTAACACATTTCAAGTATGAACTCAATTAATGAACGGTCAAATGAAAGAATAGAGAGATTACCAACGAATTCAACGTTTTCAAAGAGAAAAGAATAGTGTATAACACTCACAAACAACGAAAGGTACAAAGCTTACTCGGTGTAAGTATATACAATGCAACAAAAGATTCTCGAGTTATAAAAATCTTAAACCAAATCAATAGAACAAGGAAAGTGCATATGCTCATGGGATAAAGTTTAATTCATGAAGTTATTCACAATATCAATGATTTGAGGACTAAAGTCCAATAACTTCTAAAATCGAGAACATGCATAATTGAGTTGTCTATTGGATCGGGCAATTATTGAAATTTATCACTGGAAACAAGGCAAAATGCCCAACAAAGGAGAAAAAAGAAAGAAAATATTTTTGAAAATTTTCAAATTTTTCACAAAAAGGCATACTTAGTAACTAAATGTGAACAAATCCATGGACTACACGTGAAATGGATAGAATATCCTACACCCCTAACTTAAATGTTGCATTGTCCTCAATGCGCATTAAGAACACAACATAAAGAGAGGAAAAGAACGATATTACCCAAAATTGGAGCGATCTCCATAAGCGCGAGTCCAAAGGAATCTACAAAACAAGTTAGTACCGAGCATAGCAAAAACAAATAACAAAAAGTTAACTAATTACACTAGACTAAATTAAAAGGAAAGAAAAATAGGAAAGAAAGAAAATTAAAAAGCTAACTATTTACAACCTACTATTTAGGCTTCACACTAACTATACACTAGAAGTCTAAATAGTTGAGGGTCCACCCAAAAAGGGATTTGACTTTGAAAGATCAACGGTGGACCCTCCAAAGTGAACATGCCTCCCGGAAAATAGGAATTTTGTTTGAACAACGGAAGGCATGTGTGTGGTGAAAAAAGTGAACCATCGCCAATTTGAAATTTTGGGCGGACGATGGGGGATTTGGATAATAAGGGGGAAAGGTACACTAGAGATCCAAGAAAAATTGATTCATCTCCCAAAGGTTTTTCAAATGGAATGGGAGATGGTGCACACATGAGGATAACATCCATCGAAAACAAGTCCGATAAAGAGTCCTCGTCGGCAAAAAGTGTAGAAGTTTTAATTTCTATCGACTCATAGGAATCAACCGGTAATTCTAATGGTTCAATGATGGAAAACGTATATGGTGATGAAACAAATTCAATCTCAATCGACTCATCGTCGGAAGGAAATTGAATTTCGGGGGAGAGAGATGCACACTCGATGAGAAATTCTTTGAAAAAAATCGAGGTGAAACACAAGTTTCCACCTTCTCGTTGTTTTGTGCGTAAGAATTCATCTCATCGAAAAGTGCACCAAGTCTCATTCCAGCATCATTTAGGCTTTCCAAACCTTGGGAGTAAAGAAGCAAAGTTTCTTTTAAAGTAGGCTTCCTCGGCTCAAGAGCCTCGGCCTCCTCATTTGGTTGAAACTCGTCTTCGAAAGTAATGAAATAAGAATCGTCATTGGATTCGAATAATGAATCCAACTCAAGCTCCCAATAACGATTTTCATTCCGATAAATGTTTTCAAGTCGTTCATTTTCAAGAAAATCTTGAAAATGGAAAACTTGAAAACTATCCCCAAAGTACGAATGATTAGAATAACCGTAATAACTATAATAGAAAGACATGGTTACCTCGTTGTTGAAAGATGGAGAATCCGATCAAGAAAGTGAGCAACCACGAATCAAAGTTTCTTAGCGCTCAAAGTATGCAATCCTGCAAAAAAGGTTAAAACAAAGAATACAAATACAAAAGGAAAAATACTACAAAATAATAAAACAATTACTATCTAAAACACACTCCCCGACAACGGCGCCATTTTGTGGCCGAGCGGAAAAAGTGTGCGCGTGTAAGTGCACAATCGTTGTGTGTTTCCCCGCCGCGATACAAAAGAACCTAAGCTACAACTACACTTGACAAGCAACTACAGCGGTAAGTCGGGTATCGTAAATCCACAGGGAGTGATTGAATTTTAGATGTTAATTGTTTTAATTACTTCTGGAATAAAAGTGTAAAATAAATAAATGAAAAGGTGAAAGGGTGGTTGTCGTGACAAAAGAAAAGAATAAGTTACGCTAAAATAAAGTAAAGCGAGGATCGGGATCGCATTCCACCAAATGGATCGAAACAACTACTAATTAAAATTAAGGCTCGAAAGAAATTTAATCGAGCATTTTCAATTAAGCATAAACATCACGCAAGAAGGAATTTAACCCAAAGTTGCGAGATAAAACATTTAATCAAAAATGGTCACACGCGGATTAAATTCGGATAATCGCTATAAACACTAACGTTGCATGACAAAGAAAGTTAAACGCATAATAATCCGACTTTAATACGCACAGTTTTAATTAAATGCAATTTTACACAAAACCTAAATTTCGAGGTCCGAACCCGAAAATGGCGAAAATACAATCCCGAACCTATTTATCTAGGGACGCATAATGAATTAAACTAAATTAAACTAGTTAACTAAGAAAGCAATAAATTAAAGCAAGAAAACCTAATTAGAAAGCATGGAAATTATCTAGAAAGCAAGGAACGAATGAAATACAACTAGATTAAAGGAGAGGGAAGATGAATAGTCAATCTTACAACCAATAAGTGTGTCAATCCAAGAGAGGAAGAAGAAGAACCAATCAAAACCCCTCCAACCCTAACTAAACTAAGCTAAAATCGTATATGGGCTGGTCTCTATAATACAAACCAAAATTAGGCTTATATAGTAAGTTAGAATAAAAGAAAAGAAGAAAGAAAAGAAAAGAAAATATCTGCAGAAAAACAGGGGATCGATCGATCGACCACTTTGGTCGATCGATCGATCAAGGGAAAATATCGACAATCCTGAAAGGTCGATCGATCGACTAGAAGCGTCGATCGATCGATCAAGCAGGGCAGATTGCAGCAGCAGCAGCCCCTGCTTCTTTTCTTCTTCTTCTCTTCTCCTCTTTTGCTTTCTTGTATTTCCTCCGCAAGAAACGCCGTAACTTCTTCGTTATGTATCGGAATCGCGCACTGTTCGCGGCCACGCGAAGCTAGCGAAGAGGGATACAACTTTCGTGAGATGTTGGGCCAGGTATCCAAGCTATAAAAAGACTAAAATGCCCTCGAACGTGCGGTTGTGTACGGAACTTCGCCGTAATGCATCCGAACTTCATACTAAGCATCCAAATACCTACAAAAGCTCAATTAACCCCTACAAAACATGTTAACATAGAAATTCGAGGTTGTCTGGTTAACGAGCATAAATATAGGGATTAATATACCCGAGGGGGCTAATAACGCGTAGGTTAACGGGTGAAATACGCAATATTTGCGTCGTATCAACAGTCATTGACCTTGACATGTCCTTGACAAATAAGGTTGTCACAGACTTGTCACGGTCATTAACCGTGATAATGTTTTTAAAAGGGGTCAATGATTTGTCACGGTTGTTAATCGTGACTAAACTTGTCACGGTCATGGCCCGCGACACGACCGTGACAAATCCTAATGACCTTGTCACGGTTAATGACCGTGACACGTCAGTGATAAAAAAAATTGTCTCGCCGCGAATTGTCATGGTCATTGACCTTGAAAAATTGAACTTGTCAAGGTCATTGACCGTGATAATTAGACAGATTTGGTGTAGTGCCAAAACTGTAAACATGTTGTGGAATCATCTTCGAAATAAAGTAAAACCATATGAATAAAGTGAACACATAAACAAAGCAAAACAGAGAGAGAGAGAGAAAAGGTAAATAATTTTCTTACCTGACGAGATGGGAGACGTGAAAAAAAGGGGTTGTGGAGGTGATGTAAAGGAGACTTTTTATTTTTTCCCTGGTCTCCTTTTAAACCTGAGTGAAAAAATACAGCAATAAAAAATGAACCAACTTGCACATGGGATACTACTATGCACAGGGGATCGTAAAGAATGAAACTAATGTAAGATAGAAACAGGATTGCTCATTTGACCAGAGCTGCTGTATGAATTCACTCTGACTTACCTGAGGTGTATAAGTGCATACTTACAACAGAAGTAGATGCTTCCTTGCTACCTCCATATAACATGCCAGCAAACACTCCATTCATTCACCAAAAATGATTTAATAGGCCATACTCAAGTCCCTGCATAAAGAAACCAAATCAATTACATTTGTGATAGAAAGAAAAGAAAAATGAAGAATGAGAACTCAAAATTAAACATATGCTCACCTTTCCCTCCTCCTTTATCTGGGCTTAGGCACGACAATGCTCAAATAAATATTAGTATTGGCGGATTTAAAAGGGGATTTACAATAAAAAAAAAGGCAGTGCAAATTAATTCCAAATCAAATATAGATAGATCCAAATAAGGTTCACAATAAATGCATACTGCAAACTAAGTCCACATATAGATACCTCAAACAAATTTCACAACATAAACTAAACATATTTAAGCCAAGAATCTGGCCAAATCAAATATCCCCCCAAGACTAGGTCAACAAAAGTGAATTGGCCACCTTGAGGAGCATCAAATAACCTAGCATCCGGCTTCATCACTTCCTTCACATATACTTTCCTCTCCCCAACTCCAACTCGCTTACCATGACATATATCCTTGGTTGCATCTGTCACGACATACCCCTTTCCCAGTTCTTCATTATACCTATGAAGCAAGATGACTTTGGGATTGTTGGTAAGAGAAGGTGTGGTCATGCAAACAGGACGAGAAGCGGATCCAAAAACATTATCCAAATTTTGACAGAAATTCCTATGTTATAGACTTGTATTGGATGCATGATCACTTATCGGTGTGATTGGTGGAACCTTTTCGTTTTGAGCATTGAAGGCATCAACCAAACGTTGTATAGCATCCTACGAAAAAACGGATCAAACAATAGTAAATTAATATCTATTATATCTACATAGGTCTTTTTAATAAATAAAATTATATAAAATACATATCTACCATAATTTGTGTGTTATTTTCCTCAAATCTTCTATTGATGGAAGAGATGATATCTTCCTTCAATGCATACACATCATCATTTGCCTTCTTTCTTTGTTTAAGTTTGGACTTTGCCACCCTTAAATGCATCAACTGCTTCTTCAAAATTAGGGAACAAACTGTACGAACTCCTCCCTTTTTCTCCTTCCCAAAAACCTCTATCAACTCATCATTCTCTATGCATTGGATCTTGCTACTACCTTATCCATTCTCGCTCTTTCTCTTCATCACCTCATCCTTTACTTTATCCTATCAAATGATAGTTATAAATCAGAATGAGAAAATTTCATTAATAAAAGTAACAAATAATACTAAAAATACTCTTATTTTTCATGTAAATACGCACATAGTAAAGCTTAGCACTGTTTAAGACATTTCTCATATTTTCCTCGTGTCCCGCAAGCCATGTATCTACTCGCATTAATTCTTATTCTGGGTTCGATCGAACCTACAATTTAAATATCACATGTTATACACAAAAGTAGTGATGATAATTGAAAAACATTATGACACATACCATTTCATATTTCAAAGCAGCATAGGTGTGACGGCAAGTGTGTGGGAATATTCTAAATTGGTTCGATTCTTGACATTTTGAATGTTTTGCGACTTCTTTTTTGATTCCCTTTCACTCTCACAAAATAATCTCCATACATTGGGATCAACACGTTTCGATAGGACTCCAGGACTATCTTTGGTAGGCAAAAAACATCTCATATTACTTTTGTGTGTCCTAAACTTCTGTGCAAACCTTTTCTCCATCAGTGGGAGGGCCACCTCCGATTCAACATATAACTCAAATCCTACCATTAAAGCATTACAAACATCATCTTTGTAATTTTTTGGCACAACTCTCCAATCTTCGTAACTAATCGGAATATAAGATCTAATAAGATCACCAGCACGAGTGCTCCATCTCCCCCTCCACGGACCGACTACACTCCTATCCACTAACGATGACTCTCATTTTACCATCTTGGGTCATATATTGTAATTGTTTAGCCTTTTTATCCATTTCTTTTTGCTTCTTTTTATTTTCACTTGAGGTAGGTTGCTTCGAACCTCTTTCGACTAATTCTTGTTGCGGAGTGGATGATGGCGTTTGTTGTTTCAAACCACCACTTGCACTTGAAGCCATGACGCCTAATACAGTGCTGCCAAAACAAAAAATAGATGCCAACAATACAAATATAAGTTATAAAATAATATGTATTGAATTATCATATTACTACAACATTAGCATATTAATAGAGATATATATAGAAATCACAAGATGATATCATTAAAATCACAAGACGCTACTTTCAACGGTTAACATACCACCAATAAATTTATATATTAGCAACGGGGTAAAACAAAATGTAATCATGTTGGCAAAACAAAACATCTTTCAACGGTTACAATATTTAAAAGAAAATATTAAAACAACTAAATGGAGTCGTATTGCTTGAGCAAACTTTCCAAGTGTGGTTGGTCTTCAAGAATAGATTGAAAGATTATTGGTGTCTTTATGTCGTCCACTTGACTTGTCAATCTCTTCGGTGAATGTACAATAACCCACCAATTGGGATTTTTAAGATCTTTCGAATAGAGTACTTGACTAGCCTCGGATGCGAGAATGGCAGGCTCATCATACTCATTATCAACACTCTTAAACTTATCAAAATTTACCATCACTAAGTTGGAGTCCGTACAAAGCTTACAAGCATTAGTCTTATCCTCCACTCTCACCCTATCATAATAAAATACCACCTCCTTAAACAAGGTATAGTCCAGCTCAATAATTTGTTTGATAACTCCATACCACATAGTCCAAGTATTTGTGATATTCTTATCACTTTTTTTAGCTCGAAATTATGTCCATGCCATCAAGCAAATGTCGTTATCCTGTGTGACAACAGTATCATCGTGATACTTAGGAGAGAATATGAAACCATTTACACGATACTTTTTATATGTTTTAGCCTTGAATTGCGTCCCTTGAACTAATCGCCACAATGTTTCATTTGTTTTCGTCTCTTCTGATTTCAACAATTGTTTGATGGAAACAAATCAAAATTATTACAATGTTTCAATTCTCATCATACTTAATGGAAAGATTAATTAAAATATTAGTATTTATATAATCACCTTCTCGGATAACCAAGGGATAAAAGAAGTTTGTTTCTCCACTTTTGTCATTTTAATCCCCTTCCTTTTATGACGAGACACGTATTTTAGTGATGTTTCATACTCACTGCAATATGTAGTTTGATATAAGTAATTATAACTCAAAATGATAATTAATTCTTAACTATAAATAAACGAAAGAACTCAAACCTATAATACTCTTGAAGTCCATCAACATTTATCGAAATAATACCCATTGACGTATTTGTTGAAACTGTACAGGTCCCAACGTTATAGTCTTATCATCAAGCAAAGGCCCTTCATCAGAGAACTCTCCACCTTCCTCTAAAAAGGCTTCACTTGAGCGTTTATGATTTCCATTATATGAATTTGGCATGTACTCCATGTAATATCTAACAGATTCAGCAACAACGTAGGATTATGTAATGGAACCTTCAACATACCGCTTATTGTTGGGTATATCTTTGAAATCTTTCATTGTCCTATTTGTATAAGGTAGTAAAAATTAATAACAAGCATTATTAACTTAAATGGGGCATATTTTATAATATTAAAAGGTAAAAAAATCACCTTTCGAACGGATACATCCAATGAGCATCGGTGGGTCCACAAACCAGGGCTTCATCTGCTAGATGCACAGTGAGGTGAATGCTAATATCAAAAAACGTAGGTGGGAAATATTTTTCCAACACGCACAATGCTTCAACAACCATGTATTTTTCTCTTTGAATATCTTGACGAATTAGGACCTTAGAGCACAACATGTTAAAGAACAAACTTAATTGTTGGATTACTCTTCTTAAATCTCGATATTTTGAAAAGGCATGTTGGAGCAACACAGGTAGCAGATGTTCAATTATGACATGATAAGCATGTGACTTTAAGGAGTGCAAATATGGGGGGCTAAGACTTACTATATTGCCAAAATTAGAGGAAAAACTGCTAGGAAGCTTTAAGTCCTTCAAAAATTGGCATAATTGCCTTTTTTCTTCCTTATCTAAGATAAATGGTGTTGTTGGTTTTATCGTTTTTCCAGTGCATCCATCAACTTGAAGCCATTGACCGCTGTGTATGCCCATACCCTTTATATCCAATCGATCCTTTTCACTATTCTTTATTTTATTATCATCGAATTGTGTTTATTAAATTATCTGCAACATTCTTTTCGATGTGCATCACATCAAGGACATGTCGAACTTGATGATATGGCCAGTATTCCAAATAAAAGAAAATAGATTCTTATACCAAGATTCTTTAACTTCAACATTAGCACTCCCATTAACATTATTAGACTTTTTCTTCTTAGCGGGAAGTTTTGAGACTTTTCCAGGTACATACTTTATATTTCTTAATTTCTCCACAAGGGCATCTTCGTTTAGTCGAACCGGGGGACGTCCAACTTCTTGTGTCCTAAGTCCCAAACCTCTACCACTCCTAAAAGGATGATCTCTTTTAAGAAACATACGATAGTTTGTGTAAACTATCTTCATGTTGTGTTCTAGACAAATGGATGGAGTGTCATCGCCACAAATAGGACATGCTTTGTAACCATGTGTTACACACCCAGATAAGTTTCCATATGCGGGAAAATTATGAATCCCCCACATCAACATAACTCTCAACGTAAAAGGTTGCATTTTGTGCATGTCAATAGCTGGAACTCTTTCCCATAGTTGTTAAAGAAAAACATCAATGTCTTGACCCGGTGCCTTTGGCCCAGGAATCAGCAAAGATAAAATTTAGAGCTCACGCTTCAAGTACAAATAAGGGCCCACATTATAAGGCGTGGTCACGATAGGCCAGCAATTATAACTTCTAGACTGAATACCATGGGGATTGAACCCATCTGTTGTTGTTGCAAGCCAAACATTTCGCCCTTCTTCGGCAAAATCGAGCCATCTACTTTTTAGCATTCTCCATTGGGATGAATCACAAGGATGTCCCTGATAATCCCATGAACTTGTTTCCCGATGGTGCCATGTCATTTCACTCACTATCCAAGGTATAGTGTACAATCTCACTAGCCTTGGAATTAAAGGGAAATGCCTCAACACTTTCATCAGTTCTTTGCATATCCTTTTCCCTTTCTTTGAGGTCACTGCATATCTCGATTCTCCACACTAAGGATATTCCTCCAAATCTTCATTCTCTTTCCAGTATAAAATACAGTTGTTAACGCAAGCATGAATGTAATTTGCTTTCATCCCTAGGTCTTTCATCATTCTCTTCATGTGCCGATATTTTTCTGGTAATGTGTTTCCTTTTTGAAGCCACCTCTTTAAGATCGACAAGAGAGAGGTCACGCTATTTCTTGACCAACCAAACTTCTTTTTCAAATTATGCAACTCCATAATTGCAGAGAGAGTAGTCTCAGGACCCTCACATGAAGGGTACAATTTCTCGATCGCTAATTTATTATATTGATTATACTTCTCATTATCGACATACGATTTTTCAGAGAATCCTTCTTGATCGGGTTCTACACAATGTTGTTCGTGCACTCCATAACATGCATCAACTAAGTTTCGCAACCTTTCATTCTCATTGTTATCAGCTTCATCATATCCTTCACAATCAATAGATTCTAGTACGGAACATGTTAGGTTCGATGATATTGTTTCACCATGTAAAACCCACTTAGTATATGTCATGTCTATACCATTTATTATAAAATGACCCTTAATATCTACCGCAGTAAAACGCCTCTTATTTCGGCACTTAATACATGGACAAGGAAAGGTCGAGAATTTATGGCCATTGTTTGCAATTGCAAAATTAAAAAAAGACGCAACTCCATTTGTGTACACCTCGCTTATTCTATTACTCTCATTCAGCCACTCTTTATTCAATGTTTGTGACATTTTCCACTACCGAAAAAATATGGTTTACACACAAGTTATATGACAATATAAAAAATAGAATTATTGATACACATAAGAAAAATCATAGTTAGAACATGTAATTTTGTTAGAACAAACCTTAAAGTTCAAGGGAGGGGGTGCAATTTCCTTAGTTATATACTTATGCAATTATGAGTTTGATAGAGGATATGCTTTAAAATCAAGCTATGCAGTATTTTTGGCATAGACAACTGAATACGCACACATTCATGTCATTGGAACCAATACTACCACCTTCAACTCAATATTTGCAAAATAATCATACCAATCACTTTCATGTAATTTTATACGTGTATCACCATGCCAGAATTATATTTCAATATAAGGTCTCCAAAAACGAAATTGGTACGAGTTCCATAAAAGTAACATTAACAAAATAATCACTCTATATATGACCCAAATTAGTATGAAATTGTGCTAATTATAAACTCACCCAAATTTTAGAATAAGAATAAATTTATCACTTAGTATCAATATAAGACATCGTTAATATGTATAATTTATTGCATTAATTTCGATAAATACAAATCAAAATTGCTACCATTAATTTCAATAAAGAAAGAGTCCCTACAAGAATTATGGCTTTTAGCAAGGAAAAAAAATCGTTGCAAAACACCTTTTGCAACGTTTTTTTTCCTTGTAGTGTTCCTCGCATTATCCATCATGGTATAGATCTTTTGCAAGGAAATTTTGTCATCGTCGCTAAAAAGATTTTGCAATGAAATTTTTCGTTGGGGAAAATAAACAATTGCGTTGCAAAAAAGTTCTCATATCTTGATTAAAAAGGTTTTGCAATGAATATTTCGCTTCAAAAAATACTAATAAATCCTCGCAGAAGATATTATGATAGAATTAAAATTCCTTACTAAATGTTAATTTTACATTGCTAAAAGTCTTTTGTAACATTATTTTTCGTTGCAAAAAAATTCTCGTATTTTGACTAAAAATCCTTTACAACGAATATTTCATTGAAAAAGATACTAAAAAACCCTTGCAAAAGATATTTCGAGAGAATTACAATTCCTTGCCAAATGTTAATTATACATTGTTGAAAGTCTTTTGTAACACTCTTTTTATTTGCAAAAAAGTTCTCGCATTTCGACTAAAAATATTTTACAATGAAAATTTCGTTGCAAAAGATACTTATTAATCATCGCAAAAGATATTTTGAGGGAATTAAAATTCCTTGCCAAACGTCAATTCTTCGTTGCTAATAGTCTTTTGTAACACTCTTTTTCGTTACAAAATTATATTAAATAATGAAACAAATAAAAAGAAAATTAAGTAAACACACATAATTAAAAAAAAATGTTATATTATATTCGAAACATAAATGTACTACTGTTCATGTCAGAATGAAGATCAAAAGTAAATAATACTTAGATGAGTTTATACTAGTTTTCTCATCACAAACAAAGTGATAAAATCATCACTTGACATCAAGCAACTTGATTCGTAGGGACAAATCCTTCAGGAACATCTTCCTCAGGAGCAACGTCTTTATCTGGCAATAATGTGGCCTTCATTGTAGTCATCTCTGACACAACACATTGGACTAGGATTTTCAAATCTACGATCTCTGTTTGTAATTTTTTGTTCTTCAAATCAAAATTCTGCCAACATAGTGATTACAAAGGTCGGGTACCAAGACCCTTCACGTATCCCGACCTCTTTCCAATGACTTTTTGACAGATTGATGCTTCATCAAAATATTTCGAGTTTTTTTATAATTCAATCATCTCTTTCTACAAAGAAAAAGAAAATATTATGTTACACTATCGGTTTGACTATTTTTTAAACTTAAAAAAATCGACAGAGATTCCTTTGTTTATTTAAGAAATCTAACATGTTGTGACACACAAATTACTAATTCAATTACTATATCTATAAGTAAATCATCAATGCATTCCTTCCACCGATTTCACTTTATTTTTTAAAAAAAATCGGCAAAATTTCCTTTATTCATTCATAAAATCCTACCTGTTGTGACACAAGTCAATAATCCAACAATCCCCTTCCACCGATTTCAACACAGATCAAACCAGCCCGCACGTCATGGGAATAATACTTTATGTTAAAGCATGTAAAATTATTTTCTTTTATATACTTACATAGTTAGACTCCGCATCTTCACGAATCCACCGGTTTTCTTCCGTCTAATGAGTATCATAAAATATTTCAATTTTCCCTTTCGGCTTCTCATATGCTTTACCTACCTATTAACATACGAAAATAAAATACATAAGTACACGTACTTGCATAAATTAAAATATAAAAAAAAAATATGTGCTAAAAAATATTACCCTGTCTTCGTAAAAATATTGGACATAAGACTTTATCCCACCGCAATGAACATACTTGGCATTTGCGTGATTAGTAGAGCAAGCATCAGATTTTTGCTACAAAAAAGTTATATACTTTAAGTTAATTTACTGAAACGTAAAAAAAAAAGACAACGAAGTTCATCACTAACTAATTCAGCACAAGTCAATTTATTCTTCTTACAAATTTAGAGCTTTATATGTCATAAAGCATAGTTGTTATCAATCTACAACAATATTGGACCAGTTTGATAATCTTTCTACAAGACACCACCGGAGAGAAATATAATTCTTTAAAATAAATACATAAATGCACATGCAATTTACTCGCTAGACATTAAACAAGTACCTGCAAATTCTTTTGTTTTTGCAGCATCTATAACCATTATTGAGAGAGCAGCTACAACGGAAATATTGCGACTTCTCAAATAAAAACCAATTTTAATTAATCCCAAATTTTAGTTAAACCCTAAGACATGCATCTAGATGATTTAAATAAAATATAGCATCCAAATTTTAGTTATCCCAAATTTCACTTTACTTGAATCTTTCAATTTCACCTCAAGTTCACCTATCCTAGATTCAAGTACTCATTTAGAATCCTCAAACTCTAAAAGCTCCTTCTTCATAGTCTCCATCAACCCTCTAATACTATCTCTCTCACCCTCGACGTACTCAAGCTTCTCTTTCAAAATTTTCACATGAGCCCTAAGTTCTTCAACTAAAAAATCATTATTTTTTATGGCACACTCTTTCAACTGAGCTTTCAATTTCAAATTTTCTTTCTTTGTTTTCAAAGTTTCATCATAAAGTTAATTGAAAGCAGTTTGCAAGTCATGCTCATCTACACTTTCCTCCTCACTTTCATCCACACTCCCATCACCTTCGCTATCATCACTAATCACATGGGTGGGAAACTCTCGCCTAGAAGCATAAAAAACTTCTTCTTCCGAATCACAATCACTAAGGGTAGAGACATGAGAAATCATTTTATTCAATTTCATCTTTAAATTTGTGGTACACTCATGTAACGTGTGACCAACACCCTCACAACAAGGACACCTCTCAGATTCGTTTTCAACAGAAGATTTAAAACAAGAGTTCGTGTGAATTTTCCAATTAATTTTTTTAAAAATTTGACATCGAAGATCATCAAAACCATCAAAAGCCATTTTTGTGCAAAATCAGGATCAAAACACAATAACTTAGTGCAACCGGCTCTGATACAAATTTGACGACGTGAGAGGTCAAATTGTATCAAAAAATAAATCCTCGAAAAATCAGGATCACGCGATACATTAGCGTAACCCGCTCTGATACCAATTTGACGACGTGAGAGGTCAAATTGTATCAAAAAATAAATCCTTTAAAAAATAGGATCACGGGATAAATTAGCGTAACCCGCTCTGATACCAATTTGAGAGAGTAGCTACAGCGGAAATATTACGACTTCTCAAATAAAAATCAATTTTAATTAATCCCAAATTTTAGTTAAACCCTAAAACATGCATCTAGATGATTTAAATAAAATATAGCATGCAGGATAAAAATAAACAATTTCAGAAAAAATCCCCCAAAGGGGCAAAACCTTTTATTTTCATTATAATATTGTAACATATAATTTCGGATTACAATGAAAATACAGTGACTAAGAATTACCCTCAGGTATCGGATTCTGTAGTCGGCGGCTGGAAATATCCCTTTCCAGGAGGGCTGCAATGAAGAAGAGAAACGGCTTCTCCACAAGTGTGTCGGCTGGAATTTTCCCTTTCCAGGAGGGATGCAATGAAGAAGAGAACGACTTCTCCACAAGGGTTGAACAAACCAAAGTTGTGTTCTTGGGTTACACAAAAAGATTCACAAAGGATTGGCAATTGTGTGAATCAAAAACCTAGAGTCTTGGGCTCAATAGGTGAAGACTTAGAGTATTTAGGACTTTGAAAATCGTCTTGAAAAGTCTTGGAAAATAACTCCCCGAAGTTGGCTTTAAATAAGAAAACTTTGAGCCTAAAAAATCTCCGCAGGATCTGGCGAAGTTTATCCCTGGCGGACCGGTCCGGTTTAGTGGCGGATCGGTCCGGATGATCGGATCGGTTCTTTTATTCTGAGGCGGATCGGTGTGGTTGTGACCGGATCGGTTCTTTATTCCAGGCTTCATCGGTTCGCAATCGGTCCGGGGTATACTGGATCTGCAGCAAGCGGATTGGTCTGGTTTAGGGGAGGACCGGTCCGTTGGCGGATCAGTCTGGTAGGGAGGCGGACCAGTCCGGCTGTCAGACTTTGGTTCCTCTTCTTCTTTTAATATTCGGATCCATTGATGAATGTATGAATCTTGAATTTCTTCAACGGTGTAACGGCGTGTGACATAATAAATTGTTAATAGACAAAAATGTCCTTACAAATCTCCCCCTATGTCTATGCCGGTACATACATAAAAACAAACATCCGAATTATCAAAACAACTAAAAATGCCTATGCAAATCTACCCTTCGATTAACCCAAAACTGGAAAGATACAATTGAATAAGACTACAGCGTTTGCAATTCAATTCTTCAGGAATCTCAACACTTTTCTCATCAGGGTGTGCAATCCAATGATAATCCATGTAGTACCTACACACATGAGAAAAAGCAAAATACCAAGTGACATATCGAGTTTGAAATGAGATAATATATGATAAAAACATAAGCAACATCTCAAAAACTCCCCCAAAATTCAAACTCCCCCATAATATGATAATTCTTTCTCCCCCTTTTTATGATGTCCCCAAATAGACAAATGAGAAGAATGAATCAAATAAGCAAAATCGGGGTGTCATGGTATACAAAAACACACAATATAGTAAACATGCTATTTCAAGGAGATGCTCAAACAAAACTTCACAAACTATTTTTGAATTTTTCAAATTTTTTCGTACAAAAATAAGATACCAATTTGAACAAATATGAAACAAAAATCACACCATGAATTTAGACTAAAACAACCAAGTCATGGAAATGGAATGAATGGGTGTGAACACATTCGATAGGTAAATCAACTCAAGCAATCATATGTGCACGATGCATACGTGTACTCCTAACGAATGAACATCAAAGGTATCCTTAGGTGTAAAAGTTTGTTGAATTTAGATGATATCGTCTTATGCAAATCAACAAATCAAAGTCAAATGATTTCCACACCAATAACGTCCAAAACTATATAGCGCATTTTCAAGAATTTCAAGGACGTGCAAACCCATTTTAAATTCTCCAACCAAACACCCTCCTATATATTTTCTTTTAGAGGTAATCTAAATTCTCAAACTTTGGAGAATTGGTGCAAAAACCTAAATGGTCCCTTTTTGGCATGAATATATTTTTATTGTCTTTCAATTTTTTCGGGCTCTTTTAACCTCTTTGGACCTCGGATAATAAAATTCCTCAATTTTTTAGGTCCTTTTTAATGGTGGCTTTTGCGCAAAGGATAGATGATTACTTTTCGCAGCCCCTCCCCGTTATCAAACAAATCACACAAACTCAAAAAACGGTTCTAATATGCACAATTTCCTTATTAAAATTTATCGCGCTTGGTTCGTTTTAAGGACAGGATTGAAGTGAAAACACCCAACCAACATGTGATAAGACAAGCACAATAATAAATCAAATCCGTGCATGCGTGCAATAAAGGAAACATGAGTCAAACATGTAGGAAGTAACACTTAATTACATCTTAATGACTCCAAACATTATAAAGCACACGGATGAATTGACCTATTGTCTCAAAACACTATCAAACAGACACATGAAAATAATGGAATGATGTTGTGACTTGGTCATCCAAAGTGTTCATCCATAAACGGTGCAAACAAAAAACAAAAATCTTTTTGGATTTTTCAAAATTTTATCAAAATAAAATCTTTTTGTATTTTTCAAAAAAAATTCAAAAACAAGAATTTATACAAAAAGTACAACTCACCACACTAGTAAAAATATATCATGAAACCACAACTAGTGTATGACAAACATGTAAACACAATCAACCAAAAGATTTCACATGGGGTGAATCATGTGCAAGCAAACGGGAATCGTGGACAAATAAACCATAAGCCTCTAAATCCGATTTTCTAACCCAAATAGATGTGTAAAGGAGTGTGGGTGGTTTTGGGAATCGAATTTATTATTTCATTAACCTTCCTAGGTTCATTTAAAAGCTTGTAAAAAAATTTCCTAAGATGACCTTGCCTACCGCAATGTGTGCAAGTGTAAATCGGGCGGTGTATGTTACCTAAAGGTGGCCCTCTCCTCGAATTCCTAGGTGGTGCCCTCATCAATTTCCTAGGAGGCGCTTTCTGAATTTGCTTAGGTGGATCTCTCCTAATGATCCTAGGAGGCACTCTCACGATGTTCCTAGGGGGCTCTTTCCTAAGACCCTTAGGTGTCTCTTTCTTAACAATCCTAGGGGGCTCTCTCACACGTGTGGGAATGGGTGCACCATATTTTTCAAGACCAATCCCACCCCTATCAGTTTTGATCTCGACTGTGCCTAAAATCTTATCAAGTTTTTCAGAGCTAGACTCCAAATCAAATTTCACTTTACTTGAATCTTTGAATTTCACCTCAAATTCACCTATCCTAGATTCAAGTACTCGTTTAGAATCCTCAAACTCTAAAAGATCCTTTTTCATAGTCTCCATCAACCCTCTAAGACTATCTCTCTCACCCTCGACGTACTCAAGCTTCTCTTTCAAAATTTTCACATGAGCCCTAAGTTCTTCAACTAAAAAATCATTATTTTTTATAGCACACTCTTTCAACTGAGCTTTCAATTTCAAATTTTCTTTCTTTGTTTTCAAAGTTTCATCATAAAGTTCATTGAAAGAAGTTTGCAAGTCATGCTCATCTACACTTTCCTCCTCACTTTCATCCACACTCCCATCACCTTCGCTATCATCACTAATCACATGGGTGGGAAACTCTCGCCTAGAAGCATAAAAAACTTCTTCTTCCGAATCACAATCACTAAGGGTAGAGACATGAGAGATCGTTTTATTCAATTTCATCTTTAAATTTGTGGTACACTCATGTAACGTGTGACCAACACCCTCACAACAAGGACACCTCTCAGATTCGTTTTCAACAGAAGATTTAAAACAAGAGTTCGTGTGAATTTTCCAATTAATTTTTTTAAAAATTTGACATCGAAGATCATCAAAACCATCAAAAGCCATTTTTGTGCAAAATCAGGATCAAAACACAATAACTTAGTGCAACCGGCTCTGATACAAATTTGACGACGTGAGAGGTCAAATTGTATCAAAAAATAAATCCTCGAAAAATCAGGATCACGCAATAAATTAGCGTAACCCGCTCTGATACCAATTTGACGACGTGAGAGGTCAAATTGTATCAAAAAATAAATCCTTTAAAAAATAGGATCACACGATAAATTAGCGTAACCCGCTCTGATACCAATTAGAGAGAGTAGCTATAGCGGAAATATTACGACTTCTCAAATAAAAACCAATTTTAATTAATCCCAAATTTTAGTTAAACCCTAAGACATGCATCTAGATGATTTAAATAAAATATAGCATGCAAGATAAAAACAAACAATTTTAGGAAAAATCCCCCAAAGGGGCAAAACCTTTTATTTTCATTATAATATTGTAACATATAATTTCGGATTACAATGAAAATACAGTGACTAAGAATTACCCTCAAGTATCGGATTCTGTAGTCAGCGGCTGGAAATATCCCTTTCCAGGAGGGCTGCAATGAAGAAGAGAAGCGACTTCTCCACAAGTGTGTCGGCTGGAATTTTCCCTTTCCAGAAGGGCTGCAATGAAGAAGAGAACGGCTTATCCACAAGGGTTGAACAAACCAAAGTTGTGTTCTTGGGTTACACAAAAAGATTCACAAAGGATTGGCAATTGTGTGAATCAAAAACCTAGAGTCTTGGGCTTAATAGGTGAAGACTTAGAGTATTTAAGACTCTGAAAATCATCTTGAAAAGTCTTGAAAAATAACTCCCCGAAGTTGGCTTTAAATAAGAAAACTTTGAGCCTAAAAAATCTCCGCAGGATCTGGCGAAGTTTATCCCTGGCGGACCGGTCCGGTTTGGTGGCGGATCGGTCCGGATGACCGGATCGGTTCTTTTATTCTGAGGCGGATCGGTGTGGTTGTGACCGGATCGGTTCTTTATTCCAGGCTTCATCGGTTCGCAATCGGTCCAGGGTATACTGGATCTGCAGCAAGCGGATCGGTCCGGTTGAGGGGAGGACCGGTCCGTTGGCGGATCGATCTGGTAGGGAGGCGGACCGGTCCGGCTGTCAGACTTTGATTCCTCTTCTTCTTTTGATATTCGGATCCGTTGATGAATGTATGAATCTTGAATTTCTTCAACGGTGTAACGGCGTGCGACATAATAAATTGTTAATGGACAAAAATGTCCTTACAATTATAGATCCGGATTCTCGTTTCTCAGGAGTCTCACCAACACAAACAATCACTTTTAATCCTTGTGAAAGTTCATATGAAATTTTATCTCCCACAAACTGCAGTAAATATGTAGGCTTTATTAGTGACAATAGAAGATAAATGAAATATCAATATGTATAACATTCATCAAATGAAGCAACGTCACAGTGTAACATAACATATTGACTGATAAGTAGACACACCTATGTCGCTTCAACATGACATACCTCATTTGATTCATTTAGTATATTTTAGTTTCGTTGAAAATATTTCACATGTTTAGTTGAAACTTAAAATACTAACTATACAAATTCCGCATTAAGCAAAATTAGAGTCGAAGAAGGTCCGCCCAAACATTACTTATTTCTTCAAAACATTTTTACTGACTACATTAAAAATCAGTAACCCAAATGATCATTCAACGAGGTCCGCCCATCATTTTATTGACCTGCGAGAGGTACCCAAGCCTCGTAGTCTTGTTCACTGTCCAGAAATGGCAGTTTCGCAAGGACAAGCAACTTTTTAGTCCTTTTATTAACCTTCTCTGGATGGTTGCAGGGTGCGATGTCATCACTCTCTTTTCTCACCTCATCATCTGATACCTGATATCCTCTGGTATGTTTCAATAACAGCGCCACACCATCTTCTGCCTCAATTTCAGGTGCTGCAGATAACAAACTCCTTCATGGAGGAAGTTGAGACCACAGATCGTGGGTTGTTCAGATTTTGAGAATCATCATCATCTCTCAGAATTGGTTGCTAGCCAATGTGTTAGGTCTCATTTCATAAGCTCTAATGCCCCACCTCCTTTGAAATATGCATCAACCAACTCTCACCCTCGTAATCAGGTTCTTATTACACTATATATTTCTTTTAGTAAATTTGGAAATGTAATCTGATTATGAAAAAGATGAAGAAAAACTTCCAAATTATGCCATTGTTTGCACATAATTATTTAAGCCTGTTAAAACATTGTTCATCCTTGCACAAAATTATATTTCTTAGCAACATGGTGGAGAAAGTAGCCACGTGATGAGAAATTTGTCATTGCAATTGTTGAGTAATTTAGCTTTTGCAGGTGGTGGAACTGAGGATGTCAATTCATTGCAAGGGTTGTGAAGGAAAAGTGAGAAAACATATTTCCAGAATGGAAGGCAAGTTTAATTACTATAAAATATAGTATGCTTTCGTAAGGTTTAATTAACTTCACATTCTGATCAATACGTGTATATATTGGACTAAACTATTACATGTCAAAACAAGACATATTCGGTACCGTTTAAAGAATACTGATATAAAACGTTACTCTATTTTGGTGTAATGATATTTCTTTAAACGGTACTGAATATAAACAAGACATTTAAACGGTTTATACTGATATAAACCAAAGTGACACATTAGTAATTCAACTTTAAAAGTCTATTTACTTTACTGAGATTTTTAAGAATATCGCGCCACACCAAGTTTAAAGAATACTGATATAAACCGTTACTCTGACAAATGACAAGGAGGGGGGATTGCTTAGCTACAAACGGGAAAGTTATTATGTAGCTGTGCCCATTCAATGCACCAACCAAGCACGCAAGCAAGAAATACTTCATCATCAATTAGCTCTTTTTCATCATTCAGCAACTAATGAAAATAAAACAAAATTCAACAATTTAACTAATGAAATTTCATAACTTAATCGGGATAGAAAAACTTTACTGACCTGTATCAAATCCTGGTATTTCACCCTGCAGGCCACTCACAGCGGATATGACTGCAACACAAAATTGCTAATGTGAGTTACAGCAGCTTGTGTAACCAAAAGTGTCAAAAATGGACTAGTACCGAAACCAAAGTGATGGTGTACCCAAAAATACATAATGACTGTGATTATGACTTCATGCTGAATTATTTTTTATAATGAACCTATAATTATGGCCAAACAAAATCTTGACGTGCTGCACTGTGCACCTAAGGATATTATCATAACATAATCTCATTTTTTAAGAACCTATAACATTTTATTAAAAAAAACAATATAATCTTAGCATCAATTGAAGTATTGGTTGAAAGAAACATGAAATAAATGTATATATCACAAATATGGAGTAATTTATGCACTTCTATCTAGAAATTCCAAATATGACTTCCAAGTTAGATTAAGGCCTTAAACGTACTACAAGGCTTCTATAATCCAAAGAAATTTTATTAAACTTATCTTTTTATACAAAAATATTTGGAGTGGTTGGATAATTGGTTGGATCTGTATGACCAGACTTCATTCTGGTTTTGCAATTTAGTTAAGCTAACACTTCTTTTTAAGAAGTGTTGGTGATATTAAGCATGAATATATATTGTTTGTTACCTTATATTAGTCAAAAAATAAAATATTCTTCCTAATATTACTGGGGTCAGAATATCATCCCCTATTATCATGGATGTTCCCATTAGAATGAACAACAATAGAAGTGTTTTCAAAGAGGATTTACGTTCCAACTTCTCTTTGATACCGAGAGCCCTTTCCAGTTATGGAGTGGGTTATTTGAGCCTGAAACTGGAGATATGTTCGCCAGCTTACTGATGATTGGGCAGAAGATTAATGTTTGCGTATCTGCACATGTAGTGGGAACATCTGGAGAAAAAGATAGTGAAGGCCAAGAAGTTAACGAGGTGAAATCCTCTTCAACTGAGGAGAATGTTACAGAGATTGGAACCATTCCTCTTGATCATCATGATGCAATAGTTATATTTTACTCAAATATGGTAGAGGTGATCAACCCTCTACCTACTGTCCTAGTAAAATCAAGAAATCATCAAGAGCAAACCAGTCATGAGAATGTAGGACTCAATCAAAATTAGTTCATCTCCACACCTGCTAAAAAAAATTCATAGGATGAACTCATGGAAGAAGAGGAGAAGAATGATATTTAATCACAATCATATGAGGGTTTCATCTCAATAGTGGAGTTATAAGTGTTGGAAGAGGTTGTTTATATATTTAGGGGAGGGAGAAAAATATATGAAAAAAGAGTGGAGAACTATTTGGTGAAAGGAACTATTTTATTGGAACTCACTAAATTTTGCTTGATACAAAATGTGGAGACAACACCCCTATTTATACTATCCTCCCACTCAAATGAATGGTGGAGATTAAATTTACATCAAGGGTCAAGATTGAATCTCTAGAACCTTCCACATCTATCTACCATTTCTTACACTCTCCACAATACACAAGATGGATCTAGAATGTTCTTGGCAAAATATCACTCTTAATGGATCTAACTTTATAGAGGCCCAATACTAACTAATTAGACAACCCAAACATTTAACCCAAAAATACAAACTAATAAAGCCCAATTATTTTAATTTCAAAAACAAGTTTAATTTTTAACACCCCCTCTTAAACTTGGTTTTGCAACTCCAAGTAGTCTTCGTAGCTTGTGGAACACTTCATGCTTGAGTGGTTTGGTAAAGATGTCGGCAACTTGATCATGAGACTTTACGTACTTCAGTTGTACCTCCTTCTTTTCCACACATTCACGAAGGTAGTGATACCTTGTGTCGATGTGCTTGCTTCTGTCATGGAAAACTGGATTCTTTGCTAATGCAATCGCCGATTTGTTGTCGACGCATATCTCAACCGTACCTTCAGGTATGTTAAGCTCTTTCAATAAATTCTTCAACCAAATTGCATGACATACACAATTTGTTGTGGCGACGTATTCAGCTTCACAAGTGGAAAGTGTGACAATAGGTAACTCCATGTGAATGCAACGTCTCCCATGTAGAACACGAACCCACTTGTGCTTTTTCGGTCATCTAAGTCTCCTCCCCAATCACTATCACTGTAGCCAACAAGCTTGAAACTGTTAGAGACTGAATAAAATAATCCATAGTCAATCGTTCCTTTAACATAGCGAAGGATCCTTCTTGCAGCCTTCAAGTGTGTTATTGTTGGAGTTTCCATATAACGACTGATAAGTCCAACTCCATAGAGGATATCGGGTCTTGTGCATGTTAAGTATCGCAAGCTTCCAACGAGGCTCTTAAAATATGTTGGATCCACTATTTCTCCTTCTTCATGCTTTGACAGCTTGGTTCCACATTCCACGGGAGTGCTTACGGGCTGACATTCATTCATCTTGAATTTCTTGAGAACTTCCTTTGCATAGCTTTCTTGAGAAATAAATATTCCTTCTTTCTCTTGCTTTACTTCTATGCCAAGATAGTAGGACATGAGCCCAATATCGGTCATCTCGAATTCTCTTGTCATCACCTTCTTAAACTCCTCGATCATCTTTGCATCATTTCCTGTGAAGATTAAATCATCCACATACAAGCAAACAATTAACATATCTTTATTTCCATTCACCTTTGTGTATAGGGCATGCTCATAAGGGCATTTTTTGAAACCATTTTTATGAAGATATTGATCAATTCTACTATTCCATGCCCTTGGTGCTTGTTTTAGGCCGTATAATGCCTTGTTCAATTTTAACACCTTATCTTCGTTGCCTTTCACAACATACCCCATGGGTTGCTCTACATATACTTCTTCTTCAAGATGGACATTTAAGAAAGCAGACTTCACATCCATTTGATGGATTTTCCATCTATTTTGAGCTGCTAAAGAGATAATTAATCTTATAGTTTCAAGACGAGCAACTGGAGCAAATACCTCTTCATAGTCAATTCCATACCGTTGCTTAAATCCTTTGGCGACTAATCTTGCTTTGTACCGCTCCACTTCTCCTTTAGCATTCTTCTTGGCTTTATACACCCATTTGACTCCAATAGCTTTGTGCCCTTTGGGAAGACTTGTCAACTCCCATGTGTCATTCTTCTCAATTGCTTTTATCTCATCATCCATTGCATCCTTCCATCTCTTGCTTTGTATGGCCTCTTCAAAACCTATAGGTTCACAATCGGCAAAAAGACAAAAGAGAGTTATATCATTTTGATTTTCAGTTACCTCATATATTTCATCCAAGCTTCTGAAACGTGGGGCTCTTTCATGTGAACTTTGACTTGATGATGATGGATCTCCATGAGTGGATGATGGTGGTGATGGAGGTGGCGTAACAGGCTCTTCTAACTCTCCATTGCTGCTATCTTCATCTTCTTCTTCAAACAAAGGAAGAAAGTCATTGTTTTCCTCCTGGGCATCCCACTTCCACGAGCCTTCTTCATTAAACTTGACGTCTCTACTTGTGATGACTTTTCCACTGATTGGATTGTACAACTTGTAACCTTTGGAGCGTGAATCGTAGCCAACAAATACGTATTTTTCACTCTTGTCATCAAGCTTTGTCCGCTTTTGATCTGGCATATGAGCATATGCAATGCTCCCAAATACTCTCAAATGAGAAATTCCGGGTTTTCTCCCGTTCCATGCTTCTTGTGGAGTTTTATTCCACACACTTCTAGTGGGGCTTCTATTTGATAGATAAACGGCACAATCCACAGCTTCGGCCCAAAATTCTTTTGGCATTCTTTTACTTTTCAACATACTTCGAGTCATATTTAAAATGGATCTATTTTTTCTTTCAGCAACTCCATTTTGTTGAGGTGAGTATGCAACCGTTAAAGGACGGCGTATCCCATTTTCTTCACAAAACTTTTCAAACTCTTTAGAAGTGAATTCGCCTCCTCTATCGGATCGCATAGATTTTATTTCATAACCACTTTCTTTTTCCACAAGTGCTTTAAATTTCTTAAAAGAACAAAATACTTCTGATTTTTCTTTTAAGAAATATACCCATGTCTTTCTACTAAAATCATCAATGAAAAGTAGAAAGTATCTATTTTTGCCAAAAGAACAAGGAGTAATAGGGCCACACACATCGGTATGAATGAGTTCTAGGGGCTTCTTTGCTCTTGTAATTGACTCTTTTGGAAAACTCATTCTAGAATGTTTTCCAAGTAAGCATCCTTCACATAATTGATCCGGATGATTAATGGGAGGCAACCCATTAACCATTCCTTTGTTATGCAATAATTTTAAGCCACCAAAATTTAGATGCCCAAACCTTAAGTGCCAAAGCCAAGACATGTCTTTAAAGCAAGCATTTAAACACATTGCACCTTCACTTTGAATGTTTAGCAAAAACATTCAATTTCTTGCCGTAGGTACTTTAGCAATTAAATTCATTCTTTGGTCTCTTAAAGAAAGACTATGATCTTTCATGTGGATATCATAACCTTTCTCTAAGAGTTGCCCCAGACTCAAGATATTTGTTTTCATGTTTGGCACATAGTAGACATTTGAAATAAATTGGTGCTTCCCATTTTTCATACGAATCAAAATTTTACCTTTTCCTTTCACCGGCACTTTTGATTCATCTCCAAAAGTAACATTGCCCTTTACCGATTCATCAAGTTCCACGAACATGTCCTTTTTTCCACACATATGGTTGCTTGCTCCCGTGTCAAGATACCACACCTTGCTTTCTCCATTATGTTCTCCTTTGTATGCTAATAACAATGTCAATCCTTGTGCTTTTCCTTTTCAACATAGTTAGCCTTCTCCTCCACAATAGTCGAATTACTTCTGCATTCCGAAGCATAATGGCCGAATTTTTGACAATTATAACACTTAATTTGAGATTTTTCGTACCTTGGTCTCGTGTTGCCTTCTCTTCCACGTCCTCTTGCTGGATATGAGTTTTGCCTTTCATTGTTGAAATACTTCACACCGCCTTTTCCTCGAAATTGACATCTGCCTCTTCCTCTTTGGCTCCGTTCGTTGTTGTATTCTCTTCCTTCTTTTAGAGTAAGCTTTGTTTAAAGAGCTTGCTCTAAAGTCTCCTGACTTTTCCTGTTAAGTCTCTCTTCATGGGCTTTTAAGGAACCCATGAGTTCATCAATCCCCATAGAATCTGTATCTTTAGATTCTTCAATTGCTACAACAACATAGTCAAACTTGGAACTTAAAGAGCGGAGGATTTTTTCTACCACCCGTGTGTCACTCATATTTTCACCATTAGTTTTTAATTGATTGACAATAGCCAAAACTCTAGCAAAATAATCTGAAAGTAACTCGGAATCTTTCATATGCAAAGACTCGAACTCACCTCTAAGTGTTTGGAGACGAACCTTCTTTACCTTCTCAATCCCCTTATGAGAATTTTGTAGAGTCTCCCATGCTTCTTTGGCGGTTGTGGCAAATGCAATTTTCTCAAACGTACCTTCATCCAATGCTTGGTGAATGAGAGTGAGGGCCTTTTGATCTGTCCTCCTTGCTTCTTTTAATCTATCCTTTTGAGCTTGAGATAGATTGGCTTCATCTTGAGGCTCATTGTAGCCTTTTTCAACGATCTCCCAAACATCTTTAGAAGCGAGTAACACCTTCATCTTGATACTCCAATGGTTGTAGTTGTCTTTGGTGAGTTGGGGAATTTGGAAAGGAACCATACCATTAGCCATTTTAGAACCTTGGCTCTGATACCACTTTGTTGGAAGAGGTTGTTTATATATTTAGGGGAGGGAGCAAAATATATGAAAAAAGAGTGGAGAACTATTTGGTGAAAGGAACTATTTTATTGGAACTCACTAAATTTTGCTTGATACAAAATGTGGAGACAACACCCCTATTTATACTATCCTCCCACTCAAATGAATGGTGGAGATTAAATTTACATCAAGGGTCAAGATTGAATCTCTAGAACCTTCCACATCTATCTACCATTTCTTACACTCTCCACAATACACAAGATGGATCTAGAATGTTCTTGGCAAAATATCACTCTTAATGGATCTAACTTTATAGAGGCCCAATACTAACTAATTAGACAACCCAAACATTTAACCCAAAAATACAAACTAATAAAGCCCAATTATTTTAATTTCAAAAACAAGTTTAATTTTTAACAATAAGATATGCCAAGTTGAGAGATTGCAATCTTAAACAAGAAGTGGGCCATGTTTCCAAAGCATGTATGGCTAATTTTTAAAAGAATTTGGTTAATAAAGCTACTGACGAGGAGGGTTATACTTAACTAATGATCAAAAGAAGATGTTAAAAGCTCATATTATAATGGAATTACAAGCACAGTTTGGTTACAATTTAAGGAGTCCAACCTGTAGCTCTCAAAAATGAAGATTCTCTACTAGCATATAATGGGCTTGGTCAATCCCCATTAAAAAAATGCTCACTTCCTGGACTATGCAATATAGAGCAGACTTAGTATGTTTTGTTTAAACAGTGGTATCTTTTTATATAACTTTTCAAATATTATTTAACTCTTGTGGAAAGAAGTTTTTGGGTATGACTGATAGATAAGGATTATTGCCGAATTTGTGGATTTTCTGTTTCGAAAGGATCTTAATTCCCAACATAATTCGGATTTCTTTTCAACACATCTCTTTCTCTGCTCAGACTAATGGAACTAAATCCTTTTTCACTATGGTCTATGCCTCCATAGACGATGTTATTAGAAAAACTCTTTGGGAGGAATTTAAATTTCTTAAAGGTATTATTAAAGGCCCTTGGACGTCTATTGGGGAATATAATTGTGTTTTGGGATCTCGTGAATGTAAAGGTGATAAATCTCATTATGATGTTTCGGCTGCAGATTTAATTAGAATGATTGATTCTTGTTAGTTATCTCACATTGATACAAAAGGAATATTTTATATTTGGAATAAAAGTATCACTTCTGAAGTGCAAAGAAAACTTTATAGATCTCTTTGTAATCAAGATTGGATGGAAAAGTGGAACAACATAAGCTGCACTAGCCTTCCATAAATGTCTTCCTTGACACAATCAAACATAACCAATTACACACATATTATAATAAGTCAGCCAAAGAAATCAAATCATGATCAATATCTGGAATAGAGTCCACTTTTGTGGGGCTCTTTGTCCTTTAACTTGATCATAACTTAACAAAAATAGTTTTTAGCTACCAATATATGAATAAAGACGAGAGTGTGTGAGTAAAGATGGACACAGGGACCAACAATGTGAGAGGTGTACGATTTTGTGTACTTATAGATATAAATAGTTTTTGTGTACTAAATCATCCAGATATTAATTTTGGAGTTTTACGATCACAGGGAAAAACCTTACCTAAATATAAAAAGACTATGGATCCAATGACTTTCAAATGTAAATAAAATTTTAGAGTTGTGGACTCAATGGCACTGTCGAACCTGAGACATGTTCGGCGCCGCTAAAAACAACATAACTCCAAAAATTCACTACATACCACGATAATGATTATAACTTCAATAGACTAAATGTCATTCATATTTGTAATCTCAATGTTAAATAAATACATAATAATTTTAATACAGTGTAAACAAAATGTGAACTAACTATAAGCTGAAAATAGTATGGCTTTACCTCACCCTAAATAAAAGTAAGTCATAAAATAAATACATGCACGCGTGTGCACGCGCAAACATACACTTTGTTCAGGAGTGAAATCCCCAAAATATGAATATATCAGAACTTAGTATTAAAGTAATAACCAACAACTCCTAAAAAAGAATCAAACTAAAATTTACCAAAAAAATGCTTGCGCAATTGTACAGAGTAAAAAAGCATCTATTGAAGTCGCATAAATTCAAAACATAGATCGCAAATTTAGCATTAAAGTTTATATCAAGTGTTTTTTGTTTCATAAGGAAGGCGAAGGGTACCATGACATTCAACGCATACAAAATCGAATTAAGTGCTTGCGCATCGATCACTGTTCCAATCTTCAGAATCGTTCCAAACTGGGAATTAAGTGCTCACGACTATCTTTTGGGGGGATTGTTAAAAAAAATTTCATTCATTCTTTATTTTTTTAATTTGTAAACTAAAATTATGAACGATCATATTAAATTCGTAGAGGTAAATTACAGTAAGAAATTAGTAATGCTAAAATACCGTTAGTAATTAAAAATTTGGTTTGTTACTAAAAACGTCTTTTGGTGTGGTGTAATCCTAAAATATCGTTAGTAATTAAAAATTTGGTTTGTTACTAAAAGCGTCTTTTGGTGTGGTGTCGACCATGGATAACCTCAAACCTCATACATCAGCAACCATATTTTGCAAGGAACTCATTGTAATACCCCGTATTTTTGGCGATATTTATTTTGGGATTAATTAATTAAATGAGAATTAATTGGGAATTAATCCGGGTAAAATACTAGCGAGATGTGAGTTGGTATTTGAATATATTGAGATATATGATGTTATATGAATATTGAATTATGAAATTTGTCGTGAGATTGATATACGGCAATTTGGTCATTTTATTGGAACGCGAGAGACAGTCGCGTCAGGTTATAATTATTTTAATTGTAAATGTGAATTTAAATTCTATTAACCGTATGGTCGTTTTGAGTGCGCCAACGCGTCCGGAAGGGTTGAGATAGTCAGAAAACACTAGCCGGGGGTTTAGTTTGGGTCCCGGGGTATTTTTAGGCCATACCGGCAACATTAAGGGTAGTTTGGTAATATTGTATTTTTGGGATTTAATAATGACGAAAATTAGGAGTCTTTATCTGATTGGGAATAGACCCACTAAACCCACTAACCAACCCTTAATGACCCAATAAGCTACAGGGGTTATCAGATTAGGTTTCCAAAACTTTCCCAAAGAAAACCCTAGCCACCTTTGGAGAAGAAGGCTTGTAGAGAGAGAGAGGAGGAATTCTGCAGAAAAGCTTCATCAAACCAACACCAAATTCAGAGACACTAGAGGCAAGTGATTTAATTCTATTTGATTCAGAGAATGTTTCTTCCATGTTTGATAAATTGAAAGATTTACATTTGTTCTTGGAAGTCAAATAAAAACCCATGTTAATTGAACTTAGGACTTGAATTTTGAGGACAAATTGCATGTAGAATAGTATGGAGATGATTATTCTGATGTTAAAATATGTTGGATGTAACAAAAATGGATCTAGAATGGACTTATTGAGGATTTAAAATTCTAGGGTTTGTGTTCTTGAAAATTTGGGGAAAAGGGTAGAGATTTGATGAATTAATGATGTTTAGTATGCGTTAATTCCTTAAAAGATGTTAGTATATAACCTTAGTATGTTTTAGGATGATTGGAGACCTTAAAACATCGATTGGACGAATTTTGGTTGAGATTTGAGGTGTTAAAATGGGTGAAAAACGAATATAGAAATTATGGGCACGAAACTGGTCGTTCGTTAGAAGGCCTTCCCAGGTCGTTCGAACGAGCTCGTTCTAACGAGCTTCTAACGAGTTGACCATTGACTTCTAACGAGGGTGAAGTTCGTTCGATGAGTTCGTTCGAACGAGATCTCGTTAGAAAGCCCACTTCGTTCGAACGAGATCTCGTTAGAAGACTCAGTTCGTTCGAATGAAGTCTCGTTCGAACAGCCTCGTTCGAACGAGACTTCGAACGAGTCGACAGTTTAGGCTTTTTAGCCTGTTTTGATCCCGAGTACCTCGTAACCTTGTGTATAGGTAGAGATAGCCTTTCCTTGATGAGTATTTGATATATTTGGTATGGTTGGGATATAATGAGGAGTCAAACCTAGAAGTGTAGGTTGAATTTAAGGGAACATATGAAGTAGGATGTGAGTGTCTATTACGATGTGAGCTATTGACGGCCTAATTAATTATATTAACCGGGGACATATAAATGGTGTAGTATTATATGTCAGTACGAGAAGAGATATGTACCAATATATTATGGTGATTACTAAGACGTGTGCATACTTAGTATATGTATTGATTTATGTGTATGACATACCTACCATACTTGCTATCACGGGAGGTTTGCGTTCGCTTAGGGCCCTATAATCCTTGTGTTGCCCGGATTTAGACTGGTTACCTCGATGAACATAGGTCAGAGAAGGACTTATTGGGATGTTAATAAGTCTGCTGATCGTGGGAGCGCATGTGTGTGCGTGACCCATGTGATGTGACTGTGTTCGCCTCCACTGTTTGTGATTTGTGTTATCTGAACGATTCCTGAGAGATTAAGAATACGTGATTCCTTATGTACGTGATGTACCGGGATGGATAGCAGAGTATGTGTGCACCGCAGCTTAGTCTCGGGGTGCTTATATTGTATATTTATGTTGTGGAAAATATACACTTAATAAACTGGGAACTTTCATATGGTATTGTGTGCATAACTATGGAATAACAAAAGGGATGATCTATAATGAGTTGTATTACTTTTATGTGAGAACCTGAATTTACGTTAAACCCCTATTTAATTACGAGCGTTATAATGTTAATGGGAACCGAGTAATAAGGGTGGAACCTACGGCAGTCTAGCTAGATATGATGTCACTTAGCTAGTAGGTTGTGTCATTTTAGATGGGTACTTATGTTAGGAGTGCACAGTTAGACGAGAGGTGAGAATTTCATGTGAGTGTACGTCCTAACATGTACTTTGCATTTAATGTTTTAAATGTTTTTAAAGCACTTGCAGGTTTTTAAAATATCTCCACATTCGGGCTTTGACCCGTTTGCTTTCAAATCTATTTTTGTAAAACCATTTTAGGTGCCCAGCCACAAGGACACCATGCATAGGATACTCATTCAGTGGATGAGCTGTAGCTGTTTGTGGAAGTTACAGGGATTTGCTTTTAGACGCTTCTATCATTTGGATTCCATCTTCAGTATTCCTCAGTTTTAGGGCATGTTGCCCAGTTCCATTAGAGTTACATTTCCATTACAGTTTTTAGACTTTGGCATGTATTGATTCAGTATTTAGTTTAATTATTTCAGTTTGTGGATTTGTAGTGAGAAGTTTTCCTCCAGACTTTATTTATATTATGTGATGGTTAATTCTATTTACTTCGGTTTGGTGAATGGTGTTATTATTCTTCATTACACTTGTTGCATGTTAATCAGACTTTAATTAAAATTTGGCAACTTACTTTTTAAATATTAGGTGGTTAGTAATAATAAAAATGTTTTCGACAGTGATGCTATTAGCTGAGCCAACTTGGCATTTTGAATTAATTTAATAAAGGAGTAGCTACCCGGTATTTAATTAGTCGGGGTGTCACACTCATGTCCCCAAATAATACCAGCAAAAACAGAAACATTATATTCATTCCCACAACGTTGTGAATCAAGCCCAAATTTTGCGTCCATCTCACAAAACCCATAACCAAAAACTCAATATTGTAAATCTCTTTCCTATCAAACCCATATTAAAGAGACAGACTACAACATTAACCCCACCCCACTCCAACCCCCACCCCTAAAAAAACACCATTAGATCTTCATCAAAATTTATACATTTGACATGCTTAATTGATATTGGGGTTAAAGTTAAAATGTACATACCGCAATATTAATTAAATCAGTTACAAAAAAAACATTGTTTCACTTTCATTAAACTTAGTTAAAGTGAAAACTCAAGCTATATTCAATAAATTTAGCAATGAACAACAAGAAATTCTCAAGTATCATTATACCCTAGCACAATTTCATTATAATATCGGGATAACAATAAATACATAAAAAAACTCAAATCAATAATAATAAAAAAAATGGGTTACAATGTAGGAAATGGATCTTGATGCATAGTTACAGTAGAAGGAAATAATTGAATTGCTAACCAGAGTAGAGAAAACTAATGAAAAGAATATGGCCGTCGTTGGTAAGAAGATGAACGATATCTTCGGTAAGAAGATGCTTAAAGCTGTTGTTCAGTGCTAAAATCTTATTTTGCCAAATTTGCAAATGGCCGTCGTTGTGGGAAGATCGGGTAAGGAAATAAGAGTTCTCTTCGTAGTTGGATGACGGCGTGGTGGTTGTGGGAGGTCATCGCAGTAAAGAGAGAGAGAGAGATGTGTTAGGTTAAATTGGGTTTGGGATTTTGTCCCGATTGGTAAGTTTTGAGTTTATTTTTTTGGTTAAATGTATGTCTTATTGTTAGCAAGGAAATTCATTAAAACGTTGCAGTAAATATTTCGGTTACTAAAAAAATGGAGGGAAATTTTACCGCTATATTTTAAGCAAGGATTTTAAAATTTTCTTGCTAAAAGTTACATTTCGCAAGGAAATATTTCCTTGCAAAATGTTTATAACAAGATTATACTTTTAGCAACGATTTTTTCATTTTCCTTGCTAATAATATAATTTTAGCAATGAAAGTTACTTCCTTGCTAAAAAAATCGTTGCTAAAATCAAATTTTCTTGTAGTGAGTTGATATGTTTATACGCACATGCTCAAAGAAGTATATATCTGTTTTCGTCCAAGAGGGCTTTCAGTTTTCAAGTTGAACAATCTAAGCCAAAACATCACCAAAGAAGGATAAATCAAATAGACATGTTATCAAACATCTTACATGCAAGTTACAACTGTGAAAAGGTAAAATGATTAACAAGGTAAACTTAACCAACATTTGGATAGATACTTGTTAATATATTAAAGGGTCCTAACTAGATAAATAAAATTTAGTTAGTAAAATGAAAATGAAAAAACTAAATTAACAAATCTGAAATCATTAAACGAAATCGACAAATTATAAGACAAAAATCAGTATAGTCAATACATTTTATGACTAAAAAAATTTGAAACCATCTCTTTTATGGTCTGATCTTTTGGTTCTCTTAATATGGTCCAAAATTTTCAAACAATATACATTAAGCTTGAGTGTTAGGGTAGAGTGTACCTCAACCCACACAACGAATCTCACGACGACGACGACGATCCAAGTGTGACGACGACGATCTGAGCAAGGATCTGACGACGAAGTCCAAACAACAGTATAACCTTATGTGTTGGGACGAATGAACATCGATCTGATGCGTTGAGCACCGAATGAACAATGAACCCTATCTGATGCGTTGAGCGCCGAATGAGAACCCTATGTGATGCGTTGGGAGAACCCTATGTGATGCGTTGTGATGCGCCGAATGAGAACATTACGAATGAACGTTTTTTTGGGGTTTTTTTTTGGGGGGGGGGGGGGGATTTTTTATTTTTTTTAATATTGAACTAAAATTAGTAACAGATATATTATATTACTAACACTACATTACTCTGAGAAAATATTAATGGTAAGTTACTGTTAGTAATAAAAAAAATAGTGTGTTACTAAAAGCTTGTTTTGGTGTAATGGCACCCCAAATATGTTTACATATATTCTCCATCAATTTTTATAATTTAAAAAATTAGGATACGGGTTTAATGTTTAAAGTCGAAGTTCATAGGGGTGAAGTAAAACTAAAAGTAAATTTTAGAGGAGGCCATATATGAGTAACCCCAACCGAAAATTAAGTTTTGTTTGTAGAATAAAGACTATCAGCTCTTTATAACCATATATAGTAGGTTTGAAATCTCAATTATTTGTTTCAATATATATTTTTTGAAAAATAAAACAATAATTACGTGTTAGTAGTTTCAAGTGAGCTTCCCAATTCAGTCTCTAATAAATAATATTATTTCACTCAAGTTCGTTACCATATTATTTCTTCCACTAAGATCCCTAATCTTTGTTGTATACATTATATGTTAAGCATATACACAAATTTAACACGTATATGTCAAAGAATCACTTACACATTACAAAAATTCGAGTATATGTTACGATAGATGGGCGCATAGAAAACACACAAAGTATGATTAGACTTCCTTTTTAATTTTTTTATCAATATTGAACCAAAAAAATATATACATATATATCAGGAGCAAAGTAAAACTAAGTTTCATAGTATGCCACTTAAGTTCCATTAGCTATTTAAAAGTTAAGTGGTTCACATTTCCAATAAATGACTAGTTTGAAACTGTGGTGAAATTAAGGGAGAAATAAGTCAAGGTCTAAATTGCATAGTTAATTCGAGAGAAAATATTCTAGATGCGAATTGCGATGCTAGTTTTTCTAAATCAGACAACTTTAGAGTTGTTGCCTTTATGATTAGAAATTATACGGGAAACATAGTTGCGAGTCCTTATCGTAAAACTACTTGCTCCTCTGCTCTTGTAATTTCTTGCAATTCTTATAGTCATTATGTGTTCTATTGGTTTGGGGTAAAATAAGTTTTAACGCGGTCAAAAATAATATGGTGAAAAACGTTTTTTCTATTTCGAGTTAAATTTGTTTCTCAATTCTTGATTAAATTTTCATAATTATAGAATGTGCACTTATTCACGATGTCAACGGGACAAAAAATTAATTTTAAATATGTGAAAAAATATTTTATTATTTATTATACACTACAAGAAAAATGATCATTTATGTCAGGCAAAAACTGACATAAATGACCATTTATGTCAGTTTTAGAATTTTTCAAAACTGACATATAAAGTCCTGACATAAATGTTCGTAAAATTGACATAAATAAGATCACATTTATCTCAATTTTTAAGAACACACATAAAAACAAAGGTATTCACCATGTTTTTAATTACATTTTCATGAAAAACTGACATAAATAACATCAAATTTTTGTCAGTTTTAATAATTTTTACGAGAGTTTTATCAAAACTGACATAAATGTTGATATAAAAATTAAAAAAAAAACATTATTCCATCAATAGACAACTATTACTTGAGGTTATATCAACCCTTGTAAATGGATAATAAATAGTCTAACAACATTCAAATAGTCTAGATTTCATCAAACAAATTCACATATAACTTGAAAAATGCAATATTCATCAAAAAAAATTACATTGTACCTCAAATAAACTCTGTCAATTTAAAAAAAATGGACAAAGTCTACTTTGTTTATTGGGCTATCCACCCAAGGGGTAACAACCAATCCAACAAAATGTAAAATTGAAATACAGGGCAACCTTTTAAGAATTCTCCTAGAGAAGGTAGTTACGGCCATCTTTAAATCAACATTTGCAGTGCTTGGTCCCTTTTCACTTACCAGTGCAAGGTTAATTTTCACTTGGCAGTTCTTGGTCCATTTGGTTTCACTTAGTAGTGCTTGGTTTTGTTGTTGCTAGTCTAATTTCAGTCATTGGGTTGCTGGTTCGTTCTTCCCCACTTGTTATCTGGTTCGCTCTGCCCCATTTATTATCAGGTTGATCTTGAGTTGGTAAAAATCAAACAAATAAAAAAATGGATAAAAATGGAATACACAAACTGCAGAATCCTTACCAGAGAAAAAATCAAACATATAAGTAAACATTAGAAGATGAATACATAAACTATGTATTTAAAAGTAAAAAAAGGGGTAAGAGAGTATACATGATGGTGCTGATGAAAGCATGATCCATAAACTGTGTAATTAAAAGTTTAACCTTGAACAAGTATTGCTTAATTAACAAAGAATACACTTGTAATTGGAAAGAGCATATAATGTATTATTGGAAAGAGCATACATTGTGTACAGTGTGTAATCAGCTGGTGAACCATTAAGATTAGAATAAAGGATACACATTGTATGCCTCAATTAGAACGAAGACTACACAGTGTTTGCCTCATTCAAAGCCTATATGAAACTCTACTTAAAATGATGGTAGATATATGCCTCAAATATGAAATCAAATATCCTTAGGTAGATGTAAAGTGGTTCAATCAAATATGCATTAAATTGTAACAACCCTTGACTTTGGAGACTGAGAAATTAAAATTTTTGGAAAATAAAATTTAATTAAATTGGAGAATTTTAAAATTTGGGAATTGAAGTCCAAAAATAGAGGACATTTCAAATTATTCTGGATGATGATTTTGAGGGTACCATCGATCCCGGAAGGGTCTAGATAGTCAAAATGACCGTTATTGGGTTTTATTTCGGCTCCGGAATTTTTTAAGTTAGTTTGACTCGATTTGGAGTAAACGAGTCATTTAAGGTGTGTATTAACATTTAAAATTGGGGCTTATGTTTTAAGGGATTTTAAGGCTTACGGATCAAGCCTTCTCATTTGAGAGAAATAGAGGAAAAGCCGTAGAGAGAGAAAGAAGAAAGAAAAGAAGAAGAAAGGAAGAGAGAGGAGAAAAAGCTTAGGAACTCCGGACAAAACGCGACATCGAGGACGATCCAACCTCTACAAATCTAAGGCAAGTGTTTAATCTTGCTAAATAAGTCATTTGTGTAGTTGATTTCATAACTTGTGGGTTAAAGAAATGGATTTTGAGTATTGATATAAAAACTTAGATTTTTGGGTTTAATCTTGAAATCAATGTTTAAATATGGGTTTAATGGTGTAGAAATGGTTGGGATCAACTTTGGGTTGATTTATTGGCTTAGAATCATGATTTGATGAAGGTTTGGGGATTAGAATAGAAATTTTAGGGTTTAAAATTTCGTGGGTTCATTGGAGAAGAAGAACCCTTCAAAATCTGCAGACCCGAATCGATTCGCCCCCTAAACGAATCGATTTGATTTAGGCAAATTGGCAGGTCTGGATTGACCGAATCAATTCAGACCCAAGCCAAATCGATTCGGCCTGAGACAGAAACCCAAGTCTTTAGACCCGAATCGATTCTCCTTGGAGGCCGAATCGATTCTAAGGCCGAATCGATTCGGAATAGGGCCGGATCGATTCGAAAACATGGCATTTTGTTTAATTTTCTCCATAGTGATTTCAAACCCTTTTTGGTTGGGTTTATTGATTTGGGCACTTCTCTTATGATGAAAGAGATATGTTTTGTAGACACACAAGGGGTTTCTCACACATTGTGATTATGGGGACTTCTTGGAATAATTTGGGAAAAATATATCCATGTATGTATTTGGAGTTGTGTATAGAGATTGTGGGGAAACCCCATTGGGATTGAGAATCCTACTTATAGATCAAATGTAAGTATAGACGTGATGGGAGGCTAAGAACTCTTAGAGAGAGTTGCGAGGGTATGTTGTGAAATTTCTTGGCCGACATTTATATCGAATCCTTATAAGGATAGTATATTATTAAGATACAATTTGGGGCCAAATGGAAGAGAGTGGTCGCATACCCTTAGTAATGATAAAATTTAAGGAATAAATCGGAGAGGCGTTAGACTAGGAGATTCATAAAAGTGATTGAATCGTAGTCGAAATCGAGAGCGATGGGATTATATTACTGTGGTGACAATTATTATGCAACACAAATAAATATGAAAGAGGTAACAACCAAGAAAAGATAAATACAATGCCAATCACACAACAACGGGTATACGTGGTTCAGCAAAGATGTGCCTACGTCCATGGTGGTTCAGTCAGTGTTATTTCTCTATGTTCTGAAGAATAAGTATAGAGAATACAAGGTGTCCTTTGCCCCGGACTTAGGGTTTAATTTATACATGTATATGTTGGTTAGTGGGGGTGATGGGTTCCTCCTTATTAGCCATCTCCCCTGTAACTTTCTTACATGGGATCGCGCTTCCCCACAACTTCTCTTCATGGGATCGTGGAGTAGTCGGATCAATACAAAAGGTGATGGGCCTGGGCTTTGGGCCCCTAGGGCGAGGCTACTCGTCCAGGCCTATAATGCTAAATTCCAGCAATCTTCTATCTTCTGAGAACTCTTACGCTTTGTACCTTCTGTTTTCGATCTCTACTTTCATTACTTCTTCGCCATTTGACCTGATCTTCTGTCTTGTAAGTCTCTCATGCTCTTTGCATTTTCTCTTTGGTTTGTAGTTTTTCTAGTATTTTTCCAATGTCGAAGATTGGAAATAGGTCAGTAACTGAATTTAGAAAATTCTACAGTATTCCTGAGTGGGTAGAGATTGAGTGTTGTGCCTCGCCTCCTAGGAACGTTAGGGATATAGAGGATGCACATTGGATTCACGTCCTGTTGCTCTCCCAGGGGGGACTTACCTTTCCCCCTAATGATCTGTTTCTGCACTTCTTTAGCTATTTTAGTATTGTGCCTGCACAATGTTCGCCCAACGTATGGAAAATAGTAAACGGCGTGCATAGGATAAATCTGTATGGCACAAGGTTAGGGCTTGCCGAGGTCTGCTTTTGTTACTCCATTTCTCGAACGAGTTCAGGTGTTCTATACCTTAAGGCAAGGAGCCCTGATAGGGTATTGGTAGTAAATTTACCTGATTCCCATAAGGACTACTGGCAAGAAGGTTTTCTTGTTAGGAATTGACAATTTTCCCCCCAATTTGAAGGGTCGAGGTCTGAGAAGTTCACTGTTCCCTTTTATGGAGAAGAATATATAGGTAGATGTCAGATTATTGTTTCAACCTTTGCTGACTTGTGATTTTTCTAACTTCTCCTTGCTTTTTCTTTCACAGCGAGGGCAAAGAACTTGGAGCCTGCTCTCAGCGAGGTTCGTATCTCGGAACTGGTGAAAGCTTGGAACATCAGGGAACCTTTGGGTGACGGCGAGCATCCTAGGTCTGTTGCTTTTCTACTTGAATACAAGAACACAGGCTCCAGCTTCATAGCCCGGCCTGTGGATAATGTTCCAGACTTTGATTCTTCCGAAGAGATTTCGGCTGAGCCCATCCATTTGGACGAAGAAGAGAGCAGCTCGGAGAGCGAGCCTGCAGGTGTTGTGAGTAATTTGGGTGCAGGCAGTGCTGGCAGTAGCAGTTCTTCTGAAGGGGATTCCGAGGCTCGAGACTCGTCTAGCACTACCAGCAGTTCTGGTGAAGAGATGCCTCCCAGGAAGAATTTGATTAGAGATGATGATGATGTGCTTCTGGCACAGAGGTCCAAGAAATCGAAGACTGCCTCCGGGGCCATAGCTACTGGTTCTCGACCTTCTTCTCAGGAGCAAGAGAAGAAGAAGAGAGAGGGGGAGTAGGCGAGAGAGAGAGAGAAGAAAAAGGAGGAGGAGAGGAAGAAGGTGGAAGAGAGAAAGAGAAGGGAGAGAAAAAAAGAGGAGGAGAGGAGGAAGATGGAATTGAGGACCAAAACTGGTCAAGCCCTGGTCCCAGTGTCTGCCTTGCCTGAGGGGGCTTCGGTGGCCACCTCTCCTCAGCTTGCCCCTGCGCTGCTCGAGAGAGCAGTCCTCCCTGCAGATCGTGAGAGGGCGTTGGGGTCCGATCAACTGGATTTTCAAGCTAGCCAGAGGCTTGCCTTGGTAAGGTTCCCTTCTAATTATCAATTTCTTTTAACAAATTTTGATGGTTTCTTCTTCTTGATCCCTTCCTTGTTCTTTGCAGTTTGTGACCGACTTTGCTGTGTTTTATCGCTCTCGCGATGAGCTGATTAGAAGGAATGGCGAGATGGAGCACCAAAAATCTATCCTGGTAGCCAGGGGGTCTCAGCTGGAGGCCGATCTGAAGGCTGCTGACGCAGCTCGGGCTTCATCTGATTTGGCTCTTGTTAATTCTGCTCGCGAGAGAGATAATGCGGTCAGGGAGCTTGGGGAACTGAGGAAGGCGTATGACCTGGTGTGCTCGAGCAAGCTAGACGTTGCAGAGAAGAACACGGTTCTGGCCGAGCTACCGGAGGCGGAGAAAGCCCAGGCAGCCACTCTTAAGGAAGATTCGTACAACTCTGGCTGGGCTGCTGCGTATGAGGATGCCGAGGTTCAGATAGGCTATATCAGTCGTGTGAACTTCAAGAAAGGGTGGAATAAGGCCCTCGTGGCTGCTGGGGTGGACGTTGCATCCCCACTCTTTGACGAGCATGATCCAGGGCCAAAGCCAGTCGTGGATGAGGACCCAGCCCCAACCGCTGAAGGCACCAATCCTGTTTCTCAGGCGACTTCTGCTGATGCTCCTTTGGTCGAGAGGGCAGTGGACACCCCTGCAGAGGGTAATGCCCCTGCTGATGCTGATAAGGACAAGGGTCCATCCACCTCTGGGCCATCCGAGGTTGCTAATTAATAGGGCTTCTTTGTAATTTTTTATTTTTTGATCTGATGTAACCTCGCTCATTATCAATGAAAAGACTTCATTTTTGTTTATGCTGATCTCTTTCTTTTCTCTTTCTTTTACTTGTAGTTGGTTGATGTGGATGACTATATTCCTGTTACCTCCCATCTAGGTAGGACTCTTGGTCCTAATGCAAGCCCTGCAGTTCGCCAGGCCTTTGCTAGGCTTTGCAGGTTTGCTAAGTCAAGGAACAAGAAATATAAGGATCAGTCCGAGCTAGTGGCCAAGTTGAAGGATAGGCTCCAGGAAATGGAAGAGATCGGTGCTTCAGTGTAAGAAGAAGTTAGCGAGCTGAGAGCGAAGTTACTGGAGGCCACCAAGATCAACCATGTTGGGGAGTTTCTGCAGCAGGAGAATGAAGACCTGAGGCTGGAGGTCTCGAAGCTTAAGGAGCATTCATCGAGCACCGTTTCGGCAGTCCTACAAGGCTCCTCTTTGTCGCGAGCTGCTCGGCCTCCCCTCCCGCGTGCTGGTAGAAGTGCCAGTGGTAGGAATAGGGAAGTCGAGGAACAGTGTGAGAGGGAAATAGAGGAGCTGCGCGGCGATGTTCGGCGAGCATATGTGACTGCTGTTGGGCTCCAGAGGGACGTCACCCGTCTCCGGCATTTGTTCAAGAACGGCCCTCGACAAGTGTGGTCCGATGGATATGATCAAGGATGGCTGGAAGCTCCGACGAGACTATCAGAGTTTGAAGAGTTATCCTTCATCAGGGGGTGGTTGAGTGCCCTCAAAGAGCTGCAGGTCCCGAGGAACTCGATGCTGTGGTATAGACACGAGATGTCCTCCTCTGCTCTGATGCCCAACCCATTTAGGCGGGATGATCGATGGATACCCCTTGATGCTATTCCCCGGTGATTATTGGAATTGGACGCAAATGAGGTCGTGGAGGAGCTCGTCCCTGCTCCTGATGATGGAAGGAGAGCTAAAGTTGCTGATATCTTGCTCGGAGGCTTCCACCCTCTTGAAATTTTGTTTTTATTTATTGTAAATGCTTTGGGCGAGCTTCGCCGACTAAACATGTACTATCATTTTTGTAAATATAAAAGATTAATGAGAAGTTCGAGTTTTGGGAAATTTTGCCGACTAAACGTGTTCATCCAATCCTTTTATATTTTTGCATCTTCACAATCCTTTTTATTTTGTCATGTGAGTGTCCGCCCAGTCCAGTATAAGAATACCATTGTTCCCTCCCTTTACCTTTTAGGTCGTGTCGTCACATTCCCTTAGGCCTAACTAGGGCAATTGGCGAGGACACACCTGGTGTTGGATGTCTTCATCCGGTCGGGATTTTGTTTAACCAAAGTAGGTTTGATGCCTAAGAATACTCTGTAGGGCTTCATATATTGCCATGGGCAATGCTAAGAGGTCTGTCGTGCTTCATGACGATGACCTGAGGAGGGGTGTTCCCCTGCTATGTGGACCATTATGCCTGTAATTTGGAAAGGATGTGTAATAAGATATAACTGTTACTAATTAGAGAGTGATCAACTGAGAGATTTTTATTGGTGAACTGAGAAATGAACTATCCTTTCACATAATGAATACAATAAAAGATCTAACAATAGAACTCCTAAAAATAGAATTTTTTGAGATTAGCTGCGTTCCATGCTCGTGGTATCTCTCTGCCCTCCATCGTTTTCAAATGATAGGCACCATGCAGGTCGTCTCTAATTATCTTATAAGGTCCTTCCCAGTTCGGGCCCAGTTTACCGTCTGATGGATTCACTGTGTTGCCCAGGACCTTTCTTAGAACATAGTCCCCAACTTCGAATTTCCTCGGATTGACCCTTTTGCTGTAGTGCTTCGCGAGCTGTTGCTGATAGCTCGCTAGTTTTACTAGGGTAAGTTCCCTGCGCTCGTCGGCCAAGTCGAGTTCAGCGAGCAAAGACTGATCGTTCTGACCCTGCTCGACAAGGTCGGATCTCATTGTAGGCAATCCTGCTTCTAGTGGGATGACCGCTTCCATACCATATGCTAGTGAGAATGGTGTTTCCCCTGTGGCTCGCCTAGGATTCGTTATGTACGCCCATAGGATATGTGGTAGCTCGGTTGTCCACGCACCTTTTGCTCGCTCTAACCGCTTCTTCAATCCAGCGATCACTGTCTTGTTGGAAGCCTCAGCTTGTTCATTGCTTTGAGGGTAGGCCACCGAGCTGAAGTGGTGCCTGATCCCGTATTTGTCACAGAAGTCCTGAAAAGGGCCACTCTCGAACTATGTTCCATTGTCAGTGATGATGGTTCTGGGGATTCTGAATCGGGTGATTATATTTCTCCATATGAACCTCATCATGTCAGCATCTCGGATGTTCGCAAGTGGTTCTGCCTCGATCCACTTGGTAAAGTAATCAGTTGCCACCAACAGGTATTTGCGATTGTCGGCAGCGGTGGGCAGTGGTCCCACGATGTTCATTCCCCACTGGGCGAAGGGCCAGGGACTGGTCAGGGATTTTAATTCGATGGCGGGCTGGTGGACCATGGGAGCGTGAAGTTGGCATTTTAGGCATTTGCGGACATATACTGAGGAGTCCTTTTGCATTTATGGCCACCAGTAACCTTACTTCATTGCTCAGAAGGCTAGAGACCTTCCTCCGACGTGACTTCCATAGATTCCTTCATGAAGATCATGAAGCACTGCCTTGACATCGCCTGGGTGGACGCATCTAAGGTAGGGGCCGGAGAAAGATCTTTTATATAAGTAGCCTCCTGTGGATAAGTGAAAGCGAGCAGCTTTGACTCTTATCTGGTGAGCAGTTCTTTTATCCTCTGGGAGCGTTCCGTTCTTCAAATAGTCTCTCAAGGGATCCATCCAGCTGGGGGCTGATTCCAATTGGAGTATTGGTTTCGCTTTGGTCAGCTCGCAGTTGGGGTAAATGCTTGGGCAGCTGAGGAAATCGATAGGGATGATCCTTTTAAGGCTGGAACCAACTGCAGAGCTCAGGGCTGCTAAGGCGTCAGCGTGGCTGTTTTGCCCCCTGGGAAACTGTTGGATGTTGATGTATTCAAAGTTCATCATTAAGTTTTTTACCAATGAGAGGTAGGCTGCCATCCTCTCATCCTTCGCGTTATAGTCTCCACTTATCTGATTGGAACTAGTTGCGAATCTCTGAATACCTGTAAATGCTTTGCTCCCAGAGTTTACGCCCTTTGGAGACCTGCTATTAAGGCTTCGTATTCTGCTTCGTTGTTGGAGGCTGCAAATCCCAGCCTGATTCCTTGCTCGAGGACTGTATTCTCTGGAGTGATGAGAACAATTCCTACTCCTGCCCCCTTTGAGTTGGAGGCTCCATCAACGAATAGTTTCCAGTTCCCCCCTATAGCCTGGTTGTTTTGTTCTATTGGCTTAGGCTGGTCGATGCGTTCTTCGCCTGTGAATTCAGCTATGAAGTCAGCAAGGATTTGACCCTTGATAGCTGTCCTTGGTTGAAATTGGATGTCAAATCGGCCGAGCTCGACTGACCATTTAGACAGTCTGCTCGACAAATCCGCCTTCCTTAGGATAGCCTTGAAGGGGTATGATGTAAGGACGATGATCGTATGAGCTTCAAAGTAGTGCTTCAGTTTCCTCGTGGACATCACTAGGGCGAATGCGAGCTTTACCAATGGTAGGTAGCGCTGCTCGACGTCCATTAAGGTTTTGCTCGTGTAATAGACTGGATGTTGGATCCCTGTAACTTCACACATTAGCGCTGAGCTGACAGTATGGCTGGACACAGAGAGGTAGAGGTACAAAGAGTCCATTTGCTGTGGTATGACAAGCAGCGGTGGGGAGCTTAGGTAGGACTTGAGCTCGTCTAACGCTCGTGTGCAACCTGGGGTCCATTCTACTGTTTTGTTGCCTTTTAAGAGTTGGAAGAAGGGCTTGCATCTCTAGGAGGATTTAGATATGAAACGATTTAGAGCAGCGAGCATTCCAGTGAGTTTCTGTACATCTCGGACTGTGCGAGGAGGTTGTACTCTTTTGATTACATCAATCTGGTCCGGATTAGCCTCTATGCCTCGCTTATTGACCAAATACCCAAGAAACTTTCCTGACTGGACACCGAAGGAACACTTGCTCGCGTTGAGTTTCATTAGGTACTTCCTGAGGATTTCGAAGGTACTTGATAGGTCCGAGAGGTGATTTTCCTTCTCCTTTCTCTTGACGAGCATGTCGTCGATGTGATTTCTGAACATTTTGGTAACTAGCCGCTGATAGGTTGCCCCTGCATTTTTTAGCCCAAAAGGCATGACCTTGTAACAGTATAAACCAACCGTTGTGATAAACGCCGTTTTGTCCTGATCTGGGGCATACAGGGGAATCTGGTGATATCCCGAGTATGCATCCAGGAAACTCATTCGTTCGTGAGCTGCGGTGGCGTCTACTAGTTGGTCTATTTTCGAAAGAGGGAAGCTATCCTTGAGGCAGGCTTTGTTGAGGTCAGTGAAGTCTATGCAAACTCTCCACTTCCCGTTTCTTTTTGGAACTACCACTGGGTTGGATAACCATTTGGGGAATTGCACTTCCCGTATGGACCCTGCATCCAGCAGTTTTTCGACTTCTTTTTCTATTGCTCTGGCCTTCTCGGGAGCAGTTCATCGTGCCTTCTGCGCTATCGGCTTGAATGTGGGATTGACGTGCAACCGATGGCAGACCATACTGGGATCGATTCCTGGCAGCTCATAGGGTTCCCAAGAGAAAACATCTATGTTGCTTCTGAGTAAGGTTAACAAATCCCTGTGCTCTTGGTCAGTGAGTGAGGTCCCGATCAGGAAGACTCTACTGTTGTCGCCTTCTTTAGCAATTACTTCTACCAGGTCCTCTACAACACGCTCGGAGGGGAGGATCCTGGTCTCTTCCACTCCGGGCCTTCCATATTTTAATTGTTATTTGGAAGGGATTGCACCTTCCTCCACTTTCTCGCTGGTTTGAACGGCCCTTTTCTCTGGCTTTGGTCTGATGGCCGCTATGAAGCACTTTCTCGCCATCGCCTGGTCGCCATGTATCTCCATCACTCCCCGCTCGGTGACATATTTGAGTTTCTGGTGGTAGGTCGAGGAGACTGCCTTCATTGCATGAAGCCATCCCCTGCCGAGGATGGCTTGATACGGTGAATCGATGTCGACCACCAAGAATTCAATCATTTTTGAAACATTTCCAGCGAGCACTGGTAGTACTATCTTGCCCAGAGGCATGGTCATCTTCCCAGCGAAGCCGACCAGAGGGACAGTGGTTCCCTTTAGGTCGACGATGTTCAACTTTAATTTCCTGAACAGGTCGATGTACATTACTTCGGATGAGCTCCCTTGATTGACGAGCAGCCTGTCGATATTAAAGTTGGCTATCCTGAGTGTAATGACTAAGGCATCGTGATGTGGGTTCCTTACTCCCACAAGATCTTCATCCGTGAAAACAATATGCTTGTTGTAGTTGATGTCCTCTGCTCGTCGACTTTTTCCTGCCTGTGGTTTTGCTGTATCAATCTGAAAAGCTTGCATCACCGCTGTCAGCTTCTTTACCTCCATTCGAGCTGAGTTACCCTGGATTTGATTAACATCGGATACTCCGTGGATTACTGCGAATTCGTGTCCGGTGTCGTCTTCCAATACGTTGTCGGGTTTTGCCTCCTTGTGGACAGTCACTCTCTCTACCTTCTTTTCCACAAAGTCATTCAAATGTCCAGATTGGGCCAACTCCTCGAGGTGGGACTTAAGAGTCTTGCAGTGCTCGGTCTTATGCCCTCCCTCTTTGTGGAAGGTGCATCTCAGTGCATTGTTTCTTTTCGAGGGGTCTCTTCCCATTTTTCGGGGCCATTTGATGAACGGCTCATCCTTGATCTTCGCTAGAATTTTGTAAATTGGTTCTTTGAAGACGGTGTTTACCGCCTGCAACGACTTTGTACGTCAGGGTTCCCTCCATTTTTGGAGCTATTCTTGCCCCCACTCTTTCCTCCTTTTTTCTGGTTATCAACTTTCTCACTTCCCTTGGTAGCGAGCTTGGCTCGACCGTTTTCTCCTACGTTAAGGCGGGTGACATCTTCCACCTTTGCGTATTTCTCAATCCGGGCCATCAGGTCGTTAATGGTCGTAGCTTCCTTCTTTGTCAAGGACTGGTAAAGGAGGGAAGAGCTAGGTAGCCCAATTTTGAATGAAGCCACTGCCACTTCTTCCGCGCAGTCCTCCACTTCGTTGAATAACTCCCAGTACCTTTTCGCGTAGTCTCAGAGTGTCTCCTGAGGCGTTTTCTTCATTGTTAATAGAGCATCCATCCTTTTGGGATGGGAGCTGCTGGTGATGAACCGGGCCGTAAAGAGCTCGGCCAAGGATTTGAAATTTCTGATGGATCGGTGAGGGAGTTTCTCGAACCATTTCTGGGCCACGTCATGAAGGCTCGAGGGAAAAATACGACACATCAGTGCATCTCGATGATTCCAGAGGGTCATAGCCTGCCGGTACTGCCTGACATGATAAATGGGATCAGTCTTCCCGTCGTAAATCTTGAACCTTGGAATAGCAAACTTTTTGGGAGCCTCTTCTTCTTCAATTTCCTTCGTGATGGGCGATTTCATCTGGGTCTTGAGGGCTCTCCTGGCGAGTTCTCTGGTCGACCTGGTGCCGCGGTGAGCTGGATGTTGGTCCATTTCTCTGCGGACTAGGTTCCGTATGTTGTCGTCGCTGCGAGCAGGGCTCTGATAGCGACGAGCTTTTCTTAGTTGTTCGCGGAGGTCGTCGTCTGAGTTGCCACCTTCGTACCCTTGATATTGCCACCTAGGGCTCCTTCCTCGGCTGCGAGATTTGCTCGCCTGAGGCCTAGGAGTGCGATAGGGGCGTCTCCTGGTATCAGGACGTAGTTCCTTCTCTAGTTTTTCCAGTCTTCTTTTCAAGCGAGCATTCTCAGCCTCATATTTGCTAGAAGACTCCCTCTGCTCGTGGAGCCTTGCTTCGTATGCATCGATCAATCTGGATATCTGAGTGGACCTTGCTGGTCCTTGACTTTCTTCTGAGGCTGGCCTTTCTAAGCGAGCCCCTTGATTTGAACGTCGAACTTCAGACCTAATCCTGCGAGGAGCGGGTGGCTCCTGAATATCTCCTGCTTGAGGAGCGTTGCTGCTGTGACCAGACATCTTAGATTTTTTCTTGGCGTGGGCTCTTCTCAGGGAAAGATGAACGCTTCCCACAGACGGCGCCAATTGTGGTGACAATTATTATGCAACACAAATAAATATGAAAGAGGTAACAACCAAGAAAAGATAAATTAAATGTCAATCACACAACAACGGGTATACGTGGTTCAGCAAAGATGTGCCTACGTCCACGGTGGTTCAGTCAGTATTATTTCTCTATGTTCTGAAGAATAAGTACTAAGAATACAAGGTGTCCTTTGCCCCGGACTTAGGGTTTAATTTATATAAGTATATGTTGGTTAGTGGGGGTGATGGGTTCCTCCTTATTAGCCATCTCCCCTGTAACTTTCTTACATGGGATCGCGCTTCCCCACAACTTATCTTCATGGGATCGTGGAGTAATCGGATCAATACAAAAGGTGATGGGCCTGGGCTTTGGTCCCCTAGGGCGAGGCTACTCGTCCAGGCCTATAATGCTAAATTCAGGGTACCCACAATTACCAACTAGAGTAGAGTGTGTAAATCTAGTTGGAGTAGATGTTGTTTATCGCTGTGTGATTTACAACGGGTATTTTCCCTAAGAAATGGGATTATTTGATGCATATAAGATTTAGATTGAGGCTTATAGACTATTAGTTATGTATATACCAATAGTTGAAATTATTACTAGATTCATCAATGTGCTCTCGGATATAGATGGTGTGTGTAGTGATGGTTTCCTACACTAAACTTTGGGTGATAACCCTAATGTTGGATATATATATATATATATATATATATATATATATATATATGTTGTTTGGGAGACTATTCATCATAGGAAAATGGATGAATATGCTTCAAGTGAGGGATTGTATTCACATATCGAGGTAAATTAAATGAGTTTGTGGTGACGGCTTGTATATTGAAAATTATGTATACTTATAGCCGAGTGTATATATTCATCTTATACATATGAACGAGATATAGTTATGTATATATAGTTATGTATATATATATATATATATGTGGATATGTGGATGTATATATATTTATAAAGATATGACTCTATGGGTATATTTATATTGTGGATATACATGGTATGAATATTTAAACCGTATATGATGGTTTAATATTTGGTCATATGATGGGATCATATGGATGTATATATATTGTGCATGTGAATGATATATATACTTATGTGGTTAAGCATACCACGCTCATGCTATCATTGGGAAGTTTTCGCGCAGAGGGTGAGCATCCTGGCTCAAGGAGCAGGGTGTGGATAGTCCCCAGGTCATAGTTGTCCAGTGTGTTATTATGTGATTTGTATGTAGTATAGGGTTGGCCACCCGTTATTATTTTAAGCGGGGTGTTACATAAATATAAGGATAATGCAAACACTGTGGCTTTGAAATTCAGACTTCAACTGATTGAGGGGGCTTTTAAATATAAGGATAATGCTAAAAAGCTCTTTGCAACTGGAAAGAATAATGTTTTAAAGGCCCAAATAGTTTTCCCTGAAGTAGAGAGTATATCTCAAATGGTGGTTACATATTAAATTTACACATCTTCTCTGATAAAAATTAATGGAGAAGTCAATTTTTATTCAGTTCCTGGATTGGACCCATTTGTTAAAAAGGCAAAGTTCTAAAAACAATACAAAAGGATGATTGTGATGATCCATCCCAATAAGAACAAGACTCTGTTATATATATATATACACACACACACACACACACACTAGCGAAATGCCCGTGCCTGAAGGCAAAGTGAAATTTTTGAAAGTGCGTAATCACAAAACGACAAAAAAATTCAAAGTATGCAATTGCTAAACATAAAAAATATCGTTCCCCCAACAAAGAAAAGTGTTAAATCGTATATAATGTAAGTTATAAAGTTTTATATATAATACATATAGTGTTACACAATTGAAAAAATTTGAAGAGTTTTCTTTATTTATAAACTACCCACCCTATTTAACAAAGAAAAAAAATACTCCAACAATAATACTAATAATCCGTCCTAAACATCGTATAAACGAAATCATCAATTGAAGCCAATTCATGACAATAACACCAATACTTAAGTTGAAAATATTTATTATATAACATAAATAATTGTAAACAATTTTAAAAAATTGGGTAGAGTTTTCTCTATTTATAGGACTAACCACCATGTTTAAGAAATAAAAAATAACCCAACAACAATATTCCAAGAGACACAATTCATCAATCAAAATCAAATAAAAATCGTTGTGTTCTCATAATTCATGTATAATGTTTTTTGAAAAAAATTAAAAATATGTTCTCTCTTCGTATCATTTCAATTTCCTAGCATTTCTTCTTTAACCTCGTATCATTGCTTTCTCTCCATGTCATTTCTCTCCATATCATCTCTCTTCATAAATTTATAACAAAATTGTATATAGAATAGAAACCATAATACTGAATCAAACTAACCTGCTCATAACAAAGAATCCAATATGCATCTAATATATGCACTACACCAAAATGGGTAAATTGTCACCCTTCCAGCGCTTAGCCTTGTCACAGTCAATGACCGTGACAATAAACACGCATTTTGTGTCACGGTCATTGACCGTGACAAGGCCGTGATAAAGTATTATTACGGTTAATGACCGTGATAAGTCCGTGATAAAAAAATTTTGTCACCCCCAGAATTGTCACGGTCATTAACCTTGACAAGTCCAACTTGCCAAAGTCAATGACAGTGAAAATTCGGAAGATTTGGTGTAGTGATGTCAAAGAATCTACTTTCAAAATAGAGTACGGATTGATGAAATGTAATTTGAAGTAACCACTTCTGTATATTTAAAACCTTACCAATTGGAACTTAACTTTTGTGTCGTATGCTTATTGAAGTGATTGCGGGATCAGCTACGCATTGAATCCCGGATCCTGTGACTTATTTTTCTAAATTTTTACATTGATGCTTTGCACTCTTATCTTAAGCCCGCCTCACCCTTTCTTCATAGCTGCATTTACAAGATTAAAAACGGAATCAGTATTGGAAGATATGGTAAGGACCTTATAGAAAGAAAGGGACAAATACCAAGATCGACAAAATAATGACTCAACATCACATGCTCAATAAACATAAGTACATTTAACTGTTTAACACAAATAAAATTTAGCGCTACATTATGGTAGTGCTTGGTTTTCCTGCTAGTGGTCCGATTTCAGTCATTGGGTTGCTAGTCCGTTTTCCCTATTTATTATCGAGTTGATATTGTGTTGGTAACAATCAAACAAATAAAAAAAAGGGTAAAAAGGGAATACACAAACTGCAGAATCATTACCTGAGAAAAAATTAAACATCTAAGTAAGCATTAGAAAATGAATATATAGCCCTCTTTTTCTAGGCTATATTTAGGAACAAGATTATATCCCCATAAATACATAGCCCTCCATTTCTAGGCTAGTCAGCAAGTGACTCTTCATCTCAATTAAGCATTTTCAAATTATATTAAGAACCCGTAAACAGAGAGATGACTAATATTTTCAATATTTGGGCTTTTAACCTCTTGATACTCATAACATAAACATATGTGAATAAACAATCTGTGTACCAAGCATATAACCTTTTGCATCCCAAACTATGGTTGAATCGAGCCGATGTAAGCAAAATTTATGAATCAAATAAAGTTATTTCTATCAAAATAACAATAAAAAAAGAATGTAGAATTTTTATCGAGCAGTTGATTTCAAATAAAGAAACTCAAAATGCGAACTTTTGAATTAAAATCTTTAAAAAAAAATTATAAGAAAAAATAATGAAACTCAATGAGATCATTGAGATTGGATAATGAAATAACTGTGAGAAATCTGTAACTTTTCCTATTTGAAAGAATAAAGTTAAAAATAAAAGGGAATCTATATGGAACCTAATATCCTGAAATACTCCCTACAAAAATCATGGGATGTCCAAACAATGTTTCAAAAATGTACCTAAGAGGAGGAGTCGTACATAACGAAGTTTCTTTTCTATCAAAACACGTATTTTTCCTTCACAACACAAATCAATAGCGAAAATCAAACACACCATTAAAGTATCTTATTCTAATCTAATTCTCTACAACTAACAAAGTTTGGTTCAACATATACAAAACCGTGGTAGGTTGGTCGCCACCAATGAAGTCTAGTAGACTTTTCTTAGAAATGGCTCATGCTCTGGTGAAATAAAAATAGGATGCAGTAGAGTTATTGTATTAGTAAACAATGGTTTAAAAGTAGTTGAAATTAGAGTTATTGTATTCCAAAACGATGGTTCGTGCAGTAGAGTTATTGTATTTAGAAACGGTGGTTTAAATATGCACGATACTTACACTACATCTTCTAACCACGTTGATTAGTCAATCTCTTAGTTTCCTCACCGTTTTCACTTCTCGATCGTCTATTGAGGCAACAATCCATCATTACATTAATCACCGAAACTACATAATCCATTACATATACAATTTATTCAATAATTTATATGCCTAACAGAGCATTGTGATTGTACAATCATAAAAAAAATGGAAGAAAAAAAAACATATATCAATACTATCTAAACTAATAATCGTGCTTGATGTTGGAATGAATTGAGTAGATCCAGTTGTATATACCAAACCTCAGAACATAATCAAAACACAATTTCTAACTGTGTAGTCTTCCAAATCAATAATGAATATAATAGAGATTTTAGTAGATTCAGTTGTATAAACAATTTCTAACTGTGTAGTCTCACCCACTTAAGTTTAGATAAACTGGAGCCCGTTCTTGAGATGATTAGTATATTTAAACAAAATTCAGTTAGCATAGAGTTCACCTGTTAGAGGCCAAAATACTATGTCAAATGTGAAGTGTTATGGCCAAAAATACACAAGGTAGCATGCAAAGGAAATTATGATTAAACAAGCTGACATTAAATACTTACCACGCTTGGTTCAATGACCGACCTTATCCTACCACAGAGCCTTACGCTTGTCCAAGTGAAGGTGGACAAACTCTTCGATGGATCCAACAACTTTGTGGATCATAACTGTTACAAGGCTAAATTCTTAACTTGTGGTGGACCACAACTTCAACTGAAGACTATATCAAATGAAATTAAGCAAAGCAAGGTAAACAAAATGAAATAATGTCCATCCACGACACATTCAGTAATAAACCACATACAAAACACAGCAGGCGGACACAAGTATTTAGACTAAGTGTATCCTTCGCTTTATCTACTTCTGACTTATTTGCTTTCAATATGCTTATAGCTGCTCTGATTGCTTCAAAAGCTGTCCCGCTCGCCCTAGGCATTCCAATTTCTAAAAGTTACTCTACTTGCTTCAAGCTGCTCCGTGCTTCCTTCAAGATGATTGTTTCAGTGTCTTTAATGGAAAAAATGAATGGGAAGCAACATCAGCTTTTATTTGCAACCAAAAAGACGACCATAATCTAAAAACAGAGGGCGACATAGAGCGTGAAATCAAGCTATAAAAAAAATGACAACTATGGGGGTACTGTGTGAATGTGTCCTTGTATATGTGTCTTGAAGTGGGAGTCTCGCAAATGCAGTCACCTTAAAGTTACGCAATTACACTGCATTTAAATAAAACCCACAACTCCTTTAGATAACCAACATAAGGATGAAAATGAACTTATTAGTCCACTTACATAACAGGTATCAAACTAAAACAATTTATGATGTGACCGAAATACTTCTAAGACATCCACCTTCCATTCTTTAGCGTCCTTCAAACTAAATCCATGTTATAAACGAAAACTTTCATTCCTAATTTTACGTAACAAAAGTGCAAGTAGCATTTCAGATACAATTCAAGGCCAAACCAAAGTTAGAAGATATTAACTAAAATTAAAAATTAACTAAATACAAAAATTAAGCACCACGCATTTAATTTCTAACCAAAGTTTTGAAACAAACATATATGGTTACATTTCCCAAAAATGTTTAATCACCTTGAGTACTTCCATTTATCCACAATAATCAACTAGATGTTATATCAAAAGTAAACCTAAATATGTTTTTTCTCACTTCCAAAGGTAAATGTGTACGCATGATTATACATCAAATTACATGTGTTTCTTATGCTCTCTACCCCGAACCTGCTTCTTCAGCAGCCAAAATATTGCATAACACAATTCAAAATTAGGTGGAAAATATAAAGAGAATAATACTGTGTATAAAATAAAAATAATGGCCCCATAATAAGTAGACATAAATCAAAAACTTAAAACAATGAGATTAATAGGTTCATATGACAGTATTATTATCATACAAAGATGAGATGTCTGACCTGAGGAATGAACACAAAATGTCAGTAAAAATATACATTCCAAGTAGTATTAATTAAAATAAATTTAAAAATCTAACTATTCTTTACCTTATAGGGAGTGACATAAATTGGTTCCATTGATAAAGATAAGAAACAAATCTCAAAATTTCTAACTAATCTTTAAAAAAAATAATCCAATAATGAACCACAATAATATACCAAAATCTTATTAGGAATACAATGTTCAACATAAAACCTGAATGTAGAATCACCTCAAGCATATGCAACATGAAGAAACCAAATGATCACTACATTCTCTGTTCAAGTGGGTTGGCTCAGCGAGAGAGGATTTACAGCGTCGCCTTGCCAATGAGGTAAGGTCCATTGTTAAACCTAAAGCTGGAGTCACTTTTTTGTCCCTAAAAAAATGACACGACTTAAATCAATTTAAATTAAAAGTGCCATTGTTTCAGAATTTATGCTATATAAATATAGCAGAGACATGTATTCTATTCAACATACGAATCTCTCAAGGTCAACATGCATATTGAAGAACGTATGTCTTCTATTAAGCACTTGATGTTTTTAATGTGCGTGGCAAGCTTTAATGTGTGTGGTATGTTTGAATCAAGTGAGAATTGGAAATAAATTACTGTGTAAGTGAAAATATGTCTCCTGCGTTCTATTTTAACTATTTTACTATTTTAAAATCAACAGTTAAAGGGAATGCAATATAAATTTTTGCGCATCAGTTTTAACTTCAAGATTTTAAGAAATCTCGACTAATTCTAAATTACTCCGCTTAATAAAAATGGCAACCCAAACATTCAAAATGACACTAAATTCATTTAGGTGAGTAATAAAGATAAACAATGCAACTCTACCTAGACATTGTCAACATACCCGAAAACATAGAAAAAACCTAAAACACCCAAATGACTCAAGTGCAACACCCCATAAATCGACAAAAAGAATTGGAAAATTGCAAATGAACATATCATATGACCCCTGTTATGAAGTTTTTATTGCTCCAGGATCTTAAAGGCAGTTTAGCCTGTTTTCAAATTTGATATAGTATGTACATTTGGAACATGTTTAATAACACTCTCTATGATAAGACAATGAGAGAATATGATACCCTCAGGAAAAGCATTGTTCCAAGTCTTTCGAAGCACCAAACAAATTTTAAAAAACTTCATAAAGTTATGTTGAGATCTGCCCAGCAACCAAGAAATAATCTTAGAATTTAATGGATAGGAGTTAATTTTTTTACTAAATATTTTTGTGAAGATAATGAATGATGAACCTTGCAGTTTAAAAGTCTGAGGTGAGGGGTATAAATGGTGATCGGAGTAAATGGTCTTCGAGTGACGTTAATGCCAATTGCATAGGAATTTCTCCAAACACTTATAAAAAATAGAAGCCCCACCATCCTCACGGTCCCAAGTGTGTCGAATTGAAGCTTCCTCGTGAAACAAATGCTTTCTTCACACTTGACTGAGTTCAATCATCTTGGAGCTCTAATAAATCAGTTCACTTGAAGGAAAAGATGTCCTCACAGGGTTTTGATACCCCAGATGAACAAAATTCTGCCCCACCAAGTGAAGGTTGGCTGTACTGTTTGAGAAAAGGATAGACTCGAACACCAAAACCACTCAATTTTGATTAACCTGACTGCGCACTTATGGGATCCCCAAAATTGAGACCAATAGTGATTTGTAACATGTTGTTGAGATCATCCAATTAATATTGAAATATGCTATAATTATTGAATATAAAAAGGACCAAATGAAAAATGAAAGAACCATGTGGAGGCATACTCATGTTAATCAAGTTTAGGACAAAATACAAAATCCACTTAAAATGAACTAAACGTGATGAAATGAAAAACAAAAATAAAATCAAGTTTTGGCCAATATAAACCATTTCACAATCCTAACTTGGAAGGTAAACTTCAATCTATAATTTTTAGTCTCAGTAAAATGCAGGGAATAGATTAAAAATTAAGTACCATTAAGGAATTTCAAAATAAAAAATAGAGCCGTAAAGGCAATGCATTTTTAACCATATGTTTTCTGAATGAGAAAGTCCTACAGCAGAAGCCTATAGACAACAAATGAAAAAAAATCTACCAACATTAAAAGTCGACAAATAACATTCATTATCGCACCTCTGAACATTGAATCATAGCACAAACTGTTAGCCAACAAAAAATTTGACATTTGCTATTCGTTTTGAACGCAGTGGAGAGATTAAGCATACGAATCATGTAGGAATAAAGTTCTCATGTATTGATTACATAATCAACATACTTCCATTGGATAAAAAATAGACATTTAGTTGAGTAAAAATCTAACTCGTGTAACTTCTGACAAAAAAAAGTGTTGGCTCCTTTAATCAGGTGAGGATTCAAACTAATCCAAAGTAAACAAAGATAAATAAAATCAATTATGAAAGAAAAACCTATAAAAACATATAAAAAATAAAGTACTCTATACAAAATTAAAATAAGTAGTACCCATATCTAAATCACAATTGTCTAGTGGAAATGTATAGCAAACAATGGGGTGGATAATAACTGTATGCACATAAGCAGTATGATTTTCGTAGCTTTCAATACTACAAACACCTCGTAACTACCATACCGTAAAAACACTCTTGATAATAGCAATCAGGTAGTAGAAGCATTGAATTTCTTGTCAATGAATAACAACCTAAAATCCAAATATGAAGTTGCAGTACAAATTTAGTAAATCAAATTTAAAATTACTTCAACGTCTTAATAAAAAATCCTTCACTATAAAAGTATCATCAAAAATTAAAAAACACTCACATTTCCTTTAATTAATAAAAAAATTGGTTAGCCACTGGCATCACCATTTAATCGAAGGCTAGCGAGACTTCCTCAATTAATTTTAAGTGATTTTATTGTTGTGCTATTGGGAATATGATTGGATGTTTCCACGCGAATGAAGTGGTCTTGTACTTATAAAGGTTTAAGAAGGAATATGTAAAGTCCTATGCTGCACTGAATTTTTCACTGAAATACATACATTAATTATTGCTAGATGAACAAAAATAATGTGGAATTACATATCAGAAGGAAATTGAGATATAACAGAGAAAGAATACAATAAATACACATGTTATTATTAGTGAATGACAATGCATAGAACCTGAATCATTTTGAATAATACAAAGATCTGTTTATCCTACAATTTAAGAAATCGAAGGGGAGAAATGGTTTTGGATAATACACTAATTTCAACTAATATTTGATATATATTGAGAAGGAAAATGTGTTGGGTTGTGTATGTGTGTGTGGTGTGTGTAGGGGGGATTATTAATATACAGATGTCACCAGTCCAACAAAATAATACAAAATCAAAAGCCCAAACACGGAAGGAAAACAAAGCCCAACAAAGTGGCTAGATCTAAAACTCATAAAATCAATCACGGATAAATTATCCAATCAGTAGCTCCCAACAAAATAATAAAACACGCGTATAAACCAACCCAAGCGTAAGAAGAGAGTAACAACAAAACTCACGCTTGTAGATAGCACAATATAAACCAATCCAAGAAAAATAAATAAATTGAACACAACTCTCCATAGGCAATCCGTCTAGGTCTGCTATTTGTGGACATAGTTAAAAAAAGTATAGGGTTCTCCTGAGAATAATTACATCAGCAAGGCTCAAATTATACGTTATAGTGAGTCATCAATAGAGCATAAAGAAGAAGGAAAAAGTGCCTTATTTCATATTTAGATTAAAGACTTATGATTGAGATTAAAATACAAACGCGCCATCAGATATCAAAAATAAGGAAATGATCATTGTTTATCCAGAATAATTACACGCTATCCTTGAGAAAACTAGTAGATGAAAAGAAAGTCTAGTGCTCATTTACTGCAGGGGTAGGAGGGAAGGGGATTGGGGAGGATTTGAATTTAAACTTGTGAAATTGTATATTTTGTATCATCACTAGTATGTTAGCAAGTAATTTCTATGAACCTAAAATAGTAAATAATCATTTTTAGGTGTCTACACCACCTGACCAGTACAAAGTGAAAAATAAGAAGGATATAGTCATTTTCTTACCAACAAGTTTAATGCTAGTGTTATCAATGATCCATTGTGCCCGAGCGTTCATGAATCCAGCGTAGCTTGTGCCAAGCTCTTTTTCCACATAAGACACCTGAAAGGGTAGGAAAAATATTTGTCACATAACAAGATGCTTATATTATATCTTTTGTATAACAAGAGAGAAAAATATCCGAAAGGTACAATAATGTCGTAATAATTAACTGGATGTCATGAGATTTTACTTCTTAACCACTCATTACTTCCTCCTGTGATAGTATAATGCAAATGAATTATAAATACCAAATACCTCCAATTATAATCATAAAAGGGAATTCTAATGGATACTGTTGTACTATCATGACATCCAATGAACATTTTTAGGTTAAGGTCCTAAAAAACGTTGAGAAGAGCACACTGCATATCTCAACTGACTTCAAAATGAATTTAACTCACTTTGTAACAGATCACAGTAATCTTAAAGTGGTAGTAGCACAAGTGGAGAGCCATGTAATAATGAGCATCAATCCAACAGATAAGAGTTACTAGGTAAACGACGGTCTTCCTTTGACAAGCATCAATTATTCAAAGAACTCGGTGGCTTCCTAGAAGGTCGGGATAACGCTGCATAAAATGCAATTTTGGCAGATACCTGACAACCTACTTTATGGTTGCGCGATCATAAGGCCAATACTCCACACACCTTTTGATATTTAGATCAGAATCAGAGTACCAAATGCTAAAACATCAACTTTGTCCAACCATCCACCTGTCATCAAATTATCAGAGTTACTCTCTCAAGAAAAGATATTTAAAGAGAGGAAAGCAAATAAAGTAGTTACAAGAAATGCTGCAAGAATAAATGGAAACGAATATAATAGAAAAATTACTTAATGAAGAACAGAAAACCAATTCCTCTCAAAATCAAAAAAGGTTTTGCTCCAACAGCGTTCAAAGAAATGTCACCAAGAATGCAAATCATATTGGTGCTAATTTATGGGGGTAGGCTTATTTAGATTGCATTGTCCATATGAGTCAAACCATAAGATCCAAGAAGGAAGACTGACCTCAGCACCCTTTTGAAACTTTAAAAAACAAAAGCAGTGAGAAACTTAAAATGCCAAAAAGAAATTGTTTACATAAGATGTTCAAAAAATCTAGTAACATATATAAAAGACTTACTTATATTGTGCATATCATTCACCACACACATTGTTTTGCTCCACTTTTACCAGAGATATATCACCATATGAATTCAAAGTGAAAAATCTTATTGTGTAAGTCATAATCCAAGAGAGAAAAGTTGAGCATCACCAAATATACATTTAGATTTGTGGTACCTAAACATTTGTAAATGTTGAAAAAATCAATATAATATGCCCATACACACGGGGTGTAACACACGCACAAAAATAAAACACAAAATTAGTATGCAAAATTAGAGAAAAAGTTGGGAAATCATTTTCTTGAAGTTGACTTGATCAATTCTCAAGAAAAAGTTGGCACATCTAAAGTTGCTACTGAACAAAGGTCGTTACAGTCCCTATTGGTATCTCACCAGATATCTAAATTGATCAATGCCCAATCTCAAATGGACTCAGCTCCAAATGAATTGCAGGCCATTGGCTCAGTTGACACAAATACTGAGATTGAATGACCTAAAACAGAGCAAGTAATAGGGAAATAAACAAAATATCTAAAACACAACAATTTCTAGGTCTACTCAGCTCTAATCAACTCTTAAAGTTTTTTACCCAACGACACCTTGTTGGGGGTGGGATATGCAAATATGAAAATAGAGTACAGATGATCCCATCATCAAATGAGCCAACTAACAAAACAAAACTCATCATATTAGGTACTGAGGTATATAAATATTAGTTAATGAACTTAAAAACAAATGCATGATTGGTTTAAACCAGATTCATAACTTTTATGAGAATAAAGCTTCTCAAAATGGCTTGGTTTCCAAATAAACCTTCAATAAGTGTCATCTATAATTCAAAAAATAATTAAAATTCAAACCAAATGAAAATTTCCAAATTATGTAACATTGTTGATCCAAGGTACAGTAGCCAAACTACAAATAAGTACTTTCAAAATTACTCATACGAAGGGTAAATATGCGTGTACACTTCAAAAATACTAATTAATGCATGTGAAAGATTCACAGAATAGGAACAATAACTTAAATGAATTTTCATTTTCTCAATGACAAATGACAAAAGTATATTACGTTGTTCCATTTTCAAGATGAAACTTGAAAAATTTTACTGCCATATCAAACATATAATCAGTAAAATTCAAAACACCTACTACCTCATAACTTCAATACATGTTGCAAATAAAAATTCAAACCTTTCATAAGGAATAATACTTGCTTAAAGTTACCCCCGATATTTGTAATTCTAGTAAGACAATTTTGTCTACGATTTCAATGATGTGTAATTGTTTGTCTTGCTTGAATACACAATGAAAATTGAAATGCCATGAATATCTAAACAATCTAAGATGATTATAATCTTCCTTCGAAATGTCCACACATTGATCCCAAACTAAATAATCACATGACCTTGAAAAATTAAACAATGCTACTGGTGCCCCTGCCTCTAATGCTGTCACACAAGCAGCAACTCAGATAATTGGGCCAATGGAGAATCCAGAGGCAAGTAAAGGTAAAGTTATCGGGTTACACAAATCTAAAAGGAAGGCGACCAAATCAAAGGCATCGGTGGAGTATTAAGAGATGAAGTCTATGAATACAACATGTAGCTTCCTATTATAATGAAACATAAACCAAATTTATAATAAGCACTCACTCGAAAAAATGTGAAGCAGGCTTTAACACCATGGAAAACATATAATTCCTGCTAGAACTCAATGAAAAATATACTACATGTTGAATTATATCAACTCTTCATGCACCCTCAGTTGTTGAAGAAGATGTTATATTAGTTTCAATGTACAAAACATATGTGTATGTTTTGTACATACACAAAATTTTGTATCGTTTTTGTGTTAGATGAATCACGTAGCAGAGAAACAAATAACTTTATAAAGTAAATTAGAAAAATATGGGTGATTTTAGGTACTTCACTAATAGGGGTGATAAACGGACGGATACGGATCGGATACCATGTTTTCCATATCCGTATCCGCTATCTGAATGTACTATCCGTATCCGTATCCTCCTGGATAGTTAAAACAACTATCCATATCCGTATCCGCTCGGATACCTCAGATTCGGATAATATCGGTATCCGTTTACATTATTTAGCCATCGCCAAAAATAACAATTAAAATATCCAATCCAATCCAAATAAATATATAACAAAATTACTTCCTCCTAATATCAACAATTATGGATTCCATAATAATAGTATCATTCCATAATGATAATATGGCTTAAAGTCATCCATAATTTACAACCATCCAAAAAAAATAACAGTCGCATTCCATGACAGTAGAAATAAATATGTACATTTTAGATTAATCAAATTTGTTGAGAATGATAACCTCATGGACCTTTGGTCCTCAAAACATACTGATATTTTTATTTTAATAAGTATACATTTTGATTTTGTATATAATATACATATTAACTTCAGTTCTCATCACAATCAAAACCATCTCTTTACTTTTCTGTTTCTTTCTTACATTCTATTCTGTTTCTCTCTTACATTCTTTTCTGTTTCTCTCTTACATTTATTTATAATTAAGAAAACTAAGGAACAACCACATGAAAGTTTCTTTTCTCTTGTTTTGTACGAAAGAGAAATGAAACGAAGTTTTTTTTTATTGGAGTATATGTTCTTTAGTCGGTGTATGTTGTGTGTGATAGGGTGTATTGTAACTTTAGTGTAACTCAATGATAATATACCTAATAAAATAATAATACATGGCATTTTATAATATACCCAATAAAATGATAACTTTATGGTATTTTTGTTTTGAGTGGAGTATGTGTTTATTTTATTTTGGGGAATAAACAATTAAGGTTTTTTTAATATTTATTTATTAGTAATACTAATACTAATACTAATATTATTAGTAATATTTTAAACATATGTTTGACGGATACGGATATCCGGTAAAATGGATATCCGATAAAATGGATACTCCGCATCGGATACGGATTATCCATGTCGGATACTAGTACTATCCGTATCCGTATCCGTATCCGTTTTCTCGGATATTTTTATAGAGTATCCATATTCGTATCCGTTTCCATATTTTCGAATAAATATCCGCAAATTCGGATTCGGATATCGAACGGATGCGGATTTTCGAATATCCGTTTACAGCCCTATTCACTAACTACCACTTTTAAAAAAAAATACTTTTTCGATGCAAATACATGTGTATACATATGTGGAAAGTTAATAAAAGATAAGAAAGAACCAAATAATAACAGGGATGCAAATTGCTCTGTTAGTCAATAAATAATAAGAAAAAAATAACAAGGATGAAATTGCCCTGTTAGTCAATAAAAGATAACAAATAACCAAAAAAATCATAGAAATTATAAGTGGAAATTTAGATGCGAATACATGTGTACATGTTCATACTTACTAACTAAACTGGAGCAACGAATTGTATCTAGCTCCATCTGAAAAACATAACAGGAGAAAAAATTAGGCATCACTAATTCAAGGAAGAAAAAACATAACACTAACAGCAACTCAATACAAATTTACGTTACACTGTTACAAAATACATTATGTATCCCTCCAACCACAATAAAAGTTTATTCGATATTACCTCTTATTAAAAAATCTAATATTTCTTTGCCTTTAAAACCTATTAAGATGACATTATACTTTACCCACCAATTCTCAAGAGCAGCAACAATCCCAAACAAATGATCCAACTAAAAGCAACTGATATACAACAACCCCATTTCTTCTATTGTTAACTTTCAAAGTCAAATGAAGCTAAAAAGCAAAAACAAAAGCATAATAGTTTTAACTCAGACATTTGAACAAACATCATATATGAAAATATATATATTACCCAAATTGATAACATTTACAGAACAAAAAAGTATAGACCTTGAGAACTTTTTGTAATTATATTTATCATAAAACCATTGAATCAAATAGAGTAATATGAGAGATAGTAATGGGTCAAGAACCATACATGCTAAGACCTTAAGAAACAACACTAGAGTACTAAAGAAAATAAAGGGAAAAATAGTGAAGAGAGTGATTTAAACATTTGGGTTTCAAAACCCCAAATTTCTTAAATTCACAATAAATTAAAATAAATTCATCTGAAAGAACAAACCTTTGAAACTTTTCAACAATGGTTGTTGTCCATTAACATAAAAATCCTAGACGATTTCTGAAATTAAAATAAATGACCAAAGAGAAGGGATAATCACATAATACACATTTTGATTCATTGATGAAATCTATTCACTGAACAAATCGTGTAGATTCTGAACAGGATGAATGAGTTACTGAAAAAATTTTGGAAACCCTGGAAATTAATCTAAAGGACAAATCTTGAGAATTGCTCTTTATACATGCCGTGGAGATGGAGCCTCGCCGGCGCCGATGCCTAGAGAGGAACAAAGACGAGGGAAGAGAACGAGAGAGATGTATAGCCACTGTTACAGGTCGTGCGAGAGAGATGTGAGCCACCCCTTTCATTTTGGGAGAATGAATTTCAGATATGGAGCTAATTCTATGGCGCGGGAATGAAAAAAAAAAAACATCTCGCTTTTCTTTCTTATTTATCTCAGTTTTTAACTAAAGCCTAAAATAACTAAAACTAATTTATGTCATTTATATATAAAGATGAGATATATTATTTATCTTTTTATCTCAATTTTTTAAAATTGAAACAACAATTAACCTTCAAAGCTAAACTGACATAAATTTATATCATTTATGTCATTTTACATTTATCTGGCAGAACGTCAATTTTCAAACTGACATAAATGATATTTTTTCTTGTAATGATATACCTTGATTAAAAGTATTTCACTCCGAATCAAACGGATAAGTAGATAAAAAAAAACTGGTCAATGTGCCGGTTGAATCAGATTACAAAATTACTATTGTTGACATTGAAAATGGTTCCTCCCCAAACTCCGAAGGTCATTTTGCTCCTAGCAATATTCTTTACTTCTGTTTTGGTTGCCAATGCATTTCATTCAGTCATAATAATAGGACAGCTAATGCAGCAGTCGGTTGGATTGCTAGATTGCCCGTCCAGTGGCGGATCCAGGATTTTTGGTTAGGAGAGGCGAAAGTCTGGAGTGGTGCCGAGGGTTCGGAGGTGGGAGCCCCCGAGGCAAATTTTTTTTGGGTTAATACAAGTTTTATACAAATTTTTGATTAAAAAACAGTGTAGGCAAGATCTCAGGAGGGGCCTTCCTTAAAAATTGCACCCCTAAAAAAAATTACACATTTACATGCCTAATTTTTTTTTTATCTCAGGGGGGCCTCAGCCCCTCCTGGCACCCTCCCAGATCCGCCCCTGCTCCCGTCCATGGTGCTCTCCCCTTAAATTGGGTTGTATCTACCCCTGATGAGCTAAAATTTATCCTTCAGCTTGGTGCACACCTAGTTGGTGCCGGTTAAGCTGTTTTTGCCTATTCTCATTGTCTGTTTTGTTGTTTTCTTTGTTCCATTTTGGAAGCTCCAAAAAAATAATAAAAATAAGTGAAGGTCTAAACACACTAATGTGCTCATAAACCAAGGAATGAATTGTAGTTAGGGTTAAAATGGCACTTCAGGCCAGACCTGCATGTAAGGCAATTCCTTACACTATACATTAAGATAGCACAAGGCTAGGTGTTCGGGTTTTGTCTTAACGTGTTTAAGCCATTAACGGATTGACCCGTTAGAAGCGATATTACAAATAGATGACAAAAACCTTTCATACACGATGTGAACCCACTAAAATGACTAATCGATGACATGAACTTAATCATATATGAAACTAACAGTGAGTGCACGATTATAAATTAACTAGGCATACGTAATGTCTATCTTAACAGATAACTAATCGGACACGACACAACACTACCTATTTTCACTCCTCCAAATGCGTTCACACACCATAGCTCCAAAATTGGGCTAGTGATAAGGCATTTTTTTACGAGTGAGATGTCAGAATGGTATCAAATTGAGGCTCAGCATCAGAAAAGGGTATTCATTTCTTCATAATTATAATCCATAATTAAACACGGGAAATTCTTGATGAACCGTCTTGGGACTGCATCCCATTTTTTTAAAAACTTTCTTAGGGTCCGTTTGGTTGTTAGTGGGCAAAAGCGTGGGCATGGCAAAGGCAAATTTTGCCTAGGCAAATTCAGATGACGCTATCAAACAACATTAGGCGAAATCAAAGTCAATCCAATTAATTTATTTAAAAATAATTTTTATATTATATTAAAAAATGTTAAAAATAGTTTTTGCAATATTTTTATATTATAGTTTTTATATTATATTAAAAAATGTTAAAAAATTTGTAAAACATTCTCTTAATAATTTTTTATAATATCAAAAATAGTTTTTAAAATATTACAAAACAAATTTTAAACATTCACAACAGTTTTTTTTAACTATTTAAAACAGTTTTAAAAAATGTTTTTTAAAACTTTAAAACAGTTTTTATAATATATCCAAAACAGTTTTTAAAAATGTTAAAAACTGTTTTACAATATTTTTATATTACGGTTTTTCAAAAAATTTGTAAAACATTCTCTTAACAATTTTTTATAATATTAAAAGCAGTTTTCAAAATATTACAAAACAGTTTTTAAACATTCACAACGGTATTTTTAAACTCTTTAAAACAGTTTTAAAAAATGTTTCTTAAAACTTTAAAACAATTTTCATAATATATCCAAAACAGTTTTTAAAAATGTTAAAAACTGTTTTACAATATTTTTATATTACGGTTTTTCAAAAAAAATGTAAAACATTCTCTTAACAATTTTTTATAATATTAAAAGCAGTTTTCAAAACATTGCAAAACAGTTTTTAAATATTTATAACAGTTTTTTCAAATATTTAAAACAGTCTTTAAAATTATTTTTTAAAACATTAAAACTGTTTTTATAATATATTCACAACAGTTTTTAAAAATGTTAAAAACAGTTTTTACAATATTTTGTTAATACGGTTTTTAAAAAAAATTGTAAACATTTTCTTAACATTTTTTTATAATATTAAAAACAGTTTTTGAAACATTACAAAATAATTTTTAAATATTCATAACAGTTTTTTAATTATTTAAAACTGTTTTTAAATTATTTTTTAAAACATTAAAATCGTTTAAGAAGTTGGCAAATTTGTGGGCAAATATTTTCCACTCAAATAGGTAAGCAAAATTTGCCCACAGATTGTGCATAGGAGGTGTTGTACATTGACAAATAATGCCTAGGCAAATTATGAAACCAAACAGACAAAATGTGGGCAAATTTTCATATTTGCCAACTTTTTGGCATTTTCCTAGGCAAATTATCCAACCAAACGGACCCTTAGTGTTTTGCTTATAACAATTAATATAAAAATTATTTTTTACATAAAAATTATTTTTTATATAAAAAAATAGTTTTCCTATTAATATAATTTTTTATATATAAAAATAGTTTTCCTATTAATATAAAAAAATAGTTTTTAAAACATTTTTTTTATTAAAATTAAAAAATATATTTTTTTTCATAAATAAAAAAATTTATTTTTATTAACATGATATTGCGATTGATTAGTGCCGCTGGCGCGGATCCACATTCCCGACTCCACATCATTTGTTGAACGTGGGTCCACACCAGCGGCACTAATTAATCGCAATATTTTTTCAATAAAAAATATCTTGTTAATTAATGCGGCTGGCGGGAACCCACATTCCCAGCCACATCATTTGTTGAATGTGGGTCTGCGCCAGCGACACTAATTAATCACGATATTTTTTCAATGAAAAATATCGCGATTAATGAGTACCACTTGCGCGGAGCCACATTCCTGGACCCACATCATTTGTTGAATATGGGTTCGCGCTAGGGGCACTAATTAATCGTGATATTCTTCCAACAAAAAATATCGCGATTAATTAGTGCTGCTGGTGAGGGCCCACATTCTCGGGCACATCATTTGTTGAATATGGATCCGCGTCAGCGCCACTAATTATTCCCGATATTTTTTCAATGAAAAATATCGCGATTAATTAGTGCTGCTGGCGCAGACCCACATTCCTGGATCCACATCATTTGTTGAATGTGGGGTCCGCACCAGTGATACCAATTAATCGCGATATTTTTTAAAAATACCGCGATTAATTAGTGTCGCTGGTGGGGACCCACATTCCCGAGCCACATCGTTTGTTGAATGTGGGGTCCGCGCCAGTGACACCAATTAATCGCGATATTTTTTAAAAATATCGCGATTAATTAGTGTTGCTGGCGGGGACCCACATTCCCGGGCCACATCATTTGTTGAATGTGGGTCCTCGCCAGCGGCATTAATTAATCGAGATATTTATTAAAAAAATATCACGATTAATTGGTGTCGCTAGCGCGGACCCACATTCATCAAATGATGTGGACTCGAAAATGTGGTTCTAAGACATCAAACTAAACAGTTTTTTTAATTAAAATTTAAAAAATATTTTTTTAAATGTTGTTTTTAATTAAAAAAATTGTTTTATAGCGTTTTTTTATTAGTAAACATAATTTTTTTAGTTTACGAAACAAATAAATATTTTTTAATTTTAATAAAAAGCTGTTTAATTTTAATAAAAAAACTATTTTTTTATATTAATAGGACTTTTTTTATATATTACAAACAGTTAAAAAAATATAAAACTAAGGAAAAAAGAACACACGAGAGTAATGTTTTTTTTAATATGTCAGGTAATTAAGTGAGATATAATTATACTTATTACTAGCATGCACGCCACGCAATGCGTGACCGACTTTATGTAAATTGCATTATTTTAAATACGAAGGAAATATTAAAAGTTGAAGGGAACAAAATAACAAAGTAAGAAAGAAAATGATTAACAAATACGAAATAATCATTTATTATTTCAAATACAAAGGAAATATTAAAGGGTGAACATAATGTTTTCAAAGTCTCAAAATAATTACAAAATCATAAAAAAATTAATTTACACAACCCGAAATAAATAAAAAAACTACACTAATGGAGGATAAGAAGGGTTTGTAAAGCATCAAACATTTACTGGAACCACCGGACAAATTGATTATCACACAAAGTCACTCTTTGCTTCAAATATCATTCAAGTTGTCAGTGCACTCATCCCCACGGGCCAAATTGTTCTTTTTTTGTGTGAAAACAGGAAATCAGAAAGAGACACAACAACAGGGAAAGTCAATAGCACTACACAAAGTAGAAACCATCTTCCTCCATCTCCTTATCAACCATCCTAAGCAGTTCCTTTGGAGCTTCGTCATATTCCTTGTACAAGCCTTCCATCTCCCTTGATATTTTCGCCATAAAGTTGCTTGCCCTTGGAATGTGAACAATATTAGCCTTTAGATCTTTAGTAAAAGTCTTGCAATCCTCGATGATGTTGGTCAAAGGATGGTTGTGGGTAACCTCCTGTTTGATGAGGTTGATGGCTTCCAGGCAATCATTCTTCAGACAAACATTTTTCCATTTCTTTCTGAGGGATATGTTCAGGCCATGGAAAATCCCCTCCATCTCCGCACACAGGGGGCTGACAGTGCCTTGAAGTTTCCCAGCGAATCCCACAATCCATTCGCCATCTTCATTTCTCACCATCCCTCCAAATGAGCCAGTACAACTCCCATGATCAAATCCATCGTCAGTGTGAATGATGAATTTACCTGCATTATAAACCGGATCAAGAATTAGGTTACTATTTTTTTCTCCACTAACTTTTGCTCGCTTGGAAGTTTGGGCTTCAATAATGTAATTAGTGAAGTTCATAGCCAAGCGGGTAACCGTTTGTGGGGAATTCTCAATATTATTAAAGATGAAATTATTTCTGGATTTCCAAATAATCCACAAAGTGATAATAAAACTTTTGTACCTTTCGTTATTTGGTTTACCCTAAATGTTTAGGATGATCCAATCATTAACATTAGCTGTGAGGTTGAGATCAAGAGGATGGTCGAAGCCGAGCGTGCACCAAATCTCCCTAGTATGAGTGCACTCCTTAAATAGATGATTGAGGACCTCAAGTAGCCCACACTGTAGGCAATATCCATTGGAGGTGAGACCTCTTCTCATGCGGTGTTCATTTGTGAGAAGCTTACCATGGATAATGATCCACAAAAAGGTACAAAGTTTTTGTGGGACATTAAGTTTCCACAACTTTTTCCAAAACTCCCAAGGTTGTTGCTCATCTTGCTTTTCCACAAGGAGTTGGTAGCATGAATTTATGGTGAATTTACCATTTTTGCTCAAGGACCAAGATGGCGTGTCATCGTGAGGGCAAGTACGGGAAAGTGGAATATTAAGAATATCATTTTTAGTGGTCAAGTTGAAGGTGTTATCAATAGTATTAACATCCCATTTCCCATTCTCCCCAATAAATGTGTCAATATTCAAATCATTTAAGTCTCCAGGTTGTTCAGTAGGGTTTATTAAATTATTTCCCACCCACCAGTCTTTAAGAATGTTGATGTTCTTACCATTACCGACATTCCATTTGACATTATTAAAAACGTTTTCTCAACACTTAAAAATACTTCTCCAAGTGTGGGAAGAAACATTTCTCTTATTCCACAATCTTGGGTTTTGGTCAATTTTATATTTATTCCTTAAGACGTCAGCCCATAAGGACTTGTCATTATTCTCAAGTTTCCACCCAAGTTTGGTAACGGAGGCTTGGTTATTTAAACTACTCTTCCTCAAACCAAGGCCTCCATTAACTTTGGGTCTACAAACTTTCTCCCAGCTAACCAGATGAATCTTAGTCTTGTCATTTTCCGCTCCCCATAGGAAATTTCTGTTAAGTCTATCAATTTCATTACAAACTTTAATCGGAAGCATGACATTTTTCATGTTATAATTAGGGATGGTAGAGGTCACAGCCTGTGTTAGGGTTTTTCTACCTGCAAGGGAAAGGAATTTAGATTTCCATCCCGTTAATTTTTTTTGAACTTTATCAATAATGTCTTTAAAGTGGGAGCCTTTCATTCTACCATAGATAAGTCTATTACCATGATAAACACCTAAATCATTAGTAAGACTCATACCAAACAAATGGATAGCTTCTAAGGCCTCCCTTTTAGGGATATTAGGGGATGCAAACACTCTAAACAAACACTCTAGATGCAAACACGCTTCTAAGGCCTCCCTTTTGTCCAGATACATGGAAAAACTCCTCCAAAGTATCAATGATTTCTTCACAAGAAAGGTTATCATTCTCTGTGAAAAGGATAAGGTCATCAGCAAAAAAATAGGTGGGTGGTGGGTGGGCCCCTAGTGGAGGCCCTAATACCTTTCCACTTATTACCTTTGACTTTTTCTAGAATCATAGCTGATAGGTATTCCATTCACATAACAAAAAGATAGGGAGAAAGCGGGTCTCCCTGGCGAAGACCTCTAGAGGGCTCAAAGCTAGGGAGGGGGTGCCATTCCAGAGAATAGAGGTGGTTGTGTTTTTGACACAACTCATGATAAGGTTACTAAAATCTTTGTCAACATTAAACCAATTTAGGACTCCCTCAAGAAAATCCCAATCCACTTTATCATAGGATTTTTCAAGATCAATTTTTAAAATAAAACCCCCCATTTTACCTTTAGAATTCGTAAGAGTGTGAATAATTTCTTGAGTGAAAATAACATTATCAGAGGCCTGTCTCCCAGGAAGGAAGTTGGCTTGATGTTGACTAATATTACGGCAAAGAATAGGTCTAAGCCTGTCAACAATAATTTTGGCAAGAATTCTATAAGAGACATTGCAAAGCGTAATAGGTCTGAATTAAGTAATGTTCTCCGGGTTATCAACTTTGGGAATCAGCGTTATGAAGCTATTATTCAGATCTTTGGGAAAAAGTTTATCACGAAAACATTTTTGGCAAAACTCAAAAATATTTTTAGCAATGGTATTCCAAAAGTGTTGATAAAAAAGAGGTTCGACACCATTCGGACCAGGATATTTAAGAGCTTTCATGCTAAAAGTCGCTTACCTAACCTCCCTCATTGATAGAGGGGTAGTTAAGAACAAATTATCATCCTCCACAAAGCTCATTTTATCAAGATTACGTAATTGACTTTGAATGTCATAATTAAAATCAGCTTTAAACAAATTATGAAAGTAACCATTGATATGATTTGAGATGATATTACCATTATCAATCCACTCTCCATTAGTGTTGAGTTTCTTGATGCTATTTCTCCTACATCTAATGATAGTGGTCGTATGGAAAAATTTGGTATTTGTCTCACCCTCGTTAAGCCATTAGACTCTCGACTTTTGATTCCACAAGTTTTCTTCGTGTCTAAGAAGAGTGTTAAACTCATAACGGAGGTTACTTTCAAGAATAGAAAGGTTATGGGAGTAATACCTTTCTTGGGCTTTTTGAATGCCACTAAGACGCCTGAGTATACGTTTCTTAATTTTGTAAATATTACCAAAGGTGATATTATTCCAACTAATAACATTTTTTGTACAAATATGAATATTAGTATCAAGATTGACCTTGTTATTCCATTTAATGTTCACGATCTTATTCAAATCATCTCTATCAAACCAATAAGCCAAAAGTCTAAACGGTTTAGAAAAAGTAAGGCGGGGAGTCGTACCTTCCAGTCTTATAATGATAGGGCAGTGGTCAGATGCGATACGGGGAATGTTCTCCACACTCATCTCCGAAAATGTAAGGTTCCACTTCGCGTTAGCAAGTCCTCTATCTAATCTGGTGAGAGTATTTTCCATACCCTTCTGGCTATTTGTCCAAGTCAGTTTAGGTACCGAACACCCCAGGTCGGTAAACTTGCATCTATTGATATTATCAAGAAAGGTAGAGTTTTTTCTGTCATTCACCTGCTTTCCATAGCTTCTTTTTTCGGAATCGTCCATGTGGTCATTGAAATCACCCGCAACTAACCAAGGAAGATTAATATTTTCAGAAATATCAAAGAGATTATCCCATAGTTTTATGCGTAGGCAAGGATGGGGGCTGGCATAGATCACAGATAAAATCCACCCCTCATAGTTTCTTTTAGTAACCATGATATGGATAGCCTGTCTAGTTATTGAGAGAGTCTCAAGTTTAATATAGTTCGGGTTCCAGGTTACTCAAATTCCCCCAGACCTGCCCACTGGTTGAGACACCTCCTTGTTGGAGAAGCCAAGATTCTCAAAAAGACCAACCAGATTACAAATAGGGATGTGCGTTTCAAGGATAACCACAATATCCGGGTTATATATTTTTTTTAGCTCGGTGATAGTGGGTTTAAAAAGGGGTTTTCCCGCCCCTCGACAATTCCAGATAATCGCAACCATTGATGTCATGTGTTGAATGAACGAATCCACATCATTAGCTGTCCACATACACTTGTTAGAAACTTCCTGGTGTAGTTGCGTGTCCCTGAATTTTTCCTCCCCAATCGCTGTGACTATCTTCTCATTTCCCCAAGTCTGATCCATGATGTTGACTATGACTTTGGTTTTGGAGATTTTCCAGTTTACCTGAAATATGGTTGCCTCTTCTAGATTCCCCACTAGATTGATTAGAACTTCTCCTGAGGATAATGTCTGGTTCTGGATTCGCACGTCCCCTAATAAGGCTAGTGGAAATGGGAGGTCCATTGTCAATGTGGTTGGCAAGAATCTTGTCCTGAGTGTGATTTTCCTGTAGAGGTACTCCACTGCTTCTTGTGGCGTTTGCGAAAATATTTTGTGGTTCCAAATGGTGAGAGGGGGTGTCTTTATTAATAATGACCCCAACAGTAAGGCTGTCATTTGCATTTGCCTTTGAGTTAGAATTATCCGTGTTGTAATAACTGGAGTTGATGTGTGGGCTTTATCCCATGACTCTAAGCTCCGTCGTTTCTATACTAGCCTTTTCGGAAGGCAGTAGATTAGGTGAACTTACACCTGCCATTTTTTCCGCCTTAATGATTTTCCTCTTAGTCAATGATTCTCGGTAATTTCCATTTTTTCCACCGTTGCCTTTTTTAATTCAACAACTTTTTGTGCAGTACCGTGGCTGGCAGCTATAGGTGAATTTTATCACCTTCCACCATCCATTGGCAGGCTTAATGTTGATGGCGAGTGGACGGACGATACAAATACTATTGGCAATCATATTAATGATTATTTTAGAAACCTATTTTCGACCCCCACCCTCATCGATAATGTAGCTTTGTTTGACAATTCTCTTTTACCCAAAGTTAGTAGGGAGGACATTCGCAAACTTAATTTTGAAATAAGTATTAGTGAAGTTAGAAGGTCCCTGTTTAGTATGAAACCACTTAAATACCCTGGTCCGGATGGCTTCCAACCCATGTTCAATCAAACTTTTTGGAACACGACAACCCCCAACCTATATAATATGATCAAAATGAACTTCGAAGAGGGAGTTGTTCTGGATCACTTGAATCGGATTCATATTACCCTTATCCCCAAAGTGGATAACCCAAAGACCATTTTCCAATTTAGACCCATTACCCTTTGCAACGTCATTTACAAAACTCTCGCCAAGGTCATTGTTAATACAATCCGTCCCATCCTCGTGAAAATTATTAGCCCATACCAAGCCAGCTTCCTCCCGGGTAGGCAGACTACGGATAATATCATCATCACCCAAGAAATCCTCCACACCCTCCACTACACCAAAAATAAGGCAGGAGGATTATCTTCAAAATTGATCTCGAGAAGGCCTATGACAAAATCAATTGGGAGTTCCTAGAAAAAGTCCTCATCGCTTTCAATGTTCAGGCTAATCTCATCCAGCTTCTCATGAATTGTTTTACTACCAAGAGTACTGCCATACTATGGAATGGAGTCCCCCTCCCACAATTTAAGCCCACTAGGGGACTCTGACAGAGAGAACCTTTATCCCCGTACCTTTTCGTTATATGCATGGAGTATCTCTCCTGCGCCATTTCTAGTAAGGTTGATAGTAAAGATCGGAGAGGCCTTAAAGCTTCTCATGGGGGGCCCATTATATTTCATCTCTTCTTTGATGATGACCTTATTCTCTTTACTCAAGCCTTCAGTTTAGCTTGCTACACGGCCATGGAGATGCTCAATGATTTTTGTCGTTTATCTGGATAGACGATAAACTTCGATAAATAAAAAATGTTTATCTCCCCTAACATCCCCAAAAAAGATGCCCTGGATCTTGCCCATATATGCTCCATGAGCCCTACCAACGATCTTGGGAAGTGCCTGAGAACTCTGCTTCTTAATGGGCGTGTTAGCAAAGGTCAATTCTCGGATATCCTGGATAAAATGAATAGAAGACTTGCGGGATGGATAACCAATCTCCTCTCCATGACCGGGAGATCGACTCTTATTCAAACCACCACCACCACTATTCCGAGCTATAATATGCAGTTTATCCCTTTCCTGGTTAGTGTCTGTAAAGAAATAGACAAGATTAATAGGAATTTCTTATGGGGAGATAATGGTGATAAGAGAAAGGTCCATCTCGTGAACCGGGACATTGTGTGCTAGCCTAAAAAGATGGGTGGTCTAGGAATTAGAAAAGCCGCCGTGAATAATACGGTGTCTATGGCCAAGCTTGGGTGGAGACTTATAAATGAGTAAAGCTCACTTTGGGTTAATGTCGTGAGGAAAAAATATACTAAGAACCCAAATCCAAGAACCTGGGCCAAAAAGAATAAGGCTTCCCACATATGGAGGGGAATTTTCAAGATTAAGACGATACTTCAGAGAAACATCAAATGGAACACTGGTAATGGAAAAAGCACTAATATTTTTAAGGACTAGTGGTGCGGGAATGGCATCATTAAACCTAATGTTGAGGATGATAATAAGGAGGATGCTAATGTTAAGGTGCTCCTTGACCAACATGGACAATGGAACCATAATGCTATCAACCATTGGATCCACTCTTCGGAGACCAATGTCGTCCTCAATACGGAGTTGTCTAGAGTAAATTCGCGAAAGGATAGACCGATGTGGACCCCAACTCCTAATGGAAAATTCTCCATTAACTCCTGTTACAATCGGTTAATTGGAAGAGACCTTAATGTCCCCGAACACTCCGACTGGAATAGCATATGGCAAGCTTCTCACTAATCAACATCGTTTTGTTAGGGAAATGACTAGTGATGCCGGATGTGATCTGTATGGTAGTAGAGAGGACATGGAACACGTGTTTTGGGATTGCTCCGTGGCTAAAGATACTTGGTCCCTCATGTAAAATTGGGTCAATCCTATGGCGGGTAATACTGAAAGTTTCGACGAATGGATCCTAAAATTTGGTTTGGGCAACAATAGTGATATTTTCTTCATCTCCACGATTTGGCATCTCTGGAAGGCTAGAAACCTTCGCGTTTTCGAGGCAAAACCCATCTTGCCCATTGTGATTGCCAAGTTTAGTGTTAACTATGCACATGAGGTTATCTTTGCATACACTAAACCTGCCAAGCATAGGGGGCCAATTACTAATGTACTGATTATTTAGAAGTGTCCTTGTGCATGTATGATAAAGATTAATACTGATGAAGGGCTAGATCACTCCACCAAAGCGGGATCATTTAGAGGAATTGTGCGGGATTGGAGAGGCGAATGGATTACTGGGCTCTTCGGGAAAATCATCTGTTATGAACCGTTAAGAGCCAAGCTCGAAGGAATTTTGTATGGCTTTCTCACCGCTAAAGATAGGGGATGGAAAAGCTTCAAAATGGAATCCGACTGTAAGACTGCGGTGGAGATGATCAACGAGCGAGACTGGATGAATCACCCGCACTTTGCTATCATCTTGGATTGCAGAGATATGAAGACGGATCTGAATGCGGACGTGACATTCATACCAAGAGAAGCGAACCATTGTGCTGACTGGCTTGCCAAGTATGCCCAATCCCATACGGAAGAGTTCTTCATGCTAAAGGACCCCCCTGATAGACTCCGACAGATTATCGATGATGAGAAGAGTAGGACCCAAATTGAAGATTTAGACTTAAACTAATTGTATTAGTTGGTCTCCTATGTTTTTGTTGTTGGCACCTTGCCTTGTTGTTGTGTTTGCCGTTGCTTGCCCTTGTGTTATTATGTCTGTATGAACTCTTTATTTTAGTTAATTGATTTCCTTTATCACCAGAAAAAAAAGCTATAGGTGACTCCACACGTCCTTTCATTTGCAGATTTCTTGACCCAACTAGTCCTTTCCCATGAGGCTTATCCGTATGGCTTTGCAGCATGTCACTTCCATCACTTTTCAAGATAGTATACCTATTGTTTGTCCTTCCCAAAGCTTCTTTGGTTCCATTTGAATTCATTTTACTGTTCTCGCTACCATATCTCCTATTCCGTTGCACTAGCATCCAAGGACCAAAGCGGTCTTAGTTTTTATCCACGTCAGCTGAGTTGCTTACATCACTGCCTCCATTAGAGTTAGTAGCTAAATAACCGTTATCAGTTATCTGGCCAAATTGTTCATGGTCAAGGAACACGTTATTATCAATCCAATGCCCACTTATAAGGCACCGGCTATTGGCACTCCTAAAATTCTTTCTACACTCTATTTTTTTAACCAAATATCAATCATGCCCTTGCATCTAAAAAATTTAAATTTTTACTTTTTTGCTTTCAATTAAAACAAATATATATGAAAAATAATCAAAAAATTTATATTTTTAATAATTTTTATTTTTTTTATAAAAACCTGTTTTTTAATAAAAATCTTTTTTTTTTAAATCTTTTTTTTTTTACTTTTCATAGCTGTTTCAAAAAAACTTTTCATAATTGTTTCAAAAAATTGTTATCTATTTTTTTTATTGAAAACTATTTATAAAACATAAAAAATTATTTTATATAAAATAAAAACTGTTTTTTTACAAAAGAAACCATTTTTTATGAATCTTTTATTTTTTTAAGTAACATGATCACGACCCACATAAAACGCGACGTGGCATGGAGTCGTATTTTTTTCATAACGCTGGCAGCGCCATTTTTTTTATTTTAAAAATAATCTTATTACTATTTAGGAAAAATGGTTCACGCGAGTAGTATGTATAAAATATATTTTGTAGTTTTAATATGCTAGCGGTATGAAAAAAGGATCAAATATCAAAAAGTCCCTTAAACATTTTTTAATACACATTTAGCCCAAGCATTTTATTTTGTACCAAAAAGTCCCTTATTCTCTTATTTGTAAAGGTCCGCGCCAGCCGCATGGTGAATGACTTTTTTGAGCAAAATAAAAAAACTTGGATTAAACGTGTATTAAAAAATGTTCAATGGACTATTTGGCATATGCCCCATGAAATAATGGTCATTTTGTATTTTTAACAAAAAAATGTATTTTTTTTAATAAAAAACTTGTTTTAATAGGAATCTCTTTAATTTTTTTTTACTTGTCATAACTGTTTTAAAAAAACATTTCATAACTGGGTAAAATATATTTTGTATTTTTTCAAATGCCAGCGGTATGAAAAAATGGTCATTTTGTATTTTTAATAAAAAATATATTTTTTTATAAATTATTATTCAAATAGTAAAAAATACTCCGCGACAGCGGTACGAAAAAAAATACGATTACATGCCACGTTGCATTTTATTTGGGTGTTGATCGTGTTACTTAAAAGATAAAAGATTCATAAAAAATGATTTATTTTGTAAAAACAATTTTTTTTATACAAAATAATTTTTTATGTTTTATAACAGTTTTCAATTAAAAAAAAAGGTAACAATTTCTTTAAAACAATTGAAATATTTTTTTAAAACACTTATGAAAAGTAAAAAAAAATTACAACAGATTCTTATTTAAAAGTGTTTTTTATTTAAAAAAATTATTAAAAATACAAAATAACCATTTTTCCATACTACTATACAAAATGTATTTTATACAGTTATGAATTTTTTTTTAAAACAGTTACGAAAATTTAAAAAAAAGTTAAAACAGATTCTTATTAAATTCAGTTTTTTATAAAAAAAATATGTTTTTTTATTAAAAATACAAAATGACCATTTTTCATACCGCTAGCGTATTAAAAATACAAAATATATATTATGCATACTGCTAGCGTGAACCATTTTTCCTAAATAGTAATATGATTATTTTCAAAATAATAAAAAATGGCGCGTGCCAGCGGTATGGGTCGTGATCATGTTACTTAAAAAATAAAAGATTCATAAAAAAATATTTATTTTGTAAAAAAGGATTTTTATTTTATATAAAATAATGTTTTATGCTTTATAAACAGTTTTCAATAAAAAAATAGATAATAATGTTTTAAACAATTGAAATGTTTTTTTTAAACAGTTATGAAAAGTAAAAAAAAAAATTAAAAAGATTTTTATGAAAAATAAGTTTTTATAAAAAAAATATATATATTTTTTTTTTATTAAAAATATAAGGTTTTTAATTATTTTTCATATATATTTGTTTTAATTGAAAGCAAAAAAGTGAAATTTTAAATTTTATAAATGCAAGGGCTTGATTGAGATTTGGTAAAAAAAAATGGAGTGTTCGAAGAATTTTAGAAGTGCTAATAGCCGGTCCCCACTTAAAATTGATTGAAGAAGAAAATCTTACCTCATACATGAGGAAATGTGATATTCCTTCACCTTCTTCTACCCAACACTGAAAACACACGGATTCTTTTCTCATCTGATGTCATAATTTATAGCAAAATTCCGCGTGCCTTTACTTTCACCTAAAAAAAATCAATAAAAACAAAATGAGATTATAAATAGTTTGGGTAAAAAAAGAAAAAAAATCTCTAAAAGCCTTATTTAGTAAGATAACTAAAGTAGGGCAGAACGATAGCTTAGTTTATCCATTTTTTTGAAGTGAGATCTAATAAAAATAACTTTACCTGAAAAGCCTTGTTTAGTAAGATAACTAAAGTAGGGTAAAATGATAGTTGAGTTTACCAATTTTTTTTTAAGTGAGATTTAACGAAAAACTTTACCTGAAAAACAATACCCTCAAAATTCTACGTGCCTTTTTTTTTTTGCTGCAAAATCATTGATCTTGTTAATATATAGGGATAATTATATTTAGGTCCCATTTATCGGGTCAACATTCTTATAAGTCCTATTGACTTTTCAATAATCCCATATGTCCTATTCCAACTTTTTAGGAATTTTTTTCACCATTTTACCCTTTTATAACCAATCATCCCTAACTTCCTACATAAGTGGTTGGACTTTTTTTTTTAATCTTTAAATGATCATAGCTTCTGATTCACAAATCCGTTTTTCGCAAAATTACTATTTTTGTAATCTACTCGACGAGATCTATCAAACAAGATCCATGAAGGCTATAAAATATCAAAGAAAAAAATTTACACAAACAGTAAATGTAAGGACATATTTTCATAGGTCCGTTATCAATTTGTTATGTCATATACCGATACACCGTCAAAGAGAATTCAAGAGCAATCTACATTAAAGACGGATCCGAATTATTCAAGCTCTTCATCATTCAAGGCTCCGCGAAGTTTACTTTGGTAAGGTTATGTTTTAAATACCTTAACTTTTCACTTAGAACTTTTGGGATATTTTTTACAAAATATTTTTCTAAAGATTTTGTTTTCAGACTCCTTTCCGTAGAAAAATCATAACTAATTCATAAAAATTCAGAATGATACGAAACTGGCGGCCACGCATTCGTATCGAAATTTTCTACAGGGGCGCGAGGAATCTCGCTTTATAGGTCGTTCGAACGACCTGCAATGTCGTTCGAACGACATAGCATGTCGTTAGATCTCGTTCGAACGGGCTCTGTTTTCGAGGCGGCACTTTTTCTATTAATACTCATTATTTGGTTCCATTTTCAAGAAGAAGACACAGCGTTTTGACGAACAGAAAAACTTCAAAAGCAGAATTCTTTTGCGCCTCTTCCTTTAGGGTTTTAATCCTTTTTGTTTTCAATTCACAAAACTCCCATATGCTTTAGTGAATTGTTTTGGTGTTGAAGAACACACCTTGCTACTGTTTATCTTTGTGGGGAGAACTCTACAACCGGGGAGCTGCGTGCTATTATGGACGGAGTCCTTATAAAGATCACACTTGTGGAGAAGTCATTTATCTTCTTCATTGCTGACCACCTGGAGTTCCTGCGGGATATTTCAGCCGAGACATCCAAACCGACACCTGCGGGTATTTCGTATGTCACCCTATTTCATTGTAATCCGTGTAAGCCGTTCTCTTACAAATTGTACTGAAATAAAAGGTTTTGCCCCTTTGGGGAATTTTTCCTGAAATTGTTTGTTTTATCCTGCATGCTTTATTTTATTGGATAAATCATCTAGATGCATGATTTAGGGTTTAACTAAAATTTGGGATTAATTAAAATTGGATTTTATTTGAGAAGTCGCAATATTTCTGCTGTAGCGATTCTACAAATTGGTATCAAAGCTTATTTAAGCAATCTCCATTTTACAAATTGGTATCAGAGCAGGTTCCTCTAAATTATTGAGTGATCCTGATTTTTAAAGATTTTTTCTTGATACAATTTGAGTTCTCATGTCGTCAAATTGGTATCAGAGCGGATTACGCTAATTTATCGCGTGATCCCGATTTTTCAAGGATTTGTTTTTTTTATACAATTTGACTTCTCACGTCGTCAAATTGGTATCAGAGCCTGTTGCACTAAGTTATTGTTCTTTGATCCTGATTTTTGCACAAAAATGGCTTTTGATGGTTTTGATGATCTTCGATGTCAAATTTTTGAAAAAGTTAATTGGAAAATACACACGAACACTTGTTTTAAATCTTCTGTTGAAAACGAATCTGAGAGGTGTCCTTGTTGTGAGGGTGTTGGTCACACGTTAGATGAGTGTACCACAAATTTAAAGAAGAAATTGAATAAATCGATTTCTCATGTTTCTACCCTTAGTGATAGTGATTCGGAAGAAGAAGTCTTTTATGCTTCTAGGAGAGAGCTTCCCATCCATGTGATTAGTGATTCGAGTGTGGGTGAAAAGAGTGAGGAGGAAGAAGAAGAAGAAGAAGAAGAAGAAGAAGAAGAAGAAGAAGAAGAAGAAGAAGAAGAAGAAGAAGAAGAAGAATTGAGTGAGTTGCAAATTGCCTACAATAATTTGTATTTTGAATGTTTAAAGACAAAAAAGGCAAACTTGAAACTTGAAGCTCAATTGAAAGAGTGTGCCTTAAAAAATAATGATGTTTTAGTTGAAGAACTTAGAGCACGTGAGAAAATTTTGAAAGATAAGCTTGAGTACATTGAGGGTGAGAGAGATAGTCTTAGAGGGTTTATGGAGACTATGAAAAAGGAGCTTTTAGAGTTTGAGGATTCTAGATTTGTACTTGAATCTAGGATAGGTGAACTTGAGGTGAAATTGAAAGATTCAAGTAAAGTGAAATTCGATTTGGAGTCTAGGTCTGAAAAACTTGATAAGATTTTAGGCACCGTCGAGATAAAAAAGGATAGGGGTGGGATTGGTCTTGAAAAATATGTTGCACCCATTCCCACACGTGTGAGAGAGCCTCCTAGGATTGTTAATAAAGAGGCACCTAAGTTTGTTAGGAAAGATCCCCCTAGGAACATCGTGAGAGAACCTCCTAGGATCATTAGGAGAGACCCACCTAGGCAAATTCTGAGAGAGCAATCGAGAAATTTGAGGAGAGGGCCACCTTTAGGTAACACACACCACCCGATTTATACTTGCACACATTGCGGTAGGCAAGGCCATCTTAGGCGTTTCTGTTACAAGCTTTTAAATGGACCTAGTAAGGTTAATAGAAGAATAAATTCGATTCCCCACACCCCCACACATCGTTACACATCGATTTGGGTCAGGAAATCGGATTTAGAGGCTTATGGTTTACTTGTCCACGATTCCCGTTTACTTGCACGTGATTCACCCCATGTGAGATCTTTTGGTTGATTGTGTTAGATGTTTGTCATACACTAGTGTCACATCATGGTAATATTGTTTCTAGTGTTATGACTCACTTTGACGTAGCGCACATTGATTTATTTATTGCATTTGTGTGCTTCGCTACTGTTTTAGCACGGTTTTGGATCTGTTTGCACCTTACAAGTACTGTTTTCAAGAAATTTTTGCACTGGGCAAAACTGTATGACTTTCTGGTCAAACTGTGAAAATTTGGTTTTCTCGTTCGAGCGAGAACTGTACGTCGTTTGAGCGACATCTCTTCTCGCGCGAAGTCGCTTATCGCGACATGCCTTGTCGTTCGAGCGACAGGCTAAGTCGTTTGAGCGACTTGTCTAGTTTTTCTCATGTTCCTCTGTTTCAGTATCCTGTATTCATATGCTAAGATTTTTGGTACTGCTGGTTGCTTTTGGAACAGTTTATTTGCAGTTATTCGTAGTTCCCATGCTTATTTGATAAACATTGCATTGCTCGTTTAATCACACCTGCTTAGATTGATATATTCTTTGTGTGATTTACTTTTTGCTAGCATAGGTTGACGCTCATGCCGATATTATGCCTATTGCTGGTTGTGCTATATTTGTGGCATATTTCTTTCAAAATTTCAAAAAGATTGTTTTAGAAAAAAAAATTAAAAAAAAATTCAAAAAGATTTTTGTATTTGGTTTTACACCGTTTATGGATGGACACTTAGGATGACCGAGTCACAACATCATTTCATTTTTCATGTGACTATTTGATAGTGTTTTGAGACAATAGGTCAATTCATCCATGTGCTTTACAAAGTTTGGAGTCTTTGAGTTGTTATAGTGTTGCTACCTACATGTTTGACTCACTTTGTCCTTTATTGCACACATGCACGGATTTGTTTGATTATTGTTCTTGACTTATCACATGTTGGTTGGGTGTTTTCATCTCAATCCTGTCCTTAAAACGAACCAAGTGCAATAATACGAGAGTAATAAAAGTAGTGCATGTAAAAATCATTGCCCGTGAGGAATTAATTGTTTAGTTTAAAAAAAATGTTGAGTGAACACGGGAAAGGGCTGCGAGTGAATAATAATCACGTCGTGAAAGCCACCATTTGAAAAGAGCCCACTCAAAAAAATTAAGGCAATAAAAAGATGAAATATGCCAAAAATTTGGGCCAATAGGTTTTCTTTAACTTGAGAATTTAGTACCTCTTTAGATATAAAAATTGCATTATTATATATGAGGGAGTTTTGGATGGATATATCAATGGGTTTGCACGTCCTTTGAAAAGTTCTCGAAACGGCACTAAATAGTTCTGGACGTTATTGGCGTGGAAATCATTTGACTTTGATTTGTTGATTTGTATAAGACGATGTCATTTAAATTCAACAAATTTTTACACCTAAGGATACTTTTGATGTTCATTCGTTAGGGGTAAACATATGCATCGTGCACATATGATTGATTGAGTTTATTTACCTATCGAATGTGTTCACACACATACATTCCATTTCCATGACTTGGTTGTTTGAGTTTAAATCCATGGTGTGATTTTTTTTGTATCTTATTTTTGTATGAAAAATTGAAAAATCAAAAATAGTTTGTGAATGTTTTGGGGGCATACCTTTGCATGCGCGTAGCTTGATCTTCGTTTGCTATGCATTTTGTTGTGACACTCCATGTTTTGATTGTTTCTTCTTATCTGTCTATTTGGGGACATCATAAAAAGGGGGATAAAGAATTATCATGTTATGGGGGAGTTTTTGCATTATGTGGGAGATTTGATTTTTAATGCTTTATTCTCATATCATTTCAAACTGGATGCGTTACGAAGGTTTTTGCTTTATCTCATGTGTGTAGGTACCATATTGAAGATTGATATGTTGCACACCCTGATGAGAAAACCTTTGAGTTTTGATGAAGATTTTTGAAGAACAGTTTGAGATCTTGCAAATTTATTCATGGGAGGGTAGATTTGTATAGGCAATTTTGGTTTTTGATAATTTGGATTTTTTTATGTATGTACCGGCATAGACATAGGGGGAGATTTGTAAGGACATATTTTCATAGGTCCGTTATCAATTTGTTATGTCATATACCGATACACTGTCAAAGAGAATTCAAGAGCAATCTACATTAAAGACGGATCCGAATTATTCAAGTTCTTCATCATTCAAGGCTCCGCGAAGTTTACTTTGGTAAGGTTATGTTTTAAATACCTTAACTTTTCACTTAAAGCTTTTGGGATATTTTTTACAAAATATTTTTCTAAAGATTTTGTTTTCAGATTCCTTTCCGCAGAAAAATAATAACTAATTCATAAAAAATCAGAATGATACGAAACTGGCGGCCACGCATTTGTATAGAACTTTTCTACAGGCCCGCGAGGAATCTCTCTTGATAGGTCATTCGAACGACCTGCAATGTCGTTCGAACGACATAGCATGTCGTTAGATCTCGTTCGAGCGACTTGCTATCTCGTTCGAACGAGCTCTGTTTTCGAGGCGACGCGTTTTTTTATTAATACTCATTATTTGGTTCCGTTTTTAAGAAGAAGACACAGCGTTTTGACGAACAGAAAAACTGCAAAAGCAGAATTCTTTTAGGCCTCTTCCTTTAGGGTTTTAATCCTTTTTGTTTTCAATTCACAAAACTCCCATATACTTCAGTGAATTGTTTTGGTGTTGAAGAACACACCTTGCTACTGTTTATCTTTGTGGGGAGAACTCTACCACCGGAGAGCTGCGTGCTATTGTGGAGGGAGTCCTTATAAAGATCACACCTGTGGAGAAGCCGTTTCTCTTCTTCATTGCTGACCACCTGGAGTTCCTGCGGGAGATTTCAGCCGAGACATCCAAACCGACACCTGCGGGTATTTCGTATGTCACCCTATTTCATTGTAATCCGTGTAAGCCGTTCTCTTACAAATTATACTGCAATAAAAGGTTTTGCAAATTTTGAATACCAACTAATCACATAATATCCCCAGTTCTTTTTATCTCTTTTTTAAGATTCCGAAATAGTAACCAATTCCATGAAGTTTCCGAAGTAAATTATTTATCTTATTATTAATCACAGATTTCTTATATAGCTAGAACGACCCTCACAAATTGCGAATACTAATTTGTTAAGAATTAAGCAGATTGAAGATATAGCGTCATCGTTCTTTGGGGGATTTTTCCTGAAATTGTTTATTTTATCCTGCATGCTTTATTTTATTGGATAAATCATCTAGATGCATGATTTAGGATTTAACTAAAATTTGGGATTAATTAAAATTGGATTTTATTTGAGAAGTCGCAATATTTCCGCTATAGCGATTCTACAAATTGGTATCAAAGCTTATTTAAGCGATCTCCACTTTACAGTAAACTTTAGTGTATGCACTAGAATATGAAATAATTTTATATATGTGACATTTTCACAAACAAACAGTAACATTTACGGTGGTAATACTACACCGTATACATATATATATATATATATATATATATATATATATATATATCACTGTTCTAAAAAACCCGCCTAGGCCCCGCCTAGGCACGCCTAGGCTTGAGGCTTGGGAGAAACGCCCCGCCTTAAGATTTTGACGCCTTATGCTTGGTAAAACCCTTAAGGTGTACTTTTTCTCTAAAAACAACAATGATTTAGTGAAACGATATCGCCTTTTAAAGATTTTTTTGCAAACCGGACCATTATCTCATCCAAAATAATCAAATAGTATTTTTATTTGCAAATATTCAGACATATTTTTATGATATGTACAATTTTAGTATTTTAATAGCCTTGTTATGGTTAAAAAATATTAAAATATATTAAAAAGGCCTAAACGCCTTTTCACGCCTTTTTACGCCAAGGCCCGCCTAGGCTTCTAAGGCTTAAGGCTTGGCCTCCACGCCTCGATCACGCCCTGCATTTTTTAGAACCTTGATATATATATATATATATATATATCCGGTGGATCCAAACCCTCTTTTTTTAAAAATACCTTATATTTAAAGGTTCGTGCTAACGGCATCCAATCCTTACCACCATTGTTGAAGCTTCAACGACCTTCGTCAGAGCTTCGATTATACCACTAACTTGCTCCTGCAACATTACTTTGCAGGCGGGTATCGTCGGGCATTCCTCAGTTGAATGTCCCGCCTCACAAATCGCACACACCTTTTCGAATGACTTTTCCAATTCCAACCTTCCATACCTCCTTCATTTTACCCAATGCAACCTTCATCCCGAAAAAGTCCTAATCGAGTCCAAATTGCGAAAATTGATTACCGCGTGGAGAGCTAAGACACGAAAAGATAGTATAAGAGATGAAATGTGCGCGAAATAGAGGCAATGTTCCCGTTTTTAAAATCGTAATCCGTTGAAGAGATCCTTTCGCCATAAAATTTCCGTCTTTCTAATTGTATGCGTGATTTTGCGTCCATTATATTTACTCTTTATATCACGCATACCGAGAGAAAAGCCATATTCCGAGTGGTTCGTTTGAGAGAGCTTCCCGTGAGAATTTGAAATCAAAATGAATTTTCGGATAAGTAACGTAATGATTAATCGGTGGAAGTCGGCGGTTATATTTCTGGCTTCGCACACACGCACTACAGTTTGAGACTTGTAAACATGACTTAATGATGGCTATTTTCTGGAAAATTTTGAATTATACAATTTTTGGTTATTTTGAAGTTCTTTGAGTCGAATTTTGTGGGTATATTCTCTGCAAACCCTCACGACACACAACTCGTCCCACTAAGGTAACCTAGGGGTTTAAAGGCTTGTTGCATACGCTAAATGCAATCGCTTGCCCGCGAAAAAGGTATTATATCCTAATAAAATGTGATTTTCAAGACTTAAGCTTTTCTAGGATTCTTTTACATTGCTCGGGACGCGCAAAGTTCTAAGTTAGGGGGATTTGATTAGGCATAAATTCTTCACATTTATCCCCTTAATTTCGGTATTTTTATGATTTCGTGCGGTGTAAATAGATTGAATTTGGCTTATATTTATGCTACTAACCCTTTTTGGCAAGTATTCCATATTTTGTGTATCTCTTATGTGTTTTATAGGTATTTCATGCAAGGTAGTGCCAAAGAGAACTCAAAACAGTGAAAGAAAACCAAGAAACGGGGAGTAAAGGGCATTTTCGTAATTTTGCAGCCTTATTCCGGAGGTGGGGCCAACTTGAAAGTTAAAGAGATTTCAACTATAAGAACACTGGGAAAAACGGCACCTCAATCGGAGTCCGGGTGTGAAAGTTATGAGCAGTCAAAGATATAAGAAAAAGTCAAATAAAGAGGGGACCGGTCCGCCCCAGAAATAAAAGAACCGGTCCGCATTCAAGGCCAACCAGTCCGGAGGAGGATAGGACCGGTCCGGATCAAGGCAAACCGGTCCGGGGGAGGAGGGGACCGGTCCGGCTGTCGCAGTTTTAATTTGCTGTTTTTCACCTAATGGAAAGTCCTAGTGCTGCTAAAACTCTTGGAGTCTTGTAGGGTATATAAACCCATTTTATTATCATTATTTGCACGGGGAATTAATATAATTTTCCATTTTTTCTGTAAAACCCTAGTTTTGAAGGTAGATTACAATTTTAATTCCAAGAGTGAAGATTATTCAGATTTCTGTGATTACAACTGTTCTTAATTGCTGCTTTTACTACTTAGGTAAGATTAAGAGCTAATTTTCTTCAATCCAATTTCCTTTCTACATCACTTTACAAATTTTCTTTAGTTTAATCATGATTTCCTGCAATCTAACAATTATTTTCATTACTTTGAGCATGTTAGGCTAGGTTTTTAAAGGTTGGGATGAATGAACCCAACCTGATGTGTTAGTGCATGTTTATAACGTCGATCCGCTGAATTTAATGATTAATTCTAATCGTATCACGTAATTTCATAAGAATTGTAGATCTTTATATCTCGTTTGCCTATGGGTACTCGTGATGATTTAGAGTACAATTTGAGTGTAATTACCACGATACCGATTTACTCATCCTCAGATTAGGTATGACGCGGGCTTGAACCTCGTATACATAATGCTTGGGAGTACTAAATTCCGGGTTTGAATTAATCGGATAAATTTATGATTGACGTTGTCACTGCATTACACTAGGGTTGGGGGATTGTATTCCCATCATATTTTCTCATCATTTAGTTAAAAAGTTCGATTCCATTCTTCATTCATAATTTAGGTAATTTAGTTAGCTGCATTTTTCATCATAATTTCATAATTGCATTTAGTGTAATCGAATCCCAAAAACCAAATCAATCTTTTCTTTTCTTCTTAGAGTCAAGCTTAGGATTCCTCAGCCTTATCCCGTCGTCACAACTCTCGTTGTCCTTTTTCCCTGAGAAACTTGACACGACTCAGAATGTATCTCTAAAGTGTGTACTCTCTAGGCTCAAGTGCAAGCCTGTCATTCAAGTAATAATCCGACAAGTCGGGTATCGATCCTCAGGGAAAAAGGACAATGAAGTTGTGACGACGGGATAAGACGGAGGAATCCTAACGTTGGCTCTAAGAAGAAAGATAAAGATTTGATTTTTGGGAATTATTAAGCTAAATGAAATTATGTAATTATGAAAATGTGCAATTACACTCAATTACCTAAAATGTGAATGAAAATTTTGATTTGAACTTTTAAATGAGATGATGGAAAAAAATAGGATGGGAATACAATCCCCCAACCCTAGTGTACTGCAGTTATAATATTAATCGTAAATTTATTTAATTAATTTGACCCAGTCTTTAGTACTCCCAAGCATTACGTATACGAGGTTCAAGCCCGCGTCATACTTAATCAAAGGATGAGTAAATCGGTATCACGATAGCGACACTCGAATTATATTCTCAATCATCCCGGTTACCTAGGGGCAAACGAGATATTTAGACCTACAATTGTTGTGTTCCTACGCAATACGGTCACAATTAATTACTAAATTCATAGGATTAACTTTATACGAGCAATGACCACATCAGGTTGGGTTCATGTATCCTGGCCTTAGAAAATCTAGCCTAACATGATGAAAGTGATGAAAACAGTGTTTAATATGCAAGTGTTCATGATTAATCTAAGGACAATTGATGGAAAGAAACAACTTACTAAAATTACCCAAGGAATAATCGCAGCAATAAATAAAATTGGTAATCACACAAACTTTGAATAAACCTTCAATCCTTGAATAAAACTGGAACTTGTATCTATAACTAGGGTTTATGGAAGAATAAGAGAGATTAAACTAATCCCCTCCGTTCTTGCCTACTTTACAATGAAAATAATTCGAGTTTTTATACCCTACGTGAAATTACAAGAAGTTGAGTTCAAATCGGAGTCTTTAGAGGAGAATCAGAAAACAAAATCTCGATGGGCGGACCGGTCCGGCCCTTAGGCGGATCGGTCTGCCTCTACAGCGGATCGGTTCTTTTATTTTTCAGGCGGACCGGTCCGGGGCGGATCAGTTCTTTTAATTTTTGCCTTCTTCGGTTTGCCTTCGGTTCGCAGTTCTCTGGGTTTGTAAACATCGGTCCGGTCCGGGTCTTAGGCGGACCGGTCCGCCTATTTGACTTTTCCTTCAAACTTTGACTGCCCATATCTTTTGCTCCGAGTATCTGATTGAGGTGCCGTTTCTTCCTAGGTGCTTGTGAGGATGATACCTTCAACTTTTCTTTAGGTACCTCATCCGGATTCTGGGTAGAAATGACTCTTTTGCCCTTTTGACTTTTCTTGTTGACTTTTTCTATTCTTCCGATTTCCTTCTTCCATTTCTTGACATTAGACACCTGTAAAATCATAACGAAATACCAGAAACTCGGTGTACTTGTTAGGATAAGTCAGTAGCAAGATTATGAGATAAAGTCAATCCAATTACGTTGTTCGGGGTGATTAAAGTACCGAAATTAAGGGATAAATTAGGAAGAATTTATGCCTAATCAAACCCCCTAACTTAGAACTTTGCGCGTCCCGAGCAATGGAAAAGAATTCTAGCAAGGCTCAACTTCTTGAAAAACATTTTATTGGGATAAAATACCTCTTTCGCGGGCACGCGATTGCATTTAGTGTATGCAACAAGCCTTTAAACCCCTAGGTTACCCTAGTGGGACGAGTTGTGTCTCGTGAGGGTTTGTAGAGAATATACCAACAAAATTCGACTCAAGGAACTTCAAAATAACCAAAAATTGTATAATTCAAACTTTTCCAGAAAATAGTCATCATTAAGTCATGTTTATAAGTCTCAAACTGTAGTGCGTGTGTGTGAAGCCAGAAATATAACCGCCGATCTCCACCGATTAATCATTACGTTACTTATCCGAAAATTCGTTTTGATTTCAAATTCTCACGGGAAGCTCTCTCAAACGAACCACTCGGAATATGGCTTTTCTCTCGGTATGCGTGATATAAAGAGTAAATATAATGGACGCAAAATCACGCATACATTTAGAAAGACGGAAATTTCATGGTGAAAGGATCTCATCAACGGATTACGGTTTTAAAAATGGGAATATTGACTCTTATTCGCACACTTAATCTCCTTTATTATCTTTTGATGTATTAGCTCTCTACGCGGTAACCAATTCTAGACTTTAGACTCGGTTAGGACTTTTTCGGGGTTTAAGGTGTATTGGGTAAAATGAAAATGGTAGGGAAGGTTGGAATTGGAAAAGTTGTTTATGATGTCCGTTGGTGCTTTTTCTGGGCTATTGCTCATTTTTTTCTTCTTTTTTTCTATTTTTTTTGTTTTTCACTTATTTTCTTTTCTCACTATTTTTGTTGAGCACATTTATTTATTTATTTCTTGCCCTTTTTTATGCACTCTTCGGACTCAAATTCTGGGATTTTTCAACTTTCACAATTCCGGCTATTTTGGGTTTTTCGGGTTGCAAACGAAAGGAAAAATTATTCGGCTCAATTTGGGTTACAAAAGGGATAATTTTTTTTTGCTGGCCAATATTTTTGGGTGACAAATGAGGGCCTACTTCATTGCCCAAAATGCCAATTGTGTTACCATATGCGTTTCGAGATTAATTTAATTTTAGAGACTAATTTGGCACGTTTTTCAAGGCAATATTGCACACATTTTTCAAAACCGATCAAAATGAAAGAATTAAGATCCTTGACAACTTATTGCGCGCTAAAAAGGACTTTGAGTTAACAATTAACTCGGATTGATTTAAAATCTCGCAAAACGTGATAGGCTCGAATCTCACCGGGTTTGTTAATCTCCACATTTATTCGTTAAGTCGTCAATTTTCGCTCAATTTCCATCTTTGGTCAATTTCGGCTTTGTGTATGTTGGATGTTTACAATTTGAGACTCCAATTCGACTTTTAATGATATTTTTGAAAAATTTGAATTCCAATTTTTATTTATTTTGAATAAAAATATTTTTGGATTTTTCGAAATTTTATGATTTTTTTGGAAATTTTGGGCATTTTGAAGATTTGTGAAGTTTTAGAAATACGCACTTGTGACCCCTCCTAACTTAGACTTTTGCATTGTCATCAAGCAAAAATGACGAAAATCTAACTCAAGGCGAATGAAATGTGCGGAAAAATAAAACAAACAAATATGAAAAATGCAACAAGATACTATATGACACTCATGCATGACTCAAAAATACGACAACAATCACCCTATACGCGTCGGGGGTGCGACGACCTCTCATCTCTCCACAAACTCACCCGACCCCACTTACGGGGGTCGATGCTCTCCTTGTCACTCCTGTCCTAGGATTATATTCCAGCAATCGAAACAAGTTGGGACCTCGCCCATAGATAAAGGATAGACCGGGAGACTCGTCATGACTAATTGGAAAGGGATCCTCGTATTGCTGACTCAAAGCGTGGTCTACGTGCACTGACTCGGAGGGGACACCTAGGATTCTTTCAATTTTTAAGATGCATGGGTCGGGCTCTAAGTCGGATGAACCATAACTTTTCTCCTCACTCGCCTTCGGGACCTCTAGTGGTATGGGTGGATGGTCACAAAGAAGAAATTCATTGATTTTATCTTTCCATTCGCTTTCTTCTAGGTGTCTAAATGAATCCAATAGAGTTTGGACTTGGTCGTTAAGGCTCTCATCTAGGCTTTCATCCACCGGACCGAATTCTTTTTCAAATTCTTCCATGCTCATGTCCCCTATATCTCTCTCTCGAGTAGTGCGTACGTCCTCTCTTACTTGCTCGATCTCTAACTCCACCAATTTTCTCTCTTCTACCCCCTCTCTCTCTCTTGCAATTGCGGTCACAACACACCTCTCCCCCTCTTTGCTCTCATCGTCACATCTACCACTATTACCTGATGAAATAGGGAACACCCCTTATGGCTCTCTCTTGTGGGACCTCTCATTCTCATGGATCGACACTAAGCAGGACCCCGAAGCATCTCCACAATCATTTTCCTCAAAGTACTCCCCTACGATCTCGTCTATAAAGCTCACCGTGTGAAGGTCATCTTCTTCTTCCGTATGTTGAGTGACATGGAAGATGTTGGTCTCTAAAGTCATGTTCCCAAAGGTGAGTTGCATTCGCCCATTCCGAGTATTAATGATGGCGTTAGCCGTAGCTAAGAAAGGGCGCCCAAGGATGATGGGAACATGGTTACTCCAGTTAAATGAGGGCTCCGTGTCCCAAATGACAAAGTCTACCGGGAAGTAAAAAGTGTCAACTTGGACGATCACGTCCTCGACTATGCCTCTTGGGATCTTCACGGTTCGATCCGCTATTTGGAGAGTGACCTTAGTGGGCTTGAGGTCGCCCAAGTCAAGTTGCCTATAGATGGAGTAAGGGAGGATATTGACACCTGCTCCCAAGTCAAGTAAGGCTTTTTCGATTTTGTTTTCTCCAATGATGCAGGAAATGGTGGGTGCACCGGGATCTTTGAATTTAGGTGGGAGATCATTGAGTAGAATGGAGCTCACATTCTGTGCTAGAAAGACATTTTTCTTTACCTTCATCTTTCTCTTTACCGTCAACAAGTCTTTAATGACTTTTCCATAAGCTGGAATTTGTTTAATGGCATCGAGGAAAGGTAAATTCAGCTTAACTTGTTTTAGCACGTCTAGCACGTCATCACGTGGAGTTCCTTTATGAGGAGGAATTAGCCTTTGAGGAAACGGAGCTGCGGAGGGTGGTTTCGCTATTACCACGGGCTCACTAGCGTCTTCTTTGTCACTCTCGTTCAAGGGGACATCTTCGGCCTCTTTCGTGCCGGGCGAAATCTCCTTGTCTTTAAGTACGTCTCGTGGGAGAGGTGACAAGTCAACTACTCTCCCACTACGTAGAGTGGTAATTGCGCTACATTGCTCTTGGTGTTCAGTGGAGGTGGATCTAACACTAGTTTGACCTTGGGGAGGTCATTGCCCTTGGGCAGGAAATTTACCTTTCTCTTGAACACTCAATGAGGTTTGTATTTTTGACATAGTCGCATTTATGTCGCCAATCTGACGATCATATTTGGCATTGTTTGCAGTCTGACTTGCAATGAATTGATTCATGGTATCCTCGAGGGTTCTCCGCTGTGGCGGGATATAATTTCCGTGAGGTGGTGGTGCTTGCACATGTCCTTGCATGTGTGGAGCTTGTTGAAATTGTTGTGGAGGAGGAGGGGCAACATGCGAAGGAGGGTTCATTGCGGCATGTTGTTGCCCGTAGCTAAATCCGGGATGATTTTTCCACAAAGGGTTGTTTGAATTCCCGTGTGGGGCACCGAAATTACCCTTAAAGCCTCTTATACCACTAACTTGCTCCTGCAACATTACTTTGCAGGCGGGTATCATTGGGCATTCCTCAGTTGAATGTCCCGCCTCACAAATCGCACACACCTTTTCGACGGGGTTTTTGATAGATCCAACTACCTCACATAAATCTCAAAATCCTTTCTCAAGGGTGTCCAACCGACTGTCCGACATAGAGGTCTTATCTACATGGTATAGGCCGGACGCCGATGGAGTGGTGGTCACTTGACGATTTCGATTCTGAGCATTAGGATCAGAAATATCCCATGATTGGGTAGTCTCGGCGACATACCTCAGGTGAAGCTCAGCATCGTGGTAGTCTAGTTCGATAGACGGACTACTACCCATGGTTTCAATGAGTTGCTTGGAGTTAAGGTTCAACCAATTATAAAGGAGGGAAATGATTTGAGCTGTATCAAATCCATGATGGGGGCACGAAGCAGTTAACTCATTGAAATGCTCATAACATCGATGGAATGGCTCATTATCCAATTGCCTGAACGATTGAATCTGAGCCTTTATGGAGATTGTTCGATGTGGTGGAAAGAACTTCTTGAGAAATCTAGATTGTAACTCGTTCCAAGATGGAATCGAGCTCGGAGGTAAAGACCATAGCCAGGTCTTAGCTTTATCTTTTAACGAGAATGGGAAGAGTTTGAGGCGAATCACCTCTTGTGTGCAAGTTTGATCGTTGAGAGTATCACACACATCCTCAAATTCCCTTATATGCAGGTATGGCTTTTCAGTATCCATACCGTGATAGTGTGGTAGCATCTGGATCATCCCATTTTTGAATCGGAACTGCTCGACATTATACGGGAGTATAATGCATCCCGGAGTGACAGTGCGCTCGGGATATAAGAATTCTCTCAACGGGCGGTACGGAGGCTCTTCCTCACCGGTAGATGCATTACTATGCTGTGACATCTCTCTCTCACTTGACGACTCGGCGCTCTCACTGGGTGTGCTCGAAGTGTGTCCTACAAAGGAGAATGGAGTGTTGCTAGAGATTGAGTGTGACAGTGTGGGAGGTGGGATCCAGAACTGGGGCGTTTGGAGTGTGGGGACTATCAGGATTATACTCAACAAGTGGATTTTCGTGAATGCTGGTTGGAGTATTTTGGGGTGTGGGAGGGGTTTCAGAATTTTGCATTAAAGCTTAGGAGAGATGGTGGTGAATCTTTTTGTGCTTTTTATATATTTTTTTTATTTTTTTGGATTTTTGAATTTTTGGTCAAAGTTTTGGATTAACTCGATCTAATCCTAAGTCTACCTAGTTCCCCGGCAACGGCGCCAAAAACTTGACACGACTCAGAATGTGTCTCTAAAGTGTGTACTCTCTAAGCTCAAGTGCAAGCCTGTCGTTCAAGTAATAATCCGACAAGTCGGGTATCGATCCTCAGGGAAAAAGGACAATGAAGTTGTGACAACGGGATAAGACGGAGGAATCCTAACGTTGGCTCTAAGAAGAAAGATAAAGATTTGATTTTTGGGAATTATTAAGCTAAATGAAATTATGTAATTATGAAAATGTGCAATTACACTCAATTACCTAAAATGTGAATGAAAATTTTGATTTGAACTTTTAAATGAGATGATGGAAAAAAATAGGACGGGAATACAATCCCCCAACCCTAGTGTACTGCAGTTATAATATTAATCATAAATTTATTTAATTAATTTGACCCAGTCTTTAGTACTCCCAAGCATTACGTATACGAGGTTCAAGCCCGCGTCATACTTAATCAAAGGATGAGTAAATCGGTATCACGATAGCGACACTCGAATTATATTCTCAATCATCCCGGTTACCTAGGGGCAAACGAGATATTTAGACCTACAATTGTTGTGTTCCTACGCAATACGGTCACAATTAATTACTAAATTCAGAGGATTAACTTTATACGTGCAATGACCACATCAGGTTGGGTTCATGTATCCCGGCCTTAGAAAATCTAGCCTAACATGATGAAAGTGATGAAAACAGTGTTTAATATGCAAATGTTCATGATTAATCTAAGGAAAATTTATGGAATACTGTAGAATAGAATCACAAAGAAGAAACAACTTACTAAAATTACCCAAGGAATAATCGCAGCCATAAATAAAATTGGTAATCACACAAAATTTGAATAAACCTTCAATCCTTGAATAAAACTGGAAATTGTATCTATAACTAGGGTTTATGGAAGAATAAGAGAGATTAAACTAATCCCCTCCGTTCTTGCCTACTTTACAATGAAAATAATTCGGGTTTTTATACCCTACGTGAAATTACAAGAAGTTGAGTACAAATCGGAGTCTTTAGAGGAGAATCAGAAAACAAAATCTCGATGGGCGGACCGGTCCGGTCCTTAGGCGGATCGGTCTGCCTCTACAGCGGATCGGTTCTTTTATTTTTCAGGCGGACCGGTCCGGGGGCGGATCGGTTCTTTTAATTTTTGCCTTCTTCGGTTTGCCTTCGGTTCGCAGTTCTCTGGGTTTGTAAACATCAGTCCGGTCCGGGTCTTAGGCGGACCGGTCCGCCTATTTGACTTTTCCTTCAAACTTTGACTGCCCATATCTTTTGCTCCGGGTATCCGATTGAGGTGCCGTTTCTTCCTAGGTGCTTGTGAGGATGATACCTTCAACTTTTATTTAGGTACCTCATCCGGATTCTGGGTAGAAATGACTCTTTTGCCCTTTTGACTTTTCTTGTTGACTTTTTCTATTCTTCCGGTTTCCTTCTTCCATTTCTTGACATTAGACACCTGTAAAATCATAACGAAATACCAGAAACTCGGTGTACTTGTTAGGATAAGTCAGTAGCAAGATTATGAGATAAAGTCAATCCAATTACGTTGTTCGGGGTGATTAAAGTACCGAAATTAAGGGATAAATTAGGAAGAATTTATTCCTAATTAGTGGGTAAGGGTGACATGTGGTGCCGCTGGAGCCACCCTTACCCACCCCAAATCGGACCTATGTGTAAAGACCCCTATATAGGGATAATTATATTTAGGTCCCATTTATCGGGTCAATATTCTTATAAGTCCTATTGACTTTTCAATAATCCCATAGGTCCCATTTCAAGTTTTTAGGGAATTTTTTCACCATTTTACCCTTTTATAACCAATCATCCGTAACTTTCTTTAGGAAGTTACATAAGTGGTTGAACTTTTTTTTTTAATCTTTAAATGATCATAGCTTTTTATTCACAAATCCGTTTTTCACAAAATTACTATTTTTGAAATCTTCTCGACGAGATCTATCAAATAAGATCCATGAAGGCTATAAAATTCCAAAGAAAAAAATTAACACAAACAGTAAACTTTACTGTATGCACTAGAATATGAAATAATTTTATATATGTGACATTTTCACAAACAGATAGTAACATTTACTATGGTAATACTACACAGTATATATATATATATATATATATATCTGGTGGATCCAAACCCTCTTTTTTCAAAAATACCTTATATTTAAAGGTTCGTGCTAACGGCATCTAATCCTTACCACCATCGTTGGAGCTTCAACGACCTTCGTCAGAGCTCCGATTTGGGGTGGGTAAGGGTGGCATGTGGTGCCGCTGGCGCGGACCTTTGAAAATAAGAGACTTTTGAATAAATGAGTTGTGGATCGACCGGAGTGTCATGGGGTGCCGCTGGGGCGGACCGTTGAAAATAAGATTGGATAAATGGGATCTGGATACTCTTGAGCACCGATTTGGGATGAGTAGGAGTGGCATTAGGTGCTGGTGGCGCAGAGCTTTAAAAATAAAAACATATTGAATATATAATGTGATAACACAGTAAATGCTATCGTTTGTAAAAATGTCATAGATATTAAACTTTTTTGTATACACCAGAAAATGAAATAGTTTTATATCTATGACATTTTCACAAACAATAACATTTACTGTGTTAATATATTTATGAAGTAGTTTTATATATATAACATTTTCACAAACAGTAGCATTTACAGAGTTAATATTACACAATATATATATAACATTTTCACAAACAGTAACATTTACTGAGTTAATATTACATAATATATATATATATATATATATATATATATATATACACACACACACACACACACACACACACACACACACACACAGTAGATCCAAACCACTATTTTTTTTTCAAAATTACCATATTTTTAAATGTTTACTCTAGCGACATTCAATCCCCACCACTACCCATCCCCATCGTCGGAGCTTCAACGACTTTCATCAGAGCTATGATTTGGGTTGGTAGTAGTGGCATAGAGTGCCGATGGGGCGGACCTCTGAAATTAAGAGAGTATTAGATAAATGGGGTTTGGATCCACCGGAGCTCCGATTTGGGATGAGTAGGGGTGACATTGAGTTAGGTTTATATCTATAACATTTTCACAAACATTAACATTTACTGTGTTCATATAACACAATATATATATATATATATATATATATATATATATATATATATATATATATATATATATACAAACCTCTTTTTCTGATATTATCTTATTTTTAACGGTCCGCGCCAGCGGCATCCAATCCCCACCACCACCCACCCCCTTTATCGGCGCTCCAACAACCTTCATCAGAACTCTGATTTGAGGTGGCATGGGATGCCGAAGTAACATTTTCACAAACAGTAACATTTATTATTTGTGAAAATATTACAAAGATAAACCTAATCCAATGCTACCCCTACTCACCTCAAACTGGAGCTCCGGTTTATCCAAACCCCATTTATCCAATATTCTCTTATTTCCTAAGGTCCCCGCAAGCGGCACTCCATGTCACCCCAAATCAGAACTCTGATGAAGGTTGCTGGAGTTCCGACAATTGGTGTTGGTGGTGGTCGGGATTAGATACCGCTAGCGCGCACTACACCAAAACAGGTAAATTGTAATGGGTAAAAATCGTTACAAAAAATATTTGTAACGGATTAAATCCGTTAGAAAATCAGCGTGATTTATTTTACTGACAGAATTTGTAACAGGTAAAATCCGTTACAAAATCAATATTTCTAACGGACGAAAACCGTTACAATTTATTTTGTAACGGATTTAGCATTGGTACACATATTGTATATTAGTAACGGATTTACTAAATTGTAACGGTGTTTATCCGTTACAAATATAGATTTTGTAACGGATGTAAACCGTTACAAAATACATTGTAATAAATTGCGAGTGTCATATATTTGTGATGGATGTTTTGATTTGTAACGGTTAAAGTTCGTTAGAAATATTAATATATATTTTTTAAATATATTGATTTCTTATTAAATAACTCGATACACTAATAAAAACTCATGCTCAACAAATGGCAATGATGCACTACACTTAACCAAAACTCACAAATTTCACTCAAAACATAAACACACGTGACAAAATGTATGAAACTATATTTCGATGACAAAAAATATTTTCAGTGACATTAAACTGATCTAAAACTATATTTTATTCATAACCATTAAAATTCCAAAAACAAAATATAGTACGAGATAAACCATCTAGCTTATAACCATAATACTACTCAAAACGAAGTCTAACAACTTTAAAGTTCTAAACATAATATTCTCCCCAAAGTAGTCTTCGTGATATTTATTGCAAAAGTAGAATTCATTCTCCCAGAAGTAATCTTCATATTTCCCAATAAGAACCTGTCGAACAAACTCAATCTTAGTATTGGAAAAAACTAAATTATATGGAATTTGTTTTAATTAAAAGACACAAGAAATTAAAATGGCACATCATTTCAAATCAAAACTAATAATAATTAAATTAGTGGTCATGTGTCAAAACAACACAGGGTTGTTCATCAGATGAATTTATACATACTACTATTACTGCCAATTAAAAAGATTGAAGTGGGAAAAGAAATATTTTTTCCCTCAAAATGTCAAAAATTTGAGAAGCAGTATAATAAAATAAAATCCACACCAATATAGCGATTCAACAATCCACCATCTCCACGACACCAAATACTAACCCTTAAAAACAAACGAAGAGTCTCCATTAAGTAATAGCGAGCGTTAACCTCGTTTTTGTTGATATACTAAGTTTCTTTCATCCAAAGCATTCTTCGTTAAATAAACGAATTAACATGTGTTTATGGTGGATTAAGACAACATTAAAGTTAGATTTCAGACCAAATGTATGCATCACCTTCCTTATAGCTTTAATAGCAACTAGTGTGATATGTCGGGGATATTTTGCAATTCACCCTAATTTAGGAGGGACAAAAGAAAACCAAGAAAAGTAAATAGAAATTTCAACTCACCAATTTAGCCTAATTGCAATGGAAGGAAGTTCATGTCCATTAATACGGAAGACCTGAAGATCCCGTAAAAAATAACTGTTAAACTGCATAATTAGAAATAAATCAATACTAACTATACAAAAGATAAAAAACATAAACAAATATTTTATAGTTGTCCTTCTAATTTATCAACCACCATTATAACAAATGAATTGTATAGGATTTTGAAATCGAACAATATATTAAAAGACTGAATATAAGGATTAACCCTTTGAAGAAGAAGATTCAGAACTATGTATTTGACTGATTAATCAATGTGTGAGTTTATGATGTTATCTATATAGTACAAATAAAGAGTACCAAATCATCTTCGATTTGCGTCATATTGGGCAGTAATGCAACATTGAGCAATAATGTTTTTATTTGTTCCTACATCGTACTAAATGAAATGTGGAAAAGTTATTTATCGTAGATATATTCATAGCTAATATGTGCACTCATGTGCGAACAACAAAAAAACAGTTGGGAAACATGTGTTTTTATTGACTAAAGAAGTTTAAACTGTAAAAAATGTTTCTGCAATTGACTTACCTGAGAATGAAGCATGTTACTATACTTTAAATCTGTCCCTGAGTCAACTGTTTCCGCGTCGGGCTGCAATAAATAGAAATTCAGATTATCATCTCTTAAACCGTTATTTATGATCTTGAGTATTGAATGACTTATTGATGCACATCATTTAATAGATATGTGTTTAATTTATGAAATGATATCATGGGTGATTGTAGAATTTTTGTGTGTCCAGTCCTCGATTAGATGAAATGAACTAAGAAATTGTAGGATAAATGATATGAAAACATTGATGTTTGTATATACCTAAAATGTATGCAATGAATAAGTTTAATTCCAAAAATGAATCGATAGACGCAAAGTAGATATGAAATATTTCTGAATTACTTATCTAGGTAATACTCAAACAAATAATCTGTATAGTGAAGCAGTTAAAAAATTCAACAATTTTTTGGACCAATTAAGAAAATTAGAAACTTATTATTTGTTTTGGCATATTTTGGGTTGTAATGCAATTAGAAAACATTTGTTTGTAATGATTTTAACAGTTGATATTTATTTTTGTTTGTAATATATTCAGAAGTTTGAAAAGTTTGGTATGTAATGAGTTCAAACTAGGTAAAATCAATACAGGGCATATAATTTCATTTTCTTAAAAAATGCAAGCTAGGTAAAATCAATAGAGGGGCTTATTAATGACTGTGGAATGTTAAAGGGATTGGAGTATCAGCGGTAAAAGGTTGGATGTAAAATCAATACAGGAGCTTATGATTACTAATTCATATAATGAGATGAGATTAGAACGACTATTGACTATTATTTGAGAGGGATCTATAATCGACTGTGCACTGTTGAAGCCACCCAAAGATTCTCGCCCCCGGTTGGAATAATTCGTAAGTTAATTATTGGCAAAGAGGAAAGTTTAAGTCTGCGTGTGAATTGTCTTTATCGACCTGCTGATGTAAAACTTGGGAAAAGTGTTGTGCTGGAAGTAGCGCCCAACAAGGTTTTTTATTCCTTTCACATGGATAAAATACCTGCTGCATCGTTACTCCAACTGTGTAAAGTCGATTTCCTTGGTAAAGGTGTTGAACTTCCTTCAGGGATATCCTCATTTATGTGGAGAAGAGTGTATGATATTGAAAACAAGTGCTTACGATGGCTAACTGACCAAGATTATATTAATGTGAGTATTGTAGGTTTTTGCATCTTATATGTCGTGCCTTCATTAATCAATAATTCAATATCCTCTTGATTGCATTTTATAGTCTTGTTCAATGTGGGAATGATAGGAAGAAGTAAACCAACTGTTAGAAAAGACCCGATTAGAAATGTATCGAGTTGTGCAGTCAAGAGGCCGTTCTCTGAAACCTTTAAAAGGTTACTTAAAGCCCTGTTCAGATAGCGTACAAAATAGTTCCTCCCCATTTCACTCTCAGGTCAAAGGGAAGAAGAGGGAACTGGGTGGTCAAGGCTCTGATCCTGTAAAACGGAAGCGTACAGAGCATGTTAAAATCTGATATTGCTAAAATAACTGATAAAAGTGGCCTAGTACAGATTTTGAAGGGGTTGAGAAATTAGTGAAACTTATGCAACCTAATGGTACTGACAAGAAATTATATTTGGCTTTTAGAATCATCCTTGTTGATGTAATATCTGTCACATAAAGGTTTGATTACCTTTGAGAGTTTGTTCAACTCAGGGGTTTGTCTGTATTGTACAAATGGTTCCAAGAGGTTCACAAAGAGAAGATTGGTTATGATGGTACAAGTCCTAAATAAAGTGATAAATTTGTTGATGAATTTCTGTTGTCATTACTCCACACATTAGATAAACTTCTGATAACTCTTCATGTTCTAAAGACCTATAATGTCGGGAAGTCTGTGAATTATTTGTGTACTCATAAAAATCCTGAAATTCAGAAGAAGGCTTGGGGTTTGATTGGCACATGGAAGAAATGCATTAAAGCTGAAATGAATATGATCGATGCAAAGTATGGTTCAAGTCGTGGTGGTTGGCCTAACAAGTAGGTTATTTCTGACGTTTCTCACATGGGGAGCCGACGAATTGGAGGATCCTCCGAAGTTGGTGCAAAGGGATCCATTATACAATCTCGTGCAACTAAAACACCTCCCACGAAGCTTGGTTCTGGTGATGCTTCCAAGTTTTTAGCTGTATCCTCAGATTTGCCTCTCACAACAATTAAGGAGGAGAAGAGTAGTAGTTCTAGTCAGTCTCGGAACAATATCCATTCATGTTCTAGTGATCATGGAAAAACGGGGGTTTCTTGCAAGGAAGATTGATAATTCGCGAATATTGCATATTTCATCCGTCCAACCTATGCATTTTAGCCCCCTCGGGTGCCTTAATCTGTATAGTTAAGCCCGTTAACTAGAAAACCTCGGTTTATACTGTTAACATGCTATATGAGGTATAATTGGGCTTTTGTAGGTATTTAGGTACCAAGTATGGGATTCAGACGCATTTTGCTCAATTTTTGTACATAACCGCACGTTCAAGGGCAATCCGGTCATTTCACAGATTGGGTACCTAGCCCGACATCTACACGGAAGTCGTAGCTTTCCTCGCTAGCTTCGCGTGGCCGTGAACGGTGCATTATTCCGAGTCCGTATGACAAAGTTACGGATAATTGAGCGGAGATGGAAAGCATGCCAAAAGAGGGGAAACAACAGACCCCCAGGCTCGATCGATCGATCAAACAGGGCAACCCATTTGATGGACAGGGTTTCGCTGCGACTCGAGAGTCACCTACGCACCGGTCATTTTATATTCGGCTCACCTGAACTATACAAAAACCTAAATTACGACTACACTCAACTGGTGAGTACAACAGTAAGTCCGGTATCGAATCCACAGGGAATGTTTGATAGATCGTAACGAATTATGAATTCAGGAATAAAATTGTAAAAGGGTGATGTATAAATGTAAATGAAACAAAAGAAAAGTTCAATATAAATAAAGTAAAGCGAGGATCGGGACATCATCCTACCATTCAGATCGAAGCCACTACTAATCAAGATTCCGGCTCGAAAGCAATTTAATCGAGCATTATCAATTAACCATAAACTTCACATAATAAGGAATTTAAGACAAAGTTGAGAGAATAAACACATAACCGAAAATTGGTCGCACGAGGCTTAAACTCGGATTATCTCTTTAAACCCTAACGATGCATGACATAGAAAGTTAAACGCATAATAATCCGACTTTAATTCGCGAGGGTTCAATTAAACGTAATTTTGCACAAAACCTAATTTTCGGAGCTCGGGGACCGAAAATGGCGGAAATGAAATCCCGGCCCTATTTATTTAATGGTGCATAATGAATTAAACTAAATTATGTTAATTAAACTAGGAAAGCAAGAATTAAAGCATGTAAACTAGTTAGAAAGCACGGAAACTAAATAACAAAACAAGGAAAGATGAAGAACAAACTATATTAATGGAAATGGAAGTGAATAGTTCAATCTTACAAAACCACATGGGTTGTCAATCCAAGAAGAAGAGAAAATGAAATCCCCAAACCAAACCCTAACTAAAACTATCTATATCAGAATATGAGAGTGTGTATTTTCTTATTACAACCAAAATTGGCTTAAGTAGTAAGTTGGAATAAAAGAAAAGAAGAAAGAAAGGAAGAGAAAATATCTGCTGGAAAAAATAGGGCATCGATCGATCGACCCCTGTGGTTGATCGATCGACAGTTAAAATCGTGGAAAAAATAAGAAGGCTCGATCGATCGACCCCCAGGCTCGATCGATCGATCAAGCAGGGCAACCTGCTGTTTCCCCTATTTTGGCATGCTTTCCATCTCCGCTCAATTCGCCGTAACTTTGTCATACGAACTCGGAATCATGCACCGTTTGCGGGTTAAATATAGAGATTAAGGCACCCGAGGGGGCTAAAATTCGTTGGTTGGACGGATGAAATATGCAATATTCACGTATTATGTGTGCAACACTTTTTTCAATCAAAATTTCACACCCGATCTTGTGCGGCTTAAGTTATTTTCATTTTCCATTAAAGACAAAGCAAAAGATTGGTTGATTACCCTTCCCCCCAACTCTGTGGGGAATTGACAGCAGTTGCAAGACCTCTTTTTAAAGGAATTCTTTCCCATACATAAGACAAATGCGCTCATGAAACAAATTCAAAACTTTCAACAATATGATCATGAGACGTTTGACAAATGTTGGGAACGCTTTAAATCTTTAAAGAGGTCTTACCCGCATCACAATTTTGATCAGATGCGATTAATTTCAGTCTTTCACAGAGGGCTTAATCCTTTGACCAAACAATTGGTCGAAACAACGTGTCAAGGTAGTTATGTTGACGAGGAGATAGAGCTGAGGATGGCAGAGCAGGGATCAGGCCAGCACACTGAGGTGCCTACCACACTTACCGACGCTCACTTTGCGGCGTTAGAGGCACGGCACGAGCGCATATGGGAGGAGACCCAGTTGCGGCTGGCGACTTTGGAGTCGCAGTTTGACCCGTATGGGGTTGACCAGCTCCAGGACCGGACTGAGCAGCGACACGAGTTTCATATGGTCCATGCCATGATGCATGATCTCTATATCCAGCAGCATGGCCCTGAGGCGTCGCTTCCGCCGCATTTTCACAGTCCGTACGACCCAGCTAATCGGGGTTCGTCCAGTGGTGCGGGTTTCTAGACCAGTGTATGGGTTTGGGTGGTTTTTCTGTATGGCTGATGATTTGTATCATTTTTGGGGGCGATTAAGCGAACTATGTATTCTCTGTTTTACTTTTTTCACATTGATTAAGATGATTGTACTGAATTCTATGATATTAGTAATGATAATTTAGTTATTGTTGAAGTATTAGATTTTTGAATTCTATGAAAAAATTAATAATATATTTATTAAAAAAAATTCAAAAATTCAAAAACTATTTTCTTTATTTCTTTTCCCTTTCTTGGGCATGTCGCCCTATTTTCCTATGATAAACTTAATAATTGCCTTATCCAATGGCTAATTCAATAATGCATTTTCTATTTCTTTCATGTTATTAAACTCTGGTCCTTATATTATTCAACATCGGGGATAAATGCATGAATTAAACCTTGAAACCCATGAGCACTTGAGCATATTTTCTCAATCATTCGGTAGGGCAATTATAGCTTGGTATCTTGTTGTTGCTTTGTGTACACTAAAAACCTAGCGAGTTTCGTTCTTTTCTTCGTTTCATAGTGTTTATACATTACTCTCTTTTTCTCGAATAACGTATTTTGTTGGCGATCTCATTTTCTTTTCATTGATTGCATATTAATTGATGTATCACATGAGCATGATTTTCAAAGGTGTTGTGTCTCGAGAATCACATGAAACTTTAGGAAAGGATCTTAGGCTCTCTTTGTTGTTAACCCATATGACCTTAACCTTACCCTTATACATGTCCCTAGTCAACCCCGTTGAACCTAATTATGACCTTTCTTTTCGTCCCAATTCCCTAACCAACTCCACATTGGAGTTTTACACCATACACATTACCTTTCTTACCTATGTTTGGAATGATATTTGGGATTGAATGATGTTGTGTAGTGTGGGTGCAATTTAAGCAAGAAAAGAGTGTTAAAAGAAAAGAGAAAGTTGAAAAAGAGAAGAAAAATAGAAAGTTGAAAACAAAAGAGAAAGTATAGAAAAAGAAGAAAAGAAAAGAAAGAGAAATTTGTATATGATGTTCATAGTGATTCAATAATCCTTGTTACTCTCTTGATTGATATATTTATTGCGTGTTTGGAAATCATTTTCCAATTTTGAAATTGCCCGCCATTTTCCATTATCCCAAGTATTTTCATCTCCGAGCATTTTTCGTATCCGTAAATACATCCTTTCATTTCATTTCCCATAACCCCAAACCCACATTACAACCCAATAAAGTCCTATTTGATCCCAGGGTAACGTGATTCAAAGGTCGAACATTAGCGATAATCAGTTTATGTGCATTTCACATTAATTAATATGCGCTATACAATTTTGGTGATGGACTTTAGGTCCATCACTAAAATCAACAATGACCAACAACATACAATTTTAAATTGATTTGACTAGATAATTTATAGATTCTCAGATTTATGAGATAAATTTTCCACACAAGCAATAAGGGGTTATCTTAAAAGTGACCACAATTCCTTCTGAAACATTATCATTCCAGATGAATATTAGTCATAAGAAAAAAAGAAGCAAACAAATAGGTAAACTAAGTAGGAATAGCTAGCTGGAAGACAATATGGGAAGAGAAAAAAATTGTAGATACGACAAAGAAACACAAAATCAAACTCAAAACAAAATAGAACGTACCTAAGCATTTTGTCAAACACAAAACATATAAAATTTCATCTTCTCTTATAGTGACTTGAGCGAATACAAAATACACACAAAAAATAAAAAATCATCATCGAAACAAATAGATTAACGGATCAATTCATAGTTGCATCTTATAACAAGTTTCAAAACACACACACACGCACAAAGAGAGAAATCGATCAAACCTTTGCAACACGAATTGGTCAGGGGAAGACGATTTAACCTCTATAACACGAATTGGTATGCAACACGGATGGGTTTTGATGATTCAGAAGTTAGCACGAGGTAGAGTCCGAGGGAGAGGTATTGGTTGGGGGAGGGGCAAAGGTAGGAGGGGAGAGGAAGGGAGGTTAATGACTTTTGCAACACGAATTAGGAAGTGGGGTATTTCTTTCTATTTTTTCATCTAATGAATTTTGCAACGGTTACAGATGTACGGTTATATTTTATTCGTAACGGTTTTTAACCGTTATAAATTTCCAACTCGTAAAATCCGTTACAACTAGAAAAATAAATCCGTTACAAAATAAGCCTTTTGGTGTAGTGGCGGGCCATTAAAAGTAAGACAATATCAGAAAAAAGGGTTTTGGATCCACTATATATATATATATATATATATATATATATATGTTGATGTAAAAAATTAGATCACTCTAATTATTCAATCACAGATAAATAAAATGAGACAAAGATTTTTAAAGTGGTTCAGCCTTATAAGAATGGCCTACGTCCACTGTTATGTTATTGCTGAGTGTTTGGGAATTCTCGAATTACAAGTTCTCTCAAGAAATTCCGGTCCCTTTGAATGAGGGTGATACAAGGTATTTATAGCCCTTAGGCTATACATGAATGGGTTGATACATTAAATGATATACATATGAAAGGGTAATACATTTAATGCAGCGTGTGCATCAAGATGATAACATTCAATGAATAGTCGAACTGTTGATATTCTGGCAATTAATACTACGGCCGAGATGCAGCTCGGACCGCCTTAGTTGCTCGTTGCTCAGGAGTTCCTCGGAGTGCTGAAGTTCCTCGGTATATCCTCGTTGCTCGGACAGAACATGAGTTGGTCGGGGAAATGAACTTCCTCGTTGTTATTGTACCACGTAGATTGACAAGTGTCTTCGTATGATTCGTCCACATCAGCATATTAATTTTGGTATCAACAGAAGCCCCCAATGTTTCATATTTCGAACTTTGAGGAGTATGGAACATTCTTTCTCTGTTTATGGCAATATTGAATGATCTTCCTGGGTTTTAGGAGCATCGTATTTGAATTTATTTCCAAATTCAAAGAATCTGCCTTTTTTCGAACTTTTAAGAGCGCTTCGATCTTAGTGCCCTCTTTGTCCTTTTAGCCGTCGGAAGTTTAATAGTTTCTTTTTTGTAATCATTTCCTTCGCCGCTTCCCAAGGCAAAGTATTTAAACTTCTTAGGTAACCATACCGTCTTCTTCTTTTTCCAATTTCCTGCATTCAAGCATTCTATTCTCTCCTTCTCTCTTGTGCATTCATCCTTGTTTTCGTTCGTTGTCAACATACCTCCTTTCTTCCTGTAAGATCTTCTTCCTTTCTTCTGTATCTCTTTTATTCAGTATGGTTTATATTGTGGAGTCTGTTGAGAAATTTCGTTCCGATTTTTCCATTCCTTCCTGGGTAACTCTGGAGGTTCTTTCTGAGCCTTTAGATTATTTTCGATTGGCTGAGGTACATTGGTTCCCCAGTCTATTCATTGCTGAATGTGGATTTTCTTTTCCGCCAAACCCATTGTGTCTTGAGTTTTGTCAGTATTTTGATCTTGTCCCTGCAAAAATAGCCCCCAATTCATGGAGAATAATTAATGGGGTGTACAAATTAAATCTAACTCATGGGACTCGTTTAGGGATCCCTGAAATTATGTATTGCTATAAATGAGCCATTCTAGATAATATTTATTACTTAAAAACTAGGTTTCTGAATAGGGCTCTTGTAGTTAACCTCCCTGACTCAAATAGAGATTATTTTGAACATGGGTTGGTTATTAAAAATTGGCAATATGCCCCTTTAGTTGGAGATGGAGTATACAACGGTCCCAGATGCCCCCCATATGGCAATGGGATAGGTTTATTTTTCATTTTATTTCACTTATGAAATTATGCTTTAATCATGTTTGACAAAATATATGACTGATATCTCATTATGTATTTATTTGCAGTTGATAGCAAAAGAAAAACTCCAAAAGAATCAGAGGTTAATATTAAGCATCTGAAACTTATCTGGGGTTTGCATAAGAACGTTGCAGATGAGCACATCAGGTCTGCATCATATTTGCTACAGTATAAGAGTTATACAACCTCTTATACTGCTCGCCCTGTTGAGCCAGCTTCAACTCCAGAGGATTCTTCTTCAGATTCTCATCTTCCTTTAAGTCAGAGAATGGGCAAGAAAATAGCTCCTCCTGCTCTATTTGATGACATTACTTCTGCTGCTGGGACCAAGAAAAGCAAAGTTGATGTCCCAGAAGGGACTAAGAAGGTGGATGTTGCACCTTCCAAAGCTGCCGAGAAGCCCCCAGTGGCTCCGAGCAAGAAAGTTGCTCCAGTAGAAGTGATTACTGTATCTCCGACCAAGAGTTCTTCCTTGGTTGAAACTGCTGAAGTTACTTTGAGGAGATTGAGGAAATCATCCTCAGTCAATTTGGCTGAAACTGTCTCTTCTCCACCATCTGGTGTTGTTGGTGTTCCAACCATCATTCCTCTGAGCTCTGCAATGAGCTCGGTAAAAACTTGGATCATACCCGAGGTCCAAGGAATTGATGAAAATATTTCTAGGGATATGTTGACATCCCTAGCTACTTGTCACCTTGCTTCGGTAAATTTCTCACATTCTGAATTTCTTTCTTTCTCTGAATGCTTGCATTTTTGTATTGACTTTACTGTTTTTCTCATCTTTCAGCTGGTGAACTGTTTCAATAACATCGTGAAGAAGGACGAGGCAATTATAGCTTCCAGCTCCTCGTTTGGTGTAGAGGATGCTCTGCTGGGTTTAACCCAATCTTTGAAGGATTCTCGTCAGCAGTATGACGAGGACAAAGCCGAATAGGAGAAAAAATTATCTACAGTTAGGCCGAGAAGGTGAAGATGGCTGAGATCTCCAAGAGTTTGGAGAATAAAGTGAAAAGTTTAGAGGTCGAGCATAAGAAATATGACGACAAGCTCAAGAATTTTGGAGAACTTGAGGATAAACTGAGGAAGGCAGAGGAAGAGTTGTCTGCCCTGCGAGATATCAAAGGTTAAAAAAAAGAATTGGATGCGAAGCTCTCCTCGAAGAAATTGAGAAGAAAGCTCGCAGTTAAAAAATCCTTCAGCGAAGGCTGGGATAACGGATGGGACAAGGGGATTGCTGCGATGACATCCCAAGTTCAATACGGGAAGTTGAAATACTTCCGAGATGGCTGGGTAGCTGCCCTACAGGAATTGAAGATCAAGGATGATTCTGGGCTATTCCAGCTACACCTCCCTTGTCCTCCTCCACCAATTGTGGAAGAAGAAGAAGATGAGCCTGTCTCTGATGAATCTTCTATGGCCATAGGTGATCAAGTCCCTGCATCTCTATCTTCTGCCAGCGAGTACATTTCTTCCATGCCTCCTCCTCCTGAAAAAATTTCAACTCCTGCAGATCAAGTTGATGTTACCACCGAGCAACCAAGCTCCTCGTCCCAGCCTCCCGAGAAAGTCTTGGGAGACAAGGAAAAGGTGTGAAGTTGTTCGGTATCATTTCTATCTTTCATTATTTGTAATCAAACAATGTAATCCTCTTGTGATCTTAATAAAATACATCTTTGTTCATCTCTGTTGTTGATGATTTGTTTTTGTTGATTGTTGTCTTTTTCTTATCCTTAGTTTGTTGCTAGAATGGAACTGATATCTGCACATGATACAAAGCTGATGTAGCAATGTCATGAATATTATAAGGCTGGTCAAACAAACCTTAGTACATCAAAAATTGCTGACATCCTTGGCCATGATGCCTCAGAACAAGTAATTGAGGCTTATCGGTATTTGAAGGATTTACTTGACCGAGCTGTGGCCAATAATGTGGCCTACTATGACTTGATTGAGGAACTTCATTATTCCTTAGAAGATCTCCAAGGTCAGCACAATGAATCAATGGCTTTGTTGCACAAGGAATATGAAAATAGATATCAACAGCTTTCTTTTGAAACAGGCCATAAAAACATCCTTGCTGAATACGATGTTAGGGAAAGAACTTTAAAAGGTGAAGTCGAGGCTTGTAGGCAGATTGCTGAGTTGTTGGAACAAGAGAACAATAATTTGCAGAAAAAGTTGGCACAGTATGAATCTGCAGCGTCATCTTCCACTGCTTTAGTGCAAGTTACCAATGAAGGTTTCTCATTCTTAGAAGTTGAGAATGCCAAATTAAGGCAAGAGTTGGACGTTCTGAGAAGATCTGTTATTCCTGTGACTTCTCGGGGACGAGGAAGAGGTTCTCATGGGCGAGGAAGAGCTATTCAAAATATTGCCGAGGAGCAAAGTTCTCTAATGGCTGCTCGGAGTCGATCAAGAGTTCTTAGCCGCAATGTTGAAGAGGCTCGCACTCAATCTACTTTGGAAACTCAAGCATACCAATTAAACGCTAAAGATCGGGCTTTATCTGAAATGTCCAAGAAAAATCTATCTTTGGAAGATCAACTTACTGCAACGAAGTCTGCTTTGAATGATAAAGATGTTTTTGCCAGGAGCCTTCACGAACAATTGGATAGATTAACCTTCCAATTCCATAAGCAGCCCAGGGAATTTTGGATGGCAGGATACAATGAAGCCCTTGTTCATTTAGATGCTCGGATTGAACATGCCAATAATGAAGGTTATAAGCAGGGGTGGTTGAACGCCCTGGGTGTACTGAAATTGGAGCAAGGGCATTTTTTATGGGATTATCATGCTCCAGGGTTACTAGATTTGCCTGTGCCACCTTTCAAATTGGACATGGAATGGATCCCAGCTCGTTCCATTCCTCGGAGTTTAATTTCAAAATATCTCGGCGACTATAGTCTTCATTCTCAGACTGAATTATCTCATCCAGAGCATCTCTTAGATACACCTTCTGTGATGAACGTCAGAATGCTTAGAGATATTAATTTCATCAATTCTCCTCTTTGCTTAGAAGATCCTCCTGCGGGCGAGGAACCTGTTTCAAAAGCCAAAGGAAAGAAACCAATAGAATAGGTTTTTCAATGTAATAATTAGCACATATGTATATCTTGTAATACATTTTTATCTTAATGAAAGAATTTCATTTTCTGTTTGCAAATTTGTATTGCGATTATCTTGTGTTTATTTTTACATTTTTACATTTGTGTATATGTATCTGTTGAAAAGATAACAATATGACGCTGTTCATCAACCAACTTAGTAATCAAAATTACAAATATCAATGTTACTCAATCACTTAATAATAAAGTAATGAGTATAAAATGTTTAAAATGTTTCCAACCAACCAAGGTTGTTAAATTGTGTTTGTCGACCAACTACAGTTTATGGGTTTTTATCCCCGACCAACCATACTTGGTAAATTTTTTCATAAAATGTGCCCGACCAACCATGGTCGATAATTTATCCTCGTCGACTAAGTATAGTTGATCACCGACCAACTATACTTGGTTCAGTTTGGAATTCTTTGTATTTTCTGGAATGATTTTACCTTCCGACCAACTTGTTGGCTTATTTTCAAATCAAATTATATTGTTCTTCCCTCAACCGTAGTTGATTATTGAATTATCAGGTTCTTTCGAACTATCTTGTCCACTAGTTATCTTACTAACCTTAGTCGGTCACGCTAGTGTACACCTCCTAACCAAAGGAGTATATTTTTGGTTCTTTCGAACTTTCTGTCCACTAGTTATCTTACCAACCTTAGTTGGTCACGCTAGTGTACGCCTCCTAACCAAAGGAGTATATTTTTTGGTTCTTTCGAACTTTCTGTCCACTAGTTATCTTACCAACCTTAGTTGGTCACGCTAGTGTACGCCTCCTAACCAAAGGAGTATATTTTTGGTTCTTTCGAACTTTCGTCTTCTTTTTGCTGTCGAGCAGCGTAGTGTACAACACTAGTATTCTCGAAAAACTTTCAAACAAAGGAGAGGAAAATGGTGAAAACATCATCGTTTTATTCATATTGATGGAACCGTTGTACATTTTACATCATTGATAATACTTGCGAAGGTGTTCAGCATTCCAAGCATTCTTGAATTCTTCTCCTTCTAAAGTTGCTATTCGGTAAGTTCCTGGTCGAACAACTTCTGTAACTCGGTAAGGCCCATGCCACTTTGCCTCAAATTTATTGTGTTTCTGAATTACCTTCTTTAGCACATAATCCCCCTCTTTTAAGTCACATTTCCTCACCCTTTTATTGTAGAACAGAGCTGTGCGTTGTTGGTAAGCAGCATTCCTAATGGCTGCCTCTTCTCTGACTTCCTCGAGCATATCCAAATCCAGTTTTCTCATAAAGTCGTTGACTGGGGAATTGAAATTCAGCACTCTGTGTGTTGGGAGACCTAACTCGGCAGGTATTACAGCCTCACTTCCAAATGCCAGCATATATGGTGATTCTCCAGTCGCTGCTCGGGGAGTTGTTCGGTAAGCCCACAATACTGATTGTAGCTCGTTAATCCAGTTAGCTTTAGCTTCACTTAGCCTTTTCTTCAAACCATTCAGCAGTGTTCTATTCGTCACTTCAGTCTGTCCATTGCTTTGAGGATGGCCTGGTGCTGAATGGACCTTCAAAATGTTCAACTGATGACAATAAGCAGCAAATTCCTCGTTATCAAATTGGGTTCCATGGTCTGTGATGAAGGCATGAGGGAGACCATATCGACAGATGATATTCTTCCAAACGAACTGGTATACCTTCTCGTACGTCATGTCGATGAGGGGTTCAGCTTCTACCCACTTAGTAAAATAGTCTACTGCGATGACGAGGTACTTAAATCTTCCTCGGGTGGTCGGCAATGGTCCCACCAAATCACTTCCCCACATGGCGAATGGCCAAGGGGAAGTTATGGGTGTCAACAATGCTTGTGGAGTTCGTCGGATAGAGGAAAAACGTTGGCACTTATCACATTTCTTAGCATAGGCTATACAATCAGCCCTCATCGTTGGAAAATAGTATACTTGAGTCATTACCCTTTGTAAAAGTGTTCGACCTTCTACATGAGCTCCACAAGACCCTTCATGGATCTCTTCAATCAATTCTTTCACTTCGGAGGGATGTACACATCTCTGCAAACCTGCCATAATTCCTCGTCTATATAAAATACCATTAGTTAATACAGACCGAGCAGCTTTATACTTCAATTTTTTAGCAGCGAGCTTATCCTCTGGCAATCCTCCCTCTTCAATATATATCCTGATGGGATCCATCCAAGATGGTCCTAAATCAAAAGTAATAACATTCATCGTCAAGTTTTCATCTATGCTCCGACTTTCCAATACTTCAATTGGTATCGTTCTTCACAGCTCGTTACGAGTAGCTGATGCTAGTCGGGCCAGTGCGTCTGCTTGTACATTCTCCATCCTCGGTATTCTCACCAATTGAATGGCATCAAATTCAGTCAGTAACTCCATAACCTTTGTATGATACTTTGCCATTAAATCTCCTTTAACTGCATATGTTCCTGTCATCTGATTTATAATTAATTAAGAATCACTTAATACAATTACTTGTCGTGCTTCCATAACTTTTGCTAAGTTTAAACCTGCTATCATGGCCTCATACTCAGCTTCATTATTAGAAGCTTTGAATTGGAATCGCAAAGCATATTCCATGTCAATCTCGTCTGGGGTGTTCAAAACAATTCCTGCCCCACAACCTGCTGTGCAAGATGAGCCATCTACATATAATCTCCATATGGGCAACCCGTCTTCAAATTTCTTATCTGATAGAGTTCCTCGGTGAAATATTTGTTGCTTCTTTTCATCCTCCCCTGGCACTTTTCGCTCCTCGTTGACCATCTCTTCTCGTTCTTCAACCAACCGGGGCTGGTCTGAATTTGAAGTTGATGATCCTTCTACATCCATAGGCCCTTTTACCAACCGGAGTTGGTCTGGACTTATGTCTGTTGCTCCTATAACATCCACAGGTTGGTCAGCGAGCAGTTTTTGTTCCTCGGGGGTATCAGGATATGTAAATTCTGCTATAAAATCTGCTACAGCTTGTCCTTTCAATGATGCTCTGGGCTCATACACAATATCATATTCACTGAGCTCTATTGCCCAGTACATCAATCTCCCTAACTTTTCTGGCTTATGAAGGGCTTGCCTCAGTGGCATGTCAGTATAAACGACGATGGTATGGGCCTGGAAATATGGCCTCATTCTTCTACTTTCTTCAATTAATGCCAATGCCAATTTTTCCAGCTTTGGGTACCTGATTTCTGCACCTCGGAAAGCCTTACTTGTGTAATAGATTGGTTTCTGGACTCCATTCTCCAATCTAATCAATGCTGAACTGACTGCATTCTCTGATACTACCAGATACAAATACAACTTCTCTCTTGTTATTGGCCTGGACAACAATGGAGGTGTTCCCAAATACTTTTTCAAATCTTGAAAGGCCTTCTCACATTCATCAGTCCACTCAAAAGTTTTTCGAAGTGTTTTGAAGAATGGGAGGCATTTGTCAGTTGCTCGGGACACAAATCTATTGAGCACTGCCACTCATCCTATAAGACTCTACACTTCTTTCTTTGTTGTTGGAGATCGCAACCCTAAAAGAGCTTTGATCTTATCTGGATTTGCTTCAATGCCTCTCTGGTTAACAATGTATCAGAGAAACATTCCTTCCCGTACTCCAAATGTGCACTTCATCGGGTTGAGCTTCATTTGGTATTTATCCAGTTGATCAAATGTCTGAGCTAAGTCAACTAGATGATCTGCAGCTTTCTTGCTTTTTGTCAGCATATCATCGACATAGACTTCCATGTTGCAACTGATTTGTTCGGTGAAAACCTTGTTCATCAGCCGCTAGTATGTCGCTCCTGCATTTTTCAAACCAAAAGGCATAACATTATAGCAATAAGTTCCCCTAGGGGTAATAAAAGAAGTACTTTCCCTGTCTTCAGGTTTCATTTTGATCTGGTTGTAACCAGAATACGCATCCATGAAGCTGAGAAGCTCATGTCCCGAGGTAGCATCCACTAGTTGGTCAATTCTGGGCAATGGAAAATGATCTTTTGGGCATGCCTTGTTAAGATCAGTGAAATCAACACACATTCTCCATTTATTGTTCTTCTTCTTTACCATCACCACATTTGCCAGCCAGTCTGGATATTTCACATCTTCAATGAATCGGGCTTTCTGGAGCTTCTCGACCTCCTCTTGTATGGCTTGATTCTTCTCGGGGGTAAATACCCTTCTTCTCTACTTTACAGGTTTGATCTCCTTATTCACATTGAGTTCGTGACATAAGAAGTTTGGATCTATTCCTGGCATGTCCTCATGACTCCATGCGAAAGTTTTCTTCCTATTTCTCAATAACATTATCAATTCTTGCTTTATTGAAGCATCTAACGATGAACCTATCTGGGTTACTCGTTCAGGGTGCTCCTCGTCCAGAATAACATTTTCTGTAGATTCTACCACCTGTCCTTTTACAAGTTGGGATTCATCCCTGGGATCAAGAGTTTCAATCTCTGTACCTTCCTCCACCTGGTAGGTGATAGTCTTTTTCCTTGATTCCTCAAGCTCTTCTTTCTCGGCAGATGAATAATAGCATTCCCGAGCTATTTTTTGATCACCTTTCACAACTCCTACTCCGAAGTTTGTTGGGAATTTTAAGCATTGATGCACTGTAGACGGAAATGCTTCGAACTTCTTCAAACCAACTCTTCCCATGATGATGTTGTAGGCTGACTGCACATTCTTATCCATCACAAAGAAGCGTATTCTTTCTGTTCGACAAGCAGGCCAAGTTCCAATGAATATGTCCAACTTGATCGTCCCAAGTGGAAAAACTTTCTCGCCAGCAAAACCCAGAAGGGGTCTGTGATAAGGTTCCAATTGAGATAATTTCAAATTCAAGCTATCAAAACATGAATAGTACATAATGTCTACTGAACTACCATTGTCCACCAACACCCTTGAAATCACCGTGTTTGGGAATTCTCGAATTACAAGTTCTCTCAAGAAATTCCAGTTCCTTTGAATGAGGGTGATACAAGGTATTTATAGCCCTTAGGCTGTACATGAATGGGTTGATACATTAAATGATATACATATGAAAGGGTAATACATTTAATGCAGCGTGTGCGTCAAGATGATAACATTCAATGAATAGTCGAACTGTTGATATTCTGGCAATTAATACTACGGCCGAGATGCAGCTCGGACCGCCTTAGTTGCTCGTTGCTCAGGAGTTCCTCGGAGCGCTAGAGTACCTCGGAGTGCTGAAGTTCCTCGGTATATCCTCGTTGCTCGGACAGAACATGAGTTGGTCGGGGAAATGAACTTCCTCGTTGTTATTGTACCACGTAGATTGACAAGTGTCTTCGTATGATTCGTCCACATCAGCATATTAATTTTGGTATCAACAATATATATACTGTGTTATAACACAATAAATGTTAACGTTTGTAAAACTATTATAGATATAAACCTAACCCAATGTCACCCCTACTCACCCCAAATCGGAGCTCCAGTGGATCCAAACTCCATTTATCTAATATTCTCTTAATTTCAGAAGTCCGCGCAAGCGGCATCCTATGCCACTTCTACCCAACTAAATAATAGCTCTGATGAAAGTAGTTGAAACTTCGACAATGGGGGTGGGTAGTGGTGGGGATTGAATGTCGCTAGCGTAAACCTTTAAAAATATGGTAATTTTAAAAAAAAAAGGTTTGGATCTACCGTGTGTGTGTGTGTATATATATATATGTTATGTAATATTAACTCAGTAAATGTTACTGTTTGTGAAAATGTTATATATATTGTGTAATATTAACTCAGTAAATGTTATTGTTTGTGAAAATGTTATATATATAAAACTATTTCATAAATATATTAACACAATAAATGTTATTATTTGTGAAAATGTCACAAATATGAAACTATTTCATTTCCTGGTGTATACAATAAAGTTTAATATCTATGACATTTTTACAAACTATATATATATATATATATATATATATATATATATATATATATATATATATATATATATATATATATATCCAATATGCTCCTATTTTTAAAGTTCCGTGTCACCCCTACTCACCCCAAATCGGTGCTCTAGATGATCCTGATTCCATTTATCCAATCTTATTTTCAAAGGTCCGCGCCAGCAACACCCCATGATACTCCGGTGGATCCAAAATCCATTTATTCAAAAGTCTTTTATTTTCAAAGGTCCGCGCCAGCGGCACCACATGCCACCCTTACCCACCCCAAATCGGAGCTCTGACGAAGGTCGTTGAAGCTCTAACAATGGTGGTAAGGATTGGATACCGCTAGCGCGAACCTTTAGATATAAGGTAATTTTGAAAAAAAAAGGGTTTGGATCCACCGTGTATATATATATATATATATATATATATATATATATATATATATATATATATATATATATACTGTGTAGTATTACCACAGTAAATGTTACTGTCTGTTTGTAAAAATGACACATATATAAAATTATTTCATATTCTAGTGCATACAGTAAAGTTTACGGTTTGTGTAAATTTTTTTCTTTGGAATTTTATAGCCTTCATGGATCTTGTTTGATAGATCTCATCGAGCAGATTTCAAAAATAGTAATTTTGCGAAAAACGGATTTCTGAATCAAAAGTTATGATTATTTAAAGATTAAAAAAAAAAGTCCAACCACTTATGTAACTTCCTAAAGGAAGTTACGGATGATTAGTTATAAAAGGGTAAAATGGCGAAAAAATTTCCTAAAAAGTTGGAATAGGACCTATGGGATTATTGAAAAGTCAATAGGACTTATAAGAATGTTGACCCCATAAATGGGATCTATGTGTAAAGACCCCTAATATATATGGAATGAAGAAAATGAAAGGAAAATGTTTTCCGAAAATAAATTTCCAATCTGGACTTCAATTAAAAGTGTACAAATAGCCCTTTTCTTCCTACTAATGCTTAATTCGTGCAAGTAAAAAAAAATCGTCCCAAAACCAAAATTACGCAGACGCCACCTTTTTCTCATCCTAAATAAAGAAAATTGCAGTTCTGGCACATCAGGTCAGGTCTCCATAATAAAGTCCACGGCGTCAAAGGATATGTCTCCTTGACATCAATGTGTTCCTTCTCGGTTGGCCCCTTAACAACAGAGGCACCAATAGCAAACTTATTCCCAAGTTTCTTTGAAGCTTTGCTAAGTTTAACTCCTAAAAATTTAGGGCCCGTATGGTTCGGGGTAAAATATGTTTCAACGCTGTGAAAAGTAATATGGTGAAATACGTTTTCACCTATTTAGAGTCAATTTTTTTTCTTATATTATTGTTTAAAATTTTATAATTATAGGGTGTGCACTTATTCACAATATTAATCCAACAAAAAATTAATTTTAAATAGATGAAAACGTATTTCACCATATTACTTTTCACCACGTTAAAGCATATTTTACCCCGAACCAAACGATTCTCTCGTTACGTGTTACCTTCTCAATAATAACTTGTTGCCTCTTTTTCTTTTTTATCATTCCACCAGGAAGACGTTTTACTTCTTCTTGCTTAGATGATGAAGAACTCCCAAGGGAGGCTATAGATTCAGAGATTGAAGTGGATTGGAGTTTGTTTGAGAGATTATCAGCACAGTTGCATCTTTGAGGATATGAGGGTAGAGATTGGGTGTGTTTTGGATTAACCAGGGTTTGCATTTCTCGAAATCGGGTTCAAAATCACAGTACTAATCCGCAAACCCAGCAGGATAATACACGGACCGCTTCGGCCTCCTTTGCCATTTTCTCCGTGCCTTTACCTTCACAAAAAAAAAATCTGATTACAAATAGTTGGGTAAAAATAATAACTCAGAGAAGAGAAAGGGAGACCTTGTGTAAAGGGACAGATGGAGTTTTTAAGAGAGAGAGAGGAAAGAATAATTAAGCAATAACTGAAAAGAGAAACGGGTGATGATGTGTTTGACGTCTTTAACAAATACAGAGGGTCGCCTATTGGAGAAGATGAAAGGTTTATAATTAATGAAACTTTTCTAAAAAAATTAAGGTAGTAAATGAAAAGTAACGGTTAAACAAAAGAGAGGAGATGAATGAAAGGAGATGAATGAAAAGTGGCCGAGGGATTTAACCCAGGGGGTGTGGTAGAGCGGAAGAGACTCTTCTTCCCTTAGTCAAGTGTCGGAGGTTCGATCCTCGCCTTGGGCATGGAGCAGCGTTAAATTCCTGGGCCAGTTGTTGTTGTTACAATGTATTTTAAAATACACAAATGGGAGCATTATCACCCACCATAACCACTTTTGCACTAATTACGACTAAAAAGAAAAAAAAAGTGACTCACTTTGTAGAAGCAATTACACCCACTAACCCCACTAGCTTTAAACACTTTCAACCTTCAATAGTAAATTGCTTCATCCGACCAAAATTAAAGGATAAGAGTTTGAAAGAACTTGAAAGAGCTTGAGAGCTTGAGTTTTTGAAATGAAAAAAAAACTTGAGTTTAGTTTTAGAAGAAAGAAAAATCGGGTGTTTTGGATTCAAAACAAAAATACTTCTTCTCTCCCTCTAAGACTGAAAATATATTCTTCATGAAAATATTTATTTCCCAAAATATTTTTAGAAGAGTTTGTTCCCCAAACTGAAATTTCGGATATTGAGCAATTAATTTAGAATGGGTGTTAGAAGACATATAACTACGGTGCATGGTTATATGATACAGAGGTGATTCTGGGCTTATTTTATCCTGGGGACGGCGTGACTGTAGACTACCTGCACAAAGAGGGTAGAGCCGCGAAACGTCTTAAAGAGAGCGACCTAGTCCACTACTCAACCCAAGAATCGTCTACGACGAATTTATAAACAATTGAGGTAATATTGTTTATTTTTATTGTGCAGTATTTATTTGGAATTCACGCATGAGGTTCATATTTGCGATAATCATATGAGGTAATAATTTAATTTTGAGCAGTAGACTTAAAATTAATTTATGATTTTATTTTTCGAGTTCTCCATAAAACTCTTTGGTGTGATTTTTTTTTCAATCACAATAGATAAAATGTACCAACAATTTTAAGACGTTTTATATCTACCATGGAGACCGAAAAATAAATCTTATGGGCATATATGATTATTTTTATGACGTCGAAATGAAAAAAGGCCTACTAAGTTTCTATGTCTAGAAATTATAATTTTGACCTTTTATCTCTAGAAATGACCGTTTAGCCACCGAACTTCCTAAATATTATATTTTGTGAAGTAGATACATAAATTTCAGTAATTTTTGGTCAATTCGGAATCGATCAATAATTTCGTGATAAATTAGAATTTGAGCAAAAATGAACCCCTTCATGGAAATCTTTTAAATAGGTCAATCCTATTTTTTAGTTATGAATGTGAAATATTATTTCACATAAGATGTCATTGTTGGAAATTGAATTGTATACTATTTTTGGACAATTCATTTGGAGCCACTTGTGGTTAAGAAAACAAATGACAATTTGTTATATGGAATCAAATTAAAAATTTGATATTTGAAAACAAATGAAAATTTCTTATACGGAATCAAATTATAAATTTGATATTTGGAAACAAATGAAAATTTGTTATATGAAAACAAATGAACATTTGTTATATGGATTTGAAGGGTAAGTTATAAACATTTGCTCCTTGCGCTATGTTTACTACAAAAAAAAATTTGTTCAAATATTTTTTGAAGTGTTTATGTGAAAGTGTAGTTGATATTTTTCAACCACACTAAAGTGATCGATGATGAGAAAAAAAAAACTGAAATTTTTGTTATGAATTTTGTTGGAATATCATCTCGGTTTTTTGATGATATGTAGACTGAAATTTCTTGAATTTTGGTATGCATGTAGTATGTTGAGATTATAAATTTTGGACTTTGGAATTTCTGAAAAAAAGCGTTGTATATCTTTTATTATGATTTTTACAAATGAGATGCGCAATGCTGAATTTTTTGGACAACTTGTAGTAAAACAAGTATATCTTCACTTGTACTTAATATTTCTGAGTGATTCCAATTTTGGGTAAGACTAGACTCATAAAGGATGAATTCTGAAAAATTTCATAAATTTTCAATAAGCAGTTTGGTCGTGATGAAATTTCAAACTTGAAGTTTTTCCTTTAGAACAAATATTTTGGACAACATTTTCCTAGAAAAATGTATCATGTCGTGTTCCCAACGGATTCAAAATATTTTGAAGCCTTTAAAAATTTCTTTTTCAAGGATTTATGAAGTACTTAGAAAAATTTGGACTCAACTTTATAGAAAATGAATTTCATAGAAATTGTATAATGACTTATACAATATTTGAGTTTGGAGTGCAACCGCTAGAATTTATATGAATAATTCTTTGTATTTATTCATTTATAAGAGTTGGAAAATGTATAGAATAAAATTGTATTCTGCAAGTTGGAATCAATTTGGTGTGCTTCATACGCGTGTAGAAATAATTTAGTTGGATAAAATTATTTTGACCCTATGCTTTGATTTGGAATAGAGGTTTAAACTCTAATATGAAGTATTATTGTATACATTGTGAAAAATTATATATTATAATTTTTTATGAAATAGATTGTATAATCTATATGTGACTTTCAGACCTTTGAAGGTCTGAATTTATGACTAAAACAAATGAACATGTATTTTTTGATTCGGCTATACATGATGACATTAAGCATGTATTTATTTAAGAAATAAGATTAATTCTTATTTAATGTTGAAACTCACAAGTTTAGATTTTATTTTATGAATTGAAGATATAGTGGGGGCACATTACATGTTGCTTCTCAATGCTATACCTAGAGAATTGTGGGGGCACTCAATCGAGTACCTCTCAACTATAATTAAAGAACATTTAATAGAATCTGAAACTTTGGTGATAACTCTTATTTTTGAGTTGTGAGTTAAAAATAACAGCTTGCTTATGTTATTGAAAAGGATTTGAAAAATCCTTAGAGAAGTCATGACATAAATGATTGATTGAATTCCTTGGAATAAACTAGAAATTAGTTTATAATTGACTTATCTTATAACTTTAAGATAAAGAGGTGTATACACACCATTTGAAGGAATATTGAGACCATTATCATTTATGAATATAAGCTTTGTTTAATAGCCGAAATTCATAAATATAACTTAGTTATACATGATGCATGTTAAATTATTCTCATGAAAATGAAGAAGATTCATTTAATTTGAATGCCATTGATATTATATATGATGTTGAGTTAAAAACTAAATATATATAATATTGTTTATCGAATGGTGACCTATGTAATGCAACTTACATATACCAACTCGAAGTTGGAAAATTAATATGGAAGGCACCAATAAATGGCATGATATTTTGATAAATCATCAAATGAGAATGAATTGAGAATATTATGAATCGTGTTTATCACTAAGCATATTGAAATAAGAATGCACTCTTATTTATTACGTAAGAATGATTAGCTAATATTTGGTTATAATATTTTGTTGCCTAGAAAACCAAATTCTTGCTAAGTCAAAGAGTTGGCATAAAGAGTTTCAATGAAACAAGAATAGTACTTGTTAATATTACAAGGCTATATGGATCAATTAATTGACCGAGTACATTGAAATACAAGAATATCTATTTATTATATATATGCTTATTATGAACTATCTTATACTCCACATGATCCAAGTATAAGAACACTATATATAGTGATAAGAAAAGATGAATATGCGAACATGTTGAGTAGTCTCAATTGAGCTACTAAATACAATTGACTTGGAATTCTTTTTGTGGGAGTACTATGAAGGTTTATAATTAAAAAGTGCATTCTTATGATATTGAGAAAGGTTATGTGTTTTGATAAAATCACGAACCTAGAATTGATTCTGAATCAATAATGGATATGTGTTTAACACATATTATGTTGCTATTTTTTTTGGAACTCCCAGAAATATTAATTATTGGCATAATTAATGATGGAGTATATGGTGATACCATTAGCTATGGCTAATGAGTAAATGAAAGGTTAAAAGACCTATTATAAGATACCATTTATGGTAGAGATTGACACTGTCATTTTATCCACAACAATAGAACCATGGCTATTGTAAAATTTTAGAACCGTTATCATAACGGAAGAACGGAAAATATGTCGTAAGCACAACATAGTGTGAGAACTTAAAACTAATGAGTTGTGTGTGTGGATTATGTTCGGACTGATGAGAATAGAACATGACTTATCCTATGACGAAAGGACTAGTGCGGGAGAAGGTGGTTAACACCTAGAAAAGGATCGGACTAAAGCCCAATTGATATTGAATCATTTGTGGTGGTAACCCAACCTATAGACTGGAGATCCCAAGAAATAGGTTCAAAGGGTAATAACAAGTCACGGTGATATGGGTTGAATCATGCTAATTATTATTTACGGGGTTTTACTCCGAGTTCATCCCTATAGAGCATGATATCCTGAAGCGAGTTAAGGTTGAGTTAATTATAACTCTTAATGATGATCTATAGCTCTATTTTGAGTGGGGTACCGAGCTACGGGAGTATCCTTGATAGATTCACCTATGTGGATGTGGAAGTATGGCCGCTTCCTATGGTAATTTTGGGCAAATTCCCTAGAGCGTTCACATAGTGGGATAGAAGCACATGGCCGTAATGTACTGGCTTGAGGACTACACCCAAGTAGGGTTATGTGTGGGATGTTGTCAGATATAGACTTCAAAACTACGAGTTACTCTAGTATAATATGAATCATCTTTACTACATAAAGGTTCAAGTCGAAAGACACCTTTGCTTATGCACAATTCTATTAATTATTATTGCTCAATAATTTTTCAAAATTTACTAGTGGGAGATATTTACTGATGATTGTGTTTTAAAATCCAAGTGGGGGATTTTTGTTACAATTCATTTTAAAATACACAAGTGGGAGCATTATCACCCACCATAACCACTTTTGCACTAATTACGGCAAAAAAGAAAAAAAAGTGACCCACTTTGTAGAAGCAATTAAACCCACTAACCCCACTAGCTTTAAACACTTTCAACCTTAAATAATAAATTGCTTCATCCGGCCAAAATTAAAGGAGAAGAGTTTGAAAGAACTTGAAAGAGCTTGAGAGCTTGAGTTTTTTAAATGAAAAAAAAACTTGAGTTTAGTTTTAGAAGAAAGAAAAATCGGGTGTTTTGGATTCAAAACAAAAATACTTCTTCTCTCCCTCTAAGACTGAAAATATTTTCTTCATGAAAATATTTATTTTTAGAAGAGTTTGTTCCCCCAAACTGAAATTTCGGATATTGAGCAATTAATTTGGACTGGGTGTTAGAAGACATATAACTACGGTGCATGGTTATATGATACAGAGGTGATTCTGGGCTTATTTTATCCTGGGGACGGCGTGACTGCAGACTACCTACACAAAGAGGGTAGAGCCGCGAGACGTCTTAAAGAGAGCGACCTAGTCCGCTACTCAACCCAAGAATCGTCTACGACGAATTTATAAACAATTGAGGTAATATTGTTTATTTTTATTGTGCAGTATTTATTTGGAATTCACGCATGAGGTTCATATTTGCGATAATTATATGAGGTAATAATTTAATTTTGAGCAGTAGACTTAAAATTAATTTATGATTTTATTTTTCGAGTTCGCCATAAAACTCTTTGGTGTGATTTTTTTTTAATCACAATAGATAAACTGTACCAACAATTTTAAGACGTTTTATGTCTACCATGGAGACCGAAAAATAAATCTTATGGGCATATATGATTATGTTTATGACGTCGAAATGAAAAAAGGCCAACTAAGTTTCTATGTCTAAAAATGATAATTTTGACCTTTTATCTCTAGAAATGACCGTTTAGCCCAAGAACTTCCTAAATATTATATTTTGTGAAGTAGATACATAAATTTCAGTAATTTTTGGTCAATTCGGAATCGATCAATAATATCGTGATAAATTAAAATTTGAGAAAAAATGAACCCCTTCATGGAAAACTTTTAAATAGGTCAATCCTATTTTTTAGTTATGAATGTGAAATATTATTTCACATAAGATGCCATTGTTGGAAATTGAATTGTATACTATTTTTGGACAATTCATTTGGAGCCACTTGTGGTTAAGAAAACAAATGAAAATTTGTTATATGGAATCAAATTAAAAATTTGATATTTGGAAACAAATGAAAATTTCTTATATGGAATCAAATTATAAATTTGATATTTGGAAACAAATGAAAATTTGTTGTATGAAAACAAATGAACATTTGTTATATGGATTTGAAGGGTAAGTTATAAACATTTGCGCCTTGCGCTATGTTTAATACAAAAAAAAATTTGTTCAAATATTTTTTGAAGTGTTTATGTGAAAGTGTAGTTGATATTTTTCAACCACACTAAAATGATCGATGATGAGAAAAAAAAACCGAAATTTTTGTTATGAATTTTGTTGGAATATCATCTCGGTTTTTTGATGATATGTAGACTGGAATTTCTTGAATTTTGGCACGCATGTAGTATGTTGAGATTATAAATTTTGGGCTTTGGAATTTCTGAAAAAAAGCGTTGTATATCTTTTCTTATGATTTTTACAAATGAGATGCGCAATGCTGAATTTTTTGGACAGCTTGTAGTGAAACAAGTATATCTTCACTTGTACTTAATATTTCTGAGTGATTCCAATTTTGGGTAAGAATAGACTCATAAAGGATGAATTGTGAAAAATTTCATAAATTTTCAATAAGCAGTTTGGTCGTGATGAAATTTTAAACTTGAAGTTTTTCCGTTTGAACAAAAATTTTGGACAACATTTTTCTAGAAAAATGTATCATGTCGTGTTCCCAACGAATTCAAAATATTTTGAAGCCTTTAAAAATTTCTTATTCAAGGATTTATGAAGTACTTAGAAAAATTTGGACTCAACTTTATAGAAAATGAATTTCATAGAAATTGTATAATGACTTATACAATATTTGAGTTTGGAGTGCAACCGCTAGAATTTATATGAATAATTCTTTGTATTTATTCATTTATATGAATTGGAAAATGTATAGAATAAAATTGTATTCTGCAAGTTTGAATCAATTTGGTGTGCTTCATACGCGTGTAGAAATAATTTAGTTGGATAAAATTATTTTGACCGTATGCTTTGATTTGGAATAGAGGTTTAAACTCTAATATGAAGTATTATTGTATACATTGTGAAAAATTATATATTATAATTTTTTATGAAATAGATTGTATAATCTATATGTGACTTTCCGACCTTTGAAGGTCTGAATTTATGACTAAAACAAATGAACATGTATTTTTTGATTCGGCTATACATGATGGCATTAAGCATGTATTTATTTAAGAAATAAGATTAATTCTTATTTAATGTTGAAACTCATAAGTTTAGATTTTATTTTATGAATTGAAGATATAGTGGGGGCACATTACATGTTGCTTCTGAATGCTATACCTAGAGAATAGTGGGGGCACTCAATCGAGTACCTCTCAACTATAATTAAGGAACATTTAATAGAATCTGAAACTTTGGTGATAACTCTTATTTTTGAGTTGTGAGTTAAAAATAAAAGCTTGCTTATGTTATTGAAAAGGATTTGAAAAATCCTTAGAGAAGTCATGACATAAATGATTGATTGAATTCCTTGGAATAAACTAGAAATTAGTTTATAATTGACTTATCGTATAACTTTAAGATAAAGAGGTGTAAACACACCATTTGAAGGAATATTGAGACCATTATCATTTATGAATATAAGCTTTGTTTAATAGCCAAAATTCATAAATATAACTTAGTTATACATGATGCATGTTAAATTATTCTCATGAAAATGAAGAAGATTCATTTAATTTGAATGCCATGGATATTATATATGATGTTGAGTTAAAAACTAAATATATATAATATTGTTTATCGAATGGTGACCTATGTAATGCAACTTACATGGACCAACTCGAAGTTGGAAAATTAATATGGAAGGCACCAATAAATGGCATGATATTTTGATAAATCATCAAATGAGAATGAATTGAGAATATTATGAATCGTATTTATCACTAAGCATATTGAAATAAGAATGCACTCTTATTTATTACGTAAGAATGATTAGCTAATATTTGGTTATAATATTTTGTTGCCTAGAAAACAAAATTCATGCTAAGTCAAAGAGTTGACATAAAGAGTTTCAATGAAACAAGAATAGTACTTGTTAATATTACAAGGCTATATGGATCAATTAATTGACCGAGTACATTGAAATACAAGAATATCTATTTATTATATATGTGCTTATTATGAACCATCTTATACTCCACATGATCCAAGTATAAGAACACTATATATAGTGATAAGAAAAGATGAATATGCGAACATGTTAAGTAGTCTCAATTGAGCTACTAAATACAATTGACTTGGAATTCTTTTTGTGGGAGTACTATGAAGGTTTATAATTAAAAAGTGTATTCTTATGCTATTGAGAAAGGTTATGTGTTTTGATAAAATCACGAACCTAGAATTGATTCTGAATCAATAATGGATATGTGTTTAACACATATTATGTTGCTATTTTTTTTGGAACTCCCAGAAATATTAATTATGGGCATAATTAATGATCGAGTATATGGTGATACCATTAGCTATGGCTAATGAGTAAATGAAAGGTTAAAAGACCTATTATAAGATACCATTTATGGTTGAGATTGACACTGTCATTTTATCCACAACAATATAACCATGGCTATTGTAAAATTTTAGAACCGTTATCATAACGGAAGAACGAAAAATATGTCGTAAGCACAACATAGTTTGAGAACTTAAAACTAATGAGTTGTGTGTGTGGATTATGTTCGGACTGATGAGAATAGAACATGACTAATCCTATGACGAAAGGACTAGTGCGGGAGAAGGTGGTTAACACCTAGAAAAGGATCGGACTAAATCCCAATTGATATTGAATCATTTGTGGTGGTAACCCAACCTATAGACTGGAGATCCCAAGAAATAGGTTCAAAGGGTAATATCAAGTCACGGTGATATGGGTTGAATCATGCTAATTACTATTTACGGGGTTTTACTCCGAGTTCATCCCTATGGAGCATGATATCCTGAAGCCAGTTAAGGTTGAGTTAATTATAACTCTTAATGATGATCTATATCTCTATTTTGAGTGGGGTACCTAGCTACGGGAGTATCCTTGATAGATTCACCTATGTGGATGTGGAAGTATGGCCACTTCCTATGGTAATTTTTGGCAAATTCCCTAGAGTGTTCACATACTGGGATAGAAGCACATGGTCGTAACGTGCTAGCTTGAAGACTACACCCAAGTAGGGTTATGTGTGGGATGTTGTCAGATATAGAGTTCAAAACTACGAGTTACTCTAGTATAATATGAATCATCTTTACTACGTAAAGGTTCAAGTCGACAGACACCTTTGCTTATGAACAATTCTATTAATTATTATTACTCAATAATTTTTCAAAATTTACTAGTGGGAGATTTTTACTGATGATTGTGTTTTAAAATCCAAGTGGGGGATTGCTGTTACAATGTATTTTAAAATACACAAGTGGGAGAATTATCACCCACCATAACCACTTTTGCACTAATTACGGCAAAAAAGAAAAAAAAGTGACCCACTTTGTAAATGCAATTACACCCACTAACCCCACTAGCTTTAAACACTTTCAACCTTCAATAATAAATTGCTTCATCCGGCCAAAATTAAAGGAGAAGAGTTTGAAAGAACTTGAAAGAGCTTGAGAGCTTAAGCTTTTTAAATGAAAAAAAAAACTTGAGTTTAGTTTTAGAAGAAAGAAAAATCGGGTGTTTTGGATTAAAAACAAAAATACTTCTTCTCTCCCTCTAAGACTGAAAATATTTTCTTCGTGAAAATATTTATTTCCCAAAATATTTTTAGAAGAGTTTGTTCCCCCAAACTGAAATTTCGGATATTGAGCAATTAATTTGGAATGGGTGTTAGAAGACATATAACTACAGTGCATGGTTATATGATACCGAGGTGATTCTGGGCTTATTTTATCCTGGGGACGGCGTGACTGTAAACTACCTGCACAAAGAGGGTAGAGCCGCGAAACGTCTTAAAGAGAGCGACCTAGTCCGCTACTCAACCCAAGAATTGTCTACGACGAATTTATAAACAATTGAGGTAATATTGGTTATTTTTATTGTGCAGTATTTATTTGGAATTCACGCATGAGGTTCATATTTGCGATAATCATATGAGGTAATAATTTAATTTTGAGCAGTGCACTTAAAATTAATTTATGATTTTATTTTTCGAGTTCTCCATAAAACTCTTTGGTGTGATTTTTTTTTTAATCACAATAGATAAAATGTACCAACAGCTGTCCCACCCATTGAGGTGCCTACAAATCAGCGAAGGGATTAGTCACTAAGTCGCTAGTGGATACCCTGGTGGAACCAAAAAAAAAAGAATGAAAGGAGAGAGAAATGGAGTTTACATAGTCCTATGTGGACACCCTTAGGAGAAGTAACAGTTTTTGTATCCATGTGTCATTATGTGGTGAGTTTAGTCTACAATATTTATATAGTTATATAGATATGTTGCATAAATAAGATTTAGTATGCATTATTAGATTGGTATTCTTTTTAATACTTCCTTTTAATGGTTGTATATACAATTTTTTTGCTTTAACTTTGAATTTATCTTGAATGTGGCAAAGTTGGAGAGAAAACAACGACCTCTAGAGAAGCATTTGTTGGAATATAATCATACAAGGAAACTTACATGCTGAATCAAGATCGAGATTGATCTCGCCGGAAAGTAATGGTCATATTAGAGCATATTTTTTCTTTAGTTTAACAAACCCTCACAGCCAAGTGATTACTTATGGTTGAAAATTTAGGTCGTCTTTGTTCAGATTGGTAACATAAATTAATCAACCAGTTTCAAATTCTAATAATGCCATAAATCCACAAATACTTATTTTCATTGAATTATCTAGAATCAAGTCGATTTTATCAATTCACCAAATTCCAAAAATAAAATTCAATTTTTTTTATATCATGGGGAGAATAAGAACTTCAAAAATTAGAAAACATGTGAGACATATTTATATAGGAAAGCATTGAAAAAAAAAGCATCATCCCGCCCCCAATTTCAAGTATACTAGTGCTAATAATGTTTGTACAATAATTGCGCAAAGTGTATACATGACTTAAACAAAAATCATTATCATTCCAAGACAATTCTCCAGCGCTCTCCACTTGTCACATATGCCCACACTAATAATGAGTTGCTATACATCCCAATAACTTTCATACTGCAGATCTTGGTATCCATGAATTTTAAATAAAATGCGATTAGTCCACACAAATCACTTTTGCTACATCTTAAGATGTATAATATGATGTATTTGATGTAAAAATTCTCTCAAAGTGAAAGATACAACAGGATGTCTAAATCTCTCAAAATAAAAGTGGCATTTTTGTAAACACTAGGCTGTAGCAGAGGAAGATGATTTTTAAACTTTTTTATAAGTTGATGAAGAAATGGGGAAAAGATTCACATTTCTCAAAATTCATTCTCTCACACAATTGAGATATTTCTCGCATGTACAAAAAACTTTTTTACGAGGACTCTTGACTTCGTACAAGGAGTTTAGATTAAGATTTTGAATATCATACACAACCTACTTCGAATGAGGACATCTCATTAAAAAAAAACTTAGTATGGGTAGTATAGGGGATATTAACCCACAATATAAGCAGTAATTTAGAGCTTATCCCCCAAATAATTATGAGTGCAGAAGAAGGACAAGGGAGATTAGATGTATGTGGTTCAGTAAGAAGATATGCCTATGTCCACAGGTAAAGGGGGAGATCAATTTATTAATTAGGAAGGACAATGGCAACTGAAGTACTAGGGTTGCTAGCTAAGATTCTAAGTTACCACATGCAGGTTACAATCAATCATCATTATGGGGGAGGTCGTCGTTATTTATAAGCTTAAGGATCCTACTCCTCTAGATCTCTTTTTGTTTATCTAAACTACAATCATAGAGTCTTATCAGGATTTGTCTTCCAAACCGTTAGTATGATCTTCAAAGATTTAAGTTTATTTCCCTTTAGATTCATGGTCTTCTAGAAACATGGTCTTCGTGAACTGTGTTCTCCCTGAGCCAGGGTTTCCCAACATACACCATCCACATGACATGACACATGGTATGATTTCATCCATTCTCACTTCAATTGCCCCCAAGGATGGGGTAATCATCCAACATGATGGCCGACCCAACTTTTTATTTGATTTGCCTGCACGTGTCCTAAAATAGTCATTAGGACGTATTTTTAAGTTTGCATATGGGATGGAATCCTAATCATTTCTTGTGCAATGATTTCGCGCGTACTCCCAACCTAGGGCCACGCGACACAATATCATTTTCCAGAGTAATAATGGCACATGAGCGCATGGTGCTTCATCCCAAGTGGTAGAAGGCTGCTAACGTGATGGGGGCAGAAGGTACAAAGCTTTCATAACCTTATACTTTTCCAGTTCTATGTTCATCAAGGTATTATTACTTGAATTTCTCACTCTAAATTTCTATCTAGTAGCAGAGATTTTCTCTACCTTTATTTTCTTCTTCTTCTCCATTTTCTTGCCATGTCTAGGCGTGGTAGAAAATACGAGATACTTACAGGTAACAACTTTCAATGATTTCATATGAAATATGGAATCCCAATAGTGTTAACATAAGGATATCCCTAGAGGAGGAGGATCTCCTGGATCTTCCCTCTGATGAGGTAGCCTTTATGATAGTTTCCATATTGGAAGGGGGTTCATTTCCCCCTTCACCCATTTGTTGGTGAGGGTACTCTATTATTACAAAATACCCCCTGCTCAAGCAAATGGTAGCTTATACCAAATTATGATGTGAACGGTTACCATAAACCAAATTTGTGGGACGGACCTAGGTCTTGAGGAGATCAGGTATTGTTACGACTTAAGGTCTTCCCCAAGTTCAGATCTCTACCACTTCCAAGATAGGGAAAAATTCTAAAATTTGGTCACATAGTTTACCTGATCACAAAAGGATACTGAATCCTCATGGTCTCTGGGGATATTTATAGTGAAGACTACGACGGTACCATGTTTCCTGCCACCAAGGGAGAACCTGGTAGGTCGTTTAGTTGTTTTGTTTTTTCCAAGTATTTAAAAAAATTATTGGTCGGCTTGATCGTTGTGTAGATCATTTTCTGAACACCAAACCATCCTATTGTCAGGTCGACCTTAAGAATTTGGAGAAGGTTTGGAGATGTCAAACCCCAAAAGGTGTTCATCCATATTAGGGGGAAGCTTGCATTTTTCTTGGTTATGATTTGACTATTTAATAAATCATCAACGTTATAGTTATTCCAGAGGCTCTAGTCGCCAATTACTCTATAGTCAGTGAAGACTCCATTCCAACTACCATCCCCATTCCCAGTGAGACTATCAGGGGGTTTACTTGGCGAAATCTTCCTTACACGTCATCTCAATAGAGTCAGACTCAGACCAGGAAGAAAAGTAACTTGACTCATTCTTGGATGATCTTGATCCGTTATTTTCTTATGATGCTAACATCATTGGTTGTCCTTGCGAAAAGGTTAGATCCAAACATGACTTTTTTACGAAAGATATCTCATTCCCTCCAGTTCCTAGTGATCTAGAAGACATGGCTGGTAGATAGGGGAAACCAGATGACTTGAGAGATGCCAGGGACAAACTGAAGAAACAAATGGACAATAATATCTACGCCAAACAAAATGCCACTATTGATGAGCAAAAGAAGAATTTGATCTCCATAACGGAGAAAGAGGCCTCAGATCTGGAACTCCGACGTATGGAGGTCGAACAGGTGAAAAAGAGGAAGATCGATAAAACTCAGTTCGCTGGTGTTCAACCTACCCCTATCATCTCCAATAGACCTGTTATAATCAACAAACCCAAAAAATGGGAAGGGGGGACGATCAAGGACTCCTACTACCCGAGGGATTCTCTCTCGCCCTTAAGAGATATCCTTTTGAAAGGGGAAGGAGACAGTGACTGAGGTTGATTCGGCCCAATGGAACTTTGAGGTGGCCTTTTCAGTCGCTCAGTCGGCGATACTTCCGTCTAATATGGTTGAATAAAGAGTCTTATCCTTAGGGAGGCTACACAAGGAGGGCATGTGGCATAGTGTTCTAGTATACCATTTACATTATTATTTTATTAAGTCGTGCCCCATAAATTATTTTTAATTTTTTTCATTTTTTGTGCAGAGCATGCAGGTCGCCCAAGAGCTAGTTGGCTGAGTAGATGTTTATCAAAAAAACACTTATTCACTAACAAAGGCCAATACTACCCTGAAGGGCCATATCGCCACCCAATACAAGGAGGCGAACGATCTCAACATCAAGCTACAAGATGAGGTGGATGTCAAAACGAAAGCGGTGAAGGAAGCCTAGCTAACTCAAAATGAGTTTAGCAGGGTGGAAACCAAACTATCCAAGCTGAAGGCCTCCTTCCAACGTAAGGTCCTTAAAAATCTCATCCTCCAGAAGTAGAATTGTGTGATTGACAGGACCCGAAAGGATGACTTGGAGAAGTAATATAATGAAGGGTATGAGGTGTCCATCCAAAAGGTCTCCACTCAAATAGATTAATATGAGTATGTTGACTTCAACAAGGGTTAGGTGGCCAGCCTATAGCGAGGGAACATTTGCCAAGGTGATCCTGCTTATGCTGAATATCCCCCCTAGTGAACCCTATGGCCGGACCTCCTGTTACTGATCCTCCAACTCGGGTCTCCACCGATTAGTCTGACCTCATTTCTATTCTTAGGGGGACCACCCCCAATCCATTAGTTCAGGATGATGGGGTCGGTACCGAGAAATCTGGTCTACCTACTGTCGTGGCCCAATTTTACCCACCCATCATCAATCGATGTTTGAATCCTATCATAAGAGTTTTAGAAGTTATCTATGTCTGTCCATTACACTGGGGGAGGACTACTGATGCACAGTGGTTTCTAACTCCTTATTGTACACAGACGTCACAAAACGAGTCATTGTCAAATCTGTAGCGAATTCTCCAGGAATTCTAAATCGTGTAATGAGATTTATCTAAGAGAATCTTCTGGCATTCGGCTCTCTTATGTGGGTGAGTGGTTCGGCCTCAACCCACTTTATAATGTAGTCGATCATCATCATTAAATCTATGTGATTCCCTGGTGCGGTAGGGAGTGAGCCCACTGTGTGTATGCCCCATTGGGAGCAAGGCCATGGACTGGTGAGGTAGTTCAGATCTTTCGTATGCTACTTAATCAATGGTAATAACTGACACTGGGGGCACTTTTGGGTGAACCTTACAACATCTTTTTGCATCAATGGACATTAATATCCCTTAGAGATCGCCCTGTAAGAGAGTGATCTTCCACTCACGTGTTCTCCTTATATGCCTTCATGCATTTTGCTTAAGAGTCCCTCCACTTGATCTGGGTGAATGCACTTTAGTAAAAGGCTGGTGAATGACCACCGGTATAGAACCTGGTTGACATAATCATTAGCTTATGTTCTTCTTTACCATCTGAAGGCAGCTCGTCGATTTTAAGTAGGAGATAATACGATATATCCAGGATGGAGCTAAATCCACTTGAAGAATACAAATATCCTTTTTTAAATCTTAAATGTTTATTCAGTCCATGTATTCCACTCTGATCATACTTTTAGGTCAATATCTAGGGCAGAAGCGAAAGTGGAAAGGGCATCCACGTGGCTATTGCCATTCCCTGGAAGCTGCTCCACTGAGAAAGACTTGAATTGTCGAAGAATACATCTTGCCTTGTGCCTATAAGCTATCATTATAGAGTCCCTTGATTCGTATTCTCCGTTAAGTTTGTTCACGATCGCTCTATAATCACAATACATAGCAATGTGGCGAGAACCCAAATTGATCGCCCTGTAAGGAAGGTATACCATGGCCTCATCCTCTACCTCGTTATTTGAACATTTTAAACCCAATCAGATGGCTTGACTAGTAAGATCTCTTTGTGGTTTCATAAAAACTATCCCAACTCATGTGTCCTTCTCATTTGACACACTATCCACGAAGATCTTTCAAGACTGTTTGTCCTCGCTGATCGCTAGGGATTCCAAGATAAGATGTGGTTGTTCGTCCTGCCTCTTGGTGATATTAAAAATTCTACTACAAAGTCTGCCAAAACCTTACCCTTGATTGTTTTCCAAGGTTCATACTTAATGTCAAATGGGGCTAGTTCAAGGGATCACTTGGTCATTTTATTTGAGAGATCAGCCTTCTTACGTGCATCTTTCAAATGATAGGTTGTGGGGATAATTATGATATGAGCATCAAAGTAGTGCCTCGGCTTCCTTTCAGTGGTCACCAATGCCAAAACGAACTTATCAACAGGCATGTATCTGGTTTCTACCTCAATAAAGGTACATCTCACGTAGTAGACCATCCTTTACTCTCCATTATGTAAACAAACCAGTGCAGCACTTGTCGCATGCCTCGAGATGGATAAGTATGGGTATAGATCTTCCCTGTATTTGGGGGGTAATAGCAAGGGAGGAGGTCCTAAGTACTATCAAATTCCTTCCAAAGCTTGATCACACTCCTCTATCCAGACGGTGGGGCTTACTTTCTTCAACACCTAAAAGAACATTTGAAACTTATCTAAATATCTTGAAATGAAGCGATTTAGAGAAGTTAGTATTCCAGTGATGACCTGGACTTCCATGATAATGGTCAGCCTTCTGATGTCCTATAGAGCCTTAATTTGGTCTAGGTTTTCCTCTTTACCACTCTGGTTCACCAAATACGCAAGAAATTTACTAGAGTTGACTCTAAAGATGCATTTTAAGGCATCAAAATTCATTATTTATTCCCTGAGAATCTTTAAAGTCTTCGTAAGGCCTCTGATTTGGTTTACATCCTGCTTAATTTTGACGAGCATAACGTCAATATATACTTTCATGGTATAACTGATCATCTTCTTGGACATTTTGGTCATGAGTCATTAATAGGTTACCCCTGCATTCTTCAAATCAAAGGGCATTACTTTGTAGCCGTAAATTAGTAAGGTTGTGATAAATAAGGTTTTTTTTACTGATCTAGGTCGCATTTGGGTATCTGGTGGTAGCTAGAGTATGCATTCATAAAGCTCATGTGTTGAAGTCCTATCGGGGAATCTACAAGTTAATTTATCCGTTGTAATGGAAATATATCTTTTAGGAAGTGCCTATTGAGGTCAGTAAAGTCGACGCAAAATCTCCACATTCTGTTCTTTTTCTTGACAACAACAGTGCTAGATACCCAACCTGGGAATTGGACTTCTCTAATGGATCTAACTTGAAGTAGGTTATCCATTTTTATCTCTACATCTTTTGCCTTTTCTCGAGCTAACTTTTTCGGCTTCTCCTTGATCGTCTTAATAGTTATATCTACATGGATTTGATGTAAGTGATCTTTGGGTTTATTCCTATAAGATCGTACAACATCTATAAAAACATGTCGGTATTGGTTAAAAGGAAATGATTAAGAAAATTTCCTTCATAATAAAATTCCTTTATGGTTGTGATGAATCCAGAGGAATGGATATGAATTCCAAAATGCGTTCGGCAGGAGTCAGTTAAGCTTCTTCTACACCTGGTTGAACGCCCTTTGGTTACTACTTGGGTTGATCATCCTATGAATTTTCATCATCCGAACTCCTCTTGGGTGTATTCTGCTTTACTGTGATGGCTGAGACAAAACAACTTTGCATTGCTACTTGATCTCTGCTAATCTCTAACACACCCTGATCGGTCAATAACTTGAGCTTCTATTGGAGGGAAAGGGGGACAACTTTCATCTCATGAAACCATCCTTTGTCCATAATAGGATTTTAGGGTGACTCCAACTATATAACGTGAAACTCAACTTCTTTATTGGTTGAGCCAACCTTTATTGGCAACTTGATCTTCCCTAGGGGAGTTTTCATACCTCTATTAAAACCGATCAGTGTTCCATATAGATATCAAGGTCCTTGATATTGAAGATGACCTTGTATAGCACTGTTAGGTACATGATCTCCGAAGATCTTAGTTGGTATAATAATACTTTCTTTACATCAAAGTTTATAATTCTCAAAGTGAAAACTAAGGCATACTTATGGGGAAGTTTCACACAGACCGAGTCATCATCCATGAATACAATAATGTGGTCAATGTCCAAGTCTTTCCTCTCCCTTTTGGAAAGGAAGGGATTGGATAAGTCCACTTAAAATGCATGTTGGATTTGGATGCAATTCTTACATTTTCTCTAAGCTTTTTATCAGTGTGTTAAACTGGATCGGTATATCTGTGGATGGCTGTGACCAGTGCAACTGGTGGAAGATCTCCATATATTTTTTGAACTGCATTGATCTTTGTAATAGATTTTGTCTTTGTTTTGATAATATGCTCATTTAGGTGCCCTGCTTGGATGAGCTCCACTAGATGCTACTTGAACATTTTGTAATTCTATGTGAGGTGTCTGTGATCCTGGTGATAAGTGCATCTATTATTGACATCCCTATCATCTTGATTGTTTGTCATAATTGGAGGCCTATTAAAGTAGAGCTTGTCTTTACTCTGTGGAATAAACTTGTATATGGGTTCTTTAAAAACTGTCTCAGGGGCCTTGTAATTGTTTTCGTTGATCTGAGGCCTGGGGCGACCCTCCGAGTCTTCATTCTTGGACCCATTCTTGGATGAAGAGGGTCAACTTCCCCTATTGGGGGTCCTCTTAGGTTCATTATTGTTTCGGTCGGTCGGGGACTCTATATTGATGAGTTCATCCTCTGTCTTAGCATATATCTCAGTACTAAACACGAGATCGTCCATTTTAGAGGCCGAATTTTTTATTAGTGACTGGTAAAGATCATCTGCTTGCTCCGAATCGAACTTAAACAAAGAGATCGCTAGATTATCATTGCAATCATAAATTTTATTATATATCTCCTAGTACCTTTTAGCGTACTTCCTGAGGGACTCTCCCTTTACTTTTTTTAAGAGAGATCAGTGAATTATCTTCCTTGATTACCTTGCTACTTATGATAAATTAGGTAGCGAACTGCTCACTTATGTCTCTAAAAGAGAAGATTGATTTGGGGGCCGATTTCTCAAACCACTTCAAACCAATCTCTCCCATAGTAGATGGGAACACTCGGCACATTAGGGAAATATTATGGTTCTTAAGATACATGGTCAACCGATAATGCCTAATGTGGTGGGCAAGGTCTGCCTTTCCATCGTATGTTGTCACCTTTAGCATGGAGAACTTCTTGAGTGGCTCAAAAGGCTATATATTCTCAATGAATGGGGCTGAGGATCCATGTCCCAATGACTTTGTATCTAAATACTTGGAGTCCTACCCAAATTTGGGTCAAACCTCCCTTTTCACTCTTTCTAAATAATTCCCTCAGTTCATCTCCCCTTACTCTATTCGGTTGCATCTCGGGATGGGAAGGTTTTCTACGTTGTGATAACTTGGTGGGATGAAACTAATGGTGGTTTTGTTTGATGGAATTCCTCCCATGGGAATGATTGTTACGTCGTTGGTGGTGGTGCATTGTGCTGGGGCCTTTTCAACGAGAGGCATTCCCAAGTTGATATGATTAGTGACTTCTTAGAGAGTGAAGTTATCTCCTGGAATGCACCTGAATATGGAAGTCAGATCTGCGATCTTCTGACTAGCGAGTTAATTGCCTACTAAAATGGGTGATCTCTTGATCACAATCGTCCAGTCTCTCCTCATAAATACTGGGCCGACAGGAAACGACCCTTCCATCTAGTCAATCGATTGGCATCATATGGTATCTACGACTGGGCCCTGATACCCCGAGCGATCATCCCCTGGACTTAGAATGTCACAAAAGATAATGGAGACTAACATGAGTGCCCCTCCATAAGATATGTATTTCAGACTGCACACGCTTTCTCGCGTGCGTGGGGTGAGATTGATTTACAGTTATGATGATTGTTGGGCTAAGTGGATTTGATAGTGGTGAGAACTTTGAGTTTTCCATAGGCGGTGCCAAATTCTAGGGGATATTTATTAATGTCCAAAAATGGAGATAACAAATAATAAAATAATTGATGAAAAGATGAAAAAATGAAAAATATTAGAGAATGGGGATGAGAGACAATGAGAATAAGACATATTTTACGTATTTCGACCCATGATGAAAACCTACATCCATAATATACACTAGTTTTAATTACACTGATATCGAGGTTACAATTAGGGTTGATTTGGTAGCTCAATAATTGGAAAGATGAGAGAATATCTCATTTTCATGTGGATTAGTTCCTTATTTATCGGTAGTTCATAGAGAATATTTTAGAGGACAGGTGGACTGCCTTTATAGGCCGGCATTTACACCAGCTTACACATGCTTATCAAGTTGAATAACAAATAAGATACCTTGGATCTCGTGAAGATGTCATTGAAGGGCGTTAGGATAACAAACTTGTAACAACCACGTTCCATTATTCTATATGATTGGTGAGAAACCTCTAGGGTGTATATGAGAGCACGCACGTATGATGCGAGCAAACGTTCCCACTGAGGGTGAGAACTGTTCATGTGACAAGCCGAGGAGATTAATAATTGAGCCGACCTCCTGCTCTAGGTGAAGCTAAGCACATTTTGGATCTTCCTTTGGTCATATTTTGGACTCTAGGTAAGTTGTCACTACACTACACCAAAAACAACAATTTGGCACACCCTGATATTAAAAATCTGGCACAGTTTAAAACTGTGCCAGATTTTGGCACGGTTTAATAGGAATTTGGCACACTTTAAAACAGTGCCAAAATTTGGCACTGTTTTAAAGTGTGCCAAAATTGAGTACACTTACTAAAATATATAATACCCCAAAAAAACATTACACTCCTCTCTCTCTTGTTCCCGTTCACGGTTCCCGCTCACTCCCTCTGCGCTAGGTCTCGGTCTCTCTCTCTCGCCTCTTGGTCGGAGCTCACTCCCTCTTCGCTAGGGCTACAGGAGGCATCCTCTCTACGGCTGACGCTCTCTCTCTCCGGCTCACTCTTTCTTTCTCTGGTCACATTGCCTTTCTCAAGGTCTGTTGGTCTATTCTTCTGTTCATTTTCTTTTTCTCAATTTTAAGATGTACTACTCTTTCTTTCTCTGGTCATGTCTTGTATTGTTGTATATAAATAGGCATCAATGAGAATCAATGTCCAAGACTTTGGAGTTTATTAATTTCTCTCTTTTAATGTGTGAGTTTTTGGTGCAAATTGAATGTTGATAATGAAAAAAAATAAATCATTGGTTTTTAGATGGACCTTGGAATCTTTAGTGGTAAATTATGTTTTTATGTTCTTACCCTTTTAATTAAAATGAATATTTGATCTGATTCGTACAGGTTACGGAGTTTTAAGAAAATTTAAGTGCTAAATATACAATAATAATGTAAAAATAACAAATTAAAAAGTAGACACCCCACTAATTAAATGGATAAATCAGATTATGTGTTGAAAATTTAAGAAAAAGAAAAAAAACTATTTAAATAGTAAGTAGACATTAATACTAAACATTCAATAATGATGTTACACATGTAGAAAAACCTTAGACCCGTTCAAGAGGTCTCATTATGACTGTGGTGAGAACTCTTGAATTGTCCCATTTTTGGACAGTTTGGAAATGCAAAAGTTTGTATTGTACATAATGTTTATGCATGTCCTATTTTGAAAAATTCGATGGCATCTCTTTATGTTCTTTGGGTGCATACTAGATTGATGTAGTGTTTTGTGTTTTCTTGGTTGAAAAACTTATGTAACATATGAACACTCCCAATTTAAGTTGTGTACTTGAAGAACTGTATGGAGATGTTGGCGAAATTTTCTAGATTAGGACATGGCATGAGACATTATGAACAATACAAAATATGCATTTTCGAATGGGATAGGACCCTTACCCTGTAGAGGAGATGGAGGAAATATAAGAGCTCAAATATATACATATTTACACTTGAATAAACTTAAATATATTTACAGTAAGCGTTTATATTATAATGTGTGTTCTTTAAACTTATCAGGATTTCGTCGGGAATCAACAAAGAATGGATAAATGAGAAAAATATCGAGACCGATACATATAGAGATGGGGTGTTACAGTTTCTTCATTATGTACGTAGTAATAGTTTGAATGTTAAACATTCATGTCCTTGTAGACGTTGTCGAAATGGGAAAGGACATGTTGTTATAGATGACATATTCATTCATTTAATGACATATGGTATGGACATGAACTATATCTTATGGCATTTTCACGGTGAGACATTAGTTGTTGATCAAGTCCAACCACCACCACAATCTGTGACACCAACAGAACACGCTGATGTGTACAATATTCCAATTTTGAATGATCTTGTGAATGATGCTTGTGAGATGTTTATGGGTGAAGCGGAACCTAGTGAACCTAATTGTGTAGGTAGTGATGAAGCCCCCCCAACGTATGAGGTTCCCAATGATTCTCACACACATAAATACAAAGGCAAGAAGTATGATCGTTTACATCAACTCGGATAGGAGACATTGCACCTAGTTACCGGTTCTTCGCGTCATACCACAATGTATGCTTTTTTAAAGTTGAATGATTTGAAAACACAATTCAATTTATCGGATGGTGCTACAGGTGGAATTCTTAGATTGTTAAATGAACTACTTCCTGAAGAGAACAACTTGACAACTAGTTACACAGAAATGAAAAACACCGTTAGAGATATCGCTATGGATTATGTTAAGTATGACGTATGCATTAACAACTGTATGATATTTTGGGAAGAGCTTGAAAAATCTACTCGATGTATAAAATGTGGTTCTTTACGCTACAAGTTTACTTGTCTAGACGAGGAAGGGGTAGAAATTCAGAATACTAATGGAAAAAAAAGTACTCTAGGGTTCCTAAGAAGGTAATGCGACATTTCCCTCTAATCCCTAGGCTAAAACGATTGTATACCATAAAATGGATAGCAGAGAAAATGAATTGGCACGCTCGTGCAAGTTCTTGTATGGAATTCATGCGTCATTCCCGAGATTCAGCAGAATGGGTAAATTCAAACATTATGTGAAGAGATTTTGCAAAAGATCCGCGGAATATTCGACTTGCAATAGCAACTGATGGTTTCAGCCCGAATGACATGTTCGTCCATAAGTATAGTTGTTGCCCAGTGATAATTCAACCTCTTAACCCTCCCCCATCAATGTGTATGAAAAGTGAGTTTTCAATGTTGTCTGTATTAATTCCCAGACCAAAGTCACCATCAAGTAATATTGATGTCTTCCTCCAACCGTTGGTCGATGAGTTAAAGATCTTATGGTCTGGAGTTGAGGCTTGGGATGCGTACAAAAATGAGAAATTTCAGTTAAAAGCCATGTTGATGTGGGGTATACATGATTTTCCAGCTTATGGGATGTTAGCAGGTTGTTCAACTCAAGGTTACAATGGGTGCCCCGTTTGTTCTACAAATACACCTTCTGAATATCTTTCTAAGTCAACGAAATGTTGTTACCAACGATCTCGTATGTTCCTTCCTAAAGACCATCCTTATAGTTTTGACACATCAAAGCAAACATTTAATGGTAAAATAGAGGATGCTATGGCTCCAAGAAAGTTAACAAGTGTAGAAGTTGAGCAGATAGTGTCACTTATCGCTCGAGAAGGTGTTCAAAGAGAGGGAGAGGGAGACAAAAAGGGAAAGGTAAAGCAAAAGGGAAAGGGAAAGGGAAAGGGGAAGGGGAAGGGGAAGGAGAAGGAGGGGAAGGGGAAGGGGAAGGGGAAGGAGAAGGAGAAGGAGGATGTCGTAATGGAAGACGATGATTATCCAAGTGAGGATGACGATGAGAATCTAGCAGGTACCGAGGGTTTTTCAAGGAGGTCAATTTTCTTTGACTTAGAGTATTGGAAGGATCATGATATTAGACATAATTTAGATGTTATGCATGTTGAAAAGAATGTCACAGAGGCTCTTTTAGGTACAATACTCTCGGTGAAAGGTTCATCAAATAAAGATACGGTCAAAGCCCGTGAAGACTTGAAAGTTCATTTGAAGCTTAAAAGGAAATTATGGATGAAAGATATTGAAGGCAGTAACAAAAGGCTTATGCCAAAGGCACCTTTCGCATTAGGAAAGGAAGAGAAAGAAGCCTTTTTTCATACACTAAAAACATTAAAAGTACCGATTGGATTTTCATCAAATTTCAGCAACAATGTTAACCTCGATCCACCTGGATTTACCAATCTCAAGTCCCACGATTATCACGTCATTATGAAATGGTTGCTTCCTGCATTGCTTATGCATTCATTTTCGGATGATAAGCCTTTGTTTAAAGCTATACAGCGGATCAACATATTCTTTAATGTGTTGTGTGCCAAGGTGATATTTAGAGAACATCTTTTGAAGGCTAAAAACGCATTGGTAGAGGCACTTTGTGTCTTTGAAATTTATTTTCCACCTGCCTTTTTTGTGGTGATGATCCACCTCATGCACCATTTAGCCAATTAAGCTTTGATAGCTGGGCCACCAAGATATCGGGGGATGTTGTTATTTGAGAGAGAAATGGGAAGATATAAAAAGTGGTCACGAAATAAGAGGTACATTGATGGGAGCATTGCTAATGCATATTTGTTACATGAAGCTTCTTTGTATGCCATGGAGTAAATAACGAAAAGAGGTGAAGGAACTCATAAGAGGATATTGAGGATTTTCTTGATGATGAGTTTGATGACTCGGAATGCCAACGACCATTGGGTAAAAGTAAAGAATTGATCTTAAATAATGTACAATATGAGCAAGTGCGAAGATTGGTTTTATCTCAATGCGACGGTGTTGATGAATGGGGAAGGTACACACTTAGTTCTATGTTAATTCATATTAATTGATTGTAATGTGATATTTCTTAATTTTGAAACTAATTTCTTGTAGAAAATTTGTGGTAACTGAGACTCAATCGACGCATAGAATTGATGATTTCATCCCTTGGCTAAGGAACGAGGCAAGTCTTTATTTATACATGTACTTTTTTATCAACCGTAATTATTTTTAATGAAACTTTAAAAAATTATCAATTCCTTACAGGCCTCAAGATTTAATGATACGGGAATTTTGCCATATGCTGATGTTCCGCTCCATAGGGTTACAAGTTATGAGAAATTTCAATGCAATGGGTACACCTTTTGTACTTCTGAACATGAAGAGAATCATAACTTTCAGAGTAGTGGTGTATCCACTAAGGCCTTTAATAAGAAGGGGATTATGACAACCTTTTATGGAGTTATTAGACAAATACTCGACCTCAATTACATTGAGTTCGCACATACTGTCTTTTATTGTGATTGGATGGATGTTGATGATAAGAATGCTTGCAAAGTTGAACCCACCTCAAAATTGGTGATGGTGAATCTTAGTAAGCTCGTGAGTAAAAATACCATTCACGATGATCCATTCATCCTTGCATCTCAAGCCAGTCAAGTATTTTATTGTCAAGATGTAAAGCTGAATGGGTGGTCAGTTGTTTTACACTCTCCCAAGAGACTGACGAAAGAAATAGATGCGATTGATATTGACCGTATGATGTATTACTCCATTCTCGAGGAAAATGATAAATTGCTGGAGCTTTTGGACATAGATTTCTAGTGCAATGATTTAGTTCTGAACTTGTTTTTGAATATGCGATATTCTATTTATTCCGTTTGTTGTTGTTGTTGTAAACATTTAATAGTTTATTGCTTTTTGAACATTTAATACAGGTATGGTTGTTTGAAATTATAATTCTATTTGAACATGCCATCTTCTTTATATTGCTATTTGAACATGTAATATTCTTGTAAATGTTTATTTTGATTATTTTGGTGTCCAACAGTCACTTTTTTCCAGATAAATGTCTCATATGGGTGATACTTCGCAACCGTCAATAAATGGGGAGACACCTATATCAACCTCCAGTTCTAAGGTTGGTTCGGGTGCTTCAAGAGTAGGTGGTGACTCTTCCACTAAGAAGTTAAAATTTAAAGAGCACGGCCTTCCAGTTGGTGAAGATTCATATACACTCTCAACCAGGTTGGGAGACTTAGCAAGGACACATGTTCCCATATCTTATACGAGTTGGAAACAAGTGGATGTGCGATATAAGAACTCAGTTTGGTCATCATTAATGGTATACTATTCCTTTCTATTCCAAAGAATATAAATTCAATTATGTGATGTTTTAACTTTATTTCTTCATATATTGTAGAAAGAGTTCCCAGATGTGCGCGAAAGTCAGAAGCAAATTTTTATGAAAAAAGCGAACGATGCTTGGAAAAAGTTCAAGTCAAAGCTAAGGGTTAATTTGAAGGATGGTAATATTGGAAAGTGGAAGGAGAAAGTGCCACGAAATGTCAAATCTGAGGACTGGGAGGCATTTTGCAATAACGAAGTTTTAGAGGTTCAAAAGACTTTGCGAAGAAAGAACAAAGAGACTAAACAAAATTGTGCGAGAAAGACAACTCATAATATAGGTCATCATGGTTATGCCCGAGCTTCAGAGAATTGGAGAAAGGAGCATGGGCGTGCACCCACTCGTGCAGAATTGTGGTTGGCAACTCATATAATTAAAGGAGGTGGTTATGCCCCTCATGATAAAATATTTGCGGTAATTTAAATTTTTTAAAGTTCGTTTTGTTTAAAAAAAAGTATCGTATCATCAAATCTAATGTTAATATATTTTTATACAGGACCAAATTCAAATGCTTCTGGATGTATACAAAGCGAGTGGTCTGGAGTAGACCTTGGATGCCGGGCCTATTTTTGAGGTTTTCGAAAAAGATACGTGAGGACGTGTTAATTGTGTTGGGTCCACAATTTCGAGAACCTCTATATTAGGGTCGGCATTTGCTAGAGAAATGCTTGAGGAGGTGAAAGAGGACACCGAAAATTGGAAGGATCATGTTGATCACCTTAGGAGTGACATAGAGGGGATAAAATCCTCATTAGATGAATTCATTATCGACTTCAAAACTAGGAAATTTTCATGTGTTGGACACAACGTTCATGAGTTACCTACTATAGGCATTGGAACTCCTTTGTGTTCTCGTTCCTCCCCTGCATTCGAGGTTCCAAATTTCACCTCGCTAATTGAATGAAAAATACTATCCCACACACGTGAACTTGTTGGTTATGGGAGGAAAACGCAACCAGGAGCCGTCTCGACCGTTCACTTCCATAAGTTGAGAAATAATGAAGTTCAAGTTTTACTCGATGACATCAAAGTGCCCGAGTATCCAGTTTGGGGTGGAAAACAAGCTCATTGGGAGAACTTGGAAGATGTTGGTAAAAATGGAATTATGTATTGGCTCGACGACCTTTGTCCTCCCATTGGTTACACCGACGAATGACCTTTGTCCTCCCATTGGTGACACCGGCGACCTACGCCACCTTGCTTCGAAGTACTTCCCTCTAAGGTACAAATCTGCAAAACCTCTACTTATATTCCTAATTCATGCTTCTATAATCCTGCTCCACCATCTACTGAATTGAGTTATGTTGTTTCTGTTTATAGCATCAAAAAATTATTGAGTAATCGTTATGCAATCAACTGTTGAATTGAGTTATCGTTATGCAATTAACTAGGAAAACCAGTTATTTATTTATCATTATTGAGCGGGAAGCGCGGGCAAGCTATTATATATAACAGTTGTTATATATAACAACTGTTATATATAACAACTTCTGTTATATATAACACTGTTATATATAACACTGTTATATATAACACACGTTATATATAACACACGTTATATATAACAGCTGCTGTTATATATAACAGAGGTGTTATATATAATAACTGTTATATATAACAGCTCTGTTATATATAACAGGCTACCGCGCTTTTGATCATGTCAACCGAGCTTCAAATGCCCATATTTGCAGTTTGTGGCTCTTTCTCAAGCCAATATTATCTTCCTTAGCTATTTCTCAAGCCAATAATATCTTTTTAAAGATAATTTTATAGGGATTTATACTTATATTTTGAGGATGTAAAATGTCGTAGTTTTAATTTTTAATAAGTCCTGATTTCAAAAAATTATTTTATAACAATGTTTGTAAAAGATTAAGTTTGAACCATTATTTTCTTGTGTTTATTCATGAACTGACAAGTCCATTGACGAAAAATAACATTATTTTTCAAAAGTCAAAAAATCCCCTTCCACACTTCATTCATAAAGTCAGAGAAATGTCACCATTTTTTGTTTGTGAGGAAAACCACGTGCAATGGTTCTTGCGCTTGTTGTAGACCATTTCATCATGGCATTCAGAATCTTATAAACTATTGTTCTAGGCACCGTAGCAAGAGAGAATTATGCCTTACGGAAAGAGTGTTTGAACATTCAATCGATCATCAAATTTTTTACCCAAGCTCACGCCCGAGCTCGGACTGAACTAATTTTTTCTATGTAAGCCCGAAATCGGCTCATAAATAATATAGGCAGACCCGATTTCAATTGTTTTTGCTAAAAAAGTTTGAGAGTATGATGATAATTTGCAAAAATCAAGCATTCAGAAATTTAAAAACATGTCGTCAAAGGGTGAAAACTCAAACCAACCCCCAAACGACCCCATAGGGGGCACGAACACCTCGCACGGGACCAATGTAACTTGTAGAAACTGACCGCGTAGTCCCGGGTCTCTCGGTTTGTGAATATGAAGATAATTTGCAAAAATCATACTTAGACTTAAAAACAAGCCGTCAAAGGGTGAAAACCCAAACCACCCCCCAAACGACCCCGTAGGGGGCACGAACACCTCGCACGGGACCAATGTAACTTATAGGAACTGACCTCGTAGTCCCGGGTCTCCCGGTTTGAGAGTATGAAGATAATTTGAAAAAATGAGCACTTAAACTTAAAAACAAGCCATCAAAGGGTGAAAACCCAAACTAACCCCCAAACGACCCCGTAGGAAGCACGAACAATTCGCACGGGACCAATTTAACTTGTAGGAACTGATCGCACAGTCTCGGATCTCCCGGTTTGAGAGTATGACGATAATTTGCAAAAATCAGCACCTAAACTTAAAAACAAGCCGTCAAAGGGTGAAAACCCAAACCACCCCCCAAACGACCCCGTTGGGGGCACGAACACCTCGCACGGGACCAATGTAAATTGTAGGAACTGACCGCGTACTCCCGGGTCTCCCGGTTTGAGAGTATGACGATAATTTGCAAAAATCAGCACTTAAACATAAAAACAAGCCGTTAATGGGTGAAACCCCAAACCACCCCCCAAACGACCCCGTAGGGGGCACGGACACCTCGCACGGGACCAATGTAACTTGTAGGAACTAACCGCGTAGTCCCGGGTCTCCCGTTTTTAGAGTATGACAATAATTTGCAAAAATCAAGCACTTAAACTTAAAAACATGCCGTCAAAGGGTGAAAACTCAAGCCAACCCCCAAACGACCCCGTAGGGGGCACGAACAACTCGCACGGGACCAATGTAACTTGTAGGAACTGACCGCGTAGTCCCGGGTCTCCCGATTTGTGAATATGACGATAATTTATAAAAATCATACTTAGACTTAAAAACAAGCCGTCAAAGGGTGAAAACCCAAACCACCCCCAAACGACCCCCGTAGGGGGCACGAACACCTCGCACGGGATCAATGTAACTTGTAGGAACTAACCGCGTAGTCCCGGGTCTCTCGGTTTGAGAGTATGAAGATAATTTGCAAAAATCAGCACTTAAACTTAAAAACAAGCCGTCAAAGGGTGAAAACCCAAAGCACCCCCCAAACGACCCCGTAGGAGGCATGAACACCTCACACGGGACCAATGTAAATTGAAGGAACTGACCGCGTAGTCCCGGGTCTCCCGGTTTGAGAGTATTTCGATAATTTGCAAAAATCATCACTTAAACTTAATAACAAGTCGTCTAAGGGTGAAAATCCAAACCACCCGCCAAACGACCCCGTAGGGGGCACGAACACCTCGCACGGGACCAATGTAACATGTAGGAACTGACCGCGTAGTCCCGGGTCTCCCGGTTTGAGAATATGATGATAATTTGGAAAAATCATACTTAGACTTAAAAATAAGACGTCAAAGGGTGAAAACTCAAACCACCCCCAAAAAAATCACCCCGTAGGGGGCACGAACACCTCGCACGGGACCAATGTAACTTGTAGGAACTGACCGTGTAGTCCCGGGTCTCCCGGTTTGAGAGTATGACGATAATTTGCAAAAATCAGGACTTAAACTTAAAAACAAGCCGTCAAAGGTTGAAAACCCAAACCACCCCCAAAATGACCCCGTAGGGGGCATGAACACCTCGCATGGGACCAATGTAACTTGTAGGAACTGACCGTGTAGTCCCGGGTCTCCCAGTTTGAGAATATGATGATAATTTGGAAAAATCATATTTAGACTTAAAAACAAGCCGTCAAAGGGTGAAAACCCAAACCACCCCCCAAACGACCCCGTTGGGGGCACGAACACCTCGCACGGGACCAATGTAAATTGTAGGAACTGACCGCGTACTCCCGGGTCTCCCGGTTTGAGAGGATGACGATAATTTGCAAAAATCAGCACTTAAACATAAAAACAAGCCGTTAAAGGGTGAAACCCCAAACCACCCCCCAAACGACCCCGTAGGGGGCACGGACACCTCGCACGGGACCAATGTAACTTGTAGGAACTAACCGCGTAGTCCCGGGTCTCCCGTTTTGAGAGTATGACAATAATTTGCAAAAATCAAGCACTTAAACTTAAAAACATGCCGTCAATGGGTGAAAACTCAAGCCAACCCCCAAACGACCCCGTAGGGGGCACGAACACCTCGCACGGGACCAATGTAACTTGTAGGAACTGACCGCGTAGTCCCGGGTCTCCCGATTTGTGAATATGACGATAATTTATAAAAATCATACTTAGACTTAAAAACAGGCCGTCAAAGGGTGAAAACCCAAACCACCCCCAAACGACCCCCGTAGGGGGCACGAACACCTCGCACGGGACCAATGTAACTTGTAGGAACTAACCGCGTAGTCCCGAGTCTCTCGGTTTGAGAGTATGAAGATAATTTGCAAAAATCAGCACTTAAACTTAAAAACAAGCCGTTAAAGGGTGAAAACCCAAAGCATCCCCAAAACGACCCCGTAGGAGGCATGAACACCTCACACGGGACCAATGTAAATTGTAGGAACTGACCGCGTAGTCCCGGGTCTCCCGGTTTGAGAGTATTTCGATAATTTGCAAAAATCATCACTTAAACTTAATAACAAGTCGTCTAAGGGTGAAAATCCAAACCACTCGCCAAACGACCCCGTAGGGGGCACGAACACCTCGCACGGGACCAATGTAACATGTAGGAACTGACCGCGTAGTCCCGGGTCTCCCGGTTTGAGAATATGACGATAATTTGGAAAAATCATACTTAGACTTAAAAATAAGCCGTCAAAGGGTGAAAACTCAAACCACCCCCCAAAACCACCCCGTAGGGGGCACGAACACCTCGCACGGGACCAATGTAACTTGTAGGAACTGACCGTGTAGTCCCGGGTCTCCCGGTTTGAGAGTATGACGATAATTTGCAGAAATCAGCACTTAAACTTAAAAACAAGCCGTCAAAGGTTGAAAACCCAAACCACCCCCCAAATGACCCCGTAGGGGGCATGAACACCTCGCATGGGACCAATGTAACTTGTAGGAACTGACCGTGTAGTCCCGGGTCTCCCAGTTTGAGAATATGATGATAATTTGGAAAAATCATATTTAGACTTAAAAACAAGCCGTCAAAGGGTGAAAACCCAAACCACCCTCCAAACGACCCCATAGGGGGCACGAACACCTCGCACGGGACCAATGTAACTTGTAGGAACTGACCGCGTAGTCCCGGGTCTCCCGGTTTGAGTGTATGACAATAAATTGCAAAAATCAGCACTTATACTTAAAAACAAGCCGTCAAAGGGTGAAAACCCAAACCACCTCCCAAACGACCCCGTTGGGGGCACAAACACCTCGCACGAGACCAATGTAACTGGTAGGAACTGACCGCAGAGTCCTGGGTCTCCCGGTTTGAGAGTATGATGATAATTTGCAAAAATCTGCACTTAAACTTAAAAAAAATCCTTCAAAGGGTGAAAACCCAAAATAACCCCCAAACGATCCTGTAGGAGGCACGAACACCTCGCACGGGACCAATGTAACTTGTAGGAACTGATCGCGGAGTCCCGGGTCTCCCGGTTTGAGAATATGATGATAATTTACAAAAATCAGCACTTAAACTTAAAAATAAGCCGTCAAAGGGTGAAAACCCAAACTGACCCCCAAACGACCCCGTAGGAGGAACCAACACCTCGCACGGGACCAATGTAACTTGTAGGAACTGATCGCGGAGTCCCAGGTCTCCCGGTTTGAGAGTATGACGATAATTTACAAAAAATCAGCACGTAAACTTAAAAACAAGCCGTCAAAGGGTGAAAACCAGAACCACCCTCCAAACAACCCTGTTGGGGGCACGAACACCTCGCACGGGACCAATGTAACTTGTAGGAACTGACCGCGGAGCCCCGGGTCTCCCGGTTTGAGAGTAAGACGATATTTTGCAAAAATCAGCACTTAAACTTAAAAACAAGCCGTCAAAGGGTGAAAACCCAAACAAACCCCCAAACGACCCCGTAGGGGGCACGAACACCTCGCACGGGACCAATGTAAGTTGTAGGAACTGACCGCGGAGTCTCGGGTCTCCCGGTTTGAGTATATGATGATAATTTGGAAAAATCATACTTAGACTTAAAAACAAGCCGTCAAAGGGTGAAAACTCAAATCACCCCCCAAACGACCCCGTAGGGGGCACGAACACCTCGCACGGGACCAATGTAACTTGTAGGAACTGACCGCGGAGTCCCGGGTCTCCCGGTTTGAGGGTATGCCGATAATTTGAAAAAATGAGCACTTAAACTTAAAAACATGTCGTCAAAGGGTGAAAACCCCAACCACCCTCCAAACGACCCCGTTGGGGGCACGAACACCTCGCACGGGACCAATGTAACTTGTCGAAACTGACCGCGTAGTCCCGAGTCTTCCGGTTTGAGAGTATGACGATAATTTGCAAAAACCAGCACTTATACTTAAAAACAAGCCGTCAAAGGGTGAAAACCCAAACCACCCCCCAAACGACCCCGTCGGGGGCACGAACACCTCACACGGGACCAATGTAACTTCTAGGAACTGATCGCGTAGTCTCGGGTCTCCCAGTTTGAGAGTATGACGATAATTTGCAAAAATCAGCACTTAAACTTAAAAACAAGCCGTCAAAGGGTGAAAACCCAAACCACCCCCAGACGACCCTGTAGGAAGCACGAACACCTCGCACGGGACCAATGTAACTTGTAGGAACTGACCGCGTAGTCCCGAGTCTCCCGGTTTGAGAGAATGATGATAATTTGCAAAAATCAACACTTAAACTTAAAAATAAGACGTCAAACGGTGAAAACCCAAACCCACCCCCAAACGACCCCGTAGGAGGCACGAACACGTCGCACGGGACCATTGTAACTTGTAGGAACTCACCTCGTAGTCCCGAGTCTCCCGGTTTGAGAGTATGACCATAATTTGCAAAAATCAACACTTAAACTTAAAAATAAGCCGTCAAAGGGTGAAAATACAAACCACCCCCAAAACGACCCCATAGGGGGCACGAACACCTCGCACGGGACCATTGTAACTTGTAGGAACAAACCGCGTAGTCCCGGGTCTCCCGGTTTGAGAATATGACGATAATTTAGAAATATCATACTTTGGCTTATAAACAAGCCGTCAAAGGGTGAAAACTCAAACCACCCCCCAAACGATCCCGTAGGGGGCACGGACACCTCGTACGGGACCAATGTAACTTGTAGGAACTCACTGCATAGCCCCGGGTCTCCCAATTTTAAAGTATGACGATAATTTGCAAAAATCAGCACTTAAACTTAAAAACAAGCAGTCAAAGGGTGAAAACCCAAACAACCCCCCAAACGACCCCGTAGGCGGTACGAACACCTCGCACGGGACCAATGTAACTTGTAGGAACTGACCGCGTAGTCCCGGGTCTTTCGGTTTGAGAGTATGGTGATAATTTGCAAAAATCAGCACTTAAACTTAAAAACAAGCCGTCGAATGGTGAAAACCCAAACCACCCCCCAAGCGACCCCGTAGGAGGTACGAACACCTCGCACGGGACCAATGTAACTTATAGGAACTGACGGCGTAGTCCCGAGTCTCCCGGTTTGAGAGTATGACGATAATTTGCAAAAATCAGCACTTAAACTTAAAAACAAGCCGTCAAAGGGGGAAAACCCGAACCACTCCCCAAATCACCCCGTAGGGGGCACGAACACCTCGCACGGGACCAATGTAACTTGTAGGAACTGGACGCGTAGTCGCGGGTCTCCCGGTTTGAGAGTATGATGATAATTTGCCAAAATCATCACTAAAACTTAAAAATAAGTTGTTAAAGGGTGAAAACCCAAACCAACCCCCAAACGACCTCGTAGGAGGCACGAACACCTCGCACGTGACCAATGTAACTTGTAGGAACTGACCGCGTAGTCTCGAGTCTCCCGGCTTGAGAGTATGACGATAATTTGCAAAAATCAGCACTTAAACTTAAAAATAAGCCGTCAAAGGGTGAAAACCCAAACCACCACCCTGACGATCCTATAGGGGGCACGAACACCTCGCACGGGACCAATGTAACTTGTAGGAACTAACCGTTTAGTCCCGGGTCTCCCGGTTTGAGAATATGATGATAATTTGGAAAAATCAGTACTTAAACTTGAAAACAAGCCGTCAAAGGGTGAAAACCCAAACCACCCCCCAAACGACCCCGTAGGGGGCACGAACACCTCGCACGGGACCAATGTAACTTGTAGGAACTGATCGCGGAGTCCCGGGTCTCCCGGTTTGAGAGTATGACGATAATTTACAAAAATCAGCACTTAAACTTAAAAACAAGCCGTCAAAGGGTGAAAACCAGAACCACCCCGCAAACGACCCCGTTGGGGGCACGAACACCTCGCACGGGACCAATGTAACTTGTAGGAACTGACCGCGGAGTCCCGGGTCTCCCGGTTTGAGAGTTAGACGATATTTTGCAAAAATTAGCACTTAAACATAAAAACAAGCCGTCAAAGGGTGAAAACCCAAACTAACCCCCAAACGACCCCGTAAGGGGCACGTACACCTCGCACGGGACCAATGTAACTTGTAGGAACTGACCGCGGAGTCCCGGGTCTCCCGATTTGAGTATATGATGATAATTTGGGAAAATCATACTTAGAGTTAAAAACAAGCCGTCAAAGGGTGAAAACTCAAATCACCCCCCAAACGACCCCGTAGGGGGCACGAACACCTCGCACGGGACCAATGTTACTTGTAGGAACTGGCCGCGGAGTCCCCGGTCTCCCGGTTTGAGGGTATGCTAATAATTTGCAAAAATCAGCACTTAAACTTAAAAACAAGCCGTCAAAGGGTGAAAACCCAAACCACCCCTTAGACGACCCTGTAGGAAGCACGGACACCTCGCACGGGACCAATGTAACTTGTAGGAACTGACCGCGTAGTCCCGAGCCTCCTAGTTTGAGAGTATGATGATAATTTGCAAAAATCAGCACTTAAACTTAAAAACAAGACGTCAAATGGTGAAAACCCAAACCAACCCCCAGACGACCCCGTAGGAGGCACGAACACCTCGCACGGGACCCATGTAACTTGTAGGAACTCACCGCGTAGTCCCGGGTCTCCCGGTTTGAGAGTATGACCATAATTTGCAAAAATCAACACTTAAACTTAAAAATAAGCCGTCAAAGGGTGAAAATCCAAACCACCCCCCAAACGACTCCATAGGGGGCACGAACACCTCGCACGGGACCATTGTAACTTGTAGGAACTGACCACGTAGTCCTGGGTCTCCCGATTTGAGAATATGACGATAATATGGAAAAATCATACTTTGGCTTATTAACAAGCCGTCAAAGGGTGAAAACTCAAACCACCCCCCAAACGACCCCGTAGGGGGCACGGACACCTCGCACGGGACCAATGTAACTTGTAGGAACTGACCGCATAGCCCCGGGTATCCCAATTTTAGAGTATGACGATAATTTGCAAAAATCAGCACTTAAACTTAAAAACAAGCAGTCAAAGGGTGAAAACCCAAACCACCCCCCAAACGACCCCGTAGGCGGTACGAACACCTCGCACGGGACCAATGTAACTTGTAGGAACTGACCGCGTAGTCCCGGGTCTTTCGATTTAAGAGTATGGTGATAATTTGCAAAAATCAGCACTTAAACTTAAAAACAAGTCGTCAAATGGTGAAAACCCAAACCAACCCCCAAACGACCCCGTAGGAGGTACGAAAACCTCCCACGGGACCAATGTAACTTGTAGGAACTGACCGCGTAGTCCCGGGTCTCCCGGTTTGAGAGTATGAGGATAATTTGCAAAAATCAGCACTTAAAACAAGCCGTCAAAGGAAAAAAACCCGAACCACTCCCCAAATCATCCCGTAGGGAGCACGAACACCTCGCACGGGACCAATGTAACTTGTAGGAACTGGCCGCGTAGTCCCGGGTCTCCCGGTTTGAGAGTATGACGATAATTTGCAAAAATTAACACTAAAACTTAAAAATAAGTTGTTAAAGGGTGAAAACCCAAACCAACCCCCAAACGACCTCGTAGGAGGCACGAACATCTCGCACGGGACCAATGTAACTTGTAGGAACTGACCGCGTAGTCCCGGGTCTCCCGGATTGAGAATATGACAATAATTTGGAAAAATCAAGCACTTAAACTTAAAAACATGCCGTCAAAGGGTGAAAATTCAAACCAACCCCGTAGGGGTACGAACACCTCGCACGGGACCAATGTAACTTGTAGGAACTGACCGCGTAGTCCCGGGTCTCCCAGTTTGTGAATATGACTATAATTTATAAAAATCATACTTAGACTTAAAAACAAGCCGTCAAAGGGTGAAAACCCGAACCACCCCGCCTAACGACCCCGTAGGGGGCGCGAACACCTCGCACGGGACCAATGTAACTTGTAGAAACTGATCGCGTAGTCCCGGGTCTCCCGGTTTGAGAGTATGACGATAATTTGCAAAAATCAGCACTTAAACTTAAAAATAAGCCGTCAAAGGGTAAAAACCCAAACCACCACCCAGACGACCTTGTAGGAAGCACGAACACCTCGCACAGGACCAATGTAACTTGTAGGAACTGACCGCGTAGTCCCGAGTCTCCCGGTTTGAGAGTATGATGATAATTTGCAAAAACCAGTACTTAAACTTAAAAACAAGACGTCAAACGGTGAAAACCCAAACCAACCCCCAAACGACCCCGTAGGAGGCACGAACACCTCGCACGGGACCAATGTAACTTGTAGGAACTCACCGCGTAGTCCCGGGTCTCCCGGTTTGAGAGTATGACCATAATTTGAAAAAATCAACACTTAAACTTAAAAATAAGCCGTCAAAGGGTGAAAATCCAAACCACCCCCCAAACGACCCCATAGGGGGTACGAACACCTCACACGGGACCATTGTAACTTGTAGGAACTGACCGCGTAGTCCCGGGTCTCCCGGTTTGAGAATATGATGATAATTTAGAAAAATCATACTTTGGCATATAAACAAGCTGTCAAAGGGTGAAAACTCAAACCACCCCCCAAACAACCCCGTAGGGGGCATGAACACCTCGCACGGGACCAATGTAACTTTTAGGAACTGACCGCATAGCCCCGGGTCTCCCAGTTTTAGAGTATGACGATAATTTACAAAAATCAGCACTTAAACTTAAAAACAAGCAGTCAAAGGGTGAAAACCTAAACCACCCCCCAAACGACCCCGTAGGCGGCACGAACACCTCGCACGGGACCAATGTAACTTGTAGGAACTGACCGCGTAGTCCTGGGTCTTCCGGTTTGAGAGTATGATGATAATTTGCAAAAATCAGCACTTAAACTTAAAAACAAGCCGTCAAATGGTGAAAACCCAAACCAACCCCCAAACGACCCCGTAGGAGGTACGAACACCTCGCACGGGACCAATGTAACTTGTAGGAACTGGCCGCGTAGTCTTGGGTCTCCCGGTTTGAGAGTGAGACGGTAATTTGCAAAAATCAGCACTAAAACTTTAAAATAAGTTGTTAAAGGGTGAAAACCCAAACCAACCCCCAAACAACCTCATAGGAGGCACGAACAACTCGCACGGGACCAATGTAACTTGTAGGAACTGACCGCGTAGTCCCGAGTCTCCCGGTTTGAGAGTATGACGATAATATGCAAAAATCAGCACTTAAACATAAAAACAAGACGTCAAAGGGTGAAAACCCAAACCACTCCCCAGACGATCCTATAGGGGGGACGAACACCTCGCACGGGACCAATGTAACTTGTAGGAACTAACCGCGTAGTCCTGGATCTCCCAGTTTGAGAATATGATTATAATTTGGAAAAATCATACTTAGACTTAAAAACAAGTCGTCAAAGGGTGAAAACCCAAACGAACCCCCAAACGACCCCGTAGGGGGCACGAACACCTCGTACGGGACCAATGTAACTTGTAGGAACTGACCGCGTAGTCTTGGGTCTCCCGGTTTGAGAGTATGACGATAATTTGCAAAAACCAGCACTTATACTTAAAAACAAGCCGTCAAAGGGTGAAAACCCAAACCACCCCCCAAACGACCCCGTAGGGGGCACGAACACCTCGCACGGGTCCAATGTAACTTATAGGAACTGGCCGCGTAGTCATGGGTCTCCCAGTTTGAGAATATGATGATAATTTGCAAAAATCATACTTAGACTTAAAAATAAGCCGTCAAAGGGTGAAAACCCAAACCACCCCCCAAACTACCCCGTAGGGGGCACGAACACCTCGCACGGGACCAATGTAACTTGTAGGAACTGACCGCGGAGTCCCGGGTCTCCCGGTTTGTGTATATGATGATAATTTGGAAAAATTATACTTAGACTTAAAAACAAGCCGTCAAAGGGTGAAAATCCAAACCACCCCCCAAACGACCCCGTAGGGGGCACGAACACCTCGTACGGGACCAATGTAACTTGTAGGAACTGACCGCGGAGTCCCGGGTCTCCCGGTTTGAGGCTATGCCGATAATTTGCAAAAATCTGCACTTAAACTTAAAAACAAGCCTTCAAAGGGTGAAAACCCAAACCGCCCCCCAAACGACCCCGTTGGGGGCACGAACACCTCGCACGGGACCAATATAACTTGTCGAAACTGACTGCATAGTCCCGGGTCTTCCGGTTTAAGAGTATGATGATAAGTTACAAAAATCATTACTTAAACTTGAAAACAAGCCGTCAAAGGGTGAAAACCCAAACCACCACCCAAACGACCCCGTTGGGGGAACGAAAACCTCGCACCGGACCAATGTAACTTGTAGGAACTGACCGCGTAGTCCCGGGTCTCCCGGTTTGAGAGTATGACAATAATTTACAGAAATCAAGCAATTAAACTTAAAAACATGCCGTCAAAGGCTGAAAACTCAAACCAACCCCGTAGGGGGCACGAACACCTCGCACGGGACCAATGTAACTTGTAGGAACAGACCGCGTATTCCCGGGTCTCCCAGTTTGTGAATATGACGATAATTTATAAAAATCATACTTAGACTTAAAAACAAGCCGTCAAAGGGTGAAAACCCAAACCACCCCCCAAACGACCCCGTAGGGGGCACGAACACCTCGTACGGGACCAATGTAACTTGTAGGAACTGATCGTGTAGTCCCGGGTCTCCCGGTTTGAGAGTATGTCGATAATTTGCAAAAATCAGCACTTAAACTTAAAAACAAGCCGTCAAAGGGTGAAAAACAAAACCACCCCCCAGACGACCCTGTAGGAAGCACGAACACCTCGCACGGGACCAATGTAACTTGTAGGAACTGACCGCGTAGTCCCGAGTCTCCCGGTTTGAGTGTATGACGATAATTTGCAAAAATTAGCACTTAAACTTAAAAACAAGATGTCAAACGGTGAAAACCCAAACCAACCCCCAAACGACCCCGTAGGAGGCACGAACACCTCGCACGGGACCAATGTAACTTGTAGGAACTCACCGCGTAGTCCCGGGTCTCCTGGTTTGAGAGTGTGACCATAATTTGCAAAAATCAACACTTAAACTTAAAAATAAGCCGTCAAATGGTGAAAATCCAAACCACCCCCAAACGACCCCATAGGGGGCACGAACACCTCGCACGGGACCATTGTAACTTGTAGGAACTGACCGCATAGTCCCGGGTCTACCGGTTTGAGAATATGATGATAATTTGGAAAAATCATACTTTGGCTTATAAACAAGCTGTCAAAGGGTGAATACTCAAACCACCCCCCAAACAACCCCGTAGAGGGTACGAACACCTCGCACGGGACCAATGTAACTTGTAGGAACTGACCGCATAGCCCCGGGTCTCCCAGTTTTAGAGTATGATGATAATTTGCAAAAAATTAGCACTTAAACTTAAAAACAAGCAATCAAAGGGTGAAAACCCAAACCACCCCCCAAACGACCCCGTAGGCGGCACGAACACCTCGCACGGGACCAATGTAACTTGTAGGAACTGACCGCGTAGTCCCGGGTCTTCCGGTTTGAGAGTATGATGATAATTTGTGAAAATCAGCACTTAAACTTAAAAACAAGCCGTCAAATGGTGAAAACCCAAACCAACCCCCAAACGACCCCGTAGGAGGTACGAACACTTCGCCCGGGACCAATGTAACTTGTAGGAACTGACCGCGTAGTCCCGGGTCTCTCAGTTTGAGAGTATGACGATAATTTGCAAAAATCAGCACTTAAACTTAAAAACAAGCCGTCAAAGGGAGAAAACCCAAACCACTCCCCAAACCACCCCGTAGGGGGCACGAACACCTCGCACGGGACCAATGTAACTTGTAGGAACTGACCGCGTAGTCCCGGGTCTCCCGGTTTGAGAGTATGACGATAATTTGCAAAAATCAGCACTAAAACATAAAAATAAGTTGTTAAAGGGTGAAAACCCAAACCAACCCCCAAACGACCTCATAGGAGGCACGAACACCTCGCACGGGACCAATGTAACTTGTAGGAACTGACCGCGTAGTCCCGAGTCTACCGGTTTGAGAGTATGACGATAATTTGCAAAAATCAGCACTTAAACTTAAAAACAAGCCGTCAAAGGGTGAAAACCCAAACCACCCCCCAGACGATCCTATAGGGGGACACGAACACCTCGCACGGGACCAATGTAACTTGTAGGAACTAACCGCGTAGTCCCGGGTCTCCCGGTTTGAGAATATGATGATAATTTGGAAAAATCATACTTAGACTTAAAAACAAGCCGTCAAAGGGTGAAAACCCAAACGAACCCCCAAACGACCCCGTAGGGGGCACGAACACCTCGCACGGGACCAATGTAACTTGTAGGAACTGACCGCGTAGTCCTGGGTCTCCCGGTTTGAGAGTATGACGATAATTTGCAAAAACCAGCACTTATACTTAAAAACAAGCCATCAAAGGGTGAAAACCCAAACCACCCCCCAAACGACCCCGTAGGGGGCACGAACACCTCGCACGGGACCAATGTAACTTGTAGGAACTGACCGCGTAGTCATGGGTCTCCCAGTTTGAGAATATGATGATAATTTGCAAAAATCTTACTTAGACTTAAAAATAAGCCGTCAAAGGGTGAAAACCCAAACCACCCCCCAAACGACCCCGTAGGGGGCACGAACACCTTGCACGGGACCAATGTAACTTGTAGGAACTAACCGCGTAGTCCCGAGTCTCCCGATTTGAGAGTATGACTATAATTTGCAAAAATCAGCACTTAAACTTAAAAACAAGTCGTTAAAGGGTGAAAACCCAAACGACCTCGTAGGGGCACGAACACCTCGCACGGGACCAATGTAACTTGTAGGAACTGACTGCGTAGTCCCGGGTCTCCCGTTTTTTGAATATGACGATAATTTGCATTCATATATGTAATTTTTTTGTTTTGAGTATTTTTTTTTGTAAATTATTGGGTTACTAACATCGTATCTTTTTTGTATTCTATTGTTTTTTGCAGGATAACAGTTTATCGTTGGCTTTTATTCGCGTGGAACACACAAACAACTCAATAGTTTACAACAAGGGGTTTATTAATGAATCCATTTGTTTGTGTCATGACTGTATGGTCTTTTGTTGTTTTATTATTGATTTTTATGCCCATGAGGGCCTTTGTAAGTTAATCGTTATATTTTGTGGCCTTGCGGGCTTTATGTTAGGTAGGTTTTGTATTAACAGGTTTTCGAATGTCCAGAAAATAGAGGAAACTCTGCCCAATTTTTTTTGGGCCTGTGAGCAGTTAAAGACCTGTAATATTTTGAAGTTTGTATGTACATTAGTTTATTAATAACACACAATATTATTAATTTGTGAATTTTGTGCTTTCAATATTTTTTTTTAAATTAAAAAATTGGCACAGTTCAAAATCGTGGCAAAAGTGTATCATATTTTGGCACGGTTTTAAACTGTGCTAATTTTTTTTAAACTATGTTGAATATGGCACAGTTAAAAACTGTGCCAAAAGTGTGCCAGAAATATCAAATTCTGGCACAGTTTAAAAGTGTGCCAGAAGTCCTCCTATTTTGCTGAATCTGGCACAGTTAAAAACTGTGCCAAAAGTGTGCCAGAAATATCAAATTCTGGCACGGTTTAAAAGTGTGCCAGAAGTGTTCCTATTTTGCTAAATCTGGCACAGTTAAAAACTGTGCTAAAAGTGTGCCAGAAATATCAAATTCTGGCACGGTTTAAAAGTGTGCCAGAAGTGTTCCTGTTTGGCTGAATCTGGCACAGTTAAAAACTGTGCCAAAAGAGTGCCAGAAATATCAAATTCTGGCACGGTTTAAAAGTGTTCCTGTTTGGCTGATTCTGGCACACTTTTGAGCAGTGCCAGAAAAAAATTCCCATTTTCGAACACCTGATTCTGGCACAGTTCAAAACCGTGCCAGATTTGATCTGGCACAGTTTTAAACCGTGCCAGAATCCTATTTTTGGTGTAGTGCTATAAGAGTATAACAATAAGCCCCTAAGACTTCATGCATAAGCTCTGGATTCGATGATGCAGAGTGAGTAAATGGACTCTTTTATTCTGCTCGTACTGGAGCGGAGGGTCGGATCTCATGTGGTTGGCTTAGGCCGACCAGATTGCCTTTGTTCAAGTGAAAATATTTGAGAACACGTGTCAAAAAAATAAATCATCTCCTTTTTAATGATTGTGTCAGGGTGCATGTGTAGGTGCTATGTACCGTCATTCCAGTTTCTACAAGCTTTTGACGTTCTTTCTACTGCTTCTTTTTAGTCACTTCTTTGAAACTATAAATACCCACCACAAATCATATTCGTCACCACAGTTCAAACATTTATAGAAAAGTAAAGAAAAAAAAATCCAGGCATGATTCAGAGTGTTCTTAAGAGAAACGTTATCATCGTAGAAACGCTTATTTATCTCTTCCCGGTTTGCTTTCTAGTACCTGCCCTAGTTCCTTGCATCATATTGTTTTTATCAGGTACGCCCTTTTTCTTACTTGTTAGGGTTTGAGAGTTCTTCATATTTTGGTTTTCTATGATTTCTTGTTGGTGATATTTGGTGGGAGTTCTTAATTTAGATGACTATTGAGTTGGTTGGCCTAGGTTAACGTCGATAGTGGGAGTTTTGGTTATTTTGAACTAGGTTTTTGTAAAAAACCCTAACTTTTCTCTTTCATCTTCTTTATTTTGAAATTGGGTTTTTATATTTATGAGTTTTTCCCCAAACGTCCAGTGAATATATAATTTCATCCGCGAGCTTGAATCAGAGCTACCCAGAATCACTAAAAGGAGGTTTCCATGCCCTTTGTAGGTGGTTAGGCCTGAGGACGAACCAGATCACCCCCGTTATAGGCCCAAAACTCAGTTCAGTAGTGATATTCTTCTATTTATTTAGATGTATTATCCCAATTAAATGACATTTATTATATGGGATTCAACGTCTCTTTGATCTAAGATATTGAAATGGTTGGGCCTTAACTTTCCCAACAAAACTTGCCTCTCAACCACCAAATCAAAACTCCATAGAGATCCCAACTAGAGTGCTCAAGCCATGCTTGTTCAATCAAGGCTACATGTGTAAGAAAGTAACAATGTTAGTAATTATTCCAATATACATACAATCTTATAATTACTTTATTGTTCACATAGCATCCCATCAATCTCTTGGGTCTGCTCGCATACGTTTTCACCTATTTAATGTTAATTTTTTTTTTAGTTTCATAATTTTAGGGTGTGCACTTATTCACAATGTCAGCCCGACAAAAAATTAATTTAAAATATGTGAAAATATATTACACCACCTTACTTTTTCCCTCAATTGAAAGTATTTGACCCCGAACAAACCAGACCCTTAGGCTAAAATTAAATGTCGAGTACCTCACCACATAATTATCATTACATAAGGTTTCTAATTTTATTTTGCATAAGAGACAATTTTTAATATCAAAGTGCTAAAGTACCAATATTTTATAGACATAAAGAAACTATAAGAGACAATTCTAATCATATATCAATAAAAAATGTCTCTAAATGTAAATTAATGATAACCATTTGAAAACCAAGAGATTCATTGAAGTCACTAATATATGAAAACCAAGAGAGCGGCACTTCCTTTACCGATAAAAGCAATATAATTTTCTAAATCTCTATTCTCCCTTATTGCATTTTTCTGATCGTTGTTTAGATTTACTACTTTCATTCAAGGCCCTTTCTTCAATCAAATATGGAAATAAAATCTTGGGTGGGTTTGATATGAATATAAGAAATCAATACATACTTTTAGGTACACAACATCAACCTCAAACACCACCAAACTAACAATAAAAATGTAAGTTTAAAAAAAAGAATAAAAATAATGGAGTTAGTGGAGTTAAAACCAAGATACAGAGGTGCAAAATATCGGTTCTTGAAAGAAGGAATCCATATTTGGCTCACTTCAATGGGAGGGATGCACCTAATATAATTTAGTGTTGCCCCTAAAGGCAATCTTAAAAAACCCAAAAAAATCAGTTGGCATTTTTCAAGCATTTGGAATTCAACACGTAAAAAAAATTACCCCAAGGGCACTCTGTATCACCAGCAGAGAGAGAGAGATGCAGAAACACCAATCCAATCGATTAGTTTCTCATTTTGATTTTATTCCTGATTAAGAGAATAATACAAAACCAAATGGATAAAAGAAAAAAAACATTTACATTGGGTGTGTTCTAAACTTTCTTACTGGTGGACTAAAAGAAATCAAATCCAAATATAGCATAGAAACCAATCTCATTGTAGCTTCTACTGACTAAAAAATATTAGTGTGGAGAGAGCACTGCAGAAATCATAATAACAGAGTTGTGTGACAATAGATGTTGAAATGGTATTAAATGATATTAAATGATGAACTTGAGGATACAAAAGATGTTGCCTCTAAAACTCCTGTAGACAGATCTCGCACACTTTTTGCAGATACATTTGATTCAACACATAAATTAACTGGGAGCATTTTATCTTCTATGAAAGCTTTATAATTAGTGACGCCCTTTGAGGAACGAAAGAACAACTTTGTGGTGAAGTCCACTCTCAGTGACCTGTCCAATTGATAATTTATTATTTGATCCTCTAGGTGAGCTGTTGGCATATGCACGAAGAAAGCAACCTCAGTTGCTTATGCTGTTGAGGCCCTTCATTGATTCAAAGCATCAAGAGATAAAGAAAGGAACTCTAGACAGAACAATTTGAAATTCTCAAAGCTTCAAGATTATGTGGAGTAAATGAGTTCTGCTACGCGAGTGATTCTTATGCCCTCTATAAAGGATGCAAGCCATGACTTTATTTTTCCTTGGCACGCGTTTGATATCCACCAACCTGACCTTAAACATCAGATAACCAGTCTCCCAAATCCAGGAACTTTTTGTCCGAATGAGGTGAAGGTAGGTGGAGAGGAGATCTCGTGAAATGCAACAGGGGGATCCAAGCATCACATAAGTACCCTCGTAAATCATATCTTGAGCCAAGATAGCTTCTATCCTCTATATCCTCTGGCTGAAGGCACTCCCTTGGATTTTTCACTCACCTCAGAAGCTCTGCAGATCACTTCCATTCCAGATATTCTAATCCCCCCTTCCGACTTGACTCATTTTATGAGGGTATTATATAAGGGGGGAGTAAGTGAAGGAGAAGAGAAAGTGAAGTGAACTTGTGTCAATCCATGTAGAATGGATGGGGGAGAATGTGGGGGTTTCTTTGTTGAGCTTAATTACTGCGGGAACCCCAAAACAGGAAGAGCTTCAGTTATCTACATATAGATCTCAGTCAATTTTAAGGGTTTTCAGTCACTCGACCATGGTCTAAAAATTCATGATCTGCAAAAGATGTGAAACATTCATATATTGGTTCAAAGAGGTAACACATTGCAAGCCTACCAACGTACTAAAATGGGTGGCATTTAATTCAAAATGAAGCACCAAAAGCATCATTGTATATGGATATGCATATGTATACATATGCATACTAAAACGAGACATGCACAAAATGAATTTGTAATAACAAAGTCAAAAGGTAAAAATTAATTCATAATGATAAACATGATTTTCAATATCAAACAATTAACAAACCCAACAAATATTCTATGAGAAGAACTAACCTAGATAATGAATTTTACCCATATTTTTTTGCTATAATGGGCTGCCACACGGGGAAGGTGCTTCTTCAAGGTTGGAATAAGGGAGGCCTCTCTTGACAATGCAAATTACAAAATCCGATTCTGTCCGTCAACTCTCCTCTCAACGTCTTCCAATTTGTCATCAGCTACTATGACATCCAATGATCCGGACAGTTAGTAATTTTTTTCAATCTAATTTATTACCAATGTCTAGTAAAAAAAATTCATTTCACCTCCATTAACTTCCTTGCAAACCACGTTCTCTACTTATCCTCTTTGCAAACCATTCCCAATGAAAACCATGTTCTCTACTTATCCTCTTTGCATCTCCATTAAATTCACATGTTCACCACCATCTCATCAATATAGCTATAACTCATAAACCCATCTAGCAAAAAAAAACATGTTCCCCCACATTTTGTCAAACAAAACATTATCAATTGAGCATAAGATTGCATATGATGGAACCCGTAAGGAATAGGTGAAATACCATCTTCAGTTTAGGATGGTTGATTCCTCCCAAGGTTTCTCCGCTCAAGGCTACTCAAGGTGAATCCTTAGGGACTATTACCACGAGTTGGGATGTGATAGCAGGTTGTTCAGATTTCTGGACCAGCAGCTCATATGTATGGCTCCATCAGCATCACCTCCAAAGTACACAGAGTTGATCATCAGTTAAATCCCAATACAAAATCTTGTCAACACTACCAACATACATTTCTAAAGAAATAAAGATGAAAAAGAGGAAGAAGAAAGTGATTGAGATGCTGAAATGTGTAGATATAACCTAGGAATCAATTCATTACTTGACCATAAGGAATCGATTCTATATGATATCCCTATCGTTGCCATTTGAAAAACTAACATTTGACTATAAAATGTTATAAACAATGCTAAACATTATACCAAAGTAATACCCACTGCTAACTGATTAGTTAAAAAATACAAAATTCAAAACAAAGTTCCATGAAATCCATAAGATATCCGTATCTTTAACATTCAACAAACTAACATATATGACTATAAAACATAAGAAAAAAATGTTAAACAATACAACAGAATAATACTCAATGCTACAATAGTTTGAGACCGCAGTAAACACAACAAATCGTAGTCTAAGCTGAGAAAATATAAAAAAAATACCAAAAAGTTAGCAATCCTAAAATATAAATAGAAAGGTTAATCAATAACAACACCAAACATAAATATTTCCATACCTATCATTTCACATCCACATCCCACGGGTCTTATCATAGCCTTCGATTAATAAAACTATTACTATCATAAAAGTGTTAAAAGAATTAAAACAGAGATAGAGATAATTTATAAACAATGTAACGAAATAGAGATATAAATGAAGCTTTCATATGGTGTCCAAAATATAGGTGAAAACTGAAAACTTAGGCCGCAGTGACTATTCGTTTGTTGCAGCCATTATTTTCCTCTTGGCTTTGGAAGTGATTATTTGAAGTGACTATTCATATGGTGTCAGCTATGACTATTCAATAACAGTATATAATCTAACATACGTTTTTCAATAAAATATATGTGCATACAGTGGACATGTTAAAAAGAGAATGACGTTCCTTATAATCACTTGATTCTTTCCGGTACTTAAATGTCCAAACCTAAGTAAATTCATAAACTAAGAACATAATGCATAATCACTTCTCAAATTAAACAATCTTTACTTATTATTAACCATTTTTAGAATATAATATTAATATAGTAAACTAAATATAACAATTCACACATTCGTCACTGTGGCATTTTGTCAAACATTTATTATTCACAATATAAAGACATCTTATATTAACAGCTAGTAAACCATAATCAATACCACCTGTATCAGTTGTTATCTGTACCAAATATGATATTTTGACCATTTTAACTCCATAGTTACAAAACCCTTACAAACCAAATAGCAGTCATGACTTTGATTTTAAACAAAAAGAAACCCAAATGCATACACAAAAATAGCATTTAGAAAGAAAAAAAATGGCAAAGTGGAGAGCTATACCAGGATGGATTTCCACCGCATGATAAATACAATATCAGATCTGCAAAACAAATGAAATGAATCTTAGTCTCCAAAAAAACAAAATCCTAATATGCAAGTAGTTTCGTTTTTTTAAGACTTGGGTTTGGGGTTTGGATCTCCAAATACTAAGAATTTTTGAGTTTGAATCCCTCAAAAAATAGGTTTGGGAGGTTAGAAATGAAAATCGGTGGTTGGGAACCTAAAAGCAGAGTAGTGTGTGAGAGAACATAGAGTGAGAAATATTACGTGTGTGTGTGTGTGTGTGTGTGAGAGAGAGAGAGAGAGTTAGAGCGAGAGAGAGAGGGGGAGAAAGGGAGAGACCGTGTGGTGTGGAATGGAGTTAGACTAACAAAGGGGGGAAATGAAAAGTTGAAGTGGAAAACTTTAAGGGGGAAATTTAAAATTTGGGAAAGGGAAGCATTGATCTTAACCCTTGATTTTTGGAGGGTGATGTGGACAAATCTGAGTCGTTATTGTGCTTAGACAATTCAAAAACAATGCTATCTTATTATATATATATATATTCTATTAAAAATATTTTTATTAATATTAAACAATAATTTTTATGCTTTAATTTAAAGGGCAAAGATGTCTTTTATCATGTGAGAGAAAAATGTTGATGATGTCAGCTAGCGATCAACTGAGTCAACTTATGATTTCCGTTAGTTTTGGTCCCAACGAACTAATACATAAACAAACGTACCTCAAGCAACTAATATTATAAACAAACGTACCCCAAACAGTAAATGACCCTTAAAAAAATAGGTGGTCGTATGTGAGATTTTAGTTCTTATAAATATAGGTGGCCTGACAAGATTCAAAAAACATTATGTGGCATCATACGAAGTGCTTTAGATTTTTAAGAAAACCGGATACATAGTGCCAATCAAATGAGTGAAATAATAGCTTTGGTTTTCTATTAAATACATATTATGTATAAAAGGACAAAAATTATTTCTAAAAGCTATACAAATGCGTGTAATAAAAAATTTATCCCGCATTGTTCTAATAGGTTTCGTCCCCACAACTGAATAAAAAAAGGGCATCAAAGCACCATTGTCTTAACACTACATCCTAAATACAAGACCAATTAGTAAACAGTTGGTATATAATTTAAAAGACATACTATTTAATAGATGTATTAGTTATAACATATAGTGTTGGAAAGAAAATGGCCAAAAAACAGATATACCATTTAAAAGAAAAGACAAAGGTTCTTTCAAGAGCTATATTATGCACTGATTAAGGGTGAAAAGTAGCGCATAGTCAGCACGCCGATCGTTGTTTTCGTTTCACGTCCTTAATAGAAAAATCTAAACTTATGACTACACTCTTTTAAGAGAGTATAGCGGCCAAGTCCGGGTATCAAATATCCACAGAGACGAGTTGCTAGAATTTAATTGGTTTAATATTTCTAGAATAAAAGTGTAAAAGATAATTTTGATAACCAAAAAATAAAAGATAATAAGAGAAAAGTTATACTAGGCATGTGTAAATTAAAGTACGTTAACAAAGAGAATAAAAACTATAGGTTGCGTCGAATATCCCTCACCCCGAGTTAATTAGTATAGAATGGTTACATGGGTCGACGAGTTATTAAGATTGAGTCTCGTTTCGATAATTAAATAAACCCAGGGTTGTCACACCCCTAAATTTGCATCAAAGTCTAACAAGATTTTGGCATTAATAAATACCTCGAAAATTAGGCATGCAAGGTCGTAAATACGGAGGATAAATGATATACCCCGTTAAATCTCCTAGGAATAATAACTAGGACAGCCCACTCGAAATAAACCCGTAAAACTCCATCACCAAACCAAAGCAACACATCAACCCGAAGTGAGTTCAATCTGACACAACCTAGAATAAACTAGCCGCTAAGCATGATTAAAAGCATTAAATAAATTAAACTAAATAATTAAGATAACGAATTAAATTAACTACACAATTTAAACTAGACTTGAAAATAAATGGAAAGCATAAAAAACTAGGGCACAAAGCACAAAAGAAAGAGAGAAGATAATAAATAGTATCCACTTACATTAATGGGTGTCAAACCACCAAGAAAATGGAGGGTATGGGGTTTCTCCACAAAATCCCCAAAATAGATTTTCAAACCTTAACCTAAAAACAAAGTAAAATGAAGATATTATGTGTTCTCTAAAAAATGAACCAAAGTTGGTATTTATACTAAGTGGGAATAAACAAGAAAAGAAAAAGGGAAAAGAAATAAAAATACGATAAGCCTCTTAATTACACAATAAAAATAAAAGGAAAGGAAAGAAGTTCGTAGAAACACATCTCGGACAAAACAGGGTCCCGGTCGATAGGGGCTTGGGCTGGTCGACCGCGTGAAAAGTGAGGAGCACACTGGTTTGGTTCCATGAATAAAAACCAATCTGCGGCCGACCGCGAGTTGGAAGCCGGTCGACCGGTAGCACCAGTACACCAAACTCGCTACAATACAACAGTGCACAAGACCCACCAAAAATGCTGGATAAACACGCGGCCCCCCAATGGCCGAGACATATGTCGGGAACCCAACTGCCATGGCAAACACCAGCTATGTATTTGTTCCACCACTTGTAAAACCGAGACCCACTAAGACCTCCATGTCCAAAAATGGTGAAAAAAAACCAAGAACCCAAATCTCCATTAATGGCCAAGCCAAGACCTATTTTGTGCTCGTGAGTGTTTTGCACAATCCAAAGCTCCATAATCGTGTGTTCAATTTGGCCAAAAGCATCCCAATTTGGGATGAACTCAAAACCAGAGCAAAACCCGAGCCTAGGGCCAAATTGCCATTTTTTAAATGGGTTTACTACAAAAAACGAGTTAGGGACACAAGGGGTATTATATGAATTGTTAATGAAGGAGAAAAGGGACATGGTGGGCATTAATTAAATTGTTATTTTTCTTATAATTATTTACCGATTAAAGGTCCGTGTTTCCTTCGTTCAAATTCCGAATCGCACACCGTTTGCGGCCACGCAAAGCTTAGCACGAGGGAAATAAATTTCGTGAATACTTTGGGCAAAAATCCCAAAGTGTGAAATTACAAAAATTCCTCTGAACGTGCGAATCCCGACGAAATTTTATCGGAACGAGCCCAAACTTCATACTTAGCACTTTAATACCTATAAAAGCTCAATTATACCTCAAATAAGATGTTAGCATATAAAATGGAGGTTGTCTGATTAACGAGCATAATTATATGCATTAAAGTGCCCGAGGGGGCTAAAATGCCTAACTTTGAGGGTATAAATCTGCAATATTCGATACGAATCACACCCCCTAACTTACACATTGCTAGTCCCTAGTAATGAAATTCAAAGTAAGAAGAACTATAAGAAAACTGCAAAATAGGATATATATACAAAAGCGATAAAAAAGATAAAAGCCACTTTCGCGGGAGAACGATTGCATTTAGCATATGCAATAAGCCGTTAAACTCATAGGTTACCTTAGTGGACGAGTGTCGCCTCATGAGGGTTTTCAAGGATGAAACCCACAAACATCATATGGTTTCCTCAAAATATGACCAATCAACATGCGACAAGCACAACAATACGAAAAATATTTCATACACATTATTAGCATAATGAATAAATTCACACAAAAATCCCTATTAATAACATTATAGAATGAACTTCATTGAATTGAAACCTTAAAATGTGGGAGGGGAGTGAGCACATGCAAAGGATGACTTGGAAAAAACTTAAATAAATTGAATAAAAATTAAATCAGACATATATTCAATCCTCACGGGCATCACACTCAATAAATGAAATCACTCGGAAATGGAGGTAACACATGGGACATGCGAGCATAAAGAGTAAATGTAAATGGAAACTAGGCTACGCACATGTCACACAATAAAAACGCTAAATAGAAAATGAAAATTTGTAATTTCAATGAAAGGATATCATTCATTAAAGGAGGCGAAATATATTTTCACAGATAATCAAAACTATTTAAACTTTTAAAATAAATTCACCCTAGGATCACATAGGAATTTAAAGGGTTGTAATGTAGGTTTGGGGTTAAGAGTACGAAAGGAAAGGTATATGCACGGATTCAAAGGAAAGGTAAATAATTATGTTGCGGGCCATTCCAAAAATTAGAAAATAACTTCCATAAAAGGCACTGAATATAACAATGTGGAGAGTAAACAAAGCTTATTGAACACTATATACAACATAATTATTTACTTAATAACAAAATATAGTTTGATCCTCATTAGAAGGTCATTTGAATGACTTTCATAAACTCTTCCGAATGAACTTAATGACCTCGTTCGAATGACATTAAAAATAAAAATAAATCTTTCAAAATCCTTTTCACAAAAAATTTGCCTTATAGAATATTAAGACAAACACCCAAATAAATATCCAAGTATCAAAAATAATACACATGAGATCCATGGACTTTGAAGACAAAATATGGCATGAAACATGACACGATGATGTAGACGCGTTAAATTGGCCACTATGGTCTTCAATCACACATCATAGGTTTGAATAATAAACAAATAAAGCGGGTAATCTAAAATATATACAAATCGACTATATTAGAAATTTCTCCTAACAAATCTCCCCCTTTAGCTATTCCGTGACAAAATAAAAAGGACAGAAAACCTATGGGTCATAAAGCTCTTTTAAAGACTCAATCCCAACCCCAAAAGGAAAAAGTATAAACACTTGACATACACAAACTTTGAATAGCTTTACTCTTGTAAAACTTTCGCACATCGATGTTAAATTTGCACACTTAAACACAATTTTCAAATGCAAAGAGAATAAGTAACAAATATAAATCCTCATATGAAAAATCCTCTCCCTTTGTCTAAAAATCATTACCTCAAGTAAGACCTCTCCCCCAAGGTAAAAATTTATCCCCCTAAGTTAAAGAGTTAGATACCATTTATCCCATTTTTTATTCAGGATTAGGCAAAGATAAAGACGCACAATATAAATAACTTCTCCCCCAAATGTAACACATATGAAGATAAAGTAAACAAGTATATCATGCGATGATGTTAAGTGAAATGCAACAACAAACTAACTCGGGAAAACAAGCACAAATATTCTAAACAATGAACAAATGATATCAATTTTAGTGCAAAAATTGAGGCATAACCAATGTGATCATAAAATATTCCAATTTGAATTGAAAATGAAATATATGGCAAACATTAATTAAATGCAAATACTCATAAATAAACATACCATATATATATATATATATATATATATATATATATATATATATATATGTATATATATATAACCACACATATACCAATAACTCACATAAATATACATAGGTATTGTAGAAATGTTTACCCATAATAAAAGAAATAATTATAGATTAGACTCTAAATAATTATAAATGCAGTGAAGAAACAAAGGATATTAGATGTATGTGGTTCGGCAGGGAAATCTTCCCACGTCCATGGGGATGGGAAGGAGAGAACTTTATTATGTAGGAAGAACAACAACGATTGGAGTGCTAAGGTTGCTAGCTAAAAGCCCAAGTCATCACGTGCAATTTATAATCAATACCCTCATAATGGGTGATGTTGCCCTAATTTATAAGCTTAAGGATCCTACTCATCTAGGTTTCTTTATGTTCATCTTAATTACAGGTCATAAAGTCCTATACGGACTGGTCTTCCAACCCGTAAATGTGATCATCCTAGATTTAAATTAGTCTGCGTTTATCTTCATGTTCTTCCAATATCCTGGTCTCCTAATATCTATCACATGATATCCACGTGGCACGCGATGTCCACGTGATATGTGTTCAGCCATTCCCCCTTTAATTTCCAACAAGGTTGGGGCGATTATCCAACACAACATTCGACCCGACCTTATTTAATTTATTAGCCACGTGTTTTAAAATAGTTATTTGGACGCGTTCTCAAGATTGCACACGCTTGTTCCTTAGGCCACGAAACATAATCTTAATCATCATTCTGAGAATCATTTCTCACTCACTTCCGCCCTTGGGCCACGCAACCCAGCATCACTTACCAAGGTAATGATGGCGTATGAGCGTGTGTTTGTCTATCCCAAGTGATGGACGAGAGTTGATGTGACACGAGGCAGAAGGTATAAGGCCCCCAAAGCCATATACCTTGTCATTCCATCGTCTATAGAGGTATTTTTTCTTTAACTTTCTCTTTCTAAAGTTTAATCTACTTGAAGGAATTTTCCTCATCTTATTCTTTTTCTTCTTCTTAATTTATCCATGTCTAATCCTGGAAGAAAGTATGAGGTCTTTGTAACTGATAAATTTTGGAAATTTCGTAACAAATATGGAATTCCTGATAGTGTCAACATAAGGATATCATCAGAGGAAGAGAATATCATGGATCTTCCCTCTGGTGAGGTAGCTTTTATGGGATAGAAATTTGATGTCTTTGAGACATCAAACTATTTGGTGTCTTGGATTCTGATTGACCATTGCCGCTAGCGCGGACCCATTTCCATAAATGATGTGAGTCCCCACTAACACTATTGACCAATTAGAATCCAAGACTTTAAATAGTTTGATGTCTCAAAGACATCAAACTTTTTTCTGCTTTTAGGATAGTTGCCATATTAGAAGGGGTTATGTTTCCCCCTTCACCCAATACTAGTGAGAGTACTTCGCTATTCGGGAATATTCTCAGCTCAATCAAAAGGTAGCTTCTTCTAGATTATGATGGGTATAGTAGACATTAACTAAATTTGTGTGATGAACCTAAGTGTTGAGGATATTAGGTATTATTATGACTTGAGGTCTTCCTCAAGCTCATATCTATACCATTTACATGATAGGGAAAATTCCCGCAATTTGGTTACATATTTCCCCGATCAAAAAAGGATACTAATAAGAATATCCTTGTGGTCTTCAGGGACCTTAATGGAAAAAACTACGGTGGTCTTAAGGATCCTACCACAAATGGGGTACTTGGTAGGTCGTCTGGTTGTTGTTTTTATAAGTACTTAAAATATTTTTACTTACTAACCTGATTTTTGTTCTGATTATTTATTAAATATGAAGTCATCCCACTATCAAGTAAACCTTAAATATTTGAAAAAATCTTAGAGGCGTCAAAATCCAGAAGGTGTTCGTTCGCATCAGAAGGCGGCTTATATCTTGCTAGGTAATAACTTAACCATTCAGTCAATCAAAAAATTTCACAGCTGTTCCTGAAGTTTTGGTCGCTGATTATTCTGAGGTTAACAATGTCTCCATTTCAACTTTTACCCCCATTACTAATGAGACCAGTAGGGGGTTTATTTAGGGAAATCTTACACATATGTCATCTCAACGGAATCAGAATCCGACCAGGAAGAGGAGGAGGACATCGACTCATTCTTGGATGATTTCAACCCACTACTTTCTTACAACGCCAGTATATCTAGTCATCCTTGGGAGGATGTTGAAGAAGAAGAGAACTTTTTAAGGGAAGACTTTTCATTCCTTCCAGTCCCTAGTTACCAAGAAGACATAGCTAGTTGGCAGAGGAAACTAGTCGATCTGGAATTTGCCAGAGACAAAATTAAAAAATAGACGGCCAATAGCAGCCAAGCTAAATAAAATGTTGCTTAAAGGAAGAAAAATTTAGTCAACCTTACGGAAAAGGAGGCCTTGGATCTATAAAGTCAGTGTTAGTAGGATGAACGGGCAAACAAAAAGTTCACAAACAAAAAACAGGTTGACGCTCTGCCTTCCCCAACTAGCATTTCCAGTCGACCTCTGACAATCAACGAACCTCAACAGGGACAAGGGACCTTCCCCCAAGGGTACTGGGATCTCCCTTGTGATATCTCCTTTTGAAAAGGAAAAGAACCAGTAATCAAGGTCAATTAGACCCACATGTATTCAAAGGTAACATTCCCGATCGTTCGGGCAGTAATGTTACCATTTGATATGCTTCATCTAAGAGGCTTCTCATTTGAGAGACTGCATAAGGAAGGATTGCAGCACATCGTTCTGGTAAATCACACACCTTTTTATTTTATTGTGCACCAAAGTTTACTTTTAACCTTCTCCTCTTTTTTTGTTCAGAGCATGCAAGTCGCTCAGGAACTCGTTGGCCGAGATGATCTCTATCGGAAAATAATGATCAACTTGTGAAGACCAATACTACTGTAAAGGGTTAGCCAATCACCAATGTAATGAGGTGGACTAACTCAACTAAAATTTGAAGTTTGACGTGGATAGTAAGACGAAAGCGATGGAAAGCTGAGTGAGCTCAAAATGAGTTCAACACAGTGGACGACGAACTATCACAGTTGAAGGCCTTTTTTAAGCACAAGTTCCTACAAAAGCTTATCCTTTAGAGGCAAAAATGTGTGATGGAGTAGTCCCGAGAGGATGAACTAGAAAAAAATCATAATAAAAGGTCTGAGGTGAACGTTCAGGTGGTCTCCTCACTGCTGGACTACTATAAGTTTGTTGCTTTTAATAAGCGATGGATAGTCGATCTACCCATGGTGGATCCCATGATCAACCCTTCAATTTTTACTCCATCTGAGATTGTCTTCCATTAGTCTGTCCTTTATACTTTTTTTGTTCTCGGGGGACTGCCTCAACTCGGGATGTTAGGGATGTTGGGGACTCGGGATGTTGGGGACATCATTGAGCAATCTGTCTAGCCTACTACCTCTGATCAGTCTTCCCCCAATCCTAAATTTTTGTATCATGTAGTTTTAATTGACCTTTAGGAGTCCCTTTTCTAGTCCTATGGACATTTTAATTATTAATGAGAAAATGTGTTCTCATTTCATTTGATCTCTTATCGTGCACTTGTTTCGTTTTTGCAACACAGTCAGGTCATTTGCTATTCTGATTGTGAAATCATAATTTTTTCTTTTTAGATCATAATTTCTATTAGTTTTCCTAATATTTCTTTCTTAATAGAAAAATAAATAGTTCATTTGCAATTTTAACCCAGTCGCCCTTTGTCACTTGGATTTGGTTCTTGGTCATCTCAGGTTTAGCATTACACTTGGGTGACGTGCTCAATTTTATGCTCATTTGAGGTCAACCATAAGTAAATGCAAATTTTAGTTCAACCATTATTAAATGATATTTTTAATACAGTTTGATCTACTTTAAGTGGGTTCTTGACTTTTCGAGGCCGATTGTACCACTTTATATGTGGGTTTTAGTGTCAAACGTATGCGAGCGACTAACATGTGAGTTGCACCACACAATTATTATGTGAGCTTTTGCCTCTTCTAAGATGATATACGTTATATTATACCACTTCTCGAGTGGGTTTTGTGCCAAACGTAGGCAAATAACTCACATACGAGTTATACCATGCAATTACTACGTCGGTTTTTTCCTCTTCTAGGATGATATACTTTAGATCAAACCACTTCTCAAGTGGGTTTTGTTCTAAATGTAGGAGACCAACTCACGTCTAAATTGTACTAAGAAATTCTTACATGAATTTTTGCCTCTTTTAGGCCGATCTACTTTAGATAATACCATTTCTCAAGTGGGTTTTATGTCAATCGTACGCGACCAACTCACGTTTGAGTTGTACCAAACAATTCTTACGTGGGTTTTTGCCTTTTCTAGGTGATTGACCTATCTTATTAGTTGTACCACTGTTTGAGTGGGTTTATATAATAAGATGGTTTGAGATAAAGATTTTGAATAATTTTAACAACTAACTATTGATCGTTCTATTGTTCATAAAGAAAGAAGAAAGATATCCAGCTTCATATCTAATGATAAAACTTACTAACGTTCATGGCATTCTATGACATTGGAATTAATATTCTATCTAATTCTTCTGAATGATATGATCCACCACCACCTTTGGAGACTATTCGGTAAGGTCCTTATCAGTTCGATGCAAGTTTCCCGTCCGATGATGTCTTTTCATCAACTATCATCTTTCTAAGGATCAAATTACCGGCCTAGAACTCTCTGAACTTAACCTTCTTATCATGCTATTTTGCTAACTCTTGCTATTAGGTAGAAAAATGTATCAGAGCTTGCTACCTTCTTTCCTTAGCCAGATCCAATTCATGGGCTATTCCTTCGTCATTTTGGCCATCTTGAAACATCACAGTCTGAGCATTAGATCCAATTTCCAAAGGGATGACAACTTCCATACCATAGGCAAGGGAGTACTAAGTCTGATTTATTGGCTTTCTTGGGGCTATCATGTATGACTAAAGAATTGAGGGAAGTCCTTTCACCCATCATCCTTTGGCATTCTCTAATCGACACTTAACTCCTGATAAAATATTTTTACGGCTTATCACTGTCTCTCTATTTCAATGAGACAACAACTGATGCATAGTGGATTCTAACTCCTTGTTCTGTACTCGAACTGTGTTCCATTATAGATAACCAACGCTCTTAGGATTTTAAATTGCGTGATGATATTCCTCCAAATGAATCTCCTAGCATTCGTCTCTCTGATGTGGGTGAGTGGTTCATCCTCAACCCACTTCCTAAAGGTTTCGATCGTCGTTAATCAATATCTATGATTTCTTAGTGCAATAGGAAATGGTCCCCCTATGTCCATGCCCAACTGGGAAAAGACCATGGACTAGTGAGGGGATTTAGGTCTCTCGCATGCTGCTTGATAAACGGTGATAAAAACTGACACTTGGTTCACTTTCGAATGAACCTCATAGCATTTTTTTTTGCATGAAGCGTCATTAATATCCCATCGGGATTTTAAGAAATATGATAGGATTATTTATTTCCTAGACATCCAAGATGCAAAGTCACTGCCTGTTTATTATTCCATTTGGGTCTAACCAACCCTCATCTTCCAAGGCACACAGGTCGACGTTCTCAGACAATCCATCGAAGCTTCCAAACCCCTTTTTCCTTTGGTGGTGTTATATAACATAAAGAAGAGGATCCCATCTCATTTTAAGAATTAATTGAGAGTCATATTCAATTGCCCGGGAATCCTATTTTCTTAAGTTCGAAAAGATCAAGCCAAGCTATTTGGCAAGGTCCAAGCAATGAGGGTATTGATTTTAAGAAGATCTACCTAAGAGATCGCCCTATAGGAGAGAGATCTTCCACCCACGTATTCTCCACAACTAACTTTGTGCATCTTGCTTGAAAGTGCATCCACTTAATCTAGGTGAACACATTTTAGTAAAGGGCGGGTGAATGATCGTCAATATAGTTTTCCCTTAGAGTTAAGGAAAAACCTAACTGACCTGATCCTTAATTTGTGTGCCTCATTACCATCTTGGGGTAGCACACCGGCCCTTAAGTAGGATAGAAAGAGATCCACCCAAGGAGAATCTAAATCCACTCGAAGAACGCAAGGATCCTGATCTGATTCTTCGATGCTCGATTGGTCTATGTATTCCACTTTGATCATCCTTTTTAGGGAGGTATCAATTGTTGAAGCAAGAGTGGCTAGGGTGTTCGCATGGATATTATCATTCCTTAGAAGTTGCACCATTTAGGAAGACTAAAACTATTAAAGAATACCTCTTACCTTATTCTTGTAAGCAATTAATCTAGCATCCCTCACTTTATATTCTCTATTAAGTTAGCTCGTGATCAGTCTTGAGTCACATTATACAACAATGTGGTGAGAACCTATATTAATCTCTCTACGAAGACCATGTACCATGGCCTCATATGCTGCCTTAGTATTTGAACCTCTGATTCCAAATATAATGGCTTTCTCACAAGTATCCAAGAAATTTACCAGAGCTAACTTCAAAGACGTATTTTGAGCGTTGAGCTTTATCATGTATTCTCTGAGAATCTTGAAGGTCTCCGTGAGGTCTTTGATGTGTTCAACCGCCTGCTTTCTTTTGATGAATATATCTTCAACATATAGTGAAGAGAAGTGAGCGTGCATTCAAATAGAAAAATTATTTAATTAAACACAGTTTTTGTCAATTAAATCATAAACATGCAACTATATGTGATTGAACAAGATGATTACATATGCAAGAACATTCAAACACATACATGTGAGGAAAAATCCCCCAAAGGGACAAAACCATTTATTTTCATTATAATATTGTAACGTACAATTTCAAATTATAATGAAAATACAAGTGACTAAGAATTACCCTCAGGTGTCGGATTCTGTAGTGGGCGGCTGGAAGTTTCCCTTTCCAGGACGACAGCAGTGAAAAAGAAGAACGGTCTTCTCCACAAGAGTATGAACAGATACGCGGATGTGTTCTTGGGTTGCAAGCTGATTCAAAAAGGATTGACAAGGTTGTGTGAATCAAAACATGAGTCTAGGGACTCAAAAAGGTGAAGACTTGAGGTATATGGACTCTCAAATTCGTCTATGCAAGTCTTATGAAATATCTCCCCCGTAATTGGTATTTATAGGGAAATATATGAAGAGACCCACGTTTTAAAAACACCAAAATTCTATCCAGTGTACAGGGACAACGAACCGATTCAGGTACCCTACGAACCGGTTCCCCCCCCCCCCCCCGAAACCGGTTCGGGCTGGGTTCGGGGAAACTCGCTGGTCAAAGGGGCTTTTAGGACTTAGAAAAAATTCCAAGGTTTTTCTTGGAAATAACTCCATTTTCAACGAGCCATAACTTGTTCACCGTAGCTCGGATTGAGGTTGCGTTTCTTCCAGTATCTTTGTTGTGGCAAGATCTTCAACTTTCCAGTTGATCAGTCCTCCGGACGGTGGCTGTAAAATTACCAAATTTCCCTTAAAATTCCCTATCAAGCCTTATTGCACCGTTTTGACTTCTCTTCCGTACCACTTGTATTACAAGCCTAAAATCATGGAACGTGAAGTCGTTGAGGCAGATGAGGGACACATGATGGAGATGATAAATGCTTAATTCTCGAAATTCGAATTGAGTCCGTCGAATGAGATCGTGTAGAGACGTGCCAAATGTAACGGCGTACGACATAAATAAATGAAACATTTCGGGCATGATAAAAATGTCCTTACAAATCTCCCCCTATGTCTATGCCGATACATACATAAAAAATCCAAATTATCGAATAACAAAATTGCCTATACAAATCTACCCTTCCATGAACCCAAAACTGGAAAGATAAAAATGAATAAGTCTTCATCGTTCGATCTTCAAATCTTTAAAACTGTCAAATTTCTCATCAGGGTGTGCAATTCAGTGATCATCAATGTAGTACCTGCACACATGAGACAAAGCAAATACCACGTGACATATAGAGTTTGAAATGAGCTAAACATAGATACCAATTTAAATCCTCAAAGTCAAAACTCACTCCCCCATAGTTGATAATTCTTCTCCCCCTTTTTATGATGTCCCCAAATAGACAGATATGAGAAGCAAAAATAGATGTACATGGAGAATGTCACAAGGTAATAGACCACTGTTTTTAGAATTTTTCAAAAAATTTCATACAAAGACTATATACAAGGAAACACACCATGAGCGATAACAAAAACAACCAAGTCAATGATAGCTAAAATTAAGGGGTGTGATCAAATTCGATAGGAAAATCAATGCATACAAACATGACATATGTGCACGATGAATATCGAATATTCTTAACGAATGAACTCAAAATCTTCCTCTGGTGTAAAAAATGGAAATTGGAGACATTGACTCAATCAAATCAACAAATCAAAGCTAAAAATGATTTCCGCATCAATAACGTCCAAAACTATTTCATGCTTTTTCAGGACTTTCAAGGAAGTGCAAACCCGTTTATATTCTCCAACCAAACTCCCTCAAATTTATATTTTGAATAGAGGCTTTCTAAATTCTCAAACTTTGGAGAATTAATGGTGAAACCTAAGTGGCCCATATGTGGCATTAATTGCTTTTTATTGCCTTTAAATTTTTCGGGCTCTTTTAACCTCTTTGGACCCCGGATAATAAAATTCATCCATTTTTAGGTCCTTTTGAGCGGTGGCTTTTACGCAAAGACATGATAATTACCTTTCGCAGCCCCTCCCCGTTCTTAAACAAACACTCAGTCTCACAAAAAATGGTTTTTACATGCATTCCAATCTTGTCAAGTTTTATTGCATATTGTTAGTTGTATAGACATAATTGAGATGGAAACACTTAAGCCAACATGTGATAAACAAGTGCAATAGTCAAATAAAGCCGTGCATGTGTGCAATAAAGGAGAATGGAGTCAAACATGTAGAAGGATATCACTAATCACATCTCAAAGACTCCAATGTAAAGCACATGGATGAAATGATGTAGCGTCTCAAATCTCTATCAAACAGTCACATGGATAAATGGAATGAATTTAGTGACTTGGCTATCTTAAATGTTCATCCATAAAAGGCGTAAACAAAATACAAAATTTTTTTTGGTCTTTTCTGAAAAAAATTTCTTAAAGGAAAATCTTTTTGGAATTTTCAAAAGAATAAACAAATAGTTGTACAACAAAGCAATGATACATATAATTCAAACTAGCAATAGGAAGCATATGATATTAACATGAAAAAGCATCCTATTCTAGACATAGACCAACCCCTCAGTCAACTGTGCAAATCCCCAAAGACTTCCTAAGACTTTCAAATCTAAGGGCATCTAAAGATTTCGTGAAAATATCGGCTAACTTATGGTCGGTGGGAACAAAACTCAGGGATACGACTTTCTCCTCAACTAATTGTCGTATAAAGTGCTCAGGTATTCTGATGTGCTATGTGTGCGAATGCTGGATTGGATTGCGGGATATGTGTATCACGCTCGTGTTATCACAGGAAATGGTCATGGTGTCCTGTGAAATCCCATAATCTTCCAGCATTTGCTTCATCCATAAGAGTTGCGTGCAATAACTCCCGGCTGCTATATACTCAGCCTCTGGAGTGGACAAAGAGATGGAGTTTTGATTCTTGCTCATCCAGGAGACAAGAGAAGAACCAAAATAGAAACACCCACCAGAAGTGCTCCTACAACCATATACATCCCCGGCCCAATCAGCATCTGAATAGGCAGACAAATGGTCATCGGTATCAAAGGAATACCAAATACCGTATGAGAGAGTCCCACTCATGTATTTAATAATACGTTTTAGAGTAAGTAAATGTGACTCTTTCGGGGACGCCTGATATCGCACACAGACTCCAACACTAAAGGCTATGTCGGGACGACTGGCAGTCAAGTAGAGAAGACTACCTATCATACTCCGATACAAGGTTTGCTCCTGGAGTGTCCTTACTAAGCTTGGTAGTGGTACTCATAGGTGTACGTGCATGCTTAGCGGAGTCTAAATCAAATTTCTTCACTAGGTCTCTAGCATACTTGGATTGGGAGATGAACATCCCATCCTCTAGCTGGCGAACCTGGAGACCAAGGAAGAAAGTAAGCTCACCAACCATGCTCATCTCAAACTCACTTTTCATCTCCTCTTCAAAGTGATGATCATGTTAGGAGCACGTGGATCTAAAGACTATGTCGTCTACATAGACCTGGGAAACCAAAATTGCACCATCATCTCTCCTGACGAACAACGTCATATCAACTCCCCCTCTCTTGAAGCCACGGGATAAGATATAGGAAGTAAGCCTCTCGTACCAAGCACGGGGTGCTTGCTTCAAACCATACAAAGCTTTCCTCAGATAGTAGATGTGCTCCGGGTGCTTAGGGTCTTCAAACCTTTTTGGTTGTTCCACGCAAACCTCCTCCTGTAGAATGCCATTCAGAAAGGCACTCTTGACATCCATCTGATATAACTTGAAGCGCAGATGACATGCGATGGCAAGTAGTAAATAGACGGACTCAAGCCTCGCAACAGGAGCAAATGTCTCCCCAAAGTCTACACCCTCTATCTGTGTGTATCCTTGAGCGACCAACCTAGCCTTATTTCGGATTATGGTACCATTTTCATCCATTTTATTCTTGAAAATCCACCGGGTACCTATCACATTAGTCTCACTAGGTCGGGGGACTAGTTCCCAGACATTATTCTTTTTAAACTAAAGCAACTCATCCTGCATAGCAGATATCTAGTGTTCATCCTTGAGTGCTTCTTTATGATTCTTGGGCTCGACTTTGGACATGTAGTAGATATGGCTAACAACGTTCTCTAGATGAGCACGAGTCTTGACCCCAAGAGTGAGATCACCAACAATGGCAGAAGGGTCATGACTCTTGCGAACCCAAGAAGGTGTGTCCCCTAACACAGGAGTGGGGACCACAGAGTGTGGGTAAGGGACAAGTAAATCACTGTCAACCAAGTCCTCATTCGCACACTGAAGGTTAGGATCAATAACAATCGGAGGTTCGTCATCTTGCACGGTGACGTTTATTGATTTCATAACCTTAGAGATCTTCAGGTTAAAAACTCGGTACGCTCTACTATTCGATGAATAGACTAACAATATTCCCTCGTCGCTCCGAGAGTCAAACTTTCCTAATTGCTCTCTATCCCATAGGATGTAGCATTTACTCCCAAGAATACGGAAATATGCCAGGTTGGGCTTCTTGCCAGTCCACAACTCATAAGGTGTCTGAAGTGTGTGTGGACGCAGATAAACCCTATTCACCGTGTGGCATGCAGTAGACATTGCCTTTGCCCAAAATCCCCTAGAAACTTTACGACCTATAAGCATAGATCTAGCCATCTCCTGGATCGTTATATTCTTTCTCTCAACAATCCCATTTTGTTGAGGAGTCTTCACAACAGAAAACTCATGTTTGGTCCCAAGGCTATCACAATACAAATCTACCTTTGCTTCCTTAAATTCAGTGCCGTTGTCACTACGTATCCTGTTAATAGTGACTCCGTGTGGATTTTGCAGGACACGACACTTGGTTTTTAAAACTCTATAGCATCGGATTTCTCTCCCAGAAAACCTACAATGGAGTACCTGGAGAAATCATCCACCATCACGAGGATAGACCTCTTACCACCCAGACTCTCGGCACGAGTGGGACCCATAAGATCCATGTGTATAAGCTCAAGAACTCGAGAGGTGGTAATGGAATTAAACTTCCTATGGGGACTACGAATTTGTTTTCCCAACTGATAGGGTCCACAAATCGTCGAAGTTGACTTTCTAAGACATGGTAAGCTACTTACTAGGTCCTGTTTAGCTAAGCGAGTGAGATCTCTAATATTCACGTGACCTAGACGTTGGTGCCACAGATCCATAGGAGTGATCGTGGCGCTATTGCAGACAAGTGAGGAAGTAGGCTCAGTCCCATAACAATTATCCTCGGTCCTCACCCCTTGCATCAAAAGTTTATCGGCTTGATTGTAGACATTACACGCGTCCCGATCAAACTTTACAGCAAAGTTAGTGTCGCACAGCTGGCTAATGCTGAGAAGGTTTACTTTTAAACCTTTGACGTATAACACATTCTCTAGCTTAGGAAATCCTGGTAACTCTACAGTACCTCGTCCTACAATTCTAGACTTGTTCCCATCTCCAAAGGTGACTCTGCCATCCTGATAATCCTCAAAAGATGTAAAAAATGAGGCATCACCTGTCATATGTCTGGAGCATCCACTGTTAAAATACCACTGTAAGGTATTATGTTCTTTGAGAGCAACATGAACAACAAAGGCCTCTTTTATCTTTCTTAGGCACCCATGAAGTGGTAACCTTTTGTTTGCCTTTGTTGTTGTTGGTTTTAGCTAGAATGTGAGAAGCATTCACTAACGGGAAAGACATCCGTCGGAATTCTTCCATCAAACTCTGAGACGTGGCAGCTAAAAACTCAACTCGCTCTCTCGGACTAGAAAATTCATCAGTATGACGTGGAGTAGAAGTAGTACGTCGTGTCCGACCCATGCTATAGCAAAATTCCCTGAGGTGGCCTTTTCTTTTGCAATAAGTACAAAAGAGCACAGTCAAAGGCGGACCTTGGTTTGCTTTTCTTGGTCGAACTCTCCTTCTAGGTTTTTGACGATGGCCATAAGGATTCGTAGTAAACTCAGGAACTGGTCCAGGTACAATTTGGGAGGTGGTGTCACCATCATATCCAATTCCCTGCCTATCACTAAAACCTAAAGCGGGGTCGAGGAGCATCTTTCCCATTTTCCCTGATCTGTCCTCAATTTGTACCTTGACTTCCCGTGCTTTCTCAAGATCATGAGTCAGCTGGGAAACAAGGGCTTCAAGTTTCTTCCAAGTCTCCATGGAGGAATGGAGCTCACTCGTAAGACTAGACACTTATTTAGTCAAGTCCCCTCTCTTTTTCTTAAAATTACTCTCTCTCTCTCTCTCTCTCTCTCTAAACAAACTCTCTTTCTCAATACAGGCAGATTCTCTCTCTCTCAGGGCAATGCAGGTGGAGGACTCTCTCTCTCTCGTTTTTCTTAAATCTTCCTCTAAGCCGGTGATCTTAAGAACTAACGCTTTGTTACACTTTTTAGTTTTAAAAGACTCAGAATATAACTCAACGTAGGCGCATTGAATATCACTCTCGCTCTCACTTGTGTCATCCTCCCCCTCACTCACATCGATTTCACTGTCGAGGTGTCCCTGTGATGTAGCATCCTCATCGTCGTGAGAGGAACTAGAAGTGCTCACATAACTAGCCATGAATGCAGTGAAGTTACACTCATGCGGTGACTCAACTCCAGAATCCACCGACTCGACCTCACTGTCATTGCTAAGGGTAGCATTAAGGACAGCCTTCCCTTTCTCTCTATTAAGACGTGTGGCACACTCAAAGGCTCTATGACCCCTACCGTCGCACTCAAAGCATCTCTCACTTTCTTTCGTAGGAGGATCTTTAAAACCTTTTTCAATTTTCTTTTCAAACTTATTTTTCTCAAATTTCTTTTTATCTTTAAAATTGACATGTTTCTTAAATTTGAGAATCCTTTTGAAATTTTTTGCAAAAAGAGCCAAATCATTTAAGTCAAAATCACAATCAGAATCTGACGTGTCAGTCTCTCTCTTTCTATACGACTCTACCCTCTTTCTAGCCGACCCCTCACTCTTTCTCTCTTGGGCATTAAGTGCAATTCCTTTATCTTTAGAGCTAGCAATTTTAGGGAACATATCAATTTCATAAGTCTGCAAATCTCCTGCAAGTTCTTCCAATTTTAGCGTATTTAAATTACCCATAGAATTTAGCACAGTGACTTTAGGGATAAAACGCTTAGGCAAAGAACGAAGAATCTTTTTAACAACTCTAGCATTAGGAATATGTTCACCAAGATTAAATCTAGTATTAACAATATCAGAAAGCCTAGCATAGAAATCATCAAAACATTCAGTCTCATGCATGGTGATTGTTTCAAATTGAGTTGTCAAATTCTATAATTTAGACTCTTTCACGGCATTAGTTCCTTCATGGGTGAGTTGTAAAACATCCCATGCCTCTTTTGACGTAGTGCACGTCATTATGCGTTTGAACTCATCAGGTGTGACAGACCCAAAAATAGCACTTAGACCCTTAGAATTGAATGATGACCATTTAAATTCGTCTTCAGTCCAAGAAGTGACAGATTTTAAATTGATCACATTATCAACAGTAACGGAGGGAGAAGTCCACCCTCTTTCAACCAAAATCCAGACACGTTCATCAATGGCTTTTAAAGAAGATCTCATACGGGCTTTCCAATATGCATAGTTTGTCCCGCCAAAAACTGACATTTTATTATATAACTTCTCCATAATGAACACACTCGTTTTCAAAAATCAATTTTTCAGAAAATTGATATCTTAGAAAAATTTTGCGAAAAATTACACGATAAAATTGTGTAACTGGCTCTGATACCAATTTGAAGAGAAGTGCGCGTGCGTTTAAATAGAAAAATTATTTAATTAAACACAGTTTTTGTCAATTAAATCCTAAACATGCAACTATATGTGATTGAACAAGATGATTACATATGCAAGAACATTCAAACACATACATGTGAGGAAAATCCCCCAAAAGGTCAAAACCATTTATTTTCATTATAATATTGTAACGTAAAATTTCGAATTACAATGAAAATACAAGTGACTAAGAAGTACCCTCAGGTGTCGAATTCTGTAGTCGGTGGATGGAAGTTTCCCTTTCCAGGAGGGCAGCAGTGAAGAAGAATGGTCTTCTCCACAAGAGTATGAACAGATACGCGGATGTGTTCTTGGGTTGCAAACTGATTCACAAAGGATTGACAAGGTTGTGTGAATCAAAAAATGAGTCTAGGGACTCAAAAAGGTGAAGACTTGAGGTATATGGACTCTCAAATTCGTCTGTGCAAGTCTTATGAAATAGCTCCCCCGTAGTTGGTATTTATAGGGAAATATATGAAGAGACCCACGTTTTAAAAACACCAAATTCTATCCAGCGTACAGGGACACCGAACCGGTTCGGGTACCCTGCGAACCGGTTCTCCCCCCCCCCCCTCGAACCGGTTCGGGTTGGGTTCGGGGAAACTCGCTGGTCTAAGGGGCTTTCATCACTTAGAAAAAATTCCAAGGTTTTTCTTGGAAATAACTCCATTTTCAATGGGCCATAACTTGTTCACCGTAGCTCGAATTGAGGTGTCGTTTCTTCCAGTATCTTTGTTGCGACAAGATATTCAACTTTCCAGTTGACCAGTCCTCCAAACAGTGGCTGTAAAATTACGAAATTTCCCTTGAACTTCCCTATCAAGCCTTATTGCACTGTTTTGACTTTTCTTGCGTACCAATTACATTACGAGCCTAAAATCATGGAACGTGAAGTCGTTGAGGCAGATGAGGGACACATGATGGAGATCATAAATGCTTGATACCTGAAATTTGGATTGAGGCCGTCGAATGAGATCGCGTAGAGACGTGCCAAATGTAATGGCCTACGACATAAATAAATGAAACATTTCGGACATGATAAAAATGTCCTTATATATACTTTGATGGTAGAGTCGATATACTTCTTAAATATCTTGCTTATGATTTGTTAATAAGTTGCTCTTACGTTCTTCAAACCGAAGGGCATTACCTTGTAGAAATAAAGTCCTATAATTATGATGGATGAGGTTTTTTCCTGATCTGGTTTGAACATGGGTATTTGGTAGTAGCTTGAGTATGCATCCATGAAGCTCACGAGTCAATGTCCTATAGTGAAATATACCAGTTTATCAATATATGGTAATAGAAATATGTCTACAGTGCCTACTGAGGTCAGTGAAGCCACACATGTTCTTCACTTGTCACTCTTATTCTTGAGAGTAAGAGCATTAGAGACCCAATTTAGGAATCAGACTTTTCTGATGGAGCCGTTCTAAAGTAGGTTGTCAAGCTCTATCTCTATATTTTTCTCCTTTTCTAGGGTCGACTTTACGGGCTTTTGCTTAATTCGCTTGACAATTTGATCTATGTTTAGTCTGTGACAAATGATCTCTAGATTTATTCCTTGGAGGTTGTATGGTTACTATGCCAAGACATTTGCATTGGTTTTAAGGAAATGAGTAGGCTCATATGTTTCGTCCTTGGGTAGCTCTAATTTGATGAGGAAAGTCCTTTCTAGTTGTGATGAATCTAGATTAATGGAAATGAGTTCCTCCATCATGCATTCGGTAGGAGTCAACCGTGAATCTCTAAGCCTCTTACCAGTATGTTGAGATGCATTGGTGTAACCAACCCTACTAGGGAAAGATCATCATCTGCGTTTTGAACTGTATTAATATTTGTCAAAACTTTTAGCTTCATCGTGTTAATTTTCTCCTTGAGGTTCCCTCCATGAATGAGCTCCTACAGATGTTTATCAAACATTTTATGGTTTTTCATAAGGTGCCCATGATCCTTGCGATAAAATTCACCTGAGGATGGCATCCCTATCATTGGCATCGTTGACCATCTTAGGAGGTCTCTTGAAGTATGCCTTATCTTTGATCTGCAAGATAACCTTATAGATAAGCTCTTTGAAGACCATTTCCAATTCCTTGTATCTTTTCTCATTAGTCTGAGATCTGGGAAAACCTTTGGAGGCTTCGTTCCTAAATCCTTTCTTATCCAAAAAGGGTTGATTCCCCATTGGGGCTTTTTTAGGTTCACTTTTATTTTGGTTAGCTGGGCCTCTGCATTGATGAACTCATCCTTGCATACTTCTCAATACGGGACATAAAATTATCCATTATAGAGGCTGACTTCTTCATCAAGGACTGGTATAGATCATCCAATCATTCGAAGCCAAACTTAAATGAAGAGATTGCTCACTCATCGCAGTAATCATTAATTTTATTTTATAGTTCCCAGTATCTCTGGGCGTACTTTTTAAGAGACTCTCATGTCCTCTTCTTAAGATAGATAAACGAATCCACCTTATTTATTGCCTTGTTATTGGTGATAAATAGGGTCGCAAATTTCTTTGCCAGCTCTCGGAAAGAGGAGATCAATCTGGAGGGAAATTTCTCAAACACTTTAGACCTATTTCCCCGCAGAGTAGATGGGAATACTCTTCATATTAGGGCATCGTGATGATTACAAAGAGACATGGTCTATCGATAGTACCTGATATGATGGGATAGATTCCTATCACATGTCATCAACTTTATCATGGAGAACCTATCGGGTGGTTAAAAGTACTATATTTTCTCAGTAAAGAGGGATGAGGAACCGTGCCCCAACATCTTTCTATCTAGATCCTTGGGAGTTTGAGCCATATTTGGGTTCAATATCCCTTATAACTCTTTATGGATGATCCCCTTAAGTTCATCACTCCTAACTCAGTTCGAATGTGCCTCTGGATGGGAAAGTCTACTACTTTTTGATGACCCAGTGGGATGGAATTTATTGTGATAATGGTTAATGGAATTTCTACGAGGGGAACGATTATCATGCTATGGGTTCTGGTGCATTGTTCAAGGGATCCTTGAACTAGAGGCCCTCCTAGTTGATATGTTTCATAATTTCTTAGAGAATGAGGTTTTCTCCTGCGGCGCTTCTGAGTGCGAGAATAATATCTACGATCTTCCAATTGTTGAGTTAATTTCCTCCACAAAGGGGAGATCTCTTAGTCATAATCATCCAGTGTTTCCTCATAAATACTGTCCAGATGGAAACTAGTTCTTCCTTCTGGTCACTCGATTAATGGTGTATGGTATTGACGACTAGGCCCTAATCTCTCAAAAAATTACCCTTAGACCTGGAATGTCGTGGTAAAGAAAAGATCCTAACAGGAGTGTGGTCCCTTATCATGGCACATATTTTATACTGGATGTGACTCCTCGCGTGCATGTGGCGAGATAGATTTTCACTCATAATAATTGTTGGGTTATGGCTTTAACAATCGTAATAATTTTGAGCTTCCCATAAATGACGCAAAATTGTAGGGGATGTTTACCCATAATAAAAGCATTAATTAAAGCTTATCCCCTAAAAAAATATTAATTCAATAAAGAAAATAAAGGATATTAGGTATATGTGTTTAGGCAGGGAGATTTGCCTACATCCACGGGGAAGGGAGGGAGACACGTTTATTATGCAGGAAGAACAACGGAGATTGGAGTGCTAGTGTTACTATCTGAGAGTTCAAGTCACCACGTGCAAGTTGCAATCAATACCTTCATAATGGGTGAGGTCACCCTTATTTATAATCTTAAGTATCTTACTCATTTAGATTTCTTCATATTCATTTTAATTACAAGTCATAGAGTCCTATAAGGGGGTCTTCCAACCTGCCAATGTGATCTTTCAATATTTGAATTAATCTCACTTTATAATCGTGGTCTTTCAATATTGAAGTCTCCCAATATCTGTCACATAATATCCACGTGGCACGTGATGTCCACGTGACATGTGTTCGGCCATTCCCCCTTAAGGTATAAACACCATAAAGGACACAAAACACATAAGCTTTCCACACTCGTATGGCATCAATGTGTCTAAACAAATGTGGTATAGAGTGAAGGGGTGTGAACTAGAAACAAATAAATATGACCCAATCACTCGAAATATGTCCAAGGAATTCTATTTGACCGCCTTAACTTATACAACTTTGGCTTAGCCTCGAGTGACAAGTAAAGATATCATAAATGGACAAACACACACAATGCACACTATTAGAGGAAATATTGAGGATTCTCGAATTAAACACATCACAACAATTAGATTAACTAGGACTAACGTGCAAAACGATAGATCTTCAACTTTAACACCCTAAAAAAATAAACATATTCAATTTTTTCCGCTCCTTTGTTTTAAAGATATCAATTTCTAAGCATCAATAACTAAAACATGGCCTTGGAAAATTTTCTCTTCTTTGACCTCTCTTTTATTTTAAGCTCTTGCCAATGGTGGCATATCACGGAGGATATTTACTCCCCTCATAGCCCTTTTTCATTCCACCCTCATATTTTATAAACAAAACAAAATCTCGGGACGAAGTTATTACATGCACAAATCTTTCATAGGCAAATAGATATGAATGTAACAAGATTGATAAGAGAACACCCCACTTAGCTCGTATAACATAGATAATTAAAATCCAAAAGAACTCGTGCAAAGTGTGTATGGAGGCATATCCAAAGTGAAACATTAAGAAAAAAAAAGTTGAACAACTCCATCCAAGCATGATTAAGAACAATCTTAATTATGATAAACCATAATCAAATGTCCTATCCACGTGAAAAGTCTGGAACGAATGGCATTCAAACACACCGATATGTCACACAAAATGTGTAAAACAAAAATATCCAATACAAAATCTTTTTGAGTTTTAAAATATTTTGCAAAACGACTAAAAAGATAAAGAAAATCTTTTATATTTTTCTCGATGAGACCCAATAAAAGAAAAATCAAATACAAAGGACTCAAACATCATACAACTAGCAATAATATATAATATGAACCACAAAATCTAGTGTAAAAAAAACATGCAAACACAATTAAGAATTAGATTTTGCTTGAGAAGAATCATGTGCAAGCATGCAAGAATCAACAAGCCTAAGATTAAGTGCCTCCAAATCCGATTTCCTAACCCATATAGGTGTAACGTGAAGATCTTGGGCTTGGGGAACCTTGGTGACACAAATCTTATATATCCTAGGACCTTTTTGAAGATCATAACAAAACTTCCTAAGGTGACCTTTCCTACCGCAATGAGTGCAAGTATAGACACGGCAATGAATGTTACCCTTGAGATGACCTTTTCTAATGTACCTTGACCCTCTCCAAATTTTGGGCTTAGCTTCAGTAGCGAAAGCAATGGGATTATCGAAGCCAATTCCAAAATTATAATTTATAATTTAAATGGTGCCTAAAATTTTATCCAACTTCTCTGACCTAAATTCCAAATCAAATTTAACATGACCTGAGTCTCTCAACCTATTTTATAGATCCTCATTCCTAGACTCAAACAAATTCCTAGACTCTCCAAACCCTTGGGGACTCTTTTTTCAAATTCTCCATCAATCCACGAAGGTTGTCTATCTCTGCCTTAATAAGTGCGAGCTTCTCCCTTAGAGTCTTCTCATGTGCCCTCAATATGCAATCAATTTACTATCATCACTACCTACGGCACATTCCTTAACATAGACTCTAATATTAAGTTGGCATTTTTTTAACTTTAGCGACTCTGTATATAACTCACAAAAGGAAACATGAAGCTCACTCCCATCCAATTATTCTTCATCTTCTTCTTCCTTAATATCTGCACCACTCTCTTAGGAAATAATAGATCGAACCTTGAAACTGTAATGCAAATGATCATCTTCAAGGTCAGAAGACTTTTCATCTAATACCACATGGCTGGCCATAAAGGTAGTGTAATTATGCTCAACGGGGGTGTTAGACTCTTTGTTCAATTCAGTGTAAAAAAATGTATCATTATATGCCTTCAACTTCTTAACTTCCTTATTTAGTTTAGTGGAAAACTCAATTTCCCTATGGCCACAACCCTCACACCTGAAGAATATATTTGACTCATCCCTTTTAAAATTCTCATTATGATTCTTAGGTAAATTTTCATCCTGGTTAAATTTCTTCTCAAATTTCTTTTTATCAAACTTACTGATGTTACATGAAATTGTAACAACTTAGATAAAGAAGAAGAACTCAGTGAGTTATTAACTAAACAGTTTATGGATAAGACAATGAACAGTAATTGTGCATTAAATGAAGTAAAAGTGATATTAAAATAAAGATTTAAAGTGGTTTGATGAACTAAACTACATCTACTATTAGATAACTTATTTTTCACTAACTATATAATGTTTTAAAGGTTACACTTTTATACTTTTTATCTCTAATAGTATTTTTCCAGAGTTTTGGTACTCATTACTATAAGATGACTTATTGAACAAGCTTATACTTACATTCGTATTTATATATGGCTTGGGGTGTAAGGTGCACCCTAACTCACATCTAGAATGTTGATATGAAATGCTCCTCCTAATTGCGGACACATGTCCTTCTAGAAGCTGCATGGAATATATGATTATTCTATCCACGTGCAATGTAATCATGTGCACCCTTATACGTGGGTTTGATATAACTAAAATACCCTTTTTGAAAAAATTAATCTGTTCTTAGTTGGTTGTTGTAAAATGACCAACCCTGTGAGGCCAAGTGTATGAGGATGACCTTGGACGAGTATGAGGTTGCCCTTGAATGAGTATGAGGACAACCCTTATTTCAGGTGGAGAGGCCCAAATTATATAGTATGCAGATGATACCACTTATTGGACCATTAATTAACCCCCAGGATACAATCTTCTGAGTTTTCTTGAATACGATTGGATATTGGAGGCTATGAGTCCCTAGGAATATTTTAGCCAAACTAATTTTTAGTCGAGGCTCAAATAGCTCACTTAAATTCTCAAATCCAGATCTTTTAGTCAAGAGTAAAGTTTTTACTTAATATTGCCTAGGTCTAATCATTTATGGCCGAGGTTTAAAAATGTCCGTCAAATTTCATAAACCCATTCTCATATGGCTGAGACTGATGTAGATCATACAATTATTTTAGGTCCAAGGCCATAATAACGAAGGTAAACACGATATGCATTTGTCCGATCCGAGTTTTCTGAGCTGCGATAAGTGATGCTTTTATGCTATCTGAGTCGAGTGTTGAATTACCCCATATGAGTGGCTTGGTTGATTTATCGTGAGTCAAGATATCATTGAGGTCGTTAAAATGGTATAGGTCGATTTAAAATTTGCTAGAGGTTTTCTTTGGGCTTGGGTCGGATCCATCGTTCGTCAAGGGTTAGAATGGTTAACCCATCTGATGTTTATAATCAACCAAGTGGTTATATAAACAAAGTTAAATCCAAATAAAACTCACCGAGAGTTATTGGCCGATTAAATCTCGTTGAGCATTGCATAATCCCTTAAAATTATTTGGTTCATCCTTCCTAATATAAACTCTAATACTCTGACTGAATATATATACAAGTGCTACAACTCATGAGTTTGTATCTAAATCTACACATTCCTTCACATTTTTTGGGTTGATCTAACCTCTCCAGTAGATAACAAGGGAATTTGGAGATTCATCTTATGAGCCTTTCATTGCCAAGAACGGTATGTGGACATAAACTGACCATTTATGTCAGTTGTAGAATATTTCAAAATTAACATAAATGTTCGTAAAACTGACATAATCACATGTGTGCCAGTTTTTAAGACCACGTATAAAAACTACAGCATTAAAGATATTTTTAATCACATTTTTATGAAAATCTCACATAAATAAGATCACATTTATCACAATTTTAGTAATTTTATGGGAGTTTTTTCAAAATTGACATAAATGTTGATATAAAAATTAAAATAAAACATTAATCCATCAATAAACAACTATTATTTGAGGTCAACCCTTGTGCCTTCAATTTTATCCTATTGTAAATAGATAATAAACAAAGTCATAAATATCACTAACATGATATACATCAAGATATTTATAATAAAAAAATATTGATGTGAGCAACATAATATCCAAAAACTAGCTAGTGTGTGAGCTACATGATGATATAAAAAAATATGTAACGTCTAGTCATCTATGTGATAATATCCTAAAAATAGTAATGATACATCACAGTATCCAAAATACTAACATTGTGAACTACATCATAGATCCACAATCCAAAATAATACTCAAGTTAGGACGTTGTCGAACGTAATACTCAACCAAGTTCGTTCTCGACACTATCCAACCCAGAATGAGTAACCCTACAATTAAATATAATCAACATAGTATTCATCAAAACACAACCATATCAACAAATTGTCATTACGACATAACAAAGTGCAGTTATTAGGAAGTAACAAATATATATAATCCGTAATGAATTCAATGAACTCCATTTGAACTTCATTTACCTCATTCAATGTGTACATCGCTCTAACCAGCAATCTTCTCATCTAAAAAATTGAAGATAGAATTGAATTTATTATTATAATATATAATAATTAATAACTAAACAATATTTAATATAATAGGATAAAAAGAGAAAACAGTGGTAGCATACCTTTGTTTCAAATGGTATGGAAGGATCCTCCATGAAGTACTTCATGAACTTCAGCAAAAAATATTTGCAATAAAAAGTACCTTTTCTTTGCATTGGGCACTAATTAACAAAAAATATTATTACCGGACAGATAATAAGAGAGTAATGGACTATTAAACAAAGTTGTTAACAACTATAACATTATATAACATCATAACGATGACAATTATACCATTATGTAACATCACAACAATAAGAAAAATGTCTACAACATGAAAGTGTAAATATTTAAAAAAAAATTGATAGAATTTACTTTTTTATTGGACTATCCACTCTGTTAAAAAAATTATCCAACAAAAATAATGCTATCACAATCTTAAATTGATTTAACTACCATTTCACTAAACCCAATTTACCTCTTTATTTAGATTGTTCAAAAGTACGCTTGAAAGAAAAGATTAGTCCAACAACTATATATATATATATATATATATATATATATATATATATATATATATATATATATATATATATATATATATATATCAAGGTTCTAAAACACGCGGGGCGTGATCGAGGCGTGGAGGCCATGCCTTAAGCCTTAGAAGCCTAGGCGGGCCTTGGGCGTAAAAAGGCGTGAAAAGGCGTTTAGACCTTCTTAATATATTTTAATATTTTTTAACCATAACAAGGCTATTAAAATACTAAAATTGTATATATAATAAAAATATGTTTGAATATATGCAAATTAAAATAGTATTTGATTATTTTGGATGAGATAATGGTCCCGTTTGTAAAAAAATTCTTTAAAAGGTGATATCGTTTCACTAAAGCATTATTATTTTTAGAAAAAAGTGCGCCGTAAGGGTTTTACCAAGAATAAGGCGTAATAAGCGAAAGGCGGGGCGTTTGTCCCAAACCTCAAGCCAGGCGGGTTTTTTAGAACAATGATATATATATATATATATATATATATATATATATATATATATATATATATCAGGACATTATGATAGTTATAAGCAGCAATAACAGCTGTTATATAGGGTTGTTCTTCTTATCAGCCATACTTATGCAGGAGAATTAACTTTCATATAGGGGTTTCTAATGCTTATAGTTCTATTTGGTTACTACGGAAGTATGACATGTCTGAAGAGTTAATTTAATCAATAATATACTCCACCCACACTGAGGAGTACTAAGATAACAATCGAGAGGCGTGGTAACATATTTCGCAATTGCTAAGATATGTCGTCGTCTTGTTTTCAAATTAAAGATTTTAGCATTTCTTCAGAAACGACCAACGACAACCTAAAATTGTGTGAGAAATACGCAACTTCAGTTGAACGAGCTGGAAGAAATACGCAATGATGCGTATGAAAGTGCTAAAATATCCAAAGATCGAATGAAACGAGCTCACGACAGAATCATTCATAGGAAAGAGTTTCATTTGGGACAAAAAGTCCTTCTCTACAACTCGAGGTTGCACTTGTTTCCCGAAAAATTACAGTCAAGATGGTCGGGTCCATTCATTGTGAAAGAGGTATTTCCCCATGGAGCTGTTGAACTGAAAGATGAGAAAGGGGGAAACACATTTAAGGTCAACGGGCATCGTATCAAGCCAAATGTGGAAGCAATCGTCAAGGAAGCTCACACAATCTGGTTGTCGGACCCCATTTATGAGGATTGACTGAAAAAGAAAGGTGAGGTCGTCGCACCCCCGACATGTATGGGGTTATTGTTGTACATAAGAGTCTTAGGAGTTAGAAGTCGTAAGTACGTGTTAGGCCGGGGTAGGGAATCCCATGATTTTAGGGGTGTTAAGGTTTTGATGAGAATTGCGGGAGTTTTGAAGTGAGAGAAGTTGTAAAGGAATAATTGGAATGGAGAAAAGGAGCATAAACAGTGAGAAGAATAGAGAAAAGGAAAATCAGAGAATTCAGCAGACCGGTCCGGTCCTGAATTAAAAGAACCGATCCGGTTAAGTCGGATCAGTCTGATCCTACAACCGGATTGGTCCGGTATTCTGCAGGTGCCCCTTCCCGATGACAGGTGTGTATTCATAAAACTTCGCATATATGTAAAAAAAAAAATTGAAAAACGGCAAAAATGTTTTTCTTCAAAATAAATAAAAATTGGAATTAAAATTTTTCAAAAATATCACCTTTATTCTATTTAAAGTCTCAAATTGTTAAATCATAATGCACTAAGCCAAAATTGACCGAAGATGGAAATTTAAAGAAAATTGACGACTTAACGAATAAGTGTGGAGATTGATCAAACTCGGTGAGATTTCGAGCCTTTCAATTTTTTGAGTTTTTTTAAATCAATCGGAGTTTATGATTAACTCAAAGTTCTTTTCAGCGTTTTAATAAGTCGTTGATGATCTCAATCCTTTGTTTTGATCGGTTATGGGAAATGTGTGAATTGTTGTCTCGAAATTCGTGCTAAATATATCTCTAAACTTAATTAATCTCGAGATGCATATGGTAATGTGATTAGCAATTTGGACAATGAAGTAGGCCCTCGTTTGTTACCCAAAAATATTAGCCATAAAAAGTTGTGAAAAAAAAATTATCCCTTTGCAACCCAAGTTGAGCCTAATAAAATATTTTCCTTTCGTTTGATAACCCGAAAAACCCAAATAGCCCGGAATTATGAAAATTGAGAAAATTCATCAAGTAAGTCCAAATTGTGAAATAAAAAGGGGCAAGAGAAAAACAGAAAAAATGTTAAAAAAAATAGTAAGAAAAAAAGAAGGAAAAAAATGAAAATAGAAAAAGAAAGAGAAAAATGAGCGAATGCCCGAAAAGCACTAATGGACATCATAAGGACATTTTCCAATTCCAACATTCCCTACCATTTCCATTTTTACCCTTTACACTTTTTAACCCGAAAAGTCCTTACCGAGCCCGAATGGCAAAATTAATTACTGCATGGAGAGCTAAGACATGAAAAGATAATACAAGAGATTAAATGGTGTGATTAAGAGATGATGTTTCCCGTTTCCTAATAACTGTACTCCGATGATGAGATCTTTTCACAATATATTTCCTTCTTTTCAAATTTGTATGCGTGAATTTGTGTCCATTATATTTACTCTTTATATCATGCATACCGAGAGAATAGCCATAATCCGAGTAATTCGTTTGTGAGTGCATCAGTAAGAATTTGAATCAAAACAAATTTTCGAAAAGTAACGTAATGCTCAATCGGTGGAAATTTGAGGTTTAATTTTTGGCTTTGCACACACACACTATAGTTTGAGACAAATGAATATGAATTTATGGTGAGTATTTTTCGAAAAGTTTAAATTGTACAATTTTTAAGTATTTTGATATTTATTTGAATCAATAAAGAATTTTGTGGGTGTATTCACTGCAAACCCTCACGAGACAAAACTCGTCCTACTAGGGTAACCTAGAGGTTTAAAGGCTTTTTGCATACGCTAAATGCAATCGCTTGTCCGCGAAAAAGGTATTCTATCCCAATAAAAGAATTTTCAAGAATGGAGCATTAAACTAATTTCTTTTACATTGTCCAGGACGTGCAAGGTCCTAAGTTAGGGGGATTTGAACAAGCACAAATTCTTTGGAATTTAGCCCCTTTAGTTAGTGATTTTGATATCTCGAACAAGGTAATTGAATCATTTTTATTCCATATCATTTCCATTGATTGTTTCTAACAATTTCCCCGAGTTTCGTGTATTTCTGATGGATTTTACAAGAATTTAGTGCAAGAAAGGAGAGAAAGAAACCGGAAGAAAGGAAATGATGAAAGGAAGAAAGTTCAAAGGGTAAAAGTGTAAATTTCTATCCATAATTCGAATTCGACACTTAAAGGGAAGTTGAAGTGCTTGATTTCACAAGAATATCGGAAGAAACGACACTCAAATCGGAGCTCGACATCAAAAGTTATGGACAGTCAAAGATGAAAGAGAAAAGTCAACATGGAAGGAAATCGGACCGATCCGGTATACATCCGGACCGATCCGAAATGATCCAAGTCCATTAGACCCCGGATAAATGACAAACCGATGATAGCAGAACCGATCCGGTGGGTACCAGACCGATCCGGTAGAATAAAAAAAGAACCGATCCGGTGGTTGAAAAAATGGACCGATCCGAGGTATATCCGGACCGGTCCGGTCATGCGAAATCCTAGCATTTATTGTGAAGATTTTGATGTGCGTAGCTAGTGAAATCTTGCACCACAAGCAACTCTGGCTGTCAAATTCGTAGTACTTGGAGCTATAAAAGCCCATGCCCTACCTCATTCTAAAGGAGATTTTTTGGAGAGGATTTTAGGTAAATTTTAGAGAGAGAAATTCAGAAGTTAAGAAATTTTCATAGGAGTTTTCATAAACCCTAGTTTGTAAGAGTGATTACAATTTCTGGATTCAAGTCTTTTCATGTTGTTGAAATCAAGTATAACAATTCCTTTCTCTTAGTTGGTATTTATGTTAGTTAAATTTCAATTGTTTTGCAAATTATTTTCAATAGTTGTTAGACCTATAATTTTGTGTATGAAGTTGTTCTTTAATCAAATCATGTCTAGCTAAATTCTTAAGGGTTGGGGTATATGAACTCACTCCGAGGCAAATTACTTATATAGAAAATAGAGGGTAAATTAAATTCTGACCGAATTGTGAATGAAAATTAAACAAACATAGTCAATCTTTTAATCTCTCTTCCCCTAGGTACTTGAGATGTTTAAGAACGCTTTGCGAGTGTAATTGTCCATTCACCGCTTTATATTTACCTTTGATTTCATATGATGAGGGCTAGATCCTTCATATATGTAATGCTTAGGATTTATAAAGGCTGGATTTAGTCAAGAATTTTAATTTTCAATTCTAGTATTCTACACGGTAATTCGTTAAGGTTTGAGGGATTGTACCCTACCTTATTTTCTCTCATTTGTCAATCTAATTTCTTCACAAATTTTAGTTTATTTTTCTTGAATTTTTTTTTATTTCACTAGAAATTTCCCAATCATTAATCATCTTTTCATATTTCTTTTGAGGAATAATTTCAAGATTTAATAACTTCTCCTATACAATTACTAATTATTGGTCCCTGTGGATACGATCCCGACTTATCGGATTATTACTAACGCGACAGTCTTGCACTTGAGCCTAGAGAAAACGCACTTTTGAGACAAATTCTTAATCGCGCCAAGTTTTTGGCGCCGTTGCCGGGGACCATCAATTGGTATAATTTAGGAAAGTGATTTTTATCTCAAAGTGATTTCAAATAAAAAAATTTTTTATTCTTTTTACATCTCATCTCTTATGCGCTTATATGCAGAATTCATCTTCCACCCAAGTTCACAAAAATCCTATTGCCGAAGCCACATCTGAAAATTCTCATACCACTGACTCTCCTCATTTTTGGGTTCCACCTCCTTCGCCTAACAATTCAATCACAAGTCATTCATTGAGTCAAACACTGAGTGAGAATTCTGAATCTTTAGGTAGTAATATGTCGGTACACGGTAGTGTTGGTGTTGGTGCTGGAGAGGAGGAGATACGATACCTTCCCATGAAAGATTTGTTATTTCCAGAAAGAACTGTTACCCCTGGTTGTATTTTACTCCCGTATAATGCCGGTCAGTTCCACTTTCGAAATGGTATGATTCAAATTCTTCCCACATTTCACGAGATGGATTCGGAAAAACCATATCTCCATATTAGAGAGTTCGAGGAAGCATGTGAGACGTTTGGTGACCAAGCTTGCCCACAAGATGTTATCCGGTTAAAGCTTTTCCCTTTTTCCTTAAAGGATAAAGCTAAGACATGGCTATGGTCACTACCCCCGAATTCCGTATTATCCTGGAGAGATATGCAAACCAAGTTTCTCTCCAAGTTCTTTCCACAACACAAAACCAATTCTGTCAAGGCAAAAATACAAGCTTTTTAACAAAATGAGACTGAGACCTTCGACAAGTGTTGGGAGAGATTTCAGGAGTTAGTTAGTGCTTGCCCACATCATGGATTTGAAAAACATCATCTGATTTCATTTTTCCATCAAGGCCTTACTTTAGCATCTAAACAAATTGTTCAAACCATGTGCGAAAGACCTTTTTGGGAGTTAGACTCGAGCTATGCTGAGGCTCATCTAAAATATGTAGCAGAGACTACCCAAGCATGGGATATTTCTGATCCCAATAGTCAAAATAGAAATCGAAAAGTGTCCAATGTGCCTGCTGCGTCCGGTACCTATCACTTGGACAAGGACACTTTGTTAGATCAAAAAATTGACCAATTGGAAAAGAATTTTAGAGACATGCTTGAAGTACGATTGAGAGAAGTAGCTGGACCCGTGCAAGCCGAGAAGGAGAAAGTGTGTGCCATTTGTGCTGCAGGTCATTCTACCAAAGGATGTCCTACCATCCCTACATACAAGGCAATATACACTGAACAAGTTGAGGCAATAGGGGGGTTTCGCGGAAATTATAATGCACAGCAAGGGAATGCATACAATCAATCGTGGAGGAATCACCCTAGTTTCAACTATGGACAACCATAAGGGGGGATGGATCCTAACCCACATATGACTCTACCACCACCTCCTCAATTTCAGCAAGTGGCTCCTTCGATGCCAAATCCTATGCAGGTACCACCTCCTGGTCCATATGTCGCTCCACCTAGGAGATCTCTTGAAGATAACCTGAATCAATTCATCCAATCTAAAAAAGAGAGCAATGCTAAATATGATCGAATGTTCACTGAAATTCATACTAATATCTCTAGGTTGCAATCTGTAGTGAATACTCAGGAGAAGGGTAAATTCCCAGCCCAACGCTTAGCTCCACATCGTCGAATTTTCCAGAACAATGTCAAACTGTGACTACTCTTCGTAGTGGCCGCATAATTGATCTAGCACCAAAACTTCCAAAGGAGAAAGATGAGGGAGTTGAACCTGGAATTCCCAAGGAATCTAAAATTTCCGAGTCTGCTGAGATTCCATCGGATACGGAAGACAAGGATGAGGGAGTTGAATCTAAAATTGAAGTCAAACTACCAACTTCTGCTCCATTTCCTCAACGCTTAGCTCCACCCAAAAAAGGGGCATCGCGTACAGAAGTGTTGGATGTCTTGAAGCAAGTAAAATTGAACTTGTCGTTTCTTGATGCTATTCAACAAATTCCAACATATGCTAAGGTCATCAAAGATATTTTTACTATCAAACGATGGCTCAAGGTAAAGAAGAATGTTTTCTTGGCATAAAATGTGAGCTCGGTCCTTCTCAATGATCTACCACCAAAATTCAAGGATCCTAGTGCACCCACAATTTCGTGTGTCATAGGAGAAAAAAGAGTGGAAAAAGCATTGCTTGACTTAGGTGCGAGTGTGAACATCCTTCCATACTCCATCTATAAGTAGCTTGATTTAGGTGATTTAAAACCTACCCGAATCACTCTACAGTTAGCTGATCGAAGAGTGAAAGTACCTCGTGGGGTTGTAGAGGATGTGATAGTTCAAGTGGACACGTTATACTTCCCTGTTGATTTCGTCATTTGGGACACTGAGCCTGCTCCCCATGCGAGAAATCATGTTCCAATAATATTAGGTCATCCATTTTTAGCTACTGCTAATGCTTTGATCAATACACGGAATGGCCAAATGCAACTCACTTTTGGAAACATGACTCTCGAGACTAATATTTTCAATGTCGCTAACCAAATGGGTGATGAGGATGAAATTCTTGAGGTGGATCTTATTGAAGAAGTGGTAGATGAGAACATCGAGAAGATCATAGGAGGAGATGCACTGGAGGTGTGTTTAGTTCAAAGTGGTGAGAAAAAGAGTCGTTATACTGCGTTTGAGCGTGAGGTGGAAGAGTTGGAAACTTGGTTACAAGAAGATGTGAGTTTAGAGGAATTAAGAGATGTTGACTGGATTTCTAGGTTTGAAGAATTACCTTCGAGGGAGACAACCATGATTCCCTCTGAAAATAGATTTCCTAGTCTTGAGTTGAAGAAACTACCCTCGCATGTCAAATATGCTTTTCTGGGAGATAATGATACATTTCCTGTTGTTGTTTCTTCCAGTTTAGAAAAAGGGCAAGAGGGTATGTTGTTGGATGTGTTATGGAAGCATAGAAATGCTTTTGGTTGGACTATAGCAGATTTGAAAGGTATAAGCCCATTGATTTGTACCCATAAAATCCATCTTGAGGAAGAGGTGAAGCCATCGCGTAAGATGCAAAGGCGATTAAACTCAACCATGAAAGATGTTGTAAGATCGGAAATCATCAAATTTCTAGATGATGGGATTATCTATCCCATTTCTGATACTAAATGGGTGAGCCTAATTCAGGTCGTTCCAAAAAAATCGGGTATGACCGTGGTTGAAAATGCCAAGGGAGAACTAATACCTCAACGCACCACCACCAGGTGGCGTGTATGCATTGACTACCGAAAGCTCAATGCTGGAACCAGAAAATACCATTTTCCCTTACCGTTCATCGATCAAGTGATTGAACGAGTGGCGGGCCATCCTTACTACTGTTTCCTAGATGGGTATTCTGGTTATAATCAGATTGAAGTGGATGTACTTGATCAAGAAAAAATGACTTTTACATGTCCGTTTGGTACGTTTGCCTATAAATGTATGCCATTTGGGTTATATAATGCGCCAGCAACTTTTCAAAGGTGCATGCTAAGTCTCTTTAGCGATATGATTGAAAAAGGTCTTGAGGTGTTCATGGACGATTTCAGCATTTTCGGTCCATCTTTCGACCAATGTTTAGCTAATCTTGAAAAAGTTCTATTCCGGTGTGTGGAAAAAGACTTAGTCCTCAATTGGGAAAAATGCCATTTTATGGTTACCGAGGGCGTAGTTTTAGGCCACATAGTCTCATCTAGGGGGATTGAAGTTGATCGAACAAAAATCGAAGTAATAGCTGAGTTACCCCCGCCGAAATCACTTAAAGATGTGAGGTCCTTTCTAGGCCATGCTGAATTTTATAGAAGATTTATCAAAGAATTTAGCGCCATCGCTAGACCTTTGAGTAATCTTCTTATGAAGGACACTCCATTTGAATGGAATAAAGCATGTCAAGAAGCTTTTGATAAACTTAAAAGCATGCTAATTTCCGCTCCTATCATGCAAGCTCCTGATTGGTCACTCCCATTTAAGCTTATGTGTGATGCAAGTGTTTACGCGATTGGGGCCGTTCTTGGACAAAGAAAAGAAAAGAAAGCTCATGTTATTTACTATGATAGCAGAACATTATCTGGCCCTCAGCTTAAGTACTCTACTACAGAGAAAGAGTTGCTAGCAGTCGTTTTTGCTCTAGACAAATTCCGCTCTTACATTGTTGGGTCGCCCATCATTTGTTTCACTGATCACTCGGCCCTCAAATATGTATTGAGTAAGAAAGATGCCAAACCCCGTCTAATCAGGTGGATCCTACTCTTACAAGAGTTTAATCTCTCGATTCAAGACAAGAAAGGAGTAGAAAACGTCGTGGCTGACCATTTGTCACGCCTATCGTTCGACGTACCTATTGATCCCATTCCCATAGACGAGTATTTTCTGGATGAAAATCTATTTGCTACTTCTTCTCTCCCCTGGTTTACGCATATAGTCAATTACATTGTCACTGTAATTGTTCCCTCTAATTGGACTCCGCAAGAGAGAAGGAGGTTCATTACATGGTCACGCATGTTCTTTTATGATGATCCATATTTGTTTAAGTATTGTGCTGATCAAATCATCCGGAGATGTGTACCTGATGAAGAAATCCAAGGGGTAATTCGATTATGTCATTCAGAAGCATGTGGAGGTCATTTTTCCAAAAATAAAACTGCTGCAAAAATCCTTCAAAGCGGTCTCTACTGGCCCACAATCTTCCGGGATGTGAATACTTTTTGCAAATCATGCGATAGATGCCAAATAATGGGAGCTATTACTCGCCATGACATGATGCCATTAACCCCAATTCTAGTCTTGGAGTTGTTTGATTGTTGGGGTATTGACTTCATGGGACCCTTTCCACCTTCTTTTGGTTTTCTATACATCCTCGTCGCTGTAGACTACGTCTCAAAATGGGTAGAGGCCATAGCTACAAGGACGAATGACAATAAGGTGGTGATAAAATTCATTCAAGAAAATATACTTTCTCGTTTTGGAATGCCTAAGGCCATAATTAGTGATAATGGTACCCATTTTTGCAATAGGCCTATGGAGAAGCTCATGCGAAAGTATGGAGTTGTCCATAAAGTTGGAACAACTTATCACCCTCAATCGAATGGCCAAGCCGAGCTCGCCAATCGGGAAATCAAAAATATCTTGGAAAAGACATTCGAACCTAATAGGAAAGAATGGTCTCTCAGATTGAATGATGCGCTCTAGGCATATAGAACTACATGCAAGAATCTCCTTGGGATGTCCCCATTTCGATTTGTGTATGGCAAGCCTTGCCATCTTCCGATTGAGATCGAACACAAAGCGTATTGGGCTATCAAAAGGGTGAACTTCAACATGGATAAAGCCGGTAAAACACGTAAACTTCAGTTGAACGAGTTGGAAGAAATACGCAATGATGCGTATGAAAGTGCTAAAATATCCAAAGATCGAATGAAACAAGCTCATGACAGAATCATTCGTAGGAAAGTGTTTCATTCGGGACAAAAAGTCCTTCTCTACAACTCAAGGTTGCACTTGTTTCCCGAAAAATTGCGGTCAAGATGGTCGGGTCCATTCATTATGAAAGAGGTATTTCCCCATGGAGCTGTTGAACTCAAAGATGAGAAAGGGGGAAACACATTTAAGGTCAACGGGCATCGTATCAAGTCGTATGTGGAAGCAATCATCAAGGAAGCCGACACAATCTGGTTGTCGGACCCCATTTATGGGGATTGACTGAAAAAGAAAGGTGAGGTCGTCGCACCCCCGACATGTATGGGGTGATTGTTGTACATAAGAGTCTTAGGAGTTAGAAGTCGTAAGTACGTGTTAGGCCGGGGTACGGAATCCAATGATTTTAGGGGTGTTAAGGTTTTGATGAGCATTGCGGGAGTTTTGAAGTGAGAGAAGTTGTAAAGGAATAATTGGAATAGATAAAAGGAGCATAAACAGTGAGAAGAATAGAGAAAAGGAAAATCAGAGAATTCAGCAGACCGGACCGGACCGGTCCGGTCCTGAATTAAAAGAACCGATCCGGTTAAGTCGGATCGGTCCGATCCTACAACCGGTCCGGTCCGGTAATCTGCAGGTGCCCCTTCCCAATGACAGGTGCGTATTCATAAAACTTCGCATATATGTAAAAAAAAAATTGAAAAACGACAAAAATATTTTTCTTCAAAATAAATAAAAATTGGAATTTAAATTTTTCAAAAATATCACCTTTATTCTATTTAAAGTCTCAAATTGTAAATCATAATGCACTAAGCCAAAATTGACCGAAGATGGAAATTGAAAGAAAATTGACGACTTAACGAATAAGTGTGGAGATTGATCAAACCCGGTGAGATTTCGAGCCTTTCAATTTTTTGAGTTTTTTTAAATCAATCGGAGTTTATGATTAACTCAAAGTTCTTTTCAGCGTTTTAATAAGTCGTTGATGATCTCAATCCTTTGTTTTGATCGGTTATGGGAAATGTGTGAATTGTTGTCTCGAAATTCGTGCTAAATATATCTCTAAACTTAATTAATCTCGAGATGCATAGGTAATGTGATTAGCAATTTGGACAATGAAGTAGGCCCTCGTTTGTTACCCAAAAATATTAGCCATAAAAAGTTGTGAAAAAAAAAAATTATCCCTTTGCAACCCAAGTTGAGCCTAATAAAATATTTTCCTTTCGTTTGATAACCCGAAAAACCCAAATAGCCCGGAATTGTGAATATTGAGAAAATTCATCAAGTAAGTCCAAATTGTGCAATAAAAAGGGGCAAGAGAAAAACAGAAAAAATGTTTAAAAAAAATAGTAAGAAAAAAAGATGGAAAAAAATGAAAATAAAAAAAGAAAGAGAATATAATTGGGACCTTGATGAAATATATTGATGGAATAATGATATGGAAGTAGGTCCATGATTGAGTGTTGGACTTTAATTTTGTGAGAGAGTTAAAGTGGAGATACATAGGCTTGATTGTGACGTACTCTAATTCGAGATGATAAGAATATAATTACGAAAAAGCGTGAGCGAGCTTAAATTCGTTAGGTTAGTGGGTTAACATGGGTAACTATTAAATTGATATAATAATGGGTAACTAGGACCCTTAGAGTTGTGTGAATACTCAAATTAATTCGAAAGTGAAATAAATTCGTAAAGCAAACAAGTACGGTGAATATTAGAGAGAAATATATTACGTACAAGTATGAATAATTGGTTTGTGTGAATACCTATTATTTTACAGGATTGCTTGGGTTGTGAATGCCTATTGTGTGTTTCCTTGTGATAGGATTAGTAAATTCGATGAGATATTCCGAACTATGTCGATGAGATATTCTGAGCCAGGTTCGAGGGGACATTCTGAACCATGTTCGAGGAGACATTCCGAACATTACTCGAGGAGACATTCCGAACAAGGTTCAAGGAGACATTCCGAATCATTTATCCTTAATGTGTGAAATACGACTGATAATAGGATATGATGTACTGGGTATAGGTGTGTGTGAAAGATATACCGTCTGAATAACCTACTTATGTGTGATAGTAGTAAGATTAAGTGGGGTATACATAAATATTGTTTTCAATGCATACTCACGCATGATAGTAGTGAGAACTATTAGTGCATAACTAAAATTGTATAAACTACATATGGGCAAGAGTGGCTGGAACATAAGTGGACAACTAGACTATATATATAAAATCTACTTGAGTGTAATTACTAGAAAAGGTAGGTAGTATGTACCTAAGATTTCATTAAGTATGACAACTTAATTTTAAATTGTTGATACTAAGGTAAGAGTAATGATAATTACTAGATGTTCGGGCACATACTCTATGGGCGGTATGGGAAAGTTAAAGTGAAACTTAACTAATGACTTAATGTAAATTAAGGGTAGCATGTAGCATACTGTATGGGCGGTACTGATGAGATAGATTGTCTGAGGTGTGTATATGTTGTAGACCTAGGTAAGATGGACAGCGAGACTACGTAGGAACGTTAGGCGAGCACGATAGACGAGAGGTGAGGAAGCTCAAGAGAGTGTGCGTGATCCTAGCATGTGTAATCAATAACTGATATTTATTGCGAAAAATTACTTGCTAAATATTTTCAAAACGTTTTGTGTACTAACACTTGATATACAACATTTTTAAAACCTTTTAGGTGTCCAGCCACAGGGACGCCAAGCGTGATTTCATTCCAAGGATTTCGGAGCTGCATCATAGGTGGGTGTTGCAGGGCATTGACTAGACGCTTCTTTTACCCTTTCAGATCTAGTGTAGGATCTCAGTTTTTAGCACTCTCGTTTTAGGACATTTTGTCCACTCGTTACATTTGTAGTTATTCTATTGTGTTCGATTTTGAGTTGGTTTTATTTCAGTCGTAGTTTTCGGCAAGACTTTATTTTATTCAGTTATTTATGGTGGTTGGTGTTAGTACTGCTTAATTTATATTGTTTCGCTTGAGTTGTATCTGTTTAATAAAGATGAAATTTGGCACTAGCTTACTTTCACTTAGGTGGTTAGTAATAAAAAGGTTTTCGACAGTGATGCTAAGAGTGAACCATTTAAGAAACCTGTTTTAAATTAAATTAAGGCTTAATCACCCAAGGTTTAATTAGACGGGGTGTCACAGATGGTATCATAGCATCTGATTCTAGTGCCCTTAGGATCTGTGCGGCTTTTCATGTTTCGGCTTAGCAATCTTTGATATAGAACCCTATTATAGGATTTTTGTATTCTTATATGTGTGTGCATCTACGTTCTTCTGCCAAATTTATATTTAAGGGTGAACTCATACGATTCGACTCTCATTTCAGATGCTGCCCCGGAGAGAGATTGAGCTGCTAGGGCAGCAGAGGGAGATGATACTAGAGAGGATCATCAGGAGCAAGAGTTACACCCCTAGAGTTCGCGGGTAAGTCAAATTTATTGGGTACACTGGCTGTAGCTGCCATAGTATGTAGATAAACTTTTTGTGGGATAGCGGAGTTCTTTGGTGTTCTTCACGGGAGAGTGGAGGTGTACATTGAGAGAAGGTTTGAATTATGTGAGGGGTTACTACTTTCGAGAATGATGGGAATAGGGTTGATAATATTTCTCAAATATCGGCTGGATAGCGATGGATTTGAACTATCATGGATAGTGGGGTTAAGTTTTGGTGTTCACAACACCAGGGTATGATTTGTACTAGGTATCACCTGGGAGGGAGTCTATCCTATATATATATATATATATGTGTGTATACATGTTGTATTGTGCGGAGCGATAGACGCAAAGTGAGGTCTTATATTCTCAAATTTTATCCCGGGGAGTAGGGGTGGTTACAGAAGTGAATCAGGGTGGTTAAATTTATTTTCGATCAAAGAGAGATAGCTCGGGGTTTATTTTTGCGCAAGAACTAGTGATAGTAATGGCGTGGTATTTTATGTTGTCGTTGGTAGCATAAGGGTAGGCGTGTATACTTTTGCATTAAGAGACACGTATTTAGGGGTACGTGCTATGAACTGAGGGTCTAACGGATCTCAGCGATCGACAATGTTAGGTAGTAGTATATCGGGGGGGGGGGGGTTCCTTGTTTTGATTTCGCTTTGCGAGACGTTCCACGCATGAAACTTAGCACAACATTGGAAGTGGGGAGATGTTTAGTCGTTAGTACATGGATTGGGTACCTCGGGCAGTATATATATATATATATATATATATATATATATATGTGTGTGTGTGTGTGTGTGTGTGTGTGTGTGTGTGTGTGTGTGATATGACTACGGGATGGAAGTTATATAACGAGTTACGACTAGCATAGTCGGGTAACTTTCGTGCGATAAAGCACTGGGATGGGGTGTATGGGTACCCTGGTTAATTAAGATAAATTTTGTGCGGATAAGCACGAGTATAGGGTGTAAGGGCACCCTGGTTAAATTAACGCATATGTGTGTAAGTTATGGTCAGAAGCGGGAGAGATAGATATAACGAGCTTATAAGCACGTGACTAGAGAGTAATATTTGAAGCTTGTAATGCTAGGTTTATCTTAATTTTGAGGACTAAATTCCTGTGTAAGGAGGGAAGTATGAAACACCCCGTAATTTTGAGTATTTAATATTTAATTATTTTAGGAGTTATAGAAGTAATTAAATTGGAAAAACTTAAATTTATGATTTGGAGAAATTATTTGAGTGGAAAGAATTATTTATATTGGCGACTTTTAAGTTTAATTGTCCGAATTAAATGTGTGTCGCATTTTGAGGTCAAAATTTGAAAATGTCAAAAAGTATTTCGAATGACAATTCTGAGTGTGCGGTTGAGTTCAGATGGGTCGAGATAATCAGAAAAGAGTACCTGGGGGTACCAATTGAGTCTCGGGGCATTTTTTGGGCTAAACCGGGCCCATACGAGGGCATTCTGGCCTTTTTACATTTTAGGGTGAGGAGACCCACGAATTTTAGAAATTTAAGTCAGATTATAAGAGTTGGAGGATAGGGTTAGGGAGAAGAAAAACACACCATAGCCATTAGAGAGAAGAGAGAAACAATTCCAAGGCAAAAAGGAAGAAGTGGGATGGATTCAAAGGAGACTTTCACCACAAACTCATTGGGAAGAAAGATTGAAGGAGAAAGATCATCAATCACCAACCACAATCACGAAATCAGACCTATTGTACATAAGTCTAGTGTTTATTGCAAATCAAATTCAAGTTATAATACCCATGTGTAGGGAGTTTTAAGAATTGGTTGATTCTATTGAAAACCCTTAAATAAATGTTTGAATTGAACACATGTTTGGGTAGGATTGCATGTAGAATGAATCCCTAAGTAAAGATAAAATTAAATTTGAATATATTTGATGATTAACATGGAATCTTTATGAGTTCTTGGTTGAAGAACATGAATCTTGAATGACTTAGGGTTTAATTGATGAACACAAGATGTCAATCTTCCAGAAATTTTGACACAATTTAAACGTATGCCATTTGAGTTGTGCTTAGAATTAGAGTGTTAACCATACATGACTGAAAAATTATTTCTCTTAGATATCCAATGAACTTGGAATCAGGTCAATCGGAATTCAGTAGAAGGAGTAATCAACATTTTACTACAGGGTGTTTGAACTGTTAACATAGTAATCTATCAAAATTTTGACTAGACTTTAAACGAGTGCTATTTGAATTTTACTCCAAATTAGAGTGTAAATCATATATTTATGGAAATATATTTCTCTTATATTTCCAATGAACTTCGAATCAGGTCAATCGGAGTTCTGTAAAGGGAGAAATCGAAATTTTACTAGAGGGTGTTTAATCTGCCAGAAAATTTGAGATTTTTCTTTTTAAGCCTCAAATGTCTAAAATTTTATTGGGTAAGTGTTTGGGACCTTGATGAAATATATTGATGGAATAACGATATGGCAGTAGGTCTATGATTGAGTGTTGGACTTTGATTTTGTGAGAGAGTTAAAGTGGAGATTCATAGGCTTGATTGTGACGTACTCTAATTCGAGATGATAAGAATATAATTACGAAAAAGCGTGAGCGAGCTTAAATTCGTTAGGTCAGTGGGTTAACAAGGGTAACTACTGAATTGATATAATAAGGGGTAACTAGGACCCTTAGAATTGTGTGAATACTCAAATTAATATGAAAGTGAAATAAATTCGTAACGCAAACAAGTACGGTGAATATTAGAGAGAAATATATTACGTACAAGTATGAATAATTGGTTTGTGTGAATACCTTTTGTTTTATAGGATTACTTGGGTTGTGAATGTATTATATGTTTCCTTGTGATAGTATTAGTAAGTTTGATGAGACATTCCGAACTATGCTCGCTGATATATTTCGATCCAGGTTCGTGGAGACATTCTGAACCATGTTCGAGGAGACATTCTGAACATTACTCGAGGAGACATTCTAAGCCAGGTTCAAGGAGACATTCCAAACCATGTTCGAGGAGACATTCTGAACATTACTCGAGGAGACATTCCGAGCAAGGTTCAAGGAGACATTTCGAATCATTTGTCTTTAATGTATGAAATAAGACTGATAATAGGATATTCTGTACTGGGTATAGGTGTGTGTGAAAGATATACCGTCTGAATAACCTACTTATGTGTGATAGTAGTAAGATTAAGTGGGGTATACATAAATATTTTTTTCAATATATACTCAGGCGTGATAGTAGTGAGAACTATTAGTGCATAGCCAAAATTGTATAAACTACATATGGGCAAGAGTGGCTGGAACATAAGTGGACAGCTAGACTATATATATAAAATCTACTTGAGTGTAATTAGTAGAAAAGGTAGGTAGTATGTACCTAATATTTCATTAAGTATGACAACTTAATTTTAAATTATTGATACTAAGGTAAGAGTAATGATAATTACTAGACGTTCGGGCACATACTGTATGGGCGGTATGGGAAAGTTAAAGTGAAACTTAACTAATGACTTAATGTAAATTAAGGGTAGCATGTAGCATACTGTATGGGTGGTACTAATGAGCTAGATTGTCTGAGGTGTGTAAATGTTGGAGACCTAGTTAAGATGGGTAGCGAGACCACGTAGGAACGTTAGATGCGCACGATAGACGAGAGGTGAGAATGCTCAAGAGAGTGTGCGTGATCCTAGCATGTCTAATCAATAACTGATATTTATTGCGATAAATTACTTGCTAAATATTTTCAAAACATTTTGTGTACTAACACTTGCTATACAACATTTTAAAAACCTTTTAGGTGTCCAGCCACAAGGACGCCAAGCGTGACTTCATTCCAGGGATTTTGGAGCTACAGCATAGGTGGGTGTTGTAAGGCATTGACTAGACGCTTCTTTTACCCTTTCGGATCTAGTGTAGGATCTCAGTTTTTAGCACTCTCATTTTGGGACATGTTGTCCACTCGTTACATTTGCAGTTATTCTATTGTGTTGTATTTTGAGTTGGTTTTATTTCAGCCGTAGTTTTCGGCAAGTCTCTATTTTATTCAGTTATTTATGTTGGTTGGCATTAGTACTGCTTAATTTATATTGTTCCTCTTGAGTTGTACCTTTTTAATAAAGATAAAATTTGGCACTAGCTTAATTTCACTTAGGTGATTAGTAATAACAAAGTTTTCGACAGTGATGCTAAGAATGAACCATTTAAGAAACCTGTTTTAAATTAAATTAAGGCTTGATCACCCACGGTTTAATTAGGTGGGGTGTCACAATAGAACAGTAAGTTAAATACTCAACACAACTACTTTTTAAAACTAATGACAATGTTTATTACGACTTAACTAAAATAAGTTAATATATGGACGACATTGTTTATTAGGCGGGTACGCAGATTTATATCGGATATACGCTATTCATAACCAAAATATACGCTTACTAGTGGACATAAAAGTTCTTATGAGATATGAATTACATCTACATTACATTCTTAACCAAAATATATGCTTACTAGTGGACACAAAAGTGCTTATGAGGTATGGATTACAATAACAATACATTCATAACCAAAATATACGCTTAATAGTGGACACAAAAGTGCAAGTACAAATATGATATATGTTTCATACTCTCATAGGAATTAAAAATGTAAATACCTCTTCGGGAGGGTTTGAAACTTTCTCCTCTCATCAGGACAGTGATTTAAGTTCCCTACACTTTCAAATTGATCCAAGCCTCAAAGATATCAAGAGTGTCGCTAAATTATTGAGTTCATTATTAGTAGACTTATTTTTTACCGTAAAAAGAGAAGATACAGTACTATTGTTCAATGCTCAAGTTTGTGGGATCCTGTCTTGTGACTCGTGGCCTAACTATATTAAACATCATAATTCCTTAATTTATTATATTTGAGTGTTGGCTCTAAATGACCATCCATGTCTACAAGTTTTAAGCTACATATAGATTTGTCTGGCACAAATGTTGATCACTCGTTATATAGGAGTATATTTATCATCACCCACAATAAGAACTCTCAAACTCACTGGGAATTGAATACCAGACATATTCATTCTTAATTTATGAAATTGGATTTAGTGATCACGTCCAATAAGACAACTAATCAAAAATTAACAAGTGGAAATCTAAAAAACTGAAAAGCATCCACATACCGCCTTAGCGTCCTTGCATTTTTTCACTAACTTGTGGGAAGCATATGAAAACTTCACATCAGGTCCTAACTCTGGGGTAATAAAATGACTGCATCAAAATATGAACAACCCATCATTAATTATATACATTACATAAGTATTACTAGGATTATAACCCATATTTTTAAATTGACAGGAGTGATTAGTTTATGAAAACTTACTGGTTGGTATGGAACCACTTGATCATCTCCATAGCAGGCACATATGTGTTACATCTGTCCATAGAGAAGTGTCAAATATGATCTCACCATCATTCTAGTTTTACCTTAAGAGTAGATAAATAAAAATAGAAAATCACACAAATTCATATATATATATATATAGAGAGAGAGAGAGAGAGGCAGGCTCCTGTGCACACTAAGTTTGCACACTAAGTTTGCACATTACCTTTAAAAGTAGGCAAACTTAGTGCTGGCGCACACCAATTTTTTATGTGATATTTAAACATTTCAAGGAACCCATATAAAAAAAATCCGCTCAAAAAAACTTTTTTTGCTATTTTTAAAAAATCGGTCAAACTTTCGCAGTTTTTAAAGGGCTTAAAAACTGCGAAAGTTTGACCGATTTTTTAAAAATAGCAAAAAAAGTTTTTTTGAGCTGATTTTTTTTATATGGGTTCCTTGAAATGTTTAAATATCACACAAAAAAAATCAACTCAAAAATATTTTTTTTACTACTTTTAAAAGGTAATGTGAAAACTTAGTGTGCAAACTTAGTGTGCACAGGAGCCTGCCTCTATATATATATATATATATATATATTCATTACTACTATCAACAAAATTGCATAAAACTCCTAATGTAATTGCAATCAAAGTCATTCAATTTAGAAGAAAACCCGGTACTATGCATAATAATTTCCAAAAAGCACAGCAAATCAGAATCAAAATTAGTTTGCAACCTAAAACCGTTCATGAAACTAGCTTTCGGTGGCCCCAAACTTCATGAAGTTATATATGGATCAAATGACAAACTTTGAAAACTTCATGAAGTTAACAAACTTTGAAAACTTCATGAAGTTATATAACTTCATAAAGTTTGGGGCCATTGAAAAATATGTATATACAATAGATAAAAGAACACTATTCTGTAGAAATGAACCAAAGGTATATGATTTCATTACCTAATAATATGAATATGAAATATAGGATTTATATTTCACCAGCTTCAAATATTTTCCATTTTATAGTATGTTTATATCCCATATGCGTACAAGATGGAATAATAAGGTAATACGTCCTGAAAAGATAAAATAATTCAATCTGTTAATTGGAATGCCGTAAAAACCATATTATGAAGCATATCTTATACCCATTCCAAATCCATAGTAATAAAATTTCATGCTCTGTTAACTCAGTTATTCAATTTCAATCATTGAAATGCCTCTTATTCTAAAGAGTCTTTTATTTTTACTGCTACCTATATATGTCTTGGAATAATGAGTAAATTTTTATCTATTTTTTTTACAAGGATAAGTATGAATTATTTAAAGAAATATAGATGTTGGGTAGGTTTATTAATAATACTACATTGTTTACGCAAAACTCATCATACGACTATAATTATCCCACGGGAAAGGAATTATCTGCACCCTTTAACGAACTTTCACTTCATGGTTCCCAGAACTCTAGCTCCTCTAGAAGAGAGTCTTTAGCTGTGAAAAAATCGCTACCAGATTATAATCAAAAGCCTATTGCACTGTCGGGTAACATAAAGAGCATTGAGAAGACCATCTGAATTGGACTTCAACTTTCTCTACCTCAATTTATCTTTTTTCTTTTATGGAGATACCTTGGTCCTTCCTTTCCATGTCTCTTCGAATAAATGCTTGTATTTTTGCAATATCCGCTCCTTCTCTTCAAGTAATCCTAACATCTCATAAATGTTTGAATAACGAGAAGAGGTACGCTTCAGCATTAATATAACAAGTTTATACACTGGTTCATTTACATATCACAGGACGTTACCATCTCGAGTGATGAAAATGAGGATGCTTAAAACCTAGTTAGAGAGGGATCACCGGATATGCATGCCTCACAAGAATCGATCTCTCAAACTTCAAAAATGAAAATTCCAGAGAAATGAAATAACATACGAACGTAAAAAAGACTCAAATCAGCAAGGTATTCTTCAATAAATTATGTAACTTACTCTAATCAACATTATAACATTACATTACTTTCTAAAACATCTACATATTATTTCATATGTAAGATATACCATAGTTAAGAAAATCAAACCTCTTCACTTCACAAATAAAATACCAATTGTCACACTTACTTTACACAATGGATTTAAAAGATATTTACAATTACTATTTAAAGAATGGTGTATAGAGGCAAAGATGCAATAATGGAGAAACAATAATAAGAAAAAGTACAGTTAGAAGAAGTGAGAGCATAAGTTACTTTTGAAAATAATCATTATTGCATCCATTATTTTATTAACATAAAGAATTCAAACAATATAGGGCACCCATAATATAAGTGCTTCTCATAGGATTAACAACAAATACTATAACCATTACAGTAATCAGGTGTGAAAGAATTGCACCATAACTAGGGAGAGGGAGGTCTAGACACACAGGGTTTTAAACATCAATTTAGAATTGCCAGAGAATTTATGAAATGAACAACAATGAGAGAGACAAAACAGAGTAGCAAAACATTTTTGAATAGAATAGCAAAACATTTCTGAATAGAATAACAAAGCATTTCTATTCAAAGCAGGCGTGACGGGCTGCATATCATTGGCACAGGACCTGATAAACTTTAAAAAAATAAAGAAACTTAAAATTGGTGATTTTGAGGATCTGAATGAGATGTGTGGATTCGAGGAACTAGAATCCTTCGAATCGTTAAACATTTGGGGATGCAACTCGAATGAAAAACCTGATATTTCAAATTTTAGAAAATTGAAAAAAATAGTTGTTGTCGACTACGCGAACTAATAGAGATCCGATGACTTTTGTCAGGATACATAAGAACTCAAATACACTATTATTCACCCAATGAACTAAACTGAAAAATCTTTTTGGACCAGTAAAACCCATAGATATGAACAACAATGAAAAAATCCTTAAAAGATTGAATTTTTATAACTAATACAATAACATTATCTAGAAAGAGTAATCACTTAACAATAGTTTGCATAAATTACAATGTTATGAAGAAAAGTAATAATATTATCAAATATCAGAATAATGATATCCCTTTGTTAATCTCAGTTCACAATAAACCTAACCATTTTTGTAATGAAAGACAGGTGGACAAATAAGATCCATAATAGGAGAAAAACAAAAAGAGCAAAGAAGAAGGATATTATACCCCACCCATTTCATCTAGATGCAAATTTTATTACCCAATCGAAATGCAAATGTTCCCGATATCATAGTTAATCGCAAGACTGAATTAAAAATTAAAAATTAAAAATTATTCCCCCTAATTGATGGACCAAAATACAATTGCTCAACCTTCGATATGTAGAATTAGAAATATCGGAAACAAATGATAAATAAGCATATTGAATGATCAATAATAATCAAATTTTATAATGGATCAATACAATGAACTGAGAAGTCTAATACATGGGTTGTACGATAAACAAAACCAACATAAGAATTTTTATTAATTTAAACCACAATATAACACCCGATACATAATAAGGATTGGGGAAATGACTACGAAAACTATAATAATCCTTTATTGTCTTCTCTAATCTATAATTTAACCAAAAAAATTAAACACACAAAACCAATATGTTGGCAGAAACACAATTGCAACATCGTAAAAGATTGAGAGATAGACGGGAGATTGGACATTCTATTAGAAATTTTATGATTCCCCCACCCCGAAACCAAAAGTAGCTGGATTAAACTTGTGTTCCCAAATTTTCTAACTACCACTCTACTCTAATTTTTAAGTCGTTCAGTGCATGAACATTTACTTATGTCATCACATGGCTATTGAAACTTACGACACACTTTCGGTAACTTTAATCTTTACACCCCCACTACACATATGGTAGCAGCATTCCCTCTGTTTTGGGCTATTACACTAATAAAGACTTAATTTTACATCCCTAACGCACAAAAAAAATATTTGTACTTAAACTAATTTTTCATAGATGAACCGTATTTAAACAAATAATTAACGTGTGAGTGTCTAGTGTGAACATAGTAGAATTAAAATCAACAATAATGAAAGAAAAAAATCACTACTTTGAGAAAAATAGGAAATCCAAAGAAGCTCACCCACGTGAAATTCCGTGAAATCTCAAATATTAAGCAATGAAGGGGAATTGTTTCATCAAACTATGAAAAAATACATATAAAAATAGTGAGGGACTAAGACATTTCAAAAATAGCATAATTTTAACATTCGAATAATTTGAAACTGATATATGTAGAAAACATAGACACCGACTCCTCGCATATAGTTCAAAACCAAATGTGGAATGAAATACAAAGACAACCCACATACTCAAAATAGATGCTACGCACATTAGCAAATACTAAAGTACTCAAAGCATACCCCACAAACAAAAAGAGAATGAAGTACACCAAACAAAAGTACAAAACCCCAATCACGGGCCCAAGTATATCACGTCAGAAACTTATCTTATCAATAGACACTCTGAAAAGAATGACTCATTATGCATGAAGAAAAAAACTTGTGAAGCAAAAAATTAGTAATCAACACAACCACTTACATTAATAAAAATATTATATACAATTAGCCAAGATCTAAAATACCACAGATCCTATCTCAAAATCTGGAAAAAAAATGACCAATAAAATAGAGCTTTAGATGGAAAAAGTTTCTAAATAAATTAACAAAATATTTAAAATAAGGTTCGAACAAAACCCAAGTTTCAACCAAATATAAAAAATAAATTACATTTTATTTCAAACAATAATGTAAGAAACATACGCCAAGGGTAATTAAGAATTTCAATTGATTTTTATCATACCCATACACGCAAAACGCATATTCGTGGAGTAATATAATGGTTCCCCCCAACATATTGTGCATTGATTTCAGAATCACGCAAAAAAGCCTATAATAAAGTCACCCACTTGGTCGATTTATCAAACATAATGTAGCGATACCTAATGTCTTCCCAAATCACCTTAGGTCAAGTAGTAAAATTGAGACAACAGTGCATCACCTAAAATTAGCACCAATACATCCATTTTTAAGAAATGAAATCCAATAAAAAAATATGCATATAGTGTTTCACATTATCTATAATCGAGGAGTTTAATAGAACTAAATAAAATATGAAATTGTTTCTTATAATATCTTCTCCATTTAACATCAACTTTCTAAACTTGACATTCACAGACAACATCACTCAAATAAATCTTAACCAAAATCAAAATGAAGCCCCAAATTGCCCATTATTTTTAGATAAACATCACAAATTACACATATAAATTTTAGTCAACATCACAAATCAAACTATCGATTTGACATATAAACATAAGACAATGAGAGTTGTATATAAATTTTAAAATAATTTCAAGTGCTTTTAGCAAAGTTCCTTTCAATTCTTTAAACAGATCAAGAGAACAAGAAATTTTCTTAACAATTATTATATATAAGACCATGAAAGTCCAGAAGATGAAAGAATGTTTTGAAAGAAATACAAGAATCATAAGACATATTTTGATAGATTCACTACGGTTAAGAAACTCATAAAAATAAATCGATATTCATTACTAACGTAAACAAAATTGAATAAAACCTGTGTGTAAATGCAAGCTCAAATGGACATAAACAAATCGCACAATCTGATTTTCAAAAAATCCTAGTAAGTATGAAACTTCAACAAATAAAGAGAGAACCTAACCTATTACAGAACATTCACAATAAACTCACATATATAAACCCTAGCAATGTTGTAGAATAAACTATATGTAGTTTGATTTATTACCTAAGTAGGGTTGAAAAAACGAAGAGATGTTGGAACCACCACCGTCGAGACTAGATTGAACATACTAAGTGATGTTGGAGCATGGATCTATAGCGTCGTCGGTGTGGGGGGTAGATAACTAGAGATAGGAGAGATATTGGGAGAGTTGAGGAAAGGAAATGAGAAGAGCCCGCTCCTTTTCTTTCCAAAGTGACTTTTTCGCCCAATTTTTCTGCCTAGCGGGAATGATCGGGCATCATTTTTTCCTTTTATCTCAGCGTTGAATTTGAGAGGGATAAAAGGAAAATTAGTATATCACGGTTCTACACAAAATTAGCATTAATATTTCTTTTTTTATAGCAAATTTATTATGATTGACATAAAACTAACCATTAAATTGAAACTTACATAAATATAAACATTTATGTTATTTAAATTTTAATTGACATAATGTTAATTTTCAAACTGACATAAATGAGTGATTTTTTTAGTGTGTTATAACCATGCAACCTGGGTGATGAGCCCACTCACACTTAATCTATATTTTAATACTACTTGTATCCTGTTAATTGAACAATTAACAAAATTTCATATTTTTCAAGTTGTTCCATAAACTTTCCTTTACAATAGTGAGTGTCATGCTCAAAATCATTTTTCACTTAATTAATTAGAGTACCAATTCATGAGTGTTATACTGCCTTTCACCTATTATCACCATATCGCAATATGCTCCTAGTCTGTAGTTTGGGGTCTAAGAATTAAGCCACACTCTAGGACTTCGGGCTCTTCTTAAATTACCGAGTTACCTTCGAATATCTTTTACTTGTTACATCAATGTAACCCATTTTCCTTTCTTTCTTTCTTATCCACTTTTGAACGGTTTTTCCTTCATTTCTTTTTTAGCCGGTTAATGAGGCCAAATACCCGGGATGAGACTAGTCCTAATACTTGATTTTCAAGTTACACACTTTATCAAAAGTCCTTTTTCATTTTACTTTTAAACCGGTATTTCATCTTTGAAAACAACCTTATTTACCATTTCTTGTGACACTTAACATTTCAGTTCAAAATACTTATTTATACACTTTAATGCATTTTTCACTATTTACGCACACTTATAAACTTGTATTTTGTAAAATTTGACAAAAATGCTTATTTTCATATTTAATTTACAAAATATGAGTTTTCACCATATAAAATCTAACTCTTTTAACTAGAGTCTGTTAGTTGGAAAAATTTACTCATGGGCTCAACTTTTACATAAAATGATACTTTTGTACTAAAACATTACTTTTGACATTTCAAGATTTATATTTCCAGCGTGATAACTCCTATCATTTTATGGGTTTGTATTATTCCATTTAAAATCAACTTTCCAAAATAATACTCATGTTTGCAAAAGTTACTACATAGTTCAAACGTTTCATAGAATAATACTTTTGACCCAAAAATTATACTTTTGACATTTCAAGGCTTATCTTATAATTTATTAACTTTTCATTATTACCCTTGTTCTTTGTTTCACCTTGGACCTTAACTTCACATTTGAATACCAATATTTTTACGACTTTTATACTTAAAACCCATTTACTTTATTTTCTTCAAGTTTCTCAAACTTTGTTCACATGAATTGTATCATTTTATGTGACTAGTATTCTGAAATTTTTAGATTTATCATTTGATCTTCAAAAACTTATTTTAAGACATTTTCCACATACTTAACTCATTTATCCCAACTACATGAATTTATGTTAAGACAAGTAAGATTTTATGTCAATAAAACCCAATAAATGCATCCAACTATTTGTTCATAAGTTCAATAAAATGTTTTATAATGAAATCAACAAGTTTAACGTTATTTATGCTAGAATCAATAATTTAAACATTCTGAAATTATCCCTATTTCAAAATGTAACTTTTATCCGTGTGTACCACATATTTTTGAAAATATATTCATATGTAGTGTTAATAAGCATAAGTAGTCATGTAAATTATACATACATAGATATATCTAGCATGATTTTCTTTTAAAATTGATAATGGTATAGAACCCCTACCTCTTGAAGATAATCACTACACCAAAAATGCTAATCTGGCACGCTTAGGCAAGGAGAATCTGGCACGGTTTAAAACCGTGCCAGAATCTGACACGGTTTATTCATTATCTGGCACGGTTTAAAACAGTGCCAAAATATAGCACAGTTTTAAACCGTGTTAAATATGGGTACGTTTAATTAAAAGAATAAACCCCCCAATTTTTAGTCGGACCAAACTCATTCTCACCTAACTCTCTCTCTCTCCTCAACCTCAATCTAACCTAAGCATCTCTCTCTCTCTCTCCCCGATCGTCATTCTCCGAGCCACGATCCAACATCCTCCACACCTCCATCCATAAAACCATGGAGCCTCCATCATCACCGTGGCACAGGCGGAATGGGTCATCGAAATCGGGCTTGCTCTGACGGAGGAAGGGTCGGTATGGTTTAACCATTAATTCTTGTGAAGATGGATTTAGAGGGACAAAGTTGTTGGGTCGTAATCATTTCTGGAATGTTCGTTAACTCTTACGGGGTCTCAGTGTGATTTTGATGATTTAGATTCTGCTAATATTTACAAGGCATAATGATCGAATAACTCTTGGGTTTGATATAGTCGGCAACTTTCTCGGCCAACTATTCTAGGTGACCTGAGTTGGATTAAATTATGGTTGGAGCCGAGTTTGATTCAATTTTAGGTATGCCCATTTTGGGTAAGTTCTGGGTAAGTGTTCGATAAGTTCTGATTTTTTAAGTACCAAGTGCATTTTCCTTTATATATTAGCTCTCTTATAAACATGTGGACACATTTTCCCGCTGTTAAATATTTGATTCGTTACCAGTTCTATTTTTGGTTTTATTGTAAGATAACATTCCTCGAGTAACTATTTATGTATTGGATTTTGTTCTTTAGTATTTTATTTCATTATGCAATACTACCCGTTTGTTTTCTCAAAATGTTTTCTTAGTTTTTCTAAGTTTGAATAAGGTTAGTAAGATATTTTTCTGATGCCTATTACTAAGTTAAGGAAGATTTGTATTTTACGAGTGGTTTTTTATAAGGGACTTCCAAAATAACGTGGCCCAGGTTGAGTCGTTGATACAGAGATCGGAGATGGAGGAATGGTCACGGTCGCTGTTGAGAGAAGGGTCTATTCCGAGCAAGTCTATGGAGGGTGGAGTACTCAAATAACTAGGCAGTAGGCTCTGTCGGGGATTCACAGGTCAGGCCCGTATTTGCTGATCCAAGAGATGGCCTCTTTCTGTCAAGTTTGTTTCTTGCCAAAGGTGCACGTTACCAGTACCTCCATTGTCAGTCTCTCTCTCTCTCTCTCAAATGGGAATGAATTATTTATTTTTTTTCTTAGTTAATTTTTGCTTTTCTCTTATTACTAAAAAAATCAGTATTTGTTTTAGCTTAGGTGTTGTGGTCATCATTGAAAATTGTGGTAATTTTGGTGTAGATAAAATTGGTCTTGTTGTGATTTGTGCCCATTTTAGTTAATTTAGAAGTTTGTTTTTTCATATACAAACAGTATTTGTATTGTGAATTGTAATATTTATGAAAATAAGATCTTCTTCATGTTTAGTTTTCTCTCTATGTATCACCCCTTGCGTTATATGAAATTCAAGGAGCTCTACCTTGGTGTGTGTGCTGGGAATCGGGGAAAGAGCCATGTGTGTGTGTGAACTAGATTTGTTTCTTTATTATAATTGGATGAGATGTCAATTTTGTTCAATTTATGAGTATTATGATCTGTGCATTATTGAAACTAAGAGTAGAAGATTGTGAGCACATGTTCTCACGTGGACTGTTGTTTTCTTGATATACAATTTGAAAGGAAGAACATTAAAGAAAAACAAATATGGTTGTGTGGATCCTTTATGGGTTTTTCATGTTTAATTATATTCATTCTTCTCAAATTTAAGCCTATAATGACATCTACAATATTGAGAATGAGTTTATCACATATTGAGGACATCTTACTGCAATTAGTTATAATTTTTTGTGAAGGAGGAATCATAATTAAGGGTTATTATTACAGGAACCTTCATCTGCTCAGAATATATTGTAGCAATACATAATGCCTTTTTGGATATATTGGGATGACTAAAAACATAATGCACGGGACCACTGTAACTTGTAGGAACTGAACGCCTAGTCCCGGGTCTCTCGGTTTGAGAGTATGACGATAATTTGCAAAAATAACACTTAGACTTGAAAACAGGCCGTTTAAGGGTGAAAACTCGAACCAACCCCCAAACAATCCTGTAGTAGGCACGAACACCTCGCACGGGAGCAATGTAACTTGTAGGAACTGACCGTGTAGTCCCGGGTCTCCCGGTTTGAGAGTATGACGATAATTTGGGAAAATCACACTTTCTTGGAAACAGGTCGTTAAAGGATGAAAACCCAAACCAACCCCCAAATGATCCCGTAGGAGGCATGACACCTCGCACGGGACCAATGTAACTTGTAGGAACTGACCGCGTAGTACCGGGTCTCCCAGTTTTAGAGTATGACGATAATTTGTAAAAATAACACTTAGACTTGAAAACAGGTCGTTAAAGGGTGACACTCAAACCAGCCCCCAAATGACCCCATAGGAGGCACGAACACCTCGCACGGGACCATTGTAACTTGTAGGAACTGACCGCGTAGTTCCGGGTCTCCCGGTTAGAGAGTATGATGATAATTTGCAAAAATCACACTTAGACTTGAAAACAAGCCGTTAAAGGGTGAAAATCCAAACCAACCCCCAAATGACCCCGTAAGAGGCACGAACACCTCGCACGGGACCAATGTAACTTGTAGGAACTGACCGCGTAGTCTCGGGTCTCCCGGTTTGAGAGTATGACGATAATTTGCAAAAATCACACTTAGACTTGAAAACAGGCCGTTAAAGGGTGAAAACCTAAACCAGCCCCCAAACGATCCCGTAGGAGGCACGAACACCTCGCACGGGACCATTGTAACTTGTAGGAAATGACCGCGTAGTCCCGGGTCTCCTGGTTAGAGAGTATGACAATAATTTGCAAAAATTTCACTTAGACTTGAAAACAAGTCGTTAAAGGGTGAAAACTCAAACTAGCCCCCAAACGACCCCGTATGAGGCACGAACACCTCGCATGGGACCAATGTAACTTGTAGGAACTGACCGCGTAGTCCCGGGTCTCTCGGTTTGAGAGTATGATGATAATTTGCGAAAATCACACTTTCTTGGAAACAGGCCGTTAAAGGGTGAAAACCCAAACCCGCCCCCAAATGATCCCGTAGGAGGCACGAACATCTCGCACGGGACTAATGTAACTTGTAGGAACTGACCGCGTAGTCCCGGGTCACCCAGTTTGAGAGTATGACGATAATCTGTAAAAATAACACTTAGACTTGAAAACATGCCGTTAAAGGGTGAAAACCCAAACCAGCCCCCAAACGACTCCGTAGGAGGCACGAATACCTCGCACGGGACCATTGTAACTTGTAGGAACTGGCCGCGTAGTTCCGTGTCTCCCGGTTAGAGAGTGTGACGATAATTTGCAAAAATCACACTTAGACTTGAAAACAGGCCGTTAAAGGGTGAAAACCCAAACCAGTCCCCAAACGACCCCGTAGGAGGCACGAACACCTCGCACGGAACCATTGTAACTTGTAGGAACTGACCGCGTAATCCCGGGTCTCCCGGTTAGAGAGTATGACAATAATTTGAAAAAATCACACTTAGACTTGAAAATAGGCCGTTAAAGGGCGAAAACCCAAACCAGCCCCCAAACGACCCCGTAGGAGGCACGAACACATCGCACGGGGCCAATGTTACTTGTAGGAACTGACCGCGTAGTCCCGGGTCTCCTGGTTTGGGAATATGACGATAATTTGGGAAAATCACACTTTCTTGAAAATAGGCCGTTAAAGGGTGAAAACCCAACCCAGCCCCCAAACGATCCCGTAGGAGGCACGAACACCTCGCACGGGACCAATGTAAATTGTAGGAACTGACCGCGTAGTCCCGAGTCTCCCGGTTTGAGAGTATGACGATAATTTGTAAAAATAACACTTAGACTTGAAAACAGGTCGTTAAAGGGTGAAAATCCAAACCAACCCCCAAATGACCCCGTAGGAGGCACTAACACCTCGCACGGGACCATTGTAACTTATAGGAACTAACCGCGTATTTCCGGGTCTCCCGGTTAGAGAGTATGATGATAATTTGCAAAAATCACACTTAGACTTGAAAACAGGCCGTTATAGGGTGAAATCCCAACCCAGCCCCCAAACGACCCGGTAGGAGGCACAAACACCTCGTACGGGACCAATGTAACTTGTAGGAACTGACTGTGTAGTCCCGGGTCACTAGGTTAGAGAGTATGACGATAATTTGTAAAAATAACACTTAGACTTGAAAACAGGCCGTTAAAGGGTGAAAACCCAAACCAGCCCCCAAACGACCCCGTAGGAGGCACAAACACCTCACACGGGACCATTGTAACTTGTAGGAACTGACCGCGTAGTCCCGGGTCTCCCGGTTAGAGAGTGTGATTATAATTTGCAAAAATCACACTTAGACTTGAAAACAGGCCGTTAAAGGGTGAAACCCAAACTAGCCCCCAAACGACCCCGTAGGAGGCACGAACACATCGCACGGGACCAATGTAACTTGTAGGAACTGACCGCGTAGTCCCGGGTCTCTCGGTTTAAGAGTATGACGATAATTTGGGAAAATCACACTTTCTTGAAAATAGGTCGTTAAAGGGTGAAAACCCAAACCAACACCCAAACGATCCCGTAGGAGGCACGAACACCTTGTACGGGACCAATGTAACTTATAGGAACTGAACGCCTAGTCCCGGGTCTCTCGGTTTGAGAGTATGACGATAATTTGAAAAAATAACACTTAGACTAGAAAACAGGCCGTTTAAGGGTGAAAACTCGAACCAACCCCCAAACAATCCTGTAGGAGGCACGGACACCTCGCACGGGACCAATGTAACTATTAAGAACTGATCGTGTAGTCTCGGGTCTCCCGGTTTGAGAGTATGACGATAATTTGCGAAAATCACACTTTTTTGGAAACAGACCGTTAAAGGGTGAAAACCCAAACCCGCCCCCAAATGACCCCGTAGGAGGCACGAACATCTCGCACGGGACTAATGTAACTTGTAGGAACTGACCGCGTAGCCCCGGGTCACCCAGTTTGAGAGTATGACGATAATCTGTAAAAATAACACTTAGACTTGAAAACAGGCCGTTAAAGGGTGAAAACCCAAACTAGCCCCCAAACGACTCCGTAGGAGGCACGAATATCTCGCACGGGACCATTGTAACTTGTAGGAACTGATCGCGTAGTTCCGTGTCTCTCGGTTAGAGAGTGTGACGATAATTTGCAAAAATCACACTTAGACTTGAAAACAGGCCGTTAAAGGGTGAAAACCCAAACCAGTCCCCAAACGACCCCGTAGGAGGCACGAACACCTCGCACGGAACCATTGTAACTTGTAGGAACTGACCGCGTAATCTCGGGTCTCTCGGTTAGAGAGTATGACAATAATTTGAAAAAATCACACTTAGACTTGAAAATAGGCCGTTAAAGGGCGAAAACCCAAACCAGCCCCCAAACGACCCCGTAGGAGGCACGAACACATCGCACGGGGCCAATGTAACTTGTAGGAACTGACCGCGTAGTCCCGGGTCTCCCGGTTTGGGAGTATGACGATAATTTGGGAAAATCACACTTTCTTGAAAATAGGCCGTTAAAGGGTGAAAACCCAACCCAGCCCCCAAACGATCCCGTACGAGGCACGAACACCTCGCACGGGACCAATGTAAATTGTAGGAACTGACCGCGTAGTCCCGAGTCTCCCGGTTTGAGAGTATGACGATAATTTGTAAAAATAACACTTAGACTTGAAAACAGGTCGTTAAAGGGTGAAAATCCAAACCAACCCCCAAATGACCCCGTAGGAGGCACTAACACCTCGCACGGGACCATTGTAACTTATAGGAACTAACCGCGTATTTCCGGGTCTCCCGGTTAGAGAGTATGATGATAATTTGCAAAAATCACACTTAGACTTGAAAACAGGCCGTTATAGGGTAAAATCCCAACCCAGCCCCCAAACGACCCGGTAGGAGGCACGAACACCTCGCACGGGACCAATGTAACTTGTAGGAACTGACCGTGTAGTCCCGGGTCACTAGGTTAGAGAGTATGACGATAATTTGTAAAAATAACACTTAGACTTGAAAACAGGCTGTTAAAGGGTGAAAACCCAAACCAGCCCCCAAACGACCCCGTAGGAGGCACAAACACCTCACACGGGACCATTGTAACTTGTAGGAACTGACCGCGTAGTCCCGGGTCTCCCGGTTAGAGAGTGTGATTATAATTTGCAAAAATCACACTTAGACTTGAAAACAGGCCGTTAAAGGGTGAAAACCCAAACTAGCCCCCAAACGACCCCGTAGGAGGCACAAACACATCGCACGGGACCAATATAACTTGTAGGAACTGACCGCGTAGTCCCGGGTCTCTCGGTTTAAGAGTATGACGATAATTTGGGAAAATCACACTTTCTTGAAAATAGGTCGTTAAAGGGTGAAAACCCAAACCAACACCCAAACGATCCCGTAGGAGGCACGAACACCTTGTACGGGACCAATGTAACTTGTAGGAACTGAACGCCTAGTCCCGGGTCTCTCGGTTTGAGAGTATGACGATAATTTGAAAAAATAACACTTAGACTTGAAAACAGGCCGTTTAAGGGTGAAAACTCGAACCAACCCCCAAACAATCCTGTAGGAGGCACGAACACCTCGCACGGGACCAATGTAACTTGTAAGAACTGATCGTGTAGTCTCGGGTCTCCCGGTTTGAGAGTATGACGATAATTTGCGAAAATCACACTTTCTTGGAAACAGGCCGTTAAAGGGTGAAAACCCAAACCCGCCCCCAAATGATCCCGTAGGAGGCACGAACATCTCGCACGGGACTAATGTAACTTGTAGGAACTGACCGCGTAGTCCCGGGTCACCCAGTTTGAGAGTATGACGATAATCTGTAAAAATAACACTTAGACTTGAAAACAGGCCGTTAAAGGGTGAAAACCCAAACCAGCCCCCAAACGACTCCGTAGGAGGCACGAATACCTCGCACGGGACCATTGTAACTTGTAGGAACTGACCGCGTAGTTCCGTGTCTCCCGGTTAGAGAGTGTGACGATAATTTGCAAAAAACACACTTAGACTTGAAAACAAGCCGTTAAAGGGTGAAAACCCAAACCAACCACCAAACAATCCTATAGTAGGCACGAACACCTCGTACGGGACCCATGTAACTTGTAGGAACTGACCGTGTAGTCCCGGGTCTCCCGGTTTGAGAGTATGACGATAATTTGGGAAAATCACACTTTCTTGGGAACAAGCCGTTAAAGGGTGAAAACCCAAACTAGCCCCCAAATGATCCCGTAGGAGGCATGACACCTCGCACGGGACCAATGTAACTTGTAGGAACTGACCGCGTAGTACCGGGTCTCCCAGTTTTAAAGTATGACGATAATTTGTAAAAATAACACTTAGACTTGAAAACAGGTCGTTAAAGGGTGAAAACTCAAACCAGGCCCCAAACGACCCCGTCGGAGGCACGAACACCTCGCACGGGACCATTGTAACTTGTAGGAACTGACCGCGTAGTTCCGGGTCTCCCGGTTAGAGAGTATGATGATAATTTGCAAAAATCACACGTAGACTTGAAAACAAGCCGTTAAAGGGTGAAAATCCAAACCAACCCACAAATGACCCCGTAAGAGGCACGAACACCTCGCACGGGACCAATGTAACTTGTAGGAACTGACCACATAGTCTAGGGTCTCCCGGTTTGAGAGTATGACGACAATTTGCAAAAATCACACTTAGACTTAAAAACAGGCCGTTAAAGGGTGAAAACCTAAACCAGCCCCCAAACGACCCCGTAGGAGGCACGAACACCTCGCACGGGACCATTGTAACTTGTAGGAACTGACCGCCTAGTCCCGGGTCTCTTGGTTAGAGAGTATGACGATAATTTGCAAAAATCACACTTAGACTTGAAAACAAGTCGTTAAAGGGTGAAAACTTAAACCAGCCCCCAAACGACCCCGTATGAGGCACGAACACCTCGCACGGGACCAATGTAACTTGTAGGAACTGACCGCGTAGTCCCGGGTCTCCCGGTTTGAGAGTATGATGATAATTTGTAAAAATAACACTTAGACTTGAAAATAGGCCGTTAAAGGGTGAAAACCCAAACCGTCCCCCAAACGACCCTGTATGAGGCACGAACACCTCGCACGGGACCATTGTAACTTGTAGGAACTGATCGCGTAGTTTCGTGTCTCCCGGTTAGAGAGTGTGACGATAATTTGCAAAAATCACACTTAGACTTGAAAACAGGCCTTTAAAGGGTGAAAACCCAAACCAGCCCCCAAACGACCCCGTAGGAGGCACGAACACCTCGCACGGGACCATTGTAACTTGTAGGAACTGACCGCGTAGTCCCGGGTCTCCCGGTTAGAGAGTATGACGGTAATTTGCAAAAATCACACTTAGACTTGAAAACAAGCCGTTAAAGGGTGAAAACCCAAACAAGCCCCCAAACGACCCCGTAGGAGGCACAAACACCTCGCACGGGACCATTGTAACTTGTAGGAACTGACCGCGTAGTCCCGGGTCTCCCGGTTAGAGAGTGTGATGATAATTTGCAAAAATCACACTTAGACTTGAAAACAGGCCGTTAAAGGGTGAAAACCCAAACCAGCCCCCAAACGACCCCGTAGGAGGCACGAACACCTCGCACGGGACCGTTGTAAAATGTAGGAACTGACCGCGTAGTCCTGGGTCTCCCGGTTAGAGAGTGTGATGATAATTTGCAAAAATCACACTTAGACTTGAAAACAGGCCGTTAAAGGGTGAAAACCCAAACCAGCCCCCAAACGACCCCGTAGGAGGCACGAACACATCGAACGGGACCAATGTAACTTGTAGGAACTGAACGCGTAGTCCCGGGTCTCCCGGTTTGAGAGTATGACGATAATTTGGGAATATCACACTTTCTTGAAAATAGGCCGTTAAAGGGTGAAAACCAAAACCAACCCCCAAACGATCCCGTAGGAGGCACGAATACCTCGCACGGGACCAATGTAACTTATAGGAACTGAACGCCTAGTCCCGGGTCTCTCGGTTTGAGAGTATGACGATAATTTGCAAAAATAACACTTAGACTTGAAAACAGGCCGTTTAAGGGTGAAAACTCGAACCATCTCCCAAACAATCCTGTAGGAGGCCCGGACACCTCGCACGGGACTAATGTAACTTGTAAGAACTGAATGTGTAGTCTCGGGTCTCCCGGTTTGAGAGTATGATGATAATTTGCGAAAATCACACTTTCTTGGAAACAGGCCGTTAATGGGTCAAAACCCAAACCAGCCCCCAAATGATCCCGTAGGAGGCACGAACATCTCGCACGGGACTAATGTAACTTGTAGGAACTGACCGCGTAGTCCCGGGTCTCCCAGTTTGAGAGTATGACGATAATCTGTAAAAATAACACTTAGACTTGAAAGCAGGCCGTTAAAGAGTGAAAACCCAAACCAGCCCCCAAACGACTCCGTAGGAGGCACAAACACCTCGCACGGGACCATTGTAACTTGTAGGAACTGACCGCGTAGTTCCGGGTCTCCCGGTTAGAGAGTACGATGATAATTTGCAAAAATCACACTTAGACTTGAAAACAAGCCGTTAAAGGGTGAAAACCTAAACCAACCCCCAAATGACCCCGTAAGAGGCACGAACACCTCGCACGGGACCAATGTAACTTGTAGGAACTGGCCGCGTAGTCCCGGGTCTCCCGGTTTGAGAGTATGACGATAATTTGCAAAAATCACACTTAGACTTGAAAACAGGCCGTTAGAGGGTGAAAATCGAAACCAGCCCCCAAACGACCCCGTAGGAGGCACGAACACCTCGCACGGGACCATTGTAACTTGTAGGAATTAACCGCGTAGTCCCGGGTCTCCTGGTTAGAGAGTATGACGGTTATTTGCAAAAATCACACTTAGACTTGAAAACAAGCCGTTAAGGGGTGAAAACTCAAACCAGCCCCCAAACGACCCTGTATGAGGCACGAACACCTCGCACGGGACCAATGTAACTTGTAGGAACTGACTGCGTAGTCCCGGGTCTCCCGGTTTGAGAGTATGACGATAATTTGTAAAAATAACACTTAGACTTGAAAACAGGCCGTTAAAGGGTGAAAACCCAAACCAACCCCCAAACGACCCCGTGGGAGGCACGAACACCTCGCATGAGACCATTGTAACTTGTAGGAACTGATCGCGTAGTTCCGTGTCTCCCGATTAGAGAGTGTGATTATAATCTGCAAAAATCACACTTAGACTTGAAAACAGGCCGTTAAAGGGTGAAAACCCAAACCAGCCCCCAAACGACCCCGTAGGAGGCACGAACACCTCGCACGGGACCATTGTAACTTGTAGGAACTGACCGCGTAGTCCCGGGTCTCCCGGTTAGAGAGTATGACGGTAATTTGCAAAAATCACACTTAGACTTGAAAACAGGCCGTTAAAGGGTGAAAACCCAAACCAGCCCCCAAACGACCCCGTAGGAGGCACGAACATCTCGCACGGGACCAATGTAACTTGTAGGAACTGACTGCGTAGTCGTATATGCAATTTTTCTACTTGTATATGCAGTTTTTTTGCTTGAATATCTTTTTTTTAAAAATGACTTGGTTACTAATATTGTATCTTTTTTGTCTTATTTTTTTTGAAGGATGACATTCAATCGTTAGCTTTTGTCCACTTGGAATGCACGAAGAAGTCAATGCTTTACAACAGGGGGATTGTGTATTTAGTGTCGTTAATATTCAGGATTTTATTTTTTGTGTTATGGCCGAGCAGGGTTCAGTAGTTTTATGGTTTATTTTTTTGGCCGTGCTGGTTGTAGTAGTTTAATTGTTGACTTTTATGGCCGTGAGGGCTTTATATGGGCAGATTTTATGTTAGCAGGTTTTGGAATGCTCAAAAAATAGAGGAAACTCTGCCCATTTTTTTTTTATATGGGAACTATTAACTCTTGTAATTTTTTGAAGTTATTGTCGACTTTTATGGTCATGTGTTGCTTTATATTGGTATTAACTCTTGTAATTTTTTGAAGTTTGTATGCACATTAGTTTATCAACAACCTGCGATATTCATAATTTGTGAATTTTCTTGATTTTGTTTTTGCAAATAATAAATATTTTTCTTACAGAATTTGGAATTTGCAGATTTTCCAGATTTGTTTCCTATTATTATTTTTTTTAATCAACTGAAAAATCTAGTACGGTTTTAAATCGTGCCAAAACCGTGCCAATGCATAAAAATGAGAAGGCTTATAAAAAAATCTGGCACGCTTTATAACCGTGCCAAAAGCGTGCCAGAAAATAGACAATATGGCACGGTTTTGGCGTGTGCCAAAAGCGTGCCAGATTTAACATCTGGCACGGTTTAAAAGCGTGCCAGATTAAAAAACTGGCACAAGTTTAAAAGCGTGCCAAAAGCATGCCAGTTTGGGAAATCTGGCACGGTTTTAAACCGCGCCAGAAAATCTGGCACGTCTGATTCTGGCACGGTTTTGAACCGTGCCAAATTGCGTCTGGCACTGTTTTAAACCGTGCCAGTTTCCTGTTTTTGGTGTAGTGAATAACTTGATAAAGAGGCATAAAATAAACTCCAAACTTTAATTTCTTCTAGAAATCATCCTCCACACCCAAAATAACACCTATATAACACTTGAAAACTCTTGATGATGGAAGGATAGTTGTTTGAGATAGTAAGGTTGTAGCATAAAGAGAATAAGAAAGCTTTTGCTGAGTTAAAATTATGGAAAGAATGAGTATTTTCAAAATAGACAAAATGAACATTTTCATTCTCCATGAATAGAAGAAAATGGGGCAGGTAACCCCATATAAGCCACCATATATTACCCCTACCTATATCAAATTACTCCTAAAGATGTAGTGATGATACCCTATGCAAGCCAAATGCGATAAAAAAGACAGAAAGAATGAATGAAGATCGTCTAAAGTTGGTAGCCCACTAACTTAAATTGCTCAATTACTCTTTTGTTTTTTACTAAACTTAGGGAAAAAATACACTTAAAATGATAATAAGCCACTTTTTTATGACGTCGAAGGAGAGAAAGTTGTCCATAATTTAATTTTACATCTCGTGAAATTTTTTAAAAAATTTCAGAGCACTTTTATTTTTTTGACGAACCACCCTTTATTTTATATTTTATTATTATTATTATTACTTATTTTCTTTGAATTTTATTATTTTATCCTTATGGTATTATACTACATAAATATAACTATTTAAATTATTCCAATTAATTTTTTTAATCTCTATTAAAATCCATAACTCAATTAACCCGTGTAATGATGTACACGACAGACATAAATTTTTGACTTTTTTATTTATAAAAGAACCGAATGTTTCACTATTCAACCTTAGCCTCTAAATCGTCACTAAATTAACCCGCGTAATGTTGTACCAATCCATGAGTGTTATGCAGCTACTTCTAACTCCAAAGCTACTTCTTTTAGGATAGAGACTAATGCTCATGAGGCTATTGACCTCGAAGAGTATGATGGGGAGTCAAAGCATACCTCGTTTATTGATCTTGCCACTGGCTATCCTCCTCTTAACCATGATATCCAAGAGGACGATATTATTGATGATGAGGAGGTTTACATCATAGATTTTTCGCGATCCGGCCTTTATAAGAGCGTTAAGGATAGGATGAAGGTTTGTACGCTTGGACACTTTTTTGGTATAAAATTATCTATCACTGTGAGGGCACCGAGGGAAGATAAGATATTTTATGATGTTAAGAATCCTTATAATATTTTCATGTATGAATTTATGTTTTTCTTAGGTTTTCATCTCCTATTCCAGACTTGCATACGAGACATTCTATCTTACCTTGGAGTTGCACCCACACAGCTTGTCCCTAATACCTAGAGGTTTATTCTCGATTCTCTCATAGCTTGGCAAGGTGTTATCGTTGGAAACCTTAATTGGGAAATATCCAGTAGAGGCTACACCCTTATATCTACCAAAAACATACCTGGGTATTATTTTTTGAGTCCTCGCAACCTAAGACATAGACTTGTTAGTGTCTCCCAAACATCAAATCATAATTGGAAGTGTGTATACTTTTATGTCATTGGAGCTTCAGAGTTTTGGATGGAGAGGTGAAAAAAGGATCTGTGAGGGTCCCTCGTGATTGGGGAGAGCCTTCTTTGAGTTTTACATTTTCTTTTACTTTATCTTTTCATCGTTGGTATTATGCATTTTTCTTTTGATACTAATATTCTTCTCATTTTGTTGTTTGTGCAGGCCGAGAATCTTCGGGTCTGAGAGTTACCAATGGCAACTGGTAAATGACATTGTCAACGCGAAGATCAAGACCTTTGCGGATCTATCTACTTTAAAAAAAGCTTCAACAGTTCGGCATCATCTCCAACCCTTACCCTTTAGAAAATCATAATAAGTTTTCCCCTTTGTAAGTTGTCTATTTTTCAGTTTGAATTCGGGTTTTGGCTAACTGTATACTTTTTACGGTAAAACACAATGATCTATCTACCTAGGAATGGGATATGGTGGTCCCAAGGCTTATCAGATATCGTGTGATAAAGGCCGAGGGGAGACTCGGTGATCCCGAGAAGAAGGCACCCATAAAAAGGAAGGGAAAACAATCTACCACCAACAAATCTCAGAAGAGATTAAGGAAGGACACCACTGGTCCTTCTCATAGGAAGGAGGCCACTTTGAGTCCCACGTGGCCAGATTTGCAGCACAACCTTCCATCGTCCCTAAAGATTTTAAAAGCTTTGCATTATGATCTTAAGACCCATTATGGTAACTCTGTGAGGTCCCGCAAGTTTCTAAATGAACTCCTCTCGACTGCGATAATGGATATTTTTATAACCTTGATAAGGGAGAAGAGATCAGCTTTGATATCCATAACGCATTTCAGGATTCTCTCCAACTTTAATTTTTTCAATTCTCATTTTTTCTCTACTATTATTTGGTCAATGATGCCTTCGTCTGTTTTCTTCCTACATAGTTTAATATTGATGGTAAACCTCCAGCACTTAATGAATAGGAATAATTATGCCCTGATGAATGCTCATGATAACAAAAAGGTACTTAATGATTGTAAAGGCAAGTATGAATCCCTTATTGGAGAGAGGAATACTGATATTGCAGAGTACAAGAAAAAAATAATGTTGAGGTCACCAATTTGGTCAAGAAGAGGGACGATGCTAGGTATAAGAAGGATGATGTTAGGCTTGCCCTTTAGATGGCCGAGTCTGAGTTTGAGAAGAGGATGAGCGATGCCATCGTTGATGTTGTAAAAAAGGATAAAGAAGTGTCCAAAGAGGAAATCATTCTCGAGTATCACCACTTTGTCGAGTTCCAAGACCTTAGTTTGTATTATATATGCCAAAGTTATGAGGATATGAAGGTGCAAGTCAGCCAAGAGTATCCCACTCTTACTAAAGAGGTTGACGCTTAAATGATTAATGATGCCATGGGCAATGCCATCTGTGTGGAGATTCTATAAAGTACGAGAGGGACAATATCGAGGCTCCTTCCAATGTTGAGGCCAACACTACTTATTAAGTTACAAACACTCTAGAGGGAGGTGATGATGTCGCAGTTGATGCCACCCTTGATGATAGTACCCTAGAGGATGCCACAACTTATTGATCGAGTGGAAAAATCGAGCGTCCGTGTAAATATGCTAGTCGTTGTTATCGGCTTCCAACCGCAATACAAAAACCTAAAATTCAACTACAGTCTTGCGGAGTATAGTGGTGAGTCTGGGTATCGAATCCACAGGGAGTTAGGACGTGTGAACGTGACGACAAAGGAAAGGAAGTTTAATCCTAAAGTTGATATTAAAAGAAAAGAAAAGAAAAAGATGATTGATATTTGGATTTTATCTATGAATTAACTAAATTCAATTAAATTAACCTACGCATGCAAAATTAACTAACTAAGAAGGAATTACTATGAATGAATAAATGGGTTAAGAATACACTCCCCCCAAACCCTAGTGTGTATGCCAGTACAAAATTAGTCATAAATTAGATAATTGATCAGACCCAATCTTTAGTACTCTAAAGCATTACATATATTAGGTTCAAGCTCTCATCATACATAATAAAAGAATGTTTAAAGCAGTTTCCTAATAGTTCACGCTTGTTGCATCCTTAAGCACCCCGGTTACCTGGGGCAAACGAGGTCAAAAGGTCTACAGTGGTTGTGAAACTACACAACACAATCTAATCACTTATTTAATTTAGAGGAAAATTTTTATATCTATGCATACCACATCGGGTTGGTTTCATACATCCCCACCCTTAAAAACTTAGCTTAACATGATTAAAGTCAAAGAAAACTTATAACTGAAAGTGCATGAATCCATAACTAAATCTAGAAAATTGAGAACATGACTTGAATTGGGATTGGAAAACGAGAGAGCAACAATTAATTAAAATAACTATGAAAGTAGTAAAAATAATAAATTAAAATTACTTATAATGGATGAATGATGAATATTGAATAGATCTTTGAATCTTAAATAGTAGCCAAACTTCAAAACTAGGGTTCTTGGATACAAGAATCCTTTAAAAACTAACTACTAGCCTCCTACAATGTGAAGTAACAAACCTTCTTTATTCCTACTAGGGTTTGCCCTTTTATATATCTCAAAAATGACTCTTCCCATGACTATCCACGTTTTACAGCTAATAAAAAGGAATTATACAAGAAATATCAAAAGTTGAAACTCTTCAGCTTCCAGAATTAATTTCAACTTTAACTTTCTGTCTCCAACTTTAAATGGGCATAACTTATTCACCATAGCTCGGATTGGGGTGCGGTTTTTTCCAATGTTCTTGTAATTTAGAGATCTTAAACTTTCTAGTTTTCCCGACCATCAGAATATATACTTAAAATTACAAAAATGCCCTTGAACTCCCCATTTCTTGCTTTCTTTCACTATTTTGCATTCTCTTTCGCACTCATTTGCGTGAAATACTTGTAAAATACATAAGAGATACAAAAAATACTAAATACTTGCCAAAAATGGTTAGTAGCATAAATATAAGACAAATACAAGCTATTTACAATGCACGGGATCATAAAAATACCGAAATTAAGGGGATAAATGTAAAGAATTTATGCCTAATCACTTATGTTTTTCTTTCTTTGTCTATTTTTATTGGAACATAGATTCAACCCTGTGTGGCCTTTGATGAGTATGTTTTGGAAACACTTGGCATGTAATCTTTAACATTTCTCCCCCTCTAAGGGACAATACTTAAAATTCCTAGGAGTTTTATTTTTGTTATGCTAAAGATTTTGATGTTCCATTCTCATATATTTTATGTGTGTGATTGTTTTATGAGTATTTTTGTTAAGCATATCATATTTGTAGGTTCCCTTTTTTATACCCCCATATGCTTGACATTGAATCTGAGTCCGAACCTTATCAGACTGAACCTTAAGTAATGATAGGGGATTTGGTGCCTCAAATTATGTTTTCCAACAAGTTTTCTTAAATCAGTCGAAAAGGTTAATGAAGTATTAATTTGTCCTCAGAGTAACTTTTGCTAAAGTTGTAAATAGCACCTGTTAATATTTTCCAAGTGAAACTCAGCTTTTTCCATTCTCTTCATGTTTGTTCTAGGTCATAACTAGATGTCATCATTAGGAAGAAGATGATATTGACATCAATGCAATAATTATTTAGTTCTCAAACCAATTTGTCTAAAATTGGCTGTGCATGTAAATAACATTAATCGAGACTTTCCCATGAACTAAATTGCGTTAAATTGGCCAAAAAAATTATTTTTCCCTGTTATGTTTATCCTCGATTGCATCCAAGTTTTACATTAAGATCAGGGTGACTTAGTCTTTATTTTTCAAAAAAATTTCTTGAACTTTGTCTCATCAATTTTTGAGTTATGATTTCTAATTTTTTTCTAGGGGCATTTATGCCAACCTTTCTAGAGTAAAAGTTTTTTTTACCATAAATGAGATTGACTAAGATTTAGCAGGTTGTATATAGTCTTTGTGAGATTCTTCCTTGATCTTTTCATAGTAGTATTATACACCTTTATAGTTTTGTCCCAAAGATGAGACCAAGCTTAGTTGGGTTCATCTTTTCTCGGAGATCACCTTTACCCATGTCGTAGTCTGAGAAATGCTTAGGAATTCAGATCCCTAAGCATTTCCCTTTTTATGTCATAGACAAGGGTTATCATAAGAAAAGATGGATACAATGAAATAAATAGACTGGGATAGGAGGGAAACTTGTATTCTTATTCATACACCTAGGTAAAGTTTATATCATATGAATTAACTTTTATTTACATGTTATCCTCCTTCATAACCCTAATGATAGTAATTCTTTAGGTGTTCTGCTTTTTAGGGATTGGTAAATAGTTGTCCTTCAAGGTTTTCAAGCAAATAAGTCCATGGGACAATTTCTTTAGTGATTCTATAGGGTCCATTCCATTTGGAGTATAGTTTGTTCTTCTTATGAATAACTTTCTTGAGGACATAATCCCCTACCTTTAATGGTTGACTTTTTACCTTTTATTATAGTATCTAACGGCTCTTTACTGGTATGCTGCGAGTAGTATTTATGCATTTTCTCTAATTTCCTCAACTAGGTCCAAGTTTAGTCTTATTTTTTCAACAATGCTTTCTTCGATGAAGTGTTGTACTCACTGGCTTGCAATACCAATTTAATGGGGACGACAACTTGTAACCCATATTCTAACATAAATAGGGTTTCCCCCGTATGAGTCTAAGGAGTCATCAGATATGCCGAAAACATGATGTCTAATAATTCCATCCATCTTCCCATCACTTCTTTAAGTCTTGCTTTGATTTCTGATAGTAGAGTCTGATTCGTGACTTCGGCATAATCATTAGTTTAGGGACGAGTAGGTACTCAATAGAAGTGTTTTATCCGTTCATTTTGATAATTATCGAAATACTTTCCATGGTCGGTGATAAACACATAAGGGACTCAATATTTGAAGATTATATTTTGCCACATAAAGGAAAAACATTTCATGTTAGTAATCTTGATGAGAGGTTTAGCCTCTACCCATATTGAAAAATAATTTACTGCCACTATTAGAAATTTAAATCGCTCTAGTGCTTATGCAAAAGGGATAACAATGTCCATCCCCCACTAAGTGAATGACCATGTGGCAGGATTAGAGTGAAGGGTTGATGATTTTTAAGGCTTATGTTGGCACATCTCTGGCATAAGTCACATTTCTTTGCATTAACAAGTGCGTCCTTAGCTAAGGTTGGCTAGTTGTATCCCTGAACGATGATTCTTGTTGCCAGAGAACAACTCGTAATATGACTTCCACATGAACCTTCATGTACCTATTTTAAGATATACTCTACCTCTAGAGGATGAACACACCTTAATAGAGGAAAATTGAATCCTATTTTTTACATCATGTCTCCAAAGATTGAAAATTTATCAGCTGTAAACCTGACTTTTTTGGCCTCTCTGTTAGATTAGGGGAGCTTCCCATCCCTTAGAAAGTTGATGATTGGATCCATCCAAGAAAGGCCGAAGTTGGGATTGAAGATTTCAATTGATGGATATTCCCTGTTAATACTTGGTTTGACTAATGCTTCTATTTGCATCACCCTTATAAGTTTTGTTCTTGTGGTCGAAATAAGTCTTGCTAAACCATCTGCTCTAGCATTTTCTACTTTGTACATCCTTTACATCTTGACTTTCACAAACCGTGTTATGAGTGACTTCAAATTGGATAAGTACTTCACCATTTTTAATCTTTATCTTCATATTCCCTCGATATAGGTCTTACCACATGTTGCGAATCGCTATGGGCTTGAATTTTCCTTACTCCTACTGACAAAGCGAAGGTTAATTTAGCTATTAATGCCTCATACTTAGCCTCATTGCTAAATTAAGAGAAGCTAAAATGGAGTGTATATTTGACATAAATATCATCTGGGGCCGAGAGTATGACCCCTGCATCGCTTCTTGCTGCACAAGAAGAACTATTTACGTATAATTTCTCAACAAGAATCTCTTAAGAGAATAGTTCATGATCTTCCTCTTGTTGGCCATTTGAGGAGGTATCTACTCCATCTTTGATAATTTCTTTCTTGCTCTAAAGTTGAACTTATTCTGGTTGAGGCTGAGGCTTGGGAAAGAGCCTCAATTACTGGGGTTGAGGTTGTTTTAGCTGAGGCTTCTGAAGAAGCCTCAAATTCTAGAGTTGAGGCAGTTTTGGCCTATGCTTCAAAGAGAACCTCAATTGTTGGAGCCGAGTTATCTTTGTTAAAGATTCAAAAGGATCCTTAATTATTGTAGCTGAGGCCTGAACTAATGCTCCTGACTTAATGGATGAACCTTCCTTTGAAATTTTTTGATCCTCCGATGTGAATTTTATAACAAAATCAATGAGTGTCTGGCCTTTGATTGCCGTAAAGGCTTGATAATTTATGTCGTGTGCTCTAAGTTCAATGGACCATGCCATAAGTCGACCATATTTTTATAGTTTATGCATGATTTTTCTAAGAGGCTAATCTGTTAATACAACAATTAAATGAGCTTCGAATTACAGTTACATCTTCCTTATTATAAAAAATAGCACAAATGCTACTTTCTCCAACCTGGGATACCGAATTTCTGGCCCCTGGAAAGATTTACTTGTATAATATATTATTTTTTGGACCCCGTGATCCATTCGAATCATCGTTGAGCTTACCATCGATTTTAAGAATGATTGAAATAAGTATAGCTTTTCACCATATAGAGGTAATAACAACAAAAGAGAAGAACCTAAGTATACCTTTGACTCTTAAAATTCTTTCTCACATTCTTTATTCCATTAAATAGCGAAAGAGGATGATTTCCTTAGCATCTTGAGGAATAATAGGCATTTTTTTATCAAAGAGGAACGGAACCCCCACACATATTATTAAAAGCTAAAACATGATAGAAAAGCAACATCCAAGTGGATAATATTGATAAAAACAAAATGATAAAATGAAGTGAAAGGAGAAAATGGAAAGGACTCAATCAAATCTTATAGCTAGTAACCTCCATTTATCCACTCTCAACGTGACTTTAAGAAAATTAGGAAAATCACTTAGTTCTGAGGAAATAAATGAAGAAGAATTATTAGCAAGACATTCGGTTGATTGATTTCCTTCTCTAAGAACATGAGTAAAAGTAATTGTTAATCCATAAGAAATAAGACCAAGTTCTGCAATGACATCTCTTATCTTCCATTGGTAAATCATCTTCTTGTTGATAATCTCCATGATAACCTTAGAATTTGATTCCAATATAAGAGGGTAGTATCTTAAAAGTAAATAATACTTAAAGCCTTCCAATATATCTAAAGCCTCAACTTACATGTTAGTCGTCATCCCAAAATTAACATAGTAACCCCATAACATATCCATTTTATGATTCCTCAAAACATCACAACCCCCATTGATGATCGGATTAACTTTAGAACTACCATATGTGTTTAAATTCGAGAACTCGCGAAGAGGAAATTCCCAATGCACAAATATGAATTTGGTATAATACAAAGACAAAATGTTCATATTGCATATATTCCATCCTTTTGGGAACTGAGGAATTTGTTAAGGGATTGACATATATAATTATTTTTTGTGATAATCAATGCATACTTTGGTTTAGAATTATTAAAACTGTTATCATTCATTTAGATCTAAAGAGGATATAGGAATAAGCAACAATTTATGAATTTTTCCCCTAAGGCTAATTAGAGCATTGATGCATTAATGGGTAATTTTTCTTTCAAATTTATGCCTAATAAATATATGAAGTGACCCTATATTTCCATAGCTAGCTCTATATTTGAATATGTGGTCTATAGATTCCAAGTTGGGATTGTACAATAGTGACATTTAGAAGGCCACTGCCAACCTATGGTGTATATTTTTCATCCAATGGGAGATATTCCCTGAATAATTTCAACATAAAAACTGTAGCTTGATCGGCAAAGAATCCTGCCAAGCATAATTAGGGAACAACTAGAGATAGAATATTCTCGCATAATATTCCATGCAGAGTAAATGGAGAATAAGCCTTTAACATTTATAGTCCAAATAATCTCATCTTCCATACCACTCCCATGAATATTAGTTCCCATAATGACTTGACATATCTCACTTGGCAAATATAACTGATTTTTTTATGTTCCCACTTTCTATATTCATCCCAAAGGTCCTTTGCTTATAACTTATCTGCATTATTTGAATACACATGGAGAGGACCAATATCGAACCAATTATCCCACATAACATCGATTTTTCCTTCTTCAATAGGCCAATGAATTCTTCTGCATCACTTGTAGCTTCATAAATCGTCATCCAAGTTTGCGAACCCCTCCCAACAGGAGCCTTACAAGGGGGTGTTTTTGCAGTATTTCGAAAGCAAAAAGTAACCCATAGGGAAGATGAGATTCTAATCTTCCACCATAATTTCATAAAGAATGCTTTGCACATATCAATTATCCTTGTATTCCCAAGACCACCTTTTTGAATTGGTTTGCAAATGTTATCCTATTTACACTAATGGTGTCTTTTATCCCCCATATTTGAGCTCCCAAAAAAATTAGCCGACAACTTTTCAATATAATGGATAATTTTTTGGGTGGAAATAATAGTATACATAATACAAATAGGAAAGGAAGACACTACATAGTTAATAAGAACAACTTTATCCCTTGTAAATAGAAATTTAGCCTTCCAGCTATGAATTTCACCTCTAATTTTCACAAGAAAAGATTCAAATATTTCACTTTTATTTTTACCAATATATAAAGGACAACCAAGATATGTTAAGGGGCCTGATTTACGAAAATTCCAACCAATTCTAAGATTATTCTAGCTTCCACAGAAGATATCTTTTAAGACACTAAGAAGGAGCTATTCAATTTATTAATCATATGCCTTGAGTTATTATCATACTTAGATAAAACATTCAAAATTAACTTCAACGAGTGACTTGAACTACAGGAGAATATGATAATATCATCAACAAATGTTGAATGATTAATTATAGGACATCCTATTATGGATTTAAAACTCCTGAATATAGGAATGTAATGAAGTTTATTTATGTTTCTAGATAAATCCTCGGGTATCGAAACAAACAATCCTAGAGATAAAGGATCTCATTGTTTTAATCCTCTATAATACTTGAAATAACCTTTTGGAGCTCCATTGAAAAGGATAAATAACCAGTTATTGGATAAAAATATGCAAACCAAGTCTATCTAAATATTCCTAAACCCAAATCTCCTCAATACTTTCAGAAGGAAAAAACATGATACTCTATCATAGGCCTTAGGCATGTCACATTTAATCACAACATTTCCTTCATAATTTTTCTGATTAATGATGTGAAACATCTCTTGGGTAAGCATAGTATTTTGAGTAATGTCTGTCCCTTTAGTAAAACCACTTTGGTTATGAGAAATAATTAAAGGGAGGATTTTTCCCAGTCTAATAGCCATTAGTAAAAAATTTATTAAAAACTTATAGGCCTCATATCATAAAATTATGGGGATTATCCTTTTTTGGAACCAAAGCAATAAGGTATGAAGTAACAATTTTTGGAAGGGTCAAACCGTAAAAAAGCCTCTTATGGCTTCGAAAATATCATTTCCAATAATGTCCCAGTAGTGAGTGAAGAAGTGCCCCCCAAAACCATCCATACAAGGAGAACTATCTCTATTAATGGCTTGAACTACTTTTGTAACTTCATCAAAATCTTGGAAATAAGGTAGCTTAACATTTTATTCTTTAGTAATCATATGAGGAATACAATCTAAGAAAGTATCATCACTATGAGTGGCTCTGGAAACAAATTTGTTCAATACCGCTAGCCTATGAGCTTTTAAATTTCCTTTTGGTATCTTGGTGGATATATTTCAATCAATGCTTTGATTTTCACTGTATGTGCCTTGATCCCTCTTTGCTTTACAATGAAGTTAAGTAATTTTCCAGAACCTACGCCGAAAAGCATTTGACAGAGCTCAACTTCATATATGTTGTTTCTCCATCATATCAAATATTTTGCGCAAATCCTTCACATGGTCTTTAGCTTTTAAACTCTTAACATATCATCAACATAAATTTCCATGGTTTAGACGATTGGATCTTCAAAAAAAATAACCAACTTTTAATATGTGGCTCCATCATTCTCTAGGTCGAAAGTCATAACTTTGTACCAATAAGTACCCTTATTAGTTATGAATGAAGTCTTTTATGCATCGTACTCATTTATAGATATTTGGTTATAACTACTGTAGGCATCCATTAAAATCATGAGCTCGTGGACGTTAGTGGAATCAACCATTTCATTTATTTGAGGCAAATGGAAATAGTCTTTTGGGCATGCCTTATTCAGGTTGGTGAAGTAGACACACGTATGTCACTTGCCATTTTGCTTGGATATGAGAATAACATTGGACAATAATGAAAGATACTTCACTTCCTTTATTGACCCTACATAAATGAGCTTCTTTAATTATTATTGAATGATATGATACCACTCTAACTGCCTCCTCTTCTACTTCACCTCCTTGGCTAAAGGGTCGACAGTCTTGGGATCTACCCCATCATGTCCTTATGTGACCATGAAAATATGTTCTTATGGTCTTTTAGGAGTTTAACAAACTTGACATTGGCATTAGGTTTCAAGGATGCTTCAATTTGGATGGTTTTTCCAGGGTCTTCTTAGTTAAGAACCACTGATTCTACCTCACCCTTTGTCAATTTCTTCTCATCCTTAGGGTCGAAAGTATCAATGTTGTATGAATTATTCTTTCACTCTAAGCTTACCTTTATTCAGAGAATGTAAAGTATAATTATATTTCTCCAACTTGATCTCCATATACATCTCCTACCTGAAATGAGTAGGAAATCTCATCATTAGATGAATCATAAAAGGAATAGCTTCAAACTGTTTGAGGGAGACTCATCCCAAAATGATGTTGTAGTACTATATCATATGATGATACATGGAAAAAAAGTTTACTTTATTCATTAGAAAAGTTGGCTAATTACTAATGGAAACATCCAATTCTATCATACCAAGCGGAAAGACTTTCTCCCCGCTAAAGTCAATGGCGGGTTGATGATAAGGCTTTAGGATCTTCACACTTAGTTTAAAACCTCTAAAAAATCCCTAAAAATTATGTTTGTTGAGCTTCCTCCATCAACACGGATTTGGGAAACATTATACTCTTTACCATAAGGCTCGCGACTAGCGGATCATCATGTGGGTAAAGTATGTTCTTGAAATCCATCCTAAAAAATCCAACGATCAGCTTATCGATGTTCACTTTCCTAGGATGAATTTCTTCATCCTTTCTATGTTGTATGATTTATATCCATTCATTGAATACCTACGTTTTCTTCTCCCTTATAGGCCTTTTATGTTGTTTGTTTTAGTTTATCAATTACTCCTCTCGAAATCATGTTAATGCCAAATGAAATCATTCACGTATTTTCATGTGGAACGTTTGGATTTTTAGGCAACTTAACTTTTTCCCTCGAGGATTCACTATCTTATTCCCCAAATTTAGGCATTTTTCGTCTTTCTTGTTTAATTTATGTGGAATAGGAGATCCTTATCGCTTTCTTTCCTTCTGAAGACGGTCGTTTTGATCCATGAACTTGTTCAACCGACACTTCTTAATGAGATTTTTTTATCTCATCCTTAATATCATAATAATCATTAGTATCATGGCTATGATATATATATGAAATTAACTGTACTTGTTCTTATTTCTCATTTTAGATGGGGACTTTAACTTTCCAGGCAACTTGATCTCTTCCTCATCCTTAATTGCATTCAGGATGTAATGGACTTTCATAGTGAGGGGTGTATAAATAGTATATCTTCATTGAGACTTTTCCCCCCTAGTCTTTATCTTTACTCTGAGAGGATTTACCTAACTTTTTTTCTTTGAGCTCTCCCCTTTTGGCTGCTATCGCTTCCTCGAATGCCATAACTTTCCCAGACTCAGACATAATTTCATTCATTGTAATAATAGGGGATTTTAAAAGTTCTCGATAAATTTTTCCATGTAAGAGCCCATTAATGAGGGTTGTCATCATAATTTTCTCATCATCGTCGATAACTTTAAGTTTTTCCTTATTGAATATGGAGATGAAGTGTTAAGTGTTTCCTCGTTCTTCTGTCAAACATTTAGTAGTTAGGTTACCCTCCTAGATGGTTTCAAGATGATGCAAAACTTATGAATGAACTTATTAGGAAGACCTTTGAAATTTCTTATGTGACCTTTAGGCAAACTTGTGTACTATATGTGCATTACTCCAGTGAGAGTTCTCGAGAATGATCGACATCTCATATCATATAGAACTGAGTATATATCAGGGACCGATTGGTACATTTACATATGATGAATTAAGTTTTAGCTCCCATCATACTTTGGTGTCACCAATGGAGTTTTGAATTTTACACGAGTTAGATAGCTAACACTCTCTGGGATTAAGGGACACCCGCGCATATATCCCCTTTCAAATGGATTCTTACTCTTTATCAAGTCAACCAACTTTTTTCCAAACCTTTGAATGGAACTATATAAAGGATTCTCACTTTTAGATTGGTTGCCTCTAAACTCTTCTTTACCTGATCCCTCTAGCTCCTACTAGTTAATGTATGAGATAGATCTCTAAGTCCAACATAGTACGGGCCCTTCATGGCAGGTGTTCCCTTATTCCCCTTAAATAATTATGTCATATCATATTATCTTTGATTCACAGGTAGGGCACGTCCCTTAGGTCTTAGCCTATCAAAGATTGAATGATTTGTAATCCTAGTGAAGACACTAGCCCTTTGTTATAATGGATGTTTCGTCCAAGTTACATACATTGTTCTTGGGATAAAGGATGTTTTTCCTGGTCGATAAGAGTAGTCTCATCTCCATGGTAATGATTTAGCCTCTTCATCCTCTTCTTTTGGAATTTATCACTCAGATTCTCCTCATAACCCAATTCCAGTTTACGGGATCCTTTTACGTCTCTATGTATTATCCCTAATGGCCCAGTTTTCTTTAGAGCATAAAGTAACTCTGGTAGGGGGTTTCATCTATCCCTGACCGATAGAGTATGAGGGTCTGCACACCCTTCGATGGTCTTCCCACAAACATCTCAGTAAGATCCATCATCTGATATTGCATTTTTTTATTAGTTTGCTCATAATTTTTAGTTCTCTAGTGACCTATGATATTTATGATGGTGGTGCACTTCTTGAAGCATGCATCCCACCGGGAGGTGGTGGTAAGTACGATGACATTTTTTATTATCAAGTTGATATTTACGGAAAGGAACTCAACCCAAAAAATTCTGGAGAATAGAGTGAATAGTAAACATAAAATTTATAGATCTGGGACAATATTTCTGTCCAGAATTTCTAGATCTATCAAATAAAAATAATTTTGGGATAAACTGGTGATGATATTAGTATCGAAATATAAAAAATATTATGATGAACAATGTTTTTTCGCCCAAAATTACAACTAAACTATGAAGAAGTTCATAAGATTACCCAAAAATTAAGTTGAAGATGAAGGAGGGTAAACCCATAACTTAAACCTTCAAATTATAGATCCGTATCTGAGCTAACTCAAATCTTCACCTATAATGACGCTGTGAGAGAGTTCACCTGTGAAAAATTACTGAGTTAACAGTCGACTCCCATAGACGGTGCGAAACTGATGTTACAAGAAATTATAATAACTCGGATAAATAAGGAGAACTCAGTGAGTCATTAATTAAAAAATTTATAGATACGATAATGAATAGTAAATGTACAGCAAGTGAAGTAAAAGAGGGATCAAAATACAAATTCAAAGTGGTTCAGCGAACTGGCCTACATCCACTGTCAAGTAACTTGTTTCTCACTAATTATAGAATTTTTTGTAGGTTACACATTTATACTTTATCTCTCTAACAGTATTTTCCAGAGTTTTGGTACTGTTGACAATTAGATGACTTATTAAACAAACTTGCAAGTATATTCCAATTTATAAGTGGCTTGGGGTGTAATGTGCACCCCAAGTCACATGGAGAATGTTGATATGAAAATACCCACATGATCGCTAACGCATATCCTTCTATAATACTGCCGGGAATGCATTATTACTCCCTCCACGTGCAATGCAATCATGTGCACCTATGTGCATGGGGATAATACGAATAAAATACCCTTTCTGGCAATTTATGTGCATTCTTAGTTGTTTGCTATAAAATGGTCAACCATGTGAGGCCAAGGGTATGAGGCTGACCTTAGATAAGTATTAGTCTGACCTTGAGTGAATACGAGGTCGACCCTTATTTTAGGCCGAGGAGCCCAAAATACCTATTATGTAGAGGATACCATTTCTTGTATCATGACTTAGGTTTCTGTTTATTAAACTTGAGAATTTTTCAAAATTTATTAGCAAATATGGCCATATCATCGGAATCGATGTCAGACTCATCATTAGAAATCGATGTTTTCTCCTTTCGAGCTTTTAAATCAATGCCCTTATATGTCTTCGTCTTTTTGGAAGGAAAACATGTTGAGCTCATAGATTTAAAAGTAACCCACAAGTTACTTAAGTTTCATAGAGTCAAAAGGTCCGAGTGAATTCAAAATACTGACATTGGGATTAAATTTTCCAGGTTAGTTGCTTAAGATTTTCTTCACAACCTTAGTGTCAAATATTCTCTGTCCTAAGTTAAAAGATGCGTCAGCAATATCATAAAGTCTAGTGTATAACTCATTAAAAGGTTTCATTATCATCCATCCTAATGGTCTTGAACTGAGGAGTGTGATTTTGAAGTTAAGATGCCTTTGCCGCACTAGTCCCCTTATGGGTTAGTTGAAGTATGTCCCAAGCCTCTTGGGACGTTTCCACATCATAATACGGCGTAAATCCTCCGATGTAACCACACAAAACAAAGCATTCAAACCATAAAAATTGTAGTTATACAACTTATGCTCATCCTCACTTCAACTTTTGAAGGGTTTAGGGACATGGAGCTTACCTACCAAGGTTATGGGCGGGGTCTACCCCTTTACTACCAATAACTATACTAACTTGTCTATGGACTTAAGTGCATATTTCATGCGTGTTTTTCAGTAGGCATAATTCGACCCACTAAATAAAGGTGGACTAGAAAATGACTGACCCTCCATATATAAACCTCCCAGATTCATGCCTAAATAACTTATAGACACCCGCTGTGATACCAATTGAAAGTGTAGGGTTTATAAGGATAGTCAAACACACAATATTTTTTAATTTTTTTCGAAATTAGTTTAACTTAAATGATTAACCCAATTAAACTTGCATCAATTAAACAAATTGTTGTTTTAAATAGTTTAAAAAAAGTATCTTGCCTAAGCATGCATCTAGGTGACTATAATAAGAGTAAATAAAGCAATAAACCACAATACACTGATGTACGAGGAAAATCCACAACGGTTAAAATATCGGATGGTCCAACCATATATGATTTAGGAATTACACAAGGACGATAGATGACTTATACAACCGATTTGACTCCTTTAAGTCTTGGCGCATCTTTGTTCATTCGATTTTCTTTATAATGACGTGTAGGAGTCCACTTAGGTACTGCCACAATGTGTGCTCCATACACGCCTCGGTATCTAACAAATCGATAATGGATCGAACACAGAGTTCGCCGCTTTAAATTTCCACGAACACGGAGTCCATCGTATGTAAACAACACTCAACAAATATGAAGATTAAATGAACTTTGGTTCCAAACAAGAGATCTCAAAGTAAGATATTTAGTTAAAACTTGGATCTTGAAACTATTGGGTGAAACTAGGGTTTGGAGGCTCTTGAATTTATCTTTTAAAAACCTTTTTTGCAAAGCCTCTTTATAAAAACTATTACCAACACTCCTTTATATATAAAACATGAAAATCAAGGAGGCATAAAATTTGAGATAATTTGTTCGAAAAAAATGTATAAGGTCATTCGAAGAAAGTACACAATCTCCTTTCAATAAAACTAGATCTCGTTATAACGACATAGTGAATCTCATTTGAAGAAACATCAAATGAGCTATGAACGACAATTCTCTACTTAATAGAAGAATTTGGTTTAATTATCTTTTGAACGACTATCCTAAACTCATTCGAATTAACTTAATGGACTCGTTCGAACGACGTTAAAAACAAAAGATATATATTTTCTTTTAAAATCCTTTTTAAGTAAATTAGCCTCAAAGAATATTAAAATAGACACCCAAATAAATATCCAAGGATCAAAAGTAATACGCATTCATACCTCATTAGATTCATGGACTTTAAAGACAAAATGTGGCACGAAACATGGCACGATGATGTAGATGCTTTAACTTGGCCACTACGATCTTCAATCACACTTCATAGGCTTAAAGGATAAACAACTGAAGTCCTAACCAATGACTAAATTTTTTTTCCAAACAAAATTAATCCCAAATATATAAAAATTAACTCTATTAGAAATTTATCCTTACACTTAGGATCAAGATTCTACGTGATCATAAATATAAGAAGTTAGTCTTATTCTAGGCCATTTATATTAATGATGTGCTCACAAAGTTTAGCATGGCATATTCTAAGAAATAGTTTCTTCTTTTCAAGCATGGGATCACTCTATCTAAAGATCAGTGTCCCAAGACACTTGATCAGATAGAAAGGATGGGGGATATAAATTATGCTTTGTCGGTGGGCAACCTCATGTATGTTATATTGTGTAAAACACTGAACATCTTCTTTGCCATTGACATGGTTAGAAAATTCCAGTATAACCCTTGTGAAGAGCACTAGACTTTAGTAAAGAACATTCTTAAATACCTAAAAAGGACTAGAGATTATGTGTTGGTTTACTCATCGGATATTCTTGTACCTATAGGGTACATATACTTGGATTTCAATCGGATAAAGATTCAAGGAAGTCGACCTCAGGATATTTATTTACCCTAAGCGGTGGAGCTATAAGTTGGAGGACTGTCAATCAATCATGCATTGTTGATTCCACCATAAAATCTATATATGTTGAAGATTTGTAGGCAGAAAAAGAGGCAGGTTAGCTCAAGAAATTCATAAGTGATCTGGGTATGGTTCCTATACTACAATTAGCTATTACACTTTATTGTGACAGTAGAGGTGCAGTTTTCAACTTCAAAGAACCAAGGAATCATAAAAGGGAAAAGAATATTGAGCTTAAGTATCACCTTCTACGGGAGATCGCGTAGAGAAGCAACATCATTGTGATTGGGATTGCATCTCAAGATAACCGGGCAGATCTTTTTACATATATCTTACCAAATAAGGCTTTTGATGGTTATGTGAAGGGAAAAGGGTGTTAGATTCATAGTCACATGGATTTAATACTAAGCGGGAGATTGTTGGATTTTTTATTCTTAAATCATGTATGACGTATATTTTTCAATAAAAGTGTGTCAGGTTCATCTTACAATGAGAATCATATTTGTGAGAACGGATTTTTTTTAAATATATCATATGTATGTCAGTCGATTGGACTTAGTAGGAATTATGATGATTTAGGTTTGGCCTGATCACGGAAGATTGAAATTCTAGTTTTAGTACAATTGAACAATTCACATCTTAGATAAAGAGTCAACATTTTCTGAGGCTTTTGGTGGATTCTATCACGGTTTTTGGGTACCTTAGAGAGGAAGATATTTCAACCTCTTCATCAACTTATTGCCTCTATATAGGGTTACCTATAAGATCCGCAAGGTATTGTGATTCGATCCATGAATCTATGCTTTAAATATAGTTATTTTATTTTATTTCTGGAACGTGATCAATCCAAGATCAAGGGTCAACAAAGTTCCTTATATTATCAATCTCAACAAATTTGTTTACAATGTCAAACCCTAATAGGCGATTCTATAATGACCTCTAGTAGCCTATTTTCCTATGGCATCCCATGCTAAGAATAATATTTATTTATGTCATATTTTTAGAACAATACTATGAAGGTTAGGGTGATAAGTTGCTCCTTTTAGTCAGGGACAATGGGTATTAGCATATTGAGTCATTACGTGATGATCTCTTAAATGAAACTGGTGATTTTCCTTTTTACTAAACTTCATTTGACCATTTGTTAAAGTAGTCTATAGACATTGTGAAGAATTTTTTATGACCTTTTCTATGTGGAAAAATCCAAGCTTTTTTAGTGTGGAAACGGTCATAGATGCATAATTGAGATCATCTTATCAACGATATATATTTGGGACATAATGCTCTCTATAAATACCTTTGTGTATATCTTATAATATATATTCTTCATCGCGAGGCATCAAACACCCCTAAGGAGATATGTTAAGCACATTTTTTAGAGGACACTAGATCAATGTAGTACCATCTATATACAAATGACGCGACTAAGAATGTGTCTCAGAAGTGCGTACTCTCTAGGCTCAAGTGCAGGTCTGTCACGTTAGTAACAAACCCGGTAAGTCAGGATCGTATCCACAGGGAAATAGGACAACAAAGTTGTAACGACGTTGGATAGATAAGGAAATCCTAACTCTCTGACTTTAAAGGAAAAAGAAGTGATTTGATTTGTGGAACAACTACACTAGATGCAATTATGAAATTATGAAAAATGCAACTATTCTAAATAACCTAAAATACTGGTGAAGAATGATTTGAAACTTTAAACTATATGATGAGAAAACAGAACGGGAATACAATCCCCCAACCTTAGTGTATTGCAGACATAAAACTAATCGTAAATTTAAATGATTAATTAGACCCAGAATTTAGTACTCCCAAGCATTACGTATATGAGGTTCAAGCCCGCACCATACTTAATCATAGGACAAGTAAATCGGTATTGTGATAGTTACACTCGAATTGCATTCTAAAGCATCCCGGTTACCTTGAAGCAAACGAGATCCAAAGATCTACAATTGTCGTGTTTCTACGCAATACGGTCGTGATAAACCATTAAATTTAGAGGATTAATTTTATACACATGCAACTACCACATCAGGTTGGGTTCATGCATCCCGACCTTTAAAAGTCTAGCCTACCATGATTAACTTAATGAAAACAATTTTGGAATTACAGGAAATCATGATTAAACTAAAGAAGAATTGTACAATGATGTAGAAAGATGATTAGACAGAAGAAATTAACTACAAATCTTACCAAAGCACTAAAAGCATCAATTAAAAATACTTGTAATCACAGAATTCTGAACAATCTTCACTCTTGGAACTAAAATTGTAATCAATCTTCAAACTAGGTTTTTTACAGAAAGAATGGAAAATTAGAGTAATTCTCCGCACTAAGAATGATAATAAAACGGGTTTAAATACCCAACAAAACTCCAAGAGTTTTATCTGCACTAGGACACTCCATTAGAGGAAGATTAGAAAATTAAAATTGGGACAGCCAGACCGGTTCTGTCCTCCTCCGGTTCGGTTTGGCTTGGATCCGAACCGGTTCTATTCTTTTCTGACTGGATCGGTCTTGTCCGGATCGGTTCTTTTAATTTTCATCAACTTTGATCCATCTTCGATCTGAGGTTCACTGGAACTTTGTATTCCGGATCGGTTCTTTTAATTTCTGACCGAATCGGTTCTTTTAATTTCTGACCGGATCGAACCTGTCTTTCTTTGACTTTTTCTTCTATCTTTGACTGCTCATAACTTTCACTCTGGGACTCCGGTTGAGGTGTCGTTTTTTCCAGTGTTCTTATAATTGAAATCTCTTAAACTTTCCACTTGATGCCTCATCCGAATTCTGGGTAAAAATTAGAACTTTACCCTTTTGACTTTTCCTTCTTTTCTTTCTCGATTCTTCCGGTTTCTTTCTTTCTTTATTGACATTAAATACATGCAAAATTAGTGAGAAATACCAAAAACTCGGTGTACTCGTTAGAATAAGTCAGTAGCAAGATTATGAGATAAAATCAAATCAATTACGCTGATCGAGGTGCTAAAAGTAACTAAATTAAAGGGATAAATTTAGAAGAATTTATCCCTAATCAAATCCCCCTAACTTAGAATTTTGCACGTCGCGAGCAATGTGAAATAATCCTAGCAAGGCTTAACTCTTGAAAATCATTTTATTGGGAGAGAATACCTTTTTAGCGGGCAATCGATTGCATTTAGCACATACAACAAGCCTTTAAACCCCTAGGTTACCCTAGAAGGATGGGTTGTGTCGTGAGGGTTTGTAGTGAATATACCCATAAAATTCGACTCAAAGAACTTTCAAAATATGCAGAAATTGTATAATTCAAACTTTCCCAGAAAATAGTCAACATCAAGTCATGCTCAATAGTATCAAATCATAGTGCGTGTGTGCGAAGCCGAAAATTTAACTGCCAATTTCCACCGATTTATCATTACGTTACTTACCCAAAAATTCGTTTTGATTTCAAATTCTCACAAAATGCTCTCTCAAACGAATCTATCGGATTATGGCTATTCTCTCGGTATGCATGATAAAAAGAGTAAATATATTGGACGCAAAGTCACGCACACAAGTAGAAAGACGAAAATTTTATAGTGATAGTATCTCATCAACGGAATACAATTGTAAAACGGGAATATTGCCTCTTATTTACGCATTTAATCTCTTTTATTATCCTTTGGTGTTTTAACTCTCCACGTGGCAACCAATTTCGCAATTTGGACCCGGTTAGGACTTTTTCGAGTTTTAAGGTATATTGGGTAAAATGAAAATGATAAGGAAGGTTGGAATTGGAAAAGTCATTTATGATGTCTATTTGTGCTTTTTCCGGGATTTTGCTCATTTTCTCTTCTTTTTCTCTATTTTTCTGTTTTTATTTTTATTGAGCATATCTATTTTTTCTTGCCCCTTTTTATGCACTTTTCGGACTTTATTCGATAAATATTCGATTTTCACAATTTCGGGCTTTTTGGGTTTTCCGGGTTGTCAAATGAAAGGAAAAATTATTCGGCTCAATTTGGGTTACAAAAGGGATAATTTTTCGCTACTTTTTATGGCCAATATTTTTAGGTGACAAATGAGGGTCTACTTCATTGTCTAAAATACTAATTGCATTACCATATGCGTTTTGAGATTAATTTAATTTAGAGACTTGTAGCGCGCTTTGTACGGTAATATCACACACATTTATCAAAATGTTACACCCCGCCTAATTAAATTCCAGGCGATCACACCTTTATTAAATTAAAATCAAGGTGTACAGTTGGTTTATTCTTAGCATCACTGTCGGAAAAATTAACTTTTCCAATTTAACACCCTAAATAATTAAGCTAAGTGTCAAAACCATTTTTAAACATTAGTTTCCAAATTTTATTTATATAAACCAACATTTAAAAACTTCACATCATTCACAATTTAATAATCGCACCACAACTATCCTAGAACATACAATCCAAATAATCAAACATTCAACTAATTAAATCCAACATTTAATACAGCAAATGAAAACATCCCGACCGTAATAAATCCCCAAAGTGAAAATACTGGAAATAAATGGATTACAATATCCAATAAAACAACTGAATAATGGAAAGGGCGACACATGCCCAACTGGATTAAATAATGCTAAGAGTAGAATCAAATGAATGAGGTCGTCTAAGCAAGAGGCCTGCAACTCCCACCGAAGCTACAGCGCATTCCTTCCAAAGGATTCTATGCAAGACGCCCCTGTGGCTGGGCACCTGTAACATATACATATATATACAAGAGAGAAAAGAAAATGGAAAGGGGTCAGAGCCCGATTGTGAAAATGATTTAAAATTTGTTTAGCAAGTATTTAAAATGTTTACTGGCCAATGCAACAACATATTAGTGCGACACTCCCTTGAGAAATTCTCACCTCTCTGCTAATGTGCACGCCTATCGCACTAACCTTCCCAACGGTATAAATTATCTTATCTTAGGTCCCTCGTAAGATTTAACACTGATAAATTCAATTGTTTAAGAGGTTTATTTCTTTTAACAACAAAGTTCTCATTTAAACCTTATTTACTCATAAAGTTTCTAAGTATCATATTATACTTTTCAAACACACGTTCCCCAATCGAAAATAATAACTCATTTTCTTATTTACCATAAACACAGTAGGTAGTTCCCAAATTTCCATAATTAAATATATATATATATATATATATATATATATTAAATACTCACATAACATATATATTGTAATACCCCGTACTTTTGGCTATATTTATTTTGGGGATTAATTAATTAAATGCGTATTAATTGGAAATTAATCCGGGTTATAAATACTAATGTGATGCGAATTGGTATTTGATTATGTGCATATATGATTATATATGTATTTGGTATTATAAAATTTGTCGTGAGATTTATATACGGCATTTTAGAAATTTTGTTGAGACGCGTGGGACCGCCGCGTCACGGTATAATATTTTGATAATAAAAGTGAATTTAAAATCTATAATTCGTATGGTCGTTTTGAGTGCGCCAACGCGTCTGGAAGGGTCGAGATAGTCAGAAATCACTAGCCGGGGGTATAGTTTGGGTCCCGGGGTATTTTTAGGCCATACCGGCAACTTAAAGGGTATTTTGGTAATTTTACATTTTTAGGAATTAAAAGTGACGAAAATTAGAGATGTAAATCTGATGTGGATTTAACCCATTAAGCCCATTAACCAAACCATATTAACCTAGAAAGCTACGTAGGTTATCATTTAGGTTTTCTAAGTTCCCAAAACAAACCCTAGCCACCTTAAGCCACCATTGGAGAAGGAGCTTGGAGAAGGAGAGAAAGAGAAAAAATTTTGCAGAGATTCTTCACCAAATCAACACCAAATCCGGAAACAAACAAGGCAAGTGGTTTAATTATGTTTAACTTCAGTAAATGTTCTTTCCATGTTAGAAAATTGAAGATTTATAATTGTTATTAGAAGATGAATGAAAACCCATGATTAACTGGACTTAGGTTCTGAATATTGAGGATAAATTGCATGTAGAATAGTTTGGAGACGACTAATCTGATGTTAATACATGATTGGGTGAAAGAAAAACGAATTAAATTCTGGGATTTAATGATGATATGTAGTTAGGGTTCATGTTCTTGAGATATTTGGAAAAAGTGTAGAAAGTTGTAAATTTAATTGATGTTAGGATGGATTGATCCCTTAAAAACATGTTAGGATGTGACTATATATGTTTAGTATTGATTATAGACCTTTAAACGATTGTTGAGACTTAGTTTAGAAGATTTGAGGTGTTAAAATGGATGAAAAACGATTTGGGGAAAAATCTGGGCCGAAGCTGGTAGCTCGTTAGAAGCAACCCCCAGGTCATTCGAACGAACTCGTTCGAACGAGCTTCTAATGAGTTGACCAGTCGTTGCTAACGAGTAGGGATTTCGTTCGATATCTCGTTCGAACGAGATATCGTTAGAAGGTACAGTTCGTTCGAACGAACTAGGACCTCGTTCGAACAGCCTCGTTCGAACGAGTCTTCTAACGAGTTGGCAGAGGAATCTCGTTCGAACAGTCTCGTTCGAACGAGACTTCTAAAGAGTTGACAGTTTGGTCCTTTTTGGACTGTTTTGACTTTTGGAGTTCCGTAAACTTGTTCGAGGATATAGATATCATTCCGTAGATGTAGTAATGATAGAATTGGGACATTTGGGTATTTATGAGAAGGAATTTACATACGAGAGTGTATTACATGGACGGTTTGTGTTGAGACGTGAGTGTCTACTACGACGTGAGATAATTATGGCGCGTACAATTACAAACCGAAACAGTATGAATTGTGATAATTATAAGTTAGTATGAGAATATGTACCACGATTAAAATACGGTATTACTAAGACGTGTGTTTACTTAGTATTGGTATATGATTGTGTGTATGACATACCTACCATACTTGCTATCACGGGAGGTTGCGTTCGCTTAGGACCCTCTAATCCTTGTGTGCCTACGGGGGGGATATAGACTGGTACCTCGATGAACATAGGTCGTAGAAGGACTTATTGTGATATGAATAAGTCTGCTGATCATGGGAGCGTAGGTATGTGCGTGACCCATGTGATGGTGACTGTGTTCGCCTCCACTCTTTGTGATTTGTGTTATCTGAACTATTCCTGAGAGATTCGGAATATGTGATCCTTATGTACGTGATGTACCGGGATGGATAGCAGAGTATGTGTGCACCGCAACTTAGTTCTCGGGGTGCTTGTATTGTATATTTATGATGTGAATAATATACACTTAATTAATGAGAACCTCCATGTTAATGATGTGAATATAATTACGGTATTGTTTCGATAAATATAATGAGTTAGCTGATAGAGAAATATATTGCATATTGAGCATTTGAGTTTACATTAAATCCCTATATAATTACGAGCGTTATATGTTAATAGAACCGGGTAATAAGGGTAGGAACTATTACAACCTAGCTAGTTATGATGTCACTTAGCTAGTGGTTTATATCGTAGTAGATGGGTACTTACGTTAGGAGTGCACAGTTAGACGAGAGGTGAGAATATCATGTGAGTGTACGTCTTAACATGTACTTTGCATTTAATATTTTAAATGTTTTTAAAGCACTTGCAGGTTTTTAAAATATAACCCCACATTCGGGCTCTGACCCGTTTGCTTTTCAAATCTTTTTCTTGTAAAACCATTTTAGGTGCCCAGCCACAAGGACACCAAGCATAGGTTATTCATTCAGGTGACGAGCTATTGCGGTTTGTGGAAGCTACAGGGATTTGCATGTAGAAGCTTCTACCTTTTGGATTCCAGAGTCACTATCTATCAGTTGTAGGGCATGTTGCCCATTTCTATTTAGAGACATCTTTTACATTTCAGTTTTCAGACTTTAGCATGTATTATTTCAGTTTCGGTTATTTATTTCAGTATGGGATTGTAGTGAGGAGTTTTCCTCCAGACTTTATTTACTCTATTGTGATGGTTATTCATTTTACTTCAGTATGGTGAATGGTGTTATTTATTTCTTCATTACACTTGTTGCATGTTAATCAGACTAAATAAAATTTGGCACTTACTTTTTAAATACTAGGTGGTTAGTAAAAATAAAAATGTTTTCGACAGTGATGCTATTAACTGAGCGAACTTGGCATTTTGAATTAATTTAATAAAGGAGTAGCTACCCGGTATTTAATTAGTCGGGGTGTCACAGGTGGTATCAGAGCATCAGGTTCTAGTGTCCTTTGGGATCTGTACGGCTATTATGTTTCCGCTACATTTCTTTGATATAGACCCCTATATTTTAGGACTGTTGTACTCTTTTTGTGTATGCTTCGTTCTTCAGCTATATTAAGTTTATAACCGTGAACTTATAAACTTTGTTCTTATTTCAGATGCCTCCACGACGTGCACGACGAGTTCCCAGGAATGCAATGCCCGAACCCCAGCCCGCTCCAGTTCAGGGCATGATGAACGCCGCTGAGGTTGCAGCTATAGTAGCCCAAGCGGTAAATGCCGCGATTGTCGTGATTCAGCAGGCACCGCCTCAGGCGCCGGTTGTCGCGCCAGCACAGGTTAATGCATTCCCGTTTGCTTGGGAGCGTGTACGAGACGCTTTTCAGAAAGCGCATCCGCCAGAGTTTGCAGGTAGCTCAGATGTGGTAGTCTTGAGCCAATGGAGGAAGGACATGCAGAGGCATTTGAGGATGCATGAGTGCACTAATATTCAGAAATAGGTGCTAGCTACTTTCAAGCTAGTGGGATCTGCACTACAGTGGTGGGAGTCTATTACCACCGCATAGGAGAGGGATACTCTCACGATTCAGGAGTTCTGGGTGCGGTTTGACCGCAAGTACTTTCCATCCGCAGTTCATACAGAGATGAGGAGGAAGCTGATGAGTCTGAAGCAGGAAGGTAAGACAGTGGCCGAGTATGAGGCCGAGTTTACTAACCTGTTGAATATCGTTCCAGACGAGATACCAACAGAGAAGAAGAAAATTGAGAAGTTCACCGACGGGTTGAATTGGAGGATCCGTCAATATCTGCTAGGGAACCTATCGTTGGCCACTTATTCTGATGTGGTTAACGCGGCATTGTTGCACTGCCAGGACCACCGTTTTCATATGGCCGAGGGCAAGCGGTCGGGGGAGTCTAGCCATCAGGGCAGGACCGGAGGGCATGGTGCCAGCGGGGCACAATCGGGTCAGGGGCAGAGACAGAATGAGCAGGGCTCCCAGCAGGGGAATAATAAGAGGTTCCGGTCAGGGAACTACAGGCAGGGACAGGGAGGTTTCCGTCAGGGCCATCAGGGTCCAAACGGCCATCAGGGCCAACAGGGACAGAATGGGCAGCAGTTTCATCAGGGCCAAGGGAGGAATGGTAACGGCCACCAGGGCCGGGGACAGCAGGGGCAGAGGGGAGGGAACTTCCCCAGGGAAGTGCTTTGTTTGTGGCAAGACTGGCCATAAGAAGCAGGATTGTCCTGATAGGGGCAGGGCCCCTCAACAGCAGCAGCAGCAGGGTGCTCGCCAGGAGACACAGAGACCTATGTTTCCCGCCGCTCTTCCCGCACCGCCACAGATGGCAGCATTGCCACCCATTCCAGCAGTCCCAGCTCAGCAGGAGCAGCTACAGTATGGACGTGTCTACAACGTCCACCGGGCTGCAGTTCCACTGGCACCGCCCGCGATCGAGGGTACGTTTCCTATCCATGGCACTATGGGTCGGGTGTTATTTGATACGGGTGCTACACACTGTTTTATAGCTACATACTTCGCGAAAGCTTTAGGATTGTTAGCTACGGCGGAGAGCACAGTGACGTGTGTCGACTCACCATTAGGGAGTGGGTCACTTATTTTCTTTATATGTCGGGGAGTGGGGGTAGAGATTGGTGGTTTGGTATTGCCTGCAGACATGTTAGTGTTATACATGCACGTTCACGATGCGATCATCGGTATGGATTGGCTCGTAGCATATAGGGCCATAATTGATTGCTTCAGCGGGAGCATTGTTTTTGCCATTCCGGGGCAAGAGATGTTTGTAGTGGCGATGCCTCGCCCAGAGGGAGGATCGACCGCTCATCTGTATTACATAGAGGAGGATACCTCTAAGGAGGTTGTGATTCCTTTAGATTCGATCTCGGTTGTCAGGGAGTATTCGGATGTGTTTCAGGAGATACCAGGCTTACCACCCAGTCGAGAGATAGACTTTGTTATAGATTTGCTACCGGGTACGAGACCTATAGCACGTGCACCGTACCGTATGGCTCCAGCTGAGATGCGAGAGTTATGGGATCAGATAGAACAGCTGTTAGGCCAGGGCTTTATTCGCAGGAGTACCTCACCTTGGGGTGCTCCAGTTCTGTTTGTGAAGAAGAGGGATGGTTCACTGAGATTGTGTGTGGACTACCGAGAGTTGAATAAGGTCACGATACGGAATAAGTATCCGTTGCCTCGAATCGATGACTTATTCGACCAGTTGAGAGGAGCTTCTTTCTTCTCGAAGATTGATTTGAGATCGGGATACCATCAGTTGCGTATCAGGGAGGAGGATGTCTCGAAGACCGCGTTCTTGTCGAGATATGGTTCTTACGAGTTTCGGGTTATGCCTTTCGGCTTGACCAACGCTCCAGCAGTGTTTATGGACTTGATGAACAGAGTGTTCAGGGATTTCCTAGACCAGTTTGTCATTGTCTTCATTGATGATATTCTAGTTTACTCTCAGACAGAGGAGGAGCACGCCGAGCATTTGAGGCAAGTTTTGCAGACACTTCGTCAGAACGAGTTGTATGCAAAATATGAGAAGTGCGGGTTTTGGCTGAAGGAAGTCCAGTTTTTGGGGCATATTATTTCCGACCGGGGAATATCTGTTGATCCGGGGAAGGTGTCAGCGGTGAGGGAGTGGGGACAGCCCACGACACCAACGGAGGTTCGTAGTTTCTTGGGTTTAGCAGGATACTACAGGAGGTTTATCCGGGGTTTCTCAGAGAGAGTAGGTCCTTTGACACATCTTACTCGTAAGGGTGTGTCGTACATTTGGAGTGATGCCTGTCAGTTGGCATTCGATGAGTTGAAGGATAAATTGACCTCAGCACCTGTGTTAGCATTGCCGAGACCGGGAGTTGAGTATTTGGTTTACACCGATGCGTCTTTGCAAGGACTGGGAGGTGTATTGCAGCAGGAGAGACAGGCCATAGCTTATGCTTCCCGTAAGCTTAAGCCTCACGAGAAGAATTACCCCACGCATGATTTGGAGTTGGCAGAGTGGTATTTGCCTTACGGATTTGGAGGCACTATCTTTTGGGGGAGAAGTTTCAACTGTTCACGGACCACAAGTCACTACAATATCTGTTCACGCAGAAGGAATTGAATATGCGGCAGCGTAGATGGCTTGAATTTGTGAAGGACTACCAGTTCGACATCTAGTACCACCCGGGTAAGGCTAACGTGGTAGCAGACGCGTTGAGCCGTAGGCCATCAGATGAGGTGGCAGAGGTGTGGAAAGCTAAGTGGAAGGAATTGGGACACCAGGATGCAGTGGCCCGATCTTTCATGTCTGTGATGACCGTTACACCGCAGATTGTCACGAAAATAGTACGGGCACAGGCTAATGACTCGTTCTGTCAGGAGCAGATAGTTCGATTACTAGCAGAGGGAGCCGAGTCCTATACCGTTAGCTCAGACGGGGGATTGCACTTCAATGGGAGATTGGTAGTTCCGGAAGGGGAAGAATTTTGGCACGATATGATGGCAGAGTCGCACGTCTCACGGTTCGCGATACATCCCGGAGGGGACAAAATGTACCAAGACATGAGACGCCAGTATTGGTGGAGCGGTATGAAGAGAGATATCGCTGAGTTTGTCTCGAAATGCGCCACTTGTCAGCTTGTAAAAGTGGATCATCAGAGACCAGCAGGATTGTTACAGCCACTGGAGGTCCCGGTGTGGATGTGGGAGAGCATATCCATGGACTTTATCACGGGGTTGCCTACGTCGCAGAGGGGTCATGAATCCGTTTGGGTAATTGTGGACAGGTTGTCCAAGGTCGCTCACTTCTTACCTGTAAGGACTGACTACACTACAGGACAGTATGCCCAGCTCTTCATTTCAGAGATTGTGAGACTTCACGGTGTGCCCCTAAATATCGTGTCTGACAGAGACAAGATATTTGTTTCGAGGTTTTAGGAGAGTTTCCAGGAGGCAATGTGCACGGAATTGCGGTTGAGTACGGCTTATCATTCGCAGACCAATGGGCAGACATAGCGCACCAATCAGATGTTGGAGGACATGCTACGCATGTGCATTATTGACTTAGGGTGGATGGGAGCAGTACCTTCCACTGGTGGAGTTTGCTTACAACAACTCCTATCAGTTCACGATTGGCATGGCTCCGTTTGAGGCGTTGTACGGTAGGCCTTGTCATTCCCCAGCATGTTGGTTAGAAGTGGGGGACAACAAACTACTTGGGTCGGAAGTGATTTAGGATACTTCGGCAAGGATTGAGTTGATTCGGAGTCGCATTCGGGTAGCTCAAGACAGGCAGAAGAGTTATGCTGATGCGAAGAGGTTTTTCAGGGAGTTCCAAGTGGGGGACCAGGTTTTGCTCAGAGTATCTCCGATGAAGAGGATTATGCGTTTCGGGAAGAAGGGGAAGCTGGCACCGAGGTATGTGGGGTCGTTTCCTATTATTGAGCGGATCAGACCGGTTGCGTATAGACTTGGACTACCGGAGCACTTGCATCGGATTCACGACGTGTTCCATATTTCCTCGCTGAGGAAATACCTTAGAGATAATTTGGCTCATTCTCACATTGCTATGGAGGACATCGATCTCCAGCCGGATAGCTCCTACGAGGAGGGGCCAATTGCTATTTTGGACCGAAGCGAGAGGAAACTGCGGTCAAAGATAGTCCCGTTAGTGCGTGTTCAGTGGCGACATCACAATGTCGAGGAGTCCACATGGGAGCGCGAGGATGAGATGCGCGAGCGTTATCCAGAGCTGTTTTTAGCAGGTACTTTCTAGTTTCGAATTTCGGGACGAAATTTAGTTATTAGGGGGGAAGTATGTAATACCCCGTACTTTTGGCTATATTTATTTTGGGGATTAATTAATTAAATGCGTATTAATTGGAAATTAATCCGGGTTATAAATACTAATGTGATGCGAATTGGTATTTGATTATGTGCATATATGATTATATATGTATTTGGTATTATAAAATTTGTCGTGAGATTTATATACGGCATTTTAGAAATTTTGTTGAGACGTGTGGGACCGTTGCGTCACAGTATAATATTTTGATAATAAAAGTGAATTTAAAATCTATAATCCGTATGGTCGTTTTGAGTGTGCCAACGCGTCCGGAAGGGTCGAGATAGCCAGAAATCACTAGCCGGGGGTATAGTTTGGGTCCCGGGGTATTTTTAGGCCATACCGGCAACTTAAAGGGTATTTTGGTAATTTTACATTTTTAGGAATTAAAAGTGACGAAAATTAGAGATGTAAATCTGATGTGGATTTAACCCATTAAGCCCATTAACCAAACCATATTAACCTAGCAAGCTACGTAGGTTATCATTTAGGTTTTCTAAGTTCCCAAAACAAACCCTAGCCACCTTAAGCCACCATTAGAGAAGGAGCTTGGAGAAGGAGAGAAAGAGAGAAAATTTTGCAGAGATTCTTCACCAAATCAACACCAAATCCGGAAACAAACAAGGCAAGTGGTTTAATTATGTTTAACTTCAGCAAATGTTCTTTCCATGTTAGAAAATTGAAGATTTATAATTATTATTAGAAGATGAATGAAAACCCATGATTAACTGGACTTAGGTTCTGAATATTGAGGATAAATTGCATGTAGAATAGTTTGGAGACGATTAATCTGATGTTAATACATGATTGGGTGAAAGAAAAATGAATTAAATTCTGGGATTTAATGATGATATGTAGTTAGGGTTCATGTTCTTGAGATATTTGGAAAAAGTGTAGAAAGTTGTAAATTTAATTGATGTTAGGATGGATTGATCCCTTAAAAACATGTTAGGATGTGACTATATATGTTTAGTATTGATTATAGACCTTTAAACGATTGTTGAGACTTAGTTTAGAAGATTTGAGGTGTTAAAATGGATGAAAAATGATTTGGGGAAAAATCTGGGCCGAAGCTGGTAGCTCGTTAGAAGCAACCCCCAGGTCGTTCGAACGAGCTTCTAACGAGTTGACCAGTCGTTGCTAACGAGTAGGGATTTCGTTCGATATCTCGTTCGAACGAGATATCGTTAGAAGGTACAGTTCGTTCGAACGAACTGGGACCTCGTTCGAACAGCCTCGTTCGAACGAGTCTTCTAACGAGTTAGCAGAGGAATCTCGTTCGAACAGTCTCGTTCGAACGAGACTTCTAACGAGTTGATAGTTTGGTCCTTTTTGGATTGTTTTGACTTTTGGAGTTCCTTAAACTTGTTCGAGGATATAGATATCATTCTGTAGATGTAGTAATGATAGAATTCGGACATTTGGGTATTTATGAGAAGGAATTTACATATGAGAGTGTATTACATGGACGGTTTGGGTTGAGACGTGAGTGTCTACTACGACGTGAGATAATTATGGCGCGTACAATTACAAACCGAAACAGTATGAATTGTGATAATTATAAGTTAGTATGAGAATATGTACTACGATTAAAATACGGTATTACTAAGACGTGTGTTTACTTAGTATTGGTATATGATTGTGTGTATGACATACCTACCATACTTGCTATCACGGGAGGTTGCGTTCGCTTAGGACCCTCTAATCCTTGTGTGCCTACGGGGGGGATATAGACTGGTACCTCGATGAACATAGGTCATAGAAGGACTTATTGTGATATGAATAAGTCTGCTGATCATGGGAGCGTAGGTATGTGCGTGACCCATGTGATGGTGACTGTGTTCGCCTCCACTCTTTGTGATTTGTGTTATCTGAACTATTCCTGAGAGATTCGGAATATGTGATCCTTATGTACGTGATGTACCGGGATGGATAGCAGAGTATGTGTGCACCGCAGCTTAGTTCTCGGGGTGCTTGTATTGTATATTTATGATGTGAATAATATACACTTAATTAATGAGAACCTCCATGTTAATGATGTGAATATAATTACGGTATTGTTTCGATAAATATAATGAGTTAGCTGATAGAGAAATATATTGCATATTGAGCATTTGAGTTTACATTAAATCCCTATATAATTACGAGCGTTATATGTTAATAGAACCGGGTAATAAGGGTAGGAACTATTACAACCTAGCTAGTTATGATGTCACTTAGCTAGTGGTTTATATCGTAGTAGATGGGTACTTACGTTAGGAGTGCACAGTTAGACGAGAGGTGAGAATATCATGTGAGTGTACGTCCTAACATGTACTTTGCATTTAATATTTTAAATGTTTTTAAAGCACTTGCAGGTTTTTAAAATATAACCCCACATTCGGGCTCTGACCCGTTTGCTTTTCAAATCTTTTTCTTGTAAAACCCTTTTAGGTGCCCAGCCACAAGGTCACCAAGCATAGGTTATTCATTCAGGTGACGAGCTGTAGCGGTTTGTGGAAGCTACAGGGATTTGCATGTAGACGCTTCTACCTTTTGGATTCCAGAGTCACTATCTATCAGTTGTAGGACATGTTGCCCATTTCTATTTAGAGACATCTTTTACATTTCAGTTTTCAGACTTTAGCATGTATTATTTCAGTATGGGATTGTAGTGAGGAGTTTTCCTCCAGACTTTATTTACTCTATTGTGATGGTTATTCATTTTACTTCAGTATGGTGAATGGTGTTATTTATTTCTTCATTACACTTGTTGCATGTTAATCAGACTAAATAAAATTTGGCACTTACTTTTTAAATACTAGGTGGTTAGTAAAAATAAAAATGTTTTCGACAGTGATGCTATTAACTGAGCCAACTTGGCATTTTGAATTAATTTAATAAAGGAGTAGCTACCCGGTATTTAATTAGTTGGGGTGTCACATATATTTTAACGACACGCCACATAATAATTATAGTGCTGACATACTCTGCTATACAATCCCCGTCTCACTCGTACTAAGGGAAATACAAGTTCGGAATCACTCTCGAACTGTATTAACACATACACAAATAATATTGAGGCGAAGCATAGATTTCAAGTCTCTAAGAGGTCAGTACATACCCTCACGTCTCTTAGGACCGTCTGACCATCGATCAGATAGCCTATACCAAAGATATCTATCTTCTAGGGTATGAGTCAATATCCCCCATAAAGGCACATCGAGATAAGACTGTCCCAGCGCGGTAACCTCAAGGATAACAAGTAGCGCGGGCATGATTTTCACACGTATATAGTATATGCAAAAACACAGTCATATAAATATACAACTATTAGCATATCTCATTAGGTACCTTTCATCACCCATAATTATAACATTTATCCTTATTTCTCAATCTTTAGTTATCACGTATAACGGTTCGTCTCTTACTTTAATTGAGGGATTAAACCAACTTACTACGTAATACTCATGGACTCTATCCTCCCAAGTGTAGAATTAAGTAGGTACTCATCTAATTTCCAACGTAACTATCTTACGCGTCCCTCCCTTTAATACATAATTCAATCGTCCCTTATATGTAAACATCCCAAAAATGCAACCCTCGTCTTACATTAAAGGTATCATAATTATTAATAAGTCCTGCTGGTCTTCTTTATCTCCCAAAATATTTTAATAAGGATGTCCAAGGATTATTACTCATTTAAATTGAATTCTACTAATTTAAAAAAAAAGGAAATATGAGTCTGCCAGAAGGGGTCGATCGATCGATGGCAGGAGCTCGATCGATCGATGCGTCTATCGATCGACACTCCTGGTTCGATCGATCGATCAAACAGGTATGGCGAATTCTGCAGATTAACAATTACGGGTTCAATCATCCAACATCACCCAAATTCGGATTTTTATCACCCAAACTCCCAGAAATTCGTACTACAAACATTGTAAACTCAAATTAAACATCTCTTACGTAAAGCATGCAAATTTTCATCAATATCCATGGATTAATGGGCCAAAACTTATATCAATCTCAAGAACCCTAGAATTTCTTTAACTTTGTTTTAATCAGTCTTTTTCCATAATTTCTACTCCTAATTCATCATAAATTCGTGGTTAAACCTCTACATATGAAGGGGATTTCCAGACTTTCAATCATATCATTACTACATGCAATTTTCCTATCTCCATCATAGGTTTTCTTTCATGAAATTCATCCTAATAAACCCTAGACTAACATGAGTGATGCATTAATGAAAATAAGCAAGATAAACACTTTCCTGGGAATTTCAGAGTTCTGATTTGTGGATGAATTTGGTGTGGTTGCGTTCCCCGTCACGCGATCTACGCGTTGGTGGTGGTGGCGGTGCAACCGGATGAATTTTCGGCCTAGAACACCTTGGCAAGCTCTCTCCTTCCCTCTCCTATGGCCATCACTTGTCGTTGGTTGTGTTAACCCTTGAAAATTCGTGAGTTTAATTTCCCAAAATTACAAAATGTCCAAAATGCCCTCCCGGGGAGCTAAATAAGCCTAAAAACGCCCCGAGACCCAAACTAAACTCCCGGGTACACTTTTCTCACTATCTCGACCCTTCCGGACACTTTGACGCACTCAAAATGACCATATGAGAAACTTATAATTTATTCACTTTTATTAATCAATATTTAGTCCCGACGCGACACTAGCGCGTCCCGGCTCAAATTTCCAAAATTGTCATTTTATTCACTCTTGACATTTAATAGAACCAATATTATATATTACTCTACTCATTAGTAGTATTCAACAAGTTTCCCATAATTACTAACTCCCATCACGTTAATAATTATAAATTAATTCATTTTCGAATTTATATTAAATTAATAACTCACATTAAATTTAATAAATCCCCAAACTAATAAAGCATAAAAATACGGGGTATTATATACTTACCCCCTAATAACTGAATTTCGTCCCGAAATTCGAAAAATAAGGTATACCTGGTAAGAATAAATCTGGATATCTCTCGCGCATATCTGCCTCGCGCTCCCAAGTGGATTCCTCCACGTTATGATGCTTCCACTGGACTCGTACAAGTGGAACTACCTTCGACCTCAATCTCCTCTCGCTATGGTCTAGGATAGCCACCGGTCTCTCCTCGTAAGAGCTGTCAGACTGTAAGTCTATTTCCTCTATCGCGATGTGGGTGTGAGCCATGTTATCCCGAAGATATCGTCTCAACGACGAGATGTGGAATACATCGTGAATGCGATGTAAATGCTCTGGCAGTCCCAATCTATATGCTACAGGCCCAATCCTCTCAATAATGGGAAATGGTCCCACATACCTCGGGGTCAATTTCCCTTTTTTTCTGAACCCCATCACTCCTTTCATAGGAGATACACGTAATAATACTTGGTCCCCCACATTAAACTCTCAGAAGAACCGTTTCGCATCGACGTAGCTTTTCTGTTTGTCCTGGGCTACTCGAATGCGACTCCTGATCATCTCAATCCTAGCGGAGGTTTCCTGAATCACCTCTGGTCCGAGAAACTTATTATCCCCCACCTCTAGCCAACAAGTTGGGGAACGATAAGGCCTTCCATACAAAGCCTCGAATGGAGCCATGCCAATCGTCAAGTGATAAGAGTTATTATAAGCGAACTCTATCAGTGGAAGATGTGGCTCCCAACCTCCTCTAAAATCAAGAACACACATGCGTAGCATATCCTCCAACATCTGATTAGTACGCTATGTCTGTCCATCTGTCTGTGGGTGATAAGCTGAACTCAACCTCAACATTGTACCCATAGCCTCCTGAAAGCTCTCCCAGAAATGTGACACGAAAATCTTATCTCTATCTGACATAATATTCAGGGGAACCCCATGTAATCTGACAATCTCAGCAGTGAACAACTGAGCATACTGACCCATGGTATAGTTTGTCCGCACCGACAGAAAATGAGCCACCTTGGTCAAACGGTCTATAATCACCCAAATAGAGTCGTGGCCCCGCTGTGATGTAGGCAACCCTGTAATAAAGTCCATGGAAATACTCTACCACTTCCACGCGGGTATTTCCAATGGTTGAAGCAGCCATGTTAGGTCTCTGATGGTCCACCTTTATTAACTAGCAGGTAGAACACTAGGACACGAACTCAGCAATGTCCTTCATCCTCCCGCTCCACCAGTATTGTCGCCCCATATCCTGGTACATCTTATCTCCTCCAGGATGTATCGCAAATCGGGACCCGTGAGACTGGGTCATCACTGCATGACGTAATTCTGATCCTTCTGGGACCAACAATCTCCCATTAAACCGCAAACCCCCATCAGAACTAACGAAATAGGACTCAGCACCCTCAGCCAAAATTCGTACAATCTGCTCCTGGAAAAACGGGTCTACGGTCTGTGCTTGTATCACCCTCGTAACAATCCCGGGTGTCACTGTCATGATAGATACGAAAGAACGGGCTACTGCGTCCTGGTGACCCAACTCCTTCCACTTTGCTTTCCAGATGTCCGCTACATCGTCTATCGGTCTACGGCTCAACGCATCAGCAACTACATTGGCCTTCCTCGAATGGCATTGTATGTCGAACTGATAGTCCTTCACAAACTCTAAGCATCTGCACTGACGCATATTCATCTCTCGCTGAGTGAATAGGTACTGCAGTGACTTGTGGTCTGTGAACAAGCGAAATTTCTCCCCCAATAAATAGTGCTTCCATATCCTCAATGCAAAAATGATCCCTGCTAACTCTAGGTCGTGGGTGGGATAATTCTTCTCGTGCGGCTTAAGCTTGCGGGAGGCAAAAGCTATAGCCTTCTCCTCCTGCTGAAGTACTCCCCCAAGTCCCCGTAAAGAGGCATCGGTGTAAACCAGGTACTCCACACCCAGCTTAGGTAAAGCAAGGACCGGTGCTGAAGTAATCTTGTCTTTCAGCTCGTCGAAAGCCAATTGGCAAGCATCATCCCAAATATATGGTATCTCCTTGCGAGTCAGGTTCGTCAATGGACCCGCTATTTTGGAGAATCCCAGAATGAATCTCCTGTAGTATCCGGCTAATCCTAAGAAACTACACATTTTCGTCGATGTCGTGGGTTGTCCCCACTCCCTTACCGCTGACACTTTACTCGGGTCAACTGCTATCCCCTGTTCAGAAACAACATGTCCCAAGAACTGCAATTCACGTAACCAGAACCCGCATTTCTCGTACTTAGCATACAGCTGATGCTCTTGCAGAGTCTGAAGAACCTGCCTCAAGTTCTCGGCATGCTCCTCCTCGGAGTGTGAATATATCAGAATGTCATCTATGAAAACAACGACGAACTGATCCAAGAACTCTCTGAACACCCGATTCATTAAGTCCATGAATATGGTTGAAGCATTCATGAGTTCGAATGGCATCACTCTGAACTCATAGGACCCATATCTCGTCAAGAAAGCAGTCTTTGAAACATCCTGCTCCTTAATACGCAATTGATGGTACCCCGACCTCAGATCTATCTTCGAAAAGAAAGTTGCTCCCCTCATCTGGTCGAACAGATCATCGATTTGAGGCAACGGATACTTGTTCCGTATCGTGACCTTGTTCAGCTCCCGGTAGTCCACACATAGCCTCAGTGAACCATCTCTCTTTTTCACAAACAAAACTGGAGCGTCCCAAGGTGAGGTACTCCTGCGAATGAAACCCTGACCTAACAACTGCTCTATCTGATCTCGTAACTCTCGCATCTCCGCCGGAGCCATACGGTATGGAGCGCGCGCAATAGGTCGAGTATTTGGTAATAAATATATGACAAAGTCTATCTCACGACTGGGGGGTAGGCTTGGTATCTCCTGAAATACATTGGAATACTCACGAACAACTGGGATCGAGTCTAAGGGAATCACAACCTCCTTAGAGGTATCCTCCTCTATGTAATACAAATGAGTTGTCGAGCCTCCCTCTGGGCGAGGCATCGCCACTACAAACACCTCTTGCCCCGGAATGGCAAAGACAATACTCCCACCAAAACAATCTATTATGGCTCTATAAGCTGCGAGCCAATCCATACCGATAATAACATTGTGCTCATGCATATCTAAGACTAACATGACTGCTGGTAATACCAAGCTACCAATATCTACCCCCACTCCCCGACATATAAAGAAAATTAGCGATCCACTCACCAGTGGTGAGTCTACACACGTCACAGTGCTCTCTGCTGTGGCTAATAACCCTAAGGCCTTCGCAAAATGAGTAGCTATAAAACAGTGTGTCACCCCAGTATCAAATAAAACCCGACCCATAGTACCATGGATAGGAAACATACCCTCAATCGCGGGTGGTTCCTGTGGAGCTGCTGCCTGGTGGATGTTAGACACGTCCATACTGTAAATGCCCCTGCTGCACTAGAGCTGCTGGAATGGATGGTAGGGCTGGTACTTGAGCTGGTGCTGGGAGGGCTGCTGGAAAAAGTGGCCTCTGAGGCTCATTATGGGCACCCTGCTGCTGTGGGGCCCTCTCTCCCTCTGGACAATCCTGGCGCCTATGGCCATTCTTACCGCACTCGAAACATCGGCCTTTGAAATTTCCTCCCCTCTGACCCCGTTGACCACGACCCTGTTGGCCATTACCACCCCGCCACTGGCACTGATGAAATCGTGGTTGGCCCTGCTGCTGACCCTGTTGCCGACGGTGTTGGCCTTGCTGGCCCTGCTGACCCTGCCTATAACCCCCAAATCCCTGCCTGGAATCACCTGATCGAAAGTGCTTGGCAGGGTCCCCCTGATGGGAACTCTGCTCATGCAGTCGAGTGTGTCCCTGGGATGTCGGTGCTCCACCAGCGCCACTACCCCCTGTTATGCCCTGCTGGACGGACTCTCTTGCTCACTTGCTTCCCTGCAGATAGAAGCGGTGATCCGATCAATGTAGTAAAGCAGCATTGAGTACATCTGTGAAGGTACTCAAAGACAGATTCCCTATGAGGTGCTAACGGATCCTCCAAGCTAACCCGTCCACAAATAACAGTATGTTCTTACCCTCAGTAGGTGCCTCATCTGACATTATGGTGAGAAGTCTTGTGAACTCCTCTTCATACTCAGCAATGGTAGAATTCTCCTGTTTCAAGTTCAGTAACTTTCGCCTCATCTCAGTTTGCACGGAGTGTGGAAAATACTTGCGGTCAAACTTCTCCCAGAACGACTGAATCGGGATCGTATCCCTCTCCTACAAGGTGGTGGTGGACTCCCACCACTGCAAAGCGGCCCCCACTAGCTTAAAGGAAGCCAACAACTGTTTTTGCACGTCTGTGCACTCATACATACAAAGGTGCCGCTGGATATCTTTCTTCCATTGGCTGACGATGATGATATCTGAACTACCAGAGAACTTAGGGGGATGCGCCTTCTGAAAGGCATCCCTAACCCGCTCCCATGCAGATGGAAGATGTGCAGGTACTGGCGCCACTGCCTGAATCTGGGGTGGAGCCTGTTGTACTACCGCTAACACGGTATTCACCGCCTGAGCAACAATAGCAGCTACCACATTAGCATTCATCGTTCCCTGAGCCGGAGCTACTGGATGCTTGGCTTGGGCACGCCTATCCTTTGGTGCACGTCTCGGAGTCATCTGAAACGTGAAGAAATTTATTAGTCTACAGTTATCATCAAATCTCAAATAGTTGAAGAAGTAATCGTAAAAACAAGAATACAACAATCCTAAAATAAGGCTCTATAACAAAAATGCTAAGCTGAAAGCGAAATAAGCCGTACAGATCCTAAGGACATTAGAACCTGATGCTCTGATACCACCTGTGACACCCCGCCTAATTAAATACCGGGCGATCACTCCTTTATTAAATTAAAATCAAGGTAAACAGTTGGTTCATTCTTAGCATCACTGTCGAAAAAAATAACTTTTCCAATTTAACACCCTAAATAATTAAGCTAAGTGTCCAAACCATTTTTAGACATTATTTTCCAAATTTTATTTATATAAACCAACATTTAAAAACTTTACATCATTCACAATTTAATAATCACACGACAACTATCCTGGAACATACAATCCAAATAATCAAACATTCAACGAATTGAATCCAACATATAATACTGCAAATGAAAACATCCTGGCCATAATAAATCCCCAAAGTGCAAATACTGGAAATAAATGGATTAAAATATCCAATAAAACAACTGAATAATGGAAAGGGCGACACATGCCCAACTGGAATAAATAATGCTAAGAGTATAATCAAATGAATGAGGTCGTCTAAGCAAGAGGCCTGCAACTCCCACCTAAGTTGCAGCGCGTTCCTTCCAAAGGATTCTATTCAAGACGCCCCTGTGGCTGGGCACCTGTAACATATACATATATATACAAGAGAGAAAAAAAAATGGAAACGGGTCAAAGCCCGATTGTGAAAATGATTTAAAATTTGTTTAGCAAGTATTTAAAATGTTTACTGGCCAATGCAACAACATATTAGTGCGACACTCCCTTGAGAAATTCTCACCTCTCTACTAATGTGCACGCCTATCGCACTAACCTTCCCAACGGTATAACTTATCTTATCTTAGGTCGCTCGTAAGATTTAATACTGATAAATTCAATTGTTTAAGAGGTTTATTTCTTTTAACAATAAAGTTCTCATTTAAACCTTATTTACTCATAAAGTTTCTAAGTATCATATTATACTTTTCAAACACACGTTCCCCAATCGAAATTAATAATTCATTTTCTTACTTACCATAAACAGAGTAGGTAGTTCCCAAATTTCCATAATTAAATATATATATATATATATATATATATATATATATATATTAAATACTCACATAATATATATATTTTAATGGCACCCCACAGAATAATTATGGTGCGGACATACTCTGCTATACAATCCCCATCTCACTTGTACTAAAGGAAATACAAGTTCGGAATCACTCTTGAACTGTATTAACACATACACAAACAATATTGAGGCGAAGCATAGATTCCAAATCTCTAAGAGGTCAGTAGATACCCTCACGTCTCTTAGGACCATCTGACCATCGATCAGATAGCCTGTACCAAGGATATCTATCTTCTAGGGTACGAGTCAATATCCCCCATAAAGTCACATCGAGATAAGACTGTCCCAGCACGGTAACCTCAGGGATAGCAAGTAGTGCGGGCATGATTTTCACACGTATATAGTATATGCAAAAACACAGCCATATAAATATACCACTATTACCATATCTCGTTAGGTACCTTTTATCACCCATAATTATAACATTTATCCTTATTTCTCAATCTTTAGTTATCACGTATAACGGTTCGTCTCTTACTTTAATTGAGGGATTAATCCAACTTACTACGTAACACTCATGGACTCTATCCTCCCAAGTGTAGAATTCAGTAGGTACTCATCTAATTTCCAACGTAACTATCTTACGGTCTCTCCCTTTAATACAAAATTCCATCGTCCCTTATATGTAAACATCCCAAAAATGCAACTCTCGTCTTACATTAAAGGTCTCATAATTATTAATAAGTCCTACTGGTCTTTTTTATCTCCCAAAATATTTTAATAAGGATGTCCAAGGATTATTACTCATTTAAATTGAATTCAACTAATTAAAAAAAAAAATGAAATATGAGTCTGCCAGAAGGGGTCGATCGATCGATGGCAGGAGCTCGATCGATCGATGCGTCGATCGATCAACACTCCTGGTTCGATCGATCGATCAAACAGGTATGGCGAATTCTGCAGATTAACAGTTATGGGTTCTATCATCCAACATCACCCAAATTCAGATTTTTAACACCCAAACTCCCAGAAATTCGTACTACAAACATTGTAAACTCAAATTAAACATCTCCTACGTAAAGCATGCGAATTTTCATCAATATCCATGGGTTAATGGGCCAAAACTTATATCAATCTCAAGAACCCTAGAATTTCTTTAACTTTGTTTTAATCAGTCTTTTTCCATAATTTTTACTCCTAATTCATCATAAATTCGTGGTTAAACCTCTACATATGAAGGGGATTTCTAGATTTTCAATCATATCATTACTACATGCAATTTTCCTATCTCCAACATAGGTTTTCTTCCATGAAACTCATCCTAATCAACCCTAGACTAACATGAGTGATGGATTAATGAAAATAAGAAAGATAAACACTTGCCTGGGAATTTCAGAGTTCTGATTTGTGGATGAATTTGGTGTGGTTGCATTCCCCGTCGCGCGATCTACGCGTTGGTAGTGGTGGTGGTGCAACCGGATGAATTTTCGGCCTAGAATACCTTTACAAGCTCTCTCCTTCCCTCTCCTATGGCTGTCACTTGTCTTTGGTTGTGTTAACCCTAGAAGGCAACCTTATACATCTGATATAACCCTTGAAAATTCGTGGGTTTAATTGCCCAAAATTACAACATGTCCAAAATGCCCTCCCGGGGCGCTAAATAAACCTGAAAACGCCCCGAGACCCAAACTAAACTCCCGGGTACAGTTTTCTCACTATCTCGACCCTTCCGAACACTTTGGCGCACTCAAAACGACCATATGAGCAACTTATAATTTATTCACTTTTATTAATCAATATTTAGTCTCGACGCGACACGGACGCGTCCCGACTCAAATTTTCAAAATTGTCATTTTATTCACTCTTGAAATTTAATAGAACCAATATTATATATTACTCTACTCAGTAGTAATATTTAACAAGTTTCACATAATTACTAACTCACATCACGTTAATAATTATAAATTAATTAATTTTCGGATTTATATTAAATTAATAACTCACATTAAATTTAGTAAATCCCCAAATTAATAAAGCATAAAAATACGGGGCATTACACAAAACCGATCAAAATGAAAGGATTGAGATCCTTGATGACTTTTTAGACGCTGAAAAGAATTTTGAGTTAACAATTAACTCGGATTGATTTATAATTTTCACAAAGATGAAAGGCTCGAATCTCATCGGGTTTGTTAATCTCCACACTTATTCGTTAAGTCGTCAATTTTCGCACAATTTCCATCTTTGGTTAATTTCGGCTTTGTGTATTTGAATTTTACAACTTGCGACTTCACACTGACTTTTAATGATATTTTTGTAAAATTTGAATTCCAATTTTTACTTATTTTGAACAAAAATATTTTAGGATTTTTGGGCATTTTTGAAAATTTTGTGAAGTTTTAGAAATACGCACTTGTGACCCCCCTAACTTAGACTTTTGCATTGTCCTCAAGCAAAAAGGACTAAAATCTAAACATGGCAAAATAAGAAGTGCGATAAATAAAATAAACAAATGGAGAAAATGCATAAAGACACAAAATGACCCGAACACATGACTCAATAATACAATAAAAATCAACCCATACGCGTCGGGAGTGTGAAGACCTGTCATCTCTCCACAAACTCACCCGACCCCACTCACGTGGTTCAATGCTCTCCTCGTCTCTCCCGTCTTCATATCGTAAATCAATAATCGGAACAAGTTGGGACCTCGCCCATAGATAAGGGAAAGACCGAGAGACGCATCGTGACTACTTGGAAAGGTATCCCTGTGATGCTTACTCAAAGCATGGCCTGTGTGCACCGATTCGGAGGGAACACCTAAGTTTCTTTTAATTTTTGGAATGCATGGGTTGGGCTCTAAGTCGGATGAAACACAACTTTTCTCCTCTATAGCCTTCGGGACTTCTAGTGGTATGGGTGTATGGTCACAAAGAAGGAATTCCTCCATTTTATCTTTCCATTTGCTTTCTTCTAGGTGACTACATGAATCCAATAGAGTTTGGACTTCGTCGTTAAGGCTCTCATCCACTGGACCGAATTCTTTTTCAAATTCTTCCATGCTCATGTCCCCTAGCTCTTTCTCTCGAGTAGTGCCTGTGTCCTCCCTCACTTGCTCGATCTCTAACTCCACTATTTTTCTCTCTTCTAACCTCTCTCTCTCTCTCTCTCTCAATCGCGGTCACTACACACATCCCCCCCATTTTTTTTTCATCATCACAACTGCTGTTATTACTTGATGAAATAAGGCACACCCCTAATGGTTCTCTCTTGTGGGACCCCTCATTCTCGTGACTCGACACTAAGCAGGACCTTAGGGCACCTCCACAATGGTTTTCCTCAAAGTGCTCCTCTACGATCTTATCAATTAGGCTCACCGCGTGAAGATCATCTTCTTCCCCCGTATGTTGGGCTATATGGAAGATATTAGTCTCTAAGGTCATGTTCCCAAAGGTTAGTTGCATCTGCCCATTTCGAGTGTTGATAATAGCGTTAGCCATAGCTAAGAATGGGCGCCCAATAATGATGGGAACATGATTGCTCGAGGCGAAGGAGGGCTCCGTGTCCCAAATGACAAAGTCTACCGGGAAGTAGAAAGTGTCAACTTGGATGATAACATCTTCCACTATACCTCTTGGGATCTTTACGGTTCGATTCGCTAACTAGAGAGTGATCTTTGTGGGCTTGAGGTCGCCCAAATAAAGTTGCATATAGATGGCGTAAGGGAGGATATTAACACTAGCTCCCAAGTCAAGTAAGGCTTTTTTAATTTTATTTTCTCCAATGGTGCAGGAAATGATGGGTGCACCGGGATCTTTGAATTTTAGCGGGAGATCATTAAGTAGAATGGAACTCACGTTCTATGCTAGGAAAACATTTTTCTTTACCTTCATCCTCCTCTTTACCGTCAACAAGTCTTTGATGACTTTTGCATAAGCTGGAATCTTCTTAATGGCATCAAGGAAAGGTAAATTTAACTTTACTTGCTTTAGCACGTCTAGCACATCATCACGGGTGTTTCCTTTATGGGAAGGAATTAGCCTTTGAGGAAACGGTGCCGCGGTGGGTGGTTTCACTACTACCTCGGGCTCACTAGTGTCGTTTTTATCACTCTTATTCAAGGGGACATCTTCGGCCTCTTTCGTGCCGGGCAAAATCCCTTGTCTTTAGGTACGTCTTGTGAGGGAGGTGACAAGTCAACTACTCTCCCATTACGTAGAGTGGTAATTGCACTACATTTCTCAGGATGGTCATGGGGTGTCGAGCTAACACTAGTTTGAACTTGGAGAGGTCTTTGGCCCTGGGCAAGAAACTTGCCCTTCTCTTGGATACTCCACAATGATTGCAACTGTGAAATTTTCGCATTCATGTCATTCATCATGCGTTCATGCCTAGCATTAGTTGCAGTTTGGGTATTTATAAAGTGGTTGATCGTATCCTCGAGACTTCTCCGCGGTGGAGGGATGTATGCTCCTTGAGGTGGTGGTGCTTGCACATGTCCTTGCATGTGTGGAGTTTGTTGAAAATGCGGTGGTGGAGGCGGGGAAACATGTGAATTAGGATTCATCGCAGCATGTTATTGCCCATAGCTAAAACCAGGATGATTTTTCCATGAAAGGTTGTAAGAATCCCCGTGCAGTGCACCGAAATTACCCTTGAATCCTTCTATACCACTTACTTGTTCTTGAAGCATAACTTTGTAGGCGGGTATAGTCGGGCATTCCTCAGTTGAATGACCCGCCTCACAAATTGCACACACCTTCTCAACAGGGTTTGGGATGGATCCAATTGGTCCTCTTCCACATACCTCATGTAGGTCTCGCAGTCCTTTCTCAAGAATATCGAGTCGATTGTCCGCTATAGAATTATTTTCTACATTAAATAGGTCGGACGCCGATGGAGTGGTGGTCACTTGACGATTTTGATTTTGAGCATTAGGGTTAGACGTATCCCAGGATTGGGTAGTCTCGGCGACATACCTCAGGTGAAGCTTAGCATCGTGGGCGTCTAAGTCGACAAACGGACCACTACCCATGGTTTTAACAAGTTGCTTAGAATTAATGTTCAGCCCATTATGGATAAAGGAAATGATTTGCGTTTTATCAAAACCATGATGGGGACACGAAGCAATTAACTCATTGAAATGCTCGTAGCATCGATCGAATGACTCATTTTCTAATTGTCGAAAAGTTTGAATTTGAGCCTTGATGGAATTCGTTCGATGTGAAGGAAAGAACTTCTTGAGAAATTTGGATTGTAATTCGTTCCATGATGAAATCAAATTTGGAGGTAAAGACCGTAGCGAGGTCTTAGCCTTATCCTTTAGTAAGAATGGAAAGAGTTTAAGGCGGATCACATCTTTTGTGCAAGTTTGATCACTGAGAGTCTCGCACGCCTCCTCAAATTCCATGATGTGGGCATATGGCCTTTTTGAATGCATTCCATGGTAAGTGGGAAGTATCTGTATCATCCCATTCCTAAAGAGAAATTGCCCAGCATTGTACAGGAGTAAAATGCATCCCGGAGTGACAGTGCGCTCGGGATATAAGACGTCTTTCAAAGGGCGATACGGGGCCTCTCCCTCGTCGGCAGCTGCACTATCGTGTTGTGACATGTCTCTCTCTCTTAAAGATTCGGTATCCTCACTTGGCCTACTTGTAGTGCTCTCTAAAGTGTGTCCTAAGAAGGAAAACGACTTGTTATTTAAGATTGAGTGTGACGGTGTGGGAGGTGGAACCCAGAACTGTGGAGCATTAGGATTGTGAAGGCTATGAGGATCGTACTCAACAATCGGGTTTTCGTGAATGTGGGTTAGAGTATTATGGGGAGTTGGAATGAGTTTAGAATTTTTCATTAACAGCTTATGAGAGATGATGATGAATATTTTTGTGCTTTTTCAAATTTTTTATATGTTTTTGGATTTTTGGTCAAAGTTTTAGATTGACTCGATCTAATCCTAAGTCTCCCTAATTCCCCGGCAACGGCGCCAAAAACTTGATGTGACTAAGAATGTGTCTCAGAAGTACGTACTCTCTAGGCTCAAGTGCACGCCTATCGCGTTAGTAATAAATTCGGTAAGTCGGGATCGTATCTACAGGGAAATATTACAACAAAGTTGTAACGACGTTGGATAGATAAGGAAATCCTAACTCTGACTTTAAAGGAAAAAAGAAAAAAGTGATTTGATTTGTGGAACAACTACACTAGATGCAATTATGAAATTATGAAAAAATGCAACTATTCTAAATTACCTAAAATACTGGTGAAAAATGATTTGAAACTTTAAACTATATGATGAAGAAAACAGGACGAGAATACAATCCCCCAACCCTAGTGTATTGCAGACATAAAACTAATCGTAAATTTAAATGATTAATTAGACCCAAAATTTAGTACTCCCAAGCATTACGTATATGGATTCAAGCCCGCACCATACTTAATCAGAGGACGAGTAAATTGGTATTGTGATAGTTACACTCGAATTGCATTCTAAAGCATCCCGGTTACCTTGAAGCAAACGAGATCCAAAGATCTACAACTGTCGTGTTTCTATGCAATACGATCGTGATAAACCATTAAATTTAGAGGATTAATTTTATACACATGTAACTACCACATCAGGTTGGGTTCATGCATCCCGACCTTTAAAAGTCTAGCCTACCACGATGAACTTAATGAAAACAATTTTAGAATTGCTAGAAATCATGATTAAACTAAGGAAGAATTGTAGAATGGTGTAGAAAGACGATTAGACAGAAGAAATTAACTACTAATCTTACCAAAGCACTAAAAGCATCAATTAAAAATACTTATAATCACAGAAATCTGAACAATCTTCAATCTTGGAAATAAAATTGTAATTAATCTTCAAACTAGGGTTTTTACAGAAAGAATGGAAAATTAGATCAATTCTCCATACTAAGAATGATAATAAAACGGGTTTAAATACCCAACAAAACTCCAAGAGTTTTAACTGCACTAGGACTCTCCATTAGAGGAAGATTAGAAAATTAAAATTACAACAGCTGGACCGATCCTGTCCTCCTCCGGTTCAGTTTGGCTTGGATTCGGACCGATAGTTTTCTTTTCTGACCGGATCGGTCCAGTCCGGATCGATTCTTTTAATTTACATTAACTTCGATCCGTCTTCGGTCTGGGGTTCACTGGAACTTTGTATTCCGGATCGGTCCTGTCCGAATCGGTCCTTTTAATTTCTGACCGGATCGATCCTGTCTTTCTTTGACTTTTTCGTCTATCTTTGACTTCTCATAACTTTCACTCCGGGACTCCGATTGAGGTTCCTTTTTTTCCAGTGTTCTTGTAATTGAAAGCTCTTCAAGTTTCCAGTTGATGCCTCATCCGAATTCTGGGTAAAAATTACAACTTTACCCTTTTGACTTTTCCTTCTTTTCTTTCTCGATTCTTCCGATTTCTTTCTTTCTTTATTGGCATTAAATACCTGCAAAATTAGTATGAAATACCAAAAACCCAGTGTACTCGTTAGAATAAGTCAGTAGTAAGATTATGAGATAAAATCAAATCAATTACGTTGATCGATGTTCTAAAAGTAACTAAATTAAAGGGATAAATTTAAAAGAATTTATGCCTAATCAACAAACACTTTAGATAAAGAGCTTGGAGATTTTATTCGTATAACACATCTCTACAAAAGGGAGTTTTGGGTAGGAATGATTTAATCTGAGATTTTCTCTCAGGTCGTTGTGTTAACCTAAAGTTGATATATATTAGGATAGTCAAGTGTATCCATTACCTCTTCGAGGTTAAACTCATTTGGGGATTTAACCATTTGTTATTAATCTGTCTTGGAGTTTTCTTATCGTGGTACTCTTCAGTTTGTGGCCTTGAAAATTCGTTAAATGAGACCCTTTATTAACTCAACATAATCATCCATTTGAATAACCACCAATTAAAAGTCCATTGATGGAAAAAAAAATTCTACTCTTAGGAGGAGATGGAAGGCCAAGTCTTGCCTCCATGGACTCATACTCTACTTTATTAATAGAGGATGAAAATTTAGATCGAAGACCAAATAAGACTATACCTTCTTTTATAATTTCTAAGTGAATTCCCAATCAATTTCCTAAGATATTAAAGGACCCATCTACATGGATAATCCATTCTAGAATGTTGTTGTCCATAGTTTGGCAAAGGGGGAGCTTGGAATCTTTTAGAATTCTCTCTGGGGATGTAGTAGTGTTATTTGGATAATCTTCTTTATCTATCAAATTATTTAATTTTGCGATTAAATTAGTGAAGGTCTTCTCTGTGATGGTGTTACTTAGTTGATACTTGATGTCAAACTCTATAAGAGAATAAAAAACTTCACTACCTTCTTAAGGTGTCTTGATTTTGTGAGGACTTGATTCAAAGGCTGATTTTTTTATACCACAATGATGTGGACTTAGAATTATATCATTGGACATTATGCTAGGGTTATGATATTGAAAACAAGATGCTCTAGATTATGGTATTGTATTTATGCCCCATGAAGGGATCTGTAAATGTAATACACCAAGTGGTGTACTTTAAAATCTTATATGATGAGGGATGAGATCATTATGGTGGGTGAGGCGATTAAGTAAATGAAAAAAATCTTCTCTAGACATAGTCCTTGGCGTAGAGGATGGGAGACAATGTACTTTTTGAGATTACAAAAATCGTATTCATCCTCTATCATTCATTATGAATCTTTCTTCAACACTTGTAAAAGGAAGGCATTTATATGTCACCTTTGACATTAATCGATTGGGATTTGTGAACCTTCTAACTAAGTATTATACTTCTTACACGAATCTAGGTGATTGAATGTCTAAAAAAATATTGAATTTCCGTAGGATGTATTCAATGCCATGCCTAAAAACCATGAGCCCTAGTAATGTTCCCCTACCACTCCAAAAGCAAACTTCTTTGGACTAATAGTCAGCTAGTTCTTTAGGAGGAATGTGAAGGTCTGCCTAAGGTACTAAACATGTTCCTGAGGATCCAATATTTTTTAGTAACATGTCATTAACCTATATATTTATCATCTTGACAATTTGATCCTTGAACATGACATCCACAATCCTATGATAGGTTGCTCTAGTGTTTTCTAGGACAAATGGCATGACCTTATAACTATAGGTACCTTTGTTAGTGATGAAAAAATCTTGTTCTTCTTCATGATGTTAACTTTATCTATTTATACCCTAAATAGACATACATTAAGGAGAGTATCATGTGCCCTGAGGTGGAGTAGAAAAGAATGTACATCCTAAGAAAATGATTGCTAGTTGTGGGGCATGCTTTCTTAAGATAAGGGAAGTTCATGCATAACCTCCACTTCTTGTTTGGTTTGGAAACTAATACCGCATTAAAAAAACACTTTGGATACCATAATTCTCTTATGAACTTTGATTCTAATAGTTTATCAACATATTTTGTAGCGACCCTATTTCCTTTATAGGGAAAATAATGTTTTTTTCTAGAAAATTAGTCTATGATTAGGGCCCATAATGGACCATGACACCAAGATCCACTCTACTCACATCGATATGACTCTATGAAGGTGAAAAAATATCTTATATGGGGGACTACAGAGCGCAAGAAACTGATAACTGAACCTATCAGGAAATAACTCGTTTTCAAACAATTCAAGAGTTTTGCTTCGAAAGGTATACCTAGAAGTCGCGCATAGTGTAAAAGTATAATATTTTTATTTATAATTATTGTACTGACTTGTTGGGAGTCCCAAAATAGTCCAAAAATATCCTGTATGGAGGACTGCGGGTGGCAAAAAATAGATAGTTTAAACTATGGGGTAATAGGTCGGCTTCACATCTGTAACTTGTATAAGAAACTAGATTAACATTTGTTCCATTGGAGATTTAAGGGTAGTCCCAATCAGAACCACCCATTCTAGGCCTGGCTCATCAATGTTGATGTTGGTGAGGTCCTCAACAAGTTGTCTCTTTTTTCATATTCTCCATCTCGTCAATCTAATGTGTACACAGTTATCAACTCAATATTCAAACTTTCTTTCGTTCTCCCATTCATTCTCACATTGAAAATATAATGCATTCCTTTTTATATAAATTTAGCTTATTAGCATGTCAAAAAATATGAGTCATGCATAGTAAAACACATAGCTTGATATTCATATATACATGATTGATAGATGAGTGACCTGATTATCATTTAAATTGGCATACACAACTTTTGGCATCTAGCGAATTCAGCACATCTACAAATCATCACATACAATTTTGAAGATTATATCCTTTTACACTTGTTTAGAACATCTATGTCTTTACACACACATGCACGTTTTTTGTTAAAAAAAATGGTTTTTGGACTTAATAGTGAAAATGCAAAATTCATATTGAGTGTAAGCTTAAAAATGAGGGTGATGCAATTTGTTTTTCAAACTCTGACTTGTTAAGAATTGGTTACTATGAAAATTCGTGCATAATGTACATTCCACGACCAGTCACACAGTTGTAAAACGATTTGGGCTATTGTAATATTGGTCCTAACCGTGTGCATATAACAAATTTTCCCGTGTGCACAATGCAATTAGAATTTTTTAAAATATCAATAAATATCATACATTTGCCTCCATTTTGATAAGACACTCGTATCACTCAAAATACTTAATATACTTAGTGAGGAAATTTTAGTTTAAGATCTTATACTTTTGTTTCCCTTGTAGTTCAACTAATCTCAATGAAATTGAGTGTAATGCTAGATTTATACTCGATCCTAACTTGAGATGACTTTCACCTTATTGAATTGCTTTGAAAACCACAAGAGTCTATATTCAAACAAATTTCTGCATCAACATTTCTAGAAAGCGGATGATCGAAGAACTTGGTCACGATGCGATGACTAAAGGAGAACGCGATTTCCTAATTTTTTTTATGAAGTTTCGGGAAGAACTCTTATTTTCTTGGAGAGTTAAGAGGTTTATATGTAACTACCTATTTAATAACACGTGAGAGGTATTTTCTTGCTTCTGGTAAAAATACTTTTGAAGTTAAATGGTCATAGTCATGCATCCGAGCTTTTTCCCCATGGAGGTGTTTTTCCTCAGTGATTTGGTGTTTAGTTCTTGATTGTATTTTGATATGTTAGATAATATATCTCACACACTTCATACACTTAAACTAGGCTTGATCCAATTAAATTTAGGGAAATTGGACTTTAAGGGTTAAAATCTAATTAATCTCATTAGTTAACTTATATCAACTCTTGTTTGTGTTGATAGGAATACAAAAATGATAATTAACTTGCTTATATAGTTAAATTCATCAAATACATGTTCAATTAAAGACCTAATTGAATTTAGTTGTCTAATTAAGTGGTTTTTGCAAATCTAGGGTGCTAAATTTGTGAATCCGGCTAAATTTGGTTGAGATTATTGATGAATACTATTCACCCCCTCTAGAATTATTCTTATATTTCATACCCATATCCAAGTGGTATAAGAGCACTTTTTCAGATGCTTTAAGGGGCATAGTTGAAGTTTGGCATTCTTGTAGATGTCTTATCATGTCTTGCATTGTATTAGGAAATTTAAAAGCCACAAGGTTAAATTATAATGTGATTTTCCCATTAAATATATTCGAACAAAGGGGTGAATCTATGTTTGTTAGTCCAAAATACATTTTTCCTGAGCAGTATGCGCAAAGCAACGACATGAATGACTCGGTCAAGTTGATGAAGCTTTTCACTGAGCTCAAGAATAAGACTCAAAAGAGTGTTTTGGTCAAGAAATTCTAGAAAATCCTAAATATGGGGCACAATGTGTATATTTTAAAAAGAGGGATGATACTTCGATTACTTTAAAAGTTAAGGGGATAAATTACCATGGACTTTGTCATCCCTAAGAAAAGGTAAATTGCTTAATGTGGAAAGACTATAAGACCATTTCCAAGCGTTTGGGCAAAATGGGTTCAAACTCAATTATACAAGGAAAACTAAATCTAGACTACTAGCCAAAATAGGTAAAAACATATTTTCGAACTCAAATCTGGAGTGACTCAAAATTTTGGGTTTGATGAACTAAAGCACAAGTCGTACCTAAGCAAAAACTCCCTTATCGCCCAAATGTTTTCCTTCTACATTTTTATTACTCTGGGAAGCAAGTGATTTCCCACCCCAACTTTTTCCTCATATATTTTATTGGTTAAATGACCCAAGCCTAGTTGCATACAGGAACAACATAGCCAACCGCTTGGACCACTAATGGCCAAAAGCTTGAAAATGGCATAAGCTTTATTCCAGGACAGAGCTTAAACTCACAACACGTGTTGATGTAAATATTATAAACCAATCACTAGCCAGGAAATATAATTTTAACCAATGAACTAGTTGATGGAAACTAAAAGGAGATAGATTAGAATTATTTTAAAATAAAATGTTCAAAGTGGCATGTAATGTTAAAGAGGAGACTAATATATTGTGAACTTAAGTAGACTATGTGCATTCGAGAAAACGTGAATGATGTTTTAGAGACTCAAAAGGCAAGGACAACAAATTATATAAACATGGTGTTGAAACAAGAAATCCAGAACATAGTAAAGAAAATGACGTGATTTAAAATGTAATTAATGACAAATGAAGAAAGTAAATAGAAATAGAAATATGTTGAATATTAAGTTAGAAAAAATCGTAAGATGCAATGCGTTTAAAGCTCATGATGATCTCTATGGAGAACAAAGAAGAAATGAAGGGGAAAGAATTGCCAAATTTAGGATCGAAAATAAAATAACTTAATGTTATATTAAGAAAAGAAGAAAAATTATTTCAAAATGTTATTAAAAGAAACTAATTTGATTTGGACACATTAAACGTTAACTGGTAAGTGTCACTGTTATCGTTAATGTTGTCAAATCTGATAATAACAATAGACCTAACAATTTGGGGGAGATTGTTAGCGCTTGATATTTTTTGCTTAGCTGAGGATAGCACAAAAACATTGTCTTTATGTTTGAAGCAGATAAACTGTCATAAATAGCACAAAAATGGAGAAATACAATCCATTAGATTACCCGCAGTAATTGAGTTGAGTATGTACCCTTCAAAGATGATCCATCCAAGGTTCTGTAAGATCTCATTACATGAAAACTCCCTACTATATTAATAGTTACAGAAAAAATATCTGAGATATTTATTATGCAAAAATCTTTCAATAACTCCTTTGATATACGTGTATATTGTATAATTATGCTTTCTGAATTTTCCTCTCAAAAGTTTTGGTCAAGCTTCATTGACCAGTGCCACGAGCTTGTTCATGAAACAGTCAATGGCAAGGAGACAGTTGAAAAACAAAACCAGAATCAGAAAAAGAATGAAAGCATCAATAGATAATACCATTTATATCTCATAAAAAACACACAACAACGCCTTGCAGTTGCAGGCATAGATAAATATGTCCAAACACGTGAATGCTAGACGAATGACTTCAAATTTTAGTAAAGCAAACATAAGAATTTAAGAAGCATAAGATAATAAATCGCCTGAAGCAGCAAAGCCGTGCATTCACTCATGAGTTGCGGCTACATCTCCTTCTCCCTTTATCTGCTTCAAACATAAAGACAAAAGTTGATATGCCTCATATTGTCTTCACTTAAACAATTACCATACAGATACAGTGAAACCAAATGATCTCAATCTAAGTAAGCATGCCACAAGGTAAAAGCAGTATTGTCATACTAAAGAGCATGAAAGGAATAATATGACCTTGCACTAAGCCACTAATAACTAAGAAAGTCAACTCTTCAACTGAGTCTACAAAATCCATAATAGATTTTTAGGCTTCAATTTTAAGACATAATTAGATATAAGAATCTGGTTTGGATCCTGATACCTTTCCATATAAGAAGAGTTCAAACTAACGGTGAAATTTAATGTTGACAATCACATTTTCCTAATAAAAGTGACAATCAATGACAGTATTTTGATGTCACCAAAATTTATTCTCGCACTTGGGGGACCTTTTTACACCGTTAACTTGAACCTTTCTTCAAAAGTTACCCACATTTAAATATAAAATAAAAAAGTAGAAAAATAAAAACGTGTACGTGTTTATTTAAGGCCATTAAGAAGATTCAATATTGCAGATAATACAAAATTGGTTTAAATGCCTTCACATTATTAGTTTCATTCTAAGGGAGCCACAAACTACAAAGCAGATCAAGTTTAATATTTACCATAACCGAAGAAACATTCATGCTTCAATGAGTGAAGCTTAGACATATCCTGAAGTTACTATCAAAATCCATTTCCACATATTTGTAATCATAAGCAGCATCCTAGTTAACTATGTTCCTATTTGTCACCATCCTTGGTCTGTCTCAATCAGCATTATTTTCCATTAGTTGTAAATCTTCTAAATGCTTTCATAAGACGTTCTCCAATTCGTTTTAATCAACCAGTCTTCCACATTCTATTTTCAGTTATTATTCGTCACAATGGTTTCTCTGTCTAACTGTCTAATTAATTTTCACATTACCTAAGTATAGTTTCCCTTATTATCATTAATGGTGCTACTTCAAACTCTCTATGGCCATCTCCTGCAGTTTGGTCATTTTATTTATTCAATTTTTTATTTACACGTTAGTAATTGGAAATAGATTGTATGGAAAATTTAAGGTTATAAAAAATTTTCAATCCTACTTTGAAACAATTTTGACTACAGAATGTCAATTCACAACTAACAAAATTTCGTGGGGCAATTCAAGTATGGAGGCAATGTTAATTTGTTTTCAATTTTTTTTTTGCTACATCCTCTAGTGGCGTTTTTGGAATTTTCAAAATAAATTGAGTATTAATATTGTATAATTGAGTTTTTATTTTGGGAATATAATTTCGTATTAATATTATATTGTGTAAGTGAGATTTTTATTTTTGAGAATTTATATTGCTGTCTTCTTGTAGAGAGAGAGCTAAAGAAAATGGGTGTAAATGAGGTGGATGTGGTTTTAATATCTCACATAGAAACTTTATAAGAAAGTAAAAGGGTATATAACTAAAAGATAAAAAATAACTATTAGTCTTCTAGTCAAAGAGGTTATGATATGGTGCTTTGCGTTGGTGACTAATCGCGATACGCGGCATGCGAAAGGGTGCATCGTCGCTCGGAGCTTAAAGTTTTGTCAAAGTCAACCAGATCGACGGTTGTGGTTAATCGATCTGAACGGACATGATTTAACGACTGCTGAGTCGCACACTTGAAAGGAGAAGACTCTTCATGAACAGCCACAAAAATGGCTATAAAAAAGGAGTTCTAGGCCACTGTTTTGGACATCGAAAATGGCCATCTTCTCCTCTCTCCGTCCTCTTACTTTTTGATAGTCAAGTTAATATTTCAGAGTGTTCTTGGTTTGATCAAATCGTACATAGTTTGCATCAAACAAGTAGCATCTCTGCATTATATCCTAAAGGTAAATTTCATCTCCACTATGTACTCGCAGCTTTCATTCGTATGGGGAGAAATATTGCCTAAATGACAGCGTTCCTACAACGTGCCTTGTGGTAACTTGGATTCATAATTTGTTTTATAATTATTCCTTCATAAATTATAATAGGCGCGACACCTGTAATGGCACGCCAGAATTTATTATGCCAGCCAAAACTGAGGCAAATCTTCCAAAAATTGTACCTATAATATCAAAAGAAATACTCCTTATCTACATACCAGTTTGGAAAAGTATTACTATCAATTCACAAGACATATATCCTTCGTGCATCATGTTCTAATTCTACTTGCTATGTCATCATCTATTTCCACGTCAAGTAATATATGCAATAACATTAGAGTGACTTAAACTAATTTCTCTTATGTTGATTACCTCATAGAAATAATTTGAATATTGAATATTGATGAGCACATAATCAGTGTAATAATAATTGAAAATTACTTTAGTTCTACTAAATCCTACTCATTTTGATTACATTGCATTTCCTTATTTTTTTCATTTCTAAGGCCAGGTAATTCCTCCCAAGTGTCTTGCAAACTACTTCCTATACACCCTGAATCCGTCATCTCTCTCTTGTTATCTTCATAAACAGTGTTGCTAGCAAATAAGGACTTAGTATTGCTTCTCCTCTAATCCTTCTTTTATTTATAGACTGCAAAATTCCATCATTTATAATATGATTTTTTTTACTTAAATACATTACTTATCTTCGATTTTAGACTTTAATATAACTTTATAAGTTTATTAGACTTCACTAGATTTTTCGTTACTAAATGTGAAAATTTCGCTACTAAAAGTTATCTTTAGTGACATTTAACGATAAAAAATATACTAAAGTCTTATAAATTGATAAAATTTTATTAAAGTCTAAATTCAAAAATTAGTTTTTTATTAAAGTCAAATTGTACTTGACTGACTAACTTGTAAGAAGATAGTTCTCGGAATGTCGGTTTGCTTAAGGTTACAAGTGATATATCATTGCCAACAATGAGTATATCTGGGAGCAAGGAGACATACCCCGGGCATCTAAGAGAAAAAACACAAGTGATAATGGAGGAAATATGCCATTTTTAGAGATTATTTGTCATTTTATTTTATTTTGTATTTTTTTTTCCTTTTTTATTTGTATTTTTATTTCTTTTACTTTTTTATTTAGAGGTAAAGAGCAGTAATGACATTTTTGTAAGTAGAGCCTTAACTTGGACCCTAAGCTACTCCTCTTTAAATACCCACTTGTAAGCCTCATTTGAGGTAGACTTGAATTTTAAAATAGAAAAGAGTGTCCTCTTTAAAGTGGTTTTTGGATAATTTTAGGAGCCTTTTTACGGGTGATTTACATCAAATTAGTATCAGAGCGCGTGAAGCTCCACATTGGTGTTGGTATATCGGTGTATTTTTCATCAAAATCGTGCGGTACTCTTCAATGGCTCCAAAGAAATCCAAACAACTAAAAGAGGAGATTAAAAAACATCACAACAACAAATTAATGCCTTCTTCCAACTCAAATTTCAAAACCTTAGCCCTAGTCCTTGTCCCTATCATACCCTCCACATACTCTACCCCACCCCTGTCCCGGCCCCTCTTCCCCACCCCGTTGCCTTAGAAAAACCCATCCCCACCCTCGAAAACCTAGATACCCTTCGATCCAACCTCTACCCAGCAGTCGCCCCTCCCCAAAACCCTAAACTTGTTGCCGCAATCAAATCCCCTCGTGCGGCAGCCCCTCTACTCATCGCCAGCCCCTACACAACCCAACCCCAACCTGACGAACCTCTAAACCCTCAATCACACCACTCCAGCCCTCAAAGCAACCCTTCTAAACCCACCCTACCCCAAAAATTCACCTATCCAATCGTTGCTTCCCTAAAACCCCCTTAACCTAGCCGTTTCACCCCCGACGACCAACCTAGCACTTTTGACCCAGAAAAAAAACCTCCCCAAGTTAAACCCTAACCCCTCTCTACCCTGAACCCTCCAACCCACTATTTTTTGGCTCAATTCAAGATTGTGGGCGGCTAGTTCAAGATTAGGTTCTCTACCCAATCATTCTTCCTCCATCACGCATCCAAGCAGATCAAATCAACGATACAAACTCCTTTCCCAAACTGGTTGATGGCAAGAAGGATAGAAGATAGGATATTGGATTGTGTATTGGAGATATTTTTGTGGAGGAAGTTTGGGTGACTCGCATGCATTTTCACGAGCCAAAAACATTTGAATTGGGAGATTTCTTCCCAATCTTTGGGAGTAGGGATGATGATTTTGATGAAGTTGGATCGGCAGGTATCACTCTTATGGTTGAGGTAGTGATTGGAGGTGATGTGTTTGGTGGTGGGTTTGTTGATCCATTTTTTGTGACATTTGATAAGTGCTCGTTGGATATTTTTTGCGGCTTAGTGATAAGGAGGCTCATCACGAAACTCTGAGACCAAGATTTTGTTGGTCGGGCATATTTGGGTTGTATTCCTATTCTTTATGGACTTCTTGCAAGCCGGTACAAGGAGCGTTCCGAGAACGACTCTTCTTTCTTATGAGGAGCTCTTTGATGGGTGTTTTACTTTCTTACCGTCCATCTCCTACACTCGAGGACGCGCTTTTCGAAGTCGGGGAGAGTGACGAAAATAGGCCATTATTGGGGATTATTTATCATTTTATTTTCTTTTGTAGTTTCTTTTATTATTTTTATTTGCATTTTTCTTTCTTTTGTGTTTATAGTTAGATGTAAGGAGTAGTAATGTCATTTTTGTAATTAGGGTCTTAACTTGGAGCCTAAGCTACTCCTTCCTGTTAAATACCCACTTGTAAGCCTCATTTGAGGTAGACTTGAATTTTGAAATAGAAAATAGTGTTTATCTCTCTAAAGTGGTGGGTAGTTTCCGTCAAAATATGCAAGATATAGTAAAAATAGGTGAGATATAGTATTTATAGATATAACACGAAATCATACATGGTTTAACAATACCAACTTCATGATTAATGTGGTTGCTCTTTCTCATATATATTGACACTTGTAAATAAAAGAGGGCATGATCTCTTTGTCGCATTGTTGATCTTTATGATATGTCCTTGGTTGAGTGGAGATGTTTTCTTTATTTATGAGTGTTGGGAGGGGGTTATAGCTAGTATAAATAGGCAATAAACATTAAGGAGGGGCCCAGATATGCATCATATCCTTGACTTGCATAAAAACCTCTAAGTGGATAAGGAAATATATATATATATATATATATATCAGTGTTCTAAAAGGCGCACCTAGGCTTGGGGTTCGGGAGAAACGCCCCTCCTTAAGCGTTAGTCTTGATAAAAAGCCTTAATATATATATATATATATATCAGTGTTCAAAAAGGCGCACCTAGGCATGGGGTTCGGGAGAAACGCCTCTCCTTAAGCCTTAGTCTTGATAAAAAGCCTTAAGGCGCTCTTTTTTTTAAAACAAAATTTTTTTAGTAAAACGATATCGCATTTTAAAGACTTTTTTTTACAAACCGGACCAATATCTCATCCAAAATAATCAAATAGTATTTTAATTTGCAAATATTCAGACATATTTGTAAGGTATGTACAATTTTAGTATCCTTAATAGACTTGTTATGGTTAAAAATATTTAAATATATTCAAAAAGGCCTAACCACTTTTTCATGCCTAACGCTCGCCTAGGGTTCTAAGGTTTAAGGCTTGGCCTCCACGCCTCGCGTTTTTTAGAAAATTGATATATATATATATATATATATATATATATATATATATATATATATATATATATATATCACTATTCTAAAAAACCCGCCTAGGCTCCGCCTAGGCACACCTTGGCTTGAGGCTTGGGAGAAACGCCCCGCCTTAAGATTTTGACGCCTTATGCTTGGTAAAACCCTTAAGGCGTACTTCTTCTCTAAAAACAACAATGTTTTAGGGAAACGATATCGCCTTTTAAAGATTTTTTTGCAAACCGGACCATTATCTCATCCAAAATAATCAAATAGTATTTTTATTTGCAAATATTCAGACATATTTTTATGATATGTACAATTTTAGTATTTTAATAACCTTGTTACGGTTAAAAAATATTAAAATATATTAAAAAGATCTAAACGCCTTTTCACGCCTTTTTACGCCAAGGCCCGCCTAGGCTTCTAAGGCTAAAGGCTTGGCCTCCACGCCTCGATCACGCCCCGCGTTTTTTAGAACCTTGATATATATATATATATATATATGTGTGTGTGTGTGTGTGTGTGTGTGTGTGTGTGTGTGTGTGTGTGTGTGCGTGTGCGTGAAAGGTTGATGGAAATATAAAGAAGTCACAAAAATAAAGATGAATACAAGAGATTTAATGTGATTCAATAAAATACAACTTTCACATTTGTGATGCCCATCCGTTAGCAAAACTTGGGAACTTATACGAAACAACCAATGGCCCAATCACTGCTGCAAAGAACCCTTTAATGGATGCTAACATGTCTTCACCGACTTTTGTTAGCTGCCAACTTATCCACAATCCTCAAATTTATAACCCACAATGATAAAGGGTATTTTGGAGCCAAATATCACATGTTGATTCACCCACTCTAAACTTCTTGTTTAGAGGGGGACACTTGGCCCCTGGTTATGGTCCCTCGTTAAACTATGAGGTTCTCGATTGTGAGGCCCATAGTGGTAGTGTTATGTGGTTCTTAATTTTGAGGCACTCACTTGTATTATGAGTTCCTCGATTATGCCACCTATATAAAGGGAAGTTTGTGAGTACACATCTCCCACGAAGTGTTTTCTAATTATCCTTAAGACGACTTTTTAAAAAAATACTTCCTAGGTTGTCGGTTCTTTTAAAGTGCTATCAGAGTGGGCTACTGCTAGTTATTCACCTTTGATGATTGCTTGCGTGTTTAAATTTTCTTGATGGACTTTGATATGCTTACAAGTGTTCATTCTGAATATCAAATTTATGAGTTTGATAATGAGTCAATTGAAGAAAGTGCATTTATTCTCCAAAAAGTGTACAAGGAACTTTATGATGAAACATACAAGAGTCAATATGAAATTTGCAAAAGGAATGAATGACTTAAAAATAAAATATGCTCTTAAAAGAAGAAAATGAGTTTTTGATAACACAAGTCTGATGAAAACTCAAGTATCTCTAGATAGAGAACAATCAAAAGGGCAGGACTTGTTACTCTGAAATGAGGTCGAATCTCAACGTTTTGCAGTTTTTGATAATTTTTTAAACTTCGACAAAAGTAAAAACTCATGACAATAGTTAAGAACATGAAATTTATTTTCTTACCCTAGATTAGTCCAAAGATAGGTTGAGGCTAGGAATCTTATCTTAGAACGTGACTTAAATGCACTTGGCGAAGGAATTTGATAAGTCAGGAAGGATGTTGTAAAGTTGGAAAGCTGATTGTAACCTATATGTTATTGTCTCTCAATGCAAGTTACAAGGCTAAATCGAGTAGAAAAAGACGTATCTCTTGGGGGGGGGGGGGGGGGGGGAGGGGGGGACATAAATTAAAAGTTTTTTACCTAGTTTCCTACTTAGTTCCTTTCATTCCTACCACTATCGATTATTGTGCAGGGGAGACTAGAGAAGTTCTTGAAGGTTTTTCTTTGGAGGAAAGTAATAAGGAGTTTAAAGTATAGTTTACAAGGGTGGAGGGATGCGTGGGAACCAGAGTAACAAGGGGCGGGGTGAAAGATCAATCTTGCTTCACAAGCTCTTGCATTAATATGGCTTTGAACCTTTACGTTTGAGGATGGGAGGCTACAGAGGAGTGTAGTGGTGGCTAAATTCGAGGAAGGATATAGGACGAAGATCAAACTAGTTTGAAGTACAAAATGGAGCTAAGTCGTGCAAGCATATTATGGATGGATGGATGGATGGATGGATGGAATGACTTTAGATTATGAGGTCGAGCAGTCTCAAGCAAGTATGTGTTATATAGCACTGAAGATGGTAATAAGGTAAGGTTCTGGCAAGACTCTTGGTGTAATGAAGACTTACTGATGGCTAGGTTTTCGGGTTTATATCAGTTGGTAGTGAACTGGGGGACATTGGTGGATAATTAAGTGATATGAAGTGAGGGAAGAAGAATGTGGACTCTTCTCTTCAAACAATAATTTAATTATTAGGATTTAGAGGAAGTGAAGTCATTTTGGGGGGGCATTCCTATGGGAGAGAAAGATCAGTTATGGTAGAAGGGCTTGGGGCGATTTTCATTAAGCTTTTTTTATATGTTAGTGATTGGGGAAAAGGTAAGCATTTTTTAATGGAAGGTTGTATGGCATACGAGGGCCCCATTAGACGTATCCAATGAACTACAACCAAAGGATCCATCTTAAATAAGGAGGAGGGCGAGGAGGAAGGTGATAGTTAATAAATATATGTTGTGCAAGTGCGATGATGAGTTGGTGGATCATATTTTACTTTATTTCCCTTTTCCCAATTGTGGGAACTGTTGCTTACACTTTTTGGTGTGCAATGGGTGATACCGAGCTTAATTAAGGAGATGTTCAAAGTAATGAGGAGCTATTTTGATGAGACGATCCAACTGTGTTGCTTGGAATGTTGCACCCCTTTGTCTTATGCTGACGGTATGGAAAAATCATACTAATATATATGTTAAGTATAAGAAGTCTTCGACCCTCCTTACTCACATTTTTATGGTATACCCTTTGTATTTATGGTGTAAAAATATATACCTTGGTTTTTTTAGTCATTTATAAAGTTTTTGAATGATTTATGGGGAGGAGGTCGAGGTTAGTTGGCATCCTTTTTTTTTTTACTCTTGTGCATTTGTTCCCTCATGGCCTTTCCTATTTTTTCTATAATAATCCTCGTCGAATTTTACGAAAATACATATGTTTCCATCAAACAAAAATTTTATTGGCTTTGATACGTCTAATCCTTCTTCTTTTGGTGCCAAGATTATTGCGAAAGAGTCAATCATCACCCATAAGCATTAGTCAAGAACATCCTTAAGGATCAACCCGATGGTTGACCCTTTCTTGAATTTACTCTTGTTCGTTTTGTAGTAGCAAATGTCTGTTAGGAACTTTAAAGAGTGTATCGAATGCTTAGGAACAATTGTTTCACTAATTTGAAGTATTTCAAATTCTTTGAGTCAAAATTACTAGTGAGAACTTAAAGAGAGAAGGCAAAGCGTTAACTAATGTTTGGAAGTTTTAAGTCAAAATCACAAGCCCAATGTACATTCTAAGGCTAGAATAAAAAATAAAATAAAAGTCTCAAACCCCATGTTCTCATTGTTAAGTCTGAATGGGTTTAGAAAGACATTTTGATTACCTAATATATTACTAGACATGTTGATTGTCACTCGCATTGATATTCACCATTCTAAACCTTTATTTGGTAGGGAGTTTTTTTACAAATAAAGTATTTATTAGTTCCTTGGACTAGGTGTAGTTTTCGACTGATTGTTTATCTAGTATGTTATGTACGCTTGTACATTTGGTATTCTTTCGGGGTCTATTGTTTTTCAATTGGTATAATACAATAAAAAAATCTTGATTTTGAATCAGTTTTTTATTTTATTATCCTTTTCAAAATCATGTTAATGCATGTTGGTTAAGAAATCGAATTAATTTATGATTATACTAACGATAATCATTATGAATTTTTTAAAATTTGATTAAATTTTCATAGGCATTCAAGAATTCTTATGTATACCTCACACATACAACTTCAACATTACTGAGGTGTATCGAACATGATAAGTCTTATCGAGTTTTCTAATCAATTCTTTCATTTTATGAATGTGTTACATTTGGCGGCTGGTTGGACTTGGTAAATTATTCAAAGAAAATGCATTGTGTGCATGGAAAGACCTATGAGCAATGTGAATATATATTATAAAATTCATTATGAAAATTGTTTTTATTAATCTACAATCCCAAGTGTGTGTGTAAGTTATCATTGAAAAAATTATGAAAAATTACTTAAGTCAAATATATGATATCGTGTGCTTAATGCATAAAAAGATTCATACTTGAAAGGTATATTACGGGAGAAAAAATTAGTATAATATTCAATGGGATGGAAATGTTTTTGAAAGAAAGAATCGGATTTTAGTTTATTAAATTATTGATTATAAAATTTGATTGACTATGTATTGGTTTGAACTTGAACTTCACCTTGTATTTTACTAAAAGTTATAGTTTATATGCCTCTAAATTGAGGATGTGAAAGATTCTTAATTTTTTGGACAACTTTTGCTAGGAGTGAGTGAGTGGTTCTCATAATTTCACGATCATATAAATTAACTAAGGTGTACTGTTTTTAAGTATTCATGCTCTTGGGATGTTGGGGTTGATTTTTTTTTTTTTTATAATTACAAATCTTTCGAGCCGTAGTTTAATTTAAGGGGTGATGTGTCTTTTACTTGAATAAGACCTAACCTTATGCATGATTGTTAACTTCCCATATTTTATGCATATCATATTCTTAATGCTTACTATCGATACTTGTTTGTTATCCTATACCATTTTCATACATTCCATCGTGATTTCACTGCATTATGTGATAAAGGGGGGATATATTGCATAGTTTAAGGGGAGTTTTGATTATTTTTATTTATATATGCATATTACAAACTTGCTTTATACCTATTATAGGTTGTTATGTGTTATACAATTATTAAGAGATCTCACTCCACATTACAAAGTTTTCCATAAAAGTCTGATTTTCATTAATATGAGTCGATTAATTTTTATTATAATTGAGTAATGGTCGTTTATCTTTTTCTTATTTTTGGGATAGATTGTAACTTGTTAGTCATTTGTTTCTTTATCCTTAAATAAGCCACGTTCAATGATTACAACTTAAACTATCCAATCAATAAGCACGCTTGGGTTATTCCATTTCCCCCTAGCAATTAGAGCCGAGTTGGAACACTGACAAACCCAATTTACCTAACCCGATTGGGTTTGGTCATGCGTTTCGATTTGTCTTGTGCATCTTTGACATTTATGGAGAATATGACTTGGATTATCCGACCCTTATGTGGGAAGTTTGTTTTCGTACACTTCAATGATACTTACATTTATAGTCAAACTAAAGAGAAGCGTGTGTATTGGTTGTCTAGGAGCAAGAGTTACACCGGGAACTTAAAAAATGTCTTTACATTGTTTCCTTAGTTGTATTTATGGGATTAGTGGATTTTGCAAAGGAATTAATTCCATCAAAGACAAGATTTATTAAGAATAAATGTCTTATTGGGAAAGTTTGAGCCTTGCATTACAATATATAAGATTTTGTAGCCCCTTTACCCATTGTCAATTATTTTGGTTGGAAACTCCAATAGGTAACATGTCATCGGTCCTTACATGACCCAACGACCCAATTAATCCATGTTACCCAATATAAATATGTCCACGTTGTGGAGTTTTGGCTTAAAATACCCCTAAACCCATGTTTTTGTCGAATAGTGCGACCAATGAAAATCGGGCTTCACTGCAATGAAGCAGGTAGTGCTTAAGGGCAAGGTTTCTGGATTAATAGGTGCGACCATCGAAGGGCTTGATTCACGGTAGCAAACATGCCCAGATTTGTATGAAATTGGCTTTATAGTGGGGGTATTTTGGGGATTTGCCACAAATTTGTTCCACATATAAAAGAATCATTTGGGGGGTTAATTCTCTAAGTCTTTAGTTGCTCGGTGAGAGTTATAGAGAGTCTTTGTCCAAAGGTGAGGGTTTGGGGTGTGAGGTGATGAATTTATTCTCTCACCCATGGGTATTGCTCAAAGGGAAAAGAATCGTATGAGTGCGAGTGTTTATATATGGTAGGTGTGCTCAAATTATACTTTATGGGGGATTTCTCACTGCGTTTTATGTGAGCGGAATATACTAGATTGGATACATGAAAAAATAGCTGGGAAACACTCGAGGGCAAGAAATTACGAAGGTTCTAGGCTTAGAACTTGGACTCACTTAGGTGAAGAGTTGATGTACAATTGCTATTTGAGATTTAGATAGGAAAGTAAAGGGTACATTGGAAAACAACCGAAAAACGCTCGAGGGCTAGAAATTGTGAAGGTTCTAAGATTAAAACTTAGATTCACTTGGGTGGGGAGCTGGGATGGCTATCTGGGATTTGGATAAGAGAGCAGAGGGTATGTGATTTGTCCTTCTATACTATCCATTGTACTTATAATTTCTTAAAATATAGTGAAATCGGGGTCTCTTTGTAGATGTAGTCAAGTTGCTGAACCACGATCTTATTGTTATCTCTGGTTTACATTTTTATGTGCTCGTCATTATTACCATTTTATCTGGATTATTTGGGGTTATGGTTGTTTGGAGGGTGCCCCAACAAATTGAGTATCGAGGCACAACACATGTGTTAGGCTTAAGTCACACTACATGTGAGGGGGCTTGTTGAGAATACAAGTGTCACATGAAAATTTTAAAGTCTTGCAATACAATATATAAGATTCTAAGGAACCTCTGCCCGGTGTCCACTAGTTTCGGGCTAGAAATTCTAATATTTAACATGTTGAGAATATATATACTCACATCGGAAAGTTATCTTGCACCACAGTATACAAGAATCTTGGGGTCCATCTACCCATTGCCATGATATTCAATAGTGGAGGGGTCCATCCAAGAAACCTATAGAGCAAGATTTGATTTCCCATAGGTTATCCCACTTCTTTTAGATATGTATCCAACTCCTCAGCTTTATTATGGTCCCAATATCCTTCCTCGTGAGCTATTTTGCACCTCCATTTAATTGAACTCCTAAAGTACAAACTAGGTTTTAAGACTTTAAGGCCAAGATGATTGTGCCCTAGTCGTAGCACTTCTAAATTTCATTAATTTGTTTTATCTTTCGTGCAACCCCTACAAGACATGAGTGGATAACTAATTGCAATGTTAAGCCATAATGGGCCATTGCCATCATTTTGCATTTAAAGGCCCCACACTTTAATATTTTATGTATGACTTAGAATTTTATGACGTAGCACACAATTATTGACACTAGTATTTAATGCACTTGGAGTTTGTTATCAAGCAAACTCATCAGGTGCTAAATTATCTCAACATATAGAGGAAGATAAGTGAGCGATATGCAAATTGGTCGAGTTTTATTCAGGGGTCCACCTTTGAACACCCATATAATTTAGGGTAGTAGGTTTGGTTAGTTTATGTTTTGAGTTTGAATGAGCATGTGTTAGTTAGTTGTGATATATAGCTTTATGTTTGGGTTTTGGGAGCTCCGTTCACGTACGCGTTAGCCCCATGTTTGGACTTTGTTGTTTAAAGTTATTAGCCCATAATGCAGTGCCCATTGCATTAAATATCTAAAATATTTATTTAAGGTCCCTAATTTATGACGAGGGAGAAGATATTTTGCAGGTCATATGGGGGTAGCTCACACTTTAAACTGCAGTTGTGAGTATTTCGCCTAACCATCGAGAAGAATGCTAATGATTTTATCCATCGATGATATGTTTGAGAGAGAGCAAAGGAATAATAGTCAAATATCGGGTTATACTATTCCAATTCATGATAAGCCTTGATGCCATGTTTCGACATATCATGTTGTTAAGTCAATGAAGAATCTAAAAGACATAACTTTCAATTCATTATAAAGGATTAAATCTTTAAGATGGCCCACTTTATCCCTTCTAGTCATAGTTTAGATGCCTTAAATGTAATGAATTTTTACATCAACAAGGTTGTGCATTATTGTGCATAATATTATTTTAGCTTAAGATGTTCATTTTTAAAGGACACGTCTACAAAAATTTATGCAACCTCCTCAATTGTTTCAGCTTGTATTCTACACCTTTCATAAACTAAATTGATGGTCAGACAAAGGTAATTTACTAGATCTTGCAGAGTTGTTAAAATGTTTCATCGCTCATACTCCAAATTGTGGGACACCATTATGGATCATATGGACTTAACATACTAAGTATTTCACTATTCAACTAACCTTTCTCCATTTTATATTGTATTATATACATGACCTACTATTCGGGATGATTTAGTTAGGCCCCTTCCACAACTCTTATATGTTAGTCCGCCTCTGATATTGCAGCGCGTATGGCAACCATACTTAAGTTGTGTCTTCAGAGGGTGTACTTGAGGTCCAAATGCATTATTTTGGTCTCTTGTCCTTTCAAATGCAATTATGTGGAAATTATTTATGTGTTGGACTTTTCATTGGATTTTAAAGTTTACAAGTCCTTAAATCCTAATGATCTGACTCCGCATTTGTCACACATGATCCTTTGATTACCTTTTCGTCTGAGGTGGATGATTTGACTCTCGTTTATAGAAACCGAATTTGGGTCATCGTAAACACGATTTTGGTTATTTCTAGGAGTTGTGCTTAAAAGGATCACGAGAAGGTATCTAGTTTTTGCACTATAATATTTGCTTACAATGCCAAACCATTTGTTTCCATTTAATCCTCTGTTCAGTGAAATATCATGTGTTTAATCAAAAGGCATTATAGGCTTGTCCCTTTGTCGTATGTAAGTCCTTCCCATCATTTTGCATCGCTAGGTAGTAAGTCTTTGTATAAGGAGGGAGTGGAGTAGATATCATGGGTCACATGTACCATTTGGCTATAATAACACCTTTTCCTTGATTGATATCAAATTTTTAATTCATCCTATTTTAATGGTACGTTCTCATATCCTTATGAGACTTCTCCCCCACTTTAACTCTGTGTAAATGCTATTTCACTATCACCTTCTCTGTTACCCTACGTAGGTCAAGTTTTCACACCCATCTTATGGGGTTTCATATTCCTCTTTATGAGCGTCATTCTGTACTCACCTTCCTCTATTTTTTTAATCAAACACATCTACTCTAGTCTCTCTAGCACAACACCTACGAACTCCAACATCAATATATATATTGTGGTACCATGACCAACTGAATACCCTATTATATGTTTCGCAGTTAGTAGTTGTTAGGAGTTTATAGGGGCGGAGCTACTGTGGTGCGAGTGGGTGCGGACGCACCCACTGGATTTCTGATTTATTTTTATTTTTATTTTATATATATATATATATATATATATATATATATAATAACTTAAATGTTGAGGTTAAAAATCATAATTTCGAAAACTTAAGTCCATACACAACACAACATAGCTGGCCCTATTTTCATTCAACAAAACACAATTAATTGTTAACCAGAGCTCCTTCTTAACCAACTTCTTCATTCCATTTCTTCATTCCCCCAAATCCGGCCCTCCTTGTCCCAGCATCTCGGCCCATCCCCCTTGTCGCCACCAACAACCTGCATCCCCGCCCCTCCCCTTACCTGCATCTCCGCACCTGTCGAGAAACCAGCCGAAAAATCAAGGTGTGTTATGTGTTCATTTTTTTTGTTAGTTTATTTTCTTGTATTAGTTTATTTGTTTTTAATTTGTCTAACATTCCTATTGGTTATTAATTTATTTGTTAAAACACTCTTAATGTTGTTATATTTATTGGTGTATAAAATTGTTGGAAAATAAAAAATTCGAAAAAGTAGTATAAAACTTGAATTAAACAAAAATTAACCCTGATTTAAAACTGTTATATATAAATTAATTCTGATTTACGTTAGATTTTTATGTCATATAAACTGTTAAGATTAATTTAATTCCATAACTTAATTCTAATTCTAATTTCAAATAACTTATTTCTGTTAGATTAATTCTGTTTTTTCTATTAATTTCAAAATATGTTGAAGTATTTTAAAAAAGCGAAAGAGTCATCCTCGACTCCGCCTCCTCTGCCTCCATCTTCGCCTCCACCACCCATAGTGGAGACAAATTTTGAGGAGTACCCATTTGATCTGGGGTTAAGCAAAAGCATTCATAGCTTTGGTGCTAAAGAGAAAAATTTATTCGAACGTATTACTTGCAAAAAGGCCCATGTCAACCTAAGAATCATGTGTTCCCTTGGCATTTATGCGACAATGAAAGACATAGATTCATCCCATCATGGTTTAGCGATCACTCTTATTGGTTGGAATCTAGCAGACAAAAAGATGCGGCATTTTGTTTGTGTTGTTATCTTTTCAAATGTGAGAATGGTGATCAAGGTGGTGGTGATGCGTTTGTTGTTGAAGGGTATACAAATTGGAGAAAGAAAGATAGGTTTAATGTGCATGTTGGAGAACCACCTAATGTTCATAATCAATGTTTGAGGCCGTGTCAAGATCTAATGAACCAAAAATAACACATTGACATGGTGTTGTCTAACCATTCCAATCAGACTCGAATGGATTATCGTATTCATCTAACTACAATAGTTGATTGTATTAAATTCCTTTTGCACCGAGGGATGGCTTTGCGTGGTCATGATGAATCTCAGGAATCTTGTAATCGGGGAAATTTTCTCGAACTCTTAGGATTTCTTTCTAAGCTCAATGAGGAGGTCAATAGAGTGTCACTTCATAATGCCCCTGGAAATCATACGCTAACATCACCCATGATTCAAAAACACATAATTAGTGCCATAGCGAATGTGACTACAAGAGATATTCTTTGTGAACTTGGTGATGGTTTATTTTCTATCTTAGTTGATGAGGCGCGTGATGTATCAGTGAAAGAACAAATGGACATTGCTCTACGGTTTGTTGGTTCAAGAGGGTGTGTTGTTGAGCGTTTTCTTGGCATTGCATATGTTAGAGATACGACTGCTTTATCACTAAAGCATCCAATGAATCTCTTTTTTCCCGTCATGGTTTGAGCATTTCGAGTTTACGAGGCCACGGCTATGATGGAGCTAGCAATATGAGAGGCCAATTTAATGGCTTGAAAAGTTTGATAATGTTAGACAATGAGGCAGCTTATTATGTTCAGTGTTTTGCACACCAGCTCCAATTAACACTTGTAGCTGTCACGGAGGGGCATAAAACTATTTCTACATTTTTTGATATAATTTCCCTTTTATCAAATATTGTTGGAGCTTCATGTAAGCGAAGAAACATACTACGAGAGAAACAATTTGAGAAACGTGTTGAAGGAATCTGCAATGGTGATATGTTGACCGGCAAATGCATGAATCAAGAAATGACAATGAGACGAGCTGCAAACACACGTTGGGGATGAAGGGACAAATAACAAGCAAAGAGGTCATGCTGAGGGACTTTTGAAGAATGTGCAATTATATGACTTTGCATTCATTTTACATTTGATGAAAAATATTTTGTCAATTACAAATGATTTGTCCCAAGCTTTACAGAAAAAAGATGAAGAAATTGTAAATGCCATGAATCTTGTGAGGATAACAAAACATCAATTGCAAGATATGAGAGATAATGGGTGGAAATTGTTGTTAGCTGAAGTCTCATTACTTTGTGTCAAACATGAGTTGGATATTATACAAATGGAGGATTTATATGGATTTTGTGGAAGGTCAAAGCGTAATGTTCATGAGAAAACAAATCTTCACCATTATCGAGTTGAAATGTTTTATCACGTGATAGATTTACAACTTCAAGAGTTGAACAATCATTTTATTGAGGCAAATACGGAGTTGTTGTTTTGTATGGCCTACCTTGGTTCCTTTGATTCATTTGTTAAATATGATGCAGAAAAATTGCTTCTATTTGCTGAATTTTACCCCGCGAATTTCTCTCCTATGGATTTAATGCATATTAAGCGTCAACTTGGAACCTATATTATGGATGTGCGCTCTGACGATCGATTTGATGAAGTTGAGGGGATTGGTGGGCTAGCTAGAGTACTTATTTAGACAAAGAAGCATACTTTATAACCGTTAGTATATTTACTCGTGCAACCGACATTACTTTTACCCGTTGCTACTGCGACAGTTAAAAGAATTTTTTCTGCTATGAAGATTGTTAAAACTTCACTTCGTAACAGATTGGGGGATGAGGTGATGAATGATTGTTTGGTGGCATATATCGAAAGAGATTTCTTGGATGATATTGACACTGAACATATCATTCAAATTTTCCAAAAAATGAAGTCTAGAAGAGTTGCATTGTAATAATTATCATATAATATTTTGATAATGGTTTTAATGCATGGTTTTTTTTGTTGAAAATAAATATTAATGCATGTTTTTTTTTTGAAATTTTCTTTAGTACTAGATTTATTCCCAATATAATTAAAATAACTCAAATAAAAATCGCCTCGAGGGCTCCCGCACCCGAATCCCAGGGAAACGTCAGACATTTTTTGCACCCACTAACTCATAATCCTAGCTCCGACACTTGGAGTTTATATGATTGTTTCGAAACTTTTTGGACATGACACTTGTGGAATTTTATTTCTTATTTCATTTACAATTTTTCATTTTCCTCGTCTCTTTATTGAGATGTTCTTTTATTTCCTCATTTTCCTCTGTGAAATATTTTTTCTTCCTGAAACGCTACAAGCTTATAATATTAGATGTATTTGACAGCGTATATTTGTTGGTTATATCTTTATATATGTATGTATAACTTTTATGTGTTCTCTATGTGTCCTTGTGTTTTTAGATTTTATCGTGGCAATATATCTTTGTCGAGTAGTACTCGTGTCCATTATATGTTTCCATGTGTCATAAGTGATTATGAAGTTGTTTATCGCACCATAAAATGGCATTTTTTGTACCAAATGAATCAACAAGCTCTGAGAGACATTCGTAATATTCTCAAATAAATTCTTGCCATGATATCGAGCGTATCAAGAGGAGGTTTGTGCGATTTCTCTTGTGGGTGCTGATAAAGGCACCACGAATTTTTTTTCCAACACCGTACAATGCATAGAAAGCATTGTACATTATATTTAAAAAAGCACTACAATGGTGTTAGTGAGAAATTCTTGAGGTGCATTTATCCGCACCCTTCTATGATATACATTGTATACAAATTACTCACTTACAATGCAATTCTAGTATTTTCATCAAGCTATTTAAGTATTATTTTAGTTATTACATTTGGAGCCTCTTAAAATATTTTAAAAAAAAAAGAATACGTGCATGAATTTGACCTAATGGCGTTTAGGTAGTCATACACGTGACCCACCTAATCAGAAGCGCTGCCAGATGCCGGTAGGGAGCTTGGTTTCAGTAAATTCAAATGGTATTGGTGGACACAAGCTCAGGGGACAACTATTTGGGATTTAAAAAGTAGGTTTTAGCTGCACCACTGCTGAAAATGCGTCCCTTCAACTCAATGACTAACACCTGGCTATTCACATGCTAGGAAGAAGGGAACCAGGAACAGAACATAGAGACAGCCAGCCGATCCCTATTCGCAGCAATCCACGCAGGTATCATAAAAGACACATAACAATTAAGACTAATTAAATACTCTCAACAGTTATGCTTTTTATAGTACCAAGAAACAAGACCGTTCATGGTACAACAACACTATAATCCAAAGAACCTAAAGAGAAAACTAAGTAAAACCCATGTGGGAAAAAAAGGCAAGATAACAAATAAGCATTATAAGGAAATAAAAATGAGATTATTTATGAGGACTTACCCGAGGAGGAGAATAGCTGAGAGACACAAATTGTTGAACAAACTCAGTTCTTTCCTTTACCCTTGTGGTCTGAATGGCGGCCACCATCTCCATAGTAGAGCTGTAATCGGCCATCAAATCCAGGTGAAAACGTGTGATGAGTCTCCAATGGTGTGGCAGCGGTTGGGGCTGCGGTCCCGATGAAGAAGGGTAAGTTTGATCCGTCTATGGGATTGAACCTCTGAATGTGAGGAAACAAAGACGGTGTATTGGACTGAAGGGTCCCCCTATTGTAACCAGCAAGGCCGGAGGAGATTGTGAAGTTGAGATTATAGTCACTCCCGCCACTGGAACCTGGGCCAAGATTATCTGGGACGAAAGAAAACTGCTGCATCTCCTGATGATGATCTCCTGTAACACTAAAAGGGGTAGAACTTGAAGACATAGGAATAGAATTTATCCCTGAAAACAAAGATGGAGATTGATGGTTGTTTCGAAGTCCATTTGTGAAATAATCCATAGAAGTTGGGGACCAATGCCGGGGAGACTTATGAAACAAATTAGACTCACTAGTAGTCGTATTGTTAACAACATTCATACCACCAGTGAGAAGTTCAATGAAGGAGGAATCGTGTGGTAAATGGTTAACATTTGGGTGATGGGCAAACCCAGATTCACTCTCTTTTCCTTTCTCTTTCACTGCTGCTCTACCTCTAGCCCGCTCACGTGCTTTCAACCGACTTTCAGATCGGGAAAGTGATAGCCCCGACCCTTTACTCGTCTCTGAAGTACTACTGCAACCAGATTTTGACAAAGAAACATTTTGAAATTCCAAGTCAGCAGAACCCCCACTGGACCTCTTTTCATCACTAAGCTGTTTTGGGGTGTCCGGAAAAGAAGTGTTTAAAGAAGGAAGCTCAGATATAGAAGTAGCCGCGGCGTTTAGTAACCACTCAACAGCTTTACTGGGTTGGTCATACCCAAGTCGATCTTGTAAATCATAAAACTGTATAGCCGTGGTTACAGCTAAACGTACACGCCGGTCTCTTAGACCCTTTGAGGTCAAAACTTTGCTGTGCCGATCTTTTACACCAGAGGTTCTAGAAACCCTAACAATCCGTGAAGATGGCCACCCACAAAGCCGATTAATATCATTTGCACAATCTCTACCCTTCTTCATATGTTCATCTTCATCCTCATCATTAATCTTGTTCACATCACTCCTAGTGTTGTTACCGATCCTAGCAAACTTGGAACCTTGCATTTGCATCCCCTCCACCTCCATGCCGCTTTCATACCTTTCTCAACTTTTTCATCCTCCCATTTTTGGAGAGAGAAAACACTTGTGGGTGGGAGGATATTAGGGTTATGAGAGAGAAAGTGGGGGGACTGTATTTTAGGTTGTCCTTTGCATTGATGATGAGTATACAGTGTGTATTTTGGCTTTTGTACCTATACATACATAATGATAATAATACATACAGGCTTCATCTACACTGTGATAGATCACCTTCACTACTAGGCCGGTAATGTCAGAGGAAGTTCCGTTTAAGCTTTTTGCAGTGATTTTAAAAGCAAGGGAAAGGCTGTGTCAAATGCTCAGACTCTCTCACCTGCCATATATTATAACCAAAATAAATAAATAAAAATAAAATTAGGAATCAGATGCTAGGAGACGTACAGTTTTTAAGCTAGAAAGCCATACATACCTTTAATCCCAACTTTATAACTTTGAGCAGTAATTGCGTACGAGTCGTCTATCTATGTTTTGAGCTGTAAATTGCAGACATTAATAGTAAGCTTAAAACCCACCCATAACAAAACAAATAATACAGTGTTCACTTGTACCTTATTATAAATACTATAGATAAAACATATTAAAATGGATGAGTTTGTTACCACTTGTAACAAGATTCAATAGACGACAAAATACATGTCCAGAGCTGTTGGATCTGACTGTTTAGCTGCAGATTAGCTACAAAGTCACAAAACAACATATCGAACAAAAATCTTCTCAATTTCTGGTGGCGTGTGTTAATAATCAATGAGAGGATTAATGGATAGGATAATGTCCTATGTTTTTTATCTTCGAAAAGGAGGAATAAAACAAAAAACCAAACTCAAATTTGTATATTTTGGAATTGAAACCTGTAAATGTGTCACTTCATAGGACAAAACCTGCGACGGTAAGCTCTGGATTGTCACACGAATTTCGAAACTAAAATTGCGCAAGATTTCTTTCCGAGGAAACAATTGAAAAAGTGTCCAAATGCAAACTTAAGCAGTTTGGCTTGTTTTTGTTTCTGTAATTATTTGTAGTGAGAAAAGGTGATGACCTGGGGTATGAATGTTGGTCTCAAGGAAAAAATCTGAAAAAGCTAATACAAATAAGAGAGAGAAAGATCGAGCACGTTATTCTATGCCCTAAGCCATCCCTCCATTCGAACAAATCAACGGGCTTATCGGCAGAGGCCCGACACAGCGCCGTTTCATTTCATCCTTTAAATATGTCCATCTCACCATTTTTGCCCATATGATTAAACTATTAATTTACCCATTTGGACTTTTCTAGTTTATTTTCAATTTAAAATTTGGATGGGGAAATAATTTTTTAGGGGTATGTATTTTAAAAATAGGATAACAAATACGTTATTTATAGTTTTAGCCCTTATTTTTTAATAAATTCCTTGGTGCTGGCTCATATTCATAAAACGTCAACCAATCACAACATGCCACATGTTTCTTTGATTTGAAAATAGAAACTAAAAATGAAAACGAAATGTTTGTTGTCCTCTATCCATAATCAATATTATTTTAAGTCCTAAAAGTACATAATCTATTTTTTTTTAATCTAATTAAGTTGCAAGTTAGAAAATTGAAACTTTTCAACCAAGTCAACCAAAAATCAATCATATTATAATTAGGTCCCTTACAAACAAATTGATCTTAGGTCCTTAACTAATAAATTTTAAACACTAAAGGAATTTTGATAAATTTTAAATATTTAAGCCCACTAATTCTCTTCTTGTGGAAATCTACGTTAATGGCATAACAAACGGACCTAATAGTAAATTATCTGTAAATGTTTAAAAATTGTTACTAAGGGATCTAATCGTAAATTGCTCAAATTTTTTTAGCATGATTTTTTTTTCGGGTTTATATTAAGAAAGAGTGTAGTGAAAAAATACAATTAGAATGGTATTGCTAAAATCACCGCAAAATTTCCTATCAAACAATGCGAGCTTTCAAACACCACATAAGTAGACATACCACTCTCAATAGGCATCTCCACTCGTCACTGGTACATAAAATCAAACACGTAGTTGGTGCGCTCAATGCCATGAATTCTAAAAAAACTATATGAGTCGAATTTGGCTTAAATTTTAAATAGAAAAAACATAATTTACTTTGTGAAGCATCTCCTTGTCTTTATCTAAAGATTTGCAAAACCTACGTCATTTATCCCATGGATCCTAGCGATTCAAAGCTTGTTTTGTGAGGAAAAATGCACAGAGATGAACTTTGATCATCTACCTTTATAATTATGATTAAGGATCTCATTAATCACATTATATTGGTGCTACATCTCAAAGTGGGAGGTTGTGATTGGGTGTTTACACTTGGAGAGTGGATACTTCTCATTAATCACATCACAGAAGAAGCCTTCTATTTGATTTTTGCTACATCGTTAAAAGCGAGATCAGATCTCGTTCGAATGAGATCAACATCTCGTTTGAACGACTCTGCATTATCGTTCGAACGTCGCGCCGCCTTAAGTTTTGTATAAATACATGTTTCGTGCTTAGAACATTTTAGAATTTTGCCAGATACGTTTCTGTATGACTTTTGCGAAACTTCTTTAAGTTTGTGTGTTTAAAAGACTGCTTAATTCACAAAAAAAAACATCCTTGAATACTGTTCTTATAAATTTTTAAACTCTAGAAGGTTTTGTATCCTTTGCGTACACCTTTGTGGAGAGGATCTCTATGGGTGACTTATGATACCTACGGGGATTCACTATTGAAAATTGAGGCTGAGGCTAAAGGAGGAAAACTGTGATCTTTGTGGTTCTCGAGGGAATCATTATTGTCGACTGAGGTCATTGTGGTTCTTGCGAGAATCATTATTGTATTTCGCTTGTGAGTTTGTAAGATTTGTTTTGCTAATTATTGGTGGAATAAAAGCTTTTGTCCTGCGGGGATTTTTCCTTAAACTTGGCATTTGTTCAATCCTTGTTGGATTTATCTGTTTTATCACATAGATGCATGGTTAGGATAAAAAGATCAAATATGTTTAAAATTTGATTCCTCATCTACAATTGGTGTTGCAATCTTTGTTTGGAACCACCTACAATTATTTGCACTCTACAAATTGGTATTAGATCAGGCTGCTCCTAGTTATTGAGTGATCCCGATTTTTCAAAAAGTGTTATTTTTGTGTGGTTATTTATTTCTCTCTCTTGGATCGTTTTACTTTTCTTTTGATGGATTCTCCTAGTTTTGACAAATTAAATCTTTTGAATTTGAAGTTTGCAAAAAATAATTAAAATTCTACAAAAAAGAAAATTCTCATTTTAAAACTGTTATTAAATATGTGCAAACATTTCAAACTCAAAGAGATATCATTCGTGAGGATTTTGTTGTTTTATATGATAACTTTACATCTTTAAAATTGCCTAAGGATGAGAGTGAGAATAGAGTCCTGGTTTTGGAGAAAGAATTAGAGAACTTAAAAAGTTCTAAGGTTTGTGTTTGTGCCAATGAGGATAAAAATAATTTGATTAATGATTACAAGAACGTGAGAAGACTGTTAGAGATAAGTTTTCTTCCATTGAGGGGGTGGGGGGGGGGGGGGGGGGCGAGATAGCCTTTAAGGAATGATTGAAATTTTGAAAAAGGAGTCCCTAAAATTGGAATAGTCTAATTCTTTGCTTGAGTCTAAAATTTTAAAGTTAAAAGATAATTTAAAAGATTCGAGTAGTTTAAGTAGTGATGGTAATGTCTCACATGTTTCTAATGCATCGAGTATTAAAGCCAAAATCATTGTTTGCTTTAGAGGGTCAACCAAAACTAAGGACGCTAGAAAAGGTCAACCCATTGGTAACATTCCTCCTATTTACACATGTTCACATTGTGGTAGGAAAGGTCACCTTAGGCGTTTTTATTATGATCTTAGAAGAGGTCCTATGAAGTTTAAGGATAGTGTTCTGTTAGTTCCCATAACCCCTCGAGTTAGGTATACACCTATTCAGGTTAGAAAATTAGTTTTGGAGATGCTAAATGTTAGATTGGTTGATTCTCACATGCTTGCATATGATTCTTCACATGCTATTTCTTACCATTGATTGCTTGCATGGTTTGTTTGTCACACTCTAGTTATACTTCATGATATAAATTTGCTAGTATTACGACATATGTACTTTTTGTATTATATTTTACATTTATGGAGTCATATTGAAAAAGATGAAAAGATTTTTGGTTTCATATATTTTTTTGAAAATCCTAAAAGATATTCAATTTTAGTGTATTTTTAGTTTTACACATTTGGTATGGTATATTAGTGTGTTTGAATCCAATTCACTACGCAATTTTCATATGGCTAGAACATTTGGTTATGACTTTAGATACTTAGATTGGTCATAACTATATTTATGGAGTTGTTTCGAATTGGATTTGCTTTATGAATTTGACTTTGTATATGCCTCCACACACAGAGGCACGAGCTTATTAAAATTTGACTTGTGATGTATATTTCAGCTTGGTTAGATTTTCTCCCATCAATTTTGTCATCTATATGTTTATTTGACTGTGAAGATTTGTGCATGTAAGAATTGTTTTCCTTGAGAGTTTGTTTAATATTAAAAAAATGCGAGTGCACGGAAAAGAGCTACGAGAGGCAAGTGAACTCGTTGTGAAAGCCACGACTTGAAAAGAGAACAAGAAAAAATTAAGTCAATAAAAACAAAATATGCCAAAATGGGGCGAACATAGTTCAGTTTTATTGCTTATTCAAAAGAAATCACCACAAAAGAAAATGAAAAAAAAAAAAATAGAACATATGATCATATTTATCTTGTGAGAGTATTTAGTTGAAGATCAACGGGTTTGCACAATTATACCTAATTATGCTTATTTTTTCATGACGTTATTGATTTGTATAATCATCAATATTCTAGGTTTGTGTTCATTGTACCTGTTTTGTTCATTAAGTTCAAATTTATTTTTCACTTGAGGTAAAATCTTAGTTCGATAAAGTTTTCTTGTCAATTAGAACTTCTTGAATATATTTGAGTGTTTGGATTATTATTCTTTTGTTACTAGTTCACACCCATTCATTCCATCATATATGTTTGGACACATCGATATTTTGCTAGCGTGTAAAGCTTATGTGTTTCGTGTCATGTTTTGTGGTCGTTTATACCTATATGTGTGCAGGACTTGCTTTGATATATTTTGCATATATTATATATGGTATTGGGTGATATTTTTATAAGTTTCACTTTTTTTGAAAAAAATAAGAATTTTTAAAAATAGTGGGTGTTTGTTTGCCTTTGTGATAATCATTACACATGCTTGATTTATATCTTTTTGTGACAATATCTTATCTTCATATTCGTGATGCTTTTCTTTAAAGTTTATGTCTCTACTTCTTTGTCTATTTCGATAAAAACAAAGGGGGAGAGAAAATTAAAATGAGTTTGATTATGGCGGAGAAATTATTTATGAGTTTTACTTTATTTCAAACTCGATGTATCACGAGGGTATATATTTTTTGTTTTACGTGTGTTGGTACTTAAGGCGGAATTCAAGGCACACGAATGAAGACAAAGTTTACAAAAGGAAAGAAGTTTGAAGACAAAAAGACTTATACCATCTCGTTCTAGGGTCGGGAGGGGTTTTAGTATTCTTGACTTATGGAGATTTTTTATTTTAATTTGGTCTTCAATCATGTTTATTTATTTTGTACCGGAACAGTCAAAGGGGGATATTTGAAATAACAATTTTTCTAGTATTGTTAATAAAATAGCTTTAGGCTAGTTTGGCGTATCCTGTTAGAAATCGTCACGCACCGTCAAGACGAACCAAACTAATACATGTCTAAGTTTGAAGACTTCCCGACATCCTGTAAAGGTATAAAACGATTTAGAGTTGGAATTAATTTATGGATTTATATTTGGGATGCTTATTTTTTCAAAAAATGAAGAGGGCTTTTGATTTTCGAAAATATGTTTTATTAGTTTATTGTATGCGGAATATTATTTTTTGTTCAGTTCGTTCAAATGGCATCTCCATGCCATTCGAACGACATGTCAATGCTGTTCGAAGCCGGTGTTCAAACGAGCATCAAACGAAGCCTTCTGTTTTGATTTTTGCTACATCGTTAGAAGCGAGGTCATATCTCGAGATCAACATTTTATTTGAACGACTCTGCATTATCGTTCGAACGATGCGCAGCCTTAAGTTTTGTATAAATACCTGCTTCGTGTTCAGAACATTTAAGACTTTTGTCTGATACGTTTTTGCATAACATCTACAAAATTTCTTCGAGTTTTTGTATTTTAAAACACCATTTAACTCACAACTAAGCATCTTTAAATATTGTTCTTGTGAAATGTTTAAACCCTGGAAAGTTTTTTATCATTTGCATATACCTTTGGAATAAAATTTTTTGTCCTATGGGGATTTTTCTTTAAACTTGGCATTTGTTGAATGCTTGTTTGATTTATCTATTTTATCACATAGATGCATGGTTAGGATAAAAGATTTGTTTAAAATTGGTTTCCTCATTTATAATTGGTGTTTCAATCTTTGTTTGGAACCACCTTCGGTTATTTGCACTCTACAAATTGGTGCACTCTACAAATTGGTATCAGAGCAGGCTGCACCAAGTTATCTAGTGATCCTGATTTTTTGAAAAAAGTGATTTTGGGGTGGTTATTTATTTCTCACTCTTGGTCTGTTTTGTTTTTCTCTCAATGGATTCTCCTAGTTTTGATGAATTAGATCTTTTGAATTTGAAGTTGGCAAAAAGAATTGAAATTCTTAAAGAAGAAAATTCTCATTTTAAATATGTTAATGAATATTTGTAGACATTTCAAACTCAATGAGATATCATTCGTGATATTTTTTATGCATTGTATGGTGACTTTAAATCTTTAAAATTGTCCACGGAAGAGAGTGAGAATAGAGTCCTTATTTTTTAGAAATAATTAGTGGACTTAAAAAGTTTTAGGGTTTGTGTTTGTACTAATGAGGATAAAAATAATTTGATTAATGATTATAAGGCATGTGAGAAAACTCTTAGGGTCCGTTTGATACAAAAGTGGACAAATGAAGAGCATGGCAAATTTTTGCATAATAAAATTTGTCATGGCAAAATTTGTGAGGGCAAATCCTATAATTTGCCACATAAGTTTGTTTGATAAGATTAATTTTCTAAGTGGCAAAAGTGGGTTGTTTGATAGCATTAATGGAAAATGAAAGCAAAAAACGGTTTAGAACAAAAAAATAGTTTATGAATAAAAATAATTTTTAATAAAATAAAAAGCTTTAACAAAAAAATTGTTTTTTAAGAAGAAAAAAATTAACAAAAACAAAAATGTTTGAACAAAAAAAATAGTTTAAACAGGAAAAAAAAACATTTATTTAGAAAAGCAGTTTTTAACAATAAAATCACTTTGAGCAAAAAAAACAGTTTAAAACGATTTTTTTTTAAAGAAAAACAGTTGTAACAAAAAAATAGTTTTTAACAAAAAAAACAGTTTCAATGAAAAAAACAGTTTTTAACAAAATAAAAAAGGTTTTAACAAACAAACAAACACTTTTAAAAAAACGATTTTAACAAAATAAAAACAGTTTTTAATGGAAAAACAGTTTTTAAGAACAAAAAAATATTTTTACGAAAAAAAACATTTTTTTAGAAAAACAATTTTTAACAATAAAAACACTTTTAACAAAAAAAAGTTAGGACGTTTTTTTTTTAAAGAAAAAACACTTATGAAAAAAACAGTTTTTAGCAAAATAAAAAGATTTTAACAAACAAACAAACAGTTTTAAAAAATGATTTTAACAAAATAAAATCATTTTTTAAAGGGAAAATAGTTTTAACAGCAAAAAAAACAATTTTTATGGAAAAAACGTTTCTTTAAAAAAAAAGTTTTAACAAACAAAAAACAGTTTTTTAATATTTTTAAAAAGGATGATAAATTTGTGGGGAAATTTTGCTTTGCTATATAAGTAATCCTACAAAAGTGAAAAAATGATGGCAAATTTGTATGTGAACATCGGTATCCATGAAAAATTTTCCATGGCAAATAATGATCATCAAACACAGAAAATAGAGGGCAAATTTGTGATTTGCCACCATTTGCCATGGCAAATGTGGCCTATCAAATGGACCCTTAAGGATAAGTTTGCTTTCATTTAGGGGAAGCGAGATAACCTTCTAGGAAAGATTGAAAATTTGAAGAAAGAGTTCCTAAAATTAAAAGAGTCTAATTCTTTGCTCGAGTCTAAAATTTTGAAGTTAAAAGGTAATTTAAAAGATTAGAGTAGTTTGAGTAATGATGGTAGTGGCTCACATGCTTCTAATGCTTCGAGTGTTAAAGCCAAAACCATTGTTTGTTTTAGAATGTCAACCAAAACTAAGGACGTTAGAAAATGTCAACCCATTAGTAACATTCCTCTCATTTACACATGTTCACATTATGGTAGAAAAGGTCACCTTAGGCGTTTTTATTATGATCTTGGAAGAGGTCCTAGGAAGTTTAAGGATAGTGTCTCGTCAGTTCCCATAACACCTCAAGTTAAGTATACACCATTTTGGGTTAAGAAATTAGTTTTAGAGATGCTAAATGTTAGATTTGTTGATTCTCACATGATTGCACATGATGTTTCACATGTTATTTCTTACCGTTGATTGATTGCATGATTTATTTGTCACACTCTAGTTGTACTTCATGATATATATTTGCTAGTGTTATGACATGTCATTTTTGTGTTATATTTTTCTCTTATTGAGTCATATTGAAAAATATGAAAAAAAAAATAGTTTCATATATTTTTTTGAAAAATCCAAAAAGATTTTCAGTTTTAGTGTATTTTTAGTTTTACACATTTAGTATGGCATATTTGTGTGTTTCAATACAATTCACTATGCAATTTTCTTGTAGCTGGGACATTTGGTTATGACTTTAGATACTTAGATTGATCTTAACCTTGTATATGGAGTTGTTTCGAACTAGACTTGCTTTATAGATTCGAATTTGTATATGCCTCCACACACAGAGGAACTACCTTATGGAAATTTGACTTCATAATGTATATTTGAGCCTTGTGAGATGTTCTCCCATCAATTTTGTCATCTACATGTTTATTTGACTATGGAGATTTGTGCATGTAAGAATCGTTTCCCATAAGAGTTTGTTTAATATTAAAAAAATATGAGTGTACACGAGAAAGGGCTGTGAGAGGGAAATTAACTCATCGTGAAATTCACTGTTTGAAAAAGGCCCAATAAAAAATTAAGGCAATAAAAAGAAAATATGTCAAAAATGGGCCAAAATAGTTTCATTTAATTGACCATTCAAAACAAATCACTTCAAAAGAAAAGAAAAGAAAAGAAAAAGAATAGAATATATGATCATATTTATCTTTTGAGGGTATTTAGTTGAAGATCAGTGGATTTGCACAATGGTACCTAGTTATGCTAAAAAAAATTCATGATGTTATTGATTTGTAGAATCATCAATATTCTAGGCTTGTGTGCATTGTGAATGTTTTGTTCATTAAGTTCAACTTTATTCATCACTTGAGGATAAAGCTTAGTTTGATAAAGTCTTGTGGTCAATTAGAACATCTTGAATATATTTGAGTGTTCGGGTTATTATTCTTTTGTTACTAGTTCACACCCATTCATTCCATCCCACATGTTTGGACACATCGATATTATGCTAGTGTGTAAAGCTTATGTATTTTGAGTCACCTCCTCTATTGCTACGAATTCGATTCACTTGGGTATCCTTTTCATTTTCAATCCATAAAATAATTTTTAAAAATTCACGAAATGTGTCAAGTTTTTCTTTTTAAGAATACAACCCAAGTGAGGCGAGTGAAATAATCCACCATAAATAGAATGTAACTATTACCACAAAGGCTTACAGTTCTATAAGGACCAGTAAGATCCATGTGGATAAGCTCTAGAGGTTTTGTTGTTAAGAGTTCTTTAACTTTCTTATGAGTAGTTTTAACTATCTTTCCTTCTTGGTAGGTCCCACAGACAACGTTTGAAATAGATTTTATTTTGGGCAAACCTCTAACTATTTCTTGAGGGCTTAATTTGCCAAGACTATCGTAATTTACGTGACCTAACCTGTTGTGAAAGATTTCATTATCTTCCATCTTGGCAATATTACAACTATCAGTACCTGGATTTACTATGTAATAGTTATCAGGAGTTCTGTGGCCTGTAATGAAGCAGTCTTCATTCTCGTTTAAAATTTTGCAGTTTGTTTTTGAGAATGTGGCTGTGTGGTTGGATTCATAAAATTGCGATATACTTAACGAGTTAGCTTTAAGACCTTTTATTAAAAGGACATCTTCGAGAATAGGTAGTCCCTTTTCTTGGAGTGTTCCCTTACCTATGATCTGAGCTGATACTCCATCTCTAAACAAAACTATTCCTCTTAAGAAGTCAGTTATGTTGATTAGTTTAGTATTGTCTTTGATCATATGTTTGGAACAACTCGAGTCTAAATAGCATCCAGAAGAAGTGTGTTCAACTTTTAAAGCGCTAATCGCAATGCTACACTTCATCTGGGGTATTCAATAACCTTTTCTAACCCAAATTGCTCTAATTTTAAAACATTTGCGTGCATTTGCTCGAATATTAAAATTTTGTGAGCATTAGCTTATTTTTCAAAATATTTGTGCGCATTTTCTTGAGTTTTGACAGTTTTTTAAGCATTTGGTTTAGTCATGAATCTGGGACTCTTTCTCTTGGCCTTGTTTTTAGTATTATAGCATTTCTTCCTATTTCTATAGTTAGAGTTCTTGTTAGGCTGCTTAGGAAGAACGTTGTGATTTCTGTTTTGTCTATAATAGTTGAAATTTTTATAAACTAGTGAATTTAAGACAGGATTATTCAGACGTTTCTTAAAACATTCTTCAAAGTAGTGTCCATAAACATCGCAATAAGAACAATATAGACGTATAGATGGTTTCTGTAAACGTTGTGAATCCCCGGATTGTAAACTCCTTTTCAAATTATATTTCCTTTTCTTGTTTACTATGCGGAAGCGTAAAAGGTGATGGTTCAACTTAAATACTAAATTTTAATTTCTTCTCTCAAATTAAAATTAAACCCAAGTGAGAATTATTTAAACACATGCAAATATTAAATTTCACTTAAACCAATTAATTCAAGTCCTAGAGTTTGCCTAAGTCATAATTATCAATATTCCAAAGTTAGGCCAAACCAATTTAATTAATGACTTGAATTAAATAAACAATTATCCAGATTTAATTAGCACCCAATTAAATTATGTGTGACAATTAAAACCATTTTATCTTGAATTACCCTAAGCATGAGTTCTAATTCATTATGCAAGATAAGAATAAATCAATCACACTACACCGAGATGTACGAGGAAAAACCCACAACGGGAAACAACCTCGGACGGCCCTAGCCACAAATCCACTAAGTACGGAATTATAAATACAAGACAAAAAGGCTTACAACACACGACTCGATCCCTCTCAAGCCCCGACGCTTCTTCTTGTAGATACCTATTCCTAGCGGATAACCTTGGAGCTCCACCGCGGTCTCGAAATCCACCGATCGGACTTTATATGGTCACCGTCACCCGAGCAAGGAGCCTTTCTCCAAGTGGGTAATGACGCAACAACCTCTTCTTCTTTCTTTATGGGATGTAGAAGAAAACCCAAAACTTCTCTTTGAACGGAAGAGATGAACCCAGTGCCAAACTCCAAGCAAGATATATGAATATGGGAACTTGAAAGAAACTAATTTTGGTGTAAACTAGAGTGGTGTATATTTTTTTCTTTGATAAAAACACACTCAAAACATGATCTTTTTTCCTCTTTGATTTTACTCTCAAAACACTCTCTTGGAGTTAGTAAGATATGAAAAAGATTAATTAGAAAATGTTATTCCTGCACATAATAAAGTCTGAGAAAAGTTGGTTAAGAAACATGTGGAGAAGTTGGAGAAAAACTGCTTTAAATCTTCCCGCCTGACATCTCGTTCGAACGACATTCTCGTTCGAACGAGTCTTCTAACGAAGTTCCAGTATGAACTCGTTAGAAGCTCGTTTCAAATCTCGTTAGAACGACAATCTCGTTCGAACGACATATCGAACGAACTTCCAGAAAGTTTGGAAAATTCGATTTTAGCCCAGAAAACTTTATAAACTTATTTTAAAGTTTTAATTAATTCTTTCTGAAAACAAAACACAGTTTTAATTAAACCTAACACCCAATAAACAAGCTCCAAGCTCCTATATATATATGATTGGATTCATACCTTGGGAGCATGGAACTATGGTTGATGACGTATAAACGAGGCACGAAATCGGCATGATTATGAAGCTTTATACTCTTTGCCGCTACGTCTTCAACAAACTCTTCATAGACTTGAGAATATTACAATTAAATACAATCCTATGAAATAAATGTTTTTGTACGGAATTGAGCTAAAACTATATATGTACTTAATTGAAAATTTGTGTCCTTACAAATCTCCCCCTCTGGCTATTCCGGGACAAAAACCAAACAAAAATCCTAAAGGGCCATCAAGCTCACTAGACTCAAAACATAACCCACCCAAACTTGAATCAACCCAAGGATCAAACGCTTTGCCATTGAAAGATGTCGCTTTAGAAGAATTCCTGCACACTTAAGCAAACTCATCAAATGCATAGGGAATATCAAAGTATTTAAAGCAATTAACATAAATACTCCCCCAAAATTAATTCTCCCGCTACTCCCCCTAAGATAAATCTCCTAAACTTAGATAAGATTATAATAGTATAAGATAGGATAAGATACCATATCTCCCCCTATCATATCTCCTAAACTTATATAAGATTATAATAGGATATGATACCATATCTCCCCCTATCATTCTCCCCCTTTTTGTTCAGGAATAGGCAAAGGATAAAGAACAAATATAAAAGCATGTTGAAGCTTAAAGTGATAAGACATGAAAGCATATGGGCAACAAAAGCATAACTAATCCAAGATAGATACCAAAACTAAAGTATACGCATAGAAGGACTAGAAAGCAAGGTAAAGGCAAAACAAAATGTCATATATATATGTACTAGAAATATATCAATAATGCACACACACATATATATAGATATAAACACACACATGACACAAAATACAATAAGTTTGCACACTCGTATGGCAAAAATGTGCCATATGGAAACGGAAGTGTTGGGGTGTGAACTAGTTACAATTAAATTTAGACCCAATCACTTAAAAACATGTTCTCAGAGTTCTCATTTGATTGCAAACTTCATCACATTTAAATATAACCTCATGTGACAATATAGATTGAACTCAATACAATGCATACAAGCCTAGTATATTGATGATTCTACAAACCAATAGAGTCATGACATGAGATATGCAACTAGGATAAACGGACATTGTGCAAACCGTTGATATACCATCCGATCTCCCTCAGTAAGCATTTATATTAATTTTGAATGAATATATCAATCAAACATAGGCCTTGGCAAATTATTTCTCTTTTTAATGCCATATTTTCTGTTTTTAGGCCTTTGGACCAGGTATTTCTTTTAGGTCCATTCAAAACGGTGGCTTACAATCGCAAAGAAATACATAGTCCTTTCGGAGCCCTTCCTCGTGCACATTTATATATATCATGTTTTCATTTTTTACACAAATCTCACGTGCAACGAATTTTGACATGCACTAGTCCTCCTAAGTCACAAATATGTAGATGAAAAGATTGGAAGGAGAACACCTCACATAGCTCAAATATACATATGAAGTTAAAATTTCAAAAGAGCTCGTGCATGTGTGAATAGAGGCATATAAAAATAGAATCCATTTACCAACACAAAATTCAACTGCTCCATCAAAAATATGGTAAAGAACATTTTAAGGATTGACAATCTAAACCAAAAGTTCTAGCCACGTGGGAGCGGAAAAGGAGAGATTCAAACACAAGTATATGCCACTTAAAGTGTGTCAAACGAAACTACACACAAAATAAAATCTTTTTGAGTTTTTGAAAATTTTAACCTAAAATGAAAAATATATACTCAAAAGATAAACAAAAATCATTTGAATTTTTCATTAAGCTTAAATTACCAAGAGATAAAATCCAAATGATAAACAGAAATATTTTTGTAATTTTCATTTAATGCAAACAAAAATGAAGAAATAAAATACAAAAGATAAACATAAATCATTATTCTAGCATATGATTAAGCATGGGGCATAAACTAGAAAATGATTAAACAAGCATACATTTAGCATGTGAATATAGCATGAAGTACAAAAGATAAAGTATGCAAGCACTAACATATTCATCCTTTAGATTTAGCAAGGGAGGAGGAATGTGAAAGTAAATGAGAATCAAAAACCCTATTTTGCAAGGCAACCAAGTCAGATTTCCTAACCCAAATTAATGTAGAATGACTATCTTGGGGTGTAGGAATTTTAAATACATTGGTTGCTTTACGTTGGGATTTTCTAGGAATTCGTTTAAGATCAAAACAAAATTTCTTAAGATGACCTTTTCGACCACAATGTGTACAAGTAAAAACATGTCGAAAAGATTTACCTAAGGAGTGATTTCTAAATGCTTTCCTAGTAGATTCTCCTAAAACATTAGTTTTGGAGTTATGAGTAAATACAATACAAGTATTGAAGACTAAACCACAAGTGTCATTTTTAATTCGGACCATTCCTAATATTTTATCTAATTTTTTCGAACGACACTCCAAATCAAATTTGACATTACAAGAGTCTTTTAATTTATTTTGCAATTCTAAAATGTTAGACTCTAATAAAACATTTCGCTCTTCAAAAGCAAGAAGATCCCTTTTCAAGGATTCCATTAAACCCCTAAGGCTATCTCTCTCGCCTTCTATATATTCGAGCTTCTCTATAAGAGCTTTCTCTTGTGTCCTAAGGTCTTCAACCAACATACTATTATCAACGACCTTGACACGTTCTTTCAAACTAGCTTCTAACTTCAAATTAGCTCTTTTCAATTTAATAGATTCTTTATATAATTCTTGAAAAGCATTTTGAAGTTCACTCACATTAACCTCTTCTTCATTTTCACTCTCTCTTTCTTCTCCACTCTCACTGTCATCGAAAGCAAGAGAATCATAAACTATGACCTTGGAAGTGTCATGTGTTAACGTTTCATCAATCGATGAGTTCTCACTATCACTCACATGACTAGCCATAAAAGCCACAAAATTAGGCTTAGTTGGGTAATCGGGTCCCTCTTCCTTATCACTATCACTAAGGGTCGTATTATATGCAATGGGTCGTTTACCCTCTTTCCTTAGTTTAGTGGGGCATTCAAAAGCCCTATGTCCATAACCCTCACAACCAAAGCACCTATTAAACTCGTCCCTATTTAAATTTTCATTAATAGGTTTAGGGATCTTCTCGATTTTGTCATACTTAGGAGTTTCAAATTTCTTAAAATCATTTTTAAATTTATCTTTGTTAAATTTAAGAAATTTTCTAAATTTACGAGCAAACAAAGCCATGTATTCCGAGCCACTATCACTCTCGCTCTCTACTACTTGTTTGACCTCTTTCCGGGCTTTTAAAGCAACGCCCTTTTCTATTTTCTTTTCAGTTTTAGAGGGAAACATGTCTAGTTCATAGGTTTGTAAATCACCTACAAGCTCTTCTAATTTCGTAGAGGCTAAAGTTGGTAAAGAATTTAAAACGGTCACTTTTGGAATAAATCTATCGTGTAGGGACCTTAAAATTTTCTTTACAACTCGGTTGTCGGGTATTTCCTCTCCCAAATTAAAAGATAAATTGACAATATCGGACAGTCTAGCATAAAATTCATCAAAAGTTTCATTATCGTTCATTTTGATAGTTTCAAATTGAGTGGTGAGGTTTTGGAGTTTCGAAGCTTTAACGACACTAGTTCCTTCATGAGTTAGTTGTAAAATATCCCAAGCTTCTTCAGCGGTTTTACACGTCACAATACGTCAGAATTCATCCGGTGTGACAGCGCTAAACAAGGCATTCAAACCACGGGAATTAAAATTAGAAAGTTTAAACTCATTTTCAGTCCATCTATCGGCTGGTTTGGGAACACGTTCATTTTCAACTAATTGAGTTGGTGGGGACCACGCGTTAACTACAAACATCCAAACTCTCTCGTCGATAGATTTTAGTGCCAATTTCATTCGCGCTTTCCAATACACGTAGTTAGAACCATCGAAAATAGGAAATTTAGAAAATAGGGAAAATTCCATTTTGGCCAAAAATATTAAAAGGATCTTAACGAAATAATTTATCGCTTTGGCTCTGATACCAATCTGTAAACGTTGTGAATCCCCGGATTGTAAACTCCTTTTAAAATTATATTTTCTTTTCTTGTTTACTATGAGGAAGCGTAAAAGGTGATGGTTCAACTTAAATACTAAATTTTAATTTCTTCTTTCAAATTAAAATTAAACCTAAGTGATAATTATTTAAACACACGCAAATATTAAATTTCACTTAAACCAATTAATTCAAGTCCTAGAGTTTGCCTAAGTCATAATTATCAATATTCCAAAGTTAGGCCAAACCAATTTAATTAATGACTTTAATTAAATAAACAATTATCTAGATTTAATTAGCACCCAATTAAATTATGTGTGACAATTAAAACCATTTTATCTTGAGTTACCCTAAACATGAGTTCTAATTCATTATGCAAGATAAGAATAAATCAATCACACTACGCCGAGATGTACGAGGAAAAATCCACAACGGAAAACAAGCTCGGACGGCCCTAGCCACAAATTCACAAATACGAAATTTACAAATACAAGACAAAAAGGCTTACAACACACGACTCGATCCCTCTCAAGCCCCGATACTTCTTCTTGTAGATACCTCTTCCTAGCGGATAACCTTGGAGCTCCACCGCGGTCTCAGAATCCACCGATCGAACTTTATATGGGAACCGTCACCCGAGCAAGGAGCCTTTCTCCAAGTGGGTAATGCCACAACAACCTCTTCTTCTTTCTTTATGGGATGTAGAAGAAAACCCAAAACTTCTCTTTAAACGGAAGAGATGAACCTAGTGCCAAACTCCAAGCAAGATATATGAATATGGGAACTTGGAAGAAACTAATTTGGGTGTAAACTAGAGTGGTGTATATTTTTCTCTTTGATAAAAACACACTCCAAACATGATCTTTTTCCCTTTTTGATTTTACTCTCAAAACACTCTCTTGGAGTTAGTAAGATATGAAAAAGATTAATTAGAAAATGTTATTCCCGCACATAATAAAGTCTGAGAAAATTTGGTTAAGAAATAAGTGGAGAAGTGGGAGAAAAACTGCTTAAAACTGCCAAAAACTGTTCCCACCTGGCATCTCGTTCGAACGACATTTCGTTCAAACGACATTCTCGTTCGAACGAGTATTCTAACGAAGTTCCAGTATGAACTCGTTAGAAGCTCGTTTGAAATCTCGTTAGAACGAAATTTCGAACGAAGTTCCAGTATGCCTTAATGGGAAGTCGTTGGCAATCTCGTTCGAACGACATCTGGTTCGAACGACAATCTCATTCGAACGACATATCGAACGAACTTCCAGAAAGTTTGGAAAATTCAATTTTAGCCCAGAAAACTTTATAAACTTATTTTAAAGTTTTAATTAATTCTTTCTGAAAATAAAACACAGTTTTAATTAAACCTAACACCCAATAAACAAGCTCCAAGCTCCTATATATATATGATTGCATTCATACCTTGGGAGCATGGAACTATGGTTGATGACGTATAAACGAGGCACGAAACCGGCATGATTATGAAGCTTTATACTCTTTGCCGCTACGTCTTCAACAAACTCTTCAACAAACTCTTCATAGGCTTGAGAATATTACAATTAAATACAATCCTATGAATAAATGTTTTTATCGGGAATTGAGCCAAAACTACATATGGACTCAATTGGAAATTTGTGTCCTTACAGTTTCTTAATATTTTGAAAATATTTGAAAATAGGCGTGTCCATTTGTTGGACTTTGGCCTTATGTCTAACTGCAACATGTTGAAACAAAGGGGGTCTCCTTGCCTTATAAGGGGCAGGCATACTTAGCCTTAGGCTCAACATTTGACTTAAAAATATTTACCATAACAATGTATGTTTTTTTTATTTATTATCGAAGTCATTTTTCAATGCTTGAAAATCTGGACATAGGTCATTAGGACTTATTCCTCCAGGCACAAATTTCACATTTTGAAAAGGTTTTTTTAGTGCCTTAGGTTTTTGTTCAAATCCTATACCAATTTTATCATCAGAATTGGGTTTACTTGACGCTACACAATCTTCAAAACAATTAGCATTATTTTTAAATTTGATTTTTTTTTAAGATTGTTGAAACGTTCTCTTTAGATTTTTCTAGTTCTAGTAAATTAGCCTTGTATTTCTTTTCCAAAATATCATTTGACTCTCAAAGTTCTTTGATTTTTCAAGAAAAGACTTAGTTTTATTCTCATGATCCATACATTGAGTGGTGTAGTCCTCTGCACTCTGTTTTACCATAAGACTTAGGGTTTCTAGTTTCTTAGTAAGGTCCTTGACTGCTTTTTCAAGTTTAGCACTCTTCCTAAGAGTTTTAGTATATAGTGTGTGAATGTCTTGGAGATCGTCATTATCGGAGTCACTAAGTGTGGTGTGTGGATTGTCCCCAAATGCTTCATCTTTAGGACTCACGCACACATTCAATTCATCATTCAAATGTTCCCTTTGACTCACACCCCCCGTAGATGAACTAGTAACAATTTCAACATTAGTTGCATTCTCTAGGAAAAATATCATGCGAGATAACAAGATTAGACATCCTATCATCAGGTTCAACATGAAGTGTAGGCTTATCTTCAGTATATAGAATCTTAGAAAAGTATGACATGCAACGATCAAACACATTGGGTGATTCGGGTTCATCATTATCTGAGTCGCTTGAATCGTCCCAAGTCTTACAAATATTGGTCCTATTGTTTTTGTTGTTCTTATTCATATTAACTCTACACTTATTGGCCATATGACCTAACTTGCCACATCTAAAGAATTCAATCTTTTTAAGGTCTACTATTGTTTTCAGTGAAGTGTTATTCTTGTCTTTTCTCATGAGGTTTGCTATTACAAGAATTTGAATAAGCAGACTTCCCTTGTTTAGAAGAAATATTGTTTCTAAATTTCAAAATCCTTTAAAAATGTTTGGACATGAGGTCAAGATGATTAAATCATCTAAGTCACACTTATCAGAATTCAAGTCAGTATTAGGAACACCAAAGTGTGGTGTAGTCCCCTTAGACTGAAAGACAAGGTTTGGACTGGTGTGTTTCTTTTGATCATTGGAGAGTTATTTCTTAAATTGTAATATTTCCACTATTCTGAGTTTGTTATTAAGGAGTTTGGGAGTGATATTTGGATCATGCATCTCCTCAATTTCATATCTTTTATTATCAAATTTTGGTGGAAGTGATCTCATAATTTTAGAAACTATCTATTTTATATCATACACAATGCCATTAGCATGTAGTTTGGTAATTACATCAGTTAATTTAATGTAAAACTCGTCAATTGTTTCAGTCTTAGCCATCAAAAGTGTGTTATATTATTGTATAATCATTTAGGTCTTGGCATCCTTAACACGTGTGTCACCTTCATGTGCAGCTTCCTTAAAGGTTGAACAAATAGATATTCTCTTAAATTCATGTTCATTGATCGACATAAAAATAGCATTCTTTACTTTATTGTTATTATAGGAGGCCAATTTTTCTTCTTTAGTGAACTCGGTTAGGAGTTTTTTAACTCTTACAGAACTACCTTCTGCAATAGGCTTAGTTGGGTGTACGTATCTGTTTTCTATAGCATCCCAGGCTTCATCTCCCAAGGTCCCCTAGATAAAGGCTTTCATCCTTACTTTCCAGTAAGGGAAGTTAGTCCCATTAAGGAGGGGAGGCCTGGACAAGTTTCCCAGCCTCTCAAATTTCTCATCCATATTTGGTTATTTTTAAAACAATTTCAAAAAACACAGGTTCTTAGAATGTTATGAAAATAAAGTACAGTGCTCTAATACCAACTGAAAATACTCTTACTAAATCGTTTAACAAAAGTTAAATCAGTTGAGCAAGATCCGAATTGTTTTCTTGAAGAAACTCTTTTCTAAAATAGTTATAAGAACACAAGATGTGTTTGATTATTATGAAAGTGAAATTTCAGTTACTTGAAATCAAGTTTTAAAATCCAAACAGCTAAGTCTACCAGTATAGTAGTATGACTGAAGAAATAAAAAAAACACAATGCAAAGGAATTTTTAACGTGGTAAAAACCCACCCAATTGGGGAAACATTCACGGAGGTCTCTACACCTAAAAACTAAAAATCCACTAGAATAAGTTTTAGGTTACAAGAAATCAACGAACTAAACAGACAAATACATACCTAAATCTAATTTCAAAAGGTATACTAGATCCATTAGGTAACTCTAACTTCTTTTAAGGCTCTGATTAGTTCTTGTCATCCTTCGGCTTGTCTCCTTAGCTCATTCTTTACGTCCACTCTAAATGGTTAAAATCTCTCTACCAACAAACTGTTTTAAGTGATATCGTGTGAAAAGGGGTTGTGAGTGAAGTGACTAACATATGCATGTACTTACACACACTAATACAAATAATTCCTATAAATTACAGAAACTATATAAGTATGAAATGCACTATTTCACACTACTGAACTTAGGTATATTCTTGAAATCTCAATATTTGCATATTTGTGCTATTAAGAATCTATTAAAAGGAAAGATCCTTCAAATTTTATTTTTATACAAGCTTTTCAAAATGAAAAACTTAGATCTGAAATATATAAACCCTAGTTTTAGTTTTGTAAAACGAAATAGAGAGTTGTTGGATATAACTTGATAAAAAGTTTTAGAAACAGATCCAACAAGAGAAGTTGATTTCTAAACTAAAGAAATCAAATCTAAACACTACAAAGTGATAATATTACTTTTGAATTAGATCTACAAGTTTATATGAACAGAAACGAGTTATAATCCTTACTGAAGGTGTTAGAGGATAGATTAAAACTAAATAGGTGTTGAAAAATCAAACCAAAAAACCCTTAAACTCTCGAACCCTAAAAAATATTTTCTAAAAAAAATTGGCAAGAGTTTTGTTTGGATTTTGTAATTTCTTTCGATTTATTTCTCTCTCTCTCTCTCTCTCTCTCTCTCTCTCTCTCTCTCTCTCTCTCCCTCTCTCTCTCTCTCTATCTATCTATCTATCTATCTATCTATCTATCTATCTATCTATCTATCTATCTTTTCTCTCAGACCTCTGATCTCCTAAAGATTGGAAATGTATGAATGATGGTCTCTATTTATACTAATGGTTGGAAGAGTCTGGAAACTTAAGCCAAATCAAAGGCTAATATCAACTCTCATCAGCTGATGTAAATCTCATGACTCACAATGCACCACAATTAAATGGTCTATGATTGAATAAAAGGTATGTCACAAGGATTGATTTAAAATGCATGCAGAACGTTGATAGCTTTTGATCCAACGATGCAAAGTGAATATTAGAAATATGAGTGTAAAGAAACACAAATCTAACCGTTGTTATGCCAACACATGTATGACTCAGATGCAACCTCGCACGAGTGTTTTTGAGTTTTAAATAATCCCATTTGCTACCCAATACTTATGTTTCACTTTTGAATTCTACCCAATACGAATATTAGGAAGTTTTGGGAATACAATTTTAATCCCAAGCATTTTAAACTCTAAATTTTAATTTTAGAAAAAGGTTTTTAAATGTTTAAATAATCCTAAATAATCCTTAAAAATTGTAGAAAATTCCTTTTAGCCTATATTACCACACACACCTTATATATGACCTAAAATATGATAAATGCAATCCTAGAGTGTGTAGTGTTATTGGATTTCTACCTGTATGACCATATACCTTGTTGATGTAGACATCTTTGAGATCATGAAAAGGCAATGAGGCACAGGGGATGACACAAATTTTGTCTATATTTTCAAACTAGATAAGCTCCTATATATTAGACTCAAGTAAGTCACATATATGGTGTGCTTCAATTGATTAATTGGAAAACATTAATTGCTTGATGTTGATATTGTGCGGAAGAAGCATATCTTCACTTGAAGGATGGTCCTTAATCTTATTTAGAGTTCATATATTATTTATTTCTTATTAGTGCATATTTATTCTTGGTTAACTATTGTATCCATGTTCACTCCTTCCTCAATTGGTTAATATTTGGGTGAACACAACTTAGTGGAAAGCCTCTGTCATTGGTGGACACTTAGTAATTCTAGAATTAATTGAACTAAAATTGGACTTGTTGTGTTTGATTGATTAATTGGAAAACAAAGTTTACTTGATGTTGATATTACGCGGTTGAATGATATCTTCACCTAAGGGATGATCCTTCATTTCATTGAGAGTTTGTGTATTATTTTAATTTTTATTAGGGTATATTTCATCTTGGTTAAGTGTTGTGTCTTTGTTTACCCATTCCTTAATTGGTTAATGTTTGAGTGAATGCAAATTGATGGAAGGACTTTGTCATTGGTGAACACATAGTAATTTTTGGATGAATTAAATTAAAATTGAACTAAAATTAGACTTGTTGTGTTTAATTGATTAATTGAAAATTATTAATTACTTGGTGGAATCATCGTAATTTTAAAATTAATTGAAGGCTTTAGTCTTAGTAATTTTCTATTGTCCTACATGGAAAAAACCTTTTATACCTCTTTCGTCTTCTCATTAACGTGATAAAATATTTTTCATGTTCGCACCCATCCTTTTATATATCTTCTCACGAAAAAATAAGTCATGGTAATAATTAATTTCAACAAAAAATTGAGAGGTTATAATTGGCCTGCAAAAAAAAATTCTTTTACTAGTATGAGCCATATAGAGTGGACTCTTGTTTACCAGTATGGGAATAGGATAATTGAATATTTTAATTACATTATAAATCATGGATTTGATCTATTGTAACTGTATATATTCGATCTTATACTATTTTCCTTGCCAGAATAATGGGAAGAGGCAATAAAATTTTTATTTCACATTCATAACCCCAACAGTGCATTGACATTAGTGACACTATTGAAAAATGAAGGAAAAACATTCATTCATTATGGATAGAATTTAAAAAACAAAGCATTCAATCTCTTTGTAAAGATATCTAATAATAAATCCATCCTTTATTTATTATTAATACCACCATGGTAGGCCTATTCTCCCTATCTATCTAATGAAACTGGGGGCTTATCCCTCTTCTATAAAACAAAGATCGAAACGTCCCACAACCCACGCACAATAAATGTGATCTTGCCAAAGTATTGAAGAGTAAAGGGTTTCGATTTCCTATCACATACATTTATACGATAAGCATAGATATACTTCTACCTAGTTGGTCAAGTGCATCTTTTAACCAATTTTTAAAAAATAATGCCATGTGGATGGAAATCATACACATAGAGCATGTTTTAAAAGATCTTCCAGAGGTATATACGTATTGTGGGGACCAAAATTACGATGGCACATGACCTTCCCACAAGCTTTTTGCGCATCAAGTTAATTAAGAGTTAATGTCACAAAGGACTCCCGCATATTCATCACTTGGAATAGCTCAAACTGATAAGAGATCGATCTGAACTTCAAGGAACAAGTATTAACAGAGTGTAGGAATGTCCTAAGCTCATATATAAATGTAAACCCGTCCTTCTTTGAGAGGGGCATGGTATATTTAACATAGACCACTACTGCAACTCTGCCTACCTGTTCTTTGAGTTACTAAAAAAGCAAACCCCAAACCCTATGGACGTAGGCATGTTGTCGAACCACATATATTCTTATGGTGTGTGCTTTTGATCTTCACCATTGAATATGTCTATTAGTTTATATTTTCTGCATTATATACAAATAGTGTAAAAAATTGCCACCTAAAATTGGCGTCGTCTATGGGAAGCGATCTGAGTTTTTCACCATTAGCTAAATTCTTAAAATGTCTCACTCACCCATATAAGATCATATGAATGTGAATGATCAGAAGGGTCATTAACAACATAACTATGGAGACCCAAAGGGTAAATCCCTCAACCATGAAGATTACGATGACTAGGAGAGTCATCAGTTAATCCCTCACTTTCAGAGGGTTAGATCTGAGCTTGTTGAGTATGACCAATCCTTAGAAGATCGCTACTATCCTCAGAAGGATAGAACGACGAAAATTGATGAGCTTAATCAATCCAACTAGATTTCAAGGCTCATTAACAACTACAAGAAGTGCCTTTGGGATGAAAGGGATTCCAACATGCTCTAATAGGAGCAAAAAGTTGCATTCCAGCGACGCCTAAAGAGATGGAGAAGGAATTCCACAAAGGGAAGTGAAATTGTGACTGCTGCTCATGAAATCCTAGCCCCTAAGTGAGTACAGATAGTAGTCGGGGAAGAAGTACATAGAAAGATAAGGAATTTTCTCCTCACTGAAGGTCCTTCAAAGGGAAACCACGCCCTGATGATCGACGAGGATACGTGGATCTCTGCGACTTTACTAGAAGGGAGGTAGAGAGACACCCAACACATTAAGGGGCTCATACTACTAATGATATCATTAGAAGAGCACTAGTCTGCCAAATGATGTCACTTTTTAGCTGATTTATAGAAGAGTGTGAGCCTCTCAAGAAGTTTTCTCCCTCAAGATTTAAGTTCTATGATGGGAAGACTTATCCCACCGATCAAGTTTGGTAATATCCTTAGATAATGATGATGTGGAATATTAATGAAGGATTAAAGTTCTAGATATTCCCCTTTAGTCTTGGAGACACTGCCTAGAAGTGGTTTGAAAATATGCCACACCGATCGATAGCCTCCTTCAAGCAACTGGTTGGATCCTTTAGAGCCGGATTCATTACTAGAAGCACCCTTACCAAGCGGATAAACTCACTTTTGAGGATGAAGAAAAAGACCTAGAAGACAATTTGTGAGTATGCCAAAAGTTACAAGGAGGTGTAAAATGAGGTGGAGGACTTAACCTAGCAAGTCGCGATGGCATCCTTCAAAATTAGTCTATTCACCAGTTCCATGATCTATCAATCCCGCACTAAGCGGGAGGGCATCAGAATCGACGACCTCATGACTTGGATTGAAAAATACACCATGGTCAAAGATATGATGACCAGAGTTGGCCAGGATGGAGAGCAACAAAAGTATCCCAGAAATGGAGATAAGGATGGGTCAACAAAAAGGTAAGAAGAGAGCAGAGTGAGAAGTAGAAAGGGGGAGAGAAAAAGGATTCTGAAAAGTCATTTAAGGAAGTTAAAATGGTGTTTAATGAACCAAAGGAAAAAATTATTTTAAATAGCCCAAGAAGACATTCCGTGATTTGAGAAAGAGGAACCGGGAAATAAAGTGTGAATACTATAAAGATCACTATCATAAGACCAAAAAAACCGAGGCACTCAAGTCCTACCTCGAGGAGCTAGTTAAGACCGAGCACCTAAACGACTTCGTAGAGAAGAAAGAAGGTGAAATGCAGCCTTTGCATGACCATAGACCAGACAACATACTGGAAGATGATAAGGGAGACAAATTTATGGCAATCGATGGGGGGCCAATATCGAACACCATATTGGATGAATGTTTAGGTCATGAATTTGTAGTGATTCATGGAGCATAGAACCCTAACTAAATTAAGGGGAAAACCCTCAGGATGGAGATTAATAAGCTCACAACATTAATAGAATCCCTTTAGATTAACCTGGCTAAGACCATTGCGGGCAAGCACCGGCAACCCAAAGATATTGATTACACGAAGCACATCATTTTCACTGACGATGATTTAATCGGAGTGAGGAATCCGCATCATGATGCGCTTGTCATCACTCTCAGAGTTGTTAATTGGGATATGGATAAGTTGTTAGTAGACTGGTGGATCTCCTTGGAATTCATGCACCTCAGAATGTTCAATCAGTTGAACTTATGTGTAATAGACCTGTAAGATTTTGTCATTCCATTAGTTGGATTTACAGGAAGGATGAACTTACCCTTGGGAAAAGGTAGTTCTCCCTGTACGGACTGGAGCGATCTTTAAGATCATTGAGTTTCTCGTGATAAATATAGGCTCCTTATATAACGCTATCCATAGGAGAGGGTGGTTAAACTCCATGATGGTTGTACCATCCACCTACCATTATAAAATAAAGTGCGTCACTGATAAAAGAATCATGGAGATACGCGAGAACCAATCCTTGGAAAGGAAATGTTTTATAGTTGCTATCTAACCTAAGAAGGACAAGAATAAGGAAAAAGACATAGAACCATATGACGTCGCCATACCCTCCAAATAAAAACAAAAGTATGGGTGACATGGAGTTGAGGAAACCAGGGTTTCCCCTACTGATTGAGTCGTGGAACCCCTACAAGAGCTAGCCTTTGATGATAATATACCTAAAAATAAGATCTCGATCATAAGTTCACTCACAGAAGAAGAGAATAAAGAGTTGGTTACTTTCCTCAAAGGATACTAAGAGGTATTTGTATAGAGGTAGTATGACATTCTAGGAAGAGACCCAGAAGTGATGTGTCATAAGCTCCACGTGGATCCTCTTTATCCACCAATGGCATAAAAAGTGCGATGAACTGCGTTTGAGAAGGGCAAATCTATCGAAGAGAAAGTGGGGAAACTTCTGGATGTGCAGTCCATAAAACAAGTTTAATTCTCTAAGTGGCTGTCAAATCCAGTAATCGTAAGGAAGAGCAATGAGAAGTGGAGAGTCTGTATAGACTTCACAGATCTTATTTGTGAGTAACCCTAGGATAGTTTTCCTCTGCTAAAAATAGATCAGTTGGTCGATGTCACCACTAATCATGAGCATATAAACTTCCTCGATTCCTATTATGGGTACCATTAGATCCCATTATTTGCCCCCAACTAGGAAAATACATCATTCATCACAAGTTTGGGTCTATATTACTACAAGGTGATGCCATTAAAATTGAATAACATTGGGGTAACCTACCAAATACTTGTGACAAATATGTTCAAGGATTAATCTGGAGACACAATGGAGGTGTATATCAATGACATGATTGTAAATAGCAGGATGAAGGGGGGTCGCCATGCAGACCTAGTAAAAACTTTTGTAGTGCTTCATTATTAAAGGATGAAGTTAAATGTTATGAAATTCTCCTTTGGGGTACAATCGGGAAAGTTCCTTGGATACCTAGTATGTCAAAGAGGTATTAAGGCAGCCCCCGACTAGATTCAAGTCATCAGGAATGTGCGGTCCTCCAAGGCTGTGCACCAGATAAATATTTTTACTGGAATGCTATCCACCCTTAATCGCTTCAGATATGGATCCTCAGATAAGTGATGACCTTTCTTTCAAGAACTTAAGAAATAAAGGAAGGAAATATGGAATGGTGAATGCACAAGGAAAATTGAATAAATAAACAACTATTTAAAAGAACCACCACTGTTGACCATTTTAAATAATAGAAGACCTTTGTACTTGTATTTGGTAGTGTGCAATTATGCTATAAGTTCAGACTTTATTTGCAAGAAGAATGGGGTCAAGATCCCATTTATTATGCAAGCAAAACATTGCTCGATATGGAAAAGAGATACATATTGTTGAAAAATCTTGCATGCGCACTGGTGGTAACCTCCAGGAAGTTAAAATACTACATCAAGGGGCGCACTATCATTATTCAAACTCCTTCCCTCTAAAAGTTATGCTAAAAAAACTAACCTATTTGGACGTATGTCTAAGTGATCGATAGAACTCAAGAGGTTTGATATCCATTTCGGCCTAGAACTTCGATCAAGAGGAAAGTCATAGCATACTTAGATACTGGAAATGAAACTATATACTCTGTCCCACAGCCAATCAAAGAAGGTGATAAATGGGTACTATATGTTGATGGAGCCTCAAATTCCAAGTGTACAGGAGTAAGGATAATACTATTATCCCCGAAGAAAGTAATTCTTGAACTGGCAATTCATTTGGGGTTTGAAACTTCCAATAATGAAAGTGAGTATGAAGCCTTGGTCGACAGATTACGAAAAAAACTCTCCTGGGAGCTCTTCATCTTAATGTCTTCTATAACTCGAGACTGGTATCATATCAATTATTGAGAGACTACAACACTAGGGACAAGTTCATGGTCACATACCTTGAATAATCCCAACAATTAGTCACCCAATTCGTGCATGTCTAAGTGCAATAATTCCTAAAAGGGAACAATAGTCACGTCGGCGCACTGGCCACACCCGCGTCAGCCGTTAAAGGGGATATAAAATGGATGATTGGAGTGGAATACCTTGACCAACCTAGTAACAAGAAAGGGAAATATTCTGAGTAAGTTATGGTCATCATAAGGACCATGAATTAGATGGATCCGATAATGGTCTATCTAATGGAAGATGCCCTGCCAGTTGATAGGAAAAAAAACATAAGGTACGGGTGAAATCTTCTATTTTCCACTTAGCGAAAGATCATAAACTTTATCAGTGCTCTTTTTCACGGCCATACCTCCAATGCGTGCACGGTGCACCCACTCATATGACATTAAACAAACCCTGTATGAGCTTCCTAATGGGATATATGGGTGGCATACAGGGGGCAGGTCGCTGGAATTTAGGGAAATAAAAGAGGGATACTTGTGTTCATACATGCAAAAAGACGCAGTTACGTACGTTTGAAAATTCAAGAACTATCAACTCTTCTCATTATTGGTGAACCAACTGTCTAGTGACCTAAAGTCCCTCACAAGTCCTTAACCTCAAGTCCCTTACAAGTCTTTGGCCATTTTCAAATGGGGACTTAACATCTTCAGTCTATTTCCCCTCATGTCTGGTAGTAGGAAATATTCGTTGGCCATCACCGACTACTTGTCCAAATGGGTTGAAGGGGAACCCATCACGAATATCCGAGATATCGATATGACAAAGTTCATATGGAATAATATCATAACACGATTTGGCATCTCTCAAATTATCATCATAGATAACAAAAATCGGTTAGAAAACAGACACTTTCAAGGCTTTTGCAATGAGCATAATATTTGGCACTACTATAGTTCAGTGGCCTACCACCAAAATAACGGGAAGGCAAAAGTTTACAACAAGACAATCCTCAACGGAATAAAAAAGTGGTTAGAAAAAGTAAAGGGCACTTGGGTTGACCAATCCCTCTACATTCTCTGGGCCTTTCGAACAACACCCAGGCGATTAACGGGATAAACACCCTTTGCCTTGGCCTATGGAATGGAGGTTGTGATCCCATTGGATGTAGGTATTCCATCCATGAAATCCACCTTAATCGATCACTATATCAATAATGAAGCAATCCGATCAGATCTTGACTTTGTCGATGAAAAAAGGGAATTGGCTCTTGTAAAACTTGCCTCCTATAAGCAATAATTAGACAATCAATACAATCGGGTGCTAAAGTGAGAGTATTTAAGGTCGGATATTACATGCTTCAAAAGATTGTGGGAAGCACCAAAACTCGTTCAGACAGGAAACTGGGGCCTAATAGGGAAGGCCTATTCAAAGTCATCCGTGACTACTTAATGAGAGCCTACCACGTAGAACAATGGAGGGCATAGAGGTTCCCCAAGCTTGGAACGTAACCAATTTAAGGAATTTTTACTTTTATATTTTTAGTTTATGACTAAGAATATTTCATTTATTTCAGTTTAAAAGTTTCTTTAAGGAGTTCTTTCAAACTTCTCGCACTTATCTCTATGCTTTGTTCCAAGTGGCAGACAAATGAGTACTTAACAAAAAAGACCAATTATTTGAATTAATTCTCTATAACATATTACTTATCGCTGTGATAACTGTCTTCTCTCAAATGTCTTCATTTAAGATTAACCAGTTGATAGATTATAAATTAACTCTAAATATTGGTCATCCATCACAAAGTGTTTTGGTGGATAACAAAGCATTAGCAATGTCTTATAGCCGATGAAAGGCCTACTGGGAAACCTTAGGCGCCTATGACCAACTGGGTCATAAAAATTCGCACTAGGGAATGACCCCACACACAGGTGCATTTTTACTTTTCTAGTTCTCGGCCTAAGGTTAGATGTGACTACATCAACTAAAAGGTAAGATCAGAAGACCACACGTTATATAGGGAAGCAAAAATGCAAAAAAAATCATTAAAACTTTAAGTTATTGCAAGGAAAGTGAAAAAATTACAATAAAATGGTGAATATAGATGGATCAATTGTACAACTGGGATGGCTTATTCGCTGAACTACCAACTCCAGCAGGTAGAACATCCAAGGCATAAGGAGTAACGGTCGCAGTCATATCTTTGGTCCTTCATGGCCCACCAAGACTCACTTTATCAACCAAGTATTGAGGTTGATAGAGTTAATTATCTCCATCAAGGGCAAAGTCACCAGGTATTTACTTATAAGGCCAACCAGAATGGTATATATTGGTATCCATGAAACATCAAATCTTGTAAGGAGGATCTTGATGATCTAAGTAACCTGGGACATACTAATACCACAACTCAAAATCCTATGGGACATTTTCCACTCGTAGGGCATTAAGGAAACTGTGTTTATAACTAATATTTCAAGCATCGGTTAGGGTAGGATTCATATTAAGAAGAGCCTCATCATAACCATCCATCTAGACTTAGTGAGGCTATTTATGGAACTAAATTGTGAGATAATTAATCTTTTAGGTTATACTTTTAATTGGTACATTCTTTATTGAACATATCCTCCTTGGCCTTCTATAGCTCTTCTACCAGATGACCTTTTTTCTGCACTTGAAAGGAGGATTGAACCTTTGCATTTACAACTTTGTCATTTAAGTCCTTTTGAGTTTTCTCTAGATCCTCATTTAGTTGGGCATTCTCTTCTTCCAAAAATAAAGCGCCCTCCCAACTTGTTTGCTTGGTCTAGGCTTATTAAGTCTTTCAAGCTCAGCCCCTAAATCATTATTCTCTTTCTCAAGGATAGTGGCGACCTCTCTAGAGTCCTGTAGAGCGGCATACATAATAAAATATTTCCTTCAATGTGTGGATTCAAGGGTAGCCAATCTCTCATTAAATCCATTCTTTTCATTCTGATCAGAAATCTTTTATTCTAAATCGGCCTTCAAATTGGATATTAGCTCCTTATGACTGTATTGAGCATTAGAAATCATGTCATGGAAAGCGAAATTATGTATGACTGTTTGATAAAAGAGGTGGTGAATATTCAAATATACTTCTTTCTCTTGAGCTGACACATTAGGACCTAGATGCTAGTAAAGCTCATCATCCTCATTATCTTTATTTGAGCATCAGTGAAAAGTCTCCCACGTCTTTCTTTAAAGTCATTCTGAGTAGTGACCAATGATGCAAGTCATATGGTAAACTTCATGAACAAGTGGTCGGATATATATGTTTCTTAAATAAAATAATAGACTTGCAAAAATCAGATGAAGCCACAACGATTGAATCAAACCATAAATTCCATTAAAAATGATTAAAACTAGGGCATTCCCTCACATTATTTGGAAACAACAAAGAAAATACAACATTCTCTAATCATAATCCCTACTCAACAATCATCTAGTTTTGACCTTCTCCTTCTTGGTAGCCTACTCAACAATCGTCTGGTTTTGATTGACAATCTTCTCCTTATCTTTAACCGCCTCATTATCTTCGTCATTAACCTCTTTCTAAAATTAAGGTGGAGAACATAGATGATGCTCTCTAAAGAGGTCTAACCCCTCTCCTATGCCAACCTTAACCATAGCCTTATCCTATCCATTCTTAAAAATACCTTTTTAATATAGGCAATTCACATTTCAACATTAGATAAGTCTTTATCCCAACCACGGGTAAAGGGTACATCCTTGATCTTCTCCACACTATCCAAGGCCTCCTCAGCTTTGGCCTTAGCTTTATTTGCTTATGTATTGGCAAGCTTGGCCTCAACCTTCATATCTCTGACATCCTTTTTTGTTTGTTAACTACAAGAGCAGTAAAATCATCAATCTTCTTTTGAATATTAATCTTCTCAGCTTCCGAGCTCTTAACCTTCTCGTCGAGCTTCTTCTTCTTCTCAATTACTTGAATATTGTTCAATCATCGAGAAACCACCCAAAGATTTTTGCAACTCTCTAAAATTAACCTATACATCAATAAAGATGCCCTTATTCAGAAATTCCTCTCTAATAATTGATCGTAATGAACTTCATAACAAAAGGATTAACAAACATGAGAAAAATGTAAGAAATGAACATAAAAGAACAATATAAAGGAGATCAACTTACAAGTGAGAGGTTGTAGGGTATGCTACAATAATCTCAAATGGGGAAAGGTAGAGGCAGTTTCTTTATCCATGGGAAAACCCCTAAACCTAATCAAGTCCCTAGTCAGATCGGGATGACAATAATGGACTAGACAACACTCTTGACCTTATCAATAGTATTCTTCTCCATAATGTATAGTAGGTAGATGATCCTTCTTTTTCCTTTTTAAAAGAGGCTCGTGGTCCTTGAAACAAACAGAGAAAAGAACAAAACATTAGCCTCAACCAAGAGAGAATCATAAATCTAACAAAATGGTTTTCTAACCAATTCCTTACCCTTCATGAGGGCATCTCAACCTTTTATAGGCCCCTCCCTCAGGAAGGGGAGAGTATTACCAATTCTTCATAATGAGACCATGATCCTAATAATACTTACTAGAATCAGAGAGGTTCATAACCAGGGCTCATTTAGTCATCCTCATCTTCATATAGTTAATGTTCTCGGGTGTCGTCACCCATTGGTAATAATAAATGATCTTAGTAATGCCGATATTGGTCCTTTATAACTCACTAATACGATTCACCCCATTATTAAGACCACATCAAAATACTGGGAGCACACAAAAAATAAGCAATTTGGGACCTCACACTCAGCAACAACAATTAATGGTAACCTATGGGCTTCACAAAGGGTGCAAAGGTCACAAGGACCATCAACTAACTCTACTGATATTCGCGGGGGATTCAATGATCAAGTTTAAATTATTTCACAAAGTTTTCATCAATAACGTACACTATAATTTAAGACGACAAACTCAATGAAAGAATTAAAAGGATAAAGTGAAGAAGATTGAAATGGAGAAAGAGTCTTGAAGAAGTTCTTATAGGTGGAGTGATTACAATAAAAAGTTATCATTTAAAATATTGCAGGTTTTTCAAATGAACAGGAAAATGGGTAAAAGAGTGGGAACCGTCATCTTGTGATAAGCAGTACCATCACGATTCCCCCAAAACATGATGATTATACACACGTATAATGGTTGTCGAAGAGATGGTTCACTACAAAGAAAAAAGGTAATATTTACCAGCGTGCCCATAGGGCACTCAATGATCAAAAGACCCTTCCATTTAAGAATATTTACAAAATTTCCCCTTAATTAATTAACAAAAATTGCCTTATGAAGACTTGTCAAAGCCAACAGCTGACCTAGGCATAACAAAGCCTAGAGACCTCAAAGTGACACTAAGCTTTATGGGCAATTGTGGGGACTAGAATTACGATGGAAGGTGACCTGCACATGTTCGACACAGGCTCATAAGCTTATTATGCATCAATTTAATCAAGAGTCAAAGTCACAAATGACTCATACATATCCATCCCTTGGAACGAATCAAACTTATAAGATATAAATCCGAACTTCATGGGATAGCTATTAACAGAGCTTAGGACACTTCTAAGCTCCTCTATAAATGTAAACCCGCCCCTTTTTTAGAGGGGCCTGTGATATTATAGCATCGAGCAGTTCTATAACTCTACCGACCTGTTCTTTAAACTAATAATAGAACAAACCCCAAAACCCGTGGACGTAAGCACGTAATCAAACCACGCATATTTGTGTACTCTGATCTCCACCCTTGAGGACTTCTATTAATTTATCTAGTGAGCATTGTATACAAATATTGTAGGAATTTACTACATACACATCTATATATGTATATATATAGTCTTAAACATGATCGCCATACATTATTTGCTAATATTTTTTTTATTTGTAGGAAATGTTGAACAGTAACAAAGATAACATTACACCAAAACAAAACCATGTTAACGATTTTGGACCGTGATCAAGGCACATGGGTCACTATTTTGGACTGTGACAATATTCAGGGCAACAAAATCATGGGTAACGGTCCAAAATCGTGACCCCAAATGGGCGTCACACTCCAAAATCGTGATCTCTAACGTGATCATTCAAAATTGTGACATAGTGGCCACGGTCTAAAACCATGACCTCTAGTGTGATAATTTTGATTGGTTTTGTTGCTGGTCGAGGTGAAAAATCGTGATCACTAGGGTAACAATTTAAAAAAATAGAGTAACTAGTTAGACCGTGACTAAATATTTTACTGTATAAATTATAACCTTAGTGGTCACGGTTTTGGGTCATGACCAATGATAACTCCAAATTAATATATATATATATATATATATATATATATATTGGTCACAATTTTGGATCATGGAAAAATTAAAAATAGAATTTTTTTAATTTTTAGCATCCCCAAAAAACTTGTACATTTTTCAAACCTATTTACATTTCCAGAAATAAATATTTAGCCAATATGTGATCCATAAATCGAAGTATAATAATACAACACACGTTAACTAACTAAAACTATCAAATTCTACAACAAAAATAATAAAACAACGTATGCTTGTGTGAATATGTAATAACATCATAATATCCTAACTGAAATCCAATACAGTGATTGTTTCTTTCCACGAAATAAGACTCAAAATGTCCATTCTCCAAGTTAGCAAGCAAACAAGATTCAAAATGTTCCAAATGGTATGTAACAAAGGACTCGAATTCCAAAATAACTTTGGGATGCCTAGTAAAAAAATGGAATTAAAGTCCACGTGGTTCGTAAGATGAACAATGTTAGGTCCTAACCCATAATTCGAATCTAGGGTGTCTCTTTTGATTTATGAAAATGTATGTCCAATGTGTTTAATGTGTAGAAAATTATAAGAACACTCTAAATTGGTAATTATGGAATAGGGCCCCTTTTTTGTTTTTTATTTTATTTATGAAAATATATGTGAATGTATATATGATGATAAAAAGTGTGGATTAACGACACAATTGAGGCAACCACACACATATATCGAACATGTGATAATAATCACATATGAGCATAAGATAATCTATTATGTTCTCAAACCAGAAGTCCCATGAGGAAACGGTTAGTTCCAATGAGTTATATTTGCCCCGGGAGGACACAATTTATTTCTACGAGTTACATTGGTCCCATGCGATGTGTTTGTGCCTCTACGGGGTCGTTTGGCGACTTATTTAGGTTTTTGCCCTTTAACGACATGTTTTCAAGTCTAAGTATAGAGATTTTCAAATTATCATCATATTCTCAAATCGAGAGTACCGTGAGGACACTGGTGGACATTTTTCATTTTCACCCTTTAACAACATGCTTTCAAGCCGAAGTCTTGAGATTGGAAAATTATTGTCATATTCTCAAATCGCGAGTCCCGTGAGTAAATGGTCAATTCCTATGAGTTACATTGGTTCCATGTTAGGTGCTCATGTCTCACCTTTTTAGGGTTATCGATAGGCAATTCATCCTCAAACTCGCCAGGTTCCTTAATCACTTGTTCTCCATGAGGATTGAACCTCCTAAGCCCTTGTTTCGGCATATGTTCCTCGATGTATAATGATGATTATAGTGTTATGTATTCTTCCATAATTGAACCTCAGATCTATCATGTATTTTAACTTAGTCTTTGGAGGTTTTCATCAATCAATCGAAAGGATACATCTAGCGATATTTGACGGGTCCACACAATAAAGCCTCATCTCATAAATGCACAATTAGGTGGACACTAATGTCAAATAATGACTGAGTAAAATACTTATCCAAGACACAAATTTCCTCAGCTAAAGTGGCTTTCGCAGCCTTAATGTGCTTCTTGTTTACCACTTTTGCATATAGTAAGGTGAAGCACAAACTAATTTGCATACTTAAACTGTGGAGATCATTTTGCTCAAAAACAAAATGCCTAAGCAATAAAGGAATTACTTGGATGATGACGTGACAGTCATGATACTTACACTATTTAAAGTCATTTATTTGGTAGCTTACGACCCTATGGAAATTGCTGGAATAACTAGTAAGAGTTTTCAAAATTGAACAATGTGTCGAGGAGGATTTTTTTCTCACTAGTAGTCAAAGTGAAAGAAACCACGGGAATTGAATTTCTTCTTGTTCTAATATCAATTTTTAATCACATTTTTTTATTTTCATCTCATTTAAATCGCGACGCTTCTTCTTTCCATCTTTCTAATGAGATCCACCCAGACATTTACCTACTAGATGTTCTGCAAAATTCTTCTCTGTGTGCATCACATTAATTATATGCCTTACATGGTGCTCTTTCCAATATGACAAGTCAAATAATATTGATCATCTAGATCATGCCTTCATTTTAATAGGATCTTATGGATCTTACCTAGATTTACGCTTTTGGCCTATAAATTGAGGGTGTTTGCATATAAAATTATTCCCCGAAGTTGTAGCCTTTAGCTTATCCTCAATTTGATATCCATAAAGCCGAGCTGGTTCCACCTTACGCACTTGACCGACAGGGGAAAAATTATACTTGTAGTTACTAAAAGGATAAATTCTCGATAGAAATCTATGATGACCGGTATAACTCATCTTTCCACTATGATATATCCAAGTGGATATAACTTTCTCCCCATAGGTGGGACATCCATAATAACCATGAACATTGCAATCGGATAAGGTCCTATAGACATGAAAGTCATTTATCACCCACATAACCATTTTTGTATGTGTGAACTCTTCACTCTTGTGAGCATCAAACTCCCTCGTAACTTCATCTCACAAATCATTAAGTTTTTTGATTAACGGTCCTACTTTGGCTCGGGTATCAATACTGTCAATAATGTGAACTCGTTTCTCATGCACAATTGGGGGGGGGGGGGGGGGGGACCTAATGGTGCATGAGAACTAGCCAATAACTCTGATTTGTACTTAAATTACAAAAAATGTTCAACCCGTTCATTGGTAATGCAAGACAGACGTTGTGTGGTTCTTTTGCAAATTTAGGGTGTCATGCATTTAAAAGCTGTCAGATGAGTGAATCAATCGGATGGTGCATGAGATTCCCATCCACCTCAACTCAAGCATGCCATGTCATGGATTTTACTATCCATGGTACAGTGAAAAATCTTTTTAACCGTGGCCCGAGGGAAAAATACTTTAATACCATATGTGGAACTTGTGAGCACTTGTGAAATTCAGTTATATCATTTTTCGACTCTCACAAACCATATATATTGTCTTCTTGCATACATTACATTCATTCTCTAATTCGTGTTTGTTACGATACAATATTCAATCATATTTGTATGCCTGAATAAATTTTTAGTTCAAACCCAAATCCTTCAAGCTTTTTTCATGCCCAAATAACTATCTGGTAACGTGAATTATTTGATAACGTGTTCTCTTTCGGGAGAATTTATTTATCCCACTTAAGAATTGAAGTTATGCTATTGCCCAAAACCCCAAATTGACTCTTTAAATTATGCAAACAGATCAATGCGTACGAGATCAAGTGATATTCTTCGCATATTTATACAAGGGTCTAACATCATTGGCTATAAACTATATGTATTCTTGATCTTCGGGTAATTCAACATCAAATTTTTCATTAACTTGATCATAATGAATATTATCCATATCCACAGGCTAGTGGTTTTTATTGGGCTTGACTCCGTAAACATCATTAATTAGGTTGGTTAAAGGACGATGTGCTAATGAATCTTTCACCACTTACACCCGGTGGGGTTCCGTCTTGTGGTCATCTATTGATAATTCTTTCGGAACATATAGTACATTCTTTTCCCCATGGAATGTCCATATCTTATAGTATTTCATGATACTTAAGAATTAAGGTTACGCTATTTCCCAAAACCCCAAATTGACTCTTTAAATTATGCAAACCGATCAATGCACAGAAGATCAAGTGATCTTCTTCGTATTTTTATACAAAGGTCTAGTAACATTGGCTATGGATTATATGTATTCTTGATCTTCCGATAATTCAACATCAAAGTTTTCATTGACTTGATCATAATGCATATCATCCATATCCATAGGCTAGTGGTTTTTATGGGGTTTGACTCCGTAAACATTATTAATTAGGTTGGTTAAAGGACGATGTGCTAATGAATCTTTCACCACTTTCACCCGGTGGGGTTCTGTCTTGTGGTCATGTACTGATAATTCTTTCAAAACATATAGTACATTCTTTTCCCCATGGAATGTCCATATCTTATAGTATTATATGATACCCCATATTGGTAAATTAAATTCAATGTCTTCTAAAGACTTAAATTTTCCATTTATACAGTTGCACGGATACAGAATCCTATTACTATTTAGGTTTCTATATATATATTTAATAAATTACCTAATGCACTTTACATGATTATTAGATACTCTATGACTCTATCCAATCCACTCATCATATTGTGGGAAACCCATTAAGTAGTTTTCAAAATTCAAGTCACCTATATATATAGTTTGAAACGAAGGTCTTGTTGGATACAAAAACTCTTAATTTATAGTTCAAGAAAATTCATTCAACCCCAATAAATTCAAAGCAAATTCATTGAACTCGACCATTCAGTAAATATGAAATAAAACCAAACAGATATCCGGGATAATTAAAATGTTAGAAATTTGTCAAAAAAAAAATTTCAATGCGTAGACTTGTCTAACATATGAATTGACGAAGTAATAAAACATTTTTTATAATTTCTTAACAGAAGCCCTTCCCCGTGGCCAACATAGACAGTCTCATCTCCACAACGATCGTATATTTTATAAACTAATATATAAGCCTTACCCATCACCAAAGGGAAATTGTATACACTTGCTTCGACAATCATGGAAATGAGACTAGACGTGACAATAACCCTATTATTGGTCAATTTCCTTATATAATACGACTTGCTAAAGTCACCATGCATTGATGATAATGATGCGTGGAATGTTGGAGGAGTCATTTGTGAGGGGAATGTTCTAGGAGGAGGCATTTGGGAGGGGAATGTTTTAGGAAGATGATAGGGGAATGTTTGGGTAGGTATCTGAGGGGTAACCCTGTTGTTGAGTAAAGAATCGGACCAACCTGTGGATTTCACTCGTCAAGAGTGTCATTTTATTGCAAACAATGACCACCTACCTTCTAATCTTGGACACTTCCGTTAATCCTGGCATGGTCTTTTACCTCTCTCAATACCTGACCCCTCACTGAAGAGATTTCATCTAATTGAGGTGAATTGTACTGTAATTTGCTACTTCGCATAAGTGGGCCCATACCTCTTGTCCTCCCCTTATGGTTCCTCACAAATACCTTGGTTAATGCATCTGCTTTAATTACATAGGAGTTGTGCTTAAACTGACTGCTCGACATGCCTTCTATAATTTCCTGTAACATAATATTATATTTAGGACTATGATTTTAATAATAATATTATTTTAACGTGTGTGTGTGTGTGTATATATATATATATATATATATATGCACACATACACAAACTCACCAGAGTTGGAGTCAATTTGTCTAGAAATTTATTGGTCCCTTTTTTTCATCGGGCATGCAAGTACAAGCCGAACCGATTAGCGTCTTTATCATCTTTCGGAGTCCCCTTAGTCGATTCCCCCATTCATCCTTTAGATCATCATAATATTTTTCCCCAAGTTTGTGGACATCAGTTTAATTTGACCTATTCGGTTTATTTTTCTCCCTCTCAGTCAGTTTTCCCTCCATGGCCTCATTCTCCAAGAAGTCATTCCATTAGGGTGTAGGAGAACACCCAACTATCGATGTTCCTCTATTTGGTTGATTATTTTGTTTCTTTTCAACATATCCTATAATTAAAAAAAATTAATGATGTATGTAAGAATGTATGATTTTCAATTATATATATGTATATACCTTTTCAAAAACTTTAAAACATGCTCGATGTGTATGATTTCCATCAAATCAGTATTCCTTTTTAAAATCTATGAAACTTTGCACGGGCGAAAGCGTATCTATGATTGGCGTATAAAGGTCCGTGACATGAACTCATAATCCTTTTTTCTTCAACTTATTTTTAAGGTCATTTTTAATATGCATATGTTGTAAGATGGCACAATCTAGGTGAATGCTCTCTTAATAGAATTGTATCCACAAAGGATGAATATTTTTCATCCTTTTCTAACAATGTGACCAATGTCAGTGCCCTGCCCGGATTATGTTAGTGAAATATATTATCTACTATCTCATCCCAACATTCTGATAATGAAAGATGTTTCAGTGCGATCAAATTATGCACTCTCATAGTCTTGTTGAAAGTAATTATTACCATGTCTCATTTTTCTTGAGAAAATATATAGAAGGATGTGAATATGTCATAGAGGTAATGGCTCTAATTAATCCTAAACAAATTATGGTTTTCCATTCGATCAATCAAACACAATAAGTCCAATTTAAGTTCATTTTAATTTAATTAAACCTAAAATTACTATTTTCCACCAATTTTGCAAGCCCTTCCCACCAATTTGTGTTAATCAAAACAAAAACCATTTAAGGAAGGGGTGAGCACGACTATAATAAGTTAACCAAATAACTCTATTCTAAATAATTAATGTATATATGTATCGGTGTGAGTCTGTGTGCATGTGTATGTGTGTGTATCTATATGTGTAATCACTAGGATAAGGTAGTCGTTAAGACATATAATTAGTTAAAGGCTTATTATGAAGAATTAATAGAGTGAGCATTTTAAGTATCCATCATTCATATCCAAACATGATCATTCAACACAAGCCACAACAATCATCAACCCCCCGTACTCCTTCTAAATTATCTACTTGATTGATTACAAAGAACAAAATTACAAGAATATAATATGACGGGGCATTCAAAAATAAAATCTTCTCATGGCCGTGATTTTACATTCATACTTAGAGTTTCATCATTCAAGTATTTGGTATCAAGGGTATTACTCAATATATATTCAATTTATCTTAAACCCAAGAACAAGTCTAGGACCTTAATAATTCAATTCTACATCAAGGGTTTCATATACGATTTACAATAATAAATAGGGCAATATTTCTTTATAAATCACGTGAGAAAAATCAAACACACACATTTGTTATGTACAATAATAAGGATTTCAATATCTAAAAATTTGATGGTTAACCGTGTATATATAATATTTTCATCTAACTTGACGTTTTTAAAAAAAATATTTTTTGTGCATTTCATACTTCGACTCAATTTGAGTTTATTATAATTGATGAAATATTTTTCAAAATATTTTGAGCTCCAAACAATTTAATGCATTTCAAACAATTCGTGAATTTCAAATATCTCAAACTTTGACTCAATTTTAGCTCCAAACAATTTCGTGCATTTTGTGCATTTCAATTCCACCACTCGAGGGTTTTTTAAAAATTATTTTTCGTGCATTTCGAACTTCGAATCAAGTGGATTCTATAATATTTGATGAAATATTTCTTAAAATAGTTTGAGCCCCAAACAATTTCGTGCATTTCAAACTTCGACTCACTTTGAGCTCTATACAATTTTGTTCATTCCATTTATTTCAATTCTGCTATTGCATGTGTGTATATATATACACAAACTCACACACACGCACATTCAAACACACAAATGCACACAAACATAGAATCATAAACACACATTCAAACACACTCTATGACATACATACATACACATACTGAAACACACATATACTGAAACACATAAACACACATTAGAACACACACACGCACTGAAACACACATTGAAACATAGACTAAAACACACATACACACACACACGCACACACACATTAAAATGTATACAAATAGAGAAAGAGGTGTACTTGTGTTAACAGAGAGAGATATGCCAAGCTTCATCGAAAACATGAAGAGGGAGAAAGAGAGAGAGAGAGAGAGAGGGCAACCTTCGCTAGAAAGGGAGTGAGAGATAGGCAACAAGGGTTTTTCTTTGAAAATGGGGAGAGATAGTCAACAAGGATTTCAAATAGTGAAATGAAATACAGACCAATCTTGACAATTTATACACAGAATTTGGTCACGATTTTGAATCGTGACCCCTTTTATGAACAGTCAAACACTTAAACTTGGTCACGATTCAAGATCGTGACCACAACTGTTACCAAATAAAGTTTGAGAAACGGTCACGATTTTGGACCATGACTAACATAACGTGACCATTTTGAACAAGGGTTGGAGGTCACGATTTTAACTGTGATCATCGTTCACTGATATTAGTTATGTATGGGTCATAATTGTGAACCGTGACTGCCTTGGTGACTATAATTGCAAGACGTTTTGCTCTTAAAGGGGTTACGATTAGGTCAAGATTTTTTACCGGCTCCAAACCGTGACCATAACCTATTTGTGGTCACCCTTTCACCTGGTTGCATCATTGGTTATGGTATTTTGGAAGGGGTCACACTTTTAAACCATGACCACCTGGTCACGACTTTGGACCACAACTAATTAACTATGCAAAATTTCTAGTTTTTGTGTAGTGTAATCAACCAATTAATGACACTCCTACTCCATCTCAATTCTCATAATCCACCACCTGAATTCCCGTCACCTATAAATTCTCAATACTCTACTACTCTAAAGGTTCACTATACTCTATCTACATTGTCTCTGACACATCAAACTTTATAAAGCTAAACACAATAGAAGAAATACATTGGGTTCACTCCTTACAAGTATCTTATCGGTGACTGGTTGAAAGTAGAGGGCACTACTAATGGTTCTAACGTTGATCATGCCATAAAACATGTCATGGTATTTATATTTAAGATGAAGAGTAAATATTGCATAGTTGATGAGCCTTTAATTTGTTCATTTCTAAACTTGAAGAAGGTATTCTACTCAAAGTGCCATTTTTGGCTACGTAGGTGTCTTGAAGTCATTCTCGGATTCAAGTCTTTTATTATATATTTCCTTTAGTTTCTCTTCATATATTATCATCTTATTCATGTAGTTAACATCTTCTACTCATATAGTTAGTTATGTTGCATTTATTTCTTTGTCGCTCATATTTTACTCATTTATACTTATTTTTTTACTCTCTTCTTAGCGGTCCCGTTCATGTGTGGTCAATATGTCCATGATATGGATGGATGATTCCACTCCGCATAGATGTTGACACACTTTGTCACTCACATCCATGGATTATTCCCAATAAACTTATTAAGATAATGGTTTGAGTTTGGTAGTTATGATACAACTGACATGATAACGCGTTAAGACCATAACTCTTTGATTATGAAGCATGTTCAATACATTTATAATTTTTGTAACTTTGGGTAAGAAACGTTTTGTTGTTTAGATCATATTACATTAAAATCTGTAACATTTTATAATATTTGTAGCTCTAGTCGGGTGGTAGAGGATGTTGATTATAATAAGATTACATATGCTTCAAGAAAGAAACACTTTGAGGATTTTATTATTATTAGTTTTGGATTCATGTCATTAATTTAATGGATTGATAATTTTTATATTTTTATATTTTGATTGATATATTAATTAGTTCTATAATGGAATTGTATATAGGTCTAAAAACAAGTACATGATTCTTTTGGGAATCAAACATATCAAAATTATATTTTAAAATAAATTTATTATTGGCAATAGTATAAAACTATGACCATATCTGTGTCAATTATTTAATGGGTTAAAAGGTGGTCATGGTTATGAATCATGACCACTTAATCTATGATTGCGACAGGGAGTCATTATTCATGACTGTGACTAAACAATCAAAGTTTATGGCGGGGGTCATGGATAAGAACCGTGACCATATGGTTTATTTTCACGTTTGGAATAACGATTCATAAATATGACAGTAAAATAGCGATCACAATAATGGTCACGTCTCATGATCATGACCACTGGTGATTGTCCATGTCCACAATATTAGGTTATGGAATACGATTGTGGCTCTTTATATAGTACTGAAATAAAAAGGTTTTTCCCGAAAGGTATTTTCTTTACTTCTTCGCATGCTTGTTTGGTTTGTCTTATTTAATTTGGACTTTATTATTACTTACACACTAAATTAAATCAAGATAAAATCTGTTAAAATTTGAATTTGTGTGTTTGGCATATGATACGAATAAATATATAGAATCCACATTCTTATATAAGGTTTGGAGGAATGTTTTGGTAAATTTTTAAGGCTTTAGAGAGTCTTATTTAAAGTCTCGTATAGGACTGCGATTGTTGGGGAATCTCGAATGTGGTCATAATTGACCTCGGGATAGTTTGGATTGTGTGGGCCTAATGGGGTAAAAGAGATGATCTTCAAATGGATTATATATGATTTTTTTTTGTCATAAGGAAGAAGGATCTTTCTGCCTTGAAAAGACTTATTCATTTTTCAGGCACTTTTAAAATAATCCATCAAAGTGTCATGCGACACTTGTAACCTTCTACCCCGCGGCAAAAAAGGTTGATATGATAATGTTTAAGATGTTTGGATAAGGACATTTGCTTTATATAAAACACTCCCAATGTATTCAATTCTTTTTTATCTTTTCATAGAGACGATTTGGGGGCGTCCATTTGGTGTAGTTGGTGGAGTTTTTATAGAAGATTTGTGGTATCGTTGGTGTTTTATTCATGAAAACATTTTTTATGATATTTATTATTTAGCATTAAGGATTATCTTATCATTTTTTAAATTTGATTCATTATTATGGAAATGATTTGTATTTACTTTTCAATATACTGCTAGTTGCCAATGTATTTCTAGAAAGGAAGGAACTCAATGGCATCGTACAACTCCCCATCTGTGTGTCGGAACTCTCTGCAGAGCTGCAGATTGCAATAAATGATCAGGCCATTGCTCATTTTCCCATAAAGAAAAAAAATCTCTTAAATGCTGGTGAATTATACTTTGTAGTAATTTTGATGAGTAGAGTTTGTCTTAATCAGGGATGATAGGAATTCTAGTTCTAGTATGATTGAATAATTTAGATCCTAAATAGGGGTTACATTCTATATGTGAAATTGAGTGTATAATTATAGAAGTTTATATTAACTACGATAGTTTATATTAACTACGATAACTTGTTTAATGGTTCGAACACTTGTCTAATAGTTTAAAGAACATTGTATCGGTACACTACGAATGTATTGGACATGACCAAATGTGAAGTCTATGTGTTGACTAGGTTAGACTTGGACAATTTTAGGTTTTTCAAATGATACATGAAATCATAATCTCAAGGGATATGAGTATCTAAATATTCATATAGTTATGGCCGTGATTTTTTTATGGGTGAGATCCAATTTAATGGGTCAATAAGCCATCTAAATTTACAAATCATTTTGTGAATAAGACCAATATCATGGTTAGAAATAATTTTCATTCAAGATATTCATCTTGGATTGTAATACCCCTTGAGGAACTTATATGTTTTGATTCCACCAATAAACATGATTAGTGGATTATTTAATAATTAAGTAGAGTATCAAATAAGTTAAGTTTGTTAGTTGTGAAAATTTATTATGTTAGTTAAATATGATTAGAGACAATTTGAATTCACTAAGTGGGTAGTTGTAACATAACACGAACATATTGTGTCTTATCTAACACTTCAAATGAGGCCTTTTTATTCATATGATTTTGAAAATTTAAATTAGAGCGCAATTGTAATTATTCAATGGGATTAATTATAATTTATTATATAATGAAATAAATTATAGAGGTTAATTTGGAATTTCATATTTCTTCACGGGATCATGTTTAATCATTTTCGTTGGGTCCTCAGTATAGTCTTAATTATAAAAGAAAGACCAATTTTCTCATGTACTTAACATGCCCTTAGATTATCTTTTATTCATTTACGAATGCGTACGAGGAGTTTCTTAAAGAGTATGACACAACTAACTCATAGAGAGAGGGGGTGACTAGGGCATAATGAGGGAGAAGGAAATTAAAGAAATAATGTGTGTTTGTGTATGTGTGTGTGTGTGTGTGTGTGTGTCTGAGAGAGAGAGGGAAAGAGAGAGAGACAGAGATCAATTTCTTCAATATCCATCTTTGCTTTAATGTCCATGCTATTGGGGATTGACATTATAAAAGAAATTGATGCCCAAAAACTTTGATTGATCGTGTTTCAGAAAGTAAACAAAAGTGACTAGATCAAGGGTTTGGATCACGACATGTATTCAGGTCTTGTAGGTAATTCGGTATAGAAAAATGATTCGATGAATCAGATGATGTTTTTTCTCTTCTTACACCTTAAATTTTTTTCTTAGAATTTCTGTAGGCTTTAGATATTCTATTATATGATCACCCAAAGTAAGCCATGTGTGTGGTAATTTTAGAGATGAAAACTTGGTGAGATACCACTTTCTCTTTCTTCACCCCCTCACAAAACATATGAATATTATTTTCCCTCTCCCTCTTTATCCCTTATGAATGTCTAATTCATCTTAACCCCATTCCATTTACTAGTCTATATTGTTTCATGATGTGGGTTTGGACTAAATATGGTTTCCAAAGAATTTTGGGCTTGCTACTTAGTAAATGAACTATATTAGGAGTGCAAGGCTAATAATCAAATTGGATTCCAAATAGAAATATAAAATCTCATTTCACAACCCCGATATATTTTCTTATTTATTTAATTGGAATTAATTCCACTAAATAATTACAATTTCACTCCAATTTAATTATCTCAAAATTACTCAAATAATGAGGTCGTGTTTGCAAAGGTGGATAGAAAATAATATGATTCCGAACATAAAGCATATGATACCCATTTGGTAAAATTCTATTATCTGGTAATCTATTTTCACCAACATATTATTTATTCATTAATCTCAAACATATCTTATTTGATACTCTACGAGGATATAAAATACATCGACCAAGTTAACTAGTAAAATGAAAACTTACAAGTTTATCAAGGGGATATCTTAATATTGGATATTTCTTGGACGCGGATTCCTCTAGATTATAATCTCAGACATATCCACAAAAAAAATAAAAGAAATAATTATATGAATATTTCAATCCTCATTAAATTAAGAATTTATGCACCTTTTGTAAACTTTGTGAGATTGTAAAAGTTTAATATAGTCAGTACCTAGACTTAAATCTTAATGTGGCTATATTAAATGCATTTCTAGTGTACCGGTTAAATTCCCTTTGACGTAACAGACAAGTTTGTCAACCATTAATAAGATTCCCATAATTAAGCTAACTACTAAGATTGTATACATAACTTTATCGATAGGATGTCAAATCCCTACCTAGGTTGTGAAATGTTTAATTGTAATAGAACCGGAACCTAACTCACAAGACTTATTACTAATTACAATTGACCTATATCCATACAATAAATCTAAAATAAACAAGGCATTCTTACAAACACAATTCCTATTTCAAAATGAGCCTGAAACAACTTTACTGAAAAATAAATGTTGTAAACATGTTTTTTATAATAAAATCCTAAAATCCCACTTAGTCTTAAAGCCATATGTCTATGCATCTAACACCTAATCCGTATATTTAACGATCTATAGTACTAGTTGCATAAGGATTAACTAATTGTTATCTGATGCAATCTTGGTCACATTTTAGTGTTCAATAATATTAGTGAGTAAATCCTTATAGTGTATAAATTATTTTCTAATGTGCCAGAAAAATAAAAATTACCAATTTTGATAAAATAATCAAATATTTGTTCGAAGCCAACTTAGAAACTAAAAATAACATTTCTTTTAAAAAAACAAGTACATAAAATAATTTTCCAACATTATCTTTTTGTATAAACCAAAATCGAAAATAGATATCCTACTGCTAATATTATTAATTATTAGGAACCTCTCTCCTTTAGGTAGTTGTTATGTGACCTGGTGTTAGGGTTTTATTTTTTAAACCATGTATGACATTTACTTTATAATATAGGTGTAATACCCGTAGTGTTATATATATATATATATATATATTATTGGATATTTAAATTATGCGGGTGACACATAATTTAATTTACGAAATAATGAGAAATTAAATAAATATTAATTTGGAGTGAAATGAGTTCAAATTTATGTGATTATTTATTTACTAGTGTGGAATTAAGTCGTAAGTGAGTAAATGATGTTGTGAAAATCGAGAGTCCATATAGATACGCCAATTGTTATTATCGGCTTCCGATCGCAATGCAAAAAAATCTAAACTTTAACTACACTCAAATGGAGTATAGCAACTAGTTTGAGTATCGAAAATCCACATGGAAGGTTTGACAGACTTTAATCGATTTATTACTTCTAAAATAAAAGTGTAAAAGGTGATGATGATTTAAAGGGAAAAAAGAGATATAGAACAAGACAAGAACAATAGCACGAAATTAGGGTCACATCCCCTCCATGGGCTAAACAATGCGTAAAAAGAATTTTGGTTGGAAAACATTTAACCCAGCATATTCAATTAAATATAAACATCAAGCATGAAAAAAATTAATTCAACAATGAATGATTAAACATTTAATCGAAAATGGTCACATATGGATTAATTTCACAATATCGCTACAAACACTAAAATTGCGTTACAAAGAAAGTTAAATGCCTAATATTCCAACTTTAATATACGAGGTTTCAATTAAATACGTTTTGACCCAAAACCTAGATTTCAAAGCTAAGGACCCATTAATGACAAAAATATCATCCCAACCCTTAAACTAGTTACTAGACATAATTAAAGCAAAAAATAGACTTAATTAACAAATGAAAAAAACTAATTAATTAACGAAAACTAAATACAAGGTAAGTAAATGAAGAACAAAGCAAGACATAAAAGAAATAAATAATATATTATAGGAAGAAGATAATTAATAGTAAATAACTTACAAAAATTAGTTGAAACCCAAGAGAGAAAAGCTCCTGAAGAGCAAACCATAAAAAATATCTAAAAATGAATATACAAAATATGTCTTACAAATAATACAAATCCCAACTTATATACCAAGTCACAAAAGAAATAAAGGAAAAAGAAAAAAAAAAAGCACCGAAAAACTGTAGAACTCGATCGATCACGGCTAGGGGACCGATCGACCGCAGGTCAGGTTTGAAGACCCCTGACTTGGATCGTGGTCAAAAGATGATATGTCGATCGATTGGGGGGTCAGGGCCGATCAACCGGTCCTCAATTTTCTTGGGAGGTTTGGTCATCACATGGGAGAAAAGGTTCCAAACGAAAACAACATGTCGTTTACAGCCACACAAAGCTAACAAAATGAACTACACTTACGTGGAATTCCATTAATCCAGTGATGAAGTATAAAATGACTAAAATGCCCTTGAAGTTGAGTCAAACGACGAAACTTCCTCGAAAAGCAAACAATCCACACGTTAAGCATTCAAATACCTACAAAAGCTCAATTATACCTTGCAAAGCATATAAACATACAAAATAGAGGTTGTATGGTTAACGAGAATAAATATAGGCATAAGGAACACAAGAGTGATAGAATTCATAAAGATAACGGGCACAAATATGCAATATTTGTGACATATGAGTAAACGAGACAAAATTTAATAGTATCCCAATTGGGATACGCGTGATTAGATTAAAATAGGTTGAGATGGAAAAATATTATTAAGTAAGTCAGGTGATGATTTCGAGTGCCTGCTTGATCCAAAATGGGTTAAAATAGTCAAAATTGAGTACCCGGAGTTTGTGTTAAGGTCTCGGGGCTTTTTAAATTAATTGAAACTTATTTAGCTGACTTCTGGTCTCCTTAAGGGCATATGAAAAGCCAAAAACGGGATTTCAATCATAAAATGAAAGATTTGGGGCCTAGGAAAAAGTCATTTCACAAATCCAAAGGTTAGGAGAGTTATACAAAGAGTTAAAGAGAAGAGTCTAAAGAAGGAACTGAAGAATTTTTGCAAGAACATTCTAAAAGTGAAGAATTAGGATGGAAATTCTTGGAAGAGTATCAATATCTTCACCAGTTTCAAACCCTAAGAACAATAGGGCAACTAATTAACTTTTTATTTAATTTGTATACGCAATTTTAGTCATATCATATATGGGACACATTATATTTGGGAATAATTCACACATAAATATGATGGAATTTTGGGGTATGATTTATAATTGGGAACTGTTATATAATTTCATTTTTTTGGAGGATTAACGTTGATTGAGAGGTCTGAATTTTTAAGAGATGATATTGATAGGAGAAATGAGACTTGAAAACGGTTATGGGATTATGTTACTAGAATGATAGTATTCTTGACTTTAGATGTGAATTCTCATGAATTAATGATAAAATGTGCTTTACAATATAAAAGTGATTTGAAACCATGTGTAGGTTTGCTTAGAATTGCTATTAAGGAATTTGTGCTACTCATGTAATGTGTTAATTGATGAAATTGGTGAAAATTCATAATACCAATCAAACCTATTATTTTGCCTTGAATCGAGGCCCTCTTGGCGAATCTATCCGGGCAGCGAATTTGTTTGGGCCAGGAAGTCAAATCGATTCGGAACTACTATAGAATTGAGGAAGGGTTAAATTTTTATTGGGTGAGAAAAATCAATTAATGTGTGATATTTAAAAACCCAAATTTTTTTAGTAATAACTAGTGGAAATTTTTATATTACTGTTAAGTCCTTGGGGTGAATGGGTCTTTGTTCGGGGGTACAAATTAATATATTTGGGAATTAGATTTGCACTTGAATAATTGTGATGAAAATTCAGGATTTAGGGCACGAGCTGAGTGATGTCAAATTACATGTCCAGAATTGATACTTGATAGTAAATAAATTAATTTATTAAGTGACTAATTAGTTAATTTGTTATATAATGAAGTATTGGAAAATAATGCCATTTATGCCATTAGTGATAGGTATGCTTAGATAAAAAATTGTGGAATATATACATGTGTGGAATATATATATATATATATATATATATATGTGTGTGTGTGTGTGTGTGTGTGTGTGTGTGTGTGTGAAAAACATAATTATGTGGATATTATGACATACCCCTCTAAGGGCTATCATCAGAGGTTACGCGAGTGAGTGATCTTCCTTAGCTAGCGAATGCAGGATTAGTATTATTCACAAGTCATAATCGTCACACACGTGCCTGTTAAGGTTGAGTCCGAGGTGAGGTCATTATGGGCATGGTTATTGCTCACTAATCAGGGAACTTAAGACCACCTCCAACATCATTGTTTGCTTTCTATCATAGTTCGGTGTGAGATCCTGACACGATAACCAGGATGATTTGAGTATTCTCTAGATTATGGTAGCAATAGAGACCCACATCCGGTAAATTTATTATGGTTAGGGATGGAAGTTATACCTATATAGTGAGTGATATATATATATATATATATATATATATATGAGATCCTGACACGATAGCCAGGATGATGTGAGTATTCTCTAGATTATGGTAGCAATAGAGACCCACATCGGGTAAATTTATTATGGTTAGGGATGGAAGTTATACGTATATAGTGAGTGATGTATATATATATATATATATATACACATATATATATATATATATATATATATATATATATGCATGATGTGATAATAAAATATGTATATATACGTGTATAATGAATTAAAATGTGAAAATTTATAACTAGTGATAATAAAATATGTATATATACGTGTATAATGAATTAAAATGTGAAAATTTATAACTAGTGAAAGTTATTGGAAATGGTTTAATCAATTATAATTAAGGATTATAATGATTAGAGAATGTGAAAGCTAAACAAATTAATTGTCTAGGATGGGATAGAGTATATAATTTAAGGATAGTTGGAAACTAGTCAGCTGGGTAGCATAACTAGGTGATTAAAATGCATACGTCAGGTGCGCACTTTAGATAAGAGGTGAGTATTGTCTCATGAGAGAGTGTGTTACCAATTTAAATACGAGTAAATGGATATATATATTTATATATGCATTTTAATTGCTTGCAAAATATTTTCAAATGGATTTGGGCTCTAACCCGTGTCAAAATATATTTTCAAAACCTTTTAGGTATCTAGCTACAGAGACTCCGGGCGTGATCACCTTCCCAGGTATCGGAGCTGTGAAAATTATGGGACGTGTCAGGATTTGGGGTAGTCGTTTCTATTCTCATATTCTAGACAGGATCCTTTTCCATATTCAGACATGTTGCCCATGTGAGTCAGATTTATTTTATATTATCTCACCGTTGGGATTTATTGTATGGATATTACACCGATGGTTTATTAGGTTAAGTTTTGTATGTAATGGATTTCTATTCACACTTAATATGTGATTGTCGATTTTGATTATTTTCTAAATGAATTATGGTTTGATTATAGTGTTGTTGTATCGCGTTAATTAAGATTAAAATTGACACATGACTTAATTTAATAATAGGTGGTTAGTAATTAATTGGTTTCGATAGTGATGCTAAGAATGATGCAAATGAGATTCCCATTTTATTTATTAGATGGTTGGCCACCCGTTATTTTCATAAGCGGGTTGTCACATATGGTATCAGAGCATCGGGCTCTAGAGTCTTTAGGATTTGTGTAGACTTATTATGTTTCTACCATAGCATTCTTTGATGTAGAGCCTTATGTTCAGGACTATTCATTCATATTGCGATGTACATTCTCCTGCTATTATGTATAATGAAAGTGAATCTTATACGAGTTTAGTTAGGGCTTAGTATACCAAACAATTTAGGACGACCAATGAGGTCCATTAGGAGGAATATAGGAAAAGTGTCTCAGCTAGAGCCTCAGAGTATTATGTCCCCAGTGACTGTAGTAGAAGTCATTATGATTATTACTCAGGTAGTTAATTCTATAATGATTGCTAGAGCATAACAGTTTCCCCAAATACCACCATAGCAGATGGTGGTGCCAATTTAAACTCACCTAGTGCAGTCAGCATGGGAGAGAGTTGGAGAGATTTTGAGAAGGGCCTTATGCAAGAGTTCAAGGAAAGTGTGGAGTGTATTAGCTAGCCAGTGGAAAAATAATATCCAAAGGAAATTACTTATGGTAGAGTGAAGTGACACTCATGATTAAATTTCATGTGAGTTTTAAGCTTTTAGGAGCAGTGTTGTAGTAGTGGGAGTTAGTAACCACATTAGAGAAGAGATATACAAGAAAGTATCGAGGAATATAGGTGCGATTTGGTAGAAAATCCTTTCATCTACTGTTTAAATTGAGATGCAAAGAAAATTTATGTATTTATTACAAGAAGGTGGGATAGTAGCCGAGTAGGAAGAAGAATGTGCTTGTTTACCGAACTTCGTAACCAACGAGGTGATTATAGAGGAGAATAGGGTTCTTAAGTTTGATGATGGACCTGTGGGTAGGATACGCGACATTTATGGGCATCCGACTTGAATGATTGGTGTCGATGTCATCAATATCGTACTTTTATGTCAACAGTTCCTTGTGAAGGTAGCCAAGAGCGTGGGGAAGTCTAGCAAGTAGAGTAATATTAGGTATAGCAGTGTTATGGGATAACACTAGAGAATTAACCTTCAGGGATCCCCGTTTGAAAGTAACTAAATCAATGGAATTCTGATCGAGTGACATTGGATTTAGATATGGCCATTAAGATCAGTAATGCATTACAAAGGTCCAGTGAAGACAAGGGAACAACGTGGTAGCCATCGGGGTCGAGGATACATGTGCTAGAGAGAAGGAAACCCTGATGTGGCCAGCAAGGCTACAGATAGGGGGATTACATAAGGAAGTGGTTTATATGTGGCAAGCAGGATCACATACGTCAATCTTGTCCGCAGAGAGTTAAGAGGACAAGAAAATAGTGCCCAGCATGGACAACAGTTACAGTAGTTTTTGAGAGAGTTCAGACGTGAGTTTTACGTGCAACCACCAGTTAAACAGCCAAAGATATTAATAATTAAAGGTATAAATTTTATCCATGGACAAATGGGATAGGTTCAAAGTGATACGAGTGCATCATAGTATTTGAGTTAACACTAGATTTACGCATGAAACGAACATTGTAAATGTATCGTTAGATCACTTTTGAGTGTATTTTTATCGTTGGGTAACGGAACTCTCTTTAGTTCCATCTACAGGAGAGCAGGTGTGGACACTGGGAGGATATATATTAGAGATTTACTCCTTTTAAAGAGATTTATGTGAGCATGATCTTATTTTGAGTATGGACTGGTAAGCAATGGTGAGTGACGGTCGACTGGTATAGTAAGGTTATGTGTTTGATGTTTTAGGGCAGGATATATTATTTTTATGATATTTCACCTGAAAGAGGGTCGAGTCGCATATATATTATATTGAAATGAAGACTTCGGACAATATTATCGTCTCGTTATATTCTATTTCGGTGTGTAAGGACTATACTGATGTGATTCAGGGTATATCGGGTTTATCGCCGAGCGGATAGATTTATCTCGTTATTGGTTTAGCACTTAATACTTAGTGATAGTTTGAGCACCATATTGCATGACTCCTTTAGATATGTGGGAGTTGAGGATTAGACTTATATGTCTAGGGGGCTAGGATTTTGGGTATCCAGTTAATTTGCTTTTGGGGCAAAGGATGTCGATAACTAAAAATGCCAAGTGATAAGGCATTGACGAAATTCCTTGATTTGATTGATAATGTGTGGAATTCCATGCATAAATATTAATAAATTTCAGGAATAGAGAGACGTTGTTAGATGCTAGGGCATTGGTTTTGAATCTTAATTGTAGCACGTGTGGGGAAATCTTTAAGCTAAGAGCTATCATATAACATATGGCCCGTTAAACCGGTTAGTGCTATATGGAAAACATTTGAGAAATTTTTACACCACTAGCGCATAAGTGGTCATTCTTATGGACAATGAAGTCACGATTAGTGGGATGATTGAGAAATCCTTATCGTATTGTCGCACCGAGAATGTTGGGGCCAAGTTTGAGATAAATTATTACATCTATAATGTTCGTACAATCATGTACAAGTTACAAGGTGTATGGGTGGCCTATTTAGTTCAATTTTTAGCATCATCCGAGGTAACAGGTACGTGGTAATAAATATGTTAAACCATATGCATGTGAAAAAATAGAAGCAGAATTGCAGAAGTTAATCCCACTCGTGATTTGGAACTAGTTGCAGTTGTTTTGACTTGTGAATTCGGAGGCATTATATCCTAGAGGAGAAATTTCGTCTATTCACGGATCATAAATCACTACCGTAAAATGATCCCAATATGCAGCAGCGTAGGTGGTTGGAATTCATGAAGGACTATCAGTTTGATGATCTGTGTTACCTAGGTAAGTATAATGTGGTGGTAGATACATTGAGTCGAAGGCCTACATTAGAGTTGGATATAGTGTGGAAGACTAAGTGGGGTGAACTTTGTCAGGCTCATTCTGTTGCTAGGTCTTGTATGGCAGTGTTTACCGTAACACTCGAGATTGTGTTACAGGTTGTAAAAGCACAGGTAGGAGATTAATTTTTCCAGGACCAGGTGAAACAATTATTAGCAGAGGGATAAAAATCCTACTCGATCAGTTATGAAGGAGGTTTACACTTCAATGGGAGACCCATGGTCCCAAATGATAAGGATTTGAAATATGCTATTGTGACAGAATCCGATGGGTCGAGATTTAAGGTACGTTAGGGTGGTGGAGACAGGATGTATTAGGATATACGTTGGCAGTATTGGTGGACAAGTATGAAGCGGGATATAATTGAGTTTGTCTCGTAGGGTTCCACATGTCAGTTAGTAAAGATAGACAACCAGAGACCATCCTAAATGTCATAGCCATTGGAAATTCCAGTTTAGAAGTAGGAAAGAATATCGATGGATTTTATGACTGTACTGACAGCGCAGAGGGGTCGTGATTCTATATGGGTGATATTGGATGGATTGACCAAGGTGGCACATTTTTTCCACTATGGACTGATTATACGACGACGCAATATGCCTAGTTATTCATAGCCGAGATAGTGAGGTTACATGGGGTACCGATTAATATTATGTTTGATTAAGCCAAGATTTTTATGTCGCATTTTTGGCAGAGATTCTAAGAGGCTTTGGGAACCGAGTTGCAGTTGAGTGCAACCTATCATTCGCAGACTAATTGGATGACTGAGCGTGTGAATCATATGTTGGAAGACATGCTTATAATGTGTATACTTGATTTTAAAGGAGGCTGGGAGCAGTAACTTCCATTGGTGAAAATTGCGTATAATAATTCCTACCAGTTTACCATTGGGATGGCTCCTTATGAGATTTTATATAGCAGACCTTGTCATCCGCCCTGTGGTTTGATAAGGATGGGGAAATAATATGTTTTGAGAGTCGGACGTCAGGGATTGAGATAAATGAAGTTATTTTTTGAATAGTTTAGGAAAGTCGTAGGAGTTATATCATCACGAACAAACGAGTTAATAACTGATGTGAGTGGTCAGAAATTATTATGGGTGTCTCCCAAGAAGGGAGTTATGTAATTTGGGTATGAAGGGAAGTTGGCATCTTAGGAAGTGAGGCATTTCCAACATTGAGTATATGCTCGTCTTATTGGAGCATTGTTAGAGGATTTGCTGTAGTTTTGCATATCATTGTATAAGTGAGACCTTATAAATTACAAAGTGTAATAGTATAAAATGATTTGAATAGACTTGTCACTAATCTTGGGCCGTAGTGATTAGGCCTTTACATAGGATGATACCTCTAGCGAGTGAATACTGGAGGCACCAAAATGCTATCATGAATAGATTATGAGTATTTTCGGATGCCAGGTGGGTAAGGATCCGAAGTTCCTCATACTAGACTTACTCAAATTTTGGGGACGAAACTACTTTTCATGGGGGAAGTATGTAATACCCCATATATATATATATATATATATATATATATATATATATATATATATATATATATATATATATATATATATATATATATTGGATATTTAAATTCTGAGGGTGACACATAATTTAATTTAAGAAATAATGAGAAATTAAATAAATATTAATTTGGAGTGAAATGAATTAATATTTATGTGATTATTTATTTACTAGTGTGCTAGAGTAAATAAGATGAAATTAAGTAGTAAGACAGTAAACGCAGCGGAATTTAATATTATTTCAATCGGGATGCGCGTGATTAAATTAAAATAGGTTGAGATAGGGAAATATTATTAAGTGATTCGAGTGACGATTTCGGGTGCACGGTTGTTCCATAATGGGTCAAAATAGTCAAAATTGAGTACTCGGAGGTTGTGTTTTCTGGTCTCGGGACTTTTTAAATTAATCAAAACTTATTTAGCTGACTTCTGGGCTCCTTAAGGGCATATGAAAAGCCAAAAACGGGATTTCAATCATAAAATGAAAGGTTTGGGGCCTAGGGAAAAGTCATTTCACAAATCCAAAGGTTAGGAGAGTTATACAAAGAGTTAGAGAGAAGAGTCTAAAGAAGGAATTGACGAATTTTTGTAAGAACATTCTAGGAGTGAAGATTTAAGAAGGAAATTCTTGGAAGAGTATCAATATCTTCACCAGATTCAGACCCTAAGAACACCAGGGCAAGTAATTAACAATATATTTAATTTTTATATGCAATTTTAGTCATATCATATATGGGACATACTGTATTTGGGAGTAATTCATATGTAAATATAATGGAATTTTGGGGTATGATTTATAAGCAGGAACTATTATAGAATTTGATTTTTTTGGAGAATTAATGTTGATCGAGATTATTGGATTTTGAAGAGATGATATTGATAAGGAAAAATGAGCCTTAAAAGTGGTTATGGGATTATGGTACTAGAATGATGATATTCTTGGCTTTAGATACAAATTCCCATGAATTGATGATAAAAATGTGCTTTAAAGTATAAAGTGATTTGAAACCATGTGTAGGTTTGCTAAGAATTTTTATTAAGGAATTTGAGTTACTCATGTAATGTGTTAATTGATGAAATTGCTGAAAATTTCGTATTACCAATCAGACCTATCATTCTGCCTAGAATCGACCCTCTTAGCGAATAAATTTAGGCAGCAAATTGGTTCGAGCTAGGACTTACATGAAAAATTGTGATGGAAATTCGGGATTTAGGGTACAAGCTGAGTGATGTCAAATTACATGTCCAGAATTGATAATTGATAGAAAATAAATTAATTAATTGGTTATATAATGGAGTACTGGAAAATAAAGCCATTTATTCCATTATTGATAGGCATGCTTAAATTAATTATTGTTTAATATATACATGTGTGGAAATTATCTCTCTCTCTATGTGTGTGTATATATATATATATACATGAAAAATATAATTATTTGGATTATAAGGACACAAATTTCCAATTGAGTCCTTTGTAGTCTTTTGGCTCAATTCCGGACAAAAATGTTTGAATCATAGGATGGAGTTATTAGCCATCCTTCAAGCCTATGACATACTAAAGTTGAAGACGTAGCGGCCAAGTTTAAAGCTTCATCAAAGTGCCGAGTTTATTGTGCCTCATTTCTACGTCAACAATATTTGGAACAATAGTTATATGGGTGTATTTTATATTTAAACTGTTGTTTATTTTCAGAAAGTTTCATTAAAAATTTAAAATAAAGTTTCTAGGCTAAAACTGAATTTTTATACTTTCTGAAAGTTCGTTTGATATTGTCGTTCGAACGAGTTTGCCGTTCGAATGAGGTTTGCCAATGACCTGCCACTGGAACTTCGTTAGAAGTATCGTTCGAATGAGACTTCATTCAAAAAACAATATCGTTCGAACGAGATTTGGCGGGAACAATTTAATTGGCAGTTTTGAGCAGTTTTTCCATGTTTCCCACTTCTTTACCCCCACTAACTTTTGACAGAAATTAACTAGTGCGGGAACCAACATTTTTGGTTTAACGTTTTCACATATTTCCATCTCCAAGAGAGAGTTTGAGAGCAAAATTACAAAAGAAAAAGTTCAAGTTTGAGTGTTCATTTTTCAAAGAAAAATCCTTAAAACACTTATGTTTTACACCCATAGTTTGTTTATTCCAAGCTTCAATATATATATATCATTGCTTGGAGTGTTTGGCGCCGTTTTTTCTCTACCACATTGAAGAGATTGTTTGAGTTTAAATCTAAATCCCTCAAAGAAGAAGAGTTTGTTTTGCTGCGGGATTCTCACCTGGTGAAAGGCACCATGTGTGGTTGTCGATGTACCTGTGTTTCATTGGTGATTTCAAGATTCCGGTTCAGCTCTGGGGTTGTCGACTAGGCGGAGGTGTTTACAAGAAGACGCATCAAGGCTTGAAAGGGGTCAAGTCGAGGAAGTAAGTCATATGTCTTGTAATTATAAAACCATACTTAGTGGACTTAAGGCTAGGGCCGTCCGAGGTTTTTCTCCCGTTGTGGATTTTTCCTCGTACATCGCAGCGTAGTGGTTCATTATTTATTTTATCTTTTGCAATACTCACCTAGAACGCATGCTTAGGGAAAAATATAAAAATTATTTTAAATCACTACTTGTTTAATTTGGTGCATAATTAATTTGGGTAATGTTTATGTTTATTCAAGTCATCACTTAATTTGATAAAATTGGTTTGACCTAATTTGGGAATATTGGAAATATGACTTAGGAAAATTTCTAGGACTTGGATTGAGTTAATATGTTAAAGTGAAAAATATATTTGTTAATGAATTTAATTTCACTTTAAGTTGTGTTTAATTTTAATTTGAAAAAGAAATTAAATTTTTTTAATTTGTTTAATTGAACCATCTCGCTTTCGCATCTTTTAAAAGGAAAATATCTTTTTGTGAAGTAAGAATTTAAAATTGGGGGCCTATCCCTTTTCAAATTGGTATCAGAGCCGAAGCGCTAATTTATCGCGTCAAAGATCCGTTTTTCGACTTCTATAATTTTTGTGCTCCTTGTATTTTTGGTGGTTCATTTTTTAACTCACTCTCATTTTTTTTGTAACTCTCGATGGGACGTCTTAAGGATAATTTGCCCATTTCTAATGATAATGATGTTTTTGCTATTCGAGAGGAATTTAATGGGCTTAATAAATGTAATGAAAAATTAAGAGAATTAAATTTGAGATTTGCAAAAAGAATTTAGTTTCTTGAAAATGAAAATTCTTGTTTTAAAGATAAAATTGAGTTTTTGCAAATCTCCCTATCTCAAAAAGATATTTTTTGTGAAAAGCTCATGGACATAAATTACAATTTTAATATTTTAGAAAAGTCCAAGAAAGAGAGTGATTTCGAGAAAAGACTCTTAAGGACAAGTTTGCTCACATTGGGGGGGGGGGGGGGGGGGGGGGGATGGGGGGGAGGGGGGGGGAGCGTGATAACCTTCTAGGAGTTATAGAAAATTTAAAGAAGGAGTCCCGTAAAATTGAGGAGTCTAATTTATTACTTGAGTCCAAAATTTTAAAAATAGAAAATAATTTACAAGACTCGAGTAGTAGTTGTAATGGTTCTAGATCATCTAGTTCAAATACTTTCGTTGCTAAAGCTAAAATCATTGTTTGTTTTAGAGGGTCAACTTTATCCAAGGACTTTAGAAAAGGTCACACCTTAGGTATCACTCCTCGTGTTTACACATGCTTATATTGTGGTAGGAAAGGTCACCTTAGGTCATTTTGTTTTGATCTTAAAAGAAGTCTTAGGAAGTCTATGTCTAGCATTTCATTAGTTTCCAAATCCCATCATTTTAAATATACATCTATATGGATTCGGAAATCATTTTTAGACACGCTAGATATTATATTTGTTGATTCTCATTTTCTTTCAAATGAAACCTCCCTTGCCAAATTTAAAGGTTAAATGTGTTAGTTTTGTTTGCATACTCTAACTTTTTATGCTTCATATTATATATCATTGTTAGGTGTATGCATGTTTAATCATTGTTCCAGTCTATACTTCATGCTTTATCACATGCTAGAATTATGATTGTTGTTTATCTTTTGTATTGTACTTCTTTCATTTTAGTTTGCGTTAAATGAAAAATACAAAAAGATTTTTGTTTATCATTTGCATTTTATCTTTTTAGCAATTTCAGATTAATGAAAAATACAAATGCTTTTTGTTTGTCTTTTGAGTAAATATTTTTATTTTTTGTTAGAAATTTCAAAAACTCAAAAAGATTTTATTTTGTGTGTATTTTGGTTTTACACACATTTTGTGGCATATGTTTGTGTTTGAATCCTCATTTCACTTCCATGTGATTAGAACTTTGGTTAGAATTTTAATCCTTAAAATGTTCTCTATCATGCTTACATGGAGTAGCTTAAGTTTGACTTGCTTAATGGATTCGCTTTTATATGTATTTACACACATGCACGAGCTTTTTGAACCTTAACGTCACAGGTTACATTTGAGCTTTGTGAGGTGTTCTTCTACCAATCTTGTCATCTACATGTTATGTGACTTAGGAGGACTAGTTCATGTTAAAATTCGTTGCACGTGAGATTTATGAGATATAAAAATAATATGTATAAATGTGAATGGGGAAGGGCTCCGAAAGGAATTATTATCCTTTGCGAATAGTAAGCCACCGTTTGCTTGGACCTGAAAGAAATATGTGGTCCAAAGGCCTAAAAGAAAATATGGCATTAAAAAAAAATAATTGCCAAGGCCTAATTTGTTTAGTTGATTTATTCATTCAAAAGAATAATATATATGCTTACTGAGGGAGTTTGGATGATATATCAACGGTTTGCACAATGTCCGTTTATCCTAGTTGCGCTTTCAATGTCATGACTTTATTGGTTTGTAAAATCATCAACATGTTGTTTGCATTGTGTTTGTTTATTCATTAGTTCACTTTATCATGTCACATAAAGGCACAATTCTAGTTGATATAGTTTTGTAATCAAATGCGAACTACGTGAACATATTTAAGTGATTAGGTTTTAATTCATTGGTATATTGTTCATACCCCAACACTTTCGTTTCCATATGACACATTTATGCTATAAGAGTGTGGAAAATCTTAGGTTATTTTGTGTTTGTCATTTTGTTGTTTATGTCTATATGTGTGTACTTATGCTTAGTTTGAATCTATTGTGTATACATATATATGATATTTTATTTATTTTTGAGTCTTTGTCATGTTTTGCTAGTTCATTTATGCTTGTACTTCATTTTTGGTATCTATCTTGGTGCGAATTTTGTTTCGATATCACATGCTTTGATTACTACAATCAATTGATATCTTTTGTTATCGCATCATAATTGATATTCATATCTTTTTGTGGAATAGTTGAGTTTTAGTTGCCTATGTGCTTTAATATTCTCATCACTTTATGCGCTATTGCATCTTTAGCTTGTTATCCCATTCTATTTATCCCTTGTTTATTTTAGAGGGAGTCTATGCTTTAATTGGGGGAGATAAGTTAATTTTTGATTCTTTAGCCTTTGTCTATTCCTGAACAAAAAGAGGGAGAATGATAGGGGGAGAAATGGTATCTAATCCTATTATTATCGTATCTAAGTTTAGGATATTTAACTTATGGGGAGTCGCGACCTTCTTAGGTAAATCACAGTTGATAAAGGGGATAATTAATTTAGCGGGAGTATTTATCTTAATTGCATTTAATATTCTTGATATTCCCTATGCGTTTGATAGTTTGCTTAAGTGTGCAGGAATTCTTCTAAGTGGCAACTTTCATCATCGACAAAGATATTGATCCTTGGGTTGTTTGTGTCAAGCATTGTATTTTTATTTTGGGGGGGACATTTGTTTATGTCTAGTAGAGCTTGACGGCCCTTTAGGATTTTCGTTGGTTTTTGTCCCGGAATAGCCAAAGGGGGAGATTTGTAAGGACACAAATTTCCAATTGAGTCCTTTATAGTTTTGGCTCAATTCCGGACAAAAACGTTTGAGTCATAGGATAGAGTTATTGACCATCCTTCAAGCCTATGACATACTAAATTTGAAGACGTAGCGGCCAAGTTTAAATCTTCATCAAAGTGCCGAGTTTATTGTGTCTCGTTTCTACGTTAACATCAATTGTTCCGTTTACTCCTAAGGTATGAATGCATGTTAAATATATATAGGAGCTTGGAACAATAGTTATATGGGTGTATTTTATTTTTAAACTGTTTTTTATTTTTAGAAAGTTTCATTAAAACTTTAAAATAAAGTTTCTGGGCTAAAACTGAATTTTTATACTTTCTGGAAGTTCGTTCGATATTGTCGTTAGAACAAGTTTGTCGTTCGAACGAGGTTTTTCCACGACCTGCCACTGGAACTTCGTTAGAAGTATCGTTCGAACGAGACTTTGTTAGAACGAAAATCTTCTTCGAACGAGATTTGGCAGGAACAGTTTAATTGGAAGTTTTGAGCAGTTTTCCATGTTTCCCACTTCTTTACCTCACTAACTTTTGACATAACATAACTAGTGAGGGAACCAACATTTTTGGTTTAAGTTTTTCACATCTTTCCATATCCAAGAAAGAGTTTGAGAGCAAAATTCCAAAAGGAAAAAGTTCAAGTTTGAGTGTTCATTTTTCAAAGAAAAATCCTTAAAACACTTCTGTTTTACACCCATAGTTTGTTTATTCCAACCTTCAATATATATATCATTGCTTGGAGTGTTTGGCACCGGGTTTTCTCTACCGCATTAAGAGTTTATTTGGGTTTACTTCTAAATCCCTCAAAGAAAAAGAGTTTTTTTTGCTGCGGGATTCTCACATGGTGAAAGGCACCATGTGTGGTTGACGGTGTACCTATGTCTCATTGGTGATTCAAAGATTTCGATGGAGCTCCGGGGTTGTCGACTAGGCGGAGGTGTTTACAAGAAGACGCGTTAAGGCTTGAAAGGGGTCGAGTCGAGGAAGTAAGTCATCTGTCTTGTAATTGTCAAACCATACTTAGTGGACTTAAGGCTAGGGCCGTCCGAGATTTTTTTGCCGTTGTGGGTTTTTCCTCATACATCGCGGCATAGTAGTTCATTGTTTATTTTATCTTTTGCGATACTCACATAGAACGCATGCTTTAGGAAAAAGATAAAATTGGTTTAAATCACTACTTGTTTAATTTGGTGCATAATTAATTTGGGTAATATTTATGTTAATTTAATTCAAGTCATCACTTAATTTGATAAAATTGGTTTGGCATAATTTGGGAATATTGAAAATATGACTTAGGCAAATTTCTAGGACTTGGATTGAGTTAATATGTTACAGTGAAAAATTCATTTGTTAATTAATTTATTTTCACTTTAAGTTGTGTTTAATTTTAATTTGAAAAAGAAATTAAAATTTGTTAATTTGTTTAATTGAACCATCTCGCTTTCGCATCTTTAAAAAGAAAATTATCTTTTTGTGAAGTAAGAATTTAAAATTGGGGGCCTATCCCTTTTCAGATATTATGACTTACCCCTCCAAGGGCTATCATCAGAGAGTCCAATATTCGTCAGCACTAGTGCCTTGGATCCATATGCTAAAATAAAGGGCATTTCCCCAGCTAAAGTCCTCAGAGTTGTCATGTACATTGACAGGACATTATGCAACTCCTCCATCCATTTTCCTTTGGCTTCCTTCAACTTAGCCTCGATCCCTGAAAATAAATGTCATTTCATCACTTTCGTTTGACCATTAATTTGTGGATGAGCTGGATACGATTAGAAGTGATGGATTCCCTATCTTTTACAGAAAGCTTCTAGAAAATCATTATGAAATTGAGCACTATGATTCGTCATAAAGGCCCGAGCTACTCCATATTATCACATTATGTTCCTACACGTGAATTGAAAATATTTTTTTATTATTGATATGGATCATTGACTCTACTTCTACCCATTTTGTGAAGTAGTCTACTACCACAATAAAGTATCAGAATCGTCGTGGTGAAGGAGGAAGAGGTTTGATGACATTCATTCCCCATTGGGAATATTTACATGATGCAGTTGTGGGATTAGTAAGATGATGGGGATGATGGCTTATATTTGCATGTCTTTCGAATGAAACGCATGTCTTGGCATAATTGTGGGTGTCTTTATCTAAGTTGGCCAATAATACAATTGGTTAATGATTCGCTTGGCTAAGGATTATCCTACTATATGGCTACTGAAATATCCTTCATGCACTTACTTATAGATATACTTAACCTCCATGGGATGGACGCACCTTAGGAGGGGCAGGAGGAAACCTATTTTGTAAAATATTTCTGAGAAAATAGAAAACTTTGTTGATCGATATCAAATCTTCCTCGTTTTTATTTTTTCTTTCGATAGCTTACCATCCTATAAGTAATGCATGATCGACCCATCCACGAAGGGCCGAGGTTCAAGTTGAAAACTTATATTTCTGAGTTTTCTCTGTCAATGTTTAGTTCAACCAAAATTTCCATCGGTGCTACTCTCCCAAGATTAGTTATAGTGGTTAAGGAAAGTCTCTCCAAGGCATTTGATCTGGAATTTTATATTCTTAGTATCCTTTATATATTCACCTTTGTGAAACTATATATTATCATTTTCACCTTTCCCAAGTATTTGGCCCTTTTTTATGTTTGGCCTCATACTCTCCTAGCACTTGTCTTACCATTACTTATGATTCGCTATGAGTTTGGATTTTATTTTCTCTAATTGATAGAGAGAGATTGTATCTTACTACTATAATACTCTGTTTTGTTGTTGGAATCTAAGATGTTAAATCAAAGAGTATAACTAACAGTTATTTTGTTACGAGCCAAGAGGATGACCGCTGCGCCACTTTTAATCATTGATGAATAACCATTAACATAAAACTTCTAAGAAAAAGGATTCCTAAATGTCTCCGTGTTGATTGACTAGTGTCATTTCGACATCTTTAACGCTAGCTTTAATGATTACCTTGCCTTTATCTACGTTTTAGTTTGTCATAACACAGAGTTGTGAACCCAATGTTTGAGTGGATGGAGAAGTCAAGGCTTGAGAGGAAGACCCTAGTGTGGCATCCAAATCTTTAAAGGCGACTCTCATTATGGGATCAGAGGTTGTGATCGGAGGGCCAGATTCTACTAACGGTGCTTCTAATGTTGAACTTGTGGATGAGCCTTCCTTCTAAGCATTTGTGTCTTACCAAGTAAATTACAAAATGAAATCTTCCATCGTTTGTCCATAATTTATATATGTTTCCAATACCCTATATCGTATGCTCCTAGTTATACAGACTAAGCCACTAGTCAACTCGATTTTTTCATTTTGTACATGATTTTCATGTGAGGTTGATATGTTAACACAATATTTGCATGGGCTTAAATGTATGATTTATTTTTCTTATTGTGTGTATAAGTGCAAATTCTAGCTTCTCCATCTCAGGATATTGTCCAAACGCCCCATAAAAGCTTTTTTTACATAGTATACTTGTTGTTGGATGCTTTGGTCAAGACGAACAATTGTTTCACTGATCGCTGACTCCGATAATGTAAGATGAAAGTATATATTTTCACTATACAAAGATTTTAGCAATAATTGAGAAGATACGAGGCACACTTTCAACCCTTGGAACACTTTTCACTCCTTCCCCACTGGAGATTTTGTTTTGGTATGAAAATGACATTTGACAGCCAATAATGATATTTAACTTCTTCAATAAATACAACATCTATAAACTTCTTCACCTCCTCTGAATGATCATGTAGTGGTTTGTAAAAATATTCTCGTCTTCTACTTGACTTATTTGGCCTTGGGGTCTACATTTAGGTGATGGCATATGATGCGGAGTCTATCCCATGCATATACTTGTGTGACCATGCCAAGATGTCCCTTCTCTCTCTCTTTCAAGACCTTGACTAATTTTCTTTAGACATTAAGTTTCAAGGATGAACCTATTGACATGATTTTTTTGACGACCTCTTCATCAAGAACCACCAAGTCTACCTATTCGATTGTCGTCCCCCTTTTGAGCTTCTTCTAATCTCTAGGTTCAAGTGTATCAATTTTTTAAGAAGTGGTCTTCCTCTTATAAGCTTCATTTTGATCAGCATATGTGAAATTACTTTCCCATATCTCGACCTTATTTCTATAGTCCTCCGCTATCCCAAAGTGAGTATGGAATCTTATTATTTGGTGAATGATAGATGAAACTAAATCAAATTTCATCAAGGAAACCCATCCTAAAATATTTTTATTTGCAAAGATAACATGTTGATCCATGACAAAATAAAAAGTTATGTTTCTTTATTATGTAGGTTGGATATTTACCCATATAGACATCAAGTTCAACTATTTCAAGTGGGGAAACTTTGTCCCTATTGAAGTTGATGAGTTTAGCGGTAGGTTTTAAGTTGTTTAACATTGAGATTGATCTCCTTAAAGAAATCCCATAAAATTATGTCAGTCGAGTTCCCCCATCCACGACTATCTGAGAAACAAATTATTGGTGAACTATGGGACTAACAACTAATGGATCATTATACAATAAAGGATATTCTTTACGTCAAGTCTACAAAATTCAATGATTAGATGATCAATATTCACCTTCCTAAGATGAGTATCTTTTCATCCACCCTATTGATATTTATTTCCATTCATCGAAAGACAACTCTTTCTTCTCCTATGCATACGTTTCTGTCAGTTGGCTCTACCCCACTGCTAGAAACTCCTCTTAAAATCATGTACATGTAGAATTAGATCAAGTGTACGCCTCCTTTAGAATCCTTAGGTTTTTCATGCAAGTCTAAATCATCATCGAAGTGGTTCTCTTAATCCCCATTTTTGCCTTCTTCCTTTTATTTATTATGATATTTGTCTCGAATAGGCGACCCTTGTCGTTGTGATCTATGAAACTTTTCAACTAATCCTTCTTAATGAGTTTTTGCCTCTCATCCTTATAAGCATACAATCATTAGTGTCATGGCTATGGTATTTATGAAATTCATAGTATTTTATCTTATTTCTCTTATTCAAAGAGTATTTTAATTAAACTGGATACTTGATTTCCTCCTCATATTTTATTTCTTTCAAGATGTGATGGACTTGGGTAGTTTGGGGTGTACGACTAGTGAATTTAGGTTTTGCTTTTTCCTGAGATTTCTTTCCCCGTTTGTCTTTCATTTAAGTTCATGAACCCTTTTTCTTTGAACTCTCCATTCTTATATATCATCTATTCTTTCATGCCTATGACCATCCCTGCTTCTTCTATAATCTTGTTCATTGAGGTAGGAGGGTCTTTTAAGAGGGTCCTGTATAACTGTAGCGGTAAGAGCCCATTGATGAGGGTTGTCGTCATAATCTTTTCATCATAATCATGGACTTTAAGCTTCCATTTGTTAAATCTGTAGATGAGATCTCTGAGGGCCTTAACCTTCTAATTTTGAACACTAAGGAGGTTGGTCTCCCTTTTAACAGGGTTAAACCTAAAGCAAAATTTGTGTATCAACTTATCGTCTAACTTTTTGAAACTTCTTATCGATACTCTTAGTAGGCTCATATACATTACTTTTATCGCTCGAGTAAGAGAGATTGAAAATGGTTGTCACCTCATCTCATTAGGAAAAAAATAAATTTCAGAATCCTATTGCTACATTTCCATAAGGTGAATAGGGTTGGAAATCTAATTATACCTTAGCGATACCACATGGGTTTGAATTTTTCTGGTGTGGGATATCTGATGATCTTTGGAATAAAAGGATATTCCTACATAAATCCTCTCTCTAGTTTTTTTTTACTCTTTATCAAGTCCCCTATGTTGTTCTCCATCCTTTGGATAGAAATTTTTTATGGCTTCTCACTTTTAGGATGGTTGTCCCCATATCTTGTTCTATTTGATTCTCCCAATCTCCTATTAGTTTGGATATGAGATAAATCACGAGGGACATGAAGGCTGAACCCCTTGGGGTTTATGTTACCGTATGATTCTCAATATGTTATCTCATATCATACTAACTATGATCAGTAGGAGGTCTATGGTGTGTAGGTCATAGCCTATCTAAGGTTGAAGGTTTTGTGAGTCTAGTGAAGTCACTTGCTCTCTACTGTTATGGGTGTCTCGTCTAGGTCTTTCGTATTGTCCTTGGGATAAAAGAGTCTTATTAGGTTAGTAGGATTGGTCTGGGCTCTTTGATTGTGATTCAACATCTACTTTTTGCTATTTTCTCATTGTTAATTCATCACATTGATCCTCTTCCTTGTATCCCATTTCAAGCTGATGGGATCCTCTCACATCTCAATGCCTTATACCCGATGGTCAATCTTTCCTCAGCACATACATCATTTATTTTGGAGGGTTCTGGCTTCCACTTACGACCAAATTATGAGAGTTTACCACTTTTTCTGATGCCATTCCTACAACTCTTGAGTAAGAGCCAATATTTATGACTGCATATTATCCTGATTGGCTTTCATTATTCTTAGTTCTCCGACGAGTTCAACCATATCCGAAGGGAGTGATTTAATAGAGGCATATATTATGCCTGGAGGTGATGGTGGTGGTAGTGGAAAAATTGATGAAATTTCTGTTCAATAAACTTACGGATCAAATAGAAAATTCAACCTAAAACCACTAATAAAGAGAATGAATAGAAAATTTCATAAAAAGACACAGACCATGCATAGTGGTTTCACTTTTGATATCCAGCTGTGGACGTATCGACCCCTCATTGGTGGTGTGAATTCTCTCTCTCCGCGATGGCGGTGCTCCCATGCGTGAGATGTCGTGTGGGAAAAAGGATAGAAATGGTTGTCTTCGATGATGTGAAGTGTGAAATGTGTAGAGATCATAGTCGTTAGCCTATTTTACTCAAAAACAGACAAAAGAAGAGGCTACCTCCAGGGATATAGCTAAAAGACTAATAGTTCACATGAAATAAAATGATACATGGGTTTGTAGACTATGTTACAGAGTGGGAAGGTGTTTGGCATCCATTCCTCCCTTATGGTCTCTCAAGAGTTATACAAAATGTTATGATTCTCCTAAATTCATGTCTATATGTGTAAAACGTGGTGTGTGTGGAGTAGTGAACAATGTGAATATATACCAGAATATGCAAGTGTGTTCTTGTGAATGAGGAGTGGAGTCATCATATCCACGCCATGAAAAGATGGTAATGAGTCTACCTAAGGAGATGAACTAACCAAACATGAGTAAAGTGCAAGAGAAATGTATGTAAATGGTTAAAATATGAGTGACACTTCGAGATCGTAACTTCATTATAGAATAATGAATATGAAGATATGGGATCTCTAAAGAGATAATACATTCAAGAAAACTAACTACATCAGTAAACCATAGTAGGTACATGAATAAGATGCTAATTTATGAATGTAAAATAAATGAAATATGTAAAAACTTACTCAAATCATAAGACGTGTGTTATTAATACTAGTGTTTAACCTACAACAAACCTAGAGGGGGTGAATAGGCTTGATCGTAAACCTAAAGGTCACATGATTTAACAAAGTGATTGCCAAATTGCTTTATTAAGTAACATAATAATGAAATTAGGTAATCTAAGTGAGAAAACTATATCTAACACACTTAATTAAACTTTAATCCCATTCACCAGACTCAAGTGTGATCTAAGTAATATGTGTGATCAAATGTGTTCATATGAGTAGAAATCATTCACAATTATCCACAAGACAAGGTTTATGAGTCAAATGCCCCACCAAGGGGTAAAAAATCTCGACGCACTCCAATTTTAATTTCTACTTGAAAAGATGTTTTACACAAGGTAATAAGATAGCTCTCACACAATCTCTCTCATGTAGTTATCTATGGACTTGAAATTTTCACCCTATGGATGATGAAAATCCATACTAAATCCACGATGTGAAGAGGAACTATACTATCCTCCTTTGAATCAAAGCCACACTTCAACTCCTCCAATGAATCAAAGTGCCTTCTCTTTTATATAATAGAGCATGAGGTCATAGATATTCAAAAAAAGTTTGATGAATTATTAAAGGCTAGTGATGATTTGGTAAAAATAACACACTCTAAATTCACTCAAAACACATTAAGATCAAGCCATAGATCCAGATTTGAATAAGTTTATAAGGAACATGTGAAATTTGAATAAGAGAGAAGAAAAAAGAATTCTCAAGTTTGAAAATATGCTCAGAGAGGTTTTTTAACTGCGGAAAATTCATATCATAAATACATGGGAGGGAAAATCGTCTATTGATAGGAAATTTTCAAAATTTTCTCCGCCATGCGCATGGTTTCAGTTTGCACGATTCTTGGCAGTAAGGAACTATGGTCAAGGCCATGCGCACGGGCACAAAATAATGTCGTACGAATATAGGTCATGCCCAATGGCAAAAAAAAGTGTCATGCGAAGGGTTAAGGCTATACGACTTCATAAACCCATAAATTTGCATAAAAACAAAAGCCAACTCCCAAAAGTCATTTTTTCAAACTTATGAGACAATTTTAACACTTGTTCCATTAAAAATTTAGAAAATCCTCACATATTTTTGAAATGTCATGGACAGGTGTGTGCTTATCCATATAAAATGCACAAATTACTACATAAAGGATATCATCTTCAATTCAAGTTAACGTACATCAACAGAAGCCTTCAATGAGCGGTGTTCAAATTCTTCAATCTTCAAAGGTCCATCTAATACAATGACCGCACCTCACTCAATCATATTATGTCCATGTGAGTTAAATGACTAAACAACTCAAACATTTTATCACGAAATGTATCCAAATAATATTAATTAGAAAACCACATTTTCAATCTCCCTATTTGGCTATTCCATGGTAAAACCCCCCAAACCAAAAATACCCGATTACCCTTACAAAACTAACACCTCACTGGTCATGTAATGAGATTAGTAGGATGTAATGCACAAAACCATCCAGTACACCAATGACACATCGATAATCAAGTCTGAATAATTGACCAGAGTTAGAATCATCAAAGAAATTCCTGAAAACACATGAAATAACAATGTAATAAAGCTTCCCCTAAAATAATAGCTCCCCATATGGGTAACTCCCTGTTAACGCAAAAATTCTCCATCTACGAGGACTAATCAGAAAAGGACACATGTCATCCTACGTGGAAATATTAGGCATCCGAGGAGAGTTGGTCGGCACCCGAGGAGTGTTAGTCGGCACCCGAGGAGAGTTGGTCAGTACCTGAGGAAAATTAGTCGGCACCCGAGGAGAGTTGATCGGCACCCGAGGAGAGTTAGTCGGCACCCGAAGAAAGTTGGTCGGCATACCAACCAGGAAGATCAAAGGATAACTATGCATTTAATGTGCACTAATGAAGATGACAACGCATTTAATGAGCCTTAATGTACATTTATACTGTATTAATAGATGACAACACATGGCATACCAAGCAATTCAACAATTAGATTCGTTGAATGTAGACATAAATGTCTACATACAATGAATCTCTTTGTCTCCCATCACTATAAATACATGTATCTTGTTAGCCAAAAGGGAGGAGATCCGAAAGAGATCCGGGGGAACCTAGAAACCCCATACACAAGATACACATCCTTTCTCTCTCTACACCTTATGGTGCTATTGTAAACCCCTGGGAATAAAATAACAGTGGATGTAGGATTTATTCATAGCCGAACCACTTTAAAAACCTTTGTCTCTTATATGTTTGATGTGAATGTTTATCTTCATCTTCAATCTCATGCTCATCATTTATCTGCTGTTGACGCCACTAAAATGACAGTGGCCATTTTCTGTCTTCAACAGATTGGCACCGTCTGTGGGAACGTGTTACAAGCATTGTTCTCCATCAAAAGCTATGTTTTTATTTTCTCTACGTATAGTCAATTATACATACATCTGTTGATTCAATCATGATTTTTATGTTTATATACATAAATTAATTGTCCAATTTTTATCTGCAAAATATTGCATATCATGATTTTAAAATCATAACTGTTAGATTAATTCTTATTTAGAAATCTGAAAAATAATGGATTTCATAAATCATAACTTTTTGCTTGATTCTCAAGTTTTAATTTTATATCATGGAATAAATATTTTAAATGATTACATATACCAATATATATGACGGTGGTAAGATTTGATAATTTTCATTATAAATTTTGTAAGATCTTTGATGTCTATTCAAATTCCCATCATATTTTTAATCAGAGAATGGGAAAAGTTAAAATCAAGAACAATTTCTCTCTCGATAATCACAATTCTGACCCAGATCTGCTTTAAAAGTTCTCATCAATTTGATTCATAAAAATAAATAATATATATATATATATATATATGTGTGTGTGTGTGTGTTTATATTCAGTGTTAGACAATTTTCATCATGAGCGTTAAGCATCTATGGCTCTTCTTGAAAATGTTCTGGGCAAACACGTTTATGTAATGAGTTACATCAAGGAAAAAGATTTGACATATGTTGATTCACATATTTCACATCTTCTACAAGGGAGTAAAAATTCAAAACCATTCTTTTTCCTCTTGGATATTGATCATATTTTCTCTTAGATCTGATGATTTCTATTGGTTATCTCTTAGATCTAAGAATTTTGATTTGTTACGATTTATTAATTCTGATAAAGATTGATTTATTGGTTCGATGATTGATTTTTGGTATAATTTTCGTAATGATTTTTATCATCCACGATATTTTTATCTCTCCAAATAAGGAATAGGAAGGGATCAATATAAAAAATAATGTTCTCTCACCTAAAAAATCATTACCCACCTCTTGTAAAAATATATATATATATATATATATATATATATATATATATATATATATATATATATATATATATATATATATATTTTTAAAGCCAAGTGATAAATAATTTTCAAACATCAACTTATACCTGATTAGTTGTTGGAGATTAAATAACTTTACAAAAAACTCTACGTCTTATTTATGGCGCATATCTAATAATAATTTGTCCATCTCACACACATTTGGCATAAAACATATTATTTCATATTTTGAAATTTTTATTGGCTTAATAAAATATTTTTATGGCGCATATACTTGAAATTTTTATTGATACACGTCACATATTGTTTGGCTGAATAATTATTCTCATGACAATAATTATTTGATCGAGTCTAGACAGGTGCTCGGGCGGCTTATTAAGATTTCATAGGGACGATATTCAATCCCGACGAAAGCTCAGCCACAATCTTAAACCTCTGGAAACTATTATTGCTCGACATCAGGCAATTTTGCCTCGACATATCAGCCAACATATATTATTTCATTTTTTGAAATCCATATTTTTATTTCTCAAGCATATACATATCATATATTGATTGGATGAGTAAATTATTCTCATGACTAATCAATTCAGCCTACACATATGGTAGAGCAAGTTATTAATTTTTACAGGTACAAGACTCAACGCCGACGAATGCTCGAAAACAATCCGGAAACTATTATCATTTCACCTCAGCGAGGCATTATATATTTTATTATTACTCGGAGATATCGGCTCAAGCACAAATTATTCTATATCCCTTGGGATTCATATTGTATATTCATTTCAACATAGAACTCGGCGAGATACTTATTATCATATTCAGCTACGAGGAGAACTATAACATTTATTATATGTCACCCCCAACAGATTGTTGGTCGGGGTAATTCTTATTTATATGCAGGCCCAGCAAAGTTCTCGGCCATATTCTTATGTTTTGGAAAATATTATTCTTATTCGGCATTATGCACGGCGTCAACACTCCCCTTATCTTATACATTTCCCCCCTTTCGACAAAGTGACAAGAAAAACTTTCTCCCCCCTTTTTACACATGGTCCCAAGGTGAATAAAAAATGTCTCCCCCTTTTTCAAAATTAAAATTCAAATAGAAGAAACTATCATAGATAATGGGTATATCATGGAAATAAGCAAACTCCCAATGACAAAGATAAACTTGCAAATTTTGTAAACCACCACACCTGTATCATGGGAGCATGGAATGATTGTATCAATGTGTATTACAATACGAATATCAAAAGAAACAACTAGAAGATGAATGATATCTATTAATATGCATAAAATCAGGATATGAGATATGCAATCAATCTAACTAGAAAATAAGATCATATAACAAGAATGGATATAACAATGTGGATAAAACATTGATATAAAAATAAAGTACAAATAACATGGATAAAGGCAAAATATCCTTCAATACTAATGAATAAGTATCCATAAAAGCAAAAGTATCAAAAACATACTAAAATGATCCAAGAGCGAAAAACAAAGGTATGAATATCCATATACAAACCAAAAAGTAATAAGTATAATAGATGGCACTCTCAAATAAATAACATGTAAATATAGAAAAAAATAGTTACTCTAATCATCAGACATATCATCACATTTGGAATCCCCATCATTATCATCGATCTCCTCATGCTCACCATCATCCTACGCATCATCATTATCAAAATTCGTGGGTGGAACTGGAACATATGGAGGTGGAGGAGTAGGAATCGGTGGTGGAAAAGAAGCAGTAAAATTTGGTACAAGATAGTATCGTATCAATTACTCTACAATAAATGAAGCATATATGCATATGTTGACCTGCTCTCTATCAATGGTTTGGAAAATGCTGATGAAAATCAACCATCTTATCTCTCATCTCCCAAAACTATTTGTGTATGTAAAAAAACTGAGAAGAAATGAAAGTTCTTTTATCCTGACGTCCATAAGGCTTGGGAGTAGGTTGAGGTGAGGGGGTAGGAGTCGGTGTCAGTGCATCCAGATGAATAGGTTGTCGAGCGGGACATGTAGTCGTACCCACTTATTGTGAAGAAATCACATTTAAAATTGGACCCGTAATAGATACAACCTAGTTTTTACGCAATCTAGGTACCCCAACGAATAAAAATAGCATGTGATTAACCTACCATAAGGTAGTGCCTCACCCTTAGTCTCAGTACATGATCTCTTCATAACCTGAATGATCAAATTTGGATAATCGGTCGCCTGACCATGTGCTAATGCATACATCAATTTACCAATGTGGTGTGGAAAATATGCAATGCAGCGACGAGGAATGAGGTTCTAAGCAACTAAGAAATTAAGCAATGAGTAACTCAGATCCATCTTAGACTGAAAAATCACAGAATGATTCCTAAAAGTCCTATAACTAAATAAGAATGAAGCGACCTTTTCATCCGAGATACCTCCCTCATAATGCGCATCATAATCATGCTCATAAAGATGGTGGTCAAAACTTAAATGAGTAACTACGGCATCACTGGTAAGCTCAATAGAGTCACCACGTACAAAATAATGAATAACAAGTGTGGTATCTGGTTGTATGACCACGTTCTCATAGAACTCACGAATTAAAGTAGCATTTGGTCAAGCCAAAGGTGATGCTCGAATAAACCCAGTCAAAGACAACAGATATTATCCCTTCTCCTTGTCTTTAAGTGCTTTAAGGTAACATCTCGCTCGACAATGACGACACGAGTCAAAAAAGCCTTATAAAGTAGAGAACCATATCTAGTAAAAACAATACCATAGGCATCAACCCGGGTAGTTGGAACAAGTATCGATGTAGTTAGAGCCTTTCGACATCTCCAAGAAGGTCTAGGGGTCGATGTAGACTCACTCTCTCTAGATGTCTCACCCAGATAACTAGGGATCCTAACCTTTTTCCTCACTTTTATCTTACCTCTCACCATAGCGCCAAATTATTACAGGGAACACAAATAAATGGACAAAATACGACTGGAATGGAAAAAATTACAAAATCCCCAAACGTACTACCCCAAATGTCTAAATAAACCACAAAGTTAATAAATCAAGCCCCTAAAGAAGTGTATTAAACCCAAAATAATTGTAAATGAAGCAAATCAACAAGAATCAACAATACTTGATTATTACCAAAGTGAAAAAAACATAGACGAATCTGAAAAGTAGGGCTGAATGCCAATAACCGACGAAGAATCTCTAAAAAAAACACTTAAATGGACATGCAAGGGAGAAAATCTCTTTATGAACAATTTTGGCTAAGGTTTGTGGCCTGCATGAGGTTTGATAATGAAATGAGGAAATGAAATAGAATAAACTTATTATAATGCCGAAGGTCGTGCGAACGACACTTAACATTTATGTGCATGATAACCGTGCGAATGGGCTTGAGACCAAACCTTACGAACGAACCAGAACTTGGACCAAAATACTCCAAGAAAATCTTGAAAATCCTAAATCAAACTCTTAAATCCCAAAACTCTTAATTCTAGTAACATGAATGAATGAAAATGCATGAGAAATTATTCATTTTGAATTGAATATCACAAAATTTGGAACAAAATGCAAAAATAACATAAATTCAATAATTCACACACATACATACAAATGCAAACACAAAGCATGTAAAGTGTGATAGTGATTAGGCAACATTAAACAATTTGATTTGACACAAGGATTTCATTTTAGTCTTGATTAAAACCTGAATTAAAAACATGTATAATTAAAATCTCAATCAATTCAACCTACCAGGATCAAAATTCTTATCAAAACAATCGTTTGTAACTTTAAAATATCAATCAATGTATGATTCATGTGACAATCATGGATAAAAAATTAGCACAAGTATATATAATAAACTCATACAATCATTACAAATGATGATTGAAAGACAATCATTCCATCAATATCCTTTGATCTCAAATATGGTAGATTCTAATAATTTATTCCGTCATACATATGTTGTTTAAATCTTTTAAATGCTAACTAAATAAAAAAATTCATTTTTGAAAAATATTGTTTTTCATGTTGGTTCAACCTCTTGGATTATGGCTCTTTTTAAACATATTTAGCTTTTGTCATTGCTTGGCTTTTTCACATACCTAGATGACACCAAAAACATTTGAAATTTCAAATTGGGATCAATCTCTCGAATGGTAGCCCTTATCAAAGCTTTTGGAAAAAAAAATCCATTTTCAACTCCTTTGTAGAATGAAATACTCAAAAGTCTCACACATGGTCCATAGGTACACCAACAAGATATTGGGATTTGATCATGATCAAATTAAGCAGTAAAAGAAATAAGCATATAAGTGCAATCATATGCAATAAGTGATATGAATGTGATCAAATTCATGATTTATCAAATGAATTACAACATAAAAATTAAATCAATCAATATTTTCAATCAAATGGTTTATAATTCACTTTTAATAAACATTTAAGTTAAATCAACCATCAAATCAATACGAGTCAAAGACTTAACCATATATCATAAAAAGAATAAACACAAAATATTCTTGGATTTTTAAATAAGAATGATGCATGTATTTATAAAATTCATGTTTAGTTGATAACATAGCATAGAAAGATAATGCATGAAAAATGCACATATGAATGAAAATATCACCAAACCATGAAAAATGATACCAATTTAAAATTATATCATCCACAATGACTTATTTCCCCCACAAATCAAGAATGAACTAAGAATTGAAACCTACAAGAACCTAGTCATCGTAGCAAACTATCTATCTGGATAGCGATTGGTGTTCCATCCCCTCGAGTCAATGGAAATAACAAACTTCTTCACATTCTTTCTCGGTGCATTTCTTAGCGAGACACTACCCACCCTTGTTATGCATCTCTCATATCTCCTAGGATTCTCATGCACACTACAGCAAAAACAGTAATTTGGCACACCCTGATATTAAAAATCTGGCACTGTTTTAAACTATGCCAAATTCTGGTACGGTTTAATGATAATCTGGCACACTTTAAAACAGTGCCAAATTTTGGCACTGTTTTTAAGTGTACCAAAATTGAGTACACTTACTAAAATATAAAAACCCTAAAAAAATTAGAATCGGTTATTTGGAGTCTCCCGCTCACTCCCACTTTGGAGCTTTGTCGTCTCCCGCTCGTCTCTCTCTCTCCCCCACATTTTGGTCACATGTCGGTTGTCGATCGTCTCTCTCTCTCCCATGTTATGGTCACTCTCTAGTGGTGTAGCTGGTGGTCTCTCATTCCCGCTCGGTTCTCTCACTCTCTAGTGGTGTAGCTGCTGTTGAGGACCAATCACTTCTAAAAAGTATGCAACTAGGTATTCTTCAAATTTTTACTTAAAAGATTCCTCGTTTTTGCAATTTTAGAGTTATATATATACATTTTTAAACATTTATTGTGTTGTATGATTTGTTTTGTACAAATTCAATGTTGACAATGAAAAAGTCTCTGATTTCTGGACGAATCTTTGGATCTTTTAGTGGTAATATGTGTTTTTATGTTCTCACCCTTTTATGTAAAAGTCATATTTGTTCTGATTCATTTAGATTATGGAGTTTTAAGAAAAATTAAGAGAAAAAAATTCAATAATAATGTAAAAAAATCATATTTAAATAGTAAGTAGACACCCCACCAATTAAACTCTAGATAAATGAGATTTTTTGTTGAAAATTTAATAAAAAGCAAAAAAAAACTATTTAAATAGTAAGTAGACATTAATGCTAAACATTCAATAATAATGTTACACATGTAAAAAACCCTAGACCCGTTCAAGAGGTCTCACTACGACTGCGGTGAGAACTCTTGAATTGTCCCATTTTTGGACAGTTTGGAAATGCAAAAGTTTGTATTGTACACAATGTTTATGCATGTCCTATTTTGAAAAATTCGGTGGTATCTCTTTATCTTCTTTGAGTGCATACTATATTGATGTAATTGAGTCAACTAAGACGTGTTCGTTGTTGTTATTCATTTCAAGCTATGATAAATCACAACCGTTTGGTTGTGATTTATTTTCGCTGTGATTTAGGGTAAATATATACATACATACATACCTATATTTATGATTTGTGATTACTTACAGAAACTAGTTAAACTCTCTAGTGGGATTGTATGGGCTTGGTAATAAAGGGGTGTGCGTTGGAGTGGGGGGTGGGGTGGGGGTTATTATAACATGATTGGTGCCCAAGGTTTACCCTTAGATAGACATATAATTTTATATCGCTTTGTGTATTAATGATTAATGAATATAATCAATTACTGATTAACGAAACATTGATTGAATGCTTGGTTTTTCTAATTTATTGTTTATCTTTATCATTATCATTGCATGCTATTGGATGTTTAGATTTATACTTGCCAATTCGTGTACGTGACATGGGAATGACTTGAGGAACTAGTGCTATCTATATCCTCTGTTCTTGAGAATTTTCAAATTATTTGAACTGGCACTCTACGCTCGCATCAGTTTTTCTTACGAGGCAGTGTTTGCATTTCTGTTTTTATCAATGTACGATAAATGATATTTTGTGTTGAAAATTTAAGAAAACGAAATAGTACTGATTTGGAACACTATGACTTGAATCATAAGATATCCCAACATGAAGACTGTGACTTGAATCATAAGATAGCCCAACATGAAGACTATGACTTGAATCATATGAGATTCATTTGGAACATTATGACTTGAATCATAAGAGAGCCCAACGTGAAAACTATGACTTGAATCATTAGAGATTTGGAACATTATGACTTGAATCATGGGATGAATTAGAAGTAATGATGTGCAACGTTGTGATAATAAATTTGGAACACTATGACTTGAATCATAAGAGAGCCTAGCATGAAGAGGTTGTCATAGCCCTTAGTGATTTGCTCTATTGCTTCTTGAGCTAATTGACCTTTAAGTTTCGTCCTATCATGTAAGGCAATGTCTTCTTTAGCTTTCCAATTGATGGATCTTTTTTGTGACCTACTTAAGTTGAGGGAGATAAGATTATGCTTCTTGTATAATTGAGTTGGGTCTTTTCTGTGACCCAACTCATTGCAATATATATATATGCCAAACCACAAATTCAGATATATATCAAAACCATTTCATTACATGCTCAAACTCAATCACTGGAAATATGAGTGACAACATAGCAACAACATTATAATTCAAAGGGAGAATAAGATTCAAATCATCAAACCTTTGAGGCAATAGAGACACTGTACCCACGCCTCAAACCTTTGAGGCTATAATGTCTCGAGGAGTAATGCCTAAGCCTCTATGTCCACTTTTACACTTTCACTATATAAATTTGTGGCTATAATGTGTATATTTGAGTCAAACACACATGTTATATACTTATATGAACCGATATTATGATGATAGTTGATGATACAATCTCTTTTGTTATGGAGATATTATTTTACTTTTCTTATGATGGGATATTTGGAGATAATAAATGGCTGACTTTGATAATATTATAGATCTTTTTGTGATGACATTGATTATATATCATTCTATTATTTAGTAGCGCTTTAGTTTGTTTCTTGGGATTTCCCCCAAATTGAGGCTAACACCTCGCTCCGCCTCAGGGCTATAATCTCTCCTCGCCTGAGAGAAATGCCTCGAGGTCGCTTTTAGCTTTTTTGAAGGATTCTTTGTATAAACAAGTAGAACATATGTAAGGTTATCTTCGAGACATTTTTCCACAGATTTCTCTCTACACCATCAATGTTCCTTTCTTTGGGAAATTATTGGCTAAATGCCCCGACTCTCTACATGAATAACAATTATTAGGAGTCGAAAATGATCTAATTTTCCATGGAGGAGAAGATGAAGAAGATGAGATAAGATCAAATATGATTTTTGAATTACTTTCTATCTCTATATTAGTAAAATTCTTCTCGCAGTATTCAATGCCAACCATAATTGTTTGTGCTTCAGCTTCGATAAAAGAACCCCTATCAAAGATCTTTGAAGAAGTCCAAATAAAATGCCCTGAATCATTTCTTAAGAGAACTCCTATTCCCATAGATGAATTGATATCTGATATACTTGAGCAATTAAATTTAAGTCTTCCTCTAGGAGGACATTCCCAAGGCACCAAAGAATTGATAGAGGTCAGGGGTTGCTTGAAAAATATCGAGAAAGTATTCTTTGCTGCCATACTTAAGTCAGAAATACTATCTTTGAAATATAGATTTTGTTTCAACTCTAAAACTCTAGACATAACCTTAGCAATAATCAAATTAGATCTCATAGGTTTAGATTCAAACAAAGATTTATTTCTTGCAAGCCAGATTTCCTAAATAATACTAACTGGAATAACTTTAAACATCCATTGAGATACCTTTGAAGTACCTGCTTGTAACCACCACTTCCATATCACCCAAATATAAATAAAATTCCCCCTAACACCAGCCCCAATACAAATTACCCATATGAGCTCATTTAAGATTCCTAAATTTTGCTTGATTGCTAAGGTGAGCTATCAAAATCAGATAAGACATGGTTGTGCTGCCTCAACCAGTCTGCTCCCAAGACCATGCCACAAACCTTGAGTGGAAGGATCCATATATCAGTAGTGAATTCAATACCATCCATTGTCCAGGTAAAGTAGAGGCACATAGAGTGACATGTTAACTTTTCACTATTTGCCACCGAGACCAATAGAGGGGGAATGGGCTCAAGTGTGAGCCCACACTGTTGAGCGGTTGCCTTATCAAGAAATCTTTTGAGTGCTGCCATTATTTTCTAAGATGGAGAGCTTATATTTCTTCACCTTGCCCATGATTCTAATGGTGTTATAGAGGCCAAAAATCCAGAGAGGCCATGTAGTGAGATTATAATGTTTGTGTTTGATATATCCTCCTGTCCAACCTTTTTTGGTTCAGAGTTGTCCTCAAGTCTCTCTTCCCCTTCTAAATATATCATATAAAGTTTCTTGTCTTTGCATTTATGTCCTGGTTTGTGTATATCATCACAGTAACAGCATAGGCCCTTACTCCTCCTTGTTTGCATTTCATTCTCAGTTATCTGCTTCACTGGTAGGGCTTGGGTGTTAGGTAGTTTGGTAGGTTCAATCTTGTGTGAGACGGGAAAAGACTTTTTGTTAGGAGTAGAAAGATTAGAATGGTTAGGGTACTGATGCCTGGTTGGCTTAGTATATGGCTTAGATTTCTCATGTTAAAGGTTATATTCATGCTCTTAGCCATGTTATAAGCTTGGTAGAGACTAGTAGGCTTCAGTAATTTAAGCATATTGTGCAGCTCCTTCAAATCATTGACAAAACTAAATATAAAATAGCTCTCTCCTAGCCCACTGTTTTGAGGGAGCATATATGGCTTGATCTCTTCAAATTTGAGTTGGTATTCTTTTACAGTGTCCCACTGCTGTTGCAATTCGTTAAACTCTGCCACAACATCTTCATGTGCTAGATCTTTATATCTACTACATAAGTCATCTAAAGACTCCTCTCAAATAATCACTTACCTATTAGCTCGATAGTTTTAGAACCAAATGTCAGCCCTACCACCTAAATAATGAGAAGCATACCATATCATATGATCGTTGTCTATGGGATTAACTTGGAAAAATTTCTTTATTTTGAGAATCCGCCCTTTGGATTCTGGCCATCAAAATGAGGGAAATCGATTTTGGGCAATTTGTATCGATCTTGGGTAATTTTTTTCCTGCTCCTAATCAGTCTAGACCTTTTTGTTTGCTTGATTGTTTGGTTTAATCACCCATATATAAATAAAATTCTTACTAATAATTGAAATACCGACATCGGTCTTATAGATAACCTTCACATATGTGTACCTGTGTTTAGTGATATCGTGTATTCGTCATCTGCCAGACGCAGTCGGTCAAGGGCATTATAGACATTTTTTACAGCTGGCTCACATTTTCTTTCACCCAATTCATGGCCCGATCCTGGCTCACACTTATGTCTTTCAGAAACTCATTACCGAGTCCAATTATTATTTTTGATATATATGCTACCTCAAATATAGACATTCATTTCTGACATTCAATCTATATCTGCAGCCATTGATGCTCATAGTTCCCGATGTCCAAGATGTTTACACTCCTCTCCAAACTGATATTATTGTTTAACTTTCTGAGGTTAGCCCTGCACTATTTTTAATTTTTAGTCATTTGGGGATTTGTTCTTTCAAGTGATTACAACTGCAATTTATTGTTTGCTTGAGGTCTCAGTGCCGTCAACATCTAGAGCTACTGCTAGAAAACATCCCAACCATGTTTCAGGATAATAGAACTGTTGATTCAGCTTTTGGTGCGGCGATCAAGGTATGCTTTGTATATAGAATTACTTAATTACAAATGAGTTGATATTGATCATCTTCGTCATTCACTGAATCTGCAATCTAAACAATAGCATAATCCTTAACTTGATTGACATTCTTGGTTTGGGGTTTTAAAATCTCGGGAATCCAATGTTGGTTGTACTCCGGAGAGGTGTGCTTGGGAGCTTGGACATTTTGCTTGGATAAAAAAACACTGTTGTCATATAGTTTCGGGACTATCTTTGGCCTAGAATAATGGCGCCCGACTTGCCTTTTCTTGGTCGGTTCGAATCCGGACCAGTTTATATATATATATATATAACAGCATTGCTGCTGCTGCTATATATATATATATAGCCTATATATAACATCATTGTTTCTGCTATATATATATATATATATATAAAGAGAGAGAGAGAGAGAGAGAGAGAGAGCAGCCTGCTATATATAGGTAGCTATATATATATGCTGCTATATATATATAGCAGTCTGCTATTAACTCAACAGTTAATTCAAACCAAAACAAAACAGGGCTAAGATATGGGGACAAAACTAATCACCAAATCTCTATGTATTCAAATCGGTGCATTATAGTAGAAATTGAGAGAGAATGTAATAAAGAATATAAAAATAAAACACTAAATTAAATATAGGATTAAAAATTCTTGAATCCAACTCAACATAATCTGAATCGCAAAATCAACTTAAAAACAAAACACTAAACGACCCTAATAACTTCAACAAACCACCCCCAAACGGCCCTGTAAGAGGCACGAACACTTCTCACGGGACCAATGTAACTTGTACGAACTGATCACGTAGTCCCGGGTCTCCCGGTTTGAGAGTATGACGATAATTTGCAAAAATCATGACTTTGACTTAAAAACATGCCGTTAAAGGGTGAAAACCCAAACCAGCGCCCAAACGACCCCGTAGGAGGCACGAACACCTCGCACAGGACCAATGTAACTCGTAGGAACTGACCGCATAGTCCCGAGTCTCCCGGTTTGAGAGTATGACGATAATTTACCAAAATCAACACTTAAAGTTAAAAATATGCCGTTAAAGGGTGAAAACCCAACCCGCCCCCCAAACGACCCCGTAGGAGGCACGAACACCTCGCACGGGACCAATGTAACTCGTAGGAACTGACCGCGTAGTCCCGGATCTCCCGGTTTGTGAGTATGATGATAATTTGCAAAAATCACACTTAGAGTTAAAAACATGCGGTTAAAGGGTGAAAATCCAAACCGGCCCCCAAACGACCCCGTAGGAGGCACGAACACCTCGCACGGGACCAATGTAACTCGTAGGAACTGATCGCGTAGTCCCGGGTCTCTCGATTTGAGAGTGTGATGATAATTTGCCAAAATCAACACTTGGAGTTAAAAACATGCCGTTAAAGGGTGAAAACCCAACCCGACCCCCAAACTACCCCGTAGGAGGCACGAACACCTCGCACGGGACCAATGTAACTCGTAGGAACTGACCGCGTAGTCCTGGGTCTCCTGGTTTGAGAGTATGACGATAATTTGCAAAAATCACACTTAGAGTTAAAAACATGCCGTTAAAGGGTGAAAATCCAAACCGGCCCCCAAACGACCCCGTAGGAGGCACGAACACCTCGCACGGGACCAATGTAACTCGTAGGAACTGACCGCGTAGTCCAGGGTCTCCCGATTTGAGACTATGATGATAATTTGCCAAAATCAACACTTGGAATTAAAAACATGCCGTTAAAGGGTGAAAACCCAAACCGGCCCCCAAACGACCCCGTAGGAGGCTCGAACACCTCGCACGGGACCAATGTAACTCGTAGAAACTCATCGCATAGTCCCAGGTCTCCCGGTTTGAGAGTATGATGATAATTTGCAAAAATCACACTTAGAGTTAAAAACATGCCGTTAAAGGGTGAAAACCCAAACTGGCCCCCACACGACTTCGTAGGAGGCACGGACACCTCACACGGGACCAATGTAACTTGTAGGAACTGACCGCATAGTCTTGGGTCTCCCGGTTTGAGAGTATGATGATAATTTGCCAAAATTAACACTTAGAGTTAAAACATGTCGTTAAAGGGTGAAAACCCAAATCGGTCCCCAAACGACCCCGTATGAGTGACAAACACCTCGCACGGGACCAATGTAACTTTTAGGAAATGACCGTGTAGCCCCGGGTCTCCTGATTTGAGAGAATGATGATAATTTACAAAATTCACACTTAGAGTTAAAAACATGCTGTTAAAGGGTGAAAACCCAAACCAGCCCCTAAACGACCCCGCAGGAGGCTCGAACACCTCGCACGGGACCAATGTAACTTGTAGGAACTGACCGTGTTGTCCCGGGTCTCCCGGTTTGGGAGTATGATGATAATTTGCAAAAATCACAACTTAGACTTAAAAACATGCCGTTAAAGGGTGAAAACCCAAACCGGCTCCCAAACGACCCCGTAGGAGGCACGCACACCTCGCACGGGACCAATGTAACTTGTAGGAGCTAATCGCGTAGTCCCGGGTCTCCCAGTTTGAGAGTATGACGATTATTTGCAAAAATCACACTTGGAGTTAAAAACCTGCCGTTAAAGGGTGAAAACTCAAATCGGCCACCAAACAAACCCGTAGGAGGCACGAACACACCCATGTAACTTGTAGGAAATGATCGTGTAGTCCCAGGTCTCTCGGTTTGAGAGTATGACGATAATTTGCAAAAATCACACTTAGAGTTATAATATGTTGTTAAAGGGTTAAACCCAAACCAGCCCCCAAACGACCCCGTAGGAGGCTCGAACACCTCGCACGGGACCAGTGTAACTTGTACGAACTGACCGCGTAGTCCCGGGTCTCCCGGTTTGAGAGTATGATGATAATTTGCAAAAATCACACTTAGAGTTAAAAACATGCCCTCAAAGGGTGAAAACCCAAACCGGCCCCCAAACGACTCTGTAGGAGGCACGAACACCTCGCACGGGACCAATGTAACTCGTAGGAACTGACCGCGTAGTCCCGGGTCTCCTGCTTTGAGAGTATGATGATAATTTGCAAAAATTACACTTAGAGTTAAAAACATGCCGTTAAAGGGTGAAAACCCAAACCGGCCCCCAAACGGCCCCGTAGGAGGCACGAACACCTCGCACGGGACCAATATAACTCACAGGAACTGATCGCGTAGTCCCGAGTCTCCCAATTTGAGAGTATGATGATAATTTGCCAAAATCAACACTTAGAGTTAAAAACATGTCGTTAAAGGGTGAAAACCCAACCCGGCCCCCAAACGACCTCGTAGGAGGCACAAACACCTCGCACGGGATCAATGTAACTCGTAGGAACTAACCGCATAGTCTCGGGTCTCCCGATTTGAGATTATGACGTTAATTTGCAAAAATCACACTTAGAGTTAAAAACATGCGGTTAAAAGCTGAAAATCTAAACCGATCCCCAAACGACCCCGTAGGAGGCACGAACACCTCGCACGGGACCAATGTAACTCGTAGGAACTGATCGCGTAATCCCGGGTCTCCTGATTTGAGAGTATGATGATAATTTGCCAAAATTAACACTTGGAGTTAAAAACATGCCGTTAAAGGGTGAAAACCCAACCCGGCCCTAAAACGACCCCGTAGGAGGCACGAACGCCTCGCACGGGACCAATGTAACTTGTAGGAACTGATCGCGTAGTCCCGAGTCTCCCGATATGAGAGTATGATGATTATTTGAAAAAATCACACTTAGAGTTAAAAACATGCCGTTAAAGGATAAAAACTCAAACCGGCCCCCAAACGACCCCGTAGGAGGCACGAACACCTCGCACGGGAACCATGTAACTTGTAGGAAATGACCGTGTAGTCCCAGGTCTCCCGATTTGAGAGTATCACGATAATTTGCAAAAATAACACTTAGAGTTAAAAACATGTTGTTAAAGGGTGAAAACCCGAATCAGCCCCCAAATGACCCCGTAGGAGGCTCGAACACCTCGCACGGGACCAATGTAACTTGTAGGAACTGATCGCGTAGTCCCGGGACTCCCGGTTTGAGAGTATGACGATTATTTGCAAAAATCACATTTAGAGTTAAAAACATGCCGTTAAAGGGTGAAAACTCAAACCGGCCCCCAAACGACCCCGTAGGAGGCACGAACACCTCGCACGGGACCAATATAACTTGTAAAAACTGATCGCGTAGTCCCGGATCTCCCGGTTTGAGAGTATGATGATAATTTGCAAAAATCACACTTAGAGTTAAAAATATGCAGTTAAAGGGTGAAAACTCAAACCGGCCCCCAAACGACCCCGTAGGAGGTACGAACACCTCGCACGGGACCAATGTAACTTGTAAGAACTGATCGCGTAGTCCCGGATCTCCCAGTTTGAGAGTATGATGATAATTTTCACTCATATATGTAATTTTTTAGTTTGAGAGTATTTTTTTTGTAAATTATTGGGTTACTAATATCGTATCTTTTTTGTATCCTATTTTTTTTGCAGGATCACAGTTTATCGTTGGCTTTTATTAACGTGGAACATACAAAGAACTCAATGGTTTACAACAAGGGGTTTATTAATGATTCTGTTTTTTTTTGTCATGGTCGTACGGTCTTTTGTTGTTTTATTGTTGACTTTTATGGCCGTGTGGGCTTTTGTAAGTTAATTGTTATATTTTGTAGCCGTGCGGGCTTTATGTTAAGCAGGTTTTATATTAACAGGTTTTGAAATGTCCAGAAAATAGAGGAAACTATGCCCAATTTTTTTGGGCCTGTGAGCTGTTAAGGACTTGTAATATTTTGAAGTTTGTATGTACATTAGTTTATTAACAACGCGCAATATTATTAATTCATTAATTTTGTTCTTTTAAATAATAATTTTTTTTTATAAAAAATTTAGCACAGTTCAAAACCGTGGCAGAAGGGTATTATATTTTGGCATGGTTTTGAACTGTGCTAAATTTTTTTAAACTGTGCTGAATCTGGCACAGTTAAAAACTGTGCCAAAAGTGTGCCAAAAATATCAAATTCTGGCACGGTTTAAAAGTGTGCCAGAAGTGTTCCTGTTTGGCTGAATCTGGCACAGTTAAAAACTGTGCCAGAAATATCAAATTCTAGCACTGTTTAAAAGTGTGCCAGAAGTGTTCCTGTTTGGCTGAATCTGGCACACTTTTGAGCCGTGCCAGAAAAAAATTGTCATTTTGGAACACCTGATTCTGGCACAGTTCAAAACCGTGCCAGATTTAATCTGGCACAGTTTTAAACCGTTCCAGAATCCTTTTTTTGGTGTAGTGGGTCTAGGAATAATACGTCTAGCCTCACCCCTGTTTTGCACTAACAATGTAATCATCTTCGTCAAATTTCACACTTTCTCTCGGTTCGTCAAAACTATCTCTTTAGTACATGTTTCTCCTATTACTAATGAACTTTTGATTTCTCTTCTTTAAGCACCAACAAGATTGATTTCAGTGACCATGTGCGTGACCAGAAGGACAAAATGTCACATTCCTTCTTGCAACCTCCCTTTCATTCCTTCTCACCTCTTTCTTCTCATATTGTTCTTTTTGACAAACTAATTCAAGTCTTTTTCTTTTAAACCAAAACTTCACAACATTATTCACATTATAAAAAAATGAGCAAACGATTCCATTTTTAAAGCCTAACCTCTTTGTTTTACAATATAAAACTTTGTTCCTTATACTTCTTTTGAGAATTTGAACTTTCAACATTCAATTTTGATTTTTCAACCTTTTTATCCAATTTTGAATTGTTAAAGATAATTCCAAGATTGCTAGGTTTCAATTGAGCATTACTCAATAAAATGATATCTAGAGCACTTGTTATATAATGTATAATGTATTTTAATTTTTAAATACTTAGCATGCTCAAGTTCAAGTTTCAATTTTTCAAAATCCACTTTCAAAATTGAATCCTCAAGCTCTATTTCTTCTTTTTCTTTCAAAATGGTTGCATTTTATGATTTCAAAGACTCACATTCCCTAGTCAAAACATTAAACACTTTTTCAAGTTCAAAACACTTCAATAGAATATTTTTAAAATTTTCTTCCTTTGCATTATTTTCGTTTTGAAAAACTTTCTTTTTTGACAAAAGTTTGATGTTAGACCTTTTGAGTTTTAAATACTTTTTATAAAGTTTATCAAAAGCCTCTTGAATGTCATTAACTTCCTCATCACTCCCCTCTAGTGAATTTTGGATTGAAGTGTGTGAATTCTTTCTAATAAATAAAGACAAGTCTCTTAAACAGCTATCACTTAAAGATTTCACTCTATTCCTTATCACCACACTATCTAATGGAACTCAATATCCACTCACTCCTTCACTTTCATCTAGCCTAACCATAAAGTCTATTTCACTTGCACACTTATCGCTGGAGGAATTTTATCCATTCTCACTTTTCAAGTCACTTAAACTTACTTTATACACCTTCTTGTGCTTATTATTACCTCTTTATTTTTCTCAAGTTTCCTTAAATGCTCAGGGCACACATTAATATGAAGACCAACTCCACCACAACTAAAACATTGATCCTCATTCTTAGACTTGTTCTTCTTGTAATCACTATTCTCAATAAAAAGAGTTATGTTTAGTAGGCATGTATGGCTTTTGTTCAAACATTTTCCATTTTTGAAAACCTTTTTGTTATTTTGTAAAATTTGCTAAATCACTTAACAAAAGTTCCATATCTACTTTAACATTATCTTTGGTTTTCTCAACACTCTTGGTAGGCGTGTTATCACTTGACGCAACAACAAATTCCAAGTCCTTTGGTTTAGGAACGATCACAATCTCTTCTTGATAAAAAAATTTCAAAGTTCCCATAAGCTCATCAAGGATACAAGTATTGGTATCTTTCACTTCATTCAAAATTTCAACCTTCATGGAAAAACTGGAATCAAGAGTTCTAAGTAGCTTTTTCACAATCTTGTTCTCGGGTATCTTCTCAAAAAGATTGAAAGAAGCATTAACAACTTTTGCCAACATAGTGTAGTAGTCACTGAAAGACCCACTATCCTCCATTCTCATTATTTCAATTTTAGTCCCAATGCTTTGTAACTTCGCATATTACTCAAAGTACTATCATGAGTTACTCGAAGGATATCCTATGCCTCTCATGCTTACTCGTAATTTAGAATATGATTATACTCTTGTTTGATCAAGAAAGAAAACAAAGACTTCAATGAAATAGAGTTATAATTGCAATAAATGACCTTTGCATCCATCCAAAGCAATCCCGATTTTGTTTACCCTGACTCCATCTTTCTCAATATTTGGGTAAATTCATCCTTCCTCTACACTCATTCACACACGTTAATGTTTTGATCGCAAATAACTTCTTATTTTAACTTTCCAATGGACATAGTTTGAGATATCAAAATAAAGTGGATGATTAGTGGAACTTGAATCAATTTATTGATCCATCTATAAAAAACAAGCACAAATTTCAAAAAAAAAATTGAGAGAAAACACAATTAACAAACAAACAACACAAGATCAACACAAGCACATGAATGCAAAAAATATGAGCATCTTGCTCTGATTCTTATTTAGGATGCGTGTTATTAACGCAAGTATTTTTTTATCTTACAACAAAACTAGAGGGGGTGAATAGTTTTGATATCATCTCATGGTCAATTTTTTAAATTCAATGATTTTGATTGTAAATTCAAATTGGTTAACACATGATTTAACAAAGTGATTTCTAAATTACTTAATTAATTCACACAATAATAAATTTAAATCCAATTCACTGGATTCAAGTGTGATATAAGTGATACGTGTTATCAAATGTGTGCATATGAATAAAAATCATTCACAATCATCCACAAGACAAGTTTTATGAAGAAAAACCCACCATCAAGGGTAAAAATCCTCGACGCACTCCAACTTTCATTTGTACATAAAAATAAGTTTTACACGAGGTAAGATGATACCTCTCACACAACATCTCTCGTGTAGTTACCAATTCACCTTGCAACTTCCCCCTTTAGATGATGGAAAATCCACACCGAGCTCGACAATGCGAATGAAGAACTACACAATCTTCCTTGGAATCAACGACACACTTCGATTCCTGCAATGAATCAAAGTTCTTCCTCTTTTAGATCAAGGAGCATGAGATCATAGACATTAAAAAGTAGTTTGATCAATTGCAATAGGCTAGTTATGATATGATAAAAAAAAACACTCTAAATTTAGTCACAAAACACTAATGTCAATTCATAGATCCAAATTTGAAAAAGTTTATGAGGAACAAGTGAAATTTGAATAAGAGATAAGCAAAAAGAACTCTCGAGTTTGGAAATATGCTCAGAGAGGTTTTTCAATTGTGTGAAATTAAAATCCTAAATAAATGGGAGAGAAAACTGCCTCTTTATAGCAATTTTTTTGAGAGTTCATGAGCTCGAAACCGAGGATGATGAAAGGTATCCAATTAAAATTTCTTGTCAAGAAATGACAGGTTTTCTTTACAAGTTCAGATTAGGGTAACAAATGCAAAGCCTCGAGGTATATGTGACAAATTATTTAGCAAATATATTACACCAGATTTATGTTCAATATATAGTTGACTTAAACTAAATGCGAAAAGATAATCCGTATAGCATAACACCAAGGCGTATGAGGAAAAATCCATAATGGGAAAAAATCTCGAGCCAATAGAACGACAAGTGTACTACGATAGAGTTTTAAAACTAGAAGGCTGAAACTACACCCTCAAGATGAAACAATCGACTAAACACTATTTTCCACTATATCCTCCATAAAAAGTGCCACCAACTGAAGTACGCTACACAATCGAGATCGATTTTGGTCCGCAACTAATGTCGTCAAGTTTTTTGCCACCAAACTCTTCCTTTAGACGTTGAAGAAAACTTTTATGTTCTAAGTCTTGGAATAACTAAGAGAATCCTTCAATGAGTGTAGTTCCACTTTCTAAGCATGTGATGCACTTAAGGTAAACATGTATTTGAAGGATAATGGCTTAACCCATAAATATATTTTTGAGATAAATGAAATCTAAAAATTGAAGAGAAAAATAGGATTCAAAACTTGGAAGAATACAATATTCAATAAAAGAAAGTTTTTACCCACGAAAGTTTTTTTTATCTCATACAATGATTCTTTTAGAAACAAAGATTTAGCGAAAATATTTTGTCCACAAAGAAATCACAAAATCACACTTCAAATAAAGCCAAAATTTCATACTCATACACAAAATATTACAAGAGATGTTTAAGGGGAAAATAGGAAAAGTGCAGACTTACATTAGGTGACATAGTATAAAAAGTAGAAAATATATGGTTAGATATTCAGTTTGCATGAGAATTAAGAAATATGTGCACAATCTAGTGAAAAAAATAGATTTTTGTGCCAGACTGACACATTTCTCTAGTGCAACGAGGATTTCCCTTACTGTGGCAAACTTGCAGCGACTATACATAGCAATCCAAAGAAGAAATATATGGAAAATGGGGTAGTTAGCAAGACACTATCAGTGCAACGAGGAAAAGTCTGTTGCATGGAGAGAGTCCTATGACAGATACAGTAGCCAATATAAATTGCATAATTTAAGATTTATAAAAATAGTTTTAGATACCTTTGATAAAAGACTCCAAAGATCCATATCGACACATAAACACACACCAAAAGTATTTTATATATAGGGAACTAGTGTGGGAAAAATGCGCTTTAGTCTACGTGTCCATTTTAACTTCTTAATAGTGGTATAAAATGGATACGCAGGAAGCCGAGGATGTCCATTGAATGATTTAGATGAATATTTTTCGAAACAACCCCAAGAACAAGAATCAACATACATTTTGGTCAATGGAGTAATACAATCTACTCTTACTGGGACACATGAGTATATTGCATACTCTTACATTTTCAAATTTAGGTTCCGTCGTGTGCATGGTTAACCTATTTTTATGCGCATGATTCCTGGCAATAAGGAACTATGGTGAAGGTCATGCGTGCGGACACAAAATGATGTCGTCCGAATTCAAGCCATGCACAATGACAAAAAACGGTGTCATGCGGACGGTTAAGGCTGAAAAACTTAATAAAGCCTTAACTTTGCAGAAAAGTAGATAACAACTCCTAAAAGTTATTTTCTCAAACCTTTGAGACACTTTTAACACTTGTTCCATAAAAAAATTTCAACATCCTCACACATTTTTAAAGTTTCATGTACGTGTGTGTGTTTATCCATAAACAACTCAAAATAACTATAAAAATATATCATCTTCAATCCAAGTGAACCTGTAGAATTGGAAGTCTTCAATGAGCTGCTTGTATGATCTTCTATCTTAAAAGGCACATCTAATACAAATGACCGCGCCTCACTCAATCGTACCAAGTATATGTAACTTGAATGACTCATTGACTCACACATTTTGTCATGGAATATAGCCAACTAATATTAATTATAAAATTACATTTTAAAAATCCCAAAATGGCTTTCGGATTCCAACGCGGCACAAAATGACATCAAAGTCCACGTAGCTCACAACATGAATAAGTTTGGGATCTAACCCATAATCCGAATCTAGTGTGTCTTTTTTATTTATGAAATATATGAGAAATGTTATGAAAGTGTAGAAAAATGTAATGACACTCTAAATGGGAATTAGGGTTTAAACATCATTTTGTGGGGGGTTTTGATTTATGAAGATATACTAAAAGATATATATAATGAAAAGGTGTGGTTAGTGATAAAAAAAAATAGAATTTAATAACTATAAATGACATAATAACACTAAAATATGTAAAATGATATTTATGATACTAATAAAACATAAAGGGTCTTAGACCTTCAAAAACTTTGGAATTCCGTTTTGAGCTCTTTGTGAGATGACTTTTGGCGTATGGATGATGGTAATTGAGTGGTGGTTAAAGGTGGGGGAATGTGATGCAATGTAATGTATGAGATAATGTAATAAAAATGATGTATGATAGATTTGAAATGGCCATCGCACTAAAATTAAGGTCGTGTGCAAATGGGTTAAGGATTTTATCATATAGGACCTAATTATGAAAAAGGACATTTTTCCCTAAGCACCTACCGACCGAGAGGATCCTAGAGTTTCCTTCCGATGGGTTCTCTTGACATACTAATGAAGTAATCCCATTTTTTTCATATAAGCACATGAGTTGTCCTACTTATAGGCATACATAAATGTTTTTTTTGTCGTAACTTATGAACCATAAGTATGATTTTCACACAAACGGGATCGTTGGAAAGAGGATTCAGAGATATATGATTTTTTGTTGGGGAACTCTCATGGTAGAGAGTTGACAAAAGTTAAACAGACTCAGGAAAAGCATCATTGTTCTCCGATTAAGGTTTGGAAGAGGATCGTTGGCCATGGTTAAAATAAACTTTATCTGAACCCCATGATTGAGTGTAAGGATCGTAGAATAAGGTGTATATACAAACAAAAATGAACAAAATAGAGTTGATATAATGACATATTTTGGATCAAATGGGAGAAATTATGACAGTGAATAGTCATTCCTTCCAAAGAAACACCCAGATATGAACAAAAATACTAACCCAAAAATGAGTTTAGGATGAACAACGAGAAAACCTTAAATCCAGTCCCTACAGTTATAGATTTAGATCTGGTTTTACCCATATATCGTTCTATATCCAGGATATGAATGAGTATCTCTAGAAAACAACTGAGTTTCAATCGAGTTCCTACAAACGATGCCAAACTAATGTTGCACATAACTACACCAATCCAGTTAAAGTACAAATTTAGTTGAAAATGAAGATAAAAATTATTTGGGAATGTGAGTGAATTGTGAAAATATAGGAAAAATAAGAGTAAACAATTCAACATGCACAAATTTAAGTGGTTCAGTAGCTTGAGTCTACATCCACTACAAAGTAACTCATTCTTCAATATATCAAGAGTGTTACGAAAGCTATAAATGGTACTTCCTCCTATAAAATGTAAAATAAAAGATTTTTAGTGAGCTCATAATAAACATCTAACTTACAGTACAAGTGACTGAGAATAAGGTTTATATAGGGGACTTGGAGTGAAATGTTCACCTCAAGTTACATGACGCATGTTGATTGATATAAGCCTATTAGAGACTTCCATATATCCTTCCAGAATATCTCAAGAATGTATGATGATTCCATCACATGAAATGTTGATTTGTTCTGACGCTGATGTAGATAGGATATATAAAAAATGCCCTTTCTGGTGAAATTTGCACCTTTTTTGGCTTTAAGTCTTAAGATAGCCATTGACTCGTGTCATGGGCAAGCGAGAAATAAAATTTTATTGCACTATCCATAATGAAAGTCAAAAATATTTTTAGCCAATTTTTTTTTGCATAAAATCTATATATAAAATGATAACTGATAGACATGCAAATATTTTTTTTAAAAAAATTCTAATTTTGTGCAACAACACAAGTGAAATTTCTATAACAAAAATATGGTGCAACGCTCTATAACGAAAGATAATCATAGTAAGAACCATTTTTAAGTGATCACAGACAATCGGGATATGGAACTTCAATTTATGTATACCAAAAAATAACTAGCATATATTTTTTCCAAATCGCTCGCCAAAGATAAGTTTTCATCCATCCGTCCCAATGTTGGCATGACTAATGTTATTGCATAAAATTGGTATGATGGTTTGATCTTATCTCAAGCATGTAAGTATAAATGATAATAGATAAAGAGATGAAACTCAATGGAATACTTATCTATGACTCTCTATAGAGAGAGGTGAGTTTGATTCGGCGTAAGTTGGTGCCTACGTCCACAGGTGCAAGTGTATATAGTATTGATTTAGTAGAATAAGAGTTTGTAATCTCACTTAGTTGTCCTTTATGTGTTTCCTCCCCTCCACTTAAATATGATCATTGGTGTATTTTTGTATGGATTATTTCATCCAGCCCACTAGAGTGTGTCAGGGGTCTTGTCTTTATATATTAAACAAGTACCCATTTTATATGATAGTGGAGGAATAATAGTAAAGTTAGTATGGGCAAACTTGGTGGGAGGGAACTTTTGTTTTTTCCATCACGTGAGTGGGTTACCAATATCATTCTACTACTTAACTCATGCCTGCTATGACGATGCCTGGGCTATCAACGGATCATATTTTTCTCTGAATCCGATCCGAACCCAATCCGTTTAATCGGATCCAACATTGATTTTGAAATTCGATAATCCGATTATTCAATAACTCATTTAATCGTATACTAAATGGATTGGATATGGATTAATGCCAATCCGATCTGATTAATGGTGTTATATATATATATATATATATATATATATATATATATACAAATTATAGTATTAAGTTTATTTTTAAATACATAAAAATACGTTTAAAAAATCAGTTAATCGTATTTTTGGATCAGATCGAATTATCCAAATCTTTAATAGATTCAAATTCAAATTCGGTATAACAGATCTATGATCCATTAGATTATCAGATCAGATCTGAATCCATTAATAACTAAAGAAATTGGATTTGGATCACCCCAATCTGGTACGAATCCGATTCTTTTACACCCTTAGACGATGTCATGTGACAAACTTAGCATGAATGTCAATTGACGGAATTAAGTGCGTTGTCTTAAATAGTAAGGCCCCAAAGATTTCTTAGGCCGACCATGCTAATATTTGAGTCGATCTCATTATTACATGAGCTGATCTCATTCTGGTAAGTAATTAGTCTAGATGTCCTCTTTTAAATGGTTTAGGAATCATACCATATTAATGGTATAACAAAATCCCCTAAGACTTTGCTTATGATTGAAGTTTGTAGAAGATTTTCTAAAGTCTTTCATCTTCAGGATGTGTGCTAGGAAGATTGAGTGAGTGAAGTATAAGTAGCCTGTCATCAGCTTATGTTCTGATCGAACTATGAGGTTCTTCTCAACTGGGAAAGGCATTAGCTAGGTCTCAAATGGGCATTATAACTTTCAAAAAGATTCTTCATCATTGGTTGGGGATTTCCATGTGTTAGTCATCTGTGGTAACGTTATTCTCATAATTATGTGCATGCTTAGGGCAGTGTGTGCTTTATTCCCAAACGTCAATCTGCTTTTTCCAGGCTTGACATAAGTACTACTTTAATAATGGTAATGATTACCGACTAAAATGTATAAATGCATGGTTTTTAAATCTTTTTAAACTTTTCGAACTAATTTTACTTTGCAAGAGCGTGTTATGGAGAGAGAAAAAGTCTTCCCATTTCCCAAACCTTTTTTTCTTCAAAAAATGCTTTCTTGATTTTTCCATTTTCTTCTAGCTCCAACTGCGAAAAACCTTCCTAGAAGAGTTTGTCACCTTATTGATCTTTATAAGTCATCTTTTGATGTTTAACTGTTCTGGTGATTCCACTTTTCCCTCCGTAGCTTTCTTAAGGTTTTTTTCTTAGTTTTTTTTTTGCAATTTATTCAACTCAAGCTACGATTTGTTATTGTTGTTGCTGTTGTTTAACATGGTTATTGGATTTAACCTTTGATTGGAGTTTAAATATCTTACGTAGACATTGAGTTTGTTGGCTTAAGGTTTTCCATTTTTAGGGCTTTTTAGGTTTATCAACCCCAAAACCAACATTGACCCCGATTGATTAGCTTATACATCGAAGTGTAATTTCTTGATCAGTTACGAACCATGGGTTCAAATATGGCTACAAAAGTTAATCGAATTACATGAATCTTGTTCTAGTATTATTGCTAGAGGGTTTCTCAATCCTCTCCAGGTTGTTCGTCCTGTGGACAAGCCTAGTCACCTTTGATATACTCCTTGGGTATATTTCTCTGATGGTTTTGAACCACGGCCCCCATTTATGGAGAATTATTCCCTCAAGTTCATAGAATCTATAAATGTTGTTGAAGTGGACCACCCTGACAGTGGTGAAAAATTTATAAACATGGTGTTCGATATATCTGTTGCTATTTTGGACACCTCATCGGAGAGAGATATGCCTGAGAAGCCTTGGGATTTTACCTCTCCCTTTGTTGTACCTCTCACCAAGGAGAGAACCTTTGGGAGATTATTTTTAGGATATAGCCAACACCCTCAAAATCATGAATGCAACATCATCAAACATGAACCAAAAGATATTATAAATGAACATGAGATTTTCATTAGCATCTTATTGAGATTACTTGATTCTGATGAGAGGGTTTATCACTAGTGTAACTTCGATGAGATATGCTTACCCATTTGGGCCTTCAAGTTAGAGTTCATCTGCCTTTCCACCCCATTATAAGATCTATCGTAAGGAGTTATGGGATGGCTTCGACCCAACTTCTACCAAATTTTTATAGGTCCATTCTAGGGTTAATGCTTTATTGGCAATATCAAACTGGTTTTGACTTTATTGGGGATATTTTTAGATTTATGTGTGGAATGAAAGACAATTCTAGGGTCAATGGGTATTACTACTTTTCCCCTTGAAAGTCTAACCTAAAAATGGTGAAAGTTATTCAGAAGAGAAAATACAATTGAAAGAATCAATTTTTATACTTGAAGAGTGACTGAGAATTTCCCTCAAACGAGAAGAAACGATCTTGTAGTGTTCCATGAAATTAGTGTGTACCAGATCTTATTTGTATACATTTCTCCTTTATGCTTTATAATATTCTCTGGTTTATTTTATGTTGATACTTTATTCTTTTTTACCTTTTCGCAAAGAAAAGAGCTCCTAAACTTCCAACAGATTTGAGATGATTGGTGTTGGACAAGTGCACACTAAGTCCTATTAAATTTGAGAATTTTTCTCATTAAAATGTTTATAGATCTTTAGTATCATATTCCTCCCGGAGGTATTCATCATCGAGCAGAACAAGTTATGCTAGTAGTTGAGGGGAATTTTTCTGTCGAGCAAGGAGGGCGAGCTTAACAAGTCGTTGAAGAAGGTATGAGTCTTTTTACTTTTATTATCTTGTCTTTACCTTACCATTTTGAATTTTCTAATTAATGTGTTCTGGCACAATTCCACTCCCAATTCTTTAGACTGTTTTGTTGAACCTTCCTGGGGTATTGGCTCCATTGCCAATGGATCGATCTTTTCTCGCCACTGCTCGTAGGAAAAAGATTAAGGAAGAGCATAAGAGAAAATCCAATGATGATGCCAAGGGGAAGGCCTAAGTTGATCTCTAAACTAAAAAGAAAGCTGATGGTGAAGCCCAAAAGGGAGTTGAGGCTGAAGCCCAAAAGAAAGTTAGTTCTGCCATCAAAGCTAAATTCAAAGGAAAAGATGTTTCCATAGATGACTATCCTCCTGCTAGTGTAAAAGGTATTTGGACTGTGTGGATATTGAGGGGTGACCTTATCAAAGGTTGTTAAAAAAGGTGGAAACTTCTTGCCATTACCCCATGGTGGAGGAATACAAACTTGATCAAGAGAACCCTATGACTTTCGACTAGATCAGGCATGATAAGGACTTTATCCTCCAGTACATACGTATAATTATGGATGTTCTTGGATATTATGGTAATAAACTAGACAATGAGTTCCTTAGAAGTTTTATTGCTAACACCCTGTGGGGGATCCTTTGGAATAAGGATTATGTGGTAAGTTATTTGTATGTTATATTTTTATTTGCCTTACGATTCTACCATATTGTCTGCTGACCTCAATATCTATTTTTCTAAAGTACCATAGTTTGAACCATTCTTCACGAGAAGGATATAGCAAATCAAGTTGCCTATGAGGATCAACGAGATACCAATGAAGTGCTTTAGGGAGAATCGAATGATCAGAAGAAAAAATTCAATGAACTAGAGGAGAGGGAAAATTAGATCGTTGAAAAGATAAAGGCATTGAGCTAGGTTGAGGAGGTGATCATGAAATTGAAGCACCCAATTTCCACTGATGTTGTGAAGTGAAAGAGTCTTGATGAGGATTTGAAAAAAGGCCAATGATGCTCTTTCCAAAGCAAATTAGGATATTTCCCAATCCAAGGAGAATGTTGTTAAGCGATTAAAATCTTTCACAAATCATAACCTTGAGACAATGACCTTCTTTTTTTAAGGTTATGATGAGTTGAAAAAGAGGATCATGAAGCATTATCCTGACATAGAGAATATGGTAAAAAAGTGAGAGGGTGATGACGACGAGGCTACATCCATGGCAGCTGAAATGCTGATGGTGTTGGACAAGACCGTTGTTGAGGGTGAAGAAACTTATCCAATTAAAATGGTTGTTTGCAACACTGATATGACTGATTTTACCACTATCAGCATTCCTCAGGTCACACCTGAGGTCGAATATGCTCCTCTAGCTTAATCTTCCTTTATGTGAAGATTTTTAAGTAATACTTGTTTATTCTTAACACTTATTTGTAATGACTGTCCACTTCTTTTGCTTATTAACACTTTCTACTAAAAATTGAATTATTTAAACTTCTTTTCTGCATGCATGTGTTGTCTGTTTTATTTTTCTTGGATCATTTTTTAGCCACCACTTGTAATTAAGTGTTTATGCAAAAATATTTTTAACAAGTAAATGTGGTCAAATCTCATCGACCTCCCACTTAGTTGTAGTCTTATGGTCTCATGGTGGGATATTTTCCACTTACCATGTGGGCTTACTAGTTATTTGATGGATATTATTAAAAAGAATTATTTTTACAATCATTGTCATAAGGACACCTATGTTGAAGGATTTCCTCCCATTATCCCTCTATATTCATGATTGATAAATCCCCAACTTGATAATTCATTATACTATTTGAGAGATTATGGTATTAGCTCTCATTCACTCCCCACACGCTCTAATGATCTAGTCCTTTTTGCTAATGACAAATGGGGAGATAAAAATAGTTATGAGAAAAAAAGAAACATGAGGGTAGTAAAGATGTTTTTTCAATAACCAAGCCTCTATGATAGGGTAAACTTCAAATACTTTATCAAACTACATAAATTGAATTGTCGTCATTAAAAGGGGGAAGATTATGAAAATAAAATTATTTTCAAGAAAAATATTTTATATGACAACAATGCAATTAATGTATGGAAATATTCACTATCTACAATCTAATGTGCTTGAGTTAAAAAAATCATTCAAGGTATGATTACACAATATACGAGGAAAGTATCATCGTGAAATTTAGGCTACAAGGAGAACCATTACATGTAAGAAGATATAAGTCCTTCTCTCAACCAAAAAAATCGATCGTGATTATCCTTTCAACCTCATGCCCAAGCAATCAAGTCATTCAAGAATTGAAATCATGTACTAATGAAAATCATGAAAAGTCAAACCTATGAAGGTTATGAATAATTTTCATAACCTAGCAAGAAAGTTATACAATGTCATGCATACCAGAACAAACAAGCCATGTGAATTTCATAAGAAATAGATCATATTCCAAAGCATATAAAGTCATTCCAATGAGTTGATAATAACCACAATATCCATGAAAATTCATGAGTAAATCCCATTCAGAAGTTCACAATCCTATAAACAATATGAAAACACATGTCAAATCCATGCATACTCAATTTAATCAAAACCTCACACAAATGCATGACACATTAACCATCAAACTCAGTTAGTGCATATCCATTCGAGCATATCACGTTGTAAGCCAACTTCAAAGCACGATAAAAAACCATAAATTTCATGGTTATAAGAATCAACCAGAAGAAGGTTCAAAAGATCTAAATACAACTAGTGATAAAAAATTTAGAATTCCATCTCATAGTATTGAGTGGTTATGGATAATTATAATAAGGTAAATAATATTGTATGATAAAGTACCTAATAATAAAATTCTTTAAATTTTCCTCAAACAAATCACCAAACCCAAAAAATGATAGTTAACTTAAAATCCACTTTAAGTCAACTTAAAGTTAAATTTAAGTTTATTCATAGTTGAATTTAAGTCGATTCAAATATCGCATTTTGGACTTACTTGATTTTGAGAAAAAATGGAATTTTTAAGGAATTTTCAAGAAAAAAGGTCTAGGAGTTTGAGTTAACTCAAATTTGCTCTAAGTCGATTCAAAGTGACTAAGTTAATACTTTTCCAGTGGATAGTTTTCAAATTTCAAAATTGATACTTTTTCCAAATTAACTAATTACCCTCTAATGGTTAGTCTTTCCTCAAACCTTTAAATGTACCATTTTTCCTTTCAAAATACAAAATCTCAATAGAAATAACATCAAATGATCAAACTTTGATTACAAAACTTGTGTCCTTCATTCATGGGTTTTCTAGTGAGATAAATGAAGACCCATTTTGAGGTTGTGAATTTTAAACATAAAAAAATCGATTCAAGCAAAGCTCCAAACCCAAACCCAATTGAGCAAAATATTCTTCTCAAAACTCTCTTTATCCAAGTTTCATACACAATACCCACTTAAGATAAAGAGTCAAAACAAAAAATTCTTTTGAGCAATATACTTGAGATTATTATAAACTTGCATTTGTAGAGATAGAAATTTCCACCAACTTACATTTTCAATTACTATCATTACTGTTCTTTATAACATGATTTAAACTACATTATATCTTCATAGACGGTAGTGTCGTTATTGTTGAGAGTCAAGGCGTAATAATACCTAGGATCTTTCAAGTTTTTCATGAATAATGAAGGGCATAGTTCCCTTATTGTTTATGGATTCAAATGTTTTATAATTCCTTATAAGATTTTGGTTCCACCTCAGTTAACTAAAGATAATGAAGCTTCTCGGGTACCGTTTTGATCATGAACGTAGGGAAGGTCAAACCACAATAAATCCTAGGTTGTAAAGTTTCTATAAACTCTTTATATATTACTACTCATAGTTGATTTATTTTTCACACTTAATTGATTAATCATATTACAATTGATCTTAAGAGTCAATTTTTAATTAATTTCTTGCTTTCATATTGATATATTATATTCAAATTAATTTTGACATGTTTTAAAAATTTCATTGAATCAATATAAACCCAGTTCACCGTCTATTGGGTATATTTCCAGGCTAACAACTACTATCATGTTATATGAGGTAATCATCATAGTCGCAATTGTGTTTATGTTTGGCGGTTTATTTTGAAAAATATATAAAAAACTATTTTAATTGATTTTTTTATTTTAAAACTATTAATTCCTACTTAAATGTTTCATGTACAAAGATGATATAATTTATCTATATAAGATATATACACGAACTTTCATGGATTGTATGAGGGATCTATCATGAAATTTAAATCACTAAAATTTTATTCTTGGTTTATTTAGTTTTATTTATTAAGTAATTCTTCAAATTTTAACATGAATATAATTTTACCAATAATAGGAAATGAAAAATCTATCTTGCGAATTATGATTATTATTTTAGTAGAATGAGCCTATATAATGGGGATAATGATTGTGTGAAAAGATAAATATATATTTTTTAATTTGAAAATCACGTAGTAGGGTCTAAACGTTCCATGTTGAAGTAAAACATCAGCTTGTACAAAACACGTGGACCAATCACATAGCGATAGATATTCTAATTTTCTCTACTACTTGATGTGAAAACACCGATCTGCAATCGGGGTGTGGATTGTTCTTTCCCACTCGAAAAATGGTTAAACATGACTCCTCCAAGTTATAAAGGGTAAAAAAAAACTAGATACCTAAAACCCAACCTCATCTAAGTCTTAAACCCTAAACCCGGACACACTTAAGACTTGGAGAAACACTACCCCAGATAAATACAAAAAGGACAAAAAAACTGCAATACTAAAAATATTAGGGTAAAAAGTGAAAAGAAAATAATCGCAAAAGGGACCAAAACCTTTTACAAGAACCTTATGTCGGTCGGGAAAATGCATTGGGGGTCATTCTACCAATTGGTAGATGGACTGTCAGAGCATTCAATCCTTGCCATACACATGGCACCCTTATTTAAAAATAATATCCCTCATTCTTCTATCAAATGTAAGAAAGACCCTCCCAGTTTCCAATAAATATAGGCCCTACCCCTCATTTTAAGCAATTTAAAACTCACCGAGAGCCCAAAAACTTGACAACAATCAAATTTTCTAACTTTCGTCTCCCCTGAGAATTTGAGATACTAGTGATCATTTTAAAAGTCCAAAGGAAGCTCGTACTTTAGAAAAATTACTTTCCCCTAAAAAGGAAATAGCGTACTTTCGTGAAGCCACTTCCGGGAGTCAAAATAAGTCAAATCTCGACAGAAATTCTAAAATAATAAACCTTCTAGTCGAAGATTTGCCCAACTAAGGACAAAAAAATGCAAAACTCAACACTTCTATAGGAATCTCAACTCGACTAAAAAAAGCACTAGAAAAAGGGGGCACTCCCCCTGCAAAAAAGTCGGCTTTAGCCGCGAGGAAAAAAAGCTCTATCCAAAATTCATGGGAATACCCCACGTATACATATTGCAATAAATTATACATACATGTATACATATTTTAACCCGTCCCCATTCAAGAGGTCCGGGTGTCTAGAGTGTTTATGTTTCAAAAGCCTGGTTTATAATCCAGCACCTCTGTTAACTGACTTGACATACTCATGTGTCAAAACAATGCTAATCAAATGCCATAATGACCATTACAAAACAACAAAACAAACATTTAAAAATAATTTTGAGAAAAGTGTCCATGTGCCGAGTCGGCGTGAAATATTTCATCAAGCCAAAGTTTAAAATTTGACTACTCCCACCACTTCTCCAAACCAATAAAGGTTGTCCACGCGACGAACCCTAAATATTTGCTTTCATTTCAAATTCTCGTCAAACGTCGGCCTATGATTAGACATTATTTCAACATATAAATATATTAATTTAACACAATGAAAATGCTATATTAAGGACTAGGCTCCATAAATATCATAACGTTGTATATTTTATACTTAGTATCCCTTTGCCTACACCTGTAAATATTCCCCATTTATCAAATTATGTTCACTTTGATCTTAAGTCTTCTTTGGTACGTAGGTCCTATACCGAATTAAACTCGTGAAGCCCAAGCCTCATATTACATCTCTCGGCATATTATGTCTTAGGGATGCCTCTATATCTAATACAAAACCCCCCATATATATAATCCAAAAAACCCTACATATTCTTGAACCCCATTGTTGGAACTACGTTGGTTTTTATCCTAAGTCTCCTTGGGTGCAAAAGAGATATACCGATCTAAACTCGTGAAGCCCAAGACTCATAATACATCTCTCAACGTATTATCTACTAGGAATGCATTCATCCCTGGTCCTAAACTCCCCTAACTTCCCGTGGTCCACACCAATACCAAAATATAGTGGTCCAATATGCTTATCAGTGATAGAACATACCGAGTCTTTATCGTGAGCTCGAGACTCGACAATATATATCTTGATATATTTGCTTTAATGGAATGCACACATATTTCGACATCCAGTACACATAAGTAATTAAAATGAGATATCAAACTATCCCATGGCGGTGTCCCCTAAATATACACATCCAAATGCTCAAACGCATACAAACGTGCAAACATGTATACACTAATCATAATAGATATGCACATTTCTCTCACCTTTTTATCTCTCCTCAAACCTTGGAGGAGACACGAAATTATCTCAAACTTGATCTCTCTCATGAAGTTACATATGTACCAGTGGCCACCCGTTTTGCAATCATGGAGCCATACAAAAGCACCCTTTTGTACCAGTATCGATTGTGGTGATGTTCTTATACCTCTCATTAATACCATGTCCCTACCTAAGCAACTATCTACGTTTAAGGGATTCTCAACCTAAGGTCTTTAAACAAATTTTAAATTAATGAAAAAGTAATAAATTAATTTAGGAGAAATAATAAGCATAAAATTAAGGAAGCATATAGAATAAGTGGGGTGCCTAATATCTTCCCCACTCGTAATTCATTTCTCGAAGCCATACTAAAAGAATCTCTGGTCCAACTACAGAGTTAAAACATTCCTTAGGATTATCCCAAAAGGTTTAGCCCGAATCTTTTGTTTGTTTTTGTATAAAATAAACTGATGACTCTGAACAAACCAACTGAACCCTTTATCATACAAAAATACATAGGGCTAGTCCTAAAAACCAAGGGTGTTGGACTCAAACTGGACATGAGGTCAAATAACTTTCAAGGGAAAGTTAATGAGTCTAACCTCGGACCAATAACCCAACCTTAGGGGAAGGTGGTAAACTTTGAGAGAAGCACTCCTATGCCCGCTATTACACGAAGTCCTTTCCCCCTTCCCCCTCACTCGAGGCCAACGATACCATAATGGTGACTCTGATGGGGACAATTTTATATAATCAGAATTCAATATTGTATGTAGTAGCCGGATTTCCAGCTACATCCCAGTGGAGACTCCGCTAGGGACTATTTTTCTATCGTTGGAAATCAAAATTGCATGTTGTATATGGATTCCTATCTACATCATAGTAGTGAATTCGGGGAGGAAAAATCAAGAGAACTGAACTATCTATATGCTTCCTTTCTATTATACTTAATATGTCTCTCCCGCATGACTACGTTATCTAAATTTTAAAGCTTTTTAGTGGATTTAGTTTTGAATCCATCACAATATAGATACGTGCTTAGTTACCCATGTGGAAAATTATGCATTTCCAAACATATAGGTATGCATCAAGGACCTCACGATAAAATAAACATCAAAGTATGTAAAAAATAAAGAATACATGTTTGCATCACGCACTTCATAGTCTTGATTTTCATATTGTTTAAACCCTATAACCTCGAGGCTCCCAAAATGAACTACTCGAAAGAAGTTAATAATTTAGGAAAGTCATTTTATTCAAAGGAATGTTCGTACTTTTAAAAAGTCACCTATTCCCAAAAGAGAGGTTCATACTTTCAAGAAGTCACTACCTCGGATAAAGCTCGTACGTTTGAAAAGTCAATTTATCGTAAGGCTAGTGGCGTGGACGCTAGTTTCTTATTTTTCTGATTTTTGTAATTTGCTATGAATTTTTTACAAAATGGTGTGCGGGACAGATATTTTGGATTGGTGATTTTGGGTTGGGCATTCTTTTAGGATTTCTCCACCTAGTTTATTAAGAGATCAAACTTGGTTAATATTGAGAATAGTTATACTGGTTAGAGATATGAACTTTGTACTATTATATTTATATTCGGTGTTAGGAATGGGTTAGAATGGGTAAACGCGCTTGTGAGCGGTATCCTATAGTCGTTTGTGTGTGTGTATATATATATATAGCGTAACGAGTTAAAGCGTTTGGGCGATTAAGTCAGGTTAAGAGATTATAGTCAGTTCAATTAATTTAGTAAAAAAATGAGGAAACATATATGTACATTATGAGATAATGTATAAAGATAGAGATAGATGTACTCATAGTTTAGAGAGGCAATAAAGCAGAAGTTGAATTTAATAGGTTTTAAGAGTTAATAAACCTAAGAAGGTAATGAATAATCCGATATTTAGGGATTTAGATGATTTTGGGTACGCTTGAGTGTACATGGTATCCTAATAGGTTATGAATGTTTGACATGGTTTTAAGGGATATTAAACCTAATTGAGATGACAATCTAGTGGTTAGGAATCAGGATGTTTTGGGTATGCAAGAGAGAATGCATTATATATATATATATATATATATATATATATATATATATATATATATATATATATATATATATATATATATATATATATATATATATATATATATATATATATATATATATTGTATTGATTATGTGAGCATACCTTTACTCCTAGTATCTATCAGTTGGGGGTTTGAATTCGATATTGGGACTGTGGACCACGCGCCCGACTGAGATGGACAAGATGTAGTGGAGTTTATTATGTCAGATCATATGCCTGGGTTGGTCACCATTTCATGATGAGAGATTATGGGATGACCTCATCCATAGACTGGGTTGGGTATGGGCCTGTTAATGGTGTACCGTTTATAGATCTCTCCAATGCTGGCTTGTGTGTGTTTTGTGTAAGCCTATTGAATAAGAGACTCCTATGGAATTTTCGATAGAGGCATGAGTTGGTGCCCAAAGGTACTGGTCTTTGTGAGATGTAATAAATAATGAGAAAGAATTTAATATAGTCTATTTATGGATAATTGGCAATGAACCCTATGCCATATTAAATACTTTATATGTTTTACTTGTATTGTCCTTATGAGTGATATTGCGGGGGTTAGTTCTTGGGTTGTATTCTAACACATGTAGTTAGTTACATCCTTTTGTAGGATAAATAGTTGTTGTTTAACCTTTATGCTAGTTTGAAGAATAAATCATTAAATTAAAAGGATATTAAAACAGAAAGGGTGTTACTTTTAAGAGACTGGGAACATCTTAATGAAAATATATGTGTGGGCCTTGAGGTGAAATCCTATTTAGGTTATTAGTAGTGTTCCATATTATTTGTTCATCACGTGATAGAACTTAATTGTCTAGAGATAGAGACTTTGAGAATCGATTATGCCATGGGTTTGGACATGTGTGTAGTACTTTCATTTGGATGAGAGGTGAGGTATTGATTACACGTGAGTGTCGACCGGTTGCATGTTTATTGTAAATTAATTGCATGATTTATATTAATGTACTAGAGATATTCTTTCAAATTTAGGGTGCTGACCCAAAATTGTAAAGGTCCCCCTCCCCCCGGACATTATTATCAAATATCCAGGTTAACATTATTGAGTGATTAGACTTGTAGCTGTGGCAATCCAACTTTGTAACTGTAGAATTGGAGCTCCTAGTTCATTTTAGCTATTCGTATGTATTCATGAGCTGTATTCAAATAAGGTTTCGGTTGTACTCTATTTTATTCAGTTAAATAATTTTAATAAGAGATTTGATTTAGTGGATTCATTTATTGGAGTTTAGTTTTCCTTTTTGCCATACTTTGTTGAGTTTTTATTGTGGGTGGTTTTTAATTATTATAGCTTTTTGTTTATCTCGATGATAATAATGATATAAATTGTTTTAGCGCTTCCGATATTTCGTGTCAATCCTAATCCAACGGGTGTGGAAAATCAGGGATATTACAGTTGGTATTAGAGAATCTAGGTTCTAGTGTTCCTTAGGATTTGTGTTGCGTTCATTTCATTTTTCGTTGAACGTTGTTTAATATGTTAGAGACTGTCATAGGTTTTATACTCTGGTGTGGCGATAACTTATATGTCAACATTACTCAGATTCATTGATCATTCGCAACACTTGAGGGGTATTCGATCTTAGAAAAGTATGTTAATGAAGACCGTTTAAAGTTAGTGATTAAGTATAGAATGATTGATTGGACAATGGTGTTCATCGCCGCTGTGGGGATAATTACGGAAAGTTGTCGTGTTTGGTAGTAAAGTTTACAACTTAAAAACTTTTGCAAGAATAAGATTAGTGAATATGTTTCACGTTGAGTCCATTTTGGGGTAGATGTTAGGGAATTTGAGTTTTGATGAGATTATTAGGGTTTGGGGCTCTACTTATCGTAATATGGATTGTGATAATAATTTAGGCTAGTAAAAGGACCTTATAACTTTTTGTGCACCTAAGAAAGAGAACAATGGATTGTTGCATTTTAGAAAATTATAAGTATTTTAATGAAAATTTTATATGTGGTTAATTCCCATAATAGAGTGTAATCGTTGTTGCGCTCAAATTTGATCAAGATTAATTTATGTTGTTAAACCGTTTACGATTATCTTAATGATAATGTGAGATAGTTTGGAATTAATAGTAGGGTCACCGTATGGTTATGGAACATGAGTTGGAGACTAATTATAAATGATTTGTAATACACGGGAGTGAGTGGAAATTAGAGAGGAGAGTATAGATTTTTCTATTAGTTCAAGTTTAGACGACTCAATTAGAGATTTGTATAAGGATGGAGTTACACGTGCATTATATGTGTGTATTTTGTTGATGTATTAGTTATGAATAAGGTTTAGAAACAAATAAGATCCAAGAGACTCAATAAAATAACATGTTTCTATTGAGGGTTGTAATTGCGAATGTAAGATTGAGAGTACCCCTATTAGAGACAATTGGGGGAAATAAAAAAAGGATGTCACGAAATAGCTAGTTGAGCCATAAGAGAGATCTCTTAGGATAAATTATGATTCCAAATTTTATGACATGTGGTGTACGGCCCTGTGGTTAGTAGGTGCCTAGATGTTGATTATGGGTATAGTAGTGTAGAACCAAGGCTGGTTTAGTAAAGGTTTGCAGATTTCTATGTAGTCGTCATTATTACTGGAACTAGGGTTATAATCATGCGTTTCACGTGATTTAGGAAGTTGCACCCTATTAAGATTAAGTGAAACAACGAGGGGATTTTAGATTGGCTATTGACATAATTCTTGGATTAGGGATACAATGAAGCGCGGTGTTCATAAGATATATATGTTTTATAGTGATGTATCTTATTTGGGCATAATGGTTTTGTTGAGATTTGTCTATTTATATATGGATTGACTATTGACACAATCACGTCAATTATGGGTTGGTGTTCATTGGGATATAGTGTTGGCGGTGAGAGATTTCATTCCATTTGAAAGTGACTATGCAATTTATTGTCTATGGGTAGATTATGTGTATAGTCTTCCCTAGATGTTGGATAGTGGCAGGCATATGCGCATCCCCTGCATTGTTATTATGTATTTATGATTTAAGAGATGGATCAGATGGTTAATGGGTTTCATAAATGACTTGCGGGTTTTGTTCATTATCCTTGGCTAGTGGTAATGACCTACAATGGATTTTCATAGTGAATGTGATGATGATAAGAATTTTGAGTTATGGTACACGTATGTCTATTGGAGGTTATTTTCGAGTTTGGAGTGCTTATATATGCTATATGCTATTGGTGTTATACTTTATCGGATGGCTACATGGGATGGTTAGCCAATGATGGATTTAACTTAGTATGTGAGGATATGAGTGGTGTGAAGCATTTGTACTTTAAACGTTTTTATTATTTTGAGAATTCTATGGCTAGTGATGACCTCAGTTACTTGAAGTTGTGTATGGTCACATATGATGTTAGCATAATGACATTATCAGGACGATATTGATAGTAGACCCTGATTAGAATGGTTAGATGCTTAGAGGTTTAGGAGTGGTTAAGCACTCTATTGTATTTAAGGATGGGCATACGGTGTCCTACCGGATGTTTGAGAAAAATTAGGATTTTTTTTTATCATTGTTCGATCAATTAAGTTAAGGGGTTTAGTATTACTATTGGAAGGGGTGAGCATATGGTTGGAATTGCCACAAGTTTAGGTTTGTGTGGTTAGTGTATTGTTTAGTGTTTGGTATTGGTCCAACTAATCGCGATAACCGACTAAGCTATGTAGTAGTGTATCGATAAGGTTCTTTGCTTGGATTTTTCTTGCGAGACATCCCACGCATGAAGCTTAGTAAATGTCAAGAGTTGATAGACATTTAGGCAATAAGACATTTGATTATTACATTAGGCTTTACTTATGTGAAGAGGTAACACATCGAGCGGGGTGAAAGAGTGAAATGTCGAGAGCACTAAGGGACGTTCACACCACTATTTGAATGAGTGGGTCAATCTCAAAAAGAGTTTAGTCACGATTAATAAGGTATTAGAGTATATCTTTACTTTATAGTCAGGACTTACATATGTGGTTGGGTTTGGTATGTGTATATGTGTTACATATGCGATAGTTGTGCATATGTACATGTGGTATAGGGTGTAATTGGTCCTAGTCGTGGCACACTGTGGTAGGCGTATGTGGGCCTTTTCTTTTATCTCGTGGGATACAAGTACGATATAATTGTGTATAAGCATATGCTATTAGTGTGGATTACATTTTGGCATTATGCATAAGCGAATTCTAAGGACATAATTACTTTATTAGGGGGGAGAATGTAATACTCCATATTTTCATGGACTATATTTATTATATACTAAGTTAGATATAAATTAAAAAATATTATTAATTATTACATGTGTTGTTTAGTAATAATAAATTGGTATAATTTATATGAGAATTTGATTTTTCATGCGATATGATATTGTAACGCGTGTTCGGAATTATTAATTGGGGATAGTAATTATATGATTATTAGACAATGTGTACGCATATAATAAAATAATGTGTATTTTTACTACGTTGTTAGGTATTACCATGTTTTGTGGGTAGTATCATTTGGATTGGAATCTTAATTGTCACAGAGTTTCGGTTATGCATTTTTACTATTTTAAATTGATCTCGGGGGTAGGTATACCCTTAGGAGGAGTTTCAAGTCAATCCAGGTAGTATTTCGGGTTCATTTACGAGTATAAAAATAGGTATTTATTATGTGTGGTAATTTAAGGTTTTTAATAGGTTTAAAAGTCATTAGTTGTCATTATTTACAAGGTAGAACCAAACCCTAACAACCATGGGTCTTTGGGAGTAGCAGAGAAATTTTGAGGAGGGAAAACCACAAGGACTTAAGCCTACACAACGTGTTTTTAGATTTTTAGGCAAGAAAATCTTCCAAACCTCATTATAAATCTGTAATTAATTTATAAATGTATTTTACCTATTGCAAATATAAGTTTTGAAACATGTTTAGGGATTATTTTGATATAGTTTAATTACACTAATAATTTGGCTCAATTAGGAATAATCTGAATCTAACCTGCATTAAACAGTTTCACCTTGATGATTAAAACATGAAATTTATTGCACAAATAATGTAGATATGAAATATAATTGATGTTTTAGAATGAATTCATTATTACAAATTATTCCCATGTTACTTTTTGAAGCCCTTATACTTTTGACTCACTTGATTCTATATTGTATAAGTGCTCATCTAGTTTGGAAATTGTGACAAAATTATGTCCTCCCTAGTATCCAATGAACCTCGAAAGTTGGTTTGCTACTTCATCTCTCTATCTTGTTTTGATCAAGAACAAATTGCCAACACTCACACACAGTAGAATTCATTTTTTGCATATCATACTGCATAATAATGTGTGTACATATGTTGAGTGTGTTAAAATCCCTAAATTGGAATTTTAATAATTTTTTGGGATTTTTTAAACATTTTTTAAATAAGGTTTTCTTAATTAAAACTTGATTTAAAAGTTTTGTGGTCAATTTATAAATATCAATTGTTGGGTATTTTGGCCTAATCTTACCTTTGGTAGAATCCGAAAGCGGAGTAAACTTTAGGGTGTGGTTTTAATTAGTTTAAGACGCGCATTTCAGATCCTGTTATTGACCAACACCTGTCTTCATCTGATTGGCTGAAATTGTGTTTCTTTACTGAGTTAAAAACGCGTATGTTTTTAGCCCTTGGATCTTTAGCTATCGACGATCTGCATGTTGCCTTGATGAATCCCAATACAACTTTCAAAACCAATCAGGAATCGTTTAAGCACCGCATTATTAGAACCCTTCTATCTAAGTTAATTTGACTTGACTTAATCCTGGCCCTTAGTTTTGATCCAGTCTCTCAAACCTTCTCTTCACCCTATAAAAGGGACCCTATTATCAGACTTCGAAGACTTTTGCCATTTTCATTTTTCTGAGAGAGAAGAGAGATAAGAGAGAGAAAACAGAGAGAGAAGAGAGAGAGTTAGAAACCCTAACCCTGTTTGTCAAAGCCTCTTCCATCCAAACTCAAACACTTCTTCAAAACACCTTCATATCCAAAACACTACTCTGAGTGTTCTTGAGTGATTGAGAGTTTGAGTTGAGTTTGTAATTGTTGCTGTAACCTCTTGTTCGTTAGATCTTATTTTCAACTTAAACGTTTACTCAGATCTACTTTCTGATTTCATCAAAATTTCAGATCTGAGTTATTCATGTTACATTACATTTAGTTTCATTCTTTATTTCTCATCTTGAGAAATATATTGTTGATTATTTTCTATAAAACGTTTGTTTACTTTGAAATCAACAATAAATGCTTTATGTTTCTAGTTCTTGTAAAACTAAACCTTTGACCTAGTTTAGAATCTCACTTGGAGGTTTTCAATCTCGAAAAACTGTTCTAAATTCTGAGATTGATTAAGACCTTGTCTGTCTTCCTTGCAAGGTATCTGTGGATTCTGGGAATGATTTAAAGGTCAAATAAGTCTTAAAGTTTTGTAAGAAGAAAGAAAAAGGAAAGATCACAGAATATAGTGTTACTCTAATTTGTTAGGGAAGTTTGTACTTAATAAGTGTGCGTGTGTGCATGCATGTGTTAGAGAGCACCTTCACAAACATTTTCACCCTACAACACGAAAAGTGTTGGTAATAAGATCTTGTGAACAAAGAGTTGACGTAAAGTGCTAGAACAAATCAGAAGTTAATAAACTAGGAGAACTACATCTACAATCAGAACTGCAAAGAAGTTTTAAGGACACCAGAGGGTATATTCCTAAACTTATATAGGTCTGAGTTGTTTGCATGTTAGTTGTATAGTTTGTAACTCATATATTTGTTTTAGTGGATTTTTCATTTTACTTCGTAGAGGGAGTCATGGATGTTTCCTCAATTGGTGAGGTTTTACCACGTAAAAAACATCGTGAACATAACCTTTCTACATATCCTCATCTCATTCTTGGTTATGCTGAGTTTAAGTTTTTTAAACTACTTTATAAACCTGTTATTAAATTCTTGAATAGATCTCGTACATACTGATTTGTTAAACACATCTTGTGTTCAAATATTTTGGTTTTTACGAAAAGAGTTTCTTAAAAAAACAGATCGGAGTTACTTAAATAGTTTATTTTTAATAAACGACTTTAGTAACATTTTTCACTTTTAGGTTTAAGGCTGGAAATAATGATAAACAAACCCTAAGATGATTTTACATTGAGTTTAGTTAAAACTTTGAATATTTAATTTTTAGTCTTAGATTTGATGCTCTTTAACCCACAGGATTATGCTAAAAGGGTTAAAAACATGTTCTCGTATTGATTGGGTATTGTTTTAGACATTTGTTTGGGCATTAATGGAGGTTTTGATACTTCGTCTTGGTTCTTAGGACGTTTGCGATTCTGCCTAAAACCAAATTGATTCATCTGAGGGAGAATCGATTCGGATCATAAAATTGTAAATTTTTTTATTACGAACACGTGGGTGCTTGTTTCATAATTTTTTGATTTTTTTTAATTTGTTATGAATTTTCTACTAAACCGTACGCGGGACAAAATTTTGGATTGGTGATTTTGGGTTGGACTTTATTTTAGGATTCTCTCCTAGCTTATTAAGAAATCAAACTTGGTTAATCTTGAGGATAGTTATGTATATTAGAGATATGACCATTGTACTATTGTATTTATGTTTGGTGTTAGGATTCGGTTAGAATGGGTAAACGAGCTTGTGAGCGGTATCATATGGTCATATGTATATATTGAACTTAGAGAGTAACGACTTAAAGTGTTTTGGAAATTAATTCAAGTCTTGAGAGATTATAGATCATGAAATTAATTTAATAATTAAATGAGGAATTATAGATGTATGTTACGAGATAGTATGTATATATAAATGGATATATGTACTCATAGTTTATATACATAATAAACTAGGAATTGAATTTAATAAGGTTTAAGAGTTAATAAACCTATGAACGTAATGAATAATTCGGTATTTAGCGATTTAGCTGATTTGGGATACGCTTGAGTGTACGCGATATCCTACTTGGTTATATATATTTGACATGGTTTTGAGAGATAGTAAAGCTAATTGAAATGGCAATCCATCTGTTAGGGATTAGGATGTTTTGGGTACGCTTGAGAGAATGAGTTATCCTATATATATATATATATATATATATATATATATATATATATTGTGTTGATTATATGAGAATACCTTTACTCATTGTAAATCTATTGTTTGGGGGTTGCATTCGATATCGGGACCGTGGATTGAGTTCCTGTCTAAGATGGACATGACATAATGGAGGTCATTATGTTATATTATATGCTTAGGTTGGTCACCGCTTCATGATGAGAGAAGATGGGATAACCTAATCCATCATCTGGGTTGCATATGGGCATGTTGATGGTGTACTATGTAGTGATCTTCACATTGCTGACTTGTTGGTATTTTGGGTAAGCTCATTTAGAGAGGGAGTTCTAAGGACTTTTCGATAGAGGCATGAGTTGGTCCCTGGAGGTAGTATCCTTCGTAAGATGTAATAAATAATCAAAAAGAATTTAATATAGTCTAGTGATAGACAACTAATAATGAACCCTATATCATGTTAAATACTTTATGTGGTTTACTCGTATTTTCCTTAGGAGTGATATTATGGGGGTTGGTACTTGGATTGTATTCTTACTGATGGAGCGCGAACTGTGTGCTCGTGTAGAATCACTGTCATTGTTTTCAATTCGCCGCCTTAATACAAAACACCTAAACTATAACAACACTTGTGATACAAGTACAACGATAAGTCCGTATCATAAGAAATCCATAGGGAATGTCGTATAGATTATAATCTATTTATCACTTCAAGAATAAAAGTGAAAAGCTGATAGGTAGGTTACGCTGAAAAAGGAAAAGAAAGAAAAGTTAAAACTAAATTATAACTAATTAAAATGAGAGTCGGGATCGCATTCCCGCCCCTAGATAAACAACGCTTAGTTAGAATTTCAGTTCAAAAGATATTTAACCAATCATATCAATTAAGAATAAACATCTCACAATAAGGAATCCAATCCAAAGTTGTGAGATTAAACATTGAACAGAAAATGATCACACACGGATTAAATTCGGATTATCGCTATAAACACTAATGTTGCATGACAAAGAAAGTTAACTGCATAACAATCCGACTTTGATACGCGAGGTTTCAAGTAAATGCAATATTATAGAAAACCCAACTTTCGAAGCTCAATACCCATTAATAACGAAAGTGCAATCCCAAACCATTAGCTGTGGGCTAGACATGGAATTAAACTAATTTAAACAACAATTAAACTAAGGAAATCAATAAATAAATGAAAACAACAATTATCTAGGCATGAAAATGAAATAAAAGCAAGAAATAAAGAATAAACAAAGAAATTAACAACTATATTAATGGTAGGGATAATGAATAGTACAACTTACAAAACCCAAATGGGCATAAAGAGAAATGAAGATGAGCTCCCAAAACGCAAACCCTAAACTAATTAAAACGAAAGATATCTCTTCAAAATGAAGAGGAAATGTTTATATATTAAGACCCTAGTGGAAAACTTGTAATAAGAAGAAATAAAAATCCGCAGGACTGAATCGATTCGGTTGTGTCCGAATTGATTAGATAAGAAGGATCTTCGAAGGCTAAAAAGGAGCCGAATCGATTCCACTGGGTCCGAATCGATTCGTAGTTAAAGACCTTCTTCACTAGTGTAAATTGAATCGATTTGTAAGAGGCATAATCAGTTCAGTGCTGGAAAAATTGAGTATTGTCTTGATGTGAATCGCTTCGCCAGATGCTGAATCGATTCGCCGCTGTAGAATGCTTTCCCTTCCCTGTTTTGGTATATTGTCTTTATCTTCCGCTAAAAATCTCGCAACTTTTTTGCCCGGACTCGAATTCACGCACCGTTTGCGGCCACGTAAAGCTTTCTTAGAGGTATACAACTTTCTGAAGATGTTAGGCCAGATGCCCAAACTGTTAAATGACCGAATTTTCCTTGCGCATGCAGATGTGTACAAAACTTCATCGGAATGTGTCCAAACTTCACACTAAGTGCCGGAATACCTACAAAAGCTCAATTAGCCCCTGCAAAGCACACACACACACACACACACACACACACACACACATATATATATACGAGGTTGTTTGGTTAACGAGCATAAATATAGGAATTACGGTACTTGAGGAGGCTAAAATGCATAAGTTAATGGGCGCAAATATGCAATATTCGTGCCCTATCACACCCCCTAACTTACACATTGCTAGTGCCTAGCAATGAAATAAGAAACAACAAGAACTACAAGTAAACCAAAAGATCGGAGACAAGTACAAAATGGGATAAAAGCCACTTTTACAGGCAAACGATTGCATTCAGTGTATGCAATAAGTCGTTAATCCCTAGGTTATCCTAGTGGAAAAGTGTCGTCTCGTGAGGGTTTTCAGGATGAAACCCACAAACATCATCTAGTTTCCTCAAAATATGCTCAATCAACATGAGACAAACACAACAATAACGAATAAGATTTCAACATGTTATTAGAAAAGTGAATGAATTCACATAAAAGTCTGTAGTTATTAACATTATAGAACGAACTTCATAGAATTGAAACCTTAAAAGTGGGAGGGAGGTGAGCACATGTATAGTATAATTTGGCAAAAACTTAAATAATCCAGATAAGCGTTATAGCATGCATACATATCAATCCTCACTGGATATTACGCTCAAAAAATGAATTCACTATGAAAATGGAGGTAATACACGGGATATGTGGGCATAAAGAGTAAATGTAAATGGAAACTAAGTCGTGCACATGTTACAAATGAAGAACGCTATATAGAAAATGAAAAAATGTTATCTCAATGAAAGATACCGCTCATTAGAGGAGGTGGAAAATATTTTCACAGATTGTCAAAACTATTGAAACTTTTAAATTAAATTCACCCTAGGATCACATAGGACTTGTATGGGGTTGTAATATAGGTTTGGGGTTAAGGTAATAATGAAAGGTATATGTACAGATTCAAAGTGTTCGAGGATGAAAACTAGGGATAATGGGAGATTGCGAACAATTCCAAAATTCAAAAACAAGTTCCCTAACAAGTGGTAAATATGACAATATGAGTGTAATCAAATCTTATTAAACGCTATATACATCAACTTTATCTTTTCTTTTCTTCTTTTTCTCATGTTTCTCTTTTGTTTTTCTTTTGTTTTTCACTTCTTTTTTTCTCTTTTTCACTTCTTTATTTTCTTCACTTCTCTCACTCTTTTGATGCTTAATTGCAACCGCAAGACAATAACATCATTCAATCCTAAGTAACAATGAAAATAAAGGAATGGAAGGTCATATGTATGGTTTATAAATCCAATGTGGAGTTGGTTTTGGGATTTTGGGTTCATGAAATGAAAGGCTAATGTTAAGGCTCAAAGGGATTGATTAGGGAAATATATAAGGTGAGGTTAAGGCTAATATGGGTGATATTACAAATATGGACTATGATCATTTATTAAAGTTTACACAATTCTCGAGTCAAAGCAATTTTGAAAATCATGATCAAGTAACACATTTCAAAAATGAACTCAATTAATGAACGATCAAACGAAAGAATAGTGAGATTACCGATGAATTCAACGTTTTCAAGGAGGAAAGAGAAGTGTATAAAACTCACAAATGAAGAAGAGCCCAAAGCTCATTCGGTGTAAGTATATACAATGCAACAAAAAGTATGCTTTGTAACTAATATGTGAACAAATTCGTGGACTAAACATGAAATGGATAGAATATCCAACACCCCCTAACTTAAATGTTGCATTGTCCTCAATGCGCATTAAGAACACGACACAAAGATAGGAAAATAATGATATTACCCAAAATTGGAGCGATCCCTATATAAGTACGAGTCCATTGAAACTGTAAAAACAGGTTAGTAACAAGCATAGCAAAAACAATAACAAAAAGTTTAACTAATTACACTGGACTAAACTAAAAGGAAACAAAAACTAAAGAAAGAAAGAATAAAAAGCTAACTATTTACAACCTACTATTTGGACTTCACACTAACTATATACTAAACGTATAAATAATTAAGGATCCATGAAAAATGGGACGTGGCTTTGAAAGATCAACGGTGGACCCTCCAAAGAAAAAACGACTCTTGGAAGATATGAATTCCATTTGAAAAACGGATGGCGTGTGTAAAGCGTAAGAAATGAACCATCACCGATTAAAAATTTGAGAGGGAAGATGGGGGATTTGGATGCTAAGGGGGACAAGACCACATTGATCTTGGGAAATTTAAAATCACATCCCCAAGGTTTCTCAATTGGAAGGGGAGGTGGGGATAGTGCAAGTGAATAGCCCATGAGATGAAGCATCTCAAAATAACATTCCCGTTCAATAATCGGTTCAAAGTCCTCAAGACTTTCAACCTATTCTTGTGATAAATTTAATTGTTCGAGAATAGTAGGGAATAAAGGAAAGGAAGGACCATCAACCTCAATACAACTGGAATAATTAATGAGAGGTTGAAATTTTAAAGCGCTTGGATCACTCTCAATCATTTCTTCCTCAAAAAGGGGTGGAGGTGAAATGTAAGTTTCAACGTCAACCCGACTTTGTAAAGAAATGATTTCATTGAGTTTGACATTATTTTCTAAAAACCAAGCCTGAAAACTCTCAGATCGTCAATTCAATTCCATAATTATTAACTCATGGTCAAACCAATAAGAAGACATATCATCTTCTTGTGCGTTTTGCTCATAGCTAATGGATTCCCCGCTTTCCAAATTATCCTCACAAGGCGATGAAGGATTACTTACATATTCTTGAATTTAATGCTTAATGCACTCATCTTCAAGAATTTGTAGTCATTCTCTCATTATCTTGGGAGTATAACTTGGAAAACTATTCACATAACAATTAAAGTCGTGTAAAGAGTTATAGCGAGACATTTGAAAATAGGCAATTCAATAAAGCGACAAGAATCAAAATTTTAATTTCTTGAAAAAATTTAGCGCAAGTAAAAGGATAAAATAAAGAATACAAATATGAATAAAATAAATATTATGAAATAATAAAGAAACTAAAATCTATAACCAAACACTCCCTGACAATTGCTTCATTTTAATCGAGGATGAACCGTGTGCTTGTGTAGAAGCACCGTCTTTGTTTTCAGTTCGCTGCTTCAATACAAAAAACATAAACTACAACTACACTTGAAATACAAGTATAGCGGCAAGTCGGGTATCATAAGAAATCCACGGGAATGTCATATAGATTATAATAGATTTATCACTTTAAGAATAAAAATGCAAAAGATGATAGGTAAAACTAAATTACAACTAATTAAAACGAGAGTCGGGATCGCATTCCCGCCCCAGGATAAATAATGCATAGTTAGAATTTCGGTTCAAAAGATATTTAACAGAGCATTTCAATTAAGCATCAACATCACAAAATAAGAAATCCAATCCAAAATTGCGAGAATAAAAATTTAGCAGAAAATGATCACATGCGGATTAGATTCAAATTATTGCTATAAACACTAACGTTGCATGACAAAGAAAGTTAAATGCATAACAATCCGACTTTGATATGCGAGGTTTCAATTAAACGCAATATTACACAAAACCCGACTTTTGGAGCTCAATACCCATTAATGGAGGAAATGAAATCTCAACCCATTATCTACGAGCTAGACATGGAAATAAACTACTTTAAACGACAATAAAACTAAGGAAAGCATTAAATAAATGAAAACAATAATTATCTAGGCATTGAAATGAAATACAAGTAAGAAATAGAGCATAAAAAAAGGAAGTAACAACTATATTAATGGTAGGGATAATGAATAGTACAACTTATAAAACCCAAATGGGCACAACCCCAAACAGAAATGAAGACGAGCTCCCCAAACCCAAACCCAAAGCTAATGAAAATGAAACACATCTCTTCCAAATGAAGAGGAAATGTTTATATAGTAAAACTCTAGTGGAAAAATTAATAATAAGAAGAAGTAAAAATCTGCAGGACTGAATCGATTTGTCTGTGTCCGAACTGATTTGGTAAGAAGAATCTTTAAAGGCTGCAAAGAAGAGAATCGATTCTGCTGGGTACGAATTGATTCGTAGTTAAAGACCTGCTTCATTGATATAAATCGAATTGATTTGGAAGAGAACAAATTGATTCGGTGCTAGAAAAATTGAGTACTGTCTTGATGAAAATCGATTCACCAGAGGCCGAATCGATTTGCCATTGCAGAATTATTTTTCCTCCCTTGTTTTGGTATTTTTTCTTTATCTTCTGCTAAAAATCCCATAACTTCTTCATTCAGAGTCGGATTCAAATACCGTTTACGGCCACACGAAGCTTTCTCTGAGGGATACAACTTTCGTGAAGATGTTGGGATAGATGCCTAAAATGTTAAATGATCGGATTTCCCTTGCGCATGCAGATGTGTACGAAACTTTGCTAAAATGCATCCAAACTTCACACTAAGTGCCGAAATACCTACAAAAGATCAATTAACCCCTGTAAAGCGCGCGCACACACATACACACAGGTAAAATCCGTGATTGTCTGGTTAACGGGCATATATATAGGACTTAAAGTACCCGAGGGGGATAAAATGCGTAAGTTAACGGGCGCAAATATGCAATATTCATTTCGTATCACTTACACGTGCAGTTAGTTACATCCCTTTTGCAAGATATCTATTATTTTTATTATATATGGTAGTTTGGATAATATCTCGTTTAATTAAAAATATATTAAAACCGAGAGAGCATTACTTTTATGAGACTACGAATATATATATATATATATATATATATATGTGGGGGGGGGGGGGCTTGGGGTGAAATCCTATTTAGGCAATTAGTAGCATTCTATGTTAGTTGTTCGTTACGTGATAGTGCTTAATTGTCTAGAGATAGAGACTTCTAGCGTCGATTATGCCTTGAGTTTGGATATGTGTGCAGTACTTGCACTTAGATGAGAAGTAAGGTATTCATTACATGTGAGTGTCGACGGGTTTGATGTTTATTGTAAATTAGTCGAATAATTTATATTAATGTATTTAAGATATTCTTGCAACCTTAAGGAACTGAATCAAAATTATAAATGCCCCCCCCCCACCACCCGCATTATCATTGTATATACATGTTAATAAGGCTGAGCAATCATACTTGCAATTATGGTGATCCAACTTGGTTACTGTTGAGTTGGAGTTGTTGGTTCATTGTAGTTATTCATATGTATTCAGGAGTTGTATTCAAAGGAAGTTTTAGTTGTACTCTATTTCATTCAGTTAAACAATTGTAATAAGAGATTTGATAGCGTGTATTGATTTGTTGGAGTTAAATTATTTTTTTTAGTTATCCTTCTTGTCATTCTTTATTGAGTTTTTATTTTGGGTGGTTTTTATTTATTGTAGTTTTTGGTTTTCTTAATGCTGAGAATGAAATAAATTGTTTTAGCGCTCCCAGTATTTTGTGTTAGGCCTAATCAACCAGACATGGAAGATCGGGGGTGTTATAGTTGGTATCAAAGCATTTAGGTTCTAGTGTCCTTAGAATTTGTGTTGCATTTGTTTCTTTTTTTGCTGAGCATTCTTTGTGTGTCGATATCGTTCATTATCATAGAGCACTGGAAAGACTTGGGGGGTATTCGAGCTTAAAAAAAAATATGAGAATGAAGACCATTAAGAGTTATTGGTCAAGTATAGATCGAGTGAGTGGACAATGGGTTTCCCCACCATTGTGAGGGTGATTATGGGAAGTATTCGTGTTTGGGAGTAAAGCGTGCAACATAGAGACTTTTGCAAGCACAATATTAATGAATATGTTTCACTTTGAGTTCATTTTTTTTACATATTACGGAATTTGAGTTTTAAGGATCCTATTTGGTTTTGGGGTTCTACTATGGTAATATGGATTATGAAGGAAATTTAGCCTAGTAGAATGACCTTATGAAATTTTATGTACCTAAAAGATAGGGCAATGAATTGTTGCATTTTAGAAAATATAAGAATTTTGATTATAAATTTATGTGTGCTTAATTCCCGTCAGTGAGTGGAAGTTACACTCAGATTTAAGAAAGTTTAATTTACGTTGTTAAATTGTTTGTGATTAGGGTGATGATAATGTGAGAGTGTTTGGATCTAAAAGTAGGGTCACCATGTGATTACGAAATATGAATTGGAGACTAGTTAGAAATAATTTGTAGTAAACCCGAGTGAGTGGAAATTTAGGAAAAAAGTATTAATTTTCTTATCAGTTCGAGTTTAAACGATTCAATTAGTTGTATGAGGATGGAGTTGCCCGTGAATTATAGGTGTGTATTTTGTTGATGTATTAGTTATGAATAAGATTTAGGATCAAGTAAGTTCTGAGAGCATCAAAGAAGAAACATATTTTGATTGAGGATTATAATTATGAATGTAACATTGAGAGTAACCCTATTAGGGATAATTGGGGAAAATAGAAGATGATGTTATGAAATAAAAAGTTGAGCAGAGAGAGATAGATCTTAAGATGAATTGAGATTACCATTTTGATGATGTGTGATTTATGGTCATTTGGTAGGCAGGTGCTTGAATGTGGATTGTGGGTATGGTAGTGTATAACTAAGGATAGTTCTTTTGAGGTTTGTAGATATCTATGTAGTGGGTGTTACTATCGGCAATTATAGTTTTGGGTTTCGCTTAATTTAGGAAGTAGCACCTATTGAGAGTAAATGGAAAGATGTGGGGATTTTAGATTGTCCATTGACATAGTTCTTGGATTAAGGATATAATGAAGTGTTATGTTCATAATATTAATATGTTATATAGTGATGTACCTAATTTGGTCATAATGGTTTTGTTGAGATTTATTTATTTTTATATGGATTGACTGTTGACGCAATGACGTGGATTATGGGTTGGTACTCACTAGGATATGGTGTAGGCAGAGAGAAACATCATTCCATATGAAAGTGATTATGCGTTTTATTGTGTATGGGTAGATTATGTGTATACTCTTTCCTAGATGTTGGATAGTGACGGGCATGTGAGAATCCCCTACGTTATTATTACTTATTAATGAGTTAGGCAAGGGCCAAAATGGTTGATGGGTTTCGTAAACACCTTATGCATTCTATTCGTTATTCTTAGGCGGTGACAATTCCTTACTGTGGATTTTCATAGTGGATGTAATGATGATAATGATTTTGGCTTATAGTATGGGTATGTCTATTGGAGGTGATTTTTGAGTTCATAGTACTTGTATGGGCTATACGCTAATGGTGGCATACTTTATAGGATGGCTACATGGGATAGTTAGACGATGATGGATTTATCTTAGTACATAAGGATATGGGTGATGAGAAGCATTTGTATTCTAAACGTTTGAATTATTTTGAGAATTTTATATCTAGTGACGACCTCGGTTACATGAAGTTATGTATGGGCATATATGGTGTTAACATAGTGACATTTCTAGGGTGATTCATGATGGTAAACTCATATTGGAATGGTTAGATGTTCAGAGGTTTAGGAGTTGCTAAGTAATATATTTGATTTAAGGATGGGCAGAGGGTGTCCTACTGGATGCTTTAGGAAAATCAAGATGTTTTTTAGCGTTATTAAGTCGATTAATTTAAGGGGTTTGGTATCACTCTTAGAAGGGGTGAGCCTTTGTTTAGAGTATCACAAGTTGAGATTGGTGTGGTTAGTACATTGTTTCGTATTTGGTCTTGGGATAACTATATCGAAAACTGATTGAGCTACGTAGCGGTGTATCGGGAGGGTTTCTTATTTAGATTTTTCTTGCAAGATGTCCCACGCATGAAGCTTAGTAAATGTCGAAAGTTGAGAGATATTTGGGTGCTAGGAAATTTGATTTTTACGTTAGGCGTTGCGTATGTGAAGAGGTGACACATCGAGCGATAAGATATTTTAAGGTATAGGTCCATCGGGTCCAAGGAGTGCAACGTCGAGAGCACTAAGGGATGTTCTCACCACAACTTGAATGAGTGGGGAAATCTCAAGAAGAGTTAAATCGTGGATAGTAAGGTATTAGAGTATACCTTTACTTTATAGTCAAGACTTAGATATGTGGTTGAGTTTAGTATGCATATATATGTTACATATGTGATGTTTGTGCGTGTGTACACATGGTATATGGTGTATGGGCACCCCAGTCGTGGCATACTATAGTAGGCGTATGTGAGTCTTTTCCTTAATCTCATGGGATACAAGTACGAGATAATTATATATAAGATTAGGCTATTAGAGTGGATTACGTTTTGGCATTATGCGTTAGCGAATTCCCAAGATGCAATTCCTTTATTAGAAGGGATATCGTAATACTCCATATTTTCGTGAACTATATTTATTATTTACTAAGTGAAAAATAAATTGATAAATAAGACTAATTATTACTTGTTTGGTTTAATAATAATAAACTGCTATACACTAATTAAAATTTTCATGCGATATGGCTTTGTAACACAAGTTTAGAATAATTAATTGGTGATATTAATTATTTGATTATTGTACTACGTGCAACTGTAGTATTTTGGGTATACCCTTAGGAGGAATTTTGAGCCAATCCGGGTCGTATTTCGGGTTCATTTAAGGGTCAAAAAATAAGCATTTATTATAGGTGCAGGAATTTAAGATTTTAAATAGGTTTAAGAATCATTAATTATCATAATTCACAAGATAGAAACAAACCCTAGTCGCCATGAGTCTTTGGCAGAAGTAGATAAAGTTCAAGGAGGGCCAACCACAAGCATTCAATCCTACACCACGTGTTCTTAGATTTTCAGGTAAAAATATCTTGCAATCCTCATTATAAATCTATAACTAATTTATAATATGTGTCTTTTCCTATTACAAATCTAAGTTGTGAAGCATGTTTAGTGATTAGTTTGATAAAGTTTGATTACACTAATAATTTGGGTTAATTAGGAATGATATGAATTTGTCCTCCATTGAATAGTTATGCCTTAATGATTAAAACATGAAATTGTTGGATCAAATGATGTAGATATGAAATATAGTTAATGTTTTTGAATGAGACTTCATCATTATGAATTATTCCCATGTTAATTTGAGGTTTAGTACTGGAATTAATGATGAACATGCCCTAAGATGATTTAACATTGAGTTAAGTTAAAAAGTTTGAATTTTAAAGTTTTAATCTTATATTTGATGTTCTTGAGCCCATAGATTGTGTAAAAAAGTCTGGAAATAAGTTCTCATACTTAAATTTGGTTTTGGTATTGCTTACGTACTCTTTTGGAGCTTGATTTGGTCATTAATGGAGGTTTTGAGACATCATCTTCATCCTTAGGGTGTTTGGGCATTAATAAGAACATATATTAGTCATTAGTCCAACTCTTATTAAAATTAACAAGTGGATACTCTCAATTTATACCATAAGTCTCCTAAGTATAAGGTGTCCATCAATTATACATTAACATGAATTCATGGTAAACGAATTATCATTATGCATTAAACAATAAAAAATAGGTATTTATACATAAATGTACAACAAGTGAATCAAAAACTACAAGTCTAATATGGGTCTTATATAAATTTTCCAATTACATAACCCTAACATGAGGATTGTTAATAAATAACCCTTATCCAATTATTAACTATATCAATTAAGAACTATTTTTTTACAAATCATGTGAATTTTAATCCAATTCTAATATATTAGAAATCTAAGTAAAGAATTAGTAAAAATCTAATGGGCAATTTACAGTTAGGTCCCTTGGTAACAATTTTTAAACATTTAAGGACAATTTAAAATTAGGTCACTTGTTATGCCAATAGCGTGAACTTCTACAAGAAGAGAATTAGTGGACCTAAGTGTTTAAAATTTGTCAAAATTCCTTTAGTGTTTAAAATTTGTTTGTGAGGGACCTAAGACAACTTTCCCCAAATCTAATTATCTCTAATTGATTCTAAGCTTACATTGTTAACGTTATCTTGCTTTGAATTAATCAACTCTAAATTATGTTCGTTGTTTTATTGATTGCTTTCAAAACCAACAATGAATCTCCCTTGAATCACTTTAGTATTATCCTTGAATCTTCATCTTGAGGATTATGTTCTTGATTTTAGTTTATCAATGGAGGGTTGGTATTTGGAGAGGATTTTAGGGTTACTAAGGTTATAGAGAAGTGGGATAATGTGAAATTTTATCCGAATTATGAGTGAATTCGTGCAGAATAAGTCATTAAATAAATCTCACTAGAAGGCCTCGCGATTAGCTAGCAAATGACCCGCGGCTTGCCACACCAGTGGTCGCGGGATGGTAAGTTCACGATTAAGCATGTAAAGCCATAAATGCAACTTAAATACTCGTGGTCATGGCCTTAATGGTGCAACCCACTTCAATTTGAATCCAAAAATTACCCAAGTTAATTAAACAATTAAACCCTCGTCTTGCTCCCCATGAAATTCACCCATGATCATTTTACCCTTGGGGTTTCACCATATTCCCCCATATAACCTTTCTAAAAAACTCTAGCCCAAACAAGGTAAGTCGACTAAGAGATATTAGATTCTTTCTTCATCAAGCTGAATTTAAAATATCATGCCATCAACTAAAAATTTTCAACTATAATTTAATGGAAATAATCACAAATCCAATTTTAATATTTTTTAATATTTTTAATTCATTGAAATTGCCAAATTTTATTTTAGTTATAAATTAATCCATTTATTTAATTTCTAAAAAATATGGGGTATTACAATTTTTACTATGTATGACGATAATTCTATTCAACTATACTTGAGGGAAGCATCGATTTTTGTTACAATTATTAACAAAACACTTTAGTATATACTTTTTCGTCGCATATATATATATATATATATATATATATATATATATATATATATATATATATATATATATATATATATATATATATATATAGAGAGAGAGAGAGAGAGAGAGAGAGAGAGAGAGAGAGAGAGAGAGAGAAGCAGACTCCTATGCACACTAAGTTTGCACAGTGCTGACGTACACCAATTTTTTTAAAGCATTAAAAAATATATTTTTTAGTTGATTTTTTTATATGATATTTAAACATTTCAACGGGCCATGCAAAACAGATCAACTCAAAAAAAACTTTTTTTGCTATTTTTAAAAAATCGGTCAAACTTTCACAGCTTTTAAAGTGCCTAAAAGCAGCGAAAGTTTGACCGATTTTTTAAAAATAGCAAAAATATTTTTTTGAGTTGATTTTTTACATGGGTTGAAATGTTTAAATATCACACAAAAAAAATCAACTCAATTTTTTTTTTTACTATTGTAAAAAAATGATGTGCAAACTTAGTATGGACATGAGTCTCTCTCTCTCTCTCTCTCTCTATCTATATATATATATATATATTGTATTTAAAGCACGATGAAAAGATCTTTCCAGTTCAGTCCATGTGTGTAACATATATTTCATTTTTTATCAATGTATTATGTATAGATGAAATTTCATAAGAAGTACCTAAACTTTTGTAATGTATATACAAGGTCGGCTTTAGGCATAGGCTAACTAGGTCGTCGCCTAGGGCCACTGATTAATCGGAGTTTGTAATACCCCATATTTTTGGAGTAAAATAAAAGTAAATGGGGATTAATTTTATTCGGTGAAATTAATTAAATAATGTTGTGAATGAATAGACTCATTATTATTTATAAGATTTAGAGTTGGACTTTAATGATTCGGGATAAATCTAAAAAGGAATTTTATTTTGAGTAAAAAGTATTAGTATGCGTCATGTCATAATAAAAATATAGTTTTGGATAAAAATATTCGGAACACACTTTGAGAGGTATTTCGGGCTCATTCGGGGATTTTTAACCCTTAGGAATGGTCCCGGACTATATATATGAGTTGGGTAGTTATCGGGCTAATTAAATAATATTTTTAGGTTCATTTGGGGGTCCAAAGTTGTAGTCTAAGGCCAAACTCAGGATTTGGAGATTTATAATATTTATTAAGGGTTAAACCATCCATTAGGAGTTATATTCAGGAACCCTATACCCCCCCCCCCCCCCCCCCAAGAGGAGGAAGAAAAACCACCCTAGGAGGAAGAAGAGAGGAGGTTCTCCACTATTCCAGGCAAGGATTCTCTTGTCATTCTTATTCAAATTGCACTAATCTTGTATTAATGCTAATTTTATATTTAGACTAAGAATTAATCATCCGTTGAACTGCACACTTATAGATTCTTTGATTTGTTCATAAATTGATGATAATGTAATTCGTGTTTAAATTCGTTAACCTTCGTATTAAATATGTAGTCATGAAGTTTCGATTAAAGATTCATCGTAGAGAAGATGTTCTAGAATTCTCTAAACTAATCTAAAAATTATCGCAATTCTATAAGATGAAATATGGAAATTTCATGTTCTTAAGTTCTTGAAAGAATCTTGAAAATTAATGACAATCTAGGGTTGAATTTGAAGTTTAATCATATGTATAATGATCCTATGATATTTTAGAGACTACATCCATACCATTCTTTAAGTTGTTGAACCATTATAATGATATTTGATGAAGGAAGTTTTGATGAGGAAAATCCCGTCTTGAAGAAAACCTTCCCTCGACTTATTGGGCAAACCAAATCGATTCAGTCTCCTACCCAATTGATCAGAAATACCTTCTTGTAAAAAATTTCATTACGGTCGCGTGGGCGTCGACCGTGTATTTTCTAATCTTTTTTGGATTAGTTTTGATTTTTCTATGAAAAGGTATGCAAGACCATTTTTGTCCAAGTGAGGGATAGAGACTTATTCCAAGATATTAATGATAATGTTATGAATTTATATATGTATTTAATCGGGGATGGGTTCGTGAAATAAGGGTGCATGCATAGTGACTTGATATACACGTTAACTCTACAAAGAAAACGAGCTATGTAGAATACTTGGATTAGGCTGTACTAAATAAATATATTAAAAGGCAGAGATGTGCCTAGATGATTGAGTGATTTTTTATAGGGGCATGGAGGATAAGACCCTAAAAGACATGATAGTAATATTGTGAATAATTCGAGGTGAATTAAAATAAAAAGAAATCACTACACCAAAATGGTCAAATTGGCACGCTTCAAGCGGCCAGCCTTGTCACGGTCAATGACCGTGACAAGGCCGTGATAAATTTTTGTCACGGTCATTGACCGTGACATTTATGGTTGTCACGATCTTGTCACGGTCAATGACCGTGACAAACCTTATAAACTTGTCATGGTCAAGGATCGTGATATATCCGTGACAATTCTGTTAGTAAAAGAACCCTTCCCTCTTCTTTTTTCCCACAGATTTCTATTTGATCCATTTCTCTCTCTCTCTCTCTCTCTCTCTCTCTCTCTCTCTGTCTCTTTAAGCAACTCCACTCTCTCTCTCTCTACGATTTTGGTACATTTTCTCTCTCTATTTCTCTTCCATTTGTATATATGTGTGTGTATATGTGCATGTGTGTAAATGTGTGTGTGTGTGTGTGTGTGTGGTGGATTGAGGGGGCAGGGCTGGGGGTGGGGGTGGGGGTGTATATGTGTGTGTGTATATATGCGTGTATGTGCATGTTTTTGTGTATGCGTGTGTGTGTATGGTGGGCATTGACAGTTGGGGGGGGGGGGAGGCTATATGTGCATGTGTGTATATATATATACATATATATATATATATATGTGTGTGTGTGTGTGTGTGTGTGTGTGTGTGTGTGCGTGTGTGGTGGGGGAAGGAGTGGGTGGGTGGGGGGTGGGGAGGGGGAAATGGGGCGGGGGATGGTTCTTTTTAATTTTTTTAATCAAATTTTGATTGGTTTATTAGATATTTCCCCTCATATGCAAGTAGTGCTCCTTGTAAAAGAATTTATTGATTAAATATTGATTGGTTATTAATTTTTTTAGTAAATTAATAATTAGTGCCCCTTTCATATGCAAGTAGGATTGCCCCTCATTGTAAATTAGTAAATTAATAATTGTATACTTTAATTGTTAGTTTAATTTTTGAAATGAATTAATTGAGTAGATGAATTAGAAGGAGTATGGGATATACATTTTTTGTTGCTATTGCAGTTGGATTATAGTGGATCGATGTTCGGTTGGTTAATTTTAGAAGTGTTATGACCACTCGATTATTGTCCATATGGAGGGGGGGTGGGATTTTTCAACTTTTTTTAAAATTACTTTGTATCACGAACAATATATATATATATAGTATGATAATTAAATGAAACATACTTAAAATTACATATAGTGCGCATAGATACTAGCCTTCTAGTTCTTATGCATACGCATTAAAAATCCCTTAGACCCGTTCGAGAGTCATTACCCCTGTAATGTGATCTCTCGAATTGTCCCGTTTGGACAGTTTGGGACTACATAATTTCTTTATAGTAATATTCTTAGTGGCTTAAAGTAGTTACTTTTAGAGGAAGTTCTGCAGTCGTATCCTAATGTTCTCTGGGTACCTACTAGGTTGACAAGTGTGACTGTTATTTCAATTGATCAATTGAAATAATACTCACACTTGCCAATATACGTCGTGTACTTGGAGAACTACGGGGATATGCTGCCGAATTTTTCTCAAATCGTAACAATGTGCATGAGCTGTTAAGTATATTACAGAAATATCCGGTCTTGAATGGGATAATACCACTCACCCTTTAGCGGTCTTAAATGCCGAATTTAAAAATCGGATATAAATAAGACATAATTAAATGAAACATACTATAAATTTAAGTTTTGTTTATACTAATCCATGAATATACACTTCTTACCTTTAATAGGTGATTAGTTGTGGTAGCTGTGATGGGATACCCTAAATACAAAGAGTGGATGGGTGAGACAAATATAATGGGGGATGTCTTTCGCAGAGGTGCTAATGAATTTGTGAATACGCAAAGAGATGTCATAATGATGAAGAGTTTCCATGTGGTTGGTGTAATAATGGTAAGGTGTTTGAGTGGAAAACAGTTGAACTACATTTGTAAAGATGGGATATGCAAGATATTTATTGATTTTGGAGTTTTCACGGTGAATTAAAAGTTTCTTTTATCCCCGAACAACCTTCACAACAACCTTCAACAAGTAGGATAGATGTAAAAGGGGACGATGCAGATCATAATATGTTCGAGAATTTAGTTGATGATGCGTACGGAGTTTATAAAGCGGAGGAGAATGAGGTTACTGATGATATACAAGGTTCAGGTGCTCGTGAAGATATCACGATAAACCTCGACTATGACTACCAAAGTTTAAAATTTAAGGTGACCCAACCATTATACTCTGGCTGTGAGAAAGATCAAATAACTTTACATGCCATGGTTAGTTTGCACAGTTTGAAGATGCAGCACGGTTTTTCTGGCAATAGCGTGACGGGAATTCTGAATTGGGTGAAGGGCTTGCTATCCAAGGAGAATACGCTTCCAAATAGCTATCCTATTATGAAGAACAGTTTGAAAGGTTTGGGAATAAAGTATAAATCTATTCATGCTTATGTGTATGATTGCGTACTATACCAAAAGGAGTATGAAAATCTTGATCGTTGTCCGCTATACGATGAACCTAGATATGTCCAATCTACTGGCAAGGATTGCACAAGCTCAAAAGTGCCTCAAAACGTGTTGAAATATTTTCCTATTGTGCCTATATTAAAGCAATTTTTAACAGTACCATGGATAGAGGAGGTAATGACTTGGCATGCTAGGGAAGAAGTAGGGGGTAATCTCATGCATCATCCTATTAATTCCACAACTTGGAAGAGGATGAATTATGAGTATCCCAATTTTGCTCGAGAACATCGCAACATTCATTTGGATATATCAACAGATGGTTTCAATCCATTTGGAAATATAAGCACCAATCAGAGTGTATGGCCAGTGATCCTAGCCCCACTCAACCTCCCTCCTTCACAGTGTATGAGACCTGAATTTTCGATGCTGTCTTTGTTGATACCTGGGCCAAAAGCACCAAGTGATGACATCGACGTCTACCTGTCTCCTTTGGTAAAAGAATTAAATGAGTTATTGGAAGAGGGTGTGCAATCATTTGACTCTTTTATAAAAGAAGAGTTTACGCTGAAAGTTATGTTGATATGGGAAATTCATGATTTTCTAGCTTATGAAACATTATCTGGTTGTATAGTATATGGTTATTTAGGGTGTCCTATTTGTGGAGAGGAGACTGAATCTCTTCGTCTATTCGCTAGCTCAAAAATGTATACCATTTCCATAGGAGGTTTTTACCCCCGGCTCATAGTTTTAGATTTGAAAAACGTTCCAATTTTTTATCGGGCGGGGTTGAACATAGTCTACCGCCGAGATAACTTTCAGGTTCAGAAATTGAAAGTAAATCTTCTGAATGTGGCCCTAATATGCAAGGTAAGAATCCCAAATTTAAGAATGTCAAGCATAAGAAGACCCCAAATGGGAATGAAACTGAGACAAGAAAGGCATGGTCTAGGAGGTCAATTTTATTTGACTTGCCTTATTGGAAGAATGATCCGGTTATAATACTCCGTATTTTTGTGATATTTAAATATGGGATTAATTGAATTAAATGCGTATTAATTGGAAATAAATCAGGATTAAAATACTAGCGAGATGCGAGTTGGTATTTGATTATAATGTGCATATATGATTATATATGAATATTGAATTATGAAATTTGTCGTGAGATGAAATACGGCAATTTGGAAATTTTGTTGAGATGCGTGTGACAGTCGCGTCTTGGAATATAATTATGATAATTAAAAAGTGAATTTTATTTCTATAAACCGTATGGTCATTTTGAGTGCGCCAACGCGTCCGGAAGGATCGAAATAGTCAGAAAATACTAGCCGATGGTTTAGTTTGGGTCCCGGGGCATTTTTAGGCCATGCCGGCAACGTATAAGGGTAGATTGGTAATTTTGGATTTTTGGGAATTAAAACCTACGAAAATTGGGAATTAAAAAGCTGACTTGGTAATTTCCCACTAAACCCACTAACCACATCTTAAGACTTATTGGATTACGGGGCTTATTAGAATTGTTCCAAATTCCTAAGGCAAACCCTAGCCACCTTTAGCACTTGGAAGAAGAAGGCTTGTAGAGAGAGAGATAGAAGGATTCTGCAGAGAGAGAGAGAATACTCCATCAAATCGACATCAAAATCAGAGATTTAAATAAGGCAAGTGGTTTAATTTCGTTATTTTACAAAGAATGCTTCTTCCATGCGTAGGGAATTGACAGAATTTGTATTGTTCTTGGGAGTTGGATAAAAACCCATCATTTGGAATTATAACTTGTATTTTGATGAGGAATTGCATGTAGAACTATACGTAGGTGATTAATCTGATGATATGATAATTTGGGTGAAACAAAAACGGATTTAATTAGACTCTTGGATGATTTATAAACTCTAGGGTTCATGTTCTTAAAATTGGGGGAAATATGAGGAGATTTGATAATTGAATGAGGTTAGAATGAATTAACCCCACAAATCATGTTAGTATATGACCTAAAAATGTGTATGGATGATTGGTGGCTTTGAACATTCGTTGGATTAATGTTTGAATGAGTTTTGAGGTGTAGAGAAATTTGAAAAACGAGTAAAGGAATTTCTGTGCTCGAATCTGGCCACTCGTTAGAAGACCTGCCCAGGTCGTTCGAACGAGCTCGTTCGAACGAGCTTCTAACGAGTTCACAGTTTGGGTTCTAACGAGAGGGATGTTCGTTCGAAAACTTTCGTTCGAACGATATCTCGTTAGATGGCCCAGTTCGTTCGAATGAACTCTCGTTCGAACAGCCTCGTTCGAACGAAACTTCTAACGAGCTGACAGTTTGGGCTTTTTAGCCTATTTTGATCCCAAATGTCCCGTAACCTTGGTTATATGTAGAGATAACACTTCCTTGTTGATTGATTGATATAATAGGGACATTTGAGGTATAATGAGGAGTAAAACCTAGAAGTGTAGGTTGAACCTGAGGGTAATTGTGACTTAGGACGCGAGTGCCTATGCAATGCGAGAACATTTAACAGCCTAAATAATTATATTAATCGGGAACATATAAATTGTGTAGCATTATATGTCGGTACGGATGATAAGGGTACTACCAATATACTATGGTGATTACTAAGATGTGTGCATACTTAGTATATGTATTGCTTTTATGTGTATAACATACCTACCATACTTGCTATCACGGGAGGTTTACGTTCGCTCAGGGCCCTATAATCCTTGTGTTGCCCGGATAGACTGGTACCTTGATGAACATAGGTCAGAGAAGGACTTATTGGGATGTTCATAAGTCTGCTGATCGTGGGAGCACAGGTATGTGCGAGACCCATGTGATGTGACTGTGTTCGCCTTCATTATTTGTGATGTGGTTATCTGAGAACAATTCCTGAGAGATTCGGAATGTGTGATCCTTATGTACGTGATGTACCAGGATGGATAGCAGAGTATGTGTGCACCGCAGCTAGTCTCGGGGTGCTTGTATTGTATATTTATGACGTGAATAATATACACTTAATTAATGGAAACTTTCATGTTATTATTGTGAATATAATTATGGTAATGTTTTGAGAAAACATAACGGGTTAATTGATAGTGAATTGTTTTACTTATTGAGAATCCGAGTGTATGTAAAGCCCTCTATTTAATTGATAACGCTAGAATGTAATTTGGGAATCGAGTAGTAAGGGGTAGAATGTATTACAGTTTGGGTTAAATGTGGATGTCATTTAGATGGGTATGGTACGTTAGGAGTGCACATGTAGTCGAGAGGTGAGAATTTCATGTGAGTGCACGTCCTAACATGTATTTTGCATTTAATGTTTTAAATGTTATTAAAACACTTGCTGTTTTTAAAATGATTTCCACTTTCGGGCTCTGACCCATTTGCTTTCAAATCTATTTTTGTAAAAACCATTTTAGGTGCCCAGCCACAAGGACACCATGCTTAGGATCCTCATTCAGGTGACGAGCTGTAGCTGTTTGTGGAAGTTACAGGACCTTGCTTGTAAACGCTTCTTCTATATTGACTCTCTATTCAGCATTTATCAGTTGTAGGGCATGTCGCCCATTTCTTTAGAGACATTTCATTTATTTCAGTTATTCAGACTTTGGGCATGTAATTAATTCAGGATTCAGACTTGTTATTTTACTTTCAGTTGGGATTGTTGTGAGGAGTTTTTCCTCCGAACTTCTTATTATTAATTGTTGGTTATTTCATTACTTCGTTATGGTGAATGGATTATGTTGTTATTCCATTATTCTTTTATTGCATGTTAATCAGACTTAATTAAAATTTGGCAACTTACTTTTTAAATACTAGGTGGTTAGTAATTATTAAAAATGTTTTCGACAGTGATGCTATTAACTGAACCAACTTGGCATTTTGTATTGATTTAATAAAGGAGTAGCTACCCGGTATTTAATTAGTCGGGGTGTCACAGGTGGTATCAGAGCATCAGGTTCTAGTGTCCTTTAGGATCTGAACGACTTATTATGTTTTCCGCTGAGCTTTCTTTGATATAGAGCCCTATATTTTAGGACTGTTGTACTCTTTTGTATATGCTACGTTCTTCAGCTATTTTAAGTTTATAACTACGAACTTATAAACTTCATTCTTATTTCAGATGCCTCCACGACGTGCACAACGGGTTCCCAAGGATGCAACGCCAGAACCATAGCCCGCACCAGTTCAGGGCACGATGAATGCCGCCGAGGTTACAGCCATTGTGGCCCAGGCGATAAATGCCGCACTTGCCGTAGTTCAGCAGGCACCGCCTCAAGCGTCGATAGCCGCGCCAGTTCAGGCACATGCATTCCCGTCTGCTTGGGAATGTGTTCGTGATGCTTTCCAGAAAGCACACCCTCCGGAGTTCGCAGGTAGCTCCGATGTGGTAGTTTCGAGTCAGTGGAGGAAGGACATTCAGCGGCACTTGAGGATGTACGAGTGCACTGAGGTTCAGAAGCAGATACTAGCTACCTTTAAGCTAGTGGGGTCTGCACTGCAGTGGTGGGAGTCTATTACCACCGTGGAGGAGAGAGACACTCTCACTATTCAGGAGTTCTAGGTGCGGTTTGACCGCAAGTATTTTCCGTCAGCTGTTCACACGGAGATGAGGAGGAAGTTGATGAGACTCAAGCAGGAGGGTAAGACTGTGGCCGAGTATGAGGCCGAATTCAATGATCTTCTGAACATTGTTCGGGATGAGATACCGAAAGAGGAGAAGAAGATACAGAAATTTACGGACGGGTTGACGTGGAGAATTCGTCAGCACTTGTTAGGGAACCTATCGTTGGCCACTTATTCTGATGTGGTTAACGCTGCACTGTTACACTGCCACGATCATCGCTTTCACATGGCTGAGGGTAAGCGATCGGGAAAGTCCAGCCATCAGGGCAGAACTGGAGGGAATGGTGCCAGTGGGGCACAATCTGTTCAGGGGCAGAGACAGGGCGACCAGGGTTCCCAGCAGGGGGATAACAAGAGGTTCAGGTCGGGAAATTTTAGGCACGGACAGGGAGGTTTTTGGTAGGGCCATCAGGGTCCGAACGGCCATCAGAACCAGTAGGGTCAGAATGGTCAACAGTAGTTTCAGCAGGGCCAGCAGGGCCAGTGGAGGAACGGTAACGGCCACCAGGGTCGGGGACAGCAGGGACAGAGAGGGGGGAACTTCCCGGGGAAGTGTTTCGTTTGTGGCAAGACTGGCCATAAACGTCAGGACTGTCCTGATAGGGGCAGGGCCCCGCAGCAGCAGCAGGGTGCTCGACATGAGCCACAGAGGACACTTTTTCCACCTGCTCTCCCAGCTCCAGCCCAGGTGCCAGCACTTCCAGCCATTCCAGCAGTTCCTGTGCAGCATGGGCAGTTATAGTATGGACGTGTCTATAACGTCCACCAGGTAGCGGCTCCACAGGCACCACCCGCGATTGAGGGTATGTTTCCTATCCATGGTACTATGGGTCGGGTTTTGTTTGATACGGGGGCAACACATTGTTTTATAGCTACACATTTTGCGAAAGCCTTAGGGTTGTTAATCACAGCTGAGAGCACAGTGACGTGTGTAGACTCACCATTAGGGAGTGGGTCGTTTATTTTCTTTATATGCCGGGGAGTGGGGGTAGAGATTGGTAGTCTGGTATTACCCGCAGACATGTTGGTATTCGATATGCATGTGCACGATGTGATTATCAGTATGGATTGGCTCGCTGATTATAGATCCATGATCGATTGCTTCGGTGGGAGCATTGTTTTTGCCATTCCGTGGCAAGAGATGTTTGTAGTGGCGATGCCTCGCCCAGAGGGAGGTTCGACCGCTCATTTGTACTACATAGAGGAGGATTCCTCTAAGGAGGTTGTGATTCCTTTAGATTCGATCCCAGTTGTTAGGGAGTATTCCGATGTGTTTCAGGAGATACCAGGCTTACCCCCCAGTTGAGAGATAGACTTTGTCATAAACTTATTACCAGATACGAGACCTATAGCACGCGCACCGTACCGTATGGCTCCAGCTGAGATGAGGGAGTTACGGGATCAGATTGAGCAGTTGTTGGGTCAGGGGTTTATACGGAGGAGTACTTCGCCGTGGGGTGCCCCTGTGTTGTTCGTGAAAAAGAGAGATGGTTCACTGAGATTGTGTGTGGACTACCGAGAGTTGAATAAGGTCACGATACGGAATAAGTATCCGTTGCTTCGAATCGATGACTTATTCGACCAGTAGAGAGGAGCTTCATTCTTCTCAAAGATTGATTTTCGATCGGGATACCATCAGTTGCGTATCAGGGAAGAGGATGTCTAGAAGACTGTGTTCTTAACGAGATATGGTTCTTACGAGTTTTGGGTTACGCCTTTTGGTTTGACCAATGCTCCAGTCGTGTTTATGGACTTGATGAATAGGGTGTTCAGAGATTTCCTAGATCAGTTTGTCATTGTCTTCATTGATGATATTCCGGTTTACTCCCAGACAGAGGAGGAGCACGCCGAGCATTTGAGACAAGTTTTACAGACGCTGCGTCAGAACGAGCTGTATGCAAAGTATGAGAAGTGCGGGTTTTGGCTGAAGAAGGTCCAGTTTTTGGGGCACATTATTTCCGATCTGGGGATATCTGTTGATCCAGGGAAGGTATCCGCGGTGAGGGAGTGGGGACAGCCCACGACGCCGACAGAGATCCATAGTTTCTTGGGTCTAGCAGGATACTACAGGAGGTTCATTCGGGGATTTTCGAAGATAGCGGGTCCTTTGACACATCTGACTCGTAAGGGTGTGCCGTTCATTTGGAGTGATGCCTGTCAGTTGGCATTCGACGAGTTGAAGGACAAGTTGACCTCAGCACCTGTGTTAGCATTGCCGAGACCGGGAGTTGAGTATCTAGTTTACACCGATGCATCCTTACAAGGACTTGGAGGTGTATTGCAGCAGGAGAGTCAGGCCATAGCTTATGCTTCCCGTAAGCTTTAGCCTCACGAGAAGAATTACCCCACCCATGACTTGGAGTTGGCGGCAGTGGTATTTGCCCTACGGATTTGGAGACATTACCTGTTGGGGGAGAAGTTTCGATTGTTCACGGATCACAAGTCCCTACAGTACCTATTCACGCAGAAGGAGTTGAATCTGCGGCAGCGAAGGTGGCTTGAGTTTGTGAAGGACTATCAGTTTGATATCCAGTACCACCCGGGAAAGGCTAACGTGGTAGCAAACGCGTTGAGCCGTAGGCCAGTAGATGAGGTGGCAGGAGTGTGGAAGGCCAAGTGGAAGGAGTTGGGGCACCAGGATGCAGTGGATCGATCGTTCATGTCTGTGATGACCGTTACACCTCAGATTATCACGAAGGTAGTAAGGGCACAGACAAATGACTCGTTCTGTCAGGACCAGATAGTTCGATTACTAGCAGAGGGAGCCGAGTCCTATACCGTTAGCTCAGACGGGGGATTACGCTTCAATGGGAGATTGGTAGTTTCGGAAGGGGAGGAATTGCGGCACGAGCTGATGGCAGAGTCGCACGGCTCACGGTTCGCGGTACATCCCAGTGGAGACAAAATGTACCAAGACATGAGACGACAGTATTGGTGGAGCGGGATGAAGAGAGATATTGCCATGTTTGTTTTAAAATGCGCCACTTATCAGCTAGTAAAAGTGGATCATCAAAGATCGGCAGGACTTCTACAGCCGTTGGAGGTCCCGATGTGGATGTGGGAGAGCATCTCCATGGACTTTATCACGGGGTTGCCTACGTCACAGAGGGGTCACGACTCCATTTGGGTAATTGTGGTCAGGTTGACCAAAGTCGCTCATTTTCTACGCGTAAGGACAGACTACACTACGGGACAGTATGCCCAGCTCTTTATTGCTGAGATAGTGAGACTTCACGGTGTGCCCCTAAATATCGTGTCTGACCGAGACAAGATATTTGTTTCACGGTTTTGGGAAAGTTTTCAGGAGGCCATGGGCACGGAGTTGCAGTTGAGTACGGCGTATCACCCGCAGACCGATGGGCAGATCGAACGTACAAACCAGATGTTGGAGGACATGCTACGTATGAGTATCATTGATTTCGGGGGTGGATGGGAGTAGTATCTTCCACTGGTGGAGTTTGCTTACAATAACTCCTACCAGTTCACCATTGGCATGGCTCCATTTGAGGCGTTGTACGGTAGACCTTGTCGTTCCCCAGTATGTTGGTTGGAAGTGGGGGATAACAAACTGCTTGGGCCGGAAGTGATTCAGGATACTTCGGCGAGGATAGAATTGATTCGGAGTCGCATTCGGGTAGCTCAGGATCGGCAGAAGAGCTATGCTGATGCGAAGAGGTTCTTCAGGGAGTTCCAAGTGGGGGACCAAGTTTTGCTCAGAATATCTCCTATGAAGGGGATTATACATTTCGAGAAGAAAAGGGAAGTTAGCACCGAGATATGTGGAACCATTTCTTATTATTGAGCGGATTGGACCGGTTGCGTATAGGCTTGGGTTACCGGAGCATTTGCATCGGATTCACGATGTATTTCATATTTCCTCGCTAAGGAAATATCTTAGAGACGATTTGGCTCATTCTCATATTGCCTTGGAGGACATCGATCTCCAACCTGATAGCTCCTATGAGGAGGGGCCGATTGCTTTTTTGGACCGAAGTGAGCGAAAACTGCGGTCAAAGATAGTTCCGTTAGTACGTGTTCAGTGGCGACATCATAATGTCGAGGAGTCCACATGGGAGCGCGAGGATGAGATGCAAGAACGTTATCCAGAGTTGTTCTTACCAGGTACTTTCTAGTTCCGAATTTCGGGACGAAATTCAGTTATTAGGGGGGGAGTATGTAATACCCCGTATTTTTGTGATATTTATTTATGGGATTAATTGAATTAAATGCGTATTAATTAGAAATTAATCTGGATTAAAATACTAGCGAGATTCGAGTTGGTATTTGATTATAATGTGCATATATGATTATATATGAATATTGAATTATGAAATTTGTCGTGAGATGAAATACGACAATTTGGAAATTTTATTGAGACGCGTGTGACAGTCGCGTCATGGAATATAATTATGATAATTAAAAAGTGAATTTTATTTCTATAAACCGTATGGTCATTTTGAGTGCGCCAACGCATCCGGAAGGGTCGAAATAGTCATAAAACACTAGCCGGGGGTTTAGTTTGGGTCTCGGGGCATTTTTAGGCCATGCCGGCAACGTATAAGGGTGGATTGGTAATTTTGGATTTTTGGGAATTAAAACCTACGAAAATTGGGAATTAAAAAGCTGACTTGGTAATTTCCCACTAAACCCACTAACCACATCTTAAGACTTATTGGATTACGGGGCTTATTAGAATTGTTCCAAATTCCTAAGGCAAACCCTAGCCACCTTTAGCACTTGGAAGAAGAAGGCTTGTAGAGAGAGAGATAGAAGGATTCTGCAGAGAGAGAGAGAATACTCCATCAAATCGACATCAAAATCAGAGATTCAAATAAGGCAAGTGGTTTAATTTCGTTATTTTACAAAGAATGCTTCTTCCATGCGTAGGGAATTGACAGAATTTGTATTGTTCTTGGGAGTTGGATAAAAACCCATCATTTGGAATTAGAACTTGTATTTTGATGAGGAATTGCATGTAGAACTATATGTAGGTGATTAATCTGATGATATGATAATTTGCGTGAAACAAAAAAGGATTTAATTAGACTCTTGGATGATTTATAAACTCTAGGGTTCGTGTTCGTAAAATTGGGGGAAATATGAGGAGATTTGATAATTGAATAAGGTTAGAATGAATTAACCCCACAAATCATGTTAGTATATGACCTAAAAATGTGTAGGGATGATTGGTGGCTTTGAACATTCGTTGGAGTAATGTTTGGATGAGTTTTGAGGTGTAGAGAAATTTGAAAAACGAGTAAAGGAATTTCTGGGCTCGAATCTGGCCACTCGTTAGAAGACCTGCCCAGGTCGTTCGAACGAGCTCGTTTGAACGAGCTTCTAACGAGTTGACAGTTTGGGTTCTAACGAGAGGGATGTTCGTTCGAAGACTTTCGTTCGAACGAGATCTCGTTAGAAGGCCCAGTTCGTTCGAACGAGACTTCTAACGAGCTGACAGTTTGGGCTTTTTAGCCTGTTTTGATCCCAAGTGTCCCGTAACCTTGGTTATATGTAGAGATAACACTTCCTTGTTGATTGATTGATATAGTAGGGACATTTGAGGTATAATGAGGAGTAAAACCTAGAAGTGTAGTTTGAACCTAAAGGGAATTATGACTTAGGACGCGAGTGCCTATGCGATGCGATGCGATGCGAGAACATTTAACGGCCTAAATAATTATATTAATCGGGAACATATAAATTGTGTAGCATTATATGTCGGTACGGATGAGAAGGGTACTACCAATATACTATGGTGATTACTAAGATGTGTGCATACTTAGTATATGTATTGCTTTTATGTGTATGACATACCTACCATACTTGCTATCACGGGAGGTTTACGTTCGCTTAGGGCCCTCTAATCCTTGTGTTGCCCAGATAGACTGGTACCTTGATGAACATAGGTAAGAGAAGGACTTATTGGGATGTTAATAAGTCTGCTGATCGTGGGAGCGCAGGTATGTGCGTAACCCATGTGATGTGACTGTTTTCGCCTCTATTATTTGTGATGTGGTTATCTGAGAACGATTTCTGAGAGATTCGGAATGTGTGATCCTTATGTACGTGATGTACCGGGATGGATAGCAGAGTATGTGTGCACCGCAGCTAGTCTCGGGGTGCTTGTATTGTATATTTATGACGTGAATAATATACACTTAATTAATGGGAACTTTCATGTTATTATTGTGAATATAATTATGGTAATGTTTTGAGAAAACATAACGGGTTAATTGATAGTGAATTGTTTTACTTATTGAGAATCCGAGTGTATGTAAAGCCCTCTATTTAATTGATAACGCTAGAATGTAATTTGGGAATCGAGTAGTAAGGGGTAGAATGTATTACAGTTTGGGTTAAATGTGAATGTCATTTAGATGGGTATGGTACGTTAGGAGTGCACATGTAGTCGAGAGGTGAGAATTTCATGTGAGTCCACGTCCTAACATGTATTTTGCATTTAATGTTTTAAATGTTATTAAAACACTTGCTGTTTTTAAAATGATTTCCACTTTCGGGCTCTGACCCATTTGCTTTCAAATCTATTTTTGTAAAAACCATTTTAGGTGCCCAGCCACAAGGACACCATGCTTAGGATCCTCATTCAGGTGACGAGCTGTAGCTGTTTGTGGAAGTTACAGGACCTTGCTTGTAGACTCTTCTTCTATATTGACTCTCTATTCAGCATTTATCAGTTGTAGGGCATGTCGCCCATTTCTTTAGAGACATTTCATTTATTTCAGTTATTCAGACTTTGGGCATGTAATTAATTCAGGATTCAGACTTGTTATTTTACTTTCAGTTGGGATTGTTGTGAGGAGTTTTTCCTCCGAACTTCTTATTATTAATTGTTGGTTATTTCATTACTTCGTTATGGTGAATGGATTATGTTGTTATTCCATTATTCTTTTATTGCATGTTAATCAGACTTAATTAAAATTTGGCAACTTACTTTTTAAATACTAGGTGGTTAGTAATTATTAAAAATGTTTTCGACAGTGATGCTATTAACTGAACCAACTTGGCATTTTGTATTGATTTAATAAAGGAGTAGCTACCCGGTATTTAATTTATCGGGGTGTCACACCGGTGCGCCATGTATTGGATGTGATGCATGCAGAGAAGAACGTCACTGAACATATTGTGGGCACTTGCCTTGTGGGAGTCATTCAAAGGATGAAGAAAATGCACGAAAATACCTTAAATCGTTGAAACTTAAGCCACAACTATGGTCGAAAGAAGATAGTAGGGGAATGACAATAATTCCCCCTGGTGTGTTTAGTTTTAAGAGTGGGGAAAGGAAGGTTCTTCTATACACAATATATAATTTGAAGGGTCCATCTAATTTTTCTTCCAATTTGCAATGGATTGTAAATTATGCTACTCACGATTTACATAAGTGTAAGTACCATGATTGGCATGTGATCATGCAATTGGTTCCTCTATTGTTTAAGCACTATTTCTCCAAGCACAAGGATTTGCAGAGGGCTATTATGCAAATTAGTATTACCTTCTCACTTTTGTGTGAGAAGGTAGTCAATCGAGAACACATAGTGGCCACAAAATTGGCGGTAACTGAAGCGATTTGTGTGTTGGAAAAGTACTTTCCCCCAATATTCTTTGACATAAGTGTTCACTTGTTGGTACAACTATGCGATGAGGCACTTCTTTATGGTCCAGTTAGATATCGGTGGATGTATCCGTTTGAAAGATTGATGAAAGTTTTTAAATATTACGTCAAGAATACATGATACATTGTAGGATCAATTGCATAGGAATACATCATCGTGGAGTCATCAATCTATACTCAAGAATATATGCCTGACTCGACCAGCGTTGATGACATTGATGATTTCGTTGATGATGGTGGTCATTTGATTGGAAAACTAGTGAAATTAACGAGTTTGCAACATGAACAAGCATCTTGTTATCTATTTGACACACATGAAGATGTCGCAGAATGGAAAAAGTAAGTTTAAATTATTTTAAGTTTTACATTATTTTAGAATATTTTAGATTATTTTATACATGATTAATTTTGTAGTATGTAGAAAATATGAAGCCTGCGAGAACAATAAAAGATGAAAAATAATGGTACAATCTGAGAGCAAATTTAGGCCGTGGTTGTCACAAGAGGTAATCATAATGAAAATGTTCGTTATATAACGTAACATTACACTCAAACTTTACAACTAACCTAATTAATTTATATATATTCTCGGCTCTTAAAGACGGGTGATGCGACATCAAGGTTTGCTCATCTAGCCACTGGACCTTTGTTCATGGCACAAGAGTACAAAAAGTATCGATATAACGGTTACGTATTCGGCGTAAAAGTGTACGAGAAAAGTACAAATGTATAAAACTCGGGCATTTCATATAAGGATCTTACTTTCTTTCAAGCGAGTGCAAAAGATAAAAATCTCGTTGAAGCTGAAATGACTTACTATGGTGTAATTCGAAATATATTTGAATTGAATTATATAGGCTTCAAAGAGGTTGTATTTTACTGTGACTGGTAAGAGTTGAGGATAAAAATGCTTGTAAAGTTGATCCTGGCACCAATTTGATCATGATTGACTTGTCCAAATTGAAGAGCAATGACCACGTGAGTGATGAGCCGTTTGTTTGTGCATCTCAAAAGGCCAACCAAGTGTTTTACTCGGAGTATATCAACAACGAGCCGTGGTCAATTGTCCTACATGCGCCAAAGCGTCTAAATAATAGTTTGGATGAGTTGGATGCTCCTACCGAATATCAATCCATTTTTTATGATAACCCGATTTTGAAACAATTTTTCAATTTGTAATAAATATTCCAATTTGTACTTTATCAATCCATTTTTAATGCTTTTAATTGATTTGCACTTTATCATTTTTACTCTTTTTATATTTATCTCTTTTCTTTGTATATGTATGTGTGTGTGTTGGGGGGGGGGGGGGGGGGATGTGTGTGTAGTGTGCGTGTGTGTGGGCAGTAGGGGTGGGGGTGGGGATGTTTCGAATTTTTAGTAATTGTACATATTGTGAGTTCGATGTTGTTGTTTGGTAATTCAGAATTGAGGTGTTAAACAGTAATAATTCATTTGAATTTGTAGTAATTGTACATATTTTCATGTCTTCTTCTAATTCATTTCGATTTGTACTAATAACAACATTTTTTTTTATAGAAAATGTCTCCTTAAGGTATTAAGGCAAGGATGATGATGATGATTATGATGATGTCATCTGGGCTTAGTGGTAGCGGAGGCGATGAGGGCTCCTCGGCCCTTAGGCTCCCAAAATGGGGCAAACTGGGGATGACCATCGAGAATAAGACGGGTCTATTAGTGAAATCCCTCGCTTTGGTAAAGACTATCTTCAGCCCAGGGTACACTAGTTAGAGGGAGGTGCTAAATGAGATCAAGTTAGCTATTTGGGTGGCACTACAGATAATGTATTTATATTTATATTTATATGAATATTTCAATTTCAATTTCGATTTCAATTTCAATTTAATTTAATATTTATATTTATATTTATTTGCAACTAACATTGCATTTGTTGGACAGGAACAATTCAGCCTGGACTCAAAACTACGGGATTCCGTCTTGGAGTAGTTGAGGGAGCAACACAAGATGTGGAAGAAAAACATGCGGCCCGAGACTCCGTTATCCGAATGCATGACTCCGTCCTGCTGAAGGAGCCGATCTCATTGGCACAATGGCAAAAGTTTATTGACAATGAGATCGGGGAGCGACAATTGACATCTCGCCAATTGGGAAGGGAAAATCGAGCAAAAAAGACGGACGTGCACTACTCCGGCCGGACGTCTTACGCCGAGGTGGCTCATACAATGATGGTAAGATCTAAGTTTTCTATAATTACAAAAATATGTTATTCTGCATTATTTTACTTTGCGGGGCAAATACTAATTTTGCATTATTTTATTTCAGGTGACGGGGAGTGGCCCTCGGGGTATGCTACATATGCTCGATACTTATGTGGCTATTTATACGAAGAAGGGGAAGGATAAGGAGGTGTCCTCGATTGTCGCGTCCATGATTACAAGTAAAATGACAGTTTACTTTTTGTTAATTACGTTATAATTTTTTTATTTACTTATTTAACTAATCATGTGCTTTTTGTCGTTTCAGGCAAAGCTTAAGGAAGTGCATGAGTCGCAGTCTGATGCCGACAAGGCATTTTTGTCCACAGACACACTCAGCCAAGTGCTTGGCGCTGATCACAAGGGGAGGACAAGGGGGGTGAGCTCGCGGGTGGCCAAATCTAGGATCGGATTGGAGACAAACAACACCGGGTTGGTTCGAATGGTGGACTCGTATGATGCAAAACTGTCCCGTTTGGAGGCGATGGTCCAAGATATGTTATCATCCATGAATTGTTCGTTGGGCAAAAATCGTAAGGGGAAAGGGAAAGAGAAGGTGGTGGAGGAGGAGGAGGACGAGGAGGTGGACCTCACTGCTTCATCGCTGACACGTGCGGACTCTGATGATCCAGTCCCCTATTTGGCTCCCTTCGACCAATCGATGTCGACACTTGGTTGTCCGAGCGTGTTTATACAAGACATATTTGATGGCCAGCGAATAGGGCGGGGGTTGAGGAACTCGAATGCCGTCCAGGGTATGCCAGTTCATGGACGTTTGCTTCAAGACATCGAGGCCAAGGTGCTCATCACGCATGTGATACTCGAAAAGGAGAACTACCCATTGTAGTTGCACGAACAATGTGGCACGATGCATATTGTTGGGTGTATCAATTCGTATATCGTGTGGCCTACTCACCTCCTCAGACCCACCCTAGACATGTAGTGACATTATTTGAATTGAATTATTTTAAGTTGTTACATTTGAATTATATTTGGATTATATCGTGATGCATATTGTGAATGTATATTTGCATTATCTCTATTTTATTTGGATATATGATGTTTGAACATGTACAACGTTGTTATAATAGGCAGTGGCCATACTACCCAACATATTTTTTTTCAATTCTGCCCAGAATTATCACGATCATTGACTGTGATAATTTTTTTTAAAAAAATTACGGGTTTGTCACGATTATTAACCGTGTCTAAGCTTGTTAAGATCATTGACTGTGACATGATCGTGATAAGTCTAATGAAGTTATCACGGTGAATGACTGTGCCAAGTCCATGACAACAAACGTTGTCACCCCCAGACTTGTCACAGTCCTTGACCATGACAAGTTGGACTTGTCATGATCAATAACCGTGACAAGTCGGCATATTTGATGTAGTGAATTCTTACTTGAGATAAGTCAAATACGTGAGGTTATAATTAATGATTAATTTCCTCAAGTTATTACCGCGTAACGAGATAAAGTAGTAATATATCCTAAGCATGGTGGGCTAAGTCTAAAAGGATTAACGTTGGTTGCGATAGTAGGTTGGGTGACACCATTTATTTATATTAGAGGATTTCTTATATATGTACATATAAACCTTTTTCACTTTAGTTGACTCCTTATATATGTACATATAAACCTTATTGAAAAGGTAATAAGAAGTGAATAATTGTTATTAATCTGGAATGATTTAAGTCTAAGTCAAGAGGACGACATGCTAAAAATCATTAAATGTAAGGGAAGAGTAATTGGGAATAATTATACCTATAATTATATTAGTAGGAGTAGTTTGGGGATAGCTACACCATAATTGTAGCGGTAAAGTTAGCTTGGGAATAACTATAACATAATTGTAGCGGTAAAGGTAGCTTGGGAATAACTATACCTTTAACGACATTAGGAAGGTTAGTTTGGGATAACTATACCTAGGCATTCATGGAGAAATAAATAATGAAATAAATATGATTGTTCATTCTAGGAGGCAATATATGAGAAGTAATTTTAATTGGAAAGTAGTCATTGGATGGCTATTTAATATGAGTTATGTAAAAACTGATTGAAACGTTATAATTAAGGCAAGAAGGCTATAATTATATGGATAGACATTTCTGGGATAAAAGTAGTTATAGGGTAACTGCTTATACATATTGGATGATAATATGTATTATATTTTTTTGTGTGGACATACCTGGGTTTGTGGATTGTCCTATCGGTTGGGATTTCGTGTGTTCAGACTGTGTAGCACACGTTCGCAAATGTGGGCTAGATGACGTATAGGTCATTTATGTACTACATAGGCAGCGTCACTTACGAGATGATAGGTGTTGATGCTGGGATCGTTTGTCACCACTGCGTATGGGCCGTGAACTGTTGTACTTCATTGGTAACGCCCCACTTGCTTGTGTTTTGTTACCCACTTAGGATAAGTGACTCCTCCGAGTATTACAGATAGAGCACGAATAAGATGCCGAAGATAGATGTTTTCGTGTGTCGCATATACACACACACACACACACACACACACACACACACACACACACACACAATGTGGTGTGCCTTATATGTGAATGTGCTAATCTATAAATATAGACAATGTTTAATGATAATAAAGATGGGTTAATAAAATGATGTAGATAATTAAGGACGAAGATGAGTCCTAATGAACAATGTGGTAGACAATTATTAATGAGAATAATAAGCTGAAAATCTAAGAGAATAAAACTTATAGTCTAATGGGGTAGACGACAAGGGGTATGAATTAAATCATTAAATAATCTACATAGACAAGGGTAATGTAATATTATATGACCTAAGAATATGCACCGAATTTGTATAAATTATGTAGTCAACATTATGATAACCATTCAGGGATTGGGGTGTTAGACATAAGTACCCACTTTTAATAAAGGTTCTAAAAAACGCGGGGCGTGATCGAGGCGTGGAGGCCAAGCCTTAGAAGCCTAGGCGGGCCTAGGCGTAAAAAGGCGTGAAATGGCGTTTAGGCCTTTTTAATATATTTTAATATTTTTCAACCATAACAAGGCTATTAAAATACTAAAATTGTACATATCATAAATATATGTCTGAATATTTGCAGATAAAAATACTATTTGATTATTTTGGATGAGATAATGGTCCGGTTTATAAAAAAATCTTTAAAAGGCGATATCGTTTCACTAAAGCATTGTTGTTTTTAGAGAAAAAGCACGCCTTAAGGGTTTTACCAAGCATAAGGCGTCAAAATCTTAAGGCGAGGCGTTTCTCCCAAGCCTCAAGCCTAGGCGGAGCCTAGGCGGGTTTTTTAGAACAGTGCTTTTAATTAAAGCATCGCTAGATGACTTATTTTTTACATGCGAGATTAAATAATGGAAGTTATAATTTGCATTTTGTTTGAGGATACGCGTAGGACTTCTTCCAGATGAGAGGTAAGGTACTCGTTATATGTGAGCGTCGGTGCAGAGACGTGAAGTATGAGTTTAGTAACAACTTGCATATTTGCTGGTGAAGAATCCTTGCAACTCTAGGGCTCTAACCCAAATTATAAATATTTTTTCCCATGTATTCGTAATGGCAGGGATAACAAGACTGATGATGGATCATACTTGCAGTTGCATTGGACGTAGTGGATTTCGCTCCATTGATTCCAGTGTAGGTTGCACTTCAGCATTTTGTCATTTTATTTCACATTGGGATTTGTACGGCAATAAGCCCAAGAGTTTATTTATATCATTTGTACTTAGCTTTACATTATGGACAGTGTATGATGATTCAGTTTTTATTATTTATGTATTAAATTAGTTATATTCGGATGTTTGTATTCATTGTGAATTTTGATATAAAATAAAGAATTTTTTTTATTCCTTCAGTGCTGAGAACGATATAAATTGTTGACAAGCCCCATCTGCGGCATATTGAACCTGACCAGCTTTTACGTGATTAAATGGGGGTTGTTACACAACACCAAATTTAAAAAAAAAATAGTATAAAAAAATTGATTACAAATTTTAAATTAGAGTTTAGCACTTAAAAAGCCCCCCCAAAATAAATTTACTCTAATACTAAATATTTTATCACTTAAAAAGGCTCCCAAAAAAGTTCAGACCCACTCTAATACAAAACGCACAAAACTTAACCCACTTTTAGTACAATCACCCACCTACTTTTAACACACTCGCTCTCAAAATTTGTGGTTTTCTATTATTAATTGGGTGAAAAGCCCTGAAAATAAACTGTAGGTTGAATTATATAAAAAAAAACTGTGAGTTTAAAAGTGGTTATAAATTCACAGTTTTTTGGCCCATTTTTTTACAACAGAAAACAATTCATTTTCAGCTGAAAATTTGTAGGGGTAGACTGGAATGTTAAGAACCCATAAAAAAATTAGCTCAAAATTATTATGTTTTTTACTATTTAAGAAAAATCGTCCGTCAATCCGTTTTAGCCAAAAGGCCAAATGATAAAAAAAATTAATCTTCTAGTACTTTCATGAAGTCTCACATCGGTTGGATGTGGGAGTCTCCTTCCAACCCCTTCTTGTAAATAACCTTATATGCCCTCTTTAAACCTAAGTTGGCTAAGCTTTAAATAATTGGTACACTTTGAGTTTAAATTTTGATGTGAATTGTTATTTTTGTGAAAAAAAAAATTGAATAATAAAATGATATTAATCCTAGTTTTTTTTTGTTCATTTTATTTTTTGGAAATTTAAGTTATTTTTGTCATTTAGTAAACATGATTATTTTGGTAAAAAAAAATTAACTAAATAAAAAATGATGTAATCTGATATTTTTTTCAAAATTATTTTGTTTTTGAAAGTTTTTTATACTTATAAATAGTAGTTGGGCAAGCTTTAATGAATAGGCCTAAAGTTAATTTTTAAATTTTAGCTATCAATTATTTTGGTCATGATTCAGTTTTCTACTTGATGAAATTTTTTAAATTTTTTGTTATTTTGATTTTTTATCTAAAAAAATCGATTTTATCTCAAACTGCACGGTTCGGCTTTGGTTTACGTTAGGTTGTACCGAGCGGTACAAATGATAATTCTGTTTTAATATATTAAAAAATGTAGAGTATATTAAAATTAGTTTTGCATATCAAAATGCGAGAATAACCCATTTTTAATTTTTTTTTTATTATCTAAAAAGGTCTCGATTTTTGTTTTTAGGTCCTCGAAAGCTATAGAATGAGTCTTGTGTATGTACAAAATTTTCTAATTTATATGTATAGTTTAATAATCTATACGTGAATTTGTATAATGTATATGTATTAGGTTTGTAAACATTGAAACATATAAATTGTACATTTAGCAGTGGAGTCCTTTAATAGCGTAAAAAAATGTTACATGATTATAACAAAAAAAAGTAAGACTATAGAGTTGAGACTGATTTAGAAAGGCCCCGTTTGATTGCTCCAAAATTGTAAATTTATCATTAATAAATTGAGCCATTTACAAATTGATCTATTAATTGTGTTTGATTTCATTAATGAAAGGATTCATTAATTGTCCCATTTTTGCTCATGTGCAAAATTTAAAATTGAATCATTTCACAAAAAGTGAAATGAATTTCACAAAAAGTGAAATGAATTCATTTGAAATAGGAGTAACATAAAATGCATGTCCTCTCTCTCTCTTCCCCTCCCCCTCTCCCTCTCTCTTTCCCTCTCCAACTCTTTTTATTTATTTTTTATTTTTTTTATATAACCTTAATATCAATTTTAAATTATCAAGGATCGTGTAGAATTTAATTTAAGTCATTTGAAATTCACTCATTTCAAATTCATTAATTCACAGTAAATCGATTTATATAATAAAACAATTTGTCCAATTAAACAGGATCAAAGTATCCTATAATAAAGCAAAACAAACAATTTACTCCTCATAAGAACTATATCAAAACGAACCGGCTAACAAATATATTTGTTTGAAAATAGGAGGATTGACTTGGCTCCAAAGATGATGAAAAGGAGAGCACTAAAATAAAAGGGACACCCTAGCACACCACCCAAATGTCGAGTTGAGAAGTCACTCACCCCTCCCACCCAACCCCAACACATCACGAAATTCTAAACAAGTTGCTTTAGGTTACACAATGATATATTTAATTTATTTCATAGAAAGCAAGGATTTGATAGGATTAAAGAATAGTACTTTAAATATTTGTATTAAACTAACCTCGTCCGTACAAGTAATGATGTGTCTCGTTACCTCCGGCCAATTTCTTTATGGTAATAATTAATTTATTGAAGGTAGCATCATATGATATCAGCAGAAACCCACTATAGACCATCCAAACAAAACACCAACACAAAATAGACACTTCTTTTACCCATCACTATCCTGTATGTTTATGTTTATGTTTATGTTTATGTTTATGTTTATGAATGGGGTAGCTCCTTGTTTATACCAGTGTCTAGATTTCGTCCAGGCGTACCTAGATTTGGATTTGGGAGAAATGTATTGTCTTACAAATTTTTATGTTTTATTATTGGTAAAACTTTTAAAGTATATTTTTTTTCTCTAAAAACAACGATGCTTTAGTGAAACGATATCACCTTTTAAATTTTTTTTTTACAAATCGAACTATTATTTTATTCAAAATAATGAAATAGTATTTTAATTAAAAATATTAAAATATATCAAAAAGACTTGACGCCTTTTTATATCTAAGCGCCACCTAAACTTTTAAAACTTAAGATTTAACTTACACGTGTCAATCACGTCTCACATTTTTTAAACCTTGGTTAATACTTTGGCGCTCCATTTTCATCCAATCTTACATGCAAATGCCTTGCCCACATATTAATAAAACCTCACCAGAGAAACTGCTCTTTACCTCTTGCGTTTCAATGATTCAGTGTTGTGCATCTGTGATACCCTCTCTCTCTCTCTCTCTCTCTCTCTCTCTCTCTGAGTCTGATGGTAATAAAATCATATAGGAATTGGCGAAATATGTTATTGAATTAAATAAAATTAGTGTGAGTGGCGAACAAAATTTTACAAAGAGATGACCTAGTTGAAACGTGACAAGGCATACAACATTTTTTTTTTGGGTATATATCAAGTAGTTATTTAAATTTTTTAATACATATTTAGTTCAAACTTTTTTATTTTGCACCAAAAAATTCTTTACTATGCCAAAAAGGCTTTACCATGCCACTGACGCGAACCTTTAAAGATAAAAAAATAAGAGACTTTTTGATACAAAATAAAAGGCTTGGACTAAATGTGTATTAAAAAATATTTGAGGGACTTTTTGGTATTTGACCGTATGTTTTTTTATAAAAAAAACTTAAACAAAATAAATAAAACGCTTCTTAACATGAAATTGTATTTTTTTACATAACAAAAAGATGATCCAATTAAAATACGACGAAAAATATTTTTAACTACACGAACATTGTCCAAATAAAATGCGATACTACATAAAATTATATTATTTTACCTAACACGAACGCGATCCAAATAAAAAACAACAATACATAAAATCATAAAGATTTCATGTTGTGTTGTGTCAATTAGGACACAATTTTTTTTAATAAACAAAATACAAACACGACTCAATTAAAACGCGACATGGCACGAAACCTTATTTTTTCACTTAACACGAACACGATCCATGTTAATTGTGATTTTTTTTGCCTTACGTAAAAAAAATTAAGATTTCATACTGTGTCACGTTTTAATTGAGTCATGTTCGTACTGATATATGTATTTTAAATATATATTAATATAAAATTTAATATACATGTATAGTCACTTATTTTTTTCGTATGTGTGAAATTAATAGTAGTCCATTTTTTTAATATATATAGAAAGGATCTCATACACACCCATTTTGCATACCCTCTGTGCGGACCATTTTTTTAAAATAATAAAAAAAAAAATTGGGCTGATTTTTTTTTTATGGTTTTTAAGCATTTCAATAGGACCATGAAAAAAAAATCAACTCAAAATAAATTTTTTTAAAAAATCGGTTAAACTTTGTCCGTTTTTAAGTTGTTAAAAATTAACAAAGCTTAACCGATTTTTTTAAAATAGTACACAAATTCATTTTGAGTTGACTTTTTTTTATGGTCCTACTGAAATGTTTAAAAACCATAAAAAAAATTGGCTCAATTTTTTTTTTTTAACTATTTTATCAAAAGTGGTCCGCGCCAGCGGTATGCAACTCTCTCTCTCTCTGTATGTATATGTATATGTGTATATATATATATATATATATATATATATATATATATATATATATATATATATATATAATTTTAAGTGAGTTGTTATACCATTACAATTTGTAATTTTGTAACAAACTTAAATTTTTTAAAAATATAACTTTAATTTTAATCGAAAAATAAATCATAACTATTTTGTGTTTCACCAACGCCTGTTTGATTCGAGGTAAAATATTTTTGACCACGATTAAAGGTAAAAATGGTGAAATATATTTTCACATATTTAGAGATATATTTTTTTCACTCATTTTGTTTAAAGTTGCATCATTATAGAATTTGCAGTTATTCATAATCTTAAATCAACAAAAAATTAATTTTAAATATGTAAAAAAATATTTTATCATTTTATTTTTCATCGCGATTAAAGTATTTAAGCCCTAACCAAATGGATACATGTGTCAAATAATTTGTCATCCACAGCATTACTTGTGAAATGCGCTTGACCTTAAGACATTAAAAACTGTGTCTTATGAAAATTTATTAGGTCAATTATTAAATAGTTCCTACTATAAATATATTTTTTTTAAAAAGGACACATATTTTTAGTTTAACCCATTTAGTCCCTCAAGCACTCAATATCCTCTTATTTTTAGAGGTCCGCGCCAGCGACACTCCCTCTCCAAAATATTTGGCAAAGGACTTTTTGAGGCAAAAGAAAAAAGTTTGGACTAAATGGGTATTACAAAATGTCCGAGGGACTATTTGGTATATGTCCCAAATTTATTTAGTTATTTTTTTCTTTAGAAATGAGGAGTGTCATATTTTTAAAAAACAAAGAAAAGGAATATTTATGACATGTTTGATTGACTTGATTTTTTTATTTTTATAAAAAATAGTTGTTTGAACTTATGTTTTATTTTTGAAGAACTTTTATTGCAAACATTTAATCGCATTCACGTAACAAATGCTTCATCTCAAACTTTATTTTTATTAAAAAAATATTTTTTATTCATTTATCAAAGAATTAATTTTCATGAAAAATAAAAAAAATAAGATTAAAAACTCATATTTTATTCATTCATTTTGAAACTTATCAATTAAATAAATTATTTTTCTCATATTTTTTATATTTAGAATTAAATACACCCTCAATGTCAATGTGAGTAGTAGGTAATAAAGAGCAATTCTAGCGGGCTCGCATGGCAACCGCCTGCGGACCGCATTTCACCTTTTTTCTTTTTTTTTTTTCTTTTCTTTTCTTATTCTTTCACCTTTTTTTTTCTTATTCTTTTGTTATAAACAAATGCTATAAAAAACAGTTTTTTTTATTAAAAAAACAATTATTTAACACTTTTTAATTTTTAAATAATTTTTTATATTAAACAATTTTTTTTAAACAATAAAAAAAATAATTTGTTGAATGTGGGTCGGCGTCAGCGGTATCGCGATTAATTAGTGACGTTGGAGCAGACACACATTTAACAAATGATGTGGATCCGAGAATGTGGATCCGCGTCAGCGTCACTAATTAATCGTAATATTTTTTTCAATAAAATATTGCAATTAATTAGTACCGCTGACGCTGACCCTCATTCAACAAATGATGTTCGTCCGGGAAGGCACTAATTAATCGCGATATTTTTAGACTAAATAACGAGGTTAATTAGTGATGCTGACACGGACCCACATTCAACAAATGATGTGCCCGGGAATGTGGATCTGCGTCATCGTCACTAATTAACCTCGTTATTTTATTCTAAAAATATCGCGATTAATTTGTATCGCTGACGCGGACCCACGTTCAATAAATGATTTTGGTCCGGGAATGCGAGTCCGCGCCGACGGCACTAATTAATCGCGATATTTTATTAAAAAAAATATTACGATTAATTTATGCCGCTGGCGCGGACCCACATTCAATAAGTGATTTGGGTCCTCGTCAGCGGCACTAATTAATAGCGATATTTTTTATTGAAAAAATATGGTGATTAATTAGTGCCGCTGACGCGGACCCACATTCAACAAATGATTTCGGTCCGAAAATTTTAGTGCCGCTGGCGCTGATCCAAATTAATCGTTATTTTTTTATTGAAAAAATATCGCGATAAATTAGTGCCGCTGGCGCGAGTCTACATTCAACAAATGATGTGGGACTTGAAATCCGGATTCTCGCTAGCTGGAGTAATCAATCGCGATATCACTATGTTAATAAACATAATTTATTTTTATTTATGAAAAAAAATAATAATAAAAAACTGTTAAGTTCTAATTAAAAAAATGTTTTTTATTTAATAGAAAAACTATTTCTTTTTAATTAAAAAAAAGTTTTGTTTTTATAATAATAGAAAAACTGTTTTTTTTTAAGATAAAAACTGTTTTTATATAAAAACAAAAGTTTAAGAAACTTAAAAAAAAAAAAAAAAAAAAAGAAAATAGCATGCGGTCCCAATGCGGTGGAAATAGGCGGTTCACTTAGAATTAGCGGGTAATAAAATGGGTAGGTGGGATGAGATGGAGGGTTACTATTGGATCAGTGGCTGTACTATAATTATTATTATTAAAATCACGTTAATGTCTGCCACCACAATTATCAAAAAGCTGAATCTCAATTTGTTAGGTGTATCAGAGGCGTGTTCTCGGAATTCCAAGCTGAATCACTTGCCGGGTAAAAAGAAGCCAACATTAAAATATTCTCAACATAATTTCGATCCAGAATCTCTGTACCATTTTTAACGAGTTAGGCTACTTTCTTATTTTTTTTCCGCTGTACCTTTTATTTGAGAATATTAAATGATACTATTAATATTCAAAACTTTTTCAGTTAAATGTAAGTATTAAATAATAAAATTATATATTATAAAACTTTATTTAAAAATTAAAAAAATGACAAATATATGATTTTAAAATAACTGAAAGTATGAAAAAGAAAACTCTGAAAAACACGAATAGATATTAAAAAAATGATATCTAGCAGGAAAAAAACTGGTCACTCAAAAACTGATTTTTAGCAACAAAAAAAATTAGCAAAAAAAAAAATGGATTTCAGAAAGAAAGAAAAAAAATTCCCACCAAAAAATGAATTACAACAAATAAAAAAATGTTTTCTACCCAAAAAATGATTTCAAACAAAAAAAAAAAAATTAGCAAAAAAAATGATTTTAAAAATCAGTAAAAAAATTTAATTTCCAAAAAAAAAACTGTTTTCCACAAAATAAAATTATTTTCAACAAAAAATTGTTTTCACCCATTTTATTTTATGGAAAATATATATTTTTTCCTGAAAACTATTTTTTTTTAATAATTTTTTTAAATCACTTTTTTTTCCTCTAGAAATTCACCACAAACCTCCAATATTATGCCAAAAAATTAAATTAATTATTAAAATTATTTTATACTTTTATGGAGAATTTTAATGGTGGGTAAAAGTATAATTTTTATTTTAGATATTGGGTATAATATACCAAACAAATGTATAATTTTTGTGGTGAATTAATGTACGGACATTTTTATCATGTCCGAAATGTTACATTTGTGTGGGTCGTATACCGATACAAAAGGCACGTCACTTCATGATCTCAAATGACGGCCTCAATCCGAATTTCGGGAATCAAGCATTCATCATCTCCATCATGTGTCTCACATCTGCCTCAACGTCTTCATGTTCCACGATTTTAGGAACTTTATTCAAGTGGTACGCAAGAGAAGTCAAAACAGTGAAAGAAGGCAAGATATTAATATTCAAGGGCATTTTGGTAATTCTACAGCCACCGTCCGGAGGTCCAATCAACTGAAAAGTTGAAGAGCTCGCCGCCACGAAGACACCGGAAGAAACAACACCTCAATCCGAGCTACAGTGAAGAAGTTATGGCCCTTTGAAAATGGAGAAAATTCTTTGGTGAAAGTTGTGTTATTTTAAAGCCCCAAACCAACGAACTTTTGCGAACCAAAGGCCAAACCGGTTCGAGGGGCGAACCGGTTCGTGGTACCTGTACGCTGGCAGAATTCCAGATTTTTAAAACTCTTTTTGGTTTACTTATAAAAGCCAACTTCGGGGGAGTTATTTTGCAAGACTTGGAGATACGATTTTGAGAGTTCTAATTGCTCTAGTCTTCACATTTTTCAGTCCCAAGACTCATCTTTTGATTCAAATATCATTGCCAAACCTTTGTGAATCCTTTTGAAACCCAAGAACACAACCTTGAGTTTGTTCAACCTTTGTGGAGAAGCCGTCTTCCTTCTTCAATGCTACTCACCTGAAGTTCCCAAGGGATATTCCAACCGACGACATCAGAATCGATGCCTGTGGGTATTTCTGTGTCACACTATATTTTTACTGTAATCCGTGAAACCGTTTCTTACAAAATTATAGTAAAAATAAAAGGTTTTGCCCCTTTGGGGGATTTTACCTCACATGTGTGTGTTTGAATGTTCTTGCTTGATTTTATCATCTTCAATCACACCTAGATGCATGTTTTAGGATTTAATTGAAAAACCGAGATTGAATTAAATAATTTCCTTATTTGAACGCACGCGCACTCCTTTCAAATTGGTATCAGAGCCAATTACACGATTATACCGTGTAATTTTGCGCAAAATTTTTCTAAGATATCAATTTTCTGAAAAATTGATTTTTGAAAAAGAGCGTGTTCATAATGGAGAAGTTATATAATAACATGTCAGTTTTTGACGGGACAAACTATGCATACTGGAAAGCCCGCATGAGATCTTCATTAAAAGCCATTGATGAACGTGTCTGGATTTGGGTTGAAAGAGGGTGGACTCCTCCCTCCGTTACTGTTAATAACGTGATTAGTTTAAAACCTGACACTACATGGACTGAAGATGAATTTAAATGGTCATCTTTTAATTCTAAGGGTTTAAGTTCTATTTTTTGATCTTTCACACCTGATGAGTTCAAACGCATAATGACGTGTACCACTTCAAAAGAGGCATGGGATATTTTGCAACTTACCCATGAAGGAACTAATGCTGTGAAAGAGTCTAAACTGCAAAATTTAACAACTCAATTTGAAATAATCGCCATGCTTGAGTCTGAATGTTTTGATGAATTTTATGCTAGATTATCTGATATTGTTAACACTAGCTTTAATCTTGTTGAACACATTCCTAATGCTAGAGTTGTTAAAAAGATTCTTAGATCTCTGCCTAAGCGTTTTATCCCTGAAGTCACTGTGTTAAATTCTACGGGTAATTTAAATACACTTAAATTGGAGGAACTTATAGGAGACCTACAAACGTTTGAAATTGATATGTTCCTAAATCTGCTAAGCCTAAAGATAAGGGAATTGCACTTAATGCCCAGGAGAGAAAGAGCGAGGGGTCGGTGATGCGACTAAGAATGTGTCTCAAAAGTGCATACTCTCGAGGCTCAAGTGCAGGCCTGTCGCTTAAGTAATAATCCGATAAGTCGGGTATCGATCCTCAGGAAAATAGGACAGTAGAGTTATAACGACGTTGGACAGATGAAGAAAACCTAACTTTGACTCTAAAGAGAAAGAAAAGATGATTTGTTTTGGGAATGGACTACAACTATATACAATTTGGAAAATAATTAACTAATAAACTAAAGTATGAATGAAATGCAACTATTCTAAATTACCTAAACAACTAATGATGAATGACATAAAATTTAAACTATAGGATGATGAAAAACAGGACGGGAATACAATCCCTCAACCCCAGTGTATTGCAGATATAAAACTAATCGTAAATTTAAGTGACTAATTAGACCCAAAATTTAGTACTCCCAAGCATTATGTATATGAGGTTCAAGCCCGCACCATACTTAATCAGAGGACGAGTAAATCGGTATTGCGATAGTGACACTCGAATTGCATTCTGAAGCATCCCGGTTATCCTGAAGCAAACGAGATTCAAAGATCTACAATTTTCGCGTTTCTACGCAATACGATCGTAATCAAATCATTAAATTTAGAGGATTAATTTTATATACATGCAAATACCACATCAGTTTGAGTTCATGTATCCCGACCCTTAAAAACCTAGCCTAACATGATGAAATTAATGAAAACGATTGTTGAATTGCAGGAAATCATGATTAAACTAAGGGAGAATTGAAGAATGATGTAGAAGGAAGATTAGGCAGAAGAAAGTAATCAACTAACTTACCAAGGCACTAAAAGCATCAACTAAAATTACTTGTACTCACAGAAATCTGAACAAACTTCAATCTTCGAATTAAAATTGCAATAAATCTTCAAACTAGGGTTTTGTAGCAACTTTCTCTCTCTAACTACCTCTAAAAGTTTTAACCGAGAAGGGAAAAATTATATGAATTTTTTCTCCCTTTAAAATGATAATAAATCGGGTTTAAATACTGTAAGGACACAAATTTTCAATTGAGTCCTTTGTAGTTTTGGCTCAATTCCGGACAAAAACATTTGAGTCATAGGATAGAGTTCAAGTTTATCCATTCAAGCCTATGACATTTTTGTTGAAGACGTAGCGGCCAAGATATTAAAGCTCCATCAAATGTCGTGTGTGTTGTGCCTCGTTTCTAGGTCATCAACATGATTCCATTGCTCCTAAGGTATGAATGCATTTTAATATATATATATATATATATATATATATATATATATATATATATATATATATATAGGAGCTTGGAACATTATTTATTGGGTGTATTTTAGAAATTTATTTTGGGTGTTAGTATTTTTTTGTTAAACTTTTTTTTGAATTCATAGTTCTAAATATTTTGTTCTCGGACACCTTTCAGTAGAAAAATCAGAAAAATACGAAACTGGCGGCCACGCGTTCGTATCGAAATTATCTAGAACCATGGCCTGAGAACTCGTTAGATAGGTCGTTCGAACGAGAAGTCGTTCGAACCAGTTTTCAAACGAGATTTTTTTTTCTTTCTGTCTCTTCATTAGAAGTCTCGTTCGAACGAGATTTCTAACGAAAAAACAGCGGGAACAGTTTTAAGCCAGTTTTTTCCACTTTTCCACTACTTTGCCCACTTCCTTTTTTGACATACTTCTTAAGTGCGGGAAATAACTTTTTGAAGACAACTTTTTCACATTCTAAGAGTCTTTTGAGAGCAAAACTTTTAAGAAAAAGTTCCATGTTTTGTGTTTGATTTTTATGGATTAAATTCACCAAAAAAAACACATACACACCCATTTGTTTAGTTTATTCCAAGTACCTATTGATATATCATTGCTTGGAGAGTTTTTGCACCTGGTTTTCTCTACACCAACAAGAAGAGAGTTTGGGTTCTTCTCTACCCCAAAAAGGAGAAAATTTTGTTGCGGTGTTCTCACTCGAAGAAAGGCTTCGCGTGCGGATTGACAATGACCATAGCCCTATCGGTGGAGTCCGAGACTGTGGAGGAGTCCATGGTTATTCACTAGGCGGAGGTTGAAGACCGAAGGAGCGCGTCAAGGCTTGGATGGACTCAAGTATGTTTGTGTAAATCCTCTTGTGTCGAGTCTTTGTAAAAACTATCATACTTAGTGAATTCGTGGCTAGGGTCGTCCGAGATTTTTCCCATTTGGGTTTTCCTCGTACATCGGCGCGTCGTGTGATATTGTTTAATTTTATCTTGCTATATCACCTAGATGCATGCTTAGGACTAAAAGATAAAATTAGTTCAAAATCACAATCTATTTAATTTGGTGCAAATTTAATGTTTGGGTATGTTCAATTTAAATCAAGTGCAAAATTACTTTATCTAGATAACATGCAAGTTTAATTTGAATTGGATTAATGTGTGTTTAAGTCGAAATGAAAATTGTGTGTGTTGTTTTAATTACACTTTTAGTTCAGTTTTATTTTTTTTTCATAAGTTGGTTTGTTCTCTTTAAGAAAATAAAATTTTAAATAACTTTTAGAAAATTAAAATTTGAACCATTTCATTATATTTGAATTTAAAAATTGGGGGCTTCCGCACTTTCAAATTGGTATCAGAGCCAAAAACGATAAATTACTTCGTTAAGATCTTTTAAATATTTTTGGCTAAAATGGAATTTTCCCCATTTTCTAAATTTCCTATTTTCGATGGTTCTAACTACGCATATTGGAAAGCGCGAATGAAATCGGCACTAAAATCTATCGACGAGAGAGTTTGGATGTCTGTTATTAACGGGTGGTCCCCACCTACTCATTTAGTAGATAATGAGCGTGTTCCCAAATCGGCCGATAGATGGAGTGAGGGTGAATTTAAACTTTCTAATTTTAAGTCCCGAGGTTTAAATGCCTTGTTTAGCGCTATCACATCGGATGAATTCCGACGCATTATGACGTGTGAGACCGCTAAAGAAGCTTGGGATATTTTACAACTCACCCACGAAGGTACTAGTGTCGTTAAAGCTTTGAAACTCCAAAACCTCACCACTCAGTTTGAAACTATCAAAATGAACGAAAAAGAAAGTTTTGATGAATTTTATGCTAGACTTTTCGATATTGTTAATTCATCTTTTAACTTAGGAGAGAAAATACCCGACAACCGAGTAGTAAAGAAAATTTTAAGGTCCCTTCGCAATAGATTTATTCCAAAAGTGACCGTTTTAAATTCTTTACCAACTTTAGCCTCTATGAAATTAGAAGAGCTCGTAGGTGATTTACAAACCTATGAACTAGACATGTTTCCCTCTAAAATCGAAAAGAAAATTGAAAAGGGCATTGCTTTAAAAGCCCGAAAAGAGGTCAAACAAGTAGTAGAGAGCGAGAGTGATAGTGACTCGGAAGACATGGCTTTGTTTGCTCGAAAATTTAGAAAATTTCTTAAATTTAACAAAGATAAATTTAAAAACGACTTTAAGAAATTTGAAACTTCTAAGTATGACAAAATCGAGAAGATCCCTAAACCTATTAATGAACAATTAAATAGGGACAAGTCAAATAGGTGTTTTGGTTGTGAGGGTTATGTCCATAGGGCTTCTGAGTGCCCCACTAAACTAAGGAAAGAGGGTAAGCTACCCATTTCATATAATGCGACGCTTAGTGATAGTGATAAGGAAGAGGGACCCGATTCCCCCACTAAGCCCAACTTTGTGGCTTTTATGGCTAGTCATATGAGTGATAGTGAGAACTCGTCGATTGATGAAAATTTAACACATGACACTTCCGAGGTCAAAGTTTTTGATTCCCTTATTTTTGTTGATAGTGAGAGTGGAGAAGAAAGAGAGAGTGAAAATGAAGAAGAGGTTAATGTGAGTGAACTTCAAAATGCTTTTCAAGAACTTTATAAAGAATCTATTAAATTGAAAAGAGCTAATTTGAAGTTAGAAGCCAGTTTGAAAGAACGTGTCAAGGTCGTTGATAATAGCATGTTGATTGAAGACCTTAGGACACCAGAGAAAGCTCTTCTAGAGAAGCTTGAATATATAAAAGGCGAGAGAGATAGCCTTAGGGGTTTAATGGAATCCTTAAAAAATGAGCTTCTTGCTTTTGAAGAGCGAAATGTTTTATTAGAGTCTAACATTTTAGAATTGCAAAATAAATTAAAAGACTCTAGTAATGTCAAATTTGATTTGGAGTGTCGTTCGAAAAAATTAGATAAAATATTAGGAACGGTCCAAATTAAAAATGACACTTGTGGTTTAGGCTTCAATACTTGTAATGAATTTACTCATAACGCCAAAACCAATGTTTTAGGAGAATCTACTAGGAAAGTCTTTAGAGATCACTCCTTAGGTAAATCTTTTCGACATGTTTTTACTTGTACACATTGTGGTCGAAAAGGTCATCTTAGGAATTTTTTTTTTGATCTTAAACGTATTCCTAGAAAATCCCAATGTAATGCAACCAAGGTAGTTAAAATTCCTACACCCCAAGATAGTCATTCTTCATTAATTTGGGTTAGGAAATCCGACTTGGTTGCCTTGCAAAATGGGGTTTTTTATTCTTATTTACTTTTACATGCTTCCTCCCTTGATAAATCTAAAGGATGAATGTGTTAGTGTTTGCATACTTTAGCTTTTGTACTTCATGCTATATTCACATGCTAAATGTATGCTTGTTTAATCATTTTCTAGTCTATGCTCCATGCTTATCACATGCTAAAATTATGATTTTTGTTTATCTTTTGTATTATATTTCCTTCATTTTGTTTGCATTAAATGAAAAATACAAAAATATTTTTTTTTATCATTTGGATTTTATCTCTTGGTAATTTAAGCTTAATGAAAAATTCAAATGATTTTTGTTTGTCTTTTGAGTATATATTTTTTTATTTTTGGTTAAAAATCTCAAAAACTCAAACAGATTTTATTTTGTGTGTATTTTAGCTTGACACACTTTATGTGGCATACACTTATGTTTGAATCCCATCTTTTATGCTCTCATGTGGCTAGAACTTTTGGCTTAGATTGTCAATCCTTATTATGTTCTTTACTATGCTTACATCGAGTAGTTGGATTTTGTGTTGATTAAATGGATTCTATTTTTATATGCCTCTATTCACACATGCACGAGATCTTTAGAAATTTTAGCTTCATATGTATATTTGAGCTTTGTGAAGTGTTCTCCTACCAATCTTGTCATCTTTTATATTTGTGACTTAGGAGGACTAGTGCATGTCAAAATCCGTTGCTCGTGAGATTTGTGTGAAACATAAAAACATGATAAATATAAATGTGCACGGGGAAGGTCTCTGAAAGGACTTAGTTATCCTTTGCGATTGTAAGCCACCATTTTTTAATGGACCTAAAAGAAATACGTGGTTCAAAGGCCTAAAAACAAAAAAATATGGCATTAAAAAGAAAATAATTTGCCAAGGCCTATATTCGATTGATATATTCATTCAAATTTAATATAAATGCATATTGAGGGATATTGGATGGTATATCAACGGTTTGCACAATGTCCGTTTATTCTAGTTGCGTATTTCATGTCATGACTCTATTGGTTTGTAGAATCATCAATATGCTAGGCTTGTATGCATTGTGTATGTTTGTTCATTGAGTTCAATTTATATTGTCACATGAGGTTATATTCAAATGTGATGAAGTTTGCAATCAATTGAGAACACCGTTAACATGTTTTAAGTGATTGAGTCTAAATTTAATCGTTACTAGTTCACACCCCAACACTTCCGTTTCCATATGACACATTTTTTCCATACGAGTGTGTAGATGCAATTATTATGCAACACAAATAAATATGAGAGAAAGATTATCAAAAAAAGAACAAGAAATACAAGATTCCAATCACACAACAAAGGATGTACGTACGTGGTTCAGCCAAGATGTGCCTACGTCCACGGTGGTGCAGTCGATATTATTTCTATATACTCCGAAGAGTGATTACAGAGAATACAACTTGTCCTTTTGCCCCGGACCTAGGGTTTAATATATACATGTACATGTAGATGAGTGGAGGTGATCGGTTCCTCCATGTTTTCCATTTCCCCTATAACTTCCCTTAATGGGATCGTGGGGGGAGACCGGATCAATCATAAAAGATGAGGGGCCTGGACTTTGGGCCGCCAGGACTGGGCTACTCGTCCAGGCCCGTAGTTCTAATTTTCGGGTACCCACAATTGCCCCTAAATTCATTAGGCCATGTTTATGGGTCCAATGGATTTAAATGATCAGCCATTATGGCTGAATTGTGACTCTTCGAAAACTGTGAAGTTTCTTTGGTGGCACCCGCTTCGCTATTTGTGCGCTATGATTAGAATTGAAGGATTGTTGGGATAGCCACTTTTTCTTCCGTCACTTCAGCATTTCTAGTACTCTTCCTTCTTCTGAGAACTCTAGCGCCTCGTACCTTCTTCTCTTAATCCCCATTCCCATTGCTTCTTAGTCGTCTTGAGCTCGTGCTTCTTCATCACTTGAACCGATCTTCTGTTTTGTAAGTTTCTCGTGCCCTTTCTTTGCACTTTCTCTTTGGTTTGTAGATTTTCTTGAGTTTTTCAATGGCGAAGATTGGAAATAGGTCAATCTCTGAATTCAGGAAGTTCTACAACATTCCTGAGTGGGTAGATATTGAATGTTGGGCCTACCCTCCTAGGAACGTTAGGGATATAGAGGATGCCCACTGGATCCATGTTTTGTTGCTTTCCTAGGGGGGACTTACTTTTCCCCCTAATGATCTATTTTTGCATTTCTTTGGCTATTTCAATATTGTTCCCGCACAGTGCTCGCCCAATGTGTGGAAGATAGTAAATGGCGTCCACAGAATAAACCAGTTGTATGGTACTAGGTTAGGACTTGCGGATATCTATTTTTGTTATTCCTTTTCTCGAACCAGTTTAGGTGTCTTATACCTCAAAGCTAGGAGTCCTGATAGGGTATTGGTAGTAAACCTACCTAATTCCCACAAAGACTACTGGCAAGAGGGTTTCCTCGTTAGGAATTGGCAGTTCCCTCCCCAGTTTGAAGGGTCGAGGTCTGAGAGGTTCTCTGTTCCTTTCTACAGAGAGGAATATATAGGTAGACATTGTACTGTTGTTTCAACTTTGGCTGATTTGTGACTTTTCTAACCCCTCTTTGCTTTTTCTTCCACAGCGAGGACAAAGAATTTAGATCTTTCTCTCAGTGAGGTTCGTATCTCAGAGTTATTGAAAGCTTGGAATATCAGGGAGCCTCTGGGTGACGGCGAGCATCCCAGGTCTGCTGCCTTTTTGTTCGAGTATAAGAACGTAGGCTCCAGCTTCATAGCATGGCCTGTGGATAGTGTTCCAGAGTTTGATTCTTTCGGAGAAACTACTGCTGAGACTATCCAGTTAGACGAAGAGGAAAGCAGCTCTGAGAGTGATCCTGCAGGAGCTGCGAGTAATTTGGGTGAAAGGAGATCTGACAGTAGCAGTTCTTCTGACTATGAAGAGGATTTTGAAGCTCGAGGATTATCGAGCACTTCCAGCAGTTCAGGTTAAGAGATGCCTCCAAGGAAAAACCTAATTAGAGACGATGATGATGAGGACCACATGATCCTTGCACAAAGGCCAAAGAAACAAAAGTCCACTTCAAGGGCCGTGGCTACTGGTTCTCGGTCTTCTACTCAGGAGCAAGAGAGGAAGAGGAGAGAGGAAGAGTAGGTGAGAGAGAGGGAGAGGAAAAAGGAGGAGGAAAGAAAAAAGGTGGAGGAAAAGAAGAAGATGGAGGAGAGGAAGAGGATGGAGAGGGAGAAAGAGGAAGAGAGGAGAAAGATGGAGTCGAGGACGAAGGCTGGGCAAGCCTTGGTCCCGGTGTCTGCTTTGCTCGAGGGGGCCTCAGTTGCCGTTTCTCCTCAGCTGGCACCTGCGCTGCCCGGGAGGGAAGTTCTTCCTACAGATCGCCATAGGGCGCTGGGGTCTGATCAATTGGCCCTACAAGCTATCCAGAGGCTAGCCTTGGTAAGATCCTCTCCATTTTTTAATTCCTTAACAAGTTTTAGTTGTTTCTCCTTCTTGATCTCTTCTTTATTTTTGACAGTTTGTGACTGATTTCGTCGTGGTCTACCATTCTCGGGACGAGTTGGTGAGAAGGAATGGCGAGCTGGAGCAGAAGAAGTTCGCTCTGGAAGTCAGGGGTTCTCAGTTGGAGGCTAATCTGAAGGCTGCTGATGCCACCCGAGCTTCCTCTGATCTGGCCCTCATCAATTCTAATCGAGAGAGGGATGCGGTCATTAAAGAGTTGAGCGAGCTGAGGCAGGCCTATGACCTATTCTGCTCGAGCAAGATGGGTGTCGTGGAGGAGAACAAGGCTCTGACCGATAAGTTAAAGGAAAAAGATTCCCAGGTAGCCACCATCAAAGAGGATTCATACAACTCCGGGTGGACTGCTGCTTATGAAGACGCCGAAGTTCAGATAGGCTACATCAGCCGTTTGAACTTCAAGAAGGGCTGGAACAAGGCCCTTGTAGCAGCTGGTGTTGATGCTGAATCTCCTCTGTTCGACGAGCATGACCCGGGTCCGAGGCCAACTGTAGACGAAAAAGCCCCTACCCCATCCATCGAGGGTGTTGATATTGCCTCTCAGACAATTCTTGTCGATGCTGGTCCTACCCAGGTGAATGAGGGCATCCCTGTAGAGGGGGATGCCTCTGCTACTGCTGATAAGGGGAAGCAGCCAGCCACCTCTGGGCAGCCTGAGGTTGCTAGTTAATCTTCTTTTAGGACTATTTTTGTACTTCTGCTTGTAATTTTTCCAATTTCTGCTCGATGTACTTGACTTTTATCAATGAAATGAAAAGGCTTCTTTTCCAGTGCATTGATTGATTTTTCTTTCCATTGCCCTTTTATGTCTTGTAGTTGACTGATGTAGAAGAGTATATTCCTGTCACATCTCAATTGGGCAGGATTCTTGGTCCCAATGCCAGTCCTCAGGTTCGTCAGGCCTTTGTTAGGCTTTGCAAATCTCTCAGGTTAAGGAATCAAAAGTATAAGGACCAGTTCGAGCTAGTGGCTAAGATAAAGGATAGGCTCTAAGAGATGGAAGGCATTGGTGCCTCTGTACAAGAGGAATTCAATGTACTGAGAGCAAGGTTACTAGAGGCCATCGAGATAAACCAAGTTGGGGAGTTCCTGCAGCAGGAGAATGAAAGCCTGAGGAGGGAAGTCTTGAAACTTAGAGAGCATGCGCCGAGCATTGTTTCAGCGGTTCTGCAAGGCTCCTCATCTTCGCGAGCTGGACATACTCCTCCTATGTCGCGAGGTTCCACTCGTCATCCCCTCCCGCGAGCTGGTAGGAGCACCAGGGGCAGGAACAGGGAAGCAGAAGAATAACGGGATAAGGAGATGGAAGAGCTCCATGATGATGTCCGACGAGCATATGTAACTGCTGCTGGGCTTCAAAGGGACGTTACCCAATTGCGGCACTTATTCAAGAAGGGTCCTCGACAAGCGTGGGCTGACGGTTATGATCAAGGATGGCTAGATGCTCCCACAAGACTATTCGAGTTCGAGGAACTTTCTTTCATCAGATAGTGGTTGAGTGCCTTGAAAGAGCTTCAGTTCCCAAGGAACTCGGTGTTATGGTATCGTCACGAGATGTCCTCCTCCACTCTGATGCCCAAACCATTCGGGAGGGATGATCGATGGATCCCCATTGATGCTATTCCTCGGCAACTATTAGAGTTGGACGCAGATGAGGTTGTGGAAGAGCTGGTCCCCGCTCCTAATGACGGACAAAGAGATAGGGTGGCAGATTATCTTGTTCGGAGGTTTCCACCTTCTTGAATTTTTGCAAGTTGTTACTCTTTTGTCTTTTTTGATAATGTAAATGCTTTGGGTGAACTTTACCGACTAAACATGTATTATCATTGTTGTAAATATAACAAGTTGTTATTCTTTTGTCTTTTTTGATAATGTAAAAGCTTTGGGCAAAGTTCTCCGACTAAACATGTATTATCATTGTTGTAAATATAAGAGATTAATGAAAAGTTCGTGTTTTGGGCAATTTTGCCGGCTAAACGTGTTCATCCAATCTTTTTATATTCTTGCTGCTTCATAATCCTTTTTGTCATGCAAGTGTCCCCCCAGTCCAGTATAATTCCATAATACCATTATGCCCCATTTTACCTTTTAGGTTGTGTCGTCACACTCCCTTAGGCCTAAGTAGGGCAATTGGCGAGGACACACCTGGTATTAGATGTCTTCATCTGATCAGGATTTTGCTCAACCAAAGTAGGTTTGATGTCCAGTATAAAATCTGGTCGCATTGCCTAAGAATCCTCTGTAGGGCTTTATATATTGCTAGGGGCAATGCTAAGAGGTCTCTCGTGTTTCGTGATGATGACCTGAGGAGGGGTATTCCCTTGCTATATCGACCATCGTGCCTATGATTTGGAAAAGATGTGTGATAACATGCAGTTACTGATTTCATTAGTAATAAGGGGAATAAACTGTTCCTTTCACATAACAAATACAAGAAAAATATTCAACAATAGAATTCCTTGAGAATCTAAAAATAGAATTTCTTGAGATTTGCTGCGTTCCATGCTCGTGGTATCTCTCTACCCTCCATCATTTCCAAATGATAGGCACCTTGCAGGTCGTCTTTAGTTACTTTAAAGGGTCCTTCCCAGTTTGGGCCTAGCTTGCCGTCTGATGACCTTACTGTGTTTCCCAGGACTTTCCTTAGAACATAGTCCCCAACTTGGAATCTTCTCGGGTTAACCCTTTTGTGGTAATGCCTTGCAAGCTGTTGCTGATAGCTCGCAAGCTTCACTAGGGCAAGTTCTCTACGTTCGTCGGCGAGGTCGAGTTCAGTGAGCAACGCCCCATCATTCTGGCCTTGGTCGACAAGGTCGGACCTCATTGTTGATAAACCCGCTTCTAGTGGAATGACTGCTTCCATGCCATATGTTAGCGAAAATGGGGTTTCTCCTGTTTCTCGCCGATGAGTTATTCGGTATGCACATAGGCCATGGGGTAGCTCGGTTGCCCATGCACCTTTGGCTCGCTCTAGTCACTTCTTTAATCCATCGATCATAGTTTTATTGAAAGCTTCTGCTTGCCCATTGCTCTGAGGGTAGGCCACCAAACTAAAGTTGTGCCTGATCTCGTGTTCGTTACAGAAGTCCTGAAAGGGGATACTCTTGAATTGTGTCCCATTATCAATGATGATGGTTCTAGAGATTTCGAATCGAGTGATTATATTCCTTCATATGAACCTTATCAAATCAGCGTCTCGAATGTTTGCCAATGGTTCTGCCTCGATCCATTTGGTGAAGTAGTCAGTTGCAACCAACAGGTATTTGCGATTACCGGCAGCAGTGGGTAGTGGTCCCATGATGTCCATCCCTCATTGGGCGAAGGGCCATGGGGTGGTCAGGGATTTTAGGTCGCTGGCAAGTTGGTGGACCATTGGAGCATGAAGCTGGCATTTTGGGCATTTACGGACATATACTGCGGAGTCCTTTTGCATATATGGCCACTAATAGCCTTCCTTCATTGCTCGAAAGGCTAGAGACCTTCCTTCGACATGACTTCCACAGATTCCTTCGTGAAGCCCGCGCAGCACTTACTCGACATCGCCTGGGTGGACGCATCTAAGGTAGGGACCGGAGAAGGAATTCTTATACAGGTCGCCTCCTGTGGATAAATGAAAGCGAGCATCTTTGACTCTTATCTGGTGGGCGGTTTTCTTGTCCTCTGGGAGCGTGCCCTCCTTTAAATAGTCTCTTAAGGGGTCCATCCAGCTGGGGGCTGATCCCACCTGGAGTATTTGTTCCACGTTTGGCAGCTTGCTGTTGTGGTTAATGCTTGGGCAAATGAGGAAATTGATGGGAATGACCCTTTTAAGGCTAGAATCAACTGCTGAGCTTAGGGCTGCTAAGGCATCGGCATGACTGTTTTGCCCTCTGGGAAACTGCTGGATGTTGATCTCCTCAAAGCTCGTCATTAGTTTTCTCTCCAGGGCGAGGTAGGCTGCCATTCTTTCATCCTTCGCGTTGTAATCTCCACTTATCTGATTGGAGAATAGTTGAGAATGGCCGAACACCTGTAAATGTTTTTCTCCCAGAGTTTGCGCCTTTTGGAGATCGGCTATTAGGGCTTCGTACTCTGCTTCGTTGTTGGAGGCTGCAAATCCAAGCCTGATTCCTTGCTCAAGGATGGTGTTTTCTGGGGTGATAAGAACAATGCCTATGCCTGCCCCCTTTGAGTTGGAGGCTCCATCAATGAATAATTTCCAAGTTTCCACTGTTGCTGGGTTCTCCTTTTGCTTTGTTGGTTGATTTTGGTCGGGGAGTTCTTCGCCAGTGAATTCGGCTATGAAATCAGCGAGGATCTGACCCTTGATAGCGGTTCTTGGTTAAAATTGGATGTTGAATCGGCCGAGATCGACTGACCACTTAGACAATCTGCCCGACAAATCCGATTTCCTTAGGACCGCCTTAAGGGGGTGCGATGTAAGGACGATGATAGTATGAGCTTCGAAATAATGCTTCAGTTTCCTTGAGGCTATTACCAGTGCAAAGGCGAGCTTCTCCAATGGCAGGTACCCTTGCTCGGCGTCTTATAAGGTCTTGCTCGTGTAGTAAATGGGGTGTTGGATTCCTTCAACCTCACATATTAACACCGAGATGACAGTGTGATTGGATACCGAGAGGTACAGGTACAAAGAATCCGTTTGCTGTGGTATGACAAGCAGCGGTGGAGAGATTAAGTAGGGCTTGAGGTCATCCAAAGCTCGCGAGCAGTCCGGGCTCCATTCTATTGGTTTACTCCCTTTTAGAAGCTGGAAAAAAGGCTTGCACTTCTTGGAGGATTTGGAAATGAAGCAATTTAAGGTAGCGAGCATTATAGTGAGCTTCTGCACGTCCCTGACTGTTCGAGGGGGTTGTACCCTATCGATTGCATCGATCTGGTCCGGATTAGCTTCTATACCTCTCTTACTGACCAAGTATCCAAGAAATTTTCCTGACTGGACACCGAAGGAACACTTGGTCGCATTAAGCTTCATTCGGTACTTACTGAGGATTTCGAAGGTCTTTGACAGGTCTGAGAGGTGATTTTCCTTCTTCTTGCTCTTAACGAGCATGTCATCGATGTAGACCTCCATTGTGTCTCCCATTTGACCATTGAACATTTTTATGACCAGCCGCTGATAGGTTTCCCCCGTATTCTTGAGCCCAAATGGCATGACCTTATAGCAATACAACCCAATTGTCGTGATGAACGCTGTTTTGTCCTGGTCTGGGGCATTCAAGGGGATCTGGCGATATCCTGAGTATGTGTCCAGGAAACTCATTCTCTCGTGAGCTGCAGTGGCATCTACTAGTTGGTCTATCATTGGTTGGGGGAAACTATCCTTAGGGCATGCTTTGTTGAGGTCAGTAAAGTCGATGCAAACTCTCCACTTCTCATTGTTCTTCGAAACTACTACTGGGTTGGACAACCACTTGGGGAATTGCACTTCCCGTATGGATCTTGCATCCAACAGTTTTTTGAATTCCTTTTCGACCGCTTTATCCTTCTCGGGTGCAGTTCTTCATGCCTTCTGCGTGACTGGATTGAATATGGGGTCGACATGCAGCTGATGACAGACCATATCAGGATCAATGCCAGGCAGCTCGTATGGTTCCCATGCAAAAACATCTACGTTGTGTCTCAGTAAGGTCGTCAACTCCTTCTGTTCTTAGTCGGTGAGAGATGCTCCAATCAAGAAGACTCTGCTACTGTCACCAACTTCGGCTATAACTTCTACCAGGTCCTCGATGACACGCTCGGAGGGGAGGAGCCTGGTCTCCTCTACTCCTGGTCTTCCATACGTTAGTTGCTATTTAGAAGGTATCACACCCTCTTCAACCTTCTCGCTGGGTTGACCGACCTTCTTCTCTGGCTTTGGTCGGATGGCTGCTATAAAGCACTTCCTCTCCATCGCTTGGTCGCCGTGGATCTCCATTACTCCTCGCTCGGTTACATACTTGAGTTTCTGATGGTAGGTCGAGGAGACTGCCTTCATTGCATGAATCCACCCTCTGTCGAGGATGTCCTGGTATGGTGATTCGATGTCAACTACCAAAAACTCAATCATCTTGGAGACGTTCTCGGCACGAACTAGCAACACTATCTTGCCTAGGGGCATGGTCACTTTTCCAGTGAATCCGACCAAAGGAACAGTAGCCTCCTTTAGGTCGGCGACGCTCAATTTATATTTCCTGAATAGGTCTAGGTACATTACTTCGGATGATCTTCCTTGATCGACGAGCAGCTTGTCGATGTCAAAGTTGGCTATCCTGAGTGTAATGACCAGGGCATCATGATGTGGGGTCCTTAATTCCATCAAATCTTCATCCGTAAAAACAATATGCTTGTTATAGTTGACGTCCTCTGCTCGTCGATGCTTTCCTGACTGTGACTTTGCTGGATCGATTTGAAAAGCCTGCATTACCGTTGTAAGTTTTTTCATCTCCATTCGAGCTGAGTTCCCTTGTATCTGCTTGACGTCAGATACTCCGTGAATTACTGCGAACTCGTGTCCAGTATCATCCTCCAGCATGTTGTCGGGTCTTACCTCTCTGTTGGCAGTCACTTTCTCTGCCCTTTTTTCCACAAAGTCATTCAAATGATCGGACTGGTCCAACTCTTCGAGGTGAGACTTAAGAGCTTTGCAGTGCTCCATCTTGTGTCCTCCCTCTTTGTGAAAAGCGCATCTTAACGCATTGTTTCTCTTCGAGGGATCTCCCCCATCTTCCTTGGCCACTTGATGAATGGATCATCCTTGATCTTCGTGAGAACCTTGTAAATTGGTTCTTAGAAGACGGTGTTGACCGCCTGGAATGCTTTATATGCATCCTGGTTCCCTCCGTTCTTGGAACCATTTTTGCCTCCATTCTTTCCTCCTTTCCTCTGGTTCTCAGTTTTCTCACCTACCTTGATAGTGAGCTTAGCTCGACCATTTTCTCCTGTATTATGGCGGGTGACATCTTCCACCTTTGCGTATTTTTTGATTCGGGCCATTAGGTCGTTAATAGTCATAGCTTCCTTCTTCGTCAGGGATTGGTAGAGGAGGCAAGAACTAGGGGGCCCAATTTTGAAGGAGGCCACTTCCACTTCCTCCACGCAGTCCTCGATCTCAGCGAATAACTCCTAGTACCTCTTCACGTATTCTCGGAGGGTCTCCTGAGGCGTTTTCTTTATTGTTAGTAGAGCATCCATCCTTTTGGGATGGGAGCTACTGGTGATGAATCGGGCTGTAAAAAGTTCGGCTAGGGATTTGAAATTCTTGATTGACCGGTGGGGGAGCCTTTCGAACCACTTCTGTGCTACATCATGAAGGCTCGAAGGGAAAATACGGCACATCAGGGCATCTCGGTGACTCCAGAGGGTCATGGCCTGTCGGTATTGCCTGACATGATCGATGGGATTAGTCTTTCCATCGTAAATCTTGAACCTTGGAATGGAAAATTTCTTGGGATCTTCCTCCTCTTTGATTTCTCTTGTGAAAGGTGACTTCATCTGGGTTTTGAGAACTCGCCTCGCCAGCTCTCTAGTTGATCTTGTTCCGTGGTGAGAGGGATGCTGGTCCATCTCCCTGCGGACCATATTTCGGATGTGCTCGTTGCTGCGAGCAGGACTCTGGTAGTGGCGAGCTCTTCGCAGCTATTCACGGAGGTCATCGTCTGACTCGCCTCTTTCGTCCCTTTGGGATTCTAGCCTAGGGATCCTTCCTCAGCTGCGAGATTTGCTCGCCTGAGGGCTAGGAGTGCGATATGGGCGTCTCCTATTATCAGGACGAAGATCCCTCTCCAGTATTTCAAGTCTTCTTTTTAATCGAGCATTCTCAGCCAGCCTTGCCTCGTACGCATCAATCAACCTAGATATCTGCGTGGACCTCGCTGGTCCCTGACTTTTTTCTGAGGCTGGTCTTTCCAGGCGAGCTCTCTGATCTGAACGTCGGACTTCAGACCTAATCCTGCGAGGAGTAGGTGGCTCTTGAATATCTCCTGTTTGGGGAGCATTGCTGCTATGACCAGACATCTTAAACTCCTTTCTTGACGTGGGCTCTTCTCAGGGAAAGATGAACGTTCCCACAGACGGCGCCAATTGTAGATGCAATTATTATGCAACACAAATAAATATGAGAGAAAGATTATCAAGAAAAGAACAAGGAATATAAGATGCCAATCACACAACAAAGGATGTACGTGGTTCAGCCAAGATGTGCCTACGTCCACGGTGGTTCAGTCAATATTATTTCTATATACTCCGGAGAGTGATTACAGAGAATACAACTTGTCCTTTTGCCCCGGACCTAGGGTTTAATATATACATGTACATGTAGATGAGTGGAGGTGATGGGTTCCTCCATGTTTTCCATTTCCCCTATAACTTCCCTTAATGGGATCGTGGGGGGAAACCGGATCAATCATAAAAGATGAGGGGCCTGGACTTTGGGCCGCTAGGACTGGGCTACTCGTCCAGGCCCGTAGTTCTAATTTCCGGGTACCCACAGAGTGTGAAAGACTCCTATTATATTTTGTGTGTGTCATTTGTGTGTTTATATCTATATATGTGTACGTGTGTCTCTTTGATATATATTATGTATACATATTTTCGATATTTTTGTTTAGTCTTTGCTTTGATTTCTAATCCATATATGCTTTAATTCGTACTTGGTATCCATCTTATTGCATTCTTTTTGATATCACATGCTTAAAAATTTATATATCATACTGCTATCATTTTATTGCATCCTAGTTGGTATCCGATGTTATTGTTTGGATTAGTTGAATTTTTGTTACCGATATGCTTTAACGTTCTCATCACTACATGCACAATTACATGTTTTAGCTTGTTATCCCATTCTTTTATCCCTTGCTTAGTTTAGAGGGTGTATATGCTTTATTAGGGGGAGATAAGTTACTTTTTTTGATTCTTTAGCCTTTGTCTATTCCTGAACAAAAAGGGGGAGAATGATAGTGTAACAACCCGCGTAATTTTTGGGGTATTTTTCAAAATATAGAGGAAAAATAAATTTTGAGATAAAATTATTTTTATTGCTCAAACTTGTTGGTTATTATTTTTAAAGGCGAGAATTTCAAACGGTTTCGAAAACGGAGTTAAATCGAATTTTATAATGATTTTATAAATTCTTATCCCTTTTAACATTTTTGGCCGAACTGCCGGTTTTTAGGCACGATCGATCGATCGATGCCTGGGGGTCGATCGATCGATCACCCCAGATTTTGTGTGCTACAATCTGTTAAGAGTTTTAGTTTGTATCAAACACTTTTGTTTTCACCTTATTTAAAGGGGTCGTGGGCTAGTATTTTGGAACAGCCTTGTGGCACAAAAATACTCAGATTGTGTATTTTCTTTTTCTCTCTTTTTAATCAAACAGTACCCTTTAATTTATGCTTTAACCTTAGGTTTTTGGAGGTGTTCTTGGGGTTGTTTTGAGGTTGTTCTTGGAGGAACTTTTGGTGATCTTTGGAGCAGATTTTTTTTGGTGGTGTTTCTGCGTTTCTGGGCAGAATTATTGATGGTATCTTTTGGTGATTTGAGGTATGGAGTTTTACACAATATGCTCCTTAATCTCGCGAGTATTATTCTCGTTGTTTTCTTGTGATTATTGACTCATATTTGAATTGATAAATTAATTGGAATCTGGAAATTTTGTTTGGAATCTAATTATGATTCATGTCGTATTATTATTGTGTTGAGCATGTTGTCATGAAGATTTTAATATGGCACGAAGGTTGGGCACCCTCCAATATTCCTTTTTTCGGATATGCTAAAAATGCATAGGCGCGATACGGTGGTGAGGCTTGGTGACCCGGTTAATGTGATGTTGAGAAATTATAGTGATATAATTGCTTATGAGATCCTCATTTGATTTGAATATTCGTACTCATATTGTTACGCTTTATTCACCTCTAATATTTTTTGAGCATCTTTCATGTCGTATTGTGTACTTCCCCATATTTTCTTTTAGTGGCAGGTTAGCGCGGATTTTTGGGCGATTGGGATTTTTGGAGATGAAATTTAGGGTTGATTATTTTGGGAAGATTATTCATGAGTACATGAGAAGAATTTTATTTATTTTGGTTGTATAGAGCATTAGCGATTTATTTTCTTTCGAGTTAGATGTTGTATTCATTCGAGAGACTTGTTGTGTTTATTTGAAGAGATTTGAGATTTGTGGGTTCTTTTCTATTATGGGAATTTTAGATGCTCTATACCTTGTTATATTGTGGAATAGTTAGTTTTATCGATAGCAGCGGTCCGTTCGCTCTCCCTGGGGGGCGGGGTGTTACAGAATGGTATCAGAGCTTAGGTATACGACCACCCTCGGGTCTTGGGTTTTGGGTCTGTTGCGTTTTTGTGGCACATATTTTTGGAGATAGAATTTTTTTTAGAAAATCGTTGCGCGTTAGTCATCTAGATTAGATGTGAGGAAATTATTTTTTGAGACGAGATTATTTTGGAGATTGTTGGCCTGATTTTTTAAGAGTTAGGCATTTGGCAAATTTCGAGGGCGAAATTCCATTGTTAGTGGTGAAGTGTAACAACTCGCGTAATTTTTGGGATATTTTTCAAAATATAGAGGAAAAATAAATTTTGAGATGTTATTACTTTTAAAGGCGAGAATTTCAAACGGTTTTGAAAACGGAGTTAAATCGGATTTTATAATGCTTTTATAAATTCTTATCCCTTTTAACATTTTTGGCCGAACTGCCAGTTTTTAGACACGATCGATCGATCGATGCCTGGGGGTCGATCGATCGATCACCCCAGATTTCGTGCGCTACAATCTGTTAAGAGTTTTAGTATGTATCAAAAACTTTTGTTTTCACGTTATTTAAAGGGGTCGTGGGCTAGCATTTTGGACCAGCATTGTGGCACAAAAATACTCAGATAGTGTATTTTCTTTTCCTCTCTTTTTAATCAAACAGTACCCTTTAATTTATGCTTTAACCTTAAGTTTTTGGAGGTGTTCTTGGGGCTGTTTTGAGGTTATTCTTGGAGGAACTTTTGGTGATCTTTGGAGCAAAATTTTTTTGGTCGTGTTTCCGCGTTTCTGGGCAGAATTATTGATGGTATCTTTTGGTGGTTTGAGGTATGGGGTTTTGCACAATATGCTCCTTAATCTCGCGAGTATTATTCTCGTTGTTTTCTTGTGATTATTGACTCATATTTGAATTGATAAATTCATTGGAATCTGGAAATTTTGTTTGGAATCTAATTATGATTCATGTGGTATTATTATTGTGTTGAGCATGCTGTCATGAAGATTTTAATATGGCACGGAGGTTGGGCGCCAATATTCCTTTTTCCGGATATGCTAAAAATGCATAGGCGCGGTACGGTGATGAGGCTTGGTGACCCGGTTAATGTGTTGTTGAGAAATTATAGTGATATAATTGCTTATGAGATCCTCATTTGATTTGAATATTCGTACTTGTATTGTTACGCTTTATTCACCGCTAATATTTGTTGAGCATCTTTCCTGTCGTATTGTGTACTTCCCCATATTTTCTTTTAGTGGCAGGTTAGCGCGGATTTTTGGGCGATTGAGATTTTTGGAGATGAATTTTAGAGTTGATTATTTTGGAAACATTATTCGAGAGTACATGATAAGAATTGTATTTATTTTTGTTGTATAGAGCATTGGGGATTTATTTTCTTTGGAGTTAGATGTTGTATTTATTTGAGAGACTTGTTGTATTTATTTGAAGAGATTTGAGATTTGTGGGTTCTTTTCTATTATGGAATTTTTAGATGCTCTATACCTTGTTATATTGTGGAATAGTTAGTTTTATCGATAGCAGCGGTCCGTTCGCTCTCCCCGGGTGGGCGGGGTGTTACAGAATGGTATCAGAGCTTAGGTATACGACCACCCTCGGGTCTTGGGTTTTGGGTCTGTTGCGTTTTTGTGGCACATATTTTTGGAGATAGAATTTTTTCAGAAAATCATTGCGCGTTTGTCATCTAGATTAGATGTGAGGAAATTATTTTTTGAGACGAGATTATTTTGGAGATTGTTGGCCTGATTTTTTGAGAGTTAGGCATTCGGCGAATTTCGAGGGCGAAATTCCATTGTTAGTGGTGAAGTGTAACAACTCGCGTAATTTTTGGGATATTTTTCAAAATATAGAGGAAAAATAAATTTTGAGATAAAATTATTTTTATTGCTCAAACTTGTTGGTTATTATTTTTAAAGGCGAGAATTTCAAACGGTTTCAAAAACGGAGTTAAATCGGATTTTATAATGATTTTATAAATTCTTATCCCTTTTAACATTTTTGGCCGAACTGCCAGTTTTTAGGCACGATCGATCGATCGATGTCTGGGGGTCGATCGATCGATCACCCCAGATTTCGTGTACTACAATCTGTTAAGAGTTTTAGTTTGTATCAAACACTTTTGTTTTCACCTTATTTAAAGGGGTCGTGGGCTAGTATTTTGGAACAGCCTTGTGGCAAAAAAATACTCAGATTGTGTATTTTCTTTTCCTCTCTTTTTAATCAAACATTACCCTTTAATTTATGCTTTAACCTTAAGTTTTTGGAGGTGTTCTTGGGGCTGTTTTGAGGTTGTTCTTGGAGGAACTTTTAGTGATCTTTGGAGCAGATTTTTTTTTGGTGGTGTTTCTGCGTTTCTGGGCAGAATTATTGATGGTATCTTTTGGTGGTTTGAGGTATGGGATTTTACACAATATGCTCCTTAATCTCGCGAGTATTATTCTCGTTGTTTTCTTGTGATTATTGACTCATATTTGAATTGATAAATTCATTGGAATCTGGAAATTTTGTTTGGAATCTAATTATGATTCATGTGGTATTATTATTGTTTTGAGCATGTTGTCATGAAGATTTTAATATGGCACGGAGGTTGGGCGCCAATATTCCTTTTTACGGATATGCTAAAAATTCATAGGCGCGGTACAGTGATGAGGCTTAGTGACCCGATTAATGTGTTGTTGAGAAATTATAGTGATATAATTGCTTATGAGATCCTCATTTGATCTGAATATTCGTACTCGTATTGTTACGCTTTATTCACCGCTAATATTTGTTGAGCATCTTTCCTGTCGTATTGTGTACTTCCCCATATTTTCTTTTAGTGGCAGCTTAGCGCGGATTTTTGGGTGATTGGGATTTTTGGAGATGAATTTTAGGGTTGATTATTTTGGAAACATTATTCGAGAGTACATGATAAGAATTGTATTTATTTTTGTTGTATAGAGCATTGGCGATTTATTTTCTTTCGAGTTAGATGTTGTATTTATTCGAGAGACTTGTTGTATTTATTTGAAGAGATTTGAGATTTGTGGGTTCTTTTCTATTATGGGATTTTTAGATTCTCTATACCTTGTTATATTGTGGAATAGTTAGTTTTATCGATAACAGCGGCCCGTTCGCTCTCCCCGGGTGGGCGGGGTGTTACAGATAGGGGGAGAAATGGTATCTAATCCTATTATTATCGTATCTTAGTTTGGGGGAGATTTATCTTAGGGGGAGACGTCTTTCTAAGTATGTCAAAATTAATTTAGGGGGAGTAATTATTTTATTGCATTTAATATTTTGATATTCCCTATGTGTTTGGTAGTTTGCTTAAGTGTACAGGAATACTTCAAAATGGCAACATTCAACATCGGCAAAGATATTGATCCTTGGGTTGTTTGAGTTAAGCATTGTATTTTTATTTTAGGTGGGACAGTGTTTTTGAGTCTAGTGAGCTTGACGGTCCGTTAGAATTTTTGTTTGGTATTTGTCCTGAAATAGCCAAAGGGGGAGATTTGTACGAACACAAATTTTCAATTGAGTCCTTTGTAGTTTTGGCTCAATTCCGGACAAAAACATTTGAGTCATAGGATAGAGTTCAAGTTTATCCATTCAAGCCTATGACATGTTTGTTGAAGACATAGCGGCCAAGATATTAAAGCTTCATCAAATGTCGTGTGTGTTGTGCCTCGTTTCTACGTCATCAACATGATTTCATTGCTCCTAAGGTATGAATGCATTTTAATATATATATATATAGGAGCTTGTAACATTATTTATTGGGTGTATTTTAGAAATTTATTTTGGGTTTTATTATTTTTTTGTTAAACTTTTTTTTTGAATTCATAGTTCTAAATATTTTGTTCTCAGACACCTTTCAATAGAAAAATTATATCAAATCCAAAAAAAATCAGAAAAATACGAAACTGGCGGCAACGCATTCGTATCGAAATTATCTAAAATCATGGCCTGAGAACTCATTAGCTAGGTCGTTCGAACCAATTTTCAAACGAGAATTTTTTTCTCTCTGTCTGTTCGTTAGAAGTCTCGTTCGAATGAGATTTCTAACGAAAAAAACAGCGGGAACAGTTTTAAGCCAGTTTTCCTACTTTTCCACTACTTTGCCCCACTTCCTTTTTGACATACTTCTTAAGTGCGGGAACTAACTTTTTGAAGACAACCTTTTCACATTCTAAGAGTCTTTTGAGAGCAAAACTTTTAAGAAAAAGTTCCATGTTTTGTGTTTGATTTTTATGGATTAAATTCACCAAAAAAAAACACATACACACCCATTTGTTTAGTTTATTCCAAGTACCTATTGATATATCACTGCTTGGAGAGTTTTGGCACCTGGTTTTGTCTACACCAACAAGAAGAGAGTTTGGGTTCTTCTCTACCCCCAAAAGGAGAAAATTTTATTACGGTGTTCTCACTCGAAGAAAGGATTCGCGTGCTGATTGACGGTGGCCATAGCCCCATCGGTGCAGTTCGAGACTGTGGAGGATTCCACGGTTATTCATTAGGCGGAGGTTTAAGATCGAAGGAGAGCGTCAAGGCTTGGACGGACTCAAGTCAGTTTGTGTAAGTCCTCTTGTGTCGAGTCTTTGTAAAAACTACCATACTTAGTGAATTCGTGGCTAGGGCCGCGCGAGGTTTTTTCCATTTGGGTTTTCCTCGTACATCGACACGTCGTGTGATATTGTTTAATTTTATCTTGCTATATCACCTAGATGCATGCTTAGGACTAAAAGATAAAATTAGTTCAAAATCAGAATCTATTTAATTTGGTGCAAATTTAATGTTTGGGTATGTTCAATTCAATTCAATTCAAGTGCAAAATTACTTTATCTAGATAACATGCAAGTTTAATTTGAATTGGATTAATGTGTGTTTAAGTCGAAATGAAAATTGTGTGTGTTGTTTTAATTTCACTTTTAGTTCAGTTTTTTTTTTCATAAGTTGGTTTATTCTCTTTAAGAAAATAAAATTTTAATTAACTTTTGGAAAATTAAAATTTGAACCATTTCATTATATTTGAATTTAAAAATTGGGGGCTTCCGCACTTTCAAATACCCTACAAAACTCCAAGAGTTTTAGCTTAACCAGAACTCTCCATTGGAGGAAGAGTAAAAAACCAAAATTGCGACAGTCGGACCGGTCCGATCCTCCTTCGGTTCGTTTCGGCTTGGATCCGGATCGATTCTTTTCTTTTCTGACTGGATCGGTTCTATTCGGACCGATTCTTTTAATTTTCTTCAAGTTCGATCCGTCTTCGGTCTGGGGTTCTCTGGAACTTTGCATTTTGGATCGGTCTGACCTGGATCGATCCGATTTTTCTTTGACTTTTTCTTCTACCTTTGACTGCTCATAACTTTCACACTGGGACTCCGATTGAGGTACCGTTTCTTCCTATGTACTTGTAAACTTGATATCTTCAACTTTTCTTGAGATTCCTCATCCTAATTCAGGGTAAAAATTTCAACTTTTCCCTTTTGACTTTTCCTTCTTTTCTTCCTCTATTCTTTCGATTTCTTTCTTTCTTTCTTTCTTTCGTGACATCAAATACCTGTAAAATTAGTACGAAATACCAGAAACTTGGGGTACTCGTTAGAATAAGTCAGTAGCAAGATTATGAGATAAAATCAAATCGATTATGTTGTTCGAGGTGCTAAAAGTAACTAAATTAAAGGAATAAATTTAGAAGAATTTATGCCTAATCAAATCCCCCAAACTTAGAACTTTGCGCGTCCCAAGCAATGTAAAAGAATCCTAGCAAGGCTCAACTCTTGAAAATCATTTTATTGGGATAGAATACCTTTTTCGTGGGCAAGCGATTGCATTTAGTGTATGCAACAAGCCTTTAAACCCCTAGGTTACCCTAGTAGGACGAGTGGTGTCTCGTGAGGGTTTGCAGAGAATATACCCACAAAATTCGACATCAAAGAAACTTTAAAATACGCAAAAATTGTATAATTCAAACTTTTCCGGAAAATAATCATCATCAAATCATGTTCAAGAGTCTGAAATCATAGTGCGTGTCTGCGAAGCCGAAAAATTTAACCGCGAATTTCCACCGATTGACCATTACGTTACTTATCCGAAAATTTGCTTTGATTTCAAAATCTCACATGATGCTCTCACAAACGAATTACTCGAAATATGTCTATTTTCTCTCGATATGTGTGATTTATAAGAGTAAATGTAGTGGAACCAAGTTCACGCACATAAATAGAAAGACAAAAATTTGAAGTGATTGGATCTCATCAACGGAATACGGTTTGAAACACGGGAACATTGACTCTTATACATACGTTTTATGTCTTTTATTATCTTTTGTGTTTTAACTCTCCACGTGGTAACCAATTTTGTAATTTTGGACTCGGTTAGGACTTGTACGGGTAAAAGGTGTATTGGGTAAAATTGAAAAGGTTAAGAATTTCGAAATTGGAAAATTTTGCTTATGATGTCCGTTAGTGCTTTTTCGGGCTTTTACTCATTTTCTTCTTCTTTTTCTATATTTTTCTGTTTTTATTTTTATTTTTCTTTTTCTTTTTCTTGCTATTTTTGTTGAGCATTTTTTTATTTTTTTGTTGCCTCTTTTTGTTGCACTTTTCGGACTTAAATTCTGACTTTTTCCATTTTTCACAATTCCGGACTTTTTGGGTTTCTCGGGGTGTCAAATGAAAGGAAAACTTTATTCGGCTCAATTTTTGGGTTACAAAAGCGATGATTTTTTTTTATGACTTTTTATGGCTAATCTTTTTGGGTAACAAATGATGGCCTACTTCATTGTCCAAAATACTAATTTCATTACCATATGCATTTCGATATGGATTTAATTTAGAGATTTCTTCGGCACGTTCTTTAAGGCAATATCACACACATTTCTCAAAATCGATCAAAGTGAAAGACATGAGATCCTCGACGAATTTTTAGACGCTGAAAAGGACTTTGAGTTAACAATTAACTCAGATTGATTTATAATTTTCACAAATATGAAAGTCTCGAATCTAACGGGGGTTGTTAATCTCCATATTTATTCGTTAAGTCGTCTATGTTCTCTCAATTTCCATCTTTGGTCAATTTCGGCTTTTGTGTATTTTGAATTTTATAACTTGAGACTTTAAACCGACTTTTAATGATATTTTTGAAAATTTTGAATTCCAATTTTTATTTATTTTGAAGAAAAATATTTTTGGATTTTTCAAAATTTTATGATTTTTTTGAGATTTTTGGGCAATTTTGAAAATTTGTGAAGTTTTAGAAATACGCACTTGTGACCCCCCTAACTTAGACTTTTGCATTGTGCTCAAGCAAAATGGACGAAAAGCTAAACAAGGCAAAATAACAAGTGCGATAAATAAAACAAACAGATGGAGAAAATGCGGACTTTAATATATAAGGACTGTGGTACAATAAAAGGAAAGAGCATATAACCATGTGAACAAGTCAAACAACTAACAACTGACACATAAAACAACCAAAGCTTCACTGGGGCGGTGGGTGGGCAGAGCTGGGCGCATCGAGGCCATAAGGGTCATAAAAGTAAGATGGCAATGGTTCGTTTGGATCCCCCTGATATTTGTATAAGTCCGCTTGGAAACGAAACAACGTACTTGTATTGCGTCGGTATTCGGTCATAAAATCGTTGAATTTCGTCTCGAGGGACGAGATTCTATTAGTGAGCTTGCCACCCGCCCATTCAAAATTTGGGTCTTCTTCTTCTTCGACCGACTCTTCATCAGCACCCACTTCTCCCATTTCCAAATCGGCACCTGCCTCTTCCTCACTCGAGGTATCACCGGTCTCTTCATCACTTCCACGCCTCGCCCGAAGGATGGCCAGCTGTTTGGCGCTCCGAGTGCGGGGTCCTTATCTAAAGGTATCGAGGATGCGAGTATGGTCTAGCGGAGCAATAATGCTAGCGTATTTGAGAATGGAGGTAATCAGGCGTGCATATAGAAGTGGTGCGGCACCTCTCTCATCCAGGGATACAACGATAATGTCAGCGTATAGGGTGAGATCCAAGTTAATTGAAGTGTTGGGATCAAAGAGGTGGTATGCCAATGTGGCTTGACGGAGATGCATTGCAGAATCGTTGGATGTTTGCAAAATGTTATCACACATAATTTGGAATGTGAGGCGTGATGTCTCGTTAAGTCGGCCAATTGGGACAGTCTCCCCCCTTCAAGCAATGTCGGGAGCAATTCACTCCATAATCAGGTCCTTGGCTACCGGGGGGACATTCCTTGGGTATGTGTAGTCTTGAAGATCTGGAACGTCATATTCGGACAACTTTGTAGTGAGAATGTCCAAAGAGAAGGCAATGAAGGTGCCATCGACATAGGCTTGAGACTCGAATTCTCCCGTTTGAATAAGTGATCCATAGAAAGAGCGTACCTCAGTGGCCCAAATTGCTTCGTATGGTTCATTAAAGAAACGGTACCAACCCCTAGGCATGAAGAAGGCAGTGACAGAATTGGGCAGTGCTGTCCATTGGACTGCTCGCTCCATATGGAGTTTGCGATCCGGACCGAAGAAATGGTTGCACCAACGCTCCTTTTGGCGGGAGCAAAAATCACCATGACCGGAGGGTAAAATTTCAGTTGAGTCGTATTTGACGGGGGCAGCTCTTTGGGCCATTATGATAAGGAGAGGGTGCTGGAAAAATAGGTAGAAAGAAAAGAGAAGTGATGCAGTTGAAGGTGTGTAGAAAAATGGAGGATTTGTGTGTGTATTTATAGGTGAGGAGTGTGGGAAGGGTTTGGAAATGGAGGGAAAGCATTTGGAGGGAAAAGGGGATGGATTTGGGAGGGAAAGTGAAGGGGAGGAAGTGGTTGGATGATTTTGGAGGGAAGGGAATGGATTAGGGGGAAGGGGGTGTACCTAGGGAAAGATGAAAGACTGTAGAAAATTGGACCGATCCGGCTATTCCAGGACCGAACTGATTCGATCCTTTTAATTTTTTGAGTTCTTTAAGTACCGGGCCTATCCGGTTGTAAAAGAATCGAACCTATCCAGGACAGACCGGTCCGGTTCAAAAATAAAAGAACCGACCTGGTTCTGGCATTCCTCCCCCTAACTTAAATGCGATCGCTCTCCCCGAATTTTTCGACACTCAACTATACTTCCTATCAATTTTTGGACTCAACACCCTCTCAATACCTATGGTAAAGAGAGTCGACTCATTCTCCCGAAACATGTGAATGCTCCAATCTTATTGTATCCTAATCCTAGGTACTCTCACTACTCATGCGACTCTCATCTACTATACACAAGAGCTCACCCCATACGCGTCGGGGGTGCAACGACCTCTCTTTTTCAGCTCATTCGACCCCGTAAACGGGGTCCAACAACCAAACGGTGTCGACTTCTTCCACATACGCCTCTAGATATGACTGTAGGCGTTGTCCATTTACTTTGAATGTATTTCCCCCTTTCAAATCGTCTAGCTCAATAGCTCCGTGCAAGAATACATTCTTTACAACGAATGGGCCAGATCATCGTGATCGCAACTTACCCGGAAAAAGATGAAGTCGAGAGTTATAGAGAAGCACTTTTTATCCAGGAAGAAACTCTTTGCGTCGAATGATGTTATCATGAGCGAGTTTCATCCGTTCTTTGGAAATTTTTATGTTCTCATGTGCATCATTGCGTATCTCTTCTAACTCATTTAATTGAAACTTGCGATCTTCGCCGACTTTATCCATGTCATAATTCAGCTTCTTAATCGCCCAATACGCCTTGTGTTCTAATTTCATGGGAAGATGGCAAGGTTTTCCATACACAAATAGGAATGGGGACATGCCGAGCGGATTTTTGTATGAGGTACGATAAGCCCATAGTGAATCATTTAATCGAAGTGACCAATCTTTCCGAGTGGGATTAACGGTCTTCTCGAGAATATTCTTGATCTCCCGATTCGCTAGTTCGTCCTGCCCATTCATTTGTGGGTGATAGGTCATTCCAACCTTGTGAACGACACCATACTTTCTCATTAGCTTCTTGAATGGTCTGTTGCAAAAGTGCGTGCCATTATCACTGATTATCGCTTTCAGTGCACCGAAGTGGGAAAGTATGTGTTCCTGTAGGAACCTAATCACCACCTTACTATCATTGGTCTTAGTAGCTATGGATTCTACCCATTTAGAAATGTAGTCTATCACGACAAGGATGTATAGGAAACCAAAAGATGGGGGAAAAGGGCCCATGAAGTCAATACACCAGCAGTCGAAGATCTCAATAATGAGTATCGGGGTTAATGGAATCATGTCTCGTCGAGTAATCGCCCCCATCCTTTGATACCTATCGTAAGATTTTCAGCAATTATTCACATCCCAAAAGATTGTGTGCCAATAGAGGACGCATTGAAGAATCTTAGCGGCCATATTTTTCATCAAAAAGTGGCCTCCACAAGCTTTCGAATGACAGAATTAGATGACTTTGGGGATCTCATCATCCGGTACACAACGTCGGATGATTTGATCGACGTAATATTTAAATAGGAAAGGATCATCATAGAAAAAAATACGCTACCCAGTAATAAACCTCAATTTATCTTGCGGTGTCCAATCGGGAGGGACGTCTCCCGTGACAAGATAGTTGACGATATCCGTAAACCAAGGCAAAGAAGAGGTAGCAAAGAGTTGCTCATCCGGGAAGTATTCGTCTATGGGTGTTGGATCACTAGGAACATTGGACGAAAGCCAGGATAAGTGGTCGGCAACGAATTTTTTACTCCTTTCTTATCTTCAATGGAGAGACTAAACTCTCGTAGGAGTAGGATCCACCTTATGAGGCGCGTCTTTGCATCTTTCTTCGCAAGTAGGTATTTCAATGCCGCGTGGTCGGTGAAGCAAGTGATGGGATAGCCGATAAGGTAGGACCAAAATTTTTCAAGGGCAAAGACTGCTGCTCACAACTCATTCTCTGTAATGGAGTAATTGAGTTGTGGTTCGGTAAGAGTATGGCTAGCGTAGTAGATGACATGAGCCTGTTTGTCTTTTCTTTGGCCCAAAATAGTCCCATATCGCATAGTCGCTAGCATCACACATAATTTCGAATGGTAAGGACCAATCTGGAACTTGCATGATGGGAGCAGACACAAGCATGGTTTTTAATTTTTCAAAAGTGCTATGGCATGCTTCCGTCCACTCAAATGGGGTGTCCTTCATGGGTAGGTTGCTTAAGGGCTTAGCGATGGCCCTAAAGTCCTTAATGAACCATCGATAAAACCCCGCATAGCCTAAGAAGGAGCGTACGTCTTTGAGCCATTTTGGTGGGGGTAGATCGGCTATGACATCTATCTTAGCTCTATCAACTTCAATCCCCTTGGATGAAATTATGTGGCCAAGAACTATTCCCTCAGTGACCATAAAATGGCATTTCTCCCAATTTAGCACTAAGTTCTTTTCTACACACTGGGCAAGTACTTTTTCCAGTTTTTCTAGACAACGATCGAAAGAGGTGCCAAAAATCGTCCATGAACAATTCGAGTCCTCTCTCGACCATGTCGCTAAATAGGCTCAACATGCACCTTTGAAAGGTCGCGGGTGCATTGACCAAGCCAAATAGCATACGTTTATAGGCAAACGTACCAAAGGGGTAAGTGGAAGTCATTTTCTCCTCGTCAAGTACATCTACCTTAATTTGGTTATATCCGGAATAACCATCAAGGAAGCAATAGTAAGGGTGGCCCGCTACTCTTTCAAGCATCTGATCAGTAAATGGCAAGGGGAAATGGTCTTTCCTAGTTCTCGCATTGAGTTCCTAGTATTCAATGCAAACGCGCCACCCGGTGGTGGTACGTTGGGGGACTAGCTCTCCTTTAGCATTCTCAATCACTATCATGCCCGACTTCTTCGAGATAACTTGAATAGGGCTCACCTATTTTCTATTTGAGATTAGGTAGATAATCCCGACATCTAATAGCTTAATGATTTCGGTCCTCACCACTTCTTTCATATTAAGGTTTAACCTTCTTTGCATTTCTCTCGAGGGCTTGACATCCTTTTCGAGATGGATCTTGTGGGTGAAAATCAAAGGACTTATCCCTTTCAAATCAGTAATTCACTAACCAAAAGTACCTTGGTGCTTCCTCAGAATATTTTGTAATTTACCCTCCTGCTCTTCGTCTAGGCTAGAGGAGACAACAACAGGAAATGCCTCATCCTCTCCTAGGTATGCATATTAAATATGGGAGGGTAGTTTCTTCAATTCGAGGGTTGGAAATTTATCTCTGGAGGGAACCATGCGTGCCTCCCTCTGAGGTAACTCCTCGAATCGGGAAACCCAATTCACATCACTCGTGTCCTTGTCCGACGCTCTCTCATCGAGTAACTCTCTCAACTCCTCAACTTCCCTCTCGAATTCGGTGTACGTTTCTTCACTCCCGTGGCTCGACACTAAACATGACCATAGGGCGTCTCCATAATAATTTTCCTGAAAATACTCCTCTACGATCTCATCTATTAAGCTCACTGCGTGAAGATCATCTTCTTCCACCGTATGTTGGGCTATATGGAAGATGTTAGTCTCTAAGGTCATGTTCCCAAAGGTAAGTTGCATCTGCCCATTTCGAGTATTGATAATTGCATTAGCTGTAGCTAAGAATGGGTGCCCAAGAATGATGGAAACATGATTGCTAGAGGTGAAGGAGGGCTCCATGTCCCAAATGACAAAGTTTACTGGGAAGTATAAAGTGTCAACTTGGACGATCACGTCATCAACTATACCTCTTGGGATCTTCACGGTTTGATCCGCTAACTGGAGAGTGATCTTTGTGGGCTTGAGGTCGCCCATATCAAGTTGCCTATAGATGGTGTAAGGGACGATATTGACACTTGCTCCCAAATCAAGTAAGTCTTTTTTAATTTTATTTTCTCCAATGATGCAGGAAATGGTGGGTGCGCAGTTATCTTTGAATTTAGGCGGGAGATCATTGAGTAGGATGGAACTCACGTTCTGTGCTAGAAAGATGTTTTTCTTTACCTTCATCTTCCTCTTCACTGCTAAAAAGTCCTTAAGGACTTCGCATAAGCTGGAATTTGCTTAATGGCATCGAGGAAAGGTAAATTTAACTTTACTTGCTTAAGCACGTCTAGCACTTCATCACCGGGGTTTCCTTTGTGGGAAGGAACAAACATTTGAGGAAATGGTGCCGCGGTGGGTGGTTTCACTACTACCTCGGGCTCATTAGTGTCGTCTTTATCACTCTCATTCAAGGGGACATCTTCGGCCTCTTTCGTACCTGGCGAAATCTCCTTGTCTTTGGCTGCGTCGTGTGGGGAGGTGATAAATCAACTACTCTCCCACTACGAAGAGTGATCACAACTTGACATTGCTCCTGATGTTCTGTCGATGTGGAGCTGACACTAGTTTGACCTTGGGACGGTATTTGGCCCTGGGCAGGAAATTTTCCTTTCTCTTGGATACTCAACGATGATTGCAACTTTGAAATATTTACATTTATGTCGCTGATCATGCGATCATATCTAGAATTGGATGCATTCTGGTTATTGGTAAATGGGTTCATCGTATCCTCAAGAGTTCTCCGCATTGGAGTGATATATGCTCCTTGAGGTGGTGGTTCTTGCACATGTCCTTGCATGTGTGGAGCTTGTTGAAAGTGGGGTGGTGGAGGAGGGGCAACATGTGAATTAGGATTCATCGCAGCATGTTGTTGCCCATAGCTAAAAACAGGATGGTTTTTCCATGAAGGGTTGTAAGAATTTTCGTGCGGGGCACTGAAATTACCCTTGAATCCTCCTATACCACTGACTTGCTCTTAAAGCATCACTTTGTAGGCGGCTATAGTCAGGCATTCCTCAGTTGAATGACCCGCCTCGCAAATCGCACACACCTTCTCGATGGGGTTTGGGATGGATCCAGTTAGTCCTCTTCCACATACTTTAAGTAGGTCTCGCATTCCTTTCTTACGTACATCAAGTTGACTGTCCGTCATAAAATTCTTTTCTACGTGAAATAGGCCGGGCGCCGATGGAGTGGTGGTCACTTTGCGATTTTGATTTTGGCATTAGGGTCATATGTATCCCACGATTGGGTAGTATCAGTGACATACCTCAGATGAAGCTCAATATCATTGGCATCTAAGTCGAAAAATGGACCATCGCACATGGTTTCAACGAGTTTCTTAGAATTAATGTTCAGCCCATTATGGATAAAGGAAATGATTTGCATTTTATCAAAACCATGATGGGGACACGAAGTAATTAACTCATTGAAATGCTCGAAGCATCGATCGAATGACTCATTTTCTAATTGTCAGAAAGTTTGAATTTGAGCCTTGATGGTGTTCGTTCGATGTGGAGGAAAAAATTTCTTGAGAAATTTAGATTGTAGCTCGTTCCATGATGAAATCGAATTTGGAGGTAAATACCATAGCCAGGTCTTAACCTTATCCTTTAGCGAGAATGGGAAGAGTTTAAGGCGAAGCACATCTTTTGTCCAAGTTTGATCGCTGAGAGTCTCGTACGCCTCCTCAAATTCCATGATGTGGGCATATGGATTTTCTGAATCTATTCCATGGTAAGTGATAAGTATCTGGATCAACCCATTCCTAAAGTGAAATTGACCTACATTATACGAGAGTAAAATGCATCCCAGAGTGACAGTACGCTGGGGATATAAGACGTCTCTCAAAGGGCGATACGGGGCCTCTCCCTCACCGACGGCTATACTACCGTGTTGAGACATACTTCTCTCACTCAAAGGCTCTATGTCCTCACTTGGTATACTCAGGGCGTGCTCTGAAGTGTGTCTTAAGAGGGAAAACGGAGTGTTATTTTCAATTGAGTGTGACGGTGTGGGAGGTGGAATCCAGAACTGTGGAGCGTTAGGAGTGTGAGGGCTATCAGGGTCGTACTCAACAATCGGGTTTTTGTGAATGTGGGTTGGAGTGAGTTTTGAATTTTGCATTAACAGGCTTGTGAGAGATGATGAGGAATATTTTTGTGGTTTTGAATTTTTTTTTTTTGATTTTTTTTTTGTCAAATCTTAAGATTGACTTGATCTAATCCTAAGTCTACCTAGATTCCCCGACAATGGAGCCTAAAACTTGACGCGACTAAGAATGTGTCTCAGAAGTGCGTACTCTCTAGGCTCAAGTGCAAGCCTGTCGCTCAAGTAATAATTCGATAAGTCGAGTATCGATCCTTTGGGAAATAGGACAACAGAGTTGTAACGACGTTGAACCGATGAAGGAAACCTAACTTTGACTCTAAAGAGAAAGAAAAGATGATTGGTTTTGGGAATCAACTACAACTATATGAAATTTGGAAAATAATTAACTAATGAACTAAAGTATGATCGAAATGCAACTTTTCTAAATTACCTAAAATACTGATGATGAATGACTTAAAATTTAAACTATAGGATGATGAAAAACAGGATGGGAATGCAATCCCTCAACCCTAGTGTATTGCAGATATAAATCGGAATTGCGAAATTTAGTACTCCCAAGCATTACGTATATGAGGTTCAATCCCACACATACTTAATCAGAGGACGAATAAATCGGAATTTCGATAGTGACACTCGAATTGCATTATGAAGCATCCCGATTACCCTGAAGCAAATGAGATCTAAAGATCTACAATTATCGCGTTTCTACGCAATACGGTCGTAATCAAATCATTAAATTTAGAGGCTTAATTTTATATACATGCAACTACCACATCAGGTTGAGTTCATGTATCCCGACCCTTAAAAACCTAGCCTAATATGATGAAATTAATGAAAAGGATTATTGAATTGCTGGAAATCATGATTAAACTAAGGGAGAATTGAAGAATGATGTAGAAGGGAAATTAGGAAGAAGAAATTAATCAAATAACTTACCAAAGCACTAAAAGCATCAACTAAAATTACCTGTACTCACAGAAATTTGAACAAACTTCAATCTTGGAATTAAAATTGCAATAAATCTTCAAACTAGGGTTTTGTAGCAACTTTCTCTCTCTAACTACCTCTAAAAGTTTTAACTGAGAAGGAAAAAATTATATGAATTTTTCCGCCCCTTAAACTGATAACAAATCGGGTTTAAATACCCTACAAGACTCCAAGAGTTTTAGCTTAACCAGGACTCTCCATTGGAGGAAGAGTATAAAACCAAAATTGTGATAGTCAGACCGGTCCGGTACTCCTTCGGTTCGGCCTGGATCCGGATCGATTCTTTTCTTTTCTGACTGTATCGTTTCTATCCGGACCGATTCTTTTAATTTTCTTCAAGTTCGATCCATTTTTGGTCTGGGGTTCTCTGAAAGTTTGCATTTCGGATTGGTCCGTCCCGGATCGATCCAATTTTTCTTTAACTTTTTCTTCTATCTTTTACTCCTCATAACTTTCACATGGTGACTCTGATTTAGGTACCGTTTATTCCTATGTACTTGTAAAATTGATATCTTCAACTTTTATTGAGATGCCTCATCCAAATTCCGAGTAAAAATTACAAATTTTCCCTTTTGACTTTTCCTTCTTTTCTTCCTCTATTCTTTTGGTTTCTTTCTTTCTTTCATGACTTCAAATACCTGTAAAATTAGTACGAAATACCAGAAACTCGGGGTACTTGTTAGAATGCGTCAGTAGCAAGATTATGAGATAAAATTAAATTGATTACGTTGTTCGAGGTGCTAAAAGTAACTAAATTAAAGGGATAAATTTGGAAGAATTTATGCCTAATTAATCGGCAAGAAAGAGGGGAGAGTCATCTAGAAAAAGAGAGATAGATACGTCAGATTATGAGTGTGACTTTGATTGAGATGATTTGGCTCTGTTTGCTGAAAATTTCAAGAAAATTCTCAAATTCAAGAAAAATGGTAATTTCAAAGATAAAAAGAAGTTTGAGAAAAATAACTTTGAAAAGAAAAATCAAAAATATTTTAAAGATCCTCCGAAGAAAGAGAGTGAGAGATGCTTTGAGTGCGACGGTAGGGGTCATAGAGCCTTTGAGTGTGCTACTAGGCTGAACAGAGAAAATGTCAAAGCTATCCTAAATGCTACCTTTAGTGATGACAGTGAGGTCGAGTCAGTGGACTCTGGAGACGAGTCATCGCATAAGTGCAACTTCATCGCATTCATGGCTAGTCATGTGAGCCCTTCTAGTACTCCTCATGACGATGAGTATTCTACTTCACAGGGAGACCTCGATAGTGAGACCGATGTGACTGAGGGGGAGGATGATGCAAGTGAGAGTGAGAGTAATCTTCAATGCGCTTACGCTGAGTTACATACCGAGTCATTTAAAACTAAAAAGCGTAACAAAGCGTTTGTTCTTAGGATCAACACATTAGAGGAAGATTTAGAAGAAGCAAGAGAGAGAGAGAGAGAGTCCTCCATCTGCACTACCTTAAGAGAGAGAGATAGTCTGCCTGTGTTGAAAAAGAAAGTTTGTTTAGATTGAGAGAGAGAGTGATTTTGAGAAAGAGAAAGGGGATTTGACTAAACAAGTGGTTAGTACTACGAGTGAGCTTCATTCCTCCCTAGAGACTCTGAAGAAACTTGAAGCCCTTGTTTCCCAGTTTACTCATGATCTTGAACGAGCACGGGAAGTCAAGGTTCAAATCGAGGACAGATCAGGAAAGATGGGAAAGGTGCTTCTCGGACCCGCTTTAGGTTTTGGTGATAGGCAAGGAATAGGTTATGATGGTGCCTCCACGTCCCAAATTTCACCTGAACCAGTTCCTGAGTTTACTACGACCCCATATGGACATTGTCAAAAACCACGAAGGAGATTTCGACCAAGAAAATCAAACCCAGGTCTGCCCAAGACTGCGTTCTTCTATACGCACTGCAAAAGAAAAGGCCACCTCAGAGAGTTGTTCTATAGTGTGGGTCGGACACAACGTACTACTACTCCACCACATCATATTGACGATTTTTCCAGTCTGAGAGAGCGTGTTGAGTTTTTAGACACCACATCACAGAGTTTGATGGAGGAATTTTGACGGATGTCTTTACCGTCTGTGAATGCTTCTCGCATCTCGGATAATGATAACTTTTCTTTTAGTCTGTCGTTGTTGTTGAAAGCCAAGTTAATCAAAATCCTCAAATACCTACAAAATAATAACAATGTCAAGTGTAGAGGTAAGTAAGGGTATCAATCAACTTCCAAGGGGGTAAAGCAAAGGGAACAAAATTGTAATTCACTTTTTATTTTCTTTTTGTGCTTTTTCACTTTTTCTAATATTTGTAGCTTTTTCAATATTAAAACAATAGGGTGAGGTGAGGTTTTAAACTAAACTAATTAAAAGGGGGTAATCAAATTAAAAGTAAAATGTGAAAAATATAAACAAGTGTGTGATAAAAGTTAGTGGAGTGCAACTAAATGAGAGAAAATATTCAAGGGACGGAAAATCCACCCTCAATTCACACAAATTTGTCTAACTTGTATAATTTTAATTTCATCAGTTTCCAAAATATTCATTTAATTCAAAAGCTAATTCTCATTACATGAATGAATTAATTGAATATTCTTTTAGAAAAGTAAGTTTAATCCCCACAAGCACTTCTCTAAATGAATTAAAATCAATTAAATGAATCACCCGTTAGGATCGATTCACCAAACTAATTTTAATTAGACAAAGTAAAAACAAGAGTAGATGAAAATTATACTAACATTTAAATCAAGTGATAAGACTATCTCTAGTTTGAATCAAATGATTAAATGATATTGAAATTTCCAATCCTTTCTCAAGGATGATTTTCCATTTCTCAATATGAAAATAATTAGGAATTAAATTTACTAATCAAAGGAAACTAACAAAATTATAATTGACAATTAAACCAAATTGGATTCATGAGGGTTTCAATTCATCCCTTGAATGGGATGATTAGCCCTCCAAAATCATCATCCAATAAAAATTAGAATCAAATAAGAGCATAAAATGAAAATTAGAGAGGAGTAATCAAACCAAAATTGCCTTCAATTGCATTAATTTCAATTCTTCATTCATCTCAATTAATTACAGTACTCAATTTATTGAATTTTTTCTCTAATATAAAAAAAAACTAAGCTACTAAAAAAATAAAAATGGTATTTCTCTATCTAATTCTCTCTCTAGAAATTCCTATCCCAAAAGCCTTTTTCAAATGGGATCTTGAGTCTTCTTTTATAGTAGATGCATGGCACACATGGGGCTAAGGGATATTTTTGGGAAGGTTTAATGTGCATGGAAATAGGGTGTATACACATGAGGTAAGAGAAGTGTGAGATCATGTGGGTGAGAGGTGAATGAGTATATTTAGGGAAGTTGGGTTAAAATAGGTAGTTGGAGGCATTTTGGGTAAAAGGGGCACGTGGGCATTTAGACTTATTTGGCTTTGGTTTGTTTGTTGGCAGGTAAAATCGTATAAAAGGCTTGGGTTAGAAATGGGTTTGAGACTATGGATTGAAATGGGATGTGGGTCTTGGTTCCGGACTCGGGTTGGATGGGATAAGGTTGGCGGATCTGGAAATCGGGTTGGGGCTTTGGGTGGTGGGTTGTCAGAGTGGAGTCGGAGGTTGAAGCAAGGAGCTAGCACGCTGATCGTCAACGGGTGTGGATTCACGAACATGGGGGTCGCACCGGAGGGGTTGCCGAGGTGTCTAAGAAATTACGGTTTGAGCATGTCGGAGAGGGGGTAAGGGTCGCGACGGAGGGTCGCCGGCGTTCTGGTAGTTGCGAAGTCGGCGCTAGATTCGACAGGTGGTAGGGGTAGTCGGGTATGGAGGTGCTGCTGTCGGCGTGATCAGGTTTTGACGGAGGTTTGAGGGGGTTTGGTAGGGCGCCGTCGGGCAGAAGGATTCACCAACAGGTATGGGGGTTTCTGAGTTTGGGTTTCCAGGTTGGGTGATGGGGTTTGGTTTTGGGGGATGAGGAAGTGCGATTTGTGTGAGTTGTGTGTGTGTTAATGGAGGAGAGAGAAAGTGAGGGGTTTGAGGTTGAAGAAGAAGGGGATGGAATTGTGTGTGTGTGGGTGTATGAAAGCTAAGGTGAGGGTGAAGATTTTGGTTGTGTGTAGGATATTGTGTAGGTAAGTGGGTGTGAGTGGTTGTATGGGTTATGTGCGTGTTTGTTTAATTTGGACACCTAAAAATAACACTAATAAAATAAAATAAAAACCTAAAAAAAATAAAACCCTATTCTAAAATAAAACAAAGACTCAAATAAAAATGAAACTAAAAAGAAATAAAAATAAATAAATAAATAAAAATCTATTGAAACTAAAACTAAAGTCCTAAATAAATGTAAAATCAAATAAAACTAAAAAATAAATGAAATCGTAAGAAATCTAATCCTAAAAAAACTAAAAACTAATAATTAAGAAAGATAAAGATAAAGATAAAATAAAAATATACTAATAAAAGTAAAATAGAAAAATAGAAAATAAAACCTAAATAAATCTAAAATAAACTCTAAAAATAAAAACGACTCAACTTAAAAATAAAAAAATAATAATAATTCACAAACTAAATACACACGGGCTTCGGGGTAGGTTTAGGCTAGGTTAGGGTAGGCTAGCGTACGGGACAAGGGTATTTAGAACCATTTAATGCGCATTTGCCTCGATATATAGTTTTTGACACCGCAAACGGGCGTTTGACCTACAAGATAAACATTTAAGCACATAAGAAAAGAAAGCCAACAATAACAAGGGTAAAAACAAGGTTACCACGTCTTGGGTGCCTAAGAAAGATAAAAAGGCTCTTGTTGTTCATGTCTCTCTCAAAGAACATAATACCTCACAATGGTATTTTGATAGTGGGTGCTCCAGTCACATGACAGGTGATGCCTCATTTTTTTCCTACCTTGAGGACTATAAGGATGGTAGAGTCACCTTTGGAGATGGGAGCAAGTCTAGCATTTTAGGATGAGGTACAGTAGAGTTACCAAGATTTCCTAAGCTAGAGAATGTTTTGTACGTCAAAGGTTTAAAAGCAAACTTTCTTAGCATTAGCGAGCTGTGCGACGTTGACTTTGCCGTAAAGTTTGACCAGGACACGTGTAATGTCTATAATCAAGCCGGTAATCTTTTAGTATGAGGGGTGAGGACAGAGGATAATTGCTATGGGACTGAGCCCACATCCTCACGTGCCTAAAACAGCGCCAAGATCACTCCTATGGATCTGTGGCACCAACGTTTAGGTCACGTGAACGTTAGAGATTTGACTCGTTTAGCTAAAAATGACCTAGTACGTGGCTTACCATCACTTGGAAAGCCAACTTCCACGGTTTGTGGATCGTGTCAGTTGGGAAAGAAAATCAGTAGTCCTCATAGGAAGTTGCATTTCATTACCAACTCTCGTGTACTTGAGCTGATTCATATGGATCTTATGGATCCTACTCGTACTGAGAGTCTGGGTGGTAAGAGGTATATCCTCGTGATGGTTGACGATTTATACAGATATTCGATTATAGGTTTTTTGAGAGAGAAATTCGATGTTGTAGAGTTTTTAACGACCAAGTGCCGTGTCCTGCAAAACCAACACGGAGTCACTATTAACAGGATACGTAGTGACAACGACACAAAATAAAGGAAGCAAAGGTAAATATTTACTGTGATAGTCTTGGGATCAAACATGAGTTTTCTGCTGTGAAGACTCCTCAGCAAAATGGAATTATTGAGAGAAAAAATCGGAAAATCCAGGAAGTGGCTAGGTCTATGCTTTTAGGTCGTAAAGTCTCTAGGAGATTTTGGGCAGAGGCAGTGTCTACAGCATGCCACACGGTGAATAGGGTTTACCTGCGTCCACACACACTTAAGACGCCATATGAATTGTGGACTGGCAAGAAACCCAACCTTGCATATTTCCGTGTCTTTGGGAGTAAATGCTACATCCTACGGGATAAAGAGCAATTAGGAAAGTTTGACTCCCAGAGCAACGAGGGAATATTTCTAGGATATTCATCAAATAGTAGAGCGTACCGAGTTTTTAACCTAAAGAGCTCTAAGGTTATGGAGTCAATAAACGTCACCATGCAAGATGACGAACCTCCGACGGTTATTGATCCTAACCTTCAGTGTGAGGATGAGGACTTTTCTGGTAGTGATTTACTTGTCCCTCACCCACACCCTATGGACCCTACTCCTGTGTTAGGGGACACACCTACTTGGGTTCGCAAGAGTCATGATCCCTCTACCATTGTTGGTGATCCCACTTTAGGGGTCAAGACTCGTGCTCAGCTATAGAACGTTGTTGTCCATCTTTGCTACACGTCCAAAGTCGAGCCCAATAATCACAAAGAAGCACTCAAGGATGAACACTGGATATCTGCTATGTAAGATGAGTTGCTCAGTTTAAAAAGAACAATATCTGGGAACTTGTCCCTCGACCTAGTGATACTAATATGATAGGTACCAAGTGGATTTTTAAGATTTAAATGGATGAAAATGGTACCATAATCCGAAATAAGGCTTGGTTGGTCGCTCAAGGCTACACACAGATAGAGGGTGTAGACTTTGGGGAGACATTTGCTCCTGTTGCGAGGCTTGAGTCGGTCCGCTTACTACTCGCCATCGCATGTCATCTGCGATTCAAGTCATATCTGATGGATGTCAAGAGTGCCTTTTTTAATGGCATTCTACAGGAGGAGGTTTACATGGAATAACCAAAAGGGTTTGAAGACCCTAAGCACTCGGAGCACGTCTATTATATGAGGAAAGCCTTGTATGGTTTGAAGCAAGAACCCCGTGCTTGGTACGAGAGGCTTACTTCCTATCTCTTAGCCCGTGGTTCAAGAGAGGTGGAGTGGATATGACGTTGTTCGTCAGGAGAGATGACGGTGCTATTTTGGTTGCCCAAGTCTATGTGGACGACATAGTCTTTGGATCCACATGCTTTTAGCATGTTCACCACTTTGAGGAGGAGATGAAAAGTGAGTTTGAGATGAGCTTGGTAGGTGAGCTTACTTTCTTCCTTGGTCTCCAGGTTCGTCAGCTAGAGGATGTGATGTTCATCTTCCAATCAAAGTATGCTAGAGACCTAGTGAAGAAATTTGGTTTAGACTCCGATAGGCATGAACGTACACCTATGAGTACTTCTATCAAGCTTAGTAAGGACACTTCAGGCAAGGACGTAGAGAAAACCTTATATCGGAGTATGATAGGTAGTCTTCTCTACTTGACTGCGAGTCATCCTGACATAGCCTTTAGTGTTGAAGTCTGTGCGCAATATCAAGCGTCCACGAAAGAGTCACACTTACTTTCTCTAAAATGTATTATCAAATACGTGTGTGGGACTCTCTCATACAGTATTTGGTATTCCTTTGATACTTATTCGGATGTCGATTGGGCCGGGTATGTAGATCGTTATTAGAGCACTTATGGTGGGTGTTTCTATTTTAGTTATGCTCTTGTCTCCCAATTGATCAAGAAGCAAAACTCCATCTCTTTGTCCATTGCGGAGGCTGAGTACACCACCGCCGGGAGTTATGGCTTACACGAATTACAATGAAATATGTGACACAAAAATACCCTGGGGTGTAGATTCTGTTGTCGGCGGTTGGAACTATCCCTTTTCCAGTAGGGCAGTAATGAAGAAGAGAGCGGCTTCCTCACAAATTACTCTAGATGAGTAAATTATCCTCTTGAAGGTTTAAAGATTCACACACATATATGGGAACGGTTTTGTGAATAAAAAAGGTTTGGAAAACCTTAAAAAGATGAATTCTTATTCTGGACAGTTTTCGCAGAATTTTGAGATTGCAGAAAGACTTGAAAACGTGTAGAAGGAGAACGGATATTTATACAAAAATCGAGGCGGCAGCTCGTTCGAACGAGATAGCCATGTCGCTCGAACGAAGGACAGAAGTCGTTCGAACGAGATCGTGCGACATGCCTATCTCGTGCGAACGGCATTCAAAGCCATTTGAGCGAGCTCGTCGTTCAAGGCACTTCGCTTCTACATTTAGAAAAAAATCTTCTTTTGATAAAAAATTAATCCAGACTTCAAAAATAATTTTCAAAAAATTTCCCAAATATTTATGCAAATATTTAAAGCTCCAATAAGACATTTTACCGATAAAGCGTAGTGGAGTAGTGGGAATGAGCTGAGCAGCACGTCGCATGTAGCATGATGCACGTGAAGATAATGGACGCATTGAATTCAGATAAAGGCCGTCGAGGTTGATTATGTTGACGTGCCGAATGTAGCGGTATCAGACATACATACTGTGATCTAGGAGTAAACAAAAAATTCCTAGATTCTTTCCCAGACATTTATAAAATTATGCCCTTACAATCACCCCCTATGTCTATGACGGTACATACATAAAAAATCCGAAATATGAAATCAAATGACATACAAGATAATATCCCCATTAAACCCTCAAACTGAGAATACTTAATGACATGTCTTTAAAATCTTCAACTCTCCATAAACTTCCAAAGCTTTTCTCATCAGGGTGTGCAATCCAATAATGAACAATGTTGTACCTACACACATGAGATAAAGCAAATACCCGTGACAAGCAAAAATTTGAAATATAATGTTATGCACAAATTGAAGATCAATTAATCTTAAGCAAATCATTCATAAATCAACCAAACACCAAAACAATTCTCCCCCATAATTCTTCTCCCCCTTTTTATGATGTCCCCAAATAGACAGATATGAGAAGCATAAGTGAATGCACATGGAGAATGATACACGGGAATAAACTTCTATTTTTGTATTTTAAAAAAAATTTCACACATAATATACAACAAAAAATCACACCATGAAAGAACACAAAAACAACCAAGTCGATGATAGCCTAAATGTAGGGTATTGATCAAATTCGATAGGAAAATAAATGCATACAAACATGACATATGTGCACAATGAATATTGGATACTCCTAACGAATGAACTCAAAATTTTAATTTGGTGTAAAAAGGTGTTAATATGAGACATTGAATCAATCAAATCAACAAATCAAAGCTCAAAGTGATTTACATACCAATAACGTCCAAAACTATTTCATGCTTTTTCAGGACTTTCAAGGAAGTGCAAACCCGTTTATATTCTCCAACCAAACTCCCTCAGATTTATATTTTAAATAGAGGCATTCTAAATTCTCAAACTTTGGAGAACTGATGGTGAAACCTAATTACCCGTATTTGGAATATATTGCTTTTTATTGCCTTTAATTTTTTCGGGCTCTTTTAACCTCTTTGGACCCCGAATAATAAAATTCCTCAATTTTTTAGGTCCTTTTTAACGGTGGCTTAAAATCGCAAAGGCTAAATGAACCTTTCGCAACCCTTCCCCATTTTTAAATAAACACACAGTCTCACCAAAACAGTTTTTACATGCATTCCAATCTTGTCAAGTCTTATCGCATATTTTTAGTTGTATAAACAAAATTGAGATGGAAACACTCAAGACAATATGTGATAGACAAGCACAATAATCAAATAAAGCCGTGCATGTGTGCAATAAAGGAGATAGGAGTCAAACATGTAGAAAGATATCACTAGTCACATCTCAAAGACTCCAAACAATGTAAAGCACATGGATGAAATGATGTAGCGTCTCAAATCTCTATCAAACAGTCACATGGATAAATGGAATGAAGTGGTGACTCGGATATCTTAAATTCTCATCCATAAACGGTGCAAAAAAAATACAAAAATCTTTTTAGGGTTTTCTAATTTTTTTATAAAAACGAAAATCTTTTTGGATTTTTCAAAAAAAAAATAAATAAATAAATTAATGGTACATGCTAGCAATAGGCGCAAAAAAATCATGAAAACCATCCTATTCTAGCAGACTTGTTAAGACCTCAACCGGGAAGAGCGGTGGAGTTTTCCAAAGATGGTGACATCTTTTGGACCAACTCCATAAGATCATGTGTGGTCTCGATAAAAAACTTCACTTGCTCGCGAATATGTGCAAACTCTCTATCATTATGTGCAAGCAAGGTATCATGAGTGGGTGCCTGTGCATGAATGTGTGAAGTGGAATGATGTGACACAAAACCCAACTTAGAACAAAACTCCCTAAGATGTCCATGTTTCTTGCAGTAGGAGAAAATGTAAACCGGTCTAGGAACTAATTTATCAAAATTTTTGGGATGACCTATCCTAGACGGATACCCATGAGAATCACTCACCAAAGTGGAGAAAGGCTCGAGCGCATTAGAAGTAGTGAATTCACCATCATGACCTTTTCCAACATTCTTACCATTATTCAAACCAGGATAGGGAACCATCTTATCAACCTTCTCAGATACGTTCTCTAATGAGACCTGAACCTCTCGTGTTTGTATGAGATCATCCTCAAGATGGGATACACGTGTCGTCAGACTAGACACCGTGTTGGTCAAGTCACATTTCCCCCTTTTTAGCTCAACATTCCCTTCCTTCAACTCACACATCTGAAGACCTAGAATTCTATTTGACCTTTTTGTTTCCATGGTCTCTATAAACAACTTTCTAAAATCTTTTTTGATCACACTTTCATCACCCTTCTAATTCTCACTATCGCTTAGGGTAGCTGGCATGGTAACTTTATTACCCTTACTCCTAAGTCTGGCGGGACACTCAAATCTCTTGTGCCCTATCCCATCACACTCAAAACATCTTATTTTCTCAAGGTTTTCCTTTCTCTTTTTTTCTTTCTCACAAAAACTTTCTCTTTCTCCAAACAATCTTAAGTCTTTCTCTAAAGCGTTGATTCTAAGAACTAACTCTTTGTTACGTTTTTTGGTCTCAAAAGACTCAGAATATAACTCAGTGTAGGCGCGTTGAATATCACTCTCGCTCTCACTTGCGTCATCCCCCCCTCACTCACATCGATATCACTATCGAGGTGTCCCTGTGAAGCAGCATCCTCATCATTGTGAGGAGCACTAGAAGTACTCACATGACTAGCCATGAATGCGGTGAAGTTACACTCATGCGGTGACTCATCTCCAGAATCCACCAACTCGACCTCACTGTCGTCACTAAGGGTAGCATTAAGGATAACTTTGCCCTTTTCTCTGTTCAACCTAGTAGCACACTCAAAAGCTCTATGACCCCTACCATCACACTCAAAGCATCTCTCACTTTCCTTCTTAGGAGGATCTTTAAAAACTTTTTCATTTTTCTTTTCAAAATTATTTTTATCAAACTTCTTTTTATCTTTAAAATTATAATTTTTCCTGAATTTGAGAATTCTTTTGAAATTTTTAGTAAAAAGGGCCAAATCATCTAAGTCAAAATCACACCCAGGATCTGACGTATCTGTCTCTCTTTTTCTAGATGACTCTCCCCTCTTTCTTGCCGACCCCTCACTATTTCTTTCCTGGGCATTAAGTGCAATTCCCTTATTCTTAGACTTGATAGATTTAGGAAACATATCAATTTCATATGTTTGCAAGTCTCCTACAAGTTCTTCCAATTTAAGCGTATCTAAATTACCCATAGAATTTAACACAGTGACTTTAGGGATAAAACGCTTAAGCAGTGATCTAAGAATCTTCTTAACAACTCTAGCATTAGGGATATGTTCACCAAGATTAAAGCTAGAGTTAACAATATCAGATAATCTAGCATAGAATTCATCAAAACACTCAGATTCTAGCATGGTGATTGTTTCAAATTGAGTTATTTAATTTTGCAGTTTAGATTCTTTCACAACATTAGTACCTTCATGGGTAAGTTGCAAAACATCTCATTCCTCTTTTTACGTGGTGCACGTCATTATGAGTTTGAACTCATCAGGTGTGACAGACCCAGAAATAGCACTTAAACCTTTAGAATTAAAAGATGACCATTTAAATTCTTCTTCAGTCCATGTAGTAGCAGGTTTTAAATTGGTCACATTTTCAAGAGTGACCGAGGGAGGTGTCCACCCTCTTTCAACCAAAATCCAGACACGTTCATCAATGGCTTTTAATGCAGATCTCATTCGGGATTTCCAATATGCATAGTTTGTCCCATCAAAAACTGGCATTTATTATATAACTTCTCCATTATGAACAGACTCGTTTTCAAAAATCAATTTTTTAGAAAATTGATATCTTAGAAAATTTTGTGGAAAATTACACGGTAAAGTTGTGTAACTAGCCCTGATACCAATTTGAGAAGAGTGCGCTTGCGTTCAAATAAGAAAGTTATTTAATTAAACTCAGTTTTTATCAATTAAGTCCTAAACATGCATCTAGGTGTGATTGATGATGATAAAATCAAGCAAGAACAATCAAACACACACAAATGAGGAAAAATTCCCCAAAGGGGCAAAACATTTTATTTCACTATAATTTTGTAAGACAACGACTTACACAAATTACAATGAAATATATGACACAGAAATACCCTCGGGTGTTGATTCTGTTGTTGGCGGCTGGAACTATTCCTTTCTAGTAGGGAAGCAATGAAGAAGAGAGCGGGTTCCTCACAAATTACTCCAGATGAGTAAATGATCCTCTTGATGGTTTAAAGATTCACACACATATATGGGAACGATTTTGTGAATCAAAAAGGTTTACAAAACCTTAAAAAGATGAAGCCTTATTCTGGGCAGTTTTCACAGAATTTTGAGATTATAGAAAGACTTGAAAAATGTGTAGAAGGAGAACGAATATTTATACGAAAATCGAGGCGGTGACTCGTTCGAACGAGATAGCCATGTCGCTCGAACGAAGGACATAAGTCATTCGAACGAGATCACGCGACATGCATATCTCACGCAAACGACATTCAAAGTCGTTTGAGCGAGCTCGTCATTCAAGGCACTTCACTTCTACACTTAGAAAAAATTCCGCTTTTGATAAAAAAATTAGTCCAAACTTCAAAATTAATTTTCAATAAATTTCCCAAATATTTATGCAAATATTTAAAGCTCCAATAAAACATTTTACCGATAAAGCATAGTGGAGTAGTGGGAATGAGCTGAGCAGCACGTCGCATGTAGCATGATGCACGTGAAGATAATGGACGCATTGAATTAGGATAAAGGCCATCGAGGTTGATTGTGTTGACGTGCCGAATGTAGCGGTATCAGATATACAAACTGTGATCTAGGAGTAAACAGAAAATTCCTAGATTCTTCCCCGAACATTTATAAAATTATGTCCTTACACGTATAGAATTTTAATGAGACTTTGTAAAAATGATTTCTGAAAACCTGCTGCAAAAGTTCCCACTTTCTTTAGGTCAAAATCACCTTTTGATTAACAATCATCACTCCCAGCTAATTATGCGAATCCATTTAAAATGCAAGATAGTTTTATGTCGAAGTTTCTCTTGTGGATAGATTCTCTTCACTACTGACCATTATGGTTCTTAAGGGGATCAGTACTAAAGTAAGACAAAGACTGATCATTGGATATCGAGGGTGGAGCGCCACCTGTGAATGACTCTAGAATGAGTCGTATTCTATAGAGGTTTTATAAGTTGTGTCTTGTAAAAGATCTATAGTGCTCAATAAAAAAGGTTTTACCCGCAGGTTTTTTTTCCTCATATGACCTTATCGTGTTTGCATGCTTTATTCTAACTGCTTTATCACCTAGATGCCTGTTTAGGGTAATAAGATAAAATTTGGACTTGTTCATATTGGACACTTAATTATATAAATTATCCATTAAGATTGCAAGCGCACTCTCAATGAGTTGTACATAAATTATATAAGAATAAAAGAATTAATGTATTGTTCTAACTGGGGAGCCACTTGGAACAACACTTACTATATGAAGACACGTCATGGAAACAGGGCGCTGGTAGTGAATTTACTCGATTCCAATAAGGTTTATTGGGATTATGGGATTATTTTAATGAAATGGAAATATGCTCCTCTTCTTGACGGGGTAAGATATACTGGATCCAGGTGCCTCCAGGAAGGGCGTGGCATAGGTCGACCTCTTGTTTAACATATATATATTTTCTTTATATATTTGTCTTCCTCTTGTTGCTTCGCTAAATAATACATTATGCTTATTTTTGTGCATTTAGAAGTAAAAACGAGTGCCACTTGACTCTGAAGTCCATTTTGTGGACATATAGTTTATTTTTTTCCATCCAGCAGAGAACTGGTGAGGCCCATCCCCGGTCATCTTTTATCTTGCTGGAATACCAGAATGCTATTACTTTTTTTTTTTGTAGGTCAGCCAATGAAACACATTCCAGTCACTTTAATTGACTTGGGAAAATTCTTCTTTATCTTTGTAAGAGGGTAGTTTAGATAAGATGGAGGCGTAACCCCTTTTGAGTATGGTAATGATAAGTTAATTAGCCAAAACCTTGGATTAATGATAGGACATACAAACACTACTCAATGAAGATAGACTCAGCCTGATTTCACAAATCTCTCATGTATAACTCAGAAGATAGTAATGAACTTAGAAGTAACTTAGCTATAGGGAGATAGAAATAAGCACCCTAGATACACCTTGGCAGGTAGACAAACACACCAACCACCCTCATGAATCTCTATCAAGTATTAAAACCTTCCTAATAAATGACAATGGTGGGTGAGCAAACTCTCTGGTTTGTAATAACTCTCTCCGATGTATATTCTCTCTAGTAATAACTTCTGAACTCTCAAGAAAGATCTCAAGAAAGATCCCTCTTCCCCAAAGGTGGTTGGGGTCCTTTAATATCCCCCCACACCACCCCCGGGGCAACTCAGTCATCAATGCTTGTGAAAGACATCCCTCATACTTTATGTCACAAACATTAAATACCTGATGCCCTAGTTGTCACCACGTTATAAACATTAAATGCCAAGACACGCCTATTGCCTAACCACTGTGTGTCAGGGGGCTGTTGTCGCAGAGGTGGCTCACCAACTGCTTGACAGTCCCAAATACCACTGTGGTTTACTCAAGTGCATGTCTGACATTTTTTAGCTGGCCAGTGACATCACCTATAGTTGATGTGACATTAAGTAGATGGCTATTTAGTTCCCAAATCAACGCCCGATGGAACTCCAAGCTACTCCGCCCAAGGTTCCACGGTCAGGATCCTTCGGTGTTTTACTAGGTGTATCTAAAATGGCCGGACGAGCCCCAACAGTGCCTCACTTCTCAATCCTCGAAACCAAATCCCTCTCAAGTTCCCACAGTGAGGTCATTCGATAGAGCATGAAAGCTCTCCCAGGCCCTGCCAAGCCTAGTCTCTCGCGAGTACTATTTGACCTCACACAAAGTCATTATTATTCTCGTTACATCATTACAACCGTTATAGTTGATAGTCAATATAAACAAAAATACAATATGACTGAGAAAAACAACAAGCTAAAGTATGAGCTGCCACGCTTGAGCTGCCATGCTGAGTTTCCACGCTTGAGATACCTCGGTGCCTTAATCCCCAAAACACTGTTGCTAATGTGGAATTACCTTTAATCTCAAAAAACCTTCAATCCCTCTCTATAATCTTCCTCCATTGCTGCATCTAAGTCCCCTCTACAAGAAGAAGGTGGCTCTTCTTTTAGAGGAACTTCCTTCTCATTTGATTATTTGGATTTGTCCACTATTCCAACCACTCTCTCTTCCCTAAGTAAAATGGTTTAAAGAGATATTCCCAAACTCCTTACTGGATCCATGTCTCCCCCTCCTGTTGAGAAGAAGACAACTACATGGGAAGGTTCCAAACGACCAATAGTAGTGACTATTGAGGAAATGAAGAGCAAAGAGCCTCAATTTAAGATATTGAGGAATGGTCTTGCCATATAAGAGTTAGTTCAAAAGACCCCGGCCGATCAGCCCTTTGCAAAAGGTACCTTTGAACTTTGCTTTGGCTAGGGATTTTATTGATGTTCTCCCTGCTGACATGTTGGCAGCTACTCCTTTGTCTAGGTGAGGTTGTTAGAGAGAGATAACCAGAAAATAGCTTTAATAACTATCTTTACATACGTTTATTCCTTATTTGGCAACCTTTATACTTATTATTTGCTGATACTTTAACCTTCAAATTTGTAGTTCTTGATGGACTATGACCAACTCTAGATGAGAGATGCTCATATTAGTGAGTCTTCTACTAATGTTGAGGATAATATCAAAGACCTGAAGGAATCCTTGAATGCTATCAAAACATCCCGCAAGAAAGACCTAGAGAAGTGGTAGGGCCAGTTGGATTCTATCGAGAAGAAGATGATGGATGCCGAGAAGGCGACTTCTGATTCTGCTAAGGCTACCATTAAAGTGGAGAAAAAAATACCAAAAACTAAAAGATGCCATAAAGAAAGGGAAGGAATATGCCTATACTCGTGGTTATGATACGGCTTTTACCAAAATAGACTATTTGAAGAAGGCCTCCTTCAAGGAAGGTTGTGATTTTACACTGAAGCAAGTCAGCACTATCGCCGACTCAGTCCTCTTTTAGAAGTTAAACCTTGGTACCCCTCCTATTATTAATAAAGAAAAAGAAGAAGATGAGGGTACTGACTCCAATAGTGGTCTCTTAGTCGGTAAAAGAAATAGCCTAAGACAAGGAGAAGTAGTAGACTCCTTAGGATTATTTTGCATTTCTAATTTTTTTTCTTTGTAATGCATAGTTTCTTTGTAACCTTAAGGCTACCACTATGCTTGTTTATATTTGGGAATCTTTTAGAAAATATTTTCTGAAGTCTGAATTTTTTTTTATAAAAAGTAAAAAAAATTCTAAGTGTAGAAGCGGACTGCCTCGGTTGGCGAGCTCATTCAAACGAGATTAAACTGTTATTCGAGCGACATAGACATGTCGCGCGATCTCGTTCGAGCGACATGCTTATCTCGTTCAAACCACGTCGCTGCCTCAATTTTTGTATAAATATCTGGTTTCATTCTACATGTTTGCCAACTCTTTTTTGCACACGATTTCTGCGTTTTATAGCTCAGAAACCAAACTTCAAGTTTTTTTAGGTTTTATGCCTTTTTGATTCATAAATCCATTCCCATATATTTGTGTGAATCTTTAAACCTTTAGAGGATTTTTTACTTATCTAGAGTAACTTGTGGGGAGAACTCTACAACCAGAGAGTTGCGTGCTATTGTGGAGGGAGTCCTTATGAAGTTAACTTGTGGAGAAGCCGTTTATCTTATTCATTAGTGATCACCTGGAGTTCTTGCGAGAGATTCCAGTCGATGACATCAGAACCTACACCTGAGGGTATTCCGTATGTCACTCTTATTTTCAGTATAATCCGCGTAAACCGTTCTTTACAAATTATATTGAAAATAAAAAGAAAAAGGTTTTGCCCCTTTGGGGGACTTTTCCAGAATTTTTTTTGTTTTATCATGCATGCTTTATTTTATTGGATAAATCATCTAGATGCATGTTTTAGGTTTTAACTAAAATTTGGGAATAATTAAAATTGGATTTTATTTGATAAGTCGCAATATTTCTGCTGTAGCAATTCTACAAATTGGTATCAGAGCTTATTTAAGCGATCACCATATTTTACAAATTGGTATCAGAGTCTGTTGCACTAAGTTATTGTGTTTTGATCCTGATTTTTTTACAAAAATGGCTTTTGGTGGTTTTAATGATTTTAGATGTCAGCTTTTTGAAAAAGTTAATTGGAAAATACACACGGACTCTTGTTTTAAATCTTCTATTGAAAATGACTCTGAGACGTGTCCTTGTTGTGAGGGTGTTGGTCACACGTTAGATGAGTGTACCATAAATTTAAAGAATAAATTAAATAAATCGGCATCTCGTATTTTTACCCTTAGTGATAGTGATTAAGAAGAAGAAGTCTTTTATGCTTCTAGTCGAGAGCTTCCCATCCATGTGATTAGTGATTAGAGTAAGGGTGAAAAGAGTGCGGAGGAAGAAGACGAATCGAGTGAGTTGCAAGTTGCCTAGAATAAGGTGTATTTTGAATCTTTAATGACAAAAAAGGAAAAATTGAAACTTAAAGATGAATTGAAGAAATGTGCTTCAGATAGTGATAATACTGATGTGTTGATTAAGGATCTTAGGGCACGTGAGGAGATGCTTAAAGAGAAATTAGGATATGTTGAGGGTGAGAAAGATAGTCTTCGAGGTGTGATGGAAGTTATGAAAAAGGAACTTTTAGAGTTTGAAGACTCTAGGCGTTTGCTTGAATCTAGGATAGGTGAACTTGAGGTGAAATTGATAGATTCAAGTAAAGTGAAATTTGATTTGGAGTCTAGGTCTGAAAAACTTGATAAGATTTTAGGCACCGTCGAGTTAAAAAAGGATAGGGGTGGAATTGGTCTTGAAAAATGTGTTGCACTCATTCCCAGACGTGTAAGAGAGCCTCCTTGGATTGTTAAGAAAGAGGCACCTAAGTTTGTTAGGAAATAGCCCCCTAGGAACATTATGAGAGAACCTCCTAGGATCATTAGGAGAGAGCCACCTAGGAAAATTCAGAGAGAGCAACCGAGAAATTTGATGAGAGGGCCACCTTTAGGTAACACTCACCGTCCGATTTACACTTTCACACATTGCGGTAGGCAAGATCATCTTAGGCGTTTCTGCTATAATCTTTTGAAAGGACCTAGAGAACATAAAACGAGAGTCACACAGGTTCCCAAAACCCCCACACTCTGTTACACATCAATTTGGGTCATGAAATCGGATTTAGAGGCTTATGGTTTGTTTGTTCATGATTACCGTTTGCTTGCACATGATCCTCCTCTTTTCATATCATATAGATGATTTTGTTTGCTTGTTTTTCATACTCTAGTTGTGGTTTCATGTTATATATTTTCTAGTGGGTTGACATGCAGTTTTTGTATAAATTTTTACTTTTGAAATTTTTTGAAAAATACAAATAGATTTTATTTTGGATAAAGTTTTTGACAAATCCAAAAAGAGTTTTGCATTTTGTTTACACCTTTTATGGATGAACACTTAGCATGACCGAGTCACAACATCATTCCATTTTTCATGTGACTATTTGATATTGTTTTGAGACAATATGTCAATTCATTCATGTGCTTTATAATGTTTGGAGTCATTAAGATGTAATTAAGTGTTACTTCCTATATGTTTGACTCGTAATTTCCTTTATTGCACACGTACACGGATTTGTTTGATTATTGTGCTTATCTTACCACATGTTGGTTGGGTGTTTCTACTTCAATCTTGTCCTTAAAACGAACCAAGCACGATAAAACTTGATAAGAAAGTTGTGCATGTAAGAGTCGTTTATGAGTTTGTGTGCTTTATTTGAAAATGGTGAAGGGCTACAAAAGGCTATCATTTATCCTTTTAGATTAAGCCACCGTTTAATTGGACCTAAAAAATTGAGGAATTTTATTATTCGGGGTCCAGAGAGGTTTAAAAGAGCCCGAAAAATTTAAAGGCCATAAAAAGAAATTAATGCCGCATATGGGCCATTTATGTTTTTGCACCAATTCTCCAAAGTTTGATAATTTAGTTAATACACCTCTAAAAGAAAATATATATGAGGGAGTTTGGATGGAGAATTAAAACGGGTTTGCATGTCCTTGAAAGTCTTGAAAAAGCGTTACATATTTTTGGATGTTATTGTTGTAAAAATCACTTTGACTTTGATTTGTTGATTTGCATAAGACGATGTCATCTAAATTCAACAATTTTACACCTAAGGATATTTTTTATGTTCATTCGTTAGGGGTACACGTATTCATCATGCACATACGATCGATTGAGTTTATTTATCTATCGAATATGTTCACACCCATACATTCCAATTCCATGACTTGGTTGCTTTAGTTTAAATCCAAGGTGTGATTTTTGGTATCTTATTTTTGTATGAAAAAATTGAAAAATAAAAAATAGTTTATGAATGTTTTTGAGACATACCTTTGCATGCGCATAGTTTGATTCATGTTTGCTATGCATTTTATCGTGACACTCCATGTTTTGACTACACTCCATGTTTTGACTGTTTTTTCTCATCTGTCTATTTGGGGACATCATAAAAAGGGGGATAAAGAATTACCATGTTATGGGAGAGTTTTTGCATTATGGGAGAGATTTGATTTTTTTTAATGATTTATTCTTTTATCATTTCAATCTCAATGCGTCACGAAGGTTTCTGCTTTATCTCATGTGTGTAGGTACAAAGTTGATAATTACTGGATTGCACACCCTGATGAGAAAAACTTTGAGAATTTCTGAAGTGCTGAAGATTTTAAGATGTTGAAGTTTGATTGACGGCATGTCATTTAGTATTCTCAATTTGAGGGTTTAATGAGGATATTATGTTGTATGTCATTTGATTGCATAATTCGAATTTTTTTATGTATGTACTGACATAGACATAGGGGGAGATTTGTAAGGACATAATTTTATAAACGTCCGGGGTAGAATCTAGGAATTTTCTGTTTGTCCTAGATCACAGTATGTATGTCTGATACCGCTACGTTCGTCACGTCAACACGATCATCCACAAAGGCCTAGATTTTAATCCATGCATCCATCATCTTCACACGTGCATCATGCTACATGCGACGTGCTTCTCAACCGTTCCCACTACTCCACTACGCATTATTGGTAAAATGATTTATGGGAGTTGTTTATATTTGCATAAATATTTAGGAACTTTTTAGAAAATATTTTTTGAAGTCTGAATTGTTTTTTATCAAAAGTAGAAATTTTTCGACATAGACATGTCGCGCGATCTCGTTCAAGCAACACGTTTCCTTCGTTCGAGCGATATGCTTATCTCGTTCGAATACCTCCACCGCCTCGATTTTTATATAAATATCTGGTTTCATTCTACATGTTTTCCAAGTCTTTTTCGCACACGATTTCTGCGTTTTACAACCCAGAAATTAGATTCAAGTTTCGTAAGGTTTTATGCCTTTTTGATTCATAAATCCATTCCCATATATTTGTGTGAATCTCTAAACCTTCAGAGGATTATTTACTCATTTGGGGTAACTTGTGGGGAGAACTCTACAATCGGAGAGCTGCGTGCTATTGTGGAGGGAGTCCTTATGAAGTTAACTTGTGGAGATGCCGTTTCTCTTCTTCATTGCTAACCACCTGGAGTTTTAGCAGGAGATTCCAGTCGATAACAGCGGAACCGACACCTGAGGGTATTTCGTATGTCACTCTTGTTTTCAGTATAATTCGTGTAAATCATTCTATACAAATTATATTGAAAATAAAAGGAAAAAGGTTTTACTCCTTTGGGGGATTTTTCCTAAAATTGTTTGTTTTATCCTGCATGCTTTATTTTATTGGATAAATCATCTAGATGCATGTTTTAGGGTTTAAATAAAATTTGGGAATAATTAAAATTGGAGTTATATTTGAGAAGTCGCAATATTTCCGCTGTAGAGATTCTACACTCTAACGTTATTGGTATGACCCTAGTTGTTTGGATTAACCGAATCTTCCTTTTTAACTTGACATAAGTGGATTCCTACTGATGTTATACCCATTAGTTTAGTTAGGAAATATCGAAAAGACACACTTATTCTACTTCTGCATTTATTGGATAATCCTTGTTCCAATAGGTAAGAAAGACTGAGGGAGTTAAAATCCACCATCCTTCCTTATGATTTAGATATTCCCCCTGAGGGAAATGAGAAATCTTTAGAAAAACATCCAGTTAAGTGAATGTGTTTACCTTCTCTTTATCTTTACATCTCTGAAAAGTATTTTGTAATGAAGTTCGTTTATCTTTTGAATAAAAGATAATATATGTTCAATACATATTGCATTGGTTATTGGCCGAGCAGTAGTTATGCACTATGATTGTATGGTCGGTTTTTGGCCTACTAATCTTCTTTACTGATTACCGATTTGGACGAACATAAGTTGTCCACCCTTAGGTTTTACTAATATACTTATGGTTCTTTAAACATATCTTTTCCATTATTGGATATGTGTTTGAATTAGTTACCATAGGCTACCAAATTTTATAGTCTGTTTCCTTAACGTGGTCTGCTAAAACTTATTGTTCTTAACTTTATGTCATACGACAAATTTTAAAGTTATGGATTTCTTTTTCGTGACTTGTCAAAGACAAAGTCATACATGAAGTTTTTAATTAAATTTTCATTGTTTGATTATTTTTGTGATAATAGTCCTTGTGATAGTTACATCTCCCATTCCCCCAAAATACATTAAAATGAATTTCATTACCGATAATCCAATAAGTTCTTATTAAAGCTGAAAATAGTTGCTACAAATGTAATTGAAACTTTAATATAGAATTACTGATAGTACTTCCAAAGATGCTCGACATTCTATGGGTTCTTGAATAATTCTCCTTCAAATGTTTCTAAACGGTAGGTATCTTGTCGGATAACTACAGAATGCTATATGGACCAGGCCAATTGGCCTCCAATTTGTTTCCTTTTTGTAGGACTTTCTTCAAAATATAGTCTCCTTCTTTCAGGTTGTTTGGCTTCGCCCTTCTGTTATAAAACATGGCCGTACATTATTGATAGGCATATATTCGAAGTTTAGTATTCTCTCTTACTTCTTCCACCAGGATTGAAATTAGCCTTCTCATGAGGTCACTCTTAGGAGGCTTAAAGTTAAGCACCCTATGGATAGGCAAATCGATCTCTATAGGAACCATAACTTTAGTTCCAAATGCAAGCATGTATGTAGTCTCAGTGATAGATGTCCTTGACCGACAAGACACTATATAACTCATTGATCCAATTTATTTTCGCATCATCAACCCATTTTTTCAAGATATTGAGCAATGTTTTATTAGTTACCCCTATCTAACAATTGCACTAAGGCTGTCCATGGGCAGAATGTAATTTTTGGATCTTGGATTGAATACAATAATCCTCAAACTATTAGTTATTGAACTGCGTTCCATGATCTGTGATGAAAGCATACGACATGCTATATCAACATATGATATTTTTCCATATAAATTGTAAAAGTCTTTCATAAGGCATTTCCACCAATGGATTAGATTCCACCCACGTTGTTAAATAGTCAACTGCTACAACCAAGTGTTTAAATCTTCCTTTTGTCCTTGGCAATGGGTTGATCAAATTAATCCCCCTAATAGGAAAGGGCTTGGGGGATGTGATCAACGTCACGGCAACCCCCAGTCTTCTATGTATAATAGTAAAATTTTGGCACTTATAACACTTTCTAGCATATGATGAATAGTCTACTTTCATAATTGGTCAGTAATGTGTCTGCATAGCTACTTGTCATACCAATGGTCGTCCTATTGAGTGGGCTCCCCATAATCCGTCATGAACTTCTTTAATCGAGTCATTCACTTCAATGGGATGAACACACCTAAGTAAAGAAATAATGAATCCATTGCTATACAAGAGCCTCCTTCTAGTACATATCTAGATGCTTTGTATCTCAACTTCCTTACTTCCTTAGGATCTTCAGGCAAAAATCCCATGTCAATATACTCCTTAATTGGGTCCATCCATGAGAGCCCCAAATCAACTCTTATTAAACTAACTTCTTATTTATGTATGCTCCTATTTGTTGGGACTTCAACTAAAATAGTCCTCTTTAATTCTTTCCTGGTTTATAAAGTAAGTAGAGAAAGTGCATCTTCTCAAAGATTCTTTATTTTTGGAATTCTAACCATTTTGACTGCCAAAAACTTAGTGATGATTCTTGAGTTTTGGTTAGGTACCTAGTCATCAGTTCTCCTTTAACTTAATATATCCCTAACACTTGATTAACTATCAGTATAAAGTCACTATGAGCGACTATTTGATCGGCACCTAATGACAAAGCGAGTTTCAACCCAGTAATCAATGCTTCATACTTTTGCCTCATGATTGGAAGCTCGAAATTGAAAATACAGAGCACACTCCATATTTATATCATCGGGGATGTTTAGAATTAGTCATTCTCTACTGCTAAAGGCATAAGAGGACCCATCAATGTACAACTTCTAGATAGTAATTTCTTTGTTAAATCCCCCATCATTGAGAAATCCTTGTTTGAATAATTTTTTCCTCTGTTCTTCATACCTTTTGGCAATGCCTTGGGTAGGAAATGATTTCTATTAGTCCAATTTAGAACTATCTTTCGAAAAAGTCTATTTGACATGGTTCGACTTTGACCTCTCTCCCAAGGAAGTCTGTTCGATTTGTTTCCCCTCATAATCGACTGTGGTGGTTTCTTCATAAGTAAATTCTGCTATGAAATCAACTGCAGCCTGTCATTTTAATATTGTTCGGGGTTGATAGAGTATATCATATTCACTTAATTACACTTCCCAATCCATCAATCTCCCTGATTTTTTTAGTTTATAGAAAACTTGGTGGAATGATAAATTTTTGTAGACCACAATGCTATGTGCTTGAAAGTAGGGCTTCATTCTTTTAGATGTTTCTTTAATTTTTAAAGAGAATTTTCACATTGTTCATTCCATTTGAAGGTTTTCCTAAGCACCTTGAATAATGGTAAGAATTTATTAGTTTCTCGGGAGATAAATCTGTTAAGTGCAGCTACTCTTCTTATTAACTTATGCACATATTTTTTGTATGAGGGAGATTGTATTTTGATAAATTCCTTGATTTTGTCTGGATTGTCTTAAATTACTCTTTGATTTATGATGAATCCCAAAAACATCCCAACCTGCATGCCGAACACATATTTTATCAGGTTAAGTTTCATCTGACGCTTCTCCAGCTGGTCAAATATTTGGCCTAAGTCTTTGATGTGGTCGGTAAATATTTTTCTTTTAGTAAGCATATCATCCACATAAACTTTCATATTCTTGCAATCTACTCCTCAAAGACCTTGTTTTCCAGACTTTGGAATGTTGCTCAAGCATTTTTAATCCCAAAAGGAAAAATATTGTAGCTGTAAGTACCTCGACTGGTGATAAATGATGTCTTTTCCCTATCCTCTAGCTTTATTTTAATTTGATTGTATCTCTAATAAGCATCCATAAAGCTGAGTAACTTATGTCCTGCAGTTACATTGACTAGTTGATTAATTATGGGCAAAGTGAAAGGACACTTCATACATGATTTATTGAAATCCATGAAGTCAGCGCACATGCGTCATTTGTTGTTCTTCGTCTTCACTATCACTATGGTGGATAACCAATTTGGGTACTTGATAACTTCAATAAAATTTCCCTTCTACAACTTATCCACCCCATCTTAGATAACTGTGCTGTTCTGACGACTGTATACTCGTTATTTTTTCTTGACTGACTTGGAATGTTTGGTGATATACTGCTCATGGCATGTAAAGTTCAGATCAATTCCCAACATATCTTCATGTCTCCATGAGAACATGCTCTTTTGCTCTTTAAAAAAATTAATCAATTCTTGTTTGAGGACTGGCTCCAAAGTTGAGCCAATATGTGTGGTTTTTTCTAGTCTTTCGTCATCTAGGACAATTGTTTTCGTGGCCTCTGTAAACCTTCATTTAACTAAATCAGCCTTCTCACAAGGTTCTAAGGTTTCAATCTGGTAGGTTATAGTAAGTTTCTTTCTTTCATCTTAGTCGATTGAAGTATGATAGCATTCCCTAGCTTCAATTTGATTTCCTTAATAATGGCGACCCCATAATGAGTGGCGAACTTCATACACTGGTAGACAATAAATGGTATTGCTTTAAGCTTTTTCCAGGACAACCCTGCTAAGGATCATGTGATAGGATGATTAAACGTTCATGTCTTAGAGAAAGAAGAGGATCCTTTTAGTTCGACTAGTTGGCCATGTGCCGATCAAAACTTCTAACTTGACAATCCCAAATGTATATACGTTTTCACCCGAGAATCCTATTAGGGGCCTATGATAAGGTTCTAATTTGATTTCATGTAATCCCAAACTCTGGAAACAATTTTAGAACATGCCGTTGCTAAACTACTATTGTCAATCAGGATTCTAGCCACCCTTGCCTCATGTACTCTCATGGTAACGACCAAAAGATCATCAAGTGAAGAGAGTACTCCTTAGAGGTCATTCTTGGAGAAACCGATTTTCAATTTATCTTTGTTTACATTCTTTGGCTTACCATCAACATCATCAAATAAGTCAATTTACCAAATATAGGATCATGCTTTGGCTTTGTTTAAATAGGATTTTCTATCAGGCATCTCATCACCACCACAAGAATCTCCTCCTGCAATAAAATGACAGCTAAAAGATATCATTTTTACCTTAATTTTAGGCTCTCGAAGTCTCTTTGGAAGATTAAGGACATCTTCTGAATCATTATCTCGGCTTCTTTTTTTTTGTCACCTTTTCCTTTAGAAGGAGATTCTGATTGCCTCCTGGAATCTCATTCTTCTGACCTGTCAATAAACTTGGAGAACTTGCCATGCCAGATTGGATTCTCAATCTCATTTTGAAAAGTAATATAGTTATCAGTCGTACGCCCATGGTCCTTGTGAAACTCACAGTACTTAGACTTGTCTCTCCTGTTAAAATGGGACTTCAACTTTTTGCTCCATTTCAGGTCTCTACTCCCTCTGATTTCCTTCAGAATTTGATTCACGCTAATAATGAGAGGAGTGTATTCCTTTTACTTATTAGTTCTCTCAACTTTCTTATCTTTTTGCTCATTATTATCAGAATTTTTATGATTGTCGGCCTTGGCACCTGGATCTTGATTGGTAGCCATAGATTCCTTGGCTTTTATGATTTTACTAGCTTTAGCCATCAACTCAGTCATAGTTTTTGGGGGATCATTGACAAATGCATATTATAACTTCTTAGGGAGCAATCAACTCATTAAAGAACTAATAGTGGTGTTTTCTTCTTAATCTACCACTTCTAACTTTTCATTATTAAAATGTGTTATATACTCGAGTTTGGTCTCCCCTGATCACTAACAGAAGCTTAGTAAGTGAGATACCCTCTTGACGGGTCCGAATCTAAATGCAAAAGTTACTGATGAAGAGCCTGGCAAGCTGTTGGAAGCTAAAGTTTTATCATTGGGGAAGATTATTATACAAAATATGTGTAGATCCAGTGATGGTACTTGAGAATGCTTGACAACGTATCTCATCTGGAACTGAATAAATATTAACTGATGCCTGGTATTGTTCAATATAGAGGACGAGGTTAGTTTTACCATCATATTTGGGAGTAACTACACGTGGCTTGAATTTGGACAGTGTGGAAAAATCCACAATGGATGGAACAAAAGGAGATCCCTTGACAAATGTACTTGCAAGGGATTATTAGACTTATTATTTCTACCAAATGATCTTGCAATTGTTGTATCAATCCTTTCTAAGGGTGATCTTCTGAATTAGTTTTGGTCGAGGAAGCTCCAACATCTCTACCATGAGTTTGTGCTCAGGTCTCTTCCTGGGAAGTTTAATCGACAAGCGCAGAACCTCGTATACTAACCCTGAATCTGGTTGACCCTTCTCCGTGAAATCTTGACATGGAGGGTTCCCTTTGGTAACCTCTACTTGATTAGGGTCCCAAGTGATCGAAAATAGAGGCTTTGCTCATCCTCTTTATGACTCTCGGCCGTTTTGGAGTGAGAGACCGACTGTTATAGTAAAGCAGTGGATCTGAGTGAAAATGTTATCCCTAGACGGTAAGAATGGTTTTGTGAAGATCTAGAAAATTTGGATCGAGTTCTATCGTCCCTAAGAGGTATAGGTGGCATTTCCCTTCGATAGGATGGGGCACCTGTGAATCTTGCTTGAAGCGTTTGAGTAAGTTACCACACGATTTCCTGCATTGCCTCCTTCCCTTTGACGATGTTGAGTATAATTCCCTGTAAGTCTCCCATATTAGATGGAACGTAGGGAATGAAACCACTACCTCTAGTAAGACTACTTTCCAGGATTTCCATTATACTTTAAGGGTATAAAAAATGGGTTGTGAAAGAATCAGGTAAGAAACAACAATGACTTATCATTCCCACAAACGACACCATTCTGTTGATGCCTAAATTTGGATTATTGATCTTAGCCCTTAGTTACCAAATTTACCACCACATATAACAGAGAAAATGAAATTATAAAGAAATACACCAAAGATTTATGTTGTGCAGCTCAGGAATGGAGCTAGGGCAATAGTATTTAGGGTTTAGTTCCCGTCTCCTTTAGTATAAAGCTGGTATGTTCACGCATGTCCCCCTCAGCTGGGGGAAATGATGTATTTATAGTAAGTGGAAACTCAAGTGGTGGAATGCTTTTATAGCTTCAAGCATTTACACCTTTATACAGTTAGATGCAGTTGGACATCTTTCACGTGCATGGTCATGGTGACTGTTGAATATTCCTCGTGTATCTGATGGTTCAACTTTTCGTGTCTAGTTTTGACAGGGCAACCGACCAGAGGGTACCTAAGCTGACCAGTTTTCATCCATTGGGGAAAGCGTCGAGAATATATTGACAGGTGTCACTGTTTTATTACTCCACTGGGCCTAATATTTTGAGGCTACAACAGGGTCAAATAAAATTTAACGAATTCTTCAATAATTGAATTTTAACTAGTATACAAGACTAAACATGAATTCTAATGAGTGTTAATTGAGTATATTAACAATAATTTTAAAAAAATATATGGCCTAAAATGTTTTTATTTTATATAAAATAATTTTATTTAGTAGTTAAATAAAAAAACTGTTTATAATTTTTTTAATAGTTAAAATAGTTTATTTTTATAAAAACTGCTTTTGTTTCATAAATAACTATTTCTTAAATTTTATAAACAGTTTTTTTAATAAAACATAGAAAAGAGTTTTTTTTTTAAACAATATGTTTTATTAAATGGTTGTAAAAGGTATTAAAAAATTGGTTTTAAAATAGTTTCTTATTAAAAATATATATTTTTATAATTAAAAAAAAATTGGTTGAAAATACAATTTTTAGTTTTTAACAACTGCATTTATTTTATGTGGAGGGAAAAAAAGTGGGCGTTTAGATTTTATAAGTCTAAGGGAATAATTGTCATTTGATACCCCAATGGATTGGGGGAGAATGAGGGGGAGTGGGAATATCCACTCCTTTTTTAACGTTATATAATACACGTTTGTATATAATAAGAAAATTTTAACTCGGTAAAGATGGGAAAGAGTTATGGAGGCCATCAATGAGAGAAGAGCTTTTCTCAGTGTGTCAAGTTGGATTGTTATAGTCACACACATTCAATTCTGATGAAATTGATTAATGAGTAAATTATTATCAGATTTCAACTTATCCTTTATTATTATTTTATCCCGTTACCCTTTTAACAATTGAGTAGTTTTCAAAATTCCATATGTTATGATCCGTCAATGCTTGGATGAAAACTCCACAAGACTTGTGCCTGGCCATTTAAAAAATGAAATTTTCATCCATTTCACTATTTCTTTTAAGCTCATTGCCCCAATTCTGTCATAAAACCTAAAAACCTTAAACACCCAAATCTAGGTGCGATTCTTGCACTTGAACTTTCAATCACTTAGATTTCCACCAAATCCAGAATTCCAAAGGCTTGGCAAAATGATTCTTTGCTGAAATCAAATGGAAAATTCTCTTTTAGTGTATGAATATCCATAAGACAATCCTTGTCTCCTTTACCCTAAGATTCATTCACTATCTTGCATTTTTAATTATTTTGAGTGTGTGCTTCATATTTTAAAAGTTCAAGCACTAGATTTAGTTCATCTAATGTAATATGCACAGATTAAACCAAACGCATGTTAAATAAATTATATTTTTGTAATCTCGTCTATCGGAAGCCATTTATTCACTATTAAATTGCCTCACATAGTCATTTTATGGTCATTAGGTTAGATAATGTATACATAGGTGGCTTAGTGGATCTCATAAATAAACTTGATCTAGATTTCATGTAAATGATTGAACTAAATGAAATAGTGAAGGATTTTAGTTGTAAAAGTATTGGTCATTTGTGGTATAAAGTACCTACTGGTAAGAAATGAGTTTTTGGGTTGAGTTATTTAAATGCTGACAATAATGTACTTGAAATGGTTAAATTTTCTCATGATTTCAGGTCAATTGATGACTATGTTGATTAAGAAGTATCTTTATAGATGAGGAGGAAGTTAATATTGATCATGGAGTCAATTATTAGGAGGGAGTTAATGTGGAGAAAGGATTTAATTTGATTTGAAAATGATGATCTGGTCAACATGCATTCCATTAAAGAAGGAGAAACTGATGATGGGCTCCATAAAGATGTGAATTTTGTGGCAATAATATGGGGGTGAACATGAAAATGTTTCATGTACCAATACATGTATTAAAGTAATTGAAGAAAATGAGGCTAATAAAGGGCTAGGGTTGAGAATGACAAAGATTCAGAGTAACATGATTCCGATGATTTAATAAGTATGTCTTCAAGTGATGAGGAAGAAATTACCTTAATTAAACACAAGTATCCTTCATTTATTGTGACACCCCGCCTAATTAAACACCGAGTGATCAGTCCTTTATTAACTAAATTAGAGTATACGGTTGGTTAAGATTATGCATCACTGTCAAAAACTTGTTTTAAAATACTAACCACCTAATATTTAAAAAGGGTTAATGTCAAATTTTATCTTAACCATTAATATAAATCAATTAAACTAAATAACCAATCATTCACCATTCAATTTAATCTCATGCGAACTGAAATAACTGACATAAAATAAAGAAGCTGGAGTAAACATATCCAGTCCAAAATCCGATACAGTAATCTAACTAAATAAATCCAACAACTAGGAATATAAATAAATTAAATCCCAAATCTCCGAATGAATAGATAAGAAGGGACGACATGTCCAACTGAAGCAAATAACTCAAAAGTGCAGAATGATAGACACAGAGACGTCTACAACCAAAGTCCTGTAGCCTCCACAGCAACTACAGCTCGTCGAATGAATGGAACTCCTAAGTCTGGTGTCTTTATGGCTGAGCACCTAAAAATAATTTGACAAGAAAATAGATTTGCATAAAACGGGTAAAAGCCCGAGTTGAAAACAATTTAAAAATTAGCAAGTGCTTAAAATGAGTTATTAGCACATATATTTATCATGTTAAATTATCTAACTCACTTGGGAATGCTCACCTCTCATCTAGTGTGCCGCCTAGGAAATATTCAAAGCCCACTAGTCCTAGTCCCATACTAACTAGTTCTTTATGTCAAAATCCATCATAGTGCAATGCCGTAACCGTTTATTTCCCGCGCAAAGTATACTACATATAATCAACCCCACTTTAGCATAAACAAGCGCTTTAAGTTTTAAATCCAATTAAGTGGCCGCTACTTAATTCATTTCTGATTACATTATAGATTCTACCTACTAAATGCACATAGTAGAGATCAACACAAGTGTATACATATATTCAATCTAACTCGTATATATATATACACACACACACACACAATACTGCACCCCGAGACACAACTGCGAATATTCAATCTAGTTCATAGATTTGTAAATCACCTACGAGCTCTTCTAATTTCGTAGAGGCTAAAGTGGGTAAAGAATTTAATACACTCACCTTATGAATAAATCTATCGGCTAGGGACCTTAATATTTTCTTTACTACTCGGTTGTCTGGTATTTTCTCTCCCAAATTAAAAGTTGAATTAACTATATTGGAAAGTCTAGCATAAAATTCATCAAAAGTTTCTTTTTCATTCATTTTGATGGTTTCAAATTGAGTGGTGAGGTTTTGGAGTTTCGAAGCTTTTACGACACTAGTTCCTTCATGAGTGAGTTGTAAAATATCCCAAGTTTCTTTAGCAGTTTCACATGTCATAATGCGATGGAATTCATCCGGTGTGACCGCACTATACAAGGCATTTAAACCACGGGGATTAAAATTTGCAAGTTTAAATTCATTCTCAGTCCATCTATCGCTGGGTTTGGGAACACGCTCATTATCTGCTAAATGCGTAGGCGGGGACCACCCATTAACGACTGACAACCAAACCCTCTCATCAATAGACCTAAGTGCCGATTTCATGCGCGCTTTCCAATATGCATAATTAGAACCATCGAAAATAGGAAATTTTGAAATTGGGAAAAATTTCATTTTAGTAAAAAATATTTAAAAGGATCTTAAACGCAATAATTTAGCGATCTCTCTCTGATACCACTTGTTGGATGGACCCCCAATTTTTTAGATTTACCAAAAGTAATTTTCTTTTTGATGTGGAATAAAGATGGCTCAACGAAACAATAACATAAACTAAATTTTAATTTCTTTCAAATTAAAATTAAACAAAACATAAAGTGACATTTAAATTAATCAACAAATACATTTTTCACTTAAACATATTAACTCAACCCAAGTCCTAGAAAAATGCCTAACAAAAAATATTCAGTTTGCAATATTAGGCCAAACCAAATTTTATCCAATAAAATTAATGACTTCAATTAAATTAACATTTACCCAAATTGAATTTGCACCAAATAAAACAAGTAGTGATCTAAATCAAATTTTATCTTTATACCTAAGCATGCATCGAATGTGATTTTGTAAAAGATAAAATAAAGAGACAAAATACTACGCCGCGATGCACGAGGAAAAACCCACAACGGGAAACAACCTCGGACGACCCTAGCCTTAAATCCACTAAGTATGGTATTTTTACAAGTACAAGACAAAAGACTTACTCAAATCGACTCGACTCCCTTCAAGCCCCAGATGCATTTTCTTATAACAACCTCCACTTAGTTGACAATCCTGGACTCCACCGGAACCTTGGAACACACATATGAGGCTTTCGGTGCAACCGTCAACCACACATGGTGCCTTTCACCATGTGAGAATGCCGCGGAAAAAAATGAGGCTTCTTCTTTAAGGGATGTAGAAGTAAACCCAAACGAACTCTTCAACTCGGTAGAGTAAAACTCGGTGCCAAACACTCCAAGTAAGATATATATATATATATATATATATATATATATATATATATATATATATATATTGTAACTTGGAATAAACAAACTATGGGTGTAAACACAAGTGTTTTTGAGTAATGTTCTTGAAAATGCAAAAACTTAAAACATGAACTTTTGAACTTAGAAATTTTTCTCTCTCAAAAATTTCTCTCAAAAAGGTGTATAGAAAATGTCAAAAGTTGGTTTTTCAAACTTGGTTCCCTCACATATAACTTCTGTCAAGAGTTAGTGGGTAAGAGTAAGTGGGAACATGGGAAAAACAGATTAAAATTGCCAAAAAATTCCCGCCAGAAATCTCGTTCCAACGAGATTTTCATTCGAATGAAGTCTCGTTCGAACGATACTTCTAACGAAGTTCCAGTGGTCAAGTGGGAAAACTCGTTCGAACAAAAAACTCGTTTGAACGACAGTATCGAACGAACTTCCAGAATGCTTAAAATTTGATTTTAAAGTTTTAAAGAAACCTTCTGAAAATAAACATTAGTTTAAAATAAAAATTACGCCCAATAAAAATTGTTCCAATTTCCTATATAAATATGTAATGCATTCATATCTTAGGATTAATTGGAACTAATGACATTGACGTAGAAACGAGGAGCACTAAACCCGACATTTGATGAAGCTTTATAATCTTGGCCGCTACATATTCAATTAACACGTCATAGGCTTGAATGGATAAACTTGAACACTATCCTATGACTCAAATGTTTTTGTCCGAAATTGATCCAACATAACATTGAGACTTAATCGGAGACTCGTGTCCTTAAAAATCTCCCCCTTTGGCTATTCCGGGACAAAAACCAGCAAAAATCCTAAAGGGTTGTCAAGCTCTACTAAACTCAAACATACCACCCAAACTTGACTCAAGACCCAAGGATCAATATCTTTGCCGATGAAGAAAGTTGCCATATTTAGAAGAATTCCTGCACACTTAAGCAAACTATCAAACACATAGGGAATATCAAAAAATTAAATGTAATTTAAATAATTACTCCCCCTAAATTAATTCCCCTTTTATCAACTTTGATCAACCTAAGAAGATAGCGCTCTCCCCCTAAGTTAAATCTCCTAAACTTAGATAAGATTACAATGGGATTAGATACCATTTCTCCCCTTATCATTCTCTACCTTTTTGTTCAGGAATAAACAAAGGTGATAGAATTAAGAAAACAAAAGTGCATATAAAGCATAGAACATGAATGCATATAAGCAACAAAAGCATAACTAATCCATACAAAGAGTACAGGATACCAACTAAGATGCAAAAAAATGATACCAATACGATACATAAAGTATTAGGCATGTGATATCAATAAAGAATGCACTAAGATGGATACCAATTATGAATTAGATGCATAGATGGACTAGAAAGCAAAGCAAAGACAAATAGAATACCTCGTATATGAGTACATAATAAATATCCTTAACGCACACGCACATATACTAGATTTAAACACCACACATGACACAAAATAAAATAAGCATCGTATGGCAAAAATGTGTCATATGGAAACGGAAGTGTTGGTGTGTGAACTAGTAACAATTAAAAATATACCCAATCACTTAAAACATGTTCACTGAGTTCTCATTTGATTTCAAGCTTCATCACATTTGAATATAACCTCATGTGACTATATAGATCGAACTCAATGAATAAACATACACAATGCATACAAGCCTAGAGTTTTGATGATTCTACAAACCAATAGAGTCATGACATTGAAAGTACAACTAGGATAAACGGACATTGTGCAAACCGTTGATATACCATCCAAACTCCCTCAATTTAAGCATATTATTCTAATCTTTTGAATGACTAAATCAACTAATCAAAATAGGCATTGGAAAATATTTTCTATTAGTGCCATTATTCTTTTCGGCCTTTAGACCATGTATTTCTTTTAGGTCCCAGCAAATGGTGGCTTACTCTCAAAGGATGATTTTTCCTTTCGGAGCCCTTCCCCTTCCCCATGCACATTTATATATATATATCATTTTTATATCTCACACAATATCACGTGCAACGAATTTTAACATGCACTAGTCCTCCTAGGTCACATAACATGTAGATGACAAGATTGGTAGGAGTACACATCACAAAGCTTAAATATGCATATGGAGTTAAAATTTCAAGTGAGCTCGTGCATGTATGAATTGAGGCATATAAAATTAGAATCCATTATATCAACACAAAATCCAACTACTCCATGTAAGTATGGTAAATAACATTTTAAGAATTGACAATCTAAACCAAAAGGTCTAGCCACATGTGAGAGAAAAAGTAGGGATTCAAACACAAGTATATGCCACATCGAGTGTGTCAAACTAAAATACACACAATTTTTTTTTTTTTTGAGTTTTTAAAATTTTTAACCAAAAAAAAAATGTACTCAAAAGACAAAAAAAAAATCACTTGAAGTTTTCATTAAGCCTAAATTACTAAAAAGGTAAAACACAAATGATTAAACAAAAAATCTTTTTGTATTTTTCATTTAATACAAACTAAAATAAAAGAAAATATAATACAAAAAATAAACAAGAATCATAATTCTAGCATGTGATTAAGCATGGAGCATAGACTAGAAAATGATTAAGAAGCATACAATTAGCATGATAATATAACATGAAGTACAAAAGATAAAGTATGCAAACAACTAACACATTAAATCTTTAGATTTTGCACAGGAGGAAGCATGTGAAAGTAAATGAGAATGAAAAATCCTATCGTGTAAAGCTACCACGTCGGATATCCTAACCCAAACTAATGACGTATGACTATCTCAGGGTGTAGGAATCTTGGCTACATCGGTTGCCTTATGTTGGGATTTTCTAGGACCTCGTTTAAGATCAAAATAAAATTTCCTAAGATGACCTTTTCGACCACAATTTGAGCACCTAAAGACTCGGTGAAAAGACTTACCTAATGAATGCTCTATAACATTGTTCCTAGAGTATTATCCTAAAACATTGGTTTTGGCTTTATGAGTTGATTCATGACATGTATCGAAGCCTAAACCACAAGTGTCATTTTTTATTTGAACCGTTCCTAATATTTTATCTAATTTCTTCGAACGACACTCCAAATCAAATTTGACTTTACTAGAGTCTTTTAGTTTATTTTCTAAATCTAAAATGTGAGACTCTAATAAAACATTTCTCTCTTGAAATGCAATAAGCTCCTTTTTCAAGGATTCCATTAAACCTTTAAGGCTATCTCTCTCGCCTTCTACATATTCAAGCTTCTCAATAAGAGCTCTCTCACGTGTCCTAAGGTCTTCCACTAAAACATTCTCATTAATGACCTCGACACGCTCTTTCAAACAAGCTTCTAACTTCAAATTTGCTCTTTTAAATTTAATAGATTCTTCATATAATTCTTGAAATGAAAATTGAAGTTCACTCACATCAACCTCATGATCACTTTCTCTCTCTTTTAGACTCTCACAACCATCAAAAGCAAGGGCATCATAAACTTTGACCGTGGAAGTGTCATGTGTTAAAATTTCATCTGTAGAATCGCTACAACGGAAATATTGCGACTTCTCAAATAAAATCTAATTTTAATTAATCCCAAATTTCAGTTAAACCCTAAAACATGCATCTAGATGATTTATCAAATAAAATACAGCATGCAGGATAAAACAAACAATTTCAGGAAAAATCCCCCAAAGGGGCAAAACCTTTTATTTCACTATAATTTATAAGAAAACGGCTTACACGGATTACAATGAAATAAGTGTGACATACGAAATACCCTTAGACGTCAGTTTCGATGTCTCAGTTGAAATCTCCCGCGGGAACTCCAGGCTTACACGGATTACAATGAAGAAGAAAGATGGCTTCTCCACAAGGGTTGAACAAACTCAAAGTTGTGTTCTTGGGTTTCAAAAAAATTCACAAATATTTGGCAAGCATTTGTGAATCAAAACATGAGTTTTGGGACTCAAAAATATGAATACTTGAGCTAATAAAACTCTAAAAAACGTCTCTCCAAGTCTTGCAAAATAACTCCCACGAAGTTGGCTTTTAAAGGAATCCAAAATGAATTTTAAAATTTTGGGACTCTTGCTAGCATCAGGTACCCCGAACCGGTTCTGGTGTACCCCGAACCGATTCCCCCCCCGAATCGGTTCCCCATGCGGTTTGCGGTACCTCACTGGTTTGGGGTTAAAAGAAAATAACATTCTTGAAGGAATTTTCTCCATCTTCAAAATCTCATAACTCCTTCACCGTAGCTCAGATTGAGGTGTCTTTTCTTCCATTATCTTCGTGGAGTTGAGCTCTACAAATTTTCAGTTGACCAGGCCTCCGGAATATGGATGTAAAATTACAAAAATTCCCTTGAACTTTCCTATCTTGCCTTTCTTTCACTGTTTTGACTTCTCTTGCGTACCACTTGCATAAAGTCCCTAAAATCATGGAACATGAAGTAGTTGAGGCAGATGTGGGACACATTAATGGACATGTTGAATGCTTGATTCTCGAAATTCAGATATAGGCCGTCATGTGAGATCGTGAGGTGACGTGCCAAATGTAGAGGCATACGACATACATAAATGTAACATGTTGGACATAAGAAAAATGTCCTTACAAATCTCCCCCTATGTCTATGCCGGTGCATACATAAAAAATCTGAATTATCAAATAACAACAATGCCTATACAAATCTACCCTCCCATGAACCCAAAACTGGAAAGATACAAATGAATAAGTCTTCATCGTTTGTTCTTCAAATCTTCAAAAATGCTCAAAGCTTTTCTCATCAGGGTGTGTAATATATGATTATCAATCTTTGTACCTACACACATGAGAAAAAGCAAAATTCCACATAACGTATCGAGTTTGAAATGGGATAGACAGAGAAACCAATGAATGATAAAAGCATAAGTCAAATATCAAAACTCCCCCAAAATTCAAACTCCCCCATGAAATGATAATTCTTTCTCCCCCTTTTTATGATGTCCCCAAATGGAAAAATAAGAAGAAAAAAAATCAAACAAGCAAAGTCAGGGTGCCACGGTATACAAAACAAAGGCATCTATCAGATGGAAAACGCGCTCTTGCAAAGAGATACTAAAAAATCTTCACAAACTATTTTTGATTTTTTAAATTTTTCATACAAAACTAAGAACCCAATTTGAAAAATATGTAAAACATGATACAAAATTCACACAATAGATTTAAACTCAAACAACCAAGTCATGAAAACGGAATGTATGGGTGTGAACACATTCGATAGGTAAATCAACTCAATCAATCATATGTGCACGATGCATAGTGTACTCCTAAAGAATGAACATCAAAAGTATCCTTAGGTGTAAAAATTTATTGAATTTAAATGACATCGTCTTATGCAAATCAACAAATCAAAGTCTAAATGATTTCCACACCAATAACGTCCAAAACAATTTAGCTCATTTGCAAGCATTTCAAGGACGTGCAAACCCGTTTTAATTATCCAACCAAACTCCCTCATAGATATTTTCTTTTAGATGTAATCTAAATTCTCAAACTTTGGAGAATTGGAGCAAAATCCTAAATGGCCCCTTTTTGGCATTTATATCTTTTTATTGCCTTTCAATTTTTTCAGGCTCTTTTAACCTCTTTGGACCCCAGATAATAAAATTCCTCCATTTTTTAGGTCTAATTTAACAGTGGCTTAGTATTCGCAAAGGCAAAATAAACCTTTCGCAGCCCTTCCCCGTTTTCAAAACAATGCACACAAACTCACAAAACGGTTTTTATATGCACAATTTCCTTATCAAAATTTATCGCGCTTGGTTCGTTTTAAGGAGAGGATTGAAGTGAAAACACCCAACCAACATGTGATAAGACAAGCACAATAATCAAACAAATCCGTGCATGTGTGCAATAAAGGAAACATGAGTTAAACAAGTAGGAAGTAACACTTAATTACATCTTAATGACTCTAAACATTATAAAGCACAAGGATGAATTGACCTATTGTCTCAACACACTATCAGATAGTCACATGAAAAAAATAAAATGATGTTGTGACTTGGTCATCCTAAGTGTCCATCCATAAACGGTGCAAAAAAAATACCAAAATCTTTTTGGATTTTCCAAATTTTTTTAAATAAAATCTTTTTGTATTTTTCAAAAATTTTCAAAAGAAAAAAAATATACAAAAAGTACAAGTCATCACACTAGCAAAAATATATCATGAAAACACAACTAGTGTATGACAAACATGCAAACATAATCAACCAAAAGATTTCACATGGGGTGATCACGTGCAAACAAACGGGAATCGTGGACAAATAAAACATAAGTCCCTAAATTCGATTTTCTAACCAAAATAGACGTGTAACGGAGTGTGGGGGTTTTGGGAATCGAATTTAATCTTTCATTAATCTTCCTAGATCCATTTAAAAGCTTGTAACAAAAGTGCCTAAGATGACCTTGCCTACCGCAATGTGTGCAAGAGTAAATCGAGCGGTGTGTATTACCTGGCCCTCTCCTCAAATTTCTCGATTGCCCTCTCTGAATTTGCCTTGGTGGGTCTCTCCTAATGATCCTTGGAGGTTCTCTCATGATGTTAGTATGGGGCTCTTTCCTAACAAACTTAGGTGCCTCTTTCTTAACAATCCTAGGAGGCTCTCTCACACATGTGGGAATGGGTTCAACATATTTTTCAAGATCAATCCCACCCCTATCCATTTTGATCTTGACTGTGCCTAAAATCTTATCAAGTTTTCCAGACCTAGACTCCAAATCAAATTTCACCTTACATGAATCTTTCAATTTCACCTCAAGTTCACCTATCCTAGATTCAAGTACACGTCTAGAATCCTCAAACTCTAAAAGATCCCTTTTCATAGTCTCCATCAACCCTCTAAGACCATCTCTCTCACCCTCGACGTACTCAAGATTCTCTTTCAAAATTTTCTCACGTGCCCTAACTTCTTCAACTAAAACATCATTATTTTTTAAGGCACACTCTTTCAATTGAGCTTGCAAGTTCAAATTTTTTTCTTTGTTTTCAAAGTTTCAGCATAAAGTTCATTGAAAGAAATTTGCAAGTCATGCTCATCTACACTTTCATCCTCACTCCCATCACCCTCACTATCATGGGATTCACTCTCAGTGGCTGTGGAAGAAGTATCATCACCATTCTGATGAGTAGACACACAGTTGGGAAGGACACGCTTACTTGCATAAAAATTTTCTTCACTCGGGTTACTCTCACTAAGGGTGGCAACACAAATAATTGGTTTGTTAAAACTGTCCCTAATTTTGGTGGGGCACTCATCTATGTTATGGCCAATACCCTCACAACAAAGACATCTCTCAGATTCTTTCCTTTCAACAAGAGATTTAAAAACAGATTTCACTCGAGATTTCCAAATAGAGTTTTCAAATAATTGAGTTCTAATATCATCAAAACCACCGAAAGCCATTTTTGCGAGAAAAATAGGATCAAACACAATAACTTAGTGCAACAGGCTTTGACACAAAGGTACATGCAAAAAATCAGTATCATGCGATAAATTAGCGTAACCCGCTCTGATACCAATTTGTAGAATCTCTACAGCGGAAATATTACAACTTCTCAAATAAAATCCAGTTTTAATTAATCCCAAATTTTAGTTAAACCCTAAAACATGCATCTAGAGGATTTATCAAATAAAATACAGCATGCAGGATAAAATAAATAATTTCAGGAAAAATCCCCCAAAGGGGCAAAATCTTTTATTTCACTATAATTTGTAAGAAAATGGCTTACACGAATTACAATGAAATAAGTGCGACATACGAAATACCCTCAGGCATCGGTTTCGATGTCTCAGCTGAAATCTCCCTCAGGAACTCCAGGTGGTCAGCAATAAAGAAGAGAAACGGCTTCTCCACAAGTTTGTCGGCTGGAATTTTCCCTTTCCAGGAGGGCAGCAATGAAGAAGAAAGACGGCTTCCCCACAAGGGTTGAACAAACTCAAAATTGTGTTCTTGGGTTTCAAAAAGATTCACAAATATTTGGCAAGGATGTATGAATCAAAACATGAGTTTTGAGACTCAAAAATATGAATACTTGAGCTAATAGAATTCTCAAAAACGTCTCTCCAAGTCTTGCAAAATAACTCCCCCAAAGTTGGCTTTTAAAAGAATCCAAAACGAATTTTAAAATTTTAGGACTCTTGCCAGCGTCAGGTACCCCGAACCGGTTCTGGTGTACCCCGAACCGGTTCCCCAAGAGGTTTGCGGTACCGCACTGGTTTGGGGTTAAAAGAAAACAACATTCTTCAAAGGAATTTTCTCCATCTTCAAAAGGTCATTACTCCTTCACCGTAGCTCGGATTGAGGTGTCGTTTCTTCCAGTATCTTCGTGGAGTCGAGCTCTATAAATTTCCAATTGACCAGACCTCCGAAATATGGCTATAAAATTATGAAAATGCCCTTAAACTTTCCTATCTTACCTTTCTTACACTTCTTTGACTTCTCTTGCGTACCACTTGCATAAAGTTGCTAAAATCATGGGACGTGTGGTCATTAAGGCAGATGTGGGACACATTAATGGAGATGTTAAATGCTTGATTCCGAGAATTTGGATATAGGACGTCATATGAGATCGTGAGGTGACGTGCCAAATGTAGCGGCGAACGACATATATAAATTTAACATGTTGGACACGAGAAAAATGTCCTTACATCATCAATAGAAGAGTACTCACTATCACTCACATGACTAGCCATAAAATCCACAACGCTGGGCTTAGTGGGGGAATCGGGTCCCTCTTCATTATCACTATCACTAAGTGTTACATTATATGAAATAGGTTGCTTATCCTCTCTCCTTAGTTTAGTGGGGCACTCAAAAACCCTAATAACTATCTTAGGTGTAACTGTTATCCCTGACATGAGTGAGCGGGCAACTGCATCCTGATGTCCAAGTTCTTTCCACTTCTCCTTCCATACCTCAGCCACCTTTCCTACTAGCCTACATCTCAACGCGTCTGCAACCACATTAGACTTCCCCTGGGTGGTAATGGATGTGGAACTGGTAGTCCTTCACAAATTCCATCCACCTTCGCTCACGCTTATTCAGTTTCCGCTGTATGAACAGATATTGCAGGGATTTATGATCCGTGAACAAAAGAAATTTCTCCACCAAGAGGTAATGCTTCCATATCCGCAATGCAAACACGACTGCTGCTAACTCCAAGTTGTGGGTGGGGTAATTCTTCTTGTGAGGTTTGAGCTTACGGGAAGCATAAGTAATTTCCTTATCCTCCTATTTAAGTACAACCCCAAGTCCTGACAAGGATGCATTAGTGTTGACTAGGTACTCTAAATCGGGTGTGGGTAGTGCTAGAACTGGTGTTGAAGTCAACTTGTCCTTTTGATCGTCAAAGGCCAACTGAAAGGTATCATCTCATATAAATGGTACCCCTTTGCGAGTCAAGTTTATCAGTGGACCCGCTATCATCGAGAATCCCTGAATAAACCTCCTGTAGTATACTGCCAGTCCCAAGAAACTACGAATCTCAATTGGTGTGTGTGGGCTGCCCCCACTCCCTCATCACTAACACCTTTCTTGGATCTACTAATATCCCCTCCTCAGAGATTATGTGATAGAATAACTGAACTTCTCTCAACCAAAAGTCACACTTTTCATATTTTCCACATAACTCGTGCTCATGTAATGTTTGTAAAACCATCCTCAGATGCTCGTCATGCTCCTCCCTATTCCGTGAATAGATCAGGATGTTATCAATGAAGACGATGCCAATTTGATCTAGGAACTCTCTGAACAGCCTGTTCATTAAGTCCATGAAATGATTGGAGCATTTGTCTGTCCAAACAGCATAACCCGAAATTAATAAGATCCATATCTTGTCAAGAATGCGATCTTTGATACGTACTTCTCTTGTATCCATAGCTGGTGATAACCCGATCTCAAATCTATTTTTGAAAAAAAGGCAGCTCCTCTTAATTGGTTGAACAAGTCATCGATTCGGGGCAACGGATATTTATTTCGTATCGTGACTTTGTTCAACTCTCGATAATCCACATACAACCTCAAAAACCCATCTATCTTCTTTACAAAAAATACTGGAGCACCCCAAGGCGAGGTAATCCTATGAATGAAGTCCTATCCCAACAACTTCTCAGTTTGGTCCCATAACTCTCTCATCTCAGCTGGGGTCATATGGTAAGGTGCTCGGGCTATCGGCCGAGTGCCCAACATCATATCTATGACGAAATCAATGTCTCGGCTAGGCGATAGTCCTGGTATATCTTGGAACACATAAATAAAATCACGGACTACTTGAATCAAATCAATGGGAATCACTACCTCTCTAGAGGTCTCCTCCTCTATGTAATATAAATGGGTGGACGATCCTCACTCGGGATAAGGCAACGCCATTAGGAACATCTCATGTCCCAGTATAGTAAATATAATGATCATATTAAAACAATCTATCATGGATCTATAGGCGACAAGCCAATCCATTCCAATAATGGCGTCATGCTTGTGTATGTTCAAGACTAGCATATCTGTTGGCAATATCAAACTCCCAATCTCTATACTTACTCCTCGGTATATAAAGAAAATCAACGACCCATTCCCTAGCGGTGAGTCTACACAAGTCACTGTGCTTTCTTTCGTGTCTAACAACCCAGTGGCCCATGCAAAGCTAGTAGCTATAAAGCAGTGTAATGCCCCTATGTTGTAAGAACATGATTTTATAAATGTTCATCTCAATTAATTACGTCGTATACCGTTAAAATCGTCGAAGAAGTTCAAGAGCAATCTACATCAAGATGGATCCGAATATATCAAGGTTCTTCATCAAAAAGCCTCCGCAAAGTTTACTTTGGTAAGGTTATGTTTTAAATACCTTAACTTTGCACTCAGAGCTTTGGGATATTTTTTCAAAATATTTTCTAAGTGTCAGAGCGGACTTTTTTCGACAAAATTTGAGAATGAGTAATTTTCTAAGTCATGTAACGTTCCTCGATTTTGATGCTCAGGTCGTTCAAGCGAGATCACATCTCGTTCGAGCAACATTAGATGTCGCACGATGTCGTTCAAACGATACGTGTACTTCATTCGAGCGAGATCCCCTCTTCGTTCTAATGATCGAGGCGATACGATTTTCTATAAATGCACATTAAATGATTTCTTTTTCGTTAAGAAGTTCCAGCGTTTTGAAAGACAGAAAACAACGAATCTGCACAATTGTTTTTTACTTCTTCTTTTAGGGTTTTCATTCCCTCTGTTTTCAATTCAAAAAAATCCCATATGCTTTGGTGAATTATTTTGGTGTTCAAGAACACACTCTACTTTTATTCATTCTTTGTGGGGAGAACTTTACAATCGGAGAGCCATGTGCTATTATGGAGGGAGTCCTTGTGAAGATTTTAGACTGCGTGTCTGGATTGCGCTTCCTGGTGGTATAACTGCGTGTGAACCATTGCTGATTTCTAGCCGTTGCTTTGAAGGTTTGACGAAGACACCGTGCGTTACTCTTGTGAGCGAAAGCAAGATGGTATGTAAGTCAATGGTCTTGTAAACTTCTCAAAGTTCTAGAAATAAAAAGTTTTCCCCTTCGGGGATTTTTCCTGAAATTCGTGTCGCATGCTTTATTTATTTATGGCTTGACACACACACACACACAAATATAGTTGCATGTTTAGGTGCTGAATTAATTTATTTTAAAAATAGACTCTAATTAAATAAGTGTGCCAAAGTAGAAATTTGTGAATTTAATCAATTATCCCACAGTCATATTTTACAAATTGGTTTCAAAGCGGGTTACGCTAATTTATCGCATGATCCTGATTTTTCAAGGATTTTTATTATACAATTTGACTTCTCACGTCATCAAATTGGTATGAGAGCAGGTTACCCTATTTTATTGTGTATTCTTATTTTTCGCAAAATTGTGTGATATTGATTTTTTAAAAATAGTTTTGTGAAAAATCGCAATGTTTCCATTGGAGCACTCATATAATATGATGCCTATTTTTTACGGTTCTAATTATGCCCGTTGGAAAGCTAGTATGAAATCACAATTAAAGGCTATTGATGAACGCATTTGGTTGTTGTGTTAAAGAGGGTGGACTCCTCCCACTATCACCGTTGAAAATATCACCTCTTTAAAACCCGTGTCGGCCTGTACTGAAGATGATTTTAAAATGTCTAATTTTAATTCACATGGTTTGAGTGCAATTTCTGGAGCCGTCATTCCCGACGAGTTTTGCCGAATTATGAGGTGCACCACGTCTAAAGAGGCATGTGATGTAGTCCAATTGACACATGGGGGTACGAATGCGGTTAAAGATTCAAAATTTCCAAATCTTGCCACCCAATTTGAGACCATTACTATGTTAGAGTTCGAAAGTTTTGATGAATTTTATGCACGTTTGTCGAACATTGTCAACGCTAGTTTTAATTTGGGTGAGGCGATTGATAACACGAGTGTCGTTAATTTTTTTTTGAGATCTCTCCCAAAACTCTTTATTCTTAAAGTCACCGTTTTGAACGCTTTGGGAAATTTGAAATCACTTAAGTTGGAAGAACTTGTAGAGATCTTCAAACCTATGAGATTGACATGTTTCCCCAAACCATTAAGTCTAAGGATAAAGGCGTTGCTTTAAAGACTCATTTTAAGAAAAAATTTGTGAGGTTGATTCTGAGGGAGATTTTGATTTTAATGACGTGGCCTTATTTACAAAAAAAATTAAAAAATTTCTCAAAATTTCTAAAGAAAATTCGTCCAATAAAAAGAGATTTTTTGAGAAAAATAAAAAGAAAGGAAAGGACAAAGAAAGCGGTGAGAGGGAAAAAGAAAATGACTCAGATGAGGAGTGTGAGGAGGATTTTGAGAACGTGACTTGTTTTGAATGTGCGGGTAAGGGGCATAAATCATTTGAGTGTCCTACGTGGCTTAGAAAAAAAGGAAGAAATTAACCATGCCCTCCGCAATTAGTAATAGTAGTGAATGTGAGGGTGATGTGACTAGTGGTGAGAAGTTTGTTGCTTTTTTAGCAAGTCATGTGAGCACACCCACTTTTCCCACAATAGTGCAAATGAATGCGATGGTGATAATTTGAGCGCTTCAAGTGAGGGAGAAAGCGAGAGAGATAGTGGAGATGAAAGTGAGCTCCAAAAAGCACTTAGAGATTTGTACATCGTGACCTTAAAAACAAAGAAGTATAATAGGGATTTAGGTCGTCGAGTGTTAGATTTGGAGAGAGAGAAGGAGGTTTTAAGAAAGGAAAAATGTGATTTGACCGATACGGTGTCTAGTCTGACGACACGTGTATCCCAACTCGAGAGTGATCTCGAACGTGCCAGGGAGGTCAAAGTAAATTTTGAGAATGCACCTAAGAAGGCTGAAAAGGTGGTTCTTAATCCCGATGAGGGTAGAGTTGACAAGCTAGGAAAAGGTCATGACGGTGCTTCCACTTATTTTGTAGCACCCGAGCCAATTCACACTTTAGTGATAGATTCACATGGCCCAAAAATTAACCCACCTAGGCATCTGTTTCCCGTTAGGACATTACGTCCTAGAGTTTTTGAGAGAGGTGTTCCTAGGCCCATTTATGTTTGTTTCCATTGCAAGAGGAGAGGACACCTTAGGTAATTTTTCTTTAAGTTAGGTTATGTGTCACGTTTTGCTTCACGTGTTTCTGTCACACATGCACCCACACATGATACTTTACATGCTCCTGGAGAATACATGAGAGAGTTTGCACATTTAGGTGAGCAAGTTAATTTTTTGGTCAAAACTTCACAAAATTTAATGGAGGTTTTTCAGAAGTTGGCACCACCTTTGGAAAACCCCTCTGCACCTAACGATTAAGGGTTGACTTATTTAATAGCATAGGATGTTTTCCATGATGACATTATTTGCCTATTGCTAGTATGTATCATTTTTTTATGTTTTCCATTTTTTTGAAAAATACAAAAAGATTTTATTTTGATAAAATTTTTAAAAAATCCAAAAAAGAGTTTTGTATTTTGTTTACACCGTTTATGGATGGACACTTAGGAAGACTGAGTCACAATATCATTCCATTTTTCATGTTACTATTTGATAGTGTTTTGAGACAATATGTCAATTCATCCATGTATTTTATAATGTTTGGAGTCATTGAGATGTAATTAAGTGTAATTCCTACATGTTTGACTCATGATTTCCTTTATTGCACACATGCACAGATTTGTTTGATTATTGTGCTTGTGTTATCACATGTTGGTTTGGTGTTTTCACTTCAATCCTATCTTTAAAAACAAACCAAGCACAATAAAACTTGATAAAGAAGTTATGCATGTAAGAGTCGTTTGTGAGTTTATGTGTTTTATTTGAAAACGGGGAAGGGATGCGAAAGGTTCATTTGGCCTTTGAGAATACTAAGACACCATTATATCAAACCTAAAAAATTAAGTAATTTTATTATCCGGAGTCCAAAGAGGTTTAAAAGAGCTCGGAAAAATTTAAACGCAATAAAAAGAAATTCATGCCAAAAAGGGGCCATTAGTTTTTTGCACCAATTCTCTAATGTTTGAGAATTTAGATTACCTCTAAAAGAAAATATGCATGAGGGAGTTTGGATGGAATTTAAAACGGGTTTTCACGTCCTTGAAAGTATTAAAAAATTGCTACATAGTTTTGGACGTTATTAGTGTGGAAATCATTTAGACTTTGATTTGTTGATTTGTATAAGATGATGTCATCTAAAATTAACAATTTTTACACCTAAGGAGGTTTTTGTTGTTCATTCGTTAGGAGTACACGTATGCATCGTGCACATAATATTGACTGAGTTTATTTATCTATCGAATGTGTTCACACCCATTCATTCCATTTCCATAACTTGGTTGTTTTAGTATAAATCCATGGTGTGTGAATTTTGTATCTTATTTTTGTACGAAAAATTTGAAAAATAAAAAATAGTTTGTGGATTTTTTTTAAGATATACCTTTGCATGCGCGTAGTTTGATTCATGTTTGTTATGCATTTTATCGTTACACTCCAGGTTTTAGTTTGTTTCTTCTTATCTGTCTATTTAGGGATATCATAAAAAGGGGGAGAACGAATTATGATTTTATGGGGAGTTTTTGCATTATAGGGGAGATTTGATTAGATTTATTGATTTATTCTTATATCATTTCAAACTCGATACGTCACAAAGGTTTTTGCTTTATCTCATGTGTGTAGATACAAAGATTTATAATCATTATATTGCGCACCCTGATGAGAAAAACTTTGAGATTTTATGAAGATTTTTGAAGAAAAGTTTGAGATATTGCAAATTTGTACCCTTTTAGTTTTGAGATTTATGTGAGGGTAGATTTGTATAGGCATTTTAGTATTTGATAATTCAGATGTTTTTATATATGTACTGGCATAGACATAGGGGGAGATTTGTAAGAACATGATTTTATAAATGTTCGTCACAATTAATTATGTCGTATACCGTTACAACCGTCGAAGAAGTTCAAGAGAAATCTACATCAAGACGGATCCGAATATATCAAGGTTCTTCATTAAAAAGCCTCTGCAAAGTTTACTTTGGTAAGGTTATGTTTTAAATGCCTTAACTTTGCACTTAGGTCTTTGGGATAGTTTTTGAAAATATTTTCTAAGTGTTGGAGTGGACTTTTTTTGTCAAAATTTGAGAATAAGTAATTTTCTAAGTCCTGTAGCGTTCCTCGATTTTGATGCTCAGGTCATTCAAGCGAGACCAAATCTCGTTCGAGCGACATTAGATGTCACGCAGTGTCGTTCAAATGACATGTGTACTTCATTCGAGCAAGATCCCCTCTTCGTTCTAACGATCGAGACAGCGCAATTTTCTATAAATACTCATTAAGTGGTTTCGTTTTCATTAAGAAGTCCCATCATTTTGAAAGGCAAAAAATTGCGAATCTGAATAATTCTTTTTGACTCCTTCTTTTAGGATTTCCATCCCCTTTATTTTCACTTCACAAAAATCCCATATGCTTTGGTGAATTCTTTTAGTGTTCAAGAACACACTCTACTTTTGTTCATTCTTTGTGGGGAGAACTATACAACCGGAGAGTTGTGTTCTATTGTGGAGGGAGTCCTTGTGAAGATTTTTGACTGTGTGTCTGGACTGCGCGTCCTGGTGGTATAGCTGCGTGTGAACCATTACTGATTTCTAGCCGTGGCTTTGAAGGTTTGACGAAGACACTGTGCGTTAGTCTTATGGCTGAAAGCAAGATGGTATGTATGTCAATGGTCTTGTAAACTTGTCAGAGTTCTAGAAATAAAAGGTTTTGCCCTTCGGGGATTTTTCCTGAAATTTGTGTCGCATGCTTTATTTATTTATGGGTTGACACACACATAAATGTAGTTGCATGTTTTGGTGATGAATTAATTTGGTTTAAAAATAGACTCTAATTAAATAAGTGTGCCAAAGTAGAAATTTGCGAATTTAATCAATTATCACACAGTCATATTTTACATGTGCCAAACAAAATGCGCCCCATAGTCCCATGGATAAGAAACCCACCCTCAACAATGGGTGGTGCCTGATGAATTGGGGCCTGATGGACGTTGTAGACACGTCCATACTACAACTGACCCTGCTATACCGGAGCTGTTAGAATAGATGGCAAGGCTGGAACCAGGGTTGGTCTGGGAGGGTGGCTAGAAATAGCGATAGCTGGGGCTCCTGGAGAGTGCCCTGTTGCTGCTGCGGGGCTCTACCCCTCTAGGGACAGTCCTAACATTTGTGGCCAGTATTTCCACACGTAAAGAACCTCCCTAAAAAGTGTCCTTCCCTATGTCCCGACTGTCCCCAACCCAGTTTGCCGTTACTTCCCCTCCCTTGGCCCTACAAAAATCGATGCTGCCCCTATTGGCCCTGCTAACCCGGTTGTCCCTACCTAAAACCTCTCTATCCCTGTCTGAAATCTCCAGAATAGAATCTCTTAGCAGGATCTGCCTGATGGAAACCCTTCTCACCCTGACGGACCTGTCCCTGAGCTACGGGTGTCCCACCGGTACTACTACCTCCTGTCCAGCCCTGCTGGATGGACTCCCCAACTCGTTTGCTTCCATACTGGCGAAAGCGGTGGTCCTGACAATATAGTAGGGAAGCATTAACCACATCAAAGTAAGTGGCCAATGAAAGCTTCCCGAACAAGTGCTGGAGAATCTTCCAAGTCAACTCATCGATGAATATCTGAATCTTTTTCTCCTCTGTCTGTATCTCGATCGGAACTAGATTCAGGAGGTCTATAAACTCCTCCTCATACTCAGCAACTGTCCTACCCTCCTGCTTGAGGTTCAGTAGCTTTTGCCTCGTCTCGATCTGCATGACAAAAGAGAGGTACTTGCGGTCAAACCGCACCCAGAAATCCATGATAGTCAAGTTATCTGTCTCCTCCGCAGTGGTGATGGACTCCCACCACTGTAGCGCTGCTCCTACCAACATAAAGGTAGCCAGAATCTGCTTTTTCACTTCGGTGCACTCGTACATCCTCAAGTGGCTCTGTATATCTTTTGTCCCCTGGCTCGCCTTTACCACATCTGAACTCCCTGCGAACTCTAGAGGGTGTACCTTTAGAAAGGCATCTCTGACACACTTCCATGAAGAAGGGAGAGTGTGGACTGGTGTTGGAGCCACTACTGGTACTGATGGTAGAGCTTGTTGTACCACGACTAATTCGACATTAACTGCATGTGCTACAATATCAGCAACTTCCTCAACGTTCATCATTCCCTAGGATGGAGATGGCTGGGGCTAGGGGCGGGCATCCCTATTGGCTTGTTGCGCACGTCTGGGAGGCATCTGAAATGAGAGAGAAGCTTTATATGTCCACAGTTAATATCTCAAATAGCTGAGACGTAAAAACATAAATAATGAATACAACAATCCTAAATATAGGGCTCTACATCAAAGATAGCTATGCGGAAGATATAATAAACCATACAGATCCTAAGGACTCTAGAACCTGATGCTCTAATACCACCTGTGACACCCCACCTAATTAAACACCCGGTGATCAGTCCTTTATTAATTAAATCAGAATATCCGGTTGGTTCAGATAATGCATCATTGTCGAAAACTTATTTTAAAATACTAACCACCTAATATTTAAAACGGGTTAATGTTAAATTTTATCTTAACCATTAATATAAAGAAATTAAAATAAATAAACAATCATTCACCATTCAATTTAATCTCATGCGAACTGAAATAACTGACATGAAATAAAGAAGCTGGAATAAATATATCTAGTCTAAAATCTGATATAGTAATCCAACTAAATGAATACAACAACTGGGAATAGAAATAAATTAAATCTCAAATCTCTGAATTAATAAATAAGAAGGGAGGACATGCCCAACTAATGTAAATAATGCAAAAGTGCAGAATGATAGACTCAGAGACGTCTACAACCAAAGTCCTGTAGCCTCCACAACAGCTACAACTCGTCGAATAAATGAACCTCCTAAGTCTGGTGTCCCTGTGGCTGAGCACCTAAAAATAATTTGACATGAAAAGAGATTTGCAGAAAAAGGGTCAGAGCCCTAGTTGAAAATAGTTTAAAAATTATCAAGTGCTTAAAATGAGTGATTAGAACATATATTTATCATGTTAAATTATCGAACTCACTAGGGAATGCTCACCTCTCATCTAGTGTGCACGCCTAGTGAATATTCAAACCCCACTAGTCCTACTCCCATACTAACTAGTTCTTCCTGTCTAAACCCATCATAGTGCAATGCCGTAACCGTTTATTTCCCACGCAAAGTATACTACATATAATCAACCCCACTTTAGCATAAACAAGCGCTTTAAGTTTTAAATCCAATTAAGTGGCCGCTACTTAATTCATTTCGCATTTCATTATAGATTCTACCTACTAAATGCACATAGTAGATATCAACACAAGTGTATACATATATTCAATCTAACTCGTATATATATATATATATATATAGTATACTGCACCTCGAGACACAGCTGCGGTGCCTGCATACTCTGTTATCATGTCTTGTTGCCTCGCTCATTTGCATAAAGGACTAATGTTCAGTCTCTCGCAAACCATAAGAAACATAACACATATATTGGAGGCGAACATAGTTCCAAGCCGATGGGCTATGCACCCATACGATCGTCATCACTATCGTTTTGACAGGTAGTCTGTACCTAGGTTCTATGCTCTAGTGATACCAATCAATATTCCACCCGAAGGCTCCTCAAGGTAAGATTGTCCACAATGCGCAACCTCCGCTCGATAGCAAGCAACGTAGGTATGTTATACACATAATAATTAAATTAATAAGTATGCACACAACTTATTATGTTCATTAGGTATTCACGCAACCTAAGTTCCTAGAATTATAGATATTATTATCATCTCTACTATTCACTTTATCGCAACACTTCAACTTATTACTCTAACATATACCTTTTCTCTAAGGCTCTATTACCCCGATACATCCCCTTGAGTAGTCTCTCTCTCAACTAATTACTAACTAGGAATTTCCGTTATTCGATAATAGCGTACATTAATTTTCTAACTTGGACCAACCTAGAAGGGTTTCTAACTTGTCCGGGAAAAAAATAAGCAATCTGGAATCTCGTTAGAAGTTCCAGGATTCTCGTTCGAACGAGGTCGTTCGAACAAACTTCTCACTTCGAACGAACTCAAAAATTTCTTTATAAGTCTCATTGGAATTCTCGTTCGAACTAGGTCTTTCGAACGACCTGAGCAGGTGTTCGAACGAGAGTTTCGAGATCAACCCTGTTCTTTCGAAATTTATTTTTCCCAATTCTTTCCTCATCCAAACTCCTCTAAAATTTGTTCCAACTCCCAATTAATGATTCTAAGCCATTCCTACTCATAATGGGGTACTTTATAACATAATTTACATGGAAAATCTTTACATAATCATAGATAATCTAAATAAATGTCTTAAATCCCTAAAAGTCCATTAATATAAACCCACCATGAACAATCACTCAAAAGCCCTCAATTATTTCATGATTTCCACATAAAATTTCTGGATTTATCATTCCTACCTTAGTGTTATTCATATACACACAAACCTATCTTCCAATTTCACAATTTAATGGCGATTCAATCTCAGATTTATAGCATCAATGGTTATCTCATAATCTAGGTTAACATGAATCACATATGCTCAAAAAACATAGCAAGAAAAACCCTTGCCTTTTTGTGAACCTCTGAATTGTTGAACGAAATTGGTATCGGGATGATCCTCTCCTCCCGATCTATGCGTTAGTATGAATTTTCGATGGAAATCTTAAATCCTTAGTCCAATTCTCTATGTCTTCTTCTTCTTCTTCTTCTTCTTCTTCTTCTTCTTCTTCTTCTTCTTCTTCTTCTTCTTCTTCTTCTTCTTCTTCCTCTTAGGTTCTCTCCCTCTCTCTCTCTCTCTCTCTCTCTTTCATGGGTTAGAAACTGTTAAATAGCTTAAGGCCCACGTTCCTTTTTCTTTTTAATTCTTATTTTCGTTCATTTAATTTCCTAAAAATATTAAAAGACCAAAATACCCCTCTAGGGTGTTATGTTGGGATAAAATGCCCCTGACTCCAAATAAAACACCCGAGAGTGCTTTCTGACTATTTTGACCCTTCCGAACACACTGGCACTCTCAAAATATCCATACGAGTAACTTAAAAACAAACCATCCTTTTTAGCTCCATAACTTAATATTGACACGACTACCACGCGCGTCCCAACTAAGTGCACTATAATGGCCATATGTTTCATTCCCAACCAAAATATTATTCTCATATTAATATATTACTTTTCCCGCTAAGTAATATTCCACGTAATTATTTCTGATAAATACTAACTCTCGTCACGCTAGTAATTATTACAATTAAGTTCGGATCAATTACAAATTAAATTTTTTCCATTTAAATCAATTAATCCAAATTCCATAATTAAATAAAATTCTACAAAAATACGGGATATTACATTTATACCTAAAAGAGACATAAAAAATCCTATATTTTTAGTTTGACATGGAATTTTAGCCAGCTACCCAATTTGGAGAATCTGTGAGGGAATATGTTGTTTTGAACAAAAAAATGTCTGAATTATAAAGGATAAGAATTAGAGAGGAAAGGTTAGGTGTGCACGAGCTTGTCTATTGGAGGTGTTAGCTTCAAAATTACATGAAAGTGACACTTTTGAAGTGAAGAAAGTTATAGGAGAACATTTAAATTTAAGGACAAGTTTCAATAACAAGAATGTAACTTCCTGTTGGTTGGCTAATAGGTATGTTGATAATGTAAGATTTAATTCTCAATGGCAGCTCAATTAGGGAAACTGTTAGGAAGGGCCATGCAATTTCTAAACTAAAAGCAAAAAATAAAGAGCCAAAACAAAAGCAAGGGTACTTATTGAAGGGGATTTGAGTGAACGTTACAAGCAAGAGAATATATAGTAAGGTAAGGAAGGTTGGGCATGACAACACTCTTACATATGTGAATGGTCCCGGGGCAGAGTTTTAGGTATATGTAATACTTGGTTGACCTCAATGAGTGGACATCTTCTTATAGAAAATGTCAATCAAATGGGCTACCTTGTGTACATACAACCTAAGAAATATTATGCAAAATTGAAAAGACGAACATATACGTGAATGATTGCTATAAGAAAGACACATTGTTTGAAAATGTATGAACCTATCATCAACCCTCTATGTGGACCTAATCTTTGGCCAAAGGTTGGTTGAGAAAAATATGTCTAGGTCATAATTAGTTATTGTTAAGAACAATACATCTCAATTTTCATTAATTTCATGGAAAACGGGTATATTTCATATTACAGACACACACATAAAATTTATAATGACTTCATATTCCTCCTACCTTCTTACAATCCAAATACATCCCAAAGCACCCTCTCCCTTTTTTTAATACAAGGTTTGTGATCTTGGATTTTGTTCAGATTGTTAACAGTATGGGAATCAATTGCCTTGACCTTTCACACATGGGTGGATCAGACCAGACAAAAAATGAGCAACCCCCATTTTATAAAAATAATATATTTCCAACATATAATACAATTAAATATATGTAAATTGAGTAAGTGTACTCTCCTTTAAGTTGGTACATGTCCAAAATAGTCATCTTTAATTTAAATTTTTCCATAAAATCTTTGAAATAGCATAGATTCCACAATCTAAGTGGTGCTCCATAATTTGGAATGAATGTATGATGGATAAAGTGAAATTTTCAAGTGGTAATACATTTTGGTTAGTGATCAAATGTCATATGGTGAAGATATAGAGGGAAATGAGTTGGATGCAAAATTTTAGGGATATATTGGTAAGAAAAACATGTTTTCACAAATGCTAGGAGAGTTTCCGTCCAAAAATTGATGGATTATAATAGAATGGGGTTTTAAAAACTATTCAGTAGATAAATGGGTAAAAAAAGAAAAAAAAAAGAATAAGGGGTGAACTGAAATCTAGTAACAGTTTAGGGTTTTACCCTTCATTATTCAAATTGAATTATACATAGTAGTTTGATATTTCTAGGATTTTTTTACTTTTCCATATGAGATAATGATAATAATATTTGACATAATCCTCCACTTATAAAAAAAAAATACCCATGTCATTAGACAGTGTTTTAATATCATCAACAAAAACTAATAAATGAAGATTAAACTTTACCCCTTAGAAATTTTAAGATAATAATAACGTCAAATTCTTCTCCCAACTTCATCTTCTTCTTTAAACTAAAGCCCTTGGAAAATATAACTTAAGATCGACATTTAAAGCGCAAAAAAATTTCACCCCTAAAGATTTTTGGTAAATCATGCATTGAGAAGAAAATAAGAACTAGGTTTAGAGATGGAACCTAAGGTTCGAGAATATAATACTATAGAGAATCACATTGTGATTTGTAGGAGGATAAATGAAGAAGAAGATAAAATCCGTGTTTCCTTCCTAGGTCTTCGAAAACCTTGCTTAACCTTCTGTAAAGTTTGGATATCCTAGTGTATGATCCTCCCAAAATCTAGGTAGGTGGTACGTACCTTCTGAGATGAAAACCCTTTCTTCTGAGTGAGATATGGTGGTATATCATAGGCCTCTTCACACAAACATGAATAAAGTTTTCTCTCACCCCTCTCAACCCCTAAAAATGAGTTTTCTATTAAAACCCATTCCCACACCTCTATATACAAGTATAAAAGGTGGGCTTAGGCCAATATTAGTTTTTTGAGAGTTTGGGCCTAACTAATTCTGTATGTTCCCTACACTAGGGATCAAAGATAAATAATTAAATTATCTCCAAATAAATACTCAAAAATCCCAATCCCTATTACCATAATCTATTTCCCTTCTTTATTTAATCAAAATTATTTCCACTAAATAGTTTTGATTTCACTCCAATTTATTTATCTCAGAAATCACTTGGATAAAATGGGTATTATTGTGCAAAGTTGATTATGGTATATAATGATCCCCCACATTCAGTGTCAATACCCACTTGGGTAAATCAATTTACTCTTAATTGATTTTAACCAATATCGAATTAACTCCTTAATTCTCAGACTTAATTTATTTTCTACTCCACTAGGATTATAAATTAATCCACCGGTTGGGCTTTACTTGGTGAAAACAAAGCATATCATTCCATCAAGGGTTATCACATGCCACGGTTTCTATAGCCATCCTGGGGCCTCCCTTTTCTAATTCCCTTCGGTGCGCGAACGGATTTGTGCTCTTTCTCGGTGTGCTCGGTCGTTGTCAATGTGGGGGATAATGTGCAAAGATAGAGTCGCAAGCCTATTTGGCACAAAACATGCAAAACCAAGTAGTTCAATGTTCCGAGTACTAAGTTACGGAATAGAAAGGTGTTAGGCACCCATCCCACCCTTTCGGTCTCTAATGGGCACGTGTTAACCTTCTCGTGTTAGACTTGGTGAAGTGTGTGCTCATGTGCATAATATAGGTCAAGAATGGAATCATTCAACTCGCGTTATGGAAAAGGATAGAGTGAATCCATCCTTAGGAGTGTTCTCAGAAATAATAATTCAAAATAAAATATGAATGGTTGACGAATCACAAGTCGCTATGGAATCGTGAATGTGTATATCAGATCAAACATAAGGATGTAAAGATATGAACTTATTAAGAATATGATATTAAAGAAATATTATAAACGTGCATAGAGGAGGAATCGAATCTCGAGATTAACTTAAGATGCCAACGTAGCCCATGGGGCATAAAAGTCCACATAGTTTGAAGACAATATAGGGTGAGATTTAATCCATAAATCCAAATGGTGGTTTTCTCTTATGTAGGTGTGTAGAGAAAATGTGCTTTAAGAGTGAGAATGTGATGTGAGAATCCCTCTTTTGGAACCTATAGATAAACCTACTTTTCTATTTTTTTCTTCTTTTCATGAAAATAGCGTATGTGAAAATACTACTAATCAAGGTTTAAGATTAATATATGTGATGTAATGAAACAAAATGTCAAAGTAGAAATAAAGAAAATAATACTAAACTGAGAGAATTAAAAATAAGGGTGGAGAATTGGACCTTTTATTGAACACTTGATGTTGATCTTGGATGTAGATATGTTAGTCTTGAAATGGTATGAAAGTGGTATGGAGAGGTGGGGGAATTTACCAAGTGAGGTAAGAAAGTCATGGAATGGAACGTGGGAAAATAGTTTTTTTAGGAAAGGGAACATCTTTAAATTCGAGAGAATGTTCTCTGAATTACTGAGAAGGGTGTTTAGGGGTTCCTTTTCAACGTGAGGTTATGGATTCTACTTATAGGGCCAAGGGGACAACCGATCGATAGGGGTATGGACCTGTCTATCGGCATAGCACCCCAGGCATACTATCTATAGGCAGGGTCCTGGGGTGTCATTTAGTAGTTCAGAATGGGTTTTTTGAGAAAAGGTCATAAAACATAAAACATAAGTTAGAATCATGCATGGGCTGGAACATTAGAAAGGTTATTCAAAGCCCTTAAAGAATTTATTGAGACACTCTCGGATGCAAAAGTTGACTAAGGTCAAACGAGGCCCGAAAGCACCCATTGGTCTCTGGATGTGAAGTTTTCGGAGGAAAATGGATCGTTATTCTGAACCATAAGGAGTATTCACACATGGGATTGAATATTTGAATGGTAATGCAAAGCCATTCGATATTTCATCCATCTTCATTCGATTCGGAGAGTTGATCAGGTCAAAAGGGGCCCGAAAGCACTCAGTGACCCTTCAGAGTAAAATCGGTTATTCATCTAAATCGTAAGGCTGATTTGCATATGGGGTGGATTCTTGGAAAGGGGCTTTAGATCCTTTTAAAAATTAATTAATCCTCACTCAAGCTTGAGAGTTGACCAAAGTCAAATAGGGCCCAGAAAAGCTAGATGGCCTCCAGATCAGTTTTTGATAGTGAAACGGACCATTCGTCCTAACCATATGGTCGATTCGTGCATGGAGTAGACCATTAAAAAGGTAATTTAGATCTTTTATAATATTCATTGACTTTCTCTCCGGTGGGAGATTTAACCGGAGTCAAACGAGGCTTGGGAGCATCTGGTGGCCTCTAAATTAATTTTTTTTATAGTGAAACGGACCTTTCATCTGAATTATAAGACCGATTCAGAAATGGGATATATCGCTAGAAAGGCATTTTAATTATCTTTAAAGATTCATTAAGCTATCGCTTACGCGAGAGAGTTTATCGGGGTCAAACGGGGATCGAGAGAGCTCAGTGGTCTCTAGATCAGTTCTTAGAGAATAACCTAGGGTTTATGGTGGATGAGTGAGTGCTAAGGACCTAAGGAGGTGCTTAGGTGGATCCTAGTGTCTATAAAGAATCTCTCGACAAGCGAGATTGGAATAAATGAAGGTCGTCGAATGATGGACACCATATCAACATTGAGAAAGAGGATTTCAGGTGAATTTTACGGACTTAGAGGATAAGGTTGACCGATTCACATGGTCAAGGTCGGTTCTGAGGACTTAAGGAGATGGGGATTACTCTCTCACATATATCTCCCCTTCTTCACTAGTATCACACCCACTCTCTTTGGATTCACAAAAAATAGCTTCAGAAGTGTCATCACGTGAGTATCTCCATGAGAAGATTTATCGTCGTCGTTCACATGGTTTGCCATAAACTCTACAAAGTTGCGCTCAATGGAGGAACTCTCTCCCTCTTGCGGTTCACTATAAATTAAGGTGGTATTATATGCTATTGGTTTCTTACCCACCTTCTTAAGTCTAGTGGGACACTCCGCTACCTTGTGGTCATAACCCTCACAACCAAAACACCTATCCGACTCATCTATCTTAATATTCTCACATTTATATTAAGGGACTTGATCCGCCTTGTTGTTCTTGAATTTTTCAAGTCTTTTGGCATCTTTCGATTACTTTTAAGACTTAAGAACTTTTTGAAATTCTTTGCCAACAAAGATATATCCTCGAAATTGGTGTCAAAATCATCATTCAAAACTTTAGTCTCCTCCTTTCGGGCTTTCAAAGCAATGCCCTTTTCTTTCTTTAGCACTTGCTTGGAGGTAAACATGTCAAGTTCATAGGTTTGTAAGTCACCTACAATATCTTCTAGTTTCGTTGAATCAAGCATACCCAAGGAGTTTTAAATGATCACTTTTTAATCAAATCTACTAGCTAATGTCCTTAAGATTTCCTTTATGACTCTGTTGTCGGGTATTTTCTCTCCCAAGTGTAAAACTGATCAAATAGCTCACCCTATAACATTTTAATAGTCTCAAATTATGTAGTGAGGTTTTCAAATTTAGATGCCCTAACCATGCTAGTTCCCTCGTGAGTGAGTGAAAGAACATCCCAAGCTTCTTTCTACGTCTCACAAATCATAATACGATTATATTCATCCAGGGTGACAAACGAGGAAATAACATTTAATCCTTTTGAGTTATAAAGTGCAAGTCTATGTTCGACTTTGATTCATGACTCAACTGGCATTAAACTAGTGGCCTCTGCCTCTCTCATGACCTATGGTGACCACCCTTTTTCTATCGCTAACCAAACACACTCATCAATAGCCTTAAGTGAACTTTTCATTCACATTTTCCAATAATCATAATTAATGCCATAAAAATAAGGAGTTCAAAAAGCATGAAATTTTTCGAAATTCATACCAACAAGGACAAGGGATCAACACAATAAAAAATGTTTCTATCTCTCATACTAATTTGTAGGCCCCTTTTTCAAAGTGTGCTTTAGGTGAAAACAACTTGCCTTTAAAAAAAATATTTTCCAGTTTTAATACACTCCAAGTTGGTGAACCAATTTTACTTAAGTCCAATATTATCTTGTTTAAGCCTAAACATGCGTCTAGGTGATCAAAGTAAGTAAAATAAAAAAGTCAACAAAAGCAACGTCAGATGTACGAGGAAACCACTAAGGGAAAAGACCTCGAATGACCCAAGAGAGAAAATCACTATGATACGGTAATTACAGAGGAAGACATACAGACTTACATAACAACTTGATCCTCAAAATATATGATGCACTTCTTCTCTTTAATCGCTCCAGCACAGTGACCATGCAAAAATCCTTCCACGACACTTGTCCACAGTGCACGAGTCCACATGCACCTTGGTATCTATCTATACAGCTTTGGCAGCGTCTACAATTCGGAACATGGCCTTCACCGTTTATTCACCACAAAACTCCAATGAAAGAACTTGTTCAATATGGATGAAAAAACCGATGGTGCAAACAAGATCTCTATAACATATGTGAATGTGAACTCGAATCTTTTAAACACTAAGGATGGTTTTAGATTTGAATTCCTTAGAAAACAAGTGTAGTAATATGTAACTGTTCTATTCCGTATTTTGGTTCTTCACCCTTTGAATAACTTCACCATGTCATTTGAACGACACTGAGATGTCATTTGAACAATTGATGATGTCGTTTGATCCTCCCAAACATAAGGGAAGAATCCATACGACTCTAAATAGTGTTTATCTAGGATAAAACGAAGTTAAAATTGTTTAAAAACATTTACAACATTTTAAAATCAATTATAAACAAAATAACATCTTTAAAATATTTTTTGAGCCCCATAAACATTATGCGTTCATACTTGAGAGTTGATGGAAATGCAATGTGATATAAAGACGTGAAATGTGCACCAATAAACACGGCATGATAAATCTTTGAAACTTGGATGCTATGTCTTCAAACAACACGCTATAAACTTTGTGGGAATCATGACAAGATGAAAATCTATCTATAACTGAAACAAGTTTTCTCTGAAATTAAGTCAATTACATACAAATTAACTCAATTGGAAATTTAGTCCTTACAGGCTTACCCAAATTTCGAAGACGAAATTCCTTTTCAAGGGGAGAAGTATGTAATACCCCGTAGTTTTATATATATTTAATTGGACATTTAAATTATGTGGGTGACACATAATTTAATTAAAATAAGAAATAATAAGAAAATAATTAAATAATAATTTAAAATGACATGAATAATATTTATGTGATAATCCATTTACAAGTGTGATATAGTAAATGAAATTGGATGTCAAATAATATTATGTCATTAGTGAGTAAACGCGACATAATTTAATAATATCTCAATTGGGACACACTTGGTTAAATTATAGTAGGTTGGGATGGAAAATATTATTAAATGACTCGGATGACAATTTTGAGTGCTTGATTGATCTGAAATGGGTCAAAATAGTCAAAATTGAGTAGCTAACGGTTGTGTTTGGGTCTCAGGAGCATTTTAGATTAATCAGGACTAACTTAAGTGACATTTGGACTTCTTAATGGTATATATAAAGTCAAAAATGGGATTATGCTTATGTTATGAAAGGTTTGGGTTTAGGGAAGAGTCATTTCACAAAACCAAAGGTTAGGAGAGTTATACAAAGAGTAGAGAGAAAGTGAAGAGAATTGGAAAAGAAAATTCAACAGTCTAAGGGAGGAATTAGAGAATTTTTCAAGAACACTCTAGGAATGAATAAGTGGAAGGAGATTCTTAGAGGACTAGCTACGTCTTCATAAAAAATCAAACTCTACAAACCTTAAAGCAAGTAATTAACTTGCTATTTAATTTGTTTATTTATCTTTAGTCATATCATAGTTGGGAAATGATGTTTTGGAATATTTTCACATAAAAATGATGGGATTTTGGAAAATTAATTAGAATTTGAAAATAGTTATAATTGGAAAATGTTATAAATTATTAGTTTTTGGAGAATTAACATTGATTGAGAATTCTGAATTTCCAAGAGTTGATATTGATACGAACAATGAGAGTATGGAAATGATTATGTGACTATTTTAATACAATAATGGTATACTTGATGTAAATCTCATGTAAAGATCATGTGTACATGAATTCTATAATGAAATGAATGTGTTTTAGATTTGGATTCATAATGATTATTAATCATTGAGGAATATACGATTTGGTATTAAATTTGTTGAAAATTGAAATGGGCAGAACTGGGATTGACAGCAGGGGAGAACCGGTTCGCCCTCAAGTCGAACCAATTTGGTTTGCCTGTTACAGACAAAATTGGTTAATTAATATAATTCGATCATGATTTAATTTCGGGATTTAAATTGTAATGTTCGAGTATAATTTGGGAACTTCTGGGAAAATAGTAACGTGGAGAAAAATGCCTTGTGATGAATAGGGATATATCCGGGGTATGAATGTGTGAAAGATATTCGAGGGTGCAAGTTGTATATTTGGAAAATTATATTTACATCTAAATTATGGTGACGTAAACTCGAGAATTTAGGCCACGGACTGAATTATGATAATTATGTGTCTAGAATTGATATTTAAAAATATATAAATTAATTTATTAAGTGAATAATTAATTAATTGAGTATAAAATGGAGTAATGAGTGATAATGCATTTTGTGCCATTTTTGACAGGCATGATTAAATAAACTAGGTGAAAACCTGCGCAATGAGCGAGAAAATATTAGGATAGTAATAAATAATAAAACGGTGCATACATTTGTAAATGATAAATGAAATAAATAAAAACAAAATTAAATTATTTTTGATGATGAAAAACTTAGAATGTTGTTGAAAACATAATAGAAATGGTCCACATATAAATCAAATAGATAGATATTTATTGTTGCAGTAGAAAACATCCAATCTTCACTTCTCAGAAATGGTTTTTTTTCTTCCTTTCATCCAATTTCCTGAAACAAAGTAATGAGAAAAATATGTTAATAAGTAAAAAATCAATTTAAAATATTTTAGAATAAGAATTACGTAATGAATTTAAATTACCTGGTAACTATTTTCCTTTTTTAAGTGTTTTCATTTTCAGGTTCAATAGCAGCAGAGACATTTGATTGTGATGGTGAAACTTGACTTACCCCAATGGAGGTTTGACTGTTATTTATAATGATAGTATTGGGAAAGACGTTGAGCGATCTTTTTCCTATTAAAAAAATTATATATAGTTAGAATTTAAAAAAAATATGTATTTTATATGTAATAAACATATATTACCTTTTGATTTGTGATGTCATTTTTTGAGGTATCTCCCCGAATTGTATCAGGTAAGATGTTTAAAACTGTGTAATTTTCATAGCCACAAATTACGTTGAAATTATTGTGCTTCAGTCAGAAGATGAGAGTGGCACCAATGGTTGAGAAATTATATAATTAGAAAGTAATCATTGAAAGATTTTAAAATTAAATGTTTAATAGAATATCTCGTTGGGTGTGTTCGAACGTAACATTAAAGTATCAAAAGTGATTGAAATAAATTGAAGAAATAAAACGTATATAAGAAAAATTAGGTAAGTATCAAGTCACAAAAAAATAGATGATGAATATTCCATTACATTATTTTCCATAATCAAGGAGATTTGAAATAGCTTGAGGAGATGAGAATATAAATTGTTCACCCATGTCATATATATATATATATATATTAGGTTTCTATAGGATGCATTAAGGCATTATTATATATAGTAGGTTTCTATTGAAATCAGCATATTTACTCAGGCACTCAGACGTTAAATGATTCACAGAGTCAAGTGAATCATGAAGATCATCCCAGATAATTTAGGAATGGATGACAGATAGTCCTATGATGAGTGATAATATGTAGGTAACTAAGGTTAATACGTTGACAATCAGACCAGATTTTATAAACCCCATCATGATTATGACCGACATAACTAACAAGTAAAAATTGATGTATTAAGTTACGGTGGGAAATTGAACATCAACTTTTTTATTCAATGGTTGAGTGACCAAACACTCACCTTCTCAAAATTTAAACAAACAAAGTTTTACTCAAATCTGTCATGCTGTTGTATAATGCTTGCGTGGGGAGAACTTGATATTACAGGAGTCTAAGCATGCCAAAGATTTCTTCCTCAATAAATGGGTCTGTCATACGAACAATAAGAAAAGAAGACACATTTGGATATGTGTAATGATGACTTCTTTGTGGTTGATCTGGAATGGAAAAACTTGTAGAGTATTTGAATGAGTTCATAAAGATGTAAAAAATCTTAAGTTCCTTCCATTCCAGATCAGATCCAGACAGTCACAAATGATGTTTTATGATTTTCCAAGCATGAGAACATAAAGACAGTTTGATATTTGTATTGAGGTAATTAAGAATTTATTGAAAATTATATATGATTTATGTACATAACATGTAATTTAAATTCATCAATTTAATTTTAATTAGATATTAGAGAATTTAAAATTTAGTTTAGGAGTTGAGCCTAAGATTTAATGTTCGTTGTTATAAAATAAATGAAAAAATCTATATGCTTACTTGGATTTGAAATCGTTAGTGGCATGAACATCTGGGTTGGTGTAAACTTTTGTTACATTAGTTACTGAAAGAGAAACATTGTCTGGGAAAAAAAAATTGACGATGAAGTTTTAGTTGAGACATAAATATGTATACGTAATAATAATGATAATAAAAAATAAAATTTTAGATACCTTTAAATTTTATGGATACAGTTGAGGTAGAGAAAATAATCAAATGATCCTTGAATTGAGTGCATATATCTCCAGTTATTAGGGATGTTTCATTGCCCCATAGAGTGATTGAAAGCCTTTGACCCCTATAGAATGTAGTATGAATTAATGGAATAATTTTTTTTATATATATTATTTGTAAGAAGCAAACAATTTTAATAGTAAGAATGATGTACCTCTCATTTTCAAGATGTAAAACTCTTTTTTTTACCACTGAGCCTTGAGCAGGCCGATCCTCAACTAGAGATATGGCAATCAAATGACCCAAAACGTATGTGAATGAAGTAATTGATACTTAGATAAATATAGAAAAGTTTAAGGTATAATTATTATTGAGAAAATGAAGTTTGAATATTAAATACCGGTTAGGTACGTGTCATCGCCAATTTTGGACCTTAAATCTTCATATTCAACGAATTGGAAATGATATTTTGGAATGAGCAAATTGTTCCCATGAGATTGTATAAACTTTGATGATGGAATGAATTAAATCATGAGTTTGTATGATGAGACTTTGTAGTTGAATTTTTTTCTCAACAACACTAAAGTTTGTAATGGTGTATACGCTCCCTTCCTCAAGTACCTTTAAAAACATTCATAAAATACAAATATATATTTAAAAAATAGTAAACTACAATAAAATATTATATAATTCTGGAAAATTCATAAACCTATGATTTTCTAGTAAAATAACATTGAAACTTATAAGAAAATATTTCCACAAATGATTTTCACCAAATATTACAAGAATATTTTAAAGTATAAAAAAGATGAAAAAATTTACAAACATTTTACGACAATCAGAAAATACAAATTCATATTTAAATATTCAGAAAAAATAGCTATTACCACATCCAGAAAAAAATGACAGCCAGGGCCAAGTTTGAGGAAGGTCACAAGTTACTGTTGCACAACCAATAAAATTAAAGGGGATAAAACTTTCAAACACCTAATAATGTCCACTTGGAAATATTTCCAGCCAGGAAATTCATTACACAATTTAGTGAAATTTTTTGAATGTTTTGAGGGTAGTCCTTACTTTGAGAGATGTAAACTCTAAGTTCTTTTCATGACAGTGTTAAATCGAGAATAAATAAATAATTTATTCGTATTAGTAAGAATTATCAAGGAGCATGGGTTTATGATAAGCAGAGTATTGAAGAATCAATAGTGGAATTCTTTTCAAACCTTCTTGGTTAATCCTTTATTCACAATAGTAAGAATTATCTAGGAGCATGGGTTTGTGATTAGCAGAGTATCAAAGAATAATATTTCAGTAGTGTCTAAGGCCAGGTTATTAGAATTTATTGAGCAAGAAGAAAACAAAAACATATAAAAACAAATTCATCAACAAATGTTTTCGATTAAAACAATGGGAATAATAAAATTCATGGATGTATGTTTTATGGTAAATATTTCATGAAACATTTGATGCAGGTTTTGTATTATTTGAGACATTTCATTAAACATTTAATTGGCGTTATTTATATAGGGGAAACAGTAATGCCTTCTACATTACAAAGATAACAATTTTGACCCATAACATGAACTGATAATTTTTCATTGAACAAATCATTAAATATTCAAACATATATAACTGTAAAAATGAAACTCTTCCTTCATTTGATTTATGCATAATATGAGTTCACATTTTAAACATGGAAATAGATAAAGTAAGAAATTGTAAACTTACTTGATGAATTGCTCCAGTAGCAGATGTTGCATTACCCTAATGTGAAAATTCCCGAAGATGTTTGTTAACAATTTTGTGATAATCCAAATGACCTCCATGAAAATTTTTATACATCCATATGCATTTACACTTTATAAAATAGGCAGCTAGCTGTATACTCTTTATTCATACGTCATAACTGAAGATGTAATTGAATTAATTTAGAAGTTCAATGGGCGACTGTAGCTATAGTCTAATGGCCGTATGAATATGAAGAGTTGTAGAGGGTTTTAGTTCAAGGATTAAAAACGGTTGTAGAGTGCTTTTGAGGGTTCCATTTGGGACGTTAGCTCTAGAGAATGGTTTTAGGGAAGTTATACACGTGGATAACTTAATAAGCAACTTTCTTACTTGGATAGCCCCATTGATAAGGGATCCTAAATGCTCGATGCGCGGGAAAAACATTAACAAATAAGAAATACGGTGCATACATTCGTAAATGATAAATGAAATAAATAATAAATAAATAAATTATTTTTGATGATGAAAAACATAGAATGTTTTTGAAAAACATAGAATGTTGTTGAAAACATAATGTCACTGGTCCATATGTAAATCGAATAGATATATATTTATTGATGTAGTAGAAAACGTCCACTCTTCACTTCTCAAAATGTTTCTTTTTCTTCCTTTCATCCAAGTTCCTGTAATAAAGTAATGAGAAAAATATGTCAATAAAATAAGATGTTTGAAACTATGTATTTTCATAGCCACGAATTAAGTTGAAGTTATTGAGCTTCAGTTAGAAGATGTGAAAGGTACCGATGATTGAGAAATTATATAATTAGAAAGTAATCATTGTAATATTTTAAAATTAAATGTTTAATAGAATACCTCGTTCGGTGTGTTTGAACGTAGCGTTAAAATATCAACAATTGTTCTCCATTCTGCTGAATAGCTAACGGTGAAAACTTGTCCTCTTATTGGATTGGATGCAATGAAGAATGGTCTTTGTTCGGTTTTTCGTTTGTGAAAATTAAAGTGAAATAAATGGAAAATCAAAGAGATTGAAATAAATTGAAGAAATGAAATGTAAATAAGAAAAAGTAAGTAAGTATTATGTCACAGAAAAACTAGATGATGAATATTCCATTCCATTAATTTCCATAATCAAGGAGATGTGAAATAGCCTTAGGAGGTGAAAATATAAATTGTTCACCCGTGTCATATTGATATATATAGTAGGTTTCTATAAAATGAATTAAGGCAATGTTATATATAATAGGTTTCTATTGAAAAGTTTTGTTACATTAGTTGCTGAAAGAGAAACATTCCCTGGGAAAAAAATATTTGATGACGAAGTTTTAGTTGAGACATAAATATGTATACTTAATAATAATGATAATAAAAAATAAATTTTTAGATACCTCTAAATTCTCTGATTGTAGTTGAGGTAACAGTAACAATAAAATGATCTTTGAATTGAGTGCATATATCTCCAGTTATTAGCGATGTTTCATTGGCCCATAAAGTGATTGAAAGCCTTTGACCCCTGTAGAATGTAGTATGAATTAATTGAATAATTATATATATATATATATATATATATATATATATTATTTGAAAGAAGCAAATAATTTGAAAAGTAAGAATGATGTCCCTCTCATTTTCACGTGGTAAAACTCTTTTTTTTTCCACCGAGCCTTGAGCAGGCTGATCCTCAACTGGCGATATGGCAATCAAACGACCCAAAACATATGTGAATGAAGTAATTTATACTTAGATAGATTTAGAAAATTTTAACGAATAATTGAGATTGAGAAAATGAAGTATGAATATTAAATACCGGTTAGGTATTTGTCAACGCCAATTTTGGACCTTAAATTCTCGTATTCCACAAATTGAAAATGATATTTTGGAACGAGGAACTTATTCCCATCAGACTGTATAAACTTTGATGATGGAGTGAATTCAATCACGAGTTTGTACGATGAGAATCTGTAGTTGAATTTGTTTTCAAAAACACTAAAGTTTGTACGCTCCCTTCCTCAAGTGCCTTTAAAAACATTCATATAATCCAAATATATATTTTAAAAATAGTAAACTACAATAAAATATTTTATATTTCTGGAAAATTCATAAACCTATGATTTTCAGCAAAATAACATTGAAACTTATAAAAAAAATATTTCAACAAATCATTTGCACCAAATATTGCAAGAATATTTTAAAGTATCAAAAAACTGGAAAAAATTTACAAACATTTTACGACAATTAGAAAATACAGATACATATTTTAATATTCAGAAAAATAGTTATTACCACACCCAAAAATAACAGCCAGGGCCTAAGTTTGAGGAAGGACACATGTTACAGTTGCACAACCAATAAAATTAAAGGTGTTAAAACTTTCAAACACCTAATAATATCAACTTGGAAGTATTTTCATTCAGGAAATCCATTACACAGTTTAGTGAAAAAACATGAAAGGTTTGAGGGTAGTCCTTACTTTAAGAGATGTAAACTCTAAGTTCTCTTCATGACAGTGTTAAATCGAGAATAAATAAATCATTTATTTATGTTAGTAAGAATTATCAAGGAGCATGGGTTTCTTATTAGCAGAGTATTAAAGAATGAATAGTGGATTTCTTTTCAAACCTTCTTGGTTAATCCTTTATTCATAATAGTAACAGATATCTAGGAGCATGGGTTTTCGATTAGCAGAGTATCAAAGAATAAGATTTCAGTAGTGTTTAAGTCCAGGTTATTAGAATTTATCGAGCAAGAAGAAAACACAAACATAAAAAAACAAATTCATCAACAAACGTTTTTGATTAAAAAAATGGGAATAATAAAATTCATGGATGTATGTTTTATGGTAAATATTTCATGAAACATTTGATGCAGGTTCTGTATTATTTGAGACACATTTCATCAAACATTTAATTGGCACTATTTATATAGGGGAAATAGTAATGCCTTCTCCATTACAAAGATGAAAGTTTTCACCCATAACATTAACTGATATTTTTTCATTAAACAAATCATTAAATATTGAAATATATATAGCTGTAAAAATGAAAATCCTCCATTTTATTTATGCATAATCCGAGTTTCCATTTTAAACATGGAAATAGATAGGTCAAAAATCTTAAACATACTTAATCAATTAATCTAGCAGAACATGTTGCTTTACTCGAATGTGAGAATCCCCGAAGATGTTTGTTAACAATTTTGTGATAATCCAAATGACCTCCACGAAAATCTTTATATATCTCATAAGCCTTTACACATTCCATTATTAAATAGGCAACTAGCTGTATACTGTTTATGCATACGTCATAAATGGCGATGTAATTGAATTTATTTAGAAGTTTAATGGGTGATTGTAGTTGTAGTCTATTGGACGTATGAAAATGAAGGGCCGTATAGGGTTTTAGTTCAAGGATTGGAATCTGCTGTATAGGGCTTTTGAGTGTTTAATTTGGGACATCAGCTGTAGAGAATGGTTTAAGGGGAAGTTGTACATGTGGACAACTTAATAAACATCTTGCTTACGTGGATAGCCCCATTGATAAGGGAACCTAAATTCTTGTAAAGTATTTTATAGTATTATGGAGATTATTGTTGAATATACTCGTGTGAAAATTGTATATATATATATATATATATGTATATATATATATATTAATGTGAAAGATATATTTATATGGATATAATGACATACCGCTTTAAGGTCTGTCATTGGAGGTTACAAAAGTGAGTGATCTTCCCTAGCTAGTGAATGCAGGGTAAGTATTAGTCATGGGTAATAGTTGCAATGCACGTGCCTATTACAGTTGAGTTCGAGGTGAGGTAATTATGGGTATGGTTATTTCTCACTATCGAGGAAACTTTGACCGTCTCTAACGTCGTTGTCTATTTTTTATCGTAGTTCAGTGTGAGATCCCGACGCGGTAGCTAGGATGATGTGAGTATTCCCTGGATTATGATAGCATTAGAGACCCACATCCAGTAAATTATTATTGTTATTAAGAATGGAAGTTATTCATCTATTGTGAGTGATATATATATATATATGGATGATGTGATAATAAACTCACATAAATATGTGGGGAAAAATATATACATGCATATTGAATTAAAATATGAAAATTAATAGCTTGTGAAAGTATTTAATAATGGTTCAATAAATTATAATTGAGAATTATAATGATTAGCGAATGTGAAAGCTAAATGAATAAATTATGTAGGATGGTATAACGTATAGAATCTAAGGATATTTGGAAACTCACTAGGCGGGTTGCAAAACTAGGTGATTAACATGCATACGTTAGGTGCGCAGTTTAGATGAGAGGTGAGTAGTGTCTCATGAGAGAGTGTGTATTAATTTAAATATGGGTACATGGATATACATTTATTTATGCATTTTAATTACTCACAAAATATTTTCAAAATGATTTTGGGCTCTTACCTCGTGTTAAAATTTATTTACAAAACCTTTTTGGTGTTCATCCGCAAGGATGCCAAGCGTGATCATCTTCCCAGATACCGGAGCTATGATAGACTATTACAGGATTCTTGTTTAGTCATTTCCATTCCTTTGTTCTAGTTCAGGACTCTTGACTATAATCAGGAATGTCGCCTAAGTCAGGCGATTTGTCTTAGTTTATGTTTGATTTCATTCTGGATAGTATGGAGGATTTTCTGATGATTTATTTAGAAAATTATAACATGTAATAAATTGTTGTTTAGATTTATTTGTTGTTATGGATTTTATTTATATTTCTTAATCGAGATGTGATTTATTATTATATTTTTGTGTCACGTTAATAAAGATTAAAATTGGCATGGGTTAATTTAATTGGTTCAAAGTGATGCTAAGAATTAGCCAATGAGATTCATGTTTCATTTTAATAAAAGTTGATCATCCGTTATTTTAATAGGTGGGGTATCACAATTCTCCAGGAGACAAGTGTTGGAGATTGTGAACATGGCATTTGAGGCATCTGCGAATATAAGTAAGTCCATCTTGAACCATGGTGGTCCAGTAGTACCCTTGATGGATAATCTTATTAGCAAACAAATGACCGTTCATATGGGGCCCACATTGCCCACTGTGGATGTGGTAGCAGTGAGTGGGCATAACTTATTTCTGAACTATGAAAGGAGTCGTTATTATTCCTTCAAGAATATCGACCATGGAGGTCAGGGTTGTAAGGGCATCAACTAGACTGTTCTTTGTACGAGTCAGGTAGTAGAAGGTGGCGTCTTTGAATGGGGATGCCATCTCTTGTAGGTGGTTGTGGAAGGGAAGTAGCTTCTCATCTTAGGCCTTTGATTTTATGAGGATTTAGTCGACAATGAGGGAAGAGTCCCCATGAACGTCTAGATGCTTAATACCTTTCTTGAGGGAGCTTTTGAGGCCTCCAATGCTTGACTCATACTCAGTTATGTTGTTGGTTCAAGGGAAGTCTAGTTTAATGGAAATGGGTTGTGAGAGTCATCATAGGTGATCATGAGTATCCCAATGTTATAACCTTTCTTGTTGTCTGCACCATCATAGAAGATTTTCCTTCTAAGATCTTCCTGAGAGGTGCAGAGAATATCTTCATTCGGGAATTCAGAGACACAAACATCAGTTCCTTCCATGGAGTACTCAGAAAGGTAGTCAAAGATGTCTCTCTCTTTTCATAGATTTCTGTGTGACATACACAATATCGAATTTGTCTTGTAACATCAACCAATAGGCCATTCGACTGAATAGAACGGGATTTTCTAGAAGTAATTTGATGGGATTTATTCGGGATACCAGTTTGATGGGAAAGGCAAGTTCTGTGTGACCCAAACTAAAGCGACATATGCTTTTTGCAAAATACTGTATTGACTTTATACCTAGGAATTTTTTTACTAGAGTAATAAATGGCTATTTCCTTGCTGGACTCTTCAATGTACTAAGGTTTCACTTTGTATAATTGGAGGGGGAAACCTAACTACGAAGGCATGAGCACCGGAGGTCGAGTGAGGTGTCACTTGATTTGGTCAAAGGCTTCTTGGAAGGCCTCATTCCAAAATTTAGTTGGATTATTTTAGAGAAGTTTGAAAATGGGTTCATAAATATAAGTCAGTTGGATGGTGAACTAAATGATTTATTATAGTTTACATAGGAATCCTCAGACTTCTTCTCTATTCGTGAAGGTGGCATCTCAAGTACGACTTTCAATTTGGTAGGGTCTTCTTCAATTCCCTTTGCACTTACCATGAATCCCAAGATTTTTCCTTTAGTGACGATGAAAATACATTTATGTGGATTTAGTCGCATCTGGTATTGTCGCAGTCGCTCGAAGAACTTTCAGAGGGCGGGGATATGACCTTCCCTAAACTTAAATTTTATAATTATGTTGTCCATACAAACCTCGACTTATTTTTGAATAAGGTCTTGCGGGATGGTTCTGATTATGCTTTGGTAAGTAGACTCAGCATTTTTGAGTCCAAATGGCATGTAAGTATAGCAAAAGGTTCCTCATGGGGTGATAAAGGTGGTTTTTTCTTGATGGTTGGGGTGAATCTTTATCTGGTTATATCTGACGAATCCATCGATAAATAATTTAAGGGCGTAGCTAGCTGTGTTGTCTATGATTATGTCGATGTAGGGTAATGGAAAACTTTCCCTTGGGGATGGTTTATTTGAATCTCGATAGCCGACACACTTGTTGACTTTTCCTACTAACTTTGGCATGGGGACGATGTTATCAAGCCATGTTGGCTATTTGACCACTCGAATGAAACCCACGTTCAATCACTTGACCACTTCCTTTTCTCCATTGAGTGACTACTCAATATTGAGTGTTCTTAATTGTTTTTTGATTAGCTTGCATTATGGGAATGTTTGGATCGCATGCTGAGTTATGTTGTAGGAAATTTTGGGCATGTCATCATAGGACCATGCGAAGACATCCACGAATTCTTTTAGTAATTCCTAAAATTATGGACGCTCGTGCTCGTTAAGGGTGGACCCTATCCTAATCTCGCACAGGTGTCTACTAGAACCGACATAAATAATAACAGTATTACCATCATTAATTTGAATGAAGGTATGTTTTTTGTTATTTTCCCTATTAAGACCAGTTAGAAATTGTTCATTTACAAAATCATCATCATCAAGATTTTTATTGGAATCAAAATAATTAATGTAAAGCACAACATTAAAAATTCTCATTTATTTCATGTTAAAAAAAAACAACATTGAGAACCTCATCAAAAGAGGTATCAGTTACATTCATATCAGGAAAAGGAAAAATAAGAATAGGTGAAGAGACTTGAATAGGGTAAATAACAGGGTTAGGTTGGATTTGAGAAGGTTGGACTATTACGGCAATCCAATTAAGGAGAGGCATGTTATTATTCTTGATCTTAGTGGATGGGTCCGACGATGTTGCATCTGAGCGGATCACATAGAGACTCAACTCCGGTGTCTGCAAGTCAAAGGATTCTTCATAGTTACTTTCTTTGGAGTCTTTGATAATTTCCATGGTTTGTTTGGTGAGAGGTCACACTTCATGTTTACAGTCTTTGACCTAAGAATTACTGTTGTCAATATGGTCGTACCATGGTTCTGAGAATCTATAGAAGGGGAAGTCTTATCCCTCCTTGATAAATTTTCAATTTAAAAAGTCTCCTAAAATAGTCATTTTTTCCAAGCTTATTTTTGTTCGAGGTTGGCAGAGATCTTTGAGTTCATCTGTGAAGGTTGGTAAGCCAGGCCTGGGGAAAGACCTCTTTCAGTACAATGGGCTCAAGGATTCCTTTTTGACGTCATCCTAGACCCATCCCAGGCATTGAGTTCATATTTTTAAGCATCTGAATCACATTGACGTTACCACGAGGTTTGTATTTTGGACAGACTCGATCTTTAAAGTTATCCCCTATGGGGAGCTGATCAATTTTAAAACCAGAGAGGAACTTGTCTTTAGTGCCATGTTAAATTTCCAATAATGGGTTGTTGGTGCTTTTATTGTCTGCGCTGTCGTCGTCCCCTAAAATGGTGATAACTAGACCTTTGGCTGAGAAATTCAGTTTTTGATGAAGGCAAGAGGGTACCATTTGGATGCTATGGAGCTAAGGGCGACCAAGGAGTATCTTGAAGCAAGAAAGTATGTCGATGACTTGAAATTTTGTGAGACAATTGATAGGGCCAACCCCCTGTGTGAGTTTTATGGAACCCATTACATCTCAGTGAGCGTTGTCGTAAGCGGACACGACAGTAGAGGTAGGTGTGAGATCACTGACTTTCAATCCCAAATAGTTGAAGGTTCTGAGCAAACATTCATTAAAATCGGATCTTTTGCCGAGAAATGATTGTGGGACTATCTTTTTCAAGACTTTGATGGAGATGTTGAGAGCATAATTGTGATATGGGCCGAACTTAGGTATTTCTTCTATAAATAAGGAGATGAGTCTAGAAGAGGTCAGTAATTTAACCATATTTACGGCTTCTTTAGGAGTAGTAGAGGGAGAAATTATGGTCCTCCGAGGAGTTTTATCAAGTCATTTTAGTGTAGCAGAGAGGACATGAAGAGTCCCCATAGGGTGATATTGGATTTGGTCTTCTTCAGCTCATCGAGGACTTTTCTCTCCTCAGTGGTCATTTTTGGCACTGGAAGTTCTTCGACCACATCCTTTCCTTTGTCTATTTTGATTGCATTAGGAATTGGATCTTTTTAGTATCGCCTTAATCAATTCATGTGGTTTACTGAGGAAGGTAGGACCAAGAACCCCATGACTTCATCTATATCAGGGTGAATGGACACTTTGTTGACTTCCCCCAATAAATCCTCAAACTAGATCATTCCATACAAGTCGACAACTGGACTAGCCTCTTCATGATTTGACTCGTTATCTGAATTGTCAAAGTTATTCCCCCACTAGGTGGTGACGATGTATCCTTACTAAGATTAATCAAAACACTGGACAACATCGATGTCTTCATCATATAAGTCTTCCCACTCAGCGGGGACAAGGAGGAGTTAAGGGACCAACCGTCCCTCAAGCTTAAAGGGGTGGGTAACTCAAAGATGCTATAGATTTCCTTCGTCTGGCATAACATATCATCCATGATCTGTACCATATCATCTAGACTAACTTCTTCAATAAGAACTACCCATTTGTCTGATTCTCGAGTCCACTTCTGGGCTTTTATGAACAAGCCACTAAATTTTTTATAATCGACAAACATCTCGGCCGTTAATTTCAACAAAAATTCTAAAAGTTGGTTCAACACAGCAAGTAGCTCCAAGCTTCCCCCTCGAATTGGATACGTACAATAATACAGGCCCTCGTAACAAGTGACAAAGCTTGATTAGTAAGACATACTGGGTGTAAGAGGAAGAATGGTCAAACCTTAAGAGGTTTATCTCAGACCATAGGGATGATGGGTGTTTTGATGGGAATGGTTTGAGTAAATGGGTCAAATTCTAGGTCAGTTTCTAAAAAGATGGCAGTTTTATGTGCTGAAAGCATGTTGTGAGTGGTATAGGGTTTAGGATTAGGTGATGGGTCAATGATACCCCAGTTGATCAAGCCTTGGATAACATTTCTGAGGTGAAATCATTGCTCGGTGGTATGACGTGCGAATTAGTGGAAGTTACAACAGGCATCGGGCTTGAATTTAAGGAGTGGATTTGGTATATATTTAGGTTCTAATTATTGGTAAACTTTGTACTGGTGATCATGTATCTCAGTATACTTTTTCCTGTAGGAAATAAGCGACTTGGTGCCTAATAGGTAATAGGTTAGGATATGTTATTGATGGTTGAGATTGTAGCACTATCATGCTTTTCATAATTTTGGGGGGTGAAATGTTTGGTCACATTCTTCGATTCAGATTCCAGTTTGGTTCTACCTTTATTGATTTCCACACCAGCCTCTCGAAGGGCTCGAAAGTACGAGTAATATTATCCTCCCGTAGATGCCGAGAAATTGGATAAGATTTTTTTTTTCACAATGCTGACTGGTTCCTCCTCAGAGGGCCTATTGGTCATAGTGGTAACTTTCTCTCTACACCTTAAAAAAAAGATACTGACTGATTCCCCAAGGTTTTTCTTAAGACACTCTAGGTATCGACACGTGAACTCTAACTCTTCGTGGAACTTATATTAAAACATGAATTCTTAGGCCACATCTTCCTAACTACGAATTCTCGATTATTTAAGAGATAAGAACCATCAGATGGCAGTTTCTTTCAAGACCTACTAAAATATTTTAGCCATTATTTCTTCGGAGGCACAAAGAAGGCTCACGTATTGATGATAGCTTCGAAGGTGCACAATTGGGGGCCCGCTGTCCCCAAACTTCTCGATGTCTAGCAAGTTGAATTTCTCTGGAAGTTTAGCTCTGGGATAAGTAGATATATGGGTGTAGTCCATGTATTTTTTCGATATCTTGACTTAGTCGAACGTCTTTAATAGCAGCTTGAGGTCTTCCTTGACCTTATTGATTTCTTCTTCTTTGAGATCCACGGTTACTAGTGGATTTGCCCCTGGTTAGGCAACGTTTAAAATCGAGAGTTGTGATAATGGCGGCCCATTAATAGGTGGGGCACGTGAAACATGCCGGTACACTTATAAGACCCAGACAGGCTCATAAGAAGGTTGACCCATAGCATGAGAAAAGAGAACTTTGAGTTTTTTGGGAAACTAGGCCCAGTGTCACTGTATATCTAGAACCTCAGTTTGAAGCTTATCAACCTTGGAACTGAGTTGGGCTAGGATGGCCATCAGACCTGGCCGAACATTTGGTGCTTGGTCAGTGTTTTTCATGAAGATATCGTGGAGGTAGATCCCAAACCCGAATGAAGTAGAATAAAAGGCGATAGATCTTTTAGGAGATTTGATGGAAGGCCTAAGCCAATAGGGAGCCAAACCAAAATCAGGTATACGATCGACCAGAGAGGGAAAATAGTTCGAATTTATTTTTGAATGAAAGAAGGAGAATTTTTTTTGGGTGTTTTTGGTTTTTTTGAAGGAGGGGAATCTCATAATGATTATTATTATTAGTTTTTCACTTGTATTAGGTTTTCCTAAATGCAAGAAAAATGTTGGATAGGACCCGAGCCCGGGAAAATAGGGTTTAAAAATATATATGACAAGATTGACTTGCTCGAACAGGATACTATTTTGAAAAAAGGAGAAATAGCACAAAATTTTTAGCGGTATGACGACACGGAGTTTCGGTAGAGTTTTGCACGGTAATCGTAAACTAAATATGAGTGCCCTATGTTTGATGCCTATATGAGGTTTATGAATTTTTTGGGTTAGTGGAAGGGTTACCCACTTTGTCGTGACTTCCTTTATATACCTATTGCCTATAAGGGCAATCATTCATTGGTATATGTGTACAAGTCATTTAATATGCCTGATTATACGTGAATTTCCTCACGATATACCTCATGGGGATGGTATGTGTGAGAGAGAATTCTATGTACTCAACGTACATAGACGATTTTTCTACTATACCTCCTATCGTGAGTTCGATCTAACTATAAAATGCCGGGGGGGGAGCCATTCGATATACATCAAAGGTACGAGGTCAATGGAGGGTGGGAGTAATATCTCTTAGGTTAACTATGCCTCATAAGACCAACACCTATCACAAAGTGACCCCCCAATACGGGACAAAATTTTGGTCAATATTGCCATGCTCTGGTGATGTAGTGTGCGAAAATGCATGAGTCTTAATTAGTATATTATGGGGAGAGAGAGTTTTTTTATTTTCATGATGAGTAAAGGGAGTACTATACTAATGAGGGAGCATATAAAAGTGTTGTGAAAAGTAAATCTAGCACTAATCATGAAGAATATGCTAATTATGCTCATAGGAAAGCATGGGGATATATACATGTGAGTAAGTGACGTGTGAGTATTTACAAGTGAGTGTGTGTGGTAGTGAGCCTATACATGGATCAACTACAAGTGTCGCGTGATATGTGTAAGGGATCATGGATATATATACAAATGTGAGAAGTGTGGGTGAGTGCCTGTGAAGCCTAAGCATGGATAATCTAAGTGGTGTGTGGAGCATGTGAGTACAAGTGACACTACATACAAATGTAAGTGTGTGAAATGAATATGGAGAGTACATACAAGTGCGTGAAGTGTATAAGTAAGTGAAAAGTGATATAGACATGAGAAGTGAGCATGATAGATATAAGCATGAGGTAGATATACACAAAAAGTCAATAGAGAAGTAAAGGGAACGTACATGTAGGAGCATATGCACACATGTAGAAATAGAATGACACACATGTAGAATTAGAATCTAGTCCTCTTAAAATAAGTCTCCAGCAGATTCGCCACTGTGGCCATATTGGGACCTCCCCTTCTAAATTCCCTTCGCTGTGCGTGCGGGGTTGTGTCCTTTCTCGGGGCTCTTGATCGTTATCAATGTGGGGGGATAATGTGTAGAGATAGAGTTACCATCCTCTTCTGCACAACATACTCAAAAGAAATGTCACTGCCTCGAGAGAATGACATCAAGAACAATACTGATGCTTGCGAAACCATGTAGATCAAAGTTCCGGGGACTAAGTTACGGAAAGAAAAGGTGTTAGGAACCTATCCCGCCATTTTGGTATTTCATAGGTATGTCTTAATCTTGTCCTGTTAGACTCCGTGAAGTGTGTGATCATGTGTATAATACATGTGAATAATGGAATTATTCAACTCGCACATGAAAAAGAACAGAATGAATTCATCCATAGGAGTGTTCTTGAAAATAATAATTCAAAATATAATATGAGTGTTTGTTGGATCACAAGTCGCTATGGAAGAGCAAGTGTGTATATCGGAAGAAACATAAGCATGTAAAAATATGATCTCATAAAGAATATGATATGAAAGAAATATTATAAACATGCATAAAGGAGGACTCGAATCTCGGAATTAACCCAAGACGCCTACGTAGCCTATGGGGCATCAAAGTCCATGTAGTTCGAAGACAACATATGGTGGGGTTTAATCCATCAATCAAAACGAGGGATTTCTCTTATATATGTGTGTAGAGAAAATGTGCTTCAATGGTGTGGATGTGAGGTGAGAATCACTCTTTTGGAATTTATAGTTAAACCCTAATTTTCTTGTCTTTGTTGTTTTTATGAAAATAGAGTATGTGCAAGTACTAATAATAAAGGATTGAGATTAATATATGTGATGTAATGAAAAAAATGCTAAAGTAAAAATAAGCAAGTAATATAAAAATGAGAGAATTAAAAATAAGGGTGGAGAAGTGTACCTCTTCATGAATGCTTGATGTTGATCTTGGATGTAGGTATTGATTCGTATCGAATATTGCATATTTCCGCCCATTATCTTTATGCATTCTAGCGCTTTTACGTTCCTAAATGCCTATATTTATGCTCATTAACCAGACAACCTTGGAGTTGGATAGATACATGTTTTGCAGGGGTTATTTGTGCTTTTGTAGGTATTGGAACGCTAAAAGTGAGGATCCGTTGCATTTCGGAGAAGTTTCGTCGATGGACGCTATTTCAAGAGCTTTTTAGTCAATTCACATTTCTTTTTTGACTCTTGGAAATTCCACGGATGCGTAGTTCATTGAGTTAGCATCGCGTGGCCGCAAACGGTGCGTCGTTTGGAGTTCGGACGAAGAAGCTAGGCTCGTTTCCGTAATGGACCTTTTCCCCCTCATCATGGACCAAATGCAGCTTGAAAACAGAGTACCGGTCGACCGCGTACAAGGGACCGGTCGACCGCGGTTTCAACTTTTGCCGTAGGAAGGAGACAGTATGCTTTGGCTTAAGGGACCGGTCGACCGCGCCCCTGCGACCGGTCGACCGGTAGTGCCAGATATTTTGGGCTCTTTCCTCTTTCTTTCCTTTTTCCCTTATCTTTTCCCACTTACTATATAAATCCATTTTTGGTTTTAATATCAGATATACACGATTTTAGGTTAGTTTAGCTTAGGGTTTCGGGTTTTTGCTTGGTTCTTCTTCATTTCTCTTTGGTTTGACATCCCATTTGGATTGTAAGTTGACTATTCATCTCCCCTACCATTTGAATATAGTTGTATTTCTTCATTTCTTGCTTTCTAGTTAATTTACAAGCTTTGTAATTTAGGTTTTCTTGCTTTATTTACACGCTTTGATTTACACGCTTTCTAGTATAGATTTACCGCGTTTATTACCGCTTTCCATTTATCGCGTTTTTAACATGCTTTCTAGGTAACTTAAATTAGGTTGTGTTTGAATTGAACTCACTCGGGTTGACGCGTTGCTTTGCTTTGGTGATGGAGTTTACGGGTTTATTTCGAGTGCGTTGTCCTAGTTATTACGCCTAGGAGATTTGACGGGGCATATCATGTATGTCCCGTGCTTACGACCTTTCGCGCGTAATTTCCGGGATATTTGTTGACGCCAAAATCTTATTAGGCTTTTATGATGATTTAGGGCGTAACAACTCTTGATTTAATTAACTGTCGAAACGAGACGCATTTGTAATAACTCGTCGACCCATGTAACCATTTTATACTAATTAACTCGGGTGAGGGATACTCGACGCAACCTATAGTTTTACTCGCTTTCATAATCTAGTTTCAATACCATTGCCTAGATAATCATTTACCTTTATGCATCTTTTCTTTTAGTTTGTAATCATCTTTTACACTTTTATTTCGGAATATTAAACCACTTAAATTCTAACAATTTGTCCCTGTGGATTCTCGATACCCGACTTACCGCTGTGCTTGCCTCGCAAGTGTAGTAGTAACTTAGGTTTTTGTATTGAGTAGGCGAAACGAAAACAACGATTGTGCACTATACACGCGCACACTTTTCGCACTTAATCAGGTATGTTGATCTTATATGTACATATGTTGATCTTGTAATGGTATGAATGTGGTACGGAGAGGTTGTGACACCCCTCCTAATAAAATACCGGGTGATCATTCCTATACTGGATTAAAACAGAAATCTCATATGGTTCATTCTCAGCATCACTGTTGAAAACCAATTTAATTACTAATAACTTATTAGGTTGGCGTCAAAATTTTCCTTAACAAATATTTTTAACCAAACCATTCAAGTAAAATAATCACAATAGTTTATATACACAGAACCGAAATGAATAAATATAAGAACTGAACTCTCGATTTGCATAATACAACCAAATCGAATCTCGCAAACTGAAATGTGGTAAAAGAATAAAAGAATACAATTGGGCTATCGGCCCGAGTATTACTACAGTGCTTCCTATCTAGATTACAAGGATAGAAGCATCTGCAATAAACCTGCACGCATCCACAGCTGCTACAGCAAACGTCTGACTCGAAGGAATCATCCTTCAGGCATCCCTGTGTCTGGATACCTATATATATATATACATATTTAGCAAAAGAGGGGAAAAATAGAGAAACGGGTCAGATTCCGAGTTTAAAAATATTTAGCAAGTGCTTAAAAGAGATATTTTGAAATATGAAATCTCTCATGTTTAAACTGGTATTGCACTCTCATGAGATACAACTCACCCCTCTTCTAATAGTTCACACCTACTGCATACCTTTTAAACAACCTAGTTAAGACATCCCACCTAACTAATCTCTTGAACCCATCTTCTATATCCTCATGACTATCACTCCCCAACGTGATATAATATAAGTTATACGATAAGCTATTACTTAAGCTTTATTGGATATAATTCTCGATTAGATAAATGTAAATATATTCCCCGTTTCTATATAAAACTATATCGTTCATATACCATAACTTCACTTTAACATAAAATATCCCCTATTATATAGTTCTCACTTGAACCTACGATTTACATTTGTATTACTCTAGACATCAAACTACCGGAAGAAGAATAACACCTTATTCAGTTTATACTTTACACCTTTTAAAGGTTATATGACGTCTCAACTTCATAAGCAAGTAATATACTACAAGCAACGAGTATATTTATACCAATTTTATAATCATAAGTATAATAACCATCTCATCGAGTTATAACGAGAGGATGCAGTCTCAAAGTTCCCATCCACATCCGTGTTTGCTCACTTAACCCCGGTACCAAGTCAAATGATTATGCATAAATTCTTCCCAATTTATCCTTTAATTTAGTCACTTTTAGCACCTCGAACAACGTAATTGAGTTGAATTTATCTCATAATATTGATACTGACTTATCCTAACAAGTACACCGAGTTTCTGGTATTTCGTATTGCTTTTACAGGTATTTGATGTCAAGAAACGAAAGAAAGAAATTAAAAGAATAAAGAAATAAAAGAAGGAAAGTCAAAAGGGAAAAACCGTAAATTCTATCCAGAATTCGGATGAGGTACCTAAAGAGAAGTTGAAGATATCACACTTATGAGTACATAGGAAGAAACGACACCTCAATCGGAATCCCGGAACAAAAGATATGAGCAGTCAAAGTTGAGAAAGAAAGTCAAACAGGTAGATCGGTCCGCCCCTACCTCAGACCGGTCCGACGTGCAAAACTCCAGAAGACCCCGGATCGAAAGCAAAACCGAAGAAGGGTGAAAAATAAAAGAACCGGTCTGCCAGAAAATAAAAGGAATCGATCTGCATGGAACGCCGACCGGTCCGCCTAAGGCTCGGACCGGTCCGGCCATCGAGATTCTAAAATCTTATCTTTTCCTAAAAAGAGTCCTAGGGCAGCTGAAACTCCTGAATTGTTGTAGGGTATAAAAACTAATTTTATTATCATTATTTGCACGTAGATTTTTAGTTAATTTTCCATTCTTTTTCAGAAACCCTCGTTTAGGTACAATTTACAGTTTCAATTCCAATATTTGAAGATTATTCAGAAGTTCTTTGATTACAAGTTTTATTGATTACTGCTGTTACTGCTTTGGTGATATTAGTGAGTTATTTCTTCTTTTCAATTCTTTTCTACATCAATTCAAAAGTTTTTCTTAGATTAATCATGGTTTTCTGCAAATCAAACATTGTTTTCATTACTTTCAGCACGCTAGGCTTGATTTTCTAAGGTCGGGATACATGAACCAAACCTGATGTGTTAGTTGCATGTGTATAACATTAATCCTTTGAATTTAGTGATTGATTACGGCTGTATTGCATAGGAACACAATAATTGTAGATCTTTATATCTCGTTTGCCTCTGGGTAACCGGGATGATTTAGAATGCAATTCGAGTGTCACTATCGCGATACCGATTTACTCATCCTCAGATTAAGTATGACGCATGCTTGAACCTCGTATACATAATGCTTGGGAATACTAAATTCTGGGTCAAATTAATCAGTTAAATTTAAAATTAGTATTATAACTGCAATACACTAGGGTTGGGGGATTGTATTCCCGTCCTATTTTTATCATACATAGTTTAAAGTTTTAAATCAGTTTTCATTAGCAGTTTAGGTAATTTAGTATAATTTCATCTTTTCATAATTTCACAATTGCATCTAGTTTAATCATTCCCTAAACCAAATCATTTTCTCTTTTTTTTTAGAGTCGAAGTTAGGATTCCTTCGTCTTTTCCCGTCGTCACAACTTCGTTGTCCTATTTCCCTGTGGATCGATACCCGACTTATCGGATTATTACTTGAGCGACAGGCATGCACTTGAGCCTAGAGCAAACGGATTTTTGAGACACTTTCTTAGTCACTTCAAGTTTTTGGCGCCGTTGCCGGGGAACTAGGTAGACTTAGGATTAGATTGAGTCAATCAAAAGCATTGACCAAAAAAATCCAAAAACATAAAAAAATTCAAAAAAAAAAGTACATAAAGATTCACCATCTCTCTTAATCTTTTAATGCAAAATTCTGAACTCACTCCCACACCCCACAATCCTCCAACCAGCATTTACGAAAATCCAATAGTTGAGTACAACCCCGATAGCCCTCACACTCCAAATGCCCCACAGTTCTGGATCCCACCTCCCACACCGTCACATTCAATCTCAAACAACACTCCATTTTACTTCTTAGGACACACCTACGAGCACACTTCGAGCACACCAAGTCGTGAAGTGAGAGAGAGATATGTCCCAACACAGTAATGCACCTGTCGGTGAGGAAGAGGCCCCGTACCGCCCGCTCAGAGAATTTTTATATCCTGAGCGCATTGTCACTCCGGGATGCATTATACTCCTGTATAATGCCGGGAAATTTCACTTTAAAAATGGGATGATACAGATGTTACCACATTACCATAGTAGGGATTCTGAAAAGCCATACCTCCACATTAGGGAATTTGAGGATGTGTGCGATACTCTCAATGATCAATCTTGCACACAAGAGGTGATCCATCTCAAACTCTTCCCCTTCTCACTCAAAGATAAAGCTAAGACTTGGCTATGATCTTTACCTCCAAGCTCGATTCCATCTTGGAACGAGTTGCAATCGATATTTCACAAGAAATTCTTTCCACCACATCGAACAATCTCCTTAAAGGCTCAAATTCAAGCGTTCAGACAATCTGAAAATGAGCCATTTCATCGATGTTACGAGCATTTCAATGAGTTAGTTACTTCATGCCCCCATCATGGATTTGATTTAGCATAAATCATCTATTTTCTCCATAATGGGCTGAATCTTAACTCCAAGCAACTTGTTGAAACCATGGGAAGGGGTCCCTTTGTCGACTTAGATGCCCACGATGCTGAGCTTCACCTGAGGTATGTCGCCGAGACTACCCAATCCTGGGATACATCTAACCCTAATGCTTAAAATTGAAATCGTCAAGTGACCACCACTCCGTCAGCGTCCGGCCTATTTCATGTAGAAAAGAGTTCTATAGCGGACAGTCAGATCGATATACTTGAGAAAGAAGTGCGAGACCTACGTGGGATATGTGGAAGAGGACTAACTGGATCCCTACCATACCCCGTTGAAAAGGTGTGTGCAATTTATGAGGCGGGTCATTCAACTGAGGAATGCCCGACTATACCCGCCTACAAAGTGATGCTTCAGGAGCAAGTTAGTGGTATATGAGGTTTTAAGGGTAATTTCGGTGCACCTCACGGGAACTCTTACAACCCTTTATGGAAACACCATCCTGGTTTTAACTATGGGTAATAACATGATGCGATGAACCCTACTTCCCATGTTTCCCCTTCGCCACCACAACACTTTCAACAATCTCCACACATGCAAGGGCATGTGCAAGCACCACCACCTCAAGGATCATTTATTCCGCCACCGTGAGGAACTCTCGAGGATACCATGAATCAATTTATCGCAAGCCAGACTGCATCCAATGCCAAATATGATCACTTGATTAGCGACATAAATACAAGTCTGATAAAGATACAATCCTCGTTGAGTGTCCAAGAGAAGGGAAAGTTTCCTTCCCAAGGCCAAAGACCTCCCCAAGGTCAAAATAGTGTTAGCTCCACTTCTACTAAATATCACGAGCAATGTCAAGCTGTGACCACTCTTCGTAGTGGGAGAGTCATTGATTTATCACCTCCCCCACACGACACAACGAAAGATAAGGAGATTTTGCTCGACACGAAAGAGGCCGAAGATGTCCGCTTAAATGAGAGTGACAAAGAAGACGCTAGTGACCCCGAGGTAGTAGTGAAACCACCCTCCGCGTCACCCTTTCCTCAAAGGTTGATTCCTTCCCATAAAGGAAACCCATGTGAAGACGTGCTAGAAGTGATAAAACAAGTAAAGTTGAATTTACCTTTCCTTGATGCCATTAAGAAAATTCCAGCTTATGCTAAAGTCATCAAAGACTTGTTGACAGTAAAGAGAAAGATGAAGGTAAAGAAGAATGTCTTTCTAGCCCAGAACGTGAATTCCATTCTACTAAATGATCTCCCGCCTAAATTCAAAGATCCCGGTGCACCCACCATTTCCTGCATCATTGGAGAAAATAAAATCGAAAAGGCCTTACTTGATTTGGGAGAAAGCATAAATATCCTTCCTTAATCCATCTATAGGCAACTTGATTTGGTCGACGTCAAGCCCACTAAGGTCACTCTCCAATTAGCGGATCGAACAGTGAAGATCCCAAGAGGCATAGTCGAGGACGTGATCGTCCAAGTTGACACTTTCTACTTCCTCGTAGATTTTGTCATTTGGGACACGGAACCCTCATTCAACTCGAGCAATCATGTTCCTATCATCCTTGGGCACCCTTTCTTAGCTACGGCTAATGAAATCATCAATACTCGGAATGGGAGAATGCAACTCATCTTTGGGAACATGACCTTATAGACCAACATCTTCCACATAGCCCAACATAAGGGGTAAGAAGATGATCTTCACGCGGTGAGATTCATAGATGAGATAGTAGAGCAGTACTTTGAGGAGAATTATTGCGGTGACACCTTAGGGTCCTATCTAGTGTCAAGCCACGAGAGTGAGGGGATGTACACCGACTTCAAGAGGGAGGTTAGGGAGTTGAGAGAATTACTCGATGAGAGAGCGTCGGACGAGGACGCGAGGGATGTTAATTGGGTTTCTAGATCCGAGGAATTACCACGTACGGAGACACACATGGTTCCCTCCGACGAAAAGTTTCTAACCCTCGAATTAAAGAAACTCCCCTCCTATATTAAATATGCATACCTAGGAGAGGATGAGACATTTCCTATTGTTGTCTCCTCTAGCCTAGACAAAGAGCAGGAGGGAAAATTGTTTAAAAATTTTGAGGAAGCACCAAAGTGCTTTTGGCTGGTGCATTGCTGATTTGAAGGGGATAAGTCCTTTGATTTGAACTCATAAGATCCATCTTGAAGAGGATGTTAAACCCTCAAGAAAAATGCAAAGAAGGCTAAATACCAACATGAAAGAAGTAGTGAGAATCGAGATTATCAAGTTATTAGATGCCGGGATTATCTAACCAATCTCTGATAGCAAGTGGGTAAGCCCCATTCAAATCATCCTGAAGAAGTTGGGCATGATAGTGATTGAGAATGCCAAGGGAGAGCTAGTTCCCCAACGTACCACCATCGGGTGGCGCGTTTGCATTGAATACTAGAAACTCAATGCGGGAACTAGGAAAGACCATTTCCCCTTGCCATTTATTGATCAGATGCTTGAAAGAGTAGCGGGCCACCCTTACTATTACTTCCTTGATGGTTAGTCCGGATATAACCAGATTGAGGTAGATGTACTTGACCAGGAGAAAAAAACCTTCACTTTCCCTTTTGGTACGTTTGCCTACAAACGTATGCCATTCAGCTTGTGTAATGCGCCCGCGACCTTCCAAAAGTGCACGTTGAGCTTATTTAGCGACATGGTCGAGAGAGGACTCAAAGTGTTCATGGACGATTTCAGCATTTTTGGCACCTCTTTCGATCGTTGTCTAGAAAAACTGGAAAAAGTACTTACCCGGTGTGTGGAAAAGAACTTAGTGTTGAATTGGGAGAAATGCCATTTCATGGTCACCGAGGGAATAGTTCTTAGTCACGTAGTATCATCCAAGGGAATAGAAGTTGATAGGGCGAAAATAGATGTCATAGCTGATCTTCACCCACCAAAATTTCTTAAGGACGTGCGCTCTTTCTTGGGCCACGCGAGGTTTTATCGAAGGTTCATTAAGGACTTTAGCGCCATCGCTAGACCCTTAAGCAACCTACTCATGAAGGACACCCCATTCGAGTGGACAGAAGCGTGCCAAAGATCTTTTGAAAAATTGAAGACCATGATTGTGTCCGCTCCCATCATGCAAGTTCCGGATTGGTCATTACCATTCGAACTTATGTGTGATGCTAGCGATTATGCGATAGGGGCCGTTTTGGGCCAAAGAAAAGATAAGAAAGATCATGTCATCTACTATGCTAGCCAGACTCTTATCGAACCACAACTCAATTACTCTACCACAGAGAAAGAGTTGCTAGCGTTAGTCTTTTCGCTTGATAAATTCCGGTCATATCTTAGTGGTTCTCCCATTACTTGCTTCACCGACCACGCGACATTGAAATACTTACTTGCAAAGAAAGATACCAAGTTGCGCCTCATAAGGTGGATCCTACTCCTACAAGAGTTTAATCTCTCCAATTAAAGTAAGAAAGGAGTAGAAAACTTCGTTACCGACCACTTATCACGGCTTTCGTCCGATGTACCTAGTGATCCCATACGCATAGACGAATACTTTTCGGATGAGCAACTTTTTGCTGCCTCTTCTTTACCCTGGTTTGAGGATATAGTGAACTACCTTGTCACGGGAGCCATCCCTCTCGATTGGACACCGTAAGATAAGAAGTGGTTTATTACTTGATCGCGTAGGTTCTTCTATGATGATTTGTTCCTTTTTAAATATTGCACCGACCAAATCATCCGACGATGTGTACTGGATGACGAGATCCCCAAGGTCATCCAGTTTTGTCATTCGGAAGCTTGTGGAGGCCACTTTTCGATAAAAAAGACAGCCGCTAAAATTCTGCAATGCGGCCTCTATTGGCCCATAATATTCCGGGATGTAAACAATGCTTGAAAATCTTACAATAGGTGCCAACGGATGGGAGCCATTACTCGACGAGACATGATGCCTCTTACCCCCATATACTCATCATTGAGATCTTCGACTATTGGGGTATTGACTTCATGGGTCCCTACCCCCCGTCCTTCGGTTTCCTATACATCCTTGTTGCGGTAGATTACATTTCTAAATGGGTGGAAACTATAGCTACCAAGACGAATGACAACAAAGTGGTGATAAAATTCCTGCAAGAACACATACTTTCCCGCTTCGGTGCTCCGAAAGAGATAATCAGTGATAATGGCAAGCACTTTTGCAATAGGCCATTCACGAAGCTCATGAGAAAGTATGGTATGTTCACAAGGTTGGAACGACTTATCACCCACAAACGAATGGGCAGGACGAACTAGCAAATCGGGAGATCAAGAACATTCTTAAAAAGACCGTCAATCCTACTCGAAAAGATTGGTCACTTAGATTGAACGATTCACTATGGGCCTATCGCACCGCATATAAAAATTAACTCGGCATGTCCCCGTTTCGCTTTGTGTATGGTAAAACTTGCCATCTTCCCGTTGAATTAGAGCACAAGGCGTATTGGGCAATTAAGCAATTGAATTATGCCATGGACAAGGACGGTGAAGCTCGCAAGCTTCAATTGAATGAGTTAGAAGAACTATGCAATGATGCTTATGATAATGCTAAAATTTCCAAAGAAAGGATGAAACTTGCACACGATAACATCATTCGACGCAAAGAGTTTCTTCCCGAGAAAAAATTTCTTCTCTATAACTCTTGGCTTCATCTCTTTTCGGGCAAGTTGCGGTCACGATGGTCTGGACCGTTCGTTGTGAAGAATGTTTTCCCTCACGGAGCTATTGAATTAGACGATTTAAAAGGCGGAAATACATTCAAAGTGAATGGACAACGCCTAAAGCCATATCTAGAGGCGTGTGTGGAAGAAGTTAACACCATCTGGTTATCGGACCCCATTTACGAGGTAGAGTGAGCTGTTACAGCGAGGTCACTGCAACCCCGACGGGTATGGGATGAGAGTCATGTGTGTAGTGAGCGTCGATAGGATTAGGGTAAATTTGGGAAAGAGCATTCGCATGTTCGGGAATATTGAGTCAAGTCATGTAGACCGTTGGTATCGAGAGGTTTTGGACTAAAATGGATCGGGAGTATGTTGTGCAAGTGAAATTTTTTGAAGAAGAGCGTTCGAAACTAAGTTAGGGGGAAAATCCATCCCAAAAACCCTAGGTCGGATCGGTTCCTTTATTTTAGGGCCGGACCCGTTTCTTTAATTTTGAAGCGGACTGGTTCGCTAGTCGGATTTGCCTGAATTTTAAAGGATCAAACCGGTCCGCCCTTATCTCGGACTGGTCCGCATTCTGCAGATCTGTTTTTAACCCTTCCCAAGGTTCACCCCCTTCTCCCCAATCCTCTTCATTCCTTCCAATTCATCTCCCCAACTCCCAAGCCTACCCTTTCCCTCCCAAATTCACCCCATTTTCCCTCCAAATCTAAATCCAACCCCTATACCCACTCCTTCACCTATAAATACACACCCATACCCTCCCTTTCCCTCCACACCTTCAACCAAACTCCTATCTTCTCCCTCCCTAGTTTTCCCAAGCAAAAATCTCTCTTGTTCTCGTGGTCCAACGGGCTTCCCCCACCAAGTACGACTCCACCGACATCCTCCCCTCCGGTCATAGCAAATTCTTCTCCCGCCAAGAGGAGCGATGGTGCCATCGGTTCTTTGATCTGGATTGCAAACTCCATATGGAGCGCACTATAAAATGGACTGGGCTGCCCAACTCCATCACCGCCTTATTAATGGCTAGGGGTTGGTGTCAATACCTTAACGAACCCTATGAAGCGGTTTGGGCAACCGAAGTCTGATCCTTTTATGGCACCCTTATTCGGACAGGCCAATTCGAGGCCCAAACTTATGTGGATGGGAATGTCATCCCATTTTCTTTGGCTCTTATCATAGCCAAGTTATCCGAGTACGATGTTCCAGACGTTCAAGAATTCACCTATCCATGAACCGTCCCCCCGATCGCCAAAGACGTGATCTTGGAACGCATTGCACCGGATGTGTCTTGGATGGGGCAAACGGTCACCGTTGGACGCCTTAACGAGAAGGCGCGCCTCACTTTTCAGATTGTGTATGCCAATATATTACAAACGTCCAACAATTCTGCCATGCGGCCCTGGCAAGAAACTTTAACCTATCACCTATTTGACCCCTACACTTCCATCCACTTGGCCCGCATCTTATACGCCGATATCATCAACGCGCCCTTGGATGATAAGGGTCCTGCCCCACTTCCCTATGCAAGATTGATTACCTCCATCCTTAAGGATGCTGGCATAGCGGCATCGCTCCATCATACTCGCATTCCCGATCCTTTTGGACAAGGGACCCGCACTAAGAGCGCCAAACAGTTAGCTCTCCTACGGGCACGGAGAGGAGGTGATAGTGAAGAAGAGGCTGCCTCAAGCGAGAGCGATGAGGAAGAAGAGGCAACCAACGCGAATGTCGAAATGGGGGATGTTGGTCCGGATAAAGAATCGGCAGACGAAGAAGATAACCCGAATTTTGAGTGGGCGGGTAACGCCCTCACCAATTGAATGGCGGCACTTGAGACGAATTTCGACAACTTTTTGACCGATTATCGTTGCGACACGAGTTTGATACTCCGTTTCCAAGAGGACATATATCGATTACCGTTGACCGATTACCGTTACGACACGAGCTGGGGATCCTAATGAACCACAACCACGTTATTTCTGTGACCCTTATGGCCCCGATGCGCCCGGTTCCTCCCAACCCCTGCCCCAGTGAAGCTTGATGTGGTTCTGACAGTTTTTATTTGTTTTTCCCTGTTCACATGTTTTAATGCTTTTCCTTGTAATTGTACCACAGTCTTGTTTGTTATAAAATCTGCATTTTTCTCCATTTGTTTGTTTTATTTATCGCACTTATTATTTTTCCTTGTTTAGATTTCAGTCCTTTTTGCTTGAGAACAATGCAAAAGTCTAAGTTGGGGGGGGAAGGTCACAAGTTCGTATTTCTAAAACTTCACAAATTTTCAAAAATTCCCAGAAATTTCCAAAAAAATCATAAAATTTTGAAAAATCTAAAAAAATATTTTTGTTCAAAATAAATAAAAATTGGAATTCAAAATTTTCAAAAATATCATTAAAAGTCGGTTTAAAGTCTCAAGTTGTAAAAAAATTCAACATACACAAAGACGAAATTGACTAAAGATGGAAGTTGAGCGAAAATTGACGACTTAACGAATAAGTGTGGAGATTAACAAACCCGGTGAGATTCGAGCCTATCACTCTTTGCGAGTTTTTAAATCAATTCGAGTTAATTGTTAACTCGAAGTTCTTTTCAGCGCCTAAAAAGTCGTCAATGATCTCAAACCTTTCATTTTGATCAGTTATGAAAAACGTGTGTGATATTGCTTTGAAAAACATGCCAAAAGTGATCTCTAAACTTAAATTCATCTCGAAACGCATATGGTAACGCAATTGGCATTTTGGACAATGAAGTAGGCCCTCATTTGTCCCCAAAAAATATTGTCCAGAAAAAATAGTGAAAAATCACCTCTTTTGCAATCCAAATTGAGCCGAATAAATTTTTCCTTTCGTTTGACAACCCGAAAAACCCAAATATACCGGAATTGTGAAAAATGGAAAAATTCATAATTTAGTCCAAAAAGTGCAAAAAAAGGGGCAAGAAAAAATAGATATGCTCAACAAAAATAGCAAGAAAAGAAAAGAAGTGAAAACAGAGAAAAAATAGAGAAAAAGAAAAAAAAATGGCAATAGCCCGGAAAAAGCACAAATGGACATCACAAATGGCTTTTCCAATTCCAATCTTTCCTACCACTTTCATTTTACCCCATATACCTTAAAACCCGAAAAAGTCATAACCGAGTCTAAATTGCAAAATTAGTTACCGCGTGGAGAGCTAATACACCAAAAGATAACGAAGGAGATTAAATGCTCGAAAAAGAGGCAATGTTCCCATTTTTAAAACCGTAATCCGTTGATGAGACCCTTTTACCATAAAATTTTTGTCCTTTAATTCGTAAGCGTGACTTTGCATCCATTATATTTACTCTTTACATCACGCATACCAAGAGAATAGCCACATTTCGAGTGATTCATTTGAGAGAGCATTCCGTGAGATTTTGAAATCAAAACGAATTTTCGGATAAGTAACGTACTGGTCAATCGGTGGAAATCCGAGGTTATAGTTTCGGCTTTGCACACATACACTACGGTTTGAGACTTGTAAATATGACCTGATGATGACTATTTTCTGGGAAAGTTTGAATTGTACAATTTTTAGGTATTTTGAATTTTTATTTGAGTCGAATTTTGTGGGTATATTCACTGCAAACCCTCACGAGACACAACTCGTCCTACTAAGGTAACCTAGGGGTTTTAAGGCTTGTTGCATACACTAAATGCAATCGCTTGCCCGTGAAAAAGGTATTTTATCCTAATAAAAAGTTTTTCAAGAGTTGAGTCTTGCTAGGATTCTTTTACGTTGCTCGGGACGCACAAAGTGCTAAGTTAGGAGGGTTTGATTAGGCATAAATTCTTCCCAATTTATCCCTCAATTTAGTTACTTTTAGCACCTCGAACAACGTAATCGAGTTGATTTTATATCATAATCTTGCTACTGACTTATCCTAACGAGTACACCGAGTTTCTAGTATTTTGTATTGCTTTTACAGGTATTTGATGTCAAGAAACGAAAGAAAGAAATCAAAAGAATAAAGAAAGAAAAGAAGGAAAGTCAAAAGGGCAAAACTGTAAATTCTATTAGGAATTCATATGAAGTACCTAAAGAGAAGTTGAAGATATCACACTCATGAGTACATAGGAAGAAACGTCACCTCAATCGGAATCCCGAAACAAAAGATATGAGCAGTCAAAGTTGAGAAAGAAAGTCAAACAGGTAGACCGATCCACCCCTATGTGACACCCTGCCAAATTAAACCTTGGGTGATCAAGCCTTATTTTAATATAAACAGGTTTCTTAAATGGTTCATTCTTAGCATCACTGTCGAAAGCCTTTTTAAATAATACTAACCACCTAAATGAAATTAAAACGGGTGCCAAATTTTATCTTTCTTAAACAACAAAATAATCCAAACCACACATTGCCAAAACTAGATATGAATATGCAGTATATAAAAAAATCTGAAAGCATTTAAAGTCTTGCCGTAAACCACGGCCCAAAAAGACAACTACAAATCCATAACTAGAATAAACTGTAATAGGAACGATGGAACGACATGTTCCAACAAGAATAATAAAACTGAGATCCTGCACTAGAACTGAAAAAGAGGAAGCGTCTAAACAATCCCTGCAACCTCCACACTGGCTGCAGCTCCCAAATCTCTGACATGAATCAAGCTGGGTGTCCTTGTGGCTGGGCACCTAAAAGGTTTTTAAAAATTTTACATAGCAAGAGTTAGTACTCAAAACATTTGAAAATATTTTGCAAGCGGTTAACACAATTAAGTTATTGATTACACATATTAAGGTTTCGCACGCTCCCTTGAACTTCCTCAACTCTCTAACGTGATACGTAACTATCAAGGGTACTTAGCCTACCTAGTTATACTTCCCATAACCGTAGTTAACTCATTTACCGTTCGTTTTCCTTAACCTTGTAATAATTTCATTATGCCCAAAATTATTACTAAGACATTCACATATCATTTCATTGTCTACTATTCTCAATTTGTAGATTATGCATATAGAAACATTTTGTCCCACAACAATGTATTTAATATTAGTTACCTCTAATATATCCTTTTATTACACACAAAGGACCCTTGGCTCGGAATAAATCATCGACTCCAAGTGAAAGTTGGTTCGGAATGATCCATCGACCCCAACTATCTACAAATATAAATATATACACATATTCTGGTTCGGGACTCTTTCATCGCGGCACCAGTTCAAAGTTTGGTTCGGCATTAACATCGACCCCAAATATATAATAACTTTATGTTAGTTCGGAATGTCACATCGACCCTAACATAATTAGTTTAGGTAATATTCTCTTAACCCAAACCTATTTATATAGATATAGTAGGTACACACTCGACCTAATAAATCATACCCGTACGTAATATATTTTACTTATATTCTCCGTACTTATTAATTACAATTTCTCACTATTGTATTTATTCGAGTATTCGCGTAACTCTAAGGGTCCTAGTTACCCCTCCCTTAATTCAGTAGTTAAGTTAATTTTATCCTACTGGTATTTTCTTTCCGGAATTAAGTCTCACTCTTTCCGTAATTAAATTAACCATTTCAACTCACGGCTAAGTCAATCGTCCTATCGTCATTCCATTTCTCCAACATTCCTACTCAATCATTAGTGGAGGAACCTAATGGTACACCTACTGGTAAATTCCAAGTCCCCTCATAGGAAAAATATCAATTCTAAGGTTTCCATTAAGTAACGACATTGAAGGAAATTTCTACACAAATTTTCTATAGTTCAGACAGGGTCGATCGATCGAAGGAAGATGGTCGATCGATCGACTGCTTTGATCGATCGACATTCATGGGTCGATCGATCGATCGAGCAGTGACAGACCCAGTCCATCTTCTTCCTACGGGTTTCACCATTGTTACATCTCTAACTTTCATGATAAGCCATCTTATTCACAACCAACAATTTCTAATCATTCCTACATGTTCTGGGATGATTACTAACGATTTAAAACAACAAAATCATTATAAATCTTGGCCAAATTCACTGAAAATCTCTCTAATATTTAAGAACCCTAAAACTGCATTCTTTATATTTTTCATCAAACTTCCAGATTTTCATACGAATTTCTCATCAATTTTTCTATGATATAAACATACTTGGCAATTCAAAAACGTCCTACATGCAAATCCTAATCAATCATGGATTATCATCAATTGTTTGTTCCCAAGAATATCATAAAAATCATGTTCTTCCTCAAGCTTAAACATGGGTATTATAACTCAATTATTTTGCAATTAACCACTTGCCTTAAGATTTGTAGGGTCTGATTTAGTGGTTGTTGGTGATGATTGATGATGTTGGTGCCTTAATCCTTCTTCCCAATTATCTTTGTGGTGAAATCTTCCTAAGATAATCCCTCCTTCCTTCTTGCCTAAGGAATTTACCTCTCTCTCTCTCTCTCTCTCTCTTTCTCTCTCTCTAATGGCTATGGTGTAACTCTCATTGTCTAACCCTAGCCACCACTCTTATAATCAGATTTAGGGTTACAAAAATTCGTAGGTCTTCTTTCCCATAATTGTAAAGAGACCAAAATGCCCCCGAATGGTCCTGGTTTAGCCCTAAAATGACCCGGCACTCAACTAGTACCCCCGGGTACACTATTTTGACTAATTCGACCCTTTCGGAATCAACCGTGGACTCTAAATTATCATTTGAGTCTCGTAAATATTTTTCTACTCTCATCCTTAATTTTGTCGAGTTACATCCGGTACGTCCATATAGTCACTAGACCGTACAAATTAACATTGAAAATTTATATTCACTTTAGTAAATTTTCTATAACACATATTCATCTTTATTAACATAATATCTATTTAAATTACTCTACTCGCGTAATTTAAATCAAACATATTTAATCACATTAAATTACTCTACTCATGTAATTTAATTAAAGCGTATTTAATCCCATAAAATTACTCTACTTACGTAATTTAGGATTTAGCAGAATTACGGGGTGTTACACCCTACCCCGGACCGGTCCGATGTGCAAAACTCCAGAAGACCTCGGATCGAAAGAAAATCTAAGAAGGGTGAAAAATAAAAGAACCGGTCCGCCAGAAAATAAAAGGAATAGATCTGCATGGAAGGCAGTCCAGTCCGCCTAAGGCCCGGACCGGTCCGGCCATCGAGATTTTGAAATCTTATCTTCTCCTAAAAAGAGTCCTAGTGAAGCTGAAACTCCTGAATTGTTGTAGGGTATAAAAACCCGTTTTATTATCATTATTTGCACGAAGAATTTTAGTTAATTTTTCATTCTTTTTTAAAAACCCTAGTTTAGGTACAATTTACAGTTTCAATTACAGTAGTTGTAGATTAATCAGAAGTTCTTTGATTTCAAGTTTTATTGATTACTGCTATTACTACTTTGGTGATATTAGTCAGTTATTTTTCTTTTCAATCATGTTCTACATCAATTCAAAAGTTTTTCTTAGATTAATCATGGTTTTCTGCAAATCAAACATTGTTTTCATTACTTTCAGCATGCTTGGCTAGATTTTCTAAGCCTGGGATACATGAACCCAACCTGATGTGTTAGTTGCATGTGTATAACATTAATCCTCTGAATTTAGTGATTGATTACGACTGTATTGCATAGGAACACAACAATTGTAGATCTTTATATCTCGTTTGCCTCGGGGCAACCGGGATGATTTAGAATGCAATTCGCGTGTCACTATCGTGATACCGATTTACTCGTCCTCAGATTAAGTATGACGCGGTCTTGAACCTCGTATACGTAATACTTGGGAGTACTAAATTCTGGGTCAAATTAATCAGTTAAATTTACGATTAGTATTATAACTGCAATACACTAGGGTTGGGGGATTGTATTCCCGTCCTGTTTTTATCATACATAGTTTAAAGTTTTAAATTAGTTTTCATTAGCAGTTTAGGTAATTTAGTATAATTTCATTTTTTCATAATTTCACAATTGCATCTAGTTTAATCATTCCCAAAACCAAATCATTTTCTCTTTTTCTTTTTAGAGTCAAAGTTAGGATTCCTTCATCTTTTCCCGTCATCACAACTTCGTTCTCCTATTTCCATGTGGATCGATACCTGACTTATCGGATTATTACTTGAGCGACATGCTTGCACTTGATCCTAGAGTGAACGCATTTCTGAGACACATTCTTAGTCGCGTCATCACACTTTCTCATGAACATGGTAGAAATGCAAAACGGTGGAGTCGGTCACATTCCCTCCTGAAAGTGGGATAAAAATATCGCACCCATATGCGGGACAATATGACCTGGGGATATTCTCTCCCTACTTCGTAAGCCAGGGGATTTACCCACATCGCGCAACCTCACTTGATAGCTCTAAAGATATAAACATACATAAATATATCATTTGCATACCAATATATTTATAAACAAATCGTATATATATATATATATATATATATATATATATATATATATATATATATATATTATTCCTCAATATGCTCTTACTATAATTGCCGAACTCTTATAGCTATAGTCAATAACCTGAATGTTCCCATTCGTAATAGTTTATAAGTATTTACCCACTTAAAATATTAATTACATAAGTATTATCTTCCTTAAAATATAACTCGCACCTTCATCATTTTCAAGTATTTATATATATAATCCCGAATATACCAATTCTTAATAATTAAGTAAGTATATAACTCACTTATCTCAATTCTATAGGTTTCACATCCTCTATCACAATAGTCATCAATAGACGTATCTGATAACTGCTAAATCATATTTATCCCATATCCTAAATTCCATCCTACTCGCATCCTAAGATTTACTCAAATGAAATCGGCCCGTATTTACTCTAACCGCATAAATATCTATACACACTTGTCGAAGACTTCTCTCAAATGTTACTTGTCCTAAACATTCATTAAATCCATGCTCCGGATTATACACTCAACTAATCCAAGGTTAATATACAACTCCTAGGGTCCTTTAGGACACATCCATATATAATACACTAATTAATATAGCCCCTAAGCCTTGAACAGAAAAATAAAAAGGAGTAGAAAATCCTTATCTTAGGTACAAAACAGTGTACCGGCCAATCGGTCCCGGACCCCTGATCGACCGCGTGTTGGGATTTTATCTTACGAGCCAACTAGGGGCCTTTTTACCTTATATTGGCTGACTGGCTCCTTGATTGCGATCGACCAGTCACACCAGATATTTAGGCCATCTCTCCATTTCTTACGAAACCTAAATCTCCAAAATACTAATTATCAACCCAATCTCCATTTTTATGGTTTCTAATCTCAACCAACAACACTACAATCATCTAATCCATGATTTATAACTAACACATCAATTATTTTGTGGTATTAAACAAGTTCTCTTAGAATTATACCCTAACTCATTAAAAGTATCATTTATCATTTCTTCTTAATTCAATCCACATATACATATCATTAACATGGGTTTAATACTAGAAATCATCAAGAGATAACAACACACCTATTTGTGATTTCAAAATCAAATTTCCCAAATTTATTTAAAGGGTTCCAACCCAAAAACCATATAGTTTACCAACTATAACATGAGATACACACTCAAATGAATAAAGCAAGTAAACACTTGCCTCGTGAATGAAATTCGACAACCTCGTGTCAAATCCCTTGGATTTTGGGCCGGAATCCCCTTTTCTCTCTTCCTTTCTTCTCTTCTCTCTTTTTCTTTCCTTTCTCTCACTCTCTCGTGCCTTTTATAAGAGAGAATAATGGTTTATCCATTATAAACCCAAAAATGACTCGTTTGCTCAATTGCGAGTCACTACTAGTCCAAAAGTTCCCGGAACCTAAACGCTACCCTCGGATACTCTATTCTGACTATATCGGCCATTCCGAAACTAATCGTGCAACCGTGCACTCGAAATCTTCATTCGAGTCATTTAACTAAAATTCACTAATTGAACCCAACACATCTCACTACGCGTGTTTTCCAAATAAAATATTATCATTTGTCGCTTTACCCAACTGCAACATGTAATTAAAATAATCCAACTTATTTAATTTGTCCCAAAAGTAAATGTAACACACATCGGTAAACATCTAACACTCATAAACTCCAAAAATTATTATTCACAGTAATTCCTCTAATTAGTAAATTACGTCACGTATGTAATTTAAATATCTATAAAAGTATGGGGTATTACATACTTCCCCCCCTTACAACAGAATTTCATCCTCAAAATTCGGTTACAACCTGTATCACTAACGCAGGATCGCTAATCACACTATGTCCTAGTGCACCAAAGTCAAATGGTACTACCCTACCACGTACTTATTCATGATACCCACCTATCTCAAGGCTTATACTCTTACACACTTACTTTACAACAATCTTAACCAAGTCTCTATATGCTACTACTTCGATCGTAAAGTTAATTCTAATGACGATGAATCGCACCTAGTGCTTCTATAATCTTATGTAAACAAAACAAGCCTATAATTGTCGATCCAAATTTTTTATCCCATCGGAGGTCCGCTACTCCAGGCATCCACTCATCTCCATCAGGACATCGAATTTCCCAAAAAGAAACTACACTCGCGCTTGACTACTCCCGTCCGTCTTATCACTTATCTTCTTGGATTATTGCGCACCTCCTATGACAATCAATCCAAACCATAACTGCTCCAAAGAATATTCTTCCACTTTATATACTACGCCCCTTCTATCTCGGACGGTATATAAAATAAACTTACCAAGGGGCCCATATACCTTGTAAGCCGTGCCTATCTGTACAACTATTGTAAACGTCACATGCGTAACACTCTCTCTAAAATGGGCCTCGTTTTCACGGCCTAGTACTAACACCTCGGTATTCCCAACCTGAATAATTTGAAATTTAATTCTTCCTATACCTGGAAATCTAATCCTTCTTAAAGTTAACCCACTAATCTTCTCGTGGTTAACTCACTACAATCTTCCTAAAACAGCACTACATGCCCCACTGGCCTTACTTCCTAATGTCCCTAAGGTCAATGTATTTCCTGCACATGTAAAATGAGTACTATCTCAACTATATCGCTAGTGCCCAAGACCTTTCCTAACTCCCTACATTAGTTCGGTTTCATGCGTGGGACGTCTCGTGAAGTGAAATCCAGATAAGGAATCCTCCTGTTACACTACTTCCTCGCATCGTCGGTCATCAAGATATAACGTCCTAAGGCACACCATCGGGACATTCTAAATCCTACCTCGCAAACCTATTAAGCACTTCCACCACTATGCCATTCCTTTTCGGAAAAATGGAAAGTCTAACTAATCGGGTCGCCTATACTCTGCACAAGTTCTACAAACATCATATCTAAAACCTATTACTTTTGAATTTTCCTTTTAATCAAGGCATGGATATAAGCCTCAAATCAATTATCTAAATGCTACCTCACCCATTACTTACGGTGTGAGAACCATTTTAATGCTTTTCCATAGCACCTCCATCTCCATAAGCCTCCAGTCATGACATGGCTCTTAGTTTATAGTGTTTTCTTAACACTAGGTAATTTGTCATCAAAACCAACAGTCATCCATCCCATAACATCTCTCCATTCCCGACGTCGTTAAGGTTCATGCGTGGAGTGTCTCATAAGCTTAATCCAAACAAGGAACCCCTCCGATACACTACTACTTAATTTTGTCGGTCGTGGAGGTTTTGCCTGATTCAAATATGCAACCGGGATAATCCGATCCCATCGACCAGAAAAAATATGGTTAGGACTCATACTTCTCTTAAGGAGCCAAATTACAAAGTGCTTGTACTAACACTAAGTCCTTTGCACAAACAATAACGAGTTTAAACTCACAACTTAACAATAAATCCTGCACACCTTAAATCATATCTATAAGGTCCCCATGAACTAAAGTCAGGAAAAAAGAAATATCTGCTCATCAACGTTCCATCTAAACATATAATAAATGGAGAGCTCAACCCTTATCAAGGTGAGATATCACAAAAATGACCAATTTCACCCTGGAACTGCGGGTAAGATAGCCTTGCAATCATTAGCCTGCTATCACTCTGACCAATTAAAAACATATTATGTATAACACATACGAAACAAGTAGTGCAAACCAAATATAAACTCAACATAACAACACCCATTTTCATAACGAATGAAGAAAAATAGTACCCCGCTATTGCGTAAAAACATATAGATATACCCTCTATAATATTATTGATACTAGCACAAAACTCGAATCAAGCACACGAATCTAGGGTTAACAAAATACACGATATCTAGGCACATAAAATACACCTCCTTCATCTAAGGTGAAACTCATAACGATAACTTTGCCAATTTCCTTAACTTCTCCAATTGGTTCCCAAACATAGTACATTTTCCTTAACTGAAGCAAAACTACTTAAATTAATTCCTCATCTCGGCATCCTACTCTTGTCCTTTAACTCTTATCGAGAAAGGACTAAGCGTGTGGTTCTACACTCAACCTCACCAGATTCCCCCTCGCTGACCACCCTAACCATGTTAAATTATCAGTATCTTTAACATTAATAGCCTCGATCCTGACAATCATCTTTATAGTTCCCTTAGCTCCTCTGACTAAAAGGAAACATAGTATCGGCCTCAACTTCCTTGTTTCAATGAATCCCTGGGCGGATGTCCACTTGTGGGGTTTCACGAACACAAATTCTCCATAAGGGTTAACAACACTTACTAGTGAGCCTATCATTCCACTGAAGGACTCTCTCTTCATTGTACCTACCTTAATTCAGTACAAAGTTCACTTAACCGTATAACTCTTTCTTCACTGTCGGCCTCTGACCGATCTTCTTGTGAATAAACCAAAAATATCATTCTCATCATTCCTAATAACCCAAAGGAAATCACGATTAAAATCGTTCGTAAGCTTCCTCTATAAGAAAAACATATTGATCCTTCAAATATGGTAACCATCATTCCTTTCTTTTCACATTTCTCCAACGAGTGAAAAATTTTCCTCAAATTTTCACATCTGGGCATTTCCATACCCTGCTCTAAGCCAAAGCTTCTGAGCCTTACACTTCCACTGAATAAAGCTACACTGCCTCCGCATGACTTAACTTCAATGTAAGGTCCTTATCAAAGACCCTTTCAAGCTTTTTTCCAATTTACATTACTGGGTAATTCAAGTTTAGCACCACCCTCTATTATAGGGGTACATGGATAATTATAACTACTATACTTTAATAATTATTGTAGCAATTTGTAACAATGTCGCGAGGGGAGTGAACTCTCCTGTGGTCCTTATTCCCAACTTCAACTTACAACTCCAACTAAGACCCGCCTCATGTCGCCCTCACAACGGCCTTTCCTGATCATCCTACATCGATCAGAACATGAATCTCACCCTGGCGTGAAAAAGATTTACTATAATCTTACATAATAGTAGCAGAACAAAATCTCACAATAGGAATAAACAATCCTAACGGTATGGATCTATATCAAATAGAAAGCAACGCTGAAAGCGTAGTACATCCGCACCGATTCCTAAGGACACTAGAACCTGATGCTCTGATACCATCTGTGATACCCCACCTAATAAAATACCGGGTGATCAATCCTATACCAGATTCAAACAGGAATCTCATATGGTTCATTCTCTGCATTACTGTCGAAAACCAATTTAATTACTAATAACTTATTAAGCTGGCATCAAATTTTCTTTAACAAATCTTTTTAACCAAACCATTCAAGTAAAACAATCATAATAGTTTATATACACAGAACCAAAATGAATAAATATAAGAACCGAACTCTCGGTACGCACAATACAACCAAATCGAATGCCGCAAACTGAAATGCGGTAAAAGAATAAATGAATACAATTGGGCTATCCGTCCGAGTGTTACTACAATACTTCCTATCTATATTACAAGTATATAAGCGTCTACAATAAACTTGTGCGCAACCACAGCTGCTGCAGAAAATGTCTGACTCGAAGGAATCATAATCCAGGCATCCCTATGTCTGGACACACACACACACACACACACACACATATATATATATATATATATATATACATATATAGCAAGAGAAGGAAAAAATAGAGAAACGGGTCAAAGCCCGAGTTTGAAAATATTTAGCAAGTGCTTAAAAAGAGATATTTTAAAATATGAAATCTCCCATATTTAAACTAGTATCGCACTCTCATGAGATACACCTCACCCTCTTTTAATAGTGCATACCTTTTAAACAACCTAGTTAAGATATCCCATCTAACTAATCTCTTGAACACATCTTCTAAATCCTCATGACTATCACTCCCCAACGTGATATAATATAAGTTATACCATAAGTTATTACTTAAGCTTTAATGGATATAATTCTCGATTAGATAAATGTATATATATTCCTCGTTTCTATATAAAACTATATCGTTCATATACCATAACTTCACTTTAAAATAAAATATCCCTTATTATATAGTTTTCACTTGAACCTACGATTTACATTTGTATTACTCCGGACATCAAACTACCGAAAGAAGAATAACATCTTATTCATTTTACACTTTACACCTTTTAAAGGTTATATGACGTCTCAAATTCATAAGCAAGTAATATACTACAAGCAACGAGTATATTTATACGTATTTTAAAATAATAAGTATAATAACCATCCCATCGAGTTATAACTCGAGGATGTAGTCTCAAGGTGCCCATGCACATCCGGGTTTTCTCACTTAACCCCGGGACCAAGTCAGACTTTCTCATGAACATGGTTGAAATACAAAATAGTGGAGGCAATCACATTCCCTCGTGAAAGTGGGATAAAAATAACGCACCCATTGCGGGACAATATGACCTGTGGATATACTCTCCCTGCTTCGTAAGACAGGGGATTTACACACATCGCGCAACCTCCCTGGATAGCACTAGAGATATAAATATATAAAAATATATCGTTTGCATAGCAATATATTTATGAACAAATCATATATATATATATATATATATATATATATATATATATATATATATATATACACACACAGTAAGAATACCCATATATATAATATATATCATTCCTCAATATGATCTAGCTATAATTGTCGAACTCTTATAGCTATAGTCAATAACCCGAATGTTCCCATTCATAATAGTATATAAGTATTTACCCACTTAAAATACTAATCACATAAGTATTATCTTACTTAAAATATAACTCGCACCTTCATCACTTTTAAGGATTTATATATATAATCCTTAATATACCAATTTATAATAATTAAGTAAGTATATAAATCACTTATCCCAATTCTATAGGTTTCGTATCCTCTGTCACAATAGTCATTAATAGACGTATCGGATAACCGCTCAATCATCTTTATCCCATATCCTAAATTCCATCCTACTCGCATCGTAGGATTTACTCAAATGAAATCGCACCGTATTTACTCTAACCACATAAATATCTATACACACTTTCCGAAGAGTTCTCTCAAATGTTACTTATCCTAAACATTCATTAAATCCATGCTCCGAATTTTACACTCAACTAATCCAAGGTTAATATACAACCCCTCAAGTCCATTAGGTCACACCCATTTATAATACACTAATTAAAAAGGCCCCTAACCCTTGAACCCTAAAAGTAAAAGGAGTAGAAAAATCCTTATCTTGGGCAGAAAATAGAGTACCGGTCGATTGGTCCCAGACCCCTAATCGATCACGAGTTGGGATTTTACCTTACGAGCGAACTAGTGGCATTTTTCCCTTATTACAAAACCTAAATCTCCAATATACCAATTATCAACCCAATCTCCATTTTTATGGTTTCTAATCTCAACCAACAACACTACAATCATCTAATCCATGATTTATAACTAACACATGAATTATTTTGTGGTATTAAACAAGGTCTCTTAGATTTATACCCTAACTCATTAAAACTTTAATTTATCATTTCTTCCCATTTCAATCCACATGTACATATCATTAACATGGGTTTAATACTAGAAATCATCAAGAGATAATAACACACCTATTTGTGATTTCAAAATAAAACTTTCCCAAATTTATTTCAAGGGTTCCAACCCAAAAATTATATGGCTTACCAACTATACTATGAGATACACACTCAAACGAATAAAGCAAGTAAAAACTTGCCTCGTGGATGAAATTCGACGACCTCAAGTCGAATCCCGCAGAGTTTGGGATGGAATATCCTTTTATCTCTTCCTTTCTTCTCTTCTCTCTTTTTCTTTCCTTTCTCCCACTCTCTCGTGCGTTTTATAAGAGAGAATAAGGGTTTATCCCTTATAAACCCAAAAATGACTCGTTTACTCAATTGTGAGTCCCTACTAGTCCAAAAGTCCCCGAAACCTAAACGCTATCCCCATATACTCTATTCGGACACTCTCGGCCATTCTGAAACCAACCATGCACTCGAAATCTTCATCCGAGTCACATAACTAAAATTCACTAATTGAACCCAACACATCTCACTACGCGTGTTTTCCAAATAAAATATTATCCCTTGTCGCTTTACCCAACTGCGACATGTAATTAAAATAATCCAACTCATTTACTTAATCCCAAAAGTAACTGTAACACACATCCGAAAGCATCTAACACTCATAAACTCCTAAAATTATTATTCACAGTAATTCCTCCAATTACCAAATTACGTCATTTATGTAATTTAAATATCTATAAAAGTATGGGGTATTACATAGGTGGGGGAATTTTTAAAGTTAGGTAAGAAAGTAATGGAATGGAATGTGGGAAAATGGGTTATTTAGGTAAGGGGACAACTCTGAGTTCGAGAAAATGTTCTCTGAATTGCTAAGAGGGGTGTTTAGGGTTTCCTTTTCAAAGTGAGGTCAAGACCTCCATTTATAGGGCTAAGGGGACTTCCGATCGATAGGGGTCTGACCTTCCTATCGATATATCACCTTAAGCACACTACCAATTAACAGGGTCCCTAGGGTACTATTTGGCAGTTCGAAATAAGTTTTTTTGGAAAATAATCATAAAGGGTATTCAGAACCCTTTGAAGAATCCATTGAGTCAATACCGGGTATGGGAGTTGACCAAGGTCTAATGAGGCTCGAAAGCGTCAATTGGTCTTTAGATAGAAAGTTTTCGAGATAAAATAGATCGCTTTTCCGAACCGTAAGGAGGATTCGTTCACATGACAAACCGTTTGAAAGGTATTCAGTGCCCTTTGATATTTCATTCAGCTTTGTTTGATTCTAGTACTTTGACAAGGTCACGTGAGGCACGAAAGCTCTCCATAACCGTTCAAAGTACAACGGTCATTCATCTGAAACATTAAGTTGATTCGTGTACGGGGCAAACCATTAAAACGGGAATTCAGAGACCTTCAAAGATTCAATGAGCTTCACTGAAGCTGGAGAGTTTTCTAGAGTAAAACGGGGCTAAGGAGTGCCCAATGGCCTTTGGATCAGTTTTCGATAGCGAAACGGACTGTTCGTCTAAAGTGTAAGGCCAATTTAAAAATATCAATGATGAGAAAATAGTTTAAACTATTACCTCATCATTGATATTTTTTATTTTTATATTATGGTCACCATTTTAAAGTGATTTGAAGTACCAATAGTTTCAGGGAGGATTAATAAGCACATTCTAGAGGAACACATAGGGGTATCTATAAATTTGTGTTATAGTTGGATAAAAGTGCTTTATTTGGTGATGGGTGTTATACCAGAGATTTGGAACAACTAGTGGGCTATTAAGAAGAAAACACGTGGCTTCGTCCGCAAATGTAAGGAGATCGTCTCAATAATAAATCTTCTCGCCCATATCTATGAGGTCGGATAGACTATCCTAGTAGTCTATCTTAACACTGTCAGGTCACTGTTAGCCAACACCGTTAATTAACATCATTTGACGAGGCATATACCATGTGATATGATGACATTAGTAGCAGTCACATCATGCATGCATGTGGGAGATATGTAAATATTCCCCATTTTCTTTATAACTAACTTCATGATTATTCTTCCATTTCCTGCCTAACCTATAAATGCATGACATATATCCCTCTGTATTTTCTTACTCTAAAAGCATATATATAGCACGTTATACCTCATTGTAAAGGGATGGATATATATTTTCCATACCCTTATGATATCCATTTTTAGAGTGAGCACGAGATCTTGTAACTACTATTCATCTATAGCACCCATGAAATCCATACAATCAACACTACACCTATGGGCATAGGCACCACTTTGGGCCGAACCACGTAAATTTTATTTCCATCTCTTTTTCTCATCTCTCTCTCTATTATTTTCTCTATATTATCTTCTATGTGATTTATAACACTTATCCGTTATCGTTTATAATTAGTTTGCCCCAGCTAAGACCCCATTTAGTATACTACTTTTGGGAGAAAACAGATTGACACCGTTTATGGAAAACGAAAATCCATTTGTTATTTTCCACCATTACTGATCCATGAAACTCGAACATACCCAATTCTGAAAATAGTGAATCGCAATTCGATTCATCTGTGTTTCATTGGGTTAGAGTCCATTCATTAACAAATTTCCTTTCAATTATCTTCAATTGCTTAAATCCTCACTTGGATCAACTTTTCCCTATTTGGATTAACCTTCCTGTAATTTATGTCGCCATGCTTTGTATACTATATTTTTTCATTTACATTAATTTCTCTTCTACAACTTCTGTGAAATATGGCTGACTACATTGAAAGATTTTGCACTATAAAAAGAATTCATCCCTCAACACTTGTTAGTGTTGGCGACATGCAAAGAAACTTGATGATATATATCCAAGGCTAGGAAGAAATGGAAGAGAGCGTGAAGCAATTGACGTAAACATTTTTGGTCGTGTAAAATAAGCTTAAAATGGACCCAGTTACCTCAACTATGGTGAAAATCTCACAGGAGGCATGATGTTCCACCTCCTACCCCTAAAAAAGATAGGAGACATACTCACCACGATAGAGAAGTGGATAATTCCAAGTGGATGAACTTAGCCTATGGAAATAAAGGTAGTAGGTAAAAGTACTCTAGGTCATGAGATGACAAGTCCTACTATGCCCAGGGGAAACATCCACCCTCAGGATTGTGGGTTATGATGATAAAAAAACTTACTCCAAAGAGAGACCCAGTGTTATGAAAAGGCTAAGGAGGGAATTTACATTTGAATGTCTAGGCTAAAAAGAAGTGAGTGCCCACCAGCTCATGGAGACAAGAGATCAAAGGGAAGAGTCTAAGAGGTTCGAGACAAGAAAAATAGTGTACTTAGTCAAGTCTAGGACAAGTGTGAGAGTATATGGAAGTTAAGTTGACTTCTCAGGAAGAGATCTCAACTGAAAGTCAAGGCCGAGCAAGGCAGTCCATCACAGTGAAAGCCGGTAATGAAGAACAACCTTGGAATGGGTCCATTCAGCATTTGGAAGATTGTTTAGGCAAGATTAAAAAGATTAAGAATCATTTGGAGAGGGGTTTTATTCAAGAGTTACCATTTACATCACCAATCGTTGGTTATACAATGCTAGCAAAGTTTAAACCATCCATCATCACTCCAAAATATAATGGAAAATCTAACAATATGATGCATGTGGAACAGTACCAAACCACTTTAGATATTTACTCTATCCTCGATGAGATGTGTTGTAGAGAATTCTCCAATATGACCACTGGATCAGCTCAAACTTGGTACAATGGATTATCAAGAGGGGAAATCTCAAACTTCCATCAGCTAGCCGATCTATTCATCAATAATTTCTATTTCAATACGAATCGGGAAAGAGGGTGGCTTTCTTTGTAAGCATCCTTCAGAAAATGAATGAAAAGACCAAAGAGTATATCACTTGCTTTAATACAAAAAAGATGGAGGTAATTAATTACAAAAAAATAGACATCATAGAAATCATGAGTGGTTTATTGCATGGAAATTTATATTGGTCATTGCCTAAGGAGATGCCGAGATTAATGTCAGAGTTGGTGGACAAAGCTGGTAAAATTATGAGTGTTGAAGAAGCAATGTTAGATAAGGAGTTAATCCATTCTAAGGCCGATGCAGGTAAGAACTCTTAAAAAAAGAAAGAGTCCAAGGACAATTAGAAGGTTGACAATCCGAAGAATTTTGATGAAATACCCCATTGACTATAGGTGTGCACTACATCCTCGATGAGATTAGAGGAAGTAACAATAAAAAATGGTTGGGGAAATTGAAAGCTCCTCCTAATAGGAAGGATAAAAGTAATTGCCATGAATTCCATAAGGATTACGATGACAACACTTATAGTTTCCTGGATTTGAAGAACCATATTGACAATCTCATCAAACGAGGCAAGCTAATGGAGTAAGTTAATAAAGAAGCCTGGTCAAATAGTTAGGACGAGAAGAAACCTAAAGATGATCAAAGTATCCTTATAAGAAGATAGAGAGAAGAAAAAGGGCATAGATAATGATTCAAAGGATGATTTATATTTACCCCAAGAAGACTAAGAAGCATGTGAAAGAAGCCAATATGATCTCATTTGGGTATCACTTTATAGCAAGAGGTGGCGATGGTGGGGGAGACAAGCTAGCAGAAAGAAAAACCTACCCCAATGAGACGAAGCCTTGTGCTCACAACAGAAGATCAACTTGGCTGATCTTGTGGTAACTCTCTCCATAAAGGTAAATAGAGATCGTCATATCATCAGTTTCAATAAAGATGACTTGTCAGGTGTACTTTATCTACATGATGACCTTTTGGTTAATATAATGATGGTAACAAAAGTCGAGTAGCAAGGGTTCTAATCTACAATAGAAGTTCAAATGACATTTTGATTTTTCTGGGGAGGAGGTGTTCCCTTTGGGAACAATTGAGATTGGGCTTGTGGTCGGCACATAACTAACTTGCTAAATGGAGATGATTCATTTTTTTATCCTAGACGGGAGCGTCCACTCAACCTCAATCATCATATTTAGTAGGGTCGATTGAAGAAGTTTGAAGGTGTTCTATTTACTATTCACCAGTGTATAATATTCCTTATAACATATGGGGTTAGCGTAGTGAAAGGAAATCAAATAAAGGCTCGTGAATGATACTATACTTCTGTAGATTTGAAAGATCAAAAGAAGTTGGCCACTACTTATCAAATTGAGACATTAGGACCTCAAGATGAATATAAACTCGTAAATGGCCAGGTAGTTGAGGAGAACGAGTTTTAGATGTTGGATGATGAGCAACATGAAAGGATACCCGAGATCGACTCATCACTAGACCTAAATCTTAAGAAAAATTAGCATGACTCTTGAGGAAGAGAATGAACGTGTTCGCTTAGATCAATCAGGACATGCATGGGGTAGATACAGAATTCCTTTACCATGAGCTCATCATAGTGAAAGATGCCAAGCCTATAAAATATAAGTATCATGTATTCAGTCAGTACAAGAACATGGCCATTAAAGAGGAGGTTATTAAATTGCAAAAGGCAGATTTCATTGAAGACGTTAAGTACCCATAATGGGTTTTAAATGTAGTTATGGTTAAGAAGAAGAATGAAAACTAGCGTACATGAGTCCATTTCGTGGACCTCAATAAGTATCGTACAAATGACCACCATCCTTTGACTAGGATTGACCAACTGGTCGATTCTATGTTCAGATACAAATTGCTTAGTTTTATGGATGCTTATTCAGGGTACAATAAATAAAGATGTAGCAAGAAAATTGGGAGAAAATCTCGTTCGTCATTAGTTGAGGAACTTATAGTTACATTATTCCTTTAGGGATAAAAAATGCCAGAGCAATATATCAAAGACCGGTGGATAAAATTTTTGAAGATTAGATCGAACAAACTATAAAGGTCTAAGTCAATGATATGTTAACCAAGAGAAAAATAGTTATTGACCATATAAGTGACCTTGGATGAACTTTTGACCAATTGAAAAAGCACAAAATGAAGATTATCCCAAAAAAATGTGTTTTAGGGTGTCAAGGGAGGAAAGTTCTTGAGATTCTTAATCAACTAAAGAGGTATAAAGGCTAATCCAGATAAGATCCAAGCACTGATTAATATATAGCCTCCCATGAGCAAAACAAGGTCAAAAGGTTAACGAGACGAGTAGCAGCGCTGGACCAATTCATGTCAAGAGATACTAACAAACATCTTCCATTATTTAAGTTGCTAAGAAAGAGCTTAGAGTGGAACGACGAGTATTAATTGATTTCCTAAAATTGAATAAGTATTTAGGATCTGCGCCTTTATTGCCAAGAATAATCCTTAGTGAAAGGCTTTACTTATACTTAGTGGTGCCAGAGTCTCCACTCAGTTTGGCATTAGTTCGACAAGAAGTTAGAGTGCAGAGACATGTCTACTACATTATCAAGGAGTAACGTGGAAAATAAACTTGGTACCTTTGACTGGAGATGTTAGCCTTGGCTTTGATTAAAGCTTATCACAAAATGTAGACGTTGTTTTAAGAAAATTTTATTATCACTTATAAAAACCTTCCCTTGTAACAAGCTATTCTTAATCTTGACAAATCAGGAAGACTGGTGGCTTGGGCAGTAGAATTAAGAGATAATGACACACAGTATCAACTTAGAATAGTAATTAAAGGCCAAATAGTGGTCAATTTTATAGCCGAGTTTACTTATAAAGAGAATATTGCCAAGCAGACTTCTACGGAAGAGAACTCAACAGAAAAAATTGTAAAGTAGACTTCTATGGAAAAGAGCTCAGTTGTGCAGCCAATCGAGTAGACTTCTCCAGAAAAGATCTCAATGGATCCAAATGACTAGATCATTAATAGACCAGAATCATCGGCCTGACCGGAAGAAAGGACTCAATATTTGGAGAAAATGAAATAATTGTTCAAAAGTGGATGCTTAGTTCAAAGAAGTTTCAAAGAAGAACCTCTAGTTTGGTAGCTATTTATGAATGACTCACCACGAGCCAATGATAACGGAGTAGGATTGATAACCACGCTACCTAATAGAGCTAATGTGGATTATTCCTTGAGGTTTTACTTTGAGGCATTCAATAATGAGGTAGAGTATGAAGCTCTCATAACAAATATATGATTATCCTCGTCATTGGATGCCAAGGAGCTATCAATGCGCATCGATTCTCAGCTCATAGTAAATCAAGTCCTAGTAGTTTATGAGGTAAAAAAAGATTCAATGACAACATACTAGGCACAAGTGAAAGAATTATTGTCAAGGTTCTCATATGTACAAATGGTCAAAATACAAAGGGCTTAAAACACACGAGCAGACGCACTTTCTCAATTTGCATCAACCACTAGAATAAAATCGAGATGAACAAAACCTGTAGAAGTTTTTATGCATTGCAGTACATATAAAGAGTGTGTTTTGTGATAGAATTAGACATGGGACCATCCTGGAAGGATTCCATCCGAGCATATTTGTAGATCGAGATCTACAATATGCGAGAAGACTCCGCTACAAAGTGATAATGTATGTATTAGATGGGGTAATCCTGTTTCGAAAAGGATTTATCGTGTCATTGCCCATATGCATCCATCCTGCGAAGGTGAATGACTTTATAAAGAAAGTGAATGAGGGCTCCTATAAGGGCCATTAAATAGGTAGATTGTTGGTGAAATGAGTGGCCACCAAGGGTACTACTGTCCCACTATGAAAGAAGATTGTGCAAGCTATGAAAGGCAGCGAGACAAGTGACATAAATATGTCGTGATTTATAAGAGGCCTGAGCTACATTAACGTTGATCACATCCCATGGCCCTTCTCTATCTGGGGGATCGATCTAGTCGGTCCTCTGCCAAGGAAAAAGTCCAAATTTAAACATCTTGTCATAGCAGTGGATTATTTGACGAAGTGGATGGAGGCTAAGCCCCTGGTCGAGATGCCATATAAAAAAAGTCTTCCATTTTATATGGAAGAACATTATTTACCATTATAAGATGCCATATTTATTCATCACAGGCCACAGTACTCAGTGGGACAATAAAGATTTTGAGGATTATTATATACGATCAAATATCCAAAACTGAACTCATCACTTTCTCACCTATAGTGCAATGGGAAAACACGGGTGATGAACAAAACTTTGTTAGATGAAATGAAGGAAAGGCTAGATTATGCCAAGGGAAAGTGGATCAATGAATTGCAGAGCATACTTTTGGTGTATAGGATGACGTTGAAAATGACAATGGGCAAGACTTCATTCATGTTGCCATTTGGTATTGAAGTGGTAGTTCCCATTGAGATCGGCTTACCCAGTCATTAGTTACTCAAATTTAACTAACCAAGGAGAGATTTTATGAGAAGACTCGATCTGGATCTTGTAGAAGAAGTAAGGGAGAGCAAGACACTACTGGTGGTAGCCTAACAGCAAAAGACTACTCAGTTTTAGAAAGAAATGGAAATCAAGCACTTTAAATAAAGGAGACAATGTGACCAAGAAGGTTATTCAGAAAGGGAACAAGATAGAACCGAATTGGCATGGCTCGTATAATGTATCTATTGTTGTACGACGTGAAACTTACAGAATCAAGACTCTAGATGGTGAGCAATTTAAGAACCCATGGAAGTTTGAGCATTTGAGGAATTACTACCAGTCGTGACGACCACACATGGAAGACTAGAGAGAGAATGAGATCTAATATATAAATAGTTTTTCATTCTTTCATAATTAACCTAGTGGCCAAGGAGAGTAAAATTTCATCCTTTACATATGTTGTCATTTTAGGCTTTTAGACATTATTCAATGATTATTTTATCACTAAGAAAGATGTGCTATAAGCCTAGGATGAAGACATATCATAACTGAACATATCAAGATACGCGATTAAAACCACACTATATGTATGAACTTGTACTTGGACATGTTACAATTGAAACGTTCTAGCAAAGTCTGAGAAATCTAGTGCAATAATGTGGACGATAAGATCCGAACATAACAAACTAATGCAAGGATAGATCCTAGTATCAACTTTGGTAAATATTGTTGACACATGTTCAAGACGATAATATTTATCCATATAACCAGTAAGATAGAACAAACATTGGTAGATCCTAAGTCAAGACAACTCAGGTTCATCCAAAATTGGTAGCTATTAAGGCAGATTAATTCAACAAGATCCGACCACACAATTGTAAGTCTAATCTACTAGTAGGCCTAACCCAAAACTAAGAAACTAAAATGTAACGCCTTAGCCTTGATTTATGGGTTACCCATGGTCAACCCGAAATGTAGGTGTGAAGTGCGATGAAACAACCTAATTAATGTTGCTACTCCGGTTTTACTTAATTAATATTTCACTTGTTTAGCAGGTGATTCCAATTTAAATCAAACTACATGAGGGACCCGTGGAAAGCGTTCTTAGGATCTAAGAATACAGAGATACTAACGTAAAATAAAAGAATACTAACTTGAGTAACACTCTCAAAATGTGGAATTGCAAACAACTTGCCGTAACAAAAAAGAGAGAAACAATCGATTGCCTAATAAGAAAATACAGCAATGAAATATAGAACTGAATGGAGGAAAAGGGACTCTGACACGTTAAGTCTACATGCATATGCAACTATTTCATATGTATATACACACACACACACACAAACTTTAATGCATGAAAATAATTTTATTCCAAAAATGTTAATTATTCCAATCAATTCTCCTTAATCTTGTAAAAGGATCCCTTTTTACAATACTTAACATTTATTACTTACTTTAACACACCCGGTTAAATACTTTGAACAATACCTTTTTATCTACACAAAAGCACGTCCTATGTTTAAGTCATCCATTTATAAAACCTAATTTGCCTTAGTATTTTTCTTAAAAATTACCTTTCAACACACGCTAACACCTTGGTAGAAAATACTTATTTTTCGTTGAAAAACCTTCCATAAATACACTCATGTGTTAATTATGTGGTGAACTTATTTAAGTTGCCTAATTACCCATTTAATCACTTTTCTTTACCATTCTTTTTTGCCTCATGGACAACAACCCATTTCTCATATTACACGTCCACATTATCTTATAAGCGGGACATGTATTAGGCTCATTCAAGTTAGGTTGTCTTTTCTTATATATTCCCATAAAACCCATTCCTTTACATGTTCCACTTTTCATTATCTTTTTTCTCAAAATCTACCAAATATTCACATTCTTTAACGGGCTCCACACTGCTAGCTATGCAACCATATGCTCTGTTCAATATTTTAGGCCTTCATCCCAGGGCTCCGGGACCTTTTTATTTATTCTTGGTGTTATCAGAGTTCATATTAATATGGTTTAACTTTTAGCATATGACTACATCATCCGACCTTTACTCGCCAAAGCCAAAAATCCGGGGTTTCACCCTAACCTTTTGTTATACTTGGAAAATCACCATTTCTGGTCCTTAATATTCTTGCATCGATTTAATCCCAAAAATCACTTTCATTTAGGAACATTTTGTGAAATACCTTTTTAAACATTTTTATTTAATAAAAATGGATCTTTTTATGTAAAATTACCATTTTACCCATTTGTTTCCAAACTTGTCATTTTTCTCCATTTTCACGAGCGTTATTTCCCCAAACACCATTGAGTTACCCACATTAAATTCTTAAATATTTTTAACTCGTTAACATTTACTTGACACTTTGGAGTAACATACTTATCAAGTTGAATATATTTTCATTTCATTACTTTATTTACTAAGAAAAACCCTTTGGCCTTTTAGAGACCACTTTACAAGAATATATCATTTTCCCTTTATTTGCAACTGTAGTCTTAAATATCCATTTATCACATTTTGCTACACTTTTCAACACACTGTAAGGGATGAAATTTCTATTTAAACCCAATAAAACCTTCATTAAATTGTTTATAAGATCATCATCAATTTAATACAAGTTTATATATATGAGGAGATGGATTTTGAATCCAAAAATCCTATTAAATGTGTCTAACACATGGTGCATTCGAGGTATTTCATGATATTGGCATAAATACACTTTTCAAGCTAAAAGACATTTTTATTTCTTCTAAACTTGTGTAAATGTCTATTTATACAAAAATCCTAATTTTCACAAGAAAACCTTAAGACATTTATTTATAAAATATTTTCAACAAGAGAAATATCGTTTTAAATATTTGACCCATAAAACGTTTAGATATTAAGATATCTTGAAATAGATACTTTTTCACAAACCATAATAAATAGCTACCTTAAATCATATATGCATTATACTCTTACAAACTCAACTACAAGACCAATACCATGGGAAAATAGAGTTCTTATGTTAAGAGTAGAGTTTTCCCACCTCAAAGAAGATCCAATAATGGTAGGATGAATTAGAAGAAGATGGTAACCTCCCACCTCCTAAGGTGTCCTTAAAGAGGTTGTCCAGCTCCACCAAGCTTATCTCCATAAAAGCTCCAAGAAAATGCCTTTAAAACTCCAATAATCTTCTACTTTTCTTCTTGAAAACCCTCCCAACAAAAACTCCATGAATATGAGGTAAATATGGTGGTTTAGGTGGTGGGGCGGTGGTGCTTGGGTAGTGTATCGTGATAGGAAGAGGTGGATCTCTCAAGAGCTAGAGAGAGAGAGAGAGAGAAATATAATTAAAATGAGCCTGGAATGTCCCTAACCTTTTTTAAATACCCCAAAACCCTTTGGGGCAAATTCCCTAAAATTCCCTAAACCCTATTCACGAAATGATCTACTACTACAGGAGAGTCGCACATGTCTTTATCCAACGGTCCACATTTTCACAACACTTTTAAAACTGTAAAAATCAATTTTTGAACGTCTCATTGGAACGTCTCATTTGAACGTGAATGGATCCCGTTCGAACTAAGTTGTCACTCGTTCAAATGAGAAAGAAATCTGCTTGAACGTACTTAAAATGAGGTTCTAACGAGGGTGGTCATTCATATACAGAGGTTCCTAATTCGATGGTCGTTAGAAGACCGTTCAAATGAGATTTGAATCTCATTCGAATGACCTTGAATTTTCCAAATATTATCTTTGAGTCCATTCTTCTTCCAATTAATTGCACCAAGGCCACTATATTACCTAAATTTGACCCATAATTCATCTCGCAAGGTTTAAATCTCAATTAGGTCACATAAATTCACCAAATCACATGGGTATGGTCAAAATCACAGCGGCGGGTGTAAAATCGAAAGTTGACATAGAAGGTGAAGATGATCCTACCATGAGTCCATAAGACTAGAACTAACTGAGGGTTGATGAGATCATGTCACACCTATTTGTTAAAAGTATTTTTGCAAAAATAATGTATCCCAGCAAAATAATTTATAGAAACTCAAAATATATACATGAAAGTAGACAAGAAATCGAATCATATTAGATTTCAAAGTTAAAGGCAAGCATAATTCTAAATGTCCATTACAAAATACGAAAAATAAATATAAAAAAGCTTCATAAGGACATAAAGTCAAAAAAATTAAGTCATATTCTCAGTTCCTAGAGTAACTTGAGGAGTCTGATTAGCCTTTATATTGACTTAAGAGGTAGGGGCAGCCGGTGCATCAGCCATGACATTGTCTTGGGCAACTTCTAGAGAAATGTGAAGAGTAGTCTCTATAGAAATAGTTTGTGGTTGGCCTAATTTATTTCATCATCTTCGGTAGAAGACTCATTTACATCTATGACCTCCCACTTAGCGTTCATGGCTTTAGCTTTATCATCATCCATTTTCCATTTGTGAACAACCTTAGTAATATTGGGGTAATGCTTATTAACCCTCTTTTTTAGCTCTCCATAACCATCCAGGAAGATGACCACCAGGTCAAAGTTATGTTCTATAAAAGATTTTTACTTCCTAACTCCCTTCTCCTTCGCACGAGCAAAGGATTCATTTTTTTTAAGGGCTTAGTTATTTTCTTAAGGGTCTCATTAGCCTGAACGAGCTCCTCGGACCTCTTCTTATGCATTTCATCCAAAATCCTAAGCTTCATTGCATCAGTGTTGATATGGTTTTTCAAATTCTTATTTTTAGCCTCAAACTAGATCTCAAGGTTTGAACGTTCGCTACAAGATAGTCATCGTTCTCATAAAGCCCAGTGCACCATTTATCATAATCAGTCTAAATGGTCTTTAACTCCTCTGATATGGTCTCATGGTGGGTAAGGAGCTCAACATTAGCCTCTTTCCTAGCACCATATACATTTTGGTACTATGCTACCTACTCCCTTACGACAATGGCATGCATCACGCCCTGAAAGGGGGGTAAAGAGATAAAAAAAAAGGCAAAATATTTCAGAAAAATAAAGGAAATACAATTCGGGGTGAGAATGTACCAAAAGCATCTAATGCTGCACATTGTTCTACAACTCATTAGTATTGAAACTCCTAAGGAATTGGAAATCAGGGGCATATCCATGATAATCGACCACTTTAACATCATTATTTGTGTGGAAAAAAATGGAGTTTGGGTCGTTCGTTATCTACTCCAAGGTGGTTGAATGTCGGGGTCAAAAGTAAATGGATCCACCTCACCTTAGGGGTTTGATGACCCCCGCCTCAAACCAATTTTCGAGTTAGCTACCCATTGACATAGATCCTTCTTGCGGATGTTAGTCCTTTATTCTTTGGGAATGGGTTGAGGCGAAGAGCATCCACAGGTTTCCTATTCAATGTTGGGGGCACATCATCTGAGGCAATAACCTTCCCTTTACTTTTGTCTTTCATAGCGACAACGGCATCATCTTCGGCTTGCCTTCTTAGTACAAACCTTCTTTTTTGCCTTGGCATTGGCATCGACCATCTTCTTTTTGGCCTCAACATTAAGTTTCTTCTTTCAAACATTAGGTTCAATCTGTGGAAGGGCTATGCCAGACGATGTCTCAACTCGAAAACCTGACAAAGTGGGATTGGAAGATGCACTAGAGCACAATAATTCAACAAAGAAAAAATGGTTAGCTAAATAAGAACTATTAAAGGTGGATAGTCTTATATCATTTTTAACCTCCTGATCGGCTGGTCCTCCCTACTCGGGTCCTTCTCTTTGGTCGGTACAAATGTTACCCTTAACCACTAAGGCTACCTGATCGTATCAAGGGAGAGTACCTCCTAGAAGAATATAATATTCAAGATTTATATTTTTCTCAGAGAGAAAATATAATCAAATTCAACTAGATTTGGAGTGCAAGTGTTCAACACAAACTATTTTAGAGATTTCAGTAATTTGGGAGCTCTCTTCTCTTTAGAAAGGCCGAGCAAAAAAGCAACGCTTTAGCACATAATAAGTCAAAACAAAATTAGAAAGCATAATAGAAAGATGTATATCAATATGAGATGGAACACACCAGTTATGAGGGACAATACAATATCTTTTCTTCTCGTCAGAATGGAAATATCAATCACCCTTTATGTATACAAACTAATTTTTCCACCTATGGTTGCTCATCTGAACAACTTGCACCATATTTAGGTCAGATTTTTGGGGGACAAAACAGTAGTACCCATTGGACTTGGCATTGTCTTTCATGTCATAAACAAATCTAAATATATACCTAGTTAGGTCAAAACTAATATGGGATTTCTAGTAATCCATTGAACTTAAAATGGAACTATAAGCGTTGGGTGGAAGCTAGATTAGAGCGACTCCATAACCCCACATGATAGTGAAGGGGTAATCGAACTCCTACTTGCAAGTCCCAAACTGTAAAATAAATCTCATTGGCATTGGTTCAATCATAGAATCTCTCATCACAATCAGGTAGTCTCAAGGAAATGCTTATGGGAATATCATATTTATACTTTAACTACTCCGGCTCATCTTTAGTGATATCACAACTATTTTTTCGTGCATCGATGATGGCTAGATCCCAAGACTTTGAGCTTCATGAAGTACTCTCCTCTGTGATAAAAACAACAACATGAGATATGGAAGTTCTAGGCCTTTCAGGCATATCTCTCTCCCGTGAGGCATCTAATCAACGATTGATATATCGAATACCATGTTTGCAAGTTTCTCACCACTTGTAGGGTGGTTCAGTTTAGCAATGACTATAATGTTTTAGAACTCAGGAGAACTGTGCTCCATAATTGGGGTCTGTGGTGCAGAAATAAGAGAAGTGGCTACCCGTGAGTGTACCTAGGGTGACCAAGCTTGTCTTTAGGTCTAACAATCTGAAGAGATTTAGGAAACCTTATAGTGATAATGCCAGGACAAGTTTATTCTAATTCATCCAAATACTATAACCACCTCTGAACATAAGTCTTGTAACTCAATAAATAATGGAATTGGAATGTAAAACGAAGCCCATTTGGGGAAAAAGCAGTTTTTAGAATGAAAAATAAAAACCCCAAAAATAGAAAAGTCTAGGCCAACCAACTCAATGGCCACCTAAAAATGCATAATTCTCTAATAAAACACCAACAATAAACAAACTCAACAACAAACAGGTAAAAGAAGATGGAATCGCGTGGATATTTTGGGATTAACCCAGAAGAAATTCCTAAGAAGCAGCGGTAGAGAGAGAAATGACGTACCTAAAAACCTAAGAGGTTAAAGATGACCCTGATAGTGCCTGAGATCTATTAATAAATGAAGGGAAGCTGGAGAATCTCGTAGAAAGAAGGTAGTAAGAGTTAATCGTAAATGGAAGGTCTTGAAAGCCGTAAAGTTTTTCTCTCACTAAAATCATTCGCATGAAAGACAAGGGTCTGTAAACTTTAAAATGATTTTAAATTTGGATTCTATACTTTTCGAGGCATTAATCATTACACCATTAATACATCCAATAACATCATGCCTGAAGAAAAAAATCTATGCTTCGCAGAACTGGTACGCGCTACCTTCGGTACGTGCATCATAATCACGCCTGACACACTCCCCAATGTTCAAAATTTGTCAAATTTAACATTTTAAGAAAAACTGCCACAAATTAATTTGCTCGGTGTTTGTCAAGAAGATTCTATGACGATCAGAATTCAAAAATCTGATAACATTCTTCAAAAAACGCTTCACTCACTCAATTCACTTTGTTGTTGGTAAGAAAATGCAACACCCCAGAGAACCCGCTACTAGTTCCTACCGTGAGTAAATTCTTGGTAGCTTTTGTTATACCACAAGTATGGAAGACCTAATGGGCCATTCAGAAGATAAAACATGGCCACATCCATAATAGCTAGGAGATCAACTCAGTAATGAATCTGGTCGCCCACAACTATGAGGTCAACCAGACGGTCCCATCAATATGTCAAACACTATTAGGTCATTGTTAGCCAAAGTCATTAGTTAACACCATTTGCCTAGGCATATAGCATGTGATGATGTCAGCATCAGTCACATTTTTGACACATATGAGAGATATGCAAATATTCCCCATTTTCTTTATAACTAACTTCATGATTATTCTTCCACTTGCATTTAAATATGTACCTTCCTAACTTATAAAGTCATGGCACATGTCCCTCTTTATTCTCTCTCCTCTAACACCCTATATATGACACAATATCCTTCATTATAAAATGATTGATATATATTATCCATATTGTTGCATTGTTTATTTCTAAAGTGAGTGCGAGAGCTTGGAACTACTATTCATCTATGGCTTTTTCCCATTAAATCAATAAAATCATCAATACATCTGTGGATGTAGGTACCATTTTGGGCTGAACCAAGTAAATCTAGTTTCTATCTCTTTTTCTCATATCTCTCTACTATTTTCTCTAAATTATATTCTCTAGGTTTAATATCATTTTATGTGTTACAGTTTATAATTAGTGGACCCTAGCTAAGGCCCCATTTAGTATACTAGTTTTAGGCAATAACAATGGGTATAATAAAATCAAAGGTCGGGTTTTTAGATATTTTAGTTTGGACTTCCTAAATTTATAATCATTTTGAGTATGGTGCTTTAATCACCTTGCAATATTTGTTTAAATAATCATACATTTATGGTATTTGATTTAGATCAATCTTAGACTGGTGGTGTATGTGTGTTCATATACAATTCGACAAACTAATAGCAAATGTATTCATGTGCGATGGTGATATTTTTTTTTATTTTGTCAAATATTAGTTTGGTTATCTTTTTAATTTGTGTTTGATTATGTGATGTGTGTTGAATTTATTTGCTGAAAAAATAATTTTCAAATTAGGGATTTCATTTGAAATTGAAAAAAATAAGGTTAGGGTTTTGAGAAAGAAGTGAAGTGGAGAAGAAGATGAGGGTATGTTTGTGTGGGTGGTATGCACATAATGCAACGCTCATATAAGCTTTTGTGTAAGGTTTGTATGCATATAATACAATTCTCATTATCCAAATTCTACTAATTACAATGGTGAACCTGACAAAGAAGTTCAAAATCATGTATATGTTGAAGTTACATTCAGAAATCGATACCAACCTCATGAAGATGGTTCCAATAAGGGGAAGGAGTAATTTGAGGAAGTTATCAAGAAAATGATGCGTTACACGAACAACATGTGATGGAGAGAAAGAACTAAAGTTTGAAAACAAACGTCCTTAAATATCTCGACAAAATTGGTATTAGAAACAATGTTAGACACTTAAGGATTAAAATGGATAGGGGATGAAGTGTTGATTATCACACCTCATTTCGAATAAGTGTTGAATATTTCATTAAGATTACAAGTATGACCTTGTGAGTGCTTATATTGAAAATAAATTATTCCTCATTCGAAGTGGTTATGTGGAGTGAGTTCGTCAACAAACCTTCGTCACATTTTGTAAAGAATTATGGATGAGGCTATGAGCAATAAGAAAATAAGTATGAATAGTTCACACACATGATTGAATGACAAAATCATACAATGGATAGTAAAGACGTCAAAAATGTAAGATTGAGTTTATCAAAATGTTAGTTATATCATCAAAAGACATTAGTTTTTTTCATAATGTTAGTTATACTGTTAAAAGACACTAATTTTGCTACAAATATTATATAGGTGGTAAAACCCTATCATACATGAATTTTTTTATAACTAATTTATTTTTATCGAAGCCATTATTGTTTTGATAAACATTGTCCATTTGAAGTATCAAATAAATTTTTGTTCCCAAGTATAACTATATTTTATATTTGTGATAACATATTAGCACTAGACTATTAGAACATGCTTCATTTGCATTATATTATCTCCTTATTTTCTCTATATATTTAATATGACTGATACCTAAATTTTAGAAACATAATTTTGTTTGGAAAATTCAAATTTATATGGTTACTGATTAAGTGTATATTGATTTAAAACTGAGAAAATCATAACAAAGAGTATCAAACTCAATTATTACAAGCTCTTTAAAAACGAAGCACCAGAATCAATCACCCAATTGGTTTCTTGACTTATCAAATTAACACAACCATTGTCACAAACTATCATAAGTTCACCATTAGAGGAAACTGTAGTCGTGTTTTCATGCCTTTTCTCATCACCTTTGTCTTGGCTTTTTTTATTTTAACTTGAACTTTTTGCATTCCATATCAATGTGTCCACTCTTGTGGAAATAATTACACTAAATATTTTCCTTCCAATCTGGTGTTCCTTAACTATCATGACTTTTATCACAATTGTTACGGTTTTTTCTACGATGGTGAGAAGATATACTTCTTCCTCTCCATTAATTTTCAGTGACAAAAGCTTCAAACTGAGAAGATTCATTTTATTGTCTTCGAGTTTCTTCATATATCAAACCTTTAGTTAACTCATAAATACAACTCTGTCAAGTGTTGAATTACTAACTGTTACCACCAAGGTCTCCCATCTTTCTAGAAAAGAACTAAGAACTCCTAAGGCCTGCAGTTCTTCATAAAAGATAATTTTCATTAAGACAAGTTGGTTAGTAATTCTATGTAATCCATTCAAATGTTCCACAATGGAACTTCCAGCCTTGTAGTTCAAATTTACAATCTATCGAAATAGGAAAGCTTTGTTGGCGGCTATCTTTCGATCATATAGATTTTCCAACTTCTTCTAAAGTGCATTTGTTGAATTTTCAGTGGTTACGTGTTGAAAAAAATTATCATCAATCCATTGTCCAATAATTTCAACTGCCATTTTGTAGACTTTAGTCAGTATCAGATGTGCCTTTTGGTTTTACCGTGATATATTCAATGGGTCCATAAAGATCTTTGCAACATATCTTCCATCTTGGTTTTCCAAGTCATCCAGTTAGTATTGAGACTGATCATATGACCAATATTGCCTTCCATGATTTACTTGCAAATATCTAACCAAAGCTCTGATACCAATTGTTGGGCAAATAGCAAAGTTTCCCACTAGTGTAAATCATATAAAATAGTGCCGAAAAATAAAGGACACACAAATTTACGTGGTTCACCTACAAGCTGTAGGCTACGTCTACGGGACCCTAAGGTGAGTTCCATCACTATCCCAAAGTTAGAATTACAAATGGATTTTAAGATACTCAAAAGTCTCACTAGTAAAACAAATACAAACACCCTTAGGTGTATACAAGTATTCAAATAGGATTGATCTAAAAAAATAGGTCTTCAAAGAACAGTAGCCAAAGAATATAGAAAATAACACAACATTATTTCTCTCAAAACTCTAATAATATGATGTTACTTGAATGACCAATTTGCAAAAGGAGAACACTCCTTATATAGGTGCCAAAAACCATATCAAAGGTCAATGAATTTGATCACTCAAACTACTAAATCTAATTACATTGATTTCCAAGACTTTGCCCAAGATTTCCAAGATGAGGATTCCTAAAGTGCATGTGTTGATTCATAAATAGTTTAATGAATATTAGAATATGGAGGGACACCAATAATTCTCCCCCTCCCGACTTGTGATGAGAAATCTACTAAACCTGCAAGAGTATTACACTTGTCATGCTTGGATTTTAAAAAAGCTTTAATCATTATATCCGAAGCATTATCGTCGATGTGAACTTTATCAAGTTAGAACAAGTTCAAGTCCAACACCTGATGAATCCAATGATACCTCACAACATTGAGTTTGGACCTTGAATGAAAACTTGAGTATTTAATTAAATGAATTGCACTATGATGGACATTTTAAAGAACATACTTCTCTTATTTCAAACCCAATTCTTGTAGGATTTCTTGACTTACCAAATTTATATTCACGCTTCATTGACAACAATAAATTTAGCTTTTGTAGTAAAAAGAGAAGCACATTTTTACAATATGGATTGCAATCCATAGCTCCCCCTACAAATTTCATTAAGTACTCGATATAAATTTTCTCGAATTAACATCACCAACCATGTCGTCATCTGTAAAGCCTCTATGCATAGGTTTATCTTTTGTAAAATGCAACCACATCTTCACAATATCTTTGAGATACCTGAGTATCCATTTTATAGCTACCCAATGCTCTGTACCTAGATTTGAGAGAAATCGTCTCATAACACCCATGGAGTGAGAAATATATGTCCTTATATAGACCATGGCATATATCAACAAACCAACAGCTGAGGTAGAAGGAATTGTTTGCATTTCTTCCTTCTTGTTCTCGCTTGTAGGACCCTGACTTTTACTGAACTTGAAGTGTCCAGCAAGTGGACAAGTGATAAGGTTTATATTTTTCATATTAAATCTTTTAAGAACCTTTTCAATATCTTTTTCTTGAGATAACATCCTTCCTTTAGATTATGAATAATTTTCATATAAAGAATTTTATTTGTTGGTCTTAAGTCTTTTATGGTAAAAGACTTGCTCAATTCCAATTTTAATCTGTCAATTTTTAAAGAATCTTAACCAATAACTAACATAGAGTAATAATATAATAAATTTCCCATATGCAAACTCCTTCAAAAGAACACAATAGTCTGAAGTGATGTGAGAATACCCATTTTAAGTCATAAAAGAGTCAAACTTCTTATACCATTGCCTCGATGCTTGCTTCAATCCATACAACCTTTTCGTCAATTTGCAAACAAGATTTTGTTTCCCTTTGGATTAGAAACCTTCAAGTTGTTCCATATAAATTTATTTTGCATGGTTTCTATAGAGAAATGCGGTTTTAACATCGAGTAAGTTCATGCTTGCAGCTATGCCAAGCACAACCCTAATGGATGACATTTTCACAACTAGAGAAAAAATCTCATCAAAATTAACACCCTTTTCCACCTAAAGCCGTCAACAATAAGGCATACCTTGTACCGAGTTTGGGATTTGACCTCACCATTCTTTAATTAATAAACCCATATTTTTCAGTATCTTCTTACCATGAGGTAACTTCACAAGTTAAAATGTGTTATTTTCATGCAACGACTTCATTTTTTCATGAATTGCCTTCATCCATTCTTGTTTGTTTTCATGTTGCATGGCTTCTTGGTAAGCTTCATGATCCCTTGATTAGATAACAAAACAAACTCATTACTAGAATATTCTGTAGAAGGTCTTATTACTCTCGAAGACCTCATCAACTCGGGTTACGGTGGTTGCTCTTGTGGTTGTTTCTCCCCCTAATTTTCTGCTTCGATATTAATAGCCAGATCTTCATCATCATCAGGAAACCCATTTCTTAATATAACATATTCATATGGTTACTCTGTAGGTGAAGAGATACGATCTAGATCAATAAAATCATCACCATTAGTGGGCTTTGGAGCCCTGTGAGACTCAAGTTGAGCCCCTCTTTCAAAATCTGCAGCTATTTGATCTTCAAAAAACACAATATCCCTACTTCTCATAAGTTTCTTATCTATCGGGTCCCATAATCTGTAGATAAACTCCCCATGTCCATATTCAAGAAATATACATTACTTTGCCTTATCATCAAGTTTGGACCTCTCATGTTTTGGGATGTGAACAAAAGCCCTGTAACCAAAAACTTTTAAATCATCATAAGACGGTTCTTTACCTATCTAAACTTTCTCTAACACATCACCTTGTAAAGGTTCTGAAGGAGAAAAAATAATTAAGTTTGTGGTTTTTCACATAGCCTCTTCACAAAAGTATCTTTGCAATTTGTTATGTGAAAGCCTACATGTGATTCTTTCAACATTATTGTAGTTCATCCTCTCGACAACTCCATTTTATTGGGGGGGGGGGGGGGTCTTGTTAAAAGTCCTTTAATGACACATATGATGAATCTTGCAATACTCATCAAAGGGCCCAATATACTCACCTTTATTGTCAGAGTGAATACATTATAATTTTTTTCCCATTTATCTTTCAAATTTGATCGAAAAGTGCCTGAACACATCTAGCACTTGATCTTTAGTTTTCAAAGGGGTAAGTCCACAATTTCATGATGTGATCATTAATAAAGGTAACAAAACAGAGAGAACCACTAAGCGTCCTAACTTTCCTAGGGCCACAAATATTAGAATGTACCAAATCCAAAACATTAGATTTTCATAGCACAGAGTTTTTACGAAAATAAACTATATTTTGTTTATTCGTTAAACAATTAACACAAGTCTTAAATGGGGTACCTTTCATGCCTGTTGTAAATTCTTTCTTTGACAAAATTTTTGGCCCATTTTCACTCATATGTCTAACCTTTTATGCCATAGTTCAATAAAAGAATCATATTTTAATGCATTCATAACTCTCTTGTTGGTTTTTGCTTGCATTATATAAAAAGTGAAACTCTTGTTCCCTTTAGCCACCACTTAAGGACCCTTGGACAACTTCCATCTTCCATATTCCAGCACCAAATTTGTTGTTAAAGCCTTCATAATCAAGCTTATAGTAGATATCAATTTTAGACAAATATTCGACACAAGCCTTACATATTTAAGAAGCAACCTATAACCAATATTAGATTTCAAACAGATATCTCCCATACTAATTATTTTAGACAAACTTTCATTTCCCATACGAACACACCCATTATTTCCTTGAGTGTAAGAAGTAAACAAACCGACTCATAAAGTGACATGAAATGAAGCACGAAAGTCAATCACCCAATTGGTTTCTTGACTTATTACGTTAGCACAAGGATTGTCATAAATACTCATAAGCTCATCATCAGAAGAAATTGTAGTTGTGTTTTCATGTTTCTTCTAATCACCTTTGTCTTTACCGTTTTCTTTCAACTACAGCTTTCTTCATTCCATTTTCATGTGTCCTTTCTTGTGTCAATAATTACACTCAATATTTTTCTTCCAATCTGGTTTTCCATGACTATCATGGCTTTTATCATGATTGTTAAAGTTTTTGCAAAGGTAGTGAGATGATCTACTTCTGCCTTTCCCTCAATTTTCAGTGGTAAGAGCTTCAGATTGAGAAAATCCATTTGAGTCACTTCGAATTTTTTCATTTAGTAAACTGTTAGTTACTTGAGATATGGATATAACTCCATCAGGTGTCGAATTAATTACTGTTACAACTAAAGTCTGCCAACTTTCTTGCAAATAACTGAGGAGCATTAACGCTTGCAATTCATAATAAAAAAATACTTTGCATTTAGGCAAGCTGATTAGTATATTATTTAATTCATTCAAATGTTCTGCAATGGAATTTCTTGGTTTGTAATTCAAATTTACAACCTTTCAAAACGAGAAAGCTTTGTTAGCGATGATCTTTCTGTCACATAGATTTTCCAACTTCTTTCAAAGTGCATTTACTAAATTTTTGGTGGATACATGATGTAAAACATTATCATCAATCCATTGTCCAATAATTCCGATGGCCTTTTTGTCGAGTTTATTCTAGTCAGCATCAAACGTGCCTTCTCGTTTTGTCGTAATACCTTCAATGGATCCATAATGATCTTTGCAATACAAGAGATCTTCCATTTTGATTTTCCAACTCATGTAGTTAGTTCCATTAAGACTTATCATATGATCAATTATACCTTCCATGATGTACATCGAAAGATGCAATAGAAGATCTCATACCAGTTGTTAGGCAAATAACAAAATTTCCCACAAGTGTAAATTTAATAAAATGATGTAGAAAAATAAAGGAGGCACAAATTTTTCTGGTTCACCTACAAAGTGTAGGCTACATCTATAGGACCCTAAGGTTAGTTCCTTCACTATCACAAAGTTCAAATCAAAAATGGATTTCAAGAGTCTCAAAGGTCTCACCGACAAACGAAATATGAACACCCTTAGGTGTATACAAATAATCAAAGAGGAAGGATCTCACAATACAGGTCTTCAAAGAACATTAGCCAAAGAAGACACAAAATAGCACAAAGTTATTTATTTTAAAACTCTAATAATTGGATGTTGCTTGAATGAGCAATTTGCAAAAGGAGAAGACTCCTTATATAGGTGCCAAATACCATATCAAAGGTCCAATAAATTTGACCATTCTAATTAACAAAGCTAATTATGTTGATTTTTAAGACTTTGAGAAAGAGTTCCAAGATGAGGATTCCCAAAGTGCATGTGCTGATTCATGAATATTGGAATATGGAGGGACACCAACACGATGGATGTTATAACCAATGGGTCAGTTAGACATATCCAATGACGTAATGAAGTTACAAGGATCCTGGGTTGATTCATAGGTAAAGAGTTTTTAAGATATTCAAAGGTTTGGTGAGAGACTAATTCGAGCTTCTCCTGACCAGATCCATCAATTTATCCCCTGTATTGACAAACTCATTTTAATGCTACCTTGAGAGTTAGGTTCATAAGAAGGCTATGAATTATCCTTTAATGTCTATTAAAGTAAACATGAGACATTCTTAGATTTCATCAAGAAGTTTACAAAAATATTTCTATCACGACCCTATCTTTGGAGAAATCAAATATCTGGTCAGAAGAGTTTCCCGAGGACAAACTTGTTTTTCCAACTATTGGTTGTCAACAAAATCAGATTGTCAAAGTTTTATTCTCTAAAAACTACTTCAATAAAATATCATTTTTAAAAGAATTACAAAACTACAATAGAACAAAAATAACTATTTTTATTTCTCAACATTTTATACAAATTTACAAGTTTAATAAAAAATATTGTTTTTATAGAAAAGAGATGTTAAAGCGTCTACCTATAAAAAAGCACTAAACAACGTTTACATTTAAAACAAATACATAACAAAAAAAAATCATAAACAACAAAACTAAAAGAATCCCAATTTTCCTAAACTCGAATCAATAGCTACCTGAACAACTTCCCCACCGAAAATTGCAATACTCGAATCAATAGCTACCTGAGCAACTTCCCAGGGCCGGTCCCGAGATATTAGGGACCCGAGGGGAACACTTGAATTGGGGGCCCTTATTTAAAAATAAATTATTTTTTAATTTATAAATTAAAAAAATTATTATTCAAAATAAAATTACTATTTTTATTATTATCAAACACAAATTTCTACAAATCACACTCTTATATTCTCCTTTCCAAAAGAAAAACAAATAAAGGAAGCATAACAACGTATCATTTGATGTGTGCTCTTCTCGCATTTTTGGAAGCAAAGTTACAAATTCACTCCGCATAATCAAGCTTCCCCACCATGTCTTTCTCAATTGATATAAAAAAATAAAATTTATAGAAGATAAAACAAAAGCAAAGTGTGCTTATAAAATTACTAAAATAAATATTGGTTAAAAAAGTAATATAATATTTAATTTGAAAAAAACACGAATGGGAATTGGATTTGGATAGACTATTAGAGTATTAATATATAAAACAAACACTAGAGAATATAAAAGAGTAAACAGTACCAAAGTCTTCAAAAGAGTGTACACGGTGAAATTGAAGGTAAAACAAAACTTGAGCATACAGTGCAATTAAAGAATGAAACCCACCAAAAATTTGATGACCCACCGACAAATCCAACCCAGTAAATAGACCGCCACCCCCACCAACGATGAATCCAACCCGGGAAAGTCATGAGAAGAGTAGGGTTTTCTTCAAATCAGTGCCGGGGAGGATGAGGAGGGATTAGTTTCTGCAAATGGGTTTTTTGCAGTGCTGGTTTGGTCTGTTGGGGGTATTTGGTGTTTTTTAGATCGTTTGTTATTTTTGATATTGTAGAGCTTTTTTTTTAACCTCAATGTTGCTTAATTTTCGGGAGTTGCAGAAGTATAAATGCTATGCATATATACACATAAAATTTTGGGGCCCCTAAAATGCGTCAAAAATCGGGGGCCCGAGGCGGCCGCCTCCCCAGCCTCCCCTCAGAACCGGCACTGCAACTTCCCCACGGGAAACTATAGCCGTGAAGTGGGTACACCCAAAAACAAGGAACACTTGGGTCAGTATAATTTATACTAGTGTCAGGGAAACCTTCCTTTAAATCATGGTGCCCATATCATCTTATCATCTAATAAGAATTTTATAAAATAGTTGAATCCCTTATATTAAAAAAAATTAATTTATCACATGCCTAAAAGAATTCAGTTAAACTAAAATTAATCGACAACGAAAAACAAATTTCATTCATTTGAGACAACACGATACTTTTTCAAATGAGGGAAGGTAGTTTCTTGACTAAACATACTTTACATTTCCTAAGATAGGTCAAACCTACAAGAAAAATGTTAAAGCGATCCACCCTACTGCATAAGGCAAATGGCATTATCAACCTTTTCTAAGAATTACCGAAGATGAGAATATTCATTATTACATATATAGAACATAAAAAAATTAATGGAACCCAAAACTGACTATAACTAGTCAACTCGAAATTACACAATCTATCCCACAAGATCAGCCAACAGAAAACACGAATTTTGGGCAAGACTAGATACGAAAGGATATAAACTCATACCTTTTCTGCTATTTTAAAACAAACCGAATGAATTTTAATAAAGCGTTGCTAGAAATATATGATAGTAAAAATACTGGATTTTATGCCTCTAAGCGATCTCTTTTTCCAAAACATAATACAAAACGTGCTCAGTATCAAATACTACAAATGAATATTGTGGGCTACTATTTTTTGCAAATTATTATAAGCCCCCCAAAATTGATTCCAATATTAATTCCAATACTTAATCCAAAAACACAATAAATTAACTTCTCTATCTTTATTACAAGTCAAACTTTTAACCACAATCGGACCACCATGTCCCGATACATAAATACACCTATGATCCCATCACAACCTAGACACTTCTTCGAGACTCTCTTAATATGTCACGGTGATATCATACCTAGTTACACTTACCCCAAATAGTTATGACGTATGAGTCAAATTAAAATAAAATGCATAACCTCAACATAACATTTTTGTGCAATATAATACTCACTATTCGAGTATCAATAAAGGAAAAATATATCTGAATACCTAATTCGCAAGACCCACAAGTTAGTTTCCCTATAAGTAGGGTAATTCAAATAACATGGTGGGATGTGGTGATTACTTGAAATTTCATGTACTAATATTTTCTTTTAAGTTATCATGAAATTTTTTTCGACACGACATGTAAACAAAAATTCACTCGCCAAAGCATATTATTTCTCAACGCTTCAATAATGGACAATAATTTCAGAAAATTTATGACAAAGATAAACATAGTGTAATATTTATAACTTTCAGTCCAACATAACATTATAATCATAATAAAAAAAAATTAGAAAATTGATCAACCACAATAAATCCATTTTTCTCGATTATTCCCATTTCAGTTTTTAACGGAAAATAATCTAACTCCATTTAAGCAATAAAAATTGGGTGTTTTCATAAAGTTCAAAATTACACCTATAATTCAATGTAACTCAATAAACTAAACCAAAATCACATATTATGAAATTTTAACATGTAATCCCAATAATGCATAAGTTTATAGAAAAAGTAAAAAGACAGAAATTAACTAATACTAGTGCATTTTCAAGTTGTACTAATTCAGCCTAATTTTCACATATATTATTGTAGGATGAGAGATCTATAACTAATGAAATGAAATTGAGTTTTAGAATAGTACTTACCAATACATACTTGTATAAAAATTAAAATCTAAATCATGATATTGTAATTTATCTAAACTATCAATGCTCATACATATATTCTTATCCCAAAAAATTAAATAATTTCTCAATATTTCATCAATGAGTATTTGATGTAAGTTAACTAAAAAAATTATTTTATCATTTAGTATTATTTTGATAATACCTAAGCATACTACTAAAGATGAAATTTATTTTTACATATATAGACTTTTATAATTTTCACATATACAGCTTGCTACATTTCTTAATGTAACTCTACTACATTTTATCTATAATTTTCTTATAATTATGAACTTACCAAAATTTCATGAATCAATAATTTATTTGTGGATAGTATTTAGGTACATCTTATTTGCTTATATTCATATTAATGAAATATAAAAAAATAAAAGAACTGGGTGTTAGGTAATTTCCCTCACCTTATTTCGATAGTAAGAAAATACTTTTTTGATAAAATTTATTTAGCTTGTCTTTTTCTACTCTTCTCTTGAGCTAATCTAATATTATTATTATATTCTTATTGTGATGTTATAATGTAAAAATATATTTATAAATTTATAAAATTTTCTTTTGCTTTTCTCTTTTCCTCACTAATTTTCTCTCTCAATTCTCTCTTTAACTTCTCTATACGTTTCATGCACACACTATAATTCCCTCACACCTACTGCAGGTGGTAAAATTATACATGTTATATTCAACAAAATATTAAATTGAACATAAAGTAACTCATGCACAATCACACAAGAATAATATTTACGTAGTTCAACAATATGCCTATGTTCATGGGAGTTTTCTCTTTTTTATTAGTCTCGTTCTAGTAATTATGATTACATCCCCCTTCCCCAGGGGTAGGGTTATATTTATGGATAACAAGGTCATTGAGTTGTGTAATTATTTGTTAACTATAATAGTTATCCCAACAAGATTGGTTGTATCTTTCTCCAAGATTCTCACAAATTCGATTGTCTTTAACAGTCATTATCTTCATGGATGGGATCTTGACCAAATCAAGGGGCACATTCCCTCCTCAAATGTGTAGTTAGATAATTTTTCTCATAATTTCCCCCAAAGTGTTGTAGTTGATTGTGGCTACAAATGTTTATTCGATTCTTCAAGAAAATCCTGAGTCTTGGTCACAGTTGTTGTTGGTCATCTAAATAAAATATGGTCGCGGGTCATAGTCATAATATTTCTTGAATGTAAAAAATATCTTTCCATGTCATTCTGATAATTTTAGCTCCCTAAACTAAAAGGGTGATTGTGTGTGCAAACCGTCATTTGGGAGCACGCCAGCTAACGATTGGACATTTCCTTGGAATGTGTTCCATCCCACTAAACCCATATTTATTGATAGTTTAGTTTATTGATCAAAACTTCTATTGTCTTCTAGAGAGCAAGAGCTCCCATTGTTGCTTTCATACTTGTAAGTTTTCTTCCTTCCATTTCTCATTACATTTTAGCATTTTCTGCAAAGAATTTCACATTTCCTTATATATATATTTTTGTGTGCTGTAAAAATGGTTAATGTAACTAAAATGAATCCCATTGAGGCCGTCAAAAGCCATTACATTTCTCCATGTGAGATTGTTAACCTATAATCATGACCCCAAACTTCTACAATATTGACGGTGGCTATTAGCTTTCTTCTTAATTTGTAGTTAGGGCAAAAATCACATTTCCCTCAAACTCTGTATTCATTGAGTTTTGTGAGTTTTTATACATTCTCTGCCCAATGTTCTCCCAGCACCTAGAGGATTGTAAATGGTGTAAATGTATAAACGAGCTTTATGGGACCCAACTTGGGATCCCAAAGATTCATTTTTTCAATATGAGGGTGTTGATCAATAAAAAGGTATATTAATTGAAGTTAAGAAAAGATTAAAGGGCCTTGGTCATCAATCTTCCTAAATCCAACAAGGAGTATTGGTCCCAAGGATTATTAGTTAGAAAATGGGCACATATGCCCATCCTAAGTGGAGGTGTTCCCTATAAGGTCCCAAGATTCCCCAAGGGAGGTCATGAAATATGTCTAGCCTTATTTTAAAATGTTTTGTTGAGTTTTATTTACCATTTTCCATATCTTGTACACTATCACGATACTTTGATATTTTGTTATGCAGATCGCAAAAAGAAAGAGCCTAAGACAAAGGATGTTAACTTTAGACCTTAAAGAAAACTTCGTCAAATAAATAAATTATGATAGATCCCGATCATCCTAGATCAGCTACATTCTGGATCTCTCACACCTCTTTAACATAATTTAGTGCTCATCTTTGATGTCGAGAGATAGATATTCGGGAGGGGTTTGCCAAGCACAATCCCTCAGCTACGAACACATCGAATTCCTTTGAGTTTGTAGACATCTCTGCTATTCCATCCATTGTCCCCACTTCCTCTAAGGATGAAAGTTCTAAGAACAGGATGATGTTAAACCAAATGGGGAGTTCTTTTTGCCTAGTTTTCCTACTTCCAACCAACCAAATGGAAGGACGTTGGGGGTACCTATGGCCCTAAAAGTTGCAAGTTCAACTTGTAAAGAAAATAAAGGTGAACAATAGTCTTTTTATTCAAGTACTAACCTCAAAATCGATAGATTCCCCTATAAAGGGGAATGTCATGGTTAAGAGGTCAGTTACTAAGCATTCAAAATTATCTCTTTGTCTTCTACGGAGAGCTTGTCTCCTTAGCGACAAGCCTTTGGTCATAAGACCATACTCAAATAGGTTAGCTCTTCATGTCTCTTAGGCAGTTTCGTTGTATGTAATGGACTTCTTCACCTGATTTTTTATTCAAGATACTAACTTTGTCTTTTTCTTCTTTTCTTGATAGTTTGTGGTGGATTTTGTTAATATGCTTGAGAGGAGATCCGACCAGAAGAAGGAAATGTTTGACCTCAAATTTACCTTGGACTGGTTGTGGATTTGAGGTTGCTGGTTGGCTTGTGAATTAATGGTGAGAACAACTGATATTATTTGCAATTCTTCACATAGAAGATCGATTACTTTTTCATATAAGGTTATTAATAGTCTTTTTTTGTAGCTCAGAATGCCAATGCTCTTTCACGAGTGTGACATTCATTAATTCGTTCGTGTAGATCATAAAGAACTTCGTTGATGTCGTTAGGATGCACACATTGCAAATATGCCCCATTGAAAGATCTCCTATAGAGTTTCCTCTTTGGGGATAAGTAAAACTAAAAAAAATTTACCCTTATCTAATAAGCTTATTTTTGTCCATGAGCAACATATCTTCTTGTAAGTACTAGATTATTAGATTTGTCTTGCCACGAGCCAATTGGACGAAAAGCACTTAATTGGCCTCCTATGGCTTCTAGTCGTCTAAGCCAAATATTCTACCTATATCACTCTTTTTGGGTTTGAGTTAACAATCGAACCCATATCATCAAAGACATTTGTGCAGCAATTATTTCCACTGGGAAAACTTTGGACATGGAAGCATTTGAACTTTGCAACCAACTCCTAAGATATTTAGAGGTAGGTTGGCATGCATTCATTTTTGGCATTATAATCTACTTATATCTATTTAGATACCGACCAAGAGTCACAACATACATTAAGGGGATTATCACAAACAGACATAGTTTTCCTTAATCCTATGATAAGAGCCTCATATTTTGATTCAGTCTTTGATGCCTCATATCTTGATATTTTCCCGCTCGAGGATGGTATGATCTAAGGTGACTAGTTCTATCCCTACTCACCCACTAGTTTTATCCCTAATTAGTCCCTTTCATATTAAATGTTTGATATACATAGAGAACAAAATGTATCATGTTAATCAGACTCTTTCATTGTTACTGGATTGTTAAGTTCCACTTCTTTCTTTGGTCGATGCTCCTCGAAAAAATAACTGTTTAAATTTGCCAAAATCTGTCCTTTCATTGAAGTTTTGTATTTATACTGGATATCAAACCTCCCTAGTTCCACCAATCACTTGGACATACATCCAAATAGGTCGTCCTTTCGGAGGACAGCCTTTAATGGAAAGTAAGTTACGACTATAATGGAATATACCTTGAATTAGTGCTTCAACCTGCGCAAGGCAATAACAAGTGAATAAGCTACATTTTGTACTGGGATATAACACATCTCAACGCCTTGCAACATCCTGCTGATGTGGTAAATTAGGTTTTAATGCTCTTCCTTCTCACACTCCAAAACCAAACTAACTGCATGGTTAGACACTTAAATACACAAATAAACTAGACCTCCCAGATTTGGAACCATGAGTATATAAGGTGGGCTTAGGTAGAGTTTGATTTCTTCAATTGCCTTTCAGAATTCATCATTCCATACCCCTTCTTCTCATATCTTTATATCTTAAATAAAGGTTGTAATCGCTTAACATATTTGGATATAAAGAGATTAAGTGTCGCAAGCATCCCAATCAACTTTTTGATATATTCAACAGTCTTGGCTAGTTACACGGTTCTTGTTGCCTGGATCAGTTTGGGATTTTCTTCAATACCCCCTAGTTGAACCGGTAGCATAAAAACTTTTCGAACATGGACCCAAAGGAATTTGGATACATTGATCTTTATTATCTAATACTGAAGGACCTCAAACATCTTTTCCCGATTATAAAGGTGATTGCATTTATATTTTCTTTTAGTGAGCATGTCTACTATGTATACCATGATGTTATCACCCAATTGATGCTTAAATATCTTGATGACTCGCCACTGGTAGGTTACACCGGTGTTTTTTAATCTGAATGACATGACTTTGTAATAGTGAATTATAAGATTAGTTATGCAAGATGTCTTCTCTTGGTTGGGGTTGAACAGAGGATTTTAGTGATAGCTGAAATAAGTGTCTAAAAATTACATTCATTCATGGTTATTTATAGCGTCGAACAATTGGTCAATATATTATGGGAGGGAAACTGTCTTTAGGAATTGCCTTATTTAAGTTAGGTAAGTCAATATAGACTCTCCACTTTTCGTTACTCTTCATGACCAAGATCAGGTTTGAGACATACTTATGGAATTAAACTTCTGTAATGGATTTTGCCTCTAAAAGTTTCCCAACTTCCTCTTCCCCTACCTTTGTCGTTTCTGGTGCTATTTTTCATGCATTCTGTGTCATCATAGGAAATATCGATTCCATATAAAATTGGTGGCACATTACTCAGGGTAGAAGTCAAGAATATCATACAGCTACTAGGTTAAAACATCCTAGTTTTCCTTAGTGAAGGAAATCGTCCCTTTCATGATCAATGAGTGAACTGTTGATAAAAAATTTCTTCTTTGGATAAGATTATAACCTCTTGAAATGGTTCCATGAATCTCTCGGTGGGGAATACCCTCATGTATTCTACCCTTGATATCCCATAGCATCAATTTATAGGGGGTAACTCCCTTCGATTTTTCAACATTCTCCTTCTTGCATTCGGACTTTGATCTGATGGCAGCGGTAAAGTAATGCTGAGAAGATTCTTAATTCCCATGTATCTCCATTACCCCCAATCAGTAATGTATTTGAGCTTCTAATGATAAGTGGATGGAACTTCCATCATCACATGGAGCCATCCTCATCCCAAAATCGTGTTGTACCGTGATTCAATATCTACTACTAGGAATTCGATCATTTTGATATGCTTACGGTTCGTACTAGGAGCACGACCTTTCCTAGTGGCATCACCATTATTCCTATGAAATTAACTAAAGATATGGTCCTTATTTTCTCTCTTCTCTCCCAAGATGTGTAGCCTCCAAAAGTGTGTGGAGGTGGATATGGGGGGTCATTAAAACCCTAAGGTTGATTTTAATCCTTTAAATAGTATTTTAATTGAACCTAAATTCATAGGTTTCTATAGGGCCAAAATCAATTCCCCTAAAAATGTTCCTAACCATTCCTGGTTTGGCTTGAAACTCTACCCAAGGTCCTACCCAACCCATAGGTCCATTTTTAAACGCTTAAAATGCGTAGTTAAGACATATAATCATATTTAAATGTCTATAAATACTTAGCATATTTATTTTTATGTTACATCATTATCATATACATATATCCTTAATACGAATTAATCAAATCAACGAGTCATCAATTTATTCGCGACCATCTTCATTTTTCTCAATATACCGTCATACCATAAAAATCATAACACTTATATCACCTTTATGAAATATTATATTTAAATTGAATACTCCAATGTGATTAAACATACTCACTTAATCATTATGCCCACTTAAAGATAAATATAATTATTCCATCCGAATAATAATTTCCACTATTTCAGTTAAATCAATATAACTTCAATTTAATACTCATAAAAATGCGGGGTATTACATTCTCCTCTCCTAATAATGGAATCATATCCTCAGAATTCACTACGGAAAGAAGTCACATTTTAATCCGCACCATTATCTTAAGTTTATACCCAATTAATCTATACTCATATCCCATGAGATAAATGAAAGGAATATCCCAGCCTGTTATAACACCACTAGGGCATCCATATATTCCACATTATATGTACACATGTACCATTAACAAATATGATTAAGACATATACATCCAATCTGTACCATTCACCCCAAGCATATCCATATATCAAGTATACCCCTACATATATATATATATATATATATATATATATATATATATATATATGAATAAGAAAATAATCATCTTAGTATCCAACTTCTCTCAACTCCCGACTTTTGCCAATTTCGCATTTGGGACATCTCGTAAGCGAAATACAAACAAGAACCCTCCCAATAAACTACGGCACGGCTTAGTAAGTTATTGAGATACATCTGCCCAAGACTAAAAAGGAAAATAAAAGTAGTCGCTTTGCGGTAATCATGTAAATTCCAATTTGTGCTAATTGCCAACCGAAGTCTCATCATGCCTACAAAAACATTATTACATAGCTTTGTCGATCACCAACATCCATTTGGCCTAAAACTAAACATAAACTAATATGCTAACCATAAATTTCCAAAATTTGCCAATTTCCAAACAAACCATTTATCCTTCACAAGAGCTATTCCAAACTCCTTTAGAGTCAACCGACCTTACCATGCCAAACACTTCAATCACCACGACCTAGGTAGGGCATTCTTTGTATGAATTAATTCTATAGGGAACTTAGTCATTTCTAAGGCCCCAAAAGCATTCCCATTCTAATCAGGTATAGCATCACCACTTCAATAACAATGTCACTATACAAACATTAAACATGATCATATATAATTTCAATAATCGAAGCTATCACTAGCCTTACTTATACTTTGTTGCCTATACTCTCTAAGGCAATACTTTCCCAAATCATACTATTATGTTTTCCCTCAAATGCTTTCCCCACATAAAAGACCCTTTCCCCGCAAAAGCTTTCACATGCATCTATCTCCTTGAATTATTCAAATTTCTAAATTACACCCCCATGTTTCTTCCTTAAGCATACCCAAATTTATAAAGGTCCTTGAACGACCTAAGTTCCCATCGAAATCCGTCATATTAAAATGGGGCTCACCAATAATAGTTACTCGTAATAACCCTCACAACTACATGAACACCAATTTCTAACCAATCTTTTCTTCTAGACATGACCACAACTCATAACAGTCCCCATAAAATCAACATATACCTTCATATAACTATCAATCCATTCACAGGAAAAATATCACACTTCGACATAGCTAACAATTAGGACTAAAAAAAACAAAAACCTTCCACTATACATTTCTATACATATACACACCAACGTAATAATGCCCCTTCTCACCCACGGCGAACCAGTGTAAAACACTGTCCAAAATAAGAAGTCCATCATCTTCAATGTACTAATAAAACCCAAATGAACACTAAGTCCCAATATCAAACAAAACATATTCTACATAATCCAAGGTAGGAAAAAGACACATCCTTTGCCATCGATACTATCACTAGTCCCTTTCTCCGTAAATAAATTCATCTATAACCCAATGCCCATCTTGCGGTGGGTCCTGACCTTGCTGGTCCTACATGTTCTGACCATTGAACACGACACCAAAACACGCCATTAGTAACACAATTTTACCATTACTAAATATATTAGTAACATAATCTTTCTGTTAGAAAAAAGGTGTGGGGCACGAACCTAGTAACAGTAAAATTATGTTACTAATAGCAACGAAAAAAATTAGAATTAGTAATGGTAAAATTTTGTTACTAATAGTAACGGTAAAATTCAAAATTCGTAACGGTTAAATTATGTTACTAATAGTAACGGTAAAATTCAGAATTAATAATGCTATAGTTGTGTTACTAATAGAAATGAAAATTTCAGAATTAGTAACAGTAAAATTCTGTTACTGATAGTAATAGAAAGATCAAAATTAGTAACGGTAAAATTATGTTACTAGTAGTAAAAATAAAATTTATAATTAGTATCAGTAAAATTGTGTTATTAATCTTAGTACATATTTAAAAATATATATTTTTCAAGGGGCCCTCCTATAATCCAAGGGCCCTCCCGAAATACAGTACCTTTAGCTAATTCCTTACCAATTACACCAGATTAAAGGCAAACTTAGTGATTTCAAACCACTTTAGATAAATCCGGAAACAAATAGAGATCAATCGCACCAGATAAGAATAAAAGCAATTTTAGAGTGAAAAAAATACAACAATAAAACGGATCATAAACTTCAATCTAAAGCACCCTTAACTTTTTAATACAGCCAACTTAGAGGTCTTCTCAATGAAAGTCTTGACAACCCTGATTTTAACTTTTTAAGACAAACAACTTAAAATTGTGGGATATATAGCATTGGAAACCTCATTTGGTTATGATGCTGAAAGATGGTAGAGGGAGGGAATTAAATGTGTGTTCTTTGATGGTCTATCATTGAATTGAATGTATTATAAATGTTAATTTCTACTACTTTTCTGATTGTGGTCCATAATATCTGAGGCTAGCACAGAGTCTCCAAGCCTAGATAAATCACACAGAGATTATACAGATTCTTACTTAATAAGCTTTCCAGGTCAATACTTAGTTCATAATTGTCTTTTTGTCTTGTTCCAAAGGCAGTCCTTTGCATCAACACATATCGCATTCGGATTGTGCTTCTCTCACTATCTTCATATAAATTTTGTCTTGTTTCCAATTGTGCTTCTCTCACTATCTTCACATAAGGCCCTGCTCCTGCTGCTAGAGCCACCTGTACATATAACATCAACTTAATTATTTCATTTCTACAAATAGTCTGTTGATGGGAAAGGAAAATAGTAAGACTTATCAATCTTACCTTCGTAATTCAAATCGAAAAAACTCAATAGTAAATATCAAAACGATCTTACTCAAACAATCGATAAAAGGGAGAGCCAAATTTTTCTACATTATAGGATCAATTTGAAAAATCTAATTCTTTTACAAGTACGCTCTAGAGTCACCTGAAAGACAATGTTCAAAGTTTTCCAAATCAATGTAGACTTATTCAGTTATACGGTTAAACATGTAGGAATATCTTTTGACATTAGCCTAAACTTTAAGGTTCATTTTCACTTATTTTTAAAATAGTTAAACTTTAACATCCCTGGACTTTTATGATAACAAAACAAAAAAAATTAAGACACCCGATCAATGAAGGCATGAGTGGGGGGTTTTGGTAGGCTGCCTCAGGCTGTAACCTCAGTCATGAGTTTGACAAAAAAAATTATAGTAATACTAATGTGAATAGCCCACCCCACTAGTAGCATCCTCAATTTCTACCCTCTGCCTATCTTGTTCTAAATTGTAATAGTTAAACATGTATGAGAGAGAGAGAGAGAGAGAGAGAGAGAGATGGAACAAGTGAGCCAATATATACAGAATACAAATTCCTGGTGTGTAAAACGAATATCTAATTTTTAAACCTAATCTGCCTCTTCCCCTCTTTCTCTCTAACCTTGCCACAGGCCAGCAAGCAACCAACCCCTTTTCTTTGAGACCCCCCCCCCCCCCCCCCCCCCCTCCCCCCACACACACACACAAATTCTGCACCAGATAGAATAGTTTATAAATAAAAAGCTAGCAATGAGATCTTGGATGATGTAAAGCTTTTGGATCATCATGCTGAACTACAAAGATGGGCAAATAGGATCCTTTCTTTGATGACCAGGAAGCCTATCATGTAAAGGGGCCCACACATGAGGAACCTAAAACTTTAGGAAATATCTCAACTCTTCAATCACGGCTTGTCTGTGTATAATTATCCAATAAACAAAATCAAGTATTCAGTCGGAAGAAATCCCCATCACTATGGCTGTCATTTCATGATTGTGGCATAAAAGGGAAAGAAAAGTATACATGATAAAGTTAAGACATCTCACATTCAAGATAGAGGGAGATATCACGAGTTAAATGCTCCTTTCCGGTTACCCCTGATAAAAGGCTTTCAAATTCTGGAAAAATCTCATCTTCGATATCAGACAGATCGCTCAGGGCCGCATTAATTTTACCACTGATCAATTTAACCTCTTATTTTTCCTCTTCCTCTTCATCCTGAAATTTTTTTCAGACAATATTAGATAGATAGATAAATAGAATAGTAATACTAAGATTTAAATTTATAGTATCTTATTGACTACATATTTAAAACAGTATATAAATAAGAATTTGATGAAGCTTGATAAAAACAAAAAAAAAAGAAATTTGCATTGATGTACTTACCTCCAACTCTTTGATGATATTACTATAATCTGTAAATTCCTCTTTATCTCCCCCTTCGCTATGAGGTTGTTCAGAGGATGATATTTCACCATTTTCTAGTTACAATTCCACCAAACAATGATATTAGTATGAGAAACTGAATTAAATAAAGCAAGACTCATTTTAGTTATCATATATAGGCAAGAGAAAAAAATAATTAAATGTATAGATATAAACCCAATTGAAGTACCTGAAGGTTTGATTAGAGAGGTTGATGGCTTCGAGGATTCAACGCTAACCTGCTTAACTGCATAGGCTACAATTGAAGCAGCAACCAAGAAGCCTAACCTAACTATCATGTAGCTATTGTTAATGAGAAATTTTTAACCTTACACTTATCTAAAGAGAACACCCATTTCTCTCCCACCCCATAGTTCATCTGCAGCTTCAAATTTTACAAAACCAGATACTTTTTAATTTTATAATTATGCAGATTCAGTATCCTTATATTCAGCTACACACATAACTCCACCACATCATCAGTAGAATTATCTTCTTATATGGTTTACCCTTCACATGAAAAATAAAAACTTGATTGTATTTAAAAATAGAATTTTATCCTAACTGTCATGCTAAGAGCTACAGCAACCACCAATATTATCCTAGATTTGTACCAATCTAGTATCTAATTTTATATTCCTTTTGCTAGAAAGAAGAAACAGATTTAAAGGTGAACAGTTTGATTTATTAAAACATGGGAGCCGAATAAACTTTTATTAACACTTTTTTAAATAATATTTTCAAACTTCTCAAATAATTATGTTCAAAATCCGCCATATAAGCCAAATATTAGTTCCAAGTGACTGATATAAGATTACCTGCTTCCTACTGAAGAGTGGTATACTAATACAAACCCAACAACATTCTATCAAAGCTCAAAAGTTCAAAGTTTGTTAACAACTAGACCCTGATATGACAAGTAAACATCCATTTTCTTCTTTTAACTTTTTATTGTACATTAATCTTAACATAACTCCCTAAATAATTCAAAGAAATGGAAAGATCTCACCTTAAACTAGGCTTCTCTTCATCTGATTGATATTATGGTGGCCCTGGGACTGAATCAACAAAGAACTCCTCTATGTCTTCTTGCTCTGGAGAATCAAGTAACATATCACAATCAAAAGGCAAAAATGGGGAACCAGAATAGTTTCTAAGTGAACCAGGATAGGTGCGTACCTATTTTTACACCACCCATTTAATATTATTTGTTAATTTTTAATGGGAAAATATAAAATTTTGCAACCTATTAATCAATACTTTGCTGAGATGATGCATCAACTACAATGATCCGAGTAACCGTAAACAATACAATTTTTTATTGATATCATTGCTTCTATTTTGGGATAGATTCCAATTGAAAAAAATAATCAATTTTTTTAGAAAGCCACAGTTACAATAAAAACTAACCTAGAACGCAGGAGTAATATGGAATTACTAATTACAGTAAGCAAAACCAACGCATATTTTATATAAAATGTGGAACACTTTGTTATTTGTTTCATGAAGAATAGTGGCAACACTTTGCTAGAAGATATGATAAAGAGTGTATAAATAGGAGGATTGGTGATGGTAGTATCAATGCCATGTGGAATAATTGGTCTATAATAGAGCCTCTTTATTTTGATCTTAGAACGTCTCAAACATCATAAACATGACAATACAAAACAATCATAACCATGTTTTGAAAAGAAAAAATATATACAAATCAAATCATTTTCCCTTTCATAGCTACTCAAAATCCCATTTGCCTAAAGAACTCCGTGCTCACAAGTGCAAGCTTTTTATTGCTATAAACCAAGATATGAAAGTATATCTATCCATTCTATGATATCACCAACTTAGGAGGATATTACTAATTTTGTATTCAATCAACTATTGTCATCATCGACACAATACAATAATTCAGTAGACAACTAAATAGTTGAACAAAGAATATGCAAAAACTAACTAGTACCTAAGAACTTTGTACTTCAAATTTGAATTTTGAAAGGTTTGATTCCTGAACCTTCTCGGACTACAAAAGACAAAATCACAAACACAATAAACAATAAAAATCACTTTTACCTCATAAATTTGGACCTAATTCACAAATCCTTGATTAATTAACATGAAATCGTACTTTCTGCATTTCTTCTTTAGAAACAAATGAACGAGCTACATTTCCCAAGCTATCATTCAAAACTTAAGTAATAATAACTATTATTGCCTCTGCCTGTTTCAGAGGTACAACTTGTGCTTCTAAACTCCTCACCTGTCACAACAATAAACCCTAAATAAGTATAGAGTATCTAAGATCCAAAAAAAAAGAAAAAAGGCCAAATGATAGAAAATAAATTACCAGAGCTAATGTATCCACCAGAAAAATGTGCTTTCCATTAAGTGTAATGAGCTGAAACATCTGGCGGTGATCAAAATGGGACGTTCTAAGAATGAATCCCTATATATATATAGTCCTGCTCTTGTGCAGACTAGTCCGCATTTTAAGAATGCGGACCGAACATGTGTCACCTGGCGGTGAGCCCAGAAAAGAGAGAGAGTGTGCCTATAATTTAGGCGATAATTTCTAGGTGTACCATTAGGTGACATATGTCCGGTCCGCATTCTTAAAATGTGGACTAGTCCTCACAAGACATTATTATATATATATAAACATTCTCGAACACATGCCCATAACTGAATATAGATTGTTGAGACATATCTCCGTAATTAAAAAATATAACTTTTTATTTAGGACAAACCGTCCTACATTATCTAGATGTAAAAAAAGTACTATTTGGAGGACGAGATGAGATGATTTTAAGGGGTCCTAGAGCTTTAGGTCTAGAATGTTTAATGATTTCGGACATTAAAGACTCTTATACTAATCACCCTTAACACAACTAACATCAGTATGATTTAAATGTACTATCTCTTACAATTATAATCACTTATTTCCTTTGATATTTATCTCTCCGATTCTCGTCATTGATGAAGGAATTTTAAACATGCCCTTTTTCAGAAATAACAAAAGCCTGTCGACTCACCTCACTACAATTTTTATTTTTACAAGCATGAAAATTGAAAATGAATGATTCCAATTTGGAAAAACTACAATGGAACACAAACAGTAACAATGGTAAGATCCTAAATTTAGTGGGAAGATGAACATGGTCATTTATATCGTCTACATTACAACATTAACCTTCTGTAGTAATTCAATATCATGATAACGGAGAAAAGTAAAAGTGTCGCTATAAATTATGAAATGTGTAGTTTTATTACAAAAGTTAAAGATATAAATAAAGCTTAACCCCCTTAACATATATATGTTCTAAGTATCGCTCCATAATTTCAATGTTGACGAAAAAGCACGTGTATTATATAGGGAAATCCCATACCATTGTCTGTGAATGCAGAAGTGGGGACTGATTATACACATCAAAGCTGCAAAGAACGAATAAATGCCATATTAAGAAACTAACAAAAATGGTGTATTATAAGACTCACATTCATATAACTCTGAAAACAAGGTAGTCCACTAATTAAGGAATTTCATCAAACAGTGAATGATCAAATCATTTACAATACATAATACACGTTGGATTTATTGCACATAGATAGAGAATTAATATTTAGATCATAAAACAACACCAACTACTTTATTTGTTTGTAACGCACCCCACTCAACTAATTCATCAAGGTCCCCATAATTCCCAATACACGTTGTGCATCCATAACCAACAATGTTAAATCCTCGCTGGTTCAAGTACTTTTGCAGGCCACTACATACACCAAAGTCAACCAATTAAATAACATATAAGATCATAGTAATGCATCCAAGGAAAGAAAAAATAAAACAAAAGCATGTCAGAAAATATAATCTTCTAAGTTTCATAACTAAAAAAAAACCCACATAACCTATTTAAACACAAATCAAAAGTTCAACATACTACACTAATGAACACACAAATGCAGTAAAATAAAATAAAAGAAACAACAAGTAACATCAAAATTGAAAATGAGTATGAGCTTCCGTTAATGTACACACATACAAGTTATTTCTAGTGAACAAACCGCGATTGTAAGAGATTCTGAGCGTGAGATTCCAAACCCTATGTTTTGGCAAGAGATTTCAAGCAAATGGTAGGAGATTCCAAACCCTAAGTTTTTCTAGGAGGTTTCACGATTGTAGATAGTAGGAGATTTTGAGAAGATGGTAGGAGATTCCAAACCCTAGGTTTTGGCAGATCGTTTGGAATTGGGGTCTTTTTGGAGTTGGGGCAAATTTACGTGATTTTATTTAAGAAAACAATTTCTTTTAAAATAAGGAACTAATATTAGTCACACTTATTCAGGATTAGTAACGGTAATTTAGTGTGAGTAAAACTAACAGGATAGTAGTGTTACTAATAAAAAAATAGTGTGCTACTAAATGAGCGTCTTGGTTCGAAACTCTTATTTCATATACATAGACTACCCATTTAGAACTGATATGCCCTGTATGTACCCAACAGCTCAGAGATTACAACCTCGGCCAGGGAGATGGTCGAGGTTTGAAGGGCCTTAGAATGACAACCAGCGGCCTCGTCCCCAGCAAGGTCGGCCATAGCCGACGTTACTAGTTTCCTCGTAGCCATGCAACAGTTGAGGCCCTCATGATCCATGGTGGAAGTTATTCATCAGGCTATCCAAGGTTGACAATCTCGACAGAGCATTAGCCGATGTTCCAAGGCTACTCCTCCATAACCTCGGCTCAGGTCGACCTTATGACTCCACTTGTCTTACCTCGGACTCATATGAGCCGAGACCACCATGATTAATCTCGGATTGGGCAACAGCCAGACTTCACCAACCTCTTACTCTTCCAGGATGAGGTTAGTATCAATTGAAGATAGCCGAGCCTTTACTCCCCTATGTATGACTGGGAACACGTGTACACAAATCAGTTATCACAAATCATTCCCCTCATATGGGGGAAATATTTCATCATCATTCTCTACATGTGACAGTGACATATGTCTTCATCAGATTGGATAGATCAACACACACATGCTCATTGCATGCATAGGGTGTGTATTACACCCCCCCACCCCACATACTATATAAACCTGTCCTCTCCTACTTGGAAGGGGATCCTAAATTAGCAATCCTAGATAAAACTCTGTCCAAATATACAGTAGAGAGAGAAAGCTTGAGAGATTGTATCTATGGTCGTTAGTGCCTTATTGTAGTGACCTTACTCACTCAATTGCCCAGTGGACGTAGGTCTAATTGGCTGAACTACTTATATATTGGTGTTCATCCTCTTCCTCTCATTTAAATCTCTTATATTTATTATACTCTCGTGTTGCCATTGTTATCACTAGTTTGAGCTTACAAACACCTTGACGGGTGGTGCTATTTCCAGCATCATCAGGAACCCCTCAAGCCACTGCGTCCCTTAACAATTGATACCGCTTATCTTTCCATACCGCCACGACATTCAAACAGTTAAATATCTTATCCTCCTTGTAATTTATTTCTAATTTGAAGAAAAATATGTGGGAAAACTTCCCTTCAGACTTTACCCAAAACTAATCAGCAATTGATTGATCCCACTCTTCCAACGTGGTGACGGATCTTACTACCATAAGGTCGCTCTTACTAGTTTAAGCGAACTAACCTCTGCTTGCGCACTATCGTTCATTATCACATCCTGAATTTCTTTGAGTATCTTTCTCTCACTTACTAAGCACCAAATTTCCTAAACATCTCAAAATTCTAATGAGTAACCCACACAAAGGTCTCTATGGATCTCTTTCTAAAACTAACCCCTTGACGGAACATGTAGTAACTAATCGTAAAGAATGCAATGATTCTTAATCACGGGGATATATATCAAAGGACGCAACACATAACACAATGAGCTCAAACACAGATCCTAAGGGCACTAGAATGTGACACCCCGCCTAATTAAACATCGGGTGATCAGGCCTTTATTAAATTAAAACAGGTTTCTCAAATGGTTCATTCTTAGCATCACTGTCGAAAACTTTTTAATTACTAATACCCTAAGTAAAATTAGACCGGTGCCAAATTTTATCTTTCTTAAAACAGATAAAACAACTATGCGAAACAACGTAAAAATAATCATGTACTATAACCCAATCAACAAAGTAAAAGTACAACAGAACAAAAGTATTACCGAATAAACCATCGGCTAAAAATCCCAAACAACAATAGAATAACCATTAGTCTGAAACTAACATCTGAGACTAATACCGGACAACAAGTCCATGCATAGAAGAGTGTGAGATCCTGTACTAGATCTAAATGAGAGATATCGTCTAGTCAAAGTCCTGTAAGCATCCACCGTGCTACAGCTCCAAGTCTCTGGAATGGAATCATCATACATGGCATCCCTATGGCTGGACACCTAAAAGGTTTTGTAAATATTTTATAGCAAGAGTTAGTACTCAAAACATTTTGAAAATATTTAGCAAGCGTTTATCACAATATAAAATGCGGTTATTGATTACACATGTTAGGTTCTCGTACACTCTCTTGAGTTACTCACCCCTCATCTTTTGTGCACACCTAACGTTCTACACTTAGTTTATCTAGCCATACCTCCCAAGCTAACTAAAACCAAAGTAGTCAACTGAACTTATTTGTACCCAAGATCCAGTACCGCCCATACACTACAATCGTTTCACTAACATCTCACGTATGTTAATTAATTCTCAAGTAACATTTCATCTATGTTATCTTTCAAGACTTCCCATTTAGTTTCACTACTAAAATTACTACAATTCTCACAATTGTTGACTTCCCACTTGTGTAATTAAGTTTCGCTACTTGAATTACTAAATAGATTTTCTCTATCTATAGATGCATTTCGTAATTAAGTTTCACTACTTAACTTACCAATTCAGTATGTATCTTTAAATACATAATATATATCAATATACTAATACACAGAAGTAGAGTATCATCAAGTATATATATTTCACACACAATATATACTAAATATCAGTCATTACTATTTTGTCCTTTTTACACACGTAAAGGACTCTTGGTTCGGAATGATTCATCGACCCCAAGTAAGAATTGGTTCGGAATGATCCATCGACCCCAATTATTTTTACAAATATATATATATACCCATATTCTGGTTCGGGACTCTCTCATCGCGACCCCAGTTCAAAGTTTGGTTCGGCATTTCTCATCGACCCAAACACATAATAACTTTATGTTAGTTCGGAATGTCTCATCGACCCTAACATAATTAATTTAGGTATAATCTCCCTACCTAAAAGATCACATAATTCAGTAGGTACACGCCCGACCTATTAATCATATACGTACGTAATATTTTAATCTCATATATCTACCGTACAATATTCGCTTTACGATTTATCTCATTAATCGTATTTATTTGAGTATTCACACAACTCTAAGGGTCCTAGTTACCCCTTACATATAATTTCAGTAGTTATTGCTTACCCTACTGGTCTATTATTTAAATTGAATTTACTTCGCCCCGTAACTCAATTTCCGAAGTCCCAGATACTCTACTAAATCGGATTATTCTCCTCGGTCCATAATCCAAGCCCTACACCCAATGGCCTTATTAGACCTCAACAATATACCTACTGGTCTTATTCTTACTCCCATATAAGTATAATGTAAATCCTAGAATACCCATCCATTCCCGAACTCAACGAAGGATTAAACACAAAATTTTTGGGAAAACAGCTTGCGTCGATCGATCGACGGCTGGGTTCGATCGATCGACATAGTCGATCGATCGATAGTTCAAGATCGATCGATCGATCGAACAGGGACAGACGCAGTCTGTCTTCTTCGTTGATCCTCTCCTCCATTAACAAATTTCCAAACTCCATTATTGTCCACCAAACTTTTACCCAATGATCCTAACATATTTCCACATATACTAGGACAGTTTCTAACGTGTCAATTACATCAAAACTCCAATTACTTTAAAGGAATAATGAATTAAAACCCAGAATTTCTTGAAACCCTAGTTATGGTGTTCTTCCCATATTATCATTCAAAATCCAGATTTTTATTCCGAAAATCGTAGTCTAATCTGAATATTAATCCTCTACATAGTTTAAATCATTCTACATGCGATTCCTATCCCAACATGCATAAATATCATCTTTCTCCAATCAAAATATTGATTTAAACAAAACTATTCAAAAACCCTACACATGGGTATTATAACTTTATAAATTTTTGCAATAAACAACTTGCCTTATGATCAGTAGTGTCTGATTTCGTGGTTTTTGTTGATGATTGATGATCTTCATCCTTCAATCCTTCTTCCCCAACAAGTTGATGGTAGAAACCCCTTTGAATCCTTCCCAAATCTTCTTTTTGCTTTAGAAAGTGGTGCCTCTCCTCTCTCTAATGGTATTGGTGTTGTCATGGGTGTTCTAACCCTAATTCATCTATCATACGGCTGATATAAAACTCTCAATTTCGTAGGTCTCCATACCCTCTTATGTTAAAAGACCAAAACGCCCCCGAACGGTCTCGGTTTAGTCCAAAATTACCCCGGGACTCAACTAGTACCCCCGGGTATACTATTTTGACTAATTTGACCCTTCCGTACTCATTGGTGACCTCTAAATTATCATTTGAGTCACTTAAAAATATTACTCGTTCTCACCCCAACACGGTCTACACGCGGTAAGTAACTATTTACCATAATTACAATATTAAATAAAACTCTTTAAGTTACTACTCTTACGTAATTTAAATCAAGACGATATTTTCTCATTTAATTCTCCAATCTAATTAAATGGAATATTTAGAAATACGGGGTATTACAAACTTCCCCCCTTGCAAAGGAATTTCGTCCTCGAAATTAGGATAAGGCTGGTATTAAGGCTAAGGACCTTAAATATAATTGCACCCTCTAATACCCAATACCAAATCATAATATCCTAACGGTCATCCCAAGCACATGACCATTTCATCATAATTTCTTATCGCACGTTACCCATGCCGCACATATCATAATTAAGTCCCACTACTTAATTTCTCCATAGATTTTCCCAATCCAGAGTTAATTCTTGAAATTAAGTTTCTCCCTACTTAATTTACCCATTTGATATATATCTCTATATAACAATTAAGTGTCTACTTTCACTCATAAGTAGAATATTATAAGGTATATATTTCACACACTATATATACTTTAAGGAAAAAACTGGTCCGGCAAAAAATCATTGGCCCCAATAATCTTATCATTTACATTGGTCCGGGAATTCCTCGACCCCAAGGTAAATGTAATGCACATGTCGGTTCAGACCTTCCGTCAATCTCAATATTTATCATTGATTTGGTTTGGAAAATTATCGACCCCAAATCGATCCCCCCCTGTATTGGTCCGGAATATCATCGACGCCAATGCAGAGATTAAGCACACATACTATCGCACATATGTAGGAAAAATCAATAGGTATATATATCTTACACATAACATATACTACCAACACTTATTTTATAATCACCCCCCCTTCTATAACACTTTTGTGGTTATTGGCTCGGAATTCCACCTCGATCACCAATAGTTATTAATTACTTGACTCGGAATCACATCTCGAGCACCTATATATGTATATATATCTCATTGCACATGAGTAGACAATTTGTGAGCCATATATTTCACATTTCATACACCTTAAAATGTCACACTTCAATAGAATGTCCTCATATCACGCGTTAAGGACTAAAAGTTCAAAATGTCTCCTCGAACCACACCCAAAGTACATGTATTTTTCGTAATCGGAACCCACGAACCTGATCCTTATGTACAGTTCGTATAGGCACTCACACGACCTATAAATATGCTCATATAGGTATACATTCAACCTATGAATTGATCAGTGGGCTTCTCCAAAATTCCACTATCATAAGGGCGTATCGTCATTCCTTCTCACTAACATTGAGTCGTAGGTAACACAACGTACTCAAAATAAAACTCTATCTCTATTCCTTCCTGACCATCTCTCACAGGGTGGAATTTTAGGATTTCATCCTGATTCATAATCATGTAGGGCGGCACCGTGCACTCTCCCTTTTTAACTACATACTAATCCATCCCGGTCACCCCATTTCGCTACCCCCAACGAAATGTTGGCTTAATTATGATGTTCACAATCCATCAATAATTTATAAGTCTTTCCCTTTATTCCATCATTGGAAAAGTAGGTTCACTACCACATTCCGGTTTCTCATTTCGAGTCTATCTCTCTCTATTAACTAGAGGTGTATCTGGAGACAATCTCACTATGTCTCTCCTCAACATCGCTTCCCACTTACATCATCTTTCCTTAAGTGGTACTCTTTTCCCCTTTTTCTCCGGGTTTATTATACTTTACAATTCGTGCACTCTTCGCAATTGGCGCACTTTTGGGGGTTGGTTACTTTATAAGAATCAACATTTTAGTAACATGTAAGTCACTCACAACACTCAGTCAAGTAGCACCTTGCGCTACTTCTTCACCACAGTTAGGTCTCCAATATCAAGAGATAACCTTTGAACGGTTTCCCACTGACTTTCATCCCATAGGGTGTGCTGGATCTCTCAGCACATATAATCTTGGATTATCGTCAATCTCCCATGACGTTCAACCCATTTCATCGATACGACTTGTTTCCTATTTTCCCCACCGTCGTACCAAAAATATTCCGCATCCCTCTATCTCGAATGTCTAAGTAATCCAATTGACTAGGGAGCCCATACACCCTTTTCTCCGTGCACATTTGCAAAAACATTGCAAATGTCGCACCCGTATCATGCTTTTCTTCAACTCCGGTTTAGTATACACAACGTGACTACAATCTTGTGGGTATTCTCAATACCCTATAGGCCAAAAATCAATTCCTTTCCCACAAAGTCCCACTTATCCCTTCGTGGTGAGGTAAGCCTTTCAGTGTTTCTCTTCAACACTACCGGCTCCACTGATGCCCTAGCATCTAACAATGCCACTTCTCCTGACGTGTAAAAATTCAGTCGTATTCCCTTTCGCAACCGAACTTAAACAAGGGACTTCTCCCCATGTATTCTTACTGAGCATTGTCAGAACACCACATAGTCAAGATACTCAAATTCGATTCCTCGACAATATGTGCAACCATACTCCAATGTTTCTAACGGAGTCAAGTGGCACCGCGCTTATGCTATCACTAAGTCTTAAGCACTAAATACAACGGCGAGCTCGATCTCTCCACTCAGCGGTAATACTACATATCTTGACTCACATCATTTAGGTTTCCACACACCGAAATCAATTACAAAGAGATGTTCATAATCTCTGAAGTTTCTCACATTTTGATGAATAATGACAACTCGACCCTTTTTCAGGTGAGGAGTCGTCATATACCCCATTCTCTCGAGGCTAAAACTCATATACTTTCTTATACATCGCTCTGGTGATTTAGATGGTTCCCGGACATAACACGCTTGTCCTCTCCAGAATGCAAAACTTATTGGAGTTATTATTTCTTCAAATAACTTCCAGCTAAAAATAAAACGCGTGGCCCTAGAATCCACACTAGACATCTTTTCAAAAATTCCTAACTCCAGGCCATGCTGATCGGTTTGGGTACCCGTCCTCTCGGACTGGGTAGTCTCGATCCTGAACACTATCATCTTGGTTCCCTTAGTTCTGCTGACCAAGAGGAACGCACTATGGGACTTAACAGTCCCGACTTAGGATCTAATCATTAAATCCTCTAGTGGGTTTCCACTTATGGCTTGCACCAGCCCCATTACATTCAGTCTTACTCTTTGACTAAATCTCTAAACTCCCTTAGCTCCGCCCACCCAGGAGCATTAACCTCAACCTTGTAGGAAGTACCATATTGTCGTCATATACATAAGTCGTTCAAGAAGAGTTTTACCAAAAATTGCGAGCTATAACTTGAGAGTCCATTTTCTCAAGGGCTCTTTTCCCTTATACCTATCTCATCGGTACAAGTTCACTTCACAGGATAAATTTCTCTCTCACGATTGGCCTCTACCAAGCTTTCACGTGAGGGGTTCACATATTCCCATTCACTACGCTTCTGAATCATCATTGGAGAACTTTGCGGTTAAACTATACGTAAAGTTCTTCTATATATATATACGAACCCTCGGTCCGAATGTAGTGACTGGTATCCCCGCCACATTGCTGGAAAATTTACTCAAATTTTTCACTTCTGAGTACTTCTACTCCGTCCCAAATGCTAAAACCTCTGGACATACTACTTCCATTGGTTAACATGTACAATCGTCGTTTTATCACATTTACGGCTCGTTCTCATCAAATTTTCTTCATACCTACTCCCACTATCACTGCATTGGGCGGTCTAGACTAGCATCCCTCTTGCCGTCGCGACACTTGGAAAATGACTGCTATGCCTCAACAACCCTTGTAGCAGTTACTTCCATTAACCGCTAGGAGTGACCTCGACCACGGTCATCTCTCCTATGATTGCCATCTTCGAACACCCCAGGCTTTATGCCGAGCTCCTCCCTCCTGTAGTCCTGCTAACGCCAATGCTGGACCTACCACCATATTCGACGTACCGTGCCCAATCGGACTCGTATATATATAACACTACGTCTATTAAATAGCAAGAGAAGGTAAACTACGTACGTAGAGGAGTATAATCATCCTAAGATAGGGCTCTATATCAATCAAACGATAAGCTGAAAACGTAGTAAGCCGTACAGATCCTATGGACACTAGAACCTGATGCTTTGATACCATCTGTGACACCCGGCCTAATTAAACATCGGGTGATCAGGCCTTTATTAAATTAAAACAGGTTTCTCAAATGGTTCATTCTTAGCATCACTGTCGAAGACTTTTTAATCACTAATACCCTAAGTAAAATTAGACCGGTGCCAAATTTTATCTTTCTTAAAACAGATAAAACAACTATGCGGAACAACGTGAAAATAATCATGTACTATAACCCAATCAACAAAGTAAAAGTACAACAGAACAAAAGTATTACCGAATAAACCATCGGCTAAAAATCCCAAACAACAATAGAATAACCATTAGTCTGAAACTAACATCTGAGACTAATACCGGACAACAAGTCCATGCATAGAAGAGTGTGAGATCCTGTACTAGATCTGAATGAGAGATATCGTCTAGTCAAAGTCCTGTAAGCATCCACTGTGCTACAGCTCCGAGTCTCTGGAATGGAATCATCATACATGGCATCCATGTGGATGGACACCTAAAAGGTTTTGTAAATATTTTATAGCAAGAGTTAGTACTCAAAACATTTTGAAAATATTTAGCAAGCGTTTATCACAATATAAAATGCGGTTATTGATTACACATGTTAGGTTCTCGTACACTCTCTTGAGTTACTCACCCCTCATCTTTTGTGCACACCTAACGTTCTACACTTAGTTTATCTAGCCATACCTCCCAAGCTAACTAAAACCAAAGTAGTCAACTGAACTTATTTGTACCCAAGATCCAGTACCGCCCATACAGTACAATCGTTTCACTAACATCTCACGTATGTTAATTAATTCTCAAGTAACATTTCATCTATGTTATCTTTCAAGACTTCCCATTTAGTTTCACTACTAAAATTACTACAATTCTCACAATTGTTGACTTCCCACTTGTGTAATTAAGTTTCGCTACTTGAATTACTAAATAGATTTTCTCTATCTAAAGATGCATTTCGTAATTAAGTTTCACTACTTAACTTACCAATTCAGTATGTATCTTTAAATACATAATATATATCAATATACTAATACACAGAAGTAGAGTATCATCAAGTATATATATTTCACACACAATATATACTAAATATCAGTCATTACTATTTTGTCCTTTTTACACACGTAAAGGACTCTTGGTTCGGAATGATTCATCGTCCCCAAGTAAGAATTGGTTCGGAATGATCCATCGACCCCAATTATTTTTACAAATATATATATATATACCCATATTCTGGTTCGGGACTCTCTCATCGCGACCCCAGTTCAAAGTTTGGTTCGGCATTTCTCATCGACCCAAACACATAATAACTTTATGTTAGTTCGGAATGTCTCATCGACCCTAACATAATTAATTTAGGTATAATCTCCCTACCTAAAAGATCACATAATTCAGTAGGTACACGCCCGACCTATTAATCATATACGTACGTAATATTTTAATCTCATATATCTACCGTACAATATTCGCTTTACGATTTATCTCATTAATCGTATTTATTTGAGTATTCACACAACTCTAAGGGTCCTAGTTACCCCTTACATATAATTTCAGTAGTTATTGCTTACCCTACTGGTCTATTATTTAAATTGAATTTACTTCGCCCCGTAACTCAATTTCCGAAGTCCCAGATACTCTACTAAATCGGATTATTCTCCTCGGTCCATAATCCAAGCCCTACACCCAATGGCCTTATTAGACCTCAACAATATACCTACTGGTCTTATTCTTACTCCCATATAAGTATAATGTAAATCCTAGAATACCCATCCATTCCCGAACTCAACGAAGGATTAAACACAAAATTTTTGGGAAAACAGCTTGCGTCGATCGATCGACGGCTGGGTTCGATCGATCGACATAGTCGATCGATCGATAGTTCAAGATCGATCGATCGATCGAACAGGGACAGACGCAGTCTGTCTTCTTCGTTGATCCTCTCCTCCATTAACAAATTTCCAAACTCCATTATTGTCCACCAAACTTTTACCCAATGATCCTAACATATTTCCACATATACTAGGACAGTTTCTAACGTGTCAATTACATCAAAACTCCAATTACTTTAAAGGAATAATGAATTAAAACCCAGAATTTCTTGAAACCCTAGTTATGGTGTTCTTCCCATATTATCATTCAAAATCCAGATTTTTATTCCGAAAATCGTAGTCTAATCTGAATATTAATCCTCTACATAGTTTAAATCATTCTACATGCGATTCCTATCCCAACATGCATAAATATCATCTTTCTCCAATCAAAATATTGATTTAAACAAAACTATTCAAAAACCCTACACATGGGTATTATAACTTTATAAATTTTTGCAATAAACAACTTGCCTTATGATCAGTAGTGTCTGATTTCGTGGTTTTTGTTGATGATTGATGATCTTCATCCTTCAATCCTTCTTCCCCAACAAGTTGATGGTAGAAACCCCTTTGAATCCTTCCCAAATCTTCTTTTTGCTTTAGAAAGTGGTGCCTCTCCTCTCTCTAATGGTATTGGTGTTGTCATGGGTGTTCTAACCCTAATTCATCTATCATACGGCTGATATAAAACTCTCAATTTCGTAGGTCTCCATACCCTCTTATGTTAAAAGACCAAAACGCCCCCGAACGGTCTCGGTTTAGTCCAAAATTACCCCGGGACTCAACTAGTACCCCCGGGTATACTATTTTGACTAATTTGACCCTTCCGTACTCATTGGTGACCTCTAAATTATCATTTGAGTCACTTAAAAATATTACTCGTTCTCACCCCAGCACGGTCTACACGCGGTACTTAACTATTTACCATAATTACAATATTAAATAAAACTCTTTAAGTTACTACTCTTACGTAATTTAAATCAAGACGATATTTTCTCATTTAATTCTCCAATCTAATTAAATGGAATATTCAGAAATACGGGGTATTACATAGAACCGTGCTCTGATACCAAATGTAACAACCCCCAGTTTCTCACGTAAAGGTTGGCTAGACATGATATGTTGAAGATGGGGCTTATCAATAATTTATACCATTCTCAGTACTAAAGAAATATAGAGGTTGCTTTTATTCTTTATCAAAATTCACAATTAATAAAATCATCTGAACAAAAATGATTTAATACATGAATGCAAAACTGAATCATCATACAATGCCCATGATGTAAAGATAAGTGAAAAATGATATAAATACATCATTGGGGTTATGCCCGTACAAATATCGATATGAAATAAAATGATCAAATGAATAAGTGCAACCTATACTAGAATCAATGGAATAGAATTCGCTACGTCCAATGCAACTACAAATCTGATGCATCGCTAGTCTTGTTATCTATGTTCATAAGAAATCTGGGGAAACACATTTATAATTTTGGGTCAGAGCCCTAAAGTTGCAAGGATTCTTCACCAATAAATATGCAAAATGTACCTAACTCATACTTTACGTCTCTCCATCGACACTTATACGTATCAAGTATCTCACCTCTCATTTAGATGTACTCTAACTCGTATCCTCAAATTAATACCATTTATGAATTCCATTGTCTAATATAACATGTAATCACAAATGCATTTAGCTATGCGTCTACTAAAAGTTAGTGTTTACACCTAACACCCCAGTACCCAGATTAACTTCAATAATGTTGCCCACTAAATTTCATATAAACTCAATACATGTTTTCATGTCAAATAGTGTTCCTCAACCGTAGTCTACCTCGTCAGACTATTTAATTTTTAATTCACACCAATTATTGTCCACACCAATAGACTATAAGTTTCATTCTCTTTAATTACTTTTTACACTTTTAGACTGTCCAGTTATTATTCTCATTAATAATTGTCTCCTCGATTAGAACACTAGAACTTATTTTCGTTTCCAAATATCCACATTACTATGTGAATCGGATTTTGTTATCATTAAGTATTTTCTACATCTACAGACTATGATAATGCATTCTCATACAAGGTACACCATAATGTGTATATAGATAAATACATATGTCCCCACATATATTTACGACACATAAAGACATCTATCTTTAGCATCGGTAATACTCAGAGGAGTCTTTCATCCCAAAAGGGGTAACAACAAGACACAAGCAAGTGGGGCGGTACCTATGCAGTACACCAGTTCATGACCCATACCCAGCGGTGACAAAGGATCCCAGCATCTACACCTACTCTTGAAAGTGGATCTGCTATGTAGTACCTATAACATGACCTAACACTATGCCTAGACCACTGTCCCGACGTGTTCTCTGATCCCGAACGCGTGTACCCCAACAGATAAGATGGTCTACGAACCCAGGTATGTACACACAAAATAATATAATACATACTATCATCCAATATGTACAAGCAGTTACTATATAACTACTTTTACCCGAGGAATCCCCATCTATATAAATACATCTTTCTCGACAGAATAACATTCTAGTCAGTTATTACGTAACCCATATTAAGTCGCTATCCTGGACTACTTCCCAATTAAATATTAAGTCCCATAGATTGCCTCCAAAGCTTAATCATCAAATTTACTTAATTATTTATTTCTCCATATATATAGTTATCCCAAACTACCCTTATCAATACAATTAATGATTTCAGCATGTTGCCATCTTTTCTTAGAATTTAATCCTTCTAGATTATATATTATTATTCACTTCTTGTTTCCTTTACAATAAGGTTTATATGTACATATATAAGGAGTCAACCAATATGCATTGATAGTTACACCCAAACTACAATTACCCAATACCAACCATCATGACTTAGCCCACTAGGATTAGGTTATATTTCTTCTTAATGCTCTTATATGATAACAAATTCAGGGAGCTAACCATCAATCATACTCTCAAGTATTAAACTTATCTCTAATAAGTACTTATTTTATTTAGGCTTAAACCACCTTAACCAAATTATTATTATCATATATTTTTGGGTCTTATCATCGTTGCCCCTACCAAAAGATATCTACTCACTAAGGTCTTCTCTCAATCTTATAACGCGTCATATATTTTACTTTGATTCGGGAACCTACAACGAATTATTTTTATTAAGTTGTTAATTTATACTCTAAGATACTACACATGGAAGACTATTTATGTACCCATCCCGATTAGACTGAGTATTTAAGTTCATAAGAATATCATCAATGTCTTGGAATAAGTCTATATCCCTCACTTGAATGAAAATGGTCTAGCACACCCTTTCGTGGAAAAATTATAACTAATTTAGAAAAAATAGAAAAATAGGAGGTCGGTGCCCACACGATCATAATGTAAAGATCTACAATTACATGACCTGAACAAGAAGTAAAAATTGAACCAATTCTCAATGGGGGCCAAACCGATTTGGAAACTCCAGGGCGCCTAGATCTGTTATTTTCTCATGATGGGGTTTTTCAACCCAAATTAATTTGTGGCTCCAATTTGTAAGAGGCTTTAAAAACTTAGTATATAGGATGAATAAGATCTTCAAAATGTCACGGGATCATTATAAACATGATTCAATATCTAAATCATTCTTAAACCAACATTAAGTATTCAAGCATTCTCAAGAATTTCTTAGCATGCAAGTTCTAAAGTTTCATCTTAAATCCCAATAATTTTTTTCTTCCAGAATATGATATCAATCTTACAATATGATTTTTACAATCAAATCAATAGTTTACATAACATCAATTCATATCTAACATGGGATTTATGGATCTACATATGGATCATCCAATTTTTATCAATTCTTGCACAATTTAAACAACCTCTAAATATATAACCCTGGAAAATGATTCAAATCCTATTATCTACATGGATTGAACATTAATACAAGAAAGAACATTTTGAATAAGAATGAAAAGAGAATCCTTGCTTGAAAATTGTAAGGGAGCCTCTCTTTTCTTCCTATCGGGTGTTTTTTCTCTTCTCTCCCAAGATGTGTAGCCTCTAAAGGTGTGTGGGGTGGATATAGGGGGTCATAAAACCCTAAGGCCGATTTTAATCCATTAAATATCATTTTAATTTAACCTAAATTCGAAGGTATATATAGGCCCAGACTGTAGGCCCCTAAAAAGGTCCCTAACCATACCCGATTTGGCTCGAAACTCTACCCAAGGCCCTACCCAACCCATAGATCCATTTTTCAACTCTTATAATGTGTATTTAAGTCATCTAATCATATTTAAAAGACTATAAACACTTTATATATTTATTTGTACGTTCCATCATTATCATATATGTATATCCTTAATACGACTTAAGTATATTAACGAATCATCAATTCATTCTTGCCTATCTTCATTATTCGCAATATACTATCATACCTTACAATTTATAACATTTGAATCACCTTTGTGAAATACTATATTTAAATTAAATACTCCAATATAATTAAGCATACTCTCTTAATCATTACGCTGGATTAAAGACAAATACAATTATTGCATTTTAATAATAATTCCCACAATTTCAGTTAAATCAATATAAATTCAATTAAATACTCATAGAAATGCAGGGTATTACATTCTCCTCTCCTAATAACAGAATTCCGTCCAACGAATTTCACTATGGTAAGAAGTCACGTTTTAATCTACACTATTATCTTAAGTTTATACCCAATTAATCTATACCCATATCCCATGAGATAAATGAAAGTCTCATCCTCGCCTGTCATAACACTAATGGGACATCCATATATTCCACATTATATGTACACACACGTATCATTAACAAATAATAATGACACATACACATCAAATATGTACCATTCATCCCATGAATATCCATAGATTAAGTATACCCCTACATATATGCATGAAATAGAAAATAACCATCTTAGTATCCAACTTCTCTCAACTCCTAACTTTTGCCAATTTCGTGCGTGGGACACCTCACAAGCGAAATCAAAATAAGGAACCCTCCCGATACACTACTGCATGGCTTAGTCAGTTATTAAGATCCATCAAACCATGATTAAAAGGAAAGATAAAAACAGACTCCTTACAGTAATCATATAAATTCCAATTTCTGCCCATTACTAACCGAAGTCTCATCACGCCTAAGGAAACACTACTACGTAGCTTTGTCGATCACTAAGATCCATTTGTCATGAACTAATATTCTAACCATAAAATTCCAAAATTTGCCAATTTCCAAATAAACCACTTATCCTTCACAAGAGTTATACCAAGCTCCTTTAGAGTCAACCAACCCTACCATGCCCAACACTTCAATCACCATGACCTAGGTAGGACATTCTCTGTCTGTATTTATTTTATAAAGCACTTAGTCATTTCTAAGTATCCAAAGGCATACCCATTCTAATCACGTCTACCATCACCACTTCAATAACAACGTCACTATACAAACATTAAACATGATCATATACAATCTCAATAATCGAAGCTATCACTAGCCTTAATTCTAATTTGTTACCTATACTCTCTAAGGCAATACTTTATCAAAGCATACTATTCATTTCCCTCAAACATTTTCCCCACATAAAAGGCCTTGCTTTAACCTGAGCTTAACCCCATTTATCCCATTAATTTTGAGTTTATTCATAAGCATTTATCTCCTTGAATTATTCAAATTTCTAGATACATGTTACTTCCTTAAGCGTACCCAAATTTATAAAGGTCCTTGCACGACCTAAGTTCCTATCAAAATCTATCATATCAAAACTGGGCTCATCCATAGTAATTACTCCCAGTGACCCTCACGACTACGGTGAAAACCAATTTTTTACCAATCTTATCTTCTAGACATTACCATAACTCATAGAAGTCCCCATAAAATCAATGTATCCCTTAAAATAATTATCAATCCATTCACAGGAATAATATCACACATCGACATATCTAAAACTAGGCCTAAACTTTAAAGTTAATCAAATAAGAAATGCATCAAAATAAGAATACCATGAATAATTCTGATCTGATTGAAATGGAAGAGATGTCTACTGTATTAAGCACATAAAATACAAAAAGAAAATAGAATTGGATACCAACAAAAGATAAAAGAAATAAAGATCAAGAGAATATGGAGCTAATAAATGAGAGAAATATTATTTTCATTCTTTGGTTAGGATTTGAGTGTAAAAAGGGGGTACAAAGTTGGTCTTTTTCTACCCTTGTAGAGGAAAAAATAGATTTCGATAAACCTTCGTAGTGAAAGAGAGAATGCGAGAGCCTAAATTCTCCACAGTGTCTCATGTGATTTGTTCATGTTCCGACACATCATCGTCTTATGGGTTTAGCTTGTCGTTTGCGATAACTCAAGCGTTCAACATTCAGGAGAATATATGGGGAAAGGGGATCGCAAATGTCTTTTACTATTTAACATAAAAAATGATGTATTTTGGATAGCCAATGCACGTGATTATGGGATGGCATGTGGACTACTTAATTAGCTTTAAAAATTCAATGAAAGCTTCCATTTTATAATAGTAGTAAAAATAGCTCTTTTTTTAAAAGTCACCATCTTATTATATGCATGATCCATCCATTCGTATACAAGGTCTAATGATTCTTTTAAAATCTTATCTTTATACTTAAGATCGGTTGGGATATCCCAAGAGTAGTGATGGATAATTTTAGTAGCACCATGGATTTGGGTCCAAATGTTAAAGTGAAGGGGGGGGGGGGGTTCTTCATGATACCCTTTGTCATCATAAGCTATTCCTATAATATGGTCACTAACAAGCAACTCATAACTTCTAGATTTTGACCAAGTAAGGTTTTTTCATAAAAGTGTATGGTTTTATTGATCTCTATTTGGATATTTAATTACGGACGTTAATGTGAAGATAAAAAATATTTCATCCTATAATTTTACACAAAGACATTACGTTTGAATTCTTAAATTACTAATCATTATGTGTTTAGTAATGTATAATACACTAAATCTGTTGATGATGTGTCTCCATATAAAAACTTTAATTCCATATTCGGTTTTTCTCACTAGTGACTCCATTGTTAGCCATCTAATATAGTAGTTGTAAGGGCATTGCTTTAAACTCCTTGTTTGGGTTATGGATTTATTCAAGAATAAAAAGAATAAAATGTATAAGTGTATTGTTTAAAGTCTTTTGAGTTGTAAGTGCTATAATACTAAAGATAAAGAGAAAGCATTGTGACAAATATATATATCAAACCAGACTTATTCAGACATTCATAAAATCAATGGTTTGGTAAGAATTTGAGGCTTTTGTAAGGTCCTTATGTTTAATATCAAGTACGAAATTGACAGGACACAAACTTTTAAATGTGAGGAAATGTTTTATTTCTTTTGCAAAATTTGTAAAAGGGGAAATTTATTCCTTTCTCTCATTATAATGAGAGATCCCTCATGTAAAAGGGTTTTCATATTATAATCCTTTATTCTATAATGTCCCCGCATGATAGAGATATTACATGAGAGACCCTCATGCAATGTGGCCTCGTTCAAACAAGGGTACCCTCGTTCGAACGAGGGCCTATTTCTAGAAAAATTGGTTTGACTTGACTACTTATAATACAAAGTATAAATAAGAACATAAATGTGTCTTTCAAGATGTGGACCCTAATTTTATTGAAACCATAAAAAGTTTTGTGATAGTTTTTCTTTTGAGAGTGAGATCATATCAAGATTCATTATATCAAAGTGAGCTATTAGTGTACGATCTTCTACATCAGTAGGAGATATTAACATGAGAAATAATGCAGTTGATGAACATGTAGAATACATGTGAGTTAATCATCGATAATAAATATAAGTTGATACTGAGGTTTGGGGACTGTGTAAGTTAAGCCCAAGCATGGAGAAGTTGATTGCTAGCACGGGAAGAGGCATCGATTTTAATCCCATGGGACATGCTTCATTGCTATAATATATGTAAATCTTGTGTGTCCATTGTAAGACTTGAAATTCATTGCATTAGTGGACTTGTTGGGTTAGGGAAATAATGGATTTTCTCACAAGGTTTTCCCCTAAAAAAAATTATTATATTGTCTGTGATTGTTTTCATAGCTTCCGCATTCATATTTTGAATCATCTATATGAAAATTGAATCAATTAATTTTATTAGATAAATAAACGATAGTGCGTCCATCTTTTTTTATGGTAGCAATTATGCATACTGGAAAGGGCATATGACCTTTGTATGAAATCTCAAGAAGAGAGGGTGTAGTTAATTACAATTACGGGTGGGCACACCCAATGACTAAGGAATGGTATGATGATGTCTTTAAACCATAGATAAACTGAATTGAGGATGATCCTAAGTTTGCTAACTATAACAATAGGGTGTTCAATATGATTTTTAGTTCTAACATCAAACAAGAGCTTCGTCAGATCTGTACGTGTACTGCGTTTAAGGCAATAAGGGACATTCTGTGAATCACATGTGAGTGTACCAATAATGTTTGGCTCTAAAAGATCCAACTAATATCCACCCGATTTGGGTTGTTGAAGATGCATGGAAATGAGAAATTCGATGAATTCTACGATAAATTGTCCATCGTCATGAACTCTCATTTTGATTTGGGTGAGAAGATCCCAAATTCTAGTATTGTTAAAAAAATCATTAGGTTATTACTAACTAGGTTTATTCCCCACATCGCAACCTTAAACATTGTAGGAGAAATACATGACATGGAATTATACTAGATCTAAGGATCCATTCAAACCTTTGAGTTCGAGAATTTTTTGTTGCCTAAAAAGGAAAATGGAATTGTGTTGAAGGCACACAAGTATACTCCCTTTATCCTGGATGATGATTTTGATGAGAATGAGGTCGAATTTTTGTGCTAACAAAAATATTTGACCGGCTTCTCTATTCTAATCCACAAAGGTCCTAAAAGGAAAGGAGGTGAGAAGTCTAAAAATAATAGGGTTAATAAGTTTTTTAGTAGATGGAATAAAAAATCTCAGGTTGATAATGGTGGAATGAGAAATTGTATTCAATATTAATTTTGGAAATTATTCCTTGGAGTGCCTGACTCGAATAAGGACAAGAGGCAAGGACTAAAGGGTTTTTAATGCCTATCTTAGTGTAGTGAATAGAGATCCGACACTAGTGAGTCTTGATTTTAATGTATAGAAAATGCTCTCATTGTTATTAAGGATGAGCCAAGTTCTCAATTTTACTTTGTTGAAGGAAGGGTTGAGAATGCCAACGTACATTCAAAACACTAATTTCCCTGAGGTGATGAGATTGCGAGGGAGTACAATGTCTTAAAGGTATTATGTACCTACTAATGGTACTTTGATAGTGGTTGTTCCAGACACATGATCGGTGATAAGTTTCTTTTTGGCCATCTTGAGGATCATAAGGATGGTAAAGTAGCATTTTTTATGGTATTCAACCTAGCATATTAGGTAAGGTGGCCGAAAATATTTATTTTTTCCTAATCTAGATAACATCTTCTATATAGAGGGTCTCAAGTGTAATTTAATTAACATAAGACACTTGCGTGATGAAAACTTGGTTGTATTTTTATCTCAAAAGTTTTGTGAAGTGTTTGATGAAAAGGTAAAGATGGAGTTGCATGGTATGGATACATCAGACAACTGTTATGGGGTTGATCCTAAGTCCTAATTTATTTCTCACAATGGAAATCGATCAACATCAATGTCGGGGTCATATAAATCATAGAGATCTGGATCATCTTGTAAAAATGGACCTAGATTGTGGATACCATCATTAGTAAATCTTTCCTCGGATATGTGTGGAACTTGTCAAAAGGTAAATAGAGTAAGGAGTCCACATATGAATCTTGGTATGGTTACTTTATCTCGTTTCCTCGAGTATATACATATGTGTCTCATGGTAGATATCCGTATGGAGAGTTTACGTCAGAAGAAAAATATTATATTCATAGTAAATGACTTCTCGAGGTATTCCATTATTGGTTTCTTTATTGAGAAGTGTGATACTCCATAATTTGTCGCATCTCAATTATAGTTGCTTCAAAATCATCATGATTAGTCCCTTTTTTGGATGAGGAGTGATAATGGGGACTGAATTCATTGAACATAGAATATACAAGTATTGTGATGAGCAGGTCATGAGGCATGATTTTTCCACTGTTAACAAACCTCAAGAAAATGGAATCATGGAAATTAAGAATATAACGGTTAAAGAGATGGCTGATCCATGCATACAATGAGCAATATGCCATTTAGATATTTGGCAAAAATAGTAAACATCACATGTCACACGGTATATAAGGTATATCATTGTACCAGTATGAGCATGACATGTTATGAACTTTGTACTAGATATGAACCCAATCTAAAGTAATTATGAATTTTCGGGATTCCTTACCACATTTTGTGAGATATAGAGAATTTGTTAAAGTTTTATTCCAAAAGCGATGATCGATTATTTTTGGGATATTCATCAGATAGTACGACTAAGAGAGTATATAACCCTAATATCTCCTGGTCATGGAAGCATTGAACGTGGTGGTCAAGGATGAAGATGTGTGTAATACGCTCTGATGCCAATTGAAGGAGCGCATTAATTACGTGAGTAAAATACCTATAACAATCATAGAGGTGGTGAAATGTTTGAAGACATCTTATAACCAATTTTTTTATTTTAAATAATTTTTCTTGCACATTCAAGTTACTTAAGCCAAGTTTCATCAAATTGATTATGAGACAACAAGGTAACTATATGATTACAGATGAGCAAAACTAGAACTAACACACCTAAGTCAATTTTAATTTAATTCACTAGATTTAAATTACATCTAAGTGGCGTGTGTGGTTAAATGTCTGCATATGAGTATAAAACATTCACAATCAACTATAAGGCAAGGTTTAAAAGGAAAGCCCCCCACCTAGGATAAAAAACCTTGACGCACTCCAATTTTCATTTATACTGAAAAAGTAATTTTATACAAGTCAAAAGAATAATATCATACAAACACTGTCATGTAGTTACCTATGAACCTTGCACCTCTTCCTCATAGACAATAAAAATCTGTAAAGAGTTCCACACCAAAAATAAAGAAGTCCACTCATTTCCTTAGAATTCGTGCCACACTCTGATTTATTTAATAAATCATAACGCTTGCTCTTTCAGATCTAGGATTAGATGATCATATGATACAAAGGTAGATTAACTTGAACTAAATAGTCTATGTGAAATTTGAATCAAAATAGTCTCGATTAACAACTGAAATTAAAAATATAAGAAAATACCAAATGCTCGCAACCTCAAAAATACTTTCAGATATGTGTTTGAGTTATGAGGTTTTTAGATATTCTAAAATGAGAGAGAAGTTCTTTTTTAAATAGGATTTTTTAAAAATTAGGGTCGTCTGTGAATACAATTAGATCTGGTCGTGTGCACGATTTCATCTAGTATGAAAATCATTTCTTCACCGTGTGCACAAGCAGAAAGTAAGGCCGTCCAAATGAAGCCATGTGCATGGGCTCAAAAGAGAGTCGTGCAAAAGGTCTCGGCACTTAACCTATTAAATACTTTAAAACATAAAGTAAAGGAGGGCCAATTTCGAAAACAATTTCAAAAACATTTTAAATTCTTTGAGAGTGTTTTAAAAACATTTAAGCACTTGTTCCATCAACTTTTGATCCTCACACATTTTTAGAAATATTTTGTGCACGTGTGTATGTTTATATGTAATCAGTTCACATCTACTAAAAGGATATAATATCCTCTTTAATGTAAATGTATGTAAACATAATTCTTCAATGAGCTACTTACAAAATCTGTAATCTTTAAGGGTTAATTCTAACTCAAATGATCACGCATCACTCATATCGGGTAAAGTCGCGACACGAACGACTTAACGAATCAAATGTTTCGACATGAGGATTCAAAATAATGACAAAGGATGACTCTCCCGCATTTTTTTAATGAAGATGACCCAGTCATTAAGAATTATTCACCTTTCGATGTTGATCCCGTCGCACCTTGAAAACACCAAAGAGTTTTGAAGTCGTCTTTATATAAAGAGGATCCATCATATTGGGTTATGATAAATCATTATACCTACAACATTATTTGAGATCATAAGAAAGGAGTCGGGACACATGATCGATATACTAGTGAGATTAGTCCCATTTTCTATATCTACGAAATAAAACCTAAGAGTGTGAAGTAAGCACTCAAAGACTAATACTGTATCCTAGCAATGTGAGAGGAGTTACATCAATTTGAGAAATATAGTGTTTGGGAATTTGTCCCTTGTATTAAAAACACCAATGTGATAGTTTCCAAGTGGGTTTATAATAATAAGATGGATAAAAATGATATGATCACTGGAAACAAGGCTTGACGTGTAGCTTATAGTTTAGCACAATAGAAAATGTATATTTGAATTAAACTTTTTCTCTCATTGGCCGACTAGAATCCATTTGTATTCTTTTAACTGTGACATGTCACTTACACTTAATACTATATAAAATGTATGTGAAAATATCCATCCTTAATGGAGTTTTGAAGGAAGAAGAACATGTAAAGAAAGTAAAAGGGATTAAGGACCCCAAATATCTTGAACACATATATTGAATGAAAAAAGGCTTGTATAGATTGTATAAATCCCATCAAATTGGTACGAGAGTATCCTTTATTATCTTATTTAAAGTGTATTCAAGAGAGGGGAATTGGATGAGACGTTACTTGTCCGCAGAGAGAAGAAGGACATTTTGTTTGCCCAATTCTAAATTAATGACTCAGTTTTTAGTTCCATACGAGAGAGCCATACTCGTCAGTTTTTGATCTAATGACGAGTGAGTGTGATAAGATTATGGTAGGAGAGATAATATTTTTTTCTCTATCTTCAGATTCATCAAATGAAGGTGGTATTTTTATATCTCAATACAAGTATGGATGAAACTTGGTGAAGAAGTTTGGGCTTGATTTAACTAAGAATGTGATGCACGCATCTGCATTAATACTAAGATTAGTAACAATAGCTAAGGCAAGAATGTGGATAAAACTCTCTACCATAGTATGATAGGTATTTTGTTATATCTTACCCCGAGTCATCTAGAATATTGCCTTTAGTGTAAATGTTTGTACAAAGTTCTTATATTTTCCTAAGGAGTCACACATGTTGGGGGTAAAGAGGATTATTAAGTATGTAAGTGGTACTCTGAAGCATGGAATTTGGTATTTCTTTTATACCAATATCTCGTTATATGCATACTCCGATGTCGATAGGTCCAGAAATGGTGATCGTCGTAAGATCACACTGAGTGGGTGTTTTTTATTTAGAAAGTTCTTTTGTTTTTTAGCATAGAAAGAAGAAAAAATTGATTTAATTATCCACCGTTGAGGAAAGTATTTAGAGACTGGAAATTATTACACTCAACTCCTTTGGATGAAGAAGATTCTTTTACATTATGGGGTAGATCAAGACATTATGACTATGTATTGCGTTAATAGTAGTGCAATTAATATTTCTTGCAAACTCGTTCAACACTCTAGGATGAGATATAAAGATATCCACCATCACTTTTGTAAGGACATTTTTGTCCATTATCAATTTGTATGTCGTACGCCGTTACACCGTTGAAGAAACTCAAGATCACATCTACATCAACGGATCCGAATATCAAAGCATCTTCAACATCATAGCCTCTGCGATAATGAACTTGGTAAAATTTTGTTTTTACGTTCCTTAAAGTTCATATTTAGTATTGGAAATTTTTTATAAAATGTTTTTTAAGAATAAGAAGTAAGTTTTTTCAAGCAAAATGAGGCTTTTAAAAGGATTTTATTTTCTGGGAAAAACGGACCGATCCGCCCCCTACCGGACCGATCCGCCTGGGATAAATTCGGCCAGATTCGCTGCAGATTTTTTAGGCTCAAAGTTTTCCTATTTAAAGCCAACTTCGGGGAGTTATTTTTTAAGACTTTTCAAGACGATTTTCAGAGTCCTAAATACTCTAAGTCTTCACTTTTTTGGTGTGCAAAACATCTTTTTGATTCACACAAAAAATCCCAATTACTTTTATGAATCTTTTGGAACCCTAGAACACAGGCTTTGCTATTGTTCAATCTTTGTGGGGAGATCTTTGCAACCGAGGGCTGCGTGTCATTGCTGAGGGAGTCTCTACAAAGTTTTATGGCTGCGTGTCATTGAGGAGCGCTGCGGTTCTTCCTTTGTTGATTGGACTGAGGTTCATGTGGGTTCGCTGCGTGTGAATTCATTGTTGCCCTCTTGGAAAGGGATATTTCCAGCCGCCGACTACAGAATCCGATACCTGAGGGTAATTCTTAGTCAAACTGTATTTCATTGTAATCCGATTGTAAGCCGTTCTCTTACAAATTATAGTGAAATAAAAGGTTTTGCCCCTTTGGGGTATTTTTCCTGAAATTGTTTGTTTTTATCCTGCATGCTATATTTTATTTGATAAATCATCTAGATGCATGTCTTAGGGTTTTAACTAAAATTTGGGATTAATTAAAATTGGTTTTTTATTTGAGAAGTCACAATATTTCCGCTGTAGCTGCACTCTCAAATTGGTATCAGAGCGGGTTACGCTAATTTATCGTGTGATCCTGATTTTTCAAGGACTTATACTTTCTGATACAATTTGTCTACTCATGTCTACAAATTGGTATCAGAGCCTGTTACACTAAGTTATTGTGTTTTGATCCTGATTTTGCAAAAATGGCTTTTGATGGTTTTGATGATCTTGGATGTCAAATTTTTGAAAAAATTAATTGGAAAATTCACACGAACTCTTGTTTTAAATCTTCTGTTGAAAACCAATCTGAGAGGTGTCCTTGTTGTGAGGGTGTTGGTCACACGTTACATGAGTGTACCACAAATTTAAAGAAGAAATTGAATAAACCGATTTCTCATGTTTCTACCCTTAGTGATTGTGATTCGGAAGAAGAATTTTTTTATGCTTCTAGGCGAGAGTTTACCATCCATGTGATTAGTGATAGTGAAGGTGATGGGAGTGTGGATGAAAGTGAGGAGGAAAGTGTAGATGAGCATGACTTGCAAACTGCTTTCAATCAACTTTATGATGAAACTTTGAAAACAAAGAAAGAAAATTTGAAATTGAAAGCTCAATTGAAAGAGTGTGCCATAAAAAATAATGATTTTTTAGTTGAAGAACTTAGGGCTCATGTGAAAATTTTGAAAGAGAAGCTTGAGTACGTCGAGGGTGAGAGAGATAGTCTTAGAGGGTTGATGGAGACTATGAAAAAGGAGCTTTTAGAGTTTGAGGATTCTAAACGAGTACTTGAATCTAGGATAGTTGAACTTGAGGTGAAATTGAAAGATTCAAGTAAAGTGAAATTTGATTTGGAGTCTAGGTCTGACAAACTTGATAAGATTTTAGGCACAGTCGAGATCAAAACGGATAGGGGTGGGATTGGTCTTGAAAAATATGTTGAAACCATTCCCACATGTGTGAGAGAGACTCCTAGGATTGTTAAGAAAGAGGCACCTAAGTTTGTTAAAAAGGCGCCCCATAGGAACATCGTGAGAGAGCCTCCTAGGATCATTAGGAGAGATCCACCTAAGCAAATTCAGAAAGCACCACCTAGGAATTTGATGAGTGGGCCACCTTTAGGTAACACACACCGCCTGATTTACACTTGCACACATTGTGGTAGGCAAGGTCATCTTAGGCGATTTTGTTACAAGCTTTTAAATGGACCCAGGATGGTTAATGAAAGAATAAATTAGATTCCCAAAACCCCCACACTTCGTTACAAATCTATTTGGGTTAGAAAATCGGATTTAAAGGCTTATGGTTTATTTGTCCACGATTCCCGTTTTCTTGCACGTGATTCAACACATGTGAAATCTTTTGGTTGATTGTGTTTGCATGTTTGTCATACACTAGTTGTGTTTTCAAGATATATTTTTGATAGTGTGATGACTTGTACTTTTTGTATAAATTCTTGTTTTTGAATTTTTTTTAAAAAATACAAAAATATTTTATTTTGATAAATTTTTTGAAAAATCCAAAAAGATTTTTGTTTTTTGTTTACACCGTTTATGGATGAACACTTTGGATGACCGATTCACAACATCATTCCATTATTTTCATGTGACTATTTGGTAGTGTTTTGAGACAATAGGTCAATTCATCCATGTGTTTTATAATGTTTGGAGTCATTAACATGTAATTAAGTGTTACTTCCTACATGTTTGACTCATGTTTCCTTTATTGCACACATGCACGGATTTGATTGATTATTGTGCTTGTCTTATCACATGTTGGTTGGGTGTTTTCACTTCAATCCTGTCCTTAAAACGAACCAAGCGCTATAAATTTTGATAAGGAAATTGTGCATTTAAAAACCGTCTTTGTGAGTTTGTGTGCCTTGTTTGATAACGGGGAGAATTATCTATCCTTTGCGCAAAAGCCACTGTTAAAAAGGACCTAAAAATTTGAGGAATTTTATTATCCGAGGTCCAAAGAGGTTAAAAGAGCCCAAAAAAATTGAAAGGCAATAAAAAGAAATACATGCCAATTATGGGCCATTTAGGTTTTTGCACCAATTCTCCAATGTTTGAGAATTTAGATTACCTCTAAAAGAAAATATATTTGAGGGACTTTGGTTGGAGAATTAAAACGGGTTTGCACGTCCTTGAAATTCTTGAAAATGCGCTATATAGTTTTGGACGTTATTGGTGTGGAAATCATTTGACTTTGATTTGTTGATTTGCATACGACGATGTCATCTAAATTCAACAAACTTTACACCTAAGGATACCTTTGATGTTCATTCGTTAGGAGTACACGTATGCATCGTGCACATATGATTGATTGAGTTGATTTACCTATCGAATATGTTCACACCCATTCATTCCATTTCCATGACTTGGTTGTTTGAGTCTAAATCCATGGTGTGATTTTTGTATCATATTTGTTCATATTGGTATCTTATTTTTGTACGAAAAATTTGAAAAATTCAAAAATAAGTTTGTGAAGATTTGTTTGAGCATCTCCTTGCAAGAGCACGTTTACCATTTTATTTGATGCCCTGTTTTGTACAGTGACACCCCGATTTTGCTTATTTGATTCATTCTTCTCATTTGTCTATTTGGGGACATCATAAAGAGGGGGAGAAAGAATTATCATATTATGGGGGAGTTTGAATGTTGGGGGAGTTTTTGAGATGTTGCTTATATTTTTATCATATATTGATATCCATGTTATCTCATTTCAAACTCGATATGTCACGTGGTATTTTCTTTGTCTCATGTGTGTAGGTATAAAGATTGAAGATCAATATGTTGCACACCCTGATGAGAAAAGCTTTGAGATTTGATGATTGTTGAAGATTGAAGAACAAACGATGAAGATTTATACCTTTGTATCTTTCCATCTTTAGGGTTCATGGGAGGGTAGATTTGTATAGGTCATTAGTTGATAATTCGGATATTTTTTATGTATGTACCGGCATAGACATAGGGGGAGATTTGTAAGGACATTTTTGTCCATTATCAATTTGTATGTCGTACGCCGTTACACCGTTGAAGAAACTCAAGATCACATCTACATCAACGGATCCGAATATCAAAGCGTCTTCAACATCATAGCCTCTGCGAGAATGAACTTGGTAAAATTTTGTTTTTACGTTCCTTAAAGTTCATATTTAGTATTGGGAAATTTTTATAAGAAGTTTTTTAAAAATAAGAAGTTTTCCTAAAAGGATTTTAAAAATAAGAAGTTTTCCTAAAAGTTCAAGCAAAATGAGGCTTTTAAAAGGATTTTATTTTCTGGGAAAAACGGACCGATCCGCCCCCTACCGGACCGATCCGCTTGCTGCAGATCCAGTATACCCCGGACCGCAAGCGAACCGATGAAGGCCAAAATAAAAGAACCGATCCACTTGACCGGACCGATCCGCCTCAGAACCGGACCGGTCCGACTGGGATAAATTCAGCCAGATTCGCTGCAGATTTTTTAGGCTCAAAGTTTTCCTATTTAAAGCCAACTTTGGGGAGTTATTTTTTAAGACTTTTCAAGACGATTTTCAGAGTCCTAAATACTCTAAGTCTTCACTTTTTTGGTGTGCAAAACATCTTTTTGATTCACACAAAAAATCCCAATTACTTTTGTGAATCTTTTGGAACCCTAGAACACAAGCTTTGCTATTGTTCAATCTTTGTGGGGAGATCTTTGCAACCGAGGGCTGCGTATCATTGCTGAGGGAGTCTCTATAAAGTTTTATGGCTGCGTGTCATTGAGGAGCGCTGCGGTTCTTCCTTTGTTGATTGGACTGAAGTTCATGTGGGTTCGCTGCGTGTGAATTCATTGCTGCTCTCCTGGAAAGGGATATTTCCAGCCGCCGACTACAGAATCCGATACCTGAGGGTAATTCTTAGTCAAACTATATTTCATTGTAATCCGATTGTAAGCCGTTCTCTTACAAATTATAGTGAAATAAAAGGTTTTGCCCCTTTGGGGGATTTTTCCTGAAATTGTTTGTTTTTATCCTGCATGCTATATTTTATTTGATAAATCATCTAGATGCATGTCTTAGGGTTTTAACTAAAATTTGGGATTAATTAAAATTGGTTTTTTATTTGAGAAGTCGCAATATTTCCGCTGTAGCTGCACTCTCAACTTTATTTGTGAGCTAATTGAGAAGATCATTGCATTATTGAGTTACATCCCCACCGGGTCTTAGTTTGCAGACATACTCACCAAACCTTTGGATTCCACTAGGCATAATGACCTTACGAAATCTACAAGGGTTTACACCATTGACTGAGTTCGTAGAATTTATATAGGGTAGGAGGAGTATTTCGTTTCTCCTCTGACATCCTACCTAGATATGCATTTTTCTAGTTTTTCTCTGCTTTTAGTTAATTATAAGAAAATCATAAAAAAAAAAATTAGTTGTTTTGGTTTTACAAACGAGAAATACAAAAAAAAATTGTTATCTTAAGAGTCATTTAAGGAAAAAAAAGACTTTATGCTTTGAATTTGTTTTACAAAAATCATAAAAATAGTTTATTGTTTTATTTTTGCAAATAGCTAGTGTTGAGATGCTTACAATTTTGTGGAATACACCATGTTATATATTTTCTTGTTCTTTTATTATATTTTGACTAAGGTAGTGAAAATTTATGCGTATTTTGCTTAATCATTTTTATGATGTTCTTCGAGAATGAATCATGTAGACTATGTTGTGGTCATTGTCATATCACACACACGTGTACATGATTTGACTAGGATGCATTTTCTATTTTGGTCCAAAAAGTAGATTTAACTTGTTTTTAGTTAATCAGTATATTGTTTTTCTCACAATATTTTTAAAATATGCATATAAGAACAATTGTTTATGAGTTTGTCATAAAATGATGAGAAAAGTATTGATAAGAACTACCTAAAAAGGGTGACATTCACAATTGGCAAGACATTTATATTTATGTTCTAATGAGAGAAAATAAAAGTTTAATTATCTATATGAAAATAAGTACTCTCAAGTAGTAAAGTACAATATGTTAAAGGCAAATTTTAGGAAGTTACAAGTTAAAGACCAATTGGTTTGCAATTTTTTATATAATATTTGATTTATATTGGCTTTATTTAATTGTGAACTCAAGTGATTAATTTTAGGTCTTAATTGGCATGAACCATTGTAAAGCTCAACAATTTTCATTATGCTTCACTTCATAATTATTTTCAACAATGGGTTACATCAAAGGGTTCGTGCATAACATAAGTGAGATCTATCTAAATTTTTTGAGTTTTGAGTTCACTCATATTCACGTTAGAATGCTTTTGTGGGATTTCATAGATTTTATGTTATCTTGCATTAAGTAATTCACCTATGTTTGATTAAATTTAGTTCATTTTAATCATATTAAGATATTGATTACTTTCAACTGAAATGATACATGTTTCGTATTTCCATATTATTTATATATATCATTTATCTCGTTTGAGTAGAATCTTTTAAAAGGGAGTCGTTTAATGCATGCACTACATATTTAAGTTCCTGCTTAATCATTCTTGTCTTATATCCTTTTGTACACCACATGGTATATGTGTAAGTGTGCATGACTCATAGGCTCAGTGTAGTTGATTATGTTACTGATTAGAAAATTTCACAAAGAAACTATTATGTCTCGTGGGGATTAAGGACAATTAAATTGGTGTATAGTTTTTTTATCCGATATTTTTTTGGATATTTCCATTTTGTTTTTATCATTGAATAGCCAAAGGGAAAAATTTATAAGGACGCCATTTTACACTCCTTGTTTTTGTTTTGATTTTATTCCGAAATAAAAAAGAAAAAATAGTCTTATTGTATTGTTTAAAGTATTTTGAGTTGTAATTATCACATCATTGAAGACAAAGAACTAGGAAAAATATCTACTGAAGTGGACTTGTTCACATATTCATCCAATCATATTTTTGGTCAGAATCTTAGGCTTTTGTAATTTCACTGAGATTAATTTTAATTAAGAAATTGACAATAAGAAAGCTTTTTAAATATAAGGAAAACATTTTAATTTTCTGAAAAATTAGTAAGAGGGAAAAAATTTCCTTTCTCTTGTTCGAGCGAGAGATCCATTATGAGAAAATGGTCTATGCATGAGAAACTTACATCCTATATAGAAGACCTCGTTGATAGCAATTTCATTATGAGAATTTGTGTGGATAGATAGCAAGTGGATACATATGGGATGATCCTTCTCGAGTTAAGGATATGTTGATATCAAGGCATGTGGGTTGTGCAAGTTGCATAAGGTATGAAAAGTTAGTTATTAGTACACGAAGAGGCTTTGGATTAACGTGAGAGGGTTAAGAATTTTTTAAGGTAATCCTTGCCTTATATATAAGTCATGTTTGTGTCATTCTAAAACATTTAAAGAAAATTCAATATTAGTGAACTTAGGTTGGGTTGGGTGTGATAGTTGTTTTTATCAAGATGATTTTCACTCTAAATACTATGTGTTTGTGTGATTCATTTTATTCTCCAATAACGCCAAGCCCGAGGAGTTCTGGAATGAGGATTTATGTAGATTTTCCAAATATAACACTAGGTTTTAACATTACTTTCTGTAGAGTCAAATTAGACTGGCTCAACCATATGTCAAAGTGTACTGAGTCTAAAGGGGCGTGAGATGTCCTTAAAGTCACCCATGAGGGTAATGATAATGTAAGGATGTATAATCACCAACATCTTACCACTGTGTTTAATATTGTGAACTCTCACTAAAATTTGGGTGAGAAGATTCTAGACTCGACGGTAATTAGGATGATTTTTAAGTTGCTTGCACCTAGGTTCCACCCTCAAGTCTCAATCTTAAACATAGTTTGTTTCATAGACAAGATTAAGGTTAGAGAGATTATAAGGTCTATAAAAACCTTTGATTTAAATAATTATTATCCCCCCCCCCTCCAAAAAAAAGATAAGGTAATCACGTTAAAGAAACAAAGGAGTTCTCCCTAGTCTCTAAAGACTATGTCGATGAGGACGAGGTTGAGATTTCCCTATTGACTAAACAATTTAATAAGTTTCTCAAGTGTAATCCCAAAAATTTTTGGACTAACAAGAAGGTAGTTGAGATCCTTAAATTCATTTGGATCAAAAACTTGTTTGGTAGATATAATAAAAAATATCGGGTGGATAATAAGGGCAAGGTAAAGTTAATTACACTTTAAGGGTTTGGACACCAAGATTTTGACTGCCCAACTTGAATAAGGAATAAGGGCAAGGAGAAAAAAGGATTTGAATTACTACCTTAGTGAAAGTGACTCGAACTTCCATGGTAATGAATATTTAGTTGAATGCACTATCATTGCATTCATTGTTGTTTTAGATAATTTGGTCATACATTTAACCTTGTTGAAGGAAATATTGAGAACAAAAATTTAGAGTCAAAACTTGAATGTTAAAACAATAAAGGGAAAGCCATGGATAAAAATTTGAATGTTCACACAATATTAAAGGCATAATGTACCTCTTAATGGTAGGCAATGGTTTCTCGAGACACATGACTGGTGGTAAGTCTCTTTTTTTATTAACTTGAGGGTCAAAATGACTAAAATTTACGTTTGTAGATGGGAACCATTCTACATATTGGGTAGAGAAATATAAAGATCTTTGGGTTTCCTAAGTAAAACGCTAACTTTAGTGTGATAATGTCCTAAAGGCGAGTGGGGGTGAATGTGATAGCCTCAAAATTAATGGCGGGTTAAATTTTTTCTTGTTTAAAAATGATTGAATTCAAATGCAACTTAATAATATGAGAAATCTACACATATATCTTTAGATCCAAATTCAAGTTAATTTTTGATTAGGTGAGATCTCACCAAATTAATTCTATTCAATTTCAGTTAATTGAGATCTAAAAATCCAACAATCTAAATAAAGTGTAAAATTAAAATAATATTAGGCTTTGCGTTTTAAATGAAGGTAAATAAAAAATTGATCACAACACCAATATGTACGAGGAAACCCCCACCTAGGGGAGAAAACCTCAAATCACTACAACTAATCGAATTAAAAAATGAAGATGTTATGAAAAAACAACCATATACCTAGATTGAGTCCCCTTACAAGATCTCACAATGTAATAATCCTCAATAATCGACCCGATCTAGAGGCTCTAATTCAAAGATGAAAATGTGGAAGTCGGTGTGCTAATGTCCTATATTGGGGGTGAATAAGACATAATCTGAATTAATGTTCAACTAAAATTTTACTTATTTAATAACAACAATAGATTTGCACAATGAAATTCAAATTCAAAATCGCTTAGGAAATTTATCCAACACATAACCTAATAATTATTAGATCCAATTTAGTTCAAGTAAATTGTTATGAAATCATTCAAATCCAACTCAAAAGACTTTGATTTGTATTGCAATTTAACAAAATGAGAAATCTACAACTAGATCCAACTAGATCCAAATTTAAGTTAATTTATGATTCGGTGAGACCTAGCTAAATTAGTTCAATTCAGTTCCAACTATGTGAGACCTAAACATTTACCAACATAAATTAAGTGTAGATATGAAATTATGGGAGGTTATGTGTTGTAAATGACAGTAAATGCAAAATTAATCACAACACCAAGATATACAAATAAAACCCCACCCAAGGGTAAAACCATGAGATAGTGTAACTAATCCACTAGAAAATGAAGATTATACAAGGTATATATCATTTACCTAGCTTGAGTTTCCTTTAAAGATATCACAACGCACTAATCCTCAATACTACACTAGATCTAGCGGCTTTAATCCAAATCTCCTTAGTAAAGAGAGTATAATCCACTACAAATAGCTTCCACACATCCAATTTGAAGAGAAAATCTTAAATCCTTGAGATCTTCCTCCTTGTTGACCTATTAAATGAAGGTCTTCATTGGCAAATGATGAAGGGTAAGTTTTCCAAGGTTGATTAATGAATCACTAAAAAATATCTCACAAAATGTTTGCATTCGAAGTGAGGAAAAAAAAATCTCATCTAGGGTATCAAGAGAGAGAAAGAAAAGGTCTTAGATATAAAAATGTCATAAAAAAGTGTAAGATTTTATTAAATACTGGAGCCAAAATCACCTTTTATAGAAATCGTTTCATTTTTTATTTTCACGAAGTTCATGCTGATGAATGGCTTTCTACCTGTGCGCATGACCATTGATAATAGGTAACATTCAGGTAATATCAATGTGCATGAGTGTGTTTTCATCAGTGTGCATGGGTTTGTTTTCATCAATTTTCACGAATTACAACTTTAAAATTACTAAAAATGAGATTTTGAAGCAATTTTCAGACTAAATGCTTATGAAAGGTTCGTTTTACACATATTTGAGAAATATAACAATTTGATGATAAAAACAACTACATAAAATTATGGTAAAACGTGAGGAAAAGGCTTACACAGATTTTTAATATACTATATTCGAAAAGGTCCAACAGTCAACCCAATCTCTGAATCTGATGATGACATGCAATGCAAATTGGATCGGATGCGAATGGAGGAATGCAAGGAAATCAAACATCTAGACACATGAACTATAAAAGTGATATTTTTGGACTAAAATAAAAACACTTAAATGTTCGATAAATAAACTATTTTGACACAGAATAAGATAAGAAACACTTGTGCACATTTTTGTTCCCCCTTTGGTTGTTCCGTGAAAAATCCTAAAATTTTCTAAAAGCCTAATATGCATGCAAATCCAACCGGGGGAGGGATGAAATGTTGAATTCGCTCCCGCACGCTATATTCTTGACCTTCCAACGAAGAGATATTTTGGATAAACATTTCTTACGCTAATGTTTGGTGTAATTGTAATGATTTGGGTTCACAAGTTTTTCCTAAGAATAATTTTCAAAGTCCCTTTAAGCTTATAACATTTGACGAATACTTGTAAGTTAAGAAGAATGAAAAATTTCCAGTTTACTTTTGGCGAGTATTTACGAAATCAAACTAACAATGTAGGGGCTTCTAAAACTTATTCTAAGGAAAAATGTCGCAAACTTGTTACAATAACAACGTTAAAAGACATTGCAATAGTAGTTCTCTAAATTATTATGATGATAACCTTCAAAGTTGATATACGAATAAGACTGAAAGTTACAATAATAGTTCAAATTAGTCTTTTTGGAAAACTTGTGAGACCACAGAATTCATTTGGTGCATTGTTGCAAAAAGTCAAAAAATGGAGAAAAATTGTTAACTTTTATCTGGAGGGAGACCATTGTTGGGAGCATGATTTGGATTTATTATTTGAAACCAACTATGATTTTTCTTTTAAAACTTTAGATGATGGTCAATGTTTTGAACCAAATATGGAATCAGATGTTTTTAAGCCGATGAATCATAGTTTGGAACAAATCATTCCGTGTTTTGCCCAAGGCATAAAAGAGAATGAAAATGGTGGATATGGAGATTGAATCACTTTTCATTGAGATGATTTCTTCCTCGAACAACAAATATGAGTTGAATACTTTTGTTTCACCTCAAATAAATTTGGAATAAAATTTCATTAAAAGTGAATCTTTTTCTTTTAGAATTCAACCTTGAGAGATGATGAGTCATCTATTCATATTGAATTTATTCCCTCCACATTTCCATTCACCGTTATCCAATAATTACAAATTTTCTATGATTTGGATGAAAATTTTAAAACATTCAATCTTTTCATCGATGAGGAATACTTGCTTGAGTTTCTCGCTTTGATGGGATCCTCTCTTCTGTGTTCACCACCATCTATTATATTTGAAAATATTTTGGGAGAAAATTTGATTTTTCTCAGATCCCATATGTTCTTGTCTCCCGGTCAATCCAAACCCACCATCATACCCTAAAAATTTCAAATTGGTAATGGTTTCATTCTCCCGCCCAAACCGTGCCTTCCGTTGTTCAAATAAAATTCTTATTTCTCGGAAGGCATGAAATAGAGTGAGGGACCGCCATTAATCCCTCAAAGTCAAATCATTGTTTGGTTGGAACCTCAAAATTTTCAACTCATATTGTAGATTTAACTAGTAGTTGAAATGGAAGTTGTATATTTTAACTTCTTTATTTTATTTTAGTTAAAAAAATTTAGTGTAATTGGTTAAATGTTTTATTATTTTTCTGTATCCTTGGTTCTAACATATTTTAGATTCAACGCACTTGAATTTGTGGAGATTGCACATACTGAACATGCATTTGATGAAAAAGAAGAAAAAATACAAAAAAATCCCTTTATTATACCTCCCATGGGGTGCCACATTTGTTCAACATGAACCGTTCCATTTGTTAATTGCTCAATTTTTTGAAATTGTTGGTAATTTCATTTGTGCACACTCATAGATACTTTTATGTATATATTTTCTCATTTTTGTGTGTATGATTGTTTTCCCTCCATGGTAATCCCACCTTTTTATATATTTTTAATTTTATTTTTTTAAATTTATATTTATGTGTTGTTTGTGTGGGTGTGTGTGTGTACATATAACATTATAACATTATTTTTATTAATTTTTACCCCCACATCACCCCACCTCAAAAAGAGAAAATTGGTAAAAATTGTCGATCATCGATCGATGAAATTTTATCGATCAATCAAAGTTTTCCTGAGTTTGAAACTAGTCCACAATTTCAGGATTCATTGATGGATTGATGATTTTGATCGTTCGACTCAGTTGTTTGACATTTTTTCTCGGTTAAGCCCCTAATTTATATCTCTTCATTTTCCTCATCTGAAAATCCCATTTTTAAGCCCTAGTTTCTCTTTTGTCAAATCCACCTCATAGTTCTCCATTTTCTCCATACTCTAATCATCTAGGGTATAAATACTTCATACATATTCTGATTATTTGAGTTATTTATGTGTTAATCATTATCTTAGTCTTGTTAATTTATCCATGCTATCACCACATATACACATATTGCACCTAATTTTATTATCTTATTGTATTATTGGTTGCTATTACACTATTCTTGGGTTGGATTAGATGCATGTTAATAGTTTTGGGGGAGATAGTTCCGTTTTGTCGCACATTTCAAATTTGAGTATTCAAATGCTACTTTTTTTTCTCTTCAAATAGAACAATGTGACATGATTATTATGTTGTTTGATGAGTTGAGTTTATTGAATTTTTTATCACTGTTTCATTGATTATTTGGGACCGTTTCCACCCATTTGTGGGGTGTTTGAACCATATATGTTAATTTATTGTCTAACTTGTTTAACAATTATTAAATACTATATTCTTTGTAAAAACTCATCCATGAAAACATTACTGATGTATTCTTGAGTTGTTTCTGGATGAGAGTTAGTTTCTTGGTTCAAATTTCATCCCCAAACCTTATCTATCACTGAGCACACAAAATGTTTGTTAAAATGCCTAAACCATTTTTATTCTTCATGTTTAGCATACACTTGCATGTTTATCATTCATTGTCACACTTTGACACATTTTGTAACAATGTGATATGTTTTTACTTTTTGTCACGAATTTTCATACGCCATTTAAACTTCTTTACCTCATAAATCTTAATTATGCTTTACAATTTATATTGTTTTTCCCAATTATTATTTTATAGGTTGAAATGGCCAAAAACAAATACGAGTCAACCAATTGTCGGCCCTCAAGGGGAATTAAAGAATTTAGTTATGAATGAGAACAGAATTGGTTCGAAGAATATTTTTGGAAAAAATGATGGTTGTTGGCCTATTACTGTGCTTAGGACCACGATAAGCTCCCCGTTAAAATTCGTGTGCTTCTTCGCCACCAAAACTGGAGCCCTTTATCGCTACCAATGGGCCAACAAATGTACCATGGGTGATGAAATGTTATGCATCCTTGGTTTGTGTAAAGGGTAAGATAGTTTCTTTTGAGGCCATGGTCAGGGGAGTGAGGATTGCATTCACGAGGAGGGACTTAGCTCGATTCATGGGTAATGTTGACAACCCCAATGATTTTAGTATGTTTTGTTACGAGAATGATTTTAGTCATTGATCCAGGTTTCAGCACCAGTAAAATTTGGACTGATAAATAGGTGTTTAAAGTGATTGACATGGAAGATTTACATAGGCTTCTATACTATATCAATGTCCATTCATTCGAGGTCATATCAAACAGGTGTAAGGTTCATCAAAATAATTTAACATTAATCTATGCACTTATTAATCACTCAGGAAATATCTATTTTCCTGGAATATTTTTGGATACGATATAGGAAACGTCGAAAGAGAAGGCTAATTACTACTCACTTCCATTTTCTTAATTTATCATGAGGATTTGTAGTGAGCATGTCTGTGCCGCATTAGAAGGTGACAAAAAGGTCAACCCAATCACTCTTCTGGATGATAAAAATATCCAGAGGATGTTGGGCCACCACTAAGGTCATCCGGGTGGAAAGGGAGCTTGAGTTGAGGCTAATATTGATTCAGTTGAGGAGGCTGAGATGAGAGGGGAAAATCAACTTCTTGGGGAGCTGGAGGCGCCATTCTGGAAGTAGCAAATGACACCTAAGCAATGACTTAATCAGGATAGGGTCGATTACAATAAGGATTTCATCATGATGCAACTATGATGCAAAAACTTTATTTTTTTAGAGGGGTCATGATGCGCAGATACCACTATAGTTCTAGGACCCATATGCTCCAGCCGATCGTGATACGTCGGGACCCTCTGGTGGTTCCAGTTAATGATCTTTTCTTATGTTGTTAGGATTTTTGTTTCTACGTTTATTTTGTTTTATTAACTATTTATGATGATTTTAATTTGTATAAACATTATCAAATTTGTTTGGCACAATTATGAAATTTAATATGGTGATGTATTTTATGGTTGAACTATTAGATTTTGATGTGCGAAAATTTTAATTTTTTTAAAATCAAATGTTCAACATGAATGTATCTAGTATTTGCACTCCAGTCACTCTATATTATTATGACTTGTGATATGATTTCTTTCAACTTAATATATATTGCATATATTCTTCCTTTTTCTTATGTTTGTATATGATTTACGTTGATTACATCGATGATTACCACAAATTGGAGTGATTTGTTTCTATCCCTCTATTTTTTATAGTGTATTTAATTATATTTAGGACAATGTAAGATTCAAGTTAAGGTGTGTGTGATTATTCATCTCAGTTTTTTATTTATTTATTGTGAGCCATGCATATATTTATTTATTTAAAAAATTCTAAAATAATTTTCTTCATCTTTTTTCCCCTTCTTGGGACTCTTACCCAAATTTCTTATGACAAATTTAATAATTTCCATACCCAATTGATAAATCAATGATGCATGTTCTATTTTTTTCTTATTATTAAACTTTTCTCCTCAAATTATTTAATATTGGGAATAAATGCAAGAATTAAATTTTGAAACCCATTAGCACTTAAGCATCTTATAACTGATTCGATAGGATAATTATAAATTGGTAATATTTTTTTCTTTATGTATACTAATACCGAGAGAGTGTTATGCTTTTCTTCATTTGTGAGTATTTATACATTATTATTTTCTCCTAGAAAACGTTAAAATCACCGATAATCTCACTATTCTTTCTTGGATCATTCATTTATTTTGAAATGTGTTAAATGAACATGATTTTCAAAGTTGTTTTGACTCAAAAGTCGAGTGAACCTTAGAAAAGTATCATATGCCATCTTTGCTAATTAACTCATATTAGCTTTGACCTCATCCAACATATTTCCCTAGTCAATCCCCTTTGAGTCTAACTATAGGCTTTCATTTCAAAATCCAAAATTCCATAACCAAATCCACATTAGAGATCAAAACCATATATACAACTTCTATACCTTTGGAATGATACTTGGGATTGCATGATGTTCTTGTGATACGGTTGAAAGTAAGCATTCAAGAGTGAAAAGAAAAAGGAAAGAAAAAGAAATGAAAAGAAAGAGAAATGAAGAAAAGAAAAGAAAGAGAATGATTTCTCTGATGTACATAGTGTTCAATAATCTTTGTCACCCTCTTTGAAGTTATATCCATTGTTTTATATGGAAATTATATTCCAATTTTGAAATTATCTATAATTTTCCAGTATCTCGAGTATTCTCCCCCGAACACATTGAATCCGTAAGTATTCCCTTACTTTCATACACTTTAACCCCAACCCTATATTACAAACCTATAAAAGTCAAATATTATCCTAGGGTGAGTGTGATAGTCATAATAGTTGTGATAATCTGTGAAAATGCGTTTTACATTCCTCAATGAACAGTATCTTTTCATTGAGATTACATTTTTTGCATTGTATATGTAGTGTTATTCATTGATGACATGTACGCGATCAAGTTTCCACTTCCATTTACTCATTATGCCTATATGTCCCGTGTGTGGTACACCCCATATGTAGTGTTTTTCATTTATTGGCTGTAATGACTGAAGATGATTGATATCGTAACTCTCTTTAATACTTATCTTGTTCATAAAAGTTTATCAAATCAAAATATTTTTATGTACTCGCTTTTCCTCCCACATTTAAGGTTTCAATTATAATGAAGTTGTTTTCTCAATATTGATAATTTTGGATTATTGGACAAAATTTTCATTTGCTTTGTTAATAATTTGTTGAAATATTTAGTTATTGTTGAGTTTGTCATATTGGGTTTTCAGGCACACTTTGAGGACATTTGATATTTGTGGGTTTCATCCCTGAAAACCCTCACGAGACAACACTCATCCACTAAGGTAACGTAAGGATTTAACGGCTTATTGCATTCTCTAAATTCAACCATGCACCCTTAAGTGTGGCATTTATCATTTGTACTTATTTTGTTGGTTCTTATCTCTCTGTTTTGTTGGGTATTGTTTTATTTCATCACTAGGGTCTAGCACTGTCTAAGTTAGGGAATGCGATCCCTCACGAATATTGTATATTTTTGCCCATTATACTTATGCATTCCAGCACAATTGAGTTTGTTAATTACCATAATTAAGCTCATATATTGTATAACCTTTTGTTTTAAATATTTATATATATATATATATACGTTTTAAGGTTTATTTGGGATTTTATTGTTATTGGAATCCTTAACGGTGCAATTAGTGCTTTTCAAGAAAGTTTCAATGCAATACACAACTTCTAGAGCATTTTAGTCATTTTAGCATTTGATCTTCATTCCTAAATTCTTCACGGAAGTTGTATCCTCTAAGTTGATTCGTGTATCCATCAACAGTCTGTCAATCCGATTCTTAATGATCGAGTTATAACCATTTTTTCAAGGATAATTCACTTGGTTTTTCGAGGCAAAGGAATTTCCTTGAAATAGAGTATTGATCTATTGATGGATATAATTTTGTCACGGAAGGAAGGCAGTGGGTAACTTTCAGTTTGATCAATCGATCAATGATCTTAGATTTTCTGTAGATATTTGTTTTATTGTTCCTTAGCTTTGGATTTTTTGCCACTTTCTATAAATAACAATTGGATTGGTTTTTACTACATATATTTGTTTTCTTTTAGTTATCATCTTGTATTTAGGGTATTGGGTAGGATTTTGGGACCTTCTCCTCCTCCCATTACAATTTTCCATTTTTTCCCATTTGGGTATGTATTGTACTATTCATCTTCTTCTCTGATTAATTCAAGATTTCTTGTTGTTATTTCTTGCTTTGATAATCAAGTAATTAGTTTGATTAATTAGGTTTCTTGCTTTATTGATTTCTTTCATTAAATACATGCGATTTACCATCCTTTGTAGGTAATTTAATTTAGGTTGAGATTGTTGGACTCACATGGGTCAATTAGTTGCTTTACTATGGTATGATGTTTAAGTTTATTTTTAATCGTTTAATTGTTTTTGGCATTGCACCTAGGAGATTTAACGGTGTATATCACCTATGTACCATATTTATGACATTTCATGTGTAATTATGGGAATATTCATTGACCCCGAAGTCAAATTGATCTTTTTTGAGAATTTAAAAGGTGACAACTCTAGGTTTTATTAATTTTCATAATGAGATTAATCTTGCCAATGCAATTCTTTCCATATAACCGTTTATGCTATTTAGTCCATGTAAGGGATACGATCCTCATTATATAGTTTTATTTATTTTGTTAATCTAGTTTCACTACTCTCTTAGTATAATATTTTGATCACTCATCCCTTATACACTTTTATATGAGAAGTAATAAATTAATATAATTCTAACCACAATTCCATATTGATTCGACCCCTACTTGTTGTTATACACTATACTTTACATGTTATGTTTTGGTATTTGTTTGAATAGGACGTAAAAAACCAACGATATATTTTACATATAAAGTTTGTGGTCCTATCAACTAGCATAAAATAATACATATCATGAAGTCTAAAAAGTGTAGCACTTCAAAAATCCTCAAATTAATCTCACTTCAAACAGAGAAACATATACTCCCCCTAAACGAAATATCACTCCACTTAAAGATATACATGCAACGAAATAATCATGAAAAACTCGTAAAAGAAAAATCATATATAGCATGCTAATTATGACGAGAGTGGAAGTATCATGGAGAGATATATCAAAGATATGTGAGAATTGACGTGGAACATATGGATGAATATGTGGAATCAAGACAAGAACAATATATGTCCAAATCTTGCATAGTAAGAATCATGCGAAACTGATGAGGATCAAACATCCTAACAAAAATGATATCAGATACCCAAGAAACATGGTATAAGATTAATAAGCAAGTATATACATCATTGAGATCCACATCTCCACCAAAACAAAACAACGTATCACAAAAAATGCCTCAAATCACATAATCTCACAGACGATAATTAGGAAGATAAAACACCGAACACTAACCTAAATAAATACAAAAGTGTCAAAATGGACATAAAATCTATAAGGAGCTAAAGCGTGTTTAAGTATGAACTAGAGAGATGATATCATCAGAATCATAAACATTACTGACTAATCCAAAAGAATCAAATATAGATACAACCAAAACCTAAAATAGACTAAAAATTATGCAACTCTCAATCCAAGAACACCATTATATGCTACAAATACTTAATGAATGCAGTCATCTCAAAATCAAACTACTAAGAGAATATAAATCACATAAAATGGTAGACAATTAAAATTTAAGAGATCACCCATAAATCTCTAACAACAAAAACAATAATCTACAAAATCACATAATATCATAAAGGGTACACACAAAGAGATGATAGGTTGGTACAACCCTTAAAGGATTATGAAAAATTATAGGATAAATGAGGATGAACTACTAATGAAAACTACAAACTGGGTATAACCGTGTGAATGTCTGACATATGATATATTGGAAATGAGAAAAAATGGACACTATGTAAACAGTTTTAACTAGAATCATAAGCTCTTAAAACCTTAATTTACTTTGCGAATGAGAAAATAACAAATCGTGCGAATAATTTTTTGGCAGAAAGCAAGCCCTTAAAATCCATCTTCTGGAAAGAAAATTCAAATTTTATCTCCTTTTTTTTAGAAGAAATCTCCTCTTAGTCTCATATCATCATATACTCTCCCTTGCTCAAATAAATAAATTTCTCCTCAAACAAAACAAAAACTTAACACAACTAAAAATATGTATTAGAAGACCCCATCATTGAATAAAATGGTCCTTTTTCAAATCCAACAAATATGTATAAATAATGCAAAAACTCGTAAAAGTAGACCATGGATACTTAACAAGAAAGCCATACGATGAGAATAATAATAAAGAATTTTAGCTCGATAACTTTGAAATACCATAAGAAGTGTGATAGTGAAATTTAAGTGCTATAGAAGTTAAGAATTCACAATACACTTGCATAATTGATTTTCGTAGTATTTTTTTGATATTATTTACATGAATCACATAAACACATGGAAATCAAATTATGCAATTCTATTTACTTAACAAGTTTTAGCAATTGACATCTGGTATGGTTAAGAATAAATCATAAATGAAGAAAACAAAAATAGTTTTGCATATCTCATATATATAACAAAAATAAGTCAAATTATGTACAAAGGCAAGTACATCAAAAAGTATGAGATAAATAAATCACACCATCATAACAGCACACTCTAACACAAAGACCAATTAAGTCCAAATCTTTTAGGATATTTCTCAAAATAAAGAAATAAGAACAAAGGAAGATAAAAATTCATGAATGTGCGAAATCAATATTTTTTTCACACAATATATCCCTAAAATAAGGGAAAAAACACTCTTCAATGAGTACAGACACAAAATAAGATCCTATATATGACAAGAACCTAAAAACTAAAGTGGGAGTATTCTTAAGCATGAAACGGAATTTCTAAGGAGTCTAGTTTTATGACAAAGAGTGCATGTGTAAGGTTCACAATGAACCACCTTAGGATGACTTTTAGGAAGAATTCTTGGCTTTTATTTATTAGAAGACAATAACATGAAAAGAAGACCCTATAAATGACAAGCACCTTGAAACTCAAGTGGGACGATTCTTAAGCATGAAATAAAATCCCTAAGGTGTTTAGTTTACGAATGAGTGCACACACAAGGTTCACCATGAACCACCTTAGGATGAATTTTAGGAACAATTCTTGGCTTTTGTTGATTATTGAACAATTTAAAAGAAAAAATTCCTCAAATCACTCTTTTTCTGACAAAATATGCAAATGTGAGGTTGGGAAGAACTTTTCAAACTTTCTTGACCTTTGTTAGAATAATGACCGTTGAAAACATTTTGTTAATTTTCCTTTTAAGGAAACACACATATTATTCCTTAAATATTGATTTTTCTCATTCACAATAAAAGAGGCTTTAACCATTCTTAATTGTTTATTTGTTTAGACACCTTTCACGAAAGTTGTATAATTTAGAAGAACGAGGCGCAACTTTATCAAATGCCTAAATCATAGTTTGCGTTTTTAATATGAGTTATTTCCAAAAGAATTTTGTAAAGTTTTTTTGAATGATTTTCAAGATAAAATTTTACTTTCTTTGATCAGGATAATTCATTTCCAAGTGAAATAAATTTTTTTCCTCAAAAACACATTTGGACACTTCACACATTTGAAGTTTTCGCTTCACATTATCAAGTGTAATTAATAGTCATTTTTCTCTTTTTTAATCAACTCAAATTTTTCAAAAACACTTTAACTTTAGATTTTAGATTTTTCAAATATTCATTTTATAGTTCAATTTTTTTTCTTCATACTGTTTAACCTTTTCTCTTAAGGCAACTCTCTGAGTGATATATTGGCTTGAATCAGTAAGTTTATCAATCCAATAAGCCTTTCTTATTTTCAAATTGAGTTCATTTACCAATTTAGCATTCATCTTTTGCAATTTTTAAAACTTTTTCATGACCTTGTGATATTTCAGACTCAAAATTATAGATATTTCATCATGGAATCATCATTAACTTGAGAATATAAACTACTAACACTAAAGTTATTATGGGAAGAAAAACTACGATTCCCATTAATTTTAAAAATAAAGACATGTGATCATTCTATCTTCACATAAGTCCTAACATTAGATAGACTATTGTAATCAGGACAAACGATGATCAACTAGCAATACAAACCAAATTCAAGTAAGTCATAAAAACACAGACTAACACAAAATAGTATATAAATATTTAACTCGGGATGTTAGGACTTAAAAGAGAAACTGTGTTTTAATACCAATTGAAAACCCAAAATTAGACATGCTAATGTCCTATAAGGGGTGAATAAGACATACTCAATATTAATGGGCAGTTAAAATTTTCCTTGTTTGAAAATTAAGCAACAACATTAAATTTACATAGTGAAATAAAAATCCACATTTGCTTAAGATATTTATTAAACACTTAACCTTAAAATGATTAGCAATTTTAGTTCAAGGAAAGTGTTATTATATCATTAAAATATAACTCAAAAGACTTTGAGTTCATTTAAAACTTAACAAGATGAGAAATATACGTTTAGATCAAATTATGTACAAATTCAAGTTAATCTATGATTAGGTGAGACCTAGCCAAATTATTTCAATTTAATTGCAACTATGTGATATTTAAACATCTAGAAACCTAAACTAAGTGTAGATTATAAATTATGTGAGGTTGTTTTATGAATATAGATAAACGCAAAATTGATCATAGCACTAAGATGTACAAGGAAAAACCTCACATGGGGGAAAAACCTCGAGAGGATATAACTAATCCACTAGATTAAGGAAGATGTTATAAAAGATTAGCCATTTACCTAGATTGATTTCCCTTATAGGCTATCGAAATTCACCAATTATCAATACTCCACCCAATCTAGCAGCTCTTAACTAAGGCTCCTTTGTAGAGAGATATGAGAATCCTCTCTAATTAATTTCTACACATCCATTTGAAGCAAACATATTTAATTCTTCAGACATGTAAGGAAATCAAACATCTAGGCATCCAACTATTGTCAAGGATATTTTCCTGGACTAATAGGGCAACTCCTAAACGTATGAAGAAAAAAAAAATTGACACGGAATAAGACAAGAAACACCTCTATAAATTTTCAAAATCTCCTTTATAAAGGAGAGAATCCACTCCAATCAGATTCCACACACCCAATTTGAAGAGAATATCTTTAATTCTTATAATCTTCACCATTGTTGACCTCTCAACTGAAGATCTTTCATTGAAGAATAAAGAAATGAGGAAGGTGCAACCAATTTTTTTTAATAATTGGACTTAGTTGTTCCTTTGCAGGGGGGCTGTCATCAATATTAATAGCATTGATTAGAGACACGAGGAAATCTTGCATATTGAAAACAAAATAAAACTGTTAGGGACATTTCCATTACGAAGAAATAATTCCACATTTAGAAAAAAAATTATCAGTTGAGTTTCTAAGATTAAATAAACAAGACATCATATGTGGGAATATCCTCCATTGCATCACCTGGTCTATAAGTTTTGATTTGATCAGAGGAACTCGGAGGTAAAGGAGTTGGATTTATGATCACACGTGTCTGACTTAGTTTCTTCCTCAAATGATTTTTTCATAGATGAGGCAAATTAGTGGGAGATCATTTATACGCTTTAACTTCTTGAGCAACCTCCACGCTAGGAACTTGATAAATAATAAAACCATCTGCCAGGTACATCTTTCTAAATTCGTTAAAACCTCGTGTTAACTAATAGGAATTGAATTTAGTATAGATAGAACATAGCTATTTGAGTTTAAACACCATGTTAAGTAATAGGAATTGGACTCAATCTATCGTTAAAACATCGACGTCTGGGAGTATTCGAGTGTCAAACTAATTTCATTGTAACTGTTTAAGTTACGATTTACAATTATAGTGAAATAAAAAGGTTTTACCCTGAGGGGATTTTTTCCTGAACTTTGTGTCGCATATCTTTCTTATGTTGGTTTGACACTTGCATGCACATAGCTATTTGAGTTTAAGGGCTGAATTGATTTGATTTATAAATTGACACTAATTAAATAAGTTTATAATTGGAATTTGTGCAACTATCGAAATTAGAATCGCACATGATCTTTCAATTTCGTATAAGAGTAGGTTATGCTAATTTATCGCATATTCCTATTTTCCATAAAAATTGTGTGATGTTGATTTTTTTTTAAAAGCGGATTTTTGAAAGTTTGTTGCAATGTTTCCAAATGAAAACTTATATAGTCGGTTTCCATTTTTTGACTGGTCTAATTATGCTTACTAGAAAGCCCGGATGAAATCCCATTTAAAAGCATTCGATGAAAGAGTTTGGGTCATTTGTCAAAGAGGTTGGATTCCTCACACTGTCACCGCGAATATTGTCACGAATTTAAATCATGTGTCAAACTGGACTGGGGATGAGTTTAGGTGGAGCACTTACAATTCATGAGGTCTTAGTGCAATTTTCGGACACGTCACCCCTGACGAGTTCTGATGTATTATGACGTGCACCACGTTTAAAGAAGCGTGGGATATTTTGGAACTCACCCACGAGGGCACTAATGCGGTCCAAGAGTCTAAAATTAAAATTTTGACCACTTAATTTGATACAATCACTATGTTAGAGACTGAGTGTTTTGACGAGTTTTATGCACGTTTGTCTGATATTGTCAACACTAGTTTTAACCTAAGTGAGCCTATACCTGATGCAGAAGTGGTTAAAAATATTTAATGATTGCTGCCTAAAAGTTTTATCCCTAAAGTGATTGTTTTAAATACCTTAGGAAATTTGAATCTTTAGAAATTAGAAGAGTTGGTAGGAGACCTCCAGATGTACGAAATTGACATATTTTCTGACACTGTCACACCTAAGGATGGAGGGATAGCGTTTAAAGACCAATCTAATAAAAAGAAAGTGAGTTTTTGTGTGTCCGAGTCTGAGGACGAGTATGAGTTTGACATGGCCCTGCTTGCAAAGAATTTTAAAAAAATTCTCCAGTTTTCGAAACAAAATTCTTCTAATAAAAATTTTCAGAGAAAAACAAAAAGAAAGACAAGGCCAAAGAAATCGGTGATAAATAGAAAGAGGGTGAAGAAAAGTTTGAAAATTTAAAATGTTTTGAGTGTGAGGGGAAAGGGCACAATTCATTTGAGTGTCCCACCAGGCTTGGAGAGAGGGGAAGAAAGTTTCCATGCCAACCACCCATAGTGATAGTGAGGGAGAAGAGAGAGATGAGGACGATGAGTTTGGTAAAGGTTTAGGGCATGGTATGTGTGTTGACTTTTTAGCAAGTCATGAGATAACACCCACTTTGTCCCATGACGATGAGTACACTTGTGCACATGATACCCCCGAGGAGGTTTTGAGTGTTTCTAGCGAGTTTATGAGCGAGAGCGCTAGTGATGATGAGAGTGAGCTCCAGATTGCATTTTGAGAGTTGTACGACAAGACCTTAAAGACAAAAAATTTGAATAACAATTTGGGTCTCAAGATTAAAGATTTGGAAGAGAGAATGAGAGTGTGAAGGAGTTAAAGGAAAAAGCAAGTCAACTCGAGAAAATGAAGGTTTCTTTGAATAAGGAAAAGGGTGAGCTTATAGCCCGCGTGTCACAATTAGAGATATATCTTAAGCACTCCCTGGAGGATAAACTCACTTTGAAGAACACATCTAAGAAGGTGGGAAAGTTGGTTATCAATCCTGTTTTGGGGAATGGTGAGAGTTTAGGAATAAGTCATGATGGTGCATCTACTTATTTCGTTGCACCCGAGTCGGTTCCTACTTTAGAGTTAGATTCACATGACTCCCGACCCAACCCACCTAGGCATCCCGTACCTACTAGGTGATCGCGTAGGAGACACCTTCATAGAGGTGTTCCTAGACAATTTATGTTTGCTTCCATTGCAAAAATAGAGGAGACCTTAGGGAATTTTACTTTAAATTGGGTTATGTGTCACGCTTTACGCCTACACATGTTCGCACACATGCACCCACCCATGATGCTTTGCTTGAACATAATGATAAATAGTTTGCACATATTCGAGAGCAAGTGAAATTTCTGGTCAAGACTTCTCATGATTTGATGGAGTTGTTTCAAAAGATATCACCGTCTGCGGAAAACTCCACCGCACCTACCGGTTGAGGTCTAGACATGTTTGCTAGCATATGTTGATTTGCATGATTTTATCTTATACCTATTGCTAGTATGTACAATTTGTTTTACACTTCGTTAGATTTTTTGTTTGCCTTTCTTATTTTTAGTACTGCTTTGGATCTGTTTGCCCATTCCAGGATCTGTTTTCTCAAAATTTTCTCACTAGACAAAAATGCCTGATATACTGGTTAAACTGGAGAATTTTGCTTTTCTCATTCTAATGAGAATCCATATCGCGAGATCCTTTATCGTTCAAATGACAAGGAGTCTCATTCGAATGACCCTTGGAATTAATTTTTTGTTTGTAGTCCTCTGTTTCATATTGATATAATTTTTGGTACTGCTGGGTTGTTCCTGAATAGTGTTCAAAAAAATAAAAAAAATAAAGATTTTAGATTTAGAAAATTTTGAAAAATCCAAAAAACGTTTTGTATTTTGTTTGCACCTTATATGAATGAATATTTGGGATGAACAAGTCGCAACTTCATGCCATATCCATGTGACTATTTGATAGTATTTTTTAGGCAATATCTTGTGTCATTCATGTGCTTTACAAAGTTTAGAGTCTTTGAGATGATATAGTGTTACTACCTGTATGATTGACTCTTCTTATCCTTTATTTCACACATGCAAGGGTTTATTTGACGTTTACACTGGTCTATCACATGTTGGTTGACTGTTTTCATCTCAATTTTGTCTATACAATGAACCAAATGACATAAATCTTGACAAAAAGTAGTGCATCCTATAAACCGTTTGTGAGATTGTGTGATGTTGTTTTAAAAAATGGGGAAGGGCTATGAAAGGTACTCATTTATCCTTTTCGATTAAGCCACCATTCAAATTGACCTAAAAAAGCGAGGAATTGAAAATTATTCGGGGTCCAATGAGGTTTAAATGACCCCGAAAAAATTGAAAGGCAATAAAAAGAAAATTATGCCAAAAAAGGGCCGATAGGTTTTTTAGTTTCATCGCCTCATAAGAAAAATAAAAAGTATTATCTTTTAATGAGGGAGTTTGGGTGGAATTTTTAATGGTTTACACGTCCTTAAAAGTCATGAAAAAATATTACATAGTTTTGGACGTTACTGGTGTGAAAATCATTTATACTTTGATTTGTTGATATGATTAAGACGATGTCATCTAAATTCAACAAATTCTACACTTAAATACTATGTTGTGTGTTCATTCGTTAGGAGTACACTTATGCATCTTGCACATATAATTATTAAATATGTTAAAACCCATTTATTCCGTTTATCGTGACACTCCTAACGATTTTTTTGGTGTGTGATTTTTTTGTAACATCATTTTTTCTTTTTTGATATTGAAAAAATTTAAAAATAATTTGTTTGCTCGGTTTACCGTGACACTCCGATTTTCTTTATGTGATTTATTCTTTTCCTTGTCTATTTCGGACAAATAAAAAGGGGGAGAACGAATTATGATAATATGGGGAGTTTATGTATGGGGGTGATTTAATTATGCTTTCATGTTTATGCTTTATATCATTTCAAACTCGATACGTCATGAGGTCTTTTGCTTTGTCTCTTGTGTGTAGGTACAATTGAAGAACATTATGTTGCACACCCTGATGAGAAAAGCTTGAAGGTTTTGAAGAATTGATTGTTGAAGCTGAAGTTTGAAAAATTGAAGACTTTTCAGTTTATCTTTCCACATTTGAGTTTTGGGTGCATAGAATTGTATAGATCATTTGATATTTATAATTCGGATATTTTTATTTTGTACTGGCATAGACATAGGGGGAGATTTGTAAGGACATTGTCCGTCACAATCAATTATGTCTTATTCTGCTACAAGTTGCTACAAGTTGTCAAAGAATTGAAAATCTTATATCTACAAGAGACGAATCCGAATTTCAGGAAGTCTTCAACATTCAAGCCCAACAAGGATGAATTTGGTCAAATGTATTTAAGTTTCATTTACATTTTACATTAAAAGTGTTGGGATATTTTTACAAAAGATAAAATGATTTTTTAAATGGTTTTAATTTTTTTCAAAAATCATAAAAGGTTTGGATAAATGTTTCTAATCTCGTAAACAGTCTTAAGTTTCAAGGTTTCCAAAATATTAAAAGACTGAATTTTTTGGGACACGTGTATGATATCGTTCAAACAACAACGTACCTAGTTCGAACGAGATGTTGTTTTTTCTGACACATCACCGCCTTGATTTTTATTATAAATATGGGTGTCAGGCTTCTGATTTTTGTGTGGAGAAATACTAGTTTTCACATAATACGTTTTGATACTACTCTCCAACCATTTGAGGCTTCATAACTTTTGTTTTCCAATTCACAATCCCAATTTCTTTTGTGTGAGTTGTTTTGTGGAACCCAAAAACATAGTTTGCTATTGTTCATACTTTTTGGGGAGATCTCTACAACCGAAGGATGCTTGTTATTATGGAGTGAGTCTCAACGGAGTTTTGTGACTGCGTGTCATTAGGGAGTGTTGCGGTGTTCCTGGGTTGAAGATTGGGCTGTGGTTCATATAGGTTCGCTGAGTGTGGACTTATTGTTAACGACATCGACTGATGCCTGTGGGTATTTGAGTATCAAACTGTATTTCATTGTAAGCGTGTAAGTTGGGATTTACAATTATAGTGAAATAAAAAGATTTGGCCCTGAGGGGAATTTTTTCCTGAACTTTTTGTCGCATATTTTACTTATGTTGGTTTGACACTTGCACGAACATAGCTATTTGAGTTTAAGGGTTGAATTAATTTGATTCATAAATTGACACTAATTAAGTAAGTTTGTAATTGAAATTCGCAGCTATTAAAATCAGTATCGCACATGGTGTTTCAAGTTGGGTTCTCAAAAAATGGCAGAAGCATACCATCGAAACATCACCATAACTTCTTGATGATTCCAATTTTAGTATCAACACGTAAACTTGTATGAGATTAATCCAAAATAACTTTATAGGTGAAACAATGGTGATAAACAAGTGTTTAAATGGAGAAGGATATGAGGAGAAGAGGAGTAAACACTAAAATATAACTGGTTTAGCCATTGGCCTACTTCACTATGCAGGTGAATATGAATTTCACTATAAGAATGGGTACTAATGGTCTAAGTGATACAATTCTCACTACTTTCTCTCTCTACTGTAATAGTAGCAAATCTTGAGCTAGGGTTTTTATTTTTGGGCTCTTTCTTCTAAGGAAGAATATGGGTTTAAATAGTACTTGGAGTGCACAATGCACCCCCAAGCATGCAAGGTGCATGTCCCGGATGGAGCCATAAATAGGATCTTGACACCTATCCTTTAGAATGTGTAAGTAAGTAATGATGATGAAAATATTCCCCCCACATGCACTTATGATTCATTTATAATTCCCGACCCATGTGGATTGGCCATGCTGGAGTCTTGCATCACACATGGTGGGGTGTCAAGGGAGTCTCGGCCTGGACAAGTATGAGACCCCGGTGTTCTGCTCGAACAAGCTTGAGTTGGGACAGTTGGATAATTAAGGTCTCAACTGCTAAAAGTGTAGATGAGATGAGACTTCCTGGTGGATAAGACGGTTGATGTGTCTCGACCTAAGAGGGTTGATGAGGCCAGGACTGTTAACATTGGATTCCTATAAAAAGTGTGCTTTATAAGGTTGGCCTTGGCAGAGAGAATCCCAAGATGGTTCGAGGTTACACTTGGGTATGTCGGTCCTCTTGCGAGGAATGATCGTACTGTTTTTAAATTCTGCACACAGAAAAAATACACTACGAAGTGTGAAGTCAAGTCATAAATCATAAAAATAATCATCAATCCTGCTATTTCAACAAATTTGTAGGGGGATGCCTTAGTCAAAACAAAATTTCATAGACCAATGATGGGGTAATAAGCCTCGCTTTCCTTATCTCATTCAGTAATTGAAGAAAGATGGCTAGGTACGAGAATACGCACCGTGGCCAACGAAGAATCTCCAATGACAAATTCTTTTGAAAGAGTTAATTGAACTGGGTAAGCTTTAGCTTTTAAGAATGGCCACTTTTTAACATGATTTTATTTAAAATAAAGCCTATCAACAAAAGCATTATGATAATTAATCGAAGACATAAAGATTTTCTTACTTTATTTTTTTTCCAATGCAATAATCTTAGGCGTCTAGTGGGAATTTTTCCAATGGGGAGTTTTACTAGAGCATGATTAGGGAATATAGAATAGACAAATCCCATAAAGAGAATTATGTTGACCAAGTTAGAAACATTATATCGACTAACAGAATGATCCATGTCGAAATGAGATTTATCTAACCGAGTGTATAAAAATCCCAATCATTTATCAATAAAAGGAATGTTGATTCCTCGAGCCAATCTAATTGTGACATTTATCAAGTCTCTACGTGGATAATCGTTGGGTTTTCCAGGCAAGAAGAAGTGAGAGACCGACATAAAATATAGGAAATTAGTTATATAGGTTGACCTTTACCAGCTCCAAAAGGAGTATCAGGTATAACAGTTTTTTCCTTTTACTCCTTCGAAAGCTTCATAGGAGCATTATAAAAATACTTGATTCAATCGACCAAAGGTTTCCTTAGAGGAATCTTCAGTGAGTGTGTGGTAAAATCTATCAAGATTTATTTGAGCTTCAACTTCCTTAGTATCGAGTGGTTCATCATCATATGGAATGACATCATAAGGCTTCATTCCCATCAATTCACACACATTTTTAAGGTTCTTGTGAACTCATCCCAGGATGCAACGAAGGTCTGGGACATATAATTCCGAATAGGTGGAGCACTTAATTATTCTTGAAGAGGGTAAAATCTCTAAACCAATAGGAAGCATTAGAAAGACCAACTTTGATGAGAGTATCATCGTACTTCTTATAAATATAGCTTTCCCCGGAAGAAAAAACCTCAGGAAAACTATAAACTACCTCGATGTTGGAGTAGGCAAAGTCTCCAGGTCCAATCAAAATCTCAAAATACCAAAAGGAGGAAGATAACTTGCCTCGATTTGGTTTTCAGGTTGATCTGCTATTAATAAAGGATCATATGATCCTTTAAAATTTCATAAGAAAGATTTTCCTCATTCCAAAACTTTTCCTTATCTCTAAATAATGGATCACGAGGGTAGTGACTGAAAAGAGCTTCTCTTTCTGTCGATGATGGAGCTCCACCAATGTTTTTTATTCAAAACCTCCCCAGCTTTTCTTAATGATGCCATTGATACACAAAAAGTTTACAACCAGAAGAAAAGTGATGAAGATGTTGTGAAGATGATCACAAAGAAAGACGATTGCGAAATAATGAGAAATATATGAATTTTTGCACAACAAAGGAACCTTTTTCTCTCTAAAAACTTGAAGGCTTTAAATGGCGATAAAGAAAATGTTTAGGAAATGAATGAAACGATTTTTGTTAAAGGGTTTGAGTAAAATAGAAATTTAAAATGATTTTTATGGTTCACTTGTCCATATAATCATTTGAAATTAGGGGCAAAATGATGGTTGCACAACCCAATGTCTCAAAAAACCTCCTGGGGCTACACGTGGCAAAAAGGGAAGAAAATGTCAGAAGGACTAATCTTATCATTTAATGCGAAAAATACACAAATGATCATTTTAAGACAAGTGGATATAAATTGGCATGTGTACAAACAAGTTTCTTTAATGTAAGGTTCCATGACAAAGGGTTCTTCATTTTGAGATTCATCGAATAAAGGTTCTTCACGCTACGGCTCATTAGTTAAAAGTTATTAGGTTGTGATTTATCAGTTTGAGACATTCCCAAATAAAGTTTAATAGATCAAGGCACTTTGTACAGGATTCAACTTCTTCGATTTAAGATATTTCAACTTAATGATTTATATGTTCAAGGTGGTTTATAGTTCATTTATAGAAACATCTTATTTACACAATAAGTTTCTCCACGAGGGGGAAAATGTCAAAGGCGCTTATTTATAAAAATCCTAATCCAGAGATAAATTACCTCACCAAGAGAGTAATAACAAAATGAAGGAAAATGGAGTTTGTTTGAAGATTGAGAAACTCTTTAGATGAAACAAGTTGAATATAGTCTTGTTTATAATTTATGAAAATATGACTTATGTTATATGGAGAAGGTTACTTGTAACACACAAAAAAAAATCATGTAGAATCGAGGGAGAACCCATGATCCATCGAGTGACCAGGATGTGAAGGTCCTCGAGGAAAGTTCTTTCGAGGATACAGAGAGTGAAATAGCTCTACACGATTGAGCACATTAAGAAATAGCTCCACATGATTGAGAATATTTTAAAACATCTTACAAAATTTAGCATATTATGATAACCATCAGCTTGCTCAATTAAAGCGTTAATGAACTATCAAAGGTACTGACGTTGAGAGCACTATCTAACACAAATAAATATTCCTTTTTCATATGATCCAATTCATGCAGAGTTTTCTTTATATATTAGGTAGTGCGTATGAACCACATGTTGAAGAAGAAGACTCAATTAGAGCCCTAAGCCATGAACTCAACCTTTCACAATAAAAAGTACACCAGTGCGTAGATCGTGTCAGGGGGATCGTTCCTATACTACTTTCAACCCCCGAATCAGAATTTCATTTTAAATCAAGTGATTATCTTGCTCTCTCTCTCCTAGAAATTATTACTCTTGTTAACATATGTAGAGGTTTTAGAATAATTAATACCAAATTTGGTTTACCTATGATGGGATTGTGTAGGAATCTTAGAAATTTAATGGGGGTTTGCATGCAGAGGATTCTCCCCTTTATAGAAGTGTGAAATTAGGAGAATTAGATGCTAATTACGAAATAAAAATGGAACTTTTATGGATTTATAATTCTGGGTTTATGTTAATTTGATTCAAAGGAAAATTGAGGAGTTTGTTGAATTTATTTGATGATTAGAAGGATTTGACCCCTAAACTATGTTAAGAAATGTTCTAGAGTGACTTAGAGTAGTTTCGAAACCTTTTACTTGGGTTGGAATGGGTTTAGATTGAAATCGAAGAGGAGGAAATATGGAAAAATGAACTTTGAAGATGAACTGGGCAACTATGGAATTTTTGTTAAAAGTTCAGCCCAGGTCGTTCGAATGAGACTTCTAACGAGGTTCCAGTGGCCCTTATAATGAGATTGGTAGTTCGTTCGAAGTTCCTTCGTTCGAACGACCCTCGTTCGAACGAGATTCCCTAGGTCTTATAACGAGATTCCAGAATGACCCTTAAGACCCAATTTTTATTTCGAACTTCCCGTAGGTTTATTTATATGAGCGTTAGACATGTATGAATGTCGAGTGACTTAAAACTTATAGTCATTAGTGAGCGGAGAATATGGCGACCCTTGGAGGGTACTAAAATTCATAGAATTAGAGAGATGCAAGAATATAAGGGAAAATACAAATGAGTAAGGTATGGGGGAATAATAGGTGGTTATATTATACATACTACAAATACTAGGCTATGGGAAAGCCAATGAATTTATATAAGTTGAGTGTATGCTTATTGTTCAAAATATTATGTGTTTGACATACCTAGCTACTGGTTATCGAACGGAGGTTAACGCGTTGTGGACGACCGGATCTTGTGTGCCTTCGGGGGATTTAGAGTCGTACCACTAGAGCATGGAACCTAGGTACGGGCTATCCGTGAGAATGATAGTGATGACGGTCGTATGCGTGCATAGGTATGTGCGTAGCCCATCAGCCTGGGACTATGTTTGCCTCCAATTGGTGTTTATGTTTTATTGTTTCTCAAGAGATTGACCATGTTGTCCTATATGCGTAAGCATTGCAAAGGGACTAGATAGCCGAGTATGCGTAACACTAAGGGTTTCTCAACCAAGGGTGAAATATTGCTATATTTATATAAATTAATATGTATACATAAAGCTAATAATGTGTGTATACTGGAATCAGGTTTGGTGTCTTATGTTGACGACGTTATTTTCAAATGTACACTTGTGGTATTATCAGTTGGGCATTTAGAAGAATACAAGAATAAACCAAAGTAATCCTAAATCTATATCGAAATCATAAGTACGCCAGTTTTGAGTTATTTAGGCAGACTTTCAAGCATAATATTATACACTTAGTAGTCAATCCGGGTACTATGACTAGTATGGGTAGTTAGGTTCGTTAGACGTGCACACTAGATCAAGGGGTGAGTATCTCAAGTGAGTACAGTAAGTTAACTTGAAGAATAATCGTGCTAATTGAATCAATTTAAGCACTTGCTATTTTAAACTGTTTTCAAATCAGGCTCTGACCCGTTCTCCTGTATATCTTTCTATTGTTCCATTATTTTAGGTGCCCAGCTACAGGGACACCAACTTTAGAAGACTCTATTCAGTTGTCGTGCTGTTGCTGCTGTGGAAGCTACAGGATTATTGCAAGTAGACGACTGAGCTCATTCTTTCCTTTTCAGTTATTCATTTTGTTAGACATATCGTCCTTACTTATGTTTACTTTTAGAGCTTTAGTCGTTTTAAATTCTCTCGTAGATTTGATTTCTTTATTTAGATTTATTGTATGGGATTTTATTTGGAGTTGTTTACTCCATCCATTTATTTTACTTCAGTCAGACTTTACTTATGTTACTGTGATGCATGGTATTTATTGGTATTCTTTTAGTAGTAATTAATGCCAAGATAAAATTTGGATATCACCCTTTTTAAATACTAGGTGGTTAGTTTTATTAAATTAAAATTTGTGTTTTCATCAGTGATGCATTATCTGAACCAACTTTATATTCTAAAATTGATTAATTAAGGACTGATCACCCGGTAATTAATTAGGTGGGGTGTCACAAGTGGTATCAGAGCATCAGGTTCTAGTGTCCTTTAGGATCTGTTCAGCGTATTGCGTTTTTCTCTTAGCGTCTTTGATATAGAGCCCTACTATTAGGACTGTTGTATCCTTATTTCGTGTTGTAGATTTCGTACTTCTTCTACAATGTTATGTATGGACGGTGGTTTTATAAAATTCATTTAAATTTCAGATGTCGCTTATGAGGGAGAGACACACTAACACCGCGGACGAAGTAAATGCGGGACAAGACCAACAAATACCTTAGGTACACCAGGGAAGAGAAGAAATTACGGAGATTACAAACATCATGGCACAAGCCGTGACTACCGCAATATTATAGCAACACAATCGCAGTGCGCAACTTACAGGGGGCAAAAGAACAAGATAAGTTTATCAATATGAAGTTTTGAGGAATAATAACAATGGGAAAATACCATCGCAACGGTGACAAGCTCCTCAGAGACATCAAGACCAAAAAGACTATGAGAACTGTGGGAATAGCCAAACTCGCCAGGGCCAACACGGCCATCGGGGCCAGCAGCAGGTTCAGTAGGGCCAGAATGGCCAAGGGAGGGGTGGTAACGGCAATCAGGGCCGGTGACAATAAGGATAGGGGGAGGACCCTTCCCAGGAAGATGTTTCACGTGTGGCAACACTAGCCACAAATTTCAGGACTGCCCTCAGAAGGGTAGAGGTCAGCGAGACCAACAGGGCCAGCAGTGTGCTCAACAGGGCCAACAGAGCAGAAACTGTGTGGGTAAGTGTTTCATATCTGGAGAACGAGGTCACTACCATCAAAATTGCACTAGCTAAGGTAGGATCCTACAACAGTCATTGAATGTTCACCCGACACCACAGAATACCTGAATTGGGGAAACAGGAATAATCGCCCCTGTAACAAAGACTTCGCAATTGCAGCAGGTAGTACAGTATGGGCGTATCTATAATGCCCGATATGCAGTTATGCCACTGATACCGCATTTACCACCCTCGTTTGGAGGTACGATACTTTATCATTTATAGTGTTTCCTTTTAGATACAAGGAAAATTTCAAATAACCTATATGCGTTACATCTTACTTATACTATGTGAGAAACATGAGCGTAAAATGTATTGCTATCCCGATTTCAAATCGGATAATTCAAGTTTGTGTGATGATATACCATTAAAATAATATTAGGTGTCCATTAGTCCTGGAGATGAAACAATTTGTGCTAAGTGTCATCCGAGAGGAAACGGAGTCACTTTTATACATATGTATTAAATCCTACAGAGACTTGTGGAGTATGTCGTCGGGTTCTACCAAATCCGGGTGGGTAGAAAGGTATACTATAGTGAATCAAGAAAGAATGAAATACCTTTGGGCATGGTAATAATTTTATGGTAAAGTGAAGAGCCTAACGCCAAATTAGTAGTAGTAATGTGTTGAATATCTTTTTCGTAACATGAGCATAGATACGCTATTGTTAGCAGGAAGCAGGGATGTGGGGTACGAGACAAATATTGAGGACCACAACTCTCATTGACCTATAATGTTAGTTAGTAGTGTATCGGGGGGGTTCCTTGTTTAGATTTCTCTTTATGAGACATCCCACGCATGAAACCTAGTAAAGGTCGGGAGCTGGGGATGGTTGGTCTTTAGCACATGAGTTTGGTACCTTATTTATCATTGGTAAGTGAAATCATAACCATAAATTTAATTTTATTCCTACGCATGGTCAGTAGAACCGTATGATATAACGTAAGTAGTGATACCAAATTCTTACATTGAGAATAAATCGGTGTAATAAGGGAAGATGATAAAGTCACGATACGAAACAAATATCCGTTGCCTCAAATCGATGACTTATTCAACCAATTAAGAGGAGAGAATTTCTTCTCGAAGATTGATTTAAGATGGGGATGCCATCAACTACGTATCAGAGAGCGGGACGTGTCAAATACTGCCTTCCTAATGATATATGGTTCCCATGAATTAAGGGTTATGCCTTTCGGGCTAACCAACGCCACAGCCGTGTTTATGGACTTGATGAACAGGGTGTTCAAAGAGTTCCTGGACCAGTTCATCATCGTATTCATAGATGACATTCTGGTTTACTCGCAGACCGAGGAGGATCATGCCGAACACTTGAGGCAGGTTTTGCAGACACTGTGCTAGCATGAGTTGTACACAAAATACGAGAAATGTGGGTTTTGGCTAAAGGAGGGATATTCGTGGATCCAAGGAAGGTGTCCGCGGTGAGGGAGTGGGGGCACCCACGACAGCGATCGAGATACGCAGTTTCTTAGGTTTAGCTGGATATTACAGGAGAATTAGATGCTAATTACGAAATAAAAATGGAACTTTTATGGATTTATAATTTCGAGTTTATGTTAATATGATTCAAAGGAAAATTTAGGAGTTTGTTGAATTTATTTTATGATTAGAAGGATTTGACCCCTAAACTATGTTAAGAAATGTTCTAGAGTGACTTAGAGTAGTTTAGAAACCTTGTACTTGGGATGGAATGGGTTTAGGTTGAAATCGAAGAGGAGGAAATATGAAAAAATGAACTTTGAACATGAACTGGGCAACTGTGGAATTTTCGTTAGAAGTCCAACCCAGGTCATTCGAATGACCTCGTTCGAATGAGACTTATAACAAGTTTCCAGTGGCCCTTCTAATGAGATTTGTAGTTCATTCGAAGTTCCTTGATTCGAACGACCCTCATTCGAATGATATTCCCTGGGTCTTCTAACGAGATTCCAGAATGACCCTTAAGACCCGATTTTTGTTTCGAACTTCCCGGAGGCTTATTTATATGAGCGTTAGACCTGTATGAATGTCGAGTGACTTAAAACTTATAAGGGCGACCCTCGGACGGTACTAAAAATCATAGAATTAGAGAGAAGCAAGAATATAAGTGAAAATACAAACGAGTAAGGTACGGGGGAATAATAGGGGGTTATATTATACGTACTACAAATACTAGGCTATGGGAAAGCTAATGAATTTATATAAGTTGTGTGTATGCTTATTGCTCAAAATATTATGTGTATGACATACCTAGCTACTGGCTATCAAACGGAGGTTAATGCGTTATGGACGACCGAATCTTATGTGCCTTCGAGGGATTTAGAGTCGTACCACTAGAGCATCGAACCTAGGTACGGGCTATCCGTGAGAATGATAGTGATGACGGTCATATGGCTGCGTAGGTATGTGCGTAGCCCATCGACCTGGGACTATATTCTCCTCCAATAGGTGTTTATGTTTTATTGGTTCTCAAGAGATTGACCATGTTTTCCTATATGCGTAAGCATTGCAAAGGGACTAGATAGCCGAGTATGCATAGCACTAAGGGTTTCTCAACCAAGGGTGCAATATTGCTATATTTATATAAATTAATATGTATACATAAAGCTAATAATGTGTGTATACTGGAATCAGGTTTGGTGTCTTATGTTGATGACGCTATTTGTAAATCTACACTTATGGTATTATCAGTTGGGCATTTAGAAGAATACAAGAATAAACTAAAGTAATCCTAAATCTATATCGAAATCGTAAGTACGCCAATTTTGAGTTATTTAGGGAGACTTTCAAGCATAATATTATACACTTAGTAGTCAATCCGGGTATTATGACTAGTATGGGTAGTTAGGTTCGTTAGTTGTGCACACTAGATCGAGGGGTGAGTATCTCAAGTGAGTATGCTAAGTTAACTTGAAGAATAATCGTGATAATTCAATCAATTTAAGCACTTACTATTTTAAACTGTTTTCAACTCGGTCTCTGACCCGTTCTCCTGTATATCTTTGTATTGTTCCATTATTTTAGGTGCCCATCTATAGGGACACCAACTTTAGGAGACTCAATTCAGTTGTCGTGCTATAGCTTCTGTGGAAGCTGCAGGATTATTGCCAGTAGACGACTCAGCTCATTGTTTCCTTTTCAGTTATTCATTATGTTGGACATGTCGCCCTTAATTATGTTTACTTTCAGATATTTAGTCATTTTAAATTCTCTCGTAGATTTGATTTCTTTATTTGGATTTATTGTATGGGATTGTATTTGGAGCTATTTACTCCATAGATTTATTTTACTTCAGTCAGACTTTACTTATGTTACTGTGATGCATGGTATTTATCGGTATTCTTTTAGTAGTAATTAATGACAAGATAAAAATTGGACATCACCCTTTTTAAATACTAGGTGGTTAGTTTTATTAAATTAAAATTTGTGTTTTCCTCAGTGATACATTATCTGAACCAACTTGATATTCTGAAATTGATTAATTAAGGACTAATCACCCGATAATTAATTAGGCGGGGTGTCTCATGCCCCTATCAAAATTACCCAATCATCTAGCTGCATGCTGACCTTTTAATATATTTATTTCATATAACTTTATTCATAAATCCCACGCAAATCTTTTTGTTCATATAGTTAATTTGTACTTTAAGTTATCGACATATCATGAACCCATCCTGGTTTAACTGCGTATATAAGTTCATAACAATATCATTAATATATTAGAATAAGTCTTTATCCATCACTTGAACAAAAATGGTATCGCACACCCTTCTGGAAAAAAATTATAACTAATTAAAAAAAATCAGAAAAATATAAGGTCGGAGCCCACGCGTTCCTAACGAAAAGATCTATAAGCATGTGTACCGGATAGATTCGATGGGAAGGCTGAATCGATTCGGTTCTCCTAGCAAGCCGAGATTAGGTATTCTTCCAAGACGAGAATTTCCCAATCAATTCTAAATGCATCAAACTTTGTTCTGCTGATTCAACAAACTAAGTCATGATGTGGTAATGAGTTCGAACATGTAATGGAAACTTATTAAACAAGATTTCTCATCTAAATCATCCTCAAACATCAATAATTAAATCAAAGACTTTCAATAACCTTGGAGTATGAGAGTCTCATCTCATCTTCAATCTCAAGAACATAATTCCAAATAGTAAAAGAGTCCTACACACAAGTTCTAAAATGGATTTCAAAATTAAACATTCTACATTTAGATATTTTATGGAGGAAACATGGATCTAAGATTATAATACGTGAATATCATCAAAGTTCTATTAAAACTCAAAAACCCTAAACATGGCTATATTGCATCATGATTTAAATCCTATTATCAACATGGATTCAACATTAATAAAAGAATATAACATTTTGAATAAGAATGGCGAAGAATCCTTGCCTGAAAATAGTAGAGGAGCCTTTCTTTTCTTCCTCCTAGGGTAGTTCTTCCTCTCTCCCAAAGTGTGTGGACTCCAAAAGTGGGGTGGGGTGGTTATGGAACCTTAAGGCTAATCTAACCTCTTTTAAATATCATTTTAATTGGGTTAAATTCGGAGTTCCCCAATGGGCAAAAACTAAGGCCCCTAAAAAGGTCTCTATACATGCCCGATGTGACCTCAAACTCTACCTAAGGTTCTACCCAACCCACGGGTCCAATTTTAAATACTTCAAATGCATAATTAAATCATCCAATCACATTCAAAAGTCTATAAATACTTTATACCTTTATTTGTACGTTCCATCATTATCATATACATATATCCATAATATGACTCAATTAAATCACCGAGTTATCAATTTATTTGTGACTATCTTCATCATTCACAATATAACGCCATACCATAAAAACCATAACACTTTTATCCCATCTCTGAAATATTATACCTAAATTAAATACTCTAATATAATTAAACATACTTGTTTAATTATTATGCTAAATTTAAAGATAAATCCAATTATTCCATCTGAATGATAATTCCTACAGTTTCAATTAAATAAATATAACTTCAATTTAATACTCATAAAAATGCAGGGTATTACATCAACCAACTTTGGGTCAAGATTTTAATTTCATGAATTTCTCATACATTGCAACAAATATTTAAAACATCTAACTACTTGAATTTAAGTTATATATTATTCCCCAATCACATTCATCTTCAAAATTTGATAATATACATATCCAATTAAAAAATCGATATGTCAAATTAAAAAAAATATATAAAGGTAAAATTTAAAAAATTTTATGTAAACTATCGAGGTATAGTTTTCTTTAGTTACTTAAGACACTTTAAAACATTTTATTAAACCATTTTTTTATAAGATTTTTTTCCCTTTTTTGTCCCGTTATATATATATATATATATATATATATATATATATATATATATATATATATATATATATATATATATATATATATATATATATATATATATATATATTGTAAGGAATGATTCATGACAATTTATTTGGGCATCCTCAAAGATCTTTGACAGGGATTCAGTTCTTGAAGCTCAAGCACAAGCTATTATGGTTGGCATTAATTTCTGCAAGGAGAAAATATTTCTAATATAGAGATTGAAACTAATTCAAAAATAATATTTGATCTTATCTCATCCTCTTCATCATTCCCTCTATGGAAAATTAGATCCTCTATTAAAGATATCAAGGATTTCCTTCAGATCAATCATTGCTACATCAAGTTGTGTTCCTCGAAAACAAATAGACCTGCAATCCTACTTTTCAAGCATGGGATTTCGTGAATGTTCTCTTCAACCTTCCTTACTTACTTAGAAATTCCTAGTCCTATTAAAGCACTTATTTTAGTGGATTCTCAAAAGTTTGCATTTAATTCTTTTTGATGTTTTAGTTGTCGAGTTCCTATAGTTGCAAGCCATGTAGAGAGGGCTATTCTCTCTAATAGATCAATAAAACTCTTATTTATATATATAAAAAAGGTAAGTATATATTTTGTTTTCATCACAATTATTATTTCTTAAAAAAGAAAAAAACAAATTTTCTCATTTTCATACCTTTTTTTATTTACTAAAAAAAAAATTGTTTGTTCTCTTTCCACCCCACTTTTCATATTAAAAAATATATTTTTTTTTCTTCTTTTTTTTATCCCATTTTTTATTCTTAAAAAATCTCATTTTTTATGTAATAAAAAAACAAAAAACTATTTTCATCTCTTTTTCCACCTAGTTCTGTTTATTACAAATACAATTTTTTTTCTTTTTTCCTTTTAGTTTATATTTACTGTTTTCTTCCTTCTTTCTTTCCTCTTTGGTTTTTATTTGTTGAAAAAACAAAAATTGTATTTTTTGTTCTCTTTTTTGTCCCAATTTTCAATTTATCAAGGAAAATAAAAACTATTTTTCCTAGTTTTAATTTATTAATAAAATAAAACTATTTCTTTTTGTTCTCTCTTTCGCCTCGATTTTTATTCATTAAATTGGTTTTTCACCTCTTTGTATTCTATTTTTTATTGAATATAATAGAAATTATTTTTGTCTTTGATAGACACAAGAGTTGAAGAGATCTGATTGAGTTTACATGAGGTGAGAATAATATTTTTAAAGTAATCATTTTAAAGATATAAGGATCCATTTAGTTGCAAAGTGGGCAAATGTCAGAATGGCAAATTTTTTCACAGTACCGTAACTTTTTTTTTTGACAAAAAGTTTAGGGTTATTCGATAAAATCAATTTTCCAGTTATATGTTTGATAGAATTAATGGTGAAAGTGGCGATTATAAACAAACTGATATATATATATATATATATATATATATATATATATATATATATATATATATATATATATATATATATATATATATATATATATATATACACGAAAAAAAAACGGTTGTTAAAAAAATAATTTTTTAACAATAAGAACATACTATTTTTTTTTATAACACTGAACTTCCACACGAAAGAGCGCTTTGAATTTCCCCATGTGAGCTAAACAGGGAGGACGCTGGTGCCAGAGCCGCCCTAATACACGCCACGCTTCAAAGTCTGGCTTATATGCGTTGGGAGATTTCGAACTCGTGCCCTATGGCAATTTCAAGTTGCCCCTTACCAATGGGCAAAATCAGAAAATATTAAAAAAAAAAATAGATTTTAGTCCAAAAGTGAAACAATTATAACACAAAAAATAGTTTTGAAAAAATACAGTTTTAACACACAAAATAAAAAATTAGTCCAAAAGTGAAACTATTTTAACGGGAAAAAACAGAAAAACAGTTTAAAAAAAATAGTTTTTAGTCCAAAAGTGAAACAATTATAACACAAAAAATGGTTTTAAAAAATACCGTGACAAAAAAAAATAATTAGCCCAATAGTGAAACAATTTTAAAGGAAAAAAAAATATAACAAAAAACAGTTTTTGATGAAAAAAAAAATTTAACAATAAAAAAAACAGTTTTTGACAAAAATAAAACAGCTTTTTAATTAAAAAGAACAGTTTTTTGTGTCAATTTTTTTTTAGAAAAACATTTTTAACACAAAAAACAGTTTTTAGGGAAAACAGTTTTTAGTCCCCCCAAAAACAGGTATAATGAAAAATAAAAATATATTTAAAAAATCGTTTTTAATGAAAAACAAATTTTAACAATAAAAGAAACAGCTAATTATATTTAGGTCCCATTTGTCGGATCAATATTCTTATAAAGTCATATTAACTTTTCAACAATCCTATAGGTCCTATTCCAACTTTTAGGAATTTTTTTCACAATTTTACCCTTTTATAACTAATCATCCGTAACTTCCTTTAGGAAGTTACATAAGTGGTTGGACTTTTTTTTTAATCTTTAAATGATCATAACTTTTGATTCACAAATCTGTTTTTCGCAAAATTACTATTTTTGAAATCTGTTCGACGAGATCTATTAAACAAGATCCATGAAGGCTATAAAATTCCAAAGAAAAAAATCTACACAAACAGTAAACTTTACTCTATGCACTAGAATATGAAATAGTTTTATATATGTGACATTTTCACAAACAGACAGTAACATTTACTTTGGTAATACTACACAGTATATACGGTGGATCCAAACTTTTTTTTTCAAAATTACCTTATATCTAAAGGTTCGCGCTAGCGGTATTCAATCCTTACGACCATTGTTGGAGCTTCAACGACCTTCGTCAGAGTTCCGATTTGGGGTGGGTAGGGGTGGCATGTGGTGCCGCTGGCGTGGACCTTTGAAAATAAGAGACTTCTGAATAAATGGGTTTTGGATCGACCGGAGTGTCATGGGGTGCCGCTGGCGCGGACCGTTGAAAATAAGATTGGATAAATGGGATCTGGATACTCTTAAGGACCGGTTTGGGGTGAGTAGGGGTGACATTAAGTGCCGATAGTTCAGAGCTTTAAAAATAAAAGCATATTGAATATATATATATATATATATATATATATATATATATATATATATATATAATGTGATAACACAGTAAATGCTATTGTTTGCAAAAATGTCATAGATATTAAATTTTTTTGTATACACCAGAATATAAAATAGTTTTATATCTATGATATTTTCACAAATAATAAAATTTACTGTATTAATATATTTATGAAATAGTTTTATATATATAACATTTTCACAAACAGTAACATTTACGGAGTTAATATTACACAATATATATATAACATTTTCACAAACAGTAACATTTACTGAGTTAATATTATATATATATATATATATATATATATATATATATATATATACACACACACACACACACACACACACACACACGGTAGATCCAAACCACTTTTTTTTTCAAAATTACCATATTTTTAAAGGTTTGCGCTAGCGACGTTCAATCCCCATCACTACCCACCCCCATTGTCGAAGCTTCAACGAATTTCATCAGAGCTATGATTTGGGTTGGTAGTAGTGGCATAGGGTGCCACTGGCGCGGACCTCTGAAATTAAGAGAATATTAGATAAATGGGGTTTGGATCCAACGGAGCTCCAATTTGAGGTGAGTAGGGGTGGCATTGAGTTAGGTTTATATCTATAACATTTTCACAAACATTAACATTTACTGTGTTCATATAACACAGTATATATATATATATATCCAAACCTCTTTTTTCTGATATTATCTTGTTTTTAACAGTCCGCGCCAGCGGCATCCAATCCCCACCACCACCCACAACCTTTATCAGAGCTCTGATTTGAGGTGGCATGGGATGCCGATGTAACACTTTCACAAACAGTAACATTTATTATTTGTGAAAATATTACAGATATAAATCTAATCCAATGCTACCTCTACTCACCTCAAAGTGGAGCTCCGGTGTATCCAAACCCCATTTATCTAATATTCTCTTATTTCCTAAGGTCCGCACCAACGGCACTCCATGTCACCCTAAATCAGAATTCTGATGAAGGTTGGAGCTCCGACAATTGGGGTTGGTGGTGGTCGGGATTAAATACCGCTAGCGCGCGCCGTTAAAAATAAGACAATATCAGAAAAAAGAGATTTGGATACACCGTATGTGTATATATATATATATATACTGTGTTATAACACAGTAAATGTTAACCTTTATAAAAATGTTATAGATATAAACCTAACCCAATGTCACCCCTACTCACCCCAAATCGGAGCCCCAGTGGATCCAAACTCCATTTATCTAATATTCTCTTAATTTCAGAGGTCCGCGCGAGCGGCACCCTATGCCACTACTACCCACATAAATCATAGCTCTGATGAAAGTCGTTGAAGCTTCGACAATGGGGATGGGTAGTGGTGGGGATTGAATGTCGCTAGCGTAAACCTTTAAAAATATGGAATTTAAAAAAAAGAGGTTTGGATCTACCGTGTATATATATATATTATGTAATATTAACTTACTAAATGTTACTGTTTGTGAAAATGTTATATATATATTGTGTAATATTAACTCATTAAATGTTACTGTTTGTGAAAATGTTATATATATAAAACTATTTCATAAATATATTAACACAGTAAATGTTATTGCTTGTGAAAATGTCACAAATATGAAACTACTTCATTTTCTAGTGTATATAATAAAGTTTAATATCTATGACATTTTTACAAACTATATATATATATAGTGGATCTAGTGCGGACCTAGTTTGCCGACCAAGTATGCGGACTAGATACAGTCCAAAACTTACCTAGGGACCACTTTGGTTTTTATCTGTTTTCGTCTTTTTCTAAAGTTTTTAGGGAATATAATTTTCTACCCCAATGATTTCTAAAGTCTTTTAAGCTTATTTTAAAACTTAATTAATCTGGAAGTCTAATTGTAGAAGTTTCAGGGCTACTTCTACTTCTTAAGCTTGTTCCGTCACTATCGTACTGGAGTTCTGAATAGCGAGGGTTATTTATATAAATAGTTTCTTCAGGAAGTCTAGAATTTGGAAGAGGTTTTGATGGAAAATATTCTAGTCTTAAATACCTTATACGGTATCGTGGGTTTATCTGTCTAGTTTCTTTATATATTTGATTAATAATATCAATTATATCGTTATCTATAAATTCGTCTAAATCATTATCACCATAAGATGACAAAAATCTACGATATGTCCTAGGGGCAGCTGTTTCTACGTTTTTAATGAGAGGGCGGATTCCTCCAGCTCTAATTAAAATAGCCTTTGTTTCAGCTAATATTTTTCGTCTAATGAATTTTAATACGTCTATGCTGTCTTCAAGTATCCTAGTGTATTCTTGATATTTTTCAGGTCTTGACAATTCTTCTGCAAAATCTTCAGTTCTTAATTTTTGTCTAAAGAGATCTCGAATCCCAGTTCTAATTATTTTAATTCTAGGTACTTCTCGTGTTAACCACTCAATAACCTGGTCTATATATTTAAAAGTACCACCTGCGTATGTTAAAGCAGTTTCTATAAGTTCTTTATCCTTAGGGTCTGTAAGAGTCCAATCTTGAATTTCTCTAGTTAAGTCTAAACTTGTTTGATTAACAAATTCTAAAAAGTCTTTAGTGATTTGTAAGCTCATATAAGATTTTTCTTAAAGAAATATTATGTAAAAATAGTTAAGGGTTTGGTTCGAGTTTACCTTCCTTCTGGTCTGCAATATCTTTATCTTCTTCCCTTTGTCTCTTTAGCTTTGTCACTATTCTTCTCCGGTCTCGGCCTCCTACAACTCTCTCTTTATGTGTCGCACCTCAATCCACTACTTTGGCGGTTAACCCGTTTCCTTCCTGTACACCTTCACGCCTAATGCCCACCTGGCTAACGGCTCATGGCTAATCGGAACCTGACGGCGGTTCACCAGTATAACACCTTGTGTGCTACACCAGAGGTTCCACACAATAGTCCTCTATGAACAGAAAGTTGGAGAAAATTTGGAAAATAATAACAACTCAACATAAGAGATTTCTGAAAAAGAAAATACTTTTATTGCATATCATAAGTAGTTACAACTCTCCCCTCTCCCCTAACTATGAGAGGTTTACTCACTCATATACATATTACTCTCTACAATCATACTCTCTACTATGGAAGTCTAGCAATTTCTCACTCTCTAACTCTCTATTTCCTGATGCCCCTTCAATACAACCTTAACGTCCCTTTTATAGCACAAGGGCGCTTACAATGACTGGTAACCGGCTATTAAAAGCGATCCGATTGAAGGCATAATTATTAAAGGTCTTCAGTCTTGGAATCTTTCAAGTCTTTACTTTTCTGCTTTTTCAAAAGCAGTTTTGGCGTCTTGCAATCAACTTGCACCTAACGTCTTTCACCGTCTTCTTTATCTTTATGAAAAGAGGATGTCTGGGCCCGTATGGGGTAGGTCTGAGCTGTATCAAGGAGTCTTCTTATCTTCTTGTAATAATACAAGGGTCTAGTGCAGAGCATCTTCAGTCTTTAATAATTCCTCTACTAACGAGGGACCCATCTTCATCTCATATGTGTCTTCTTCTTCCTTGTCTTGGCTTGGTAGGGCATTGTTAAAAAATTCATCAATGAGACCTACAGTTCTAAGGCTGGCTAGCAAAGCTATCTCTACCATTTCCTTGGATTCTTTCTTGAACCTTCCGTTGAATGGCTCATCAGCTTGGATTATCAGGTCTCCTTTGTGGTAGGCAGTGTACCACCTGTCTTCTCCTGTCAATAACTCCATAATTTCTATGGCCTCCATGGCTTGAGCAATCTGAAGTTTGGACTTATCAACAATTAATTCTTTAGTCTCGTCTTCCGATAAAATCTCAACGTCTTTAAATATATAACTGGAAAATCTAACAAGTCTAAATCCTTCAACTCTTATTCCTTTACAGGAACTTGGAGCGATCTGATAGATTCTAGCAAATAGGGGAAGGAATTCTTCAATCTTCTTAATATATTCATGGACTATTTTTCCAAGAACAACAAAATCTTGAATGTCTTTTATCTGAACGAGTCCAATGAACCCGTGGTCTGTAAGAGTTATATGAGCCATTTCTAATTTTCCAAAAAGATATATTTTTGGAACGTCTTTGAAGAAACCTTTAATCATTAAGGCATATACATTTATTTCTGATAATAACATATTAAAATGATCAATAATGTTATTAGATTCTTTTTTAAAGTCTTCTGTTAATGGGAGATTAATATGACCAAATGGTATAACAATCTTAGTCTTAAACGTCTTTTTTCTGATAACATAAATCACTAGGTCTAGTTTTGGAGGATTCTCTAAGAGTCTGAGCATAAATCTGAATCTGAGGTCTAGGCACAGCAGTTCCACTGAGCTGGGTAACTGCAAGTCTTTGAGTTCTCATGAATCTGGCAATGGCTACCAAATTTTGTTTGAACTCGATCCAAAGTCTATTCTTCACATTCCACCATGTGGCGCCTATAAGAGTATTTTCGTCTTCTGAAAATTCTGGTCTAAATTTGATCAAGTCTGGGTATCTTTGATCGGGTCTATATTGGGGAAAGTACATCTTCCCAATGAGTCTATTTTGAGCAATAATCTCTAGTCTAAATTTTTCTGGAGGAACCAAGATATCATCAAAGTTCTCTAGGATTGGTCTTTCTTTAGAGTCTTGAATATGAGTTTATCTTGCGTTACACCAGTATTTGGTCTTACGCATCTAAGATAGTCTGCAACGTCTTCCTTGTTCAGTGTATTTGTTCCGGAGGAACTCATATCTTCTAAGTCTTCTGTTTGCAACATAAAACATGAAATCATATTAGTGTTAGAAAACATTGGCTCTCTTGATTTAATGTATGGAATGGTATTTTTACTTCCCTTAATATGTAACAGAGAAGTCATAACCATTAAGCAATTGTTTCCATCTAATTAGTCTATTAGTCCTTGATTTGTACAAGTCTAAATCTTTGAATTTTACTGCATAAGAAGAGTCAGTATAAACTGTAAAATGTTTAGGTCTAAAAAACAACATATATTTTTCTATTGCCCTTACTATGGCTAAAACTTCTTTTTCATGGGCAGTGTATCTTGTTTCTGGGTCCGTAAAGGTTCCAGAACTATGGCTACAAAGTTTATTCTTTTTTGTCTCATGATCAATGGCAAAGTATACTGCTCCCCATTGCTTATCAGAGGCATCTGTTTCTACTATAAACTGGTCTTCTGCATTAGGCAGTTCAAGTAAAGGAATATTCTTGACTGCATCTTTAATTTGTCGTATGACTTCAAAATCATCTTTAGTCCAATAAAAGGGATTGGTTTTGTCTGTTCCTTTTAATTTGGATGTTAAGCTTTGTCTTTTTGAAACAAGGTCTTTAATAAAGTCTGTAGCACAATTAAGCAATCCTAAAAATGATTGTAATTGTTTTCTATCTTTGAGTTGGTCTGAAAACTCAAGAATCTTTTTAGTTTTGTGTTCTGCTAAGGATAATTTTCCTTTATTAATATGCATTCTCACAAAGTCTATTTTAGTCTGAAATAATTGCATTTTTCTTTCGGAAATAATAATACCATGTTTGTCTAATTCTGAAATAATCTTTTTAAGATGGTCTACATGCTCTATCTCAGTCTTACTGGCTACAAGAATACCATCTATGTAAACAAGATAAAATTCTGAATAAGGTCTAAATATATTATCCATTCTTCTTTGGAAAACTTGAGGAGCATTCAAGTATCCAAATGGCATTACTAGCCATTTGTATTTTCCTTGGGGCACACTAAAAGTTATCCAAGTAATACTGTCTGGATGCATCTTAATTTGCCAGAAGCCTGATTTGCAATCAAACTTACTGAATATAATTCTATCTTCAATCAAATTGATTAAATTATTCTTGTCTGGTATCTTATAAGAATCAAATTCACAATTCTTATTTAATTGTCTATAATCTATAACCATGCGTCTTTTTCCTCTTTTACGTTCAGATTCATTTTGAACAATGAAGGATAATCTATTATGTCTACTTTTACTTTCTCTAATAATGCCTAACTTAAGCATTTCATCTATGTCTTTCTTGAATTCTTCCCCATCTTCTTGTGAGTATCCTTTCTTATAGGTTCCACCATTAATAGTGGCGTCTGGATTAATAGGGATAATTTCACAATAGCTTTGATCTTTATCCTACTTAGCTATGGGATTTTCTCCTAAAGTAGGCTCAGCTAGTTGCCTAATCTTTTCCTTTTCTACTTCTATATCCAATTTCTTTTGTTTGGATATAGCTTGAACCTGTAATAAGGTCTGCTGGGCTTTATCTAAAATGTCTTGTTGTATAAGCGCTATTTTCTTATAACACTTCTGGTTTGGACACTTACACTCTTTTTGTAAGGGTTTAGTGATATCTAAGGCATCTTGTTGGGTTGTAGGTCTAGGTCCACCATGCTCAGCTGAAGAACTCTGATGTTTAAGGGGTCTATAATTTGGTTTAACCTGCATAAGGTCAAAGGCAGTCTTATGATCTATTAGAGGGGCTTTAATATTAAATTCCTCTTGATCACTAATTAATATCTTATCATTATACTGAGTATAAGGATTATATTTACTAATAAAGTCTTGTCATAAAATAATGTCTCATGTGAAACTAGGACGAGGGTTCATTATCCAAAACCGATGAATAACGGTTTTGTTGGTCTGATTTCCTAATTTAAAATAAATAGGAATAGTCTGGAAATATAAGGCAAATGGATCTCCATTAGCCATTTTACCATAGATTTCTTGAGTACTTTTTAAAAAATAGTCTTCAGGGAAGGCATTAGCCTTGCAAATACTCTAAGAGCACCCTGTATCTATAAAAGCTGAAAGTCTTTTAGGATAGTCTTTATGTTGAACAAATAATTCTACAAAACAAGCATGTGGTTTAGTAGAAATTCATAAATTGTTCTTTTCTAAAATAGATATTCCTTTCTGAGGTTTATCTATAAAATCTAAGGGTATTTGGTCTTTTGAACTACTATCAGAGTGGTATTCTTCTAATTCATAGGAAATTCCCTTTCCTTTGAAATCTTCATTTTCTTGCAATCTTTTGGCTATATTCCTATCAATGTCTTGATAATAGGTTTTAATATCTAAGTCTATTTGAGCGTCATACTGACTAGTATAAATTTCTCTAAATCTAGTTCTCCAACAATCTCCATGGTAGTGTAATTAATAAACAATACAAACCATAAATAATTTTGTTTGTATAGTCTCAAAACATTCTACGCATCTAAAGTCTTTCTTACTACATTTCATTTCAAATGTACAATAATGTCTTTCATCAAAATAACATCTAGGTATGTAGGTTAGTAATTCAGGATTACTAATTGTCCATCTTTTCTTTAAAAAGGGGCTTAATATACGCTTATACCAAGCGTCTTCGAAGTCTATATATTCATCATCAAGGTCTTCTTGCTTAGTTTGCATCATATACAAGTCTAGAGTATCCTGAGAGTCTTCATACTCATCAGTATCACTATAGTCTTCCGAATCACTGTCTGTGTATACACTATAGATACTAGTATTATCATCATCTTCTATATCTGATATTTCTATAGAATATAGGATATCTAATTCTTCTTGATCTGCATAGTCTAATATTGTATTAATAATCTTAATACTTTCTTTATCTTTCTTATTTGGGCAGTCTTTAGCAAAGTGTCCCTCTATACCGCAAGTCCAACTTTCTTGGGTGGTAGTCTTAGATTGAGCTACGTCTTTCTCCTTTCTATAATTAGGAACCTTTTTATACTTACTAGTATTTTTCTTAAAATATCATCTTTGATTAAATCTATTTTTCTTAGTCTTAGGATTCCTTTCTCTAAAGGTAGTAGATTGTCTAAATTTATACTTCTTTGGAAGTCCTAAAGGTCTAGTCTTAAACTTCCTATGTTTCCATTCTAATTTCTTTTTGAATTTCTTAGATTCACTTCCACATCCCCATTGAATTAGAGCGATGTCTCTTTCGTCTTTGATCGGAGGGATCTGCTTGAAAGTTTCATCTATTAACTTTCCTTGAGTTATATCACATCTTTTAGATATGATATAGTCTTTGGCGAAATTGATTCTTTCACCAAGGGAGTTATTCTTAACTCCAGCTACACCTAGCCAATTCTTATATTCATTTATTAGGATTTGTCCTATGGCAGGTATCTTTCTAAAGTATTCATCTTTTAAGGTTTCTCTAAATTCTTTAATTTGGTAGTATAGCTGCTCGTAATTATTGCTATATTCATTTATCTTATCTAATTTGCAAATGCTAAGGATGGCTAACTTAGTTTTTGCTAGGTCTTGTTCATTGATCTGAGCTAGATGTCCAGCTCCAATGAATTCTGAAGTGAACAATTGAATATATTCTTCAATTGATCTTTCTTCTAGGTTTTTCTTCATCTTCTCAACCTTAGCTAAGGAGTCTTCATCTGTAGCCTTTCTTAAACTATCTAAGTAATCTTTTGCAATACCTCTAATGGATTCCTCAGCGTACTGCTTACATGAACTTGCATCCCATTGTTCATTAAATGCAAAACACATGTTCATCTGATTACGCCATTCGTCTAAGGCATTCTTTCTATCTTGAACATTGTCTAGGTTAAGGTATATACCTACTGGATTTATGGCTTGGCTTTCCATTGTCTTAACAGGAGTGAAACTCTTGTCACTAGTTGGAACGTCTTTTATATAATCAGGTTTAGTCTTTACTACGATGCTTAAGTATATAGGAATATTTATTCCTATTGGTTTACTAAAAAGTTTAGGAACATCTTTTACCCTACTACTACTTCATATCTCTTGTTTACTAGGTTCTACTTGTGTAGCTGGCATTAATCTTTGTTCTCCTTCTTCTATTAGTCTTAAGTTTCTAAGAAGTTCTTTAGTATTTTTAGATTCTTTTAATTTTAATATGCGGTCTTTGGCTATCATATTAAATCTTTCTCTTTGTTGAAACCTAACAGAATGAATTTTCTTAATTAAGTTCTGAGGGTTCATGTCCAAAGTTTTGGATCCTAGCTTTTTCTTTAATTAAGTTTTTTTGTTCAAATGATCTTCTAGGTCTAATTATCGGGGCTTGTCTTAGTAAACTAACACTAGTCTTACTACTACATTCTCCTTCTGAAAGATCATTGATTATGGCTTCTCCCATATTCCTAAATCTAATTTCTTCGGTCTGAATATTCTTATTGACAATCTTAGGAGGACTAAACTGGATGGTAATATTTCCAGTGACGTCGTCTTGATTAATAAATAAAGGTTTATTTTGTATAATCTTAGTTTCTTGAAATTCTGGCAATTGCCAGAGGGTCTTAGCTTTTTCTTTCATAGGTCCAGTATTCCTAATACTGTAAGTATGATTATAGTCTGAAACATTGGTTCTAACTAAGATTTCTTCATTAAGTCTACCACTAGGAATTCCTAACTGCATTCGTTCATAAGGAAATTGGTAGAACTTCACATAGCTTTGGAATTCTATCTTTATATTAGCGTCTCGGATAATATAGTCTTCATACCCACTAGCATATTAGATTAAATTAAAATGTTTGGCTGTGTCTACAGTTACTGTAAATGATGGAATGACATTAAAGTATCCTATATTGTCTGATATTTCTAATTGGGCTATCCCAATAAGGCTTTTCTCAAAATCTTTCCATCTTTTGTCTACTAAACAACATAATATGTTAATATTATTCTGAGGTCTATGTAATCCTTGGATCCTTACTTGAAAGAGTCCAAAGGTTAGGAATTGGAACTTCCTATAAGTTCCTCTAGATCTAAGCCATTCTGAGTCAAATACTTGAAGCTCAGTATATGATTTATCTAACACATGATTTCTACAATGGTAGGTCATGTTAGAATTGGGAGTCTTAGGAGTGGCACCTTCTTTAAACAAGTCTATGTATCTAATGGCTGGAAGTTGTCCATTATGAATGAAATCTTCAACAATCTTCTAGTCAACTTCACCCCACTCTTTCCATTGGAGAGGATTGGTGAAATTTCTCTCTTTCCACCATGTCCTAACATTGGAGGATGAATCCTTAAGTATTTGAAGCATATGATTACTCTGTCCAATATTTGGGATAGAGCTAACTATCTTGCTAGTCTTATCTAATCCGTCATTTATGACTCGTCTACCTATGGTATTCTTTTCTTTAGTTTTTATAGGAGGAGATTCTTTAAATTTACAGGTGGTTACCTGTTTTTGTTTAAGTCTTTTTTCAATTCTTGCTAAGAAGTCTGAATAATCTTTTTGTCTTTTTATCTGATTAAGGATTCCTTCTTTAAAATTCTTATTCTCTTTTCTAGTATTCTCAGAAGTTTCTTCACTATGTCTAGCTAGAGAATTAACAATAGTTTTACCAATATTAGTAATATAGTCTTTTACTTCATTATCCTTTTCTTGTTGTTGCATAGATTTAATTTCTATGGTCTCTACAGTCTTTTCAATTTTATCTAACCGAGTTAGAATAAATGGAGAGTCTATTTCTGCTTGGGAAGGTTTATTATATACGGCCTTAATTCCGTTTATAATTTCTTCGTAATTTTCTTCTACTTGGGCTATGTCTAGTCTAAGTTCATTAATAATACTATCCATTTTGGATAGGTTATGGCTTTCCCTATTATTAAGGTAATTTGCTAAATTTTATTGGAATTTAACAAAGTCTGTATAGAAGGTGGTTAATCCTTCTGTCTTCGCCTTTAAGTCTAAATGCAAGTCTTTAACAAAGCTACTGTTATAGTCTTGGGTAGCTGCTATAGATGTAGAAATTAAATTTAATTTTTCTAATATAAGTCTAGTTGCCTTAGCCACGTTGTCAATCTCATTTTCATTTATCTTATAATAAAATCTATCATCATTTATCTTTTCTAAAATTCTTTGATAAAATTCTGATAAAGTCTGAATGGAGAGGTCTCTAGGTTCCTCATTCCAGTTTGATCTAACTATCTCCATTAGGAAGATAACTATCTAGTCTAGGGATAAGCTTAGCTTGTTTTTTAGTAAGTTTAATTAACTCACTGTCTTGATTTTTAATTAAAGTCTTAATTTCTAAAATGTCTTTGTTAAGGACTTCTATATGATTAGTCTTAATATTTATTTCTTGTAACACGTGTACTAAGTCTATTGGGATTTGATTATCTATGTCTAATAATCTTTTAGAGATATTTTTTATCTCTGTTTCTAAAGTTTGAGTGTCTTTTATTAATTGTCTTAATATAAGGAGCATACACTTATTTTGGTCTATTATACTATTAATAGCACTAGCAGTAACTTGTCTACTGTCTGGGTGTTTGGCTGGGATATATATGTTCAATGTGTGAACAACCATCTATGTGTGTGGTTAAACAACCTTCTGAGTCTAAATCAGTTATGGGTATAGGTTGGTAGTCTGGGTTGGATCCAAAAATATCTTGGTAAATACGGGAGATAAATCCCAAGGGCATTAAAGTCTTTATACTTTTAGTTTAAAAGGAACGTCTTATGGCTCTGATACCAGAATTGGGGTTTGGTCGGAATTCGATGGGTTTTTCTTTCTAAAATCTTAAAGCTTAAAATGCAAAAATTGTTATCTAAAGGTAGTGGGGTCTAAAATAGAATATTACTAAAAGTTTTACTTTTGTCTTATTATGGACCTCATATAAGGACCTCATTTAAAGACCTCACTTGAGCATATATATATATATATATATATATATATATATATATATCCAATATGCTCCTATTTTTAAAGTTCTGTGTCACCCCTACTCACCCCAAATCGGTGCTCCAGATGATCCCGATCCCATTTGTCCAATCTTATTTTCAAAGCTCCGCGCAAGCGGCACCCCATGATACTCCGGTGGATCCAAAACCCATTTATTCAAAAGTCTCTTATTTTCAAAGGTCCGCGCCAGCGGCACCACATGTCACCCTTACCCACCTCAAACCGGAGCTCTGACGAAGGTCGTTGAAGCTCCAACAATGGTGGTAATGATTGAATACCGCTAGCGCGAACCTTTAGATATAAGGTAATTTTGAAAAAAAAAGTTTGGATCCACCATATATATATATATATATATATATATATATACTGTGTAATATTATGACAGTAAATGTTACCGTCTGTTTGTGAAAATGACACATATATAAAACTATTTCATATTCTAGTGCATACAGTAAAGTTTACTGTTTGTATAAATTTTTTTCTTTGAAATTTTATAGCGTTCATGGATCTTGTTTGATAGATCTCGTCGAGCAGATTTCAAAAATAGTAATTTTGCGAAAAACGAATTTGTGAATCAAAAGTTATGATCATTTAAAGAATAAAAAAAAAGTCCAACCACTTATGTAACTTCCTCAAGGAAGTTACGGATGGTTGATTTTAAAAGGGTAATTGTGAAAAAAAATTCTTAAAAAGTTGAAATGGGACCTATATAATTATTAAAAAATTAATGGGACTTATAAGAATGTTAACCGATAAATGGCACCTATGTATAAAGACCTAGTTTTAAGAAAAATAAAACAGTTGTTTAACGAAAAACAAGTTTTAGTGAAAAAGTATTTTTTTTTTAAAACAGTTTTAACACTATAATAGTTTTTCAGTGAAAAAAAAGAAGTTTTCCCCTCCCCTTCTACCCCCTAAACAACCAAAAAAACAGTTATAATGAAAAAAAAACACTAAAAAAAATAGTTTTTAATAAAATAAAATAAAAATAATCAAGAAACACAAGTTTTTATCAAAAAATTATAGCAATGATAAATTATTAAAAAAACTTTGACATCTTGAATAGATAAATAAAGTTTGACCACAAATTTATTTAAAAAGTAGTGAAATATGTATATAAACGTAATATCTATACAAAATTTATTATTAACAATAAAATTATTAAACTCGTAAAATAATGAACAAAATTTTCATTTACAACCACTTTGCCATATTTACACGGACAAATGTGGTCTATCTCAAACCGACCTGACGTAGTTTGTTGATCGTTCATTATTAGGTTGAGTTGAGAAAACAAAATAATTCATTAAAAATTGTCATGAGCGGGTACAAAAATGACGAAAGCATTTTACAACTTTTTATTATTTTTAATTTTTAATGCTAATTCTTACAACTTTATTGATTTTTACTTTGCATTTGTTTGTTTTAGTATAAGGCAACTGTTTATGTCCATACTTTAAGATGTAGATGTAGAAAAAAGAAAGAAGCATGGGCACGTGTCGGGAGTCAGGCGTGTAATAGCTCAATGCAAATGTCTCGATGAGTGGACAAAGCACGTGTCGCGGTCTTCGTGAAGCATGAGGCCCTTCATTTATGTTACCTGTTTGTAGTTGTACTACTCTCTGTCTCCTCTTCCTTTTCTCTTTTGTACTTTTTTACTTCCCCTCCACACTCTCCCTTCCCCTTTTGTACTTTCTCGCCCAAAACCAAAACTCCCCCTTTCACTCCTTTTATATTTTTAGTTTTCTTTTTACTTTTCCTCTCTTCTAATATTTACAGATTTATTTTTACATAATAAGAAATAAAAAATGATAAAAAAAATCCAATTTTTAGATTTAATTTTAAAATTCAGTAATGTGTTATGTGTTAGAATTATTTTATATAATTCTCCATTATGTATTGCATAATTATATTAATTCTAAGAGTCATTTTGGTTAATCAAAGAGTACTCAAAATATCAAGAGTCAAAAGGACTCTTGGGAATCTATCTTGATAGACAGTTAATATTAAGTAACTGTTGGAAATATAGTTCATGTCCTTGCCTATAAATAAGTGACGGATTTCCATCATCTAGGCACTCTAAAATGATAACATAATGAAATTATAGAAAAGAGAAAAATCTAAATTCTCAAGGAGAGCAAATTTCAAAATAGAGTTTTGGCCATAGTGGGAGATCTAATCGTTGGAATGCGTTGAAATTGGAGTATATTCTTGCTACATACAAGATGAAGCCGTGTTTCAAAATTTAGCCCGATCAGACATTGTCAAGGTTGACTGCTTTGATATCACATATAAAACCATTTTTAAGAACTCCATAATATTAATCAAGAAAACATTAATTTGATTAAATTTGCACATACAAATGCTTTGCATTTGATGACCATTATTGCCTTCTTAAAATATATATCACCACTTAGTTTTAGCTCAATAATTGTAATTGGACTTGTAGACTACCGAAATACAATAATTGAATAAACAATAATATGTATGCAACATCATAAATCTTAGCATTCAATATCATACATGGACCCGTAGGCAATCCAAAATATGCATGATATCAACGCGTTATTCTAATATTTATCTATTATGGAATGGAGTACTTTAACAAACACCAATCTTTACATTATATAAATATAGAGATAAACATACATGTCTAAAATAGCCGTAATACATGAATAAATTATATAATTGTCTATTTCATAATTTGAAATTCAAAAAAAATTATACATAATGTGAAAATCAAATAAACAGTGAGTTCACATGAGATTTTACATGAACAATAGTAAATAAAAAACATGAATCATTTACTTTCGTTTTATTACTTATGTATGAGTAACAAATCAGTAATATTAACCAAAATCATTCATAGTCATACTAATGCACAATACTTTTATAATCACAACTACAAAACTAGTGGCATCTGTAAATTTGACTATATAAAATTGATGTCAATTATTGAATATTTACAAAAATTTCAATGTTTGTTTGATTCAAATTTCAGCATGTGTTGCACTGCAATTTAACTTTATAACAAACATTAGTATATTCTTTAATGCAATAAGTATATGTCAATGATGATTATATGATCAATGTAGGTCCACTTTAAGGTAGTTTTCTTATAATCTCCCACTTGGGCCACATAGGTCATCCGTATATTAGATATTGTGTTAGTGTTAATATTCATATTTTGATGAGTCTCGTACAAAACACATGCCAACGATTCATATTATTGAATATTGTGTTATTATTAATATTCATATTTTAATGAGTCTCGTGTCAAACACAGGCCAATGATTCATATTGTTGAATATTATGATATTCATATTTTAATGAGTCTCATGCCAAACATAGGTCAATGATTCGTTGAATATTATGATAGTAGTATTTTAATGAGTCTCGTGCCAAACACAGACCAGCGATTTATATAGTTAAATATCATAATTATTGTTTATTCTCATTCTAAAACTCCAATTAAGTAGAATTAAATGCCAAACAAATGCTACAATTCATATGTGTGGATACAAGATTTATGATTTCTGTGCATGCATGCATATTTGAATGCATGACTTGCAATTTTGAGACCCATAAGTACCTATTCATTCAGTTTAATCAAAGGCCAAATACATGTCAAGGTGACATGTGAAGATATTATACTTATAGTCACTTCAGATTATCCTAATGTTTGTTCTAAAGTTAAATTGCAGCGCAACACATGCTAAAATTTGAATCAAACAAATATTAATTTTTTTGTAAATATTAAATAATTGACATTAATGTTATATAGTCATATTTACAGATGCCACTAGTTTGGTAGTTGTGATTATAACCGTATTGTGCATTAGTATGAATATGAATGATTTGGGTTAATATTACTGATTTGTTACTCATACATAAGTGATAAAACGAAAGTAAATGATTCATGTTTTTCATTTACTATTATTCATGTAAAATCTCACGTGAACTCCTTGTCTATTTGATTTTCACATTATGTATAATTTTTTTGTGAATTTAAAATTATGAAATAGACAATTATATAATTTATTCATGTATTACGGGTATTTTAGACATGTATGCTTATATCTAATATTTATATAATGTAAGGATTGATATTCGTTAAAGTACTCCATTCCATAATATATCAATATTAGACTAATACATGGATATCATGCATATTTTGGATTGTCTATGGGTCCATGTATGATATTGAATGCTAAGATTTATGATTAACATACATATATTGTTTATTCAATTATTGTGATTCGGTAGCCTACAAGTCCAATTACAATTATTGAGCTAAAACTAAGTGGTGATATATATTTTAAGAAGGCAATAATAGTCATCAAATGCAGATATCATTATTTCTTTCATCGTGATATCACCAATTAAGTTTATAAAATCCAAACATTAATATGCGATATTCAATGAACATAAGTGAAAATTTTATTAACTTATGTATATAAGTCTTTACATAATTTAATATTCATATTATGAAATATTTGGTAGTCACCACAGTGACTTAAGTATAATAAAAATGAATTTAAGTGTAAAGATGGTAGTGGTAGTAACCTCTGATGCTTATAACAGTGGAGTATATTGAGTTTAATCATCAGCCAATTATTCCTTACAGGGAATTAATTTTGACTGATTGGATGAACTCTATATATCTTATACATTATTCAAGTATATATCATGTATATATAGTACTCCAGTATCTACAAGCATCATATAATGATAATCAATGGTTACAAATGAGAAAAATAAAATGCACATTAGGTATTAACGAGATATTAACGTACGTGTTGTCAAATCAAAGCATTGATGTAGTGAGCAATTTATCTAATATCTTTAACAAATTATGATCCGATTTTGTTTCTCTCGATTATTATGTTAGATTTTTTTTAGCCCACTATTGATAATTAATATTGTGTGGACCATTCCATATAAAGTTTGATGAAATTAAACAAGTTAAGTTGGTTTACATGTTGCACACTCGAACTAATAATGATACAGATAATATGTATCATTTATGATTTGAAACGAGTTTTTATCTTAGTAGTGTTTGCAAGTTGAACTTATTGTGTTACATAAAGTATTTACTTTTGATGCAAGGATTATTTACAACACAAACTAGAAATGAAAAGAAGATTTATTCTCTTTCATTCTTGGGGAATCAAGTCATTTTTTTTCATAAACCCTTAATGATTCCAATTTTCTTGAAAAATATTTGGCTTGACTTGATTGTGAGGGATATTTTTGAAGCATCTTTTAGTCATTCTTAAAGGTTATGATATTCCCTTGATGTTTTGTAGAAAATAAAGTTGGGCTATATTTATTTTAAAGATTGCTTTGATCCCACATCGTAACCATAGTATTATTGATAAAACTCTTTAATCTTGTACCAAATTAGATCTAAACTCCTTATGATATTTTTTTATGGACAAGATTTTGGTAATATCTCTTATAAATATTTATAGTCGAATTATGCCCTTAAGGTATTACAATATCTAACATACGGATGACCTATGTGGCCCAAGTGGGAGATTATAAGAAAACTACCTTAAAGTGGACCTACATAGATCATATAATAATCATTGACATGTACTTATTGCATTAAAGAAAATCGTAGGGTACTTATCCCATTGCCGATAACTTTCTTAAATACTTGTTCTTTTATTTGTTGGATTGTTTAAACAATAAAGAACAAATGAATGATCAACCACTAAATTATGGTATTTGTCACTGTGAGACAAATGTAGATAAAACCATAAATAATAGTATTAAGAAGATCCTAAATGGAGTCTACTATTCTAAATTATTATATGGTGTACCTACATGAATATGAATCTGACATAAGGATAAATATTTGGTTTTGTTTTCACAAATCATAAGAAGTAAACTTATTGGACTACGATATCTCATTGAATTTCATTTAAGTTAAATTGTAGTAAAATGTTTTATGTGTAATGAGAAAAATGTTATAAATGAACCTTCTCATTTTTTCAAGGGCGTCATTCTTTTCAAGGACGTAAAATTCTTATAAGATGAGTAACTCATTATGATGAGAGTTATATTTAGTCTATGTGAAAACTATTATGCTTGTGATATTTTACACATGTTATATAGAAATGATTGTATAAACTTAATTATGTTTTCCACCTTTGGTATTTTTAGAAGTAATACCATTATATTTTATAATCATTGTATATTCAAGTTATACAACTTATGATCAGTGGGCGTAAGTTTATATATTCAATTTATTGTAAAGAAGAGAAACAAAATATTACATGAATTTTTTAATATGTAAATGATGAATTTATGATATACTGAAAGATTACATGCTCACATTAATGTTGATTGTTAAGTTTTTGGATGATCAATTATAACAACTCAGATTTACTGATTTTATGGAAAGTATGAAGTTCACTTTTATCTACCTATGTTTATTTTGATTTAATGACTAATATAATGAAGGAGTGCAACGCAATCCATTAACTATTATGGAAATGTGAATTTCACTACACCGAAATGGATAAATTGGCACCCTTCCAGTGGCTAGCCTCGTCATGGTCAATGACCGTGACAAAAAAATACGCATTTTTTATCACGGTCATTGATAGTGACAAGTCCGTGACAAGATCGTGACAACTACACTTGTCACGGTCAAAGACCGTGACAAACCTTATAATATTGTCACGGTCAAGGACCGTGATATGTCCGTGACAAATGTCCCAGTAAAAAAACCTTTTCCCTTCTTTTTTCCCCCGCCGATTCTTCCGTCCTGTTTTCTCTCTCTCTACGCTGCTCTCCCCTCTCTCTCTCTCTCTCTCTCTCTCTTCCATATATATATATATATATATATATATATATATGTGTGTGTGTGTGTGTGTGTATGTGTATGTATATATATGTGTGTGTGTGTGGTGGGTGGGGGTGGGGCAGTGTGGGGGGAGGGGGCAGGGATGGGGGTGTTGTGTGTGAGTGTATGTAGTGGTGTGTGTGCGTGTGTGTGTGTGGTGGGGGAAGGGAGGGGGGCAGGTTGGGGGCAGGGGGTGGGGAGGGGGGGGGGGGGGGGCGCAGGGATGGGTGGGTGGTGGGGTAGGGGGGGTTGCGTGTGTACGTGTGAATGTGCGCTGGTGTGTGTGTATGCGCGCATGTGTGTGTATATGCGTATGTAGTGTGCGTGTATGTGCGTTTTTTTGCGTAATGTCCCTTGTAAACGAATTGATTAGCTATTAATTTTTTTAGTAAATTAATATATGATTGCCCCTCATTATAAATTAGTAAATTAATATATGATTAATTATGAAAGTAGGATTGCCCCTTATTGTAAATTAGTAAATTAATAATTGTATACTTTAACTCATGAAAATAATTAATTGAGTAGATGAATTAGAAGGAGTACGAGATACACATTTGTTGTTGACATTGTTGTTGGATTATAGTGGATCGATGTTGGGTTGGTTAGTTTTAAAAGTGGCATGACCACTGGATTATTGTCCATATGGGGGTGGAATTTTTCAACTTTTTTTGAAAATTACTTTGTATATCGAACAATATATATATAGTATGATAATTAAATGAAACATACTTGAAATTACATATAGTGTGCATAGATACCAGCCTTCTAGTTCTTATGCGTACGCATTCAATAGCCCTTAAACCCATTCGAGAGTCATTACCTCTGTAATGTCCCAGTAAAAAACCCTTTCCCCTTCTTTTTTTCCCCCGTCGATTCTTCCCTCCTTTTTTATATCTCTCTCTCTCTCTCTACGCTGCTCTCCCTCTCTCTTTCTCTACTTTCAGGTTACTTTCTCTCTCTCTCTCTCTCTCTCTCTCTCTCTCTTCCATTTATATATATGTGTGTGTGTATATATATATATGTGTGTGTGTGTATATATATATGTTCGTGTGTGTGTGTGTGGTGGGTGGGGGTGGGGCAGGGTTGGGGGGAGGGGAGGGGGTAGGGATGGGGGGTTGTTTGTGTTTGTGTGTGTGTGTAGTGGTGTGTGTGCGTGTGTAGTGGATGACTTGGCTGCTCCTACCGAATATCAATCCATTTTTTATGATAATCCGAATTTTAAATAATTTTTCAATTTGTAATAAATATTCCAATTTGTACCAAAACATCCATTTTTAATGCTTTTAATTGATTTGCACTTTATCATTTTCACTCTTGTATAGTGTGGCGTGTGTGTGTCCAGTAGGGGTGGGGGTGGGGATGTTTCGAATTTTTAGTAATTGTACATATTATGAGCTAGATGTTGTTGTTTTAGAATTCAGAATTGAGGTATTTGACAGTAACAATTTATTTTTATTTGTAGTAATTGTACATATTTGCATGTCTTCTTTTAATTCATTTTTATATATACTAATAACATTTTTTTACAGCAAATGTCTCCTTCAGGTATTAAGGCGAGGATGATAATACTTGTTATGATGATGTCGTATGGGCTCGGTGGTAACGGAGGCGACGAGGGATCCTCGGCCCCTAGGCTCCCCAAATGTGGCAAATTGGGGATGGTCATCGAGAATAAGTTGGGGATATTAGCGAGATCCCTCGAGCTGGTAAAGACGATCATCGGGCCGAGGTACATTAGTTGGAAGGAGGTGCCATATGAGCTCAAGTTAGCTGTTTGGGTGGCACTACAGGTAATGCATTTATATTTATATTTATATTCATATGAATATTTCAATTTCAATTTCAATTTCCATTTCAATTTCATTTCATTTTATATTTATATTTATATTTATTTGCAACTAACATTGTATTTGTTGGACATGAACAATTCAGCTTGAATCCAAAGCTACACAATTTTGTTTTGGAGCAGTTGAGAGAGCAACACAAGACGTGGAAGAAAAATATACAGACTTGGTACTTTGGGAAGACATGAGAGTCCATTATTCAAAGGCATGAATCCGTCCCGCCGAAGGAGCCGATCTCATTGGCACAATGGCAAACGTTCGTTTACAATGAGATCGGGGTGCGACAATTGGCATCTCGTCAATCAGGGAGGGAAAACCGGACAAAAAATACGGATGTGCACTACTCCGGCCGGACGTCTTAAGCCGAGGTGGAGCATAGGATGATGGTAAGATTTAATTTTTCTATAAATACATAAATATATTATTCTGCATTATTTTACTTTACGAGGACGATACTAATTTTACTTTATTTTATTTCAGGGGACAGGGAGTGTCCCAAGGGGTAGGCCACATAGGCTCGATACTTATGTGGCTCTTCGGACAAAGAAAGGGAAGGACAAGGATGTGTTCCCGAGCTTCACAACCACGATTGTAAGTAATTCGATAGTTTACTTTTTGTTAATTACGTTATAATTTTTTAATTTACTTATTTTACTAATCATGTGCTTTTTATCGTTTCAGGCAAAGCTTAAGGAAGTGCATGAGTCGCAATCTGATGTCGATAAGACATCTTTGTCCACACACACACTCAACCAAGTGCTTGACTCTGATCGCAAGGGGAGGACAAGGGGGGTGAGCTCGCGTGTGGCCAAATCTAGGATCATCGGATTGGAGACGAGTGACACCGGGTTGGCTCTAACAGAGGACTCGCATGATGCGAAGCTGTCCCGTTTAGAGGCGACGGTCCAAGATATGTTCTCATTCATAAAGAGTCCGTTGGGCGGAAAAAAATGCAAGGGGAAAGGAAGGACAAGGTGATGGGGGAGAAGGTGTAGGAGGACGAGGATGTGGACCTCACTGCTTCATCGCCGACACGTGCAGACTTTGATGACCCACTTCCCTATTTGGCTCCCTTCGACCGACCGATGTCGACACTTGGTTGGCCGAGCATGTTTTTACTGTACATATTTAATGGCCAGTGGATAGGGCGGGGGTTGAGGGACCCGAATATCATCTAGGGTGGACTATTTCATGGATGTGAGCTTTAAGACATCGAGTCCAACGTGCTCGTCACGCATGTGATACCCGGGAAGGAGAACTCCCCGTTGCGGTTGCGCGAACAATGCGGCACGATGTATATCAGTGGGTGTGTCAATTCATAAATCGTGTGGCCTACTCACCTCCTCGGATTTATCCTTACCCAAGACATGTAGTGACATTATTTGAATTGAATTGTATTATTTTTAAGTTGGTACATTTGAATTATATTTCGATTATATCGTGATGCATATTGTCTATATTTTGAATGTATATTTGCACTATCTCAATTTTATTTGGATATATAATGTTTGAAAAGGTACAACGTTGCTATAACAGGTACATATATATTGCTGGGCAGTGGCAGTGCCCATACTGCCCAGTAGATTTTTTTTCAATTCTGCCCAGAATTGTCACGGTCATTGACCGTGATAATTTTTTATTAAATGTCACGGGCTTGTTGATAGCGTGCGAGAAGTGTGCACGTGTAATTGCACATTCGTTGTTTTCTGTCTCGCCGCGACTATACAAACAAACCTAAATTACTACTACACTTGCGAGGCAAGCACAACGGTAAGTCGAGTATAAAAAATCCACAGGGACGAGATGCTAGAATTTATATGATTTAATATTCCAAAATAAAAGTGTTAAAGATAAATTACAAACTAAAAAGGAAAAGATGCACGAAAGGGAAATATTAATCTAGGCAAGGGTATTGAAACTAGATTAACAAAGCGGTAAAACTATAGGTTGCGTCGAATATTCCCCACCCGAGTAAAATTGTATAAAATGGATACATGGGTTGACGAGTTATTATAAATGCGTCTCGTTTCGACAGTTAATTGAATCAAGGGTTGTCACGCCCCTAAATCCTCATAAAAGCCTAATAAGATTTTGGCATCAACAAATATCCCAGAAATTGCGCGCGAAAGGTCGTAAGAACGGGACATATATGATATGCCCCGTCAAATCTCCTAGGCACAATAACTAGGACAATGCACCCAAAATAGACCCGTAAACACTATCACTAAGCAAAGAAATGCGTTAACCCGAGTGAGTTCAATTCAAACACAACCTAATTTAAATTACCTCGGAAGCATCGTAAAAATGCGATAAATAAAGTGATAAAGAAACGCGATAAAACTATACTAGAAAGAAATAAATGAAAGCATGTAAACCTAAATTAGAAAGCATGGAAATTACACTACAAAGCAAGAAATAATGAAATACAACTATATTAATGAAGATGGAAGATGGTAGCACAATCTTACAATCCCAAATGGGTGTCAATCCAAGAAGAAAAGAAGAAAAGAGCTCTCAAATCTCCAAAACCCTAACCTATCCTACCTAAAATCGTTTATATGTTATTACAACAAAATTGCTTTATATAGTAAGTTGGAATTAAATTAGAAAAGAAAAGAAGAAAGAAAAGAAAATGGTAAAATATCTGCTAAAAACAGGGGATCGATAGATCAACCCCTTTGGTCGATCGATCGATCAACCCCTTTGGTCGATCGATCGATAAGTAACAAAATATCCATTGTCGATGAGGATCGAATGATCGATCCTTTTGATCGATTGATCAATCAAGCAGGGCAGAACCAAGACAACACACTACATTCCTTTTCTTCCTCTTCTCCTCCTCTTTTGGTTTCATTATTTTTCCCTCCGCTGAAATTGCCGTAACTTCTTCATTCGGACTCGGAATCGCGCACCGTTCATGGCCACGCGAAGCTAGCAAGGAGGGATACAACTTCCATGAAGATGTTGGGCCAGGTGCCCAGGCAGTGAAAAGACAAATTCCCTTGAACGTGTGATTACGTATGAAAATCGAGCAGAATACGTCCGAACTTCACACTTAGCATCCAATTACCTATAAAAGCTCAATTAACCCCTGCAAAACATGTTAACGTATAAATATGAGGTTGTCTGGTTAACAAGCATAAATTGGGAATAAGATACCCGAGGGGGCTAAAATGCGTAGGTTCGAGGGATGAAATACGCAATATTTGCGTATCATCACACCCCCTAACTTACACATTGCTAGTCCCTAGCAATGAAATAGGATGCAATAAGAACTACAAGCAAACCAAAAATAGGAGATAGTACAAAAATATGGTATAAAAGCAATAAAAAGATAAGGCCACTTTCACGGGCGAACGATTGCATTTAGCATTTGTAATAAGGCATTAAACCCTTAAGTCACCCTAGTGGACGAGTGTCGTCTTGTGAGGGTTTTCAGGGATGGTACCCACAAACATCACATGATTTCCTCAAAATATTCCCAAACCAACATGCGACAAGCCCAACAATAGAGAAAAGGATTTCATACGCATCATTAGCACATTGAATGAATTCAAACAAAAGTCCAAATCATTAACATTATAGAATGCACCTCATAGAATTTAAACCTTAAAATGTGGGAGGGGGAGCGAGCACATGCAAAGTATGATTTGGTAAAAAACTTATATAAACCAGATACTAAATAAAGCAAGCATACATTCAATCCTCACAAGCATTACACTCATCAAGAGAATTCACTCGAAACAGGAAGGTAACACATGGAACATGCGGACATATAGAGTAAATGTAAATGGAAACTAGGCCGTAGACATGTCACAAATGAAGAACGCTATATATAAAATGAAAAACTGTAATCTCAATGAAAGGATACCGCACATTAAAGGAGGCGAAATGCATTTTCACAGATTATCAAAACTATTATGACTTTTAAATTAAATGAACATAAGATCACATAGGACTTTAATAGGGTTGTAATGTAGGTTAGGCTAGGGTATGAAATGAAGGAATGTATGTACGGATTCAAAGTGTTCGGAATGAAAACTCGGGATAATGGGAAAATGCGAGCAATATCAAAATTGGAAAAACAAATTCCAAAAATGCATTAGATATATCAACGGGGAGAGTAATCAAAGCTTATTGAACACTATATAACATTTACAACTTTCTCTTTCTTTTTCTTTTCTTCTTTTTCTCATTTTTCTTTTGTTTTCTTTTTCTTTTTGCTTTCTCTTTTTCTTCACTTTTTTCACTTTTTCTTTACTTTTCAAACTCTCATATGCCTAAATTGCAACCAACATCACAACAACAACATTCAATCCCAAGCAACATTCCAAACAAAGGTATAAAAAGTGTATATATGGTTTAAAACTCCAATTTAGAGTTGGTATGGGATTTGGTTTATAAAATGAAAGGCTATATTTAGGCTCAAAGGGGTTAACGAGGGTAAACATATAAGGGTGAGGTCAAGGCTAATATGGGTGATATAATAAAGAATGCCTATGATCATTTCAAAAAGTTTACTCAATTCTCGAATCAAAATAATAAATGAAAATCATGATCAAGTAACACATTTCAAGTATGAACTCAATTAATGAACGATAAAATGAAAGAATAGTGAGATTACCAACGAATTCATTGTTTTCAATGAGAAAATAATAGTGTATACACTAAAAAACGATGAAAGGTACAAAGCTTACTCTGTGTAAGTATATACAACGCAACAAAAGATTACCGAGTTATAAAAATCTTAAACCAAATCAATATAATAATAAAAGTGCATGTGCTCATGGAATTAAAGTTTAATTCATGAAGTTATTCATAATATCAATAATGGATACTAAAGTCTAATAACTTCTAAAATCGAGAACATGCATCGTTGGGTTGTCTATTGGATCGGGCAATGATTGAAATTTATCATCGGAATCAAAGGCAAAAAGCCCATAAAGGAGAAAAAAAAGAAAGAAAATCTTTTTGAAAATTTTAATTTTTCTAAGAAAAGCATACTAAGTAACTAACATGTGAGCAAAAACATGGACTAAATAAAGAAATGGATAGAATATCACACACCCCCTAACTTAAAACTTGACATTTTCCTCAATGTGAATTAAGAACCAAGTTAAAGAGAGGAAAGAGCGATATTACCCAAAATTGGAGCGATACCCATAAGAACAAGTCCAAAGAATCTACAAAACAAGTTAGTACCGAGCATAGAAAAAACAAATAACAAAAATTTAACTTATTACACTAGACTCAAAATAAAAATAACGAAAGAATAAAAAGCTAACTATCTACAACCTACTATTTAGGCCTCACTCTAACTATTACCTAGAAGTCTAAATAGCTGAGGGTCAACCATAAGAATGATTTGACTTTGAAGGATAACCGGTGTATCCTCACATACAAGCATGCCCTCTGAAAAATATGAATTCCGTTTGAACAACGGAAGGCATGTGCAAGGCGTAAGAAATGAACCATCGCCAATTAAATTTTTTGGAGGGACGGTGGGGGGTTTGGATTAAACGGGTGATAAAAACATGTGGGGACCGAGAAAAGCCGAATATCCTCCCAATGATTTTGAAATTGGAACGGAAGGCGGCATACACAAAGGCACGGATGCGATCGTGGAAGGCAACTCGAGAAAGTACTCCTCATTGGCGAAAAAGTTTAAAACATTAAAGTTTGAAACCGAATCATCGGGTACTTGTGACGGTGTGATAATAAAGAATGAAAATGGGGATGAAAGAAATTCAAACTCATGAGATGAATCATCATCGCATGAAGATTGAGTTTCGAAGGAAATAATATCATTTTCAATGAAATGTTCTTCTTTGGGGGCCAAAGAAGAAATCATTTCATTGCAAATAGATATTACATCATTTTCATCCTCGCTTTAAATATCTATTATGCAATGGTCAAAGTCTAGAATTGTTTGTTTCAAAGTAGGCACAAGTACGTCATTTGGCTCAAAACATTCCTTGACTTCGAAAGTCTCGGAAGCGAAATCATCGTCGGACTCAAAAAGTAAATCCAAGTCATGTTCCCACGAACGATTTTCTTTTCGATAACGATTTTTAATTTTCTCATTTTCATACATACGCAAGCCCTCACCGAATGTCATGGGTCGAGGTGCGGATGCATGAAAATGGGAACTTTGAAAATTACCATCGGACTAAAACGAAACCTCATTATTATAGGAATTTTGAAAACTATTGCAATTCGTTTCAAAATTCCTATTATAAGGAGGTAAAGGCCCAAAATCATTGTCATCATCATCAAAATTCCAATAACTCAAGTTTTGACTTTCGTTATATTCGCCCAAAGTCATATTTGAATTTGTTATACTTTGGGATTCTAAGTATTCACCGAAAGTCATAGGTTTGCGAGAATTTTGAGAATTATAACAAGGATTACCGAAAGAATTGGAATAAGACATGCTTACCCCAAAAAGGGCTGAAGTGGCGAATTCCACAAAGTAAGTGCTCGCGAGAAAAATTCGAGGGTTTCTAAGTGCTCAAATGTGGAAGTCCTGCAAAATATTAGCAAATAATAAAAATAGAAAGAAAATACTACGAAATACTAAATAAAATAAAGTCTAAAACAAACTCATCCCCAGCAACGACACCATTTTGATAGCGCGCGAGAAGTGTGCGTGTGTAAGTGCACAGTCGTTGTTTTCTGTCTCGCCGCGACTATACAAACAAACCTAAATTACTACTACACTTGTGAGGAAAACACAGCAGTAAGTCGGGTATCGAAAATCCATAGGGACGAGATGCTAGAATTTATATGATTTAATATTCTGAAATAAAAGTTGAAAAGATGAATTCCAAACTAAAAAGGAAAAGATGCATGAAAGGGAAATATTAATCTAGGCAAGGGTATTGAAACTAGATTAACAAAGCGGTAAAACTATAGGTTACGTCGAATATCCCTTGTTGATACCAAAATTAATATGCTGATATAGACGAATCATAAGAAGACACGTGTCGTTCTACGTGGCACAATAGCAACGAGGAAGGTTATTTCCACGACCAAGTCAGACTCACTCTGAGCAACAAGTATACTTCGAGGAGCTTTAATACTCCGAGAAACTCCGACGCTCCGAGGAACTCCTGAACAACGAGCAACTAAGGCGGTTCGAGCTGCATCTCGGCCACAGCATTGATTTCCAGATAATCAACAGTTCAACTATTCATCGAATGCTTATCATACAGACGTATACTCTTAAAGGGCATTAATTGCTTACCCTTTCACATGTACAGCCTAAAGGCTATAAATACCTTGTATCACCCTCATTCAAGAGGAGGGGAATTTCTTGATAGAATTACATATCGAGAATTCCAAAACACTTGGCAATAACAGAAACAGTGGACGTAGGCCATTCTTATAAGGCTGAACCACTTTAAAATTCCTTGCCTCATTTATATTTATCTGTGATTAAATAATTAGAAGCAATCTAATTTTTTACATCAACAGATTGGCGCCGTCTGTGGGAAACGACTGTTGTTATCGTTTTTCACCAAAAATCGTTCATCTTTAATGGAAGATAATCCAGAATCCAGCAATCGAAATGCTAGAAATGATGGAAATCCTCCAAATCCCTCTGCGCCTCCAGATCTGGCTGGAATTATGAAGAATCTGGCTCAAGGACAAACCGCCATGCAAGAGACGATGCAGCAACTCATATAAACCCTTCATAGCGGTGCACCTGCACATTCGGGACAACGAAGTGGTCAAAGGCAAACCTATTTACTTTCTTCACGATCCAGGCGTACATATGCGTATCGTAATGAGGAATCTGATGATTTCTCTTATCAACCTGGGTGAACTTCATCAATATGCGTTACAAATACTGAGCAACGTATCACTCTCTCTCCAGAGAGACCCAGTGCTTTGGAAAGACTGAGTAGGGTGTCTCCTTTCAGTCGATTAGGCCCTAGGAGGAATAGGAGTCCACCTAGGACCATGTCGAGGAGTTTTCGACAACCTTCATATCTAAGAGAAGGATCAGCACAATCACGACCAGTTGCTCGTCAGGATAGATCCCAGGAGGCCACTTCAGAACAATCGATTGTTCGAACCAATAAACCCGAGGAAGGAAATAATGCGTGGAAAGGTTCCATTCAGCGGTTGGAGGATAGATTGGGAGAAATGGCTAAGGCAAAGAACCCCCTACAATGAACTTTCGTTCAAGGGACACCTTTTGTCCAGGCCATTGTGGATTTTCCTACCCCGTCAAAGTTTAAAGCCCCTGTGGTAACCCACAAATATGATGGAAAGACAGATCCTGTTCTTCACATAGAGCAATATCAAGCTGCTGCCGACATCTATGCCGTCCCCAACGAGACGAGATGCAGAGCATTCTCAGGAACTCTTACTAGATCTGCCCAGATATGGTACAACAATCTTCCTCGGGGTAAGATTTCAACTTTCTTTCAGTTAGCCGAGTTGTTTATCGGTAATTTCTGTTTTGGAGCAAAACCAGTAAAAAGAGTAGCACACTTGTTAAGTGTTAGACAAAAATCTGGTGAGAGTACTAGAGATTACATAACTCGTTTCAATAACGAGAAACTAGAAGTCATAGATTATGAAGAAAAGACAACAATCACCGCCTTGATGAGTGGGTTGTTGCCTAATAAATTGTATTACACTTTGGACAAAGATCCACCTACAACTATGTCAGAGTTGATGGCAAAAGCGGCCAAAATAATGAACGCCGAGGAGGCTATGGCTACGAAGAAGAATATGGATAAAGAAACCAAGGTGGAAAATGAAAAATCTAAAAGGAAAGAGCATAAGGGCAATGGTAGTGATAAGAATTCCAAGAATAATAAGTCGTCATGGGAAGTCCTGAAGAAATTCGATAATTATACTCCTTTGAAAATGGGTATAAATCATGTCTTGGAAGAAATCAAGAATAACGAGGAAGTAAAGTGGCCAAAGAAACTGAGGTCAGACCCTGACACGAGGAATAGGGAGAAATATTGCGAGTTCCATAAGGATCATGGTCATATGACCAAAAATTGCATAGCTCTTTAGAACGAGATTGAAACACTCATCCGAAGAGGGAAGCTAGAAAAGTATGTTGATCGGGGAGGAGAAAAAATAAATGATGATCAAATTAGAGAGAGGTCTAGATCTCCTCGTCGAGCAGAGGAAAAGAAGAAGAGGGATCATGAAGATGATACAGAGGATGACCTCGATCTTCCCAAAAGGCCAAGGCAACCCGAACGCGAGGTATTTTTAATACGTTTTGAGACATTTGATTGTAATGTTATTATAGGCGAAGATGCAGGAGGAGGAGATCTTACTGTAGAAAGAAAAGCTTACCTCGGGGAGGCTCAGGCTTGCTCATACATTCAACGGATAAATTTGGCTGAGGGAGATCGCCCGAGGAAGATAAACAAAGAGAAGCTGGTCATTGGTTTTTCAAAAAACGACCTTGCAGGTGTTCTTTACCCTCACGACGACCCTTTGGTGATCAAAATGAGGATGAAAGAAGTAATGATTTCAAGGGTTCTGGTATATAATGGTAGTTCGGCAGACATCATGTTCTACTCATGCTTTGACAATTTAAATTTAAAATTATCTCAATTGGAGCCTTATCACAGACCTCTCCTGGGTTTTGCTGGCGAGAAGGTTTTTCCACTTGGGACGATCAAGTTGGATATATTCAATGGAACTTGTCCTGCTTGTCGAACAGAAAGAATACGCTTCTTTGTGATGGATAAGAATGTGCAATCAGCTTACAACATCATCATGGGAAGAGTTGGGTTGAAGAAGTTCGAAGTAGTTCCATCTACAGTACATCAGTGCTTAAAATTCCCAATAAATTTTGGAGTAGGAGTTGTGAAAGGTGATCAAAAAGTAGCTCGGGAATGCTATTATTCATCTGTCGAGCAAGAGGAGCTTGAAGAGTCAAGGAAAAAGACTACTACTTACCAGGTGGATGAAGGTACATAAATTGAAACAATGGATCCCAGAGATGAATCCCAACTTGTAAAAGGACAGGTGGTGGAATCTACAGAAAATGTTATTCTGGACGACGAGCACCCTGAACGAATAACCCAGATAGGTTCGATGTTGGATGCTTCAATAAAACAAGAGTTGATAACTTTCTTGAGAAACAGGAAGAAAACTTTTGCATGGAGTCATGAAGACATGCCAGGAATAGATCCAAATTTCTTATGTCATGAGCTCAATGCAAATAAGGAGATCAAGCCTGTAAAGCAGAGAAGAAGAGTATTTAGTCCCGAGAAGAATCAAGCTATACAAGAGGAGGTCGAGAAGCTCCAAAAAGTCCAATTCATTGAGGATGTGAAATATCCAGATTGGTTAGCAAATGTGGTGATGGTAAAGAAGAAAAACAATAAATGGAGAATGTGTGTTGATTTCACCGATCTCAACAAGGCATGCCCAAAGGATCACTTTCCATTGCCCATATTTGATCAACTAGTGGATGCTACCTCGGGACACGAGCTGCTCAGCTTCATGGATGCTTACTCTGGCTACAACCAGATCAAAATGAAACCTGAAGACAGGGAAAGTACTTCTTTTATTACCCCTAGAGGAACTTATTGTTATAATGTTATGCCTTTTGGTTTAAAAAATGCAGGAGTGACATACCAACGACTGATGAACAAGGTTTTTGCCGAACAAATCAGTTACAATATGGAAGTCTATGTCGATGATATGCTGACAAAGGGCAAGAGAGCTACTGATCATCTAGTTGACTTAGGTCAGACCTTTGATCAACTGGATAAATACCAAATGAAGCTCAACCCGACGAAGTGCACATTTGGAGTGCGAGAAGGAATGTTCCTCGGGTACATTGTCAACCAACGAGGCATTGAGGCGAATCTAGAAAAGATCAAAGCTCTTTTAGGGTTACGATCTCCAACAACGAAGAAAGAAGTGCAAAGTCTTACAGGACGAGTTGCAGCGCTCAACAGATTTGTATCCCGAGCAACTGATAAATGCCTCCCATTCTTCAAAACACTTCGAAAAACTTTTGAGTGGAATGATGAATGTGAAAAAGCCTTTCAAGACTTGAAAAAATATTTGGGAACACCTCCATTGTTGTCCAGGCCAGTAATGGGAGAAAAGTTGTACTTGAACCTGGCAGTATCAGAGAATGCAGTCAGCTCGGCATTGATCAGAATAGAGAATAGAGTCCAGAAGCCAATTTATTACACAAGTAAGGCTTTTCGAGGTGCAGAGATCAGGTACCCAAAGCTGGAAAAATTGGCATTGGCATTGATAGAGGCAAGTAGAAGAATGAGGCCATATTTCCAGGCTCATACCATCGTCGTGTATACCGACATGCCATTGAGACAAGCCCTTCATAAGCCAGAAAAATCAGGGAGACTGATGTACTGGGCAATAGAGCTCGGTGAATATGATATTGTGTATGAACCCATATCATCATTAAAAGGGCAAGCTGTAGCAGATTTTATAGCAGAGTTTACTTATCCTGATACTCCCGAGGAACAAAAGTTGCTCGCTGATCAACTTGTGGATGTTACAGGATCATCAATCACAAGCCCAGACCAACTTCGGTTGGTAAAAGGTTTTGTGGATGTTGAAGGATCATCAAATTTAAGCTCAGACCAACCCCGGTTGGTAAAAGAGCGAGAAGAGATGATCGACAAGGAGTGAAAAATATCAAGGGAGGATGAAAGGAAACAATAAATATTTCACCGAGGAACCTTATCAGATAAGAAATTTGAAGGTGAGTTACCTATATGGAGGCTATATGTAGATGTCTCATCTTGCACTGTAGGATGTGGCGCGGGAATAGTTTTGAGCACTCCAGACGAGGTCAACATGGAATACGCCCTGCGATTCCAATTCAAAGCTTCCAATAATGAGGCTGAGTATGAGGCCATGATAGCAGGTCTTAATTTAGCAAAGACTATGGATGCGCAACAAGTGATGGTATTTAGTGATTCTCAATTAATTGTGAATCAGATGATGGGAACATATGCAGTTAAAGGAGAATTAATGGTCAAGTATCATGCAAATGTGATGGAATTGTTGGCAGAATTTGATGCCATTCAGTTGATCAGAATACCAAGAATGGAGAACGCACAAGCAAACGCACTGGCCCGACTAGCATCAGCTACTCGTACCGAGCTGCGAAGAACGATACCAATTGAGGTGTTAGAAAGTCGAAGCATAGATGAAGACCCGACGATGAATATTATTACCCTTGACTTAGGACCATCTTGGATGGATCCTATCAGGGCCTATATTGAGGAAGGAGAATTACCGGAGGATAAGCTCGCTGCCAAGAAATTGAAGTTTAAAGCTGCTCGGTATGTACTAATTAATGGTGTTTTGTATAGACGAGGAATTATGACAGGTTTGAAAAGATGTGTACATCCCTCCGAGGTGAAAGATTTGATTGAAGAGATCCATGAAGGGTCCTGTGGAGCCCATGTAGCAGGTCAGACACTTTTGCAAAGGGTGATGACACAAGGATACTACTGCCCAACGATGAGGGCTGGTTGTATAGCCTATGCTAAGAGATGTGATAAATGCCAACGTTTTTCCTCCATCTGACGAACTCCATAAGCATTGTTGACACCCATAACTTCCCCTTGTCCATTTGCTATGTGGGGAATTGATTTGGTTGGACCACTGCCAACGACCCGAGGAAGATTCAAGTACCTCGTCGTCGCAGTAGATTATTTTACTAAGTGGGTAGAAGATGAAGCTCTGATTGATATGACATATGAGAAGGTGTACCAATTCGTTTGGAAGAACATAATCTGCCGATATGGTCTCCCTCATGCCTTCATCATAGACCATGGAACACAATTTGATAACGAGGAGTTTGTCGCCTATTGTCATCAGTCAAACATTTTGAAGGTTCATTCAGCACCAGGCCATCCTCAAAGCAATGGACAGACTGAAGTGACGAATAGAACATTACTAAATGGTTTGAAGAATAGGCTAAGTGAGGCTAAAGCTAATTGGATTAATGAGCTACAGTCAGTATTGTGGGCTTATCGAATAACTCCCCGAGTAGCAACTGGAGAATCACCATATATGCTGGCATTTGGAAGTGAGGTCGTAATACCTGCCGATTTGGGTCTCCCAACACACAGAGTGCTGAATTTCGATTCCCCAGTCAGCGACTTGATGAGGAGATTAGATTTGGACATGCTCAAGGAAGTTAGAGAAGAGGCAGCCATTAGGAATGCTGCTTATCAACAACGAACAACCCTGTTCTACAACAAGAGGGTGAAAAAATGCAACTTAAAAAAAGGAGATTACGTGATAAAGAAGGTCATTCAGAAGCACAATAAATTGGAAGCAAACTGGCATGGACCTTACCGAGTTACAGAAGTTGTTCGACCAGGAACTTATCGAATAGAGACTTTAGAAGGAGAGGAATTTAAGAATGCATGGAATGCTGAACACCTACGCAAGTATTATCAGTGATGTAAAATGTAAAGTAGTTCCATCAATATGAATAAAATGACGATATTTTGCCATCTTCTCTCCTTTTGTTGAAATTTTTTTGGGGAATACTAGTGTGTGTAACACTACGCTGCTCGGCAGTAAAAACAACACGATAGTGCTCGGCAGTAAAAACAACACGATAGTTCGAACTCAGACCAACTCCGGTTGGTAAAAGAGCGAGAACAAACCATACTCCTTTGGTTAGGAGGTGTACACTGGCTCAGACCAACTCCGGTTGGTAAAAGGGCGAGTGGACATGATAGTTCTAACTTAGACCAATTCCGATTGGTAAAAGGGAAAGAACATGATAGTTCGAACTCAGACCAACTCCGGTTGGTAAAAGGGCGAGAACAAACCATACTCCTTTGGTTAGGAGGCTGACACTGGCTCAGACTAATTTTGATAAAAGGGCAAGTGGACATGATAGTTCGAACTCAGACCAACTCCAGTTGGTAAAAGGGCGAGAACAACATCAACATTCCTAAAAATGCCAACGTGTTTGGTTAGGAAACAAGATATGCTCTCAAATGCCAACTTATGTTGGTCGGGAGGTAAGATTATTACATAAAATATGAAAGTTCCTCGAAGAACAAAATATTCCAAACTGAACCAAGTATGGTTGGTCGGGGATCAAAATCCACTAACTGCAGTTGGTCGACGAGGAGAAAATATTTTAAACAAGTACCAAGTATAGCTGGTCGGGGATAAAAAACCACTAACTATAATTGGTCGACGAGCACAATTTAACAACCTTGGTTGGTTGGAAGAATTTTTAACATCTTTATACTCATTACTTTATTATTAAGTGATCGAGCAACATTACTAATACTTGTAATTTTTTTTACTAAGTTGGTCGATGAACCACACAATATTGTTATGCAAGCACAAATAGAAAGTGTTTGACAAATACAAGAGCAATACAAATTTGCAAACAAAAATGAAAGTCTTTCATAAAATTCAAAACAAATTACAAGTTACATTGATAATTACATGGATATGTATACTAACTGTTACATCAGAAATTCCTATTCTATTGGTTTTTTCCCTTCAGCTTTCGATACAAGTTCCTCGCCAGCAGGCGGATCATTTAAAGACTAAAGAGAATTAATGATGTTCAAGTCCTTCAGCATCCTAACGTTCATCACAGAAGGTCGATCTAGAAGATGCTCGGGACGAGATACCTCAAACTAAGAATGTAAACTGTAATCACTGAGGTACTTCGCAATTAAGCTCCGAGGAATGGCACGAGCTGGGATCCATTCCATGTACAAATTGAACGGTGGCACAGGCAAGTCAAGTACCCCAGGATCATAATAGTCCCACAGGTAGTGTCCTTGTTCAAGTTTCATCACGCCCAAGGCATTCAGCCAACCTTGCTTGTAGCCCTCATTATTGGCATTCTGGATACGATCATCTAAATGGAATAGAGCTTCGTTGTATCCAGCCATCCAGAACTCCCTGGGCTGTTTGTGAAATTAAAATGTTAACCTATCAAGCTTCTCTTGAAGACTCTGGATGAAAAGTCCATTAGTCTCCAACACTGATTTATCTCCAGAGATTTGATTTTCCAATTCTCTAATTTTCTTGGACATCTCAGACAAAGCTTGATTTTTTGCCATCAATTGGAATGCTTGGTTTTCCAACGCTGATTGAGTACGAGCCTCTTTAACGGTACGACTAAGAACTCTTGATCCTCCCCGAGCAGGTCGAGAACTTGGTTCCTCGACTACATTCTGAGCAACTCTTCCTCGTCCACGGGAACCTCTTCCTCGTCCCCGAGTAGCAGTAGAAGGCCCAGCTCTTCTCAAAGCCTCTAATTCTTGCCTTAATTTAGCATTCTCAACCTCTAAAAATGAAAATCCCTCGTCAGTCACTGGGATTATAGCTGTTGAAGAAGAGGCTGCAGACTTATACTGTGCTATCTCTTTCTGCAAATTGTTATTCTCTTGCTCCAGCAGCTCGACAATCTATCTACATGCTTCAACTTCACCCCTTAGGGTTCTCTCCCTGACATCGTACCCAGCAATGAGCTTTTCGTGGCCCTTCTCGGTAGAAAGCTGCTGATACCTCTTCTCATACCCCTCATGCAACAGGGCAGTTGATTCTTTATACTGCTGCTGAAGTTCATCAAGAGTACCTTGCAAGTCTTCAATCATTTCGTAATAGGCCGTATTGTTGGCCACAGCTCGGTCAAGTAAGCCTTTCAAGTACCGATAAGCTTCTACTGCCTGCTCTGAAGCATCATGATCGAGGATGTCAGCAACTTCTGATACACTCAATTCCATGTGACCAGCCTTATAATATTCATGACAATGCTGCATCAACTTTGTATCATTAGCAGATAGCATACCCATCTTGGCCAGAAACTAGCAGAGAAAGAAAAAGTAATCATCAAAAAGAAGATCAAGACAGAGTACAGAAGAGAAAAGAGACAATCATATGGAAGAAAAGAACTCAAATTTTATTCGATCATAGTGCAGAGTTACAAAGATCTTGGTTACACTTGAAAAAGAAGAAAAATAGAAAGAGAATACCGAACAACGTCACACCTTTTCCTTGTCTCCCAAGACTTTCTCAAGAGGCTGGGATGAGGAGCTCGATTGCTCGGTGGGAACAACGAGTTGGTCGGCAGGAGCTGGAACTTATTCAGGAGGAGCAGGCAGAGATGAAAGCTCCTCGTCAACAGGCTGGGTAAGGATGAGATCACCCCCTACCATTGAAGATTCTTCGGAGGCAGCTTCGTCCTCTTCTTCATCTTCGATGGCTGGGGGAGGACCAGGGAGATGTTGTTGAAACAGTTCTGAATCCTCATTAACTTTTAATTCTTGCAAGGCAGCAACCCAGCCATCTCGGAAGTATTTCAAACTCCCATACTGCACCTGAGTCATCATGGCTGCTACCCCCTTGTTCCACCCTTTTTCCCAACCTGTGTTGAAGGACTTCTTTATTGCCATTTTCCTTTTTATTTTCTCCGAGGAGAGCTTCTCGGATAGAAGATCCTCGGTGGCCTTCAACTTAGCATCCACCTCCTCCTTCTGGCGATTTACTTCTCGCAGAAGGGTTAGCTCTTCGTCAGCTAATTTCAACTTATTTTCAAGCTTCCCAAAATTCGTGAGCTTCTCGGCGTACTTCTTTTTCTCCTCCTCCAAGTCTTTCACTTTCTTTTCCAGCTGCACTTTTTCTGCCTCAATGGCAACCAACTTCTTCTCCCATTCAACCCTATCCTCGTTATATTTTTGACGGGAATCCTTCAAAGATTTGGTTAACCCCAATAAAGCATCCTCCACTCCAGACGAGGAGCTTGAAGCCTTGATCGCTTCATCTTTCTTCACAATGGTGTTAAAGCAACTCACCAGCTGAAAAAAGGAGATAATAATAAGTCAGCACAGAGATACATGTATTGATGGAAAGAAAGAAAATTCAGAATATGAGAAACTTACTGAAGCAATGTGACGAGTATCCAGGGATGTAAGAAGATCCCTGGACATACTCTCCTCGATTCCTTGAACTTCAGGAATAGTCCAAGTCTTTACCGAGCTCAGTTCAGAGCTCGGGGGAATGATAGTTGGAACACCAACTCCACTAACTTGGATCTGGGAAATTTTTTCAACCAAATTGATCGAGGAGGATTTCTTCAGTCTCCTCTGTGGAATTTCAGCAGTTTCAACCAAAGAACTTTTGGTGGGGGAGATGGTGACCACTTCCACAGAAGCGCTTTTCTTGCTCGGAGCCACTGGGGGATTCTCGGCAACCTTCTGAGGAACAACAGAAGGGGCGGCATCTACTTTCTTTGTCCCCTTTGGGACGTCAGCCTTGTTCCTTTTTCCATCTCCAGCAGAGGTAGTCTCCTCAAAGAGAGCAGGAACTCTTCTTTTTCCCATTTTCTGACTTAGAGGAATGTGAGATTCTGGAGAAGAGTCCTCAGGAATTGATGCCGGTTCACTGGTGCTGACCACAGGACGAGCAGTAAAGGATGTTGTATAACTCCTATACTGCAACAAATATGAAGCAGACCTGATGTGCTCGTCTGCAACTTTTCGATGCAAATTCCAGATATGTTTCAAACGCTTAATATTTACTTCTGATTCTTTTGGAGTTTTTCTCTTACTGTCAACTGCAAACAAATACATAGTGAAATATCAGTCACACATTTATTCAAACATAATGAAATCATAATTTCAAAAATAAAATAAAATGAAAATAACCTATCCCATTGCCATATGGAGGGCATCTGGGACCTTGATATACTTCATCTCCAGTCAAAGGGGCATGTTGCCAATTTTTGATAATTACCCCATGTTCAAAATAATCCCTATTGGCATCAAGGAGGTTGACTAATAAGGTTCAAAAATCTAGTTTTTAAATAAAAAATATTATCTAGAACAACCCATCTATAACAATACATAATCTCAGGAATTCCTATACGGGTTCCATGAGTTTGATTTAACCTATACACCCCATTAACTATCCTCCATGTATTGGGGGCTATGTTTGAAGGGACAACATCGAAATACTGACAGAACTCTAAGCACAAAGGGTTTGGTGGAAAAGAAAATCCACATTCAGCAGTAAAGAGGCTGGGGAACCAGTGTCCCTCAGCCAAACGAAAATAATCTAAAGGCTCAGAAAGATTTTCCAGAGTTACCCAAGATGGAATAGAAAAATCAGAACGGAATTTCTCAAGAGATTCAATAACATAAACCATGGTGAATAAAAGAAATGAAGAAGAAGGAAGAAGATCTTATAGGAAAAAGGGAGATCTGTTGACAATGAACGAAGAAAAGGATGAACACACTAGAGAGAGAAAGACTATGGAAAACTCGAAAACAGAGATTGGAAAAAGTAGAAGACGATGGGATTGCCTACGAAGCTTAAATACTTTGCCTTGGGAAACGGCGAAAGAAATGATTACAAAAAGAAACTATTACGCTATCGGCGGCTAAAAGGACAAAAAGTGCACGAAGATCTAAGCGCTTATAAAAATTGAAAAAGGCGGATTCTGCGAATTTAGAAGACATTCGAACACGGATAAAATGATCCTAAACACCAGGAAGGTCATTTAATATTGCCATATACCGAGAAAGAATGTTCCATACTCCTCAAATTTCGAAATATGAAACATTGGGGGCTTCTGTTGATACCAAAATTAATATGCTGATATAGACGAATCATAAGAAGACAAGTGTCGTTCTACGTGGCACAATAGCAACGAGGAAGGTTATTTCCCCGACCAAGTCAGACTCACTCCGAGCAACAAGTATACTCCGAGGAACTCCGACGCTCCGAGGAACTCCTGAACAACGAGCAACTAAGGCGGTTCGAGCTGCATCTCGGTCACGGCATTGATTGCCAGATAATCAATAGTTCAACTATTCATTGAATGCTTATCATACAGACGTATAATCTTAAAGGGCATTAATTGCTTACCCTTTCACATGTACAACCTAAAGGCTATAAATACCTTGTATCACCCTCATTTAAGAGGATGGGGATTTCTTAATAGAATTACATATCGAGAATTCCAAAACACTTGGCAATAACAGAAACAGTGGACGTAGGCCATTCTTATAAGGCTGAACCACTTTAAAATTCCTTGTCTCATTTATATTTATCTGTGATTAAATAATTAGAAGCAATCTAATTTTTTACATCAACATCCCTCACCCGAGTTAATTTATACAAAAGGGATACATGGGTCGATGAGTTATTACAAACGCGTTTCGTTTCGATAGTTAATTGAATCAAGGGTTGTTACGCCCCTAAATCCGCATAAAAGCCTAATAAGATTTTGGCGTCAACAAATATCCCAAAAATTGTACGTGAAAGGTTGTAAGCACGTGACATACATGATATGACCCCGTCAAATCTCCTAGGCGCAATAACTAGGACAACTCACCCGAAATAGACCCGTAAACACTATCACCAAGCAAAGCAATGCGTTAACCCGAGTGAGTTCAATTCAAGCACAACCTAATTTAAATTACCTAGAAAGCATCATAAAAATGAGGTAAATAAAGTGGTAAAGAAACGCGATAAAACTATACTAGAAATCAATAAATGAAAGCATGTAAACCTAAATTAGAAAGCATTGAAATTAAACTACAAAGCAAGAAATAATGAAATACAACTATATTAATGGAGATGGAGGATGGTAGCACAATCTTACAAGCCCAAATGGGTGTCATTACAAGAAGATAAGAAGAAAAGATCTCTCAAACCTCCAAAACCCTAACCTATCCTACCTAAAATCCTTTAGATGTTATTACAACAAAATTGCTTTATATAGTAAGTTGGAATTAAATTAGAAAAGAAAAGAAGAAAGAAAAGAAAATGGAAAAATATCTGGTGAAAATAGGGGATCGATCGATCGATCCCTTTGGTCGATCGATCGATCATGAACAAAATATTCAAGATATGAAAAAACTAAAATGCCCTTGAACGTGCGATTGCGTACGAAAATCGAGCGGAACGCGTTCGAACTTCACACTTAGCATCCAATTACCTATAAAAGCTCAATTAACCCCTACAAAACATGTTACCGTAGAAATCCGAGGTTGTCTGGTTAAAAAGTGTAAATATAGGGAATAAGATACCAGAGGGGGCTAAAGTGCGTAGGTTCGAGGGATGAAATACACAATATTTGCGTATCATCACTTGTCACGATTATAAACCATGACAAAACTTATCACGGTCAGGGACCCTGACACGACCATGACATTCTAACGAGCTTGTCCTGGTCCATGATTGTGATAAAAAAGTTTTTTCGCCCAGAATTGTCACGGTCATTGACCTTGAAAAGTTGAACTTGTCAAGGTCAATGACCGTTATAATTCGGCATATTTGGTGTAGTGTCTGTAGCATGCTTTGAAGATACAACTTATTGATTGTGGCAATGTAACTTAAATTTTGGGACTTGGAGTTGTCGACAATGTTGCCAAGCCGCTGAAATATTATGATACTATCGTTGCAATCTTCTTTATTAAGATACATTAGGTATTATGTGAGTAACAAAGCACATTGAATGCAAATATCTTTTAAAGAAGAAGTTCTGAAATAAGTGTCATTTAACACATTTGTACAAGTATTAACATAGAAAATCCACATGATTGGGCTATCACAAAATACATTAATGAAGTATGCTTAAGATATGAGTCTTAAAGTGTAGCCGATAGAATCTTGATGTGGTGAATTTTTAGTGCTTTTTTGACACTACCATATGATATCATACAGTGTTTCAGAATCATTTATTTCTATCATTATTGTACACATGCATGTGAATGAAAAAATATGACAAAAATAGTCTTTTACAACGACGTTATTGGACCATTATGGAATAACCCTATTTATAGACCTTATTGGATGAGTTGTTAATGTTGTGATACATGGAAGCGATCATGCTCTTGAATTGGTATGTGAGCACCATGACTCGCATTGATGAGTTGTTTGATGAAGGTCATTATGGAAAACCATTTAAGGATGACTCACGGATTATTGCGCACTTTATGATAATTATGGATCAAGTGGGAGACTGTTAGAATTATTTTATATAATTCTCCATTATGTGTTCCATTATTATATTAATTTTAAGAGTCACTTTGGTTAATATGGGTACTCCAAATACCAAGAGTCTTAGGCATCTACCTTGATGGACGGTTGATATTAAGTGACTGTTGGAAATTTAGGTCGTGTCCCTGCCTATAAATAAGTGACTAATTCCCATCATTTAGACACTTTAAAATGACAACATAATGAAATTATAGGAAAGGGAGAGAAATCCAAATTCTCAAGGAGAGAAAATTTTGAAATAGTGTTTTATCCATACTGGGAGATGTAACCATTGGAATGCGTTGAAATTGGAGTATGTTCTTGCTACATACAAGATGAAGCCATGTTCCAAAATTCCGTCTGATCAGACATCGTCAAGGTTGACTGCTCTGTCAATATTTCTAGTTGTGACAATAATGGAGGTATGTTATTTTAATACCATTTATGTTCCGCATAACGTTTAAATGTAATAATCATGAAGATCCAAGATCCTTTTATTAAGAACATTTGTATGTGAAAATTTAATCAAATTAATATTTTCTTGATTAATATTATGGTGTTCTTAAAAATGGTTTTATATTATCACCACATTAAGTAATATTTTAAGTGAAACTCATGTGATCTACGCACACCACCCATTGTGATAATAACACATCATCGTTATGGATGTAAAAAACTAGATTTGATCTAATTAATTAATCACAGATAAATATGAATAAAGAAAAAAGACAAAGGATTTTAAAAGTGCTTCAGCCTTAATGAAATGGCCTACCTCCATTGTTTTGTACTGCTGGGTGTTTTGCCTTAATCTTAATGATCTTCGCTTATGATAGCTTACCCTGCCATGAGGGTATTACAATGTATTTATAGCCCTTGGTCGGCCCATATGAATAGATAATACGTCGTTATTAAATACGTATATACATCGGTATATAATAAGAATATTCATTGAATCTGTCTCGGTCGTTTAATCTTCTCACCTAGTTGCTTGGTATACTGAGTAGCTCAGTACGCTGAGTAGCTCGACGCTTGAAGTTGCTCGGTACATATATTTATGCCATACTGGATAACACATGTCTTAACATAACTGGTCCACGTTTACTGAATAATTTTTGTATCAACAGAAGCCCCCAATATTTCATAGTTGAGGTTGGATGCGAGAATGTGGAATATGATACCCAAAAGTTGTTCGGGAATATTTCCCATGTTCTGTTTGGTTACCAGACTTCAACACTTGTGAAATTTTCCTCTTAGCATAATAGTTTTGAGTGAGAAGTGGAAAACTTGTAAATATTTCGAATTTTTGGCGAACGCTTAGTTACTTGCATCTTTTTCCTTAATTAGCCGCCGAAAATGCAATCGTCGTCATCTGTGATCATTACTTTTCCCATTTTCCAAAGAAGCATCTATAAAGGAAGTAAAAGAAGATTATCTTCTACCTTTTTCCATCTAGATTCCCAACTCTTTGTCTTCTTTCTTTTCTTCTTACGATCATCTTCTCTGTCATCTGCCTTAGCTAATTTCTTAATTTTTCTATAAGAACTTCTTCCTTCTTTCTTCTTTCTTGGTTTTAGCCATCATGGTTTACCTTATCGAATCGTTGGATAATCTTAGGGACAATTTTAGGATTCCTTCTTGGGTTATTCTGGAAGAACCTTCTTTCCCTTCTAATTTATTTTCTCTAGCTGAGGGACATTGGTTTCCTTATATTTTTGTGGCCGAATGTGGTTTTTTTTTCCCGCCTAATCCCTTATGTTTGGAATTTTGCTAATATTTTGATATTGTTCCTGCAAGAGTAGTTCCAGATACATGGAGGGTAGTTAATGATGTACATAGATTGAATCAAATTCATGGAACTCGTCTAGGGATTCCTGAAATTATGTAGTGTTATAAATGGGTTACCAGCGACACCACCTTTTATTTAAAAACTAAGTTTTCTAACAGAGCTTTAGTGGCCAATCACCCTTATGCTAATAGTGATTATTTTGAACACGAGGTTATGATGAAAAATTGGCAACATCCCCCACTAAAGGGGAAAGACGTGTACCAAGGTCCTAGATGTCCACTTTATGGCAATGGAATATGTTGTTTTGTTTTTCAAATTAACTCTATTTTTGTTTGATAAAATATGTCACTGACATTTATTTTTTATGTTGCAGTTGACAGCAAGAGAAAATCCCCAAAAGAGAGTGATATTAATATAAGAGATTTGAAATTTATCTGGGGTTTTCATCAAGCAATAGCTGGGGAACATGTGAGGTATGCTTTATATTTGCTGAGATATAAGAACACCACTTCCTCTTTTATTGCTCGTCCTCTTTCTCCTCCTTTGGTGATTGATTTTGAGTAGGCTCCAGCATCTTCTTCAATTGTTGAAGAATTTTCCTCTAGTTTGGGTACTTCTATTGCTGACCTGATAATTAAGAAGAGGATAATGCCTAACCTCTTTGCCAAGGTTGCCCCTGGTGCTGATGAGGCGAAGAAGAGAAAAAAAGATGTTCCAGCTGAATGGACTAAGAAAAAAAATGTTGCTCCATTTGGGGGAGCAGTCACAACTGTCAAGGAAGTCAACAAAAAGCCCCCAGTTTCTCCAAAAGAGGCAGCACCTTTGATTAAAGGTATTGTTGTTGTTCGGGAAGAGACAACACCTTTGATTGAAGTTGTTCCTCTGAGAAGATTGAGAAAGGGTCTTGCTGAGAAGACCGTGGATGTTTCTGCTCAACCTTCTAGGGTTGAGGTACCTTCTTTGAGAAGTAGTTCTCCAGCACTCATTTCTCCTGGCTTAGCCAAGAAATTGATCTGGTCTAGAACTCTTTTTGACTGTCGAGCTGCTGAGACTTTCACTCCTCGGGAGAAGGTCACTGACCTGGAAGCCCAACACCTTGTATCAATAAGTGTCATTATACTTGTCATTTTTCTTCATACAACATTCATTTTCTGATTTGGGCTTCTTTTCATCTTGTAGTTTTTGGTGTATTTTAATAATATCTTGGAGAAGGATGAAGCTATCAAAGCTATAACTTCTTCCAGTGGAGTAGAAGAAGCCCTTGCTGGGTTGTCAAAATCTTTGGAGGAATCCCGATAGAAGTATGAGGATGACAAAGATACTTTGGAAAATAAAATCAAGTCTGTTGAGACAGCTTAACAAAAAGTTGTGGAGGCTGCCAAAGAGGGTGATCTAGCTCGACAGAAATCTGTGAATGTTGCATAAGAGGCTATAAATGCTTCCAAAGAGGCGGAGGAGAAATTAAAGATGGTTGTTTTCAGTAAGGAGGAAGCTTAGGGAAAGCTTAAAGAGGCTGAACAACATAAAAAATATCTTGAACAGAAAGTATAATATGTTGAAGAGCTTCTTAGGGAGATTACTTATTTGGAGAGGGAGAAGTGAAGAGTTGCTGTGAAGAAGTCCTTTAACTCTAGCTGGGACAAAGGTTGGAATAAATCCATAACTACTGCCTCTACCCAAATGGAGTATGCAAGTTTGAAGTTCTTTAGGGATGGATGGATTCAAGCGTTGAAGGAGTTGAACGTTGCTGAGGACTCTGAACTATTTCAGAGACATATTCATGGTTCTCCTTTTGCTATTGAAGAAGAAGAAAAAGATGAAGCGGGATTTGATGAATCCTCTTTGTTGATAATAGAATAAACTCCTGTTGCCATTATCCCTCAGTCCTCCGAGCAAGTTCAGTAGGCAATAATCTCTACTGAGCAATGCCAACTCCATACTAAGGAACTAATTCCTTCTTCAAAATAAGCTGAGGATGTTATTGGGAATAAGGAGAAGGTGTAAAGTTGTTCGAAAATTTGTTACTTTTATCTGTTTTCCCTTTTATTTTGTACCTTTGGTTGTACCCTCTTCTCTTATGATCAATAAAATGGATTTTATTATTTATTCTGAGTTTCTCCTTTACATCTATGTTGTTGTTGATCTATTTTTACTTTTCCTTTCTAGTTTATTACCAGGATGGAATTAATGTCAACTTATGATACAGAGTTGATGAAGAAGTTTACTGATTACTTTAAAGATAGTCATGAAGACATCACTGAGGCATAAATAATTTATATTCTTGGATCTGATGCCTCTGAGCGAGCAATTGACGCTTACTAATATTTAAAATGTTTACTTGATCGGGCTTTAGCAAATAATGTGGCTTACTATGAGATGATTGAAGATCTTCAAGGAGTGATTGAAGAACTTCAACTTCAACACAAGGAAGCCATTTCTCTTTTTCATGAAGGTTATAAGAAGAAGTATCGACTGTTGAGCACTGATCGGGGCTATGATAAATTTATCTCAGCCCATAATAAGAGAGAGAGTGTGTTAAAGTTCAAGGTTTTAGATCACAGAAATATTACCAAGTTGTTGGAGGAAGAAAATAATGCTTTGAGAGAAGAATTGAGATAGCTAAAATCTGCTTCTTCCTCTGTCGCTCTGGTCCCCGTCAATGATGAATATTTTTCCTTTTTGGAGACTGAAAATGCTTCATTAAGAGAAGAATTAAAAGCTTTGAAAAGAGCCAGGCCTACATTCTCTTCCCAGGGTAGAGCAAGAGTTGGTCGGAGCAGCATCAAAGAGAATATGACTCAATAGGCTTTAAAAAACCAGTCTGCTCCACTGAAGGCAAAAAATCAAGCTTTAGTTGAGATGTCCCAAAAAATTCAAACTCTTACAAATTAACTTTCCAATCAGAGCTCTACGTTGGAGAACAAAGCAAGTTTGGTGAAGAGGCTTCATCAACATGTTGAAAGATTGACTTATCAATTCCAAAAGCAACCCATAGAGTTTTGGATGGGGGGATATGACGAAGCTTTATGTCATCATGATGCTTTGAAATAATCAAATAATGAGGGATACAAACAGGGATGGTTGAATGCCTTAACTATGATGAAGGTTGAGGATGGAAATAAGTTGTGGGATTGGTATGACCTTGGATTACTTCATCTGCCAATATCTCCTTTCAAACTAGACGTTATCTGGATTTCAGTTAGATCCATTTCTCAGTGTTTGATTTCCTAATACCTTGGTGACTACAATTTGCACGAAAATTTTGAAATATCCCGACCTCCACATTTGCTTGATCGACCAAGTATGAGCGATGCCAGAATGCTGTGAGATTTGAACTTTATCAATTCTTCTTTTTCTTTAGATGATCCTCCAACTGGAATGGATCATGTACCTAAATTTGAAGGAAAGAAACTGGTAGAATAGGCTATTTGTATTTCGTTAGTGATTGTCTAATGAAGAAAAATCATCTTTTTGTAAATCTGTTTCCTTGGAAATAAATTAACTGTATGATTTTTATCTTGTTATCTTGTCAATCTTTATGAGATCAACTATAATAATGTTGTACTTGTCAGTCACTGAGTATATATATATATATGGAAAATTTGTCCTTTGTTGGTTTGGTTGCCTATATAATGGAACTTTGCCCCATATGTTTGCCTATTGTAGTGACTTATCACCCATAAATGCCTAAGCAATGGAATTATTTTTATCCCACGTTCCTGCTTAGTTGTAGCAATTATTTAAGTAAATAATTGCCCTGGTGCCTAGGCAGTGGATATTTTACCCATCTTCTTGCCTAGTTTAGATGCCACTTGGGTCACCCATAATAAAACAGGACTTGCCTTGTTCGATTGTTGTACCAACATTATTGGTCATGTTGATGTCGGCCAACTTATAGTTGGTGATTGCTGATGCCGACCAACTTTATTGGTGTTTGTGCTGATGCCGACCAACTTTGTTGGTGTCTGTGCTGATGCCGACCAACTTTTAGTTTAGAGAACAAAGGTTTGTGTTGCTGAAAAGTGAGTTAAGTGTAGTGTGTAGCACTAGTACTCCAAAAAAAAAAATAACACAAACGAATATTGGGAAATCCTCATTTTCATTCATACTGAAACAATGGGGTATATGTATAGTTACATTACTGGTAATACTTTCTCAGGTGCTCTGCATTTCAAGGATTTTTAAATTCTTCCCCTTCTAGAGTTTCTATTCTGTAGGTGCTAGGTCGAAAAACAAATTTGACACGATAGGGCTGATTAGGCATAAATTCTTCCCGTTTATCCCATTGATTTAGAGGCTTTTATCGCTCTGTAAAGTGTAAATCGAGTGTAATTATCTCATATCACTGTTATTGTCATTTTCTAATTAGTATGCCAAGTTTCCTGTATCTCTTATCTATTTTCCAGGTATTCAGTGCACACAAGGAAGGAGAGAATCAAAATAAAAGTCAAAGACCTCGCGCCTACAAGTGCTTAGAAAGAATCGGCATCCTAATCCGAGCTCCGAATAAAAAGTTACAAGTCAACAAAAATTACAAGGAGGAAAAGTTCCTGAAAAGATGGAACCGAACCGAAGGACTTGAAAAAGGAACCGATCCTATCTTGGGAAAACTTCCTGTGAAACAAGAAGATATGGAATCGAACCAAAGAAGAAATAAACGAACTGAACCGGTTCAAGGAAAAACTTTTGTCAAAGATGGAACCGAACCGAATCACCTTAATAGGATCGGTTCGGGTATCGAAGATTTGGATTTATCCACTTGAAAAATAAGAGTCTTGTATGGTTAAAACTCTTAGAAATTCATAGACTATAAATTTTAAACACCTCCAAGACATTGAAGGGGGCTTCTAATTCGTTAGAGAAGCATTGTAGTTAATTTAGAGAAGACAACCACAAGAAACCCTAGTTTGATTCCAGTTTTGCAGTTCAAGTAAATTTGTTTCAATTCTTGCTTTCATTATCTCAGCAGTTATTTCTTTAGTGAGTAATTTCATTCTTCTTCACCTTCAGTTGTTAGTAAAAATATTTTCTTTCATTCAAAACATGTTTTCTTCTAGTTTTAATATGCCCGGCTAAGTTTTCAAGAGTTGGGGTGCATGAACCCCACCCGATGTAATTCATGATAGTGTAAATAGAAGTTGGAATTAAAATCTTAGATGAATTGTAACATAGTTAATACTATATGGCTTTACTTCATCCTTTGCTTACATACTATGCAGGCTACGATCCCTCATATATATAATACTTAGGAGAAATAAAGGCTGGGTATTAATTCATCATTTGCTTACGTACTGTGCGGGCTATGATCCGTCATATATGTAATACTTAGAAGCATTAAAAACTGGATTCATTTAAAGCTTTAATTCTGAATCTAGTATCCTACGAAGTGAATTACTAGGGTGTGGGGGATTGTAACCCGACCTATCTTTCTCATCTCATAGTTAAAGTTCTAATTAAATCATCATTAGTCTTTTCGTTAATTTAGAGTAATTACATTTCATTTTTCATAATTTCATTAATTAATCATTTTCAAAAATTGCATCTAGTTGTAGTTGTTTCATAATTCAAATCACCTTTTCGTTCTTTTTAGAGTCAAAGTTATGTTACCTTCGTCTTTCCAATGTCATTATAACTTCATTCATCCTGTTTCCCTGATGATCGATACTCGACTTATTGGATTATTACTTGAGCGATAGACTTGCACTTGAGCCTAAATAGCACGCACACTGGAAACATTTGTGGTCGCGTCAAGGGCCCATGCCAGCTGGCTTCCAACTTATTGTTCTTTTGAATTACTTTCTTGAGAACATAATATCCTTCCTTGAGATCTCACTTCTTGACCCTTTTATTGTAGAACATGGCAGTCCTTTGCTGATAAGCTATATTTTGGATTGCTTCTTCTTCTCTGACTTCTTTGAGCAAATCTAAGTCCAAGCGTCTCATCAAATCACTTACCGCAGAATTAAAATTGAGAACCCTATGAGTAGGTAATCCTAATTCAATAGGTATGACTGCTTTACTTCCAAAAGCTAACATGTAAGGGGACTCCCCAGTTGTTGTTCAGGGAGTTATTCGGAAATCCCATAACACTGAGTGTAGCTCATTGATCCAATTCGCTTTTGCATCGTCCAATCTTTTCTTCAACCCCGTCAGTAGAGTTCTATTTGTCACCTCTGTTTGCCCGTTACTTTGGGGATGACCTAGAGTGGAATGGATCTTTTGAATGTTGGACTGTAGACAATACACAAAAAACTCATCATTATCAAATTGGGTACCATAATCAGTGATAAAAGCATGTGGCAGACCATATCTGTAAATAATATTCTTCTAGATGAATTGATAGGCCCTTTCATAGGCCTTATCAATGAGAGGTTCAACTTCCACCCATTTGGTAAAGTAATCAACATATACCACCAAATATTTGAATCGTCCTCTTGTAGTGGGTAGAGGCCCGACTAAGTCTATTCCCCAGATAGAAAATAGCCAAGGTGAATTGATTGGTGTTAACAATGCCCGAGGAGTTCTTCGTTTAGTAGAAAATCGCTGACACTTGTCGCATTTCTTAGCATAAGATGTACAATCAGTGCACATTATTGGCCAATAGTACCCCTGCGTATTTATTCTATATAAAAGAGTTCTACCTGCTACGTGAGCTCCACTAGATCCTTCATGAATTTCATCGATTAGATCTTTGACTTTTGCTGGATGAACACATCTTTGTAGACAAACTATAACCCCTTTTCTGTACAAAACTCCATTCTTTAAGACGTATCTGGCAGCCTTAAACTTCAACCTCTTGGATACATGGTGGTCGACTGGTAAAGTGCCTTCTTTGATATAAGCCCTGATGGGATCCATCCAGGAAGATCCCATATCCAAAGCAATAAAATTCACCATTAAATCTTCATTAATACTTCTACTTGCAAGTATCTCAATGGGAATTATTCTTCGCAGCTCAGTGCTTGTAGCTGAAGCTAACCGAGCAAGGGCATCTGCCCTTGCATTCTCCAGTCTTGGACAACTGCTAAATTGGATATAATCTCTATAACATTAGTTAAATACCTCAACATGAATTCCCCTTTTGCTGCGTAAAGACTGATCATCTAATTTACCACTAGTTATGAATCACTGAACACCATAATTTGCTCTGCATTCAATGATTTAGCTAAGTTGAGGCCCATAATGACTTCTTTATACTCAGCTTCATTATTAGAAGCCTTGAATTGGAAACGTAGAGCATATTCTATATGTATTCCATCTGGACTATTGATAATAATTCCAACACCACAACCTATTGCACATGAAGAACCATCAACGTATAGATTCCATATAGGGATATTATTATCAAACCCTTCGTGTGATAAAATCCCTTGATGGAATATCTTGTCCTTCCTTTCTTTATCCCTCAACTTTGGCCTGTTGCTAGAAGATTCTGGTTGATCAGCTGCCATCCCTTCAGGTAATTCTGCTGCTGGGAGTTGATCGGCGATAATTTCAATTGATCCTCGAGTATCCTTGAGTTGCTCTGCATTAGCCCCCCATTGATCGGAGATATCTAGGTTGGTAAATTCAGTAATGAAATTCGCCACTTCTTGCCATTTGAGAGAGGATCTTGGCTCGTAGATAATGTTATATTCCCCTAATTCAACTACCCAATACATTAATCTTCCTGACTTTTTTGGCTTATGTAGAGCCAGTCTGAGTGGCATGTCAGTGTCTACCACTATCGTATGGGCTTGAAAATATGGTCTCATCCTCCTTCTCGCCTCAATCAATTCTAATGCTAACTTCTCTAATTTTGGATACATAATATCTGCTCCCCTGAATGCCTTGCTCGTGTAGTAATTTGGTTTTTGCACTCGTCTTTCTATTCATATCAAAGTCGAACTGATTGCTCTTTCTAAAATAGCTAAATACAAATATAATTTTTCTCCCTCCACTAGCCAGGGCAACAGAGGAGGTGTTCCCAAGTATCTGTTCAACTTTAAGAACCCCATCTCACATTCATAGTTCCACTCAAAGGTCTTTCTGAGCACCTTGAAGAATGGAAGACATCTATCAGTTTCTTGGGAGATGAATCTGTTGAGAGCTACAACACGCCCCGTAAGGCTTTGCACGTCCTTCTTGATGGTTAGGGATTGTAATTCTAGTAAGGCTTTTATCTTATTAGGATTTTCTTCAATCACACTTTGATTCACAATATACTTGAGGAACATGCCTTCTTGTACACCAAAAATGCATTTGGTCGGGTTCAGCTTCATCTGGTACTTCTCCAACTGGTCAAATATTTGGCTCAAATAAGCTACATGGTTAGCTACTTTCTTGCTTGTGGTTAACTTGTCATTGACATATACCTCCATATTTTTACCAATCTGCTCTACAAACACCTTGTTTATTAGTCGCTGATATGTAGCACCTGCATTCTTAAGACCAAAAGGCATAAAATTGTAACAATATGTTCCTCGTGGGGTAATGAAATAGGTACTTTCCCTGTCTTTTGGCTTCATTATAATTTGATTGTATCCATGAAGCTTATCAATTTATGCCCCGAAGTTGCATTTACTAGCTGATCTATCATGGACAGAGGGAAATGATCTTTTGGCTAAGATATATTCGAGTCTGTGAAGTCCACACACATTCTCCATTTATTATTCTTCTTCTTCACCATCACAACATTAGTTAGCCAATCAGGATATTTGACGTCTTAGATAAAAGAAGCCTTTTGCAGTTTTTCCACTTCTTCTTGAATAACTTGATTCTTCTCCAAACTAAAGACTCTTCTTTGTTGCTTCACTGGTTTGATCTCTTTATTGACGTTGAGCTCGTGGCATAAGAAAGTTAGGTCTATCCTCGACATATCTTCGTGACTCCACACGAATAGTTATTTTCTGTGCTTCAGAAATGCCACTAGCTCTTGCTTCAATATCTGGTCAAGTGAAGCACTAATCTGAATTATTCTTTCTGGTTGCTCGTCATTCGAAATAATGCTTTCCATTGCCTCCATGACTTAGACTTTAACGAGCTTCATTTCATCTCTTGGGTCTAAGGTTTCAATCTCAGGCTCATCAGATTCATCCACTTAAAAAGTAGTAGTTTTCTTCCTGGCATCCTCCAACTCTTCTTGCTCATCAGATGAGTAGTAACATTCCTGAGCTACTTTTTGATTGCCCTTCATAATTCCAACCCCAAAGTTGGTCGAGAAATTTAAACACTAATGTACAGAGGATGGAACTGCTTCAAACTTTTCAAACCTACTCTCTCCATGATTATATTGTAGGCTAATCGGATATTTTTATTCATCACATATAAGTGTACCTTTTCTGACATGCAAGCAATCCAGGTACCAATCAACATGTCTAACTTGATCATCCCCAGCGAAAAAACTTTTTCTTCAGTGAACCCAATGAGGGGCCTATGATATGGCTCTAATTGACCAAGTTTTAAGTTCAAACTATCAAAGCAAAGATATAACATAATGTCTGTCGAGATACCATTATCCACCAGTACTCTTGAGATGATTAAATCCTTCATTCTCATTTTGATCACTAGAGGATCATCGTGACAATATAAAATGCCTTTTAGATCATTTTTTGAAAAACCAATGACCAGTTTATCTTTGTTAACCTTCCTTGAGTGATCCTCTCCTTCTAGATTTATCCGCTGTATATAGGGACAAGCTTGTGCCTCATTGAGGTAAGATTTCCTCTCAGCTGTATGATCACCCCCGCCAGCATCTCCACTTGTAATCATGTTACAATCGAATGAACCAAAATGAATTGAAAATACCTCCCGCTCAGGTTGTCTTGGCCTTTTTAGGAGATCGGGGTCATCTTTATGGTCCCTTTTCTTATCGTCTTTTGGTCGGAAAGGAGATTTGGACCTCTACCGAGCTCTGTTGTTGGTCCTCCCACCATTCTGGCAATCAATGTACTTATTCATCTTTCCTCATCTAATGGGTGCCTCTATCTCATTTAGGAGAGCTACACACTGCTTGGTCGCGTGATCGTGATCCTTATGGAACTCGCAATACTTGGATTTATCCTTTCTTTCAGGAGTTGTCCTCAGTTTTTTTGGCCAATTTAGTTCCTCTCTAATCTCTTCCAGAATGTGGTTTATATCCACCTTTAAGGTAGTATAATTTTCATACTTCCTCAGGTGTTCTAATGTTTCTTTGCTTTCGACTTCTTGCTCCCACCGTTATGCTTGTGATCTTCCCTCTCTGATTTACCTTCAACTTTAGTTTCTGCCTTTGCCTTAGCATTCTTCTTTGCATCCATAGCTTCTCCGGCATTCATAATTTTGGCTTCTTTGGCCATCAATTCAGTCATGGATATTGGGGGATCCTTGGCCAAAGTGTAGTACAGCTTGTTTGGTAAAAGACCACTTATGAGAACTGTGATGGTTGTCTTCTCCTCATAGTTAATGACTTCCAATTTTTTGTTATTAAAATGAGTGATATAGTCCTGGTACTTTCTACTGCCTTTTGTCTTACACTCAACATATGTACTACCATTTTGACTAACTTTGAACCAAAATAGAAATTTCCTATAAAGAGCTCGGCCCGTTGATGGACGGTCGTAATCTTTCCCCAAGGAAGGCTATTGTACCATATCTGAGAAAATCCAGTAATGGTTCCTGAGAATGCTCTGCACCTCATTTCATCTGGGACTGCATAGATATTTGTTGCAGCTTTATACTACTCTATGTGGAGAATATGATCGGCTTTTCCATCATACTTGGGCATAACTATAAGTGACTTGAACTTTGATGGTGTGGGAAAATCCACAATTGTTTGTACAAATGGAGATCCTATAATAAAGGTTCTTTGGAGAGGGCCTTTGGCTTTAATCATTTCCTCTAATCTGTCTTTTAGTCTCTGAATAGACCCTTTCCAAGCATCATTGCCAGCCATTGATCTATTTATATTCACACGAGCAACAGATCGTGTAGAATTCTCCTTTTGGGATCTTTCTGTATGAGCTAGAGGACTGGGATTGGGATGTGACTGGGCTGAGCCTTTCCTTAAATCATTTGGTCGTTGAGAATTTCTCGATACAATCTGAGGAGGATTTTTATTCCTCCTAGGGCCCAAATGATCAAAAGGAGAAACTCTGCTCAACCTTTCCACAGCGCTTGTTCGTTCTGCAATTAGAGTAACATCTTCTTGAGAATCCAAAATTCTTATAGGTGAAGTTAAGCCAGGGTGATAGGATGAATCACTTGAATTCTCGGCATGACGAAATTCAGTGAGTCTAGATCATAAAAATGGCGGATGCATGCTTCGACGAACGCTTCATTGTCCTGACTGGGTAGATCCTCCATTTTGGACAATTTGAATGAACTGTCGCATGGTTTCCTGCATAGCTATTTGTCCCCTGGCTAAATTTTCCAGGATCCCAGTGATATTATGTGTATTTGGAGGAGCAGAAGGGTTTGGAGCATTCCCGTCATTGTTCCTGTTACTAGATTTTGGGATATCAACCATTTATGATAAGTTTTTAGTGAAAAATGCTACGTATAGTCGTTCCCATAGACGACGCCAATCCGTTGATGTAAAAAACTAGATTTGATCTAATTAATTAATCACAGATAAATATGAATAAAGAAATATAACAAAGGATTATTAAAGTGGTTCAGACTTAATGAAATGGCCTATGTCCACTGTTTTGTATTGCTGGGTGTTTTGCCTTAATCTTGATTATCTTCGCTTATGATATCTTACCCTACCATTAGGGTATTACAATGTATTTATATCCCTTAGGCTTCCCATATGAATAGATAATATGCCGTTATTAAATAGGCATATACATCGGTACATAATAAGAATATTCATTGAATCTGTCTTGGTCGTTTAATCTTCCCAGCTAGTTGCTCGGTATACTGAGTAGCTCGGAATGCTAAGTAGCTCGACGCTTTAAGTTGATCGATACATATATTTATGCCATGCTGGATAACACATGTCTTAACATTATTGGTCCACGTCAGCAGACTAATTTTTGTATCAACAATTGTATTTCAAAATTGAGACAAAAAACTAGGTCGCCATAACATTGTTCATAAGAAATATACTTGTTTCCCCCTAGAGTTTCTAATAAAGGGGCTTGAGAGTTTCTAATGACAATGTAAAAAATTGGACTTATTTAACATTTTCATTAAATTAATATGGCACACAATAATTTTATTATAAAATTAATCCCTAAAGTTATTCAATATAAAAATGCTTTTTTATCATCTTATAATATAATTATTTTAGTATTTCTTTTATTTTCTTGGACTCATTGTCCTCTCCACGAAAATGATAGTCATTTTTTTATAAGAAAAATCTTTATTTTATGTCTTTAATTAAAGTTGTTTAGGGCTTGTTTAGTTATGTATTCAGAAAATTCGATTTAAATACTGTTTTTAAATATAATTTTAAAATTCTGTTTTCTGTATTTGTAAATATTCGTATGCGTTTAGTAAACTTATTTTTAATTATGATTTTCAAAAAAATTGACAAAATTGGCAAATATATATATTTACATTATACTGTATATATACATATATCATGAATGTGTATATATATATATATATATATATATATATATATATATATATATATATATACATATACATGATACATGAATGTGTATATATATAGGGAAAGGATCAAGTCTGGTCCCAATTTGAGGTCCCTGAATGATGTCCATTTTTTTAAAATAATAAGAAACTATTTTTGGGTTGATTTTTTATGGGTTTTAAACATTTTAGTAGGACCATAAAAAATAATCATCTCAAAATAAGTTTTTTTGCTATTTTAAAAAAATCGATCAAATTGTGTCAGTTTTTAAGCGGTTAAAAACTGACAAAGTTTGATCGATATTTTTAAAATAGTGAAAAATTTCATTTTTAAGCAGATTTTTTTTATCTAGCCCTATGGAAATATTTAAAAATCATAATAAAGAAATCAGCACAATTTTTTTTTTTTTTACTATTTTAAAAAAATGGACCTCATTCAGAGACCTCACGAGATTTGCTCTCTCTCTCTCTCTCTCTCTCTCTCTCTATATATATATATATATATATATATATATATATATACATCATAAATACAAAAATATATCATGTTTTCAATCGTAGGACCCACAGCGAAAAGGGGCACACCACTCCCGCCTTTTCGCAATAGTTGGGCAGTACCGGTCCAGCCTTGCTTGGTCTAGCGAAGTGTTTCATGCAGCTCCGCCTTATACCTCTGTCAATGTCCGCGTTCTTGTGCTCTCCCATATTCTAAGCTTGTCTTGTTAGCAATTAAGAGAACCGCAACCCGTAGTCCGACCCCCTTCTTCTAACAAGCTCCTAAAGCTCAATCTAGAACGCCTAGACATAAGGTAGGTGCTTTCATTCTGCTTTTTAGTTCGACATTCCCTTTCGCTTTCGCTTCCAGGAAAGCGTAGTGGTCAAAGTAGTTCAAGTTAGTGCTTTCCTTCCGGGCGAAGGGAGAAGGCACCACCTACTACAACTCAAGCTATAGAGAGAAAAAATCACTCTTTCTCTTACGTGTGTAACACCCCGTATTTTTGTGAATTTAATATTTAATTAATTCAGGAATTCAAAATTACTTGTGTGTCATAATTTTAATTGAATTAATTATGGCAATATATAATTAAATATTAACCGGGGAGTGAATGGTTAATATTTAGGGAAATTATATTTCTATGTGAATAGTGATAATTTATTTACGTCATTTCGGGTATTAATGACGAGGTATGCACTTATCTCAGCCGGGAGTCGATATAGACTAATTTGGGTGTGAGATAAGGATTTTTATAAATTAATTCGGATACCAATTCTGAGTGTACGATTGAGTCCGGATGGGACGAGATAGTAAAAAAAGTGTACCCGAGGGTAGTAAACGGGTCACGGGACGTTTTTAGGCATAGCCGTGCCCACACTGGGGTATTTGGGTCACTTGGGCTTGGTCCATTAGGCCAAAAAATGGGATTTAGCCTAATTACCTAATTAAGAATAAAGGTAAATGGCTAATTGAAGTTTAGGAAAACCTAAGAGGCAGTTAAAGACAAAATTGGGGGACAAAGGAAGAGCCAAAGAGAAAGGATTTCATCTTCAACCTTGGGAATTCACAACCTCAAATTAGACCGTACGAATCACATGGAAAGTTATTAACTTTATATAGCATTTAAATTGTGTTCTGATTCATATTTATGTGATGTGAGAAATTAAAATTCATTTTAGGATTTAAAGGGTAGAAACATGGGGTTTTTGTAAACTAATATTCTCAATTCTAAATTGTGTAAAAATTCATATGTAATCTGAGATTAGTGTGTATATCTGATATGATGCGTAAACCCGGATGAAATAGAAACGGATTTGAGATGAGGATTTGATGTTTTAAATGGGTTAAAGATTAAAAATGGATTTTTAACCAATTTATGAAAACAGTAGATAACGGAAATTAAAAGGTGTTTGTGGGCTTTATAGGGGTTCCTTATGAGGTTGTTGGTGTAGTTTATTGATGAGAAGGCTTGGATTTGAAAGTATAAGGAGTTAGGGTTTTAAGCTTTTTGTCCATGGCTAAAACAACAAGTCGGAGAAGACGATGACCTGTATGATCGATCGATCGAGGGTTGGGGATCGATCGATCGAGGGTCGGCAATTTTTGGCAGATCGACCAGTTTTTTATATATAAGGGAGATTTACTTAAAATTCCTTCCATGCCTTATTTAATGAGAAATAAATATATGATTTTCAATCTAATTAATTATGAGGGAAAATTAATTAGGATTTGGAGAAAATTTATGTGTGTCACACCATGATTAATATTTTGGGAATAATATTTCAAAATAATTAAATACGATTGATTGGGCATGTCCGGGTATATTGGTTGAGCGATACCAAGAAGTTAATTTTATTTAAAGTGAAAGCTAAATAATTTGGAGTAGAGAATTTAGACTCGGGTATTATTTTATTTGGGGCCACAAGAGTAAGTCCGAATATATTGGTTGGGGCGACACCAAAAGCAATTTAATTATCAATGTGTGAATTAATTAATAATTAGAGTTGAACCATAAACTCATAAAAATTTGAATAGGCTTGTGTTACGGACTGAGTACACGGGATAGCCGGAATAGTTATTTTTATTCATATATATATATATGTATATATATATACGGTGTGCGATAGTATATGTATATGGTGTGTGCATTAATATCAGTGGTTAGATATTATTATTATATACTCTAGTGCTATAGGTGGAGGTTGTGCATAGTGGATGAATCCCCTAGCTTGAGGAGTAGGGTGAATATATTCCCAGGTCGTAGCATCAATTATATAGGTGAGAGGCATCTCACTTTCAGGGAAGGAATATGACCGCCTCCAATTTTTATGTATTAACCAAGTTAGTGAGCGATTCTGACTTGAGGTAACTAGGTTATGTGAATATACCTAGTGGGATAGAACTTTAGAGAATTTACATCCAGTGAGTTATTACTCGGGAGGATGTTTAGTATTAATTATTATTTCAGCATGTTTGTGAATGTTGTAATATGACTATACATATATAATAAGGTGAATTATTATATACGGGTAAATTAATGGAGGCCGTGAATCGTATTACATATAATGGGCAGGAAAGTTATATGAATTTAAAAAGGAAGGTGATTAATTAAATTAATGTTGATAATAACTTAGAAATCATAATTATGGCATACTCGGTTAGAGTAGGGTGGTTGCAAGGGAATTATATCAGTTATCTAGTCATGAGATAAATAACTAGGTAAATAAACCAAGGCGTTTGTAGTGCACATTAAAGGAGGGGTGAGGATGTCCTCGAGGAGTACGACACTAATTAAAATATGGAGAGCACGCATATTTACTTATTACTGCAAGTTAATCATTTACTAAATGTTTTTCAAATATTTTTGGGTACTAATCCTTGCTATAAAAACTTTTAAAAACCTTTTAGGTGTCCAACCACTGGGACGCCAGGCTTAACTCATTCCAGGGATCCATTGCTACAGCATGTGTGGATGTTGTGGGAGTTTGATAGGTGCCTCATTCTTTTCATTCATAGTATAGAGACTTCCTATCAGTTATTCGAGCATGTTGCTCATAGTTTTATTCAGTACTTATGTCAGATCTGTTGAGATTTATTTCTTGTCTTTACTTTGGTTGGATTTTGAACCGATGGTTTATTCGGTCAGTTAATTAATTGTACTTGGTTGTTTTCAGTAAAATGGTGATTGGTTATATTATTTTATCTCTGCATGAGTATTTTATTTATGTTAATGAAAGATAAACATTGGATCAGTCTAATTTTCTCACTTAGGTTGTTAGTAATTAAAAAGGTGACAGTGATGCTAAGAATAAACCAACCGAGAAACATGTTCTAATTTAATTTAGGACTGATCGCCCAAGGTTAATTAGGCGGGGGTGTCACAGATGGTATCAGAGCATCAGGTTCTCCTTAGGATCTGTGCAGCTTACTAAGTTTTAGCATAGCATTCGGTTGATATAGATCCCTATTATTAGGACTGTTGATTCATTTTCTTCTTTTGAGTTATCGTGTTTTTGCTATTAGATATTTTTGTATAAATTGTGTACTTATACGATTCAATCTATTTTCAGATGCCATCGAAGAGGCAGAGAGCGGAGAGGGCTAAAGCTAGGGATGAGTTAAGGGAGGCTCGTCAGGAGCCACATGTACCCCCCTAGTTGATCTCCACTACTCAGGTGGCCGTGATTGTGGCCTAGGAAGTTAAAACAACAATGAGGGATATGGCAACCCATTTTCCCCAGCCCCAAGCATCACCTCCCGTGGTACCAGCAGTTCAGGCTCCAATAGGGCCACCGTCTTGGCAGCGAGTTAGGGAGACCTTTCAGAAGGGTCACCCACCCGAGTTTTGGGGTAGCACCGATGTGTTAGAGGCTTTTGACTGGAAGAAGAATATTCAGCGCCATCTGCGCATGCTGGAGTGTACATATGTGCAGAAATGGATGCTTGCTACCTTTCGTCCGTCGGGGGAAGCCTTACAGTGGTGGGAGTCAGTTACCCCCGTTGAGGAGAGGGATTTGATGACGATATCTGAGTTTTAGGTGCGGTTTGATCCCAAATACTTCCCACCAGCGGTAGAGGATGAGATGAGTAAGAAGTTCAGTGAGTTAGTGAAGGGTGACCGGTCAGTGGCAGATTATGAGGAAGAGTTCACCCATTTGGGAAACTTTGTGCCAAATGAGGTGAGCGATGAGGAGAGAAAGAAGTCGAGGTTCGTAGATAGCTTGGCCTGGAGGATCAGGAAACATTTGATTGGGAATCCGACATTAGTGACTTATACGGATGTCGTTAATGCCACCCTCGTACATTGCCAGGATCATTGCTTCCATGCGAAGGGGAGCAAGAGAGTAGGGGAGCTGAGCCAGCAGGGCAAGGCAGTTATTGGTGGTGACACGAGTGGTACTCAGCAGCAGACTATGAGTCAGCAGGGGAATCGGTCTAAGAAATTTATGCCTGGTGGGTTCTGATCGAGTGGGAAGGGGTTCAGGTAGGGGCAACTAGGCCCAAATCAGCAGCAACAGGTTCCTTAGGGCTGTCAGGGCCAAGGGAACAATGGGGGAAACCAACCGGTTTAGCTACGTCAGGACCAACAGGGCCAACGACAAGGGGACGGTCAGAGATACTGTTTTATCTGTGGCTAGCCAGGACACTCCAAGAGGGAGTGCCGTAGAGGGGCAGAGGTCATCAGTAGGGTGACCAATAGGGGTAACAGGGGCAGATGCTGCCAGCAACACCAACTCCACCCGCCCCACAGTAGCTGGGGAAAATGCACTATGAGCGTATGTATAGTGTTCGGGATGTTCCCAATCCTCCAGCACAGCAGGCGCCGCCAACAGTTGAGGGTATGTTTCTCATTCATGGTCATGAAGGTAGTATAATTTTTCACATGGGAGCATCACATTCATTAAATCTAATTTTGCTAAACGGGTCAGGTTACTAGAGACCGCGGGTAGTCTTCGTATGTGTATAGAGTCACCAGTAGGTAGCGGGGCTTTGATTCACTCGATTTGTCAGGGAGTAGACATTTTAATTGGGAGGCTTAGTTTAGCAGCAAACCTCTTAGTGTTAGATATTAAGGGGTACAATATCATCCTGGGTATGGATTGGTTGGCAGGTTATCGAGCAACTGTGGATTGTTATGAGAGGACAATCATGTTCTCCATTCTGGGATATGAGATTTTTCTAATATTGATGCCACTACCCGAGGGAGGGTCACACACACACTTGTACTACATCGAGGAGGAAACCACATAGGAGGTGGTGGTTCCATTTGACTCAATCCTAATAGTGAGGGACTTTGAGGATGTGTTCTAGGAAATACTAGGGTTGCCACCCAATAGGGAAATCAAATTTGTAATCGACTTAGCTCTAGGGGAGAGGTCGATTTCTCGAGCCCCATATCGTATGGCCCTTTCAGAGATGCGTGAGTTGAGAGAGCAGATTCAACAGCTCCTGGGTCAGGGTTTCATTCAGCGGAGTACATCGTCGTGGGGTGCACCGGTGTTGTTTGTAAAAAAGCAGGATGGTTCACTTCGATTATTCGTGGACTACAGGGAGTTGAACAAGGTGACGATACGGAATAAGTATCCGTTTCTTAGGATCGATGATCTTTTTGACCAATTGAGATGGGCATCTTATTTCTCCAAGATCAATTTGAGGTCAAGGTATCATCAGCTAAGTATCTGAGAGGAGGATGTTTCTAAGACTACTTCCTGTCACGGTATGGATCTTACGAGTTCAGAGTGATGCCATTCGGGCTCACAAATGCGACAGAAGTGTTCATGGATCTCATGAATAGAGTTTTTAGAGAGAACCTCGACCAATTTGTCATCGTGTTCATTGATGACATCCTGATCTACTTGCGCACCGAGGAGGAGCACGTAGAGCATCTGCGTAAGGTTCTACAGACAATACAGGATCACCAGCTCTATGCCAAATTTGAGAAGTGTGGATTTTAGCTGCAGGAGGTGTAATTTCTTAGCCACATGGTGTCAGACTGGGATATTATGGTGGATCTGAGTAAGGTGTCGGCGGTGAGGGAGTGGGAACAACCCACGACACCGACTGAGGTGCGTAGTTTTCTGGGATTGGCGGGCTATTATAGGCGATTTATTAAACGATTATAAAAAATTACGGGCCCTCTGACGAATTTGAATCGGAAAGGGGTAGCTTTCACTTGGAGTGATCATTGTCAATTAACTTTCGACGAGCTCAAGGACAAGTTGACATCTCCACCTGTACTTGCTTTTTCGAAGGATCATTTTTGCTTTCAGGATATGCAGACATTATCTTCTAGGAGAGCATTTCACTTTATTCACGAATTATTAGTCACTTCAGTATCTCTTCACATAGAAGGATCTAAATATGAGGCAGCAGAGGTGGCTAGAATTCATGAAAGACTACCAGTTTGATATTCAGTATCATCCTGGTAAGGCTGATGTGGTAGCAGACGCATTGAGCCAGAGACCAATTGGGGAAATATCATAAGTTTGGAAGGCAAAGTGGATAGAGCTTCGATATGAGGATGATGCAGCCAGGGCCTGCATGTCAGCATTATCCATCACACGTGAGATCATTATGCGGGTAGTGAGGGCTTAGGTAGAGGATAAGATCTGTCGGGATAGGGTGAGCCAGTTGTTAGCTGAGGGAGCAGAGGGTTACTGGATCAGCTCAAAAGGAGGCCTACGCCTTAATGGGAGGTTAATTATGCCAGAGGATGAGGAGTTGAGGCACGCTGTTATGACAGAGTCCCATGGTTCGAGATTTGCGGTACATCCCGATGAGGATAAAATATACCAGGATATGTGGAGGAAGTATTGGTGGGCAGGAATGAAATGGGACATAGCAGAGTTTGTTTCAAAATGTTCCATGTGTCAGCTTATGAAAGTTGACCATTAGAGACCATAGGGATGCTACAGCCGCTAGACATTCCCGTATAGAAGTGGGAAAACATCTCAATGGACTTAATTTCAGGGTTACCTATATCACACAGGGGTCACGATTCCATATGGGTCATTGTGGATTGATTGACCAAGGTGGCCCACTTCCTGTCGGTCTGCACGAACTTTGAGACGATGCGTTATGCACAACTATTCATAGCGAAGAATGTTAACCTACATGGGGTACTGATAAATATTGTGTCTGACAGAGATAAAATTTTTGTGGCCTACTTTTGGCAGAGATTCCAGGAGGCCATGGGCACGGAGTTACATTTAAGCACAGCCTATCACCCACATATCGATGGGAAGACTGAAAGAGTCAATCAAATGCTGGAAGACATGCTCAGAATGTGCATTTTAGACTTTGGGGGAGGTTGGAAGAAATACCTTCCTTTGTTAGAGTTCGCGTATAACAACTCTTACTAATTCATGATTGGCATGGCACCGTTCGAGGCACTGTACGATATACCTTGTCATTCACCCGTTTGTTGGTTAGAGGTGGCGTACAACAAGCTATTGGGGTCGAAGATTGTCCAGGAGACATCTGCTAAGATTGATCTGATCCGAGGGCGAATTCGGATAGCTCAGGATAGGCAAAAGAGTTATGCTGATGCTTCACGGAGACATGTGGAGTTAGAGGTTGGGGACCAGGTATTAGTTTGGGTGTCCCCTATGAAAGGGGTAATGAGGTTTGACAAGAAGGGTAAGTTAGCACCGAGGTACGTGGGACCTTTCCTTATTATTGAGAGGGTGGGACCGGTAGCATATAGATTGGGATTTCCGGAGCACCTTCAGCGGATACACGACGTGTTCCATGTGGCATCGCTGAAGAAATATCAAAGAAGCGAGAAAGCCTTCTAGCACATTCCACTCGAGGAGATTGATTTACATCCAGACATCTCATATGAGGAGAGGCTGGTGGCTATTCTGGACCGTAGTGAGCAAAAGTTACGATCCAAGGTTGTTCCACTAGTTAGAGTACAGTGGGGTCATCACAACATTGATGAGTCTACCTAGGAGCAGGAGGAGGATATGCGAGAATAATATCCAGAGCTATTCACCACAGGTACGACCTAATTTTGAGGATGAAATTCCTTTATAAGGGGGGGAGTATGTAACACCCCGTTTTTTTGTGCATTTAATATTTAATTAATTCGAGAATTTAAAATTACCTGTGTGTCGTAATTTTAATCAAATTAATTATGGAAATATATAATTAAATATTAACCGGGGAGTGAATGGTTAATATTTAGGGAAATTAAATTACCAAGTGAATAGTGATAATTTATTTACATCATTTCGGGTATTAAAGACGAGGTATGTACTTATCTCAATCGGGAGTCGGTGTAGACTAATTTGGGTGTGAGATAAGGATTTTTATAAATTAATTCGAATACCAATTCTGAGTGTACGGTTGAGTCCGGATGGGTCAAGATTGTAAAAAAAGTATACCCGGGGGTAGTAAACAGGTCACGGGACGTTTTTAGGCATAGTCGGTCCCATACGGGGGTATTTGGGTCACTTGGGCTTGGCCCATTAGGCCAAAAATGGGGTTTATCCTAATTACCTAATTAAGAGAAAAGCGAAACGGCTTATTGAAGTTTATAAAAACCTAAGAGGTAGTTAAAGACAAAATTGGAGGACAAAGGAAGAGCCAAAGAGAAAGGATTTCATCTTTAACCTTGGGAATTCACAACCTCAAATCAGACCATACGAATCATAAGGCAAGTTGTTAACTTGCTGTAGCATTTAAATTGTGTTTTTATTCATATTTATGTGATGTGAGAAAATTAAAATTCGTTTTGGGATTTAAAGGGTATAAACATGGGGTTTTTGTAAACCAATATTCTGATTTATAAATTGTGTAGAAATTCATATATAATCTGAGATTAGTGTGTATATCTGATATGATGCGTAAACCCGGGTGAAATAGAAATGAATTTGAGATGAGGATTTGATGTTTTTAATGGGTTAAAGATTAAAAACGGATTTTTACCCAATTTATGAAAATAGTAGAGAACGAAAATTAAAAGGTGTTTGTGGACTTTATGGGGGTTCCTTATGTGTTTTTTGGTGTAGTTTATTGATGAGAAGGCTTGAATTCGACAGTAGAAGGAATTAGGACTTTAAGCTTTTAGTCCATGGATTAAATAGCCAGCCGGAGAAGACAAGGACCTATACGATCGATCGATCGAGGGTTGGGGATCAATCGATCGATGGTCAACAAGTTTTGGCAGATCGGCTAGTTTTTTTTATGTAAGGTGTGGGGACCCTGAATTTAGCACCATAGGCCTGGACAAGTAGCCTCTCCCTAGCGGCCCAAAGTCCAGGCCCATCACCTTCATATCAATCCAATTACCCCACGATCCCATGAAGGGAAGTTGTGGGGAAACACGATTCCATGTAGGGGAGATGGCTAATAAGAAGGAACCCATCACCCCACTACTCCAACATATACATGTATAAATTAAACCCTAAGACCGGGGCAAAGGACAAGTTGTATTCTCTGTACTTATTCCTCAGAATATAGAGAAATAACACTGACTGAACCACCGTGGACATAGGCACTTCTTTGCTGAATCACGTACCCCCGTTGTTGTGTGATTGGCCTTTTATTTATCTTTTCTTGGTTGTTACCTCTTTCATATTTATTTGTGTTGCATAATAATTGTCACCACAATTGGCGCCGTCTGTGGGAAACGTTTATCTTTCCTTGAGAAGAGCCCACGCCAAGAAAAAATTTAAGATGTCTGGTCACAGCAGCAACGCTCCTCAAGCAGGAGATATTCAGGAGCCACCCGCTCCTCGCAGGATTAGGTCTGAAGTCCGACGTTCAGATCACGGGGCTCGCTTAGAAAGGCCAGCCTCAGAAGAAAGTCAAGGACCAGCAAGATCCACTCAGATATCCAGATTAATCGATGCATACGAAGCAAGGCTCCACGAGCAGAGGGAGTCTTCTCGCAGGTATGAGGCTGAGAATGCTCGCCTGAAAAGAAGACTGGAAAAACTGGAAAAAGAACTATGCCCTGATACCAGGAGACTCCCCTATCGCACTCCTAGACCTCAGACGAGCAAATCTCGCAGCCGAGGAAGGAGCCCTAGGCGGCAATATCAAGGGTTCGAAGGTGGCGACTCAGACGACGACCTCCGCGAGCAACTGAGAAAAGCTCACCGCTATCAGAGCCCTGCTCGCAGCGACGACAACATACGGAACCTAGTCCGCACAGAGATGGACCAACATCCAGCTCACCGCGGCACCAGGTCAACCAGAGAACTCACCAGGAGAGCCCTCAAGACCCAGATGAAATCACCCTTCACGAGGGAAATTGAAGAAGAAGAAGCTCCCAAAAAGTTTGCTATTCCAAGGTTCAAGATTTACGACGGGAAGACTGATCCCATTGATCATGTCGGGTAGTACCGGCAGGCTATGACCCTCTGGAATCACCGAGATGCACTGATGTGCCGTATTTTTCCCTCGAGCCTTCATGACGTGGCCCAAAAATGGTTCGAGAAACTCCCTCACCGATCCATCAGAAATTTCAAATCCCTGACCGAACTCTTTACTGCCCGGTTCATCACCAGCAGCTCCCATCCCAAAAGGATGGATGCTCTATTGACGATGAAGAAAACTCCTCAGGAGACACTTCGAGACTACGCGAAGAGGTACTGGGAGTTATTCAACGAAGTCGAAGACTGCGCGAAAGAGGTGGAAGTGGCTTCATTCAAAATTGGGCTACCTAGCTCTTCCCTCCTTTACCAGTCCTTGACAAAGAAGGAAGCAACCACCATTGATGACCTGATGGCCCGGATTGAGAAATACGCAAAGGTGGAAGATGTCACCCGCCTTAACGTAGGTGAGAACGGTCGAGCCAAGCTTGCCGCGAAGGGAAGTGAGAAAGTTGATAACCAGAAAAAAGGAGGAAGGAATGGGAGCAAGAATGGCCCCAAGAATGGAGGAAGCCCTGACGTTGCAAAGTCGTTCCAGGCGGTCAACACCGTCTTCAAAGAACCAATTTACAAAATTCTCGCTAAGATCAAGGATGAGCCGTTCATCAAATGGCCCCGAAAAATGGGAGGAGATCCATCGAAAAGAAACAACGCGCTAAGATGCACCTTTCACAAAGAGGGAGGACATAAGACCGAGCACTGCAAGGCTCTTAAGTCCCACCTCGAGGAGCTGGCCCAATCCGGACATTTGAACGACTTTGTGGAAAGGAAGGTAGAGAGAGTGATTGTCCACAAGGAGGCAAAACCCGACAACGTGTTAGAAGACGACACCGGACACGAATTCGCAGTAATCCATGAAGTATCCGATGTTAAGCAAATCCAGGGCAACTCAGCTCGGATGGAGGTAAAGAAGCTGACAGCAGTAATGCAAGCTTTTCAAATAAATCCAGCGAAATCACAGGCAGGAAAACGCCGGCGAGCAGAGGACATCAACTACAACAAGCATATTGTTTTCACGGATGAAGATATTGTGGGAGTAAGGACCCCACATCACGATGCCTTAGTCATTACACTCAGGATAGCCAACTTTGATATCGACAGGCTGCTCGTCGATCAAGGAAGCTCATCCGAAGTAATGTACATCGACCTGTTCAAAAAATTGAAGTTGAACATCGCCGACCTGAAGGGAACCACTGTTCCTCTGGTCGGCTTCGCTGGAAAAATGACCATGCCTCTGGGCAAGATAGTACTACCAGTGCTCGCTGGGAATGTTTCGAAAATGATCGAATCCCTGGTGGTCGACATCGATTCACTGTATCAAGCCATCCTCGGTAGGGGATGGCTTCATGCAATGAAGGCAGTCTCCTAGACCTACCACCAGAAACTCAAATATATCACCGAGCGGGGAGTGATGGAGATACATGGCGACCAGGCGATGGTGAGAAAGTACTTCATAGCGGCCATCCGACCGAAGCCAGAGAAAAAAGACGTTCAAACCAGCGAGAAAGTGGAGGAAGGTGCAATCCCTTCCAAATAGCAATTAAAATATGGAAGGCCCGGAGTGGAAGAGACCAGGCTCATCCCGTCCGAGCAGGTTGTAGAGGACCTGGTAGAAGTAATTGCTAGAGAAGGTGACAACAGCAGAGTCTTCCTGATCGGAACCTCACTCACTGACGAAGAGCAAAAGGATTTGTTAACCTTACTCAGAAGCAACATAGATGTTTTCGCTTGGGAACCCTATGAGCTGCCAGGAATCGATCCCAATATGGTCTGCCATCAGTTGCACGTCAATCCCACATTCAAGCCGATAGCACAGAAGGCACGACGAACTGCTCCCGAGAAAGCCAAGGCAATAGAACAAGAAGTCGAAAAACTGCTGGATGCAGGATCCATACGGGAAGTGCAATTCCCCAAATGGTTATCCAACCGAGTGGTAGTTCCAAAAAGCAACGGTAAGTGGAGAGTTTGCATAGACTTCACTGACCTCAACAAAGCCTGCCCCAAGGATAGCTTCCCTCTTCCAAAAATAGACCAACTAGTAGACGCCACTGCAGCTCACGAGCGAATGAGTTTCCTAGACGCATACTCAGGCTATCACCAGATTCCCCTGTATGGACCAGATCAGGATAAAACAGTGTTTATCACGACAGTTGGTTTATACTGTTACAAGGTAATGCCTTTTGGGCTAAAAAATGCAGGGGCAACTTATCAGCGGCTGGTTACTAAAATGTTCAAGAATCAGATGGGAGACACGATGGAGGTATACATCGACGACATGCTCGCCAAGAGCAAGGAGAAAGAAAACCACCTTTCGGACCTGGCAAGTACCTTCAAAATCCTCAGGAAATACCGAATGAAACTCAACGCGAGAAAGTGTTCCTTCGGTGTCCAGTCAGGAAAGTTCCTTGGGTATTTGGTCAGCAAGCGTGGCATAGAGGCAAATCCAGACCAGCTTGATGCAATTAAATGGGTGCAACCTCCTCGCACAATCCGCGATGAACAGAAGCTCACTGGAATGCTCGCTGCTCTAAATCGTTTCATTTCTAAATCCTCCGAGAGATGCAAGCCCTTCTTCCAGCTCTTAAAAGGCAGCAAAACGGTAGAATGGACCCCAGTTTGCTCGCAAGCATTAGGCTAGCTCAAATCCTACCTAAGCTCCCCACCACTGCTTGTCATACCACAGCAAATGGACCCTTTGTACCTCTACCTCTCTGTATCCAGCCATACTATCAGCTCAGAGCTAATGTGTGAAGTCACAGGGATCCAACATCCAGTCAATTACGCAAGCAAAACCTTACTAGACGCCGAGCAGCGCTACCTGCCATTGGAAAAGCTCGCATTCGCCCTAGTAATGTCCTCGAGGAAACTGAAGCATTACTTCGAAGCTCACACGATCATTGTCCTTACATCACACCCCCTCAAGGCTGTCCTAAGGAAGGCGGATTTGTCGGGCAGACTGTCTAAGTGGTCAGTCAAGCTCGGCCGGTTTGACATCCAACTTCAACCAAGGACAGCTATCAAGGGTCAAATCCTCGCCGACTTCATAGCCGAATTCATAGGCGAAGAACCCTCCGACCAGCCTAAGCCAACAGAACAAAACAGCCAGGCTACAGGGGGAAGCTGGAAGCTATTCATTGATGGAGCCTCCAACTCAAAGGGGGCAGGAGTAGGAATTGTTCTCATCACTCCAGAAAATGCAGTCCTCGAGCAAGGAATCAGGCTGGGATTTGCAGCCTCCAACAACGAAGCAGAATATGAAGCCTTAATTGCAGGTCTCCAAAGGGCGCAAACTCTAGGAGCAAAGCATTTACAGGTATTCGGAGACTCGCAACTAGTTTCCAATCAGATAAGTGGAGACTACAACGCGAAGGACGAGAGGATGGCAGCCTACCTCTCCTTGGTAAGAAACTTGATGACAAACTTTGAAGAAATTAACATCCAACAGTTTCCCAGGGGGCAGAACAGCCACGCCGACGCTTTGGCAGCCCTAAGCTCGGCAGTTGATTCCAGCCTTAAAAGGATAATCCCTATCGATTTCCTTAGCTATCCGAGCATTCACCCCAACTGCGAGCTAACAAAAACGAAACAAATGCTCCAATTGGAACCAGCCCCTAGCTGGATGGATCCCTTAAGAGACTATTTGAAGAACAGAACGCTCCCAGAGGATAGGAGGACCGCCCACCAGATAAGAGTCAAAGCTGCTCGCTTTCACTTATCCACGGGAGGCGACTTGTATAAAAGATCTTTCTCCGACCCCTACCTTAGATGCGTCCACCCAGGCGAGGTCAAGACAGTGCTTCACGAGCTTCACGAAGGAATCTGCGGAAGTCACGTCGGAGGAAGGTCTCTAGCCTTCCGAGCAAAAAGGAAGGTTACTGGTGGCCATATATGCAAAGGGACTCCGCAGTATATGTCCGCAGATGCCTAAAATGCCAGCTTCACGCCCCCATGGTCCACCAGCCTGCCAACGAATTGAAATCCCTGACCAGCCCCTGGCCTTTCGCCCAGTGGGGAATGGACATCGTGGGACCACTACCCACCGCTGCCGGCAATCGCAAATACCTGTTGGTCGCCACTGATTACTTTACCAAGTGGATCGAGGCAGAACCACTGGCGAACATCCGAGATGCTGACATGATGAAGTTCATATGGAGAAATATAATCACTCGATTCGGGATCCCCAGAACCATCATCACTGACAATGGGACACAGTTCGAGAGTGGCCCCTTTCAGGACTTCTGCGACCAACACGGGATCAGGCACCACTTCAGCTCGGTGGCTTATCCTCAGAGTAACGGACAAGCTGAGGCTTCCAACAAAATAGTGATCGCTGGATTAAAAAAGAGGTTAGAGTGAGCAAAAGGCGCGTGGACTACCGAGCTACCACATGTCCTATGGGCATACAGAACGACTCCCATACGAGCCACAGGTCAGACTCCATTCTCACTAGCATATGGTATGGAAGCGGTCATCCCATTAGAAGCAGGATTGCCTACAATGAGATTCGACCTTATCGAGCAGAATCAGAACGATCAGGCTTTGCTCGCTGAACTCGACTTGGCCGACGAGCGCAGGGAACTTGCCCTAGTAAAACTAGCGAGCTATCAGCAACAGCTCGCGAAGCACTACAGCAGAAAGGTCAATCCGAGGAAGTTCGAAGTTGGAGACTATGTCCTAAGGAAGGTCCTGGGCAACACAGTGAAGCCATCAGATGGTAAACTGGGCCCAAACTGGGAAGGACCTTATGAGATAATTAGAGACGATCTGCAGGGTGCCTATCATTTGAAAACGACGGAGGGCAGAGAGATACCACGAGCATGGAACGCAGCTAATCTCAAGAAATTCTACTTTTAGGAGTTCTATTGTTAGATCTTTTATTGTACTCATTTTGGGAAAAGACAGTTTATTTCTCTATTCACCAATAAAAATCTCTCAGTTGATTACTCTCCAAAAAAGTAACAATTATATCTTAGTGCACATCCTTTTTCAAATCACAGGTATAAATGTTGACATAGCAGGGGAACACCCCTCCTCAGGTCATCGTCACGAAGCACGACAGACCTCTTAGCATTGCCCATGGCAATATATGAAGCCCTACAGAGTATTCTTAGGCATAAAACCTACTTTGGTTAAACAAAATCCTGACCGGATGAAGACATCCAATAACAGGTGTGTCCTCGCCAATTGCCCCTCTTAGACCTAAGGGAGTGTGACGACACAACCTAAAAGGTAAAGAGAGAGCACAATGGTATTCTTAATACTGGACTGGGCGGACACTCACATGACAAGATAAAGATTGTGAAGCTGTAAAAATATAACAAAGATTGGATAAACACGTTTAGTCGGCAAAAACGCCCAAAACTCAAACTTTCCATTAATCTTTTATAAGTACAAACAATAATAGTACATGTTTAGTCGGCAAAGGCTCGCCCAAAGCATTTACAATTATTAAAAAACAAAATATCAAGAAGGGGGAAGCCTCCGAGCAAGGTAGTCAGCAACCTTAGCTCTCCTCCCGTCATCAGGGGCAGGATCGAATTCCTCAACAACTTCATTTGTGTCCAACTCCAGTAGCCGCCGAGGAATAGCATCGATAGGAATCCATCGGTCATCTCGCCTGAATGGATTGGGCATCAGAGTAGAGGGAGACATCTCATGCCGATACCACAATGTCGAATTTCTCGGGACCTGCAGCTCTTTGAGAGCACTCAACCACCCCCTAATGAAGGAAAGCTCCTCGAACTCTGATAATCTTGTGAGAGCATCCAGCCATCCCTGATCATAGCCATCAGTCCACACTTGGCGAGGGCCCTTCTTGAATAAATGCCGCAGCCGGGTGACGTCCCTCTGGAGCCCAGCAGCAGTTACGTAAGCTCGCTGGACATCGCCGTGCAGCTCCTACATTTCCCTCTCACGTTGCTCCTCAGCTTCCCTACTCCTACCCCGCGTACTCTACCAGCTCGCGGGAGGGGAGGCCGAGCAGCTCGCGACGAGGAAGAACCTTGTAGGACTGCCGCAGCGGTGCTCGACGAATGCTCCTTAAGCTTCGAGACCTCCCGCCTCAGGTCGTCATTCTCCCGCTGAAGAAACTCCACGACTTGATTGATCTCGGTGGCCTCCAGTAACTTTACTCTCAGCTCGCTGACTTTTTCTTGCACTGAAGCTCCGATCTCTCCCATTTCCTGGAGCCTGTCCTTCAATTTGGCCACCAGCTCGGACTGATCCTTATATTTCTGGTTCCTTGATTTACCAAACCTACAGAGCCTAGCAAAAGCCTGGCGAACTGCAGGGCTTGCATTGGGACCCAGAGTCCTACCTAATTGGGAGGTAACAGGAACATAGTCATCCACATCAACCAACTACAAGTAAAAGCAAAAGGAAAGAAAGGAATCAGCATAAACAAAAATAAAGTCTTTTCATTGATAACGAGCGAGGTTACATCAGAACAAAAAGGAAAAAATTACAAAGAATCCCTATCACTTAGCAACCTCGGTGGATGGACCCTTGTCTTTATCATCATCGACAGGGGCATTACTCTCTGCAGGGGCATCCACTGCCTCCTCGACCAAGGGAGCATCAGAAGAGGTCGCCCGAGAAACAGGATTGCTGCCTTCAGCAGTTGGGGCAGGGTCCTCATCCACGACCGGCTTTGGCCCTGGATCATGCTCGTCAAAAAGTGGGGATGCAACATCCACCCCAGCGGCCACAAGGGACTTGTTCCACCCTTTCTTGAAGTTCAGACGGCTAATATAGCCTATCTGAACCTCGGCGTCTTCATACGCAGCAGCCCAGCCAGAATTGTATGAATGTTCTTTAAGAGTAGCTGCTTGGGCTTTCTCCGCCTCCAGCTGCTCGGCAAGAACCCTGTTCTTCTCCACAAAGTCCAGCTTGCTCGAGCAGACCTGATCATACGATTTCCTCAGCTCGCCGAGCTCCCTAACAGCATTATCTCTCTCGCGAGCAGAATTAGCAAGGGTCGAGGCAGAAGAAGCTCGAGCCACATCAGCAGCCTTCAGATCGGCCTCCAGCTGATAACCTCTGGCCACCAGAGTAGACTTCTTCTGCTCCAACTCGGTGTTCCTTCTCAAAAGCTCGTCGCGAGAGCGATAGAGCACAACAAAGTCAGTCACAAACTGCAAAAAACAAGGAAAGGATCAGAAAGAAGAAACCATCAAAACGGATTAGAAAAAGTTGAGAAGTAGAAAATAAACCTTACCAAGGCAAGCCTCTGGCTAGCTTGCAAATCCAGTTGATCGGACCCTGACGCCCTCTCACGATCTGCAGGGAGGATTGCCCTCTCAAGCTGCGCAGGGGCGAGCTAAGGAGAGGTGGCCACCGAAGCCCCCTCAGGCAGAGCAGATACTGGGACCAAGGCTTGACCGGACTTGGTCCTCAGTTCCATCTTCCTCCTCTCCTCCTCCTTTTCTTTCTCCTTCCTCTTTCTCTCTTCCACCTTCTTCCTCTCCTCCTCCTTTTTCTTCTCCCTCTCCCTCGCCTGCTCCTCCTCCCTCTTCTTCTTCTCTTGCTCTTGAGGGGAAGGCCAAGAACCAGTAGCTATGGCCCCGGAGACAGTCTTTGATTTTTTGGACCTCTGTACAAGAAGCACATCATCATCATCATCATCATCTCGGATTAAATTCCTCATGGGAGGCATTTCTTCACCTGAATTGCTGGTAGTACTCGAGGAACTGCTGCTATCAGCACTGCCTCCACCCAAATTACTCACAACACCTGCAGGCTCACTCTCCGAGCTGCTCTCTTCTTCGTCCAATTGAATGGGCTCAGCAGAAATCTCTTCGGAAGAGTCAAAGTCCGGAACAGTATCCACAGGTCGGGCTATGAAGCTGGAGCCTGTGTTCTTGTATTCAAGCAGAAAAGCAGCAGACCTAGGATGCTCGCCGTCACCCAAGGGTTCCCTGATGTTCCAAGCTTTCACCAGTTCCAAGATACGAACCTCGCTGAGAGCAGGCTCCAAGTTCTTTATCTTCGCTGTAAAAGAAAAAGCAAAGAGAAGTTAGAAAAACCACAAAGTCAACAAAGGTTGAAACAATACTACAACATCTACCTATATATTCTTCCCAATAAAAGGGAACAGTGAACCTCTCAGACCTCGACCTTTCAAATTGGGGGGAGAATTGCTAATTCCTAACAAGAAAACCTTCTTGCCAGTAGTCTTTATGGGAATCAGGTAAATTTACTACCAATACCCTATCAGGGCTCCTAGCCGTAAGGTACAGGACACCTGAGCTCGTTCGAGAAAAAGAGTAACAAAAACAGACCTCGACAAGCCCTAACTTTGTGCCATACAATTGATTTATCCTATGCACGCCGTTCACTATTTTCCATACGTTAGGCGAACATTGTGCAGGCACAATACTGAAGTAGCTAAAGAAGTGCATAAATAGATCATTGGGAGGGAAGGTAAGTCCCCCCTGGGAGAGCAACAGGACGTGAATCCAATGTGCATCCTCTATATCCCTAACGTTCCTAGGAGGCGAGGCACAACACTCAATCTCTACCCACTCAGGAATACTATAGAATTTTCTAAACTCAGCCACAGACCTATTTCCAATCTTCGCCATTGGAAAAACACAAGAAAAACTACAAACCAAAGAGAAAATGCAAAAAATCATGAGAGACTTACAAGACAGAAGATCAGGTCTAATGGCGAAGAAGCAACGAAAGTTGAAATCGAAAACAGAGGGTACTAAGCGCAAGAGCTCTCAGAAGACGAAAGATTGCTGGAAAAGCCTGAAGCGATAAAAATAAATGCGCCTTATTCCAACGAGCCTTCAAGTCTAATCATAGCGCACGAATAGCGAAGCGGGTGCCGCCAAAGTAACTTCACAGTTTTCAAAGAAATCGACCATAATAGCTGATTATTTAAATTCATTGGACCTGAAAAGATGGTCCAACAAATTTAGGGGCAATTGTGGGGACCCTGAATTTAGCACCATAGGCCTGGACGAGTAGCCTCTCCCTAGCGGCCCAAAGTCCAGGCCCATCACCTTCATATCAATCCAATTACCCCACGATCCCATGAAGGGAAGTTGTGGGGAAACACGATTCCGTGTAGGGGAGATGGCTAATAAGAAGGAACCCATCACCCCCACTACTCCAACATATACATGTATAAATTAAACCCTAAGTCCGGGGCAAAGGACAAGTTGTATTCTCTGTACTTATTCCTCAGAATATAGAGAAATAACACTGACTGAACCACCGTGGACGTAGGCACTTCTTTGCTGAACCACGTACCCCCGTTGTTGTGTGATTGGCCTTTTATTTATCTTTTCTTGGTTGTTACCTCTTTCATATTTATTTGTGTTGCATAATAATTGTCACCACATAAGGGATATTTACTTAAAATTCCTTCCATGCGTTATTTAATGAGAAATAAATATAGGATTTTCAATCTAATTAGTTATGAGGGAAAATTAATTAGGATTTGGAGGAAATTTATGTGTCACACCATGATTAATATTTTGGAAATAATATTTCAAAATAATTAAATACGGATTGAGTGGGCAGGTCCGGGTATATTGGTTGAGCGATACCAAGACGTTAATTTTATTTAAAGTGAAAGCTAAATAATTTGGAGTCGGGAATTTAGACTCGGGTATTATTTTATTTCGGGCCAGAAGAGTAAGTCCGAATATATTGGTTGGGGCGACACCAAAAGTAATTTAATTCATTAATGTGTGAATTGATTAATAATTAGAGTTAAATCATAAACTCATAAAAATTTGAATAGGCTTGTGTTACGGACTGAGTACATGGGATATCCGGGATAGTTATTTTTATTCATATATATATATATATATATATATATATATATATATATATATATATATACGGTGTGCGATAGTATAGATATATATGGTGTGTGCATTAATATCAGTGGTTAGATATTATTATTATATACTCTAGTGCTATACGGGAGGTTGTGCATCGTGGATGAATACCCTAGCTTGAGGAGTAGGGAGAGTATATTCCCAGGTCATAGCGTCCATTATATGGGTGAGGGGCATCTCACTTTCAGGGACGGAATATGACCGCCTCCAATTTTTATGTATTAACCAATTTAGTGAGCGATTCTGACTTGGGTTAACTAGGTTATGTGAATATACCAAGTGGGATAGCACTCTAGAGAATTTACATTCGGTGAATTATTACTCGGGAGGATGTTTAGTATTAATTATTATTTCAGCATGTTTGTGAATGTTGTAATATGACTATACGTATATAATGAGGTAAATAATTATACACGGATAAATTAATACAAGCCGTGAATTGTATTACTGATTAGACTTATATTCTTCCAAATTTATCCCTTTAATTTAGTTACTTTTAGCACCTCAAACAATGTAATTGATTTGACTTTATCTCATAATCTTGCTATTGACTTATTCTAACGAGTACACCGAGTTTCTGATATTTTGTACTAATTTTGCAGGTATTTAATGTCAATAAAGAAAGAAATAATTTGGAAGAATCGAGAAAGAAAAGAAGGAAAAGTCAAAAGGGCAAAAGATATAATTTTTACCCGGAATTTGGATGAGGCATCTAAGAGAAGTTGAAGAGCCTTCAATTAAGAGTACATAGGAAGAAACGACACCTCAATTGGAGTCCCGATCTGAAAGTTATGAGCAGTCAAAGTTTGATGAAAAAGTCAAAGGAAACGCAGACCGATCCGGATCAGACAGATCCGCAATGCCAATTTCCAGAGAACCCCAAACCAAAGACGGATCGAAGATAAAAGAAAATAAATGAACCGATCAGTTCCAGATCGATCTGCCTAAGAAAGAAACGAACCGATCTGGAGTCCAATCAGACCGAACCGAAGGAGGACCGAACCGATCTGACTGTCGAATTTTAATTTTTCTATCTTCCTCTAATGGAGAGTCCTAGTTCAGCTAAAACTCCTGAAGTTTTGTAGGGTATTTAAACCCGTTTTATTATCATTCTTAGGATGGAGAATTTAGCTAATTTTCCATTCTTTCTGTAAAAACCCTAGTTTGAAGATTGATTACAAATTTTATTCCAAGATTGAAGATTGTTCAAATTTCTGTGGTTACAAGTAATTTTAATTACTGCTTTTAATGATTTGGTAAGATTAGTAGTTAATTTATTCTGTCCAATCTCCTTTCTACATCTTCCTTAGTTTAATCACGGTTTTTTGGAATTCAAAAATTGTTTTCATTAGCTTCAGGATGTTAGGCTAGATTTTCTAAGGTCGGGATACATGAACTCAACCTGATGTGGTAGTTGCTTGTATATAAAATTAGTCCTCTAAATTTAATAATTTATTACGACCATATTGCGTAGAAACGCTACAATTGTAGATCTTTGGATCTCGTTTGCTTCCGGGTAACCGGGATACTTTAGAATACAATTCGAGTGTAACTATTGCAATACCGATTTACTCGTCCTCTGATTAAGTATGGTGCGGGATTGAGCCTCATATACGTAATGCTTGGGAGTACTAAATTCTGGGTCTAATTAATCATTTAAATTTACGATTAGTATTATGGCTGCAATACACTAGGGTTGAGGGATTGTATTACTGTCCTGTTTTTTTCTCATCATATAATTTAAAGTTTTAAATCATTCTTCATCAGTATTTTAGGTAATTCAGAATAGTTTCATTTTTTCATAATTTCACAATTGCATCTAGTGTAGTTATTCCACAATTCAAATCACCTTTTCCTTTTCCTTTAGAGTCAGAGTTAGGATTTCCTTATCTATCCAATGTCGTTACTACTTTGTTGTCCTATTTCCCTGTGGATACGATCCCGACTTGCCGTGTTTATTACTAACGCGACATGCTTGCACTTGAGCCTGGAAGAGAACGCACATTAGAGACACTTTCTGAGTTGCGTCAAGTTTTTTGCATTGTTGCCTCGGACTTAGGTAGACTTAGGATTTGATCGAGTCAATCTAAAACTTTGACCAAAAATTTCTAAAAATCCTAAAACATATAAAAAATTTGAAAAAGCACAAAAATATTCATCATCATCTCTTATAATTTGTTAATGCAAAAATCTAAACTCATTGCAACTCCCCATAATACTCCAACCCACATTCACAAAAACCCGATTGTTGAGTACGATCCTGATAGCCCTCACACTCCTAACGCTCCATCGTTTTGGGTTCCACCTCCCACACCGTCACACTCAATCTCAAATAACACTCCGTTTTCCTTCTTAGGACACACTTCATAGCTCATTCCAAGTATACCAAGTGAGGATACCGAATCTTGGAGAGAGAGAGAGAGATATGTCACAACACGATAGTGCAGCTGCCGACAAGGAAGAGGCCCCGTATCGCCTTTGAGAGACGTCTTATATCCCTAGCGCACTATCACTCCGGGATGCATTTTACTACCGTACAAAGCGGGACAATTTTGATTTAGGAATGGGATGATCCAGATACTTCCCACTTACCTTGGACTGGATTTAGAAAAGCCATATGCCCACATTATGGAATTTGAGGAGGCGTGCGATACTCTCAGTGACCAAACTTGCACAAAAGATGTGCTCCGCCTTAAGCTCTTCCCATTCTCGCTAAAGGATAAGGCTAAAAGAGGGCTATGGTCTTTACCTCCAAATTCGATTTCATCATGGAACGAATTACAATCCAAATTTCTCAAGAAGTTCTTTCCTCCACATCGAACGAATTCCATTAAGGCTGAAATTCAAAATTTTCGACAATTAGAAAATGAGTAATTCAAACGATGCTACGAACATTTCAATGAGTTAATTACATCGTGTACCCATCATGGTTTTGATAAAACTCAAATTATTTCCTTTGTCCATAATGGGCTGAACATTAATTCCAAGCAACTCGTTGAAACCATGGGTAGTGGTCCGTTTGTCGACTTAAACGCCCACGATGCTGAGCTTCACCTGAGGTATGTCATCGAGACTACCCAATCCTGGGATACATCTGACCCTAATGCTCAAAATCAAAATCATCAAGTGACCACCACTCTATCGACGTCCAGCCTATTTCATACAGAAAAAATTCGATAGCCGACAGTCGACTCGATATGCTTGAGAAAGGACTGGGAGACCTACGTGAGGTATATGGAAGAGGATCAACTGGATCCATCCCAAAACCCGTCGAGAAGGTGTGTGAGATTTATGAGGTGGGTCATTCAAGTGAGGAATGCTCGACTATACCCGCCTACAAAGTGATGCTTCAAGAGCAAGTCAGTGGTATAAGAGGATTTAAGGGCAATTTCAGTTCACCGCATGGGAATTATTACAACCATTCATGGAAAAACCATCCTGATTTTAGCTATGGGCAACAACATGCTGTGATGAATCCTAATTCACATGTTGTCCCTCCTCCACCACCGCACTTTCAACAAGCTCCACACTTGCAAGGACATGTGCAAGCACCACCACCTCAAGGAGCATATATCATTCCACCGCGGAGAAATATCGAAGATACGATCAACCAATTTATCAATACCCAGATTGCAACTAATTCTAGGCATGAGCGCATGATCAATGACATGAATGCGAACATTTTAAAGTTGCAATCATCGTTGAGTATCTAAGAGAAGGGCAAGTTTCCTGCCCTGGGCCAAAGACCTCTCGAAGGTCAAATTAGTTTTAGCTCGACACCCCATGACCATCCTGAGCAATATAGCGCAATTACCACTCTACGTAGTGGGAGAGTAGTTGACTTGTCACCTCCCCCACAAGACGTACCTAAAGACAAGGAGATTTTCCTGGCACGAAAGAGGCCGAAGATGTCCCCTTGAAAGAGAGTGATAAAGAAGACACTAGTGAGCCCGAGGTAGTAGTGAAACCACCCACTGCGGCACCGTTTCCTCAGTGGTTGGTTCCTTCCCATAATGGAATCCCCCGTGATGAAGTGCTAGACATGCTTAAGCAAGTAAAGCTCAATTTACCTTTCCTCGATGCCATTAAGCAGATTCCAGCTTATGGCAAAGTCATCAAAGACTTGTTAACAGTGAAGAGGAAAATGAAGGTAAAGAAAAATGTATGTCTAGCACAGAACGTGAGCTCCATTCTACTCAATGATCTCCCACTAAGATTCAAAGATCCTGGTGAACCCACCATTTCCTGCATCATTGGAAAAAATAAAATTAAAAAAGCCTTAATTGACTTGGGAGCAAGTGACAATATCATACTTTACGCCATCTATAGGCAACTTGATTTGGATGACCTCAAGCCCACAAATATCACTCTCCAGTTATTGGATCGAACCGTGAAGATCCCAAGAGGTATAGTGGATGACGTGATTGTCCAAGTTGACACTTTCTACTTCCCACTATACTTTGTCATTTGGGACACGGAACCCTCCTTCTCCTCGAGAAATCATGTTCCCATCATTCTTGGGCGCCCATTCTTAGCTACAACTAATGCAATTATCAATACTCAAAATGGGCAGATGCAACTCACCTTTGGGAACATGACCTTAGAGAATAACATCTTCCATATAGCCCAGCATATGGGGGAAGAAGATGATCTTCACACGGTGAACCTAATCGACGAGATTGTAGAGGAGTATTTTGAGGAAAATTATTGTGGAGATGCCTTAGGGTCCTATTTAGTATCGAGCCACGAGAGTTAGGGAATGTACACCGAATTTGAGAGGGAAGTTGAGGAGTTGAGTGAGCCCTTGAGTGTGAGAGAGAACGATAATTTAGAAGGCATCGGGAGAGGATCGTATGAGTGCTTAGAGGAGAGGAAAGGCAAGACACGATAGATACTTATCTCCTCAATTTCTACCCACCCACACCACCTAATAATTTTGAGATGGAGCGAGGAAGGAGGGATGTGGAAACAAAGCAAGAAAGAGAGCTAGAGGAGTTGAGCCTAGTGGAATTTGAGAGAGAATTCGGGCAGGTGGATGAGAGCCTTAATGACGAAGTCCAATCCCTATTGGACTCTTGTAGTCACTTAGACGAAAGTGAATGGAGAGGAAAAATTGATGAATTCCTTCTTTGTGACCATCCACGCATACCACTTGAGGTCCCGTAACCGATTGACAGAAAAAGTTATGTTTCGTCCGAATTAGAGCTCGATCCATAAATCCTACAAAATGAAAGAAACCTAGGTGTTCCTTTCGAGTCAGTCCACGCAGACCACTCTCTGAGTCAGCATCATGAGGATCCCTTTCCGATTAGTCACGACGAGCCTCCCGGTCTTTCCCTTATCTATGGGCGAGGTCCCAACTTGTTCCAATTATTGGTTTACGATATGAAGACGGGAGAGACGAAGAGAGCACCGTACCCTGTGAGTGGGGTCGGGTGAGTTTGTGGAGAGATGAGAGGTCGTCACACTCCCGACGCGTATGGGGTGATTTTTAGTGTATTATTGAGTCATGTGTTAGGGTCATTTAGTGTCTTTATACATTTTAAATATTTTTTTGTTTTATTTGTCCGCACTTTTCATTCAGTTTGAGTTAGATTTTAGTCCTTTTTGCTTGAGGACAATGGAAAAGTCTAAGTTGGGGGGGGGGGGGGGGGGGGGTCACAAGTGCGTATTTCTAAAACTTCACAAATTTTTAAAAATGCCCAAAAATTTCACAAAAAAAATAATAAAACTTTGAAAAACCCAAAAATATTTTTTGTTCAAAATAAATAAAAATTATAATTCAATTTTTTTCGAAAATATCATTAAAAGTCGGTTTAGAGCCTCAAGTTGTAAAATTCAAAATGCACAAAGCTGAAATTGACCAAAGATGGAAATTGTGCGAAAATTGATGACTTAACGAATAAGTGTGGATATTAACAACCCCAGTGAGATTCGAGCCTTTCTTCTTTGTGAAATTTATAAATCATTCCGAGTTAATTGTTAACTCAAAGTTCTTTTCAGGGCCTAAAAAGTCGCCGTGGATCTCAATCCTTTCATTTTGATCGGTTATAAAAAACGTGTGTGATATTGCCTTAAAAAGCGCGCTACAAATCTTTAAACTTAATTAATCTCGAGACGCATATGGTAAATTAATAAGTAATTTGGACAATGAAGTAGGCCCTAGTTTGTCACCCAAAAACATTAACCATAAAAAGATGTGAAAAATTATCCCTTAGATAACCCAAATTGATCCGAATAACAGTTATCCTTTTCGTTTCGTACCCCAAAAAACCCAAGTAGACTGGAATTGCGAAAATGGAATATTCAATACGGAAAGTGCATAAAAAAGGGCAAGAAAAAAAAATAGACATGCTCAACAAAACTAGCAAGAAAAGAAAAGAAGTGAAAAAAAAATAGAGACAAAGAAGAAAAAAATGAGCAATAACCCGGAAAAAGCACAAATGGACATCATAAATGAATTATCCAATTCCAACCTTCCCTACCATTTTCATTTTACCCAATATACCTTAAAACTCGAAAAATTCCTAAACGAGTCCGAATTGTAAAATTGGTTACTGCACGGAGAGCTAATACACCAAAATATAATAAAAGAGAGTGAATGCGTGAATAAGAGGCAATGTTCCCATTTTTAAAACTGTAGCCCGTTGATGAGATCCTATCACTATAAAATTTCCATCTTTCTACTTATATGCGTGTCTTTGCGTCCATTATATTTACTCTTTATATCACGCATACAGAGAGAATAGCCACATTCCGAGTGATTCGTTTGAGAGAGCATTCCGTGAAAATTTGAAATCAAAACGAATTTTCGGATAAGTACGTAATGGTCAATCGGTGGAAATCCGCGGTTAAATTTTTGGCTTCGCACACAGGCACTATGATTTGAGACTTGTAAATATGACTTGATGATGACTATTTTCTGGGAAAGTTTGAATTACACAATTTTTACGTATTTTGAATTTTGTTTGAGTCGAATTTTGTGGGTATATTATCTGTAAATCCTCACGAGACACAACTCGTCCTACTAGGGTAACCTAGGGGTTTAAAGGCTTGTTGCATACGCTAAATACAATCGATTGCCCGCGAAAAAGGTATTCTATCCCAATAAAATGATTTTCAAGAGTTGAGCCTTGCGAGGATTCTTTTACATTGCTCGGGACGGGCAAAGTTCTAAGTTAGGGGGATTTGATTTGGCATAAATTCTTCCAAATTTATAACTTTAATTTAGTTACTTTTAGCACCTCGAACAACGTAATCAATTTGATTTTATCTCATAATATTTATACTAACTTATTCTAACGAGTACAATGAGTTCTTGGTATTTCCTACTAATTTTGCAGGTATTTAATGTCAATAAAGAAAGAAAGAAACCGGAAGAATCGAGGAAGAAAAGAAGGAAAAGTAAAAAGGGTAAAGTTATAATTTTTACTCAAAATTAGGATGAGGAATCTAAAGAGAAGTTGAAGATCCTTCAATTACGAGTACATAGGAAAAAATGACACCTCAATCGGAGTCCCACTGTGAAAGTTATGAGCAATCAAAGTTTGAAGAAAAAGTCAAAGTCAAAGGAAATGCGGACCGATCCGGATCCGACCGATTTGTAATGCCAATTTCCAGAGAACCCCGGACCGAAGACAGATCGAAGCTGAAAGAAAATAAATGAACCGATCTGTGCCAGTTCGATCCGGCCAAGAAAGAAACGAATCGATCCGAATTCTAGCCAGACCGAACCGAAGGAGGACCGGACCGGTCCGACTGTCGAATTTTAATTTTTCTATCTTCCTCTAATGGAGAGTCCTTGTTCAGCTAAAATTATTGAAGTTTTGTAGGGTATTTAAACTCGTTTTATTATCATTCTTAGGATGAAGAATTTAGCTAATTTTCCCTTCTTTCTGTAAAAACCCTAGTTTGAAGATTGATTACAAATTTAATTCCAAGATTGAAGATTATTCAGATTTTTATGGTTACAAGTAATTTTAATTGCTTCTTTTAATGCTTTGGTAAGATTGGTAGTTAATTTCTTCTATCCAATCTCCTTTCTACATCATGATACAATTCTTCCTTAGTTTAATCATGGTTTTTTGCAATTCAAAAATTGTTTTCATCAGCTTCAGCATGTTAGGCTAGATTTTCTAAGGTCGGGATATATGAACTCAACCTGCTGTGGTAGTTGCTTGTGTATAAAATTAGTCCTCTAAATTTAATGATTTATTACGACCATATTGCGTAGAAACCTGACAATTGTAGATCTTTGGATATTGTTTGCTTCTGGGTAACCGGGATGCTTTAGAATACAATTCGTGTGTAACTATTGCAATACCGATTTACTCGTCCTCTGATTAAGTATGGTGGGGCTTGAACCTCATATAGGTAATGCTTGGGAGTACTAAATTCTGGGTCGAATAATCATTTAAATTTACGATTAGTATTATACATGCAATACACTAGGTTGAGGGATTGTATTCCCGTCCTATTTTTTTCTCATCTCATAGTTTAAAGTTTTAAATCATTCTTCATAAGTATTTTAGGTAATTCAGAATTGTTGCATTTTTTCATAATTTCACAATTGCATCTAGTGTAGTTATTCCACAATTCAAATCACATTTTCCTTTTACTTTAGAGTCAGAGTTAGGACTTCCTTATCTATCCAACATCGTTACAACTTTGTTGTCCTATTTACCTGTGGATACGATCCCGACTTACCGGGTTTATTACTAACACGACAGGCTTGCACTTGAGCCTAGAAGAGAATGCACATTAGAGACACTTTCTGAGTCGTGTCAATTACATATAATGGGTGTGAAAGTTATATGAATTTAAAAAGGAAAATGATTAATTAAGTTAATGTTGATAATAACTTAGAAATTATAATTATGGCATACTCGGTTAGAGTAGGGTGGTTGCAAGGGGATTATATCAGTTATCTAGTCATGAGATAAATAACTAGGTAAATAAACCAAGGCGTTAGTAGTGCACATTAAAGGACGGTGAGGATTCCCTCAAGGGAGTGCGACACTAATTAAAATATGGAGAGCATGCATATTTACTTATTACTGGAAGTTAATCATTTGCTAAATGTTTTTCAAATGTTTTTGGGTACTAACCCTTTCTATAAAAACTTTTAAAAACCTTTTAGGTGTCCAGCTAGAGGGACGCCAGGCTTGACTCATTCCAGGGATCTGTTGCTGCAGTATGTGTGGATGTTGCGGGAGTTTGATAGGCGCCTCATTATTTTCATTCATAGTGTAGAGACTTCCTTTCAGTTATTCGAGCATGTTGCTCATAGTTTTATTTAGTACTTATGTCAGACCTATTGAGATTTATTTCTTGTTTTTACTTCGGTTGGATTTTGAACCGATGGCTTATTCAGTCAGTTAATTAATTGTTCTTGGTTGTTTTCAGTAAAATGGTGATTGGTTATATTATTTTGTTTCCGCATGAGTATTTCATTTAAGTTAATGAAAGATAAAACATGGCATCAGTCTAATTTTCTCACTTAGGTGGTTAGTAATTAAAAAGGCAAACGTGATGCTAAGAATGAACCAACTGAGAAACCTGTTCTCATTTAATTTAGGACTGATCACTCGGGGTTAATTAGGTAGGGTGTAACGTCGGGTACGTGCTTAGATAAAAATCCTTCTTGTGTGGGAGAGTTATTCGAAGACCCTAGCAGATATCGTCGACTAGTTGGGAAGCTGAATTTTCTGACTATCACCAGACCGGATATTTCATATGCAGTCAGTGTAGTGAGTCAATTCTTGGAGGCTCCGTCAGTCCCACATTGGGATGCTGTCACTCGTATTGTTCATTATCTGAAGAGAGCTCCAGGTCTAGGTATATTTTATAGGCAAAATGGGCACCTCAGGGTGGAAGGTTTGACTGATGGGAAAACATGATATATTTTTGTATTTATGATGTATATATATATATATATATATATATATATATATATATATATGTGTGTGTGTGTGTGTGTGTGTGTGTGTGTGTGTGTGTGTGTGTGTGTAATGTATGTATATATTGTTATTCTGGATTATACGTGCAATATCATAATATGGACACATATATACATACATGATTTAATATATATAATGTGTGTGTGTGTGTGTGTATGTATGTATTCATGTATGAATATATTTTTATTATGGATTATACATGCAATATCATAGTATATACACATATATAGATATATCAAAGTTATAAAAAATGCGGGACGTGATAGAGGCGCGGAGGTCAAGCCTTACACCTTAGAAGCTTAGGCGAGCCGTAGGCGTAAAAACGCGTGAAAAGTTGTTTAGGCCTTTTTATATATTTTGATATTTTTTAACCATAACAAGTCTATTAAAAATACTAAAATTGTTCATACCATAAAAATATGTCTGAATAATTACAAATTAAAATACAATTTAATTGTGTTGGATGAAATAATGGTTCGGTTTGTAAAAAGAGTCTTTAAAAGGTGATATCGTTTCACTAAAGCATTGTTGCTTTTTAAAAAAAGGTGCGCCTTAAGGCTTTTATCAAGAATAAGGCGTCAAAGGCTTAAGGCGTAGTGTTGCTCCTAAGCCTCAAGCTTTACGCGCCTATTAGAACACTGATATATATATATATATATATATATATATATATATATATATATATATATATATATTATTTTGTACATTAATAATACATAAATACAAATATATATAAGTATTATGTATGTATTGATAATATTATTAACATCTTGATCTTAGTATATATTATATAATTTAATAAAATATACATATATGTAATCTTTATACATGTACATATATATTTTTTATTTATTAGAATTACAAACGTATTAATGTATTATGTATGTATATTATATATTAAGGTATATATCCATACAATATTTAGAATGAATAATTCTGAGTTGAAAAATAAAAAATAGAATTTAGAAAACCCCATTTTGTCATTTTCTAAAAAACTTGATTATAACACAAAAAATTATAATTCAGTATTTAAAAACAGATGTGCCAAACCGAAATTATTATTAGAATTTTTTTTAAACACGAAAAACAAAGTTATAATTGACGACCAAACCGACCCTTACTTTTTTAAAATATCAATTTATCCTTTGTTTTTCTAGGCCCCATTTTATTTATTTTTTGCTTCGATTGAGGCGTTTTGTTTTAAATAAATATGAATATTGTTTTCCTTTCAAACATTTGACCAGGGTTATCATCGAACCTTTTGTCATTAAAACTCCTGCCACTGATACTCATTCAATAGAGTGCAAAATTAATTTTACAACATCAATTTTATATATTACCCACTTGATTTTTGAAGCATTAGATATGATACCATTGAACCGTTGTTTATTGCCTAATAAATCCACTACAAGACTAAGAAATTATATTTGTAATTTTTCTTCGCCTAATTAAATTTGGAGTGTTAATACAACAAACTCATTTTGTAATGTATTTAATTAAAGTTTTGGAAAAATAAAATTTAATTAAATTGGAGAATTTTAAAATTTGGGAATTGAAGTCCAAAAATAGAGAACATTTCAAAGTATTCTGGATGATGATTTTGAGGGTACCATCGATCCCGGAAGGGTCGAGATAGTCAAAATGACTATCATTGGGTTTTATTTCGGCTCCGGAATGTTTTTAAGTCAGTTTGACTCGAATAGGAGTAAACGAGTCATTTAAAGTGTATATTAACATTTAAAATTGGGGCTTATGTTTTAAGGGATTTAACAGGCTTACAGATCAAGCCTTCTCATTTGAGAGAAAGAGAGAAAAAGCCCTAGAGGGAGAAAGAAGAAGGAAAGAAGAAGAAAAGAAGAGAGAGAGGAAGAAAATCTTGGAGATTCCGACCCAAACACGACATTGAGGACGATCCAACCTCTAAAAAATTGAGGCAAGGGTTTAATCTTGCTAAATAAGTCATTTGTGTATTTCATTTCATAATTTGTGGGTTAAAGAAATGGATTTTGGGTATTAATATCAAAACCTAAATTTTTGGGTTTAAATCTTGAAAATTGATGTTTAGATATGGGTTTGATGGTGTAAAAATGTTTGGGATCAACTTTGGGTTGATTTATTGGCTTAGAATCATGTTGTGATGAAGGTTTAGGGGTTAGGAGTGAAATTTTAGGGTTTAGAATTCATAGGTTTTTATGAAGAAGAAGAACCCTTCAAATTCTACAAACCCGAATCGATTCGCCCCTTAAACGAATAGATTCAGCTTACGCAAATTGGCAGGTCTGCATTGACCAAATCGATTCTGACCCAAGGCAAATCGATTCGACCTGAGACAGAAGCCCAGGTATTTGGACCCAAATCGTTTCGCCTTGGAGGCTGAATCGATTTGCTAGGCCGAATCGATTCGGAAACAGGGCATTCGGAGGAATTTTCTCTATGGTGATTTCTAACCCTTTTTGGTTGGGTTTATTGTTTTGGGAGATCATTATATGATGTAAGAGATATGTTTATGAGACACATAAGGGGTTTCTCACATATTATGATTCTGGGGACTTCTTGGAACAATTTGGGGAAAATATATCCATGTATGCATTAGAGTTGTGTATAGAGATAGTGAGAAACCTCATTGGGGATGGAAATCCTAATATTAGATCAAGAGTGAGTCTAGATATGATGTGAAGTTGAGAACTCTTAAAGAGAGAGTTGCGAGGGCATGGCTCATAATTGTAGGCCGGGGGTAGTGCCAAATCTTTATGGTAAATAGGATTCTATTGAGATTAAGGTTTGGGGGCCGAAGAGAGAGAGAGAGGGGTCACATATCCTTAGAAATGTTTAAATTAAGGAACAATCGGTAACCCAATAGGAGTAAGGGTTCATAAGATCAAGTGAACCGTAGGTGAAATTGGGAACTAATTGGATCGTACTATCAACTAGAAAAAGCGGTAGCTAAATTATAGTCAGGATAGTTTACACATAATTGTGTGGAAATAATCATTGGGATTCCCATACTTGAAATGAAGTTGGGATATGTTGAGATTTATATACTATTAGTCATGTCTATGCCAATGGTCAAATAGTACTTGAGATAATTATGTACTTTTGAATATAGAGGAGATGTGTAGTGATGGTTTCCTACACTAAACTTTGGGTGATAAGCCAAATGTTGAATATAAACATATATTTTTGGGAGACTATTCATCATAGGAAAAATGGATGAATATGCTTCAAGTGAGGGATTATATTCACATATAGAGGTAAATTAAATGAGTTTGGGGTGACGGCTAGTATATTGAGGATTATGTATACCAATAGCCGAGTTTATATATCTTGTACATATGAACGAGAAAAAAATGGATGAATATGCTTCAAGTGAGGGATTATATTCACATATAGAGGTAAATTAAATGAGTTTGGGGTGACGGCTAGTATATTGAGGATTATGTATACCTATAGCCGAGTTTATATATCTTATACATATGAACGAGAAATAGTTTATATATATATATATATATATGTGGATATGTGGATATATATCTGTATAGATATGAATATATGGATATATTTATGTTGTGAATATTTAAACCGTATGTGATGGTTTAATATTTAATGATATGATGGGATTATATGGATGTGTATATATTGTGCATGTGAACGATATATATACTTATGTAGTTAAGCATACCCCACTCATGCTATCATTGGGAAGTTTTCGCGCAGAGGGTGAGCATCGTGGCTCAAGGAGCAGGGTGTGGATATTCCCCAGGTCATAGTCATCCATTGTGTTGTTATGTGATATGCATTTCTTTTGGGGTGGGACGTGGTGGGTATGTCTCATCTCATTGACCGGTTAGGAGCTATGATCGCTTCTCGGGACGTCGTGTGTGTGTGTTTGTCCCCAATGTCGGTGATATTAAGTCCGACCGTGGTCCCCAGGATGGTATGTGAGTAATGCCCTGGAAGATGATAACATGGTGCAGTTTATCGACGATATATATAGCCGGGTATATTATGTGCATGGCCATTATACATCATATGTGGTATGTACACTTGGCTATAGGAATGGATGATTGTATATATATATATATGGTTAGAATAAATGCCTATATATATATATATATATATATATATATATATATATATTTATATATATCCTATAGGTGAAAGGATATGGAATTTTCATGGAGTGCATCTTGGATGATTATGGTGTACTAGATTTTTGGGGGTTGATGTATCGCATTTAAGGACTATTTCGGTTACATCATCCCAAGGATATTATTGGAGATTTTGAGTTGTTCTTATATGGTAATCTAAATTTAGTAGTTGTAATGGTAGAATTTTATGTATGGCATAATGGATCTCTAGGATCGACATTGTCAAGGAGTAGTGTAACGGGGGGGGGGGGGGGGGGTCCTTGTTTGGATTTCTCTTTGCGAGACGCCCCACGCACGAAACGTAGTGCAGTGTTGAGATTGGATAGAAGTTTTGTCAATAATAATTTTGTATGCATGTCATTTAGAAATAAAATCATATGATTTAAACCCAAATGTATATGGGTAACGTATTAAGAATTAGAATTGATTAAATTATAAACTGGAATCCATTAAGCCTAATATGGCATATATGTTTGAAAATAATCAAGTGTGATTAGAAAGGGTTGGATTCTTGGGTATGCTAGGAAGGCAGGTCTTGGGGGTGTAGGCCATGCCTATTGGTATGTTAGGTTGTCCTTACGGGTGGGGTAACTTATTTAAGCTTTCAGGACGCGAATAGGTGCACGCCGTTAAATGAGAGGTGAGTTGGGATTTCGCGAGAGTGAGATTCCACTTTAATTATGAAATGAGTGCATTGATATTTATTATGCACGGTTAACACACTTGCTAAATATTTTCACAACTCGGGCTCTGACCCGTTTACTTTTCTCTCCTGCATATATGTATATATTACTATAGGTGTCCTACCGCATGGATGCCGGATGACATTCTATCCAGAGTCTTGGGAGCCGTGACAGGTGCGGACTGTTGCGGGACTTAGATTGTAGTCGTTTACTACTTCTTAAAAAATCAATGTAGGATTCAAGTTGTATATCGGGTTTACACCCAAGGGATATTTATAAATGTTTATATTTATTCCATTTCAGCTATTGCATTGTCTGTGACCCGAAAGCCTATTCGGGTACATTCATTTGTAGCTACTCATTTTATTTTATTATCGCATTTCATCTATCATAGTTCTTGTGTGCACATTTTTCTTTCCTTTGTTAGTAGCTTATAGTGTTGGTTTGTTGTCTGTTATATATTGTATTTAATTTTTAACATCTCGCTTATATGATATCGGGTAGTTAGTAGTATATTTTAGTACTTCCAGTTGATGTTGAGACTGAGCCAACTGAAACTCCTGATTTAATGTAGTATAGGGCCGGCCACCCGTTATTATTTTAAGCGGGGTGTTACAGATGGTATCAGAGCATCAGGTTCTATAGTCTTTAGGATCTGTGTGGGTTTTCTGCGTTCTTCCGTTAACGTTCTTGATATAATGCCTTACTATTAGGACTGTTGTGTTCACTGAGTTTATATTTTTTTGGGAAGTGTATTCACTTAACCGACGTTCTGATAACAGTTGCTTCTGTTTCAGACGTCGCCTAAATTATGTCTTCTAGGAAAGGACAAGATTAGAGATACAATACCCATAATAGATTTTGGGTACACTTTGATTGGAGGTGTTTGTTTTTCTCGATTCAGGCAGAAATAAGAAAGGGAACTCTAGTAGTGGTTCCGGGTGTTCTATCGGTGGCTGAGTAAGAAAGGGAAATTTACTCGAATGGCGAATCTTGGACTAAGTAAGGTAAGTATTAGGAGAGAGTAGTGTAGTCCTTGGGAGGTTTAGATTGATAAACTTGTTAATCTTTGTTAGGAAGCCTCGTGATGCTGACTTCTACCGGTGGAAGGTAGGTGGCATTGACAAATTGTTAGGGGTATCGTCCTTATTTAAGAAGGTCATAAGAAATTTGGAGACTCGGGTTTGTTGAGTAGGACATAAGGAGTTGTCGAAAGCCGAAATAGCGCTTTGACCTTCAAAATGGTTAGGAAGGATTTTGAGGAAGATGTTTCTCTTGTGGAGAAATAGGTTTAGGAATAATGATTGTCCTGGAAGAAGTAGAGAACTTTAAATAAGGACCCAAGGATGAAGTAAAGCAATTGGATTATGGAAGTATAAGGTTGAATACCTTTCTTTGGGTTTAAGTCACGCTTTGTGCGATATTGGGAACGTCGCGCGTTAGGTATATTGAGCGGTTAGCCGCTACGCCCCTAGGATGTATAAAATTTCCTTAGAGGAAGGAGTGAGTAATTATGGACTTTGTATGGAATCTTTTGAGAAAATAAATCGTCTCGTGAGGAGATAGTCGAGAGTTATAATATTGAATTCCGGGAGTATGGAATGTTGAGGTTTGTTGAGTAGTGACTATAAGGTTATTGTCTTATGGATAGGTTAGGGCATATAATTATAGTGTTCCAATGAGGGAAGGAGTTACTTGTAAGTAATGCTTTGGGGTGATGTAAAGGATATGTATGACTGGGAGGTTCAGAGTTTGGTAGATTTATGTTGAGCGGGTAATTTAGCTCATAGTTGTGCTAGTTTTGAGAACTAGGAATTGGTTAGAGTGTTGTATTTATTTAGACCTTGTGTCCTAAACATAAGGTGTTTATTTGGCGTGTCGAAAGACGCGGAATTGATTCATATTATATTATTGTATAGGCCTTCGGGAAATATCTAAAATATAAAAATCTTTCATAAAACCTTAACCGTGGTTCAACTAATCTCAATCCCCGACCTAGCTACACAGTAGTGTATTGGGAGGGTTCCTTGTTTGGATTTCGCTTGCGAGACCTCCCCCGCACGAAGGTAGCTAGCGTCAGGAATTGAGGAGAGTTCAACCATTGGGAAATTTCAAACTTCTATATATTTAATAGGTTTCCATAGATTATATTGCTGAGAGTTATATTATGATTTGAGGCTAATAGAGCCTGATTATAATTTTACGAGTGGAGCTCGACTAGGGGGTGTATGGGTGCCCTAGGTAGTAGTTTGTTTTAAAAATCTATATGGTTCAACGGGAGAACTAGGAAGGATCGGTATAATGATCCTTAGGGTTGATGTAAGGACTAGATGAGATTGAGGTTCTAGGCATATCTTAAATTTTGCGGGCGAATTTTTTTTAAGGGGGGAAGTATGTAACAACCATTGACTTTGGAGACTGAGAAATTAAATTTTTGGGAAAATAAAATTTAATTAAATTGGAGAACTTTAAAATTTGGGAGTTGAAGTCCAAAAATAGAGAACATTTCAAAGTATTCCGGATGATGATTTTGAGGGTACCATCGAGTCAAAATGACTGTCATTGGATTTTATTTCGGCTCTAGAATGTTTTTAAGTCAGTTTGACTCGAATTGGAGTAAACGAGTCACTTAAAGTGTGTATTAACATTTAAAATTTGGGCTTATCTTTTAATGGATTTAAGAGGCTTACGGATCAAGCCTTCTCATTTGAGAGAAAGATAGAAAAAGCCCTAGAGGGAGAAAGAATAAGGAAAGAAGAAGAAAAGAAGAGAGAGACGACGAAAAGCTTGGAGATTTCGGCCCAAACACGACATTGAGGACGATCCAACCTCTACAAAATTGAGGCAAGTGTTTAATCTTGCTAAATAAGTCATTTGTCTATTTCATTTCATAATTTGTGATTTAAAGAAATGGATTTTGGGTATTAATATCAAAACCTAAATTTTTGGGTTTAAATCTTGAAAATTGATGTTTAGATATGGGTTTGATGGTGTAGAAATGTTTGGGATCAACTTTGGGTTGATTTATTGTCTTAGAATCATGTTTTGATGAAGGTTTAGGGGTTAGGAGTGAAATTTTAGGGTTTAGAATTCGTGGGTTTTTATGAAGAAGAAGAACCCTTCAAATTCTGCAGACCCGAATCAATTCTCCCCTTAAGCGAATCGATTCGGCTTAGGGAAATTGGCAGGTCTGCATTGACCAAATCGATTTGGACCTAAGGTGAATCGATTCCGCCTGAGACAGAAGCCTAGGTCTTTGGACCCGAATCGATTCGCCTTGGAGGTCGAATCGATTTGGAATAGAGCCGAATCGATTCGAAAACAGGGCATTTTGAGGAATTTTCTCTATGGTGATTTCTAACCCTTTCTGGTTGGGTTTATTGATTTGGGAGATAATTATATGATGTAAGAGACATGTTTTGGAGACACATAAGGGGTTTCTCACATATTATGATTTTGGGGACTTCTTGGAACAATTTGGGAAAAATATATCCATGTATGCATTATAGTTGTGTATAGAGATAGTGAGAAACCTCATTGGGGATGGAAATCCTAATATTAGATCAAGAGTGAGTCGATATATGATGTGAAGTTAAGAACTCTTAAAGAAAGAGTTGCGAGGGCATGGCTCGTAATTGTAGGCCGAGGGTAGTGCCAAATCCTTATGGTAAATAGGATTCTATTGAGATTAAGGTTTGGGGACCGAAGTGAGAGGGGGGTCACGTATCCTTAGAAATGTTTAAATTAAGGAACAATCACTAACCCAATAGGAGTAAGGGTTTATAAGATCAAGTGAACCGTAGGTGCAATTGGGAATGAATTGGATCGTACTATCAACTAGAATAAGCAGTAGCATAAATTCTAGTCAGGATAGTTTACACATAATTGTGTGGAAATAATCATTGGGATTCCAATACTTGAAATGAAGTTGGGATAAGTTGAGGTTTATATACTATTAGTCATGTATATGCCAATGGCCAAATATTACTTGAGATAATTATGTACTCTTGAATATAGAGGAGATGTGTATTGATGGTTTCCTACACTAAACTTTGGGTGATAACCCAAATGTTGAATATAAACATATATTTTTGGGAGACTATTCATCATAGGAAAAATGGATGAATATGCTTCAAGTGAGGGATTGTATTCACATATCGAGGTAAATTAAATGAGTTTGGGGTGACGTGAGGATTATGTATACCTATAGCCGAGTTTATATATCTTATACATATGAAAGAGAAATAGTTTGTATATATATATATATATATGTGTGTGTGTGTGTGTGTGTGTGGATCTGTGGATATATATATATGTATAGATATGAATATATGGATATATTTATGTTGTGAATATTTAAACCGTATGTGATGGTTTAATGTTTAATCATATGATGGGATCATATGGATGTGTATATATTGTGCATGTGAACGATATATATACTTATGTGGTTAAGCATACCCCGCTCATGCTATCATTGGAAGTTTCCGCACAGAGGGTGAGCATCCTGGCTTAAGGAGCAGGGTGTGGATATTCCCCAGGTTATAGTAATCCATTGTGTTATTATGTGATATGCATTTCTTTTGGGGTGGGACGTGGTGGGTATGTCTCGTCTCAGTGACCGATTAGGAGCTATGACCGCTTCCCGGAACATCGTGTGTGTGTGTTTGGCCCCGATGTCGGTGATATTGAGTCCGACCGTGGTTCCCAGGATGGTATGTGAGTAATGATCTGGAAGATGATAGCATGGTGCAGTTTATCGACGATATATATAGCCGGGTATATTATGTGCATTGCCATTGTACATCATATGTGGTATGTACACTTGGCTATGGGAATGGATGATTGTATATATATATATATATATGGTTAGAATAAATGCCTATATATATATATATATATTTATATATCCTATAGGTGAAAGGATATGGAATTTTCATGGAGTGCATCTTGGATGATTATGGTGTACTAGATTTTTGGGGGTTGATGTATCGCATTTAAGGACTATTTCGGTTACATCATCCCAAGGATATTATTGGAGATTTTAAGTTGTTCTTATATGGTAATCGAAATTTTGTAGTTGTAATGGTAGAATTTTATGTATGGCATAATGGATCTCTAGGATTGACATTGTCAAGGAGTAGCGTAACGGGAGGGTTCCTTGTTTGAATTTCGCTTTGCGAGACGCCCCACGCACGAAACGTAGTGCAATGTTGAGATTGGAGAGAAGTTTTGTCAATAATAATTTTTTATGCATGTTATTTAGAAATAAAATCAAATGATTTAAACCTAAATGTATATGGGTAACGTATTAAGAATTATAATTGATTAAATTATAAACCGGAATCCATTAAGCCTAGTATGGCATATATGTTTGAAAATAATCAAGTGTGATTAGAAAAGGTTGGATTCTTGGGTATGCTAGGAAGGCAGGTCTTGGGGGTATAGGGTGTGCCTATTGGTATGTTAGGTTGTCCTTACGGGTGGGGTAACTTATTTAAGTTTTCAGGACGCGAATAGGTGCGCGCCGTTAGATGAGAGGTGAGTTGGGGTTTCGCGAGAGTGCGAGTCCACTTTAATTATGAAATGAGTGCGTTGATATTTATTATGCACGGTTAACACACTTACTAACTATTTTCACAACTCGGGCTCTGACCCGTTTACTTTTCTCTCCTGCATATATATATATATATATATATATATATATATATATATATATATATATATATATATATATATGCCAGATGACATTCTATCCAGAGTCTTGGGAGCCGTGAGAGGCGCAGACTGTTACATGACTTAGATTGTAGTCGCTTCCTACTTCTTGAAAAATCTATGTAGGATTCAAGTTGTATATCGGGTTTACACCCAAGGGATATTTATAAATGTTTATATTTATTCCATTTCAGTTAGTGCATTGTCTGTGACCCGACAGCCTATTCGGGTTTATTTATTCGGGTACATTCATTTGTAACTACTCATTTCATATTATTATCGCATTTCATATATCATAGTTCTTGTGTGCTGATTTTTCTTTCCTTTGTTAGTAGCTGATAGTGTTGGTTTGTTGTCTGTTATATATTGTATTTAGTTTGTAACATCTCACTTATATGATATCAGGTAGTTAGTCGTATATTTTAGTACTGCCAGTTGATGTTGAGACTGAGCCATTTGAAACTCCTGTTTTAATGTAGTATAGGGTTGGCCACCCGTTATTGTTTTAAGTGGGGTGTTATAGTAATACTAAAAAAAAGAGATGCAACGTAATTATATCTTTTTTGTGAAAAGAAAAAATTAAGGATAAAAAATAATAAAAGTGATTGAAAAAACAAAAAAATAATGGAGCAAGTTTAATTTTACACTTTGACGAATGGGTACTGATGGATGAACTTTAATGATCAGAAGTCCGGTGACATCCATGGTCCAATTTTTTTAAAAACAATGAATTTCTAACTTTTTTAATAATGCACCTCATTTTAATAATAAAAAAATATATATAAACTATATTTTGTAAAAAAATAACTGATAAAAACAGTGACTTAAAAAGATTAATTTTTTTAATTAAGGACAAAAAATTATGAACCATTTTTATAAAAGAAAAGTTTATTGTCCTTAAACCATAACGAGTACTATAAACTTAATTCTCTATTGTTAATTAAGGGTACAATCGGAAATTTTTTTACAAAAAAAATCTACTTTAAAAAAATAAGGACTATTTCTACAAAAATAAAGTTGAACGTCCTATATCTTTAACCAACGTCATTATAAGTTCTAAAAACGCATAATCTATATTTTGTATATATCATTGCTTGATGTAATCAAATTGTCTTGCCAATTATCCTATCTTATTCTAAGCATAACTCATTTTCTTATAATATTTGTGATGTTTTAATTCTTGTTGTTTATTAATATATATCTCACAAATATTATTACACATATAAAGATACGATAAATATATAATTTTTATAATATCAATTAAAATTGTGTTAATATCACAACTATTCTTATGAATACGAATTATATATTTTATACTTATAATAAGACAGATATACCTGATCTGACTTAAATCCCAATGTCTTCAGTTAAGGATTGGAGTTCATCAAAAGCATACTCATAATTTTATTCCATCTGATAATATTCTTAATAAATGAGTTTGAATTGATATTACTTCGATATGGATTTGATCCAATAAGAGTCATTATTGTATCGACGCAAACAATTGTCTAACAATTCACTTAGACCCCAAAATGGTATCTAATAAAGGAACCATGAGTTGGGTATGCCACGTGGCATGACACATGGTGATCAAATAGCTTTAACGATTTGGTCGTTCGTAGATCACGATGTAGCTGTAGGAAAAATGAATAAGATAACAACGAATATGACTGGATATAATTTCAGCATAACTCAACTATGTCATAGATAATATCAAGAACGCTAATCGAAACTATCAGAGAGTTACTAGAATATAGGAATCTTATATCTATAAATAGATGTCACCCTAATATTCAAGTGCATAGATATCACATAATTGTAACCATGGTTTGGACTCTTAGCTAACATCCAAAGCACTCCGAGTCATCTTCTTTTTCTCTTTATAAAAGTACTAAAGCATTGGTCTCCTTTCCTCGTGGACGCAGGCAAGTTGACCTGCAGAACCATGTAGATATATGTGTAATTTTTTAATACACTGCACCAAATTCTACGAATTGTCACCCCGTGGGGTTACGGCCCAAAGCCATGACCACATAAACTTTTAACGTGCCCATATCCATAATCCAGTGTGGTCATGGATGCTCTTGGGCATGGTCACGGACCAAATCCCTGACCAACATGGGTCACGAACATAGACCATGACTAGGTTGTCACATTCGTGGAGCCAAATTCGCGTCAAAGTTCCCACCAAGTTTGGTCACGGTAGGGTCATAGATAAGGGCCGTGATTAAAGCCAAAATTCACACCCATAAGGTTACGGATGTGGGCCGTGATGATATCAATTTGGTTATGGCAATGGGTCACGACTCTAGGCCGTGACCACTCTCCTTATAATACCCCGCACCTTCATTTCATTTCTTCCCGCATCAACCTCTCTCTCTTTTTCGGTGATTCTCAAACCCTAATCTCTCGATCTCTCAATCTATCTCTCAGTCTCAAAGGTAAATCCTACTTTTTTTTCTTTTTGTGTTAAACCCTAATGTATATTTGTGTATAGGTGTGTGAATGTGTGTGTTAAACCCTAATGTATATTTATGTATTTATGTGTATGTGTGTGTTTGTGAGTTCTTGTGTGTGTAGGTGTATGTATATTTGTTTAAACGTGTGCATATATTTATGTATGTGTGTGTACGTCTGTATACATGTGTGTATGTATGCATACTTTTTTTTTTCAAGAAAAGGAACGTTATATTTAGGTACTGAAAGTTATTGCATTATTTATTGGGTATTATTAACATTGATTAGGAGTTGTTATTTAGAGTTTGAAATTAACTGCATTATTTGAGGGTATTTTCATTATTAGTATTGACTGAATGTGGTTACTTAGGGATTAAAATAAATTGCATAATTTCAGGGTATTATCATTTAGGACTTGAAATTTATTTAGGTTTGAAATTAATTGGGTATTATTAGTATTGACTGAATGTGGTTACTTAGCGATTATAATACTTAGGAATTATTAGTATTGACTGAATATGATTACTTAGAAATTAAAATAAATTGCATTATTTAAGAGTATTGTCATTTAGGGCTTGGTATTTATTTAAAGTTTGAAATTAATTGAGTATTTTAGGTTCCGCACCCTAATCAAACTAATATACTAAAAATTCTTTCTTTATTATCAAAACCTTAATCAAATTAATATACCCTTATACCTTAACCGCATGACTAATATTCATGTCCTCGTATATTTTTCTCAGAAAAAATTAGGCATAGTGATAATCACTGGCAACAACGGTTGGACAGGTTGCAATTGGGCTGCAAATGAAACTCTTTTATTAATGAGTGTCATATAGAGGGTACTCCTATTTATAGGTATGGAAATAAAAAGATCGAACAATTTAACTACCTTGTAAATCGTGAAGTTAATTTCTAGCAAGATCACATGTTCGATCGCATTCTAATTTCCCTACCAGAAAACTAGGATGACATTATAAAAAATATATTTCACATACATAATCCCGACGTAGCCCTAACTTTGGTGACGTTGTTAGAGAAGTGAAAAAAAAAATCCACTCGTTCTAGATATAACTGTGAGCATTGACATAGATTGTGATGTCTCGCGCCATATGCACATTAAATTGAACCTTGCCAACAATTGAAAAGGATGGGATTCCAAGTTCATGCCATGGATATCTACACATCAATCATAGATTACCTTCCTCCTAGTTGGCCACGTGCAAAAATTCGTAGGTTCTTAAAAACTAATACCTAATGGATGGAGATTAGGCACACCGAACATATTCTAAAGTCTTACATTGAAAAGGTAAATATATATATATATATATACTAGTATATGCTCGTGCCTGAAGGCACGGTGAAATTTTTTTAAGATACGTAATCGCAAAACGACAAAAAAATTCAAAGTATGTAATTGCAAAATGACAAAAAAATTTCAAAGTACGCAATTGCAAAACGACAAAAATTCTGTTCCCCGACAAAACATAGTGCACTCTAAAGTATTGATTATTTAAACAATTTACGTTAATTTTTTACCACACACGTGAAACGATGAAAATTTTGAAAGTACATAATTGTGAAACGACGAAAAATTTCAAAATACGTAATTGTAAAATGACAAAAATATCATTCCCCAACAGAACAAAGTACCCATGCCTGAATGCACAACGAAGATATCCAAAGTACGTAATCGTAAAACGACAAAAAAATCCAAACTACATAATTGCAAAACGGCAAAAATTTCATTCCCCAACAATTAGGGTAAACAATTTAGAAAATTTAGACATAATTTTCTTTATTTGTTGGATTATCCACCCCATTAAAATAATCCTCTAACAACACTAATAGTTCGTCCTGAACCATGTATAAACAAAAATAATTTAATTAAAGGCATGAAATCATATCGACTAAATTAGACCACACTTAAACAAACAAAGATAATTATATTCCAAAACAACCACCGTACCATATTTGGTTGGCACCGTAATCAATAACAACCAAAATCCATGACAATACTCGTTTATAATAACAACCCAAATACCATTTATTTTTCCTACACTTAATAGCACCTACAACATCCATCCCAAATTATACGAATAATAGAATAGATTTTATAGAACAAAATTATATTGAAAGTATAATATCCTAGAAGACTAATTTACCTTTTAAGATGATTTTTCAAACATTATTGAATCTATCAACCTTATATAAAATTGACGAAAGAAAGTAAAATCAGTTCTTAGAGTGATAAAAGTTATTTTTCTCATAATCTCCTAATATTAGCATTTCTTACAACTCTAAAAGAACACAATGTTTCCCTCTACACTCAAAATCTATCATAGCATCCAAAATTCAAAATAGTCAATTAATCAACATATTTTTCAACATATAAGAGCAGGAAGAAACCTATCAACTATAACAAAAAAATGTCCTGCAAATTACTTTACCCAAGAATAGTCGCCGCTCTACTTGACTGTCTTTCATGGGCTTGGAGTAGGGTCACCTGGTGGTCGTGCTCTGTTGGGTTGAGGCGCTGCTGGGGTATTTTCTTCTCGGTGGGTTTGACTAGGTCTAGGTTGGAAGTTCTGGGAAATGTGTCCAAAAAAATAGTTAATCAAATGGAAAATACAATTCATGAATTTCATAGACAATCTGTCCAAATAATCAAGGGAAATCAATTAATTGCAATAACAATAACTCAAATATATGGATAGATTAGTATATGCAAACATAATCCCAGACTATTACCCACAAATATATTACTTTCAAAATCTTTAATAGAAGTTTAATAAATAAAAAAATAAACCCTGATTATTATCAGTGGTCAGAACATAAAAAAAAAATTCCAATCAGATCTAGAAACCGTTAGACATGGAAAAATTAGATTTGGACAAAATAACATTAATGGGAAAAATCGTAATGAAAGAGAAAAATCATAAATATTACTTTATCGACGGTGGCTGACAAATGCGTTACTATGGTCATAGTGTTGCGTTCCCAAACCACGTATGCTCCCTCATAAATGTCCACCAGATGGTCGTTGTTAAAGAGTCCATATGTGATGGCGCTGGAGTTAAAGGACCCGCATTAAACTCACACGTGTACATGTTACGGAAGAAGAGCTACCCTGGTGAAGCTGGATGGCATTGTCGTAGTAGATATAAAAAAAGCACCAACTGAAGATGCGAGAATATATTAAGGTTAAGCCTATGACACGGAGAAAATAAATTACAGCAAATGTATTTTTGTTAACACTTTATTATGCGGAGAGAATCGTAAACCAGTCGGGTATTTCTCACGAAATCCCAAAAATGAGACTCGTCTTGGACTGGAAGATGTGTTACCCGAACTAACTCCGATGACCGTTGGCTTTTTTTCCTCACCACAATCGAGATCTCACTATAGTTTTCTTCTTGTACGACCATGATCGCCAGCGCTGAATAAGGCTTTTCAGGAACATATCTGCCAAATGAAGAACACATCTCAGTGCTGAAATTCAGAGAGAGGGTGAAAAAGGGTAAAGAACACATCTCAGTGCCAAATATATACAGTGCTGAATAAGGGTGAAAAAAATGAAAGAGGCCTATCTCAGTGCTGAAATTCAGAGAGACAAAATACCTATTATTCCACCACGATGAGGAGTCACCGGAGAAAAATAAAAACCAAAAATTTCAACTTTGAAACAACAAAAAAAATAACTCAGAGAGAGAACTTGATACCTCTAGGTATGTTTTTAGATCTGTTAAATACTATAAGAGATCTACACCAAAAATAAAAATGTCATTAGATTAGTAATCTTGGCTGAGCACTTGGTGCAGTGGCAATAAAATCTGAATATTTCGATTCCCAAATATGTCTCTCCAATGACGTCTTCTTTGCGGGAATTGAACTTGGTGCCCTTATAGATGTAGTTGCCACAGGTGTTGAAGCGTATTCTCATGGGAAACATCATTCTCACCTTAATTTGTTGATTTTTGTGTTATTTCCTCCGAGGTATCTTCACAGGATCGAAGTTCGACGGCGCGTAGTACTTGTTCAACACCTTTCTCTCTCCCATCTTCTTTCAATCTATCGATCCAATAAACGATATGTCCAATAATATTCCCTATAACTCAAAATTGAAACCCTCACAACACCTTATTATTAACTGATAACCTTATGTCCAAATAACCAGCGATAACTTTGTGTCCGAGATACCTGAAAGGTAAAGAAAACATGAGACATAAATTCAACACATGAGACGGAAACATGAGAAGTTAGTAGCTATATAGTAGCTATAAAGCTATATAACTGCTATATAACAGTTGTATCAGCTATAACAGCTATATAACTGCTATATAGCATCTATAGCAGCTATATAGCTTCTATATATCAGCTATATACCGAAAATAAGGCAAGATCTACACTACTTGATATCAAATAAGTTTAGTTGTGCCTTATGTTGATCTTGGTCCTCAAACATGAACATTCAGTTATCAAAAATCACATCCCATTCCAACCAAGATTACACAACTTCTGAAGATGTATATTAATTAAAATGCAATGCGAAGATGGAGAGAATTATCTATTTTTCCTCCACATTATGTTGCCCTGTGTCTTGAATAAAATTCGCTAATCCTATGGCTCATCATTGCAAGTCATGCCTTAGTACCCCCTTTACATGAATCAATCTAGAATTACTAAAAAACACTAAAAAGCTTACCGTAATCAATTACAAATAGTAATTATCTACATATTCAATTGGTTATGTGGCGTGTAAAATTGTGCCTTCAAACTATATGTTTGTCGTAAAGAATTCAGTTGGTTCTCTAATAATGCTTGTGTATAGTTAGTTTGTCATTGAAATTTTATAATGGCTTTCACATACTTAGACCATATTACCACAGAAGAAACAATTACCACAGAAGAAAAAATTCCAATGACAAACTCTGATCAAGACCATATTTATAATGATAAGAGAAAACGAAAGCATCACATGACCATCTGGTGTTCTTACACACATAATCAATATGCTCATCACAATCGATATTCTCACCATAATCAATATGCTTTTGGCAGTGTTGTATGTGTGAGAAAAAATTAATAAAATAACAAATTTATTTATAAAAAATATCCATAATTTTTTTTTAAAAACAATATCCATTATATATAATGAATATAAAAATATTTATTCTTAGTTCTTAGTTAAAATGCAATAAAAACGAAAGTAGAAAATAAAATTGTACAAAAATTGTCAGATAATGAACCTTGAAGTAGAATCCATGTTCGATATGTTAAATTACCTCTAAAAGAAGTATAAACCATGAATGAGAAAGGATGAGTCAACAAAATTTGATACCCAAAACGTTAAAAGGAAAATCCCCAAAAATCTGGGTTTACAAAAAGGAAAATGAACTTGAATATAAAAGAGAAGAAACAAAATATCACGAGTTATTCAATTATTTCAGGATCCTCAATCCTGAATATAAAAGAGAAGAAACAAAATATTAGTTACGCCAGAAAAATCAAACCCACAAATACCATAATTCAAAGTTGTCAGATTTAAAAAAATAAAAAATGCACAAATCGTAATCCCAAAAACCATTTGAAACATAAAATTGAAACGAATCAATACCATTTGAAACCCACCTAATAGGATAGGAGACATAGAGAGAGGGAAAAACCTAGCTTGTTTTGTGTTTCTATGGTGCCATTATGATGAAACAAACCTAAAGTGAGAGGGTTTTATATCAATCGGGTTTTAAATTTGATTTTGAAGCGACGGATGAGGTTGAAGGCAGAGGAGAGCAACGCATCGGAGGAGGGAAAATTTGAGAGGGACGCAGCAGAGGAGGGAGACACGGGAGGGTTTGAGTTTTGGGAGAGAATGAGGGGGTAATCGTGAAAGAACGGGATTGCAAAAGCCAAAATGAGTAGTGTTAATTGTGAGAGAGAGAGAGAACCGTGTACTTGGGTAGTGTCAAAAAGGTTTCAATGTGTTAATTTCCTATTTTATACATGTATTTGAATTTTGGGTAAAAGGAGGAAAGGAAATGAAGGTTAAAAAAGATAGGGAACACAAATATGTAAGGGGCAAAAATGGTAAAAGAAATATTTTAATCTCAACCATTGGATCGTTGCCTTGTTGGCTTCGATCTAAACTGTGAAGTGTCTCCCGAACTTATAAACATTAAAAACACCATTGTAACTTATTGTATATATAGTCGTTAGCTTGATTAATTAATTATAATTTTTTAATCACTTATGATTTTTCATTTTTGTAGATAATGTCGTGAGGAAACAACCCAAGGGAACAAAGTTCTGAGGGGACATCGTAATGAAGTTCACCATCTCGTGCACAAATCAAATTCTCAACACCAATTGGTGAGCAATACACAACTCCAGCAATGGTTCCCTACTCTCCAAGTCTAACTGCTACGACACCCTCATTCAGCACTCCTGTTGCTTCAGCGCCCCCGTTCAACGCCGTCAATCCCACTCAACCCAAAACAAGCCCTTTGGGTTCTCCCATTTTGGGAATAAGTTGACGGGTGATACGATGGACGTGATGAAGTTTAAAGACCGATGTTTGGCTTTGGGAAAAATTAATGCGGGTGTTGGTCGACCGGACAACTGGAGTCTAATTGATCAAGCCGTCAAAGATGACATATACGATAAAATATGTAAGTATTTCTCATTTCTCGATCGTTTTAAGAATAAGGTTCTATCTCGGGTTGCTGAATTATTAAGGACATACAGGATAAACCTTCGAAAGAAACATTTACTGAAGGAGGCAACGAGCTTAGGTATTTTATCTTTGAAAGAGAGATAGCCTCCCAATGTTCAATTTCGATGGAGCAGTGGAATAAGTTTTTGGAGAATGAGGCGACGGAGAAAAAGTTGGCCCAAAGGGAGAAAAACAAAAAAAATAGGGCACAAAACACTAATATCTACAGGCTGGGATCCAAATCCTATGAGGATTTTAAGAATGAATGGGTGAGTAGGACAAAGGATGGTCCTGATATGAGTGAAAAACCTAATCGGTCCAAATTATTCATTCATGCTCGATGGGGTAAAGATAATGAATTCTTACCACACTTGGTTGAGTCACTAAAATCAATAGAGGCCATTAGCAGTGAGTCAATTTCGAGCCCTAATGATGACTTTGACCTTAAAAATTATGCCTTGACTAGGACCTTTGGAAAGGACAAAAGGGGGAGGACGAGAGGTGTTGGCTCACATATGATAAAAACAAAATTTCAACAGACCGCACCTCTCATGGATGAGTTTTCTTTGATCAATACTCGTTTATCGTCCAATAAGGAACGACAATTCAAGACTAATGGGGATGCCTAGGATATCAAAAATAACCTGGGAATGTTGATGAATCAAATTGGGAAACTTGTGTTCCTTTTCCAAAATTATGGGATACCAAGGTCTCCTCCTTAAGGTTACCCTTACCCTCATGCTCCTCCTCAAGTTTTTCCCTATCCCCCCCCCCCCCTTCAAGTTTCCCTTCCTAAATGCCGCCTCCAATATTCCCCTCCCAAATGCCACCTCATCCAGCATTCCCCTCCCAAATTTTGCCTCATCTAACATTCCCATTCCCCGTGCCTCTGCTAGTCACTAGACTTGTATCATCTTCAAAAACTCACAGTGACTATGGCAAAAAGTATTATTTCAAAGACCTGAGCAATAAGAGGGTAATTGAGGTGTGCACACTCATCTCCAAGGTTGTCGAAACTCTCATACACAACTGACCTTTGGAGATGGGTGAGGCTCAAATAATGGTGGACTTAATATACAACGGCTGCAGAGTTGTAGTTGTGTTCATTGAAAGTGGGGATGGTATAGAATTGAGGAATTATGCAAAATCTTTGCTTGCTTGGCCAATTTATTTGTTGGAAAAGATCAATTAATATTTTTTTTTGTTTTAATTGTAATAACATTTTCTTCCGTTTCAATTGTAATAACATTTCTTTTGTCAGTTTAAGAATATCGATTTTGTTTTATTTTTAATAATATATTTTTATTTATTGAGTTGTAAAAATATTATTTTCGTTTCAATTGTAATAATAATTTTTACCCTATACCCACATGACTGCAATTTGAAGATTATTACATGGATTTCCCACTACACAAAGAGTGGATGAGAGAGACTAATCGAATTTCAAATAATCATGTAAATGGCGATCAAGAATTTGTTAAATACGCTTTTAAAAGTCTTAAAAGTGAATTGATTATGTGTTCGTGCACCCGTTCTATGAACGAAAAATGTAATTCATTGGAATACGTTGAGGTGAATTTAATACAATGGGGAATCTTTCAAGACTATACAATATGGACATACCATGGTGAAAAAAGTATACCTTATGTTCCGGAAGAATCGTCGATACCCGATCACGTAATGGAATCCCAATGAGTGAAAGTGGTACATGATTCACCAACACATTGTCCATTAACCGACTTAATTGATGATGCTTGCAGACTCCACAATCGTCAAAACCCTTAACCTATGGATACGAATAATGCACATTATAGCGAATTAAATGAAAATTTTGATGTTGAGCTTCCAGAAGACCGGGAATACATATGGTTGAAAGCAGACGCGATTAGACTATTATATAAAGATTGCGATGAAGATCATTCGGTATTATATGCAATGATTGGTTTGCATAATTTGAAGAGTCAATTTAGTTTGTCTAGGAACAAGGTGACATGAATTCTTAAGTGGGTTAAAGATATTCTACCAAAAGAGAACACATTACCATATAATTATCTTACCATGAAGAAGATCTTGAAGGGTTTTGGTTTGAAATAAAAATCTATTCATGCATGCAAGTATGATTGCATATTGCACTGTAATGAGTACGAAGAAAAGGTTGAATGTCCTGTATGTGGTTAGCCTAGATATGTGGTTTATGAGAATGGAAAGAACAATGCTATAAAAAATCATAAGTGCTCGCAAGTCCCACAAAATATTTTGAAGTATTTTCCACTTGGGTCATGGTTAAAACAGTTTTTACTATACCGTGGATAGCGGAGGCAATAACGTGGCATTCTCGATGCGAGATGGTTGGGAATATGATTCGTCATCCAATTGATTCACCCATTTGGCAAGTTTCAAGTGAATAACACCATGAATTTGCAAAGGAAATGTGCAACGTTCATATTGTAACCTCAACCGATGGGTTTAACCCTTTTGATAATTTAAATACTGGTCAGAGTTCTTGGCCAGTTCTATTGACGCCTTTAAGTTTCCTCCGACACTATGCTTGAGAAAGGAGTTAACATTATTGTCTTTGTTAATACCGAGACTGAAGGCTCCTTATGATGATATTGATATATTCATACCACCATTAATCAAAGAACTTAAAGAGTTATGGGTTAAAGGCGTGACGACGTTTGACTCTCATAAGGGTGAAGGGTTCACACTTAAAGCAAGAATGGTGATGTGGGCGATCCATGACCTTCCAGCTTATGGAATCTTGTCTGGTTGTAATGTTCATGGTTATTATGGATGTACCATATGTGGGGAGAAAACTAAAGTTTGTTGGCTAAAACATAGTGGTAAGATGAGTTGTATGGTCATCGCATATTTCTACCGACCAGTCACCCTTTTAGGAACGAAAAGTCTAACTCTTTGCCTGTCGATCACGAGTGGAGAATGCCACCTTCTCATCTTTCTTATCAACAGATCGAGGAGAAGGTGACGGTTGTGTCTACAAGGAATAGGTACGTAGGCAAACACCCCCAGTTTGTAAACCTAAAGCGTAAAGCTAGGGGGATCCGAATGACCCTAGTAAAGCAAAGTTGTGGTCTATGCGATCAATAATTTTTTTATTTTTCCTACTAAAAGAACCATCGTGTAAGGCATGTTGTTGATGTGATGCACATAGAGAAGAATGTTGCATAACATCTGATAGGAACATGTGTGGGTGGATCTGATTCTAAAGATGGAGAGTGGGCCCGCATAAATCTACAGGATCTAAAAATAAAAAAGAAAATGTGGTTAAAAATGATACTATAAAAGGAAGAATTTCTACCCCCGAGCTGCTTCACTTTAATTACTGGTGAGAAGAAGATCCTCTTACACACATTGTTCAAATTGAAGACTCCAATCAATTATTCTGGTAAGCTACGTAGGGTAATAAACTACCAATTAAATGACTTGAAATAGTGCAAGTCTCACCACTGGCACATAATAATCCAATTAATCATTCTGTTATTTCGGTATTGCTTTTCTAAACATAAAGATCTCCATCTTGCGATTATGCAAATCAATTTGTGTTTTACCTTACTTTGTGAAAAAGTGGTAAACATAAGGCACAGTAAGATGTAAAATCAACTTTAGCAAAGGCAGTTTGTGTATTAGAGAAATATTTTCCTCCGCCGTTCTTCGACATCAGCATGCACCTGCTTATGCATTTATGCATGAAGCTTTGTTATTTGGTCTCGTTGGGTATCATTGGATGTATCATTATAAGATCTTGATGAAAACCTTCAACGATTACGTAAAGAATACACGGTATATTAGAGGGCCAATTGCTGAAGAATATGTAATGGTGGAATCATCTCTATAGGCTAGGGAACATATGTTAGAATAAGAGGTGAGGAGGTTCAATCCTCATGGAGAAAGAGTGATCGAGGAACCTAAAGAGTTTGAGGATGAATTGCCGTTTAGGAATCCTAAAAAGGTGAAACTCACAAATCTACAATTCGAGCAAGCAACTCATTATGTCTTCGAATCGCAAGATAAATTCAAATATTGGAGAGAGTAAGTATCTACTTAATTATTCTTCTTTGATTATTTTTTTTATATTTTATGATCTAAACTCTACAATTTACCAGTAGGAAGTACGAGAATAAAATTTCCCAAGATCAAAGGAGAAATTTCACAATAATTGATTTTAGGGCATGGGTATCAAAAGAGGTAAAATTCACATCTTATATGTGCGGTTATTTATTCGAGTGATAAAAACATGACCTGATACAAATTCATTAATAAATGCAGCTTCTACAAAGAGGTAATGTCTCTTCGAGGCTTGCAAGCCTAGCAAAAGGCCCTCATTTTCGTGCAAAAGAGTTTAAGAAATTCCGCACCAATAATTTTGATTTCATTTCATATCCATATGAGGAAATTTTTTTGATGCAAAATAGTGGAATATCAATTTCTACCTTGACCAGTTGTATCGTTAGTAAAAGTGATAAAAATCCAAAGAATACGGTGCTAACCTATTATGGGATAATCCAACAAAACCTAGAACTTGATTACTTAGATTTAACAGAAATCATATTTTATTATGATTGGTTAAAGGTGGAGGATACAACGAATGCTTGCAAAGTTGATACTCACTCCAAACTTATTATGGTAGATTTATCAAAGCTGAAAAGTAAAGATTGCACAGTCAACGAGCCTTTCATTTATGCCTTTCAGAACTTAAATAAGGTATGCTACTCGAAGTGCATAAATTATGGTAATTGTTCTATTGTTGTGCATGAACCAAAGCGTATGACTACTAAAGTGGATGCATTAAAGGGTCCAAAAGAGTTCCAGTCAGCTCATGATGACAACCCTAATTCGAAGGATCTTTTAGTTAATTTAGAGGAAGACTGAGTATCAAAATATTATGTTATCCTTGTCAATATGATTTGTATCCTATTATGATATTGACATTGTATTAGCGTTTTACTTTGATGTATGAATGTTTAGTAACTTTTACGAATGTTTAATATGATTTATATAAGTTAACTTTCGATAATATGTTATACTCAGTCGAATGTTTAGTTACTTTCACAAGTCGCTTGGTTTAAGAATAGATACATTTGAGTTTGTGATGGGATCAAATTGACCCAGCTCAATTTTCACGTGTTCCTATACATATACATTTGTTGATCAGTTTCATTGATGCAGTGTTCATAAAATAAAGTTAAATTAGCTTGGTTTTATGAAGATTGTATGAAAGAAACTAATCAAAAAATGTACATGTAAAGAATACACTGGGGGCTCCAGGATCAATTTGTTCTAATCACAGATTCTGAAGACTTTATTTAATGGCCTTCTTGGAACACATGAATCAAATAATATTTACTTTAACTAAAGTAGTTATATAATTGATATGCATTATCTTTTAAATCTTTTTGATAATAGAAGGAGTACGGGATAATTATTGGTTTTGTTTGGTTTGGCTGTTAGATAATTATTGGTTGTTGGCTTGTTGTTGGATTGTATGTTAGAAGGAGTACGGGAAAATTATTGGTTTTTATTTTGTTTGGCTATTGGATAATTATTGGTTGTTGGCTTATTGTTGGATAATATGTTAGAAGGAGTAAGGGATAACTCTTGGACATTATCTTGTTGTTGGTTTTTGGCTATTGGATATTCACGGGACCCCCGATTTGAGAACACAACGTTAATTTTAAAATATCTGAACTTAGGCTTAAAAACATGACGTTAGGGGCCGAAACCTCGAAATAATCCCCAAATGGCCCGGTAAGGGGGACCAACACCTCTCATGGGGCCGGTTGTGACGTGCTTTGTGTTTTCTCACTCTAATGGCATGTTTTCAAGCATAAGTGTAGATATTTTCAAATTATCACCGTCTTCTCAAACTGGGGGTCCTGTGACCATGCAATCAGTTCTTGCGAGTTAGGTTGGTCTCGTGTGAGGTGTTCGTACCTCTCACGGGGTGGTTTGGGGGGCTGGGCTGCTTCGTTTTTGCGCCCTCTAACGACATGTTTTCAAGCCTAAGTGTAGATAATTTTAAATTATCATCCTATTTTCAAATTAGGGGTCCCATGTCCACGTGGCCGGTTCTTGCGAGTTACATTGGCCTCATGAGAGGTATTCGTGCCTCTCACGGGGATGCTTGGGGGTGCTTTATTTTTTCTCCCTCTAACGTCATGTTTTAAGCCTAAGTTTGTATATTTTTAAATTGTTGTCATATTCTCAAATTGGGGGCCCCGTGACCACACGATCGGTTTTTGTTAGTTACATTGGTCTCGTGAGTGGTGTTTGCGCCTCTCATGAATCCATTTGGTGGGTGCTTTCGATTTTTTCCCTCTAAAGGAATGTTTGTCAATAAAATATGCCTTTTTTGTCCTTGCCAAATGCAGCGTGTTATAGAGCTCATTGAAATTATTCTAGAAAGGAGTACCGGATAATATGATGTATTTTCCCGTTTGGAATTTGATAAAATATTCCAAATACGACTCCTCTTATTACGAGGAGTGTGGCCTTCATCAATAACCACTAATATAGGACACTCCAATTGTATTTCCCCCCATTCTAGATGTTTCTCATTTACAACACTCCTTTTCACTTTCTTTGAGTGTTCCTTCGTCGTGATTCTCTCCTCTGAGGGTTGTTAAGCTCTTAATCTTCCTATGAGGCCACCTTGTAATGTTGAGTTTCCTACACCTCTTTTGTAATGTTAGGCTTAAAAAAATGTCGTTAGAGGGATAAACTTATAACTCCCCCATACAGACCCGTTAGCGGTGCCAACATCTCACACGGGACCAATGTAACTCATAGGAACCGACCGCGTGATCACGGGACCCCCAGTTTGAGAGAACAACCCGATTCGGAGAATATCCACACTTGGGCTTGAAAACGTTCCATTAGAGGGTGAAACCCTGTAACACCCTCCAAAAGGCACTGTGAGCGGTGCCAACATCTCACACGGGCCCAATGTAACTCGTTGGAATGGACCGCGTGGTCACGGAACCCCTGAATTGAGAGCACAACCCAATTATGAGAATATCCACACTTAAACTTGAAAACTTGTCGTTAGAGGGAAAAACCCCGTAACGCCCTCCAAATGGCCAAGTGATAGGTGTTAACACCTCGCATGGGACCAATGTAACTTTTAGGAATCGACCTCGCATTCACGGGACCCTCGGTTTGAGAGCACGACCCAATTATGAGAATATCAACACTTAAGCTTGAATATGTGCCTTTCGAGGGAGAAACCACGTAATGCCCTAAAAATGGCTCTATGAATGGCGCTAAGACCTCGTACGAGAACAATGTAACTCATAGAAACTGACCCCATGGTCACAGAACCCTCGATTTGAGAGTAGGGCCCAATTTTAAGAATATTCACACTTAGGCTTAAAAACGTGCCGTCAGAGGGAGAAATCCCGAAATGCCCCCCAAAATAGCCCCGTGAGTGGTGCAACGCCTCGTACGAGAATAATGTAACCCGTTGCAATTGACCGCGTTATCACGGGACCCTCAATTTGAGAGAATGATCCAATTATAATAATATCCATATTTAGGCTTCAAAACATGCCGTTAGAGGAAGAGACCCCGTAATGCCCCCCAAGCGGCCTCGTGAGTGGCACCAAGACCTTGCACGAGACCAATGTAACTCGTAGGAACCTATCCTGTGGTAAAAGTGCCCCCGGTAAGAGAGCACAATCAAATTTTGAGAATATCCACACTTAGGCTAAAAAACGTGCCTCAGAGGGCAAAACCCTGTAACGCTAGCCAAACAACCCCATGAGTGATGCCAACACCTCGCGGGGGCAATGTAACTCTTTGTAACTGACTTCATGGTCACGGGACTCCCAGTTTGAGAGCACGACCCTATTATGAGAATATCCACACTTAGGCTTGAAAACGTGCCGTTAGAGGGTGAAACCCCATAACGCCCCTCAAACGGGCCCGTTAGTAATGCTAACTCCTCACACGGGACCAATATAACTCGTAGGAACTTACTCCATGTTGAAGAGACCCTCGATTTGAGAGCGCAACCTAATTTTGAGAATATCCACACTTAGGCTTGAAAACGTGCTATTAGAGGGGAAACCCCGTAACGCCCCCCAAACGGCCCCGAGAGTGGCGCCAACAAATCGTATGAGACCAATGTAACTCGTAGGAATCGCCCCCGTGGTCGCAGGACCCCCGATTTGAGAGCATGGATCAATTATGAGAATATCCACACTTAGGCTTGAAAAGGTGCCTTAGAGTGCGAAACCCCGTAATGCCCCCCAAATAGCCCCTTGAGCCGCACCAACACCTCTCACCGGTACAATACAATCCGTTGGAACCAACCTCTTGGTCACAGGACCCTCGATTTGAGAGCACGACCCAATTTTGAGAATATCCACATTTAAGCTTGAAAACGTACCGTTAGAGGGCAAAACCCTATAATGCCCCCCAAACAGCCCTGTGAGCGGTAACAATACCTCGCACGAAACCAATGTATCTCCTTGGAACCGATCGCGTGGTCATAAGACCCCCAGTTTGAGAGCACGAGCCAATTTTAAGAATATTCACACTTAGGCTTGAAAACGTGCCGTTAGAGGGCGAAACCCCATAATGCCCCTAAAAGGCCCTGTGAGCAGCGTAACACCTCATACAGGACCAATGTAACTCTTTGGAACCAACCGCGTGGTCACGGTACTCTCGATTTGAGAGCACGTCCCAATTAAGAGAATATCCACACTTAAGCTTGAAAACATGCCGTTAGAGGGCGAAACCCCGTAATGGCCCTCAATGGCTCCGTAAGCAGTGCCAACACCATGAATGGGTCCAATGTTACTCATTAGAACCAATTGTGTGGTCACGGGACCCATGATTGGAGAGCACGACCCAATTCTAAGAATATCCATAGTTAGGCTTGAAAACATGCCATTATTGGGCAAAACCCCGTAACGCCCCCTACTCGACCTCGTAAGGGGTGACAACACCTCGGACGGGACCAATGTAACTCCTAAGAACCAACCTCGTGGTCATGAGACCCCTAGTTTGAGAGCATGGACCAATTATGCCCAATTTTTTTTAATATAGCTAAAAGTGGTCACGAACTTTGACAGTGGCCATTTTTATTTTTTTTATAACGTATAAACAAGGTCACAAATATGAGCCATGACCATCATAATATTAAAATGTTTGGGTCACGTCTAGTGGCGTGACTAGTCACATAAATTTTGAATATTACAACATATGTTGAAAAACTGGTACAACCAAAACACATCATGCACTACAAGTAGTCCATGTCCTTGTGGATCCATCATGATGACATTATGTGTTACATTTTTTAATCCACTTTAACAAAAATAGGTTTGTGGTGGTTTGAGAAGTTAACCCCTAGGTTGATATCCTCTTATTGGGAATTGGCTAAGCAGTTCACAATCTTCTTCATCACTAGCAGCAAAATGGTGAAGGAGGTTGACTTCTTAATTTCCATTAGATGGAAGAAAGTGGGAGTCTCTTAGTATGCACACTATATGGTAGTGGATGATATTTAATGAGATTGATAATGACAATGAACACTTGAGAAGTTGGCTCTGTCTATGGATGAACTTTTAGCGCGTATTGAGAAATATGTCAAGGTTGAATATGAGCTCCCCAATATTGGTAATCAGGTCAAATATACTTTTAAGAAATCTAAGAAGAATGACATGAATAAGAGGTATAATGTAAGGGCCCAACTAACTTCCAACAATTATGGGCTAAGATAAAAAATCTTATAGGATGATCGAAGATGTCAGCTAATAAGAATGCCTAGCTAATAGTAAACACCTTATTTAAGGAAACAATTTATAATATCCCTCCTCACATAAAAGACAATTCATACTTTAAGAATCCTCCCAAGATGGCCAACGACCTAAATGGTAGGGACACTAATCTTCATTGAACTTATCATGAAGACCACGACCATAAGATATAGAACTATAAGATGTTCAAATAACACTTGAAGCACATTATAAAGGACGTCCACCTAAAAAAATATATTGATTTCGACAGGATGAAATCCTTAGTTTGGGTTAATGTCCTATATAAGAAAGTGGATGACGATCTCCCACCATTACGATTGATTATATCCATACATGGTTATACCGATTCGTGCCAATGCATGAGTTAAAAGATTTGAGAGAGACTCAAAGTTTCAACCGGTGTGTAAGAATGTTTACAAGTGGAAGTATCCATGCATATCCTTACCAAAAAATAATGAAAGGATATTGATATCAACTAGATGATCATATTCACTGATGAGGACTCGGTCGAAGTTAATTTACCTTATGAGGAATCCTTGGTCCTCCCTCTCAGAGTGGACAAATTCTCTAAGGAATTGATGTTTACTCAACTTAAGTCAAGATCAGTTGAAGTTCCCCTTAAGTTTAAGGTAAGTCCTCCATAGGACCTTTTTCATTTAGGCCAACATTGTGAGTGGAGTGAGAAACCTTCTTGAATCACGTTATTGGTACGATAAGGAAATTCGAAAGGAAAGATTTCACCTGTATGTCTCTTTTGAAGCCAAGTAGCCCCAGGAAAAAAATTCCTAACAAACAAGTTTGAAGAATGATGCTCAGGTTTCGTTGAGCATTTTTTCATCAATGCATAGTTATTCTATTCAAGTGGAGTTCAGAAGTGAATTAGGGAAATCAATTAGTGTGGAAGTAAAGAGAAAATTTATACTATGAATGCTATATCAGAAGATCAGGCTATTACACGCCCTACATATTAGATTGCATCTTTTCCTCCATGAAATAAGAACCAATAAGTCAAGTTCCATGGGCATCCCTCAAAGTCTCATCTCAATTCGATGCTTTTTAAGGGAATGCTTTTTCTTTCTAATCCTAGGCCTTGGATTTCTTTACCCTTTCTCAAAGAGGAAACCATATTTTCTTAATGGTCCCGAGATACCATTGTGGTTTGTTCTTAATAAACAAGTTGTCCTAAATTACCCAATAGTCGTAGTAAGATCAGTCAAAGTTTTAAGCAAGTTACAGGGATGCCCAAATAGTGGAATGTCAAAAGAATACTAGTTGATCAAGGAAGTTCCTGACAGATCATGTATGTTAATATTTCATAAAATCTAATACTTAGATATAATGGTCGTCCCTATTATCAGTTTCAATGGTAATGTGAAAAATCCACCACGATAAAATAAATTTTCGATCAAGGTCAGCCCCGGTAATAATTCGATTAAGTTCATTGTAATCCAGTTGAATTCACCATACAATGCCATCCTAGGTAGATGATGGTCCCATACTATGAGAGCTGTACCCCTTCTCTTCATCAGAAGATCAAATTTATGATTATTCAAGGAATTATTAAAATTAGGGGTGATCAATCCACAACACAAAATTATTTTATCACTGTTATCAAAGAAAAGAAAGCCTAGCCTAAGAAAATAAAAAATGATGATGATTTTTAAGAAAACCAACCAAAATAGCGACCAAAGGTAACTTGATCCAGGGGGAAGGAGACCAGACTTGCGTAGACCAATCGAGTAATGAAGGAACTCATAACTGTTACTTTAGACTTGTCCCATCCAGATAACACACTCCTCATTAGATTATAACTACAATAAGATAAGGAATATCAACTCATTCATTTCCTTAGAAGGAATATCAACTGCTTTATTTTCCTAACAACCCTTTGATATTCTAAGAATCGATCTAAATATTATTTTCCATCAACTGCACGTGGATCCCTCGTATTGTCCTGTCAAGTAAAAATTCAAGGAAGTGAGGCCTTGATAAAGTTAAGGTGGTGGAGAATGAAGTTTAGAATCTGATTTATGTCAACTTTATCAAATATGTTCAAATTCTAGATTGGATATCTTACACAGTCGTGGTAAAAAGAGGAGTGGAAAGTGGAGAGTTTGTGTCGACTTCACAGATTTGAATAAATCTTGCCCAAAGGATAACTTATGAATAAATATTTTCCAAATCTTACATTGAATCAAATAACTCATCGATTCAATGAGAGTCTCTCAACGCATGCCCTTTATGAACGCTTACTCAGAATATTCGGATACCCTTATTCGGTCCCAATTAAGAGAAGAATTATTTCATCACAACGCTAGGACTTGAATGCAGTAAAGTTATATCGTTAGGCCTTAAGAATGTTGGGGCAACATACCAGTGTCTTGTGACCAAGATGATTTGGAAGAAGATCTACTCAACTATAGAGGTTTTTATTGATGATATGCTTATCAAAACAAGACATGTGGCTGAATAAATCAAAGACATTTCCAACACCTTTAAGATCATAAAAGACTTCTGGATGAAATTAAATGCCTCCTTTGGTGTCAACTCTAACAACCTTTAGGGGTACTTGGTGACGAATATAGGTATTGAGACCAATACAGACCAGATCAAGTCAATTCAATGCATAAAGAAATTAACCACTATTAGAGATATTTAATTCTTAATCAGATATTGACTGCCCCTAATCGATTCATATCAAGATCATCAGACATGTGCCGTCCATTATTCCTAGTGTTAAAGAAATCAAATACTATAATTTGGACACAGAGAATAACAAACAGTATTTGATATCTCCCCTATTGTGTTACACTTATACCTAGAATTTTCTTAACATGCAACAACTAGAGAACTGGCCTGATACAAGGATGAAGAGAAACTATTAGTTTATTATGTTAGTTAAACTCTCTTAGAATCCATAAGGGGGGCACATGCCCATTGAGAATTTTTTATAATTATAGTACCACATATTTTTATATAGTATTTAATTAATAGTTAAATTGATTATCAAATGTAGATGACTTATTATATGACACCTGGTATGTTATTTTATAATTTGAGATGTTAAATTTTTGATATGTTATTTAGTATATTGAGATGTGACTTTGATATGTCACATGTGTTATTTTACGTAATTGATTTATATGTTGATTTGACTGTATTGCTATAGATGTAAGCGAACTCATAATAACAACTAAATATATAGGTTACTCAGTATTTATGGGCAGTTATGGAATAGTCAGGGGTTAGTTGTCGGGAGTTTTTTTCATTTGGATTATTCCCTCGACATCGGTTCCCAATGATCATGAAATAAGTTCTTATAATATCAAGTCACTAAGTAATTAATTAATAATCAAGATTTAAATTTAAGCTACGTTTATTAGCTAATTAATTATTTTCATAAGATAATTAAATTAACTTAATAAAAGGAATGACTTGCAAAAGATGTTAACCTTAGAGTAGGTTTGTGAGATGGTTATAAAGTCAATTTTAAGTTTATTGTAGTGGAATTTTATCCCATTGATTTAATATATGGATTTGGCAAAGTTTTTGGTCATTTGAAGCATGTTTTGGGCATTTTGGGTTAGGTTATTTTAGGGCCTAACCCTAATTTCAAGATTAGTGATTTAATATAACCTATTAACTTAACCTGATTACCATAACACACATTGGGAGAGACCTAGCTTCTAAGGAAGAGGATGAGGAAACCCTAGCTTGTAGATTAGCAGATTTGCCTAAAGAATTGGGGAAAATTCTTCAATCAATCCAATGTAAGTTTACTTTATTTGAGAATGTAAAAAGAATTGTATTTGAATGATAGTAATGATTGAAATCTATAAGGAAAATAATATAATCTGATTTTGTTCATACTCAAACCTAAATTCATAATTAAGATTGATCTAATGAAGAACCATAGTTTTGTATGAAAGAACTTATGTAACTTTGTGAATGAATCGTGTAATTAATCCTTGAAATCGTGTAGTATGATATTAAAACTATTGAATATGAATTATATGATTTAAAATTAATTAAATCCATAATTTTTTGATGTTATTATTAGATTTATAGAGTAATTGAACCCTTCTTGATTAATGAATGAACGTAGGGTTAACTTTATAAATTATGAGATTTAATATTTAAAATGAGTTGTGATCATCTAAGACTTATAGAAGTAGGTTGCTAGTTTACATATGATTTTTTATATGTGAAGGAGGATGGCCAATTTTTAGTTATAATGTTGGTTCAATTGAAGTTTTTTATCTACGTCTACAATATAAGAAAGGCAGAAGAAGGAGGGTAACCTGGGCCCATCGAATCAATCCGACCCAAGCCCGGGTCGATCCGATATTGATGGATTCCTAGGTCAAGTTTGTTAAAGGGATTATTTTGTTAGGGTTTATATTGGGGTTCTATTTTCATACTTTAGATCATTTTAAATATATACGAGGGCAGTAGGTTTGGAGATTAAAGCATAACACTTTAGAAGTCGATTAAAAATTTGTAATGGAAGTTAGAATTTCGTGATAACATGAGTCGGATAAAAGATTATAATATAATTTTTACCGAATGAGTATGGATAGAGGATTTAAAATGACTAGGTAAACAATATGTTGGAGATTATATTTATTTTAGGAGATCTGAGTTTCGGTACGAGATTTATAGTACCTGTCGATACTTAGTTATTGTGTAGAAACAATGATAGACTAGAACATAGTTATAACCGATTGAGTAGGGTAGTTATTGACTTAGAATGATCCTTATAATCAATAGGCATGAGATAATACTTAGACTTTAGAGCCTTAGGATCTCGGGATAGTATTTTATATAGACGAGAGATTTATATGTGTAACCTTGTCAAGTAGAGTTTACACCATATTTTAACAGGTGCATCTTGTGATGTTTTTTGACATGTCGCTCCATGATGGGGGAAATTAGTAGTTATTATATTGTGGTTATTGCTAGAATTTTTGGTGGAATTAGTGGGTAGTACAAAGAAGTTATTATTTGAATTCGAACTAGAGGTTACTTAGAGATAAATATGGGTGGCTATTGTAGAGAAATAATTTAACTTTTAACTGAAAGAGTTAGCTATTACACAGAATTATAAATCCATCTATAACAATACCCATTTTCCATATAAAGTTTGGACAGACACAATACGTTGAAGGTGAGGCTCATCTAATAATCTATATCATTCTCAGCACCGAAAGCATAATATGACATTTATAAATTCTAAATCAACATGCACAATAAACCATTTGAATAATAAATGATAATAAATAAGTCTGACACCCAACTAGAAACAAAGCCACCAACATAAGTATATTTGATCTCATAAAGACTAAGTAATAAACTTCGGGATCAGGCCCATACAATCTCTAAAATAATAAAATAACTGGAAGAAAAATAACAACCTAAACTAGAGTCAATCGAACTGGAGTGACTAATAAGCAAGTATGACCAGAAGTATGGTCTCCTGTCAGCATTGTTTCTAGTTCCATGAGTAACCCTTACAATACTACCCACAAGAAATAACTCATCCATTATACATTTTAAATGGTATTGGGTTCATTTTCAATTGTTTACATAATATGTATAGGTAATTAACCGTTTAATTACCCAAAATCCATCCCCAATTAATATTCTTACTTTAGGAATTAACTATCTAGTTAATTGTTAAGTTCCTCAATTGTAGATAGCGACAAAAAAATCTATTTTTAATTAAATATCCAGTCACCTGGATAACTTGCCAAATACTTGCTTAAGTTCTTAAAAATCACCTAAACATTTCTCCGGTCCTAACCTGACCCAAACCCAAAAGAGTCGTTCTAACGAAATTATACCTCCTTCAAATGAAATCTATAGTTTCATTTTAATGACATCATGTCTCATTCAAATGATTGCCTATTCTCATTCTAATGACCTTTTGATGAGGTTCAAACGACTGGGAAGAAGCCCCGATCTACTTGTGTTTTCCTATACGTGTTTCATATTTTCAAACCCAACTTTCATCCCAATGCTTTATCCAATTTTATTTTAATGAATATAAGTTCCCCATGATCTAACAACACTTTTTAGATGATTATTAACATAAGATTACACCTCAAAAATCTAGAAAATTAATCTAACCTTGGATTTCATCTAACCTAATATTTATGGTCAAATTTCCTATCTAATCATTCTCAAATTTCAAGCGTAAGGACATAATTTCCTTAGTCCATAGTTTACATAGAATATGTTATATAACGCTATAACCGTCATAGAAGTTCATGTTCATATATTCATAAAGGCGGATTCGGATTTAAAGCATCTTCAACATATGCGTAATATGAGGTATTATTACATATAGAATGTGTTTAAGTTTCGTAAATGCTTTACTTTAGTATTGGGATATTTTTCAAAACTGTTTTTGTAAAGTTGAGGCATCTTTTATAAGTCAAAATTAATGTTTTCAGACCTATAGGCGAGCTTTTTAAAATGACATTTTCTCATCCCCTTCGTTCAAATGACATTGACATGTGTTCAAAACAAGAACTTCTAACGACATGAAATATCATTTGAAGGGTCATTCTAACGACATCGCATGTCATTCGAACGAATTCTATCGACATGTGCCCCCTCAAAAATTTTGATCAATTATAAATAATTGTTTTGAAGACCTTTTTCATTAAGACTTTTAATAGACAAAAACTACTTTTTGGGAGACCTTCAGTTTTCATCTTTTAGGTTTAAAAACCTTGCTTTTGATTAACGAAAACATCCCAATTCTTTTGAATCATATGTAGAACCCAAGATACCTTTTGAAAGTTTTATCTTTATGGAGTGCCATCTCTACTGCTGATTGGTGGTTTTTGTTGGAGCTGCTTGCTGATGACTACAGTTATTGACGTTTTAGAGGGGATGTTTGCTAGTTGATAGGCTGCGGTCTATGTGGGTTTGCTATGATAAATTCATTGCAGGTTTTATTATGTAGTTCGTAAGTTTCGATTTATGTTATATAGTGAAATAATGGTTAAACCCCAATTTTTTTCTCGAACCTTGAGATTTGTGATTGTTTGAATTTGTATATTTGATTTATATCACATAGATGCATGATTAGGGTTTAATTACTTTTTACAAAAGATTGACTCTAATTAAATAAATTTAAATTTGGAAATTCGCAAATTAAATTGATAATCTATATCATGCACTTTACAAATTAGTATCAGAGCAGGTTACTCTAATTTATCGAGTGATTCTTTTTCCACAAATTTTTGTGATATCGATTCTTTTTGAAAAATCTAAATTTGAAAATTTTTACCATTTTTTTGATGAAGAACTAATATAATCAGTTGGCCGTCTTTGATGGTACGAATTATGCCTATTAGAAAGCCCGCATAAAATCTGGTTTAAAGACTATTGATGAACGTCTATGGACTATTTGTGAAAGAGGGTGGACTCCTCCCATTGTCACCGTTAATAATGTCATAAATTCCAAACCAGTATCGATTTGGACCAAGGATGATTATAAATGGAGTAATTTTAACTCCCATGGCCTAAGCGCACTTTTTGGAGCCATCACCCTTGACGAGTTCTGTCATATAATGATGTACACTACGCCTAAAGAGGCATGGCATATCCTCCACTTGACAGATGAGGGTACCAACACAGTTAAGGTGTCTAAGTTGCAAAATTTGACTACCCAGTTTGAGACTATCACCATGTCAGAGTCCAAGTGTTTTGACGAGTTTTATGATAGATTGTTAAACATAATCAATAAGAGTTTTAATTTGGGTGAGGAACTTGAGGACATGAGGGTTGTAAAAAAGATTTTTAGGTCACTCCCACCTCGTCTTGTTCCTAAGGTCACTGTTTTAAATTCTATGGGAGTATTAGATACACTTAGGTTAGAAGAACTCGTAGGAGACCTTCAAATTTATGAGATCGACATGTTTCCCAAAACCAATAAGCCTAAGGATAGTGGGATTAAACTTAAGGCGCAATCTATAAAAGGTGAATAAGTGTCTGGGAAGAAAGATAAGAAGAATAAAGAAAGAGTTTGCGAGTTCGAGTCTGAGGGATAGTTTTCATTTGATGATGTGACTATGTTTGCTAAATTTTTTAAAAAGTTTCTCAAAATTTTCAAAGAAAATTCTTCCCATAAAAGGATGTCTGAGAAAAATAAAAAGAAAGAAGATGCCAATGAGATCGGTGAGAAAGAGAAAGAGTAAGAGGCGATATGCTTTGAATGCAAAGGCGAATGGCATAAAGCATTTGAATGTTTCACTATGCTAAAGAGAAAGGGAAAGAAAGTTGTTATGCCAGCCACTCTTAGCGATAGTGATGATAAGGTAAATGATTCTGGCCATGAGTCATCACACGGTATTTTTATCCTTTATGGAAAGTCAAATGAGCACACTTAGTTTGTCCCATGGTGATGAGGACACTTGTGTACGTAAGAGCCCCAGTGATGATTTGAGTGTTTCGAGTGAGAGTGAAAGTGAGGGTGAAAGCGATATCCAAAAAGTGTTTAGAGAATTATATATCGAGACCTCAAAAATGAAGAATTTGAATAAGGAGTTAGGTATTAAGGTGTTATATTTGGAGAGAAAGATATAATTTTTGAGGGGATATAATGCGTCGGCAAGTCAACTCGAGCATGTGAAGGTTTTTTTAAGTGAGCAGTTGATCGTCTTAGGCCGGGAAAAGAGTGAACTTACATACCGTGTGTTCCAACTCGAGATAGATCTCGAACGTACCTGGAAGGTCGAGTTTGTTATAGACGATACATCTAAAAAGGTAGGAAAGATTCTCCTCAGTCCCACTTTGGCTAATGTTGAGAGATTAGGAATAGGTCATGACGGTGCATCTACTTCCCATGTTACACCCGAGCCGATTACCGAGTTTGTGATAGATCCATATGGTTCTCAACCTAACCCACCTAGGTGTCCATTACCCTATATGAGAGTGTGTCTTAGAAATTTGAAGAGAGGTGTTCCTAGGCCTGTGTATGTTTGCTCCCATTATAACAAGAGAGGACACCTTAGGGAATTGTGTTTTAAGTTGGGTAGTGTATCACATAGATTTTTGTCATGTGTTCCCACACACGCACGCACACATGATAGTTTGCAGGATCCTGTGCATCACATGAGAGAGTTTGTACATATTAGAAAGCAGATTAAATGTTTAGTCAAGACTTCACATGAATTGATGAATGTTTTTCATAGGATGTCAACACCTTTGAAAAACTCCTCTGCATTTAGTGGTTGAGGTTTAGACTTGTTAGCTAGCATAAGATGTTTTGCATGATGATATTTTATGCCTAGTGTGTTCCAATTTTGTATATATTCTTTTTCCATTTTGATATATTTTTCAAAAAACCCAAAAAGATTTTTATTTTTGAAATTTTTTGGAAAAATACGAAAATATTTTCTATTTTTTAATAAGATATTGAAAAAGGCAAAAAGATATATTTTGATAATTTTTTTTGAAAAAAACAAAAAGAATTTTGTATTTTTTTACACAGTTTATGGATGGACATTTAGGATGACCAAGTCACAATATCATTCCATATTCGTGAGACTATTTCATAGTGTTTTGAGATGATACATCATTTCATCTGTGTGATTTAAAATGTTTCAACTCATTAAGATGAGATTTGAGATTACTTTCTATATGTTTGATTCATGATATCCTTTAATGCACACTTGCATAGATTTATATGATTGTTGTGCTTGTATATCACATGTATCCTGTCTTTAAAACGAACCATATGCGATAAAATTTGAAAATGAAAGTAGTGCATGTAAGAACCATTGCTCATGATGAATTTGTTTAATATAAAAATATAATGAATGAACACGGGAAAAGGGCTATGAAAGGAACACATGTCCTTTGTGATAAAGCCCCCATTTAAATGAGAAAAAAGCGTGACATTGTAAAAAGTAGCCAAGGTCTAAAGAGTTTGGAAAGAACCAAAAAAGTGTGGCATTATAAAAAGTAGCCAAGGCCAATCTAGTTTAGTTTGATATGATCATTCAAAAGATTAGAATTGAATAGAAAAATATGATCATTATTATATATGGGGGAGTTTGGTTGGAAATATGTTAACGAATTTGCACGTCCTGACAAAGCCTTGAAAAATCATTACATAGTTTTAGACGTTATTGGTGTGGAAATGATTTTAGACTTTGATTTGTTGATTAGATTGAGTTGATGTCATTTTAATTCAATAATTTTTACACCTAAGGATGATTTTGAGTTCATTCATTAGGAGTATCTATATTCATCGTGCATATTTTGTTGTATGTATGTTTGAGTTGATTTACCTATTGAATATGTTCACACCCATTCATTCAATTTCTATGATTTTGTTATCTTAGTGTAAATTCATAGTGTGTGTTGTTTTTGTAAAAAAAATTCTTAAAAAATGTTGAAAAATAAAAAAGAGTATGTGGAGCCTTTCGAGTTAATCCTTGCATGAGCGTAGTTGATTTATTCATGATGTTTTGCTATGCTTGTGGTGACACTCCGTATTTATTTTTGTTTATTCTTTTCCTTATCTATTTCGAATAAATAAAAAGAGGGAGAACGAATTATGAATTATGGGGGAGATTAAAATTTACTTGATTTGATTTGATACTTGATTTATGTTATGTCATTTCAAACTCGATACGTCACAAAGGTATTTATTTTGTTTATTGTGTGTAGAACTTTGATGATCATTTGGATAATACACAAAATAAGCATAAGGAAAGCAAAGAGATTTGAAGATTTCAAAGTTGAAGATTTTTTAAGAATTTGAAGACTTGCATTTTTAGTATCTTTTCGATTTTTGGGTTGCATGGGAGGGTATTTGATTTGTATAGGTATTTTATTGATAATTCGGATGTTTTTATTTTGTACCAGCATAAGCATAGGGGGAAATTTGTAAGGACATAATTTTCTTAGTCCATAGTTTACATAGAGTATGTCGTATACTGCCAAAACCGTTAAAGAAGTTCACGTTCGTACATTCAAGAAGACGGATTCGAGTTTCAAGCATCTTCAACATATGCGCAACATGAGGTATAATTTCATATAGAATGTGTTTAAGTTTCGTAAATGCTTTATTTTAGTATTGGGATATTTTTCGAAACTATTTTTATAAAACCGAGCCATTTTTTCTTACTCAAAATTAATTTGTTATGACCTGTAGGCGAGATTTTTAAAATAATATTTTCTTGCTCCCGTCATTCAGATGACAAGGCAATGTCATTCAAACGATAGCTTCTAATAACATGCAATCTCATTTAAAGGGTCATTCGAAGGGTCATTTATGATTTTCTTCAAATGAACTCGTATTTTTTTTGGTTTTTTTAAGGATAGTTTTTAAGGTAGTTAGTAACGACATCAGATGCCATTCAAACGACATGGCATGTCATTCGAATGACTTTTATCAACATGCGCCGCTCAAGATTTTTTGATCAACTATAAATACCTGTTTTGAAGACCTTTTTCTTTAAGACTATTGATGCTCGAAAACTACTTTTGGGAGGACCTTTAGCCTTCATCTTTTAGGGTAAAAAACCTTATTTTTTATTCACCAAAACATCCCAATTATTTTGTGAATCATTTGTGGAACCCAAAATACTTCTTGGAAGTTATCTTTGTGGAATGACATATTTACTACCGATTGGTGGTTCATGTCATAGTTTCTTTCTGATGACTGTAGTCATTAAGGTTCTCGAGGGGATCTTTCTTGGTTGATAGGCTGCGGTTTATGTGGGTTTGTTGCGGTAATTTATTGCATATTTCAGTGTGTAATTTGTACGTTGAGATTTATGTTATATAGTGAAATAAAGGTTTTACCCAAAAGGGGTGTTTTCCTAAACCTTGAGATTTGTGATTGTTTAAATTTGCGTATTTTATTTATATCACATAGATGCATGATTAGGGCTTAATTAATTTGAATGAAATATTGACTATAATTAAATAAATTTAAAATTGGAAATTTGAGAATTAAGTTGATAATCGATACCGCACATTTTACATCAAGGCTTAATACATGAATTATAATCTTCAATTCATCACTCCTACAACATGACTTTTAAGGTTTAATCCGTAATAAACGCGATACTTAATTTTGGGATTTATCACCAATTAGTTTAATCCTTAAACATCATTGTTTCAGATTTATTCTTCAAATTCATAAAGTTCATTCCAATTATTCAAATCATCAATTTAACTAATTAGCCCAAAAAGTTCTATGAGAAATACACAAGTGAATTAAGAACGAATTGGAATTGACTTAGCAAGAAAATTCTTCCCTCAAACGATTTATTGGAGATCTCCTTCTATTAGATCCTTGACCTTCCTCCCTTTTCCATCCTTGCAAACATCTAAAATGGCTATAGAGATAATAGGTTTGTATTGTTATAGTTGGGAAATGACTTCTCAATTTTTAATTACCCAATTATAATCACTAATCCTGAGTAATCCATAAACCCCCACATTTAGGCCACCAAACAAGCCCAAAACCATATTCAGATTGGCCTAATAACTCCCTTATTGGTATACCTACCCCGAGCCTAATTTTTGATAAATGAAATACCTAAACGAGTCCCAAAATCATCGCGAAACGTTCCAAAACTATATATATCCCAATTACACATTTTGTTATATTAACACACCACATAACAATAATTTAATTAACATACAATTTATTTTCTACGACTAAACATAACATGCGTAAATGAATCATATAAACATGCAATTATAACTAAGAAATTTATTCACGAATTTATTTGATTAGATTTTACCAAATTACTTTAATTTATATCGATTTAATTTATTATGAAAAATATGGGGTATTACCCTTCTCCCCACCAATAATGGAATTTCATCCATGGAATTCTAAACATACCTGACTAGAAGAGCTTTGGATACTTCACTTGCATATCGTCCTCGGTCTTACACGTCAACTCATCCTCACTGTGATGTCCCCATTGCACGCATAATAAAGGAACAACTTTAAAACAAAGTCTACGCTCCCTACGGTCCAGAATAGCTACGGGGATCTCCTCATAAGTTATGTGAAGATGAAGCTCAATCTCATTGAGGTCTATATGCTAGAAGGCTATCTCACCCTAAGAAATCTCTGCAATGATGAAAAGTGGAAAACACCACGTGTCCTCTATAAATGATTTGCTAATGCTAATCGATATGCCACATGTCTAATACTCTTAATAATTTGGAATGGTCCAACCTACCTAGGAGTTACCTTTATTTTTTCCCCTAAAATGCTCACACCCTTCATGGGAGGCACCTTGATCTGCACCTTATTACCGGCCTCAAAACCTAAGTGCCTCCTATTTGCATCAGCATAGCTCTTCTACCTATCCTCAATAATCCAAATCCTAGCCCAAATCATCTCCACCTTCTTTGAGGTAATCCTGAATGAACTCTAGTTCAATAAGTTTGTTCTCCCCCACTTTCATACATGCAAGGGTGAATGACAAGGCCTCCCATATAAAGCCTCAAAAGGTTCCATGCCAATAGTAAATTGTTAACTACTATTGTAAGAAAACTCCACCATTAGAAAGTACTGATCATAATAACCTTTGAAATCTAATATTCACATCCGTAGAATATCCACTAACATCAAATTTACTTTCTCCGTTTGACGATCCGTCTATGGGTGGTACGAGGTACTCAACCTCAACTCCACCCCAATGTCTTCTAGAAAATCCTCCAAAAGTGGGACACAAATGTCTTGTACTTATCCGATATGATATTAAGACATACTCCATGCAACTTCATAATCTCTTCAAAGAAAATCTTAGCATACTTATTTGAAGTTAATCTGTCTAAACTAGAAAAAAGTGAGCTACCTTTGTCAAACGGTCAGTGATTACCTAGATAGAATCATATCCGACGTAGGTATCCTTGTGATAAAATCCAAGGAAATGCTTTCCCACTTCCACATCGTAATCTCAAGAGGCTATAGCACACCCACGGGTTTCTAATAGTCCACCTTCACCAAGTGTCATGTGGATCACTTGGAAACAAAAAATGGCTATGCCCTTCTACATACCTTCCCTCTAATACTGGTGCCTTATGTTTTGATACATCTTATCCTATCGAACATACTGTAAAATGTGACCCATAAGCCACTGTCATAATGGCTCATCTGAACTCCTTATCCCCTGGAACTACCAACCTTCCTTGAAATCTGAAATCCGGTGTCTTAGCCAATTAAATAGTGCTCTACTCCTTTAACTAATGATTGCTTAACCATCTCCCGGATAAGATAGTCCTTTTACCTATGCTTTCATGAGTCAAATTATGATCTTAGGCGTGATGGTGAGAACTACCATAAAAGCACATGTTAAATCATCATCAGTATGAAGTGATTTCCATTTTACCTTCCACAATGTCACTAACTCCATTATTGGCTTATAGCTCAAAGCATCCATCACAAATTTTGCCTTTTTAAGGTGGTATTGAATATCAAACTGTTAGTTTTTCATAAACTCAATCCATCTCTATTGTCTCATGTTCAACTCTCTCTGCATGAACAAGTACTATAGGCTCTTATGGTATGTGAATAACCAAAATTTCTCCCCCAGGAGATGATGCCTCTAAATATGTAAATAAAATACCATAGCTACAAACTCCAAATCATGTGTGGGGTAATTACTCTCATGAGTCTTAAACTTTCAAGAAGCATAAGCAATTGGCCTCTCTTACTGATTCAACACCCCTCTATGTCCTCACAAGGATGCATTTGCAAAAACCTTAAAGTGAATCCATATATGAGGTAAAGCAAGTACTAGAGCCATAGTCAACCTGAACTTTAGCTCATCAAAATCCCCCTAATACACATTATTTCAAATAAATGGTACATCCTTCCTCATCAGTTTCATCATAGTCTCGACTATCGTTGAGAACACCTAAATGAACCAACGGTAGTACCCTGCCAATCCTAGAAACTACGCGCCTCCATAGGTGTACTAGGTTGTCCCCTCTTTATTACTATAAAAACCTTTCCTTGATCTATCGATATCCACCTCTTAGATACTATGTGGACCAAGAACTGTAACTTCCATAACCAAAAACCACATTTCTCAAACATAGCATAAACTGGATGGTCCTGTAATGTCTATAAGACTACCCATAAATGTTGTGCACGCTCCTCTGTGGTTTGAGAATAAATAAGTAAGTCATTTATGAACACAATGATGAACCAATCTAGTAAGTACCTAAACACCATATTCATTAGGTCCATAAACATTTTTGGTACATTGGTGAGACTAAAATTCATAACAAAGAACTCATACAACCCATATCTCGTCTGAAATGTTGTCTTCGGGACATCATGGTCTTGATTCCTCAGCTGATGATACCTCAATCTCAAATTGATCTTAGAAAAATACACTTCACCCCTCAGTTGGTCGAACAAGTCATCAATACGGGATAACGGATACGTGTTCCGTATAGTGACCTTTTTTTAACTCTTTATATAATCAATGAAAACTCTCAATGATCGGTCCTTCTTCTTAAAGAACAAAATCGAAGCACCCCAAGACAAAGTACTCCTCCAAATAAATCTCTAACCTAGTAACTGCTGAATCTTATCTCTAATCTCTCTCATCTCTAAAGGATCCATACAATACGGTGCACGTGTGATGGGTCTCGTACCTTAAATCAATTCAATCAAAAACTCAATCTCTTTGCTAGGTTGTAACTCTGGAATCCCTCTAAATACATCAGAAAACTCGCTAACAACTTGGATGGAATCTAAAGAAACAATGACCTTAGAATAAGTCTCCTCATCAATGCAATACAAATGCGTGCTTTAAGGACTTAGTTTCTATCTTGTCCTTAGTTCCTAGTTTACATCGTGTATAGCGCATTTTATTCCAACCATCAAGGCATTCAAGTTCACAAGTTCAAGAAGACGGCTCCGAATATCTAGAATCTTCAACATCTATGTAACATGAGGTATACTTTAGTATGGACTTGGTTTTGTGTTGCTTAGATTTTTTACTAAGTATTGGGATACTTTTTCTAAACCGTTTTTTTACAAAATAAGGCATTTTTCAAACCTAATATGTTTTCTGAGATACTTGTAGGTGAGATTTAAAAAATCATTCATGTCATTCAAATAACATTATAATCTTGTTAGATAGGTTATTTGACATCCCAATGTTTTTCAAACGACACTAAGATCTAGTTCTAAGGAGATTTCGTCACCTCCTACAGAAACTTGTTTCGTGAAACTTTTTGATTAAGACTTTTATTTTACTCAAACTGCAAAATAACTGTAAGATAGTCTTCACTATTTAGGGTAAAAATTGTTTATTATTCACATAAATCAATCCTAATTACTTTTGTTAATGTTCTTTAGATCCCAAATACTTCTGTAATGAAGTTCAATCTTATGGAGTTATCTCTCTACTGCTAATCTTAGGGATACTCGAAGGTATTTCCTACTGAAGGAGGAACTACAATTCTTGTAATGCCCGAGGGAGTCATTGTTTAGTCAAGGCTGCGGTCTTTATGGGTTCCTATGGAAATTCATTACAAATTTCTCTATTGTGTTATAAGTTACAATTTGAAAACATTAGCGAAATAAAGGTTTTTCCCTGTGGGAATTTTTCTTGAATTTGATTTTTTTTGAATCTGTGATTATATGCTTTATTAATTTATTTATTGAATCACATAGATGCATGTTTTGGGTCTAATTAAAATTGGATTTTGTGGGATTGACATCTAGTTAAATAAGTTAAATCTATTGAAATATTGCGAACTTTGAAATTGGTATCACATCCACGTTCACAAACTAATATTAGATATTTTTTGTCGAGATTTTACCTCTTCAAATTGGTATTATAGCAGGTTGCTCCAAGTTATAAAGCGATCCATTTTTTGCAAAAAAAAAAATTGTGATATCAATCGTTTTGAAAAATCGATTTTAGAAAAATCGCAATTTTTCTAATGGATAACTTATATAATCGGATGCCCATCTTTGGTGGCACAAATTGTGCCTATTGAAAACCCCTATGAAATCTTGTTTAAAAGCAATCGATGAAAGAGTTTTTCTCGTATGTGTAAAAGGGTGGACTCCTCCCACTATCACCATTGAAAATGTCATAAATGCCAAGACCGTGTGTGATTGGACTGATGATGAATTTAAGTGGAGTACCTATAAATCCTAAGGCCTTAGTGCTATTTCTGGAATCGTCACCCTCTACGAGTTCCAATGTATTGTGACGTGCACCACATCAAAAGAGGCATGGAATATCCTATAATTGACACATGAGGGTATGAACGCCGTTAAGGCGTCAAAATTTCCATATTTGACCATCCAGTTTTAGACTATCACTATGTTAGAGTCCAAATGTTTTGATGAGTGCTATACTAGGCTGTCGGACATAGTTAACATGAGTTTTAATTTGGGTGAGAAATTAATGATTCGAGAGTTGTGAAAAATATTTCAAGGTCATTCCCATCCCGATTTATTCCTAAGGTCAATGTTTTGAATTCTTTGGGTGTATTAGATTCACTTAGGTTAGAAGAACTCGTAGGAGACCTTCAAATTTATGAGATCGACAATGTTTCCCCAAACCATTAAGCCTAAGGATAGTGGGATAGCTTTAAATACTCAAGTTAATAAAAAAAGAAGAGATTTTATGAGTTTAATTCTGAGGGTGATGTTGAGTTAGATGACTTGGCCTTATTTGCTGAAAATTTTAAAAATTTTCTCAAAATTTCCAAAGAAAATTCTTCCAATAAAAATATTTTTGAGAAAAACAAAAAGAAAGATGGGGTTAAGGATAACAGTAAGAAATAGGAAGAGATGATATGTTATGAGTGCGAGGGAAAATGGTATAAAGCTTTTGAGTGCCCCACTATGCTAAAGAGAAAGGTCAAGAAAATTGCTACTACGGTCACTCTTAGCGATAGTGACATCAAGTTGGATGATTTTGAGGATGAATCACCACATGAAAAGTGCGATTCTTTCATGGATAGTCACGTGAGCACATCTAGTTTGTCCCAGGATGATAAGGACACTTGTAAATGTGAGAGACTCAATGATGTTTCGATCTATTCGGGAGATACTGAGTGTGAGAGTGAGATTGGAAGTGAGGGTGAAGGTGATCTCCAAAAGGTGTTGAGAGATTTGTACATTGAGATGTTAAAAACTAAAAAGTTGAATAAGAAGTTAGGCCTTAAGGTGTTATATTTGGACAGAGAGATAAAAGTTTTGAGGTCCTATGAGGTATTGACGAGTTAACTCGAGAAGGTGAGAGTTTCTTTATGTGAGCAGTTGATCGTCTTAGGCTGGAAAAAGAGTGAATTGACCAACATAGTGGCAAGTCTTATGGGAGACGTTCAATCTTCATTGGAGACTCATGAGAAACTGGAAGACCATGTATCCCAACTCAAGAGAGATCTCGAACGTGCCCGGGAGGTTAAAGTCACTATAGAGGATACATATAAGAAGGTTGAAAAGATGCTACTCGGTCCCGCTTTAGGTAATGTTGAGAGACTATGAATAAGTTATGACAGTGCGTTTACTTCCCATGTTGCACCTGAGTTGGATCCCGAGTTTGTGATCGAGTCGTATGGATATCAACCTATCCCACCTAGGCATCCATTTCCCCATAGGAGAGCGCATCCTAAATATTTTGAGAGAGGTGTTCCTAGGAAAATTTATGTTTGTTCCCATTACAATAAAATAAGATAACTTAGGGAATTTTGTTTTAATTTGGGTTATGCATCTTTTAGGTATTTACCTCGTTATGCTACTATACCTATTCACACACAAACACACGCACACACACACACTTCCACACATGTTACTCCACGTGCTCCTGCACATAACGTGAGAGATTACGAGCATTTTCTAGAGCAAGTTGAGTATTTTGTCAAAACTTCACATGATTTTATGGATATTTTTCATAGGACGTCACCACCTTTGGAAAAGACTTCCGAACCTAATAATTGAGGTTTAGATTCGTTTGCTAGCATAGGATGGTTTTTATGTTCATATCTTTATGCCTATTGCTTGTGTGTATGTCTTTGTATATTTTTTCATTCTGATATATTTTTCAAAAAATCCAAAAAGAGTCTTGCTTTACTTGAAAATTTTTGGACAAATACAAAAATATTTTATGTTCTTTTTAGAAAAATTGAAAAGCCAAAAAGATTTTATTTTTGATAATTTTTTTAAAAACACAAAAAAAATTCTATTTCTTTTAATACCATATATGGATGGACATTTAGGATGACCAAGTCACAATATCATTCCATTATCCATGTGACTTTTTGATAGTGTTTTGAGACGCAACATCATTTCATTTATGTACTTTATAATGTTTGGAGTCATTAAGATGTCATTTGTGATTAGTTTCTATATATTTAACTCATGATTTTCTTTAATGCACACATGCATGAGTTTATTTGGTTATTGCACTTGTCTATCACATGTTGGTCAAATTGTTTTCTTCTCAATTATGCCTTTAAAATATTCCAAATCTGATAAAACGAGACAATGAAAGTCGTGCATATAAGAACCGTTGCCAATAAGAATTTATTTTATATTGAAAAAATTGAGGGTACATATGAAACGACTCTGAGAGGAATGTGAATTTTTCCTAAAAGACACCTTTTGGAAAGAGTTTGAGAAAAAAATTAAGGCAATAAAGAGATAACATGCCAAAAGGGGCCAAATAGTTTAGTTCGATTGATCTTTTAGAAGAAAAAATAGAAAATAAGATCGTGTTTATCTTTTGAGGGAGTTTGGTTGGAAATCAACAGGTTTGCACGTCTTGATAAAGTCTTGAAAAAATATTACATAGTTTTAGACGTTATTGGTGTGAAAATCATTTTAGACTTTGATTTCTTGATTATATTTAGTCAATATCATATGTATTCAATAGTTTTACCCCTAAGGATGATTTTGAGTTCATTCGTTAGAAATATCCAAAATTCATTGGGCACATATGTTGTGATTGTTTGAGTTGATTTTCCTATCGAATTTGTTTACACTCATTCATTCCGTTTTCACATTTTGGTTATCTTAGTGTTAATTCATGGTGTGTTGTTCTGTAAAATTTTTTTTTTCTTGAAAAATATTTGAAAAATCAAAAATTATTTTTGGAGCCTTTTGAGTTTATCCTTGAATGAGCTTATTTGATATATATATATATATATATATATATATATATATATATATATATATATATATATATATATATATATATATATATATATATATTTGTGATGATTTTCTATGCTAGTTGTGACCCAATCCGAATTAATTATGTTTTATTATTTTCCGTGTCCATTTCGGACAAATAAAAAGGTAGAGAACGAATTATGAATTATGGGTGAGAATTGAATTGATTTGATATATCTTGATTTGATTTATGTTGTTTATCTCATTTCAAACTTGATACGTCATGAAGGTATTTTCTTTATCTATTGCGTGTAGGACTTTGATAAGCAATTGAAGAGCACACAAAATATTATCAAGAGCAAACGATTTGAAAGTTGATGATTTTTGAAGACTTATATATTTAGTATTTTTCCACTTTTGGGTTCATGAGAGGGTATTATATTTTTATAGGATATTTGCTGATAATTCGAATTGTTTTTATGTTGTACCAAAATAGCCATAGGGGAAAATTTGTAAGAAAATATTTTCCATCTAGTCCCTAGTTCCAAGTTTACATCGTGTATGGCATATCCTGTTCCAACCATCAAGGCATTGAAGTTAAAAAATTTTAAAAGACGGAACCGAATCTCAAGCATCTTTAACATCTATGCAACATGAGGTATACTTTGGTATGGATTTAGTTTTGTGTTACTTAGATTTTTTTACTAAGTATTAGGATACTTTTTATAAGCTATTTTTTACAAAATGAGGTGTTTTTCAAACTTAAAATATTTTCTAAGATACCTTCAGGCGAGATTTAAAAAATTGTTTCTATCGTTCAAACAACATGGCTATGTCGTTAAAATGACATTAAGATCTCGTTCTAACGAGATTCCACCGCATCAATTTTTTTGTTTGCCTATGAAAACAAGTTTCGTGAAGCTTTTTGATTTAGACTTTTATTTTATGCAAACTGCAAATTAGTCATCACTTTTTAATGAGAAAGTGTTTTTGATTAACAAAACGTAATTGCGACTCAAACACTTCTGTAACAAAGTTTATTCTGGTGGAGTGTTGTCTCTACTGATCCTCGAGGGTATTCACTACTGAAAGAGATACTGTGATTCTTGTGATTCTCGAGGGAGTTATTGATGCATCAAGTTTACAGTCTTTGTGGGTTCTTACAGGAATTCATTGAAAATTTCTTTATTGCATTGTAAGTTACGAGTCGTGAACATTAGTGAAATAAAGTTTTTTTTCCGATTGCATGATTTATTGTTTTATTTATTGAATCACATGGATGCATGTTTAGGGTTTAATTAAAATTGGATTTTTCTGAGATTGACATCTAGTTAAATAAGTTAACTTTATTTAAATATTACGAACTCTCAAATTGGTATCACATTCACTTTCACAAATTGATATAAGAGCTTTTAGCTCGGGATTTTACCTCTTGACCCGGTGTGACATTGCAACTAGGTACATCTCTTGCCCTAAAACGGTGAAGGATATGGACCTACTGTAACAATAAACATAGGCTCTATACATAGCTAGCTAATCTATCCCTAAGATAACGCCATACTCAGATATATCTAACACAAATAAGTTTGCCACAATTTTAAGTCTCCCAATATTAATCCATATATCTATGCACACTGAACATATAGGTGCCCCTCAACCCATGGGTGAATTAATATAAATTACTATATTGAATGCAAAGTCAATCATCCTTGACTCCCGAGCAAAACAAGTACTAACAAATGAATGTGATGCACAAGTATTAAATAAAATACACTATACATGTCCAAAAACAGAGAATGGATCCTCCCTTACTTGAACTTGTGTTGGTCCCTCCCCAAGTGAAACATGGTACACGCGCCTATACTATAACTGTGGTTGTTGCCCTTGGGGAGGGGGTTGATAGAGCTTGTAGTTCTGGCACTGCAATATCTGGTGGGGATAGAACTTATTGACATTGACCTTATGGTGCCTGATACCCAAGTTGTCTACCTGCTCCAGTGCTCCCAAATTACCCTGGGGGAACCTCTTCACTATATGAAACTTATCTCTATAAACATAAAAATTTATGTGAAATCTATACATATCTGGTCGTTGGCCCTACAATCATTGACCCTATTACTACTGCCCTGATGGCCTCTTTGCTTCTAGTCCTGGCCCTGCTAGCCCTTCTTGTTTCAATCATCAAAATCCTTATACCTCTTATACTAATAACCCGCCTGTGACCCCTTAAACTGTCGGGTTCCCTGACTACTGTTCCCATTTGTCTTACCCTACTAGTTTGACATCTCTGCACTAGTTCTCTTCTCCCCCTTATTCTTCTAAAAATATCAGTGATCTTGACAATATAGCAAAGCGGCATTCACCATCTGTGTATAAGTGGTAAAAGTCGGATTTTCCAACAAAAATATCCTGATGTGTTAAGCTGACCTTAACACAAACTTCTCCATCTTGTTTTCTTCAGTGTTTACCTCGTCCTCAGCAAAATAAGATAATATGATAAACTTATCCTCATATTCTACTACCATGCCACCTTCTTGCTTAAGGTCTATGAACTTCTTCCTCATCTTTGATTTCATAGATGTTGGGAAATACCTTCCCTCAAACTTGATCCAAGACTCATTAATAGTCAATATCTCCCACTCCTCTAGTGTGGTGACATACTCCCACCACTATAAGGATGCCCCTACCTATTCGAAATGAAGCTAACATCTATTTGTGCATTGGCTTGCACTCAACCAACCTCAAGTTTCATTAAATGTCCTTCTTTCACTGACTGACCACTAATATATCTGGAGTTCTAGAAAACTCTGGCACGAGGCCCTAAGTGAAGGCCTCCCTAGATCTATCCCATACTGATCCTTATGCTTGATCAAGTAGGTCCACCTATTGTAGGGGGTGGCTACTACTGTGGTGGCTAAAAATGCTATGGCGTAGCGGCCATTGCAATAGAGACTGCCTGTGTCACAATCATGGCAATATCTGCTAGATTAACCACGAGTGGGGATGGTGTTGGCTGTGGATGTGGCTACAACTCTTGTTGAGCCCTTTCCTCTACAACCTGTGTGGTGACACGTCGTGGTCTAACTCGCCTACCATTTTCCATTTGAAAGAAAACAAGGTTCATATTAGTAACATATCGCAAAGAGTCAAATAAATTCCTAATGGTAGGCTCTCATATCAAAGAATGCAATGCTGAATGTAATGAATGCAACATAGATCCTAACGACGCTAGAACCTAGATGCTTTGATACAAATTATAACAAACCCAATTTTCCACGTAAAGGTTGGTCCAACACAATATGCCGAAGATAGGGCTTATCTAATAATCTATATAATTCACAGCTTCAAAACCATAATATGACATTTATAAATTCTAAATCAATATGCAGCATGAATCATTTGAATGATAGCTAATAATAAATAAGTTAAACACCCAACTATTAATAAAACCACCAACATAAGTATAACTGATCTAAAAAATACTGAATAGTAAACTTCGGTCTTATGCCCATACAATGCCTGAAATAATAAAATAACTATAAGGGATATAACAAACTAAAGTAGAGTCAATCAAACTGGAGTAACTGATAAGCAAGTATGACTGCAAGTTTTATCTCCAGTCAGACATGTTGTTCTTGTCTAGGCAAACTTGGGGGGAAAATATTTTATAATTTGGGTTAGCTCCCTAGAATTGCAAGAAATATCTTACGAAATCAAAATGCAGTTATGCAGTTAATTCACATTATACACCACCCACTGGCCCTCACATGTAATAAGTACCTGACCCCTCATCTAAGTGCAATACTATATGCATATCAACCCAAGTCCCAATTATGAAATCTAATCATTACAACAATAATATAACATTCAATGCATTTGGTAAAATTCATACATTGAATCAAAACATCCACACATATGATTCTAGTTCCGATAGTAACCCTTACAATATTACCGACAAGAAATAACATATCATCTGTTATACATTTTCATGGTATTGGGTTAATTATCAATTGTCTACATCATTTGAGTACAAAGATTTAATCTCAATTAATTCATATAATTATATATGTCCTTATATATATATATGACACATAAAGGCATCTACCTTCAGTGCCCCATTCGTGCTATATTGGTAAGTCCAGAGGAGTCCCTTATCCAAACAGACATCACAAAAGACACACAAGTGGGGCGGTCCCTATGCAGTACAAAATTGCATGGTCCATACCCCTGATAGTAACAACGGATACCACCTCTATACCTACCTCCTCGTAAGTGGCACTTCCATGTAGGACCTAAAATAATGACCTACACAACATCTATCCCACCTGTGCTGATGCGTTCTACAGTTTCGAGACGTACGCAACCCCAATCGATAAGACATCTATGAACATGGGTATGTTACCACAAATAAATAAATACGTATTTTTATCACACAATATTTATAGGTAATTAACACTACAGTTACCCCCAAGAAATCTCATATGTCTCCAGTTAATATTCTTACTTTAGGAAATAAATATCCACTTAATTGTCAATAACCTCAATAGTGAATGGTGACATAAACTATTTTTAATTAAATATCCACTCACTTGGATAACTTCCCACATACTTGCTTAAGTTCGTAAAAGTTATTCGTACATTTTTTAGGTCCTAACTTGACCCAAACCCAAAAGGATAGTTCAAATGAAATTGTAATTCATTTGAACAAAATCTATAGTTTTTTTCGAACGATATCACATCTCATTCGAATGAAAGGCTATTCTCATTCGAACGACCTTCGAACAAGTTTTTATACAACTCTTTATCCAAATTTCATCCCAATTCTTTATCCAACTTTATTTTAATGAATATAAGTTCCTCGTGATCTACCAACACTTTTTAGATGATTATCTGCACGATTTAACATAAGATTATTCCCCAAAATCTCAGAAAATTAATCCAACCTTAGAGTTCATCTAACCCAATATTTTTGGTCAAATTTCCTATGTAGTCGTTCTCAGATAGCGAGGCTTCATACATGAATTATAATCGTCAATTCAGTACTCCTACAATATGTGTTCTAAGGTTTAATTCCTCATCAACATGATATTAAATTTTTGAGTTTTTCACCAATTAGTTTAATCCTTAAACATCATAGTTGAAAATTTATTCTTCAAATTCATAAAGTTCATCCCAATTATTCAAATCGTCAATTTGACGACCCTGAAATTGCTATGAAAAATACATAAGTGAATTAAGAAATAAATTGAAAATCGATTTAGCAAGAGAATTCTTGCCTTAGACTATCGATTGAGGATCTCCTCCTCTTGGATCCTTGATCTTCCTCCATTATCTATACCGAGAAATCTCTCCAATGGGTGTAGGTCTACTAAGGTTGTGTTGTGGTGGATGGAAAATGACTTATTAATAGTTAATTATTCTAATATAATCACTAATCCCGAGCTACCCATAATCCCCCACCTTTGGGCCCTTAAACAAGCCCGAAACCAGACTTTGATCGACCCAATAACTCCCTTATGGTATATATTTTCCCCGGACCTAAATTTAGATGTCTAAAAAATCGAACCGAGATGCCAAATCATCCCAGAACGTGCCCAAAATATATCTACTCAAATTACACATTTTATTATGAAGACACACCACATAACAATAATTTAATTAACATGCAATTTATTTTCTCTGATTAAACTTAACATGCATAGATGAATCACATAAGTACGCAATTACAACCAAGCAATTTATTAATGAGTTTATTTAATTAAATTCTACCAGATTACGCTAATTTCTACTGATTTAATTTATTATGAAAATACAGGATATTACATCATTTATTCATAAAGACAAAAGCAAGACTCCCTCAACAAAAAGTCATTTACTCATTTAAACCTTTTTTCCATTTCTTTACTTGTCTTTCCTTTTATTTATTTTTATCGTTTTTCTTCTTTTTCTTCCAAGTAGTTTGTAAGGTATGTTTACTGTAATTCTCTTTACATTTTATGAGAAGTTCCTTTTTGCTATAACTTGCTTTATATTCCTTAGTGTAAATTGTTTTCTTGTAATGTGTAGTTATCTCATTTCACTATGTAATTTATTTCGAACCTTCTTTTCGCCTTTCTTTTTGAATTGTACATCTTTAACTCTAAATTCTAGTTGATTTAGTTTACAAACTTATTTAGTACTCACTGAAAAGTCTCCTTAATTGGATAATCAATCTTCTTAATTTAAGTATTGAACGGTGCACAATTGTCTAATTATTGGAAGACAAAGATAATCAAATGGTTGGAAAGACCATAACCATGCATGGCACGCTCGCACACAATCAAAACACATAAACTAACAAAGACTACAAAACATATTTTTTCATGCCTATTGAGATGATAATGATATGTTCGTGTTTATCATTCCTAGCGCACAAATTATCAAAATGATAAAACAAGTCTTTCCTATTAATAATGATTTAGACCAATATTTTGTAAGTGATGATTCAAAGGTTTATGAGACCAACGGTTAAAAGTCTCAATTTTTTGAGACAAATTTTAATTCTTTTTTCTAAAATCTTTGCAATTTAGTTGTAATAGTCCCTCTCACACCAAACTTCGACAAAGGCATTATTTGGGCAAAATGTATTGGCAAAGAAAATGCCACATATTTACATAACACATGTGATGATGATCCTCAACCATTTTCATTACAAAGTTGGAATTCTAATTTTTAACTTAGGGGGTGGAAGTTCATCAAAATATTTCAAAACTTGGGGTGTTCAAAAAATGGGTGTTCAAACCAGATTTTGGACTATAAGAAGATGTTAAAACATTTATAGAGCTTTAGTTAAAAATTTCCCGAATATATGCTCAGAAGACAATGGAAATATCATCCATTTACTATGATGTTTATCATCTGAATCAACTCTTATTGATGGTTAACTACAATGGTTCTTAGTAAGAATTGGGTAGGACGCTATTTCTACAAGATTTTTAGACCAATTGGATTGAAAACTATGGGTCTATGGTCATCGGGAATAAACCAGAATACAACTAATTGGAATCTTATAGTCTTGAAAATATCCTTGATTTCATTCTTGGGTTCGGCACTCACCCAAAGCATATTTTTGGAAAAATGGTTATAACTCTCTCTATAGATGTCCAAATTATGAACTATTTTCTCGCATTAGAAGCATAACTTATAGATCTTTCTTTTGGTTTATGACTTGTTTTCTAGTTCCAAATACACAGATAATGCCGTACTTGGGAAGTCAAATTAAAATTTTGAACTGTTACTATGTTTGGTTTAGTCCAGATGAAGATTCATTCATTGCATTAGAAGCTTGACTTTTATATCTTTCTTTTGGTATATGACTTGTTTTCTAGTTCAAAATACACTAATAACACCAAGCTTGATAATTCAGGTTAAATTTTTGGACTATTATAGTATGTTAAATAGTATTATTCACCATCTTTAGTAACTTTTGAAGGTAAAATATATTGCATTTATTCAATATCTTTGGGGACCCTGCGAAGGTTAATTTCTTTTTATTATTCACCATCTTTTGTGACATTCAAAAGTAAAAAATATTGCAATTATTTACAAACTTTGGTGACCTTAGAAGTTTAAAATGTTTGTGATTATTCACTATCTTTGGAAACCTTTAAAGGTAATTTTTTTCAATTATTCACTATCTTTGGAAACCTTGTGATTATTCACAATCTTTAGTAACCTTTGAAGGTAAAAAATACTATAATTATTCTTCATCTTTGGTGACTTTTCAAAGTTTAATACTTTGGTTAGATTTCACCATACCTTGTGACCTTTAAAGTTAAGAGGTTTGAGGTTATTCACCTTATTTGGTTATGATAGAGGTTGAAACTAAGAAATAAATTATGCTATTTTTTAATATGAGTTTTTTTTGCGAAATAATAATCGGGATTGACTTTTTAAAATGAGAAAAAGATTCAACCCTAATATCTTTGATTAATTATGCATTTCAAAGAAAAACAAGAACTAGGTTTAAACAATGGACCCAAGGTTTCAAGAGACCAATACCATAGCGAATTATGTTGGGATTTGTATGAGGAGAAATATGTTGATGATGATGTACATCTTACTTAAATTTTAATTATCCAAAATCTTATTAGAATGCTCCAAACATCTATAATCTTATATCATATGATCCATCCAAAGTAGGCACCGTGTGTGGGCACTTTTGAAGATGAAGTGGTGGTGAGATATGAGAAAAATCACATTCTCTCTCCTCATCCCTTCAAAAGAATGTGAATAGTATCTTCCTCTCTATCTTTAACCTTCCTTAATGGTATAGTTAACCTAAAACCCTATCTTATACCAATATAAATAGGTACAAGTCATGGGATTTAATAATACTAGGCTTCCAAAGCATTTCGGCCCTACTACTTGAGAAATAGACTAAACTAGGTACACAAGACAAATAATTAAATTAAAATCTAAATAAATACTGGAAAATCTCATTTACAATTATAATAATAATTTCCTATCTTTATTTAATAACAATTAACTTAGCTAAATAATCATGATTGCACTCCAATTTAATTATCTTCAAAATCACTTCAGATATAAAGCGTTTTTTTTGCAAAGTTAATTATAATAAATAATATGATTGCCCATGTTAAATTTACAATACCCTTTTGGTTAAATATATTTGCCTCTAATTGATTTTAACCAGCATTTAATCAATTCCTTGATTCTCAGACTTAAGTTATTTGGTACTCCACCAAAATTGTAAAATAATTCACCGACCGAGTTTTACTGGTGGAAATAAAAACATATAAGTCTATCAAGGGGTGCCACAATCCAAGATATCCATAGGATGCAGATTCCTCCAAATTATGATCTTAAACCTACTCACGTAACTGTTACCCCATGTTTGGGGATAATTTGACCCAATATAAAATCATATCGTACCCATAGAAATTAAATTAATATTTGCAGAAGGATTTAAATATTTATAATTCGTGGGATTAGATGTCTATGCTCTATTTTCAAAGGTGTGAGATTGCATGAGTCTAATAAAGACATCCCTTAGACTTAAATCTCATGAGTGGTCTTGATTAATACATTCTTGCATGCACCGATCACACTCATCTATTTAACTATCATATAACTTCTCAAAACGTCATACAAGTTTCCATGGTTTGAGATAAACTACTAGGATTGCATTGCAACTATTCCAATATTATGTCAATTCTCTATCTAGGTTGTGAACTTTTCAGTAGTGTTAGAAACTGAATTAAAATCTCATGTGATCAATCCGAACCCAACTCATCGAAATTCCTACTGAGCTATATTGATCGACATCTCTACAATATATTGAAACCAAATATAAGGAAATGTTATAACCATGATTATTATTTCAAAATGAATTTACACACACTTACTTAAAAGTAAACGTCGTATATGGTTTTAAGAATAAAATTGCAACAATCTCCTATTTAGTCTTGAAAATATCTATCCAAATCCCAACCCATCTACACGATAACTTATTGTGTATTAGTAGAAGACTTAAATGGGTGTTATCCGATATAGCCTTGGTCATAATATTATAACCCATTCTGTTCAATCTCTCGAGCTAGGTGAAACCTATATTGAATTTTCTTAACCCTTTTATGGGTTACGACTCTCTTAAACTTACAATCATACCCCTATATACACTGAAAAATATAATAGCCAATTGTACTTAAAGGAACCTTGCCATGTTACTCAGGAAGTAACTGATCCATATAGCCTAAAGTGGTAATAACTTCGATCTCCATGGTGGAGTCAGGAATGCAAGACTGGTTCACACTCCCTAAACTTGCAGCTTAACCTCCATGGGTAAACACATAATTCGTGGTAGAAAACTTGGAATCCTTATATGAATGAATATTTAGTTGTTATGACTTAACAGTACATGACTGTTAGACTGAAACCTTTTAACCATGTCGGAGGCATAACATATTTTGGTCTATACACACAACATATTGCAATCATGATGTAGCCCACCATCGAAGAAATATGTTTATTCCTCATTTCTTCCTATAATTAAGTGTCGTAATACGTTGATTCCAGGAAAAGATATTTCATACATTGAAATAAACTACTTTCATGGAATCTTGATGCCAATATTGTGAATGAGATATTGCTATAATTAACTTAGGGTAAGCCCAACATCCTTTATATCTAATCTATAGAAAGAGTGATTATAAGGATGTTCTTGGTTTATCCTAAGTTGTATATATTAAAATTCTCAGACAATAACACTTATATGTACGATAATACTCTCACCACATTCTCAATTAGGCAAATATTATATACATATTTCACTTAGAAAATACCACCACATTTGCATCACACTTCTTATACTAACAAGTGTTATTCAGGCCTTAATCAATATCAAAACTTGATTACTTGATCAAACTAAATGATTCAAGACTTTGATGTTAGCTTAAATTCATAAATGGATGTCAAAAGCCTACATCACTTTGCTTTCTTGACTTCTTATTTTGTATGTGTCAAGGCAATTGTTCAAGAATGCACTATTGACGTTAAAAGAATCCTGAAAGACTTTAGAATTTCTACCATGAGAAGGTTTCCTTATAGTCAATCCCTTTATTTATGAGTAAATACCTTTATATTCCTTGCCTCGAAGGTTTACACCTTCCTATACATCTATATTTTAACTTCCTGTAGGTTCAGTTGTATACGATGGGTTTTACCCCATCAACAAGTCTACAAGTTCAAAAATCTCTTTGAATACATCAAATTAATTTTTGTATCCATAGTTATGCATCAAAGAAAAATTCCTTATCTTAGAATGCCTCGTTGTAGTTCTCGGGACCCGATTCGTGCTTACATGGGATCTAATCAAAATGATCACCCCAAAACACTAACCATTCAGGATGATTGTCGATGCTCCTATTATGATATGGCAACATTTGGTAACTAAAAAAGTAACATGTATATCCTGAACGTAGATAAAAATCCCACTACCATTATGAAGTGTATTATCGATATCAGGTTATATTCCATCATGTACAGGGGGTCTAGAAACATTGATAATATGATGTCCCTTTTCATCTTGTATGACTAGATTACACACGGGCTCATGGTTTATTATATGATCCTATTACAAGAACCGAGAATTGATTCAGTTAATGTCCTTCTTGTACTTAAGAATATTATATAAACTTCTATTGTTACCTTCGGGATAAACAACAAAGAGACACACCAATACCCTTAATTTTAACTTCCCTGGCTCCTTCCACATCAAGAGTTACAAACACCCCCATATCCAAACATGCCCTAAAATGAGCTTGCGCCCATTTAAATTTTCAAAGGGAGTTGAAGAGAATGCTTAAGAAGAAACTAAAATTAGAATATACATCTATCTCTTAAGTAAACTCCTAACAAAAATGTTGTTGTCAATAATAACTAATCGTTGACCTTATCATGTCCAAAAGAGCCTTGTTCCTTTATTATCCCCTGCATCATTTTGAAAAGTAACGCCCGGTGTAGACAACTGGGATGGAATCCAAAACCTCTGATAAATAATCTATTAACTTTCCTAATATGTAAACACTCCTAAGATCAGATCATAAAGATTGGATTAGTTTAGCTTACCTATGCTCCACCTTAGTCTTATTCACTTTTAACTAATCAAATGCCTCATAAATGAGGTACATAAGGTAACACGTCCATATGTTTGAGTGATCATCAATGAAATCAATGAAGTACTTATATCCACCTCTTGACTGGATAGTCACCAAATCACACTGATCGAAATGAACCATTTCCAACACATATTAGGCTTTTTATCACTTAGTCATGAGGGCCCCTTTGGTAATTTTATCTTCCAAACAAAATTTAAAACTAAAAGTGCCTTTACTTCCAATGAACCAATTGTCCATAAATAAACCTAACAATAAGTGCCAAACTTATGTTTAGTTCTAGGAAACTCTCTTCAATGATATTATCCATAAAACTATTCAATTAAGTAAATAACACTATTGGTGAGACAAAACATTATAATGTATAAATTATTTTCCCAATGTAGCAGAACAGATAAAAGATATACCAATTTTGATAAAATAATTTTATAAAATCAATTGAATATCTATTTAAAATAATTTAGAACACTGAAACCAACATTTCTAAAATCGAGTACATTAATAATTTACCTAAATTAACTCTATATCAACACCATAATCTATAAAATATTTCCCACTACTCATATTACTGCCTTATTCTAATTTCCCATAACTAGGAACATCTTTCTTTTAAGTAATTTATCGGTTATCTAGAACCTCTACAATAAGTTACAATCCCGATTTGTGGTTCTCGAGTTTACAGATCATGTTGTCGTATATTGGACCATAAATCATGCATTTACTTTTAATAGAGAAACCATTATTATGTCTTTTTCCTTACAGATCAACGAAACCAAATACCTTATAAATAAAAAGTTATAACTACTTGTAGTGAGAATACTCAAATTTTGGTTATTTTCCTACTACTAAGAAATGTGACTAATTCTTAACCTAAACCGTTGCATTTGAGACTTAACCTTATCCTCCTACTCTCCTTTTGGAAAATAAGTAAAGATCCTATCAAACAACTATCACCAACTTTTTTCTACTGATTATCCTCACTCTTGGATTATGAAATGGTATCACGTTTTCTCAAATTGTCTAATCCAAATAATCCCTAGTTCAATTAATGATTTTTAACATTTCAAGAACATTATTCTTACTTGAGTGTCACCATCCAACATAGGTGTTAACAAATTCCCATCAGTTAATTCTTTAAAATTAGAATGTTCATATAGAACATCCTTGAGGGGTGGGGTTGGGTGGGGGGGGGGGGGGGGGGGGTCCCGAACACATGTTACACTTAATTTAAAAGAATGATCATATATTTCAAAATTCCATGATTCCATGATTAAATTTATCTGATGGGGGCCACATCAAGCTTACACAAAGAATTAATCGCATTACCATTTTAAAATATTGATGGTAATTGTGGGCTAAATATGTTTATTATCCTATTAAGTTAGAATAATGTCCAATTATATTTTCAGTCCTTGAAACTTATTCTGGTTAAAACTTTAAGACTAAAACAGTGAGAAAGAGTTGAGTTCATTTTTGAAATCTTAGAGTCATTAAATTGAAAAAATTAATTTCAAATTAATACATGATAATTAATTCGATTAAGTTTTAAAGTGGTATCTCTCTACCACCAATAAAAAAACTAATCTAGTCGGACATCCTAGTTCCCTTGTGGTGTGCTATTTCTCGATGGGAGATTTAATCGTACAACCTTGAACTACAAAGGTGTCTCTATTTTATTATTCTATCCAGACAGTTTTGGAACCTTTTATACAATATAATGAATAGCCGACAACTTTTGGTTTCACTCCTAATGATAATGACTTTGATTAGGGGGGGGGGGAATATCATTAATAATATTTAAGTGCATACCATCGGTTCGTTCGTTAAAATCAAACCTGATCATGTAGAGCTTCCTCGATGGGAGGACCAAACTCACTTACATTCAATTTTTATAAACTATCACTTAAGAATTTTGAGATACCTAATGCCTTGATTAAATCCATCAAATGGGGTCCCAAATCAAGCTGGCATGAGGAAGTAATCACATCACAATTCTCAAAAAGGTAATAGAGACCGTTGGGTTTATGTGGAAACCCCTCTCCCACTTAATATTCTAAACTTGAGTGTTTTGAAAAACTATTCATTCGATTTTAAAAGACTGAATTGAATCATTGATAATTTTTAATTTAATTTTGCAAATTAAATTACCTGATCTTATTATTTTAATTTTCAAAAAAATAAAGCCATTTTAAAATTGAAATATAACCCAAAGATCGAAATTTAATTTATACCATTAAATTAATTACATGATTAGATTAAATTTAGAAAAGAATATTTAAAAATGGATTTAAAAAAATGGTGATCTAGGCAGGTCTCAATATTAAATCTATGTTTTCCTTATAAGTGGTGTCCTAAATAGACAATTAGAATTCCAAATTATGCAATATAATAAAGATAAATCATGCAAATAATTAAATAAATAAAAACCTAAATATAAGGAAAAGTTTTCCCTTTCCATCATGGCCCAAATCCTTATTCATTTAGAAGTCTTGAGGAACAAGCAACCCACTCGAACTAGACTTCTATTCGAAAAAGAATCCTCCTCAAACTAAATCTATTTGAATATTAGATTTCTTCATGCAATAAACCTCTGGAATTAATCATCTCTGGTGTGGGAAGATAAATGAAGTAGAACCACCAAGAAAACCGGTAAAAAAAACACCAACCAAACCTTCCTTTTGCAATATGCCATTGTCGAATCAATCCGGCATGAATTTTAGATCGATTCGGCCATATAGCACAACAACTTTGTCTTTCTTATGAGAAATTCATGCAAAAATTGCCATAATTTTCTGGATCTTCATGAAAAAAGCTGTATCACCCAAACCCATGTAAATACATAATTATAACTATAAAGAAACATTACAACTCTCTTAAAACTCCTATAAATACATTCGACAAATCAATAATTATACAAATCTATTTATAATAATCATATCAAATCTAAGAGGAAAAATAAGCATGAGTAAACCACCATATGATCCAATAACATAAAATAAACCTATGTGACCATGATGGAAGGGATATAAACATATAATCTCTACAAAACCAAGTTAGTACGATATTATACATAAGATTGTATAATCACACAACATGTAAAAACCAGGGTTAAATTGTGGACAACATGAACCTTTCCAAAATGTAATCAATCTCAATGGGGGCTCTAATACAAATAATTGGGAAATAATAATCGGGATTGACATTTGAAAATAAAAAAAATTAGAGCCCTAAATTATTCGACTACTCATGCATTGGAAATGAAAATAAGAACTATGTTTAAAGAGTAAGCCTAGGGTTACAAGAACACAATACAATAGTGAATGGATCATTAACCTTAAACCCCAACTTACAAAATTATAAGTATGTATAAGTCATGTTCTTTAGTCAAACGAGGCTTCCAAATAGTTTAGAGCCTAGTACTTGAGTAATGGACCATACTACGTGTAGATACTACATTATAGGACCCCATAAGTCTCTCCTAAGGTCCCAGGCACCTCCCCAATTCATTACAAACCCAAGGTCATACTCCGAGTACCAATCTAGAGGTTTGGGTGATTCTAGGCCTCGTCTGACTCTAGTCAACTCTCCCGGGCCTCGATTTCACCCAATCAACTTCATTGTCCAAGGGAAAGCTTAATGTATCTTCAAAGAGTACTGAAACCCCTTTCCAAATGTCCTCCCCATACGCGAAGCAACATAATGATTCGGACTAACGATCTGTTTTACTTCAAAAGGTCACCGAGTGCTTTCAGTTTCGTTTGACTGAAGTTAACTCTTAAAACTGAGTGAAGCTCTTTAGAACATCAAAGTTCCTCACATAACCATTCCAACGGTCCTCCCTATGCGTGATTCAGACTTATAATTTGGACGAAGAATTCATCTCCATCTGACGATCTCCTATGCAAAGGATCGACGGGATCTTTCGAACCCTGTTTGACCCAAAGTCAACTTGTGAACTTGATATCATCCCAAAGGATTATTAAAGGTACCTAAATAAACTTTCCAATGGTAAGCCCCATACGCGATTGTGACTTACAAATTACATTTTACAACCATTTTTTTGAAAATTCTAGATGAGACTGCCAATTGGCATGTCCATTTCTCTGCTTATCAGCAGTGTGTCTAGGGTCACCTGCCTATAGGTAGGAAAAGGTAAATGACGATCGATAGTCCCTTGATCTTATATAAGGAGGTCATGAGCTCACCTTCCAAGGCATCTTAGAAACATCAACTTTAGTTATCTCCTCAACATTCTTCTTAAGTCAGCGAGGTTTTCTTGTTTGAAACCTTTCTCCACCTTTCATTCCCATCACTCTCATGCCCAATTTAGCAAAACTCCACCTACATTCTTCATTCACTTGCAAGGAAGCTAATCATCAATCAATATCAATCTCCAAGTCTCCAAAGAAGGTCCAAACATTCTTCCCTCTGTTTAAATTCCTTTATTTTCTCATTCATTGTATGAATTATTGATTTATCTTTTACTTTAGATCATACATATATTAATCTCCAATCCCTTTTCGTAATATTGCACACAATATATTTTCTATAAAAAAATCCAAAACAAGAAAAAAAGGGTTACACTTATAAATTCCAACGAGATTTTTTCACCACATTCTCTGAAAACTAAAATACCTTTTTTTTTACATGTACATATATTAAAATCCCTGTTTGAATTTATGGGATAAACCCCACCCTCATGCCGTATGCAAACTATGTGAACTTTGATGCATTTATAGGCGTCTAGGGCTAAAACCTGAGACTCGATTCCTATTTTCATATTTTCCCTAATTTATCCATATATTATTCATATATGTCATACTTGTGATTCATACTTTCGTCTTATCTAACACATATTATCGTTTCAGCATAACGATCAATATCTCGATGAGTGCTCACCTCATATTTTTAAATTATTATTTTGGGAACATTCCTATAGATGACCTCACTCCATATTTTCCATGATACGAGTAGAATGATTTCAATCTCCACTTATATATACACGCACACATAATTCATGGAGAAATTAAGGAAATTAGTAACATAGGCCCATGATAGATCGAAAGGGCGGGATGGGTGCGTAACACCTCCCCATTTCGTAAATTAGCCCCCGAACCTCTGATCTAATTGGTTATGCAAGAATAATTTTGTCTTTGATGCCATTTTCTCAAGGCGAAAACATGTTATTTTTCCAATTTTATGAAAAATAGGATGGCGACTCTATCTCTTTACATCACCATACATTGACGATGACTGAAGCGTTCCAAGAAAGGATGCGATACCTTTCTCCTTCTTTTTCTCTCTCTCCATCGCGCATGTGATTGCCAATCCCCGAGATGAAGAAGAAGGTAAAAAGGAAAACCACGAAAGCCCGGGGGAGGGATGGCCACAATAGCGACTCAACTGGGGATGTACTTAAGAGGTATAGACTCTGTTTGTATGGGTGTTATCGTTTCTGCTTGTGTTTATATGGACCTATGTATATGTTCCCTTTTCTTCTCTATTACTTCCTGTATATATCTAGCTCATGTTTATATCACATCTCACTAACTTTTCACTTCACACACTTGTAAATACTCTCCATGTACACCTCACACTACCTACACGTGTTCATAGGTTCACGTATATCCACATGTTGCACACATCACTTAGAATATCCATGCTTAGGTGTCACTATAACACACTATCACACTTAGACATATACATGCTCACTTGTATTTATCACACACTGACCGTAGTTGATCCATGCTTAGATTCACTACTACACACTCACTTATAAATATTCACACATCACTGACTCTCACGTATCCATACTCAGTACAATCTTCATGCTCCATGCTAGATTTAGTTTTCATGATATTTGTACATTATTCCTTATGAGTGTCGTGCTTATCATGTCAAATAAAATACTCTATCCATAATATACTAATCAAGAATTATGCATTTTACACATTACATCACCAACAACATTGCTATATTAACCAAAATTTGTCCCGTATCGGGGGTCACTTTGTGATGGGTGCTAGTCCAGCAGAGCGCAGTTAGACTAGGCAATATTACTCTCACCTTCCACTGGCCTAGTACCTTCGACGTATATCGAACGATTTCCTCTGCATTGCACCGCTTGACCGAACTTATGATGGGAGTTATATCAGAGGGAACTCATTCACGTACTTCGAGTATATCGAATTATCTCTCACATGCACTATGCCCACGAGGTATATACCGAGGAAATTCACATACACTCAGGTATATCAAATGGCTTGTCCACATATACCGATTGCCCTTAAGATCAAGACGTATATCGTGGACATCATGCCAAAGGAGTGAACCTTTCCACTCACCCAACAACTGCATACCCTCATATAGGCATCAAACCTAAGGCACTGATACTTAGTTTGTCGATTATTACACGAAATTGTGCCGAAATGTCGGGTTGGCATGCCGCCCAAATTTTCATGCGATTTCATCTTGTACAATGAGTTCCTGTCCCTGATCATGGGAATAAGACAAACCATGTTTTACATATTTTTCAAATCCAATTTTCCTTGGCTCGGGTCCTATCCAACATTTCTTTTTACAATTAGGTAAACCTAATATAAGTGAATAATAATAATAATAATAATAATAATAATAATAATAATAATAATAATAATAATTAGGCTGACACTATTCTCTCATTTTCCCTTCTTCTTTGCCAAAAGTGTTTAAAACATTTTCCCCCTCTTTAATCAAATTACCAAAAACATTTTCCCTCCTTTTGTAAAAAAATACCAAAAACATTTTGTCCCTCCCTTTCCAAAAACTTGTCAAAAACATTTTCCTCTTTCCCAATAAAAATAACTCTTCCTTTACTACTTTAAGAAAATGAATTCGAATCTTTTTCCCTCTCAGGTTGATCCTTTGTCCTGACTCCCTATTGCCTTTGGTCTTTCATCTAACCCCCCAAGCTCCGTCAGTTCTCATGCTACTTCCTATGAGTCCGATATCCACTTTCACCAACTCTCTATGCGGAATACAGATCAAGTACCAAATGTATGACCTGATTTGATGACGGTCCGAGTCCAACTTACCGCCAAGGTTGACAACCTTCAAATCGAGGTTTATGAGATGCAGGGAAATTGGTCCCTTATTCCTGAAGAGCCCAAGGTCCTCTTATGTCACGCTATGGGTCCACTCGTACCTGAGCCTATTTGGATCCCGAAATAATATTAGCATGTCCCACGTTCGCCTCGTGTTAATGACCACCACCAACTCATCTCCTTATGCTAAATTTTGTCAAACCAGGGGCCATCCTGCCAGTAGCTGTTGATTCGAAGGAAGAAGAGTTAAAAAAGTTCAAGGAGGACCTTAATCTGTTATCCACGAAGTTTGACCAAGTTTGAATCTCCATGAACTACATGGATTACACCCATATGTCTCTATACCCTAAAGCAAGGATGGTGGAAAAATTCAAGATGCCTAACATTGAGAAGTTCGTTGGTAGTGGGCCCCTAATTGTTCATCTTGAAAGCTAACACCGAGCCATGAATATCCTAGGTGCCTTTGAGGAAATAATGGCCTAGATGTTCCAATAAATTTTGAAGGAAAACACTCTTCATTGGATTCTATACCTAGAGGAATCCAGAATTCACAGTTGGGAGGATGTCGCCCGTGAATTTATATCGCAATACAAATATAACGAGGCTTTGGAGGTTGAATTCCATGATCTAAAACTTTTCAAGAATAACCCTAGAGAAACTATCAGTAATTTTATAGCAAGGTGGAGGGATAAAGCGACCACTATGACAAACTGACCTTCCAAATAGGAACAAGTTAGTATTGTAACGAAAAACTTCTTACTCTACGTTCGAGCAACAATGGGAGGACAATATTATCCACATTTTTTATCCCTTCAGGAAGTCAGAATTGAGGTTACCGAAAGTATTTCCAAGACATAAGTTGAGCCAAAGAAAGTATCCGGACATTTGACTTTAAGAAAATATGAGAAGCGTGCTACAATTTTGACCATCAACATCTCACAACCCACTACCTCTTGGGCACCAGAACGTTGTGCACATCCAGTCAGAAAGGAATACACCGAGCTTCATGCTCCCCTCTCTAAAACTTATTAGGCATTATTGGGTCAAAACCTCATCAAACCTTTAGACCCTCGCCCACTACCAAACCCACTTCTTAAAAATATTAAACCCGGTGCCCATTATGATGTTTAACAAACAGCTGGCTATACCATTGATTAGTGCTTCTATATCTAAAATGTAATCCAAGATTTAATTGACTGGGGTCTCATCACCCCACCGTCCATTACCAAATCAAGCACCACTCACAATCTACTTCCAAACCATAAAGATGCCATCTTCCTAGAGAATGACCCGAAATTTGATCCATCTACCCAGATTTTATGCAGTAAAGCACCCATCATACCCATATTTTCACTCAAACCCCTTAAAGTGTTCCCATATTTTCTCCTGCACCCTACCTATTTTACCGACCAAGCTTTGTCTCTTCTCACAGAGCGTGTATTATTATTCCTACCCAATTCGAAGGGAAAGATATGGAATTTCTCGTAATACTAAACAACTTCTAGAGTTTGGGATGGAATTTCCCTCTGAAATGATCATTGACTGTTATAAGTTCAACACCCTATTCATAAAAGCTCGAAAGTTGGCTTGAGAGATAGATAATTGGGTGGTACCTATTGACGAAGTCCATTTAGACGAGGCAGTACTGATTATAAAAGACTTTTTTTGACAGACCAATGAGATTTATAGTATATTCGAGTTACTCGATGCCTTAAAACTATAAGGGCGGTTGGTACCTTCACTTTTGAATCTCCTCGCTGAGTGGAAGGATCTATATGAATAAGTCGTTTATGTTATGGAATGCATTGATTTCTCATGGAAATATGGCATCGCTGCCTCCGAATATGGGGACGAGTTTGAAAGCTCAGATAAAAAAAACCAACCTAAGAAAATGCTAGTCTTGTAATCAGCATGTATGGGATGATATCTTTTGAGATTTCCTAGGAGAAATCAACAAAGTGGTCAAATAACTCGAAGTAGATAAAGAAATGGGGTTTCTGTTATTCCCCTCCTCCGTGAAACATATGAAAAGATTCGGGAGACAAGACGAGAGTCTGAATCCTCAGTCAGCAGGGATAGATAAAGGAAAATGAGTTATTGAGAAACTCCCCATACAAGAAATGAACATCAAGGAAAGTAAGATCCTCAAACAGATCAAGAAAACTCAGGCCAACATCACCTTATGGGGACTCTTTATGTTCTCCTAACTACACCGAAATGCTTTGATAAAACTCCTTACTAGGCCCACAGTCCCTCCTTCCACCACTCCGAAAAAAATTCGGGAACCTAGTCTAGTCCTTAACCTCTACTAGATCACGTTCCTTCTCTAAAGAAGAAATCCTAAAGTTCGTTCCGAAATATGGATATATGATCTCAACATCTAAATTGAGGTAATGGGGAAGATAGTCCTATTCTTACTCTTCGACAACGGATCAGCACTCAATGTTTGCCCGTTAAGAACCTTCAACTTGGGTTTTAAAAGTAAGCAACCTTGTTCTAACTTCCATCGCAGTGCATGCCTATGAAAACACTCATCGTGACATAATGGGATCCATAAAAATCACAATAGGGGTTGGTTCTATAAATACCATTACCAAGTTCCAAGTTATCGACATACCTGCTTGTTTAAATCTATTACTCGATCGATCATGGCATCACAACATTAAGGGATTATCATCCTCTCTTCATCAGAACTGAAGTTCTTCAACAATGGGTGGGTCATCTCCATCTTGGGCAATTATGATAATACTAAGCATGCCACCACCAGTAATTTGGTATTAGCAATATATCTTGGGGAAAATGGTATGCTTATTTTCGTCTTCTGAGTCGAACCATGTAAGGAAATGTTTTATAAATGTCTGGGGTAGAATCTAGGAATTTTTCAAGTACCCTAGATCACAGTTATGTATGTATAATACCTCTATATTCGTCACGTCTCCATGGTTATCCACGATGACCTTGATCCTAATTCGTGCATTGATAATCTTCGTATGTGCATCATGTGTCAAGCAACGTACTCTTTAACAGTTCCCACTACTCCACATAGTTATAGTAAAAATAATTTGAATTGGAATGTTTAATTTTTGCATAAATAGTTGGGAATATTTTTTAAATAAATTTTATGAAGTCTGGAAGTTGATAAACATGCAAAATATTTTTAAGGAGGTTTCTGAGACATGTCACCGATGTCGTTCGAACGACATCGTATCTCGTTCGAACGAGATGCCATTTAGCTTGAACGAAAATGTATGTCGCTCGAACGACGCACCGCCTCAACTTGGCTATTTAAAAAGTGTTCATGCTACACGTTTTCCTAAGTCTGTATACATACATTTCTGTAAAACAGTATCTGTTTCCAGACTTCATATTTTAAGGTTTCAATATGATTCACGAATATTTCCCAATTCTTTATATGAGTCCTCTAAACCCCAAGAAAGATTTTTCTACTCATTTGGAGTACACATATGGAGAAAATGAAGCTTTTCCATTACTGACCTTCTGGATCTCTTGCGGGAACTCTAGCCGACGACATCGAAACCGACGCCTGAGGGTATTTCGTATGTCACAACTTGTATTTTCATTGTAATCCGCGTAAACCGTTCTTTACAAATTATAGTGAAAATATGATGTTTTTGCCCCTGTGGGGGATTTTTCCTCAACTTTGATTCTCTTGCATGCGTAGATTATTTTATATTCAATCATGTTTGTTTGCAAGAGTTACGACTTATTTGGATTATAATTGGAATTTAATTAAATAAGTTTGACATTGATTGCTGGCGCACTCTCAAATTAGTATCAGAGCCATTTAGACAAACTTACCGAGTAATTTTTCAGCAAAATTTTTCTTGATATCAATTTTGTTCTGAAAATTGATTTTTGAAAAAGCACAATTTCAATGGATAACTTATATAGTAGAGTCCCGATTTTTTATGGGTCAAATTATGCCTATTGGAAAGCACGCATGAAATCTCACCTAAAGGCTATTGATGAACGAGTCTGGGTTGTATGTGAAAGAGGGTGGACACCTCCCACTGTCACTCTAGATAACGTAAGTACTCTAAAATCTGTGACTTCATGGATCGAGGATGAATTTAAATGGAGTACATATAAGTCACGTGGTCTTAGTTCCATTTGCGAAAACGTCACCCCTGACGATTTTCGACGCATCATGATGTGTACCATGTCTAAAGAGGCAAGGGATGTTTTGCAATTTACCTATGAAGGCACAAATGCTGTGAAAGAATCTAAATTGCAAAATTTAACTACACAATTGGAAACGATCTCCATGCATGAAAATGAGTGTTTCGATGAATTTTACGCACGCTTATATGATGTCGTTAACACTAGTTTTAATTTAGGAGAACACATTCCTGATGCTAGGGTAGTTAAGAAAAAATTGAGATCATTCGCTAAAACATTTATCCCCAAAGTTACTTTGTTAAATTCATTAGGTAATTTGAATACGATGAAATTAAAGGAGTTAGTTGGTGACCTACAGACCTATGAAATTGACATGTTTCCTAACATGATAAAATCAAAAGATAAAGGGGTAGCTCTTAAAGCCCCTGCCAGAAAGAGTGAGGGGGTCAAAGAGAGGTGAGTCGTCTAGGAAAATAGAGGAAGAGATGTCTAATTCTGATTCTGATTTTGTCTTAGATAGTTTGTTACTTTTTGCTAAAAACTTCAAGAAATTTCTCAAATTAAAGAAAAATGGAAATTTTAAAGATAAAAAGAATTTTGAGAAAAATAAATCTAAAAAGAAATTCGAGAAAGATAAAAAGGACACCTCCAAGAAAAAAAGTGAGAGATGTTTTGAGTCCGGAGGTAGAGGTCGTAAGGGGTTTGAGTGTGCAACTAGGTTAAAATGTGAAGAACAATACAAATTTACATTAAACACCACCCTTAGTGACGATAGTGAGGTCGAGTCGGTGGACTCTGGAGACGAGTCATTGCATGAATGTAACTGAACCGCATTCATTGCTAGTTATGTGAGTACTGATAGTGCTCATAACGACGATGAGGATACAAGCTCACAATGATACTTCGTCAGTGATAACAGTGTGAGTGAGGGGGAGGAAGAAGCAAGTGAGAGCGAGAGTGATCTCCGACGCACGCACTTTGATTTATATGCTGATACTTTCAAAGACTAAAAGCGTTACAAAGCATTAGCTCTTAGCATTGCAACTCTAGAGAAAGAAGTAGGAGATATGAGAGAGATAAAGATCTCCATGTCCACTGTGTTGAGAGAGAGAGACCGCCCGTGTTGAGAAAGAGAAAGTTTTTGGAGAGACAAAAAGTGTTTTTGTGAAAGAAAAAGAGGACTTGACTAAGAAAGTGGCTGATCTGACGAGGGAAATAAATTCCTCCATGGACATTCGAAAGAAAATGGAAGACCTTGTATCCTAACTCACTCAGGACCTTAAGAGAGCTCAGGAAGTCAAGGTAAGAATTGAGGACCGATCTGGTTAGATGGGAAAGATTTTCCTCGCCCCTACTGTGGGATTTGGTGAGAGGTTGAGAATAAGTTTTGATGGAGATTCCACGTCCCATACGACATTAGAACCGATTCTCGAGTTTATTACAAATCCTTATAGCCACCCACCTAAAAACCAGAAGAGATTTCGGACAAGAAAAATAAATCGAAGTCGGCCTAAGTCTACATATTTTCTGTATTTACTGCAAAAGAAAGGGCCACCTTCATGAGTTTTACTATAATTTGGGTCAGACATGACGTACTTTTTCTCCTCCACATGCCATTACTGATTTTGAAAGTCTTAGAGAGCGAGTTGAGTTTCTAGTCGCCACATCTCAGAGTATAGTAGAAGAGTTTCAATGAATTTCTATACCGTCATTGGACACTTCTAAAATAACGATTAGAGAAAACAATGACAAGGGAAAACATAAGGTTACCACTGCTTGGGTGCCTAAACACAATGAAAAAGCCCTTGTTGTTCATGTTGCTCTTAAAGAACATAATTTTCTATAGTGGTACTTCGATAGTGGGTGCTCTATGCACATGACTGGTGACATCTCTTTGTTTAGCTCCCTCGAGGATCATAAGGAAGGTAAAGTCACTTTTGAAGATGGTAGCAAGTCTAGCATAGTAGGATGAGGTAAAGTAGAGTTACCAGGATTTCCTAAGCTAGAGAATGCGTTATACGTCAAGGGATTGAAGGCAAATTTACTCAGCATTAGCCAGTTGTGCTGACTTTGCAATAAAGTTTGACCGAAATAAATGCCACATCTATGATCAAATCGGTAAACATATATTGCAAGGGGTCAGGACTAAAGAAAATTGTTATGGGATCATGCCTGGGTCATCATTTATCTGCAACAACGCCATGATTAATACTATGGATCTGTGGCACCAACGTCTAGGTCATGTGAACTTTCGATATTTGGAACAGTTAGTAAAAAAGGACCTAGTACGTGATTTACTATTGCTTGGAAAGCTAACTTCCTCACTTTGTGGACCCTGCCAGTTGGGAAAGAAAATTTGTTACCCCCATCGGAAGTTGAATTCAATTACCACCTCTCACATTCTAGAGTTGATACATAGTGATATTATGGGTCCTACTCATACTGAGAGTTTAGGTGGTAAGAGGTAAATTCTCTTGATGGTAGATGATTTCTCACGCTACTCGATTATAGTCTTTCTTCTAGAGAAATTCGATGATGTGGATTTTCTTACGACCAAGTGTCGTGTCCTACAAAATCAACATGTTGTCACTGTCAATAGAATACGTAGTGACAATGGAACTTAGTTTAAAGAATCAAAAGTAGATATTTTGTATAGTATCCTTGGAGTCAAACACGATTTTTTGGCCGTTAGGACTCCTCAACAAAATGGGATTATTTAGAGGAAGAATCGGACGATTCAGGAGATGGCTAGATCTATGCTTTTGGGTCGTAAAATTGCAAGATGATTTTGGGCAAAGGAGGTGTCTACCGCATGCCATATGGTGAATAGGGTATATCTTCGTCCACACATACTTATGATGCCCTACGGATTATGGACTGGAAAGAAGCCCAACCATTCATATTTTTGTGTCTTTGGGAGAAAATGCTACATCCTACGAGATAGAGAGCAATTAGGAAAGTTTGACTCCAAGAGCGACAAGTGGATATTTTTAGGTTATTCATCGTCTAGTAGAGCTTATCGGGTGTATAATCTGAATAGCTCTAAGGTTATGGAGTCAATAAACGTCACTGTGCAAGATGATGAACCATTAGTGTTTATTGATTCTAACCTATTGGGTGAGGGTGGTACACTTACTGATGATCCCGGTGTGCCTCCTATACCTAGAGTGGATCCCATTCCTGATTTAAGGGATGCTCATTCTTGGGTTCGCAAGATTCATTATCCATCTATTATATTAGGAGATCCCACCCTTGGGGTCAAGACTCGTGCTCAACTAGAGAACTATGTTAGCCATATTTGATACACATCCAAAGTCGAGCCCAAGAACTATAAGGAGGCACTCAAAGATGAACACTGGATATGTGTTATTCAGGATGAGTTGCTTTAGATTAGAAAGAATGATGTCTGGGAACTGGTCCCCTAACCTAGTGAGATAAATATGATAGGTACCAAGTGGATCTTTAAGAATAAGGCGGATGAGACATTTACCATTATTTAAAATAAGGTTAGGTTGGTCGCTTAAGGCTACACACAGATTAAAGGTGTAGACTTTGTCGAGGAATTCTCTCCTGTTGCGAGGCTTGAGTCCGTCCTCTTACTACTCGCCATCTCATGTCATTTGCGCTTCAAGTTATATCAAATGGATGTCAAGAGTGACTTTTTGAATGGCGTTCTATAGGAGGAGGTTTACTTGGAACAACTTAAAGGGTTTGAAGACCCTAAGAACCCTATCACGTCTACTATCTGAGGAAAGACTAATACGGTTCGAATTAAGAAACCCGCGCTTGGTACGAGAGGCTTACTTCCCATCTCTTAGCCCGTCGATTAAAGAGAGGGGGAGTTGATATGACGTTATTTATCAGGAGAGATGACGGTGCTATTTTGGTTGCCTAGGTCTATGTGGACGACATAGTCTTTGGATCCACGTGCTCCTAGCATGCTCATCACTTTAAGGAAGAGATGAAGAGTGAGTTTGAGATGACCATGGTTGGTGAGCTTACTTTCTTCCTTGGTCTCCAGGTTCGTCAGCTAGAGGATGGTATGTTCATTTCCTAATCTAAGTATGCTAGAGACCCTGTGAAGAAATTTGGTTTAGACTCCCCTAAGCACGCACGTACATCGATGAGTACCTCAACTAAGATTAGCGAGGACACTTCTGGTAAGAGAAAACCTTGTATTGGAGTATGATAGGTAGTCTTATCTACTTGACTACCACTCGTCTTAACATAGCCTTTAGCGTTGGAGTCTGTACGCGATATCAGGCATCCCTAAAAGAGACACACTTACTCGATCTTAAACGTATTATTAAATACATGAGTGTGACTCTCTTACTTGGCATTTGGTATTCCCTTGATACTAGTGACCGTTTATCCGCATATTCGGATGCCGATTGGGATGGGGATGTACATGGATGTAGGGGAACTTATGGTGGGTGTTTCTTCTTTGGTTATGCTCTTTTCTCTTGGTTGAGCAAGAAGAAAAAATCCATCTCTTTATCCACTGCGGAGGCTAAGTACATAGACGCCGGGAGTTGTTGGACTCAAATTCTGTGGATGAAGAAGATGTTGGAGCATTATGGGATATCACAAGACACTATAACTATTTCCTATGATAACACGAGCGCGATACACTTATTCCATAATCCAGTCAAGTATTCGCGCACAAAACACACTAAGGTATGTGAGCACTTTATCCGTGAGCTTGTAGAGGAAAAGGTCGTATCCTTGAGTTTTACATCTACGGAGCTCCAGTTAGCTGATATCTCCATGAAGCCTTTAGATGCCTTTAGATTCGAAAGTCCTTAAGAATTTTCACAGTTGACTGAGGGGTGGTCACTAGGTCTAGAGTAGGATACTTTTTCATTGATCATATAATTTGATTCCTATCTCTAGATTGTATGATTTCTATATTTATTTGTTTTTGTTTATTTGTTTTCAAAATTAAAAATCCAAAAAGATTTTTTTTTTAATTTTAGAAAAAGCCAAAAAAATTTCTTCAGATATTTTTTTAAAAAACAAAACACAAAAAGAGTTTTGTGTTTTGTTTACATCATTTATGGATGAACTTTACGATAATCATAGTCACAACTTCATTCCATATTTCATGTGACTATTTGATAGTGATTTGAGATGCTACATTATTTCATCCATGTGCTTTACATTGATTGGAGTCTTTGACATAAGATTAGTGATATCTTTTACATGTTTGGCTTCTTATCTCCTTTATCTCACACATGCATGGTATTATTTGAGTATTGTACTTGTCTATCACATATTGGCTTGAGTGTTTCCATCTCAATTCTGTCTATACAACGACCAAAATGCGTTAAAACTTGACAAGATAGTAGTGCATGTAAAAACCGTTCATCGCGAGGAGTAAATTACAACAAATTTGTCACGATACAAAATGTAATAATTTCAAGTTTTTGGTAGTGATTTAATATCTCTGGTAGAGAGGACAACAAGTAGGAAAAAATGATTAATTGGTTGGATAATTATAATTTTGAAAGGGGATTGGATGCGCGGGAAATTATTGGAGTGGATCCTTCTCTTCCCCTATCATGAAACTATAGTTGAAAGAGTGGTTGGGTTAAGAATATTGGATACTAGTGAGATCTTGTAAGGGAATTGAAGCTAGGTATACATATGATCTTTCATAACATTTTTATATTCTATAAGAAAGTAATTTTTCTCTATCTCTAAAACTAACTTTTAAGAAGCCAGATGGATACCAAAAGGAGAAAATAAATGAAATCAGTAGTGGGATTTTTAGACGTATTATAGTCACACAATAAAATATTAGGTTTTGGTCCTCCTATAATATTGGGGATACTGTTTATATATTTTTATTAGGGAATCAATGTATTGCACGACACTTGGATTCTTTTGTCGTGCAACAAAAGAGGGTGTAATGATGGGTTTCAAAAGAGATATGATGGTTAAGGTCATTTATTTCATGCATTAAATGTTACCTTTGATGATTCTACAAGAAAGGGGGGAATATAGGTTGATAAATTAACTCTCAAGTGAAAATGTCAAAAAATTTCAATCAGCATACGATTGATAGTTGATTGTCATGTGAAACTTGCATCTTTTTCTCTATTCCCTCAATTTTTTATTGAGCGGATGGCTTTGGTAATATTTAAGGTCTTTTTAGTTAAGTGTAGATGTTTCTAAGGTTTCTTAGGTGTCTAAAAATATGAGTTATAAGACTATCCTTCAGGCATGAAGATATAAAAGGGAATGATGATTATGGTTGAAAGTTTAGGGTGACTAAAGAGCCACTCAAAGAAAAGCATGCATGTGATGCTTATTATTCGTTATACCTTTTGGATTATCATTACTTGTGATTATTGATCATCTTTGTTTCTTGATGTGATAATTACTATTAATGTTTAGATTCTACTCCATTCTCTGTTATAGATAAAAAGGGGGAGAAAAAATTAAGGGGGGGTATTTATTTTTTAAAACTCATACGCATCATATTATTTCTTTTATCTCATGTGTGTAGGTCATTCTGCCTTTATGATGATTTTTTGGACCGCACAATATGAAGACTTTTCATCAAAGACTTACACATTTATGCATTTCGATTTCTAATTTAGGAGGGCATTTGTTGTATTAGTCTTATGGGTCATTTTGGCTTCGGTTTGTGTTTCGTAGTAGAATAGCCAAAGGGGGAGATTTGTAAGAGCAAGTTTTATAATTTCTCAATTTAGTTTTTATTTGGCTTATCCCGTTACACCCCACAACACCTTCACGACTACTTCTATGTATTCGAAAATATGAAGTTGATGACATTTGAAAGGTAAAATATCCTTCGTCACAACAACATTTAGAATAGTTATGAAGAGTTTTGATAAAGTCTTTATTTATCGAGGGGATTTTTTAAAATAAAGAGTTTGTATTTAAAAAAAATCAAAATGTTTTTGAATGTCTTTTTAAAAGAAAATTTTGAAATCTCACTAACTCGTTGGAACGATATTGACATGCTGTTCGAAGATGTTTATAGTGTCATTATAATGAGATTCCTTCATTCAAACGAAATATGGTATGACGCCTTTTGGTTAGTTCTATAATGTTGTTCGAAGTTTTGTTAGATATTATTCAAACGAGATTGGGTGCATCATTAGAACGAGTTTTCCCCGTTCAAACGAGATCTAAAGAAATGCTTTTTGGTGGGCTTTGGAATGTCATTCGAAGTTTTGTTGAAAACCTGTTCGAATGAAAAAGGGTACACCATTCGAAAGAGGTGTCAGGTCATTCGAATGAACGAGTATGCGAGTTTTTAATTTTTTTAAAAAATCTGATCCAAATATCTAATGCCTATATCTCTGCAAACTAACTTTCCTATATAGAGAGATATGATTAGACTCTTTTCTAAGCCATTTTAGGGTTCTTTTGTGATCAAACTCTGTTAAATTTTCATCTTGGATCTTTAGAGATAACTTTACCCAATTAAGAAGAACACATGCCATGTACAAGAATCTTTATAGAGTTTTTCTTTACTGATGATTTGTGAAGCGGAGACTCTACTGCTAACGAAGAAGGCTGATCGGTGGATATTGAGGAAAGAATGCTTCCTATGGATAGTGTTCGACTTACCTCAATGAGTCCCAAGCTTGCTCATATATTCAGCAAACCAACCTCGCCGAGGAAGACTGGCCTAGAAAGTTTAACAAGGATAAGCTCATAATTGTCTTTTCTAAAAATGATATATCTAGAGTGTTACATCCGTATGATGAGCCTTTCGTGATCAATGTCAGGATGAAAGAAGTACTGATGGTAAGAACATTAGTGGATAACGGAAGTTCAGCAGATATCATGTTTTATCCCTGGTTTGATAGTTTGGGATTAAAACTCAATCAACTGGAGCCATACCATAGGCCACTCATTGGCTTTTTTGGTGAGAAAGTATTTCCACTGGGGACAATCAAACTAGACGTGTTGATCAGGACATGGCTAGCGAGCAGGATAAAGAAAGTGAGATTCTTTATAATGGATAAAAATATTCATTTCACTTATAATATGATCATGGGAAGAGTTAGTCTGAAAATTCTAAGTTTTACCCTTTACTTTTCATTAATGACTGAAGTTCCTGACCAACTTTGAAGTTGGAGTAGTGAAAGGAGGTCAAAAAGTATCTCGGGAGTGCTACTATTCCTCTACCGAGGAAGAAGATATGTTGGAGAAAAGAGGAAAGCAACCACTTATCAAGTGGATATATCTGAGCCGAACAGCGAGTCTGAGGTTGAAACCTTAGATCCACGAGACGAATCTAAGCTTGTAAAAGGCCAAGTGATGGAGGCAACAGAAAGAATTATTCTGGACGATGATAAACCAGAACGAATAACTCAAATAGGAGCATCATTGGAACAAATTCTTAAACAGGAGATGGTGGCTTTCTTGAGGCAAAGAAAATAGGTGTTCGCTTGGAGTCATGAAGATATGCTAGGCATAGACCTAAATTTCCTATGCCATGAACTTAATGTTAATAAAAAGGTTAAACTCGTGAAGCAGCAAAGAAGAGGTTTTAGCCCGAAAAAGAACCAGTCTATACAAGTAGAGGTCGAGAAGCTTCAAAAAGTTTCCTTTGTTGAAGATGTGAAGTACCCGAACTAGTTAGCCAACGTAGTTATGTCTAAGAAGAAGAACAATAAGTCGAGGATGTGTGTGGATTTTACTGATTTGAACATAGCATGTCCAAAGGATCATTTTCCTTTATCGCGGATTGATCAACTGGTAGATGCTACTTCAGGGCACAAGTTTCTAAGTTTCATGGATGCATACTATGGTTATAACCATATCAAAATGAAGCCCGAAGATAGAGAAAGTACTTCTTTTATCACTCCTCAAGGAGAAGATAGGCAAGAATATGGAGGTGTATGTTGCTGACATGCTCACTAAGAGCAAAAGAGTTGCTGATCATATTATCGAATTCAACCAGAAGTTCAATCACTTGGAAAAGCACCAGATGAAATTAAACCCCATCAAATGCGTCTTTAGAGTGTAAGAGGGAATGTTCCTCGGGTATATACTGAATCAAAGAGGCATTGAAGCTAATCTAGATAAGATTAAATCTATGATCGATATGCAATCCCCCACCTGTAAAAAGGATGTTCAGAGTCTAATAGGACGTGTAGAAACACTCAACATACTTGTACCCCGAGCAATGAATAAATGCTTTCCATTATTTAAGGTGCTTAAAAAAACTTTGAATGGAATGGTAAATGTGAGAAGCCTTCCTAGAATTGAAGAAGTACCTAGAAGCACCACCACTACTCTCCCGACTAGTGTTGGGAGAAAAGTTGTATCTATATTTGGCACTTTCTGGGTCAGCTATTAGCTATGCCTTGATCAGGGAGGAGAATGGAGTCCAAAAGCCAGTTTATTACACTAGCAAAGCTTTTTGAGGTGCAGAAGTTAGATATCCCAGATTGGAGAAATTAGCATTGGCTTTAATTGTGGCTGGTAGACGAATGAAGACATATTTTCAGGCTCACACCATAGTGGTATACACTGACATGCCACTAAGACAAGATTTGCATAAGCTAGAGAAATCTGGGAGATTAATGTTTTGGGATGTGGAGTTGTGGGAATATGACCTTGTATATGGACAAGGGACTGCTTTAAAAGGACAAGTTGTGGCTAATTTTATTGCAGAATTCACTTACTTAGAGGTCCCCGAGCATCAAGGGACTCTAACCAAGAAACATTCAGGAGTTAGCAGGCCTATTAAAGATACGCTCGATCAACTCCAAACAAAGTAAATTATAGAGGAAGGTACAACCGATAGGAGATGAAAAATAAATATGAGGAAGTGAAGAATAAAATTTTCCATCATGGAATTCTAACAAACCAAGCGTCCGACAACGCTATTCCTATATGGAGCATGTATGTTGATGGGTCATCATGTGCAATTGGATGTGGGGCTGGAATCATTCTCAATACCCCAAACGAGCTAAATGTAGAGTACGCTATACGATTCCAATTCCAATTTCAAGCCTTAAATAATGAGGAAGAATATGAAATTGTGATTGTTGGGTTAAATCTAGCTAACACTAAAGGCCGAGCAAGTTATGGTTTATAGTGTCTCACAGTTGATGGTAAATTAGGTGTTGAACTTATATGCACCAAAAGGAGAACTGCTGACCAGATATTTAGCCAAAACTTTGGAAATAATTTCCACTTTACTTGCTATCCAGATGGTCAAACTTCTAAGATTGGAGAATGCCTGAGCAGATGCTGGTACTCGGCTAGCTTCAGCAACGAGAATGGAGATATAAAGAACTATTCCTATTAAGCCACTTACTAATAGAAGAAATGATGAAGATTTGATGGTCAACTTTATTACAGTTGATATGGGGACATCTTGGATGGACCCCATAAGAGGATATATTGAAGATGGGATTCTTCCAATTGACCTACTTAAAGATAAGCGGCTGAAATACAAAGCTACAAGATATGTGCTAGATGGTGTTGTGTTATATAGAAGAGGATTAACTGCTGGTCTACAATGATGTGTGCATCCAACTGAAGTGAAAATTTGATCAAAGAATTCCATGAAGGTTCATGTGGAGCCCATGTAGCAGGAAGAAGATTATTGCAGAGACTCCATACACAAGGGTACTACTCATCAACTATGTGAGCAGATTGTGCAGATTTTTCTAAGAAGTGTGATAAGTGCCATAAGTTTTTCAGCATACGCTAGGCTCCACAAGATCTGCTAACACCAATTACTTCACCCTGACCCTTTGCTATGTGGGGAATTGACTTGGTCGGGCCACTGCTGAACACCCGAGGAAGGTTCAAGTACCTGGGCATAACTGTAGATTACTTTAATAAATGGGTGGAAGATGAACCATTGATCGATATGTCCTATGAAAAGGTTTATCTGTTTATTTGGAAGAGTATCATATGAAGGTATGGATTACCCTATGCCTTTATCACTGATCATGGCACACAGTTTGACAACGACAAATTTACTGCTTATTGTGCCCAGTCCAACGTCAAAAAAATCCACTCTGCCCCTGACCATCCTCAAAGCAATGACCAAACAGAGGTAACTAATAGAACTTTGCTGAATGGGCTGAAGAAAAGGTTGGAAAATGCAAAAGGAAATTGGATCAATGAACATCAATCTGTCTCGTGGGCTTACGAACAACTTCTAGAATAACTACTGGAGAAACTCCGTACCTGTTTGCATTTGGTATTTAATCCATAATTCCTGTCGACCGAGGTTTACCAACGCATAGAGTTCTTAACTTCAATACCCCAGTCAGCGATTTGATGAGAAGGCTGGATTTAGACATGCTGAAACAAGTCCGTGAAGATAGAACTTTAAGGAATGCAACCTATCAACAAAGGACTGCACATTTATACAACAAGAGGGTCATTCTAAACAACTTAAAAGAGGGAGATTAAGTTTTGAAGAAAGTGATTTAGAAGAGCAATAGGCTGGAGGCCAATTCGTATGGGCCTTATCGTACTATTGCAGTTATCCAACCAGGCGCATATCGGATTGAGACTTTGGAAGGGGAAGAATTCAAGAACCTATGGAATGTAGAACACCTGAAGAAGTATTATCAGTAAATGTAGTTATGTTGTAATCAGTTCACTTCAATATTAATGAGAACATGACTTTCCCAAAATTGTTATTTTGTTATTTTCTTTTTCGGAGTACTAGTGCTATGCACTAGCAAACATTATAAAGACCACCAACAAAGTTGGTTATTAACAAAGGCCACCAACAAAGTTGGTCGGTATCAACAAAGACCACCAAAAAAGTTGGTCATCATCAACAAAGGCCACCAATAAAGTTGGTCAGAATCAATAAAGGCACCAACAAAGTTGTTTGTCAAACAACCAAGCAAGGCAAAATTGTAAGTCCCAAATACTTGGTTAACGAAGATCCGGATGAATAATTTTCATCTAAACTGGGCTAAAAGATGGACAAATGTTCCACTCATGCTTGGGAACCAAGGTAACTAATGCAATTACCATAAAATTTAGGTACATTAGTAGAACCATGGTGAAGCATTGGTAATTGTTATAAAACTTATGATAATTCTAAGAATATCAATATAACTAATGAAAAACTAGAGATTAATTAAAAGTTGATCCATTCATAGTCAAAGACTAAGAAAACATTTATATACGCAAAGATTAACTAAAAGTTAATGTATTCATTCAATAAACTTGGCATTAAATCAAATGATTACATATTATTAGTTAAACATGGAGAAACAAAATACAAAAGATCATTCTGTAGGATGTTTCCCTTCAGCCTTAAAAATAGGATCCATGTCAATAGGAGGATCATCCAAGGTAAAAGGAAAGTTGATGAAGTTAAAATCCTGAAGCATTCTGGTATTTCTACTACTGGGATGATCAAATAGGTGAGGTGGTCGAATGATCTCTTGTTCATCATTTAGCTGATAATCTCCTAAGTATTTTTGAAATCAAGCGTTAAGGAATACGATGAACAGGAATCTAGTTAACATCTTACTTGAATGGAGGATTGTCAAGCTGTAGCAATCCCGAATCATACCAATCCTATAAAAATATGTTATGATCCATATTCATCACAGTTAAAACGTTCAACCAACCCTATTTAGAGGATTCGTTGTGGGCCTATTGAAATCTATCATCAAAATGTCCCAAAGCTTCATTATACTCATCCATCGAAACTTTTCTTGGTTGTTTATTGAATTGAAAGGTTGATTTATCAACTTATGATTGTAGCCTCTTCAGTACCCAATCCTTAACCTCTAATTAGGAAGATTGAGTGGATAGTTGTTGAAATAAGGTCTGCAGCTTTTGAGATATCTCACCAATAGCTCGATCTTTTTCTTTTAATTGTGCAGGTTGATTGGCAAGGTCTTGTTTGGTCCTAATTTCCTCAGCTAGGCCCATTTCTAGCTTGAGGGGAAGATGCATATTTAATGTTTTTCAAGGCCTCCAATTCATCTCTTAATGTTACAGTCTCAGCTTTTAAAAAGGAGTAATGTTCATCGATAGTAGCAACAACGTTTCCAGAGGCAAACTTCAGAAGATTTACTTCATCCCTTATTCTTCTTTTCAAGAAGTTTGGCAACAGTTCTAGTTTATTCAATTACAAGTTTAAGAAGACACTCCTTTTTATTATAAACAGAGGCAAATTTATCAAAGCCCCGATCTACACTTAAGCTTTGATATTTCTGCTAATAGCTATGATGCGATGACATAGTAGATTCTATATATTATTCTTGAAGTTATTCTATCATCTCAGAATATGAAACATTGCTTGCTATCGCTCGATCAAGTAAGTACTTCAAATATTGGTAAGATTCCTTAACCCGCTCTAAGGCATCATCACCGAGCAACTGAGTGATTTCTTCTCCGTACAAGTTCGTATGACCAGCTTTGAAAAAATCACTGCACTTCCTCAGTAGCTGGGTATCATGGGAAGACAGTTGTTCCATCTTCAAAATAAAGTAGCAAGAAGAAATGACCACTAATCAACAAATAAGAATAGAGAACAGGTACAATCCACAAGAGACAAAAAGGAGCAAAAGGTTATTTTCTTGACAGTAAAAAGTTCAAGTACAATTAATATGAAGAGAAAGAAATAAAAAGGGTAAATATCGAACAACTTTACACCTTCTCCCTATCAACCCTTTTATCCTTGTCAGAAGAAGTGGCTACAAGCTGACGTTGCTCAGTTGGCTCGACCGGAAGAAGAGAAGACTCAGGGATTTTAGGTTATTTGGCAACAGACTCAACCACAGATAAAGACTCTTCAAACGTAGCTTTATCTTTAACCTCATCCTCTATGACTGGAGGAGGACCATGAATATACCTCTAAAAAAGTTTAGAGTCTTCATTTGCGTTCAACTCTTGAAGGGCAACAACCCAACCATCTCTGAAATATTTTTGCTTCACATATTGAATCTGAGTAGAAGCAACAAAAATGGCTTTGTTCCAACCCTTGTCCCAACCAGCACTCAAGGAGGCCTTAACAATAGACTTTTCTTATCTCTGGCAGAGAATACAAGGTAGTCGGCAGCCTTTGACCTACGCTCAACTTCCTCTGCCCTGTGCTCAGCTTCCTTTTTCTTGCACTCAGTCTCCTTCCCCTTGAGCTTAGCTTCCATGGCCCTGTGCTCAGCTTCAAGGGCATTCTCATAAGACTTCAGTTGTCTTCAATTTCTCTACATAAGTGCTCTTCTTAGTCTCCAAGGGATTCTGAGATTCGTTCAGAGATTTCTTCAAGTCAGTCAAGGCTTCCTCCACCTCGTTTGAAGAAGAAGCCTTAATTGCATCATCCTTCTCCAGCATATTATTTAAGTGTACCAAGAACCTGCAAAAGATGATGATTAAAATGAGTTTATGAGAGATATAAAAGAAAACCAAACTAAGAAAATGGAAATTACTTACTAATGCAAGGTTCTGAGCATCTAATTTAGAAACCTTTATTCTAGGGAGCATGGCATCCATACCAAACTTGATCAACTTCGTAGAAAAATCAGGAGAAGCATTAGAAGAGGGTAAATTAACCAAGGACAATTGATCAGTCACCCGATCGACTTGCTTCTCTACAAGCCCTCTCCTAAGTCTTCTAAGAGGAAATTCAACCTCTTTTGGAGATTCATCCTTAGGAGCCAGTTCTTTGGGGGTTGGATCTTTAGGGACTGGATCCTTGGGGGCTGGGGGTTTTATAGCATCCCCTATTTTCTTCTTGTCTCCTTCAACAGATTATTGGGAGCCAGAAGCACTAACACTCTAAAGGTTAGTAAACTTCCTCTTCTTCATAATTGCAGATAAATGGGTATTAGAATCCATAATAACCTCTTGGTCAAGATCAATTACTGGAGCAGGAGAGGCAAAAGGTTTGGTAATAAAAGAAAAAAATAGTGTTTCGGTACTGAAGCAGATAGAAGGCAGACCTAACGTACTCTTCAACAGCTACCTTATGAAGTTCCGATATAAACTTCAACTCTCTCAAATTTACTTCACTCTCTTTGGGACACTTTATTTTTTGCTCAACTGCAATACAATTTATAAAACAACAGTCAGTACGATATTTTATCAAATATAAATAGGGCAAATTTACTAAAACATAAAACAACCTATTCCGTTACCAAAGGGCGGATATCTAGGTTCTTGATATTTATCACCTCCAACTAAAGGGGCATGATGCCAATTTTTTACAACTACCCCATGATCAAAATAATCCGCATTAGAATTAGGGAGATTAACTACTAAAGCTTTACTAACACCCCTAGTTTTTAAATAAAAGGTGGTATCACTAGTTACCCCTTTATAACAAAACTTAATTTCTGAAATCCCTAGATGGGTTCCATATATTTGATTTAACCTATAAACTCCATTTACAACTATCCATGTGTTAGGAGACACTCTTGGAGATACAATGTCAAAATATTGACAAAACTCCAAACATAGGGGATTGGGAGGAAACATGAAATCACATTTAGCAATAAAGATAGAAGGGAACCAATGACCCTCAGCAAGAGAGAAAAAATCAGAAGGAAAAGTGGGATGCTCTAATACAACCCAAGGTGGAATATTAAAATCGATCCTAAACTTATCAAGTGACTCAATAGAATAAACCACGATGAAGATTATAAAGAAGAAGAGTGGAAAAATTCTTACAAAGATTTAAGGATTCAGCAAGAACTGAAGAACAAAAAAGAAAGCGATCCAACGAAAAAGAAAATAACACAGTGGAAGAATAAAAAGTAAGAGGTAAAAGATGATCGAAGTTTTTACAGCCCCTTTTATAAGACACATCGAAAACTGGGAAAAGTAATGATTAAAGAGAGCGACGTTTGGGTTTATGGCAGATAACAAAGGAAAAGGCAAAGATACCCTATAAAAGTTCACTAAAATTTAAAATATTTATAAAAATGCCACTCGCACCCAAAAATCATTAATCAAGAGGATAAAATACACAAGTCCGGAAGGTCTGCAGCCAAACCAAATAGCCAAACTACTGATGAAGCATAATATTTCACACTTTTGCATCAACTCCAAGTATGAAACATTGGGGGCTTCTGTTGATACCAAAATCAACCACCCTACGTGGACCAGTCACAAGCCAGCACGTGTCATTGAATGTGGTACATGTCCAAGTTAGCCCGAATAATAATGAAGCCTGAACAATAATGAAGCTCGACCAACAGGGAAGCACGAACAACGGGGAAGACCGACCAATGACCTGTATTGATAACAAAGTGACATCAGTCATACAACCTGTATTGCTAATGAAGCGACAACCTTCATACAATTAATTCTCATTATGTATTGATGTAAAAGCCTAGAAAATAAAGGCATTCCATCATTTCACACGACAACAATCAGGATCCCTCTTGGGCTATAAATACTTTGTATCACCCTCATTGTAAAGGACAGAAAAACAAATCAAGGTAGTCAATACATAATAGTGGATGTAGGCTATTCCTTTCAGAGGAACCACTATAAAATTTATTGTGTATTGTTTGTTTTACTAAATTTATCTGTGATCAAATAATTAGGCATAGTTTAGTTTTTTGCATCTACAAGTATGTTTGTGCCTGATTCAATCTCCCTTTTAAGTTAAGGGAGATCATGCACTTATATTGGTTGGGAACCCAATAGATGAAATGCCTTTATATATTCAAGTATTTACATTTGTATACGGCAGATAAGATTGTTGATATTCAGAGGTCATGTACAAAGGCTGTTGGCTATTCCTCCCAAGTGACCTTTGCTATTCTTGATGGTTCCTATTCTTGTGGTTGGTCAGCCTGTTGGCTGACCAAGTGTCTCCGGAGCTCACCAAGAAAGTAAGTATTATGGGGATAGTCACGTAGGAGGACAGGTGTCCATTTCTCATTAGTACACATAGATGATTTTTTTTTTATATACAACAGGTCCTATACTGCATTTTTTCGGCATTTAGGCAAACCTAATACAAGTGAAATAATAATAATAATAATAATAATAATAATAATAATAATAATAATAATAATAATAATAATAATAATAATAATAATAATAATAATAATAATAATAATAATAATAATAATAATAATAATAAGCATGCTTTGATTCCTCTCATTTTTCCCTCCTTTTTCAAAAACCAAAAATACCAAAACCTTTTTTCTCCTCCTTCCAAAAATACTAAAAATATTTTTCCCTTTTTTAAAAAGAAAATTCTACCTCTTTTCTTCAAAAATAAATTCGAACCATTTTCCCTCTCAGGTCGATCGCATACCTTACTTTGTCCTGGTTCCCTATTGGCTTCGATCTTTCATTAAACCTCCTCAAAGCTCCACTACTTCTTCTTTTACTTCGATCAAATTTAGGATCTACCTCCATGAGATCTACATGGAGAACACCAACCAAGCACCGAGAGTTCAGTCAGATCTGATGATTGTCCTGACTTAACTCAATGCTAAGATTGACAACCTTCAAATCGATGTCCATGAAATGTAGAGACAATAATACTAGATTCCTAAAGAACTCAGGATCCTTTTTTTTATGCTATGGAGCCGCCTGCAAATAGGCTACCACTAACTTAGCTCTCGATTCCAAACCTTTCCCTACCCGGGGCTAAGCTTCCAGTAGTTGTGGATCGTAAAGAAGATGAACTAAACAAGGTTAAATAAGATCTAAGATTGCTGTCAAAGAAGTTCGATCAACTCAAGATATCTTGGAACTACATGAACTATACCCATATGTCTCATAGTCCTAAAACTAGACTACCAGAGAAGTTCAAGATGCCATACATCAAGAAGTTTGAGGGCAGTGGGTCCCTAATTGTTCACCTACGAAGCTGTCACTGAACCATGATCCTTATTGTTGCCTTAAAAGATATAACGGACCAAATATTCCAACATACCTTGAAAGAAAATGTCCTTCCATGTGTCTTATCTCTTATCTCTTGAAGAATCCATAATTTGTAGTTAGGAAGATGTGGCCCAAGAATTCATGTCTCAGTACAAGTACAGTGAAGCATTATAGGTTATGAACCAAGACCTAAAGCTGCTAAAGTAAAACCCTGGGGAATCAATCAGTAACTTTATTGGAAAGTGGAGAGAAAAAGTTGCCACTATGAACAACATGTCCTCAGAGGAGGAATAGGTGAGCATTGTAAAGAAGAATTTCTTGTCCCATATTTGAGCATCTATAGGAGGACAATACTACTCTCACTTTTTAGCCCTCCAAGAGGCTGGTGTGGAAATCGAAGAAAGTATCACCAAAGTGGAACTTGGACTAAAGAAGCTGTCTAGACAATTTATAAAGAAGTATGAGAAGCCTAATAGTGACTTTATCTCAACCATCAATAACCTATCCCAACCTATAACTTCTTGGGCACTCAAAAATTTCCCTAAACCTTCAAGAAAAGAATACATCGAGCTCTATGCTCCATTGTCCAAAGTCTACCAAGATCTGCTAACCAGAAATCTCATCAATCAATTGGAACTCTGATCATTATCGGATCCACTATCTAAAAAATTCAAACCTGATGCCTACTATGACTTTCACCAATCCTCAGGTCATACCATCGACCAATGTTTCCATTTTAAAAATGCGATCCAATGACTTATAGACAGGGGTGTCATTGCTCCGCCGTCTAATTCCAAGACCAGCACCACTCACAAACCTCTTCCAACACATGGAACTAGAATACATGCCATATTCCTAGAAAATAACTTGGAGTTTGACCCTTCTACCCAAATCATGCCCATCAAAGCACCCATCGTCCCCATGGTCTCACCCAAACCTATCAAGGTTTACTTATCCTTTCTATTGCACCCTACATGTCTTGATGATCAATCTATGTCACTCTTTACAAGGGACTGTATTACCGTTTGCACCTGATCCGAGGGGGAGGCATGGAACTACCTATTGTGTTAGACCAACTCTAAGGATTTAGGCTAAAATTGCCCGTCCATATGTCCACCGACTACCCTAATTCAATGGCTTATTTATGGAAGCCTAAAAGTGTGCTTGAGATTCAGACGAATGGGGGGTGGCTATTGAAGAAATCAGTTTAGATGATGTGGTACGGATCATGGACGATATGTTTCACTAAGAAATATCACTAAGTTACTCACTGCTTTAAAACTTCAAGGATAATTAGACCCTTCATTCCTGTATTTCCTCAATGAATGGGAAAACTTATATGATAAAACAATTGAGGTTGTGAAATGCATTGATTACTCTTAGAAGGAAGACATAGTCGTCACGGGATGGGGGATGACTTTGATAGTTCAACTGCGGAATCGAATTATGAAAGGACCAGTCCAGTTGCTAGCTTGTGTGGAATGATCTCCTTTGAGGATTTATTGGGAGAAATAATCAAAGTATCCATTCATTGTGAGATATATGAAGACATGGGTTTCTTATTCTTCCCCACCTCGGTCAACCACATGACTAGATCAGGGTGGTACTATAAAGATTTGATTCCACGTACAACTGAAGTAGACAAAGGAAAGGGAATGGCCGATGAACTCCTAATGCCATAAATTACCATTGAGGAAAGAAAAGTCCTCAGTCAGCTCAAGAAAACCCAAACTAACATAACCTTAATGGGAATTTTCATTTCCTCTCAGCTACACTGAAATGCCTTGATAAAGCTCCTCCCTAGACCTACATTTTTCCCCTATACTACTCCTAAAGAAGAAATGAATATATATTTTGATCCTTAACCTTTACTAGACTGATCTATTTCTTCGAATAAGAAATTCCAAAATTTAACCCTGATAACAGCTCTGCCCTCAACATATCTATTGAAGTCTTGGGGAAGACGATCCCGCTATCATTTATCAACAATGGATCCGCTATAAATTTTAGTTCACTTAGAAATTTTAACTGCTTAGGTCCAAAAGCGAGTGAACTCACTCCTATATATTCTGCTGTGGGTAGAGAAGTAATGGGTTCTATAAAACTCACACTAGGGGCTACCCTATTAACCCCCTGATAGAATTCCAAGTCATCAACATACCTGCATGCTTAAACCTACTCCTTGGTCGTCCATGGCTCCATGGCTCCACAGCTTTCGTGGGGTATCCTATTCTCTTCATTAAAAACTAAATTACTTTACAAAGGTCAATTAATCAGCATTTTGGGGGACGATGACAGTACAAACAATACAATTTCCAACAATCTAGTATTAGAAATTCAGCATGGGACCAATGAGATGCTCATCTTGGATTTCAGAACTTATCTGCTCCTTGTCCCATCAGGGGAAAACTTCAAAGATTGAGTCAATCCAGAGCATAATTCTTACAACAACATCAATCTCGTTTAGATATTCAAGCAGGTTTGGGCTACCAACCTTCACCGGCTGAACTTAAAGTGCTCCACCAACCAGGATCGAAAAGAATCCTAAAAAATAAAAATAAAACTATTTTAGGGGACTCTCTGAATGGAAGATTTATCAATGAAGGTGAATACTTACCTTTCTATTGACTCTATGAATTGTGGTATGACCACATTGATAAGAAGATGAAACTAGATCTAGAGATCTTCATTCAAGAAAAACATATTTGGGATAAAGACTGGAAACATGAAGTGAATCCTTTAGCTCAGGAAACCATCGCAATTACTGAGAACTACGAGGAAAGTGACTCTAAAGAATCCTTTGACTTACAAACACTAGGTCTAAGTCTCTGTATAGTCCACCAAGATGCTATACCATCGTACATGTTCATCAAAATCATAACTGCTGATACCCATCTTCTAAATCGACATGCTATCCCACTCTTGTCTGCTCAAGCCCTACCTATAACTATTTCTCCTTTTCTTGATGTAAATATAATTGAGGCCTCTTTTGATGAGTTTCTCGATAGTGTTTTCCTTAAAAATGAAATACATGAGGCTTTTGAGTATCTTGTTATGCCTTATACTAATTTTGTTGATCCTAATCACACTTTTGATGATGATGATTTTGCAAATGAACAATTCTTAACTGATCGAAATAAGGAAAAAAATAAACAACAAAACCACATTCTAATTAATGATTATAAGACTTTCGTTATTAATTTTGATTCTAATAGACACTGGTGTGACATTAGGATAGGGTTTACCCTTAACAAGCATGAGCGTGTACAATTTGAAAAGATACTGAAAGAGTTTGTAGACGTTGCATGGTCCTATGATGATATGCCCGACGTTGACCTAGAAATAGCTCACTATGAGATTCGAGCATCCCCAAAATGCAAACTAGTCAAGCAAAATTTGGGGAAACTCCGAACAAAATAGTCCCTTAAAGTCAAATAAGATGTAATGAAAAAACTGATCGTGGGTTTTATTCGCGTAGTTGAATACCTTATATGGCTTACCAATTTCATTCCCGTGCCAAAGTCAGGAGGAAAAGTCTGCATGTGCATCGACTATTGGGATTTGAATAAACCATTCCTAAAGGATAATTATCCATTACCAAACATAGACATGATCATGGACACCACAACCATCCACACTCTCAAGTCATTTGTTAATGGATTTACTGGATATAACCAAATAAAGATGCACCCTGACCACCAGGAGAAAAATGCCTTCATCACCCCATGGGGAAATTTCTACTACACCATCATGCCATACGTGGTAAAAAATATTAGGGTAAGCTACTAAAGGGCTACCACAACCATCCTGCATGACCTTATTCACAAAGAAGTTAGATTTTATGTGGAAGAAATTATCATCAATTCCAAGACTCGGTAAGGTCACATTCCGTTCCTCTAAAAGTTATTCGAGCTACTGTGACATCATTAAATGTGGCTAAATCCACAAAAGTGGGTTTTCGATGTCATAAAAGTAAAACTCTTGTGGTTAATGTTCACTAAGAAAGGAATTGAAGTGTACCCCACCAAATTGAAATCAATACTTCAGATTCCACCACCGTGGATGGAGAAGGAAGTTTTAGGTTTCCTAGGCAAATTGCAATACATCAGTCGGTTCCAGTAAACGGACCTCCATCTGCAAACCCATTTTTAAAATTCTCCGAAAGGATTCACTAAAGTCTTAAATAAAGACTAACAAGAAGCCTTTGACCAAATTAAACGATACCCCACCCGAGCTCTAGTGCTCATTCCTCTGCAGCTAGGTATCCCTATCCTCTTATACTTAATTGTCGTCGATACTGCAATCGGGGCTTTGTTGGCCTAGTATATTCAAAAATCTTGTAAAGAAAGATCCCTCTACTACGCTAATAATATCCTAGTAAGAAGTCAATTACACTACTATGGAGAAAGCATGCATCTCTTTAATGTGGGTCACATAGAGGTTATAGAACTACATGATTGTCATTCCCATCTTACTATGGTAGCCCCAATAGATCCTATCAATTACTTTCTAGAGAGACCTTATCTATCAAGACAAATGGCCCGTCAGTTGATGTTACTATCCAAATTGGACATTGTGCACATCATGCAAAAAAGCATAAAAGGGAGGGCATCTCCAACTGTATTGCAGATTATCCTATGGAAGGACCTGCTATTTACATTTCTAAATTCCCAAACGAAGACCTTCTCTACGCCGCTCAAGAGGATATCAGATGGCAGTTGTTCTTCGATGGATATGCCAACAAGAAAGGATAAGGCATTGGGATACTTATAATCCCTCCTAATGATTCCCACACTCCCGTGACCATTAAACTAGACTTCCCCTTCACTAACAACATGATCCAATACGAGGCACTCACTCTAGTCCTCAAGATCTCCCTCAACAAATGTATTAAGCATCTAGACATTTATGGGGACTCTGCGTTCATTGTAGGCTAAATCCTCAGAATTTGGAAAGTTAAATATGAGAAGCTGATACCCTTCCATACTTACTTAGAAGGGCTTGCCTCATAATTCAAAGATATTACCATAAATTACCTTCTTTTCTCAAAGAACGTCCTAATCGATGAACTTTCAACCCTGGTCTTCATGGTCAAAATGCTCGAGGGAATAACAATGGCCCCTTTCCTGGTTCAAAAATAAGATATGCGCACCCAGTACTACCACATCATGTTCGTTATCGAAGAACATGCCAACATGGACGAGTTATGGTACTCTGACATTTGGTGCGTCCTCAAACATGGAAGGTATCCCAGTGATGCAGATAAGAAAGATCATCTGACCCTTTGCAAATTAGCTTCTCAGTACATCATCTGAGACAAAGAACTTTTCAAGAGAAACTTTGATGGAATCCATTTGTATTGCATAGTAGTGGATGATATTAAAAAAATGATATATAAAATCCACAACGAGGAATGCGGACCCCACATGAATGGTCACATGCTTGCAATGAAGATCATCTGTCAAGTGTACCACCAGACCACCATGGTTTAAAATGGCACTTTTTATGTTCAAAGATGTCCCAAATGCCAACGGTTTGCCAATCTCCAACAACTAACTCCTCAGGAATTGTATAACATGACCTCTTCCTGAAACGTTTCCACTTAGGACATAGACATCATAGGGAAGGTCACTCCCATTCAAACGATCATGAGTTCCTCCTGGTCACCATTAATTACTTCACAAAAAGGGTTGAAGCTGAGTTATACGAAGTGCTGAATGCCAAGAAAGTTGCTAAGTTCATGAGAAAGAACATCATTTGCCAATACAGGTTCCCCATGAGTTAGTATCAGATAATGGGCTCCACTTCGAATATGAGGTCACTAAACAGGTCGATGAGTATCGAATTTAGAGACATAAGTCTTCTCCTTACCGACCTCAAACCAATGGTGTTGTTGAAGCCATCAATAAAAGTCTCAAAACGATCATCAGTAAGATGATCGAATGTTGCAAAGATTGGGCCAACCAGATCCCTTACGCTTTCTAAGGCTATCGCGCCTCTATCAAAACACCAAATTGGGTTATCCCCAAATCTCTAGTTTACGATATGGAATACATTCTCTCCACAGAGCTACATATACATTCCTTATGCATCTTGTTCAAAAGCAAAGTTAGCAAAGAATATTGGCATCATGGACACTATGAAAAACTTTCGATTTTGGATGAAAAAAACTTAAGGTTCCATACCACATATAGGGGTACCATTACTAGATAGCACAATCATTCAACAGGAAAGTCAAGGACCGCATGTAACAATCTTTGATTTTTAAATCGGTTTTAATTAAATTATCTTGAATTTTGAAAAAAATAATAATTTTGGGATCCATTTAATTTTTATATGTAAAGATGTTAGTTTATATATATATAAAAAAAAGGTTTCAAGCGGAATTTAAATCAGGATTAAAAATTGGAAATTATAACTTTTCGTATAAAAATCGGGGGAGGATTCGAGCTAAGGAGGATAAAAATAATATTTTTTAAAATCTAAATGACCGATCGAGCTGAATTTTTCAAAACAATCCCGCCTCGCCATTCGCTACAACATATTAAAATTTCAAGCCATTCTGACGGTTGAATCGTCCGCAATAATTTTTTGAATGTTTGTATTTGATTAGGATTCAAATTCTTTTTCGTATATAAATAAACTCACGGGTTTAGTACTTTTAAAAACACATTCTTCTAAGCCATAAGAGCAGCAATCTCCTCTTTTACATCTTCTTCCTCCCTCAAAACCTTAACTCCATTGGAGAGTTATTTTCAATCCAAGTTTTGAAGCTTTAAACCGGGTTTTCTTCATATTGTTCAAGAACGACTCTTTACTAGTTTTTCGAGAGGAATTCAACAGTTAACTCAGATTTTCTTCATCTAATTCACATGCATGAATATTCTATTCCTTTCCTTTAGTATTATGCATTTTAAGTGTCACCTAAACCCTTAATCACGTTTTTTTCCTAAAAATGACAAGTGACTAATTAGGAATTATGAAAACAATTTTTGGGACAGTTTTTATAAAATCTTTCGATATGAATAATATTCATAACCCTTGGGTACGTAGGATTTGTGAGTGAATTTTGAGTTTTATTGGTGTAGGTTGCATGTAGAAATACCTTAGTTTTGATTTAAATGAATTTGGGGGCGTATAACTCATGTAATTTGTATTGAGATAATGAAATTAGAATTATGATGTATTAATGATGAAATCTCAATGTATTTAATTTAAAATAATTAAATAGTATTAATTGGGTGTTTATGACGATGTGAAAATTAAATTAAGATTTAATTGAATTGGACTATCATGCGTAGTTTGGTATATTGATTAATTATGATTATTTGTGAGACTTGTTGATATTATTAAATTGCCATTGTGATGACGGGTTGTTGGATATTTGTTCTCTCTCTATATTTTAGGATGCCTTCTAGGTATGAGACTAGTGGGTAGGCCTTTTGATGATTTACGCCTTCTAAGTATGAGACTAGTGAGGGTTGATTATCGCGATTTTATCATATCGGGAGTGGGATGATTTTCGGTATTTTATCGTCCTTACACTAGTCTATGTACGTGACGAGGTCGAGATTTATGTTAGAAATTCATCCTATACATTGGATAGGACGTATTGATAACTTGGGAACCCTCAGGTATGGGACTAAGGGGTATTTTGAGGATCTCACATCGATAATAAGGGTGGAGGAAATTTGTAAATTATGAAATTGAGAATTTAATACCTAAGATAATAAAATGGATATTAAAATATATTGGCATCGTAAATAATGTGCAGGATCGACAGTTTAAACGGGTTGGCTGACAATTGCGACGTGTGGGTGTGTGACGTCTGAATAATGTGCAGGGCGGATAGTTTAAATGGGCAGGCTTGCTATGAAGCTGTGTCATGTGTGGAACCTCGTGCGTAATGTTTAGGGCTGACAGTTTAAACTGGTTGGTTGGCTATAACAAGGGGAATTGTGGGTGGTGTAGAATTTATTGCGGAAGTACTGTAATGGATAATAAAATTTAGATAAATGATAACTTTGGGTTAATTTAATTCAATTAATACTTTGGGGCAGTGGGATAATTAAAATATATTGGTGTGATTTTTATAAGAATCTCTGGGGGTAGATAGTAATTTATCTTTCCCGCATTTTAATTACTAGTCTAAATAAAAAAAACTCTATTGTGATATTTATTGCATATAATGCTATTGTCTGGGTTCAAGGACCCTATTTGAGGGGAGTAGTGTGTATTCATGCTCGAGGATCTGACCTCGTGCATTAACTAACATTTTCAGGTATTAGTATTGGAGTAGTTGCATAGGATTTTTGGACTTATCATTTGGAGGTGTAGCTGAGTCTACTTCATTTTTATTGTTTTATTTAGCTTAAACTTTATTTTCAGTCGTATTTCGTTCTAAGACATCATTTGGGGTTTTTATTGGGCCATTCGGTTCCAAAGTTGTTAGAGGATTTCAGTTGGATTTTTTTTTCACAGTTGGTTATATTTAGTTTTTAATTAAATCATGATTGAAGATTGGATTAGTCAACATTTTATCATGTGATGGATCTTTTATCATTTCATTTTGATTATCATTTGGGATTAATTCAATTATTGAACTTGTGGATGGATTTTTTTATGTCTCATATCTGTCTCATGCTAAGAATGGTATTTATTTAGTTCACGTCCGAAGTAGTTCGGCGGTGGTGGTTGGCCACCCCTTCTGTCGAATTGCGCGGGGTGTGACAAATGGTATCAGATCATGACCTTAGGTCTCGTAGGTTATGAGTCCATTTTAGCTGTCATGTTTCTTATCTTTTGGTTCCTTTTAATGATTTGTACTCTTCATCATTTCGAATTTGATGTTGTTTTGTTCCTATATTTTTAGATGGCGAACACAAGGAGGGCTGGGTGTAGGAGATAATAGTTCGCTTCTAGTCCCGTGGCTCAGGAGAGGCAACGAAAGATTATTTTGGAGGTCGAGGAGTTATCGACTATCATTCGTAAGGCCCAAACGGCCGGTATGGAGATGTGGAGGTAGAAATGGTTGACTTTACAGGGCAGGAGCAGGGTATGCCTGTTTCGGCTTGGGATAGGGTGAGGACCAGCTTTCTTAAGGGTAATCCTCCCATCTTTGGAGGGGAATCTGAGCCAATGGTTATCCATCAATGGAGGACGGATATGTAGAGGCACTTAAGGATGGTGGACTGCACATATGTGTAGAACCAGATGTTAGTAATGTTTAAGCTGACAGGGGATGTGTGGTAATTGTGGGAGAGTTCCACCACATCAAAGGAGAGATATTGATTGAGTTATGAAGAATTTTAGATAAGGTTCAATACCAAATATTTTCCATATGCCATTAGGTGCGCAAAGAAGATGGAATTTATAGACTTGGATCAAGGATCGAAGTCCATTGTCAAGTATGAGTAGGAGTTCAATAATTTATTTATATTTGTACGTGAAGAGGTTGATACTGAGAGGATGAAGATGGAGTGTTTTATGGAAGGATTGTCATGGACGATTAGGCAGATGGTGTTGGGGAATCCGACGTACACTACCTATGCTCAGGTGGTGGATGTAGCTATGTTGCTATGGAAAGAGAAGGCTAATTATCAAAATAAAGTTGGAAAGAGACAGGAGTTTAACGGATAGGGAGGTGAGAATAAGGGTCACAATGACCAAGCGTGGAAGAAACAAAGGACTAATCCGGAACAACAAGGATAGTGGGGGGAGCAAGCACCAAATAGACAGTTTGGAACTTATAGGGGTGCATGTTTTGTTTGTGGGGATAAAGGACACAAGGAATCATAATGTTCAAAGAGGGTGGGCCCACAAGGCCAAAGCGCACTAGTGCAGTAAGGTCAAGGAGTACAGGGGAAGTAAGGACTCGGGCCTCCAGTCTTAGCAACAGCAGGTGTTCAGGGAGTTCCAGCCGCATCGGCAGTTTCAGGTGTTCAAGGGGCGCCAGTAACATCGACAGTATAAGGAGGTCAGGCAGTAACCGCAACACCAAACCAAACCGGGTATGGGAAGTGCTATTTACTTCAGAAAATGTAGAGCATGATAGATTGCATGGCTAGTGGAGTGTCACGGTATGGAATCACTATTTTTTAGATACTTATACGTGTAGGTGTATATATATTGTATTTTAGGATCGTGGGATTTCATGCGGGTAGGATTGGGTGAATGGGCACCCAATTATAGCATTCTACAGGTAGGGATATGTGAGCCTTATTTTATTTTGCACAATTTACGCTTGATGTTTATGCTTCGTCTAATTTCGAGGAGGAAATTCCTTTCCTATAAGGGAAGTATGTAACAACCAGTGATTATTAAATCGGTTTTAATTAAATTATCTCGAATTCTGAAAAAAAATTGGGATCCATTTAATTTTTGTACGTAAAGATGTTAGTTTTTAAATATATATAAAAAATAAGGTTTCAAGTGGAATTAAAATCGGGATTACAAATTTGAAATTATAACTTTTCGTACATAAGTCGGGGGAGTATTCGAGCTAAGGAGGATAAAAATAACATTATTAAAAATATGTTACTAAGATCGAGCTAAATGTTTCACAGCATCTCCATCTCACCATTCGCTACAACATACAAAAGTTGCAAGCCATTCTGACGATCGGATCGTCCGTAATAATTTTTCGAGTGTTTGTATTTGATTAGGACTCAAATTATTTTTGGTATATAAAAAAATTGACGGGTTTAGTAATTTTAAAAACACATTCTTCTAAACCCTAAGAGAAGCAATCTCTTCTTTTACATCTTCTTATTCCCTCAAAACCTTAACCCCATTGGAGAGCTATTTTCTATCCAAGTTTTGATGCTTTAAATCTAGTTTTCTCAAGATTGTTCAAGAACAACTCTTTGCTAATTTATCGAGAGGAATTCAACTGCCAACTCAAATTTTCTTAATCTAAATCGCAAGAGTGAATACTCTATTGCTTTCCGTTAGTATTATGAGTTTTAAGTGTCGCCTAAACCCTTAATCATGTTTTTTTTCGAAAAGAGATTAGTGACTTAAATGGAATAATGATAACAATTTTGGGACTGTTTTTATAAAAAATTTCAATATGAATAATATTCATAACCCTTAGATACGTAGAATTTATGAGTGGATTTTGGGTTTTATTGGTGTTGGTTGTATATAATAAAACCTTAGTTTTGATTTAAATGAATTTGGGGGGCGTATCACTCATGTAATTTGTATTGAGACAATGAAATTATCATTATGATGTATTAATGATGAAATCTCGGTGTATTTAATTTAAAATAATTAAATGGGATTCATTGGGTGTTTATGATGATGTAAAAATTAAATTAAGATTTAATTGAATTAGACTATCATGTGTAGTTTGTGTGACTTGTTGGTATTATTAAATTGCCATTATGACGACGGGTTGTTGGGTATTTTTTCTCTCCCTATATTTAGGATGCCTTCTCGGTATGGGACTAATGGGTAGGCCTTTTGATGATTTACGCCTTCTAGGTATGGGACTAGTGAGGGTAGTTTATCACTATTTTATCATATTGGGGGTGGGATGATTTTCGGTATTTTATCGTCGTTACATTAATCTAGGTACGTGACTATGTGGAGATTTATGTTAGAAATTCATCCTATACATAGGGTAGGACGTATTGATAACTTGAGGACCCTTAGGTATGGGACTAAGGGGTATTTTGAGGATCTCACATCGATAATAAGGGTGGGGGAAATTTGTAAATTGTAAAATTGGAAGAATTATGAATTTAATACCTAAGATAATAAAATGGGTATTAAAATATATTGGCGTCATTAATAACGTGCAAGACTGACAATTTAAATGGGTTGGATGGCCATTGTGACGTGTGGGTGTGTGACATCTGAATAATGTGCAGGGCTGGTAGTTTCAACGGGCTGGCTGGCTATGAAGACGTGTCATGTGTGAAACCTCGTGCATAACGTGCAAGGCTGACAATTTAAACGGGTTGGCTGGTTATGGCGAGGGGAATTGTGAGAGGTGTAGAATTTATTACGAAAGTACCGTAATTGATAATAAAATTGAGATAAATGATAACTTTGGGTTAATTGATTTCAATTAATACTTTGGGGCAGTGGGATAATCAAAATATATTGGTGTGATTTTTATAAGAATCTCTGGGGGTATTTAGTAATTTATCTTTCCCGCGTTTAAATTACTCGTCTAGTTAAAATACTCTATTATGATATTTATTGAGTATACTGCTGTAGTCTGGGTTCGCGGACCCTATTTGAGGGGAGTAGTGTGTATTCATGCTTGGGGCTCTGACCTCGTGCATTAACTAATATTTTCAGGTATTAGTACTTTAGTAGTTGCATTGGATTTTTGGAGTTATCATTTGGAGGTGTAGCTAGAGTCTACTTCAACTTTGTTGCTTTATTTACCTTAGACTTTCTTTTCAGTCGTATTTCATTACGAGACATCATTGGGGTTTTTTATTGGGCCATTCAATTCAAAAGTTGTTAGAGGATTTCAGTTGGATTTGTTTTCCACAATTGGTTATATTTAGTTTTTAATTAAATCATGATTTGAGATTAGATTTATTCAATGTTTTTGCATGTGATGGATCTTTTATCATTTAGTTGTTATTATCATTTGAGATTGATTCAATTATTGAACTTGCAGATGGATTTTTTATGTCTCATATCTGTCTCATGCTAAGAATGGTATTTATTTAATTCAGGACCTACATAGTTCAGCGACGATGGCTGGCCACCCCGTCTGTCGGATTGCGTGGGGTATGACACCATGGTGTCTAAGAAGGAGACATGACTCTCATAAAAATTATAGAAACTGTCTGGGACCCAAGAGGGAAGTTCAAACCTAATTGGAGCGGGCCCTACATCATGAAGAAATTTCTATCAGTTGGTGGCGTTATGCCGACAGACCTCGATGGAAAAGAGATGATGTCTCTAGTCAATTTGGATTGTCTCAAGAAATTTTACCCTTAATCCGAATTCTCGGTGTGCTACGATTCTTCTCAACCCCCTTATATTCTAAAACAAATTCTTTATTTCCCCTACCCAGAACTGCGTGGGTCCTAATCCTCTCAAAATAATTCTTTTCAAAATGAAGCCACCAAAATTTTAAAACCCCCAAATGTACATTGGCAGCCTTTATAACACACATGGTCATGATCCTTTTTTTATTTACAAAACGCTATTCTTTTCTAACTCCCAAGAACAGTAGTCCATATTATCATTTACGTGAACAAAAGAATTATGAATGCCTTAGTGGTTGGTATGCATAATTAAAATGAAAAACTCATCAAGAGACACAATAAAATATGTCAAATTCATTTTTATTTCAAAGTCAAGAAATACAACCATTACATGGAATATCAGTCGAGGGAGTAGAACAAACTAACCCCTTCCAATAACAAAACAAACTTATATTTTTCCAAAAAAATTCCAGTCTGAATAATCAGTTTCATAGAAAAACCCTAAAACATGCTAGATACTAATACAAATTACCCAAAACATAAACTTTCCCTAGCTTCACAAAAACTACAAGCTTATCACCACCCTCAACTGCCAGACGACCCTGCCTCATCATCATTACTTACCCTAGGAGGTCACCAAGTCTCCCATTCCTGATTAACACTTCGTACACATTCCATGTCGTGATATGCCTTAACAAGTTGGGCCGAAACAACAACACCTTCCTCCATGGTTTCAAAAGCCACAAGCCACCTTTGACCAGTCTCTGCTTCCAAGAACTTCCCAACTAACCCTTCCACAACAACTTGAGATAATCCCCGGACACATACCAATCCACTCTTACATATTCTGATGGATGGATAGATGGTTGATAACACTCCCATAAGGGTCCCAGTATTGTTTGAAAAGATTAAGTCAATTCTTTCATCGGAAAGAAGTTCTTTAAGTGAGGAGGCACTATCTATTCCCACCCATCTTGGTGAAAAAAATGCCAAGGAAAATAAAAGAAAGTCTGTCGGAGACTAACCATCTAAACATACCGATACTCTCCTAGATGAAAAATGGCATGGAACCACCAATGAATACATCCTGCTCCGTGCTCCACAAACTAGTTGACCCAATTCTCTATTCAAGGGACAAAGATAAAGAAAGGTTGTACGAAGAAATTAGGCACACCCGATAAGGGATACTTAGGAGGGGCCTGCAGGAGAAACCTCTTTCCAAGGCACATAAGAAGGATCACTGGATTCCCCCTCTGAAAATTAGAACAACTAATTTCCATGCATCAAGACCATTCAAGGTCTCCACTAGCACCAACTCTGTAGGACTACAGAGGTAAGCCATCCACGCCACTATCGTAGCCACCCAAGGATTGGATGTCAAGTCTCCTATAACCAATAACAGCTTCGCAATCAGGCCCAGGATAAAAAAAAAGTCCCTCTGACATACAGAGTGCATAACCACCAAAAGAGAACTAGTTCCTCCATGAATAAATGGTGCCGAAAGGGAAATATGGAGTAACTCAGCCGAATATACCAGAGGAGAATCGGACAAATCAGGCATGACCACTACAACATTAGGCTAATAACCAACATTACAGAAAATTCCTCATTGGTAGGATAGGCCTCATCCCAACCAAATCGAAAGACTTGATCCTCGGGGTACCAGAATTGTGTCGCCACTACAAGCAAATTCGAGTCTATGGCCCAGTTATGCCAATAAAAAATCTGATGCGAGTTGAAAGTGTCATAGTCAACGTTATAGAGGAACATGGCGCTTAAAACTTTGAGGTAAGAAGAGAGTTCATCGGACATTGGAAACTCCATTTGAGAAAGTGAAATAAGACGCGAAAAAAGAAATAAGATTTGTGGTGAAAAGAACACATCTCATAACTCTCCTTTTATACCTAAAAACCTTGAAAAAAAATAAACCATTAGGAATTCCATTTAACTCTCGGCCCTACAGAGTACTATAAGTATACAGAAGTGCAGTCAAAGCCTGAAGTGATTTGACTTGACCTCCATGCCAATAGGCAGGTTAAAGGGTATGCTGATAGGCAACCCCTCTTCTTCAAAAAATCCCCTTTTCTCCTTTTTCCCAAAAAACCATTTGCAAGAGTGCATTTCTCAAGATAAATCCCTTCAAAGGAAATTCTTTTTAACTAAGCCTCCATGGCCTCCCTCTATTAAGAGAATTGCAAGAAAACATATATTCCGTACTTTTCCTCAGAATAAGACCTTAGAAGAAAATCTAAGGTCCATGTAGAATAAACCACTAAATCAAGATAATCAAATAGAATAATGCATCATTTTTGCCTTCTTGAGTATCTATTTTTAGGTACAAAGATGCTAAATCAAGCATACCACATGGTCAATGCCAAGCCCCTCCAGTCATAATAATAGTCTATAAGAAACTCTCAAAAGGAAAGAACTAGAAATGGATGTTACCTCATCTTTCGCACAACCTTCTCTCTAAGGTACTAGACGTATCCAAGCATGTGTTCCTGCAACCTCCTCATCTGCAGATGCATACCTGTAACCCTCGCGGCCCCCACGGGAAGACTCTAAGTATATAAAGTCACCTACATCCCCAACAAAGATTTAGTAATACACCAAGAAGTAAAGTTTTGAATCCACAGAAAAGACGAAACCAATAATGTCCTTTCATATTACTCAAAAATCTCTGGAGTTCATGCCCTATGCCGATAGTCACCTCCCTAGACCTGCCTATTGGAAGACTAACCCTAAATTTGTCCCAAAAATGTCAAAAAATCAGAAAAATGCTAAAAAAATTCCAAAAATCCTTGAAAAACATTGAACCTTATTTTCTCCCAAGAAAATCATTTTGGAACACCAAAACCCTTTACAACTATCAAATTACCCAGAAGGATTATCCTTACACTCTGATTATCAGAATATTCCCTAAACGGAACCAACAATGTGCATGCATCCAAGTCCCTAACAGGAACCATAAACCTACACATTCACCTAACGAAATTTCAAGACAACCTATTCCTCGGGGGAACTAAAGATGTGCCTGAATTAAAATCCTTCATGATTCCCCTAATAAAGCTATCCCTTTCAAACCATAACTCAAGGTCCTCATAATTGAACTCATCCTATAGAATGGGTCATCATAACTCAAGGTCCTTTTTCTTAACCTCTATTCGTAGAATACATCACCCTAATTCAAGGTCCTCAGAATTGACCTCGACCTGTAGAATTGGTCATCATAACTCAAGGTCCTTAGAATTGACCTCGGCCCGTAAAATTGATTGTCAAAACTCAAGGTATTTAGAATTGACCTCGACTCGTAGAATTGGTCGTCACAACTTAAGGTCTTCAGAATTGACCTCGACTTATAGAATAGGTCACAACAATAAGGGTCCTTAGAATTAACCTCGACTCACATAATAGATCGCCCCAACTCAAGGTTCTCAAAATTGAACTCAGCTCGCAAAATCGATCGCCCCAACTCAAGGTCCTCAGAATTGACCTCCATCCACTAAATTCGTCATCACAACTCAAGGTCCTCAAAATTGACCTCGACCTGTGGAATTGGTCATCATAACTCAAGGTTCTAAAAATTGACTTCGACTTGCAGAATTAGTCATCACAACTCAAGGTACCCAGAATTAACCTTGGCACGCAGATGTGGTCATCACAACTCAAGGTCCACAGAATTAACCTCGACCTGTAGAATTGGTCGTTATAACTCAAGGTCCTTAGATTTGACTGCGACCTGAAGAATTGGTCATCACAACTCAACGTCCTCAGACTTGACCTACACCCATAGAATCAGTCATCATAAATTAAGGTCCTCATAATTAAACTCGACTCGTAGAATTGGTCGTCATAACTTTAGGTCCTCAGAATTAACCTTGACTTATAGAAATGGTCGTCCCAAACATAGGTTCTCATTATTGACCTCGACTCGTGGAATTGGTCATCCCAACCTTAGGTCCTCAAAATTGACCTCGACCCACTGAATCGGTCATCCCCACCCTCTAGGTCTACAAAATTGACCTTGACCCTCGGAATCGAACATCCTCGTCCTCTAGTCTCCAAGATCACTTGTCGGGGTCTCTCTGCAGACACCCCATCCTAGGACCCCCATAAGAATCTCCTTAGGTTCCTAGTACTCACTCATTCACGATAAACCCTAGGTCATACTTTGAGTATCGATCTAGAGGCTACTAGGCACTCTTGACAACCGCTTGACTTTGGTCAACTTTCTTGCCTGAGTGAATGATTAATAAAATCTCTAAGGTCATTGAATTCACTTTTTAATGGTCCAACCCATGCATGAATCGAACTTACGATCTAGATAAATAATTCGTTTTATTCGTAAAATTGATCTCGAGGCCACCGAGTGCTCTCAAGCCCCGTTCGACTCTAGTTAGCTCTCTAACTTTATTAAAGATCAATGAATATTTGAAATTCCCTAAATAACCTTTCCAGCAGTCCATCTAGAGTAAGAATCAGCCTTACGGTTCGGACGAACAACATATTTTTCTTCGAAGGGTTATCGATAGTTTTTGGGTCTTGTTTGACCATGGTCAACCCTTCAAACCTAATGAAGCCAAATGAAATCTCGAAGGGTATTGAATTCCCTTTCTAATGGTCCACCCCACATGTGAATCATCCATACGATTTAGATGAATTTTCCATTTTCCTCTAAAAATCTCCTATCTAGAGACCATGTGCGAATAGAAGTTTACTAACTTGATCATAAAAGTTATACTTCTTCCATTCAAACTTCCTTGCAACGTCAGCATCACATAGTTGGATAATGATGAGAAGTTTTTCTTTCAAACCTTTGGCGTACCAAACATTCTCTAGCCTAGGAAACCTCGATATCTCTATTGTACTTCATCCTACCATGCTATACTTGATCCCATCTTCAAAAATGAGATTACCTTCCTTATAATACTCAAGGTAGGTAAAAAATGAGACATCACCTGTCATGTTCCTAAAGCACCCACTATCAAAATAACACTGTGAGATATTATGTGCTTTAAGAGAAACAAGAGCAATAAAGGATTTTACGTCATGCTTAGGTACCTAAGAAGTGGTAACTTTTTGTTTACCCTTGTCATTGTTGGTTCTATCGAGGATGTTGGAAGTATCCACGAACGAAAAAGACATTCGTTGGAAATCTTCCATCAAGCTATGAGAAGTGGTGACTAGAAACTCAACATGTTCTCTAAGACTAGTTAGATCACGAGTGTCAGGTGACGGAGCATGTGTACATCATGTCCAACCCAAACTATGGCAAAAATCCCTAAGGTGGCCTTTTCTCTTATAGTAGGTACAAAAGTACATAATTTTAGGCCGACCTTGGTTTTTCTTTTCATGGTTGAACTCTTCTTTGCGTTTTAGGATAATGGCCATTTGGATTCGTAGTAAACTCTTGAATTGGTTCCGGTGTAATATGAGACGTGGAAGCACCCTAAAAACTAATTCCCTTTCTGAGAGTGCACATGCGTTCAATGTCCAAACTTATTTAACTAAAATTAGTTTTCTCACCAGTTTTAATTAAAACCCAAAAACATGAATCTAATTATGATTGATAGTAATATGAATTATCTAATATGCAAACTAAAACAATCACAAACAGATATGAGGAGAAATCCATAGCGGGGGTGAAACCTTTTTATTTCTTTATATGTTGTAAATATTTAACTTACAATTACATAGAAAATATATAGTGTTTGTGACCATGAATAGCCTCAGGTGTCAGTTCAAACTCTTCAGTAAGAGATCCCGCAAGAGCTCCAATGGTCAGCAATGGAGACAACCTTCTTCTCCATAAGTTTTACTCCAGAATGAGTAATATGAATCATATGATTTAAGAATTATTCACATAATTGATTTGAGATATTAGAGTGATTCAAAAAGGGTTTTAAAGCCTAAAATATGAAGTCTAAAATTGCATCAGATAAGAAGAAGAGATGTTTTTAAATACTTGCATTGCCTAACTTTACAAAAGGTATTTATTGGCTGAATAAAAAATTAAGGCGGCGCATGCCGTTCGAATGGCATCTGCATGTCATTTGAATGACATCTAATGTCGTTACTAATGACCATACAAACGACCCTAAAATTGTAAAATAGTACGAGATAAATTAAAGCGGTAAGGAAATGACCCCTCGAGTGACCCTTAAAATGACATTGCATGTTGTTAGAAGTTGTCATTTGAATGACTCATCACAGTTGTTTGAATGACAGAAGCGAAAAATATTTTCAAAAAATGCTTGCCTATAGGTCTTGAGAAATTATTTTTGACTTAGAAAAATGTCTCATTTTGATAAAAACATTTTATAAAAAATATCCTAAATAAATACATGAATATTAATAACTCTAATTAAACATTTTAACTTTTAGCGTAGTGGATTTAGTGGAATAGTGAAGACCGGTTGAAGATTCACAGCGCCCGAAGCCAATGATGGGTGCGTGTTGATGATGCGTGATGCTAAGGATTCAGATGATGTACGTCAAGGTGGAATGCGTGAAGAAGTGCTAAAATGTATCAGTATACGACATACTAACTATGATCTAGGACAACAAAGATATTCCTAGATTCTAGATGGATATTTACAAAACTTGTCCTTACAAATCTCCCCCTTTGTCTATGCCGCTACATCCATAAAAAATCCGAATTAGGCATCCCATAAAAAATTAAGAAATACAATCATAAATGGAAATATCAAAGTACATGTCTTTAAACTCTTCAACATCTTCAAATCTTCATTTCTCCAACGTTTCTTTGTCGTCATCAGGGTGTGCAGAATAATGATACTCAATTTGTACCGACACACATGAGTCAAGAAATAAATACCCATGACGCGTAACATGTTTGAATTATAATGATAAGAAGAAAGTCAATTTATCAATTAAGCACAAGGAAATCATTAAATCAAACACAAATTTACTCCTCCATAATTCGTTCTTCTCCTTTTTATGATGTCCCCAAATAAAAAAAGAAGAAGAAACATAGAAATGCATACGTAGAGTGTCACTAGTTAATAAACTTCTCTTAATTAAGTTTTTTAAATTTTGCTTACAAAAAAAATATACAACAAATAATCACACCGTGAAAGAACACTTAGATGACCAAGTCGATGATAGCATAAATGAAGGAGTATGATCAAGTTAAAAAGGAAACTCGATGCAAACAGTCAAAACGTATGTGCACGATGAATTTTGGATATTCCTAACGAGCGAACTCAAAATCATCCTTAGGTGTAAAAATGTTAAATTTAAATGACACCGACTCAATCTAATCAATAAATCAAAATATAAAATGAATTTCGCACCAATAACGTCTAAAACTACGTAATTATTTTTCAAGACTTTGTCAGGACGTCCGCACTTGTTGCTTTAATTCCAATCAAACTCCCTCAAATATAGTAGTGATCATACTTATCTTGTGAACGATCATATCAAACGAAAATGGATTGGACTTGGCTACTTTTTACAATGCCACACGTTTTTGGATCTTTTCAAACTCTTTGGACTTTGGCTATTTTTTACAATGCCACACTCTTTTATGTCCAACTTAAACGGTGGATTAATCGCAAAGGACATGTGTTCCTTTCGAAGCCCTTATCTATCTTCACTCATCCTTTTTATATGTAAACAAATTCTTCAGGGGCAATGGTTCTTACATGCACTACTTTCATTGTCATGTTTAATCGTATTTGGTTCGTTTTAAAGATAGGATTGAGATGGAAACACATCAACCAACATGTGATAGGCAAGAACAATAATCAAACAAATCTGTGCGTATGTGCATTAAAGGAGAATAAGAGTGAAACATGTATAACGATATCACTAATAGCAACTCAAGGACTCCATAACATTATAGAGCACATGGATAAAATAATGTAGAGTCTCAAATCACTATCAAAAAGTCACGTGGAATATGGAAATGATGTTATGACATTGAGCTTCCTAAATGTTCATCCATAAAAGGAGTAAATAAAAATACAAAACTCTTTTTGTGTTTTTCAAAAAATTTATACAGTGAAAATCTTTTTGTCTTTTTCCAAAAAATTTATCAAAAGTAAAATCTTTTTGGCTTTTCCAAAATTTTCTTTAAAAAATAAAAAATCTTTTTGTATTTTTCTGAGATTGTGAATGAATAAAAATATTATACAAAAAGTTACAAATGATATAGTCTAGCAATAGGTATCATATGATATGAACATGAGAAATGCAACCTATCCTACACATGGTAACCACCCCTTAGTCAACTGTTCAAATTCCGACAGACTTCTTAGGACTTTCAAATCAGTGGACATCTAAAGTCATCGTGAAGATATCAGCTAACTGAAGATCAGTGGACACAAAACTCAAGGATAAGACTTTCTCTTCTATTAAGTCTCAGATAAAGTGCTTGTGTATCCTAATGTGTTTTGTGTAAGAATGCAAGACTGGATTGTGGGATATGTGTATTTGACTTATATTATCAAAGGAAATAGTCATGGTGTCCTGTGATATCCCATAATCCTCCAACATGTATTTCATCCATAATAGTTGCGTGCAATAACTCCCGACGTCTATGTACTTAGCCTCTGCAGTGGATAAAAAGATGGAGTTTTGCTTCTTTGCTCAACCAAGAGACAAGAGCAAAACCAGAGAAAAAAACCCATCAGAAGTGATCCTACATCCATCTACCTCCCCTGCCCAATTGGCATCAGGAGGATAAATGGTCTTCGGTATCAAAATAATACTAAATTCATATGAGAGAGTACCACTCATGTATTTGATAAAACGTTTAAGAGCGAGTAAGTGCGACTCTTTTGGGGATGTATGATATCGTGCACAGAATCCAACGCTAAAGACACTGTTAGGATGATTGGAAGGCAAGTAGAGAAGGCTACCTATCATACTCTAATATAAGGTTTTCTTGACAACCTTGCCTGAAGTGTCCTTATTAAGCTTAGTATAGGTACTCATCGGGGTACTTGCATGGTTAGAAGAGTCTAGACCAAATTTATTCACAAGGTCACTTACATATTTAGATTGGGAGATGAACATCCCATCCTAGAACTGACGATCCTAGATACCAAGGAAGAATTTAAGATCACCAACCATGCTCATCTCAAACTCACTATTTATCTCTTCCTCAAAGTCTTGAGTATGGACGAAGCATGTGGATCTAAAGACTATGCCGTCCATATAGTCCTAGTAACTAAAATAACACCATCCCTTCTCCTAACAAATAATGTATTATCTACACCACCTCTCTTGAATCCACTGGCTAAGAGATAGGAACTAAGAATCTTGTAGCATGCATGGGGTGCTTACTTCAAACCATATAGGGATTTTCTCACATAATAAATGTGTTCAGAGTGCTTAGGGTCTTCAAACCCCTTTGGTTATTCCACGCAAACCTCCTCATGGAGAATGCCATTAAGAAAGTCACTCTTAACATGAATCTGATATAACTTAAAGCACGAAAGTCATGCGATGGCTAGTGGTAAATGGACGGACTCAATCTTCACAACAACAGAAAATTTCTCCTCAAAGTCTACAACCTTAATCTATGTGTAGACCTTAACGATCAACCTAGCCTTATTACATATAGTGGTACCATTCTCATCCATCTTATTCTTGAAGATCCACTTAGTACCAATCACGTTCATCTCACTAGGTCGGGGGACAAGTTCACATATATCATTCTTTCTGATATGAAGCAACTCTTCCTGTATAAAAAACATCCAGTGTTCATCTTTGAGTGCTTCTTTGTGATTCTTTGGCTCGATTTTGGGCATGTGGCATAGAAAGATAGTATCGTTCTCTATCTGAGTACGAGTATTGACCCCTAAAGTGGGATCTCCTATAATGGTGGAAAGTTCATGACTCCTGCGAAGCCAATAAGGTGTGTCCCCTAAATTAGGAGTAGTGTCCACCCTGGGTGTGTGAGGGACAATAGGATCATCACATGGATATACATCATCCTCACACAAAAGGCTAGGATCAACAAAGGTTGACGATTTATCATCTTGCACGGTGAGGTTTATTGACTCCATAAACTTAGAGCAAATCTGGTTAAAAACTCGGTATTCTCTACTCATCTATTAATAGACTAACAATATTACCTCGTCACTCTGGGAGTCAAACTTTCCTAATTGCTCTCTATTTTGTAGGATGTAGCATTTTCTCCCCAAAACAGGGAAATATAAAAGGTTGGGCTTCTTTCCAACCCACAAGTCATAAAGCATCTGAAGTGTGTGTGGATGAAGATAAAACCCATTCGCCATGCATCAAGCGGTAGACACCGCCTCTGCACAATATCCCCATACAACTCTACGACCTAGAAGTATAGATCTAGCCATCTCTTGAATCGTTAGATTATTCCTCTCAACAATACCATTTTTCCAAGGAGACTTCACGAATGAAAACTCATGTTTGATCCCGAGGCTATCACAGTAAATATCCACTTTTTATTTTTTAAATTCAGTGTCGTTATCACTACGGATTCTATTAATATTGCCACCCTGTTGATTTTGCAGGACATGCCACTTGGTCATAAGAAACTCTATACTATCGGATTTCTCTCTCAAACAACCTACTATGGAATAATGCAAGAAATCATATAGCATCACGAGGATATAACTCTTACCAGAAAAATTATCAGTATGAGTAGGACCCATAAGATCCATGTGAATCATCTCAAGCACTCGTGAAGTGATAATGGAATTAAACTTCCTATGGGGAATACAAACTTATTTTTCCAACTGACAGGGTCCAAAAATTAAAAAAGTTGGCTTCCCAAGAGATGAAAAGCCACGTACTAGGTCCTTTTTTGCTAAGCTCTCCAAATATTTAAAATTCACGTGGCCTAAACATTGATGCCATAGATCCATAAGAATTATCGTGGTACCGTTGCAGACAAATGAGGACTTGGGCATAATCCCATAACTTTTATCTTCAGTCCTCACCCCTTGCAATAGAAGTTTACCGTCTTGATCATAAACACTACACTTCTTTTGGTCAAACGTTACTTCAAAGTCAGAGCTGCATAGCTAGATAATGCTGAAAAGGTTTGATTTCAAACCTTTGATATACAAAACATTCTCTAGCTAAGGAAACCCCTCTATTGTACCTCATCCTACTATGATGAACTTGCTCTCACCTCCAGAAGTGACTTTACCTTCCTTACAATTATCAAGGTAGGTAAAAAATGAGACGTCGCCTGTCATGTGCCTGGAGCACCCACTATGAGGTATTATGTGATATAAGATCAACATGAATAAAAAGTCCTTTTACGTTGTGCTTAGGTACCCAATAAGTGGTAACCTCGTGTTTTCCCTTCTCATTGTTAGTTCTAGCTGGGATGTTGGAAGTATTCACTAACGGCAAAGACATCCTTTGGAACTCTTCCATCAATCTATGAGATGTGGGGACTAGAAACTCAACCTTCTCTTTAAGAATAGTAAGATCACTAGTGTGGGGTGATAGATCATGTGTATGTTGTGTCTGAACCAAACTATAGAAAAACTACCTAAGGTGGCCTTTTCTCTAACAATAGGTACAAAAGTACACAGTCTTAGGATGACCTTGGTTTGTTTTTCTTGGCTGAACTCTTTTTTGGATTTTTGGATGACGGCCATTTGGATTCGTAGTAAACAGAGGAATTGGTCCTAGTGTAATATGAGATGTGAAGCACAGTCAAAACCAATTCTCTTTCTCAGAGTGGGCTTGCATTCAATGTCCAAACTTATTTAACTAAACTCAGTTTTGTCACCAGTTTTAATTAAAAACTTAAAACATGCATCTCATTGTGATTAACAGTAATATGACTTATCTAGGATACAAACAAATACAATCACAAACACATATGAGGGTGGCGGTTCGAAGTCTTCAGCAAGAGATCCCGCAATACCTCTGATGGTCAGCAATGGACACAACCTTCTTCTCCAAAAGTTTTACTTCAGAATGAGTAATATGAATTATAGGATTTACAAATTATTTACATAAATAATTTGGTACTTTGGAGTGAATCAAAAAGGGTTTTAAAGCCTAAAAGATGAAGTCTAAAAGTGCATCAGATATGCAGAATCAAAGTTTTTAAAAACTTGCACAACCTAACTTCGCATCATGTATTTATAGGTTGAATACAAAATTAAGGCAACACATATCGTTACTGACAACCATACAAACGACCCAAAAATTGTAAAATAGTAAGGGTTCGTTTACAGCTGTAAAGAAATGACCCTTCGAGCGACCCTTGAAACAACATTTCATGTCTTTAGAAACTATCATTTGAACGACTTTTCAATGTCGTTTAAACGACGGGCGAAAAAAATATTTTAAAAAAATGACCACCTACAGGTCTTCAAAAATTATTTTTGACTTAAAAAAAATCCTCTATATGATAATTTTTTTTTGTGAAAAATATCCCAAATAAATACGTGAACATTAATAACACCAATTAAAAAAATTACCTTTTAGCGTAATGGAGTTAGTGGGATAGTGGAGAACGGTTGAAGATGCACAATGCACGAAGCCAATAATGTGTGTGTGTGTTGATGATGCGTGATGCTAAGAATTCAGATGATGGACTCGAAGGTTGAACGTGTGAAGACGTGCTAAAATGTATCGGTATACGACATACTAACTATGATCTTGGACAACACAAAAATTCTACGATTCTAGATGGACATTTATAAAACACGTCCTTACACGTTCTGTAATTGTCCATTTTATCATTAATCATATTATTTCTATCTTAGTACTTTTGTCTCATTACATCACATCCAATAATCTCAAATTTTTATTAGCAGTATTTTCACGTAATCTATTTTCACAAATAACTCCAAAAAAAGAAAAATATGGTTTATCCATAAATTCCAAAAGAGGGATTTCCATTTCAAACTCTCACTCTTAAAACACATTCGCTCTACGCATACACATAAGAGAAATCCCCCGTTTTGATTTATGGATTGAACCTCACCCTACGCTATCTTCTAACTATGTGGATTTTGATGTCCCTTGGGTGATTAGGCACATATTCTTCACATTTATCCCCTTAATTTCGGTATTATTATGATCCCGTGCAGTGTAAATATCTTGGATTTGTCTCTTATTTATGCTACTAACCATTTTTGGCAAGTATTTCGTGTTTTGTGTATTTCTCATGTGTTTTACAAGTATTTCATGCAAGTTAGTGCAAAGGAGAACTCAAAACAGTGAAAGAAACCAAGAAATGGAGAGTTGAAGGGCATTTTCATAATTTTGCAGCCTTAGTCCGGAGGTGGGGTCAACTAGAAATTTTAAGAGCTCTAAATTACAAGAACACTGGAAAAAACGGTACCTCAATCCTAGCTACAATGAAGAAGTTACGAGGTTTTGAAGTTGCGAGATAATGAAGAGTCATTTTCAGAACTGAAGAGACAACTCTTGAAATTTCTTGTTTAATTCGTTTTTATTAGTTGTAAAACGTGGAGAGGCATGGGAAGAGTCTCATTTAGGTATATTAAAAGGTCAAAACGTGGAGAGGCATGGGAAAAGTCCTTTTTGAGATCTATAAAAGGACAATCCCTGTGTCATTCCAAAGGGGAGTGGAATTCTAGAGGGAGGGAGTTGCTAGAGAGAGGCTAGGTTAGGAGTTGGTTAGAAGTGCTAGATTGAATTTTAGGGTTAGATTTTGAGAGTAAATTTTCTATTCCTTCAAGAGTTTTCATGAAGATTCCAATTCCATTTTTTTGTTGCTGAATTCAAGTAATATCTTTCCATTTTCTATTTTTATTATTTGCAAATTATTTCCCATGTCTTGTAGATCCATAATTTTGTGTGTGAATTTATTCTTGAACCAAATCATGAGTAGCTAAATTCCCAAGGGTTGGGGTACATGAACTCAATCCAAGGAAAATTATTTATGTAGAAAATAGAGGTTAAATTAAAATATTGATTGAATCGTGAAAGTACCGCTTTATATTTATCTTTGATTTCGTATGGTGCGGGCTTGAACCTCATATACGTAATGCTTAGAATATATAAAGACTAGATTCATTCACCGCTTTATATCTATCTTTGATTTCATATGATGCGGGCTAGATCCCTCATATATGTAATGCTTAGAATGTATAAAGACCGGATCTAGTCAATAATTTTAATTTACAATTCTAGTATTCTATACGGTAATTTGTTAAGGATCGAGGGATTGTACCCTACCCTATTTTCTCCCATTTGTCAGATCTAATTTCTTTTGCACTTTTCAGTTTGTTAAATTTTCCCAATTATTAATCATCTTTTCGTTTCTTTTAAGAAATCATTTCAAGATTTAATAATTTTTCTTATTACTATTTGGCAATCTCGATCCCTGTGGATACGATCCCGACTTACCGGGTTTATTACTTGAGCGACAGGCTTGCACTTGAGCCTAGATTGTACGCACTTTTGAGACAAATATTAAGTCGCGTCAAGTTTTTGGGCTACGTAGACGTCTTGGGATAATCTTGAGATTTAAGTCCTCCTTTATATATATATTGCAGGCTTTTGTTTCGTCCGATACACACATAACTATTATAGCGACTTATGATTCGACAAAAACTCGTATTATATTTTGAGTTATTATTTTCGGGAGTATTCCTAAGTTTGAATTCACTACGTCCTTTTTCATGGAACTAGTTGAATGATTCCATTCTCCACCTATATTATACACACACATACACACATCACGAAGTCTAAAAGGAACAGATTAACATTTGCCTATGAGATACCAAAAGGGTGGGATGGGTGCCTAACACCTTCCCATCCCATAAGTTAGTCCTCAGACCTTCGAACTACTTATTTTTGCAAGCGTTAGTATTATACTTGATTTCGTTCTCTAGAGGAGGCAACATTCTTTTGTCTATTTTGAGCAAAATAGGTTGGCGACTCTACAATCCCCCACAATGGTAACGACTGAGCTCCCCGAGAATGGGTGCATGTCGAGAATGCCTCGAAGAAAATTCGAGACCTCGGGATATCCACACACACACTCTCACATTCTTATCACTTGTATGTAGACACATGCTGGCTTATAAGTTTCACACACCACTTGTAGATATATATTCTTATTCTCACTAACACACACTTCCACATTTCTCCCTCCTGTATATATACACATATTTTCTTCACTCACACATATTCTCATGTCACTCTCACTTTTCACATATCACCCTTCATTTGTGTATATTCCCATGCCTCACACTTTCTATACACCACTATGCCTTATATTCACTCCATGCTTTCAAGTACATACCTACTAGTTTTACTCTCTATGCTTATGCCCCTTATGACATTCTACTTATGTGTATTATACGCTCTACCCCATCGAGTAGTATTTCTCTCCTACTTAGCATCCATAAAAATCTACATAAAATTCTAATTAAACCCTTGGATTCGGGCACACCAAATCACGTGAGCATTACACTTTGACAAAAAAAAAACTTCTCATACTAGGGGTCACTTAGTGATGGGCGCCGATCCTGCGAGGTGAAGTTAAACTAAACGATATAATTCCTAGCTTTCATTAACCTAGTAACTTTGACTTATATCAAACGGTTCCCCCCGCATTATACTGCTTGATCGAACTCACTATGGGAGGTATATAGTACGGAACTTATTCATATATGTTGGCAATATCGAATTCCTTCTCACACGTATCGTCTCTACGGGTACATAGTGAGGCAATTCACGTACACTCAAGTTTATCAAATGGCTTTTCCTCACATGCTGATGAATGATTTCCATTGTAGGCAAGAGGTATATCATGGATATCATGCCAAATGGGGGAACCTTTCCATTAACTTACAAATGCATCAACCTCATATAAGCGTCTGCCCTATGACACGCATACCTAGTCTGGTGATTTTAACATAAAACTCCACCAAAGTTTTGGGTTTTCTTACCACCCGAATTTTATTTTTATTCCTTTTCCAAAATACTCGATCATTCTCCCCCTTTTTTATAATATACAAAAATATTTTCTCCCATTTAAAAAAAATCCACCAAAAATAATATAGTCTTTTTTACAATCAAAATAAACACCAAAATCATTATCCCTCTCAGGTGTGATCGCATACCCTAGTCTCGGCCTAGCTTCTAATTGTCCCATATCCTTCATCAAGCCACCCCAGAGTTCCACTACATCCTCCGCTACTTCTATGGACTTGACCAGTCCCTCCAAAGATTATTCATGATGAACGTCAACCAGAAAGTAAATGTCCATCTAAATGTGATATCAGTTCTTGCTTAGCTCAGTTTTAATCGAATTAAAGTTTAGATTCCCAAAGCACTCGAGCCCGGCATCATCTTCCCCCATGGTATCACTCTAAAATCTCCAAAATCGATGTGGTTTCGAAAAGAGTACCAACATGTGCTGCGTGCCCCACTTGCTAATGGGCCACCACTAGCTCAGCTGCCGATAGCAAATCTCCAATTCTTCTAGTGAATGTCATTGTAAATCCCAAAAAAGACCTCAGGTTATTGTCTAAAAGGTTTGAACAAGTCAAAATCTTAAGTAACTAAGTGTATTACACTTACATGTCTCTCTATCTTAAAACTCGATTTCCAGAGAAATTCAAAGTATCGGATCTCAAAAAGTTTAAAGGCAGGAGACCCTAATCATACTTACGCATCTACAATCGTGATATGACTCTGCTCAGGTCATAAGAAGAGACAATGTCAAAGATGTTCCAGTAGAATCTAAAAGAAGTGCTCTTCGATGGTTCCTATCGTTAGAAAAATCCAAAATTTCTAGTTAGGAGAATTTGACAGAATTCATGAACCAATACCAGTACAATGAGGAATTGGAGGTCACCCACCGAGACCTAGAGTTTCTCAAGTGGAACCCTTATGAATCAGTTATTAGTCTTATCAGATGATGGAAGGAAAAGGTCACCACTATGACAAACCATCCATCATAGGAAGAGCAGATGAGTATTATAAAGAAGAATTCCCTGTCGCATATCCTATTTTCAATGGGAAGCAAGTACTACCCCCATTTCAGAGCCTTACGGTAAGCAAGGTTAGAAATTAAAGAAGGGGTCATTAGTCAGAAAGCTGAATCTGAGCCAAAAAGGATAATCGAGAAGTTTATCCCTCAAAAGTATGATAAGATGACCAATATCTCAATCTTAACTGTCAACAACATCTCCTAACCTTCTACCTCATGGACACCAAAATGTCAACCCAATCTAGTAAAAAAGGAATATAATAAATTCCATACCCCTCTGTAAAAAGTTTACCAAGCCCTTCTAGTCCGAAATCTCATAAACCAATAGAACTTTGAAAACTACTCAATCCTCTTTCCCAAAATTTCAAATATGATGCACATTGTGACTTCCACCAAATTGTGGGTACACTAATGGCCAGTGTTTCCATTTGAAAAACCTCATCCAAAGCCTCATAGATAGGGGATCATTGTGTGACACCCCGCCTAATAAGATACCGGGCGATCACTCCAATATTAAATTAACACAGGAGTCTCATATGGATCCTTCTTAACATCACTGTCAAAAAATACATTTAATTACTAATAGCATATTAGGCCGGTGTCAAAATTTTAACTTTACTACTCTCTTTTTAACCACAATAAATAAAACATCCACACAGTTTTGCCGAAATGAAACTGAAATGAAATAAAATAACCGAACACTCGGTCAAAATATACAACCATATCGAATGCTGTACTGAAAGAATAACTAAATGCAATTGGACCATTGGCCCAAATGTTTATACAATACCTCCTATCTAGAGTAAAACGATGAAAGCGGCTATCAAAAACCTGCACGCATCCACAGCTGCTGCAGCTGACGTCTGACTCGAAAGAAGTGCCATCCAGGCATCCCTGTATCTGGACACCTATATATATATAGAAAGGAGAGTAGATAAATGGGTCAGAGCCCGAGGTTTGAAAATATTTTTCAAGTGCATAAATGCCTTATTATTTTGAAAAAGGTTTTATCTCATATTTAAATTGGTATCGTACTCCCATGAGATACCCCTCACCTCTCCACTAACAGTGCACTCCTACCGTATCCCTCTAGACATCCTAGTCAAGCTATCCTGCTAAACTAGTCTATCACCCAACCCACTATCAATCCTAGATAGTCCAAGCAATGTACTAAGGGATAAACTTCACCCCAGAGTCAACGCTATGCCATGTTCGTGCGTGGGGTGTCTCCCAAAGCGAAATCCAAACAAGGAACCCCCCGATACACTACTACGCGGCACGGTCGATCGTCGAGATCCCCCAGTCCCTCAGTACAGAAAAGATAGATATACATATATATATATATATACCATAAACATTTATAATATTAGAGCACTAAGGATTAAACTTCTCCCCAGTCTCAACACATTGCCATATTCGTGCGTGGGGTGTCTCGCGAAGCGAAATCCAAACAAGGAACCCCCCCGGTACACTACTATGCAGCAAGGTCGATCGTCGGGATCAATTAGACCCTCGGTACTCGATTCATCCATATATACATATACGTATTTTACCATAACCATCCGGATCTATCTCCCGGACTGAGGATTCATATATCAAGTATTTATCAATACTTTCATTTTTCTCAAAACTTTCCATTTCCCTTTTTATACTCAGGAAATGTATTTAAAAGCCAATTCATTACCATGAATTGCGTTAACAAATCATATCTCTTTTTAAAGCCAATTTTATTATCATAAAAATGCTTTTCCTTTATCTCATCCCATTTCCCTTTTTATACTCAGTAAATGTACCCAAAGCCATTTTCATTATCATGAAAATGCTTTGATCAATCATATGCTTCCACATCCCTTCTTCCATCCGGGAGTGTTACCGAAGCCAAACCATTATCCCATTTCCCTTTTTATACTCAGGAAATGTAAATTAAAGCCAATTTATTACCATAAATTGCTTTAATAAAACTAAGACCGCCCCTCCGAGTTTCCCCACTGGACGCGCCCCTAAATGGCTATCATCTTCCGGGGCCTATCTATGCAAGACAACCTGGGAACCTACCAATGTCGAGAAACGGCCATATTGCCTGCGGGAAAGTCAGCACCACACCCAGAATCCCCTAACCAGCGCAGTAAACAAATAAACGCCCATATGGCCTAGGGACTATATCCAACCTGCTCAATAGCCAGGAAGGCTTCACCACAACGCGCGCAACTTCCCTTATGATAGCGATTTAGGGAGGTGTGTATAATCCATATTTTATCAATTATGAAAAACATTTCTTTACCCTTTTTGAAAATATTCATTTTTATATTTTCAAAATCATTTCCATCTTATCATATATATATACTTTAATCACCTAGTATGTACATATACCATATATTCTTCCTAGAATATATAAACGGCCATAATGGCCTATAGAATCTAGCAATGACCAATAATCCCAAAGATTCCCTCCAGGAATCATAATCATGCATTCATATAAGCATGATACTAAACCCAATTAATTCTTAATTTAATAATCACTATATACCTCAATCCCATCTAAGGATTTATTGGATATCTCCAATGATACCCTTCACTTTAAGTGAAATCACACATACCTATATTCCCAAATTATCCTAATTATCTCCTAGGATACACTTAACGATAATCGATATAATTATGCCTTCTATAAGCATAATTATATAGGCCTCTATGCCTACAAGAAATATCCTTGAGATTTATCTCACCCGAACAACCTTAAATTCAACGAGTTAAGGATTTCATTTCCTTGAACCCCCAAGACTATACCTAGTCCAATTAATCATTTAGAAGTCCCCAATATAATTTAGGAACCCTAATCCATCAATTTCTGCAAATATTATATTTTCCTCAAAAATATAGATTAAGGGTTATATACTAAAAACCCTTACTTTACCCTCCTAAATTGCCTAAATTTGTGGACCATAAAAATCCTAAAAGGTCCTTTAGGTTATCACCTAATTAACCTCAAAGCAAGATGAAATGGAATCTATCCCATCCAAATCATCCTATAGAAATTGTCCACTTTCAGCCGGGGTCGATCGATCGACCCATGGCCGTCGATCGATCGATGGCTTCGATCGATCGATCCCCTATGATCGATCGATCCCCTATGATCGATCGATCGATCAAGTCGGGCAGCTTCTTCTCCGATAAGCTGTTTCGGCCATGGAAGCTTCCCCCAAGCTTCCATCTCTACACAAAATGGCCTACAACTTCAACCAACTAAAAATACACCTATAATACAGGTTCTAAGCATCCTAGAACCCGGAATCACCAATTAATTTCAATTAAAACCTAAGTTTCTCCAATTTACTATTTTTAGGGGTTTATTTGTTTTAACTCCCAAAAACCCATTTTATCCATGAATAACCAACCCAAAATCATTAGGGTTTGTTATACCAACAAGAATATGAGATATTTATGCTTAAAAACAAATAAAGCAAGTAAACACTTGTCTCGTGGATAAAATCCGACGTTCCCGAGCCGAATCCCGCGGAGGCTGGCTGGAATCTCCCCCTTTTTCCTCTTTTCTTCCTCCTCTCTCTCTTCCCTCTCTTCTTTCTATTTTCTCTTCTCTTTTCTCCCCCTCTCCCTCCTTTTATAAGGAGAAAAAGGTCTAACCCCTTTAAAACCCAAAAATGACTCGTTTACCCAATTACGAGCCTATTTAACTCCAAAATTACCCGGAACTCCATTTCGACAATCGGACACTCTTTTCCGACTATCTTGGACATTTCGAGACTCATGGCGCAGTTAAAATTTCCATCCGAGGTACTTGACCAAAAATCACTATTCTAACCCAAAATAATTAAATGCGATATTTCCAATTAAAAATCTTACCTCTTTTGTCGCTATACTCTACGGCGACATATAATTAAATTACTTTGACCTATATAGTCCCAAAATAATTTATAACACCCTTCGAAAATAAATGAATTCCTCAAAAATACCAAAATTACTATTTCGAGAAATTCTCCAAATTCCAAATTATACTTAATTATGGAATTTAATTATCTCCAAAAGGGCGGGTTATTACATACTCCCCCCCTTACAACGGAATTTCGTCCTCGAAATTCAGGTATAACCTATACCCTCTAACTAGGATCACTACAAATCCTAAAACCTCAAGGGGAACGACACTAACCCAACGGTTCCCAGCCGAGTACTACGCGGCTACCGCGATCATAAAGTGACTCTAATACGTCACTTAATTACCCATCATCTATAATGCCTATCGGCATGAATTTCAACCTTATATACTATGCCCATTCTATTTCAGGCGGTAGATAAAACCATCTTACCAAGGTGCACATACACCTTTCCAACTTATGCACATCTGCACATCCGTAGTGAACGTCTGACACGTAACACTCTCTCCCAATAAGGGTCTCCTTTCCTCGGTGTAATACTCACCTATGGGTTCTTCCAACCCGCGAAATCAATTCTCCTAATCTCGGTGCCACTAACATTAAAGAACTTACGTCCCAAATAATACTAAAGTCTATGCGATATCTGCATACGCGAAACTAATATAATCCTAAGTATGTCCCTAGTGTCCAAGGCCTCTCTCAACTCCCGACAATTGCTTGGTTTCATGCGTGGGACGTCTCGCCAAGGCGAAATACAAACAAGGAACCCTCCTGTTACACTAATCCCTCGCGTAGTCGGTCATCGAGATATAGCGACCCAAGGCACATAAGCGGGACGTCCTAAATCCTATTAGGCTAGCCTATGAACGCATTCCTACTATCTTATCCTTCCGCCCATACTGAAGGAAACCTAATCAATCGAAGTGCCCACTTTCTATAGAAAGTGTCACGAACATAATACCCAAAATTTATCTTCTCAAAATCTGCCTTTTCATTAAGGCTGGTTATATTCCTCAAACCAATTTCTCTAAGTCCAACCTCAACCACCCACTTGTGGCGAGGGGACCACTTTAGTGCTTTTCCATAGCACAATATCTCCATAAGTATATCAATATCATGTGGCTCATAGCCTATAGTGGTTCATCCACACTATAAGACCTTTCCACAAAATCAACATTCTTGCATCCTATAACAGCTCCCCACTCCCGACGCCGTTAAGAGTCATGTGTGGAGTGTCTCGCAAAGCGAAATCCAAACAAGGAACCCCTCCACACATTAACCCTTGAATTCGTTGGTTATGGAGTTCTGTCATTTCAACATGCAACTGGGATATCCCTATCCCCTAATCCAACAGAAAGGTGGTCTGAACTCCTATCTCAAACTAAGAGTCATACCACCCTGCGCTCGCACTCATTTTTAAGTCCTTGCGCAAATAGTAATGAGCTTAATCTTACAGCTCAACACAAATCCTGCGGCCTTAAATCATATATATAAGGTCGCCATATACCCAAATCACAATAATGAAACCTCTACTCATCGAAGTTTCGTATCCCACAATAAATAAGGTGAACTCAACCTATATCTAGGTGAAACACCGCAACAATAACCTGTTCCCACCAGGAACCATGGACACTATAGACTTGCCATTCTTAGCCTGCTATCGCTCCGAAAAAACACCATAATGTATTATACTCATCATACCACCATGCTCGTATAGACATATAATACGAGCATCACTAACCAGATATGTATTTATATACCATATATCAGCACCCGCCTCTATGGAGAATGAAGGAAAATAAAACTCCGCTATTGCGGACAACACATAGGCATATATGATATAATGTTATCGATACTGACACCACTCAAATTACACACACGAGTCTAGGGCTATCTAATACAGCGACTTTATCTAGCCACGCCAAATATACCTCCTCGATTGAGGTAAAACTCATAGCAATATCTTCGCCTTTATTCACTGTCGGCCTCTAGCCGAACCTTATGTGAATAACCCAAAACAACAATCTTCTCATTCATGTAGAATCATGGGGACTTACGGTTAAGACTATCCGTAAGATCCCTTTCGAATCCTCAACTTAAATGAGGATTTCAACTTTTGTACCATTCTCTACCTCAGCGGTACTGCGGTACCCCAAACTACTATTATTTAGTAGTCGCCACTGAAATCATTAGCAATTGCCACAAGGAGAGTGACCTCTACTAAGGTCCTCATCCCAACTTCTACCATCTGCCCTAGCTAAGCCTCACCTCCTTCTACCATCCAAGCTCCGCACACTATTCTCAAACGAGCACGCAAAAGATTTTTATAATCTAATAATATGGCAGGAGAACGAAATCTCACAAAAGAAATCAACAACCCTAGTCCTGAGGCTCTATAACTAATGAGAGCAACGCTAAAAGCGTAATACGTCCGCACAGATTCCTAAGGACACTAGAACCTGATGCTCTGATACCATCTGTGACACTCCGCCTAATAATATACCCGGCGATCACTCCAATATTAAATTAACACAGGAGTCTCATATGGATCATTCTTAGCATCACTGTCGAAAAATCCATTTAATTACTAATAACCTATTAGGCCGGTGTCAAAATTTTAACTTTACTACTCTCTTTTTAACAACAATAAATAAAACATCCACACAGTTTTATAGTAATAAAACTGAAATGAAATAAAATAAACGAACACTCGGTCAAAATATATAACCATATTGAATGCTGTACTGAAAGAATAACTAAATGCAATTGGACCATTGGCCCGAATGTTTATACAATACCTCCTATCTAGAGTACAACGATGGAAGCGGCTATCAAAAACCTGCACGCATCCACAGCTGCTGCAGCTGACGTCTGACTCGAAAGAAGTACCATCCAGGCATCCCTGTGTCTGGACACCTATATATATATATATATATAGTATAGAAAGAAAGGAGAGTAGATAAATGGGTCAAAGCTTGAGTTTTGAAAATATTTTACAAATGCATAAATGCCTTATTATTTTGAAAAAGGTTTGATCTCATATTTAAATTGGTATCGCACTCCCATGAGATACCCCTCACCTCTCCACTAACAGTGCACTCCTAGCGCATCCCTCTAGACATCCTAGTCAAGCTATCCTGCTAAACTAGTCTATAACCCAACCCACTATCAATCCTAGATAGTCCAAGCAATGTACTAAGGGCGAAACTTCACCCCAGTCTCAACGCTATGCCATGTTCGTGCGTGGGGTGTCTCGCAAAGCGAAATCCAAACAAGGAACCCCCCGATACACTACTACGCGGCACGGTCGATCGTCGAGATCCGCCAGTCCCTCAGTACAAAAAAGATATATATAAATATATATACCATAAACATTTATAATATTAGAGCACTAAGGATTAAACTTCTCCCCAGTCTCAACACATTGCCATATTCGTGCGTGGGGTGTCTCGCGAAGCGAAATCCAAACAAGGAACCCCCCGGTACACTACTATGCGGCAAGGTCGATCGTCGGGATCCATTAGACCCTCGGTACTCGATTCATCCATATATACATATACGTATTTTACCATAACCATCCGGATCTATCTCCCGGACTGAGGATTCATATATTAAGTATTTATCAATACTTTCATTTTTCTCAAAACTGCCCATTTCCCTTTTTATACTCAGGAAATGTATTTAAAAGCCAATTCATTACCATGAATTGCTTTAACAAATCATATCTCTTTTTAAAGCCAATTTTATTATCATAAAAATGCTTTTCCTTTATGTCATCCCATTTCCCTTTTTATACTCAGTAAATGTACCCAAAGCCATTTTCATTATCATGAAAATGATTTGATCAATCATATGCTTCCACATCCCTTCTTCCATCCGGGAGTGTTACCGAAGCCAAACCTTTATCCCTTTTCCCATTTTATACTCAGGAAATGCAAATTAAAGCCAATTTATTACCATAAATTGCTTTAATAAAACTAAGACCGCCCCTTCGAGTTTCCCCACTGGATGCGCCCCTAAATGGCTATCATCTTCCAGGGCATATCTATACAAGACAACCTGGGAACCTACCAACGTCGGGAAGCGGCCATATTGCCTGCGGGAAAGTCATGAACACACCTAGAATCCCCTAACCAGCGCAGTAAACAAATAAATGCCCATATGGCCTAGGGACTATATCCAACCTGCTTAATAGCCAGGAAGGCTTCACCACAACGCGCGCAACTTCCCTTATGATAGCGATTTAGTGAGGTGTGTATAATCCATATTTTATAAATTATGAAAAACATTTCTTTACCCTTTTTGAAGATATGCATTTTTATATTTTCAAAATCATTTCCATCATATATATATATATATATATATATATATATATATATATATATACTTTAATCACCTAGTATATACATATACCATATATTCTTCCTAGAATATATAAACGGCCATAATGGCCTATAGCATCTAGCGATGACCAATAATCCCAAAGATTCCCTCCAGGAATCATAATCATGCATTCATATAAGCATGATACTAAACCCAATTAATTCTTAATTTAATAATCACTATATACATCAATCCCATCTAAGGATTTATTGGATATCTCCAATGATACCCTTCACTCTAAGTGAAATCACACATACCTATATTCCCAAATTATCCTAATTATCTCCTAGGATACACTTAATGATAATCGATATAATTATGCTTTCTGTAAGCATAATTATATAGGCCTCTATTCCTACAAGAAATATCCTCGGGATTTATCTCACCCGAACAACCTTAAATTCAACGAGTTAAGGATTTCATTTCCTTGAACCCCCAAGACTATACCTAGTCCAATTAATCATTTAGAAGTCCCCAATATAATTTAGGAACCCTAATCCATCAATTTCTGCAAATATTCTATTTTCCTCGAAAATATAGATTAAGGGTTATATACTAAAAACCCTTACTTTACCCTCCTAAATTGCCTAAATTTGTGGATCATAAAAATCCTAAAAGGTCCTTTAGGTTATCACCTAATTAACCTCAAAGAAAGATGAAATGGAATCGATCCCATTCAAATCATCCTAGATAAATTGTCCACTTTCAGCAGGGGTCGATCGATAGACCCATGGCCGTCTATCGATCGATGGCTTCGATCGATCGATCCCCTATGATCGATCGATCAATCAAGTCGGGCAGCTTCTTCTCCGGAAAGCTGTTTGGGCCATGGAAGCTTCCCCCAAGCTTCCATATCTACACCAAACGGCCTACAACTTCAACCAACTACAAATACACCTATAATACAGGTTCTAAACATCCTAGAACCCGGAATCACCAATTAATTTCAATTAAAACCTAAGTTTCTCCAATTTACCCTTTTTAGTTGTTTATTTGTTTTAACTACCAAACACCCGTTTTATCCACGAATACCCAACCCAAAATCATTAGGGTTTGTTATACCAACAACGATATGAGATATTTATTCTTAAAAACAAATAAAGCAAGTAAACACTTGCCTCGTGGATAAAATTCGATGTTCCCGAGCCGAATCCCGCGGAGGCTGGCCGGAATCTCCCCCTTTTTCCTCTTTTCTTCCTCCTCTCTCTCTTCCCTCTCTTCTTTATCTTTTCTCTTCTCTTTTCTCCCCCTCTCCCTCCTTTTATAAGGAGAAAAAGGTTTACCCCTTTAAAACCTGAAAACGACTCTTTTACCCAATTATGAGCCTATTTAACTCCGAAATTACCTGGAACTCCATTTCGACAATCGGACACTCTTTTCAGACTATCTTGGACATTCCGAGACTCATGGCGCAGTCAAAATTTCCATCCGAGGTACTTGACCGCAAATCACTATTCTAACCCAAAATAATTAAATGCGGTATTTCCAATTAAAAATCTTACCTCTTTTGTCTCTATACTCCACGACGACATATAATTAAATTACTTCGACCTATATAGTCCCAAAATAATTTATAACACCCTTCGAAAATAAATGAATTCCTCAAAAATACCAAAATTACTATTTTGAGAAATTCTCCAAATTCCAAATTATACTTAATTATGGAATTTAATTATCTCCAAAAGGGCGGGTTATTACACATTGCCCCTTCAGCTAATCCAAGGCCTAATACCACTCAAAAGACTCTCCTGACAACCTGAACCCGGGTAAACGCCATTCTTTTAGAAGAAAATCCATATTTTGACACTTCCACCAGAATTAAGACGATTGAAACACTTGATTCATCTATTAGTTCACCTAAATCCCTCAAGGTTTGGCCCTCTTTCCTCCCACATCTAGAGAATGAAACCAACCAAGCTTTATTCCTCTTAAACAAGGCATGTATAGCCATCCATACCCATTCATAATTGGAGAGTATGGAGTTACCCATAATTTTGAATTAGCTTTAGGAATTTGGGATGGAAATGTGCTCAGAAATGACCCTCAGAGATAATAATTGCTAGAAGATCATTTCCATGTTCGTGGAAGCCCGAAAATGGGCCCGATAGTCAGTTAAATATTCTTTATCAGTAAGAGAGTTTAGTTTGGAGAGTATTGTTGAAGTCATCTCATGAGTTTGTAATAACAAGTTTTATAATTGCGCAATTTAATTTTTATTCGGCTTATCTCGTTACACACCACTGTACCTTCATGACTAATTCTACATATTTGAAGATATGAAGTTGATGACATTTTGGAATATTGAAGATCATTCATCTCAACATCATTCTAAAGTGGTATGAAGTCATTAGGTAAAGTCTTTATTCATCCAGGGTATTTTTACAATTATAGTTTACATTAAAAGTGTGTTTAAATGTTTTTTGAAAATCTTGATGGCTCGTTAAAACAAGATGGTTAGGTGGTTCAAATAAGTTTACACAGTGTGGTTAGAATGAGACTCCATCGTTCGAATGAAATCTAGGATGACGCCTTTTGGTCAGTTCTGGAATGTCATTCGAAGTTTCATTGGATGTCATTCATATGAGATTGGGTACATCATTAAAATGAGTTTCCCACATTCGAACGAAATCTAAAGTGATGGCTATTTGGCAAGCACTAGAATGTCGTTCAAAATTTCATCATAAATTTGCTCGAACGAAAAAGGGTACGCCATTTGAACGAGGTACCAGGTCATTTGAATGAACAAGCGTGTGAGTTTTTATTTTTTAATAAAATATGATCCAAATATTTAATTCCTATCCTTCTATAGCAAACTTCCTTATAAATACAGACGTGGGAGTATAGTTTCAATGGACCCATTTTAACCCTTTTCCAAACAATTTTAGAGTTCATTTTGTAATAAAACTCTACCATTTTTAATCCAAATCCCTTGGAAATTTAAAGATCACTTTAACAAATCAAGAAGAACACATACTTGTTCAAAAACACTTGTAAATATTTTCTCTACTGCTGATTTGTGGTGTTGAGTCTCTACCGCTGAAAAAGGCTGATTGGTGGATACCGATGGAAGATCTCTTCCAATGGATGGTGTTAAACTGTGCTATATACGTAGAAGAGTTGAAGAACTGCGCATTATACATAGTCAGCTAAATAGTCTATAAGTTATCTAATGTCTATCAATTCTGATATAATGCTGAAATAGAGGTTTTGTTCAAAAGGGATTTTTCCTTACTTCTTCGCATACTTAATTTATTTATGTGATTTGGCTTATTTGAATTCGGAGTTGATCATTACATGCACCCTAAATTAGATTAACATAAAGTTTGAAATTTTTTGTGTTGGGTCTAAGATATGAATAAATAAATAAAATATACATTCTCAAATTAGTATTAGAGCAGGTTATAATAAGATTTTGTGTGATCCTTTAAACTTTTGATTTTATGGATAATTTATATCATAGGTTACCTGTTTTTGCTGGGTTTGATTATTCATACTAGAAAGCTAGAATGAGGTTTATTTTAAAATCTATTGATGAAAGAGTCTGTCTTGTTTGTGAAAGAGTGTGTACACCACCTACTATGACCAACAACAATGTCGAAAGTTTTAAACCTTTCTATTATTAGACAAAAGATGATTTTAAATGGAGTAGTTTTAACTCACGAGGTTTAATTGCAATTTCAGGAGCCATCACCCCTGATGAGTTCAACCATGTCATGGTGTGCACCACGTATAAGAAAGATTATAATACCCTGCATCTTACTCATGTGGGAACCAATGTTGTGAAAGATTTTAAGCTTCAAAATTTCACCACATAGTTTGAGACTATTACCATGCTAGAATCTGAGTATATCAATGAATTTTATGCATGAGTATCTGATATCGTTAGCTCTAGTTTTAATTTTGGCACGAAAATTTTTGAGACGCGTGTAGTTGGAAAAATTTTGAGATCACTCCGACCAGTTTTATTCCTAAGATTACTGTGCATAATTCATAGGGGATATTAAATATGCTTAGTCTAGAGAATTCATAGGAGACCTTCAAACCTATGAGATCGACATGTTTCCTAAAACTAAAAAGAAAAAGAAAATAGGGATTACTTTGAAAGCCCGGTCCAAAAAGAAGAAAGAAATAGTTTGTGATTCGTAGTCTGAACTTGATTTTGAGAAGGATGATTTAGCCCTTTTTTTCTAAATATTTCAAAAAAATTCTCAAATTTAATAAAGTAAATATTTTTGAGAAGAATGGCAATGATGATAAGAATGTTTGTGAGAAAGATGAGGTGAGATGCTATGAATGTGAGGGAAATGGAAACATGGCCCATGAGTGTCCCACTAGGCTAAAGAGACAGGGCAAAGGTAAAGTTGCACATAAATCCACTCTTAGCGATACTAATGTCGAGTCGGTGAATTATGGGTATAAATCACCACATGAACCTTGTCTTGCATTCATGGAAAGTCATGTGAGTACTTTTTGTTTGTCCCACGTCGATGAGGAAAATTATAATGTGAGTGCCTTGATGATGTTTCGAACAATTCTAGGGAAAGGGAGAGTGAGGAAGGGAATTTGAGTGAGTGAGAAGGTGGACTACAAAATTCCTTTTGTGATCTTTACACTTAGATGTTAAAAATAAAAAAGATTAATAAAGATTAATCTCTTAGGGTGTGTGATTTAAAGAAGGAGGTGTTTTGAGGAGGGTAGGGCGTCGGTGAGTAATTCGAGAAGATAAAAGTTTCTTTGTGTGAGAAGTTGATTGTTGTAAGTAGGGAGAAGATCAATTTGACCAAAAACGTGGTTAGTCTTATGAGAGATCTTCAACCTTCATTAAAAACTCGTGAAAAACTTCAAGCTCGTGTATCCTAACTCGACATTGATCTCAAACGTGCCCGGGAGGTCAAGGTACTTTAGAGGAAAAATTTAAGAATGTTGAAAAGATGCTCCTCGGTCCCAGGTTAGGTAAAATTAAGAGATATGGAATATGTTATGTTTGTGCATCCACTTACCATGTCCCACCCGAGCTGGTTTTCAAGTTTATGATGAATCCTTATTGCCCTCGTCCTAACCCACCGATTAGAACTCGTCTTAGGAATTTTGAGCAAGGTGGATCCAAGCCCGCTTTTGTTTATTCCCATTGCAAACAAAGAGATCACCTTATAGAGTTTTATTTTAATCCAGGGAGAGTTTCTCACATGCATGTCCCTCGGTATGCTCCCACACGAGTTCCTACACATGTTCCTGCACACACTCCCACACGTGTCACTCCATATGTGCCCACACATCATCATATAGATATTTTTCTAGTTTTTAAAAGTGAGTAGAGTTTTTAGTCAAGAATTCACAATGTTTGATGAAGCCATTTCATTGGATGGCTTCTCCTTTTGAGAAATACTACGATCCTAATGATTGAGGTTAAGACTTGTTTATAAAATATATTGATTATCATGTTCATATCTTATGTCCATATGTTTTTATTTTTGATATATTTTGAAAACTTCAAGAAGATTTTTGGTTTTTAAGAAAAAGTTTGAAAATTTGGAAATGAATTTTTTTATGATAAAATTTTTGAAAAAGACAAAAATATTTTTGTATTTTCGTTTATTACCATAAATGGATGAACATTTAATATATTCAGATCACCACTAAATTCCATCCATTCACGTGACTTTTTCATAGTGTTTTGAGACGTGGCTTTATTTGGTTAGCATGCTTAATAATGTGTAGATAACATTTCATTGATCATTTTTGATTAATTTCTAAATTTTAGACACTTTATCACCTTTATTGCACACGCACATGGACTTTTTGAACATTGTACTTACTTATCATGTGTCGAACAGGATGTTCTCATCTCAATCCTTCTTAACTACAAACCAAATGTAAAAAGAAATAAGTTGTGATTTTAAGAACCATTGGCGAGATTTCGTTTCTCAAAACATATTGATAAGTGTTAAGTGATGGAAAAGGGCTATAAAAGAGAAAAATTATCTTCGCGTAAAAAGCCATTAATTGTAAAAAGAGCCTAAAAGATTAATGGCACATAAAAACAGAAGTACCAAGGCCATTTTGTTTATATTCATTAATTCTTCGCTACATATGAGCATTATGATATCTTCAAAATAATTGAAGAGTGAATTCTTATATATATATGTGTGTGTGTGTGTGTGAGTGTGTGTGTGTGTGTGTGCGCGCGCATGAGAGAGAGAGACAAAGAGAGAGAGAAAGATATTTTGAGAGTGTTATACAATAGATGATCAATGGGTTTGCATAATGGACTCTCTTAAAAAGCATTAAATAGTTTAGCGTTTAGCATTATTTTTTTAGAGTCATTAAAATACATGGCATATTTCATAATTCGAGTCAATTTCATTTATGTTCAATATTTTACACCTAAGGTAGAAATTAGGTTATTTCTTTAGAGGTATCTCATGATTTTATGCACCTATATTATGAATTCTTGTGTTGATTTGCCTATGAAAAAAGTTCACACAATTACATTCAGTATTCATGATTCGAATATTTTATAGCTATTACATGGTGACTGTGTTTTTTTACCTATATATATTTTTTATGCATTATACTTGAAAAAATTAAAAACTTGAAAAACGTTGTTTGATAATGGGAAAACACATTATGGCTTTTGGATTATCATTACTTGTGCTTATTTATTATCTTTATAATGATATATTTTCTTCTTCAGGTGATGCTTATTATTCATGTTAAGATTATACTTTTGTGTATATTACGGACAAAAAGGGGGAGAAAAAATTGAGCGAGGGTTTATTTATTTATTTTAAACTCATATGCATAACGTTATTTGTTTTGCCTCATGTGTGTCGGTCATTCCGCCTTGATAATAATTCATTGGATCGCACAAGATGAAGACTTTTTAGTTGAAGACTTATAAATCTATACATTGATGTTTCTTGATTTGGGAGGGCATTAGTTGCATTAAGTCTTAGGGGTAAATTTGGCTTCGATTTGTATCTTGTGCAGGAATAGTCAAAGGGATAGATTCGTAAGAGAAAGTTTTATAATTGCTCAATTTAATTTTTCTTTGTCTTATCTCGTTACACACCACTGCACCTTCATGACTACTTCAACCAATTAGAACACAAGAAGTTGATGAAATTTTGGAATATTGAAGATCGTTCATCTTAATATTATTTTGAAGTGGTATGAAGTGGTTCGGTAAAGTCTTTATTTATCCAGGTGATTTATATAATTAGATTTTGCATTAAAAATGTTCGAAATGTTTAATTTTTTTTTTTGAAAATTTTGACGGCTCGTTAGAACGAGATTAATAGGTCATTCGAATGAGTTTATATAGTTTCATTAGAATGATACTCCTTCGTTCGAACGAAATATAAGACAACGCTTTTTGGTCAGTTCTGGAATGTCATTCGAAGTTTTGTTGGATGTAGTTCAAATGAGATTGGGTACATCGTTAGAATAAGTTTCCCATGTTCAAATAAGATTTGAAGCAATGATTATTTATTAAGCCTAGTAATTTCATTCGACATTTTATTGGAAACCTGTTCGAACTAAAAGGGTATGCCGTTAACACGATGTACCTGGTCATTTGAGCGAGCGTGAAAATTTTTATTTTTTAATTAAATCTGATCCAAATCTCTAACTTCCTTATAAATAGAAATGCAAATCTCGATTCGAATGACAGTACAAAGATCCAATCCCCCCACAGTAGGAACATTTAAGGTAAAATGAGTCCCTGAAGATATACCGATAGCAGAACTAACGGTCGAAAAAATTTAGGTCGTCGACCAAAGCAAGGAAAATAAATCTAACATCACTATTTGGGGGATTTTATTTTCCTCCTAATTACACAAAAATGATATGATAAAAATCCTCACAAGACCCACGGTTCTTCCTCCTACCACTCTTGAAGAAGTCGTTCATAGGGTGTGATATGTATAAGTCTGGTCTAATCGTGAATTAAACTTGGCCCAGTTCCACGACCCCTTCTCAGCATCCATAAGGTTTATTTACTCATAGGCTGACAGAACACATGCCTAGCTCTTGTAGTCTCAACCTTTGATACCTTACCCTCAACATTTACAATCAGATAGCAAGATTCACTCTCAAGACCAAACTATCTCTTATGTCTCGGCCCTGCCATGTGTCAGCCTCGTACAACACTCACATGATGAGACCATCTTGACCATACTGAGAAGATATTCATAGCTTAATAATAGTCTCCCTGGACGACCATCCCTCATCCTAGACTCGTCTAGGATCATCGGAGCCAACCTCAATATCTCATGTGGCATACGTGACTCGTGCATCATCGTGCCACATGGATTATACTGTTATAACAAAATTTCTCCCACGGGGGGTAATATTTTATCATCATGGCGTAATTTTGTAGGGGATAAATGGCTTTCTCCTATTAGCTGACTTATCCCATGAACATAAGGCGCATGCTCTACACCCCCAAGCCTATATAAACCAACTTCATCTTCTTTGTTAAGGATCAAATTATTGCAACCCTAGCTAAAACTCTACCTAATTGTAAATAGAAGAGAAAGAAAGCCTTTGTAAACTATAATTCATGGCCTTCACTGCCTTTCAGTAATATAAAAACATACCCTCTTGCATAGTGGAGTAGGCCTTTAGTTGAACCACTTACATCTATATGTTTCTCTCTATCTCTATCACCTCCTTCTTTCATATTTACATTTATGTTATCATTATCTCTATTTTTGACTTAGCTAGAGCTGATCCGTGCATACATTTAAGTGGTGATTATTAGCATCATCATTTTGGTGTTGTTTATGGGAAGAGATTTTCTTATTCATTTTCATTGTTTTAGCATAGACTCTCACTTTTACCTCTGGCTATGGCCTAGATCCACCATTGTTGGACGTGCACAACCATTAAAAAAGTTGGGTGGGTGTTATTCAAGCTTATTATTAGCTCACAACTCATATAGATTTTGTTATTTTTTCTCAATGGAGATATAGTATTTGAATTGCCTTAAGGTGATGGCCCAAGCTCCAGCCAACCACCATCTCACTCAGAAATGACTGATGTGGCGGTGACATTGTGATCCTTAACGGCTAACCAGTAGAAGATGTAGGAGAAATTCATTGCATTCAGCCAAAGAATTTGACAAATGGCTCCAAGTAACCCGGTAACATATATTATTACTCCGGCTGCCGGAGAGACAATAGATCCAACAATAGGGGAACCAACCCTAGCCCCATAAAAGGAGGTTTAGCTCTATTAACGACGGAGAGATGTTGTTGATCCTAGGCGTATTTGCATGGGAAAATAAGTTTGGGACTATTAAGATGACAAAATATATGATAAAGAGTAATGTTGGGAACCATATGAGATTTTTTATGACACAATTTGCCTAGGACTGTCCTACCAAGGAAATTGTACCCTACTAACACCTAACAACCTATTGAGAACCTCAACTTTTGATAGACTCAACTGGGGGTCAGCCTTCAACTATCTCGACCCACGAGGAGATGGGCATGATCGACTCTCCCCTTCTCGCAGTAATGCTGCATCCAGGGGAAATAGTAAATATTATGATGGTCAACCCTAGTAAAGTCGAGACAAGGAGGAAAAAAGTAATCAACATCTAACAAAGGATTATGGCACGAGATTCGGGTTGTAGTTAAACCAGAAGGAGGTGATGATAATGTTATCTCAAAGACAAACCTTTGAATAAATCCATTTGAAGGTTATAAGACATGATCTTCACTTTTCTCAGGATTCGAGACTCAACCACGAAGGCTAAATAGAGGGGTCTCTTTTCGTTACAAGGATTGTGAGTTATCCTACTCTTGCAAAGTTTAAGCATCCTAATGTAATACCAAAGTATATTGGGAGTTCAAATCCCCTAGATCACATAGAGATGTATCAATCAACAACCGATATCTACTCAACCCTTGATGAAATGAGATTAGGACATTTTCTAGTACCCTCATAAGTGTCGCTTATATGTGGTATAAAACTTTGCCCAAAAGCTCTATTAATAATTACAAGCAATTAGCCAAGAAGTTTATACATAATTTCTTCTTTGGCATGAAGCTATCGAAGAAGGTAGTTCACCTCTTGAACATGAAGTAAGGCAAGAAAGAGACCTTACGGGATTACATTTCTTAATTCAACAAGGAAAAACTAGAGGTGCAAGATTATAAGGAAAATATTGGTATAACAACCTTTATTCGTGGGTTACAGCAGGACAAACTGCTTTGAAAACTCATTGAAGATCCTCCTAATACCATGACTAAAATCATGACCATGGTCAAGAGGATCATGAATGTGGAGGAGGCTATGTCGTCCAAGAAGGAAGGCACAAAGGAGTTTGATAGAAACAAGTCCCATCAAGTAAAGGATAAGGAGGGGAATAAGAGATCAGTTGAAGATAAATTCGCTACCCTGACATGATCCTCAATGAGATAAAAAATGATTGAGAACTCTAATTGATAGAAAATCTAAAGTCCCCTCCTTATAAGAGAGACGGGAGAAATTGGTGCGAGTTTCACCAAGACCATGGGCATATAACTGACAAATGATTTGCCTTAAAAGACGAGATAAAGAACCAATTAAAGCAGGGAAAGATCCGAAAATATATAAATGGGAGTGGTGATAAATACGATTCCATAAAAAAACATAATGGGAGGAAGGATAGCAAGTCGAGATGAGATGCCACGATAAATAAAAAGGATGATGAGTCTGATAGTGATGGAGACGATCCGACCTCTAAGTGAAGATCAAAGATGCGAAGGGTTGACTGTATATGATATCTTTTGATGTAAAAATGATATTTGGGAGGTTGGTTGGTGGCATCACAAAGCCGAACACCAGTAAAACATATATTATATAGGTCAAGTCAGTGTCGAAGAGAATATATGTGAATTCGGTCGAGATAGAGGCCAAGCCGGGAAATTTTAAAAAGGTGGATATGGATACCCCAATTATTAAGTTTTCTAGGCTCAATTTTAAAGGAATCCCGGCTCCTCATGATAATCCATTAGTGATCAGGATGAGAGCCCATGGATATGATGCATCATGTATTCTAGTCGACGATGGAAGTTCGTCCTATGTTATGTTATGGAATTGCTTTAAAGGGTTAAATCTCAACAAGAAAAGACTCATCATGTATCATTAGTCACTGAAAGGCTTCAACGGAGAGAAAGTTCACCCATTGTCATAGACGACTTATAATATAATTCTATGAAGGCTATCCCTCAAGGAGTATGAGGGCGTGCCTTAAAATATTCACCAAATGATTATATTCCTGACTCCTTATAGAGTAGGGAAGGCCCAAGGTGACCAAGTGGTGGCTTGAAAATGCTATGTTGCCTTAATCGAGGAAAATGAGGCTCATAATAAATCCGTAACCTCATACAACAATAATATTCTCAACCCGAGAGATGAGAAAAATATAAAAAGACTGAATCATATGAAGAGGTAGAAACTATCATTCTTAATCAGGGTGATAAAAAAAACCATACAGGTCAGTTCGTCCCTAAAATTTAAAATCAAGGAAAAGTTAGTGAAGCTATTAAGAAGAAGACATAATACGTTCACCTAGGTCCATAAATGTATGACAAGGATAGACCCCGAGGTTATTTGTCATCAGCTGAATATTGATGAAAAAGGGAAAAGTGTAAAATAAAGAAGAAGAACTTATGAGAGGGACCGATATGAGGTCATTCAAGATGAGTCACGAAGTCGTGGTCAGTACAGTTCATTCAAGAAGTTTAATATCCATATTGTCTGTCCAACATTATTGTAGGGTCAAAATTTAATGGAAAGTGGAGGATGTGCATCAAATTCACCAATCTGAATAAAGCTTATCCCAAAGATAGCTTTCCCTTACCCTGAATTGATAAAATGGTTAATGTTATGGTCGGACATGAATTTATGAGTTTCATGGATGCGTATTCGGGTTATAATAATATTTTTATTCATGAGGCCGACACTAAGAAAACTTCATTTGTCAAGGATAAAGGAACTTATTGTTATGAGGTAATGCCATTAGGCCTAAGGAGCACTGGGGAAACCTATCAGAGGTTGGTAAAGAAGATGTTTTAAAAGAATATCAGGAAGAAAATAAAAGTCTATGAAGACGACATGCTAACCAAGAATCTAAATGTCGAGGAGCATATAGTCGATCTTGAACGTACAGTTAACACAAGGGATAACTTGCCAATGAAATTCAACCTCGCTAAGTAATTTTTTTGATGTTGGTGCTAGGAAGTTTCTTGGCTTAATTGTGAATTAGAATAGGATAGAGGACAACCCTATGAAGGTCAAAGTGTCAATTGACAAGAAGATGCCATAGAACACAAAAAAATGTTTAGTGGCTAATAGGACTAGTCGCAACGCTCAACTGTTTCGTCTCTCGGGCAACGGATAGGTGTCTGCCATTTTTCAAAATTTTGAGGAAAACCTTCATCTGGGACAAAGAGTGTGAGAAAGATTTTCAAGAACTTAAAACCTTCATGGGGTTGCCCATGTTTCTATCTCGATCCATTCAAGGGGAGAAGTTATTTCCGTACTTAGTTGTGTCAGAGTTTACAATCAGTGCAGCCACTATCTATGAAGATGAGGGTATTCAACAGTCAATGTATTTTAATAGTAATATTTTACAAGGGTCCAAGATCAAGTATTCGAGAATGGAAAAATTGGCTTACGCATTAATACATGCTTCAAGGAAAATGAAGCCTTACTTTCAAGCCGATACAATGGTGGTGCTCACCGACACTCCTTTGAGGCAGGTCATTCATAAACATGAGAAATTGAGTAGGTTAATGGCCTGATGAATTGAGTTAGGTGAATTTGACATCATTTATTAGCCAAGGAATGCAATTAAAGGGAAAGCTTTAGAAAACTTTGTTTCCAAGTTTACATGGGCCGATAATGAGAAAGAAGATGAAGGAATAGAAGTACAAGAGGCTATATAAAAAGAGGTTACTATCGATGTTGCCCCAACTAACACCGAGAAAGTTGATGCCTTCGAAAAAGATTTCTTATTTAAGAGGGAGTACTGCATGAGGTTATTTTCTTAAAAGAGGGTCCGATCTGAAGCTTATTTGTCGATAACTCTTTTTGTGAAAATAGGTATAGTGTCGGGTTGATACTCTTAACTCCAGATAAAACTAACATTGAGTATTCCTTGAGGTTCAGTTTGAAAGGGTCTAATAATAAATCTGAGTATGCGGCTGTGCTAAAAGGCCTCTCATTCTCTAGGTCAATAACCTTTAGCCAAGTTATTGTCCATAGTGACTCACAATTGGTCACAAACCAAATATTAGACATATGTGCGGAAAGGAAGAGAAAATGTCCAAGCACTTAGCGAGGGTCAAGAAAATAATTAGGAACTTCAAAGAGGTAATGATTAAGAGGATTACTTAACTCGAAAATAGTCGGGATGGTGCTTTAGCTTGGCTGGCATCATCCATAAGCATCGAGATCAGATGAACTATTTTTATTAAGACTTTACATAGGTCAAACATCGAAGAGGATGACTATGCGCTTCTATTTTTCTTGAGTTTAAATATGGGGGAATCATGGATGGATCTGCTGAACAAATACATTAGGGATGGAAGGCTCCAAATTCTAAGGCCGAGAAAAAGAAACTTAGAGATCGAGCATCGAATTTCACCGTTATTGGTGATATACTCCATAACAAAGGTTTGTTCTACCATTACTCAGACGTGTTCATCCTATACAGGTAGATTACGTCCTATGAGACATCCATAAAGGTTCATGCAAAAGTCATAATGGTGGATGTTCTCTTAACAAAAGGATCATTACCCATGGTTATTGGGGCTAACACTCGCCAAAGATGTAATCGAGTATGTGAAAAAGTGTGACAAGTGTGAGAGATTCACTAATATCCCTCACTAGCCTCATAAACCACTATCTTCTATCACTGCGCCATTGCCATTTCTAGTTTGGGGGATTGACCCTGTTGGTCCTCTTCCTAAGGAAGCATGCAACTACCAGTATTTGATCATAGCAATCGATTATTTTTTTTAAAGGTAGAAGCCAAAGCTATGATTTTCGTACCTGAAGTTAAAACATTTAAGTTCATCTGGAGTAATATCATATGCCGATATTAGATAATGGCAAAAAATTTAAGAACCAGACATTAGAAGCGTACTACATGAGGGTTGGCATCAAGTAGTTTTTCTCAGTACCAGGCTGAACCCATGAAAACGACCGGGCTGAGGTCACCAACCAAATGATTCTCAATGGAATCAAGAAGAAGTTGGAGGATGTTAAAGGTATTTTGATAGAATAACTGCCAGTGGTTTTGTGGGCTTACAATATGACTAAGAGGATGCCAATGAGCTAAACACCATTTATTCTTGCATATCGGTTTGAGTTCGTCATCTCTATTGAGCTTGCTTCCCTATTCACTGAGTCCAAACCTATGATTCAGACACCAATGTTGAAAATAAAAATTTTGACCTAGATTTAATTGAAGAGAGACAAAAGGATATTGAAGTCCAACAGTTAGCTTATCAGCAGAGAGCTGCCAAGTTATAGAACAAATGGGTTTAAGCTAAGGCGATAGTCGTGGGTGACATTGTATTGAAGAAGGTTTGGAAGAATTTGAACAAGCTCCATCCTAATTGTCATGGTCCGTATATTGTAACTGAAAAAGTTATACCGAGCATTTAGAGATTAGAAAACCTAGAGGGTAACCCTTATCTAACCCTTGGAATGCCAACTATATCAAAATATATTAGAAGTAGCCTTTTAATTATGCAAGTGTAATCTCTTTGTTCAAGGAATTTTAGTGTATTAGATTACTTTTATGACAGTGTGATATGAATGAAAAAGCAAATATTGTCCTATATTTATCCTTCTTATTGTAATTAATTTCCTCATTATTCGTATTGTATTAAACTAAGGAATATTGTTTTTTATGATAAATTTGTTAACACTCAATCTTGGTGATACGAGAATGCATGGGAAGTATCTTCTCCTCTGTTCCCTACCAATTAATGCCGAGAGAGGGGGATCAACATATGACGTCACTAGGGTGGTGAAAAATGTATTAAAAATCATGTAATTATGGTTTATTAAACATAATTTTATGGATAATTGAAGGTCATTACTCTCTCAATGGTATGAGAATGTATGAAGAGACTCGTCTCGTACATGTACTCTTAATAATGTCGAGAGGGGGATCAACGTATGAAATCATTAAGGTGGTGAAAATTCATTAAAAACCATCTAATCATGGTTTATTAAATATCATTTCATGGTGGATTGAAGGTCATAACTTTTTCGATAATATGAAAATGTATTAAAAGGTTTGTCTTGTCCATACACTCTCAATAAAACTGAGAGGGAGATCAATGTATGGCACCACTTAAGTGGTATGAAACATAAATTAAAAATTATGTTATTTTCTTCAACTTTGGCTCATTATGATGAATTTAATGTATAAGAACAGTCTAATCACAGACATCATAATCAAAACGCCATTTAATGGTGAAAAAAATAATAAGATGCAAACACTACACTTGATTGAAAAGGGATCACTATATTTAAGACTTTATACAAAGCCATTCCATTAAAAGAGTAATATTGTTAAAGTTACAAATGATTGTTCAAAAAGAAGAGATGTGGTATTAAAATAAGATTGTAACAGAAAAAGGGAGCAAGGCCACAACCGATTACCCCAAAAAAACATAAAGCCCTAAGTCGCTATCTTCTTCTTTGCTTGCTCCTGTACATCATTATCGATAGCAGGACGAGTCTAGATCTCTTCTTCAGTAGTACCACCATTGACCACTTCAATTCCTTCTTATACAGTGGTCTCGGCTACGGCCTCAACCTTCATACCTGTCAAAGTAATGGTGACCAAAGGGTCTGATAAGTCAAAGGACTTAATGTTATTGGTCAGAGTCGAGATCTCTTTAAATTTGAGAATAGCCTAGTGGGAAGCCATCCTGCCCCCTCTCCAGGTACTAAACCCATATCCATTGAACTGATCAAAGAATTTAAAGGTCTCTACGGCTTTCTTCTCACACTCCTTTACCTCTACTTAATGTTTAGCTTCCAAGGTCTTGATAGGAGCATCGTGGTCTCTCTTTAAACTCTCCAAGTCATCATAGTTATTCATGTCTAAGTCCTAAACATCCTTTTTATGGCTGTAATCCTTCTCCTTCAACTCTTTTTTGAGACCCTACTCGGTCTTGATGGGCTCAGTGGCTTGTTGAATCACTAACAACTTCTCTTGAACCCATTAGCTAGGTTTGTAGAAGGTAAGAAGAGACTAAAAGGAATAAAAATAGAAGTTGTTACGAGATGAGATAACACTTAGGAAAATTAAGAAATTAGTGAACCTGAGAGATGATTACCTAGGTAGCCTTGTGCAAGCCAAAGTAAGACAGATGAATGCGGTCCATGGCTTCCTAGAACCTCCGGTCAGAGTCATCTAGGAGGGATTTGATAATTTCCTTAGCTCTCTACTTGTCAATAATAAGAGAGTCAGAGCTAATAGAGAGTTGGGATAGCCAGGTTGCAAAGAAAGAGTCAGACGATATGGGAATGGCCTGGTCAACACCTCCCCTCGACGAGATATCTTTTTCTTGATTTTTTGGTTATAGATGGATACTGGATGCATCTGATGCAGTATCCTTCCTTTTCCTTTAACCCTCGATATGGCCGGGACCTCCATGGGTTAATTTCTTATTCTGGGTCAAGGGAGTGGGCTTTTTGCCAAACTTGTTCAAAATGTTTGCTAGATTGGGGGCGACCATTTTCCAGATTTATTCAGGAGTGTCGATCGGACGACTTGTGAGCAAAAGATTGATTAATATAAATATGTTAAAAATAAGAGACCACTCTATAGTTGTAAAAAGTTTTGACTTACACATCACAGCTAGGGGGTCAACTCCCATAGTCGTCTTCTCTAGGAATGTAGGGATCATCATCTGCTCAAACTTGATGAGGATGCCTATAGACATCACACTTTAGGACCCCTAAGTCTCTCCTTAGGTCCATGGCACTTCTCCATTTCACTATAAACCAAAGGTCATACTTTGAGTTCTGATTTAAAGGCCATCGGGAGCTCCTGAACCCCATTTGACTCTGGTCAACTCTATCATTAGAGTACAAGCTCCTTAAATCTTTGAAGGGCACTAATCCCCTTTCAATTAGTTCACCCCTTTCACGAATCGGTATAACGGTTCACCTCGAGAGTGTTCCAAAGGTCACTTGAAGGTATCCATGTTACCTTTTTGTGGTATGCCCACGTATGATTGATTATATGCAAATATTGCGTATTTCATCCCTCGAACATACGCATTTTTGCCCCCTCGGGTATCTTATTCTCTATATTTATGATCGTTAACCAGACAACCTCGGATTTCTATGTTAAAATTCTTTGCAATGGTTAATTGAGCTTTTATAGGTATTTTAATGCTAAGCATGAACTTCGAACGCATTCCGGCTAATTTTCATACGCAGTCACACGTTCAAAGGCATGTTAGTCAATTCACAGCTTGGGCTGCTGGCCCAACATCTCTATGGAAGTTTTATCCCTCCACGCAAGCTTCGCATGGCTGTGAACGGTGCGCGATTCTGAGTTCGTATGAAGAAGTACGGGATTTTTAGCGAAAGAGAAAAATAAAGAAACCAAAGCAGGGAGAGCTTGGCTAAGGCATGCTTGATCGATTGATCGATCAAAGGGATCGGTCGATCGATCCTTTAATTTTCATCCATCGAGATTAGACAGTAGGCTTATTTTCCAACCATCGATCGATCGATCAAAGGGATCGATCAATCGATCCCCAGTTTTCAGCAGATATTTTCCCTTTTATTTTCTTTTTCCTTTTCTTTTTTAATTTAATTCCAACTTACTATATAAAGCAATTTTGTAGTAAATATCATATATAATTCGTTTTAGGTTAGTTTACCTTTGGGTTTGGGGGTTTGGAGAGTTCTTCTTCTTCCTCACTTGGTTTGACACCCATTTGGGTTGGTAAGTTAACTATTCATCTTCCCTCTCCATTAATATAGTTTGTATTCCTTAATTTCTTACTTTGAAGTTAATTTACATGCTTTCAGAACTAGATTTACTTGATTTGTTTAGTTTCTTTCTAGTGTATATTTATCGCGTTTATTTACTGCTTTCATTTATCTTATTTTTACCATGCTTTCTAGCTAAGTTAGTGTAGGTTATGTCAGATTGAACACATTCCGGGTTGACATGTTGCTTCGCTTTGGTGATGGAGTTTACGGGTCTATTTCATGTGTGTTGTCCTAGTTATTACACCTAGCGGATTTGACAAGGCATATCATGTATGCTCCGTGATTTGATGGGGCATATCATGTATGTCCTAGTTTTTACACCTAGCGGATTTTCCAAATCACACTTTGCATGTGCGCGCTTCCCTCCCACTTTTTAAGGTTTAAATTATATGAGGTGCATTCTATAATGTTAATAGTTTTGACTTTTTTGTGAATGCATTCACTTTGCTAATAATGCGTATGAAATCTTGTTCGCTATTGTTGGACTTGTCGCATGTTTATTTGGGCATATTTTGAGAAAATCGTATGATGTTTGTGGGTATCATCCCTGAAAACCCTCACGAGACAACACTCATCCACTAGGGTAACCTAGGGGTTTAACGGCTTAATTCATATAAATTCAATTGAATCTCCTGTGAAAGTGGCCTTATGCTTTTATATCATATTTTTGTATACGTATCCTTCTTTTGGTTTGAGTTTTATTCTTTTTGAATCCTAATTCATTGCTAGGGACTAGCAATGTGTAAGTTAGGGGGTGTGATTATACATAAATATTACGTATTTCATCCCTTGAACCTACGCATTTTAGCCCCCTCGAGTATCTTATTCTCTATATTTATGCTCGTTAACCAGAAAACCACAGATTTCTATGTTACCATGCTTTGCAGGGGTTAATTGAGCTTTTATAGGTATTTGGATGCTAAGTGTGAAGTTCGGACCCGTTCCAGCTAATTTTCATACGCAGTCACACCTTCAAGGGAATTTTGGTCAATTCACAGCCTAGGCACTTGGCCCAACATCCCACAAAAGTTGTATCCCTCCTCGAAAGCTTCGCATGCCATGAACGGTGCGTGATTTTGAGTCCGTATGAAGAAGTTATGGGATTTTTAACGGAAGAGAAAAATAAAGAAACCAAAGCAACGGGGAACTTGACTGATACCTTCTTGCTTGATGGATCGATCAAAGGGATAGATCGATCTATCCTTCAATTTTCATCCATCGAGATTAGACACTAGGCTTATTTTCCAACCATCGATCGATCGATCCCTTATTTTCAGCAAATATTTTACCTTTTATTTTTTTTCCTTTTAGTTTTTAATTTGTTTTCAACTTACTATATAAAGAAATTTTGTTGTAAATATCAAATTAATTCATTTTAGGTTAGTTTAGCTTAGGGTTTGGGGGTTTGGAGAGTTCTTCTTCTTCCTCACTTGGTTTGACACCCATTTGGGTTTGTAAGTTAACTATTCATCTTCCCTCTCCTTTAATATATTTCTTGCTTTATAGTTAATTTACATGCTTTAATAATTAGATTTTCTCACGTGTTTAGTTTCTTTCTAGTGTATATTTATCGCGTTTATTTACCGCTTTCATTTATGGCATTTTTACCATGCTTTCTAGCTAAGTTAGTCTAGGTTGTGTCGGATTGAACTCATTCTGGGTTGACATGTTTCTTTGCTTTAGTGATGGAGTTTACGGATCTATTTCGGGTGCGTTGTTCTAGTTATTATGCCTAGGGAATTTTAAGGGGCATATCATGTATGCTTTGTTCTTACGACTTTGCGTTCGTAATTTTTAGGGTATTTGTTGACACCAAAATCATATTAGACTTTTATTCAAATTTAGGGACGTGACAACCTTGGTTCAACTAACTGTCGAAACGAGACGCAATTGTAATAACTCGTCGACCCATGTAACCATTTTATACGAATTAACTCGGGTGAGGGACATTCGACGCAACCTATAGTTTTTACTCGCTTTATTAGTCTAGCTTTATTTTCCCTAGCCTAGTTTAATCTTTCCATTTTTGTATCTTTTCCGTTTTGTTCATATTTATCTTTTACACTTTTATTTTAGGAGTTTTAAATCTTATAAATTCTAGCAACTCGTCTACGTAGATTTTTGATACCCGAACTTGGCCGCTATACTCACCCGTTGAGTGTAGTCATAAGTTTACGTTTTTATATAGTTCAGGTGAGCCGAATTCATAATGATCGGCGTGTAGGTGACTCTCGCGCCGCGGCGAAACCCTACCTATCAAATGGCGTCGTTGCCGGGGATGAGTTTGTTTTAGAATTTATTTGATTTAGTATTTCGTTGTATTTTCTTTCTATTTGTATTATTTGCTTAACATTTTTGTAGGACTTCTACATTTGAGCGCCTAAAAACACTTGAATTTCCCGCTCGCATCATCTTTGCGGAATTCGCCACTTCGAGCTAATTTTTAGGGTAAGCTTGTCTTATTGCTATTCTTTCGGTAATCATTGTTATAATTCTCAAAATGCCCATAATCCTATGACTTTCGGTCAATACTTAGAGTCCCAAAAAATTATAAATTCAAATATGACTTTGGGCGAGTATAACGAAAGTCAAAACTTGGGTTATTGGAATTTTGATGATGATGATAATGATTTTGGGCCTCTAATTACTTAAATTAGTAATTTTGAATGAATTGCAATAGTTTTCAAAATTCTTATAATAATGAGTTTCAATTTAAGTCCGATGGTAATTTTCAATGTTCCCATTTTTAAGAATCCGCGCCTCTACCTATGACTTTCGGTGAGGGTTTGCGCATGCTTGAAAATGAGAAAAATGAAAATCGTTATCGGGAAGAAAAATGTTTGTGTGAGCATGAATTGGATTTATTATTTGAATCTGACGACGATTTTTCTTTCGAGACTTTTGAAGTCGAGGAATGTTTTGAACCAAATGAGGACTTTGTGTCTACTTTGGAACAAACCATTGTTGACTTTGCCCATAGCATAATAGATATTTAAAGTGAGGATTAAATGGAAGTAATATCCATTTGCAATGAAATAATTTCTTATTTGGCCCCCAACGAAAAACAATTCATTGAAAATGATCTTATTTCCTTCGAAACTCAATTTTCAAGCGATGATGACTCATCTCTTGAGTTTGAATTTCTTTCTTTCCAATTTTCATTCTCTGTTATCACACCATCACAATTACCTGATGAATCGGTTCTAAACTTTAATGTGTTAAACCTTTTCACCGATGAGGAGTACTTGCTCAAATCGCCTTCCATGATCGCATCTTTGCCTTTATGTGCGCCCCCTCCCATTCCAATTTCAAAATACTTGGGCGAAAATTCAATTTTTTTGGTCCTCTTGTGTTTTTTTCTCCCATCTTATCCAAATCCCCCATCATCCCTCCAAAACTTTTAATTCACGATGGTTCCTTTCTTTCTCCTTACACATGCCTTCCGTTGTTCAAACGGAATTCATATTTTTTGAAAGGCATGCTTGAGTGTGAGGGTACACCGGTTATCCTACAAAGTCAAATCATTTTTGCGGTGGACCCTCAACTATTTAGAGTTCTAGTGTACAGTTAGTGTGAAGGCTAAATAATAGTTTGTATATAGTTAGATTTTTATTATTTCTTTCTTTATTTTTTCTTTCCTTTTTAATTTAGTCTAGTGTAATTAGTTAACTCTTTGTTATTTGTTTTTTCTATGCTCGGTACTAACTTGTTTTGTAGATTCTTTGGACTTGTTCTTACGGGGATCGCTCCAATTTTGTGTAATATTGCTCGTGTCCTCTCTTTAACTTGGTTTTTAATTCACATTGAGGACAATGTCAGGTTTTAAGTTAGGTGGTGTGGGAAATTCTATCCATTTCTTTATTTGTCCTTATTTTTGCTCACCTGTTAGTTACTTAGTATGATTTTCTTAGAAAATTTGAAAAAATTCAAAAAGATTTTCTTTCTTTTTTCTCCCTTTTTGGGCATTTTGCCTTTGTTTCGGATGATAAATTTCAATAATTGCCCGATCCAATAGATAACTCAATGATGCATGTTCTCGATTTTAGAAGTTATTAGACTTTAGTCCTAATTATTTATATTATGAATAACATCATGAATTAAACTTTAATCCCATGAGAACATGCACTTTTATTTCTTTATTGATTTGGTTTATGATTTTTATAACTCAGTAATCTTTTGTTGCATTGTATATACTTACACCGAGTAGGCTTTGTACCTTTCATCATTTGTGAGTGTATACACCTTTCTTTCCTCTTTGAAAACATTGAATTCGTCGTTAATCTCTCTATTCTTTCATTTGATCGTTCATTAATTGAGCTCATATATGAAATGTATTACTTGATCATGATTTTTATATATTGTTTTGACTCGAGAATTGCATAAACTTTAGGAAATTATCATAGGCCTTCTTTGTTATATCACCCATATTAGCCTTGACCTCACCTTACATGTTTCCCCTCGTCAACCCCTTTGATACTAAATATTAGCCTTTCGTTTCATAACCCAAATCGCATACCAACTCCACATTGGAGTTTTAAACCATACCTACACTTTCCATATCTATGTTTGGAATGTTACTTGGGATTGAATGTTGTTGTTGTGTTGCGGTTGCAATTTAGGCATATGAGAGTGAGAAAAGTAAAGAAAAGAAATAAATGAAAAAGAGATGCAAAAGTGAAAGTAGAAAACAAAAAAAAAGAAAAGAAAACATGAGAAAAAGAAGAAAAGAAAAGAAAGAGAATTTTATATATGTTATGTATAGTGTTCAATTGTAATACCCCGCACTTTTATGGGAAATTAAGTTTCATAAATGGGTGTAATTTGGAAATTTGAGGAATTTCTCGAAATAATAAATTTTGGAGTTTAGCAGTGTTAGATGATTTCGGATGCATGGTATAATAACTTTAAGGAATAAGTAGATGGGAAGGATTGTTTCATTACAGGTCGCAGTTGAATAAAGAAACAGAGGACAATATTTTAATTGGAAAACAAGCATTAAAATGTGTTGGGTTGAAATAGTGAATTGTGGTCAAGCACCTCAGATGGAAATTTCGATTGCGTAGTTGGTCTTAGAATGGCTGAGATAGTCAGAATAGAGTATCCATGGGTATTGTTTAGGCTCCGAGAAATTTTGGGCTAATAGAGACTCGTAATTGAGTAAACGAGACTTTTTGGGTTTAATAAGGGATAAACCCTTTTTCTCCCTATATAAGGCAAGACAGATGGAAAGAAAAGAGAGAAAAGAAAGAGGTGAGGAATGGAGGAGAGAAAAGAGGAAGAAAAGGGAGGCTCCGGCCAAACTCCGTGGGATTCGACTCGGGATCGTCGGATTTTATCCACGAGGTAAGTGTTTACTTTCTTATTTCTTTCAAATCATAAATCTCATATTGTAGTTGGTAGTGATAAACGACAAAGATTTTCGGGATGGGTTTTTGTGAACCAAAACAGGTTTCCGGAAAAGTTATCGGATTAAACCCGAATAATATCCAATTCTAGAAACTTAGGAATTTACTAAAATCGTTTGCTGGTTTTGGATTCTAGGATGTTTAGAACCCTTTTTATAAGTGTATATGCCGTTGATTGAGGTTGGAGGCGTTGGGGGTTGAGACAAAAGCTTGGGAGAAACTTTAATGGCCGAAACAGCTTCTCGGAGAAGAAGTTTTCCGAACCGATCAATCGATCGAGGGTAAAGGATCGATCGATCGACCATCGATCGATCGAGGGCTAAGGGTCGATCGATCAACCCTTTAGGATTTTTGGCAATTTTGCCTAAGGTTAATTCTGTAGGATGAATTCCAATTTTAATGGATTCTAGCTTGTTTATTTGAGGAGATAAATGCTTAACTAAGGAAGATACATTTATCCAATTGAGGAAATTTATAGGGGCTAGGAGGGTGCTAAATTGGTGTGGCACTAAAAATCATATTTTTGAGGAAAATAAATGGATTAAGAAAATAAAGGTCTAGGGTTCCTAAAATAGAGTGGGGAACTATAAATTATTATCTAAGTTAAATGTAGACTTTGGGTTCATGGAAAATGGAATCCATGACTTATTTATTTAAGGGTGTTTAGGGTGAATAACGCTCGAGTTGATATTTCGGTGGGGGTTTGTACGTATAGAATTAAACACGTAGAGAATGTAATTATGTGTCACAATGTGTGCGAGAAAAGTCTTCAAGGCAAATAGGATGAAATTGGGATATAGTCTAAAGAGAATTTAGCGGTTGCCCGACACGTCTATTGATGACGGTCTGTATAAGTGATGCGATACTTGAGAATTTGGACAAGTCAATGGTACACTTACCTAATTAGTACGAAATGGTACATTAGGGTTTATGTACCAGTCCTTAATTTGTGATTAAGGTGAGTTATACTTAAGAGAGAGATTATTTATGAGATTAGTATTTAAGTAGGAGAATACTTAAATATTGTTATGAGATTGACAATTGTGGCCATATATACATTTGAGGAGTAATAAATGTGTATATATATATACGATGTGATTAAAATATATATAATATGACACGGATATGTATATATATCAATGTGTGGATGGTATATATATATATATATATATGTGAAGCATACCGCCTCTAATGCTATCATGGGAAGTTGTGTGATGAGGGTGAGCCCCTCGCTTGAGGAGCAAGGTGTGGATATTCCCCAAGGTCATAGCGTCCATTTTTATACTGTGTGATTTTTATTAGGGTTGAGATGTGATTGGTATGTTTCATATCATTTTCGGGGAGGAACTATGACTACTTCCCATACGTTTGGATTTGGTTTCTAGCCACGAAGTAGGTGACATTTAGTCCTACCGATGGTCCCCAGGATGGTATGTGAGTGTTGCCCTGGAAGATGATAGCATTGAGAGACCGCATCCTCGAGTTATAGCTTGTTGGGATGGTTATGATACTTGTGTGTATAGTATATTACTTGTGTTTGAAAACAAGGTATTATATATCTCTATTATAGTAAAGAGATAAAAATGAAAAGGATTAATTCTCATTCCGGGAGATTATATCCGGATGTGTGTAATGATATTCAGATAACAGTAAGTATAATAATGTATATTATCATATAAATAAATATGTATATTATTACTGTATGTTTATATGAATCTTAAATGCACGTCATGTGCTAAGGGTCTAATGGGTCTCGACGATCGACGCTGCCCAACAGTAGTGTATCGGGGGGATTCCTTGTTTGGATTTCTCTTACTGTAATGTCCCACACACGAACGTAGTGCAATGTTGAGAATGGAGAGAAGTTTAGCCCTTAGTACTCGGGATGTCGAGGTTTCTAGTAGACATGTGAATTAGATTAGTTAGGCGGGGTAGCTTAACTAGGATGTTTTAAATGGATGCGTTACGTGTGCACTATTAGAAGAGAGGCAATGGGTATCTCATAGGAGCGCGATACCAACTTAAATATGAGGTAAAAACACATTTTTATGAAAATAGCATTTAGGCACTTGCAAAATATTTTTACAACTCGGGCTTTGACCTATTTTCCTATTTTTCTCTTTCTTGCTATATATATATATATATATATATATAGGTGTCCAGCCACAGGGACGCCTGGATGATGATTCCTTCGAGTCAGACGTCTGATGCAGCAGCTGTGGATGCACGCAAGTTCACCGTAGACGTTTATATCCTTGTAATCGAGATATGAGGTACTGTATAAATACTCGGGTAAAAGCTCAATTGCATTTATTTATTCTTTTACCGCCTTTTAGTGCGGCATCCATTCTGATTGTATTATTATTTAATTGAGTGTTCGGTTATTTTATTTCTTTTCAGTTTCATTTATTTAAACTTTGCAATGGATTTACTTAATTAGTTTGTTTAAAAAGATTAGTTAAATAAAATTTTGATGATAGCCTAATAGGTTATTAGTAATTAATTTAATTTTCAACAGTGATGCTAAGAATGATCTATATACGACTCCTGTTTTAATTTGGTACATGAGTGATCACCTTGTATTTTATTAGGCGGGGTGTCACAGATGGTATCAGAGCATCAGGTTCTAGTGTCCTTAGAAATCTATCTGGACATACTACGCTTGCGGTGCCTTCGATTTGATATAGACCCTCAAGATTAGGATTATTCATTCCTCTTATGATATTTCGTTCTCCTTCAATTGCATAAGATTATAGTTAATCTTTTGTGCGCTCATTTGAGGTTCCTGTGCTAATCGAGGAAGGGCGACCAAGGAAGGCTGTGATGAAGGAAGCAGGAGGTAGGGCCTATTTGGAACATCTAGTTAAGTCTGGGACTAGGACCGCAGCAGAGGTCACTCCCCTTGTGGTATTTAATAAGGATTATTGTGGTGACTACTAGAGTATAGTAGTCATATGTATCCAAGTACCACTGTAGTAGGAAGTGGTACTAAAGTTGAATCACCCGGTGAAGCTAAGGGTTCGAAAGGGGTCTTTGATGAGGACCATATTTGAGGTTAATTTATGAGAAGGAAGTGTAGCATTGCTCAATGGAAGTAGGAGGCTTAGAAGCTTTAACTTAGAGAAGGGTATGGAAATACCCATGTATGAAAATTTGAGGAAATTTTTTCACTCGTAGAAGCAATATAGAAATGGTGGGAACGGTAGTCACCATGTTTAAGGTAGCATGATGTTTTGCTCATAGAGGGATCGTACGGATGGTTTTAAACACGAGTTCCCTTGGTTTATTAGGAGAAAAGGAATGTAGTTCCTAAATTATTCACGCGAGGATCAATCAGAGGCCGACGGTGACTAAAGAGTGATATGGAGAAGCGATCCTTGTACCGAAGTAAGGTAGGTACAATAAAGAGAGAGTCCTTCAGTGGAGTGATAGGCTCACTGAATAAGTGTTGCTAACACTTGTAGAGAATTTATATCCATGGAACCCATTAGGGGACATCCACCCGGGGAATTTATGGAACCAGGGCTGTTGAAGCGGGTAGTAGAGTTTCCTTGTAACGAGGAAGCTAAGGGGACTATGAAGGCGATTGTTAGGATCGAGGCCATAGAATCTGAGATACTGATAATCTTAATATGGTCAGGGTGGACAGAGATGGGGAAAGGTCTCAATGTGGAGTATAGTACCACATGGGTAGTCCTTGCCTAATAGAGATTAAAGGACAAGAATAGGGTGACGAGGTGGGGCCTCGATTAAAATAGTTTTGGTTCGACTGACTGGAGAAGTTATTATTATGAGTTTTACCTCAGGTGAAGGAGGCATATTTGTTGTGACTAGATAGAATCGCGGTATTTCGTTAGCCTTAGATTCGTGAGTGTAATTTGAGCTTTGTGGCGGTATCAATATTATATAATGTAGGTCTAAGTGTTTTTCCACACTAACGGAGTTCTATTTTCTTTCATTCGCTATAAAAGCTGGTGTTGATATTTTGAGTATATATATCTAGTTGGTACTACTCATTTTATGTGTAAAATATGGGTATGGTATTATTTCGAGTATAAAATATTCTTTGTTGATCGGAATGATAGGAGGATAATGATTGCAAGACTATCGTGTCCGCGGTTCCAGGGTGGAACGAGTTATTATTATGATATCTCACATGACTACAGGTTGTGTTCGCCTTTGTTATTATGGGTAAATGGAAACTTCGATGAGCATACATTTTGTTATTATGATTCAAGTGAGTGGAGACCTTATAGATATGATTTAAGGTGTGCCATTTTTATTGTTAAGCTATGAGATTAAGCTCATTGTTGTTTGCGCTGAGGACTTAGTGTTAGTACAAGAGCCTGGTGGTGTGGCTCCTGGAAGTAAATAGGAGTTCTGACCACTTTTTGTAGATTGGTGGGATGGGTTTATCCCAGTGGCATATTTGAAGTTAACGGATCTCCACGACCGACAAAGTTAAGTAGTAGTGTATTGGAGGGGTTCCTTGTTTATATTTCACTTACGGGACGCTCCGCGCATAAACCTTAATGACGTCGAGAGTGGAGAGATGTTATAGGATGCGAGGATGTTGGTTTCGTTGATAAGTCATATAGCATGGAGGCAACTCTATAGACTAAGGGCCGTATGATGATGATGATATGATTATGGAAATATAAGTGCTATGGAGAAGCACTAAAGTGGTCCTCTCACCGCTACTAGGTGGGTGAAGCTGGAGTTAGAGAAATTGATTTGAGGATTATAGCCAGGCCTTAATGAAAAGGAAAATTTTGGAAGAAGTATGTTTTGAGTGTAATGTTCATGAAAGGTTTGAAGCGAGTAGGTGCCTTAATTTTGGTGTGCCTTTGGCCATTATATCTAAGTGACCAACGATTCGAGGGAGTAGTGTAATGGGAGGGTTCCTTGTCTGGATTTCACTTTGCGAGACGTCCCATGCATGAAACCGAGCAAATGTCAAAAGTTGAGAGAGGCCTTGGGCACTAGGGATATACTTAGGATTACACTCATTTTGTGTGGGTAGGGTAATAGATAGATCGTAGGATCACTAGGGAGTAAGTTCAATAGAGTTGGTAGCGCCGATATAGGACGATTTCAGAGAAGTGAACTACAGGAAGATTGGTTGTGAGTATTACACCGAGGAAATAAGGCACATCTTTAAAGAGAGTGTTACATAATGTCACATTTATAATGGTTGTGCAAATAAGATCGGGTTAAATAGGTGTATAGGGTTGTTTTATATACCGTCTAAAATAGAAGGGGCGTAGTATATAAAGTTGAATTTTATGTCGTGGGGCAGTCACAAATGGATTTGGAGTGTGTTGGATGGGACATAATAAGAGGTATGTGATAACCCAATTGTATAAGGCAATAAGAAGTAACATGCCCAAGATAAGAGATGACACTGACGAGAGTGGTCAAGTGTTAGAGTAAGCAGATGTTTAGAATCGTGTTTGGAAGTTAGAGTGACGGCTATAGGCTCGTATTTCTTCATGGGGCACTAGAAACGATAGGTGCAACGTGACGTTATTAGAGTCACTTTATGATCGTGGTAGCAATATAATATCATATAAGCCTGGTTATAGGTGAGTGCTGAATGAGTGTATGGCTGAGATCCATTGGGTTAGTATCGTTCCCCTTGGCGCATTAGGATGTGGGGCGATCATAGAATAGTGTTGGTAGTAATGGTAGTATCTTAAGTTCGAGGATGAAATTCTGCTGTAGGGGGAGTATGTAATACCACGCACTTTAATGGGAAATTCAATTTCATAAATGGGTGTAATTTGGAAATTTGAGGAATTTCTCGAAATATTAAATTTTAGAGTTAAAAGTGTTAGACGATTTGCGATGCATGGTATAACTACTTTTGGGAATAAGTAGATGAGAAGGATTGTTTTATTACAGGTCGTAGTTGAAGAAAACGACAGAGGACAATATTTTAATTGGAAAATCCGCACTAAGATGTGTTGGGTTGAAATAGTAAATTGTGGTCAAGAACCTCAGATGGAAATTCAGATTGCGGGGTTGGTCTCGGAATGGTCGAGATAGTCAATATAGAGTATCCGGGGGTATTGTTTAGGCTCCGAGAATTTTTTGTCTAATAGGGACTCGTAATTGAGTAAACGAGTCATTTTTGGGTTTAATAAGGGATAAACCCCTTTTCTCCCTATATAAGGCAAGGGAGAGGGAAAGAAAAGATAGAAAAGAAAGAGGAGAAGAAAGGAGGAGAGACAAGAGCAAGAAAAGAGAGGTTTCGGCCAAACTCCGCGGGATTCAACTCGGGATTGTCGAATTTTATCCACGAGGAAAGTGTTTACTTACTTATTTCGTTTAAAGCATAAATCTCATATTGTAGTTGGTAGTGATAAACTACAAAGATTTTTGGGATGGTTTTTTTTTAACCAAAATAGGTTTTCGGAAAAGCTAACGGATTAACCCCGAATAATATCCAATTCGAGAAACTAAGGAATTTACTAAAATCGTTTGTTGGTTTTGGGATCTAGGATGTTTAGAACCCTTTTTATATTGTATATCTCGTTGATTGAGGTTGGAGGACGTTGGGCGGGGAGATAAAAGCTTTGGGGAAGCTTTAATAGCTGAAATAGCTTCTCGGAGAAGAAGTTGTCCAAAGCGATCGATCGATCGAGGGTAAGGGATCGATCGATCGACTCTTTACGATTTTTGGCAATTTTACCTAAGGTTATTTCTATAGGTTGAATTCCAATTTTGATGGATTCTAGGTTATTTATTTGAGGAAATAAATGCTTAACTAAGGAAGATACATTTATCCAATTGAGGAAATTGATAGGGGCTAGGAGGGTGCTAAATTGGTGTGGCACTAAAAATCATATTTTCGAGGCAAATAAATGGATTAAGAAAATAAAGGTTTAGCCCTAAAATAGAGTGGGGACCTATAAATTATTATTTAAGTGAAATGTAGACTTTGGGTTTATGGAAAATGGAATCCATGACTTATTTATTTAAGGGCGTTTAGGGCGAGTAACACTCGAGTTGATATTTCAGTGGGGGGTTTGTACGTATAGAATTAAACAAGTAGAGAATGTAATTATGTGTCACAGTGTGTGCGAGAAAATCCTTCAAGGCGAATAGGATGAAATTTGGATATAGGATAATGAGGATTTAGCGGTTGTCCGACACGTCTATTAATGACGGTTAGTATAGGTGATGTGATACTTGAGAATTTAGATAAGTCAATGGTACACTTATCTAATTAGTACGAAATGGTACATTAGGGTTTACGTACTACTCCTTAATTTGTGATAAGGTGAGTTATACTTAAGAGAGAGATTATTTATGAGATTAGTATTTAAGTAGGAGAATACTTAAATATTGTTATGAGATTGTCAACTGTGGCCATATATACATTTGAGGAGTAATACATGTGTATATATATACTATGTGATTAAAATATATTTAATATAACACGGATATGTATAAAGATCTATGTGTGGATCGTATATATATATATATATATATATATATATGTGTGTGTGTGTGTGAAGCATACCCCCCCCCTAATGCTATCATGGGAAGTGGATATTCCCCAGGTCATAGCGTCCATTTTTATATTGTGTGATTTTTATTAGGGGTGAGATGTGGTGGGTATGTTTCATCTCATTTTCAGGGAGGAACTATGAACGGTTCCCATACGCTTTGATTTGTTTTTTTACCACAAAATAGGTGACATTTAGTCCTACCTGTGGTCCCCAGGATGGTATGTGAGTGTTGCCCTGGAAGATGATAGCATTAAGAGACCTCATCCTCGAGTTATAGCTCGTTGGGATGGTTATTATACTTGTGTGTATAGTATATTACTTGTGTGTGAAAACAAGGTATTATATATCTCTATTAGAGTAAAGAGATAAAAATGAAAAGGATTAATTCTCATTCCGGGAAATTATATTCGGATGTGTGTAATGATATTCAGATAACAGTAAGTATAATAAGGTATATTATTACTGTATGTTTATATGAATCTTAAATGCACGTCATGTGCTGAGGGTCTAATGGGTCTCGACGATCGACGCTGCCCAACAGTAGTGTATCGGGGGGATTCCTTGTTTGGACTTCGCTTCGTGAGACGCCCCACGCACGAACGCAGTGCAGTGTTGAGAATGGAGGGATGTTTAGCCCTTAGTACTCAGGATGTCAAGGTTTTTAACGGATGGGTGAATTAGATTAGTTAGGCGGAGTAGCTTAACTAGGATGTTTTAAACGGATGCGTTAGGTGTGCAATATTAGAAGAGAGGCAAGGGGTATCTCATGGGAGTGAGATACCAACTTAAATATGAGGTAAAAACACATTTTTATAAAAATAGCATCTGGGCACTTACAAAATATTTTTACAACTCGGGCTCTGACCCGTTTTCCTATTTGCCTCTTTCTTGCTATATATATATATATATATATATATATATATATATGTGTGTGTGTGTGTGTGTGTGTGTGTGTGTGTGTGTGTGTGTGTGTGTCCAATCACAGGGACGCATGGATGATGATTCCTTCGAGCCAGACGTCTACTGCAGAAGCTATGGATGCATGCAGGTTCACTGTAAACACTTATATCCTTGTAATCTAGATAGGAGGTATTGTATAAACACTCGGGTAAAAGCTCAATTGCATTTATTTATTCTTTTACCGCCTTTTAGTGAGACATTCATTCTGGTTGTATTATTATTCAACCGAGTGTTCGGTTATTTTATTTCTTTTCATTTTCATTTATTTAAACTGTGCGATGGCTTTACTTAGTTAGTTTGTTTAAAAAGATTAGTTAAATAAAATTTTGACGCCATCCTAATAGGTTATTAGTAATTAATTTGGTTTTCGACAGTGATGCTAAGAATAAACCATATGCGACTCCTATTTTAATTTGGTACAGGAGTGATCGCTCGATATTTTATTAGGTGGGGTGTCACACCAATAAGCTTTGATTGCTCTCCAGATGATATATCCAATGCCTTTTATGGAACTTATTTTCTAAATTTTGATATTGCTCGCACTATTTCCCATTATTCCAAGTTTTTCATTCCGAACACATTGAATCCGTACATACATCCCTTTCATTTCGTTCCCTAGCCTACCCTACATTACAACCCTATTAAACTCCTATGTTATCTTAAGTAGATGTAATTTAAAAGTTAAAATAGTTTTGATAATCTGTTAAAATGCATTTTGCCTCCTTTAATGTGCGGTATCTTTCATTGAGATTACAGTTTTTAATTTCCTATATAAAGTTCTTCATTTGTGATGTGTGCGACCTAGTTTCCATTTCCATTGAATCTTTATGCTCGCATGTTCCGTTTGTTACCTCCCTGTTTCGAGTAAATTCACTTGATGAGGGTAATGCCCGTGAGGATTGGATATATGTTTGCTTTATTTACAATCCGATTTATATATGTTTTTTTCCAAATCACACTTTGCATGTGCTCTCTTCCCTCCCACTTTTTAAGGTTTAAATTCTATGAGGTGCATTCTATAATGTTAATAGTTTGGACTTTGTGTGAATGCATTCACTTTGCTAATAATTCGTATGAAATATAGTTCGCTATTGTTGGGCTTGTTGCATGTTTGTTTCGGCATATTTTGAGGAAACCATATTATGTTTGTGGGTATCATCCCTGAAAACCCTCACGAGACAACACTCATCCACTAGGGTAACCTAGGGGTCTAACGACTTATTTCGTATGCTAAATGCAATCGAATCGCCCGTGAAAGTGGCCTTATGCTTTAATATCATATTTTTGTATACGTATCCTTCTTTTGGTTTGATTTTTATTCTTGTTGTATCCTATTTCATTGCTAGGGACTAGCAATGTGTGAGTTAGGGGGTGTGATTATATGCAAATATTACGTATTTCATCCCTTGAACCTACGCATTTTAGCCCCCTCGGGTATCTTATTCTCTATATTTATGCTCGTTAACCAGAAAACCACGGATTTCTATGTTAACATGCTTTGTAGGGGTCAATTGAGCTTTTATAGGTATTTGGATGCTAAGTGTGAAGTTCGGACCCGTTCCAACTAATCTTCGTATGCAGTCACACATTCAAGGGAATTTTGGTCAATTCACAGCCTAGGCACTTGGTCCAACATCCCACAAAAGTTGTAGCCCTCCTCGAAAGCTTCGCGTGCCATGAACGGTGCGCGATTTTGAGTTTGTATGAAGAAGTTATGGGATTTTTAACGGAAGAGAAAAATAAAGAAACCAAACTTGGCTGATACCTGCTTGATTGATCGATCGATCAAAGGGATAGATCGATCGATCCTTCAATTTTCATCCATCGAGCTTAGACACTGGGCTTATTTTCCAACCATCGATCGATCGATCCCCTGTTTTCAACAGATATTTTACCTTTTATTTTCTTTTTCCTTTTATTTTCTAATTTGTTTTCAACTTACTATGTAAAGAAATTTTGTTGTAAATATCAAATTAATTCGTTTTAAGTTAGTTTAGCTTAGGGTTTGGGGGTTTGGAGAGTTCTTCTTCTTCCTCAGTTGGTTCGACACCCATTTGGGTTTGTAAGTTAACTATTCATCTTCCCTCTCCTTTAATATATTTCTTGCTTTATAGTTAATTTACATGCTTTAATAATTAGATTTTCTTGCTTGTTTAGTTTCTTTGTAGTGTAGATTTATCGCGTTTATTTACCGCTTTCATTTACGACATTTTTACCATGCTTTCTAGCTAAGTTAGTCTAGGTTGTGTCGGATTGAACTCATTCCGGATTGACATGTTTCTTTGCTTTAGTGATGGAGTTTACGAATCTATTTCGGGTGCGTTGTCCTAGTTATTATGCCTAGGGAATTTTATGGGGCATATCATGTATACTCTGTGCTTACGACCTTGCGTTCGTTATTTTTGGGGTAGTTGTTGACACCAAAATCATATTAACCTTTTATTCAAATTTAGGGACGTGACAACCTTGGTTCAACTAACTGTCAAAACGAGACGCAATTGTAATAACTCGTCAACCCTTGTAACCATTTTTTACTAATTAACTCGGGTGAGGGACATTCGACGCAACCTATAGTTTTTACTCGCTTTATTATTCTAGCTTTATTTTCCCTCGCCTATATTAATCTTTCCCTTTTTGCATCTTTTCCTTTTTGTTCATATTTATGTTTTACACTTTTATTTTAGGAGTATTAAATCCTATAAATTCTAGCAACTCGTCTCTGTGGATTTTCGATACTCGGACTTGGCCGCTATACTCACCTGTTGAGTGTAGCCATAAGTTTAGGTCTTTGTATAGTTTTGGTGAGCCGAATTCAAAACGATCGACGCATAAGTGACTCTCATGCCGCAGCAAAACCCTGCCTATCAATGATTCAGATCAACAAATTACATTCTACAACCATTTTTCCAGAAAAATATTCACGAGACTGTCAATTAGTAGGTCCAGTTACCTGCCTATTGGCAGTGTGTCTAAGGTCACCTCTCAATAGGTAGGACTAGGGGAATTCCTATAGTCTCCACCCCTGAGCCTATAAAAAGAGGGCATGACATCACTCCTAAAGAACACCTCAGGTCCATCAGCATCAGCGATCTCAACAACATTCTCTTAAAATCAGCGAAGTTCATCCATGTGAAATTCCATTTAAGTTTACATTCCCATCCTTTTCATACTCAATTTGGAAGAATCACATTCTCTCTCATCCAACATTCATCTAACATTCAAGGGAGCTCATTTAAGATCAAAGATGAAGCTTTCAAAGACGGTCTAAATCCCTACCTCTCTCTTTAAATTCCTTATTTTTGCATAAATTTCATTATATTCATAATATAGTTATTACTTAGTTCATACACATTAATATCTACAGTTTTATTAGTCTATTACACACACTTTATTTTCTAAAAAAACAAAACAAAGAAAAAAGAGGGTTACACCCATAAATTCCAAACATGATTATTCATCTCACTTTTTCAAAACCAAAACACATTTTTATACACACACCCCAATAATAAAATTTCGTTCGAATCTATGGGATAAACCCCATCTCCATGTCGTATTCAAACTACGTGGACTTTGATGACTTTATAGGCCACGTAGGCATTTCAAATTGAATCTCGAGACTCGAGTCCAATTTTCTAATTTTCCAACTTCCCAATTTTTTTTCCAATTTTTCTAAATCTCCCATTTTCATATTCTTACATTAGTATACATATTATGTTTTTTTAGCATTTCATCCAACACATATTATCATTTCATCATAACCATCAATATTGTTATAAACGAATAAATCACATTTTCTATATATTATTTTGAGAACATTCCTATGGATGACCTCACTCCATTTCTTCCATGGTATGAGTTATGTGATTTCAATTTGTGTTATATATAGAAGAACAAACACTTCACGAAAAAATAAAGAAAAATAATAAAAAAAAGTCCATGTGAAACCAAAAGGGCGGGATGGGTGGCTAGCCCCCAGAACCATCGAACTATTGGTTTCGTATGCATCAGTTTGTCGTTGATGATGCTCTCCCGAGGTGGCAACATGTTATTTTTCCTATTTTGTGCACAATAGGCTGGCGACTTTATCTCTTCACATTTACCCCACACCGCGACAGACGAAGCGATACTAAGTAGGCCATGAGACCTTTCGATCCCCCATTCCTTCCCCATTCCCCCCTTTGGGAGGCAGAAGAGAGGAAGTGGCACGCGATCTCGATCGGGATGGCCACAGTGGCAACTCTTCCACAGATATACTTTTCATAATAGGGATAGACTCTGTTTGCATGGGTGTTTTGTTTTCTCGTGTGTGTAAGAACCTACCATGTATGTTCATTTTTTCTCCTTTATTATTTTTTGCACAAATATATGTCTTGTTTATGTCACTATTCACTCACACGCTTGTAGAAATTCTTCATGTACACTTCACACCATGTCCACCTAGGATCACTTATATCCACATGTTGCACACACCACTTAGAAATTCATGTGTATGTGTCACTAACACACACCTCCATAAATCACGCTTGTATATATCCATGCTCACTCACACTTATTATGCACCACTTGTATTCGATCCATGCTTAGGCTCACTACTACACACTCACTTGTATATAGATACACATAACTCACTCTTACAGTCCATGCTTAAGTATAGATTTATTTTTTATACTTGTACATTATCCTTTGCTTAGCATGATGCTCATTAATAAAGATATTATCTCCATAATGTTCTAATCAAGGATCATGCATTTTGCACTATACATCACAAAAGATCATTGCTATTGACTAATTTTTTTCCCGTAAGTAGGGGGTCACTTCTTGATGGGCTCTAGTCCGACAGGTCCCAGTTAGCCTATGTGATATGACTCTCACCTTACATTAGTCAAGTTCATTCGATGTATATCGAATGGTTCCCACTGCATCGTACCGCTTGATTGAAGTTATGATGGGAGGTATATCTTAGGGAACTGATTCACTTACAATGAGTATATTAAATTCTATCTCACACGTACTGTCCCAATGAGGTATATAGTGAGGCAATTCTGACTTACGGTGCGGACGAACAATCCATTTTATCCGAGAGGTCACTGGGAGATTTTGGGCCTCAATTGACTAAGGTCAACTTTTCAAATCGAGAAAAAATCTTTGGAATGCAAAGCACATCTCCTGACCTTTCCAACGGCCTGTCTCGTGCATAATTCTGACTTACCATGCGGACGAAGGATTCATTTTCGTCCGATGATCTCCCGTCTAAAAGATCGACGTGCACCTTCGAGCCACATTTCACCCAAAGTCAACTCCTGATCTGGGATCAATACAAAGTAATCTTGAAGGTATCTAAAGTACCTTTTTAATGGTATGCCCCGTGTGCAATTCGAATCGACGAATTACGTTCTACAATCATTTTTCTAGGAAAATCTACACAAGACTGCCAATTGGCAGGTCCAATTCCATACCTATCGACAGTGTGTCTAGGGTCACCTGTCGATAGGTAGGACTATGGAAATGTTGATCGACAACCCCCTGACCCTATAAAATGAGGGCATGACCTCACTACCAATCACACAAACACCAGAGATCCATTAGTATCAATGATCTCAACAGTATTCTCTTGAAATCAACGAAGTTCCTCCATGTGAAGTTCTATTAAAGCTTCCATTTTCATCCTTTTCAGACCATATTTATCAAAATCTCATTCTCGATCATCCAACATTCATATCACATTCAAAGGAGTTCATCCAAGATCAAATATCAAGCTTCAAATAAGGTCCAATTCTTTCCCTCTCTCTTTAAATTTCTTATTTTTGCATAAATTACATTAGATTCATAATCTAGTTCTTACTTTAGTTAATACACATCAATATCTACATTTTTATTAGTATATTGTAAATACTTTATTTTCTGTAAAAACCCCAAAACAAACAAATAGAGGTTTGGAGCCATAAATCTCGAACGGGATTATCCATCATACTTTTTCAAAACTACAACATATTTTTCTACACATACACACACATATAATAACATCCCATTCGGGTCTATGGGATAAACCCCACACCCATGCCGCATTCGAACTATGTGTAATTTGATGCCTTTATAAGCTACGTAGGCATTTCGAATTAAAATACGAGACTCGAGTCCAATTTTCCAATTTTCTAATTTATCAATTTCTCTAAATCCTCCAATTTTTTTGAATTCCTCATTTACATATTTATCATATTCTTACAGTAATATACATATTATATTTTCCATATATATTATTGTTTCATAATAACGATCAATATTGCGATAAATGCACAAATCATATTTTTCGTATATATTATTTTGGAAACATTCCTATGGATGACTTCACTCTATCATTCTCATGGAACGAGTTGAACGATTCTGATCTCGACTATATATACACGTACGCACACTTTACGGATAAATAAAGAAAAATAATAACACAAGCCCATGAGAGACCGAAAGGGCGGGATGGGTGCCTAACACCTTCCCATTACATAACTTTACCCCCAAACCCTTGAACTATTGGTGTCGTACGCTTCAGTTTGTCTTTGATGCTGCTCTCTCGAGGCGAAAACATGTTATTTTACCTGTTTTGTGAAAAATAGGCTGGAGACTCCAACTCTTTACATTAACCCCACACCGACGACGGTCGAAGTGTTCCCACAAAAAAAGGGGGAGCGAGACATTTCGAATCCCCGCTCAGCGCACGATCTCAATCGGGATGTCCACAGTGGCGACTCCACTAGGGACTTTATCATCAGTGGGCTAGACTTTTTTTTACATATATGTTTTGTTTTCTTGGATGCGTATGCACCTACTTGTATCTATCCTTCCTCTCCTCCATTATTTCTTTCATATATATACCTCATGCTCATATCAATACTCACTTACTCTTAGAAATTCTCCATGTACACTTCACACAACGTGCAGCTAGGATGACTTGCATCCCCATATTGCACACACCACTTAGAAACCCATGCTTAGGTTCGACTAACACACACCTCCACATATCACATCACTTGTAGTTGATCCATGCTTGGGTTCACTAACACACACTCACTTGTAGATAATTTCACACTCTCGCATAACCCATGCTTAGTATAGATTTATTTTTAATTCTTTTACATTATCTCCTGCTTGGCGTGATGATCATCAATAAAGATACTCTCTCCATACGATACTAATCAAGAATCATGCATGTTGCACACTACATCACCAAAGATCATTGTTATTGAACAAATTTTATCCCTTAACTGGGAGGTCACTTCATGATGGGCGCTGGTCCTACAGGGCACAGTTAGCCTAAGCGATATAACTCTTACGTTCCATTGTCCAAGTACCTTTAACTTAAATCAAACGGTTCCCCTGCATCGTGCCGCTTGACTGAAGTCATGACGGGAGGTATACAGCAGGAAACTTGTTCACATACGTTAAGTATATAGAATTACCTATCACACATACTGTCCCGAGGATGTATATAGTGTGGAAATTCACGTAGCCTTAGGTATATCAAATGGCTTGTCCACACGTATCGATTGTCCTCAAAAGCAAGACGTATATTGTGGAAGTCGTGCCTAAGGGGGAACACCTTCCAATTAACCCAAAAACTGCATACCTGTATATAGGTGTCAAACCCAGGACACTCATATTTAGTTTGCCTGTTTCTACCCGAAACTCTATCGAAATGACGGATCATCATGCCGCCAAAATTTTTGCACAACTTTTAAAATGGGACGCTGCCCATGAGCCTGGTAACAAGTCCAACCATAGTTTTTACATATTTTTCCAGGCTTGGGTCCCTTTTGGAATTTTTTATTGCATTTAGGTAAACCTAATACAAGAAAGGACCTAATAAACACAATAATAATCATGCTGAGACCCATCTCTCATCTTTTTCCAGTTTCTTTATTCTAAAGTGTTAAAAACAGTTTTCCTTCTTTTATCAAAATACCAAAAATATTTTTTTTCCTTATACCAAAATTATTTTTCCTCCCTGTTACCCAAAAGAATTTTGTTCCCCTCTTTTCCAAAAACAAAAAATGTTAAAAACATTTTCCTTACTTTTCACAAATAATAGTTTTCCTTCCTCCTTTTCTAATAGTAAATACCAATTTTTCTTCTCAGGTCGATCGCATATCCTTAGTCTGGCTAACTATTGGCTTCGGTCTTTAGTTAAGCCACCTCAAAGCTCCGTCAATCCCCTCACTTCCTCCATGTCCAAAATTCATCCTCTTTCCATGGATAACACAGACCCAGTATCGAATGCGGAGCCAGATTTCATAACGACTCTAGCTCAGCTCACTACCGATATTGACAACCTTTAAACCGAGGTTTGTGAGATGCACCAAAATTGGGTGCCTATTCTAGAAGACTTCCCTCACGATATGGTTCCTCATGCACCCGAGCCTATTTGGGTTCTCGAGAAATACCAGCACGCTCCACGTGCTCCTCCTCGTAATGGGTCGCCGCCATCCCAGCTTCCTATGCCGAATCTTGACCAACCATAGGATAACTTATCCATGACAGTTGATCCAACGAGGAAGAATTTAGCAATGTAAAAAATATATCAAGATGTTGAACAAAAATTTTAACGAATTTAGAATCTCTGAAAAGTACATAGACTACACCCACATGTCTCCCTATCTTAAAATCTAGGTTACCAAAAATATTTAAGATGCCCAACATTGAGAAATCCAGAGGAAGTGTAACCCCAATTATTCATCTCCATAGGTATCACTGAGCCATGACTCTCCTAGGTGCCTCTGAGGAAATAATGGCTCAAATGTTCCAACAGACCTTGAAAGGACGACGCTCGTCGCTGGTTCTTATCTCTCGAGGAGTCCAAAATTCACAGTTGGGAGGATGTTCCCCATGAGATCATATCACAATACAAGTAAAACAAAGACTTACAGGTTACTCATCATGATTTATAACAGCTTAAGAAGAATCTTGGGGAATAAGTCAAAAACTTCATAGTAAGGTGGAGAGAGAAAGCAACCACCATGACTAACTGGCCTTTCGAAGAGTAGAAATTCAGCATTGCAAAAAAGAATTTCTTACCCCATGTCCGAGCAACAATGGGAGAACAATACTGCCCTCATTTTTTAGCCCTCCGAGAAGTATGAGTGGAGATCTAAGAAGGTCTTGTTAAGACAAAAGTTGAACAAAAGAAAGTATCTAGAAAGTTTTCTCCTAAAAAATTTGAGAAGCCAACCAGTACCGCAGTTTCAACCATCAACAACATCTCTCAGCCTGCTACTTCATGGGCACCCGAAAGTTGCCCTAACCCAGTCCGAAAGGAATACACCGAGATTTATGATCCCCTTTCCAAAGTTTACTAGGTCCTCTTAATCATAAACCTTATCAAAATATTGGACCTTCGTCCATTACGAACCCCGCTTCTTAAAAATTTCAAACTAGATGCCTATTGTGACTTTCACGAAACTGCTGACCATACCACCGACTAGTGTTTCCACCCTCCAAGATATGATCCAAGGTATAATTGACTAGGTCGTCATATCCCCACTAGCTAATCCTAAACCAATCACTACCCATAATCCACTCCCGAATCATACATATGCAATCTTTCTAGAAGAGGATTCAACATTTGACCTATCTACCCAGATCATACGAAGAAAATCACTAACCATTCACATATTCTCTCCTAAACCTCTCTAAGTATGCCCATATTTTCTCCTACACCCTACGAACTTCGTCGATTAGGCCTTATCACTCCTTACCAGGGCATTCATCGTTGTTTGCACCTATTTATAGGTAAAGATATGGAATTGACAGAAGTGTTGAACCAACTCTTAGAGTTTGGGTTGAAATTACCCTCCTAGATGACTGTTGACTCCTAGAGCTTCAGCATGCTATTCTTAAAAGCTCAAAATGGGCTCGAGAGTCAGATAAATGGATGGTACTGTCTGATAAAGTCAGTCTAGATGAGGTGGTCCAGATTATAGTGGATTTAATCAGATAGTCTGGTGATATTTACAGTATATCCGAGTGACTTGATTCTTTAAAACTACAAGGACGTCTAGTCCCTTCACTTCTATATCTCCCCACTGAATGGAAGGACTTATACAAAGAGGTTGTTGAATTTATGGAGTGTATTGACTTTTCATAGAAAGATAATATCATTGCAACCGGATGGGGGACGAATTCGATGATTCAGGTGTAGAGAAGAGCCTATAAAAGGTATTCTAATAGTCAGCATATGTGGGATAAAATCATTTGAGGATCTTCTAGGAAAAATCGACAAGGTGGCTGAACAACCAGAGATTGATGAGGAAATAGGGTATTTTCCCCTATTCTGTGAACCATATGACTAGGTAAAGAAGGCACTACCAAGTCCCAAGACTGCATCCATCAATAAGCGACAAAGAAAAGGGTGACAAGAATCTTCCTATGCAAGCAATGACCTTTGAGGAAAGAAAGATCGTCGATCAGTTAAAAAAAACCAAGCCAACATCACTCTATGGGGACTTTTTATGTCTTCTCAGATACATAGGAATGCCTTAATCAAGCTACTCACAAGACCCACATTTCCTCCTTCTACCGCTCTAGAAGAAGCAGTAAATCTGGTTGGATCTCTAACTTCTAGTAGAATGCCCTCATTCTCTGAAGAAAAAATCCCCAAATTTGGGCCAAACCACAATATTGCTCTCAATATCTATGTCGTTGTCATGGGAAAGACCATCCCACTTTCACTTATCGATAATGGATCAGATCTTAATGTCTGCCCATTAAGGACCCTTAATTGTTTGGGACAGAAAGTGATAGACATTTCTCCAACCTCTATCGTATTACGTGCATATGATAATACCCATCGAGAAGTTATGGGATCTATAAAGCTTGCAATAGAGGCTAGCCCTATAAATTCGATTGTCAAATTCTAAGTCATCTATATCCCAACCTATTTCAATTTACTACTCGGATGACCATAACTCCATAGCATCAAAGGTTTGTCCTCTTCCGTTCATCAATAACTGAAGTTCTTCGCCAATGGGCAGGACAGACAATGACCAAATCAAGAATGTAAGCACCAATAATCCAGTACTTGAGATACAGCATGAGGCGAATAATATGCTTCTTTCAGGTTTCTAAGTTGAACCCCTTCTACTCCCATCGGGGGACAATTTCAAAGTTAGTGTTTGTCCAGAATATAACCCTCATGGAAATGTTAGGACTGGGATGAAGAGAACAAGGGATTATTCAACCCATTATGTTGATGAAATATTTTCCTCCTTATGGCTTGGGTTATAATCCATGAGCAGAAGGACTCATAATTCTTCGCTAACCTTGGTTAAAGAGAAGGCTAGAAAGTGCCAAGATTATCTCAAGAGGTTCCTTGAATGGAAGATTCATCAGAGAGGGTGAATATTTCCCATTTTACAGCTTTCCTGAACCATGGTATGATCATGTGGATAAGAAGATGAAACCCGAAATGGAGATCTTTTTCCAAGATTACTACTTATGGGTTAAAAGGTCCTAGCATCAAGTGTAACCACGCATTGAGAAGATGATAAATGATTCGAGAGATTACGGGGGAATTGACTTTGAGGATTCTTTTAACTCATAGACACTAGGGCAGGCACTTTGCATGATCCACTAAGGGGCTACATCATCGAATCCATCCCACCTGATCAAAGTTGTTGATGCACCTCTCCTCAACTGGCATGCTATTTTAGGTTCATCTACTGATATTCAACCCAATCCTAATAATTATCATATTTCCTCTTCCCTGGTTTTTCCTCCTGACTCTGATGTAATCAAAACCTCCTTTGATGAGGTTCCCAATGCTATTTTTTTGTCAATGAAATAAACGAAGATTTTGAGTATCTTGTCGTGCCTTACACTAATTGTCTTGATTCTAATCAAACTCTTAATGATGATGAGGATGATGATTTTTCAAATGAACAATTCTTAACTGATCTAAATAAGGTTAATAATAATTAACTTAATCACGTTCAGGTTAATGAAGATTAAATTGTCTTTATTAATCTCGTCTCTAGTATCCAACTGCACAAGATTAGGATAAGGGCCACCCTTAACGACCATGAGCGCACACAACTAGAGGAATTATTAAAGAAAGTTTTAGATGTCTTCGTATGGTCCTACGATGACATGCCTGAAATTGATTCCAAAATATCTCAACACAAGATTCCTAATCTTCGAAAATGTAAATCTCGATCAAACAGAGACTGGGAAAGCTCCGCACCGAATGGTCGCTCAAAGTTAAGGAAAAAGTCATCAAACTGTTGATCGTGGGTTTCATTCGTGTGATCAAATATACCATATGGCTAGCTAATATCGTACTCATGACGAAATCAAGAGGGAAGGTTCGCATGTGCATTGACTCTAGATACTTCAACAAGGCCTCTCCAAAGGATGATTACCCACTACCCAACATCAACATGATTGTGGACAATACCGCCCGTCACACTCTTAAGTCATTTGTTAATGGGTTTGTCGAATACAACTAGACAAAATGCACTGGATCATCAAGAGAAAACCGCATTCATTACCCATTGGGGAACCTTTTGCTACACCACTATGTAGTTTGGTCTTAAAAATGCAAGGGCTACCTACCAAAGGGCTGCCACAACCATCTTGCATGATTTAATACATAAAGAAGTTAAGGTCTATGTGGATGATAGGATTCTGAAGTATAAAACTAGGGAATATCATGTTCCCGCTATCCAGAAATTCTTCGAGCGACTGTGGCAATACCAAATGCAACTTAACCCACAAAATTGAGTCTTCAGTGTTACCATAGGAAAACTCTTGGGATTCATGGTTAGTGAGAACGGGATAGAAAGAGATCCTGTCAAATTGAAAGCCATACTCAAAGTGCCACCACCCCGAACCTAGAAGGAAGTACGACGATGCCTTGGAAAATTGTAGTATATCATCCATTTCATCAACAAGTTGACTTCCATTTATGAAACCATCATCAAACTCCTCCAAAAGGATTCGATCAAGTTTTGGAATGAAGCTTGCCATGAATCCTTTGATCGAATAAATAAATACCTAGATCGACCTTCAATACTCATGTAGCCATAGCCTGGTCTTACCATACTCCTATACCTAACCATAATAGATACTATATTTAGGGCTATACTAGCCTAATAATTTGAAGAATCCCATAAAGATAGAGCCATTTACTATGTCAATCACAAGTTGGTCGGGTACGAAGTTAACTACACAACTCTGGAGGAAGCATGTGTCACTCTTGTCAGGGTCACCCAAAAGTTACGGAACTACATGCTCGCCTTTCCCAGTGAACTTGTATGATTTTAGCCGAATTTAATATTTTCTATGTCATGTAAAAATCGATGAAATAAAGTGCCATCTTTGACTACCTCACAGACTATCGTATAGAAGAAGCCGATGTCTCGATTTTTGAGTTCGCGGATGAGAATATTCTTTATACCTCCCAAGAATATCTTCATTGGAAAATGTTCTTCGACAACGCTGCCAACTAGAAATGGTATGGCATTAGGATACTCTTAATTTCCCTTGATGACTCTCAAACTCCCATTGCCATCAAAATGGATTTTCCTTGCACCAACAACATGACTGAATATGAGGCCTTCACGGTAGGCCTAAAAGTTACCCTCAAGAAAGGAATTCGATACCTAGATGACTATGGAGATTCATCCCTCAGCATCAGTCAATTTCTCATAAGATAGAAATTCGAGTACAAGAAACTCTTACCCTTCCATTCCCACCTAGAAGAGCTAGCTTCCCAATTCTAAAAAATCACTTTCCACTATTTGGCCCTGAGCAAAAAAATAACCTAGACAATGCCCTTGATACCTTAGCCTCCATGATTCACATGTCTAAAGAAATAACCATGGCTCCTCTCCTTGTCCAAAAGTAAGATAAACCAACCCACTATTACCACATTAAGATTATAACAAAATATCCCGATATAACAACTATTGGTATTATGATATTTGGCGCCTCCTCAAGCATGGTAGGTACCCCTAAGGTTTTGATAAGAAAGACCGAGTAACCCTCTGCAGATATCCAGTACATTGTCTGCAATAAAACATTGTTCAAAAGAAACTTTGATGGAACCCATTTGCACTGCATCACAGGGGCTGACATTGAAGGGGTGATGTAGAAAATCCACAATAGGGAATTCGAACCCCACATGAATGGCCATATGATCGCGAAGAAGATCATCCAATGTGTTACTATGGGACTACCATGGTTTAGAATTGCACAACCTACATTTGAATATGCCTTAAATGTCAGCAATTTTCCAACCTACAACACATGCCTCTGCGGGATTTATACAATGTGACTTCTCCATGTCCATTCTCTATATAGGGTATTGACATCATAGTAAATTTTACACCCAAAGCGTTCAATGGGCATTAGTTCATCCTAGTTTCCATTGATTACTTCACTAAATTCGCCGAACGCAAGTCATATGCAGTTCTGAATGCCAAGAAAGTGGCCAAGTTCATTAAGAAAAACATCATCTACCGATATGGGGTCCCACATGAGCTAGTGTCAAATAACGGGTTACATTTTGAGGCAGAATTTGTAGAGGTGGTCAACGAGTATGGGATACAGAGACATAAATATTCTCCCTATCCACCTCAAACCAGTGGAGTAGTTGAAGGCTCCAATAAGAATCTAAAAGACATCATCAGCAAGATGATCGAGAGTTATCGAGATCAGGTTGATAGGATCCCCTACACCCTATGGGGATACCACACTTCAGTTCGAACCTCTATTGGGGCTACCCTTTAATCTCTGGTATACGACATGGAAGCAGTCCTACCCATAGAGTAAGAAATCCATTCGCTGCATGTCATGAAAAAAAAGAAAAGACAACGAAGAAGATTGGCATGCCGTCTTGATGAGCTGTCACTCTTGGACAAAAGGAGACCAAAAAGGTCTACATCACATACAAGGGTACCATCACCGAATAATAGGATCATTCAGTAAGAGAATCAAGGATTGTGGTGCCCGAGAAGGGGACTTAGGTCTTAAAGAGATAGTAAGGCCTATGTGGGACCGCAGAGGGAAATTCAAGCCCAATTGGAGTGCCCCCACATTATAAAGAACATCCTATCATGAGGCACCACTATGGTCATTGACCTTAACTAGGAGGAAATGGTGGGTCTAGTCAACCTGTTTCGTCCAAAGAAATTCTACCCCTAGTACAAAATCTCGATGCACTACGACTCTTCTCATCCCCCTTCTATTCTAAAAAAAATTACTTCCTTCTATCCATAACTATGTGGGGACTAATCATCTAAAACCTTTTAAGTAATAATTTTAGAAAATTTTCAAAACCCTTAAAGGTACGTAGGCAGTTCATCCATTTTACATGAGCACGAACCCCTTCTTTTCCATAAAATGCTATTCTTTTGTTATTATCAAGAACGACAATTCATTTTAACATATACATGAACAAAAGGATTATGTATGCCTTAGAGATTGGTATAGATAATTCAAATGAAAAACTCATTAAGAGGCATAACTAGATAATAAAAAAAATTATTTCATTTTTTGGGCCAATTTCGGTACAGTTAGATCAGCATAGGGAGTCAAACGACATCCCTAGACAACCTACCACTATCACCTAAAACCAAATAAAAATAAGCCCCACTACCCCTAAAATAACCCTAAAAAACAACAAGAATAACCCACAAATTATTCCCAAACACCCATTACAAAATCTTCACAAATAAACTCCTTAGGGATCCTACTCGCAGATGCCAAAAGAACTAACCCCATCATCACCCACATCCTGGGGTCCCCAAACTTTCCCTACCTGAATAAAGTGTCACAGACGCTCCATAGAATGATAAGCTCAGACTTGCTTAGGGAAAACCGCAACACCTCCCTTTATATTATCAGATATGGACCACCACCTTTGCCCAGTCTCCATAGCCATCATCTTGGAAACTACTTTTCTCCACAACAACTTCATGTAGTCCCCTAAAATATGGCAGAATCTTCAAACAAACTTGGATGGATTGGTCGATGGTCGATGATTCTCCAACAAATATCCAAGCCTCATGCGCATACGCTCTGTCAGATCCTCAAAAGGAAAAAAGTCCAATGTCCTAGGTGGCACAATCTGTTCATAGACAAATTGCCGCAGAAGTCGCCAAGGAAAGTAGCAAGAGATCTTCCTGAGACCAACAAATCGAACATACTGGTATTCTCTGAGTTCCAGAATAGGAAACATATCCCCCCACCAAGTCACTCACTAATGCAAGCATCGAGCCCCGTAGTCCATAAACCAATTCTCCCAGCTCTTGATGTCCAGGCCTACCCTAATGAAATAGCGTGAGAAGAAATTTGGCATCACCAGCAAAGGATACTCAGGTTGGACCACCATACAAAATCTCTCTGACAACCACATGAATAGCATTACCAGGCGACCCGTTTCGAAAGTCAGAACGTCCTTCGCACTAGGCATCCAAACCATTCAGAGTCTCTGCCAGTATCACCATCACAGGACTGTGATGGTACGCATCCAGGAAATAATGGCTATGGGTTATGGGTCCACTAACATTTCCCCAATCACTAATAATAATTTTGAAACCAGGACCATAATGACAGATCCAATATAGTCGGCATCACTAACATCCTAAAAATGTACAAAATCCATCACCGCAGGAACATGAATCATTCTTCCCGTAACCAAAGATCGGTCCATTGAAGTCGAGATATGGAAAAGTCCCGGTAAAAGCACCCTAAGGGATTGGGAAAACTTAGGCATAACCGCAGTAGTGTTGGGATTTATCCCCAACATGGCAGAAAATTCATCACAGGTTGGACAAATTGCATCAAACCCGAAGAGAAAGGCATGGTCTTTGGGGTACCAGAATGCAACCACTACCACCAGCATATTCCACTCTATGGGCCGATTGCCCCATAAAGAGACTCGCCGCATGTTGAAAGCGTCATAGTCAACATTGTAGGAACACAATGCTTTCAACGTTTCAAGGTAGTTTGCAAACTTAGCAATATTAAGGAGAGACATATGAAAAAATAAGAAGATAAGTAAGAAAGAAGAATGTAAAAGAGAAGGAATTTGTTGGTGTGGATAAAAATTCTCCACCCACACCCCTATTTATACTTGAAACCCCTCAAACAAGGGCAAGGACCCTATAGAAATCGGAGGGAAACTTACCCCACCAAGTACCAAGCAATTAAACAAAGTGCAATCAAATCCTTATTTTTATTGGACTAGACTGATATGCCGATAGGCTGAACAGGGGTCATGTTGATCGACAACCTCCTATTTTGGGGAAAATCCCCTCTTTCCTTTTTTATCAAAGTAAAAAAAAACTGAATCAAAATTAATTTTCATTTTAAGGGCATTTCGACTTTCCTTATCCTTATGGTTTTACTTAGCGCATTTTAAAATAAAATCATTCTCCAATCATTTTAATTCTTTTTACGATCACGGCAACAAAGTAAAAAGAGAATGCGCATTAGTCACTAAAAACGAAAGTTACCAAAAAGTTCATTTTATTTGCATAGGTAAATACAACAGGACACATCCCGAACCCAATTTTTTTTCTCTCTCTCTCTATCTATCTATCTATCTATCTATCTATCTATCTCTATTTCTCTCTCCCACCTGCATTTATCTCTCTCTTTCCTTCTCACCACCTAAAAACCCTCTCCCCCCCCCCCCTCTTTAGGATCCTCCTTCGTTGCTGCGTATTTTCTAACCCCGTCGATAAGATCACGTACCCCCACGCCCTGAGCCAGACCCTTCCTCAAACTAAGCAGACAGTACCAGACAAGAAGGAATCAGAATCGCATCCTAAATATGGGAAATTAATGAAGATATCCAATCCCTAATATCCTTCAGACAAGTGGTGGAGACCCGAATATGCTGTAAGAAAAATAGAAAAGAGAAAATCAATCAGTCTAAGGCAAAGGAAGAAATAAATAAATCAAAAAGACAAATAAGATATGAAAAGTATACCTCAAGTTGTAGGACCTCCTCTGTTAAGCCTAGATCCTTTGAATCCATTGCATTAGGACGGTGCATTATACACACCGACTCCCCATCAGCCCACCGAATATTGTAGGTAGAAGTGGTCAATAACATAAAAAAAGCCTTTGAGGTCGTCGCTACCGTTGATGTCGATGCACCACCCGCGCTATGGGAGGACCCCACTGGCTGAATCGAACCCGTACGGGGAAGAGAAATCATATCATATATTCTAGGTGTCATTAACCAACTCGACACAATGTCTATATAGTCATACATAACCATCGTGTCGGTAAATGACGAGTAAGGCTCACCCATCATCACCGCTACCCATGAATCATTAGACATCTCCCACAGTCACCTCATATATACCGGTGGGGCCATTGGTGTCACCACAACCTCATCCTCCACAATCTTCCATACTAATTTTTCCCTAAGTTACAAAGAGTAGCAAAACTCACGCGCCATCAAAATCTGCATATGCACATTTCCCCCAGTCAACCTTTCAGGCTGAATGGCCATCCCCTAGGGGTAGAAGGTCACCTAAAAATTCACCAGCAAGTGAAGAAGATAAAATTTATAAAATATCATCAAAGGAAAGATAGTATCAACAGAAAAAAAGGGACTCACTAACTCACTTATCAAGGCATTCAAGATTTGGAGCACTGCCTTCAAAGAGAGGGACTTCTTTGATTTTCGATTAGACTTTCGCCAATGGTACATCCAGTAGAAAGTCCCCAATAGACTCATCCTTCAAAGATATATATTGGCTGTTAAACTCAATCACCTCATAGAACCACGTTTGTAAAGGACAAAAGGTCGGCGGTTAAGAAATCAGAAGAAGCATGAAGAAAAATGCAAATGCATAAAAGAATATGCAAAAAATAAAGAATACCACAAGAAGATATGTGGCCCCACTAAAAGTTTTTCAGCAACATGAGCTGAACGCATCAAGAGAATAATAAAGGGTCATCGAAGTCAGGATCTCCCAGTGATAAAGAGGGATATTTGAACACACCCTCAAAAATGGCAAAAACCACAGGTGGACAACGTCACCACTATTTGCAACCAAGGAACCCCCCAACACCAGCAAAATAAACAAATGGTCCATCTATCGCACCTGCCACCCACCACTCTCCTAAATCCTCCTCCTTAGCAATAACTCCCTCAAAAGACACAAACGAATAAAGTCACCAGAAACTACCCTCTCCACATCACCTAACGACGTCGTCACCACCTTCGGTGTCACCCTCAAAGTCCTATCTACCTCAATATATACCCCATCATAATCCAGCCCCAGTAGTAGTTTCACATCTATCGGAGTCACCGTCATCTTCCCAAAGCTAAAATGAAAGGTGTAGGTGGTGTCCCACCACCTCTCCCATAGAGAAAAAAGAATTATCGTAGAATGAGGCATCTCATCCATCACAGATGTCAGTCTCCCTAAACTAACTAATGACACCATCCAATGCACCACGGTCGGAATGTGCTCCTAAACATCCTTAAGCCCCGTCATCACTCGAGCACACAGAGTTGACATAGAAACATTATATTGTCAAAAAACCAAAAAAGAAAAAACCTTATCAAGATTCAGGAAGGTCCTATCATCCACTATGGTTTACTAGCCTAGAAGAGCGGACGCATCAGCTCACACAAGAGGGCCCTATTAGTCGCCACTAGCTTGAATGAGTCGAAGGAATTCTCAATGTGTAGTGCAAGCGATTCCCTATGCCTCCATTCCAAGTTATCCCAATCATCAACATTGTGTAGTGCAAGCGATGCCCTATCCCTCCATTCCATGTTGTCCCAATCATTAACATTGAGCCACACCATATATCTTGCGCTACTTGAGAAACTAGCCATCTCTTGACTTTCGAACGTTAGAACGATTTGCAGAGGATAACTGAAGAAGAAGGCAAGTTAGCAAGATATGAAAAATGAGGAGAACCGACCCCCTTTTATAGGAGGCTAAGGGGCACGCTGATCGACATTGTCCTTCCACTTGCTCTAGGTACCCAAAAATAACCTGCTAATTCCATTTGGCACCCCTCACACTATGACGGTGGGTACCCTTTCTAAGATTTCATACAAAAATTCCCTCACCAAAAAAAAAATTGCCAAGAAATCCTGAACAATTCCTAAAAATACCAAATGAATTTTGGAACCTTTGTCACCAAGAAAAACATTTTTAGCACACTCATCACCCTAGCGAAACTCTTTTATCCCCCATGGAATTCCCAAAAATAATTGGATATCCTCCTCATGAACATCTCCAAAGGACAACATAAAAACCAAAAATTCCCCAGCCGAGAAACATCCAACCCTCAGATTATTCCCTATACCCCAACGAAACTACAAGGTACCTATCCCCAATGGAGTCTCCAAATTTCCCCAAAAAAATATTTATCTTAAGCCCATGGAATTGGCTTTTTGACCTCGGCCCCAAGTCGTCACCTTTTCTAGGTCTTTAGAATGGACCTCTCCCCTCGATCATCACCTATTTTAGGTCATAATTGACCTCGGCCCTCGGTCTTCACCTCATTCAGGTCAGAATTGACCCTGAACCTCAGTCGTCACCTCTTTTTTAGGTCAAAACTGACTTTGACCCCCCGAGTCATCTCTTTTTTAGCTCAAAATTTACTTCGGCCCCCCGAGTCGTCACCTCTTTTAGGTTATAATTGACATCGGCCCTTAGTCGTCACCTCCTTTAGGTCAGAATTAACCTCGGCCCTCGGTCGTCACCTCCTTGTTAGGTCTAAATATACCTCAGCCCCCAGTCGTCAACTCTTTTAGGTCATAATTTACCTTGGCCCTCTATCTTTACCTCTTTTAGGCTAGAATTGACCTCGACCCCCGAGTCGACACCTTTTTTAGGTTAGAATTAACCTCGGCTCTCAGTCTTCACCTCCTCTAGGTTAGAATTGACCTCGACCCTCAGGTCGTCATCTTCTTTAGGTTAGAATTGACCTTGACCCTCTGTCGTTAGCTTTTTTAGGTCAGAATAGATGTTGGCCCTCGGTCATTAACTATTTTAGGTCAGAATTGACCCTGACCCCTAGTCGTCACCTCTTTAAGGTCAGAATTGATCTCGATCCTGAGTCGACACCTTTTTTAGGTTAGAATTAGCCCTGGACATCGATCTTCAGCTCCTTTAGGTTGGAATTGACCTCGGCCCCTAGGTCGTCACCTTATTTAGGTCAGAATTAACCTTGGCCCTCTATCATCACCTCTTTTAGGTTAAAATTGACCTCGATCCTCGGTTGCCACCTCTTTTAGGTCAGAATTGACCTCGTCCCTCGATCATCACCTCTTCTGGGTCCTCACAATTGACCTTAGACAGAAAAATTGGCCATCCACATCATTACCTTCAGGTCCTCAGGATCAACCTCAACCCTTTGAATCGATCATCCTCGTCCCTTAGGCTCACAAAATAGACCTCTTACAAAAACCATCGTGTGGTGTCTACTTGACGGCTTTCACTTGATCCAATCTCACCCGTCGAGGGGCTCTGTAGACATCACCTTCTGAGACCCCCTAAGTTTCTCCTTAGGTCCCTACCAGCTCTCCATTTCATTATAAACCCTAAGTCATACTTTGAGTTCCAATCTAGAGGCCATCGGGCGTTCTCAGAACCCATTTGATGCAACTCTGTCATCAGAGCGAAAGCTCTTTGAATGTTTGAAGTGATATAAATATCCTTCCCAAGGGTTTACTTTGTGCATGAATCAATATAATTGTTCGAAACAATGATCCATTTTACTATCGCCAACCGATTCGGAGGCCACTAGGATCTCTCGAGCCCCAATTTGACCCCAATCAACTTCATCATCAGAGCAAAATATCTTTGAAAATTTGAAGGGCATTGAAATCCCTTTCCAAAGTTCTCCCTATGCATGAAACGGAATATCCGTTTGTGCAAATGATCAGTTTTCCCCCCGAAAATTAATCCGGAGGCCACTGGGCACAGCCGGGCTTCGTTCGTCCAAATTAAACTCTTGAGCTAGAACAAGATTCAATAAATATCTTAAGGGCACTGAATACCTTTTCCAACAGTCCATATGGAATAGGATTCTGACTTACGATGCAGATGAATAATTCGTTTTACTCTGAGAGGTCACCGGGAGCTTCGAGGCCCCGGTTGACCAAAGTTACCCTTTTGAACCTAGAGAAGCTCTTTTGAATTTTAAAGTACATATCCTTACCTTTCCAATGATCCACCCTGTGCATGATTCTCACTTGCCATGCGGATGAACGATCTATTTCCGTTCGATGATCTCCTATCCAAATGATCGTCGTAAGCTTCTGTGATATATTTGACCCAATATCATCTCCTGAATCTGGGAACGGTCCAAGGACTCTTGAAGGTATATGAATTACCTTTCTAACGGTATGCCCTGTGCAGACTTTGGATCAATGGATTACGTTCTATGACTATTTTTCCAAAATAATTTGAAAGAGACTGCCAATTGGCAAGTCCAATTCTCGACAGTGTGTCTAGGGTCACCTGCCGATAGGCAGGACTAGGGTAATGCCAATTGACACCACCCTTAACCATATAAAAAGAGGGCATGACCAAACTCCTAAAGCACACCTCATATCCATCAGCATCAGTGATCTCAATAGCATTCTCTCGAAATTAGCAAAGTTCCTCCATGTGAAATTCCTTTCAAGCTTACATTCCCATCCTTTTCATAACCAATTTGTAAAAATAACATTCTCTCTCATCCAAAATTCATATCACATGAAAATGAGTTCATTCAACATCAAAGATCAAACTTCAAAGAAGGTTTAAATATTTCCCTTTCTCTTTAAATTCCTTATTTTCGCATAGATTTCATTAGATTCATAATATAGTTCTTACTTTAGCTCATATAAATTAATATCTATATTTTTATTAGTATATTACAAATACTTTATTTTCTAAAAAATCAAAAAAAAAAGGGTTACACCCATAAATTCCGGATGGGATTATCCATCACACTTTTTCAAAACTAAAACACATTTTTCTACACACACACCCATAATAAAATCACGTTCAAATCCATGGGATAACCCCCATGCCTTTGCAGGCAACGTAGGAATTTCGAATTTATACTCGAGACTCGAGTCCAATTTTCCAAGTTTTCAATTTCCCATTTTTTTCTAATTTTCCTAAATCTCCCATTTTCATATTCTTGCATTAATATACATATAAGTTTTTTAGGGTTTCATCCAACGCATGTTATCGTTTCATCATAATGATCAATATCATGACAAACGCAGAAATCATATTTTCTATATATTATTTTGGGAACATTTTTATGGATGACCTCACTGTATCTCTTCTATGGTATGATTTAGGTGATTCCGATCTCCATTATATATACGCGCATGCACACTTCCCAAAAAAATAAAGGAAAACATTAACACATTCATATGAGATATCAAAAGGGTGAGATGGGTGTCTAACACCTTTCTATTCAATAACGTTAGCCCCTGGGCCCTTCGAACTAATTGTTTTGTATGCATCAGTTTGTGTTCGATGCTGCTCTCTCAAGGCGACAACATGTTCTTTTTGCCTGTTTTGAGGAAAATGGGCCGGTGACTCTATCTCTTTACATATACCCCATACCGACGATGGAAAAAGCGTTCCTAAGTAGGGCGTGAGACCTTTCAATTCCCGCTTACTTCCCTATTCTCTCCTTCGAGGGGAAAAAGAGAGGAAGCGGCTCATGATCTCGATCGGGATGGCCACACCACCTTCTTTTCCTGAAGACCGAATATGATCGATCTTGTCTTGGCTGCCAAAACTTAAATTAGGCTCAAGTTTGGCTAAATTTGATGAATTTGTCCATTTTTGGGTAACTCTAGGCTCGAAGGCGCATCAATATTGAACTCCCAAGCTCCGGACATAAAGAAGTATTAGGGCTTCTAGTGGTGGTTTAAAGTCTGGTTGACTATCAATATCTTCTTATCGGACATTCTGTCTACGAAGTGGAAGTAGCCAGTCTAAGCTTTTGAGGTGGATATAATGTAATATGATCGAAAAATACGAACTAGAAGGTCAGTATTGTAGATCATCTCCCATAGTCAGATAAAGCAAATAATTATTCTCCAGGTGTTCGGGGAAAATGGAGTTGGAGAAAGTCCTAAACTAGCCAGGATTGTTTGGATATAGGGATGGATGAGTAACCTAAATCTGAACTTAAACTTCTATTTGTATGCAACTACCTCACCCTCTTGGCCATCGAAGGCTCTCCCATTATCGAATGGGAATCTCATATTAATAGACGACTTGACCATATATTTATGACTACAAATTAGAAGATCAGTCTCTTTATCTGGGCACTGAAAACTTTGTGCGTGGGAAGTGTCAAGTGGATCCTCATCCTCAGCTTCAAGGTCTTCCTCAATTTTAAAAGTTAGGACTCAACTTGGGTATCTTGTGGTAAACTCATGGATAGGAATGAATGGCAGAGGAATTTCCACAGGTGCTTAGGGGAAAAAATAGTAACTCTTGTCTCCTCTGTGTCGGAGATCTCGATTGATTAATCGTGATTACTGGACACGATAGCAATGTAATTGTCCATATGAGATGAGGGAACTAGCATGGACACTTCAATGGAATCCCCTTTGTCAGACTCATTGGAGGCAGAAAGACTGTAACCCTAAGAATACGACACTGACTGTGACCCATGGGATGAGGTACCAAACATCGTGTCACTACTAATCTCAATAACAGTCAGCTCAATAGATAATGGGTATGACAGAAATAAGGGTGGACGAACTACGACTAGTGGATTTGGGTTGATTGGAAGTGTGATTTTGACCTCGGCTCTACATTTGGCCTCAGCCTCAGCCTCAGCCTCAACCTCAACCTTATGGATCTCCCTAAGTATCCTCTCCCTTAAGTGTGGATACCGTTCAACTAATTTATAAAGACTCTTGTGCATCCCAACACTTATGGTTTTAATGAAGTTGGACTTAAAGATATAAAGAGAGAATATAATCATTATCAAAGGAAATTTTCCAAGAATAGTAGGGAAAAAGCTCATCGGATAAGATGACCGGAGGTCGACTAAAAATCTCAACGACAATGGAAAAATCAAGCCAAAGATAAAATAAACCTAGCTAAATGCTCTACCACCTTGAAGTACCAATATAATCACAAAAAATCCCTTAGAACTTCTACTACAACCTACCAAAAAATCAAAATTTCATTGACAACCCCAAAATGCAAAGAAAAAAGTAGAAAAAGATGTAACAATGAAGAGAAATAAATATGAGGGTAACCTAAGCAAGGAAGAATGCTTGGGAGAAGGAAGAAATACCTATAACACATGGGAAGAATGCTAGTTTGAAGAGAGATAATAAGAGTTTCTTTGTGTGAAAGCAGGGTAAATTTGTGGAGAACAAAGAGAAAAGAGTTAAACAATTTGACATTAAACCAACTAATAATTACACGCACTTCTCGAGAGAGCCACCATTCGGGCACCAAGCCCTAGACAGGCCTATAGCATCCCTTTGTTGGCCAAAATGCTAAGCCACACACCTGATGACATCTGTCCAAATAAGGGAAATTAATTGACATGTTTGTCTGGGACACCAAAAAGGTTATCTTAACCTCAATAAAGCCTGTTCACATATTCAAAATAATCTCTAATAATGGTGGTCCCATACTCCCAGGGGGGTGAACGTTTATACCCCTCAACTTTTCATTCACATTAAAGGTTTAGGTCTTGGGGTTGATTGATATTCAAAAGTCTGGTCTCGTCCTGAGCTAGATTTGACCCAATTCCACGAATCCTACTCATCATCCATTAGGTTCATCTAGTAATGGGTAAACTGAATACATGCCCATTCCAGGAATCTTGGCCTCTGAGACCTCGCCCACAGAATTTACAATCACACAATAAGGTTCACTCTCCAGCCCAAACTGTCTCTTATGTCTCAGCCCTAACATATATCGACCTCGTACCACACTAACAAGCTGAGACCATCTTGACCATTCTGAGACGATCTTCATAGCTTCATAGTCATCCCTCTGGAAGACCATCCCTCATCCTTGGCTCATCCAGGACCATCGAAGTCGACCTCAATATATCATGCGGCACACGTGGATCATGCATCATTGAGCCACATGGACCATACTATTATAATAGATCTTCTTACCTCATGGGGGAATATTTCATCATCATAGAATATTTGTGTAGGGGACAATTAGTATTCTCCTATTAGCTGAATCATCCCATGCACACAGGACGCATTCTTGGGGGTGCATTGTGCACCCTAAGCCTATATAAACCAACTTCAGCTTCTTCACCAAGGATCGAAATATAATAACCCTAGCTAAAACTCTGCCCAAGAAATAAAAGAGAGAGAAATCTTGTGTAAGATGTAATCCATGTCCTTGAATGCCTTTAAGTAATATAAAAACATATCCTCTTTTACAGTGGAGTAGGATTTTGGATGAAGCACTTACTTACATCTCTATGTTCTCTATCTCTCTCATCGCCTTCTTACATATTTACATTTCTTTGAATATTATCTCCATTATTGACTTAGCTGGAGTTGAGTTGTGTCTATATTTGAGTGGTGATTGTTAGCATCATCATGGTGGGATCTCTAACAAAAGCACAAATCATCTCTTTCTTTGAGGGCGGAAATCCCCAAGGTCAGTCCTGACCATAACTACACCCTTAATATCTCGATCAAAGTCATAGGGAAGATAGTCTCACTAGAACTTGTTGATAATTGGTCTTTTCTGAATGTTTGCCCATTGAGGACTCTGAATTGCCTATGGATAAATATCAACGATATTACCCCTAGTTATGTCATTGTGCATGCTTATGATAATATCGGTCGAGATGTTATGTGATCTATAAAACTCACACTAGGGTATTTTCCTAATAGCCCCCAATCGAGTTTCAAGTCATCGATATACCAGCCTGCTTTAACTTGCTCCTTGGTCGATTGGCTCAACAATATCCAAGGTGTATTTTTTTCCCTCCATCAAAAGCTTAAATTCTTCGCCAACGATCAGTTCATTACTATTCTTAGAGATTACGACAACCCTAATGGTGTCAGCACGAGTAATACTAACCTAGAAATCTACTATGGGGTTAACGACATGTTCCTCTGAGGCGTTAAGATTGATCCGTTCCTCATCCCAGTATAAGATTATTTCAAATACAGAGTTTGCCCAGAATACAACCCATAAGGTAATGTCAACATGTTTCATATGTTAAAAAATATACATTTCATGCTCGAAATGGGGCTGGGTTACCGTCAACATGGGAATCTCAAGATAATAATTATGCAATAAGCCTTTCCTCCCTATGGCCTGGGTTACCAACCATCACCATCTGAACTCAAGGAACTCCACCAATCATACTGTAAGAGAATTGTGGGAAGATAAGATATGACCTCTAAAGATTCCCTAAATGGGATATTTATTAAGGAGGGTGAGGAGTTCCCCTTTTGTGGGTTCCCCAAGCCATGGTTTGACAATGTGGATTAAAACATGAAGCCATGATTGGAAATTTTATTTAGGTAGAAAGTCACTTGGGATGAAGAACAGAAGCATGAGGTGAAGAACATAAGCATAATGTGGAGCCTATAACTATTAAAGTTATGGATAGTGACAAAAACTCTAAAGACAGTGACGCTGATCATCCATTTAACCTATATACACTGGGGCTAGATATATGCATGATCCATGTGAAGACCAAGTCTTTCGATCCATGGAACATAATCATCCCTTCTGAGAAACCACACCTTAAATGGAACACTTTTCATGTAAATCCAATTCAAAACCTACTATTTACTCCCTCAATAAAGAACCTGAATATATCCCATCTCCTTTCATCACTCATGTAATTGTAAATGAGACCTCTATTGATGGGGTTCTCACTGTTGTGTTTTCGAAAGATGTTTTAAATGAAGTGAATGATGATTTTAAAATTCTTGTCATGCCTTATATTAATTGAATTAAATCTAATCAAACAATTGATGAAGAGGATCTAACAAATGAATAATTCTTAATAGTTCTTAATAAGGGAAAAAATAAATAACATAACAACATTCAAACTAATAATGATGGGACTAATGTTATCAATCTTAGCTCTAGTTGCAATCCATGTGAGCTAAGGGTAGGGTCCACCCTCGATGAGCATAAGAGGCTACAATTTAAAGAACTTATGAAGAAATTTTTAGATGTCTTTGGGTCGTCCTATAGTGAAATGCCCGATATTGACCCAAAAATTACACGGCACTAGATTCTTATCTTCTTAGAAAGCAAGCTTGTCAAGCAGAAGTTGGGAAAGATCCGGATAGTCTGGTCTCTCATGGTCAAATACGAAGTGGTCAAATAGTTAAACATAATGGTGAGATAGTTAAACATAGGCTTCATTTTCATGGGTGAATATCTTACATGGCTTGGAAACATCGTCCCTATGCCAAAATCAGGAGGAAAAGCCTGCATGTGCGTCGAATATCGAGATCTGAATAAAGCATCCCCAAATGATGATTTCCCTATATCCAACATCGATATGATCATCACTAATAGTGCCAGTCTTACCCTTGAATTATTTATTGGTGGTTTCTCTAAGTATAATCAGATCAGGATGAATCTTGACCATCAAGAAAAGACTGCCTTTATCACTAATAGTGCCAGTCTTACCCTTGAATTATTTATTGGTGGTTTCTCTAAGTATAATCAGATGAGGATGAATCTTGACCATCAAGAAAAGACTGCCTTTATCACACCCTAGGGAACCTTTTGCAATGCGGTCCTACCGTTGGATCATAAAAAAGCTAGGGATACCTATCAGGGGCATCTACAACCTTTTTACACAATCTTATCCATAAAAATTTATATTTTATATTGATGACCGGATCATCAAGTTCAAAACTCAATAAGGTCACATCCATGAGGAAAGTTTTTGAGCGGCTACAACAGTATTAGATGAGCCTTAACCCAAAAAAAATGCATTTTCGGTGTTATGAAAGGAAATCTCCTTGGCTTCATGGTCACACTAAGAGAGATTCTAAAAATGCCATGACATTGGACGAAGAAAGAAGTTCGCATTTTCCAAGGAAAATTCTAATTCATCAATCGGTTCATCAACCAAGTAACCTCCATCTATGAGCCTATTTTAAAACTACTTCGAAAGAATTCAACCAAAGTCCAGAACAAAGAATGTCAATAAGCCTTCAACTAGATTAATAGATAACATACCTGACCCCTAGTTCTCATGCCTCCATAACAAGGTCTTCCCCTACTCTTATACCTCATTATCATAGACATCACAACAAGGCCTATTCTAGCCTAGTACATCAAAGAATTATTGAAAGAAAAATCCATCTGCTACGCTAGTCGAAAGCTTGCAGGGTATGAAGTTAACTATATTGCATTGAAAAAAGCATGCATCACTTTAGTTCGGGTCACGCAAAAGATTCGACATTTTATTCTTCCATTACCTATTAAATTGGTATTTCGAATGGATCGATTGAAATTCGTGCTAGAGAAACCTTATTTGTCCATTTACGTGGCTCGGTAGTTGATGTTATTAGCTGAATTCAACATCGCGTATGTTACCCAAAAGGCCATAAAAGGAAGAGTTATTTCCAACTACGTTTCTGAAAATTCCATGGGCGGAACCGAAGTATGGATTTTTGAATTCTCAAATAAGTATATTCTTTACACTTCCCACAAAAAGCTGAAATGGAAGATTTTTGTTTAACGGAGCCGCTAATAAGAAAGGATATGGTATTGGGATACTCCTGATTGATCCTAATGATTCTCACACTCCCATAACCATAAAGTTAGACTTCCTTTGAACCAATAACAAGACATAGTATGAAGTGTATACTGTAAGTCTCAAGATTTCCCTCAAGAAATAAATAAAGTGTATTGATGTCTATGGAGATTGAAGTCTGATTGTGGGGCAAATCCTTAGAAAGTGGAGAGTTAAAGATGAAAACATGCTAACCTTCCATGCTTACTGATATACCCGTATATATACTCGGCCATGCCGAGGGCGATTGATATACTCGTATATATCCTCGGCCATGCCGAGGGCGCCCTACACTTCATAAAGCTCTGGATGACCCCGCAGGAGGCCGACCCTTCAGCAGGCTCCGGACGACCCCATGAGGGGCCGACCCTTCATCGGGTTCCGGACGACCCCTCAGGGGGCCGACCCTTCATCAGGCTCCGGATGACCCGTCAGGGGGCCGACCCTTCATTAGGCTCCGGATGACCCTTCGAGGGTACGACAGTACGAGGCCAGAATTAGGCCAGACTCACTATCGAAAGGAACTTTGCCCTCGGCCTCGGCTCATAGAAAGAGGGTGACATCATCACAGCGCGTGGATTGGGAGACGCGTGGAACAGTGCATGTGAGGCTCACATGGCACATGGGAGACCGCTATAACAAAATCACACCCTCACGTGAGGGAATATTATGTCATCATTTGGCATCTACAGGTGTCAATAGGGGATTGGCTAGATCATCATTCACATACACCATGCATACTTGGGGGGTACACTACACCCCCCAAGACCTATATATACTTATCACCCACAACCCTACAGGGGATCGATCAATTTATTGTAACCCTAGCTAAAAATTTTCTTGTACACACAGTAGAGAGAGAAAGAGAGCTTATGTGCATTGTATCCAAGGCCATTAGTGCCCATACTTAGTGGATCACACACTCACAATGGATGTAGGTCAAATCGGCTGAACCACTATACATCATTGCCTTATTTACTCTTATACTCCTCCCCTTCTACATACTTATAAACTTATACATCTCTATGGCTGCCATGGTTACTACTGTTTGATCTCATTATCACTGATCCGATGGTGCTAAATCTTAGCATCATCAGTTTGGCGCCGTCTATGGGAACGAGAAGACATCTCTTCCTTTGTACAACTTGACCTCACTGGGCAATCTGGTGGTGAGCTAGCTCTCCCTCTGAGAGGAGATGTTTCACCATTGAAAGTTATCCACTAACGTTCTCAAGCTCACTAGTCTTTTCTTCAGTTCATCTTTTCATAAGCTCAAACACATGGCACCTGAAATGCCACCGCCACCGCTTCCCCCGTCGGATGATGGGGGAAGACCCAGTTCCAGTCATCCGGCACCTCAGTCTGAGATGGCTGATGTGGCGGCAGCCTTAATGTCTCTGGCAGCAAGCCAGCGGATGATGCAGGAGCAGTTCACAGCTCTAAGCCAAATGTTAAGACCACCAGGGGTTTCACCTAAAATGATTACTCCGGCAGCAGCTCCAGGACATCATGAGGCCAGGGTACCACCCCAGGAACCACGCAAAGACTTGCCACCCCCTCAGCGGCGTAGGGATGTTGCTGACCCCCGGCATCTACGCCTGGGGAGGCAAGGAAACCCTTGCCTTGAGGACAGGTATGATGATCTGGAGAGAGAGGAGACCCCTATAGAATGCTGGGAACCATATGAGGTCTCCAACAACACTATACGACCTCTCCAGGATAGTAGAGGAAAGTGCGGGAGACCGAATCCTGATGATCGCCCGAGAGGCTCTGCTTTTGATCACTTGAGCAGGGGGTCAGCCTTTGAGAGGCTGGGCCCAATAAATAACCTGCTGGAAAAATTATCCAGGTCAAGGAGTGCTGCGAGGTCTAGGAGGGAGGCAGCAGATGGCCGACCCCAAGGACGGGATGATGGTCAAAGGGACGTAAACAGCCAACACAGACCTGCCGCGGCAGAACCCTCCGTCCACCTTAAAGAGGCGGCAGGGGATAACATAGGACAAGTCGACCCTACGAGACCTTGGAATGACTCGATCCAGCGACTAGAGGATAAGATCAGTGATATACTGAAGAGCCGGGACCCTCTTCAGAAGGGATATACCATAGGCTCACCCTTTGTGGCGAAGATAGTCAACTTCCCTACGCCATCAAGGTTCAAGCCACCTGTGGTCACCCCAAGATACGACGAGAGCACCAACCCTGTCCACCATGTTGAGATGTATCAATCAGCAGCAGACATATACTCTATCTCAGATGAGATGAGGTGTCGTGCCGTTTTTGGTACCCTGACAGGGGCTGCACATGTCTGGTACAAGTCTCTTCCAAAAATTCCATTGAAAACTTTAAGCAGTTGGCAGACCCGTTCATCCATAACTATTGCTTTGGGGTGAGGCCACAGAAGAAGACCACCCACCTGCTCTATGTTAAGCAGGGGAAGAATGACATTCTGAGGGACTACATAGCCAGATTCAATAAAGGGAAGCTGGTGGTGGAAGACTATGAGGAGAGTATAGCTATGATAGCCCTGATTGGAGGACTCCAAAAGGGGAAGCTGTTATGGAAGCTTGCTGAGGACCCTCCGAGGATGATGGATGAATTGTTGTCGATAGCAGGAAAGGTGATGAACGCCGAAGAGGCGATGGCCGTAAAATACGAAGATGAAAAAGGAGGCGCTAATGGAGGTAAATACCCTAATAAGAACAAAGAGGGGAAGAAGAGGTCCACGGACGACAAGTTCGCTGGTTACACCCCTCTGACGGTCAGCTATGAGCAGATACTCAATGTGATAAAGAGTGGACGGTCCCTGAAGTGGCCTGAGAAGCTGAGGGCAGACCCCAACAAGAAGAACAAGAACCTGTGGTGCGAATTTCACCAAGACCACGGCCACGTAACAGAAAAATGCTTTGCTCTGAAAGATGAGATTGAGAAGATGCTGAAAGAACGGAAGCTAAGAAAGTACGTCGATAAAGGTGCCTTCAAGAGGGGCCGAGGGGACGACCCCAGGAAAAAGCGAGGTGATGCATGTAGAGAAGGTCCTCAAAAAAGAGGGGACGAACCTTCTGACGATGAGGAAGACCCTGAACTCCCACCAAGAGACGACTAAGGCACTGTCAAGAGGCTTAATATGATCTATCTCGGAGTGGGAATGATCTCTGGGGGTCTAGCAGGAGGAGGGTCTGAGGTCGCTGACAGGAAGGCCCAAGTGGCTGAGGCCAAGGCAATGACGAAGACGGTACACTCAACCTCCCTGGAGGCCAAGTCAGAAAAGAGGAAGAAGGTTGATATGGACATCCTGATAGTGGGGTTCTCGAGAATGGACTTTAAAGGCCTCCTAGACCCACATGACGACCCACTCGTCATCACGACTAGAGTGCACGGGTGTGAGGTGCCAAGGATATTGGTCGATGGGGGCAGTTCTGCAGATGTAATGCTTTGGCCGTGCTTCAAGGCCTTAGGTCTCAGCCGTGCTAGACTCGTCCCATACCATCATCCATTGATTGGATTCAGTGGAGAAAAGGTTCATCCCCTGGGAGTGTATGAGGCCGATGTTAGGATGGGGGACGAGTGGCCGAGATGGCTTACCAAGAAGGTCAGTTTCTTCGTGATGGATGAGCATGTGTTTTCGGCCTACAACATCATACTGGGACGTGTGGACCTTAAGGGGTTTGAAGCTGTGCCGTTTAAGGTCCATCAGATGATTAAGTTTCCTACCCCTTACGGGGTAGGAGAAGTTCAGTGAGACCAGACGACAGCGCGAGAATGTTAATACAACTCCGCTGAAGAAAGGGTGGCACACAAGAGGACTACGACCACTTACAATATTGATACCCTAGACCCCAGGGACGAGACGAAGCTTAGGAAAGGAGAGGCCGCGGAAGAGGTAGAATCCATCATCCTCGATGAGGATGACCCGGAAAAAACCGTCCAAGTCGGCAAGTCTCTGAAGCCCAACATCAAGGAAGACCTCATTAAACTGTTAAGGAGAAGATGAAGCATCTTCGCGTGGAGTCATGTAGATATTCTAGGGATCGACCCTGAAATCATGTGCCACAAGCTCAATGTGGTAGAAGGAGTGAGGCCGGTAAAGCAGAAGAGGAGAATTTACTATAGAGAAAAATATGAGGTCATTAGGGATGAGGTCAAAAAATTAGAAGACGCTGAGTTTATCAGAGAGGTCATATACCCCGAATGACTGTCCAATGCAGTCATTGTTCCAAAGGCCAATGGGAAGTGGAGAATGTGTGTGGACTTCACAGACCTCAACAAGCATTGTCCCAAAGAAAGCTTCCCTTTCCCCCGCATTGACCAGATGGTAGACACTACCGCAGGCCATGAGCTCATGAGCTTTATGGATGCCTATTCAGGGTATAACCAGATCTTCATGAACCCTGAAGACTCGGAGAAGACAACCTTCATCACTGATAAGGGGACATACTGTTATAGGGTCAAGCCCTTTGGCCTAAAAAATGCGAGGGCAACATACCAGCGCCTCGTAAATAAAATGTTCGAAGACCAAATTGGGAAGTTTATGTAGATGACATGCTGACTAAGAGTTTGAAGGCAGAGGATCATGTGACAAACCTGGAGAGGACCTTTAATACGATGGACAAATACCAGATGAAGCTTAATCCGTCCAAGTGTGTCTTCGGGGTCGGAGCAGGGAAGTTCTTGGGGTTCATTGTCAACCAAAGAGTCATCGAGGCCAATCCTGAAAAGAGAAAGGCCCTTGTGGAGATGAAGACCCCCAAATCCATTAAGGACGTTTAGAGGCTCACAGGGAGAGTTGCTGCTTTGAACAAGTTCGTGTCTAGGACGACAGACAGGTGCCTACCATTCTTTAAAATTCTCAGAAAAGTCTTCGAATGGAGTGAAGAATGCGATGAGGCCTTCAGGGAGTTAAAATCATACCTGGGTCTCCCTTGCTGTTTTCACGACCCGTGCAGGGTGAACGACTTTATGTGTACCTCGCCGTCTCAGAGTCAGCCATCAGTGCAGCCATTGTAAGAGACAAAGATGGAATACAGAAGCCTGTGTATTTTAACAGCAAGGCACTCTAGGGGGCAGAGCAAAGATATCCAAGGATGGAGAAGCTGGACTATGCCTTGATTCATGCATCAAGAAAGATGAAGCCATACTTCCAGTCCCATACGATGGTCATCCTCACTGACTCACCCCTTAGGCAGGTTTTGCACAAGCTTGAAAAATCAGGGAGGTTAATGGCCTGGGCTATAGAACTGGGGGAGTTTGACATAGTGTACTAGCCTAGGAGGGCCATTAAGGGCAAGCATTGGCAGACTTTGTGGCTAAGTTTACTAAGGAAGATGATGAGGCCGAGGGTGAGAGCCTTGGGAAAATAGATACCTGATAGGGTGAGCTCACAGACACGCCTACAGATAAGGCTGAGATGAGCACCGCTAGAAGTAAAGTGGTTGAAAATGAAGAGGGAAGATACCTTTTTAGACAGGGGTCACTCATATAGGGAAGTTCTTAGAAGAACACACCATGTGGAGTCTCTTCGTCGACGGGTCCTCTTGAGAAAGCGGGAGTGGAGCTGGATTAATAGTATCAGCACCCGAAGGCACAGACATTGAGTATGCCCTGAGGTTCAAATTTAAGGCCTGCAATAACGAGGCCGAATATGAGGCCTTGATAGTAGCCCTCTCCTTGGCCAGATCTCTTAGTGTCGGCCAGATTATGGTTTATAGTAATTAAAGGCTAGTAGTGAATCAGATACTAGGATCCTACGAGTCTAAGGATGAGAGGATGGCTAGGTACCTTGAGAAGGTGAGGTCGTTACTGAAGGGCTTCAGGGAAGTGAAATTAAAGAGGATACCTAGGCTCGACAATGGCCGAGCTGATGCCCTTGCTAGGTTGGCCTCGGTAACTAGGGCTGACATCAGGAGGACAGTCCCAGTGGATATTTTGCTTTGACCAACTATTGAAGACGATGAGGGAACACTTGGAAATTGCCTAAATGTTTCGCAGGAAGCTTCGTGGATGGACCCTCTGGTCAGATACATTAAGGAGGGGGAGATGACAGAAGCAATGCAAGAAAGGAAGAAGTTGAGACACAGGGATGCAAAGTTCGCTGTCATTGAGGACACCTTGTACAAAAAGGGATTTTTACTCCCTTTACTTAGGTGTGTGCACCCATCTGAGGTCCCATCCCTTTTGCAAGACGTGCACGAAGGATCGTGCTCAAGCCATATCGGGGGTCAGATCCTTAGTGAAGAGGGTGATCACCCATGGGTACTGGTGGCCGACCTTGGGGAAAGACGCAGCGGCATATATAAAAAAGTGCAATAAATGCTAGAGATTTGCCACCATCCCTCACCAACCCCTTCAACCTCTTACCTCCATTACATCCCCATGGCCATTTGCAGTGTGGGGGATCAATCTCGTAGGACCCTTACCAAGAGCAGTCAATAACTATCAGTTCCTCATCGTAGCTATTGAATATTTCTCAAAATGGGTGGAGGATGAACCAATGGTCACGATAACAGAGCAGAAGACCTTACAGTTCATTTGGAAAAATGTTATATGTAGATATGGTCTCCCTAACACCCTTATCTCGAATAACAGGACTCAGTTCCAGAATACCTCTCTACAGAGGTACTCTGAAAGGGTGAGTATCAAACAATATTTCTCCACCCCAGGCCGACCTCAGGCCAATGGGCAAACAGAAGTTACAAATAGGAAAATCCTAGATGGAATCAAGAAGAGGCTTGAGGAGGCAAAACGAAGATAGGTCGATGAGTTATATGCCGTGTTATGGGAATACAGGACGACAGTGAGGACCTCTACCGGAGAGACCCCATTCATGCTAGATTATGGCTCAGAAGCCGTCATCTCCACAGAAATTGAGTTTCCTACTCATAGGGTCCAAATGTATGACCCCCAGAGAAATACAGAAGAGGGAGACTCGACTTAGACCTGATTGAGGAAAGGAGGGAGGACGCTGAGATAAGGCAGGCCGCCTACCACCAGAGGACCGCAAGGTTTTATAATGAGAGGGTGAAAAAGAGGACAATTGTAGTGGGGGACATGGTCCTCAAGACGACTTGGCAAAAGCCTAACAAGCTCCATCCTAATTGGCATGGCCCATATAGGGTCATCGATGAAGTCGTCCCTGGGACCTATAGACTAGAAAATCTAGAAGGGGAACCCTTTTTCAACCCCTGGAATGCAGATAATCTAAATAAATGCTATTAGTAGTTTTGTAAAAACCTATCCAACGACAGTTGTAAGAGGTGTTGCTCCGATAGAACACTTGATAAATTAATGAGAAATTTCAGTGTTTCCTCTCATCTTGAGTTTATCATTTCTAGTATGCATGGGATCATCTTTGGAGAACTAACCCTCGGCTTATAATGAGGGCCAATAGAGGGGACGACCCCACCATTGTCCTCAAGAAAGACGAGGGAAGACTTTTATTAAATACCATTAATTTGGTAAGTGGAACCCTCGGCTTATAATGAGGGCCAATGGAGGGGACGACCCCACCATTGTCCTCAAGAAAGCCGAGGGAAGACTTTTATTAAAAACCATTAATTTGGTAAGTGGAGCCCTCGGCCTATAATGAGGGCCAATGGAGGGGACGACCCCACCATTGTCCTCAAGAAAGATGAGGGAAGACTTTTATTAAAAACCATTAATTTGGTAAGTGGAGCCCTCGGCCTATAATGAGGGCCAATGGAGGGGACGACCCCACTATTGTCCTCAAGAAAGACGAGGGAAGACTTTTATTAAAACCCATTAATTTGGTGAGTGGAGCCCTCGGCCTATTACGAGGGCCAATGGAGGGGACGACCCCACCATTGTCCTCAAGAAAGACGAGGGAAGACTTTTATTAAAAACAATTAATTTGGTAAGTGGATCCCTTGGCCTTTAATGAGGGCCAATGGAGGGGACGACCCCACCATTGTCCTCGAGAAAGACGAGGGAAGACTTTAAAAACCATTAATTTGGTAAGTGGATCCCTCGGCCTATAATGAGGGCCAATGGAGGGGACGACCCCACCATTGTCCTCAAGAAAGACAAGGGAAGACTTTTATTAAAAACCATTAATTTGGTAACTGGATCCCTCAGCCTATAATGAGGGCAAATGGAGGGGACGACCCCACCATTGTCCTCAAGAAAGACGAGGGAAGACTTTAAAAACCATCAATTTGGTAAGTGGATCCCTCGGCCTATAATGAGGGCCAATGGAGGTGACGACCCCACCATTGTCCTCAAGAAATACGAGGGAACACTTTTATTAAAAACCATTAATTTGATGATTAACCCTCGGCTATGATGAGGGCCAGTGGAGGGGACGACCCCACCACTGACCTTAAGAAAGATGAGGGAATACTTTGTTTAAAACCATTAATTTGATGGTTAATCCTCGGATATAATGAGGGCTAACGCAGGGGATGACCCCTCGTTCACCCTCAAGAAAGACGAGGGAGAGGTTAGTAGCATTAACAAATTCACAACACAAATAATACAAAGGGCAAATATGGAAGACAACAAAGGAGATGATAATATAAATGAAATATTACAAAGTGTTCTACAAGTAGAGTACAAAAATATTAATTACATCAAGAGGGTATGCGCTACAGATAGCCACCTTATAGAGCAGCATCGGAGGGCAGGGCCTCGGCATCTATAAGAGGGGTTTCCTCAATGACCAAAACCGGTTGATCTTCAGACGTGCCAGCACCCTCAACACGCACTTGAGATTCCACCTGGGCCAAGGCCTTGACGATCAGAGGGTCGTCCAGTTGGACTGCTTCAATGGAAGGGATGACCGAAGAGACGACATCACCAAACTTGAGGATGACCCACCGACAGGCCGTCCTTATCCCTCTCTCCAAGCACTCAAGGCCGAAGCCTTGGAACTCATCGGAGAGTTTATAGGCTTCCACAACGTCTACCTCGGCTTTGTTCACAGCTTCAGATAGCTCAATCTTAAACTGGGCCTCCCGATGGGTCATGGCTTCATCTTTCTCCTTCAGAAGCAAGTCTTTGGCCTTCAGGTCTTCATCATGCTGCCACGTCGGCTCATCCAGAATTCGTGCATGCTCAGTTCTGGCACTCTCTAGCTCAGCTTTTATAGTCTCTAAGTCGGTTTGCAGGTCGACCTTATACTGGATGGCCCTCTCAGCCTCATGGAATTTCTCTTGATTCTCAGCCATCCATTTAGTTGTCGAGGTAAAGGCGCACACAGACTGCACAGGAAAAAATAAACAGATGTCAAGAGGCCGAGGAAACAGTTATTGAAAGAATGCAGTTAAAAGAAATGAATCAAGACCGATACCTGGGCTAGAGCGTGCAGACCATAGTCATACACTTTGGCTGGAGGCATCTTTGACAGGAAGTTGTAATCAGCAGCCGAGGGAGCAAAAAACATTGATGCCTTGGCTGCCCTCAAATATGCAATGAGCGATGATGGCTCGGACCTCATATGTGCTAAGTTCTGGGACCAAAAGGCCCCCATGCCGGATGAATAATTAGTCCCTTCAAATTCTTCGACCCTGGCCCTCGTCCGAGAATCCGGCCGAGGGTCAACAGGAATCTCAAGCTCTTTTCATTTCTGGCGATCGACTGTCGGCTCAACAACCGTCAACCCCACGGCATTCGTCTTCCTCGGAGCCTGCTGAGGCTCCTTACCCTTATTCTTTGCCAAGCCTGATAGTAAACTGGGAGCAGTCATTTCCCAGAGGTAGTCTGATACACCAGCAGGACGTCCTGAAAAGGGTACGACACGTGAGAAAAATGAAGAGATAAAAAGGAAACACTTGAAAAAAGTAAAGAAAAGTACAACTCACATAGTTCTGTAAGGGGGCCGACCTTCAGACCAGCTTCCTTGAGGAACTGAGGGGTCATCAGATCTTCAAACTTTGGAAGTTCACCCCCTCTCCCTCGTCCTCTTAGATATTCAACAATATCTTTCTCTTCCAGGCTAAGTCCGGGGTCTGACCTGGCCTTCATTGACGGGTTAGACCATCTTCGGGGGACCCTCGGACCATCGGCTACAGGAGATGCCTCGGCGGTGAACTCCCACACCCCAGAGATGAAGAAGAATCTCTTCTTCCAATCGTGGTTGGAGGTTTGTGCTACGTGGAGAAGTTTTTTCTCATATCTCCTCGCCCCTAGATGATAGTACCCAGGCTGTTTGGAGCAAGAGGTGGTATTGTAGCAGGCCATGAATATGTCCGCCGATGGCTCATCTGTGAAAGAATTCTTCCACAGGGAGATGTAACCTAGTATCGTCCTCCAAGAGTTGGGAGGAAGCTGAGAGGTGGCAATACCGAGGGCTGATAGGATATCTACGATAGCAGGATGCAGAGGGAACCTGACGCCAACCTTGAAAATTTGTTCATACACTGCAACCTCACCCTCTTCACCCTAAAAAACCCTCTCAGAATCAGAGGGGACCCTCATGGTTATGCCAGGGGGCACTCCATAGGCATGTCTCCACAATAAGAGGTCGCGATCCCTAACGGAGGAGATATAGGACGAGGTATGGGAGGTATCAACCTGGTCATCTGAATCATCACCCTCGACCTCAGTCCCCTCTCCCTCGACCTCATCATCTGCCAGACGACCACGGGGAAATGCCATCTGGAAGGCATGAGGAGATAGGGTTTTCACAGGGACAGCCTCAGAAGCAACTGTACCCTCGGCCTCTCGGCCTGGGCTTAGATTAGACGTCTCCATTCAACCAGAAGGTCCAGCGCTAGTTAGCGAGGAGGCTCTCTCGTCCATCTCACTTGAATAACACTCGGCTGGACGATGGGATGACCCACAAGACTCAAATGGCTCAAATGGTTTTATTGTGACTAGAGGAATAGGAAAGATGGGTCATACCCAATTAGGGTCGGCCCCTCGTCTCCTCTCCTCCTCTTCCTCTATTCGTCTGATCTCAACAAATAATTTCTCTCTCAGGGAAGGGAACTCCTCAACTAAGCTATAAAGCCTCCTAAGAATCAAGGGGGAGACCCTACACTTGGAGGAATTTGGGGAACTTAACTACAAACAAGTTTGCAATTGACCAGATTGGACTTTTGGATTAAAACAAAGGGAATCGATGGGTTTCACTCAAGAACACTCAAAAACCAGTCGCCGGAAAAGCTGTAAAACAGACTAAATTAAGCCCTATAAGCCTAAAACAGAAAAGAAAAAAGATAAATGAAAGTAAAGAGGGCGTTGGTGGTTAAAGATTACCTGAAGGGAAAGGGCGAAGCTGCTAAGTTGAAGGTTCAAAAGCTGCAGAAATGGCAAGAAGGCTGGAGACTAGAGAGAGAGAAAACTTGGGCGCGAAGAAGAAGAAGAGAGTGAAAGGTTTCAAAAATCTCTTAAATACCTTAGTAATGAGTGGGCCCATTAACCAAGGTAGAGAAAATCCCACGAGGAGGACATCATTAGGACACAAAGCCCCAAGAAGCATGCAGTCGCCATGCCTTGAAAACTGGAATGACATTGGATAAAAATTTGACAGCTGTCAAATCAGTTTAACAGGTGTCACTCACCAAACAGACCATACACTTAGTCTCAAAAGCAACATTATCCCTCAGCCATCTCAACATCATCTATGGCTAAGGGCTGAGGGGTGATTAATATACCCGTATATATCCTCGGCCATGCCGAGGGTGCCCTGCACTTTATCAAGCTCCGGACGACCCCGCAGGAGGACGGCCCTTCAGCAGGCTCCGGACGATCGCACGAGGGGCCGACCCTTCATCGGGTTCCGGACGACCCCTCAGGGGGCCGACCCTTCATCAGGCTCCGAACGACCCCTCAAGGGGTCGACCCTTCATCAGGATCCGGATGACCCCTCAGGGGGTCGACCCTTCATCAGGCTCCGGACGACCCCTCGGGAGGCTAACCCTTCAGCAGGCTCTGAACGACCCCTCAAGGGGCCGACCCTTCAGCAGGCTCCGGACGACCCTCCGAGGGTACGATAGTACGAGGCCAGAATTAGGCCAGACTCACCACCGGAAGGAACTTTGCCCTCGGCCTCGGCTCATAGGCTGAGGGTGACATCATCACAGCGCATGGTTTGGGAGACGCGTGAGGCTCACATCGCACATGAGAGACCGTTATAATAAAATCACACCTTCACGTGAGGGAATATTATGTCATCATTTGGAATCTACAGGTGTCAACAGGGGATTGGCTAGATCATCATTCACATGCACTATGCATACTTGGGGGGTACACTACACCCCCCAAGACCTATATATACTTGTCACCCACAACCCTACAGGGGATCGATCAATTTATTATAACCCTAGCTAAAACTCTGCTTGTACACACAGTAGAGAGAGAAAGTGAGCTTATGTGAATTGTATCCAAGGCCATTAGTGCCCATACTTAGTGGATCACACACTCACAGTGGATGTAGGTCAAATCGGCTGAACCACTGTACATCATTGCCTTATTTCCTCTTATACTCCTCCCCTTCTACATACTTATACACTTATACATCTCTATGGCTGCCATGGTTACTACTGTTTGAGATCATTATCACTTTTTCGGTGGTGCTAAATCTTAGCATCATCACTTACCTAAAACATTTTTACTTCTAGCTCAAAGAAATCACCCTCCATTACCTTCCTCACTTAAGTAACAACCTAGTTAGTACATTAGCAACCTTGGCCTCGGTAGTCGACATTCTAGTGGGATTAATAATGGCCCCATTTCTAGTCTAGAAATAGGAAGCACCAACTCATTTTTACCACATTGAGCTCCCAATAGAAGAAGACCCGAACATAGCAAAATTATGTTATTATGACATTTGGTTCCTCCTCAAGCATGGTACACATCCTCAGGACGCTAATAAGAAAGACTGTGCGACCCTTCGCAGACTCGTTGCTTAGTAAATCATTTGTGAAAAGGAAATCTTCAAGAAAAATTTCAACGAAACTCACTTTCATTGTATAATAGAGGTCGGGTCAAATATGTGATGTAAAAAATCACAATGGGGAATGTGGACCCCGCATGAGCGGTTATATGTTTGCTAAGAAAATCATCAGTTAGGGATATTATTGGACCCCCACAGTATACGATTGCATTGCCTATTTCAGAAGGTGTCTCAAATGCCAATAGTTTTCCAATCTTTAGCACTTGCCTCCTCGAAAGTTATACAACATAACTTCACCTCAGCCTTTTTTAAATTATGGTATTGACATGATCAGGCAAGTCACTCCCAAGGCATCAAATTTGCATGAATTCATCCTATTCTCCATTGATAATTTCACCAAATGGGTTGAAATCGAGTCATACGCAGTATTGAATGTAAAGAAAGTGGACAAGTTCATCATGAAGAACATCATCTATCATTACAGAGTTCCCCGCGAGCTGGTATCAGATAATGGGATCCATTTTGAAGTTGAGGTCATAGAATTAATCGACGACTATGGAATACAAAGACATAAATCCTCCCCCTATCGATCACTAACCAATGGGGTTGTCGATGATGCCAACAAAATACTCAAGACCATCATCCATAAAATGATCAAAAGTTGTTGAGATTAGGTAGACCAGATACCATAAGCTCTCTAGGGCTCCCGTACCTCCATCAAAACACCCACTAGGGATACTCCCTACTATCTAGTATGTGGCATAGATGTAATCCTTCCTCTCGAGCTCAAAATATGCTCCCAGCTGGCATGCTTAACAGTCAGGTCAGCAAAGTAGATTGGTAGTAAAAGTCTCTACGACGAGCTCGTACTCTTAGATGGAAAAAAATTATAAGTCTTATATCATATACAAGAGTACCATTTCCATATTGCACAATTAATCAATAAAAAATTCAAGGACCTACATTGTAAAAAAAATAATGTCAGATGGCACCACTATGCTCACAGAGCACAACGAAGAAGGTATGTCACGTTCAGTCATTTTAGATCATCTAAAGAAATTATACTCCTAGTCCAACTCTCTTTGTGTTACAAATCTTCCAACCTAATTTCTATTCTGAAAATAATTCTCCCCTCTTCTTTACTAAGAACTACATGGGACCTGTTCCTCTCAAAATAACCTTTTCAAATGAAAACACACAATTTTCAAAACCCCACAGAGGTAGGTTGGTAGCCCATAAAAACACTTTGGCCATAGTCCTTTCTTTTTCATAAAATGATATTCTTTTCTCCCACTGAGAACATTAGTCTCTCTCATCATGTAAACAAACAAAAGGATTATGTATGCTTTTGCGATCGGTATAAATACTTCAAACATAAGAAATGCTTCAAAAATCACAATAAAATGTATGAAAACCAACATCTTTTATTAAAAATGAAATATGATGATTACATGACGTATCATTTACAAAAATGAAAAATAAGAAAACACCTTACAAATTCCATAACTTGACCAACAAATAAACACACATATTGCCAAAATTTCACACAAAACCCACTTCAACTGCCTCGAAGACTTGCCTCGTCATCATTAATAGTACCCAAGGGACTTTAAGAATCCCACTCTTGATTACACTTCCGTAAGCACTCCATACAACGGTAGGCCTTGATCAACTTGGATGAAACCACAACACCCTCCTTTAGACCATCAAATATCACAAGCCATCTTTTTCATGTCTCCTCGGCACAAACTCTCATAACCACCTTCTTCCATAGCCATTTTAAATAATCCCCAGGTACAAACCCAGGCTCGTCGAAAAACTGAGACGAACGTGTAGACAATAGGCGAAGCTGCGACAAGGGTCCCAAAATCACCCTCAAAGATTTAGTTAGATCTTCTACGGGAAAGAAGTTGGTTACGCGAGGAGGAAAAATCTTCTCCCAACCTACTTGATGCAGCAGTCACCAAGGAAAATATAAGAAAGTTTGGTAAAGTCCCACTAATCGAAGGTAAAGTCCCACCAATCGAACATAATGGTAGTCACCCAGTTGCAGAATGGGATGTAGATTTCCCCACCGTGGCACGGAGCAACGAAGATTCCTAGTCCCATGCTCCATAAGCCAATTCACCCAGTACTCTGCAAATGGGCCAAAGATGAAAAAAGTCCGTGCAAAGATAGTGGGGACACCTATCAAAGGGTACGTAGGAGGAATCACCAAACTAATTCTCTCCAATAATCACATGAACATAATCCCGGTTCTCCCCCATAAAAAAATAGCTCAGCCTTCTTTCCAATTATCCAGTCCATCCATAGTCTTTGCCAATATGACATGAGTCGAATTACGATGATGAGACATCCATAGCATAATCGTGATCATGGGAAGATCCACCATCATATCAATAGTTACTATGAGAAGCCCAACAATCAATCCTTGAGGTATAACACCAGTAAAGCCCTTATCAATATAGTTTCTTCGACACATGAAATTCAACACAACAGAAAGGACAATACTTCCTCCATGCACTAGTGGTCGGGCAGCCGAAGCATAAATGTGTAGTAAATTTTCTAACGATGATCGAGGTAATGAGATAAGTATGTCATAGCCTTTGTAGTACTACGGTTGGCGCTCAATATTTTAGAAAACTCCTCGTACGTAGGTCGCACTTCTTCCAAACCAAAGCGAAACATATGGTCCTCGGGGTACTAGAGTTGCAGTGCCACTTCCAAGATATTCCAATTAATGGGACGTATACACCATAAGGTGACTAGACACAAATTACAAACCTCATAATTAATGTTGTGAAGGCACATGATAGCCAAAACCTCAAGGTAAGATGCTACTGCTTCAATCATGGGAACTGCTATCCCAACGAAGGAAGAATGTTAAAAGAATAGAACGGGAGAAAGAAAGTAAAGTGTGATGACAAAACTCCCATATAATACATTTTTATACTTACAATCACTCATAAAAACAAAGGGGAAGGACTTGCTATTAAAACCATTTCTCCCCAAGTACACCCAAGTGCAGAGGTACGTCGATCGACATCCCCCTTATTTTTGAAAATTTTCTACCTTCCCTTTCTCATAAATATTTAAAATAAACCTTTCTTTTTCAAAACAATTTGTTTGCAAATGTTTTCTAGAGTGTTTCTTTCTAAAGAAGAAATTTCCAAAAAATAAAAATTCATAATCTTTCTTAATTATGTGATAAATAAAACCAATGAGGAATTAAAGTGTATGTAGACCCGGTCATTAAATTCAAGAAAATAAAAATTGCATCTTGTATATATTTGTCATCATGCTTACATTTTTTTGGTATAAAAGAAAAAAGGAAAAAGAAAAAAAAACATTTTATGGGGCACAACCTGGACTATCCAAAACCCCGTCAAACTACCATCTCCAGTACCTCAACAAATGCGCTTTCCCCCACAATGAGTGGTAGATCCCACATTACCAGACCCAGATCTCTCCTAGAAAATGGTCGGTGGTGCCATACAAGACCTGACCACTTTACTCACATGATCAGACACATAAACCATTCAATCTCAAATGTCCCACAACCACAATGTCGATACACGGAAAGTCTATGAAAGAAACACTCCATTAAAAGAAACCAAGTCAATAGAGGAAGATATTTGAAACAAAATGTGAAGAAAAAAAGAAACGTCATGTCTCTTTGTGGAGAAACCATCTATTGTCGCATGAGGATGATGAGGCATCAAAACGACCTGCCCACCACCCAGTCAAAAGAGGCAAAAGTGATGGAGATATGATGGAAATGAATATCCTCTGTCACTACGCCATGCTCGAGCTATGAGCTGAAGATATCGGTGCACTGTTATCCCTCCTCGATTATACCGCTGATGGAGGCATACCCTCTGCGTCATAAATTGACAATGACATCAACCAACTAGTTACAATGTCTAGATAAACATATCCTTTCATCAGGTATATATAGAGAATGTAGGGTTCTCCTTTAATTGCCCAACGCTTTCACCTTATACGAAATCTTCTTCACCTGTCTCATGTGCCTAGGGGGCGCTGACGGTGGGACGTCCACCACACCCTCCATTACTTGCTTCACCACCTTCTCTCCTAGTTACCACATGTATGCAAACTCGTGTTTAAGCAGCCTCCACATCTGGGCATGGATGCCAGTAACCCCTACACCCCTCAAGGACAGACTCCAAAAGCAGAATGTCACCTATTCCCAAATAAAGTTCAGTCATTGACAATCCAAAAAATGAAAAAAAGAAAATCGAAAAAGAAAGAAAATAAACCAAAGTCTAACCTAGTCATTCGTCAAGGCATTCAACACCTCCATATCATCCTTTAAAACCAAAAACTTGTTCGACTTCCTATTTGTCCTCCTTCACCGATACATCCTCAAGAAGTTCCTCGCCTCACTTGAATTCAAGGACACCAACCCAGCATTATGCCTAATCACCTCATAGAACCTTGTCTATAAAAACAACACAAAGTGTAAAAAAAGGACGTGAAAAGTAGAAAATAAAGAAAGTTGTATCTAAAGATTACCTCCAGAAGGTATGTGGGCCCTATAAAAGTCTATAGGTGATACCGACTGAAGCATAGAGGGACACCAACATAAATTTCCCCAGTTGTATAAGTGAATCTCCAATATAATCTTCAGAAATGGTAGAAACGATAAATGGACGATATCACCACTCATCGCCACCATAAATGGCCATATCAAGAGAAAAATATATAAATGGTTGCCTACCTCTCCCCCTTCCGATCGATCATGTTAATCTATTTGGACATTAAGGAGTCCTTCAACACCAATATCTTGATCGACTTTCTAAAAACAATGTGCCTAATATCTCTTAGGACGACGTGAACTGCGATCTCATAAATGCGTAGAGTCTGGCCCACCATAATTTAGTGAACCTCACACTCTAAATCTGCCAATTAATGAATATACATGGGAGTAACCATCATATCCCCCACACCCCAGTGAAATGTATGGGTGGTATCCCAACAAGTTTCACAAAAAGCACACAATATCGCTGAAGAGCGCGACGTCTCATCTAAAGCCTCCGGCAGAAGACCAAATCCAAAACTCTGGGGTGCTTCTCCCTCACCTTAATTATCCTCGTCGAGCCGCTATAATGGATACTCGATGAAGTAATATCCACCTACACATAAGAAAAAACCCTTTATAATCCTAAGGATAAAAGAGAGAAAATAAATAACAAAATGCAAGAACTCTAATAATTAGAGAACAAACACTCATATAACCATTCAGATTCATCACCCTCTCAGAATGATGATTCCTAGGCTTTTGTGGCAAGACCCACTCACAAGAACATGATCAAAACTATCAAAGATGTTCTCACTCCTATGTACTAATGCCTCGACATTTTCTACTCCAGAAAGGCCCGATGATCAATAACCATCCAAGAGTTGTTCGTTTCACCTTCCATAATTTGTTTAAAAAAAACACTCGAAGCTAATTTCTAGAGAGAGAGAGAGAGAGAAACAAGTTCACTTGAATGGAGGTGAGGAAATTAAGGAGACTTCCCCATTTTTATAAAGAGCCAAGGGGTATGACAATTAGTAGTTCCTTGGTCATGCCTATCGATAGTGAACCTTCCCCTCCTCGAGAAGCCCCAAAGTCCGTACCATATACTAATTGGAACTCTTCTACCTATGCCTATGGGTAGCCCCCTCCAAATTTCATTACAAAAATTCTAGAAAATTCCAGAAATTGCCTAAAAAACCACGAAATCCCTAAAGGATCAAAAGCACAAAAGCTTCAAAAAAATTGCCAGACGAGGTGTGTCATCACGTACAAACCTCTTACCACTAGCATATTCCTCAGTAGAATTAGGATAACCAATGGTCATTAGCTACACTTATCAAAATTTTAGGTCTGTAGAATTAGTCTTGACCCCCTGAATCGGTTACCTTAAATCTTTAAGTCTACTATCTCAATTTCCTGAATCATTCGCTTTCACTCTTTAGGTCTACAGAATTGACCTAGGTCCATAGAATTGGACCTGACTCCCTGAATCAATCATTTTCACTATTTAGGTTTGTAAATTTGTCTTAGGTCTGCAAAATTGGATTCGAACCCATAAATCAGTTACTTTCACTCTTTAGGTCCATAGAATTGACCCAAATCTACGTAATTGACCTTAAACCCATAAATAGGTCTCCTTCACTCTTTAGGTCTACTGAATTAACCTAGGTCCACAAAATTCACCTCGACTCTCTAAATTGGTCACTTTCACTCTACATGTATGTAGAATTGACCTAGGCCCACAAAATCACCCTCGACCCTTAAAATCGATCGCTAAAACTATTTAGACTCGCATAATTATTCTTGACCCTCTAAATCGATCACTTTCACTCTTTATGTTCTCCGAACTGACCTTGGTCCACAAAATTGGGTTGACCCTCTAAATTTAGTTTCTACCTCCCTTAATCCCTAGTAAAATCCTCGCCCCCCTGAATTGATGACTCACACTCCTTAGGTCCTATCTGTCAAGTGTCTACCCTAAAAACTTTTAACTTTCCATGTGGTGTTTATCTTTCGATGACCTTCATTTCTTCCAATCTAGTCCGTAGAGGGGCTCTATAGAAACCCCATTATAGTATAGTCCAAATACCTCCTTAGGTGCCAAACACTTTTATTTTCACTATTGGACCCCAGTTCTTACAAGAAATCATAATTTAGAGGGCATCGAGTGCTTTTGAGACCTATTTTAATTTGGTCAGTCCTTCAACTCAAGTGTAGCTCATTGCCCTCTCATAATGCTCTTAATTATCTTTCCAACGGTCCATACCGTTCATAAATCAGCCTTTTAGTCTGCGTGTACTTTTCTTTTTATTTTGAGAACTCCCTTCCATAGGTGCATAGAGGCTTTTGAGTTCAATTTGACTTAGGTCACCTCTATAACCTGAGTGTAACTCATTTTACTCTCATAGGGATCTGAATCTGCTTTCCAACGATCCATATCGTGTGGAAATCGGCCTTAAGATTCAATGTGAACTTGACTTTTTACTCTAAGAACTCTTGTTTAAAAGTCATCATATGCTTCTTATCCCCTTTTGATCTTGGCCAAACCTCCAACCCCAGTGTAGCTCATTGTACTCTCATACGGATATAAATCCCCTTTCTAATGTTCCATACCGTGCATAAATCGGCTTTATGATTCGCGCGTACTTGCCATTTTACTTCAAGAATCCCCGTTTATAGGTTATCGGGTGCTTTAGAGCCCTGTTTTAATTTGATCAACTCCTGATATTGAGATTGGCTTCATAGATTTTCATAGGGCTCTAAATAACCTTTCCAATGCTCCCGACCATGTGCAATTCAGACTAACGATTTGCGTTTTATGTTGATTTTTCCAAAAAAGTCCTTTCTAGACCGCTTATACGCACACCAGGACCTATGTCGATAGGGTGAGGTGTACTTTACAATGTAGCAAGCCAAGGATATGTCAATAGGAACGATAGGGCTTATGCCGATCGGTAAAACCTCTAACCCCAATTTTGGCTATTTAAGGAGGCCATGACCTCATTCCTAAGGACCCCCTTTTCAATAATCAGAACATTCTCTGCCTCTAAATCAGTGCGCCATCATCCTAAAAAAATAATTTTTCAAACATTCTCTCCACTTTTCTTACATCACCTTCACCCCACTTTTTTCCAACCATTTTTACTTATTCCACCTCCATTCAACCACCATAAAAATCATCCTATACCACTTCAAAATCAATAGCAAAATTCTATAGGAGTTCTACTTCTACTCTTTTACATCTCATTTAATTATTGTTATTTATTTACTTTTTCCTTTAGTTTGGATATATTTTTTATTTGTTTCATGTTCTCACCATTTTTCTATTGATAGTACACACATAACATATTTTCATAAAATCAAAAAATCTAAAAAGTGGGTTCACCTATAAACTCTAAACTGGAATTGCTCCACTATTTTACAAACTCTTGTGCACTTTTCTTCAAAATAAATGGAAGGCAGTTCTAATTTTGGGTTCTTGAGTTAAAACCCACCCTTGGGATATATCCAACTACATGGACTTTGATGCCTTTTTCGCTACGTAGGTGTCTCGAATCATTATCGAGATTCAAATGCTATTTTTTTGTTACACTACTTTATTTGGCTTCATAGTTAGGATTGTTACGCATACATATATGCCTATATACTAGTGAGCCAATTAGACATACACATTCTCTTCGTTATAATGAATCATGATTCGGTAATCACTAACATCATATTTTCATATCATTCTTTTTTGATACTCCTTATAATAACACCTCTCTGTCCTTCCCATGGCTTGAGTAGAATGATTTTTTTTTCTCATTTATTTCCAAATCACACACATTATACAACATGAATTACATGTTGTATAAAACGGAGAATATTATCGTAACCCATGAGAGATCGAAAGGACGGAATTGGCCCCTAACACCTTCCAATTATATAACATAGTCCTCAAACCCTCGATTTAGTTCATTTTGTGTGCATCAGTTTGCCTTTGGTGTCGTTCTGTTGAGGATTCTTACATTCTCTTGTTTGTTTTGAGGAAAATAGGATGGCGACTACATTTTTTCAGCTTTTCCTCCCCTTTTGACTACGGATGATTTATATCCATGGGATCCGCGAAGATTGCACAAGTGGCAAAAAAGGACCTTCCTCCTCAAATCCCAATGCATCGAGAGAGATTTTCTCTCTTTTGGGGTCGAGCCTGTGCTAGACGAATCCCGGATGGCCAGAGGTGGAGTTTAAATATCTAACTGGCGCGACTGACTTGTAAAATTTAATCATTGCGTTAGCATTCATATTTAACTTACTTTTCAATACTGTTGGTCACTGACCGACTCCATCGAGTTGTAAAATTTAATCACTAAGTTAACATTCATATTGAACATATCTTTCTACTACCTATTATTAGGTTGTTTTGTGACTACTCTAGGGTTGTGAACTAAAATTTAGGTTGCACAACCATTGTAGATGTGTTTTGCATGTTCTAGTCAAAGACGACTTATTCTAAGTCGTACCACTCGCTCTTAGGTGGGTTTATGCCTATTATAGGTCGGTCACCTCGTAATTGGGTTGCACCAATATTTTCAGGTCAATTTTTTAGCTACTCTAGGAGAAATCAAGATATTCAAAGTCATACCATTTGTTCTTAGGTGCGTTTATGCTTATTCTAGGTCGATTAACCCAAATTTTGGTTATACTACAATGTAAGCTCATTTTTGCATTTTTTTATATGAAACTGATTTATTTCAGTTACACCACCCGTTCTTAGGTGGGGTTATGCCTATTCTAGTCCGACCAATCCAAAATTAGATTGTACCCTTGTTGTTAGGTGAGTTTTGGTAAAGTTTAGCAAGAAATGTAAAATTTAATTAAATAATTGCAATTACCAAGTGATTGGTCCTGAATCATAGCACTCATTACCCTCAAACTTAGGCATTTTAGCCCCCTCGGGTATCGCAATTTCTATCATTATGATCGTTAATAAAAAAAAACCTCTGTTTTATATGCTAACATGTTATTTGAGGTATTTTTGAGCTTTTATAGGTGTTACGGTGCTTAGTATGAAGTTCGATCGCGTTCCGATAAAGTTCCATCGCGACTCGCTCGTTCAGGGGAATTTTCATAATTTTACACTTTGGGAATTTTTCCCAAAGTATTCACAGAATTTTTAGGTCTTGGTCCAAGCTTCGCATGACAATAAATGGTGCTCGAATCAATGTCCGAACGAAGGAAACACATACCTTTAATTGTGGAAGAAATATAAGATTCTATTTTTTATTATTTTATTAATATTTTAACAATCTATTTAATTCCCTCCATGTCCCTTTCTTCACTTTTGTAGCAGACTCACATTTCAAATGGAGATTTCATGGAGATGCTCGGGTTTTTTTGGGGGTTTTGGGTTCATTTCAAATTGAGGAGTTTGGTCCGAAATTGGAGCGTGATTATTGATCACACGTGCATATGGGTCTTGTGTGCTTTGGAGAATTAGGTTTTGGTTTGGTGGTTGCCACCATTTTTGGAGCTTTGAGGTTTTTGGCAATGGAGGTTTTCGGTCTCGGGTTTTTGGTATTACCCATATGTGGTAGCAGCTTGGCTGCGATTTCTGCAATGGGTTGCCCAAATGGGTCATTGTCTTGGCTTATACTCCATACGCAGCGGGCCATGCGGGTTTTTGTGGATACCCATTTGGTGATGGATCTTATTTTGTTGTTTTGGGTTGTAAGATAGGAAGAAAATCAGTGGGGTTTTATTGTGATGGTAGTGGGTTGTTGTGTGCGAAATTGCAGCTGTGATTGGAGGGCTGGTATGGTGCGACCGATTGATCACGCCCCTGCCGCCGGTCGACCGGTGTTTGGATTTTGGCCACGATCTTTTGTTTCTCCCCTTTAATTTTCCTTATTTATTTTTATTTATTTTTTTTATTTTAGTTAAGTTGTAACTTATCCTTTTTCTTTTTCTTTTAGTCCTTTTTCCCATTTAGTATAAGTACAACACGTAGTGTAATTTTGTAAGGACTTTCATAATATATTCATTTTTATATTTTGTAAGGACTCTCAAAAACTAACATAAAAACTAACTAAAAATGAATATATTATGAAAGCCCTTACAAAATTATACTAAGTGTTGTACTTATACTAAGTGGGAAAAAAGGACTAAATGAGAAAGAAAAAGGACTAATTAAATTTTTGAGAGTCCTTACAAAATGGAGGTGATGGGGTTACCTCCAACAAACCCCATCTCCTCCATTTTCTTGGTGGTTTGACACCCGTTAATGCAAGTGGATACGTTTCATCTTCTTCTATCTTGCTATTTAAGTTTTGTTCCCTAATTTTCCATGCTTATTTATTATTTCAAGCTTAGTGTAATTTATAGTGTTAATTTAATTAGTTGCTTTAATTAATTAACTAGTTTAATTTTTTATTTTAATCATCTATAGTGCCCAATTTAATCTAGGTTGTGTCGGATTGAACTCACCTAGGGTTGATTTAGTTGCTTTGCTTTAGTGATGAATTTATTTTGTTCTTGTCTATATTGGTTTGTCCTAGTTATTATGCCTAGGAGATTTAATAGGGTATATAATGTATTCTTAGTATTTATGATCTTGCGTGCGTAATTTTCGGGGTATTTGTTGATGCCAAAATCTTATTAGACTTTAATGCGTATTTAGGGGTGTGAAAAGTCTGGATTTAATTAACAGTCGAAACGAGACGTGATATTGATAGACTCGTCGACCTTTGTAACCATTTATACTAATTAAATCTAGGTGAGGGATGTTCGGCGCATCTATAGATTTTATTCCGATCTTAAATTTAGTTTAAATACAATTATGCCTAGTTTATCTTATCTTTCTTTTTAGTTAGAAAACATCTTTTACACTTTTATTAGTAAACCAATCAAATTCTAGCAACTCGTCTTTGTGGATTAGATGCCCGGATTGGTCTCTATACTCCTTTAAAAATGTGTAGTCATAGTTTAGGTTTTTGTATAAAGTTGATGAGCCAAAAATAAAACAACCAACGCATAGGTGACTCTCACACCGCGGAGAAACCCTGCCCTAATCACCAACATGTATCATCTTTATTCGATTAAAGGATGCAAAAACAAATATAATTTACTCAATTTTATAATTTCCTAAGGATCATGTCATCCCATGGGATAGGCACCACCGTTTCATCTAACTCTTCTAAATGGTATGAGTTGCTTCCTCCCTTTTAGATTATTCTGTAGGTCCACTTCCAGTGTGGTGATGATTTACCATCATAGGTTTTTTTTCCATTGAAAGAAACTTTCTAAGCACTAGATCACCAACATGTTCCCTGACCTTGAATTTATTATTGTGATTTTGACAAGTTCTTAATGGTATATTGTAAGGTGCAAAAGATCTTTTTCTTTTCCTTCTTCGACCAGGTTAAGTTTATGATTTAGGTGATTATTATTGTGGCTATCCTGAAAAAATTCAAACCTAAGAGTTGGTAGATCGATCTGTATAGGGATGAATAATTGCATGCTATATCCAAAGAAACATGGACTTTCTCCCGTGTATTTCATTGGAGTAGTTTATTAAGCCCAAAAGACTCACAGAAGTTCATAAACCCATATTCCTTTAACATTATTTGGTCTTCACTTGATCCTGACGAGGGGAGTCTTATTAGTGATTTTTGCCTGCCTTTTTCACTATGGGAAGACCATTGAGTCATAATTATTTTGGATCCCATATTTTGAGCAAAAATCTTTGAATGTGTCATTATTGAATTACGTCCCATTATCTTATACCAAAGACTTAGGGTTATTGAATTAGTGATAATGTTTTTTTATACAAAATGTCTAGCGTTGGTTGTGACACCACATCTAATTAAATATCGGGTGATCAGACCATTATAGAATTAAAGCGGGTTTCTCATATGGTTCATTCTTAGCATCACTGTCGAAAACCAAGTGAAATACTAACTACCTAAGTTAATTAAACCGGTGCCAAATTTTATCTTTCAAATAAACAAGATAAAAGAACAGTTTGAAAAATAAAACAACATTCACAAGATACTAGAATCCAAACCATCACTAATATGTAAAAGCATCAAAGTCATGCCAAATAAACCGCCAGTTATAACTATAACCAAGCAATCATCCATAATCCAAGTACTAGGTAAAACTGATACAAAACTGCAACTGCAATGTAATCAACTGACAACAGGTCTACACATGAGATATAAGAATGAGATTCGATGCTAGATTTGAATGAAAGAGTTGGCTATGCAATAATCCTGTCAGCATCCACAGTGCTACAGCTCCAAATCCCTGGAATGGAATCAAGTATGGCGCCCTTATGGCTAGATAAATAAAAGTTTTTTGAAAACCTTTATATATCAAGAGTTAGTACTCAAAACACTTTTAAAACATTTAACAAGTAATTTATCGCAATATAAAATCGATTATTGATTACACATGTTAGGTTTGCACACACTCCCTTGAGTTTCCTCGCCTCCATATCTATCTCTACTAAAGTATAAAATTGATCTTATCAATAAGATCCTCTCCTATACTGCCTATCCTGTACGATTGATTATTCACACATCTCCCAATGTCCTTCATTACTTAGGAAACATGCACATATGTTACATTTAAGCATCATAATTAAGTCTCACCACTTAATTTATAAATTAATTCAGAATTTATCATTCAACTTCCAATATTAAGTTTCACTACTTACTTTACTGTAGATCATCCCCAATCTATTTAATTTGTAATTAAGATTCTCTCTACTTAATTTACCATATATATGTATGTCTATGTATATATATATATATCATCTACAAGTCTACTTTCGCACATAACTAGAACATCATGAAGTATGTAAATTTCGCACACAATGTATACTATAAGGATTATTTGTCTGGATAATCACCCAATCATCCTATCATTTACATTGGTCCAGATACCCCTCGACCCCTAAGTAAATGTTAAGCATGTGTATATTGGTTCGGATACTCATTGATCGCAATATCATTCATCTTTGATTTGGTCCAGATATAATCGACCCCACATCGAGCTTTCATGCATTGGTCTTGATAATCATCGACCCCAATACATAATTTAGCATACTTTAGGTATTCATAAGGCCTACGTATCGATATAATAGGTATTCACCCAACCAAATTATTTGTACTAGTACGTAATATTTTTTGTCTCCAATATTCATCGTACTTTATCATTTATTTACAAATGTGGTTCACTTTTATAATTATTTGAGTGTTCACACAACTCTAAGGTTCTAGTTACCCCATATTATATAATAATTCAGTAGTTACCATCTTTACTTTATTGATGCACATAGTTTCATTAGATTCTCGTAATTCTTTATCCTTCTCTCAGATTAATTACGAATTAATTTAACCAATCCCATTCCCGACTTAATTATCTCTCTAAGACGAAGTAATACTCCCACCATAGGCCTACTATAAAATAATAGGTCTCCCTATATTATTTTCACAAGTCCTTAAAGATTTTCCACTACATCCATTTACGAATACAAAAGAAAAAGGGAAAGTTCAAAATTTAGAGAACCGACCCCATTCGGCTTCCCATGATCGAACTGGTCCATTATTCATTTGAGCTAGAATCTAACCGCACCCTCCAGGGTCAGACCGATCCGTTTTTTGCAACTTCATTCTCTCAATTTCGCAGCAACATTTTACACCATTTATTATTCACCCAAACCGCATAATTCTTCACCAAATTCGCAATAGATTGTTGTTAACTATTACTACATGAGTTAATATTCTAACATTTCAAACACATTAAAACTTCATCGAAATCAATCAAGAATGAATCAAACCCCAAAAACTCTTTTATAAATATAATTTTGTGTTTATCCATTTCATTCAATCCAAAACCCATATTTAAATCCATAATAATAATAAAAATTCTTCTGATTTAACATTCTCTATGGATATAAACCCTAACTACATGAATTTCACCCAAACATGAAATTAGTTAGTACTTTCATCAAAGGTTTTTAGATAAAATCAATCTATTCATGAAAGCCCTACTCATGGGTATTATAACATCAATTTGATTTGAAATAAACACTTTCCTTAGATTGATTGATCTGATTTCTTGGTTATTTGTTGATGATTGATTGCTTCTCCTCCAATCTTCTTTTCTAATTTCCTTGGGGTGCAAGAAACCATTCGTCACCTTCACAGTCCTCTCCTTAAGCTTTGGGAAAATGGTTCTCTCTTTTCTCTAATGGACTCTCTAGTAATTTTTTGTTATGAACCCTAACCCTAATCTCTAAATATCACATATATGTATCTAAATTTCGTAGGTCCCTTGACCTCTTTTTGAAAAATGATCGAAATGTCCTTCATAGGTGTTGGTTTGGTCCAAAATTGACCTGAGACCCAAACTATACTTTTGGGTACACTATTTCGGCTATTTAGACCTATCTGGAGTCATCCGTGACCTATAAATTGCCATACGAGTAACTTAAAATATATTTCTCATTTGTCACCTTAAAATAGTCTACACGTAACTCCCGGTGATATAAATTATAATACGCCCATATCACTTGCTATGACATATAATAATAATCATTTATTATTTACTATTCACACTTAGTAAATTTCATCAAAACATTAATCAGTATTTATCACTCGATTAATGTTTTGCAATCACATTTATTAAATAAATCACATTAAATTACTTCACTGGCATAATTTAAGTAATTTCATTTTCCGAATTGATTTATGAATTAATTAAATTAGAAATACATAGAAATACGGGTATTACATACTTCCCCCCTTACAAAGGAATTTCGTTCACGAAATTGGGACATACCTGTGGTGAATACCTCTGGATACTGCTCTTGCATGTCATCCTCCCACTCCCAAGTTGCCTCATGTGTATTGTGATGTCCCCACTGAACTCACACTAGTGACACCACTTTGGATCGCAATTTACACTCACCATGATCTAAAATAACCATTGACCTCTCCTCATATGAGACGTCTGGATGTAAGTCAGTATCCTCAAGTGGAATGTGACAGAAAGCCCTCTCACTCCTCCTGTATTTATTCAGTGATGACACTTGGAACACCCCGTGTATCCGCTGAAGATGCTCTGGAAGTCCCAGTTTGTATGCTACTGGTCCCACCCTATCTATAATAAGAAATGACCCCACATACCTCGGTGATAATTTCCCTTTCTTGTCAAATCTCATAACCCCTTTCATAGGAGATACTCGAACTAACACCTGGTCGCCAACCTCTAACCCTACATATCTCCTGTCGATGTCGGCAGAACTCTTCTGCCTATCCTAAGCTATTTGAATGTGTCCTTGAATCAACTCAATCTTGGCAGTAGTGTCCTAAATCATATCGGGCTTTAACAATTTGTTTTCCCCACCTCTAACCAGCATACGGGCGAACAATAAGGTCTCCCATACAGTGCCTCAAATGATGCCATCCCGATAGTACATTGGTATGAGTTGTTATACATAAACGCTACCAATGGAAGGTATCTCTCACAATCTCCCCCAAAATCTAAGACACACATCCTCAGCATGTCCTCCAACATCGAATTCACACTCTCTATTTATCTGTCTATTTGGGGGTGATATGTAGTACTCAATCTCAAGTCAGTACCCATAGCCTCCTGAAGCGACACAAATACTTTTTCTCTATCAGACACAATATTAATTGGGACTCCGTGTAGCTTAACAATCTTCAAAATGAATAGTTGTGCATACTGTACCGTGTCATAGTTGGTGCAAACTGGTAAGAAGTGGGCAACCTTGGTCAACCGATCCACTATCACCCATATCGAATCGTGATCCGCTACGAAGTAGGTATCCCAGTAATGAAATCCATTAATATGCTCTCCCACTTCCATACAAGAATCTCAAGTCACTATAGCATCCTCGAAGGTCTCTGATGGTCAACTTTCACTAGTCGATAAGTAACACACTTTTAGATAAACTCTGTTATATCTATCTTCATGCCGGCCCAACATTATTGTCTCCTCATGTCATGGTACATCTTATCCCCACCGGGATGTACCGCAAACCGGGAACCCTGAGACTTGGCCATCACTTCCCGCCTCAATTCGCATCCTCGAGAACTAGCAATATCTTATTAAAAAGCAGGACTCCCTCTAAGCTGACTGAGTAAGACTCTGCACACTCAGCTAATAACTGCCTAACCCCGTCCAAACAGAACTGGTCCTCTTCCAGTGCCTTCACCGCCCGCATAACAATCTCAGGTGACAGCGATAACTTCCATGTATGCTCTGAGAACCGCATCCTCCTATTAGAGCTCACTCCACTTTGGTTTCTACACCTCCGTTAAATCTCTAGTAGGTCATCGGCTCAACGCGTCTTCCACCACGTTAGCCTTAACAGGATGATATTGTATATCAAACTAGTAGTCTTTCATGAATTCTAGCCATAAACTCTGCCTCTGCCTCATATTCAAATCCTTTTATGTGAAGAGATACTGAAGTGATTTATGATCCGTCAATAATGTGAACTGTTGTCCCAACAGGTAGTGTCTTCGTATCCTCAACTCAAAGACGACCGCTGCCAACTATAGGTCATGGGTGGGATAATTCTTTTCGTGGAGATTTGGCTTTGGAGATGCATAAGCTATCTCCGTCTCTTCCTGCTGCAACACAACACCAAGTCCCTACAAGGATGCATCTCGTGCAGACCCAATACTCCATTCCACTCCTAGGCAATGCAAGTATGGGTGCTGATGTCAATTTATCCTTCAGCTCGTTGAAAGCCAACTAACATTGGTCTCTCCACACATATGGTACTCCCATACAAGTCAAGTCTGTCAAAGGCCCAATAATCTTTGAGACCCCCCTGATGAAGCGATGGTAATATCTAACCAACCCCAAGAAACTGTGAATCTAGATCAGTGTCATGGGCTGCCCCCACTCCCTTACCGCCGATACCTTACTTGAATCAATAACTATGCCTATCTCTGACATAACGTGGCCAAGAAACTTTACATACCGAAGCCAAAATCCACACTTATTAAATTTAGTGTATAACTGATGGTCCCATAATGTCTTCAGAATCATCCTTAAATTCTTGTCATACTCCTCCTTCGTCAATGAGTAAACCAGGATGTCATCGATGAATACTGTCACAAACTGATCTAAAAACTCTCAAAATACTCTTTTTATGAAATCCATGAACACTGCAGGTGCATTGGTGAGCCCAAATGGCGTCACCGTGAACTCGTAGGATCTATACCGTGACATGAAAATGTTATTAGGAATATCCCCCTCCCGAATGCATAATTAGTGATAGCCTGACCTTAAATCGATCTGAGAGAACTATGCAATCCCTCTAACGAAAGTCCTAATAGTGAAAAAAGTGTCGTGTTAATAACGTCGGTATACGTCATCAACGCTAGATTTCCAATCTAATTTTGCCTGATCCTCCATGGCAAGCCATCCATAAACTTTACCTTCTTCCTCTCTTCATTGCTAACCTTGTCTGGTACAAAATTTACCAGACAGGTGAACTCCTCCTCATAATCAGCAACTGAGCGATCACCCTGGCATACCTCACCAAATATCTTCCTCGTCTCTGCCTCCACTGCGGGAAAGAACTTACAGTTAAACTGCACCCAGAACTTCGTATTAGTCATCGATTATCTCTCCTCAGTAGTGGTCACCGACTCCCACCACTGAAGGGCTTCCCCTTCTAGCCTGAAGGTGGCCAACATTTGTCTTTGAACCTCACTACAATCTAACATGCGCAGGTGGCGCTGAATGTTCTTCTTCCATTGGCATGCCTCTACTGCATCCATGCCACCCTAAAACTTGAGTGATGGCCTTTCTGGAGGGTCTATGATTCTCTGCCAAGTGGGTGGCCTTTGCTGGGCCAGAATAACTGGTGCTACGGGCTGCTGAGCCTGATCCCGAGGGAAGTGGAATGCCATGGCCCTCATAGCTGTCTCTACTGCCTGAGCTACTATCACTGCCACCTGAGTAATAGAAATCATCTCCAGTGGTGGTGGTGGTGGTGGTACCTGCTACTCCTGAGGATCCCCCCTAACCTCATCTCTAGTTGTGGCCCTCTCAGCTCACTCTCTCCTCGGCAGCATTTGAAAGTAAATCGAATTGTATGAGCATAAAGTTTGTACAAAATATAATAGCAGAAGTACGATAACTCAAAGCACTCAACGATATAAGCAACAACCCTAATAATAGGGCTCTATATCAAACAAATTATACGCTGAAAACATAGTAAGCCATACAGATTCTATGGACACTAGAACCTGGTGCTATGATAGCATCTGTGACACCCCATTTAATTAAATATCGGGTGATCATGCCTTTATCGAATTAAAATAAGTTTCTCATATGGTTTATTCTTAGCATCACTATCAAAAACCAAGTTAAATACTAACCACCTAATTTAATTAAACTGTTGCCAAATTTTACCTTTAAAATAAATTGGATAAAAGAGCAGTTTGAAAAATAAAATAACATTCACAAGATACTAGAATCCAAACCATGACTAAAATGTAAAAGCAATAAAGTCAAGCCAAATAAATCATCGGCTATAACTACAACCAAGCAACAATCCACAATCCTAAATGAAAGAGTCCGCTACTCAATAATCCTGTCAGCATCCACAATGCTATAGCTCCAAATCCCTAGAATGGAATCAAGTATGGCTCCCTTGTGGATGGACACCTAAAAGGTTTTTGAAAAGATTTATCTATCAAGAGTTAGTGCTCAAAATATTTTTAAAACATATAATAAGTAATTTATCACAATATAAAATCGGTTATTGATTACACATGTTAGGTTCAAACACACTCCCTTAAGTTTCCTCACCTCACATCTAATGTGCACACGTAACATGCCACACTTAGCCCACCTAACAACCACTCCCTAGATATTTTTACTAAAGTATATAACCGATCTTATCAATAGCATCCTATCCTATACTACCCATCCAGAATGATTCATTATTCACATATCTCGTAATGTCCTCCACTACTTATGTAACATTCACATACGTTACATTTAAGCATCATAATTCAATCTCACCACTTAATTTATAAATTAATTCAAAATTTATCATTCAACTTCCAATATTAAGTTTCACCACTTACTTTACTGTAGATCATGACTAATCTATTTAATCTGGTAATTAAGATTATCTTTACTTAATTTACCATATATATATATATATATATATATATATATATATATATCATCTACAAGTCTACTTTCGCATATAAGTAGAATATCATGAAGAATGTATATTTCGCACATAATATATACTACAAGGATTATTGGTTCGGATAATCATCGACCCTAATCATCCTATCATTTACATTGTTCCGCATATCCCTCGACCCCAAAGTAAATATTAAGCATGTGTATATTGCTTCGGATACTTATCGACCCCTATATCATCCATCTTCGATTTGGTCCAGAAAATCATCGACCCAAAATCGAGCTTTCATGCATTGGTCCGAATAATCATCGACACCAATAGAAAATTTAGCATACTTTAGGTATGCACAAGGCCTAAGTATCGGTAGAATAGGCATTCACACAACCACATTATTTATACTAGTACGTAATATTTTGTCTCTCTAATATTCACCGTAGTTTAACATTTGTTTACAAATTTAATTCACTTTCGTAATTATTTGAGTGTTCACACAATAGTAAGGTTCTACTTACCCCTTGTTAAATAATAATTCAGTAGTTACCATCTTTACTCTACTGATGCACATAGTTTGTTTAGATTGCTGTAATTCTTTACCCCTCTCTCATATTAATTATGAATTACTTTAACTAATCCCTTTAACATCTTAATTCTCTCTCTAAGACGAAGTCATACTCCCATCGTAGGCCTACTATAAAATAATAAGTCTCCCAATATTATTTTCACAAGGGCTTAAGGATTTTCCACCACATCCATTTTGGAATACAAGAGAAAATGAAAATTTTAAAAATCTAGAGCACCAAACCGATCCGGCTTCCGAGGACCGAAGCAGTTTGCTATTTAGTTAAGGTCGAACCGCACCCTCCGAGGTCGGACTGGTCCATTTTTCTACAACTTCGTTATCTCTGTTTCGCAGTAGCGTTTTACACCATTTATGATTCACCCAAAAATCATAATTATTCACTAAATTCACAATCGATTGTTCCTAACTATTTCAAACTGAGTTGAGATGATTTCTTACATTTCAAACACATTAAAACTTCACCAAAATCAATCAAGAATGAATCAAACCCCAAAAACTCATTTATAAATCTAGTTTTGTGTTCATCCATTTCATTCAATCAAAAACCCATATTTAAATTCGTAGTAACAATCAAAACTCTTATGATTTAACATTATTTACTGATATAAACCCTAACTACATGAAATTTCACCCAAACATTAAATAAATGGGTTGTTTTCTTCAAAGGTTTTTAGATAAAATCAATATATTCCTAAAATCCCTACTCATAGGTATTATAACATCAATTTGATTTGCGATAAACACTTGCCTTAGATTGATTGATCTAATTTCTTAGTTATTTGTTTATGATTTATTTATTCTCCTCCAATCTCCATTTTCCAATTGCCTTGAGGTGCAAGAAACCCTTTACCACCTTCACAATTCCCCCCTTAGGCTTTGGGATAATGGTTCTCTCTTTTCTCTAATGGCCTCCCTAATATTTTATGTTATGAACCCTAACCCCAATTTCTATTTATCAGATATATGGTTCTAAATTTCGTTGGTCCCTTGACTTCTTTTTAAAAAAATGACAGAAATGCCCTTAATAGGTGTTAGTTTGGTCCAAAATTGACCCGAGACCCAAACTATACTTTCAGGTATACTATTTCGATCCATTATTAGTCATTTGTGACCTCTAAATTCCCATTAAAGTCACTTAAAAAATATTTCTCATTTATCACCTCAAAATAGTCTGCATACGAATCCCGGTGATATAAACTAGAATACGCACATATCACTCATTATGCAGTATAACAATAGTAATCATTTATTATTTACTATTCATACTTAGTAAATTTCGTCAAAATATTAATCAGTATCTATCTCTCGATTAATATTTTACAATCACATTTATTAAATAAATCACATTAAATTACTTCACTCGCATAATTTAAATAAATGTATTTTCGTAATTGATTTTCGAATTAATTAAATTAGAAATACGCAGAAATACCAGGTATTACATCGGTCTCCTTGATATGTGTCAATGGTTCAGTCACCGCCCATTATGTGTAGTAATCAGTGGAAGTGATCAGGAAATTTTAATTTATAGGATCCATATATAGGGGTCCTACACTCTCCATGCCCTATTAAGAGAAGGATCATGAGATAGTTGAGGTCATCTGTTGGTTGCTTGATGATAAGTGAGAAATTGTGGCACTTCAGAATGAACTAGATCACATCATTTTGTATAAAAGGACACCAATAACCCTGTAAAATCTATATATAGGACAATGAACTTCCTCATGAGCACCACATCTATCATCTTGCATTTCAATAAGGATTTCATCTACTTGATCTAGGTGAAATCACTTAAGCATGGGTCTTTCGAATGATCACTGGTAAAAAAATTCCTTAAATTTAAGGTAAAACCTAGCGTGTACTAGTTTTTTAGTATGCGGGCATCTTTTTTGTCTTATAGGAGGTATTCATTATTTAGATTGGTAATGATGGGTTCCATTCAGGATGGCTTCGAATCGATCTTCATGCTGTCTTGCTCTAATTCTAGTTTATCGATACTTGATCGACCAATATTTTTTATCTCTGCTATACTTTTGATATTCTTATCAATTGCTAAAGCAAATGTGGTTAGGGCGTTAGCATGACTATTGCAGTTCCTTGACAACTATTCGATTGAGGAAAATTTAAAAGTCTGTAGGATTTTTTTTCTCTGTCCCGGTAGGTGAGCATTTAAGGATATCTAGACTCATATTCCTTCATAAACGGTTAGGTGTCAGATGAGGGTCATAATGAATGGTGAATATTATTCTCCCATGGAAATATCCTTTTTAAGGCAGATTATCGTGGCCTCATATTCCATCTCATTTTTTAAATCCTTAAACCCAAGTTGAACTTCTTATTCAATGAGGCATCCTCACGGGGTGATGAAAATAATTCCAATGCTAGTGCCTCGTTCAGTAGATGTTTCATTAGTGAATTAACTCAACTTGGGTATTAGATTATCTTTCTCTGGAATAAACATGTCTAGACGATGACTCGACATAATAGCTTCTTCCTCTGGGCTTATGGAGTACCCGGTAATGAAGTTGACTAATAATTTACCCTTTATGTCAGTTCGAGGATCTAAACAATATTAAGATTAACCAATTCTAATAACCACTTAGTCATTCTATTAGACAAATTAACTTTATTTAAAACTTCTTTGAGAGGAAAATAGATCATAACGACTATATTTTCATGTTGCAAATAACCTTTTGCAACAATTTTTTCCTTCCCACGTTCCTGACACTAGCCATCATGCTATAGATATCTTGTAAGGAAATTTTTTCATCGTTGCTAAAAATATGTTATAATGAAATTTTTTTTGGGGGAAAAAAACTTTTTTGTTGCAAAAAAGTTCTCATATTTCGACTAAAAATCTTTTACAATTAATATTTTATTGCAAAAGATACAATAAATCCTTGCAAAAAAAGTACTTTTGTCTTCAATTAATAATCACCTTTATAACGATAGGTTTCAGCAACATTTATTTCATTGCATAAGATAATGTGCGATGTATAAGATTCCGTGCTAAAAGTTATGATTTTTGGCTGAAATATTTTTGCAACTTATTTTTTTGTTGCAAAAGAATACTACTTTGGTTACACAAAAAGACCCATTCATAATAATAGTGTAACTGCAATAAATATTTCCTTGCAAATTATATTAGATAACAAAATAAATAAAAGAAAATTAAGTAAATACACATAATTTAAAGATGTTATATTATGTCCAAAACATAAATGAGCTACTATTCATGTCACAATGAAGCTCAAGAGTAAATAATACTTCATAACTAAGACATGAATTTAAACTAGTTTTCTCATCAAAAACAAAATGATAAAGTCCACACTTATTGTCATGAAAGCTGATTCAAAGGGACAAAAGATCCTTCAGGGACATATTCCTTAGGCACAGCGTCTTTCTCGGAAAGCATGGCAGTCTTCATTGCAGCCATCTCCGATACAGGATTTTGGACTAGAATTTTCAAATCTACGGTTTATGTTTATAAGTTTTTGTTCTCCAATTCAAAATTATGCATGTGTAGTGATTTCAAAGGTCGAGTATCAATACCCTTCACATATCCCGACCTTTTTCCAAGGACAATCCTATAGATTGATGCTTCATTAGAATTCTCCGAGCATTTTGCAATTCAATGACCTCTTTCTACAAAGAAAAATAAAAGAATATGTTACACTATCACTTTGACTATGTTTTACACTATTTAAAAAAATTGAGAGAGTTTCCTTTGTTTATTTATAAAATCCAACCTGTTGTGACACAGAAATTACGAATCCAAGAACTGTAGCTACAAGTAAATAATCAATGCATCCTTTCCAGTGATTTCACTTTATTTTTCAAAAAAAATGGGCAGAGTTTCCTTAATTTATTGGTGAAATCTAACCTGTTGTGACATAAATCTGTAATCCCACAAAACTCCGTTCAATCGATTTCAACACAAATCAATCTAACCCGAACGGTTTGGGAGTAATGGTTTATGTTTAAGTATGTAAAATATTCTTCTTTTATATACTTACAAAGCCAAACTCCGATTCTTCACTAACCCACTAGTTTTTCTTCGTCCAATGAGTATCATAAAATATTTTAATCTTCCCTTTTAGCTTCTCATATATTTTACCTACCTATTAACATACGAAAATAAAAACACATAAGTACATGTATCCACAAAAATTAAAATATAATATGTCCAATGTGTGTCGTAAAATATTTTAATTTGGCCCTTCGGCCCACCTTAATGTTTATTACCATCATACTCATGCTTAAGGCTAAGTTTAGGAAATATAGCAACTAATATCATCATTTTGGGCAATTGATTATATATATTTTAGGATATACTTTGTATTAATATAAATTCCATTCACATATTTATGTGAAAGTACAAACGACCTTATTTAGAAAATACAGATGCCAGCATTAGTAGTAAAGGTTGCCCCTGAATCAATTAAAAGAATGGTTTACTTTCATCCATGAAATATATTTTTCTAAATAAAAGGTGTACATATTACTTATGATTTATAGAAACCAAGTTCATTGGAAGAGATGTAAATGTCACTTTGTTTTTGGATCCCATATATTTTCTCTTATCAATATCCTGCTCCCATTTATATTCCTTATCTTTACTTGAATAGTTATATGTTTCACAGTATTCTTTCGCACTTCACCCTACTATTATACAACACAATTGGTAGTTAAAAATGATACTCCATAACATTAAATAAAATATGATACCTTATCAGGATAGAATAGACGATAAATAAAATAAATACTAGCGAAGACATTTCATAAACGAAAAAACATTAAAGTTAACATGACACACAATATGACAAGCATGTTTTCCTAATGGTTAGACATTGTGCCATAAGAGGCATTGATCGAATCACCCTTTCGACTATGTGGATGTTGCTCCCATCCTATAATTCTTGATATGTAGATTTTTGGACAATTAGCCCTACTATCAGTTTGGAGAGATTATGTATTAAATTTTGCTTATAGTTTTACTAACTAACTCCAACTCCAAATCACTTCCACCACCAATCCAAATTACAAATTATCAAACCAAACAAAAATCAAACTATTGTAAATCGCAAACCAAACCAAATCAAAATGTTACAATTCACATAATGTAAGTGACAAAGAGAGAAGTTCCTCTTGTAATAAACTTAAAGCGAGTGATGTCTACTTGATTTTTGGCTTTACAAAAAAGTCCCTTGGTGAAAAGGAATTTCTGGGGCCTTAATGTTGATTTCTCAAATCAAGGATAACTTACATCTAATTTGCAGAACCAATAACTAAAGTATTATATTTTACACCTTTTAAGTGATATTTATTAGTAAAAAAACTTAGTTGTTGGCATGTTGGGAACTAATTGTGACAGACCAATAATTTAAGCATAGTTGTAAAATGTCAATATATATCAATTATTATGTTTTCAACATGATAGGCTTGAGGAAGGTGAAAACTGTCAAACTTTTAGATTCTCTTCATGAAAAGATTCAAGTAGAAAAGCAATACACGTTTCATAATAATTTCCCCAGACAATTTTGTAAAGACCAATACAAGAAATAATGAAATCAAAATCATAATATTGAATAGTGAAACTTGAGCATTGTTTAGGTTAGCACAAGATATTTTCACCGAGGTGAGAGATAAAATAAAGAAAAGTATTTTTTATTATTCCATGTTAAAACTTTTGTTTGTAATTGTAAATAATTGCACATGCTATATTATGTGATTTTGGAAAGAAAAAAAAACAGTGAACAAAACTTAACACTAAATTATTGAAATTAATTTTCACCATTTTTCTTTAAGTGAACTAAATAGTGTCATAAAGTGACTAGAGCCACCTAAAATCTTCTTATAGGCACTACTCTACAACATCACGAAAAATTCATAAAACTATTCTTTTGTCTTTAGTTGTATTATCATTAGCTTATAAAACAAAGGATCGGGTACGACATAAGAATACCAAGTATATGTAAGATTTGGAAGAAGATAATAGCAGCTTCCCAAGTTTCATAATCAATTTTTAGTGAAAGTAGAATTAGAAATTTAAGGTTTAACCCTGTTTTCATATTGTGAACTGTGTATATCACACACATTTGGGATTTCATGACAGTACCAACTTTTTCATGTCCGTGAACATGCCTTTCAATTTTGTGGTAAACTGGTGCGCACATTTTATCTTGAGCTTCATAGTCAAACTCCTCTCGGCATCATCTGAGATAAATTTTCCCACTACCAGCCATTTTGCCAAATGTTGTTTATATTATTGTAAGAGGGAAGTCAAATCTTGGAAAATACCAAATTTTTGTACGTGTTTGACTTGAGCAACTTTGGTTGCGCCTACATATCCGTTATGCTCGGAATCAAACTCAGCATAGTTTGTGGGTTCGTACTATTCGCCAAAAAACTCATTGTGGTGGTTTTTCGGAGAGGTGGGAGGTGGTGAAACTACTCTCAAAACAACTCTTAAAACTCTTCCCCAAAACACTTTTCTAAAAACTCTCTAAAAACTCATAAGACAAGAAAAATCTTTTCTCCCAAGAAGTTCTTTCTCAAATATATGGGGATAAGGCATATTTATAGGTAAAACCAACACAAGTGGGTCGCCACATGTCAAATAACCCGTGGTGACATATGTCCTATTTTAAGTGGCATGTGTCCAATAACATATGTCAAACTCTTTAGCACTAGAATATTGTTTAGTTAATGCGTAAATAAAGCACAAATACGCGTGATATGTCCGACGTGCATAATAATACTCCAATCGCATAAACACATGGACTTTTATCAATTTTAATCATCTCTAATTTCATTTAATAATTAAATGAGAGGCTTATTATTAAGCCCCTCCTAAATTTTTCCCCTCGTACATATAGTTGATATATCGATGCAAGTGTAAAATATATCGACTGTATGTACGAAACACCTTTAGTCGGTTTTGATATGTTTGATCAACCTGTGAATCGTGGGTAATAATCCCGTACCTCATTTCATCTTGATGATGTACTTTTACCTCATATCTCACATTTTGTGATAAACTGCAATCTCATATTTCATATCTCAGATACATGATATACATCAATCTCATATCTCATATCTTAAATCTCAATTCTTTTTAGGCTTTTATCTCATAGGTTATTTCGAAGGACCTCATTTTATCATTCTTTTCATATGAATGATATACTATGAGTGTTTCCCCCATTCCTATTTAAATGAACATGCATCCACGATTTTATTATGGTTGTTCATAACTCTGCTTTTGGTAAAAAATATTATCATGGACACATAATAACTACTTCATCGTTCTGTTTCATCATTATCAACTAAGCTTGGTGGAAGTATTATTATGGTTTCATCGTTCTCTTTCAATATTTTATTTCATGCACACGTTTTTACTCGTTTTAATCACAACGATATTTCTTACGCATGTACATATTATTGACTCGCCCAAATTGCCACTTTTTAAGTTTTTTTCGCAAACTCGCACCTACGATGTGACTTAATAATGAAGACATACTTGTTAAGTTTTTTCGCAAATTCCACCATTAGAGGTGACTTAGCAATGAAAATACGATTTGTTAAGATTTTTCTTCCACCGTTAGAGGTGACTTAACAATCAAAATACACGTGTTAAGATTTTTCGTAAACTCCACATATAACGGTGACTTAACAATGAAACCATTTGTTAAGGTTTTGCGTAAACTCCACCTATATGGGTGACTTAACAATGAAAACACTTGTTTAAGATTTTTCGTAAACACCACCTATCTCGGTGACTTAACAATGAAAACACTTGTGAAGATTTTTCGTAAACCCCACCTATAACGGTGACTTAACAATGAAAACACTAGTTAAGATTTTTTGTAAACTCCCTATATCGGTGACTTAACAATGAAAACACTTCTTAAGATTTTTCGTAAACTCCACCTATAACGGTGACTTAGCAATGAAAACCACTTTTTAAGATTTTTCGTAAACTCCACTTATAACGGTGGCTTAACAATGAAAACCACTTGTTAAGATTTTTCGTAAACTCCACTTACAACGGTGACTTAACAATGAAAACACATGATAAGATTTTTCTTAAACTCCACCTATATCGGTGACTTAACAATGAAAACACTTGTTAAGATTTTTCGTAAACTCTACCTATAATGGTGACTTAACAATGAAAACACTTGTTAAGATTTTTCGTAAACTCCACCTATAACGGTGACTTAGCAATGAAAACTAGTTGTTAAGATTTTTCGTAAACTCCACCTATAACGGTGACTTAACAAAGAAAATCATTTGTTTAAGATTTTTCATAAACTCCACCTTTAACGGTGACTTAACAATGAAAACACTTGTTAAGATTTTTCGTAGACTCCAACTATAACGGTGACTAAACAATGAAAATACTTATTAAGATTTTTCGCAAACTCCACCTATAACGGTGACTTAACAATGAAAACACTTGTTAAGATTTTTCATAAACTCATTCTTCTGTATCACTTTTTCAGGACGGGAGACCATACCTGCCGAATGACAAACTGAGCATGGTCCTTTCTTCTGTTTCCATCAGTGACCAACTTCTTCGGATGAGTCAAGTCGTAACAATCGTTGTTCAACTACCGACCAATTTGATAAAGTTTTTTGGAATATAATACGCCTATGTAGAAGACTTATCTTAATACTCACAAAGTTCTCGTAATATGATGTCATATCTGAAGGATGACTACGACTTTGTCAATTTCTGAGTGACAACTAATTAGGGATGGCAATTTAACCCGAACCGTAGGAGTCCCGCCCCGCCCCGCCCCTAATGGGGTGGGTTTTAAAACCCGATTAATGAATTAGGAGCGGGTATGGGTTTAAGAAAAAAACCCGTTTATTAAATGGGGCGGGTTAAGAGTTAGCTGAAATAAAACCGCCCCGCCCCGCCCCGCCCCGTTTAACTTATGCTTATATAAATATCCTTTATATGTATGTTGATTATAATTAAATTATATATATATATATATACACACACACACTCACACACTAAAAAAAATCTTTATATGTATGTTAATTTTGTAAAAGATTTAAGTGAAAATATGAATTGACAATTGGGGGATTGTCTCACTTATTGGAATACGAGCCATTGTATACCTCTAAGACTATAATGTAATATTTTTAATTTTACTATTTTTAAAATTAACACAACCCGTAGGAGCCCCGACCCGCCCCGTTTATTAAATGGGGCGGGTTAGGAGTTAATTTTCAAAAATCCTAACCCGCCCTGCCCCGCCCCGCCCCGTTTATTAAATGGGGCGGGTTAGGATTTTTGAAAACCCGCCCCAAACCCGCCCCGTTGCCATCCCTACAACTAATTAACCCATTTGAACTCTTTGCGAAAGAAACTGAAGTAGCTTTTATAATGGCATGCTTGGATGTTACTATACTCTAAAGGTTCACCAATCTAACCTTGTCGTGGAGGATGTTGAAGAAGATTTATACTACAAGCTATGTTACATCATAATATCCATTTGTCCCCTTTATTTTATTTTATCTCAAGATAAAATAAAATAAATTACATATACCATTTATAATGCCCACCTGAAGAAAATAAAAGCAACCTAATTATTACATTTCATGGGGTATGTCGCAAACTATCATATCTTTGAATAATGGCTTGATGTTAGCGGCGCTCAATATCTTCTCATTCAAAAGCCTCTGCAAAATATTATCTTTTTAACACAATAACATAATATTGAAAATGGTTAGTAGAACTCGGGAAATATCCAAGTACAATTCTCATCATGCCCCCTTTATTTTATATTATTTAATGTAATAAAATAAAATTAAATAAATAAATAAAGTTCAGGGTCATTTGTGTAATCAATCATATCCACCCATACTCATAGGTGTATCGTTCATAATTTAATGTCGTTTAAGCACATGTCCTATCGAACTCAAGAGAGTGTAAAATATCAAGGTGAATTCTGAATTGTGAAACATACTCAAGTTGTTTCGTAATATTTAGTCACGTTACAACATGGTCTCCAACTATAAAATAATATTTAGGAAATGTTTTATAAAAACTCAGTATTTAGATGAAGGTTCATTATGATCCTCTAACTCATTTTTAGCTTTATTTTATAACATACCATATAGATATATCCTGCAATAAATCGTACTAGCAACCCACAATAGTTGTTTCTTAAGTGGTGTGGTTCATCGCATACACAAGCTGCAGGTGTATCGTAAATAATTCAAGAATCATGTTCATCATGATTTAAAGTCCTGAAATAACATTTTTAAATATTTATAGGATGACATAAAATATTCGAATGAATAAATTATTACGTTTCACCTTTATTTTGTTGTTTAAACAAATGCAACTCAAATTGGAAAAATAACATGAATCATAAAGTGATTCTAATGGGCGTATTATGCATATACTCAGAAATTTAATTTCCAATCGCCACTCATCAATTTAAATAAATGGAAAAAAATGTTCATATCACATTTACCATAGACTAAGCTCAAATACCCACATCAATGTTACACACACTAATATGGACCAACTACACATCATATCATGCTTTATCTTACAAAGAAAAATGTTGGAAAACAAATTGGTTAGACTAACCAATAGCAAACTAACAAAACACACCAGACCATCACCTAGGCCTACAAAAATCAACAATCCCAGCCCAACTTTAATAAACCACGAAAAAAAAAGAAAACACGAAATAAAATTAAATAAAAAAAAGTAGTCTTCGACTGTGGGAAAACATTCAACACAACGCTTGAGTCCAACACCGCCACGCATTACTCACACAACGAAAAACCATGAATCAAAAACCATGGGCAACCACAAAAACCGTTGCAAACCACAAAATCCAAAAACTCAGACACAGTTACCAAAACAAACAAAGTCTTGTACACCAAACTACCTGAGAGAAATCATGACTCTCCAAACACACCCAGAAAAACAAACTCTATTCGTGGTATGGTCCATTAGAGGAAAGTTGATGCGTGAAACAAAAAAAACCTGTGAGCATCATTTTCTTCACAAGTTTGGGGGCAAGCTATTTCTACAAACAGGTGGGTCGGTTTTCTACCCATTAATGGTGAATCGATTCTGGTACTCAGCTGAATTGGCTTAGAGTTTATTTTCTCAAAGTGAAATATATCAAAAAGCGAGGGAGCACTTATCACAATGCAAAATGCGGTGGAGCTCATATATGCTCTATCCGTTTTTTGGATAAATCTCATGTGAATCTTCTGGATCACATGTCGAATCTACACATAGACACAAAACGGTCACTCGTATGGTGATTCGAACAAGTTTCTTCGAACATATATTATAGTTCAGTCCGAGCTTCATCAGGAAAAGGTTCATCGAAGAAAAGCTCTGTCGGTTTGTGCAGGAGGTAAGGTTCTTCGGAGCAAGGATATGGGAAATCTCAAAGGTTCTTAGTATTTTAAGCTCCCACGTTGGTTCTAACATTTTTTATGGTGGATTTTAAGCTCCCACGGTGGGTCTCATCTCGTTTTCGGTTTATACTTCAGTATAAACATATTATGATTCAAAATAAAAGGAATTCATAGTGTGTATGTGTTGGAGATTTTTAAAATAAGAGAGTAAGAGTTTTTTGGGTGTAAAAGCCTTAAAAGTTTGTCCTACATTGGAAGTGTGAGGAAGAGGTGGGAAGCTAACCCAAATATAAAAGGGTATAGTGTCCCACATTGGAAAATGTACAAAGCTAAGTATCACCACTAAGCTATAAAAGGGGTGGGCAACCTTTGAGTCCCACATTGAAAAAATGTTAAGAATTTGTACACTTAATAAGTACAAATGGAAGATGAAGAGTTAATTCATCTAGCATTTAAGAGGCTATTCAAGAGACCTCAATACGGTGCGAAGCACCGTACGCACACGCGCGCGCGCGCGCGCGCGTGCGGGTGCGGGGCAGTGGGCTGTAGAGGCGCTAGTGACGCACTTTGCACTTCGCAGTGGTAGCGGGTTGCCGGGATTCGTCCGGGGCTGCCTAAAAACGGAATTACATTGATACCAAAAACCAGTTTCAGATTTCCATACCCTGCTATTACTCTCTTACAGTTTTCAGGAGATATAAATTCTCTTATTCTGTTTTGTTCACATAAAAAGAATAAGAACTTGATTGACTGTTCTTCGCTGCTACATCCAAGGGCTGTCTTCAAATATACAAGTTGCAGACAGTGCAATTGCTTCATTGTATCTTGAGTACGGATTTGCTGATTCCCGTTTGTATACCGAAATTCTTCGTGTGGGGCAAATACTGTATTTAGAAAAGTGACATCACGCCTTGAAGTTTTATAGTGACTATTCAGAAATCACATTGTTGTATTGAAGTTGACATTTTGAGATATATAAAGAGTTCCATTTCTGTATTTGCATTCATAATTTCCAATAATCTAAATACAGTATTTTGGAAATGGCCGACTCTTCCAAATCACTTCGACAAATAACAGAAAGCTTTGTCAAGTTGGACCATTTTGATGGTGGTAATTTTCTGCGTTGGCAGAAAAAGGTTCACTTTCTTCTAACAACATTGAAGATTGTATATGTCTTGTCACAACCGAAACCAAATGAAGATGAAGATGAAACCATGGAACAGACTAGGCAACGCACAAAATGGGAGACCGATGATTATTTGTGTCGTGGTCACATTCTCAATGCACTTGCTGATAATTTGTTCGACTTGTACCAAAATGTTGGGACTGCAAAAACTTTGTGGGAAACATTGGAGACCAAATATCTAACGGAAGACGCTACAAGTAAGAAGTTCCTTATCGGTCAGTTTCTAAGCTTTAAAATGCATGATAATAGGCCTGTGCTAGAACAATTTCATGACATCCAACGCATCATAAATCATTGCAAACTGAAAAAATTAAACATGGATGATAATGTAATTGTTGCTGCCATAATTGAAAAACTTCCTCCTTCTTGGAAAGACTATAAGAAAGAACTCAAACACAAAAAGGAGGATCTTTCACTTGAAGAATTAGAGACTCATTTAAGAATTGAACAAGAGTCTCGAATTCTAGATGGTAAAGAGGAACAAGAAAATTCTGTTTCTAAGGTCCATGTGGTGGAGGAAGGAAAGGAGCAAAAATATGGCAATCATGGAAAAAATAACAAGCGGAAGAATTTTTCAAATAATTCTAAAGCAAACAAAAAGAAGAAAGGAAATTGTTTTCATTGCAACAAACCAGGTCACTTCAAGAAGGATTGTCGTGAGTTCAAGAAACTAAAGGAAAAAGGAGGGACATCAGACACAAAGCAAAAATTTGCTGCTATGATATCCGAGGCTAATATACTTGGAGAAGACAACTCTTGGTGGGTTGATTCTGGTGCCACAAGGCATGTTTGTAAGGACAAGAACTTGTTCTCTGCCTATGAAACAGTGGAAGGAGATGTTCTCTATATGGGAAATTCATCTACAGCTGCGGTTAAAGGCAAAGGGACAGTGGATCTCGAATTCACTTCCGGGAAAATCCTTAGCCTCACCAATATTTTTCATGTTCCTGATGTTAGGAAAAATTTAGTTTCTGGAAGTCTTCTTAACAAATTTGGCTTTAAGCTTGTATTTGAGTCAGACAAATTTATTCTGACTAAGAATGGTACCTTTGTAGGCAAAGGATATTTGTATGAGGGCATGTTTAAGCTCAATATCAATGAAAAGGATTCTTCTGCTTATATCGTTGATTGTCTTTCATTATGGCATAGTCGTTTAGGACATGTTAATACAAAGAAAATGCATTTCATGGTTAATTTAAATTTAATTCCTAAATATGAGAATGATATGAATGAAAAGTGTAAAATATGCATGCAAACTAAAATTACAAGATTGCCTTTTCCTAAAATAGAAAAAACTACATCTTTGTTGCAATTAGTACATAGTGATGTTTGTGATTTACATGGAACGCCTACTAGAGGTGGTAGTAAATATTTTGCTACATTTATTGATGACTTTTCAAAATATTGTTATGTATATCTTCTAAACTCTAAGGATGATGTGCTTAATAGATTTAAGACATATAAAAATGAAGTTGAAAATCAATGTGATTCTAAAATAAAATATCTTAGATCTGATAGAGGTGGTGAATATCACTTTCCTCAATTTTGTGAAGATATGGGAATTATACATGAAGTTACTGCACCTTATACACCACAACAAAATGGAGTAGCAGAAAGAAAAAATAGGACACTAACTGAAATGGTTAATGCTATGCTTTCTTATTCTGGTTTAAGTAAAGGTTTTTGGGGAGAAGCACTTTTAACTGCATGTCATATTCTGAATAGAATACCTGTTAAAAATAATAGGAAAACTCCTTACGAATTATGGAAGAATAGAAAACCTAATTTAGGTTATCTTAAAGTTTGGGGTTGTAGAGCTATTGTAAGACTACCTGAAACTAAGAGAAAGAAATTAGGAAGCAAAGGTGTTGAATGTATTTTCATAGGTTATGCACAACATAGTAAAGCCTATAGATTTTTGGTTAGTGAACCTAATGATTCTGTTGAGGTAAATACAATAATTGAATCGAGAGATGCAATTTTTTATGAACAAAGGTTTTCTTATATTCCTAGAATTAATAATGAAAAAGAAGTAAGCACTCATTCACAGTTACCTGAAACTCCACTAGTAGAACAAGAAGAGATTAGAAAAAGTAAAAGACTTAGGAAAGAAAAAAGCTTTGGTCCCGACTTTGTAGTCTATCTTGTTGAAGGAACTAGAAACACATCTTGTAATCAATATGCTTTGACTCTTAGCGTTGAAACAGACCCACAAACTTATAGTGAGGCAATTAAGTCTGTAGATTCAGCATTTTGGAAAGAAGCTATAAATGATGAAATGGATTCAATTTTTGGAAATAAAACTTGGAAATTAGTGGACTTACCTCCAGGATCTAAACCCATTAAGTGTAGATGGATTTTTAAAAAGAAAATGAAAATAGATGGAACAATTGATAAATTCAAGGCTAGATTGGTTGCTAAAGGTTTTACACAAAAAGAAGGAATTGATTATTTTGATACCTATGCACCTGTTGCTAGAACCGCCACTATTAGAATTTTAATTGCATTAGCATCTATATATAATTTTGAGATTCATCAAATGGATGTGAAAACTGCCTTTTTAAATGGTGACTTAGAAGAAGAAATTTACATGGAACAACCTGAAGGGTTTGTTATGCCTGGATAAGAAAACAAAGTATGTAAACTTATTAAGTCCTTATATGGCCTAAAACAAGCACCTAAACAATGGCATGAAAAATTTGATAAAGTCATTATTTCTTATGGTTTTAAAATTCATGAATCTGATAAGTGTGTTTATAGTAAATTTGCTAATGGTAAAGGTGTGATCATTTGTTTATATGTAGATGACATGTTAATTCTTGGTACTGATTTAGAAAGCATTAATAATACTAAGAGTTTTTTGTCTTCTAAATTTGATATGAAAGATATGGGTGTAGCTGATGTCATATTAGGAATGAGAATAATAAGGAAAGATAAAAATATAATTCTCACTCAATCTCATTATGTTGAGAAAATTTTAAAGAAATTTAATCGGTTTGATTGCACACCTGTTAGTACACCTTTTGAACCACAGCTAAAGATGATCCCTAATAATGGTAGAGCTATTTCACAATTGGAATATGCACGAGTAATTGGTAGTTTAATGTATGCCATGACATGTACTCGACCTGATATTGCTTATGCTGTTGGTAAATTAAGTAGATATACTAGTAATCCAAGTTTATTGCATTGGCATGCTGTCAATAGAATATTAAAATATTTGAAAGGAACTATGGACTATGGTATATACTATAGTGGATATCCATCAGTATTAGAAGGGTTTTCTGATGCCAGTTGGATAACTGAGCGGGAGGATCATTCCTCAACAAGTGGATGGATTTTCACTCTTGGTGGAGGAGCTGTTTCTTGGGGATCAAAGAAACAAACTTGTATAGCTGACTCTACTATGGCAGCTGAGTTTGTAGCATTAGCTGCAACTAGTAAAAGAGGCAGAATGGATAAGGAATTCATTAATTGAAATTCCAGTTTGGCCAAAACCAATGCCTCCAATATCTATACATTGTGATAGTGAGTCTACACTTTCCAGAGCTTATAGTAAAGTGTATAATGGAAAGTCTAGACATATTGGCCTGAGACATAGTTATGTCAGACAAATGATTACAGATAGTGTAATCACAGTGGATTATGTAAAATCAAGTCAAAATTTAGCTGATCCTTTTACAAAAGGTCTTGCAAGAGGACTGGTGTCTAAGACATCAATAGGGATGGGACTAAAGCCCATTAATAATAATCACTCTTGATGGAAACTCAACTTGAAACTTGATATATTCAAGTCTCAAGTTCAATGATTAACGTACATCATACGACGTGATTGTAAGCACTATGAAATTTAACATCCCAAGGATAAGTGCTTAGAACATGTAATGAATAATGAAAGAGGATGGATTTAACCTTAATAGATTTATGGTGTTTTAAGTTACATGGACACCTATGATAATCTACCTATATGAGTGTGGAAGTGGTGCCGCTTCCTATGAGTATTGGGCTTGACTCTAAAGCACTCATGAAATCAAGGTACAGACACAAGGCCTAATTCATGTGTCGGCTTATATGGATAATCAGTGACTAAAATATTTGTGTGTGAAGACAAATCCGGATAATCAATATAGATTGATAGTTCAAAGACAAGTCTACTATACTTTCCTGGTTAACCTTGACGAACCTTCACAGGGTATTGGTTCAAGTCGTGAGACACCAATGCTTATACACAGTCTTACAGACAATCAAAGATTTACAAAACTTATTTTGAAAATGGTGGAGGAATGTTGGAGATTTTTAAAATAAGAGAGTAAGAGTTTTTTGGGTGTAAAAGCCTTAAAAGCTTGTCCCACATTGGAAGTGTGAGGAAGAAGTGGGAAGCTAACCCAAATATAAAAGGGTATAGTGTCCCACATTGGAAAATGTACAAAGCTAAGTGTCACCACTAAGCTATAAAAGGGGTGGGCAACCTTTGAGTCCCACATTGGAAAAATGTTAAGAATTTGTACAATTAATAAGTACAAATGGAAGATGAAGAGTTAATTCATCTAGCATTTAAGAGGCTATTCAAGAGACCTCAATACGGTGCGAAGCACCGTACGCACACGCACACGCGCGCGCGCGCGTGCGGGTGCGGGGCAGTGGGCTGTAGAGGCGCTAGTGGCGCACTTTGCACTTCGCACGCCGCATGTCCGCAGTGGTAGCGGGTTGTCGGGATTCGTCCGGGTCGGATCGCGGTAGCTCGGGCGCGGTCACTTTTTGGTTGACCCGTGCAAAACCGATTCGGTATTATTATACCTGTTCGGAAAGGACTTAAGACTGTTGGTAATTAACAGTCATACCTGTTCGGAAATGACTTAATTCAACAGTCATGACTCTTGAAGACAAAGCCTTTCATTTTCTATAAATAAAGGCTGCCTAAAAACGGAATTACATTGATACCAAAAACCAGTTTCAGATTTCCATACCCTGCTATTACTCTCTTACAGTTTTCAGGAGATATAAATTCTCTTATTCTGTTTTGTGCACATAAACAGAATAAGAACTTGATTGACTGTTCTTCGCTGCTACATCCAAGGGCTGTCTTCAAATATACAAGTTGCAGACAGTGCAATTGCTTCATTGTATCTTGAGTACGGATTTGCTGATTCCCGTTTGTATACCGAAATTCTTCGTGTGGGGCAAATACTGTATTTAGGAAAGTGACATCACGCCTTGAAGTTTTATAGTGACTATTCAGAAATCACATTGTTGTATTGAAGTTGACATTTTGAGATATATAAAGAGTTCCATTTCTGTATTTGCATTCATAATTTCCAATAGTATGTTATGTTGCGTTACAACTCATCCATTTTTTTTCAAACCATTTTTAAGTGGAGCTTCCTCCTATTTAAAATAATCAACATCTTCTTTATTTTGTTTTATAGTCTGACACGTAATTTGTACAGCTAAGACACAATATATAATTTGTACAGTTATTCAAATATTTCTACAGCTGTTGGACAAACACTATTATGACACGCAAGTAACTTTTTTTTTTTAACTTTCTTCCATCAGTACAATTTTATATGTCTGATTAGACATATATTTGACTACTCTCAATTTATCAGCTATACTCTAGTGACATGCTTAGGTGTACTTCAACAGCTATCTATGAAAGGCCCTCATAAATGCCAATAATCTCTAAACATGCAAAAGCTATAAAATAATCAAAAATTCTATTTTGCCCGAATTTTTGCCGACAAATTGACGTGTCGGCTTGCTATTGGTTGATTTGTAGGGTCCGCGCCAGTGGGACCTCAAAACCAATCAATAGCAGGCCGACACGTCAGTGTGTCGGCCAAAATTAAGTCAAAAATTCAGGTTCTATAGAACTACTCTAAAATAATATTTTGCGGAAATAAAAAATCTCTCTCTTGGTTATAGTTTTTCTGACAAATTGATTTAGGCCATTCAATAACTATTTGACAAAGGGATTAAGTAGCTTTGCTCCTGAAATAATAATATTCTATTGAGCAAGCAAAATCGTGTTTTTTTGCTTCACAATAGGTATAGTGGTTTATACCTCATAATCGAATCAATCAATATTGATGTTGTGATATACGCATATGTTTACGAAAAATCTCAGCTAACATATTAATATAAATATACCACATGCTTTTTCAGTGTAAAACAAGATTTAAGATAGTAAAATGAATAAACCAAGTATTCTTATCTGAAATGAAGTTGAATTGCTTCTGTCAACCTCTTTTCTCCGTCTCCGTCCACATTTTCGATCACGAATGAGGCGTTACACAATAAAAATTATGAATACCTCTCTAGCAGAGTCGTCAAATGCAAGAGGGGGGTTAAATTTAGGAAAATATCGGATTTTTGTACGTGTTTGACTTGAACAATTTCAGTTACATCTACGTATCTATTATGCTCGGTATCAAAGTCAGCGTAGTTCGTGGACTTGTAATATTCGCGAGAAAACTCATTGTGGTGGTTTTCGGAGAGGGGGGAGGAGGCGAAACTACTCTCAAAACAACTCTTAAAACTCTTCACCAAAACTCTTTTCTAAAAACTCATAAGACAAGAAAAATCTTTTCTCCCAAGAAGTTCTTTCTCAAATGTATAGGGATTGAGAACTTTGCTTTTTGCGTGTACGTCGTTATTTGAAGTCAAGTTAATCAAAATCCTCAAATACCTACAAAATATAACAATTTAAAGTGTAGAGGTAAGTAAGGGTATCAATCCACATCAAGGGGGTAAGCTAGAGATAAACTCAATTGTAATTCACTTTTTATTTTCTTTTCGTGCTTTTTCACTTTTCTATTTTTTTAACTTTTTTTCAATATTAAAACAATTGGGTGAGGTGAGGTGAAATAATACTAAACTAAACTAAATGAGAGATGAAATGACAAACTAAATAGTAACTAAAATGGAAAATAAAGTCTAACACAAAAATAAAAGATAAATGAGGTAAATAAATTGGAGAACAATCAAGGAGTGGGATTACACCACAAATTTTAGCTATTCTAATTAATTAATTTAATTAATTGAAGTCTCCAAAATTAATATCAAACTTACAAATCAACTCTCGTTGCAAATGTAATTTTAATAGTAAGCTTTTAACAAATTAAGTTTAACACCCCACAACTCTAGAAAAATAGATCTACACTCCTTTTAATTAATCACCCGCTAGGATCGATCAATTAAAACTTATGTAAATCTTAGAAAATAAATTTAGAGTTGAAATTCAAGTTATAATACCCCACTTAAGAAACCCTTATCTTTAGTTTGAATCTAAAATGGGTCTTATAACTAGACTTTCGATTTTCTCTCGAAAATTATTTACCCTCTCTCGAGGCGTAAATTTAAGGGTGAGGGATCAAAATTAATATTCAAATGGAATTTTAAAGTAATCAACTTAATTAAATTAAAATAACATCAAATAAGGGTTTCCCTCCACCCCTTGAAAGGGGATTTAGCCTAATCATGGTATGGAATTTGACAAATAAATAAACAAAGACATAAAATAAATGAGAAGAGAAAAGAACAATCAAACCCAATCTCTTGATGCTTAATTGAACTTCAATCCATGAGTTGAAATCAACATCTCTCAATTTGAATGATCCAAACAAAATTACATCACAAACTTCACTCAAATTAATTCTCACAACAATTTATTTTTCCCTCACTATCTAAAAAAAATAAAATAAAAATTTTAATCTAAAACCTACACTAAAATGGTGTTTTCTCTTTACAAAAATTGATATGATAAAAGTCCCCCTCAAATGGGATCTTTAGTCTTCTATTTATACATGGAAAACATGGAGCTAAAGGGGTATTTTTGATAATGGTCTTGAGTATGCATGGAAATGGTGAGTGTGAGGTCATGTGGGAAGTGGGGTAATGAAGTAATGGGGATAAAAACAAATCAAATTATGGGGTGAAGGGTTATAAGATGTAGTTGGGGATATTTTGGGTAAATGGGTAAAAAGGGAATAAGTTGGTTAATAAGACACATGGGGGAATTGGTTTGTGTTTGTGTGGAAATTGGCAGGCAAGGGTACGATTACGGGTTTTAATGGAGGGTTGGTAGAAGGGTCGAATTCGCGGGTTTGAACTTGTTCGGTCAGCAGGTGCGGGTTGGCAGGGATGTGGTTTGGGTAGCTCGCCGAACTAGGGTTGAGCAGGTGTTCGGGTATGGAATCTGGGTAGGTTTTGGATCCAGTTAGTGGTAGGGGCTGGATCGACAGAGATGGGGGAAGGCAGGGCCGGAGACTAGGGGGTTCTGGGCTGGCGGTTTGGGTTCTGGGTTCAGAGGTGTGAGGTCGCCGGGGAATCAGCTAGTTATGGAGAAGGTGATTCCACTAGTTTAAACATGGTGGTGGAGAGAGGAGAGAGAGTGAGAGATGATGGTTGTGGGTTAATGGATGAGAGAGAAAGTGAGGGTGTGTGATAGGGAAGATGAAGTGGAAGGAGTTTGTGTGTGTGTGGGTGTATGGGAAGATGGGTGTGGCTTAGGGTGTAGGATAGATTAGTTGGGTTTAGGATAAGTGTATGTGGGTATAGGGTGTGTGTTTAATTTGGACACCTAAAAATAACACTAATAAAATAAAATAAAATTAATAAAATAAAATAAAAACATAAAAATAAAATCCTATTCTAAAAATAAAATAAAGAGTCAATTAAAAAAATAAAACTAAAAATAAATAAAAATTAAAAATCTATTAAACTTAAATCCTAAAAAAAATCTAAGAGAATAAATGAAATCCTAAAACATTTAATCCTAATAAAATAAAAGTAATAACTAATAAAAATAAAGATAAAATAAAAATATACTAATAAAAAAATAAAAAATAAAAACAGTAAATAAAACCTACAAATTCTAAATAAACCCTAAAAATAAAAATGACTCAAAATAAAAAAATAAAAATATAAAATAAAATACAGAAGGGAACAAATCAAACACACACGGCTCGAGGTAGGGTTTAGGTAGGTTTACGGTAGGCTAGGGTACGGGACAAGGGTAATTAGCTCCATAATTCGCACAATTGCCTTCAAATACGCGTTTGAACATCGCAACGTGCATTCGACCTACAAAATATACAATAAAGCGCACAAGATCCAAATTATCGAGAATTAGCAACAAAAATACATCTATTCGGGGCATAAATTGCACAGTTTTGGGTTCTTATCACACCACCCCCAAACAGAGCGTTGCTAGTCCTCGAGCAATAAGATAGAGAAAAAGAGAAAGATAAGAAACCAAATGTGTACAACTTTCGCGGGCGCTTGATATTGCACTTAACATGTACAACAAGCCTTTAAACCTATAGGTTGTCCTACTGGACGAGTTATCTCTCGTGAGGGTTTGTAGAGAATATACCCACAAAATTCTTTATATGCAAAAGGCAGTCAATCTCTTAATAGATGTATAATAATCGCACAATCTATCATGAAATAAATGATTTCAGAAATACAAGCTAGAATGTGTAAAAATATTAAGCTAAGTAAATACTTAAGGCATATCATCCCTAGAACTCAACGTGTGTAGTGTGAATCAATCAAAATGGGTCGAGTATCACAAGAGTAATTCCTAGATTGCCTCTTCGGAATCAACGCTTCAACTTCAAATCTCACTGGATATAGCTCTCTCAAATGAACTCTCGAGATTAGGGTTAATGTATCGCTCTTGTGTGTGAGGAGGTGAGTAAATGTAAGCAAGTTCAAACGTCTCACACACACATAAGAAAGAACGACCATTTAAGAAAGAAAATGATCTCATGAAAGGAATGCTAATCACTATAGTGAGAAAGTCGAGTTATTCACGACGTTAACTTTCATTTGCCCGAACACCTAGGGGAAATATGGATCTTTAAGGATGAGGGGAAAATGAAATGGGAAAGATGGTACAAGGTAGGATGGAATAGAATGGTGATGGATGAATGATGAGTGATGGATATGCGATGGGTAAAAGATGGATGCGAAATGGATGCGAAAGAAGAGTGTATACACTTTAGGCACAAATATCTTTATTACTCACTACAAACTCTCTTTATTTTATTTTCTCTCCTTTTCTCTATTTTTTTTTCTACTTTTGCTTTTTTTATGTTTTTCTTATTTTTTTTTCTTATTTTTTTTCTCTCTCTCTTTTCAAACCAACACTGAAGATATTTAACATTTGGATTAAACACTCTTTTTCTCAAAATGATGATGGATGATATATGAATCGAGTGGGGAGTGTGTATGGATGATGAGGGAAATAAATGGGAAGGTAATAGGTGAGTAAATGGAAATGTGATATGGAAAAGTGGAAAGTGTATGGATGAAAATCTAGTATTCGGGACAAATTTCAAGACACGCGTTTCTTACAACTCTAAAAAGATGTCATTCTCAGAAATTAAGCTAAAAAATTTAATGAAAAATAATTGTAACAACCCGTCCTTTTTGGAGACGATTAAATTCCATAATTAATTATAAATTGGAGATTTGAGGAATTTCCCGAAATAGTAATTTTTGGGATTTTCGAGAATTGAATGATTTTCGAAGGATGTTGTGATTATTTTTGGGACTATATAGGTCGAAATATATTAATTATATGTCGTCGTGGAGAAAAGCGACACGAGGTAAGATTTTTAATTGGAAAACCCGCAATTATTTATTTTGGGTTGGAATAGTGATTTGTGATCAAGTACCTCGAATGGAAATTTCGACTGCGCCATAATTCTCGGAATGTCCGAGATAGTCGGAAAAGAGTGTCCGATTGTCGAAAATGAGTTTTGGGTAATTTTAGAGGTAAAAGTAACTCGTAATTGGGTAAACGAGTCGTTTTTGGGTTTTAAGGGTTAAAAACCCCTTTTCTTCTTATTTAAAGAGGGAGAAGGGAAAGAAAAGAGAAGAAAAGAAAGAAAAGAGAGAGAAGAGAGAGAGGAAGGAGAAAGGAGGAGAAGAGGGGAGATTCCGGCCTACCTCCGCGGGATTCGACTCGAGGTCGTCGGATTTTATCCACGAGGCAAGTGTTTACTTGCTTTATTTATCTTTTTGCATAAATATCTCATACCGTAGTTTGGTATAAACAAACCCTAATGGTTTTGGGGTGGGTTATCGTGGATAAAACGGGTTTTTGGGAGTTAAAATAATTAAACCCCAATAATATTTCAATTTTGTGGAACTAGGGTTTTAATCCAAAATTAATTGGTGATTCCGGGTTCTAGGATGTTTATAACCCGTGTTATAAGTGTATTTGTAGTTGGTTGAGGTTGTAGGACGTTGGGTGAGGCGACAAAAGCTTGGGAGAAGCTTTAATGGTCGAAATCGTCTCGGAAGGGATGATGAATAGTAACCCGTCACCTTAGGGGCACTTTTGGCCTGGAAAAGAATTGATTTAGCTTTCGGCCAAAACACTAAAGTTGTAGATCTTTTCGATACGGTCGCTTGGGCGCCGACCGCGTATTTTTCTGATTTTTCTACGATTTGATATGATTTTTACAAGATGGCAGCTCCGGGTTGGAATTTCCAACTCGGAAATCAAATCGGGAATTGGAAAAATTACGGCTAGAATTATTTCTGTAGATGTTCGGAATAATTTTTGGGGTAGTTTAGAAACCCCGAAAATAAATTTGGGCTGTTGGTTAAGGGAATTGAGGAATTTTATTTGGGAGACCTAGTGTGACCGGTCGACCGCGCCCCTATGGCCGGTCGACCGCGTCAAGGAGAAAGGACCTACTGCTTTGTTTCGTAGGGCTTATTTACAACCCGCGGTCGACCGGGGGTATAAGACCGGTCGATCGGTGCCCTGTTTTCAGCCCAAGATTTTGGAGATTAGGATTATTTCTCCTTTTTGAGTTTACGCTTAAAGGCCTTCCAAATTAGAAATTTATGGAGGGTTATGTCCTAAAGGACTTGAGGAATTGGGAGTTTATATATGTGTGTATTCACTTAGAGTGAATTAGTATAATTGGAGATATCCAAATGAATCCGTAGATGGGATTTAAGTATGTATTATTTATTAAAGTAAGAATATACTTTGGGTTTAGTATTATGCATATATGAATGCATGATTATGATTCTTTGAGAGAATCTTTGGGATTATTGGTCATCGATAGACGGTTTGGCACATTTGGCCATCATATAAAGTACATATATATATATTCTAGGAGGGATATATATATATATATGTATATATATATGTTATGATGGAAATGATTTTGAAAATATAAAAATGAATATTTTCAAAATGGAAAGATAAATGTTTTTCATAATTGATAAATTATGGATTATGGTTACACACCTCTCTAAATCGCTATCATAAGGGAAGTTGCGCTCGTTGTGGTGAAGCCTTCCTGGCTGTTGAGCAGGTTGGATATAGTCCCTAGGCCATATGGGCGGTTATTTATATTTTTCTGCGCTGGTTAGGGGATTCTGGGTGTGGTCCTGACTTTCCCGCAAGCAATATGGCCGCTTCCCGACGTTGTTAGGTTCCCAGGTTGTCTTGGAGGCCCTGGAAGATGATAGCCATTTAGTGGCGCGTCCAGTGGGAAAACCCGGAGGGGCGGTCTTAGATTTATTAAAGCAATTCATGATAATGGATTGGCTTTATATTTACATTTCCTGAGTATAAAAAGGGAAATGGGATAAAGGTTTAGCTTCGGTAACACTCCCGGATGGAAGAAGGGATGTGGAAGCATTATTTGATCAAAGCATTTTCATGATAATGGAAATGGCTTTGGGGGATGACATATAAAGGAAAAGCATTTTTATGATAATAAAAATTGGCTTTTAAAAAGCATATGACTTGGTAAAGCAATTCATGATAATGAATTGGCTTTTATATTTACATTTCCTGAGTATAAAAAGGGAAATGGAAAGTTTTGAGAAAATGAAAAGTATTGATAAATACTTGTATATAAATCCTCAGTCCGGGAGATAGATCCGGATGTATATTGTAATATGAATATGTATATATGGATGAATCGAGTACCGAGGGTCTAATGGATCCCGACGATCGACCTTGCCGCATAGTAGTGTATCGGGGGGGTATCTTGTTTGGATTTCGCTTCGCGAGACACCCCACGCACGAATATGGCAGTGTGTTGAGACTGGGGAGAAATTTATTCCTTAGTGCTCTTATATTATTAATTCTTATGGTATATATATTATTATATATCTTTCTGTACTTAGGGACTGGCGGATCTCGACTATCGACCGTGCCGCGTAGTAGTGTATCGGGGGGGTTCCTTGTTTGGATTTCGCTTTGCGAGACACCACACGCACGAACATGGCATAACGTTGAGACTGGGGTGAAGCTTAGCCCTTAGTACATTACTTGGACTATCTAGGGTAGATAGTGGTGGGGTGATAGACTAGTTTAGTAGGGTAGCTTGACTAGAATGTTCTAGATAGATGCGCTAGGAGTGCACTATTAGCGGAGAGGTGAGGGGTATCTCATGGGAGTGCGATACCAACCTTAAATATGAGATAAAACCTTTTCAAAATAATAAGGCATTTATGCACTTGCAAAATATTTTCAAAATTCGGGGCTCTGACCCGTTTATTTACTTCTCCTTTCTTGTTATATTATATATATACATAGGTGTCCAGACACAGGGACGCCTGGATGGAAATTCTTTCGAGTCAGACGTCTGCTGCAGCAGCTGTGGATGCTTGCAGGTTATCGGTAGACGTTTCCTTCCTTGTACTCTAGATAGGAGATATTGTATAAACTTTCGAGCCAATGGATCAATTGCATTTATTTATTCTTTCAGTACAGCATTCGATATGGTTGTATATTTGGACCGAGTGTTGGGTTATTTTAGTTCCTTTCATTTTCATTTCAGTTCATTACGCATTTAATTGTGGATGTTGTAATTTATTCGTTTAAAAGAGTAGTTAAGTAAAAGTTTTTAACGGCCACCTAATAGGATATTAGTAATTAAATGGATTTTCGACAGTGATGCTAAGGATGATGCATATGTGACTCCTGTTTTAATTTAATATTGGAGTGATCGCCCGGTATCTTATTAGGCGGGTTGTTACAGATGGTATCAGAGCATCAGGTTCTAGTGTCCTTAGGAATCTGTGCGGACGTACTACGCTTTCAGCGTTGCTCTCGATTTGATATAGAGCCTCAGGATTAGGATTGTTGATTTCTCTTGTGAGATTTCGTTCTCCTGCCATATTAGAAGATTATAGAAATCTTTTGCGCGCTCGTTTGAGAATCGTGTGCGGAGCTTGGATGGTAGCAGGAGATGAGACTTAGTTGGAGCAGCTGGTAGAACTTGGGGATGAGGGCCTTAGTAGAGGTCACTCTCCTTATGGTAATTGTTAAGGATTTTGGTGGAAACTACTAAAGAATGGTAGTTAGGAGTACCACAGTACCGCTGAAGTTGAGAGTGGTACTAAAGTTAAATTCCTCATTGAAATTGAGGGTCCAAAAGGGATCTTACGGATAGTCTTTTCCGATAGGAATAAGGACAAGGTTAGGGTGCCCAGATGGGGCCTAGAGTAAAGAAATTCTAGTAAGAGGTGTGGCTAGATGAAGTTGTGGAGTTCGTTAGCCCTAGACTCGTGTGTGTATTTTGAGTTTTGTGGCGGCCACGATAATATAATAAAGTAGGCTTGTGTGTTTTCCGCGGTAGCGGAATTTTATTTTCTTTCCCTCGTCATAGAGACGGGTGTTTATATTTTGTATATATACGTATGAGGTTTATGGTATATTCGGAACGATAGCAGGCTAAGAATGGCAAGTCTATCGTGTCCGCAGTTCCTGGAGGGAACAGGTTGTTATTTTGGTGTCTCACCTTGATAAAGGTTGAGTTCACCTTTATTGTTATGGAATGATGGAACCTCGATGAGCAGAGGCTTCCTTATTTTTGGTTGGTATATGTGGCAACCTTATAGATATAATTTAAGGCCCACAGGATTATTGTTGAGCTGTAAGGTTTAGCTCAGTACCGGTTTGCGCAAGGACTTAGAAATAGTGCGAGCGTTGGGTGGTGTGACTCTTAGTTAGAGATAGGAGTTCAGACCACCTTTCGATGTTAAGGGATAGAATTATCCCGGGTGCATGTCTGAAATAACGGGACTCCGTGACCGACGAAGTCAAGTGTTAATGTGTGGAGGGGTTCCTTGTTTGGATTTCGCTTTGCGAGACACTCCACACATGACTCTTAACGGCGCCGGGCGTGGAGAGCTGTTATTGGATGCAAGGATTTGGGGTAGTTTTATAGTGTGGATGAACCACTATAGACTATGAGCCCTGTGATGATGGTACACTTATGGAAATATTGTGCTGTGGAAAAACACTAAAATGGTCCTCTCACCGCAAATAGTTGGGTGGAGTAGGACTTAGAGGAATTGATTCGAGGATGATAGCCAAGCCTTAATAAGAAGGCAAATTTGGAGAAAATCTTTGTTCGGTGTGATGTTAGTAGTGTTCCTACAAAGAGTAGGCACCTTGGTTAATTAGGTTTCCTTTTGTATGGGCGGAAGGATTAGATTGTAGGAATGCGTTCGTAGGTTAGCGAGGTAGGATTTAGGACGTCCCGCTGGTGTGCCTTAGGTCGTTATATCTCGATGACCGACAACGCGAGGGAGTAGTGTAACGGGAGGGTTCCTTGTTTGGATTTCGCCTTGGCGAGACGTCCCACGCACGAAACCAGGCAAACGTCGGGAGTTGAGAGAGGCCTTGGGCACTAGGGATAATTAGGAGACTCGTTTCGCTTAGGTAGGGTAACGCATAGACAGTAGCACTGTAGGATGTAGGCTCGTTAGAGTTAGTAATGTCGAGATTAGGAGTTTGATTTTCGAGGGTCGGGAGGACCCATAGATGAGTATTACACCGAGGAAATGAGATCTTTATTGGGAGAGAGTGTTACATGTTAGACGTTCACTACGGATGTGCAGATGTGCACAAGTTAGAAAGGTGTATGGGCACCTTGGTAAGTTGGTTTATATACCGCCTGAAATAGTATGGGCGTAGTATATAAGGTTGAAATTCATGCCGATAGGCATTATAGATGATGGGTATTATGTGACGTATAAGAGTCACTTTGCGATTGTGGTAGTCGTGTAGCATATGGTTGGGAACCATTGGGTTAGTATCGTTTCCCTTGAGGTATTAGGATTTGGAGTGATCCTAGGTAGATGGTGTAGGTTGTATCCGAATTTCGAGGACGAAATTTCATTGTAAGGGGGGGAGTGTAACAACCCGTCCTTTTTGGAGACGATTAAATTCCACAATTAATTATAAATTGGAGATTGGAGGAATTTCCCAAAATAGTAATTTTTGGAATTTTCGAGAATTGAATGATTTTCGAAGGATGTTGTGATTATTTTTGGGACTATATAGGTCGAAATATTTTAATTATATGTCGTCATGGAGAAAAGCGACACGAGGTAAGATTTTTAATTGGAAAACCCGCATTTATTTATTTTGGGTTGGAATAGTGATTTGCGGTCAAGTACCTCGGATGGGAATTTCGACTGCGCCATAATTCTCGGAATGTCCGAGATAGTCGGAAAAGAGTGTCCGATTGTCAAAAATGAGTTTCGGGTAATTTTAGAGGTAAAAGTAACTCGTAATTGGGTAAACGAGTCGTTTTTGGGTTTTAAGGGTTAAAAACCCCTTTTCTTCTTATTTAAAGAGGGAGAAGGGAAAGAAAAGAGAAGAAAAGAAAGAAAAGAGAGAGAAGAGAGAGAGGAAGGAGAAAGGAGGAGAAGAGGGGAGATTCCGGCCTACCTCTGCGGGATTCGACTCGAGGTCGTCGAATTTTATCCACGAGGCAAGTGTTTACTTGCTTTATTTATCTTTTTGCATAAATATCTCATACCGTAGTTTGGTATAAACAAACCCTAATGGTTTTGGGGTGGGTTATCGTGGATAAAACGGGTTTTTGGGAGTTAAAACAATTAAACCCCAATAATATTTCAATTTTGTGGAACTAGGGTTTTAATCCAAAATTAATTGGTGATTCCGGGTTCTAGGATGTTTAGAACCCGTGTTATAAGTGTATTTGTAGTTGGTTGAGGTTGTAGGACGTTGGGTGAGGCGACAAAAGCTTGGGAGAAATTTAATGGTCGAAATCGTCTCGGAAGGGACGATGAATAGTAACCTGTCACCTTAGGGGGCACTTTTGGCCAGGAAAAGAATTGATTTAGCTTTCGGCCAAAACACTAAAGTTGTAGATCTTTTCGATACGGTCGCGTGGGCGCCGACCGCGTATTTTTCTGATTTTTTTACGATTTGATATGATTTTTACAAGAAGGCAGCTCCGGGTTGGAATTTCCAACTCGGAAATCAAATCGGGAATTGGAAAAATTACGGCTAGAATTATTTCCGTAGATGTTCGGGATAATTTTTGGGGTAGTTTAGAAACCCCGAAAATGAATTTGGGCTGTTGGTTAAGGGAATTGAGGAATTTTATTTGGGAGACCTGGTGTGATCGGTCGACCGCGCCCCTATGGCCGGTCGACCGCGTCAAGGAGAAAGGACCTACTGCTTTGTTTCGTAGGCTTATTTACAACCCGCGGTCGACCGGGGGTATAGGATCGATCTACCGGTGCCCTGGTTTCAGCCCAAGATTTTGGAGATTAGGATTATTTCTCCTTTTTGAGTTTACGCTTAAAGGCCTTCCAAATTAGAAATTTATGGAGGGTTATGTCCTAAAGGACTTGAGGAATTGGGAGTTTATATATGTGTGTATTCACTTAGAGTGAATTAGTATAATTGGAGATATCCAAATGAATCCGTAGATGGGATTTAAGTATGTATTATTTATTAAAGTAAGAATATACTTTGGGTTTAGTATTATGCATATATGAATGCATGATTATGATTCTTTGAGAGAATCTTTGGGATTATTGGTCATCGATAGACGGTTTGGCATATATGGCCATCATATAAAGTACATATATATATTCTAGGAGGGATATATGGTATATGTATATATTATGTGATTATAGTATATATATATGTATATATATATATATATATGTTATGATGGAAATGATTTTGAAAGTATAAAAATGAATATTTTCAAAATGGAAAGATAAATGTTTTTCATAATTGATAAATTATGGATTATGGTTACACACCTCTCTAAATCGATATTATAAGGGAAGTTGCGCTCGTTGTGGTGAAGCCTTCCTGGCTGTTGAGCAGGTTGGATATAGTCCCTAGGCCATATGGGCTGTTATTTATATTTTTCTCCGCTGGTTAGGGGATTCTGGGTGTGGTCCTGACTTTCCCGCAGGCAATATGGCCGCTTCCCGACGTTGTTAGGTTCCCAGGTTGTCTTGGAGGCCCTGGAAGATGATATCCATTTAGGGCCGCGTCCAGTGGGGAAACCCGGAGGGGCGGTTTTAGATTTATTAAAGCAATTCATGATAATGGATTGGCTTTATATTTACATTTCCTGAGTATAAAAAGGGAAATGGGATACAGGTTTAGCTTCGGTAACACTCCTGGATGGAAGAAGGGATGTGGAAGCATTATTTGATCAAAGCATTTTCATGATAATGGAAATGGCTTTGGGGGATGACATATAAAGGAAAAGCATTTTTATGATAATAAAAATTGGCTTTTAAAAAGCATAAGAATGAATTGGCTTTTATAGTTACATTTCCTGAGTATAAAAAGGGAAATGGAAAGTTTTGAGAAAATGAAAAGTATTGATAAATACTTGTATATAAATCCTCAGTCCGGGAGATAGATCCGGATGTATATTGTAATATGAATATGTATATATGGATGAATCGAGTACCGAGGGTCTAATGGATCCCGACGATCGACCTTGCCGCATAGTAGTTTATCGGGGGGGTTCCTTGTTTGGATTTCGCTTCGCGAGACACCCCACGCACGAATATGGCAGTGTGTTGAGACTGGGGAGAAGTTTAATCCTTAGTGCTCTTATATTATTAATTCTTATGGTATATATATTATTATATATCTTTCTGTACTTAGGGACTGGCGGATCTCGACTATCGACCGTGCCGCGTAGTAGTGTATCGGGGGGGTTCCTTGTTTGGATTTCGCTTTGCGAGACACCCCACGCACGAACATGGCATAATGTTGAGACTGGGGTGAAGCTTAGCCCTTAGTACATTACTTGGACTATCTAGGGTAGATAGTGGTGGGGTGATAGACTAGTTTAGCAGGGTAGCTTGACTAGAATGTTCTAGATAGACGCGCTAGGAGTGCACTATTAGTGGAGAGGTGAGGGGTATCTCATGGGAGTGCGATACCAACCTTAAATATGAGATAAAACCTTTTCAAAATAATAAGGCATTTATGCACTTGCAAAATATTTTCAAAATTCGGGGCTCTGAACAGTTTATCTACTTCTCCTTTCTTGTTATATTATATATATACATAGGTGTCCATACACAGGGACGTCTGGATGGAAATTCTTTCGAGTCAGACGTCTGCTGCAGCAGCTGTGGATGCTTGCAGGTTATCGGTAGACGTTTCCTTCCTTGTACTCTAGATAGGATATATTGTATAAACTTTCGAGCCAATGGCTCAATTGCATTTATTTATTCTTTCAGTACAGCATTCGACATGGTTGTATATTTGGACCGAGTGTTCGGTTATTTTAGTTCCTTTCATTTTCATTTCAGTTCATTACGCATTTAATTGTGGATGTTGTAATTTATTCGTTTAAAAGAGTAGTTAAGTAAAAGTTTTTAACGGCCACCTAATAGGATATTAGTAATTAAATGGATTTTCGACCGTGATGCTAAGGATGATCCATATGTGACTCCTGTTTTAATTTAATATTGGAGTGATCGCCCGGTATCTTATTAGGCGGGTTGTTACAATAATGAGATTATACAACAATTAAAGTGCAAACCAAAATGAAGTTGAATCAACTTGTGACTCGAAGATTGCATAAAACTCTCTGAAAGGTGAAAGGCACGAATTTTACAAGCTAAAGTCTCTACTAGTGATCTTTAAGGTTCTCATGGGAATGGTAGTACTCCTCAAATCTAAACCGTATTGAAATGATAAGTGTTCAAATTTTGTTGAGTCTAGAAATTCAGGGTGCAACATGCCTAGATATGTATTACATAAGCCATTTATAACAAGATAAATCCTCCACCTTGATTCCTAGACTTTAAAAGATGGATGATAGAAAATTCACATCAATTCGTGAGATGAAAGAAACTGCACGAAATTTTAAAAATCAGGTTCAAAAATAAATAAATAAAACTAAAAAGAGGTATGATTTTGCTAAAATTCCCCACCCCCTAACAAAAAGGAACATCGTCCTCGATGTTAGGTAAAATGAATTTTAAAATTGAGAGCATAAGGTAGGAAAGAGATTACCAGAATCAACTGCTAATGAAGTAGACAGATGTAGCCAAGATAAACATGAATAAGTGAGACGAGAAAAAATGTGTACAAATCTATAAACTTGACAAAACATAGGGTGATGTGAAACACCACTCCCAAACATGATGAGCTAGTATAAGAAATGTGGGCTGCCTCTTGGTAGCTCTAAGTTTAATGTCTTCAGCCGGACCGAAGAGATCTCACCCTAAGGATAGGAACGAGGAAAGCACATGACAACAGAAAAATTGGGTGATGATAATCACCTCCAAATAAGACTGAAGCGTCAGTCTTGTTGAATACATGCTAAAATGGTCAATGCACTTGTATGGCAAAGTGCATCACACGATGCAAAGCATCGGTGGACCATGGGAGGGTGGGTATTAGGGTAAGGGTGAAGGTGAATAGTAAATGGCGTCGGGGAATCAGCGGGTTGTGGAGAAGGTGATTCCGATGGTTTAAACATGGTGGTGGAGAAAGGAGAGAGAGTGAGAGATGGAGGTTGTGGGCTAATGGATGAGAGAGAAAGTGAGGGTGTGTGATGAGGAAGATGAAGTGGAAGGGGTTTGTGTGGGTGTGGGTGTATGGGAATATGGGTGTGGCTTAGGGGGTAGGATAGATTAGTTGGGTTTAGGATAAGTGTATGTGGGTATAGGGTGTGTGTTTAATATGGACACCTAAAAATAACACAAATAAAATAAAATAAAATTAATACAATAAAATAAAATAAAAACATGAAAAAAAATCCTATTCTAAAAATAAAATAAAGATTCAATTAAAAAAATAAAACTAAAAAGAAATAATAATTAAAAATCTATTAAACTAAAATCCTAAAAAAATAAAATCTAAGAGAATAAATGAAATCCTAACAAATTTAATCCTAATAAAATAAAAATAATAACTATTAAAAATGAAGATAAAGATAAAAATATACTAATAAAAAATAAAATAAAATATAAAAATAGTAAATAAAACCTAAAAACTCTAAATAAAACTAAAATAAACCCTAAAAATAAAAATGACCCAAATTAAAAAAATAAAAATATAAAATAAAATACAAAAGGGAATAAATCAAACACACACGGCTCAGGACAGGGTTTAGGTAGGTTTAGGGTAGGCTAGGGTACGGGACAAGGGTAATTAGCTGCATAATCCGCACAATTGCCTTGAAATACGCGTTTGAACAACGCAACATGCATTTGACCTACAAAATACACAATAAAGCACATAAGACCCAAATTGCTGAGAATTAACAACAAAAATACATCTATTTGGGATATAAATTGCACAGTTTTGGGTGCTTATCAAGGACGAGACATATTTATAGGTAAAGCCAACACAAGTGGGTCGCCACATGTCAAATAACCCATGGTGACACATGTCCTATTTTAAGTGGCATGTGTCCCATAACATATGTCCGACTCTTTAACGCTAAAATAATGTCTAGTTGATGCGTAAATAATACACAAATATGTGTGATAGGTCTGATATGCATAATAATACTCCAATCCCATAAACACATGGAATTTTATCAATTTTAATCATCTCTAACTTCATTTAATAATTAAACGAGAGGCTTATTATTAAGCCCCTCCTGCAATTATTTATAAAAAAATGTCTTTCTCTTGCAACTAACAGAACAACGTCATTACCTTGTCAAGACAAATCTCAATGTCCTCCTCACACATGCCCTTCAGAGCTTTATGAAATTTATCATCAGCAAACAACTAAATGAATTCAGGAGAATGTGGGTTTAGATTAATAAAGAATTCGAAATAGGAATTCAAAGCATTTTGGAATATGTTTTCACTGTTGAACGTCTTGTTAATAATCTTATCATACTTATCCTTTTTATTTAATAGGCACTGGAAAAACTCCATAGGATCCTTCAATTTCTTAGGATCCATAATAAGTTATTTTTCCATGTCCCTAGGATGAGATGTTATCATTTCTCGTATCGTCAATTGACTATTGGGGAACCGACGAAATAAATTGCACATTCTTCCCATGTCTTCATACTTATCATCAATAAGCATTTTGATCAAACTTGATCTTATTCATGTGGACTAATCTCAGCATGTGGTTTCCATTATTTTCTTCTCCACATAATTATATATATTGACTTCGATCTTTGTATCCAAGTCGTGGGATACCATTTTTATTTTTTAGTTAGACATTTCTCGGCTTTCTTTAGGTAGTCCCCTTAGTCGCAGCACTCGATAAACTCATGAGACTCGTCCCTATAGAAATCAACTGAAATTCAAGAAATGGTTTCTCAAAGTCTTTTTGGTAAACTGAAGGCCTACATCCATTAGCATCTTAATTACATTCCTCACTAGCCCCCGATTAATAACGTCACCATTCCTTTCTCTGATAACTAGTTCAAGGAGGATGTTCAGAAGCCTCTCATGGATTTTATTATAATAGACGATGTTACCCCTCCAAAGGTTGAGGCCTAACTCGTACACGGGGGATTTACGAATACATGTAATGTAAGTACAATCCATGTACATTGGAAGTCACAGTTCATCTCCACTTCTTTATAGTGATCTGTCTATTTCCAATCAATATCTTCTAAAAATAAACCACCTTAGGCAACTTCTATACCTTTTGAAATCTCTTTTAGGTGGAAAGTCATAGTTGAAACAAGTATTGTGTACAATTTATCCCTAAACTTGTACTACACCATATTGTAAGCATTTCTGAATCCACTAGGATACTTAAAATCGAAAACACAAACTTAATAAAAACACACAAAAACATATGTCTAGATGAAGTGACACAAGGCATTGAAAAAAACAATCGCAATACTTCACGTACAAGTCACATAAATAATAAATAAAACATGTAAATCAAACAAACCGCTACATACATAACCAAGTGTTAAAAATATATAAAATATGATGAAAAGATACGAGTTATGTGAATAACCAAGATAACTAACAGTAGCTACTAAGTAAAAAGACCAAAGTTATGAACTAAAAAAATAAGCATAAACCCCATTCTCTGATATATCCTTTACACCAAATTTAATTGACCTGACTATTTCAGAAATAACAAGTTACAAAAAAATGACAACTGATACATAACATAATTGAGTTGAGGCCAATTGCGAGGACCGCTGATGGGGAGGGTTTGGCCGTGGCTGGGTCATCAATAGGGAGAGGATGACAGTGCTTCGGGAGAGAGTAGGGGACATGGCAGGAGGAGGGGTAGGGTTTGGGGAGTCTAGATTGAGGAAAGTTTGGAGGGCAAGAAATAGAGGGTTTCGGCTTTAAAGAGAAGGGGAAAGTTTAGGCTTTTGTCCTTTTTTTGAGGGAAGGAGGGGATTAAATGTATGTGTTATTATATGCAAGGAAATTAATTAAAACGTTCCAATAAATATTTCTGATGATAAAAATAAAGGAGGGAAATTTTACCGTCATGCTTTAAGCAAGGATTCTAAAATTTCGTCACTAAAAGTTACATTTTGCAAGGAAATATTTTCTTGCAAAATGTTTATAACAATATTATACTTTTAGCGACTGTTTTTCCACTTTCCTTGATAATAATACACTTTTAGCAGCGAAAGTTACTTCTTTGCTGAAAAATTCACTCCTAAAACAATTTTTTCTTGTAATGCGTGGGCATAAAAATTATGTCGTAGCATCATTGACAACATCAACAGTGGAAAAGCCATCTTATCAATAGGCTAGTATTAATTTTTAAAATCAAGGAGAGTGTGGATGATGTAATAAAGAGACAATTGATCTCCATTTATAGACCAAACCAATACGCCATTAGCTGAATGCTGAGAAATAATAAGGTATAAGTTAAGCTTATCACCATTGACACTAATGCTGACTATAATAGGAGAGATGTCATGCACTATTTGATCTTCTCCGATTCTTTATCACATTCATGTGTCTAGATTATTGTATTTCTATTCTTCATAGATTAGAAGAAAAGACAACACATATTAGATGATCAAGCTATGAACTGGTTGGTTGCTAGCATCTTAGTTAAATCCTGAACATCTCTAATTGTGGTTGGTTTCTTTATATCTTGTACGAATTTTATTTGATTAGGGTTAGCTTCGATTTTGATCCATATTATAAGATTCCTCAAACAATTTGCCCGAGATGACCCCGAAGGCACCCTTGGAAGAATTTAACTTCATTATGTAACTCCTAGCTGACTGTAAGTTTAACCTTAACAAGCATGTCCTCAATTTACAACTTTATGGGAAAACCAATTTGCCTCTTAAAATTTTTAGTTACAATACTCTAATACGTTACCCTAACATTATTAAGGCCTAACTACATGACTCCATATTAGTAGAGTTGCTAAGTGGTAATGAAGTAGGTCTCTCTGGAGCATGGCTAAACTAAGGTATCCGGTGGTAGCCCGAGTATGCATCCATAAAACCCAGGCACTGATAACGTATGGTTGAATCATTGAGTTGGTTAATTTTGGCAGAAGGAAACTATCTCTTGGCCAGGACTTTTTGAGGTTTGTAAAGTTAACACCGCCTCTCCATTTTCCACTTTTCTTATTGACCGCATCGATGTTAGAAATCTAATATAGAAATTGGAAATTAGGATTAATTCAATTCAAAAGGGAATTATAATTCTCCCAACGATAAATTTCATTTCATATGTGAATTAGGACACTCGATGGAATTAATTCTAATTAACGGTAAAGGGAAGCTAATTTAAAATTTAATCAAAAGTTTAATTCCTTCATATTTAGTTATATTCGTTTTCAGTGATGATTCTCAAATTTAAAAATGATCTCAAATTTCAACCCACTTGTATTGATCTTAATGGTAAAACAATAACTATAATGAATTTTATATTCTAAAAAATAAACTTGGATATTATCCTCATTAATAAGGATTATAAGATTGTTTTGAGTGAACATACCTATTAAGTCTGGTTAGGTGACGCCTGAATCAGATGCTTGGGGTTACCAGAAATAGAAAAAAGTTGATCAAATAGTTTGTTGCTATACATTGTAGTATATGACCAATGTATTGCAACACTAATATCATAATATGTCAAGTGCTTACTATAATAACCCATATTTTTTTTAAGATTTTTAAAACAAGGGCTTAAATAAAATTTAAATATGGAAAATTTAATTGATAATTAATCCGGATCAAAATAGATATTAATTAGCGAGATAAGGGTTAGTATTTATTGATGAGAATACTATTGAATATTACTAAGTGAATAAAGTAATATATTATTGTAAATTTATGAAAATTGTCACGATGGAGAAATACGACAATTATGGTAATTAAGTCGGGACGCACGTGTCAGTCGTGTCAGGACTAAATTAATTGAATAAAAGTAAATTATTTATAAGTCACCCAAATGATCATTTCGAGTTCACTAACATGTTCGAAAGAGTCAAGATAGTTAGAAAAGTCTACCTAGGGGCTTAGTTTGAGTCCCGGGTCAGTTTTAGGCCAAACCGACATCCCGGGAGGGAATTTTAGGAATTTGTATTTTCGGAGTATAATTAATGACAAAAATTAGAGGAATAAAATATCATGTGTGTGGGTTATATTAGCGTTATCAGTTTTTAGACACAGGGATGCCAAAGGAGGAAGGATGATGAGAGGTTTCTAGGGCTAGAACCACCACTAGTGCACCATTTACACCAATAAGACCACCACCACGTAGATCGAAGGGCGAGGATCGCAACCATACCATCTATACCAACGGATCAGACCTTATTTCTTGTGGCAAGGGTTTAATCATTGCAAAACTTTAGCAATAATCATGTTCATGCGAGTATAGGTGTATAATACCCATGTATTGTTCATAATCTTGATGAAAACGAATGTTTAAGATGATTAATTACAATTTGAAATTGATATATGTTATACCCTCATGTATATAGATTAGAAGTCACGAATTTATGATGTATTTTGATGAACGAATTTGGATTTATTACGTAATTGAATGATAATGGGAAGAACTAGGGTTTAATTGATTTAAATTGGGGATTTTAGATTTAAGGGTTGTTTATAAAGGATTTAATGATATGCATGATAGAGTATTGATTAAAACTGATTAATTGGTGTTTGGGACTGATCTGTAGGGGTTTTTAGGTTTGAAAATGGCAAAAAATGCTACAGCTAGGGGTAGAGTACGATAAAGTGCGATCTCCTTCGAGCGAGATGACATCTCGTGCGAAGCCTTAGTTCAAGCGACCTAGCTTTCTCGTTCAAGCGAGATGCAGGTTCATTTGAGCAACATGTCAGAATTCTAGAAAGTTTCCTTCGTGTTCAAAATTTCTGTGACATAGTTAATTCGATTGAGATTAAATAATGTACGATGAATTTTGGTATAGTGCATAATTATTGGAGTTTATTTGGGAATTAAACTTTAAGGTATTTGGAGTGGTGAGTGATCCTTGGAAATTACGTGAGATAGAATATTCGTAATTCAACAAATATATCGTATGTAGTAACGAGAGTAATACTACATATGAACTATAATATTTGGGTTGTGTGTATACCTAATGGTCTTGATGGGTTGTGTGAATACTTATAGTAATATTTATTATTTGTATGACATATCTACCATATTTTCTATCACAGGAGGTCTTAAAGAGTGGACAGTCTTATCTTGATGAGCCATCGGGGGGATTTTAAAAGTGTGCCTCAGAACATGGAACCTAGGTATGGGCTATCTGTCGTAATGATAGTGTTGACGGTCATATGGGTGCGTAGGTATGTGCATAGCCCATAGGCTTGGAACTATGTTCGCCTCCAATATGTGTGACTTAAATTTATATGGTTCGAAAGTGATTCTGAACCAATTGTCCTTATTCAGTATGAGAAGTACCGGCACTTGATAGCAAAGTATGCACACACCGCAGCTAAGTCTAGGGGTGCCAAACTAGTATTTATTTATAATAGTGTGATGGAAAATAAATACATGTGATTTAATCTACCATGTGAATATGTAGATGAAAATGCTAATGAAATTGAAATAAGTATGTGAACACTTAACTTTATTATGAAACTTTTACCTTCGATAGTAAATGCAGAAATAAATAATAACAATAGTATGTGGGAAATACCGGTTATTACTATGGGTGAGGGCTTAGAAGGTTTATGGCTATGACCTATTGAGGTGTGATAAAAATAATTAGAATGATTTAGAGGTATGTTAGGTGTGCACAATAGTCGAGAGGTGTGAATCTCAAGTGAGTGCTCGAAAATCTAACATGAATATAATATTTGCTAAATTGTTTTAAAATATTCTACACTCGCGCTCTGACCTGTCTCTTGCAAAATCTATTTTTTCTTGTACAATTATTTAGGTGTCTAGCCATAGGGGGCCAAGCTTAGACTGGTGGATCTTTGTACGTGCTGCAGTTATTGTATGAGTAGTAAGTCCTCGTATTTAGACACCTCCACATCTATGATCTTAGTTCTTTGATTTAGGCTTCTCAGTTTGGGCATGTGTCGCCTATTCTCATTTTGTTTATGTTAACGAGACATTGTACTCATTTCATTTCAGTATTTCAGTTTCAATTGGATTTAGTATTATTACGATTGATGGTTTGGAACTTATTTAACTGGGATGATTAATCCAGTTTTATCATATTCAGTTAGATGGTTTATTAAGCAGTAATATTTTATTCATGAAAATGGTGAATGTGATATCATTTTATATTATCGGATATTAATAATTAGATTAAAAGTTTTTTACACTAGCTTAATTAATGATTAGGTGATTAATAAAGTTAATGTTTTTCTAAAGTGATGCTAAGAATGAACCAACTAGATACTTTGAATTAATTTAATAAAGGAATGATCACTCAGTATTCAATTAGGCGGGATGTCACATTAATGAAATCATTCTTAACCTTAGTAACGTGCTTGAGGATTTGAACCATGATAACAGACTAGATGTTATAGCAAGGCTAGTAAACATAGAAAGGGTTCACGGTACTAAAATTAAGGACCATGATATAAAGATAATCTCAATCTTGAAGGATTTGGAGTCCCTTGGATTTGATGGGGAAGACCATATCAATTTTGTACTTTAGTCACTCTCAGAGTCATTTAAACAGTTTCTCCTTAACTATTCAATGAACAGATTTGGCAACTACTTAGCACAACTACTTGAATAATTCTTGACTATAGAGAATATAATCAAATGAATAGGTGTCGTGTAGAGAACCCTTTCTCCTCTATCTTGAAAGGTAAGAAGAAAAAGAAGAAGAGGAAGACTCGGGTACAACTTGCGATTATTAAAATAATTTTAAAACCTCATGATGTTGTAGGAACACAACCAAAATACTAATGTTACATCTACAAAAGTTAGGATATTGGAAGAAGAAGTTATTGTTATACTTAGAAAAATAGAGGATTGAAAATGGTAATTTCTCCTTTATTTTCTACATGGGGTCTCCTTATGGGTTCTTTAGCATTTGTTTAAATTCTATTAATAACATAAATATTATTTGATATTAATCTACCTCTTTTATGTAATGTAGATCATTATTACAAGAGAAAGCCCAAATATTTTGAAGTAAGATTGTATGACCTTGCAAAAGTTTTGTAAAGACCAACTCCAAAAGGGGTTAAATTTAGTTAGAGGTCTTCCGACATACTTATTGGCTACAAATTGACAGTTATGTCAGCCAAAAATATTACTACAGTATCTGTAGTAACAATAACTGATTATGTAGTGGATGGAAATACTTTTATGTCTAGAACTACTCTTATACTTAACACGATAAGAAGGTGAGTATATGTTGATGAAGAATATTCACCCACCTACATAATATGTATTGATTCATAGGAGGCCGAATTAGTCCAATAGAAAGAAGACTTTTTCTTCAACGATTTCACTCCACCATTTTCGTATGAAGAGGTCAGCATTTTAGGCCACCTTTGCTAAGGGATATAGGAGGAGGAGGAAGTATACTTTTCCCCTTATTATCCCAATATTTATAAGACATGATCGATCACCCAATGTGAATAATTAACCTTGACGACTCTAGGGAAAAATTAAATAATAGGGGCGGATAGACTAACCAAGTCGCCCAGGTGCAACTGTCACCAAGAAAATAATAATCTTCGCTAGAGAATGAAAATTGTGAAAAAGGATAAGAAGAGAGGGAAAATGGGGTAGAGATCAAGAAAGTCAATAAGAGGATAACTGATAAATATCCTCCCTCAACTCCAACAAGGGGAAACAAATTACATGTGGTGATTGCCCCATATTAGTAAGCATCATCACATCCTTCAACATCCAGGGTTCATCCCTCGAACATAAATTTCATGAATGGCCAAGATCCCATTACTACTAATTACTTCGCGTTTCACACGTCGAGGTTAGTTTTTTGGTTTCCCAGGATGCCATGATACCTAAGGCCATGATGAATCTTAGGCGCTTCAGTCTTGAGCATCATCATAAAAAAAGGATCCTCCACATGTCCTTGGTAAGTTAATTTTTAGACTTGTATATTTTTAAAAATATTTATAAGGTTATTTTTATACTAACCAACCTATTTTGGTTATTATTTTTGTCCATGCAGGTGATGCAAGAGACGACCACTTAGAGAAAAAATTTGACAAGTTGAAATGACATTCTTCATGACTAAGTTAATTCCATTAATAATAAATTAATCGATAAGGACAACAAGATAGCAGACCTCAAAGGTAAGATAAATGAGAAGTCCTCCAACATGGAGACGCTAGTGAAGGAAGGTGAAATTCTCCGATTGGAGTTCAATAAGGTGGATTTTGAGCTAATAGAGCTGAAAAAAGGCCTTCACTAGGAAAATGTTAAAGAAGTTTATTCTTCACAGTCGGAAAATGGACCTAGACTTTGACGAGGAGGAAGATCAAGAAAATTCCTTCGACGAAGGGTTTGGTGTTAGAGTCGAGAATGTTACTATGCATCTTAACTATCATGATTCAGTTGCCTTAAATATGGATAGGATCCCGAATGCAATCTTGCTTATGTCAAACACCCGCTCTTGGAAAGATTGTCATTGATGACACTGAAGATTCCTTAGAATCAGGATAAAAAACAAATCAACCTAAAACTAAGTTGGATGTCCTGAAGGACATGAAGAGGAGGGAAATGAAGTTTCTGCCTATTAGGGGGAGGACGCCCCTATCACCCTGGTTGTTGCCATTCCTTGGAAGGCCTCATGCCATTTTATATTTTTAATAAAAGGATTTACATTTGTGTTATTTGGCTTTTTCATTCAATATTTTATAAGTGTATGAAGGTATTTCTTCTTGTAGTCATTAGAAGGTAGGTCAGTGATCGACTCCACTATCATATAATTATTTTTACTAATAAGCCAATCATATTAAGTTATTGGCCTAAAAATGAGAAGTTAATATTTATATTTAACTTAATATTTAGTTGGTGTAGTTGTGTTCATCGACCTACTCCACTAACAAGAGGAATTTTTTTGTCAATAGGCTAATCAATCATATTAACTCACCGACCCCAAAAAATATAACTTAACGTTCATATCTAACTTAATCATTAGTCGATGATGTTTTGTTTTGAGATCAAATCTATTGGCATAAAAAATGGTTTAATCATAAGGCCAATTAAACATATAGAAATATTGGCCTAAAATTGATAAGTTAACATTCATATTTAACTTAATTTTTAATCGGCGGATCTACGGTCTGCAACTGACTCCACTAACACATAAATAATTTGATCAACGGTCCAATCAGTCACATTAACTTACTAACCCAAAAAATGATAAGTTATCTTTCATATATAACTTAATCGTGAGTATCTCTATTCTTTGGGAGACTTGTGACTATTCTAGGATAAATAACTCAGTGTTGGGTTGTACCATCAATTTTAGGTGGATTCATGTTTGTTTCTAAGAAAAATCGATTTATTCTAAGTTGTACCATCCATTCTTAGGTGGGTATGTGCCTATCTTATATTGACCAACCAAGTGTTTTCTTGTACACCATTTTAGGTAGGTTTATACATATTCTAGATTAACCGACATGTCCTAAGTTGCACCACCCATTCTTATGTGGGATTGTTCCTATTCTAGGATGACCAACCCAATATTTGGTTGTACCACTGAATCTAGGCAAAAGAAACTTGTTTTAAGTCATAACATGCATTCTTAGGTGGGTTTGTGTCTATTTTAGACTCACCAACCCAATGTTAGGTTGTCCGACTGTATTATGTCGGGTTTATGAAAAAGTTTAGCTACGAAAAATAATTACGTCAAAAATTAGTATTTAGTAACATTAATCATTTTATTAAGATAACCGTTGCAAAAATAAAATCTAATACATTTGATGATAATATTATTTAAGGCTTATGGCATTCCATAACCTAAGCACAACCATTTTATCTAATTCTTCTAGTTAATATGACCTACTTCCACCTTTTGAGACCACTCTATATGGACCTAGCCAATTCGGTGCCAGTTTCCCATTAGAGGGTTTTTCGGTGGTGGGGAGAAGCTTTTTGATCACCATATCGCCTACCTAAAATTCACTAACCTTGACCATATTTCAATGTTGTTTGGAAAGCTCTTACGAAAAACATTGCAAGGTGGATATGACTTAGTTATCTTTATTCTTCATCCATATTAAGTTCAGGAGACAAATAATAATTGTTGCGACCATACTAAAAAAATTCAGATCTTAGAGTTGACAAACCAATCTCTAAATGGATAACCAATTACATTACATAGTTCATTGTGAATTTTCCTCCGTTGGCCTCTTTGGGGTTGTTTTATAGGCCTAAAGGGGGAATCCCAATCCACAATGATGTCATGTGCTCCTATATTATTCCCGCATAGCTGGTTAGTGATCAGACATGAATTATAGTGCACAACTATGTTATGTTATCCGATGGGAGTTGGAATTTGTAGGGCCCTTATCATTGCATCATTTTCCTCCTCTTTTTTGGATCCCTTAAATCCAAGACGAAGTGCTTGTTCAATGAGATTACCTCACATGTTAACAAAAATTGTAAGGACAAAATTTCCAATTGAGTCCATTGTATAGTTTTGACTTTTTCCCGGAATAAAACAAATTTGAGTCATAGGTCGTATTGTTTATTGTCACGATCCCACACAGACTATATGTGTTGAAGTTTATTAACGGCGTGGCGACAAAGCTTCAAGGAAATATTTGTGTCGAAGGTTTAATTGGTTCAATTTTTTTCGTCTTCAAATCAAATTGCATTCCGAGATCACTCAAGTATGAATGCATAATTGTAATAGAATTCATTATTTCTTTTAAAATGTTTAAGGATGTTATTTTGTTAAGAAAATGTTTTTAAAGTGTTTGAAATGGTTAATAATTCATTTTAATCTGATAAGGATGGATTAGAGTTGTGTTTTATTGGCACTCTAATGCACTTGTCGTTCAAACGACCTGACAGGTCATTCGAGCGAGATTTCTATCTCATTCGAGCAACATGTCTGTTTTTCTTGAACGAGCCATCGACTTAAGGAAAATATATAATGGCGTTTTCCAATCAAAATTTGTAAGTGTGCATTCTGAAAAAATACTTTACGAACCAGAACGTTTATGTACATTGTTTTCTAAGGTTTTCCAAAGCTAAACACATCCTTATAGTTTACAAGATCCGAGTTTTCATTATTATATGCAATAGTGATCATGTTTGCATCAAGAAGAAGGTTTGCTCTGAAGAACATTGCTGGATTTTGTGGTGGAGAAGCCGAAGATCCGTGTTCAACATCGTAGACATTACAAGCCATATCGATGGACACCGAGACATACATGGACGCATATGTTGTGGACATGTATTGTGGAAGAAGGACTTTCTACGTGGTCCCTATGAGAGGAGTGGTTGAAGATAAAAAGAGTGTAAAGTCTCGTGGGAATTGAATCACTTGTGTATGTTCCTTATAAATCCGCATGCATAATGATTGTTTGGCTTGGGACGTCCGATGTTTTTCCTGTCGTGGTTTCCTCATACTTCTAGTGTTGTGAGAATTTCTTCCTTACTTTACTTGCTTTAATCACTAGATGTATGTTTAGGATAAATCAAGATAAAATTTGGTTTATGTTAAAATTATTTCATAATTTGGTGCACATAAAAATTGAAAAAGTTTTTTTTTTTCAAAAAGAGAAAGTGTTTCATCATCCTTAAAGAAAAGTTTATTTGAGCGAATCGACCTACAAATTGGTATCAGAGCTAGAAACACATTTTTATTTTGTTTGATCCCTTTTAACTTTTAAGGATGAATTTGAGTGGTTTTGAAAGTGTTCGTGCTCCAAATTTTTATGTCACCAATTATGCTTATTGAAAAATGCGAATGAGAAGTACATTAAAATCGCTTGATGAGCATGAGTGGTTAGAAGTTAAAAAGGGTTGGTCTCCACCAGTCACACTAGAGAGTGAGGACACTAGTTTGAAACCCGTTGAGTCATGGACCGAAGTTGAACATAGGATTGCAATTTACAACTCTAAGGGTTTGCATGTTATTTCCTCACATGTCACACCAGAAGAGTATAATAGGATTATGACTTGTGAAACTTCAAAAGAGGCTTCAGATACAGTTGCACTCACTCACGAGGGCACTAGCACAGTTCGAGCTTCTAAGTTGCAAAATCTCACTATAGAGCTTGAGACGATTACGATGTAAAAGAGTGAGACGTTTGATGACTTCTACACTAGGTTGTCCACTATTGTCAATGCGTCCTTTAACCCAAGTGAGAAGATACCCGATAAATGAGTCGTAAAGAAAATTTTGAGAACGTTATTGAGTAGGTTTGATGTAAAATTGACCATTTTAAACTCCTTAGGTATGATTGAGTCTTCCAAATGAGAAGAGATTGTAGGTGACCTACAAACCTATGAACTCAGTGTGTTTACCTCCAAGAAACTACCAAATAAAGAAAAGGGCATTTCTTTGAAAACTAGAAGGAGGAGACTAAAGTTTTGGATGACAATTTTGATTCCGATTCTGATTTTGAGGATGTCTCCTAGTGTGCTAAAAAGTTCAAAAAAATTCTTAAGTTTCAAAAGCAATCAAAAGATACCCAAAAGTTTGAGAAATTCAAGAACAACAAGGTAGAGTCCACCCCTAAAGATAAGAGTGAGAAAATTAATAGGGTTGAGTCAGATAGATGTTTTGGTTGTGAGGGGTATGGTTACAAAGTTATCGAGTGTCCCACTAGGCTTAAAAAAGAGGGCAAGAAACTAATAACATATAGTGCGTCTTTAAGTGATAGTGATTCGAAAGATGGAGAGAGTTCCCTTAATAAGAGAAAGTGTGTTTCTTTCTTGGCATGTCGTGTGAGCGACGATGATAAATCTTCCTATAAAGATTCTCATGTGCATGACACTTCTGAGGTCATTGAGAGTGCATCCCGAGTGTGTGAGGTTGATAAGAGTGATGAGGAGGAGATCGATGTGAAAGAGTTAAAAGTTGAGTTTAATGATTTGTATGCTGAAGCAGTGAAGGTGAAAAGGCAAACTATAAATTGCAAGCTAGGTTGAATGAGCGTGCCCTAGAAAATAACGATGTTTTGATTGAGGATCTTAGGGCATGAGAGAGAAAGCTTATGGATAATATAGAATATGTGGAGAAAGAGAGACATAGGCTTCGTGGTTCGATGGAGGCATTGAAAAAAGAGGTGCTTGAGTTAAGGAGTCTAGCCATGTGCTTGAGTCTAGTATTAATGAGTTAGAGGAGAAGTGAAAGACTCGAACAAGGTTAAGTTTGACTTCGAATCTAGGTCGAAAAAGTTGGATAGGATGTTAGGCACCGTCCAAGCCAAGAGAGATAGGTTTGGTATAGGCTACGATGATAGTGTTTCCATTTCCAAAGCCAATATAAATCATGTGAGAGAGCCCACTAGGAACGTGAGGAGAGGTTGACACTTTGGTAAGCATTCCCTCCGTGTTTGCACTTCTTCTCATTGCGGTAGGAAATGTCACCTTAGACTTTTTTTCTATAACCTTAGGAATGCTCCTAGAAAGTTTAAGAATAAAGTCCTAAAACCTCCATGCATTATGTCACACCTACTTTGGTTAGGAAAACGGATTTAGTGGCTTTAGGACTAAAACTTCATGGTTCTCACTTGGTTGCACTTGATTCTTCCCATGCTAGTTTTAATGGATGATTGCATTACCATGTTTTCCATACGCTAGTCTTTTCATCTTGATTTATATTTTGCTAGTGTCATGATATGTGTATCATTTTGTATTATACTTTTCATTTATTGAGTGTTATTTCAAAAGTACTGAAAGATTTTATTTTTGATAAAAAGTTTTGAAAAATACAAAAAGATTTTGGTTTAAATATTTTTGAGAAAATTTCAAAAAAAAATTCCTTTTATTTGAGTCAAAATAAGCTGAAAACCAAAAAATATTTTCGAATTGTTTTTTTGTCATGACTTTACATGTTTAATGTGGCATATTGGTATGCTTGGACCCCCTTCCTTCCATTATCCACGTGGCTAGGAAATTTGTTCATAACTACTGATGCTTAGAATGATCTTAACCATAATTTATATGGGGTTGTTTCGAAGTTGATATGCTTTATGATTCGACTTTGTTTATATGCCATAATTGCACACATGCGTGAATTTATATGGATGCTTGACTACTCTTGCATATTTGAGGTTGGTGAGACATTTTTATCTCAATTTTGTCATCTATGCGAAAGTAAACATAATTAGGAGGTGTGCATGTAAGAATCTTTTATCGCGAGGATTATAATTGAAAAAATAATGAGTATTCACCGGAAAGGGCTGCGAGAGTGTACGATTGACTCGTCGTGACAACCACAATTTAAAAGAGCCTGAAAAAAATTAAAAGGCAGTAAAAAGAATTATATGTCAAAAATGGGCCAAATTAGTTTATGCTCATTCAAAAGAAAAATATGATATATATTGAGGGAGTTTGTATGGATAAAAATTAAACAAATTTACAAAAAGAGCCCTAACTTTGAAAATCGTATCATGATGCTATTATTCGTAGAATCGTAAAAATTATGGATTTGTGTGCATAATGTTTGTTTAGTTCATTAAGCTCACACTTTAATTGTCACATTTGTCTAAAATAAAGTGTAATGATTTATAGCTATCAATTATAGCTTCTTGATCATTACGATGTGTTGGAATTGTGATTCATTTATTGTGATTCATTCACATACATTCCATGTTCATGTTTGGGCACATCGATATTGTGTTATCATGTAACTCATATTGGTTTTGTGTATTTTGTTTACTGTTTTATAGTTTTCTGCCCCTTCCAGTCAGTTTTTTCATGAAGTGTTTTCACTCGAAAAAACTGTATGATTTCCTGCACTGATTGTGAGAAATTGATTTTCTCGTTCGAGTGATAACTCAGTATCGCGTGAAGCTTTCAAGAGAGAGCCTCATGTCATTTAAATGACAAGGGTATCTCGTTCGAGAGACCAGCTTAGTATTTTCTATTTCCTGTCATTTCATTACCCTGCTTCTTATGGTTATATATTTTCTTACGTCTGGGTTGATTCTGGTTTCTGTTTTTGTAGATTACTTTGATAGATTTGATATTTTCCTGCATTGGATCATTTAATCCCACCTGCTCAAATTGCTTAATCATTTGTGTGATTATTGTCTGCTAGCTACGAATTTGATATTGTTGATCATTATTAGTTGGTTGTTTCATGTGTATCTAGATATATTTCATTGATTTATCTGATTCAATATATGTTTATCTTTTCACCGGATTGTCTATTCCATACAAAAAGGGGAAGAGATGTATGTATTGTAGGGGGAGAGTTTTTGGGCTTGTGTTATGAGCTTGGTATCCTGATTTAAATGTTGTTTACATATTGATATCGTGTTTGCTCATATAACAAATGATTTTGATTTAATTTTAATGGTTTATATAATTTGTTACTCCATAATTCACTAGGTATTTGTTTATTTCATGTATTTAGGTTTGATTAAAGAGATTCGTGATTTCAAGACTACATCATAGTCACACATTCAGAGACTTCTCATGCTTTCCAGACTATCACTTACTAGTCTTGTCCTGTATTTTTTATTTTGGATTTATGGGATGGTATTTAGGCTACAAATGGCTTGATAGCCCGGCTTAGGCATTTCACTGTTGGTTTTTCCCCAGAATAGTCAAAGAGGGAGATTTGTAAGGACAAAATTTCCAATTGAGTCCATTGTATAGTTTTGGCTTATTACCGAAACAAAAGACGTTTGAGTCATAGGTCGTATTTTTTATCGCCATGATCCCACACAGACTATGATGTATTGAAGTTTATTGAAGACGTTGTGGTAAAGATTCAAGGAAATATTTATGCCGAAGGTTTAATTGGTGCAAGTCTATTCATCTTTAAATAAAATTTCACTCCGAGATCACTCAGGTATGAATGCGTAATTTTAACGGGACTCGAAATTTATTTTAAAATGTTTAAGGATGTTATTTTACTAAGAAAATGTTTTTAAAATGTTTCAAATGGTCTAAACTTGGTTTTAATCTGATAAGGATGGATTAGAGTGGTGGTTTATTGGGACTCTAACGCACATGTCGTTCGAGCGAGATCTCTATCTCTTTCGTGCAACATGTTTGTTTCGCTTGAATGAGCCACCGACCTAAGGAAAATATATAATGGAATTTTCCAATCAAATTTCGTAAGTGTGCATTTTGAAACAAATAGTTTACGAACTAGAACGTTTCTGCACATTGTTTTCTAAGGTTTTCTATAGCTAAACACATCCGTAGAGTTTACAAGATCCGTGTTTTCATTACTATATGCAATAGTGATCTTATTTGCACCAAGAAGAAGGTTTTATCTAAACAACATTGTTGGGTTTTGCGGTGGAGAAGTGGAAGATCGGTGTTCAACATCATAGATGTTACAATCCATATCGGTGGATAATGATACATATGTGGACGCGTGTGTTGTGGGCAGGTATCGTGAAAGAAGGACTTTTTGCTTGAGCACTGTGAGAGGAGTCGTTGATGATTAGAAGAGCGTCAAGTCTCATGGGGATTGAGTCATTGAGTAATACTTGTGTTTGTTACTTGTATCCACATTCATAGTGATTGTTTGGCTTGGGACATCAAAGGTTTTTTCCCATTGTGGTTTCCTCGTACTTCCGGCATTGTGAGCATTTCTTTTCATTACTTTATTTCTTTAACCACTAGATGTATGTTTAGGATTAATCCTGATAAAATTTGGTTAAGTTAAATTGTTTCACACTTTGGTGCACATAAAAATTGAAAAGGTTATTTTCAAAAAGATAAAGTGTTTTATCACCCTTAAAGAAAGATTAATTTGAGCATTTAAAAAGTAGCAATCCTATAAAAATTATTCCAATTTCATCGCGCGTAAGATGCTCCGTCTATGAAAAACCTCCATTTGGGTGTGTAATGTCCTTGCTCTAGGGTGAGCATCTCTAGGATGGGTCTAGGATGGATTCCCTCTCCCTCTAGAATTACTGATAACTCAACAGTGAAGTCAACTAAGACATTCCCCTTATAGACATTTGGTGCTCATAGATAATGTCGATCTAGGCCAACTCCAATGTCTACTTGGCCATCCCATTATAGGTTTTCTTTCTTTAGACCTCTTTGAGGGGGAACAGGTCAAAAACGACATATGAGTGTCAAAGTAATGGCATAGCATTCATGAATACATCATAAGTAATAATGATAAATGTAACACCCCCATTTTCCGCATGCCGATTGGCCATTTCGATACACCAAACATAGGGCGCATTGAATCAATTTATATAATTCTCAACATCATGACAATAATAATAGTAATAAAGATTGTGATAAATTTAAACATCCACGGCATGAAAGGAAATAAATATAAATATAAATATAAATATAAAGAGAAAACAAAACTATATCAACAACCGTAATAAAATAAAAGGAGATCGTCTCAATATCACGAATACTCTCAACTGAAATAAAATGATACTAGGACCAGCATGGTTAATAAATAAATCTGTAAAACATATGAGTTTGTATACTCAAATAATCTACATGGAAATAATAACCCAGTTTAGGAACGAAATGTGACACAGTGTCTATAACTAACATGTCCATCATTGGACTCTACAATATGAATACAAGTCCTATAAACCACACGAATGCTTCATACTTTAGGGATATTCTCACGCCTCTATCGGTAAATTCGTAGGAGTCTTGTACCTAGGATTAAGAAACATGAACACATGAAATACTTGGGTATCACCATGCAGTCACAACATCATCTAGTGACGCATGAAACTAGTTGATGTTCTAAGTCATACACATCTTCTCATCATGAGACCATGGCCATCTAAAAGCATGATAAAAAACAACAATCTCCACACAACCTGCTACATCAGTCAGCGATGCGATACCCAGTCCCATGATCCTTTCAAATCCATAATGCCAACCAATAGATTCCCCATGACCAACATAATTCCATATGGTATGTTTACATCCACACAATAAAATATAATGCAATATATATGCGTGTGTGTGTCTATATAAGTAATCAAATTAAAGGCCTAAAGAAATTCCCATGGAACAGACTAACTAGGAAGGAAAAAAGAATGGTTCTCCCTATGCCTAACTCCACTGCTAGAGCGACCTAACACGACCGCTATAGCTGTACCAAAGGGTGATATTGTGGGTTGAACCTCGCTATGGTTTGGGGATCTCCCTGTTCGCCAAAATATTTTGAAAATTTAAAGCTTTTAAACTTAATTGAATTTCCTCCATTAACATTCCTAAAACCTTCAATTCAAATCTAAATCACCTTTGATCAGTCTTAAAGGTTCCTAATTGAATCCCTCACATAACAGAGTCCAAGCCTATCAGGAAAAAAATATATTAAAATCATAACTTTTAATACATCTTAATTACAGATTCATTTTTAGATTGATTTCCACCATGAATTATGTATCTTCCATGTCAAAGGTATCTAATGAGTATAAAAATAATCGCAACACATGATTCCTATAACAATTAATTATATTTGATACATATTAACATGGGTTTTGATTAAAACATCAAATATAATCATATTCAATATAGGAAAACAAGTCTACATCATTAGCTCGTATTAGCCTAATGTAATAACACGATTACTCAACATATTATAATCCTAATATTCTTCTAATCCCAATTAGTTTCAATATAAATTAAGACATATACATGTTAAATATTATAATAGGATAAAGTAAGATATTTCTTACCTCGTTATGAAGGTTCTTTTTTTCTCCCTCTTGTGATCTCTTATTTCCTCTCAAAAGGCCTTCGTAACCTCTCCCCAAAACTCTCATGTTGATAAGATTTATATTTTTAGGCTTGATGAAACAACGCTGCCAAGTTCCTATAGAGTTTTATAGAATTCCAAATTTTAATTTAATTTAAATTGACCAAGTGAGAAATTGATCAATTTTTATTCAAGCATCGATTAAACTAATATTATGATAACTATTAGTTCAATTTTATCTTATCTAGAACATACATATAGGTAAATAACAATAATAAAATCGACAATCACACAACGCCACGATGTACGAGAAAAATACATAATGAAAAAAAATCTCGAATGGCTTAGCCTATGCAATTCACTATGATATAGGATTTATAAAATAATGACAGAAAGACTTAATTCATTGACTTGACTTCTTCAATCTTGATGTAGTCTTCACTACTTGAACCTTTGTCACAACAACACCACAAAAACCCACCAATGGTCTTCACAATGCATTCCTCACACATCTCAGTGTCCACCAATCCTTCACTAAAAATGGTCACCATAATCGCACGGAATTGATCGTGTAAAATAGAATCGATATATGAAGTAGAGTAAACAAACTTTGTGGTAGAAACTTGAGATCTCAAACAAAAATATTATGTACATTCTTGTATCTAAAAACTAGTGTGTAAATTGGGTTCTTTGAGGCTTAGATTTTCTATTTATATAACTATTTTCGAATCCCCTAATAAAAACTGACTTATTTTGGGCCCTGTACAAGTTGAAAACATTAAAACACATTGTCACAAAAAATCAGGGCAAATTGTTCGAAAGAAATTGGCATGTCGCTCGAACAATTTAGGCCATCACATTTGGACAAATCTAAGTTGTTCAAAAGCGATACCTAAACTCATTTGAATGAGGTTTACTTGAGCTTCAAACGAAATCATATTGTCTTTGGAAAAATGGTCTCAATAGATTCTTGTTTGAAGCGCATTCGAATGGAAACCATAATATCACTTTAACAAGAAGAAAATTCATTTGAACGAAGTGTATATTCTTGTTAGAAAGAAAGGGGCATTTCATTTGAACAACCGTAAAAATGAAAAAATATATTCTTAAAAAATCCTTTTGTAAAAATAGCCTCATTAAAACTTAACACCCAAACTAAGAAACACAAGGATCAACATAATACACCATGCATATCTTTCTTGAGATTCCAAGGTCAATGATGAAACCATAATATGAAGTTGATGTCCATTTAATGACCAAACTAAGAAACCCAGGGTTCAAAATAATACACCAAATATACATTAATTGAGATCCCATGGTTGATGATGAAAGCACGACATAAAGTTGACGTCGCTTTAGCTCGGGTCTCTTTGTGTATTTGATGCATCATAGGCTTAAAGGTATGAATTGAACTCAACCTAACCATTGACTCAAATGGTTTTGTCCAAACTGAATAAATCTAATAAAATAAATTTGACAATAAACATTACAAACTTGACACATGATGAAATAAATGGTTGCAATTAACTTTTTCTCACTAAAGCCATCCATATTCCCCAAACCTAACTAGAGTTTACATGGCGTCTACATCTATTAGGGGTTTTCAAAAAACCGACCGAACCGAAGGACCGAACCGAGCCGAACTGCCTTATTTTTGTCATTTTTTTTATAATCGGTTCGTTCCCTGTTTTTTTTTAAAATCGACTGAGTCGGTCCGATCCTCGAATTTTGAGTTGATAAGGTCGGTCTGGACCGACCCGGACCGACAGTAATTAAATATATATTTTTTATATTTTATTTAGTGTTTTATATGTGTTACTTATGCTACTAGTGTCAAATAAAAAAAAGATGGAGGCTAAAATAGTCAAAATGCTAAAGTCTACAACTAAACAAAACCCTATGCTTTATTCTCATCAGTCGTTCTTATTCTCACACAAGCCAATTCGAAAACAAAAATAACAACTTTCTCTCTCCCTCTCTCACCCAACCCAACCAAGATCAGCCCCAAAACCCTTTCTACCTTGGCGACCACCGAACTTATTTTTTGGATCTGCCTTGCCGACAGTCGAACGGCAACCCCTACTGCCTTGTCGTTCTTATTTTTGGATCTGCAACCGGGTGTTATTTTCATCTATTTTTGGATCTGCATCTATTTTTACCCGATCATCTAGTTCTGCCGACCTATTGTTTGTGTGTTTTGAACTCTTAATCTGATTAACTGCTTTTTTATCATCTGTTTTGAACGAACATATTCATTTTTTATACCTATAATCGTTTGTAACTGCATATAATATATATGACTTACTTTTTTATTTTGAACAAACAAATTCATCTGATTAACTGTTTTTTATTTTTGTTTTTTTATACCTGAACTCTTGATCAGCCCAACCCCTCTTTGTGGTTAGAGCTGTTTTTTATACCTGTATTAGAGTTGTTTTTACTTTTTATATGCTTTTTGGACATATTTAATTGGACAATTTAATTTGACATAATTAACAAAATATTCAAGATTTTCTTTAAATAATATAATTAACTAATGTTAGGACCGAAATACTAAACCGAACCGACCCTATAAAAAACCGAATCGAATAGGGTCGGTTAACCGACATTATCGATCCGGTCTAGGTCCATTTTTTTAGAGGACTGATATAGTCGGTCCGGTCCAAAAAAATCTTCAAAATCGAACCGGACCGGACCGCGAACACCCCTAACATCTATGCATGATCTTCCCATCAATCAAAAACCTCCTGATTCTAATAATATATGGTTGCAGGTATTTTTCAAATTCATACTCTAAAGAACCATGTCTCAACTCTCCCTCAATGCTCAAAGGTTAACATTCAGTTCTCTTCTCTCTTGAATATATACCAGTGTTGGCAGAACCATTAAAGTTTTCAATACTTGGTAAGTTTATTCATTGTGGACCTGTTGTGGAGGAGATAAGGAAAATGGTGTTAACATTAAATCCTAAATAAGAATATTCAATAGGTTTATTGGATAACAAACACATTTTAATAAAACTTGGAAGTGAAGAATATTTCGTTCGATTATGGATCGAAGATCAATGATTTTTTTTAAGATAACCTATGAGAAATTTTAAATGGTCATGTCAATTCACAGTGGATGAAGAGACTTCTGTTATTTCTTCTTGTATTAATATCCCTAATTACCCAATACATCTATTTTGTCAAATCATCTTTTTATTAATAGTTCAATTAATAGAGAAATCATTAAAAATGGATGCCTCCACAGTTAACCAATCAAGACCTAGTTTATTTTGGGTATTCATAAAACTAAATCTCATTCAAGCCAGACCAAGAAGAGTGTGGATAGGATATAGAGATAATGGATTTTTACCGGAAGTGACCTATGAAGATCTTCCTAAATATTGCAAGCATTGCATGAAGAAAGGTCATTTTGAAGAATCTTGCATTTTTTGAACAACCAAAAAGGAGACAAAAACAAGACAAAACCCCCCCTCCTAAACCTTAATTGAAACCTACTTATAAACCTATGACTCACATAGTCCTAGTGAGGTGCACCACACTACAAAAATTGTCAACATTATATCTAGTCCTAACTCCTCCCCAAGCCCAAACCAATCGGATTTCCAAACCTCCCAAAACATTCTTCAAGTCCCTCCTAAACCACTCTTAAACTTCAACCTATCAATCAGTTAAGGCAAAGCTAAAACCATTGAAGACAATATTTTGAAGATTCGACACTGTAATATTTGTTCTGAAGAAGACGTAATAGTAGACTGCATCATGTTATCTTTTAGATCATAAGAGTTTCTAGACTATGATTATTATCAGACTAAGTCCAAAGACTACCATTAAGACTCTGAACATAGACAGAAGATCAATATTCCTATCCAAGAAAAAATAGAGATGTTTGCTAGTTTCTTTGAGAGAAAATGGAGTAGCATTGTGGAAACCTAAAAAAAGATTCAAGAAACTCAGATAGAAGAGGTACAAACCAACACCAACAAATAAGATAGTCAAGTTGGGTCCAAGAAGACACCGATAGATCCTTTGTTTAAAAGAATAATAGGGGAAAGCTCCATAGATTTTAAGAAATTTTATTCCCCTATTTATTAACGATTAATTTTTTATGTTAGAATGTTAGAGGAACAAGGCAACAAATAGAAAATTAAAAAGGTTAATTAGAAATTTCTATTTTCCAGCTATGTCTATAATATAACCTAAGGTTGATAGCTCTAAATAATCTAAATACATGTTTAAGTGGAATTTTGATGAGGCCACAGCTAATACGTCTAATAACATATGGTTTATATGGAGAATGGGGATAGAAGAAACTGCCATGCTTAATGAGGAACAAAGACTCACTCTCAAAGTGACTCAACTAAGTATTTATGAGGATATAATTTTAAATATAATCTATGCTAAATATACCAAAGAAGAAAGGATGCCTTTATGGAGAGATCTGGACAACATTTGGTATTCCTATGATGGTTGCCCTCAACTTTTTATTTGAGACTTCAATGTTCTCTTTAATCAAGCTGAAAAAATAAGAGGCAATGCTATAGATCAACAAGATGTGGAGGATTTCAATTACAATACTAATAGTTGTGGGATATTTAACTTGGGAAATTAAGTCTCAAGGTTCACTTGGGTGCAACTTTAGAAGCTAATATAGTGTAATTTGTGCTAGACTAGATAAGGGAATATGCAATCTTCATTGGTCCACCCTTTTCCCTAATTCTTTGATTTTTTTAACTTTCTCAACATTATAGTGACCATGCCGCCTTCTCTTGTCCATCAAAGCAACCCTGATTCATTATTTTAGGCCTTTTGAATTTAAAAAATGTGGATATCCCATTACTCTTTTTCCACTACGGTTTCCCAGCCTTGGTCTCCTCCTATAGAATTAAACCATGTATTTTCCTTTTCTTTAATGTTAAGAAGATTGAAGGGGGATGTCAAAAAATGGAACAAAGTCACTTCTAAAGACATTTTTCAAAATATTAAAGATTTGAAGGATGAAGTTTTATTTTGGGAAAATTCTTTTGAATGTGATCCCACAGTTCAGAATAGAATGGAGATGCAGTCTATCAAACCTAGGTTGAATAAAGCTTTGCTTTAAGAAGAGAGATTTTGGTAACATAAATATATCAATAATTGGCTCAAGGAGGATGACTGTGTAGGGGGATTGAAGATAATCTCGAGATTAGAGATACCCCCAACTAATAAAATAGACTCAAGATATTAAGGCAGCGATGCAGCTTAGTGAGGTAGCTCAGTAAGGCAGCTCAGCGTGGTAGCTCAAGAGAGGCAGCTCAGCGTTGCAGCCCAGGAAGATCTTCCAGTGAAGAAAATGGCCGAGAAATCTCATCCTTTAACTTTGTTGTCATACTTAGTCTTCTTGTAACTTTCGTTCATATTGAATATGAGCTGTAATGATTATAATGTTATTTAGTGTGACATCAAATGGTACTCACGACAGACCAGGACTGGTAGGGCCTCAGAGAACTTTCATTCTCTATCGAATAACATCGCCATGGGAACTTCAGGGGGACTTGGTTTAGAGGATTGAGAAGTTAGGCATCATTGGGGCCTATCCTGAACATCTTAAATACACTTGGTAAAACATCGAAGGGCCTTTGATCGTGGAACCTTGGGTGGAGAACCCATGAGTTCCATCATGCGTTGAGTTATGAACCAAATAGCCCTCTACTTAATGTCATATCTACTTTAAGTGATGTCACTAGCCAACTAAGCAATGTCAAATTCGCACTTGAGTAAACCACCGTGGTATTTGGGGTTGTCAGACAGTTGATGAGCCACCTATGTGATGACAGCCCCCTGATGCATAGTGGTTGGGCAAAAGGCATGTCTTGGCATTTATTGTTCATGATGTGGAGCTGACTAGTCCATAAGGAATTTAATGTTTGTAACATAAAGTATGAGGGGTGTCTTTCACAGTTGCAATGGACTGAGGCATCACGGGAGTGGTGTCGTGGCTATTTAGTGGCCTCAACCACTTCTGAGAGAGAGAGTTCTTCCTAGAGATTATTGGCTAGAGAGAGATTATCATCAGAAAGAAGTTATTGCAAGACCAGAGCTCTCACTCACCCACCATCGTCATTTACTACGAAGCTTTTAATATCTGATTGAAGACCTTTGAGGATTGGCATGTTTAGCTTCCTGCCAAGGTGTATCTAGGGTGTTTACCTCTTTTCTCCTCCAAATGAGTTACTTCAGAGTTCATTATTATTTTCTAAGTTATACATGAGAGATTTGTGAGTTCAAACTAAGTTTATCTTCACTAGGTTGTGACCATGTGTCTTATAATTAATCAGGAGTGTTCTCGATTAATTTTCGTTACTTTAATTAAAAGGGGTTATGCCTCCATCTAATCTAAAATACCCTCTTACATTTGGCGACTCTGCTGGGGAGGTATTCTTTTAGTAAAAGAGTATGGCACGGGATAATGTTAATCGTAGTCTCAACTTTGATGATATCTTACGCAATGAGGAACAAGCGATAAGGGAGTTGGACACTCCCAGAAGTGGGTTCCCTCCTCAAGTACAGGTTCCCCAAGATCCAACGATGACTTGAGTACCAATGGTCACCCAAGCCTCTACTATTACTATCCTAGGACCAACTCAAATGACCCTTCTTATGGGTAAGATTTTTGAGTTTTTGCAAACACCTGGGGCTACCACGATCCTAGGAGGGGGGATACATCCCAGCGCTTTAATGACACCTGGAATGGTCCTAGTAACTCCGATGAACCCTACTCCGGTTGTTCCCATGGGGACTGGGACCATAGGCATAACGGGCATAACGGGCGTTCCACCTACGGCGGATACTCCAAGCAATGAATGTCCCTTTAGCGATCCCTCTGGATACTCCTTCCACGGTTGAGAAGATGTAAGCGCCTACGTTAGAAGAGATGAAAAAAGAGATGTTAAAAATGATAGCATCTTCCTCGTAGTCGTCCAGTGAAGTAGCTTTAGTGTATAATGATTTTCGCAAGCCCTATCCCCAAGAATACAACGATGAGCCTTACCCGAAGGACTACATCCCTCCTATCTTTGAGAAATACACCGAGAAAGGGGGGAACTCGAAGGATCACATCAAATGATTCATCAAACATTTAGAATATAACTACAATAACAAGAAACTCAGGTTGAGGGAGTTCTCAAAATCATTAATCGATAAAGCTCATACATGATACTCTCCCTCGGCGCCAAAGAGTGTTTCAACGTGGTAAGAGATGCATGTTTTATTTATCTAGAAGTTCTTTCTGGCGAAAGATGAGTTTACGTTAACACAGTTGGGCAGGGAGAAACAACGGCCGGGAGAAGATGTGGTGTTTTATATTCAAAGATTCAAGGAAAGATCCCTTGACATGAGGGAAGAAGGTAAAGAATCCAAACTGTTATAACTCTGTGTTGAGGGTTTGCTATCGGAGTACATATGTCACCTGATTAATGAAACTCACAAAGGGACATTCGTAGAATTTCTCAAAGAAGCAAGAAATATATCATTGGTGGTTTGACCAAACCTTGTTGTGGTGCCACCGGTGTTCAGATAGTCGGGGCCACCCATTGCAGCACGCAGCTAGCCCCCACGGGTGGGATAAGTCGATGGAGGTGAAGGAGACAAATAGCTGAGGAAGGATAATAAGAGAAAGTTTGGGAGAGATAGGGAAGACCCACCACCATTACCTTGCACAGTCGAAGAGGCTGTTAGCTTTTACAATGCCATGGTTCAAGGAGGAACGTTATATGAACCTAAGGGCATCCCCGCTATGGAGCCAAATGTGGAAATAATAGCGGATCCTAAATACTTTCAGATCCATCGAAAGGTGGGTCATCCAATGAAGACTTGTTGCACATTGAGAAAGATTATCAGCAAGCACATGAAGACAGGGCCTTTGCAGATCCCTCAAGAGAATAATGTGAATGTTAACCCCCTACCACTACATGGGGTGAACCTAGTGATTGCCTATGATGAGGAGGTAGAACGAGAGACATGTTTTAACAGGAGGACTTTGAAGATGCCTTAGAAGATTGCATAATGGGCATGGCCAATATGGTCATAGCCTATGATGAGGCAAGTGCAAGGGACGTAGAGGAGGTATACAATCTAAAAGGGGAGGAGGTGGACCAAAGCTTAAAGTACCAAGTTATTTCACGATCACCTAAGTTCTCGTGGTTCTATGACCAAGTGGGGATGCCATTTGGAGATAACACATGCAATCATGGATATCGCAAAGAAGAACGTAGTACCCTCATGAAGATGAAAGGGGCCCATGGCCAGACTAGTGAGAAAGTTCTTATCTGAAGTAACGTTTAGTGAAACTGAAAAGGCCATGAGATTACAATACAACAGGCCCCTATACGTAACGGCAAGCATCAACGGGGTAAGCTTTGAGAGGTCACTAATGGATAGAGGTGCATCGATAAACATCATGCCTATTAGTTCCTTCCGGATAGCCAAAAATCCATCAGATACATGAATATGGGGATCGTAATGGGAAACCTTACCTCACACATCAAGTTCCATGTAATTGAAAGTACCACCTCCTACCACATACTGATAGGGAGAGTGTGTATGCACAACTAGGTTCTAGTCCTTTTGACGTATCACCAATGCGTAAAGGCAAACATTAAAGGGACTGAGATCGTCGTATGGGCCACGAAGAAGCCTTTTTCCATCGAACAATCTCATTCGATAGATGCTGCCTTTTACACAGAGTTAGAGGAAGATTTTAGGGTGCTGACATGAAGGATGTAAGGAGCAAGGGTTCCCTCTATTAGGGAAAGGATGGGGCATGTGAAGAGCCAAAGCAACGAAGGAACAAAGGGAAAGGTAGTAATGGAAGAACTTCACTTAGCTAATCCCAAGAAGAAACATCTATCAAAGAAACTTAGAGACAGGATGAGACCTAGAATGGATTCGATTGATCACGAGACCCAATGCAAGAGTGTGTTAAGTAGATTTTCAGGGAATAGGTTAGTTGATGCTTCAAGAGAAAGGAAAAGAAAAGTAGTTATAATGACGAGCAGACAGTACAATAAAAAGATTACTCACGATGAAAGAATGATCTATCTTTTATAAGGGTGTGAGCGGGGAGTCGAAGAAGATGATTTAGAGGTTAAACCGATATATTAGTGTTTCTTGATAGATCAATAACGACAGTGCATGTTTATCGATAACTAAAATATACAGGAGTTTGTGGAGGATAGGCATATGCAGACTTATTGGCAACCTTCCCATCTGGAGTATTTGAACCACCCTGATAGAACATCCGGGGGGATGACTTACAAGCAAACTTTCTGGAGGCTGACCTTGAAAAATGGATGATGAAATTCGATTGTTCTTCGGCAGAAAAGAAAGGAGGGATAGGGGGTATTTTCTTAAAAGTAAAGGAGAAATTTTGCCTTTTTTTAAATTAGATTTCCCTTGCTCCAAAAACTAAGCAGAGTATGAGGCGTTGGTACTTGGGTTACTAGAGGCCCTTAGAAGGGGCATCTGTTCACTGTGTATCAAGGTGATTCAAACTTAGTAGTTAAACAAGTGAATGGGGAGTATAAATTGAATCACCTCAGCCTAGATCCCTACAAAATGATTATCCAACGGTTGATTAACCAGTTCCATCGAGTCAAGACAAAAAGACATCCTAGAACGATGAACTATCATGCTGATGCCTATGCCACCATTGCACAAAAAAAGATTATAAAGATAAATACAACTACTTTGGTGATCCAATGAAGAACAACCCCATCGGCGATACAGTTAATTCTACCTATGGAGGGAGATTCAGATTGGAGAGGCAAGATCAGAAAATAGTTAGAGTCTGGGGAAGGCAAGAGGTAACTGAGAGAGCTAGTGCATTACTTCATCGATCATAGTAACTTATACTTCAGGAATGCGGGATAATGGTTATCAAGGTGTGTTGGCCCAGAAGAGGCAGAGCAAAGATTCAGGAAGACGCATGAGAGCCACTGCGAAATGACATAGATTCCTTTATATAGGAGAATCCAAATGGAAGGATACTTTTGGCCAACTATGAAACAAGACGCATTTAAATTACAATGGAGGCGTGATAAGTGACACCTCTTATTTCCAGTAGACGAATGTCACTTCGTTGAGGCTCAAACAAACTGGAGGCAGCTTATATTGACTTTATCAAAGACAGAGTTGTTCCTATAGAAAAAATAAATGCTATGGGACTCAAACGAAGGGCCCCACGGTTCTATGTCCAAGATAAACAACTCTATCAAAGAGGATATTTTAACAGGCCATTGAGATACATCACGACAGATGAGGTAGCTGAAGTGTTGAAATAAGCTCATGATCCAGCTCACATCAAATGGGTAAAGCTATATGATCAACTAATGACCTTGGGGGTATTATTTGCTAACTATGGAAAAGGACTCTGTTGAGTTTGTATGAAAGTGAAATGCGTGCCAGCTGTATGGGTATATGATCCATGCTCCTTCGATGGATCTAAATTATTTGGTAACTCCCTAACCATTCCACACTTGGGAGCTTGATATGGTAGGAGTAATACACCCTTCATCAAGAGGAAAAATCTGGATATTGGTGGCAATGGAGAATTTTACAAAGTGATCAAAAGCGATACCTCTTAGAAGAGCAACGGTGGGTATAATGGTTAAATTTATTAGAGAATATGTGATTTGTCATTTTGAAATCTCGAAAGTCATCCCCTCCGATAATGGAATCCCCTTCGTCAACAAAGAGGTAACGATGCTAACTAATAAATACTCCATCGTCCTTCATACTTCAACGGTGTCATGTCCTAAGGGAAACAGACAAGATGAAGAGACTAATAAGACTTTGGTTAATATTTTGGCCAAAATGATGTAAGACTTCCCAGGATCGTAGGATGATAAGATCCCAATAGTATTGTGGCCCTACCAAATAACCAAGTGAAAGCCCACAGGATACACGTCGTTCTCCCTCATGTACAGAGCCAAAGAAATTCTGCCAGTAAAGTTGGAGGTTTCTTTCGCTCGTTATGCCCTACGAAGCAGCATGCTCCGTCAAAATTAACACGTACAGTTAGAGGCGTTGGACGAACATAAAGACAATGCGATGCAACACTTCCAAATGTACACAAAATAGCTCTCAAGGGCATATGATAACTTGGTAAGACCAAGGAAGTTTGTTGAAGGAGACCTCATTCTAAAAGCAGTAGTGAATCACATCAGAGGGCTTCCTCTACCTAAGTTTGCAGCGAATTGGGATGGACATTTCATTGTGAAGGAGGCTCACGATTCAGGTTACTGTTTAATTTTTAAAATGGAAGAAGATAAAACATTTAAGATTAATAACAAATGGTTAAAGGTCTATCATGTATAAGGGAGTAACCTTAGAAAAATGATATTTTCATGAATATACAAGGCAGTTTTGAAGTTATAATGTTTGTTGTAACTAAAGTACAATGGAAAATTGTAAAAAATTATTTTTTACATGTAGTTATAAAACAGAGGTGACAAGAAAACAAGATAAACTTCTCTTTCATTCATAAACTTATAAGTGTATTAAAAAATTGGGAACTACTACCCAAGAATTACATTACAAGAAAAATAAAAAATTTGTACTATTGTTAGGGGGCTCATTGGCCTAGGAGGAAAAATAAGTTTGGGGCAGAGAAAAAGTCCCTAGGCAAGCCCGAAGAAGCTGCCAAGCATGCCTGCTGGAAGCTAATAGAACCCTCCAACTTAGTTTGAACTTGAGCACACTCGATAAGCAATTTCTCTCGTTTCAACTTTTCCAGATGAAGAGCTTCTTCGATATCCTCCACCTCTTAATTTATAGCTTCTAGTAAAGTTACTAACTCAGCCAGTCTTACATCTTCAATTCGTTGAGTTTCCAAGTGCTTCTGCCACAGCTCCCTCTGACTTTCCAACATCTGAATCTTCAAAGTTTTCAAGTGTCCGATCATCCAGTTGATTTGGAACCCATCCCTGCCCAACTCCTTCAAATAGCCTAAGAATTGATTAAGGAGGGGTCTAGTGACATTTGCAGTGGGGGTATTGACAAGCTCAGCAATAACGGTTGCCATGCCCTGAAGCCTATGGCTTATCACTAAAATGTTTGAACGAAGGCAGTCAACAGTAAAAGTGTTAGGATGGTGAGTAGCAATTTGTTCAATCACCAAACGATGGCAGACATGTATTTGAGATGAGTGGCGAAGAATAATAAGGCAAAACTCATGAGAAGCCAGTGCATACAAAGGAAGCTCATAATCGAATTCTCTATTAGTCGGAGCACCCATCATGGAACCTTAGTCGTTATGACTTGACTCCTCAGATGCAGTTGGTTTTGGATGAGGTGAGGTGAGGCGACGCGAAGGGGCTCCCTAGAAGCCTGAGGGAAGATAAGGGAAATATTGAGTTCAATGAAAGAAAAATCTTAACAAGTGGTTTTCATGGTTAAGTTACTGTTACTGATGGAGTTTGATGAAAAATATTAACAAATGGTTTTCATTATTAAGTCACCGTTACTGGTGGAGTTTGACAAAAAAATCTTAACAAATGGTTTTCATTGTTAAGTCACCGTTACTGGTGGAGTTTGACGAAAAATCGTAACAAGTCGTCTTCATTGTTTAGTCACCGTTAGTGGTGGAGTTTGATAAAAAATCTTAGCAAGTGGTTTTCATTGTTAAGTAACCGTTACTAGTAGAGTTTGACGAAAAATCTTAACAAGTGGTTTTCATTATTAGGTCACCGTTAATGGTAGAGTTTGAACATTTTAAAAATGATATTCTTTTAAAAAAAGAGATTTCACATTGTCAAGATAAAGGACAAACACCAAGACACAAACAAAAAATGGTGAAATACCTCAGCAACTGCTGGAGCAAGAACGGGAGATATGAAAGAGGCTACAAAGGTGGGCACCGTAGTGAGCAAGTTCATCTCATCAGGAGCCTTTGCAGAACCCTCAGATAAATGAATCTCATCTAAAGGGACCTCAAAATTTGATGGAGCTCTTAATTCAACAAAAGGAACTAGGGCAAAAGTTGGGAGAGAGCTTAAAATAGACGTTCGATCTTCCAGAGATACATCAGCCCTTATAGGTACAGAAGAAGCACCAGGGCAAGTAGATGAGCCAAAGGTAGACTTAGAAATAGGTGGAGTCCTGAGGGATAATGGTGGGATCAAACCTGGAGAAAGATGTAGACACAAAACTAAGTGTTAGGTGCAAGGAATAACATTGAAAGTAATGGCACATTGTAAATTTAACTTACCTCAGCGATATAGTTGAAAGGGGGCAATACAACGACGGACCTTAATAGTGGAGGCTGAAGAAGGAAATCAGCCAACGCAGAAGCTAGTAATAAAGTAACTTCAACCTAAAATACACCAAAATATTTAGAAGATTCAGCAAAGTGATAAGGATAGAAAAGAAGGATCTAAAAGTGTTTAAATCTTGTTACCTCGGGAGAACTTGGCAAAATCGGAATGATGTCCAGAGCAATCTCCAGCTGAAGGGATGACTCAAAAGAAACTGGGGGATCTCTCTCCGGCTGAGTGGAAACTTTCATAGAGTCAATAGGGGTAATAACCTGCGTGGCAGCCTCCACTGTGCAACAGGAGACCAAGCGATGGGATTAAGTGAGCTCGATCATGGGAGAACGGGGGGAGTTGCATCAATAGAACCACTCCCTAAGCTACCTCCCATGAAAGGACTCACAGAAGGGTTGGGACTTTCTTTTCCAACTTCATACACCAAATTTGCTAAGAATTAGACAAATATAGTTTGTTATAGAAAAAATGAGTAAGTGTGAAAAATAATAAACGCGGGCATACCTCTGATCTAGGGGAGAGTGGGGCGATATAACCAATGGTGAGGAAGGAGGGGAAGTGGCTGGTGAAGCCCTCTCGGTGGGATGTGTTCAACATCAGGACTGTCATCCAATGCTAAAGCCCCAACAACAGAAGGAGCGGGTGTGGGATGCACATTAGGAGCTCATTTTTTATAGGACATAGTACCCAGGGTTTTTTTCTTGCGCTGGGAGCACAAAGAATTAGAGGAACTCTTGAGATCTTTCTTCACTTTGGCCCCCCTTCAGATGTATATACTAAGATGGTAGGGAAGGCAGTAATAGGAGGAACAATGGGAGTGCGTCATTGAAACTCAGTATATATTCTTAACTCCTCACTCGCTTCGGCAGATATTGGAGGAGGAATGGAGGTGATTGGGAAGGCTTCCAAAGTAACTTGAGAGGAGGACTGGGACTTCTCCTTAGTAGAATCTCCACTCTTAAAAACCCTTTCCCTTTTGGCTGAAGACTTAGAAGCTCCTTCGCTAGAAGTTGTACCAGTGGGGGTACCCTCGCTAGAAATACCTTCAGAAGAGGCATGTTTTTTGGTTGCTGGGGCTTTCTTGGGTTTGGGATTGGCTATGGGGATCATCGAGAAATAAGGAGGAATCTCATAGGGAGCCTTTTTTGGATTTCGATTTAGAGGAAACTTAACCCCGAGAACGGAATTACCCTTCAACCCTAGCTCCAGGGCAGAAAATGAAATAGCTGGGGGATACACGGGAGACCCTTGGATGAATTTAGAAAACTGGGCCTGCTGTTTTGGACAGTACTTGGTTGCAAATGGGGGGTCACATCCACTTGCCTGCTATTACCTGGAATGGTGACTCGCTCAGACATCATAGAACTCACCCCCCAAGTAGCAGTAGACGTGAACCAGGAACAAGCTTCACTAAATGAGACTTTGGGGTGGGATAGCTGAAAAACTGGGTGAGGAGCCCCTTGATCAAAATCGAATTGGTGGTTGCATTGATTGGGATTGTAATGCTCGCAGGTGTATCCCCACTAGGTGTAGGAAGGAAGATACCCCGGTGAGAATAGAAGGACCACAACAAGCAAAGTATTTTCAGTGATGAGGTCCACAATAGTTGGTTGGACCACCCTTGCTTTATGATTGAAATAACCCTAAGTGTGGAGGAAGACTTCCTCTCCATAAGGCCTCATCACAAAATAATCAGGTTGGTCAATTACGGAAATTAACTCTTTGTGACTCTGTTTCTTGTGGATAACATATGAGCAAGGGGGAAGGATAATTTCTCCAGAAGGAGGATGATTAGTTTTAACTGCTACTACAAAGAAGCGAATGTAGAGGAAACTGGTCAAACTTATGGCATTGGCAAAATTGGCTAAGTTATAAAGCCAAGGGACCATTCGATGTCCAAGTGGGTCCTGCCGAGCTAAGTGTAGAGGGATATTAGGCCATATCCGCTAGAGGAAGCCGGACACCATGAGACAAATGGATCGATAGGTTTATAAGGTCACTCCGGGGCTGGTCGTTCGATTTCCCAGGAAAAACAAAATGAGAAAGAATTATAAGAATATAAGCTGGAAATTCTAGTGATGTACCTTGGCCTGGGGCACCTTCAGAAGAACCACCCTTAGAAGGATCCTGGAAGAAGTAGTTAATGATGGGAGTGAAAGTGGCTTTGTTAGAAGTACCTATGCAGCTTCGGCATATACGATCTAACCCCGAACGATGAGAAGCCTATTCGACATCTAACACTTCATCGGAGTAAGGCATATCACATATGGGATTAAAACCTAGAAGTTCACAAACATCTTCTAGTGTAACGGTTTCACCCCACACAACTACGAAAGTATGGGTCGTATAATTCCAGCGAGAAACCAGAACTGAGAGGGCGACATTCTTCTTCGATAAAGTGAACTCGCCAAACTATTTATCCTGATGCAACCTGACCTTAGTGAGAGTCACAGCATGAGAGCTCTGCATGTGCGCATTCCAAGATACAAAATTAGCGGGGGAACCTCCAGGGCCCTCGAAATCAATATAGGACCAAGGGAAGTCACCTCGCTCGAGATGAAAGCATAAAGTTCCATCGGAGGGAGGAAGCCCCATTCAGCTGAATATTTATCCTCTTCACCAGGAATCAAATAATCATATTTGGCACTGAAAGCAAAAGTCTTAAAAAATCTTGAGAAGTCATTGCCTTTGCCAAAGATGGGAGACCGGCGGTAAAAACTTAGTTTCTCTCAGTGAGCAACATCCAAAGAGGTGGCTCACCCAGTGGAAGTCATAGCAGAGGCAGAAGCGGTGGAGGTTGGTTGAGCACTGGTTCTGGGATCCTTAGGAACATTTGAAGAAGCCAAGGCAGGTGGTGATGAATGGAAAAGCTTAAACAGAGAAAAGATATGGACAAAAATGGAGGAGTACGACCACAAGTGGTGGTGAAAGAGACGATGAGAGAAAAGAAACTAGAAAAAACCTTGATAATAAAGGAGGTTTGAGTTTTCTCTCTCTCTAAGTGCTCTGGGAGTTAAAGCAGACGAAGACGAAGTAATGGAAAAATGGCTAAGTGTTTTGAATAATAGACATTTGAAATCCTTTATTTCCCCTTTTTGAGTTTCCCACCACCGCACGTGCACAACCGTAGGTAATCATTTCAAGTGGACACATGACATTTTGAGAAGTGTTATGACGATTGAAAAGATGGCACCACATCATTAATGAAGTGGTGCATGAGGAATAAAAAGGGTTTTCTTCCGAAAAAAGTTTGAGTTTGGCACCAGATGTTACCACGATTTAAAAAGGTATAATGTCCCCTCACCCAAATTCAAACGGATTTTAACTATAACTCAGGTACATCAGGGAGAATTTTATAGTTCAACAGTTACTTCGAGAACAATTCCACAAGTTAAACGCTGGAAATGCCTAGGAGGGAGATTTCATACTGCTAGAGGCAGTCCTAACGCAAATACCAACTGCATACAGTTATGTTGCACGAATGGCACGAAATAGGACAAACATGGGAGAACTTCACTTCCCAAGAGTCAGAATGGATAGTTGATAGGTTCCTCAGACGTTTTGCGAAAGTTCCAATAGCTAAGGAAGGAGAGACAAAACGATTGAAGCTCAACGATAGGAAAAGGTTACGATGTCCCATCGCCAGGTCGCAACGCTTCGATTCAGGTACTTCGAGGAGAATTTTACTTTTCCTAAAAGTGATAACGACAGAACTTGTAATTAAGACAGAAATGCCATAATTTTTTCACAACTGGAAAATTTATTGGATTGAGAAGTTTTCGTGCAGACATTTCTTGTTCCCACAACAAATCTCTGCACGACGGGGAAAATGTAGGGGGGATTGAAGATAATCTCAATATTAGAGATAACCCCCTAGTTAATACAACATACTCAAAGGATTAAGGCAGTGATCCAGCTCAGTGAGGTAGCTCAAGTGCGGCAGCTCAGCATGGCAGCTCAAGAGAGGCATCTCAGCGTGGCAGCCCAAGGAGATCTTCCAGCAAAGAAATTGACCAAGAGAGCTCATCCTTTATCTTTGTTGTCTTACTTAGCCTTGTTGTATCTTTTGTGTATATTGACTAAGAGTTGTAATGATTATAATGTTATTTAGTGTGACGTCAAACGATACTCACGAGAGACCAGGCCTAGCAGGGCCTAGGAGAGCTTTCATGATCTATCAAATGACCTTACCGTGGGAACTTTAGAGGGACTTGGTTTGGAGGATTGAGAAGTGAGGCAGCGTTGGGGCCTATCCTGACCATCCTAGATACACTTGGTAAAACACCGAAGGGCCTTTGCTCGTGGAAACTTGGGTGGATCACCCTTAAGTTCCATCGTGAGTTGAGTTATGAACCAAATAACTCTCTACTTAATGTCACATCTGGAGAGGGGGCTTGAAGGTAATCCTGATATTAGGGATAATCCCCTAATTGGCAATAGTATTTGAGATTAAGCAGCCGAGGCAGCTCAAGCGTGGCAACTCTACGCGGCAACTCAAAGAGGCAACTTAGCGTGGAAACTCATATTTAGCTTGTTATGTTAGTCATATTGTATCTTTGTTTATATTGACTGTAAGCTATAACGGTTGTAATTTTGTAACGAGATTAATAACGAGTTTTAGTGTGAGGTCAAACGGTACTCGCGAGAGACTAGGCTTGGCAGGGCCTGGGAGAGCTTTCATGCTCTATCGAATGACCTCACCGTGGGAACTTTAGAGGGACTTGATTTGGAGGATTGAGAAGTGAGGCATTATTGGGGCTTATCCCAACCATCTTAGATACACCTGGTAAAACACCGAAGGACCCTGACCGTGGAACCTCGGGTGGAGCGACTTGGAGTTCCATCGGGCATTAAGCTGCAAACCAAACAACCCTCTACTTAATGTCACATCTACTGTAGGTGATGTCACTAGCCAGCTAAACAATGTCAGACATGCACTTGAGTAAACCACCGTGGTATTTGGGGTTGTCAGGCAGTTGGTTAGCCACCTCTGCGACAACAGCCCCCTAACACACAGTGGTTAAGCAAAAGGCATGTCTTGGCATTTAATATTTGTGACGTGGAGACAACTAGTGTATCAGGCATTTAATGTTGTGATATAAAGTGTGAGGGATGTCTTTCATGGCCTTAAATGACTGAGCTGCCTCGGGGGTGGTGTGTGTGTGTGGGGGGGGGGGGGGGGGGGGGGCTATTTAAGGACCCCAACCACCTTTGAGGAAGAGAGAACCTTTTTAGAGTCTGGGAAGTTATTACCAGACAAAGAGTTTTTACCTTCTCACCATTGTTATTTATTACGAAGCTTATAATATTTGATAGAGATTCTTGAGAGGACTAGGTGTGTTTATGCTTGCCTACCAAGGTGTATCTATGGTGCTTACTTCTCTCTCCCTCTAGCTGAGTTACTTCTAAAGTTCATTACTATCTTCTAAGCTATACACGAGAGTCTTTATGAGTTTAAACTGAGCTTAACTTCATTGCGTCTGTGTTTGTGGGTCCTATCATTAACCCAAGGCTTTGGCCAAGTAGCTTATGATTACCATACTCAAACAGGGGTTACGCCTCCATTTATCTTATCTAAAGTACCTTCTTACATTTGGTGACTCTGCTGGGGAGGCATTCTCCTAGCTAGGGAGTATGGCGCAAGATAATGCTACTTGAAGACTCAACTTTGATGATATCCAGCGTAATGAAGAACAGGACGCGAGGGAGCAAGAGGCCCTAAGGGATGGGGCTGCTCGAGTAGAGGTACCGCCGGTTCCGATGATGTCAGACATTCCTGGGGCGGCAAAACCTGCCATGAGAGCGGGGTTGGGACCCGCCCAGATGGCGCTCCTTATGAGCAAATTTTATGAGTTTTTGCAAATCCCAGTAGCTTCAACTATGCTGGGAGGATTGGAGGCTAATGCTTTCGTAACACCAGGGGTAGCTCCAACGGCCCCACCAGGTACAGGCATTGCAGAAACGCTCCCGGCAAGCGTACCTCCTGTTGCGAGTCCAGTAGTGGGAACCTCAGGAGTCTCAACGGTACCGCCGGTGACGTTCGTTTCAGCTGCAATGAGCGCTCAACCCATGCTCCCGTTGCTGGTGGCCCCTGTGGCCTCGCCCATGGAAGAAATGAGAAAAGAGATGCAGAAGGAGATGTTGAAGTTCATGCGGGCTTCCTCGTAATCAGCTGGTGAAGTGACTTCGGTTTATGACGACTTCCAAACACCCTACCCTCAAGCGTACAACGATGAGCCTTACCCAAAGGAATATATTCCCCCTGTCTTCGAAAAATATACACGGAAAGGTGGGAACCCGAAGGAGCACATTAAACGGTTTGTTGAACACTTGGGAGCACATTGCAATGATAAGAAGCTTAGATTAAGGGAGTTTTCCAAATCCCTAACCGAGAAGGAATACACCTGGTACTCTCACTTAACTCCTAACAGCATTTCTATGTGGGAGCAGATGCACGTATTGTTCGTCCAAAAGTTCTTTTTGGCGAAAGACGAGTTCACCTTGACCCAATTGGGAAGGGAGAAGCAAAGACCAGGGGAAGAAGTGGTGGCCTATGTTCGAAGGTTCAAGGAAAGGTCCCTCGATGTGAGGGAGGAGGCCAAAGAGTCCAAGCTATTACAAATTTGCGCTGAGGGACTGCTTCTTGAATACATCTGCCATCTTATCAACGAGACGCGCGAGGGGACTTTTGCGGCGTTCTTGAAAGAAGCAAGGAACATCTCTTTGGTGGTATGACCCAATCCGGTTGTAGTGCCCACGATGTTCAGACAACCAATGCTACCCACGGGGGGAGGTCTCAGCCCCCACGGGTAGGGTACGCCAAAGGAGAAGATAGGGGCAAGACACCGAGGAGGGACAACAAGAGGAAATTTGGGAAGGATAGAGAAGACCCTCCACCATTGCCCTGTACGATAGAAGAGGCTGTGAGTTGTTATAACGCGATGGTCCAAGGGGGAACGGTTTATGAACCAAAAGGCATCCCGATAGAAGAACCTGATGTTGCAACGAAGGCGGATCCTAAATACTTCCAGGTTCATCGAAAGATCCAGCATCCAACAGAGAGCTTCTTCACGCTGCGAAGAATCATCAACAAGTACATGAAGGCGGGGACATTGCAAATCCCCCCACAGAACATTAACAACAACCCACTTCCAGCACACGAGTCCAATTTGGTGATGGCCTATGATGAGGAGGCAGAAAGAGAAGGATGAGGGTTGACAATGAAGCACAAGGAGCTCAAAGAAGCTCTAGAACATTGTACCACGGGAATGGCTAATGTAGTTTTAGCCTATGATGAAGCAAGCGCTAAGGACGTGGAAGACGTGTATAGCGTTGAAGATGGGGAAACGGACCTAGTCATAGAATGTAGTGCAGTTTCAAAATCCCCAAAATTCACTTGGTTCTTCGATCAAGTTGGGATCCCGAAGGAGAGCAGGATGGAGATAACTCACACGATTTTGGACATTGAAAAAAGGAACGAAGTCCCCTAGCTAAGGTGGAGGGGACCCATGGCCAGGCTAGTGAAGAAATTCCTATCAGAAGTAACCTTCAGCGATGCGGATAGAGCTGTGAAGTTCCCTCATAACAGGCCTCTATATGTAACCGCTAGCGTCAACGGGGTTAACTTTGCAAGGACTCTTATGGATGGGGGTGCTTCCATCAATATTATGCCAATCAACTCCTTCCACACGGCTGGTATTCCGAAAGAAAGGCTGGTCCCCATGCCTTTGGTAATTTCGAGATATGACAATCAATCTTCCAAATCAGTTAGGTATGTGAATGTTGGGATTGCGATGGGAAATCTGAGTTCCCACATCAAGTTCCATGTGATAGAAAGAGCAACTTACTATCACTTACTAATAGGGAGAGTATGGATGCACAACTAAGGTTTAGTTCCTTCGACTTGCCATCAATGCGCCAAGGAAAATATCAAGGGAACGGAGGTGACCATTAGGGCTACAAAGAGGCCTTTCGCTATCGAAGAAGAACACTTAGTGGATGCGACATTCTATACAGAACTGGAGGAGGGTGTACGGGTCCTGATGAAGAGAATGGAGGGGCCATGGGTTCCCTCGATCAGAGAGAGAATGTGGCCTTTGAATGAGCAGGATAAATAGGGTGGAAGTAGCGAAAGGGTGAGGACTGAAGAAATAGGGTGGAAGTAGCGAAAGGGTGAGGACTGAAGAAGCCCATCAGGTGATCCCTCGGATCCAAAAGATCTCGAGGCAACTCAAAGATAGGATGAGGCCTAGAACAGACCCGATGGAGCACGAGGTCCAACGACAAAGTGTGTTGAGTCAGTTTTTAGAAAAAAGAATTGTTGAGGCTTCCAGAGAGAAGAAGAGGAAGGCCGTGGCAACAGCTACCAACAGGCAATGTAAGAAAATTATCACTAAAGAGGGAAAAGTAGTGTACCGCTTATAACGGTGTGAACAGGCGACCGAAGAGACTAAGGATGAGGTTGACCCGGTGTATGAGTGTAAGGACATTTTTGTCCATTATCAATTTGTTATGTCGCACGCCGCTACACCGTTGAAAAAAATCAAGATTCATACAGTCATCAACGGATCCGAATATCAAAAGAATAAGAGGAATCAAAGTCTGATAGGCCAGACCGGTCCGCCCAGAATAAAAGAATCGATCCGCCTGCGGACCGGTCCGCCTCATACCCAGACCGATTCGCCTGCTGAAAGCCAGTATACCCCGGACCGCAAGTGAACCGAAGAAGCCTAAAATAAAAATAACCGATCCGCCTACCCGGACCGATCCGCCTCAGACCCGTACCGGTCCGCCTGGGATAATCTCAAACAGATCGTGCAGAGATTTTTTAGGCCATGTTATTCCTTTATAAACCCACTACGGGAAGTGGTTTTCTAAGTCTTTTATACACGATTTTCAGAGTACAAAAAACTTTAAGTCTTCACCTATTGAGTACCAAGACTCTAGGTTTTTTATTCACACAAATTTTCAAACACTTGTGAATCACTTTGCAACCCAGGAACGCACTTTTGCTGTTCATACCTTTGTGGACAAGATCGTTCTTCTTCTTCATTGCAGCCCTACTGGAAAGGGATAACTCCAGCCGCCGACTACAGAATCTGACACTTGAGGGTAATTCTTAGTCACTTGTATTTTCATTGTAATACAAAATTGTGCAGTTACAATATTATAATGAAAATAAATGGTTTTGCCCCTTTGGGGGATTTTTCCTCACAAGCATGTGTTTGAATGTTCTTGCTTAGTTCATTATCTTATTCAATCACATATTGTTTCATGTTTAGGGTTTGTTTGAGTTAAAAGGTGTTCATTGTATAATTTTATCATTTGAACGCAAGCACATACGTTCTCAAATTGGTATCAGAGCAGGTTACGCTAATCTATCGCGTATTCCTATTTTCCGCAAAATTTTTCTAAGATATCAATTTTCTAAAAAAATTAATTTTTGAAAAAGTGTGTGTTCAAATGGAGAAGTTAAATAATAAAATGCCAGTTTTTGACGGGACAAACAATGCCTATTGGAAAGCCCATATGAGATCTGCATTAAAAGCTGTTGATGAACGTGTCTGGATTTTGGTTGAAAGAGGGTGGACACCTCCCTCCGTGACTGTTGATAATGTGATCAACTTGAAACCTGTCACTTCCTGGACTGAAGAAGAATTTAAATGGTCATATTTTAATTCTAAGGGTCTAAGTGCTATTTCTGGGTCTGCCACACCTGATGAGTTCAAACGCATAATGACGTGCACCACGTCAAAAGAGGCATGGGATGTCTTACAACTCACCCATGAAGGAACCAATACTATAAAAGAGTCTAAATTGCAAAATTTAACAACTCAATTTGAAACCATCACCATGCATGAATCTGAATGCTTTGATGAATTTTATGCTAGACTTTCTGACATTGTGAATACTAGATTTAATCTTGGTGAACATATTCCTAATGGTAGAGTTGTTAAAAAGATTCTGCGTTCTTTGCCTAAGCGTTTTATCCCTAAAGTCACTGTGCTAAATTCTATGGGTAATTTAAATACGCTAAAATTGGAAGAACTTGTAGGAGATTTGCAAACATATGAAATTGATATGTTCCCTAAAACTGCTAAATCTAAAGATAAGAGAATTGCACTTAATGCCCAAGAGAGGAGTGAGGGGTCAGCTAGAAAGAGGGTAAAGTCATCTAGAAAGAGAGAGACTGACACGTCTGATTCTGAGTGTGATTTTGACTTAGATGATTTGGCTCTTTTTGCAAAAAAATTTCAAGAGGATTCTCAAATTTAAGAAAAATGGCAATTTTAAAGCTAAAAAGAGATTTGAGAAAAATAAGTTTGAAAAGAAAAATGAAAAAGATTCCAAAAATCCTCCTAAGAAAGAAAGTGAGAGATGCTTTGAGTGCGATGGTAGGCATCATAGAGCCTTTAAGTGTGCCACTCGTCTGAATAGAGAGAAAGGAAAAGATGTCCTTAATGCTACTCTTAGCGACGACAGTGAGGTCAAGATGGTGGATTCATGAGATGAGTCACCTCATGAGTGTAACTTCACCGCATTCATGGCCAGTCAAGTGAGTACTCCTAGTTCTCTTCACGACAATGAGGATGATACTTCACAGGTACACCTCGGTAGTGAGAACGATGTGAGTGAGGGGGAGGATGACTCAAGTGAGAGCGAGAGTGATATTCAACGCACCTACACTGAGTTATATTCTGAGTCATTTAAAACTAAAAAGCGAAACAAAGCGTTAGTCCTTAAGATCACCGGCTTAGAGGAAGAATTAAGAAGAGAAATAGAGAGAGAGTCCTCCACCTTCACTACCCTGAGAGAGAGAGAATCTTCCTGTGTCGAGAAAGAGAGTTTGTTTAGAGAGAGAGAGAGTGTTTTTAAGAAAGAGAGAGGGAACTTGACTAAACAAGTGGCTAGTCTTACGAGTCAGCTCCATTCCTCCGTTGAGACTCAAAAGAAACTTGAAGCCCTTGTTGCCCAGCTGACTCATGATCTTGAGAAAGCTCGGGAAGTCAAGGTACAAATCGAGGACAGATCTGGGAAGATGGGAAAGATGCTCCTCGGCCCCACTTTAGGTTTTGGTGATCGGCAGGGAATTGGGTATGATGGTGGATCCACCTCTCAAATTGCACCTGGTCCAGTTCCTGAGTTTACTACTACTCCTTATGGTCATCGTCAAAAACCTAGAAGGAGAGTTCGACCAAGAAAATCAAACCAAGGTCCGCCTTTAACTACGATCTTCTATACTTATTGCAAAAGAAAAGGCCACCTCAGGGAGTTTTGCTATAGCATGGGTCGGACACGACGTACTACTGCTACACCAGGTCATACTGATGAGTTTTCTAGTCTGAGAGAGTGAGTTGAGTTCTTAGCTGCCACATCTCAGAGTTTGATGGAAGAATTCCGACGGATGTCTTTACCGTTAGTGAATGCTTCTCACATTCCAGCTAAAACCAACAACAGCAACAGCAAACAAAAGGTCACCACCTCTTGGGTACCTAAGAAAGATAAAAAGGCTTTTGTTGTTCATGTTGCTCTCAAAGCACATAATACCTCACAGTGGTATTTTGATAGTGGGTGCTCCAGACATATGACAGGTGATGCCTCATTTTTTACAACTCTTGAGGATTATCAGGATGGTAGAGTCACCTTTGGAGATGGGAGCAAGTCTAGCATTATAGGATGTGGTACTGTCAAGTTACCTGGATTCCCTAAGCTAGAAAATGTTTTGTACGTCAAAGGTTTGAAAGTAAACCTTCTCAGCATTATCCAGCTGTGCGACACTGACTTTGCAGTAAAGTTTGACCGGGACGCGTGTAAAGTCTACAATCAAGCCGGTAAACTTTTGATGAAAGGGGTGAGGACCGAGGATAATTTCTATGGGATTGAGCCCACGTCCTCACTTGTCTGCAACAGCGCCACGATCACTCCTATAAATATGTGGCACCAACGTCTAGGTCACGTGAACGTTAGAGATCTCAACCGCTTAGCTAAAAAGGACCTAGTACGTGGCTTACCATCTCTTGGAAAGTCAACTTAGATCGTTTGTGGACCCTGTCTGATGGGAAAACAAATTCGTAGTCCCCATAGGAAGTTGCATTCCATTACCACCTCTCGTGTTCTTGAGTTGATTCACATGGATCTTTTGGGTCCCACTCGTACTGAGAGTCTAGGTGGTAAGAGGTACATCCTCGTGATGGTAGATGATTTCTCCAGGTACTCCATTGTAGGTTTTCTGAGAGAGAAATCCGATGCTGTAGAATTTTTAACGACCAAGTGCCGTGTCCTGCAAAATCAATATGGTGTCACTATTAATAGGATGCGTAGTGACAATGGCACTGAATTCACAGACACAAAGGTAGATCTTTACTGTGATAGCCTCAGGATCAAACATGAGTTTTCAGCTGTGAGAACTCCTCAGTATAATGTGATTGTTGAGAGAAAGAATAGAACGATCCAAGAAATGGCTATATCTATGCTTCTAGGTCGTAAAGTTTCTAGGAGATTTTGGGCAGAGGCAGTGTCTACTGCATGCCACATGGTGAATAGGGTTTATTTGCGTCCACACACACTTCAGGCTCTTATGAGTTGTGGACTGGCAAGATGCCCAACCTGGCATATTTCTGTGTTTTTGGGAGTAAATGCTACATCCTACGGGATAGAGAGCAATTAGGAAAGTTCTACTCCCGGAGCGACGAGGGAATATTTCTAGGATATTCATCAAATAGCAGAGCGTACCGGGTTTTTAACCTGAAGATCTCTAAAGTTATGGAATCAATAAACGTCACTGTGCAAGATGACGAACCTCTGACGATTATTGATCCTAACCTTCAGTGTGAGGATGAGGACTTTTCTGATAGTGATTTACTTGTCCCTCTCTCACACTCTGTGGATCCTACTCCTGTGCTAGGGGACACACCTTCTTGGGTTCGCAAGAGTCATGACCTGTCTGCCATTGTTGGCGATCCCACTCTAAGGGTCAAGACTCGTTCTCAGCTAGAGAATGTTGTTATCCATCTTTGTTACACGTCCAAAGTCGAGCCCAAGAACCATAAAGAAGCACTCAAGGATGAACACTGGATATCTGCTATGCAGGATGAGTTGCTTCAGTTTAAAAAGAATAATGTCTGGGAACTAGTCCCCCGACCTAGTGAGACTAATGTGATAGGTACCCGATGGATTTTTAAGAACAAAATGGATAAAATGGTACCATAATCAGAAATAAGGCTAGGTTGGTCGCTCAAGGCTACACACAGATAGAGGGTGTAGACTTTGGGAAGACATTTGCTCCTGTTGCGAGGCTTGAGTCCGTCCGCCTTCTACTCACCATCGCATGTCATATGCACTTCAAGTTATATCAGATGGATGTCAAGAGTGCCTTTCTGAATGTCATTCTACAGGAGGAGGTTTATGTGGAACCATCAAAAGGGTTTGAAGACCCTCAGCACCCGGAGCACGTCTACTATCTGAGGAAAGTCTTGTATGGTTTGAAGCAAGCACCCCGTGCTTGGTACAAGAGGCTTACTTCTTATCTCTTAGCTCATGGCTTCAAGAGAGGTGGAGTAGATATGACGTTGTTCATCAGGAGAGATGACGGTGCTATTTTGGTTGCCCAGGTCTATGTGGACGACATAGTCTTTGGATCCACATGCTCCAAGCATGCCCACCACTTTGAGGAGGAGATGAAAAGTGAGTTTGAGATGAGTATGGTTGGTGAGATTACATTCTTCCTTGGTTTCCAGGTTCGTCAGCTAGAGGATGGGATGTTCATCTCCCAATCCAAGTATGCTAGAGACCTAGTGAAGAAATTCGGTTTAGACTCCGCTAAGCATGCACGTACACCTATGAGTACCACTACCAAGATTAGTAAGGACACTTCAGGCAAGGACGTAGAGCAAACCTTATATCGGAGTATGATTGGTAGTCTTCTCTACTTGACTGCCAGTCGTCCCGACATCGCCTTTAGTGTTGGAGTCTGTGCGCGATATCAGGCATCCCCAAAAGAGTCACATTTACTTGCTCTAAAACGTATTATTAAATACATGAGTGGGACTCTCTCATACGGGATTTGGTATTCCTTTGATACCGATGACCGTTTGTCCGCCTATTAGGATGCCGATTGGGCCGGGGATGTAGATGATTGTAGGAGCACTTCTGGTGGGTGTTTCTATTTTGGTTCTGCTCTTGTCTCCTGGCTGAGCAAGAAGCAAAATTCCATCTCTTTGTCCACTGCGGAGGCTGAGTACATAGCCGCCGGGAGTTGTTGCACACAACTATTGTGGATGAAGCAAATGCTGGAGGATTATGGGATTTCACAGGACACCATGACCATTTCCTGTGATAACACGAGCGCGATACACATATCCCACAATCCAGTTCAACATTCGCGCACCAAGCACATCAGGATACGTGAGCACTTTATTCGTCAGTTAGTCGAGGAGAACACTGTATCCCTGAGTTTTGTTCCCACCGACCGTCAGTTATCCGACATTTTCACAAAACCTTTAGATGCCCTTAGATTTGAGAGTCTTAGGAAGTCTTTGGGGATTTGCACAGTTGACTGAGGGGTTGGTTTATGTCTAGAATAGGATGTTTCTTCATGTTCATATCATATGCTTCCTATTGCTAGTCTGTTTTTTATGTACCATTGCTTAGTTGTACAACTATTTATTTATTCCTTTTACTTTTTATATTTCTTTTGAAAAATACAAAAAGATTTTCCTTTAAGAAAATTTTTAAGAAAAGCACAAAAAGATTTTATTTTACTAAAATTTTTGAAAAATCCAAAAAGATTTCTGTTTTTGCTTCTTTTATGGATGAGCATTTAAGATAGCCAAGTCACAACTTCATTCCATATATCCATGTGACTGTTTGATAGAGATTTGAGAGGCTACATCATTTCATCCACGTGCTTTACATTCTTTGGAGTCTTTGAGATGTAATTAGTGATATCTTCCTGCATGTTTGACTCTTATATCCTTTATTGCACACATGCACGGCTATATTTGATTATTGCACTTGTCTATCTCATTTGGCTTGAGTGTTTCCATCTCAATTCTATCTATACAACTTACAATATGCGATAAAACTTGACAAGATTGGAATGCATGTAAAAACCATTTTGGTGAGACTTTGTGTTTTTGTATAACGGGGAGGGGCTGTGAAAGGTAATCATCTATCCTTTGCACAAAAGCCACTGTTAAAAAGGACCTAAAAATGGAGGAATTTTAATATCCAAGGTCCAAAGAGGTTAAAAGAGCCCGAAAACATTTAAAGGCAATAACAATCACTTCATGCCAAATATGGGCCACTTAGGTTTCACCATCAATTCTCCAAAGTTTGAGAATTTAGAATACCTCTATTCAAAATATATATCTGAGGGAGTTTGGTTGGAGAATCTTTAAACAGGTTTGCACTTCCTTGAAAGTCCTGAAAAAGCATAAATTGTTTTGGACGTTATTGGTGTGAAAATCACTTTGAGCTTTGATTTGTTGATTTGATTGAGTCAATATCTTATATTGTCATTCTTTTCCACCAAAGGACGCATTTGAGTTAATTCGCTAGGAGTATCCAATATTCATCGTGCACATATGTCATGTTTGTATGCATTGATTTTCCTATCGAATTTGATCACACCACTTCATTTACGCTATCATCGACTTGGTAGTTTTTGTGTTCATTCATGGTGCGATTTTATCCTAGTGACACCCCGCACTTGCTTATTTTGCTTTATTTCTCTCATTTGTCTATTTGGGGACATCATAAAAAGGGGGAGATATTTTGGGGGAGTTTTGTGTTTTTGAGATTTGATACAACATGCTTTCTTCATTTGATATCTCATTTCAAACTCGATACGTCACTTGGTATTTTGTCTTTTCTCATGTGTGTAGGTACTACATGGATTATCATTGGATTGCACATCCTGATGAGAAAAGTGTTGAGATTCCTGAAGAGTTGAAGAGCAAACGTTGAAGTCTTATTCAATTGTATCTTTTCAGTTTTGGGTTCATGGAAGGGTAGATTTGTATAGGCATTTTTAGTTGTTTGATAATTCGAATGTTTGTTTTTATGTATGTACCGGCATAGACATAGGGAGAGATTTTTAAGGATATTCTTGTCCATTATCAATTTGTTATGTTGCACGCCGCTGCACCGTTGAAAAAATTCAAGATTCATACAGTCAGCAACGGATCTGAATATCAAACGAATAAGAGGAATCAAAGTCTGACAGGCCGAACCGGTCCGCCCAGAATAAAAGAATCGATCCGCCTACGGACCGGTCCGCCTAATACCCAGACCGATCCACCTGCTGAAAGCCTGTATACCCCGGACCGCAAGCGAATCACAGAAGCCTAAAATAAAAAGAACCGATCCATCTACCCGGACCGATCCGCCTCAGACCCGGACCGGTTCGCCTGGGATAATCTCAAACAGATCGTGCAGAGATTTTTTAGGCCATGTTATTCCTTTAGAAACCCACTACGGGAAGTGGTTTTCTAAGTCTTTTATACACGATTTTCAAAGTACAAAAAACTCTAAGTCTTCACATATTGAGTACCAAGACTCTAGGTTTTTGATTCACACAAATTTCCAAACACTTGTGAATCACTTTGCAACCCAGGAACGCACTTTTGTTGTTCATACATTTGTGGAGAAGACCGTTATGCTTATTCATTGCACCCCTACTAGAAAGGGATAACTCCAGCCGCCGACTACAGAATCTGACACCTGAGGGTAATTCTTAGTCACTTGTATTTTCATTGTAATCCGAAATGGTACAGTTACAATATTATAATGAAAATAAATGGTTTTGCCCCTTTGGGGGATTTTTCCTCACAAGCATGTGTTTGAATGTTCTTGCTTAGTTCATTATCTTATTCAATCACATATTGTTGCATGTTTAGGGTTTGTTTGAGTTAAAAGGTGTTCATTGTATAATTTTATCATTTGAACGCAAGCACATACGCTCTCAATGAGTGTTTTTTAGTGGATCGACAGGAGGCAGTGTATGGTGATAGACAACTCCAACATACAAGAATTTGTAGAAGATGTCACCGAAGAACCAGACTACATGGGAGATCAACCGAGGCCCTAGGCACAAGAGTTAGACCAGCTGAACTTAGCAAGAGAAAGGGAAGATCCAAGGCCTATCTTTATCTCGAAAGATTTCGATGAAGGGAAATGAGAAACCTTGGTCAAGACGATTCGGGAATTCATAGACGTTTTTCTCATGGAAGTACACTAAAATGGAAGGGCTGGATGAAGAGGTGAGTTGCCACAAACTAAACGTGATGCCTTCAGCCATTCCGGTAAAGCAGGCAACGAGGACTTACAAGCCTGAACTAGACTTAAAGATTAAAGAAGAGGTCCAACGCCTATTTGCAGCAGGATTTATCAATCCAATACAACATCCCCTCTGGCTATCCAGCATTGTGCTAGTGGGGAAGAAAGACAAGAACCAAATAAGGATATGCGTAGACTTCAGAGACTTGAATAGGGCTTGCCCCAAGGATGAGTTTCCCCTACCTTCCATCGACAGTTTGATAGATGCCACGGTCGGTCATGAGATGTATAGGTTCATGGATGGGTATGTGGGTTACAACCAGATTAAGATGGATCCCACCAACGCAGAGAAAACGACGTTCAGAACCCCGTTGGGCAACTTCATGTACAAGGTGATGCCGTTTGGACTCAAGAACGTTAGAGCTACGTACCAGAGGACAATGATGGCCATTTTTCATGACTTCTTCCACAAATTTATGGAGTTCTATGTGGACGACCTGGTCATCAAATCAAAGAAGGAGGAGTCCTATCTGAATTATTTAAGAAAGGTGTTCGCTCGGTGCAGGAGGTATAAGCTGAGGATGAACCCGTTAAAGTGTGTCTTCGGAGTAACAAGCGAGAAGTTTTTAGGCTTCGTGGTTGATCGACAAGGGGTGTAGTTGGACCAAGATAAACTTCGAGTGATATTAGAGATGCCATGTCCAAGAACGGTGAAAGATCTGAAGAGTTTTCTCGGGAAAGTCTCCTACTTTAGGAGATTTGTGCCTGGATTGGCTGAAATAACACACCCACTGATGCAGCTGTTACGAAAGAACACAAAATTCCGGTGGGAGGAGGTTCATCAGGAGTCTCTTGTCAGGCTGAAAAAACTGCTCGTTTCACCACAAATCATGGTTCCTCCCCAGGCAGGAGTACCGTTGCAGGTATACCTCACGTCTACCACGAGGTCCGTCGGAGCTCTGTTAGCACAAGAGGTGGACGGGCAAGAACGGACGATTTACTACCTCAGAAGAATTATATATGGGCCAGAGATTAGATATAGTAGCTTAGAAAGGAATTATTTAGCTTTGGTCTTTGTAGCACAAAAACTTAGGCATTATATGTTGTCCTTCACAATTCATATTGTAACTAGATGTGACCCAATTAAGTATTTACTTGCAAAAACTATATTGATTGGCAGGGCAGCTAGATGGTTCCTTATCCTCTCTGAATATGACTTGAAGTGTGTGATCCCTCGCCCAATTAAAAGCCAGGCGTACGCTTATTTATTGGTCATCTTCCCTTCAGGAACCTTCGAGCCCCCCAAGGAAGACATTCCAGGAGATGCTTTGTAGGCTAATTGCCTAGATACAACTGATGAGGAATGGACGATGCAGATCAATGGATCTTTGGCGGAAAAGAAGGGGGGAGCAGGGGTTATTCTTTCAAAAGGAATGAAGGATATTTTCCTTTCATACAAGCTAGATTTACTTTGTTCCAGTAACGAAGAAGAATACGAGGCGTTGGTACTAGGGCTACCAGAGCCTCTTCGAAGAGGAATTCATTCACTCTGCATTAAGGGTGACTCAAACTTAGTGATTCAGTAAGTAAACGGAGAATATGCGTTGAAACACATGAGCCTGGCGCCATATAGAACAATCATTCAAAGGCTTCTCAACTAGTTCCATCTGACCAAGATCAGAAGACATCCCAGAATGATGAACCTCCATCCAGATGCCTATGCCATTATCTCCCAGAAAATGGTCATGAAGACCGATGAGACTATAGTTGTGATCCAATAAAGAACAGCTCTTTAAGTGGTACAGTCAATACTACCGATGGAGGAGGACGCGGACTGGAGGGGAGAGATTAGGAAACAACTGGAGTCTAGCAAAAGAGTTATGGGATTAAGAGAGTTGGCACAATACTTTACGAACCAGGGGAATCTTTACTATAGAATTGCTAGGGGATGGTTATCAAGATGTGTCAGCCCAGAGGAAGCAGAGCAAAGATTGAGGAAAACGCATAAGGAGTACTGCAAAATGATTGAGATACCTCTATATAGGAGAATTCAAAGAGAGGGGTATTTCTGGCGCAGAATGAAGCAAGATGCGGCAGAGCTGCAACGGAAGTGCGATAAGTGCCAGATATTCTTCGAAACAGCTGAGTGTCATTTCATTGAAGCTCAAACGGACTGGAGGCAACCCTACATCGACTTCATTCAGGATGGAGTTGTCCCAACGAAGAAAATGGATGAGATGGGCCTGAGGCGAAGGGATCCAATATTCTATGTTCAAGAGGGGCAGCTTTATCGAAGGGGGTACTTGAACAGGCCATTGCATTACATCACGAAGGAAGAAGCAGCCGAGGTCCTCAGACAAGCACACGATCCAGCTCACATAGAAGGGGTCAAGTTGTATAATCAGCTGATGACGTTGGGGTATTATTGGCCAACGATGGAGAAGGACTCTGCTGAGTTCGTTCGAAAGTCCAAGGCTTGCCAGCTACATGGAAACATGATCTATGCCCCATCGGTAGACTTACACTCTCTAACAACGTCTTAACTTTTTCACACTTGGGCGTTTGACCTAGTAGGGACAATACACCCCTCGTCGAGGGGGAAAATATGAATCCTGGTGGCAACAGAGTGTTTCATAAAGTGGGCCGAAGCCTTACCACTAAAAAGGACGACAGCAGGGGTAGTGAGCAACTTCATCCAAGAATATATCATCAGCCATTTTGGGATCCCAGAGGTCATTCTCTCAGATAAGGGAACCCCTTTTGTCAACTCAAAAGTAACGATGCTCACAGGTAAATACTCCATCATCCATCATACCTCGACGGTGGCATACCCAAAGGGGAACGGCCAAGCCGAAGCAACTAACAAGACTTTAGTCAATATCTTGGCTAAAACGATGGAGGATTTCCCAGGATCGTGGGATGACAAGATACCAGCCGTTTTATGGGCCTATCGAACGACTAAAAGAAAGCCTACGGGGTATACGTCGTTCTCTCTTATTTATGGGGCTGAGGCAATTCTCCCAGTAGAGTTAGAGGTTCCCTCAGCTCGATATGCTCTACGGAGCAACATGCTCCCTCAGAATAGACACATACAGTTGGAAGCGTTGGACGAGCACAGGGATAATGCGATGCAACACTTTTAAATGTATACAAAGCAGCTCTCTAGGGCATATGGCAACCTGGTGAGACCAAGGAAATTCGTGGAGGGAGAACTCATGTTAAAGGAAGCAGTTAAACATATTAGGGGACTTCCTCTACCTAAGTTTGCAGCAAATTAGGAGGGGCCCTTCATCGTAAAGGAGGCTCATGACTCAGGTTATTGTTTAATTTCTAAGATAGAAGAAGATAGACCATTTAAGATTAACAACAAATGGTTGAAGGTCTATCACGTGTAGGCCATTACGTTTGGAGTCACCAATGTACTTAACTAATATGAATATACGAGTTCACTTTGTAAAAGAAGGTCCCCTTTACTTTATTTGTTTTCCTTTTAGAGTTAAAAAGAACTACAGAAATTCATGTCATGATCTATGTAAACAACTATAACGCAAAGAGAACATGAGAATAAGTTTTTCTTTTCCATTCATATACTTTGGGGCATTACAAAAATGGGAACGATTGCCCAAGGATTACATAAAAAAAATATATACATATACAAGAATCTCATTAACCCAGGAGGAACCACAGATCAGGGGAAGAAGAGAAATCTCTAGGGAGGCCCGCAGAGGCTGCCTGACAGGACCGTTGGGTGCTGATAGAAACCTCTAACCTTGTCTGTGACTGCGTACACTCAATTAGGAGTTTCTCTCATTTTAACTTCATCGAACACAGAGTTTCCTCGAGGTTCTCTATCTCCTTGTCAACAGCTTCGAGGAGAGGTACTAGCTCGGCCAGCATGGCTTCCTCGACCCTCTGATCCTCCTGATGTTTTTTTAAAAGTTCCCATTGCCTGTCCACCTACTGGCTCTTCAAAGTCTTCAAGTGTGCAATGAGCCAGTCAAAATGGAACCCGTCAAGACCTAACTCCCTCAAATAGCCCAAGAACTGATTAAGGAGGGGCCTGGTCACATTCACAGTCGGAGTGTCCACGATATCAGCAATAACGGTGGCCATGCCTTGGAGCCTATGACTCATAACTGCAATGCTGGAACGATGTCAGTCCACCGTAAAGGTCCCAGGATAATGGCTCACGAGTCACTCAATGACCAAATGATGGTTAGCAGGCATTTGGGGAGAACGTTGGAGTACCATCAGGCAGAAGCGGGAGGAGCCAAGTTAGGCAGAGGAAGCTCGCACCCAGACTCGCTATCCGCGGTAGCACCTGTCGTGGAACCTTGACCATTATAACTTGATTCTTCGGAGGATGCAAGTTCACGAGGAGGCGATGCAATAGGAGAAGGAACTGGCAGCAAATCCTCCTGAGCAACCTGGAAATACAGGCGAAATATAGGTGGAGTTTATTAAAAATCTTAACAAGCGTTTTCGTTGTTAAGTTACCGTTATAGGTGGAGTTTATTAAAAATCTTAACAAGCATTTTCTTTGTTAAGTCACCGTTATAGGTGGAGTTTAGTAAAAATCTTAACAAGCGTTTTCGTTGTTAAGTCACCGTTATAGGTGGAGTTTATTAAAAACTTAACAAGAGTTTTCGTTGTTAAGTCACCGTTATAGGTGGAGTTTATTAAAAATCTTAACAAGCGTTTTCGTTGTTAAGTCACCGTTATAGGTGGAGTTTGTTAAAAATCTTAACAGGTGTTTTCGTTGTTAAGTCACCATTTTTAGTGGAGCTTATTAAAAATATTAACAAGTGTTTTCGTTGTTAAGTCCCAAATAGGTGGGAGTTTATGAAAAATAACTTAAAATGCTTTCTTCGATCAAGTCACCCATAAAGGTGGATTTTGAGAAGTCGAGAAATATAGAAAAATTAGAGAAGCACCTCAGCAGCAGCAGGAGCAAGGGTAATCACGACGGAGGTCAAAACGCCAGAAACCGTGGGAGGCGGGCTCATTATCTCGGCAGCCTCAACGGAGCGAATCCTCGAAGGAGGGAACACCTCCCTCACCAGTATAAGGCATTATGGCAAGCACGGGCACATCATCAGAAGGAGATGTTGGCCCTTCGAAATATGTCCTAACTAGAGTAGGTATTCCAACCCGGGCCTGAGAAGGAATAAGGCCACTTAGCGCGAAAGGCGGAGAAAGGCTTGGAGAGAGCTACAAAGATAAAAACAAATATTAGATAAAAAGGAGTAACTGCAAAAGGTAACTGCAAAAGGACAAGAGACGGAAATGCGCTTGGCTTACCCCTGTTATGGCACTAAAAAGAGGAACTGCAGCAAGGGGTCTTGAGAGTACAGGAGGAAGGAGAATGTTGGCTACCAGCGACGCCACATCCACCTAAAACGTCCCAACATATTACAATTAGGGAATAATTGGGATAAATAAAAGATGCAAAGCTCGAAAAGACACTTACATGTGACACACTCTCTTCGACCACAACCAGGGGCAGAGAGACCTCCCGCTCCAAAGGCAACTCAGAGGAGGCTGGAACAGGTGCCTCGGGCTAGCCAAACAACCCAATAGCACCCACGGCGTCATGTCTTGCCTGACGGGAGGATGAACAGCGTGAATAGGTGAGGCTTATTATAGGAGAATGGGGAAGGGAGGCAGTGGCTGGAGGATCACCATAATGTCTCCCCACGAAACGGCTCACTGGAGGGCTGGGGGGACTGGGAGGACTGCCCCCCATTTCTTTAACTCCATGCACTAAAGATATCAGGCAATAAGTAAAGACGCCACGTCAAGAAAACAATAAAAAAAATGCGCATATACCTCAGATCCGGAGGGAGAACGAGATGATACAACTACTGGTGAATATGGCAAAGACGCAGGGACAGAAGGAGCTGGTGATGAAGCACGCTCAGACGTTTGTTTCTTTTAGGATTTGGTACCCAGCGTCTTCCTTCTGGATCCCGTGCCACTCCCAATTTCAGGCACCTTCGACCTTTTTCTTCTCTTCGCAGGGGGCTCACTAGGATCCACCACTATTTTTGGGAATGAACCCGAAAGGGGAACGGTAACTGCGCTCCGTTCGAACTCAGCATTTATCCGGGCCACTTCGGCCTCTACCCGCCTCCTCAGCTCTTCAGCTAATTCTGGGGGCATGGGGGGGGGGGAATAGATGCAATTGGGAATGCCTCTAGTAGGGTCTTCATTTGATCTTTGACATTGACCTTCTTAGACTTGGACTTCTTGGCCCTCTTGGCAGGTGGCTCATAGGGGCCTTCTCCCATTGTAGCTTCGGCCGTGGGGACAGATGGCTTGGGTGTCACAGTAGCCTTGGATTTCGGGGTGGTAGTCGGGATCGAGAGGCAATGGGGGGGTAGTTCATCAGGAGACTCCTTAATAATTTTGCTTAGGGAAAACTCAACCCAAGCACGAAGTTCCCATTTAGACCCAACTCAGAGGAAGAAAAGGAAACGATTGGGGGATATCAAGGAGGGGACTGAATATACTCGTTAATCCTGGCCAACTGCCCCGGATGGAACTTTATGGAAAAGGATGTGGATACGTCTCCTTTCCTCGTGGCACTCGGGTAGGGATGGCAATTTTCCCCAAAATTTCAGGCCCCGCGGATACCCGAAAAAAAATCCCCGAAAAATCTTCGAAAATTCGGGGATCGGATCGGGTTCGGGGAGTGGAAAAAATCCCCGAAAAGTTTCGGGTCGGTTTCGGGTATACCTTCGGGTCTCCACGGGGATCCCCGAATTACTAACATATATTAAAATATATATATTTATATTATAAAAAATATATAAACTGACTAAATAAACCCTAGTTTCCCTCACAACACAAACACACACATAATCTGCTAACAAAAACGCAGCTGCGCTGCTCCCTCACTCCCTTACTCTGAGTCACTCACGATCCCTCACGCCCTTCCTCACTCACGCCCGGTCGGCCCTCCCTCCCTCACGCCGCCCTCGCCTCACGCTGCCCAGCTCCGTCCATAGATAGGCTCCGCCGCCCTCGCCTCACTGCCGCAGCTCCGTCCGCAGCTCCGCCGCTCCGCCTCACGCTCAGCCCTCTCCTCACGCTCCGCCCTCTCCTCACAGGTAATATTTTACAAAGAATCCAGTTAAAAAGTGTTACATATGAATTTATTTCTGAAAATTGATAAATGAATTGGAGGAACTAGACAAATATCTTAAAGTGAGGTTCATTGCAGTTACAGGCCCATCCCACACAATTACGCTCACTTTCATTGTAAACAAAAAATAAAGAATCCAGTTAAAAAGGGTCATTGACATGCACACACACACACAGAGAAGAAATGGATCCCAGTGCTGTTCAAAGCCCATTTTAACAAAAGACAACTGATTGTACACGATGCAATTGTAAAATTTGTCAAAGATAGTTGCCATGAACCACTAAAGACATGAAAATTTGTTCAATGATGGTGTAAGGTCCAGAAATAATAATTTTTGAAACGGGTTCCCCGCGGGGAATCCGATACCCGTTTTAAACGGGGATGGGGATCCCCGAACCCGTTATAACGGGGAACGGGGCGGGGACGGGGACCGGGAGTTAAAACCCGACCCCGAACCGACCCGTTGCCATCCCTACATTCGGGAGGCTGACACGCCCATCAATGGTGGATGTCACGCCAAGCACTGCAGCGGCAGTATAGAAGGTACATGCCTCGGCAATGGTGGCTTTGGGATGATTATTCTTGAACACAGGTTGAGGAGCCCCCTGATCGAACCCAAATTGTCTGCTGCATCTATCAGGGTTGTAAGGCTCAGAAGCATACCCCCATTCAGTGTAAGAGGGGAGGAACCCTAGGGTAAAAAAAAGCACTACGGCCTGCGAGGGATCCTCTACAATCGGATTAAATCTAACCGTTGTGGCTGCAATAGGAAAGAAGTCCCAAGTGCGGGCGAAGGTGGGCTCACTGTATGGCCTCATTATGAAGGAGTTCGAATGGTCAAAAACCTCCATTATCTCCTTTCGGCTCTGCTTCTTGTAGAAACATAGGAGGTTTGGGGGCTTGATACCCTGGCTCATAGGCAGAGAAACTAACTTCGCAGAAATGGCAGGAAAGCGGGTGTAGAGGAAGCCCGTCAAGATGATGGTGTTGGCAAAATTTGCCAAATTATAGCGGCCCAGTGACCGTTCCATCTCAATATGGGTTTGATCCAACCAAGTGTAGAGGGAACCCAAGGTAATGGCAGCCAGAGGTAGGTTGAATCCTCTGGCCAAACGAACGGAGATGTTTATCAGGTCCCTCCTGGGCTGATCATTGGGCTTTCCAGTGAGAAAGAAGCGTGAAAGTAGTACGAGTATGTAGGCCGGTAGTTCCAAGGAGGTACCTCTACCACGACCCGTTACATCACTAGCATCCTTCGGTGTCGGAGCCTCAAAAAAATAATTGATAAAAGGGGCAAAGGTAGCTTTGTTTGAGGAACCGGTGCAACTGCGGCAAATCCGATCCAACTCAACCCGATCAGCAGCCTCTTCGGCGTCTAGAGGCTCGTCGTGGTAAGTATACTCGCCCATGGGCTTAAACCCAAGGAGTTTGCAGACATCCTCCAACGTAATAGTAAACTCCCCCCACGCAGCGAAGAAGGTGTGGGTTTTGATGTTCCATCGGGAGACTAGAACTTGAAGTGTTGCGTTGTGCTTCGAGAGAGTGAACTCGCCAAACCAGTAGGCTCGATGCAGCCCAACCTTAGTAAGAGCAGCAGCATGGGAGCTCTGCATATGTGTGTGCCACATAGAAAAATGGGCTGGTGACCCCCCAGGGGCTTCGAAGTCGATCTGGGAATAGGCAAAGTCACCACGATCCAGACGGAAGCGCATAGTCCCCTCGGGTGGAAGATAGCCCCACTTCGACGAGTCCACTTCTTCATCACCCAATAGTAATGGATCGAACTTGGATGAGAAATGGCATGTCTTGCACGCCTCAAAAAACTTATCATCTTTCTCTTGGGCGCACGACAGTAGAAGCGTAGTTGTTCTTGACGAGCAGCAATCAAAGCAGCGCCGCTAAGGGCAGTGGCAGCGCCATCGACGGCAGATGGGGAACCAAGCTGGGTGGCGGCAACAACCTTGGAAACACTGGAAGAAGCCATGAGAAATTGATAATAAATGGTGTAGATGGGAGAATAAGGCTAAGAACAATAAGAGAGGAGCACAACCGCAAGTGGTGGTGAAAAAGATGAGAGAAAAATGAGACTGAGCAAAGAAGAGGGCAACAATGGAGGTCGGATAGGCTCTCTCTCTCTCTAAAAGAAGCGGGAGTGTTGAAGAAGACGAAGATATTCGAGTATTGAAAAAAAAAGACGTTTGAAAGGTTTCAAACTCGACAGTTAGCATTCCCCACGAGCGCACGTGCAAGGGCTGCCCCTAATCATTTCAAATGAACACGTGGCACATCGGGAAGGGTCTTGACAGCTGAAAAGACAGCATTATGTCGAATATGAAAAGACGTCTAGGGAATAGAAGGGGTTGCCTTCTTCACCAAGTTTATGTTTTGGAGCCAAAATTGGTGTCAGACTTATCCATCAGGGCCCAAAGATTAATATGTTCCAACGATTCGGAAAAACCTTGTTAAAGGGTGACTCAGATACATCGGGAAGCATTTCTACTTTTCCAAACGTAGAGAAGCATCACAAGGGAGAATTTCATTTACGAGGAGTCCAAACGAGTATTTGAAAAGAGAAGGTTCGTAGGATTGAGAAGTTTCGTGCAGACATTTCTTGTTCTAACAAATCTCTCCACGAAGGGGCCAATGTAGAGGGGGCTTGAAGGTAATCCTGAGATTAGCGATAATCCCCTAATTGGCAATAGTGTTTTAGATTAAGCAGCCGAGGCAGCTCAAGCGTGGCAACTTTGCGCGGCAACTCAACGAGGAAGCTTAGCGTGGCAACTCATATTTATCTTGTTATGTTAGTCATATTGTATCTTTGTTTGTATTGACTGTAAGCTATAACGGTTGTAATGTTGTAACGAGATTAATAACGAGTTTTAGTGTGAGGTCAAACGGTACTCGCGAGAGACCAGGCTTGGCAGGTCCTAGGAGAGATTTCATTCTCTATCGAATGACCTCGCCATGGGAACTTTAAAGGGACTTGGTTTGGAGGATTGAGAAGTGAGGCATCGTTGAGGCTTGTCCCAACCATCTTAGATACACCTGGTAAAACACCGAAGGACCCTGATCGTGGAACCTCGGGTGGAGCGGCTTGGAGTTCCATCGGGCATTTAGCTGCAAACCAAATAACCCTCTACTTAATGTCACATCTATTGTAGGTGATGTCACTAGCCAGCTAAATAATGTCAGACATTCACTTGAGTAAACCACCGTGGTATTTGGGGCCATCAGGAAGTTGGTGAGCCACCTCTGCGACAACAGCCCCCTGACATACAGTGGTTAAGAAAAAGGCATGTCTTGGCATTTAATGTTTGTGACGTGGAGGCAACTAGTGTATCAGGCATTTAATGTTGCGACATAAAGTGTGAGGGACGTCTTTCATGGCCTTAAATGAATGAGCTGCCTCGGGGGTGGTGTGGGGGGCTATTTAAGGACCCCAACCACCTTTGAGGAAGAGAGACCCTTTTTAGAGTCTGGGAAGTTATTACCAGACAGAGAGTTTTTACCTTCTCACCATTGTTATTTATTACGAAGATTTTAATATTTGACAGAGATTCTTGAGAGGACTAGGTGTGTTTATACCTGCCTACCAAGGTGTATCTAGGGTGCTTACGTCTCTCTCCCTCTAGCTGAGTTACTTCTAAAGTTCATTACTATCTTCTAAGCTATACACGAGAGTCTTTGTGAGTTTAAACTGAGCTTAACTTCATTGCGTCTGTGTTTGTGGGTCCTATCATTAACCCAAGGCTTTGGCCAAGTAGCTTATCATTACCATACTCAAACAGGGGTTACGCCTCCATTTATCTTATCTAAAGTACCCTCTTACAACATGATAAGCACCCAAAATTGTACAATTTATACCCCAAATAAATGTATTTTAGTTGCTAATTCTCGACAATACGGGTCTTATGCGCTTAATTATTTAATATGCAGGTTTAATGTACGTTGCGGTGTTTAATATGCAGGTTTAAAATTGGCTATGTGCTAGTTAGGAATTTTTCTTGACTTATGTGTGTCCAATTCCATTTTCGGTAGTCGGTTTTAGTTGGTTCGTGCAAATTCAAGAGTCCATATTTTCCCCACCTTTTCTTCCAAAAAAAAAAAATCTAAATATATTTTTCTTCCTTTATTTTTTATAAAAAAATCCAAAAATATTTTTCATTCTTTAATTTTTAGAAAATCCCAAAAATATTTTCTTTCCTTTTAAAAAAATTTCAAAAAATCAAAAAAATATTTCTCACCTCATGGCTGAAGAACGTCCTTTACGGGACTACTTTGGTCATTTTCCATTGACACGTGACACGTGTGAGAGTAATCCCGAGCGATCTCTTTATGATATTCTTCATGATTTCACCTCTCTCACGAGTACCGTTGGTACTCTTGACCCATCTATGCACGCACCACCTATTCCATCACCCCCGGTGTCAAGTGTCACCGTGCCTCCTCCTTTGTTGTGCACCCATTGTTCTAATGCCGATCACATGTCCCATGTGTGTCCATACTTGTCATATCCGTACAAACCCACCATGGAACATGTGTATCCATATGACACTGTTTCGGAACCCACCTCGGCCTACTACCCTGTTATACCTAATCCCGAGTTGTGTGAGTACCCGAGCTATTCGTGGAGGCCTGATCACCCTTCCACGCAATACAAATCCCAACCCGATGTTGTGGATCCTCACACGTTCCAACAGTCGTCATGGAAACCTTGTGCACCTGTTCACGATCAGTCCCCTCACTACGCACCCCATGCGCATCAACCATTTGTCCATCACGAAAGTGGTCCTTTCGTGTATGATGTACTTGACCCCACCCCACACACTTCATATGATTATTCTCCATACACTCACGATTATAGCGTGTTGTGTCCACCTCACCCACCACCACCACCCATCATTCCACCAACACCTTCATCCACATCCACTCTCGAAACCCTCTTGCAAAAGTTCATACTTGAGCAAGAGCAAGCAATTCAAACTCAAGCTCTCCAAAGGCTTGAACAAAGGTTAAATGAATTGGTGTGTGCGCGAGAGTCGGATATTCCCATGACCCCACCCATCGTTGCCACCGAGTGTGACAATGATGTGTCCCCTTGTGACATAGAATTTGAGTGTGACCAACCCTACCACCCCGAGAATCTTGAAGTTGAGACCATTCCATGGTCCGGGTCCCAAGTCGACAATTGTGTTGACATACCTTTCATTAGTGAGCCTGATTCAACCCCATCATGTCCATATGAACCCCACTTTGAGGTTCCCATTCACCTTTCCACTCCCGTAATCTCCAAAAAAATGCCCGAGTCTATACCTATTGAGCCCATCGTGTGTGTTCCCGAGGAACCAATTTATCCTAGGTTAGCTCCGGCTACGAGTGCTCACCATTTTCCCGAGATAGAATCCGTGATAGTTCCTAACTATTCGGATCTGGATGATGTCCCACCATGCATGGCTCCCGTTGAGCTCGATATTTCTAGTGATTCCTCTATCTCTGAGATTGGTTCCTCGTCTTATCCACCCACCCCATTTACCGATGCTACTCTTGTGGAGAAGTTGACAACTCCATCTTTAGAAACCACACTCCCTTGTGAGTATTCCTTTACTCCTCCCAATGAGTGTGTGTCTCCCACGCTTGAGTTGGATCATCTTCCTCCACCGTTTATCCCACCCGACCCACCCATTATATCTTCTACCCCACCACCTGGTTTGGATCTTGATTTTGTACATTTCCAGTTTCCATCTACAGTTTTAGATCCTAACTTAAAACCATCCACCTTCCACGAGAGTTATGGTGATACTCTCCACTTCCGTGACACCGAGTTTGTTCCTCCATGCACACCACTTCCTTGTGGTGTTGATTTTTCTCAACAGCTCCCTGGCATGTCACGGCGTGACCATTACCATCGCCCATTCATAGAACGGTCGTGTGATTTTTATGAGTCCCACCCCATCACTATTTCCAAACCATTTTGCCTCCCTCTCCAATTGGAGCACTATGCTTATAGGGCCCTTGTTGCCCTCACCTTTCGGCTCAATAAAGCCCGTGATCGATACCTATTCACCCTCACCTTTACCCTTTTTCCCACCCGCCCTTGGTCCACCTATGCTTTGCATCGTGTGATGCACTTTGCCATACAGGTGCATTGACCACTTTAGCCTGTTTCCAGCAAGACTGACGCTTCAGTCTTGTTTGGGGGTGATTCTCATCACCCGATTTTTCTGCCGCCCTGCGCTTTCATAGATCTTATCTTTAGGGTGAGATCCCATCGGTCTGGCTGAAGACGTTAAACTTAGCGCTACCGGGAGGCAGCCCGATTTTCTTGTACTAGTCTCGTCCTGTTTGGGGGTGGTGTTTCACATCACCCTATGCTTTATCATGCTTATAGACTTGTACATCTTTTACTCAGGTTTATTCTTGGATTCACATGTCCACTTCATTAGCGGTTCATTCTGGTAATCTCTTTCATACCTTATGCTCTCAATTTTAAAAATCATTTTACCTAACATCAAGGACAATGTTCCTTTTTGTTTGGGGGTGATGAATTTTATCAAAATCGTGCCTCTTTTGAAAAATTTTGATTATTGAACCTGATTTTTAAAATTTCGTGCAGTTTCTTTCATCTCAATCATTGATGTGAATTTTCAATCATCCATCTTTTCAAAAGTCTAGGAATCAAGTTAGAGAATATTTTTTCTAATAGCTTATGTAATACATAACAAGGCATTTTGCACTATGAATTCCTAGACTCAACAAAATTTGCGCACTTATCATGTCACTACGGTTTAGAGTTGAAGAGTACTACAATTCTAAAGAGAACCTTAAGGATCACTAGTAGAGACTTTAGCCCGTGAGATTTGTGCCTTTCACCCTTTCAGAGTGTTTTACGCAATCTCCGAGTCACAAGTTGATTCAACTTCTTTTTGGGTCCGCACTTTAATTGTTGTATGATCTCATTTTCTTTCATAGAATTTTGGTTGATCACTGAGAATGACATTTCTTTCGAGTTGTAAGAAACGCGTGTCTTGAAATTTGTCCCGAATACTAGATTTTCATCCATACACCTACCACTTTCCCCCCATATCACATTTACCATTCACCCACCCAATACATTACCATATTCTACCCTTTTTCCATATTCCCCACATCATACATTCCCCACTCCACTCATATATCATCCTTCATTTTTGAGAAAAAGAGTGTGATTTCAAATGTAAATGTCTTCATTGTTAGTTTGAAAAGTGAGAAAAAAAAAGAAAAAAAATAGAGAAAATAGAAAATAGAGAAAAAGAAAAGAAAAATAGCAAAAAAAAAAAAGAGAAAAGAAAAAGAGAGTTTGTAGTTAGTTGTAAAAAAAAGACATTTGTGCCTAAAGTGTATATACTCTTCTATCATATACATTCATCCATCACCCTTTATCATTCACAACACCATCCTATATACCACATCCATACATCACACATCCATTATACCACACCTTATACCATCCTTTCCATTTCATTTTCCCCTCACCCATATACATACATATTCCCCTTGGTGTTCGGGAGAATGAAAGTCAACGTGGTGAATAACTCGACGTTCTCACTATAGTGATTAGCATTTCTTTCATGAGATCATTTTCTTTCTTATTATTCGTTCTTTCTTATACGTGTGTGAGACGTTTGAACTTGATTACATTTACTCACCTCCTCACACACAAGAGCGATACACTTACCCTAATCTCGAGAGTTCGTTTGAGAGTGATATATCCGTGAGATTTTGAAGTTGAAGCGTTGATTCCGACAAGGCAATCTAGGAATTACTTTGATGATACTCGACCCGTTTTGACTGATTCACACTACACACGTTGAGTTCTAGGAAGGATGTGCCTGGAGTATTTACTTAGCTTAAACTTTTTACACATTCTAGCTTGTATTTCTGAAAATATTTCTCATGATGGATTGTGCGATTATTCTATGTCTAATAAGAGATTGACTGCCTTTCAATAAATTTTTGCAAATAAAGAATTTTGTGGGTATATTCCCTGCAAACCCTCACGAGACACAACTCGTCCTGCAGGGCAACCTATAGGTTTAAAGGCTTGTTGCACATGCTAAGTGCAATCGCAAGTGCCCGCGAAAGTGGTACACTTTTGATTACTTATCTTTCTCTTTATCTCTATCTTATTGCTCGAGGACTAGCAATGCTCTGTTTGGGGGTGGTGTGATAAGCACCCAAAACTGTACAATTTATACCCCAAATAGATGTATTTTAGTTGCTAATTCTCGACAATACGGGTCTTAAGCGCTTAATTGTTTAATATGGAGGTTTAATGTACGTTGCGGTGTTCAAACGCGTATTTCAAGGCAATTGTGTATTTTACGGAGCTAAATACCAAATTCCCGTACCCTAGCTTACCCTAAACTTAGCCCAAACTTACCCCAAGCCTATGTGTGTTTTATTTGTGTCATTTTATTATTTTTTAGATTTTTAGTTTGAGTCTTTTCTATTTTTAGGATTTATTTTAGAATTTTTAGATTTTATTTTCTATTTTTCTATTTTATTTTTATTAATATAATTTTATTTTATTTTGATTTTGATTATTTTTAGTTTTATTTTATTTTATTAGGATTAATTTTAAGAGTTTAGTTTAGTTTATTAAATTTTATATTTTAGGATTTTTGTTTTATTTTTATTTGATTCTTTATTTTATTTTTAGAATATAATTTTATTTTTAGGTTTCTAGTTTATTTTTATTAATTTTATTTTAGTTAGTGTTATTTTAAGGTCCAAATTAAGCACACACACTCCACTTATCCTCACTTACACCAAACCCTCACCCTCACCCACCTACACCCCTACACCCTACCACACCATATGCCCCCACTTCTTCTTCTACCTCCCAACCTTCTCTCTCCTCTCTCATCTAAACCCACAACCTCCATAGCCACAAAAACAGCAAAAACAAATCCTCAAACCCCCATAAACCCATCTCTCTTCACCTCTACCCACAACCCAAAACCTCCAGAACTCACCTGCGACACCACCTCCGGTAGAACTCGGACAACCCCGATTCGACCCCCGTCGCCGGCGCACCTACCCGAGCCACTCCGGCGTCCCCAAGCTTCCAGCGACCCTCCCCCACGTCCGGCGTCGTGTTCGGACTCTCTCTCTCCTTCGATTCCTTCCGACCTCTGCCAGCGAGCTATCTTACCTCCGGCGGCGGCCAGCCACTCAACTCATCTCCGGTCGGAACCCTCAATCACCAGTGCCACCTCCGGCGGTAACTTCCAAACCCGGTTGAATACAACCTAAAACCCATCCGACCCAGCTACATCACCACCCGAAAACCCATACCCAAACCCATTTTCAAACCTTACCCATTTCCCATTTCTCCAAGCCACGATGTTACCACCTGCTAACAAACAAACCAAATGCCAACAAATTCCCCACATGCCATAAAATTCCTTTTACCCCTTTTTACCCAAATACCCCTTAAAAACCCCAACAACCTTCTTTACCTATTACCCAAAATAACCCCTTCCCAAATCATATTTTTCCAAATATTCCCTCACCTCACACCCCCATGCACATGTGCTCTCACCTTATACACATGCACCTCTAGCCAATTTCCAATTATGCCCCTTAGCTCCATCGCATATAAAAGAAGACCTCAAGACCATTTAAAGAGGATGATCAAATAGAGCTTTGTAGAGAGAAAATTCTAGAGAGAGATAGTTTAGTTTAGAAAATAAATCCTTGTAAATAGTTTTTCATTTTTTTATTTTTAGATATTTGCGAGATTAAATATTGTTAGAGAATTAATTGAGTGGATAGTTGATTTCATATCATTTGGAAGATCAATTAAGAGGTGTATGCTTCAATTTCAAGGATTGGAGTTCAACATAATCAAAGAGATTTGGTTTGATTGTTCTCTTCCCTTCTTTTATTATTTTATGCCTTTGAATATTAATTTGTCATATTTTATACCATGTTAGGCTAAAACCCCTTTCAAGGGGTGGGGTGAAACCCTTATTTGATATTATTTTAGTTTAATTAGTTTTCTTACTTGAAATATCCCTTTGAATGTTAATTTTGATCCCCCACCCTTAGATTTACGCCTCGAGAGAGGGTAAATAATTTTCGAGAGAAAATCGAAATTCTAGTGATAATACCCATTTTAGATTCGAACTAGGGATAGAGGTTTCTTAAGTGGGGTATTATCATTTGAATTTCAACTCTAAATTTAATTTCTAAGATTGACATAAATTCTAATTGATCGATCTTAGCGGGTGATTAATTAAAAGGAGTGTTGATATAATTTTCTAGAGTTGTGAGGTGTTAATTTTAATTTTCTAAAAGATTACTATTCTAATTACACTTGCAACGAGAGTTGATTTGTAATTTTGATATTAATTTGGGAGAATTCAAATAATTCAATTAATTAATTAGAATAACTAAAATTTGTGGTGTAATCCCACTCCTTGATTGTTCTCACAATTATTTACCTCACTTTATCTTTTATTTTAGTGTTAGGCCTTATTTTTCATTTTAGTAAATTTCTAGTTAGTTATTTTCATTTAGTTTAGTTTAGTTTAGATCTCACCTCACCCTATTGTTTTAATATTGAAAAAGCTAAAAAAAATTAGAAAAGTGAAAAAGCACAAAAAGAAAATAAATAGTGAATTACATTTGAATTTGTTCCATTTGCTTTACTTCCTAGAAAGTGGATTGATACCCTTACTTACCGCTACACTTTAGATTGTTATTATTTGTAGGTATTTGAGGTTTTGACTAACTTGGCTATCAACAACGACCATACCCAAAAGCCTCGTTATCACAACATCTATTTTAAGTGATGTCACTAGCCAACTAAGCAATATTAAATCCGCACTTAAGTAATCCATCGTGGTATTTGGGGCTGTCAGACAGTTGGTGAGCCACCTCTGTGATGATAGCCCCCTGACGCACAGTGGTTGGGCAAAAGGCATGTCTTGGCATTTATTGTTTATAACGTGGAGCTGACTAGTCCGTCAGGCATTTAATGTTCATGACATAAAGTATGAGGTATGTCTTTCAGAGTTGTTAAGGACTGAGGCATCTCGGGAGTGGCGTGGGGCAATTTAGGTTCCTCAACCACTTATGAGAGAAAGAGTTCTTCCTAGAGATTATTACCTAGAGAGAGATTATCATAAGAAATAAGTTATTGCAAGACCAGAGCTCTCACTCCCCCACCATTATCATTTACTACGAAGCTTTTAATATCTGACTGGAGACCTTTGAGTATTGGCATGTTTGGCTACCTACCAAGGTGTATCAAGGGTGCTTACCTCTCTCTCCCTTCAAATGAGGTACTTCTGAGTTTATTATTACTTTTTGATTTATACACGAGGGATTTGTGATTTCAAACTTAGTTTATCTTCACTGGGTTATGACTGTGTGTCTTTTAATTAATCAGGAGTGTTCTCGATTAACTTATCGTTACTGTACTCAAAAGGGGTTACGCCTCCATCTAATCTAAAGTAACCTCTTACAATCTGAAAATCAATTTTTCCCATTCAGTTGTCAAGGCCAAGAATAGAGAGATTTCTATTCATAAAGTAAAAGATATCAACAATTAATGGAGGGAAGTTAAACAAGACATTGATAGAGTTTTTGTGGAGCACTTTAAGGAGAAGTGGACTGCTGAATCAATTCCTATAGACTCAGATATTTTGGATGTTATTCCATTATTGGTGAATGAGGAGATGAATGAGGACCTTATTGTTATTCCTATCGATCTGGAATTTTTATCAAAGAAAAAGAGTCTTAATGCAAATAGTAGTCTAGGGCCAGATGGATATGTTTAGAGCTTTTTATGTTTGTTATTGGGTGAGTTTTAGAACATATCTCATGGAAGACATCGAGTCTTTATTTGTGGGAGATCAAATTCCAAGAAGTTGTTCAAGTAATTCTACAGTACTCATCCCTAAAACTCAAAGCCCCTCAAAATTTTTTCACTTTATACCTCAATTTATGCAATTTTTCCTTTAAAATCTTATCCATAATTCTTAACACAATACCCTCTCATATTCTCCCTTATATAAACTCTCCCAACCAAAGTGGATTTATTAAGGGTATATGCAGCTAAGATAACATATTAATGGATCATGAAATGACTAATTACTTTATTATATGATGCCAAGTATCCAACATTCTCATTAAGCTAGATATATAGAAGGAATATGATAGGGTCCCTTAGTTTTTTCTAACCATATTTTGGAGAAAATTTAGTTTTTGTGAAAGATTCATAGATTTCATTTGGATGCTTCAATTTAATAACTGGTTCTCTATCTAATTAAATGGATGTCCTGAAGGTTTCTTCAAGTCTTCTAGAGGGTTAAATCAAGGTGATCCTCTTTCTCCCTATATTTTTATTATACTTTCTGAAGTGCTTAGTAGAGGTTTAAATGAGTTGATTAAGTCTAAGAAAGTGAAATCCTTTTACCATCTTACTGGTAGTTAATTTATCTCCCACTTATGTTTTGTTGATGATATCATCCTTTTTGTTAATTGGAGCAAGAAGAGTCTAGAAAATCTCATGTCCTTCCTCTTTAACTATGAAGTAAGTTTTGGTCAATTGATAAACAAAGATAAAAGCAGCTTTACAATAAATTCTTTATTGCTTATAGATAGAATAAATGCAATAAGCTCTTACTTAGAAATTTTTTTAAAACTTTTCCCATCAAGTACCTTGATTGCCCCCTTTTAAAGGTAAAAATAAAATTTGTTACTACTCGGAGCTTTTAAACAGAATAAGAAGTAAATTCATGGGGCGGAAAACTAGATACCTTTCAGCATCTGGAAGATCAATCCTGATCAAGAAAGTTTTTTCCTCCATTCCAATATATACTCTAGTCCGTCTAAATCCTCCTAAAGCTATAATTAACAGGATCCATAGAATTTTTAGTAAATTCTTTTGGGGTTTGATGTAAAAAGAGGAGAAATGTGTTCTTGGGTGAAATGGCAAAACCTTTGCTTTCCTAACAGTGGGGGGGATTAGGTATAAGCACTACACCAAATCTGTCGGATTGTCATGATCAATGACCGTGATAAGTCCAACTTATCAAGGTCAATGAACGTGACAATTATGGGGGTGACAACTTTTGTTGTCACGGACTTGCCACTGTCATTGACCGTGATAAGTTTAGTTGACTTATCACGGTCTATGACCTTGACAATATCTGTCACGGTCATTGACCGTGACAAACCCATGACCTTTCAAAAAAAATTATCAAGGCAATGACCGTGACAATTCTGGGAAGAATTTAAAAAAAATATGCTGGGCAGTATGATCATTGTCACTGCCCAACAGTATATTTGTACGTGTTATAGCAACGTTGTACCTGTTTAAACATCATATATCCAAATAAAATAGAGATAATGCAAATATAAATTCAAAACAATATACATCACGATATAATTCAAATGTAACAAGTTTAATCAATTCAAATAAAATAATTTCACTACATGTCTGGGGTAGGTCTAAGGAGGTGGATAGGCCACACGATATACGAATTCATACACCCTTGTATATTCATCGTGTCATATTATTCGCGCAACCACAATGGGGAGTTCTCCTTCCCGAGTATCACATGCTTTATGAGCACCTTGGCCTCGATGTCTTGAAGCACACGTCCATGAACTGGCATATCCTGGAAGGTATTCGGGTCCCTCAACCCCAGGCCTATCTGCTGGCCATTAAATATGTCCTGTATAAACATGCTCGGTTAACCAAGTGTCGACATCGGTCGGTCGAAGGGAGCTAAATAGGGAACTGGATCATCAGAGTCTGCACGTGTCGGTGATGAAGTAGCGAGGTCCACATATCGTCCTCCTGCACCTCCTCCACCACCTTCTCCTTCCCTTTCCCCTTACGATTTTCGCCCAACGAACAATTTATGAATGAGAACATATCTTGGATCGTCGCCTCCAAATGGGACAGCTTCTCATCATGAGAGTTCACCGTTCGAGCCAACCCGGTGTTGCTCGTCTCCAATTCGATGATCCTAGATTTGGCCACTCGCGAGCTCACCCTCTTGTACTCCCCTTGCGATCAATGCCAAGAACTTGGCTGAGTGCGTCTGTGAACAAAGATGCCTTGTCGGCATCAGATTGTGACTCATGCACTTCCTTAATCTTTGCCTGAAACGACAAAAAGCACATGATTAGTTAAATAAGTAAATAAAATATTATAATGTAATTAAGAAAAAGTAAACTGTCGGATTACTTACAATCGTGGACGCGACAATCGGGGACCCCTCCTTATCCTTCCCCTTGTTCATTCGAATAACCATATAAGTATCGAGCCTATGTGGCATACTCCCAGGGCCACTCTCCGTCCCCTGAAATAAAATAATGCAAAATTAGTATCATCCCCGCAAAGTAAAATAATGCAGAATAACATATTTCTGTAATTATATAAAAATTAAATCTTACCATCATCCTATGCTCCACCTCGGCGTAAGACATTTTCTATAAAAAAAAATGTTGTTATTATTACAAATCCAAATGAATTAGAAGAAGACATGCAAATATATACAATTACTACAAATTCAAATGAATTATTAATGTTTAACACCTCAATTCTAAATTCCAAAACAACAACATCTAACTCATAATATATACAATTACTAAAAATTCGAAACATCTCCACCCCCACCCCCACTGCCCACACACACGCACAATACACACACATTCCCCCCCCCCCCCCCCCCCACCAACACACACACACATACATATACAAAGGAAAGAGAGAAAAATAAAAAGAGTGAAAATGATAAAATGAAAATCAATTAAAAGCATTAAAAATGGATTGATAAAGTACAAATTGGAATATTTATTACAAAGTGAAAACTGTTTCTAATTCGGGTTATCATAAAAAATGGATTGATATTCGGTAGGAGCAGCCAAATCATCCACACTATTATTTAGACGCTTTGGTTCATGTAGGACAATTGACCATGACTCGTTGTTGATATAAAATGAGTAAAACACTCGGTTGACCTTTTGAAATGCACACCTTCTTAACAAATGTAGTTCAACTGTTTTCCACTCAAACACCTTACCATTCTTACAGCTAGCATAGGGACACGAAAACTCTTCATCATTATGACATCTCTTTACGTATTTCACAAATTCATTATCACCTCTGCGAAACACATCACCCATTCTATTTGTCTCACCCATCCACTCTTTATAAGCAGGATATCCTATCACAACTACCACAACTAATCACCTATCAAAGGTAAGAAGTGTCTATCAATGGATTAGTATAAACAAAACTTATATTTATAGTATGTTTCATTTAATTATGTCTTATTTATATTTAATTTTTAAATTTCAAGTTCAAATTCAATTTATAATAGAAATTCCTATTTCCTCCATCTCCTCCAAAGGGTGAGTGGTCCTATCCCATTCAAGACCGCATATTTCTGTAATATACTTAATATCTCATGCACATTATTACGATTTGAGAAAAATTCCGTAGCATATCCCCGTAGTTCTCCAAGTACACGACGTAGATTGACAAGTGTGAGTGTTATTTCAATTGATCAATTGAAATAACAGTCACACTTGTCAATCTAGTATGTACCCATAGAACATTAGGATACGACTGCAGAACTTCCTCCAAAAGTAACAACTTAAAGTCGCTAAGAATATTATTATACAGAAATTATGCAGTCCTAAACTGTCCAAATGGGAATATCTAGAAGGATAGTATCTATGGGCACTATATGTAATTTCATTATGTTTCATTTAATTATCATACTATATATATATATTGTTCGTGATATAAAGTAATTTTAAAAAAAGTTGAAAAATACCACCCCCATATGGACAATAATCCAGTGGTCATACCACTTCTAAAATTAACCAACTAAATATCGATCCACTATAATCCAACCGCAATAGCAACAACAAATGTGTATCCCGTACTCATGTACTCAATTAATTATTGTCATCAATTAAATGAACAATTAAAGTATACAATTATTAATTTACGAATTTACCATGAGGGGATATCATACTTGCATATGAAAGGGGCACTAATTATTAATTTACTAAAAAAATGAACAACCAATAAATATATAATCAATCAATTCTCTTACAAGGGGCACTACTTGCATATGAGGGGCAATATCTGATAAACCAATAAAAAATTAATTAAAAAAATTAGCAAGCCCCCCCCCCCTACATGCACATATACACACACACACACAGCCCCCCACCCCCTTCCCCCCACCCCCAACCCTTCCCCCTCCCCCCACCACACACACACACACACATACACACACACACACATATACACACACACGCATACACACACACACAGGTATATATACACACATACACACATGCACATATACACACACACAGACACATATACACCCCCTCCATCCCCCCTCTCCCCACATGCATATATACACCACACACACACATGCACATTTACACACACATATATATACACATGCACACACATATACATGAATGGAAGAGAAATAGAGAGAGAAAACGTACCAAAATCGTAGATAGAGTGTGTGCAGTCGCTTAGAGAGAGAGAGAAAAATGGAGGGAATAGAAATCGGTGGGAAAAAAGAAGAGGGAGGGATTTTTTACTGACAGAATTGTCTCGGTCATTGACCGTGACATGTCCTTGTCACGGACTTGTCACAGTCAATGATTGTGACAAATATTTATCGCGGCCTTGTCACGGTCATTGACCGTGACAAGGTTGGCTGGTTAAAGGGTGTCAATTTGACTATTTTGGTGTAGTGAAGGGATTTGAATGATATTATTTCTACTTTTATCATAAAAAAACCTCGCTAATTTCTAGTTCAAATGGTTCCAGTGTGATAAGAAGGATTAGAGCTGCCCAAAGTTAGGTCCAAGATAATACAATTTTCATAGACAATGAAGCTGTTTAGTCCCCATAAACCATGGAGAATTCACCTTCAACTCAGCCTTACAGTTAAGAAGGTCAGTAAATATTGAAAGTTCCTCATGGAAATTCATTTGGTATCATCATCTTCCTCTTAAAATCTTTATTTCTGTTTGGAAAATACTTTATGGTGTTATCCTCTTGATGATCAAGTCCAAAAAATAGGGATTAGACTTTTTTCTAGATGCCAATATTTCCTTAGTCAAGTAGAAACCATCCAACATCTGTTCATAAATAGTGATATGGTTCAATCCATTTGGGGTCATTTTCCAACTCAGGTAGAATTTGTTCCTTGTTTCATTTCCATTCAGTCTCTACATATATCTCGGTGGTTGTTCAAATCCAAACAGGACTATATCAAATTTATTCATCAGGTAATCCCCATGGTGATATTGTGGGAGATTTGGAAACCTAGATGTAAATGTATTTTTGATGGTTTTTATATGTGTGCTACTGAAATTATTCAACAAGTGACAAAATTTATTTCATCAAAATCCTCTACCTTTATTTCGGTAACCCAGTGGATCAAAACGATGTGCCTTTACTGCCTTCTTTTCATCTTAGAGTGCCACTCAAAAAGCTAAAGTTCATTATTATGAGATGGTTATATCCTCCTCCAGACCCAATAAAGCTCAATATAGATGTCTCTAGTAAAGTCAATTCAGGTGAAAGCGGGATTGGCGGGATTATAAGAGGTGAGAAGGGTTGTTTCAAATTGGCTTTTTATGAGTACATATGCCATAATTCTAGCATAATGGCATAGGTGATGGACCTTAAGATAGGCATTGAATGTTGAATTATGCTTGGCTTTACTCGGTTCTATGTGGAATCAGACTCCAAGGCATATGTAAGCATGGCTTTACCTATTGGGATACCTCTTTGAAGAGCTTGGAATTTATTTAATGAGATTAATGAAATGATTGAAACCAAACAGATTTTTATATCTCACATATGGAGGCAGAAGAATACAATAGTAGATTCTCTTATAAACTGGGCTTCTACACTGGTCAGTCAAAATGTATCCACAATTTTAATGATCTCCCTCATCTTATAAAAGGCCTATTTAATTTAGATAGACTAAGTGTCCGTAGTATTAGATTTGTATAGGTTATTTTGATTTTTTTTATGTAACAGGAATGATATAAATTCCCAAGTTTATTTTGTTTAAGATCTCTTTCATACTTGTGAGTTCCATCTAGGAGAGGCGTTTTCTCCTATTTTAATAAGTTATGGGGGCCACATCCTAATAACCCCCCACCCCCCAAAAAATGAAATTTGTTTTTACTCTTAATTTAATTGATTAATAAGAGTTGCAATCACTTATATACCCTTAATCATGGAGGTCCAAAACTTAGCCTAAAGGTATACCTACCTCAGGCCTAATCCAAAGAAGTAAACATACATTTATGGAGCTCTGTAGCACTCTAGAGTACGGTCCAAATGATAATATTTGACAATGTAAACTAAAATAAAAAGTTAATTATTTCATGAGTAACCACATATAATTAATTTTATCGATTAATTAATTTATAACGTGCAGTTCCAAAGTCACATAATATGCATTTGGATGTCACATAAATTATGCATTTATTATTACCATTTGACACAAGCAATAATTATTTTTGTCTATTGATTTATTCTCCTAAGTAATAATTATTTTCATTTATTGATTTTAAGGAGATACAATGCTCGACGCCTATATCCTAGGAATGATAAATGAAACTGTAAATGGAACCAGTTCTAGAAAAACTCCTCTAATGAGTAGCTTAAGTCTCTCACAACAATTCCCACCTAAGACCAATAAAAATAGTTTCATAATGAGGATTAAACCTAACAGGTCTACAGTGATTAAGAATATAACTACATTTGGGCCACTATAATACTAACACATATTCCTCCTATATTAAGTTATTTAAGTTACCTAACCCAAACAACCTAAATAAGCATGCAGTTCTATTCCCAATCCTGAATGACCCATGTGATATGCTTTCATTGTTTAACTAAGTATACATTACTTTAACAAACATAAGTCTATCGATTTTATTATGAATAATTTACTCTATGATAATCTCTTACATTAATGTAACTCACATACTAAACATTATTCATTTACGTTAATGATCTCAATTTCCAATTCTAAAAGTATATTTCTAGTGTATCAGTCTTTAGTATTCTCGGTCACAGTTTAATATATACAGTTCTAATATATTCTATAATATTGTTCTCAAGTCATAATCTCAAGTGTATACATCTCTAGTATAACCATATCTTTTATAAATATCTCAATATACAACATGTAAGAATCATATAATACAGAATATCTGTGAGTATGCTCAACTCATCACAAATCACATGGGCTATGCTCAAGATCAAAATTGAAAATGGGAAGGCCTATCCCTAATGCCTTCGAGGATCGCTCGTGCAAAGCTTGGTGTAGCTATAGGGCATCCCAACCTTATAACCTCAAAATAATAGCACTAACATAAAATCACTACGCCATCACACTAAATGTACGGTCTCCATAACCAAGGCTATCTGAGAGGATCACCCATTGTTCCACTTAGACGATAGGTTCTTCAATATGTAGTATCGGGGTAAATAAGACCTAGGTATAAGCCTATCTCTATAATCTAGAATGCCATGAACGATTAACGTCTTATGCCCCCCAATAAGTCCATCCTAATAGCCCATCTACAAAGCACAAACACATAACCATAATATGATTTTACTTATGTAAAAAAATCATTACAAACCATACTCAAACCCTAGTTTTTATTACACGTTAATATGCATAATAACTATATCTATTTATATACAATATTTTCCCAAAGTTCTAAGGCACTAAAGTCTAGGTATTGTCTCACGCCTAATGCTTAAAAAGATGATTCTAAATCAACCACTACTATACTCAATGGGTTATAATTATGTTCTTGACTATCATAGGTTCTACACAATCCCTAAGCATCAATCGATACTATAAATCTTATCTTGAAACTTAGGTCTCCTAAACAGTACCTCTAGATGCCCTTTATTGACAAGCCCGATTTCATTGTACACATTTATAATGGACAATAGAAAAGAAAATGGTGGCACTCTCTAACAATTGATTTTAATAATCAAATAATTTTATCAATTAACATTTGTTTTAGTAACCATCATTATTTTCTAACATATAATTAATCAAATGTTTAGATACTCTATAATAATTTTGGATTTATTGTCTTCTTAGTGTAAGCTGTGTAATTATAGAATTCTTATTTGTAACACCACGTATTTCTGTGCATATAATATTTAATTAATTCGGGAATATTACTTGTGTATCGTAATTTAATTGAATTAATTATGATAATATTTATTTAAATATTAATCGGAGAGTGAATGGTTAATATTTATGGAAATTTAATTACTAAGTGACTAGTAATAATTTATTTACGTCATAACAAGTAGTAGTGACTTGACATTTATTTATCTCAGTCGAGAGTCGGTATAGACTAATTTGGGTGTGAGATAAGAATTTTTATAAATTAATTCGAATGTCGATTTTGAGTGCACGATTGAGTTTGGATAGGCTGAGATAGTCGAAAAAGTGTATCCGGGGGTAGTAAATGGGTCACAGAACGTTTTTAGGCATAATCGGGCCCGTACGGGGCTATTTGGCACACTTGGGCTTGGCCCATTAGGCTAAAAATGGGATTTAGATTGAATACCTAATTGCGAGAAAAGGGAAACGGAAGAAAACACAAATCTAAATCCTAAGTTTTGAGAGAAAACTATAGGGATCAGTTAGAGTGCATTGGGGACTCTTTTGGAGACAAAACTGGGGACAAATTTAGGGGATCCATCATCATCCTTGCGAATCTCACACTCAGATCAGACCCTACGAACACATAAGGCAAGTGGTTAACTTGATGTAGCATTTATTTATGTTTTCAATTCATATTTGTATTATGTGGAAATCAAAAATTCGTTTTGGGTATAAATGGGTATAAAAATGGGGTTTTTATAATTGGAAAACCAAAAGGAAAATTGGTGTAGGAATTTATCATGTTACATGATTCTGAGTAGATAGATAACTTTAATTGATGAACGAAATTGGGATAAATGGATGAAATTGGGACTGAACAAAGAAAGCCCGAAAATTTCCTAAGTTTTGAATTAGTAGAGATTTGTGGGAATTAAGTCATCTTTGAGGTTTTAAGGGAGGTCCTAATCATGTTCTCAGGTGTTAAAAATGTTGTCTACATTTGGGTTGAACCATAGAAGAGGTTGGAGTTGGGAGAAATTTGTTAATGGGTTAAACAGCATTGGAGAAGACGAAGACCTGTTCGATCGATCGATCGATGGCTGGGATCGATCGATCGATGGTTCAGGATTTTTGATAGGTCGAACAGTTTTATTATATAAGAGAAAATAATTTAAAATTCGATTCCCATACATTATTTAGTGTGAAATAAATATGGAACCTAATTTCCTAACAATTATAAGGGAAAGTAATTGGGATTGGGAGGGATTTATGTTTGACACACTATGGTTAATTACTCGGGAGGATGGATTATATTTATATTCAACATATGTGTGAATGTTGTAATATGGTTCTACGTATATAATGGGATAAATAGTTATATACGGGTCATTAAATACATGTAGTGAATTGCATTAATTATATAGGGGTTATATTCACATTCAACATGTGTGATTGTTGTAAGATAACTGTACGTATATAATGGGTAAATAATTATATACGGGAAGTTTAACTAAATGGAGAAAAGTGTATTAATATTATAACTAGTAAATGTCATATGGCTTTCAAGGAAAAACGATTAACTATGTTAAGGCGATAAGTAACTTATAAGTCATACATTAAAATACTCGGGATTGAGTAGGGTGGTTAACAAGAGTTCTATCAAGTATCTAGTTTTGAGGTAGAGGACTAAGTGGGATATAAAGGAGACGTTAGGTGTGCACATTAGTTGAGGGGTGAGTCTATCCTCAAGGGAGTACGACACTAATTGAAATATGAAGCGCATCCATGCATAATTTATTACTGTAAGTTAATCATTTTCTAAATGTTTTCAAAATGTTTCGGGTTCTAACCCTTGCTATAAAATATTTTCAAAACCTTTTAGGTGTCCAGCCACATGGACGCGAGGCTTGATTCATTCCAGGGATTCGCTGCTGCAACATATGTGGATGTTACAGGATTTGGATAGGTGCCTCTATTCCTTCTATTCCTTGTGTAGGGATTTTCTATCAGATACCCAAGCATGTTGCTCACGATTTTATTTAGTATTTATTTCAGACACTTGAGATCCATTATTATCTGTATTTACATTTGTGTTGGATTTTGGCCAATGGTTTATTTTCCCAGTTTTTTATTTATATGTGATGGTTGGGTTCAGTTAGCTTATGATTGTTAATGATTTATTTTCGCATGAATATTTTTTGTATTAATGAAAGATAAAACTTGGCACCAGTCTAATTTCACTTAGGTGGTTAGTTATTAAAAAGTTTCGATAGTGATGCTAAGAATGAACCAACTGAGAAACATGTTCTAATTTAATTTAAGAGTGATCACCCGGGGTTTAATTAGGCAGGGTGTCATTGATGGTATCAGAGCATCAGGTTCTAGTGTCCTTAGGATCTGTGCGGCTTTTCACATTTCAGCTTAGCATTATTTAATGTAGAGACTTATGATTGGATTGTTGTATTCCTCTACGTATACGAGTTACGTCCTCCTGCTATCAACTATAGTGAGGTGATTCATACCCGAGTTCGATTGGGCTTTGTGTACCGAACATTCTTTGGGTATTCTTTGCAACCAACGAGGGCCATAGTAGAATTGCAGGAGGAGAGTCTCAACAGAAGACATAGGGTATTCTAGAAATGGTGATCGTGATAGGAATTATCTTGATTATTGTTCTGGACAGTGGAGATAGAATAATCACCCCGGAGCCATTGTCTCCCAAAGCACTGTTGTAGAACGGTGGTATAATTTCAGTCTCACCCAGCATAGTCAGTAAAGGGTGGAAGGACCCGTTTGGAAAGGCTATCTATAAGGATTGAGTAGCAGAGTAGCATGATAAGTCGATGGGAGGAAATAAAATAAAGACAATTGTGTAGGATGGTGTGCGGTGGCACCCATGACTAAATTAGGAATGAAATTTTTGGCCCAGTGGGGCGATGTTTTAGTGGTAGGAAAGTCAGCCACCACGTAGGAAGGAAAATATATGGAGTCAAACGAGAAAGTTTGGGTACGGTGTGACCATAAGATCATCCATCCGCTGTTCAAATAAGGATGCGGGTGAAATTTCAAAGTTTATGAAATGGGTAAGATTGTAACTGATCGTGAGAGAGATAATAAATTGTATAAGCGAACTTCATAACCGACAAAGGGGATACGAAGAACGATAAAGGAACCCGCAAATGGATAATGAACCATGTGAGAATACACAACAATGGATGGGAAATCCGACGAGGATGACTAGTGTTGAGGTCGTCAATATCTTTTGTATTCCATCTTAGATTAACGCTTCTAAGATGCAGGAGCCAATAAGGTTAGAGAGATTAAACTAAGAATGAAATGAGATTTAATTGTGCTAGTGAAGAAAGACGGAAGGGTATAACTAGTAAGGGACCCATCTTGACGTTTTAAAATAAGTAAATTTCTACCTATTGATGGTGGATTTGATCCGGGTCATCGAGGCCAATAATGAGCCCCATAGGGCTAGGGAAGCCTAAGGGACAACGGGGGTAGCACTTAGGGTCAAGACTACCAAGTACGCGAGAAGTACAACCCCAACATGGCCATTTGGGACAGAGGCAGGGGATTGACACAGGGAGTTGTCTTATGTGTGGAAGTGGAACCACAACAATTGATTATGTTCACAGTGAGGCAGGGGATAGAATTGGAATGCCCTGTAGGGACAAAAATTAAAAAAAAATTGGTTTGGTCGGATGGGAATATTATGTCTAGGAACCATTTGGGTCACCGGTGGATAGGCGAGTGGAAGTATGAGTTTCATCCTCAGATAGATGGGGTGAATTTCATGACACGAGTGATCACAATATTCTTGTTAGCATTATATTCGCGTGGTGGATGAGTTTAGTGGGCGTAAAGTAGTGTTACTATTAAGTATATGGTTACCAGGGGGTAACGGGGGTCTTTCTACTCTTATCTGGGGAGCGGGTTTGAAAACTGAGAGGGTATATTTTATGAGATTTACTCATTCTGAGGAGTGTTATGGAAGCGTGATTTTTTGATAAAACTCATTTCCTTTGTATGATGCGAAAGTGTAAAGGTGTGATGGTTCAACTTTAAACACAACAACAAATTTTAATTCATTAAAATAAAATTAAAATTGCCACCAAGTGAAGTAAAATTAATCAATTAATATATTCACTTAAACCGATTAATTAATCCAAGTCCTAGAATTTTCCTAAGTCATATTTATAATTATTAGCAAATTAAGCAAAACCAAATTTTAGCAAATGACTTGAATTAAATAGACTTTACCCAATATTGAATTTAGTCCCAATTAAAGTGAGTGTGATAATTTAAACCGAATTTTATCTTGAATTATGCTAAGCATGCGTTCTACGTTATTTAAGCAAGATAAAATAAACCAATCACACTACGCCGCGATGTACGAGGAAAAACCCAAGACGGGAAAAAACCTCGGACGGCCCTAGCCACAAATCCACTAGATACGGAATTACAAGTACAAGACAAAAGACTTACAACACAGGACTCGATCCCTCTCAAGCCCCGACGCTTCTTCTTGTAGACACCTCTTCCTAGAGGATAACCTTGTAATACCACCGCGGTCTCGGAATCCACCGATGGGACTTTATATGGACACCGTCACCCGAGTAAGGAGCCTTTCTCCAAGTGGGTAGAAACGCAACAAAACGTCTTCTTCTTTGATGGATGTAGAAGCAAACCAAAACTTCTCTTTGAAACGGAAGAGATAAACCGGTGCCAAACTCCAAGCAATTGATATGTATATATGTGAACTTGGATAAACAATATGGGTGTAAAACTAGAGTGATAAAATATTTTCTCTTGAAAAATAGCACTCAAAACTTGAACATTTTCCTTAAACAAATTTGCTCTCAAACTCTCTCTAAGAGATGAAAATAGATTGGAAAAGTTAGGAAAATTTAGATTAGAAAATGTTCTTCCCGCACATATTAAAGACTGAAAAAGTTGGTTAAAAACCAAGTGGGTAAGTGGGTGCAAAACTGCCAAAAAACTGTTCCCGCCTGGCATCTCGTTCAAACGACATTTCGTTCGAACGAAATCTCGTTCGAACGAGACTTCTAACGACGTTCCAGATTAAACTCGTTAGATATCTCGTTCGAACAGAAGGTTCGTTCGAACGACATATCGAACGACATGTCAGTGGCCTAATATGGGAACTCGTTGGCAGGTTCGTTCGAACGACATTTTCGTTCGAACGACAATCTCGTTCGAACGACTCTATCGAACGAAAAAACAGAAAGTTTGAATATTCTTGTTTAAGCCCAGAAAACTTTATAAACATTTATTTAAAGTTTTAATTAATCCTTTCTTAAAAAAAACGCAGTTTTTATAAAACCTAACACCCAATAAACTTTGTTCCAAGCTCCTATATATATAATGTTGCATTCATACCTTGGGAGTATGGAACTATGGTTGATGACGTAGAAACGAGGCACGCAAACCGGCATATTAATGAAGCTTTATACTCTTTGCCGTTACGTCTTCAACAAACACTTCATAGGCTTGAGAATATTACAAGTAAATACTATCCTATGAATAAATGTTTTTGTCCGGAATTGAGCCAAAACTATATATGGACTCAATTGGAAATTTGTGTCCTTACAAATCTCCCCCTTTGGCTATTCCAGGACAAAAACCAAACAAAAATCCTAAAGGGCCATCAAGCTCACTAGACTCAAAACATAACCCACCCAAACCTGACTCAACCCAAGGATCAAACGCTTTGCCGTTTAAACAATGCCGCTTTAGAAGAAATCTTGCACACTTAAGCAAACTCATCAGATGCATAGGGAATATCAAATTATTAAATGCAATTAATTAATTACTCCCCCTAAATTAATTCTTCCCCTTTAACAAACACATGACCTACTTAGAAAGACATCTCCCCCTAAGATAAATCTCCCCCAAACTAAGATACATTAATAATAGGATTAGATACCATTTCTCCCCCTATCATTTCTCCTCCTTTTTGTTCAGGAATAGGCAAAGGATAAAGAACTAATAAACATAAAAGCATGTTGAAGCTTAAAGTGATAAGACATTAAAGCATATGGGCAATAAAAGAAAGGCAAAGACAAACAAATATCATATATATATATATATATATATATATATACTAGACATATACCAATAAAGAACTTGCATATATATATAGATATAAACACACACATAACACAAAATACAATAAGTTTGCACACTCGTATGGCAAAAATGTGTCATATGGAAACGTAAGTGTTGGGGTGTGAACTAGCAACAATTAAATTTAGACCCAAACACTTAATAAACATTCACGGAGTTCTCATTTGATTGCAAACTTTATCACATTTAAATATAACCTCATGTGACAATATGAAGATTGAACTCAATGAACAAACATACACAATGCATACAAGCCTAGCATGATGATGATTCTACAAACCAAATAGAGTCATGACCTTAAAGACAAATAGGATAAATGGACATTGTGCAAACCGTTGATATACCATCCAATTCTCCCTCAATAAGCATATATCTTCTTTTGCTTTTGAATGAATATATCAAACAAACATAGGCCTTGGCAATTGTTTTCTTTTTAATGCCAAATATTCTATTTTTAGGCCGTTGGATCACGTATTTATTTTAGATCCAATAAACGGTGGCTTACTATCTCAAAGGATTTAATTCATCCTTTCGGAGCCCTTCCTCGTGCACATTTTATTTATCATGTTTTCATTTTCACACAAATCTCACATGCAACGAATTTTGACATGCACTAGTCCTCCTAGGTCATAGATATGTAGATGACTAGATTGGTAGGAGAACACCTCAAAAAGCTCAAATATAACATGTGACATTAAGATTTCAAAAGAGCTTGTGCATGTGTGAAAAGAGGCATATAAAAATAGAATCCATTTAAACAATACAAAATCCAACTACTCCATATAAAATATGGTAAAGAACATTTTAAGGATTGATAATCTAAACCAAAAGTTCTAGCCACATGGGAGCGTAAAAGATGGGATTCAAACACAAATATATGCCAAATAAAGTGTGTCAAACAAAAATACACACAAAAAAAATCTTTTTGAGTTTTTAACATTTTGAATCAAAACTATTTATTTACTCAAAAGGACAAACAAAAATCATTTGTATTTTTCATTAAGCTTAAATGAAATAAATAAAACATAAATGATAAACAAAAATCTTTTTATATTATGCAGTCAATTCAAACAAAAACATAATACAAAAAGATAAACAAGTCATAATTTCTAGCATATGATATGAAATGAGGCAATGACTAGAAAATGACTAAACATGCATACATCTAGCAATGATATATAATATGAAGCACAAAAAGCTAGAGTATGCATAAAACACTAACACATTCAACCTTTAAATTTAGCAAGGGAGGTTTCATGTGATAGTAAATGAAAATCAACAAATCTTGTATCTAGCACATTTAATAATGATTTCCTAACCCATATAGATTTATATTTAACATGATGGGGATTAGGAAATAATGAAATTCTAGATAAATATTTCCTTGGACTTCTTTTAAGATCAAAACAAAATGACCTAAGGTGACCTTTCCTACCACAATGCAAGCATGTGTAAACACGAGGAATGTTACCTAAGGTGTGACCCTTTTTAAAGACCTTGGACAAAGTTGACCCTCTAAAACAAACAATGGTTTTAGCTTTAGCAATGGAAGAATTTGAGCATGATGTGCTAGAACCATTAGAACTACTACTAGAGTCTTGAAAATCATTTTTCATTTTTAAAATTTTGGACTCAAGTAATAAATTAGACTCCTCAAAATTATGGGACTCCTTCTTTAGATTTTCAATAATTCCTAGAAGGTTAACACGCTCTCCCTCAATATGAGCAAACTTGTCCCTAAGAGTCTTTTCACGATTTTCACTCTCTTTCTTGGACTTTTCTAAAATATCAAAATTTGAATGTAAGTCCATGAGCTTTTCACGAAAAATATCTTTTCGAGATAAGGAGATTTGGAAAGACTCAACGCGAGCTTTAAAGAAAGAATTTTCATTTTCAAGAAATTTAATTCTTTTTACAAATCTCAAATTTAATTCCTTTAAATTTTCGTTACATTTATTAAGCCCATTTAATTCCTCTCGAAAATCAAAAATTTCATTTTCATTTAAATTGGACTGGACAAATTTTCATTAAGACGTCCCATCGAGAGAAAAAAAATGTGAGAGTGATAAAAAAAAATTGAACCACCTAAAAAGGTAAGGAAACACAAAAACCGAAAAACGGATCTTTAACGCGATAACTTAGCGCTCCGGCTCTGATACCAATCTGATAAAACTCATTTCCTTGGTATGATGCGGAAGCGTAAAGGTGTGATGGTTCAACTTTAAACACAACAACAAATTTTAATTCATTAAAACAAAATTAAAATTGCCACCAAGTGAAGTAAAATTAATCAATTAATATATTCACTTAAACCGATTAATTAATCCAAGTCCTAGAATTTGCCTAAGTCATATTTATCAATATTAGAAAATTAGGCAAAACCAAATTTTAGCAAATGACTTGAATTAATTAGACTTTACCCAATATTGAATTTAGTCCCAATTAAAGTGAGTGTGATAATTTAAACCGAATTTTATCTTGAATTATGCTAAGCATGCGTTCTACGTTATTTAAGCAAGATAAAATAATCCAATCACACTACGCCGCGATGTACGAGGAAAAACCCAAGATGGGAAAAAACCTCGGACGGCCCTAGCCACAAATCCACTAGATACGGAATTACAAGTACAAGACAAAAGACTTACAACACACGACTCAATCCCTCTCAAGCCCCAACGCTTCTTCTTGTAGACACCTCTTCCTAGAGGATAACCTTGTAATACCACCGCGGTCTCGGAATCCACCGATGGGACTTTATATGGACACCGTCACCCAAGTAAGGAGCCTTTCTCCAAGTGGGTAGAAACGCAACAAAACGTCTTCTTCTTTGATGGATGTAGAAGCAAACCAAAACTTCTCTTTGAAACGGAAGAGATAAACCGGTGCCAAACTCCAAGCAATTGATATGTATATATGTGAACTTGGATAAACAATATGGGTGTAAAACTAGAGTGATAAAATATTTTCTCTTGAAAAATAGCACTCAAAACTTGAACATTTTCCTTAAACAAATTTTCTCTCAAACTCTCTCTAAGAGATGAAAATAGATTGGAAAAGTTAGGAAAAGTTAGATTTGAAAATGTTCTTCCCGCACATATTAAAGACTGAAAAAGTTGGTTAAAAACCAAGTGGGGAAGTGGGTGCAAAACTGCCAAAAAACTGTTCCCGCCTGGCATCTTGTTCGAACGACATTTCGTTCGAACGAAATCTCGTTCAAACGAGACTTCTAACGACGTTCCAGATTGAACTCGATAGAATCTCGTTGGATATCTCGTTCGAACAGAAGGTTCGTTCGAACGACATATCGAACGACATGTCAGTGGCCTAATATGGGAACTCGTTGGCAGGTTCGTTCGAACGACAATCTCGTTCGAACGACAATCTCGTTCGAACGACATTTTCGTTTCGAACGACAATCTCGTTCGAACGACTCTATCAAACGAAAAAACAGAAAGTTTGAATATTCTTGTTTAAGCCCAGAAAACTTTATAAACATTTATTTAAAGTTTTAATTAATACTTTCTTAAAACAAAACGCAGTTTTTATAAAACCTAACACCCAATAAACTTTGTTCCAAGCTCCTATATATATAATATTGCATTCATACCTTGGGAGTATGGAACTATGGTTGATGACGTAGAAACGAGGCACTCAAACCGGCATATTGATGAATCTTTATACTCTTTGCCGCTACGTCTTCAACAAACACTTCATAGGCTTGAGAATATTACAAGTAAATACTATCCTATGAATAAATGTTTTTGTCCGGAATTGAGCCAAAACTATATATGGACTCAATTGGAAATTTGTGTCCTTACAAATCTCCCCCTTTGGCTATTCCAGGACAAAAACCAAACAAAAATCCTAAAGGGCCGTCAAGCTCACTAGACTCAAAACATAACCCACCCAAACTTGACTCAACCCAAGGATCAAACGCTTTGCCGTTTAAACAATGCCGCTTTAGAAGAAATCTTGCACACTTATGCAAACTCATCAAATGCATAGGGAATATCAAATTATTAAATGCAATTAATTAATTACTCCCCCTAAATTAATTCTTCCCCTTTAACAAACACATGACCTACTTAGAAAGACGTCTCCCCCTAAGATAAATCTCCCCCAAACTAAGATACGTTAATAATAGGATTAGATACCATTTCTCTGCCTATCATTTCTCCCCCTTTTTGTTCAGGAATAGGCAAAGGATAAAGAACTAATAAACATAAAAGCATGTTGAAGATTAAAGTGATAAGACATTAAAGCATATGGGCAATAAAAGCAAGGCAAAGACAAACAAATATTATATATATATATATATATATATATATATATATATATATGTACTAGACATATACAAATAAAGCACTTGCATATATATATATATAGATATAAACACACACATAACACAAAATACAATAAGTTTGCACACTCGTGTGGCAAAAATGTGCCATATGGAAACGTAAGTGTTGGGGTTTGAACTAGCAACAATTAAATTTAGACCCAAACACTTAATAAACATTCATGGAGTTCTCATTTGATTGCAAACTTTATCACATTTAAATATAACCTCATGTGACAATATGAAGATTGAACTCAATGAACAAACATACACAATGCATACAAGCCTAGAATGATGATGATTCTACAAACCAAAAAGAGTCATGACATTAAAGACAAATAGGATAAACGGACATTGTGCAAACCGTTGATATACCATCCAATTCTCCCTCAATAAGCATATATATTCTTTTGATTTTGAATGAATATATCAAACAAACATAGGCCTTGGCAATTGTTTTCTTTTTAATGCCAAATATTCTATTTTTAGGCCTTTGGATCACGTATTTCTTTTAGATCCAATAAACGGTGGCTTACGTTCGCAAAGGATTTAATTCATCATTTCGGAGCCCTTCCTCGTGCACATTTTATTTATCATGTTTTCATTTTCACACAAATCTCACATGCAACGGATTTTGACATGCACTAGTCCTCCTAGGTCATAGATATGTAGATGACTAGATTGGTAGGAGAACACCTCAAAAAGCTCAAATATAACATGTGACATTAAGATTTCAAAAGAGCTCGTGCATGTGTGAAAAGAGGCATATAAAAATAGAATCCATTTAAACAATACAAAATCCAACTACTCCATATAAAATATGGTAAAGAACATTTTAAGGATTGAAAATCTAAACCAAAAGTTCTAGCCACGTGGGAGCGTAAAAGATGGAATTCAAACACAAATATATGCCAAATAAAGTGTGTCAAACAAAAATACACACAAAAAAAAATCTTTTTGAGTTTTTAACATTTTGAATCAAAACTATTTATTTACTCAAAAGGACAAACAAAAATCATTTGTATTTTTCATTAAGCTTAAATGAAATAAATAAAACATAAATGATAAAAAAAATCTTTTTATATTATGCAGTCAATTCAAACAAAAACATAATACAAAAAGATAAACAAGTCATAATTTCTAGCATATGATATGAAATGAGGCAATGACTAGAAAATGACTAAACATGCATACATCTAGCAATGATATATAATATGAAGCACAAAAAGCTAGAGTATGCATAAAACACTAACACATTCAACCTTTAAATTTAGCAAGGGAGGTTTCATGTGATAGTAAATGAAAATCAACAAATCTTGTATCTAGCGCATTTAATAATGATTTCCTAACCCATATAGATTTATATTTAACATGATGGGGATTAGGAAATAATGAAATGCTAGATAAAGATTTCCTTGGACTTCTTTTAAGATCAAAACAAAATGACCTAAGGTGACCTTTCCTACCACAATGCAAGCATGTGTAAACACGAGGAATGTTACCTAAGGTGTGACCCTTTTTAAAGACCTTAGACAAAGTTGACCCTCTAAAACAAACAATGGTTTTAGCTTTAGCAATGGAAGAATTTGAGCATGATGTGCTAGAACCATTAGAACTACTACTAGAGTCTTGAAAATCATTTTTCATTTTTAAAATTTCGGACTCAAGTAATAAATTAGACTCCTCAAAATTATGGGACTCCTTCTTTAGATTTTCAATAATTCCTAGAAGGTTAATACGCTCTCCCTCAATATGAGCAAACTTGTCCCTAAGAGTCTTTTCACGATTTTCACTCTCTTGGAATTTTCTAAAATATCAAAATTTGAATGTAAGTCCATGAGCTTTTCACGAAAAATATCTTTTTGAGATAAGGAGATTTGCAAAGACTCAATGCGAGCTTTAAAGCAAGAATTTTCATTTTCAAGAAATTTAATTCATTTTACAAATCTCAAATTTAATTCCTTTAAATTTTCGTTACATTTATTAAGCCCATTTAATTCCTCTCGAAAATCAAAAATTTTATTTTCATTTAAATTGGACAAATTTTCATTAAGACGTCCCATCGAGAGAAAAAAAATGTGAGAGTGATAAAAAAAATTAAACCACCTAAAAAGGTAAGGAAACACAAAAGCCGAAAAACGGATCTTTAACGCGATAACTTAGCGCTCCGGCTCTGATACCAATCTGATAAAACTCATTTCCTTTGTATGATGCGAAAGCGTAAAGGTGTGATGGTTCAACTTTAAACACAACAACAAATTTTAATTCATTAAAACAAAATTAAAATTGCCACCAAGTGAAGTAAAATTAATCAATTAATATATTCACTTAAACCGATTAATTAATCCAAGTCCTAGAATTTGCCTAAGTCATATTTATCAATATTAGCAAATTAGGTAAAACCAAATTTTAGCAAATTACTTGAATTAAATAGACTTTACCCAATATTTAATTTAGTCCCAATTAAAGTGAGTGTGATAATTTAAACCGAATTTTATCTTGAATTATGCTAAGCATGCGTTCTACGTTATTTAAGAAAGATAAAATAAACCAATCACACTACGCCGCGATGTACGAGGAAAAACCTAAGACGAGAAAAAACCTCGGACGGCCCTAGCCACAAATCCACTAGATACGGAATTACAAGTACAAGACAAAAGACTTACAACACACGACTCGATCCCTCTCAAGCCCGGACACTTCTTCTTGTAGACACCTCTTCCTAGTGGATAACCTTGGAACACCACCGCGGTCTCGGAATCCACCGATGGGACTTTATATGGACACCGTCACCCGAGCAAGGAGCCTTTCTCCAAGTGGGTAGAAACGAAACAAAACGTCTTCTTCTTTGATGGATGTAGAAGCAAACCAAAACTTCTCTTTGAAACAGAAGAGATAAACCGGTGCCAAACTCCAAGCAATTGATATGTATATATGTGAACTTGGATAAACAATATGGGTGTAAAACTAGAGTGATAAAATATTTTCTCTTGAAAAATAGCACTCAAAACTTGAACATTTTCCTTAAACAATTTTGCTCTCAAACTCTCTCTAAGAGATGAAAATAGATTGGAAAAGTTAGGAAAAGTTAGATTAGAAAATGTTCTTCCCGCACATATTAAAGACTGAAAAAGTTAGTTAAAAACCAAGTGGGGAAGTGGGTGCAAAACTGCCAAAAAACTGCTCCCGCCTGTCATCTCGTTCGAATGACATTTCGTTCGAACGAAATCTCGTTCGAACGAGACTTCTAACGACGTTCTAGATTGAACTCGTTAGAATCTTGTTAGATATTTCGTTCGAACGACATATCGAATGACATGTCAGTGGCCTAATATGGGAACTCGTTGGCAGGTTCGTTCGAACGACATTTTCGTTCGAACGACAATCTCGTTCGAACGACTCTATCGAACGAAAAAACAGAAAGTTTGAATATTCTTGTTTAAGGCCACAAAACTTTATAAACATTTATTTAAAGTTTTAATTAATTCTTTCTTAAAACAAAATGCAGTTTTTATAAAACCTAACACCCAATAAAATTTGTTCCAAGCTCCTATATATATAATATTGCATTCATACCTTGGGAGTATGGAACTATGGTTGATGATGTAGAAACGAGGCACGCAAACCGGCATATTGATGAAGCTTTATACTCTTTGCCGCTACGTCTTCAACAAACCCTTCATAGGCTTGATAATAATACAAGTAAATACTATCCTATGAATAAATGTTTTTGTCCGGAATTGAGCCAAAACTATATATGGACACAATTGGAAATTTGCTTCCTTACATTTTTCCTGGGTATGGATTGGTTAGCAATGGGTGTGAACTATTACGGATAGTGATAGTAAGTTTTGGTGTTCGTGACACCAGGTTATGAATGACTCCTGCTAGGTGTCACCTGAGAGGGAGACTAGCCTATACATATATGTGTGTATATAGCTTGTATTGTGTGGTAAGATAGACATATAAGAATGTCTTGTATTATTATATTTTTCTCGATAAGAAAGGATGGATACTGAAGCAATTCAGGGCGGTTAGAATTATTTTTCGAGCGGGGGGATTTATTTTGCGCAAGAACTAGTGATAGTAAGGGCATGGTATTTTATGTTGTCTTTTGTAGCATAATAGTATGCATGTATTTTTTGTGTTAAGAGATAAGTATTTGGGGGTACATGCAATGTTTGAGGGTCTAACAGATCTCAACGACCGACAATGTTAGATAGTAGTGTATCGAAGGGGGTTCCTTGTTTGGATTTCTCTTTGCGAGACGTCCCATGCATGAAACTTAGCTCAACGTTGGAAGTGGGCAGATGTTTGGTCGTTAGTACATAGGTTGGGTACCCCGGTTATTATTTATGTATGTGATATTACTACGGGTTGGAAGTTATACCACGGGTTATGGCTAGCATAGTCGGGTAACTTTCGTGTGGTTGAGCACAGGGACAAGATGCATGGGCACCCTGGTTAATTAAGATAATTTTTGTGTGGATTAAGCACGGTATATAGGGTGTATATGCGCCCTGGTTAGTGTGATTTCAGAGTCATCTTAAACAAAAGGGATGTGTATATAAACATATTGAATGTACGCCTGCGGGGCAGTCAGAGAATAAGTGGAAAAGTGTAGTGATTTGAAATCCATTTGAGAAAGGAAACGTTCTGACTATATGTATATCAAGGAGAACTACCTCCACCGTAGGGAGTGGGAAGGTAGGGGAGACCTATGTAATAAGATATCCCTAGGCAAGGGAGAAGCCCACATTTTTTGGAAGATAGAAAAGAGTATCACTCAGTCATATACCTAGAGTGGTTTTACGCATAAACAAGGTATAGATTCCTGCCTAACAAAAACTGCACAAGGAATAGAGTTCTTGAGCTTGAAAATTGATGATGAATAAGACATGGTGAATTTGTCGTTGGGTAGACCATTTAAGGATGGAAAGAGGTTGATTGGAGGGTATTAATGGGAATTTTTTTTAATATAATGGTTCTAGTGAAGGGATTAATGATCAAGTTGGTAAACTATCAGTAGGTGATCAGGACAGAGTTACATATTGGGTTGAACGTGTCACCCATAAGTCGATGGGTAGACAGGAAGTGAGGATTGTGCATTTTAGATTTTTGGGTAATTCGGGAGTAGTATTTACTACAAGCAGAGTTACGTGTGATGCCTCGTAACGGTTTGTTCTGCGTGACACCTTAGGAGACTTTATGGGAAAAGTTTCATTATCCACCTTTGGTAGATAAGAGGTGAGGAAATAACAAGCTGCTAGGACCCGAGATGGGTTATGGTCCATCAACAGGAATTAAGTACGTTGTATCCTTTCATATAGTGCAGGGACGTAAGGAGCGGTATGTCAGCATGAGTTAAAGGTTCAAGTCTGACATGATTAATCAGGGATGATGCGGGTAATTACTAGGAAGATAGTCACGCGTTTTGGAAACAAGGAAATTGACACCCATATAGGAGGGGAATTTCCTAACTGAGAGGTAGTGGAGCCGGCAGAGTGTAGGCTCATCTTCTGGGGCACTATGTTGTCAGGGGCCATCGAGTTAAAAATTTGTGACCAAGTATTGGTTCGGGTGTCTCCTATGAAAGGAGTCATGAAGTTCGGCAAGAAAGGGGAGCTAGCGTCGAGGTATGTGGGTCATTTCCCTATCTTCGAAAGGGTGGGACTGGTAGCTTATCGACTGGGTTTGCCAGAACATCTTCTGCGGATATGGGATGTGTTCCACGTGGCATAGCTGGAGGGATACAGGAGGAGCGATTGAGTTTTTTGGGCACGTTCCACTAGAGGATAATGACTTGTAATAAGACACCTCATACAAGGGGAGACTGGTAGCTATGTGAGCGCAAGATGCAGTCTAAGATAGTACCACGAGTTAGAGTGGAGTGGAGTGGAGTGGGGTCATCACAGTATTGATGAGTATACGTGGGATCGGGAGGTGGATATGTAAGAACACTATCCAGAGTATTCACCGTAGTAATGAATAAATTTCGGGGACGAAATTCCTTTGTAGGGGGGGGGGTGAGTATGTAACACCCCGTATTTCTATGCATGTAATACTTAATTAATTCCAGAATTTTAAATTATTTGTGTGTCGTAATTTAATTGAATTAATTATGATAATATTTATTTAAATATTAATCGGAGAGTGAATGGTTAATATTTAGGGAAATTTAATTACTAAGTCATTAGTAATAATTTATTTACGTCATAACATGTAGTAGTGACATGGCATTTATTTATCTCAGTCGGGAGTCGGTATAGACTAATTTGGGTGTGAAATAAGGATTTTAATAAATTAATTCGAATGTCGATTTTGAGTGCACGGTTAAATCCGAATGGGCCGAGATAGTCGAAAATTGTACCTAGGGGTAGTAAACAGGTCACAGGACATTTTTAGGCATAACTGGACACGCACGGGGCTATTTGGGTCACTTAGGCTTGGCCCATTAGGATAAAAACGGGATTTAGCTTTAATACATAATTGGGAGAAAAGGTAAATGGTAGAAAACACAAATATAAATCCTAAGTTTTGAGAGAAAACTATAGGGAGGAGTTAGAGTGCATCGGGGACTCCTTTGGAGACAAGACTAGGGACAAATTTAGGGGATTCATCATCAACCTTGCGAATCTCACACTCGGATTAGACCCTACAAACCCATAAGACAAGTGGTTAACTTGATGTAGCATTTATTTATGTTTTGAATTCATATTTGTGTGATGTGGAAATCAAAAATTCGTTTTGGGTATAAACGGGTACAAAAATGGGGTTTTTGTAATTGGAAAACCAAAAGAAGAATTGGTGTAGGAATTTATCATGTTACATTATTCTGAGTAGATAGATAATTTTAATTGATGAACAAAATTGGGATAAATGGATGAAATTGGGACTGAATAAAGAAAGCCCGGAAATTTCCCAATTTTTGAATTAGTAGAGATTTGTGGGAATTAAGTCATGTTTGAGGTTTTAGGGAAGGTCCTAATCATGTTCTCACGTGTTAAAAATGTTGTCTACATTTGGGTTGAACCATAGAAGAGGTTGGAGTTGGGAGAAATTCGTTAATGGCTGAAACATCATCGGAGAAGACGAAGACATGTTCGATCGATCAATTGATGGCTGGGATCGATCGATCGATGGTTTAGGATTTTTGACAGGTCGGCCAGTTTTGTTATATAAGAGAAAATAATTTAAAATTCGATTCCCATACATTATTTAGTGACATATAATTATGGAACATAATTTCCTAATAATTATAGGGGAAAGTAATTGGGATTGGGAAGGATTTATGTATGACACACTATGGTTAATTTTTGGGGAAAAATATTCCAAAATAATTAAATACGGATTGAGTGGGCGGGTCCGGGTATAGTGGTTGAGCGATGCTAAGGAATTAAATTAATTAAGATTGAAAGATAATTAATTCGGAGTCGGGGATTTAGACTCGGGTATTATTTATTTCTCGGGCCATGAGAGCGAGTCCGAGCGTATTGGGTGGGTGACACCAATAATAATTTAATTAATTAATGTGCAAATTAATTAATAATCAGAGTTGGACCATAAACTTGAGATGCTAAGTTTAGGCTAGTGTTACGGACTAAGTACATGGTAAAGCCAGGATATTTTGTATTTATATATATATACGGTGTGCGATAGTATATATATGGTGTGTGCATATAAATATCAGTGATTAGATATTATTAATATATATACTCTAGTGCTATCAGAGGAGGTTGCGCGATGTGGGTGAATCCCCTAGATTGAGGAGTAGGTTGAGTATATCCCCAGGTCATAGCGTCCGTTATATGGGTGAGGGGATTATCTCACTTTCAGGGAAGGAATATGACCTTCCACATTATGTTTATGTTTTTTGGCCAAGTTAGTGCGCGATTCTGACTTGGGGTAACTAGGTTATGCGAGTACACCTAGTGTGATAGCACTTTAAAGAATACATTCGGTGAGTTATTACTGGGAAGAATGGGTTATATTTATATTCAACATATGTGTGAATGTTGTAATATAGTTCTACGTATATAATGGGATAAATAGTTATATATGGGTCATTAAATACATGTAGTGAATCGTATTAATTATATAGGGGTTATATTCACATTCAACATGTGTGATTGTTGTAAGATAATTGTACGTACATAATGGGTGAATAATTATATACGGGAAGTTTAAATACATAGAGAAAAGTGTATTAATTATATAACTAGTAAATGGTATATGGATTTCAAGGCAAGACGATTAACTAAGTTAAGGCGATAAGTAACTTAAAAGTCATACATTAAAATACTCTGGATTGAGTAGGGTGGTTTACAAGAGTTATATCAAGTATCTAGTTTCGGGGTAGAGGACTAAGTGGGATATTAAGGAGACGTTAGGTGTGCACATTAGTTGAGGGGTGAGTCTATCCTCAAGGGAGTCCGACACTAACTAAAATATGAAGCGCATTCATGCATATTTTATTACTGTAAGTTAATCACGTGCTAAATATTTTCAAAATGTTTTGGGTTCTAACGCTTGCTATAAAATATTTTCAAAACCTTTTAGGTGTCCAGCCACGGGGACGCTAGGCTTGATTCATTCCAGAGATTCGTTGTTGCAGCATATGTGGATGTTGCAGGATTTGGATAAGCGCCTCTATTCCTTCTATTCCTAGTGTAGGGATTTTCTATCACATATCTGAGCATGTTTCTCACGCTTTTATTTAGTATTTATTTCAGATACTTGAGATCCATTATTATCTATATTTACATTTGTGTTGGATTTTAGCCAATGGTTTATTCAGACATTTTCTTATTTATATGTGATGATTGGTTTCAGTTAGCTTGTGATTGTTAATGATTTATTTCCACATGAATTTTTTTTGAATTAATGAAAGATAAAACTTGGTACCAGTCTAATTTCACTTAGGTGGTTAGTAATTAAAAAGTTTCGACAATGATGCTAAGAATGAACCAATTGATAAACCTGTTCTAATTTAATTTAGGAATGATCACCCAGGGTTTAATTAGGCGGGGTTTCACGTTAGTTATGTGACTCAAAATGCTCATGTAGACAAACATGACTCAAAATGCCCATGTTTGGAAATGTTTTTTAAATTTGCATTTCACCTACTTATGAAATGATTTTTTTATACAAAAAAACTTGTAGATTATTTTCACAAAAGGTATATCATATCTATCAAATTTGGTTAAAAAAACATGTTTTTTTTATCTTTTTAAAAAAGAAAATGGTTATTTACCCCACAAAATATCACTGCCCTCCACGTATACTTTTAGTGTCACTTGCCACTAAAAGTGTTTGGGAGTGGGGTAGGATTTTTATCTAGTGGAAATAGACCAATTCTTAAATTGGTCTTGACGGTCGATCCTCTGTGTGTGTGTGTGTGTGTGTAAACACGTAGTAAGGCTCATGTGCGGACCATCCGTGCAGAAGAATTTTTTTAAGATATTAAAAAATAAAATTTTAAACCAAACTTGATAGAGATGATATTTATAATGATGACATCATCTATTAAAAATCACCTAAAAACACATATTGTAAGTGGGTTAATGCAAAGGTGATAAGTTTGTGACTCTTCAACCATTAAAACTTCTGATGACAATCACCCACTTCCAGATTTATTTTTTTTAATGAATTTTTTTTTTATCGAGTAGATCCACTAAGTTTGGTTCAAAAGTTTATTTTTTTAGAATTAAAAATATTGGTTCTCTCTCTCTCTTTGTGTGTGTGTGTGTGTGTACAGACACACACATGCACACTCTTATGTGTATATATATTTGATAAATTGTTATACCCTGAGAAAAAGAGACGCACAATTATAAAATCGAGTATAATTGCTTAAATTACCATTTAAACTAATATTACATTAACAACAAAAGATCCACGTCTTTTCGTAGTCTATATGTTCTCCCTATCCCCCAATCCCCACCTCGAAGAACAACATCAAATACTATAAAAATTCATTTATTTCTCACCATTTGACTTTTTATTTATTTTATATAATTATTGATATTGGTCTGGTATCATTTTGTTTTATTTGGGTTTTGTCTCAAATTATCCAAATACGGAGTTTCGCAGGAACATTGTTCGTATTTTTATATTTTGTTTTGGATACGGTTATATGTATGTATGTGAGGTATTATTGTGTCTACTCACTCATGCATATCATTCGTAATCAAGATGCATATTGGATCGTGACAAAGTTCTACATTTAGAGTTGTCGGTATGGTTAGGATCTCATGTATAATATTGACCTTTCTTTTGGTAATCTTTCTTTACGAGAAAAGTTTTTGTCAAAAAGAGTGAATTAGAAACTTTTTGAGGTAGTTCGAACGAAGATGGGTTTAGTTCCACCGGACTATCATTTGAATGAGTTGGTATCTTTTAAAGTAACTTCGTCCTAATGAGATTAGTCTCGCTCTAACGAGTTCATGAAATTCATTTAGTTTGTTTCAATTCAATTAGTTTTTCTTTTATGAAATATATTTAGTTTTTTACCTACAAAAAGTTATGTTCTAACATGTTTTTTAGTTCCGAGTTCTTTTCTTCTTTTATCTTCAAATATCACAAATCCCATTCTTGATTCCTGATGAGGCTTTGTAAATATATTAGTGGACTCTTGATGTTTTTGTGTAAAAAAGGTTCAAGTTTAAAGGTTTTCTTTGTCTTAAGTGATTCGAGTCTGTTTTTAAGTTAGTAGAACTTTGTAATTCCTTTTTTTCATATTGGATATTTATAGTTTGAGGTTGCATCGTGGCTTCTCCAACATTGGGTTTTGATACATATCGCCCACTATGTGATTGCTTTTACTTACTTTATTCCATTTATCTTGCATGATAATTGAATCAATCAATAATAACAATACAAAGATGAATCAACATGCGACATAAAATTGGACCTAAAAGTAACCTCACTTAATTAGAATTTGAAACCTATTTAAGGATTAAAAATTGAATATCGCGAGACTAACTTTTCAAACATTTAATGTTCTTTATGAACCTGTGAACACTGGAGATTTAACCTCTTAGTGTTAAAATTGGGTTTTAAGATATTATAAGCCATATAATGACTCTTAACAAGAGATTATCTTCTTAGTTTAAAATTAAGTTTGAACCCTGAAATTGATGATATTGAATGAGTGCATAACCCACTTTGATTGGACACTACACCAAAGGCTTGTAATAAACTTGTTTTAGGATTGGTAAAGTACTCTAACCGTTAGTGAATCGTAAGTTGCTAAAATCATAATAAGTTGTAATAAACTATTAGGATAATTAATTATATGGTAAATTTTTATTTTAAAGTGTTATTATTTTGGTTTTTAATGGTATTAACCATTAGTAGTACTATAAAAACAAAAGAATTTAAAAAGTATTAAAATAAATAGTTTTGTATGGAAACAATTCAATTGATACTTTCTTCTCTCTAATGTCGTTGAGATAAACACAAGCACTCAAGACATGATGTGATCCATTACTAGGAGAGTAGCACAACGAAAACTAAATCTCTCAATGGGAAAACCACTTTGATAATGTCCAAGTCCAGTATTTACCTAAAGCAATAATGACATTATGTTCATCCTTCTAGTTTATGATCAAGCAAGCAAAACATTCCTGTAATACCCCGTATTTTTATGGCTTTTAATTATGAGATTAATTAAATGAAATTTCTTTTAATTATGGGATTAATTAAATTAATTTGGGATAGTTAATTGGAAATTAATTAGGATTTAAATAACTAGCGAGATGAGAGTTAGTATTGGATTATGATGATAATGTTCAATATTACTAAGTGAATATGGTAATATATGATTATTGAATTTATTAAAACTGTCGCGAGTTGAAAATACGGAAATTTCGGTAATTAAGTTGGGATGTGCGTGTTAGTCTTACCAGAAGCTAATTTAATGGATTTAAATATTTTTACATCATCTGTATGGTCATTTTGAGTGTGACAACATGTCTGGAAGGGTCGAGATAGTCAGAAAATACTAGCCGGGGGTTTAGTTTAGGTCTTGGGGTATTTTAGACCTAACCGGCAACCCAAGAGGGTATTCTAGTCATTTTTACTATTTAAGGAATAGTGACCCACGAATTTTAAGTGGATTATATCGTCCAACACTTAGGATACTTAGGGTTTCCATCACCAAAATTCACAGACGACCATTAGATAAGAAGTGGCGGAAGTTACCGAAGGATAACCACCACCTTTAGGCTCTTTACACCACCGTCACTGATATACCCATATATACTCTCGGCCAGGACGAGGGCGCCCTCCACCAAGGCGGGCCCAAGATGGTCTCTTGACCCCTCATCAGACCTAGATGAACCTTCAAGGGTCCGACCACTCATCATTTCCAGACGACCCTCCAAGGGGCCGACCCCTCATTAGGACCAGACAACCCTCCGAGGGTACGACGGTACGAGGCCTAAACTAGTCCAGACTCACTGCCAGAAGGAACTTTTCCCTCAGCCTCCTATCATAGGCCAAGGGTGACATCATCACAGTGCGTGGTTTGGGAGATGCGTGGAATAGTGCGTGTGAGGCTCACATGGCACGTGGAAGACCGTTATAACAATATCACCCCCTCACGTGAGGTTATGTCATCATTAATCACAGGTGGCATCTACAGGTGTCAGCAGGGGATTGGCTAAATCATCATTCACATGCACCATGCATGATTGGGGGGTACACTACACCCCCCAAGACCTATATATACTTGTCACTTACAACCCTACAAGGGGATCGATAAATTGTAACCCTAGCAAAAAAAACTCTGCTTATACACACAGTAGAGAGAGAAAGTGAGCTTATGTGCATTGTATCCAAGGCCATTAGTGCCCATACTTAGTGGATCACACACTCATATTGGATGTAGGACTAATTGGATGAACCACTATACATCCTTGTCTTATTCCTCTTATACTCATCTCCTTCTTCAAACTTACACACTTATACATCTATGGCTGCCATGGTACTTACACTTTGAGCTCATCATCACTTTTCTGGTGGTGCTAGATTTCAGCATCATCAGTTTGGCGCCGTCTGTAGGAACGGGAAGACATCTCTTCCTTTGTACAGCTTTACCTCACTGGGCACTCTGGTAGTGAGTCAGTTATCCCCCTTTGTGGAGTTGTTTCACCACTGAAAGAGACCCATTAAGGTTCTCAAGCTCACCAGTCTTTTCTTCAGTTCAGCTCTTCATAACTCAAACACATGGCACCAGAGATGCCACCACCACCACTTCCTCCACCAGATAGTGGAGTAGGACCCAATTCCAGTCAGCCACCACCTCAGTCTGACATGGATGATGTGGCGACATCCTTGAAGTCTCTGGCAGCAAGCCAGCGAATCATGTAAGAACAGTTCACAGCTCTAAGCCAGAACATACTAAGACCACCAGGGGTCTCACCTGAGATGATTTTCCGACAGCGGATCCAGGGCAGCATGAGGCCAGGGGACCACCCCAGGCACCACGCAAAGACTTGCCACCCCCAGAGCGGCAGAGGGATGTTGCTAACCCCCGGCGTCTATGCCTGGTAAGGCAAGGAAACCCTTATCCTGAGGACAGGTATGATGATCTGTAGGGAGAGGAGGCCCCCATAGAGTGCTGGGAGCCGTATGAGGTCTCCAACAATACTGTGCGACCTCTCCAGGAGAGCAGAGGGAAGTGTGGAAGGCAAAATCCTGACGATCGCCCGAGAGGCTCTGCTTTTGATAGCTTGAGCAGGGGGTCAGCCTTTGAGAGGCTCGACCCAGTAAATGACCTACGGGAAAAATTGTCCAGATCAAGGAGTGCTGCGAGGTCCAAAAGGGAGGAAGAAGATAGCCGACCCCTAGGACGGGACAACGGTCAGGGGGAAGTAAGCAGCCGACATAGGCCTGCCGCAGCAGAACCCTCCGTCCACCTCAAAGAGGCGGCAGGGGATAACATCGGCCAAGCCGACCCTATGAGGCCCTGCAATGACTCGATCCAGTGACTGGAGGATAATATTGGCGATATTCTAAAAAGTTGGGACCCTCTTCAGAGAGGATACTCCATAGGCTCACCCTTTGTGGCGAAGATAGTCAACTTCCCTATGCCGTCAAAGTTTAAGCCACCTGTGGTCACCCCAAGATATGACGGGAGTATCAACCCTATCCACCATATTGAGATGTACCAGTCAGAGGCAGAAATATACTCTATCTCAGATGAGATGAGGTGTCGTGCCTTCTCTGGCACACTGACTAAGGCTGCACATGTCTGGTATATGTCTCTTCCAAAAAACTCCATTGAAAGTTTTAAGCAGTTGGCAGATCGGTTTATCCACAACTTTTTCTTTGGGGTGAGGCCACAGAAGAAGACCACCCACCTGCTCTATGTTAAGTAGGGGAAGAACGAAAGTCTGAGAGAATACATAGCCAGATTTAAGAAAGAGAAGTTAGAAGTGTAAGACTATGAGGAGATCATAACTATGACAGCCCTGATTAGAGGACTCCAAAAGGGGAAGCTACTATGGAAGCTTGCTGAAGACCCTCCTAGAATGATGGCTGAATTGATGTCGACAGCAAAAAAAGTGCTAAATGTCGAAGAGGCGATGGCCACAAAATACGAAGATGAAAAAGGAGGCACTAGCGGGGGTAAGTACCATAAGAAGAACAAAGAGGGGAAGAAGAGGTCTACGGACGACAAGTTCTCTAATTACACCCATCTAACGGTCAGCTGTGAACATATTCTCAATGAGATAAAGAGTGACTGGTCCCTGAAGTGGCCTAAGAAGTTGAGGGTAGCCCCTAATAAGAGGAATAAAAACCCGTGGTGTGAATTTCACCAAGACCATGGCCACATGACAGAAAAATGCTTTGCTCTGAAAGATGAGATTGAGAAGATTCTGAAAAAAGGGAAGCTCAGGAAGTACGTTAACAAAGGTGCCCTCAAGAGGGGCCGAGGGGCCGAGGGCCCGACCCCAGAAAGAAGCGGGGTGAGTCATGTAGAGAAGGTCCTTCGAAAAGAGGGGACAAACCTTCTGATGATGAGGACGACCCTGATCTCCCTCCAAGAGATGACCACGTCCATTTCAAGAGACTTAATATGATCTCTCTCTGTGTGGGGATGATCTCTGGGGGTCTAGCAGGAGGAGGGTCAGAGGTCGCTGACAGTAAGGCCCATGTAGCTGAAGCCAAGACAGTGGCAAAAGCTATACACTCAACCTATGTTGAGGCAAAGTCAAAAAAGAGGAAGACGGTCGATATTGATACTCTGATAGTGGGATTCTCAAGAATGGACTTCAAAGGCCTCTTAGCCCCACATGATGACCCTCTCGTCATCACTACCAGGGTGTATGGGTGCGAGGTGCCAAGGATCTTAGTAGATGGGGGTAGCTCTGCAGATGTGATGTTTTGGCCATGCTTCAAAGCCTTAGGTCTCAGTCGTGCTAGACTCATCCCATACCATCACCCATTGATTGGGTTCAGTGGGGAAAAGGTCCATCCCCTTGGAATATATGAGGTCGATGTCAGGATGAGGGATGAGTGGCCGAGATGGCTTACCAAGTTAGCTTCTTTGTAATGGATGAACATGTCTTTTCGGCCTACAACATTATACTGGGGCAAGTATCCCTCAAGGGGTTTGAAGCTGTGCCGTCTACGGTCCATCAAATGATTAAATTTCCAACCCCTTATGGGGTAGGGGGAGTTCAGGGAGACCAGACGACAACACGGTAATGTTATTTCAACTCCGCTGAAGAAAGAGAGGCACACAGGAAGGCAACAACCACTTATAATATTGATACCCTTGACCCTAGGGACGAGACAAAGTTTAAGAAAGGAGAAGTCATGGAAGAGGTAGAATCCATCATCCTCAATGAGGATGAGCTGAAAAACACCGCCCAAATCGGAAAGACTCTGAAACCAAAAATTAAGGAAGACCTCATCAAGCTGTTGAGGAGAAGACAGAGCGTCTTTTCATTGATTCGTGCAGATATGTCGAGGATCGACCCCAGAGTCATGTTCCACAAGCTCAATGTGGTAGAGGGTGCAAAGCCAGTGAAGCAGAAGAGGAGAATTTATTCTCGAGAAAAGTATGAGGTCATTAGGGATGAGGTCAAGAAGCTGGAAGATGCATAGTTTATCAGGGAAGTCATCTATCCCAAATGTCTTCCCAATGCAGTCATTGTCCCAAAATCCAACGAGAAGTGGAGGATATGTGTAGACTTCACAAACCTCAATAAGCATTGTCCCAAAGACAGCTTCCCTCTCCCTCCGTATTGATCAGATGGTAGATGTTAACACAGTCCATGAGCTCATGAGCTTCATGAATTCCTATTCAGGGTACAAACAGATCTTCATGAACCCTGGAGACTCGAAGAAGATAACTTTCATTACCAACAAGGGGACATACTGTTGTAGGGTCATGCCCTTCAGACTAAAGAACGCAAGGGCAACGTATCAGCGCCTTGTAAATAAAATGTTTGAAGACCAAATTAGGAAATCTATGGAGGTCTATGTAGATGACATGCTGACCAAGAGCTTGAAGGTAGAGAATCATGTGGTTGATCTTGAGAGGACCTTTAATTTGATGGACAAGTATCAAATGAAGCTCAACCCGGCCAAATGTGTCTTCGGGGTCGGAGTAGGGAAGTTCTTGGGGTTCATTGTCAACCAAAGAGGCATCGAGGTCAACCCTAAAAAGATAAAGGCCCTTATAGAGAAGAAGACCCCCAAGACCATTAAAGACGTTCAAAGGCTCACGGGGCGAGTGGCTGCTTTGAATAGGTTTGTGTCCGAAGCCCCAGACAGGTGCTTACCATTCTTCAAAATTCTCAGAAAGGCTTTCGAATGGGGCGAGGATTGTGATGAGGCCTTCAAGGAGATAAAGACATACTTAGGGTCTCCCTTGATGTTGTCACAACCAGTACAGGGTGAACGGCTATATGTGTACATAGCCATCTTAGAATCAGTTATCAGCGTAGCCATTGTGAGAGAAGAGGATGGAGTACAAAGGCCCGTATATTTCAATAGTAAGGCACTCTAGGGGACAGAGCAAAGATACCCAAGGATGGAGAAGTTATCCTATGCCTTGATCCATGCATCAAGAAAGATGAAGCCATACTTCCAGTCCCATACAATGGTCATCCTCACTGACTCTCCTCTTAGGCAGGTCTTACACAAGCTTGAAAAATCAGGGAGGCTAATGGCCTGGGCTATAGAGTTGGGGGAGTTCGACATTGTATATCAACCTAGGTTGGCCATTAAGGGGCAAGCATTGGAAGATTTCATGGATGAATTTACTTGGAAAGATGATGAACCTGAAGATGAAAGCCTCGGGAAGAAAGATGCCCTGCAAGGCAGACTCATCGACACACCTGTAGATAAGGCAGAGAGAAGAACCGCCAGAGGGAAAGTGGTCAAAAATGAAGAGGGAAGATATCTCTTTAGACAGGGGTCCCTCACCAAGGGAAAATTCTCAAAAGAACAGACTGTGTGGAGCCTCTTCGTTGACGGGTCCTCCCGCGACAACGGAAGTGGGGCTGGACTGATAGTATCAGCACCCGATGACACAGACATTGAGTACGCCCTGAGGTTCAACTTCAAAGTGTCCAACAACGAGTCTGAATATGAGGCCTTGATAGTAAGCCTCTCCTTGGCTAAGTCTCTTAGTGTCGGCCAAAATTTATTCCATAGTGATTCAAGGCTAGTAGTGAACCAGATACTAGGAGCCTACGAGGCCAAGGATGAGCGGATGGCAAAGTACCTTGAGAAGGTGAGGTCATTACTGAAGAGCTTCAGAGAAGTGAAATTGAGGAGGATACCTAGGCTCGATAATGGCTTAGCTGATGCACTTGCTAGGTTGGCCTCGGCTACTAGGACAGATATCAGGAGGACAGTCCCAGTGGAAATTTTGCTTCGACCAACTATTGAAGATGCTTAGGGTTTACTCGGCACTTGCTTAAATATTTCTAAGGAAGCTTCATGGATGGACCCTTTGATCAGATACATCAAGGAGGGGGAGATGCTAGAAGCAAGGCAAGAAAGGAAGAAGCTGAGATATAGAGCTGCGAAATTCACTGTCATCGGAGACACCTTGTACAAAAAGGGGTTTTTGCTCCCCTTACTTAGGTGTGTGCACCCATCTGAAGTCTCACACATTTTGCAAGACGTACATGAGGGGTCGTTTTCAAGCCACATTGGGGGTAGGTCTTTGGCGAAAAGGATAGTAACCCAAGGGTACTGGTGGCCGACCTTGGGGAAAGATGCCACTGCATAGGTAAAAAAGTGTGACAAATGTCAAAGATTTGACACCATCCCTCACCAACCCCATCAGCCTCTTACCTCCATTACATCCCCATGGCCATTTTCAGTGTGGGGGATAAACCTAGTAGGCCCCTGTGACACGCCGCCGAATTAAATATCGGGTGATCAGTCCTTTATTCAATTATACTCAAGGTGAACGGTCGGTTCATTCTTAGCATCACTGTCGTAAAAATAACTTTTCCAATTTAAACACCCTAATTCATTAAGCTAAGTGTCAAAACCATTTTAGACATTACTTTCCAGATTTTGTTTTATAAACCAACATATAAAACTTTACATAATTCATAGTTAAAGAATCACACAACAAATATCCTAGAACATATAATCCAAATAATTAAACATTCAAGCAATTGATTCCAACATTAAAACTTAAAGGAAAACATCCTGACAGCAATAAATCCCAAAGTGTAAATACTGGAAATAAATAAATCACAATATCCAATAAAACAACTGAATGATGGAAAAGGGTGACACATGCCCAACTGGATAAAATAAATGCTAGGAGTGGAATCATGAAAATGAGGTCGTCTAAGCAAGAGGCCTGCAACTCCCACCTAAGCTGCAGTGCGTTCCTTCCAAAGGATCCTATACAAGACGCCCCTGTGGCTGGGCACCTGTAATATATACATATATACAAGAGAGAAAAGAAAATGGAAATGGGTCAGAGCCCGATTGTAAAAACAGTTTAAAATTAGTTTAGCAAGTATTTAAAATGTTTACTGGCTAATGCAACAACATATTAGTGCGACACTCCTTTGAGAAATCCTCACCTCTCTTCTAATTTGCACATCTATCGCACTAACCTTACCAACGGTTTAACTCTTCTTATCTTAGGTTGCTCGTAAGATTTAAACTGACAAATTTAATTGTTTAAGAGGTTAATTTCATTTAACCACAAAGTTCTCATTTAAACCTTATTTACTAATAAAGTTTCTCAGTAACATATCATACTTTTCAAACACCTATTCCCAAATTAAAATAATTATTCATTTCTTACTTACCCTAGACACAGCAGGTAGTTCCCAAATTTTAGAATTTAAATATATATATTAAATACTCATATAATATATATATTCTAACAGCACCCCACATAATAATTATGGTGCGGGCATACTCTGCTATCCAGTACCCGTATCACTCGTACTAAGGGAAATACAAGTTCGGAATCACTCTCGAACTGTATTGACACTAAACACATACAATTTTGAGGCGAAGCATAGTTCCAAGAATCTAAGAGGTCGGCATATGCCCCCACGTCTCTTAGGACCGTCTGACTATCGATCCGATAGCCTGTACCAAAGGATTTATATCTTCTAGGGTACGAATCAATATCCCCCATAAAGGTCCCATCGAGATAAGACTGTCCCAGCGCGGTAACCTCAGGGATAACAAGTAGCACGGGCATGATTTTTACACGTATATAGTATATGCATAAACACAGTCATATAAATATACAACTATTACCATATAAATTTAGGTACATTCTCACAACCCATAATTTTATGATATTTATCCTCATTTATCATTATTTAGATATCACGTATAACGATCCATCTTTTATTTTAATTTGTGGGATTATTCCAACTCACTACGTAACACTCGTGGATTCTTACCTTCCCAAGGTGAAATTTTAGTAGGTACTTAATCATTTTTACAACGTAACTTCTTTATGAGTCTCACCCGTTAACACGTATTTCCATTTCCCTTAAATGTAAAACACCCCCATGAAATGTTAATTTCACCTTTCGTCAACGGTTCCATATATTTCTAAAGGCCTACTGTTCTTATTTATATCCCAAAATATTTTATCATTAATATCCAAGATTATCTAATCATTTAAGTTGTAATGAACTATTTAAAAGGGAATATGAGTTTTACAGGAGGGGTCGATCGATCAATGGCAGGTGTTCGATCGATCGAACCATCGATCGATCGATGCTCTATGGTCGATCGATCGATCAAGCAGGTATGGCGAAATCTCCAGAATATTAGTTACGGGTTATGTCATCCAAAATCATCCAACTCCAAATTTTTAACTCCCAAACTCCCAGAAATTTATACCACAAACATTCTAAACCCAAATGAACAATATTCTACATAAGGCATGCGAGTTTTCATAAAGAATCATGGATTAAAAGGGTCAAAATCTGTACAATTCTCATGAACCATAAAAATTTCTTTAACTTAATTCTTCTCATTATTTTTCCAGAATTTCTACTTCTAATCAATCATAATTTCGTGGTTTAACTTCTACATGTGGGGAATTTCCAGAATAATGTTTATATCTCTATAACATGCGATTTCTAATCTCCAATATGGGGTTTCTTTCATAAAAACTCATCCTAATCAACCCTAAACTAATATGAATGAAGCATTAACTAAATTAAGCAAGATAAATACTTGCCTGGGAAATTTTTTTCTTCTGATTTGTGGCTGAAATCAGTGTGGTTGTGATCCTTGTGGCGTGATCTAGCGTTTGGCGGTGACGGCGGTGTAAACAGAGGAGTTCTTGGCCTAGAACTCTTTGGCAAGCTCTCTCTTTCTTTCTCCAATGGTCGTCTCTTGTTTTTGGTTGTGTCAACCCTAGAAGACAACCATAAGCATCTGATATAACCTTAAAGTTTTCGTGGGTTTTCAGGCTTAAAAATGTAAAATGTCCAAAACGCCCTCCCGGGGTGTTAATTAGGCCTAAAAACGCCCCGAGACCCAAACTAAACCCCCGGGTACATTATTTTGACTATCTCGACCCTTCCGGACACTTTGGCACACTTGAAATGACCATACGAGTGACTTATAATTTTTTTACTTTTATTAATCAACATTTAGTCCCGACACGACACATGCGTGTCCCGACTTAAATTTCCAAAATTATCATTTTATTCACTCGTGACATTTAATAGAACTAATATTATATTACTTTGCTCATTAGTAATATTCAACAAGTTTCCAATGATTACTAATTCTCGTCACGTTAGTAATTATAAAAATAATTAATTTTCGGATTTAGATTAAATTAATAACTCACATTAAATTTACTAAATCCCCAAATTTATAAAGTATAAAAATATGGGGTATTACATACTTCCCCCTAATAATGGAATTTCGTCCCGAAATTCAGAAAATAAGGAATACCCGGTAAGAATAAATCTGGGTATTTCTCATGCATATCTGCCTTGCGCTCCTAGGTGGATTCCTCCACATTATGATGCTCCCATTGGACCCGTACAAGTGGAACTACCTTCGACCTCAATCTCCTTTCGTTATGGTCTAGGATAGCCACCGGTTTCTCCTCGTAAGAGCTATCGGGCTGTAAGTCTATCTCTTTTATCGCGATGTGGGTTTGGGCCATATCATCCCAGAGGTATCGTCTCAACAACGATATGTGGAATACATCGTGGATGCAATGTAAATTCTCTGGTAGTCCCAATCTGTATGCTACTGGCCCAATCCTCTCGATAATGGGAAATGGTCCCATGTACGTCGGGGCCAATTTCCCTTTCTTCCTGAACCTCATCACTCCTTTCATAGGAGACACACGTAGTAATACTTGGTCCCCCACATTAAACTCTAGGAAGAACCGTTTTGCATCGGCGTAGCTTTTCTGCCTGTCCTAGGCTACTCGAATGCGACTCCTAATAATCTCAATCCTCGCGAAGGTTTCCTGAATCACCTCTGGTCCGAGCAACTTGTTATCCCCCACCTCTAGCCAACACGTTGGGGAACGACAAGGCCTTCCATACAAAGACTCAAATGGAGCCATGCCAATCGTGAACTGACAAGAGTTATTATAAGCGAACTCTACCAGTGGAAGATGTGGCTCCCAACCTCCTCCGAAATAAAGGACATACATGCGTAGTATTTCCTCCAACATCTGATTAGTACGCTATGTTTGTCCATCTGTCTGTGGGTCATAAGTTGAACTCAACCTTAACTCTGTACCCATAGCCACCTGAAAGCTCTCCTAGAAACGTGACACGAAAATCTTATCTCTATCTGACACAATATTCAGGGGCACCCCATGTAATCTTACAATCTCGGTAATGAATAATTGAGCATACTGACCCGTGGTATAGTCTGTTCACACCGACAGAAAATGAGCCACCTTGGTCAAACGGTCCACAATCACCCACATGGAGTTGTGGCGCCGATGTGATGTAGGCAACCCAGTAATAAAATCCATAGAAATACTCTCCCACTTCCACACGGGTATTTCCAATGGCTGAAGAAATCCTGACCATTTATGGTGGTCTACCTTTACCAGCTGGTAGGTAGAACACTTGGACACGAACTCATCAATGTCCTTTTTCATCCCACTCCACCAGTATTGCCGCCTCATATCCTGGTACATCTTATCTCCCCCAGGATGTGCCGCAAATAGGGACCCATGAGACTGGGTCATCACTGCATGACGTAAGTCTGATCCTTCTGGGACCACCAATCTCCCATTAAATATCAAACCCCCATCAGAACTAACAGAATAGGACTCAGCACCCTCAGCTAAAAGTCGTACAATCTGCTCCTGGCAAAATAGGTCTGCGGTCTGCTCGTGTATCACCCTCATAAAAATCTCAGGTGTCACTGTCATAACAGATATGAAGGAACGGGCTACTGCGTCCTGGTGACCAACTCTTTCCACTTTGCTTTCTAGATGTCTGATGCATCGTCTATCGGTCTACGGCTCAACGCATCGGCAACTACGTTGGCCTTTCCCTGATGGTACTATATGTCGAACTGATAATCCTTCACAAACTCTAACCACCTGCGCTGACGCATATTCAGCTCTCGCTTAGTTAACAGGTACTGCAGTGACTTATGGTCTATGAACAAGCGAAATTTCTCCCCCGATAAATAGTGCCTCCAGATCCTCAATGTAAAAACGACCGCTGCTAACTCTAGGTCATGTATGTGGTAATTCCTCTCGTGCGGCTTAAGCTTGCGAGAGGCAAAAGCTATAGCCTTCTCCTCCTGCTGAAGTACTCCCCCAAGTCCCCGTAAAGAGGCATCGGTGTAAACCAGATACTCCACGCCCGGCTTAGGTAAAGCAAGGACCGGTGCTGAAGTAAGCTTGTCTTTCAGCTCGTCGAAGGCCAATTGACAAGCATCGCCCCAAACATATGGTACCCCTTGAAAGTCATGTTTGTCAATGGACCCGCTATTTTGGAGAACCCCTAGATGAATCTCCTGTAGTATCCGATTAATCCCAAGAAACTACGTACTTCCATCGGTGTCGTGGGCTGTCCCCACTCCCTCACCACTGGCACTTTACTCGGGTTAACTATTATCCTTTGTTCAGAAACAACATGCCCCAAGAACTGCACTTCCCGTAACCAGAACCCGCACTTCTCAGACTTAGCATACATCTGATGTTCTCCTAGAGTCTGAAGAACTTGCCTCAAGTGCTTGGCATGTTCCTCCTTGGAGTGTGAATATATCAGGATGTCATCTATGAAGATGATGATAAACTGATCCAAGAACTCTCTAAACACTCGGTTCATCAAGTCCATGAATACGACTGGAGCATTGGTGAGTCCAAATGGCATCACTCTGAACTCATAGGACCCATATCTCATCAAGAAAGCAGTCTTTGAAACATCCTTCTCCCTAATATGTAGTTGATGGTACCCTGGCCTCAGATCTATCTTCGAAAAGAAAGTTGATCCCCTCAGTTGGTCGAACAGATCATCGATTCGAGGCAACGAATACTTGTTCCATATCCTGACCTTGTTCAGCTCCCGGTAGTCCACACATAGCCGCAGTGAACCATCACTTTTTTTCACAAACAACACTGGAGCGCCCCAAGGTGAGGTACTCCTACGAATGAAACCCTGGACTAATAGCTGCTCTATCTGATCTCGTAACTCTCGCATCTCCGCCGGAGTCATAAGGTATGGGGCACGTGCTATCGGTCGAGTATCCGGTAATAAATCTATGAAAAAATCTATCTCTCGACTGGAGGGTAGGCCTGGTATCTCCTGAAATACATCAGAAAACTCACAAACAACTGGGATCGAGTCTAAGGGAATCACGACCTCCTTAGAGGTATCCTCCTCTATGTAATATGAATGAGCGGTCGAGCCTCCCTCTGGGCGAGGCATCACCACTATAAACATCTCTTGCCCTGGAATGGCAAAGACAATACTCCCACCAAAATAATTTATCATGGCTCTGTAAGCTGCAAGCCAATCCATACCGATAATAACGTCGTGCTCATGCATATCCAAGACTAACATGTCTGCTCGTAATACCAAGCTACCAATCTCTACCCCCACACCTCGACATATAAAGAAAATTAGCGATCCATTTCCCAGTGGTGAGTCTACACACGTTACAGTACTCTCTGCTGTGGCTAACAACCCTAAGGCCTTGGCAAAATGGATAGCTATAAAACAGTGCGTCGCCCCAGTATCAAATAAACCCAGCCCATAGTACCATGGATAGGAAACATACCCTCAATCGCGGGTGGTGCCTGTGGAGTTGCTGCCTGGTGGACGTTACACGTCCGTACTGTAACTGCCCCTGCTGCACTGGAGCGGCTGGAATGGATGGTTGGGCTGGTACCGGAGCTGGTGCTGGAAGGGAGGCTGGAAAGAGTGGCCTCTGTGGATCATTATGGGCACCCTGCTGTTGTGGGGCCCTATCACACTCTGGACAATCCTGGCGCTTATGGCCATTCTTTCCGCACACGAAACATCGGCCCCTAAAATTACCTCCCCTCTGACCCTGCTGACCACTGCCCTGCCACTGACCCTGTTAGCCCTGATGAAAACGCTGTTGGCCCTATTAGCCCTGCTGCTGGCGGTGTTGGCCTTGCTGGCCCTGCTGACCCAGCCTAAATCCCCCAAATCCCTGCCTGGAATCACCTGATCGGAACCGCTTGGCAGGGTCCCCCTGATGGGAACTCTGCTCATGCTGACGAGTCAGCCCCTGAGATGTCGGTGCTCCGCTAGCACCACTACCCCTTGTCCTGCCCTGTTGGTCGGACTCTCCTGCTCGCTTGCTTCCCTGCAGATGGAAGCGGTGATCCTAACAGTGTAGTAAGGCAACATTGAGTACGTCTATGTAGGAGCTCAGAGACAGATTCCCTATAAGGTGCTGACGGATCGTCCAAGCTAACCCGTCCACAAATAATAGTATCTTCTTACTCTCAATGGGTGCCTCATCTGGAACTATAGTGAGAAGTCTTGTGAACTCCTCTTCATACTCAGCAATAGTAGAATTTTCCTGCTTCAAGTTCAGTAACTTCTGCCTCATCTCAGTTTGCACGGCGGATGGAAAATATTTACGGCCAAACCGCTCCCAGAATGACTGAATCGGGATAAAATCCCTCTCCTCCAAAGTGGTGGTGGACTCCCACCACTGCAAAGCGGCCCCAACTATATTGAAGGAAGCCAGAAGCTGTTTCTGCACGTCTGTGCACTCATACACATACAGATACCTCTGTATGTCTTTCTTCCACTGGCTGACAATGATGATATCTGAACTACCCGAGAACTCAGGGGGATGAGCCTTCTGAAAGGCATCCCTAACCCGCTCCCATGCAAATGGAAGCTGTGTCGGTACTGGTGCCACTACCTAAACTTGGGGTGGAGCCTGCTGTACTACCGCTAGCGCGGCATTCACCGCCTGAGAAACGATAGCGGCTACCTCATTCGCATTCATCATTCCCTGAGCCGGAGCTACTGACTGCTCGGCTTGGGCATGCCTATCCTTTGGTGCACGTCACGGAGGCATCTGAAATGTGAAGAAATTTATTAGTCTACAGTTATTATCAAATCTCAAACAACTGAAGACGTGATCATAAAAGAAAGAATACAACAATCCTAAAATAGGGCTCTATAACAAGAACGCTTAGCTGAAAGCAAAATAATTCGTACAGATCCTAAGGACACTAGAACCTGATGCTCTGATACCACCTGTGACACCCCGCCTAATTAAATACCGGGTGATCAGTCCTTTGTTAAATTATAATCAAGGTGAATGTTCGGTTCATTCTTAGCATCACTGTCGTAAAAATAACTATTCCAATTTCAAAACCCTAATTCATTAAGCTAAGTGTCAAAACCATTTTAGACATTACTTTCCAAATTTTGTTTTATAAACCAACATATAAAACTTTACATAATTCATAGTTAAAGAATCACACAACAACTATCCTGGAACATATAATCCAAATAATTAAACATTCAACCAATTGATTCCAACATTAAAACTTAAAGGAAAACATCCTGACAATAATAAATCCCAAAGTGTAAATACTAGAAATAAATAAATCACAATATCCAATAAAAACAACTGAATGATGGAAAAGGGTGACACATGCCCAACTGGTTAAAATAAATGCTAGGAGTGGAATCAAGAAAATGAGGTCGTCTAAGCAAGAGGCCTGCAACTCCCACCTAAGATGCAGCGCGTTCCTTCCAAAGGATCCTATACAAGACGCCCCTGTGGCTGGGCACCTGTAATATATACATATATACAAGAGAGAAAAGAAAATGGAAATGGGTCAGAGCCCGATTGTAAAAACAGTTTAAAATTAGTTTAGCAAGTATTTAAAATGTTTACTGGCTAATGCAACAACATATTAGTGCGACACTCCCTTGAGAAATTCTCACCTCTCTTTTAATGTGCACATCTATCGCACTAACCTTACCAACGGTTTAACTCTTCTTATCTTTGGTTGCTCGTAAGATTTAAATAGACAAATTTAATTGTTTAAGAGTTTAATTTCATTTAACCACAAGGTTCTAATTTAAACCTTATTTACTAATAAAGTTTCTCAGTAACATATCATACTTTTCAAACACCTATTCCCAAATTGAAATAATTATTCATTTCTTACTTACCATAGACACAACAGGTAGTTCCCAAATTTCAGAATTTAAATATATATATTAAATACTCATATAATATATATATTCTAACAGCACCCCACATAATAATTATGGTGCGGGTATACTCTGCTATCCAGTCCCCGTATCACTCGTACTAAGGGAAATACAAGCTCGGAATCACTCTCGAACTCTATTGACACAAAACACATACAATTTTGAGGCGAAGCATAGTTCCAAGTCTCTAAGAGGTTAGTACATGCCCCCACGTCTCTTAGTACCATTTTACTATTGATCCGATAGCCTGTACCAAAGGATTTCTATCTTCTAGGGTACGAGTCAATATCCCCCATAAAGGTCCCATCGAGATAAGACTGTCCCATCTCGGTAACCTCATGGATGGCAAGTAGCGCGGGCATGATTTTTACACGTATTTAGTATACGCATAAATACAGTCATATAAATATACTACTATTACCATAACAATTTAGGTACATTCTCACGACCCATAATTTATGATATTTATCCTCATTTCTCATTATTTAGATATCACGTATAACAGTTCGTCTCTTATTTTAATTTGTGGGATTATTCCAACTCACTACGTAACACTCATGGATTCTTACCTTCCCAAGGTGAAATTTCAGTAGGTACTTAATCATTATTACAACGTAAGTTCTTTACGAGTCTCAACCTTTAACACGTATTTCCATTTCCCTTAAATGTAAAACACCCCCGTGAAATGTTAATTTCGCCTTTCGTCAACAGTTCTATATATTTCTAAAGTCCTACTGGTCTTATTTATATCCAAAAATATTTTATCATTAATATCCAAGATTGTCTAATCGTTTAAGTTGTAATGAACTATTTAAAAGGGAATATGAATTTTACAGGAGGGGTCGATCGATCGAACCATCGATCGATCGATGCTCTATGGTCGATCGATCGATCAAGCAGGTATGGCGAAATCTGCAGAATACCAGTTACGGGTTCTATCATCCAAAATCATCCAAATCCAAATTTTTAACTCCCAAACTGCCATAAATTTATACCACAAACATTCTAAACCCAAATGAACAATATTCTACGTAATGCATGCGAGTTTTCATAAAGAATCATGGATTAAAAGGGTCAAAATCTGTAAAATTCTCATGAACCCTAAAAATTTCTTTAACTTAATTCTTCTCATTCTTTTTCCAGAATTTCTACTTATAATCAATCATAATTTCATGGTTTAACTTCTGCATGTGAAGGGAATTTCCAGAATAATGTTTATATCTCTATAACATGCGATTTCTAATCTCCAACATGGGTTTTCTTTCATAAAAACTCATCATAATCAACCCTAAACTAATATGAATGAAGCATTAAATAAATTAAGCAAGATAAATACTTGCCTGGGAATTTTTTGCTTCTGATTTGTGGCTGAAAGCAGTGTGATTGTGATCCTTGTGGCGTGATCTAGCGTTTGGCAGTGACGGCGGTGCAAACGGAGGAGTTCTTGGCCTAGAACTCTTTGGCAAGCTCTCTATTTCCTTCTCTAATGGCCGTCTCTTGTTTTTGGTTGTGTTAGCCCTAGAAGACAACCATAAGTATCTGATATAACATTAAAATTTTCGTGAGTTTTCAGGCCTAAAAATGTAAAATGTCCAAAACGTCCTCCCGGGGTGTTAATTAGGCCTAAAAACGTCCCGAGACCCAAACTAAACCCCCGGGTACATTATTTTGACTATATCGATCCTTTCGGACACTTTTGCGCACTCAAAATGACCATACGGGTGACTTATAATTTATTCACTTTTATTAATCAAAATTTAGTCCCGACACGACACGGGCGTGTCCCGACTTAAATTTCCAAAATTATCATTTTATTCACTCGTGACATTTAATAGAACCAATATTATATTACTTAGCTCATTTTATTCACTCGTCACGTTAGTAATTATAAAAATAATTAATTTTCGGATTTATATTAAATTAGTAACTCACATTAAATTTAATAAATCCCCAAATTTATAAAGCATAAAAATACGGGGTATTACACCTAAGGCCATCAATAACTATCGGTTCCTCATCATGGCAGTTGACTATTTTTCAAAATGGGTGGAGGCAGAGCCAATGGTCATGATTACCGAACAAAAGACCTTCCAGTTCATCTGGAAAAATATTATATGCAGATATGGCCTCCCCAACACCCTCATCTCGGATAACGGGACTCAATTCAAGAATACATCTCTAGAGAAGTATTGTGAAAGGGTGAGTATCAAGCAATTCTTCTCTACCCCAGGCCGACCTCAAGCCAATGGGCAAACGAAAGTTACAAATAGGACAATCCTATATGGGATCAAGAAGAGACTTGAGGAGGCAAAAGGAAGATGGGTGAGGAGTTATATGTTGTACTGTGGGCTTACAGGACAATGGCGAAGGCCTCTACCAAAGAAACCTCGTTCATGCTGGCTTATGGCTCAGAAGCCATCATCCCCACCAAGATTGGGTTTCCTACTCACAAGGTCCAAATGTATGACCCCCAGAGAAATATAGAAGAGAGGAGACTTGACTTAGACCTGTTTGAGGAAAGGAGGGAAGACGCCGAGATAAGGCAAGCTGCCTACTAGTAGAGGACTGCAAGGTTTTACAACCAGAGGGTGAAGCATAGGCCAATTGCAGTGGGGAACTTTGTCCTCAAAAAGACTTGGCAAAAGCCCAAAAAGCTCCACCCAAATTGGCATGGCCCATATAGGGTTATCGATGAAGTGTTCCCTGAAACCTATAGACTAGAAAACCTAGAAGGGGAACCCTTTTCCACCCCCTGGAATGCAGATCATTTGAAGAAATACTATCAATAATTTTGTAAAGGCCTATCGGACCACAGTTGTAATTAATGCGTTTCTCTAACAAAACTCTTGGAATGTTAATGATAATGTCACATTGATCCCTCATTTTGTGTTCGATTAATTCTAGTGTGATTGGGGTGATGCTCGCTAAGTCCACCCTCGGCTATGATGAGGGTCAATGGTGGGGACAACCCCTCATTTACCCTCAAGAAAGAGGAGGGGGGACATGATTGAAAACATCTTTAAATCGATGGAAAGCCACCCTCGGCTATAATGAGGGTCAATGGTGGGGACGACCCCTCTTTGCCCTCAAGGAAGATGAGGGGGGACTTAATTGAAAAACCATTAAGTTGGTAAAAACCAACATCGGCTATGATGAGGGTCAATGGTGGGGATGACCCCTCCTTTACCCTCAAGAAAGATGAGGGGGGACTTGATTGAAAACATCATTAAATTGATGGAAAACCACCCTCGGCTATAATGAGGGTCAATGGTGGGGACGACCCCTCCTTTGCCTTCAAGAAAGACGAGGGGGGACTTAATTGAAAAACCATTAAGTTGGTAAAAACCACCCTCGGCTATAATGAGGGTCAATTGGGGGGGGGGGGGGGGGGGGGCGATCCCTCCTTTGACCTCAAGAACGACGAGGGGGACTTAATTGAAAACATTATTAAGTTGGTGGAAGCCACCCTCGGCTATGATGAGGGCAAATGGTGGGGACGACCCCTCCTTTACCCTCAAGAAAGACGAGGGGGGACTTAATTGAAAACATCATTAAATTGATGAAAAACCACCCTCGTCTATGATGAGGGTCAATGGTGGGGACGACCCCTCCTTTACCTTCAAGAAAGACGAGGGGGGACTTGATTGAAAACATCATTAAGTTGGTAAAAACCACCCTCGGCTATAATGAGGGTCAATGGAGAGGACGACCCCTCATTTTCCCTCAAGAAAGACGAGGGGGGACTTAATTGAAAACATCATTAAGTTGGTGGAAGCCACCCTCGGCTATGATGAGGGCAAATGGTGGAGACGACCCCTCCTTTACCCTCAAGAAAGACGAGGGGGGACTTAATTGAAAAACCATTAAGTTGGTAAAAACCACCCTCGGCTATAATGAGGGTCAATTGGGGGGGGGGGGGACGACCCCTCCTTTGCCATCAAGAAAGACGAGGGGGGACTAAATTGAAAACATCATTAAGTTGGTAGAAGCCACCCTCGGCTATAATGAGGGTCAATGGTAGGGACGACCCCTCCTTTGCCCTCAAGAAAGACGAGGGGGGACTTAATTGAAAACATCATTAAGTTGGTGGAAGCCACCCTCGGCTATGATGAGGGAAAATGGTGGGGATGAGCCCTCCTTTACCCTCAAGAAAGACGAGGGGGGACTTAATTGAAAATATCATTAAATTGATGAAAAACCACCCTCGACTATAATGAGGGTCAATGGTGGGGACGACCCCTCCTTTTCCCTCAAGAAAGACGAGGGGGGACTTTATTGAAAACATCATTAAGTTGATGGAAGCCACCCTCGGCTAGGATAAGGGCAAATGGTAGGGATGACCCCTCCTTTACCCTCAAGAAAGACGAGGGAGGGGTTAGTGATATTGTTAATTTAAAAACATCACAATGCAAGTCATGCAAGAGAAGTATTGAAGACAACAAGAGGCATTATATTACAGAATGTTAATATTTGTTCAACAAAAGTAAGGTACAAAAATATTGGTTACATGAAGAGGGTATGGGCTACAGACAGCCACCTTATGGAGCAACGTAAGAGGGAAAGGCCTCAACATCTACGAGAGATTCTTCTATGACCAAGATAGGCTGAGCCTCAAATGTGCTTATGCCTTCTACATGCTGAGATTCCACTTGAGCTAGGGCTTCAGCAATAAGGGGATCATCCAGTTGAACTGCCTCAAGAAAGGGACGGACAGATGATACTGCATCAGCAAACTTAAGGACGACCCAATGACAGGTCATCCTAATCCCCCTCTCTAAGTATTCAATACTGAAGCCTTGAAACTCATCTGAGAGTCTATAGGCCTCCACAGCATCGACCTCGGCTTTCTTTACAGCCCCAAGTTGATCAAGGTCGCATCCTTGTCTTTTATAAGCAAGTCCTTGGCCTTCAGGTCTGCATCATGTTGCTTCATCAACTCGTCCAGGACCCTTGCATGTTCAGTCCTTGCACTCTCCCATTCAGCCTTTGCAGTCTCAAGCTCTGTCTGCAGGTCAGCCTCGTGCTAAATGGCCCTCTCGGCTTCATGAATTTTTTGTTGGTTTTCATCCATCCAGTTAGTGGCCGAGGTAAAAGCACACACAGACTGCATAGAAAAAGACACTTGTTAAGAGGCCGAGGAAAAAGTTGGTGAAAAATTCAAACTAAGTGAATTGAAAACAAATACCTGAGCCATAGTGTGCAGACCATAGTCATACACCTTGGCCGGGGTCATCTTCGACAGGAAATCATAGTCGACAGCCGAGGGGGCAGAGAACAGAGAAGCTTTAGGCGCCCTCAGATTGGCTATCAGGGAAGACGACTCAACCTTAAAAAATGCTAAGTTTTGGGACCATAAGGCTCCCATTATGGAAGAGGAACCAGTCCCCTTAGATGCCTCCACCCTTGCCCTCGTCCTAGAATTCGTCCAAGGGTCAGCAAGGACTTCAGGCTCTTTCCTTTTATGACTATCGGTGGTCGGCTCATCATGCGTCGGCCCCACGGCCTTTGACTTCCTCGGAGCCTGCTGAGGCTCCTTGCCCTTCTTCTTGCCTAAACCAGATAATAATCTTGGGGCAGTCATTTCCCAAAGATAATCCGAGATACCTACAGGATGACCTGAAAAGGAGATGACACGTCAGAAAAATACAGAGGCAAAGATGAAACACTTGGAAAAAAGCAAAGATTGAGCAAAAAATAATAATAACTCACATAGCTCTGTCAAGGGGCCGACCCTCAAACTAGTTTCTTTGAGGAACCGAGGGGTCATCAGATCTTCAAACTTTACAAGTCCACCCTCTTTCCCTCGTTCTCTCAAATACTCGACTATGTACTTTTCATCCAGACTAAGTCCAGGGTCTGACCTAGCCTTCATAGAGGGGTTAGACCATCTCCTTAGAACTCTTGGACGATCGTCCAAAGGCTGAGCCTAGGCATCAAATTCCCATTCCTCACATATGAAGAAAAATCTCTCTTCCAATCGTGGTTAGAGGTTTATGCCACATGGAGAAGTTTTTTATCGGACCTCCTCGCCCCTAGATGATAGTATCCAGGCTGTTTGGACGAGGAAGTGATATTATAACAGGCCAAAAACACATCGGCTGAAGGCTCGTCCGTGAAGGTATTCTTCTATAAGGAGACATAACCGAGGATCATCCTCCAGGAGTTGGGAGGAAGTTAGGAGGGGGAAGCATCGAGGGCTGACAATATATTGACTATGAAAGGGTGCAGAGGGAGCCTAACACCGACCTTAAACATCTGTTCATATACTGCGACCTCTCCCTCGTCACCCTCAAAGACTTTCTCAGACTCAGAGGGGACCCTCATACTTAGGTTGAGGGTCACACCAAATATATGCCTCCATAACAGGAGGTCACGATCCCTGATGGTGGAAACGTAAGTCGAGGCATAGGAGGTATCAACTTGGTTAGCGTATGAGTCCTCACCATCATCCTTAGTCCCCTCTCCCTCGGCCTCATCACCTGTCAGAGGTCCATGAGGAAAGGTCATCTGGAAGGCATGAGGGGATAGAGTTATCACAGGAATAGCCTCGGAAGGGACTACTCCCTCGGCCTATCGTCCTGGGCTAAGATCAGACGTCTCTCTCCTCCCAGAAGGCCCAGCGCCAGTTGGTGACGATGCTCTCTCATCCATCTCTCCTGAATAACTCTCGGTTGGACGATAAGACGACCCACAAGACTCAGATGGTAATATTGTGGCTAATGGAATGGGAAAAATGGGTCATACCCAATTAGGGTCGGCCCCTCATCTTCTCTCCTCTTCTTCCTCTATTCGTCTAATCTCTACGAAGAGCTTCTCTCTCAGAGATGGGAATTCAGCGGCTAAATTGTAAAGCCTCCTAAGCATTAAAGGGAAGACCCTACACTTAGAAGCATAAGATAACTACAAACAATCTCACAACTGACTAAGTTGGACTTTTGGATCAAAACCAAGGTAAGGAAAAGGTTTTGATCAAGAACACTCAAGAAAGGGAAGAACTCGACTTACCGAAGAAGGCACCGGAAAAAAGAAGAAAACCCTAGAAACACTACAAGGGGTGTCAACCCCAATGCATGAAATGAAAGCGAAGATTAAAAATGGGATTTATGGCAAAGAAAAGTACCTAGGGACGAAAGCAAATGCTGAACGGAGCTTGGTACAGAGAGGTTGCAGAAATGGCTATGGAAGCTGTTGAGAAGCTAGAGAGAGAGAGTTCAGGCGCGAAGAAGAAGGGGAAATGACTTAAAAATTATTTAAATATCTTGCTAATGAGTGGGCCCATTAACCAAGGCAGAGCATAACCCACGAGGAGGGCATCATTAGGGCACAAAGTCCCAAGCAAAGTGTGCAGCTGTCATGCCTAGGAAAATGGAACGTCAGTGGATATCTGCCTAGGTGTCACATCAGATTGACAGGTGTCCTTCATCTAACTGTCCATACACTTATCTCAAAAGTAACACTATCCCTCAGCCATCTCAACAACATCTATGGCTAAGGGCTGGGGGGTGATTGATATACCCATATATACTCTCGGCCAGGCCGAGGGAGCCCTCCACCAAGGTGGGACCAAGACGGTATCTTGACCCCTCATCAGACCCAGACGACCCTTCAAGGGGTCGACCCCTCATCATAACCAGACGACCCTCCAAGGGGCTGACCCCTCATCAGGACCAGACGACACTCCGAGGGTACGATGGTACGAGGCCTAAACTAGTCCAGACTCACTGCCAGAAGGAATTTTTCCCTCACCCTCCTATCATAGGCCGAGGGTGACATCATCACAATGCTTGGTTTAGGAGATGCGTGAAACAGTGCACGTAAGGCTCATGTGGCACGTGGTAGACCGTTATAACAATATCACCCCCTCACGTGAGGGAATATTGTGTCATCATTAATCACAGGTGGCATCTACAGGTGTCAGCAGGGGATTGGCTAGATCATCATTCGCATGCACCATGCATGTTTGGGGGGTACACAAAACCCCCAAGACCTATATATACTTGTCACCTACAACCCTACAAAGGGATCGATAAATTGTAACCCTAGCAAAAAAACTTTGCTTATACACATAGTAGAGAGGGAAAGTGAGCTTATGTCCATTAGTGCCCATACTTAATGGATCACACACTTATAGTGGATGTAGGCCTAATTCGCTGAACCACTATACATCATTGTCTTATTACTCTTATACTCATCTCCTTCTTCACACATACACACTTATACATCTATGGCTTCCATGGTACTTACACTTTGAGCTTATCATCACTTATGTGGTGGTGCTAGATTTCAGCATCATCAGTCACCACCATCGGATATATCGAGAAGAGAGGATTATGTAACACCCCGCCTAATTAAATACCAGGTGGTCAGTCCCATACCAAATTAAAACAGAATATACAGTTGGCTCATTCTTAGCATCACTGTCGAAAACATTTACAACTCACCCAATACCCAATTAAGCTGGTGTTAAAAACTTTCCAAATTTTAATTCAACAAAATTCATTTTTGAGTTTACAAATAACACAACACATATTACTATACAACACTAATAACCGAACAGATAACACAAAAGAATTTAAATGCAATTGGAATAAATATTCCCAAATAATTATCTAATACAGTAATCCCCACAATATTAAATGTATTAAAATGACACAAGTACAAGACTATTTGACTCAGATAGAAAAGAGATAACTGAATTCCTTTGGGCGACATGCCCTAACTAAAAGAATACTGTGAATAAAATGAATATAGGCATCTAAGCAATACTCCATAGCTCCATAGCTCGTCATAACCCGCTAAGGTTGGCGTCCCTGTTGCTGGACACCTGATATAGAAGATACAATAGAAAAGAAAATATGCAAGGAAACGGGTCAGAGCCCGATGTGAAAATGATTTTGAAAACAGTAAGTATTTAACAAGTGAAATTAAGTATTTATTATGTACATGTTAGTATCCAAACTCTCACATGCTATTCTCACCTCTCATCTAGAGTGCACACTTAACGTTTCATATTAACCTCCTAGTTAATGGTTCTTCTTCAGTAGTTTTCATAATATAATTCCATCCCATATCATAACCCCGTATGTTCCATACCATACGTCATATAATCATTCATATACGTTTTTCATTTATATGAATCGTTTCTCATTAACATGAATTAAGCTCTTCAATAAATATTCATTAACTTATTTCAATTCTTTTCTCAATTCATCGTTATCTACAATTATCACACAGTAGATGATTTAACTGTTATATACACATACATTTAATTTATTATATATATATGCATATATAATGTGGCACCCCGAGTCACATCTGCGGTGCAATGCATTACTCTGTTATCATGTCCGAATATCGCTGGTCGCCAAATAGGGGACTAAAGGTTAGGTAAGGATTCCTCGAACCACAAACAACAACACAAATATTGGAGACGAACATAGTTTTCATACCCACGGGCCATGCACATACCTACGTTCCCATAGTCAACGGACTTATCAAATCTCCGATAAGTCTTTCATAGACCTATGTTCTCGAGCAAAAAATCAAAAATCGCATGGATTCATCAGGATATGACTTCCTTCATGCGCAAACCTCCCGTCGATAGCAAGTAATATAGGTATGCCATACACATAAATTATTAATCAATGATACGGCGGAAATATTGCGTATTTCACCCGTTAACCTACGCGTTATTAGCCCCCTCGGGTATCTTATTGCCTATATTTATGCTCGTTAACCAGAAAACCCTCGGATTTCTATGTTAACATGTTTTGCAGGGGTTAATTGAGCTTTTGTAGGTGTTTGGATGCTTAGTGTGAACTTCGGATGCGTTTCGCTTGATTTCCGTACACAACCGCACGCGCAAGGGCATTTTAGTCTTTTGACAGCTTGGGTACCTGGCCCAACATCTACACAGAAGTTGTATCTCTCCTCGCTAGCTTCGCGTGGCCGCCAACGGTGCACAATTCCGATGCATAACGACAAAGTTACGGCGATTTGAGCGACGTTGGATTGTATGCCAATGCAGGGGAAAATGCAGGCTGCCCTTGCTTGATCGATCGATCGAGCCTGGGGTCGATCGATCGAGCATTATTATTTTTGCCACGTTTTCCACTGTCGATCGATCAACCACAGGGGTCGATCGATCGATCCCCTATTTTTCCCCTGCAGATATTTTCTTTCTTTTATTCCAACTTACTATATAAGTTGGTTTTTGTTGTAATAAGAGAACCACTTACATATTTAGAGACCCACATATTCTGATCTAGATAGTTTTAGTTAGGGTTTGGTGTGGAGAGTTCATTTCTCTCTTCTTCTTGGATTGACAACCCATGTGGTTTGTAAGATTGAACTATTCACTTCCTCTCCATTAATATAGTTTGTTCTTCTTCTTCTCTTGCCTTGTAATTTAGTTTCAATGCTTTCTAACTAGTTTACTTGATTTAATTCTTGCTTTCTTAGTTTAATTATCATATTTTAGTTTAACTCACCATGCACCCTTAGATAAATAGGGTCGGGATTTCATTTCCGCCATTTTCGGGCCCCGAGCTCCGAAAACTAGGTTTTGTGCAAAATCACGTTTAATTGAAACCGGGTGTATTAAAGTTGGATTGTTATGCATTTAACTTTATTTGTCACGCAACTTTAGTGTTTATAGCGACAATCCGAATTTAATCCACGTGCGACCATTTTCCATTAAATGTTTAATCTCGCAACTTTGGATTAAATTCCTTCTTGTGTGATGTTTATGCTTAATTGTAAATGCTCGATTAGATTGCTTTCGAGCCTTAACTCTAGTTAGTAGTTGTTTCGATCTGTTTGGTAGAATGCAATCCCGATCCTCGCTTTCCTTTAATCTAGCATTAACTTATTCTTTTCTTTTGTCACCATAACCACCTATCATCTTTTACATTTTTATTCCTGAAGTAATTAAACAATTAACATCTAAAATTCAATCACTCCCTGTGGATTCTCGATACCCGACTTACCGCTCTACTTGCTTGTCAAGTGTAGCTGTAGCTCAGGTTCTTTTGTATGTCGAGCGGGAGCCGAAATCAACGATAGTGTCCCTACACGAACACTCGATTTGCCTCGCATCAAAATGGCGCCGTTGCCGGGGAGTGTGTTTTAGATTGTAATTGTTTTATTATTTCATAGTATTTTTCCTTTCCTATTTGTATTCTTTCTTTTAACCTTTCTTGCAGGATTTGCATACTTTGAGCGCCAAGAAACTTCTATTCGCGGTAGCTCACTTTATTTCTTAGATTCTCCATCTTTCAACAACAAGGTAACCATGTCTTTCTTTTATAGTTATTTCGGTTATTCTAATGATTCATACTTTGGGGATAGTTTTCAAGTTTTCCATTTTCAAGACTTTCTTGAAAATGAAAGACTTGAAAACATTTATTGGAATGAAAATCGTTATTGGGAGCTTGAGTTGGATTCATTATTCGAATCCAATGACGATCTTCATTTCATTACTTTCCAAGATGAGTTTCAACCAAATGAGGAGTCCGAGGCTCTTGAGCCGAGGAAGCCTACTTTGGAAGAGACTTTTCTTCTTTACTCCCAAGGTTTGGAAGGCTTAAATGATGCTGGAATGAGACTTGGTTCACTTTGCGATGAGATGAATTCTTATGCACAAAACAACGAGGAGGTGGAAACTTGTGTTTCACCTCAATTTTTCAAAGAATTTCTCATCGAGTGTGAATATCTCTACCTCGAAATTCAATCTCCTTCCGACGATGAGCCAATTGAGATTGAATTTGTTTCATCACCATATTCGTTTTCCGTGATCGAACCATTAGAATCATCGGTTGATTCCTATGAGTCGGTAGAAACTTTTAAAATTTCTACACTTCTTGCCGACGAGGACTCTTTACCGGGCTTGTTTTCGATGGATGGTATCTCGACGTGTGCACCATCTCCCATTCCCTTTGAAAAACCTTTGGGAGATGAATCGATTTTTCTTGGACCTCAAGTGTACTTTTCCCCCTTGTTATCCAAATCCCCCATCGTCCGCCTAGAATTTCAAATTGACGATGATTCATTTCTTTCACCGCCCACATTCCTTCTGTTGTTCAAATGGAATTCCTATTTTCTAGAAGGCATGCATGCTCGGGAGGGTCCACCGTTGATCCTCCAAAGTCAAATCGTGTTTTGGATGGACCCTCAAAAATTTAAACTTTTGGTATATAGTTAATTGCACATCCAAAGTGTAGGTTGTATATACTAACTTCTTTATTTTTGTTTTTCTTGATTTTAGCCTAGTGTAATTAGCTAATCTCTTTTTCTTTCTTTTTGTATGCTTGGTTCTAACTCTTTTGTAGGTTCAACGGACTTGAATTTGCGGAGATATGCGCCCCGGCACACTTTTGTTAAGAAAACAATCAAAAAATTCACAAAAACATTTTTTCCTTTGTTTTTAACACGCGCATCCTCACGCAATTGCATTTGTTTTTATTTTTCTTTTATTAAATTTTTCATTTGTTGTCGTGAATATGCGTGTGCGTTGCTCATTGTACATATTTTTATTTTTTATTTTTTTATTTTCTTTAGCTTAGGCCTTTTTGGTATGTATAATTATGCCTATGTGTATTTATTTTTATTTTATTTTTATTTTTATTTTTCTATTTTTATTTCATATTTTTATGTATGTATATATATATATATATATATATATATATATATATATATATATATATATATATATATATATATACTATATTTATAGTTATTTGATATGTAGACCCCCTATTTATCCCTTAATTGCATTTCCCCCCTTTAAAAAATTAGATGCAGTAGGCCTGGCCCTGCTCGATCGATCGATCGAGCCTGGCTTCGATCAATCGATCGACCAGGTTAAGCCGAGGTCTGCATATTTTTCCCCCATTTCTCTTATTCTATTCTCTCCTCTCTCAAAACCGATTTAGCCCTAGTTATTCCCCACACTACTTTCTTCCATTTTTCTTCCAATTGCTACACATCCAAGGTATAATCTTAACTAGTTTTACATGAATTTGTAGCTTTTGTTTGAATTGTGTCACAAATTGCATATTAAAACCCTAGTTTGACACATTGTTTGAATGTTGGTGTTACCCCCTTGATTTCGTTTTGAACCAACTGTTTTTCTCATGTTTCTTGATTTAAATCCACTCATGAACATATTTTGATTGCTGCATTGTTGGTTGTTCATGAGTGGGGTGGTTTTGTTGGTTCAAACTTGGTATTTTCGACCTTGACGCACATTGCGCATGCCAAGTGATCGTCAAAATGCCTAAAACAGATTTCAATCCTTATTTTGACGCACACTTGGGTGATTTTCATGCCTAGTCGCATTCCGACATTTTTCATCGCAATGTTGCATATTTTCACCTCGGTTTTGCGCACTTGCACCACCATTTCAACTTTTACACTACTAACCATAAACTGTGCTTACACTTGCTTTGTTTTGTGTAAATTCTTGTTTTGTAGGTTGAAATGGCACCAAAAAAATATTCTTCTACTAGGTGTGTGCCCGCTGGGGACGTCGATGGGTTCCGCTCAGAACAGGAGCGGGATTGGTTCCTTGCACATTTCTACACTTCTGAGCGACCTCTTGGTCATCATTTTGCATGGGTCCTTGAGCACATACCGAGAGAGGCGCGGGTTCTGTTGCGCCGTCAGGGGTGGGAGCCCTTTCTTTCTACTAACGGGCGCGTCAACGAGGAGTTGGTACGGATTTTCTACGCGACGTTAGTAGAGGTGAAGAGCAGTGATGGGCCGACTACATATGAGGCCATGGTTCGTGGGGTGAGGATTCCATTTAGTATTTCAGACTTAGCGGATTTTATGGATGTTCCTCTCCTGGCGGATCCAGTCAGTTTTCTCGATGGGTCTATCTTCGGCCGTGGGACATTGATAGAGGCCCTTGCACCGGGCGAGCCGTGGAAGAGGGGTGCTTTCCGCTCGGCTGCGATGGAGGACTTGCCTAGACTACTACACTACATCAATGTCCATTCCTTCACGGTGACGAACAACCGGTCTGAGGTTCGTCACAAGCATGCCGCACTGATCTACACTATGCTGAATGGATTGGGCAGTATCAGCTTGCCCACTATTTTTCTAGACATGATGTGCGCGACTGCGAAGGAGGTCTCCTGGAGATTTTCCCTTCCTTTTCCTACCCTTATCACGAAGATATGTATTTCACACGGTTGCCCGGAAATGGACGCAGACCGTAAGCATGTGCCACTCGGGCTTCTCTCTAAAGACAACATCGCAAAAATGCTGAAGCGCGAGTGGGGGCAATCGGATGGGAAGAGACAGAGGGCAGAGATGCCTAACTTACCCGACAACGAGGAGGATGAGATCAGAGAGATGGAGATGGGTGAGGGTTCTCACGCGCCACACACAGAGGATGATGCCCGCTTTGCGGCATACCAAGCCGTGCAGGACCAGCGCTGGGAGGAGACCCAGCTCAGGTGGGCGACTTGGGAGTCCCACCTGGATCAGCAGCAGGCTCAATAGGAGCAGTTTCAGGCCGAGCAGCGGTAGGAGTGGGCTTTGCAGAGGCAGGCTAGGGCACAGAGCAGACAGGATTACCAGATGATGTAGCGGATGATGAGAGATCTTTATCTGCAGCGCAGTGATTCCGACTCACCAGTGCCTCCTCATTTTCAGGACCCCTTTGATCCTAGTGGTTCTGGCCACTAGGCTGTTGCTATGCAGGGTTTCATTTTTGTATTCTGGGATCGGATAGTATATTGTACTTTTTATTTTTATTTTTTTATTTTTATTTTTATTTGTATTTCTTTTATTTCAGAAGTTTTAATGTATTAAGTATTTTTGTATTGAACTTATGAAATGAGAAATAAAAATGTAGTTTGTGGTTGTTTATTGGATTTTGATGTGTGTGACCTTTCATTTTATAAAATCAAAAAGTTCACCATCAATTTTTCTAGTATTTGCACTTCAGCCCCTCTATATTATTGTGACTTGTGACATAGATTCTCTTAACTTAATACATCGGTACATATTCTTCATATGCTTTGTACTAACTTGTTTTGCAGCTTCACTTGGACTTGTACTTATGGAGATCGCTCCACGTGTGGGTAATATCATTCTTTTCCTAGCTTTGTGTTGTGTTCTTTAATGGACGCATTGGGGACAATGCAACATTTAAGTTAGGGGGTGTAGGATATTTTATCCATTTTGCTGTTTAGTCCTTGGATTTGATTACAATTTAGTTACAAAGCATGTTTTTGTTAAAAATTTGAAAATTTGCAAAAAATATTTTCTTTCTTTTTTCTCCTTTATTGGGCATTTTGCCCTGTTTTCGATGATAAATTTTAATAATTGCCCGATCAAATAGACAATTCAACTATGCATGTTCTCGATTTTAGAAGTTATTAGATTTTAGTCCCTAAATCATTGATATTATGAATAACTTCATGAATTAAACTTTATCCGTGAACATATGCACCATTCTTGTTACATTGATTTGGATTAAGATTTTTATAACTCGGTATGCTTTTGTTGCATTGTATATACTTACACCGAGTGAGATTAGAGACTTATCTTCATTTGTGAGTGTATACACTATTCTTTCCTCTTTGAAAACGTTAAATTTGTCGGTAATCTCTTTATTCTTTCATTGACCGTTCATTAATTGAGTTCATACTTGAAATGTGTTACTTGAGCATGATTTTCATATGTTGTTTTGACTCGAGAATTGCGTATACTTTGTGAAATGATCATAGGCCTTCTTTGTTTTATCACCCATATGACCTTGACCTCACCCTTTATATGTTCCCTAGTCAACCCACTTGAGCCTAAATACTAGCCTTTCTTTTCATTACCCAAAATCCCATATCCAACTCCAAATTGGAGTTTTATACCATATATATTACCTTACATACCCTTGTTTGGATTGTTGCTGGGAATTGAATGTTATTATTGTTGTGTGGTTGCAATTTGAGTATGAAATGAGTAAGAAGTGTCAGAAAAAGAAAGTAGTGAAAAAGTGAAGAAAAAGAGAAAGCAAAAAGCAAAAGAAAAAAAAAAGAAAAAGTGAGAAAAAGGAAGAAAAGAAAAAGAAAGAGAAAGTTGTAAATATTGTTTGTAGTGTTTCAATAAGCTTTGATTACTCTCTCGATTGTTATATCTATGCTCATTTGGACATCTTTGTCCAACTTTTGATATTGCCCACTTTTTACATTATTCCGAGTTTCATCCCCAAACACTTTGAATCCGTATATACATCCCTTTCATTTCTTACCTTAACCTAGACATACATTACAACCCTATTACAAGTCCTATGTGATCTTAGGTTGATGTAATTCAAAAATCATAATAGTTGTGATAATCTGTGAAAATGCATTTCTCCTCTTTTATGTGCGGTATCCTTTCACTGAGATTGCAATTTTTTATTTCCTATATAGCGTTCTTCTTTTGTGACATGTGCGGGGCCTGGTTTCAATTTACATTTACTCCTTATGCCCGCATATCCCGTGTATTACCTCCCTTTTCATAGTGAATTCATTTGTTGAGCGTAATGCCCGTGAGGATTGAATATATGCATGCTTTGATGTTTAGTATCCGAATTATTTAAGTTTTTCGCCAAATCATGCTTTGCATATGCTCACTCCCCTACCACATGTTAGAGTTTCAATTCATTGAGGTGCATTCGATAATGTTAATAACTACGGACTTCTCATGCGAATTCGTTTGCTATGCTAATAACATGTTGAAATCTTGTTCGCACTGATGAGTTTGTCTTACTTGATCGGGCATATTTGGAGGAAACTTTATGATGTTTGTGGGTTTCATCACTGAAAACCCTCACGAGACGACACTCGTCCACTAGGGTAACCTAGGGGTTTAACGGCTTATTGCATACGCTAAATGCAATCGAATCGCCCGCGAAAGTGGCCTTATCTTTTTTATTGCTTTTATACCATACTTTTTTACTCTCTCCTGTGTTGGTTTACTAGTTCTTCTTGTTGCATCCTATTTCATTGCTAGGGACTAGCAATGTGTAAGTTAGGGGGTGTGATACGGCGAAAATATTACGTATTTCACCCGTTAACCTACGCGTTATTAGCCCCCTCCGATATCTTATTCCCTATATTTATGCTCATTAACCAGACAACCCTCGGATTTCTATGTTAACATGTTTTACAGGGGTTAATTGAGCTTTTGTAGGTGTTTGGATGCTTAGTGTGAACTTCGGATGCGTTTCGCTCGATTTCCGTACACAACCGCACGCGCAAGGGCATTTTAGTCTTTTGACAGCTTGGGCACCTGGCCCGACATCTACACGGAATTTGTAGCTCTCCTCGCTAGCTTCGCGTGGCCGCCAACGATGCGCGATTCCAATGCATAACGACAAAGTTACGGCGATTTGAGCGACGTTGGATTGTATGCCAATGCAGGGGAAAATGCAGGCTGCCCCTGCTTGATCGATCGATCGAGCCTGGGGGTCGATCGATCGAGCATTATTATTTTTGCCACGTTTTCCACTGTCGATCGATCGACCACAGGGGTCGATCGATCGTTCCCCTGTTTTTCCCCTACAGATATTTTCTTTCTTTTATTCCAACTTACTATATAAGTTGGTTTTTGTTGTAATAAGAGAAACACTTACATATTTAGAGACCCACATATTCTGATCTAGATAGTTTTAGTTAGGGTTTGGTGTGGAGATTTCATTTCTCTCTTATTCTTGGATTGACAACCCATGTGGTTTGTAAGATTGAACTATTCACTTCCTCTCCATTAATATAGTTTGTTCTTCTTCTTCTCTTGCCTTGTAATTTAGTTTCAATGCTTTCTAACTAGTTTACTTGCTTTAATTCTTGCTTTCTTAGTTTAATTAGCATATTTTAGTTTAACTCACCATGCACCCTTAGATAAATAGGGTCGGGATTTCATTTCCGCCATTTTCGGGCCCCGAGCTCCAAAAACTAGGTTTTGTGCAAAATCACGTTTAATTGAAACCGCTTGTATAAAAGTTGGATTGTTATGCGTTTAACTTTATTTGTCACGCAACTTTAGTGTTTATAGCGACAATCCGAATTTAATCCACGTGCGACCATTTTCCATTAAATGTTTAATCTCGCAACTTTGGATTAAATTCCTTCTTGTGTGATGTTTATGCTTAATTGTAAATGCTCGATTAGATTGCTTTCGAGCCTTAACTCTAGTTAGTAGTTGTTTCGATCCGTTTGGTAGAATGCAATCCCGATCCTCGCTTTCCTTTAATCTAGCATTAACTTATTCTTTTCTTTTGTCACCATAACCACCTATCATCTTTTACATTTTTATTCCTGAAGTAATTAAACAATTAACATCTAAAATTCAATCACTCCCAGTGGATTCTCGATACCCGACTTACCGCTCTACTTGCTTGTCAAGTGTAGCTGTAGCTTAGGTTCTTTTGTATGTCGAGCGGGAGCCGAAATCAAAGATAGTGTCCCTACACGAACACTCGGTTTGCCTCCCATCAATCAATCAAATAGGCATTATCATACCTATAATATAATATCGACAAGGTACTCACACTACCCTTCGATAATTTTCATACGTAGAATTATATCTCTCAAATCCTACGTATTAAAATATTATGAATTTACTTCCTTAATTTAATTAACCCCGAGCCTCACTCCTTACTCAAGGTTCAAATAGGTTTTTCCTTAACATTTTATTCAGTAATAAATCACTAAAATCCTACTGGTCCATATCATCTTATCTCCCGAATTACCACAAATTAACTCTCCTTTAATTAGGGTTATAACCGATTGTTTCTAATCTCTTATAAACACATTTGCTATCAACTAAGATTGAATACCATAATCACATGGCTCATAGTCTATAGTGTTTCATGCATACTATATGACTTATCAACATCCTCGCATCCTATAACATATCTCCACTCCCGACGTCGTTAAGGTTCATGCGCGGAGCGTCTCGCAAAGCGAAATCCAAACAAGGAACCCCTTCAATACACTACTACTTAAATTTGTCGATCGTGGAGGTCCGTCAACTTCAAATACGCAACCGGGATAACCTCATCCCCCTCTTTCAACTAAATTTGGTCTGAACTCCCATCTCTATCCAGGAGCCATACCATTAAGCACTTTCACTACACTAAGTCCTTGCGTAATCAATAATGATCTTAAACGCAGTCCTTGATGTTCATATTGTAACCCTAAGGTAACCCAGGTGTTATATTAACTCTCCCCTACTGGACCTATCCTTAATCCTCATGCATACCAATTAGAATCCAACACATGAATCTAGCAACCCAAATTTCTTTCAACTTAATTATCATAATTCTAATCAATTAAATCCCAATCAAATCAATTCAATTCTTAAATAGGGCTTACTGAACCTCCCTAAGTCCCATTATACCCAATTAATAATCACCAAAGATTTAGAAAATGTTTGGGATATGAACAAGTATTAAAAGAAATAACTTCATCAATTCTGGGGAGGTCGATCGATCGAAGGCAGGGGGTCGATTGATCGATCGCCCAGATAACACCACAATTTTCTGCATTTCTTCTACTACGGGTTTCATCACTTTTGATCATTCAAACCTTCATATTAACATCCCAAATTCTATATAATCCTTACTACATGATATAGCAACATATGTGAATGATTTTTAATGCTCTGAACATCCTAGAATCATCAAGAGTTTGAATTAAAAGCATATATTCATCCTATTTTTCCAGAAAATTATATACATGATATCTTCAAGAATACACCATTGATTCTCAGAATTTATTCAACATATTTATGATATTTTATGGATTACTATCTACCTATAACATGAGTTTGATTCCTATAAACTTCCATTTTTCAGAAATCCATTAACAACTATTCTTTTTATCTTCCAAACATGTAAAATCTCATCTTTTTATAACTATTCTAACATGGACAATATACAAACTTAGATTGAAATTATCAAACACTTGCCTCTAATGAAGATATGATCCTTTGGAGTTTAATAATGCAGGTGGTTCTCCCTTTCTCCGGCCAACTTCCGGTGGTGGTTGGTGGTGGTGACCTTTGACCTTTTGTTCTCCTCCTTCCCAAGCAAACTTCTCTTCTTCCAAGTAACCTTTCACTCTCTCAAGAAGATGACCTCTCAATTTTGTGTAGAAGTGATGAATGAATCCACACACAACTAATCTCTAAATATTTATAATAGGACAAAATCTGAAATCACTATTTATCCCCCTTGTAAAATGACCAAAATGCCCTTTTGGATTGTCTTTTCATTTCCAAATGACCCGAGACTCAAAACTAACATCCAGATAGACTTTTTTGACTATTTCAACCCTTACGGATGCAACGATGCAGTCAAAATAACTATAAGGTCGATATAAAAATAAGTTTCTTATTTAATCTCACAATTTAGTCCCGACACGTCCCATACCGCGTTCGACTAAAAATTCAGATTACTGAATTAATAACTCACAGCAATATCAATAACACCACATTCATATATTACCTAAATATCTTTAAGTAATGCTCAGAATCATTTGTTTTAATATCCACAATTCGGATAAAACCCAATTGAATTAATTTATAATAAAATCCAATTAATCCATTAATTTAAAATATAACCCATTTTAAAAGTCATTAAAATCACGGGGTATTACATATTACTCCCGTATCATCTTCTATAAAGGATCAAAACCTCTATTGTATTTTTAACTTGCAATAATTTAGTGCATACATCATCCATGTTAGTTTAGAATTGGAGAATAACCTTGAAAAATGATGAAGCAAGGGATTTGAAGAATTAAAATCTTAATCTTGGTAGGTTTTGCATGTAGTTTAACTTCTGAGAATATAGCAGCCACAAAATTATGATCCATGGGTAGAGAATTATGAAATTATATTGAGTTATATTATGTTCTTGGAGAAAATAGGAGAACTAGGGTTTTTTATGAAAAATATATGATTTGATCCAAAAAATTATCTCCCCGTTGTGATTTGATGATTCTAAAACGTTGGAACTGTATTTATGTTGATATGATGCTAGGAATAAATATTTGGGAGTTTGGGACATTATAGTAGAGGATTTGAGGGTTACGTTTGATGAAACCCGTAGGTAAAATTATGCAGAATTATAATACCTGATGGATCGATCGATCGACCCATGAATGTCGATCGATCGACTGGATCGATCGATCAACCCTTTCCCCCGATCGATCGACTCCTCCGGATTTTTGTAGATTATTTCCCTTTAAGGTTTGACAAATACCAAGCTTGTAAGAACTCTTAGGGGGTTTAATAGAATATTGTGGAACTTGGTTAAGGTCAATAGGATTGTAGTTTATTCCCAGAAAATGTTATACCTTTTGGGATTAAATATGATACTTATGGATGTTTACCGAGTGAGGTACTATCAGAAACTTTATAAATTAGGAATGAAATTGGGATGAATGATAACTTAAGGTTAAGAACAATAGAAGAGTAACTTTGAATTACTGAGATAACCTTAGGGACTAGTGGGTGACTAAGTAACCTTTTAGGGTAGGTTTAAGTATTCAGACTTACACGACGAGAGTTGTTGCACTAAACATATTACGTGGAATATTCGGGATGATACTATGATATGTATGATACTTAAGATATAGGGTTGGTGTATACCTATATTAATATGATGATTACCTAAGTTGTGTGATTACATAGTGTATGGGTTATTATGTATATGACATACCTCCCATACTCGCTATCACGGGAGGTTGATTTTCGTGAGAGGACCAACTTATCTTTGTGTGACTTAAGGGGAATTTAGATTGGTACCTCAAGGACATAGGACTGTGAATGACTTATTTGTGAGTTCATAAGTTAGCTGACCATAGGAGCATAGGTATGTTCATGACCCATGGGTATGTGAACTATGTTCGCCTCCAATATGTGTGATTTGTATTGAGACAGTTCCTGAGCAATTCGGAACGCGTGATCCTTATATGAGTGATCCTTATGTACGTGATGTACTTGGATTAGATAGAAGAGTATGCGTGCATTGCAACTTAGCCTAGGGGTTCTATATATGTATATATGTACATAGAGTGATTTATATATATACTTGTGACTGGTTCACTGTTGTTTAGTTGATGCGAATAACTAAGATATTTAAATGGGTTAAAAATGTGAGAATTTAAATAGCACTTGAGATAAGTAATTTAATGGATATGAATGTGGGATATAACTATGACCTTTTAGGGTAATACGAGTAGGTGACCTATAGTAGAATGTTAAAACAGGAGTTAGTATGGACTAGTTAGGTAATGGCATAACTAGGATGGGTTAAGGGTATACGTTAGGCGTGCACATTAGTGGAGGGGTGAGAAACTCATGTGAGAGTACGCAACTAACATGTATATAATATTCACTATTTAATACAATTAAACACTTGATGTTTTAAACGGTTTTCACCTCGGGCTCTGACCCATTTTCCTCCAAATCTATTTTGTTTTGTAAAAACCTTTTAGAAGCCCAGCCACAGGGATGCCAAGCATAGGAGTTCCATTTTGACGACGTGATGTAGCTGCTGTGGAAGCTACAGGATCTTGGTATTATACGCCTCCACATTTATCCTTGGTTCCTTCAGAGTCAATCATATCAGTTAGAGCATGTTGTCCATTCTTACTTAGATATTGTAGATGCGGACTTTCATTATTTCAAATATTGGTTTATTTATTCAGACTCTTGTATTGGGATTTTAATTTACTCTTGTATTATTATTGGAGTGTTTACTCCATACTCAATTTATTTCATTACGTTGATTATTCATATGAGATTGTTTCTACGATTGATGAATGATAATTTAATTACTTGGATAATCATTAATTTAATTAATAAAATTTAGCATCTCTCTATTTTAAATATTAGGTGGCTAGTAAGTAACTAAGTATCTTCGACAGTGATGCTAAAACTGAACCAACTTTATATTCTATATTAATTTAATAAATGAGTATCTACCCGATATTTAATTAGTCAGGGTGTCACAATTCCATATTAACCAAGCAAGGAAACTAAGTTCAAACAAGCAAGACAAATCAATAAAAAAACTTCATAGCCCAAATAAAAAGTCCATAAACAAATCAAGAAAACTCGGATAGGAGTTAACAACCAATGCGAAAGCAAATTACGATCATACCTAACACATAACAATTATGTCAAAGTCAATCAACCCAGTTAGTTCATACCTAGGTAAGTAGCTCACTTTCTCAAGCTCCATCAACTTCAAAGACTATTAATCGTGAAATCTAAGTCTCATAAATCAAACATGTTCACCCCGTCATAGCTCGTGAAAGTCTGATGTAAATCTTCAAATGCGGAAGCATTATTGTTACACTACACAACTATTAAGTACACAATAACTACACTACGCAACAACAACAACAATAACTAAACTAAAGAAATGAAATGAAATGGTTTTCTTTCTCTATCTACTCTCAATTCTCAATATTTAAGGGTGAATACAAATGAGGGCCAAGGGGCCTATTTATAGGCGAGATTAGTTTGCTAATCAAGCTAATGCCCAAAATGACTAAAAAAGACAACTAATAACCAAAAATAACATATTAGTCCCAAATATACTTGAAAACTAATTAGACACTAAAAATAAAGGAAAATTACAATTAAACCCTAAACTAAAAATGCAAAATAAAATATAGTAGTCTCGCATAGGCACAACCACACACCACGTGTGGCTTCATATCCCATATACAGCATTCTCCCTGTCTTCGAAAAAGCTCGTCCTTTGAGCTTGGAGGGTGAGCCATCAATGTCACAGGAACACACGTCGGTATAAGTGTTATCTTCCAAAGTAAAGAAAACTTCCAAATCAAATCCAACACGCAAATGGACCAGCTGAACTTTGATTAGACCCATAAGGACCTTCAACAAATGGGCTAATATACCCAAATCTCAACGATGCCTTCTTACAGAATCCGAGTAACCAAAAACTAACGACCACTCCCCCTTATCAACACCATAAGAACATGGTTGCAACTTGACTCGGTGGAACCTTGAATCTGACCAGACGGTAACTCCGATAACCGCATTTTTGCGAGTGCGATGGTGAAATAAGAGAAATGAAGACAGCGACGTCCCGAAAAGTCGGGGCCAAAATGGTAAATAGTTGAAAAATGTATCCCAAGTGGGTACTTTCTCATAGAAGTCATATGTTGTGTCAAAGATTAACCGGAATAGAGGTCAATAGGGTGGGATCGGGTTGAAGTAGGGCGGGCCCATTTTGGGTTGAATTAACTTGTGGTTGGGCATTAATGAGTGGGGAAAGGTAAAAATTAGGGTTAGGAGGGGTGGGGATGGTTTATTGGATTTTCTTGAAGGGGGGTGGAGTTGGTCTTTGAGGGCAAGCAAAAGGGTTGGACGACAAATCCTATGAGTAGGCTGCCCTAGGGGTAAGAGGAAGGTTGTCTGGATAAAAAATATGGGTTTGGGAGATGTTAGAGCAGATTAGGGTAGGGGAAATTACAGCGGGGGTTGGATGAAGTGGCTGAAGGGATAGAGGGGTGAGGTGGGGCTACTTCTGGGGTTTGGGGTTATGTCGGTGCCGTAAAAGATCAAGAAGTGGTTGTCCGATCACGTGGTCAGCAGGTGAATGGCGTGGGAGGGTTTCGGTCCTTTAGGGGTATTTTAGGCTACTGTGGTTTGGTCGGTTAGGGTTTTAGGTCGGTGTGGGACTGGAGGGGTGTTGGGACTATTTCGGAGGTTTTGGAGATGTTTCTGCCCCGAAAAAGAGCCCTGAAGGCTGGACGGTGGTCGGCACAGGTTAACGGGGGTGGGGGAAATATATTTGGCCGGCAATGGAAAAAGGCCAAGAAGTGGCTGTCCGGCCCTTGTTTCAGCAGGGGGTGTTTTAGGGGTTTTGGAGGTGTAGTTGGCACCGGAAATGGGCCTAGGATGGTAGCTAGTAGAGTAGGGGTTGTTTGGTGGGGTGGGGCTAGGGTTATGGGTAGGGTTTGTTGATTTCTTGGTTAAGGTTTGTATTTTCTTGAATTTTTTAGGGTTAGGGATTGAATTTTTTTTTTGATTTTGTGGGTTTTATTAGGTGAGGGTTTGGGTAAAAGACTGAAGACCGAAATTCATGTAAACGGGATAGTGGTTATGTTGTAGTAGGAAGTGGAGGTGGAGGATAGTGGTGGTGGAGATGGAGGTGGAGGAGCTAAAAGATGTGGTATCCCCTCTTTTAGTGGTGATGGAATTTAGTGCTTCCATTCACCCTATTCTCTTTTCGACATTTATCAATCTTTTGATATGAAGGTTGCCGGAGTTGGAATCTCTAATCGTGATCCGTTTCACGCACCCCAACGAACATCAAGAACAAACCGAGCTCTGATACCAATTTGATATAAATCTTCAAATGCGAAAGCATTATTATTACACTACACAACAACTACACTACACAACAACAACAACAACTAAACTAAATAAATGAAATGAGTTTCTTTCTCTCTCTATTCTCAATTCTCAATAGTCAAGGGTGATAACAAATGACGGTCAAGGGGTCTATTTATAGGAGAGATTAGCTTGTTAATCAAGCTAATACCCAAAATTTCTAAAAAAAGCAACTAATAACTAAAAATGACATATTGATCCCAAACATTCTTCGAAACTAGTTAGACACTAAAAATAAAGAAAAATTATAATTAAACCCTAAACTAAAAATGCAAAATAAAATATAGTAGTCTCTTGTAGGCACAACCACGAGCCACGTATCATTCATATCCCATATACATCAAAGTCATAACACGGTCAGAAGCAAATCAAGAATTGTTTTTAGTACAATTCTCATGAAGAAAAGTGATCAAAAGGCTCCAAAGTTTTAAGTTCTTAGGGTATTGATGTAAAAGTTATAGAGATGGACCAAGAATTTTTATTGTGGTTCAATGATAACCGTCACCTATATCCACACCCAAGACAATATTCACGTTAGCTCCACCATCTTTTAGTTCTTTGATGGTTAGAACCTAACACCTTATAAATGAATCACAACATATATGTAACTTCAACCGACAAGGAATTAATACCGCCTTAGAGCCTAGGAACCAAGGTAGTGTTGGCTTAGAGGGCAATTTGGGTAGAAGGGAAAAGATATGAAGAACAAGAAAAAATAAAAGCTTTAATTTGGATATGCTAGCTCTAAAATGGTGGAGTTGTTATTGAAGCCTTGAAATTTTATTGAACCTTGAAGAAGCGCCTTTCTTTGTAGGAGAAGGTGAAACTTTGATTGATCTCGTTGAAATGAAGCCTTAATGTTGTTGTTAGAGAACATCTTGCTTTTTTTTTTAGAGAGAATGAACCCTTGTTGTTTAACCCTTGTTTTTCTTTGTGGAACTTTTGATGTTGAACTTAATGTAGAGTGAACGTTGATTGATATTGATGACCACCTTGATATGAACTTGTTTTGGATGAATCCTTCTTATTTTGTGGAACTCTCCTTGTTGTTGCAGACTTTAAGGATGAATCTTTGATGAACCTAAGTCTTCATGTGGATAAAAAAAAATCTCTCTATTTTATTTGGTATTTTACTCTTCATTTGATTTGATTTTGTCTCTTTTATTGATAAACATTGAGGTGAGGTGTTATGTGCGTTTGGAGTATGTTTGAAGCCTTGAAGTTGAGTTCATCGTTGCTCAAAAAAATTAGACGTTTGGGGGTAATAAAGCTACTAAATGTATTTTGAAAAACTAGTTGTTACTAGAGGATGTGTGCTAAGATAGCTGATATATTAGATCATATATGTCATGGAGTTGACTATATTTAAGATGAGTAGACCATATCTAAATATAGGCGGCTATAACTCCCAAAGCTTTTGGTCCTAACTTTAGTCAATCCAATAATAACTAATATAGTCACCTATAATGACCTTTAATCAACTATATTGAGTCCTGTAGATAATTTAACTTTGAAAAGATATTTTCAATTTTATTTAGAAAGAAGTCCCCTACAGTTGTGTTTCTGTTATTCATTTTTAAAGCCAAGTTATATGAATTGAGAAAGTTCATACTTTACATTGTTTTTAACTCTCTCAACCCCGCATTGCTATGTGTGTTGATATGTTTTTCTTGCCTTGTTGAGCACTTTGGGGATCTCTCTAAGCTTTTAGTATAGCTTTATTACCTTGATTCTCTTTATTAAAATCGTCTTGAACTTTGTGTGGATTCCAAAAGCTCATACACAGTTTGAGGAGATAGTTCATAGGATATGTCATCAAATGAATTATTATCATTAAAATCAATTATTCGTTTATCATTATTTTGGATTCATAATGCATGCCATGCCATCTTTCACAAGCCTTTAGTGCTAAGTGCCATGCCATCGTGGACAAGAGGTTGATATTTTTGTTGAAATCCTTTCTTCGTACGTCAGTATTTCTTGTGTTGACAACATGAACTTTATAATAGGTAGACGTTATTAGATACCTGTGGAATAGCTTTTTCATCATGACATATAACATATAAGGATGTTTCAGTAAAGTGCACTGCATTAGCATTTTCTCGTGTTTTCACTTGCTGGAAATAATTTTTTATCATCTTTCTTTCTTCATTTGAGGAAATAAGAGTTTTTGGTAGAGCATGGAAACTTTATTCATCCTCTAATCAAGGGTCATTCAATTAACATGTCGTTCATTATTATGGCTCTGATTCGCCATGGTATGCAGGATAGATCCAACGCGGCATTGGTTGTTGGTTTTCTAATCACTGTATGCTTTTATTCTTTTGAGTTTTAAGATTCCAAGATGATTTTTTCGGTGCATATAAGGGTCTTATTATCCGGACTACTCTGGATCGATCTTTGGTACGGTTGTGTCGTCACGCACTACCTCCATCGTTTTCTCCTGTTATTAGGCCCCTTGCTAATATATGTAGATCCATCAACACCTCACGTACCTAACTCCAACTTCAACTCCTACACACATCATGTATCCTATAACTCTTACCACCACAATCGATCAGTCATGACCCTTCATTCAGCGTTAATTAGTATTAACATGTGCCGATCAGTAGACATTGCAAGTCTTCTAATCAACTGTCTTATGGTTTTGAGCTTATGCATACCATTGTTGGTCATCTTATGTCACAGCCTCGTAGATTTAGTTTTCATTCAAATGACTCATATCCATCCCATTTAGGCGATTCCCTAGGCAACTCATCGTCAGCTAATGATGAAAATTTTGGGATATACTTCGGAATTTATTCATATGTTAGGTTTATATAGGAGTAGTAATGATATATATTTGTTTATATTTTATTTGTTGAGGTTGAGGGTTTCTATTTTGTAGCATTGGAGGTTATATTGTCTTGGAGCTTGTTACACTTTTGCTGCGTAGATATACTTTTATCAGGATTCGGATACTCTTTAATAAACTTATCGATATTTATATACATTTTATTAGGTCATATATATTTTAGCGCTTTATCATATTTTATTATAGTCTTTAGTTATCCTATCATCATACGTGTTTTATACTACATTGGGAAGATTTATAGTTTTTTATGGTTGTCTTGAGAGTGTGCGCTTGTAATGATAGGTAAAGTTAATATAATTTCTATTTTATTCAAGGTCAAATTAAATTATCCTAAGCCTATGTGACAAAATGTTTATAAAATTTGAATCAACTCATTTTTTATCTTATTAGTTAGGATTGTGATTCAAAAAAATGCGATAAAAGTAAACTAATCACCCCACAACGGATATATAAGAAAAATCTAAAAATGGGAAAACAATCTAACAAAAATGAATGACAAATGAACTATATAAAGGGAAACTATGACATATAGTACTTTTGCACAACCTTCACAATCCTCGACCACACCTTACTTCACCTTAGGAAAGTGCCAACATGTAGAGAATGCTTCACAATCGCGACACATTTTAGGCAAAACCGATGTCTTCGATAATCAAATCTTCTTTATAGTCAAAGAAAATTTGTTATAAGAAAATGAACAGTGATCAGCCATCAAAAACTACTTCGGATTTATGAGAATGTCCTCAATGCTGATAGTAGAGAAAGTGATGAGGGATACTCAAAAATCTTACTAAGTGTGTTAAACTCAGGAGAAAGAAGAATCATTGAAAAAGTACATGATTTTAAGCTTTAAGATAAAGTTGAAGAATATACAAAGTCTTCAAGTTTTCCTATTAAAAAAAAATTGCAAAAACAGGGAAGGTTATGCTCTCACGATATCTAGTTATAGAAGCTTAGACGCATTCTAATGTAAGATATTTAATTTTTAAATAGTAAATCTCATTTAAGACATATACACTAAACACTCTCTCCTTCTGATAGCCCCTCTGGGAAAAGGACAGTTTGTAATGATACAAATAATTAACAACCAGGGTCAAGATATGATCACTTACGCAGCATTTTGTTAGTAGATTGTATTCGAAAAAGGAAAGTGGATACTTAATTTGGGATATCCCCTAAAAGAAAGTAGGAATATTAATCTGGGACGGATATCAATTATATGTTTGATAGTTGTGTATTTTTGGTCACATATGTATGTTTCATCAAATTCCATTTTTTGTCATAAAGTCGTCATTCAAATGCAACTTTTAAAGTTTGAAAAGTAAAATTTGAATTTGAAGTTTGAAATTTGAATATGAAAGATGTTACTGTTTTATATATGTATTTAGTTTGGTTTCCGCATTCAAATTTAGATTCAATTGTACTTCTTAATCACTGAGAAGACAAATATATTTGTTAGTCTCTTAATTTAATTAAAAAAACTTTTGAATGGCTCAATCTTTTACAACACCAGATTATACAATATTATCCTTCTAGTCTCACATTCGATGTCATTGTAATAAATGCTCAACTTTATTTACTAATCAAACAACTATACATCACCTTCTTACAAATTACATACGAATTTTATCAACACGTTTTGATACAACCTCAAAATTTAAAAAAACAAAACTAATATTTAATCAAAGAAGAGAGGAGATCTAAACTATTTATAACTCCACAACTAATAATGAAAAGAGTTATTGCGTGGGCATCTCTCCTATTATAAGGATACAATTTACATCTTGAGCATCCTAATATATGTGAATATACAGCAACACATAGACACGATGAGCAGGAAATTAAGTGCAGTTTCACCTGATTGTGACCCTTCCACTCCAAAACCTTTTAATCCCATTCACCATGCAATGAATTATCCGAAAACACCCTCCCAAGGGCTTCTTTACGCAGAGACGCAACCACGAACGACAAGTGAGCTGGTCCTTCATTTTGTCCCAAAGATCATCGAAGCAATTTTGGTTCCGGTTAGAGAGAATGGCTGATTGAACGTAGGCCGAGGCTGCATGCTTCACCAACACGTTTCTAATCGAAATGCTAGAAGAGTCAAACGCAGCATTGCCACCTTCGTAGCTGTTTGCATGGTTTAGTGGCGAATTTAGAATAATGTCCTTCAAGCTCGTATATTCAGGAGATTCAATGTCTGGATCATGGTCTCGTGCAATTGAAGGATACTTTCTTAGTTTAAACGAATTCGGCTCACGTTGATTGAATGAATCGGCGCTTCTTAGTTTAAATGAACGTAAAATTTTGAGTTTTTGGAGTTCTGTATCCATATTTAGAGGCCATATGAGGAGGTTGATTTGTTTGTAGATGTAGACATTGATTGCAAGAAAAATGGTCGGATGGTTTTATATGGATGAGGGTGATGGGTTCTTTGTAGCATGGTCAAGCTATGGAAAGATAGGGATTGAACTTATCCATCCATAAATATCCATACAGACTAGATTTGTATTCTTGGTTTATGGGTATGGAGAGAGGGAGAGAAGATTGTGTTTTATGTGAGGGACTATGATTTCAGGGTTTTCCATTCATGTAGGACATTGAGCCGGAAAATGATGGGGATTGTTGATCTTTTTGAGCTTATACAGTGCCCACATGGTGCTCCACGAGACTGCCACGTCAATGTACGTTTACACTTTGGAACCCAGTAATGCATATGTAATTATATTAACAAAACTACTATGCCCGCGCCCTATAGAATGTTTAATCCAATTTTTATATTTGTAAAATTAATAAAATTATGATATAACTAGTTATAAACCACGCGATGCGTAGACGTGATATATAAATTCGCAAATTAAATTTACACAATTCTGGTTTAAAATTGTGAGTAGTTATTTGGAACAAAGTTTATTTTGAAAACAGAATAAAATATAAAAAATTAATGGAAAAGAAATTTTAGTCGTTTTATTAAATTGAAAAGTTATTTGTATTTAAAAATTTTATATGACAAAAATCATAACATGACCTAAAGAAGTCCATGTCAGAAATTATATAATATTATATAAAAAAATATACTTTCAAACACCCCATGCCATTTTTTTTGGTTGGTCCAGAGTAAAATCTTAATTAAGGTGGATTAACATTTTTATACAATAAAACTTAAAATGAAATGATAAATACGAATCACCAAGGCCATTGTTGTCATTGTTTTAAATAACGATATCGGTTAACGTAACGGTTGCGGTAGCGGTGTAACGGTATTAGTAGTATCGGACATAATGTAACGGGAATAGGTCACAATAAGTGTGATTTTTTTTACCAATTACAAATACCATAAAATGAAATGATGCTTTCATTTTGACTATATAATGTTGAATTTAACTAATATGTTGGTTCATTACATAGTATTAGAGCACATAAAAGTGTTTTATTACTTAATCGAATACTAAAAACACATCACTTAATAACAACTTGTAACATGCTTAAATTTCACAACTAATATCATACTTAAAGTCATTTCACAATTGTAAATCACTACCACCATACCACTAAATAAATACTTGGAGTGGCAAACTTCCACCCAATAAACTTTAACGAAAAAAATTCTAAATATTTTGATAGAATTTTATTATTTTTGGTACTTTTAGTAATTTTTTTTTGTACAATATACTTTGGGACATAATATCATATTAAATAGTAACACATATTAAATTGAATAATAATTAATTTTTTAAGACATGATAATAATTAGTTGAATTAAATATTTTTTTTATTTTTTGGGTAAACTCTTGTATTATACATTTTGTTGCCGCTTTATTTTGGGGTACAATGTGAGATAAGATTTTATTTGTTGTTTACATTAAATAACACAAAACAAAGAAAACCTAAATGGTTTATTATTTTACGGCAGCCTCTCTTCTCTCTCAACTATGGCTGACAATTTTTAACACGATAACCCGTTTATGATAATAAACAGAAATGACCCTAATATAACATGATTAGCTTGCATAGATTTAAAACTATCCAAAACTTATACTCAAATAAAAATCAACGCGACTAAAAAATGACACGACTAACCCGAATTGTCACCCATACTCTCAACCACAACATCCCAAATATTAAATACACAGTCACCTTGAAAATCTAAAAAATGTCGACCGCTTGTCCAACTCCAACGCCCACTATACTGTTCTTTTGTCAAGGAAGGACCTGAATAACCCCTGGTTGAACTTTGAATATCTGATGTCCTCTCCTCTGCTGTTGTAATTTAGTCACTCAAAAGACTAAAAAGTTGTTGAAGAAACATACAAAAGCAAAGCTCTATTATTTCATCATCTCTTTTTCATTTTTCAATTTGTTGTTGACCTTGTACAAAACCACCATAGTATCCTCTCTTTTTCATTTTTCAATTTGTTGCTGAAGAAACTTACAATTTGTTGTTGACCTCATTCAGTATGCCAACAAAAATATACGCATTCAGAAATGGGTTTTGCCATCTCAGTTCGTCAATGTCTTCCTTAGATCTGGTGCCTTGTCCATCGTGCGTCGTTATGGGCACTATCCTACCGTCAGAAGGCCATCATCGTCCCTGTTATGGTCGAGCACCAAATATAGAAATGCATGGCTCGAAAAATGAAAATAGGTGCTTTGACTATAACGATTAAAGGGTTTCAAAACTGCAAGGTACAAAAAATTCAAATACATACTGCTTTAGAATTTTGTATCTCCATCAATGGTAATGGAAACCTCATTTACCCCTTTCCATCCCACCACAATCACATGTTCTTCCAAACCCGATCAATCTCGCCGCCCAACTACTGGTGGACCCCGCTCTTCGGCTGGTCCTCAGAACACCCAGATCTGAAGTCGCTCTCTGATCACCCAGATATCAAGTCGCGATAGGTGAAGAAGAATAAATCGGTGTGAATTGGGAAGAAGTTGTAAGATATGAAGGGAAATAGAAAAAAATAAATAACTTAACATGGGGTTGAGAGAAACGAAGTTGAGATGCAAATACGAATGTGCAACGTGGATAGCCTTAGAAGAAGCTGTCATTAAATGCTTGTTTAGCATTATATAGTATATAGAGATTAAAGGATCAAATATCAAAAAGTCTCTCAAATATTTTTTAATACACACTTAGTCCAAGCTTTTTATTTTTGTACAAAAAAGTCATTTATTCTCTTATCTTTAAAGGTTCGCGCCAGCGATATGGTAAAGCCTTTTTGGCATGGTAAAGGACTTTTTGGTACAAAATAAAAGGCATTGTACTAAACGTGTATTAAAAAAATTCTAGGGACTATTTGGTATATGCCTCTATATTAAATTAGAAAAAGTTTGAAAGTAAAGTATCAATAAATATAACATTCATTTTTTTTACCATGAGTCGTTATCAGAACCTCTCTTTTATCATTTTCGATATAAATATACATATAGATAAAAATTATATCATGGTAACTCAAATATGGAGACCTATTTTGATTGTACAAAAATGAATGTAGCTTATTTATCCTAAATCAAAAGTTTTTAAATGATTAAACATCATTATCTAGATATGTGTATTGAGCCATAATAACATTTGGATAACCAATATGAACTATTAATAGGTTCACAATATTAATAATTTCTTATGCACGGCCATGTTCAGGCTTGGGACGGACTTATGAAATTTTGAGCTATCCCACGCTCGCTAGGGCTCAGATCGGGCCTTATTATATAATCCCACGGCCCAAGCCTGTATACTTTTTTTTAAATCAGAAAACCTATTTTTTTTCTTAATCAAAGACATTTTTTTTAATCAAAGACCTATTTTTTTTTAATCTAAAACCTGTTTTTTTTTTAAATAAAAGGTCTGTTTTTTTAATCAAATACACATTTTGTTAATTGAAATATTTTTTTAATGAAAAGACCTATTTTTTAATCAAAGACCTGTTTTAAACTCTGTAAACAACATTCACCAAAAAACAACATTCACCAATATGCAATATTCACAAAGGTCTGTTTTTTAATCAAATACACATTTTGTTAATTAAAATATTTTTTTAATGAAAATACCTATTTTTTAATCAAATGTCTGTTTTAAACTCTGTAAACAACATTCACCACTATGCAATATTGAAGCAACATTCACAAAACAAAGTCTTACAAATGACCTACTCAAAGTTGCACAAAAAAAAAGAGGTCCAAAGGTTTTAAAAACCTGTTCAAATTTACCAAAATACAATATCCAAGAAACATGTGTCAAAAGTCACCAAATAGTTTCGTGTTCAAATTCACCAAAAAGTGGGAAAGTGGGAGTTTTAAACAACCAAACTTTTGATGTTGTTTTCGATTTCCTTTACCTCCATCATCATCCATAGCTTTGACCACAAATCAAACAATATGAATAGTAAGAGGAAACTATTTAAATCTTAAAGTATGAACTATAATCCAACAAATGTAGTAAAAAACCTAACAGTAGTTAGAAATCAACAATAAGAAGAAACCATTTAAATCCATAAAATCCAGACATCCATTTCCGTCTGGAAAACGTCCAACTAGCCAACTAACAAAAACCATCATTCAAAATAAATAAATAAATAAAAACACTGCTATTTTAAAAACTATGAACTGTCTGAACTCAAGATCAAAGAAATTGAAACAGTTCTCTCTCTCCAGTGTCGCCGCACTCACGAACCACAATCAAAGAAATCAAAACCTATTTCAAAAAATCTAAATCGTCTAAAATCGAAATCGCCGTTTTAGGTGAGAGCTCCATCGCGAGTGGTGTAGGAGAAAGGTGGTGCGTGATCGTCAAACTTGAGCTTGTTCTTATGGATGGAGGAGGTGGCCGAGGCTGAGAGAGAGAGAGAGAGAGAGAGAGAGAGAGGGGTTTTCCTTCCTGATCGTTGAGATGAATAGGAGTTGATGAAATCAATTTATAAAAGGGGAAGATGAAGGTTCATTTTGGATAAAGAGGACGATAAATAGAGCATAGACAAAATGGTTAGATAAAGAGAGCTCTGAACACAAAGAGGTGGAATACGGAGGGGCAAGAGAGAGAAATTAAAAGAGGTTGCATGTTTACTGTAAAAGGTGAGAACTTTGGTTAATAATTGAGTATACTATTAAAATCTTTAATACTATTGTATTAGAGGTATAATATAAATTAGGGTCATTTGTATAAAATGATCCTCATTAAACTCTCTTTCTACTGTTTTAGAAGTATAATATAAATTATATTACATAACAACTTAAAACATATTTTCTTAAGTTTTAAAGTTTAATATGTCAACAAATTAAACTATCACCCCATTATATGAAAGTTCTATGTTCTATCATAATTTAGAATTATAAGATTTAGTAACAAACTGAAAACTATAGAACGTAAACCACAAATACCAAAATTAACTCTAATGTATTGTAAAATATCAAGGGTAATTTACAATTAGATCCTTTGTTGACAATTTTTAAACATTTAAGGACAATTTGTTATTAGATCCACTTGTTATGCCACTAGCGTGGACTTCTAGAAGAAGAAAATTATGGGACCTTAGTGTTTAAATTTTGTCAAAATTCTTTTACTGTTTAAAATTTGTTTGCGCGGGACCTAAGAGCACTTTATCCAAAGTTTAATTCCCATCATATGTTGCCAAATTGTATATTCTATTAAGGTATGCATTGATATTAAAAAAGAATTTTCTTGAACTCCACTCATATCCAAAGTGTTCTTTAAAAACTTCTTTTATTATGAAGAATTTAACGCACAAAGAGAGAATTAGAGGAGATAAATTTTTCATTAATTGATGTGAAACTAATGAGGGGTCACCTCTATTTATAGTGCAAGGATCCAATTTCTTGTTGTTTCAATGTGGGACCAAGTTACAATATATCCAAACCAAGTCTGGACACTCGCAATAAATACAAATATTTATAGCATTCTCCCTTGGACACACACACTTTACACCATTCAACAATTATTGTCTCATTAAAACCTTATTTAGGAAAACTCAACGGGAAAAAAATCAAAGTGAAAGATAAATAGTACAAATTTTGGGATCATTAAATCGACATTATATTCTTTTGATGTTGCATCATTAAAACTTTTACCACAAAAACTCAATAGGAAAAAATCTAGTCATAAAAAGTACAATGTGCATATGTACCAAATAGCAAGTTCTGTGAGTCTCCTTTCAATAAGTTCTCCCCTAGTTAACATATCAAGCATATCTCAATTCATGCGATAATGGAGTTAGACGTATTCCAACCTCATACACAAGATTCTGGAACATTGCTTCACTTCTATCTAATTTTTTCTTAATTTAAAAAACTCCAATGAATTGTGCTTAGTCTTATCACCTTTGATCAAACTTTCATGAATTTGAGATATACATGATACTCAGAAAATATATAATGGAAGGTAATTGACCAGAATTGCGTATGTATTGTATCTCAGTATTACACATTCACTGTTAAATTCATAAAGAGTTGAGATTTTAGAGTGGTTAGACGAAGTAATTGTTAAAGCTTTTTTATTAGAAGGTCAAGAAATGACAGTATTACCACTAAGAGATGCATAACTTTCCTAAGATCGATCCTTATGAGAATCAGAGAGGTATCTAGAATCTGGATAACCTACCAACTTGGAACCATTAAAATTATAAGAATAAGGGTTAATTACACTTTTTCCCTGAACTTAACCCCATTTTTCACTTTACCTCTTACGCCCCGACCCAGGTTTGGGTCACCATTGGGTCGACCCGCACCGAATCAAGGACTTAAAGGAAGAGGAAAAAAATTCCAGTTTTATTATTTGAGAAAAAACTCTTATATATATATATATATGAGGACTAGCCCCTAAATTATTGATAAAAGAAACATCTCAAACTTACAAGATATCAGATGACTTTATAAACTAGCCACCTTTACAAAAGAATCAAGAGAAATTACTTATAAAATCTAAAATTTGGAAATCCCCAAGCATCCATGTTGAGAAGACCCTTAAACTCTCATGGAAAATCATTCATTGAGCTTGACTGAATTTGAATTTGAGATATAACACCATAATTGGCAAGGAGATCTGCAAATTTATTTCCTTCTCTAAGAGTATGACAAAACTTAACATTGTATCCTTTGATATTGTCATTAATCTTGGAGATGATAAACTTGATGCATTAGGGACATTTTGATTGATTTAAAAGAACTTTATTATCACTAAAGAGTCTGATTCCACTCAAAGCCCTTCTAAATCTTTAAGAGCACACATATCAATGCATGTCCAAATTACTATAGCTTCTGCTTGAATATTAGTACCATTTACAAACAAAGAAGGAAAAACTTTTATAAGTTTACCTTCTAAATTCCTCAAAACAACTCCTCTTCCCATACAACAAGGATTACCTCTGCAACTCCCATCGGTATTAATCTTTAATAATATTCCTTTTGGAGGTCTCCATTGAACCAATTTAACAGAATTTGAGTGATTAGCTTTAGAACATTTTTGTTTTCCATAGAAGGAATGCCAATTTCCATATGAAGATTTATCAAAGAATAAATATCATGAATTATACTTGAGGAATTCATCTTGACACTAACAAATCTCCATGAGCTTTTAGACTTCCAAATCCCCCATAAAACACTACACTAAATCTGTCGAATTGTCACGGCCATTGACCTTCACAAGTTGGACTTGTCAAGGTAAATGACCGTGACAATTCTAGAGGTGACAACGTTTTTTGTTACGGACGTGTCACGGTCATTAACCGTGATAAGTTTTTAAATATTGTCATTGTCATGTCACAGTCATAGACCGTGACACGTTTTGTCATGATTTATGACCATGACACACCCGTGATAATATTTAAAAACTTATCACGGTCAATGACCATGACACGTCCGTGAAAAGTTTTATTTGTCACAGACTTGTCACGGTCAATGACCGTGATAATCCAGGGTAGAATTAAAAAAAATTGTTGGGCAGTATGGCCACTGCCACTGCCCAGCAGTATATTTGTACATGTTATAACAACATTATACCTGTTCAAACATCATATATCCAAATAAAATAGAGATAATCACTACACCTAAACACTAATTTTGTGACTGCCTTCTTATGACTGCTAATGGGGGTGACAAACTTATCACTCGCAGGAGCAGTCACAAAATTATTTGTAACTGCCATTAGGAGTGATAAAATCTTGGGTAATAAAAAATTTGAGTCAATTAGTTTATCACTGCTAATGACAGTCACAAATCTTTCCATATAATTAATTTATAACTGCCATAAGCAGTCACAAATTTGTAACTGCCATAAGTAGTTACAAATTTATTATTAGACTTACACTGTGACTCTTATGAGCAGTCACAAAATTATGACTGCTATGAGCACTCACAAATTTTGGCCCAAGACTTAATTTGTGACTATTATTAGCAGTCATAAATTTATGACTGCTCGTAGGAGTCATAAATTTTGGCCCGAAACTTAATTTATAACCGCTATTAGGAGTCACAAATTTGTAACTGCTCGCAGCAGTAACAAATTTTGGCCTAAGGCTTAATTTGTGACCACTACACTAAATCTGCCCATTTGTCAAGATCATTGACCTTGACAAATCCAACTTGTCAAGGTCAATGATCGTGACATTTCGAGGCGAGACAACTTTTTTTATCACGGTCATGTCATGGTCATTGACCTTGACACAAAACTCGCGTTTTGTGTCACGGTCATGTCGCGGTCAATGACCGTGACACGTTTATCATGGTTATAAACCGTGATAAAGCCATGACCCTTTTTAAAAAAAATTGTCACAGTCAATGACCGTGACAATTCTGGGCAGAATTTAAAAAAAATCTGCTGGGCAGTATGGCCACTGTCACTGCCCAGCAGTATATTTGTACCTGTTATAGCAACGTTGTACCTGTTCCAAAAATCATATATCCGAACAAACTAAAGATAATGCAAATATATATTCAAATAAGAAACTATTTAAAAAGAAACAACATCACCATCATTTTATCTCAAATCTACAAACTATTTGCATGGAAAAGAGATTTTGTACCGCGACGCTCGGGAACACCTCCTTGTCCTTCCCTTCTCGTCCGAATAGCCACATAAGTATAGAGCATATGTGTCCTACCCTTACGGCCACTCCCTGTCCCCTGAATTGAAATAAAGTAAAATTAGTATCCTCCCCTCAAATATAGATAAATATAAATCGTAATTGAAATCGAAATCGAAATTGACATATAAATATAAATACATTACCTGTAGTGTCGCTCAAACAGCTAACTTGAGCTCATATGGCACCTCATTCCAACTAATGTACCCCGGACAATCGTGTCAATTATAATTCTCTTCATATCTAAACACTAAGAAATACCATAATCCTATGGAGTTATGCGTTGCAAATTCCTTCCAACCGTTGTGTAGCCAAAAATCAGCAGTTGAAGTTGTCAATTCCACCTTTCAATAGTCTCCCATGTTTTGCTAGAAGTTCCAAGTGGTGGGGTGGAATTGACAACTTCAACTGGTGATGTTTGGCTACATAACGGTTGGGAGGAATTTGCAGAGCATCGCTCCATAGGATTATGGCATTTCTTAGTGTTCGGATAGACGAAGAGATTCAGTCTCGTCTCCATAAATAGGACACCCCACATAACTATGTACTAATCACCTATTAAAGGTAAGAAGCGTATATTCATTAATTAGTATAAACAAAACTTAGATGTAGTTGGAATATTTATGTATTAATCTCCTCTCCACACACGCACACTACACAAGAGTGAAAATGATAAAGTGCAGATCAAGTAAAAGCATTAAAAATGGATGTTTCGGTACAAATTGAAATATTTATTACAAATTGAAAAATTGTTTCAAATTCGGGTTATCATCAAAAATGGATTGATATTCGGTAGGAGCAGCTAAGTCATCCACACTACTATTTAGACTCCTTGGCGCGTGTTGGACAATTGACCACGGCTCGTTGTTGATATACTCCGAGTAAAACACTTGCTTAACCTTTTGAAATGCATAAACAAACGGCTCATCGCTCACGTGGTCGTTGCTCTTCAACTTGGACAAGTCAACCATGATCAAATTGGTGACAGGATCAACTTTACAAGCATTTTTATCCTCAACTCTTACCCATTCACAGTAAAATACAACCTCTTTGAAGCTTATATAATCCAATTCAAATATATTTTGGATTACACCATAGTAAGTCATTTCAGCTTCAACGAGGTTTTTATCTTTTGCGCTCGCTCGAAAGAAAGTAAGAGCCTTGTATGAAATTCCGGAGTTCTGTACATTTGTTCTTTCCTCGTACACTTTAGCGCCGAAAATGTAACCGTTCAATCGATACTTTTTGTACTCTTGTGCCACGAACAAGGGTCCAGTGGCTAGACTAGCAAGCCTTGATGTCGCATCACCCATCTTTAGGAGCTGAGAATATAGATAAATTAATTATATTAGTGGTAAAATTTGAGTGTAATGTAACGTTATATAACGACTGTTTTCATTATAATTATCTCTTGTGTCAACTATAGCCTAAATTCGTTGTCTGATTGTACCATTGTTTTTCGTCTTTTATTGTTCTCACAGGCTTCATATTTACTGCATATTACAAAATTAATCATGTATAAAATAATCTAACATAATGTTAAACATTATAATATTCGAAACTTACTTTTTCCATTCTTCGACATCTTCATGTGTGTCAAATAGATAACGAGCTACTTGTTCATGTTGCAAACTCGTTAATTTCACTCGTTTTCCCATCACATTACCACCATCATCGAGGAATTCATCACTGTCATCAACGCTGGTCGAGTCAGGAATATATTCCCGAGTATATATTGATGACTCCACGATGATGTATTCCTCTGCAATTGATCCTGCAATATATCGCGTATTCTTGACGTAATCTTTAAAAACTTTCATCAATCTTTCAAACGGATACATCCACCGATATCTAACTGGACCACAAAGAAGTGCCTCGTCGCATAGGTGTACCAACAAGTGAACACTTATGTCAAAGAATGCTGGGGGAAAGTACTTCTCCAATACACAAATCGCTTCGTTCACAGCTAATTTTGCGGCCACTATGTGTTCTCGATTCACTACCTTCTCACACAAGAGGGAGAAGGTAATACTAATTTGCATAATAGCCCTACACAAATCCTTGTGCTTGGAGAAACAGTGCTTAAACAATAGAGGAACCAATTTCATGATCACATGTCAATCGTGGGACTTACACTTATGTAAATCATGAGTAACATAATTCACAATCCTTTGCAAGTTGGACGAAAACGTAGATGGGCCCTTCAAATTATATATTGTGTCTAGAAGCACCTTCCTTTCCTCACTCGTCAAAGTAAACGCACCAGGGGGAATTATTGTCCTTCCTCTACTATCTTCTTTCAACCATAGTTGTGGTTTAAGTTTTAATGTTTTAAGGTCTTTTCGTGCATTTTCTTCATCCTTCGAATGACTCCCCCCAAGGCAAGTACCCACAATATGTTTATTGAAGTTCTTCTCTGCATGCATCACATCCAATACATGGCGCACCGGTTTTTTCTTCCAATAAGGCAAGTCAAATAAAATTGACCTCCGAGACTATGCCTTTCTTATCTCAGTTTCATTCCCAGTTGGGGTCTTCTTATGCTTGACATTCTTAAATTTGGGATTCTTACCTGGCATATTTGGCCACATTCAGAAGATTTACTTTCAATTTCTGAACCCGAAAGTTGTCTCGGCGGTAGCCTATGTTCAACTCCGCCCAATAAAAAATTGGAACCTTTCTCGAATCTGAAACTATGAGCTGGGGGTAAAAACCTCCTGTGGCAACGGTATACATTTTTTAAGCTAGAGGATAGACGAAGAGATTCAGTCTCCTCTCCACAAATAGGACACCCCAAATAACCATGTACTACACATCCGGATAATGTCCCATAAGCTGTAAAATCATGAAACGCCCACATCAACATAGCTTTCAGCGTAAACTCTTCTTTTCTAAAAGAGTCAAATGATTGCACACCCTCTTCCCACAACTCATTTAATTCTTCTACCAAAGGAGCCAGGTAGATATCAATGTCATCACTTGGTGCGTTTGGCCCAGGTATCAATAAAGCCATCATTGAAAATTCAGGTCTCATACACTGTGAAGGAGGGAGGTTGAGTGGGGCTAGGATCACTGGCCATACACTCTGATTGGTGCTTAGATTTCCAAATGGATTGAAACAATCTGTTGATATAGCCAAACGAATGTTGCGTTGTTCTCGAGCAAAATCGGGATACTCAAAATTCATCCTCCGCCATGCCGTAGAATCAATAGGATGACGCATGATATTACCCCTACTTCTGCCCTAGCATGCTAAGTCATTGCCTCTGCAATCCATGGTACTGTGAAAAATAGCTTTAATCTAGGTCCAACGGGAAAATATTTCAATACTTTTTGAGGCACTTTTGAGCTTGTGCCTTCCTTACTAGTAGATTGGACATATCTAGGTTCATCGCATACCAGACAACGATCGAGATTTTCATACTCCTTTCGGTATAGTATGCAGTCATACACACAAGCATGAATCGATTTATACTTCATTCCCAAACCTTTCAAACTGTTCCTCATAACAGGATAGCTATTTAGAAGTGTATTCACCTTGGGTAATAAGCCCTTCACCCATTTCAGAATTCCTGTCACGCTATTGCCAGACAAACCGTACTGCATCTTCAAACTGTGCAAACCAACCATGGCATGTAAAGTTGTTTGATCTTTCTCACAGCCAGAGTATAACGGTTGGGTCGCCTTAAATTTTAAACTTTGGTAGTCATCGTCAAGTTTTATCGTGTTATCTTCACGAGCACTTGAATCTTCTACATCATCAGTAACCTCATCCTCCTCAGCTTCATAAACTCCATACGCATCATCAACTAAATCCTCTAACATATTATGATCTACGTCGTCCCCTTCTACATTTATTCTACTTGTTGAAGGTTGTTGTGAAGGTTGGTCGGGGACAAAAGGAACTTTCAATTCACCGTGAAAACTCCAAAATCGATAACTATCTTGCATACCCGATCTTAACAAATGTAGTTCAACTGTTTTCCACTCAAACACCTTACCATTCTTAGACCTAGCACACGGACACGGAAACTCTTCATCATTACGACATCTCTTTGCATATTTCACAAATTCATTAGCACCTCTGCGAAACACATCCCCCATTCTATTAGTCTCACCCATCCACTCTTTGTATTTCGGATATCCCATCACAGCTACCACAACTAAACACCTATTAAAGGTAAACAAAACTTATATTTATAGTATGTTTTATTTAATTATCCCATCATTTAATTATCCTATTAAAGGGTAAGTGGTCCTATCCCAAGAATGCATTTTTCTGTAATATACTTAACAGCTCATGCACATTGTTACGATTTGAAAAAAATTCGACAGCATATCCCCTTAGTTCTCCAAGTACACGACGTAGATTGGCAGGTGTGAGTGTTATTTCAATTGGTCAATTGAAATAACAGTCACACTTGGCAATCTAGTATGTACCTAGAGAACATTAAGATACGACTGCAGAACTTCCTCCAAAAGTAACAACCTTAAGCCAATAAGAATATTATACAGAAATTATACAGTCTCAAACTGTCCAAACGGGACGATTCGAGAGATCTCATTACAGGGGTAATGACTCTCGAACGGGTCTAAGGGCTATTGAATGCGTACGCATAAGAACTAGAATGCTAGTATCTATGCGCACTATATTTAATTTCAAGTATGTTTCATATAATGGGTTAATTCAAATACAAAAATAAATTCATGGGTTAATTCAAATACAAAAATAAATTCATGGGTTAATTCAAATACAAAAATAAATTCATGTATTGACCACATACACACACACACACACACTATCTAAGCTGTTCTATAGGAATAAAAACAACATTTTTAAAATATGAAGGGCTCACCAATTTGATTAAAATTTTCAACAACATAGACTAATTGATCTTTATTATAAGACAATTACTACAAATTTACGCGCATCGCCCGAATTCAAAAAGTAATTTAATGACTAAAGTAATACTTTTTTTAACTTTAGTTATTCACCACAAATCTTAAAAAATATTTTATTTTTCATGCTTTTTAAACTTCGGATGCTTTTAGCAACTTCGGATGACAATTACTACAAATTTACATTTTTGGATATTATTTTTGGATATTATTTACATTTACATTTTTGGATATTATTTTTGGAAATTTATAGAAAATTACTTATTTATTTACATTTTTAACCCCCTACCCTCACCCTACCCTCACCCTACCCCCACCCTGCCCCACCCCCTACCCCACCCTGCCCCACCCCCCACACATGCACACACACGCACATATATACACACATACACACATATATATACACACAAACATATATATAAATGGAAGAGAGAGAGAGAAAATTAAACCTGAAAGTAGAGAGAGAGAGAGAGAGAGAGCAGCGTCGAGAGAGAGAGAGAGAGAGAGAGAGAGAGAGAGAGAGAGAGAGAGAGCGAGGGAACGGCGCGGGAGGGAAAAAAGAAGGGGGAAAGGGTTTTTGCTATTAACATTGTCACGTTCGTGTCAAGGTCATTGACCATGACAATTATTTAAAGAATTGTCACGGTCATTGACCGTGATAAGTCCGTGACAAGTAAATTTATCACGGTCTTGTCACGGTCAATGACCGTGACAATTAGTTGTCACGGTCGTGTCAAGGTCAATGACCGTGATAAAAAATGCGTGTTTTTTGTCACGGTCAATGACCTTGACAAGGCTGGCCGACTGAAAGGTGACAATTTGGCCATTTTCGTGTAGTGGACTGCTATCGGGGGTCACAAATTTATCATCATAATGTGCCCATACATTTAGTTTATCTCTTCTTTCTCTCTCTCCTATTCAATCTCCCGCTCTCTCCTCACTCTCTCTTCAATGTCCCGCTCTCTCCTCACTCTTTCTTCCTTGGTAAGCCCTAAATGCTTTTCTAAATTTCCATTTTGGTAAGCCCTAAATATTTCTTACATAAAAAATGATTTTTTTAGTGTTTCTAAGACCTAGATACGATTATATACTGATTTTGCTAATAGGGATACGTTTGGATTCAAACAGTTTAAACCACTGCTAAAAGGATACGTTTTTGAGTTTAGGATTTTATAAAATGAATTTGTACAATCATTTTTTGAAACCTATGAATTCATTTATTAGAATCATATAGAAATCGATTTCTTAAAATCATGGAAATCAAATGATTATGTTCTTTGTTGCTTCTGCTCTTGGATAATGTTGTTGTATAATAAAAGGTACAAGAAGAGATTGAAAACTTAGATATATTTACTATGCATTTTAGTTTCAATTTTATAACAAATTCGAACTTTTGAGCTTTGATGAAATGTAGTTTGATATGTATTGGTATCTATCAATGGAGCTAGGTCATGTTTTAGACTCATTTTTCATCATGATTTGCTTATTTTTATGGATATTAAACCTAGTTATTTAAATCTTTAGATTGTTACGATGTAATATTGCCTATTTTCTTAACTTGAACACAATTTTCTCTTATTTGGATTGATGAGATTGTAATCCATACTTGTAAATTATGTGTAATGTACATTTATAAATAAAATATTTAGACACTAGATTTATTTTGAACAAAATTATACTCTCTTTGTCCCAAATTAAGATTCCATGTTTTTTATTTTACATAGATTAAGGACACTCTCAATCAACGGTCAAAATGTTGTTAACAATTTTGACCTGAGTGATGTTTGGATAAATCCGGTTTTCAAAGTTGCAAATATATAGATTAAGGATACACTCAATCAACGAGGATATACATATATAGATATACCCCCGGGGGTAGGGGGTTGTGGTTCTGTAGAGTTTCAAAGTTTTTTTTGAATATTCTATACATCTTTATCACTGTGTGATAGCGCATACAGTTTTTGCTTCTTAGTTGTTACTGATATATTTATTATAAATTTTAACTTTGTTCAGTGACTTTAACTTGATTATCTTATGTATTTTCGTTTCTTAAATAGGATTGGTGGATCTGGTATGGGCCTCAAAAGCAAAGCCATGATATGATTATTCTCATTAGAGGAAAACCAATTTTTGAATTGGTGTTGTGTGGTTATAGTTCTTATTTTTGGTTAGGTCTAAACATTGCTGATGTATGTTAATTTTGATTTCTTATAGATCCTTACTGGACCCATTAACGATCCCAAAAGATTCCTAAGTGGAATTATGATGGCTCGAGCACAGGTCAAGCTCCTGGGAAAGATAGTGAAGTGATCTTATAGTAAGTTGTTATATTTTTCCATTTTCACCAATAAAACCCAAAATTCTAGGTAATCTGCACTTATATACATTCGGTTACGTTTCTTTTTTCTTTTTATTTAGATGAATTATGGGTAATTATTATTTTGTTATGATGATGTAATGAAACAGTCCTCAAGCAATTTTTAAAGTTCCATTCAGGAAGGGAAACAATATATTGGTGAGTTACTTGTTACTGTACATTGTTTTGCATTCAATTTTCATTTAGGTTATAGTTTTCTTCCATTATTATGTTATAAACCATATGTTGAACTATATTATCTTTCTTAATTGGATTAGGTCATGTGTGGTGCTTACACTCCAGCTGGTGAGACAATCCCGACAAACAACATGTGTAATGCATCCAATATTTTAAGGTAAAATCGTTCTTATATTGACTTGTGTGTTTTGAGATCGGTTCGACCACTGTGGAAACCGAGTAAAATTGGCCAATACTGAGTTGATTTGCCCTCTGGTTAGTTTGAAACGTGATATAGATATATATCACACCATTTCAAAAGGGGAGTTTGAGTTAATGACCAATAACCTCGATTATTCTTGTCCACAACTTGGTTTTTTCAAGATGGCTACAATATATAGATATTTTTTCTGTGCATCGTAAGAAAGATCTGGGCTAGTTTAGTAGACGTGTGATGTATGTTATATATAGGATTGTTTGATGTAATTCCATTTTTCAACCTTCAAAATTTAATGATCATTTGACAATTTCCATTCTTCTGTCCTGAAATCCTTATGATCATTTCGACTATTTCTAAGTGTTTATGAATGTACTCTTAAGGAAGTTGTTAAGGTTTATGTTAAAATTATTGGATAATTTATAAATTTTGTATTGGATTGAAGGTATTTTAGTAAAAGTCTATTGGGATAGCTTCCTTGAAACTGAGACCTTTTTGTGTGGTGAACTTAGATAGTAAAAGGACATGCTCAACTCTCTGATTTCAAATATATCATCTGATAACATTTTTAAAAATCTCGAGGGCAAAATCTAGAATGTAGAAGGTATCAAATCTCCCAAACACATATTCACATACATTTAGTTTTACTTTAAGTTACTTGTCTCTCTTCATTACCATTACATGTCCTTAATTGTATCTGCCATTGCTCTATCTGATCATTATTTTCATTTAATGTTGATATGCCTTAAGAGTTTTTGGACATGTTTGTTTTTTAGGTTGAGAAAGCTCACAATGATCATATTAACCATGTTGATTGGAATCCTCATAATTTTAATTTCATACTAACTAGGTACATAATTTACGATTGCCTTTTTTTTATTTCTTTAAAAAAAAAAAGCTTAGCTACAATTTCTTTCACTTGTCGAAACTACACTGTTAAAGAATTATAACAGAATTGTAGATCTTTTTAATCTGGATCCCAATCCACCACCGTGACTTGATCATTAATATAAATAGGCAACTATAAAAGTTTTCTTTTGTGTTTTTGTTATCTTAAAATATAAATCATAGTAAGATCTACAGCTACCACAGTCCCATGATGTCTATACAACATTGATGTTAGTATATGCTACTTGATGGTCCTCATTGTTTTCTTATCATATGCATAAGTGAGACTATGTCTTCACCCATTCAAAACTTTGTTTCTTCATTTTAAATCTCCACTTCCTATCATGAATTTATTTCATTCACAAGGTATGCTAAAATTAGTTGGATTTCTGTTAACATAGCATATCTCTGTCCTACAATATGTAGCTTTCATAATTGTACAAGATCTTTTAGTATTTGTCTTCACGAGAGATTCAATGCTATGAGAGACCATAAATTAAAAATTGATCGCTAGTATCTTACATTTCATTCTCTTAATTATATGCATTTATTTCATCAAAATTGACTCGAAATTAAAGTGACATATTGTCTTCGTATCAAATCTTACTATGACTTAGCTTTTGTTGATATATATATGAGTGTGTGTGTACTCATTAAGTTCGATTACTTGAATTAAATTACTTTTATCGATTTTGATTTTGATTTCGTCAGTATATGGTAGGCTAATTTATCCTATTCCTGATCATTATACATGCATACAATTAGTGACTTTTATGAATCGATTTTATCGATTTTGATTTTGCTATATATACGAGTTAGCTTTTCATTTCGTTTGATGAATTAGTGACTATTTGTGGTTTCTACATATAATCTATGAGTTAGGGTCTGAAATGTTCTGTATCTGTTTCGTTATTGACTCTTTACTAGCGCATTTGTTTATTATCTGTATAAAACTCAGAAATCATGATCGTGCACGCACACACATATTTTCTCGATGAATTAACATATCATTTGAATTGATTTTGTTTTTATGTGTAATTTTTTTCTGTAGCTGAATCTTTTTATTTGTGTGTGTGCTTGATTTCCTCTTTTGTGTCTGTTTCATTACTGTTCTTTTCTTTTTTCTATAGATCAGCAACATTACAGTTGTTTTCTTTGTTCCATCTAGTCAGATCCTTCTTAAGCCTTTTAAGTTTAGAGGAGAAGAGAGAAAGAGGATTACCTGACATTGGTTTTGACCAAGAGTTGTCTATGATAGAGTTGATATCTAGTTTGAGACACCAGAAATTTAGGAATTTAAATTGCTTAGGGGCATCATCCAGCTGAGTTTTGATAGAGAATAAAAGAGGGGAATGGTCAGAGAAGGCCTTACAAAGGTGAGAAAGGGAGAAATTTAGAAAACTAGATAGCCAAGAGGGGGAGACTAAACCCCTATCCAATCTAGCCCAAACCTTCCCCTTATGCCTAAAATTATGCCAAGTAAAATTAGGCCCTGAGTAATCAACTTCCATAAGGCATGCATTGGAAATGAAATGGTTTAGGTCTTCCATAAGGCACGCATTAAATTATCAATAGACTTAAATTTTGGTTTCTTGATCATCCAAGTCTTCATCTTGAATTTTGTAGATGAAGTCTTGTATACTGTTGGCCAAGTTTGGGCAGACATGTTTGGGGGTCAGGGCTTTTGAAAGGTTTAGGTCTGGATTAATGGTAGGACAGGTGGGGGTCTAGGTGATACCAAATACATGCTCGAATTTTGGTAAAAAATGGCCTATGAAAAATAACACAAGCAGTTTCTTGAGAACATTACCATGGCTAGTATTGGTAAAGGGTTCCCAAATAATACCAAGGGCCCAGATTCTGAAGCAAGAGTAACCATGAGAAAATAAATGGTATCTGGAAAACCAAATCGAACAAGTAGAAAACCAAAATTGAAAGGGGAAAAACTTTAAAAAGTCAAGGGATTGCATCAGAGTATATATAAAAGCCTAAACTTGAATTTCCCCTAGCTACTATGGATGATGAAAAGTCCGTGGATGATGTTCACTAGAGCTCCAGAAGAGTTTGACTATCCTTAGTGCAAACTCTTGATATGAGTAGAATCAACCCTAATATGTCATCTTTGGCATCATCATATTCTATAAGGCTGCCCTTACTGCGTGCTTTGTTTGTACCTGACAAGCTATTTATTTTTATTATGCGCTTGATGTTGACAGTTCCTTATTGGAAGAAATTGAGAAAATTAAGTATTGATGCTTGTGTGGCACATGCATTTACATTGTTAGTTACATGTTTTTAGCATCAGAAATCCTGGCTTGTTTACATTGTTTTGGCATTAGAAAATTTTCTTATTGTACCTGATCACATCTTATTTTACTGGATTGGTACAACTGCATTAGATAATAGTAGGACAGGTTAAGGTAGAGTTAGGGGAGTGTATATGGCTTTGGTCAGAGGGACTTTAAAGGGGGATAGATTTTTGGACTTTGTTTTTAGGGGATAGCTGTGGGATAGTATGAATGAAATTAGGAGTTTTAGCAGAATTAATGACACGGGGGATAGAGAAAGTTTTGAGCATTGACCTGTCTGGCTGGCTTGCAGACACTTGATCTTATTCGAGGTAAGAATTTCTTATTGCTCATGGATTATGGTTTGGAAAGTCATTTCACTAACAATGATGGAACTGAGTTGGTGATGTTAGATTCCCATTGTTTGAAATATGAAGCTCGTGAGAGGCCAAATGCTAAGTCTCTTGTTACTTCTCTCACATCTCTTCAGAAAGAAGTAGAGGTATAAAAAATGAGAGAAATTACCGTTCGGTTGAGGCCAAATGCTAAGTCTCTTATCACTCGCACTTGATTACCGCATTAGTCTTGTTTCACATTTCTAACTAAATTATTTAAGTGGAAGAGGAACTATTTATACTATTATTTTACTGTCTTTTCGTAGACAATATTTTAAGAAATCATTAAACTATTTGGAGCGTAAGGTATATGTAATCTTCACTTCATTTATTTCTTTTATATTTTAATAATGACTTAAATTATGTGAGTGTCTCATTATCATAATCAGGTTCCATCATATGTTTTGTCAGGTATTCCACACAGAACTGAAAACTCGACCGAGACACTGTTGTTGACACCACTGGGTGAAGCTTACTTGAGAACGGATCTCACTGCCATACATGAGATATTGGACCAGATTGGATACAAAGATGATGAGGGTATTGCCAATGAGGTTTGTTGGTACTTGTCTTAAATAAGATGCTCTCTACTTTTTTTTTATTTCTTTTTGAGATTTTCTAACATGTTAATTAGGTAAGTAACTTGTGGAATAATGGTTCAAAGTTGACATTGTTTCCTTAGCCCAATCAATGTTTTTTATCTGTTCCTTACACTAGTTATATACATTTCATCTTTATTTATCTTTCTGAAATCATTTTTATGAAAATGGTCATAAGCCTAAATTTTGAGCACTAGCCTAGTAATACTCCCACCGTGTATTGACATGTTACTGACATAGTCGTGACCTTTTTTTTCATATACATGTCATCCTTTTTTTCATATACATGGTGGACGACCAGATCTTAAAGAGTAATAAAATTCTTCTCATCCCCATTCTTTTTTTCCTTTCATACTTCTAGTGTGTTTGAGAATTCAATATTGAGAATTTATCTTTATTAATGAGTTTCTTATTAAAATTGATTTTTTTTTCTTTTGTTCTTTGGTCTTAGACCATTGTATCTATATATGACTTGTATCTTGGGTATGAAATCTATAGGTGGGTTTGGTGAGAATTGACATCCAACTAATAAATTTGTTTTTGATTCATAATATATACATACCAAATCTCACTAAACACATAAAATATATAAAAGTTATATAACATGAATTATATAACATGAGCTATATAACTCATGTTATATAAGAGTTATATAATTGTTTCATAGGCATAAGCAATATTTTTGTTCTAATGAATGCCACAAATTGAGGATTTTTTGTATTCATGATTGTTTTGTTGTACTAAGTCACTCATTCTTACTACCATTTTACTTTTCCCCTTGCATGTATTATGAAAATAACATTGTGCCCCACCTTCTTTATTGTAACTAACATATTTACATTTTATTATTTGCAGGCATACACATGGCACACCTGGCCTACATAGTATTCAAAGGCCTAAATCCAAGTGTTTACACTTCGTGGCAAGCAACACAAGCACAAGTCAATAGATACCGAGGACACGTATTTAAAAAATTTGAGTCAATTAAACTTGCTTAGCAGGCATACTCCAAGTACACGAGGGAGGCGTACTCCATGTTCATGACATTTCATGTCATCGAAGTGTTGTGTCATTTTTTTTAGTTTATTTTTTATTCTATGTTCATTTTTATACTCGGTGCCCAAGAAGGGGTTGCTTTATGTTAAATTAAGTGTAAACAAGTTTTATGTGTACCGGATATTTAGAATATCAAATATATAAATGAGATGTTACCAATTTTTTTAGACTTGTTACATGTTCATGATATTTATTCTACTTCCATCATTTCATTATTTTGTGAAAATATAAAGATATTTATAATAGGTATTACCACATTTAACAAATACAACTTTTGTAACTACTAATAGCAGTCACAAATTTGTCATTACCGTCAATTTTGTAACCGCTAATGGTAGTTACAAATATAATATTCGTAACTGCTAACAACAGTTACAAATATAAGATTCGTAACTGCTGACAGCAGTTATAAATATTAAATTCGTAACTGCTGTCAGTGGTTACAACCAGCAGTTACAAATTGGGGTCACCAGCTATAACCCTCATAGGGGTTATAAAAATTTGTGACTGCTGTTAGGAGTTACAATATTTCTTTTATCCCCCCCTAAATTATGACGGTAAATAGCAGTTATAAAGGTCATTTGTGACTGCTAACAACACTCACAAATCACACAATTTGGTGTAGTGAATACAAATATATATTCAAAATAATATGCATAATCATATAATCCAAATATAATTCAAATGTAACAACTTAAAACAATTAAATTTAAATAATGTCACAACATGTCTGGGGTAAGGTTAGCTCTGAGGAGGTGAGTAGGCCACACGATATACGAATTGACACACCCAGCAATATACATCATGTCGTATTATTCATGCAACCACAAGGGGGAGTTCTCCTTCTCAGGTATCACATGCGTGATGAGCACCTTGGACTCAATGTCTTGAAGCAAACATCCATGAACTGGCATACCCTAGATGGTATTCGGGTCCCTCAACCCCCACCCTATTCGTTGGCCATCAAATATGTCCAGTATAAACACGCTCGGACAATCAAGTGTCGACATCGGTCGGTTGAAGGGACCCAAGTGGTGGAGTGGATCATCAAAGTCCGCACGTATCGGCGATGAAACAGTGAGGTCCACATCCTCGTCATCCTGCACCTCCTCCTCCACCACCTTATCCTTCCCTTTCTCCTTACGATTTCCGCCCAACGAATGCTTCATGAATGAGAACACATCTTGGACCGTCGCCTCCAAACAGGACAGCTTCGGGTCATGCGAGTCCACCGTTTGAGCCAACCGGATGTCGCTCGTCTTCAATCCGATGATCCTAGATTTCGCCAACCATGAGCTCCACCCCCTTGTCCTCCCCTTGCGATCAGTGCCAAGCACTGGGCTTAGTGCGTCTGTGGACAAAGATGCCTTATCGGCATCAGACTGCGACTCATGCACTTCCTTAAGCTTTTTCTGAAACGAAAAAAGCACATGCTCAGTAAAATAAGTAAATAAAAAAATTATAACGTAATTAACGAAAACTAAACTGTCGGATTACTTACAATCGTGGTCGCGATGCTCGGGGACACCTCCTTATCCTTCCCCTTCGTTGTCCGAACAGCCACATAAGTATCGAGCCTATATGCCCTACCTCCAGGGCCACTCCCTGTCCCCTGAAATAAAATAAAGTAAAATTATTATCGACCCCGCAAAGTAAAATAATGCAGAATAATATATTTTTGTAGTTATAAAAAAAATTAAATCTTACCATCATCTCCATCTCAGCGTCAGACGTCCGATCAGAGTAGTGCACGTCCGTCTTTTTGCCCGGTTTTCCCTCCCTGATTGGTCATATGCCAATTATCGCTCCCCGATCTCATTGTCAATGAACTTTTGTTATTGTGCCAATGAGATCATCTCCTTCGGCGGGACGGATTCACGCATTTGGATAACGAATTCTCGGGTCTTCCCAAAGTACCGGGTCCGCATATTTTTCTTCCACGTCTTGTGTTGCTCCCTCAACTGCTCCAAGACGGAATCGCTTGGCTTTGGATCCAGGCTGAATTGTTCCTGTCCAACAAATACAAAGTTAGTTGCGAATAAATATAAATATAAATATAAATATAAATATAAATATAAATATAAATATAAATATAAATATAAATATAAATATAAATATAAATATAAATATAAAATGAAATCAAAATTCAAATTCAAATTCAAATTTAAATATTCATATAAATATAAATATAAATTCATTACCTCTAGTGCCACCCAAATAGCTAACTTTGGCACCTCCCTCCAACTAGTGTACCCCGGGCCGATGATCATCTTTACTAGCTCGAGGGATCTCGCTAATAGCCCCTTCTTGTTCTGGATGTCCATCCCAAATTTTCCATATTTGGGGAGCCTAGGGGTTGTGGAGCCCTCCTCGCCTCCGCTACCACCAAGCCCAGACAACATCATCACAATCAGCATCATAATCCTCGCCTTAATACCTGAAGGAGAGATTTGCTGTAAAAAATGTTGTTATCAGTACAAATCAAAATGAATTAGAAGAAGACATGCAAATCTGTACAATTACTACAAATCCAAATGATTTGTTATTGTTTAACACCTCAATTCTGAATTCCAAAACAACAGCATCTAGCTCATAATATGTACAATCACTAAAAAGCGTATATTCATGGATTAGTATAAAAAAAACTTAGATTTATAGTATGTTTCATTTAATTACGTCTTATTTATATTCGATTTTCAAATTTTAAATTCAAATTCAAACTTAGATTTATAGTATGTCTCATTTAGTTTCATTTAATTTCTATTTCCTCCATCTCCTCTAAAGGGTGAGTGTTCCTATCCCATTCAAGACTGCATATTTCTGTAATATACTTAACAGTTCATGCACATTGTTACGATTTGAGAAATATTCGGCATCATATCCCCAGAGTTCTCCAAGTACACGACGTAGATTGGCAAGTGTGAGTATTATTTCAATTAATAAATTGAAATAACAGTCACACTTGTCAATCTAGTATATACCCAGAGAACATTAGGATACGACTGCATAACTTCCTCCAAAAGTAATAACTTTAAGCCACTAAGAATATTATTATACAGAAATTATGCAGTCCCAAACTGTCCAAATGAGACAGTTCGAGAGATCTCATTACAGGGGTAATGACTCTCGAACGGGTATAATGGCTATTGAATGTGTACGCATAAGAACTAGAAGGCTAGTATCTATGTGCACTATATGCAATTTCAAATATGTTTCATTTAATTATCACACTATATATATATTGTTCGTTATACAAAGTAATTTTCAAAAAAAGTTGAAAAATCTCACCCCATATGGACAATAATTCAGTGGTCATGCCACTTTTAAAATTAAACAGCCCAACATCGATCCACTATAATCCAACCGCAATGGAAATAACAAATGTGTATCCCGTACTCCTTCTAATTCATCTACTCAATTAATTCTTTTCATCAATTAAACTAACAATTAATGTATACAATTATTAATTTACAATGAGGGGCAATCATACTTGCATATGAAAGGGGCACTAATAATTAATTTACAAAAAAAATTAACAACCAATCAATATTAAATCAATAAATTCTTTTACAAGGGGTACTACAATATGAGGGGCAATATCTAATAGACTAATAAAAATTTAATTAAAAAACACACACACACACACATGCACATATACCCCTTATCCCCACCCCCTGCCCTACCCCCTCCCCCCTGCCATACCCCCTCCCCCCCCACCACCCCTCGCTGCCCCTACCCACCACACACAAACACACACATATATACACATGCACATATACACACACGCACATATACACACACAAATACATACACACACATACCCCCTCCCCCAGCACTACTGCCTCCCCCACCCACCCCCCCCCCCCCACACCCCCCACCCCCCCCACACACACACACATGCACATTTACACACATATATACACACACACACATATAGATAAATGGGGTATAATTAGAGAGAAAACGTACCAAAGTTGTAGAAAGAGAGAGATAGAGAAATAAAGGGAACAAATTTGGTGGGAAAAAAGAAGGGAGAGGGTTTTTTACTGATAGAATTATCACGGACGTGTCACGGTCATTGATCGTGACAAACACCTCCTTATCCTTCCCATTTCTTCGTCCGAATAGACACATAAGTATCGAGCCTATGTGGCCTACCCCCAGGGCCACTCCCTGTCCCCTAAAATAAAATAAAGTAAAATTAGTATCGGACCCGCAAAGTAAAATAATGCAGAATAATATATTTCTATAGTTATAAAAAAATTAAATCTTACCATCATCCTATGATCCATCTCAGCGTCAGACGTTCGGCCGGAGTAGTGCACGTCCTTCTCTTTTGCCCGATTTTCCCTCCCTGATTTGCCAAATGCAAATTGTCGCTCCCCGATCTCATTGTTAATGAACTTTTACCATTGTGCCAATGAGATCGGCTCCTTCGGCGGGATGGATTCACACATTTGGATAACGGATTCTCGGGTCTTCCCAAAGTATCGGGTCCACATATTTTCCTTCCACGTCTTCTATTTCTCCATCAACTGCTCCAAGACGGAATCGCGTGGCTTTGGATCCAGGCTAAATTGTTCATGTCCAACAAATACAATGTTAGTTGCGAATAAATATAAATATAAATATGAATATAAAATGAAATTCAAATTCAAATTCAAATTTAAATATTCATATAAATATAAATATAAATTCATTACCTGTAGTGCCGCCCAAATAGCTAACTTTGGCACCTCCCTCCAACTAGTGTACCCCGGGTCGATGATCGTCTTTACCAGCTCGAGGTATCTCACTAATAGCCATGTCTTGTTCTCGATGGCCATCCTAAATTTTCCATATTTGGGTAGCCTAGGGGCTGAGGATCCCTCTTCGCCTCCGCTACCACCGAGCCCAGACAACATCATCACAATCAGCATCATAATCCTCGCCATAATACCTGAAGGAGAGATTTTCTATAAAAAAATGTTGTTATTAGTACAAATCAAAATTAATTAGAAGAAGACAAGCAAATATGTACAATTACTACAAATCCAAATGAATTGTTACTTTTTAACACCTCAATTCTGAATGCAAAAACAGCAACGTCTAGCTCATAATATGTACAATTACTAAAAAGCTATAAGGACATTTTTTTCCATTATCAATTTGTATGTCGTACGCCGTTACACCGTTGAGGAAACTCAAGATCGCATCTACATCAACGGATCCGAATATCAAAGTGTCTTCAACATCATGGCCTCTGCGAGAATGAACTTGGTAAAATTGTGTTTTTACGATCCTTAAAGTTCATATTTATTATTGGGAAATTTTTATAAAATGTTTTTTATAAAAATAAGAAGTAAGTTTTTTCAAGCAAAATGAGGCTTTTTAAAGTTTTTTTATTTTTCTAGGAAAACCGGACCGGTCCGCCCTCTACCCGGACCGATTCGAGGTCGGACCGATCCGCATCCAATCCGGACCGGTCCGCCTAGGATAAACTCGATCAGATTAGTGTGATATTTTTTCACCTATTCATATTTCCTATAAATATAACTATTTCGGTGGTATATTTTTTCAAGTCTTTGAGAAAACGTTTTTAAGAGTACAAACACAACAAGACTTCAATTTTTGATGTGCCAAACATCTTTTTGATTCACACACAAAAATCCCAATTACTTTTGTGAATCTTTTTGAACCCTAGAACACAAGCTTTGTTACTGTTCATCTTTGTGGGGAGATCTTTGCAACCGAGGGTTGCGTGTCATTGCTAAGGGAGTCCCTACAAAGTTTTATGGCCGCGTGTCATTGAGGAGAGTTGCGGTTCTTCCTTTGTTGTTTGGGTTGCAAGTCCTTGGAGGGTGCTGCGTGTATTCTCTTGCTGAGTTCAAGACTGAGTGTCTTTGTGGGTTGGCTGCGCATTGATCCATTGCAGATTTCTCTATGTAATTGTAAGTTGCGACTTGTATATTCATAGTGAAATAAAGGTTTTACCCGAAAGAGGTTTTTTCTTGAAATCTGTTTCTCAGCATATTTTTGTGTCACATGCATTATTTATTTATGAGTTGACACACGCACTTTAGATGCATGATTAGGGGCTGAAATTAAATAAGTGTGCTATATTAGAAAGTTGCGAAGTTAATCAATTATCACACAGTCTTGTCTTCTCAAAAGCGTATATTCATGGATTAGTATAAACAAAACTTAGATTTATAGTATGTTTCATTTAATTATGTCTTATTTATATTCGATTTTTAAATTTTAAATTCAAATTCAAACTTAGATTTATAGTATGTCTCATTTAATTTCATTTAATTTATATTTCCTCCATCTCCTTTAAAGGGTGAGTGGTCCTATCCCATTCAAGACCGCATATTTCTGTAATATACTTAACAATTCATGCACATTGTTACGATTCGAGAAAAATTCGTCATCATATCCCCGTAGTTCTCCATGTACACGACATAGATTGGCATGTGTGAGTATTATTTCAATTAATCAATTGAAATAACAGTCACACTTGTCAATCTAGTATGTACACAGAGAACATTAGAATACGACTGTAGAACTTCCTCCAAAAATAACAACTTTAAGCCACTAAGAATATTATTATACAGAAATTATGCAGTCCCAAACTGTCCAAATAGGACAATTCGAGAGATCTTATTACAGGGGTAATGACTCTCGAACGGGTCTAAGGGCTATTGAATGCGTACGCATAAGAACTAGAAGGCTAGTATCTATGCGCACTATATGTAATTTCAAATATATTTCATTTAATTATCACACTATATATATATTGTTCGTTATACAAAGTAATTTTCAAAAAAAGTTGAAAAATCCACCCCATATGAACAATAATCCAGTGGTTATGCCACTTTTAAAATTAAACAACCCAACATCGATCCACTATAATCCAATCGCAATGGCAATAACAAATGTGTATCCCGTACTCATTCTAATTCATCGACTCAATTAATTCTTTTCATCAATTAAACTAACAATTAAAGTATGCAATTAATAATTTACTAATTTACAATGAGGGGCAATCCTACTTGCATATGAAAGGGGCACTAATTATTAATTTACAAAAAAAAAATTAACGACCAATCAATATTAAATCAATCAATTCTTTTATAAGGGGCACTACAATATGAGGGGTAATATCTAATAAACCAATAAAAATTTAATTAAAAAAACATGCACACACAAACATATATACCCCTTACCCCCCCCCCACCCTCTGCCCTACCCTCTCCCCTCCCCCCCACCCCTCGCTGCCCCTACCCACCACACGCACACACACAGATATATACACATGGAAATGTACGCACATGCACATATATACACACAAAATGCACACACACATACCCCCCTCCCTTCCTCCCAGCGCTGCTGCCTCCCCTCCCCCCCTCCCCCCCCCCCCCCCCCACACACACACACATGCACATTTACACACATATATACACACACGCACATACACATATAGATAAATGGAGGAGAAATAGAGAGAAAACGTACCAAAGTTGTAGAGAGAGAGAGAGAGCAGCCACTAGAGAGAGAGAGAGAAATGGAGGGAACAAATTTTGTGGGAAAAAAAATAAGGGGAGTGTTTTTTTACTGACAGAATTATCACGGACGTGTCACGGTCATTGACCGTGACAAACTTCACTTGTCACGGACTTGCCATGGTCAATGATCATGATAAAAAAAATGCGTGTTTTTTTGTCACGATCATTGACCGTGACAAGCCTGGCCGCTAAAAAGGTGACAATTTTACCATTTTGGTGTAGTGAAATAAATATGGAATCAACTTTCTCTCTTTGCCAAGATGATTTTTATTAGATAAAGACAACCAAGAGATAAGTCTCCCTCTAATTGAAGTATTAAGAATTTGAATTTCACAAACACTATTAAAAAGACTCCAAATTGTATAAGCTATTGCATTATTACCAATCAGATGTTCTACTGATTCAATAGATGAAAAACATATTTTATTGCACCATTTAATAAGGATTAATTTACGGATTCTAAGTTAGAAAAATGGGTGGCCACTTTAAGTAATTAATTCAATTATGAAGGTTTATTTATAAAAATACTATTAAATTCACAATACTAATTAAATAAGACACAAACCTTTATCATCTGTGTATTATTACAAACCATGGCTAAAGGCCCGAATAAAATGTGTAAAGTCACGAATTACCAATACTCTAAAACATAATTTCATTATAATTACAGAGCTACTAACGTCGTTGATTGCCCTCTGTGGCCTTACCGGCGTCCTTCTCGACGTCCCTACTGAAAGTACCTAGGGTGGGGTGGGGGTTTTAACATAAAAAGTAATGGTGAGTAAATGCTATGTAGGGTGGGTAATACGAAGCTATACGTTTTCTACAAAAATAATATAGATATAACTTGTATTTTAATCAATTCCGAAAACGTTAACAATTTAGCTTGTATTAATGCAACAACTGTGCAATGCACCCGAACGATATGCCCATACTCACACTTAACCATTCCATACTACCCTTTAATGGGTCTCGAGACTATTAATAATATTTTATCCATTAGTATCCTTTTTATCACATTTCGTTAGGTTATCTTACTTACACATTTTCTAGCACAACCATCATCGATTCCTTTTTCATTGTCTTTTTTTGGAATCGTCCAATATTTATATACTTTAACAGTCTCCATACCGCCGACTATGACACCATATGCTCTGGCCTGTTATTTTGGGTCTTTCACCCCAAGACTTCAGACCCTTCTTAATTATTCTCGGTGTCATCCGAGTCCATATTAATGTGTTTTAACATTTTTATTAATGCCCACATTATTCCATCATTTTACCATTTTTATTATTTTCATGGTTTATATCACAATTTCGTCTTGTCAACGTGCCATTTTATCCACCAGAAACTGATCGATAAGATCTAACGAGGAAGTCCAACCACTAGGTACCTCAATTTGTCAAAATTGTCATTTTTCCATTTCTTTCGTCATAACTTTGTGAAAAACATATTTAATTCATTATGGCAATAAAAATCAGCATTTTCTTTCAAACCACCTTTTTATGATTTTATGTCCAAAATCATGCTTCGTTATGTCTTCTACATAAAATACATTCAAACTTTCAAACACAAATTTATCCAAATGTCCATTATTTAGCCCTATTATTTCATGTGACTTCATGTATTATTTATCTTCATTTTAATAATTTTTATAACACATATTTAGGGTTCTTTTTCCTCATATAATCATTACTTCATGAAACACATTTTAACACGACTTATCAAGTCTAAATGTCATCTTCCATCTTACTACATGATTATACACATGTTAAAGAGGATTTCAAGTCTAGAAATTCCTCAAAAATGAACTAAACAAGATATAAATCGTGGGTTTATATCTTTCATGCTTTCTTTTCATATTTCATGGTAAGAATGTCGTTTATTCATTAAAGACCATTCAGGGTTTATCTTATTTAAAAATCCATTTTTACAAGACTTGAATATATTAGCAAATATCTTCATTTTCGGCATTATATCTTATCTAGCATGCATCCTACACATTTTTCATAGCTAGAAATCTTGAAATACTAGGAAGAGGAAAATCCTACCTTATGGTTTGAAGAGGACACAAAGAAGAAGATGAAGATGGAAGTTCCTAACTCGTAAAATCTCTTCAAAATACTCCAATACTCTTTAAGATACTCCAAAACTTCTCCTACTTGCTTGACTCTACCCACTTCTACCCTTGATAAATCTTGTGAAGGAAGACTAAGGCTTTGAAATGGTGTATTATGGTCTATTATGGTGGTAACAAGGTGTAACAATGGTGGAGGAAAGCTTGGGGAAGATGGATCACTCTTGAAACCTAGAGAGAGAGAGAGAGAGAGAGAGAATATGCTGATTTGAAATTGGTGGGGGAATAACCCACCAACTCTATTTTCTTATAACCCTAAAAACCCACGAAAAAATCATTTAAAACCTAATCCAAAAAATAACAATCATGGTTATTTTGATCTGGAGCACCAGAGACTGACACCACATAGATCTAAGGTCTTTGGTTTTGATGGCACATTAAACATCTATAGAATTTTCTGAGTTAAGATCCAGTCGTTCGAATGACATCTGGTCTCATTCGAACGCGAACCCTCTTCATTCGAACGAACATCTAACGAGTATCTAATGAGGTAAAAAATTAGGGTTAACTAGGACGTGAGAAATACCTCATTCGAATGGGGAAGCACCCATTGTTCGAACGATAAAGGACTTCGTTCGAACATATAATTCTAACGATATTCTAGAGAGGGGGGGAATCGACCATTTTTCGAGTCGTTAGAATCTCGTTTGAACCTCATTCAAAGGACTCGTTCGAACGACTTATATTTCCCATCAAATGAACTTAAAAATTCTGATTCGACGAGTACGAAGGCTACGATGATGGTTAAACCTAAATATTCGTTCATAAATACTACTTTACATGGAAAGAGATAAAATCGTTGGCACGAGTATTACATTGTTCCCAAAACTTCCAAAATATTTAAGTAACCCGTGAAATTCTGCAAACACTGCAAGTAACCCAAAATGACAGACGTCGTTTAATTTTTGGACGAAATGTGCTTGTGGCCCCCACATGAAGTTTTATGTGGTTTTAAGCCACTTTTTTGGGTGCCCAAAGAAGTCTATCATTTTCCCTCTCATTTTTAAGTTTGTAACCTCACCCAAGGTATGTCTCAACCTTTAAATACTCAAGTACAACTATCTTAGGAGAACAAGGAACCAAAATCACAAACTTAATACCTGAAGCACCACGTCCAAGGAAAGGATTTGCTATTGTGTGTAACACCCCGTGATTTTAAACCCTAAAATCTTTTATAAATTAAAATTTGGGGAAAAATAAAATTTTTGAATTAATTAATTTTTATACTTAAAAATTTTGGTTTTTATTTATATAAAATGAGATTTTAATTGGAATTGAAATCAGGATTTAATATTAGAAATTATAACTTTTTGTACAAAGATGGGGGATCTCGATTTGGCAGGGTATCCGAATCGGGACCGGTTCTCTCTAGTGGCTGGCGAAAATTATCATTTTTTTATAGTGTTTGTGTTGTACTCAAACTCTTTTCTTTTATTAAAATATAAAGGCACGGGTTTAGGGTTTTTATAATACATTTTAACCTTCTCAAAAAACAGTAGCCTCCCATATTTTTACCTCCTCTCATTTATAAAATCTAAACCCCATTTAAATCAACTTTCAACCCAAGTTTTGTTTGAAGACCTAACGAAGTTTTATCAAGGACGTCCAACAACGTGTCTTTACTATTTTTGCGAGAGGAATGCAATCGTGTAATAAGATTATAAAGACAATTTCTTTACAGGCATGAATACTTCTATTCTTCTTAGTATTATGCATTTTAAATGTTTCGTAAACTCTAATGATTGTTATTTTTCATAAAATAAATTAGAGATATTAATTAGGAAAGGTGAAACTAAAGTTGGTACTATTTTTATTCAACTCTCTAAGATGAATTAAGACTCAAAACTCTTGCATGATTAGATTAGAGTTTGGGATTCTATTAGAATATATGGACGTTCGCATGTTAGAATAAATCGTATGAATTTTATAATTTGAATTCGACTCATAAAAATCATGTTATTGATGTGTATCCTATAGAACAGAAATTTATTGTTGTATGCCTCCGAAATATGTATGTAAATGAAAATTATATAAGTTGTTAAAACTGAAAATGTTCAAAAATAAAATTAAAATGTAAAGGACATATATTGGTTGAATTGGAATCTTGAAATATATTTGGAAGAATTGTGTTATAATTGGAAAAATATGCCTTATGTGATTGTTAATTATGTTAATATTCAACACCATGGGAACAACTGGATTGTTGGGTAGCAATGATTTCACCTTATTTTAGGTTGCATGTTAAGTATGGGACTAGTGGGTATGCCTATATAATTGTTATCACTTTCTAGGTATGGGTCTAGTGAGTGTTAGTTTCTACGAATGGGCATTTTTTGAGTGGGGATAAGTAGTACACTTTTTCGTTGTTCTGTTAGCTTAGGTGCAAGACTATATGGTAATTATCGATAGGTATTCTTCTCAGGGGATAGGCTAGGATACACTTGTAGTTTGAAGATCTTTAGGTATGGTACTAGGGATGGTTTGAGGATTTAAGTCTCGGATAAAAGGTCAGGCTATTAGAAAATAATGAAGTTGATAAAATGGGAAATTAATGTCTGACATAATAAACAGGTAATAAAATGAATTCTCATAGAAAATAAGTGCATGGCTAAAGAAATTAAGATAGTTGGTTATAGCGATGTGGGTCGGTATTGGTGTCACTAATAAGTGTAGGGCTATGAAAATTGGGTTGGTTGGCTATTGTGACGTGTCTTACGTGCAACATCGCCAATAAGTGCAAGCCTAACAAAATTAGGTCGGCTAGCTATAGAGAGGGGAATGTGTGAGGTGTAAAACTTTAGGCGGGCCAAAATATGTGCAGGATCAATTGAATGATCAGTTGGCTATAGTGGTGGCGCGATAATAATATTTTGGTTAATTGAATTAAATTAAATTGATAGCTTTAATAAAAATTTAATGATTGAAACATCATAATTGGACTTGCACATTCTTGTGGCTTAGGTATGTGGGTAAAAAATGCTAGTTCATTTTTACTCGCATGTTAATATATATCTTGTTTAAATTAAAGTACTCTATTGTGATATTTATCATGTATAATGCTTATGTCTAGGTTTACGGGTCCTAATTAGGAGGATTAGCTAGTAATCATGCAATGGGCTCTGACCTATTGCGTTGACTAACATTTCAGGTATAGTGCTGGAGTAGCTACATAAGATGGATTGGAGATCTTTGGATTGTAGCAGGAGATTTATTTTATACGCTTTAGTACTAGTTTGATTTATTTCCATTTCGTCATTTTATTATCAGATTTTATGTAAACGTCGCATTCTAGGACCCCCAAGTCTCTCCTTAGGTCCCTAGCACCTCCGCATTCAACACAAACCCTAGGTCATACTCCAAGTACCGATCTAGAGGCCACCGAGCGCTCCCAAGCCCCGTTTTACTCCGATAAACTTCAGTGTTAGATTAAAATCTCAATGAATCTTCAAAGGGCTCTAAATTCCCTTTTCAATGGTTCGTTCGTGCATAAAACGGCATAACCAGTAGGCACTCTCGGGCCCTGATTTGACCCTAATCAACTTCACCGTCAAGGAGAAAGCTCAATGAATCCTCAAAGGGCACTGAAACCCCTTTCCAACAGTTTGTGACATGAACAAAATTATATAACCTTTGAGATGAACGATCCATTTTTCCCCAAAAACTGATTTAAAGACCAACGGGCACTCCCGAGCTCCGTTTGACCAAAGTTAACTCTTAAGATCAAATGATGCTGAACGAATCTTTAAAAGGAACTCAATAACCTTTCCTACGGTCCACCCCATGCGCAAATTAGCCTTACAGTACGGGCGAACAAACTATTTTACTTCGAAAGCTCACCTGGCCTCATTGGACCAAAGTCAACTCTTCGAACCGATCGAAGCTCATTGGAAAGTCGAATTACCTCGTACAACCTTTCCAACGGTCTGCCCTGTGCTTGATTCGAACTTACAGTTTGAATAAACGATCCATCTTCGTTTGACGATCATCCATCCAAATGATCGACGGGGGATTTCAAGCCCCATTTCCAAAGTAACTCCCAGACTCGGGAGAAAACTGAAGGAATCTTAAAGGTATCCGAATTACCTTTCTAACGGTATTCCCTGTGCACAATTTGGACTTACGAATTACATTTTTCGATCATTTTTTCAAAAAATCTGCACGAGATTGCCAATTGGCAGGTCTATTTCCCTACGTATCTGTAATGTGTCTTTGGCTAACTGTCGATAGGCAGGGCAAGGACTATGTCGATCAGCAGTCCCTCTACCATATATAAAGATAGCATGACTCACTTCAAAGGGAACCCCAGATCCATCAATATCAATGATCTCAACAACATTCTTCTGCAATAAGCAAGGTTCCCTTGTGTGAAATTCCTTTCCACCTTTCCTTCCCATCATTCTCATTCCCAATTTATCAAAACTCTCATTCTCCCTCATCCAACATCCATTCTAACTTACAAGGGATCTCATCAAGGATCAAGGTTAAGCCTCAAGTTTCCAAAGAAGGTCAAAATCTCTATTTGAATTTCTTTATTTTTGCATTAGTTAATTTAAATTCTTAATTTAGCTTTTACTTTAGATCATACACATTAATATCTCATCATTTATTAGTTATATTGCACATATTTTATTTTCTATAAAAAAATGAAGAAAAAGACGGTTACATCTGTAAATTCCGACGGGAGTCTTCATCATATTTTCTCAAAACTAAAAATATCGTTTCCACACACACATATATAATAAAATCTTCGTTAGAATCTATGGGATAAACCCCACCCTTGTGTCGCATACGAACTACGTAAACTTTGATGACTTTATAGGCTAGATAAGCGTCTCAGGCTAAAATTTGAGGCTCGAATCGTATTTTCATATTTTTCATCTTTTTCCTTTTTTATCCATACATTATTAATATATATCATACTGGTGATTAATACTTGCGTCTTATCTAACACATATTATCGTTTCATTGTGACGATCAATATCTTGATAAGCACACATATCAGATTTTCTAATTATTATTTTGGGAACATTCATATGGATGACCTCACTCCATCCTTTCCATGGTGCGAGTTGAGCGATTTCGATCTCCACTTATATATACATGCACACACACTTCACGAAGAAATTAAGAAAAATAGTAACATAAGACCATGAGAGACCGAAAGGGCGGGAGGACTGCCTAACACCTTCCCATTTCATAACTAGCCCCTGAACCTCTTATCTAATTGGTTTTGTAAGCATCAATTTGTCTTTGATGTCATTCTCGTAAGGCAACGACGTGTTCTTTTGCCTGTTTTGTGCAAAAAAGGCTGGTGACTCTATCTCTTTACACCACCCCAACACCAATGAGGGCCAAAGCACCCCACGATATAGTGAGGGTAACGGGACCCTTTTCTCTCCATCTGCCCCCCCCCCCCCCCCCGAAAGCTCCTCGAGGGAGGAGACTAGAAGATTTTTTCTCAAGGGATGGACACAGTGTCTACTCTGCTAGGGAAGTGACTTAAGAGGTATAGACTCCATTTGCATGGGTGTTATAATTTTCTTCTTGTATGAGTAGGCACCTACCTGTATGTTACCTTTTTCCCTCTATTGTTTCTTTTATAAAGCCACCTCATGTTTATACTACCTCTTACTCACTTTTTACTTCACACACTTGTAAATAATCTCTATTTACACCTCACACTACTTACACTTGTATATAGGTCCACTTATACCCACATGTTGCACACACAACTTAGAATATCCATGTTTAGGTGTCACTAGCACACACCTCCACTTATCACACTTATATATATCGATGCTCACTCACACTTATCACGCACCACTTTTGGATGATACATGCTTAGGCTCACTACCACACACTCACTTATAGATACTCACACATAACTCACTCCCACGTACCCATGCTTAGTGAAATATCCATGCTCCATGATAGATTTACTTTTCATGATACTTGCACATTCTTACCTATTAGTATAATTCTCATCATGCGAAATAAAATACTCTCTCCATAATATACTAATCAAGAGTCATGTATTTTGCACACTATATCACCAAGAGCATGGCTATTGACCAAAAAAAATTCCCTTACTAGGGGGTCACTTTGTGATATCACTCTCACCTTCCATTGGACAACTACCTTTGATGTATATCGAACGGTTCCCCACGCAAAGTACTGCTTGACCGAAGTCATGACGGGAGGTATATAGCAAATAACTCGTTCACGTACGTCGAGTATATATAATTCTCTCTCACATGTATTGTCCCCATAATGTGTATAGTGAAGCAATTCACGTATACTTAGGTATATCAAATAGCTTGTCCAAACGTACCGATTGCCCTCAAAATCAAGACGTGTATCATGGATGTTATGCCAAAGGTGGGAACCTTTCCACTAACCTAAAAAATGCATAACCTCATATAGGCATCAAACCTAGGGCACTCATATTTAGTTTGCAGGTTACTACCCGAAACTCTGCCGAAATGCTGGGTCGACATGCCTCCCAAATTTTCTCACGTTTTCGTCTTTTTCCAAAATGTGACCCTATCCATGATCCTGAAAACAAGTCAAACCGTGTTTTATATATTTCTCAAACTCAATTTTTCCTAGGCTCGGGTCCTGTCCGGCATTTGTTTTTTCATTTAGGTAAACCTAATACAAGTGAAAACATAACAACAACAACAACAACAACAACAACAACAACAACAACAACAACAACAACAATAATAATAATAATAATAATAATAATAATAATAATAATAATAATAATGCTAAAACTCTTCTCTCATTTTCCCTTCGTCCTTACCAAAAGTATCAAAAATATTTTTCCCCTTCTTATCAAAACACCAAAAACATTTTTCCTCCTCTTCTATCAAAATACCAATAACATTTTATCTTCCTATTTCCAAGAAAAAAATATACCAAAACTTTTTCCTCTTGGTTCTAAAAGATCCTTCCCTTTTTACTTCAAAAACAAATTCAAATCATTTTTCCCTCTCAGGACAATCGCATACCCGACCCTTAGCCTGGCTCCCTATTAGTTTCGGTCTTTCGTCGAACTTCCCCGAAGCTCTGTCAATTCTCCCGCTAATTCCTTTGAGTTTGGAATCCCCCTTAACCAACTTTCCATAGAGAACGCCAATCAAGTACTGAATGTACATCCTGATTTGATGATGGTCCTATTATAACTTATGGCTAAGATTAATAACCATCAAATCGAGATTCATGAGATGCAGCGAAACTGAGTCCCTATTCTGGAAGATCCCGAGGTCCTCTTCCTTGGTGCTATGGGTCTGCCCGCACCTGAGCCTATTTGGGTTTCGAAAGAATATCAGCATGCTCCATGTTTCCCTCCTACTAATGGGCCATCGCCAGTTTAGCTCCCTATGTAAAACCTTGCTCAGCAAGGGGTTAACCTCCCAATGCCTACCGATCCTAAGGAAGACGAGTCGAACAAGGTTAAGTAGGAATTAAGTTGTTGACCAAGAATTTTAATCAGGTCTGAATCTTCGAGAACTACATGGATTACACCCATATGTCTCCCTACCCTAAAGCAAGGCTCTCAAAAAAGTTCAAGAGGCCCAACATTGATAAGTCTGGGGTAGCGGGACCCTAATTATTCATTTTCAAAGTTACCATCGAGCCATGACTCTTTGAGGTGCCTCCAAGGAAATAATGACACGGATGTTCTAACAGACTTTGAAGGACAACACTCTTTGTTGGTTTATATCCCTTGAAGAATCCATAATTCGCAGTTAGGAGGATGTTTCCCGGGATATCATGTCACAATACAAGTACAATGAGGAGTTAGAGGTTACACGTCATGATTTAGAAATTCTCAAACAGATTCCCAGAGAACCTGTCAGTAATTTTATAGCAAGGTGGAGGGAGAAAGAGGCCACCATGACCAACTGGCCTTCTGAAGCGGAGAAAGTTAGTATTATAAAGAAAAACTTCTTAGCGCATGTCCGAGTGGCGATGGGAGGATAGTATTACCCACATTTTTGGGCCCTCTGAGAAGCAGGAGTTAAAATTGAAGAAAATCTTGCTAAGAAAGAAGTTGAGAAAAAGAATGTATCATGATAGTTTACTCAAAGAAAATATGAGAAGCCTGCTACAATCTCGACCATCAATAACATTTCACAGTCTGCTACCTCTCGGGCACTAGAAAACTATTCTAATCCCTCCAAAAAAGAATACACCGAGCTTTATGCTCCCCTATCCAAAGTCTAACAAGCCTTATTGAGACAAAATCTCATCAATCCATTGGACCCTTGTCCATTACCAAACCCACTTCCCAAAAATTTCAAACCCAGTGTCCATTTTGATTTCCATCAAAATGTCGGCCATACCACTGATCAATGCTTCCATCTTTAGAATATAATCCAAGGTCTGATTGACCGCGGTACCATCTCCCCACCAGCCAATCCCAAACCAAACACTACTCACAATCCACTCTCAAATCATGCAAATGCTATTTTCCTAGAGGATGATGCAAAATTTGACCCATATACTTAGATTGTACATAGTAAATCACCCATTATACCAAAATATTTGCCAAACCCCTTAAAGTTTGCCCATATCTTCCCCAACGCCATACTTGTTTTGTCGACCAGGCCCTGTCGCTTCTTACAAGAGCATGCATTGTCGTTCGTACTCATTCCGGAGGGAAGGATATGGAATTTCTAGCGGTACTGAACCATATTTTAGATTTTGGACTGAAATTTCCCTCAGAAATGACCATTAACTACCAAAAGTTTAGCACCTTGTTCATGGAAGCCCAAAAATGGGCTCACGAGTCAGATAATTGGGTAGTGCCCATTGATAAAGTTAGCTTAGAGGATGTAGTTTAGATCACGGTAGGTTTATTTCGACAGAGCAATGAGATTTTTAGTATATTCGAGTTACTCGATGTCTTAAAGCTATAAAGGCAATTGGTCCCTTGACTTCTACATATCCTCGTTGAGTGGGAGGATCTATATGAAGAAGCCATGGAAGTTATGGAATGCATTGACTTCTCATAGAAAGATGACATCTTGGTCGTCGGATGGGGGGACAAATTTGATATTTCAGATGAAGATCCATGATAGAAAAAGGTTACCCAGTGATCAGTGTATGTGGGATTATATTGGTTTGCTAGAAAAGATAAACAAAGTGTCCGAACAGCCCGGGATAGATGAAAAAAAGAAGGTTTTTATTCTTCCCCTCTTTTGTAAGCCACGTGACAAGACATGGGAGGCACTACCATAGTTCAAACCCTCAATCTGCAATGAGAGATAAACCAAAAGGTATTGTTAAGAAACTTCTCATGCCGAAAATAACCATCGAGGAGAGTAAGATCCTCGACCAGTTGAAGAAAACTCAGGCTAACATCACTTTGAAGGGACTCTTCATGTATTCCCAGCTATATCGAAATTCCTTGATCAAATTACTTATTGGGCCCACAGTCCCTCCTTCTACCACTCCAGAACAAGCAGTGAACTTGGTCGAATACTTAACTTCTACTAGAATAAGCTCCTTATTTGAGGAAGAAATCCCTATGTTTGGTCATTATCATAATTATGCTCTCAATATCTCTGTTAAGGTAATGGGGAAGACAGTCCCACGTACACTCATTGACAATGGATCAGCACTTAATGTTTGTCCATTAAGAACCCTCAACTTTTTAGGTTTTAATGTAAGCGACCTTGCTCTAACTTTCGCCACAATGTGTGCATATAACAATACTCGTCGTGAGGTGATGGGATCCATAAAGCTTACAATAGGGGTTGGCCCTATAAATCCTGTTAATGATTTCTAGGTAATAGATATACCGGTTTGTATCAACCTATTTCTTGGTCAACTGTGGCTTCACAGCATCAAGGGGGTATCTTCCCCTCTCCATCAGAAACTGAAGTTCTTCTCCAAGGGGATGGTCATTACCATCTTCGGCGATGATGATAACATTGAGAATGCGAGCACCAGTAAATTGATACTAGAGATATAAAATGGTGCGAATGATATGACTCCATCTAGTTTTCGAGCTGAACCAGAGTATATCTAGAGCACAGCCATCATGATAATATCAACGTGATATAGATGTTCAAGAATATGCACTTTATCCCCGGACTGAGCTTAGGACAATGACAATAGGGGATACTATAACCCATAGTGCTAAAGAAAACCTTTTCTCCATATGTCATAGGTTCTCAACCATCATCAGAGGAACTCAGAATGCTCTGCCAACCCCGATTGAAGGGAAGGTTATAAAATGCCAAGAAATTGTCAAGAGATTCCTTGAACGGGAGATTCGTCAAAGAGGGTAAATTTTGTCCCTCTTGTGGCTTTCCCAAACTGTGGTATGATCATGTGGAATGGAGATTCCACATGATGAAGATGAAGCCAGTAATGGATATCTTCTTCCAAGACAGCTGCTCATGGATCAAAAATTCCCAGCATCAAGTGCAATTGCTCATTGAAAAGATTACAGCTATTACAAAGGTTTCTTAAGGAAATGACTCTGATGACTCATTCGATCTACAAACACTTGGGCTGGCACTCTACATAATCCAGTCAGACACTACATCATCGAATCCATCCATCCTGATCAAGACTACTGATGCACCCCTCCTCAACTAGAATGATATACCAGCTCCACCCACTAGAAAAAAAACAGATGTTTATCCTATATCTTATTCTTTTATTGTTCTTTATTCTGATCATAATGTAATTGAGACCTCATTTGATGAGTTTCTCGATGTTATTTTTCCCAAGAATGAAATAAATGAAGATTTTGAGTATTTTGTTGTGCCTTATATTAATTGTCTTGATTTTAATCAAACTCTTGATGATGATGATTTTGCAAATGAATAATTCTTAATTGGTGTTAATAAGGTTAATAACAAATAACATAATTCCATTCAAATTAATGAGGATGAAGCTGTTGTTATCAATCTTTGTTCTAGTAGCCAACTACGCAAGATTAGGATATGGTCCACACTTGACAAGCATGAGCGAGCGCAACTCGAAGAATTATTGAAGGAATTTCTGGACGTCTTTGCATGGTCATATGATGAAATGCTCGGCATCAACCCTGAGATCGCCCAACACGAGATTCCATCTCTCTAGGAATCTAAACCAGATAAAAAAAACCATGAAAGATCCTCACTGAATGGTTGATCAAGGTCAAAGAGGAGGTGGTTAAACAGTTGAACGTAGGATTCATTCGAGTGATTGAATATCCCACATGGTTAGCCAACATTATACCTGTACTAAAATCAGGAGGAAAGGTTTTCATTTGTGTTGATTATTGAGATTTGAAAAAAACCTCTTTAAAAGATGATAACCTGCTCCCCACTATCGACATGATTATGAACAACACAGCCAGTCATGCTCTCAAGTTATTCGTTGATGGGTTTATAGGCAAGATGCACCCTGATTATTAAGAAAAAACTACATTCATCACCCCTTCGGGAACCTTTGGTTACACAGTTATGTCATTCAGTCTCAAAATGCAAGGGATACCTACCAAAGGATTGCCATAACCATCTTACATAATTTGATACACAAAGAGGTCGATGTCTACGTGGATGATATGATCATCAAATCTAAGACTCGATAAGGTCATGTTCCCTCTCTCCGAAAATTCTGTGAATTACTATAGTGATATATAATGCTACTTAACCCACATAAATGTGTCTTCAGCATCACCAAAGAAAAACTCTTAGGATTCATGGTTAGTGAAAAATCAATTAAAGAATATCCAGCCAAACTGAAAGCCATACTCGAAATTCCACCACCCTAAATAAAGAAGGAAGTTTGGGGATTCATGGGAAAATTACAGTATATCAGCCAATTCATTAGCCAGTTAACTTGTATTTGTGAACCCATCCTCAAACTCCTCTGAAACGATTCCACCAAAGTCTGGAATGAAGCTTGTCAGGAACCCTTTGACCAAATAAATCAATATCTAACCCGACCTTTGGTACTCATACCGTCGCATCTTGGTCTCCCTCTACTCCTATACTTGACCATAACAGACAGTGCAGTTGGGCCTTTACTAGCCTAATACATTAAAGAATCCTATAAAGAGAGGTTTATCTACTATGCTAGTCACAAATTGGTCATATATGAAGTCAACTACACTGCCTTGGAGAACGCATGTGTTGCCCTTGTCTGGGATAACCAAAAATTATGGCACTATATGCTCGCTTTTCCCATCAGACTTGTGTCTCTAATGGATCCTATTAAATACCTACTTTAGAAACCTATCATGTCTAGCCAAATGGCCGATGATTGATATTACTAGTCGAGCTTGATATCGTATATGTCACGTAAAAATCCATAAAAAGAAGATCCATCTCTGACTACCTTGTTGATTACCCCATGGAAGAAACTAACGTTTGGATCTCTGAATTCCCGATAAAGATATCCTTTTCACCTCTCAGGAAGACCTTCGATGGCTAATGTTCTTTGACGACCACATCATCGGTCAGGTCCTTAAAAGATGGAAAGTCAAAGATAAAAAACTTTTACTCTTCCACTCCCACCTAGAAGAGCTAGCCTCCCAATTTCGAGAGGTACCCCCAAGATGCTAATAACAAAGACCGAGAAACCCTTCGCAAGCTGGTTGCCTGTTACATTACCTGCGATAAAGCTTTCAAGATAAACTTTGAGGGAACCCACTTACACTACATCACAGGGCCTGACATTAAAGACATGATGTAGAAGATTAACAATAGGGAATGCGTACCTCATGAATGGCCATATGATCGCCTAGAATATTATCCGATAAGGTTATTATTGGACCCCCATAGTTCAGGATTGCACTGTCTATGTCCAAAGATGCCTTAAATGCCAACATTTTTCCAATATCCAACACATACCATCATGAGAATTATAAAACATGACTTCTCCTTAGACCTTTTCCACATGGTGAATCAATTACATAGGGAAAGTTACACCCAAAGCCTCCAATGGACACGACTTCATTCGGTTTAGCAATGATTACTTCATCAAATGGGTCGAAGTCAAGTCATATGCAGTAATGAATGCCAAAAAGGTAGCCAAATTCATCCAGAAGAACATCATTTGTCGGTACGGGGTTTCGTATGAGCTAGTGTCAGATAATGGGTAACATTTTGAGGCAGAAGTCACAGAATTGGTCGATGAGTATGGTATTCAGAGACACAAATCTTCTCCCTACCTATCACAAATCAACAGTGCAGTTGAATCCGCTAATAATAACCTCAAAGCAATCATTAGAAAAATGATCGAAAGTTGTCGAGATTGGGCCGATCAGATCCCCTACGCCCTTTGGGGGCTACCGCACTTTAGTCCGAGCATCTACTGGGGATACCCCTTACTCTCTGGTATACGACGCGATTCAGACTTATGGTTCAAAGGAATTATCCGTCGTCGTTCGACGATCTTCCATCCAAAGGACCGATGGGCGCTTCGGAGCCCCATTTAACCCAAAGTCTACTTCTGGACCTGGGAGCGGCCTAAAGGATTCTTAAAGGTCTCTGAATTAACTTTAAAATAGTATGCCTCGTGCGCGGTTTAGACTTACGAATTACGTTTTATGACCATTTTTTCGAAAAATCTGCACGAGACTGCCAATCGACAAATCCATTTCACTGCTTATAGGCAATGTGTCTTAGGCTACCTACTGATAGAAAGTCTCCTTTCCCTATATAAATAGAGCATGTTCTCACTTTTAAGGGCACCCCATATCCATCAATATCAATGATGTCAGTAACATTCTTCTACAATCAGTAAGGTTTCCTTGTGTGAAATTCCTTTCCACCTTTCATTCCCAACATTCTCATACCCAATTTAGCAAAAATCTCCTTCTTCCTCATCCAACATCGATGTAACTTGCAAGGGAAATCATCAAGGATCAAGGTCAAGCCTCAATTTTTCAAAAAGGTCCAAACATCCTTATCTCTTTAAAAAAAAATATTTTCGTATTAGTTATATAAATTCTTGATTTAGATTTTACTTTAGGTCATACACATTAATATCTCATCATTTATTAGTTATATTGTACATACTTTATTAACGAAACAAAGAAAAAAAGGGTTACATCCGTAAATTCTGACAGGAGTCTTCATCACATTTTCTCAAAACTAAAAATATATTTTCCACACACACATACAATAAAATTCCCGTTTGAATCTATGGGATAAATCCCACCTTTGTGTCGCATGCAAACTATGTGGACTTTGATTCCCTTATAGGCTACATGGGTGTCTAGGGCTAAAACTCGAGACTTAAGTCCTATTTTCATATTTTCAATTTCTTTATATTTTATCCATATATTATTCATATATATTATACTTGTAATTTATACTTATGTCTTATCTAACACATATTATCGTTTAATCATAATGATCAATATCTTGATAAGTGCACACATCATATATTCTAATTATTATTTTGGGAGCATTCCTATGGATGACCTCACTCCATCCTTGCCATTGTACGAGTTGAGCGATTTCAATCTCAACTTACATATATATGCACACACGATTCCTCGAGAAATTACATCCTTGCCATGACAGATCAAAATGGAAGAATGGGTGCCTAACACCTTCCCATTCCATAACTCCCCCCCCCCCCCGAACCTCTGATCTGATTCGTTTTCCAAGCATCAACTTGTCTTAGATGTAGTTCTCTAGAGGTGGCGACATGTTCTTTTGCCTGGTTTGTTGAAAGTAGGTTGGATACTCTATCCCTTTACATCACCCTAACATCGACGACGGACGAAGCACCCCATGATGTAGTGAGGATAGCGAGACCTTTTTCTCTCCCTCGCCGCCACCCCCCGAAATCACCCCAGGGGAGGAAGGGAAAGATTTTTTCTGAAGGGATGACCACACCTTCATTTATGGATTTAGTGGGCCAATCGATTCCACAGTTTTTTATTGTTTTAGATATTTATAGTTGAATTATTTCATTTGAGTTTTAATAAATTTGAGTTGGATTTATTTTAGAGAAAGCTTGGTGATGGATTTTAATTTGCATGAATGTTTATATGGGTAGGATAAATTTGAATATTATCTTGTGAAAAAAAAATAATGTCACATATTTCTTTCACATGCAGAGAATGATATGTTATTTAGTGATACCCGATGTAGTTTGGCAGTGGTTGATGCTAGAGTGCACGGGGTTTTACATAGTGGAACCAATGTTCGAAACCTCACCTCTTGGACTAATACCAATCAATGAAAAGGATTCTTTGTGTGTTCAATTTGTGGGTACATAAACTGATGGATCCACTTATGTGTGCAAGGTCCAAGAATATCATCCCTGGACGTCTTCTCAAGATTAGGGCTCTTGAGCTGGCTATCGTTGCAAACAGAAAAAGGGTAAGGTTGTTGGGTTGTGGATTGTTAGTTTTGTTTCATTTGGATCATAATTGTAATTGTCTGTATTAAGAATTTAGGATATTCCAAATATGAGAAACCCCAAATGGAGTTAATGTAATTTCTAACACTTTATTGTATTGAAATTCAGCTGTGAATGAAATGTCATTTGAGTTGATGAAAAATTACAATGCTGATTAATAGATAAATGGTGTTGAATTTCAACCAACCTCAATATATAAGTAGCAGAATACAAAAAATTAGCATATTGCAAGCATACTAATAAATCCCCAACAAAAAAAGTGGCAACACGCAAATTTTATACCTCGAGAAAAGAAGTGGTTGCAACCCAACTAAATAGGGGAACATTCTTCCAAATAAAAATTAGAAGAGTGTTTTCCTAACTACAAAATGCAAAATGAAACCTCATCTTTAAAAAAAATGCAAAGTCTGGGATGACGGTGGAAGCTGTTAGGGGTTTGGTGTTATTTTCTCAATGGTGGCACCTATCTTTCTTCCTCTTCTTTGGTACTCACCTAAAAAACAACATTATAACCCAATTAAAATTGTGCACAATTAAACCCCAAAATTAAAAGAGTATAATTCATTTACATTGAATAATTTTTCCCTAGCATTATGCATTTCACCCCTCCACTACATCCATCACCCTCAGTCCCGCACTGTTCTTTTTATTTTTTTGGTAGTCACTCATGTTATGACATGTGGTACAACATTCCTTCCAAGTCATAGTAACCCCCCTTCAACCAATTTGTTTCTTAATATACTATAGGTGGTTCACCATCCTCCTTTATCCTTTGCCTTCTTGGTCCTGCCAAGTTATCTAGAGTGTGTTAGGGGAAGGATAGGACATGTTTGGGTTAGACCTAACTTGTTCCATATATCTGTTAACAAGACACATAGAATTTTCATTATTAATATCCAAAGACCTTTTAAATGTGTGTTTTTCTACAGTGGTTCTAAGTTGCATAATCATATCAACTACTTAGGAGGGAAAAAAATCAGGGACGGCCTATTTTTTAAATAACTCTTTTCTTATCTTTCTTATTCTTAGTGTATGTGAGTTATTCCTTATTTTTTATTGCATACTCTCTCACTGCTACTCTAAACAATGTTGCATTAGTATATAGCATACCTATCTTAAATTGAGGACAGAACATATCCCCTGGTGCATTGAACTCTGGTCCACCTTTCTTTGATTTTCCCAACCAACATAGTCCCCATACTCATCTATTGAGATACTAGAAATTCTCCTCAAATTGTCAAAGGGTGCATAATAAGTGTCACTGTTAGTGGCAAGCACTAAATCACAACCCCCAACTCATTGTCACTCTCACCAACCTTTTTCCTCTCTTTACCTTTACCAACCAACTTCTCTTTACTTTTATTTCATTTTACCTACATCCACCCCTTTTATTATCCCCACCTTTATATTTACCTTTATCTACCCCTTTACCCCCTTACCTTTTGTAGCTCTATGTCTTTAGCAACCCCATTATCTTTAGCAACCCCCATTTTCACACCCACCTCATCACTTACAAAATCATGAGTATCAATATCAGACTCATACTTAACTACTCCCCTAGTATATTCATCATAACTCACTTCATAAAAATATCATCATTGTCCATCTCCTCCAAGACAATTGATTTATCATCCCCATCCTCCTCATATTTATTTTCTTCCAAGTATTCAACGAATATTTTAACAATTTTGAGAGAGTTCACAAACTATTTGAGGTGCATTTCTTTCATATCATTCGTAATATGCTTAAGTGCCTACAAAACATTATCACCGGTCATCAAGTATTGGATAACACAATTTAAATTATGATCAAGCTCTTTAATCATTAAAAACAACTCAAGACAGTACATTTCATCTCAGTGGAAAAAGTTAGCAAATGAAACAAATTCACCTGCATAAACACCAACCAATATTAATTAACCACCATGTTGTATTTTTATGAGAAATACCCAAATGCCTTCTCTAAAAGAGAAAAAAAAGGATGGGAAAAATTTGGTCACTCGGTCAAAGTTTGAATAAAAGTACAAGAAATAGAAATAAATAAAGTATTGCAACAGGCACTACAACACATCCCAAATTTGGAGATGAAAAATGTTATCGCCCAAAATTCACGTTTCATCACTAAATGTTTTAGGATGAAATATTTTTCGTCACTTCCTCGTCGCAAAAGGCTCGCCGCTAATAGTTTAAGTTGACACAAGTAAATTTCATTGTCAAAAGCTCTCCTATATCTACGAAAGTATGCAAATAAATTTCATCGCCTGTCACTTTGGGTTACTTGTAATGTTTATAGAAGTTCAGGGAGTTAAGTAAAGAATTTATAAGTTTGGGCGAAAAAGTGAAAAAGGGATAAAGTTCAGTGAAAAAGTGAAATTAACCCTTAGAATAAAATAAACCCAAGTTAGTGGTTCAACATAGTTATCTTAGAATTTTCTTGATAGCAGTCTGATGCTTTTTAGTTTGTTCAAACGTCTATCTAGTGCATTGTGCTAAGTACAGTTGAGCACCAACTGCAATAAAATATAGTACTTCTGACTCATTATTACCACATCTTCCTCTATATGTAATTTTCTTTATGTCTAAAGATCGGACAATGATAAGAGTAATTAATGATTATGCATTATCCATACCAAATAGTTTTAAACCTTTTTTTGGTATAATTATAATGATAGACTAATAATTTGTTAGATTTTTTTGAAATAACCTAAACACCCTTAAGTGTTATAGTTAATAAATAAACTCCAACTCTTTCAAATTTATTTAAAAAAAATTATTAAGACTGTTGTATGTATACAAATAAAAGTACAGATTGATGATGATGATGCTGAAATAAATATAATCATAATGGGATAAGCACAAGTAGATAGTGACACATTATTTGTTCTATAGGAACCCACCGTAGTGGTTAACCCTGTGTCCCTAATCCCAGGACAACACACACACCCAAGTCCAATATTACCAATTACAAGCTACAGATTACAATTCGCCGAGTTCACCATGAATTAAACTAGGCAAATACACACCCTTATTAACCAGCCTAGTCTAAAACAACCCAACTTGAGTGAAAATCAGTCAATGAAATAATACCCAAGTAATAGTGACTATAACACATGCATAACAACATACTCTAACCCAAGATCCCGTGAAGTTGTGCAACACACATATTTAATTTATAAAATTTGATTTAATCAAAACATAAAATATTTAGTTTATAAAAGAAGACCAAACACACGAGAGTTTAAGTCTACTTTTATTGACACCAAAATAAATTTACCAATCAGTGACCAAGTGAGAGGTAAGGTTATAGATTCAAACACACACTTTCAAATTGATTTTTGGACAAGCCAAACCACACACCAAAATTAATCTAATTTTAAAATCAAGAAAATATGATTTTCAACTAAAGTAAATTCCTATTTAAATAGATCAAAAAAATTCAGATTACTTTAGGAGTGTTACAGGAGAAATAACACACACAGCTGAGTTTAAAATTAGTCCAAGTTCAGTTTTAGTTAAGTACAATTTTAGTCAAAAATTAGTCCGAGTCCAGTTTTAGTTAAGGCTAAATTCAGTCCAAAATTTTTCCAAGTGTGAGGTTTCAATATTAAGTCCAAGTTGCTCTGAGTTGGATAGAGTTAAATCAGTGAGTGAGCAAGGAGTTAAAGTGAGTTTTAGTTGAGTTAAGTCGAGTTAACACACCCTTACAACCAAACACACCTGATTAAACAAAATAATGGAACGCACACACACATGTCTTAAGCCCATGCACACACAGTCCACCAAACACACCCAAACACAGTTTATCAAATGTGCACATATTTGAGGCAAATCAAACACGAACAAGAAACAAAAAAATTACTGTGTTTGGGTGTGTTTGGTGAACTGTGTGTGCATGAGTTTAAGACATGTGTGTGTGTGTGTTCCATTATTTTTTTTTATCAGGTGTGTTTGGGTGCTCTGAAAATAAAGTAGATTTAAACTATATATAAATAAATATATATATATATATATATATATATATAAAGAAAGAAAGAAACAGACTTATAGCTCAAGCCGTAAACGTCTTTGCAAATGAGTTATGTAGGAAGGAGAAAAAGAGATGAGCCACTTGTATGATTTAAATCAGCAAACCCGTAGTGCTTTGACCAAAAAAAACAAAAACTTCAAGGCTTTAAAGTAGCTCAATAGAAAATTCGAAAACCCAGCTCAAACACTTAACCTCAGATCATAAAACTAAACAGCTAACCCTTAACTTTTAAGGGTACTAACCATAAAGAAATGAAACCAAAAATATGCGTAAAGGAACAAAACTCTTATCCACAAAACAACTCTCAAGAACTTATGTAGAGAGAGAAAGAGAGAAAACTGAGAGTAAAATGTTGGCTGAGATTTTAAAATGCCCAAACCCTAAAGCAATGAAAAATCCTCATCGCATGAAATAAATACCCCAACAAAAGTGGCAAGGTCCGTAAATAATAAACAAGCCACACAAGGGTACTCAAGACTATTCCCATAGGCGGCTGTGGATATAAATGCCAAACCAAAAAAAACAAGGGCACATGGGTAACATGGATATCATCACATCATCTTTACTCGAGTTTGATGGAATTCTACTTAAATGGGATTATGTTATAGTTGCATAATCATTGAAAGTATATAAATATATTAATATGGTACTTATAATTTGAATTAAATATTAATTTATTTGGATTGATAGGTTTAAGGTCTAATCCATCAAGTCCAACTCCACCATAGAGAAACGCAAACACAGAGTTAAGAATCCAAGGTGAGTGTACTCACGAGAACGATGTATTTTTATATTGTTATGGATATAATCGTGACATTATGAATATGAAATTGTTTCATTATTTGTTTACCAAAATGGAAAGTTAATCCCCGACCCGAAATGAGGGTGGATTGTATATTACAGATAAGGGGTTACTCCTGGCTAGGAATGGGGGTGAATGGTCTATTGCAGACAGGAGGTGTAAAATATGGTTCAAAAAGTTATGCAACTTTTATGAATGGACTGGATCAGTTTATGCATTAGTATATGGATATGATTTAGTGCATTTAATTTCATGCAATAGTATATTAATGATACATTCATTAAGCTATTTTGTTCACAGTTCCTATGTTTATACTTTTCAGGCCTTGTGATTTCACGGTCAAATCTAGGAAGTTGGGTTGTGTTAGCAAGGAATGGAAAGAATAATAAGTTTTGTTAAATGGAAATGATGTAATTAGGTTAAATTATTTTTCTAGCAAGTTTGTATAAGTATAAGTATTTTATTCTTGTAAAAACAATTAGTTTTATGGACTTTCGTTGATGACTCTATAAGTAAAATGCATGTTTATGGTTTTGCTAATTGAAATATGGTTGAACTCACTTTGACTTTCAATCTTAATCATAAGTAATTGGATTGGGGTATGTTCTCTTTTGGTATGAGAGCCTAAGTTTTAGAGGTTCTGGAGTTAAAAGAGTCTAGATTTGGCATTGAATATAGGAAATTCTTATATTAGCTATTATGTTAGAGAGGATATGTATATAGTATGTCGTTATATGTTTGATTCATTTCAGATATAAAAGAATGGAATGAGGGAATGTTAATGTGAGAGTAGAAAATGAAGCTTCTAATATTCCAGCGGAAGCGGAGGTTGAGCAGCCTATTCACATAAATGCAAAATTTGAGCCAAAATAATTAATGGATATGTACAAATTGGCACATGTTATGACTTAAATGGTAGAGCAACAAGATAGGTTTATGGCTGACATAAAAAGACAATCAGTTAGGCAATTGGAGTCATAAGCATTAGCTATGGCTGAAGAGGTGATACATCGAGAAAAGAGGAATACTTCACATGATAAATTTATTAACATGAATCCACCATCATTCGAATAAGCAATTGATCCTACTGAGGCAGAGGTATGGGTTAAAGAGATTGAATTTATATTTGGGGTAATGATAATGAATGAAATCCAACAAGTAATTATGGAAACTTATATGCTGAAAGGAGAAGCCAAGTATTAGTGTGATGAAACCAAGCATTTGGTGTTTACTCCAGGAGGTGGGGATGTGATCTCAGGGGATTTTTTTATTAAATCTATGTATGATAAGTATTTTCCTCCAATGTATTCGAAAGAAAAGGAGAATGGGATATTTTATGTCGACTAAAGGAAGGATGGCAGTCAGAGAATATGAAGTTAAACTTATAGCATTGTCCGAGTTTGCTTCAAGATTTATACAGAGTGAGGGAGACAAGTGTATTTGATTCCATGATGGACTAGAATTGGTCAATGAATTATGATTATCGGCTTTAGAGACTGTTAATTATTAACCATTGGTGAATAAATCCATGCTAGTAGAAAATGATGTGAATAAAGCATGAGGGAAATTAGAACAAGGTGGAAAAAAAGTATATTTGATCCTACTTATCAAAAGGGTGGTTATAAAGAATATTCAAGGCCTGGTGGGTAGAAATTTCAGTATGGTAGGGGAATGGGAGGTAGTGCTCAAAAGGGTTCACCTACTAATGGAAAAGGTTTAGGATTTTCAGCATAAGAAATCAAAATGTTGGTTTCTTTTATGGGGCAGAAAGCCATATAAGAGAAATTGTCCAAAGTTACCGAATGTAGAATGTTTTAACTGTCACCAGAAGGGTCATCTGAAAAAGAATTGTCCTATTTTAGTGGCAGCAGTTCCACTTAATAGTCTGGGGCGTAGTAAAGGATCATATTCGAGTAGTACAAGTAGAGGAAAAGGTATAGGACAAGCAAGTTGATTCAAGGCTTTAGGAGAGTGTTTGCTATGATGTTTCAAGATGCTCATGATACATCGAAAGTTGTTACATGTAAACTTTCTATTACAAATCCTAGATCTATGCATTTATTTGTAACATTATCTATTATTCAAATTTGGGTATACCATGTTCATTTTTCAATTACGCTTTATAGATTTCCTACCCCAATGAAAAGTGTGATTCTGGTTAAGCATGTTTATAAAGATTGTGTTTTACGAATGGATGAGCGAGATTTACATGTTGATTTAATACTATTGGCCATTTGGGATTTTGATATTACATTGGGGATGGATTGGTTATTGTTGTATTATAATTCTATTAATTGTTTTCAAAAGGAAGTTATATTCCATCTATTGGGTGAATCCGAGTTATGATTTATAGGCGAAAGGAATGTTGTTCTTAATTGTCTTATATTAGCAATTAAGAGCAGGAATTTGTTGAGTAAGGGTTATATAGGATATTTCTCCTATGTGGTTGATACTAGCAAAGAGACAATTAAAATTGAAGACATAATAGTGGTTAGAGAATTTTCGATATAATTCTAGACGACTTGCTAGGATTACCACTCGATATGGAACTAGAGTTTTTCATTGAATTACCTACATATTCTGGTCTAATTTTCATTTCTCTATATGGAATTGAACCAAGAGATTTAAAAGAATTGAAAGTGAAATTACAAAATCTGATAAGTAAAGGTTGTATTCAGCCTAGTGTTTTAACAAAGGGATCCCCAGTGTTATTCGTGAAAAAGAAAGACGAAATGGTGTGATTGTATATTGATTATCGGTAGTTAAATCAGGTGACCATTGGAAATAAATACCCACTACCATGTATCGACGATTTCTCTTATCAATAACCCGGTGCCATATGTTTTCGTAGATTGATTTGATATCGATTACCACTAATTGAAAGTAAAAAATAATGATTGTTGATACCTAAAATTATCCACCTAAGTGGACCAATAAGAACTGGACAAATGTCTTCTTACTTGGCCGAAATCCTAATCAGCATATAGCAGCTCGGTAGACATGCCGACCAATATGAAGAATGCAGACCATTAATACCAATGAAGCATCACCATATTAAAGCTCGTACCACACATGGGTCACATAACCAATAGTCATATTCATTTTGTATGGTGTAAATGCTTAATTGCATAAAGTCATTCCATCCCTTGATATTCCAACTCTTGATCTCCGGGTCACTATAAATTCTTTGTATTCCTTTAATCAAAGGACAAGATAGAACAACTTCTAGGATATTCATTTTTATAAGAGTACCTAACTTTTTATAATCTCTGAAATTAATACCATAACAGTGGACATAGGACTTCTTACATAGCCAAACCACTTTGAAATCCTGAGTCTCTCTTTTATTATTTCACTATAATTCTATATTTTTTGTGATTATAAATTTGGATCATATCATTTTTTAGCATCAACAGATTGGCATTATTTATGGGAAACGTGTGTCTAAACGTTGTTTTCAAATGCATACACCCTTGCTCAAGGCAAAATGAATGATCCAGATCCAATTGCCAGGAACGAAGGCAACCCGACCATTCCATTTTCTTCGCCTACAGTAGCCGACCTAAATAGAATTCTGGCTAGTATTGCTAGGGGACAAGATGCTATATAAGAATCCATGAGATAGTTAGCTCAGCCATTACAAGACAGATATCCAACCCTATCTGGGCATCAAAGAGATCCTTCGCCAAGGAGAAATATGTCGCCTCTGCCTCCTCGACATAGCCGACATAGTTATTCCACATCATCACATGATTGGACTTATCATCCACGAGTCAGTTCATCAATTAGACCCTCAGATTTCTATAATGGACATTCTTTCTCTCCTGAAAAGCTAAGCATCTTGAAAAGATTGAGCAGGGCTTCACCTTTTGACCATTTAGGACCTTGAGCAAATAGAGACCCGCTTAGAGCATTGTCCATGAACACTTTGAACATGCCGAGAAGAATTCTTAGGAAGAGAGATCAGTGCAGACACATGGTCGGGATAGTTGAGCTCCTTTACACAAATCTGATGCAAGCAATCCTTTATGGAAAGGATCAATCTAGCGGCTGGAAGATCAGCTAGGAAAGATGGAAAAAGCAAAGAATCCCTTGCAGCGCTATTTTGTTAAAGGATCCCCTTTTATTCAGGCGATTGTGGATTTTACTACTCCATCTAAGTTTAAAGCTCTTGTGATCACCCCCAAGTATGATGGCAAAACTGATCCAATTCAATATATTGATCAATATCAAGCTGCCACTATCATTTATTTAGTTCCCGATGAGATGAGATGTATATCATTCTCAAGTACCATTACGGGTTCTACCCATATATGATACAATAACTTACCCCAAGAACAAATTACCAACTTCAACCAGCTTTTCGAGCTGTTTACTAGAAATTTTTATTTTGGAGCCAAGACAGTAAAAAGAGTAGCCCATCTCTTGAGCGTATGGCAGCGAGTGGGGGAAACTACCAGGGAGTACAACACTCGTTTTAGCAATGAGAAATTAGAAGTGATCGATTACGAGGAGAAAATATCTATCACTGCTCTAATGAGTGGATTGCTTATTGAGAAACTATATTATACTCTAGCCAAAGATCCTCCTAAAAATATGGCTGAGCTCATGGAAAAAATAGGAAAGATAATGAACATCGAGGAAGAAATGGCTGTAAAATAGAGTCCAGCTTCTAAGCCTGATAAAAAGGATCAAAAATAACATAAGGAATAAAAGTCAAAAAAGAGGACAAGCTCAAAAAATATGGAACCTATACTCCATTGAGTGTTACCATTCACCATATCCTAAAGGAAATCAAACACAATAAGGATTTTTGATGGCCTGAAAGGTTTAAGGGACCCCCTAACAAGAGGGACATATCTAAATATTGTGAATTCTATAAGGACCATGTCCATACAATAGATAATTGTATCTCTTTAAAGAATGAAGTATAATTTCTTATCCGTAGAGGAAAATTAAACAAACTTATTAATCAGTGAGAAGGAAGAGAAGCGAGAGGAAGTTCAAATTCTCCATGCAAACCCAGAGATGACAGGAAGAGAAATCATGAAGATGATCCCTACCTTTTGAAGAAGCGTAAGCAACTAGAGTGTGAGGTAGCTATGATCATTTTTGGTTCATTTGATTGTCAGGTAATTATAGGTGGTGATGCAGGAGGAGGCGACCACACTGCCGAGAGAAAGGCATACTTGAATGAGGCCCCAGCCTATTCTTATATCTAGAGAATCAATCTGAACGAAGATGATCGGCCCAGAAATGTCAATAAAGACAAATTGGTAATCGACCTTTTCAAGAATGACCTCTATGGGGTACTTTATCCCCATGATGACCCATTGTTCATAAAAGATAGGATTCGGGATGCCGTCCTCGCTAGGGTTTTGAATGGCAATGGGAGATCTGCAGATATTATGTTTTACCCTTACTTTTAGAGTTTGGACTTGAAGCTCGGCTAACTGGAACCTTACCACAAGCCATTAATAGGATTTATAGGTGAAAAGGTTTACCCTCTTGGGATAGTCAAGTTATAAGTGTTGTTCGGCATATGGTCATTGAGTCGTACGGAGAAAATAATATTTTTGTGATGGGTAAAAACATTCAATATGCCTATAATGCGATCCTTGTCAGGGTAAGATTGAAGAAGTTCGAAGTTATTCCATCCAAAGTCCATCAATGCTTGAAGTTTCCAACTGATTTTGGGGTAGGTGATGTGAAAGGCGACCAAATGGTGGCTCGAGGATGTTATTTATCCTCAGTCGAGCAAGAGGACTTGATGGAATTGAAGAAAAAGACCACCACTTATCAAGTAGATACCACTAAGCCCAACGGTGAATCTGAAGTTAAAACGTTAGATCCCTGAGATGAGACAGAATTAGTCAAGGGACAAATTATGGAAGCTACTGAAAGCATTATCCTGGATGATGACAAGTCAGAGAGAACTACCGAGACTGTCTCAACGCTGAATCCAATCCTCAAACGGGAATTAATTATGATCCTAAGATAGTGGAGAAATGTATTTGCTTAGAGCCATGAGAATATGTTGGGTATTGTTCCCAATTTCCTTTGTCATGAGTTCAACATCAATAAGGATGCAAAGATAATCAAGCAGAGGCATAGAGTTTTCAGTTCGAAGAAGAATCAAACTATCTAGGAGGAAGTTGAGAAGCTCCAATAAACCCAATTTATTGAATATGTTAAGTATCCAACCTGGTTAGCTAACGTTGTGATGGTAAAAAAGAAGAATGATAAATGGAGGATATGTGTGAATTTCATTGATGTGAATAAAGCTTGCGTAAAATACCACTTTCCCTTATCTAAAATTGATCAATTGGTGAAAGCAACATCAGGACATGAGCTTTTAAGCTTCATGGATGCTTATTCTGGGTATAACCAGATTGAGATGAAACCGGAGGACAGGGAAAGAATAACTTTTATCACTAATCGAGGAACGTATTACTACAACGTAATGCCCTTTGGTGTCAAAAATTTCAGAGTGACGTATCAAAGGTTAGTGAATAAAGACTTTGAAGAGCATATAGGAAATAATGTGGAAGTTTATGTGGACGATATGTTAACAAAAAGCAAGAAAGCCTCAGATCATATCAACAATCTCAATCAGACATTTGACCAGCTGGAAAAGCATCAGATGAAGCTGAATTCGACCAAGTGTGTGTTCGGGGTCCAAAAAGGAATGTTCCTTGACTTCATATTCAATCAAAGGGGAATTGAAGCTAATACAGTAAGGATCAAAGCTTTGATAGAAATACAGTCGCCAATTTGCAAGAAATGTATACAAAGGCTCACTCGGAGAGTGGCAGCTTTAAACGGATTTATTTCTCGGTCAACAGACACGTGTTTGCCATTTTTCAAGGTGTTGAGAAAGACTTATGAGTGGAATACAGAAAGTGAAGAATCATTATAAGAATTGAAGAAGTTCCTAAAGTCTCCACCTTCGTTATCTCGACCAGTTTGGGGAGAGAAATTGTACTTATACGTGGCAATTTCTAAATTTGCATTTAGCTCAGCCTTGGTTAGATTGGATAATGGGATCCAAAACCCAGTTTACTACACTAGAAAATCATTCAAGGGAGTCGATTAGGTATCCACGATTGGAAAATTTGTCCTTAGCCCTCATTGAAGCCTCCATACGTATGAAGCCTTATTTAGAAGCACACACTATAGTCGTGTATATTGATTTACCTCTTCAGCAAGCACTCCATAAGCCTAAAAAGTCAGGTAGATTCATATACTGGGCAGTTGAGCTAGGAGAATATGACATTATCTACGAACCAATGTCTTCATTGAAAGGCCAAGATTTGGTAAATTTTATTGTTGAGTTCACCTATCCAGATGTCCCCAGCCAGTAAAACTTGCCTACCGAGCAGACTTCTAAAGAAGAGAGCTCAGCTCAAAAGCAAGCTGAAATTACTGTTGATCAACCTAAATTATCCAGAACTCGAGAACTGGCCCAGAAATATGCAGAGGAGAGTAAAAAAAATATTCCATCATGGAATTTTGTCTGAACAAAGCTTCAATAATAATATCCCGTTGTGGAATTTGTACATTGATGGTTCTTCATGTGCGACTGGAAGTGGAGAAGGTATAATACTCAATACTCTTGATCATATTGATGTTGAATATGAACATAGGTTTCAATTCAAAGCATCAAACAATGAAGCAGAATACGAAGCTTTGATAATTGAATTAGATTTGGCCCATTCATTAGGTGCTAAGAAAGTAATGGTGCACAGTGATTCACAGCTAGTGGTTAACCAAGGGCTTCATTTATATGGAGTCAAGGCAGAGTTGATGACCAGATGCTTTGCCAAAACCATGGAAGTTATTTTTAAGTTTCCAGTCATACAAATGAATAGGATCCCCAGAATAGCCAATGCCCAAGCGGATTCACTCAGCTTGCTTTAACATCCAGAATTGAACTCACGCACACTATCCCAATAGAAATCCTAGCCAATCGAAGTATTAACAATAACTTCATGGTTAATTTCATTGTTGTAGATTTGGGACCTTCCTGGATGGACCCAATCAAAGCCTATATTAAAGATGGAATCTTACCACCTGATCCCAAAGAAGACAAAACGCTCCTATATAAAGCATCGACATATGTGTTGGACAAAGGGGTTTTATACAAAATGGGATTAACAATCTCCTTGCTACGTTGTGTTCATCCAATAAAGGTGGGAGATTTTATCAAAGAGTTGCACGAAGGTTCTTATGGAACTCATTCAGTTGGTCGATCATTGCTTCAAAGAATCAACACTTAAGGATATTACTGGCCGACTATGAGGGCAGATTGTAAAGAGTTTGCAAGAAAGCGTGATAAGTTCCAGAAGTTATCCTCCATTCATAAAGAACCCAATGATACTTTAGCACCAATAACTTTTCCTTGGCCCTTCGCTATTTGGGCTATTGACTTAGTCGGCCCACTAACGACCAACAAAGGCAGGTTCAGGTATTTAGTAGTTGTTGTTGATCACTTCACCAAATGAGTGGAAGCAGAGACGTTGGTAGATATGCCTTATAAAAAAAGTGTATCAATTCATTTGGAAGAATATCATATGCAGATATGATGCCTTCATTACAAATCATGGAACCTAATTTCATAATGATGAGCTTGAAACATATTGTGTCTAGTCTAGAGTCCATAAACTCCATTTTACACTAGGCCGTACTCAGAGTAATAGTCAAACAGAAGTAACAAATAGGACTTTGCTTAACAGATTGAAGAAGAGGCTTGATGTTGATAAGGACAACTGGATTAATGAGTTACATTATGTTCTTTGGGAATATAGAATAATGTCGAGAATAGAAACTGGTGAGACACCTTACATGCTTACATTTGGGACTGAAGCCATGGTACCAGCCGAGATAGGCCTGCCAACTCACAAGATCCTGAATTTCAATTCTCCAACTAGTAACTTAATGATGCGATTGGATCTAAATATGTTGGAGGAAGTTCGAGAAGATGTTGCGTACCAGCACAAGATAACTCATTTCTACACAAAATGGTCAGGATGACAAAATTAAAAGAGGTCGATATGTCCTCAAGAATGTTATCCAGGAAAATAACAAGCATGAGGCAAATTGGCATGGCACATATCCCATTTCAATAATTATTCGACCAGGAACTTATCGGTTGGGGGACTTTTGAAGGGGAAGAGTCAAAAAACCCCTAGAGCGCTGAGCACCTCCGAAAGTATTATCAATGATTCAAAGGGTTGCAATAGTTGTATTTCTTTATGTTCAAAATAACTATTGGTCAATTTTTAATAAAATTTTGAATTCAGTACCTTCAATTTTTTTCGATTTTTTTTGGAGTATGACGATATATATCTCCAGAAATACCAAGTAAAACTATCTCTTGGTCTTCAGCACTTGTCGATCAATAGTACATATGTACTTAATTTAGGTTGAACTTATCTATCAATCAGCAGAACATACTTAATCAGGTCGAATTTATCAAATTCCAGATGCGCCAATAGCTTAATGCACAATCGATTTTACTACAGATTTATTTCATGTATGACTTCGTATGTACAAGTTGTGAATAATAAATTACCATTACTTCACGTATGACTTTGTATTTACAAGTCACGAATAAGAAGTACTTCCCAACCAAGTTAAATAAGGATACATTCCTCACACATGGTTGGCACTACTAATATACTTCATGCATACCGTAGTCTTTGACAAGTTAAGAACAAGAAGTTTGTAAAACTTTGTATACAATTAAAATAGTTAAAAATAAGTTTTACCTGAGTAAGTTAAATGAAGGAAGACATGTAAATATTCCTAGTTATGGGAATACAAACATATATTCCTCATACACTTGGTCACCACTGATAACTAATGCTAAACTTGGATAAATATATCTAGGTGCATTAGTAGAATCTATGGTATTATAATCATAACCATTGATAATTAATGCTAAACTTGGATCAATATATCTAAGTGCATCAATGGTATTACAATCCTAGGTTGATTGATTGAGTAAATAATCAAGAGTTAACACATAATTGTGGATTTTCATTAATATAAATTATTTTACATTCAAATGAATAACACAAAAACAGACAAGTTATTCAACAAGACATTTTCCTTAAGCCTTGGAAGTCGGCTGAGCTGGTTGGACTTTCTCCATTCCAGCAGGAGGGTCATCCAAAGTATAGGGAGAATTAATAGAGTTAAAATCTCTCAACATTCTTCTATTGCTGCTACTCGGCACATTGACCAGATGAGGAGGATGAACTATCTCATGAACATCATGTAAACCATAATCACCCAAGTATTTCGTGATCATGCATAGGGGAATAGCATCAACAGGGATTCATGAGGTGTCCAACTTGAAGGGAGGATTATCATAATCTAACAGACCAGGCTCATTCCAATACCATAGTTGGTTATTACGATCATGTTTCAGCAAACTCAAGCAGTTGGTCCATCCCCATTTATAGCCTTCATGATGGGTCTGAGCTAGGTGATCATCAACATATCCCAAAGCTTCGTTGTAGCCTTCCATCCACACATCTCTGGGTTGTTTGTGAAATTAAAATGTTAACCTCTCAACTTGATGTTAAAGTTTCTTAGAAACTTCATCCTTCACCTTCAACTATACAGGTTTGTTGGCAATGGCTTTGTCCTTGGCTTCCAATTTTATAAACAATTCAGTAATAGCTTGACCCTTAGCTTTTAGCTGGGCATCTTGGTTGGCTAATGTTTTATGAGTCCTGGCCTCATCGCTAGTTGGTCGGCTCGTCCTTTTTCGTCTTAAAGCTTCGCCAGGTTTTGAGTTCTTTAAAGTTTTAAGTTCCTCCATCATCCTGGCATTTTCATTCTCTAAAAAAGAAGCACCTTCATCATCACCACTTACAGAATATTATTTCAAGGTATCTAACTCATTATGGAGTTTATTATTATCTTCCTCCAAGATCTTGGCAATATCCCTGGCTTCATTAATTTCACGCCTCAGTAAGAATTATTTTCTCCTATACACGGAATCATATTTTTCCATCTTCTCCTTAAAATCCTAGCCTTCAATCAATGCCTTGTACTTGACCTCATAGTCATCATGCAAAAAAAAATTTCTTTCATTATGGTCTTCTTTCAAGCCTTCAATCATCTCTTAATAAGTAGCGTTATTTGTCATAGCCCTGCTCAGCAAACTATACACATGAATATATGATTTTTTAGCTTGCTCAAACACATTTGGACCAAGTGTGACGATCAAGTCTTCTTTGAGTAAATCAACATGGCCATCTTTCAAAAGGTATCTACTCCACCTAAGTATGTCAGATTCAGCGAAAACTATAACATGCTTCCTAACATCAAACTAAAATTTGTAAATGTAAGTATGCAAGTATAATTATTGAGCAACTATAATACAAATATGAGAATTGACTCAACCAAGAAAGAAGAGCAGAAAAAATGATAAGTACAACACATAGAAAGAAATTTCAAATGATTTCATTAATAACCAAAAAGGTGTTACAACTTGTCCTAGACCTATTACATAGTAGAGAAATATGAAAAGAAAAAGAATAAGGAGTTGAACATTCTCCTTGTCCTGGGCACTGCTTCTAGAAGGCTAGTTGGTAGAAGGGGCAACTTCATTTACAGTCTTTAAAGTAGACTCAGCATGCTGAAGGGAAGATTCCCCATATCCTTCCTCGTCATTAAATTCTTCCTCCAAGTTGGGAGAAGAACCTGGATTATGCCTTGAAAATAGTTCAGACTCTACTGGGGTGTCCACCTCCTGAAGTGCCTTCGACTAACCATCCTTAAAGGATTTCTTCCACACAAACTCTATCTGAGCAGAGGCTACCACAAATGCATTATCTAAACCCTTATCAAATGAGTCTTCTTTGAGCTTCTTATTTTTAGCCTTCTCTGCGACCCACTTAGATGACAGACCAGTAGCTTTCTCCTCGGCAGCTTTCAGGAGACCCTCACTTGCAACTAATTTCTCCTCGATTGACATGACCTTCTTCTCAGCAGATAATAAATTAGCCTCAACTGTAGCTAATTTACCTTCAACAGCTATCAAACTGGTCTCTATAGTAACCCACTTTCCCTCAGCAAGAGTGGCTCTATTAATGGCCTTCTGCATCTCCTCATCCCAGGCCTTCTGCTTGGACTCCAATAATTGCTTTAAAGCCTCAACAAACTTACTCAAACCCTTAAGGGACTCTTCTACCTCTCCACCAGAAGAATGGACTTTCTCTTCCTTCTCAAGAATCTGATTAAATTTTACTAAAAACTACATAAAGAATAATATCAAATTATAAGGAGTGTCAAAAATAAAGAGTTATCAAGAGGTAACTAATAAAGAATAAGTGATTACCATTGCCAAACTTTGGCAAGCATTCTCTACCAACTTCAGTCTTAGCAGAAGGGAAAGAGATGCTCTGTTAGAAAAATGGGTTTTAGTCTTAATTAATTTCTTGGTAACACCAGGATGAATAGAGATGGAGGATGACTCAATAGCAGTTAACTCCTCTTAGATTTTCTTGAGCAACTCCTGGTCAGTAGTAGAACTCTTTTCAACTTTCTTCTCGAGCAAGCCTTTCTTCAACCTCATAAATTAAGGAGCAGAAGCATCCATGTCCTCGGAAATGATGACCTTAGGGACCTTCTCTTTTTTGGAAGCCTTAGACACTTTCTATGGTTTCTTAGTTATTACAGTGGCCTTCTTGGTAGGAGGAGATAAGGCTCCGGTGATCAAGTCAGTGACTTTTCTCTTTCCCATGGCACTAAGTGGAGAAGAGGGAATGATTGAAATGTCCAAATCAAGGTTCTAAAAAACGCGGGGCGTGATTGAGGCGTGGAGGCCAAGCCTTAAGCCTTAGAAGCCTAGGCGGGCCTAGTCGTAAAAAGGCGTGAGAAAGCGTTTAGGCCTTCTTAATATATTTTAATATTTTTTAACCATAACAAGGCTATTAAAATACAAAAATTGCACAGATCATAAAAATATGTTTGAATATATGCAAATTAAAATACTATTAGATTATTTTGGATGAGATACTAGTCCGGTTTGTAAACAAATTCTTTAAAAGGCGACATCGTTTCACTAAATCATTGTTGTTTTTAGAAAAAAGTGCGCCTTAAGGGTTTTACTAAGAATAAGGCGTGAAAAGCGTAAGGCGAGGCGTTTCTCCCAAGCCTTAAGCCTAGGCGTGCCTAGGCGGAGCCTAGGCGGGTTTTTTAGAACAGTGGTCCAAATACTCAAAAGATGAAGAGGCCACCAAATCCTTCTCTACACCAGCAAATTCTTCAACACAGGAAGTAGGGATTGGTTCTTCCTTAAGATTAATTGGATCAGCAACTGTTAAAGTGGTGGGTCGAGCGATAAATAAAGTTATAGAGTTCATTTACTGCAGCAGATAAGAGGCAGCTTTGGGGTGTTCCTCGTTAATTCAATAGTGGATGATCCAAAGGAACTTCAACTTATGAATGTTTACGTCCTCTTCTTTAGGACACTTCTTCTTGCCCTCAATTGTACAAAAAATATAAACAAGACAAAAAATGATTGATTAGCATATCATCAGACAGTTAGTAAATAATGAACAGAAAGTTACAAATATAGAAATTAGCAACCTATGTCATGACCCACTTAAGGGCATCTCGACCCATCATACACTTCTCTCGTTTGTAAAGGAGTATGTTGCCAATTTTTAGCAATGACTCCATAATTAAAATAATCCTTATTAGAGTTCGATAAATTAACAACTAAGGCCCTATTCACAGACCTAGTCTTCAAATAATATGTATTGTCACTGGTAACCCATTTGTAACAAAACATCAATTTAGCGATGGCAACATGGGTCCTATAAATTTGATTCAGCCTATAAATCCCATTTACTACCCTATGAGTGTTGGGAGCTATCCCACCTGGGACAACATCAAAATACTGAAAAAAAATTCTAAACAAAATCTATTAGGGGGAAATATAAATCCACACTCAGCAATGAAGAGAGAGGGAATCCAGTGACCCTCAGACCGTGAAAACACATCTACAGATGGCAAGGGCATCTCTAAATCAACCCAATCAGTGATATTTCGTTCCCACCTAAATTTCTCTAAGGAATCCCCATGTACGATGTAAACCATGGCTATAAATAAAAAAAGGAAAGAAAAAGGAAAGAAGAGAAGCAAGCTTACAGAAAAATGAAGATTGAAGTGAGACAATGATGAAAAGAAAAACTTAAAAATAGAGAACTTGGGGAAGAAGTAGACTTCAAAATCCTAAAATGGTTTGGTAAAGAAAATCCAAAAAAATCTCACCTTTTATAACTTACCTGGGAAATCATGCAAGAAATACACATTTACAGTACAAAAGGTGTAAAATACCCATTTACCCTTTAGCAGTTTGCTAATTTTCAAATTATTTACAAAAATACCATTGCAAAACCAAAACATAGAAAAATTATCTAAGTCCAACAGGTCGGAAAATGCTCACCAACTCGGAAAGAAATATATTCCATCCTTATAGGAAAAGAATTAAGAATGAAGTATTGGGGGATTCTGTTGATACCTAAAATTATCCACCAACGTGGACCAATCAGAACTGGACAAATATCTTCTTATGTGGCAAAAATCCTAATTAGCATATAGTGGCTCGATAGACATGTCGACCAACATGAAGAATGCAAACCATCAATACCAATAAAGCGTTACCATATTAAAGGTCTTAGCACATTTGGGTCACATAACCAACAACTATATTCATTATGTACGGGTGTAAATGCTTAAATGTATAAATCCTTGATATTCCAACTCTTGATCTCCGGGTCACTATAAATTCATTGTATTCCTTTCATCAAAAGACAAGATAGAACAAATTCTAGGATATTCTTCTTTACAAGAGTACCTATCTTTCTGTAATCCCTGAAATCCATACCACAACAATGGACGTAGGCCTTCTTACATAGCCGAACCACTTTAAAATCATGTGTCTCTCTTTTATTATTTCACTATAATTTTATATTTTATCTGTGATTATAAATTTGGATCAGATCCATTTTTGTTATCAACAGCGGTTTTTTCAAAATAACTTTTCAAACTCGATATGGGCACTATGAGTTTTTGGTGATGACATTTAGTTTAACTAATGCTCCAACTATTTTTATGGATCTTATGAACCAGGTATTCCACCATTTCATTTATTCATTTGTGATTGTGTTCATAAATAATGTGTTGATTTACTCACCTAGTATGGAGGAACATGAGATGCATTTGATCATTTTATTATAAATTTTAAAAGGGAAGAAAATATTTGCTAAGTTTATCAAGTGTGAGTTTTGATTAAATGAAATTATTTTCTTAGGGAATTTTGTTTCGGGAGATAAGATATATATTGATCCAAATAAGGTGAAACCCATTGTTAAATGGAATAGTCCTAAGAATGTTACAAAATTAGGAGTTTTCTATGATTGGTAGGTTACTACAAGAGATTTATTAAGGAACTTTCATCAATAGTGTTACCGTTAACAAAGTTCACTTATAAAGAAATGAAATTTGTGTGGGATAAAGAATGCGATAGGAGTTTTAAAGAATTAAAGAATAGGTTGGTTTCAACTCCTGTACTTACTATACCTTATGGGAATAAGAAAGGGTTAGGATGTGTTCTTATGAAAATTGAGAAAGTAATCACATATTCTTCTAGAAAATTAAAGATACATGAACGAAATTACCCTACACATGATTTGGAGTTAGCTGTCATTATTTTTGCTTTGTAGTTGTGGAGAAATTACTTGTATAGAGAAATTATAAGATATTTATGAATCATCAAAATTTGAAACATTTGTTTACACATAAAGAACTGAATTTGAGACAGAGGTGCTAGATAGAGTTGATTAAAAACTATGAATGTATCATCCATCATCATCCTAGTAAGGCCAATCTGGTAGCAGATGCTTTGAGTAAAAAATCATTGGGGATTTTTGGTTTCATACAATGTGCACATGTTGGAAATATTCATGAATTAGAAACTAAGGGGATTGAATTAAAGTCATCAAAAGAGGGAGCATTGTTGGCACATGTTACAGTGAGTACTTTATTGGTAGAATGTATCAAAAATTGCAGGTTAATGATGCATCCCTTGAGAAGAATAAACATGAGGTTCAGAATGGTAAAGAGAGTGACTTTAAGATTAAGAATGATGAATATTTGTTTTATAAAAATAGAATTTGTGTACCAAATAATGATCCATTCTTAAAGATGAATATTTTAAAAAAGGCCCATGGTTTTATTTATTCTATGCATCCTATATGTACCAAAATGTATATATATTTGAAAGAGTGTTACTGGTGACACAAAACAAAATGTGAGATTATAGAATTTGTAGCTAAATGTTTAGTATGCCAGTAGGTGCAGGCAGAACATCAGAAACTAGAATGATTTTTGTAGCCATTGTCAATTTAATCATGTAAGTAGGTATGATTCTATTTGGGTGATTGTAGAGAGATTGAAGAAGCATGCTCATTTTCTTCCAGTTAAGACTACCTACATTGTTGACAAGTATGCATATATGTACATTGATGAGATTATCCATTTACATGGGGCACTAGTGTCAATAGAATCAGATTGAGATCCAACATTCACTTCTAAATTTTGGCCTCAACTATAGAATTCCATGGGCACTAATTTGAAGTTAAGTACACCATTTCATTCACAAATAGATGAAAAATAAAAAAAGATGATTCAAATATTAGAAGACATGTTATGAGCTTGTGTATTTGATTTCATGGGAAGTTAGGATTATCATTTTCCATTGATGAAATTCTCTTATAACAACGATTATCAGTCTCCCATTTGTATGCCTCCTTATGAAGCTTTGTTTGGGAAGAGATGTAGAATGCCCTTATGCTGGGATGAAGCAGGTGAAATAAATATTTTGGGTCCTGAATTGATAGGTATGAAAACTAAAAAGATAAAAATGATTCAAGAACGAATAAAAATAGCGCAAAACGGGCGAAAATTTTATGCAAATATAAGAAATAATATATTGGAATTTCAAGAGGGTGATTTCCTATTCCTGCATATTTCACAGTGCAAAGGCGTCATGAGATTTAGGATGAAGGGGAAGCTAAGTCAAAGATACATTGGCCATATAAAGTGTACAATAGAGTTGGAACCGTAGCATAAATATTTGTGTTACCTCCAAAGGTATCTTGTTTACATGATGTGTTTCATGTATCAATTCTTCGTAAGTATTTGGTGGATCCATCGCAACAGTTGAAAACTTAGCCTATTGAATTCAAACAAGACTTGTTGTACATCAAGGAATTGGTGGAAATTCTGGATCGTAAGGAAAAATTATTAAGGAACAAAGTTATTCCCTTAGTTAAAGTGTTGTGGAGGAGACATGTAATTAAAGAAGAAACTTGGGAAAGGGAGGATAACATGAGGAAATAGTATCCCCATTTGTTCGGTAACTGACATTCATATTAAATTTCGAGGACGAAATATTCCAAGGAGGGAGATTTGTGACAAACCAAAGAAAACTAAAATAAATTATATTTGAATTCTGCTTATATTATGGTATATGTGACAACCTGAATAAAGTTATAATCAATTCAATTTTAATTATGCTTATATTATTGTGTGTGTGTGTGTGTCTATATATAATTATAATGTTTGTAAGGACATATATTTCCTAGGCCCTAGTTTACATTAAGTATGTCGTATCCCGTTACAACCATCAAAGGAATTCACGTTCATATGTTCAAGAAGACGGATCCAAATAACACGCTTCTTCAAAATCTACGCGACATAAGGTATACTTTGGAATAGATTTTGTTTTGAGTCATTTAGACTTTTTTACTAAGTATTGGGATACTTTTATAAAATGTTTTATTTCGAAATGATGAATTTTTTTAACTTAATTTTTTATCTAAAATACCTGTAGGTGAACTTTTGAAAATAATTTGTGTGTTCCTATCATTGAAACAACATCATAATGTCGTTAGATACATCGTTTGAAGCCTTGATCAATTTTGGATCAAACGAAAGCATACTGTTTTAATTTTTATTTGGTCGATCAAACGACATCTGAATATCGTTCAAACGACATGAGGAAATCATTCGAACGACATGCGGCGCCTCAAATTTTTTATGTTGGCTTATAAATACCTATTTCATGAAGCTTTTTAATTAAGAATTTTCCTTTACATAAACTGTACAACAGATGCAAATAAGATTTTACTTTTTAGGGCTAAAAACCTTTTCTATTCACACAAACTCATACCAATTGCTTTTATGAATCATCTTTGGAACCCAAATACTTCTTTGTAGAAGCTTATTTTTATAGAGTGTCGTCTCTACTGCTAGACTTACGTATACTCGAGGGTATTCACTAGTAAAGGAGGAACTGCGATTCTTTTTATTCTCGAGGGAGTCATTATTGGTTCAAGGTTGCGGCATTTGTGGGTTCTTGCGAAAATTCATTGTAGATTTCTCAATTGTGTTGTAAGTTGCGATTTGAAAACATTAGTGAAATAAAGGTTTTGCCCTGCGGGGATTTTTCTTGAAATTTGCATGCTTGTTGATTTAATTCTTTCAATCACATAGATGCATGTTTAGGGTTTTTTAAAATTAGAATTTGGTTTCTTTGATATTGACATCCAGTTGAACAATCTATCTCTATTGAAATATTGGTAAATCTCAAATTGGTATCAGAGCTTCCATGCGCTTACAAAGTGGTATCAGAGCAGGTTTCACCAAATTACCGTGAGATTATTTTTTCGTAAAAAAATTGTGATATCAATCGTTTTGAAAAATTGATTTTCGAAAAAGTGTAATTTTTCTACTGGATAACTTATATAATCGGATGCCCATCTTTGATGGCACAAATTATGCCTACTGGAAAGCCCACATGAGATCTTGTTTAAAAGTTATTGATGAAAGAGTTTGGCTCGTATGTGAAAGAGGGTGGACTCCTCCCACTGTCACGATAGATAATGTGACCAGTCCTAAACCTGTGTCTAACTGGACTGAGGATGAATTTAGTGGAGTACCTATAACTCTCGAGGTCTTTTTGCTATTTATGGAGCCGTCACACTAGATGATTTTGGATGTATTATGACGTGCACCACATCAAATGAGGCATGGTATATCCTCCAATTCACACATGAGGGTACCAGTGCGGTTAATGCATTGAAATTGAAAAATTTTACCCCCTAATTTGAGACTATCACCATGTTAGAGTCCGAGTGTTTTGACGAGTTTTATGCTAGGTTGTTGGACATAGTTAATAGGAGTTTTAAGTTGGGTGAGAAAATTAAGGAGACGAGAGTTGTTAAGAAGATTTTGAGGTCACTCCCATCCTATTTTATTCCTAAGGTAAATGTTTTGAACTCATTAGGGATATTAGATACACTTAGGTTAGAAGAACTCCTAAGATACCTTCAAACTTATGAGATTGACATGTTTTCCAAAACCGTTAAGCCTGCGGATAGAGGGATAGATTTAAAGCCTGGGGTTAAGAAAAAGAAAAAAGGGAAAGTTTGTGAGTCTGATTCTGAGAGTGAGATTGATTTAGATGACTTGTGCTGGTTTGCTAAAAAATTTAAAATGTTTGTCAAATTTTCCAAAGAAAATTCTTCCAATAAAAATACTTTTAAGAAAAACAAAACGAACGATGAGGTCAAGGAGAGCAATGAGAAAGAGGAAGATATATAGTGATATTAGTGCGAGAGTAAAGGTCACAAAGCTTTTGAGTGTCTCACTATGCTAAAGAGAAAGGGAAAGAAGATTGATATTACCGCCACTCTTAGCGATAGTGACAAGGAGTTGGATGATTTTGGGAATGAATCACCGCATGAAAAGTGCATTTCTTTCATGGCTAGTCACGTGATCACATTTAGTTTATCCCACGATGATGAGGATACGTGTAAATGTGAGAGCCTCGATCATATTTCGAGCCATCCGGGGATAGTGAGTGTGAGGATAAGACCTCAAGTGAGGGTGACGGTGATATCTAAATGTTTTTAGAGACTTGTCCACTGAGACGTTGAAAACTAAAAAGTTGAATAAAGAGTTAGGTCTTTAGGTGTTAGATTTGGGGAGAGAGAGAGAGAAGTTTCGAGGGTGTGTAAAAGGTAAGAGTTTCTTTATGTGAGCAGTTGATCGTCTTAGGCCATGAAAAGAGTGAATTGACCAACACTATGACTAGTCTTATAGGAGATCTTCAATGCTTATTAGAGACTCGAGAAACTTGAAGCCCGTGTATCCTAACTCGAGAGAGATCTTGAGCGTACCCAGAGGTCAAGGTCAATATTGAGGACAAAAATAAGAATGTTGGAAAGATGTTCCTCGGTCATGGTTTGGGTAATGTTGAGATATTAGGAATAGGTTATGACCGTGCATCTACTTTCCAAGTTGCACCCGAGTTGGTTCTCGAGTTTATGATAGATCCATATGGATCTCAATCTACCCCACCTAAGCATCCATTTATCTGTAAGGGAGCGCATCCTAAACGTTTTGAGAGAAGTGTTCCTAGGCCGATTTATGTTTGCTCCCATTGCAAGAAGAGAGGACACCATAAGGAATTTTTCTTTAAGTTGGGTAGCGTGTCTCATAGGTATTTACCTCATTATGCTACTACACGTGCTCCCACATTCACTCCCACACATGATACTTCGCATGCTCCCGTGCATTACATGAGAGAGTTTGAGCATTTTAGAGAGCAAGTTGAGTATTTAGTCAAGACGTAACACATTTTGATGGATGTTTTTCATAGGATGTCACTGCTTTTGAAAAACTCCTTCGGACCTAATGACTGAGGTTTAGACTTGTTTGCTAGCATAGGATGATTTTCGTGATGCTATTTTATGCCTATTACTAATGAGTACTACCATTTTATTTTTATTTTTCCATTCTGGTACATTTTTCAAAAAAAACAAAAAGATTTTTGTTTTTTGAAATTTTTTTGAAAAATACAAAAAGATTTTCTATTTTTTGAGAAAATTTTTAAAAACCCAAAAATATTTTATGTTTGATAATTGATTTTTAAAAACACAAATAGATTTTTGTAGTTTATTTTACACCGTATATGAATGGACATTTAGGATGACCAGGTTACCACATGATTCCAATATCCATGTGACTTTTTTATAGTGTTTTGAGATGTAACATCATTTCATCCATGTGCTTTACAATGTTTGGAGTCATTGAGATGTGATTAGTTAGTATTTCCTACATGTTTGACTCATGATATCCATTAATGAACACGTGCACGGATTTATTTGAGTATTTTACTTATTTATCACATTTTGTTGAAAGTATTTTCATCTCAATCCTGTCTTTAAAATGAAACAAATGCGATAAGACGAGACAATGAAAGTATTGCATGTACGAACTATTGCCAGTGAGAGTATTATTGAAAAAAATAAGAGTGGACATGGGTAAGGGTTGCGAAAGGTAAGTGAACTCGTCACATAAGCCACTATTTGAAAAGTGCCCAAGAAAAAATTAAGACAATAAAAAGAAAATTCTGCCAAAAAGGGGACCAATAGGAAATCTCTTAAAAAGATCATTTAGAACCTAAATAGAAAAATAAAAATAATTACTATTTATGAGGGATTTTGGTTGGAAATCAACAAATTTGTACTTCGTAACAAAGTCTTGGAAAAGCATTACATAGTTTTATACGTTATTGGTGTGGAAATCATTTTGGACTTTGATTTTTTGATTAGATTGAGTCAATATCATTTGAATTCAACATTTTACACCTAAGGATGCTTTTGAATTCATTCTTTAAGAGTATCCATATTCATCGTGCACATATGTTATGATTGTTTGAGTTGATTTTCCTATCAAATTTATTCACACCCATTCATTCCATTTTCACGATTTGGTTATCTTAGTGTTAGTTCATGGTGTGTGCTATTTATGTAAATTATTTTTGTTCTCTTAAAAAATATTCGAAAAAATAAAAAAAAATCGTGAAAACTTTTGAGTTTATCCTTGCATGAGCTTAAGTGATATATATTTGTGATATTTTGCTATGCTTGTAGTGACACTTAGGGTTATTATGTTTTATTCTTCTTCTTGTCTATTTCGAACAAATAAAAAGGGGGATAATGAATTATGAATTATGGGGGGAGTGAGAATTTGAATTATGGGGGACATTTTCCTTGATTTGATTTGATAATTGATTTTTATTTATCTCATTTCAAACTCGATACGTCACGAAGGTATTTTCTTTGTTTATTGTGTATAGGACTTTGATGATCATTTGAAACGCACATGAAATGAAGAGCAAAGAAAGCAAAGAGATTAGAAGATTTGAAAGTTGATGATTTTTTGAAGATTTACATATTTAGTATATATTTCCACTTTTATGTTCATGGGAGGGTATTAAATTTGTAAAAGACATTGATAATTCGGATGTTTTTATTTTGTATAGGAATAGACATAGGGGGAGATTTATAAGAACATATTTCATAGTCCCTAGTTTTCATTAAGTGTGTCATATCCCATTACAGACATCAAAGGAATTCACGTTCATATGTTCAAGAAGAGGGGTCCGAATATCACACACATCTTCAACATCTACGCAACATGAGGTATACTTTGGTATAGATTTTGTTTTGAATTACTTAGATTCTTTACTAATTATTGAGATACTTTTATAAAATATGTTTATTTCAAAATGAGGCATTTTTCAAACTTAAATTTTTTTCTGAAATACCAATAGGCGGACTTTTTAAAATAAAATTTTACGTTCATGTCGTTCAAATGACATGTTAATGTCGTTAGATACGTTGTTCCAAGCCCTTATGGACTTTGGATGAAACGACAGCATACTGTTTTGATTTTTAATAGGTCGTTTCATGGTCGTTCAAATGGCATCTGAATGGCTTTCAAAGTCTTTCGAACGACATGCGCCACCTCAAATTTTTTTTGTTAGCCTATAAATACTTATTTCGTGAAGCTTTTCAATTAATACTTTTCCTTTACTCAAACTGTATAATAGATGCAATTAAGTCTTTACTTTTTTGGGCTAAAAACCTTTTTCATTCACACAAACACATCCCAATTACTTTTGTGAATAATCTTTGGAACCCAAACACTTCTTTGTCGGAGTTTATTCTTGTGGAGTGTTGTCTCTACTGATGGACTTGGGGATACACGAGGGTATTCATTTCTAAAGGAGGAACTGCGGTTCTTGTGATTCTTGAGGAGGGTATTCATTTCTAAAGGAGGGTATTGATAGTTCTAGGTTGCGGTCTTTATGGCTTCTTAAGGGTATTCATTGGAGATTTTTCTATTGTGTTGTAACTTGCGATTTGCAATCGTTAGTGGAATAAATGTTTTGCCCTGTGGGGATTTTTCTTGATATTTGCATGCTTATTTATTTAATTCTTTCAATCATATAGAAGCATGTTTAGGGTTTATTAAAATTGGAATTTGGTTTGTTTGATATTGACATCTAGGTAAATAAGTTCACTTTATTTAAATATTTTGAAATCTCAAATTAGTATCACATTTGCTTTCTCAAATTGGTATCAGAGCTTCCCTGCGCTTATAATATTTTATTTATATATATAATGTTAGGTTATCATATTTTATTCTATCTATACCTTCACAAATCATGGAATATCAAGTTGGTTACAAGCAATAAAATTTTAAGATTACAGTAGGAATTTCCATGTTAGAGATGAGTTTTGACCCATAGGACGTGACAATTTGGTCAAGAAAAAACTAAATTATTGTGTATCTCTGAGTAAAGTTTGTAACGCAAGAAATGGGGTGTCAGGTGGATGTTCGAGTAAGAAGTTATACTGAATTTATGAACCAGGGGAAAAGCTGTCCATCCTTTTCAATTTCATTATGTCTTTCAGTACACCAAATGTTTTAATTTGATTTGTTGATGAGGGAAACAACTTTGTCCAACTTAAACCCCTAAATATAACCTCTTTCTTTATCATTTTCAACCCTTGGTTAATTTTGGAGAAGTTTTGGCTTGATGAGAGAGAAAGGAGAAGCTTAAGGAAGAAAGTGTGTCAAGAAAATCTAGGATAATTCAAATAAAAACATAAAAGTGTTCTCAAGGTATATTTATGTGTTAATCCAGTTTTATTCTTGAATTATACTTATTGAAATTATATAAAATATCAATTATTGATTAAACTGTCATTCTTCTTTATATATATATGTATATGTCCATACTTAAGACAAGTGGTATATGTAAGCCATATTGATTTGTATAGAACTCCCTTGTATTTAACCTTACATAAATGTTTGTATACTTTATGAAATTGAGTAATTCCAGTTGAAGATGAACTAAACTTACATATACAAATAATATCTGAAAATTACATTTAAACTCCTTGTAGTTAAACCTAGGTGATGTTTATAAGTTGGTGCATAGTTATTATTTTCATAATCCATTTAGATATGGCCTAAGTTTGATAACCCTTTTGACATATCATATGAATTCAAAAATTATTTAACTTTTTTTTTTATTATTCAGTACGTTTATTAAACTTTAGTTAAATTATAAAATGTTAAGATGTAAAAACATTATGAAAATTCTTTAAAGTTGATTGCACAATAGAGGAGCTTGTAGGACAAATTTAATACATCGTAAAGAAATTATCATATCTTGATCTAAGAAGCTTAAAAAATGACCCACTCACTTGTTTTGGCAACTATATTCAAATAAGTTTTCATATTGATAAGGTTGGACACCTGTATTTGTACAATTTATAATTTTCGAATCGTAAAGAATAAAGGACAATGATTTTATGCCGTACTAGATACCCCCTGAAAGAAGATTCATATCTCCTCCTTACAAAGGGTATTTTGAGTCAATGTTCCGTGATTATATATATTAATAAGTATGTTTTTATGAGTATTTGGTTTTATTTATAAATTCCTTACAAAATGTTTTCTAAGGTTGAATGTTTATAACTTTATCAACATAGATACTATCACATCATCTTTACTTGAGTTACATGGAATTCATCTTAAGTGGGATTATTTTATTGTTGTATAATCATTGAAACTTATAATATGATACTTATGATTTGAATTAAATACTAATTCAGTTTAATCTAACCATCAAGTTTAGTTCCACCTGAGAGAGACGCAAACATATAGTTGAGAACCCACGGTGAGTGTACTCACTGGAAAGATGTATATGTACATTTTTATGGATATGATTGTGACATTACAATTATGAAATTATATCATTTCGGTTTATCAAAATGATTGCAAACGGGATATGTGAACTATGGTTCAAAAAGTTAGGTCATTCTTTATGAATGGACCGGATCAGTTTATACACTAGTATATGGATATGATTTAATGCATTTAATTGCATGCTATAGTGTAGTAGCGGTGCGTTCATTGAGTTATTTTGCTCATGGTTCCTATGTTTATGTTTTTCAGGTCTCATGGTTTCACTGTCAAATCTAGGAAGTCGGGTTAGGTTAGCAAGGAATGGATAATGTGTAAGTTTTGTTTAATGTAAATGATGTAATTAGTTTAACCTATCTTTCTAGCAAGTTTTTATAAGTATAGGTATTTTAATTTTGTTAAAAAAATAGTTTTATGGACTTCCATTGATGAATCTATAAGTAAGACATGTTTATCGTTTTGTTAATTGAAATATGGTTTGACTCACTTAGAATTTCAAACTTAATTACAAATAATTGGGCTAGAAAGTGTCATGAATGATGAAGTAACACTTAATATGATGAATGCTAGATATTTTATGGTTCTGAAAAGGACTTTGATTTCTTTAGGTTCTTTAAATTTCAACCAGTGCATTGCACTCTAAGGATGAATAGTAACTTATGTCTTGGATGCCTTAGTGGTGATGAGGGGAAAGCTGGATGGAAACCTCTATTTTTTTTCAAGGTATCATGGCATCATAACATGCCTTAATTGTAGAAACGAAATTGGAGGCAAAGTCAGATTTGACAAAGCTTTGTCATATGCGCCTGGGAAGAAGGTCATAATAGTGTCGAGTAAGCAAGGTTTACTTAAGGTGAGAAGGTTTGCAAGTTGGGGTTTTGTGAACATTATGTGCCTAGAATTAGAAGCAAGGCCAAGTTTGGTAGGGAAATTAATTTCTTACAAAGAGCATACTTAACTACATTCACATAAATATTTGGGGCCTTTCAAAAACACCATTGTTAGGAGGTAGTCATTGATGGTTTCTTCCAAAGAACTTTGATCACTATGAAACACAAAGATGAAGTACTTTAGGCGTTTTTAAATGAAAGATGGCCTATAATCAAACTCAGGGGAAGATTAAGGGATTTAGGTCACATAATGACAGCGAGTACTTCGATGATAAATTTAAGAAGTATTGTTTGGATAAGAGTATTATTCGGCATTTCATTGTCTTAAAAACAACGCAACAAAATAGAGTAGAGATAAGGATAATTCAAATTATACTTAAAAGGTGAGGTGTATGTTATTGAATGTGGGTTTACAAAAACGTTTTTGGGCAGAAGCCATCATGTGCTTGCTCTGTTGGCCATCTATTGCTATTAGTTACAAGACTTTTATGGAGTCTTGGTCAGGATTACATTCTACTTACGACATGTTACGGATAATTCAATGTCTTGGCTTATTACCATGTAAGTTAAGGTAAAATTGATTTTAGAGTCCATAAGGAAATTTTCATGAGTTCAAGTAGTGGGGTCAAGGGATACAAGTCATAGTGCCCGCGTGATAAGAAAATAGTGGTGAGTAGGGATGTAGCCTTTGATAAGGCATTTATGGTCAAGGTGTCAAAGGGTAGAAAAGAAGGATTCTTTTTATGAGAATAGGAGAAAAATGTGCAAATGGACGTGACTACTCTTATTGCTTCTTTAAATTAAGAGATGTAGGTTTCAAAAGAGGGACCTGGTCAACAAGGATAATAACAACTATCTTTGGCTAGTGGAAAGAACCCCAAGGGTTCATCAAAAGATTAAGAGACATGGATTCGAGGATGACAGTGTAACATAGGCATTTTTTATGGTGATGAGTCATCTACATATCAAGAGTAGATGAATGATACTCATTGTAATGAATGGAAGACAACCATGGGTGAAGATATTAACTCTCTTCACAAGAACAAATTTGGGAACTTTTGAAGTTTCCTAAGGGGAAGAAGTCTATCGGATGTAAGTGGGTATGTGCTACAAAATATGATGTGCCGCGAAATGTGTTAACTATAAATTTATATTTTTTATATATTAACATGATGTATATATTATGCTCATTTAAACTCCTATTGATATTCTCCAAAGAGAGTTAAGTAGGGTAAATAATTGTCTCCTTCATTGATGTGCTTTCCTTTTGTAATCGTTTATTATTAATAAGTGAAAATATAAAAAAGAAAACATCGTTATTGTAATTTGTCACTCTAACGGTGTTTTTGATACGAAAGCAAGCAAACTTGGGTGGCAAAATTTGTCATGGCAAAATTTTTCATGGCAACTCCTATAATTTTCCAAGTCGAGTTATTTAATAACATTTATTTTTCAGGTGAAAAATCATGGCTTTAAATGTTTGATTGATAGATCTATTTGATCTAGAAAAATAAACAATTTTAATCCAAAATAAAAAAAAATATCATGAAAAAATATTTTTAACAAAAAAATAGTTTAAAAAACACTTTTTAACAAAATAAAAACAGTTTATAAGAAAAAAGACAAAAACATTTTTAATAAAATAAATATAGATATAAAGCACTTTTAATTACCAAAAAATAATTTTAAACAAAAGAAAATAATTTTTAACCAAATAAAAACAATTTATAACAAATAAAAAGTTTTTTGAGAAAAATGGTTTTTAACAAAATAAAAAAAAATATAGAAAAAAATAGTTTCTTTCTAAGAAAAATTATATTAACAAAAAAAACAATATTTAACAAAAAAAAATCATTTTTTTTAAAAAAATAGTTTTAATGAAAAAACAGTTTTTTTTTAAGAAAAGTAGTTTTATCAAAATAAATAGTTTTTAACAAGAAAATCAGTTTTTACAAAAAAAAATAGTTTTTCAAAAAAATAGTTTTAATGGAAAAAGACAACTTTTAATCGAAAAAAACAGTTTTAAAAAGGATGACAAATTTTGCCCATAAAAGTGAAAAAAATGATGAGAAATTTGTATGTTGACATGGGTACCCATTCAAATTTTCCATGGCAAATAAGGGCAATCAAACACGTAATATAGTGGGCAAATCCATTATTTGCCGTCATTTGCCAAATTTTCCATGGAAAATAAGGAGTATTAGACACACCTTATAACCAATTTTCGTGATACTCTATAAATTAATTTTTTTTATACTTGTGTGACCATTTTCAACACTTATGGACTGCAATGGTATCAAAGATGAGTGTTAAAATTTGTACCCTATAACAAAGGAGTTAAAAGAGTATATGAAAAAAAATTAAATTAGTTTATTATGATTTAAATCAACAAAGTTGTAGTTTATTAGTTTTGACAAATTAATATGAATTGAGTAAGTTATTTTTCAAAAATATTATTTATAATTAAAATATTGATAGGATAATTCTTTAAATTCTATCATATTAAATGAGTTTATTTGGAATTTATAGAAGATACTGTATGACGAAAGGATTATTTATAATAATAGAGTGAATGTGTATATGAAATGTGACAAAGCACGGGTATTATGGATTTACTTATATCTTAGGTTTCTTACACAAAGATTCACTTTTTACCGAATTTTATCTTGATTTAATAAAAGTAAACATGAAAGATTGTTTAAGGCTAACTCCAACTAAATCTCCAAACCAAACTGGAGGAAGAAGAAATAAAGAAAAAATCAATTTTGGGTAAAACCTTTCATTCAGCATTGTTAAAGATAAGACGGGGGCATGTAATAACTTACAAACTACTTATAGATCCACCAAGTATAATGCATAGGAGTCTTCGAATCTTCAATAGAAAATGATTCAGTTCTGTACCGCCCATGGGAAGCAGATCTTCCCTTGGTATCCACTGATGAGACTTTGGAATATGAAATTTCCTTCTTCTCCGGTCGTAGAACCTCGACTCCACAAATCAGTAATTTCTTTACAATGGTTTAAAACTTTTCATTTTGTTCTTCTTGGTTTGAAAAAGTGATCCTAAAAGATCCAACGGGTTGAGATAAAAAAATTATAAAGTTTGATCACAAAAATAACCCTAAAAAAGCTTGGAAATACATCCAAACACGTATCTCTTTTTATAAGAAAAGTTGTTGCAAGGAGATAAGGATAAGAGATTGCATCAGATTTATTGGAAAAATAAAAACACGCATACTCATTCAAATGAACTCTCACCGAGTTCGAACCATGTACCCGATCTCATCCAAATGATTTTCAAATATGCTTTGAACGACATTCCATAGCTGACCAAAAAGGCGCCGCTTCAGAACTCATTCTAACGATCCTTCGCAACTCGTTCGAACAACATGCCATTTCGATCTAACGAGTTAGCGAGTTTTGCAAAATATCTTTACAAAAATTAAAACATATTTTGTAAATCAAACTCTATTTAAGAATAACCACTGAATATTCTAAGCTTTATCAAACCACTTCATAACTCTTCTCATGGAAAGTTGTGACAAAGGATCTTCAATCTTACAAATGTCACAAACGAATATTTTCTTCCAAGACTTGAGAACGGTCATGAAGGTGCAATGGGGTGTAACGGGATAAGCAAATAAAAAGAAAATGAGAAATTATAAATTTTGCTCTTACAAATCTCCCCCTTTGGCTATTCCGGCACAAAATACATACCGAAGAAAAATTGACCTCTAAGACTAATACAGCTAAAGTTCTCCCAAAATAAAGAAACAAAAATGCATAAATGTATAAGTCTTCAACTAAAAGTTTTCATCTTGTGTGGTCCATAAAATCATCATCAAGGAAGAATGACCTACACATATGAAATAAAAGGCATATCGTCACGCATACGAGAGTTTAAAAAAATAAAAACTACCCCTCAATTTGTTCTTCCCCTTTTTGTCCGTAATAGATAAATGGGTAAGAAACTAAGCAAGAAATGTTAACGGCACACGATGAATTTTTGAATTTCAATTTTCTTAAGTATAAAAAGTACATATAAGTACAAATACATCACACCATGGAATATCATTAAAATACCCGAATCATGAAAACAGAATGTAATTGTGTGAACATTTTCCATAGGCAAAACAACATAGGTATATGTAACAAAGTTGCACGAAGTCATGAAATACTTATAAAGAAATAACATAATCTCAAACTTAGGTGTAAGAAAGTTGAACATAAATGAAATTGACTCAACATATGCAACATGCCATGAATTTAAATGCTTCTCAAAATAATAACGCCAAACTATTTAATACTTTCAAGAGAGTTCGTTGTGCAAATCCATTGATCTTCTACTTTATAACTCCATTAAAATCTCACATATTTAATAATTCACTCTCAAATTTTTAGATATTATAATGCTCAAGTATAGTGAAGCATCAAAGAAATAAAAATGGCCTTGGCACTTATGTTTTTGTGTGTCGTTAAAATTTTAGACTTTTTTGCAAATGGTGGCTTTTAACGCAAAGAGTATTTTCTCTTTTGTAGCCCCTTTCCATTGCTTAACATAAAATAAATATTTTGGGAAACGAAATTCGGGTAGTGGTACTTGCACGCTTTTCTATAGTATATTTGGTTCGTTATTAAACACTATTGGGATGAGAACACCATATGCGACATATAATAAGAAAGTATAACGTTCAAAACGTCCATGCATGTCTGAAATAAAGGTGATAAAAAGTCGAGCATAAAGAGAGTAATCATCAATGAACAACGAAATGCTAGCCACGCATCATTAAGCACGCTAAATAAACGAAGGCACATATCAAAACACCATGAAAAAATCACATGAATGGATGGATTGTAGAAGTGAATTGAACATCTTAAATGCACATCCATACATGGTGAAAAACAAAATACAAAGATATTTTAGTCTTTTTAAAAAAAATTATCAAAAATAAAATATTTTTGGAATTTTCAAACTTTTTCTTAAAAAAATCAAAAATCATTTTGGATTTTTTAACATAAACATAGAAATACAATATAAAAGCAATCTAGAAATAGGGACAACTGATATGAAGATGATAATCACCTTACACTAGACTGATATGAAGATAATAAAATACCGAACTCAATCAACGAAACAAATATTCAATGACTTCCTTATATTCTCGAATCTGAGTGCATTTAAAGGTATCATTAAAATATCAGCTAATTGGCGTTCGGTGCTCACAAAGCTCAAGGACACGACCTTATCCTCAATGAGATCATGAATGAAATGCTCACGTATCCTAATAGGCTTCATGCAAGAATATTGGACTGGATTACATAACATATGAATTGCACTCGTATTATCACATGAAATAGTCATTGTGCCTTAGATAATCCCATAACCTTCCAACATTTTCTTCATCTATGAGAGTTGTGTGCAACAACTCCCGGTGAATATATACTCGGCCTTCATTATGGATAAGAAATGGATTTTTCATTCTTGCTCAACTAAGAGACGAGCACTCCCAAAGTAAAAGCATCCAACCGAGATGCTCCTATAACCATCAACTATCCCAACCCAATCGACATCCGAATAGGCAGACAAATCGTCATCAATATGAAAAGATCACCAAATATCGTAAGAAAGTGTGTCACACATGTATTTGATGAAACATTTAAGTGCGAGAAAGTGATACTCTTTCAGGGGTGCTTGGAAACTCGCATAAACTCCAACGCTAAAGGAAATCTTAAGACGACTATCGATAAAGTAGAGAAGACTATTTATTATGCTCCTATAAAGGGTTTACTTTATGTCCTTGACTAAAGTGTCTTTTCTAAGCTTAGGTGATGTCTCATAGGGGTGCATGATTTCTTAGCGGAGTCTAAACCAAACTTCTTCAGTAGGTTCCTAACATATTCGGATTGAGATATGAATCTGATTCCTCTGGTTGACGCACTTGGAGACCTAAGAAGAATGTAATCTCACCAACCATGCTCATCTCAAACACACTATTGATCTCCTCCTGAAACATGTGAGCATGTGGGAGTAGGGGGGTCCAAATACTATGTTGTCCATATATACTTGGGAAATCAAGATAGCACCACTCTCTCCTTACAAACAACGTTTTATCCACTCCCACTCTCTTAAAGCCACGAGCTAATAGATAAGAAGTGAGCCTCTCTTACCAAGCATGGTATGCTTACTTCAAACCATACAAGGCCTTTTTAAGATAAAAGGATATGTTTCAGGTGCTTCAGATCTTCGAACCCCTTTGTTTTTTTTTTGTACACATCCTCCTATAGAATTCCATTAAAGAAGACACTCTTGACATCTATTTGGTATGACTTGAACCATATATGACATGTTATGGTGAGTAATAAGTGTATGGACTCAATCCTTGCAATAAGAGAGAATGTCAAAGTCAACACCCTCAATATGTGGGTATCCTTGAGTGACTAACATAGTCTTATTATGAACTATAGTACCATTATCCATCTTATTCTTGTAAATACACTTGGTACCAATCACATTAGTCTTTCTAGGTTAGGATACTAACTCCCACACATTATTCTTGCGAAACTGAAGCAACTCATCTTGCATAGCGCATATCCAATACTCGTCCTTAAGTGTTTTTTTCACATTCTTAGGTTCTACTAAGGAGGTATAGTAAAAGTAGCTAACCACATTCTCATGTTGAGCTCGAGCCTTGACACCTAGTGTGGGATCTCCAAGTATAGTAAAAAGGCCATGACTCTTTCGAACCCAAGAGGGTGGATCCTTTAAATAAATAGAGAGGTCCACCAAGGTAATATAAGGAACGATGAGATCATCATCGGCGTTCATCATTCTCACACTCGAGGTCAGGATCAATAGACATAGGCAGCTCATCGTCTCTAAGCATGTCGTTTATTGATTAAATGATCTTAAAGCTTGCAACATTAAACACCTGATAATCCCTACTCAATGATGAATACCCTAAAAATATCCCATTACCTCTTTGGGAGTTAGACTTTTTTAAGTGATCTCTATTTCTCAAAATGTAGCAAGGACTCCCAAAGAATCAAAAATACGATAGGTTGGGTTTTATCCCTATCTACAACTCATATGGAATGTGTAACGTGTTAGGAAATAAATCGCATCTAACTTTTCTCTAAGAAATCCCACGATAGAGCAACTAAAAAAATCTTCGACTATCATGAGAATGTATCTCTTATAACCTAAGCTCTCCGTACAAGTAGGACCCATAAGATCCATATGTATCAACTCTAGCACACGAGAAGTGGTAATGGTATTCAATTTCTGACGGGGACTTTGAATATTGTTCCTTGTTGGCAAGGACTATAAACCAAGGAAGTTGTTTTCCCAAGCGATGGTAAACCACAAACAAGGTCTTTCTTCACTAATCTCTCAAGATCTCTAAATTTAACATGACCTAGTCGTTGAGGAACATGACCTAGCATTATTGCACATAAAGGAGGACTTGAGAATAATCCCATAGAAATTATCATTGGCCCTCACTCCTTATAATAATAGTCCACCCGATTGATCATAAACGTCACACTAGGGCTGGTCGAACTTCACTGTAAAGTTTGCATTGCAAAGTTCGCTTGTGCCAATTAAGTTTTCTTTCAATCCTTTAACGTACAACACATTGTCTATCTTAGGAAATTCAAGTATCTCAACACAACCACATATTAAAATGCTAAACCTACTCCCATCTCCAAAGGTGACTTTTCCTTCCTTGTGTTACACAAGGTTGGTAAAATAAGACTTTCCACTGGTCATGTGCCTAGAGCATCCACTATCCAAATACAATTTGGAAGTATCTTGAGTCTTAAGAGTAATGTGAATAACAAGGGCTTTGTCGTCTTGCTTAGTTACTCAAGTGGAGGTAACCTTTTATTTGCCCTTGTCGTCGTTGACTCTAGTCGTACTGTTGGAGGCGTTCTCAAAAGGCATAGACATCCTTTGAAAACTTTCCATTAATCTTTGATAAATGGCGACTAGAAACTTAACTTTCTCTCTTAGACTAAACAAGTCTCTACAGTGGTGCGCAGGAGTATCTGTAGGTAAAGTTCTTCCTAACTTGTAGCAAAATTCCCTAAGTTAACCTCTTCTTTTGTAATGAGTTCAAACATAGACTTATTTGAATCTACCTTGGTTAGATCATTTAAGTTGACGTCTCTTTGGTGGGTTAGGTTAAGGCCCATATGGATCCACCACAAACTTAGGAATCGGTTCGTGTACAGCATGAGAAGTGGGTGTATCATCGTAATTTATTCCTTGCCTCTCCCTAAAACATAAAGTGGGATTGAGGAAAACCTTCCCTACCTTCTTTGATGTATCCTCTATAGTAACCTTAACCTACTTGACATGCTAGAGATCATTATCGATTTAGGATATAAGGGCTTCAAGTTTCTCATGAGAGTCTAATGAAGCTTGAAGATATCCCTTAAGATTGATCACTTTGTTTGTCAAGTCACCATTTTCCCTCTCCACTAAAATAACTCTCTCTCCCAAAGAAACTCTCATCGAGGTCTCACTCTCTCTCAACTCTTTATCTAGAGATAACACCCTAAGAGCCAAATTTTTATTTTTCCTTTTTCATTTTAAAAGACTCGGTGTAAATATCGACGTAGTCGCTTCGAAGGCCACTTTCTCCCTCACTCAAAACATCATCTTTCTCACTCTCTCCAAAATTACTGGACTCGTTGTCGAGGTTATAATATTTAGAAATATCCTCGCTGATGTGAGATGTACTCGATGTACTAACATGACTGGCCACAAACGGGATGAAGTTGCATCTATGCAGTAATTCATTGTAGGCAGCTTTGCCTTTTCCCTGTCTCTTTAGTTTAGTATCACAATCGTGGGCTTTGGGACCATTACTTTCGCCCTAATAGAATCTATCCTCGTCTTTTATAGGGTATTCTCCTCTCGCATTTTAAATCCTTTCTTGTCTGACTTAAAATTTTTATCTTTCTCAAACCTATATTTTCTTTGGAAGAATTTTGTTTTCTTAGTTTGAGACATTTTTGAACTTTTTTGCAAAAAGGGCGAAATCATCAAGATCAAAATAAAATTCAGATTCAGAAGAGACCTCCTCTTTTGAGACGACAAAAATTATAAGATATACTTTGATACCAATTTGAAATCCCAATTTTTAAATTCTAAAGTCCTCAAATTTTAATGTCTTTAAAATTAAAGTGAAATTAAACTAAACAGAACAAATATTTGGATAGTTCTTTTAAGGACAATTAAACAAATTTAATACAATTCAAGTTAAAATTATGCCAGACAAACCTAAGCATGCATTTTTCCAAATAGATTTGACCACCTTGAATTAAATTAAATTAAACTTACCCAAATTTAATCTAGCACCAAAATTACACCATTGTTGTGATTAAACCAACTTTTATCTTTTTACACCTACACATGCATTTATGTGATTTTTTCAAGGTAAAAATAAAAATAATCACGCAACGCCGCGATGTACGAGGAAAACTCACAAGGGGAAAAACCTTGGACGTCCCAGTCAACAAATACACTAGGTATGGTTTTACGTAAACAAGACAAAAGACTTACTTCCTTGACTCGACTCCCTCTCGATCCTTGATGCATCTTCTTGTTTCTACCTCTGCCTAGTTGATAACTCCAGTATCCACTGTAATCTTGGAATCCACCGATGGGGATGAGCTACCGTCAAATATAAGAAAGCCTCTTATATGTATTCACACCATGAATCACAACAAATGCGAACTCCTCTGTTGGAAACCTTCTCTTTGGGGATGAGAATAAAACCCAGTGCCAACTTGATGATCTCAAAACATAATATATTTAGAAAACTGGATCATACTAAACTATGGGTGTAAACTTTGTGTTTTGATAAGAATTAAACCATAGAAATCAAGAACACAAAATGGGACTTTTTTTGAAAAGATTTTTCTCTATCTAAAGCACTTGAAAAGTATGAAAAAGTTAATCTAAAAATTTTGTTCCCATACATATTAAATCAGGTAAATAGTTAGTGGGGAAATGGGTGGTTAAAATTAAAAACTCGCGAAATTACGTAAATCCGTCAGGTCGTTCAAACGACTTTTGAATTTTGTTCGACAACTTGGTTCGAATGAGATTTCAAAGTACAAATAGGAAAAAATCTCGTTAGATAAAACTCGTTCAAACGATGTAGTTCTAACGAAATTTCTAATGACATTTCAGAAAATAGATATGAAGTTCGTTCGATATCTCATTCGAGGTTCACTCGATCGATCGACCTATGCATCTCGTTCGAACGAGATCCTAGTTTTGTTTGAACGACTTTTTAGAAAATCCAAAAATTCTTTTTAAGCCCAAAAACTTTGATATATAGTTTTAAAATAATTTTCTTAGAAAAATAAAAAGTCGTTATGACAAAAGTTTAATAAAAAGGAACCCATAAAAAATAACCAAGTCTCTATATATATTAAATGCATTCATACCTTTAAAGACCTTAGAATTCAAGTGTTGATGACGTATAAACTTGGCATGAAAACCAGCATTGATTATATATTCACGATAGGCTTGGCCGTTACATCTTCAACTTGAACATCATAGGCTTGAAAGGATATAACAAACTACTATCCTATGACTCAATTAGTTTTTTCCAGAATTAAGCCAACACAAAAAATAGACTCAATTGGAAATTTGCCCTTACAAATCTCCCCCTTTGGCTATTCCGAGACAAAACCTAAAATAAAAATCCTATGGGCCGTTAAGCTCTTCTAAAAAGACACAAACCCTCCCAAAATAAAAAATGAAAGACGCTTGACTAGACACGTGGAATGAAAAGATGAAAACCTTCACACTTAAACACACCATCAAACGCATAGGGAATATAACAATATAAAGTGAATAAATAAATTCTCCCCTTTATATAAATAAATAAATTCTCCCCCGTTATCAAACATAATCTACCTAAGAAAGAAGTCTCCCCCTAAGATAGATTTTCCCAAATTAAAATGTTTGGATACCATTTCTCCCCCTTTTTGTTCCGAAATAGACAAAGATTAAAATGCATATATCAACTTATTTCTCCCCAATTAAAATCAAATACTCCCCCTAAATGAAACAATGGATATGAATAATGGAAAAACAAGTATATCATGCAATGGTCAATAAAGTGACAAGAATAATAAACACGTGGCATGAGAAGCAACTAACCCAACACAAGATTCATAAATACCAACTATGATGCGATAAAAAAACGATATCAAATAGAATAAACTAATATACGCATGAGATACCAATCACAAAAAGATTAATATATGTTTCAACATGAAGTATACATGTATTAGATAGCAAGGCTCAAACTCAAAAACAAATTAAATACCTTTTATATATGCACAAAAGATACCGATAACGCAGATGTACATAGGTATAAACACCACACATGACACAAAATACATTAAGCTTCCACACTCATATGGAAATTTTTTGTCTAAATAACATGTGGTAAACGAAGTGAGGGAGTGTGAACTAGATACTAAAATAATTAAGACCTAATAACTTAAACATGTTCACGGAGTTCTTATTTGATTGCAAAACTTTATCAAACTTAAATATAGCCTCTTGTGACACAATAAAGCTAACTCAAGGAACAAACAAGAACAATGCATACAAGACTAGAATTTGATGATTCTACAAACCAATAGATTCATGACAAAAATAACATAACTAGAATACATTGTCATTGTGCAAACCCGTTGATATATCCATCCAAACTACCTCAAATATAATAATTATTTTCTTTTCTTTTGAATGTTCATATCAAACTCAACTACTTTAGCCTTGGCTAATTTTAACAATGCCACATTTTTGGGCCATATTTCAATGGTGGATATTCACAAAGTAATTTTGCCTTACGCAGCCCGATACCATTTATAAACAACTACATCGAATAAATATTTTCCTATTTTTTTAAATCCGGGCAGCGGTTCTTACATGCATAAATCCTCCATAGTCATAGAAACATGTAGATGACTAAATTAATAGGAGAACATATCACTTAGATCAAATATACATGTGAAGTTAAAGATCAAATGATCTCATACATGTGTGAATCGAGGCATATAAAAGAGAATCTATTAAGCAAGTCAAAGTCAAACTACTCCATGCAAGCATGATAAAGAACACTTTAAGTATTGAAAATCTTAATAAAAGGTTCTAGCCACATGGAAGTGGGGATGATATTGTATTCAAACACAAGTATATGCCACATAAAATGTGTAAAACTTAAATACATAAGAATAGAATTTTTTTTTGAGTTTTTCAAATTTTTAAACAAACACAAAGACAACCCAAAAGATAAACAAAAGTTTTTTTTGTATTTTTTTCAACTATGACACAATAAAAAAAATTAAATACAAAATATACACAAGTCATAATTCTAGTAACACATATATGATGAATCAAAGACTAGGAAATGACAAACAAATATACAACTAGCAAGAATGTATTATGAGGCACAAAAGCTAGTGTATGTAGATAAAACCAACACAATCAACCTTTAGATTTAGTAAGAAAGGAATCATGTGAAAGTAAATGAGAATCATAAACTCTGTCACGTAAAGTCTCCAAATCGAATCTCTTAACCCATATAAGTGAAACACGATGCTCTCGATATTTGGTGACCTTGGCGAGTCTACCCTTTGACTTTCTAAGACCATTTTTAAGATCAAATCAAAACTTCCTAAGGTTACCCTTCCGACCACAATGTGTGCAAGTGAAAACACGGCGAGAAGCATTATCTATGGATTGACGTTTTATAGTTTTCCTAAACAATTCTCACTATGGTTTTGGCTTTATTAGCGAAAGTATCTTGAGCATCTAAGCCAATACCACACTTGTCGTATTTGATTTAGATGGCCCATAAGATTTTATCTAATTTCTCCGACCTACACTCCAAATTACTTTTAACCCGACTTCAGTTTTTTAATATATTCAAGTTTCACTATACGAGACTCAAGTAAACTCCTACTCTCTTCAAACTCGAGAAGCTCTTTCTTCATAGCCTTCATTAAACCTTCATGGCTATATCTTTCACCTTATACGTACTCTAGCTTCTCATAAAGAGTTCCCTCTCGTGCCTTAAGGTCTTCAACTAAAAGACTCTCATCATTAGCCACAGCACGTTCTCTCATTTTAGCTTCTAACTTCAAGTTAGCCCTTTTTAATTTCAATGATTTCTCATAAAACTCACGGAAGGCCACTTAAAGTTCACTCTTCTCTTCCTCCTCTTCATCCTCACTCTCTCCTCAACTCTCTTTACCATCAAACTCTTGGTATTCACAAACCATGGCCTCGGAAGTGTCATGTAAAGGAATATCTTCATGAGAAGATTCATTGTCAATGTTCACATGACTTGCCAAGAACGCACTGAAGTTGCGCTCAATAGGGGAATTTGGTCCCTCTTCCGGATCACTGTTACTAAGGGTGGCATTATATGAAATCGATTACTTGTCTTCCTTCCTTATTTTAGTGGGACATTCGAATGCCCTACGACCATAACCCTCACAACCATAAAAACTATTTGACTCGTCCCTATTAAGATCCTCATTACTATTTTAAGATCCTCATATGATTTTTAGGGAATCTCTAGGCTTTACTATGCTTAGACTTCTCAAACTTCTTATAACAATTTTTAAGTTTCTCTTTATTAGTCTTGACAAATTTTCTAAACTTCCTCAAATATAAAGCCATATCTTCCGAGTTAATCTCAAATTCATCATCTGAAACCAATGTTTTCTCCTTCTGGGATTTCAAAGTTATTCCCTTGTCTTTCTTCTTCTCATCCTCGGAGGGAAACCTGTCAAGTTCAGAGATTTGAAATTCAGCTACGAGTTATTCAAGTTTTGTAGAGTCTAAAGTGCCTAAATAATTTAAAACGATCACCTTTGGAAAATATCAATCGGGTAATGACCTTAAAATGTTCTTTTGACACGGTTATCGAGTATCTTTTCTCCCAAATTAAAGCATGAATTCACAGTATCTGACAATCTCATATAGAATTCATCAAATATATCACTTTTTAACATCTTAATGGTTTCAAATTAAGTGGTGAGGTTTTGAAGTTTCGAATCTTTAACGACACTTATTACCTTATGGGTGAGTTGGAGTATATCACATGCCTCCTTAGACATCTCACACGTCATAATCCGGCGGAAGTCATCCGGTGTGACCGCACTAAAAAGGCATTTAAACCACGGTAATTAAAATTAGTTAACTTAAGCTCAGTCTCACTCTATCATTCTATGGGTTTAGGTACACAAACCTCTCCTTCTAAGCATGTTATTTGGGCCCGTCCTTTAACTACCAGTAGTCAAACCCGCTCATCTAAGGACTTAAGTTCCGACCTCATATGTGCTTTCCAATATGCGTAATTGAAACCATCAAAAATAGGAAATTTTGCTAAAGGTAAATTTTCCATTTTTAAATCACAATTAAACAAAGGATCTTAGCACAATAATTTAGCGTCCCGCTTTGATACCAATTTGATAGGCCAAAAATTATAAGATATGCTCTGATACCAATTTGAAATACCAATTTTTAAATTGGAAAGTCCTCAAATTTTAATTTCTTCAAAATTAAAATGAAATGAAACTAAACAAAATAAATATTTGAATTGTTCTTTTAACGACAATTAAACAAATTTAATTCAATTCAAGTTAAAATTATGCCATACAAACCTAAGCATGCATTTTGCCAAATAGATTAAACCATCTTGAATTAAATTAAATTAAACCTACGCAAACTTAATCTATCACCAAAATTACACCATTGTTGTGATTAAACCAATTTTATCTTTTTACACCTACACATGCATCTATGTGATTTTTGTAAGATAAAAATAAAAACAATCATACAATGCTGCGATGTACGAGGAAAACCCACAACGGAAAAAGCCTCATACGGCCCAACTAACAAATCCACTAGGTATGGTTTTATATAAATAAGGCAAAAGACTTACTTCCTCGACTCGAATCTCTTTCAAGCATTGGTGTTTCTTCTTGATTCTATCTACGCCTAGTTGATAACTTCGGAATCCACCGCAGACTCTGAATCCACTGATGGGTCAACTACCATCAAACATATAAAATCCTCTCCTCTATATGAACACCATGAATCATAACAAACACGGACTCCTCCATTGGAAACCTTCTCTTTTGGGATGAGAATAAAACTCGATGCCAACTTGATGATCTCAAAACATAATATATTAAGAAACTTTGATCATAATAAACTATGGGTGGAAAATTTGTGTTTTTATGAGAATTAAACCATAGAAATAAAGAACACAAAATAGTACTTTTTGGTGAAAATATTTTGCTCTCTCAAGCACTTGAAAAGTATGAAAAAGTCTATCTAAAAACGTTGTTCCCGCACATATTAAATCGGGTAAAGAGTTAGTGGGGACATGGGCGGTTAAAATTTAAAAATGACAAAACTATGCAAAAAACCTCCAGATAGTTCAAACGAATTTTGAATGTCTCTCGAACGACTTGGTTCGAACGAGATTTTAGAGTACAAATAGGCAAAAATCTCGTTAGATAAAACTCGTTCGAACGATGATGTTCGAATGACAATCAGAAAATAGATACGAAGTTCGTTTGATATCTCGTTCGAGGTTCACTCAAACGAATTGGGCATATCATTCGATCGAGATCCTAGTTTTGTTCAAACGACTTTTCTGAAAATCTAAAAATTCTTTTTAAGCCCAAAAACTTTTATGTATAGTTTAAAAATAACTTTCTAAGAAAAATAAGAAGTCGTTATGACAAAAGTTTTATTAAAAGACACCCATAAAAAATAACCAAGTCTCTATATATATTAAATTCATTTATACCTTTAGAGACCTTAAAATTCAAATGTTTATGACATATAAACTTAGCACGAAAACCGGCACTGATGATATCTTCACGATAGGCTTCGTCACTACGTCTTCAACTTGAACGTCATAGGAATGAAAGGATATAATAAACTACTATCCTATGAATCAATTAGTTTTTTTTTTAAATTAATCCAACACTGCAAATAAACGCAATTATAAATTTGCCCTTACATCTTTCTTTCTAAATGGGCTTTTAAAGCAATCCATTTTTCCTTCAGCTTTTGAATTTTGGGGAAGATATCAATTTTGAAAGTTTGAAGGTCTCCTACGAGTTATTTTAACCTAAGCATATCTAACATTCCTAACAAATTAAGGATTGTGACTTTAGGGATAAAAGGATATGGTAGGGATCTCAAAAGCTTTTTCACTACTCTCGTCTCAGGAACTTTTTCACCCAAATTAAAGCATAATTGACTATATCACACAAATGTGCATAACACTCATCAAAAGTCTTAGTCTCTAGCATAGTAATGGTCTTAAACTGTGTGGTGATATTATGTATCGTAGAAGCTTTCACGGCATTGGTACCCTCATAAGTGAGTTGGAGGGTATCGGACTTCCTTAGATGTGGTACACGTCATAATTCGATAAAATTCGTTGAGAGTGACAGCACCAAAAATTGCACTTAAGCCACGGGAGTTAAAACTAGTCCATTTAAAATTAACAATTGTCCAAGCAGCGACAGGTTTAAGACTTACCATATCATCATTAGTCACAATGGGTGGTATCCACCCCCTTAGGCAAAAAAGTAAGACTTTCTCGTCAATCGACTTTGGTGTTGATCTCATTCGATCTTTCTAGTATGCATAATTTAACCCATCAAAAATAGGTAGACTATTATAAAAATTATCCATATAATCCCAAAGTTAAGATCATAAAATAAATTAGTGTAACCTGCTCTAATATCAATTTGAGAAAGCACGAGTTATATGGATTTACTTGTATCTTAGGTTACTCACACAAAGATTCACTTTTTACCAAATTTTGTCTTGATTTAATTTAAAGTGAACATGCAAGATTGTGTAAATGCAAATTCAAACTAAATCTCCAAACTACACGGGAAGAAGAAGAAATACAGAAAAAAAATCCCTTTCAGGCAAAATATTTAATTCAACACTGTTAAAGATAAGATAAACACGTAATGACTTATAAACTACTTAGACATCCACTAAGTATAATGCATAAGAGTCTTCAAATATTCAACAGAAAATGATACAGCCTAACACAACCCACAAGAGGAAAATCTTCCCTCGGTATCCATCGATCAACCTTTGGAATATCCAATTCCTTTCTTCTTCAGTCATAAAGCCTCGACTCCACAAATCAGCCGTAGAGAATTTCTCTAAAAGGGTTTAGAACTTTTGATTTTATTCTTCATGGTTTGGAAAAACGATCCTAAATTATCCAAGGGGTTTGGGTGTAAAAATTATAGAGTTTGATCACAAAAAGAACTCTAAAAAGGCTTAGAAATAAATGCAACCCCTTTTCTCTTTTTATAGGAAAAGTTGTTACAAGGAGATAGTGATAAAACATTGCATCAGATTTTTTTTAAGAAAATAAAAACGCGCATAGTCGTTCGAACAAACTACCACCTTGTTCAAACGATGTTCCCTATATCGTTCGAACACTTTCCAATGATACTTTGAACGGAATTCTAGATCTGACCAAAAAGGTGACATTATAGATCTCATTTTAACATAGAAACCTCGTTCTAAATGACCCTTAGTAACTCGTTAAAACGACTTGCCATTTCGTTTTAATGAGTTATCAAGTTTTGCAAAAAATCCTTAAAAAACATTTTGTAAAAAAAGTCTATTTAAAAATGACCCACATAATATTTTAAGCATTACCAAACCACTTCATAACTCTTCTTGGAGAAAGTTATGACGAACAATCTTCAATCTTGAAAATGTCACCAACGAATCTTCTCTTCGAAGATTTGGGAACGATCATGAAGGTACAGTGGGGTGTAACGGGATAAGGCAAATAAAAATTAAATGAGAAATTATAAAATTTTCTCTTACAAAATGCATTAAAGAGAGACAAATATAGATTTTTTTCTTATAAAATGCATTAAAGAGAGGCATTTGTCTTTGTCTACTTAAAAAAAGAGGTTTATTGTAATTATATATGATGTGTTGATGACATGGACAAGATAAAGATTCAATTGAGAAAAGAGTCTGAGATAAAAGACTTTGATAAATCCAAGAAGATCCTAGGCATGGATTCTAGTAGAGAAAGAAAGAAGGGAGTTTGTGCCTCACTTAGAGGCAATGCCAGTGAAAGTTGTGGCATGATTCAGGATCCAATATTCCAATCCTGTGAAAACTCCATTTGTTGCACACTCAAGACTTAAACGATGAAGTGGAGTTCATGGCACAGATTACATACACTAGTGCACTAGGTATCTTGATGTGTGCTATGGTTTGTACTTAAGCGAATATCGTTCATGCATTATAAAATCTAGGAAAAGAGAATCATAATGTAGTGAACTGGATTTTGTTAAACTACGGGAACTTTGGATGTGGGACTTGAGTACTAAAGGTTTGAGAAGTCACATATGTATGGGCATGTCGATCTGAACTATGCATGTGAATTGGAGAATTGTCGATCTACTAAGAGTTTTGTTCTTACATTGGCATGTGGTCCAATTGAAAATCATTGTTGCTTCATAGTATTTCATCGTATTGTAGTGATTTGGAGAATGCACAAGATTGTGCGGAGGTACATTGTTAACCAAGTTCATCATAGGAGGACCAAACATATTGACGTTTGATTTTATTTCATACTATAGGTGGTTGATGGTTGTGAAATGGTTCAAAATCTTTGTCGCAGGTCTACGACTAGAACACCGAATTTTCAACTCAATCGCACTATCGGATGTTACGCTATTTAGAGAGACCAAAAAAAAGTCAAAAAATATAGAAAAATTCAAAATAAGAAGATTAATAATGTCGATCGATTACATAAGTTCAAACCATCATATGACATGCATAGCATTATCTAAATGATTATATGTGTTAGATTTCTTAAGCTTCAAAATTCCATCATAAATCAATAATAAGTTATTAAAAATTACAAAAAAACATCATTAAAATTTGTTATTTAATATGCATAGCATTATCTAAGTGATTAAAAATATTCATAATACTTTAAGAAATATAACCAATTTTTAAGAAATCGTAATTTATTAAAAAATGATCAAAAAATTAATTAAAAAAATAATACTAATTTATTTTATATGTTCAACAAATTCTGAGTAAATCATCTTTTGTTGATATAAAAAACATACAACATAGGTTGACACAAATTTAAAAATAGTTGATATATAATATTAATTTTCCATGTAATATTACAAATTTTTAAGAAGTACTAATTTCTTAAAGTCATTGATTGTCCAGATGAAAATAAGGTGTAAAGTTTTTTATAGCCAACTTGAGGAAAACAGTCGTTCTTTAGGTTTGGCCATGTATTTATTTATTAATTAATAAATAACTCATAATTTCAAAAAAAATCAAGACATTTTTTATTCATATTAAAAGACTAAATACATATTTGTTAATAAATCATGTATATTTTTTAAACTTATAAATACATGTTTAAAGAAAATTAACAAATTAATTTCATATTATTAATAATAAATAGTGTCCATTATTAAGCTTACTAATACACTATTTTAAAACATATTAACAATTACATATTTATTTATAGATAATGTACATTTTTAAAAAGCCTTTTTTTCTTTGATGGTGTACATTTTTAAAACCTATTAATATATTATTTCAAAACAGATTAGATGTAACATTTTTAGGCCAAAATGCAAAAAAAAAAGGATGAAAGAACCATATAAAAAAGAAAACCTACTTATTAAAGAAAGAGGGCGAGTTGGGTTGGGATAACAACAAACTTGGAACCCTTGGCCCCTCCTTGTTTTTTTATCTCCGCCCCTCTTTCCTAGTAAAACCAAGTTGCAGATCCTCCTTAGGGTCCGTTTGGCTCGTGGTGAAATATTTTTTACCGTGTTAAAAGTAAAAGGTGAATTATTAGCTTGGTGATTTTATTTTCACCATCTCCGTTTGGATGGTCGAGCTTTCACTAGGTGAAAATTTTGAGTTTTTCACCATTTGTTGTTTGGATGGTCAAGATGAATATGGTGAAAAAATAAAATGACAATATTACCCCCCTCCCCCCATACTTCAAATGCACACAAAATAGTTATATTTAACTATTTGATTTTTATCACAAGTGTCAATGACCATTAAAAAATATTCATTTACCTCAAACTCAAATTTTAACATAATCCCCCCCCCCTCCCATATAACCAAGTATAAAAAGTTTAAAAAAATAGTACCAATTAAAAAAAATAGTCCTAATTAAAAAAGAAAACAGTCTCAATTTAAAAAAAAACTTTCCAATAATGAAAAAAAAAACGGCCAATTGTAAAACACAATCTCAATTACAAAAAAAGAGTCTAAACTATAAAAACAGTAGCCACAATTAAAAAAAATAGTTCTCAGCAATGAAAAAATAGTCCTGTGGTGACAATTATTATTCAACACAAAGAGTTAGAGAAGCACAATCACCAAGCAGAATGAGGAATACAAAATGCCAATCACACAATAAGAGATGTACATGGTTCAGCAAGAATGCCTACGTCCATGGTGGTGCAGTCAGTATTATTTCTATATACTCCGGAGAGCAATTACAGAGAATACAGTGTGTGTCCTATGCCCCGGACCTAGGGTTTATTATATACATGTCCATTTTCAGGGAGTGGGGGTGTTGGACTCCCCCAAGTTTTTCATCTTCTCCTAGAACACCTCGTAACGAGAATATAGGAGAAGACTAAGTCATAACCGAATTAATGTTAAGATATGAAGGGTTTGGACTTTGGGCCACTCCAATTGGGCTACTCGTCCAGGCCCGTCATTCTAATTTCGGGTACCCACAATTGCCCCTAAGTTTGTTGGGCCATAATTTGGGCTCAATAAATTTAAATGATTTGTCATAATGGCTCATTGTCCATCGTGCAACTCTTCCCAAAGTTTGAGGACTGATTTAGGCGCCACTTGCTTCGTGTTATGTGCACTATGATTAGTAACACTCAAAAGTTATCCCAAGCAATCGTTTCACACTCGCCGTTTTAAGCTTCTCAGTACTATTCCATTATCTTCGAGTTCTAGTGATTCACGTTCTCTTCTCCCGGTCTTCATTCTTTTTGCTTTCGATCTTCCTCGTCATTTGGGCTTATGATTCATCATCGTTCAAGTCAAACCTCCATTTTGTAAGTCTTCTGTACTTTCTCTTTGTGTTTTTTCTTTGAATTTGTAGTTTTAGGGTTTCCAAATGGCAAAGATTGGTAATAGATCGGTGTCTCAGTTTAGGAAGTTTTACAATATCCCGGAGTGGGTAGAGATTGAGTGCGCCACCGTGGACGTAGGCATTTTTGCTGAACCACGTACATCTCTTGTTGTGTGATTGGCATTTTGTATTCCTCATTTTTCTTGGTGATTGTGCTTCTCTTAACTCTTTGTGTTGAATAATAATTGTCACCACAAGTCCCAATTAAAAAAACATTCCCCATTAAAAAAAAAAGTCCCAACTATGAAAAAAAAGTGTCCCAATTAAAAGAATTTAAAAAAAAACAGGTCCCAACTATGAAACCGTCCTAATTAGTAAAAAAATTCCGAACACATTACCTCGCACCAAACAAATATTCATTTATTTTTAACTTTTTATATGAATAGTTATTCTCACACCCTCCATGTCTTTCCCCCCACAACCTTTGGATAATAAATGACAAATGTGCCCTTAGATTTATAAGATCCAAATGTCCAATTTTTTCACCTCGAACTAAAATAAATACATTTGATATAAAACAAAAAATTATATTTTCAATAAAAAAAAACTGTGTATAAAACGTAAAATCTTATATATTTCTTTTATTAAAAAACTATATATAAAACGTAAAATTTGTTTTTCTGAAGAACCTGTTTTCTTAAAAAAAATATTTTTTTTGTTTACAAATTTTATTGTTGGTTAAAAACTATTTTTTTTACTATTTTAAAAACAATCTTTTTACTATTTTAAAAAAATATGGTCCGCGGCAACGGTATGTATAGGCTGTCCGACCATCTATACATACCGCTGGCGTACAGCATTTTTTCTAATATGTTGGTCCATGCCAACGGTATGTATAGGTGGTCGGACTGTCTATACATACCGCTGATGCGGACCCTTTTTTAGATAGTAAAAATATTTTTTTAAATAGTAAAATAAACAGTTTTTAACTGAAAAAAATAAGAAACGAAACAGTTTTTTAAATAAATAAAAGAAACAGTTTTTAACTATAAATGGTAAAAAAAATGTCCATTTTTTTTAAATAGATAACGAAACAGTTTTTTTATCAACGTCCATTTAAATAAAAAAATAAGTTTTTTTTATAAATAACATAATGTTTTTTAAATGAAAAAATAACTTTTTTAATTTTTATATTTTCAGAATATTAAGATTTTAATTTTCTAGAATATAAGGCTTTTTATTTCCAAAATATTATGTCTTTATTTTTCTCATGATATTATGTTTTTTTAAAGTAATAGATTTTTGGGGCAAAAAATTATATTTGTTCAAATCATAAATGCATAGAGGGTATTTTGGTATTTTAGTTTTTAAACAATAAAAAGGACGTGGGGGAAGACATAGAGGGTGTAAGAATAGCTATTCCATTTTTTTATTTTTTTTATTTTTTTTATTTTTTTTAAATAAAAAAATAAATTGAAAATGAAATTGAAAAAAAAAATTAATGAATATGTAATGATCGTGTTAATTGAGAGGGAGAAATAAATGTGTGATAGTTGTAAGTGGAAATAAAAAAGATTAGTCCGGTAATAAAATAAATTTCATTGTTTTCACCTGTTGAATTATTCACTTTACCCATGGTTTGAAATGGTTAAAGTTTCACCTCACTTTTCACCATATTCAATTTATTTCACCACGTTAAATGCCCAACCAAACACATATTTTACCTAGGTGAATTATTTTTTAACGCGGTAAAAAATATTTCACCACGAACCAAACGGACCCTTAGAGAGACAATCCAAATCAATGGAGATTCAGTCTTAAGATTAAGAGATTCGAGTTTTTTTTTAAGGAGATTTGTGATGGAAGAAAGTGAAGAAGATCAGGTTTGTAAAAGCATAAATTGTGGGAAGATATGGTTTTTTTTCTTCATTAAGATAGTCTAACTTGTCAAAACTCGATTTGACTCACACGAAATAGGATTTTATAAGACCACTCCAATGATTTCTTGCCCAAATATTTTTATTATTACTTATTTGGGGTAACAATTTTGTATCGTTGGACTTCGGTACTAAGTCAACTCGACCAATACGGAGTTGACCCAACAATATTTTGACCCGTGGGTGGTGGTGTTTATTTTGAAGAAAATTGGGCCAACAAATAACCCAACTGATATGTTGACAAAGGTGGAACATATAGTAAATTTTGAGCATGGTTCAAACATAATTGATCTTCTACATTTTAATGACTAAATTGGTGTATGAAGGTTGCAAAATTTCTCTCGTCAAGGTGAAAATTTGTAGATATTGGTTAGTGAAGATCATTCTCGAGAATTTTTGTCAAATAGTTCACTGGCATACTATGTCCATTAGTTTTATTCGTTGCTGGTGAAATATAAGCAAAATTTTGGCAATTAAGGATTTAAGGGTTCACAGAGTACAAATAGTAAAGGTTTCTTTCGCTTTAGGGAAAAAGTTGTCTACAGTGAACTACTTGTGATCTAAATAGCAAAGGATTGTTTCCTTGCTGCGAACAAGTCGTTGTCTTGGTAGCGAATGGGCACAAGAGGTGCGAAAAGTGAGTTTCATGAAAGGTTTTTCGGGTATTTTATCCTAAGATGATTCCCTTGTATAAATATTTCACTTTGGTGTCATATGAGCTATGTTACAAAGTTTATTTTATCACATTGAAAAAGATATTGAGGCTTGGCAGTTGTAACTCTATTATACTAAATTCAATTAAAGAAATGAAGGCATCATCATTCATGAATATAGAGATTGGTGAACCACATACATCTCGTCTTGTGCTTGTTGATTAGTGTGTTATATCTTTACTTTCTCATTTAGAATGTATTTATCTCTTGAATTGACTTATCGTGAATTTTGGACATGCATTAATCACTCTCTTGAGTGAGTATTTGCATTAGGGCTTGCATAAATTGAAGAGTATTTGGGATGGTTATATACCTAGTAATAGATACCACGTTTCTCTAAAAAGTTTTCATAAAAATGGATTAATTACAGTTTGACACCTCGAACTTCACCTTCATTTTTACTTCGCCACCCTTGTTTTCATTTTTTACACTAAAACCCCTGAACTTTTTAAAACGGATCAAATTACCCCCGAACCCTAACGGTGTTATATTCTAGACAAAAAAATTGTGGTGATCTGTATAGACATTGATGATATTTTTATTCAAAAATACCCTCACATGCCATGCACACGACCCATTTTCCATCTTGAACATAACATCGTTAGTGATTGGGATAATTTGATCCTTTTTAAAAAGTTCAGGGATATTAGTGTAAAAAATAAAATTATGGGCTGTGAAGTGAAAGTAGGGTCAAAATTTGAGGGGATAAAGTGTAATTAGCCGTAAAAAATCATGATAAAAACATCATTTACCACTATGGATAGATTTGTATAAAGAATGAAAGAAAAAATGGATACGCTTTCAAGTGGTTGTGGAGATTCACCCTTGTGCAAGATTTTCATTGGTGTTCAATTATAAGTACGAAACTCATTTGGGATTCTAAGGTGGTGTATAAAAAATAAGAAAAAACAATTTTTGACGTCCTTGAAAAATCATTTATTAAAACTTGGATATTTTATTGAAAGTGTTAGATTCTGGACGATCATTAGGGGAGTCATCAATAAGAGCTCATTTTTATATATTTTATCAGTCATCCCTATGAGAACACATTATATGGTTGACTTACTTAAGTCTATACCATATAGGAGTTCCAATTAATTTGGATATAGTGATAAAATAGGTTAGATTTCTTTCGAGCAATTTTCTCAATGGTTTACAAAGATTCACTAATAATGATCATGTCAAAGACATCATATCTATCAAAAAAGGAAGTAAAATATTGCACTAAGCACACTATAGGACACAAATCATACATATTTGAGTGTGAGTGTGTGTGAATGTTTTTAAATATTTTTTAGGAATTTTTTATAAAACATTTTAAACATTTTTAAAGCATTTAAAATGATTTTTTAAACATTTAAAATGATTTTTTAAAAATGTTGTGGGCTAAAACTCAAATAGTTTAATTCCTTAAAAACTTTTTAAGGTTGAATCTCAAATCGGCAGAGACATTTGGGGCTAAAACTTGTATTTGTTAAACATCTCAAATAGACTTTTGTTAACCATCTATATTGTACCACGTGTTGTAGCCCTGTTGGTTTATTTTGTGTTTCTTCTCTCTCACAGTTTAATGTCTCATTTATAGCCATTAGATCAAACCTTATCAACGTTCTCCATGTAATCTTTATTGATCCATGTGACGCTAGATCTAACTAAAAAAAGCAAGCAATTGTGCGGTCCTTTATTAGCCGTTAGATTAAAAGTTAAAGAGTCAATTTAATCTCAACCGTTCAAACTCTTCGAATGTCCAGAACATTCTTTGAGCAGTATAAATAAATGCCTTAGGGTTACCATTTGATAACTTTTGGAGAGTTCATCATTCCTAAGAGAAAAAGAGAGAAAGGGGAGTGTGGAGAGAGAAGAGAGAAAGGTTAGAGAAAGAACTTGAGCCTGAGATATTCAAATAATATGTTTTCTCCCAAAAAAGAAAACCAAACACTGTCCCTATTATATCTAAACCAGAAAACCTTCGATTGAGAGTTATATCTCTAGGTTTTTTTTAGAGTTTGGGTGTTTTCCAAGTCTGAAGAAACTCTTCATACTTAATCTCTCTTAGGAATTCTGTCTCGTTGTAAATCTCACTTTTCTTTATAGAAATTGTGAGAGTTACTCAGGGATACATTTCACATTAGTTTTGGGATTTCTTTTACCTTTTCTTATTGGATCTGGTTCTATTGTTGTATATTCTTTTAGATCCACTCTCATTTTAAATTTTCTTAAAAAAGAGACTTCAAACATAGTCTATATTTTAGATCTGAAATTTGTGTTTCGAAAAACTCAATTTCACAGTTTATGAAATTAGTTGGTATATAAATAAGTGTTTTGAAACATTTGATCTAATTTTTAGAAAGATTATTTTCATATCTGAAATATTTCTTTTGAAAAGAAGTCTGATTTTCAAAAAAATTAGAATATCTGCATTTCCTATATATCTCTGTAATTCATTTGGATTTGTTTGTATAAATCTATTGAGAGACGTGAGTAGCATGTTTGCATGTGTTTCATTTCATAGTCACTACACTCTCACACGAACACCTAGTTAAAGTGTGGTTCATTTTAGAGATTATTTGTTGACTGAGTCCATTAAACCAAGGAGCAAGGATTAATGCAAAGAAATAGTTGGGAGTTCAAAGTCATAAAAGAATTACTGTGGAGGAGAAATCTCAATAGGTATATTTTTATTCTTAGCTTAGGATCTTGTGTGCTTGTTTGTGTAATTGTAATCTTGTATATCTTGTTTTATTATAGTGGATTTTTGGTTTGTGGCATAGAGGTCACCGTGGATGTTTTTCCTAATTTGGGATTGTACCTCATTAAAAAATATCATGTAAACTTTCTTTGATTATTCTTACTGCTTATGTGGTGTGGTTTCTAATCAAAGAATTAGTATAGGTTTTTAATTTAAAAACTTAAGGTAATCTATCTACCAAATCTAACATCCAAGGTCAATCTATTTTTACACATCGTTTGTAGTGATTTAAAAAGGAGTTTCATCTAATGAGTTTATTTCGGAGTTTACTTAATTTTTAACTTTTAATTAAAAACCTAGTGAACGATTTTCAAGTGGTATCAGAGTGGGTTTATCAAAACATTTTTTTATCCTGAAACTCCAGCAACTGCTTTTGAAATCTATTTCTGAAAATGGATGAGAGATTTGAGAAGGTATGTAACATATCCCGTCCACCCCTCTTTAATGGAAAGAACTTCCCTCACTGGAAAGTAAGGATGGTTACATTCATCCAAGGGACACTGGGTGATGACGTATAGGATATGATTGAAAGTGGTTACGTACACCCAACTAAGCCTTTGTCTGAAATCAACCCTACAAGAATTAAGAAAAACCTTAATGAGTTTACCAAAGAAGAAAAAAAGATGTCACTGGATAACAATAAGGCAAAGAATCGCAATTTTATGTCCATTAATGAGCATGAGTTTAAACACACATCTATATGATCTACTTCCAAGGAAGCCTGGGACACACTAGTCACCGCCCAAGAGGGTGATGAGCGTGTTAAGGCTAGAAAAACCCTGAGTTAGTCCAGTGATATAATACCCGAATTATGGATGATAGTAAGTCATTTGATGACTTTTATATAAAATTAACAAACATCATAACAAAATTTCATGCAAATGGAATTACCTATGATAGAAACAAAATTTTAGTAAAAATCCTTAGGTCATTGCCTGCTAAATTCGACAATAAAAGATATGCCATGGAAGAGATGGATGACACAAACTGACTCCTAAATTACTTAGTAGAAATTTAAGAACTATAGAAATAGAGTTGGAATATAAAAACAAATGACCACACAAAACATAAGATCTTTTGGATCTAGTGTTGTCCTTTCATTCAAAGTGACTGTCCCTAAAATGAATCCTCTAGAGTTTAACCTTAACATGAGTGAGGACTGTGATTTGGATAACTTGGATAACTAAATAGCTCTTATAAGCAAACAATTTAAAGAAATAATTAAGTTTAGAAACTTTCTGGCTTCTAAACAAGGTAGACTCGATTATCAAAGTCATCAAAATCAGATATTTCATGAAAGAAATGATAACAAATAGACCTATGACAATAATAGATCCAAGACTGACATTAAAAATGTCAAATTTCATCGTTGTGGTAAAATGGGACATTATGCTAATAAGAGTAGAGTCAAACTTAATAATAACAATGCTAGGGCTAATATATGTAAGACCTTGGATGACTCAAGTGATACTGATGAAGATGAAACTGAGTCAACCCAGTTTGATAAGTCAAGCATGTTATTTTATGCCAAGATTTTATATTCTGATGATAATGCATGCCTACCTATTGATGAGTGTATTATGCCTATTGATATTGATGTTATATCTGCTAGTGATATTGTTGGGCCTACGATTGTTAATAATGAAGTAGATAATCCTAGCTTATAGATGAGTCAAAGTGAAAATATTCTTAATGAACTAAACATGTGTATGAGTCCCACTGCAGAAAATGAATCGATAGGGGACACTGCACATAATGCACTTTGAAAGTCCGATGATGACCTTCTTGATATTAAAGAGTTGTACACCAAAACTCTTTAAAAGAGTGAAAAACTTGATAAAATGGTTAAGCAATTAATTGAACATGTTGAACAACTTAGGAAAACTATTAGGAAGAATTGCACTGAAAAATACGTTGCTCATGAGACAGAGACAAAATAGTTTTCATTAAAATTGAAAGACCTATTTGATAAAAACGTTATTTTATAGCAAAGATTTAATGTTGCCTTAGTTGAATTGGAAGAATTCAAACATAAAGTTTCACATGTTTTCCAAAAAATCCTGTATTTTGAAAATTATGCTAAACCCTATGAAGAGATAGCTGTAGTAAGCAAGATGGATTCCTAAGATAAATCTGACCTTGGTTGTGGAGAAAAAGTTTAGACTAATAACAACAACTGTATCTCCTAAAAATGTCATTTTTATAAAAAAAGGCCAGAATTTTCAAAAATCTCAAAAAGGAATTTACAATGTCAATGTGTTTAAGGAAATGCAAAATTAGTTTAATCAACAGCCAAAACATAATGGAAAAAGATAAGTATGTATGTCCGCCTTTAAGAGAACTCGGACAAAACACTAAGACTAGTGGTAATTGGACTACTATGTCTTACAAGACCAAACCTATTTTTAAGGACCTTAGTGATAAATTCAAGCCTACGCCACATCAGCATTGCTCTTATTGTGATGTCTACAGGCACACCATTACAGGTGTTTTCAAAAAAGACTATATACACCTACTTATCAAAACTTTAAATATTCGAGAAAGAGTAGGAATACGTGTGTTCTCCCAAAGCATACCACACATAACTATACCTATAAAAAGAAGAAAGGGGGACCTTAAACTAAGAAAAAAGCATTTATAAAGGCCCCTCAGTCCTTTTCTAAATCCAGGGGAAATAAAGATTTTAAAACTAGGCCCATTTTGATTAGAAAAGATGACCTGTTACCCCAGCTCAAGTACAATGTGGTGATAACAACTTTTGAGGCCCAACGCACCTCAGTTGGTTGGTACTTGGATTGTGGGTGTTCCAAACATATGACCGGAGATGAAATAAAATTGAAGAACAAGACAGGCTTCCATAGAGGTAGTGTCCTGTTTGGAGATGGCAATTTATCTCAAATCATTGGTAAGGGAACACTATGTGAAAAAGGGCTCCGTACTTTAGATGAAGTCTTACTAGTTAAAGGTCTTAAGACTAATCTATTAAGTATATATCAATTTTGTGATTCCAATCATACTGTTACCTTATCAAAAAACAACTATAAAATTTTGAATGAAGAGGGTAACTATATTCTATCAGGAAATAATACTACGAATAACTGTTACATAGTGATTCCAACGACTGAATCTTGTAAGATTGATAGATTGGAGGATTCCGATTTAGGGCATAATAGATTGGGGCACACAAATTTTAATAACCTTCATAGGTTAAGCTCCCAAGAAATAGTTAGAGGATTACCCAAAAATCAAAAATAATTCTAATTCTTTTTGTGGTCCCTGCCAAGTGGGGAAGATGATTAAACCTGCTCATAAGAAAGTTAAAGACATTTTAATCTTGAAGCCTCTAAAACTTCTCCACATGGACCTTATGGGTCCTTCTGATATTGCTAACCTATGTGGTAACAGTTATATTTTAGTTATGATGGATGACTACACACGATTAACATGGGTCGCTTTTTAAAAAATAAGTCTGACACCTTCTGTGAGTTCTTAAAAATTCTTTTAAAAATTGAGAATGAGAAGGATCCCAGGTATGTTGTAGTAGAATTGATAGAGGGGGGGAGGTAAATGACTCAGGTGTTACAGAATATTTTGTACGTATGGGTACACACACGAGTTTAGTGCACCTAAGACACCTCAATATAGTGGCATTGCTAAACATAAAATAGGACCATACAAGAGATGATTAGGGTGATGTTGCACACAAAAATTCTTTCAAAATACTTTTGGGTTAAGCATGTACATATTGTGTGTTATATTATTAATCATGTGTACATTAGGAAAAATACCAAAGAGACGTCAAATGAACTAGGGTACAATTGAGAGCCTAACTTAAAATATTTTCGAACCTTCGGGAGAATTTACTATGTCTGGAAAGATAGAGAACATCTTTCAAAATTCGATACACATGGTGATAAATCTATTTTCTGGGTCATTCCCAAACAAGTCAAGCTTATTATGTTTATAACCTTCGTACTAGGGTTATTGTGGAGTCTATTAATGTAATTGTAAATGACACTAGTGCATAGAGTAGTGACAGTCAAACAATTGTCCTGGATGAGTCTGAAAATGTTTTTACAGTTGACTCTCTTGAGATAGTTGATTCACTGCCACCTGAGGTCCCAACGGTATCGACCTGGGTTTCTAAGGGCCACCCTCTAACAAAGGTTGTCGGTAACCCGTCTGAGCCAGTGAGAACGAGATCCAAACTTCAACATGTGACTAATTTGGCATGTTTTCTTTCTCTAGTAAAACCCAAAACTGTAAACGATGCCCTATCTGACTCATTCTGGATCAATGTTATTCAACAAGAGCTTGTCCAATTTTAAAGTCATGATGTTTGGTATCTCATCCCGCGACCTCAAGACAATAAGGTTATAGGCACCCGTTGGATTTTTAAAAATAAAACTGACGAGAATGGGAAGGTAATTCGAAATAAATCTAGGTTAAGAGCGCAAGGATATTATCAGATAGAGGGAATAAAATTTGATAAGACTTTTTCCCTTGTCACTGACTCGAGTCTGTTCATCTCCTCCTTGCCATATCTTGTCATTTGCAATTCAAGCCTTTTCAAATGGACGTCAAGTTTGTATTTTTGAACGGTATTTAACTAAGGAATTATACGTAGAACATCCTAAGGGATTTGTAGATCCCTCATTCACTAGTCATGTCTTTAGACTTAAGAAGGCTTTATATGGCTTAAAGCAATCTCTTAAAGCCTGGTATGAGCGCCTCTCGACCTTTTTAGTCAATAAAGGGTTTGAACGAGGTGGCAACGACCAGACATTGTTTGTTAGGAAGATAGAACACGATGTCTTAATTACGCAAAATTATGTCGACGATATTATATTCGATTTGACTTCCATTAATCAAGTCAAGGAATTTTCGGATATTATGCACGTCGAATTCCAAATGTCCTTAATGGGGGAATTACAATATTTCTTAGGACTGCAAGTCAAACAGTTTAGTGATGGAATATTTATCACACAATAGAAATGTGTTAATGATCTTGTTAAAAAATTTGGGCTTGAACATTCAAAAATAGCACATACACCCATAAGCACATCCACGAAATTATCTAAGGAAGAAAATGGGAAAGACGTTGACCTGACTTTATATAGAAGTATGATAGATAGTCTATTATACCTTACTTCCTCTAGATCGGATATAGACTTTGATGCGTGTGTGTGCGCATGATACCAATGCCCCCCTAAATAAGATCATATGCTATGTGTTAAACAAATAACCAAATACGTTAAAGGCACTTTAATTTTGGTATTTGTTACACAAAGGACACCACTAGTTCCATAGTTGGCTACACTAATGCCGACTTGGCAGGATGTTTCGACGTAATAAAAGCACGTCTGGCGCCTGTTATTATGTAGGAAACAACCTAGTAGGTTGGAGTAGAAAAAAATAGAGCTGCATATCCCTTTCAACAACTGAAGTTGAGTATATAGCTACAGGTAGTTGTTGTGCCTAGGTTTTATGGATCAAATAACTGGTTAGTGATTATGGTATCATTGAAGAGAAATTGACTATGTACTATGATAACCAAAGTACGATAAATGTATCTAAAAATTCAATACAGCACTCACGAACTAAGCACATTAAGATTAGGCATCATTTTAATCGTGAGCTTGTGGAATCCTAATAACTTGATATTATGTGAACAATGAAAATCAATTAGTTGACCTATTCAAAAAAACTTTTCGGCAATATTAGGTTTGAATCCCTTAGAAAATCCGTAAGGATTATAGTGACCACTTAATTAATTATGCATAATTGTCATAACCTCTGTATTCTCGCGCTAATAACTAGTTTCTGAGGATTTATGGCGCAGATATTTTGCAAATGACTAAAGACGCCTCCTTAATCTATTTAATGTAGGAGACCCTTGAATTTGACCTTGTTTACGACCTAATTTGTGTTGAATAAATTCTTTATATATACTTGTTATATATATCTCTTTTACCCCGTTGTATATTTAAGAAAAATTAGGGGAGAAGTACTTGAGTAATTGGATTTATCTTTACATTTCTTAACTCAACTAATATGTCCAATGAGTGTTCTTATTTCGGGCATTTCAGATCAGATTGAACACCTTTCCCTTATTTAGGGCAATGGTCGGTATAATAGTTGAGTTATTTATTTATTTTCTCTTATTTTCGATTCTAAGATGGGAAAGAGTAGATAGCTCTTTTGTATAGGGAATCTAGGGTTTTTATTTTTTACCCACGAGTACAGGTTACTCAAGGGAATTTTATCTCCATTATCCACATTATATGGTTGACTTACTTGAGTCTATACCATATAAAAGACTCAACTAGTTTGGATATGGTGACAAAATAGGTTAGATTTCTTTTGTGAAATTTTCTCATGGTTTACAAAGCTTCATCAATAATGATCCTATCGAAGACATCCTATCTACCAAAAATGTGTATACACCCCATTCTAGCAACCCCTAACCTCTCCTTAGGTCCCTAGAACCTTCCCTCATCACTACAAACCAAAGTCATACCCGGGTACTGACCTAGGGGCCATAGGGCACTCCTGGGCTTCGTTTGACCCAAATTTAAACTCTTCAGTTTGATAGAGAGTGAATGAATTTTCAAAGGGCGCTAAAATCCCTTTCTAACGGTTCATCATGTGCGCGATTTTGACTTACGGTGAGGATGAACGACTCGTTTTCTCCTGAAACTTGATCAGGAGGTCACTGGACGCTCCCAGGATCCGTTTGAAAAAATTCAACTCTTCAACCCGACCGAGACTGAATGAATCTTCAAGGGGCACTGAAACCCCTTTCAAACGGTATACCCCATGCACAATTTTGACTTACAGTGCAGATGAACGATCCGTTTTACTCCGAAAGGTCACTGAACGCTTCTAGGACCGGTTGACCAAAGTCAACTTCCCAAACAAAGTCAAACTCTTTGGAATTTCGAAGTATATATCCTAACCTTTCCAATGGTCTGCCCTGTGCACGATTCTGACTTACCATGCGGACGAACGATCCGTTTGCTTCCGATGATTCCCCGTCCAAAGGGCCGACGAGACCTTCCGATCCATATTTGACTCAAAGTCAACTCCCAGACCCAGGATTAGTCCAAAAGACTTTCAAAGGTCTCTAAAATACCTTTCCACCGGTTTTCCCCTTTCATGATTCGGATCAACGGTTTGCGCTCTACGACCAATTTTTCGAAGGAACCTGAAAGAGACTGTCAAACGGCACGTTCCAAACCCTGCCTATCGGCAGTGTGCCTAAAAATACCTACCGATTGGCAGGATCGGGGCTATGTCGATCGGCAATGCCCTGGTCTTATAAAAAGGAGGGCCTAGACTCATTGCAAGGGGACCCAAGATCTAAAATCCATCACTCTCAGCGAACTCATAAAACCTCTCTCGAAGTCAGCGTGATTTTCACATCCAAATCCTTTTCCAACCATCACTTTTCATCATCTTTTCCACCAAACTTGGTGAATTAACTACCCTTCATCATCATCGAAGTCCAAGGGTTGCTCTCCAACATTTAAGACCAAGCTCAAGATCTTCAAGAAGGTCCAACTTTCTCAACTCCTTCTTCAAATTCTCCTAAATTCGCATTAGCTTATTTTATTACTTAGGACTTTTATTCTCTCATCTCACATATCCTAATATACTTTTTATTTAGTATTATTGCACATATCTTATTTTTATATGAATAAAACCCAAAAAAATTAAGAAAAATATGGTTTGCTCATAAATTCCAAATGGGAATTCTCACATTTTTCTCACAATTAAAACACCTTTTTACACACACACATAAATAAGAGAAGTAACCAATTGGATTTATGGGATAAACCCCACCCCTCGTTTTGTATACGAACTACGTGGACTTTGATGCCTTTATAGGCTATGTAGGCGTCTCGGAGTAAAACTCGGGACTCGAGTCATATTCTTACTTTTCTCCTATTTTCTATTTTTCTATATTCTTTAACTTAATTCTCTTAAATTCTATATATTTACATACACATATATTTGTTCTTAGTGTGTATTATTCCACATGCGTTATCATTCCATCATACTGATCAACGCGAGGATAATCACATAAATCCTATTTTCTAATATTACTTTTAGAACATTCCTAGGGATGACTCGCTTTATCTTTTCCATGATACAAGCCGATGATTCCTATCTCCACTACATATACACATGCACACATATCACGGGGAAATAAAGGAAAATATCAATAACCCATGAGAGACCGTAAAGGCGGAATGGGTGCCTAACACCTTCCCATTTTGTAACTTAGCCTTCGAACCCTTTACGAATTATTTTGGTTTCGTATGTATCAGTATATCTTTAGATGTTGTCTTTCGGGATGGCTCCCTTTTCTTTTGACTGGCGACTCCATCTCTCTACCTTTTGCACCTCATCATCAACGCCGGCCGAAGCGCTCTCTAGAGGGATGCGCGGGACCAAGATCCTCTCGATAAGAAGAACCCCATCTTCTACGTCTCTCTCGCCACGAGGATCGGGGATGGCCACAGTGGCGACTCCGCTGAGGACTTTCGTTTATGAGGGCAAACTTAATTTACATGGGTGTTTTACTTTCTTATATATTCCCATATTTTGCATGTTCCCCTTTTCATGTGTACCTCATGCTTCTATTCACCCACTTATAGAAGATTCTCCATGTACACTTCGCACCACGTGCACCTAGGATCACATGTATCCGCATGTTGCACGCATCACCTATCCATACTTGGTATATCATTAGTACTTGTACTTTGCTCCCTCTTTGGCATGATCAAGAAAGATACTCGCATCATAAGATACTAATAAAAGAATCATGCATCATTCACACGACATCACCAAAGAGCATTGTGATTTACCAAATTTTGTCCAATAACTGGAGGGTCACTTCGTGATGGGCGTTGGTCCGGCAGCGCCCAGTTAGCCTAAGTGATATTACTCTCACCTTCTATAAGTACCTTCGACGTATATCAAATGGCTCCCCCACATCGTACCACTTGACCGAAGTCATGATGTGAGGTATATCGCAGGGAACTCGTTCACGTACGCCGAGTATATCGAATTCTCTCTCACACATACCGTCCCCACGAGGTATATAGTGAGGCAATTCATGTACACTCGGGTATATCAAATGGCTTGTCCACACGTACCGATTCCCTCAAAAGCAAGGCGTATATCGTAGAGGTCACGCCAATGGGGGGAACCCTTTCCAATTCACCCAACCAACTGCGTACCTGCATATAGGTGTCAAGCCTAGGACACATATGTTAGATTACCGGTTTTAACCCAAAACTCTGTCAAAATTTAGGGTCGGCCGGCCGTCCAATTTTTTACTCATTTTTAAAATGGGACCCTGCCCGTGAGTCTAGTCGCAAGTCCAACCATAGCTTTGCATATATTACAAACCCGATTTTTCTATGCTCGGGTCACATCTGGCATTTCATTTTACATTTAGGAGAATTTAATACAAGTGATAACATAATAATTATAATAATCATTCTGAGACACGTCTCCCAAAATATTTCCCCTTTTTTTTATCAAAAATCCAAAAACATTTTTTCTTTCTTTATTAAAAATCCAAAAACATTTTTCCTTTATTTATCAAAAATCCAAAAACATTTCTCTCTTCTTTATCAAAAATCAAAAACTATTTTGTCTTTGAATCTCAAAAAGAAAAATATCAAGAATATTTTCATTCTTTTTCTCCAAAAATAAATCCTATTTTACGCCTCCTCAGGTCGATCGCATGCACTTGGCCTGGCTCCTTATTGGCTTCGGTCTTCAGCCAAATCACCTCGGAGTTCCGTTCATTCCCCTTCTACTTCTTCTGAGTCCGAATCCATCCTCTTTCCATGGAGAACACATATCAAGTACCAGTTGTGCAACCAGATCTAACGGCAGTTTTAGCTCAGCTCGTGTCCAAGATTGACAACCTCCAGACTGAGGTTCGAGAGATGCAACAAAACTAGGTTCCTATTCCTCAAGAGCCCGATGCCCTATCCCCTCGTGCTATGGGTCCACCCGAGCCTATCTGGGTTCCTTAAGAGTATCATCATGCTCCATGTGCCCCTCATATTAATGGGTCATCGCCTGCCCAGCTTCCAATACTAAACCTTGCCCAGCCTGGGACTAACTTGCCTATGATCATTGATACGAAAGAGGAAGAATTGAACAAGGTCAAATAAGATCTCAAGATGCTAACTAAAAAGTTCGACCAAGTCAGAATCTCTGGGAATTACATGGACTACACCCACATGTCTCCTTATTCTAAAGCGAGGTTACCCGAGGAGTTTAAAATGACAAATATCAAGAAATTCAGAGGAAGTGGACCCCCGATTGTTCATCTTCGCAGTTATCACTATTATATGACTCTCCTAGGGGCTTCTGAAGAAGTGATGTCCCAATTCTTTCAGCAAACTTTGAAGGATAGTGCCCTCAGGTGGTTTTTATCTCTCGAGGAGTTCAGAATCCGTAGCTGGGAAGATGTGGCCCAAGAATTCATGTCGTAGTACAAATACAATGAAGAGTTTAAGGTCACCTGCCATGATTTATATTTTCTCAAATAGAACTCTGGGATCAATCAGTAACTTCGTAGCCTGATGGAGGGAAAACCAGCCACCATGACCAATCATCCATCCGAGGAAGGACAAGTCAACATAGTGAAGAAGAATTTCTTACCCCATGTCTAAACATCAATGGGATGACAATACTATCCCCACTTTCAAGCTCTCAGAGAGGACGAAGTAGAAATCGAGGAAGGTCTTGCTAAAGCATAACTTGAACCAAAGAAAGTCTCTGAATAGTTCACCCTCAGAAAATATGACAAACATGTCAGTGCTGCAGTCTCAACCATCAATAACATCTCTCAACCAACAACCTCATGGGAACCAGAAAGACGCCCTTTCCCAGTCCGTAAGGAATACACCGAGATCCATGCTCCCCTGTCCAAAGTCTATCAGGCCCTGTTAAGCCAAAATCTTATCAAACCCTTGGATCCCCGTCCATTGCCAAATTCGCTACCAAGAAACTTCAAGGCAGATGCCTATTGCGCCTTTCATCAAACTGCCGGCCATACCACCAACCAATGCTTTCACCTTCGAAATATAATCTAAGGTCTAATCTATTGGGTACCATTTACCCACCAGCCAATCCTAAGCCAAATACTACTCACAACCTACTCCCAAATCATACCAATGCTATCTTCCTAGAAAAGAACCCAGAATTTGATCCCTCAACTCAAATCACACCCATACACTCTCCTAAACCCCTCCAAACTTGCCCATATTTCCTCCTAAACCTTATTAGCCTCACTGATCAGGCACTATGACTCCTTACCAAAGCATGTATCCCTGTCCATACCCGTTCCAAAAATGAAAGTATGGAATTATCAGAAGTATAAACCAACTCCTAGAGTTCGGGCTAAAACTTCCCTCGCAGATGATCATTGATTGCCACAGGTTCAGTACGTTATTCTTAGAGGCACAAAAGTGGGCCCTAGAGTCAGACATTTGGGTAGTACTAACAGATGAAGTCAGCCTATATGACATTATCCCGATCATGGCAGAATTATTTAGGCAAACCAATAATATTTGTAGTATGACCGAGTTACTTGATACTCTGAAGCTATAAGGATGCCTGGTCCCTTTACCCTTACATATCCCCACAGAATGGGAAGATATGTATGAAGAAGCCATTGAAGTGGTGGAATGCATTAACTTTACATGGAAAGATAGAATTATTGCCACTGAATGTGGGGAAGAATTTAAAGATTCAAATGAAGAGCAAGCTTCTAATAAAACTGGCCCAGTAGCTGACATGTGTGGGATGATATCATTTGAATAACTCCTCAAAGAAATAAACAAGGTGGCAGAACAACCCGAGATTGATGAGGAAACGGGGTTCATGGTCTTCACTTCTTCAGTAAATCACATGAACAGACCGGGAAGGCATTACCAGATCCCGAGCTCACTACAAGCAAATGACAAGGGGGAGGGTGTTAAAAACCTTCCTATGCCCGAGATGACCCTCGAGGAGAGCAAGATCCTCGATAAACTAAAGAAAACTCAAGCTAATATCACTCTATGGGGGATTTTCATGTCTTCTCAGCTGTACAGAAATGCTTTGATCAAGTTGCTCACTGGACCCACAGTTCCTCCTTCTACCACACCATAAGAAGCGATAAATTTAGTCAGATCCTTGACCTCTACCCGAATGCTATCCTTTTCTGAAGAAGAAATCCCCAGAATTGGGCCAAACCATAATCAGGCACTCAACATCTCCGTCGAAGTTATGGGGAAGATCGTACCACTCTCTCTTATCGATAATGGATCCGCCTTGAATGTCTGCCCATTAAGAACCTTTAAATGCTTAGGACTAAAGGAAAGTGACCTCACTCAAACCTCCGCTGATGTATGTGCCTACGATAATACTCGTCGAGAAGTGATGGGATCCATAAAACTTATAACAGGGGTTGGCCCTATAAACCCCGTCGTTGAATTTCAAGTTACTGACATCCTAGATTATTTCAACCTGTTACTCGAATGAACTTGGCTCAAGGTATCAATGGTGTGTATTCCTCACTCCATCATAAATTGAAGTTCTTCATCGATGAATGAGTCATCACTATTTTGGGCGACGATGATAATACCGAGGGTGCAAGTACTAGTAATCCAATCCTTGAGATACAGCACGGGTCAAATGATATGCTCCTATCAGGATTTTGAGTTGAACAACTTCTACTCTCTATAGGGGACGATTTCAAAGAAAGGGTTTGTTCGGAATATGGCCCTCATGGCAACGTCAATGTGATTCAGATGTTCATAAACATGCACTTCATGCATGGACTGGGGATGGGGTAAAGACAGCAAGGGATACTTGAGCCCATTGTGCTAAAAAAGGCTTTCCCTCCTTGTGGTTTGGGGTATCAACCATTAGAACAAGGGCACAGAATGATCCGCTAGTCTTAACCAAAGAGAAGACTAGACTGCATCCAGACTATCCCAGGTGACTCCTTGAATGGAAGATTCATCAAAGAGGACGAATATTTCTCCTTTTGTGGCTTCCCAGAACCATGGTACGACCATACAAACAAAAATATTAAGCCTAGAATAGAGATCTTTTTCCAAGACAGCTACCCATGGGCCAAAAGTTCCCAACACCATGTACGACCACTCATCAGAGATACCGAAGATTCTGAAAGAAGTTACTCCGAAGATTCCTTCAACTTACAGACACTGGGGCTGACACTTTGCATGGTTTATTCAAGCACTACATCACTGGATCCATCCCACCTGATTAAATTTGCTGATGCACCTCTCCTCAACTGGCATGTTTCTCCAGTTCTACCTATTGAAATCACACCTAATCCCAATGTTTACCTAATCTCTTATTCTGTTGTCTATCCTTGCTCAAATGTAATCGGAACCTCCTTTGATGAGGTTTTCAATGTTATTTTTCCTATCAATGAAATAAATGAAGATTTTAAGTATCTGGTTGTTCTTTACATTAATTGTTTAGATTCTAATCAAACTTTTGACGATGCTGATTTTGCAAATGAAAAATTCTTAACTGATCTAAATAAGGTTAATAACAAACAACATAACCACGTTCAAGTTAATAAAGAATAAACTATCGTTGTTAACCTCGGTTCTAATAGCCAACTGCACGAGATTAGGATAGGGGCTACCCTTAACGAGTATGAGCGCGCATAACTCGAAGAATTACTAAAAGAATTTATGGATGTCTTTGTATGGTCCTATGATGATATGCCCGGCATTGATCTCGAAATTGCTCAACATGAGATCCCCACTCTTCCATATTACAAGCCAGTTAAACAAAAGTTGATAAAGCTCTGCACCGAATGGTCACTCAAAGTAAAAGAAGAGGTGGTCAAGCAGCTGAACGTGGGCTTCATTCGTGTGATCGAATATCCCATATGGCTAGCCAACATAGTGCCTGTGCCAAAATCGGGAGGGAAAGTTTGGATGTATGTAGACTACCGGGACTTAAATAAAGCCTCTCTAAAGGATGATTATTCGTTACCTAATATCGACATGATCGTGGACAACACAGCCAGTCATGCTCTCAAGTCATTGGTCGACGGGTTCGCCAGATATAACCAAATTAAAATGCACCCAGACCACCAAGAAAAGACCGAATTCATCACCCCGTGGGGAACCTTTTGCTACACTGTTATGCCATTTGGTCTCAAGAATGCTGGGGCTACCTACCAGAGGTCTGCCACAACCTTCTTGCACGATCTGATTCATAAAGAAGTTGATGTTTATGTGGATCATATGATTATCAAATCCAAAACTAGAGAATGTCATGTTCTCACTCTCCGAAAGTTCTTCGAACGACTGCGATAGTATCTGATGAGACTCAATCCACAACAATGTGTCTTCGGCGTTACAAAGGGGAAACTCTTGGGATTCATGGTCAGTGAGAAGGGGATAGAAGAAGATTCTGCCAAGCTAAAAGACATACTTGAGATTCCACTTCCCCGAAGGGAAAAAGAAGTTCTTGGTTTTCTTGGGAAATTGCAATACATCAGTCGGTTCATCAGCCAGATAACCTCCATCTACGAACCTATTTTCAAACTCCTCCGAAAGGATTCAACCAAAGTTTATAATGAGGCCTGCCAAGAACCTTTTGAATGAATCATATAATATCTAACCCAACCTCCGGTACTCATGCCACCACAGCCTGGTCTCCCCCTTGCTCCTATACCTAACCATAATCGACACTACAGCTGGGGCTTTGCTAGCCCAATACCTTGAAGAATCCCGTAAAGAAAGAGCCATCTATTACGCCAGTCACAAATTGGATGGGTATGAAGTCAACTACACTGCTCTGGAAAAGGCATGTGTCGCTCTTGTCTGGGTCACCTAAAAATTATGATACTACATGCTCTCCTTACCTATCAAACTTGTATCCCGAATGGATCCCATCAAGTACCTTCCTGAGAAACCCGCCTTATCTAGATGAATGGCCCGGTGGTTGATGCTCCAAGCCAAGTTTGACATCATATACGTCACGTTAAAAGACATAAAAAGAAGATCCATCTCCGACTACCTCGCTGACCACCCCATGGAAGAAGCTGATGACTAGATCTCTGAATTCCCATATGAAAACATCCTCTGCGCTGCTCAAGACAACCTTCGATGGAAAATGTTCTTTGACGACGCTACCAACAAAAAACGATATGGAATTGGGATACTTCTGATCGCCCCAGATGACTTCCACACTCCCATCGCTATCAAATTGGATTTCCCTTGCACCAATAACATGACTGAATACGAGGCATGTACGGTAGGCATCAAAGTTGCTCTTAAGAAAGATATCCAATGCCTATATGTCTACGAGGATTCCTCCCTCATCATGGGTCAAGTGCTCAAAAAATGGAAAGTCAAGGACGAGAAGCTCCAACCATTCCATGCCCACTTAGAAGAACTAGCCTCCCAATTCCAAGATATCACCTTCCATTACCTACCTCGAGCAAAGAATAACCTAGTTGATGCCCTTGCTACCTTGGCCTCCATGGTCGACATGCCAGAAGGAATAACAATGGCTCCCTTCCTAGCTCAAGAGAAAGACAAACCAATCCATTGCTACCACATTGAGCTCATCATCACAGAAGATCCTGAGCTATCCAATTATTAGTACTATGATATTTGGCACCTCCTCAAGTATGGTAGGTATCCCGAGGGTTCCAACAAGAAAGACCGAGCAACCGTCCGAAGATTGACCGCCTAGTACATCATTTATCACAAAGCATTGTTCAAGAGAAACTTCGATGGAACCCATCTGTTGATGTAAAAAACTAGATTTGATCTAATTATTTTAATCACAGATAAAAATGAATAAAGAAATACTAAACAATAGATTTTTAAAGTGGTTCAGCCTTATGAGAATGGCCTACATCCACTGTTTTTGTATTGCTGACTGTTTGCGCGGAATTCTCGATAAAAATGGTTTTCTCAAGAAATGTTGGTTCCCTTATAATGAGGAGGTTACAATGTATTTATAGCCTTAAGGGTGCACAAATGAAAGGAAAATGCATTGTTGTCTGGTAGACATGTACATCTGTATGATAATAATGATCATTTAATGTGACGTCGTCTCTTTGATTTTCTTTTTCTTCACGCTAAGTTGCTTGGGTCGCCTGAGTTTCTCGGACCGCTTAAGTTTCTTGGTACAATGAAGTTCCTCGGAGAACATGGGTTACTCGGGATGCCTGAGTTGGTCGAGGAGTTTAAGTTCCTCGGAGTCAGTGTGTTGTTCATTGAAAGTGTTTGTAGGTGCCATGTAGGTTGACACGTGTCTCCACATAATTGATCCACGTCAGCAGACTAAATTTGGTATCAACAGATGCCCCCAATGTTTTATAGTTTGATGTCGAAGAAAAGTATGGGACATTATTCTTGAAAATTGCATAAATTATCGGTTTGTGTGGTTTTTAGGGAAACGATCGTTGTATATAACTCCTTTTTGAATGCATAGTATCAGGCCTCATAAATATTTTAAATGTTCGTGACCGCTTCAATTTTTGTGCCCCTTTTCTTCTTTTTGGCCGCCGGATACGTTTGCCCTTATAATCATTGCTTTTCTCGATTCCCGAGGTACAGTATTTAAGTGCGGCAAAAATCCTATCGTCTTTCACCTTTCAAATCTGTATCTTGGAGCTCTTCATTTTCTCTCTATCTTATGCCTTTGTTCTTTTCGTCGTTCGTTGTCACCTGATCTATTTTTCTCTGTAAGATTTTCTTCCCTTTCTTCTATTTACTTTGTTCATCATGGTTTATCTTATTGAGTCATTGGATAAATTTCAGTCTGAATTTTCAATCCCTTAGTGGGTTATTCTGGAAGAACTTTCTGAACCCTCTGATTATTTTTCTTTGGCTGAGAGACATTGGTTCCCTAGTCTCTTTGTGGCCGAATATGGCTTTTCTTTTTCTCCAAATCCCCTATGTTTGGAGTTCTGTCAATATTTTGACGTTGTACCTGCAAAAATAGCTCCAAATACCTGGAGGATAGTTAATGGTGTTCATAGATTGAACCAACTCCATGGAACCCGTTTAGGGATTCCAGAGATTATGTACTGCTATAGATGGGTTGTTAGTGATTCCACATTTTATTAGAAAACTAGGTTTTTGAATAGGGCTTTAGTTGTCAATCTTCCAGACACCAATAGGGATTACTTTGAGCATGGGGTTGTTATGAAAAATTGGCAACATGCTCCATTAAATGGAAATGACGTATATCAGGGTCCCAGGTGTCCCCTTTATGGCAATGGAATAAGTTGTTTTTATTTTTTGAAATATTGTTTTCTTGGTGTTTGATAAAATGTATCACTGATATTTATTTTTATTTTATTACAGTTGACAGTAAAAGAAAACCTCCAAAAGAAGCTGACGTTAATTTAAAGCATTTGAAACTTATCTAGGATTTGCACCAATCTGTTATTAAGGAACATATTAGGTCTGCCTCTTATTTATTGCAATACAAGAGTTATACCTCATCTTTCACTGCTCGTCCTTGTCTACTGGTAATTAATTTTGACCAAGTACCAGCTTCTGAGACTAGTGTAGAAGGTTCTTCCTCTGAGTCAATTGCTCCCATCAGTAACCTAATGAAGAGAAGAAGAGCTCCTGCCTTCTTTAATAAATCTGCTTCTACCAATGTGGAAGCAAAGAAAAGCAAACAAAATATTCCAGAAGAAGGGACGAGAATTATTGATGCACCTCCTCCTGCTCCTACTGAGAAAGCTGTTGAGAAGCCCCCTGTGGCTCCAAGCAAGATTATTATTATTACTCCTTCGAGTGAGGTTATTGTCATATCACCAACAAAGACAACGTCTCTAGTTCAGAATGTTACTGCTCCTTCGAGGAAGTTAAAGAAAAGTTCTTCTGAGAAACCTGTTGAACTTGTCTCTCAACCTTCAACTGTTGAAGGTGGTGTTCCAACCTTTATTTATCCGAGCTCCGTCGTGGGCTTGGTAAAATCCTAGACTATCCCAGAAGTCCAAGGCATTGAGGATTCCCTTTCTCGTGAGAGAATCACTACACTGGCTGCTCAACACATTGCCTCAGTAAGTATTGTTAGCATGATTCTTTCACTTTTTAATATTATGTTCATATATTGACTCATCTTTATTTCTTCCTCCAGCTGGTGACGTGTTTCAACAGCCTTTTGAAGAAGGATGAAGCAATCAAGGCTTCAAGTTCCTCGGGATGGGTAGAGGAAGCCTTCGTTGGTCTGACCCAGTCTTTAAAAGACTCTCGTCAAAAGTACGAGGAAGATAAGGTTTCCTGGGAAAAGCAACTCAAGTCCATTGAGTTGGACAAAAATCAAGCTGAGAATGCCTCCAAGGAATAAGAGAAGAAATTGAAAGAGTTTGTTCTGAGCAACAAAAATCTTGAACAGAATAACAAGGAGCTTGAGGCTAAACTCAAGGCTACTGAAAATGAGGTTGTTGCTCTTAAAGATGTTGAGCGACAGAAGAAGGAGATGGAGGAGAAATTGAAGGTTGCCGAGGAGCTTCTTAGGGAAAGGACCTCCTCGGAGAGGGCAAAGAGGAAAAAAGTAGTTAAAAAGTCTTTCAGTGTTGGTTGGGATAAAGGCTGGAATAAATTCCTGACTGCCATGTCTTCTCAAATGGAGTATGCCAGCCTTAAATATTTTAGGGACGGATGGGTCGCGGCCTTGTAAGAGATAAAAGTTACTGAGGATTCTGAATTATTCCAGCGACACACTCATGGCCCTCCTCACTCTCCTGGAGAAGAAGAAGAGGATGAAGCTGCCTCAGATGAGTCTTCCATGATGATTGGAGATCAGGTTCCTGTTGTTCCAGTTGTTCAGCCTACCGAGCAACTCCAACCAACCAGTACTTTCACCGAGCATCTATCATTGTCTTTCAAGCAACCAGCCCATTCATCCAAACCTTCTGAGGAAGTCATAGGGAACAAAGAGAAGGTGTAAAGTTGCTCGGATTCTTATTTTGTTGTTCTGTTGAATGTAATCTAAGACCTTGTATCTTTTCTTATGATGAAACAAAATTCAAATTTTTGGTTGTTTATCTCGAAGCACTCCCCTACTTGCTCTGTCTGCATCCTTATTAATTCTTTATATTTCTCTTTGGTAGTTTATGGCTAGGATGGAGCTCTTATCAGCTCATGATACAGAATTAATGAAGAAATGCAATGACTATTTTAAAGAGGGTCATGCAGATCTTGATGAGACTCAAATCAGTGATATCCTGGGTTCAGATGCTTCTGAATGGGCAGTTGGACCTTACCAATATATGAAGTGCTTGCTCGACCGCGCTGTTGCCAATAATGTGGCTTACTATGAGATGATTGAGGACCTCTAAGGAACGATCAAGGAACTCCAGCAGCAGTATAAAGAATCCTCCGCACTTCTGCATCAAGGGTACGAAAAGAAATTTTAGCAATTGAGTGCTGAAAAAGGATATGATAAAATTATCTTTGCTTATGAGAAGAAAGAGAGCGTTCTGAAGCTTGAGGTTGAAGAGCATAGGCATATTGCTAAGTTGTTGGAGCAGGAAAACATTATTTTGCAAGAAGAGATTAACAACTCAAGTCTGCGGCATCTTCCTCAGGGGCCCTGGTCCCTGTTAATGATGAAGGTTTCTCTTTCTTGAAGGTAGAAAATGCCAACTTGCGAGATGAGTTGGAAACTTTGAAAAGAGATGGACCCTCCACCTCTACTCGTGGATGAGCAATATCTTCTTCTCGGGGACGAGCAAGGGGGGCTGGTCGGGATTCTATTGAAGAAGCAAGAACTCAAGAAGCCTTGGATAATCAGGCATTTCAGTTGGTGGCGAAGAATCAAGCTTTGGCAGAGATGTCCAAGAAAATCCTGAACCTCAGCGAACAACTTACTACCCAGCGTTCTGACTTTGAAAATAAGGAAATCCTGGTGAAGAATCTCCACGAGCAACTGGAGAGGTTAACTTACCAATTTCACAAACAACCCAGAGAATTTGGGATGGCTGTGTATAATGAAGCCCTTTACCATCTTGATGATCGGATCCAGCAGTCGAATAATGAGGGGTACAAGCAAGGATGGTTGAATGATATGTGTGTGCTGAAATTGGAGCAGGGGCACTACTTATGGGATTATTATGAGCCTGGAGTGCTCGACTTGCCCTTGCCTCCTTTTAAGCTTGATTTTAGTTGGATGCTTAATCTCCAAATATCTTGATGACTACAATATTCATGCAAACGTTGATATATCTCGCCCAGAACATTTGCTTGATCGGCCTTCTATGATGAATGTCAGAATGTTGAGAGATGTAAATTTTATAAATTCTCCTTATGCCTTAGAAGACCCTCCTGCTGGAGTAGAACCTGTTTCAAAGGTAGAAGGGAAAAAACCGATAGAATAGGATTTTTATTGTAATGAAGTATATTTTTCACATCATGTGTAATTCTATTCGTTTTGAATGAAATTTTTTTGCCATTTCATTGTCTTCTAAATAATTTGTAGAATGTTCTTGCTTGATGGTTGATAAATATATGTGTATACATAATACTTATCCCATTTATTGTTTAATTTGAGTTAATTTCTTTCCGACCAACTGGAGTTGGTGGTAAATAAGCTTCCAACCAACCAGAGTTGGTGGTAAATGTTTTTCGACCAATCGAAGTTGGTGGTAAATAAGTTTTCGACCAATCGGAGTTGGTGGTAAATAAGTTTCCGACCAACCGAAGTTGGTGGTAAATGAGTTTCCGACCAACTGGAGTTGGTGGTAAATAAGTTTTCGACCAACCGGAGTTGGTAGTAAATAAGTTTCCGACCAACTGAAGTTGGTGGTAAATAAGTTTCCAACCAACCAGAGTTGGTGGTAAATGCTTTCCGACCAACCGGAGTTGGTGGTAAATAAGTTTCCGACCAACCGGAGTTGGTGGCAAATAAGTTTCTGACCAATCGTAGTTGGTGGTAAATAAGTTTTCGACCAACCGGAGTTGGTGGTAAATAAGTTTCCGACCAACCGGAGTTGGTGGTAAATGAGTTTCCGACCAACCGGAGTTAGTGGTAAATAAGTTTCCAACCAATCGGAGTTGGTGGTAAATAAGTTTCCGACCGACCGGAGTTAGTGGTAAATGACTTTCCGACCAACCGGAGTTGGTGATAAATAAGTTTCTGACCAACCGGAGTTGGTGGTAAATAAGTTTCCGACCAACCGGAGTTGGTGGTAAATAAGTTTCCGACCAACCAGAGTTGGTGGTAAATGCTTTCCGACCAACCGGAGTTGGTGGTAATTGCTTTCCTGACCAACCGGAGTTGGTAATTGCTCTGAATTTGATGTGTAGTGTGTAGCATTAATATTCCAAAAAAATTCAACCAAAGAAAGAAACTAGATGAAGCATCACTTTATTTATATTGAAGAAACTGCATTACATATGAACTACAATCATTGATAATACTTACGTAGATGCTCTGCATTCCATGCATTCTTGAATTCTTCTCCTTCTAAGGTTTCAATCCTGTATATCCCTGGGCGAAAAACTTCTGCTACTCTGTAGGGTCCGTGCCAGTTGGCTTCCAGTTTGTTGTGCTTTTGGATCACTTTCTTCAGCACATAATCCCTTTCCTTTAAATCACACTTCTTCACTCTTTTGTTATAGAACAAAGTTGTTCGTTGTTGATATGTTGCATTCCTGATCGCTGCTTCTTCCCTAACTTCTTAGAGCATATCTAGGTCTAATATTCTCATCAAGTCACTAACAGGAGAGTTGAAATTTAGTACTCTATGCGTAGGTAGACCCAATTCAGTCGGTATGATAGCCTCACTCCCAAATGCCAACATGTATGGGGACTTCCCAGTTGCTGTTCGCGGTGTGGTGCGATAAGCCCATAACACAGAGTGTAGTTCATTAATCCAATTTTCTTTTGTACTATCTAATCGTTTCTTTAATCCATTTAGTAGTGTTCTATTTGTCACCTCAGTTTGTCCATTGCTCTGGGGGTGACCTGGTGCAGAATGAGTTTTCAGTATATTGGATTGATGACAGTATGCAGCAAACTCCTCGTTGTCAAACTTGGTTCCATGGTCAGTGATGAATGCATGTGGGAGACCATATCTGCAAATAATGCTTTTCCAAATGAATTGATAGACTTTGTTGTATGTCATATCAATAAGGGGCTCAGCTTCCACCCATTTTGTAAAATAATCCACAGCAACCACAAGGTACTTGAATCTTCCCCTGGTCGTCGGGAGTGGCCCGACCAAGTCTATCCCCCACATGGTAAATGTCCAAGGGGATGTTATGGGTGTTAATAATGCCTGAGGAGTTCGTCGGATGGATGAAAAGCGTTGGCATTTATCGCACTTTTTAGCATAAGATGTGCAATCATCTCTCATACATCTCTCATTGTCAGCCAGTAGTACCCCTGCGTGCTTATTCTTCGTAAGAGCGTCCGACCAGCTACATGGGATCCACAAGACCCTTCATGAACCTCTTCGATCAAATCTTTCACTTCAGAGGGATGGACACATCTTTATAGCCCTGCTATAACTCCTCGTCTGTACAAAATGCCACTGGTCAATACATAACGAGCAAATTTAAACTTTAGTTTTTTGGCTGCGAGTTTATCAGTTGGTAAAGTCCCATCTTCAATATAGGCCCTGATGGGATCCATCCAAAATGGTCCTAATTCAAGGGCAATGAAATTCATCATTAGATTTTCGTCTATGCTCCGACCAACTAGCATTTCTATTGGGATGGTTCTTCATAGCTCGGTGCGAGTGGCTGATGCCAATCGAGCTAGTGAGACTGCTACTGCGTTCTCCAATCTTGGTATCCTAATCAACTGTACTGCAGTAAGACTTGATACAACCTATATTACTTTGGCATGATACTTGATCATTAATTCTCCTTTTTCTACATACACCCCCAGAACTTGATTTATAATTAACTAAGAGTCACTGTACACAACGACTTGCTCTGCCTTCATGGTCTTGGCCAAGTTTATTCCCACGATCATTTCTTCATATTCGGCCTCATTATTAGAAGCTTTAAATTAAAAGCGCAGAGCATACTCCACATCAATCTCATACGGACTTTTCAAAACAATCCCTGCTCCACTGCCCGTAGTGCACGAAGAGCCATCCACATACAAATTCCACATGGGTAACTTATCATCAAAATTTTGATCAGAGAGAGTTCCTCGGTGGAATATCTGGTACTTCCTTTTGTCCTTCTTCAGTACTTCTCGTTGCTCATCAGTCATCTTTTTCTGCTCGACTGGCCGTTCTTGCTGCTTGCCTACCGACGTAAGTTGGTCAGGGTTTGCATTTGATGATCCTTTAATATCGACAGGTTGATTAGTATTCAAATTCTGTTCTTCGGAGGTATTTTATTGAGTAAACTCTGCGATAAAGTCCTCTACTGCCTGCCTTTGAGCGACGACCTAGGCTCATAAATTATATCATATTCACCGAGCTCCGCTGCCCAATACATCAATCTTCTTGATTTTTTCGGCTTATGCAGAGATTGCCTTAATATCATGTCGGTGTACACCACTATAGTATGGGCTTGGAAGTATGGCCTCATTCTTCTACTTGCTTCAATCAATGTTAGTGACAACTTTTTCAACCTTCGATATCTGATTTCTGCTCCTCGAAAAGCTTTGCTGGTGTAGTAAACTGGTTTCTACACTCCATCCTCCAATCTTATCAATGCCGAACTAACAGCATTCTCTGAGACTGCTAGATACAAGAACAGTCTGTCTCCCATTACTGGCCTGGACAACAATGGAGGTGTCCCTAGATATTTTTTCAACTCTTGAAAAGCTTTCTCGCATTCATCATTCCACTCAAAAGTTCTTCGGAGTGTTTTGAAGAATAAGAGGCATCTATCAGTTGCTCGTGACACAAATCTATTAGGTGCTACTACTCGCCCTGTGAGGCTTTATACTTCCTTCTTCGTGGTTGGAGATCTTAGCTCTAATAGAGCCTTGATCTTTTCAGGGTTCGCCTCAATCCTTCATTGATTAACAATGTATCCGAGAAACATACCTTCTCGTACTCTGAATATGCATTTGGTGGGGTTCAGCTTCATTTGATATTTCTCTATTTAATCAAAGGTCTGACCTAGATCAACTAGATGATCAGCAGCTTTCATGCTCTTCGTCAGCATATCATCAACGTAAACCTCCATGTTATGACTGATTTGCTCTGCAAACACCTTATTCATCATCCGCTGATACGTTGCACTTGCATTTTTCAATCCAAAAGGCATAACATTATAGCAATAAGTTTCCCTTGGGGTAATAAAAGAGGTACTCTCCCTATCCTCAGGCTTCATTTTAATCTGGTTGTACCCAGAATAAGCATCCATGAAACTCAATAATTCATGTCCTGAGGTAGCATCCACCAGTTGATCGATTCGGGGTAAAGGAAAATGATCCTTTGGGCAGGATTTATTAAGGTCAGTGAAGTCCACACACATCCTCCATTTGTTATTTTTCTTCTTCACCATTACCACATTTGCTAGCCAATCAGGATATTTGACATCCTCAATAAAAGAGGCTTTTTGCAGTTTCTCTACTTCTTCATGTATGGCTTGGTTCTTCTCAGGACTGAATACCCTTCGTCGTTGCTTCACTGGATTGATTTCCCTGTTCACGTTGAGCTCGTGATACAGGAAACTTGGGTCTATCCCTGGCATATCTCCGTGACTCCATGAAAAAGTCTGCTTTCTGCGTCTTAAAAATGCTATGAGCTCTTGTTTTATTGATACACCTAGTAATGCACCGATTTGAGTTATTCGTTCTGGATGCTCGTCGTCCAGAATGATATTTTCGATAGCTTCCATGACCTGGCCTTTAATGAGTTGAGACTCGTCTCTTGGGTCTAAAGTTTCAATCTCCGCATCCTCTATTTTCATCTACCTGATAAGTAGTAGTCTTATTCATGGACTCTTCACGCTCCTCCTGCTCAACAGATGAATAGTAGCATTCCTGAGCTACTTTTTGGTCGCCTTTCACAATTCCCACTCCAAAATTGGTTGGGAATTTTAAACATTGATGTACAGTAGATGGTACTGATTCGAACTTCTTCAGGCCTACTCTTCCCATGATGATATTATAATATGATTGGACATTTTTATCCATTACAAAAAAGCGTACTCTTTCTGTTCGGCAAGCAGGCCATGTACCGATAAGCATATCCAACTTGATGGTCCCAAGTGGAAAAACCTTCTCGCCAGTAAAACCAATGAGGGGTCTATGATAAGGCTTCAACTGGGATAGCTTTAGATTCAAACTATGAAAACATGGGTAGAACATGATATCTTCCAAGCTACCATTATCCACTAATACTCGTGAAATCACTACTTCCTTCATTCTCATTTTGATCACCAATGGGTCATTATGAGGATATAGAACACCTGCTAGGTCGTTCTTAGAGAAACCAATGACTAACTTGTCTTTATTTACCTTCCTCGGGCGATCATCTTCAGCTAGATTTATTCGTTGAATGTACGAGCAAGCTCGAGCTTCATTGAGGTAAGCTTTCCTCTCTGCAGCAAGGTCTCCACCTCCTGCATCTCCACCTGTAATAACATTACAATCAAATGATCTAAAACGAATAGATAATACCTCACGTTCTGGTTTTCTTGGTCTTTTGGGGAGATCGAGATCATCATGATCCTCTTCTGGATCTTCTTCATGACTTCTTTTCTTTTCTTCTTTTGCTTGACGAGGAGATTTAAATCTTCTTCTTCCTCGATCGTTGGTCTTTCCACCATTTTGGCAATTAGGAGATGCCATCTTGTAAAAAATCATATCAAATTGTAGAAAAATCAGAAAAATACACGGTCAGCGCTCACGCGACCGTATCGAAAAGATCTACAACTTTCATGTTTTGGACGAAAGCTAAATCAATTCTTTTCCTGGACAAAATGGCCCCCTAAAGTGACGGGTTACTATTTATCATCTTCTCCGAGACGATTTCAGCCATTAAAGCTTCTCCCAAGCTTTTGTCGCCTCACCCAATGTCCTACAACCTCAACCAACTACAAATACACATATATTAAGGGTTCTAAACATCCTAGAACCCAAAACCACCAATTAATTTAGGTTAAAACCTAGGTTCAATAAATTGAAATATTATTTGGGGGTTTAATTGTTTTAACTCCCAAAAACCCGTTTTATCCACGATAACCCACCCCAAAACCATTAGGGTTTGTTTATACCAAACTACGGTATGAGATATTTATGCAAAAAGATAAATAAATCAAGTAAACACTTGCCTCGTGGATATAATCCGACGACCTCGAGCCGAATCCCGCGGAGGTAGGCCGGAATCTCCCCTTTTTTTCCTCTTTCCTTCTTCCTCTCTCTCTTCTCTCTATTTTCTCTTCTTTCTTTCTCTTTTTCTCCCTCTCCCTCTCTTTATATAAAAAGAAAAGAGTTTAACCCCTTAAAACCTAAAAACGACTTGTTTACCCAATTACGAGTTGCTTTTACCTCTAAAATTACCCGAAACTCATTTTCGACTATCGGACACTCTTTTTCGACTATCTCGACCATTCCGAGAATCATGGCGCATTCGAAATTTCCATCTGAGGTACTTGACCGCAAATCACTATTCCAACCCTAAATAAATAAATGCGGGTTTTCTAATTAAAAATCTTACCTCGTGTCACTTTTCTCCACGACGACATATAATTAAAATATTTCGACCTATACAGTCCAAAAAATAATCACAACATCCTTCGAAACTCATTTAATCCTCGAAAATATTAAAAATTACTATTTAAGAAAATTTCCCAAATTCCAATTTATTTTTAATTATAGAATTTAATCGTCTTCAAAAGGGCGGGTTGTTACAAGAGAGAAAGAAAAATGGGTTCGGGTTGCGTCCCATTGTTTTGTTCTTTTCTTTTTTCCTAGAAGACATTAGTGTAACATAGAAAAATATATGCAAATAAAAATAATTTTTTTATTAATTTTTGCTTCAGTGATTAATGCACATGCTCTTTTTACTTTGCTGCTGAGACCGTAAAAAGAATTTGAAAATTGATTTGAGAAGGATTTTATTTTGAAATGGGATAAGTATAAGCATAAGGAAATTCGGAATTCCCTTAAGATAAAAATTGTTTTTATTGAGATTTTTTTTATTTTGACAATAGAGGAAAAAGGTAATTTTCCCAAAATAGGGGGTTGTCGATCGGCATGACCCCTGTCCTGCCTATCGGCATATCAGTCCAGTCTAATCTACCCATGGCTTTGATTGCACTATCTTCAATTACTTGGTACTTGGTGGGGGGCAAGTTTTACTCTAATTTCAGCAGGGTTTCTTGTCTTTTCTTGAGAGTTTTCAAGTATAAATAGGGTTGTGAATGGGGATTTTCTCCTCACACTTTCATTTTCTTTCTTTATCACATTCTTACTTGTTTATCACCTCTTTGTTTTGCAAGATGGATCTCCCTGGTAGCATTGAGTTTGCCAATTACCTCAAAGCCTTGGAAGCAATGTGTTCTTACAATGTTGATTATGACGCCTTCCACATGCGGCGAGTCTCTTTGGGGCGTAACTGGCCCATTTTGTGGAATATGTTGATGGTGGCAGTTGAGTTTTGGTATCCCAAGGATCATGTCTTTATCTTTGATTTGGATGTCATTTTTTCTACCTACGAGGAATTTTCTGCCATGTTATGGATAAATCCCAGCGTTGCTACATTTTGGCCTGAGTTTTCCCGTTCTCCTAGGGAATTTTTTGTTGGACTTCTTCATATCTCGCCTGCGACAGACAGGCTGTTGCTTACAGGAGGCTTGATTTCTCTTTCTACAATGATGGGATCCGTGCATTCGCAGGATGTGGGCGATGCCGACACCTTTTAGGAATTAACCGTGACCTTTAAATCATCATCGGAATCACTCTACAATAATTTCATCTCTCAACCTCATATGGCCTACACGCGATCCCCAGTTGAGATCCCATATAGTCATATCGATATCACTCAGTACGATGCATAATAAATGTTGCATAAATTATTTCATCAACAAATATCATTATTTCCCCAAAAATATTTAATTCCATCAAATCACGACACACGTGAAATTCAAAATTCACCGAATTAATTTATTCTTAATTACTTAAAACTATGGGGTGTTACATGTCCTTACTTTTTTTGGGTTCAAAATTTGTGCCCTTAGGGAACATATTATCAAGACCCTTTTAAGAATCCACTCACTATTGTCAACAGTAATTATATTAGGAATAACCTCCATAAAATACCTCTCGCATTCCAGTAACGAATTTTTATGGATCTTCATGATTTGTAATAAGAACAATTATAATTGTTCATTTTTGTTTGTCTTACCTTGTTACAGACCAATGCACAACCATTAACTTTTTAAAGTCTTCAATTGAAGATAAGATAATGACAAAATGTAATAATCGAACATCGATCATCACTAATTTATCGGAGAAGCTTTACGAGCTTATTTAATAAAGTCTAGGCCTGCTTTCGAAAGTGTTGCTGGTGACTGGCGAAATGCTAGTAGACCCCCAACTTGAGGCTATTGTTTCCTGGATGTCGTATCATTGCAATCCTACGGCGGTGATACTAGAGGAGACTTTGAATGGTCTGGATGACTAGCAAGAGGGTCGTTCTAACTTTCTGAGAGGGAGCCTTGTGATGTTGTTTATGTGGATCTCAGAGAGGTTTCGTATGGCGATCTCACCTGAGTATCCTTTATCGGCAGTGACAAACTTCTTCTCATACTATTTTATTAGCATAGGCTTGGGCATTGAGAGTTGGGAGAACTGGTTTGTAGAGCACGGGGATCAGGGATTGCGCTGGTTAGTGCTTTGGTGGGGGGAACTGCGGCCCATTCTGGAACTTGATGAGTACCAATATGTCCGGTTGGTTGGCTTCAGGTAGACCTCCTTCTACATTCCCTAGTGTCTCTTGTACCAATTTGGTTGGGAACAAATTGTGCCACCATGTACACTTAACTTCTTTCAAGTTAAGGACCTGATAGAGCATATGCGCATGCAGTTTAGATCTGTGTGGGAGAATCGTTGTCCATCGACCCATCCTTCACAATCTGTGGTTAGAGTCTGGCACATCTTCGGGGACTGCATGAAGTGGTTGTGGAAGAAGGTAGTGGCTAAGATGCTGGCTGTGGAGACTGGGCAAAGGTGGTTTTCCATATCTGACACCATGGAGGAAGGCGTAGTGTTTTTGCCCAAGCTAGTCCGGGATTATCGCTCTATGGAGCATCTACGATACTCCATTAAGGTAGGGGAGGTTTGGAGACCCCAAGATGCTGGTGATGATGGGGCCGATTCCTCTGGCAGCTACGAGAAGGATCTTGCAATGCTTTTATAATGGGTGTGGTTTTATATTTTTGTGGGAATAACTGGAGGATGATTTTCAGGAGTAGTGGGGCTTGTTTTTATTTTGGTTTTTTAGGAAGGTAGGAGTAGGTTGGACAAGGGAAGTCATTTGACTCCTTATGCCGATGTAATCGTACTAGAATTTTTGATAATGAAATAAATATTTTTTTATCATCTAATTGTGCCTCTTGATGACCTTTTCATTTTGAATTATCTATAACAATCGCTAAGACATACATAATCCTTTTGTTCATGTATATGTTAAAATGAATTGTAGTTCTTGGGGATAATAAAAGAACAAAATTTTGTGAAAAAAGGGGGTCGTGCTCTTGTAAGGCGATGAGCTGCCTACGTACCTATGAGGGTTTTGAAATTTTTTTGAAATTCATTTTTTTCAAAAAGTTTTTTAGAGGATGAGGCCCCATGTAGTTCTGATTCGGGGGAATGAATAGATTTTTTTTAGAATATAAGGGAGATGAGAAGAGTCGTAGCGTGCCAAGATTTTGAACTAGGGGTAGAATTTTTTAAGACGGTCCAAGTTGAATGGATGCGTCGTTTCTTCTCCATCCAGGTCGTTAAGTATAGCGGCGCCGCTTGAGAGGATTTTCTTCACGATGTATGGGCCGCCCTAATTGGGATTGAATTTCCCTCTAGGTTCCCAAATGGGCTCTACTATTTCCTTGAGGGCTAAATACCCTCATCGAACACCGCTGTCTTTGACTCTCTTATTGAATGATAGTTCTATGTGGCGATAATATGCTTGTATGTGATATAGAGCTTTTATCCTTCTTTCGTCCAAGAGGGACAACTCATCAAGAAGGCTTTGGTGCAAGCCTTTTTCACCGACCTTGCTTTTAAGCATGAGGCACAACAAAGGGATTTCCATCTCCAAGGGTAGGACTACTTCCATGCCATAGACTAGAGAGTAAGGGGTAACCCCAGTAGAGGTTCGAACTGAAGTGCAATAGCCCATAGGGCGTAAGGGATCCTGTTGGCCCAATCTCGACAACTCTCGATCATCTTAGTGATAATTGATTTAAGGTTCTTATTTGTTTCCTCGACTGCTCCATAGGTCTTACATCAGTATAAAGAAGATTTGTTCCTTTGAATTCCATACTCGTCGACTACCTCTATAACTTCTGCCTAGAAATGTAACCCATTGTCCGATGTCAGCTCGCACGGAACCCCATATCGGTAGATGATGTTTTTTTTATGAACTTGGCCTCCTTTCTCGCATTCAGAACTGTGTATAACTAGGCTTCGACCCATTTGATGAAGTAGTCAATGGAGACTAGGATGAAATCATGCCCGTTGGATTCTTTCAGTGTAACTCTCCCTATGATGTTAATGCCCCTGTGGAGAACGGCCAGGGAGAAGTCATGTTGTATAATTCCCGCAGGGGTAAGTGCTATTGGTTAGAAAATTACTGGCATTTAAGGCATCTTTGAATGTAGGCCATGAAATATTATACCATGGTAGTCTAGTAGTAACCCTGTCGAATGATCTTCTTGGTGAGCATATGGCCATTCACGTGGGGTCCGCATTCCCCGCTGTGGATTTTCTGCATTATTTATTAAATGTCATCCTCTATGATGAAATATAAATGGGTTCCATCTAAGTTTCTCTTAAACAGTGCTTTATCACGGATAATGTACTGGGAAACCAGTCTACGGAGAGTTACTGAGTCTTTCTTGTCAGATCCTTGGGGATACCTACCATATTTGAGGAGGTGGCAAATATCATAGTACCAGCAATCGAATATCTTGGGATCTTCCTCCGTTCCAAGCACAATATGGTAGAATTTTGTTGTTTTGTCTTATTTTTGGACAAGGAAAGGGGCCATGGTTATTCCTTTGGGTATGTCAATCATGGAGGGGAAGGTAGAAAGGGCGTCGGCTAGGTTATTATTTTCTCGAGGCAAGTTGTGGAAGGTAATTTCTTAGAATTGGGAAGCTATCTCTTGTAGGTGGGCATGGAAGGGTAGGAGTTTCTCGTACTTGACATTCCATTTTCTAAGTACTTAGCCAATGATGAGGGATGAATCCCTATAGACATCGAGGTATCAAATTCCTTTCTCGAGGGCAACTTTGAGTCCTACCATGCATACCTCGTATTCAGTCATGTTGTTGGTGTAAAAAAGTCCATCTTGATGGCAATGGAAGTGTGAGAGTCATCATCCGCAATTTGGAGGATCCCAATACCATACCCTTTTTTGTTAGCAGTTCCATTGAAGAACATTTGCCATTGAAGGTCTTCTTAGGAGGTACAGAGGATATTATCATCAGGGAACTCAAGAGATCCAAGCATCTACCTACTCTATAAGGTGGTCAACAAGGTGGTTAGAGATGGATCTTCTTTTCATGGCCTTTTTCATGACATATGTAATATCAAATTTGGATAGGAGCATTAACCAACTGGACATTCAGATGGACAGGGAAGGTTTATTGCATAGGTACTTAGTGGTATCCATTCGGGATACAAGCTTGATGGGAAAGGCGAGCATGTAGTGCCGTAACTTTTGGATAACCCAGACAAGAGCGACACATGCTTTTTCCAAGGCAGTGCAGTTAACTTCGTACCCTGCCAACTTTCAACTGACATAATATATGGCTCTCTCTTTACGGGTTTCTTCAAGATATTGGGCTATCAAACCCCCGGCTGTAGTATCGGATATGGTTAGGTATATGAGTAAGGGAAGATTAGGCTGCGATGTCTTGAATACTGGAGGTTGGGTTAGGTATTTCTTGATTCGGTCAAAAGCTTCTTGGTAAGCTTCCTTCCATATTTTCGTTGAATCTTTTCGGAGGATTTTGAATATGGGTTCATAGACAGAAGTCAACCGACTGATGTACTGTAATTTCTTAAGAAATCCACGAACTTCCTTCTCCGTTCGAGGTGGTGGCATATGAACTATGGCTTTTAGCTTGGAAGGATCTCCTTCTATCCCTTTCTTGATAACCATGAATCCCAAAAGTTTTTCTTTAGTGACGTTGAAGACACATTTCTATGGGTTGAGCCTCATTTGGTATTGTCGCAGTCATTTGAAGAACTTCAGGAGAGCACGAACATGGCCTTCCATAGTCTTGGACTTGATAATCATGTCATCTACATAGACCTCAACTTCCTTGTGTATCAAATCATGTAGAATGGTTGTGGTAGCCCTCTGGTAGGTAGCCCCTGCATTTTTAAGACCAAATGACATGATAATGTAGTAAAAGGTTCCCCAAGGGGTGATGAATGCAGTTTTCTCTTGGTGATTTGGGTGCATCTTGATTTGATTATATCCAGCAAACTCGTCAATGAATGACTTGAGAGTGCGACTTTCCGTATTTTCCATAATCATATCGATGTTGGATAGTGGGTAATCATCCTTTAGAGAGGCCTTGTTCAACTCTCGATAGTCGACACACATGAGAACCTTCCCTCCTAATTTTGGCACGGGTATGATATTGGATACCCATATGGGATATTCAATCACACGAATGAAGCCCACGTTCAGTTTCTTAACTACTTCTTCAGCATTAAGTGACCATTCAGTTCTGAGCTTTCGCAGTTTCTGTTTGATCGGTTTGCATTCTGGGAGAGTTAGTATCTCATGCTTTTCTATCCCAGGGTCAATGCTGGACATATCTTCATAGGACCATGCGAAGACATCCACGAATTCCTTTAGAAGTTCTTCAAGTTGTGCGCACTCATGCTCATTAAGGGTGGCCCCTATCCTAATCTCGCGCATTTGTCTACTAAAACCGAGATTAATAACAACATCTTTATCTTCATTAACTTGAACGTGGTTATGTTGTTTTATTTAGATCAGTTAAGAATTGTTCATTGGGAAAGTCATCATCATCAAGGGTTTGATTATAATCAAGATAATTAATGTAAGGCAAAACAAGATACTCAAAATCTTCGTTTATTTCATTGATAGGAAAAACAACATTTAGAACCTCATCAAAGGAAGTCTCGATTACATGAGAGTGAGGGGAAATAACTAAAGGGGAAATGGGGTAAACATTGGGGTTAGGTTTAACATTAGAAGGTGGCACGAGTGTAGAATTCTAGTTGATAAGAGGTGCATCGGCATCTTTTATGAGGCATGATGGATTAGACGATGTAGCCCCTAAGTGGATCATGTAAAGTGTTAGCTCTAGTATCTGTAAATTGAAGGACTCCTTGAAGTCACAGCCTTCAAAATCCCTAGTATCAGTTGTGGTCTCTTCACTGAGTTGTTGTACATGGTGTTGGGAACTCTCGGTATATGGGTAACTTTCTTAAAAGAAGGTGTCCATTCCTAATTTCATCCTTTTGTCTACATTGTCATACCAAGGTTCATGGAAGCTTCAGAAGGGGAAATCTTTACCTTCTCAAATGAATCTTTAATTTAGGGAGTCTCCCGAGATAGTTCTGGTGCATTCTAACCCCCTCTTCAATTAAGGTTGACGGATCAATCTGAGTTCTTCTTCTGACGACTAATAGTTCAAGCAATAGGGAGGAAAGCCCTTCTTCAACACAATAGGTTTAATTATCCCTTATTATCTTCGCCCTAGCCCCAGTCCGGGCACGCACTACATGTTCTTGAACATTTGGATTACATTAACGTTTCCATGGGGGTCATATTCCGGATAAACCATGTCTTTGAAGCCATCCCCTACTAGGAGTTATAGAGGTTCAAATTGGAATCCTGAAAGAATCATATCATTCACCCCATATTGTATTTTAAGTAATAGGTTACTAGTGCTTACATTCTCGATGTTGTCACTGTCTCACAAGATATTAATAAATTATCTGCGCGAAGAAATTTAATTTTTCATGAATTGAAGAAGACACACCTTTGATGATATGGAGCCACGATCGTCCAAGCAGTAGATTGAAATAGACTGGGATGTTTATGACTTGTAATTCAACAATAAGATTTATAGGGTCAACCCATATTACAATCTTGATAGATCCCATTACTTCTCGAAGGGGTGTTATCGTATGCATGTACGGTAACAGAGGTTGGATCAAGGTCACTCACTTTCAATCCCAGACAATTGAGGGTTCTTAATGGGCAAACATTCAGAGTTGATCCGTTGTCGACGAGAGAGGGGGGGACAATTTTCCCCATAACTTCAACATAGATATTAAGAGCATGATTGTGGTTGGGAACAGTCTTGGGGATTTATTCTTCAAAAAAGGAGAGCATTCGAGTAGAGTTCAAGCATCTGACTAGGTTCACGCTTCTTCTGGCGTGATTGAGGGAAGAACTGTGGGTCCGGTGAGTAGCTTGATTAAGGAATTTTGGTGCAGTTGGGAAGACATAAAAATCCCCCATAAAATGATGTTGGCTTAGGTTTTCTTCAATTGATCGAGGGTCTTGCTTTCCTTAAGGGACATTTCTAGCATAGGGAGATTCTCGACACCTTTTCCTTTCTCGCTCGTTGATGGTTGTAGACTTAGGATTTGGTAATGTCTTCCTGATCTGGTCATGTGATTTACAGAAGAAGGGAAAAACTGAAATCCTTTTTCTTCATCAATATCGGTTTGTTCAACCACCTTATTGATTTCTCCTATAAACTCCTCGAATGATATCATCACGTATATGTTGGCTATCAGACTAGTCTTTTCTGAATCTTACTCTTCATCTAAATCTTTGAAATTATCCCCCCATTCGGTGGCAACGATATTGTCTTTCCATGAAAAGTCAATGAACTCCAAAACTTCCACGACCTATTTGTAATATTCCTTCCATTCGGTAGCAAAATGCTGAACTGAAGGGACCAGGCTCCCTTATAATTTCAAAGAATAAAGTAGCTCGGATATACTACACATATCCCTAGTCTGTTGAAACAAGTTTGTAATGATCTGGACCAGGTCATCTAGACTGACTTCGTTAATTGGCACCACCCAATTGCCTGACTCTCGTGCCCATTTTCGAGATTCTAAGAACCAACCACTGAATCTTTAAAAATTGATGGTCATCTGGGAGGGAAATTTCATCCCGAATTCCAAGAGTTGGTTCAACGCTTCTGACAGTTCCATGTTTTTACCTTTAGAACAGGTGTGGACAATGATGCATGCTTTGGTGAGGAGGGATAAGGTTTGATCGGTGAAGATGCTAAGGTTTAATAGGAAATATGGGCATGTTTAGAGAGGTTTAGGAGAGTATATGGGTATGACTGGTGATTTACTCGGCATGATTTAGGTGGATGGGTCAAATTCTGAGTCTGATACTAGGAAGATAGCATTTGCATGATTCGGGAGTGGATTATGGGTAGTGTTTGGTTTAGGATTAGCTAGTGGGGCGATGACACCCCAATCAATCAGGCCCCGGATTACATTTCTGATATGGAAACATTAGTCGTGGTAAGGCTAACACTTTGGTGAAACTTACAATGGGCCTTAGGTTTAAAGTTCTTCAGAAGTTGGTTTAGTAATGGATGGGGGTCTAATAGTTTGATCAGATTTTGGCTCAAGAAGGCCTGGTAGACTTTGTAAAGAGGAGCTTGAAGCTTGTTGTATTCCTTTCAGACTGGGTTTGGGCGACTTTTTGGTGCCCATGAAGCGATAGGCTGAGAGATATTGTTGATGGTGGAAACCATGGTACTGGCAGGTTTTTTAAACTTTTTAGGAGTAAATTGTCTAGAGTTTTTCCTTGGTTCGACTTATGTCTGGGCAAGACTTTATTCGATTTCCACTCATTCTTCTTGAAGGGATCGAAAGTGAGGGTAATAATGTCCTCCCATAGTTGCTCGGACATGGGGTAGGAAGTTCTTCTTTACGATACTGACATGTTCTTCTTTAAAGGACTGATTGGTCAGGGTGGTTGCTTTTTCTCTCCACTTTGATATGAAGGTGCTAATTGATTCCCCCGGGTTCTAATTAAGTAGCTCTAAGTCACGGTGGGTAACTTCTATCTATTCATTATACTTGTACTTTGACATGAACTCGCGGGCAATATTTTTCCAACTACGGATCTTAAATTCGTAAAAGGATAAGAACCAATGGAGAGAGTTATCTTTCAAAGTCTATTGGAACAATTGGGCATTATTTCTTCAGAAGCCCCTAGTAGACTCATGGATCGGTGATAGCTACGGAGATGAATGATCGGTGGTCCATTGCCTCTGAACTTCTCGATATTGGGCATCTTTAATTTTTTCGGTAACTTGGCTTTAGAATAGTGAGACATGTGGGTGTTATACATGTAGTTCCCAAAGAGTCTAACTTGATCAAACTTCTTGGTGAACATCTTGAGGTATTACTTGACCTTGTTCAATTATTCTTCTTTCGGGTCAACAATCATGGGTAAGTTAGCCCCTGGCTAAGTGATCGTGCGGTAAAAGTGTGTTCGTGTGAGGACACAATCGTTGTGTGTTTCGCCTCCGCGATGCAAAAAACCTAAACTACAACTACACTTGACAAGCAAGCACAACGGTAAGTCGGGTATCGTAAGAAATCCACAGGGAGTGATTAAATTTTAGATGTTAATTGCTTTAAAACTTCAAGAATAAAAGTGTAAAATAAATAAAAGAAAAGGTGATGGTTGGGAATGGAGGAAAAAGAAAAGAGAAGTTAACGATAAATTAAAGTAAAGCGAGGATCGGGATTGCATCCTACCAAACGGATCGAAACAACTACTAATCAAAGTTAAGGCTCAAAAATAATTTAATCGAGCATTTTCAATTAAGCATAAACATCACACAATAAGGAATTCAATCCAAAGTTGCGAGATTAAACATTTAACGGAAAAATGGTCATACGCGGATTAAATTCGAATTATCGCTATAAACACTAAAGTTGCGTGACAAATAAAGTTAAACGCATAATAATCCAACTTTAATACGCGAGGTTTCAATTAAATGCAATTTTACACAAAACCTAACATTTGAGGTCCAAACCCATAAATGGCGGAACACAACCCCGACCCTATTTATCTAAGGGCAAGACATAAATGAAACTAATTAACAAAGCAATAAACTAATTACAACAAGAAATAAATTAATCTAGGCAAGAGATATAAATGGCATCAATGGAAATAAATCAATAAATCAACTATATTAATGGTAGGGGTAATGAAAAATCCAACTTACAACACCCAAAAGTTGTCACACCAAATGAGGAAGAAGAAGAGCTCACAAAACCCTAACCGTAAACTAAACTAAAATGAAAGATCTACTGCTCTCCCTTCTTATTACAATAAAAATTGTATTTATAGTAAGTTGGATTAAAAGAAAAGAAGAAAGAAAATAAATGAAAATATCTGCTGAAAAACAGGGGATCGATCGATCGAACCCTTTGGTCGATCGATCGATCAAGCAGGTCTTGGCCAGGCAGCAACACACTGCATTCTTCCCTTCTCCTTCTCTTCTCCTCTTTTGCTTTCCTTATTTTTCCTCCGCTGAAATCGCCGTAATTTCTTCGTTATGAATCGGAATTGCGCACCGTTCACGGCCACGCGAAGCTAGAGAGGAGGGCTACAACTTCCGTGAGATGTCAGGCTAGGTACCCAAGCTGTGAAAAGACTAAAATGCCCTTGAACGTGCGATTGCGTACGGAACTTCATCGGAATGCGTCCGAACTTCATACTTAGTACCTAAATACCTACAAAAGCCCAATTATACCTCATATAGCATGTTAACAATATAAACCGAGGTTGTCTGGTTAACGGGCTTAAATATAGAGATTAAGGCACCCGAGGGGGCTAAAATGCGTAGGTTCGGAGGATGAAATACGCGATATTTGCGTATTATCACACCCCCTAACTTACACGTTGCTAGTCCCTAGAAATGAAATAGGATGCAAAAAGAAGAACAAGTAAACCAAAAGCAGGAGATAGTACACAAGTATGGTATAAAATCATAAGGCCACTTTCGCGGGCGATTCGATTGCATTTAGCATATGCAATAAGCCGTTAAACTCCTAGGTCACCCTAGTGTACGAGTGTCGTCTCGTGAGGGTTTTTAGAGATGGTACCCATAAACATCACATGGTTTCCTCAAAATATGCCCAATCCAACATGCGACAAGCCCAACAAAAGCGAAAAGGATTTCATACACATTATTATCACATTGAATGAATTCAAACAAAAGTCCAAATCATTAACATTATAGAATGCACCTCATAGAATTGAAACCTTAAAATGTGGGAGGGGAGCGAGCACATGCAAAGTGTGATTTGCCGAAAAACTTATATAAACCGGATAAACATTAAAGCAAGCATATATTCAATCCTCACGGGCATTACGCCCATCCAGCGAAATCACTTGAAACAGGGAGGTAACACACGGAACATGCGGGCATTAGGAGTAAATGTAAATGGAAACTAGGCCGCACACATGTCACAAAAGAAGAACGCTATATATAAACTGAAAAATTGTAATCTCAATGAAAGGATACCACTCACTAAAAGAGGCGAAATGCATTTTCACAGATTATCAAAACTATTATGACTTTTAAATTACATCAACCTAAGATCACATAGGACTTTAATAGGGTTATGATGTAGGTATGGCTATGGTATGAAATGAAAGGAATGTATGTACGGATTCAAAGTGTTCGGAATGAAAACTCGGGATAATGGGATAATATGGGCAATATCAAAATCGGAAAACAAGTTCCAAAAAGGCGTTAGATATATCATCGGGGAGAGTAATCAAAGCTTATTGAACTATATACAACATATACAAACTTCTCTTTCTTTTTCTTTTCTTCTTTTTCTCATTTTCTCTTTTGTTTTCTTTTTGCTTTTCGCTTTCTCTTTTTCTTCACTTTTTTCACTACTTTCTTTTCTTTACTTTTCAAACTCTCATATGCCTAAATTGCAACCGACATCATAACAACATCATTCAATACCAAGTAACATTCCAAACAAAGGTATGGAAAGTGTATGTATGGGATAAAACTCCAATTTGGAGTTGGTTATGGGAATGGGGTTATGAAACGAAAGGCTATATTTCGGCTCAAAGGGGTTGACTAGGGAAACATATAAGGTGAGGTCAAGGCTAATATGGGTGATATAACAAAGATGTCCTATGATCATTTCACAAAGTTTACGCAATTCTCGAGTCAAAATAATATATGAAAATCATGCTTAAGTAAAACATTTCGAGTATGAACTCAATTAATGAACGGTCAAATGAAAGAATAGTGAGATTACCAACGAATTCAACGTTTTCAAAGAGGAAATAATAGTGTATACACTCACAAACGACGAAAGGTACAAAGCTTACTCGGTGTAAGTATATACAATGCAATAAAAGATTACCGAGTTATAAAAATCTTAAACCAAATTAATATAACAAGGAAAGTGCAAATGCTCATGGGATAAAGTTCAATTCATAAAGTTATTCACAATATCAATGATTTGAGGACTAAAGTCTAATAACTTCTAAAATCGAGAACATGCATCATTGAGTTGTCAATCGGATCGGGCAATTATTAAAATTTATCATCGGAAACAAGGCAAAATGCCCAACAAAGGAGAAAAAAAAAAATATTTTTGAAAATTTTCAAATTTTTCACAAAAAGGCATACTAAGTAACTAACAAGTAAGCAAATCAATGGACTACACATGAAATGGATAGAATATCCTACACCCCCTAACTTAAATGTTGCATTGTACTCAATGCGCATTAAGAACACAACACAAAGAGAGGAAAAGAATGATATTACCCAAAATTTGAGCGATCTCCATAAGCGCGAGTCCAAAGGAATCTACAAAACAAGTTAGTACCGAGCATAGCAAAAACAAATAACAAAAAGTTAACTAATTACACTAGACTAAATAAAAAGGAAAAAAAATAAGAAAGAAAGAAAATTAAAAAGCTAACTATTTACAACCTACTATTTAGACTACACACTAACTATACACTAGAAGTCTAAATAGTTGTGGGTCCACCATAAGAACGATTTGACTTTGGAGGATAACCGGTGTACCCTCACATACAAGCATGCCTTCCGAAAAATATGAATTCCGTTTTAACAACGGAAGGCATGTGTAAGGCGAAAGAAATGAACCATCGTCAATTAAAAGTTTTGGAGGGACGATGGGGGATTTGGATACTACGGGGGACAAGGCTGCATTAGTCTCAGAAAAATCAAAATCACATCCCCAAGATTCTTCAATTGTAAGGGGAGGTGGGGCAAGTGCAAGTGAAAAGCCCATGAGATGAAGCATCTCAAAATAACATTCTCGTTCAAGAATCGGGTCAAAGTCCTCAAGACTTTCAACCGATTCTTGTGATAAATTTAATGGTTCGGGAATAGTAGGGAGTAGAGGGAAGGAAGGACCAACAATATCAATACAATCGGCATAATTAATAAGAGGTTGAAAATCGAAAGTGCTAAAGCTTGGCTCACTCTCAATTATTTCATCAACAAAAAGGGGTGGAGATGAAACGCAAGTTTCAACCTCAACCCGATTTTGTGAAGAAATAATCTCATCGAGAATGGCATCGGTTTCTAGAAACCAAGATTGAGAACTTTCGGATCGGTCATTAATTTCCTTTATCATTAACTCATAATCAAACGAACAAGAAGACATTTCATCTTCTTGTGTGGGTTGATCATAGCTAACGGATCCCCCGCATTCCAAATTACCCACACAAGGCAATGAAGGATTACTTACATACGCTTGAATTCCATGCTCAATGCGCTCATTTTCAAGAATTTGTACGCATTCTCTCATTATTTTGGGCGTATAACTTGGAAAACAATTCTCATAACAATTAAGGTTATCTAAAGCGTAATAGCGAGACATTTCAAAATGAGCTATTCAACAAAAGCGACAAGCACCGAGATTTCAATTTCTCGAAACAATCTAGCACAAGTCAAAAAGAAAGGGGAAAATAAAGAATACAAATATGAATGAAAGAAATACTACGAAATAATAAAATAATTACTATCTAAAACACACTCCCCGGCAACCGCGCCATTTTGATCGAGCGGTAAAAGTGTGTTCGTGTGAGGACACAATCGTTGTGTGTTTCGCCGCCGCGGTGCAAAAAACCTAAACTACAACTACACTTGACAAGCAAGCACAGCGGTAAGTCGGGTATCGTAAGAAAGCCACAGGGAGTGATTAAATTTTAGATGTTAATTGCTTTAAAACTTCAAGAATAAAAGTGTAAAATAAATAAAATAAAAGGTGATGGTTGGGAATGGAGGAAAAAGAAAAGAGAAGTTAACGCTAAATTAAAGTAAAGCGAGGATCGGGATTGCATCCTACCAAACGGATCGAAACAACTACTAATCAAAGTTAAGGCTCAAAAACAATTTAATCGAGCATTTTCAATTAAGCATAAACATCACACAATAAGGAATTCAATCCAAAGTAGCGAGATTAAACATTTAACGGAAAAATGGTCATACGCGGATTAAATTCGAATTATCGCTATAAACACTAAAGTTGTGTGACAAATAAAGTTAAACGCATAATAATCCAACTTTAATACGTGAGGTTTCAATTAAATGCAATTTTACACAAAACCTAACATTTGAGGTCCAAACCCGTAAATGGCGGAACACAACCCCGACCCTATTTATCTAAGGTCAAGACATAAATGAAACTAATTAACAAAGAAATAAACTAATTACAATAAGAAATAAATTAATCTAGGCAAGAGATATAAATGACATCAATGGAAATAAATCAAGAAATCAACTATATTAATGGTAGGGGTAATGAAAAATCCAACTTACAACACCCAAAAGTTGTCACGCCAAATGAGGAAGAAGAAGAGCTCTCAAAACCCTAACCCTAAACTAAACTAAAATGAAAGATCTACTACTCTCCCTTCTTATTACAACAAAAATTGTATTTATAGTAAGTTGGATTAAAAGAAAAGAAGAAAGAAAAGAAATAAAAATGTGTGTTGAAAAACAGGGGATCGATCGATCGACCCCTTTGGTCGATCGATCGATCAAGGCCAAAAATCAACAATTTAGAATGGTCGATCGATGGACCAAAGGGGTCGATCGATCGATCAAGAAGTTCTTGGCCAGGCAGCAGCACACTGCATTCTTCCCTTCTCCTTCTCTTCTCCTCTTTTGCTTTCCTTATTTTTCCTCCGTTGAAATCGCCGTAACTTCTTCGTTATGAATCGGAATCATGTACCGTTCACGGCCACGCGTAGCTAGCGAGGAGGGATACAACTTTCGTGAGATGTCAGGCCAGGTACCCAAGCGGTGAAAAGACTAAAATGCCCTTGAACGTGCAATTGCGTACGGAACTTCATCGAAATGCGTCTGAACTTCATACTTAGTACCTAAATACCTACAAAAGCTCAATTATACCTCATATAGCATGTTAGTAATATCAACCGAGGTTTTCTAGTTAATGGGCTTAAATATAGAGATTAAGGCCCCAGAGGGGGCTAAAATGCATAGGTTCGGAGGATGAAATACGCGATATTTGCGTATTATCACCAAGCAAGGTTTGGCGTAAGCAGATGGGCTAGCGGCGACCCATTAGAAAGAGGAGCATGGGGAGTGTGATGGTATTCCTCGGGAACCCAAATTAGCTCGGGTGTAGGTGGACACATAACACAGGGGAAAAGGACCTCGGGATCTTCAGGAATAGGGAACCGGTTTCTTTGCATCTCATGAACCTCAGTTTAAAGGTTGTCAATTTTGGCAGTGAGCTAAGCTAGAACTGTCAACAAATTCGACTGTGCATTCGGAACTTGATCCATGTTCTCAATGAACGTCGGGTGAATCTCTAACTCGAAAGAAGTAAGGGGACTGACGGAACTTCAGAGCAGTTCTATTAAAGACCGAAGCCAATAGGGATCTAGGCCAAGGGTATTCGATAGACCTGCTATGGAGAAAAATTGGGATTTATTTTCGAAAAATAAAAGAAGGGGAATTTGTTATGTTTATAAAAGGAGTAAAATGTTTTTTGACATTTTTGGAAAACATGAGGACATAATGTTTTTGTTTTTGTTTTTGTTTTTTGTTAGGAAAAGAAAATGTTTTTGGTATTTTTGATAAAGGAGGAAAAATATTTTTGGCCACTTTTTGAAAGAGAGAAAAAGATGAGATTCGGGTCTCAACATTATGATTATGTTTATTAGGCTCTCACTTGTATTAAGTTTGCTTAGATGTAAAAAAGAAATTCCAAACAGGACCCGAGCCTAGAAAAATTGGGTTTACCATATGTAGAAACTAGGGTTGGACTTGTTACCAAGCTCACGGGCAGGGTCCCATTTTAAAAGTTATGCAAAAATTTGGGCGGCAGGCTGACCCAAAATTTCGACAGAGTTTTGAGTCAAAATCGCGTGGCTTCCATGATATATGTCTTACTTTTGAGGTCAGCCAGTAGTGTGGACAGGACATTTGATATACCCGAGTGTATGTGAATTGCCTTACTATATACTTCATGGGTATGGTGAGAACGAATTTGATATACTCGACATACGTGAATGAATTCCCTGTGATATACCTCCCGTCATGACTTCGGTCAAGCGATACAATACGGGGGAACCATTTGATATACATTGAAGGTACTTGGCCAATGGAAGGTGAGAGTCATATCGCTTAGGCTAACTGCAACCTGCTGAACCAGCACCAATCAGGAAGTGACTCCCTAGTTACGGGACAAAATTTGGTCAATAGCAATGCCCTTTGGTGATGTTGTGTGTATCATTCGTGATTCTTTGATTAGTATCTTATAGAGAGAGTGTCTTTATTGATCATGCCCAGCCGAGAATGAGTTACAAGTATAAACAGTAGAGCAGGGATATCAAGTGAGAGTTGGTGGTGTGTCCAACATGTGGATATACGTGATCCTAGGTGCATGTGGTGTGAATTGTACATGGAAAATTTCTACAAGTGAGTGAATAGTGGCATAATAATGAGGTACATATGTACATGGAATGATAAGGGGAACATAAAAATAGGGGAATATACAAGAAAGTAAAACACCCATGCAAATCGAGTCTAGCCCTCTTAAACGTAGTCCCTAGTAGAGTCTCCACTGTGACCATACCGGGCAACACCTGGGGGGGGAGAGAGAGAGATGCATCTCCCCTCAGGAAGGCTGGGCTATGGTCTCACACCCCTCTTGGGAAGGTTGCTTCGGTCGTCATCGGTGTTGGGGTAAATGTGAAGAGATAGAGTCGCAATTCTATTTTGCACAAAACAGGCAAAATAATATGTTTCCACTTCGAGAGAGCGGCATCAAGGACGAACTGATGCATACGAATCCAATAGTTCAAAGGTTTGGGGGTAAGTTACGGAATGGGAAGGTGTTAGGCATCCATCCCGTCCTTTCGATCTCGCATGGGCTAGTGTTATTATTTTCCTTTATATCCCCATGAAATGTGTGTGCGTGTTTATATAATGGAGATCAAAATCATTCAACCCATATCATGGACAAGGTAGAGTGAGGTCATCTATAGGAATGTTCCCGAAATAACATATGTAGAAAGTATGATTTGTGCATTCATCACGACATTGATCGTTATTAGGAAACAACAATATGTGTTGGATGAAATGCAAACAAGCAAGACATATATATATATATATATATATGAAAATGGAAGATTTTAGAAAATTAGGGTGTTTGCGAAATAGAGAAAATTGGACTCGAGTCTTGGATTTTAATTCGAGAGGCCAATGTAGCCTATAAAGGCATCAAAGTCCACGTAGTTTGAGTGTGGCATAGGGGTGGGGTTTATCTCATAGATTCGAACATAATTTTATTTTATATTTATGTGTAGAAAATTTGTTGTTTTGATTTTGGAAAAAGTGTGATGGATAATTTCGTTCGGAATTTACGGGTGTAATCCTATTTTATTTGTTTTGGGGATTTTTGTTGAAAATAATGTATGTGCAATATACTAATAAAAAGTGTAGATATTAATGTGAATGAACTAAAGTAAGAAGTAGATTATGAATCTAATGTGTATTATGGAAAAATAAGGAATTTAAAGAGACGGGGAAGGAATTGGAGTTTCTTTGAAGCTTGATCTTTGATCTTGGATGAACTACCCTGAGTGTTGGTGAATGTTGATGATAGAGAAGAATATTTTGCCAAATTGGGTATGAAACTGATGGGAATGTAAGCTTGGATGGAACTTCGGATGAGGAACTTCGTTGATTTCGAGGGAATCTTACTGAGATCACTGATGCTGATGGATCTATTGTGCCTTGTGGGAATGAGGTCATGGCCTCTATTTATAGGGTCAGGGAGTGATGATCGGCCTACACCTGGTGGTGCCTATCGACATGTGACCCCTGACACTATGCCAATAGGTAGGGATCTAGACCTTCCAATTGGCAGTCCTGTGCAGAGTTTCCTGAAACAATGGTCGTAGAACACAAGACGTTGATTCAAATCGTGCATGGGGCATATTGTTAGAAAGGTATTTCAGAGACCTTCAAGATTCCTTTAGGCTACTCCCAAGTTCGATAGTTGACTTTGGGTCAAATGTGTCTCAAAAATGAACGTCAGTCCTTTGGACGGGAGATCATCGGACACAAACAGATCATTTGTCTGCATGGTACGTCATAATCGCGCATGGGGCAGATTATTGGAAAGTTTAGAAGATGTAATTTGACATTCTAAAGAATTTTTCTTGGTTCAAAAAGTTGACCTTTGTCAATCGGGGATCGGAAGTGCCCGGGGACCTCTCGCAGTAAAACGGATCATTTGTTTGTATCGTAGCTCAGAATCGCCCACGGTACGGACCATTAGAAAGGGTATTTAGTACCCTTACGATATTCATCCAGTCTTGTTCGATCTGAAGAGTTGACTTTTGTCAAATAGAGCCCGATAGCCTTCAGGTTAATTTTTAAGGAAAAACTAATCATTCGTTTGAATAGTTATCCATTTTGCACACAAGGTGGACTGTTGGTAAGGGGTTTAAGTTCCCTTTGAATATTCAAAGAGATTTTTCTCTAATGGTGAAGTTGATTGGGGTCAATTCGGGGGCCGGGGAGTGCCCGGTGGCCTTCGAATTGATCTTTGATAATAAAATGATTCGTTCGTCTGAATAGTTATGTTGATTCGTGCATGGGGAAGACCGTTGGAAAGGGTATTCAGATCCCTTCAATGATTTAAAGATTTTTTTCTCTGACGATAAATTCGACCATGGTTAAACAGGGCCCAGGGGCACCCGGTGGGATTTAGATCGATACCCAGATGCAACCTAGGGTCTATAGTTATATGGGGAGGTGCTAGGGACCTAATGGGATACCTAGGGGGTCCTACATTGTTGTGTCTATAGAATCAGCTGTGAGTAATGGCCGCGACCTGTTTGAACCCAAGAAGCAGCAGGTTTGAAGGTGTAGTGTCCTGAGGAAGGATAATCTATAGGCGTCCTCTCTGAGATGAGGCAGCGGATGGTTGATGAAGTGCAGTCAGAGAGGTATGAGGCCACAGACTCTCTCTTTAAAGTAATCAATCCTTTGCCTGTACATTTCATGGCATGAGGGAACATTCTGGTCATATCAATAAGCCCTCAAGTCGTAGTGCTAAGGGGTGGCAATTTGGTGATGCGGCTTAATTTTATTACTTCCTCGGTATGCCGTATTTTCTGCAATCAGTTGTAAAGTGATGTTTCATCTTTCCGTGCCCTATTATATAAATGGTTTTGGTTGTGTCCTTCATTACATTTTCCAAATTTTTGAGAGAAAATCGAGATCCATCTTCAATTACTCCGTCCTTTGAGTTTTTCAACGAGCTTTTAGTGGCGATTTGAGGCTGAGCAACCATCATGTCTTCACATTTCTTCGATTCCCAGGTAACCTTCCAAATAATTTCACTATTTTTTATAGTATTTCTATAATTTGTCGCCTCTGATTCATGCTTGCCAACCCAGTTCCATATTTTGAACTGCAAACAAAATTGTTCAAATTGCATTTTTGAATTGTTGTATATATGATTCCACCACTTCTTAGCTTGAGTTAGGTACTAGGGTTTGATTCTTGATCTTGTGTATAGGTAGGTTTGAACAAATTTTCTTGGTTGAATTTCCATAATTTTCTGATATAAATTCCTAGTATGTAATGTTGCTACTATTTGTTGATTTAATACCAATTTGGATTTCTAGGTTTCTGTTTGGGTTAGAAACTTGGTTCTCTTAGGTTTAATCTATACCTTGGACACGTTTCATAATTTTCTTTTGGCCAAGAATCATTGAGAACAAGCTTTTGGTGTTCTTGGCCAAAACCCTTGAATCCTAGGTTTTCAATCTTTGGGGTATTAGTAATTCAATACAAACTTATTTTTTCATTTGACCGCATTAAGTGGAAAGACTTGCACTTATTTGCTGTGGCTGTGTTAGCACTTGTGATTATAATTCCCCAGGATACAGTCTTTGGTTCTAAACTGATTGAGTTCATCCCTTCATTCTTACTATGGGTCACCTTTGCTTGGATTGTTTAACTCCCGTTTGTACAATCTATTGCTTTAAATTATTCTTGGGTAATGATTCCCCCTAGTTTCAGTCTTTAGGCTTATAATTAGAATAATTAACTTTAGTCTTTCAGAGTCACTTGAACGTACTTGTATAATATATAACATACGCCACGGCCTCTACCTGAGGCTTCTAACCGTAGTGGCTGTAGCACCCTAACAGTGAAGATTTTCTACTTTTCAGGTCCTATTACAGCCCTATTAGTTGGGATCCCTAAGAGTTTCTGGTAGACTTCTGGAAAACTCACTTTGTCACTTTTCCTCCTGATATCCCTTCTGTAAAGCCTTTGAAGACTGTTGGACCATGTTTGCTTAAAGAATGTCCTAAATGTGTGTTTCTTGATTCTGATTCCTTGGACTCCATGTATAGGAATACTACTGAGGCTAAGGCTATGGAGGAAGATACCATTTTCAGCAATCATCCTCCCATTGAAGTGGAAGTTGCAGCAATTGGACCTTATGAGGCCAGAGATGTGCCAGTTGGCCCTTCTAATAGCGTTGAGAGAACTCCTATATCTTTAAACATTCACTACATCATGACCAAAGATTAGGTGAATCAAGTGGTTGTGACCTTTGAGTTTCCTAGTGGAGTAATTTATTCAGCACCTTCTAAGGAAACAAAAACCATGTTCTGCAGTCCCTAATGATAGGATGTGTTTTCCTCTGCATACCTTTGTCTATGGGTTGCGACAACCTATGCCAGTTCCCATTAGGAGAATCTTAAGTGCCATGAACTCGACACCATCCCAGTTAGACCCAAATGGCTGGAGGGATATTCTTGCATTGCTGATACTTTGGAAGGATAAGTTCAGCAAAGATATTACTCCCACGATGTTCTTCCACTTCTATCAGCCAAACGAGAAATATGTCAAATTTGCATGGTGTTACTATTTTGCCCTTCGAAACAACGATGAGGTTTTGTATACTGGGAGGCCTTCCAGTGTAAAGAACTGGAAGGGAAAATATTTTTACATTTCTGGAGAGCGATGGGAAATCCATCCAAAAAAATCAGAGAGAGAAAAAACACACAGGATGTGGCGTCCATTTTTTAACGGGGATACTTCACTAATGAAAGAAGGTAATGGTCTATACACCTAAAAACCCAACTTTTATGGGACTGTTACTTGGTACTTGATTTACCTTATTTATTTCTCAGGAGAGGAGATAGGTTGGGAGCTTTTAGTTGCCCAGCTTGCTGAGATGGATGAGGATGTTGTTATCCCCAATAATGTTGCTAAAAAGGGAAAGAAAAGGAAAATATCCAAGGCTAAAGATGCTGCGATAGGTGGTCCCAATGGCATTTTTGAGTAAAATGTTGATGTCATGACTTCGCAGCCAATCCATTAGTGTACAACGCAACAATAGTTGCCAAAGCTAATGATTCCGCGACCAAAACGAGGCAAGGTAACTTTGATGATGACATCAGTGATCAGCTGGTCACAGCCAACCTGCTTCCCACGAAGATGGGCCATCAAGGTGGGCATAGTCATGTCCATGTTTCTACTACTCCATCTCCTCCTCCGCGGAGGGTAAAGGTTGTTAAGGCCAACTTCCCCCTCCTCAAAGTCATCAAATCGTTAGAACTGATGGTTATCCGCGACCTTAATTAAGAATGCCAAATCCCTAATCTTCCTGGGATAAAAGTGTTAGGGTGGTCCATAAGACGAGGAAGGTAATAGGTAACATTGACTTGGATCGCCTAGTGGATGAAGATTATAAACATTTGGAGGAGTATGGTCTCCGCACCCTGCTAGGGTAAGCACATTACTGAATTTAATTATAGTTAATTCTTCATACTAACAGTCTAAATATTTTCAGGTCATGAACGTAATTATGTCTCAAACGGAAAAATATGAAGGCATGCATAAACTGCATCAAGCTGCGGCGTCAGTTCATACGACTGACTTGGAAAATGTTAGGGCCTTTTCCTTAGAGGCGGACAAAAAACCTTATGCCACGGCACTCCAAGTTGCATAGATGGATTTGGAGTCTGCCAATAGGGCAAAGGATGAGGCCAAAAAGAATTTTTCTGCGGTTGCAACATCCCTTTAAGCTTCCGAAACCAAAATGTGGAAGCTGCCAAACAGGCGTCCAACTTTGAGATCCAACTACATCAGCTTCAATAAAAGTATGACCAATTGGAGAAATGCAACACATCCATACTCCAACAAAAGGATAATGATCATGCCGCAACCTTGAAATATATAAATGAGTCCCATGCCACAGTCTTAAGACAGGCTGCAAATGATGTTGCAGTTGCATACATGAAATCTAGGGACTTCTTTATGATAAATAACAAAGCCTATCTCTGCGGATTCTAAGATCACAGGCATAGGGTTGTCAAGCATTTCCTTGAATCCAAGGATAATATCCTTGCCTAAAAGCTAAGTGATGATGAGCATGCTGAACGTGTGGAAGAGATTAGGGTTGCGACAGAGGTAAAGTCTAAGCAACAGATGGAAGCAGCGGCTGCGGCAGGGAAAAAAGACTGAGACTACGGCGGATGTTGAAGAAGGAGACAGAGAAGACGACGCAGGCTCATAGTTTTTTAATCTTTTTACTTCTCAATTATTTTTGGGTTGTAATGAACTATTTCTTGACCTTAACCTTCTTAATGGCTGCGACCATTCTTCTAACTTTATATATTGCCTACCAATGACAACTTTTTTAACCTTTTTGCATGCTTCTTTTGCCTCTGTATTTTGAATACTTGAATGCTTGCTTTACCTTACTTCATCTTTATATATTTTGACTTCTTGAATGCACTTGATTATATTCCCTTAAAAAATGAACATATGGAACATGGGGCCCCGATGAGTTTTCATAAAACCTAAATTCTTGAACGAGGCCGAGACCATTGTGCCTTTGATTTTATTTTCTCATGTTTATTCATATCTCATAAATGATCCCCCAAGTTTTGGTACCAGAGTAAAGTGACTTTGGGGCTGTGGCTAAACTGTATGCCTTTCGCACTATCTGAGTTGATATCATCTTTTTGTTGGACTGCAGACACTTATTCTTTGTAGATTTGATTAGGTTCATGAAGATATTGTTGCATCATCTCTTAATCACTTTAATTGCAATACATCTACTTCTACGTATTATTTTAGTTGTTTTAATTACCATGTAGCTACTTCTACGGCTTCTTCTGGTTGCTCTAATTGGGTTATTATCAGGCCTCCTCAGGCTAGGTATTATGAAGCTTCCCCAAGCTATAATTGGATATGTATCAATCCATCCTTAGATAATTGAAGCATTTTGGAAGAAAATAATGGGCATTAGTAGCCCCCATGGATAAATAAGAGCATGCATCCGAAAGAATATAACGGGCATTAGTAGCCCCCGTGGCTGAATATGAGTGTCCAGAAGAATATAACAGGCATTAATATTCTTGGGGCTTAATAAGAGCATCTAGAAGCATATAACGGGCATTAGTAGCCCTTATGGCTTAATCAGAGCATCCAGAAGCATATAAAGGTCATTAGTAGCCCTCGTGGCTAATTGGAGCGTCCTGAATCAGATAGCGGGTATTGCATTAAGAGTGATGCGACTGCCTAAACAAGTCAGTTTCAATAGACCTTTCCTCCCAAAACAAGCCAATAATCTACAAGATAATTTGTCTTCAAGTTTCATTTAATCTTCTTAAGGCAAAGGTCTTTCACTAGATTTTTCAAACTAAAAAGCAAGAATAAATGTATGACTAACAATTGCCATTCATTTGTATAAATAGACATATATTTCCTAGAATTTCAATGAAACACAAATGTCTTTGAAATATAGCTATAAAAGCTTCATGATTAGAGTTCGTAGAAGAAAAAATGTAAACAGATTGCAAACTTGGGTTGGAATCTAATGATCGACATCCCTGATATTGGTTGCACCCCTACGTATCCTTCAAGAATCGCTAAAGATCTCCCTTCCTAACGAGCCTTTCGACCTCATCCTTCAAGGAGTAGTAATTGTTCATGTCATGGCCATGGTCTCGGTGAACGTCACACCACTGGGACCGATTCCTTTTATGGGAAGGAGACCTCATCTTCTTAGGCCACTTAAGAAATTTGTCCTCTTCAACAAAATCCAGAATATCCTCCAGGCGATAACCCAATGGGGTGTAGTTAGCATAGCCTTTCTTTAGCTTCTATTTCTCCATCGTCCTCTTTTGGTTCTTGTCTGCAGCCTTTACGATAGTGGATTCTACGGATGCTGCCATGAAGGTTGGGACAACAACTTTGAGTGATACATCTTCCAACATAAGAACCCTTTGGGTCAGAAAGTTGACCTAAATTTAGAGTGAGGCATGACTGTCGTACAGATGGTTGATGTGTTTGTATAGCTGAGCAATCTCATCTTTCTATTCTGCACTTTGGCTGGAGTTTCCTTCCATTTCTTCTTTGTTAGCCTTTATAGATATACTCTGAGATGAACTAAAAAGTGGTGAGAAATCAAGAGTGCAGAGAAAATAACCAAGTGTAGTAATAAGGTTGTAGTTTTTGTCAATATGTCGAATGTACATCCGTGGCCCCAGCGTAATGAACACATGGAATTGAAGTCGCGACACCCCTAGGGAAGATTCACCACTGGTAGTCTGAGGACCATTTTACCATGCCTTAGGTGTTGAACTGGAGAATACGCACCATCTATATAAAGGGACTGTGGAAAAAAAGGGCAACTTTTTTGCCACGCCGCATCCTACATGCGCTAGCGCGGTGCGATTCCAAAATTGGACCCCTAAGTTGGGTTTAATCCATCTAAATATATGCAACGAGACTACTATGAATATACCGAGGATAAAACAGTCTTCAAGCACCCCCAAAATGGCACATCTATGGTAGCAAATCATAGATCATAGGCTAAGAAAGCGGTGAGCGGGTGGAATCCCATCCCTAGCTACCCACCTTCATAGGGTTATTGCCTATTTGCATTTTTCAACACTTTCTAAGAAAGGTATGATCGTCGAGGTATACAAAACAAATATGAGGTTATAAAGAAGTGGACCACTAACAGATCTAAAAATAAGCAATCCTCAGCAAAGGGTGTATGTGCAAAATAAGAGCTCAATAACCAAACCTCATCTATGGGATGATGACCCAGGGGTCCCCCTGAATGAGATAAGGTGATGAGAACTCAAAATGTAAAGAAACAACATAGAAATGCCTCGCTTCCCACAAACGGCGCCAGATTGATGATACGAGAAATCGAACACACGCCACTCATACCAACAAGTAAAGTGTAAAATGGATATAAGCAAGTAAAGAGAGATAAAAAATAAGATATAGAGTGGTTTGACTATTAAAATGAGCCTATGTCCACTTTGTTGCCCCAATCTATAAAGTTAAGAGAGGAGAATATATTATTGTAGCGGTTTCGGGTAGTCCGGGAAGAGATCTACAAGGTAAGTGTATAGCACCCAAGTTGTATTGGGGGTTCTGTAGAGATTTTGATAGGGCTTCGCCAAGGGTGGCCGTCTTAGATATGGATCTGGATCCCCCTTTCTTGAGGTGATGACCTCTTATTTATAGGAGGTATGTAAGTTGTGTTATGTGCCCTGAGCACGTAACATATGAATAAGTCTGAAGAGAAATACCCTTAATAAGGAAGTAGCTATAAGCAATAGCTGTGACCTATTTGAACCCTGGAAACAGTAGGTCTAAAGGTACTGTGCCCTGAGGCAGGCTAATCTATAGGTGACACGACCTGTCTGGGATAAGGTAGTGAGCGGTGGATGAAGTACAGTCATAGAGGTATGAGGTTGCGACCTCTTTGTTCAAAGGAAGCAATCGGTTGCCTATACATTTCATGGCATGAGGGATCATTCTGGTCATATCACCTACAAGTGATTGTGTGGTAATGAGCCTAAGCAGGGATCAACTGCAAGTGGCATGTGGAAGTGCAAATAAATATATACAAGTTGTAAGTAAAGGTGTGTTTTATGATAACTAAGCATGGATATTCTAAGTGGTGTGTGAAATATGCGGGTATAGTGATCTTACATACAAGTGTAAGTAGTGTGAGGTGTTCATGGAGGGCATTTATTTGTGCATAAGGTGAAAAGTGGGTAAGAAGTTATATAAGCATGAGGTAGATATAAACAAGAAGTAATAAAGGAAAAAGGGAACATACAAGTAGGTGCATACACACACATGCGAAAAGTGATAACACCCATGTAAAAATAGATTCTAGCACTCTTATAGATTATCGCCAGCGGAGTCTCCACTTTGGCCATCCCATCCTGATCGGCGTGCACGCATGGGTCTCGCGCCCTTCCTCAGGGCACTTCTGTCTTCATCAATTGCGTTGGTGTATAGAAATGGAGTTGTTATCCTACTTTTCACAAAATAGGAAAAATAAATGTTACCTCCTCGAGATAATGGCATCAAAGAGATATTAATGTTTGAAAAACCAATTATTTCAAGGATTCCGAGACTAAGTTTAAGAATGGGAAGGTGTTATGCACCCATCCTTCCCATTCGATATCTCATGGGAATATGCTATTCTTCTTTGTAATAACTTTGTGAAGTGTGCTTGTATATATAAACAGAGAGTGAAATTACTTAACTCGTGTTATGGATAAAGGCGGAGTGAGGTCATTCTTAGAAGTGTTCCCAAAATAATAGTTAAAAATATAAGGTGTGCATTTTGTCGGGTCACCGGTCGTTTATGAAAGAATGATAGTATAGGTTGGATAAAACGCAAGAATGAATCACAAATATAATAAATGGAAATAATATATGTACAAAAATAGGAAAAGGACGACTTAAATCTAAAATATTATCCGAGATGCCTACGTAACCTAAAAAGGCATCAAAGTCCACGTAGTTCACATGAAACACAGGGGTGGGGTTTACCCCATAAATCAAATCGAGGACTTTATTCATTGTGTGTGTATAGAAAAATGATGTTTCAGTATGAGAAAATGTAGTGAGAAAGTCCTGTTTGGAATTTACAAGAAAACCCTCTTTCTCTTTTTTTTTAATAGAAAATCTAGTATTTTGAATGCTACTAATAAAAATTTGGCTATTAATGTGTGATTTAATAAAGATGAAATGTTAAAATAAGAATTAAATAACTAATGCGAAAATAAGAGAATTAAAAGAGAGAGCGAAAGGTTTGGATCTTATTTTGAAGCTTTACGGTTGATCTTGATTGTTGAAGGACGTCTCTTGCAAGTGGATCAGTGCCGATCAGCATTGTCCTTGTCATGCCTATAACACGCAACCCCAGACACACTGCTAATAGGCAGAGAAATGGGTTTCCCATTCGGCGATTTCAGGAAACTTTTCTAGAAAAAATATTGTAAAATACAATCCGTAAGAATCGTTCACGAGACAAATCATTGTAAAAGGTATTCAAAGTCCTTTAAGAATCCATTGGTTCGCTCCCGGGTTCGGTAATTAACTGTGATCAAAGGGGGCTCGGAAGCGCCCGTCGGTCTTTTGGATAAGAGAGAAACAAATCGTTCATCCGAACCATAAGGTATCTTTGTGCATGAGATGGATCATTAGAATGGTTATTCAATGGCCTTTGATGTTCCAAAAAACTTCTCTTGGTTCGAAGAGTTGACCTTGGTCAAATAGGGCTCGAAAGTGCACGATGGCTCTACGGAGTAAAACATGTCATTCATTTGTATCGTAAGTCTGATTTGTACACAGGTCAGACCGTTGGAAAGGGTATTTAGAGACCTTTGAATATTCATTCAGTCTTATTCAAGCTAAAAATTTGACTAAAGTCAAATGGAGATCAGGAATGCCCGGTGGCCTCCGAATCAATTTTTAGGGGAAAATGGTTCGTCCGTCCGAACTGTAAGGTTGATTCATGCACGGGGTGAACCATTATAAAGGGGATTCATGAGACTTCAAAGATTCGTGGAGCTTCCACTCATTTTTTGATAGTAAAATGGACCGTTCATCTGAACCATAAGGCCAATTCGTGCATGGGGTAGACCATTGGAAATGGGATTCAAGGCCCTTCAAAGATTCATTGAGCTTCCTGTTAGGTGAATGAGTTGAACGATAGTCAAACGATGCTAGATAGTGCCCGGTGGCCTCTATACCCAGAGTATTACCTACAGTTTATGGTGAAGAAGGAAGTGTTAGGGACCTAAAGATATTCTTAGGAGGGTCCTAGAATGTGGTGTATACATCAACATTTCTGGTTGATGATATTATGGATAAACCATTATTGGGGCCAATTGATGTATTCAGAGATAGAAAGAAAAACTATTGTCTTGGTATAGGTTATCATCATGCATGTCTTGGGGAAGAGATTGTTGTTGTTGAGTTTCTAGGTGATGAAAAAGTTTCCCATGCATTAATTAACGATTATAGGGAACCTTAATTATTGTATAATCTAGGATCACATTGCATTATTGACATGGAAATGCAGACTAAATTATTCAAGAGAATTTTTGTAATGTTTGGAGGATCCATTTATGGATTTTAGTACTGCATGGCTATTTTGTTTCTTGATGGTACCTTTTTGAAAAGCCGTTACTGTGGAACAATTTTGTTAGAAATCGCAAGGAATGCTAACAATGGTAAACTCATTCTTAATATACTATATTTTTCATGTAATATGGTGTTATGCATATCATTTTGTTTGTTCCTTGGGAAACTCCCAAAGTACAATCATAAAATTTATTGTTTACTTCACGTTTATTTTACAATATTATGGGTGTACTTTGAGATTATGTGTTTGTTATTTGCAAATAATGCTAAGTATACGCATAATATTATTTAGTACACGTAAACTTCATTTTTTTACTTTTACGTGTACATTCTAATAATATGCGTGTACTTTGGAATTCTTCATTTGTTCTCTAAACATAATGGAAAGTACATGCATAAATCCTAAGTTACATGTGAATCTGTTATTTTTTGTTGCCTAGCTTTTGAATTCTTACGTGCACTTTGTTAAACACATGTACTTTAACACTTCTCTATATGGTTATATAATGTTCTTTGTTAAATACTGCATGCACTCTGTTATATAATGCATGTAATCTACTATCAACTGCATGTATTATGTTAAATGATGCATGTACTATACTATATACTGGATGTACTTTATTATATGATGCGTGTACTTTATATGGTTTAATCCACAAACCTAAACATTCAAAAAATGTGCGTGTACTAATTTTAGAATATATTTATTATATTGTATAGCCTATGTGGTGTATGATTCGTTCCAGCGATAGCATTATTAGAGTACACTTTATATGGTAATTTATTTATTTCTTATATATTTCATTATATTTTCAGTCCCTTTTTCTCTTGTATATGCTGTTGTTGATTCAGAAATGGAGGATAACTGGACTTAAATTCTCATTAATTTACATGTGCACTATGTCATCATGATCGAAACATCACATTTATATCTAATCGAATCAATGGTCTAATTGAAGTTGTTTTCAAGGTCTTCTCCATCTCTGCACATTCCTATTGTATACATAATTTACGAGGAAATATAAAGAACACAATACGATGGAATTGTGGGAACTTGTGAAACAAGATCATGAAACATTTTTTACGATGTGCATATGTTTTAATAGTCGACGAATTTCATAAGAACATTAATGTGATGTCCCCGTCTCGGGAGGTGCTTCGGGTACTCGCGCACCTGCGGTCATAACGGGGGGAAGAAGGTCCTATGCCTTTTTCTAGGAGCGCTTCGACCATCATCGATATGGAGTGATGTAAATAGATGGAATCTCTAGCCTAATTTGCATAAAACAGGCAAAAGAACATGTCGCTGCTTAGAGAAAGTGGTTTTAAAGACAAACTAATGCTTATAAAACAAATAGTTGATAGGTTCGGGGACTAAGTTCCGAAATGGGAATGGGTTAGGCATCCATCCCGCTCTTTTCGTCTCTTATGGGCTCAAGTTACTATTTTCCTTAAATTCTCCATGAAGCGTGTCTGCGTGTGTATATATATATATATAAATGGAAATCGGAATCATTCGACTCATATTATGGAAAGGATAGAGTGAGGTCATCTAAAGGAATTTTTAAAAAATAATAATTAGAAAATATGATGTATGCGCTTATCGAGATATTGATCATCATAATGAAACAATAATACTCTTTAGATAATATATGTATGTATGAATCACAAGCATGTTATATATGGATAATGTATAGATAAGATAAGGGAAAGATGAAAATTAGAAAATTCGACTCGAGTCTCGGGTTTTAGCCCGAAATGCCTATGTAGCCTATAAAGGAATCAAAGTTCACGTAGTTCGCATGCTTGACAAGGATGGGGTTTATCCCATAGATTCAAATGAGAGTTTATTATATGTGTGTGTATAGAAAAGATATTTTAGTTTTGAGAAAATGTAATAAATAATCTCGTTGGAATTTATAGGTGTAACCCTCTTTTCCTTTGTTTTTTTATAGAAAATAAAGTATATTCAATATAACTAATAAATGATTAGATGTTAATGTGTATAATCTAAAGTAAAAGTTAAATTGAGAAATTATACAAATGATGCAAAAATAAAGAAATTTAGAGAGAGAGAATAGTATTTGGACCTTCTTTGGAGACCTGAGGGTTGATATTGATCCTTCATGAGCTCCCTTGCAAATTGAGATGAATGTTGGATTAGAGAGAAGGATATTTTTGCTAAATTGGTTATGAAAATGATGGGAATGAAAATAGAAAGGAATTTCACATAAGGAAACTTCGCCGATTATAGCAGAATGTTGCTGAGATCATTGATATTGATGGATATGAGGTGTGCCTGGAAGTGAGATCATTCCGTCCTTATATAGGGTAGGGGACTATCATCTGATATACCCCTACCCCTACCCCTACCAATCGGGAGGTAACCCTAGACATACTACCGATTAGCAGGGAAATGGACCTGCCAATTGACAGTTTTGTGCTGATTTTTTCAAAAAAATGGTCTTTGAACGTAATCTGTAAATCTAATTATTCATGGGCCATAACATTATAAAGGTAATTCAGAAACCTTTAATAGTCCTTGGGGCCTCTCCCAGGTTCAGGATTTTACTTTGGGTCAAACTGGGCTCAGAAGCTCTCGTTGGTCCTTTGAATGGGAGATCGTCAAACGGTAATGGACCATTCATCCAAATTGTAAGTCAAAATAAGGCACGAGGCAGATAGTTGGAAATATTATGAGAGTTAATTTGATATTCCAAAGAGCTTTGCTCGGTTCAGAGAGTTAACTTTGGTCAAATGAGGTTGAAAGCACCCGGTGACCTTTTGGAGTAAACCTGGTCGTTCGTCCGTACCATAAGGATAATTCATGTATGGGGTAGATCGTTGGAAATGGTATTTAGTTAATTTCGAAGATTCATTCATTCTCATTTAAGCTGAAGAGTTGACCTTAGTCAAACAGATCTTGGGAGCACTCGGTGGCCTACGAATCAATTTTCAAGAGAAAACGGATCATTTATCTGAACAGTTATGTCATTTTATGCATGGGTTAGACCTATAGAAAGGGGTTTTAGTTCCCTTTAAAGATCCATTAAGCTTTTTCTCTGACAGTAAAGCTAATTAGGGTCAAATCGAAACTTGGGAGCGTCCTATGGCCTCTAAATCATTTTTTAATAGTAAAATGGTTCGTTTGTTCGAGCTGTTATATTGATTCATGCACAGGGCGAATCATTGGAAAGGTGATTCAGAACCCTTCTAGGTTTCATTTAGCTTTTTCTTTGATGATGGTGTTAATCGAAGTCTAACGGGGCTCGGGAGCACCCGATAACCACTAGATAGGTACCTAGAGTATAACCTTGGTTTTATAGTGAATGGAGGAGGTTCTAGGGACCTAAGGAGAGACTTAGGGGGTCCTAGAATGTGGTGTCTATAGAGCCCCATGACAGGTGAGCTTGGAATAAGTGAAATCCATCGAATAGACACCACATGATGTTCTAGGAAAGAGCTCAACCTAAAGGGATAGGATGATAGGTTTAGAGGGTCGAGGTCGATTCTGAGGACCTAAGGTAATGCTGTGGATGGACGATTCCATGCTTCGAGGTTAATTCGTAGGAACTAAGATTAAAGGGACCAATTTTTAGGGTAGGGGTCAATTATGATGACCTTAAGTGGGAGTGACCAATTCTGAGGATCTTAAGGGAGGCGACCAGTTCTAAGGGTCGAGGTCAATTCTGAGGACCTCGGGTGGAAGCGGCCAATTCTAAGGGTTGAAGTAAATTTTTAGGACCTTAAGTGGAGGCAACCGATTTTGAGGGTTGAGGTTAATTCTAAGGACCTTAAGATGGGAGCACCCAATTCTGAGGGTCAAGGTCAATTCTGTGGACCTTTAGTTGGAAAGACTAATTCCGAGGGTCGAGGTAAATTTTGAGGACCTTAAGTGGGAATGAACAATTCTGAGGGCGGAGTTTATTTTTGAGGACCTTAATATGGGATCGACCATTTATGAGGGTCGAGGTCAATTATGAGGACCTTAAGATGGGAGGGACCAATTCTTAGGGTTGAGGTCAATTTTGAGGACCTTAAGTGGGGGTGGGAAATTCTGAGGGCCTAGGTTAATTCTGAGGACCTTAAGTTAGGAGAGACCAATTCTGAGGGTCGATGTCAATTTTGAGGATCTTAAGTTGGAATGATCAATTATGAGGGTTGAGGTTAATTCCGAGGACATTAAAATGGGAGAAACCAATTCTGAGGGTCAATTCTAAGGACCTTAAGTTAGAGCGACCAGTTCTTAGGTTCGAGGTCAATTTTGAGGAACTTATGTTGGAACGGCCAATTCTAAGTGTTGATGTCAATTCAGAGGACCTTAAGTGGGAGGTGACCAATTCTGAGGGCCAAAGTTAATTCTAAGGACCTTGGTTGGAGCGACTAATTTTGAGGGTTAATGTAAATTCTAAGGACCTTAAGTGGGGAGCGACCAATTCTTAGGGCCAAGGTCAATTCTAAGGACCTTAAACAAGAGAGACCATTTATGTGGGTCGAGGTCAATTCTAATGACCTTAAGAAGGGAGTAACCATTTCTGAGGATCGAGGACAATTCTAAGGACCTTAAGTAGGAGCAATAAATTCTGAGAGTCGAGGTCAATTTTGAGGACTTTAAGTTTGAGCGACCAATTCTGAGGGTCTAGGTCAATTATGAGGACTTTAAGTAGGAAGAGACCAGTTTTGAGGGTCGAGGTCAATTCTGAGGACCTTAATATGGGAGTGACCAATTCTTTGGGTCGAGGTCAATTTGGAGGTCCTTAAGTAGGGTAACTTTCCTAAGGAATTTTGAATGTGTACAATTTTGGGGAAGAGACATTCATCTTGGTATTATGTCCTTTTGAGAGGAGTTGAAAATCTTAATCTGGAAATTCCATTTGGGGAAACAATTGATAAATTGAGGCTTTTGGGGATTCCACTAGGGAATATGTTGCTGGGAAGAGATTTGTCTTTCCTTTTGAATTATTTAGGGAGAGAGTTTTATTCGGGAATTCCTTCATAGAAAATGGGTATGACTAGTGAGGAGACTTTTATTTTTATTGAGTATTTGGGATTTCGCTGACAAGTTAGGGTGAATGCAGGTGCACTAATTTTTAGGGTTTTAAGTTGGAGATAAAATGTGGCATTAATCCTAGCTACGAATTGTAACAACCCGCGTAATTTTTGGGCTATTTTAATTAATTTAGGAAAATGGAGGAAAATAAAGTTTTTGATAAAATTATTTTTATTGCTCAATTATGTTGGTTATTATTTTTAAAGGCGAGAATTTCAAACAGTTTCGAAAACAGAGTTAAAATGGATTTTTAAATGTTTTTAACTCTTAGAGTTGTTTTGACTTCCAACTCTTCATTTCTTTCCCTTAATTAAAGGAGTCTTTTGGATTCCAACTCTTCATTTCTTTGCATTATAAAAGGGAGTCGTAGGCAACCCTTTTAACCTACTTTTGGCACAAATTTTGGCAGCAAATAAATATATTTTATATTCCTCTTCTTTTTATATACACATTGGCCCTTGAGATTTGTGAGTTCCAACCTTAGATTAGAGGTGTTCTTGGGGCTATTTTGTTAGAGGTTCTTAGAGGAGATTTTGTAGATCTTTTGTGTTGATCTTGAGGATGTGATCATTAGTTTATCATCATGGTTTGAGGTATGGGGTTTTACACAATATGCTCCTTAAATCTCGCGAGTGTCATTCTCTTCGAATTCTTGTTAATTGAACTCATATTTGAATTGATAAATTCATTTAAATCTGGAAAATAATTGTTGAAATTATTTTGATTCATGTGGTATCATTATATTGTTGATGATCATGTTGTCATGAGATTTTAATATGGCACGGATGTTGGGCACCTGCCAAAATACCTGTTTCCCGGGGTATGGCTTGATAAACCATATACGGATGTGGTGAGGCCTGGTGACCCGGTTAAAGTGTTGTTGAGAAATTATATTGATAAATTCTTTGAGATTTGCATTTTGATTTGAATATTCGTAATCGTGTTGTTACGCTTTGTTCATCGTTAATATAATTGTTGAGCATCTTTCTTGTCGTATTGTGTACTTCCCCATATTTTCTTTTAGTGGCAGGTTAGCGCAGATTTTGGGGCGCTATGGAGATTAATTTTAGCGAGGATTGTTTGGAGAAGAATATTTTTGGAAGATTTGTATTATTTTATTGTGTTGTATAGAGCATTGGTGATTTATATTATTTAAAGAGACTTGTTGTAATTGAAGAGATTGAGATTAGTGGATTGATGTTATTGTGGGTTTATTTAGATGCTCTATACCTTGTCACTTGTGGATTTGGATTTATTTTATCGCATTAACGCTCCGTTCGCTCTCCCCGGACGGGCGGGGTGTTACAGGGATTTGGGAGCTTGAAAAATGATTTTCTTGGTGAAGAAATGTTCTAATGTTCATTTGGTAATTTTAGGAATTTTTTTAGAATTGTTTGGAATTTTCTGGCATTTTGGGGGACTTTTATACGAAATTTTAAGGGGGTTGCTGACTGGCAGGTTGTAGTGGTTGCTAAATGGCAGTGACATAGTCTTTTGGGATGCCTTGGGAAGGGGAATAGGCAGGTTCCATGCATCGTGGGGTTTAGCAGCTGCTGGAGATTTATTGCGAGGGTTTTCACGTAGAGGTGGATCTTATGCTAAGAGTGATGCAGGAGACGGTATAGGCGACATTGGGTGCATTTGATGAATTTCTATTGGGGGTATAGGTGACCTTTTATCGTTGAGGGATGGCTCCTCAGGATATGGGGGTGACAGATAAGTATTCACAGATGCGGCGGTTGATGGTGCGTGAGTTTGGGTATGCCTGGCACCTAGGAAAGAGGGTTGTGGGGAAGATGAGGTGAAATCCAATTCTGGTTCTTTCCCTTCACAATTTTCTTGTAGATTAATCATTGACTAGGAGCTTATCATTGACCATATTGCATGCTTGATGCATCATCATTTCACCTAAGAAGAAACTCAAAAAGACAGAAGAAGATGCATATTTTGTTTGATTATCTTGATTTAGTGGCTAACTATACATGCACTTTAATTTGCTTTTGAGTTTTTTCTTTGAGAAAGAGTAGAAAAGGCGTGTTTTTTGGAAAAAAAAATTAATATGTTTGCGTAAAATATGTCCTAGAAGGTTTGGTTGAAAAAGATCTTCCCTTTTGAAAAGATTAGTTTTGAGAAGAAGTAGGAAAAATGAGTTTTTTATAATTTTCTAAATAAAGTAAGTCCTTGGTTAGCATAAGGATTAGGGGATATAAAACTCGGTTATAAAGTGGAGATTGTGTCCTTCATCGGATTGTGCTGAATCTGGTGTGTTAAAGAGACTGTACTGATGTTGGAGTTCTTGAATTGGGCCTTACTTTGAAGCTACTACTGGTGACTAAGGAGCTGATGGTGGACCCTCAACTTACTGCCATTACTGCGTGGATGTCATATCTTCATAATCCTACGGTGGTGATATTGGCATAGACCGTGAACGGTATAGATTTTTGGCAAGAAGGTTGTTCTGATTTTTTGAGAGGTTGCATGATTATGTTATTCATGTGGCTGTCTAAGAGATTCTGTTTGGCGGTCCCCCTGAATATCCCCTGGTAGATTTGTCGAATTTCTTCACTCATTATTTCATCTATTTTGGCCATAATATCGAGAACTGGATAAATTGGTTATTGGAGCAAGGGGCTCGATGTTTGCGCTGGTCCGTACCCTGGTGGGGGGGGGGGGGAGTTTCAATCCATTCTGGAATTGGGGGAATGCCCGTATGTTCGGTTAGTTGGCTTTAGTATACTTCATAGCATTTTTTGTGGCATCTCCTACGTAAAGTCGGATGGGAGTAGATTATTCTTTCCTGTATCTAGGACTTCTTTCCTATAGAGGATTTCACATAGGCCATGTGCATGTGATTGGGCTCTTTATGGGACAGTCGTCGACCCGTCCTTCCATATTTATTAGCAAAGTTTAGCACATGAAATGGTTGTGGAGGAGCGTAATGGATAAGATGTTAGATGTGGAGAGTAGTCAGAGATGGTTTTCCATGTTTTACGTTATGGAGGTAGGTGTAGTGGTTTTTCCCAGGTTGTTCCGGGCTTACTGATCCATGGAGGGCCTTTGGTAAACTATCCAAGCATGGGAAGTTTAGGGACCTCAAGATGTAGATAATTATGGGGTTAAATATTCTGGTAGCTGTGGGTAGGGTGAAGCTAATGGTTTTTGTGAAGTTGGTTATAATTTTGGGAAGGTTTGGTTAGATTGTTTTAGGAGTAATTTGTTTTGGTTTTGGTTTTAGGACAATTTGGTTGGCGAGGGGGTAGTTGTTTGACTTCCTACACTGATATTTCCTACAATCGTATTGAAATTTCCAAAAACGGAATAAGAGAAAGGATTTTAATCATATTTGTAGTGCCACTTGTGAGTTTTGCATTCAAATTATCTATAACAATCGTTAAGGCATACATAATCCTTTTGTTCATGTAAAGCGTATGAGCTACCTACATGCCTATGGGGTTTTGAAAATTTATGAGTTTCATTTTTTAAAGAAAAAGAGTTTTTAGAGGATTAGGCCCCACGTAGTTCTGAGTAGAGGGAAATGAAGAAACCTTTTTTATAATAGAAGGTAGATGAGAGGAGTCGTAGTGCGTTGAGATTATGGACAAGGGGTAAAATTTCTTGAGTCTGTCCAGGTTGACTGGACGCGCCATCTCTTCTCCGTCAAGGTTAGTGAGCATAGCGGTGCCACCGAACATGATCTTCTTTATAATATAGGGGCCACTCAAGTTTATCTTGAACTTACCTCTGGGGTTTCAGAAGGTTTTTATGATTTTTTTAAGGGATAAATCCCCTAATCGGACACCACAATCCTTGACGCTCTTATTAAATGATCATGCAATAATGGTACCCCTATACGTGATATAGAACCTTTAGCCTCCTTTTATCTAAGAGTGACAACTTGTAAAGATGACTCTGATGCTAGTCTTTCTCATTAGCCTTTCTCTTAAGCATGATGCGTAGTGATGGTATTTCTAATTCAATGGGTAGGACTGCTTCCATGTTATATACCAGTGAGTAAGGGGTACCCCCGGTAAATACTCGAACTGAAGTGCGGTAACCCCAGAGGGCGTAAAGAATTCGATCATCCCAATCTTGGCAACTACTGTTCATCTTGGCGATGATTGCTTTGAGGTCCTTATTGGAATCTTAAACTGTACCATTGGTGTGTGGTTTATAGGGAGAAGATTTGTGTCTTTGAATCTCGTACTCATCGACCAATTTAGTGACTTGTACTTTAAAATGCAACCCATTGTTTGACACTAGCTCATACAGGACCCCATATCGACAGATGATGTTCTCTCGAATGAACTTGGTAACCTTTTTGGCATTCATTACTATGTATGACTTGGCTCCAACCCATTTAGCGAAGTAATCAATGGAATCCAGGATCAACTCATGCCCCTTGGAGGCTTTGGGCGTAACTTTTCCTATGATATCAATGCCCCATGTGGAGAACAGCTAGGGAGAGGTCTTTTTGTATAATTTTTATGGAGGCAAGTGTTGCAGATAAGAAAACTGGTTGCATTTAAGGCATCTTCAAACATAGTGTGTACAATCTTGAACCATGGTAGTCCAATAGTAACCCTATCAGATAATTTCATTGTGAGCATATGGCCATTCATGTGGGGTTTGCACTCCCGTCTGTGGATCCTCTGCATCATCTCTTCAATATCAGCCCCTGTGATGCAGTATAGATGGGTTCCATCGAAGTATCTCTTAAATATTGCTTGGTTATAGATAATGTACTGAGCAGCCAGTTTGAGGAAACATTGCTCGATCTTTCTTATTGGAATCATGGGGGTACCTATAATTCTTGATCAGGAACCAAATGTCATAGTACCATAACTCAACCATATTAGTATCCTCTTTTTTTATGAGCTTAATGTGGTAGTAGTGGGTTAGTTTATCTTGTTTTTGATCTACCAAAGGGGCCATCGTTATTCCTTCAGGCATGTCGACCATGGAGGTCAAGGTATGAAGGTCATCGGCTAAGTTGTTATTTAATTGGGGAAAGTAATGGAAGATGATATCTCGAAACTAGGAGGCCTACTTTCTAAGTGGGCATGGAAGGGTAAGAGCTTTTTATCTTTGACTTTCCATCTTCTAAAGAGCTGGCCGATGATGAGGGTTGAATCCCCATAAACATCTAAGTATTGGATTCCTTTCTTAAGATAGACTTTGAGCCCCACGATACACGCCTCATATTCGTTCATGTTGTTGATGCAAGGAAAATCTTTCTTGATGGCAATAGTAGTATGAGAATCATCAGGGTAATCAAGAGTATCCCAATGTCGTATCCTTTCTTGTTGACAGCATTGTCAAAGAATATTTTCCACCAAAGGTTTTCTTGGGAGGTGCAAAGGATGTCTTCATCTATACATCAGGTCCATGCTTCTTTATTATAAATTGCCTTAGAGATTTTGGGCGGAATCAGTAAGTATCGTGCATCATATGATGAATAAGGTATACTTACGTCGCCATACTAATAACACTCCATATGAATTGAGGTTACCTACTTGTGTTATACCTCTAAAATTGAACCCAAAATTTTTAAAGAAACACTCAAATGTGAAAATTAGATAAATGATATGCAAGAACAGTTGCTTCAATTTCAAAAGAATGATGTTTGCAAATTGGTTCCTCGACCTTGAGATTCTGATGTTATTGGCATCAAATGGATTTTTAAAAATAAATTAGATGAAAGTGGTATTATTGTTCAAAATAAATTTAGGTTAGTTTCTCAAGGGTACACCTAAATATTAGGTGTTAATTTTGATGAGACGTCTGCTCCTGTTACAAGGCTAGAGACAGTTGGCTTTTTACCAGCCATTGCGTGTCATCTAAAATTTAAGCTTCATCAAATGGATGTCAAGAGTGCCTTCCTTAATGGAATTCTTAGAGAGGAAGTTTATATGGGACAACCGAAAGGGTTTAAAGACCCTAAGCACCCAAACCATGTCTTTTACTTGAAGAAAGCCCTGTGCAGTTTGAAACAAGCACCCCATGCTTGGTATAAGAGGCTTACTTCATATCTCCTGGATCATGGATTCATGAGAGGTGGAGTAGACATGACATTTTTTATTCATCGGGATAAGAATGTTATTTTGGTTGCTCAAGTGTATGGCGATGATATAGTTTTTGGATCCACATGTGACAAACATACTCACTACTTTGCAAAACAAATGCAAAGTGAGTTTGAGATGAGTATGGTAGGCGAGCATACTTACTTCCTAGGTCTTCAAGTGCGTCAACTCGATTATATGATATGTTTTTTTCAATCTAAGTATGAGAAAGATTTAGTGAAGAATTTTAATTTAGACTCCGCTTAGCATGCTTGTAAACCCATGAGTTCATCTATTAAGCTTAGCAAAGACACTGAAGAGAAGGATGTAGAGAACACACTTTTTAGAATTATGATAAGTAGTTTACTCTACTTAACTGCTAGTCGTTCTGGTATTTCCTTTAGTGTAGGAGTTTGTTCCCATTATCAAGGTGCCCCAAAGAAGTCACACTTACTTCCTGTAAAACATATTACAAATATTTAAGTGGGACCCTATTTTTTGGGATTTGGTACTCCTTTGACACAAATGATTGTCTATCGAAGTATTCGTATATTTATTGGGAAGGAGATGTTGATGGATGCAAAAGGATCTCGAGTGGATGTTTTTATTTTGGGAGTGCACTTGTCTCTTGGATGAGTAAAAAGCAAAACTCCATTTCTTTATCCACGGCAGAAGTTGAATACATTATCGCCGAAAGTTGTTGCACACAACTCATTTGGAGGAAGCAAATGTTAAAGGATTACAATATTTTCCAAGGAATAATGAATATTTATTGTGATAATAAGAGTGCAATTCATATATCCCGAAATCCAATTCACATTCTAGAACAAAGCACATTAGGATTTGTGAGCACTTTATTTGTGAATTAGTTGAAGAGAAAATCATTTTCTTAAGCTTTGTAGGCACCAAATGTCAATTTTTCGATATCTTTACCAAACCTTTAGCTCCCTTAGGTTCGAGAACCTTAGGAAATCCATAAGAGTTTGCTCCATTGATTGAGTTCGGAGTAATTTATCAAGTTTATGGTGAGATTTTTGTCTATCTTTTTCCCTATGAACTAGATTATGGTTTTGTATATATTTTATTCAAAAATACAAAAATATTTCTAGTTTCTTATGGTTTTTTAAAAACCATAGATATTTTTCTTTATTTTTTCCTTTAGGATATTTTTGTGAGATATTCGGGTCAAAATATAATTCCATTGTCATGTGGCTTACAATAAGTAGCTAGTCTTGATTTCATCTTACTTGTGCCTTTTATACATTATTATGACACTTTGATGCTCGTTTATGATATATCCTTTTATGTTGGCCTCAGTTCATTACCATAATGCACACAACTTTCACGGGTTATTGAGGATGTTAGTCTCGCTCTACATATGCTAGGTGAAGTTAAGTGTTCTCTTATCAATCTTGTCACCTAATGTTAAATCAATAGATAAAGAAATTGTGTATAAAAGAACAATTGCCCATATTTATGGAAAAGTTAAAATGAGTGAGCAATGGAAACGGGCTACAAAACGAAAAATATTTTGCATGAAAAGCCACCATTAAAAAAGAGCCTAAGATAAAAAAAATTGTGGCATAGAAAAATAAAACTGTCAAGGCCAAGTTTGATATTCATTAATGCTTCAAAAAGAAAAATGTCATTATGTAATCTTCATTATATAGAGTGAGAACAAAAAAATGCATATGAGGGTGATATAAGTCGAAGATTAATGAGTTTGCAGAATAAGTCAAATTATTGCATTTTATGTGACACTATTGGTCAGAGAATCATGACACTTCTAGGCATGTTGTTAGAGTGAATTGACTCCAACTGAGTCCGTTTATCTTGTCACAAGGTTGAATTGAGTGTTTAACTTTTAGGAATGTTATTTGGCATCTTGAACTTGTACAATATCCTAGGCGATGCTCTTGTTTGGTTTGATCACACTCTTACATTCCATTTCCATGAACCGAATGTTTTCAACATTTCCTAGAACTATTTAAGAACTAGATTTTTATGTGTATTTATCTATGATGGTTCTTGTCTTGTTAAATTTTATCTTATTTTTCTTATTTACTAAGTTTTACGCCAAATTACAATCGTGTTTGAAGTATCATTCAAATGAGAATCGAACGAACCTCACCCCTGTCATCACTACTTTCTCGTTCGAAGTTTCATTCAAATGTCATTCTAACGACATCGTTCGAACGAGACTCCAGTCATTTGAATGATCGGCGTTTTAGCATGTAGGTTGGGTTCTTTTCATTTGGTCATTTTGGTTTTCATTCGTATCACTCAAAATCATTTTTTTCTCCTCATTTATCTCAACCATTCACTCAAACCCTATCCACTTCTCAATACTTCAACCATCCATCTTCCCTCTCCTCCTATGTAAATCCTAGCAATCTAAGACCATCCTCCATTACTCTTGGAGCTTTTTCTTAGGGTTTTAGAAGATTTTGTTGAGATACTATCTCATTTTCTCTTCTAAACCTTGTATTATATTTTCTTTGATTGAGTTTATGTACATTATGTTAATATTCCTAACATGCAACATTCCTTGTTGTCTATTTTCAAAAAATGACCCATTTATATGTAAACTCAACTCATTTTGTTTTAGATAGATAGATAGATAGATAGATAGATAGATAGATAGATAGATAGATAGATAGATAGATAGATAGAAAAATGATCTCATAAGGTCTCAATTTGAGGACCCTGAATGCGAATCATTTTCTTAAAATAGTAAAAAAAAAATTGGGCCGACTTTTTTTTATGGTTTTTAAACATTTCAGTAGGACCATAAAAAAAATTAACTCAATAATTTTTTTGCTATTTTAAAACAAATCAGTCAAACTTTGTCAGTTTTTAAGTTATTAAAAAGTGACAAAGTTTGACTGTTTTTTTTAAATAGCAAAAAAAAAATATTTTGAGCTGATTTTTTTTCGGTCATACTGAAATGTTTGAAAATCATACAAAAAATTAGCCAAAAAATATTTTTTCTATTTTATCAAAATTGGTCAACGCCAATCGATATATATATTTGTGTGTGTGTGTGTGTGTGTGTCTGTGTGTCATTTTCCTTAAAAAAAATCCCCGATTAAAGGAGTTGTCTTGACATTATTTTTTAACTCAAATATTTTTTTGTCAAAAAATTCATGAAATATCATTTAATTCCAATTTTTCTTATTTTGGCTCATAGTATAGTTATTGGTGTTATTCTAATGGAGCTTGGGTTTTTATTTGTTATTTTGGCAGATTGTTGGTTATATTGGGTAGGGTGTAGATTTTATTTTTTTCTATTTCTTCCTGTGGCTCGTGGTCATCGTAATCGGTGTGTTGTTCAATCAGACGAGGAACACTCCTCCGAAGATGAAGAACCAATTCTCAACCTTCGACTACGATGGAGAATTCCCCCAACTATGCCTTATATCATAATCTAGGTCTCCCTATCATAAACCTATCCTCTTTGTCCGTTACCATTGTCTTCACTTATCTTGCTACACGGGGATGGAACCCTATTCTCAATCTTCGTGACCCCATCTACACTGATCTCACTCGAGAGTTTTTTTTCTTCTATGCTTGTTAGTGAGAGAGGTCTTGTGTCTACGATTCGTGGTAGGGAAGTCCTTATTACCGTATAACCCATAGCTAGTCCTACCGATTTGTCCCGAATTTCCAATCATTCCTACCCTTGGCTCGAAGCATGTAGACCCGATTTTAACCATATTCTTAAAGCACGCTTTGAGAATTATAAATCGGGATCCGCTATTTTGTATCACAAGCACCTTAAAACTGACTTTAGGATCCTTAATTGGATCGTTTGTGTGTGTTTTCTCTTTTATATTTAGTTCCGGAATATCCAAAGGAGGAGATTTGTAAGGAAAAAATTTCGCATCGAGTCAATTTTTAGTATTGGCTATTTTTGTTAGGACAAAACATTTAGATTATATAGGTGTCATGTCATGCTCTACAACTGAAGAATTTGAACATCTGGGATTTTGACGCATCAATGACATTCACATCATCATTCTGAATGCTCATTATTCCCAATGATATATGACCCTTGGTTTAAAATATGTTGGATAAATTTTTATGGGCATTATTGATTTTTCAAAAACAAATTTTCTAAACTCGTCCATTTTTTCAATCAATTGAGATTTCGTTTGAAATCTCGTTCTAATGAGATTTTACTCGTTCTAACGAGATTTTACTCATTCGAACAAGATATCCAAAGACAAACTTGAGGTCTCTACAGAATAGTCATTAGAAACTTCGTTCTAACGAGATTTCGATATGTCATTCAAATGAGAGTTGAGTCCGTTCAAACGAACAGAGCAGTTATTGGAAATGGCGATTATTTTCAACAATTTTTCCCCCATGATCCCACTTTCCCACTGCTTACACTTATAAAACTAAAGATACTGGGGAATAACTGATCAGACTCCCCTCCAAACTTTTTTAAAAATCTAAATCCTTTTATCTAAACACTCTCCAAATTTTATATGATCACCTTGGATCATTTTGAAGAAAACAAACCCGAAATTCCAACTTCCTTCATTCATCACCATTGTGTGTGGTGTACTTTTGCACGGGTTGGGGATGGCGTATTGGAAATCGGCGAATACCGAGACACAGGAGTTGTTGTGCAAACATGTTGGAGTTACACCTGCTACAGACGGAGGTGTTCGAGATGGCATTAGTGATATTTATAGTGATAAGTTTGTTTGTCTTTTGTGGCCTCATTGTAAAATTATATTCATAGTGGATTTTGTGTAGTCCTAGTCATCCAAGGGTTTTCCGAGTTGGATTTTTCTCGTACATCGCAGTGTTGTGGGTGTATACTTTATGATTGTTATTTTTCACCTAGATGCATGCTTAGGTTAACAATATTAAAATTGGCTCAATAATAACTTTGGGATAATTTGGTGCTGAAATCACACTAGTAAGTTGATTATTAAAAAATTCTACATGTCCACGTAGGATTAATTAGTCAAGACTAAAATTTAGAATGTATAAATTATATTGGCCTAGTCGTAATTATATCCGTGTGTTGTGTGTGTATTTTTCGGAGTGTATTTCATGAATTTTGGTCTTTGTCATATAACCAGCCCTACCTCCCCCCCCCCCTTCTCATATATTTATCGGATCCATTCTAATTTGGTTATAGCCCACATATCCATCCATGAAGCTATACATATCATGGCCAGCTGTAGCATCTACCAGTCTATTAATGCTGGGCAACTGGAATTCATCCTTTGGGAAAGCATGATTTAGGTCTCTAAAATCTACATAGATTCGTATCTTCTTTTTTTCCTTCTTCGCTATAGTTGAGAGCCATATTGGAAGTTGGAAAGGCTCGATGAATACTGTTGTGAGTAGCTTCACAACCTCTGATTTGATCTTCAAGTCTAGTTCATCGTTGTAAGTCCGAGTGACTTATCTCACCAGCAAAGCATTTGGCAAATCGTTCATCTTATGGGAGCTTACTTCCAGATCTATCCTAAGCATCTCCGTGTATTTCGATGCGAACACATTTGTGAATTCTTTGAGTAAGTTGAGGATCTCTTCCCTCTACTTAAGACTCAATGTAACAACCCTTGACTTTGGAGACTGAGAAATTAAATTTTTGGAAAAATAAAATTTAATAGAATTGGAGAATTTTAAAATTGGGAATTAAAGTCCAAAAATAGAGGACATTTCGAAGTATTCCGGATGATGATTTCGAGTGTACCATCGATCCCGGAAGGGTCGAGATAGTCAAAATGATTGTCATTGGGTTTTATTTCGGCTCCGGAATATTTTTAAGTCAGTTTGACTCGAATTGGAGTAAACGTGTCATTTAAAGTGTGTATTAACATTTAAAATTGGGACTTATGTTTTAAGGGATTTAAGAGGCTTACGTATCAAGCCTTCTCATTTGATAGAAAGAGAGAAAAAGCCCTAGAGGGAGAAAGAAGAAAGAAAGAAAGAAAGAAAGAAAGGAAAAAAAAGAAGAGAGAGAGGAACAAAAGCTTGGAGATTTCTGTCCCAACCTCGACATCGAGGACGATCCTGCCTCTACAAACCGAGGCAAATGTTTAATATTGCTAAATAAGTCATTTGTGTATTTGATTTCATAAATTGGTGGGTTAAGAAATGGATTTTGGGTATTAATATCAAAACCTAGATTTTTGGGTTTAATCTTGAAATCAATGTTTAAATATGGGTTTAATGGTGTAAAAATGGTTGGGATCAACTTTGGGTTGATTTATTGGCTTAGAATCATGATTGGCTTAAGGTTTGGGGGTTAGAATAGAAATTTTAGGGTTTAAAATTTCGTGGGTTCATTGGACAAGAAGAACCCTTCAAAATTTGCAGACCCGAATCGATTCGCCCCCTAAGCGAATCGATTCGGTTTAGGCAAATTGGCACGTCTGCATTGATCGAATCGATTCGGACCCAAGCCGAATCAATTCGACCTGAGACAGAAGCCCAGGTCTTTGGACCCCAATCGATTCGCCTCTGAAGCCGAATCGATTCGGAATAGGGCCGAATCGATTCGAAAATCGGGGATTTTGTGTAATTTTCTCCATAGTGATTTCAAACCCTTTTTGGTTGGATTTATTGATTTGGGGCCTTCTCTTATGATGTAAGAGATATGTTTTGGAGACACACTAGGGGTTTCTCACACATTATGATTATGGGGACTTCTTGGGACAATTTGGTAAAAATATATCCATGTATGCTTTTGGAGTTGTATATAGAGATTGTGGGGAAACCCCCTTGGGATTGAGAATCCTACTTATAGATCAATTGTAAGTATAGATGTGATGGGAGGATAAGAACTCTTAGAGAGAGTTGCGAGTGTATGTTGTGAAATTTCTGGGCCAACATTTATATCTAATCCTTATAAGGATGGCATATGATTAAGATACAATTTGGGTCCAAATGGAAGAGAATGGTCGCATACCCTTAGTAATGATAAAATTTAAGAAATAAATTGGAAAGGCGTTAGACTAGGGGATTCATAAAAGCGATTGAACCATAGTCGAAATCGAGAGCGATAGGATCATATTACCAACTAGAGTAGAGTGTGTAAATCTAGTTGGAGTAGATGTTGTTTATCAGAGTGTGATTTACAACGGGTATTTTCCCTAAGAAATGGGATTATTTGATGAAAATAAGATTGATCTTGAGGCTTATAGACTATTAGTTATGTATATACTAATAGTTGAAATTATTGCTAGATTCATCAATCTGCTCTCGGATATAGAATGTATGTGTAGTAATGGTTTCCTACACCAAACTTTGGGTGATAACCCTAATGTTGGATATATATATATATATTCATATGTTGTTTGGGAGACTATTCATCATAGGAAAATGGATGAATATGCTTCAAGTGAGGGATTGTATTCACATATCGAGGTAAATTAAATGAATTTGTGGTGGCGGCTTGTATATTGAGGATTATGTATACTTATAGCCGAGTTTAGATATCTTATACATATGAACGAGAATTAGTTTGTATACATAGATGTATGGATATGTGAGTTTATGTATATGTATATATATATATGTATGGATATGAATATATGGATATATTTATGTTGTGGATATACATAGTATGAATATCTAAACCGTATATGATGGTTTAATGTTTTATCATATGATGTAATCATATGGATGTATATATATTGTGCATGTGAATGATATATATACTTATGTGGTTAAGCATACCCCGCTCATGCTATCATTCGGAAGTTTTCGCGCAGAGGGTGAGCATCCTGGCTCAAGGAGCAGGGTGTGGATAGTCCCCAGGTCATAGTCGTCAGTGTGTTATTATGTGATTTATATTTTCGGGGTGAGGCATGGTGGGTATGTCTCGTCTCATTGACCGGTTAGGAGCTACGACCGCTTCCCGGGACGTCGTGTGTGTGTGTGTCGCCCCGATGTCGCTGCTTATGAGACCGACCGTGGTCCCCAGGATGGTATGTGAGTAATGCCCTGGAAGATGATAGCATGGTGCAGTTTTATCGGCGATATATATATAGTCGGGTATATTATGTGTATGGCCATTGTACATCATATGTGGTATGTACACTTGGCTATGGGAATGGATGACTATATATATATATATGGTTAGAATAAATGCCTATATATATATTTATATATCCTATAGATGAAAGGATATGGAATCTTTGTGGAGTACATCTTGGATGATTATGGTGTACTAGATTGATGGGGGTTGATGTATCGCATTTAAGGAATATTTCAGTTACATCATCCCAAGGATATTATTGGAGATTTTAAGTTGTTTTTATATTGTAATCTAAATTTAGTAGTTGTAGTAGTATAATATTGTATGTATGGCATAATGGATCTCTAGTATCGACATTGTCAAGGAGTAGTGTAACGGGGTGGTTCCTTGCTTGAATTTCGCTTTGCGAAACACCCCACGCACAAAACGTAGTGCAGTGTTGAGATTGGAGAGAAGTTTTGTCAATAATAATTTGTATGCATGTTATTTAGTAATTAAATCATATGATTAAACCCAATTATATATGGGTAACATATTAAGAATTATAATTGAATAAATTAAAAACCGGAATCCATTAAGCCTAGTATGACATATATGTTTGAAAATAATCAAGTATGATTAGAAAGGTTTGGATTCTTGGGTATGCTAGGAATGCGGGTATTGGGGGTATACGCTATGCCCATGTTTAGTTAGGTTGTCCTTATAGGTGGGGTAATTTAACTAAAATTTCAGGACGCGAATAGGTGCGTGTCGTTAGATGAGAGGTGAGTTTGGGTTTCACGAGAGTGAGATTCCACTTTAATTATGAAATAAGTGCATCGATATTTATTATGCACGGTTAACACACTTACTTAAAAATTTCACAACTCGGGCTCTGACCCGTTTACTTTTCTCTCATGCCTATGTATATATATATATATATATATATATATATATATATATATATATATATATATATATATATATATATATATATATATTACTACAGGTGTCCTGCCACATGGATGCCTGATGACCTTCTATCCAGATTCTTGGGAGCCGTAACAGGTGCGGACTGTTGCGGGACTTAGATTGTAGTCCCTTCCTACTTCTTTAAAAATCTAGGTAGGATTCATGTTGTATATCGAGTTTATACCCAAGGCATATTTATAGATGTATATATTTATTTCATTTTAGTCATTGTGTTGGTTGTGACCCGACAGCTTATTCGGGTTTACTTCCTTAAGGTTTATTCGGTTGTAGTTATTTATTTCATTTTATTTATCATAGTTCTTGTATGCACCTTTCTTTTCTTGATTAGTAGCTTATAATGTTGGTTTATTGTTTGTTGCATATTTTATTTAAATTTTAACATCTCGCTTATATGATATCGGGTAGTTAGTATATATTATATTTGTACCGACAGTTGGTGTTAAGACTGAGCCATCTTAAACTCCTGATTTAATGTAGTATAGGGCTGGCCACCTGTTATTATTTTAAACGGGGTGTTACAGATGGTATTAGAGCATCAGGTTCTAGAGTCTTTAGGATCTGTGCGGGTTTTCTGCGTTCTTCCGTTAACATTCTTGATATAAAGCCCTACTATTAGGATTGTTGTGTCAACTGCGTTGTTTTCTTCTGTGAAGTGTATTCACTTGATCGACGTTCTGATAACAGTTGCTCTCGTTTCGTTTCAGACGTCGCCTAGATTATGTCATCTAGGAAAGGACAAGATTAGAGATACAATACCCATAGCAGATTTGGGTACGCTTTGATTGGGGGTATTTGTTTTCCTCCGTTCAGGCGGGAATAAGAAAGAGAACTCTAGCAGCGGTTCAGGGTGACCTATCGGTGGTTGAGTAAGAAAGGGAGAATTACTCGAATGGCGAATCTTGGACTTAGTAAGGTAAGTCCGAGGAGAGGCATGTAGTGTAGTCCTTGGGAGGTTTAGATTGATAAACCCGTCAACCTTCATTAGGAAACCGGATGTTGGTGACTCTTACCGAGGTGAGGTAGGTGGAGTTGTCCCAATATCAGGAGTATCGCCTTCTGGGATGAGGGAGAAAGAATTTGGAGACTCAATTTTGTTGTGTAGGACTAGGGGAGTTTTCGGTAGTTGCAATCATGTTTTGTCCTTCAAAATGGTTAGGAGGGATTTTGAGGAAGATGTTCCTCTTGTGGAGGAATAGGTATAGGAGTAATGATTGTCCTGGAAGAAGTAGTGGACCCTGAGTTGAGGTTCAAGGACGGGTTGAAACCATTGGATTATGGAAATATAAGGTAGAATACCTTTCTTTGGGTTTAAGTCATGCTTTATGCGATGTTGGGAACGTCGCGCATAAGGTATGATGGGTAGTTAGCTGCTACACCCCTAGGGTGTATAAAATTTCCTTGGATGAAGGAGTGAGCAAGTACGACCTTTGTATGGCATCTTTTGAGAGAATACATCGTCTCGTGAGGAGATAATCGAGAGTTATAATATTGAATTTCGGAAGGGCGGAATGTCGAGGTTTGTTGGGTAGTGATTATAAGGTTATTGTCTTATAGATAGGTTCGGGTGTGAAATTGTAGTGTTTCGATGAGGGAAGAACTTAGTTTATGGAAAGGTTTTGATGTGATGTAGAGGAATTTTATAACTGAGAGGTTCAGAGTTTAGTAGATTTATGTTGAGCGGATAATTTAGCTCATAGTTGTGCTAGTCTGAGAACTAGGTAGTGGTTAGAGTGTTGTATTTGTTGAGACCTTGTGTCCTAAACATAAGGTGTTTGCTTGGCATGTCGAAAGACATGGATTTGTTTTATATTATATATTGTTACATAGGCCTTCGGTCAATATCTAAAATACGAAAATCTTTTATAAAAACCTTAACCCTGGTTCAACTAATCTCAATCCCCGACCAAGCTACATAGTAGTGTATTGGGAGGGTTCCTTGTTTGGATTTCGCTTGCGAGACCTCCCCCGCACGAAGGTGGCTAGCGTCAGGAATTGAGGAGAGTTCAATCATTGGGAATTTTCAAACTTTTATATAATTAATATGTTATTATAGATTATATTGGTGATAGTTATGTTACGATTTGAGGCTGATGGAGCCTAATTATAATTTTACGAGTGGAAACTCGGGTACGGGGTGTATGGGCGCCCTGGGTAGTAGTTTGCTTTAAAATTTATATGGTTCGACGTGAGAACTAGGAAGGATCGGTATAGTAATCCTGAGGGTTGACGTAAGGACAAGATGATATTGAGGTCCTAGACATACCTTAAAATTTCACCAGCGAAATTTTTGTAAGGGGGAAGTATGTAACAACCGTTGACTTTGGAGACTGAGAAATTAAATTTTTGGAAAAATAAAATTTAATTGAATTTGAGAATTTTAAATTTGGGAATTGAAGTCCAAAAATAGAGGACATTTCGAAGTATTTCGGATGATGATTTCGAGTGTACCATCGATCCCGGAAGGGTCGAGATAGTCAAAATGATTGTCATTGGGTTTTATTTCGGCTCCGAAATATTTTTAAGTCAGTTTGACTCGAATTGGAGTAAACGTGTCATTTAAAGTGTGTATTAACATTTAAAATTGGGACTTATGTTTTAAGGGATTTAAGAGGCTTACGGATCAAGCCTTCTCATTTGAGAGAAAGAGAGAAAAAGCCCTAGAGGGAGAAAGAAGAAAAAAAGGAAGAATAAAGAAGAGAGAGAGGAAGAAAAGCTTGGAGATTTTCGGCCCAATCGCGACATCGAGGACGATCAAACCTCTACAAACCTAGGCAAGTGTTTAATCTTGCTAAATAATTCATTTGTGTATTTGATTTCATAAATTGGTGGGTTAAAGAAATGGATTTTGGGTATTAATATCAAAACCTAGATTTTTGGGTTTAATCGTGAAATCAATGTTTAAATATGGGTTTAATGGTGTAAAAATGGTTGGGATCAACTTTGGGTTGATTTATTGGCTTAGAATCATGATTGGCTGAAGGTTTGGGGGTTAGAATAGAAATTTTAGGGTTTAAAATTTCGTGGGTTCATTGGAGAAGAAGAACCCTTCAAAATTTGCAGACCCGAATCGATTCGCCCCCTAAGCGAATCGATTAGGTTTAGGCAAATTGGCACGTCTTCATTGATCGAATCGATTCGGACCCAAGCCGAATCGATTCGGCCTGAGACAGAAGCCCGAGTCTTTGGACCCGAATCGATTTGCCTCTGAAGCCGAATCGATTCACTGGGCCGAATCGATTCGGAATAGGGCCAAATCGATTCGGAAACAGGGCATTTTGTGTAATTTTCTCCATAGTGATTTCAAACCCTTTTTGGTTGGGTTTATTGATTTGGGGCCTTCTCTTATGATGTAAGAGATATGTTTTGGAGACACACTAGGGGTTTCTCACACATTGTGATTATGGGGACTTCTTGGGACAATTTGGGAAAAATATATCCATGTATGCTTTTGGAGTTGTATATAGAGATTGTGGGGAAACCCCCTTGGGATTGAGAATCCTACTTATAAATCAATTGTAAGTATATATGTGATGGGAGGATAAGAACTCTTAGATAAAGTTGCGAGTGTATGTTGTGAAATTTCTGGGCCGACATTTATATCGAATCCTTATAAGGATAGGATATGATTAAGATACAATTTGGGTCCAAATAGAAGAGAATGGTCTCATACCCTTAGTAATGATAAAATTTAAGGAATAAATCGGAGAGGCGTTAGACTAGGGGATTCATAAAAGTGATTGAACCATTGTCGAAATCGAGAGCGATGGGATCATATTACCAACTAGAGTAGAGTGTGTAAATCTAGTTGGAGTAGTTGTTGTTTATTGGAGTGTGATTTACAACGGGTATTTTCCCTAAGAAATGGGATTATTTGATAAAAATAAGATTGAGCTTGAGTCTTATAGACTATTAGTTATGTATATACCAATAGTTGAAATTATTGCTAGATTCAACAATGTGCTCTCGGATATAGATGGTATGTGTAGTGATGGTTTCCTACACTAAACTTTGGGTGATAACCCTAATGTTGGATATATATATATATATATATATATCCGTATGTTGTTTGGGAGACTATTCATCATAGGAAAATGGATGAATATGCTTCAAGTGAGGGATTGTATTCACATATCGAGGTAAATTAAATGAGTTTGTGGTGACGGCTTGTGTATTGAGGATTATGTATACTTATAGCCGAATTTAGATATCTTATACATATGAACGAGAATTAGTTTGTATATATAGATATATGGATATGTGAATATATGCATATATATCTGTATGGATATGAATATATGGATATATTTATGTTGTGGATATATATGGTATGAATATCTAAACCATATATGATGGTTTAATGTTTTATCATATGATGTAATCATATGGATGTATATATATTGTGCATGTGAATGATATATATACTTATGTGGTTAAGCATACCCCGCTCATGCTATCATTCGGAAGTTTCGCAGAGGGTGAGCATCCTGGCTCAAGGAGAAGGGTGTGGATAGTCCCCAGGTCATAGTCGTCCAGTGTGTTATGATGTGATTTATATTTTTAGGGTGAGTCGTGGTGGGTATGTCTCATCTTATTGTCCGGTTAGGAGCTATGACCGCTTCCCGGGACGTCGTGTGTGTGTATGGCCCCGATGTCGGTGATATTGAGACCGACCGTGGTCCCCAGGATGGTATGTGAGTAATGCCCTGGAAGATGATAGCATGATGCAGTTTTATCAGGGATATATATATAGCCGGGTATATTATGTGTATGGCCATTGTACATCATATGTGGTATGTACACTTGGCTATGGTAATGGATGACTATATATATATATATATATTGTTAGAATAAATGCCTATATATATATATTTATATATCCTATAGATGAAAGGATATGGAATCTTTGTAGAGTACATCTTGGATGATTATGGTGTACTAGATTGATGGGGGTTGATGTATCGCATTTAAGGAATATTTCGGTTACATCATCCCAAGGATATTATTGGAGATTTTAAGTTATTTTTATATTGTAATCTAAATTTAGTAGTTGTAGTAGTATAATATTGTATGTATGGCATAATGGATCTCTAGGATCGACATTGTCAAGGAGTAGTGTAACGGGGTGGTTCCTTGTTTGAATTTCTCTTTGCGAGACACCCCACGCACGAAACGTAGTGCAGTGTTGAGATTAGAGAGAAGTTTTATCAATAATAATTTGTATGCATGTTATTTAGTAATTAAATCATATGATTAAACCCAATTATATATGGGTAACGTATTAAGAATTATAATCGAATAAATTATAAACTGGAATCCATTCAGCCTAGTATGGCATATATGTTTGAAAATAATCAAGTATGATTATAAAGGTTTGGATTCTTGGGTATGCTAGGAAAGCGGGTATTGGGGGTATAGGCTATGCCCCTGTTTAGTTAGGTTGTCCTTATAGGTGGGGTAATTTGACAAAAATTTCAGGACGCGAATAGGTGCGTGCCGTTAGATGAGAGGTGAGTTTGGGGTTCACAAGAGTGCGATTCCACTTTAATTATGAAATAAGTGCATCGATATTTATTATGCACGGTTAACACATTTGCTAAAAAATTTCACAACTCGAGCTCTGACCCGTTTACTTTTCTCTCCTGCCTATATATATATATATATATATATATATATATATATATATATATATATATATATATATATATATTACTACAGGTGTCCTACCTCATGGATGCCTGATGACCTTCTATCCAGAGTCTTGGGAGCCGTGACAGGTGCGGACTGTTGCAGGACTTAGATTGTAGTCGCTTCCTACTTCTTTAAAAATCTAGGTAGGATTCATGTTGTATATCGGGTTTATACCCAAGGGATATTTATAGATGTGTATATTTATTTCATTTCAGTCATTGTATTGGCTGTGACCCGACAGCTTATTCGGGTTTACTTCCTTGAGGTTTATTCGGTTGTAGTTATTTATTTCATTTTATTCTCCTTGCATTTGATTTTTCATCTGAATCTGGAGTATAAATCTAAAATTTGAAAACTGAATCTGAAAATATATTTATTTTTATGTCTGAATGTATGACTGATTAAGACTATTCAGACTTCAGATGTAACCCTACCTCTTAATCATTAAGAATCAAATATAGCCATTAACCTCTTAATTATTGAAAAAAATAAACACTTTTGTACCTCTTAAGTCTGAACATTCAGAGTTAAGAGGTAAAAATAAACTACACCTTAGACATCTACTACTTATATTTGTAAGTGCCTCAGATTGCTATATTTACCATTTGGGAACCGATTATTTTGATTCTCAATAACTGTGTATTTCTTTTTAGGAATAAGAAATATAACGTAAATGTTAGCATATTGAATTCATCGACACGTAGGCACAAGTTATATCTAGTATGTATATAGGGCAAAGATGAGCCGATTGATGGTAAGAATAGTAATCAAACTCCAGTGTTCTAAAAGGCGCACCTAGAAGTGAGGTAGCCGCCTCGAAAGTGGACTAAGTGAAAAAAATTATTTTTTAAAAAAAAAAATCCCCGATTTTGCATCCCACATTGAAAGTACATTGTACTACATTAGCAAAAAATATACATGGAAATATATATTAAATTTATATATATATATATATACAGAAAGTCTCTTGTAAGGACTCCTTATAGTGCAGACCCCGATACATACCATTTTTTTAAAATAGTAAAAAAATTAATTTTTTGATGAAACTTTTTGGATATGATATCTAGGGTGAGAAGATCATCTCCAAGTTTTTCATCAAAAAATTCAATAAAAAAACCGTTGAGATGAGGTGATATGTAAAAAATGATATAAATATGAATTTTCAACCGTTGAAATGTTGGGTCGGCGTCAGCCACCTTATTGATTGAATTTTTTGGTGAAACTTCATGGATATGATCTTCTCACTATCGAGATCATATCCATGAAGTTTCATCAAAAAATTCAATCAAAAAGTGGGTGGGATGATCGCCAACATTTCAACGGTCGAAAATGCATATCTATTCCATTTTTTTACATATCACCTCATCTCAACGATTTTTTTATGAAAAAAATTGGAGACGATCTTCTCATCGTGGAGATTATATTCATGAAGTTTCATCCAAAAATTCATTTTTTTTACTATTTTAAAAAAATAGTATGTACTGGGATATGTACCATATGGAGTCCTTACAGGAGAGGGTCTCTCTCTCTCTCTCTCTCTCTCTCTATATATATATATATATATATATATATATATATATATATATAAGTTACAATGGTTTTTTTACTATTCATAAGATGGGGAGATACTTCATGGTTCAGATCGAAGCCAACAAGGCAACGATCCAATGGTTGAGATTAAAATATCCCTCTTACCATTTTTACCCCTTAAATATTTGATTTCCCCCCCCCCCCCCCCCCCCCAATTTTTTAACCCTCCATTTCCTTTCCTTCTCTTACCCAAAATTCAAATACACAAATAAAATAGGAAATTACACCTTTGGAACCTTTTTACACTACCAAGTACATTACTCTGCCTCTATCAATCGAACAACTCTCCTCCATTTGTTCTTTAGCCGCAACAACTCTCTCTATATATCTCGATCGGAACAACTCTCTCTCCCGATCGTATTTTTTTTCAACAAGTAATAGGTTTATCAATGGGGATTTTTTTTGTTCAATAGGTTTAGGTTTATCAATGGGGATTCATTCTTATTGATTCCTTTTTTTCCTGATTCGCTATTATTTTCTTTAACTATACAGAGATCCGATGGTGTTTTTTATGGGTGCTATAAGTAAAGCTTTTGGGTGTTTTCGTGTAAAGATATTTTGAACCTATTTTGGGTTTTTGATTTATGGTAATTGTGAATTTATCTTTGAATTCATATTTGTATTCAAGATTCTTAGATATCACCGTCGTTGACATTCATGGCCTTAAATTCAGCATAACAGTTATATCTAAGTGACTTTTGAAATTTATTAACTTTGGGTTATGAGTTTGTGAGATTATTTTGTAAAAGTTTATTTTTCATTTTTTTTGCAGGATATTGAAGAAAAATGGACTCAAATGAAAGTCGTGACTAGACCTATGTGGATTATTAATTAGACATTTCGTATTCCTTTACTATGTAAACTATGCCTTGAATTTAACCACATTTTAAGGTAACTAAGGTAATTTGTATTCGAAAATTATTTGTTTTTTGAACAGTTGATGATTGGGTTTTCATACCATAGAAGCTAAAGATGATTTGGTTCAGAAATGTAGTTTGAAATTATTTTTAGAGTTGTAGAGATGTAAGGATATACATGTTTAATAATAGTCACTCTTAGAATACAAAATGTCCAATTTAGGGTTTTTGTTCTAGATTTAGTTTTGTGTGCATAGTTTTTGTTGATATTTTTATAGAGAAAAATTAAGGTACATAAGGCATTTTGAGGACCACCTAAAGTAATACCCTCGTTTTGAATTTTGAGGGGTACGTGAGAAAACAACTACTCAATTGGGGTTATGGGTTCCTGAATTGAAAAATGTTGGAGAAGCATTTTTGAACTAATGTTGCGACATTAAATGGTGAGTTTGTATTGCCAAGTCAATGTCGAGTATCATCTGCTGCAGTATAATGAGTCATATGTTGTAAGTGGGCATGTGTTTCAATCATATGTTGTATATTTGTTTCACCCGGTACTAAATCATATATTGGTACTGAATTCAGTAATCCTCACTCACTCTCAAAGGTACCATGTAATTCTCGATATAGAAATTGTTATTAATTTTGGTAATACAGTTGATTGTGAATAATTTTGTTTCTTATTTGGTCTCAGATGACTCTTTGCAAACTACGGTGTTGATACCAAATTTAGTCTGCTGATGTGGACCATTCACTTGAAGACACGTATCAACCTACATGGAAATTACAAATACTTCCAACAGACAACATATTGTCACCGAGCAGCTTAGGAGCCCCGAGGTACTCAAGGCTCCGAGCAACTTAAGCGTGCCGAGCAAGCAACTCAGGCGGTCCGAGCTACTTAGCGTGCAGAGCATCCAAATCAAAAGAATTAAAAGACAGTTGCGCATTAAATGCACATTATTACAGTACAGATGTATATGTCAACTAGATAACACCGCATTATCTTTTCATATGTACGGCCTCAAGGCTATAAATACATTGTAACCTCCTCATAAGAGGGGGACTTTTGATCTCTTAGTAAACCTATTATCGACATTCCAAATAAATAGTCAGCAATACAAACACAGTGGACGTAGGCCATTTTCCTCAGGCTGAACCACTTTAAAAATCCTTTGTCTTATTTATTCATTTTATCTATGATTGATTAATTAGAGATAATCTAGTTTTTTACATCAACAGATTGGCACCATCTGTGGGAAACGACTGTACTTAGCATTTTTCACCAAAATAATTCATCATCAATGGCCGATAATCCGGAATCCAGTAATCAAAACGCTAGGATCCCTCCAAATTCATCTACTCCCCCAAATGTTCCAGATCTGGATGGCATAATGGCTAATTTAGCCCAAGGCCAAACGACCATGCAAGAAACCATGCGTCAACTTATACAAACTATTTAAGGCGGAGTGTCGGCCCAATCAGGACAATGAAGTGTTCAAAGAAATACCCATCTACCTTCTTCACGAACTAGGCGAACGCAATTCCTGGAGGTATCTCAATCTAGACGCACCGAATCATATCGTACTGAGAGATCTGATGATCCTTCTTATCAACCTGGTCGAACTTCATCGGTACGAGCTGCAGATTCTTAACGAAATGTCACTCTATCTTCAGAAAGGACTAGTGCTCTAGAAAGGTTGAGTAGAGTATCTCCTTTTGATCATTTGGGACATAGGAGGAATAGAAGTCCTCCTAGGATTGCATCGAGGAATTCTCCACGACCATCCGATCTAAGGGAAGGCTCCGCCCAATCACGACCAGCAGCTCAATTCCAAGAGGAAAACTCAATGCGATCGATTGCTCGAACATATAGGCCCGATGTGGGAAACGATGCATGGAAGGGCTCAATTGAAAGATTGGAGGACAGATTAGGAGAAATGGCTAAGGCCAAGAATCCTCTATAAAGAACTTTTATCAAAGGGACACCATTTGTACAGGCAATTTTGGACTTTCCCACACTATCAAAATTCAAAGCTCCTACGATGACGCCTAAATATGATGGAAAAACTGACCCTGTCCTTCATAGAGAACAATACCAAGCTGCTGCCGATATCTATGCAGTTCCAGACGAGATGAGATGCAGGGCATTTTCATGAACTCTTATCGGATCAGCTCAGATATGGTACAATAACCTTCATCGAGGAAAGATTGTGACTTTCTTTCGATTGGCAGAGCTCTTTATCGGGAACTTCTGTTTTGGAGCGGAACCAGTCAAACGAGTAGCACACTTGCTGAGTGTTAGACAAAAGGCAGGTGAAAGCACCAGGGACTATATTACTCATTTCAATAACGACAAACTTGAAGTAATTGATTATGAGGAGAAAACAGTAATTGCTGCCCTAATGAGTGGACTGTTGCCAGATAAGTTATACTACACTTTAGCCAAAGATTCGCCTAGGACCATGGCAGAACTGATGGTAAAAGCAACCAAAATCATGAATGACGAGGAGGCCATGGCTGCGAAGAAGAATGCAGATACTAAGGAGACCAAGGTGGAAGATGGTAAAACCGAAAAGAAGGATTAGAAGAACAATTGTGGCAGCAGGTAGTCGAAAGGAAAGCAAGCACTGGAGCAGATGAGGAAATTTGGAAATTATACTCCTTTGAAGGTAGATATAAATCACATTCTCGAGGAGATCAAGAACAGCGAGGAGCTAACCTGGCCAGCAAAAATGAAGGCAGATTCTGACAAAAGGGACAAGTCCAAATATTACGAATTCCACAAAGACCATGGTCATATGACCAAACGTTGCATAGCTCTCCATAATGAAATTGAAGCACTCATCAGACGAGGAAAATTAGCTAAGTATGTTGATCACCAAAATGGTGGGAAGACCAGCGACCGAGGAAGGCAAAGATCTAAATCTCCTCATCGAGCAAAAGAAGATAAGAAGAGAGACCACGATGATGATCCAGAAGATGATCCTGACCTTCCTAAAAGACTAAGACATCCAGAGCGTGAGATATTTTCAATCCATTTTGGATCATTTGAATGTAATTTTATTACAGGTGGAGATGCAGGAGGTGGAGATCTTGCTACGGTGAGGAAAGCTTACCTCAATGAGGCTCAAGCTAGCTCGTACATACAGTGAATAAATTTGGCTGAAGATGATCGCCCGAGGAAGGTGAATAAGGACAAACTGGTCATTGGTTTCTTTAAAAATGACCTGGCAGGTGTATTATATCCTCATGATGACCCATTGGTGATCAAGATGAGAATGAAAGAAGTGGTGATTTCACGGGTGCTAGTGGATAATGGTAGCTCTGCAGACATCATGTTCTACCCATTCTTTGATAGTTTGAACCTGAAGTTAGCCCAGTTGGAGCCCTATCATAGGCCCCTCCTTGGTTTTACTGGCAAAAAGGTTTTTACACTTGGGACGATCAAGTTGGATATGCTTATTGGTACATGGCCTGCTTGTCGAACATAAAGAGTACGCTTCTTCGTAATGGATAAAAATATTCAATCGGCTTACAATATCATCATAAGAAGGGTGGGGCTGAAGAAGTTCAAGGCAGTACCATCTACTGTACATAAATGTTTAAAATTCCCAACCAATTTTAGAGTGGGAGTTATGAAAGGCGACCAGAAAGTAGCTCGGGAATGCTACTATTCATCTGCCGAACAGGAGGAACATGAAGAATCCAGGAAGAAGACTATTACCTATCAAGTGGATGAAATAGAAGATGCAGAGATTGAAATGTTAGACCCTAGAGATGAGTCTCAGCTCGTGAAGGGCCAGGTCATGGAGGCTACTAAAAATATCATTCTGGACGACGAGCATCCAGAACGAACAACTCAAATTGGTGCATCACTGGATGTATCAATAAAATAGGAATTAATAGCATTTTTAAGGCGCAGAAAGCAGACTTTTGCATGGAGTCATGAAGATATGCCAGGGATAGACCCAAGTTTCCTGTGTCACGAGCTCAACGTGAACAAGGAAATCAAGCCAGTGAAGCAGCGAAGAAGAGTGTTCAGTCCTAAGAAGAACCAAGCTATACAGGAAGAAGTAGAGAAGCTACAAAAAGCCTTTTTTTATTGAGGATGTCAAATATCCTGATTGGCTAGCAAATGTGGTGATGGTAAAAAAAAAGAATAACAAGTGGAGGATGTGTGTAGAGTTCACTGATCTTAATAAAGCATGCCCAAAGGATCATTTTCCTCTGCCCAGAATCGATCAATTGGTGGATGCTACCTCGGGGCACGAGTTGTTGAGTTTTATGGATGCTTATTCTGGTTACAACCAAATTAAGATGAAACCTGAAGATAGGGAAATTACCTCTTTTATCACCCCAAGGGGAACTTATTGCTATAATGTTATGCCTTTTGGACTTAAAAATGCAGGTGAAACATATCAGCGGCTGATGAATAAGGTGTTTACAGAACAAATTAGTCATAAAATGGAGGTTTATGTTGACGATATGCTGACGAAGAGCAAGAAAGTTGTTGATCATCTAGTTGGCTAAGGTCAGCCCTTTGATCAACTAGAGAAATATCAAATGAAGTCGAATCCCACCAAATGCATATTCGGAGTACGAGAAGGCATGTTTCTCGGATATATTGTTAAACAACGAGGTATCGAGGCGAACCCTAAAAATATTAAATCCCTATTGGAGCTGCGATCTCCAACTACGAAGAAGGAAGTGCAAAGTCTCACAGGGCGAGTCGCAGCACTCAACAAATTTGTGCCACGAGCAACAGATAGATGTCTCCCATTCTTCAAAACACTCCCAAAAGCTTTTGAGTGGAATGATGAATGTGAGGAGGCCTTTCAAGAATTGAAGAAATATCTGGGGACACCTCCATTGTTATCTAGACTAGTGATGGGAGAAAGATTATACTTGTATCTTGAAGTTTTAGAGAATGTAGTTAGTTCGGCATTGATAAGAGTGGAAGACGGAGTCCAAAAATTGGTCTATTACACCAGCAAAGCTTTCCGAGGAGCAGAGATCAAATATCCAAGGTTGGAAAAGTTAGCACTGGCACTAATCGAAGCGAGCAGAAGGATGAGGCCATACTTCTAAGCCCATACTATAGTGGTGTATACTGATATGCCATTGAGACAGGCTCTGCATAAACCGAAGAAATCAGGAAGATTGATGTACTGGGTAATAGAACTTGGTGAATATGATATAGTGTATGAGCCGAGATCATCACTTAAGGGGCAGGTAGTAGAGAATTTTATCGCAGAGTTTACTCAATCTGATACCTCCGAAGAACAGGAGTTTACTACAGACTAACCCGTCGATATTACGGGATCATCAAATTTAACCCCCGACCAACCTCTATCCTTGGACGATCAAGAGTAGATAATCAACGAGCAGCGAGAAGTGTTGGGGCAAGACAAAAGGAAGAATTAAATATTCCACCAAGGAGCTCTATCTGACCAAGAGTTTGATGATGAAGTACCCGTGTGGAATCTGTATGTGGATAGCTCCTCGTGCACTACAGGTAGTGGAGCAGGAATTATTTTAAACAGTCCAGATGAGATTGATATGGAGTATGCTCTACGCTTTCAATTTAAGGCTTTTAATAATGAGGCCGAATATGAAGCTATGATCATGAGTCTAAGTCTGGCCAAAACCATGAAGGCAGAACATGTCATTGTATTAAGTGATTCCCCGTTAATCGTAAATCAAATTCTGGGGGTATATGCAGTAAAAAGAGAGTTAATGATCAAGTATCATGCAAAAGCAATAGAGGTTGTATCCAGTTTTACTGCAGTTCAGTTTATTAGAATACCGAGATTGGAGAATGCAAGAGCAGACGCCCTAGCTCGGTTAGTATCAGCCACACGTACCGAGCTACGAAGAACAATCCAAATAGAAATAATGGTTGGTCGGAGCATAGACGAAGATTTGATGATGAACTTCATTTCCCTCGACTTGGGACCATCTTGGATGGACCCCATTAGGGCCTATATTGAAGAGGGGGCTTTGACAACTGATAAACTCGCAGCCAAGAAACTGAAGTTTAAACTGCTCGTTATGTATTGACCAGTGGCATTTTATATAGACGAGGAGTTATAGCAGGGATACAAAGATGTGTCCATCCCTTCGAAGTGAAAAATTTGATCGAAGAGGTTCACGAAGGGTCTTGTGGAGCCCATATAACAGGTCAGACGCTTTTGCAAAGAATAACAACGCAGGGGTATTACTGGCCAACAATGAGAGCTGATTGCGTAGCTTTATGCCAAGAAGTGCGATAAATGCCAATGTTTCTCCTCCATCCGAAGAACTCCCCAAGCATTGTTAACACCCATTACGTCCCTTTGGCCATTCGCCATGTGGGTGATAGACTTGGTCGGGCCACTTCCAACGACCAGGGGAAGATTCAAATACCTCGTGGTTGTTGTGGATTATTTTACTAAATGGGTGGAAGCTGAGCCTCTCATTGATATGACATACGACAAAGTTTATTAATTTATTTGGAAAAATATTATTTGCAGATATGGTCTCCCACATACATTCATTACTGGCCATGGAACCCAGTTTGACAACGAGGAGCTTGCTGCATATTGTCATCAATCCAATGTACTAAAGATCTACTCTGCACCAGGCCATCCCCAGAGCAATGGGAAAACTGAGGTGACAAACAGAACGCTACTGAATGGTTTGAAAAAGCGACTGCATGATGCAAAGGGAAATTGGATTAACGAGCTACACTTTGTGTTGTGGGATTATCGCACCACACCACGAACAGTAATGGGAGAGTCGCCATACATGCTGAATTGGGTCTACCCACGCATGGGGTGCTTAATTTCAATTCTCCTGTCAGTGACTTGATGAGAAGATTAGACCTGGATATGCTCGAAGAAGTTAGGGAAGAAGCAACAATCAGGAATGCAGCATATCAATAACGAACAGCTTTGTTCTACAATAAAAGAGAGAAGAAGTGTGATCTGAAGAAAGGGGATTATGTGCTGAAGAAAGTGATCCAGAAGCATAACAAACTGGAAGCTAACTGGTACGAACCCTACAGAGTAACAGAAGTTGTTCGTCCAAGGACATACAGGATTGAAACCTTGGAAGGAGAAGAATTCAAGAATGCATGGAATGCAGAGCATCTGCGAAAGTATTATCAGTAGTTAAAATTCCTATGTAACACAGTTCTTTCAAAATGAATAAAGTGATGTTTCACCCCCATTTTCCTTTTCGTTGAAGTTTTTTTTTTGGAATATTAGTGCTACACGCTACATAAACCCAAATTCAGAGCAACACACCACCAACTCCGGTTGGTCAACAAATCAATTACCACCAACTCCGGTTGGTCGGGAACTAATTACCACCAACTCCGATTGGTCGGGAAATCATTACCACCAACTTCAGTTGGTCAGAAAATCAATACCACCAACTCCGGTTGGTCGGCAAATCAATTACCACGAACTCTGATTGGTCGGGAACTAATTACCACCAACTCCGATTGGTCGAGAAATCAATACCACCAACTCCGATTGGTCGGGAAATCAATTACCACCAACTCCGGTTGGTCGAAAATCATTTCCACCAACTCCGGTTGGTCGAGAAATCAATACCACCAACTCCGATTGGTCGAGAAATCAATTACCACCAACTCTGATTGGTCGGGAACTAATTACCACCAACTTTGGTTGGTCAGGAAATCAATACCACCAACTCCGATTGGTCGGGAAATCAATTATCACCAACTCCGGTTGGTCGGGAACTAATTACCACCAACTCTGGTTGGTCGAGAAATCAATACCACCAACTCCGGTTGGTCGGCAAACCATTACCACCAACTCCGGTTGGTCGGTAACTCAATGCCACCAACTTCGGTTGGTTGGTACCAAACTAGGCAAGAAACTGGACAACCCCCCCGGGGCATTCACTGTCTAGATTATTACAACTAAGAAGGAATATGGGATGAAAATCATTCCATTGCTTAGGCCCAAAAAGTGACAAGTCACTGTAATCAAAAAGTTGGATAAGTATACTGTATATATATATATGTTTACCAACCAACAAACAAGGACATTCTACAAATTATTTCGAAGAAAATGAAATGGCAAAAAACAAACTTTTTCTTCATTAAATCAAAGCAGATTACACAAAATATGAAATCTACTTTATTACATAAAAAATCATACTCTATTGGTTTCTTTCCCTCTGCTTTCGAAACAGGTTCTACCCCAACTAGAGGATCGTCTAAGGCATAAGGGGAATTTATAAAGTTTAAATCTCTCAGCAATCTAACATTCATTAAGGATGGCCGCTCGAGAAAGTGTTCTGGACGAGCTATCTCAAAGTTTACATGAAGACTGTAATCACCGAGATACTTGGAAATCAGGCATTGAGGAATTGCACGAGTAGGAATCCAACTAATATCAAGCTTAAAAGGAGGCACGGGCAAATCGAGCACTCTAGGCTCATAATAATCCCATAAGTAGTGTCCTTGCTCCAATTTTAGCACACACATAACGTTCAACCATCCCTACATGTACCCTTCATTATTCAATTGCTGCAACCGAGCATCAGGATTGTACAGAGCTTCATTGTACCCAGCCATCAAAAATTCCCTAGGTTATTTGTGAAATTGATAAGTTAACCTCTCAAGTTGCTCGTGGAGTTTCTTCACCAGGATTTCTTTACTTTCCAGAGAAAAACTTTAATTAGAGAGTTGCTCAATGAAGGTAAGAATCTTCTTAGACATTTCTGCGAAGGCTTGGTTCTTCTCTATCAACTGAACGGCTTGATTCTCTAAAGCCGACTGAGTTCTCGCTTCTTTAATGGTGACCCGACTAACCCTTGCTCGTCCACGAGAAGATCTTTCTCGTTCACGAGTAGATGTGGAGGGTACAACTCGTTTCAAGGTTTCTAACTCATCCCTTAAGTTAGCATTTTCTACTTCCAAAAATGAAAAACCATCATCACTTACTGGGACCAAGGCTCCAGAAGAAGAAGAAGCAGATTTGAGTTGTTTTATTTCCTCTTGCAAAGCGATGTTCTCCTGCTTCAGCAGCTTGGTAATATGTATGTGTTCTTCAATTTTAAGTTTCAGAACACTCTCCTTTTTCTCATGAGCAGAAATAAACTTGTCTTATCCTTTGTCAGCACTCAATTGCTGGAACTTTTTCTCATATCCTTGATGGAGAAGTGTTGAAGAAGATTCTTTATACTGCTGCTGAAGTTCCTCGATCGTTCCTTAGAGATCTTCAATCATCTCGTAGTAGGCCACATTATTGGCTACAACACGGTTAAGCAAGCACTTCAAGTATTGGTAAGCTTCAATTGCTCGGTCAGAAGCACCTGATCCGAGGATATCAATTATCTGGGCCTCATTAAGATCTGGATGACCAACTTTAAAATAGTCATTGCATTTCTTCATCAACTCTGTATCATGAGCTGATAAGAGCTCCATCCTGGCCATAAACTAGCAAATGGAAGAAATAAAAAAAAAATCAATAATGATGCAGACAGAGCAAGTAAAAGAGAAATTCAAGACGAACAACCAAAGTTTAAATTTTATTCATCATAATTCAAGGTTACATTCAAGAAAGCAATCAAATAAAAGACCCGAAAAACTTTACACCTTCTCCTTATTTCCTACTACTTCATTGGACGGATTGGATGAAGGGGTTGGTTGCTCGGAGGACAATGGTAGTTGCTCGGCAGAAGTGCTGGCTGGTTGGAGTTGCTCGAAAGGGTGAACAACAGGAACAGTAGGGACCTGATCTCCAGTCATCATAGAAGATTCATCTGAAGTAGCTTCATCTTCTTCTTCTTTTCCAGGAGAGGGAGGATGGCCATGAGCGTGCTGCTGGAATAACTCAGAATTATCAACAACCTTCAGCTTCTTCAAGGCTGCTACCCATCCATCCCTAAAATATTTGACACCTGCATACTTCATTCGAGAAGATATGACAGCCAGACCCTTATTCCAGCCCTTGTCCCAACCAGCACTGAAGGATTTTTTAACTGCAGCTTTCCTTTTTACCCTCTTTGAGGAGGTCTTTTCCCTAAGGAGATCTTCGGCAGATTTTATTTTTTCTTCCACCTCTGTTTTATACTGCTCAACATCTTGAATCCTAGTAATATTTTCCTCAGAAGATTTAAGCTTGATCGTAAGCTCCTCTTTATCTTGTTCAGCTTCTTTTAATTTCTTCTCCAACTCTTTGGAGGCAGCCACAGCTTAATCTCTATTTGCTTCAACAGACTTGAATTGCTTCTCCCAAGCAACTTTATCCTCCTCGTACTTCTGATGAGATTCCTTCAAAGATTGGGTTATTCTAGCAAAAGCTTCCTCTACTCCAGCCGAGGAGCTTGAAGCCCTGATAGCTTTATCCTTCTTCAAAATGCTGTTGAAACACGTCACAAGCTGAAAAAAGAAAGAACTTTAAGTCAATACATGAACATGGTATTAAAAAAACAAAGGGGTCAAGCTAAAGATACTTAGTGAAGTAATGTGTTGAGCAGCCAGTGTAGTAAGTTTCTCATGAGAAAAGGTGTCTTCAACACCTTGGGATTCTGGAACAGTCCAAGATCTTACCAAGCTCATAGCAGAGCTCGGAGCAACAAGAGCTGGAACACTACCTTTAGCATTTGAAGGTTGAGAGATAGGTTTAGCAGGTCTCTCAGGAGAACTTCTTTTTAATCTCCTCAGAGGAGCAGGAGCATTTTTAATTAAAGATATTGTCTCTATTGGGGAGATGACAACAGTCCTACTCGGAGGCACAGGGGGCTTTACGCCAGCTTCCTTGGCAGCAGTGAGAGAGGGTACATCTATAGTCTTTATCCCTTCTTTGGGGACATCTAGTTTACTCTTCTTTGCCTCCACAGGGGCAGAGGTAGACTTATCAAAAAAGGCAGGAGCTCTTCTCTTCTTCATCAGATCAGTGATGGGAATGCTTCAGTCAGAAGAAGAACCTTCCACACTGGTTTCAGAGGTTGGTACTTGGTCAAGATCAACCACCACAGGATGAGGACGAGCAATAAAAGACGAGGTGTAGATTTTGTATTGCAACAAGTAAGAAGCAGATATAATATGCTCCCCAACAATAGATTGACGCAACCCCCAGATAAGTTTCAAATGCTTGATATTAACCTTGTTTTCCTTTGGAGGTTTTCTTTTACTGTCAACTGTAATAAATAAAAATTAAGTGTCAGTGATGCATTTTATCAAATACAAAGAAAACAAGATTTCAAAAATAAAAACAACCTATCCCATTGCCATAAAGTGGACCCTTGGGACCTTGGCATACATCATCTCCATTTAATGGAGGTTGTTGCCAATTTTTCATCACAATCCCATGATCAAAATAATCCCTGTTAGTATCGGGAAGATTGACAACTAACGCTCTATTCAAAAACCTAGTTTTTAAATAGAAAGTACTGTCACTGGTAACCCATCTGTAGTAATACATAATCTATGTAATCCCTAAACAAGTTCCATGAAGTTGATTCAACCTATGTACGCCATTAACTATCCTCCATGTATTTGGAGCTACTCTTGCAGGTATAATATCAAAATATTGGCAAAACTCCAAACACAGGGGATTTGGCGAGAAAGAAAAGCCACATTCGGCTACAAAAAGACTTGGGAAGCAATGTCCCTCAGCCAAAAAAAATAATCAGAAGGACTAGAAATTTCTTCCAAGATAACCCACGAAGGGATTGAAAACTCAGATCGAAATTTGTCTAACGATTCAACAAGATAAACCATGGTGAATAAAAAAAATAAAGAAGAAGGAATAAAATCTTACAGAGGAAATAGAGATTAGTTGTCAATGAACGATGGAAAGAAAGAAGGCACAAGATAGAGAGAAGATGAAGAGTTCGGAGATACAGATTTGAAAAGTGAAAAATGATAGGATTTCTATCACACTTAAATACTTTACCTCGAGAATAGAGAAAAATAACGATTACAAGGAAAGACGTTTGCGTTTTCGGCAGCTAAAAGAAGAAAATGGCATAAATATCGAAGTGATCGTGAAAATTCAAAATATTTATGAAGTCTGATAATATGCGCTAAAAAAGGAATTATAAAATTTTCCTAATATCCATGAAGATCCGTAATCCGAGCAGTTTTCAAGAAAAATGTTCCACACTCTCCTTCAATCTCAAGTGTGAAACATTGGGGGTTTCTGTTGATACCAAATTTAGTCTGTTGATGTGGACCATTCAGTTTAAGACACGTATCAACATACGTGGTAATTACAAATACTTCCAACAGACAACATACTGTCACTGAGCAGCTTAGGATCCCCGAGGTACTCAAGGCTCCGAGCAACTTAAGCGTGTCGAGCAACTCAGGCGGTCCGAGCTACTTAGCTTGCAGAGCATCCAAATCAAGAGAATTAAAAGACAGTTGCGCATTAAATGCACATTATTATCGTACATATATATATGTCTACTATATAACACCGCATTATCTTTTCATATGTACGGCCTCAAGGCTATAAATACATTGTAACCTCCTCATAAGAGGGGGACTTTGGATCTCTTGGTAAACCTATTATCGAGATTCCAAATAAACAGTCAGCAATACAAAAACAGTGGACGTAAGCCATTTTCCTCAGGCTGAATCACTTTAAAAATCCTTTGACTTATTTATTCATTTTATCTGTGATTGATTAATTAGAGATAATCTAGTTTTTTACATCAACATATGGGGAGTAGCATTATATTGGAACATGTGTTTATGTCGCAAATGCTATCTGGGAATGAAAATTGGTACACTTCCTTTAAAATTATTGTTGAAATGGGTAGGTATTTCTATTGAGCTTATTATCATCATTTTTTAACTCATATATGTGTTCAATTTTTGTCGGTTTCAGGTTTTCTAGGGAGAAATCATTTGGAAGTAGGCATTTGGGGTTCTAGAGCAAGTCATCGATTGTTCTGTGGTGTGTATCTTCTGAGAGTTCCACACTTCAGTTGCTAAATTCTATTTTTAGAAATATATCAGGAGATAACTTGAAGAGGACTTCAAAGTTGTGGTTGGAATAAGTCTTATAATGTGGGTACTTGCAGCACTGCCTTACATGCAAGCATTGTGTGAAACAATTTGACCATCACCGTATGTGGAGTTTTGGTCTCCTTACACCCATTTGTGTTATTTAGGAGTTTTGACGAAAGGTGCTCTAACTAATAGTATATCTCATCTCTCTTTTAAGTCCATCAATGGATGGGTGTATCCACATCGCAAGGGTTAGTTCCAACAACAGATCTCCTATCTTGGTAAACTTATGTATGTTGTAACAAGTTTTCAAGTCTGTGTGATTATCATGCAAAGAGAAGAAAGGGTTGGTGTGGTTCTATGGTTGGAATCGCTTATCTTTACTTCCTCTTTTAAAGCATTATCACGCAACTTTTGCTCAAAAATCACGTCAGTTGACAACGAGAAAGAGTTTAGGGAATACCATTTTGTGCTTCTCCTTCTTTCTATATAATTATCATCATCTTCTTTCTTTCACTATAATTATCATTTTGTGCTTCTCTTAGAATCTTGCGTGTCTAATTTTCTCTTGGTTTGTATTTTTGTTTCTTTCATGTTTAAATCCAAAGTCACAATTCACGAGTGAGTTGTTCAACTGTAAAGCTTTTGTATTATGCCAGTTTTTGTATTCGTGCTATGCTTTCGAGTTTTTATACCTGCGTTATAACATTTACTTTTTGGGGTTATAAAATATTTTTTTCTTGCAGAACATATGGCACTCCATAAGTCCTCGCTTTGTTTCGATACAAATGGAAGTACATATTCTTGATATATAGAACTCTGTTAATTATTGCATTCATTTTTAATTTTGGTTTTATGGACATAGACATTCGGAGGTTAATGGGTCCGGATATAAGCATAGACACCCGAATGCCGAATGGGTCGGTAGAAGCATCTGAGCAGATGTCTCAGTCTCAAGCTACAATTATTATTATGTGCAGGGGATTTTGAGTTTCTAGTGATGGTTTGTCTTATCTATACTATTTCCACGTGATTTATGTATATTTTTTTTTATTAGTATTTAGAAATAATCCATTCATTTTCAAAGTCCATTTATACACGACACTATTTAAATGAATGTTAGTATTTTTTTTCATAGAAATCAGGTATTACATGTACACTTGGGAACATCTCATCATTTCACACCCTTTGGAATTTATTTTAAAAGCAAGTAGTGTGTCAATGAACAAGTCGACGTCTTTGTTTCACCATACACTTTACACTTATTTTGTATCGTCGTATTTGAATATGAAAGGTTTATTTATATTCAAATGCATAAACATTGTGTCTTGCTATGTGAGTTTTTAACTAACATAGAATTTATGGCGATCTTCTTAGGATCGTTGTACGATTCACTGCCAAGAACCTAACTAGACCATGTATTGATGAGGTGAAATTGGATGTATTTTACAACATTATTAATGAAACCTCTCTATCCCTCTTTTATTTTTTTTAACTCCTTAAATAAACCTTTATGTTCCTCTTCTATTAATGAAACCTATGTATCCCTTTTCACTATGTTTTATTGAAATAACAACTTTGCACAAGGTGATTAAGAATCAAATGTCCAGGGGTGCATAACTTAGGGTATTTCTTTTCATTTTTTAGAGTGTCAACTTAAACAGAAGTAGGAAATAGAGGAGGGAGTGGGATTGGTTGTGTGTGTCTAGGGAGTGCTTTTGATGGCACGTCCTCTTTGGATGTCTTTAGTTGAAGTTCATTTATTATTCTCAACTTAAATCAGTAGTTAATTTCTAAACTGGAAGAAATGAGTTGCAGTTCAGTTATTATGCTCGAGTTAAATTAGTTGCAGTTCAGTTTAATGCATAGATGCTCCTTCCACATTCAAAGTATATGTGATTGTTTTATTGCTTTATCTTGCCTTTAACATGACACTCCAACTCAAAAGCATTGGCGTGTTTGGAGAAGTTGCAGTCCTTACAACCGCACAAATTGGCAGTCCCTTTTATAATTGCACAAAGATTCTTATCGCGTGACCAGGAAACATACTTCACCATAACTTCGTCAAGTATACCAATTGATAACGAGACTTCGACTTTTTAAGGAAAGTTGTTTGGTTGAATATTATTACGCTTAGGCGTCTTCTGCTCCTTATTCTTGCGAGCTCGGCCATCTTTTGAGCTACCTATAACAGATTCACCAGAAGATATGATACCCTCAGTATCTTTATGGTTTGGATCCTCTATTTTGACATTACCATCGATTTTCACCTCCGGTGGTGGTGTTTGTGTTTGTGACTTTTTGTACATTTCATAGTGGTCAGGCCATATTAATTAGTAGAAATAAAAAATCAACCTTTTGACCTCGCCATCCCTTTTTAATTTTCAATGGCTTGAGTTTTACAACAATGCCCTATATGCTTCAACATATTTTAGTAGTGACTAACACCTTTTCTTTTTCTATTTTTTTTGCAGGTTTACTACAACTTCCATCTAATTTTCATGCTTAAAGAGCCATGGATGTTGACATCTGTATTTTTCTTTTTATTCACTTCTTTCATAGCTTACCTGCTCATGGATATATCAATACACAAGTGAAGGGAGAATATTTCCTGGATTTTAAAAGGTACACAAGTCTAACATCGCGATGTTAGTAAACTTTTCCTCTTCTATCTGTAGTTATATTGGTTACTGTACGTTGCTTTAACTTGACTTGCATATGTGTAAACACACACTTGATCATTTACAGGAAGCAAAACTCTCACATTAAATATACAAGACATGATTTATCAAACCCGTTCCTCTTTCATGTCATTTCATTGTTGCGTTTGATGTGGATATCATATGTTTCAGTGTTTACTTGCACATTCGAATAGAGACAAAGTTCCATGCCACCGAAACACAATGTATCACCTTTGGCGGTGCTTTATAACCACGTTAGTATCTGAGTGTCTAGAAGTAGCATGGGAATTTAGTAGCTATTTATTCTTCGGAGGCACAACTTTGGCAGAAGAATTGGTGAAGTCTTTTGGATTCAGTAGCTAATTTAACAGCTTATTTTGCAAGTGTTTGCAGCAGGAGAAATTGTGCAAACATTCCAAACATCGCTTACTATTTTGGATCTAACCAAGATAAGGATTACTATTTATGGTAAGTCTTTCTTCTTAAAAACTTCTGCAGTAGCCATTACAAATAATATTTATCGATTTTTGACGATGTTTGATTGTAATATTTTTGATGTGTTTTTTATGGTAAGTCTAATTCGAAGTTGTGTATGTGGATGCAGGGGAGGTTCTTATAGGAGATGGGGAAGAAGAAATTTGTCGTTTTGACAAGGCTATTAATATTACACGATCACAAAATTTGGTATGTTAGTGTCACTAATTCAGCATAACAGTTATATATGTGTCACCGGCATTAAACTTTCCGGTTAATATACGTACTAACTACACAATTTTAATGACTTTTATTATGTTACTGATCATTTAATGACCAATACGTACCAACATTTATATCTGTGTCACTGATTTATGGATTTGAGTTTTAGCCGTATTCATGGTCTTATTTAAAATTTCAATGTATGATTATAGATTATAGGTTATATATTCATGGTATGATTAATGCAAGTAAGTAGTTATGTTGGTCTTCCCATTTTTAGATTGTCATCATGGAGTGGCAGCATTGAGGCAAACATTCTGTACATGTTGAATTTTTAAACCTCTCTTTATCTCACCAAATTATGAAATGTTTAGCCTGTGGAGTGTTTTAGATCATATTCAATGCCCGTGGAATGTTTTAGCTCATATTCATTACCTGTGAAATTGATGTAGGGGATGCTCTTAATTAATATATTACATTTTGGCATTTAATTAATTATCCTGCTTTGATTCGGTCCTACTAGAATACTACTACTTTAAGGATCAAATTTTCCATCATATATGTACTAAAATGGTTTCCATCTTCTGCTACCTTAACTCTGTATGGTGAGTTTAGAACACTAACCTGTGAGTTAAAGCAATATACATTTCATATGTGATCAATTTAAACATAAGATTTCATCATAATTCTCCGTTTGTATTGATATTTATGTGTGGAGAACTCCTTGAAATAGTTTACAGTGGTTACAAATAGTAATTGAAAGTACAACTCTGATTTATTTACATGTTTTTGGGCATTGTTATTTTGGTACAAAGGTTTCTTACCTTCATAGTGGGCAGCTGTAGCTGACAGCGTTTCCTTATAGCTTTGTGGTGGTAATAGATTGATGGATTTTGATTTCTTCTTCACATGAATATGTATTGTAGTTTGAGGCGATTACATATACACACTTCATATATACACTACTATACTAGATTTAAACCAGGTCTGAGAGGCATATGCTCAACTTTTACCTATTTTTTAAAGGAGGTCAAGATAATAATAGTATATGTATTGTATTTGTTTTAGAGGAGGTCAAGAAAATATCCGTTATTATTGAAATTTAAATTATATAATATGTAGTCATTTGGATCAATACTCATTTGGATCAATATCAGTTTATGAATGCACTTCTTATGATTGTGCAGGCATGGAGAAATTGAAGATTGGATATTGTGTCCTATATCAAAATTTAGTAAGATTGAGAGCAATAATACATCTGGAACTTGATGAAGCATTGGATTTGTGCATGTCACAGACACAAGGTTTAAGTTAAGCACATACAACTTATATATGTTAGGACTCCTTTTATCCATATCATTTTCAATGCCTTATAAATTTAGAACATGGGATTTGATCATCACGTGTTTAGAGGCAATGCTAAGAAATATTTAATAGAGGTTCTATTTTTTAAAACAGTATAGATATCATAGTGTCTCATGCAGCTTACATATGCTAGACCTCGGTTTTTTCATATAATTTCAATGCTTTATAAATTTTAAACATGGGATCTGATCATGTGTGTAGAATTAGTTGGTGGCTTCATGAGGTTTTCATCTTTAAAATAGTATAGATAGATAATAATCTTCTCATGTATGTAGAATTTGTTGGTTGCTTCATTTTTTGGATCTGCTAGAGAGTGCATGGCGCAAAACATGTGTGTGTCTATGTTTGAATGTCCGTTCAATACTAATGGATGTTATTCGAGTAATTGAAATGCATGTTGAAAAACTTTTACTATAATTAGGCTACAACTATCTTAATCTCTATTGTGTGGGACAAATCCCTATATCACATAATGTAGTAATTTATAATTTTGACTCTCAAGTTATATATTGGGTTTTGGTAACTATGTTTGGCTACTAATTATTTTCGGTAATGAAGTCCCTCTAATTTACTACACTTGAATATCAACGAGATGGATTAAAAGATCATTCCTTTTCTTGATTGTGTATTGGACCCAAGTTCCAATCACTCCAGATTACAGTGGGTAGTTGTTCAGTATGCAACTGATTTGGTGGGCAGCTGATTCGGTATGCAGCTGATTTGGTATACTGATTTGGTATGCAACTGATTCGGTAAGCAGGATGTTTGTCTCCTCAGTCTAATGTATGAATATTTTGTTCATTATTGGTTTTGAAAGTTGTTTTTCAAATTCAGTATGACAGTAACATCCTTGACTATTGGCTTTTGTTAATAGGTTATAATGTTTTCACCGAGGATACTTGAATGATAATGGGGGTAGTTAAGTAGGTATGGAATTCGGCACTCGGTATAAGTTTTTTATTTACAACTCAATGCGTTAATTTACCCTTTTTTGGAGGTATGGAATTCGGTGTGCATTTGTGTTCGCATATTTTGTAACAACGTTGATATTTTTTCTTGAAATTTTTTGTTCAATCAATTAGGGTCTAACTTCAGAACATGCTAACACTTATTCAGACGCGCGAATGAACTCAAGGCATCATTTAATCACATTAGTTATCAGAGCTAATAATCCAACTTATGAGATTGTGATTTAATCACATTAGTTATAAGAGCTCATAATCCAAAAGCAACACCTCTTTTACAGGTAGCAGGTAGCAGCAGCATTGAAGAGGATCATCGCTTAGCATTGAAGAGGATCAAATTGAATATCATTTTGAATTGAGTTCTAAATTATATTTATATTTGTGTTTTTCACATAAACTAAATGCACATGAATTTAGGATATTCGTAAACAACCAAACCAAGTTGTATTGAAATAAAATCCGATCGATTGTTATTTTGTTGTGATTACGTTAGCTTTCCTGAATAACTTCGTGCCTTCAGGAACGGACTATTTATATTTATTTGGTTGACATGTTTTTTTATACCTTAAACAGGTGGATAGTCCTATAAATAAATGAAATTTTGTCCATTTTTTTTAAATTTAACTTATTTGTATTGAAATTATAATTTGTCAATCGTTATTTTGTTGTCATTATGTTAGCTTTCCCGAAGGACCTATTTATTTTGTTGTTGGCATTTTTTTAAACCTTAAATAGGTTTATAGTCCTATAAATAATGGGTACTTTGTCCATTGTTTTTAAAATCTTACTTATTTTTATTGAAATTAAATCGGGTTGATCGTTGGTCTGCCAAACTGGTTGTGGACTTGACAAAATCTGATCACCCCTCCTTTGTTACATTGGAAGAAATATTCATTTTGAGAAGTTTTAATATAGGAATCAATTAAATCCACTACGTTTGTGGTGTGCAACCAATGATAAATGGTGATGGGGCCATCATAATTCACTTGCCAGTTAACATTGCCACTTAATTTGGTCCTATCAACAACACTGTTTTGTTGGGAACGAAATTTTTGCCGTTTCATGAGTACGTACTTTAGAAAAAATTTACCGTTTCACAATTACGTACTTTGAAAATTTTTCTTCGGGCCTTCAGGCATGGGTATACCCTAGTGTGTGTGTATATATATATATATATATATGGAGAGAGAGAGGATGTCCGACGGGTCACCCAAAACATGAGCCCCAAACATTTTTTTTTAAATACCAAGAAAATATATTTATTTATTTTTTGTTATTCAAACATTTCAAAAAACAAGCATATATTTGACCCCTTTTTTTTAAAATAGCAAAAAAATACATTTTAAGCTACTTTTTTTAGAAGTCCCCTGAAACATTTAAACAACACGAACAAAAATCAGACCAAAAACATTTTCTCTGTGCTTTAAAAAAATCACCCGTACGGGGAACTCGTTTTGGGTGACCCGTCGGAGATCCTCTCTCTCTCTCTCTCTCTCTCTCTCTCTCTCTATATATATATATATATATATATATATATATATATATATATATATATATATATATATATATATCATATGCATGAAAGTTTTTGTGTATATATATATATATAACGATTTTAGTAGCTTTTGTGCAATATTTTTAAATGTTACACTATTTTATATCTACAATAGTATTATTTTTTCTGTGTAATATTTCTAATATTTGTTTTAGGAATCATATAGAAATTGCACAAAATATTTGTGTGTAATATTTATATAATTTGTCTTAGTGTTAGCAATTTTTTATTTATGTACGAGACTTCAAAGAAATGTTAGTAATGTTAAACTTTCTAGGCATTAAAGTATATATTGCTAGTAACTTAAATTTCAAAGTATACTTGATTTGTATTAAAAATAAATAAAAAATAAAAAGGGCCTAAGCCTAGGCTTCCATCCCACGCCTGCCCCGCACCTCACGCTTTTTAGAACCCTGTCAAACTCAACCGTGAGCAACATGAGCATGAAAAATAAAATACAAATTGAAATTTATTAGCTCATATCGAAATAGTGCATGAAAACCAAGAGCAGCGCGACATGCAACATGAAACAATTTGAAAGAAACAGAGTTACAAACTGATATGACGCAAATATTGCGTATTTCATCCCTTGAATCTAAGCATTTTAGCCCCCTCGGGTATCTTATTCCCTATATTTATGCTTGTTAACAAGACAACCTTGGATTTTTACGTTAACATGTTTTGCAGGGGTTAATTGAGCTTTTATAGGTATTTGGATGCTAAGTGTGAAGTTCGGACGCATTCCGCACGATTTTCGTACGCGATCGCACGTTCAAGGGTATTTTAGTATTTTCACAGCTTGGGCACCTGGCCCAACATCTACATAGAAGTTGTATCCCTCCTTGCAAGCTTTACATGGTCGCGAATGGTGGGTGATTCCGATTCAGAATGAAAAAGTTACGGGAGTTTTAGCGGAAGGGAATTGCATTCAACACAAAACAGCAATGCAGGAGGCTCATACCTGCTTGATCGATCGATCGACCAAAGGGGTCGATCGATCTTTCTTATTTTGCCAAATCGTGGGAGACAGTGGGCTGGAATTCTGAGCATCGATCGATCGAGCCCAGGGGATCGATCGATCGAGCCCCTGTTTTCTGAGATATTTTAGCCTTTTCTTTTCTCTTTTCTTTTCTTTTCTATTTTTATTCCACTTACTATATAAAGCATTTTTGTTGTACATATCAGATATTAAGCATTAGATCAGATTTTAGGTTAGTTTAGCTTAGGGTTTGGGAGTTGAGAGCTCTTTTCTTCTTCCTCATATGGTGTGACAACATTTGGTATTGTACGATTGTACTTTTATCCTCCCTCTCCATTAATATAGCTTGCATTTCCTTTATTCTTGCTTTCTAGATTAATTTACGTGCTTTCATAATTAGTTTACTTGCTTTCTTCACGTGCTTCCTAGTGTAAATTTATCGCGTTTATTTATCGCATTTTTATCATGCTTTCTAGCTAATTTAAATTAGGTTGTGTTTGAATGGAACTCATTCGAGTTGACATGTTGCTTGGCTTTGGTGATGGTGTTTACGGGTCTATTTCGGGTGCATTGTCCTAGTTATTTCGCTTAGGAGATTCGACGGGGCATATCATGTATGTCCCGTGCTTACGACCTTTCGCGCGTAATTTTCGGGGTATTTGTTGACGCCAAAATTTTATTAGACTTTTATGCGGATTTAGGGGCGTGACAACCCTTGATTCAATTAACTGTCGAAACGAGACGCAGTCGTAATAACTCGTCGACCCATGTATCCATTTTATACAAATTAACTCGGGTGAGGGGTATTCGACGCAGCCTATAATTTTACTCACTTTGTTAATCTAGTTTCAATACACTAGCCTAGATTAATCATTTCCCTTTTATGCATCTTTTTCCTTTTAGTTTGTAATTCACCTTTTACACTTTTATTTTGGAGTACTAAATCATATAAATTCTAGCAACTCGTCTCAGTGGATCCTTCGATACCCGACTTACCGCTATACTTGTATCGCAAGTGTAGTCATAATTTAGGTTTTTGTATTGAGGAGGTGAATAGAAAACAACGGCCAGTGCTTGACGCGCGTCGTTTTTTGCCCTCGGTCAAAATGGCGTCGTTGTCGAGGACGAGTTTGTTTTAGAATTTATTTGATTTAGTATTCCATAGTATTTTCTTTCTATTTGTATTATTTGCTAACCTTTTTGTAGGACTTCCACATTTGAGCACTTAGAAACGCTTGAATTTTCTCGTGCGCGCATATCTTTGTGGAATTCTCTATCTTCCTGAATTATAGAGATTGAGGATCGCGCAAGAGCATTATATATATATATATGTGTGTGTGTGTGTGTGCGTGTGTGTGTGTATATATATATATATATATAGAGAGAGAGAGAGAGAGAGAGAGAGTAATAAAATTGCTAAATGGCATAATTGATATATAATGTATGTTCGCATGTCACTTTCCATGAACCAAACAAATACTAAATTTTGATTCCTAGTTAGAATCTACTCGTTAACCAAACAAGTTGAAAGGATGAAGGTAAAAAGTTTAATGACAATCACTTTTTTAGTAATCACAATTCATCTAAAATATTATCGCGTATTAAATGGGGTCCAGAAGTCACAAGGGAAATAAATATAAGAAATTCCAATTTCATCATAATAAACAAGAAAGATATTCCAAGGTTAAAGAAAAAAAATATGAGGTCGAGCCTAAGAAATAAAAAGTAAGAGAGTCATTGTAAAGACCCAAAATAAATAGGGGCTAAAGTCAAATAACACCAAATCTAGCCGGGTTTAAGAGGCCAACGGCCAAAACCTAAACATTGGAGCAAAACTTTCTTATTCTCGAGGGGTTTAACTTCACTCTGTGTATTTTGTTTTGAGCTACTCCCAACAAGATGAGCCTGGTAGCTGGATCATACGAGCGATTCATATGGGGATTCAAACTAAAGACCCTAAAACACTCCCAACAAACCCTAACCCTAACCCCAGTCTTCTCTTTCCCCTCCCACCTCTCCCCTATCAAATCGGTGGCCGTCAGTGGCTCCGCCGCCGCCTCAGGCGGCTCCGACGACACCATCAAAATCTACGACCTCTCCTCCTCTTCTGAAATCGGTTCCCTCAACGACCCGTCCGCCACTGTCACCTCCCTCTCCTTCTTCACCCCCCCATCCCTCTCTTTCCCCCGCAACCTGGTGTCGTCCTCGGACGACGGGACTGTGTCGATATACGATGCGGACCCGTTTGTCCACTTGCAGACGCTGAGCGTCCACAAGAAGGGGGTGAATGATTTGAGCGTGCACCCGTCCGGGAAGTTGGCATTGACGGTGGGGCGGGATGCGTGTTTGGGGATGGTCAATTTGGTTAGAGGGAGGAGGAGTTTTTATTGTAGGTTGGGGAAGGAAGCCCAGATTGTGAGGTATGATGGGGGTGGGGAGAAGTTTTTTATGGTTATGGATGACAAGGTTTGTGCGCATGAGAGTGAAGATGCGAGGCTGGTATTGGAATTGGATAATAAGAAGAGGGTTCTTTGTGCTGCTCCTGGCATGGTTAGTTACCATGACATTCTCAATTCTTATTATGTTATGATCATCTTGTCATTTTATATCATTCTTATTTTTTTGGACAATGTTAAACAATATAAAACTCTTCTATCATAGTTAAATTATTTAAATTGAATGTGAGTATTAGAAAAATAGGTGGAACTGAGAACAAACCCGAGAACTGATGGGTTGGGTTGGTTCGGTTCCTTATGGGTTTGGTTCCAAAATCATGGAACCGATATACATTGGTTCTGGTTCCGGTTTAGCTATGAAACCAAACCAAACCGACCCCTGCACACCCCTACTTCTTATATGTATTAGTGGTTTTCAAAATCACAAGATTTTATTATTAAATTTCAATGTAGTTTGACCAGAAAATCATTAAATACAGGGATGTTTGTTTTTGCCTTGACAGGTACAAAGTGCTCTGTTTTTGGAAAAAATTAATAGACTAACAACTATATTTGCCCCTCATTGTTTAAGAGGTAAAAGTACAATTTCAAGAATGCATACATTCAGGCATAAAAACACACATTTTTCAGATTTAGATTTCAAACTTCAAATTTGGATTACAGATTCAGACTTCAGATGAAAAACAAAATCAAACATAGCTTAGATCTGCATTGTTTGCATTGCGCTACAAAATCATTCCATTCTACTTACACTGGAATAGTGGAGCCTGATGTAAAACAGACAGACTGAAAGAGGTTGTGGTATGGACCTCTAGTTCGTTATTTCTATAGAAGAAAAGGAAATTTGATGATATTTGATTTCTTGTCTTTGACCTTGCTTGAATCTGTTTAACTCTTGAAGCTTCATGGCTACTTCAATGCATCTGTTTGCAACTTGAAGGGGTAGTCAAGTAGCTTCAAACTTTACAAAAAATTGTGAAAAAATGTTGTCAGGGAAAAATATTGAGACTGTACTTCACTAGTGAAAATTTCAGGTATTTTTTTCTCCTTTGGGTGTTATTTTAATTTCATATTAGAGCTATAAGCCCATGCACATTTTTGATAACATAGGCAATAAAAGATTTTCTCTGGGAGCCACGTTGAGTTTTGATAAGTTTTTTAGCCCCAATTAACTCAGTCTGATATAAATAGTATAAGCCGGAATGAGTTTGATTATTAATTTTTGTAATAGTTTAGATCAAACTTCTATGTAAACTACCCCATCCCACCACAATTCAATTTTTCGTTTGCCAACTATATTCCATTGGATATAGGTATACAATTAGGTAGTGATTATATTATCCTCAAGTAAATTAAGTTTAATGCTAAAAGTATAATCACCAACTTTTTTTTTTGCTAAAACTACAAAGCATTAAGTAAGTTAGCAAGGTCGGGTGAAGTTGAAGGGCTCGAAGTTCACAGACAAGTGTGAGCCAAGTTTGAGCATAAACAATTTTGGCCGAAGCGCAAAAAGCCCGTAATGTATTCGGGCTCATTGATGACCCTAGGTATGCTTAGTTGAGAAGTTGTTTTAGTTCTTGGTTCACTTGGAATTATTATTTGGAGTGTTTTGCATACCATGTGAAGTGTATATGTGCAGTATATGGACTCCGTTTATTTATTTCAATTGGAATCCCATATTAAACCTTTAATGGAGTGCTTAGGTTTTTGTAGATCCTCTTTGGGATGGAGTAAATCGAGAGGATTTTCCAACTTATATGTCCTTTATCTAGCTTTTCTTTTTTATTCTCTTATTCTCGATAAAACAATAGCGCAATGCTAGAATTCGAGATATGAGATGCTAAAGTACCCTAAGAAGGTACACGAGATCGTGAATGATGTACTCAGATATCGAGAGTATCTAGTGACATTGGTTCTGTCTTCCCAAAAGACACGAGATCGTGAATGCTGTACTCAGAGACCGAGAGTATCTAGTGACATCGGTTCTATCTTAAAAAAAGATGGGAGGTGATGAGCGGTAAACTTTGTAAATGAAGATTTTGTCGTTGGATGTTGACCACCTCTCAAAGACCACAACTTAGTACAATATTGAACGTATCGACAATGATCGAATCCACATGGAATGTGATTTAAAATTCAAAATTCAATTGATTCATTACTTAAAAGGGATAAAATAAAAGATGATATAGTCACAATTAATTAAAACTAGGCAAGAAGTTAACTACTAAAGATGAACTAAATGAGTTAAAGGATCACTTCTCCACCATGGATTGACAAAATGAATTAAGGCAAACGGTTCAAAGCACATTCAAAATGAGACTAAACATCAAACATCAAGAGACCAAACTCAAAAATGAAAGATTAAAATTTCAATCAAGTATGATGACAAATGGATTAACATTGTAGTTTAGCTTTAAACACTACGGTCGCATGACAAGGATCTAGAATTAGGTCATCAATACCTAATAAGGAAGGATCTAGAACTAGGTCATCAATACCTAATAGAGAATTGGGTCTAGGCCCATGTGATGTCACATGAATTAAGAGCACCCATTTACAACTTTTTCCTAAAATGCCCCTTCTGGAAAGGCTTCACATTAACCCTAATACAAAGCAACAAAAATGCGATAAAAATAAAAGAAAACTAATAGAAAGGACTAAAGTTACTAAAATAGCCCTAAAGCTTCACTAATTTCTATCTCTCTCCCCTCCATGAAAAGAGTTCGATCTCGAACTTAAAAGGGTAACACAATTAGAATCGGGATCAATGGAGATGATCGTGGCAATCAGTGCCTGATGCCGAGCCTCTTTCCTACTCTAGTGGCTCCGTATCATCGGTCATAAACAGGGTTCGCTTTCGTGCCTTAGGGCACTCAGTGGTCCACAACGCCATAAGTGAAGCACTTCATAGTAATCGTAAGTGCATTAGGGGCCGGAAGTGGGGCAACGGTCATAGAAAGAGGCATGGGAGCTGCTGTCGAAGGAGTGCGGTGGTAGGCCTCCACCTTGGTTGCGTACTCAACCACCTTTACAAAGGATGGTATCTCATTCTCACGCAACTCCAAATCCAATCGATAGGCTTTGATACCACATGATGGGTCAAGCGCTTACCGTTTTACCAAAAGCTATAGCTATAGTGAAGGCGCAATTTTATTCCCATATACACAATAGGTGAGTCTATCCCATGGAGCTCAAGCTTAGCGAGCCCCTCGACCTATATAGGCTGAAATTTGCTCCCAAGAGGGAGATTAATACTCAAATTGAAGAAATGTAGAATGATTTACTAAATGGGGTAAAGGGATAGTTATAGGGGTAATGGGGAAGACCTAGAAAGGTCATCAATGCCTAATAGGGAAATGGGCCTAGACCCTTGTGATGTAACATGACCTAAGAGCACCCTCTTTACAACCTTTTCCTATACTGCCCCTTCTAGAAGGCTTCCCATTAACCCTATAATACAAAACAACAAAAATGCGATAAAAATAAAAGAAAACTAATAAAATAAAATTATTAAAATAATCTTGAAGCTTCACTAATTTCTATCACAAAATTTTCATTTACAAAGTTTACCGCCCATCAAAATGGTGCTGTTGAAGTTTGGAATGACCAAATTACCCTTGAAGTTACTTCTTACGATGAAACTTTCCTGAAATACTTTTAACTTCACACTTTGTCTCCTCAATACCTATAAAAGCTTATATAAACCTTGCAAAACATATAAATGTCAAGAACAAAGGTTATCCAATATAAGAGCTTAATTATAGGAATTAAAGGATATTCTATAATGCACAATTATAAAGGGTACTAAATACAATATTCGTGACTAATCAGGAGGTTATTGATGATGATCCAAGTAAGATAACCTTAATATTACCCTCGTTACGCTGACAGGAATGGTAAATTAACTCTGCCAACTTGTTGATTTATGCAAGTAATTGGAGATGTTGAGAAATTGAAAAGAGAGTTTATAAGGGAAAAAAGTAGTCAAAGAGACTTAAGAGCTTGCTAAGGAAATTAATGGTTGAAGCACAATAATGTGAGACATTTAAAAGCGCACAAACTTTGTCTTCAAATATCAGTGTTTGATTCTACTTAATTTTGGAAGGTTGTATCACTTGTATAAGACTCGTAATAAACTCTAACCAAATCGTGTTTCCTCTAGTCTAATTGTTTATGAACTATTCCCATTCGTTTGGGATGGAATTATGGCCAGGTAACTCTTTGGGCTTCTTTCTTTCAAGATATTCTTGGTTAATGATTTTTAATATTGGTCAATAATCAGGGCAGGGTTATATCTTAATTTTATGGGGTCTGAATGTATCATTTGTTCCTTTTCTTATCCTTTCTCATCCTTTCCTTCCTTTTGGAGACTTCTGGTCTTCTCACTGTTATTGATGTGAATCGAGGAGAGTAGAAATGCCCTGGCAGATTTTATTATATATAATTTTTTGTATTTTGGTATCGTAGGAGCGGGTAAGGGGGATATTTTAGTGCTTCCAGTGAATAAGAAGATTCTACCCTATCATTTAGGATGGCATGGATTAGCTTAGCGATAGCATTTGTGACCTCCCGAGGGCTAGAACCTTTCTTAATTGGTTAGGGTAGCATATCTCTATAATCATCGCCATTTGGGGAATCATAATCAATTAATACAGATTTTGAGAGTGTCTTTGATGTTTAGTGTGTTTTCTTTTAGTGCCATTGTACGGTTACTTCAATCAGATGTGTGGTGGAAATTGTTAAACAAAGCAATAATGGCGCGAAGAGAAATTGCTCAATCAGGATTGCACCGCTTGTATTGAGTAGTCTGGACAAATCTAGCGCCTCACTGGCCCAGCTTTCCTTTGCCGAAAAGGTTCCATTGGCCTCCTGCTGTCAAGGGATTCGTTTTAGACGCTCACGCCTCTACAACCACGGCACAAGACCGTTCGACCCCTCCAACAGCACCAACCTCTGCTGCACGATGACATCCCCAAACCCCAACTCCGCACCTTGGAGTTCCCCTACCCCTTTTCATGATGGCAGGCAAATGGCGACTGAGGTGAGGTGGCCCCCATTTGGTCTCCAACCTCTGGCTTAAAACCCCGACCGATAAAACCCTACCTAGCACTGTGCTAACAAAATGGTGACCCCCACCGATGGGCAAGGAGGTTGCCCCCCCCCCCCCCCCCCTGCACAAACAATACCCCACCTCAGACATCTATGTCGTAGACGTACAAGTGCCCATCAAGCTGCCTCGCATGCCTTTGGATACCTGGTCCCTTGTCATGGCCCCAACCGACCTCCATGTCATAGGGAGGGACTACAAACAAGATGTTCGTGAGTGGATTCAGCAACCGTTAACCGTCCCATCTCCGATTCAGATCGTTTGCATCAATGATTTCCCCCAAACTCATCTCCCTCAATTAAGATTGTTGGCTGAATTGGAATGAGTGGTGCTTTGGCTCCTCCCTGTTTGATGCATTGGGCCCTAAGGTGACCCCAGTTGTACCCATCGAGACGTGACACCGTGTTCACCCCCTCCTTTCGCCCATTGGGGGATGCGAGGAGCACCCGATGGATGGTGATGTTGATGAGGACTTCTTTGGACACCCACCGGGCGGTGACCACTTGTCTTGTGTACTCTGGTTCATATTATTTCATGCATTTAGCAGTATTAGTTCCCTAAACTCCAATTCGTGACTGAGTTTAGCCAAGTAAACTTCCTTTAACACTGTGTATGTGATTGGGGAGTTAAATATTCAATGCTCGACACCTCAGAGTGTCACATGATTCCTGATTATCCCCTAGATTCTATTCAATTCAAGGGGTGAAATATTTTCACCTAGAGGGAAGTAAAATTGTGAAAAAAAAAATTTACCTGTTTGGAGTTCAGAAATTTGTTAGTATAAAATTGTAATAGTAAATGTCAAAATGATCCTCCCCTACCACATTTAAAAAAAAAAGGGTTTCCAAATTGATCCACTATATGCGAGCAATTTGGAAAATTTGATTAGTTGTTCTCGCTAGAGGCACTTGAAGAAACTATGTAAAATTTTCCAAACAGATCTTAACTTGTGGATTGATTTGGAATATCTTTTGGAGCTGGACTTTTTTGGTAAATACATGTTATAGAAAGATTGTTTTGACATTAACCTAAATTGTAGATACAAGGTTGTGGGTCACGTGCTTTTTCCCCCTGAAACTGATTCAAATATTGTGGCAGAATGGAATTCTTTTTACTGGAGGAGAGGACAGAAACATCACAGCATGGGACACAGCCAGTGGGAAGGTTGCGTATTGCATTGAGGATGCACATTCAGCTCGAGTGAAAGGTATTGTTGTGCTCTCAAAGAATGATGGTTCTACTGATGATGATCCATATATAGTATCATCAGCATCATCAGATGGGATCATACGTGTCTGGGACGTTCGCATGGCTAAGAAGGACAAGCCAAGTCCGTTAGCCGAGGCTAATACGAAATCGAGGCTGACTTGTCTTGCTGGATCCTCTATCAAATGTGAGTTGTTTTTCATTGATTTTATTTCATTTTCAACTCATTGCGTAACTTGTTGAATGCATTTACTTGGTTGTTTTGATTCACCTTGATCTTCAGTTTACCCGTTCATTTATAGTATAAACTTTGCAAATGAGTACTTTTTTTCATTTTTATCTTGGGCTATTTGGTCTATGGTCCCCATCCGGCATTCACAAATACATCTAGTTATTGATTTTGGAAAGAACTGCTTAAGCTATTGTATAAATTTGCAGTTTACCCCCATGTATCACTAAAACAGCTTTTAGCACCTAGTGGGCTAAACTGCAAATGCAATCACCTGTTACTTGACAGCTGCATGCTTAAATGTTTACTCCACTGGAAGCGTACGAATTCTATCTATTACAGTGGGCTAAACCGAAATAATTGATATCCGTGAATCCTTACTAACGATTTTTTGTTCTTCCTCCCAGCTGTCAGACGACCACAAGTCGGAAACACTAATACAAAGGGAGAGCAGGATGCAGCAGCTGAAGGATCATGATATATCCACAGAATGCTTAGGATATTGATGTCAACATAAGTTATTTTGAGTCTTTTTTTTTTTTTTTTTCTCTTTTGAAGCTCCTAGATGAGTAGAGTAAGGTATACAAATTTTGTCTTGTTGATCAATTGGTTTGATTTTGACAGTTCTTATAGATCCGTTTGTATGTATTTTAGATTTTCATGATACATGTATCATCAACCTCTTAAATGCAAGTTTTTTTCCCCTTCAACGCACTTCCTTTTGTTTAAAAGGTTTATTCAGAATTACTTTACTCTATGGATCTCTGTTAGGTTTAGTGGTGTAGCGGCTGTGAGACTCTCTTTTTGCTAGGACCACCAACTCTGATCCCTCCTCGGCCAAAAGTTGCCAAATACTTGCGCTAGATTAGGTAATTCTTAAAGCGTTAGAGATGCCCGTTTTGAATACTTTCATGTTCATCGTCTCTGTTTGTTTTCACCTTGTTGACTCAAATGTGTTCTATGTTATATTTCTAGATCTAAAAGAGTAAGATGAGTGTCTGCCAATTTGTTTTGAGGCTCTTTATGTTATGAGTTAATTTTTTCTTTTTAATGGAATCTTTGATTTCATGTTCTCTGGCTTGACTTGAAGGTAATGTTGAGTGGTCGTATTGCCTTTAAATGAAATCTCTGAAATAGATGTGGTTTAGTGTCCTTTGGATTCAGCACCGTGTTCACTTAAATGATCTTTTGCACCACTTAACCGTTGAAATCTGGATGATTCCGATTTAGAGACAATATTTTTTTCTCTAACTTTAAAATTATCCATTTAAAGATGTATTCAAATAGAAAACAAATAAAATGGTCAGTGTCAGGGGCGGAGGCACACTGTGCCGAGTGGGTGTGGGCGCACCTACTGGATTTCTGGGATTTATTTATTATTTTTTTTAATATATACCTATGTGCAATAACTTACATGTTGAGGTTAAAATAGGTAATTTCTGAAAATTAAGTCGATTTATATAAAACTTAGCAGCCGGCCCTATTTCTCCCAACCCAACCAAAGGTTTTGTATTCTCTGTACATTCAAGAACAAAACAAACAAGGTAAGTACCCTTACTCTCCTTGATTACAGATTTATTAGTCTACAAAATCATTGCAGCACATTAATCAATTTTAAGATGTTAGTATTAAATAGCTTTTTAGATCAATATTTAGATGTTAGTATTAGACAGCTTTTTAGATGTTATTTTCTGAATGTGAACACGCACAATGGTACGCGGGTTAACATTCAATTCAAGACAAAACTCTTCGATATATTAAATATCCCCAAAAGGAGCTATTACATCATATAAATCAACGGGTTAAAATTTTTCAACTGAATAAATTTATTGAATAAATTTATGGGGTAATTCAAAGCTAGTCCCATTTATTGGGTTAAAGATGCATCAAATTCCATTGACTTTTTTTTAATGCACCAATTTATTTTTCATTATAGACTATATATATTTAGACAAATATACCTTTGCATGTACTCATTTTAAACTAACTTACTCTCTTTCTAAAAACAAACACATAATCTCACCCTCTTTCTCTCTCTAACCACCCCACTTCCACCTCCACCCCCACCCCATCGGAAAATCTCGCTGGAGGCCGCCGGAATTCTCGCCGGAGTGTTTCTCTCTCTCTCTCTCTCTCTCTCTCTCTCTTCATCTATTTCTTTATTTTTTTTGGTCCGCGCCAGCGGCACCATCACCCGAGTTGGAGAAGAAAAGTTTTTGCCGGAAAAATGGAGGTTTCGTCGGAAAAAATGGAGATTTTACAGATGCAGATAAATTTATCTGTTTCTATTTTTTCGTAAAAAAATATCGAATATTGGTGTTGTTTGATAGATCTCGACGAGTAGATTCCAAATATATAAATTTTATGCATTTTGGATTTGTAGATTTGAAGTTATGGACTTTTAAATTTTTTTTTTTTTAAACGACGTTAAGAGCTGTAAAGAGTTGTAAGAGTGGTTTTGAGGGTGTATTTGTCAGTTTGGTGTGTTGAGTTGATAAAATATGACTTTTGACACGATTGACTCAATCAAATGATCTCTTGCATTATTGACCAAGTGAATGACACTTCAAAATAATTACCTCTAAATTTATTGAACTGAATAAATTTTTTGAATAATTCAATAAATTTCTGAATAATCTAAATTTATGTTAGATTAATTCTGATTTTTATGTTAGATTAATCATTTTTCATTAATTCTATTAATTTCAAATAACTTATTTACGTTAGATTAATTCTGATTTTTCTATTAATTTCATAATATGTTGAAGTATTTAAAAAAAGCGAAAGAGTCATCATCGACTCCGCCTCCGCCTTCATCTTCGCCTCCACCACCCATTGTAGAGACAAATTCTGAGGAGTCTCCATCTGATCCGGGGTTAAGAAAAAGCATTCATAGCTTTGCTGCTAAAGATAAACAAAATATTCGAAGGACCGAATGCATTACTTGCAATGAAAGACAGAGATTCATCCCATCATGGTTTAGCGATCACTCTTATTGGTTGGAATATAGCAAACAAAAAGATGCGGCATTTTGTTGAAATTTTCTTTAGTATTAGATTTACGCCCAAAATAGTAAAAATAACCCCCCAAAAAATCGCTTTGGGGTACGTCAAACAATTTCGCACCCACTAACTCACAATTTTGGCTTTGCCACCGGTCAGTGTCTAGATAAAAAGGCATCTAATAGGGCTGTACAAAATCAAACCAAATTAATATATATATATATATATATATATATACAGTACTGCTCTTGTGCATATCAGTCTGCATTTTAAGAGTGCAGACAAAACATGTGTCACCTGACGATGACCCTAGAAATTATAGGCATTCTCTCTCTCTTCTGGGTTCACCGTCAGGTGACACATGTCCGGTCCGCACTTTTAAAATGTGAACTGGTATGCACAAGAGCAGTACTATATATATATATATATATATATATATATATATATATATATATATATATACACACACACAGACACACACACACCACAAATTTATGTTGAAAAATCCTATAATTTGGTGGTTTTATGCACCTTATTATTTATACAAGTGTTAAATGACTAATATTGAATTTGATTGGATTGAATTTAATGTATTGAATTGAATACAAATTCAATTAAAATATATTCCATAAAGGCCAACTTCAATTTGATTGGATGCATTTCTCTTCACAAAAGGTTGGTTTTGAATCAATTACCCCTAGTACCTAGATTGAAGGAGTATACTGGAACCCCAAGGGTCTGTTTCATTGACTTCGATCTGTTTTCCATTGAAAATATTTATTTTAGTTTTGTGGTGATAGACTCTAAATACATTCTATGAAAACATTAGTTATACATATGAAAATTGCTCAGCGGTTTTATCAGTTTCTACAGAAAACATGTCTTATCCCACCCCCAAAGAATTTATTTCCATAAAAAATCCAAAAACAAGACCAAAGCACTCCTATTTTTTTCACTCATTTTTCGAACTTTTGAAAATTGTTGGTTTTTATAGTAGATATCTATATACAGGTGAATTACATGAAGTAAAATGGTATTACTTGTATAACTAGTATTTAAAAATGATTAATTAAATTAATGCAATAAATAACTTATGAAGTAATAGTTCGACTTACTCGGGCTAGAGTAGTGTTAGGAAGTTTTCATAACAAGGCTAGTTAGACGGGATAGTATAATTAGGAGGTTTAGGAAGAAAGCGTCAGATGTACACTTTAAATGAGAGGTGTGTAGTATCTCAAGGAAATGCAACACTAGCTTAAATATAAAGACCATTCATACATTTTAATTATTGCAATTTGATCACTTGCAAAATATTTTCAAAAGAATTTGAACTCTGACTCGTACTTGCAAAATATTTTTAAAACCTTTTAAGTTTCCCGCCACAGAAACGCCAAATTTGACGATCTATTCCAGGAATGCGTAGCAACAACACGTGTGGATGCTTGCAGGATTTAGACTTAAAAGCTTCAGTTACTTAATTCCAATAGTATAATTCATTTTCAGTTATTCATTTGGACGTATTATCCCTTCAGCTATTACTTTTATATCTGTTCAAACTATGTACTCAGGTTTATTATTTATGTTGGATTTTTATTAGACTTGTGGACCGATGGTTTATTCGGTATTATTTATTTATTTTGTGATCGATTCATATTCTTTTATTACTGTTTGAATGGTTTGGTTATCATATTTTATTTCCAGATATTGTTATTAACAAGACCAATGCAATCTTCAATGAGAGTGCAAAGTGGGTAATTTTCCTCATCAGCTCTTCAAATTAACGAGTCGTCCATCTCCACCTTAGACCTAACAGTTTTTTTTTCCTTGACGAGCTTTAGATCATGGTAGATTCCCTCCATTTCTGCTTTAAGATCTGTAATTTTCCCTTCCATTTTGCCATGGAGCCTAGCCATCCAAACACCTTGATCATTTATAGCCAAACCGTCAACAGCTTCCCTGCTTGGTGCTAGCATCCCAACTTCCATCTGTATTGATTTTCATAGTGCCTGCAAAGGGAAATTTCCAAGTTATAAAATCAGAAATTGAGCCCCCCACTTGTGGGAGCTTTATTGGGAAAGCTTATTCAACGTCACACGCAATATCACAACTCATTTTTGCTATCATATGTTTGGAGATACCAATTTTATCAAAACTCTCTATTTCTAGCTCTCCAAAGCACTGATAAAAATACAATAAACCAACGCATACCTCCTCACTTTTCATTTTTCCCACCAAATATATTATCCACAATCCAAGCAAGAAAGTTTTTTAAACTCATACCTGTCAACCATTTATCAAGAAAGAAAAAATTTAGCCAAATGTTTTTTATTCAAGACTACCCCTGAAAATATAATCAATGTTATCATACAACTTGCATTTGTCACAACTACCATTACTAGTAAAACCTCTAACCACCCTAAGGTGACCAGTCATCAATTTACCATGAAAATCAAGCCAATGAAAGGTTTTGCATTTTGAGTAACCTTTAAATGCCAAATATGTTTCCACGTGTTAATGGTAGAAGTTGGACTAAAACCTACCAGGGGCATATAGCAAGTCTTATTAATGAATTTTCCATTGGGATTAAGGACCCAAATGGGTCTATCTCTGCCTTTGGTGAAACAGGGAAGTTGAACATTCAATTTTTTAGAGGATGCTTCGTTGGCACAAGACTGGGTTATTTTCTCCCCATCCCGCTCGCCTTTTGGCGAAATGAAGTCCTTAACAAGCTTAACATTGCTGGGGGTTAACTCGACCATAGCATGAATAAAACCCTCACCACACCACCAATCACTAAATGCATGGACTTTGTCATCTTTTCCAATCACCCACTTTGTCACCTCAGTGCCTTTAAATATGCTTCTCCAAATCAGGGAGGCACTTCTTTTAGGCCGCCACCTTTTTCTCTATATATTTTAGGTCCAAACATTGCGATAATGATACACTAAAACGAATGGCACAAGACCAAGTGATGAGTTTTCTTGTTTATCCCCAAGAGGAAAAGGCTCTTCACATTTTTCATTTGTGTTTTCAGAAGTTAAATCGTAGAATATGCTCATACCTGGGATAAAAAAATCAAGAAGTATAAAATAGAGCTATTCTAGATTTAATGGTATATCTAACTAATTCACTGAATTTTACAAACAGAATCTACCTTGGGAATAAGACAAGTGACTGCAAAAATATCAAAACAGTCTAAATATAAATTGATTACATCACCATTATAGATATGGTAATCATTTGAAAGGCTGACATGAAAGGGGGAGGGGGAGGGGGAGTTTGATTGGGTTCTCAATGGTTCAATCTCGCCAACAATTAAATCTATAGAGAATTAAGGTAAAGGTCATGTTCCTTCCTATATTTGGATTTTTAGGACAATACTTTTTAAGTTTATAAATCTAGTCCCTGTGTTACAATAGCATTTATAAATCTAATCCCTGTGGTACAATACCCTTTATTTTTTTGGTCCGCGCCAGCGACACCATTTTTCATGGTGTTTTTAGTACAGGGACTAAATTTATAAAATTATATGGAGTGTCCTATTTTTATACACTTTAAGCATTATGAGGACCTTTTTTCCAAAACCCCCTTAAATCTATTAAGAAATGAGGCCGCTTTGGTTTGAGTACTACACATGCCAACTTAAATGACCAAATTAATTTATCAAATGATATATGTTTAAAAATGCATTAATCACTGTTTAAGTGGACCCTACACATTGAGTAATGCACTTTTTAGGACATCATTTGATATAAGACACTTCTCATTTAGGACATTGTCAACGAACCGGGTTCCACTATATTTAGTGAACAAGTGTTGATATTGATCATTGATTATGATATGTTTGGTGATCCGTAGCGACACGTGGCGTGTGGTTGTACTCCCGGGAGAAGACTATCTTTTATTCTATTATTAGTTTAGGGTATTATTGTCATTTCTTTTATTTTTAGTCTTTAATTAGTCTCCAAGCATGTTTGGAGCTAATTAGTCTTTTTTAGTTATTAGCTGTCATTTTTTATCTTTTTGGGTATTAGCTTTGGCTAGAAAGCTAACCACTCCTATAAATAGCCCTTGGCCGTCATTTGTAATCACAACTTGAATATTGAAAAAGAATATAGAGGGAAAAAGAAACCCATTTTCTTAGTTTTTTTTTTTTTTGTTGTTGGTGGTGTTGTGTAGTTAGTAGTTGGTTTGTAGTGTAATAATAACGCTTTCGCATTCTTGATTCACATCAAATTGATATCAGAGTTTCGTTTGTTCTTGATGTTCCTCGTGGTGCGTGAAGTGGGTATCGAGTTGTGATTCCAACTCCGGCAACCCTTCAATCTTTAGATTGATAAATGTTCAAATGAGAATCAGGTGGATGGAAATCCTAAATTCCATCACCGCTAAAAGGGGAATACTCACTCTTTTAGCCTCCTCCATTCTCCATCCTCCACCATCACCTCCTCTACCTCCACCTCCTACCACCACACAACCACCACCTTATAAAATGAAACACTGTCTCCTAACTTCCCCCAAACCCAAACCCTAAAAAAAAAAACAAGAACCCCTTCCAACCAAAACCCTACCCCCCCTATTTTTACCCTATTTTCCCCACTCATTTATGCCCAACCACAATCAAACCCAACAAAAATGGGCTTTCCTCCTCCGATACAATTCCCCACCCCCTATTTGACATCAAATCTGGTCAAAATTGGTTATAGGGGCCTCTTTGTGACACAACATATGACTTCAATGAAAAATGCGTCCCACTTAGGGCCCATTTCCGACTATTTGCCATTTTTGGGTTCGACTTTCCGGAATGTCGCCATCTTCCGTCCGTTTGTTTTGCCATTATACTCGCAAAGGTGCGATCGTTGGAATTACCGTATGGTCAGACTCAAGGGTCAACCACTCCAAGTTGCAACCATGCACTTGTGGTGTCGAGAAGAAGGATATGGTCGTCAGTTTTTGGTTGCTCGGATTTTGTAGAGGGACATCGCAAGGATTTGGGTTTATTAGACCCATTATTGATGAAGTTCATACACATCGGACAAATTCGAGTTGAGCTGCGCACTTTTGATTGATTTTGCTTGGGGTTCAAAGCTTTTTCATGGTTCATATCGAGGACGAGCTTTTTCGAAGCCGGAGAGAGTAATATGTTTGGTGATTCATAGCGACACGTGGCGCGTGGTTGTGCTCCCGGAAGAAGACTATCTTTTATTTTATTTTTAGTTTAGAGTATAATTGTCATTTTCTATTATTTTTGACCTTTAATTAGTCTCCAAGCATGTTTGGAGCTAATTAGTCTTTTTTAGTTATTAGTTGTCATTTTTAATCTTTTAGGGTATTAGCTTGGCTAGCAAGCTAACTTCTACTATAAATTGGCTCTTGGCCATCATTTGTAACCACAACTTGAATATTGAAAAAAGAATATAGAGAGAAAAAGAAAACCTTTTTCTTAGTTTAGTTTTATTCTTTTTGTTGGTGGTGGCATTATATAGTTAGTAGTTGGTGTGTAGTATAGTAATAACGCTTCCACATTCTTGATTCTCATCAGATTAAGTGTATCCTTAATCTTAAAATAAAGGGCTAATATGAAATCGATCCATCCATAACATTTTAAATCACGCTTAACAAATTTACCACATCGATCCAAAGATCATGATTGATTTGGAAAATCTGTTTATGTTCTTCTTCTCCTACCTCTAGCGAGGACCACTTGTAAGAGAAGAAGAATGTAAAAGATTTCCAAATCAATCCTAATTTTTGGAATGATTTGGGGGTGTTTTTATTTTGAAAAAACTATTGTTGAAGTGGATCGGTCCGTAATTTTCTCATTATATTTTGGACATGTGCCACACACGTGTAGGGTTGTCCTGCAAGAATGCGGCAGGTCATGCTGCAAAATCAAACAAAGGTAGTGGCATTAAGCATGAGATTTTTCTGGGGTGTATATATATATATATATTTGCATTTAAAGATAGTTGTTACTTCTCATCTTTTGTTTATTAACAAAAAAGAAGGAATAATTTTTACCAGAAATAGACTCTAGCACAATTCACTCACAGAAAATACTATAAACATTCTTTAGTTTATTTTATTTGTTAATTTTTTCTTTTCCCCTTGGCTTGGAACTACAAGCATCAAGAGTGTAGGGGTAGTTATCTCAATTCCATCATTGTAAAGCAATTTTGTAGAGCTGAGCCGAAACAATAAGGTTGACACTATGAATCGCTAAAAAATCAGGAAAAAAAAATACCTTTCGGTGGTTATGTTCCAGTGAGCAATCCCATGTTCTATTCAGTATCTCTGCAACGCCGACTAAGGTAAAAATAAATAGTTGTATACATCAAAATTCACGCTTAGAATCATTTATCCAAACTTCTGCACCTAACCTCCTTAATTTCCAATTCCAAATTTCCCAAGACAGTATAAATATCATCTGATTTTTTATGAGACCGATCACCAACACGAAATTCATGAACCTGCCCATTTATTTCCAGCCAACTACAGCCAGGTTTCTTCTTTAAACCCCTATCTCTGATAAAAATCCTCATCCGAGAAACTTCATCCCATTTTCCAGCTGCAGCATATATATTGGATAGTAAGACATAATTTCCAGCATTTTTCGGTTCCATATTTATAAGCCTCTCAGCTGCCACCTCAGCTAACCCCGTCTCTGAGTGCAATTTACAAGCACTCAGCAACGGTCCCCACACCCGAGAATCTGGAATAAACGGCATAGATTTTATTAGCTCTAAGGCTTCTTTAGTATTCCCGGATCGCCCTAAAAGGTCCACCATACAAGCATAGTGTTCTTGGCTAGGTTGGCAATTATAAGTATCAGTCATCTCCTTGAAACACTCCCACCCTTCTTTCACAGAACCGGAGTTAACACACGCGGTCAAAACGCCGAGGAAGGTGACTCGGTCAGGCTTCAACTTCGATTGCTTCATTTTATTGTACAACTCGAAACACTTGAACCAATCTCCATGTTTAGAATATGCACCAATCATAGAGTTCCAAGTCACTATATCCTTACTATTTGTTTCCTCTTCATCAAACAGCTTTCTAGCCATCTCTATACACCCACATTTAGCATAGCTCATAAGAAGTGACGTGTTTATCGACGGGGATGAATATAACCCGTATTTTATTGAATACCCATGAAGGTTTTTTACTTGTTCTAATGCACCTATATTTACAAAAGCTGGCAAGATGTTAATTACTGTTATTGTATCAAATCTACATCCATCTAACTTCATCTGGTTGAAGAGAGATGAGGCTTCATAAAATCGTTCATGGCTTACGTATCCTCTAATAATCGAACTCCAAGAAACCACAGTTTTGTCTGTCACCAAATCAAAAACCATTTTTGCAGATTCTAAGCAATCACATTTGCAGTACATGTCAATTAGAGAATTATGAACTGATACTTGATAATCCGAACCATTTCTGATCACATGAGCATGCATTTCTTTACCTCGCTTGATAGACTTCAGCTCTGCAATAGATGAAATTGCAGCAATTGCAGTAAACAAATCTGGTCTAATCCCACATCTCACCATTTGCATTAACAGTCCCAGTGATTCTCCTGGATTTCCATTGTTAGAATATGCTGATATCATCAAGTTCCAAACAACACAGTCCTTTTCAGGCATTTTATCAAACACCAATCTTGCATCTTCCAAACTACCCATTTTAGAATACATTGTCAAAATTGCAGTATTGACAGCCAAATCATCACACAAGTTTTTCACCAAAACCAAACCATGAACTGATCTTCCCATTTTCAAACAATCCATATCAACACTTGCTCTCAACAAATTAACAACAGTAACAAAATCCATTTCAACTTTTTCCATTTTCATTTTCTCAAACACGTGGAAACTCTCTTCGTATTCAAAATCATCTGAATAAAATCCGAGTTTTATCACACGGCCATGAATCTTTTTCCCATTTTTCCCATCTGGGTGTTGAGAATATACCTTGAAAACAAAAGGGTATGTAAATTCATCCGGGTACATTGATTTATTGACCATGTCTTGGTAAAACAAAAGGGTAGTCTTGTGGTCACCAAACTTGTAAAGGTTTCTAAGGAGTGTGTTGTAAAGTGTTGGGTTTGGGTTTGTGATAGAATAGAAGACTTGTTGGGAGAGAGTGAGGAGGCCAAGATTGGCGTAGGTGTCAATGAGTTTGGAAGAAAGAGATGGGTTTTGGTGAAGGCCGTGGAGGATGAGCCTTGCATGGATTTGTTGGAGATGTTGTGGGTTGGTGCAAAGGCCTAGGAGAAAAGTGGAGTTGTGGGAGCGAGTTTGAGTGGTGGTGGTGATGAATTTATATTTTGGAGGGAAGGGGTTGATCAAATTTCTTGATCGTTTAGTGCGAAGCATGTTAGACTTCGGGATTTACCCTCTTCATTTTGTCATTTATAGCTGGCTTTTATTTCCATCCCTCTAAGAGGATCCGCATTTCCATCCCTCTAAGAGGATCCGCAGTGGTGGGACAAACGGACACTGAAATTGGTAAATTTACAAATTGAGAGTTTCGCAATGGTGTATTGAAACGAACAAATTTTGTAAGATAAAAGGTAAGGGATTTATAACTTTACTGAATGTGTACTGAATTTGTAAATGGTTCTTACGAACTTCATTTGTTCGTAGGAATTGTTACGAACAAATAAAGTTCGTAGCAACTATAAATAATCCCTTATACTATATTTTTGGGTTCTTACGAACTAATATACTTCGTAAGAAATTCTTACGAACTATATTAGTTCGTAAGAACTGCTGAGACATAAAAAGTTTTAACTTTTACAAATCTCCACTGTATGCTCTTTCTGGCACGAAAGCTAAATTCAACTTTTGGTATGGTAGAGTTAGCTGATGAGAGCATCCACCATTGTGGATGCTCTAAGAGTAATAATTTCAAATCATACAAGAGTCAGTTCGATAAATATGATAATTAACAGATTAAATTAGTGTTGATCCACTTCATCGGTTAACACTCGATAAAATCCTTTAACATTCATTAATTTATGAAAATAAGACATATTATTATGGCTTATAAAGAGTTTATATAACTTAATGTTAATTTAATCATAATTAATTTTACTAAATGAGAGAGTTAGTAATATCAATAAATTAATTAGTCAAATTGTATTAAAAAATGAGTTAATATGTCAACTTGTATACGATTCAATAATAATCATTATTTTAATAGGTAATAACGGGTGAACACGATACGACACGTTAAGATAACATGTTGGGTTTGAATATGATTTTTTCACACGATAAAAAAGTCATCCGTTTAGATCCGAACACGATAAAAACTAACACAAACACGACTCGATACGATCCATTATCAAGTCTACAAAGACCTTGGGTGTGCTCGAAACATAAATTATAGTTATGTCGTCAACTATTTCCAGAGCTTAATTTAACCCCTAAATTATTTTTTATTTTGTTTCACTCCCTAAATTATACAACCATTATAAAATACCCCTCTCTTCATTCTGTTGTTAAAAAACTAATGAAAATTTTAAAACTCTCTCTCTCTCTCATTTTTCCTCTCTCCTACAACACACACACATATATCCAACACCTCTCCCCCCCCCCCCTCTTTTAGTCCTTTATCTAACTTCTTTCCATTTCTTTTGCGCAGATACATGACACACACATATACACACACCACAAGCCAATCACACAACTCGATCTCTCTCTCCAGTGGCGGATCCATAAATATGAGTAAGGAGGAGCCAGCCAGACAATATATATATATATATATATATATATATATATATATATATATATATATATATATATATATATATATATATATATATATATATATATATATATATATATATATATATATATATATATAATGCTCTTGTGCGGACCTGTTCGCATTTTAAAAGTGCGAACCGGACATGTGTCACCCGGCGGTGAGCCCAAAAAAGAGAAAGAGTGTGCCTATAATTTAGCCGATAATTTTTAGGCTTACCGTCAGGTGATACATGTCCGGTCCGCACTGTTAAAATGCGAACTAGTTCGCACAAGAGCAGTACTATATATATATATATATATATATATATAAAATAAAGGAGGAGGGCTTTTTTTGTCCCTCCCAACTAACGGTTTAGATTATATTCTGAGAGATTTGGTCTTTATCAACTGACGGTTCAGATTTAACCACCTAACGGATGAGTTTTGATCTTTTAAGTGGTGCAAATAGCACAAGTCTCAAGAAAATGGGGTACATCACGTTAGCCATCAACCTCGAGCCTTTCAATATATTTTCTTATTATACTCAGACCTCGAGCATATCAATATCCCAACACGGATACATGAGGCAGAGGCACAACACGTTAGTTTCTCTCTCTCTCTCTCTCTCTCTCTCACACACACACACACACACACACACACACACACTCTATTCTTGAGGAGCCCTCATAGGTACGAGACCTCTCCCTCTCTCTTATAAACCCTCACAGGTACGAATTTATGAGAGAAACTAATATAACGATCCAGATGGTGTCGTTGTAGGAATCGATGACCGGGTTCAGATCCAAAGGCGTTCAATTCATCCATATCAGATATGTGTGTTTCTCTCCCAAAACTCCTTATGTATGCTCTGTTTTGTTCGCTTTTTCTTTGTTTTACAGACTCATATAAATTATCTTTGCAATTTAGGTTTCAATAATCATTACTCGAGAAGGACAGGCGCACGGCTCAAGAAAAAATCATTACTAAAGACATTATTTAGGGCTCGTTTGCGAGTTCTATTTTAGAGAGTAAAGAAAGGAAAGGAAGAGAAAGTGTGTTTCCTTTCCTTCGTTTGGGAGTTTAAGTAGGAAAGAAAGTGACTTTCTTTCGTTTGGGAGTTTAAAAGGAGAGAAAAGAAAGGAAATTTTTTTAAAAATTCTCTCTTCCTTTCTCTCTAAAACTTTCTTTCCAAATCGGAAAGAAATGGAGAGAAAGGAAAGTTTTTAATGAATTGTTCCTTTTTTCTCTTAAAAAAATTGTTTTCCTCCCAAACTCCCAAACGCAAGAAAGAAAATTATTTTCTTTTCTCTCCTAAATTCCTTTCTCTTCTCTTCTTTTCTTTTCTCTCTTATTAACTTTCCCTTCTTTTCTTTTCTCTCCTACTAAAATTTTCCTTTCTTTTCTCTTCTCTCTAAAACTCCCAAACGAGCTTTTACACTCTATCAGCCTCAACTCAACTACCGTCTCTGGTAAGTTTCACCAAACACAGCCCTTTATCTTCCAACAAAAACACTTCTCAAACCATGTAACCTCCATCATACACCAAACATCCAACCTCCATTACACGCTCGACATACAACACGAATGACGAATACCAAAACCAAGAGTGCGTAGACTTTATTTTAGAGAGAGAGAGAGATGTGGGTTCTTTGGGTTCTGCAATCTCTAGATCAGATCCAGTTGGGGTAACAGATCTGCAATCGTTCATGGTTAGAGTCGAAGGCAAATAGGTTTACAACTGTGTATCCCCCATTGTTTTTTATTTGTTCTCAGTTGTCTTCTCAGATTTGATTTAGGACAACCATGGCGTTCATGGTTGGAATCCAGGGTGAACAGGTATAAAGTTTTCATTGGTTTATCAGATTATTGTGCATGCTTATATGTATTCTCTTCCTTGATAAACTTCACCAGAGTCGGAACATATCTTCTGAACGATCTTTTAATAAATTTAAAGTTTGTGTCCACAGACATTACGTCATTAGAACCTATTTGGTAAAATTTATCTTGAATCCTTCAGATCTTGGTGCCTTCACGTTTATATGAAACGGGATGGGTATTAAGTCAAAAACCCAACCCCAATCTAATTTCTTTAATATTTTAACATTTTTGAAAAGTCTGTTTTGTTTCCTAACCTTTCGCCACCATCTACAGTACACGGGATGGGTGTTTGTTTATCAAATGCACACAGTTAACTCATCTCTATTTTTTGTATTTTTTAGTAAACGTAAATCTATAGGGTTTATGTGTTGTCCGCCTCTGTGTTAATACTAAGAAAGTTCAGTTAATGCTTTTTTTTTGTATTTCAGGAACAATCTACAAGTTTAAGATGGACTTGAATTTAGTTGCATTTTAGTACATGTATGGTGAGACATGGTTTGATGCAATTTCTGTATATGAATATGATTGCTTGAATGCCTTTTTTGAAATATTTGAATATGATTGTTAGATTATGTTAGGTGTTTAGATCTGTTATGTCCTATTTTTTTAAATTTACGTTTAGTACTTTTTAATCTAAATGTTTTCTATGAGTTAATACATGGGCTATTGTGTGTTACTTTGTAATGGTCGTTTGGAAGAGTGTTTGGACGGTTGTGGAGACTTTGTAATGCTTCTTTGGAAGAGTGTTTGAAGGGTTGTGGAGTAGATGTGCAACATGAAGTAATATTTTTTTTACCAATCATGAACATTATCCAATTAAAATCGGCAAAATATAGGATATTATTTTTTTAAAAATAAAAAACGAACCCGATCAAAATAGACACGTCATGACATATCTTTTTTATTTATCATGATCACGATCCAAGTAAAAGTGACTCAATAATTTTTTTAAACCAATAAATAATCTGATCAAAAGAAAAATAACACATGTCCGGACATAGGATAACACACTCTTCACGGCATTAGCCCACTGTCCAATGATTTTATTTACATAACTATTGAGCGAATACAAAGTTTTGAATTGTTTGGAAAAAAAAGTTTGAATTGTTGGTTATGAAGCCAATATTTCGATTACAGTGTTTTACTTTTTTTCATTATAATAGGGAGTGTTAATAGAATCATATGTTAACAGAATAAAGTGGCAAAAAGTAGTTATGAATTTTTTTGTTTTATCATAAAGTGGCAATATGTTAAAAAGATTTTAACATTTTTTAAAACACGATGAATAACTCAACAATTGGGTCTGTTTAAGAGTTAGCGTTAACATTTTTTATACTCAGTAATTGGGCAAGGGTTGGGTTAAGGTTATTGGTTCTAGGGGTTGTGGAATTGTGTTTTGTGGCGATAGACTCAGATGCGGGAGCCCAATGCGGGACTCCTGTGTGAATTTTGTTTAAAAAAAGAAAAAATAAGTATTTTTAAAATACCGAAAATATCATTATGAATTAATGTTTTAGGGCCCTGAATCCATACAAAAAAAATCAAAAGAATTTTTTTTTTCCTTTAAAAAAAAAAGCTGAGCAAGAGTACCTCATTTGGGCTTCTGCATTTGAATCCTATGTCTTTTTTGTTATGTTAAAATTGCTGGGTTCCAAACTTAGTGTAATTTGTTTATATTTCGGGTTATATTTAAGAGTGATGGGTTAACATTGTTAGCATTACATGTAGACGTTGTGTAACATTTTGTATACCCAATTGTTAAGAATTACTCTGAACCCAATTGCCAAAATATATATGTTTTTCAATTGGGTAACATCTCACCATTTCTGGGTACGTAAGAGGATTACTTGGGTAACTAGCCATTGCAAACCCACACTTTGAACTCATGTTTATTTTTACATTCATGTATTGTGTTTTTGGTTGTATGGTTGAACCCATGCGTGGAGATCACGGGTTCACTTTATTGGTATGTTAAAAACAAATACATTTTAAAACTAAATTTTGTAATCCAGTTGCAAAAAATTGAGTACACTAAGCTTGGAACTCAGTTCATGAGACATACTTAGCTTGGAACTCACTTGCAAACCCACGTTTTATTTGCCATTTCAAATCACATATGTTTGAACGAATTTTAAAGATATATAATTATTTTCAGTGTAATATCGGCACGGGTAAGTGTGACATGTAATGTTATACCATTGACATGATTATGAGTGCTATAATCACTAATAATTGGGAGCAAATTTATGACCGTGCCATCGGCACGGGTACACTCTAGTATATATATATATATATTGGGAGAGGGAGAGGGAGAGGTTCACAAGTGAACCTAAAAGATGAATTTTTTAATGAACCTTAACAAAATAACACCTAACAACTCATTACTTTTAATTTATATGTTGTAATTGGTCCGCGCCAGCGGCAACGAACACGCGTGTCAATCGATTCCCAACTCCCTCCCCCCCCCCCCCCCCCCCCCGGGCACCCCACCCCCCACCCGCACCCCCAACCACCACGATCACCATGGCAGCCCTTATGGCAGCAGAGTTGCCATGGGGGTGGGGTGGGGGCGTCGGGGTGGGTGGAGGGGGGTTGTTGGGAATCAATCGACACATGTGTCCGTTGTCGCTGGCGCGGACCAATTACAACATATGAATTAAAATTAATTAATTGTTAAGTATTTTTTGCTAAGTTTCATTAAAAAGTTCATAATTTAGGTTCACTTGTGAACCTCCCCCTCTCTATATATATATATAGTCTCATGTAAGGACTCCTTATAATGCAGACCTCAATACATACTATTTTTTTAAAATAGTAAAAAAATAATTTTTTTTGATAAAACTTCATGGATATGATCTCCACAGTGAGAAGATCATTTTCAATTTTTTTCATCAAAAAATTCAATAAAATAATCGCTGAGATGAGATAATATATAAAAAATGGTATAAATATGCATTTTCGACCGTTGAAATTTTGGGTATGCACCAGCCAGTTGATTGATTGAATTTTTTAATGAAACTTCATGGATATGATCTTCTCGCTGTCAATATCATATCCATAAAGTTTCATAAAAAAATTCAATCCAAAAGGTGGTGAGATGATCGCCAAAATTTTAACGATTGAAAATGCAAATTCATACCCTTTTTTTACATATCACCTCATTTTAACTATTTTTTTATGAAAAAAATTGGAGATGATCTTCTCATCTTGGAGAACATATACATAAATTTTCATCAAAAAATTTATTTTTTTACTATTTAAAAAAAATAGTATATACCGAAATATACACCGTAAGAAGTCTTTACGAAAGACTTTCTGTATATATATAGATATAGGATACTTATATGATTTTGTACAATAAATTGACACAGTACTATTGAGAAATGAAATATTCCTTCCTTCTCTATCAATTCTTTATCATTTATTTGCAACACGTTTTCTATTTTCTCTACTCGGCACACTTTGATCATCAAAAATTTTCTTTGACACAAGTAGCGCATCGAGAGGACAACTACTTCTCACATAAAAATGGTAAATACTCGGTGTATTTTTTCCATCCGTATCTGTCAGATCTATATCTTTCTTCCTATGTTCTTTTCCATATTACTATCTATCTTGCTATCTGTTTTTCTACATGTATAGCAATCTGTCACATCTTGTTATGCTAGCTGCAATTGTAATCATATTCAATGGATGACTTCACTTTTTATACATATGGCTTGTACATACCATCTGATGATTACTAGTCTAAAAATCAAGTTTTATGAATCGTGCAACTCCACGTAAATCTAGCAAGACTATTTGACAGAGGTGCTTAAAAAGATCATTATAGGGCCTAATTAGTTTCGATTTGAAAAAGCTTCCCTCATAAATTTTTCTAAGGGCATTAAATTAATATCTATAATATATACCCTCATTTTTATCATTTCAAAATCTTTTGCCGCTTCCAAAACAGTATGTTTCGAACCCTAACAAACAGGACCTTATGTCCTTTTGCCCTCTCTATATTCACAGCAGCCAAAGATTGTTAAGGCCTTAGCTACAAATCCCTGACTATTCTATTTGTGAGAGCTTTTTATGTTCATACGTGTTTATGAAAAAAACAATTTCATTCTCCGAATATATATTACGAGACCTAAACATTTTAATTAATGTTTGAGAAATTGTTCAATATTCATGAGACATTAGTTTATATATTAATAATGCATGATATATTAATGTTACTATAATATTTTTTTACAAAATCATATGATTTGACCGGATCAACAATAAAATGTATATTTTATTTCCATGTGATAATTACCTCACATCTTTAGTTATTCATCCTACACGATTTTTTTTAATTGCAATTTTGATTATTCACATTTGAAAAGTAATAATATGCAACGTTTATATGATATATTTATTTTTCATATCAACCTTATAGATTTGGTTTTCTGAAATTCAATTTCATTTATAATCTATCCCTAACTTTAATGCTACTAATATTTGATTATTGGGGCTTGAAGTTTTCAATTTACATTAATTAAATTTTTAGGGCCAAACGTTCCCAACAATTAACTAAAAAAAATTAGGGCCCGAAGTTCCTAATTTATATTTAATTTTTGGACTTGAAGTTCTAAACGTATGTTCCAATTCATAGCTTACAGTTTTGATTATTTATAAGGTACATTATATGTACCCAAATAATTATTAATTTGTATCTAAAGTTCTAAATATATGTTTATGATCAAACCTGAAGTTTTGACATAATGAGGTGTGGATTTTAAAATTTTAAAATATTATTAGAATCGAAAGATCACTAAATTTATATATTGAATCCCAAATACACAAATAAATAGCAAGTAAATGAAATTTTGATTATTAAATCAAAAATTTGAAATCCAATATTACGCACTTGAAATTTCAAATTTTCAATTGTTATTTGAATTATTTATATTATGCATTATGTGTTTCTATATATTACTCCTTAAATGAACAGTTCAAAAAATGTCAAACACCTCTAAACTTAATTTTGAAGCACTCGATATAAATGGGGGCAATTATCTAAACTGGTCTCAAGATGTAAAACTCCATGTACAAGCCAAAAATCTTGGTGAGGCCATTACTAGTGACAACACTATGTCCCGGAAGAACAGGGTTAAAGCCCTCATATTTCTTAGGCATCACATACATAGTGATTTAAAAAGTGAGTATCTAACTATGAAAGATTCGTTAGAACTACGGAACTCCCTGAAGGAGAGATATGACCATAACAAATCGGTCATACTTCCATGCGCACGCCATAAATGACTCAATTTGAGATTTCAGGATTATCATTACCATGTCATAGTACAATTCTGTTATGTTTAAAATCACCTCGCAACTCAAACTCTGCGGAGAAAAGATAGATGATACAGATATGCTAGAGAAAACTTTCTCCACTTTTCATGCATCAAATATGCTCTTGCAGCAGCAATATCGAGAACGGGGTTTTAAAAGATATTCAGATTTGATCTCATGTATCCTAGTATTTGAACAAAATAATGATTTACTGATAAAGAATCATTCATCAAGACCCACTGATTTGTAGCACTCCCTGAAGTATATGCTAACTCAGCTCAAAATTTTGAAAGAGGCCAAGGAAATATACGGCGACGCCGTGGCAACCCCAGAAGAGGTGGCTACCATAACCAAGGGCCTAAACAAATTACAAATTTCAAGAACCACCATAAGTGGAATGGCCCAAATAAAAAAGAAACTCAGAATTCAAACACGACACAACTGCGAGACACTTGTTATAAATGTGGTGGCAGTGGTCATTGAACCCGTGATTATCGTTTCTCTAAGAAATTTGTGAAAAAATATCAGGGTTCAAAAAGGGGAGTGGAGAAAAATATGATGGAAGGTCAAGAAGATCGTTGGATGTTGGAAGGTCCTGAAGACAGATAGAAAATTGATAATACCCAGCTCAATGTTGATAATTTTTTTGAAGCTGAAGATGGCAATCCCATTGCTAATGAGACATGTGATGTTATGATTGGTAACCCCCGAAGAACTGAATAATTTATGTTTTCTTTATATCGCTACATTATTATTTTTTAATTCCTGAAACATCCTTATGTTTTTTTCCCTTTAACTGCTTATTGTAATAAATTCTATAGTTTTACATTTCTTTTAAATGCTTAGATGGTTTATAACCTTTAATTGTGTTACTCGTATAAAAGGTATGGATCTAAAATTGCAAGCAAGCGATGACACTTGTCTAGTTGATAGTGGAACAACTCATACTATTTTAAAAAATCAGAAATTTTCTTTGACTTAGTGTATGATACAATAAATTTTTCCACAATATCTTGTCCTGTTAAAATTATTGATGGCTCCAGAAGAGCCCACGTGGTGCTACCTAATGGTACCCACTTATTAATACAAAATGCAATATACTCAAGCAATTCCAGATATCCAAATGAATGGGTATCATATGGAAACAAGTCATTAAAATAATAAAGAGTTCCCTTGCAATACTTCTAGTGTTGGAAGCCAGAAGCTCACACTATAAAAACTCCATGCATTATCAATGGGGTTATACTACACAACATTTAGTATTGTTGAATCACACTTTGTCATGGGTCAAAATCTCAATGATCCTAATGCAATGATATTATGGCATGATCGTTTAAGCCACCTTGGATCCACCATATTTTGAAAGATGATCAATAACTTGCATGGACATTTTTTAGCAAATCAACAACTCACCCTATCGAGTGTCCATTTTTGCACCCCGTGTACATTTGGAAAATTAATCACTAAACCATCTTTTCTAAATAGTCCCTGAGTCACCATCCTTTTTATAACGAATTCAAGGGGATATTTGTGGCATGTTAACCCTTTTGGTGGACCTTTTAAATATTTTATGGTTTTAATTGATACTTCCACTAGATGGTCACATGTTTTTGTACTATCCACTCGCATTGTGGTTTTTGCAAAATTACTTGCTCAAATCGTTAAACTCCGAGCACATTTTCTTGATCAACATGCATGCGAATTCACTTCTTAAGTTTATGATAATTATTATTTATCCATAGACATTGATGTTGAGCACCTAGTTCCCCATGTTCATAACCAAAATGGTTTAGCCGAGTTATTAATTAAACGTTTACAACTCGTAGTGTGACAACCATGCTTTTTATATCTAATTCGGTTAGCTACGCCCAATTAAATTAAAGCGGAGCGTCAATATGTTGGCATTAGAAACAAAATTTAAATAAATGCAGTAAAGTAAACATGTACACTCTCATATGTGTAACCAAATCATATAATAACAACTATAAAAAAGTGAAACCAACTCATAACTATTAACTGCAATAATCCATCAGTAATCTCAAATTGAAAATATAAAATGCTAATACATGTGGCCCAACACAAAATGGGAAAGAATAATACAACAATTCTCTCAAATACCAAGTATAAACAACGTGATATTAATCTCTGATACCACCCTCAAGAAAAGGAAAACAAGCGACATAAAAATTAAAATAGAATAACTCCACGACTACAGGAATCCTAAGATTGATATGATCTCATCAAGCTCCATAGTCTATTGTCCATCGGGATGAGGACCTGTCATATATTATATATATAGGAGAGGAGTAAGAAGAAAGATAGACGAACGTCAAAGCAAGAAAACAAGCTATAAGATTATAAAAGGTATTTATAATGAAAGCACACTAGTCATTACTCGTCTCCAGTAATTAAGTTGTTCAATTACCCAACCAATGTTCCTATGTCGTGACTACCCAACCCAAACTCGAGTAACGTGTAGTCTCATATCGTATCATGATTAATCATTATTAATCTCATTTCAGTATTTAACGTATCAAAATATTTCCTTCAAGTATAATATCAAATGCATCGATTCGAGATATTATTTTAAGACACAAGCATAATATCTCACACAACAAGTCATATCGGGTCACTATCGTTACCCGGGGAAACAATTCGTAACACTAGGCCTACACACGAATATTCTTCAATATTACGTGGCAAGGGCAATCATACTAAGTCCTAAATCACATGGCGTTTCAAGGTCTTTCTATCCAACCCGCATTACAACCGTGTGTCCAGTTCCGGTGGTTTATCTCCGACACGGCACTCGAGCGGAACCTAACCGGATCAATCACAAAAAATCGCATTCAACATGTGCCTACTTCGACCGGAGTACTAGTCTAGTGTATACTCGACAATATACATGTAAAATAATTTCACGCTTATGTATATATACAATCGTGTCAAGTCTCCTACTTGAGTTATACAATAGTCATTATTTATAATATAACATAATTTACATCATTAATTTAAAAATTCAACATCAAATCATTTCAAGGTTATATATCCCTAATAACCATAAGTATATATGATCAAGTTAGGATATTAGGCACAACACCACAATTATTTTACTAACAACATGAAAAAAACAGTATCACTCTTATTTCAACAACATGCTGTCCAGAATTTAAAATGCAGATTCGAGGCTCTTCTGATCCGTTTTTGAAAAAACTTAAAACTACAAAGTTGTTCGGAACTTGATTTTCAATAAGGACGCGCGAGCACGCTACCATAGACGGCCTAAAACAGATAACATATAATATTCGCCCTATTTTCGACAACTTTCTGCCCAGAATTTTAAAATGCCGATTTGAGGCTTTTTCGATCCGTTTTTGGAAAAACTTAAAATTACAAAGTTGTTCGGAACGTGATTTTTTACAAGGACCTGCAAGCACGCTATCGTAGCCTACTTCAAACAGACCCGAAACTAACATATGTTATTCTCCCCTGTTTTCGACAACTTTCTGTCCAGAATTTTAAAACGCCGATTTGAGGCTTTTTCGATCCGTTTTTGAAAAAACTTAAAACTATAAAGTTGTTTGGAACGTGATTTTCTACAAGGACAACCGAGCAAGCTACCGTAGCCTGCTTAAAACAGACCCGAAACTAACATATACAGTTCGGACCTATTCACAATAACTTTCTATGCGGAATTTTAAAACGCATATTCGAGGATTTTTTGATCCGTTTTTAAAAAAACTTAAAACTACAAAGTTGTACAGAATATGATTTTCTACCGAGCTACACGAACGAAACATCCATTTTCGGAACTAAAACAACTCAAAATAGTTTTTTAATATGACGATTTACTCAATTTCATAGATTTCTCAAATTCAAGAGTTTGTTCAACAATTCAATCCCTATAATGATGTTATTGCATTTGAATCTACATGCAGGATGATCCTAATACATTGCATATCATTTTTAACATCAACTAGGTGTAAACCCGCGCGATGCGCAGGCGAGACACAATGTGCGAAATATATTCGAAATTAAGTAAATTTGTCTTGATTGCATCGGGTTCGTGTGGGAATATTTTGGCATAAAATTGTGGCATGTCGTGTTTGTGTCAAAATTATGACATTTTACTAAATAATACTAAACCCTTAATAATGAAAAGTATGTTCATGTCCTTATATCAAACAATACATATGTTTATCTCATCATATCAATAATAAACAAAAAATCAAAAACATTTTCATCTTTTTGGCATTTGACCAAATACGACATAGCCAAAGGCCCCAGTGTACAACCGTAACAAACCACATTATAACAACAGAACTCAACACGCAATGTTAACTACTCAGCTCAACGATCGAGTTAACTCTGAACAGTCTGTAAAGGATCTGATATTCATTTGATCGATTATATCAGTAGCACCCTTCAAAATCTCAAGTACGTTTCATTTCTCCTCCTCAAAGTTTCTCCCCAAAAGCGCCCCCAGAAGAACTGACCCATTTAACAAAGCGAGAGAGAGGACATGTGTATAAAAAAGGGGTGAGGGAGATGGAACGAAGGAGAGAGAGAGAGAGAAGAATTTGTGGGAGGGCATGTGCCATTTCTTTGGTAATAGTGGTTGAGGGGAGGGGACAAAAAAAGAAAGGGATTTTGTGTTATTAACAAACCCTCGCTTGGTGAGGGAGATGGAACGGAGGAGATAGATAGATAGATAGATAGATAGATAGAGAGAGAGAGAGAGAGAGAGAGAGAGAGAGAGAGAGAGAGAGAGAGAGGAATTTGTGGGAGGTGAATTTCCATTTCTCTTGTAATACTGGTTGAGGGGAGGGGACAAAAAAGAAAGGGATGTTATGTTATTAACAGACCCTCGCTTAGTGAAGGAGATGGAACGGAGGGGAGAGAGAGAGAGAAGAATTTGTGGGAGGTGAATTGCCATTTCTCTGGTAATAGTGGTTGAGGGGAGGGGACAAAAAAGTAAGGGATTTTGTGTTATTAACAGACCCTCGTTTCCTCACATCTAACGTTTCACATTCATCTCCCTATTGATATCTATATCGTTTCACATTCATCTCCCTTATTGATAATTTATAAATATATTTGGGGAAAAAGACTAATTGTTTTTATGTACTTGATGTTAGAAAATAAAAAGGCAAAATATAGTGATAAAGAGAATTGATGATAAATAAAGACCGCGACATATGGACAATTTCTTGGCCCAAAAGCATTTATAACGTTGTATAAGAAATACAATACTTCAAAAGTACTTAATAATAAAGAAAAGAGAAACACCTAGGTTCAATAATAAACTAATGATGATAATATAAAAAAATATAAATATATATCTTATTTAACTATGAATACAATAACTGAAAAAAGATCTTTCCAAAACATTCCTCCAAGAAGTAATATGGCTTTGAAGAATTGTTATATGTGTATAATATGAAAAATACATAGCAAAATGTGGGATGGCATAAATTTTGTATCTTACATTTAAAAATAAAAAGACCACGACCAATTAAATAGGATTTTGTCCAAGGATCCTCCCATTACATGGTAAATGCCACTTCAGTTGCTTATGGGGAAAAAAGAAATTAAAGGGAATAATTTATTCAGTGAAAAATTTCCCACAAAAATTCGTGCAAATCACCTTTACATCCAACAAAATAACGACTGGGACATCATTTTTAATAGATTTTGTTTTACTGGCCCGTTGCCCTCCTCACCTGTCAAATATTTATTCGCAACAAAGATTATATTATTCGTACATTGCATGATTAGAATTGTCAAAATTAAAAAAGAATATCACTATATATATATATATATATATATATATATATATATATATATATATATATCAAGTAATGTCGGGGTTCTGCCCCCAAGATGAATTTTTTAGGGTTAACATTGAAATTTGAAATTTCCCCTGAATATTTTAATATTTCCCCTAAATACAATACACCTAAATATTGAACAGAAAAATACAATACTCTCCTAATTTCTAACATTGAAAAAAATACCCCTAAAAAGTGTATCTAAAATTTGTTCCCCATCCGGATTCTCAAAATCATTGGCATGCATATACAATTATGCGTGTATGTACAACACAAATATGAGGGGACTGATCACAATGTATTGTAATACTAATATTATTACCTCTTAAGGACTCTATGAGCATTGCAATCATCAACAGTAAAGAAGCCAGTGGCAATATGCTCAGGTGCGATGAAGCGATGACCTAGATTATGCAACAAACCCAACAAATGGTCCACCTGAACAAAAATCCCCTATCTTATAATACTCCACAGCCACTTCAAACATGTGTTTTGTGTTAACAACAAACCCAACAAATGGTCCACCTAAACAAAAATCCACCTAAACCTTTTATCAAACCCATCAAATGGTCCTAAGTTCCTAACAGGGGCGTGGTAGATAGAGTGTAAAATGTTAGGGTTTTGAGTAAAATATTTCTTCCCTATTTTTTTGTTTAAGGATAAGAAAATACATTCTCTTCCGCTGAGCTTTAAAACACCAACTGTTACACCTTTTAATCTTAAAGTTTACACAGGCCCAATTTTTTTTGCATATATTTCTGCAAAAAATCATAACCCTCTTAATACCCAAGAAAACATCATAATCTAAACCATCAATCAAAGCTTTCAAGTCAGCAACCTCCCCACTGACTTCAACACCACCCAAATTATCATTCCCAACACAAATGGCCACACCAATCCCACCCAATAATTTTGTCACACCCCCAACAATTTCCACCCTCAACAAATCTTTACAATACAACCGAAAACTTTGTCTCCCAAATTAAGAGCCCTCACGAAATGGATTATGCATGTAATCTACCATTTTGCCCCACTACTCCTCGAGGATATTATTCAGTTCACAGGTGAAGGCCTGATCGTGTATCCCACTGTTGAAATAGTTTCCCATTTTGATCGACCCAATTTAAGGTTGTCAACAGTCGAGTTTGAACCTGAGTAAATGAACCCCGGGTTTGAAGAAAGAGATGAGAGAACGTGGTAGGTATGGAGGAGGGACAACTGACGTAGAGAAGAAATAAATAGAGGTATAGGAAAGGTTTGGGTGAGAATATATAATAAGAAATGAGTTTAGAAGGTTGTATTTATGGGTTTAAAGGTCTGAGATGTTTGGGTTCCTTGAGTTTGGAGCTGTTCAAAATTTACATCCCAAACACCGCCCAATTGCGTTTGACAGCTATATCTTAAATTTACAAAACCGAGACACCCAAACAAGTAAAAGATGATCAGTTGAGGAGAGAAGGAAGAGAAATGAAATAGCCTTTAAAGTAGAGTCACATGTGGACACTTTATATTTTTTTTGGTAAATCAGGGTATCCACTAACGACTTAGTGATTAGTCACTTTGCTGATTTGTAGGCACCTCGATGGGTGGGGCAGCTGACCCAGGGATTTAAGGCTGCTCCATGACCAAGGCGGGGATCGAACCCCCGACACTTGGTTAAGGGAGGAAGAGTCCCTTCCGCTCTACCACACCCCCTGTGTTCGTGGACACTCTATATGAAGAGGAGTATTTAACTCTTGTATTGCATTTTATAGTATATAAAGGATTTCTTATTAATTTAGGGATCCAAATACATGTTCATATGAAATTTCATTATAGATACATATTATACACATACAGGTTATTAACTTGCCTTGGATTGTATGGAGAAGTTGAATCTTCTTGAAATCCTCTTAGCTTTCTTCTCTTCTTACTCTCTCTCTCTCTACCAAACCCTAGTCCCCTTTGTGAAATGATAAAATGAAGACTTCTTCTCTTCTTTTCTATTTATACCTAGGATTAGTTTATTTACAAAAATGCCAATACCCCAAATTTAACCCTCTCGATTCTTTTACGCGTTAATTCGCTTCTAATATTTAAGTCACACATTCGTATCTCAATGAATTCATTTTAACTTTTCATTTCCAATCATTTTGAATATATATACTGACATAGTTTCATTTCCAAACATTTTGAATATATATACTGACATAGTTTCCTTTCCAAACATTTCGAATATATAAACTAGAATAGTTTTTTTTCAATTTCAATTCAATAAAAAATGCGGGGTATTACACGTAGCCAGACCTTTGCTTAGGCAATCAAAACTCATAGTCTTAGCTTGGGGTCATGCCATCCTATACGCTACTAAGTTAATTCAACTTCGACCAACTGCTTACCATTATTTTTCCCTTTCACAACTCGTAATAGGATGTCATCCAAATATATCATACCTGCATAAATTTAATTGTGCCGTGTATGTGCCTATCTCACCACCACAATGTACCAAAATAGTTCTCCAACGTCATTTGGGCATATATGTGGATTATGATTCACCATCCATAATTCATTATACTGAGCCATTGACATGTGATGTGTTATCGCTAGATATGTGGATTGCCATTTTGATGATACCACATTCCTGCTATCAAGGGGATGGAAGAACGTAACTGGAGTAAGGTCCGTTTCAAAATAATGATGGGAATTAATGTGGAATACTTTCACCTTATCTTATCTAGACCCCCATACTTCTCAATGTGAGCATGAAGTGCGAAGGATAATACATCTTCAGGGAATTGCAAATCAATTACCCGATGCATTCAATGATGCTGCAAAAGTGACCAAATCTCATGTACCCACGACTAATGCACTAGCCAGAATTGATATTCTAGTGGGATAAAATTTGATTTCAGCTGTAAATGAATTTGTTGCACGCTAGAAGCGTGGTAGACCTATAGGTTCCAAAGATTCAACTCCTCAGAAGCAGAGATCAAATAAAAAATTATCCCCTAATAACGCTCTAGACTCTAAAATCCCTAAAGAGGTTAGTGTCCCTGAAAAGACATAAGTCCCTGAAGTGACTATAATGCCCCTGAAGAGGCAAGGGTACCTAAGAATAATAATGAGATCTTTATATTTTATACATATTCAAGAGAAATGTGGGATCGTAATGAAATAGTCATCGATGACATATTTTTATATGCACTAGCTACACAAATATCAAAGGACATTGATGATGATAATGAACCATGCACTATAAATGAATGTCGACAAAGAGAAGATTGGCCAAAATGGAAAATTTCTATCAAGGAAGAACTTAAGTCTCTAAATAAACGTGGTGTATTTGGACTTATAGTACAAACCTCAAAAGATGTTAACCCAGTAGGTTACAAATGGGTGTTTATAAGAAAGCGTGATGAGAAAAATAAAATTACTCAATATAAGGCACGACTTGTGGGACAAGGTTTCCTGCAAAAAGCCGAGATTTATTATGATGAAACATACTCCCCTGTTATAGATGATATAACTTTCAAATATCTGATTAGTTTAGCGGTCTCTGAAAATGGATGTTATGACTGCTTATTTATGCGGGGACCTAGACACGAAAATTTATATGAAAGTCCCTAAAGGATTTGCTTTGCTAGAAGCAAAGCCAAGGAGTACATACTCAATTTGACTAATACAGTCATTAAATGTATTAAAGTAATCTGGAAGAATGTGGTACGACCATCTTAATAAATGCTTGTCAAAGGAAGGGTATGCAAATAATCCAATTTGCACATGTGTCTTTATAAATAAATCCCCAATGGGATTTGTGATAATAGCAGTTAATGTGGATGATATTAATTTAATCGGGACTCCAGAAGAACTCGAGAAAAATGCTAACTATTTGAAGAAGGAATTTGAGATAAAAGACCTCAAAAAAATTAAATTTTGTCTCGAGCTGCAAATAGAGAGAAATTCTAGTGGAATTCTTGTCCATCAATATAATTATACTCAAAAAGTCTTAAAAAGATTTGGTATGGACACATCACATCTACTAAGTACACTAATGGTCGTCTGGTGTTTTGATATAAAGAAAGATCCATACCGTCCTAAAGACGAGGATGAGGAATGATTGGGTCCCAAAGTACCTTTTTTAGTGCAATAGGTGTATTATTATACTTGGCACAATGCACTAGACCGAATATTTTATTCTCAGGCAACTTGCTTGCCAGATATAGTTTTGAACCAACAAAAAGGCATTGGATTGAGATTAAGCATATCCTAAGATATCTACGAGGAACCACTGACCTGGGCTTATATTATTCTAATCATTCTAATGGTTTTGAGTTAGCAGGTTATGGAGCTTTTTGATACCTCTCTGATCCTCATAAGGTTCGATTATAGTCAGGTTATGTATTTCTTAATGTAATACTGCTATTTCTTGGCCTTCCAGTAAACAAATTTTAGTAACTAATTCTTCTAACCACTCTAAAATTTTAGCACTTCATGAAGCAAGTCGTGAATGTGTATGGCTGAGATCTTTAATTCATTATGTTCGTAGTTCTTGTCAACTATCTTTCATTACAGTTGTTCCCAGTATCATATATAAAGATAATGCAACATTCATAGCCCAAATTCAGGAAGGCTTCATCAAAGGATACATAATTAAACACATTTTACCAAAGTTTTTCTTCACTTATGAGCTTCTAAAGAAAAATGAAATCAAAGTCAAGAAAGTACGTTTAACTGATAACTTAGCTGATATGTTTACCAAGTCACTTTCGAAAGTAACGATCTAGAAACTTGTGTGTGACATTGGAATGCAGAGACTTTACCAACAGTCATTTTGAGATATGAAAATCAAGGGGAGCTCCTTTCTAGGGGGGGAATAAAAAATCTTTCTCTTTTGTGAAATAAGTGCGCTGTATTCTTTTTCCTTTAACCAGGTTTTTCCCATTGGGTTTTTCTAGTATAGGTCTTAAGGAGGCAGCATTAAGCACATCCAACACTAATTCAATGAAAATAAAAGTTGTACTCTTTTTCCTTCACTTTGTTTTTTTCCCACTGGATTTTTCCTTAGTAAGGTTTTGATGAGGCAACAATCATTGAATGGTGGATAAGGTGTACATCTAAAGGGGAGTGTTAAATTATGTGGCTTTTGGCTTTTAGGTAGATGCCCACTCACATTCTTGTCTTTTGGGATGCCTCATTATATCCTATAAATAGGAGGATCCTCATATGGTTTTGTACAACAATTACACCCAATACTAATGAGAAATAATATATTCCCTCTTTATCAATTCTCTATACTTTATTTGCAATACGCACACACACACACACACACACACACACACACACACACACACACACACACACATATATATATATATATATATATATATATATATATATATATATATATATATATATATATATATATATATATATATATATATATATATATATTTACGTGTATAAGAGAGAGTTATGTGTTTATGTGTTCATGCTTGTGGTTGAAAAAAGGAAGAACAAGAACATGAGAGTAAGAGTTTTAAACTTCCAATTAGGTTTTTAATGACAATCTCACAGATAAAAAAGAGTTTAGGGGTAAATTGAGATTTGTAAATACTTTTTAGGGCATAATTGTAATTTACTCTATTGGATATCATTACTTGTGACTTTTATCGAAAATTATGCATAATCATATCTCATATCGCATCACATAGAGAGAGCGGGAGATGGGACTTTTACCAAAAGTTATATATATATATATATATATATATATATATATATATATATATATATATATATATATATATATATAGTTATATATATATATATATATATATATAATTGAATCTTTTAACGTGGCTCCTCCACGTGTCATTATTTTTCTGAGTAAAATATAAAACTGCTTCGAAAGCTTTTTGTTGCAGGTGTAAAAATAATTATCTTTCTCCACTTCGCCTATTTATCTCCCATTAATTAGTTGTCGATTTAGTTACTTTAACTTTTTGGATCTCTATTTCTCCATCTCCCTTATTTGTTTATACAGGTATATATAAACCTCTACATGTTCTAATTTTAACCATCTCTCTCTCTCTCTCTCTCTCTCTCTATATATATATATATATATATATATTAAATTATATATGAAGTTTGGTTAAGATTTTTTCTTTGTTATTCAAAAACTATGGACAAAAACATGTATTGTTATAAAATGATGAAATTGGTCTGCAACGATCATGGAGGAAACATTGAGGGAACCTATATTCCCTAGTGGTGTAATGATGTTGGGATACACCATGAGTATTTTTTCCCCAAGAAATCTCAACAAAATGAGAGATGCCTAGGTCCATGTTGATGAGGTTTGAGAAAAGGTAATCACACAACTTATCATACCGTGAATCGAGTCTATAAGAATTATGGTAGAAATAAAACCCCCTATGAGATTTGGATATTCAAAATCCCAACACTCAATCATTTTAGAGTCTTTAGAAACAAACCATACGTACTCAAGGGACATGAGTACTGTTGAGGTTTTATTCTTAAAACCATGTATGTTGTTTACTTTTCAGAAAATGTGTGTTAGTTCATTTTGAAATAAGAATTATGTTTGTGAGAGTGCCTTATATTTATGGTTAAATATATTGTATACCATGTCGATCGATTCAACTTAGTAAGAATTCTGACGAGTTAGGTTCGGCTTCATCACAGGAGATTGGAATTCCAGTTCTAGTACAATTAAACAATTCGCATCCTAAATAGGGAGTGCCATATTATCAGTAGAGTTGTGTGTGCAATCTTAGTAGTTTATCTTAAACTACAAGAACTTTTCTAATGATTCGAGAACGTGTTTGATAGTTCAAAAGAGGACTGTGATCGATACATTTAGAAATGTATTGAACATGACCACCCGTGAGATTCAAGTCTATGCGTTGACTAAATTAGACTTGGGCAATATCACAACATTTGTAAAAAGTTCATAGGTTTCTAACCCCAAGGGTTATGAGAATTCAAATGCTTGTAAAATTATTGCTTTAATTTTTATGTGTGCGATTCAATTTTATATTGGATCAATAAGTACCCGCAAGTTGGGCAGTTATTTTGTAAGTAGGTGTAAGATCATAATTCGGAGGATGTCCGTGTCCAAGAAAGATCTTGGATTGTGATACACCCTTGATGGACTTATGAGATTTATTTCTACCAGTAAACTCGTTCAGTGGATTTTATAATCCTGTAGAGTATCAAATAAGTCTAAGTCTGAGAATTAAGGAATAAATAGCAAGTTGGTTGAAATCGATTAGAAACAAATTTATTTGACTAAGTGGGTATTGTATACTTTTTTCGGGGAATCATATTATGTACCATAACAACTTTACAAATAAGACCTCTTTATTCTCGGTATTTTTGAGATTATTAAATTGGAGTGCAACTGTGATTATTTAGAATTAATCGCGATTAAATAAATAAAGAAAATAAATTACAAGGAGTAATTTGGAATTTTTGAGTATTAATTTCGAAGAAAATTTAAATAATTACTCTTGGGTCCTTAGTATAGTTCATTATCCAAGTAGTAGGCTCGAACTCAATAGAAACCCACTTTAGCTTAATCTCATGTCTTATACATATATATACTGGTGCAATTAGGGTTTTAAGTTATATGTCCATTATGTAGAGTTATAGAGGGAGAGGAAAAACACTATTCCTATTTTCATAGAGGGGGGAGGAGATATAAAGTGATTTGTCTTATATTTATCGAGTTTTCATCTCTAAGAGTGCCCACACAGAAGGCTTAATTTAGGTTGATCATATACATGAAGATCAGAGGATTCTAGCAAAGTTTTTGGAGACCTTGGGAGGAAAATGATATTATCACCGTCATCAACATATCTCTCCTCATTCGGATCATAAATAATATCCGCAACAATCGTGATTCAAAACCCCCAGTGTTGATACCAAATTTAGTCCGCTGACATGGACCAATCACATGAAGACACGTGCCAATTTACATGATAAATAAGAATACTCCAGAACGAACAAATCAAAACCACCGAGCAACTAATGAATGCCGAGCAACTCAAGCTCTCCGAGCAACTCAAGCGTGTCGAGCAGCTTAGGCGGTCCAAGCAGCTTAAGCGGTTCGAGCTACATAAGTATACAACGTATCCATATCAAGAGAATCCAGGATATAATTGCACATTAAATGCTCATTAATATAGTACAGATATACATGTCTACTGGGTAACAACGCATTGTCCTTCCATTTGTACAGCCTCAAGGGCTATAAATACATTATAACCTCCTCATTAGCAGGGGACCGAAATTTCTTGGTAAATCCATTATCGAGAATTCTGTAAACAGTCAGCAATAACAAATACAGTGGACGTAGGCCATTTTTATAAGGCTGAACGACTTTAAAAATCTTTTGTCTTACTTAATTTTATCTGTGATTAATAAATTAGAGATAATCTAATTTTTTACATCAACAGATTGGCGCCGTCTGTGGGAAACGACTATAATTATCGTTTTTCGCCAAAATAATTCATCACCAATGGATGATCATCCTAAATCCAGCAATCGAAATGCTGGAATTTCTCCGAATCCATCTACTCCTCCAAATGTCCAAGATCTGGCTGGAATAATGGCTAATTTGGCTCAGGGCCAAACGACCATGGAAGAAACCATGCGACAACTCATACAAACTATTTAAGGGGGAGCACCAGCCCAGTCAGGACAACGAAGCGTTCAGAGAAATACTCGTATACTCTCTTCGCGAAATAGGCAAAGGTTATTCCCAGAGGAATCTCAGTCCAGCCGCACCGATTCATATCGTACTGAGAGATCTAATGATCCTTCTTATCAGCCTGGGAGGACTTCCTCGATACGAGCTACAAACACTTAGCAAAACATCACTTTATCTCCAGAGAGGACAAGTGTTCTTGAAAGGTTGTGTAGAGTCTCTCCTTTTGATCGTCTAGGTCCTAGGAGAAATAGAAGTCCTCCCAGGATTGTGTCGAGGAACTCTCAATAATCATTTTATATAACAGAAGGCTTTGCCCAATCACGACCAGCTGCTCGTCATAAAAGATCCCAAGATGCGAATTCAACACAATCAGTTGCTCGAACTAATAGGATCGAGGAAGGAAATGATGCATGGAAAGGCTCTATTCAAAGGTTGGAGGATAAACTAGGGGAAATGGCTAAGGCCAAGAATCCTTTACAAAGGTCTTTTGTCCAAGGAACACTATTCATACAAGAAATTGTGGACTTCCCCACATCGTCAAAATTCAAAGTCCTAATAGTAACACCAAAATATGATGGAAAAACTGATCATGTTCTCCATATAGAACAATACCAAGCAGCTGCTGATATATATGCTGTTCCAGACGAGATGCGATGCGGGGCATTTTCAGGAACTCTCACTGGATCTGCTCAAATATGGTACAACAATCTTCCTCGGGGGAAGATTGCAACTTTCTTTTAACTGGACGAGCTCTTTATTAGGAACTTTTGTTTTGGATCAAAACCAGTTAAACGAGTAGCACACTTGTTAAGTGTTATATAGAAGGCAGGTGAGAGCATCAGGGATTATATTTACTCGTTTCAATAACGAGAAGCTCGAAGTTATTGATTACGAAGAGAAGATAACAATCACTGCTCTGATGAGTGGACTGTTTCCAAATAAATTGTATTACACTCTCGCCAAAGATCCACCTACAACTATGGCAGAGTTAATGGCAAAGGCAACCAAAATTATGAACGCCGAGGAAGCTATGGCTGAGAAAAAGAATATGGACACCAAAGAGATCAAGGTTGAGGGTGACAAGGCTGAGAAGAAAGAACAAAATAACAATGGTGGTAATAAGCAGTCAAAAGCAAAGCAAGTATTAGAACAGTTGAAGAAATTTAAAAACTATACCCCTTTGAAAGTAGACATAAACCATATTCTGGAAGAGATCAAGAACAACGAGGAGCTAAATTGGCCTAAAAAAATGAAGACAGATCCTGACAAGAGGGATAAATCCTAATATTGCGAGTTCCATAATGATCATGGTCATACGACCAAAATCTGCATAGCTCTCCAGAATGAAATTAAAGAGCTCATCAGGTGGGGAAAATTGAACAAGTATGTGGATAGTCGAAAGGATGGAAAGAGCAACGATCGAGCAAGGCAGAGGTCTAGATCTCCTCGTCGAGCAAAAGAAGATAAGAAGAGAAATCATGAAGAAGACGTGGATGATGATCAAGACGACCCCAATCTCCCCAAAAGACCAAAACAGCCAGAACGTGAGGTATTTTCTATCCGTTTTGGATCATTTAATTGCAATGTTATTACTAGTGGAGACACAGGAGGAGGAGACCTTACTGCAGAGAGGAAAGCTTACCTCAATGAGGCTTAAGCTTGTTCATATATTCAAAGGATAAATCTAGCTGAAGATGATCGTCCGAGGAAGGTGAACAAAGATAAATTGGTCATCGGTTTCTCTAGGATGAAGGAAGTAATGATTTCACGAGTATTGGTGGATAATGGCAGCTCGGCAGATATTATGTTCTACCCATGTTTTGATAGTTTGAACCTGAAGCTATTCCAGTTGGAGCCATATCATCGGCCTCTCCTCGATTTTACTGGAGAGAAAGTCTTTCCACTTGGGACGATCAAGTTGGATATGTTCGTCGGGGCATGGCCTGCTTGTCGAACAGAAAGAGTGCAATTTTTTGTGATGGATAAAAATGTCCAATCAACTTACAATATCATTATGGGAAGGGTAGGTTTAAAAAAGTTCGAAGCAGTAACATCTACAGTACATCAGTGTTTAAAATTCCCAACCAAATTTGGAGTAGGAGTGGTGAAGGGAGACCACAAAGTAGCTCGAGAATGCTAATATTCATCTACCGAGCAAGGAGAGTGTGAAGAATCCAGAAAGAAGACTACCACTTATCAGGTTGATGAGATAGAAGACGCGGAGATTGAGACTTTAGACCCAAGAGATGAATCTCAGCTCGTTAAGGGTCAGGTCATGGTGGCTATTGAAAATATCATTCTGGATGATGAGCATCCAGAACGAACAACTCAAATTGGTGCTTCGCTAGATGTGTCAATAAAACAAGAGCTGATAACGTTTCTAAAATGCAAAAAATAAACTTTTTCATGGAGCCACGAGGACATGCCAGGGATAGACCCTGCTTTCCTATGTCACGAGCTTAATGTGAATAAGGAGATCAAGCCAGTAAAATAAAGAAGAAGAGTGTTCAGCCCCGAAAAGAACCAAGCTATACAAGAAGAAGTTGAGAAGCTCCAAAAAGCCTGTTTTATTGAGGATGTCAAATATCCTGATTGGCTAGCCGATGTGGTGATGGTGAAGAAGAAAAATAACAAATGAAGGATGTGTGTAGACTTCACCGATCTCAATAAGGCATTCCCAAAGGATCATTTTCCTTTGCCCCGAATTGATCAACTGGTGGATGCTACCCCGGGGCATGAATTGCTGAGTTTTATGGATGCTTCAGATTAAGATGAAGCCTGAGGACAGAGAGGTTTATGTTGACGATATACTGACGAAGAGCAAGAAAGTTGCTGATCATCTAGTTGATTTAGGCCAGACCTTTGATCAATTAGAAAAATATCAAATGAAGCTGAATACCACCAAATGCATATTCGGAGTACGAGAAGGCATATTTCTCTGATACATTGTTAATTAACGAGGGATCGAGGCGAATCCTGATAAGATCAAAGATCTATTGGAACTACGATCTCCGATGACGAAGAAGGAAGTGCAGAGTCTCACAGGGCGAGTTGGAGCACTTAATAGGTTTGTATCACGAGCAACCGACAGATGCCTACCATTCTTCAAAACACTCCGAAAGACTTTCAAGTGGAATGATGAATGCGAGAAGGCCTTTCAAGAATTGAAGATATACCTGGGAGCACCTCCATTGTTGTCCAGGCCAGTTATGGGAGAAATACTATAATTGTATCTGGCAGTTTTAGAAAACGCAGTAAGATCGGCGTTGATAAGAGTGGAGGATGGAGTGCAAAAACTAATCTATTACACTAGCAAAGCCTTCCGAGGAGCAGAGATCAGATATCCAAGGTTGGAAAAGTTAGCACTGGCGTTGATCGAAGCAAGTAAAAGGATGAGGCCATACTTCCAAGCTCATACTATAGTTGTGTATACAGACATGCCGTTAAGGCAAGATATGCATACACCAAAGAAATCAGGAAGATTGATATATTGGGCGGTAGAATTGGGTGAATACGATATAATCTATGAGCCTAGATCATCGCTCAAAGGGCAGGCATTGGCAGATTTTATTGCAGAGTTCACTTATCCTGATACCTCCAAAGAGCAAAAATTGAATACCGACCAACCTGTGGATGTTACAAGATCATCAAATTTAAACCACGACCAACTTAAGTCTGTAGACGAGCAAGAGAAGATGGTCGATGAGCAACAAGAAGTGCTAAAGGAGGATATAAGGAAGCATCAAATATTCCACCGAGGAACTCCGTCTGACCAAAAGTTTGATAATGAGATACCTGTGTGGAATTTATATGTAGATGGCTCTTTTTGCATTACAGGCAGTGGAGAAGGAGTTATTTTGAATAGCCCCGATGAGATCGATGTGGAGTATGCTTTGCGTTTTCAATTTAAGGCTTCAAATAATAAGGATGAATATGAAGCTATGATCGTAGGTCTCAATCTAGCCAAAACTATGAAAGCAGAGCAGGTTGTTGCATTTAGTGACTCACAGTTGATTGTAAATCAAATGTTAGGAGTGTATGCAGCAAAAGGAGAATTAATGATCCAATATCATGCAAAAGCAAGGGAGATGGTATCAAGCTTTAGCGCAGTGCAGTTGATTAGAATACCAAGATTGGAGAATGCAAGAGCAGATACCTTAGCTCGGTTAGCCTCAGCCACGCGCACCGAGCTACGAAGAACAATCCCGATAGAAATCTTGGCTAGTCGGAGCATTGAGAAATATCTAGAGATGAAATTCATTGCCCTTGATTTAGGACCATCATGGATGGATCCTATCAGGGCCTATATTGAGGAGGGGGTTTTACCAACTGATAAACTCGCAGCCAAGAAACTGAAGTTTAAAGCTGCTCGTTATGTATTAACTAATGGCATTTTATATAGACGAGGAATTATAGCAGGTCTTACAAAGATGTGTGCATCCTTCTGAGGTGAAAGATTTGATTGAAGAAATCCATGAAGGGTCTTGTAGAGCCCATGTAACATATCGGACGCTTTTGCAAAGAATAATGACGCAGGGATATTATTGGCCAACGGTGAGGGCTGATTGTATAGCATATGCCAAAAAATGTGACAAATGTCAACGCTTTTCTTCTATCCGAAGAACTCCCCAAGTATTGTTAACACCCATTACTTCTCCTTGGCCATTTGCCATGTGGGGAATAGACTTGGTCGGACCACTTCCAATGACCAGGGGAAGATTTAAATATCTCGTGGTCGCTGTGGATTACTTTACTAAGTGGGTGAAAGTTGAGCCTCTTATTGATATAAAATATGACAAGGTGTATCAATTTATTTGGAAGAATATCATTTATAGATATGGTCTTCCCCATGCATTCATTACTGATCATGGAATCCAATTTGACAACGAGGAGTTTGCTGCATATTGTCACCAGTCAAACATATTGAAAACCCACTCTACACCAGGCCATCCCCAGAGCAATGGACAAACTGAGGTGATGAACAGAACGCTACTGAATGGTTTGAAAAAACGACTGGGTGATGCAAAGGCAAATGAGATTAACAAGCTACATTCTGGGCTGTGAGATTATCGTACTACATCGCGAGCAGCAACAGGAGAATCTCCGTACATGATGGAATTCGGAAGCGAAGCTGTTATACCTGCCGAGTTGGGCCTCCTCACACACAGGGTGCTGAATTTTAATTCTCCTATCAGTGGCTTGATGAGGCGATTGGATCTAGATATGCTCGAAGAAGTTAGAGAAGAAGCAACAATCAGGAATGTTGCATACCAACAACGAACAACTCTGTTTTACAACAGGAGGGTAAAAAAGTGTGATTTGAAGGAAGGAGACTATATGCTATAGAAAGTAATTCAAAAGCACAATAAACAGGAAGCTAACTGGCATGGACCCTACAGAGTAACAAAAGTTGTTCATCCAGGAACCTACAGGATTGAAACCTTGGAAGGAGAAGAATTTAAGAATGCATGGAATGCAGAACATCTACGCAAGTATTATCAGTAGTAGGAGTTTCTATGTAATGGAGTTCTCTTCAGTATGAATAAAGTGTTAAGTTTTATCCAGTTTTCTTCTTTTGATGAATTTTTTTTTGGAGTATTAGTGCTACACACTATGCATCAAGTTCATAATGATATCTACCAAATACGGTTGGTCGGTAAATAAAATCCACCAACTACGGTTGGTCGGTAAATAAAAATCCACCAGCCACGATTGGTCGGTAAATAAAAATCCACCAACTACGGTTGGTCGGTAAGTAAAATCCACCAACTATGGTTGGTCTGTAAATAAAAATCCACCAACTACGGTTGGTCGGTAAATAAAATCCACCAACTACGGTTGGTCGGTAAATAAAAATTCACCAACTATGGTTGGTCGGTAAATAAAAATCCACCAGCTACGGTTGGTTGGTAAATAAAAATCCACCAACTACGGTTAGTCGGTAAGTAAAATTCACGAACTACGGTTGATCGGTAAATAAAATCCACCAACTACGGTTGGTCGGTAAATAAAAATCCACCAACTACGGTTGGTCGGTAAATAAAAATCCACCAACTACGGTTGGTCGGTAAATAAAAATCCACCAGCTACGGTTAGTCGGTAAATAAAAATCCACCAACTACGGTTAGTTGGTAATAAAAATCCTTCAACCGGTTGGTCGGTAAAATAAAATCCACCGACTCCGGTTGATCGAAAAAATCAATTTTCTCCAACTCTTGTTGGTCGGGAACAAAAACCTCCAATTTTGGTTGGTCGGCAAATCAATCCAGGTTGGCAAGACCATGGGATGTAAGTCGTTTTATTGCTTAAGATCAAAGACTGATGAGTCACTATGGTGAAAAAGTAAAACATAATGGATATATCAAAATATGCACAAACAAAGACATTCTTCAAAAATACTTAGAAGAAAATAAAATAGCGAAAGATAAACTTTTCATTCAAATCGAGAAGGATTACATATGCTGTGGAAAGTAAAAACCATTACATAAAGATCCTATTCTACTGGTTTCTTTCCGTCTGCCTTTGAAACAGGTTTTACTCCAGCAGGAGGATCATCTAAGGCGTAAGGAGAATTTATGAAGTTCAGATCTCGAAGCATCCTCACATTCATCACATATGGTCGATTAAGCAAGTGCTCCGGGCGAGATATCTCAAAATTAGAATGAAGACTGTAGTCACCGAGATACTTGGAAATTAAGCATTGGGGAATTTCCCGAGTAGGAATCCAGCTCATATCAAGTTTGAAAGGTGGCACGGGCTACTCGAGCAATCCAGGGTCATAATAATCCCATAGATAATGGCCTTGCTCCAACTTTAACACCCCCAGGGCATTCAACCATTCTTGCTTGTAACCCTCGTTATTTGAATTTCGGATTCGATCATTGAGATGGTAAAGAGCTTCATTATATCCAGCCATCCAAAACTCTCTGGGCTGTTTGTGAAACTGGTAAGTTAACCTCTCCAGTTGCTCCTGGAGGTTCTTCACTAAAAGTTCTTTATTCTCTAAGGTAGAGCTTTGTATGGAAAGTTTCTCGTCGAGGTTCAGAATCTTCTTGGACATTTCTGATAAAGCCTGATTCTTCGCCGCCAACTGGAATGCTTGATTCTCCAAGGCTGTCTGCATTCTAGATTCTTTAATAGTAACCCGAGCAGTCCTTTCTCGTCCCCGAGAAGTTCTTTCTCGTTCGCGAGCAGAAGTAGAGGGTCCAGTCCTCTTTAAGGTTTCCAATTCATCTTTCAAATTGGAATTTTTGACCTCCAAGATAGAGAAACCTTCGTCATTGACAGGGACCAAGGATCCAGAGGTAGATGCTGCAGATTTCAGTTGAGATATCTCTCCTCGCAAAACATTATTTTCCTTCTCCAACAGTTTCGCGATTTGCCTATGCTCCTCGACCTCAACCCTTAAAATTTTCTCTTTTTTCTCGTAAATAGCAATGAACTTATCATATCCTTTATCAGCATTGAGTTGCTGATATTTTTTCTCATATCCCTGATGCAAAAGGGCGGAAGATTCCTTTTATTGTTATTGGAGTTCCTCGATGGTTCCTTAAAGGTCCTCAATCATCTCATAGTATGCCACATTATTGGCAACAGCTCGGTCAAGTAGGCATTTCAAATACTGATATGCTTCAACCGCTTGTTCAAAAGAATTTGGACCAAGGATGTCAACAATTTGAGCCTCATTTAGATCTGCATGGCCAGTCTTAAAGTAGTCATTGCATTTTTTCATCAGTTTAGTATCGTGAGCTGACAAGAGCTCCATCCTAGCCATAAACTAGTAAAGAAAAGAGATAGAAAGAATCAATGAGAATGCAGAAAGAGCAAGTAAAAGAAAAAGTTAAGACAAATGACCTAAAGTTTGAATTTTTATTTCATCAAACAATAAGTACAAAGTTCAAGATTACACTAGAAAGGAATAACAAAATTAAAACCCGAGCATCTTTACAGCTTTTCCTTGTGTTTTACAACTTCCTCGAGAAGCTGGGATGAGGAAGATGATTGCTCGAAAGATAATTACAGTTGCTCGGCTAAGGTACTGGTGGGCTGAAGTTGCTCGACTGAAGTGCTGGCAGGTTGAAATTGCTCGTAAAAAGTTTGAACAACTGGAACAGGAGGAGTTGGATCTCCAATCATCATAGAGGATTCCTCTGAGGCAGCTTTGTCCTCTTCTTCTTCTCTAGGAGAGGGAGGAGGACCATGAACATGATGCTGGAATAGGTCAGAATTCTCAGCGATCTTTAACTCCTGCAGAGCTGTAACCTATCCATCCCTGAAGTATTTAAGGCTAGCAAACTCCATCTGAGAAGACATAGCAGCTAGGCCTTTGTTCCAACCTTTGTCCCAGCTAGCGCTAAAGGACTTTTTGATAGCCTTTTTCCTTTTTTCTTTCTCCGAGGAGGTCCTTTCCCTAAGGAGCTCCTCGACAGCTTTCAACTTCCTTTCCACCTCCACTTTCTGGACATCAACTTCATAAAGTCTACCGACTTCCTCTTCAGCAGTTTTGAGCTTGTTCTTAAGCTCCTTAGTATTCTTGAGCTTCTCCTTGAGCTCTTTATTCTTCCTTTAAAACTCTTTCATCTTCTCCTCCAAACCTTTGGAGACCTCCACAGCTCGATCTCTCTCTTGCTCAATGGACTTGGCTTTCTTCTCCTAAACCATTTTATCTTCTTCATATTTTTGGCGAGAGTCCTTCAAGGACTGAGTTAAACCAATAAAAGCTTCCTCCATACCTCCCTAGGAGCTTAAAGCTTTAATAACCTCACCCTTCTTCAAAACACTGTTAAAACATGTCACCAACTGAAGAAAGAAAAATTTTGAGTCAATACAGGGACATATTAGTAAAAAGTGAAAACTTAAATACTTACTGAGGCAATATGTTGAGTAGCCAATGCAGTGACCCTATCACGAGGAAGAGCATCTTCAACACCTTGGATTTCTGGGATGATCCAAGACTTCACAGAACCCAAGGCAGAGGTCGGAGGAACAAAAGTGGGAATACCACTCTCAGCATTTAAAGCCTGAGAGATAGGTCCAACAGGTCTCTCAGACGAACTTTTCTTTGAATTTTTTGGAGGAGCAGGAATATCTTCGACCAAAGAAGAAGTCTTGGTTGGTGAAATGACAATTACCTCACTAGGAGGAGAAATAACTACAGCCTTGCTTAGAGCCATTGGGGGCTTTTCAATAACTTTCTTGACACCCACTAGAGGGGGTGCATCAATGTTTCTTATTCCTTCTTCTGGAACATCCTTCTTGTTTTTCTTGGTCTCCACCTTGGCAGAGTCTGATTTGTCAAAGAAGGCAGGAGCTCTTCTTCTCTTCATTATACTACTAATGGGAATGTTTGACTCTGAAGAAGAACCTTCCACACTATTATCAGCAGCTAGTACTTGGTCGATATCAACCACTACTGGACAAGCAGTAAAGGAGGAAGTATAGCTCTTGTACTGCAATAAGTAAGAGGCTGATCTGATATGTTCGTCAGCAGCGGACTGGTATAGACTCCAGATAAGTTTCAAATGCCTTAAATTGACATCATTTTCCTTAGGAGATTTTCTTTTGCTATCAACTGCAAATAATCAAAAATTAAATGTCAATGACACATTTTATCAAACACAAAGGAAGCATAATTTCAAAAATAAAATAAAAATAAAAACAACCTATCCCATTGCCATAAGGAGGACATCTAGGACCTTTATATATTTCATCTCCAGTTAAGGGAGGGTGTTGCCAATTTTTCATAACCACTCCATGTTCAAAATAATCCCTATTGGCATCGGGAAGATTGACAACTAACGCCCTATTCAAAAACCTAGTTTTTAAGTAAAAATTATTATCACTAACGACCCATCTGTAACAGTACATTATCTCTGGAATCCCTAAACGGGTCCCATGAAGCTGATTTAACGTATGGACTCCATTGAATATTCTTCAGGTATTTGGAGATATTTTTGCAGGTACAACATCAAAATATTGATAGAATTCCAAACATAAAGGGTTTGGAGGAAAAGAAAAGCCACATTCGGCCACAAAGAGACTTGGGAACCAATGTCCCTCAGCCAAAGAGAAATAGTCAGAAGGTTCAGAGAGTTCCTCCAAAATGACCCATAAAGAAATTAAAAATTCAGAACGAAATTTGTCAAGAGATTCAACAGGGTAAACCACGATGAACAGAATAAGTAAAAGAAAAGGAAGAAGAGCTTACAGGAGAAGACTGAGTCAGTTGACAACGAATAATGGAGGAAACGAACGCACAAGATAGGGAGGAAATGAAAAGTTTGAAGACACAGGTTTGAAAAGTAAAAGATGATAGGATTTCTTCCCATGTTCAAATACTTTTCCTCGAGAACAGAAAAAGCAATGATTACCAAGGTAGACGTTTGCACTACCGGCGACTAAAAGGAGAAAAAAGGCACAAAAACTGAAGCAGTTAGAAAAATTCAAAAAGTCTGATTCTATGAATTCAAAAGAATAAATAAATACAAGGAAAACGCTCCTAAAATTCAGGATGACTATTTAATCCCGCCATATTTCGAGAATAATGTTCCACACTCCTCCTCAATCTCGAACTGTGAAACATTGGGGGCTTTTGTTGATACCAAATTTAGTCCGCTGACATGGACCAATCACATGAAGACACGTGCCAATTTACATGGTAAATGCGAATACTCCAGAATGAACAAATCAAAACCACCGAGCAACTAATGAATGCCGAGAAACTCAAGCGTGACGAGCAACTCAAGCGTGGCGAGCAACTTAGGCGGTCCGAGCAGCTTAAGCGGTCCGAGCTACATAAGTATACAGTGTATCCATATCAAGACAATCTAGGATATAATTACGCGCTAAATGCTCATTAATATAGTATAGATATACATGTCTACTGGGTAACAGCGCATTGTCCTTCCATTTGTACAGCCTCTAGGGCTATAAATACATTGTAACCTCCTCATTAGCAGGGGACCGGAATTTCTTGGTAAATCCATTATCGAGAATTCTGCAAACAGTCAGCAATAACAAATACAGTGGACGTAGGCCATTTTTATAAGGCTGAACCACTTTAAAAATCTTTTGTCTTACTTATTTTTATCCGTGATTAATAAATTAGAGATAATCTAATTTTTTACATCAACACACAAGTTTATGATTTAAACCTAGTTCTTATTTTTACTTTCCAATGCACGATCGATCGAAGTTTTTGAGTTGAGATTTTTTCACGTTTATGTCAATCTTGATCCCCAGTAATTGCCCTCAGATCCCCAATTATAGCTTGATCATATTTTGAAAATGTCCACGTTGTCCACCATAAAACCATAATCTTTCATCTTGTAAAAAAATACATATTTATATGTTGCTTCATACTAACATGGTTTTACAGAAATTTTAATATCTATATCCCTTCCATAATGGTCACGTGAATGTTGTTTTGTGTGAGTAGTTCCTACGATGGTTTCTCGGTAGTTATTTTCTTAATAGATTTGTTTTGGTTGTAATAAGTAAGTTGTTTTCAATTATTGCGTTAATTGATATATATATATATATATATATATAGAGAGAGAGAGAGAGAGAGGAGTTTTTTATAGGATGTAATAGTTTTTACAAGTTATAATCATGTATTTACATGGATTATGGCCTTGGAAAACGTTTCATAGATTTAGGTGAAGTTTTGAACAAGTTATGGTGGTTTTTATAGTCTATTTGCGAACTCGAGATGGAGATAAAGGGTTACAGACCCGGATCAATCCGAACCCTATTTGGATCGATCGATATAAGTCTTGGAACGATACGGACCTTGACAGGTTGTGCAGTTTTGCTAATTTTTATATTTATCATCGATTTGTGCAATGGATTTTTATCCCGATCATTCCCGATTTAGAATGGAGCATTTCCATAGGTTTGATGCATAAATCACTCCAGGTTATAAATCAGTTTACTTCGAAGAAGATTCTTGTTCTAAAGGAATCCTACTTCAAGTGGGATTCTTGATCTTGAAGAGTTCTACTTTAAGAGGAACTCTAGGTCACGATAGAAAGGGGAATTTAATTCCTATTTGAGTTGTGATTGCATGTTATTGTATTTTAATATGATTGTACCATCTTACTAATGCTAATAATTACCATACACTAATTAATCGATTAATTAGGTTCGCACGTTATTATGGACAACACGGATTATTCTTGTGATCGGACTAAATCACATTTTTTTAGAAAATTCATTTTTATTTATTCCTTTCTAAATTGAATTTAAATAAGGCATTCCCCTTAAGCGATGCATTGCGCTACCACCGGGTGTCTCAAACAATAGGCAAGGAGCGTCATATCGACGTTCGGATGCGACGAGAAATACACAAGGATTCCTGCAACAATCTGGACGTGTAGTCCAGGATACTAAACTTAGGCTAGTGACTTGGAACATAGGGAGCATGACAGGGAAAATAATGGAGTTAATAGATACCATGATAAGAAGAAAAGTTAACATAACTTGTTTACAAGAAACTAAATGGGTCGGTGAAAAAGATAAAGGGTTTAAATTATATTATACAAGGAAACATAGAAATAGGAACAAAGTTGGAATATTAGTAGATAAGAAATTTAAGGATGATATCGTGATCGTTATAAGGAAAGGTGATAGACTTATACTTGTAAAACTGATATTAGGTGAAAATATAATTAATATTGATAGTGCTTATGCACCCCAAGTAGGATTAGATGAACACACGAAAGTACAATTTTGGGAACAAATGGATGAACTAACTAAAAAAATACCCATAGTTGAGAAAATCTAGATAGGGGATATTTTAATGTCCATGTAGGAGAAGATCATGTAGGATATGAGATAGTGCATGGAGGATATGGTTTTGGAGATAGGAACGATAGTGGATAGTCTATCTTAGATTTTACAATGGCTCGTGATTGTACTAGTAAACACATGTTTTAAAAAGAGGCATGAACATTTATTACCTTATAAAAGTGTAACGCATAAGAGCTAAATAGATTTTTTCATTATAAGGAAAAGAGACCAATTAACGTGTAAAGATTGTAAGGTTATCCCGAAAGAGAGATTAATCTCATAACATAGGATAATGGTGTTGGATATAAATATTAAAAATCAATCACGAGTGAAAAGAGAAGATTAACCCACGAACTAGGTGGTGAAACTTAAAAGGAGAGGAATTAGAACTATTTAAAGATAAAGTATTAGATGAAGCATCATGAAATACTGAAGAAATGACTAATATAATGTGGAATAAGATGGCCATGTGCCTTAGGAGAATATCAAAAGAAATTCTTGGAGAATTAAAAGGCAAGGGGCCACAATATAAAGAAGCTTGGTGGTGGAATGAAGAAGTACAAAATATTGTAAAAATCAGAAGGGAGTGCTTTAAAACATGGAAAACAAATAGAAATAAAGCAAATTTTGAGCAATATAAATGGCCTAAAAAGGAAGTTAAGAAAGTGGTAAGAGATGCTAAGTTAAAAGCATATGATGATCTTTATACAAAATTAAGAACACAAGAAGGGGAAAAAGTATTTATAAGCTTGCTAAACTTAGGGACATGAAAAATAAAAGATTTTAATAATGTTAAGTGTATTCAAAGTGATGATTCGAGAGTCCTAGTCAAAGATGATGAGATTATGGAAAGATGAAAAAACTATTTTAAGAGGTTATTAATTGGAGATAATGGGAGCGTATTACATAGAGGAACTGAGGGAGACTCGAGAAAATATATTTTTTTGCAGAATTAGGACACTAGAGGTTAGTATTGCTCTAAAAAAGATGAAAATAAGGAGGGCTTTAGGACCAGATGGTATCCCTTTGAGGTTTGGAAGTGCTTAGGTGAGGGAGGAGTATCTTGGCTTAAAAAATTATTTAATAAAATTGTAATGACTAATAAGATGTCCGATGAATGAAGAAAAAATATTTTAGTACCTATTTATAAAACTAAAAGTGACATACAAAGCTGTTTAAATTATCGTGGTATTAAGTTAATGAGTTATACAACGAAACTTTGGGAGAGAGTGGTTGAATATAGATTAAAATGGAAAGTAACATTATTTGAGAATTAATTTGGGTTTATGCGTGGAAGGTCAACAATGGAAGCAATATATTTATTTAGAAGATTAATAGAGAGGTATAGGGATAAAAAGAAGGATCTACATATGATTTTTATAGATTTGGAGAAGGTGTATGATATGAAACCCAGATATATAATTTGGTTGGTTCTACATAAAAAAGGAGTGACTCGTAGATATATTAATGTGGTCAAGGATATGTATGATGGAACCATGACTACAGTAAGAACATCAAATGTAGAAAGAAGTGAATTTTCAATTAATGTAGGTCTGCACCAAGGTTCAACATTAACTCCTTATCTTTTTGCTCTTATTGTGGATGAGTTGACTAGACAAATACAAGATGGGGTGTGGTGGTGTATGCTATTTGCAAATGATTTTATTTTAGTGGATGAGACTAAGAAAATAATTAATGCTAGATTGGAATTGCGGAAAGAAACTCTAGAAACAAGAGGATTAAAAATAAGCAGGACTAAAACAGAATAGGTAGAGTGCAATTTTATTAGTAATAGGAGGACAAATGGAGATGTGGTGAAATTGGAGGGGTAAGAGATACCAAGAAATATTTATTCTTATTATTTAGGCTCGATTATCTAAAAAGATGAAAATATTAGTGATGATGTTACTCATAGAATTAGAAAAGTATGGGTTAAGTGGAGAACTGCTATCGGCGTATTGTGTGATAAGTGTATACCTTTAAAATTAAAAGAGAAATTTTATAGGAAGATCGTTAGATTCGCCATGTTATATGGGACAGAGTGTTGGGCAATTAAGAAACAAAATGTGCTGAAAATAAGTGTGGCGGAGATGGGAATGCTAAGATGACTTTATGGTAAAACTTGAAAGGATAAAATTAGAAATGAACAAATTCGTGAAACGATAAAAGTAGCTACGATGAAAGATAAATTGAGAGAAAATCGAATTAGATAGTTTGGACACGTAAAGCGTAGACCAGTGGATTCTCTCATAAAGAAAAGTGATTTAATTAGTATTGATGGTAAGACAAGGGGTAGAGGTAGGCCTAAATTGACTTGGTGGGATATTATAAAAAGGACATGATATCACGTGGTTTAAATGAAGATACACTACACCAAAACCAGGAATCTGGCACGGTTTAAAACTGTGCCAGATAAAATCTGGCACGGTTTTGAACTGTGCCAGAATCAGGTGTTCCAAAATGGGATTTTTTTTCTGGCACGGCTCAAAAGTGTGCCAGATTCAGCCAAACAGGAACACTTCTGACACACTTTTAAACCGTGCCAGAATTTGATATTTCTGGAACACTTTTGGCACAGTTTTTAACTGTGCCAGATTCAGCCAAACAGGAACACTTCTGGCACACTTTTAAACCGTGCCGGAAGTTGATATTTCTGGCACACTTTTGGCACAGTTTTTAACTGTGTCAGATTCAGCACAGTTTAAAAAAATTTGACACAGTTCAAAACCGTGCCAAAATATGATACACTTTTGCCAAGATTTTGAACTGTGTCAATTTTTTTTTAATAAAAAAAAATTTATTTGAAAGCACAAAATTCACAAATTAATAATATTGCGCGTTATTAATAAACTAATGTACATACAAACTTCAAAATATTACAAGTCTTTAACAGCTCACAGGTCCAAAAAAAATTGGGCAGAGTTTCCTCTATTTTCTAGACGTTCCAAAGCCTGTTAATACAAAACCTGCCTAACATAAAGCCCGCACGGCCACAAAATATAACAATTAGCTTACAAAAGCCCTCATGGCCATAAAAGTCAATAATAAAACAATAAAAGACCGTACGGTCATGACGCAAAAAAATGAAATCATTAATAAACCCCTTGTTGTAAATCATTGAGTTCTTTGTGTGTTCCAGGTGAATAAAAGTCAACGATAAACTGTTATCCTGCAAAAAAAAAATAGAATACAAAAAAATTATGATATTAGTAACCCAATAATTTACAAAAAAAAAAAAATATTCAAAACAAAAAAAATACATATATGAGTGGAAATTATCATCATACTTACAAACCGGGAGATCCGGGACTACACGGTCAGTTCTTACAAGTTACATTGGTCCCGTGCGAGGTGTTCGTGCCTCTTACGGAGTCGTTTGGGGGACGATTTGGGTTTTCACCCTTTAATGGCATGTTTTTAAGTTGAAGTGTTGATTTTTGCAAATTATCGTCATACATACAAACCGGGAGATCCGGGACTACGCTGCCAGTTCCTACAAGTTACATGGGTCCCGTGCGAGGTGTTCGTGCCTCCTACGGGGTCGTTTGGGGGCCGATTTGGGTTTTCACCCTTTAACGACATGTTTTTAACTCTAAGTGTGATTTTTGCAAATTATCATCATACTCTCAAATCGGGAGACTCGGGACTACGCGGTCAGTTCCTAAAAGTTGCATTGGTCCCGTGCGAGGTGTTTGAGACTCTTACGGGGTCGTTTGGGGGCTGGTTTGAGTTTTCACCCTTTAAGGGCATGTTTTTAACTCTAAGTGTGATTTTTTCAAATTATCGTCATATTCTCAAATCGGGAGACCCGGGACTACGTGGTCAGTTCCTACAAGTTACATTGGTCCCGTGCGAGGTGTTCGTGCCTCCTACGGGATCGTTTGGGTGCGCGTTTGGGTTTTCACCCTTTAATGACATGTTTTTAACTCTAAGTGTGATTTTTACAAATTATCGTCATATTCTCAAATCGGGAGACCACGGACTACGCGGTCAGTTCCTATAAGTTACATTGGTCCCGTGTAAGGTGTTTGTGCCTCCTACGGGGTCGTTTGGGGGTTGGTTTGGGTTTTCACCCTTTAACGGCATGTTTTTAACTCTAAGTGTGATTTTTACAAATTATCGTCATACTCTCAAACCGGGAGACCCGGGACTACGCGGTCAGTTCCTACAAGTTGCATTGGTCCCGTGCGAGGTGTTCGAGCCTCCTACGGGGTCGTTTGGGGGCCGGTTTGGGTTTTCACCCTTTAACGGCACGTTTTTAAGTTTAAGTATGATTTTTGCAAATTATCATCATACTTAAAAACCGGGAGATCCGGGACTACGCTGTCAGTTCCTACAAGCTACATGGGTCCCGTGCGAGGTGTTCGTGCCTCCTACGGGGTCGTTTGGGGTCGGTTTGAGTTTTCACCCTTTAACGGCATGTTTTTAACTCTAAGTGTGATTTTTGTAAACTATCGTCATACTCTCAAACCGGGAGACCCGGGACTACGCGGTCAGTTCCTACAAGTTACATTGGTCCCGTGCGAGGTGTTCGAGCCTCCTACGGGGTCGTTTGGGGGCCGGTTTGGATTTTCACCCTTTAACGACATGTTTTTAAGTTTAAGTGTGATTTTTGCAAATTTTCGTCATACTTACAAACTGGGAGATCCTGGACTACGCTGCCAGTTCCTACAAGTTACATGGGTCCCGTGCGAGGTGTTCGTGCCTCCTACGGGGTCGTTTGGGGGCCGGTTTGGGTTTTCAACTTTTAATGGCATGTTTTTAAGTTTAAGTGGCTGATTTTTGCAAATTATCATCATACTTACAAACCGGGAGATCCAGGACTACGCTGCCAGTTCCTACAAGTTACATGGGTCCCGTGCGAGGTGTTCGTGCCTCCTACGGGGTCGTTTGGTGGCCGATTTGGGTTTTCACCCTTTAACGGCATGTTTTTAACTCTAAGTGTGATTTTTGCAAATTATCGTCATACTCTCAAACCGAAAGACTCGGGACTACGCGGTCAGTTCCTAAAAGTTGCATTGGTCCCGTGCGAGGTGTTTGAGACTGTTACGGGGTCGTTTGGGGGCTGGTTTGAGTTTTCACCCTTTAACGGCATGTTTTTAACTATAATTGTGATTTTTGCAAATTATCGTCATATTCTCAAACCAGGAGACCCAGGACTACGCGGTCAGTTCCTACAAGTTACATTGGTCCCGTGCGAGGTGTTCGTGCCTCCTACGGGGTCGTTTGGGGGCGCGTTTGGGTTTTCACCCTTTAACGACATGTTTTTAACTCTAAGTGTGATTTTTGTAAATTATCGTCATATTCTCAAATCGAGAGACCACGGACTACGCGGTCAGTTCCTATAAGTTACATTGGTCTCGTGCAAGGTGTTCGTGCCTCCTACGGGGTCGTTTGGAGGTTGGTTTGGGTTTTCACCCTTTAACGACTTGTTTTTAAGTCTATGTGTGATTTTTGCAAATTATCATCATACTCTCAAACCGGGAGACTCGGGACGATGCGGTCATTTCCTACAAGTTACATTGGTCCCGTGCGAGGTGTTCGTGCCTCCTATGGGGTCGTTTGGGGACTGGTTTGGGTTTTCACCCTTTAACGACATGTTTTTAACTCTAAGTGTGATTTTTGCAAATTATCGTCATACTCTCAAACCGGGAGACCCGAGACTACGCGGTTAGTTCCTACAAGTTACATTGGTCCCGTGCGAGGTGTTTGTGCCTCCTACGGGGTCGTTTGGGGGCTAGTTTGGGTTTTCACCCATTAACGACTTATTTTTAAGCATAATATAGATATTTTGAGACTTATTTACTTTGAACATAGTAGCCAACTTCCTTTCAATTTCAAATTATGCATAAATGTATATTATACCATTGTATCATGGACTAGTCACATCAATCATCACGTTTAATTAACGGAAAATTACATAGTCCCTGAACCTACCAAAGCATCAATTCAATTCAATGCCATATTAATATGCAGCCCATCATGATGTTAACACAATAAGTAATTTGTATCCCATTACGATGTTAAATAATGTTTACCATTTGATCAACCAACATTAAGACTGTCTTCAATGAAAATTTTCGACCACAATACACAAATAAATCTTCAAGACTCGGTCCCAACAATGATGATGAGGTGAATTTATATCTAAAAAGCATCAATGAAACACTAAAATAGGCAACAATGATTGAGAAACAGAAGTGAGAATGAATGAAGAAAAGAGCACATCATGAAAAAAATTCAGCAAATAGAAAAATTCAGCAAATAAAAACATTTAGCAATATGCATAAAAAAAGAAAATAAACAAAAAAAATTTACCAGTGAATGAAGATAAGAGCAGGAGGGGGAGGCATGCATTGTCCTCACACACATAGGTCCGCCACCGGACGCAAGAGATGTCCACGGGAAGTGCACTGGGAGGAGGTCGCAGCAGGGTTGTCCGGGGCAGGGAAGGCATCAACAGCAGCAGCCGGGGCAAGGGTGGGAGAGGAGAGGAGAGGAGGGGAGGGAGCAACAGCAACAGCCGCAGCAGGGCTGTCCATAGATGGGAACCATCCTAAAGTAATTAAAATTAACTAACATACTGAAGAAAAATAATTAACTAACATACTGAAAAAAAATAACTAATATACTGGAAAAAAATAACGTACTGAATGCATGGGATAAAATGTGTAGGCTGCTGGACTGCTGCTGCCGAGCCAGCCGGGTGCTCCATCCTGTCGAGTCGGGCCCAGGTGCTGCTGCTGTTGCGAGGAGAGGGGAGGGAGAGGGAGAGGGAGAAAAGAGGAGAGGGAGAAAAGAGGAGAGGGGAGTGAGTTCATTTATACGGTCAATGGCCCTGCCATGTGAATTCTAGTATAACTAACTAAATACTAAGACTAAACAGTAGAACATTAATAGAGTTAGCTAACTGAATTTCTAACACAAACAAAACTCAAACAAAACTAAGTTAACAAGTAGGACTCAAACCACAAAGAAAGATCACATAGGGGTCGGTTAGACCTTTGACAAACCTTCTAATATAACCTCTGAGACATAAAAAACTTTTCATATCAGGTTGGTTGAACAGGTCACTGAGACATTTTAACAATTTTAGCATAACTTGAAGCCCAAAAAATTGATCACAAACTATATATATGTATATACTTCCAAAAATAGGATTTCTTGAGATTATGGTTACTCAAAATTTGGTACGTCAACTCATATGCTACGCGTGTGTTCAAGTGGGCATATGATTTCCTACTATAATTTCAGCGTGCAACTTATTAAAAAAAGGTGAATATGCGATCAACCTCTATATATGCATTTTTATTTATGAGAATTTGAGCAGCATGAGATATTAAAACAAAATTTTGATATGAGTTGGAAGAAAACTTCTTCACTCTAAAAGCTATGCATTTTCACTTGTTTGTAATGTTATAATAATAGAAATATGTTTGGAACTAGGACATGTTAGGGCCATCTTAATATTTTACGTATTTCTTTGAATTGTATATTTTTTAAACTGTAGAAGATTCTCTTTTGGGTGAGTTCTAACTTCTATGAGTATACTTGAGAAGTTAAAATGTTAGGTGCAATGAAGTATGGAAGATGAGATTTCCTTAATGAAATGGAAGGATTATACAAAAAGCTAAAACACAACCCACGAAAATATCAAAATCCTTCTCCTTGGGTGATTTTTCATCTGTTATAGGAACACATTTCTAGTCAACAATGTACCATTTTCTTTTGCAGTTCCACATACACCTAGGATGGATAATAAGAATTAATATGGATACAAAGAGGTTCCCAACCCATGCTTCCATATCCCATATGACTAAAATAAGTCATAAGTATACCTCTAGTGGTGTTTACACAGAGCCACGTGTCACAGGCTCCCATTGATCTACCATTTGGAAGTTCCTCAGTTATAAGGATCCTAGAGACTTCTCACGGCTATAACTAACTGTTGCAACATCCTACAAGCACTATAAAACATATTGAACTCTTTCATGTCCGTAAAATGTAGAAGGGACCAATGTATGACAGAAAGACTGATGTCATTGGAGAATAGGGTTACAATGAGCACTAATGAATAACACCAATATTACTTCAATATCAAGAAAAGTAACTAGGGAATTGAGATTATTAATAATTAAGAGATGGAAACTTGCATGTTAAAATCTAGGAAATACTCCCAAAATAAAAAGGAACAACAGTCAAATTAATTCATACTCAACAAATCTTATATAGTGCGAAACATGTGCGGATGGGTGAGAAATAATATATGTTTACTTAAAGAATATACGTTCATTCAAGTCCTTATAAAATCCTATAAACAAGTCGACTAGAAATTAAACATCCTTATGTTTTGCACTTAAAGGATGCAAAAGGGAACCGAATTCAATATTATCTTAAAACTTTGAGGGTGTATTTGGGAACCATAATTCCAAGGCATGGATTTAGAATTGAAATATTTTTAATTCAAAATTTGAATTTTTAAACTGTAAATATTGTGATCCAAGAAATATAATTGAGGGTTCCCAAAGACACCGTGAACCTTACCCTTGCACGTCATTTTTTTCATCACGGAAATGCAGCTAAGTGGGTGCCACAAACTATTGATCTCAAGATTACATGGTAAGACTATCCACCATCCATAGGAGTGGCTATGGTTTATGTCCCACTATGGAGTTTCACACCCCTTTGGGCTAATTTAAAATGGAAAGGACTGCCTAAAGGTGTCTAATTCATCTGATTTCTTTAAAAACAAAATCTCTCTAGTTGGGACATGTTATCATCTAGCAGTTTTTAAAAAAGGAAAGAGTGTTCCATTTCCTCAATATGACACCACGTCGAGATCATGTCTCTAACTCGCAATTATTTCATTTTCTCAAAAGTCACAAGTCTATCTCTTTGCCACCAAACTATGAGAGACTGTCCAACCTCTTATTTTTCTTAAGATTTGCATGCCTCTATCACAAAGTTTGGTGATAAAATAAACAATAATGAGCCAACATGTAGCATTTAGCACACATTTTATGTAGGAGACTAGGGAGGACCATCCCTACTAGGAGGGAGCTCCGCATATTACTCATCACACACTAGGAATTCGGAGGTCCACTAGAGCCCCAAAATTGCGAGCGCATTCAAATGCTATGAGTTTGGGGTGATCGGACACCTGGTCACAGAATGCCCAAAGAAGAAGAAGGTATTCTTCTCTCCATGGACGAGGACCCAAAATTTGAGGATGTAGCTGATCCACTAGTCACGCATGAGACTTTGCTCACCCGCGTTATGTACCCCAAGACAAATGGATATCCTCTATGAGTTCGTTGGCAACCGCCTTTAAGAGGGAAGTGATATATATAATAAAAGGGGTATATATGGACCGCCCACTACGATCAACCTCCACTGATAACATCCACTAGAGTAGGTATGTTCACACACACACACACACACACACACACATATATATATATACACAATCAAATAAAAATGGCTACCCATGCATATGTCACTCGCAACACTAGCTTATAATCATCGAGTCTAACCCTGACTCCCGAATCCAAAATTAGTCACTTACTTATTTAAATTCACAATTATATATTATTTTGAAAACTAATCCATCTGAATTCAGTCATATTCCAATTCTATCTAATCCATCTGAATTCAATCATATTCCAATTCTATCTATTATTCCCAATCAAATCCACTACTGTATTTTTTAGTATTGTTCGTCCTAAACACTCTTAATTCCACACCCCCATTCTATCCTTGACTAACCCGATGTGATACCATGTACATATCAATCCTAAAAGTCCTAAACATCAACTATCGACCTCCTAAAATAACCCAGATCTCAACCGATTAACAACAGAATTAAAATAACAAACCTGGACAAACAATTTGCCCGAACTGGTTCACCCAGGGTTCTAGCCTAGGCAGGGATATTCTTGGTGGGGGGTTTCATCATCATCCTCACCCCATATCAGTCCCATTCTTCCTCCAAACCTAGAATATTATCACCCTAACATTCTGAAACAATGATATACATTTTTTTATGTCTCAATTCATCCAATAACAATCCAAATCATGAGATTCAACATCAAATTTTCTAATTAATTCACACCTTAATTCTAATGTTAATTACACCATTTTCCTGATTTATAATTTAAGATCCCATATTTCTTTATCATGATCAATACTCACATTTTTAATCAATATTTCATCTCACATATAATCAAACCTAAGATTTCATCATAATCTAAAGGTTATTTGGATTGAAAAGAGTATTGGATGAATATTACTAGGTGAAGCACATGATCAAGGTTATTCATGCCATTAGGTGAAGCACATGATCAAGGACATTTCACACCTAAGATTTCATAAATATCATAATCTAATGGCATGGTGAAGCACATGCCATTAGGCTAACCCCTTGTGGTTGAAAAGATATCAGTGGGAAAAATAGTCATAACAAGCAACTTAAATTAATCGATAACAAAAAACCATACTGACGTAACCATCCACGAATGCAAAATGATTTGAGATCTGCGACTAATCAAAAAATGATGAGTTACCATACTTTGGTACCTCTTAGGGTGTTCGCACCTCTTTTTTATCCACTCGGTTACTATTATGAGTTTTCGACTCCTAAATCCTATATTTAATTCTAAAATAATCGTACAGTAGTCAATTGCGGACCGGGAGTCCAATGAGGACACGGTCACATCCCTAGGTTACTTTTGTACGTCCTGAGGTATCCGTGCCTCATTTCGTGCCACTCAGATCGTGAAATATAAAGCTTCTCTTTTTAGATTGTTTAAAGATCCAGACACTAATTTTTGTGTTTACTATTTTTTCATTTAAAGTAAAACTTTAACTTATGCTTGTCTTTTTAATTATTGCTTTCGAGTACCACCTCATATGTTGGAATTTTTGTCCCAACACTTAGTGACTTGAATATTAAGATTTAGCATTTAATATGGTGTTGGATAACATTAACAAGTTTTTCACTGGTGATGCATATTTGAATTAATTGGGTCCATCACATATATCACAAAATAATATCATAATCGAATAGTACTTAAAATTAATGGCATAAACTACTTGAAAATGACATAAATTAATTAACAGAAACAAACATATCAATAATTCTAACTAAAATTCACCCAAACAAGTATACAAATATTATCATAAATTGAGCTTAAAATTATGATACAACAACCAATTGACAATCCGGGTTTTCAATTGGCTCACCCTCAACCTCCTATCTCCACTACAAATCAAACCAGCAAAAAACTAATGATATTAAGAAATAACCAAGAATTAAAATTACCTTTTATCCGTATCAATTCGATGATACTATAACTTGAATGCTCGAGACTAGATCAAATATTTAAACACTGAACCCTGCCAAATACCCATAAATGAAAAATATATGATTGCCATTAAAAGAATATAATTATGATACAAAGGAGATAAATTGAAGAAGAAAGAGGGAGGGGGGACAAGAACTCTCGAAAACAAAGTAAAAAAAATTATTTCAACGATGGATGCATTCATCTAACATGCAATTTATAAAGTATTTATAACTTGTAGCCTATTTGCCAACAAATTACATTTACTACATAACACCATCACATAATAGTTAAATGATTATCATTTTAGGATATAATGAAATTATTTGATTCAAAACTTTTTTTCTTCTGTTCAAGTCATCTATAGAAGGAGAAAATAATATCATGTTTTTCGATATTTAAGCATTTCCAGTGCTCTAAAAAGATCATAATAAGAACATTATTGAAAAAATGAAAATAGTCTTTCTTAGGCATATAAATCCACTACGAGATGAGAATAGCCAACATAGACTATGATGCACCAATGCAACATATAATGGATTTTAAGCTTTAATTCTAGATAATAATTGAACAAATAATGAATAATCGCCTTTAGACAAGATTATAACATCACACTATATTTTTTGACTAGGTTTTCTAAGGTGGATCAATTGTTCTGCTTTTTATTCATTGTTAGTTAATGGAATTAACTGGGATAAAGCATAGCACACCTTAGTATTTATATATGCCTAGAACCACTATTTGATAGAGATATATGAGCCTATAGAATAGATACTTAGGTATCTTGAATTCAATTGTAAGTAAACTACAACAACATATCGGGCTTAGTTTTTTTTATTGGCAGTATAGCGGCACCACCTTAAAATTTAATTGAATTAAATCTCGCATTTTTAATTGGAAATTAATTTTTTCATTGATGATTATAATCTTTCAAAAATGAATTTAAATTTCACTCACGGTTTTTAGTCTTAAAGTAAAAGGTTTTAATTAGAATAAAGTTATAAGGACTGAAAATATAATTGGACATTATTCTAAATTAAGGGGATGTAAGCCAAGATTTCCATTTATATTTAAAAATTGTGATGTGATTAGTTCCTCATGTTAGTATTTTTCTTTCCTCCCCATAGGAGGTAATTGATCACAGAATCACGATATCTTAAAATTTACGGTAATTATTTCTAATAAAATGTTGAATGTATTCGGTCTTCCCATCAAGGAAGTTTTATATTAACATTTTAATTTAAAAAAAATGATTGATAAGAAGTTGTAAAACACCGATGTTGACGATGGCACTCAAGTAAGAATAATGTTCTTAAAATAACCTTCATCATTGATTTAACAAGCGATTATTTGGATTATATATGGTGGGAAAACCAATATTCATTTCATAATTTGGGACTGAGCATCATCGGTAGGTAGTGGATGGCATTGGTTTTTGAGAAGAGATTTACATCTTTCCTGAAAGGGAGGTGAAAGGATAAGGCTAAATCTCAGGTGCAACGGTTTGGGATTAAGAATGTTCATATTCCTCGGTAGTAATGAAAAAGCTAAAAGGCGGGTGTTAAAGCATATTTGAAAGTAGACCTCTTTATATTATTTATTTAATATTTATTGATATTAAATATTTATTCAACTTATTACTTTATTACATTTATTTTGATGAGAATAAACAATACTATACTATTATTATTTTGATGATAACAAACTACATTAAAGTCTATTTTATGTAATTATATCATATACTATTCTATAGTTTATTTTATTATCTTTGTTTGATATTTTTATTAGTTACATATTATTATTTTATAGCTTATAATAGTGTATTATATAAAATTAGTACATATTATTTTGATTACATATTTGATATTTATTTTAGCTTGTATACAATTTGTTATTTTATATCTTATAAAATATTTATGTAAAGTTAGTGTGAGTTCATAAAATATCACAATAAAGGAATCCACGAAAACAATCACAAAGAGCAGAAAGTAAAAGGAATCACAAGCACAACAACGATATACATAGTTCGGCAACTAGCCTACGTCCACGGAAAGGTGACTTGTTCTTTTTAAGTGTCTCTCAAAATCTCAAGTTTCAATCCCTTTGTCCCGGGTCAGGGTTTATAATATATAGATCTTATTTCGTAGAGGTTGAGTTGCTTAAGTAACTCAATAGTCACATTGGATATATCATGAACCACCTGAATATCTTTACCGATATTCTTGGAGGTTGATTTGAGTATATCCTTAAATGTTTTATTGTATATAAAATACACGTTTTCTGGTCGAACATTTGATTTGGGTCCGCCAGCCCTTTAAGCGGCTTGGGCTTGTTAGTCTACTCTCATTGACCATAACAAATGGGTCCCCACAATTGACCCTAAACATTTTGGGCTTTTATGAGTTACGGGCCAATAATTTTTAACTATACTAGTGGCCTTAGAACTGGAGTGGAATTTTTGTAGATTTGGTGAAGTTAATGAGGGTACCCTCGTTATGAGACAAACACCATGGCCTACTTGTTAGTCAATTGAATGAGCGAGGGTGATGTTGCCCGACCAGACATTATATCGCCAAAAATTATTCGCGAGATGGTGTGTGATTATTATCACCGAACTTCAAACCATAGATACAGTTCCTTTCGTCAGTTAAGTTTAGTGCACCTTCTTCATTGCTTTCTAAGCTTTGCAACGTTCGTCTTCTTCAGTGTCTTCTTTTTCCTCAGAGATTCGTCAATTTTTGTAAGTTCAACTCACCTTCTCTATTTTTTTCTTCTTCAAATTTTTCTGCAACTGTATCTAGGGTTCTTATGTGTTCATGTCAAAGCTTGATAATAAATCAATAGAAGAATTTAGGAAGTAGTACAATATTTCTGATTGGGTAGAAATCGACTGTGCCCCCTTACCTAGAAATGAGCATGACATTGAAAGGGGGCACTTGATTCATATCCTTATGCTAACCTAGGGGGATTTGACTTTTCCTCCAAACCCTCTTTTCCTTAAATTCTTCAGATACTTTGAAGTATTTCCTCCTCAATGTGCCCCTAATGTATGGAAAATAGTGAATGGGGTTCATAGAATTAATACCCTGTATGATACACAATTGGGTCTTGTTGAAATTTGTTACTGTTACTTATGGTCGAGAACAAGTGAAGGACTTATTTACTTGAATACAAGGAGAGCTGATTGAGTCCTAGTGGTAAATCTTCCAGACTCGCACAAGGATTACTGGGGCAAAGGTTTTTTTGCCAAAAATTGGCAACGTCTTCATGTTTGGAAAAGGGGTCCAATAATTTTTTACTATGGAGAGGAGCACACAGGTCGCTGCTTTTTATCTTATTTTTATTTCATTTGGTCTTCATTTTTTCTTTTTCTTTTTGACTTCTGATAGTTGTCCTTTCTTCGTTTATTTTTCAGCTCGTGCAAAGATCTTGAGTCTGACATTAGTGAGATCAATGTTGATGATCTTATAAAGGATTGGAACATCAAGGAGAGGCTACCTGATGGAGAGCATCCCAGGTCAGCAGCCTATCTATTAGAGTATAAAAATACTACAACCAACTTTATTTCTCACCCTGTTGATGAGGTCTTTGACTTGAGAGCTCTTGAGGTTGGTCTTTCTGAGCCAATCATTGTTGAAGAGGAGATCTCAAAAGAAAAAAAGAGGAAGGAGGTGAAGAGGAGGGAGGAGGAGAGGTAGCATTAGAAGAAGAAAAAGAAGAAGAAGAGGAAGAAAAATATATGGCCCCTTTGATTAAGTGGAGAAAATTAAATCTCCCTGAGGACAACGACCATATGGTCTTATCTGATCGGATCATATCTCAGAAGACATCTGTAACTAGTAAGGGGAAATAGAGGGTTTGAAGACATTTGTAACTAATAAGGGAACATCTGTAACTAATAAGTGGTTCTAGCCCATATAATAAGGGGAAATAGAAAGAGAAAGGAAAAGAAAAGAAAAAAGATGAGGAGAGAGAAAGAGAAGAAAAGAGAAGAGTAAAAGAGAAAGGAATGGGAGAGAATGGAGACCAAGAGGAAGTTAGTATTGCAGTCTTTTGTGGTCCATTCTTTCCAGATCCTTGAGGGGGCTGTGACACCCCGACTAATTAAATACCGGGTAGCTACTCCTTTATTAAATTAATTCAAAATGCCAAGTTGGTCCAGTTAATAGCATCACTGTCGAAAACATTTTAATGATTACTAACCACCTAATATTTAAAAAGTAAGTGCCAAATTTTAATTAAAGTCTGATTAACATGCAATAAGTGTAATAAAGAATAATAACACCATTCACCATAAAGAAGTAAATAGAATAACCATCATAAAACGTAAATAAAGTCTGGAGGAAAAACTCCTCACTACAAATCCCACAACTGATAAGTAAACTGAATACAGAAATAATACATGACAAAGTCTGAAAACTGTAAATGAAGAGATGTCTAATAGAAATGGGCAACATGCCCTACAACTGATAGATAATGACTCTGGAATCCAAATGATAGAAGCATCTACAAGCAAAGTCCCTGTAGCTTCCACAAACAGCTACAACTCGTCACCTGAATGAGTATCCTATGCTTGGTGTCCTTGTGGCTGGGCACCTAAAATAGTTTTACAAAGAAAAATAGATTTGAAAAGCAAACGGGTCAGAGCCCGAATGTGGAGTTATATTTTAAAAACCTGCAAGTGCTTTAAAAATATTTAAAACATTAAATGCAAAGTACATGTTAGGACGTGCACTCACATGATATTCTCACCTCTCGTCTAACTGTGCACTCCTAACGTAAGTACCCATCTAGAGTGATACAAACTACGAGCTAAGTGACAACATCTCTAGCTAGACTATCATAGGTCCTACCCTTATTACTCGGTTCCATTAACCTTATAACGCTCGTAATTAAGTAAGGGTTTAACGTAAACTCAGATGTTCAATATGCAATGTATTACACTATCAGCTAACTCATTATGTTTCTCGAATCAATACCGTAATTATTTCACAACATTAACATGAAGGTTCCTGTTGATGTAAAAAACTAGATCGCTCTAATTATTCAATCACAGATAAATAAATAAGACAAAGATTTTTAAAGTGGTTCGGCTAGGAATAAAGCCTACGTCCACTGTTATGTTATTGCTGAGTGTTTGTGGAATTCTTGATTACAAGTTCTCTCAAGAAATTCCGGTCCCCTTGAATGGGATTGATACAAGGTATTTATAGCCTCAAGGCTGTTCATGAAAGGTCTACTACATTAAATGATATACATATGAATGGGTAATATATTTAATGCGGCGTGTGCGTCAAGAATCTAATGAATAGTTGAACAGTTGTCCGTCTGATAATTGATGATACGGCCGAGGTGCAGTTCGGACCGCCTTAGTTGCTCGTCGATCAAGAGTTCCTCGGAGTACTTAGAGTATCTCGGGATGAAAGAGTTCCTCGGATGGAGTTCCTCGGCATGATAGAACTCCTCGGTGTATTCTCGTTGCTCGGTACCAACCATGGTTGTTCAGTAAATGATCTTCCTCGCTGTTATTGTGCCACGTAGATCGACACGTGTCTTCATACTATTCGTCCACGTCAGCATATTAATTTTGGTATCAACAGAAGCCCCCAATGTTTCATATTTTGAACTTTGAAGAGTATGGAACATTCTTTCTTGGTATGTGGCAATATTAAATGTACTTCCCGGGTTTTAGGAACATTGTATTCAAATTTTCCTTCTTATTTCGCAGTTTCCGCCTTTTTGATAAGCGCTTTGATATTCGTGCAAATTTTGTCCTTTTAGCCGCCGGAAGTTTAATAATTTCTTTTTGGTAATCATTTCTTTCGCCGCTTCCCAATGTAAAGTATTTAAACTTCTTTGGTAACCATACCGTTGTCTACGTTTTTCATTCTCTGCATTCAAGCTTTCTCTTCTCTTCTTCTCTTGTGCGTTCATCTTTGTTTCCGTTCGCTGTCAACACATCTCTTTTCTTTCTGTAAGCTCTTCTTCCTTTCTTCTGCATCTCTTTTATTCAATATGGTTTATATTGTTGAATCTGCTGAGAAATTTCGTTCTGACTTTTCCATTCCTTCTTGGGTAACTCTAGAGGTTCTTTCTGAGCCTTTAGATTACTTTCGATTGGCTGAGGGACATTGGTTCCCCAGTCTTTTCATTGCTGAATGTGGTTTTTCTTTTCCCCCAAATCCATTATGTCTTGAGTTTTGTCAATATTTTGACCTTGTTCCTGCAAAAATAGCCCCCAATTCATGGAGAATAATTAACGGGGTGCATAAGTTAAATCTAACTCATGGGACTCGTATAGGGATCCCAGAAATCATGTACTGCTATAAATGGGCCACTTTAGATAATATTTATTATTTAAAAACTAGGTTTTTAAATAGAGCCCTTGTAGTTAACCTCCCTGATTCAAATAGAGATTATTTTGAGCATGGGTTGGTCATAAAAAATTGGCAACACGCGCCTTTATCTGGGAATGAAGTATACAACGGTCCCAGATGCCCCCCATACGGCAATGGGATAGGTTTATTTTTCATTTTTATTTTACTTATGAAATTGCGTATTCATCATGTTTGACAAAATGTGTGACTGAGATTTATGTATTTATTTGCAGTTGATAGTAAAAGAAAAACTCCAAAAGAGTCGGAAGTGAATATCAAGCATTTAAAACTTATCTGGAATTTGCATAAGACGATTGCAGACGAGCACATTAGATCTGCATCATATTTGCTGCAGTATAAGAGCTACACAACCTCTTATACTGCTCGCCCTGTTGAACCAGCCTCAACACCAGAAAGTTCATCTTCAGATTCTCATATTCCCCTATCTCATAGAATGGGCAAGAAAAGAGCTCCTCCTGCTCTATTTGGTGACACTTCCTCTGCTGTTGGAGCCCAGAAAGGCAAAATTGATGTCCCAGAGGGGACTAAAAAAGTAGATGCTGGTTCCTTCAAAATTGCCGAGAAGCCCCCAGTGGCCCCGAGCAAGAAAAATGCTCCTGCTGATGTAATTGCCATCTCTCCGACCAAGACTTCTTCCTTGGTTGATGCTGCTGACCGTCCTTTGAAGAGATTGAGGAAATCATCCTCGGTTAATCTTGCTGGAACTGCGTCTTCTCTACCCGCTGGTGGTAGTAGTATTTCAAAAATCATTCTTCCGAGCTCTTCAACGAGCTCAGTTATACCCGAGGTTCTCGGGGTTGATGAAAAGATTCCTAGGGATACACTGACATCCCTTGCTGCTCGCCATCTTTCTTCAGTAAATTTCTCATACCTTTAGTCTTTCTTTTCTTTTTCCTGAAATCTTGTATTTGTGTTAACTCTATTGTTTTTCTTACCTTTCAGCTGGTTAACTGTTTCAATACCATTGTGAAGAAAGATCAAGCTATTAAAGCTTCCACTTCCTCGTCCGATGTTGACGATGCTTTGTTGGGTTTAACCCAATCTGTCAAGGAATCTCACCAACAGTACATCGAGGAGAAAACTGTTTGGGAGACAAAATTGGCTGTGGCTGAGGCTGATAAGATGAAGATGGCCGAAACCTCCAAGAATTTGGAGGAGAAAATTAAAGATCTGGAAGTTAAACATCAGGAATCTGATGATAAATTGAAGAAGGCAGAAGAAGAAATATCTACTCTGCGAGATATTAAAGTTAAGAAAGAGGAACTGGAGGTGAAGCTTTCCTCGGAGAAATCGAGGAGAAAAGTTGCTATCAAGAAACATTTCAGTGTTGGTTGGGAGAAAGGATGGGAGAGAGGGATAGCTGCAATGACGTCCCAAGTCCAATATGGGGAGTTGAAATACTTCTATGATGGTTGGGTAGCTGCTCTGCAAGAGCTAAAAGTCCAAGATAATTCTGAGCTATTCCAAAGGCATCTCCCTGGTCCTCCTCCACCAATTGAGGAAGAAGAAGAAGATGAACCTGCATCAGATGAATCTTCCATAGCTGTGGATGTCACAATCTCTGCTTCTCAACCCTCTATCATTGAGGACATTTCTTCTATGCCTCCTCCTGCTGAGAGGATTTCTGCCGACCAAGCTGTTGTTATCACCGAGCAACCGAGCTCCTCGTCCCAGCCTCCCGAGAAAGTCTTGGGAGACAAGGAAAAGGTGTGAAGTTGTTCGGTATCATTCTTATCTTTTATTATTTGTAATCGAACACTGTAATCCTTTTATGATCTAATAAAATACTTCTTTACTCATCGTCGTTATTGATGATTCTTTGTTGATTGTTGTCTTTTTCTTGTCTTTAGTTTGTTGCTAGAATGGAACTAATCTCTTCTCATGATACCGAGCTGATGCAGCAATGTCACCAATACTATAGGGCTGGTCATACGGACCTTAGTTCTTCTGAAATTGCTGACATTCTTGGTCATGATGCTTCAGAGCAGGCAACTGAGGCTTATCGGTATTTGAAAAGTTTACTCGACCGAGCTGTAGCTAACAATATCGCTTATTATGAATTGATTGAAGAGTTGCATTGTTCTTTAAAGGATCTTCAAAATCAACATAACGAATCAATGGCTTTGTTGCATGAAGATTATGAAAATAGATACCAGCAGCTTTCTTCAGAAACAGGCCACAAGAAAATCATTGCTGGGTATGACATCAGGGAGAGGACTTTAAAAGGTGAAATTGAAGCCTGCAGACAAATCGCTGAGATCCTGGAGCAAGAAAATAACAATTTGCAGAAAAAATTAGTTCAGTATGAATCTGCTGCTTCATCCTCTACTGCATTAATACCAGTCACTGATGAAGGGTTCTCATTCTTAGAAGTCGAAAACGCCAAACTGAGGCAAGAGCTGGAGGATTTAAGAAGATCTTCCATTTCTGGAACTGCTCGGGGACGAGGAAGGAGTTCTCGGGGGCGAGGAAGAATCATCGAGGAGCAAAATTCTCCAATTGCTTCTCGGAGCCGATCAAGAGTTCTTAGCCGTAATGTTGAAGAATCTCGTACCCAATCTACTCTGGAAACTCAAGCATTCCAACTGAATGTTAAGGATCGTGCTCTATCTGATTTGTCTAAGAAAAATTTATCTTTAGAGGATCAATTGACTGCGATGAAATCTGATCTGAATAATAAAGATGCTCTTATCAAGAACTTTCTCGAGCAAGTAGATAGATTAACTTTCCAATTCCATAAACAACCTCGGGAGTTCTGGAATGCGGGTTATAATGAAGCTCTTTACCATTTGGATGATCGCCTTGAAAATGCTAACAACGAAGGTTATAAGCAGGGATGGTTGAACGCCCTGGGTGTATTAAAATTGGAACAAGGTCATTATTTATGGGATTATCATGCTCCTGGATTGCTAGACTTGCCTGTTCCTCCCTATAAATTGGATATGGCATGGATTCCTGCTCGCTCCATTCCTCGGAGTTTAATCTCTAAATATCTTGGTGATTATAACCTTCATTCTCAAGTTGAAGTATCTCGTCCTGAGCACCTGTTGGATACTCCTACAATAATGAATGTCAGAATGCTGAAGGACATGAACTTTATTAACTCTCCTCTGTGTCTAGAGGATCCTCCTGCTGGCGATGAACCTGTCTCAAAGGACAAAGGAAAGAAACCAATAGAGTAGGAATCTTTAATGTAATAGTTAGCACATTCATGTAACATGTAATACATTTTTATCTTAATGAAAGAGTTTCATTTTCTGTTTTGCCAATAGCTATTTTTCTGTTTGCAAATTATATGGTTCATCAACCAAATTAGAATTTATAATAAGCATAATTGTTCAAAATTGTTTCCAACCAACCAAGGTGGATAAATAATGTTTGTCGACCAACCATAGTTGATGGGTTTCTATCCCTGACCAACCATACTTGGTTCAATTTTCAAATATAAACATGTGTCCGACCAACTAAGGTTAATACTTTTATCCTCGTCGACCAACTACAATTAGTGGGTTTTTATCTCCGACCAACCATACTTGGTACAGTTTTCAATATTTTGTTCTTTAAAGAACTTTTTGTAATAATGTTACCTCCCGACAAACATAAGTTGTAATGCGAGAGTATATAAAGTCTTACCAACCGTAGTTGATCATGCTGGTCTACACCTCCTAATCAAAGGAGTAGTAGGGTTCTTTCGAACTTTTTGGCTCCTTGGAGCATATCCTCCTAACCAAAGGAGGTTGGCTACTTATAGCACTTTTGCTCCGTAGAGCGCTCCGGAGAGCTTATCCTCCTAACCAAAGGAGGTTGGCTACTTATAGCACTTTTGCTCCGTAGAGCGCTCCGGAGAGCTTATCCTCCTAACCAAAGGAGGTTGGCTACTTATAGCACTTTTGCTCCGTAGAGCGCTCCGGAGAGCTTATCCTCCTAACCAAAGGAGGTTGGCTACTTATAGCACTTTTGCTCCGTAGAGCGCTCCGGAGAGCTTGACTCCGTAGAGCATGACTCCGTAGAGCATGACTCCATAGAGCAGTCTTCTTCTTTGACTCCGTAGAGCATGTCTTCTTCTTATCAAGTAATGTAGTGTTCAACACTAGTATTCCCCGAAAAACTTTCAACAGAAAGAAAATGGTGAACCATCCTCGTTTTATTCATAATGAAGGAAATGCTTTACATTTTACATTACTGATAATACTTTCGCAGGTGTTCAGCATTCCATGCATTCTGAAATTCTTCTCCTTCTAGAGTTGCTATTCTGTAGGTTCCAGGTCGAACAACCTCTGTAACTCGGTAAGGTCCATGCCAATTTGCTTCCAGTTTATTCTGTTTCTGAATGACTTTCTTCAGCACATAATCACCTTCCTTCAAATCGCATTTCTTCACCCTTTTGTTGTAGAACAGAGCTGTTCGTTGTTGATAAGCAGCATTCCTAATGGCTGCCTCTTCTCTTACTTCTTCGAGCATGTCCAAATCCATTCTTCTCATCAAATCACTGATCGGAGAGTTGAAATTCAGCACTCTATGCGTTGGGAGACCCAACTCGACCGGTATCACAGCCTCACTTCCAAATGCTAGCATATATGGTGATTCTCCAGTTGCTGCTCGGGGAGTTGTTCGGTAGGCCCATAATACTGATTGGAGCTCATTAATCCAATTTGCTTTAGCTTCACTTAGCCTCTTTTTCAACCCATTCAGTAATGTTCTGTTCGTCACTTCAGTCTGTCCATTGCTTTGGGGATGTCCTGGTGCTGAATGAAACTTCAAGACGTTCGACTGATGACAATAGGCAGCAAATTCTTCATTATCAAATTGTGTTCCATGATCTGTGATGAAAGCATGAGGGAGACCATATCGACAAATGATATTCTTCCATATAAACTGGTATACCTTCTCGTACGTCATATTGATAAGAGGCTCAGCTTCCACCCACTTAGTAAAATAGTCCACTGCAACTACGAGATACTTGAATCTTCCTCGGGTGATCGGCAGTGGTCCAACCAAATCAATTCCCCACATGGCAAATGGCCAAGGGGAAGTTATTGGTGTTAGCAATGCTTGTGGAGTTCGTCGGATGGAGGAAAAACGTTGGCATTTGTCACATTTCTTGGCATAGGCTATACAATCAGCCCTCATTGTCGGCCAGTAATATCCCTGTGTCATCACTCTTTGTAAAAGTGTTCGACCTGCTACATGAGCTCCACAAGATCCTTCATGGATTTCTTCAATCAATTCTTTCACCTCAGTGGGATGTACACATCTCTGCAAACCTGCCATAATTCCTCGTCTATACAAAATACCATTAGTTAATACATACCGGGCAGCTTTATACTTCAGTTTCTTGGCAGCGAGTTTGTCCTCCGGCAATTCGCCCTCTTCAACATATTTCCTGATTGGATCCATCCAAGATGGTCCTAAATCAAGAGTAATCACATTCGTTGTCAGATCTTCATCTATGCTCCGACCTTCTAATACTTCAATCGGTATGGTTCTTCGCATCTCGGTACGAGTAGCTGATGCTAGTCGGGCCAGTGCATCTGCTTGTACATTCTCCATCCTCGGTATTCTCACCAATTGAATGGCATCAAATTCTGTCAACAATTTCATCACCTTTGCATGATATTTGATCATTAAGTCTCCTTTAATCGCATATATTCCCATCATCTGATTCACAATTAATTGAGAATCACTGAATACCATCACCTGTTGTGCTTCCATAGTCTTTGTTAGATTAAGACCTGCTATCATGGCCTCATACTCCGCTTCATTGTTAGAGGCTTTGAATTGGAATCGCAAAGCATATTCCATGTCAATCTCGTCTGGGGTGATCAAAACAATTCCTGCCCCACAACCAGCTGTGCATGATGATCCATCTACATATAATCTCCATGTAGGTATTTCGTCTTCAAATTTCTTATCTGTCAGAATTCCTCGATAAAATATCTGCTGTTTTCTTCCATCATCCCCTGGTATCTTTCGCTCCTCGTCAGTCATCTGCTCGTACTCTTTTACCAACCGTGGCTGGTCTGAATTTGAATATAATGATTTCTCTACATCCACAAGTCCTTTTACCAACCTTGGTTGGTTTGGACCTATTTCTGCTGATCCTGTATCGTCCACAGGTAGGTCAGCAAATGTTTCTGTTGATCCTGTATCGTCCACAGGTAACTCAGCAGGCATCTTTTGCTCCTCGGGGGTATCAGGGTATGTGAACTCTGCTATAAAATCTGCTACAGCCTGCCCCTTCAATGATAATCTGGGCTCATACACAATATCGTATTCACCAAGTTCTACTGCCCAGTACATCAGTCTCCCTGATTTTTCTGGCTTATGGAAGGCTTGTCTCAATGGCATATCAGTATAAACAATGATGGTATGGGCTTGGAAATATGGCCTCATTCTTCTGCTTGCCTCAATTAGTGCCAATGCCAATTTTTCTAGCTTTGGGTACCTGATTTCTGCACCTCGGAAAGCCTTACTTGTGTAATAAATTGGCTTCTGGATTCCATTCTCCAATCTGATCAACGCTGAACTGACTGCGTTCTCTGATACTGCCAAATACAAATACAACTTTTCTCCTGTTATTGGTCTGGACAACAGTGGAGGTGTTCCCAAATATTTCTTCAAGTCTTGAAAAGCTTTTTCACATTCCTCATTCCACTCAAAGGTTTTTCGAAGTGTTTTGAAGAATGGTATGCATTTATCAGTTGCTCGAGATACAAATCTGTTGAGCGCTGCAACTCGTCCGGTAAGACTCTGCACTTCTTTCTTCGTCGTCGGAGATCGCAGCCCTAGAAGAGCTTTGATCTTATCTGGATTTGCCTCAATACCTCGCTGATTGACGATGTATCCGAGGAACATTCCTTCTCGTACTCCAAAGGTGCACTTCGTCGGGTTAAGCTTCATTTGGTATTTATCCAATTGATCAAAAGTTTGACTCAAGTCAATCAAATGATCAGTAGCTTTCTTGCTTTTAGTGAGCATGTCATCGACATAGACCTCCATGTTGCGGCTGATTTGTTCGGTAAAAACCTTGTTCATCAACCGCTGATATGTTGCACCTGCATTTTTTAAACCAAAAGGCATAACATTATAACAATAAGTTCCCCTAGGGGTAATAAAAGAAGTACTTTCCCTGTCTTCAGGTTTCATTTTGATCTGGTTGTAGCCAGAGTAAGCATCCATGAAGCTGAGTAGCTCGTGTCCCGAGGTAGCATCCACCAGTTGATCAATTCTGGGCAGTGGAAAATGATCCTTGGGGCATGCTTTATTGAGATCGGTGAAATCGACACACATTCTCCATTTGTTGTTTTTCTTCTTTACCATCACCACATTAGCCAACCAATCTGGATATTTTACATCTTCAATGAATTGGGCTTTCTGGAGTTTCTCGACTTCCTCCTGTATGGCCTGATTCTTCTCGGGACTAAACACCCTTCTTCTCTGCTTTACAGGTTTAATCTCCTTATTCACATTGAGTTCATGACATAAGAAGTTTGGATCTATTCCTGGCATGTCTTCATGACTCCAAGCAAAAGTATTTTTCCTATTCTTCAAGAAAGCTATCAACTCCTCTTTTATCGACATATCCAACGATGAACCTATCTGGGTTATTCGTTCAGGATGTTCGTCGTCCAAAATAACGTTTTCTGTAGATTCCATCACCTGTCCTTTTACAAGTTGAGATTCATCCCTGGGATCAAGAGTTTCAATTTCTGTACCTTCTTCCACCTGGTAAGTTGTAGTCTTTTTCATCGATCCTTCTAGTTCTTCTTGCTCGGCCGACGAATAATAGCATTCCCGAGCTACTTTTTGATCACCTTTCACCACTCCAACTCCAAAATTTGTTGGGAATTTCAAACATTGATGTACTGTAGAAGGAACGGCTTCGAACTTCTTCAATCCAACTCTTCCCATGATGATGTTGTAGGCTGACTGCACATTCTTATCCATCACAAAGAATCGTATTCTTTCTGTTCGACAAACAGGCCAGGTTCCAATGAATATATCCAACTTGATCGTCCCAAGTGGAAAAACTTTCTCGCCAGCAAAACCCAGAAGGGGTCTGTGATAAGGTTCTAATTGGGATAATTTCAAATTCAGGCTATCAAAGCATGAATAGTACATGATGTCTGCCGAACTACCATTATCTACCAACACCCTTGAAATGATCACGTCCTTCATTCTCATTTTAATCACCAAAGGATCATCATGAGGGTAAAGAACACCTGCCAGGTCATTTTTTGAAAAACCAATTACTAGCTTCTCTTTGTTTACCTTCCTCGGACGATCATCCTCGGCCAGGTTTATTCGCTGAATATATGAGCAAGCTTGAGCCTCTCCGAGATAAGCTTTTCTTTCTGCAGTAAGGTCTCCTCCTCCTGCATCTCCCCCTGTAATAACGTTACAATGAAATGATCCAAAACGTATGGAAAATACCTCTCGTTCAGGTTTTCTTGGCTTCTTGGGAAGATCGGGGTCATCATCTGGATCCTCTTCATGGTCCTTCCTCTTATTCTCCTCTGCACGACGAGGAGATCTAGATCTCTTTCTAATTCTGTCCTCATTTGTCCTCTCACCTCTGCGATCTACATACTTTGATAATTTTCCTCTTCGAATGAGTGTTTCAATCTCGTTCTGAAGGGCTATACAATTTTTGGTCATATGGCCATGATCTTTGTGAAACTCGCAATATTTGGTCTTATTCCTCATGTCTGGATCTGACTTCAGTTTCTCTGGCCATTTGATTTCCTCGTTATTCCTGATTTCTTCTAAAACATGATTAATACCCATTCTCAATGGAGTATAATTATCATACTTCTTTAGGGCTTCCAACTTTATCCTGTTATTCCTGGAATATTTGTCACCACCATTGCCTTTCTGATCTTTCTTCTTAGAATTGTCGACCTCCACTTTAACTTCTTTATCCATATTCTTCTTCGCAGTCATAGCCTCCTCGGCATTCATGATTTTGGCCGCCTTTGCCATCAATTCCGACATATTTTTAGGCGGATCTTTGGCCAGAGTATAGTATAGCTTGTTAGGCAGCAAACCACTCATCAAAGCAGTGATTGCTGTCTTTTCTTCATAATCTATGACTTCCAACTTTTCGTTATTGAAACGAGTTATGTAATCTCTAGTACTTTCACCTGATTTCTGTCTAACACTTAGCAAGTGTGCTACTCGCTTTACCGGCTTTGCTCCAAAACAAAAATTACCAATAAACAGCTCGGCTAACTGAACAAAAGTTGAAATCTTACCCCGAGGGAGATTATTGTACCATATCTGTGCAGATCCGGTAAGAGTTCCCGAGAATGCTCTACACCTCATCTCGTCGGGGACAGCATAAATATCTGCAGCAGCTTGGTACTGTTCTATATGAAGTACAGGATCTGTCTTACCATCGTACTTGGGGGTCACTACAGGTGCTTTGAATTTCGACGGTGTAGGGAAATCCACAATGGCTTGCACAAAAGGTGTCCCTTGAACAAAAGTTCTCTGTAAGGGGTTCCTCGCCTTAGCCATTTCTCCCAGTCTATCCTCCAATCGTTGAATGGAACCTTTCCATGCTTCATTCCCTTCCTCGGGCCGCCTAGTCCGAGCAACTGATTGTCCTGACGTAGCTTCCTGAGATTTATCTCGACGAGTAATTGGTCGTGATTGTGCAGATCTTTCTCTCGAACCTGGTGGTGGTCGAAAACTTCCTGATGGAGCCCTAGGTGGACTCATGTTCCTCCTTGGTCCTAACCGACTGAAAGGAGACACCCTGCTTAATCTTTCTAAAGCGCTAGTTCTCTCAGGAGAAAGAGAGATATGTTGATCTGTATCCGTAGCCCGTATTGATGAAGTTCGCCCAGGTTGGTAAGAAGAATCATTGGATTCTCCATTGCGATATGACCCAGTACGTCTGGATCGTGATGGCCCATGACCAGTCCTTTGCCCTGAATAAGTAGGTACACCGCCTTGAAGAGTTTGAAGGAGTTGCCTCATAGATTCTTGCATGGCGGTTTGTCCTTGAGCCAGATTCGTCATAATTCCGGCCAGATCTGGAGATACAGATGGATTTGGAAGATTTCCAGTATTTCCAGCATTTCGATTACTGGATTCTGGATTATCTGCCATTGGTGACAAATGAGTTTTATGAAAAACGATAACAATAGTCGTTTCCCACAGACGGCGCCAATCTGTTGATGTAAAAAACTAGATCGCTCTAATTATTCAATCACAGATAAATAAATAAGACAAAGATTTTTAAAGTGGTTCGGCTAGGAATAAAGCCTACGTCCACTGTTATGTTATTGCTGAGTGTTTGTGGAATTCTTGATTACAAGTTCTCTCAAGAAATTCCGGTCCCCTTGAATGGGATTGATACAAGGTATTTATAGCCTCAAGGCTGTTCATGAAAGGTCTACTACATTAAATGATATACATATGAATGGGTAATATATTTAATGCGGCGTGTGCGTCAAGAATCTAATGAATAGTTGAACAGTTGTCCGTCTGATAATTGATGATACGGCCGAGGTGCAGTTCGGACCGCCTTAGTTGCTCGTCGATCAAGAGTTCCTCGGAGTACTTAGAGTATCTCGGGATGAAAGAGTTCCTCGGATGGAGTTCCTCGGCATGATAGAACTCCTCGGTGTATTCTCGTTGCTCGGTACCAACCATGGTTGTTCAGTAAATGATCTTCCTCGCTGTTATTGTGCCACGTAGATCGACACGTGTCTTCATACTATTCGTCCACGTCAGCATATTAATTTTGGTATCAACAGTTCCCATTAATTAAGTGTATATTATTCACATTATAAATATACAATACAAGCACCCCGAGAACTAAGCTGTGGTGCACACATACTCTGCTATCCATCCCGGTACATCACGTACATAAGGATTACATATTCCGAATCTCTCAGGAATAGTTCACAGATAACAACATCATAAATAATGAAGGCGAACACAGTCACATCACATGGGTCACGCACATACCTACGCTCCCACGATCAGCGGACTTATTAATATCCCAATAAGTCTTTCTATGACCTATGTTCATCAAGGTAACCAGTCTAAATCCGGGCAACACAAGGATTAGAGGGCCCTACGCGAACGCAAACCTCCCGTGATAGCAAGTATGGTAGGTATGTCATACACATAATTCATATACCAATACTAAGTAAACACACGTCTTAGTAATCCCGTAGTTTAATCATAGTACATATCGCTTTCTCGTACCAACTTATAATTATCACAATGTATACTATTCCAGTTGATAATCATACGCGCCATAATTTATTCTCACGTCGTAGTAGACACTCACGTCTCAACCCAAACCGTCCATTTAGTTTAACTCTCGTATATAATTCCCTTCTCATAAATACCCAAAAGTCCCAATTCTATCATTATATCATCATTAAAATGTTTTCGACAGTGATGCTATTAACTGGACCAACTTGGCATTTTGAATTAATTTAATAAAGGAGTAGCTACCCGGTATTTAATTAGTCGGGGTGTCACAGGGGCTAGCATGGGTGATTGGGTGATGAACCTTCTCTTGCCCCTTACTTATTAAAGAGGGTAGTGCTTGTCACTGATCGTGAGCGCTCTTCCAAGCTGGGATCATCCTAGCTCGCCCTCACGACTGCGCAAGGGATGACCATGGTATGTCTTTTCCACTATTAATTTTTCTGTATTCTCCCCATTATTGTATTAATTCACTATTCTTTTCTTCTGTTTGTAGATGCTATGCGATTTTACCACTCTTTTGGACACCCAAGATGATAGCTCCAGGAGAGAGAAAGAGCTGAAAGATGCTTTATAAGCTAAGAAGGAGGCCTTTACTGATGCTTGCCAAGCATGGGAGCGGGAGAAGGAAAAATGATCAAGGCCTATGACACACTTAGGGCTACTCAGAAGGTGGTGATTGCTGAGAAGATCGAGTTAGCGGAGGCCAATAAGGCCTTATTTGACAAGGTTATCAAACTGAAGGGTGAGCTTCTTCAAGAAAAAGACACGAGCTACCACGAGGGATTATATAAATCCTATGATGATGCTGAGAGCCAATTGGCCTATGGGTGCAAGGTATCCTTCAAGAAGGGATGGGATCAGGGTTTGAAGGCTGCTAGAACTCCTGCCGATTCTGATATCTTTAACCTTCATTCTCTTAGTCCCGATCTTTCTGAGGATGAACAAGATGGCGATCAAGCTACTGGTGATACCGAGATTGATCCTGTTGATGTCAGCGATGGTGATGGTTCTGGCAAAGAGCAGCAGGTGATTGACAAAGGAAAGGCTATTACTGATGGCAAATAGGTGAAGGATTAGGGCTTGTTGACTAGGACTTTCTTTATCTCCTTTCTTTATTTAATCCTCTTTCTAATAGGTTATAACCTATTTTTAAGAACTCAATATATGGACCCATGGCCACCCTTTCTTGATGAATGAGAATGGGTTTTTCTCCCTTTCTACATATGTTCTCTTGATTTTTATTGTGATAATACTGTGCTTATGGTCTGGCATGTATTATTTGTAGTCCATTGATTTATATCGATAAATTCCCCCTAACTCTCAACTGGGGAGGATCCTTGGACCAAATATAAGCTTGAAGGATCGCAAGGCCTTTTTAAAGATTTACAAGTCCCTAAGGGTAAGAAATGAGCAGTATAAGAACCATACCGAGGTGATTGCAAAGCTAAAAGATAATATCCAGGAGATGGAGGAGATTGGTGCATCCGTATAAGAAGTAAATTTCTTGAGGGCCAAGCTCTTAGAAAGGATTGAGATCGATCAAGTGGGTAAAATTCTTCAGTCCGATAATGATGCCTTGAGGAAGGAGTTTGCTAGTCTGAAAGCTTTTGTGGCTGTGCTTAAAGAAAATGTCAAGAAGCTGTGGTATGCATTTGAGATGGAATCTCGAGAAGCCTGGGGAGAAGGGTTCAATGATGGTTGGGCAGATGACTTAACAAAGCTAAAAAATGCAGAAGATATTGCCTTTAATCGAGGATGGCTAAGTTCCCTCAAGGAGGTGAAGGCTCCTAAAGAATCCAGACTGCGGTATAAATACCAAATTGAGTGTGTGACATATCGCCATAACCCCTTCTCAAAAGATGATGAATGCGTTTCGACTGACGCCATTCCTTTCTAACTTTTGGATCATGACATCAACGAAGATATAAAAGAGCTCGTCCTAAAACCAGATGATGGTCAGAGAGCGACTGTAGTGGAGTATCTTGCTCGCCGCCCTGGGCCACCTTAAGTCTTGTGCATTTTTTTGGTATGTGATGTGATTATAACCTTGTATTCCAATGAAGAATTTATTTGATATTTACTTATGTTTTGAGCTTATACTGACTAAACATGTGTTAATCTTGTCTTTTCATTGGTTACTTGGTATCTTTGCCGACCAAAACAATACCGGTTGACTAACTTAGGCATTAAATGAGCCATTACTTAGTTTTAATCATATTGGATTGTAAGAATGCTCAAACATATAAAAAGTAGAAGACTAATACTTGATCAAAGATATCTCTCATCGCTAATCTGCTGGGATCGTTGAGGACTTGATCGACCAGGGTGGTTCTCATCGCAGGGAAACCTATTTTAGAGGGATGACTGCTTTTGTTCCGTAAGCGAGTACGAAAGATATTTCCCCAGTGGGTTATTAGGTGTGGTATGATACGCCTATAGAACATAGGGGAACTCGTCCACCCAAGCACCCTTATCTCTTTCCAATCATTTTTTCAGTCCATCGAGTATTGTTTTGTTGGAAACCTATACTTGCCCTTTGCTTTGGGGATATTCCACAGAGCTAAAGTGGTACTTCATGCCGTTCTCATCACAAAAAGCTTGAAATAAACCACTTTTAAATTGTGAATCGTTATCAGGGATGATAACCCTCAGTATCACAAAGCGAGTTATGATGTTCCTCCATATGAATCTTATCATATCATAATATAGAATTTTTGCCAGTGGTTATGCATCTACTCATTTGGTGAAGTAATCTATGTTGACTAATAATTACTTACAATTTCCAGATGTAGTAGGTAGTGGTCCCATAATATTTAATCCCCATTGGGTGAAGGGCCATGGGCTGGTCAAGGATTTGAGGTTGCTGGTAGGCTGGTGAACCATAAGTGAGTGCTTCTAACACTTTTTACATTTACAAACATAGGCACCCACGTCCTTCTAAATGAAAGTCCACTAATATCCATCCTTGATCGCGCGGGAGGCCAATGATCTCCCACTTGCGTGATTTTTACAAATTCCCTCATGGAGCTCATTAAGTACTTATTCGGCGTCTTGTGGGTGAACGCACTGTAGGTAAAGGCCTATGTATGATTTCTTGTAAAGCTTCTCTTCAGGGTTGAGGTATAAACGAGAAACCTTTAACCTAACCTGATAGTCTGACCTCTTTTCATTTCGTAGTATGTCACTTTATAGATAATTGATGATGGGATTCATCCAACTTGGGGCCTTATCTGTGAGGAGGATTGCTCAGTTACTATTGCCTGGCCGATACTAGGATGCACGAGGAAATCTATCTGAATAGTTCTATTTAGGTTAGAGTCAATTATTGAGCTTTATGTCGCTAAAGCATCAGAGTGACTGTTCTGTTCTTGAGGGAATAGTTGAATTTACACCTTTTTAGAGTCTTCCATGAGAGCTTTTACTACGATGAGGTAAGCATCCTTTTGATCATCTTTGGCATTGAAGTCCCTGCTTACCTGTTTGGATACTAATTTGGAATCACCAAATACGTGGAGGCACTTTGCCAGCAGTAGTTTGGCTTTTCACAAACCAACGATCAGTGCCTCATACTCAGCTTCATTATTAGAGGCCTCAGATCCCAATCATATTCCTTGCTCAATCACAGTGTCTTCGGGGTGATAAGGATGATCCCTACTCCCGACCCCTTGGAATTGAAGGCTCCATCAACGTATAGGGTCCAGTCCTTGGACTGTGCTACCTATGTTGTTAACTACTTAATATTTGGTTGGCCTATTGTCTGATCTCTTGTGAAATCGGCAATGAAATCTACTAAGACATGTACCTTGATTTTTGTTCTAGGATAAAAGTGGATATCGAATCTCCTGCATTCGATCGAACACTTTGAAAGTCATCTAGAGAGGTCGGCTTTTCATAGAATGGCCTTGAGTGGGTAATAAGTGATTATAGTTATGGAGTGGGCTCCGAAGTAATGCTTCAACTTCCTTGAAGAAACCACCAGGGCATATGTGAGCTTCTCCAAAGGCAGATACTAGCGTAGTAAACCGGATGCTATCATCCCTCCTTCTCACCTACGATGATGGAGTTCACAACATGGTATAATACTACCAAGTAAAGATACAGTGGGTCTCCATTATATGGAATTACCATTAGGAGTGGTTTGCTAAGGTACAACTTGATTTCTTCCAGAGCTTGCGAACATCCATCGTCCCATACGAGGTCTTTTCCCATTTTTAGAAGATAAAAGAATGGTTGACATCATTTCAAAGACTTGAAGATAAAGAGATTGAGTGCTGTGAGCATTCTAATAAGCTTTTGAACATCTCTTAATGTCTGAGGAGGCTAGATTCTGGTGATAACATCAATCTGATCTGGGCTGGCCTCAATTCCCCTTTTACTAACTAGATAACCTAAGAACTATCCTGACTGAACACCTAATGAACACTTAGTCACATTAAGCTTTATCCTTTATTTCCTGAGGATCTCAAAGGTTGTCGCTAAATCTATAAGGTGGTCTGACTTGTTCTTGATTTTTACTAGCATGTCGTCGATGTATACCTCCATCGTTTCTCCCATCTGTTTGCTGAACATCTTGGTGACCAACCTTTGATAAGTTTCCTCTGCATTCTTGAGTTCAAATGTCATAACCTTGTAATTTTACAACCCGATGGGGGTTATAAAGGAGGTTTTATCCTGGTCGGGTCCAGATAGGGGTATCTGGTGATAGCCAGAGCAGGCGTCTCAAAAGCTCATCCTTTCATGTGTTATCGTGGCATCGACCAACTGATCTATCTTTGGGAGAGGTAAGCTATCCTTGAGCCATGCCCTGTTAATAACGGTGAAATCGATACAAACTCTCCACTTGCCATTGCTCTTGGGTATCACCTCTAGTTTAGATAACTATTTAGGTAATTGAACCTCCCTGATGGATCTTGCATTATGTAGCTTCCCTACTTCTTTCTCTAATGCCTTAGCCTTCTCGGGGACTGTTTGGCGAGCCTTTTAAGTGATCGTCTTGAAGGTTGGATAGACGTACAGGCGATGGTAGGCTACACTGGGGTCAATCCATGGTAATTCATACAGTTCCCAAGGGAAAACATCCCAATTGCTTTTGAGAAATGCTAGTAATTCTCTTTCTCTTGCTCGATAAGAGCAGCTTCGATCAGAAACTTCCTCTCGGTCAAGTTGTCATCGGTTACAACTTCCATGTTTTTAATGACCCTATCAACGGGGTGGATCATGGTCTCTTCCACCCTTGGGCAGTCATACAGTAGTTGCTATTTGGAGGGCACAACCCCCTTCTGAGATCCTTCTCGAGCATTCTCTATCTCATTTTTTTTTTCTTTCTTCGGGAGAATAATTGTAATAAAGAATATCCTGGCCATAGCCTGGTCACCATAGATTTTGATCACGCCCCGATTGATAATTCACTTCAGCTTTTGATGATAGGTGGATGGTAAGACCTTTATGGCATGGAGCCAACCTTTGACCCAAATAGCATGGTATGGTGACTCAATGTCCACCATCAAAAACTCAATTAGCTTTAAGATATTTCCTACCCTGATCGGTAAGATTATCTTCCCTAGCGATATCTTGATCCTCCCTTTAAAGCCGACCAGCAAAATCGTAGCCTCTTTGAGGTCAGCTGTATTCAACTTCAGTTTATGGAAAAGTTTTAGGTATATCACTTTAGACGAACTCCCCTAGTCTAGAAGTAGATTGTTAACATTCCAATTAGAAATTTTGAGTGTGATCACAAACATGTCATGATGTAGGGTTCTTACCCCAACCAAATATTCTTTGGTGAACACGATGTGCTTGGTGTAGTCGATATCTTTTAGTTGCCAACGCTTTCCTATTTACGACTTGGCAGGGTTAATTTGAAAAGCTTCTATCACGGTAGTTACCTTCTTGAGTTCCATTCGAACAGCGTTTCCCTGGATCTGCTTAAAGTATAATACCTATGGATTACTGTAAACTTATGTCCCGTGTCATCGTCGAGGACGCTGTGTGGCTTCTGGTCGCCATTAACTGTGACCTTATTCGCTTTTTTCTTGACATACTCGTTGAGGTGCCCTTCTTGAACTAGCTATACCAAATGTGACTTTAGAGCTTTATAATTCTCAATTCTATGACCGTCCTCCTTATGGAACGTGCATCTCAATGCGTTGTTCCTTTTGGCTGGGTCACCACCCATCTTTTTAGTCCATTTGATGAACGAATCATCTTTGATCTTACTAAGAATATTATAAATAAGTTCCTTAAAGACCGTGTTAACAGCCTGGAATTCTTTGGAAGGGTCAATCTTGTTCCCATTATTGGGTCCATTCTTTCCCCCGTTCTTGTTTCCCTTTTTTGGGTATTGTTCTTTTTCATTCCCTTATCCACCTTTTCTCAACCGTTATCCCCTCCATTAGGATGAACCACGTCTTCCACCTTGGCGTACTTCTCGATACGGGCCATAAGATCGTCGATGGTACTGGGGTCCTTCTCAGTAAGAGACTAGTGTAGCAAAGCGATGATTGACAAATCGATTTTGAAGGATGCTACTGCAACCTGCTCCGAGAAATTCTCGATCTCATTAAAAACTTCCCGATATCTTTTGCATAGTCTCAGAGGTTCTCCTATGGATTCTTCTTTGTTGTGAGCAGTGCATCCATCCGCTTGGGCTGGGAGCTCCTAGTTATGAATCACTCCGTGAAGGCCTCTACCAGAGCTGCAAAAATTTTGATTGACCTATGAGGAAAACTCTCAAACCACTTATGTGATACATCATGTAGGCTAGACATAAGTGCATAATTATGGATCCATAAGGTCATTGCTTGTCGATATTGCCTGACATGGTCTATGGGGTCTATTTTTCCATCATAGACCTTGAACCTAGGGACATTGAATTTTTTTGGGGGCTTCTACTGCTTGATTTCCCTTGAAAAAGTGGATTTCATCTGAGTGTTGAGAGCTCTTCTGTCTAGCTCTCTAGTAGATCTGGCTCATCAGTGGGCTGGATATTGGTCCATCTCCCTACGGACCAAAATCCTCATGTCTTCATTCTGTCAATCATTGCTTCTGTGGCCTCTTTCTTTCTGGCCATGCTCTGATCGTCCATGCTCTGACCTGTCACATTCAGTTCTCTTTTAGTCATGCCTGGAGCTCTTTCCTAGGTTACAAGTGTTGCTTGCCAGAGGACTAGGAGTCCTAGTACGACGTTTTCTAGTAGCCATGTGGAGATCTCTCTCCATTCTTTCAAGCCGCCTCTGTAGGCGAGCATTTTCTTCTTCTTGGAGGCATGAAACATCCTCTTTTTCATGAAGCCTGGCTTCATAAGAATCGACCAACCTAGAAATCTAGGTATACCTAGGTGGACCCTTGCTCTCTTCAGATAGTTGCTTGTCCTGGCGAAACCTCGGGTTTGTATGCTGGAGAATCTCAGACTTGACCCTAGGAGGAACTGGGTCTTCTTGAACGTCGCCGGCTTGGGGGATGTTATTGCTGTGGTGAGACATTATGGGATTTCTGGTGATGAATGTTTTCTTAGGAATAAAATTCATTTCCCATAAACGATGGCAATTGTGAGTGTAGAAAATATCACAACAAAGGAATCCACGAAAATAATCACAAAGAGCAGAAAGTAAAAGGAATCACTCGCACAACAACGATATACGTGGTTAGGCAACTTGCCTACATCCACAGAGAGGTGACTTGTTCTTATTAAGTGTCTCTCAAAACATTAAGTTTTAATCCCTTTGCACCAGGTCAGGGTTTACAATTTATATATATTTATTTCATAGAGGTTGAGTTGCACAAGGAACTCAATAGTCACGTTGGATATATCATGAACCACCTGAATATCTTTACCGATATTCTTTGAGGTTGATTTGAGTATATCCTTAAGTGTTTTATTATATATAAAATATACGTTCTCTAGTCGAATATTTGATTTGGGCCGGCAACTCCTTAAGTGGCTTGGGCATGTTCGGTTACTCTCATTAACCATAGCAAATGGGTCCCCATACTCAGTATATAAATTCCTTTATTACATTTATTATGTTGTAAATATATATTACATATGTCACATATATTAGGTTACTACTATTAATTATTTTTATATATTTTATTATTTGTATAATAATATTATTTGTGTTTATACTTGGTTATTAATATCTCACACATATACACTCATTATATGTATACTTGTTATGTATTATATATTTAAAATATGTGAATTATTTTTTATATGCATACACATATACCACTGTTCTAAAAAACCCGCCTAGGCTCCGCCTTGGCACGCCTAGGCTTGAGGCTTGGGAGAAACGCCCCGCCTTAAGATTTTGACGCCTTATGCTTGGTAAAACCCTTAAGGCGTACTTTTTCTCTAAAAACAACAATGCTTTAGTGAAACGATATCACCTTTTAAAGATTTTTTTGCAAACCGGACCATTATCTCATAAAAAATAATCAAATAATATTTTTATTTGCAAATATTCAGACATATTTTTATGATATGTACACTTTTAGTATTTTAATAGCCTTGATATGATTAAAAAATATTAAAATATATTAAAAAGACCTAATCGCCTTTTCACGCCTTTTTACGCCAAGGCCCGCCTAGGCTTCTAAGGCTTAAGGCTTGGCCTCCACGCCTCGATCACGCCTCGCGTTTTTTAGAACCTTGACATATACATATATAAATTTAACATACACTCATGTACACACATAAATATTATCTCTCTCTATTATTTGGTATATTAATCCTTTTGGAAATTTTATGGGTTACTATCAAAAGCTTTTCAGACTTCATTTATGACACTACTTCAAAGTCATTTATTTCTATTCAGACATTTAAGTGCAAGACTTGCCATCAGACCTTAACTTTCACCTTTTGGGCTGAAAATCATACGAAGACTAACATGTCACCTCTCCCTTTTGCACTACCTTCACGTTTCTTTTATTCTTATAATATACATCACACATAAACCTGTCAAAATACACGATAACCCGTTAACACGACACGATCCGATACAAAATTATAAGTTAATGGGTTTACCCTTATTGGGTTTGGGTCATTAACGGGTTGACACGGTAGACCCGTTAACACTAACGGTTCGGGTTTGGAAATTTACCTGTACCCGTTTCTACCCGTTAACACCCGTTAATACTAACGGGTACTATAGGCTCACCCAACCCGTACCCAATAACAATAACCATTAAAACCCATTATTTCTAAATCTTTAAAGACTAACGGGTGCTATAGGGTCACCCAATCTATACCCAATAAAAATTACAATTAAAATCCATTATTTTTAAAGTATTTAAGACTAACGGGTATTATAGGGTCACCCAACCCGTTATCCATTTCGACCCAAAATGATTCGTTAATATTAACGGGTGTTAACGGTTTGGGTCGTGTACCCGTTAATATTAACGGGTCGTGTTCGGGTATTGTTATTAGACCCGTTAGGCTTAACGGGTCGTGTATGGATTATGCTATTTTGACCCGTAACCCGTAACCCGTACACGACCCAAACCGACCCGTTGACAGGTCTAATCACACATGCGTTGTTTCACGTAAATATATACAAGCTTCATCACGTGAACTATTATACACTTCCAAGATCTCCATTTAACACTTTAAACACATAGACACAGATCACTAAACTAACAAATATATATATAGAGTCACACTCTTCAATATATTTTTTAATAATATATCTAGTAATATACTTTTTTTTAAATAGTAAAAAAAAATAATTTTAAGATGATATTTTTTATATTGGTTCATGATATTTCAATATGACCCTATAAAAAAATCAATTAAAAATAATGGGTTTTATTATTTTTAAAAATAGGTCAAAAACTGTCAGTTTTTAGCCTTTAAAACTGTCAATTTTTTTACCTATTGTTTAAAAATATAAAAACACATTATTTTGATCTGAATATTTTTACAAGGTCACATTGAAATATCATGAACCCATATAAAAAATATTAGCTCAAAATTATTTTTTTTACTATTTTAAAAAAAATAGGTATGTTCATAGATTTGTTTAATGAGATATGTTGGATAGCCTAACTATATATATATATATATATATATATATATATATATATATATATATATAGAGAGAGAGAGAGAGAGAGAGAGAGAGAGAGAGAGAGAGAGAGAGTTTACATATTACATAATGCATATTAAAACTATTTTTAATATTATATTCACAGATTATACTTATGATTTTTTTATTCTTTAGCATATAAGGTACATTTATTTTGTACACATAAACACATGTACAGGCTTACGCACTAATTCAATTATTATCTCTATCTCTTGTGTACTAACACATGTTGTAGATTTTATCGGATTATATTAGACTTCATTTATTGCAAACTTCAAACTCATTTAATGTAAGTATTCTCCTACATCAGAAGTAATTTACTTTCTTTCGGTTGAGAATCCTCTCAAGCCTATCATAAGAGATATGCCATCCCCTTTTCTAGATTAATACATATAGACAAGATCCGACCATATCCCCTGTTCAGAATTTTGAGGCTAAAAAAAGAGCAAAATCAGAAGAAGAATATCAAGGCACATATAAGTAAAAGCAAGTGTAAACAAAATAGCTTTTGTTAAGAACTATTCTTCTACATCTTAAGAGATTAAAAAGGCCATAATTTTAAATCATACACAAGTCTACCATTTGTGAAAGAAACCCATAATCATCTTATATTAGTTTGATTTGTATTTCTCCCAAGATTTCTACACACATTCTGTAAAAATTGAAGCTCAGTGTTAAGTTTCAGGTTATACAAATGGTAGCTCGGCTTTTAGTTACACCGACAGTACTAAATAGATCGATTTTAGTTACTCGGAGAGTACCATTGTAACTCGAGTTTTTAGATGCAACGGAATTGTATAAGGTGATTTAATCTTACCTTAATGGGTCACTGTAGTGGAACTTAAGGCGCGACGGATGACTTAAAGAGTGGACGTAAGCTCACCATTTTTAGTCAAACCATATTAAACCTTGCGTACATTGATTTTGTTGCATTGCTTTAATTTTTTCATTGTGATTATTATTGCTTGTTGAATATTCTACTCATATACTCACCTATACTTAACTTGAAAATTGCTAAATTAATTTTTAATAAATTTCGTAATTAATTTAATTTTCAAATTAAATAATTTTTTTAAATATTAAATTCTGCCTAAAAAGTTTGCAAAATCTAATTCACCCCCCTCTTGCGTATTTTTTTGGGCAACAAATGGTATCAGAGCAAGAGATCTATTTTTATTTTCTGATTTAACAATCTAAAAGTTAAAGATCATGACAAACTTTTCTAATGCTATTAGTGAAGGTCAATCCATAAATAGGCCTCCTATATTTTCTAAAAATAATTATAGTTATTAGAAAAATAAAATTAATTTTTTATTCAATCGAATGATTATGAAGCTTAGAGGGTCATTTTAAATGGACCCAATGTTCCCATTAAAATTGTTAATGAAACTCGGTCCCTAAAAATGAAAGTGAATGGAAAGACTATGATAATAGAAAAATGCAAGTAAATTCTAAGGCTATGAAAATTTTACATTGTGCTTTAGATGTTAATGAATATAACATAATTTGTTATTGTGAATTTATTTTTAGGATAAACTAGAAATTACTTCTGAAAGAATTAGTCAAGTTAAAGAAGATAAAATTAGTATACTTGTTCATAGTTATGAGATATTTAAAATGAAACCTGATGGATCCATTTCGAAAATATTTACTAGATTTACTAATATTATTAATTGTTTAAAGTCTCTTGAAAAAATTATACTAATAATGAAAATGTGACTAAAATTCTTAGGTCACTTCCAAAGAAATGGCTCTCTAAGAAGATTTCTATTAAAGAAAAAAATTATAGAAAGACCTGTAAGTCTTGATGAGCATCTAAGCTCAATTATTACCGATGAAATGGAGTTGAAGTTGTTTGAAGAGGAAGAGCAACCTAAAGCAAATAAAACTCTTGCTTTTTAATAATCAAATAGAGATGAAGAAAGTGAAAGAGAAGATGAAAATATTGCTTCCTTGATAAAAAACTTGAAGATATTATTTTCAAGAAGAAAGAAGCACATGGTGGAAAAATAAAGAATTTTTCTTCAAGAGGATATAATGAAGGAGAGCACTCTTTCAAATCAGAGCCAAGATGCTATCATTGCAATGAACTTTGTCACATTAAACCAATCTGTCCAAAAGTCAAAGAGGATAAGGAAGAAAAATATAAAATAACAATGGCAAGAAAGCTATAAAAGCAGCAACTTGGAGTGATTCTGACACAAGTGTTGGTTTTAGTGACGATGAAGTTGAAAACCTTCTTGTAGTGATATTGATGAGGATTTAGTAAATGATTATGATGAGTTACAAGATACTTTTGATGAATTATATGGTAATTTTAATGAATTTAAAAAAAATATTACTCCTAAGAAGATTTATCCATCTCTTTCTACAACATGTAATTATTTTTCAAAATAGATTAATTATTTAAAACTAGGAAATGATTATTTAAAAGATGAAATTGAAATTTCAAAAAATAAAAAAACTAGTAGCATTTTCAACTCTATTGAATCTGAAAATTTTGGATTGAAAAAGAAAGTCGTGGACTTGTCACATATCATAGAAAATTTCGTGATAGGAGAGATAACTTAGATAAACTTCTGAGTAATAAAAGATATATGTTTGATAGAGTCGGAATATGTTATGACCCTAACAACAACGAGAAAAGTTTTAATATTATATTCATAGAAGTTCTAATCAAACTAGTTCTCTCTACACTTATTGTGGTAGATAGACCCAATTTTCAAAATATTGTCAATGTGGAAAAATGAGATTTAACAAGAGGAAAGTAGCTTGAATTTTTAAAGAAACTACTATGTTAACCCTCATGGATCCCACACATTTTCAATACCAAAAGAGAAATTATTTCATTGCAGCACATAAGTTCCTTGAAGATGGAAATGTACCAAAAATGGAGAAAATGGTTGAAGAGTATGGAAAGTCTTGAGACTTGAGTATTATATTTAGATTCATTTTTATTATTTTGATGATTCTGATTTAATTTATGACTTAATAAGTTAATAAAATAATTTAAAATTTCATTTGTCTATTAATTAACTTTTGTCTCTTTATGATTAGTATTTATTGCGTGTATAGTACTTTTATGATATATCTTTATTTGCTGCATTTTGTACACTCACCTTTTTATATTATGTGATTTTTCTTGAAAAACTTAAATTTTGGAAATTAAAAAGTTATGTTGAATATATATATATATATATATCATGTGCACTTGACCTTTATTTCACTTACAATTTTTTTATGGCCAAAAATAATGTTTATTTTGTTTGGCTTGGAAGACAACACGATATTTATACTTTTAGGATTGATTGTGAAAATAAAATCAAAGTAGTGAGCATTGCAAAATATAAAAGATAACGTACTTTTTTCTATGCTCTTGATGTTATATCAAAACCTTCACCTCACACACCGTGGATAAACCCACCGTCTTGGCCTTATATTTTATCGTCCGGTGTTAATTTTATATGCCTATATCTTTCGATAATGTCATTGATACGACGGCTAGTTCCTCTTTGAGTGTTGAAGATGATGGTTTTATTAAAGTTATTTTGGAAGAAAAAGGAAAGTAAATCATGTTGAAGGTCATGCTAAGGATGTTTATAATATGATAATTAATTTAAAACTTTAATTATTATTTCATGTAAATTTCATTCTAGTATGTCATTTCATATTGGGCTTGTATTGCATATCTATACAATATTTATATTCATATGTTATGAATTTTTAGCTATATATGTTTTAAATGGTATTTATTAACGTATATACACTTTGGGGACCCTTAGGTATAGGACTAACGGGTATTTTGAGGATCTCACATCGATTAAAAGGGTGGAATAATTTATTAATTATGAAATTGAGAAAATGAGAATTAATGCCTAAGATAAAATCGGGTATTAAAATTTGTGGCGACATAATGTGTTAGGGATCAAAAGTTTAAACAGGTCAGCTTGGGCAATTTATTTTGTTTCGTGTGTGGAAGCTTGTCATATTGCGGGGGATCGACAGTTTAAACAGATTCGGCTAGCTATTGACAAGGGGAAGTGTGACACTTTGGTGGATTACCACCCGGGGCGGGAGGATTGCCATAATAAAAAGTGAGAACAATAATAATTTTGGGTTAATTTAATTAAATTAATGCTTTGGGGAAGTGGGACAATTAAAATGATATTGGTGTGTTTTTATCAGAATTTTTAGGAGTGGTTGGTAAATTATCTTTCCCGCGTTTAATTATCTTCGTAATTAAAATAATTTTTTGTGATATTTATTGCGTATAATGCTATTATCTGGATTCACGGATCCTATTTGAGGGTAGTTGTGTATATTCATACTCGAGGCTCTGATCTCGTATGTTAACTAACATTTTCAGGTATTAGTGCTGGAGTAGCTGTATAGGATTTATTGGATATCGTTTGGAGGTGCAACTAGAGTTTATTGATTTTATCGCTTTATTTAGTTAGACTTTCTTTTCACTCGTATTTCATTATGATACTTCATTAGGGTTTTATTGGGCCATTCGGTTCCAAAGTTGTTAGAGAATTTCAGTTGGATTATTCACAGTTGATTATTACTTAGTTTTAATTAAATCATTTTTGGATATTGGATTTATTCGAAGTTTTAGCATGTGATGGATCTTTTATCCTTCAGTTGTTATTATCATTTGAGATTGATTCAATTAATTATCTTGTGGATTGATTTATTTATGTCTCATATCTATCTCATGCTAAGAGTGATGTTTTATTTAGTTCATACCCGGTATAGTTTTGGTGGTGTCTAACGCCAGAATTATGCGGGGTGTGATAGATGTTATCAGAGCATGGTCTTAGGCCTCGTAGGTTAGGAGTCCGTATTAGTTTATGTGTTTCTTATCATTGATTCCTTTTGATGATTAGTACTCTTAGTCATTTCGAGTCCGATGTTGTTTTGTTCCTATCTTTTCAGACGGCGAACACAAGGAGAGCTAGGAGTAGGAGAGAGGAGTCCGTTTTTGGTCCCACAACTCAAGAGAGGCAGCGACTAATTGTTATGGAGGCTGAGGAGTTAGCGAACATCATTCGTGAGGCCACGACGATCGGTATGGAGATGGGGAGACATATATGGGTGACTTTAGAGGCAAAACAGCAGGTTACACCCATTTTGACTTGGGATAGGGTGAGAACCAACTTTCTTAAGGGAAATCCTCCCACCTTCGCAGGGGGATCTGACCTAACGGTTGCTCACCAATGGAGGAGGAACATGGAGAGACATTTGAGAATGGTGGACTGCATGGATGTGCAGAATTAGATATTAGCGACATTTAAGCTAACTGGGGATGCATTATAGTGGTGGGAGAACGCCACCACGTCTGAGGATAGAGATTAGTTGGGTTATGCAGATTTTCTGATAAAGTTTAACAATAAGTAATTTCTGTATGCAATTAGGAACGCGAAGAAGAAAGAATTTATGGATTTAGAGCAAGGTTCAAAGTCGATTGTCGAGTATAAACAAAATTTCACCAATTTATCTATGTTTGTACCAGAGGAGGTTAGCACTGAGGTGAAGAAAATGGAGTGTTTCATTAAGGTATTGTCTTGGTCGATTAGGCAGATGGTGTTGGAAAATCCAGCGTACACTACTTATGCTCAGGTGGTGGATGTCGCAATATTGCTATGGCAAGAGAAGACCAATTATCAAAAGAAGTTGGGAAAGAGACAAGAGTCAAATGGACAAGGTGGTGAGAATAAGGGTCACAATGACCAAGTGTGGAAGAAATAAAGAACAAATCAGGAATAACAAGGACAAGGAGAAGAGCGACCAAATACTAGACGTTACGAACCTTTTAAGGGTGAATGCTTATTCTGTGGGAAAGTAGGACATAAGGAGGATAAGTGTTTTAAGAAAGAGGGACAACAAGGCCAAGTGGCACAGGCCCAACATAGTCAAGTCACACATGGGCAACAAGGTCAAGAGGTACAGGAAAACAAGGACTGAGGCCTCCAGTTCTCACAATAATAGGTGTTCAGGGAGCACCAGCCGCACCGACAGCGTCAGGTGGTCAGGGAGTAGGTGCAGCACCAACAAATACCGGTTGTGGGAGGTGCTATTTGCCTCAGCCTCAGGCAGAGAAGGTTAGATAGTGTGGCTAGTAGAGTATTTCGCTACATAATATTTTCTTAAATACTTATATATGTAGGGGTTATATATATATATATATTATATTTTTGTTAAGGATTACGTTCGGGTAGGTTAGGTGTATGGGTGCCTAACTGTGGTAATCTACGAGTAGGCATATGCGAGCCTTATTTTATTTTGTGCCATTACGAATTGCTGAATTTAGAGGCCGCAATTCCTTTGCTAGTGGGGAAGTATGTAACGCCCTGTGTTTTTATTAGTTAATTTAATTAATTAATTGGAATATTTGAGAAAAAAATAAAATTTTGGATTTAATGGTTTTTTAATAATTAAACATGTTGGTTTAGATTTGAGTAGTAAATTCTCAACCGCAATTAAATCAGAATAAGAATGCTAGAAATTTTTAAAATGTTTTATCAAGCAGGTATGTTTTTGTTGAGTTAATAAAAATTCTTCTAAGTGTAAAGGCAGAGTTTTAAACTTTTTATTTTGAGATTTGGCCATTCAAATGACACAGTATGTCGTTCGAATGACATCGCATCTCGTTTGAACGACAGGTGTCAGTTGTTCGAGCGACAAGTGAGGCGGTGGGTTAATTAGAGTCCTAACCATTTTTTTACTCTTAAACCCTTTAAATACCAAAACTGATACGGGGCTGGGACTTTCAAAACACTTTTCTCTCAAACTTTTCTCTAGTAAGGTTCTTCAAACATATTTCCTCTCACCTTCAACCCCTAGCCCTAACTTTTAACAAGTTTTAAATCTAGAGTTGAAGATTCAATTGGTGTTTTCTCAAGAGGATTCAAGAACACTTCTTTATTAATATTTCAAGAGAAATCCAACCATCTACTCAGATTTTTATCCGACTAATTTCAAGCATGAATACTCTATTCCTTTCCTTTGGCCTTATGCGTTTTAAGTGTTACTTAAACCTTTAATTATGTTTTCTTAAAAAATGACTTAATTAGGAATAGTGATAACTAATTCTGAGACTATTTTTATAAAATCTTTTAATATGAATAATATTCATAATCCTTGGGTACGTAGGAATAATGAGTGAATTTTGGGTTATTATGGTGTAGGTTGCATGTAGAAAAAAATCTTAGTTTTGAATTAAATGATTTCGAGGGTATGTAACTCATAGAAATTGTGTAGAGATTATGAAAATTGGAATTTATTTATGTAAATAATGAATTCACATGTTAATTAAATTAAATTATTAAATGGGATTTTGCGTGACTATGACGATGGGATAATTAAATTAAGTCTTAATTAAATTGAACTAACACGCAAATTTACGTGTTGATTATGTATGTGTGATTGTGAAACTTGTTGGTATTTTTAATTGTCATTATGACGAATTGTTGTAGGGTATTCTATGCTCTCCTTATATTTTAGAATTCCCTCTAGGTATGTATAATATCCCGTGATTTTTAGGACTGAGAATTTAATTTAGTTGGGAGAAATAAAATTTATTTAAATTGGAGAATTTTAAATTTGAAAGTTGAGGTCAAAACTCGAAGATGTTATAGAGTATTTCAGATGATGATTCTGAATGCGCGATTGATCCCGAATGGGTCGATATAGTCAAAATGACTGTACTTGGATTTTATTTCGGTTTTGAAATATTTTAAGTCAGTTTGACTCGAATTGGAGTGAACGAGTCATTTAACATGCGTATTATCATTTAAATTTGGGTATCTTGGATATACGGCTTATAAATCCTATGGGGGATAACAATATCATTCTTGAGATTGTTAGAAGCCCTAGGGAGAGAGAGAAGAGGAGAGGAAGAAGAGAGAAGAAGAGAAAAGCTTGGAGCTCGGGAATTTCGGCCAAAATCTGCGATTTCAAGGAAGATTCAACCTCTACAACTTTGAGGCAAGTGATTAATCTTGCTAAATAATTCATGTGTATATTTTATTTCATGAATTGTGGATAAAAAAATTGGATTTTGGGTTATTATGTCAAAACCTAGATTTGGGTGTATTAAATTTTGCATTGGATGTTTATACATGGGTTTGATGGGGCATAACTTGATGGGATGAGATATAGGATGAGATTTAATGTTAGAATCATGTTTGGGTTGAAGATTGATGGTTAGAGTTGATAATTTTGGGTATAAATTCGTGGGTTTATGCAAAAGTAAGGAACCTTCGAAGTTCTATAGGCCCGAATCGATTCGCCCCTTAAGCGAATCGATTCGGCTTAAGGAAAAAGTGTCAGGTATGAGTGACCGAATCAATTCAAACCCAAAGACGAATCGATTCGGCCTAAGATAGACTTACATGTCCTTTGGCCTGAATTGATTCGCATTAGGGTCAAATCAATTCGCCTTTGGAACCGAATCGATTCGAAAATATGGCTGTTTTGCAAGGTTTTTCTAGAGTGAGTTTTACTCCATTTCGATTGGGTTTCTCGATTTAGAACATTTATATATGATGCGAGAGACACGTTTTGGAGATTACACGTGAGTTATTATATGATGTAAGGTTGAGGACTCTTTGAGGGAGTGTTGAAGGTATGACATGAAATTGCTATGCCGACTTTTGTGTCGAATCCTCCTAGCGATAGGATTATATTTAAATATGATTTGGGGACCAATGAGAGATTGGTCGTGTGCACTTAGTGACGTTTAACTTAGGGATTTAATCTTATATGAGATATTGTCAAGGGTTCATCTCAGTAACTGAACCGTAATTTAAATTAAAAATGATTGAGCGTAAAATCAACTAGAATAAGTAGTGTTTATACTTATAGCCGGGATAGCTATCGTACATCTATGTGTGATTAATAAGTATTCCAATACGTGATGGGATCATAAAATGAATTGGGGTTGAGTTTGTGGATTACCGACTAATAGTTATGTTTATACTTATAGCCAGGATAATTAATGTATATCGGTGTGAATATGGATATAGATGGTGTGTGAATGAGGATTGTTATATACATTCGGTTATATGATGGTATCCGTAATGTTGATCAAATTGGGAGACTATTCATATCATAGGTGAAACGGATGAATATGTTTCAAGTGAGGGATCGTGTAACGAAATGAATTGGGAAAGTATACGTTATAGCGTCGGTGAGTATAATGAGAGTTATATATACCTATAGCCAAATTCATTACATTTATACATAAGGATGTGAGATAGTATATATATATATATATATATATATATATATCGACGTGATTGCATATATATCTAATGTGAATGATACATATATTTATTGTGTGAGCATACCCTCCAGTGCTATCATGGAAAGTTGCACGATGTGGGTGAGGCCCCTGACTTGAGGAGCAGGGAGCGTATAGACCCTAGGTCATAGTCGTCCATTACATATTGTGTGATTTTCATTCTTGGTGAGAAGTCTTGGTTATGATTCGTTCTCACTTTCAGGTTCGGAGCTATGACCGCTTCCCATACGTTGTGTTTTATTTTTATTACCAAAGAGGTGTGATAATAGTCCGGTGGCTGGTAACCCGGGATAGAGTGAGTAATTCCTGGAAGATGATAGCATTGTGAAGTATTTTTATATCCTATAAGTGATTGTGTTCTGGATATTTAAGTGTACACTAAATGTGTTATGTGTACGTGCTTGTTAGGGCTGAATGATTGTGATTTATAACTAGAATAATGTATATGGACCCTAAAGGTTATGTGCGATGTTTACTTATTTCCTTAGAGATGGTCGCTCATAGTAAGTAGTTGAGGTTATATGTTGTGGGTTGAGGGCATAATGAATCTCAACGATCAACATTGTCAAGGATTAGTGTATCGGGGGTGGGGTTCCTTATTTGGATATCTCTTGACGAGACGCCCCACTCACGAAACATAGCGGAATGTTGGGAGTAAGGAGAAGTTTATTCTTTAGTACTTGGTTTTATGCGTTTTGTTGAAACAATGCTTTATAAGTATATAAAGATGATGAGTGAATATTCTGATGCTAATACCTTGTTAAAGTAAATAACTAGAAGCGGATAAATTCTAGGAGGATATGTGTATGTATGTATACGTTAACATATAAGTTTGAGCGTAAACTTAGGGTATGATGGAATGAGAAGAATTTTGGATTGCTGGAGTTAGTGGGTTACGCGGGTGCAGTCTACGGGTGGATTAAGATTTAGTTATCCCTAGAAGGTGGTGGGTACCTTGACTTAGGTTCATGTGCATATGCTTAGGTGCGCGATTTAGTCGAGGGGTGAGATTGAGTTCCACGAGAGTGCGACTCCACCTTAATCATGAAATTGTACATTTATAATTATTATGCATTTTAATGCACTTACAATAAATGTTTTCACACCTCGGGCTCTGACCCGTTTATTTCTTTCTCTCTTGCTATATATATATATACTATAGGTATTCCCCGCGAGGACGACAATGATGCTTTTCTATCCAGTGTCTTGGTAGCCGTAGCAGATGCGAACTGTTGTGGGATTGTGTTATAGCCGCTTCCTACTGTTTTTAAATCTAGATAGGATTTATTTAGTGTATCGAGTTTATACCCAAGAGTTATACTTAGCACTTTTATGTTTCTCTCCTCTGGTTTGTTGTATTTATATATATATACATATATATATATATTCCCCGTAAGGACGCCGATGATGCTTTTCTATCCAGTGTCTTAGGAGCCATAGCAGATGCAGACTGTTACGGGATTGTGTTATAGCCGCTTCCTACCGTTTTTTAATCTAGATAGGATTTATTTAGTGTATCGGGTTTATACCCAAGAGTTATACTTAGAACTTTTATGTTTCTCTCCTCTGGATTGTTGTATTATCTGTTACCCGACAGCATATTCAAGTATATTTCTTTTGTTGTACTTATTGCATTTTATTTAGAGTACATCCTTTTATTGTTGTACGTGTGTAAATTTTATCTTGTTCAGTAGTTATTTTATTGTTGGCATGATGTTCAGTGCATGCTTTTAAAATTTTGGCGTCCGCTTATTATGGTATTGGGTAGTTAGCTATGTTTATTTTAGTATCGACATTAGATGCTGAGAACGATCCATTTGAGATTCCTGATTTAGTATAGGGCTGACCACCCGTTATTATATTAAGCGGGGTGTCACAGGTGGTATCAGAGCATTAGGTTCTAGTGTCTTTAGGATATGTGCGAGTTTTCTGCGTTCTTCCGTAAGCGTTATTTCTGTAGATCCCTATTATTAGGATTGTTGTGTTCACTCCATCTATTTTTTTCTGCGATGTGTAATTGCTTGAACGACGTTCTGATACAGTTGCTCTTGTCTCAGACGTCACCGAGAATAAGTCGTCCAAGCAGGGCAAATAGAAGGGCTGAGAATATAGAACCCATAATTACTCAAGGGACTATGATTGCAGCCGAAGTTACTAATATGGTGGCACAAGCAGTAGATGCCTCCATTGCTGTGATGGTACATCATCCTACAGTTCTGATAGCTCAAGACCACCCAGGGCCATCTGCGGGGGAAGGAGTATGAGAAGCACTTCAAAGGACATCGGGGGGGGGGGGGGGGGGAGAGCTGATGCAGTTGTTGCAAGTCAGTGGAAGAAGGATATGCAAAGGCTCCTTCGAATGGTGGAATGAAGTGAGGTGTAGAAACAAATACTCTCCACCTTTAAAATAACGGGTGCAACTCTCCAATGGTGGGAGTCAGTCACCACATCGGAGCAGAGAGATGCAATGCCCATAGAAGATTTTTGGGAACGTCTTGATCGGAAACATTTTCCTTCCACAATACAGATGGAGATAAGGAAAACATTATTGGATGTGATGCAAGGTGATCGAACAGTGGCTAAGTACAAAGAATAATTTTCTCGATTGGTGAATTTGTCAGCATTTGTTAGGAAATCCGGCATTTCTGACTTTTACCAATGTGATGAACGTGGCATTGTTACACTGTCGGGAGTATCGTTTTCATTTAAAAAGGGAGTAAGAAATTTGGAGACTCGAGTTCATTAAGTAGGTCTGAAGGAGTAGATACCAGCGGATCAAGATCATCGCTGTGACAGGGTTATAGGCAGGATTATTGAGGGTCACAATAGCATTTTGTCCCTCAGGATGGACAGGAAGGATTTTTGGGGAGATATTTCTTTTATGGAGAAATAGATTAAAGGAAGAGGGATTGTCCTGGAAGAGGTATAGGGCAACTTTTTGAGGAAATTTTGGATGCGCAACCCTTACAATTGTTCATAGGCCAGTTTGGTCTAGCGAACTTCGATCAGGAACCCATTGATGAAGTGAGGTAATTGGAGAATGGAGGTATGATGTAAATTATTTTCCTCTATGCTTAGGTCATGCCTTGAGTGGTATTGGAAGTATTGCATGAAAGATTTTCGTGAGAGGTTAGCCATTATAACCATATGGTATATGGAATTTCCTTGAAGGGAGGAGTGAGTAAATATGGCACTGGGACGGTATCTTTCGGGAGAATAGATTATTTTGCAGAGGGATGTAGAGAGTTGTGCTTTTCGTTTTTCGAAAGTGCGAACTGTTAAAACGTGTTTGGTGGTAACGGTAGGGCTACCACTCTATAGTTAGGATAAGTGCGTGTAATTGTAAGGTTCTAGTTGTAGAATAGCCTATCTTATGGCAATGCTTTGATATGATGATAAGGATTTTATTACTGAGAAGATTCAGGGTTTAACAGGTTTCTTGTTGAGCTAGAAATTTTAGCTCATGGTTGTGTTAGTTTTGAGAACTAAGTGTTGGTAGTAGTATTGTATTTGTTGGGGTCTTGTGTCTTGAACATAAGGTGTTTGATTGATGTGTCGAAAGACATGAAATTATTTTATGTTATATTGTTTTATAGGCCTTCAGGCAATATCTATGGTTCAAAAATCTTTTACAAAACCTTAGTCCTGATTCAACTGTTCTCAATTCCCAACAGAGCTACACAGTAGTTTATTGGGAGGGTTCATTGTTTGTATTTATCTTGTGAGACCTCCCCCGCAAGAAAGTGGCGAATGTCAAGAATTAAGAAGTGTTCAATCATTGGAAATTTTAAGGTTTTATATACTTAGTACGATGTTGTAGATTAAAATTTATTGAGAGTTATATTACGATCTGAGGCTAAGTGGATCCGGATAATGGTTATGTAATTGGGTTCGGGTATAAGGTGTATGGGTTCCCTGGTTAACTAATTCGATTTCAAAATAAGTGATTCACCGTGAGAAGTGGGAGATATAGGTATTGTAATCTAGAGGGTAGATGACGTAAGAACTAGTTGAGGTTTTGGAGTCCTAGGCTTAACTTAATTTTGAGGACGAAATTCTTGTAAGGGGGGAAGTCTATAATACCCCGTGATTTTTAGGACTGAGAATTTAATTTATTTGGGAGAAATAAAATTTATTTAAATTGGAGAATTTTATATTTAGCAGTTGAGGTCAAAACTCGAAGATGTTATCGAGTATTTCAGATGATAATTCTGAATGCGCGATTGGTCTCGAATGGGTCGAGATAGTCAAAATGACCGTACTTTGGTTTTATTTTGGTTTTGAAATATTTTAAGTTAGTTTGACTCAAATTGGGAAAACGAGTAATTTAACGTGTGTATTATCATATAAAGTTGGGTATCTTAGATATAAGGCTTATAAAGCCTACGGGGGATAACAATCTCATTCTTGAGATTATTAAAAGCCCTAAGGAGAGAGAGAGAGAAGATGCGAGGAAGAAGAGAGAAGAGAAGAAAAGCTTGGAGCTTGGGAATTCCGGCTAAAATTCATGATTTCAAGGAAGATTCAACCTCTACAACTTTAAGGAAAGTGATTAATCTTGCTAAATAATTCATGTGTGTATTTTATTTCATGAATTATGGATAAAAAAAATTGGATTTTGGGTTATTATGTCAAAACCTAGATTTGGGTGTATTAAATCTTGCATTGGATGTTTATACATGGGTTTGATGGGGTATAACTTGATGGGATGATATATAGGATGAGATTTGACGTTGGAATCATGTTTGGTTTGAAGATTTATGGTTAGAGTTGATAATTTTTGGGTATAAATTCATGGGTTTATGCAGAAGTAAGGAACCTTTGAAGTTTTGCAGTCCCGAATCGATTTGCCCCTTAAGCGAATCAATTAGGCTTAAGGCAAAAATGTCAGGTCTGAGTGACCGAATCGATTCAGACCCAAATCAGAATCGATTCGGCCTAAGACAGACTTCCATGTCCTTTGGACCAAATCAATTCGCATTAGGGGCGAATCGATTTGCCTTTGGAACCGAATCGATTCGGACCAGGCCAAATCTATTCGAAAACATGACTATTTTGTAAGGTTTTTCTAGAGTGAGTTTTACTCTATTTCGATTGGGTTTCTCGATTTGGAACATTCCTATGAGATGCGAGAGACACGTTTTGGAGATTAGACATGAGTTATTATATGATGTAAGGTCGAGGACTCTTTGAGGGAGTTGTGAAGGTATGACGTGAAATTGCTATGCCGAATTTTGTGTTGGATCCTCCTGGCGATAGGATTTGATTTAGATATGATTTGGGGACTAATGAGAGAGAGGTCGTGTGCCCTTAGTGACGTTGAACTTAAGGATTTAATCTTATATGCGATATTGTCAAGGGTTCATCTGTGTAACTGAACCGTAATTTAAATTAAAAATGATTGAGCGTATAATCGATTAGAATAAGTAGTGTTTATACTTATAGCCGGAATAACTATTGTACATCTATGTGTGATTAATGAGAAGTATTCTAATACGTGATGGGATCATAAAATGAATTGGGGTTGAGTTTGTGGATTACCGACTAATAGTTATGTTTATACTTATAGCCATGATAATTAATGTATATCGGTGTGAATATGGATATAGATGGTGTGTGAATAAGGATTATTATATACATTTGGTTATATGATGGTATCCGTAATGTTAATAAAATTAGGAGACTATTCATATCATATGTGAAACAGATGAATATGTTTCAAGTGAGGGGTCGTGTACGGAAATGGATTGGGAAAGTATACGTTATTGCGTCGGTTAGTATAATGAGAATTATAAATACCTATATCCGAATTCATTACATTTATACATACGGATGGGAGATAATATATATATATATGTGTGTGTGTGTGTGTATATATATATATATATATATATATATATGTCATGAATGTATATACCTTGTGTGATAGTTTGTACATACGACGTGATTGTATATATATCTAATGTGAATGATATATATATATATTTATTGTGTGAGCATACCCTCCAGTGCTATCATGGGAAGTTGTACGATGTAGGTGAGGCCCCTGACTTAAGGAGCAGGGAGCGTATAGTCCCCAGGTCATAGTCGTCCATTACATATTATGTTATTTTCATTCTGGGTTAGAAGTCTTGGGTATGATTCGTTCTCACTTTCAGGTTTGGATCTATGATCGCTTCCCATATGTTGTGTTTTGTTTTTATTACCAGGGCGGTGTGATAATAGTCCGGTGGCTGGTAACCCGTGATAAAGTGAGTAATTCCTGGAAGATGATAGCATTGTGAAGTATTTTTATATCATATAAGTGATTGTGCTCTGGATATTTAAATGTAGGCTAAATGTGTTATGTGTACATGCTTGTTAGGGTTATATGATTGTGATTTATAACTAGAATAATGTATATAGACCCTAAAGGTTATGTGAGATGTTTTACTTATTTCCTTAGAGATGGTCGCTCATAGTAAGTAGTTGAGGTTATAGGTTGTGGGTTAAGGGCATAATGGATCTCAACAATCAACATTGTCAAGGAGTAGTGTATCGGGGGGGGGGGGGGGGGTTCCTTGTTTGGATTTCTCTTGGTGAGACGTCCCACGCACGAAACGTAGCGCAATGTTGGGAGTAAGGAGAAGTTTAGTCCTTAGTACTTGGCTTTATGCGTTTCGTTGAAGCAATGCTTTATAAGTATATAAAGATGATGTGTGAATATTCTGATGCTAATAACTGGTTAAAGTAAATAAGTAGAAACAAATAAATTCTAGGAGGATATGTGTATTTATATATACATTAACATATAAGTTTAAGCATAAACTTAGGGTATGATGGAATGAGAAGAATTTTGGATTACCGGAGTTAGTGGGTTACGCGGGTGCAGTCTACGAGTAGATTAAGATTTAGTTATCACTAGAAGGTGGTGGGTATCTTAACTTATGTTCATGTGCATACACTTATGTGCGGGCTTTAGTCGAGGGTTGAGATTGAGTTCCATGAGAGTGCAAGTCCACCTTAATCATGAAATTGTACATTTATAATTATTATGCATTTTAATGCACTTGTTATAAATGTTTTCACACCTCGGGCTCTGAACCGTTTATATCTTTCTCTCTTGCTCTCTCTCTCTCTCTCTCTCTCTCTCTCTCTATATATATATATATATATATATATATATATATATATATATATATATATATATATATATATATATATATATATATATATATATTGTATACTATAGGTGTCCCCCCACAAGGACGCCGATGATGCCTTTCTATCCAGTGTCTTGGGAGCCTTAACAGACACGGACTGTTGTGGGATTCTGTTATAGCCGTTTCCTACCGTTTGTAGATCTAGATAGGATTCATTTAGTGTATCGGGTTTATAACCAAGACTTATACTTAGCACTTTTATGTTTCTCTCCTCTGGTTTGTTGTATTATCTGTTACCCGACAACATATTGGGGTATATTTCTTTTGTTGTACTTATTACATTTTATTTAGAGTACATCCTTTTATTGTTGTACGTGTGTAAATTTTATCTTGTTCAGTAGTTATTTTATTGTTGGCATGATGTTCAGTGTATGTTTTTAAATTTTTGGCATCCGCTTATTATTGTATTATGTAGTTAGCTATGTTTATTTTAGTATCGACAGTAAATGTTGAGAATGATCCACTTGAGATTCCTAATTTAATTTAGTATAGGGATGGCCACCCATTATTATTTTAAGTGGGGTGTCACAGTATGGTACTAGTGGGTAGGCCTTTAGTTGATTTACGTCTTCTAGGAATGGGACTAGTGGGGTAGATTATCGCGATTTTATCATATCGGGGGTGGAGTGATTTTTAGTATTTTATCGTCGTCACGCTTGCCTAGACAAGAGACTAGGACGAGTAAATGTTAAAAGTTCATCTTATACGTAGGATAGGACGTATATGTAATTTGGGGACCCTTAGGTATGGGACTAAGGGGTATTTTGAGGATCTCACATCGATTAAAAGGGTGGAGGTAATTTGTTAATTATGAAATTGAGAAAATGAGAATTAATACCTAAGATAAAATCGGATATTAAAATTTGTGGTGACATAATGTGTCAGGGACCGACAGTTTAAATGGGTCAGGTTGGGCAATTTATGTCGTGTCGTGTGTGAAACCTTGTCATCTTACGGAGGATCGATAGCTTAAACAAATTCAGCTGGCTATGGACAAGGGGAAGTGTGACACTTTGGTGGATTATCACCTAGGGTGGGAGGACCGCCATAATAAAAAGTGAGAACATTAATAATTTTGGGTTAATTTAATTAAATTAATGCTTTGGGGCTGTGGGACAATTAAAATGACATCGGTCTATTTTTATTAGAATTTTTGGGGGTGGTTAGCGATTTATCTTTCCCGCATTTAATTATCTTCGTAATTAAAATAATTTATTGTGATATTTGTTGCGTATAATGCTATTATCTGGATTCATAGATCCTATTTGAGAGGATTAGTATGTATTTATGCTTGGGGCTCTGGCCTCGTGCGTTGACTAACATTTTCAAGTATTTGTGCTGGAGTAGTTACATAGGATTTATTGGATATCGTTTAGAGGTGCAACTGGAGTTTATTAATTTTATTGATTTATTTAGTTAGAATTTCTTTTTAGTCGTATTTCATTATGAGACATAATTTGGGTTTTATTGGGCCATTCGGTTCTAAAGTTGTTAGAAGATTTCAGTTGGATTATTGACAATTGATTATTACTCAGTTTTAATTAAATCATTTTTGGAGATTGGATTTATTCGAAGTTTTAGCACGTGATGGATATTTTATCGTTCAGTTGTTATTATCATTTGGGATCGATTCAATTACTTATCTTGTGAATTGATTTATTTATGTCTCATATCTGTCTCATGCTAAGAATGATATTTTATTTAGTTCATGCCGACATAATTTAGGTGGCGGCCAATGCCAGAATTACACGAGGTGTGACATACTCTATGATAAATTGTAAGATTAGTGTTACTCATGATTCTCAAAATAAATGCATAAATTATTTTTCATTGGGGGGAGCAAACAATTTATTTACCCTTATCATACGCTTTGTAAAATATCTTTTTGATAATGTCAAAAGGGGGACAAATATTTGAGATTCACATTTGAAAAGAAATTTATCAGATTTATTTATTATTCTGAATCATTGTTTGTCTTCTTCAAAAAAGGCAAGAATGTTAAAGAATATTTGAAATTAGCCATTTTTATATTATTTATTTATTCTATTTATTACTTTGTTATATTTAATTTGATGAGAAAAAACAATACTATACTATTATTGATTTTGATGATAACAAGCTATATTAAAGTCTATTTTATGTAATTATATATCACATACTATTTTATAGTTTATTTTAGTATTCTTGATTGATATTTTTATTAGTTATATATTATTATTTTATAGTTTATAGTAATGTATTATATAAAGTTAGTAAATATTATTTTGATTAGATATTTGATATTTATTGTACTTTGTATCCAATTTGTTATTTTATAACTTATGAATTATTTGTGTAAAGTTAGTATATAAATTCCTTTAGTATATTTATTAGGTAGTAAATACATATATTACATATATCACATATATTAGGTCACTAATAATAATTCTTTTTATATATTTTATTATTTGTATAATAATATTATTTGCATTTATACTTGGTTATTTATATCTCACACATATACACTCACTATACATATACTTGTTATGTATTATTAATTTAAAATATGTGAGTTATATTTTGTATACATATATGCATATAGATCTAACATACACTCATAGACACATATCTATTATATTTCTCTATTATTTCCTGTACTAATCCTTTTGCAGATTTTATGGGATATTATCAAAGGCTTTTAAGACATCGTTTATGAGACTACTTCAAAGTCATTTATTTCTATTCAGACACTTAAGTGCAAGACTTATCATCACACCTTAGCTCTGACCTTTTGGGTTGGAAGTCATACCAAGACTGACAGGTCACCTCAGCCCACTACATAACTTTGATGCTTTTTTATTCTTCTAATATAAATCACACATGCATTATTTCACGTAAATATATACAAGCTTCATCATGTTCACTATTATTCAATTTTTGTCTTTGTCTGAACAACTCTAGAAACACATTATACACTTCCACGATCTCCGTTTAACACTTTAAAACCACACACACACATCACTAAACTCATAAATATAAATATATATTGTATATACACTCACATATATTATACATTACCTATATTAATATTTCTTACATACTAATGGATATTACTTGTTATTATATATATAAGAGTTTACATATTACATCATGCATATTAAAACTATTTTTAATATTATATTCACAGATTATACTTCTAATTTTTTTATTCTTTAACAAATAAGGTACATTTATTTTGTACACATAAACGCATGTACACGCTTACGTTCTTATTCAAATACTATCTTTATCTCTTATGTACTAACAAATATTGTAGATTTTTTGGAATTATATTAGACTTCATTTATTATAAACTTCATACTCATTTAATGTAAGTCTTCTCGTAAATCAGAAGTAATTTACTTTATTTTGTCTAAGAATCCTTTCAAGTCTATTATTCAGAGCTATGCTATCCCTTTTTCTAGATTAAGAGAATTTAATGCCTTGATTTACGTACAAACAAGATTAGACCATCTCCAACACTAAAAAAATTGGGGCTTACAAAAGAGCAAGCTAGGAAGAATAATATCAAGGCACATACAAGCAAAAATAAGTGCCAACAAATAGACAAACTCACTACACCAAAAGTAACAATTTGGTACACCTTAATATTAAAAATTTGGCACAGCTTAAAACTGTGTCAAATTCTGGCACGGTTTAATGACAATTTGACACACTTTAAATCTGTGCCAAAATTTGACACTGTTTAAAAGTGTGTCAAAATTGAGTACACTTGACTAAAATATAAATAGTCTAAAAAAATAATATTCATCCTCCCAAATTTTTGTCTCCCACTCTCTCAATTACCTCTCCCGCTCGTCTCTCCTCCCTCTCGTCTCTATCTCACACGACCTATTTTTTTTGGTCTTGTCTCTCTCTCTCTCTCTCTCTCAAGACGAACCTCAACTTCCCAACCATGGAGACAAGTGTTTGATTTGATTTTTGAGGAGAGGTTTTCTTCTTTTTGATTTGGAGTTGGTGTTTATTGGGTGCGATTTGGGGTTAGTTGTTTGTAAAGAGGGTGAGAGCATTGTGGTGGTTGAGGCTAGGTCCGACAAAATGGGTTAGAGAAGATGATTACCCCATCGGAAGTTCAATCCATAGTTCCGTTCCCTCGAGCGATGATGGAGATGCGGTCATGGACAGGTGGATCCAATCTGCGAGATTACAACACCTAGCCTCGCCTTTGGCTTCCACTGGGATTGATCAACGTCTTCGACCCAATATCCTCCTATATGTATTAATTTATATTCATAGCAATGCCCATTTGTTTGATGGTGATATTACATTGTACTAGGTGTTTGAATTGAGTTTTACCTGTTTTGTGATACCAATGTCGATTCTACATTTGATTTTTGACATGAAATGAAACCCTACTCTGTATATTGTTGGTTATGTTAGTTTATTTTTCTCTTGTTGTGCAAGAGTTTGTGGAGTTATGTGTGCATTCTGTGTTTTGTCTGGGTAATGATTGATGGTGCAATTTTTGATACTTCTTAAAGGGTTATGGAGCAAAATCTGTTGAAGAGAAATTGAGGCTTTTCAAACTAATGATAAATCTCAATTTTAATGGTGAATCTGGTTCTGAACCTTACACTCCTACTACCCAAAGTTCCATTGGGTTTTCTGCGTCAGATGGTCTTTATTCGTCTGACTTCAGGGGGGATTTTGGAGATGGGCTTTTGGATCTGCATGCTATGGATGACACAAAGCTTTTATCTGAGGTATGCAAATGTAATTGTCTTCATTTTTTACTAATAATATTTGTCTAAGTAAATCTTGCTGATTGAAACTTAATGTTTTTTAAATGGATAAGGGCATTTATCATCCCTTCATCGTAACGAACTATCCAGACTTAGTGTGGTTTCTTTCTAAATTGGTACCTAAGCCTAACGAACCTCTTATATAATCATTTATTAGTCACCTCAGAATTGCGTAGACCTTACTCGACCTTTTCTACTCGGCCCCCAGGTTAGCGTTCTTAGCTTCCAAAGAGAACCACATCCTAAACATTCATCGAGGTCAGACCTTTAACTGATTAGATTCTTATTATTCTTGATATTTATTTTAAAACCCAATTAATGGCTTAGCGATCAGCTAAGCAGGTAGATTTTGCATGTTCAGATACATCAATCCCGAGCACCAAATTTGGTCCGTCATGAGATTGAGCGATTAGACTAGAAGGGAGGAAACTAACATCATCGGAAAACTAAAAGGAAACTTTAAGGAAAACAAAAATAATAATTATATTATCATCCATCATGTAAAAGGCTATATTTATTTATTATGATGTATCCGAACATGCAAAAGGCCATATTTACAATTTATTATTTGATCACTTTGATCTTTGAATTTCTATCTTTCGATGCCATCGTCTGAATGTTTGGCCAACAACTCTAATTAGTATTCATGTATATATTTATTCTGTATACCATTAGTACTGAATATTAAATACAAAAGACATAGCTATTGAACATTAGTATTCATGTTCAATAGCTGTGTATTTTCTATTAGTATTCTGCATACCTTAATACATTTGACTTGGTTTCATTGTTATTAAGATTTGGTGCTCTTTTATTTGCATAGGACTGTGTATAATACATGATAAGATTTAAGTAGTGCGAGTGTGTGGAAAAATTCCTACATATTGCACCATTGTATGCCTTGGTGACACATTTGTGTGATTCTTAGATTATAGAAAAGAGTCACCTGAGTTATAATGGGGCCTAACTTTAGTGTGTTTTTAGTTTTGTTCATAAACTTATGTCTCATATTTGGATTTATTTACATACAGGGGAGGAGCATTGCCGAAGGCGAGGGATTAGTGCAAAAGTGGCATTGCAAATTGTAAGCATTACTTCCTATTTTTTTTATCAGTGCTTATACTTTGTTAGGTTTAGTTGAGTTAAGGTTATTTTTTTAGTTAAACATCAGCTTATTGGATTTGTTCCAAAGTAGCCAATTTAATAAATTGAATATGAGCAATGTGTGTCTTTGTGCACGTGTGTGTGTGAGAGAGAGAGAGAGAGAGAGAGTTACACACAGATAGAGAAATAGGTGGTTTGGTTATTAAGGGTAATGCGGCGAACGGGGTTGGAGCTTGGGGGTTTGGCGACGCTTTTTTACGAGTTGGGTGAATATGAGATTTGTCGAGTTAAAGTTTTGTTCAAATGCAATGCCTTTAGGCATGTAGGACTTTGATAACACATCTTTGGTTTTGTATGAAACACAGGGTTATGGTATTATTTGTGTTGCATAAAAAATCCATGTTTCAAGACTAGGATACGCACTAAATAGTTCATAAATAGTTTTCACAAATAGTTTTCGCAGGGGTTTTATGTGAACATGCTTCACCTTTGAGCATTTAAGATATGCCCTTGTTTATAAATAGGGGTTATATAAATAGGATATGTCATGATTATAAAACAAATTTGACTCATGGTTTTCCCTTAACAGTGGCATCCTAAATGGATCACTGCATAACTATGGATGTTTCCCATATTTTATTCAAGCAGGTATAATAAAGGTACACATACTTTATTCAACCAACCAATTTTTCGATGCTTTTGTGAGTGTATCTCAAATTATTGTATAAGTGAGGGTGTAATACGAAAGTTCAAATGTTATTGAGGGTGAAGGTAAAAAAATTATTCATATGTTAATTAATGTTTTCCTTATGTATATTGTACCAGAGATACGCTAGACGATGGAATATGTAGGCTTTATTGAAATCGACACACCAGTTCTACAGGTTTGTAAATTTCTTTATGTTCATGTTCGATTGATTCAACTTGTGGATATAGTTGTCTAATTAAAGGAGCTAGAAAGATAAAAAAATATACATGTGTAATAAAAAAAAATTATTTACTAGACATGAAAATGATAATAATTGTAATGAAAACTTGAAAATATCAAGATTAGGCTTAAAAACAAGCCGTTAAAGGGAAAAAATCTAAACCAGCCCCGTAAGAGGCACGAACACCTCGCACATGACCAATGTAAATTGTAGGAACTAACCGCGTAGTCACGGTTCTCCCGATTTGAGAATATGACGATAATTTGAAAATATCTAGATTAGGCTTAAAAACAAGTCGTTAAAGGGTGAAAAACTAAATCAGTCCCCAAACGGCCCCGCAATAGGCACGAACACCTCGCACGGGACCAATATAACTTATAGGAAATAACCGCATAGTCATGGTTCTCCCGCTTTGAGAATATGATGACAATTTAAAAATGTCTAAATTAGGCTTAAAAACAAGCACTTAAAGGGTTAAAAACAAAACCAACCGCCAAACGATCCCGTAAGAGGCACGAACACCTCGCACGGGACATATATAACTTATAGGAACTGACCGCGTAGTGGTGGGTCTCCTGATTTGAGAATATGATGATAATTTGGAAATATCTAGATTAGGCTTAAAAATAACCAGTTTGAGGGTGAAAACCCAAACTACCAGCCAAACGGATTCGTAAGAGGCACGAACACCTCACATGAGACCAATGTAACTTGTAGGAACTGACCGCGTAGTCGCGGGTCTCCCGATTTGAGAATATGACAATAATTTGATAATATATGCATTAGGCTTAGAAACAAGCCGTTGAACGGTGAAAACCAAAACCAGCCCCCAAACGGCCCCGTAAGAGGCATGAACACCTCTCGCCCGAGACCAATGTAACTTGTAGGAACTGACCGCGTAGTCGCAGGTCTCCCAATTTGAGAATATGATGATAATTTGGAAATATCTAGATTAGGTTTAAAAATAAGCCGTTTGAGGGTAAAAACCCAAACCAGCAGCCAAATGGCCCCGTAAGAGGCACGAACACCTCGCACGGGACCAATGTAACTTGTACGAACTAATTGCGTAATCGCGGGTATCCCGATTTGATAATACGATGATAATTTGGAAATATCTAGATTAGGCTTAAAAACAAGTCGTTTGAGAGTGAAAACCCAAACCAGTCACCAAACGGCCCCATATGAGGCACGAACACCTCGCCTTGGACCAATGTAACTTGTAGGAACTCACTGCGTAGTCGCGGGTCTCCCGATTTGAGAATATGATGATAATTTAAAAATATCTAAATTAGGATTAAAAACAAGTTGTTTGAGGGTGAAAACCAAAACCAGCCCCCAAACGGCCCCGTAAGAGGTAGAACACCTCGCACGGGACCAATTGAACATATAGGAACTGACCGCGTAGTCGGGGGTCTCCCAATTTGTGAATATGATGATAATTTGGAAACATCTAGATTAGGCTTAAAAATAAGCCGTTGGAGGGTGAGAACCCAAACCAACCACCAAATGACCCCATAAGAGGCACGAACACCTCATACAAGGCCAATGTAACTTTTAGGAACTGACCGCATAGTCGCGGGTCTCCTGATTTGAGAATATGATGATAATTTGGAAGGGTCGAGATTAGGCTTAAAAACAAGCCGTTCGAAGGTGAAAACCCAAACTAGCCACCAAACGACCCTGTAAGAGGTACGAACACCTCGCACGAGACCAGTGTAACTTGTAAGAACTGATCGCAAAGTCACGAGTCTCTCGGTTTGAGAATATGGTGATAATTTGAAAATATCTAAATTAGGCTTAAAAATAAGAAGTTAAAGGGTGAAAATCCAAACGAGCCCCTAAACGACCCCATAAGAGGCACGAACACCTCGCACGGGACCAATTTAACTTGTAGGAACTGAACACGTAGTCAGAGGTTCCCCAGTTTGAGAATATGACTATAACTTGCAATTATCTAAATTAGGCTTGAAAACAAGCAGTTAAAGGATGAAAACCCAAACCAACCCTTAAACGGCCCTGTAAGAGGCACGAACACCTCGTACGGGACCAATGCAACTTGTAGTAACTGACCACACAGTCGCGACTTTCTCGGTTTGAGAATATGATGATATTTTGAAAATATCTAGATTAGGCTTAAAAACAAGCCGTTTGAGGGTGAAAACCCAAACCAGCCACCAAACGACCCTGTAAGCGACACGAACACCTTGCACATGACTAATATAACTTGTAGGAACTGACTGCATAGTCGCGGGTCTCCTTATTTGAGAATATGATGATAATTTGGAAATATATAGATTAGGCTTAAAAATAAGCCGTTTGAGGGTGAAAACCAAAACCAGCCACCAAACAGCCCCGTAAGAGGCAGAACACCTCGCACGGGACCAATTGAACATATAGGAACTGGTTACGTAGTCACGGGTCTCCTGAGTTGAGAATATGATTATAATTGAAAATATCTAAATTAGGCTTAAAAATAAGCAGTTAAAGGGTGAAAACCCAAAACAGCCCCAAATGGCCCTGTAAGAGGCACGTACACCTCGCACAGGACCAATGTAACTTATAGTAACTGACCGCGCAGTCACGGGTCTCCCAATTTCAGAATATGTTGATAATTTGAAAATATCTAGATTACGCTTAAAAACCAGTCGTTTGAGGGTGAAATCCCAAACCAGCCGCCAAACGGCCCCATAAGAGGCATGGACACCTCGCACGGGACAAATGTAACTTATAGTAACTATCCGTGCAGTCACGATTCTACCGATTTCATAATATGATGATAATTTCAAAATATCTAGATTACACTTAAAAAGAAGTCGTTGGAGGGTGAAAAACCAAACTAGCCGCCAAACGGCCCTGTAAGAGGCACGAAGACCTCGCATGGGACCAATGTAATTTATAGGAAGTGACCGCGCAGTCGCGGGTCTCCTGATTTGAGAATATGATGATAATTTGGAAATATCTAGATTATGCTTAAAAATAAGCCGCTTGAGGGTGAAAACCCAAACCAGCCGCCAAACGACCCCATAAGAGGCATGAACACCACACACGCGACCAATGTAACTTATAGGACCTCACCGCATAGTCACGGGTCTCCCAATTTGAGATATGATGATAGTTTAGAAATATCTAGATTAAGCTTAAAAATAAGCCGTTTGAGGGTGAAAACCCAAACCAGCCGCCAAACGGCCCCATAAGAGGCACGGACACCTTGCGCGGGACCAATGTAACTTGTAAAAACTGGCCGCACAGTCGTCGGTCTCTCGATTTGAGAATATTACTATAATTTGGAAATATCAAGATTAGGCTTAAAAATAAGCCGTTTGATTGTGAAAACCCAAACTAACCACCAAACGGCCCTGTAAGAGGCACGAACACCTTACATGGGACCAATGTAACTTGTAGGAACTCACTGCGTAGTCACGGGTCTCCCAGTTTGAGAATATGATGACAATTTGAAAATATCTAAATTAGGCTTAAAAATATGCAGTTAAAGGGTGAAAATCCAAACCAGCCCCCAAACGGCCCTGTAAGAGGCACGAACACCTCGCACGGGATCAATGTAACTTGTAGGGAATGACCGTGTAGTCACGGGTCTCCCAGTTTGAGAATATGACTATAATTTTAAAATATCTAAATTAGGCTTAAAAATAAGCAGTTAATGGGTAAAAACTCGAACCAGCCCCCAAACGGCCCCATAAGAGGCCCGAACACCTTGCACTGGACCAATGTAACTTGTAGTAACTTACTGCATAGTGGTGGGTCTCCCGATTTGAGAAATGATGATAATTTAAAAATATCTAGATTAGGCTTAAAAAAAAGCCGTTTGAGGGTAAAAACCCAAACTAGCCGCCAAACGGCCCCATAAGAGGCACAAGCACCTCATACGGGACCAATGCAACTTGTAGGAACTGACCGCGTAGTCACGGCTCTCCTAGTTTGAGAATATGATGATAATTTGGAAATATCTATATTAGTCTTAAAAACAAGCCGTTTGAGGGTGAAAACTCAAACTAGCCGCCAAACGGCCTCGTAAGAGGCAAGAACACCTTGCACGAGACAAATGTAACTTGTAAGAACTGATCGCGTAGTCACGAGCCTCTCGGTTTGAAAATATGATGATACTTTGAAAATATATAGATTAGGCTTAGAAGCAAGCAGTTACAGGGTGAAAATGCAAACCAGCCCCCAAACGGCACCATATGAGGCACGAACACCTCGCACGTGACCAATGTAACTTGTAGAAGCTGATTGCGTAGTCGCGGCTCTCCCGATTTGAGAATATGATGATAATTTGAAAATGTCTAGATTAGGCTTAAAAATAAGCCGTTTGAGGTAAAAACCTAAACTAGTCACCAAACGACCCCGTAAGAGGCACGAACACGTTGCACGAGACCAATGTTACTTGTAGGAACTGACCACGTAGTCATGGGTCTCCCGGTTAGAGAATATGATGATAATTTGAAAATATCTAAATCATGCTTAGAAACAAGTAGTTAAAGGGTGAAAACCCAAACCAACCCCCAAATGGCCCTGTTAGAGGCACGAACACCTATCACGGGACCAATGTAACTTGTAGCAGCTGACCGCGTAGTAGCGAGTCTCCCAATTTGAAAATATGATGATAATTTAAAAATATCTAGATTAGGCTTAAAAACAAGGCGTTTGAGGGTGAAAATCCAAACCAGTAGTCAAACGGCCCCGTAAGAGGCACAGACACCTCACACGGGACCAATGGAACTTATAGGAACTGACCGCGTAGCCGCGGGTCTCCCAGTTTTAGATTATGATGATAATTTTGAAATATATAGATTAGGCTTAAAAACATGCCGTTTGAGAGTGAAAACCCAAACCAGTCGCTAAACGGCCCCTTAAGAGGCAATAACACCTCGCTCGGGACCAATGTAAAATGTAAGAACTGACTCCATGGTCACGGGCCTCGCGGCTTGATAATATGATGAAAATTTAATAATATATGAATTAGGCTTAGAAACAAGCCGTTGAAGGGTGAAAATCTAAACCAGCCCCCAAACGATCCTGTAAGAAGTAGTAACACCTCACACAAGACGAATGTAACTTGTAGGAATTGATCAGGTAGTCATAACTTGAGTAAGATTTTCAATTTTAGAATATAATAATAAGTGCGACTCCTATATGTAATTTTTTAGCTTGAGTACTTTTTTTATAAATTACTTGGTTACTAATATTGTCTCTTTTTTGTATCCTATTTTTTTTGCAGGATAACATTTTATCGTTGACATTTTTTCACGTGGAACACACGGAGAAGTCTATGGTTTACAACAAGGGGTTTATTTATTTAATGTTGTTAATATTCATGATTATATTTTTTTGTGTTTTGGCCGTGCGGGCTTTTGTAAGTTTATTGTTATATTTTGTGGCCGTGCGGGCTTTATATTATGCAGGTTTTATATTAGCAGGTTATAGAATGTCCAGAAAATAGAGGAAACGCTGCCCAATTGTTTTGGTTTTGTGAACTACTAAAGACTTATAATATTTTGAAGCTTGTATGTACATTAGTTTATCAACAATGTGCAAGATTTGCAATTGATCCAAAAATTTGGCACAGTTCAAAACCGTGCCAAATGTGTATCAAATTTTGGCACGGTTTTGAACTATGCCAAAAGTTTATCAAACTGTGCTCAATCTAGCACAGTTCAAAACTGTGCCAGAATTATCAAATTCTGGCAAGGTTTAAAAGTGTTCCAGAAGTGTTCCTGTTTGGTCAAATCTGGCACACTTTTAAGCCGTGCCAGGAAAAAAGGCCATTTTGGAACACCTGATTCTGGCACAGTTTAAAACCGTGCCAGATTTGATCTGGCACAGTTTTAAACTATGCCAGATTCCTATTTTTAGTGTAGTGACTATTATGCTACATCTTGATAGACTAAAAGGGCCATTATTTAAAATCAAACTCAAGTCTACAATTTTTGAAAGAAACTCAGATTCATCTTACATTATTTTGAGTTGTATTTATCCCAAGCTTTTTACACACATTCTGTAAAAATTGAATCTCGGTGTTAAGATTCTGGTTATACAAGTTATAGCTCGATTTTTAGTGACACCAATAATACTAAGTAGTTAAGTTTTAGCTACTCGGAAAGTACCATTGTAACTCAGATTTCTAGCTACAACGGAATTGTACAAGATGATTTGATCATACCTCAATGGGCCATCTTAGTGGAACTCAAGGCGTAGCATACGACTTAGAGTGTGGATGTAGGCTCACCTTTTTTAGTCGAATCACATTAAACCTTGCGTACATTTATTTTGTTGCATTGCTTTAACTTTTTTAACTGTGGTTATTATTGCTTGTTAAATATTCTATTTATATACTTACTGATGTTGTTATAAACAACACCACCAGTATGAGGTGTTGATAAGCTCAAGTTATCAATAACAATGGCAGCACAAGAGTAAATATCTAATAGAAGGAGGTGAGGAGAAGAGGTGAAACACTGGTATATAAGTGGTTGGCCAATTTGGCCTACGTCCACTTTGAGTGTGTGAGTAAGTTTCACTAGAATGAGGGCACTAATGGCCTGTGATACAATCTCTCACTTTATCTCTCTACTATGTATTTTTACAGAGCTCCTGCTAGGGTTACAATTATGGATCCCCCTCCAAGGTAGGAGAAGACATGTATATATAGTGCTTAGGGGTGTAGTGTACCCCCCAAGCATGCCATGAGCATGTGTGAGTTGAATACACTAATCATAGATGGACACCTGGCTGTGCCACATGTAAGGAATGATGACCAAATATTCCCTCACGTGAGGGGAATGGTTTGGTTATAACTGATTTTCCACGTGTTCCAAGTCTTCCATATGCTTGCGCGTGCTCGGACTTATGACATTATCTGGTGGGACCTCGGCCTAGCCGAGTGTGATGTTTGGACCTCGACCTAGTCGAATACGATGTTGGGCGATAGTTTCTTTGTACTGTCAATCATAAGCATGACCTCGGTCTGGGAGACTGTTCGAGGTTAGTTATGAGGTAGGATGTGGTGTCGAATGAGGCAGAATACGATGTTGGCAGTGGCTTGAACTCATAAGATGTTGTTGACCTCGGGTGCTGGCCAGCCGAGGTTGGTCAATGAGGATTCGACCTTGCATAAGATGACCTTTCTGACGACTATTGTGAGCTTCCTGACGATTTGGCTATGAGGTCAGCCGAGGTTGGTGACTCCAAGTATGAGGGTAAACTTGAGGCATATCACTCACCTATACTTAACTTGGAAATTGCTTAATTAATTTTTAATCAATTTAATTTTCATATTAAAAGGAATATTTTTTTAAATATTAAATTCTGCCTAAAAGTTTACAAAACCCAATTCACCCCCCTCTTAGATATTTTTCTGGGCAACAATGATTGTTTTCACTACAAGTAGTTTGTACTTTTATTGTATTGTTGTCAGTTTTCTCTTATTTTATAGGAAAAAACGACATGGTAGTGTTTTTATCTTGAAATGTAAATGCATGAGTTATGGTCCGATATACAAGAACTTGGTGTGTAAACTCAAGAAATCATAGATCAAAATTACAACTCGTTTTAGATGTTCCAGGTTATCGAGGAATTACTTAAAAAATATGTTCCTAATAATGGTAATAAGAATAAGGTGGTAGTAGTAGTAGTAGAAGTCAAATATCCATTTCATATTATGGTGAAGACATATAGGTAATGTAGGTAAATAATTTTATGTACCTGATTTTAGAAAAGTTGGTTTCAATTTCTAAATTGATTTCGAACAGATATTCAATTACTTTTTATAAAAAATATTTTTATCAAAATTTGGATATTTTTAATATATTCTGGTATATTGAAAAATAATTTATACATTATAAGGTTTATCTCACCACTATTGCTAAATACTTATATGAATAATAATACACTATGATTAAAGAGAAAGTTTCCTTCCTAGTCAAACTAAACACAATTTTGGCATTTATGCTTAAGTTATTATATTCTAAAAGGAATTTAAATATAGCTTTAAAATGGACAGTTGAGTTCATTAGAAGTGGAGATTTTTTAGTCCTCATTCCCGTTTAGAAGGTAAAATGACCAAAGGGGCCTTCGCAACCAAGATCTAATGAGCCATAGATATGTTGGAAATGGTTCATTTAGAGTTATGTGGTCCTATGACTGTCCGAAAAAGAGGTGGTTTTGAGTTCTTCATTAATTTTATTAATGATTACTCAAGATATGGATATATTTACCTTATGCATCACAGGGTTAAAACCTTCGATTAGTTAGAAGTGAATAAGACTAAGGTGGAATATATATTAGGTATATTAATCCAAACTGCACGATTTTATCGTAGGGGTGTAGACCTATTAGAAGATTTTATGAATCATTTATCCGAGGCCAAGATTATATCCCAGATATCGACATTGAGTATTTCACTTCTGAAATGATGTAGAGGAAATGAAGGAATAAGTATATTTTGGATATGATAAGGTCCACGGTTAGTTATTCAGGACTGCAACATTCGTATTAGGATTTTACATAAGAGATGATAATATATATTTTGAATTTAGGTTCATCTAAATTAGTATCTTCAACTCCCATGGAATATGAAGTGGGTGCAAGATCATTGTAGGATATGTTCGTATCTGGGAGTGCTCGACACTCATGTTGTGGAAGGAGCCAAGGTAAATGGAATTAAGGACAAAAGTATATCTCCTTGTGGGTTATCGTAAAGATTATAAAGGTCGTTTATATCATATTCCAAATAACAACAAGATCATTGATTGCATCAATGCCCGATTATTGAAACAAGATTATGTAATAAACCACATGCCCAAGAGTAAGATAGTATTAAAGATAAAAGGGAATATCATATTACCGATTTTGCTAGACCATCCATACATGAGGAATTACAACCCAATATTGTTAGTGAAATACTTAGCGATAGTGGGAGCGTTACCGATGATTAGGTAACAAATGTCACTTATATTAGATAATAAGTGGTGCCACATCATAGTAGGAATGTCAGGAGTCATCTTAATAGGTTGGTATTTTGGGTGAACATTTCTGTGATGTAACACCCACCCCGTGGTTTTGACCTTACCAGTGTAATTTAGTGACTTGGTATGACCCAATTGAGCTTTGGAGTTTGTAACTTATGCCATACTCCAAATTTAGATGGTTTTAAGTCTTTGGTGCAATTAATAAAATGGCCTTAATTCTGATTTGGAGAAGTTAAGGTCGTTCAAACGAGATCCCAATCTCGTTGAAACGATGCTTCAAATGACCTTCCAAGGAAGTACACCAATTTATAAAATCCACTCTCATTAGAACTTTGTTCAAAGTACGTGAGAACGATACTTCAAAAAATAGAATTTTCAAATTCAAATAATTTTGTCAAAATCTAAGCCGTAGGATCATTTGAGTTGTCAAGCTCCCATCACAACAGATCAATTCAAGGTTTAAGGTTTAGGGCATTTTAAGGATTTACCTTTAGGGTTTTGGGGTATCTAAAGGAGGTTTAAGCTATTTTTACCCCATTTCAATTAGATTTTCTCATTCTCTCTAGATCTTAGGAGCTCCTTCACCATCGATCACGATCCACCACTTTAGCACCGCCATTTTTCCACTCTAAACCACCATACTTTAACCTTTTCCACTAATTTTAAGCCTAGAAAAACCACTTTCACCACATGGTAGGCAATATATAAATTTATGGATATGTTGTTGGGGATTTTTGAAGAAGAAAAAAAGAAGAAATAATGGAGGTGGAAAGGGGTTTTTATGGAACTTTCAAGGAGAAATCTAGTGGAGCTTGGTAAACTCTTTAAGGACACCTTAGGAGGTGGGAGGTTGCCATCATCTTCTTCCTCTTCCATCCATCTTTGGAGCTTCTTTGAGGTGAAAAAGTCTACTCTTTAGGTTTAAGAAGTCTATTCCCCTAGTATTTGGTTTTGTATGTAGAGTCTTAAGAGTAGAATGTATGCATGTTTCAGATAACCATTTTCTAATGTTCTTTGTAAAATGGTTTACAAGTGACCTTTAATATTTTCAAAACATTTAGTGTTAAATATTTTATGAAATAAAATATTTTAAAATACTTTTTATCTTATTGAGATATGTTATGGAAAAAGCCTCGAAGTTTTCTTGTAAAAAGGACATTTTATGAATTTAGTCATTTATTCAAGTTTTGAAGAACAAAAATATCATTTAGTATTGAAAAGCATATTTTTGCAAATATTATGAAATTTCTTAAATAAATCATGTGTGAAACTCATTTTCTTTGATTTTTGGACTTAACATCCTTCTTCTCATATATATAAACTTGTAGGCAATGAGCATATGAACAAGTTTAGTAAAGGCTTTAATGAGTTTTAACACGACGTAAAGAAAATATAAATTTCAGCCCTAAAATTGTGCTAATAAGTGTAGAAAAAGTGATGAATGTTTGTTTTCAAGACTACATGTGATGATAAAGGAAAATGGTATTTTTCTTATCAAGTAGTCTTTAAAATTCCAAATGATCTCGTGATAAAAAAAGTACCGAGGCAATGAGATTTTTAACTTGAAAAGTGTGTTAACTCCAAAGTGTACAATAAGTGTTAATGAGTGAAAACATTCAAGAAGTTGGTATGTATAAGTTAATAATAGTTTTGGGAACTTACACTTGTGAAAATAGAGGAAATGACAAGTTTGGAAACAAATGGGTAATATGGTAATTTTACATAAAGTGGGACATTTTTATGAAATAAAAATGTTAAAAGATGTTTTACACAAAATATTCCTAAACGGGAGTGATTTCGGGAAAAAAATATCATTAAAATGTAAAGGGCAAGAAATGGTGATTTTTCAATTTGTAACACAAATATGGGGAAGTAGTCACTGAGATTTGGCTTCGAACAGTAAAAATGGAATAACGTGGACGTAAAAAGTGTTAAAACTCATGATAAAAGAAACTCAGAACAATCAAAAAAATTAAGAAGGTCCCAAAGCCCTAGGGTGAAAGATCCAAATCACTACCCATAGCATATGGTAGCGTAGCCAGCGGTGTGGAGCCCGTTAAAGTATGCATTTATATGACGAACTTTGAGAAAAATATAATGATAAATTGAATAATGCATATATGAAATGAAAGAAATGGTAAAGTGAAGTAGTTAATGAGCAATCAAGTAACTTAAGATGGTTTTAACCCATAATTAACACAAGTGTATGTTGTAAAAGGTTTTCAGAAGAGAAAGAAGTATTTTCTAGCACGAAGAGTGCGTGTGTTAAAAGGTAGTTTTCAAGGAAAATACTGAAGTGAATTTTGTGTGAGTAAATAGGAAATTTTGGTAGATGAAGTGTTTTTTCCTAAGCAAATGGTATTTTATTTAAATATTTTATCGGGTGTATCAAATTGGGAAAATGATGTTAAATTACGTAATAAGGGGCAAGGATGGTCCTTTCATAAGACCAGTGTAATTTAATCTACTCAAGTAATGTTTTGGAATAAACGGATTCATGCATTAGTATATGTATACATATATTTATATACATATGGTATTTGCATGTGCATGCAGAAGGTATGTCATAGAGTCTCTTTTCTCCCGTTCGATTCTATGTTGCATTGTTGTATATTCCACCGGGCCTTCGACTCATTCCTTTCCTTATTTATGACAAGTTGTTTGCGATTTCGTATTTTGAGAGTTTTATACATGTAAGTATTCTTTTTATTTTATGTTAGTAGCTCTGACTGCTTGGATTTCGGGGATGCTTCTCCCGGGGCCCACACGTAGCTTGATATAAATTGAAATAACATGCCAAACAAGTGAAATGTTAATTAAATAAAAATTGGACTTGCAACATTATTTAGGTTGTCTCATTTTTCTTCACACCTAACGTCTGGGAAGAACCGGGTTGACTATGGGTAACCCATAAATCCGGGTCAAAGTGTTACAAAGGTATCAGAGCACTAGGTCCAAGGTTCTTTCGGGAGTGATGTTGTGAGGTCAGTAATGGATCTTTAACATCGGTGTTGATTTTGGGCCAGTCAAGCTAGAGAGATTACGATTTTGATTCGTGTTCTCGACGATGGATTCAAGAAGATTATCAATATGAGCAATCCATTACCAAGTAGAAAGTTGCCAAGTTAGTTGTCAGTAATAGTTCTTAGCGGTTCTGATGTAGACGTACTAGTAATTTATTAATTTATGAGTGTCTACGTAGGCCATTAGTGACAACACCGTATTCTCTAGTGTGAGGTTCTTTGTGTCAGTCCTAATGATGTGAGTAACCCATTAATATGTTAATGAGGGTGATTAACATCCATTGAATTAGGGATTTGAGTTGTTTAAAGTCAACCGTGGGGATTAGATGGCCAGAGTAGCATGACTAAGAAGTATTGATTCTTTAATGAGGATATATTAGGTTACTTGGTTACGTAACCGTGGATGGTTATTAACGATGATATGATTAGGCAAACTTGATCCATACCGTGTCTTATTGTAGCCATTTAACAATTCATTTGGCATGCATACCCGTGTTGGTCATTACTTGTGGATGTGTACTTAGGACTTTGTTGATAGGATGACACTACACTAAAAGTATCGGATTGTCATGGCATTGACCATGGCAAGTCCAACTTGTCAAGGTCAATGACCGTGACAATTCTGGGGATGACAACTTTTGTTGTCACAGACTTGTCACGATCATTGACTGTGACAAGTTCATTATTATTATACAGAAATTATGCAGTCAAAAACTGTACAAACGGGACACTTCGAGAGATCTCATTATAAGGGTAATGACTCTCAAACGGGTCTAAGGTCTATTAAATGCGTACGCATAAGAACTAGAAGGCTAGTGTCTATGCGCACTATATGTAATTTCAAGTATGTTTAATTTAATTATCATAAATGAAACATACTATACATGTGAATTAATAATATATTGCTCTCATTTGGACAATAATCTAGTGGTCATGCCACTTCCAAAATTAACCAACCCAACATCGGTCCACTATAATCTAACAACAACAACAACAACAACAAATCAACAAATGTGTATCCCTTACTCTTTCTAATTCATCTACTCAATTAATTAATTTCATCACGTATTATAAATATATCATCATTAAAGCTATACAATTAAAGCAATATTTATTAATCAATTTGCCTGTTTCAACTGTCATGGTGTAATATTAATGTTGAACAACTTAATTCTGAATTCCAAAACAATAACATCTTATATGTACAATTACTAAAAATTCTAAACATCAATTCAAACTAACCACTTACTAGTTCAAAACCAACAATTAATAAGGGGAATCTAAAGGCTCCTATCTCATTTATATCCAATTAAAGTCATAATTAAATTAACAATAATAATAATAATTATAAATCCCATTTCCAATTCCTATTATGACTATTCCGTGAGAAAAATCTCAAATTGAACTTTAAGCCTCTTAAACATGGGGAGAATCATATGTATTATCCAACAATATTTGGGTATTTATACTTAAGGGTACAACATATATTTGGGTATTGGGTTTCCAAACGGTTCCTAATAATTAATTTCAACACCCCCTCCCCCACCCCCACCCCCACCACTCCTCCCTTCCCCCCGCCACAAACACACACACTCACCCACTTGCACACATGCATACACCCCCACCCCCATACCCCCTTCCCCCCACCCCTCGCCCCACCACACACACACACACACACACACACACACACACCCTGTACATGCACACACACACCACCCATACACACACACACACATTTACACACACATATACAAAGGAAAGATAAAAAGTGGAAAAAACTTGAAAATCACTTAGAGTGAGAGAGACCAGTCGCTTAGAGAGAGAAAAAAAGCGGGAAGTGAAAACGGTGGGAAAAAATAAGAGGAAAGATTTTTTTTACTGGCTAAATTGTCACGGACCTATCACGGTCTTTAACCGTGATAATTTTATAAGCTTGTCATGATTAATGACTGTGATAAGTATAGTTGTCACAGACTTCTCATGGTCATTGACCGTGAAAAAAACACGTGTATTTTTGTCACAGTCAATGACCGTGACAAGGGTGGCCAGCTGATAGGTGACAATTTGCCCTTTTTGGTGTAGTGTGATATCATTGTATATGAGTGCCTTAGTAATTGTTGATTGATGTATGTATATCGTGAGCTATGATGTGAGTTATGATCCATTGGTGGTAAGTTTGTTACATGTATGATGATAATGATGATTTGAAGTGATATAGGAGTAAACCCTAGGTAACCTTCTATGATGTGGTTGTGGAGAATATGATGTGATATTTGAGGAATACACTACACTAGAAGGCTTATTTGTAACGGATTCATTTTTCTATTTGTATTGGATTTTGTGATTTAGAAATTTGTAACAGCTAAAAACCGTTACGAATAAAATATAACTTTATCAATATAATGCAAAAGTCTTTAAAAGAAAAAAAATAAAAAATAGAAAGAAATACCCCAAGTCGGTCAGATTATTTCCCCACTTCCTAATTCGTGTTGCAAATGCCATTAACCTCTCTTCCTCTCCCCTCCAACCTCTACCTCCGCCCCTCCCCCAACCAATGCCTCTCCCCCTAACGTTGCCTCCCACTGACATCTGCATCATAGAAACCCCTCTTGTTGCAGACCAATTTGTGTTATAGAGGTTAACGCATCTACCCCCTGACCAATTCGTGTTGCAAAGGTTTGATCGATTTCTCTCTTTGTGCGTATGTGTTTTGAAAGTTATTATAAGATGCAACTATGAATTGATCTGTTGATCTGCTAATCTATTTGTTTTAATGATGATTTTACATTTTTTGTGTGTATTCTATATTCACTCAGGTCAATATAAGAACGTATGAATCTTTATATGTTTTGTGTTTGAGAAAATGCTCAAGTACGTTCTATTTTGTTTTGACTTTGATTTTGTGTTTCTATATCGGATCTACAATTTTTTTCCTCTTCCCATATTGTCTTACAACTAGCTTTTCCTTCTTAGTTTACCTATTTGTTTGCTTTTTTTTCTGACTAATAATCATCTTGAATGATAAAATTTCTGGACGTATTGTGGTCACTTTTAAGATAACCCTTATTGATTGTGTGGAAAATTTATCTCATAAAATTTGAGAATCTATACATTAGCTAGTCAGATCAATTTAAAATTTTATGTTGTTGGTCATTGTTGATTTTAGCCTTTTCTATCCAGTTATATTCGTTCGTTCAGGACAATCCAAAGAACTATGGTCCCTGAGATATTTTAATGATGGACCTAAAGTTCGTTTTCCATTAGGACTATTATTTGGATCACTATTATTTAGGTAAAAGAAATTATAGTAGAGGAAGCACCTGGGGAAACATTCATTATTATATTCCAACACTTTATCTATTTAAGGAAAGGACATTTGAAACCCCCTAAATATATATTACAAAAAGTCATTAACTCTTAGGTTATGTTTGGATTCAATTCTAATTTTAATTAATTTCAAATCCATGATGTTATAATTTAATTTTTTTGCTTCGCTGTCAAATTTAGGTAAAGTTTTATTAGAACTCTTGACATGTGGGTACTGTACAGTGTTCACTGTGTGTACAATTGTGCGTGAGCAATGCCTGAAACTATGTTGTATGCAGTATATATTATGAAACTATTTGTGTAGTATGTGTGTGCAGAGTTGTATGTGCAATCTGAGTATATGAAAGTGTGTGTTTTTATGTGCAGTGTGTGAACTCTAGATATAATGTGTGTGTGAAACTATGCCGTAGACACCACATTCTAGGTCCCCCTAAGTCTCTCCTTAGGTCCCTAGCGCCTCTTCATTTCACTATAAACCCTAGATCGCACTCCGAGGACCGATCTTGAGGCCATCGGGCGCTGTCGATCCCCGTTTGACTCCGATTAACTCTACCATCAGAGTTAAAGCTCTTTAAATCTTAGAAGGGTACTAAAACCCCTTTCCAACGGTCCACCCCGTGTGCAATTATGACTCACAGTACGGACGAACGATCCGTTTTACTACGAGAGGTCACCAGGCACTTTCGGGCCCCTGTTGACCAAGGTCAACTATCCGAACCGATCAAATCTCTTTGGAATGTCGAAATACATCTCCTAAACTTTTCAAAGGTATACCCCGTGCACGATTCTGACTTATCATTCAGACGAAGGATCCATTTCCGTTCGACAATCTCCCGTCCGAGGGACTGACGTGCGCTTTCGAGCCACATTTGGCGCAAAGTCAACTACCAGACCTAGGAGTGTTCCAAAGGAATCTTTAAGGTCTCTGAATTACCTTTATAACGATATTCCCTGTGTACGATTCGGATCAATGAATTGCGTTCTACGACCATTTTTCCAAGAAAATCTACACGAGACTGCCAATTGGTAGGTCCAGATCCTTGCCTATCGGCAGTGTGTCTAGGTTAACTTGCCGATAGGCAGGACGAAGGCTATACCGACTGGTAACCCCCTGAACCTATAAAAGGAGGTAATTACCTCACTTTAAAGCACATCTACAACTGAGATCTATCAGCATCACTGATCTCAGCAATATTCTCTCAATCAACGAAGTTCCCTTATGTGAAATTTTATCCAAGTTCATATTCCCATCCTTTTTATGCCCAATTTGGCAATTTCTCATTCAATATTCATATCAAGCATCAAGGGAATTCATCCAAAATCAAGGTCATGCTCTCATTCTTCAAAGAAGGTCCAAATCCTTCCCTTATCTCTCTAAATTTATTATCTTTGCATTAGTTATATTAGATTCATAATCTAGTTCTTACATTAATTCATACATATTAATCTATACATTTTTACTAGTATGTTGCAAATACTTCCTTTTCTACAAAAAACCCAAAATCAACAAAAAGAGGGTTAATCCCATAAATTTCTACTGGTGAATCTATCTCCTTATATTTACCCCACACCGACGACAACCGAATCATCCCCGAGAGGGACGCGAGACCTCTCCTAGCCACCCAAACTCGAATCGGGATGGCCACAGTGGCGACTCTGCTGGGGAATGATTCATAAGAGGGCCAGAATCTGTTTGTATGTGTGTTTTTTTTCCTTATGTGCGTATGCACCTTCTTGTATGTACCCTTTCTCTGCTCCATTATTCCTTGCACATATTCCTCATTGTTGTATCACTATACACTCACACACTTGTAGAAATTATCCATGTACACTTCACACCACGTGCACCTACGATCACTTATATCCCCATGTTGTACATACCACTTAGAAATCCATAGTTAGGTGTCACTAACACATACCTCCACATATCGCACTTGTATATATCAATACTCACTCACACTTATCACACACCACTTATAGTTAATCCATGTTTATGTTCACTACCACACACTCACATGTAGTTAATTGCACACCACTCACTCTCACATATCCATGGTTTACTTAGATTTACTTACTTTAACATTATCCCCCTGCTCGGCGTGATGCTCATCAATAAAGATACTCTCTACATTAGATAGTAATCAAGAATCATACATGTTACACACTACAACACCAAAGAGCATTTCTATCGACCAAATTTTGTCCCATAACTGGGGAGTCACTTCGTGATGGGCGCTAGTCTGGCAGGGCGTAGTTAGCCCAAGCGATCTGACTCTCACCTTCCATTGGCCAAGTTCCTTTGACGTATATCAAACGGTTCCCCCCGCATCATACTGCTTGACCGAAGTCATGATGGGAGGTATATATAAGGAACTCGTTCATGTACGTCGAGTATATCGAATTCGCTCTCACACATATTGTCCCCACGAGGTACATAGTGAGGCAATTCACGTACACTCAGGTATATTAATTGGCTTGTCCACACATACCAATTTCCCTCAAAAGCAATACGTATATCGTGGAAGTCATGCGAAAGGGGGAACACCTTCCAATTAACCATACAACTTCATACCCGTATATAAGTGTCAAACCTAGGGCATGCATATTTAGTTTGTCGGTTTCAACTCGAAACTATGTCAAAATGCCGGGTCGACACGTCGACTAAATTTTTGCACAATTTTTAAAATGGGACCCTGTCCATGAGCCTGGTAACAAGTCCAGCCATAGTTTCTACATATTTTTCAAACCCAATTTTTCCAGGCTCGAATGTCGTCCGACATTTCTCTTTTTGCATTTGGGTAAACCTAATAAGTGAGAACCTAATAAACAGAATAATAATCATGCTGAGACCCGTCTCTCTTCTTTTCTTTCTTTCTTTTTCCAAAAAGTGTCCAAAAATAATTTTCCTCTTTTATCAAAAATACAAAAAATATTTTTCCCCTTTCTCGTACCAAAATATATATTTTTTCCCCTGCATCCAAAACATTTTTCCTTCATCTTTTCCAAAATGTCAAAAACATTTTGACTCCTTTTCAATATAACAGTTTTTCCCGTTTATCTTTTAAAAATAAATTCGATTTTCCTCTTTCTCAGGTCGATTGCATACCCTTGGCCTGGCTCCCTATTGGCTTCGATCTTCAGTTGAATAGCCCCGAAGTTCCGCCAGTCCCCTCACTTCCTCTGATTCTGCAATTCATCCACTTTCCATGGAGAATACAGACCAGACGTTGAATGTGCAGTCGGATTTATTGACAGTCTTTACCCAACTTACTGTTAAGATTGACAACCTTCAAATCGAGGTTCATGAGATGAAACCAAACTAGGTCCCTATTCCCGAAGAGCCCGAGGTCCTCTTCCCTTGTGTTATGGGTTCTCCTGAACCCGAGCCTATTTGGGTTCCTGAGGAATACTAGTATGCTCCAAGTGCTCCTCCTGCTAATGGGTCACCGCTAGCCCAACTTCTTATGCCAAATCTGGCCTAACCAGGGGCTAACTTACCCTTGACCATTGATTCAAAGGAGGAGTAATTGAACAAGGCCAAGGAGGACCTCAAGATATTGAACAAGAAATTCGACCAAGTCAGACTCTCTTGGAATTACATGGACTACACCCACATATCTCCATATCTTAAAGCCAGGTTACCAAAAAATTTCAAAATGCTCGACATCGAGAAGTTCGGGGGTAGTGGACCTCCAATTATTCATCTCCACAGTTATCACCGAGTCATGACTCTCCTAGGGGAATTTGAAGAAATAATGGTCTAAATGTTCCAATAGACCTTGAAGGATAACGCTCTCTGTTGGTTCTTATCTCTCAAAGAGTCCAGAATTCGTAGTTGGGAAGATGTTGCCCGCGAGTTCATATCATAGTACAAATACAATGAGGAGTTATAGGTTACCCACCGTGATTTAGAGTTTCTCAAACAAAAAACTGGAGAGTCAGTTAGTAACTTCATATCAAGGTGGAAAGAAAAAGAATCCACCATGGCCAACCGACCTTCCGAAGAGGAGTAAGTCAGCATTGTGAAGAAGAACATCTTACCCCATGTCCGAGCAACGATGGGAGGACAATACTACCCTCATTTTTGAGCCGCCCTCCAAGAAGTTGGAGTGGAGATTGAAGAAGGCCCTGCCAAGATAAAAGTTAAGCCAAAGAAAGTGTATGGACAATTCGCTCCCAGAAAGTTTGAAAAGCTAGTCAGTACCACTGTTTCAACCATCAACAACATCTCTCAGCCTGTTATTTCATAGGCACCAGAAATCCGCCCTAACCCAGTCCGAAAGGAATACACGAGCTTTATGCTCCTCTCTCTAAAGTTTACCAGTCCCTCTTGAGACGAAACCTTATCAAACCATTGGATCCTCATCCATTACCAAACACACTTTCTAAAAATTTCAATCCAGGTGCCCATTATGACTTTTACCAAACTGCTGTCCATACCACAGACCAGTGCTTCCACCTCTGAAATATGATCCAAGGCCTGATTGACCGGGGTGTCATTGCCCCACCAGCCAATCCTAAACCAAATACTACTCATAATCCACTCCGGAATCATACAAATGCTATCTTATTAGAAGAAAACCTAGACTTGAACCCTTTTACCTAGCTTATACCAAGAAAATCACCAATCATATCCATATACTCTCCTAAGCCTCTCCAAACATGCCCGTACTTTCTCCTATACCCTACCATCTTCGTCGATCAGGCTCTATCACTCCTTACTAGAGCATGCATCGCCGTCCACACCCGTTCTGGAGGTAAAGATATGGAATTTATAGAAATGTTGAACCAACTCCTAGAGTTTGGGCTTAAATTATCCCCCAGATGACCGTTGATTGTCAGAGATTCAATTTTTTATTCTTAGAAGCTCAAAAATGAGCCCTAAAGTCAGATAATTGGGTGGTACCAACCGAAAAAGTCAGTTTGGATGATGTGGCACAGTTCAGAACAACCTTATTTTGACAGATCTATAATATTTGTAGTATATCCGATCTTCTCAATGCTCTGAAACTACATGGGCATCTGGTTTCTTCACTTCTACATCTCCCTACAAAATGGGAAGACTTATACGAAGAGGCCATTAAAGTTGTGGAGTGCATTGACTTTTCATGGAAAGATGATATCATTGCCACCGGGTGGGAGGATGACTTCGATGATTAAGAAAAGGTTAGTCCAATAGTCAGGATATGCAGGATGATGTCATTTGAGGAGCTGCTAGGAGAAATAAACAAGGTGGCTGAATAACTCGAGATCGATGAAGAAACATGGTTTATATTATTCCCTTCTTCTGTGAACTATATGAATAGGTTAAGGAGGCATTACCAAAACCCAAGCCTACTACCATCAATAAGAAACAAAGGAAAGGGCGTTGAGAATATTCATATGCCATACATGACCCTCGAAGAGAGAAAGATCCTCGACCAGTTAAAGAAAACCCAAGATAACATAACTATATAGGGACTTTTTATGCCTTCCTAGCTACACCGAAATGCGTTGATCAAGCTACTCATAGGACCTACGGTTCCTCCCGTAACCACGCCAGAAAAAGAAGTGAATCTAGTCGGATCCTTAACCACTACTAGAATGCTCTCCTTCTCCGAAGAAGAAATCCCCAAGATTGGTCCAGACAACAATTATTCCCTCAACATCTCTATCGAAGTCATGGGAAAAATCATCCCACTTTCACTTGTCGATAATGGATCAACTCTGAATGTCTGCCCGCTAAGGAACCTCAATTGTTTGGGGATGAAATTAAGTGACCTTGCTCTAACCTTTATCGGAGTACGTGCCTACGATAATACCCATTGAGAAGTAATGGGATTTATAAAGCTTGTAATAGGGGCTTTCCCTATAAATCCAGTTATTGAATTCCATGTATTAATATACCATCCTGTTTCAATCTGTTTCTCGAATGACCATGGCTCCATAACATCAAGGTGGTATCTTCTTCCCTTCATAAAAAAATGAAATTATTCGCCAACGGGCAGGTTATTACCATCTTGGGTGATGATGATAATACCGAGAATATAAGCACTAGCAATCCAGTACTAAAGATATAACACGCGATAAATGTTATGCTTATGTCAAGTTTTCGGGTTGGGACACTTCTACTCCCAGCAGGGGACGATTTTAAAGATAGCGTTTGCCCAGAATATAACCCCCATGGCAATATTAATGTAATCTAGATGTTGAAGAACATGTACTTCATGCCCGGACTGGGGATGGGACAACGATAACAAGGGATACTTGAACCCATTGTGTTAAAGAAGGCGTTTCCTCCTTGTGGTTTGGGATATCAATCATCAGAAGAAGAACTCAGAATGATTGGTCAGCCTTAACGGAAAAGAAGGCTAGAAAGTGCGAAAATTGTCTTAAGAGATTCCTTGAACGGAAGATACATTAGAGAAGGTGAAGATTTCCCCTTCTGCGGCTTTTCTGAATCGTGGTACGATCATGTTGACAAGAAAATGAATCCCAAAATGGAGATATTTTTCCAAGACAACTTCTCGTGGTCCAAAAGTTCCCATCATCAAGTGAAACCACTCATTAAGAAGACCATAGTTGATACTGAAGATTTTGAGGAAAGTGACCTCGATGATTCTTTCAACTTGAAGACATTGGGGAAAATACTCTACATGATCCCCTCAAGGGATACATCATCGGATCCATCTTGCCTAATCAAAGTTGTTGATGTAACTCTCCTAAACTGGCATGCTACACTTGTGCCACCTATTGATTTTCAACTTAACCCTGATGTTTATCCCATTTCCCCTTATTTTTATTACTCATAACTCTGATGTTATCAAAACCTCCTTTGATGAGGTTCTTATCAATGAAATAAACGAAGATTTTGAGTATCTTGTTGTGCCTTATAGTAATTGTCTTGATTCCAATCAAAATCTTGATGATGATGATTTTACAAATGAACAATTCTTAACTGGTTTAAATAAGGTTAATAACAAACAACATAATCGTGTTCAAGTTAATGGAGATAAAACTGTTGTTATTAATCTCAGTTCTAAAATCTAATTGCGCAAGATTAGGATAGGGGCTACCTTTTACTAGCATAAGCGCGCGCAACTCGAAGGATTACTGAAAGAGTTAGTGGATGTATTCACATGGTCTTATGACGATATGCACGGTATTGATCCCGAGATAGCTCAACTCGAGATTCCTACTCTCTATGAATGCAAATCAATCAAATAAAAACTATGAAAGCTTTGCACCGAATGGTCGCTCTAGTTTAAAGAAGAAGTGGTCAAACAGTTGAATATGGGTTTCATTCGTGTTATCCAATATCAAACATGGCTAGACAATATCATACCCATGTAGAAATTATGAGGGAAGGTTCTCAAGTGTGTTGACTATCGTGACTTAAACAAGGACTATCCAAAAGATGATTACCCGCTACTCAATATCGACATAATTATGGATAAAATGGCCAGTCACGCTATCAAGTCATTCATTGATGGGTTTACTTGATATAATCAGATCAAGATGCACTCAAATCATCAAGAGAAAACTGCATTCATCAACCCTTGGGGAACCTTTTGCTACACCGGCGTGCCATTTGGTCTAAAAAATGTAGGGGCTACCATAACCATCTTGCACAATCTGATACACAAGGAAGTCGAGGTCTATGTGGATGATATGATCATCAAGTCTAAGACTAGGTAAGGTCATGTTCTCGTTATCCTAAAGTTCTTCGAACGACCGCGACAATATCAGATGCGACTCAACCCACAAAAATGTGTCTTCAATATTACTAAAGGAAAACTATTAGGATTCATGGTTAGTGATAAAGGAATTAAAGCAGATCCTGCCAAGCTGAAAGCTCTACTCGAGATGCCGCTACCCCGAATGGATAAGAAAATTCGGGGTTTCCTTGGAAAATTACAGTATATCAATCGATTCATTAGTCAACTGACTTCCATATATGAGCCCATCTTCAAACTCCTCTGAAAGAATTTGACCAAAGTCTGGAATTTAGCTTGCCAATAAGCCTTTGATCGAATAAAGCAATACCTAACCTGACCTCCGGTACTGATGCCACCATAGCATGGTCTTCCCCTAATCCTTTACCTAATTATAATAGATACCAAAGTTGAGGCTTTGCTAGCCCAATACCTTGAAGAAACTCATAAAGAGAGATCCATCTACTACTCCAGTCACAAGCTGGTCGGGTATGAAGTTAACTACACAGCTTTGGAGAAAGCATTTTGCTCCCTTGTCTGGGTCATCCAAAATCTACGATAATACATGCTCGCCTTTCCCATCAAACTTGTATCCCGAATGAATCCTATCAAGTACTTGCTCGAAAATCCTACTTTTTCCAGCCGAATGGCCCGTTGGTTGATGCTTTTAGCTGAGTTTGATATTGTATATGTCATACAAAAAGCCATAAAAGGAAGAGCCATCTTGAATTACCTTATTGACTACCCTATAGAAGAAGATGATGTCTAGATTTTTTAATTCCTATATGAGAATATCATCTATACATCCCAAGAAGACCTTTAATAGCGCTGCCAACAAGAAAGGGTATGGAATTGGGATCCTCCTAATTGCCCCTGCTGACTCTCACACTCCCATTGCCATGAATCTAGTTTTTTCTTGCACCAACAACATGACTGAATATGAGGCATGCATGGTAGGCCTCAAAGTTTCCCTCAAAAAAGGAACTCAATACCTCGATGTCTATGGGGATTTAGCCCTCATCATCGATCAAGTACTCAAAAGATGGAAATTCAAGGACGAGAAACTCATACCCTTTCATGCTTATTTAGAAGAGCTAGCTTCCCAATTCTAAGAAATCACCTTCCACTACTTTCTCCGAGCAAAGAACATCCTAGATAATGCCCTTGCTACCTTAGTCTCTATGATCGACATGCCCGAAGGAATAAACATGGCCCCTTCCTTGTCCAAAAGTAAGATAAACCAACCCACTTCTACCACATCGAGCTCATCACATAAGAAGACCCCGAGATAGTCAACTACTGGTACTATAATATTTAGCTCCTCTTCAATCATGGTAGGTAACCCTAGGATTCTGATAAGAAAGACCAAGCAACCGTTCGCAGATTGGCTGCCCAGTATATTATCTGTGATAAATCATTGTTCAAGAGAAGATTCGATAGAACCCATTTGCACTGCATCCTAGGGGCCGACATTGAAGAGATAATACAAAAAATCACAACGAGGAATGCAAAACCCATAATAATGGCCATACGTTCACCAAGAAAATCATTCGACAAGATTACTATTAAACTACTATGGTTCAAGATTGCACAACCTATGTTCGAAGATGCCTTAAATGCCAGTAATTTTCCAACCTATAACACTTGCCTCCATGAGAATTATACAATATGACTTCTCCTTGGACTTTCTCTACATGGGGCATCAACATTATAGGGAAGGCTACACCCAAAGCCTCCAATGGACATGAATTCATCATGGTTGCCATTGATTACTTCACCAAATGGGTCGAAGCCGAATCATACATAGTGGTAAATGCTAAGAAAATGGCAAAGTTCATCCAAAGGAACATCGTCTACGGATATGGGTCGCACATGAGCTAGTATCAAACAACGTGTTGCACTTTATAGGAAGAAGTTACAGAGGTAGTCAATGAGTATGTGATTCAGAGACACAAATCCTCTCCATACTGATCTCAAACTAAAGGAGCAGTCGAAGTAGCCAATAAATATCTCAAAGACATCATCAGCAATATGACCAAGAGTTATCGAGATTGGGTCAACAGGATCTCTTAAGCCCTCTAGGGCTACCGCACTTAAGTTCGAACCTTTACTGGGGATACCCCATATTCTCTAGTCTATGGCATGGAAGCAGTCCTACCCGTGGAACTGGAATCCCTTCGCTGTGCGTCATGCTAGAAAGCAAGTTGAGCAAGGAATACTGACATCAAATTCGTCTCAACGAGTTATCACTCTTGGACAAGAGGAGGCTAAAGGCTCTATATCACATACAAGGATACCGTCGCTATATAGCATGATCATTCAATAAGAGAGTCAAGGACCACAATGTTCCAGAAGGGGACTTAGCCTTCAAAGAGATAGTAGATCCCATCTGGGACTCCTGAGGGAAATTCAAGCCTAATTGGAGCGGCCTTACATTGTGCAGAAGATCGAGTCCGGCGGTGCTACTATACTCACCTACCTTGATGGAGAAGAAATAGCGCAACTGGTCAACTTGGACCATGTCAAGAAATTCTATCCCTACTCCAAAATCTCGGTGCCCTACGACTCTTATCATCTCCCTTCCATTCTAAAAAAAAATTTCATCCCCCTCTACTCAGAACTAGTGGTGCCCGATCCTCTAAATATTTTTGCTTGTAAAAAATGAATTTTAAAAATAATTTAAAACCCTCAAAGGTACGTAGACAACTCATCCGTTTTGTATGAGCTTGACCCCCTTCTTTTCCACAAAATGCTATTCTTCTCTTATCCCTGAGAATAACAGTTCATTTTAACTTATACATGAACAAAAGGATTATGTATTCCTTAGCGATTGGTATCGATAATTAAAATGAAAACCCATCAAGAGACATAACTAGATGATAAAAAATCCTTATTTTCATTATTCAAAATTTCAGTACGATTACATCAGCATAGGAGTCAAATGACTTCCCTTGTCAACCTCTTCCTACTTTCCTAAAACTAAATAAAAACAAGTCCCACTACTCCTAAAATATCCCTTAAATTATTCCTAAATACAAAACCACACACATTACAGAAGCTTCACATATCCTGCCCGCAGCTGCTAGAGGAACCGGCCCCATCATCACCCACATCCTCGGGTAGCCAAACTTCCCCTGCCTGAATGGAGTGCCGCAGATGCTCCATAGAGCAATAAGCCCGGACTAGATTAGGGAAAACCATAACACCTCCCCTCATGGTGTCAGATACGATAAACCAGCTTTGCCCAGTCACTAGATCCAGCATCTGGGCCACTACCTTTCTCCATAACCACTTCATGTAGTCCTCTGAGACATGTCGGACCCGCCCAATAGATTATGAAGGAGGAGATGACAGTCGATAGTTCTGCCACTTCATGTGCATACGCTTTGTCAGATCCTCTATAGTAAAGAAGTCTAGTGTTCGTGGTGGAACAATTTATTCCCAAACAAATTGGCATAGAAGTCGCCATAAGTATAAAGAGGTCTGCTGGAGGCCTACCAACCAAACATACTGGTATTCTTTGAGTTCCTGAATGGGCAACAGCTCCCCCCACTAAGGCACTGACCATCGCAAGCCTCGAGCACCATGCTGTATGAACCAGATTTCCCAGCTCTCGATGTCCAGGTCTACATTGATGAAATTGCATGAGAAGAAGTTTAGCACCGCCAATAAAGGATACTCAGGTGGAACCTACGTACAAAATCTCTCTGACATCCACATGAACAACATTACAGGGCTATCCCTCAGAAAGTTAAAACGACCTTCCGGTCAGGCATCCTGACCATTAAAAGTCTTCGCCAGTATCACGTCATGGAATTGTGACGGTATGACATCCAGGAAACAATAGCTGCAAGTTGATGCTCCACCAGTACTTCCCAGTTACCAACAACAGTTTTAAAACCAGGCCCAGATTGATGGCCCCAACATAACCAGCATCGTCGACATCCTGCAAATGCACAGAATGCAGCACTACGAGAAGAGAAATCACTCCTCCTATGACCAACGACCTGGCTTCCAAAGGTGAAATATGGAGAAGTTTCGCCAACAGCTCCGTAGGGGATCGAAAAAACTCAGGCATAGCCACTATAATGCTGGGATTTATCCCTAACATGGTAGAAAACTCTTCATAGGTCGAGCAGATTTCTTTCAACCCGAAGCGAAAGACATGGTCTCTGGGGTACCAAAACTCAACTGCCACCATCACCATATTCCACTCTATGGGACGATTGCGCTACAAAGAGACTCGTCGCATGTTGAAAGCATCGTAGTCAACGTTGTAGGAACACATTGCTTTTTGAGGTTTTGAGGTAGGTCACACACTCAACACTACCAGGGAGATCGATATTACAAAATAAGAAGATAGTGAGCAAAGAATAATGTAAAGGAGAAAGAATGTGGAAGTGTGATGAAAAAAGATCATCCACACCCTTATTTATACTTGAAAACTCTCAAACCAATATAAAGAACCCTGCATAAATTAGAGGAAATCTTACCCCACCAAGTACCAAGCAATTAAAGAAAGTGAAATCAAATCCTTGGATTGATTAGACTGGACCGATATGCCGATAGGCATGACAAGGGCCATTACGATCGACAACACCCTATTTTTGAGAAAATTCCCTTTTACCATTTTGTCAATATCAAAAAGCTTTTATTTTAAGGGAATTTCTAATTTCCTTATCCCATTTTTAAATAAAATCCTTCTCAAATCATTTTTAATTCTTTTTACGGTCTCAACAGAAAATTAAAAAGGGCATGCGCATTAATCACTAAAACTAAATAGCCGTCCCCCAGGGATAAAAGGTCAGCTGCCAATTCCCCAGTAAGAGAAAAATATCAATAACAATAAAAGATCATCGAAAGTCTAAAAAAAGGGGGGACTTACCCGCTCACTAGTTAGGATATTCAAGACCTGACACACCATCTCCAGAGAAAGGGACTTCTTCGATTGTAGATTGGACTTCTGCCACCGATACATTCGGAAGAAGTCCCTAATGGACTCATCCTTCAAAGCTATCAATTGGGTGTTAAACACAACCACCTCATAGAACCACGTCTACAAAAGTTCAGACGTTAAGAAATCAAGAATAAAACGCATAAAGGAAAATGCGAATGCATAAAGGAAAATATGAATGCATAAAGGAAAATGCAAAAAAATCAAGAATACCTCAAGAAGATATGTGGCTCCAGTAAAATTTTACCGGCAGCACTGTCTGAATGCATCAAGAGAATAATAAAAGGGTCGCATAGGTTAGGCTCCCCCAGTCATAATGACGGATGTTCAAAAACACCCTCAAAAATGGCAAAAATCACAAACGAACGATGTCGCCACTGGTCGCCACCAAGAAACCCCCCAACACCAGAAAAATAAACAGACAAGACATCTAGTGCACCTGCCTCCCGTCACTCTCGTCAATCCTCCTTTACAGCAATAACTCTCTAAAAAGAGACAAGCTAAGAGAATCCCTAGAGACTACCCTCTCCACATCGCCCAATGCCGTCGTCACCGCCTCCGATGTCACCCTCAGAGTCCTATCCACCTCAATCTGCACCCCCTCGTAATATAGCCCCAGTAGTTGTTGCACGTCTATGGGAGTCACCGTCATCTCCCCAAAGATAAAATGAAAGGTGTGGGTGGTGTCCCACCACCTCTTCCCAAAAGCATAGAGAATAGCCGTAGAACGAGGCGTCTCATCCAGAGCAGACTCTAGTCTCCAAAAATCGACTGATGACACCATCCAATGAACCACAGATGGAAGGTGCTCCCAAACATCCTTAAGCCCCGTCTTCCCTCGAGCACACATAGTCGACATAGAAATATCAGGCTGTCAAAAGAAAAAAACCCTTGTTAAGTTTAAGAAATAAGGAAATACCACCAAGAAAAAAGGAAGAGAACACCACAAGTCATCAACACTTACATATTACACAAGAGAGTCCGATCATCTGCCACTAACTCGAATGAGTCAAAATATTTTTTGCTGCCCAAAGCAAGGGGCACCCTAGTCCTCCATTCCAAGATTGACCAATCATCAGCATCAAGCCATGCCACGTGTGTTGCACTACTTGAAAACTCAACCATATTTAACTTTGGAACGTTAAAACAATTGGCAGAAGGTAATTATAGAAGAAGGCAAGTCAGAAAGATATGAAAAATGAGGATACTCGCCACCTTTTTATAGGAGGCTAAGCGATATGTCGATCGACATCTTTCTTCCACCAACCGATCGGCAGTATCCCTCCAACTAATTGAGGTACCTCAATAGACCATGCTACTGCTATTTGGCACCCTGCTAACCTTGCCGGTCGGCACCCACTTTAAAATTTCGTACGAAAATCCCCCAAAATGCTAGAAATCCCGACAAATCCCCAAAAATTCCTAAATTTTCCACTTGTATTTTAGAACCCTTTTTACCAAGAATTTTTTTTGCCACACTCATTCCCCTAGCAGAACTTTTATCTCTGCCAACAAAATTCCCAAAATCAATTTCATGCCTCCCCAGTAATGTTTTAGAAGGACACCACAAAATTCAAAAAGTTCCCCAGTTGAGAAACGTCGAACCCTCGGATTATTCCCTCTTCCCCAGCGGAACCAAAGATCAAATACTTCCCCAAATCCCTAGAAGAACTACAAGATACATATCCTACTGAAGTCTCTAAATTTCCCCAAAGAAAAGCCCCTAGAATTGGCTTTGACCCGTAGAATTGGGCGCTTCTACTTAAGCCCTCAGAATTAGCTTCGACCCTCAGAATTGGCCGCTTTTACTTAAGCCCTCAAAATTGGTTTCGATCCATAGAATTGGTCGCTTGTACTTAAGCCCTCAAAATTGGCTTCGACCCTCAAAATTGGTTGCTTCTACGTAAGCCCTCAGAATTGGCTTCGACCCTCAGAATTGGTAGCTTCTACTTAAGCCCTCAGAATTGGCTTTGACCCACAAAATCTGTTGCTTCTACTTAAGCTCTCGAAATTAGCTTTGACCCGAAGAATTGGTCACTTCTACTTAAGCCCTCACAATTGGCTTCAACCTGCAAAATTGGTCACTTCTACTTAAGCCCTCAGAATTAGCTTCGACCCATAGAATTGTTCACCCTCCTATTAAGCCCGTAGAATTGGATTCGACCTTTAGAATTGGTCATATCTAACTTAAGCCCTCAAAATCGGCTTCGACCTGCATAATTGGTCACTACAACTTAGGTCCTCAGAATTCAACTCGACCCACATAATTGGTCACTCCCTACCATTAAACTCAATCGTCACCTCCTCTTAATTCCTCATAATCGGCTATACCTAGCATCCCTTAGGTCCTCAGAATTGACCTCGACCCTCAAAACTGATTATCCTCATCCCTTAGGTTCGCAAAATTGACCTATTTCCAAAAATATCATTTGGTGTCTATTCGACGGCTTTCACTTGTTCCAAGCTCACCCGTCGAGGGGATCTATAGACACCACATTCTAGGATCCCCTGAGTATCTCCTTAGGTCCCTAACACCTCTTCATTTCACTATAAACCCTAGGTTTCACTTTGACTAACGATCTAGAGGCCATCGGGCGTTCCCGGGCCCCATTTGACTACTGATGACTCTACCTTCAGAGCAAAAGCTCTTTGAATCTTCGAAGGGTACTAAAATCCCTTTCCAACAGTCCACCCCATGCGCAAAATGGCATAACCGTTCGGAGAAATGATCAATTTTCCCCTAAAAATTGACTCGGAGGCCACTAGGTGCTCCCGGGGTCCTTTTTGACCTTAGTCAACTCTTCATCTCGAACGAGTATGCATAAATCTTTGAAGGGAACTGAATAACCTTTCAAACATTCTACCCTGTGCGCAATTCTGACTCACGGTATGGACAAACGATCCATTTTACTCTGAGAGGTCACCGATCATTTTTGGGATCCGGTTGGCTAAGGTTAACTATTCGAATCGAGAAAAACTCTTTTAATATCAAATTACATATCCTAAAATTTCCAACGGTCCACCCCATGCGTGATTCTGACTTATCGTTCAGACAAACGATCCATTTTCGTCTAATGATCTCCCATCCAAAGGATCGACGTGCGGTTTCGAGCCACATTTAGCCCAAAGTCAACTCCTAGACCCGAGAGTGTTCCAAAGGACCCTTAAAGTTCTCTGAATTACATTTCTAATGATATACCCCGTGCTCAATTCAGATCAATGGATTACATTCTACGACCATTTTTTTAGAAAAATCTGCACGAGACTGCCAATTGGCAGGTCCAGATCCCCCCTCTCAGCAGTGTTCTAGGTTCACTTGTCGACAGGTAGGACCAGGGCTATGCCGTTCAAAAACCTTATGAACCTATAAAAATAGGGCATGACCTCACTCCAAATCACACCTATAGCTGAGATCCATCAACATAATTCATCTCAATAATATTCTCTCAATCAGCAAAGTTCCCTTATGTGAGATTTTATCCAAGTTCATATTCCCATCCCTTTCATACCCAATTTGACAAGATCTCATTAAATATTCATATCAAGAGTCAAGGGTGTTCATCCAAAATCAAAGGCAAGCTCTCATTCATCAAAGAAGGTCCAAATCATCCCTTATCTTTTTAAATTTCTTGTTTTTGCATTAGTTATATTAAATTCATATTCTAGTACTTACATTAATTCATACATATTAATCTATACATTTTTACTAGTATATTACGCATACTTTATTTTCTACAAAAACCCAAAATCAACCAAAAGAGGGTTATACCCATAAATTCCGAACGAATTCAACTTTCACACTTTTCCAAAACTTAAACTTTTTTTCCCCGCACACACTTTCATAATACAATCTCGTTCGAATATATGGGATAAAATCCCAACCTCACGTCGCATGCGAACTACGTGGACTTTGATGCCTTTATAGGCTACATAAGTGTTTTGGATTAATACCCGAGACTCGAGTCCAACTTTCGATTTTTAAATTTCCATAAAATTCTTATTCTTATAGATCATCATATTCTTGCATTATTATATCTTCGTAATTGTTTGTTAGCGCTCCATCCAGCACATGTTGTCATTTCTCCATAGTGGTCAATATCGTGATAAATGCATAAATCATATTTTCTCTCTCTCTCTCTATCTCTCTCTCTCTCTCTCTCTCTCTCTCTCTCTCTCATATATATATATATATATATATATATATATATATATATAATCTTTGAGAACATTCATCTGGATGATTTCACTATATCTTTTCCATGATATGAGTTGAGTGATTCCTATCTCCATTATATATACACGCACACACATTTCATGAAGAAATAAAGGAAATAATAACCCAAGCCCATGAGAGATCGAAGAGGCAGGATGGGTGCCTAACACCTTCCCATTCCATAACTTATCCCCTGAACCCTCCGAACTATTGGTTTCGTATGCATCAGTTTGTCTTTGATGTGATACTCTCGAGGTGGCGACAAGTTTTTTTTTTTGTATATTTTGAGAAAAATAGACTGATGACTCTATCTTCTTACATTTACCCCACACTGACGAGGGCCAAAGCTTCCTCGAGATGGACGCGAGACCTCTCCGAATCGCCCAAGCTCGGATCGGGATGGCCACTTATGCGGCTGTTTGAATTATTTTAGTAGTTCACACGTGAACAAGTCTACTGGCCAACATATAAAAAATTCATACTACCATACAAAATTACTAACATATCACAAATATAAAAAATTCCTACAAAAAAAAATTAGTAGTACGAGATCTCACAGTGGAAAAGAGAGAGAGAGGCGAGAACGGATATAGGTAGTGAAGTGCGCATACCCAGTTTAAAGATGCTTTTTACCCTCTATTTTTGTGGATGGGAAATCTCCTTTATGATGTTCCCAACTTTGTTGGGATTCTCAACTCTCCTCGGCTCCTTATTCAGGTATCTATTTGTCTTCTTTCATTTTTTTTTTCATCATATGATGTTAAGTCTCATCTTTTTGGATGTGGAAGACTAAAGAATGATAATGTTATATTTTTGTTAAATGTTTTTTTAATTGGATTGAAGGGAAACTCATCAAATCACCTCAAAATACTATACTTGTCTGAAAATGAAAAAAAAGCATGCAAAGTCGTTAATGATTTTAACACTTTGGGATAATTTTTAATAGTATGACAACTCTATAACCTAATAGATCTGGGCATAAACAAAAAAAATAATACAAAAAGCAAATGTCCTTTCAATGGAAATGATTTATACATAAATTAAGTACTTACTGAAAACCTCATTTCAGAATTTCTTGTAATCAAACGTATTATTATTCTTACTTGGATTACAATTTTTCAAAGACTTAAACCATTCAAGTTTTCTAATTTCTTTTAGATATGGGTATTACCTCAATATATACAATTTGATTTTTTAGGTCCTGGACCATATAACGAAACCAAGTTTATATATTAATGAGCATGTCTATGGTGATGACGCATACACAGTGTTAAATGAATGGAGTTACCATATGCAAATAGGTTTGATAGAGTAATCAGTATTGAAACTCTTAATTTTGAAGAGAGTTACGTTATGCAAATAGATTTTACATAAGCAGTTCTGAATATTGAAAATTATAATTTCTTTAGATTGTAGGTTAATGTCAGACACTTATCTTAGTACTCTAATCAACGCTGAGACGTGGTGGTCTATATATGAGATTAATGGTCACCCCATTTGGCTTTGGTCTTCACTATTTATACATACAAAAAAAGACGTGAAAGAGACAAGATGAGTTATAAACTTATCATGACAATGTTATGCTAGTGTTGGATTCCATTGAATTCGATTATATTATTCCATAATCTGGCCCAAAAAGGTAAAATAATTTATTTTTTTATAAGTTTGAAATCTATTTGCATTTTAACTATGCATTTTATCAGTGCGTTTTAGTCACAAAAAGGTCGATTTTGCAACAACGTACATAGTTCAAGTGAGTTTCCCATGTTAAAAAATATGAGGGGGTGGGAGTATATAAGTTAAACAAAAGAAAACCATAAAGGAAAAGGTGAGGAGATTTTTTTTACAATTTCCTAAAGTTTTCAATAAACAGCCTGTAAATTATCTATTTATATTCTTCATTTCAGGGGGTAGAAAATGTTTATAATATGATGTATAGAGTCCGACACCTACCCAGTGCTGGAGGTTCGAAGGAAAAGTTTTATAAGGTTTGAATGGAAGACTTGATAAATAGTGGCAATAACTCTAATTGTCCTAAGGTAGCGAAATTCCTTTTCTCTTAAGGCGCGACCTGCATGAACGGTGTAACGATTTCCCCGCTGTCTTCGACATGGACCCAGTGAAATTGAATTCTCCGTGAAGAGGTGATTCTCGAGGCTCCACTTTCCCCTTCAATAATTAAGGCCCCATTATCCTGGGCGAGGATGGGGATATTGAGTAAGGATTGAAGCCCCCTTAGTTATGCCAGGCTCTGGACAGGGGTTTGCTTTATAAATATGTAGATCTAAGTGTAGTGTTGTGTAGTAGTAGGACCCCTTAAGTAGAATAATAAGAAAGATATTATTGGTTTTCTTTCACCCGCTTCCTCATTTGCGCTCATTAAGCCAACGCATTTGCTAATCTCCCCCTATGAAATGTTAAATCGAAATTTTCACTTTCTTTAATCAAATGGCACGTTCTAAGATATAGAAGGAAAATAAGAATAAGCCAATCGAGGTTGGATGCACATGCCAACCAGATGTCTTAGTAAGAAAAAGAAGAGTTGTCGCTATTTCTGTCCACCAGTATTTATTAGGGTATCTATATATACTAAATTCTCATACGCGATTCTTAACCGATGCTGCGGGGTAGATGAAGAATGATTGTAAACAATGTCGTTTAATTTTCTTTAGCTATAAACTTATATTTCTGGTAGCTGAGCTATAGGCAAGAGCGATGGCGTAAAGAAAGGTATAAGTACTGGAAGCAAAGATAGAGGCTGAGGCACTTAAGGCAGCATGAGTGAAGGAAGCGGGAAAAATACTTAATCAAATGGACTTTGTTGACACTGACTAGGCAACTAGAGAATCTAAAACAAGCTAGGCCGAAATGACTACTCTCCCTCGATTCGAAGAGAGAGCTATAGCTGGTCTTATTTCAAGAAAGAACAAACACTAGTAATTGATGAGAGGAGAGAAAGATGACTGACCTTTGTGTAACTATATATAATTAATCAAAACCTTAAATAGCATCTTAACACTTACCTACCTAAACCAAGAAAGATTCAATAATCAATCCATTGCCAACAAGATACTATCTGGCAGATGTTTCTAGATATCCTTGTTATTCACTAAGCCCGGGTTAGCCCATTTGAATTTTAATTTTGACATACAAGCAAGATGCTCTTTTCATTATCAACAACATTGTTGATGGCTTCTTAGACATCAATATCATTCTCTCCTTCTTCGTGGCATATCTTGAAAATCAATCCTATATTTTTGTTGATAATCTTAAGAAAATATCAACAAGGTGAGTTGCACATTTCATCACACTCTTCACCAAACTGATATTAATCAATAGATATTTTTTCTTTTGTACTTTATCATCACTAACCTTTCTTATATCATGCTAACACGTACCTATCAACCTGGTTTATTTTTTATTTATGCTCAACAACACCATTTCAATCTCTCAACATCATGTTCATGGATCACATGTCAAGTTTTCAAGTTATTAAAACTCACAAGTAACAATCCTATGTATGGCATGAATGACAAATATGTACATACAAGTTCGATTTGGGGTTGCCTGATAAAGGCCTACCCTAGCTCGAGAATTCAGAGTCTTAAAATTTTTCACGAGATTAGTAACTAAGCCTGGCTATATGCACCCCTTGGCTTAAGGTGACAATAAGGTAACTGACTCTAGTGGTCTAGACCAATGTGTGAGCTGAACTGCCTAAGGCATACATTTGACTCGGGTCAAATTCAAACCACCCCAACACGACTGTAGTTAGCCATCTTATGTATTTCTAAAATTGTATGTGCTTCGAAAATACTTATTTGCTTACTAATAAATAAAGAAATTACATAAACACATAACTATTAGGTGGCTAACTTTGCTATTTCTAATTTGATGACTATCTGCTAAGAAAAACGGACATAGACACGACACAAACACGCTAACACGACAAATTTAAAAATATAGGACACAGAGACACGTCGATAAATAAATATATTTATATTAATATATTTTGAGAAAAAAAGAGCATGAAAGAAAAAAAAGACAAAAAGAACACATGTGAATAATTAATTGAGAAAAATGAACAAATAATTTAAAGCAAAATATGAAAATAAGGGTTATTTAATGTAATAGTTTTACTGGAGAACCATTTTAGGGCCATTAGAGCAGATCATTGGAGCATATTTTTTTTATGGATGGTGCCTAAAACAATACCACCAATTTAAATTAAAATGTTATATATTTGCACATTATATATATATATATATATATATATAGGGAGAGGTTCACAAGTGGACCAAAAGAATGGACTTTTTAATGGACCTCAACAAAAAACACATATTAACACATTAATTTTAATTTCTATAGTGTAATTGGTCCGCGCCAGCGGCACCCGAGACCATACCTTCACCCCATTACCCCCTACCCCACCCCCCACCTCCCCCTACCGGCCCCCACCCCCCAACCACCACCATCACCAAAGCAGCCCTTGTGGCAGCCCTTATGACAGCAGGGCTGCCATGGGGGTGGGGGTGGGAGGGTGGGGGATCGATCGACACACGTATTTGGTGCCGCTGGCGCGGACCAATTACACTATAGGAATTAAAATTAATGTGTTATTATGTGTTTTTTGTTAAGGTCCATTAAAAGTCCATTCTTTTGGTCCACTTGTGAACCTCTCCCTATATATATATATATATATATATATATATATATATGCAAATAAATGTTAGATACTGGGGGTGGTAAACGGATGAATATAGAGAGGATACCATGTTTTTCATATCTTTATCTATAAACACCACATTCTAGGACCCTCTAAGTTTCTCCTTAGGTCCCTAGTACCTCCCCATTTCACTACAAACCCTAGGTCATACTCTAAGTAACGATCTGGAGGCCACCGGGCGCTCCAAAGCCCCATTTGACTTTGGTCAACTTTATCGTCAGAGCAAAGTCTCAATGAATCTTTGAAGGCTCAAAATTACCTTACGAACGGTTCACCCCGTGCATGAATCGTCATAACGGTTTGGACGAACGTACGATTTTACTATCGAAAATAAATCTGGAGGTCACCGGGCGCTCCCGAGCTTCGATTTGACCCCAATCAACTTCATCGTTAGGGTGAAAGATCTTTGAATCTTTTAAGGGAACTAAAACCCCTTTCCAATGATATGCCCCATGCATGAAACAACAGAACCATTCGAACGAATGACCAGTTTTCCCCTGAAAACTGATTCGAAGGCCCCCGGGTGGTCTCGAGCTTTGTTTGACCAATATCAACTCTTCATCTCAAACGAGACTAAATGAATCTTTAAAGATCACTAAATAATCTTTCCAATGGCCAACCCCGTTTGCAATTTTGACTTACGATACAGACGAACGATCTGTTTCAGTCCGAGAAGTCACTGGGCACTTTCGGGCCTCAGTTGATCAAAGTAAACCTTTTGAACAGAGTGAAGCTCTTTGTAATGTCAAAGGGCATCACCTAATATTTCTAACGGTCCATCCAAAGGACGATTGTGACATACGATACGAATGAACGATCCATTTTACTCGGAGAAGTCACCGGGCACTTTCGGGCCTCGATTGACCAAAGTTAACTTTTCAAACAAAGTGACGCTCTTTGGAATGTCTAAGTGCATCACATAACATTTCCAACGTTATTCCCCGTACATGATTCTGACTTACTTTCGAATGAACAATCCGTTTTCGTCCGATAATCTCTCTTCTAAAGGACCGACGTGCGCTTTTGAGCCACATTTGACCCAAAGTCAACTCCCCTACCTGGGAGCGGTCCCAAGAAATCTTAAAGGTCTCTAAATTACCTTTCTAACGGTATGCCCCATACACAATTTGGATCAACAAATTGCGTTGTTCGATCATTTTTTGGGGGGAAATCTGCGCGAGACTGTCAATTGACAGGTTCATTTCCTCGCCAATCAGGAGCGTGTCTAGGGTTACCTGTCGATTGGCAGGTCTGGGACCATGCCGATCGACACCACCCATGACCATATAAATAGAGGGCATGAACTCACTCCCAAGTCACACCTCAGATTCATCAGCATCAGTGATCTCATCAACATTCTCTTGCAGTCAACAAAGTTTCCTTATGTGAAATTTCATTCAATCTTACATTCTCATCCTTTTCATATCCAATTTGGCAAAAATATTTTTTCCTCTCATCCAACATTTATCTCACATTCAAGGGAGTTAATCCAAGATCAATAACAAGCTTTAATTCTTCAAAGAAGGTCCAAATCCTTCCCCCTCTATTTAAATTTCTTATTTTTTGCATCAGTTACATTAGATTCATAATTTAGTTCTTATTTTAGTTCATACACATTAACATCTCACATTTTTATTAGTTATATTGCACGTACTTTATTTTCTATAAAAAAACAAGCAAACAAAAGAGGGTTAACTCCATAAATTCTAAACGGGATTATCCATCACATCTGGACAAAACTAAAAACACATTTTATACACACATACACACATAATAAAATCCCGTTCAAATCTATGGATTAACCCCCACCCTTATGCCACATTCGAACTATGTGGACTTTTATGCCTTTATAGGCTACATAGGCGTCTTAGGTTAAAACCCGAGACTTGAGTCCAATTTTCTAATTCTCTAAATTTTCCAATTTCTCATTTCCGTAGTTATCATACTCTTGCATTATTATAATAATATATTATGTTTATAATCCTTCTTAGCGTTTTATCGAACACATATTATCGTTTCGTCATAACGATCAATATCATGATAAATGCATAAATCATATTTTCTACACCTTAGTTTGGGAACATTCCTGTGGATGACCTCACTCTATCTTTTCCATTGTATGAGTTGCGTGATTATGATATCCATTATATATACATGCTCACACACTTCACAAAAAAATAAAGAGAAATAATAACACAAGCCCATGAGAGACCGAAAGAGCGGGATGGGTGCCTAACACCTTTTTATTCCGTAACTTAGCCCCCGAACCCCTCGAACTATTGGTTTCGCAAGCATCATTTTCTTTTTGATGGGGCTCTCTCAAGGCAACAACATGTTCTTTTACCTGTTTTATGCAAAATAGGCTGGCGACTCCATCTCTTATATTCACCTCGCACCGGCGACGACCGAAGCGCTCCTAGTGAGTACGAGGGCGCGATAACTTTTTTTTTTTATCTCCCCTCCTTTTCCCCCTTTCCCCACAGGGGAAAGTGAGGATGAGAGAAAAATTGGGGATTACTACAGTGGCGACTCTGGTGGGGAAATTTTCCATAAGAGGGATAGACTCTGTTTACATGGGTGTTTTTGTTTTTATACTTGTGTGTATATGCACCTATCTGTATGTTCCCTCTTTTATCCTCTATTATTTCTTGCACATATATACCTCATGCTTATATCATTACTCACTCGCAAACTTGTAGATATTCTCCATGTACACTTCACACTACGTGCACCTAGGACCACTTATATCCACATGTTGCACACACCACTCAGAATATCCATGTCTAGGTGTCACTAAAACACACCTACACTTATCACACTTGTATATATTCAGGTTCACTCACACTTATCACACACCACTTGTAGTTGATCCATCCTTAGGTTCACTACCACACACTCACTTGTAGATATTCACACCTATCAATGCTTAGTATAATCTTCATATTATACTCTCTCCATAATATACTAATAAAGAATCATGCATTTTGCACACTACATCACCAAAGAGCATGGCTATTAACCAAATTTTGTCCTGTAACTGGGGGGTCACTTCGTGATGGTCGCTGGTCCGGCAGGTCGCAGTTAGCCTAAGAGATATGACTCTCACCTTCCATTGACGAAGTACCTTCGAAATATATCGAACGGTTCGCCCTGCATCGTATCGTTTGATTGAAGTCATGACGGGAGGTATATCCTAAGGAACTCATTCACGTACATCAAGTATATCGAATTCTCTCTCACACGTATTGTCCTAATGAGGTATATAGTGAGGCAATTTAACTCAACTTAGGTATATCAAATGGCTTCTCCACACGTACCGATTGCCGTCAAAAGCAAGATGAATATCTTGGAAGTCATGCCATAGGGCGGAAACCTACTGATCAACCCGACAAGTGCATACCCTCATATAGGTGTCAAACCTAGGGCACTCATATTTAGTTTGCAAATTTTTACCCAAAACTCTACCGAAATGACGGGTTGGCATGCCACCCAAATTTTCAAGCGATTTCGTCCTTTTTAAATGGGCCCTTGTCCATGAGCCTGACAACATGTCCAACCATTATTTTACATATTTTTCAAACTCAATTTTCCCTGGTTCGGGTCCCGTCCAACATTTCTCTTTGCACTTAGGTAAATCTAATACAAGTGAGATCATAATAAACATAATAATAATCATGCTCAGACCGTTTTTCTCATTTTTTCCTCTTTCTTTTCCAAAGGTGTCAAAAATATTTTCCCCCTCTTTTATTAAAAATACCAAAAGCATTCCTCCTTCCATATACCAACAATATTTTTCCTCCTTTTTACCCAAAAATATATTGTTCTCCTCTTTTCCAAAAATATCAAAAATATTTTCCTCCCTTTTAGAAAAAAAAATAACAGTTTTCCTCTTTCTCTTTAAAAAATAAATTTGAGTTTTTCCCTCTTAGGTCGATCGCATACCCAACCCTTGGCTTGGATCCCTATTGGCTTCGATCTTTCATCGAATTGCCCCGAGGCTCCGTCAATTCTCTCACTTCCTTTGAGTTCAGAATTCATTCCCTTTCCATGGAGAACGCTGACCAAGCATCGAATGTATAACCGGATTTGATGAGAGTCCTAGCCCAACTCACTACCAAGATCGACAACCTTCAAATCGAGGTTCATGAGATGCAATTAAACAAGGCCCCTCTTCTCAAAGATACCGAAGTCCTCTTCCCTTGCGCTATGGGCATGCCCGCACTCGAGCCTATTTGGGTCCCCGAGGAATATCATCATGCTCCATATGCTCCTCCTGCTAATGGGCCGCCGCTAGCCTAGCTCCATATGCAGAATCTTCCCAACCAGGGGCTAACTTACTCGCGACCATCGATCAAAAGGAGGAAGAATTGAATAAGGTCAAGGAAAACCACAAGATGTTTACCAATAAATTTGAACAAGTCCAAATCTCTGGGAATTACATGGACTACACCCACATTTTTCCCTATCTTAAAGCATGGTTGTCAAAAAAATTAAAGATTCCCAACATAGAGAAGTTCGGGGGTAGTGGACCCCCAATTATTCATCTCCTTAGTTACCACCGAGCCATGACTCTCTTAGGATCTTCCAAGGAATTAATGTCCCAAATGTTCCAACAGACTTTGAAGGGCAGCGCTTTTTACTGGTTCTTATCTCTTGAGGAATCCAGAATCCATAGTTGGGAAGATGTTGCCCGCGAGTTCATGTCACAGTATAAGTACAACGAGGAGTTAGTAGTCACCCGCCATAATTTAGAACTGCTCAAGCAGAACTTTGGGGAATCATTCAGTAACTTCATAGATGGGTGGAGAGAGAAATCAACCACCATGACCAATCGGCCTTCCGAAAAGAGCAAGTTAGCATTGTGAAGAAGAACTTTTTACCCTATGTCCAAGAAACGATGGGAGGACCGTACTACCCTTATTTTTTAGCCCTCCGGGAGACAAGAGTATAAATTGAAGAAGGTCTTGCCAAGACAAAAGTTGAACCGAAGAAAACATCTGGACAGTTCACTCCCATGAAGTATGAAAAGCCTTCTAGTATCGTAGTTTTAACCATCAATAATATCTCTCAGCCTGCCACTTCATGGGCACTAAAAAGTCACCCTAACCCAGTCAAGAAGGAATACACTGAGCTTCATTCTCCCTTATCCAAAATTTACCAGGCCTTTTTAAGTCAAAATCTGATCAAGTCTTTGGACCCTCATCCATTACCAAACCCACTTCCCAAAAATTTCAAACCAGATGCCCATTATGAGTTTCACCAAATTATCATTCATACCACTGACCAGTGTTTCCACATCTGAAATGTAATCCAAGGTCAGATCAACCAGGGTATCATCGCCCCACCAACCAATACCAAACTAGACACTACCCACAATCCACCCCCAAATCATACAAATGCCATCTTCCTAGAGGAAGACTCATAATTTGGTCCATGTACCCAGATCATACTAAGTAAATCACCTATCATACTCATATATTCTCCTAAACCTCTTCAAGTTTGCCCATATTTTCTCCTGCATCCTACATGTTTTACCGATTAGTCTCTGTCACTTCTTACTAGAGCATGCATTGTTGTTCATACCCATTTAGAAGGGAAAGATATGGAACTATCAACAATATTGAACTAACTTTTGGAGTTTGGGCTGAAATTTCCCCCATAAATGACCATTGACTGCTAGAGATTCAGTGCAATATTCTTAGAAGCTCGAAAATGGGCTCGAGAGTCAGATAATTAGGTGGTACCTACCGATGAAGTCAGCTTGGATGATGTCATCTAGATCATGGTAGGCTTATGACAATATATTAATAAAATTTGCAATATGTTTGAGCTACTCTATACTTTGAATTTATAAGGGTTAATGGTCCCTTCACTTCTACATCTCCCCATAGAATGGGAAAATCTATACGAAGAGGCCGTTAAGGTTGTAGAGTGTATTAAATTCTCATGGAAATATGATGTCGTTGCCACCAGATGGGGAGAAGAATTTGATGATTCAGAGGAAGAGAAAATCCCAGAAAAGACTAGCCCAATAGTCAACATATGTGGAATGATATAGTTTGATGAGCTATGAGGAAAAATCATCAAGGTGGCTAAATAACTCGAGATCGATGCAAAAATGGGGTTTTTATTTTTCCACTCTTCTGTAAATCATACGACTAGGTCAGGGAGGCATTACCAAGTTCCAAACCTGCCACCATAAGCGATCAACAAAGGAAAGGATGTTGAGAATATTCTTATGCCAGAAATGACCCTCGAGGAGAGTAAGATCCTCGATCAGTTGAAGAAAACCCTAGCTAACATCACCTTATGGGGACTCTTTATGTATTTCCATTTATACCAAAATGCCTTAATAAAGCTACTCATCGAGTCCATAGTTCCTCCTTCTACCATGCTAGAAGAAGTAGTGAATCTGGTCAGATCCCTGACCTCTACTAGAATTCTCTCTTTCTTTGAAGAATAAATCCCTAAGATTAGGCCAAACCATAATTATGATCTCAATATCTCTGTCCAAGTCATAAAAAAGACTATTCCTCTCTCTCTTGTCGATAATGGATCAACTCTTAATGTTTTCTGGTTGAGAACCCTTAATTGTCTGGGACTGAAAGCGATCAAACTTGCTCCAACCTCAGCCATAGTTCGCACTTACGATAATAACCGTTGAGAAGTGTTGGTATCCGTAAAGCTTACAGTAGGGGCTTGACCTATAAATCCTGTTGTGGAATTCTAAGTCATCGACATCCCGACTTATTTCAATATGTTGCTTAGATGACTGTGGATCTATAGTATTGAAGGTGTGTCTTCTTCCCTTTATCAGAAATTAAAGTTCTTTGCCAATGATCAGGTCATCATTATTTTGGGCGACGATGACAATATCAAGAATACAAGCACCAACAATCCAATACTTGAGATACAATATGGAGCGAATGTTATGCTTTTGTCAGATTTTTGAGTTGAACCACTTCTACTCTCAGTGGAGGATGATTTCAAGGATAGGGTTTGCTCGGAGTATAACCCTCATGGAAATGTTAATGTGATCCAGATGTTCAAAAACATGCACTTCATGCCCGAACTAGGTCTAAAACAAAGACATCAGGGGATACTTGAACCCATTATGTTAAGGAAATCCTTTCCTCCTTGCGGTTTGGGTTATCAATTATCAACAGGAGAACTCAGAATGCTCTACCAAACTCGATTGAAGAGAAGGCTAAAAAGTGCTAAGACTATCTCAAGTTCTTTAATGGAAGATTCATCAGAGAGGGTGAAGATTTCCCCTTTTGCGACTTTCTTGGACAATGGTATAATCACGTTGTCAAGAAGTTGAAACCAGGAATAAAGATCTTTTTCTAAGATAGCTACTCATGGGCTAAAAGTTCCCAGCATCATGTGCAACCAATCAAGATCATAGTTGATAAGTGACTATGAGGATTCATTCAACTTGCAGACACTGGGGTTGACACTCTTTATGATCCACTCAAGCACTACATCATAGAATCCATCCCGCCTGATCAAAGTTGTTGATGCACCTCTACTCAACTGGCATGCTGTACCAGTTTCACCTATTGAAATTCAACCCAACCAAGATGTTTATCCTATTTTTTATTCTCTTGTTGTCCCTCCTTATTTTGATGTCATCGAGGTCACCATTGGTGAGGTTCTCAACACTGTTTTTACTAACAATAAAATAAACAAAGATTTTGAGTATCTTTTTGTGCCTTATATTAATTGTCTTGATTCTAATCATACTCTTGATGATGATGATGTTGAAAATGAACAATTCTTAACTAATTTAAATAAGGTTAATAATAAATAATATAATTGCATTCAAGTTAATGAAGATGAAACTGTTATTATTACTCTCAGTTCTAGTAGCCAACTGCACAAGATTAGGATAGGGACCGCCCTTGACGAGCATGAGCGAGCGCAACTCGAAGAATTATTAAAGGAATTTGTAGATGTCTTCACATTGATCCTGAGATAGCTCAATGTGAGATTCCAACTCTCCCAATATGCAAATCGGTTAAACAGAAATTATGAAATCTCTGCACCGAATGGTCCCTCAAGGTTAAGGAAAAAGTGGTCAGATAGTTGAACGTGGTTTTCATTCCTATGATCAAATGTCCCACATGGCTAGACAATAGCGTACCCATGTCAAAATTAGGAGGTAAGGTTCGTATGTGCATTGACTATCGATATTTGAACAAGACCTCTCCAAAGGATGATTACCACTACCCAATATCGACATGATTGTGGATAACATAGCCAACCACGCTCTTAAATCATTCATTGATGGGTTTTATGGATATAACCAGATCAAGATGCACCCGGATCATCAAGAGAAAATCACATTCATCACCCACTGAGGAACCTTTTTTCTACACTGTTATGCTATTTGGTCTAAAAAATAAAGGGTCTACCTATTAGACAGCTGCCCAGCCATCTTGCATGATCTGATACACAAAGAAGTCGAGGTCTATATAGATAGTATAATTATCAAGTCTAAGACTAGGGAAGGTTATGTTCCCACTCTTTGGAAGTTCTTCGAGCGACTACAACAGTACCAGATGCGACTTAACCCACAAAAATATGTGTTTGGCATTACCAAAGGAAAGCTCTTAGGATTCGTGGTTAGTAAGAAAGGGATAAAAGCAAATCCTTCCAAGCTGAAAGCCATACTCAAAATACCACCACCCCGAATGAAAAAGGAAGTCCGGGGATTTTTTGGAAATTGTAGTATATCAACCGATTCATCATCTAGTTGACTTCTATCTATGAACCCATCTTTAAAATTATCCGAAAGGATTCCACCAAGTTTTGGAACAAAGTTTTCCAAAATGCCTTTGACCAAATCAATAAATCCCTAACCCGACCGTACTCATGTCGCCACAACATGGTCTTCCCCTACTCCTATACCTGACTATAACAAATACTTCAAATAGGGCTTTTCTATCCCAATACCTTGAAGAGTCTCACAAAGAGAGGTCCATCTACTATGCCAGTTGCATGTTGGTCGAATATGAAGCTAACTACACAACCTTAGAAAAATCATATGCCACCCTTGCCTAGGTCATCCCAAAATAAGGGCACTACATGTTCGCCTTCCTTGTGAAACTTATATCCCGAATGGATGCCATCAAGTACCTACTTGAGAAACTTGCCCTGTCCAGCCGAATGACGCGACGGTTTATGCTTCTATCCAAATTCGAGATTTTGTATGTCACATAGAAAGCCATGAAAGGAAGAGCCATCTCTGACTACCTTACTGGATACTCTATGGAAGAAATCGATGTTTGGATTTTCGAGTTCCTGGATGAAAATATCCTTTGTAACTCCTAAGAAGACCTCCGGTGGAAAGTGTTCTTTAACGTCACCGCCAACAAGATAGGGTATGCTATTGGGATACTCCTAATTTCCCCTGATGACTCTCACACTCCCATTTCCATCAAGATGGATTTTCCCTACACCAACAACATGAATGAATACAAGGCATGCATGGTAGGCTTCAAAGTTTCTCTCATCAAAGGAGTTCGATACCTAGATGTCAATGGCGATTCAACCTCATCACTGGTTAAGTCCTCGGAAGATGGGAAGTCAAGGATGAGAAACTCTTACTCTTTCATGCCGACCTAGAAGAACTAGCCTCCCAATTCCAAGATATCACCTTCCACTACCTGCCCTGAGCAAAGAACAACCTAGACGATGCCCTTGCTACATTAGCCTCCATGGTTGATATGCCCGAAGGAATAAAAATGGCCTCTTTCTAGTCCAAAAGAAAGATAACCCTACTCGTTTCTACCGCATTGAACTCATTATAAAGGAGGATCCCGATATAGCCGACTGTTGGTACTATGATATTTAGCGCCTCCTTAAGCATGGTAGGTGTTGATGTAAAAAACTATATTTGATCTAATTAATTAACCACAGATAAATATGAATAAAGAAATAAGAGAAAGGATTTTTAATGTCGTTCAACCTGAATGAAATGGCTTACGTCCACTGTCTTGTATTGTTGGGTGCTATGTCATAATCTTGATTAGCTTTGCTTATCATAGCTTACACATTATGAGGGCATTACAATGTATTTATATCCCTTGGGCTGCTCATGTGAATAGAAAATACATCGTTATTAGATAGTTATATGTATCGATACATAATAAGAATATTCATTGAATCTGTCTTGGTCGTTTGGTCTTCCCACATAGTTGCTTGGTATTCTGAATAGCTCGGTATTATGCGTAACTCATCATGTCAAGTTGCTCGGTGTATATAAGTATGCCATGTTAGATGACACGTGCCTTATCATAATCGATCCACGTCAGCTAACTAATTTTTGTATCAACAGAAGCCCCCAATGTTTCACAGTTGAAATTGGATATAAGAGTATGGAATATTATACCCAAAAGTTGCTCGGACTTTTTTATTCTGTCTTGTTTGATTACAGACCTCCAACACTTGTAAAATTTCTCACTTATCATAAGAGTTTTGAGATAACAGTTTTGAGCGTGAAATGCCAAACTTGTAAATATTTCGAATTTTGGCGGACGCTTGGGTACTTGCATTTTTTTTCCTTAATTAGCCGTTGGAAATGAAATCATCGTCATTTGTGATCATTATTTTTCCCGTATTTCAAAGCAGCGTATATGAAGGCGGTAAAAATAGATTATTCTCTACCTTTTTCCATCTAGATTCTCAAACCTTCTATCTTCTCACTTTTCTTCTTACGATCGTCTTCTCAGTTCATCTGCCTTAGCTGATTTGTTAATTTTTATGTAAGAACTTCTTCCTTCTTTATTTAATTTAGCCATCATGGTTTATCTTATCGAATCGTTGGATAAGTTTAGGGATGATTTGGGATTCCCTCTTGGGTTACTTTGGAAGAACCTCCTTTCCCTTATGATTTATTTTCTCTAGCTGAGGGACATTGGTTTCCTTCCATTTTTATAGCAGAGTGCGATTTTTCTTTCCCGCCTAATCCCTTGTGTTTGGAATTTTGCCAATAATTTGATATTGTTCATGCACTAGTAGTTCTAAATACATGGAGGGTAGTTAATGGCGTACATAGGTTGAATCAGATTCATGGAACTCGTCTAGGGATTCCTGAAATTATGTACTATTATAAATTAGTTACTGGCGATACCACCTTTTATTTAAAAACTAAGTTTTCTAACAGAACTTTAGTGGTCAATCTCCCTGATGCTAATAGAGATTATTTTGAACATGGGGTTGTGATGAAAAATTGGCAACACCCCTCATTAAAGGGGAAAGACGTGTACCAAGGTCCCAAATGTCCACTTTTTGGCAATGGGATAGGTTATTTTTATTTTTCAAATTAGCTCTGCTTTTTTTTAATAAAATACATCACCGACAGTTTTTTTTTATGTTGCAGTTGACAGTAAGAGAAAATACCCAAAAGAGAGTGATATTAATATAAAAGATTTGAAATTTATCTGGGGATTGCATTAAGCTATAGCTAGGGAACATGTGAGGTCTGCTTCCTATTTAATGAGATATAAGAACACCACTTCCTCTTTTATTGCTCGACCTCTTTCTCCTCCTTTGGTTATTGATCTTGAGCAGGCTCCAGCATCTTCTTCATTTGTTGAAGAATCTTCCTCTGACTTGGGTACTTCTATTGCTAACGTGATGATGAAGAAGAGGAGAATGCCTTATCTCTTTGCCAAGGTTTCCCCTAGTGCTGATGGGGTGAAGAAGAGAAAAGATGATGTCCCAACTGAAGGGACTAAGAAAAAGGATGTTGCTCCATCTGGTGGAGTAGTCACAGTTGTCAAGGAGATCACCAAGAAGCCCCCTTGCTCCAAAAGAGGCAGCACCTTTGATTGAAGGGGTTGCTGATGTTCGAGAAGAGACAACACCTTTGATTAAAGATGCTCCTCTGAGAAGATTGAGAAGGGGTCTTGCTGAGAAGACCATGGATTTTGCTGCCCAGCCTTCTGCGGTTGAGGTACCTTCTTTGAGAGTTAATACTCCAGTTCTCATTGCTCTTGGCTGGCCAAGAAATTAATTTGGTCTGGAACTCTTTCGAATTTCCAAGCTACTGAGACTTCTACTCCTCGAGAGAAGGTTACTGACTTGGAGGCCCAACACCTTGCATCAATAAGTGTCATTATACTTGTCATTTTAATTCTTCATACCATGTTCATACTCTGATTTATTATTTTCTTTCTTTTGCTATTTTTGATGTACTTTAATAACATCCTGGAGAAGGATGAGGCTATCAAAGCTTCAACTTCATCCAATGGAGTGGAAGAAGACCTTGCTGGGTTGTCAAAATCTTTAGTGGAGTCCCAGTAGAAGCACGGAGAGGACAAAGCTTCTTGGGAAAATAAAATTAAGTCTACTGACACAACTCAATAAAAATCTGAGGAAGCTGCTAAGGAGGCTGAAACAGCTCGATAAGAGGCTAATACAGCTCGACAATAAGCTGTAAATGCTTCCAAGGAGGCAGAGGAGAAATTTAAGGTTTTTGTTTCCAGCAAGGTGGAAGTTAAGGGTAAGTTTGAAGAGGCTGAATGGCGTAAGGAAGACCTTGAGGAGAAGGTGAAGTCTGTTTAAGAGATTCTTAGGGAAAAGACTTCCTCGGAGAGGGTAAAGAGAAAAGCTGCTGTGAAGAAGGCCTTTAGCTTTGGTTGGGACAAAGGGTGGAACAAAGCTATAAATGCTGCCTCTACTCAAATGGTGTATGAAAGTTTAAAGTTCTTCAAGGACGGATGGGCTATAGCTTTGAAAGAGTTTAATGTTGCTAAGGATTCCGAGCTATTTCAGAGACATGTTCATGACCCTCCCCCCTCTTTGTTGATAGTAGAACAAACATCTGTTGCCAATGTCCCTTAAAATTAACAACTACTGCCTATCGAGCAACAAATTCCTTCCTCAAAACCAACTGAAGATGTTGTAGGGAATTAGGATAAGGTGTAAAGTTTGTTCTGCAATTTTTTGCTTCTGTTTTTTTCCCTTTCTGTTTTGTACCTCTGGTTGTATTCTCTTCGCTCATAATCAATAAAATGGACTTTGTTATTTATTCTGAGTTTCTCCTTTACTTATTCAATATAGTTGTGATGCTATTGATCTGGTTTTACTTTCCCTTGCTAGTTCATTGCCAGAATGGAATTGTTATCAGCTCATAATATAAAGTTTATAAAGAAGTGTCCTAATTACTTCAAAGCTGGTCGTGCAGATTTCACTGAAGCACAAATAATTGATATTCTTAGGTCTGATGCCTCTGAGCGAGCAATTGATGCTTACCAATATTTAAAATGTCTACTTGATTGAGCTATTACAAATAATGTGTCTTATTATGAAATGATTGAGGATCTCCAAGGAGTGATCGAAGAACTTTAATCTCAACACAAGGAAGCCACTGATCTTGTGCATGAAGGCATGAAGGTTATAAGAAGAAGTAACAACAGTTGAGTGCTAATCGGGGTTATGACAAATTTATTTCAGCTCATAATAAGAGAGAAAGTGTGCTAAAACTTGAAGTTAAGGAGCATAGAAACATTTCTAAGCTGCTGGAGGAGGAAAATATTGTTTTAAGAGAAGAACTGAGACAACTAAAATCTATTGCTTCTTTTGGAGCTCTGGTCCCAATTAATGATGAAGGTTTTTCCTTTTTGGAGACTGAGAATGCTTTTTTGAGGGAAGAATTAGAAACTTTGAGAAAAGATAAACCTGCAACCTCTTCTCGAGGTAAACCTAGAGATGATAGGAGTGGCCTTGAAGAGACTAGGATTCAATGAGCTTTAGAAAATCAAGTTGCTCAACTGAAGGCAAAAAATTAAGCTTTAGCTGAGATGTCCCAAAAACTTCAAAATCTTACCGAGAAACTTTCCAATCAGAGTTCTGCATTGGAGAGTAAAGAAAACTTGGTGAAGGGGCTTCATCAGCATGTTGAACGATTGACTTATCAATTGAACAAGAAGCTCAGAGAGTTTTGGATGGGGGGATATAACGAAGGTTTATGTCATCTTGATGCCAGGTTGAGGCAAACCAACAATGAGGGATACAAACAGGGATGGTTGAATGCTCTCACTGTGATGAAGGTTGAGTATGGAACTGAGTTATGGGATTGGTATGAGCCTGGATTACTTAATCTGCCAGTACCTCCTTTCAAACTAGATGTTAGCTGGATTCCAGTTCGCTCTATTCCTCAGTGTTTGATTTCCAAATACCTTGGTGATTACAATCTTCATGAAGATTTTGAGATATCTCGACCTCCACATCTGCTTGACCGACTAAGTTTGAGTAATACCAGAATGCTGCGAGATTTGAACTTTATCAACTCTTCTGTTGCTTTAGATAATCCTCCAGCTGGAATAGATCCTGTACCTAAATCTAAAGGAAAGAAACCAATAGAATAGGCTATTTGTATTTTGTTAGTGATTGTTTGAAGAAAAAATCATCTTTTTGTAATATTATTTCATTGGAAATAAATTAATTGTATGATGTTTATCTTGTTGATCTTCATGAGATCAACTATAATACTATTGTACTTCACTGAGCATATATATGTCTATAAAGGGACAATTTGTCCTTTATTGATTTGATTTCCTAGACAATGGAACTTTTTCCCATATGTTTGCCTTGTTGTAGTGACTTATCACCCATAAGTGCCTAAGCAATGGAATTATTTTTATCCCTGTTCCTGCTTAGTTGTAACAATCATTTATGTAAATAATTGCCTTGGTGCCTAGGCAATGGATATTTTACCCATCTTCTTACCTAGTTTTGATGCCACTTAGGCCACCCATAATCAAATAGGCCATGCCTTACTCGATTGTTGTACCAACATTGTTGGTTGTGTTGATGTCGACCAACTTGTAGTTGGTGATCGCTGATGCTGACCAACTTTGTTGCTGTTTGTGTTGATGTCGACCAACTTTGTTAGTGTTTATGCTGATGCCGACCAACTTTATTGGTGTTTGTGCTGATGCCGACCACCTTTATTGAGAATTTTTTTTGCTGTTACTGAGTTAGGTTAGTGTGTAGCACTAGTACTCCGAAAAAATAACACAAATGAATATCGAGAAATCCGCGTTTTCATTCATTCTGAAACAATGGGGTACATGTACAGTTACATTACTGATAATACTTTCGCAGGTGCTCTACATTCCAAGGATTCTTGAATTCTTCCCTTTATAGAGTTTCTATTCAGTATGTACCAGGTCGAACAACAGTTGTGACACGATAGGGCCCATGCCAGTTGGCTTCCAATTTATTGTTCTTTTGAATTACCATCTTGAGAACATAATCTCCCTCCTTGAGATCACATTTCTTGACTCTTTTATTGTATAACATGGCGTTCCTTTGCTGATAAGTTGCATTAAGGATTGTTGCGTCTTCTCTGACTTCTTAGAGCATGTCCAAGTCCAAATGTCTCATCAAATCACTTACCATAGAATTGAAATTAAGAACCCTATGAGTAGGTAGTCCTAATTTAGCAGGTATCACTGCTTCACTCCCAAAGGCTAACATATAAGGAGATTCCCCATTTGCTGTTTGGGGAGTTGTTCGGTAAGCCCATAGAACTGAGTGCAACTCGTTTATCCAGTTTCCTTTATCATCATCCAACCTTTTATTTAACCCATTCAAGAGAGTTCTGTTCGTCACCTCTGTTTGCCCGTTACTTTGGGGATGACCCGGAGCAGAATGAATCTTTTGAATGTTAGACTGTAGACAGTACGCAGCGAACTCCTCATTATCAAATTGGGTACCGTGATCAGTGATAAAAGTATGTGGCATACCATATCTGCAAATAATATTCTTCCAAATGAATTGATAAACCCTCTCATAGGCCATATCAATGAGAGGTTCAACTTCCACCCATTTTGTGAAATAATCCACAGTAACCACCAAATATTTGAATCGTCCTCTTGTAGTTGGCAGCATGGAAAATGGCCAAGGGGAAGTGATTGGTGTTAACAGTTCTCGAGGAGTTCTTCGTATAGCGGAAAATCATTGGCACTTGTCGCATTTCTTGGCGTAAGCTGTGCAATCAGCGCACATTGTTGGCCAGTAGTACCCCTGCGTATTTATTCTCTGTAAAAGAGTTCTTCCTTCTACGTGAGCTCCGCAAGATCCTTCGTGAATTTCTTTTATCAGATCTTTAACTTCTGCTGGGTGAACACATCTTTGCAGACCAACTATCACACCTCTTCTGTATAGACCCCATTGTTTAAGACGTATCTGGAAGCTTTAAACTTTAACCTCTTGGCTATAAGTTGGTCAGCTAGTAACGTGCCTTCTTCAATATAAGCCATGAGTGGATCCATCCAGGAAGGTCCCATATCCAAAGTGATAAAATTCACCATCAAATATTCATCAATACTTCGGTTTACCAGTATATCAATTGGAATTGTTCTTCATAGATTGGTGCACGTAGCTGAAGCTAACAGAGCAAGCGCGTCTGTTCTCACATTCTCCAATCTTGGTATTCTAATCACTTGGATAACTTCCAAATTGGATACAATCTCCATGGCTTTAGCTAAATACCTCGATATGAACTTTCCTTTTGCTGCGTAAAGATTGAGCATCTGATTTACCACTAGTTGCGAATCACTGAACACCATAACTTGCTCAACATTCAATTATTTAGCTAAGTTGAGGCCCATAATTACAGCTTCATACTCAACTTCATTGTTGGAAGCTTTGAATTGGAAACACAAAGCATATTCTATATCTAATCCATCTGGACTATTGAGAATAATTCCATCTCCGACACGATGAACCATCAACATATAAATTCAATATAGGGATATTATTATCAAACCCTTGGTTAGATAAAATCCCTTGATGGAATATCTGGCGCTTCCTTTCTCCATCCTTTAACTCTGACCTCTTAGTAGAAGATTCTGGTTGATTGGCTACCATTTGTTGTGGCCGGTTTGCTATCAGGAGTTGATCGGAAATAATTTCTTTTGATTCTCCAGCATTTTTTAGCTGCTGTGAATTATCCTCCTATTGATCAGAAGTATCTGGGTAGATAAATTCAGCGATGAAATTCGGCACTGCCTGCCCCTTGAAAGAAGATATTGGCTCATAGATAATATCATACTCCCCTAATTCTATTGCCCAATACATTAATCTTCCAGACTTTTTTGGTTTATGTAATGCCTGTCTGAGTGGAATGTCAGTATATACCACTATCGTATGGGCTTGGAAATACAATTTCATCCTCCTGCTCACCTAAATCAATGCCAATGCTAACTTCTCCAGTTTTGGAAACCTGATCTCTGTTCCCCTGAATGCCTTGCTTGTATAGTAAACTAGTTTTTCACTTCATTTTCTATTCGTTTCAAAGCCGAACTAACTGCACTTTTGGAAACAGTTAAGTATAAATATAATTTTTCTCCTAACACCGACCTGGACAGTAAAGGAGGTATTCCCAAGTATCTCTTTAACTCTAAAAATGCTTTCTCGCATTCGTCATTCCACTCAAAGGTCTTTCTAAGCACCTTGAAGAATGGAAGACATCTATCAGTTGCTCGGGAGACGAATCTGTTTAGAGCTGCTACGCGCCCCGTGAGGCTCTACACTTCCTTCTTGGTGGTTGGAGATTGTATTTCTTGTAAGGCTTTTATCTTGTCAGGATATACCCATGGAACATGCCTTTCTGTACGCTAAAAATACACTTGGTCGGGTTCATCTTCATTTGGTACTTCTCCAACTGATCAAATGTTTGGTTTAAATCGGCTATATGGCCAGCATCTTTCTTTCTTTTAGTCAACATGTCATCGACGTACACCTCCATATTTTTTCTAATCTACTCTGCGAACACCTTGTTCAACAACCGTTGATATGTAACACCTGCATTTTTAAGACCAAAAGGCATAACATTATAACAATATGTTCCTCATGGGGTAATGAAAGAGGTACTCTCCCTGCCTTCTGGATTTATTTTAATTTGATTGTATCCGGAGTAGGCATCCATGAAGCTTAACAATTCATGCCCTAAAGTAGCATCTACTAGATGATCTATCCTGGGTAGAGGGAAATGATCTTTTGGGAAAGATTTATTCAGGTCTGTGAAGTCCATACATATTCTCCACTTATTTTTATTCTTCTTCACTATCACCACATTAGCTAGCCAATCAGGATACTTGATGTCTTCAATGAAAGAAGCCTTTTGTAGCTTTTCTACCTCCTCTTGAATAGCCTGATTCTTCTTCGGACTAAAAACTCTTCTTCTTTGCTTTAATGGCTTGATATTTTTATTGACATTGAGCTCGTGACACAGGAAGGCTGGATTTATCCCCGGCATATCTTCATGACTCCATGCGAATGCTTGTTTTCTATGCCTCAGAAATGCCACCAGCTCTTGCTCCAATATCGGATCAAGTGAAGCACCAATCTGAGTTGTTCTTTCTGTTCGCTCATTATATAGAATAATGCTCTTCGTTGCCTCCATGACCTGGCCTGTAATGAGATCCGTTTCATCTCTAGGGTCTAAGGATTCAATCTCAAATTCATCAGATTTGTCCACTTGATAAGTGGTTGTTTTCTTCCTTGCATCTTTCGATTCTTCTTGCTCGGCAGACGAGTAGTAGCATTCCCAAACTACTTTTTGGTCGCCCTTCACAATTCCAACCCCAAAGTTGATCAAGAATTTTAAGCACTGATGTACGATGGATGGAACTGCTTTAAACTTTTTCAAGCCTACTCTCTCCATGATTATATTGTAGGCTGATGGGATATTTTTATCCATCATGAAGAAGCGCACCTTTTATGATATGCAAGCAGTCCAGGTGCTAATCAATATGTTTAATTTTATTGTCCCAAGCGAAAAAACTTTTTCTCCAGAGAACCCAATAAGGGGTCTGTGATACAGTTCTAATTGACCAAGTTTTAAGTTTAAACTATCGAAGCAAGGATAGAACATGATGTCTTTCGAGCTACCGTTATCCACCAGTACTCTCGAGATGATTACATCCTTTATTCTCATCTTGATCACTAGAGGATCATCATGAGGATACAAAACGCCTTCCAGATCATTTTTGGAAAAACCAATGACCAGCTTATCTTTGTTAACCTTCCTCAGGTGATCCTCTTCTGCTAGATTTATTTTTTGTATATAAGAACAAGCTTGTGCCTCATTGAGGTAAGATTTTCTCTCGACGGTATGACCACCCCCTCCTGCATCTCCACTTATAATCATGGTACAATCGAATGAACCAAAAAGAATTGAAAATACCTCACACTCAGGTTTTCTTGGCTTTTTTGGGAGATCGGGGTCATCCTCAAGGTCGTCTTTAATGTCCCTTTTCTTATAGTATCTTGATAGGCAAGGAGACTTGGACCTATGCCAAGTTCAGTTGTTGGTCCTGCCACTATTCTGGTGATCAACGTACGTGTTCAGCTTTCCTCGTCTAATGAGTGCTTCTATCTCATTTTAGAAGCTATACACTTCTTGGTCGTGTGACCGTGATCTTTATAGAACTCGCAGTACTTGGATTTGTCCCTTTTTTCAGGGGCTAACTTCAGTTTTCCTGGCCAATTCAGTTCCTCACTGTTCTTGATTTCTTCTAGAACGTGGTTTATATCCACCTTTAAGGGAGTATAATTTGTGTATATCCTCATGTGGTCTAATGCTTCTTTGCCTTTCGACTGCCTGCTCCAACCATTATGCTTGTGATCTTTCCTCTCTAATTTGCCTTCAGCTTTAGCTTCGGCCCTTGCCTGTGCATTCTTCTTCGCAGTCATAGCTTTTTCGGTGTTCATAATTTTGGTTGCTTTGTCCATCAATTCAACCATGGATTTGGGGGGATCTTTGGCCAGGTTGTATTACTGCTTGTCTGGTAAAAGACCGCTTATGAGAGCCGTGATGGCTATTTTCTCCTCATAGTTAATAACTTCCAGTTTTTTATTGTTCAAACGAGTGATATATTCCTTAGTTTGGTCATTGAGAATTTCTCGACACAATCCAAGGAGGATTTATATTCCTCCTAGGGACCAAACTATCGAATGAAGAGACTCTGCTCAACCTTTCCAGCGCACTTGTTCGTTCTGGAATTAAAGTAACATCTTCCTGAGAATCCAAAATTCTGATAGGTGAAGTTAAACCATGGTGATAGGATGGATCACTTGAATTCTCGACATGACGAACTTCAGTGTATCTAGATTTGGGGGTTGGTGAATGCATGTTTCTACGAACCCTACGTTGTCCTGATTCAGTAAATCCTCCATTTTAGACTGTTTGGATGAACTGTCGCATGGTTTCTTGCATGGCGATTTGTCCCCGGACGAGATTTACCCGGATCCTAGTGAGATCTTAGGTATTTGGAGGAGTCGAAGGATTTAAGGGATTACCTTCATTATTCTTGTGGCTAGATTCTGGGATATCATCCATTTCTGATGAGTTTTAATGAAAAACGCTACGTATAATCATTTCCACAGGCGGTGCCAATTTGTTAACGTAAAAAACTAGATTTGATCTAATTAATTAACCACAGATAAACATGAATAAAGAAATAAGACAAATGATTTTTAAAGTGCTTCTGCCTTAATAAAATAGCCTACGTCCACTGTCTTGTATTACTAGGTGTTGTGCCTTAATCTTGATTAACTTTGCTTATCATAGCTTACCCGTTATGAGGGTATTACAATGTATTTATAGCCCTTGGACTGCTCATGTGAATAGATAACACGTCATTATTAGACAGGCATATGTATCGATACATAATAAGAATATTCATTGAATCTGTCTTGATTGTTTGGTCTTCCCAGATAGTTGCTCGGTATTCTGAGTAGCTCAGCATGTTAAGTTGCTCAGTGTATATAAGTATGCCAGGTTGGAAGACACGTGTCTTATCATAACTGGTCCACATCAGCTGACTAATTTTTGTATCAACAGTAGGTATCATTTAGACTGCTTCACTGGAACCCATTTAGACTGCATCGCAGGGGCTGAAATTGAAGAGATGATGTAGAAAATCCGCAATGAGGAATGTGGACCCCATATGAATGGTTATACGCTCACCAAGAAAATTATTCAAAAGGGTTAATACTAGACCACTATAGTTCAGGCTTGCATTGCCTATGTTCGAAAATGTCTTAAATGCCAACAGTTTTCCAATATCCAACACTTACCTCCACGAGAGTTGTACAACATGACCTCTCCCTCATCGTTCTCCATGTGGGGTATCGATATCATAGGGAAGGTTACCCCAAAAGCCTACAGCATAAATGAATTCATCTTGGTTTCCATTAACTACTTCACAAAATGGGTCAAAGCCGAGTCATACACAGTTCTGAATGCCAAAAAGTAGGCCAAGTTCATCAAGAAAAAGAAATATCATCAGCCGATATGGGGTCCCGCATGAGCTGGTGTCAGACAACGGATTGCATTTTAAAGTAGAGTCACAGAAGTGGTCGACGAGTACGGGATTCAAAGGCACAAATCTTCTCCCTACCGACCTCAAACCAATGGATCCATTGAAGCCACTAATAAAAAACTTAAATTCGTCATCAACAAGATGAGTGAAAGCTGTAAAGCTTGGATCGATCGAATCCTTTATGCTCTCTGGGGATACCGTACTTTAGTTCGAGCATCAACTGGGGCTAACCTTTACTCTCTAGTATATGACATGGAAACAGTCTTACCCGTGGAGCTAGAAATCCTTTCATTGCACGTCATGCTTGGAAGCAAAGTCAAAGAGGAAGACTGGCATCAGATCCATCTTGACGATCTAATGGACGAAAGGAGGATAAAATCTTTATATCACATACAAGTATACCATCGCTTAATAGTGCGATCATTTAATAAGATAGACAAGGACCATGGGGGACTTAACCCTTAAAGAAATAGTAAAGCCCATCTGGAACCCCAAGGGGAAATTCAAGCGTAATAGTAGAGGCCCCTACATTGTGAAGAAGATCCTGTCCAGCGGCACCGCTATGCTGACCTACCTTGATGGGGAAGAAATTAACCATCTAGTCAACCTGGACTGTCTCAAGAAATTCTACCCTTGATCTAGACACACTATGACTCTTCTCATCTCCCTTCTATTCCAAAACAAAATCTTCATTTCCCTCTACTCAGAACTACGTGGGGTCTGATTCTTTAAAAATCCTTTTGCTTTCTAAAATGTAACTCAGAAAATTTTCAAAACCCCTAGAGGTACGTAGGCAGCTCGTATACTTTACATGAGCATGCCCCCCTTGTTTTTCACAAAATGCTATTATTTTCTTATCCTCGGGATCGATAGTTCATTTTAACATGTACATGGACAAAAGGATTATGTATGCCATTGGGATTGGAATAAATAAGTCAAATAAGTCAAATGCAAAAACTCATCAAGAGGCATAACAATATAATTAAAATTGTATTTATTTTATTGATGAAATTTCCCGTTACAATTACATCAGCATAGGGAGTCAAACGATTTCCCTTGTCAGTATACTCCTACTTTCCTACAACAAAAAAAAATAGAAACCTAACACACCTAAAATAGCCTACCCAAATTATTCCTACACAATCTAAATAACCTTCCTAGCCAATCACCATTACAAAAGCTTCACAAATAAATTCCACCAGGGATCCTAACCGCAACTACCAAAGGAACCGAACTTATCATCATCTACATCCTAGGGTCCCCAAACCTCCCCTTATTGAATAGAGTGTTGTAAACGCTCCATGGATCGATAAGCCCGGACCATCCTAGGGAAAATAACAACACCTCCCTCTATGGTGTCAGATATGGTAAACCACCTTTAACTAGTCTCCACAACCAGCATTTTGGCAACTACTCTCCTCCATAACCACTTCATTTTATCCCCAAAAATATTCCAGAACCTACCAATAGAGTGCGAAGGATGGGTTGATTGTCGATGATTCTCCCATAGAGAGCCCAGCCGCATCCGCATGCGCTATGGCAATTCCCTCACTGGAAAGAAGTCTAGTGTTCGAGATGGCACAATCTATTCCTAGCCAAATTGGTGCAAGAGCCACCAGGGAAAGTAAAAAGAGGTATGCCTGAGGCTAACCAACCTAACATAATGGTATTCCCCCAGTTTCATAATGGGAAGTTTGGCACAGTCGATAAGGGATATTCAGGAGGGATCGCCATACGAAATCTCTCTGATAACCACATGAACAACATTATGAGGCTACCCCTCAAGAAATCAGAATGACCTTCCCGCCAGGTATCCAGACCATTCGGAGTCTCTGCCAGTATCACTTCCATAGGATTGTGACGGTACGACATCCATGAAGCAATGGCCACGAGTTATGGGTCCAGCAGTAGTTCCCCAAACACCAACAATAATTTTGAAATCAAGCCCAAAATGACAACTTCAGCATAGACACCATCCCCAACATCCTGCAAATGCACATAATGCAACACAACATGGAGAGAGATCATTCTTCCCATAACCAGCGGACTAGTCGCTAAAGGTGAGATATGGAGAATTCCCTCTAACAGCTCTCTAGGAGACCAAAAAAATTCTCCACCCATATAAAAAAATGATGAGATAAGAGGCAAGAAGAATGTAAAAGAAAAGAAATGTGGAGGTGTGAAGAAAATGCTCCACCCATACCCTTATTTATACTTAGAAAACCTCAACCAAAGACAAAAAACCTTGTAGAAATCGGAGAAAAACTTACCCCACCAAGTACCAAGCAATTGAACTAAGTGCAATCAAAGCCTTAGGTTGATTAAACTGGACTGACATGCCGACATGCAGGACAAGGGGGATATCGATCGGTAACCCCCTATTTTAGCATAATTCCCTTTTCCCTTTTTTTTCTAAATCAAAAAATTCAATAAAAATATTTTTTATTTTCAAAGAATTCAGAATTTCCCTTTCCCCGTGTTTTTACTTATCTTGTTTTAAAACAAATTCTCTCTCAAATCACTTTTTTTACGGTCTCAACAGTAAAGTAAAAAGAGCATGGGTATTAAGTCACTAATTTTTTTTTAACAAGTACTTCATTTTTATTGCATAGATGATACCGTGTTACACTGATTTTGCAAGAAGATGAAAAAATATAATGAGACTCAGCCCGAACCCACCTACATTTTCTCTCTCTCTCACTTACCTTCACCTAAATTCTCTCTCTCTCTCTCTCTCTATCTATCTATCTATCTATCTATCTATCTCTCTCTCTCTCTCTCTCTCTCTGTCTGTCTAAAGGCCTCCATCCCTGCAATGCACTCTCTTCCCCTAGCGACGAGATGACACACCTTCACTCCCTGAACCTTACCCCTCCTCAGATGAGGCAAACAACACTAGACCAGACGGAACTGAGATTGACTCTCGAATGTGAGCAGTCACAAAAGCTATCTAATCCCAAATATCCTTCAGCTAGGTGGTTGACACTTGAATGTGCTGTAAGAAAAATAAAAAAGGGAAAATCAGTCAGTCTGAGGAAAAGGAAAAATAAGGAAATCAAAAGACAAAGAGATGAAAAGTATACCGCTGGTTTAAGAACCTCCTATGTCAGCCCTAATTCCTCCGAATCCATCGTATTAGGATGGTGCAGCATTCATACTGACCCTTCATCAGCCCGCCTGATGTTATAAGAAGGAGGAGCTAACCTAATAAGGGGAACCTCCGAGGTCGTTTCCACTACCGATGTCGATGCTCCACCTGCATTGTAAGAGGATCCCACTGGCTGACTCAAACCCTGCCTGGGGGAGAGTCATGATATCATATAAACTAGGCGGCATCAACTCTCTCGACATGATATCCTAGTAATCGTATGTCGCCACTGTGTTGGTATATGACGAGTAAGAATCGCCCATCATTGTCGCCACTCGTGCATCATCTGACATCTCTCGCTCTTGCCTCATATACATCGGGGGACTCGCAGGTGGTATCATCACGTCGTCATCCACCACCTGTCGAACTACCCTCTCCCCTAGATACCAGGAGTAGCCGAACTCATATGCTAGCAGACACCGCAGTTATGTGTTCCCCCCAATCTCCCCCATGTGATGGATGGCCATCCCCCAGGGATAGAAGGTCACCTGGAAAATCCCTAGTGGAGAAAAATCAATATTAAAAAAGATCATAAAGGAAAAATGGTCTCAGAAAATAAAGAAGAATTTACCCGATCACTCGTCAGGCCATTCAAGACTGATCGACACTGTCCCTTCACCTACCCGAGGTAGTCCAAAAGATCGTACCAATACCGTTTGGCACGTCCTACATCGTCGGTCGACACTTCCTTGAAATTTTATACAAAAATTCCCCCAAAATGACAAAAAATCTCGAAAAATCCTTGAAAAATTCCTAAAATTACCAAATGAATTTTTGAAACCTTTTTCACCAAGAAAAACATTTTTACCACACTCATTTCCCCAACAGAACTCTTACATCCCCAACAGAATTCCCAAAATCTATTGGATATCTCCCCAATAATGCCTCCAAAGGACACCACAAAATTCCCCAACAAGGAAACTTCCAATCCTTGGATTAATTCCTTTTCCTCAGCAGAACCCCAAAACTCAAAATCAGGTGCTTCCCCAAAATCCCCAGTGGAACCATAAAATAATTTCCCCAATGGAGTCTCAAAATTTCCCAAAGAGAACTATAATTTAATCCCTCAGAATTGGCTTTGACCCACAGAATTGGTCATCTCTACTTAATCCCTCAGAATTGGCTTTTACCCGCATAACTAGTCATCTCTACTTAAGCCCTCAGAATTGGCTTTGACCCGCAGAATTGTTCATCACTACTTAAGCCCTTAGAATTGGCTTTGACCCTCAGAATTGGTCATCTCTACTTAAGCCCTTAGAATTGGTTTTGACCCGCAGAACTAGTCATCTCTACTTAAGCCCTTAGAATTGGCTTTAGCCCTCAGAATTAGCTTTGACCCTTAGAATTGGTCACCTCTATTTAAGCCGTTAGAATTGGCTTTGACCCTCAGAATTATTCACTCCCATCTTAAGACCTCAAAATTGCCTTAGACCCGAAGAATTGGTCACCCCTATTTAAGCCCTCAAAATTTACTTCGACCCTCAGAATTGGTCGCTCCCCCTTTAGGTCCTCATAATTGACCTTGACCCACAAAATTGGTCGCTGCCACCTTAGTGTGACACCCCGCCTAATAAAATACTGGGTGATTAGTCCTATATCAAATTAAACAGGAATCTCAATTGATTCATTCTTAGCATCACTGTTGAAAACTTTTTAAAACATACTAACCACCTAGTATTAAAAAAGAAATAGTGCCAAATATTTTTTTATCAAACAACAACATAACATGCGGATGAATATAATTTAAACCATTCACACAATCACTAAGTCAAACCATACTAAAAATGAAATATACAATCTTTGCAGAATAAACCGATGGCTACAAAACCCAAATCAAAAATATAAACCACTAGAAAATAAACTAAGTACATCTTCTAATTGGAACAAATGAAATAACTAAGGTGACATGACCACATAAAATATTGACTGCATCCTACTCTAGGGATAAAATTACTGAAGTAGCTATGCTAAAATTCTGCAACATCCACATATGCCGTAGCTGCATAATCCTGGAATAGAAATAATTATGGCGTCCCTATGGCTGGACACCTAAAAGGTTTTGAAAATATTTTATAGCAAGGGTTATAACCCAAAACTTTTAAAAAATATTTAGCAAGTAAATTAAATTGCAGTAAATTAAAAGGCATTAATGCTCTTCATATTTACGCTAGTGTTGCACTCCCTTGAGGACCGACTCACCCCTCAACTATTGTGCACACATAACACTTTTTTGTGTAACCCACCTAGTCACCTACCCCATAACTAGTTCTCGATAATATCCTTCCTATCACACTACTCTAGCCCGAGTAAGTTTAATATATGATTTATAAGTTATTTATCACATTAACTTAATTACTCATTTCTCATTTGGAACCATATAACATTCTCGCGAGTTATATCTAATTAATACAATTCACACCATGTATTTTACTCGTATATAAATATTGCACCATATATATATATGTGTGTCATCATATTTTAACATTCACACACATCTCATAAATATATAACCATCCTTCTGAGTAGAGACTCACCGGGTGTTCTCTACAATGCTATCATTTCCATGTATACTCATCCACTGTGACACCCTGACACAGTTATCTCCCCGAATCAGTAAAATAAAATAAATGTAGTGGAGGTGGTCATAGTTCCCTCCAAAAATGAGACCGAAGCATACCCAAGACGTCTCACCCCTAAATACAGACGCTATGACCTGGGGACTATACCCACCCTGCTCCTCAAGCCAGGGGATCCACCCATATCGCGCAACCTCCCATAATAGCACTAGAGGGGTATGTATTCCTATAAATATTATTCACACTAATATTCACAAAGCACACCAATATATATGTACTACACAATATATATATATATATATATATATATATATATATATATATATATATATATACAGACGCTATGACCTGGGGACTATACTCACCCTGCTCCTCAAGCCAGGGGATTCACCCATATCGCGTAACCTCCCATAATAGTACTAGAGGGTATGTATTCTTATAAATATTATTCACACTAATATTTACAAAGCACACCAATATATATGTACTACACAATATATATATATATATATATATATATATATATTGTTACCTCCGAAAATGAGACCGAATCATACCCAAGACGTCTCAGCCCTAAATACAAACGCTATGACCTGAGGACTATACTCACCTTGCTCCTCAAGCCAGGGGATTCACCCATATCACGCAACCTCCCATAATAGCACTAGAGGGGTATGTATTCCAATAAATATTATTCACACTAATATTTAAAAAACACACCACTATATACGTACTACACAATCACCACATATATATATAATAATCCAGGCTATTCCGTGCACAATTACCGTAATACTAGCCTAACATTCCCAAGTCTATGTACCGACTTGTAATTTAAATAAATCACACATTCATTTATTTTGTTCACTCAAGTTGTGTCACCCAATCAATTTACCCAGATTGGCTCCTTCTATCCGAAATTTCATCTTGTAGAACTTATTCCTCAAATTTCATTTATTAAGGCTAACTCCCTATTTATCTTGAATATCCCATCATTTATCATATAACCTTATAATAAGTTAATTTGACTAAATCTATGCCTAAGCACTCGCAGCACTAGCACCAAAATATCCGATTCAATTTTCCCGAATCTAAGCTTTAATTAACTACGCATTAATTAATTTATTACCTAGGCGTCGCTCAACCAATATATCCGGACTCGCTCACTTGGCCCAAAAATACAATATTTAGAATTTATTATTCAAATTCTCCTTAATAAATTTTGCACACTTATTAATATAAGGTATTCAATTTACTCAATTTCAACCTTAATTCCCTTATGGATTATTTTCTCAATTATCCCAATACTTATCTGTCTCACTTTTTATAAACATAATCTCCACTTTAGGCGTAATGTCCTTATTATAGAACAATAATCACAATCAATCAATCTAGAAAACCTGCAATGGAATAACAACTAAAAATAACTTTTAAAATTTGCCCCACGGATCTTCCCAGATTTTTAAAATGCCGTTCTGAGGCATTTTGGAGCCGTTTTTGAAGAAAACGTATTAGAGAACAAAATGTAGAAAACAAGATTTTCTAATACTCAGGGTAGACAGAATAACCATTTTCGAAACGAAAACGTCACAAAATAGTTTCCAAATGACGGTTTAATTTACCCAATTTCATAGACTTCTTCAAATTCAAGAAGTTGTTCTATAATTCAATTATATCCATCAAACCCCAATTTAGATATCAGCTAACCTAAAAACCATATCATCTTATCACACCCACTATGATATGAATAGAAATTTGTAATTAATTTAAAGGAAAGTTTAACCACCTTAGGGTTCTTAGGGTCTGAATCCGTTGGTGTGGATATTATTTGGTGAAGAGCATACACATTTGTTCTTAATTTTGTTTCCAATGGTTTCTCCAATTGTACCCACTTTATCTCTCTCAATTTTGTTTTCTAAAGTGTGTTATAGCTGCCACACCCTCTCACTTTTAGGGTTTAATAACTCAATCCCGTTTAAAGGCTTTTGGGCTTTATAAAAAAGGCCCAAACACTCTTATGTGGGATTAAATATGCCTAAAAATATCCTGAGATCCAATTACTACCCATAGGTACTCTTTTCTAACTAATTAGACCCATCCAGACTCCACCGTGCACTCAAAATTACCATCCGAATTATTTTATAACATTCTCAAATTTTTTGACCTAAAAATGCGACATAAAAATAATCTGAATAATTAAGTCTCAATTAACCAAATTAAATAGATCCTCTTATTTAAATTCTCTAAATCATAAATTTAATTTCTCCTAATGAAATAAATTATATTTCTCCCAAAAATAATTTAAATTAAAAGTCCTCGAATTTACAGGGTGTTACATACTTCCCCTTACAAAGGAATTTCATCATCGAAATTCACACAAGCCTAGTACTCCCAAGCCTCGACTAGAACCCTAATCACTTACCCTTAGGATCACTACACATTTTTCTTAAGAGAATATAGTTAACCAGGGCGCCCATACACCCTGTACCTGTGCTTAACCTCACAATTAATACCCGAATTTTACCAGCCTTAAACCGTAATATAACTTCGATCTCACAGTTATAACTACGTACATGAACAATAACCGAGGTAACTAACCCATATACTAAAGACCAAACATCTCCCTACTTCCAACGTTGCGCCAAGTTTCATGCGTGTAACGTCTCGCAAAGCAAAATCCTGATAAGGAACTCCCCCCACCCCCATTACACTGCTATCTAATGTTGCCAGTCATTGAGATCCGTTAGGCCCTCAATCCATAGCACGTAGCCCCAAATACCAATCTCTCTGCAAAAAAGTATACACATCCACTCTTTATGATACAAAAGACAACACGACATACCCCACCCATACTATCACTAGTTTTTGTGCGCAAAAATAAATCCCGAGCTATATCTCCCCGCTCGACAATAAGTCTATCGACCCTGAGTTACATCAGTAACGTCCCTACTCCCCGATATTTCAACTAACAATATTAACATATTATTATGTAACACATTTTAACATATATACCCGTATATATAAGATAGACCCTATCTCATGTGAAACCTAACAAAGACAAATCATACCCTGGTACCGCGAACACTAAGTCTTACTATAACTATCCACTATAGCCCCAAACTATTGCTAACCAGTTGAAACTTGGAAAATCATCCACCCTACTTCCATAATTCTCGAAAGTAGTGATCTCTCGCGTAATGCAACGATCATCTTAGTGTACCTCCCACTTTCTCGTGGTTAACACCAAAGAATCCCGCTACCCCACGATACTTATATTTAAAATATGGATATCATGGCCCACGCACCCATTAGATTCGTCTCCCTCGCGAATCCTAGCGATAAAAATCTTATGTTGTGATTCACCCAATGTCACTCCAAACATACCCACACTTAATGTTTCACATTTCGAGGGTTATTTTCTTCCCCTTTTTCGGAATATACCTAAAATCATTGCCCGTGTGTTTGCTTCGAAAACTACTAAGTATCCGACCAGGAGAGCCTCTGGCTCCTCTCAGGGTGACCATACACCCTATATTTTGTGCATATTTGCACAGTCCTTAAATCATCACATGCGTAACATACTTATCTCACGTTCGGCCCCTATATTATTGGTGTGGCTATATCCTCTGGATATTTTCGATGACCTTTATAATTACTATAAAATTCTTCCCGATATTTCTCCAACTATCAACTTGTGGTGCAAATCTTTCCAATTTTTCTTTCGCAACACTTCCCAGCTCCACTGGCCCTATCTGTTAGTGGCTCTCTGCTCAATGTATTTTCTCCACATGTTCATTGATTATCATTCAATCCGATGACCTGGCATCGGATGACGTATTCCCACGTTTGATATTTTTATTAAGCTTTATGCGTATAACACCTCACATCAAAGTACAAAAGAGATTTTCCCAATGCACTAGTCCTCAGCATTGTCGGTCCTCGATTTTCACAGAACCCAAAGAAATACCCGAGGCACTTAAACCTATCCTTATACTCACAAGTCTAATCATGGACTCGCACGTCTCTAAATGAGTCATATATTACTTTGCTCGCAACATCACTAAGCCCTTAGCGCTAAATATTAATAACGAGCTAAATATCTTCGCTCCACGGTAACCCGACATACCCTGAATCTCATCAGTAAGAGTCCCTATGCGTCGGGATCAAATATAACTAGACAAATATACTCTATGAAGTCTACTTCACAAAATATATCCATGAGCTCAACCCCTATTCAGGTCAGACATCACAAATAGAATATTCATCCTGCCCTGGAACAACGAACACGATGGTCTTGCGATAACCGCCCGCCATCGCTTAACAGTCCATACCCAGGATAAAACCATACCTCTAATATAACCTCTTAAAATGAGCTAACCTTATAAAATATATATCATCTCAGTGTACCCACCCGCTCCCTTACGGTTGGAACTGAAGAGAGCCCCGCTACTCCAAGGTATATATACACATACTAGTGATATTAATGATACCTATACTAAACTCGTTTCTCATGCAAATTTAGTACTAATACATTACTATGACTCGCTCGCGTCACACAAAACATACCCCAATCATCTCGTAATAAAACTCATAGTTTCAGTTTCCCATAACACTGGCGGCTCAAATGGTTTATGGACATAACACCCCCATCCTAACCAAATCAAAAACTTCTCTAATTGTTGCCCCTGCTAGGCATCCCACTCCTGTCCACTGACTCGCCGTGGACAAGATCCACCCATGTGTTTCTACTTTTTTACACAAAAGATACCTCTGTATGTCATTCCAATTTCTCCTTACTATGGCCCATCGGCCATGTCGGGGTTGTCCTTCTTACGAACTTGGTAGCCTTAATCCTGTTTGCTACCTCTAATGTCCTTTTGGCATCGCTGGTCCCATAGGGCTCGTTCATGGACTTGACGACCCTGATAGAACCCATCGTCACTATATAGGAATTATATTGATATCGGTCATTAATCTAGGTCCTTTACTGGGTATCCCTTCCTTTGGTGCCTCACTAGCACTGAAAAATTAAGTCTACTCTTCTGATAATTCTCTAACCCCCTTAGCTCCCTTCTCACGTGAGCATTGATACAAATTGTAAATGTACAACCTTGACAACAATGACACCAGTCATCATAGTCGGATCTCCTATCCGTTCTTGTATTTTCTATCCACGGTCTATTATCAACTTACAAACCCTATTTGATTCATCGTATCCCTCTCATCGATTACGAAGTTTGTGAATTCCATCAACTTTCCTTCATATCCGACCACTATCTGGCCCTTTTTAAAAACTTATTGAAATCTCCCTTGGCTTTCTATTTAACCTCTGGTGTGAGGATTCGTAATAATCCGCACTCCAAATTCCTCATTATTCATGGAAATTTTCCCATGACTACGGTGACTGACTCCCATCACCCTACGTTGCTCCTATGAGTAAACATCTTTGCTCGGAATTTTGACTAGAGTATCACTACAGTCCCCCACATGTGATCCCAATTGGATGTTATCCATCCATTGGTAAATCACTTTTCCGCCCTTTCCTCGAATTCTAGGGAATTGTTCTTTTGAAACCAAAAATTCTTCTTTGACCCTCGCTCTTGTCTACTACACTTGGTGTGTCTAACTTTACGAAATCATCCTTCACGACGGTTCTTAGGGCAGTGACTATGCCCCATCGGTTAATTCAACGTCAATTGTTCCAACAATATGGTGACTCCTACCCCATCACTGTTCTCAGCATACTCAATGGCTTCTGCAGTGTCCTCTCTCTTGCAATCCTTCTAACGTCCCATGCTTATCATTCTATAATGTTCGATCTGCCACGCTCTATCGAAGCCGTATATGAATCACATCAACTATACTTTATAGCAGGAGAACGTAAGTCACATACATAAAGGAATACAAAAATCCTATAATAAGGCTCTATATCAAAGAACGCTAAGATGAAACATGAAAAGCCGCACAGATCCTAAGAACACTAGAACCTGATGCTCTGATACCATCTGTGACACCCCGCCTAATAAAATACCGGGAGATAAGTCCTATATTAAATTAAACAGTAATCTCATTTGATTCATTCTCGACATCACTGTCAAAAACTTTTTAAAACTTACTAACCGCCTAGTATTAAAAACAAATGGTGCCAACTTTTTTCTTTTTATCAAACAACAACACGACATGCAGATGAATATAATTTAAACCATTCACACAATCACTGAGTAAAACCATACTAAAAATGAAATATACAATATTTGTCGAATAAACCACCGGCTATAAAACCCATATCAAAAATATAAACCCCCAAAAAATAAACTAAGTACATCATCTGACTGGAACAAAGGAAATAACTAAGGCAACAAGCCCAAATAAAATATTGATTGCATACTACTCTAGGAATGAAATGACTAAAGTGACTAAGTCAAAATTCTGTAACATCCACATATGCTGCAACTGCGTAACCCTGGAATAGAAATAATTCTGGCATCCCTGTGGCTCGACACCTAAAAAGTTTTGAAAATATTTTATAGCAAGGGTTAGAACCCAAAACATTTTGAATATATTTAGCAAGTGAATTAAATTGCAGTAAATTAAAATGCATGAATGCTCTTCATATTTAAGCTAGTGTTGCACTCCCTTGAGGACCAGATCAACCCTCAACTATTGTGCACACCTAATGCTTTTCTATATAACCCACCTAGTCACCTACCCCGTAACTAGTTCTCGATAATATCCTTCCTATCACACTACTCTAGACCGAGTATGTTTAATATATGATTTATAAGTTATTTATCACATTAACTTAATGACTCATTTCTCATTTGGAACCCTATAAATTTCTCACGAGTTATATCTAATCAATACAGTTCACACCTTGTATTTTACCCGTATATAAATATCTTCACCATATATATATATATATATATATATATATACGTGTCATCATATTATAACATTCACACACATGTCGTAAATATATAACCATCCTCCCAAGTAGACATTCACCGGGTGTTCTCGAAAATGCTATCATTTCCAGGTATACTCATCCACCCGAACACTCTGACACGGTTAGCTCCCTGAATTAGTAAAACAAAATAAACGTAGTGGAGGCGATCATAGTTCCCTTCAAAAATGAGACCGAATCATACCCAAGAAGTCTCACCCTTAAATTGAGACGCTATGACCTGGGGACTATACTCACCCTGCTCCTCAAGCCAGGGGATTCACCCATATTGCGCAACCTCCCATAATAGAACTAGAGGGGTATGCATTCCTATAAATATTATTCACACTAATATTTAGAAAGCACACCAATATATATGTACTAAACAATCACCGTATATATATATATATATAATTAATTAATCCAGGCTATTTCGTGCACAATTTACCATAATACTAGCCTAACATTCCCAAGTCTATTTACTGACTTGTAATTTAAATAAATCCCACATTTTTTTATTTTGTTCACTCAAGTTGTGTCACCCAACTAAATTACCCAGACTCACTCCGTCGGTCCGAAATTTCATCTTGTAGAACTTATTCCTCAAATTTCACTTATTACAGTTAACTCCCTTTTTATCTTTAATATTACCTAATTTATCATGTAACCCTATAATGAATTAATTCAGCCAAATTCTTGCCTAAGAACTCGTAGCAGTAGCACCAAAATATCCGAGCCAATTTTCCGGACTCTAAACTTTAATTAATAACGCATTAATTAATTTATTACATTGGCGTTGCTCAACCAAGATATCCGGACTCGCTCACTTGTCCCGAAAGTAAAATATTTAGAATTTATTATTCAAATTCTCCTTAATAAATTTTGCACGCTTATTAATTTAAGGTTTTCAATTTACTCAATTTCAACCTTAATTCCCTTGTGGATTATTTTCTCAATTATCCCAATACTTACTTGTCTCACTTTATGTAAACATAATCTCCACTTTAGCCTAATGTCCTTATTATTGAACAAAAATCACAATCAATCAATCTACACAACCTGCAATGGAATAATAACTAAAAATCACATTTTTTAAAATTTGCTCTGCGAATCTGCCCAGATTTTTAAATGCCATTTTGAGGCCTTTTGGAGCCGTATTAGAGAACAAAATGCAGGAAACAGAATTTTCTATGAGTCATCATGGACAGAATAACAATTTTCGAAACTAAATCATCAGAAAACAGTTTTCAAAATGACAGTTTAACTTACCCAATTTAATAGACTTCTTTAAATTCAAGAAGTTGTTTTACAATTCAATCCTACCCATCAAAACCCAATTTATATATCAACTAACCCCAAGACCATATCATCTTATCACACCCACTATGATATGAATAGAAATCTGAATTTATTTAAAAGCAAGTTTAACCACTTGCCTTAGGGTTCGTATGGTCTAAATCCATTGGTGTAGATGATGATTATTTGGTGAAGAACACACACATTTGTTCTTGATTTTTGCTCCCATGGTTTCTCTAATTGCACCCACTTTTCTTTCTCTCAATTGGGTTTTCTAAAATGTGTTATAGATGCCACACCCTCCCACTTTTAGGGTTTAATAACTCAATCCCGTTTTTAGGCTTATGTGCTTTATAAAAATGGCCCAAATACTCTTATGAGCGTTTAAATATGCCTAAAAATATCGCGACACCCATTACTACCCATGGGTACTCTTTTTCAACTATTTCGACCCATCCGGTCTCAACCGCGCACTCAAAATGGTCATCCGAATTATTTTATAACATTCTCAAATTTTTTGACCTAAAAAATGCAACACAAAAATAATCCGAATAATTAAGTCTCAGTTCGTCAAATTAAACTGATCCTCTAATTTAAATTATCTAAATCATAAATTTAATTTCTCCCAATAAAATGAATTATATTTCTCCCCAAAATAATTTAAACTAAAAGTCATTAAATTTACGGGGTGTTATACTTTGGTTCTTTGAATTGACCTCGTACCGCGTAATCGGTCATCCCCGGTATTTCCTTAGAATCAACCTCAGCCCTCTGAAATGAACATCCTCATCCTTTAGGTCTGTAGAATCAACCTTCTTCCACACACCATGTGGTGTCTATTCGACGGATTTCACTTGTTCCAATCTCACCCATCGAGGGGCTCGGTAGACACCACATTCTAGGATCCCCCTAAGTCTCTCCTTAGGTCCCCACATTCCTAAGTCTCTTCTTAGGTCCCTACCACCTCCTCATTTCATTACAAATCCTAGGTCATACTCCGAGTACCGATTTAGAGGCCATCGGGCGCTTTCGAGCCCCATTTAACTCTGATCAACTCTATTGTAAGAGATAAAGCTCAATGAATCTTCGAAAGGCTCTGAATCTCCTTTCCAACGGTCCAACACGTGCATGAATCAATTTAAACGATTCGGGCGAACGAACTATTTTACTATCAAAAATCAATCTAGAGGTAACTTGGTGCATCCGGGCCCAATTTGACCCTAATCAACTTCATCGTTAGGGTGAAATCTCTTTGAATCTTTGAAGGGAACTAAAAATCCTTTCCAACGGTATGACCCGTTCATAAAATAGCATAACCGTTCAGACGAGCGACCCGTTTTCCTCAAAAATTGATTCGGAGGCCACCGAGTGCTCCCCGGATCCGTTTGACTAATGTCAACTCTATAACTCAAATGATACTTAATAAATCTTTACAGGGAACTGGATACCCTTTCTAACATTCTACCCCATGCACAAGTCTGACTTACGGTACAGATGAACGATCCGTTTCAATTTGAGAAGTCACCGCGCGCTTCCAGGCCCTGGTTGACCAAAGTTAACTTTTTGAACTGAGTAAAGCTCCTTGAAATGTCAAATCAAATCACTTAACTTTCCAACGGTCCACCCCGTATACAATTTTAATTTACGGTACGAACAATCGATCCGTTTTACTTCGAGAAGTCACCGAGCGCTTTTGGACCTCAGTTGACCAAAGTCAACTATTCGAATCGAATGAATATATTTTGAATGTCCAAGTAAATTGCCTAAATTTTCCAACGGTCCACCCCTTTCACGATTTTGACTTACTGTTTGGACGAACGATCCATTTTCGTCCGACAACCTCCCGTTCGAAGAACCGTCGTGCGCTTTCGAGCCACATTTGACCTAAAGTCAACTCACAGACCCGGGAGAGGTCTAGTTAACTCTTGAAGGTATATGAATTAAATTTTTAATGGTATGTCCTGTTCATGATTTGGATTGATGGATTGCATTCTACGACCGATTTTTAAGGAAAATATGCACGAGACTATCAATTGACAGGTCCATTTTCTTGCCAATCGACAGTGTGTCTAGGGTTACCTATCGATTGGTAGGTCTGGGACCATACCAATCAGCACCACCCCTGACCATATAAATAGAGGGCATGACCTCACTCCCAAGGCACACCTCAGATCCATCAGCATCAGTGATCTCAACAACATTCTCTTGCAATCAGCAGAGTTTCCACATGTGAAATTTCATTCAATCTTACATTCTCATTCTTCTCATACCCAATTTGCAAAAATCTTATTCTCTCTCATCCAACATTCATCTCACATTCAAGGGAGTTCATCCAAGATCAAGAACAAGCTTAAATTCTTCAAAGAAGGTCCAATGTTTCCCGCTCTCTCTTTAAATTTCTTATTTTTTGCATCAATTACATTAGATTCATAATTTAGTTCTTATTTTAGTTCATACACATTAACATCTCACATTTTTATTAGTTATATTTCACATACTTTATTTTCTATAAAAAAAAAAAGGGTTAAGTCCATAAATTCTAAACGGGATTATCCATCACATCTTGCCAAATCTAAAACATTATTTCTACACACACATATATAATAAAATCATGTTCGAATCTATGGGATAAACCCCACCCTTATTTTCCATTCGAACTAGTTGGACTTTGATGCCTTTATAGACTACTTAGGCGTCTTGGGTTAAAACCTGATACTCGAGTCCAATTTTCTAATTCTTTAAAATTTCCAATTCTCCATTTACGTATTTATCATATTCTTGCATTATTGTAATATTATATTATGTTTGTAATACTTATTGTTTCATCATGACGATTAATATTATACTAAATGCATAAATCGTATTTTCCATACATTATTTTTGGAACATTCCTATGGATGACGTCACTCTATCTTTTCCATGGTATGAGTTGGGTGATTTCGATCTCCATTATATATACACGCATACACACTTCATGGAGAAATAAAGAGAAACAATAACGCAAGCCCATGAGAGACCGAAAGGGCGGGATGGGTGCCTAACACCTTCCTATTCCATAACTTAGCCCCAAACTCCTCAAAAGTATAGGTATGTTCTTTAGGCATGTGAAATAGGGTACTCTAGGGATCCAAACTCCTTGAATGTATTATAAATGGTACCTTTCTACAGGGCAAATAGGCTTGCTAGAGAACATCATGATGATTTAGCATAATTTATGCTAGGTATGGGTTATGCTACTGAAGCACTTCATTTTCCTGGGATATCAAAGAGCTTAACGAATAAATTCATTCTTTCTTCTATAACAATATTAACTGTGAATTTTCATATATTTTAAATTGTAGATTTTGCTGAGTCAGGCATAATGTACTCACGATGGAGGATAGTGCGTGTGGTTAAAATTAAAGGCTGAAATAGAACCAATACGACCGAAGTTAATTGGTTTCAACACCCATCAATTCGAAACTGTTACTCATACCTATACATTAGTAAACCAATTTTACTCGGATTGGTTCGTCGAGAATGATTCTCAAAAAGCCAATTACCGATTCACTGAGTCCTGTTATTTTTTTCAACTCTATTCTATGCTTTAAATAATATATAATTTTGTTTTGCCGAAACTGAGACCTATTTTGAGTAAAAATTAGAATGCCAATTCTTAGGCCAAAAGGAATTGTGTCTTTGAACCGTGATTTGCATGTGTTTCTATCCATTTTGCGTTGTATTTCACCTTGTTCCTATTATCATAACGAAATTTCTATGTTATTTCTTGCATGTTGGAATTTGATTTGGCTATTCAAAGTAATGATTTGAAAAGAGAACTTCAGTGCCTTCTGATGATGAGTAATAATAGGGATATCGGGAGGAAACTACCGAGCTAGACTTGGATGACCTCATGAATGTCACAGCTACGAAGGAGAATCTTGTGATGCTGTTGAAGGAGTAGTGAAATTAGCGAAGGAGCTTTTGTATCTTATCGATCATATAGATGCTACTGGACAAGACGACATTGCGCGTGAAGCTCTCAAATGGTTAGGTGTCGTAGGTTTAATAAAGGGGACTTTATAGGGTCACAAGTTAAGAGGACAAGCTCTATCTTTTGCAAATACGAAGAGCTGACACGGTTGAGTGTACATTCTCATGCCTTTTTCTATTTCTTCGTCTTCTTCTTCTTCTTCTTCTTCTTCTTCTTCTTCTTCTTATTATTATTATTATTATTATTATTATTATTATTATTATTATTATTATTATTATTATTATTGTTGTTGTTGTTGTTGTTGTTGTTGTTGTTCTTCTTGTTGTTGTTGTTATTATTATTATTATTATTATTATTATTATTATTATTATTATTATTATTATTATTATTATTATTATTGTTGTTGTTGTTGTTGTTGTTGTTGTTGTTGTTGTTGTTGTTGTTGTTGTTGTTGTTGTTGTTGTTGTTGTTGTTGTTGTTGTTATTGTTATTGTTATTGTTATTGTTATTATTATTATTATTATTATTATTATTATTATTATTATTATTATTATTATTATTATTCTTGTTGTTGTTGTTGTTGTTGTTGTTGTTGTTGTTGTTGTTGTTGTTATCTTACCTCTTTCTTCTTAATGCTTCATATTAAATAATTGGGTTGTTTGATGCATGATATGAACATAAATATATTATATCTTGCATCTATCCTATTTTTGCTCATTTACTTGGCATTTTGTTTATGAATGATCTTAAAAAATAATATACAAGTTATTAGTTTCATCTTCCTTGGACCAAAATCTATTCTAATTCATCTACTTGTAAGAACGAGTACTTGAAATATCAAATGTCATATTTATCTGTGTTTATTTATGTCATGCATGCGTATACTTGTACAAAATTGCATAATTTGGATTAATTATTTTGGCATTGATTGATGTTGGATTTTAACAATGATAAGGCCTCTTAGAGTCCCATTTCAGTAAGTGACAACTTTTAGATCATTTCAACTTGAATTTATACCACCTCATTATCTTGTTAGGGTTGAGTACTATAGTGTTGGTCTTTTCTGGAATTTAAGACTGGAAAGCTTTTGGGGGTAGTTCTTAAGTTTGAGGTTATTCTTAGTGTTGAAATTTCCAGGCTACAATTTAGAAACTAACCGAGGTTATCTGTTTATAAGCCTAGCTGCATGTAACCGAGTCTAGAGAAGGGGGCAAAGAGGTTGTTTGAGCGACTAATCAGATGTCCCAATAATGGGCATTAGGGGCAAAAACTTAAGACAACAACCTAGCAACCTTGAAATAGGTACAAACACATCAATAGATACAAAAGTCACTTATCTAAATTATCCAAGTTCTCATCGTACTCTCGGTTGGCCAAACTGACTAGCATATGCTTATTTTCAGGGTTAAAAATGGGAGTTGGGGGGCGAAAATGGAAAATAAAAGTCTAGCGGCCTAAAAATAGGTATGAACACGTCAAATGATACCAAAGTAACTTTTCTAAACTAATCTCGTCCTTATAAGACTCTCGGTTCGCCAAATTGACTATTATACGCTTCTTTGGGGTTAAAAATAGGCCTTGAGGGGGCAAAAATTGTAAACAACCACCTAGTTACCTATATTTTGGTATAAACACATCAAACAATACCAAAGTAACTTCTCTAAACTGATCGTATCCTCATCGGACTCGCGATTTCCCAAATTTACTAGCATACGCTTCTTTTGGGGGTTAAAAATGGGATTTGGGGGGCGAAAATTGAAAACAACCATCTAGTGGACTAGGTTTAGGTGCAAACACATCAAGTGATGGCAAAATAACTTATCTAAACTAATCGCACCTTATCGGACTCTCAGTTGGCCTAATTAACTTAAAATGGGCGTTTGGGGGGGGGGGGAGAAACTTAAAATAACAACAGAACAACCCAGATTTATGTACAAACACATCAAACGATACCAATGTAACTATGGTCATTTGTTGTTTATTGATTACTCTCCAATAAAATTACATGTATGTCATTAACATGAGAATGTACTAGTCTTTTTGTGTTATTTACTCATTTATGATTACACATTTACTAAGGTTGATTTTGTTCAATAGGTTCTTATTGGAAAATATGAATATTAATTTTAGGAGAATGAATTCTACTTTTTCAAGGAATATAATGAATAGTAATTGTGGGAAAATAATATGTGTATAACTTAAATGATGTTAGACTTCGTTTCAATTTTGTGGTTAAAATCTAGATGGTTTATCTTGTACTACATTTTGTTTTGGGAATTTTAATGGTTATGAATGAAATATAGTTTTATAATGGTATAATATCATCAAAATGTAGTGTCATTCATTTTGTCACCTGTGTTTTGGAATTATGTTTTGAGTGAAATTTGTGGGCATTGTTACCGTATTGCCATTGGTTGAGCAACCGATTGTTAATAATGTATTTATATTTATTTGATTAATGAAAAACTAATAATTTCTTAAAAATATAATGATATTGTTAACGGAATTGAACTGTTACAAATAAAAACATTCGTTACAAATATATGACATTCCCAATCCGTTACAATGTATTTTGTAAGAATTTTATCTATTACAAATTCTATGTTTGTAACAGGTCAAAACCGTTATAATTTATTAAATTCGTTACTAATATACGTGATATGTACCAACATCAAATCCGTTACAAAATAAATTGCAACGATTTTAATCGATTACAAATTTTAAATTTGTAATGGATTTTATCTGTACAAATTTCGTTAGTAAAATAAATAATGCCAACTTTCTAAAGGATTAAATTCGTTACAAATATTTTTTGTATAGGTTTTTTCCCATTACAATTGACCTATTTTGGTGTAGTGATAGGATCCCTTGCGACGTCGGTGGTGTGGACTTAAGGCTTATAGGTTGTATACGATGTCCAATATCCTGTCAGAATCCTTAGTAGTGTTAGCTTGTGATTTAAATACGTAGTATAAGGCGCCAGTCATTATAGAATGTTTTTGGAATTTTCATTAGGTCCTGAGGAGAGGTTCGTCGGCTAGATTTATTCCAAGGTTTCAAACGGAAGGGAAATAATATATTCCTCTAAATATCATATCCCATTTTTAAATGCTTAAGTGATAACTTAATGTGAAGCAATTTCGATATGAGTAGCCGACTTTAATAGTGTTTTTTGAGAAATAGCCTTTTTTAGTCTCTATCCATTAGCCATTTCTGAGTGGGATCCCTCAGAAAGGGGGTTTTACTTATTAAACAAGGAAATTATCTACTCCATCCAACCCTTGAGATCAATTGTATCTGGCGTCTTTAGGAACATGAATATACTTATTGTGACACCTTGAGGTGTTTAACCATTATAGTTCACCATGTTTGGAGACTTATAGGGTTATATTTGGGTGATTATCTAACAGTCATTTGAGGCGAATATTAGGAAGTCAGAGCATAATTAATAGAGAGAAACCCTAGCCGTTTTCTCTCTTGCTAACCCTAACCCTAGATAGGGTTTGCATGGCTTTTCAACCTTCTCCTATTGTAGGAGAAGGCATGCAACCCCTTCATCAGAATGCTTCTTCTTCTTTCCTTTCAAAAGCCTCTCCTAATCTTCAAAACCACGTCCAACTTGCTCCAAAACCAAAATCTTTTGCCGATGTTGTTTGTTCCAATAACACGCCTCAAACCATTCTTCAACCCATATCTTCTTATAAAGGTGAACCCGCTATTATGTATGAGGATTCCAGTATTCAAGAAATGGCTGCACCATTCAAGTACACCTTGGTTGGAAAGTTCTCCCATGGTCGACCTTCGGTGGATGATATTCGAAAGTTTTTATGTTCTCTAAACCTTAAAGCCTCTGCTCATATAGGATTAATTGACCACAAACATGTTTTGATCCGTCTTGACCATGAAGAAGACTTTCATCGTATATGGCTTAAAGACTCTTGGTTCATTCATGGTTTCCCTATGCGATCCTTTAAATGGGATACAGATTTTCATCCAAATAAGGAATCATCAATTGTTCCTGCTTAGATTTTTCTTCCTCTCCTTCCTATTCATTTGTATAATATGGGTGCTATGTTCTCTATTGGACAAGTAGTAGGGAGGCCTCTCAAGATTGATGGTGCGACTGGTTCAATTGCTAGACCAAGTGTTGCTAGGTTGTGTGTGGAAGTTGATTTAAAACAAACTTTGCCTTCAAGGGTCTGGATTGGCAATAAGGATAAATATTCTGGATTCTAGAAACCTATAGTATATGAAAATTTACCACCTTTTTGTTATTTTTGTGGTAAGAAAGGTCATGATCAAGGTCAATGTCATTTCAAGATGGTTTCGAAAGCTGAGAAGAATAGGATGAGCAACAAGGAAATTCAGGGAGCGAAGCAAAATCAAAAAGAGACTACAAAAGAATGGGTAGCTAGATCGTTTGAGAAAAATACAGTAGAAGAACCAATTGTTAGTGCAATAACATTGGAGAAAGAAGAAGGAGAGATTTTGGAGAAAAATCAGTCCAGCCCCATAAAAGTAAGACAAACTTTGATTTCAATTTTTTTCAAAAAACAGGATATGTTGGTGGAGTTGAGGCCTATTGTAGAAGATCAATTTAATGTGCAAACTCCTAGAAAGGAGTTCCTTAAAAATTTTCCAGAAATAGTAGCCATTTGTGATACAGGTGATACCTTATGTATGCCTGTTTCAGAACTAGTAGAGGTTGCTGTGGAAAATTGTATTGAGTCTATGGTTGGTGTAAGAGAAATGACCTGTAATGTTGAGGATAATGTCCAAGCATATCAGGAAGATGTCTTTCAAAACAGTTTTGGGGTAGGCAGTTCATCTGATGATAGAGAGCAAATGGATGGGTTTACAACAGTTGTAAGGAAGATAAAATCTCCAATCTTGAAGGGACTCAAAAATATTAGAATATTAAGGTCCAACTCAAACTGCAAAAATACTAATAAGTCCATATGATTGAAGCTATGATCTGGAATGTTCGGGGAATTTCTAAGAAAAGTGCAATGAGGAGAATAAGTAGACTTAACAAAATCCATAGGCTACAAGTAATGGTCATTTTTGAGCCTAAGCAGGAATTGGGGAAAATTCAAAGCTTTATGATTAAATTAGGCTTTGCATCTAGCAAATCTAATATAAATAGTAAAATCTGGTGCTTTTTCAAGGAAGGGGTGGAATGGGATCTCATTTCTGATATGACGCAGTGTATAACTATGAATGTTAAGCTCAATGGTGTTGTTCAGTCTGTTCAATGTAGCTTTGTTTATGCTAGCTGCATCAGACTGGAAAGAAGAGTTTTGTGGGAGCATTTGTCAGATATATGTATTGACTCAGCTTGGATGATTTGTGGGGACTTCAACATCATAACGAATCAGGAAGATAAGGCTGGTGGTAATAATATTAATATTGGAGCTATGTTCGAGTTCATTGAGTGCCTTGAAGGAAATGGGCTAGTAGACTTGGGTTATAAAGGTTCGAAATTCACTTGGCACAATAAGAGAAGTGGAGGGAGCAGTATTTGGTGCAGGCTTGATAGATTTTTAATGAATCAACAGTGCATAGATTGCGGAATTAAATGGGAAGTTAACCATCTCAATCGCAGTATGTCTGATCACACTCCTCTATTACTATCTGGTAACTTAATTAGTCATTAGATTTCTAGAACCTTTGTATTCCTTAAATTTTGGACTGAGAAAGAGGCCTGCATCAAAATTGTGGAAGAAACCTGGAGGGAAGTGGAGTGCTCTAATCCTATAGTAGCTATATCCCTCAAAATCAAAGCTATCAGAGGTAAACTTAGCAGGTGGAGTAAATCCTTCTATGGGGATATTTTTCAGGCGGCTAGGCATGCTGAAGACTTACTCTTGCAAGCTGAAATTACTTATGAAAATGATCCCTCTGAGTTTAATAGAGAGGCTCTTTCCCAGGTCACTGCTTCCCATAATCATTGTCTCAAAATTGAATATGAATTCTGGTCGCAAAAAGCAAATGAGAGATGGGGTCAAGATGGGAATAGGAACACTGCCTATTTTCATAAGTGAGTTAAAAATAAGCAGAGACGTTTAGCTATTGATAAGATAAAGAAGGATGATGGTACGTGGATATATACAAAAGAGGAGATAAAAGCTGAAGCAATTGATCATTTTTCTGCAGTTTTTCGATCAGATGAGATTGTGTATCCAGAAGGGGAACAAGATCTGCTAAGACATATTCCAAAAACCATTACTGAAGAAATGAACAAAGCTTTGATTATGTGGCCAGGTATAGAGGGGGTGGAACAAGCGATAAAAGGTATAAGTTCTTCTAGCAGTCCAGGTGTTGATGGCTTCCCTGGGTACTTCTTTAAATTTTTTTGGGGTATTATAAAAGTTGATGTGTTGAAGGCAGTCCATAGTTTCTTTGCAGGCTCTATCCTTCCAAAAATTTCAACAACTACCAAAATTTCTTTGATCCCAAAGACTTTAAACCCTCAATCGTTTAATGAGTTCAGACCTATAAGCATTCAAAATTTTATCAATAAAATCTTCTCAAAGATTTTGAAAGACAGGCTTTCAAAGTTTTTGAATCAAATAATTTCTCCAGTTCAATCAGGCTTCATCAAAGGCAGGTCCATTACAGAAAATGTTTTGTTGGCTCAAGAATGTATTTCTCGTCTCCATCATAAGAATTTTGGAGGGAATATCATCCTTAAATTGGACATGACTACGGCATATGATAGGGTCTCTTGGATGTTTCTAATAAAGATTATGCGAAGAATGGGGTTCTGCGAGATATGGTTGGATTATATATGGAGGATTATCTCTAATGCATGGTTCACTATAATGATTAATGGAGAGACTTCTGGATTTTTCAAATCTTCTAGAGGATTAAGGCAAGGGGACCCTTCATCCCCTAGTTTATTCATTATGATGGCAGATGTCCTATCCAAAAACCTTGAATTCTTGCTTACTAACTCAAATTATGTGGGGTATAAAATGCCAATTGGCAGCCCTCGATTTAATCATTTGTCTTTTGCAGATTGCATTATCATTTTTAGCTCAGGCTCTGTGAAGGAAGTGAAGAAGATTATGAGAGTGCTAAGACTATATGAGCAGGTTTCTGGTTAACTAATCAATACAAGTAAGAGCAATGTCATGGCTTCGAAGCAGATTAATCTCAGAGCTCTCAATAAAATCAAGGAAGTTTCTGGTATGCAACTGAAGTCTGATCCTATTAAGTACTTAGGCTGTCCTATTTTCAGTGGAAGGAAAAAGAGTATTTATTTTATAGAGATGGTGCAGAATATAAAGAATAGAATTCAAGGTTGGAAGTCTAAATGTTTGAGTCTCGGAGGTAAGGTTGTTCTCATTAACTCAGTGCTCTCTTCCATGTATCTGTATAATCTATCTGCTTTGAATCCTCCAAAAGCAATTCTCAATAAAATTTCTTCTAGTATTGCAAAATTTTTTTGGAGTAACTGCTTTGGAGAGTCTCGGCATCACTGGTGTGGCTGGGAGAAAATTGCTAAACCCATAACTGAAGGTGGGTTGGGAATCAGAAACATATATGATGTTCATTCGGCCCTGAGTATGAAATTATGGTGGAATTTTAGACAGCAAAAATCTATTTGGGCAAAATTCATGATGGCAGCTTATTGTAGGAGTCAGCACCCTTGCTCAGCTTCTAAGAGAGGGTCAGCTCAGACTTGGAATCGTATGTGCAGTGTGAGGGACAAAGCTGAAAGCACATGATGTGGGTTATTGGAGAAGGAAATATTAATATAGCAAAGGATAACTGGGGTGTTCCTGAATGTAAATTATCAAACGTGGTAGAAGCGGGGCAGATTAAAGATTACTGGATCCAAGGTAAAATATGGGAAAAAGAGAAGTTAGAGTGGGTCTTCAACTATGAGATCACTTATAAAGTGTTAAATTTTGATGAAATTATGCCTAATTCTTGTGATTCTCTGATTTGGAAACCTTCAAGCACAGGTCTCTTTAATATAACCTCTGCTTGGAACATTTGTAGGCAGTCAAGTCCATCTAGTTTGAGTTTGAAGTTTATCTGGCATAAACATCTTCCCATAAAGATGTCTATATTTATGTGGAGGATGTTGAATAATCTTCTTGCTACTGATGATAAGATAAAAGCTATTGGTTTTAGAGGGCCTTCAAAATGTTGTTGTTGTCAAAAGCCTAGAGAAGAAGATGTTGATCATATATTTGAGGCTGGAGAATTTCCTTCTGCTATATGGGATCAAGTAACTAGAGAATATGGGATTACTAGAATAAGAGGTGGAGGTGTGCGAAATCAGCTTTTTCAATGGTGGATTCATGGGGTTAAGATAGATCATTTTGCTAGCAAAGTGGTGCCATCAATTGTATGTTGGTACCTATGGTGCTATAGAAATAAATGTCGGTATGATGATTGCTCTCCTAGTGTGTCTTCAATTTTGGTCCTCATTAAAAATGAAATTTCCCGAAGGGCTGTTACGCGTATGGAGCATGGTAAAAAAAGATATAATGTTTATAAAATGGAATCCTCCTATATATGGCTCTTTGAAGCTAAATGTTGATGGGAGTGCTATAGGGAATCCTGGGCAGGGAGGAGGAGGTGGCGTGCTTAGGAATCAATTAGGAGATATGGTATGGGCTTTTCATCCGCATTTTGGAGTGGTGTCTAATATGGAAGCTGAAGCTTTGGCATTACTAAAAGGCCTTGAACTACTCTTAGACTTTATTGGTTATGACCTATTATTAGAAAGTGATTCAGAGGCTCTTGTGAACATCATCAATTGTCATAGAAATCCTCCTTGGAAAATAAGTTGGGTTATTCATAAAATCAGGAGCTTAATGGATTTGATGAAGATAAAACTTGTTCATGTTTATAGAGAGGCGAATAAAGTGGCTGATTTTCTCGCCAAGCTAGGAGCATCTGAGAAGAAGGACTGCTTTTCTCTAGTCTTAAATGATTTCCCAAAGCATCTCAAAGGTCTTATAGTAGTGGATAAATGGAGCCTCCCATCCATCAGACATGTATAGTGGTCATTGGTGTTCTATTTTGTCAGTAGGTGGTATTAGTATATTTCTAATTTGCTCCCTATTTTATGGCTCTGTAAGGGATCTAGTCTATAAAGATCCTCATTTATGTTTCCTTATCAAGTTCTCTGTGTTCTTTGGATGTAAGCCATTTAGAAGAGGCAAGGTCTTCTAAATATTGCAAATAAAACTTTTAAAGTTAAAAAAAAAAAATTAGGAAGTCACTAAAGCATACATGCTATGGGAAAATTATGGGTGATGAAATCTTATCAGTTCCTTGATGAAAATTACATTAGGTTATGCTTGGTATCCTTAAGGAAATAGTTAAGTTTGGGGTTATGGATTTCTAGTGTTTTAATGAAGGTTGTATTGAGGGTCATGTGATGATCTCAGGTTAGTGGTCAAGTTCAAAGGAGTCGAACTGTGTAGTCTTTAGTGATGTCATTCTAATTGGCATAAAAAAATGATGTAACCTTCAAAGGGAATATGTAAATTAGGGCCACGATTGGATGCAGTGTTTGTTTGTCATAAGGTTATTGGTGAGGAAGGTGTCTTACTTGACTGCGACGAGTACTAGGAAATGCATTAGAGACTTGGATTAATGATGTCATGATTGAGATCTTGTGAATAGCAGTCTAGATGGGATATCAAGGTATGATTAGGTTATTGGTATAAGATCAAATAACCCTATCAAGGAAAGGACTAGCTCTTGGCACATTTTTAAAGCATGTACAGATTAGGGGATGTAGACCTGTATTGCACTTGCTATCCTTATAGTTCTAATGACGACCAGTGTGGTCGTCACGTCGATTTAGTTTGGATAGAATTTGGAGATGGGCACAGTGATGACCTTGTGTCATTGGTGGTTGTAATAAGGTGAGTGTTTCACCTAGATGGGCATTGCCTAAGGAGACGTTTGGGATACGACCACCGTACGATAAGGTAAGAGGTGGCTTAGGTATCTTATGTTAGTAACGATATCACTTTGACTAAAACTAATGGACAAGTTTGGCGTTGATAAAGGTGTTTCAAATTCTTTTATCGGAGTGGTTCATGTTTGTCAAGTATGAAAGGAATAAGACTTATTCCTAAGGAGGGATGTTCAGTGTTTGACTTCCTAAAGGTCAATATTTCGTGTTTTATGTTCTTCTAGTAATGATGAATGGTTCGTGGTCCAATTCATTTAGACTGGTGATTCAAGATAGGGTGTAATTCTAGGTTAGGATCCAATGAGGACATATAGGAGGAGTCATAGACTTCAAAGCGTACGGAATAGGTCTGTACTTTTTGAACCATAGTCCATTGCATGAGGATGTAATTATGTGAAATGATTGTTCGTTCATTCTGATTCGTTGTGTTCTCTAAGTTTTGGTAGTCAAGGATTTTGTTCCCTCAATTGCAGTAGCCTAGGATTATGTCATGTTATGGCATGGTTTGGATAAGTACGATTGCGATTAGGCCTGGCATGATCAATGCAGCTCGGTAACTGGGTGCACCCTTGTTTCAAGTATCCTTATCTTTTGCACAAGTTTCATGTACATGTGGTTGCACGTTCTACTGTACGATTTTCTCATAGTATCTGATTTCCTTAGGATTAGAGATATTTATGATTGGATGGCATGGCGAATAGCGGATCTAGTAGTAAAGTGTGGGTTATGATTTGAAGATATCGTGAAGTGTTAGAAGTCGAGGAAACATATCATGTAATGTTATTTCTCCGTAGTGAGTGGGTTGGTATAATACTCGGGTGTGTGTTCCATAATTGAATTCCTAGAGTGATCCTAGGTTCATAAAAGGATCTTGTGGAAAGTATTAGTTAAACACATAATTTATGACTTAGTTGGTATGTTTCTCCTCACAGTGAGTGGCTGGGGATGCGAGATTAGTATCAAGTTTAAGTGAATTTTTGTGGTCAGGAAAACTCGATAATTCTAAGAGACTCGGGATATATAGTCCTACGAATTGAAATAATTTTCGATACTGGATTGGGTGTTATTTGTATGTCATTTTGATCCTGGGAGAGCATCGATAACTAAAGAGTGTTGCCCTGGTAGATGTGTCGATATGCCTTAGGTGTTAGTAAAAAAGTCTTGGGAATTGATTGAGTGTGACCATCGGGTAAGTGGAGACTCGAGGACTATTATATAACTTTAATGGCCAACCTGATGGTGAGCGTTAGAATATGTTATATTTCAAGCTCTTTGGTGATAACCACTTTTGAAAGGACATATGGTGATTTCCTAGTGATTTGAGGATTTCGATAATCTAGACTTGAAGGACCCCTATGACCTAAAGTGAGAATTGATAACCTTTATGAATTCTAGGAGTTGATCGATTAATAATTTCAGGGATGAAATTCCCTAATAAAGGAAGAATGTAACACCCTCCCCCGTGTAATTTGATGAGTTGGTATGGTCCAATTTAGCTTTGAACTTTGTAAGTTAAACCATGCGCTAAATTTGGATGCTTTTGAGGCTTTGGTGCAATTAAATGCGCTTACAATGGCCTTAATTTTAATTTGGAAAACTTAGGGTCATTCAAACAAGACCCTTGGTCATTCGAACGAGATCCCAATCTTGTTGGAATGATGCTTCAAACGACCTTCCAACCACATATACCTATTTGAAAAATTCACTCTTACTAGAAATTTGTTCGAAGTACCTGTGATTAATATAGTGTACTCGTTGAAATGAGATCCTATCTTGCTCGAACGAGACTGCAAAAATCAGAATTTTTTGATTCAAAAAATTCCATCAAAATCTAGGCCCTAGGATCATTTAAGCTGTCAAGATCCCATCAAAACATATCAATTAGAGATTTGAGGTTTTGATCATTTTAGGAATTTTTCCCTTAAGGGTTTTGGGATATATATAGGAGGTTTAAGCCATTTTTACCCCATTTCAATTAGATTTTCTCTCTCTTTAGTTCTTAAGAGCTCCTCCACCACCATCTACCACCCTAGAACCCCCATATTTTAACCCTTTCCACCATATTTAAACCTAAAAAATCCACTTTCACCACATGTTAGGCAAGATATAAATTTATGGAGATGTTGTTGGGGATTTTTGGAGAAGAAAATAATAAGAAGAAACAATGGAGTTTGAAGGGGGGTTTATGGAGATTTCAAGGAGCAAGCTTAACAACCTATTTAAGGCCACCTTAGGAGGTGGGAGGTTGCTATCATCTTTTCCTCTTCCATCTATTTTTGGAACTTCTTTGAGGTGAGAAACTCTACTCTTTAAGTTTAAGAAATCTATTTCTCTCGTATTTATTTTTTATATAGAGTCTGAAGAGTAGAACATATGCATGTTTCAAGATAGCTCTTTTCTCAAGTTTTTTGTATAATGGTTTACAAGTGATCTTCAAAGATTTTGAGAAAATGATATATTTTCAAGAAAACTTGGTGTTAAACATTTTATAAAATAAAATGTTTTAAAATAATATTCATCTTGTTGAGATATTTTATCGACAAAGTTCTTGAAGTTTTCAAGTAAAATAGAATTTTATGAATTAGACATTTATTCTAGTTTAGAAGAATAAAAATGTCTTTCAGTCTTCAAAAGCATGTTTTTGCAAATATTATGAAGTTTCTTGAACAAACCATGTGTTAAACTCATTTTCTTGGATTTTTGGATTTAAAAATTTGTAGTAATTTAGCAATGAGAATATATAAACAAGTATAGTTAAGGTTTTAATGAGTTTTAACATGAAATTAAGAAAATAGAAATTTCAGCCCTTAAAGTGAGCCAATAAGTGTGGAAAATATAATAAATGTATGTTTTCAAGACTACATATGATGACAATGGAAAATGATATTTTTTTTTGTAAGGAGGCTTTATAATGTCAAATGATCTCTTGATAAAGAATGTAATGAGATAAAGAGAATTTGAACTTTAAAAATGTGTTAATTCCAAAGTGTACATTAAGTGTTAATGAGTGAAAACATTCAAGAAGTTGGTACGTATAACATAATAATGTTTTGGGAAAATAAAACTTGTAAAAATTGAGTAAAGGACAAGTTTCAAAACACATGAGTAAAATGATAATTTTACATAAAGTAAAATATTTTTATGAAATAAAAATATTGGAAGTGGCGTTACACAAAATAATCCTAAATGGGAGTGAGTTTCGTGATTAAATCAACATTAAAATGAAAAGGAAAAGAAATGGTGATTTTTCAAAGTGTAACACAAATATGGGGAAGTTGTCCCCGAATTTTGGCTTCGGTCAGTAAAAATAGAATAATGTGGAAAAAAAATAATAAGACACATGATAAAAGAAATTCGAAAGAATTGAAAAAAAATTGAGAAGGGCCTGGAGCGCTCAGAGCCCAAGAGTAAAAGATCCAATCACTGGATACAGCATATGGAAGCTTAGCCGGAGATGTGGAACCCTTGAAAGTACACGGTTATGTAGCTATGGCCATCCCTCCATTTTTCTCCATCTGTGGGTCGGTGTTCGCACATGCAGTGAAGAGAGAGAGAGAGGGAGAGAGAGAGAGAGATAAGTCTCCCACCCTTTCTAGGGACGCTTCGATCGTCATCAATATGGGGTGATGTAAAGAGATAGCGTCGACAACTTATTTTGCACGAAATAGGAAAAATAACTTGTTGACGCCGCGAGAGAATGATATCAAAGACAAACTAATGCTTGCGAAACCAATTAGTTCATAGGTTCGGGGATAATGTTACAGAATGGGAAGGTGTTAGGCACCCATCTGGCCCTTTCAGTCTCTCATAGGCTTATGTAACTATTCTCCTTAATTTCTTCGTGAAGTGTGTGTGCGTGTATATATAAGTGAATATCGAAATCGCTCAACTCTCATCATGGGAAAAGACGGAAAGAGGTCATACATAGGAGTGTTCCCAAAATAGTAATTCAAAAAATTATTTGTGTGCTTATCGAGATATTGATCATTATGGTGAAATGATTATATATGCATTGGATAAAGCGTGAATAAGAATCATAAATACAATATATGAAAAAAAAATGCAAGGAGGACTTGAGTCTCGAATTTTGGCCTGAGACGCCTACGTAGCCTAAAAAGGAATCAAAATACATATAGTTCACATGAAATACGAGGGTGTGGTTTATTCCATAAATCCAACCGGGGATTTTATTTAGATGTGTGCGTATGTGTTTGTAAAAGGATATTTTATTTTGAGAAAATGTGATGAAGAATCCCATTTGGAATTTATGAGTAAAACCCTATGACTAATACTACTAATAAAGGATTGGATATTAGTATGTGTATGATTTAAAGTAAAAGATAAATTAAGAATTTATATAACTAATGCAAAATAAAGAAATTTAAAAAGAGAGAAGATTGTTTGGACCTTCTTTGGAGACTTGGAGATTGATCTTGATTGCTGATAAGCTTCCTCGCAAATGGTCGAGTAATGTCGGGGTATTTTTCTAAATTGGGTGTGAAAGTGATGGAAATGAAAGGTGGAGAAGGGTTCTAAACAAATAAACTTCTTTGACTTCATAAGAATGTTATGGAGATAACTGAAGTTGATATTTCTTAGGTGCCTTTCAAAGTGAGATCATGCTCTATTTATATAGGGTCAGAGGACTATCGATCTTCATTGTCCTGTCCTAACTATTAGCAGGTAACCATAGATACACTACCGATACACAGGGAAATGGACCTGCCAATTGGCAGTCTCGAACAGATTTTTTGAAAAAATAGTCGTAAAATGAAATCCGTAAGTCCAAACCGTGCATGGGGCATACCATTGGAACTATTATTCAGAGGCATTTTAGAAGCCGTGGGATCGATCCAGGGTCCAGGTGTTAACTTTGGATCAAATAGGTCTTGCAAGCGCCCATCGGTCCTTTGGATCAAAGATTGTTGGACGATAATGGGTTGTTCGTCCAAATCATAAGTCTGAATCGCGCATGGGGGTGACCATTGGAAAGGTTATGAAAGGAACTTCCATGTTTCAAGGATATTCGTTCGATTCAAAGAGTGGACATTGGTCAAACGAGGCCCGAAAGGGCCCCGCCACCTTTCGAAGTAAATTGGGTCATTCGTCCGTACCGTAAGTCTTATTCATGCACGGGGCGGACTGTTAGAAAAGGTATTCAGTACCCTTCAAAGATTCATTCAGTCTCATTTAAGTTAAAAAGTTTACTTTGGTCAAATAGAGCCTGGAAGTGCTCGATGGCCTTCGAATCAATTTTTTAGGGAAAATGAATCATTCGTCTAAACCGTTATGTCATTTCGTGCATGGGATGGACTATTGGAAAGGGAATTCAGAGCCCTTCACAGATTCATTAGGCTTTTACTCTAATAATAAAGTTGACCAGAGTTAAACGAGGCTCGAGAGAATTCGATGGCCTTTAGATCCATACTCAGAGTATAACCTAGGGTTATGGTAGATGGGGAGGTTCTACGGACCTAAGGAGAGACTTAGATAGTCCTAGAATATGGTGTCTACATAGCCCCTCGATTGGTGTGATTTGGAAAAAAGTGAAAGTAATCGAATAGACACCACGTGAATATTTTAGGAAAGAGGTCAATTCTTGGTACCAAAGGGACAAGGATGACTGTTTCAGAGGGTCGAAGTCGATTATGAGGCCCTAAGGTTGAGGGGAATGATTCTTCGAACTTAAGGGATGAGGATGACCATTGAAGAAGGCCGAGGTCAATTCTGATGACCTAAAGTTGGGGTAACTAATTTTACGGGCCGAGGTCAATTATGAGGACCTAATATAGGGGAGACCAATTTTACTGGTTGAGGTCAATTCTGAGGACCTAAAGCTAGGATGACTAATTTTTTGGGTCGAGGTCAATTCTGAGAACCTGAAGTAAGGGCGACCAATTCTGCGGGCCGAGGTTAATTCTGCGGACCTGAAGTAAGGGCGAACAATTCGACGGGTCAAGGTCAATTCGAAGGACCTACAGTTAAGGCGACCAATGTTATGAGCCAAGGTCAATTCTGAGGACCTATAGTTGGGGCGACCAATTCTGTGAGTCGAGGCCAATTTTATGGACCTAAAGTCGTGGCGACCAATTTTGCGGGTGAAGGTGAATTATGAGGACCTAAAGTTGTAATGTGGGGGTTGGATCTCCAGGGAGTCTTTAATATATCTTCAGAGGTTTGGATGCAATTGTGGTTCCACTAGGGAATGTATTTCTCGGAGAATTCACTGGGGAGAGATATTTGACTATGTCTTTTAGCTCCACTGGGGAAGTTGGATTTGAAAGTTTCGCTAAGGAAACTTTTGATGACTTGAGGTTTTGGGATTCCACTGGAGAATTATAGTGGACTCTGGGTCATAGGCGCGCTATTTTAAGGGTTCCGTATTGGGGATAAGAATGTAGTTTTAATCTGGCTGAGGATTTTGAGCGCATGAAAATATAGTTTTCTTGGTGAAAAATGTTCTAATGTTTATTCGACAATTATAAGAATTTTTCGAAGAATTTTTACAATTTTCTAGCCTTTTTTGGGATTTTTTGTAGGAAATTTCAGGGTACTGTCGATCGGTGGATGGAAGAGGTTATTGTTAGGCAATGGCATGATCTTCTGGGCTATCATGGGAAGGGGAAGAGGCAGGTGTCGATCGATGAGTGGTACGGGACTGTTGATCGACATACCCCTCGGCCTCCTATAAAAACGGTGAGTTCTCTTCACATTTCACAGCTCCTAGCATCAAATCTTTTTCCTTTTCTTGCTAAGATCTATTTGTAAGGTTTTTCCTTCTTCAAGTCTTAAAAATGGTGGATTTTTTTAGTCGCAAGACCCACATGGCGTGGTTGGGTGCCAATGATTGGGAAAGCCTAGAGTGGTGAGATAGGGTACCCCTGGCATTGGGTAGCAAAAAGTTCTTCGAGTTTTTCAAGCCAGTTTCTAAGGATCTCTTTCTGTTGTGCGAGCCCTCACATCACCAGTCATCTATGGTGAGGAATCCTAGTGGCTATGTAATTATTTAATGAGCTTTGGCATTCTCTTCCCCTTTTTTCTTCGTTTTGTTTTCTTGAGTTGACAAAAGATTTCTTTATTGACTTTTTGCTTTGGCAGACTGACATAGATTCTACGAGCTTTTGTTCTTGGGGGACAATGGTATTTAAGGATGTGTGGGAGCATCTTCTGGCGGTGGTTCACTGGGTAGTTTCCTCTATGGGTTTTGGTCGCCCGGTATCTACTTTAGACGAGACACCGAGCTCTACAGCTATTTTGTGTACGCTAAGGAAGAGGTGGTGGGACACTACCCAAAACATTCATTTGGTATTTGGAGAGATGATGGTGGCTCCCATCGACATCCATCATATACTAGGGATTGACTTTGAGGGCATACAAATTGTGGTGGTTTGATCTTTGAGGGTGAAACCTAAGGCGATTGAGGTTGCGCTGGGAGACGTGAGGATGATAGTCTTTGGTGATTCGATCCTCATTTCTTCTCTTCTAGAGATGCTGTTGAGATGCAAGATCGACGAGACAGATGGGCTGCAGGTACGACATATGGCCTATTTATTCATGCTTCTTTTGTTGGTGGTTTCTTGGTGGTGTCGAGTGGCAATGTCATCCACTTACGATTTTTACTGTTTTTGAGGGTATTTTTGAGCATCCCTCTTATAATTAGGGGAGCCTGACCTTGACGACCCTTTATTTTTCTCGGGACGCTTTTAGTTGGTGCTTCCGGTAGACCTTTACCGAGGCCACGTACCTTCTGGAGGTAATTATCACAAATCTCTTTGTGTATTTACATTTTTCCTTTAATTTTCTTCTTCTGTTGATTCTTGTCTTTTCGCAGACGTGGTTTTATAAGGTGATCGGGGACTCAATGCCCATTTGATAGGATTTTTGGATGAGGAGGTGGGGGACTTCTATCGGATCTACCATTGATGGAAGTACAACCGACGGTCAAAGCAGTCTCTTTCTCTGTCGGTGATGCATCAGGTGTTGAATACCCCGACGAGCAACCAGGTTACTCCCTTTTTTTAATCCTTTTTTTGACATTTTCTTTATTTGCGCAAATATTTATCTTTATTGGGACTTGCAGGTGATTTTCTACCCCTGGAGGATAGTTGTCCAATACACGGGTGCGACTGGGATGCATATGTAGATACGCCGCCTGCTGGTGCATGAGTTGGGCTATTCTTGGTACTTGGGGGAGATGTGGTCCGAAATATTGTGGAGGATGAGGTGGTGGTCCCACTAGCAATGCCCTTGATGTACATGAGGCGAGTTCGGGAGATGTCGGAGGAGGCCAGGATGGCGGCAATGCTCGACAACGATTATTCGCTCTACACAAACACGACATCAACTTATGACTAACTCATTTTTGTGACGAGCAGACTAATATCGTCATGTATCTATGATGTGGTGAACATTCCTCTGCCTCCAACGAATTCCTATAGGGGTACGAGCAGGTCGATGGGGTCCGCCCACAGCATAGGTGATGCGTCGGCGACAGCGTCGATAACCGAGGTTTTGTTCATTCAACTTGCTTTTCCCTACTATAATTTCTGATTAACTTAAGGGGGACCGTTGTGTATGCCGCAATGCCCTAATGCGGTGGATCCGAGGGTGTTGGGGTTGACGGAGGACATCCTTCAACCAAATATATATATTTTTTCTTTCTTTGTCCTTCTATGGATTTTCCTTTGCTTTCGACTGACTGATTTACCTTTTGTTTTTGTTTCTTTATTCGCAACATGTCCAAATATCGATCACTTGGTTTAGGGACATTCGGGAATGGGTGGCCTCTACAACTGCCGATATCAGGGACTCAGTTTCGGTTTTTTCTTGTCTAGTGCAGTTTGCTTCCTTAGAGGAAGGATCGGGATCAGGGAGTGGAGGTTCCATAGCTCGCCGCCGAGGGAAGCGCGCTCGTCGTAGGATGGGGTCTTAGAGAGAGAGAGAGAGATTGAGATTGGTGGTTTCGGGTTGAGTCCCGCTGTTTTTGCTTTCTATTATTTTTCTTGAAAAAAATGTAATGATGCAAATGGAAATATATAAAATGAATGAGATTTTTTTTTATTTAGCTTTGCTTAAATGACTTATTCTACATGCACTTTTCACTTCGTTGCTGAGACTGTAAAAAGGATAGGATATTTTCTTAAATAACTTGATGAAAGATTTTCTTTTGAGAAATGATGAGTAAAAATGGATTAAATAGGAAGAAATAACTCGGGGTAATTTGAATTAAGGATCTATTTTTTTAGATTTTTGAGTTTGACAAAAAATGAAAGATAGAGCCTAGACTAATAACTACTTTGAGTGCCCCAAAATAATAATCAACACACTTTAAGACAAAATGCTATTCCCTTAGCTTAGGTTATTCGATCGGACTTTATCGATCTGAATGATGCTTAAAAGCATCTTTGTCTTAGTTTCGAAGTCTGACTTTCTTTACGTTGTTGGGCATGAGCACCTGGTCTTAATTGTGAACAAATAATTCGAGCAATATATAGCCCCTAGCTCTGGGGTGACCACGAAGGAAAAAACATATTTTCATCAGTATCCAGGGTGGAGGGTGTTTTAGGTGAAAGGTGAATCGACCCAGAGATCTTTTTCTATTTGGACTAAGAGGCTCAGTTGGATTTCAAAGCTGCCGCCCTCCCACGAAGTATAGGACACTCGTTCTTGTCAATGTTCACAGCTTGTACAGTAAGTATAAAAGTGTGGTCTGGAAGGAAGTGCAGTAGGTTTTTAAGTCCCAGCACAAGAGGTAACAGCACATACAGTGTCATTATTGGGCAAAGCAGGACTAAGGGAATGGTTGTCTGTCTCTTGAGCAAGCACAAAGCGGGCACCATTCTGGTTCAGTGAGTAGTGAGGCATAATCCTAACTAAGACCATCTGAGGGGGAAGTGAGTGACCCTCAACCTCCCTGGGTGGGAAACACTCATTCAATCCCTGGCTCGAACCTCCCACGAGGAAGCAGGGAACCCCACTCCGAGATCGGTTGAAAGAGATGGGGATTGGGATGCAGAGAGATGCAGGTGAGTCCAGTCAAATCACCCAAAATATTTCATTGCATTTTCTTGCAGAGTTGTTGGCAGGGTAGGTTTTATTTTCGGCCTTTTGGGTTTCTTGTCTTTAGCCAGGGTATTAGGGTATAAAAGGGGCTGAATGGGGGTGTAACTTTTCACCCATTCATATTTTCTCTTCTTTCTTATTTCTTGCCTCCTGCCTTATTGTTTCCCAAATGACCCTTCCCACGAGTGCAAAACTAGCTTCATATCTCGAGATCTTAAAAGCCATGTGTCTTTATAACATAAATTATGAAGCCTTCAATTTGTGATGAGTCTCCTTCTGGAGCAGCCAAGCTATTGATTGAAACATGTTGGCGGTGGCAGTGCAATTTTGGTATCCTAAGGATCACATTTTTTTCTTTGTCTTGGTTGAGGTATGTCTGACTTGTAAGGAGTTTTCATCTATGTTGGGGATTAATCCCATCATGGCGACGGCTATGCCTGAATTCTTTAGGTCTCCTCGGGCACTGTAGGTAAAATTTCTCCACATATCTCCTTTGATGGCTCATCCATTAGTCACTGGGGGAATGATTTCTCTTCCAGTTGTCATGTATTCTGTGCATCTGCGGTATTTTAATGATGCTGGACATATCTGAGCTATTTCACTGGACCTAACTTGGAAATTATTGATAGTGACTTAATACCTGATTGTGGACCCTCAACTGATTGCTATTACAGCATGGATGTCATATCATCGCAATTATGTGACGGTGATACTGGAGGAGACCCTGAACGGTCTAGATGCTTGGTGGGAATGTCGCTCTGATTATCTAAGAGGAAGCCCGATTGTGTTATTCATGTGGTTGGCTGAGATATTTTGTCTAGCGGCCCCCCTAAATATCCCTTAGCATCTACACCGAATTTCTTTACTCGTTATATCATCAGCTTTGTCCCATCCATAGAGAATTGGGTAAACTGGTTCATGGAGCATGGAGCTTAATGCCTAAATTGGTCAGTGCCATGGTGAAGGGAAATGCAACATATTCTAGAACTGGGAGAATATTGGTAAGTTCGGTTAGTTGGCCTTTCACAGACCTTATTCTATTTCCCCTGGTGGCTTCTGCACCAAGTCGGATGGGAGCAGATAGTGCCTCCTCAAACATTAGACTTCTTTCTTATGTAAGACTTAACTGAATCCATGTGCATGAGGTTGGGATCTTTGTGGGAGAATCGTCGATCGTCAACCCGTCCTTCTCAATCTGTATGCAGGGTCTGGAATGTGTCCGAAGAATATCTGAAATGGCTATGGAAGCAAATGGTTGCAAAGATCTTGGCAGAGGAGACCAGACAGAGATGGTTTGCCATTTTAGATACTATAGAGGGGCATAGTGGTTTTCTCCATGTTGGTCAGGGCATATTGTTCTATGGAGCGCCTTCGGAATATCAATCAGGCTAGGAAAGTCTGGAGGCCTCAATGATTAGAGGATTATGGGGTTAGGTTTTCCGGCACCTGCTGATAGGGTCTTTTGTGAAGTTAGTGTACATTTTTTTAAAGCTTTTGTGATTGAGACGTGTTTAGTTATTTTTGGGTCTTGGGAATAACTTTTGGAAGGGTTAGTTAGGTTTATTCTAGGGACGGTTTGGCATGGCGAGGGGGTAGTTATTTTATCTCCCTACGGTAATATTTCATGCAATTGTACTAAATTCTCCCATTTATGGAATAAAAAAGAATTTTTATCATATTTTTGTGCCTCTTAATGAGTTTTACATTTGAATTATCTATACCAATCGATAAGGTATACATAATCCTTTTATACATGTAAATGATAAAATAAAATGTCCTTCTCAGAGGTTAGAAAAGAATAACATTTAATGAAAAAGAAGGAGATTGTGCCAATGTAAAGCATATGTGTTTCCTACGTACCTCTAGGGGATTTAAAAAATTTATGAGTTTCATTTTGAAAGAAAAAAGTTTTTAGAGGATCGGGACCCACATATTTCCATGTAGAGAGAAATGGAGATTTTTTTTAGAATATAAGGGAGATGTGAGGAGTCATAACGCGCCGAGATTTTGGACTTAGGGTAGAACTTCTTAAATCGGTCCAGTTGACTCAACATTTCATTTCTTCTCTGTCAAGGTCAGTGAGCATAGCGGGGCCACCGGACATGATCTTCTTCACGATGAAGGGGACACTCTAGTTTGAATTGAATTTCCCTCTAGGGTTCCAGACAAGTTCTATGATTTCTTTGAAGGCTAAGTCCCCTTATTTGACACCATGATCCTTCACTCTTCAGTTGAATGATTGCGCTTTCCAATGATGGTACACTTGTACATGATATAGAGCCTTTATCCCCCTTTCATCTAAGAGCGATAATTAATTAAAATATCTCTGATTCCAGTCTTTCTCGTTGACTTTGCTCTCAAGGATAATGCATAATGAAGGTATTTCAAGTTTAACAGGTAGGACTGCTTCCATACCGTATACAGAGAGTAAGGGGTAGCGCCAATAGATTCCCGAACGGAAGTGTGGTAGCACCAGAGGGTGTAAGGGATTTGATCGGCCCAATCTCATTAACTCTCGATCATCTTACTGATGATTACTTTGAGGTTCTTCTTGGCATATTTAATTGCATTGTTGGTTTGTGATTGGTAGGGTGAAGATTTATGTCTCTGAATCTCGTACTCGTCAACCAATTCTGTAACCTTTGCCTCAAAATGTAACCCATTATCTAACACTAACTCATGGGCCCTATATCAATAGATCATGATTTTCCGGATGAATTAGGCTACCTTTTTAGCATTCAATATTGCGTATAACTCAACATCGACCCATTTGGTGAAGTAATCAATGGCAACCAGGATGAACTCGTACCCATTAGAAGTTTTGGGTGTGACTTTCCCTATGATATTAATGCCCTAGGTGGATAACGACCAGGGAGAAGTCATGTTGTATAATTCTCGTGGAGGTAAGTACTAGAGATTGGTAAATTGTTGGCATTTAAGGCATCTTCGGACATAGGGAGTGCAAACCTGAACCATGGTGGTCCAATAGTACCCCTGTCTGATAATTTTCTTAGAGAGCATATGGCCATTCATGTGAGGTACGCATTCCCGCTGTGGATCTTTTGCATTATTTCTTCAATGTTAGCCCCTACGATGCAGTGCAAGTGGGTTCCATCGAAGTTTATCTTAAATAGTGTTTTGTCGCAGATAATGTATTAGGTAGCCAGTTTGCGAAGTATCGAACGGTCTTTCTTGTTGGCATCCTTGGGGATACCCACCTTGTTTAAAGAGGCGCCAAATATCGTAATACCAGCACTCGACCATATCGGAATCCTCTTCAATAATGAGCTCAATGTGGTAGTAGTGGATCAGTTTATCTTTTTTTGAACTAGGAAAGGGGATATTATTATTACCTCGGGCATGTCGACCATGGAGGTGAGAGTAGCAAGAGCGTCGGCTAAGTTGTTCCTTACTCGGGGCAAGTAGTAGAAGGTGATATATCAAAACTGGGAGCCCATCTCCTTTAGGTGAGCATGTAAGGGTAAGAGTTTTTCATCTTTGACTTTTAATATTCCAAGGACCTGGACGATGGTGAGGGAAAAGTCACCATAGATATCTAGGCACTGGATACATTTCTTGAGAGATAATTAGAGGCCTACGGTGCACGCCTCATATTCAGTCATATTATTAGTTCAGGGAAAATCTAGCTTGATGGCAATGGGAGTGTGAGAGTCATCGAAGGTGATCGGGAGTATCCCAGTTCTGTATCCTTTCTTGTTGGCAACGCCATTAAAAACATTTGCCATCGGAGGTAATCCTGAGAGGTTACAAGGATATCTTCATCCAGGAACTTAGAGATCTAAACGTCAGCTTCTCCTATGGGTTAGTCGACAAGATAGCCGGAGATGGATCTTTCTTTTATGGCTATATATACTATCAAACTCAGTTAGTAGCATCAACCATCGGGTTATTTGTCTAAATAGGTAAGGTTTCTCGAGTAGGTATTTGATAGGATCCATTTGGGACATAAGTTTGAAGGGAAAAGTGAGCATGTAGTGTCATAATTTTTTAGTGACCCAAACAAGGGTGACACATGCTTTCTCCAAACTAATGTAGTTGACTTCGTAACCGACCAATTTGTGATTGGAGTAGTAGATGGCCCTTTATTTGCTCAATTTTTTAATGTATTGGGATAGCAAAGCCCCAGCTGCAGTGTCTATTACATCGAGTATAAGAGTAGAGGGAGACTAGGCTGCGGTGGGATGAGTACCGGAGGTTAAGTATGATATTTCTTGATTCTCTCAAAGGCTTCCTAACGGGCCTTATTCCAGACTTTGGTGGAATCCTTTCAGAGGAGTTTGAAGATGGGTTCACAAATAGAATTCAACTAGTTGATAAACCGGCTAATATACTATAATTTACCCAAAAATCGCAGGACTTCCTTCTCCATGGTGGCATTTCGACTATGGATTTTAGTTTGGCACGGTCTGCTTTAATTGCCTTCTCGCTAATCATAAATCCCAAAATCTTTCCTTTGGTGATGCCGAAAATGTATTTTTGCAGGTTAAGTCGCATTTGGTATCATCGTAGCCATTCGAAGAACTTTCGGAGGGTAGGAACATGACCTTCTCGAGTCTTAAAATTAATGATCATATCATCCATGTAAACCTCAGCCTCTTTGTGTATCATATCATGAAAGACGGTTATGGCATCCCTTTGGTAGGTAGCCCATGTATTTTTTAGATCGAATGGCATGACTGTGTAACAGAAGGTTCCTCAAGGGGTGATGAATGCAATTTTTTTTTTGATGATCAGGGTGCATCTTGATCTGATTGTATCGGATAAATCTATCGACAAATGCCTTCAGAGAGTGATTAGTTGTGTTTTCCACAATCATGTCGATATTTGGCAATAGGTAATCATGTTTCGGAGATACTTTATTCAAATCCCGATAGTCGATGCATATGCGAACTTTTCCTCCTGATTTTGGCACGGGTACAATATTGGCTAGCCACATGGGATATTTAATCACCCGAATAAAGCCTACGTTCAATTATTTGATCACCTCTTCTTTAACCTTGAGTGACCATTCGTTGTGGAACTTTTATAGTTTCTGTTTAATCGGTTTGCATTCTGGAAGAGTTGGAATCTCGTGTTGAGCTATCTCGGGATTGATGTTGGGCACATTATCATAGGGCCATGAGAATACATCCAAAAACTCCTTTAACAGTTCTTTAAATTATGTGTGTTCATGATCGTTAGGGGTGGATCCTATTCTAATCTCGCTTTGTTCTCTACCAGAACAGAGATTGATAATAACAGTTTTATTGTCATTAATTTGAATGAGGTTGTGTTATTTTTTTATTAACCTTATTAAGATCAGCTAAGAATTGTTCATTTACAAAATCATCATCATCAAGAGTTTGATTAGAATCAAGATAATTAATGTAAGGCACAACAAGATACTCAAAATCCTTGTTTATTTCATCTTTGAGAAAAATAGCATTGAGAACCTCGTCAAAGGAGGTATCGATTACATTATTATTAGAAAAAGGAGAAACAATAAAGAGGAAGAGATAGGATAAACATCTGGGTTGGGTTGCATTTCAGCAGGTGGAACTGGTATAACATTCCAGTTGAGGAGGGGTTCATCAGGGCCCTTGATTAGAGTGGACGAGTCCGACGATATTGCGTTTCAATGAGCCCTCATAGTCACTTTCCTCTGAAACCTCAGCAACAGTTATATCTTTCTCAACGAGTGGTTTCACATGATGTTGGGAGTCTTAAGCCCAGGAGTAACTGTCTTAAAATATGATCGCTATCACTTGCTTCATCTTCTTGTCCACATAATAATACCATGGCTCGGAAAATCGATAGAAGGAAAAATCTTCACCCTCTTTGACGAATCTCCCGTTCAAGGAAGCTCCCAAAACAGTCTCGGCATTTTATAAACTTCATTTTAACTGGGTTTTGCAAAGTATTCTGAGTTCCTCTAATGATGGTTGATAACCTAGGCCCTATGGAAGAAATGCCTTCTTTAGGACTATGGGTTCCAGTATCCCCTGTTGTCATTGTCTCAGTCCTAGTCCGAGCAAGAAATGCATATTCTTGAACATCTGTGTCATATTAACATTGTGATAAGGGTTTTACTACTAGACAAGCTCAATATTTGAAATCATCCCCCTACTATAATGGGAAGCTAATCAACTTTGAAGATGGAAAGAAGCATATCGTTTGGCACATGATGTATCTCTACTATCAAGTTATTTGTGCTTGCATTCTCAGTACTATCATCGTCTCCCAATACGGTGATGATCTTCCCCTTGGTGAAGAACTTCAATTTTTGATGGAGAGAGGAAGATACCCTATTGATGTTGCGAAGCCACGGTCGACCAAGCAATAGATAGAAACAAACAGATATGTTGATAACTTGGAACTCGGTAATGGGATTGATAGGGTCAGCCCCTATTGTGAGTGTTATGGATCCCAATACTTCTCGACGAGTGTTGTGACATTGGCACGCACTATGACAGAAGTTAGAACAAGGTCGCTTACTTTCAAATCCAGACAGTTGAAGGTTCTTAACGAGAAAACTTTGAGTACTAATCCATTGTCGATGAGTGAGGGCGGGACTGTCTTCCCCATCATTTCAACGGAGATGTTAACTTTATAGTTATGATTAGGACCAAACTTTGGTATTTATTTTTTAGAGAAGGAAAGAAATCTAGTAGAGGTTAAGGACCTGACCAGGTTCACGGCTTCTTCTGGAGTGGTGGAATGAGGGGTTGTGCGCTCGATAAGCTATTTTATCAAAGCATTTTGGTATAGCTGGGAAGACATGAATAATCTCCACAAGGTGATATTGACCCGAGTTTTCTTGAGCTAGTCGAGGATCTTACTTTCCTCGATGGTTATTTTTGGCATGGGGAATTTCTCGATAACTTCCTTTCCTTTATCTATCCCTACTGACTAAGGATTCAGCCTCTGGTAGTGTCTCCTAGATATTGTCATATGGTTCACGGAGGAGGGGAAGAACATAACCCCATTTTTATATCTATTTCGGGTTGTACGGCCACATTGTTGATTTCCCCTAATAGATCTTCAAAATATATCATCCCACACATACTCATTATCAGACTAATATTTTCTTGACTTTGTTATTCGTCTGAGCTATCAAACCCCCCCATCCAATGGAAACAATGTCGTCTTCCTATCAGAAGTTAATGCATTACACAACCTCGATGGATTCTTTATAAGAATCCTCCCACTCAACAGGGAAGTGTAGAAGTGAAGGGACGAACCGCCCTTATAGTTTTAAGGCATTGAGGAGCTCGAATACACTGCAAATTTCATTAGTTTATCGAAACAAGTCTGCCATAATCTGTACTACATCGTCTAAATTGACTTCACCAATGGGTAACACCCAATTATCTGACTCTTGAGCCCACTTTCGGGCTTCCATGAATCGGATGCTGAACTTTTGGTAGTCACTCGTCATTTAAGAGGGAAATTTCAGCCCAAACTCTGGAAGCTAGTTCAGTATTGCTGGAAATACCATATTTATCCCTTCGGACCGGGTACGGATGATTATACACGCTTTTTTGAGAAGCGACAGAGCCTGGTCAGCAAAATAGGTTGGGTGTAGGAGAAAATATGAGTAAACTTTAAGGGTTTTGGGTGATATGATGGGTGCTTTACTGGTAACAATCTAGGTAGATGGATCAAATTTAGAATTATTCTCTAGGAATATGGCATTTATATGGTTTGGAAGTTGATTGTGAGTGGTGTTGGGCTAGGGATTGGCTGGTGGGATTATAACACCTTGATCAATTAGACCTTGGATTACATTTAGAAGATGGAAGAACTGATCAGTGGTATGGATGGTAGTTTGGTGAAAATCACAATAGGCGTCGGGTTTGAAATTTTTGGGAAGTGGCTTTGGTAATGGACTAGGTCCCAAAAGGTTGATGATATTTCATCTCAACAAGGCATAGTAGACTTTAAAAGGGGAGCATGGACCTCGGTGTATTCTTTTATGATCGGACTAGCACTACTTTCTGGAACCCAAGAGGTAGCGGGCTGAGAGATGTTTTTGATGGTCAAGATTATAGCAGACTTCTCATATTTTCTTGGGGTGAGTTTTTTGAAAACTTTCTTTGGCTCAGCTTTTGTCTTGGTAATACTTTCTTCAATCTCCACTCCTACTTCCCATAAAGATAAAAAAAAATGTGGTTAGTATTTCCCTCCTATTGTCACTCGGACATGGGGTAATAAATTTTTCTTTACAATACTAACTTGCTCCTCTTCGGAGGGCTGGTTGGTCATAGTCGTTGCTTTTTCCATCCACCTTACTATGAAATTGATGTCATTTTATTTGGGGTTCTCCTTGAGAAGTTCTAGATCACGGCGTGTAACCTCCAACTCCTCATTGTATTTGTAATGTGTCATGAACTCATGGGCAACATACTCCCAACTGCGAATTCTGGATTCCTCAAGGGATAGAAACCAATGAAGAGCGTTGTCCTTCAAAGTCTGTTAGAACATCTAGGCCATTATTTCCTCAGAGGAACTTAAAAACCAATGAAGATCATTGTCCTTTTAAGTCTATTAGTATATCTGTGACATGAACTAACAGGTAACATACTCTTAACTGCGAATTCTAGATTCCTCGAGGGATAGAAACCAACAAAGAGCGTTCTCCTTTAAAGTTTCTTGGAACATCTGGGCCATTATTTCCTTAGAGGCACCTAGTAGAGTCATGGCTCAGTGGTAGATTTGAAGATGAGCAATTGGGGGCCCGTTGCCCCCCTAACTTTTCAATGTTAGGCATCTTGAACTTTTTCGGCAACCTTGCTTTAGGGTAGGGAGACATATGGTTGTAATCCATGTACTTTTTGGAGATTCAGACCTGTTCAAACATCTTAGTTAACAACTTAAGTTTGTCCTTAAACTTTTTAAACTCTTCTTTCTTCGGATCGACAGGTACTAGTAAGTTAGCCCCTGGTTAGGCAAGATTCGGCATGAGGAGTTGAGCTAGTGGTGGCCCATTGTCAGGAGGGATGCGTGGAGCGTGGTGATATTCTTTTGAGACCCAAATAGCTCTGGTGTATGTGGACCCATATCAAGAGGGAAGGAGACCTCGGGTTCCTCGAGAATATGGACTCGATTTTGTTGCATCTCATGAACATCATATTAAAGGTTGTCAATCTTAGCGGTAAGTTCGACTAGAACAGTCATCAAATCAGGCTGCACATTCGGTACTTGGTATACGTTCTCCATGGAGGGTTAGTGAAGGTAAATTCTGGACTCGAAGGAAGTAGCAGGAGAACTGACGAAACTTCGGGCTAGTTTGACGGAAGATCGAAGCCAATAGGGAGCCAGGCCAAGGGTCGGGTATGCAATCGACCTGCGGAGAAAAATGATTCGAATTTATTTTTGAAAGGGAAAAGGAAGAATAATTCTTATTGAAAAATAGGAAAATATTTTTCGTATTTTTTATAAAAGGAAGGAAAAATATTTTTAACATTTATGACAAAAGGAAGAAAAATATTTTTGGTATTTATGATAAAAGGAAGAAAAATATTTTCGATATTTTGATTTTTCGAGAAAGGTAGAAAGAAAGGAGCGAGGGAATAATCTCAGCATGATTATTATTATGTTATCACTTGCATTAGGTTTACCTAATTGCACAGAGAAATAATGGACGGGATCCAAGCCTGGGAAAATTGGGTTTGGAAAATATATAAAACATGGTTTGACTTGTTGACAGGATCATGGATAGGGTCATGTTTTGAAAAAGAATGAAATCGCGGGAAAATTTGGGTGGCATGCCGATCTGGCATTTTGGCAGAGTTTCGTGTAGTACCTGACAAACTAAATATGAGTCCCCTAGGTCTAACGCTAATATAAGGGTATGCAATTGTTGGGTCAGTGGAAAGATTCTCCCCTTTGGCATGATTTCCATTATATATTTCTTGCTTTTAAGGGTAAATGATATGTGTGGTCAAGACATTTGATGTACCTGAGTGTACGTGAATTGCCTCACTATATACCTCATAGGGACAATATGTGTGAGAGATAGTTTGATATACTCATCATACGTGAATGAGTTCCCTACTATATACCTCTCATCGTGAGTTTGGTCCAGTGGTACGATACGGGGTGAATCGTTCGATATACATCGAAGGTACTAGGCCAATGGAAGGTGAGACTCATATTGCTTTGGCTAACTGTGACCTGCAGGACCAGTTCCCATCACAAAGTGATCCCCAAGTACGAGACCAAATTTTGGTCAATAGTTATAGTATTGGTGATGTAGTGTGCTGAAATGCATGAATCTTGATTAGTATATTATAGAGAGTATTTTATTTTCCATGAGGAGTACTATGCTAATAAGGAATAATGTACAAGTATCATGAAAAGTAAATCTAGTATGGATCATGAAGATTACACTAAGCATGGATACGTGAGAGTGAGTGGTGTGTGAATATCTATAAGTGAGTGTGGGGTAGTGAGCCTAAGCATGGATCGACTACAAGTGGTGTGTGATAAGTTCAAGTGAGCATGGATATATATAATTGTGATAAGTGAAGGTGTGTGTTAGTGAAGTCTAAGCATGGATATTCTAAGTGGTGTGTGAAATATGTGGATATAAGTGAGTGTAGGTAGTGAGAGGTGTGCATGGAGTATTTACAAGTTTGTGAAGTAAAAAGTGAGTGAGAGGTGATATAAACATGTGGTAGATATATACAGGAAGTAATAGAGGAAAAAAGGGAACATACATGTTGGTGCATACGCACATAAGTAGAAAATGATAACACCCATGCAAACAGAGTCTATCCCTCTTATGACAAGTAAATCCCCAATGGAGTTGCCACTGCGACCGTCCCTTCGTTTTTTAACATCTCGGGGTCGGTGCTTGCGCACTCAGTGGAGAGAAAGAGAAAATTCTGATGCCCTTTCAAGGAATGCTACGGCCATAGTCGATTTGGAGTTATATAAAGAGATAGAGTCGCCAGCCTATTTTGCACAAAACAGGCAAAAGAACATGTTGCCACCTGAAGAGAGCGGCATGAAAGACAAACTGATGCTTGCGAAACCAATTAGGTCTGGGGGATAAGTTACGGAATGGAAAGGTATTTGGTACCCATCCCGCCCTTTCGGTTACTCATGGGCTTATGTTTCTATTCTCCTCATTTTCTTAATGAAGTGTGTATGTGTGTGTGTGTATGTCTATATAGGTGGAGATCGGAATCGCTCGACAACCATAATGGGAAAAGACGAAGTGAGGCCATCCATAGGATTGTTCCCAAAATAGTAGTTAAAAATATGATGTGTGCGCTTATCGAGATATTGATCATTATGGTGAAAATATTATATATGCGTTAGATAAAAAGCAAATAAGAATCGAAAATACAATATATGGAAATAATATATGAAAAAATGCAAGGAGAACTTGAGTCTCGAGTTGGACCGAGATACCTACGTAGCCTAAGAAGGAATCAAAGTCCACGTAGTTTAAATGCAATACGAGGGTGGGGTTTATTCCATAAATCCAACAGGGGATTTTTATTTAGATATGTGTGTGCAAAAGGATATTTTGTTTTAAGAAAATGTGATGAAGAATCCCGTTTGGAATTTATGAGTAAAACACTCTTTTTATTGTTTTAGTTTTTGTTTTATAGAAAATATATTATGTGAAATACTATTAATAAAGGATTGGATATTAGTATGTGTATGATTTAAATTAAAAGCTAAATTAAGAACTAATATAACTAATGTGAAAATAAAGAAATTTAAAGAGAGAGAAGAATGTTTAAACCTTCTTTGGAGACTTGGAGATCGATCTTAATTGTTGATAATATTACTTGAAAGTGGGTGAGGAATGTAAGGGGGTTTTGTTAAATTGGGTGTGAAAGTGATGGAAATGAAAGTTAACAGAGGTTCCAAATAAGGAAACTTCACTGAATTTAGGAGAATGTTACTGGGATCAATGAAGTTGATGTATCTAAGGTGCCTTTCAAAATGAGATCATTCTCTCCTTATATAGGGTCAGGGGACTACCAATTGGCATTGTCCTTGTTCTGCCTATTGGCAGGTAACCCTAGACACACTGCCGATTGGTTGGTAAATCGATCTGCCAATTGGCAGTCTCGTACATATTTTTTGAAAAAAAATGATCATAAAACGCAATCTGTAAGTCCAAATAATGCACGGGGAATACCATTAAAAAGGTTATTCAGAGAATTTTGTGAATCCTTATACCTCTTTCGGGTTTGGGAGTTGATTTGGGCCAAACGAGGCTCGAAAGTGCCTCTCAATCCTTCGGACAGGAGATCGTCAGACAACGATGGTCTATTCATCCATAGTGAAAGTATGAATCGTGCATGGGGTAGACCATTGGAAATTTTATGTGAGGAACTTCGATGTTTCAAAGAGCTTCGCTCAATTCGAAGAGTTGAGTTTGGTCAAACAGGGCCCGAAAGCCCCCGGTGATCTTTTGGAGTAAAACTGGTCGTTCGTTCATACTGTAAGGCTGATTTGAGCATGGGGCAGACCGTTGGAAAGGGTATTCAGTTCCCTTTAAAGATTCATTGAGTCTCGTTCGATCTGAAGAGTTGAATTTGTTCAAATGGATCACGGGGCACCCGATGTCCTTCGAATCAATTTTTGGTGGAAAACGGATAGTTCGTCTGAACCATTATGCTGTTTTGCTCATAGGGTAGACCATTGGAAAGGTAATTCAAATCCCTTAGATGGATCATGAGATTTCACTCTGATGATAAAGTTTATTGGAGTCAAACAAGGCTCGAGAGTTCCCAATGGACTCTAGATCAGTACTTGGAGTATGACCTAGGGTTTATGGTGAACATGGAGGTGCTAAGGACCTAAGAAGAGACTTAGGAGAACCTAGAATGTGGTGTCTGTAGTGGAGAACTCCAAGAAAAAGATAATGAAAAATTGACTAATGTCTATGTGAAGTGAAAGAAATGGTAAAGTAAAGTGGTTAATGGGTAATAATGTTACCTAAGATAGTTTTAACCATAATTAACACAAGTGTGTGTTGTGAAAGGTTTTAAAAAGGGAAACAAGTATTTTTTAACATGAAGCGCACGTGTGTTGAAAGGTGATTTTCAAGAAAAATACTAAAGTGGATTTGGTGTGAGTAAATATGAAATTTTGGTAGATGAAGTATTTTTTACTAAATAAATTGTAATTTGTTGAAATATTTAACCGGTTGCGTCAAATTGGGAAAATGATGCTAAGTTATATAATAAGGGTCACGAAAGGTCCTTTCATAAGATTGTTGTAATTTAATCAACTCAAATAATATTTTGGAATAAACGGATTCATGCATTAGTATATATATATGGTATTAACATGTAGACGTAAATGGTTTGTTATAGAGTCCTTTTTTTCGTTCGATTCTATATTGCATTGTTGTATTTCTCATTGGACATTCGGCTCATTCCCTTCCTTTGTTACGACGGGTTGTTTACGATTCTTTGTTTTGAGAGTGTTATACAAGTAATTATTCTTTTTATTTTATGTTAGTAGTTCAAATTGCTTGGATTCCAGTGACGCTTTCCACGGGTCCCACATGTAACTTGATATAAATTGGAATCACATGCTAAACAAGTGAAATGTCAATCAAATAAAATTGAACTAGCAACATTATTTAGGTTATCTCATTGCACTTCACCCCTAACTTTCGAGACGGGTCGAGTTGACCATGGGTAACCCACAAATTACGGTCGGGGCATTACAGGTGAAATCTAAGGGAACACCAACCAGGTCCTAGGAACTACAGAGAGGCATTCCAAGATAAGTACTTTAAGATTTGACTTAAAACTATGGATACCAAAAAGGGACTCAATGGATTCGAGTCTAATTTTGGGGACTTGTAGACTTGCTAGTAGGATTAACCGCACAAGGTGCAAGTGAACCTACAAGAAGTTAAAAGATAGATGGGTGAAAATATGGGAACATTTTAGGAAAGCTTTGTTGTGAAAGGTTTTACTCAGAGATCGACTATGAACAAACCTTCTTGCTAGTAGCCATGCTAAAGTCTATCGAGATTTTTTAATGTCAATATATCATTCTTAAATGATTGTTTTGACAAATTCATAATAAGACATCAGGAAATAAAATTGGGTAAGATTAATAAATCCATTTATGGATTTAAGATAACATCAAGGTCTTGGAACATTCAGTTTGATCAGGCAATCAATCTTTTGATTTTGATCGCAGCTCGAATAATATTTATTTTAATAAGATGTGTGATGGAAATTTGTTAGTATTTCTAGAATAATTTGTATATAATATTCTCCTAATCGGGAACGAGGTGGGTGTATTGTCTTAAAAAAAGTGTGGTTGTTCAATTAGCTCGATATAAAAAACTTAGGGCAAGTTAGTCACATCCTTTTGATCAAGATTACGCTAGATCAGATAAAAATAATGTTTGGATTATCCTAAGTCACCTATATAGATAGTGTAATCACAAGATTAACGTCGAGTCTTAAAAAGGATTTTATTTTCAAGTATGGAATCACTCTATCTAAGGATCGGTTCCCTAAAACACTTGATTAAATAGAAGGAATAAGGAACGTACATTATGCTTCGGCGGTGAGCATCCTTACGTATGTTATATATTTTGTTCTAAATCGAGTGTCTACTATTCCATTTGTAGGGTAAGTAAATATCAATCATATAGTCTTATACATTTTAGCTATAAAGACTTATTTTCCAGTCATCTAAGGATTTATAGTTTTCTACCTTGGAATATGTGGTTAGCCTAGGAGGTGGAGCTATAAGTTGTAAGAGTGAGAATAAATCTTGTGTTGTTGACTCCACTAAAGAGGATGGAATTATTTACACTTCGAAAGTGACTAAAGAGTCCATATGACTTGATAAATTCCTAAGTAACTTGGGTGAGGTTCGTTCTAATGAAATTGTCTATTGCACTTAACTGTGTTCATAGCTAAATGATTACAAGTTCAAGAGAATCCATAATCCATAAAAGGTTAAATACATTAAGCATAGGTTTCATTTAGTTCGAGAGATTGAATTGGGTAGTTGATAAGGTTATGACCAAGGTTGCATTGGATAAGACCTAATTAATTTTTTTACAAAAAGGCCTATAGACTAGCGAGTAAATGGGTTGGGAGTTGAATGCATATGAACAAGGCTTTAAGAATAAGCGGGAGATTGTTGGGGTTTTATTCCTAAAACCATATATGAAATTTACTTTTCAATGAAAGTGTGTCAGTTCATTTTGAAATAAGAATCATATTTGTGAGAGTGCCTTGTATTTATGGCTAAATATATTGTATACTACGTCGTTCAATTGAAATCAGTAGGAATTTCGATGAGTTAGGTTCGACTTGATCACAAGGGATGGGAATTTAGGTTCTAGTATAATTGAACAATTTACAACCTAGATAAGGAGTGATATCCTATCGGTGTAGTTGCGTGTGTAATTCTAGTAGTTTGTCTTGAATTTTGGAAACCTGCCTGATGGGTTGAGAACTTGTTTGATAGTTTAAAATAGGATTGTGATAGGTACATTTATGAGTGTATTAAATAAGACCACCCGTGAGATTTGATTTTATATGTTATATTAGACTTGGCTAATCTCATAACATGTGCAAATGGTGCATAGGTTCTTAATCCCAAGGGTTATTAGGATTGTAATGCTTAATAATTATTGCTTTGATTGTTATGCGTGTGTTTCAATTTTAGATTCGATCAATAAATTCCCACAAGTTGAGCAATCATTATGTGAGTCCCCTTGAGATCATAATTCATAGGAATCCTAATCTAAGAAAGATCTTGAATTTTGATGCTCCCTTGATAGACTTATGAGATTTATTTCTACTAGTAAACCTAACTGATAGATTTTATAATCTGGTAGAGTATCAAATAAGTAAGGTATGAGAATCAAGGAATAAATAAGTTAATTAAGTAGGTTCGAACTCTCTGGAAACCCAGTTTAGTCCAAGCCCGTTTCTTATATATATATATATATATATATTAGTGTAAGCTAGGGTTTTAAGTTGCATGTCCATTATGGAGGGTTATAGAGGGAGATGAAAAAAACTATTCACATTTTTGTGAAGGGACGAGCAAAGAGAAAGTTATTTCTTCCATATTTTACCAAGTTTTCATCTCCAAGAGTTCCCATACATAAAATTTACTTTGGGAAGATCCATACTAGAAGATCTCGGGCTTTCTATGGAATCTATCAAGGTTTTTGGAGACCTTAAGACTATGATAGGGAAAGGGATGGAGTTAGTATATACCATGATAAGAAGAAAAGTAACATAGCTTGTTTGCACGAAACTAAATGGGTTGGTGATAAATCTAGAGAAATAGAAATACAAGGTTTAAATTATATTATACAGGAAAACATAAAAATAGGAACGGAGTTGGAATAATAATATATAAGAACTTTATGGATGATATCATAATCGTTATTCGAAAAGGTGGTAAACTTATACTTGTAAAAGTGGTATTAGGTGAAAATATCATTAATATTATTAGTGCTTATGAACCCCAAGTAGGATTAGATGAGCACACTAAAGTAAAATTTATGGAATAAATTGATGAAATAATTCATGAAATACCTATAGGTCATAAAATCTATATGGGGGGAGATTTTAATGTCCACATAGGAGAGGATCGTGTAGGATATGAGATAGTGCATGGAGGATATGGTTTTGGGTATAGGACCGATGATGGAGATTTTATCTTAGATCTTCTGATGGCTTAAGATTTTGTACTGATAAATACATGTTTTAAAAAGAGGCTTGAACACTTAATAACTTATAAAAGTGGAACACAAAAGTGCCAAATAAAATTTTTCATTACTAGAAAAGGAGAGTGATTAACATGTAAAGACTGTAAGGTTATCCCAAGAGAGATTTTAACCTCACAACATAGGATAATGTGTTGGATATAAATATTAAAAATCAGTCACGAGTGCAACAAGATAAGATTAATCCATGAGCAAGGTGGTGGAACTTATAAGGAGACAAATTAGAACTATTTAAAAATAAAGTGTTAAATGAAGCATCATGGAATATCAAAGAAGAGACTAACATAATATTGAATAAGATGGCCACATGCATTAGGAGAATATGAAAAGAAATTCTCGAAGAATCAAAAGTCAAGGGGCCATCATGTAAAGAAAGTTGGTGGTGGAACGAAGAAGTACAAAATATAGTAAAAATCAAAAGGGATTGCTTTAAAACATGACAAACAACTAGAAATGAAGAAAATTTTGAGAAATATAAATGGGCTAAAAGGAAGTTAAGAAAATGGAAAGAGTTGCTAAGTGTGAGTGCAGAAAAATTCACAATAAAGGAACTACGAAAATAATCACAAAATGCAGAAAGTAAATGGAATCACACACAACAACGACGAATGTGGTTTAGAAACTTTCCTACGTCCATGGAGAGGTTACTTGATCTTATTAAGTGTCTCTCAGCGATTATAATTTTTCATCCCTTTGCCCCAGGTTAGAGTGTACAATTTATAGATATCTCTGTTACAAAGTTTGAGTTGTTTAAGGAACTCCATCATAATTCATGGATTGGCCATAAGGTGCTTGAATATCTCGACCGAGATCCTTGGCATCTGATTTGACCATATCTGCGAGTTTCCTCCTCTAACTAAACTGCCCGTGTTGAAATTAAGTTATGATTTGGGCTGGGCCAAATAACTCAAGTTATCTTAGTCCCTTACTCTCATGAACTTGTAAATAAGGGCTCCCACAATTGCCCCAAAAATCTTTGGGATAATAACCATGGGCCAACAGATTTCAACTGGGTCAGAGGTCCATGGCCTTCAAATGTAGTGAGAGTGTGTGATGGCATTTTTGTAATAATGAGGCTTACACAAAGGGTATGCTCATCTTAAAAAAGAAATTGGAGCACCAAAATCTTCCTGGGAAGTTGAAACTCATCATTAAAGTATTGTAGTGATCAGATGTTGTGTACTCAAACGCTTGTTCACTATCTCTAGTCGTTCTTGTACATACTTCGTTCCTAAGATCCTCTTGCGCTTTAAAAGTCGAAGTGCCCCTTCTTCTCTGCTTTCTCAAGGCCCCATTACTACTTTCAAGTTATAGTCTCTACCACTTCTTAGTTCTTTTCCTTTGTATTATCTAGTTACTGTATTTGGGGTTTCTTCTTACTTGTTCAATTATAGTGATGTTAAATGGTAAATCTGTAGAAGAGTTTAGGTGAAATTATAACATCCCTAAATGGGTGATTATCTATTGTACCCCCTTACTCGTATTGTCCATAAAGTTGATGGGGGGCACTTGATAACTCATGGGAGTTTGACATTCTTAGATTTTTTAAATAGTTTACCATTATTCCTGCTCAATATGTCCCCCAACATATGGAAGATAGTAAACGGTCTCCATAGGATAAATACTCTTTATAGAACAAAGTTGGGTATTACTGAGATACATTACTGTTATGTGTTCTCGAAGACCAAAGAGGGTTTGTTGTGTCTGAAAACCAAAAAAGTCGAGCAAGTTCTGGTGGTAAATTTTTCGAATTCCCACAAAGACTACTGGGAAAGTGGGTTCATTGTAAGGAACTGTCAACACCCTCCACTGTTGGAGGGGGAGAGACCATGTGACCCCAGCTCATGCCAAGAACCAAGAGCCTAACATCAGTGAAATTAATACTAAAGAGATTGTGAAGGCCTGGAACATAAAAGAGAGATTGGCAGAAGGTGAACATCCTAGGTTGAAGACCTTTCTCTTAGAATACAATAACACAGGCACCAGCTTCATCACTCGACCAGTTGATTAGGCCATAATTTTAAAATCTCCAGAGGTAAGTCCTTCTTATCCAGTTCTTATTGAGGAAGACAGTTTTGAAAACAAAGGAATAGATCGAAGAATAAAGAAGTGGAGGAATAGAAGTAGGAGAAGAAGAAGAAGAAGAAGAAGAAGAAGAAGAAGAAGAAGAAGAAGAAGAAGAAGAAGAAGAAGAAGAAGAATAAGAAGAAGAAAAGGACATGGCTACCTTAGTTAAGAAGAGAAGGTTAAGGATTCTTGATGATGATGCTAATCATGAGATCCTTTCTGATAGGATTCCAGCTCTGGAGGTTTTTACAGCAGGCTCTCCCAAAAGGGAAGTGGTTCTGGCCCATCTGATAAGGGGAGAGAGCAAGATAAAGAGAGAAGGAGAGAGAGAGAGAGAGAGAGAGAGAGGGAAAAAAAGAGAAGGAGAAGATGAAAAGAGAAAGAGAAAGAGAAAAAATAAGAAGAAAGAGAAGAAGAGGGTTGAGGCAAAAAAGAAATTAGCTCTACAGCCCTCTGGTGTGCCCACTGTCCCTAGTCTTAAAGGGATAGAGTGGGAGATTTCCCCTTTTTGGCCCCTGATCTCCTAAAAAGATTCGTGCTCGCTGCTAATCACGGGCATTCCTTTAGGCTAGGGCCAGTTCAATTCACCCTCAAGACTGCACAAGGTATGGCTATGGTAAGTCTTTCCTACTTATTTTTTTCCTTTGCTCTTTATGTTTCTTCTCTGATTCTCTGTTATTTTTTCCTATTCATAGACACTGTCTGATATCACTACCCTTCTGGACAATCAATATGATTGCTTTAGAAGGAAGAAGGAGCTGAAAAAAGCCTTGGAGACCGAGAAGGTGGCCTTTATCAACACTCGCCAAGAATGGGAGTGTAAAAAGAATAAAATGTCTAATGCTTGTAATTCTCTTGGGGCTACTCAGAAGGTGCTAATTGGTGAGAAGTTGAAACTTGTGAAGGCTAATAAAAATTTAACTGACAAAGTTGCCAAGTTGGAGGGCAATCATCCCCAAGCCAAGGATAACAGCTATCGTGAGGGATTTTACATAGCTTACGAGGATGTTAAGCGTCATGTGGCTTATTCTTGTAAGGTTTCGTTCAAGAAGGGATGGGACCAAGGTTTGAAGGCTACTAGTACTCCTATAGATTCTGATCTTTTTATCCTTCATTCTCCTGGTTCTGACCTTTATATTAAAGAAGAAGGGGAAGGTAGTGACCATGCTGGTGGCAACACTGAGATTAGTCCTACTGTGATTAGAGGGACTACAAGTATTGACTAAGAGAAGTAGGTGGTCGATAAGGGGAAAGCCATAGTTGAGGGAGATCAGGAGAAAGACTAGGGCTCTTTAGATTAAGAGTTTTTAATTCCCCTTGTACAGTTTTTAATCTTGTTGATTTGTATCCTTATTTTGAGAACTTCGTGTATTGGCCATTGGCCTTATTTTTATGTTATGTGGTAATGAAATTCTCCCATTTACTCATGTGTTATTTTCTTTTATACTGATATACTTGCTTCTGGTTTGGTGTGTATCATTTATAGTTTGCTGATTTAGATCGCTATATTTCTCCCAATTCTTAACTGGGGAGAATTATGGGACCTGGCACCAACCTAAAAGATCGCAAAACTTTTTCAAAAATCTACAAGTCGCTAAGAGCGAGGAACGAGCAGTACAAAAACCAAACTGAAGTGATTGCCAAATTGAAAGATGATCTTCAAGAGATGGAGGAAATAGGGGCCTCTATATAGGAGGAAGTTAATTCCTTGAGGGTCTAACTGTTGGAGAGGACTGAGGTCGACCAAGTGGTTGAGATCCTGCAGTCTGAGAATGATGTTCTAAAAAAAGAGGTGGAGAGCATGAAATATTTTATAGGGGTGCTAAAAGATAATGTCAAGAAGTTGAGATACTCATTTAAGGTGGAACCCAGAGGAGTCTGGGGGAAGCTTATAATGCTGGTTGGGTAGATGCCTCGGTAAAACATAAGGAGGCTAAAAGCATTGCTTTTTCTCGAAGGTGGTTGAGTGCTTTTAAAGAGGCAAGAACTCCAAAATAATCCACGCTTTGGCACAAGTACCAGATTGAATGTCCTGCCTATAGCCAAAATTCCTTCTCGAAAGATGATGAATAGATTCCAACCGATGCTATTCCTCCCCAAATCTTGGATCAAGATCTTGATGTGTCAAAGAATTTTCCCCAAAGTCAGACAATGGTCAAAGGGAAGTTGTAGCAGAATATCTTGCTCGATGCCCTAGCCCCTCTTAGGCCCTTATGTATTTTTGTTTGGCATGTGATTGTAACTTTGTATTCTTAATAAATAATTTTCTTATGTTTTGAGCATATACTGACTACACATGTTTTTATTTTGCCTGGTCGAAGGTTACTTTGTACTTTTATTGACCAAAATGACATTGATTGGCCGATTATAGGCTTTAGGTAGACTCGTACTTAGTTTGAATCATTTTGGGCTTTTGTAACTGACTAAATGATGTTTAAGTATTGGAATTCTGCCTTTCATATGTTTGAACATTCTCCCAGTCCATTATGCATGAGCAGTATCGTTCCATCCACTTTACCTTTTTGGTCGTGTCATCACACTTCCTTAGGATTAAATGAGATGATGGCAAGAATGTACCTGGCTATTGGGCAATCCGCCTGAGCAAGGTTTTTTTCGTCCAACCAGAGTTGGCTTTATTACATAAGGGACCCCTATAGGGATTTTGTTATGACCAAGGCAACTTATGAGGCCTCATGTGTCAGCAACAAGAGCCTGAGGGTGATTTAAAGTGTTTGTATTTCACTTGCTAACCCTATTCATTAAACATTTTGGATATGCACAAAGGAGTTATTATTGGAAAAAGTGTAGATTAAAGAGATATAATCAAGATGAGCTGAGCAGACAATGTAAACTTTGAGAATATATGGGCCAATATGGCATTTATTCATTACAAATTATCTTATCCAGCCACCAAAAAAATCTTCTAACTTAAAAGATCTAAAAGCAAACTTCTTGAGATTGGTTGCATTCCATGATCTTGGTATCTCCCTGCCCTCCAGTGTTTCCAAATGATATGCTCCTTGAAGATCATCTCTGATTATTCTGAATGGTCTTTCCCAATTCAGTCCCATTTTGTCGTCCGATGGTTTTACAACACTGTCGGTGACTTTTCGAAGGACAAAGTCCCCTATTGAAAACTTCCTTGGGTTGACCCTTCTGTTGCACTGCTTGGCTAGCTGCTGTTGGTAGGAGACCTTTGATCAAGGCTAGCTCTCGTTGCTCATCTGTTAGGTCAAGTTCAGTGCGTAGTGTTTTATCGGTGAGGCATTGGTCAACCAGAGTGGTTCTTATAGTGGGGAGGCCTGCTTCCGGAGGGATGACAGTCTCCATGCCATAAGCGAGGGAAAATGGTGTTTCCCCAGTTGGTCTCCTGGGCTTTCTACGATAAGCCCATAGAGAATGAAGGAGTTCATCTAGCTAAGCTCCCTTAGCTCTTTCCAATTATTTTTTCATCCCATCGATCATGGTTTTGTTGAAAGCTTCCTCTTACCCATTATTTTGGGGATACGTCACAAAATTGAAGTGGTGCTTGATGTTGTGCTCATCATAGAAAGCTTAGAAGAAACCACTTTCAAATTGTGTACCGTTATCAGTGATGATGGTCCTTAGTATCCTCCATATGAACCTAGTCTTGTCAGAGTCTTAAATGTTTGCCAATTGTTTTATCTCTACCCATTTGGAGAAGTAGTCAGTGGTGACTAAAAAATACTTATGATGTTTGGATGTAGTAGGTAGTGGTACCACTATGTCTAACCCCCATTGAGTGAAAGGCCATGGACTAGTAAGTGACTTTAGGTCACTGGCGGGTTGGTGAACCATAGGCGAGTTCTTTTGGCACTTTCACATTTATGAACATATGCGCCTGCATCTTTCTGCATGTGAGGCCACAAATATCCTTCCTTAATCTCTCGAAAGGCTAGTGATCTTCCACCTGGATGACTCTCATATATGCCCTCATAAAGTTCACTAAGTACCTGCTCGGCATCTTATGGGTGAACACATTTGAGGTAGGGGACAGTGAATGACTTCTTATAAAGTTTCCCCTCAGGGATAATGTAGAAACGAGCAGCCTTGACTTTGATTTGGTGGGTCAACCTCTTGTCGTCTGGTAGTACGTCGCTCCATAGATAACTGATGGTGGTATCCATCCAACTTGTGGCTTTATCTTTGATGAGGAATATCGCGACTACGATTGTATGATCGATATTGGGTTGTGCGAGGAACTCAATCTGGATTGTCCTTTTCAGGTCAAAGTCAATTACTGAGCTTAGTACTGCTAAGGCATTAGCGTGACTATTCTGTCCTCGCATGAACTGTTGAATTTCCACCTGCTTAAAGTCTCCCATGAGTCCTCTCATTATTAAGGTATGCTCTTATTCGATCATATTTAGCATCGAAGTCTCCACTAATACAATAAGTCAATTTTCCCCCAGTAGTTTGGCTTAACCGATAATCAGAGCTTCATACTCAGCTTCGTTGTTGGAGGCTTCAAAGCCCTGCCTAATTCCCTTATCAATTATGGTGTCTTCGGGAGTTATGAGAATAATCCCCACTCTTGCCTCCTTAGAATTTGAGGCTCCATTAACATAGAGTGTCCAGTCTTTGGACGTTGTTTCATATGTGACCAATTGCTCTACATTCAACTGATCCGCTGGCCAATCTCCTGTGAACTCAGTAATAAAATCTGCTAGGATTTTTCCCTTGATCATTGTTCTTGGATGGAAGTGGATGTCGAATCTCCCAAGCTCAACCGACCACTTCGAAAGATGAATAGAGAGGTTAGCGCCTTGTAGAATGAATTTGAGTGGGTAAGAGGTGATTACTATTATGGAATGGGCTTCCAAGTAGTGCTTCAACTTACTTAAAGAGATCACTAGGGCATAGATGAGCTTTTTCAGAGGTAAGTACTGTTGTTCAGCATCTAGAAGAATCTTGTTGGCATAGTAAATCGGGTGTTGTTCTCCCTTCTTTTCACAAACTAGGGCAGAGCTCATAGCATGGTCTGATACTACTAGGTAGAGGTACAATTGTTCTCCGTCGTTTGAATTACCAGTAGTGGGAGCTTTCTAAGGTAAGACTTGATCTCTCCTAGAGCTTGCAAACAGTCGTCATTCCATACTAGACATTTTTCTTTCTTTAAGAGCTGAAAGAATGGTCAGTAGCACTCAAAAGACTTAGAGATGAAGTGATTGAGAGCCGCGAGCATCCCAATAAGCTTATAAATGTCTCTCAAAGTCTAAGGGGGCTGGACCCTGGTGATTTGATCTAAAATATTATCGATTTGATATGGGTTGGCCTCGATTCCCCTTTTACTCACTAGGTAGACTAAGAATTTTCCTGATTGGACAACGAATGAACACTTACTTGCATTAAGCTTCATTTAATACTTCCTGACGATTTTTAAGGTTTCTAATAGGTTAGAGAGGTGATCAACATTGTTCTTGATTTTGATGAGCATGTCATCAATGTACACTTCCATCATCTCTCCTATCAGTTTGCTTAACATCTTGATTACCAATCTTTGGTAAGTTTTCCCTGCATTCTTGAGGCCAAAAGGCATAACCTTATAGCAATACAAACCGACTGAGGTCATAAAGGAGGTTTTATCTTTGTTGGGCCCGTTTAGGGGGGTCTGATGATATTCAGAGTAAGCGTCAAAAAAGCTCATCCTTTCGTGTGTTACTGTGGCATCAACCAGTTGATCTATCTTCGGGAAAGGGAAGCTATCCTTGGGACATGACCGGTTGAGGTTGGTAAAATTGATGCACACCCTCTAACGGTCATTGCTTTTGGGTACTACCACTGGGTTGGAAAACCATACGGGGATTTAAACTTTCTTGATGGATCCAGCATCCAGTAACTTCCCTACCTCTTTCTCTACTGCCTTAGCCTTCACGGGTGATGTTCGGTGAGACTTTTGAGTAATGGGTTTAAATGTAGGATTGATGTGTAGGCGATGACATGCCAAGATGGGGTCAATCCCAGGCAACTCGTAAGACCCCCACATGAAAACATCTATGTTGATTTTAAGGAGTGTAACTAGTTCCTTTTTCTCCTGATCTGTAAGAGAAGATAAAATCAAAAACTTCCTTTCTGTCAAGTTATCGTCGGCGATAACTTCTTCCAGGCTTTTAACAACCCTATCTGGGAGGTGGACCCGAGTCTCCTCCACTCCTGGTCGACCATATCGTAGTTTCTATTTGGAAAGAACAACCCATTCCTGGGCTTTCTTCTGGGCGTTCTTAGGATCCTTCTTTTTTCCTTTCTTCGGGTGGATGGCTGCGATAAAACACTTTTGGGTTGTAGTCTGGTCACCGCGGATCTTGATCACTCCACGACTTGTGATGCATTTTATCTTTTTATGATAAGTGGATGTGATGGATATCATGGCGTGGATCCATCCTCATACCAAAATAGCATGATACAAGGACTCAATCTAACAACTAATAACTCGATTAACTTTGAGATATTTCCTACCCTGACTGGCAAGGTGATCTTACTTAATAACATGGTGATCCTTACTCTGAAGCCAGCCAATGGAACAATGGCTTCTTTGAGGTCAGTGACATTCAATTTTAGTTTATGGAACAGGTATAGATACATCACTTTAGATGAACTCCCCTAGTCCACAAGTAGTTTGTCGATATCCTAGTTAGCAATCTTGCGTGTGATAACTAATGCGTCATGGTGTGGGGTCCTTACCCTGACCAAGTCTTCCTCTGTAAACATGATGTGCTTTGTGTAATCAACGTCTTCTAGTCACTGACAGTTTCCTACCTGAGTTTTTTCAGGGTCGATATGAAAAGCTTCCATCACTGTACTCACCTTCTTGAGTTCCATTAAAATGGCATTGTCTTGAATCTATTTGATATTTGACTCGCCATGGATCACTGAAAACTCATGTCTTGTATCATCATCGAGAACATTGTTTGGTATTTAGTCTCCGTTAGTTGCGATCCTTCTTTGCCTTTTTTAAAATGTACTCATTGAGGTTCCTTTCCTAAACTAGTTCTTCAAGATGTGACTTCAAATCTTTGTAATTCTCGGTTCTGTGACTACCCTCCTTGTGAAAGGTGCATCTCAGTGCGTTATTCCTTTTAGTTGGGTCATCGTCCATCTTCTTGGGTAATTTGATAAAAGGTTCATCCTTTATCTTGCTAAGTATTTTGTAGATGGGTTCCTAGAATACTGTATTAATAACTAGAATGCCTTGGAGGGGTCACTCTTATTTTCCACCTTCGGATCCATTCTTGCTTCCTTTCTTCTGGGTGTCATTATTTTTTATCCCTTTGTTCACTTTTTCTCTACCATTATCTCCCCACTAGGATGGACCACATCTTTAACCTTAGCGTACTCCTCGATATGAGTAATAATATCATCTATGCTTATGGCTTCCTTCTTGGTGAGGGATTGGTGAAGCAGAGAGGTTGTCAGCAAGACAATTTTGAAGGACACTAAGGAAACATGATCTGAGCAGTCCTTAATCTCGTTAAAAACTTCCTAGTATCTCTTTGCGTAATCCTTGAGGTTCTCCTATGGTTTTTCTTCATAGTAAGCAGTGCATCCATCCGCTTGGGATGGGAGCTACTTATTATGAATCGTGTCGTGAACGCCTCTGTTGGTGCTAAAAAATTCTTGATGGACATGTCAGTAAGCCTTTCAAACCACTTTTATCCTACATCGTGTAGGATAGAAGGGAAGATTTTTCACATGAGTGCATCATTGTGGCTCCACAAAGTCATTTCCTGTTGATACTGCCTGACATGATCTATAGGGTCTATTTTTCCATCATAAATCTTGAACCTGGGGATAGCTAACTTCTTGGGGGATCCTCTCGTTAGATTTCCCTAGAAAAAAAGGGTCTTTATCTGAGAGTTTAGGGATCTTCTGGCGATCTCCTTGGTTGATCTGGCTCCTCGGTGTGCCAGGTATTGGTCCATTTCCCTCCGGACCAAGATCCTTAAATCCTCACTTGGTCGATCATTGCTCTGGTGGCGTCTCTCTTATTGGTCACACTCTGGTCATGCTCACTCTGATCTCTCACGTTTGATTCTCTCCTGGTCACGCCTAGGACTCCTTCCTCGGCTGGGGGAGTTTCCCCCTGAAGGATGGGAGTCCTATATTGACGTCGCCTTGTGTTCCTGGAGAGATCTCTCTCCATTCATTCCATTCGCCTCTTAAGGCGAGAATTCTATTCTTCTTAGCGGCACGTCACCACCTCTTATTCTCAAAGATTGTCTTCATAGGTATCAACCATCCTAAAAATCTGAGTGGACCAAGGCTCTCTTCAGAGGGTTGCATTTCCTGGCGAAACCTTGGGTTTGAATGTTGGCAAATTTCATACCTGACCCTGGGAGGGGCTGGGTGATCTTTCTGAAAGTCATCGGCCTATGGAATGTTGTTACTATGGTGAGATATTATTGTATTTCTGGCAATGAATGCTTTCGTAGGAATACGAGTCGGTTCCCACAGACGACGTCAATTTTGAGTGAATAAAAATTCACAATAAAGGATCATAAAAGGCAGAAAGTAAATGGAATCACATACAACAATGATGAACATGGTTTGGCAACTTGCCTATGTCCATAGAGAGGTTACTTGATCTTATTAAGTGTCTCTCAACGATTATAATTTTTCATCCCTTTACCCCGGGTCAGGGTGTACAATTTATAGATATCCCTGTTACACAGTTTGAGTTATTTAAGGAACTCCATCATAGTTCGTGGATTGGCCATGAGGTGCTTAAATATCTTGATCAAGATTCTTGGCACCTGATTTGACCATATTTGCGAGTTTCCTCCTCTAACTAAACTGCCCGTGTAGAAATTAAGTTATGATTTGGGCCAGGCCAAATAACTCAAGTTATCTTGGTCGGCTACTCTCATGAACTTGTTAAAAATGGGCTCCCACACTAAGTTAAAGGCATATGGTGATCCTTATGAAAAATTGGAACAAAAGAAGGAGAAAAAAGTATTTATAAGCTTGCTAAACTTTGGAACAAAAAAATAAAAAAATTCAATAATGTTAAGTGTATTAAAAGTGATGATTCGAGAGTCCTATTCAAGGATGATGAGATTATGAAAAGATAGAAAGCATACTTGGATAGTTTATTAAATGGATATAATGGAAGTAGAATAGATATAGAGGAACTTAGGAAGGCTCAAGAAAATATATTTTTCGCAAAATTAGTATAACAAAGGTTAGGATTACTAAAAAGGGATGAAAACAGGGAGGGCTTTAGGACCAGATTGTATCCCTATTGAGGTTTGGAAGTGCTTAGGAAAGGAAGGAGTAGGAATTTTACTCCCTTTATCCTTCTCTCTCTCTCTCTCTCTCTCTCTCTCTACGTAAACCCTTTCTAGGGTTTGCATGGCATCACACCCTACTCCCCCCATGGGGGTAGGGTTACCCTCTTCAACCCCATTCATCTAAGCCAATAAGGAAAACCCTACTAATAGCGAGCCTCAAGCACCCAAATCTTTTGCCCAAGCACTTGGTTCCAAAGCTTCAACGAGTTATGAGTCACAGGATGTTACCTCTTATAAAGGGGAACCAGCAATAATATATGAAGATTATAAGCTGCAAGAAATGGCAACACCATTTAAACACACAATAGTAGGAAAATTTTCCCATGGTAGACCGCCAATTGACGATATCCGTAAGTTCTTCTCCTCCCTCCATTTAAAATCATCATCCCATATTGGTCTGATAGACCAAAAGCACGTATTGATTAGGTTAGACCATGAGGAATATTATCACAAAATCTGGTTGAAAGATATATGGTATGTACACAGTTATCCTATGAGAACATTCAAATGGGATATTGAATTCCACCCGAACAGAGAATCATCGATAGTTCCATCATGGATCCTTTTTCCCATACTTCCTATTCACTTATACAATAGGAACACATTATTCTCTATTTCCCAAGTAGTAGGCAAACCCCTTAAAATTGATAATTCAACAAATTCCCTTGCAAGGCCGAACCAAGATAGAGTGTGTGTAGAAGTTGATCTAAAGAAGACTTTGCCATCAAGAGTTTAGATTGGTAATAAAGATAAGAGAACAGGTTTTTGGCAGCCAATAGTGTATGAAGACCTCCGTTCCTTTTGCTTTCATTGTGAAAAGAAAGGTCACCTACAGAACAAATGATATATAAAGAAGGTAGTAGATAGATGTCCAGCCATTCACCTAGCAGAAGTGCAGCAGGATAAAGAGCAAACAAAAACTTGGGTACAAAAATCATTTTATGCAAACGAGCAGGGAAAGCAAGAACTAGAAATTCCAGAAATTGAGCAGTGTGAAATAATTATTGGGAACCAGAAGAAAGTATTAAGGCAAACATTGATATCTGCATTTGTGACTAAAAGAACATCAGGACAGGAAGAAAGTATAGAGATACAAAATATGGTTGGAAAAGGAAATCAAGAGGTCCAGAAACCTTTACAGCAAACTCAGGACAAGGATAGGCAGGATGGAGAGCAACATAAGGTGAATAATTCAGCCTCTCAAACTCAGTTGGAGATGATATTGCTGGATAAAGAAGCAGCTGAAAATCAGGAAGTCAATACAGCAGGTACCAATTATGTTAGTGGAGATATAATCGAGGGGTCACAACATGAGATTGAGTGGGGCAAAACCATAGAGGAGGATTCTAATCAGTGCAACCAGTCTCTAGGTGTTGTAGTTCCCAAAAGGACTATAGAAGATGTAGCAGATGGTTCAAGGAAGGTAAATGTTGTTGGAAATTATGGAAGGGGATGTATTATCGACGGGTCCCAACAAGAGATAGAGTGTGTCAACAGTATTACAGAGCAAAGGTTGAATACCAAGCCAGTGCCTCAAACTCAACTGGAGATGTTTCCTCTGGTAGCAGATTCAACAGTCAATTAGGACTATATTGAGGTGGTTAAGTGTGACAGCACTATAGTGGAGGCTCCTAATCAGTGCTTTCAAAGTCCAGAAGTTGAAGTTCCCATAAGGCCAATAGAAGTTGAAGCAGAATAAGGATTCACAGTTGTTTCAAGGAAGAAAAAATCTTCTGGATGAGGAAAAAGCAAAGCCCCATATGCTGGATCCATAAGAATCCTAAGGTCAAACTCAAAATTTTCAAACTCTCCCAAATCTCAATGATAAGTGCCCTGATCTGGAATATTAGAGGTATCTCAAAGAAAGGAGCTATAAGGAGAATTCAAAGACTTAAGAAAATACACAGTCCTCAAATGTTAGTAGTGCTTGAACCAAAGCAAGAGGTTAGTAAAATTCAGTTTATTTGCTTAAAATTATGCTTTGGCTCTTATGTGTCTAATCAGAATAGCAAAATATGATGTTTCTTTAAAGAGGAGATTATGTAGGAGTTGATTTCCAAAATGAATCAATGTATAACAGTTAAAATCTCTGTGGATGATAGACATATGCAGTATAGTATGGTTTATGCTAGTTGTAACAGGAATGTCAGAAGGGAGTTATGGGATTACATCAATGAGAGCAACACAAATGCTCCTTGGATGATAGGAGGGGACTTCAATATTGTGGCTTCATTAAATGAGAAAGCATGGGGTGATGCAGTTAATTTAGAAGCCATGTACGAGTTTGTGGAGTGCATTGAGTTGAATGGCCTTATAGATGTGGACTTCCAGGGGACCAGGTATACCTGGCATAATAAAAGGGATATGGAGAATAGCATATGGTGCAGATTGGATAGAGTTATGATGAATCAAGCATGCTTGTATATGAACTATAACTGGAGTGTTTCTCATTTAAACAAGAGTTGTCATATCACTCTCATCTTCATCTTAGAGGAGAATCCCACCTGAATGCTACCGCTAGAAGCTTTCGATTCCTTCACTTATAGACAAGTAAAGAAGAGTGTGGTTAAATAATTAAAAGCTCATGGATGCAAGAGACATGTCCAAACCCAATTTCAGCTATATCTCAGAAGTTAAAGGTTATAAAAATAATCTTAGAGCTTGGAGAAAATCCACCTTTGGAGATATTTTTCAACAAGATAGAAATGCAAAGGATGACCTTCTCAATGCTGAGATTTCTTATGAACAGAATCCTACAGAGGAAAATAGAGAGACAAAAAAAAATACTGCTATGTACAATTATAGGCTTAAAGTTGAATCATATTCTTGGAGACAAAAAGCTAATGAAAAGTGGGCAGAAGAGGGTGATAAGAATTCAGATTATTTCCACAGTATAGTTATAGGGAAGAAGAAGAGGTTGAATATCAGGAGAATTAAAAATATTGATGGTATTTGGCTTCATTCAGCAGCAGACATTGAAGAAGAAGCAATAAACTTTTTCTCAAAATAGTTTTCTCAAGATGGTGGTCAAAGTTCAGTTGTTCAGGACCAATTTTTGAAAGTAATTCAACATCAAATCTCAGGAGACATGAACTCTTTCCTAGTCCATTTGCCAACGATGGAAAAGTTGGAAGCAGCAGTAAAGGGTCTGAATGCTAATAGTTAGCCTGGAGTTGATGGCTTTGATGGGAAATTCTTTAATTTCTATTGGGAAGTAGTAAAGGAAGACTTGCTAAAGGCAGTTCACTCCTTATTTGCAGGTAATTATCTTCCTAAGAATTGCACAACTACAAGAATTGCCTTGGTTCCTAAAAAACATAACCCCCAAAATTTTAATGATTTTAGGCCAATTAGTATGAAAAACTTCATAAATAAAATATTCTTAAGGATTCTTAATGATAGAGTATCAAAATATCTCCCATCTATAATCTCTCAGTGCAATCAGGCTTTATTAAGGGGAGATTTATTTCTGAAAATGTCTTATTAGCTCAGGAATGTATGTCTAGAATCAATGAAAAGAATGTGGGGGGTAATATTATCATGAAATTGGATATGTCCAAGGCCTATGATAGAGTTAACTGGTTGTTTCTGATCAAAGTAATGAGGAAATTGGGCTTTTGCGAACAATGGTTAGACTTAATGTGGAGAATAATATCTAATAACTGGATAACCATTATGGTTAGTGGGAAAAATGTGGGATTCTTTCATGCTACAAGGGGTATTCGTTAAGGGGACCCGCTATCTCCAACACTCTTTGTTATTATGGCGGATGTGCTCTCTGGAAACTTACATGAGATAGCTCAAAGCAACGGGTATGTTGGGTTTAAGATGCCAATTTCATGTCCCAAATTTAATCATTTGGATTTTACAGATGACTTGATAATCTTTAGCTCTAGGATGAAGCGAGAAGTTAAGAAGATCATGGGAGTGTTGAATTTTTATGAGCAGGGATCAGGACAATTGGTAAATAAGGACAAAAGCTCTATAGTTATATCTCAGTAAATAAAGCCTCAAGCAGTTTCAAACCTGAAGATGATCACTCAGATGCAATTCAAAAATGTCCCTATGACTTACCTAGGTTGTACTCTATATAGTGGGAGAAAGAGAATATGCTTCTTTGAAAACATGGTGCGTAAAGTGAGAAAAAAGCTAGCTGGATGGAAGGCAAAGTGTCTATCAGCAGGAGGAAAGTTAGTGTTAATAAAATCAGTCCTGGTGTCAATGAATTTATACCTGCTATCAGCTTTATCTCCCCCAAAAGAAATTATTTCCAGATTGAACAGGATTCTAGCTAATTTTTGGGGGGGTTCAAGCTTTGGGGAGGATAGACATCACTGGTGTAAGTGGGATCAGATTACAAGACCTGTCAAAGAAGGTGGCTTGGGGATAAGAGATCTTCAAGAGATTATTAACTCATTGAGCATGAAGTTGTGGTGGGCTTTTAGATCTCAAAAGTCTTTATAGGCTCAATATATGCGCACATCTTATAGTAGAACTCATCATCCTACAATAGCACCTAGAAGGAGTGGAGCTCAAACATGGAATGGGTTTTGTTCAGTGAGATCAGCAGCAGAAGAAAATATGTTATGGCAAATAGGGAAAAGGTGACATATTTATATGCAAAGAAAATTGGGGTTATGAAGGTTGTAAGAATTATGAGGAAATAGCAGATCATCCAATAAACAGTTTCTGGGGACCAAATCAGACCTGGGAGAAACCATTACTAGAAAATTTATTTCCTTCTGCCGTAGCTGCTGAAATTTGTAGATTCAAGGAGATATGGTATGATCAACCAGATACTCTGATCTGGAAACCAAATGCATCAGGAACGTTTACCTCAAAATCTTCATGGGAAATATGTAGCACCAAATACTCCTCCCAAATCAGTTCAAAATTTATCTGGCGTAGTCTAATCCCATTGAAAGTGTTAATTTTTATGTGGAGACTGTTAAAAAATCTTCTTTCAACTGATGATAAAATAAAATCGATTGGAGTAAGGGGGCCGTCTAAATGTAACTGTTTTGTTAGTTCAGCAGAAGAAAGTATAGACCATATATTTGGTTATGGCGAAGTTTCTACAAGTGTTTGGGGAAAATTATTTCTAGAGTATGGGGTCAAGAAAACATCGGGAGGAGTCAGAAGCATCCTTTTTCAATGGTGGTTTCATGGGAATAAAGCAGATCCAGTGATTAATTTTCTTGTTCCAGCCTTAACTTTTTGGTGCTTATGGTTGCACAGAAACAAATATAGGTATGATAATGGTTCTCCAAATGCTAAAGATGTATTGTATCAGGTCAAATATCTAAAAATCCTTTATAGTCCAAGGAAGATCCCCTAATCAGGTATAGCAAGGATGCAAATCAGATGGATCCCTCCCCCATCAGGTGTTTAAAAGCTTAATACAGATGGTAGTGCAATAGGGAACCCAGGCAAAGGAGGGATAGGAGGTATCCTAAGAAATCAGAAAGGTGAAATGTTGTGGGCTTTTAGTGCTCCAATTGGGGTAGTTTCTAATATGGAAGCAGAGGTTTTGGCGATGAAGAGTGAAGTGGAATTCCTAAAGGATCTGGAGCAATATTAAGTAATTATATAGAGTGGCTCTAAGGTTCTTATAGATATTCTCCAAGGAAAGGCTCAAATTCCATGGAAATATCACAAAAAATCTACTAAAGTATATCAAGTGCCCTCTTCAGTATTCTTATAGGGAAGCAAATCAAGTGGCTGATTTTTTGGCAAAAAGAGATAGTATCAATGAAGAAGAAGTTTTCTCCCATTCAACAGGGGAATTTCCAAAACAATTGAAGGGGCTGATTAAAGTGGATTCATGGGGTCTCCTAAATTTTAAGTATGTCTAAGTGTAAATGGAGTTTTATATCCTCAGTGTCAGGATCTAAGCTAGGTTTAATTTGTTCATTTTGTCCATATATTCTTGTAAGGGCTCTCTATTATAAAGAGCCTAATTTATGTTTAAGTCAGGATAGTAGTATTCACGAGGATATGTCATGTACGCTACCAAGTAGAGGCATGTTCTACTGATTATGCCACCTAGAGAGGCTATTTCTCTATTCATCAATAAAACTTGTGGGGGTACCGTCCCTCTTCCCCAAAAAAAAGGAAGGAGTATCTTGGCTTACAGAATTATTTAATAGAACTATAATTACTAATAGGATGACCAAAAAATAGAGAAATAGTGTTTTAGTACCTATTTATAAGAATAAAGGGGAGAGTTATTGACTAATTGGAACAAGTCTATTTTTTTTCACTAACAGATTGGCGTCGTTTGTGGGAACGTGTGTATGATCGTCGTTCTCTATCTCAAACATCCTTATTGAAGAAAAATAAATGATCTAGAGCCCAGTGCCACAAACGAAGGTAATGTAATAACTCGCGTAATTTTGGGCTATTTTAATTATTTTCTGGAAAATGGAGGAAAATAAAGTTTTTGATAAAATTAGTTTTATTGCTCAAATATGTTGGTTATTATTTTTAAAGGCGAGAATTTCAAACGGTTTCGAAATCGGAGTTAAAACGGATTTTAAAATGATTTTTAAATGTTTTTAACTCTTGGAGTTGTTTTGACTTCCAACTCTTCATTTCTTTGCCTTATTTAAAGGAGTCTTTTGGATTCCAACTCTTCATTTCTTTGCACTATAAAAGTAAGTCGTGGGCAAGCCTTTTAACATACTTTTGGCACAAATTTTGGCAGCAAATATATTTTATATTCCACTTCTTTTTATATACACATTGGCCCTTGAGATTTATGAGTTCCAACCTTAGATTAGAGGTGTTCTTGGGGCTATTTTGTTGGAGGTTCTTGGAGGAGTTTTTGTAGATCTTTTGAGTTGATCTTGAGGATGTGATCATTGGTTTCTCATCATGGTTTGAGGTATGGGGTTTTACACAATATGCTCTTTAAATCTCTCGAGAGTTATTCCCTTTGAATTCTTGCGATTATTGAACTCATATTTGAATTGTTAAATTCATTGAAATCTGGAAAATAATTGTTGAAATTATTTTGATTCATGTGGTATCATTATATTGTTGTTGAGCACGTTTTCATGAGATTTTAATATGGCACGAATGTTGTGAACCCGCCAAAATACCTATTCCCGGGCTATGGCTTGATAAAGCATATGCGAATGGGGTGAGGCCTGGTTACCCATTGATGTGTTGTTGAGAAATTATATTGATAAATGCTTTGAGATTTGCATTTTGATTTGAATATTCGTACTCGTATTGTTACGTTTTATTCGTTGCTAATCCGTATTTGTTGAGCATAATTCTTGTCGTATTGTGTACTTCCCCATATTTTCTTTTAGTTGGCAAGTTAGCGTGGATTTGAGCGCTATGGACCAATTGGGATGATTTTAGCTAGGATTGTTTGGAAAAGATTTGTATTATTTATTTTGTTGTATAGAGCATTGGAGATTTGTATTTTTATTCGAGTTAGATAGTTGTAATTTTAATTCGAGAGACTTGTTGTAATTGAAGAGATTGAGATTAGTGGATTTATATTATTGTGGATTTATTTAGATGCTCTATACCTTGTTATTTATAGAATTGATTTATTTTATCGCATTAGCGCTCCGTTCGCTCTCCCCGGGCGGACGGGGTTGTTACAGGTAATCCTCCTGTTTCATATGCTCCTCCTACAGTGGCCGACCTAAATAGAATCCTTGCCAGTATCATTAGGGAACACGATTCCATGGAAGAGTCAGTGAGATAATTATCACAATCACTACAAGATAGGTCTTTAGTATTATAAAGGCATCAAGTCGTTCTATCACTGAGGAAAGAAATGCCACCTCCACCTTATAAGCATATCCGACCTAACTATTACAGATCATCACATGATAAGACTTATCACCCAAGAATCAGTTCCTCAATCAGAGCCTTAGAGTCTTATGATGACCATTCTTTCTCTCTTAAAAGACCAAGCATCTGGGAAAGATTTAGTCGAGCTTCGCCTTTCGACCGATTTGGACCCTAAACAAACTAAAATCCTACTAGATCGTTATCCAGTAACTTGGAACATCTAGCTGACCAACATGAACCCTCAATCAGATCAAGATCAAGCGTCCGACGATCTGTACGCACCAAGCAGACTTCACAGGAAGAGAGTTTAACACAAATACATGGTTGGGACGACCGAGCCGCTTCGTATAAATCTGATGCAGGAAATCCTTCGTGGAAAGGATCAATCCAGCGGTTGGAAGATCGGCTAGGAGAGATGGTAGACACAAAAAATCTCTTGGATCGAATTTTTGTTAAAGGATCCCCTTTTATTCAGGAAATTATGGATTTCCCTACTCCATCTAACTTTAAAGCTCCCATGATCACCTCAAATATGATGGCAAAACTGATCTAGTTCTACGTATTAAATAATATTAAGTTGTCGCTGACATTTATTCGGCCCCCAATGAGATGAGGTGTAGAGCATTCTCAACTACTATTACGAGTTCCGCTCAGATATGGTACAATAACTTGCCCCAAGGAAAAATTATCAACTTTATTTAGCTTGTCGAGATATTTAATAGAAATTTTTATTACAAGGCCAAGCTAGTAAAGAGAGTAGCCCATGTATTGAGCGTACGACAACAAGTAGGGGAAACAACCAGGGAATACATCACTCGTTTTAATAACAAGAAATTAGAAGTGGTAGATTACGAGGAAAAAACATCCATCACTGCTCTCATGAGTGGATTGCTTCCCGAGAAACTATACTACACTCTGGCCAAAGATCCTCCTAAAACTATGACTGAGCTCATGGCTAAGGCGGGAAAAATAATGAATGCCGTGGAAGAAATGGCTTCAAAGTAGAATCTAACCACAAAGACCAAGAAGAAATAGCAGAAGGAGAAGAAGTCAAATAAGGATACAAGCTCAAAACATATGGAACCTATACCCGATTGAGTTTTACCATTCAGCATATACTTAGAAAATTAAACACAATAAGGATTTGCGAGCGCCGGAGAGGTTGAAGTCACCCACTAGTAAGAGGGACAGGTCTAAATATTATGAATTCCATAAGGATCATGGTTATACAATAGATAACTGCATATCTCTAAAAAATGAGGTAAAATCTCTCATTCGTCGAGGGAAATTGAATAAGTTCATTGATTGGCAAGAAGGCAGAGAAACAAGAGGAAGGTCAAATTCTCTAAGCAATCCCAGAGATGACAGGAAGAGAAATCATAAATATGATTATGAGGATGATCCCGACCTGTCGAAGAAGCCCAAGTAGCCAGAAAGTGAGGTATTTATGATTAGTTTTGGTTCATTTGATTGTCATGTAATTATAGGTGGCGATGCAGGAGGAGGTGATCACACCGTCAAAAGAAAATCTTACTTGAATGAGGCCCAAACTTGTTCTTATATCCAGAAAATCAATCTAAATGAAGACGATTGGACCAGGAAGGTCAAAAAAGACAAACTGGTAATCGATTTTTCTAAGAACGACCTCTCTGGGGTACTGTATCCCCACAATGATCCATTGGTCGTTAAGTTTAGGATCCAAGATGTTATTATCGTTCGGGTTTTGATTGATAATGGGAGCTCGGGAGATATTATGTTTTAACCTTACTTTCAGAGTTTCGACTTAATGCTTAGCCAACTGGAACCATACCACAGGACATTAATAGGTTTTTCTGATGAAAAAGTTTACCCTCTTGGGATAGTTAAGATAAAGGTATTGATCGGCACCTGGACGGCAAGTCGTACTAAGAAAATATACTTCTTCATGATGGATAAAAATGTTCAAGGTTCCTACAATATGATCCTCGGTAGGGTAGGGTTGAAGAAGTTTGAAGTTATAACATCAATAGTCCACCAATGCTTAGAAGTTTCCAACTCATTTTAGGGTAAGTGTTGTGAAAGGTGACCAAAATGTGTCTAGAGAGTGTTACCACTCCTCAACCGAGCAAGAGGATTTAATTGAATTAAAGAAGAAGAAGGCTACCACCTATCAGGGGGATACCACTAAGCCTAATAGTGAACCTAATGTTGAAACTTTAGATCCACGAGATGAGATAAATTTAGTCAAGGGTAAGATTGTGGAAGCTACTGAAAGCATTATCCTCGACGACGAGAAACCAGAGAGAACTACGCAGATAAACTCAACATTAGATCTAGTCCTGAAACAGGAATTGAATATGTTCCTGAGGCAACGGAGAAATGTATTTTCTTGGATCCATTCTTGGATAACTTGATTCTTTTCGGGACTAAAATGTATTTTCTTGGATCCATGAGGATATGCCTGGGATTGATCCCAACTTCCTTTGTCATGAGCTCAATATCAATAAGGATGTCAAGCCTATCAAGCAGAGATCAAGGGTTTTTAGTCCCGAAAAGAATCAAGTTATCCAAGAAGAAGTCGAGAAACTTCAAAAATCCCAATTTATTAAAGATGTGAAGTATCCGTCCTGGTTGGCCAATGTTGGAATGGTCAAAAAGAAGAATGATAAATTGCAGATGTGCATGGATTTCATTGATTTAAATAAAGCCTTCCCAAAAGACCATTTTCCCTTGCCTAAAATTGATCAATTGGTGGATTCTATGCCGGGACATGAGCTTTTAAGCTTCGTGGATGCCTATTCTCGGTATAACCAGATTAAGATGAAACCAGAAGATAAGGAAAGAACAACTTTTATCACCAACTGAGGAACCTATTGCTACAATGTAATGCTCTTTGGGATAAAAAATTTTGGAGCAACCTACCAAAAGGTTGCTAAATAAGGTATTTGAAAAGTATATAGGCAAAAACATGGAAGTTTACGCAGACGATATGAAAACAAAAAGCAAGATGTCTTTGGATCATATCAGGGACCTTGATTAAACTTTTGATCAGCTGGAAAAGCATCAAATGAAGCTAAACCCGACCAAGTGTGTGTTCGGAGTACATGAGGGTATATTCCTCGGATTCATAGTCAATCAAAGGGGCATTGAAGCTAATCCAACAAAGATCAAAGCTTTGATCGAAATTCAATCACCGGTTTACAAAAAATATGTACAAAGGCTCACTAGAACGGTGGAAGCTTTAAACAGATTTGTTTCCATGGCAATAGATAGGTGTTTGTTATTTTTCAAGGTGTTGAGAAAGACGTTCGATTGGAATGCAGAATGCTAATAAGCTTTTCAAGAATTGAATAAGTACCTAGGATCACCTCCTTTGCTATCCCGGCTAGTTTTGGGAGAAAAATTGTACTTATACAGAGTTATTTATGAATCTGCAGTTAGCTCGGCCTTGGTTAGATTGGATAATAGGATCCAAAAACTAGTGTACTACACAAGCAAAGCGTTCAGGAGAGCCTAGATCATGTATCCACTCTTGGAAAAGTTGTCTTTAGCACTTATTGAAGCTTCTAGGCATATAAAACTCTATTTTTAAGCACACGCTATAATTATGTATAGTGATCTACCTCTTCGACAAGCGCTCCACAAGCTTGAGAAGTCAAGTAGATTGATGTACTGGGCAGTAGAGTCGGGAGAATATAATATCATCTACAAACCAAGGTCTTCATTGAAAGGCCAAGATTTGGCGGATTTTATTGCTGAGTTCACCTATCCAGAGGTTTTCGACCAACAAAACTTTCTTGCCGAGTAGACTTCTGAAGAAAAGAGCTCAGCTCAAAAGCAAGTTAAAGTTACTGTCGATAACCTTGAATCATACCGAACTCAAGAAGTAGACCAAAAATATGCAAAGGAGAGTAAGAAAATATTCCATCATGGAATTATGTCTGGACACAGCTTCAACAATGATATCCCATTATGGAATTTGTACTTCGGTGGTTCTTCGTGTGCGACTGGAAGTGGAGCAGGTATAATCCTCAATACTCCAGATAATATTGATATTGAATATGCACTTATATTTCAATTCAAATCATCAAACAATGAGGAATGATATGAAGCTTTGATAGTTGGACTAGATTTGTCCCCGAAAAAGTACCACTTAAGTTGTTTAATTCAAGATTAAACAGTATAAATGGCTCCGAACAGTTTTTTGAAGAAACTATTTTCTTAAAATAAACATCCAACACAAGATGTGTATAAAAAAAATTATGAACGAGATATTTCAGATATTATGTATCCAAGTTTTGAAAACCAAAACTAAAACAGTTTTAAATCAGCACGCCAATAGAAAGGGATGAGAGGAAGATTAAGTATGCTAGTGCACAAGATTTTAACGTGGTAAAACCCAACCTAATTGGGGAAACATCCATGGAGGTCTTTAGACCTCAAAACAAAAATCCACTAAAATAGAGTAACAGATTACAAACTATTTAACAAATTATACATACAATCAGATCTAATCTAAGTTCAGAAATTATACCAACTCCTCTGGATTATTCTGACTTCTCCCAAGGCTCTGATGTTGTAAATGTTCTCTAGGCTTTGTAACTCACTCCCTTTAGCTTTATGTCGACTCTTAAAGTCCAAAATCTCTCTACCAGCACGTTTTAGTGTTATAGTGTGAAAGTGTTGTCATGTGATGTGCCTAACACATGCATACAACTCACACACACTTATTGCAGACAGAATGCTTCAAATTACAAACAGAGTTTTAATATGCAAAAGAAATTTCCAAACTCAGTTTAATCAAAACTCTCAGACTTTTTGATCTTTAAATTTATCCACAAATCAAGAGGGAATCTTGCTATATAAAAGAGCCAGGATCCTAAAAACTTTCTTTATTCGAAAATGTACAGTTATTTCACAAAATGTGAAATATATGAAAGTGTAAACTCCCAATCAAGATCTTAATTATATGTAAGTCTGGAAATTCTCAGAAACTAAAATTAGAAATGATTTTGTTGGTTTAGGTTTTGAAAGAAACAGAAAATTTTAAAAACAACCAATAAAATAGAGATTTCTCGAAAGAAGAAATCAAACTCGGTAATATCTACGTGATATGTATCACTGAGTCTCAAATCTCAACTTTCTATGAAAGAAAATGAGATCAGTACTACGTGACTTAGTTGGATAAGATATTAAGAACTAGAGAGGATGGATCTTCTCAAAACTCAAACTAACTCAACTCACAAAAGGATTTTCAGGTGGCCGAAGTTAGTTTAGGGTTTTATTTTCTCTCTCTCTTCTCTCTTTTTTTATCTCAAAGGTGAAATGATCCAAAAATCGTAACCTTTACACGTATGGGTTCTATTTATACTGAAGCATGGAAGGATCTGGAACATCGAAGAAAATCAACGATCAGGATTGAATTTAAAGGATCGAAGTAAATCTAACGGTTGTCAAAGCACCGCTTTTAAAAACGCTCTGATTGGTTCAAAAGTTTAACACTTAGATTGAATAAGAAAACATACAGACCATTGATAAGATTGATCCAATGGTTCAACTAAGGTCTCATATATGTGTGGTAGAGAAAACACAGATCTAGCCGTTATAAGATCACCACGTGTAAGGTTATGATCAACTGGAAAACGTGTGTTTTGAAGATTGAAAAAATTCAATTTTCCCTCACAATATTATCTAGCGCTTTTGGATTCTACCCAAGCAAAGTTTTAGGAACTTAGGGAAATTATAAAACATCCCCAAAACTTTATAGAATCCAATTTTAAATGTCTAAAAATAGTTTAAAAAATTCCTAAAAATGATTTAAAATATCCCAAAAAATGTAGAAAATCATTTTGATGGGATTTAACTCACATACACCCATATTATGAAGATTGCAACACATAAATGCAATCCTAGGTGAGGTGTTGGTGTTCTACCTTTAGGGACTTTTAGAGGAATTCATATGTAGAGTCTAAGGCTCTTTGGTAGACTAGGATGTGACTCAATTTTGTCACTATTTCCAAACTAGATGAGCACCTATATAGTATAGACTCAAGTGAGTCAAAGATATAGGGTGCGTCAATCTCCCCTTTTGAAAATATGAGACAAAATCTCCTTTGAGTGATCGAGGACTCGTAAGGATACAAAAGAAATAAGAAAATTCTATTCCTATACAAAAATTTTATCTACCCAATATCCTAGAAAAGGAAAACTACATAACTCAACTATTTACAGATCAATACACCATCAAAATTCTGGTGTGAATGAAGGTATTGATTCCTGAAAAATGAGATAACTAAGATAAAGCTTTTTAGTTGATAATATAGCAAGAAAGTTCAAGTAGATTCATATTTCTCCCTCATTTTGTCTCAAATGGACAAAAGGGCAAAGAAAACAAGTATGAAACAATAAAATAGTATTCTGCCATAACCATACTAATAGATTTGCGTAAAGATTCTAATCGAAGATAATCCAATGGCTTAGTAAGCTAATTGCAATTCAGTAGGCAGGTAATTAATTTCTAACTCCTTAGATTCAACTAACTCGCATATGAAATGATATATAATTTTAATATGTTTGGTACGAGAGTTCTGAACTGGATTTTTAAAAATATTAATCGCGCTTTGATTATCATAATAGAGATGTAACTTATCTTCAATTATACCGTAATCTTTTAGTATTTGTTTTAACCAAAGTAATTGAGCACAACAACTTCCTGCGGTAATATATTCGGATTCGACAATAGATAAGGAAGTGCAGTTTTGTTTCTTACTACTCCATCCTACCAAATTGTTACCAATGTAGTAACATTCTCCTAAAGTACTCTTACAATCATCGGAACACCCAGCCCAATCAGCATCAATGTATCCTACTATAGTACTAGAAGTGTCTTTAGTGTACCAAAGTTCTAAATTTAGAGTGCCTTTAATGTATTTGATAATTCTTTTAACGCATAATATATGACTCTCTTTAGGATTGTTTTGATATCGGGCACACACACAAACAGAGTACATAAAATCAAGACATGAGGGAGTAAGGTAAAGTAATCTTCCTATCATGCTACGGTATATAGTATAATTGATAGTTTTACCGTTCTCATCTTTTGAAGGTTTGACAAAAGTACTCATAGGAGCCATAGCTTCTTTGTTATTTCTAGGCCAAACTTCTTGACAATCTCTAAAGCGTATATAGATTGCGATACAAATAATCCATCTGAATTTTGCTTAATTTGGATTCCTAAGAAGAATCTTAACTCCCCCATAAGTGACATATGGAATTCTTTATGCATAATGTCAGAAAAGGTTTTGACATCTATAGGGGAGGTAGATCTGAAAATGATATCGTCTATATATACTAGGGCTATGGTAATGTTTCTATCAAAGTGTTTGACAAAAAATAGTTTGATCATTCCCTCCTCGTTTAAAACCATTGTTTATAAGGAAGGTAGATAGACATTCATACCCAGCTCTAGGATCTTGTTTTAACCCATAAAGAGCTTTCTCAAGATGGTAGACGTTATTTGGATGATTAGGGTCAATGAACCCTTTGGGTTGTTCTATGTAGGTCTCTTTAGTTAAGATGCCATTAAAGAAAGTAGATTTAATATCCATTTGATATAGTGTGAAATACAAATGACAAGCTATTGCAAAGACTAAGCGAACAGGCTCAAGGTGAATGATGGGTTCAAAAGTTTCCTCGAAATCTATTCCTTCAATCTGAGAGTATCCCTGGGCAACTAATCTAGCTTTATTCTGAATAATCATCCCAGATTTATCTATTTTATTTTTAAAAACACAACGTGTGCCAATAGCCCTTTTATTTTCAGGCCGGGGTACAAGATACCATACATCATGTATGACAAATTAAAGAAGTTCTTCCTGCCTAGCACTTATCTACAATAGGTTATTCAGTGCTTTATTAACATTCTTTGGTTCTATAAGAGACACAAAGCATGCATAATGAGCAAGAGTACATAGTTGGGATCTTGTACGAGCTGGGTCAATAGGATTACCAACTACACTATTTAAAGGATGATATTTGGAAACCCAGTTAGGCACTTTAGGGGTCTCAGTTGGTAAGGACTCATCTATCTTTGGAGAATCATAAGTTAAAAGGATTCTGGATTCATCCACTATAGTTGGTCCTTTGATCTTACTTTATACATTAGTGTCACTGACAACCACATTAATGGATTCCATTATGGTTTTGGTACGAAGATTGCAAACACGATAGGCTCTACTATTTGGAGAATATCCTAATAAAATAGCTTTATCTCCTCTGGTTTTGAATTTGGGCAGATGTTTTATATCCTTGCAGACATAACAAGTGCTACCAAAGGTTCTAAAGTATTTTAGGATAGGTTTCCTCCCATACCAATGTTCATAGGATGTTTGTTTGGTATTTTTCCTTAGATAAACTCGATTTATTATTTGACAGGCTGTATGAATGGATTCTACCCAGAAATATTTAGGTAGGTTATTCGCATGAATCATTACACGGGCCATTTCTTTAAGAGTGTGATTTTTATGCTCAGCAATTCCATTTTGTTAAGGTGTCTTAAGGGCACTAAATTCAATTTTGTAACCATTATAGTCACAGTATTCGATGATGCCTGAATCTATGGATTCACCTCCTCTATCACTATGCATTCTATCTACTTGGGAATCCTTTTCATTTTCTATACGAACTTTCAAAACCTTATGGAAAGTTTCTAATTTGTGTTTTAAAAAAATAACCCATGTAAATAGAGTGAAGTCATCAACCATAACTAAGATACAAGTGTTGCCAAAAAGACTAACAGTACGAGAAGGACCTATTCGGTCCATATGGATGAGTTCTAAAGGTTTAGTGGATAGAACTTCTTTAATTTTCTTGTGGGGAGCCTTAATAATTTTTCCTTCTTGACAGGGACCACATATGATGTTTGAAATTGGTTTAATCTTAAGAAGACCTCTGACTATCTCTTGGGAGCACAATTTACTAAGACTGTCATAATTAATATGACCCAACCTATTATGCCATATCTCATTGTCATCCATTCTAGAAATGTTACAAACCTCTGTACTTGGATTAACTGTGTAACAGTTATCTGGAGTAAGGAGTTCTATAATAACGCAATCACCTTTTTCATTTAAAATTTTGTAGTTGTTCTTTGAAAAGGTGACAGTATGGTTGGAGTCACAAAACTGAGATATACTTAGTAAATTAACTTTAAGACTTTTTACCAAGAGAATATTTTCAATAATAGGTAATCGTTTTTCATGGAGTGTTCCTTTACTAATGATCTGGGCTGATACACCGTCTCCAACTAAGACTTTTCCTCCAGAGAAGTTAGTTTTGTTTGAAAGTATGGAATCATCCCCGATCATATGTTTGGAACATCCAGAGTCTAAATACCATCCATATGCTATATGTTCAGCTTTAAAAGCACCGATCACAATGTTGCATTTCATTTGGGGTAATAAATCATCTTTTCTAACCCAAATTGCTCTAGTTTTCAATTTGCGCTTATTAGCTCGTATTTGATAAAACTTGCAAGCTTCTGTCTTTTATTTAAAATATTTTTGTGTAGGTTTATTAGGATTTAGATAGTTTGAGCATTTGGTTGAAAAAAGAAGCTAGGATTCCTTCTTGTTGATGGTCTTTTAGTATTAGATCTTTTCTTCCTATTTCGATAGTTAGAATTCTTGTCAGGCTACCTAGGCAGGACATAATTGTTTTGACTTCTCCTATAATAGTTGAAGTTATAGTAAATAGGAGAGTTATATACTGGTTTATATAGATGTTTGGAATAGCAACCATGAATAGAATGTTCATAGACATGACAATAGGAGCAGTAAAGATAGTCCGTAGAACTCTTAACCTTAGAAAAATTATTATTCAATAGTTTGTCTAGGTTTTGAGCTCTAGTCTTGTTCCTAGGTGGAACAGGTTGAAATGATGAATCAACTTGTCTAATAGGAGGGCAGACGTATTTAGCCTTATTTTCAACATTACGCTTAGAGTTACTTGATTCACCAATGTCTAACTTTTGTTGTTTTGAGTCAAAATCATTTTTTAAATTTTGAAAATCTGGACAAGTTTCAAAAGGTCTTTTGCCACCAGACACGAACTTGATAGGTTTAAAAGTTTTTATTTGCTTGGAATTATTGGGCAAAAAGCTTATTCTAGTTCTATCATGAGAAGTATTCTTACTTTCAACAACACGGTCTTCAAAACATTTAGAGTTATTTTCAATTTAGCAAAATTTTTGAAGACTATTGATGTCTTTTCTTTTGTTTGTTCCAATTCTAACATCGTCCCTTTGTATTTATTTTTTGTAATTTCGTTTGAGTCAAACAACACTTTTAATTTTTGTTCAAAAGTTTTAGTTTCATTCTCATGAGTTAGACATTGCGAAGTGTACTCTTCAGCTTTTTGTTTGATCATATGACTTAGGGTTTCTATCTTTTGTGTAAGGTCTTTGACAATGTTTTCAAGTCTAGTTCTTTTCTTGAGATTTTTTATGTACAGTGTGTGAATGTCGGGAAGGTCTTCATTGTCGGAGTCACTAAGTGTGCAGTGTCCCCTAGCAATTCATTTTTAGGACTCACACACCCATTGGCATCAATAATAGATCATTCCCTTTGACACACACACACACACACACTGCATTTGAAATATTATCAGCATTCTCAAGTAACAAAGTAGACAAATCAATAGGGATAACATCATTCAATATAGCATGATCAGATTCCTTATCATTTGTGTATACGATTTTAGCAAAGAATGACATATAAGGGTCATAAGTATTAAATGAATCTGGTTCATCAGTTTTTGATTCACTTGAGTCATCCCAAGTCTTGCATAAGTTAGCCAGGGTGTTCTTATTCTTATTCAAATTAACTCTACAATCACTAGCTAAGTGTCCTAACGTGCCACATTTATAGCATCCAATGTTCTTAAAGTCTCTGCTAGGTTTGTTGTCAAGTCTTTTCTCATGAGGCCTATTATTAAAGTTGTTTGGATAGGTAGGTTTGACTTGTCTACTTGTAATATTATTTCAAAATTTTCTTGAAATGTTTAGACATTAAGGCAATCTGGTTATCCAAGATTTCTAAATTACAGTCCTCAGCATGATCTAAGTCAATTTCAGGCAAATGACATTCAGGTTTAGTCAACTTAGAGGTAAAGACAATATTGGAGGCCGACTATTTCTTATGGGTTTGTATTAATTGATTCTTAAACTCTAATTCCATTTCCACATTTCTTAGCTTGCTACTGAGGAGTTCAGGGGTAAGGTTTTGATCGTCCGTCTCCTCAATTGCATAGCGCTTATTGTCAAATTTTTGTTGAAGTGACCATAGAATTTTAGAGATAATTTATTTCCTATCATAGATTATCCCATTAGCATGCAGCTTAGTCACTATGTATGTCAACCTAATGTAGAAGTCATCAAATGACTCAGTCTCAGTCATGACTACAGTGTTGTACTGTTGGATTAACATTTGGGTTTTAGAATCTTTAACACGTGTGTCTCCTTCATGTGCAGTCACTAGGGTGTCTCATGCTTCTTTAGAGGTAGTACATAAAGATATCCTCTTGAATTATTGTTCATTGATAGACATGAATATAGCATTTTTGTGTTTATTATTGTTAAGGGAAGTTTGTTTCTCTTCTTTAGTGAATTCACTTAGAAACTTTCTAATCCTCACAGTACTTCCTTCAGCGGCTGATTTAGAAGGGAAGTTTAGGGTTTTATTTTCTCTCTCTCTCTCCCTTCTCTCTTTTTTTCTCTCTAAGGTGAAACGATCTAGATATTGTAAAAGTTGCACGTATGGGTTCTATTTATACTGGAGCATGGAAGGCTCTGGAACATCGAACCAAATCAATAGTCACGATTAAATGTAAAGCATTAAAGTAAATCTAACGGCTGTCAAAGCACCTCTTTTAAAAACTCTCTGATTGGTTCAAAAGGTTAACACTCAGATTGAATAAGAAAACATGCAGGCCATTGATAAGATTGATCCAACGGTTCAACTAAGGTCTCAGTTATGTGAGGTAGAGAAAACAAATATCTAGCCGTTATAATATCACCACGTGTAAGGCTATGATCAACTGAAAAATGTGTGTTATGAAGATTGAAAAAATTCAATTTTCCCCCACAATATTATCTAGCACTTTTGGATTCTACCCAAGCAAAGTTTTAGGAACATAGGGAAATTATAAAACAGCCCCAAAACATTATAAAATCTAGTTTTAAATGTCTAAAAAAAATTTTTAAATCATTTAAAGTATCCCAAAAAATGTAGAAAATCATTTTGATAGGATTTAACTCACACACACCCATATTATGAAGAATGCAACACATATATGCAATCCTAGGTGTGGTGTTGGTGTTCTACCTTTAGGGACTTTTAGAGGAATTCATATGTAGAGTCTGGGGCTCTTTAGTAGACTAGGATATGACTCAATTTTGTCACTATTTCCAAACTAGATGAGCACCTATAAAGTATAGACTCAAGTGAGTTAATGATATAGGGTTCTTTAGGCCCATTCATTAGGCGTCAAGAAAGTAATGGCGCACATCAATTCTCAGCTAGTGGTCGACCAAGTGTTTCAACTATATGGAGTCAAGGGAGAATTGGTGACCAGATACTCTGCCAAAACCATGGAAGTTATTTCTAAGTTTTCAATTGTACAAATGAATAGGGTCCCTAGAATAGCCAACGCTCGAGCAGATTCACTTGCTCGACTGGCTTTAGTAACCAGAATTAAACTTAGGCGCACCATCTTAATAGAGATCCTAGCTAATCGGAGCATTAACGAGGACTTAATGGTTAATTTCATTACCGTAGATTTGGGACCTTTCTAGATAGACCCAATCAATGCCTATATTGAAGATGGAATCCTACCACCTGATCTAAAGAGACTAAGAATCTCCAATATAAAGCGACAATATATGTGTTGGACAAAGGGGTTTCATAAAAAAGGGGATTAACAATCTCCTTATTGTGTTGTGTTCATCCAATGGATGTAAAAGATTTGATCAAAGAGGTGCATAAAGGTTCTTGTGGATCTCATTCAGCTAGTCGGTCATTGCTTCAGAGAATAAACACTCAAGGATATTATCGACCGACTATAAGGGCAAATTGTAAAGCCTTTGTAAGAAATTGTGACAAGTGCCAGAAGTTCTCTGCCATTCATAAAGCACCCAAAGCTGCTTTAGCACCAATAACTTCATCATAGCCATTCGCTATTTGGGGAATTGACCTAGTCAGCCCGCTGTTGACCACTAATGGAAGGTTCAAATATTTGGTCATTATTGTTGATTACTTCACCAAATGGGTCAAGGCAGAACCATTAATGGACATGACTTATGAGAAGGTGTATCAATTCATTTGGAAGAATATCATATGAAGATATGGACTACCGTATGCCTTCATTTATGAATCATGGAACTCAATTCGATAACGATGAATTTGAAGCATATTGTGTTCAGTCAAAAATCTAAAGACACCATTCTGCACCATCCATCCTCAAAGTAATGGTCAAACATAAGTAACAAATAGGAATTTGCTCAACGGACTAAAGAAGAGGCTTGATACTGGTAGGGGAAACTGGATTTATGAGTTACATTATGTTCTTTAGGCTTATTGAATAACGTCAAGAACAGCAACTGGGGAGACACCTTACAAGCTTTCATTTGGGACTGAAGCCATGGTACCAGCCAAGATAGGCCTACCAACCCACAGGCTACTGAATTTTGATTCTTCGACTAGTGACTTGATACGACGACTAGATCTAGATATGTTGGAGGAAGTCTAAGAAGATGTTGCTCTGAGAAACGCTATATACCAACACAGAACTTCTAGCTTCTATAATAAAAAGGTCAAGCCGACCAACCTCAAGGAAGGCAATTATGTCCTTAAGAAAGCTATCCAAAATAATAACAAGATTGAATCTAACTGGCATGGCCCATATCGCATTTCAGTTTTCATGAACATATCGGATTGAAGCATTAGAAGGAGAAGAATTCAAAAACCCATGGAATGCCGAGCACCTCCAAAAGTATTATCAATGATTCAAGGGATTATTCCTATTGTATTTGTTTTGCTCTATGTTTTACAATACCCTTCAATTTATTTTTGATTTTTTTAAAGTATGCCAATATAATCTCCCCAAAACAACAAATAAGAATTTCTCTTGGTCTTCAGTTATTGTCAATCAACATTACATGCATACTTAATCAGGTCAAACTTATCTACCAATATGTCGATTGGTTACCGATCAGCCGAACATACTAAATCAGGTTGAATTTATCAAATTTGAGATGCACCAATAGCTAGAGGCACAATTTTTTCTCCCTCAAATACAAACTTCCTGTATGACTTTGTACATACAAGTCAGGAACAAGAAGTAATTATTACTTCGTGTATGGCTCTATATAATCAAGTCACGAACAAGAAGTATTATCCAACTAAGTTCAGGAATAATTTACTTTATGTATGACTTAATCATTGACAAGTCAAGAACAAGAAGGCTGTAAAACTTCATATACAACTAAAAAAGTTACAAACAAGTTTTACCCGACTAAGTTAAATTTAGGAAGACATGTAAAAATTCCTAAATATTGGAATACAAACATATATTCCTCATACACTTGGTCACCACTATTAAATAATACTAAATTTGGATTAATATATCTAAGTGCCTTAGTAAAATCGATGGCATTACAATCACAAGTTGACTGATTGCTTAAAATAATCACAGGTTAACAATACAAACATATGGATTTTCATTCATACAAATTATATTACATTCAAATTAATAACAGAATACATATGAATTATTCAATAGGATATTTTCCTTGAGCTTTGGAGGTTGGCTGAGCTGGCTGCACTCTTTTCATTCTAACAGGAGGATCATCCAAAGTATAGGGAGAATTAACAAAGTTAAATTCCCTTAACATTCTTTTGTTGTTGTTGCTCTGTACATTGATCAGGTGAGGAAGACGGACTATCTCATGAACATCATGTAAACCATATTCCCCTAAGTATTTAGTGATCAGGCATTGGGAAATAGCATGAACAAGGATCAATGAGGTATCCAACTTGAAGGGGGGATTATCACAATATAACAGACCAGGCTTTTTCTAATACCATAATTGTCTATTATGATCATGTTTCAGCAAAGTCAAGCAATTAGTCCAACCCCGTTTATAGCCTTCATGATGGGTCTGAGCAAGGTGATCATCTACATAGCGTAAAGCTTCGTTATAACCTTCCATCCACACCTCTCTGGGTTGTTTGTGAAATTGAAAGGTTACGCTTTCAACATGTTGTTGAAGTTTCTTTAAAACATTATCCTTCACCTTTAACTGTACAGGTTAGTCGGTAATGGTTTTATCCTAAGATTTTAGCTTTATAGACAAGCCAATAAGAGCTTGACTCTTTACTTTCAGCTGGGCAGCCTGGTCAGCTAAGGTTTTCTTGGTCCTGGTTTCTTCAACAGTTGGTCAGCTCATTCTTTATTGTTTGGAAGATTGAATAGGTTTGGACTTCTTTAAAGTTTCAAGATCCTCCATCAGCCTGGCATTCTCATTATCCAAAAAGGAGGCACCTTCATCGGCACCACTGACAGAAGATTTTTTCAAAGTTTCCAACTCATACCAGAGTTTATTAGTCTATTCCTTTAAGAGCTTGGCAATATCTCTAGCTTTATCAACCTCACGATTTAGCAAGAACTCTTTTTTCCTGTACGAAGAAGCATATTTTTCCAAATTCTCCTCAAAGCTCCATCCTTCACTCAATGCCTTGCACTTGGCTTCATAGTCGACATGCAGTAAAGATTTGATTTCATTTTGGTTTGCTTACAAGTCTTTAACATCTCGTAAGCAGCATTATTTGCCACTGCTCAGCCCAGCAAACCATAGACATGAATATATGCTTCTCTACCTTTCTTAGACACATCTTCACCAAGTACGTCGATCAATTCTTCTTCGGATAAATCAGCGTGAGCAGCTTCCAAAAGCTCTTTAATCCGCCTAAGTAGGTCAGATTTAGAGAAAACTACCGCTTGCTTCCTAGAATTAAACTGAAAATTACAAGTGTAAGTATGCAAGTATAATGTGACACCCCGACTAATTAAATACCGGGTAGCTACTCCTTTATTAAATTAAATCAAAATGCCAAGTTGTCTCAGTTAATAGCATCACTGTCGAAAACATTTTTATTATTACTAACCACCTAGTATTTAAAAAGTAAGTTGCCAAATTTTAATTAAAGTATGGTTAACATGCAGTAAAAGATTTAAGCAAGAATGATATCACCATTCACCATAACGAAATAATAGAATAACCATCACATGATATAAATAAATTCGGAGGAATAACTCCTCACAACAAATCCCACAACTGAAATAAGTAACGAATTACTGAATACTGAATTAATACATGCCAAAGTCTGAAAAATTGAAATGGAAATGTCTCTAATAGAATTTGGGCAACATGCCCTACAACTGAGGAATACTGAACATGGAATCCAAATGATAGAAGCGTTTAAAAGCAAATCCCTGTAACTTCCACAAACAGCTACAGCTCGTCACCTGAATGAGAATCCTATGCATGGTGTCCTTGTGGCTGGGCACCTAAAATGGTTTTTACAAGAAAATAGATTTGAAAGCAAACGGGTCAGAGCCCGAAAGTGGAGAGTATTTTGAAAACAGCAAGTGCTTTAATAACAATTAAAACAATAAATGCAAAAATACATGTTAGGACGTGCTCTCACATGAGATACTCACCTCTCGTCTAACTGTGCACTCCTAACGTTCCTGTACCCATTCATGTGTTTTCCCCTAACTATCTAGTTCAAAAGGATTTCTAACACTTTTACTCGGTTCACATTTTAATTCCAACCTTAACAATTAAATAGAGAGTTCTACTTTAATTCTCGGATTCCCAATTCGTAATAAAACCATTTATTGATATATGTCCCCTTTTATCTTTTCATCAAGTTACAATAACTATACACATAATTTAACATAGAAGATTCCTTTTCATTTAACCGTATATTATTCACATCATAAATATACAATACACGCACCCCGAGACTAAGCTGTGGTGCACACATACTCTGCTATCTATCCCAGTACATCATGTACATAAGGATCACGCATTCCGAATCTCTCAGGAATCGTTCTCAGATAACAACATCACAAACAATGGAGGCGAACACAGTCACATCACATGGGTCACGCACATACCTACGCTCCCACGATCAGCAAACTTATTAACATCCCAATAAGTCCTTCTCTGACCTATGTTCATCGAGGTAACCAATCTAAATCCGGGAAACACAAGGATAAGAAGGCCTTAAGCGAACGTAAACCTCCCGTGATAGCAAGTATGGTAGGTATGTCATACACATAAAATTATATGCTAAGCATTCACACATCTTAGATATCACAATATTAATAAAGGTATACTCTACATCCTTATACCATTATTCCAAATTATATATTTTAAGTCTCCCGATAATATAAAAGTTAAATTGTCGACACGTCTCACGTCGTAGTTTCTTATACTTAAAACCTATCTCAAATAGATTATTAAGTTCTTATTATTCCCACATATAACATCTTTATTCCTAAGGTCTTTACTTCTGCACAAACCTCATTTCATCAAATTATTCAATTTTACACTTTTATCCCAAATATTATCTCACTTGTCGAATTTCATTAATTTGGAATAATTCCTCAAATTGAATTCTAATTAAGGTCCAAGTTTCATAATCATGCCTACTGGTCTTCCTTAAGTTGAAGGGTATACATAAGGTCTCCAATAACATTTCCCAAGGGTTACTACCATTAAAATTTAAATAGGGAAAAACTTTACTCATTCTGGGAAGGTCGATCGATCGACCTTTTCCTTCGATCGATCGATGGTGGTCGATCGATCGACTGATGAACATCGATCGATCGAATGCACCAGGTATGGCTACGGACTGCTTCGTTTTGCAGTTTTCAAATCATCCCAAAACATACTTTTAATGAATGAATCTCGAATATAACGTTATGATATCATCATACAACCATCCTACAACATTAATAACGATCTAAAACCAGTAATTCATCAACCAAGGGCCATATATGAGTCAATCTTCATCAAGAACCCTAGTTTTCTAATTCTTTCAAGAACATCCATAAACCTCTTCTTAAATCCGTTTTTAAATCATCAAGGGTCATAATTTTGAATTCATAATTCGTCCAGATTGTTACTACATGCAGTCCCTAACATAATTCATAGTTTTTAACTCCCAATTCATAGGTCTAGATCATCTTCCAAGATCAATTTCGATAATTCCTAAACATGGAAAAGCATAGCATTAAATCAATTGTAATTAAACCACTTGCCTTGATTCAATCTCTGATTTTGATGACGATTTGAAGAAGTTCCCTCTCTCTTTCTGCAGAATTCCCTTCTATCTCTCTCTCTCTAAGCTTTCTTCTCCAATGGCTATGGTGGCTAGGGTTTGTTTTGGGGAAAATTAGAAACCTAATTCTAATAACCTACGTAGCCTATTAGGTTAAAATGAGTTGGTTAGTGGTTTAGTGGGTCAAATCCACATCAGATATAATTTACTAATTTTCGTCACTTTTGATTCTCAAAAATGCAAAATTACCAAACTACCCCTATATGTTGCCGGTATGGCCTAAAAATATCTCGGGACCCAAACTAAACCCCCGGCTAGTGTTTTCTGACTATCTCGACCCTTCTGGACGCGTTGGCGCACTCAAAACGACCATACGATTAATAAAATTTAATTTCACTTTTATAATTAAAATAATTATATCCTGACGCGACTATCTCACGCGTCCTAATAAAATGTCCAAATTATCGTATATCAATCTCACGACAATTTTCATAATTCAATATTCATATATCATCATATATACTCAATATAGTCAAATACCAACTCACATCTCGCTAGTATTTTATCCGGATTAATTCCCAATTAATTTTCATTTAATTAATTAATCCCAAAAATAAATATCGCCAAAAATACGGGGTATTACATATAATTACTGAGAAATTATAACACCAACATGGGAATTCATTTAACCAAGCAAGAAGAAAAAAAAATATGGCACATATAGTACGAAAGATCAAATGATTTCATTAATAAAAGGTGTTACAAATTTTTATGTCCTATCCCATTCATATAAAAAAAATAACAAGAAAAAGAATGAAAGGGTTAAAACCTTCTCCTTGTCCTGAACACTGCTTCCAGAAGGCTGGTCAGCAGAAGGAGCAACTTCTTCAATGGTCTTTAATGTAGATACAGCAAGTTGAAGGGAAGATTCCACAAATCCTTCCTTATCATCAAACTCTTCCTTAAAGTTGGGAGGATAACTTGGATCATGTCTTAGAAATAACTCAGACTCAACTGGGGTTCCCACCTCCTTAAGTGCCTCTGACCATCCATCTTTAAAGGACTTCTTCTTCACAAATTCAATCTGAGAAGAGGTCGCTAAAAATGCTTTGTCTCGGCCTTTTTTAAAAGAGTTACCCTTAAGCTTCTTATGTTTGGACCTCTTAGTGGTCAATTCAAAAGATCGATCAGTATCTTTCTCCTTAGAAGCTTTCAGGAGACCCTCACTTGGAACTAATTTATCCTCGGTTGAAGTAACTTTCTTCTCAGGAGACGATAAATTGGCCTCAATTGTATCCAATTTATCTTGAGCAGATGTCAAGCTGGTCTCTACAATAACCATCTTTCCCTCAACAAGATTGGATCTATTTATATCCTTCAGCATCTCCTCATCCTAAACTTTTTTCTTGAAGTCCAACAATTGTTTGGAAGTCTCAACATACTTCCTTAAACCCTTAAGGGCTTCTTCCACCTCTCCACCAGAAGAACGAATTTGCTCATCCTTCTCAATAATTTGATTAAAATTTTCTAAAAACTTCATAAAGAGCAACATCAAATCAGAAGGAGCAAAAAAAAGAAAGAGATATTAAGAGGTGACTAATAAAGAATAAAAAATTACCATTGCCAAACTTTGGCAAGCATTCTCTGCCAACTTCAATCATGGCAGAGGGGCAAGAGTTACTCTATCAATAGCATGGGTTCCAGTTTTAATAAGTTTCCTGGTAACACCAGGATGGATAAAGATGGAAGATAACTCAACAGCTATCAAATCTTCTTGGATCTTCTCGACCAACTCCTGGTCGATAGTAGAACTTTTTTTAACTTGCTTCTCGGGTAAGCCTCTCTTAAACCTCTTAAATTAAGGAACATCGGTATTTATTTCCACATAAATGATTACCTGAGGAACTTTCTCTTTCTCAGAAGCCTGGGACACTTTCTCTAGCTTCTTAGTTATTATAGCATCTTTCTTAGTAGGAGGGGCCAAGGCTCCAGTGATCCAGTCAAGGATTTTCCTTTTTCCTATGGTAGCAAGTGGAGAGGAAGGAATGGAAGAAATGTCCAAGGACTCAAAATATGGAGAGGCTACCAAATCCTTCTCTGCACCAACAAATTCTTCAATGGAGGAGGTCAAAATTATCTCTTCCTCAAGATTAATGGGATCAGTAAATGTTAAAGTTGTGGGTCGAGCAACAAAAGAAGTTATAGAACTCCTGTACTACAGCAGATAATAGGCAGCTCTGGGGTGTTCCTTGTCAATTCAGTGGTGAATTCTCCAAAGGAACTTCAACTCACGAATGTTCATATCCTCTTCCTTAGGACACTTCTTCTTGCTCTCAACTACACAAAAAACATAAACAATATAAGAAGTGATTGATTAGCATACCATAAAATAGTTGGTACACAATGAACAGAGGAATACAGTTATAAATATTGAGAACCTATGCCATGACCCACTTGAGGTCATTTGGACCCATTATACATCTCCAGTTGGTAAAGGAGCATTTTGCCAATTTTTAGTAATGACTCCATAATCAAAATTATCCTTATTAGAGTCTGAAAAATTAACAACTAATGCCCTATTCATAAATCTAGTCTTCAAATAATATGCACTATCACTGATAACCCATTTGTAGAAAAATATCATCTCAAGGATGCCAATATGGGTCTCATAAATTTGATTCAGCCTATGAATCCCATTTACTACCCTCCAAGTATTGGGTGTTATCCTAGATGGGACAACATCAAAATATTGGCAAAACTCTTAACAAAACCTTTTAGGGGGGAATATGAAGCCATACTCCGCAATGAAAAGAAAGGGAATCCAATGACCCTCGGGTAGTTAAAACACATCCACTGGTGGAAAGGGCATCTTTAAATCAACCCAAGCAGGGATATTTCATTCCCGCCTAAATTCCTCTAAAGAATACTGATGTACGATGTAAAAAATGGTTATATTAAAGAAAGAAGGAAAGAAAAATAAAATAGAGAAGAAAGCTTACAGAATAATAAAGACTGAAGTGAAAGAAGAGTGCAAACAAAATATCAAAAGATTAAAACACAGAGAACTTGGGGAAGAAGTAGACTTCGAAAGTTTGAAAGAGTTTGCTAAAGAAAATTAGGCAAAATCTCATTTTTTATAGCTTAGTTGGGAACTCATCTAAGAAATGATTACTCTATATCAAGGATTAACATTTCGATGGCTTCGCAGTACAGAAGGTGTAAAATACCCATTTACCCTTTGGCGGTTCGCTAATTTTCAAATTATTTACAAATATTCCATTGGAAAATCAAAGTATGGAAAATTTGTACAAGTCCCACACGTTGGCAAATGTCGACCAACTCTTAAGAAAAAATACTTCATCCTTTCAGCAAAAACATCAAGAATTAAGTATTGGGGGCTTCTATTGATACCAAAAACTATCCACCTATGTGGACCAATTAAAAGTGAATATCTGTTTTCTTACAAGACCGAAATCCTAGTCAACATATAGTAGCTCGACGGGTATGCCAACCAATATAAAGAATGCAGACCATCAACACCAAGGAAGCATCATAATACTAAGGGTATTATCACACGTGGTTACATAACCAATCATCACATTCATTATGTACGGGTGTAAATGCTTGAATGTATAAAGGCATTCCATCCCTTAACATTCCAACCCATGATATTCGGGTCACTATAAATACATTGTATCCCTTTCATCAAAGGAAAGATAGAAAAAATCTTATGATATTCTTATTTACAAGAATACCTAGCTTTCTATAATCTCTGAAATCAATACCATAATAGTGGACGTAAGCTTTCTTACATAGCCGAACCACTTTAAAACTTTGTGTCACTCTTTTAATTATTTCATTGTAATTTTATATTTTATCTGTGATTATAAAATTGGACCAAGTTTATTTTTAGACATCAATAGATTGGTGGTGGGAACGTGTGTCTAATCGTCGTTCTCTATCTCAAACATCCTTATTGAAGAAAAATAAATGATCTAGAGCCCAGTGCTAGAAATGAAGGCAATCTGCATGTTCCATCTGCTCTGCCTACAGTGGCCGACCTAAATAGAATCCTTGACAGTATCGTTAGGGGACAGGATTCCATGTAAGAGTTAGTGAGATAAATGGCGCCGTAACTACAAACTAGATCTTCAGTCTTATCAAGACAGCAGGTCGTTCTATCACCGAGGAGAGAAATTCCACCTCCACCTCGTAGGCATATCCGACCTAGATATTCCAGATCATCACATGATAAGACTTATCACCCAGGAATCAGTTCCTCAATCATAGCCTCAGAGTCTTATGATGACCATTCTTTCTCTCCTAAAAGACCAAACGTCCTAGAAAGATTTAGTCGAGCTTTGCCTTTCGATCGATTGGAACCCCAAACAAACTAAAACCCTCCTAGATCGTTATCCAAGAACTTGAAATATCTAGATGACCAGCGTGAAGCCTCAATCAGATCAAGATCAAACATATGAATATCTGTACGCGCCAAGCAGACTTCACATGAAGAGAGTTTAGCACAGATTCATGGTCGGGACGGTCGAGACGCTTCGTATAAATCTGATGTAAGAAATCCTTCGTGGAAAGGAACAATTTAGTGGTTGAAATATCGGCTATGAGAGATGGCGAAAGCAAATAATCCCTTGCAGCGAAGTTTTGTTAAATGATCCCCTTTTATTCAGGCAATTATGTATTTACCTACTCCATCTAAGTTTAAAGATCCCATAGTCACCCCCAAATATGATGGCAAAATTGATCTACTTCTACATATTGAGAAATATCAAGTTGTCGTTGATATCTATTCGTCCCTCGATGAGATGAGGTGTAGAGAATTCTCAAGTACTATTAAAATTTCCGCTCAGATATGGTGCAATATCTTACCCCGAGGAAAAATTTCCAACTTTAACCAGCTTATCGAGCTATTTATTAGAAATTTATATTTCAGGGCCAAGCCAGTAAAGAGAGTAGCCCATCTCTTGAGCGTACGGCAGTAAGTATGGGAAATAACCAGGGAATACATCACTCATTTTAAGAACGAGAAATTATAAGTGATAGATTATGAGGAAAAAACATCCATCAGTGCTCTCATAAGTGGATTACTTCCCAAGAAACTATAATACACTTTGGCCAAAGATCCGCCTAAAACCATGACTGAGCTCATGGCTAAGGCAGGAAAAATAATGAACGTCGAGGAAGAAATGACTTCAAAGTAGAATCTAACCACAAAAACCAAGAAGAAAGAGCAGAAGGAGAAGAATTCAAATAAGGAGATAATCTAAAAAAATATGGAACCTATACCTCGTTGAGTGTTACCATTCACCATATCCTTTAAAAAATTAAACACAATAAGGATTTACGATGGCCGAAGAGGTAGAAGGCACCCCCTAACAAGAGGGACAAATCTAAATATTATGAATTCCATAAGGATCATGGTTATAGAATAGATAACTGCATCTCTTTGAAAAATGAGGTATAATATCTCATTCATCGGGGAAAACTGAATAAGTTCATTGATCGGCGAGAAGGCAGAGAAACAAGAGGAAGGTCAAATTCTCTATGCAAGCCCAGAGATAACAGGAAGAGAAATCATAAATATGATTATGAGGATGATCCCAACCTATTGAAGAAGCCCAAGCAGCCAGAAAGTGAGGTATCTATGATCAGTTTTGGTTCATTTGATTGTTATGTAATTATAGGCGGCGATGTAGGAGGAGGTGATCACATTATCGAAAGAAAAGGTTACTTGAATGAGGCCCGGGATTATTCTTATATCTAGAAAATCAATCTAAATGAAGATGATCGGTGTAGGAAGGTCAACAAAGACAAAATGGTAATCGATTCTTCCAAGAACGACCTCTCTGGGGTATTGTATCCCCACGATGATCCATTGGTCATTAAGTTTAGGATCTAAGATGCTATTATCATCAGGGTTTTGACTGATAATGGGAGCTCGACAGATATTATGTTTTACCCTTGCTTTCAGAGCTTAGACTTGAAGCTTAGCCAACTGGAACCATACCATAGGCCATTAATAGGTTTTTCTGGTGAATAAGTTTACCCACTTGGGATAGTCAAGATAGAGGTATTGATCTGAACCTAGTCGAAAAGTCGTACTAAGAAAATATGCTTCTTCGTGATGGATAAAAATGTTCAAGATGCCTACAATATGATCCTCAGTAGGGTAAGGTTAAAGAAGTTTAAAGTTGTACCATCAACAGTCCATCAATTCTTGAAGTTTCCAACTCATTTTAGGGTAGGTGTTGTGAAAGATTACCAAAAGGTGGCTAGAGAGTGTTACCACTTTCTAGAGTTCTTCTGTTATATTAGCTGGATAACCTGCAAGTAGAAGACAAGGTTAGTATCAGAAGTAACAAGAAGAGACGACATAACAATTAGATTAATGGTACATACATAACTCGTTCAATGGACCAACACCGAGACCCATCTTCCCCCAAAAGTATGGTGTCATTAACTGCTTAAACTCCACTAGTCCACCTTCCTTCCTTTGTTTCCTTATTTCATCTATCTTATCTCGGGCATCAACACTCAGGTTGGGGTCAAGTCTTGATGACATTAAAGGTTTGGCCCGTTTCTGGTGGATCCAAGGCTCTGAGGTGCTACAAGCAACATTGGGATAGAATTCCAAAGCTCCTGACATAAAAAAAAGTATCTAGGCTTCCAGTGGTGATTAGATGTTTAGTTGATAGTCAAGACCTTTTTGGTTGTTTTCCTGGCTGCGAGATGATAGTATCCAGGGTGAGTCTTGGGAGATTACGTGTTGTAACATGCTCAAAATACACAGATTGGAAGGTCGATTGAGTGAACCATCTTCCAGAGTAATATAAAGACGAGAATGATCCTCCAGGCATTGGGCAAGAGTTGGGATGGTCCAAGCCCAAAACTATCCAGGATAGATCGAATGGTGGGGTGAATCGGTAGTCTAAAGCCAACCCTGAACATATGCACATATACCACTATCTCACTGTCTCGGCCATCAAACGCTCTTTCATCTTCGATCAGGACTCTCATGTGAATTGATGGTCTGATACCGTACCGGTGCCACCAAGTCAAGAGATCAATCTCTCTAATGGTGCTTTGTAAATTTTGAGCATAAGAGGTATCAAGTGGATCCTCCTTCGAATCAGTGTTGTCGTCAACTTCAACAGCCAAAACCCCACTGGGAAATCTCTTGGCGAACTCATGGTCAGAAATGGCCGATAGTGTAACAACTATGGGGGGGTGGATATTAAATGGTAACACTTGGTTGCTCAACATTCAAAACGAAAGGATACCTATCATAATTACTAGATTCGTTCGCTCAAGACTCTTCCAGATCAGATGATGGTACCCTTATGGCCTAATCAAAAGAGTTCGCTCTCTTGAATTCCTGGGAGGAAGAAGGATCATCCCTCGGAGGATGATATAGTATGGGACCCCTGAGATGAGGTATCAGATATGGTATCGATACTAATATCAATAATACTCGGCTCATCTTGGAGTGGATATGTAAATAGCAGACGTGTACATTCGATGGAAAGGGAGGTTGGATTTAAAGGAAGTGTTGGTTCGGCCTCAGCTTTACATTTAGCCTCTGCCTCAGCCTTACAAATCTCTTCAAGGATCCTTGGCCTCAGATGTGGATATTGTTTCCCTAGTTTGTAAAGTCTTATGTACATTCAAATAGGAATAAGGTTTGACTAGTTTGACTTTAGGATCAAAAGTGGGAACTAAAACATTTTTAAATAGCCTTTACCAAGAACAATTATGGGGTTTTTGCTAGCGAAGAAGAGTAGAGTGTCATCGAGAAATCCAATAGACGATGGAAATAAGCAACTAATCCTAAGGGGGATCTAAACTCACTCCCTATCGCCTCAAATACACTATCAAACCACCAACTAAACCCTAAAACAACCCTAATAGGTCATCGAAAAACGAAAAATATAGTCATAAAGCTAAGAATGAAAAAACTAGGGAATACAATGCTTGAACTAAAAGGAAAATAAAATATAAAGGGTTATTTAAACAAGAAAAAGACCCTGGGAGTATGAAGAAGCCTAAATCTCACCTGAAATTACTGGTTCGAAGAGAGAGAAAGAAAGGGCGTTAATGACAAATATAGTAAGAGCGAGAATAATTTTGGGAAGAAGAAATAAAAAATAGATTTTTTTGGTATTTAAATGAGTTGATGATTGTGCGCGTTTACCAATGAGGACATGGCCTACTATCACCAATACTTACTTCTCATGCCGGCCTATGTGAACTGTTACATGTGTCACACTCAGTATGCTTAGCTGGTACCTATGCCTGGGACACTGAAAGTATGCCTTAACTTTAGCCAAGCTGGTACACGTCCTCATTACAGCATATGACACTAGGGGGTCTCATCCTCATCAAGGGTTAACCGATAGTACCCCTTAGCCTTCCACTCACATTAAAGACTAAGGTCTAGGGGTGATTGATATACATAAGTATGGTGTCAAACCAGCTTATTAGTCTAGTTCAACATCAATTCAATTCACCTGTTCATGGGCCCATGTCACATGGGCCCATATTTAGTAATCTCGACCTTCGAGACCTATTCTTTAGCATTTACAGTCATGCAGCCAGGCTCTCTCCCAGTCCATCATTATCTCCCTCATCTCGGACTTGCTAGGTTTTGGCCTCGTACCACCCTGAAAAGCTAAGACCGGGTTAACCATATCGAGGAGATCTTCTCAGACTCATAGTTACATGTTTATCTGGTCTACCTTATTTGGTCTCGGCTCGATTGAGACCGCCAAAGTTGACATCAACAAGTCATATGGCACACGTGACTCAGGCGTCATCAGTCCATGTGGATCATACTGTTATAACAGAATTTCCGTCCATGTGAGGAGAATATTTTATCATCATGGATTGTGTGTGTGCTTAACACGTGTTTATCTATCATTAGATCACTTCATATACACTTGTTTCATGCTTGAGGGGTGCACTATGCACCCCCAAGCCTATATAAGCCTTTTTCTTCTTCATTTACAAGGATCGAAGATTGAAAACCATAGATAAAACTCTGTTCAAACACACAGTAGAGAGAGAAAGCTTGAGAGTTATATTTCCCTCATCGTTAGTTCCTAATTGTTATACATACATTACAACCTTGCACAGTGGAGTAGGCTTAATTGGCTTAACCACTTATATTTTGTGTCTTATTCTTTCTCTCATCCCCTTCTTATTATGTAATTTCCTGCTCATATATTACTCCATTGTTAACTAGGCTAAAACTTGAACTACATACAATTTAAGTGATGATTCACAGCATCATCATTTTGGCGCCATCTATGGGAAGAGATTATTTTATTTCTCTTCATTTTTTAGCTTTGATTCTCACTTATGCCTTTGGTGGTGGTCCAACTTCGCAATTATTAGGCCTGAATCACTATTAAAAGAGTTGTGTGGGTGATTATAAAGCTTCCTTCTTACTTATAGTTCATCTAGCTTTGTTAATTCTTCTCATCGTAGATATGGCATTAGAGTTGCCTCCTAGTGTTGGACCAAGTTCCAGCCAACCATCACCTCAGTTAGAAATGGTTGATGTGGTGACGGCACTGCGATCCTTAGTGGCTAGCTAACAGAAAATGCAAGAGTAGTTCATGGCATTTAGCTAAAGTGTGTTGGGAATAGCCCCAGGTGACCCAGCCATAATTATTACTCCGGTCGCTAGGAAGACAGTGGATTCGACGACAAGGGTACCACCCTCGACCCCATAAAAAGAGGCTAAGTGCAATCAACGACGAAGAGATGTTGTCGATCCTAGGTGTCTTCGCCTAAGAAAATAAGTCCAGGACTATTTGGACGACCAAGACTGCGATGAGGAAGACTTTTGGGAGCCGTATGAGGTTTCAGGTGACACGATTTGCCCAGTTCCAACCTATAAAGGAAAGAATACTTGACCGATACCAGATGGTCGACCAAGGACTTAAGCTTTTGATAGGCTCAATATAGAGTCGGCCTTTGATCGACTTGGCCTGATGGGAGATTTACATGATTGGCTATCTTGTTCTCTCCGTAAATATGCATTCAGGGGAAATATCGGACATTGTGATGGTTGGCCCCGATAAATTCGAAACGGGGAAGATAAAAAAGAAGTGAATAGCCGATAGAGGACAGCAACGCAATAGCCTGCTCCAGTTATGGTTGCCTTAGAAGGATGTGGTGATAGTGTTGTCACTTGGGTTCTTGAGGACAAACCTTGGAATAGCTCCATTCAAAGGCTAAAAGACAAGATCAACTCTCTGCTTAAGAGCCAAGACCCCGGTTATCGAGGCTATATGGAGGGATCTCCTTTTGTTATAAGGATCGTGAGCTATCCCACCCCGATAATGTTTAAACCTCCTATTATCACCCCAAAATATGATAGGAGTTCTAATCTCGTCCATCATATGGAGATGTATCAGTCAGCAGCTGATATCTACTCAATCCCGGATGAGATGAGATGTAGGGCATTCTCTAGTATTTTCACAGATGCTGCCCATATGTGGTGCACAACTCTGATTAAAAACTCTATTGGGAATTTTAAGCAGTATGCCTTCAAAAATTTAGACTTGGGCTTAAAAATATGGCATCAAAGGGTTAAAACGTAAAGCAGACACAAAATGATCACATGTGTACTTTACTCTTTCCTATAATGATTTGCAGGATAAATCAATTGTCAAAGCATACATGACTTTAAATAATTACTTTTACCTAAAGTGTTAGGTGTATAAAGGTCCATCTTGTCATATTAATATAGTATCTTTTTAGGCTGCAATAAATAAACACGTAACATGTGTGGAGCACACAATAGATGTCGCCATTATAAGACAAAGCCTTAGATATATGGGATCATATATGTATGCGAATCGCAATTTTATTTGATGTCACACATGCGACTTCCATGCATCTAACTATTTTTAAAAAAAGCTATTTACTTATTGGGCAATTGGACATGTCACCTTATATAGACCTTGTGGGGGAGGACTGAAGTAAGTCTCTTATAAGGATTGAAAGTGCTAAAGTAGGTGAGATGTGCATTGCATTTGGAAATATGAAGAAGCCAATGTTGATACCATTGATGTTGAGCACAAAGGGGCGTTGCATATCTTCCTTCATAGCTTCATATGTCATGGTATAATAGAGTCCATTGTTGAGGATGGATTTGAGAGATCTTATTTTGCAACAAAGGTGGTTGTATATGTTTTCTTTTCACGAGAGGGTGTGAGATAAGGAGTTGGTACTGTGTACATCTGTATATTAATTAAAAGTGAAGAAGTTTCAAACATGTCATGTAACCAAGAGGGTATTTTTTTTTTTTTTTTTTTGGGGGGGGTGGGGGCTATATTCTTAGTTTTAATTTCTTTCTTCAATCTAATTCAAACCGATTATTAATTTTTTATTTTTTTCAAATTCACGGGTGATATAGTATACTTTCCCAAAAAACATTGCTTCTGACTCTATTGAACATCTATACAGAGTTAAAAGTGAGTTAAAGAGAAGGTTAACTATAAACTTCTTTAACATTGATCAAATTAAAAGGGTATTATTATTTCAACCCACTTAATTTTCTATCCACCCATTGAATCCCTCATAAGAGGCTTACTTCTTATTTGACCACCCTACTCACATCGGATGTTTTAAAGTTAAAACAAAACAAAATTTCGGCCACAAACGAAGCCGAAAATATCGACTTCAAGAAAGCAATTTTCTTAATACATCTCCCTGTAGGATGTCTCTGATACTAACAATAAAGTATGGTTTTCTTGGACTTCGATCAAATGTCACCCATAGAAATTGTAATGGGATTTTTGGGTACTTTTAACATCCTAAGAATGCTTACATGCAAGAAAGATTTCATTCCAATGAGTTTTTAACACGTTTTGTTATTGATGTTTTTGACAGCGATGGATTTATTAATGGGATTAAGTTGCAGCTTCTAAGACACATCTGATATGAAGAATTGCATGGCGATGACAATTGTATTTGACTAAAAAAAGAAAGGTCTTACATACGTCCTACATACATTAATAGAGTTTTTCTAACTAAGTCCTATTGATTTTTCAATCATTAAATAGGTCTTATTCCTAATTTTTTTGAATTTTATTTCCACAATTTTACTTATTTAAAACCAACTAACTTCCTGGGGAACTTACATAAGTGATTGATTTTTTCGTTCTATTTTTAATCTTCAAATGATTATAACTTTTGATTGATAAACTCATTATTCGTAAATTACAATTTTTAAAATTAGCTCGCCGAGATCTATCAAAAAGGATCCATGAAACCAATAAAATTTCAAAGAAAAACTTATATAGACAGTAAATGAAATAATTTTATACCTCTAACATTTTCAAAAATAGTAAAATTTACTGTGTTAATATTACATAGACAGTAAAATTAATGTGTTCATAAAAAAAATAAAATTCATATATTTATCAAACAAGATCCATAGAGTCCAAAATTACACATACTATAATATTTATTGTGCAAACATTTAAAATAGAACTTAATTAATGGTAAATAGTTAATAGGAGTTAATTAAAAAATATCAAAATAGGAGTTACATATAATAATACCTATTAAGAGGATTGTCACAATAGTTGTCAGTATTAAATAATAATAATACAAACAAATTGGTTAAATAAATGGATCAATTAATGTATATATTGCAAAAACGACACTTATTTTTTGTTTAAGCCATTTAGTCGCTTAAACACTCTTTTATCCAATATTCTCTTATTTTTAAAGGTTCACGCCATCGGCACCCCATGCAACCCCGACACATCCCAAATATGAGCTCTAGTGGATCCAAACGACTTTTTTCCAATATTCTCTTATTTTTAAAGGTCCGTGCTAATGACATCCAACCTCCACCCCCACTCATCCCATCATCAGATCTACGGTTGGCTCAAACACCCATTCACTCAATATTCTTATATTTTTAAAAATTCACTCTAGTGGGTCCCAATCCCCACCTCCATTGTCGAAGCTCCAACGAACTTCATCAGAGCTTCGATTTGGGGTGGGTAGGGGTGTCGTTAGAACAGAGCTTTAAAAATAAGAGAATATTGGATAAATGAAATTTGGATCGACTAGAGCTCCGGTTTGGAGTGAGTAGGGGGCATGGGATGCCGCTGACGTGGACCTTTAAAAATAAGCGAATAGTAGATAAATTGGTGTTTGAACGACTAAATGGGTCAAACTAAAAATAGGTGTCAATATATATATATGGGGGGTTTTACATTAATTAACCCATTTATTTAAATAATTTATTTGTATTATTGTTTAATAGTAACAACAAATGTGACAACCCAGATAATATGTATTATTATGTGTAATTTCTATTTTGAGAGTTTTTTAATTAAGTCCTATTGGAATTCAACCATTAATTAAGTTCTATTTTTATAGGTGTACACAGTAAATATTATTATCTATGTAATTTTGTTTATTGAAATATTATGTACTCCATGGATCTTGTTTGACAAATATATGGATTTTATTTTCATGCGAACACAGTAAATTTTACCATCACAGTAAATGTTACTGTTTGTGAAAATGTCACAGATATAAAACTATTTCATCTTCTGGTGCATACAGTAAAGTTTATTATCTGTGTAATTTTTTTTCTTTAAAATTTTATATGATTTATGGATCTTGTTTGATAGATCTCAGCGAGCAGATTTTAAAAATAGAAAATTTGCAAAAAACGGATTTGTCAATCAAAATTATGATCATTTGAATATTAAAAATAGGATGAAAAAAAATTCTGCCACTTATGTAACTTCTCCCACGAAGTTACGGATACTTGCTTTTAAAACGGTACAATTATGAAAAAAAATTCACATAAAATTTGGAATAGGATCTATTTAATGGTTGAAAAGTCTATAGGACTTAGTTAGGGAAACTCTATTTTTATAGGACCTCTATATAAAAAACCAAAAAAAAAAAGATATGATTATATATTTTGATAAAAAAGAATGGAAAGAAGAACTATTCTTTACTCAAAGATATTTGAGTAAACTAAATCATTTATTTATATATATTTAATGTTGTTATTGATGTTTTTCTTGTTATCAATATCTGATTGTCATCGTTTTCAATCCATTCATATCGGGTCATCAAGATAAAAACCCTCTCTCGGATAGTTTCGTAATTCAATTAACTTTTAACATTTCAAACTGAATGGAAATTGCCTTCTCCAGTTGCAATACTTTTCATGCACATATCTAATTGTGCTTGGGGTGGTTAGAATAGAATATAATTGTCTTTTATGAACTTGAAATTTAAACCTTAAAAAATTAGAGATCATAATTATTTAGTCTCAATTTTAAAGATTCATTTATAGTCACTCCAATATTTTTATTTTTTTATTGCTAGTCATATTATAATAATTATGGACAAGTGTCATTCTCTGCGAAAAGAAAGAGGAGCGGTTAGAAGTAGTTACAAGGCGTTTGAGGGTGATTTTGGGTGGTTATGTGACTTAACACAATTTAAAAAAATACATGGGAGGGGAGTCTAACACATCTTTAGAAATCGGACTAAACCCAAAAAACTAAAAAAATTATTGTTGGGGTATGTAAAATGAAAAGATGGGTGTAAATAAAACCTCCCGGTTAAAAATAACAACAGGTGTCTCCTAAACCCATAAAAACTTTATTAAAGTTCATTGTTTCCAATCAACGTTTGATTTCGAAAAAGAACTAATTCTTTTTGTAAGAAGTAACTGATAAAAAATTAATCACTTGGGCAATTTCTTAGAAATAATATGGTATTTTATTTTACATTCAACCCATAAATAACTTAAAATAAATTTCATACTAACATATGATTCAAAACATAGTTAAAATTTTGAGAAAATTAATAACCATTCTGAAACATGAAACTTCTTTACCCTGATCACGAATTTTTTTCTCCAAATTTGAGGTTTCAACTCCAAAATTTTGCACCCAATTAGGAACTTGTACCCCAAAATTTTGCCTTAAATTAAGGGCTTAGACCCCAAAATTTGGCCCCAGATTAGTGGCTCAACCTAGAATGGGTGCAATTTTCAAAAATATCAAAATTATACGTATTGGGGGCTTAAACATCAAAATTTCATCCCAAACTTTGGGCGTGTGCCCCAAACTCGGGGATTAGACCCTAAGTATGTACAACTATCGCACTTTTTTATTTTTATCCGGATTCGAAACTTGGACCCCGAAATTTATCACTATTTTTAGGATCCGGGAAGAGAAGTAACAGGTTTTCAGACCTGTGGTTTTTTTATTTGTAAGTGTTATTTGAATTCTATGTGAGTATTTACTTTATTTTAAAATTGTTCTTGGGTTGAATATGAAGCAAAAAAATTATCTGGATCATTTTTTATCATAAATCTATATTTTGTCATAACTACGATTTTTGTGTGAGTGATACAGGGGGAGGGGGGAGAGAGAAGGAAAGGAGGGTAGGGGTGCATTGGTAAGGCGGTGGGATGGTGGTTGAGAAGATGGTGGAGAAAAATAGAGAGATAAAGTGGTTTGAAGGAGAAGGAAAAAAAAGGCCCAATGAAAATTTTAACATAAACTATTTATACCAAGTGGCTACCATGTAATACCCCGTATTTTTACGTATTTGTGATTTAATTAATTGAGAAATTAATCGAGAAAATACGATTTAGTTAAATTACATGTGTCGCGTAATTTAATGTGATTAAATAATAAATGTGATGATTAAATATTAATCGAGAGACAGAGACTGATTAATATTATAATATGAGATTTACTATGTGTGTGAATAGTATATATTGACAGTAAATTTGATATACGTCATAACGAGTGATATGGACGTATTTATTATTATCTCACCGGGAGTCATGTGTAGACTATTTTGAGGTGAGAAATGAGAAATATATTTTAGTGACTCAAATGATAATTTAGAGCTCACGGATGAGTCCGTAAGGGTCGAAATAGTCAAAATAATATACCCGAGGGTACTAGTCAGGTACCGGATCATTTTTGGGCTAAACCGGGACCGTACGGGGGCATTTTAGTATTTGGCATATGGGGATGAGAAGACCTACGAATTTTGGAGTCTTTTATCAGCTTATTAAAAGTGGAGTTAGGGTTAGAAACCTCATAACACAAAGGAAAGCCATTAGAGATAAGAAAGAAGCAATTCTCGAAGCCTAAGGAAGAATTAGTGAAGGATTCAAAGGGTTCTTTCACCACAAACTACTTGGGAAGGAATGTTGGAGGAGAAAGAAAATCAATTACCAACAACAATCATGAAATCAGATCATGTCTGAATAAGGCAAGTGGTAATTTGCAAATTATTTTGAGTTATAATATCCATGCGTAGGATTTATGAATAATTGATTTTGATGAATATTCTTGGAGAAAAAGAATTGATTAATGGCATGTTTGGGTAGAAATAGCATGTGGTGAGATTTATATCTATTGAGTATTAAAATCAGAGGAACTATAATTGTTAATACGAATTAAAATATGAGTTTCTGATTTAAAATATGGGAAGAACATATTTTAAGGGTTCTTGAATAATTAGAGAATTTGAATTATTCTAGGCTAAATTTTTGAAAATTTATGATGTTTAAATCATTGGAAATCATCCTAGAGTGTGTGGAAATAGTTAGGAATCATGGGTTGCAAGTTTGGTGTGTTATCATGTGAGTTGGATAATTGAAAATGGTGAGAAAATGCATGAAGAAGATGCACCTGCACCTGCACCTGCACGATCGATCGATCGACTGATGAATGTCGATTGATTGACCCAGACTGATTTTGGGTTCTTTTGTTGGTTGAATTCTAGTCGATTTCCTGCGCTTGAAGGGAACCTTAGTTATGATATTATACCTATGTATGGACTTAGAGAGCACCAATAGGTGTATATTGGGGTCCGTTATAATCATTAAGTGTAAGATTTGAAGAGATGGACCGACGAGGATAAACTGATCAAGAAGTGCTTTAGGAATTTGGGATTTGAGTTACGGAGAGAGTAAACATCATTCCAAGGAGAATACAAGTAGGTTAGAGATAGATTAACTACTGAAATGAATGAAGGGGTAACTAGGGCCCTTAGATTTGTGTAAATACTCAATTAAAATGCGATAGTGAGATAAATCGTAAATTAATAAGTACGGTGAATATCCGAGAGAAATATTACGTACGAGCATGATTATTAGGTTGTTTGTATACCTTCTGAATTATATAAATACTTAGGTGGAGTAAATACCTAAAGTACATTTGATTATACTAGGGTCGAGGTAGGATTCCGAACTAGTATTCAAAAATAATGTAATCTAAAGAGTACGATGAGTATCCGAGATAAATATTACGTACGAGCATGATTATTAGGTTGTGTGTATACCTACTGAATTATATCGATACCTAAGTGGGGAGAATACAGAAAGTATATTTGCCTATATTAGGATTGAGGTAGGCTTCCAAACTAATATATGGAAACAATGATTTGAGGTCATGATGAAAAAGTTCCGAACCAATACATGTATAAAATTTCATGAGTGGGGTCGAGGTGACATTCCGAACCAATACATGAAATAAACTTGGGATCGAGGTGACATTTCGAACCAATCCTTTCACTTGGTGTCTATGGACCATTTCGAACCAAGAGTCCTTGATGTGTGTTATGAGGACATATTAGTGATGAATGAATTTATAAGTATATATTTGTAACACCCCGCCCGCCCGGGAAGAGCGAACAGAGCGCTAATGCGATAAAATAAATCTAAATCCACAAGTGACAAGGTATAGAGCATCTAAGTCCCACAACAACAAAAGAGAAACTACAAATCTCAATCTCTTCAAATTAAATACCAAATCTCTCGAATTACATACAACAACTAACTCGAAAATAAAATACAAATCTCCAAAAAGCTCTATACATCAAAATAATACAAATCTTTCCCAAACAATCCTCGCTAAAATCAATCTCCATAGCGCCCCCAAAATCCACGCTAACCTGCCACTAAAAGAAAATATGGGGAAGTACACAATACGACAGGAAAGATGCTCAACAAATATGGATTAGCATTGAATAAAGCGTAACAACACGAGTACGAATATTCAAATCAAATGAAAATCTCATAGCATTTATCAATATAATTTCTCAACAACACATCAATGGGTAACCAGTCCTCACCCCATTCGCATATGCTTTATCAAGCCATAGCCGGGAATAGGTATTTTGGCGGGTACTCAACATCCGTGCCATGTTAAAATCTCATGACAACGTGCTCAATAACAATATAATGATACCACATGAATCAAAATAATTTCAACAATTATTTTCCAGATTTCAATGAATTTATCAATTCAAATATGAGTTCAATTAACAAGAATTCAAAGAGAACGACACTCGCGAGATTTAAGGAGCATATTGTGTAAAACCCCATACCTCAAACCATGATGAGAAACCAATGATCACATCCTCAAGATCAACACAAAAGATCTACAAAAACTCCTCCAAGAACCTCCAACAAAATAGCCCCAAGAACACCTCTAATCTAAGGTTGGAACTCACAAATCTCAAGGGCCAATGTGTATATAAAAAGAAGAGGAATATAAAATATATTTTCTGCCAAAATTTGTGCCAAAAGTATGTTAAAAGGGTTGCCCACGACTTCCTTTTATAATGCAAAGAAATGAAAAGTTGGAATCCAAAAGACTCCTTTAAATAAGGCAAAGAAATGAAGAGTTGGAAGTCGAAACAACTCCAAGAGTTAAAAATATTTTAAAATCCGTTTTAACTCCGATGTCGAAACCGTTTGAAATTCTCGCCTTTAAAAATAATAACCAACATATTTGAGCAATAAAAATAATTTTATCAAAAACTTTATTTTTCCTCTTTATTTTGAAAATACCCCAAAAATTACGCGGGTTGTTACAATATTGTGTGTGTGAAATGTATAATGTATGATAATCTACTTATATGGGATAGTAGAAAGTTAGATGAGGTGCATACATCTAAAAGCAAATTAAGTAGAGAGACTTAATTAGAAGAATTAAACGATAGATAATGATTATCTTAATAAAATTAAGTATTGAGGCTTAATTGTAAAAGTAAGAGATAACAAGATGTGGCAAGTTATCTAAGTATATAACATATGAGATGTGCTACTGTTAATATACTGTATGGGCGGTATGGTAACTTAGTCGTGTAGATAAGTTCAGTTGAATGATATAGTCTAGTTAAATTGGGTAGTACAACTAGGTGGGCTAAGTATAAGACGTTAGGCGTGCACTATAGATGAGGGGTGAGGTAACTCAAAAGAGTGTACGAAATCTTAAGATGTATAATCAATAACTCATCTTATTGTGATAAACACTTGCTAAATATTTTCAAAACGTTTTTATTACTAACTCTTGCTATCAAAATATTTTCAAAACCTTTTAGGTGTCCAGACACACGGACGCCAGACTTGAGCATTCAGTCAAGGGACTCATAGTTGCAGCACTGTGGAGGCTGGCAGGACTTTGTATAGACGATTCGTTCTTTTATATTTAGAGTAGTATCTCATTTCATTACTCTCTATTGGGACATGTTGTCCATTGTCTTTATTTCAGATTTTCAATTTTGGATTTTGTTGGTTTTATTTAGCAGTTTTGGATTTTAGCCGATTGTTGACTCGGCAAGAATTATTCTTTATATATTGCTAGATGGTTTGATTCATAGTTTATTGTGAATGTTTATCTATTACTTCAGCATGAGTAAATTATCTTGGGTTAATGAAAGATAAAATTTGGCACCGGTCTAATTTTACTTAGGTGATTAGTAATTAAAAAGTTTTCGACAGTGATGCTAAGAATGGACCAACTGAGAAACTTGTTTTAATTTAATTTAGGACTAATCACCCGGGATTTAATTAGGCAGGGTGTCACATACCATTAGCAATTGCATCTTCTTTATTTATTGTGATATTACGGATCAAACTCTTAAGTGCTTTTAGCAGCCACCTAAAAAGTTTATCTCCAATGCAACCATCTATGATAAATGTGATTGATGTGGCAATAATGATTATTCACAATGTGAAAGAGACTCTTGATGTCGAGGCTTTCGTCTACATTGCGAAGGAATGTCACATTAGATCCACGGATATTGAATTCAAAATCCCTTCTCCTATGCAAATAATTGTGTTTATTTGATTTCATATTTGATACAAGTTGAACTTTAACATTTGCATTGGAGAATATTTTTTGCATTAGATACAGTTTTTTCCTGAACTTTACCAATCTGTTCACTTTACCACCCGAAATTTTATTTTTATTAAACCCCTTGAACTTTCAAAATGGCTTCAAGTAACCCCCTAATACTAACACCATTAGTTTTTGAGTGAAAAATAGCATGTGGCGCCCATTTGACTTTTTTAAAAGGGTATTTTGATAATTCAACAATTTTAGGATGAAAGCCTTAGGGACTGTTTAGTTGTGGAAAACATTTTCTGTTTTCTATTTTTAGTTTTCATCTTTATTTTCACTTTTCATTTTCTGTGGAAAATTTTGGAAAACTAGAAAACGCATTCATTCGTTAAAAATATGAAATCATTTTCAACATATTAACATTCAAAAACTGAAAATTTAGTTCAAAAACTAGAAAATATATATAAAAAACAGAAAATCAATCAAAATAATTTAAAAAACACAAAAAATGAATAAAAATCCAAAAAAAAATACAGAAAATGAATTAAAAAACGAGAAAATAAATATTAACCCCAAATTGAATTTTGAAAAAACAAATAGAAAAAAATTTACTAAGAGTATTAAGAAAAAATAAAAAATGGATAAACACCAAATCCACCACGCCCCCACCCCAACCTCTAACTGTTTCATCCCCCTTATCGCCAAGTCTGTTTTTTTTTCTCATTCTCTTATTTTTTTTCTAAAGTTTTCATTTTTACTACTTTTCTAGGGTATTTATTCATTTCCATTTTTTAATTTTTGGAGCGCTTTTTTATTTTCTTTCATTTTTTACTTAATTAATAAATTTCTAACTTTTTAATAAATTTCTGGATGTTTTTTAAATTAATTCAGGGGATAATATTTATTTTTTATTTTTTATTCATTTTGTGCATTTTTTCATTATTTGTGTTTTTTATTGATTTCTCTTTCTTTTTTTATTTCCCAAGCTTTTAATTTTTATTTTTTGGTGTTTTTTTAAATTAATTCTGGGACTAATATTTATTTTATGTTTTTTATTCATCATTTTATTTTTTTTATTTTTTTTATTTTGTGAGCGTATTTTTAATTTTCTGTTATTTATTTTCTTGATTAATAAGTTTCTTACTTTTTAATAAATTTCTAGGTGTTTTTTTAAATTAATTTCAGGGTTAATATTTATTTTCTTTTTTATCCACTTTCTGTATTTTTTTTCACTATTTTTGGGTTTTAATTCACTTTCTGGATTTTTTTTTCATTTTTTTGAGTTTTTATTCATTTTTTGGATTTTTTTTCATTATTTTTGGGGTTTTATTCACTTTCTATATGTTTTAAATTATTTTTGAGTTTTTATTCACTTTCTGGATTTTTCTCATTATTTTTGGGGTTTATTCATTTTTTGGATTTTTTTCATTATTTTGGGGATTTTATTCATTTTTTGGATTTTTTTTCATTTTTTTTTGGAGGGGGGGGTTATTCACGTTCTGGATTTTTTTCATTATTTTTGAGTTTTTATTCACTTTATGATTTTTTTTCTTTATTTTATGGGTTTTATTCACTTGCTGTATTTTTTTCATTATTTTTGGGTTTTTATTCACTTTTTGGATTTTTTTTCATTATTTTGGGTTTTTATTCACTTTTTGTATTTATTTTTTTATTTTTGGGTTTTATTCATTTTATGGTTTTTATTCACTTTCTGTATTGTTTTCAATATTTTTGAGTTTTTATTCACTTTCTGGATTTTTTTCATTATTTTTGGGTTTTTAACTTTTTATTCACTTTCTGTATTTTTTTCATTATTTTTTGGGTTTCATTCACTTTTTGAATTTCTTTTTCTATATTTTCTTGACTTTTTCTCATTTTTTTGGCCGTGACAATTTTTTTCCACAATTTGAGTGTAAATGTAGTACAAAGAGGAAAGATGAGAGAAATGGGTTGAGAGAAATGGAACTCCGTATGTATGTTGGATGAGAGATATAGAATATATGATCCCCACTTTTAAAATGGGATGAGAGAAATGGATCCCTCTTTTAAAACAGAAAAATAAAAAACATAAAAAAAAATGTTTTCCATTTTTATGGGAAAATAGAAAAATATTTTTTTATTTGAAAAAATACCTTGTTTGAACACATTCTCTATTTTTCTATCTCCACGGAAAACGTTTTTTAGAAAATACCCCCATTTTTTCACAACTAAACAGCCCCTAATTTTCTCTTTTTCTCTTTCTCTTTCTCTTTCTCTTTCTCATTCCTCCCTTTCTCCATCCTTGCAAATCAGACATTCTCTATCTTTCCCTCCCATCTATCTTTTTCTTCATATCTTCCCCCACACAACACATGCATACACACGAACACACACACACGCGCGTGTGAATACACACACATTGTTATCGCCTAAAACTGGTATATTGATTTAATCTTAGCTAAAGCATACAAGTTCAAATGATAATAGATAAAGAGATAAAAATTAATGAAATAATTTTTTAGAATTTGCAATAGAGTGAGAGGAGAAAAAAAAAGATGAAATTGAATTTATGTGGTTCGGCCCAAGGCGGTGCCTACGTCCATAGATGCAAGTGTAGGTAGTATTAATTTCGTAGAATGAGAGTGTGTAATCTCATTCAGGTTGTCCATTACTCCATGCCTCCTTAAATATGGGCATGGATGTATTTGTTTACGGACTAATACAGCTGATCCACTAGAATATGGCAGTGAATTTACCTTTGTAGAATAAACAAAGACCCATTTTATAAGGTAGTGGAGGAATAATTATAAAGTTAGCATGGGCAAATATGGGCAGACAAATGTTCGTTTATTTCTAGTGCATGAGTACATTGATGACATCATCCCACTATCTGATTCACTAGTAAGGGGCATTTATGTTGCACGTGCGTTGTCTAGGAAAACAAGGCCGGCCAGAATACTTAATGTCGTCCGTGATAATATTTGAATCGATCTCATTGTTTCTTGAGATGACCTCATCCAGGTTACTAATGAGTTCACTTTTACCCTTCTAACTGGTTCCTGGGTCGCACCATATTCATGGTACAACAAGCCCCCAAGATTTTACTCGCGATTGAGGTGCATAGCAGACTCTCTGAAGTATTACGTTTCCTTGGTATGCGCTAAGCAGATTCAGCGAGCGGAGTGTTAGAGTATCTCCAGCAGGCTAATGAAAAATTAATAATCAAAAGATACCACGTCATCTTTTAATTATCCATTTACATGATCGCTATAATTAACAATCTGATTCCTTACAATGGTGTTGTTATGCTTATTAGCATAACTGACAGTAACAGATAATTAATTTCATCTAGCCGTCCAATCTCTTTTCCAAAGAAAACTACTTATGTTCTTAAGGGCTTATATTAATTTCAACATTCCACATCTTCCGTTGCACGCGTAGAACTATAAAGAGAGAAAAGGGGAGGGTTAGTTGGGAGAGGATGAGAGTAGTGGAAGATGGGCCACTCATTTGGTTATTGGAAAAAGATTGTCAAATTTGATTATTGAGTGATTAAATTTGATTATTGGTGAAAGGGTTGTTAACAAATGGTTATACCATTGCAGAGGGTTTTAAGTTTAACATTGTTAAATTTGATTAGATTTGCAAATATAATTATGCCATTGGAGATACTCTTAATCAGTGAAAATTTATAGGCCTTGACAATTATGGTTGTCTTTGAGTAGGGGTGGCAATTCGTGTGCGTCGTGTCGTGTTCGGGTCGTGTCATGTCGGGTTCGTGTCAAGTATTAGTCAACCATAACCCGACCCATTTAACTAATCGTGTCAGATGAGCAAACACTAACCCGACCTATTTATTATCGTGTCGTGTTCGGGTTGATCCGCATAACCCATTAAGTAAAATATAAAATAATTTTTTTCATCTCTCTTAACCAATCATACCAATCATAGGTCTACAATAACTTAAATTTAATTAATTTCAACTTCTTTCAACACATAAATAATTTATCATCCGATTCTCCATGAATTTTATAGAATGCCTAACAAGATATATAAATTATCTAATATATTCTCCATAAAATACGAGTTAAGCGGGTGTCTTCGTGTCATTTTCGAGTTATACGTGTTTGACACTAATCCAACCCGTTTATTATCCGTGTTGGTGGATCGTGTCATGTTCGAGTTCGTGTCAAGAAATCATCAATCCTAATCCGTTAATTTCGTGTCAAGTTATCGTGTCGTGTCCCTATCTTTGAGGCCCTCAGTGCGCGCCGAGAAGAATGACTTATGACATTTTTCATTTGGAAATGAACTTTCTACGTGTCAGACGTTGAGGATGACTTTTGGCATAATCATGGCACGCGTGCCTAGGGTAGCGAGTGTTAGTTTGTGCCACATCAGTCCACTTTCCAAGGCATAAAAAAAATATGAAAACCAAATTTAAAGATTGTGTTTTTTTTAAATCATGTTATGTGTTGCGTTTAATAAGGGTAATGATTACCGCCTAAAAAATATGAAAACCAAATTTTAAAACTGTTTTAAACTTTCTAACCTCACTTTCCCATACGCGATTGCTTTTAGAGAGAGAAAAACCTTATTTTCCTTCAAACCCTTCCATCTCCGACTAAACCTTCATGTTGCCCGCCATCTCCAACTAGATTTGCATCTGAGAAAACTCTTTCCCAACGATTTTTTCCCACTTACATTCATTTACTGATTGAGCTTAAGCACTGTCTGGCTCGTCTTCAAGCTCTTAGGGTTACAGGTACGACATCCCCATTAGCATTTCCTTGAGACTAGCACTGGCAAAATTATGGGCTGGGTCTAATTTGGGCGGGGCAAATATGGGTTGGGCTAAATGTGGGTTGGGCCAAATGTGGGTTGGGTTAAATGTGGGCCGGGCCAAATATGGGCGGACCAAATATGGGTTGAGCCAACCCATTATTTTTCTACTAAATTAAGTATTACAATTCGAGGTATATATAAAAAAAACTCATATTTTACTCATAACTTTTTAAAATGAGTATTATATTTGATTTGTATCGTTTAAAATTGAGCTCCATATTTGATTTTTTGCTTTTAAATATGGGCCCCATATTTAACTCATAGCTTTGAAATATGGGCCTCATATTTAACTCATAGCTTTTAAACATGGGCCCCATATTTAGATACTTGGGCTAATATGGGTTGTTTTTTTATTTGGGCCACATTTTGCCACTACTACTTGAGACTATCAGAATGTGATGAGAGTGTCTATGACCGACCCAATGTTGATGATATATGTTGCCCAATTTCATCCTTGCAAGTAGGAGTTCGGTTGCCCCTTCACCCGATCATAAGGTATATTCTAAGGGGTTATGTAGTGGATCCAACTCAGCTCCCACCCAACGCTTATAGGTCCATCTTAGGGCCAATGGTTTATTGGCAAGCCCATATTGGCTTTGACACCTGACAGGGGACATTTTTAGATTTGTGTATGGTATGAAAGACAATGACAAGGCCAATGGGCATTTTTATTTTGCCCCCCGAAAGTGCGACCTATAGATGGTGAAAGTTGTTCAGACGAGCAACCATAGCTGGAAGAATCAGTTCGTGAACATTAACAGTGATTAGGAGTTTCTCTCTTCCGAGAAGAAACGATCTTGTAGTGTTCCTCAGGACTCTTATGGTATAGATCACATTGTTATATATCTTTCTATTATGCTTTATAATTTCACTCTCACTTATAATGTGTTGACACTTTGCTTCTGGTAGGCTTTCTGCGGAGAAGAGAGCTTCAAATTACCAGCAGCCTATATTGAACACTTGCACACCCCACCCAGTTGTGTTTAAGAATATTTTTTCAGGGAGAAAATTTATAGAGCTTGGATATTATAATCCTCCTGGAGATGCTCGACTAGAGATGGATAGATAACCTAGGTAGTCAAGGGAAACTTTTATGTTGAACGAGGAGGACGGGAAGAACAAGACGGCCCCGCCGAGTAGGAGGTACCAGTCGATTAGGAGGTTAAAAAAGGTATGAGGCTTATCTTTATTAGCTCATCTTTAGCTTGCCACTTTAACTTTGATAAATGAAGTGTTTTTGTGTAGTCTTCACTCCCAGTTCATCAGGCTTTTGTGTTTAGCCATCGTCTGGCATAGCCCCTCTTGTACTTGGCCACGCCGCTATGGAGATTGCTCAAAATAGAAAAATTAATGTTGAGGCCAAAAATAAGAGGGCCTTTACCGATGCTAGATCCAAGAAGAAAGAGGATGTTGAGAAAAGGGCCAATGTCGAGGCCCAAAAGAACGTTGAGTATGCTTCCAAATGGCATGTTTATGCCGACGCTGACACTGTCGCTACTACACAAGCAAGGGGCAAGGGGAAGGCATTTGCTTCTGATAATAGGCCAGCAACCTGCTATAAGAGGCCTATAGATGGTCCCACGCCTCAACCTAGTCACAAAAAAATAAAAGACTAAAGTCCATGGGGAAAGGGTCCAAATTCTTGGGGAGTCTGACCGGCACTTGGTATGAGGTGGGGGATCATCCACTCCTTATGGTGAAGTAAACTCATTTACTTTTGACTCTGATCACCTTGGAGCAGCCAAAAAATGACAGGAACTCTATCTTTTATCACAAAGATAATGCTTCTGATTTATTCGACTACTATATGTACGCCCTTAATTTAAGTTTCTCAGTGGTTTTAATGCTGACGAGTTATGGAATATGGTGCAGTAGTAGCACTGAATGGTTGAGGTAAATTCTCAACCAGACTTCTATTTTCTTAGCTTTGTCGAAGTATTTTTTTTTCTTTTTCATTATACCGATCTATCTGTGTTATTTCAGGATTCGATGGGTGCCACCGTTTTAAAAGAGAAAGTAGCATCATACCAGAATGCTTATGACGAAGCAAAAGAAAACAACTATGAGCTCCTTGAGCACTATGAGACCATGTTAGAGGAATTGAAGGTTGCAAAGTTTGACTACAATAAGGTATGTATTGAGATTAAATAGAAACATGATCATCTTCTAGCGAATGTTGAAGCTTTATGATGGGATGAGGTGGAGAATACAAAGCTTAAGGAGTAGATTAAAATCGATGTTCTGAAGCTCAAGAGTTCGAATAAAGCGATCACGAAGGCGTATGATGATCTTCAAAAAGCTAATGATGCTCTCAAGGTGGATAATTAGGCATAAATTCTTCGTATTTATTCCCGTAATTTAGAGTCTTTTAACATTTCGTGCAATGTAATTCGAGTTGTTTAATCTCATATCATTGCTACTAATATTCTCTAACGAGTTCGCCGAGCTTTGTGTATTTCTCATCGTTCTAGTAGGTATTTAGTGCATGAGAAGAAAGAAAGAAATCGGAAGAAAGAAATAAAAAAATGAAGAAAAGTCAAAAGGGCAAAAGAGTAATTTACATATGGAATTGGAACGAGAAGACTAAGAAGAGTTGAAGACCTTAAGTTTACAAGCACATTGGAAGAAATGACATCCGAATTTGAGTCCCAGAGCACGAGTTACGAAGCTTCAAAGTTTAGAGAACAATCACAAGGAAGGGGAAAGTTCTGAATAAGACAAACTGAACCCATGGAGGATAAAAAGAACCGATTTGGATGCTAGCTAAACTTTCTGTGAAGATGGAACAGAACCGATAGAGAGAAAAATGAACTATATCGATAGTGAAGAAACTTTCTGTAATAGGCAAACTGAACCGATGTATCTCACCCGGATCGGTTCGGCTATCAAATTTCATCATTATACTCTTCCAAAATTCATAGTTGTGCATGGTTGAAACTCTTGTAAGAATCTAGTCTTTTTATTCCAACGTATTTCTAGACTTAAAGGAGTTCTTAGAGTTTTTTATCATAGTTTTAGAGAGAGAAAGTAGTCAAGAACCCTAGGAGCTCAAAGTTAAAAATTTGTGATTCTCAATTCAGATTTCTTCAGTAAAATTTGTTTCTTCTTCTTTATTGTTTGAATTCATTTATCAGTGCATGATTTATTTATTTTCAATGGTTCATAGATTCTCTTTTTCTTATCTAAGTTTAATTTCATCATGTTTTGACTTCCTGCACAGTAGAAAACATAATTGTGGTTAATTGCACCATACTAGACTAGATTTCTAAGGGTTGGGATGCGTGAACCCAACCCGATATGGTTTGAACATATAGAAAATTAGTTCTTTGAATTAAATAATGATTGAATCGTCTTGTGTAGTGATCACAATCATCGTAAGTTTTTTAACCTCGTTTGCCTTAGGTAACCGGGGTGTTTAAGAATGTGATGCGCGTCTTAGCTATTTCGACACCGCTTTATTCTTACTCTTGATAACGTATGATGCAAGCTAGTACCCTCATATATGTAATGCTTGAGATTAATAAAGATTAGGTTCAATCATTTATCTAATTAAGAAGCTAGTTTTATACCCGGTAAATTACTAGGGTTCGGGGGATTGTATTCCACTTATTTTTCTCATTCATGTTTAGTTAATCACAGTTAGTTTACTTCTTTATGCATAGTTTAACTATTAGTTTAATTTAATTTGCATTTAGTTCGTACATAAAATTCAAATCTCATCACCTTTTCCTTTCCTTTTCTGAGTGAGTTTAGGACTAAGCATTCTTCCTATTTGTCGTCACATTCTACATCCTATTTCCTTGAGGATTCGACCCCGTCTTACCGGGTTTATTACTTACTCTACTGGTTTGCACTTGAATCGTAACTAGCACGCACTAGAGACACATTTTGAGTCGCATTAAGTTTTTGACATCGTTGCCGAGGATTTAGATATACTTTTAGGCGTTGATTTAATCCAAAAATTGATTCCAAAGCTTGAAAAGCCAAAAAATTCAAAAATCCAAAAAAAACAAATTCCAAAAAGTTAAAAAAAGTTCTTTACTTCTCTCAAAGTCCTTTCATGGAAAAATTCGCCTCAAACCCCTCAAGCAACTCCCACACGCATTCACGAAAATTCCATAGTTGAGTACGACCCTGATAACCCACATACTTCTCGTGTTCCACAATTTGGGGTTCCACCTCCAAACTCCATCATGAGTCACACGTTGAATCACACTTCTAGAACACCGAGTGAGGATTTTGAGTCCTTAGGAGAGAGAGAAATGTCATATATCGCTAGTTTCGATATGGGTGAGGGATACCTACCATATCGTCCCATGAAAGATCTTTTATATCCCGAGTGAACTGTCACCCCTGGGTGCATTCTACTTCCATACAATGCAGGACAGTTCCACTTTCATAATGGGATGATACAAATTCTCCCCACGTTTCACGGCATGGATTCAAAGAAACCATACCTCCACATTCGTGAATTCGAAGAGGCCTGCGACACGTTTAGTGATCAAGCTTTCTCGCAAGACGTCGTTCGCCTAACACTTTTTCCTTTTTTCTTAAAGGATAAAGCTAAGACCTAGTTGTGGTCTTTATCGCCGAACTCAGTTAAATCATGGAAGGATATGCAATCAAAGTTTCTCTTGAAATTCTTTCCACAACATATAACCAACTCCATCAAGGCTCAAATTCAAGCCTTTCAACAACAAGATAATGAGCCCTTTGATCGGTGTTGGGAATGCTTCTAAGAGTTAGTTAACGCTTTCCCACATCATGGATTTGAAAAGCACCATCTTATTTCTTTCTTCCATTAAGGGCTAACTATAGCGTCCAAACAACTTGTTCAAACTATGTGTGATAGACCATTTGGGGAATTATATGAAAACAATGTTTATGCTCATCTTAAGTATGTCATCGAGACTACTCAAGCGTGGGACGCATCTGATCCCAATGCCCAAAACCATGTCCGATAGACGTCCTCTACTCCTTTCGCGTCCGGGATATACAATTTGGACAAGGATGTTGAGTGGAATTATAAGTTTAATAAACTTGCTAAGAAAATAGAGGATGTCCGTGAATCTCACTCAAGAGAAACCTACCGATCCAATCAAGCAAGAGACAACGTGTTCACTATTTATGAGGTTGGACATTCAACAAAGGAATGACCGATGATACCCGCCTATAAGATCATGCTTCAAGAGCAAGTGAATACGGTAGGAGATTTTAAGGGTAACTTTAATGCCCCTCATGGGAATTCATACAACCCTTCGTGGAGGAACCATCCCGGGTTCAGTTAAGGGCAACAGCACACTGCTATGAATCCTAATTCACACGTTTCCCCCACCACCTCCACCACCCCATTTTCAGTAAGCGTCATTTATGCCACCACATATGCAAGTACCACCTCCTGCACCGTACATCACCTCTCCACGAAAAAATCTCGAGGATGCCTTAAATCAATTCATCCAATCCCAAAATTCAACTAATGTTAAGTATGATCGCATGTTCTCCAAGATAAATGCAAATATCTCTAAGTTTCAAGCAACCATGAGTATCCACGAAAAGGGTAAGTTTTCGACCCAAGGCCAAAGACCTCCCCAAGGTCAATATAGAGTTAGCACTATATCCCACAAGCATCCTGACCAATGTAGTGCAATCACCACTCTGCGCAGTGGGAGAGTTATTGATTTATCACCCCCCCTATACGAGGAACCAAAATACGAGGAGATCTCTCCCAGCACGAAAGAGGCCAAAGATGCCCCCTTAACTGAGAGTGATGATGAAGACAACACTAGTGGGCCCAAGGTCATTATGAAACCACCCACTGTCGTGCCATGTCGTTTCCTCAACAGTTGGTCCCGTCTCAAAAAAGGACCTCCCATGACGATGTTATGTACATCCTCAAGCAAGTAAAGATAAATTTACCTTTTCTCGAGACTATCAAGCAATTCCTGCGTATGCTAAGTTCCTTAAGGACTTACTCATGGTGAACCGTATGATAAAGGTAAAGAATAATGTATTTTGGCACAGAACGTCAGCTCAGTTATGTTGAGTGGCCTTGCATTGAAGTATAAAGATCCGGGTACACCCACCATTTCATGCATCATGGGTAAGAACAGTATCGAATGAGCGCTAATATATTTAAGGGCGAGTGTTAACATCCTCCCCTATTCCATCTATAAGCAACTGGATTTGGTGGATCTTAAGCCCACAGATATGACTCTCCAACTCGTGGATCCCTCGGTGAAGATGCCTCGGGGAATCGTTAAAGACGTGATTGTCCAAATTGACACTTTCTACTTCCCGATGGATTTTGTCATTTAGGATAAAGAGCCATCCGTTCTCCTCAGCAATCATGTTCCCGTCATCCGTGGTCGCCGATTCTTAGTTACGGATAATGCAATTGTAAATACTAGAAGTTGGAGAATGCAATTAACGTTCGGGAACATGACCCTTGAGAAAAATATCTTTAACAACACTAAACTCGAGGGTCATGAGAGTGAGATGAGAGAGACGGATCTTATGAAAGTCATGGGACACGAGCATGAGAGGAATCATATAAGTAATTCGTTAGGGGTGTGCGAGGTTAAAGCTAGTGAGATAGTGATGAATGAGGAGTGTGAGAGAGCTCACTTATTTGGGTAAAAGAGCGAGGGGTTGAAGATTGAGCAAGTAAGAGATGCCATGAACTTAGGACAGGTTGAGAGAAAAAGAGGGCCGGTGGATAAGAACCTCAGTGTTAATGTCCAATCGCAATTGGACTCATGTAATCATCCACCCATGCCACCGAAGCTTTCAGATGCAATAGAGGAGAAGACGCAAGTCTCTTCCAACTTAGAGCCCGACCCAAGCAATCCTGAGAGAAAGAGAGAGAGAGAGAGAGAGAGGTTTGATGAGTCCCTCCAGTTTTGACCAAGAGGAGGTCTCCAAGCCGGGATAAGTAAGTTTCACTTTTGTTGGGCACCTTGAGAATCCCACCCAGAACACATATCACGAATCTCAAGGTGACACCTTTTCTTTTGGGAAAGGTCCCAACTTGTTCCGATTATTGGTGTATGATCCTAGTACGGGTGAAGCAAGGAGAGCATTCGATCCCATGAGGAGGGTCGAATGAATTTTTAAGGTTGTGAGAGGTCGTCGCACCCCCTACGTGTATGGGGTGACTCTTGTGTACACTAATTAGAATTAGGATTAGGGTCTTAAGAGTCCGTAAGTGTAGGTTATGAGATGATAGGAGTTCAAATACGAATTTCGTGAGGGCGTGGAAAGTTTCAAGTGAGTTCATTCATTGGAATAATTGTGGGAGTGTTCAAAAAATCAAGAGTGAAAGAATCCATACTTGAAAGAGGAGAAGAGAGTTTCTGTACCCAGCGAACCTAACCGATACCACTGGACCGGATCGGTTCAGTTTGAGAAAATTCAAAATAAAAAAAGTCGAATCAGACCGGTTCGCCCCTGGAATCGGGACTGGTTCGGCCTCTGCAGAAATTTTTCCCCTTCCCTAGGTGCTTCTCCCCTTACCCCAATATCTTCATTTCCCTCCTATTCTGATTTTTCCCTCCATTATTCCCCCTTTTTCCCTCCAAATACCTTTCCCCCCTCCACCCACACCACTTATAAATTTCCACCCTCTCCCACCCTTTTCTCCACATTCTAGCCAATTCCCTCCCATACATACTCACTCTCCATCTATCTCTCATATTTCCAACAATACCAAAATTTCCCATTGCCAATCGAGCTCCCCACATCAAATACACCTCCACCGAAGTTCTCTCGACGGTAACGAGGACTACCATTCTCACATAGAACAAATATAGTGTGAGCATTTTTTTATCCCATCCCATAAACTCCATATTGAGCGACTCATTAAATGGAATGAACTACCCCCCGCCATCACTAACCTTTTCCGCCCTAAGGGGTGGTGCCAATTCTTCAACGAGCCCCACGAGGTGGTATGGGAAGAGGAGATCCAGTCTTTTTATGTCTCTCTCGTCCACATGAGCGAGTTCGAGTCCCAATATTTTTTTAACGGTCATCTCATACCCTTCTCCTTGGACATTTTTTCCCGAAAGCTTGCCGCTAAGGGGGTACCGATTCCAGAAAGATTTGACTACCATTTACTGCCACACCCGTCCCCAAAAGTACCTACATAGCCCGACTTGCACCCGGAGAAAATTGGGTCTAAGAAACTTTTCTTATTGGGTGCCTAAATGATAAGGCCACATTGTTTGCGCCAGCCTCTTCCAAACTTCAAATGATTCGGTGATGCGCCATCGCCAAGCTACACTCGTCTACCACCTTTTTTATCCCAACACTACCATTCACCTTGGCCGCACATTCTATGCCGACATCCTCTATGCGGACTTGAATCCAAAGGGCACAGCCCCTCTCCCATATCCCCACCTCATCACCTTCATACTCGCCGATGCCGGCATAGCTCCACCCCAGGCGTTTCCCCGCCTCCCAAAGCCCTACAATCAGAGTGCAAAACAATAGGAGGTTATAAGAGCAGCAAGGATATAGGTTGATGATTCTGATGAGGAGGAGGACTCTAATGATGAGGAGCAGGAATAATTCGAGGACGTAAATATGGTCGAGGATGCGGAGGAAGAGTATGATGAAGCGGCCAATTCTGACTATGAGCCGGAGGGAGCAGACCTTGATCGACGCATTTTCGCCATGGAAACACGCTTTGACGGTTTCATTAATGAATACCGTATCGACCACCAAGAGGACCACTGAGCATACCAGCACGATACAAGTATGATGCATCGCCTTCAAGCTGAGCTTTATCGACTGCACATGGGTGTCCCACCACCGCCCTATTTTTACGACCCATATGACCCAAATGCTCCCGGTACGTCCCACTAACCCCCTAGTAGCTTGTTGATGGTTTGTTTGTTTATAGTTTGTAGTTCTCCCAACTTTCTATCCTTAAATGCTGGTACTTATGGTTGTAATGGAGAACTATGAAATTCCTATCTTTTCATTTCATATACTTGTTTGTAATTATTGTTTCATTTTGTCCTTTGTTCATTTTTCTATGCATTCTCGCTTTAATTTAGATTTTAGTCCTTTTGCATAGGGACTTTGCAAAAGTCTAAGTTAGGGAGGGTACGCATGGGCTTCAAAATTTCACAAAGTTCAAAATTCCCAAAAACTAAAAAAAATTGAAAATTGAAAAAAAAATTGAAAAAAATCTGAAAAAGCCAAAAATATCTTCTTCAAAATAAATAAAAATTGGAATTTGAATTTTTCAAAAATGTCACAATTTTTTAAGTCTCAAATTTGTAAAATCCAAAATGCACTAAGCCGAAATTGATCAAATATGGAAATTGAGCGAAAATTGACAACTTTACGAATAAGTCTGGAGATTAATCAACCCAGTGAGATTTCGAGCTTATCACTTTTTAAGAATTTTTAAATCAATCTGAGTTAATGGTTAACTCAAAGTTCATTTTAGCATTTTGATGAGTCGTTGAGGATCTCTATTCCTTTGTTTTGATCGGTTACGAAATATGTGTGAGATGTTGTCTTGAAAAGAGCGATAAAATATCTCTAAACTAAATTAATCTAGAGACGCATACGATAAAATAATTGGTAATTCGGACAATGAAGTTAGGTCATTGTTTGTTTACCCAAAAATATTAGCCATAAAAAGCAATGAAAAATTATCCCTTAGCAACCCTATTGAGCCGAATAAAATGTTTCCCTTTTCGTTTTTAACCCGAAAAACCAATTAACCTGGAATTGTGAAAAGTGAAAATTCATAAATCAATTAAGTCCAAAAGTGCAATAAAAAGGGGCAAGAAAAAAAGTTCTCAACAAAAATAGCAACAAAGAAAAATGTGAAAAATAGAAAAAATAGAAAAAGAAGATAAAATGAGCAAAAGCCCGAAAAAGCACTAACATACATCACAAGAAGATTTTCCAATTTCAAATTTCCCAACCATTTTCTATTTTGCCCAATACACCTTATAACCCAAGAAAAGTTCTAGCCGAGTCCAAAATTCGAAATTAATTACCGCGTGGAGAGCAAAGAATTGAAAAGATAATAAGAGAGATTAATTTGTGTGAATAAGAGACGATGTTTTTTGTTTTCCAAATGACCATGAAGAGATCTATTCACCTAAATAATTTTCGTCTTTCAAATTTGTGTGCATGAATTTGTGTTCCATTACATTTACTCTTTATATCACGCATATCGAGAGAATTAAACCACATTTTGAGTGATTCATTTGTGAGAGTATCCTATGAGATGCTGAATTAAAGCGAATTTTTGAAAAGTAACACAATGATCAATCGGAGGAAATTTGCGGTTTAATTTTTGGCTTTGCACACACACACACTAAGATTTGAGATTTTTGAATATAAATTTATGATGACTATTTTTAGAAAAGTTTAAATTGTACATTTTTTAGATATTTTGAATTTTCTTTGAGTCGAAAACGAGTTTTGTGGGTATATTCACTGCAAACACTCACGAGACACAACTCGTACTACTAGGGTAACCTATGGGTTTAAGGCTTGTTGCATACGCTAAATGCAATCGCTTGCTCGCGAAAGAGGTATTTTATCCCAATGAGACGTTTGATAAGAGTTTGGCCTTATTTTGATTCTTTTACATTGCTCGGGACGCGCAAAGTTCTAAGTTAAGGGGGTTTGATTAGGCATAAACTCTTCATATTTATCTCTTATCGTTGATAAAATTTTCTAACGAGTTCATCGAGTTTCGTGTATTTCTCATCGTTCTTGCAGGTATTTAGTGCATGAGAAGAAAAAAAGAAACCAAAAGAAAGAAAGAAGGAAAAGGAAGAAAAGTCAAAAGGACAAAAGACTAATTTACATCTGGAATTCGGACGAGAAGCCTAAAGAAGAGTTGAATACCTCAAGTCTATGAGCGCATAGGAAGAAACGACATCTTTTATTTTTAGTTTAGACTTTAATTTTTATTTTAGTTACTTTCTAGTTAGTATTTTCATCTTAGTTTAATTTAGTTTAAACCTCACCTCACCCTATTGTTTTAATATTGAAAAAGCTAAAAAAAATTAAAAAAAGTGAAAAAGCACAAAAAGAAAATAAAAAGTGAATTACAATTGAATTTGTTCCATTTGCTTTACTCCCTAGAAAGTGGATTGATACCCTTACTTACCTCTATACTTAAGTTTATTATATTTTGTAGGTATGTGAGGTTTTGACTAGAAGGACTTTTCAAGCAACAACTATACAAAAGTTCTTTCTATCAAGAATGCGATGGGCGTGTTAGATATTTCGACACCGCTTTATTATTACTCTTGATTACGTATGATGCGGTCTAGTACCCTTATATATGTAATGCTTGAGATTAATAAAGATCGGTTTTAATCAATTATCGAACTCAGAAGCTAGTTTTATATCCGATAAATTACTAGGGTTCGGGGGATTGTATTCCAACCTATTTTTCTCATTCATATTTAATTAATCACACTTAGTTTACTTAATTATTAGTTTAATTTTATTTTCATTTAATTCATAGACAAAATTCAAATCTCATCACCTTTTACTTTCCTTTTCTGAGTCAGTTTAGGATTAAGCATCTTTCGTGTTTGTCCTCACGTTCTACGTCCTATTTCCCTGAGGATTCGACCCTGTCTTATCGAGTTTATTACTTGCGCGGTCGTTTTTCACTTAAATCGTAATTAGCACACACTAGAGACATATTTTGAGTAGCTTTAGTGTCCACTGAAGCTCTTGAGAAGTCTAATAAAGCCTTTCCCCATGCTTAAGAAGAAGGTGTCAGGAAGTATAAAGCCTCTACTAAGTACAACATCAGCCTGCTGGCCATCATCATGGAAGGATACGACGAGCTAAAGAAAATGGTCATCAAACACTACCCTAACATTGTCGATGATGAGGCTAAAGCCTTGACCGCAGAGCGGGAGATAATGGAGGTGGATGTTTTAGCAGGCGAAGCTGTGGCAGTGTTCCTAAGGCTTGAGTTTCCTATTCTACTTAAACTGCTCTTCTTTCCTATTTCTCTTCGTAAATACATTAAATAATTATTTGTGATGCATGTTTTAACTCTCTTTATTTTCTTATTGGTGAGAGAGCGCGTTGTTTATGATATTTGTCTGTATACATGTTTATTCTTTTTTACTTCCTGATAATTATTTTGCTTGGCTAGATTTGTAGCAATCACTTGTAAAGTTCATCCGATGAAAATATCTTTGACAAGTAAATATGGTTGAATCTCATCGTCCTTTCAGTTAGTTCTAGTATTATGGACTCATGGTGGGATCTTTTCCACCTTCCATGTCAATTTACTAGCTTCTTAGTGTTAGGGTAGGCCTGCTAGTTGTTTAGACTTATGATCGAGTAGTCGGATCTTATCGACCTGGTCTTCTTTACTAGATACCAGTTGTAGACGAACCTGAGTTGTCCTAACTTAGGATCTACCAATACTTGTGTCAGCTTAGTGGTCGTATGGACGAATCTTGTAGTCTTAACCATGTGTCAACGTTGGTTACCATAATTGACCAAGTGTACTAGGATTTATCCTAGCGCTAGTCAGTTATGGTCGGATCTTGTCATCCAAATGGTTGCACTATATTTCCCAGATTTGGACAACACTTCTTGATCATAACCTATCCAAAGACAAGGTTATACATGAAGTGTGGTTTTAATCATATGTGCTGATGTTCTTAACTATGGGATATCTTCAGCCTAGGATTCTTATACACCTCCTATGCTAATAAAATAGACATAAAATTATGAAGAAAAAACTTTAAGTGAAAACATATATAGAAGATGAAACTATTTTTCTTATTTATACTTGAAGATGTACTACAAGGAGATAAAAAAATGTTTGCCTAGTTTTTTGGTCTTTCGATATGTAATCTGCTCATTATCACTAGTAATACTTCCTCATGTGATCAGCCTTCCACGGGTTTTTAAATTGCTCGCCTTCCAAAGTTTTGATTATATACGTTCCAGGTCATGCGACAGTAGACACTCTATATGGGTCATGCTAATATGGTTCCAATTTGTTCCCTTTCTAAACAACCTTCTTGAGCACGTAGTATCCTTCCTTTAAAATGATCGATTTTACCCTTTTATTGTATAAGTGGGTCATCCTTTGTTAGTAGGTTATCACTCGTAGTGTCGCACTCTCCCTGACTTCTTCTACAAGATTCAAGTCGATCCTTCTCATTAAATTGCTTTGTGGTGAATTAAATTTGAGTACCTGATGGCTGGCAAGACGATCTCAATGGGAACCACCGCTTTACTGCAAAACGCCAACATAAATGGAGTCTCTCCCATTTTCGTTCTTGGTGTTATTCTATACACCCAAAGTACCCTTTGTAGCTCATTGATCCAGTTTACCTTGGCTTCGTCTAGCATTTTCTTCATTCCATCCAGTAGAGTTATGTTCGTCACTTTTGTTTGCCCGTTACACTGTGGGTGACCAAGTGTTAATTGCAGTTTCTCTATCTTCGAACGTATACAATACTATTTAGATTATCTAGTTGTCAAACTGAGTATTATGATTCGTAATGAAGTCATATGGTATTCTGTAATGACAAATAATGTTCTTCTATATAAAGTGGAAGACTTTCTCAAGGAATTTAGACTAGGGGCTCAGCCTCCACCCACTTAGTGAAGTAATCCATTATTATGACCAAATATTTGAACCTACTTCTTATCTTTGACAGAGGGATGACCAACTCAATCCAGGGTCAATAGGATGTGATCGGTGTCAATGAGGCTCCTGGAATCTTATGAATTACGATGTACTTTTAGCACTTCCACACTTCCTCGCACAGCTTGCACAGTCTTCTTTCATAGCGGGCCAGTAATATCCTTAAGTGGTGACCTGCTTCACTAATGATCGACATGTCAAATGGGCTCCACACGACCCTTTATGTATTTATTTTATTAGATTAATGACCTCAGTGGGATGGACGCATCTGAGTAGTGATATAATGAATCATTTCCTGAACAAGATTCCTTATTTAAGCACATACCTCGTTGCCTTGTAACGTAACCTCCTTACTTCCTTTGGATTTATTGGCAGAGCACGGGACTCTAAGTATGCGCGTAAGTTATCCATCCATGATGGTCCCACATTTAATTCTAGGACAAAGTAATTCTTCCCATATGCTTAGTTGTGACAGGATTTCTACTGGAACTATTCTCCTTAGTTCGGATCTTGTTGCTAATGTCAGATGAGCGAGTGCATCTTCTCAGGAGTTTTCAGTGTTTGGTATTTCTAATTATCTGTATAGTTGAGAACTTTAATAGAAATGCATTTACTTTTTCTTAGTATTTCACCATTGATTCTTCTTTGGCCTCTTAAATTCAGAGAGTTTTATTTACAATTAGTTGAGAGTCGATGTGCGCTGTTAATTATTTAGCACATAAAGTTTGCTATGAGTGATTCATATCTGCCTCATTGTTATAGGCCTCAAAGTTGAGTTTGAGGGAATATTCGACGTCTATTCCTTCGGGCGTATTGATGATTAAATCGACCCCGCTTCCATTGGCACATGATGAGCCATCTACGAATAGCTTCCACGTAGGAGGTTCTTCTTCAAAATTTTCTTTAATTAAATCCCCGTTCTTGGATAATTTTTCATTTGCTCCGTCACACGGGATCTTACATCTTGTCGGATTGATGTTCCCAATCTGTCTCTGCTCTGATCAGATGATTTTACTGCTAAGTTCTCTTCTGGGGAAGTCTGCTCGGCTATTCTTATTTCTAAGCTCTCCTCCAGAGAAGTCTTCTCGGCTATTGTTATTGCTAAACTCTCTTTCGATGAAGTCTTCTCGGCTATTCTTATTATTGAGCTCTCTTCTGGAGAAGTTTTACCGATTGTGTTTAATGTTGAGCTCTCTTCTGGAGAAGTCTTCTTGATTGTTTTTACTAATGAGCTCTTTTCCAGAGAAGTCTACTCGATTGTTCTTATTGTTAAGCTCAAATTCTTGAAGCAGCTATAAAAAACACCCGCTTAACTTTTGTTATCAACCAAGATCCTTGTTACCCGGCTCTCATGCACCATTATTGTGACGACCAAAGGTTTTTGTTCAGGTAAAGTACTCCTGACAGGTCATCTTTAGAGAAGACAATGATAAGATAATCTTTGTTTACCTTTTTGGGGCGAGTTTCCAAAGCATCAACCAAGTTGATTTGTCTAACATGAGCATAACCCTTCACCTCATTAAAGTAAGCCTTCCTTTCTGTCGGTTCATCTCCATCGCCAGCGTCATCTCCTACTATAAAGTTACACCCAAAGAAGATCATATTGACTTCATACACAAGCTCCTTGGGCTTCTTGGGTAGATCTCGATAATCCCCCAAATTGCCATTTCTGCCCCTTTTCCTTCTCATCCTCCTTTTTCCAAGGGTACTTTTCTCGGCGTCTAGGTTTTTTCTTGGTTGCTCGACCACTTTTATCAACGAACTTTGTCAGTTTGCCTCATGAAGAAATTTTTAATTTCGTTTTTCAGAGCAAGGCAATCATCAGTGTTGTGTCCATGATCCTTATGGAACTCACAGTACTTATCCGTGTATTTTCGGTCAGACGTGGAATTCAATTTACCCGAACATTTAAGTTTGTTAATCCCTCGGATCTCGACGAGTATATGATGCACGTCTGTGATAAGCAAGGTATATTCATCGAATCTCCTTAGCTTCTCAACTTTCTTCTCCTGATACTTCTCTTTCTTATTATAGTTCTTACCGACCTCAAATCTAACATGACTGTATTCTTTTGCTTCCATTGCCTCCTCGGCGTTCATAAATTTGCCCTCCTTGAGCTCGGCCATCGTGCTTAGCGTTTATTTAGCTAACGGCGAGTATAGCTTTACTGGAAAAAGATCGCTCATGATAGCAGTAGTGGAAATTTTCTTGTCATATTCTATCACTTCAAGCTTCTTTGTATTGAATTGCGTGATGAATTCCCTTATTATTTCGTTTGCCCTTTATCTAACATTTAACAAGTAGGTCACTTTTTTCATGATTTTGTACCGAAACCAAAATTATTAACAAAGAGGTCATCCAACTACCGAAAAGTTGATATCTACCCTCTTGGAAAGTCGTTGTACCATACTTGAGCTAACCTAGTGATAGTGCTAGAGAAAGCCTTGTAGCACATTTCATCAGATATGGAATAGAAATCTGAATCACCCAGGCATTTCTCTACATTCATAATCGAATCAGATTTCCCATCATACTTGGGGGTGATTAGCGATGGTTTGAATCTGGTAGGAGTTGGGTAACCCACTACTAGAGATGTCAATGGTTATCCTTGAATGAATCCCCTCTGCAAAGGGTTCTTCGTTCTGATGATTTTGCCCAATCAGTCTTCTAATCATTGGATGGACCCTTTTCGGGGTTGCTCTTCCTTTTTGGAGTTTGCTGTTATGATCTTATTGGATTGGCCTCGGCTTTCAATTGAGTTATCTTCCTGGAAGTCTGTTTGGCCTTTGTCGATCCTCGCACACTAGGTCATGATCTGACCGAACATTCTATTCTCATCTCAGAACATCTTGGCTCCTCTTTGCGTTCTCTGTGTTGATGTTCCCTTACTGCTTTTGGGACCAAACGATCAAATGCAATGTTTTTGCTTAGTCTTCCTATAATACTTAGATGCTCTAAGTAATATGTATACTCTTCATCATATCCTTTTGATATGAGGGTGAAGGTTGCCCCTGGGCGATAGGATTTATCATTCCGCCTTGATTCAGAGTGTCTGAATCTGCTACATTCGCCTCGTGGATCTAAATCCAATCATTTAGGATTTTTGACGTATTGGTTGTGATGAGCCCGCCTCTTATCCTTGTAGGGAGATGGGGGTGGCATATCTCGTCTCCCATTAGGGTTTTTGGGTTTAATTCCATCTTATTTTGTCCATTCAAAAAATTTTGTTTCTGTTGCTTCACGCTTTCCTGTATAGCCTCCTAACCCCTCGCTAGTCTCATTTAAATTCCCTGTAGGTCACCCATACCCATAGACGTTAAAGGGGGAATTCCTTCAACGGTTCAACTATTTTTTGGTCTTCCGCAATGTTCCAAGTATTTTAAGGAAAACAAAGTATCGTAATACCAGAAAATAGAGTGTAACAATTGCTTTAGTAAAAATTTGTTGAGAATAAGCTTTTCAAGGCAGGTAAAGGGTAAATTCTAAGTGAGTTTAAGGATTAAAAAGTCGATTGAAAATAATTCTAACCCGCTAAAACCTAGGTGAATTGAAATTTAATCCGCTGGTTTACTAAAAAATGACTATCTTCGAGTTTAAGAGAAAAATAGTGGTAGAAAATAACAAAAGACTTGTTGCGTTTTCCACAGACGACGTCAATCTATTATCGCCTAAAATTGGTATATTGATTTAATCTTAGCTAAAGCATACAAGTCCAAATGATAATAGATTAAGAGATGAAAATCAATGAAATACTTCTCTAGAACTTGTTATAGAGTGAGATGGGAGAAAAAGAGATGAAATTGAATTTACATAGTTTGGCCCGAAGACGGTGCCTATGTCAATAAGTGCAAGTGTAGGCAGTATTAATTTCGTAGAATGAGAGTATGTAATGTCATTCAGGTTGTCCTTTCTGGGTTAATCCATGCCTCCTTAAATATGGGCATCAGAGTATTTATTTATGGACTAATACAGTTGATCCACTAAAATATGTCAGGGATTTTGTCTTTAGAGAATAAATAAATACCCACTTTACAAGGTAGCGGATGAATAATTGTAAAGTCGGCATGGTCAAACATGAACAGAAGAATGTTCATCTGTTTCAAGTGCGTGAGTGCATTGATGACGTCATCGCACTCTCTGATTCATTGGTAGTGGACATATATGTTGCACGTGCACTGTCTACGATAGCATGGCCGACCAGAATGCCTAAGGTTGACCATGATCATATCTGAGCTGACGATTTCATAGTTGCTTGAGCCGATCTCATCCTGGTTAATAATGAGTTCAACTGGTTTTGTGTCACACTATATTCATGGTATAACACACAAATACGCACAATGTATACACGAAAACGGCCTTTATCTAATTTTGGAATAGATTTTTTTTAAAAGTTTTGTTCATATCAAAATCTAAATCTATTTGTCTAGTTTGATATTGATGGTTTCAGATTTTTTGTGGAGATTGTTAGTTTTTTTTTAGATTGTTGGTTTGAATAAAATTTTCAAATTTGGATTTTTTTTTGTTTATATTGATGGTTTGAATCCAAATTTTCAAATTTGATTTTTTTTTAGATTATTTTTTTTTTTTGGGGGGGGGGGGAGATATTGCTAGTTTAAATCCAAATTTTCAGATTTGGGATTCCTTTTTAGATTCTCGGCTTTTTTTTATATTGTTGGTTTGAATCCAAATTTTCATATTTGTTTTTTTTTAGATTGTTGGGGTTTTTATGAAAAATAAGTTTAAGATACATTCCATGGTGAATGACGCAACAAATACAAGCCCATGCACTGTGCCCCTTATGAACATCAAGACCTTCAAGATTTTCTTGGAAGAAAAGAAAACCTGACAAAGCAAGTAGAAATGTGGGAAGCAAGTGAAGATATTGGAGTAATAATATTCACATAAATAATAGAGGCAACACATTTTGTGTGGGTTTAATACTTTGCATTTTCTTTTTTTTAATTCATCTGAATCCAAATTTTCGGATTTGGGTTTTCTGTGTGGGGGGGGGGGGGGGAGGGATTGTTAGTTTGAATACAAATTTTCAGATCTGGATTTTTTTTGGAGATAGTTTTTTAGGGTTCTTACAATTAGTCTCGTTTACTAAGCATGTAGTTAAATATGTCCTACAATCTTTTTTTTGCTCCAACAGGTCCCATTACAAAAAAATTGCTTCAATAGAGCCTATTTGTCAACAAGTAGCAAATATTCACTATATGTATAAATAGGACCTATTGAGAAAAAATTATTTTGATATGACCAATTAGAAAATGTCTTACGTAGACATCGCGCGACATCTCCATGTCGCTCGAACGAGATGAGATCTTGCTTGAACGACCTGGACATCAAAATCGAGGAACGCTGCAGGAAAATGACTTATTTATCAAGCACTCTTTTTTTTATTAGAGATTGTTTGTTTGAATCCAAATTTTCAAATTTGGTTTTTGGGGGAGGATTATTTGGTTTGAATCCAAATTTTCAATTTGGGTTTATTTCGGGGGAATTTTTTTTTTTTTTTTTTGGACGCGGGGGGGGGGGGGGGGGGGGGAGGGGGGGAGGTGTTGTTTGTAGATTAGTTGTTTTTAAATTTTCTATTAAATCATTTTAATTATATGTTTTGTCACTTTCAGATTTTTTTTAAGTATTTTTCTGATTTTTAATATGTATTTAGTGTTTTTCCAAAAAATTTTATTCTTTTTATGTATTATTTTAAGTTTTTAAATATATTTTTGTCAATTCTAGATTTTTTTTAAAAAAATTCGATATTTTTTCAGATTTTTAAAATTATTTTTCTGTAAATATTAAATTTTTTACATATATTTTTTAATTTTCAAATGTTGTAAATATATTTTTGTCATTTTCTAATTGTTTAAAGGTTTTTTAGGATCTTTCAGATCTTAATTTTTTTTGTAATTTATATATTATAAAAAAATTTAAATGCCCCTCTATATAGAAATGGACAAAAATACTCTCATACCACATGATCACTTTTTTGTCTAAATTTTCAACACTATTAGGATTTGGAGATTATTTGAATTCGAAAAGTGTAGGGGGTATGTTTTGAAAATAAAAGTTCAGATGGTGAAGTGAACAGAGGGTAAAGTTTAGGAGGTTTGTGTAATTAATCCTATTTTTTTATGAACAATGTGTTAACTAATTTTTTTTATCCACAAAATCACATATCAAAATGGTGAATAAATAAATAAATAAATAAAATGAACTAAGTTATATATAACATTCATTCATATTTTAACCACATTAACAAAATATCAATGAAATAATTGGCAATTTCAATTTCTTTTCAAGTTTCTATCAGCTTCATCCCAAATTTTCAAGTTTACAACTGATAGATTTATTTAATCCAATTTTATCTCCCACTTAGATCGAGAACCAATTTCTATCCGAAGTCACTGAGAATCCAAAATTTTAACCACACTACAAGTCAAATGCACACCCACCTTTAGTTTTAGAATTTGCAAACATCATGGGAACCGTCAAGAATTCATCAAAACTGCAACATAAAATAGAAATATACACATGATTACACATGCTAATTAACTTAAAGATTTTTTTTAACTTTAATAGATTACTAATCTTTGATTTTAGACTTAGATTGCGTTTGTTTTTTCATCTGAATCTGAAATCTGAATTCTAAAGTCTGAATTTGAAAAATATGCTTGTTTTTATATTTGAATGGAACTCTGAATGAATGTATCTAGACTAATTCAAACTTCAAAGGTAACTGTGACACCCCGCCTAATTAAATACCGGGCGATCACTCCTTTATTAAATTAAAATCAAGGTGAACAGTTGGTTCATTCTTAGCATCACTGTCGAAAAATAATTTTTCCAATTTAAACACCCTAAATAATTAAGCTAAGTGTCAAAACCATTTTTAGACATTACTTTCCAAATGTTATTTTATAAACCAAGATTTAAATATGTACAACAATTCAATATTAAAGAATCACACCACAATTATCATGGACAATACAATCCAAATAAATTTAACATTCAACAACTAAGTCCCAACATTTAAAATTTAAAGTAAAACATCCAGACAGTACTAAATCCCAAAGTGACAATACTAGAAATAAATGAATCACAATGTCCAATAAAACAAATGGATAATGGGAACGGGCGACACATGTCCAACTGAATAAATAAGCTAGGAGTGGAACCAAATAAATGAAGTCGTCTAAGCAAGAGGCCTACAACTCCCACCTAAGCTGCAGCGTGTTCCTTTCAAAGGATCCTACGCAAGACGCCCCTGTGGCTGGGCACCTGTAATATATACATATAGATACAAGAGAGAAAGGAAAATAGAAACGGGTCAGAGCCCGATAGTGTAAATGATTTAAAATTTGTTTAGCAAGTATTTAAAATGTTTACAGGCCAATGCAACAACATATTAGTGCGACACTCTCTTGAGAAATTCTCACCTCTCTTCTAATGTGCACACCTATCGCACTAATCTTCCCAACGGTTTAACTTATCTTATATCGCACTAAACTTCCCAATGGTTTAACTTATCTTAGGTTACTCGTAAGATTTAAAACTGAACAATATAATTGTTTAAGAGGAAAATTTCATTCAGTAACAAAGCTCTCATTTTAGCTTTATTTATTAATAAAGTTTCCAGTGTTCCATTATACTTTTCAAAACAAGTATTTCCAATTTGAAGTCATTATTCATTTCTTACCTACCATAGCACCGTAGGTAGTTCCAAATTTCAGGAATTCATATATATATCAAATACTCGTATAATATATATATTTTAACAGCACCCCACATAAAAATTATGGTGCGTGCATACTCTGTTATCCAATCCCTGTATCACTCGTACTAAGGGAAATACAAGTTCGGAATCACTCTCGAACTCTATTAACACATGCACAACCAATATTGAGGCGAAGTATAGATTCCAAGTCTCTAAGAAGATAGCACATGCCCCCACATCTCTTAGGGCCGTCTGAACTATCGATTCGATAGCCTATACCAAGGATTTCTATTTTCTAGGGTACGAGTCAATATCCCCCATAAAGGCACATCGAGATAAGATCGTCCCAGCGCGGTAACCTCAGGGATAGCAAGTAGCGCGGGCACGATTTTTACACATAGGTAGTATATGCATAAACACAGTCATATAACTAAACTACTATTACCATATCAAATTAGGTACATTTCTAATCCCCTAATTACGACATTTGTCCTCATTTCTCATTATTTAGTTCTCACGTATGACCGTTCATTTCTTACTTTAATTTGAGGGATCATTCCAACTTATTGCGTAACACTCATGGACTCTATCCTCTCAAGTGTAGAATTCAGTAGGTAATCTAATTTCCAACGTAAATATCTTACGCGTCTCTCCCCTTAATACATAATTTCATCATCCCTTATATGTAAATATCCCGAAATACAACTCTCGTTTTACATTAAAGGTCCCATAATTAGTTATAAGTCCTACTGGTCTTCTTTATCTCCCAAAACATTTTAATAAGGGTGTCCAAGGGTTATTTCTCATTAAATCGAATTTAACTAAATTTAAAAAAGGGAAATATTAGTCTGCCAGAAGGGGTCGATCGATCGATGGCAGGAGCTCGATCGATCGATGCGTCGATCGATCGACACTCCTGGTTCGATCGATCGATCAAACAGGTATGCGAATTCTGCAGATTAGCAGTTACGGGTTTCACAATCCAACCCCAATCAAATCCCGATTTTACACACCCAAACTCCCTAAAATTCGTACTATAATCAGTAGATACCCATATTATTCATCTTCTACTTAAAGCATGCAATTTTTCATCAGTAACCACGGATTAATAGGCCAAAACTTCATAAAAATCTCAAGAACCCTAGAATTTCTTTAACATGGTTCTAATCAGTCTTTTTCCAGAAATTTCTACTCCTAATTCATCATAATTTCAAGGTTAAGCCTCTACATATGAAGGGGTTACCAGATTTACGTTCAAATCAATTCTACATGCGATTTTCCTATCTCCAACGTGGATTTTCTTCTACCAAAATCGTTCTAATCACCCTAGACTAACATGAACGATGCATTAACGAAAATAAGCAAGATAAATACTTGACTGAAAATTTTAGAATTCTGGTTCGCTGACGATTTTGGTGTGGTTGCGTTCCCCGTCGCGCGATCTACGCATTGGTGGTGGTGGCGGTGCAATCGGATGACTTTTTGGTCTTGGAAAGCTTTCTCCTTCCCTCTCCTATGGCCGTTCTAAGGTTTTGAGTCTGATAACCCTAAAGGACTCTTCTAAATGGATGATATAGCCTAATAATTTTCGTGGGTTTAATTACCCAAAAATGCAAAATGTCCAAAATGCCCTCCCGGGATGTTAAATGGGCCTAAAAATGTCCCGAGACCCAAACTAAACCCCAAGTACACTTTTCTGACTATCTCGACCCTTCCGGACAGGTTGGCGCACTCAAAACGATCATACGGATAACTTAAAAATATTTCACTTTTATTAATCAACATTTATTCCCGACGCGACACATGCGCCTCCCGACTTAAATTTTCAAAATTGTCATTTTATTCACTCGTGACATTTCATAGAACCAATATTATATTACTTTACTCATTAGTAATATTCAACAACAAGTTTCCCATAATTACTAACTCACATCACGTTAATAATTATAAAATAATTAATTTTCGGATTTATATTAAATAATTAACTCACAATAAATTTAATAAATCCTCAAATTAATAAAGCATAAAAATACGGGGTATTACAGTAACCTTACCTCTTAACCATTCAGACACAAATATACTCGTTAGAATCTTAATTCATTTTTTTTAAAAATACTATTTGGTACCTCTTAAGTCTGAATGATTCAAATTCAGACTTAAGAAATAAAAACAAACAATACCTTGGATATAATTTTGTTTAAAAATTAGAATTTGTCCAAAATCGTTAATAAATCCGTTAAGTGTAACAGACATATGGTTTTTCTTAGTTACAGAATTTAAATGAATTACTAAATCAAATAAATATGTGAAAATAAAAGATAAAATAAAATTAAAAAAACTTTTGAAAAGGGTACTTTTATATATACCCATAAATCTATTAATAACCCCATCCTTTTTTTATCCCCGCATAAATGGGTTTATATCCATTTAAACACCCCCATCAAATGGGGTCCGTAAAAAGAAAAGAAATTTGATAAACTTGTTGATAAAATTAATTCCAAAGAATACCTTAAGTAAATCTTGGCACTCTCCCAATCTCTCTCCTTAATTGATCTCGGAACCTTTCAATTACATATTCTGCTCTTATCTTCTTCTTTTTCCTCTCGTCTAACTAAAACCGCCAAAGGGGAATGAAATAAGACTATTCAATATATCATGACTTTGCAAGGCTTAAAGCCAAGTTTTTTTCAAAGAGATCGTATGTAACTCAATATCAGGTAGTTTAAAATCCAAATAATCTGACCGATTTCGTGTTAGTGATGTTGGCGGTAATCTAAATTGCTCCGAGTGTTTGGACGTTAAATTCATTTGGCTCTTCGTTTGGCTCTTACTTGAACTATAAGCTACTTAGTTCAGGGGGTTTAAAAGGAATATTATAGTTTTTTTATACCTTTGTTATTTGAACTTTTGAAAACTGATCATGGTGGTATGGAGAAAGTTATGGCGGGTTTATATAAAAACGGCCTTAAAAAAACACAACGCTAACTAAATAAACAAAAAAACTCAAACAACCCTGACCAGGCCTCCCCACACACCCCTTCGGCCAGCCCACAACCTACCTATTTGACAATTGCACAGCCTCTCCCCCTCCCTCTCTCTCCGCACCACCACAACCTAAACCAAATCTGTGATTTTGTCCCGATTTTGGTTGCATTTTTGTGCTATTTGGGTGTGATTTTTGTTGAGATTTAGTTTTCATTTTGGTTGAGATCGAGATTGTAGGGTTCGGTTGATTACGGTTTGGGTTGTAAATTATTTGTGTTTGGTTGCAGGCCTGGAGGGAGGATGAGAGGAGGGTTGGGTGGTGGAGGGGGGTGGGGGGGGTGCTTTCGGGGATGGATGGGTGAGAGGTGATGGGGTTGCCGAGAATGGCAGCAGTTGGGGACGTAAAGAAAGGGGGGGGGATCGATTGATTTATTCTTTTGGGTTGTGCATATATTTTTTTTAAAGTTTTTTGTTTCTTTTTAGATAGTTATTTGATTTTGTAATTCATTTAAGTTCTTTTAATTAAAAAGAAAAGTCACATGTCAATCATACTTAACAAATTTATTAACGATTTTGGACAAAGTATAAATTGTAAATAAAATGAGTAATGATATACTACCTGGGTGTTAACCCCAGGTTAGTACATGGAGAGAATTTTTTTTTTGTTTTGCTTCTTTTTTTTTGGTTTTTTATGTGATTTATTAGTATTATTTGACTTTTTTTTTATTTAAAAAAAATTGTTTTATTAAAAAATAATATTTTTTATAAACTAAAAAAAATGTATTGTTTAAAAACACTATTTCAATATAAAAAGATTTTTTTTCTGAAAAAAACTATTTCCAAAAAGAAGTTTAATATAAATATTTTTTTTACATTTTGAAATAGTTTTAAGAAATACAAAAATTATTTTAAATGTTGTAAAATTAAAAAAAAAGTTCAAAAATAACGAGTGTCGCTGGCACGGACCTTTAAAAATAAGAGAATATTGGATAAATGGGTGTTTGAGGGACTAAATAAGTTGAAAATAATAAAAAACATAATTTTTTATTAGATTAGTTTTTTAATGCAAAAATACAAAAATTATTTTAAATGTTGTAAAATAAAAAAAAGGTTAAAAATAACGAGTGCCGTTGGCGCGGACCTTTAAAAATAAGAAAATATTGGGTAAATGAGTGTTTGAGGGACTAAATGAGTTAAAAAAATTATTAGATTAGTTTTTTAATGTAGAAATACAAAAATTATTTCAAATGTTGTAAAATAAAAAAAAATGTTAAAAATAACGAGTGCCGCTGGCGCAGACCTTTAAAAATAAGAGAATATTGGGTAAATGAGTGTTTGAGGAACTAAATAGGTTGAAAATAATTAAAAACATAATTTTTTATTAGATTAGTTTTTTAATGCAAAAATACAAAAATTATTTTAAATGTTGTAAAATTAAAAAAAAAAGTTAAAAGTAACGAGTGCCGCTGACGCGGACCTTTAAAAATAAGAGAATATTGGGTAAATGGGTGTTTGAGGGACTAAATAGGTTGAAAATAATTAAAAACATAATTTTTTATTAGATTAGTTTTTTAATGCAAAAATACAAAAATTATTTTAAATTAAAAAAAAAGGTTAAAAATAACCAGTTCCGCTGGCGTGGACCTTTAAAAATAAGAGAATATTGGGTAAATGGATGTTTGAGGGACTAAATAAGTCGAAAATAATTAAAAACATAATTTTTTATTAGATTAGTTTTTTAATGCAAAAAAACAACAATTAATTTAAATGTTGTAAAATAAAAAAAATAAAAAAGGTTAAAAATAACAAGTGCCGCTGGCGCGGACCTTTAAAAATAAGAGAATATTGGGTAAATGGATATTTGAGGGACTAAATAGGTTGAAAATAATTAAAAACATAATTTTTTATTAGATTAGTTTTTTAATGCAAAAATACAACAATTATTTTAAATGTTGTAAAATTAAAAAAAAAAATTAAAAATAACTAGTGCCGCTAGCGCGGACCTTTAAAAATAAGAGAATATTGGATAAATGGGTGTTTGAGGGACTAAATGAGTTAAAAAAAATTATTAGATTAGTTTTTTAATGCAGAAATACAAAAATTATTTCAAATGTTGTAAAATAAAAAAAAAATTAAAAATAACAGGTGCCGCTAGCGCAAACCTTTAAAAATAAAAGAATATTAAGTAAATGGGTGTCCGAGGGATAAAATGAGTTTTCAAAAAAATAATTGAAAAAAACAAATAAACTATTCTAATAAAAAATTGTTTTTTATAATTGTTTTTAACTCATTTTACATGAAAAATAAAAAAAAAAGAATAGAAAAGGGCATCCCTGTGCTAGCCCAGGGTTAACACCCGGGTAGCCAAACATTATTCAAATAAAATTGTATGCAAGTTTAAATAGAAGATTAGTAATGTATTTAAAAAACACTTAGATTAATTAATCGCAGTTAATATCAAAGTGGAGTTTCAATTTTTATTTAAAAAACAAATTGAGATATAATCAGATTACAAAAAGGTTCTTACACCTGTGAAACTATTTTTCATTTTTCCCAAAACAAGCTATATTTGATCGTTATCAGCGTGGGGCTTTAAATGAGGGTAACAAACAAGTGTGACCATGACTAAACATGATCAAAGGAATTCAAAACCGCACACTTGGCCTCATGTTAACCATCATTTTTGTATTCAATTAATCATCTCTCGAGATTTTTCTCTTGTTTCCTGATTGACACTAGTATATATAGGTGGAGCTATTAAGTCTCATTTCTAAGTCATTAAAAATCAACCTTTCTCCTAAAAAATCTGTGCAAGGGAGCTAGCTAGTTTAGATCAATTATATAACGCTTTTTTTTTTCAAAACATAGATATGGCACAAGAATTGAACACGCACAACTGGTTTGAGGTCGCCCCTGCACCTCTCATCTCTCATCAAAAACCCTCAAATGCTCCTAAATTGGAGACCATTCTTGAAGAAAGGTCATCAGAGATGGGGTTTGATGTAGTTGGGCACAGGAGGGCTTTGTGTCTTCTTCGAATTATTCTCTCTTTTGCCTCTTATTTCTCAGTCAGCATATATTCCAATATTTGATTTGAAAAATTCTCTACACATCACAAAACTTCGCATTACCCTCCCCTACACATGGCTCACTAATTAGTTGATGTCAAGCACAAAAGGATGTTCCATATCTTCCTCTATATTTTTATATGCTAGTGTGTGTATTAGAGGCCATTGTTTTGAGAACTCTTATTTTGCACAAAAGGGTGGCATTACATCTCTACTTTTCATGAAGGGTGTGAGATGGGCGTTGTACTCTGTACATATATATTGATACTAATTAACATGGAGAAGTTTGAAATATACCTTTTGCTTAGGAGGCACTCTTCTCTATTTTAATTTCTGTTTTCATTCTAATTCAGCCTGGTTACTAATTTATTAACATGTTTATCTATATATTTCAAGATTTTTCCTCAGTCAATTAATTATTATTTTATAAAAGTTAAAACTTCTTAAAAATACTAACCATTGAATATAGTCTGCACTACAGTGAATTTTCAACAAATAAAATGGAACCCACGTGTTAACCCTGTGTGAGGGATTATATGTAACAGGTCAAATATGAGGACATTTTTCAATTTCTTTGAACTACAGGGTGATGTAGAATAATTTCCCACAACATCGATGTTGACACTACTGGACAGCTAAAAAAAGTTAGAAGTGATCTAAAGACAGGTTAATTTGTAAAAATTATTGACAGACCAAAACCTGCAATAATGGTAGTGAAGTTCATGGCTTCCACACTTCATATATAAAAAATTATATTTTGTATATATGGAGTAACTGATATGAGAACTTGCACACTTCTTCTGTAAGAGTATGGAGCTCAACCAAAAACAACAGAACAAATTTCTCCATGGAGCAGTTTGAAATGGTTATATAATTTTTTTGCGTACAAAGACACAAAATTTATCGCCCCAATGAGTTAAATCTTCAGAATCAATCTGTCCAAAAAATAATACATAATTGTGTGAAGATTAATTAGTCAAAAACAGTCGTTAAAGAGTATGCAAAACATTGGGTGTCTATATTAAAACTTCGGGAGTCTGGCACATATTATGAATAAAAAAAATGGATGTTAAAAGTCACTATACAGTATACACGTAACAGATAGTGTTGAGCTACTCAATAATTTGCCAGTAGGAAGATAGATCCATAACAATAACAATTAATAAAATTAACATTTCGAGTATAATGACATAAATATTACGGAATTCAATTATCAATTTGGTACAGCCAAATTTTGGCAGCATTTGCAAAATATAAGTGGAACAACTGACTTTTCCAGTTTATCTTCAAGTTTCTCAAGCTGAGATTGTATATTTTTGCCCCGTTACAGTAGAAGCTTAAGAATCTTTTATTGAAGTGAGAATAAAAACATGAAATATACACTACAGAAGTGAATCACATCTAAACTATATATAGTTTATATGAGACATATGAGACTTCTTGAGACTGGCAGTCTGGCATTCATAGACTTATCAGGCACCATACACATATTTACCTTCACATTTCTTAAAAGTGTAAGGACAAGCATGAACATTTCTAAATTAAGGGGATAGTCAGGTTTGATGGTGCTAAATTCAGTGGATAGGAGTATGTAGAAAGAGCTTGCAAGTTGCAACAAAGTTCAATTACTTCCACAAATTTTAAGGTTGTTCATTTATTTTGGGAGCCGACGTTAAGGTCCACATTCAAAATATTTATTATACAGCAATGGAATCCCTCAAATTTTCTTATTAAACTCAAGGACAAAATCTTTTGAATAAGGGGTGATGGGAGAACGGCCAAATATTACTTTATTACTGTATGAAGATGATCTTATTACTTCATATTTCTACAAATGTAATTTTCTTTTTATTATTTAGTGAAGAACTTCCTCATTATTTAGGGAAGTATTTCATTACAAGTTTTGCTTCATAGTAAGTATAAGAAGTAGGAACCTTTTCAAAAGTAACTAGAATATGCACTATACCTGTGAACTCGAAACGCCTCTCATGTTCAAGGTAAATAAGTTAACTCCCCATAAAAGGCCTGCAAACAAAGAATGCGAAAGACAAAAACCTCATAAGTAGTTGAGATCAAAAATAATATACCAGTTGAAAGATGTAATCTCTGATGGTTCATAAATTAACTAATGTTCCGTATCTCTAACAGATAAATAATTACCCAAAAATTCTATTTGAATCAATCTCTCATTCCTCCCTCCTCCCCCCCCCCCCCCAAAAAAAAAAAAAAACCAAAAAAGCAATATGAACATATACATATATACACCTATTTCCTTTCTTTGCAACACATTATGAAACACATTACAACTTTCAATCTGCTGGAATATAAAGTACCCAAAGAAAATAGTTTATTCTTCAACTCCGGAACAAATCTGATACATGAAACTACGAACTACTCCATCATGCATATGTATCTTCAACTTGTTTTAGTACCCTTCGTTCTACAGACATGCTCTCTCCAACCGCGTCCATAAAGGTATAGAAACATTTTTTTAATGCCTTGGCGCAGGTTGGAGAGTCTAAACATACTGATTAGTCAGACCCTCCATTCTGCACACCAGGACAAACTTCGAGAATCTCTATTTGGCCACATGTGGTATGAGCACCCCGAGTGTAAGATTCACTCGCTCAATGTGATTTCCGAATCACCAACATACTCCCAAAATGTCCCTGAAGTAATATAATTTATGGTTTCCCCTACATGTTTTTCCGCATCTATTACCTTAAGAGAATCCTTTTTCATGTCACCATACTTCCAGTCCTTGGTCTTGCCCCGCTCAACCAACGCATCACAGAATCGCACTTCTCATTTTCTGCTTCACTTCCTGTTGCAGATGAAACGTCACCAAACCTCGTATGAATCCAGAAGCGAATTGAGAAGTAACGAAGTTTTATTTCCATTATCTATGTCTACATCTAAAAGGTCGTACCCACTGCACAAGGCTCCCGCTTAATTGCAGAGCCTGAGAGAGGCGGATGTCAGCTGGCCGTACCCCCATATATGGAGAGGCTGCTCCCATGTCTAATCTTAATAAATCTGAGAGAAATTGAATACACTCATTATGTGGTTCAGGCATCAATGTACCTCCAGTATATTCAAATTCAAATAAGAACTTTTAAGACAATTCTCTACTCTTTTCCAGTTACTTGCCTTCCAATTATTCCATACTGAAGCCACTGACTCCTCGTGCATAACATTGATAATACACCACATCTTAAGGGAGATTCACGCATAGTGATGCTCACTTGCAAGTTATACTCCTTCCAATCATCATCCAACATATCAGCGGGTTTACTCGCAATGCACTTCAATGCCTTTGACAAACCTTGTTGGATTAACACATCTTAAAAGTAGACATTTTCTTCCCTCAAATGAGTTTCCGTCATGAAATAGTTGGGCTAATAGCAAACTCCCACTTTAGAAATTTTACCAAATCTTGGGATGCACACAAAGAAAAATGCCTTACAATCCAAATATCTAATACTAACAAAGACGAAATTATTTGCTTCGCCACATCCCAGGCGAGGCCCCTTCAGCAGGCTCAAGAAGCCTGATTAAATGTTTTTGGTAAATTACAGATACCTCCTTTTAAGATGCATAATGCACATAGCCCTTGTTTTACTAAATAAGCCATCCACTTCAAATTAATAGTCGTTGCTTGAAAGTCAAAACATTTTAAAGAAAATTTTACTTTCCAAATTTATCCACCTAAATACCTTTGAATTCAAACATGCACTTGATCATTGTTCTGTTCTTGGGTATTGTTTGGATGGGTAACATTGTAATCTCATGTAGTATTATATAATATTTTTATAACCAGGAATATTGATTCGGGACGGACTAAAAAGGAAAGTTGGACCATTTATTTGGGACAGAGAGATGATGAGAAAAACATTTTGTTGCACCAAAGCATAAGGGATATGATAAATATAATGCCGAGTCATAAAGATTTAACAGCAAAATTCTCTGCACTTGTTACATTATGTCGGTCTGATTTCACATGTAGGATGTGAAGAGTGCAAGAAATATAAAGGAGTTACGCTGGCACATATGAAGTTTACCCAGGATTTTTCACGTGAAGCAACACAAAGATGAAGGCAATAAATATAGATGAAGCTCCCACCAAAATGTAAGCCATCCCGAGGAAGTTATTCCTTCCTCCCAACCAGCTCGATGTTGAGAGAACAAGCTTTTTGGTCCCTCCAAAACTGTAAGTGTTGTAGTTGTTCAAGAGGTCTACTTTTACAACATCATCCGCATTTAAGTCCTCTTCAATTCTTCCATACAACTTCCGGAAGCTAGGAAGAGCAGACGTACGCATCCATACAATGAGATGCTCTTGATCGCTTAGCTAAACAAGGACAAATATTAATATATATATATATATATAGAGAGAGAGAAAGAGAGAGAGAGGCAGGCTCTTGTGCACACTAAGTTTACACAGTGCTGGCGCACACCAAATTTTTTAAAGCATTAAAAAAAATATTTTTGAGTTGATTTTTTTTATGTGGTATTTAAACATTTCAACGGACTCATGTAAAAACAATCAGCTCAAAAAAACTTTTTTTGTTATTTTTAAAAAATCGGTCAAACTTTCGCAGCTTTTAAAATGCTTAAAAGCAACGAAAGTTTGACCGATTTTTTTAAGATAGCAAAAAAAGTTTTTTTTAGCTGATTTTTTTTGCACGGGTCCGTTGAAATGTTTAAATATCACACAAAAAAAATCAACTCAAAAATATTTTTTTTACTATTTTAAAAAAATAATGTGCAAACTTAATGTGCACATGAGTCTGGCTCTATATATATATACACATATATTAAAAATAGTAATAATGCTTTTTCAGTTGCCGCTTATGATAATGTTGATATTAAAGATACCCTTCGTTTTGATAATAATAAACTAGGTAAATGTTGTAGGATATAAATACTTACAGGAATACTTGGATCTAGGGTTTTACCACCAATCAAGGAGCCATTCTGGAAATTAAAGGGATAAATGTGTTTTCCGAATTTATGATCACGGTCACTCTTCCATGCAATATTCTTCCTGTTCACCTTCAACTTTTGGTTCCCACGAAAAAAGGAATACGTGTCATTAAACAAACTCCAGGCAATCAGCCCACAAGGGACAATTGGGAGACCGTTGGTGAACTCTTCAGGTTTACAAGAACTTGTGTCATTGTATTTTAATCCATGTAAGAGCTGCTGATCACTTCTACTTTTGACATACCTGGAAAGGAATTAAGATGGTTTAATATTTATTAAAATGGACCTTCGAGAACCATATGGTTAATAAAATGTAACATTTATGCTGAAAATTAAGGAGAGGGAGAAATAGATACATAAATCACCAACTCATTACTGCATAAGGATAGAGTTTAAAAAATAATAATAAATAAATAAAATTCTAACCGTCGGTGGTTCTGGTAGTAATTATCAAGCTGATAATAGATGTAAATTGGAGCTTTCATGTGCTTGTGCACCTACAAAACAGGTTGTATCAGATGCAAATATGTGAAAAATGAGTTCCATTATGAAATCAACGCAAGTAATCAAATGAAAGTTTCAAAGTAATCAAATGTAAGTGGTAGGCCCACTTGCTCCATTTTCCTATATATACATTCATCCCCCTCATTTATTCATACTAGTTGTGCCCACGTGCGTTGCATGTGTGGCCGTTTCCAGATATTAATCTTCCACTGCAAATCTGTGAAGGACAAAGTAATAAAAATACTTGCAACATATTATGTAGAATCTGTTTTGTTAGAATATAACATAAAGTACCTAGTACGAAGCATCAATCATTACCCCCAAAACCAAACCTCCATTCAACTGTAAACTATACAAAATATTCCTGTAAATACTCTAAATCTATCACAAACGAACTCAGAAATCCCTACTCAAAAGCAGGAAGAAAGACACACAAACATGTATGTATATATAATCCGAATAAATATATCACAATGAAATTAGCTTGAAATGATTTATAGGAAAATATCACTAAAAAAAAGAAGTTAAAAAAAGCTTCAGCAAGCAAATTCCAAATCGCAGTTATTGAAAGATGACATTTGATAAAAACAGTGTGTAATCCTAAAACTGAAAATTTAATACTTAAATATGTTGCTTTTGACGTTTGTTAGGATTCACAGGTTCTTCTTCCTCTTCAACTTTATGAGCGACGAACACGGATGACAGTATCCGAAGAACCTTTGTACAACATTCTTGTTCCGTTACATAATCCAATTGATGGGTTTATATTGCGTAGAAGAATGATTGGACAATTATGTTTAAGTTTCAATGCGTGTGGTGACAATCCATTCGACATCAAAGAATTTAAAAATTCTTCTTGGTAATAGTTGTGCGTGTCATCCACAGCTTCATCAAAGCTATTTAATGTCTTCAATTCTCCGGGGAACATATCAATCATCATATCATTGAGTGAGTCTACATACTCGTTTGTTGTTGCAAGAATTGCTCGATCTGTCAAGAAGTTTGGCGAGTTGGCATTTATATTTAATGATAGGAAGATAATGTCAATGAGAGACTGTTCAGGGCCTCATCATGTGTTGGTGCTTCCGTCCCATTGCCAATCCTTAGAAGGAAATCGCTAAGTGAGGAATTGATACCCAAATGTTTAATTACTAAATCATCACTATGAAGTTAAACTGGGCATTAGTTCTTTTAGTCATTACAATTACATAATATGATGGATGGATTATCAGTCTTAACATATCAATACAACTTTCAAAGATAAATTACGTGAGACGGAGAAACTGCATTCATGTTCATTGAATAGAAATTACAAAATAACAAAGAGAATCCATCCGTTTAATAAGTATGGCCAAACCTAAGTTTCCAAGAAATTAAAACAATTTACTCAACCATAAGATGAATTGAAAACAACAATTGTAAATTAATTTTATAAAATTAAAAAAAATTATGGTACTTGAATAAGTGCAGTGTATTCCATAAGTATCCATAAACCATGAACTAAATAAGTGACACTCAGTACTAAATATTAAGAGCAGGGAAGAACAAACTGAAATTCTTTGAACACTAAGTATCTAAAGATGCTATAGATACAGTTTAGAGTGTGTGTTTGAGTTGACAAAAATAATTCAACCAAGGCATATAATTGCAGCTTCAGTAAGGTAATTTGGACTCATTTTGCCCACTTATTTGGTTGTTCTTGGAAGTTATGTTTTTCTTAGTTGGAGAGTTACAACCGGAACCGACGTAAGACTTAATAAGTAGAATATATGTATGTAGAGAGACAAAATGAATACATTGAACCATACAGTGTGAAAAAATTCCAACAAAGAGGAAATTGGAATTAAATTAGATTATAAAAACACTAACAATCAAAAGATTTAAGATTTTGAATTCTCAAACCAAAAATTTAACATCATGGTATCTATTTTAAATAAATAGAAAACGAAAAATATTCCTCTTCATTGAAGATTTTACCTAAACATGTTATGTGTAATCTGAAAGAGAACATTAAACTTAAACAAAGAGTAACAGTAGCTACTTAAGAAATAGTATTACTTTATAACACAACTATACACCAAATTACAAATTAATTATGGAGTTAAGTTTATATCAAGCGGGAAGCATGTAGGAGTTTGTGTTTGATACATTTGATCAAATATAGCATACACACATGATATATATAACATAAACCCAAGACATATACAACAATATAGTTAGAAGAGCAAACTGAACATCATTATCTATCGAATAATCACAATAAAAATGTCAATTGAAATCAGTTTAAAGCATATGATAGGTTAATACCTCCAGCAGAAATAACTCACAATCAATCCTCAAAATTTTCTCCTCGACAAACCACAATGAGACATTTAGAATCCCTATAACTGCAACATAGGTACTGCAAAAACTCTGGTAAAAATACCTCTTCCTAGTGGTTGAGACGATTTATGTGGCTCATCAAATGGGTAAAAAATGAGGGGGGGTTAATATGGAGTATAAAATTTGTTCGTACTTAGATCTGGGAAAGGCAATTTTCTCAAGGTTAATAATGACTCTAGAATTAAGGATTTGTTACCCAACAAAAGCCCCTAGAGATTCGAAAATAAACCAATCTTTTGTTGAATTGGCCCTGTAACCCCACAAAGTCAATACAGGTAAATTTTGGCAGTTTGGAATTCCCCTAAGTTATTATCCTCTGAAATCATTTTCCGACGGGTCCAGAGTTTGTAAAGTGCAATTTTCCGTGAGTGACACTATGCTACCTAATCTGTTCTCTGATTTCCAAAACTCTTTCAGCTTCTCAAATTCAAACCCTTAATCTACACTCAATTTGTTAGCGCTCAGATCAACATACTTAATATTAGAGCATACATCAAGGGAATTTCCTATTTCACCAGTTAAATTATTACTCCAAATATTCACAACAACCAAGTTGTCACAAATTCTAGGAAAATGTACTGAATTCCACCATGAATTATATTAAGTGAAAGATGCTAAGTTCAATAATAAACCAACTTAGAAGACAACACATTATTATATTATGCATCCACTAAGATTGATTTCGCTGAAAGATTCCTATATTTTTCTCGCTAAAATTTTAGTTACAGCAGCAGCTGCTGTTCTTGCTTAGTCATTCATCTGTGCTTACTCCTCTGTGCCAGCCAGCTGATAGGTATCTGTCAGCAACAGCAGCAGCTGCTGTTGTTGCCAGCCTTTCATGCATGTGGGCGATATCGACTGATGACTAAATCATATTTAGGACTCGAAGGCCTTCGTGGTATGACTAAATCCGCATGTGGGACTTTGTCTTCGGATGTTTTCTGTTTGACCGCGGCCGTAGAGTGGTACTAAGCTTTATTCTGTAATTTCATCCTTGCACACAGGGCATTGAGGTTGTTGGTAATCTTGGATTTCAGCAGATACACTTGGGTAATGAATCCATTTGTAAATACAAGGGCAACAATAGAGGTGGTTATAGGGTCTTGAACCATGTCTAGGCAGATGTTACAATCGAAACCACTGGTCGCATTTTTTTCCGTTAAATTAGTGGATTGTTTTCTAACTCTTTCGACTTGATATTGGTCTACTTTTCTACCATACCAAAGAAATAGGATTCTCATTATTTACTTTATTAAATGGGTACCTAACCACTTGTCTCTTTTTCTTACTACCATAAAAAATTAAAATGTTAATCACCATTTTTATAACTTACCAATCAGATGTACCCTACACTAATCACGTGGGAAAAACTTCTCTCCGATGTAGGCGAAAGACAATAGTATTTTGCCAAGTGCTAAATTTTCAGGACTAAATAAATGAGACAATATGTGCCACCATCTTCATTATACTCAACAATTTAGGTCGCACCCTATAAAACCAATGTCAAACCCATCCCCATTCTCACGTATCCATCTAGTCTCCCATATATATGAATCCAACAATTATGATATAATGAAAATAGTTTGAAAAATTTAGGTTAAAAAAACGTATATTCGGCTAATATAAAAATAAATTATGTATCAATACGTAAGTTTGTGCGTGAATGTCATTTTAAACTTAGTGGCCCCAAAATTCCACTCACTGAGTACCCAATCGCGCTCCAAAAAAGCTCATTAAATAATGAATCATCAGAGTCTTTGATTATTTTGATTCATAGATTGTTTCATTTATCATGATATCAGAAAGTTTAATATGTATATTGCAATGACGTAATTTTGTTTATCCAACCAATTATGTTCTTCATTATATTATAAAATTTGGGTGTCTACTTGGTTCTACTCTATAATTTGTTATACACGCGTAGTTTGTAAATACACCCATTTTACATAACTATATCACCTGCATTTCTTTCAGTATTAGGTACCATGTACGTATACATTTGTATTTTATAATTCGCAAATCGGATACCCAAAACAGAAAACGGAGATATGCAATGGATTTCATTCATGCTAACAAAGTTTAATTGTCCGACACTCATAAAACAATAATACATAATTGGATCAAAGCATAAACTCTAACCATATATATAATCATTTATTTATTTTACAAAAAGGTATTTGAGATTAGAAAATTGTTAGGCAAATGTATGAATGATTATCATCACGATTATGACGGACCTTACTTTTTCATTTCTCTCAACATAAGAGAATCTTATATAGATCAGTTTCTAAATGATAAGTAAAATAGCAATGATACATTAATCAATTGCAATTACCTCGTAAACCAAAGTGTGACCTTCACTATAAGATGGACAATCCAAACTTTGACCACAAATATTGACAATATCCTAAAAAGTTTCAAAGGAAATATATGACCATTTCGAATATAAATTATAGGAAATATTTTCAATGTGGTATTAACGGGTCTTAAAACACTCCAAATAACTTTTGAAAGACAAACTTGCCATTTGCTCTAAAGATCAAACAAATACTTTTTTATTTGTTAATTTTTTTTCAATAAAGAATAGTATTTTAAACTTTTTTTTAAAATATTTTTTTATTTTTTAAAATTAAAAAATAACTGTTTTTTATCAAAATTGTTATGATAGTTTTAAAAACCTTTTTTTATTTAAAAAGCTGTTATGATAGTTTTAAAAAAGTTTTTTTTTTAAGATAGATTTAAAAACTTTTTTTTTTTTTTTCAAAAAAAATGTTTTTTACATAAAATTGGGAAAAAAATTAACAAATAAAAAAACAGTTCTTTATATTGAAAACAGTTTTTTATATTTTTTAAGTAACACGATCACGACCCAAATAAAACGCGACGTGACATGGAGTCGTATTTTTTTTATACCGGTGACGAGGACCATTATTTATTATTTCAAAAATAATCTTTTTACTATTTAAAAAAATGATTCGCGCCAGCGGTAAGCATAGGCGGGGACCATTTTTTTAGTACCTTGGTACGCGCCAACGGTATCTATAGGCGGTATTATAAAATATTTTAAATAAAATGTACAAAAAAAAAATTTAAAACAATTTTTTAAGTGCCTAAAGAGTTTATTTTAAAAAAATGTTTTAAGTAAAATCCAAGCATGGGAGTGTTTTAAGAAAATTGTTATAAAAATTCTAATAGTTACAAAAATTGTTACAAAAATTCTAATAGTTACAAAAATTGTTTTATAAAAATAAAAAGTCAGTAGTTCCAAAACAGTAACTATTAGAATCTTAATTTTTTTGAAATAAAATCTTTAGGCACTTAAAAAATTGTTTAAAACTGTTTTTTTGTACATTTTATTTAAAATGTTTTATAATACGCGACCAAAATAAAATTAACACGATATGGCACGACACACCTCAAAATCTTAATTTTACGTAAAATGAATATGACGCATGAAAGTGACATAGCATGACACAAAATCCCTTTTTTTACGAAATGCGAACACGGCCCACTTGTCGTGTTGCATTTTAAGTGGGTTGTGTTAGTATTTGGTAAAAATTGAGATTTCGTGTTGTATCATATTACTTTTATAGGTGAAAATAAGATTTTGAGGCGTGTTGTGTCATTTTTATTTTGGTTGGGTTCGTGTTTCGTTAAAAAAATAACATATATTGTAGTGTGACACTTTTACTTGGATCGTGTTCGTGTTTTGTAAAAAAATAATATTTCATGTTGTGTCGTGTCACTTTTATTAGGATCGTGTTCATGTTTGGTTAAAAAAAAAAATTGTCGTGTCGTGTTGTGTTGTGTCGAGTTGCTTTTATTTGAGTCGTGTTCGGTTATAAAAACAATTTTCAATTTAAAAAACAGTTTTTTATTGGTTAATTTTTTTTCCGATTTTATGTAAAAAACATTTTTTTAAAAAAACAGTTTTTAAATCTATCTTAAGAAAAAACTTCTATAAAAGTATCATAACAGTTTTTTAAAATAAAAAGGGTTTTTAAAACTATCATAACAGTTTTTTTAACAGTTTTTATAAAAAACAGTTATTTTTTAATTTAAAAAAATATGTTTTAAAAAACAGTTTAAAATACTGTTTTTTATTGAAAAAAATTAACAAATAAAAAAATATTTGTTTGACTTGTAGAGCAAAGGGCAAGTTTGTCTTTAAAAAAGTAATTTGAGCGTTTTAAGAATTTTTAGAATCTTTAAGAAATAAACATGAATACAAATATGTCCAACTGGGAAATACATATGAATGCATAAAAAACAATAATCTAATAAGGTGTGAACTTGGTAATTCCTTAATTTAAAAATATATATAATTTTTCTGAAATTAACATTGAATTTAGAATTATTATAAAATATGAATAGAACAACAATAAAATTGGAAATACAAAATCTGAGCACAAAAGAGAGACAACATTCATGAATGAGATAGATATAATTACAAAAATTATGTATTTGCTTTCAAATTAACAAATGCATACTTTTAATGGCAAATGAAAAAGGAGTAAAAAATTAGAGAGGAAATTAGGAGTATTGACCTTGTTTTTTGGACAAGAAACAACAGCAACGAAGAAGCTATGCAATATGAATCTGATGGGAAGATGAAGGAACTTGGGCAGCTGACTTTTGATTTCTAGGGTTTCAAGATGAATGTATTTGGAAGTTTTGTTAGATGAATGTATTAGGAGAGAGAACGTGTCAAGTTAAGATTCATGGAATGATTTTAATTTAATGAATGTGTGAGACTAATATTAAGGGTATGATACGAAATGTTAATTTAATGAGAGTAGTTTAGTACTTTGAGATTTGAAGAGGAACTTCCCTCTTTTAAGTAGTAGAGATCATCTGAGAGAGAGAGAAGATCTCCTTCACCCATCTCATGGGGATTCATCCCTTCTGTATAGCTTATTTCCTCCCCACATAGGGCTGATCGCTTTCTCTATCTCTACTAAACCCAACTTCTTGATCTTTCCGGCAAGATATTTACAAACCCCAGCCTCAACCCTATTCCAACATTAACTCTGACGCGCCTTATTCACACCTCATTAGACCCGGCAAATGGGCGGATGTGGTCAGGTTAATAACGGTTTTGGGTTGGGTTGGGCGGGTCACAAGCGGATTCATCCAAGGTTCTGGGCCGGATATGAGCGGGTCTGGACTGGGTCGGAAATGGCTTTACCTGTCTTTTTTTTTTCAAGGTACCCTCAACAGAAATAGCCTCAGCTGCACATGTTTAAATTTTGGTTCAAGAAGAAGATAAGAAAGACAATGAGATTGGAGAAAGACAGTGAAATCGTTTAAGAGAGAGAGAGGTACGAGAGATGAGGGAGAGAAAGAGAGGCTTAGAAACCCTTGTTTAGATAGATTCTTGGGTTCTCCCATATGACCCGCAAGTGACCCGAAAACGACCCGCCATCGAACCATGCTAAGGAGATGCCAAAACCATATTTGACCCGCCGGAAAACTTTGATAAACCGACAACTTTTTCTGGGCGCGTTGTGGTCAGTTTTGGCTTTGGAAACTCATATTGCAACCCCTACACCTCATACACAATGATTAAAAAAGTAAAATCCCACATGCCTCTTCAATATAAGACCATGATCATCAAATATGCTTCTTCCAATGTGTGAGAAAGCTGGTCCAAATTTCATTGAACGTACAAAAGATACCATTTCAGTGTGCATATAAAAATAGAGAGATTAGAACTGCATGCCTCTAGACTTTTTTTAATGACTGAAACAATTACATACTAATTCTACTTCTAATAGAGTGAAATTCAACTTGAATAGCTACACAACATCAAAAGTTCCAAACAACATGACACATGTTTTGATCCGGCTCCGAATTTCCATGATATACTTATTTATGCATTGCAGGACGTTTATATCTTCATGCCGTGGAGATGAAATCCCAACAAAGGATAAAAAAAAAAAATAGCAAAGTACTCTTAGATCCCTCGCAAAGAAATTTTAAGCACTAAAGGAATTTTGAAAAATTTTAAGCACTTAGTCCACTATTTCTCTTCATGTAGAAGTCCACGTTAGTAGCACAACAAATGGACCTAATAGTAAATTGTCCTTGAATGTTTAAAAATTGTCAATAACGGACCTAATTGTAATTTGCCCTAAAAAATAACTTTCACAAAAGAGATAATATTCAACCATTGAACAAACATAGAGACATAAATATTTATTTAATTCTTCACTACTATAAATAGTTTCTCTTATGTTACTCATAACATTCACATTTATACAAAAATCAAACAGGTAGGGCTTTCAACATACGCTCCAGAAAAATCATTTAAGGCTACCCTCTAATATGCTTAGAAACCCATCTCATCACAGAAAATTATTGTTTGGAACAACAGATAAGATTTGTCGGAGATGGAACAACCACCGGTCTGTTCAATAGTTTCCATCTGTAAAACAACAGGGTGAGCCACCAAAATAGTCTAGTACGGTTGCGTTCTTATGTTAAAAAGGGTGCCATCCACTAAGTGCAAATTATTATATTAAAATTTCGTTCTTTGGGGGCTTTCACCCACTGCTTGGCCACCACAGCTAAAATATCTAGGGGCTAAGTACCCACTAATCATTGCCACCCTGCGACTCACAAGTTTATTCTTTCTCGGTTGTGCCTTTTTGAGTGTTAGGCTTTTGATTACACCTATCCTACATATGAAATATAGACAATCGAGGTGGGTTTGGGGGTTATATACTGTAAACACGCCCCGCCATTGACCTCATAAGATTTTTTCTTCCCCCCAACCCAACCCTGTCTCGATTATTGACCCCATACATGTTTTATTAGGGGTGAAATAGGCGGTTACCCGTTTAAGCCCGCCCCAAATACATCCCCATACCCAACTTGATATATTGGATGGGAATGAGAGTTGGAGAGAACCCTTTTTTTTCTGTCAGACTTCCGTAAGTTTACATCAACCATCTTACCTCTCCCAGAATTTGCAGAAAGTGGAAGCCTAATCCACTGAGGACAACCTTTGAGATCTTATTCGATACATCATCAGAACTACAAAGTTATCTTATTGGATACATCATGAGAACTATAAATATGAAACGTATTTTGTCAAAACTAAGACAGACAGACATTCAAAAGAAAGAAAATAGAAAAAAACTGATTATTGCTTATCCAAAAAAAAAAAGAAAAATAACAAGGACATTAGAGCATGATTTTTTTAAATTAAAATTAACATTGAATATAAGAATCACCTTCAGGTAGCGAGAACAGTTTTTGGGAAGTGATGAATCTTTGATATATGCTAGCTTATCGCTTTTAAATAATTCCGGTACGCATTCTATATCATATCTGTCCACAAGTTCCACAACCTACAAATAAAAAATGACGGATTATACTCCTAAGCAAAACTAATCCATGGGTGCTTAAAAGGAAAAATAAAGGGATATTTTGACTTTACCACCCATTTAGTTTTCATAAATAGATTTTACCCATAATTTTATCTTATTTTAGACTTAACCACTATTTTTTTACAGTCCGTCCATCACAGCCGTTAGGCATGTAACTGTCACATGCCTTTTTTTACATAAACCCAAAAATAAACCAAAACAAACATTTACCCATTTCTTCCCACACTTTATCACCACCACCCTCAGCCTTCCCCATGTCCGCCACCTCCATCGCCAACACACACACACACAGGCAACACCACCAACCTACACCAGGCAGCAGCACCAACCTACATCACCTAATAACCCACCAACCCCACTACCGTGTTCTCTCCCTCGCCAAATTCTGTCATAGCTATCACCGACTACCACCTCTCTCGACCAGAACTACATAAACTCGGCCCCAACCACCGCAATTCAACTCAATATCCAATCAATCCAACTCAATATCCAATCAATCCACTGCCTAACCACCATCACACCACTTCAACACCCAAATCAACCACCGCGACCCAATTCAACACAATAGCAGCAAAACCCAACAACCACAAACCACGTCAATCGACCGTGAACCCACGATCGGCACGCCACCGTCATCCATTAAAACCTGCGCCACCGCAAAAAACCTTCAAACCCAATCGCACCATCAGCGCAAGCCAAATCAGGGCCAATACAACAACCTTCAAAACCAATAACAACCTACTGTCAAACTACCCAAAAAACAGCACAACACCAACCAATCACCGCAACTATCCAAGACCTCCTACTAGCACCAAACACCAACAAACCTTTGAACCTGTCACCACCAAACTCGCGAGCAAACCAAACGCAGCACCACCACAAGAAAAATCGCCAATCCAAATTGATTTCAGGGAGAGAGAGAAATCCGCAAGAGAGCAGCAGCGATGATGGAAGGGGTTCACCCCCTTCTCCATAAAGAAGGCTGAGGATGGAGGTGAAAAAATGTGGGAAGAAATGGGTAAATGTTTATTCAGGGGTATTTTTTGGTTGATTTAAAAAAAATGGCATGTGAAAGTCACATGCCTAACGGTTGATGGATGGACGGACAGTCAAAAAAGAGTGGTAAAGTCTAAAAGAAAACAAAATGGTAAGTAAAATCTAATTGTGAAAACTAAATGGGTGGGTGGTAAAGTCAAAATAGCCCAAAAATAAAACATATTAACAGCATCATTACTTCATAAAAGAAGCAAGAGTGGAAACTTACACTCTGTGAAGCGTGAAGCGAAACAAGCCCAACAGGAATAAAAAAGGCACCAATAAGAAAAAAAGTAGTGATGACCTGTAAAGGAGAAAAGGTTACAATAAGGCACATAAAATTTATTAAAATTATGTGTTTGGAAGATTTAGATTAAAAAAATCTATTGCCTGCACTCACCCATGAGGGTGTCAGGACGGGTTTACAAGCTGGGAGACTTTGTTGAGTAAACTGATATACAGCTGCAAATCCACGGCAATAAGATTAAATTAAAATAGTGAGAGGCAATTGCACCAAACAATATTTTAAAATCGAAATAAATAAATCTACATGATGTCCATAAACAATCATGAATTGAAATCTGAACATGATACACGTTAGACGCACACTGACAAACCAACAAAAACATATAAAATGAGAGAGAGAGAGAGAGAGAGAGAGAGAGAGAGAGAAATGTGCTAGGATGTCCAAACTTAGAGGTTACACTTATAAGAGACTAGAAGAATGGTATTCCATTAACAGTTAGCTAAAAAAAATGGAGTATGTCATAGAGGGCGAAGGTCCCTAGGGCAAATGACATTCCACAGCAAGACTATGGACATCTGTGGAAGAATCTGAGCAATCATTCAATAGATATATACATAAAAGAGCAAATCTCAAGAAATAAGATTGTAGAATTTCATCATTGAAACATCATTTTCACACGAGACATACAACAAGACCAAACAAGAAACTGTTTTCAGATCGGATAATGTTCATTAAGGAACAAAAAGAAAAAATAAATACCGCGGCTTTTCCAAGGACTATTAGACTCACTTACCAGCCCCTGAAAACAAACTTATAACAGTAACAACAAAACAACAAGAACAATAGCACTGCATTGGTCATCCAGTATGAAGTACACAAGCCCGGGGCGACCCAAAAGTTTTCCCAAGTGAGCGGGGCATATTACTTATTTTTTCTATAAAAAGAATAAAATTGCACTCCTTATTAGTGTCAAATGGAAATATTTTGACGCTTAGCAAAAAAATAGTTTGATTACCATTCACTGTAATCTATGAAGCAAGGACACTTCCCAGAAGCCTTCAAGTCAGGATCAGGCATGTATCGAACTCAGATACGCGCTGAACACCCAGGGACACGTGTCGGATATGTGAATATGAGTATCCTAGCTTCTTTTTTTAAAAAAATATGGAACACCCTGAGACACCCTAGAATTTAAGATACGGCCAGGACACTTTTAGGGGCTGATTTTGTAATTTAAGAACTTAGATTAGGGGAGTTTTATTGTTATAGTTAAAACATAATAAGGGCAGAGAAGAGGTTTCAAAAAATTACAAAAAAAAAAAAAAAATTGATGAATTCTAACACTCCACTGAAAATCTCACTTCGCAAGGTTGTGAGCAGCTGAGTTGTTGCATCTAGGGGACAAATTTCAAGACGAAATTTCATGTTCAAGTAGATCATTGATCGATATAGTGGATAGAGGGACAGACCAATGAGCTTGTTGAGAATCATTAGCTGCTTGAATCAGAACTTGGCATCTCCTTCGAAAATGATTGGACTGAGATTTTCTGGGCAGCCAAAGAAAATGCCTTTAGACACGCGAGGGACTTTGCAATTAGAGAAGAAGATTCTTTCATCCCTGTAGAAAGCAGTTGCCTTGACAGTTCCAGATGAATCCCTGAAAATGAATGCACTGTGTATATGTGGAGAAAAGACTGCGTAAAAATTATTTTTTGAGCACCCGGCATGCAATAATTTGACCGGGGAAGGCGGTAAGAGGATGAAGAAGGGACTTGGGAAAAGCTATAGGCATTAAGGAATTTAGCAAAGTTAGAATTGATTTCTGAGAGAATCAACACGTGATCAGGATTAGTATGAGAGAGGGGGGAAATGGTTTCTCCATCTCCAAATGGTCTAAAATAAGATAGCTGAGAACAGAAAGTGGGACTTGTTTATGACGTAAAAGACGTCTAATGGGAGCAAGAAGAAAATAACTCTCGTCTAAACTCTTTCAAATCAATCTCTCAAAATTGTAGAATGACCCAAGTGAGGCTACAAATGAGTATTTATAGATGGGAGGTAACTTGGACTCTAAGCTATAGAACTAATTACAATTATGACGAATAGATTGATTGGATTCCGGATCTCCCAAGAGCTTAAGCGCCCAAGCAAGAAAGGAAATATTCTCTAAGCCAATTGCCTTGCCCAAGAAAACGACATCTGTCGTTTTCAGAAAACAGAGGGGATTTCTTCCATAAGCCTATGCCACTTGTCCTTCCCACCTTTAACTACTAACAAAAGAAAATACAAGAAAAATATAATGCAATACTAGAAAGAATAAAAGACTAAAAAAAATGAAGAAAAGGCCCTTATTCACGCCACTCTCCGCCCCTTGAAAGAGTTTGTCCTCGAACTCAAAGGGAAAGGCCTTCAATGTCACCATCCAGAATAGTAATGAGGGCATGCTAGGGTCGAGCCTCCTCCATCTCTTCGAGGTACTCGGGGCCGCCAGAAGCTAGCAGGGCTCAACGGCGTGGGAGTGAACAATCCGAAGCTCGATGGCCCATCACCAAACAATTGTAACATTTGAATGTTACTGGGTGAGAGGGTGAAGGAGGTGGGACAGTGAAGGTCGCAGAGGCTGAAGTGGGAGGAGGCACAGGGATACTAGAAACAGCAGGGGCTGGAGGAGCAGCAGTGGAACGGGCACGAGGTGGAGGGACAGTCTGATGGAAGGACTCTACTTTGGTGGCGTACTCAACCGCCTTTGCAAAGGAGTTGACGTTATGCAAAACAAGACCCCGCTGAATATAACTCTACAGTCCGTGGATATATCGACTAATCCGTTGTTCCTCGCTTTCGCCAAAGTGAGCACGAGGACATAGAAGCTGAAAACACTCTGTATAGTCCAATACGGTAGTGTCCTGCCTGAGAGATTTGACGCGGAGAAAAAGGTCTCACTCGTAAGTAGCGGGATCATCAACTGTGCACGGAGCTCAACCCAAAATTGGATAGGAGTTTGGCCCTCAAGGGCACGACGCTGCTCCAAATCATTCCACCATACACTTGGATTTCCCTGAAACTTGGTGGCTGAAAAACACATTGGCGATCCTTCAGTCGCTTGTACTCAAAAATCCGCTCCATCGCGGCAAGCCAATCAATAACGGCGTCAGGCTGGAGGTGGTCATCGAACATTGGGACATCCATCCGAATATCATCCTGTATGCTCTTGGACAACATCTAGAGTACTAAATGTGTGATGGCATCATCACGCTATAGGGTCAAATCACCCTCATCTAGGCTATCATCGCCTAGCGAAGGCTCATCAATCTGGGCTCTTTGCCGCTGTCTCCGAGGTGGTAGATAAGGAGGATCAGGAGCTGGTGGTGGTGCCTCTAAAGGGGCTGATAGAGGGGAAGGAATATAGGGTGGTACGGCCTCCATAGGTGAGGGAGGAGGTGGAGTGGGAACCGTAGGTTGTCCATTTGGTACCCTCTCTGGTAGCACAAAAAGTAATGTCTCTCAGTGATAGACACATATGGGGCGACCTTAGGATTCAGAGAGTCAAAAGATTACATATGAGTACGCCAGTCAGTAGGCGGTGGAGGCTCAATGTCTGGGAGAGAATGGGGTCGGGGTGAGGGTGGACCGTCGGGTGGAGGAAGGCCAATCCACTCTCGTACCCGATCAAATGAGTCAATTGGGGCTGAATGAGCAGTACGGGCATCCCATACAGAATGTGAACGAGGAACATGTCCCGGGTGGCCCGTAGGTGGAGAAGTGTGGAGCATAGGCGGGGGTGGAACCTTGGGAAAGGCAATGTGAGATGTCGAAGGATTAATAGTGGTGGGTTGGGTCGGGGGTATGGAAGGAAAATGGTGGGTTTCATGGTATCTCTGAGGGTGGTGGTGTGGGTAAATTGAAATGTGTTGGAGGTGAGGGTCATGGTGCGTAGTGATGGGGGTTGTGTGGTAATTTAGGGCAGGTAATTGTGATGATACGAGAATGCGAGGTGGAGGACGGTGAAGGGATGGAAGATGATGGTGGTGTGATGGTAATTTGGGGGGCGGTGGGGGGTTCTTGAGTGATTCTTGACAATTTTGGAGGGTGGGGGCGTGTTAGTTTAGGGTTTCGAGTGAAGAGATAGGTGTTTGATGATATCTAAACACAAGTGGATAAATGGGAAGACTAGGGTTTGTTTGTATGGTTTCTTGGACATAAGAAGGTAGAAACCCTTGGGTTTCTTGATCAAGATCTCACTCATTGATCATTATGGGCTCGTTTACCACCGGAATCATGTCATTTGGGCAAAATTGTTGGTTGATTGACTTCATGATTGCCGGATTGAAGTTGGAACACCTTTAAACACCGTCGGTTGGTTTTATTGCTCCTTTTGTTCGGCGGAGGGCACGGATAATGTCAGCGATTGTTGGAGAGGGGTTTTCAACCACTGGAGTGGTCTGCCCATGTTGTGTGGAGGAAAACACCGGAAGAGGGCAAAAAGCTGTCATCGGCGCCGATTTGGACTGTCTTGGGCTTCTAGCCTCATGGGGGGGCTGGATCCGACCTGCTTGGATCAATTCTTAAGGGTGTTGACTTCGTAGGCAACGTGTGTGGGCTATAACCTTGTTGCCGATCACTGGAGCAATGGTCCGACCACCAGTGGAGGGCTCGCAAGTGGCATTTGAAGGCAGGAGGGTCAATCCCTGTTGATAGCCTTGGCCGAAGGTGCGCTGCCCAAATGGCAGCGGTGACATGGGGCAGCGGTGACATGGTGATCGCCGAGAGGTTCTGCCCCATTTGTCGTGGGTCGCCGGCAGCTGAGAAGGGCCAAGAAGTGGCTGTGGGTGGTGGTGGGACCCCTCCATTTGAGGTGGCTGCATTTTGGAGGTAGTTGATACTAGGGTTTGTAGGGTTTCGATTTTTGGGGGATAGAGGTGTGGAATGATGTAGAAGATAGGGAATTAGGGTTAGGGTTTTGAGATGGTACCAGAGCAGTACGAAGGGACCAGTGGTGGCTGTCGGTGGTGGAAAACGGGCATCGAATTCATTCATTCGGGCCATTAATCGGTTGATAACCTCCTCGAGATGCTCGTTAGAAGTTTCCATGGGATCGTACGTTGTTCTTGGGCCCATCTTGACGTTGTTTACGAATTTTTTTTTTTTTTACAACAACGGGTAGAACCAACGAGGCCCTGATGCCATTAATCGTAAAAGACGTCAAATGGGAGTAAGAAGAAAATAACTCTCGTTTAAACTCTCTCAAGTCAATATCTCTCAAAATTGTAGAACCCTCAAATGAGGCTACAAATGAATATCTATAAGTAGGAGGTAACTTGGGCTCTAAGCTATAGAACTAATTACAATTATGTCCCTTGATGCCACTTGTCCTTCCCACCTCTAAATACTAACAAAAGATAATACAAGAAAAATACAATGCAATACCATAAAGAAAAAAAGACTAAAAAAATGACGAAAAGGTCCTTATTCACATCAATTTATAAAATATCATCAAAGATAGAGTTTGGCTTAGGATTCAGTGAACCCAGTTTCTTGCTTTGAGATTTGGGAACTCATCATCTCTTATACCCCTTTTTGAGAACCAAGTCATTTTGGAGAATTGACATTTGAAGAAAAGATGATAAATGGTTTCAACTTCCGATGATATAGAGGTAGGCTATATTGTCAATGGGATATCTAAGAGCCATCGTTTGTCTTAAAGGCAAAGCTTTAACAGCCAATTTCAAAAATAAACTCGTTATGCCTTCTATGAGTCTTTTCCTTCTAAAGGTATTTCCAGTCTGCAAAGCTAAGACCAATGGAATATGGCCAAATTGAGTTATATGACCAACTTTGAAGTCGGATTTAGGAGTAAGACCGTCTCCAAACGTGGCGGCATTTATCTTTGTCACGTAAAACGAATTTGCATTTTGAAAAAACATCAACATGCAAATTCAACATATGCTCCGCGCATTCAGCTAAAAAAATTGGAGGATGGCAAAAAATGATGCAGGAGATAAGTACCAGCTACCTTCAAAAGTTTACTGGAGGAAGGGAGGCTCTAAAGTCAAGCTTTCATGTAGCGTATGTTAGATGAAGTTGACCCAAGTTGGAACTTTGCGTAAATGGGGGATTGATCAGGATGGATCAGTTATGGGGTTGTTGGGCTTTAAAAGAGTATTTTTATACATTTATTACCATTTAAAGTTTAGAAGTTAAATATTATTTAGCTAATATATTGGTTCATTGGATGTTTAAATTCATGTATCCATAAATCAGTCAAGTACTTTTGTAAAGGATGAGAGTATTACATTACTGTTGAGAAGTCCAGCTAAAAGTAGAAGTTCATCACAAGAACTCTATATATAGGCTTGCAATCCTCTCTTTTAGGATATGAATGAACTTATAAAATTTATAGCATAATACGCTTTATTATCAGGATTGTGTGATACAATTTTAACCCTAGTTGTGTACTTAAAGTCTCTAGAAATGATATCTATTACTAATGTGATGCTAGTAGTGTTCTCTTTTACCCCCAAACCCTCCATTTTTCATTCTTCTCCGAAATACAAACCCTTTAATGACATAACAAGGCAAAATGGCTCAAAGAAATTCACAAAACAAAGCCTCTCTTTCACTCTCAACCAAAAAATATCTTCTTAATGAAGCAAGTACAATCTATTGTAGATGAAGTTAGCTTGCTAATCAAGCTAAGTCTCTAAAATAACCAAACTACCATTCATTAATCCTACTAGATAAAGGAATATTAAAAAGGAAAAAAATACCCTATTATAGGTTAAGTCATGGGCGGAGCTACACTAGGACGAGTGGGTGCGGAGGCACCCACTGAAATTCTGAGATTTCTGATTTTTTTTATACCTTTGTGTAATAACTTAATTGTTGAGGTGAAACTGTTAATTTCTGAAACCTTAATCATTTATATGAAAGAGACTTGCATTTCTTTAATGGAAAATACTAGGGAGACCCACTTCGTGGACACATTTCGTGGACACACTGCATTAAAAGCTTATACCCTATTATTTTGGGTCCCGTCAGGGCATCAACCAATGCAATAAATACTTGTACATATTTTTGTCTTATTCACGGGTCCACGAAACGTGTCCACAAAGTGGGTCTCCCTAGCATTACTTTTCTTTAATAGCCAGCTGGCCCTATTTTCCAAGAGAACTCTTCTTCTTTCTCTCCCTCGAAGAACAAAGATTCTTAACCTCCTTAACCATCCATTATCCAGATCTTGCTCACCATTATCCACATAAAAGGTAAGTTAACTTCTATATTTCTGATTTTTTTTTTCCAGACGGCCATTAGATTTGTTAGATTTGTTAGACTAATAATTTTTTTTTCTTCGGTTCATTAGATTTCATTTCTTAATTCTGTTATACTAATAATGTTAGACCATTATGTTAGATTTGTTAGGCTGATTTATTTGACTTTTCCAGTTTGGAACTTTAGACTTTTATAATTTGGAACAAAGCTTAAGATTAATTCTTTTAATATACATATTTATTAGCTGATTTATGTTAGATTAAATTTATTAGACTTTTTATTGATTTATGTTAGCTGATTTATGAATATTAATGCATGATTTTTTTGTTGAAATTTTCTTTAGTACTAGATTTATGCCCAAAAAGGTAAAAATAGCTTTAAAAAATTCGCCTAGGGGGCTCCTGCCCCCGAACCCCCGGCAATCATCACACACTTTCGCACCCACTCACTAATAATCCTGGCTCCGCCACTGGGTTAAGTGCTTTACATCATTAAAAAATAAATAAAAAAGACATATGTATCCTTAGTTATAAAGAGACTATCAACAAATAAGAATAACACATGTAAAGAAAACCTAAGTCTAGGGTGTCAACTCCATCACTTTCCCCTACTGAGAAAGAACTCAACCACAAGTTCGAAGAGGCAAGTCATCCTCATCGAGTGCAATCTGTACAATTTGCATAGCCAATGTGTCTTTAGTGTTTTCTTTAGAATCCTCCAACGTTCTCTCATCCGCAAGCTCAAGCTCTTCTGCTAACACGGGGCATCTCCAATTCTTGGGCCAGTCTGTTGCCTTGTGCCCATCCCACACTCGTAACATTTGAACGGCCTTGTTTGAGGCTTTGGCACCTTCGAAGGCTCCCTCACCCTTGTAATCGACTGGAAAAATGTAATAGACCCTGGCACGGTCCTCAAATACTCCTCCAGACGTTGAGCGTACTCAGTGGCTTTCGCCATCAATGAAATCTCTCTCAAAGAGAAGTCATGTCGAAATCTAACTGGAGTCCCTGAATGTAGCGAGCAATTAGTTGCTCCTCATCCTTCTTTAGCGAAGCCCTCGAGCATAATAACTGGAACGGTGTAGTTAACCATTGAAAGTGTACCATGCCACTCTGCAAACGTGTGAACAAATCACACCTATAGATCTAAGGAAGGAAAGTCCCTCTATAGGAGGATGTTGTATCACCGGCCACCATCCCACAGGCAATAATGCATCCAAGTCTCGTCTTTTTCCTATCTCATTCCATTACACTTAAGCGTATCCCCTGAAATTTGGTCGCCACTAATCTCCCTCACCCTTGTAATCGACTAGGAAAATGTAATAGACCCTAGCACGATCCTCGCATACTCCACCAAATGTTGAGCATACTCAGTGGCTTTCGCCATCAATGGAATCTCTCTCAAAGACAGGTCATGTCAAAATCTGACTGGAGTCCCTGGATGTAGCGAGCAATCAGTTGCTCCTCATCCTCGTTTAGCAATGCCCTAGAGCATAATAACTGGAACGGTGTAGTCCACCATTGAAAGTGTACCCTGCCTCAAACTCTGCAAACGTGTGAACAAATCACACCCATAGGTCTGAGGAAGGAAAGCCCCTCGCAAAAGATGTTGCATCACCGGTCAAGATCCCACAGGCAATAATGCATCCAAGTCTCGTCTTTTCAATATTTCATTCCATCACACTTAAGCGTATCCCCTGAAATTTAGTCGCCGCCGATCTCACACACTTAACCCACGCAACTCCTTATACCCGAACACCTTCTCCACACTATCCAGCCACTTTACAAAAGCATCCGGATTCATCCGCCCATCAAACATTAGCACCTCCACCCTAAGATCCCTATGAAGGACCTTGGCCAATAGCTTCAAAGCTTGACTTAGATGGTCGATGGCCAAGTCAACATCGCCCTCTTCATCCTCGCTCTCATGATCATATGGACGGCGCCCAAAGCACATTGCCTCCTTTTCCCCCATATGTGGTCGTGGAACCTCCTCCGCCACACCCAACCTACTCAATCTCAAAAATGTGACATTCATCCATCTCATATCTTCTCTCTGGCATAGAAAGAATATACATCGATCATGGGGGCATAGCACCGAACCTTGGGGCACAAATTCACAAACGATGCCCTAGCTCGATCCAACCTCCATTCTTCATGATTCGGTTGGGTGATCTCTCCATGAACCGGTCGTCTAATCAAAGAAACTGGATTGGAAGCGGGATGAACCGAATCTTCATACTCGATACCGGAAAAGTAATCAAACTCAATTTTCTTCAACGGAACATGTTGGACCCATTCTTTAGTGTGGCATGGACCTTGATCCCTCTCATAAAACCTCGAATCTGACGGGCATAAATCATGGATTAGACATCAATCGGAACCCTATATAGCTTGATTGGAGCTTTTCCAACGGTCAATGTAATATCGGATCCGTGTCGGTGACGTTGATGTTTGTTGTGACGTTGTGGGGCTTATTTGAACCATGGAGAAGGAACCCTAACAAAATTTAGTAGACGCTAGCCCACATGGGAGACCAAGTGGATGATGATCGAAACAGCCCTTGCGTTTGAATCGTTGAGGGTGTTTTTCAATTTTTAAGGGATGTGAGCTCCGATCGGAGTTTTGCCTTTGTCTCTCCGCTGATCGAAGGTAATGATGGCGGCAGGCGATACAATCGGTCCAGCCAATTGGTTGGCTGTGATGTTTGGCTAGCCTGTAGGGGTTGGGGCTCATTTGTTGATGATCAGAACCCTTAGATTGGGTCGGTCAGAGGCGCATCGGGACATAAAGTGCCCCTTGGCCGGCTAGGATTCCGGTGGTATCAATTTTCATAGATCCGCCCAAATTTTGTGGTGGATAAACGTACAGTGAGGAAGAAAGCTAAGAAGAGATTTAAAACTCTTGCAACGATTTTTCTAGGGTTGCATTTCGACGATCCACATCAGCGGCTTGGTTGGATTTCTACGGTGCCATGTTTGAATTTAGTTACGATTCGAAACACCAACTTTGCTCGGATACCAATTTGACGTAACAAGACAAAATGTATCTTTCTCTCTCAACTAAAATGTATCTTCTTAATAAAGAAAGTACAATCAATTTAGAGATGAAGTTAGCTTGCTAATCAAGCTAAGCCTCTAAAATATCTAAATTGGCATTCATTAATCCTGCTAGATGAAGGAATCCTAGAAATGACAAAAATACCCTTTATAGGCGAGCAGTTTATATTTAGATCCATTGGTAACAATTTTTAAACATTTACGAACAATTTACAATTAGGTCCACTTATTATGCCACTAGCGTGGACTTGTAAAATAAGAAAATTAGTGGCCCTAAGTGTTTAAAATTTGTTTGTGAAGGCCTAAGAGTACTTTCTCCAAATAAACAAAAGCAAAGAAAACCCTAAATTTAAGGCGTCAACTCCATAATTCAAACTCCAAGTTATGCACTTAAAAACTTATGGCAGGCATTGAATAATACAATTATGATAGCCCAAATAACAGGGGAAAAGAGCTACCTTTGGATCGGCTGGAAACGATGGGAATGGATCGAGCTTCAATGCCAAGTGGTGACATACTCCCTCCATCCACCTCCATCCAATCACAGCCAAACAACAATACTTTCTTGCTAATATTTAGTATGAATAACGGTTATATGTTCTCACTTTGAGACACGATGAACATAACATAACCAAGTTTTGATCTTTTTGCATGGAACAAAGAGAATCAGAGGTGGAGTGATTCCGACCAATTTCTTCACAGGAAGGGTACTCCACTCGTGTTGGTGTTTTTCGCGAATATCTCTTCTTTTTCTTTCCTTGTATAACAAATACGAAATCATATACAAAGAAATCATTTTTGTTACTTTTACTTTTAAGTTAAATGTAATTTTAACCATAATGTTTGGGTATTTTTCAATGTTCACCCCTTATCTAAATTTTTATCATATTATCCGTGGCACTTTTAATTTGAAACAACGTTAACTTTCGTGAAAGGCTGGGAGCCAGAGAGGTATGGATGGAAGGATATAATTGTAACAATTCAGTTTTTTAAATGGATATTTTTTTAAATAAAATTGGAATATTCGAGAAAAATAAAAAATTTGAATTTAATGATTTTGATTAAATAAATATGTTGGTTAAGTTTGATGCAAAAATTCCAAGGAATGATTGTGTCACGGTCATGGTTCATATAATGCGACTTTTGTCAGCATGTGTCGCGCAGGACGCGAACTTGTATGCTTTTTGTAGGACGTTTTATTGGTGTTAAAAATAATTTAACCATATTTATTGGATGCTAAAAATACGTCTAAGAGTGTCATGGGGTCAAAAGTCAAAAAATAAATAAATAAAATATTATTATTTTATTCAAAAAAATAAAAGTGCTTAGAAAATTCTAAAAATCACCATACCGACTCAAAATTTAATTTTGACCAACTTTCCCTTCTACGACCTCTCCGAAAAAAATTATTTATACCCAATTTAGACCATTTTTCGGTTCGGCCACAAACTTTTTTTTTTCTAAACTTTAATCCTTTTGTTACCTTATTTAAAGGGATGGTGGGCAACCCTTTTTGACCATTTTTTAAGCATCTTTCGGCACTATATTTTGGCAGCAAATATATTTTATATTCCTCTCCTTTTATATACCCCTTGGCCCTTGAGATTTGTAAGTTCCAACCTTAGTTTGGAGTTGTGTTCTTGGGGTTGTTTTGATGTGGAGATTGGAGATTATTTGTGGATCTTTATGGACTAATTTTTATGGAGTAATCTGAGTTTCTGGACAGATTTATATTGAATTATTTTGGCGGTTTGAGGTATGGGATTTTACACAGTATGCTACTTAATCTCGCGAGAGTTATTCCGTTGATTTCATGTTTAATTGAACTCATATTTGAATTGCTAAATTCATTTGGAAATCTGAAAATTATTCTTGGAATCTGATTTTGATTCATGTGGTATCATTATTATGTTGAGCATGTTGTCATGAGATTTTAATATGGCACTGATGTTGAGCACCCGCTAAGATTACTGTTTCGGCTACTTGATAAAGTATGGCGCGATATGGTGATGCCTGGTGACTCGGATTAATGTGTTGTTGAGAAACTATTGATAAAAATGCTTATGAGATTCACATTTGATTTGAATATTCGTACTCATATTGTTACAATTTATTCACCGATAAAAATATTTGATGAGCATCTTTCCTGTCGTATTGTATACTTCCCCATATTTTCTTTTAGTTGGCAGGTTAGCGCGGATTTGAGTGCTATGGACCAATTGGGATGATTTTAGCGAAGATTATTTTGGGAAGAATATTTGAGAATACAAGTTGAGAAGATTTGTATTTATTTTTTCTGTATAGATGCATTTGGCGATTTATTTTCTTTCGAGATAGATAGTTGTATAATTTCGAGAGACTTTTGGTTGTATTTAATTTAAAGAAATTGAGATTAGCGGTTTCTCTTATATTGTGGAATTTTTAGATGCTCTACCTCGTTGTTTGTGGATTTAGTTAATTTTAGCGCAGTAGCGCTCCGCTCAGCTCTCCCCCGGCAGGAGGGGTGTTACAATAATGAGGCTCTTGGGCGTTTTGACGACCACTTCAATCAATCTCAGAGTGAAGGTTATAAGTGGCGCTAGACCAATTGCTTGACCATTATGAAGGTAATTCAGAAAAGTAGGTTGTGGTAATAGGCTGATCCTGGATTTTTAGACTGTGATAAATGTCCCATCAATCTTGACGTCAGCTGGATCCCTGTAAAATCCATTCCCCAATGTCTGATATCCAAATACTTGGGGGATTATGGATTGCATGATGAGTTTAGGTAGTTCGTCCTTCTCATTTATTGGACACGCCGAGCAGTAGTAACAGGAGAATACTTTGGGACTTCAATCTCATCAACTTTCCCCATACCTTGGACGATCCTCCTGCAAGCATAGAAAAAGCGTCGACTTCCTCCAAGTCTGAAGGAAAATGTCCAGTAGAGAATTTGTCATGCAATTCATTTGTAAAACAACATTTGCATGTAATCATCATTTATATAAATGAAACGCGTTGTTTTCTTTATTAACTTATCTTGTTAATTTCTGAATGAACTTGTTGTGCCATTAGTTCTACTGATACACTTAGACATTTGCCTAAATTTAGTACCAGTTATCAATGATGTTATCATAGGTTCTACTGATGCACTTAGATTTCTAAGTTTAGCACCAGTTACCATTGATGCTGCCATAGGTTCTAATAATGCACCTAGATTTAGATCCCAGTTTAGCACTGGTTACCAGTGTTATTGCCATAGGTTTTACTAATGCACCTAAATTTTTAAGTTTAACATTAGTTACCAGTGCGTATGTGGAATATGCATCTATATCCCTATTTAGGAATTTTCACAACGTTATTCCTTCATTTTGCTCAGTTCGGATAAAACTTGTTGCTTTTTATACAGAGTTTTATCCCTGATTTTTCTTGACCAAGTAATAAGGACTAAAATCCTATTTTAACTTGGGTTTGACTATTTTGCCGATCAAGTATTTCCTTTGCCAACCAAGTACTGAAGATCAAAATCTTGTGTTTGTGGGGATCCATATCACCATACTCCAATAAATATAAAAATAAATGGAAGAAACCAACTCTTTATTAATATTGAAATAAAGGATTATAAAAGTTTTTGCTCGTTAGATCACTGGTAGTACTTTATGAGATGCTCGGCATTCCAAGGATTTTTAAATTCTTCCCCTTTAGAGTTTCAATCCTATATGTTCCTGGTCGGATGACAGTCGAGATCCGATAAGGTCCATGCCAATTTGCTTCAAGCTTGTTGTTCTTCTGAATCACCTTTTTAAGGACATAATCCCCCTCTTTTAAGTTGGTCGGCTTCACCCTTTTGTTGTAAAAACGTGCAGTCCTTTGTTGATAGGTAACATTCCTCAAAGCAACATCTTCACGTACCTCTTCCAACATATCAAGGTCGAGCCTTCGCATTAAATCAATAACAGGGGAGTTAAAATTCAAACCTCTATGAGTTGGTAAGCCGAGCTCGATTGGTACCATTGCTTCTCTACCAAACACCAGCATATATGGTGTTTCTCCTATAACAGCTTTTGGACTTGTTCGATATTCTCATAGAACTAAGTGCAATTCATTGATCCAATTGCCCTTGGCATCATCAAGTCTTTTCTTCAACCCATTGAGCAAACTTATATTTGTCACCTTTGTCTTCCCATTGCTTTGAGGATAACCTAGAGCAGAATGTAGCTTCTGGACTTTGGAATGGATACAATACGCTTCAAACTCTTCATTATCAAACTGTGTGCCATGATCAGTAATGAAAGCATATGGTAAACCATATCTGCAAATGATGTTCTTTCAGATAAACTGGTAAACCTTCTCATAAGGCATGTCCACCAACGGTTTTGCCTCAATCCATTTGGTAAAATAATCTACAGCAACGACCAAGTATTTGAACCTTCCTCTGGTGGTCGATAATGGCCCGACCAAGTCTATCCCCCATATAGCAAACGACCAAGATGAAGTGATTGGAGTCAGAGCAGTATGTGGGTTTTTATGAATGTTAGAGAACTTCTGGAATTTATCACACTTCTTCGTAAAAGCTGTACAATCTGCACTCATGATCGGCTAGTAGTATCCCTGGGTGTTAATTCATTGTCGTAACGACCTTCCTTCCACATGAGCTCCACAGGACCCCTCATGAACTTCTTCGATCAGGTCTTGAACCCCATATGGATGAACACAGCGCTGTAAAGTGGTTGTTAACCCTCTCTTATACAGAACTCCCTTGTCTAATACGTACCTCGCTGCTTTATACTTAAGCTTCTTGACTATTATTGGATTTATTGGATAAATTCCTTCCTCAATATATGCTCTGATGGGTTCCTTCCAAGATGGTCCCATATCTACTGTAGCGAAATTGACCATCAAATCTTCATCAATGCTCCGATTAGCTAGAATTTCTAATGGGATGGTCCTTCCGAGTTCAATCCTGATGGCTGATGCTAGCCGAGCAAGTGCATCAGCTTGGGCATTCTTTATCCTTAGAACTCTGCTCATCCGAACAACTGGAAATTTAGCTAAGACCTCCACTTCTTTAGCAAGGTACCTGGTCAATAATTCTCCTTTGGCTCCATACAAATTCAATAACTGGTTGACCACTAGTTGTGAATCATTGTGCACCACCACTTTCTCGGCGCTTAAGGAATGAACCAAACTTAATCCCACTATTAGGGCTTCGTACTCTACTTCATTGTTAAAGGCCTGGAACTGAAATCTGAAAGCGTACTCAATATCAATCCCATCAGGGGTATTAAGTACTATACCTGCTCTACTGCTTGTAGTATATAAATATCGATCCATATATAAATTCCATACTGGGATATTGTTGTCAAAGACTTGGTTTGTTAATGTCCAATAATGAAATATCTTCTTATTTTCCTCCTCATATCTTTGGGACATCTCCTCAATATCAATCCCTTCTTTCATGCCAAACATACACTTGGTCATATTTAGCTTCATCTGATGTTTTTCTAACTGGTCAAAAGTCCGACTGAGGTCAGTAATATAATAAGATGATGTCTTGCTCTTTGTTAGCATATTATCCACATAAACCTCCATATTTTTGCCTATTTGATCTTCAAAGACGTTGTTCACCAGCCTCTGATATATTGCACCTGCATTTTTAAAACTAAAATGCATCATATTATAACAATAAGTTCTTCGGGGAGTAATGAAAGATGTACTTTCCCTGTCTTCAAGTTTCATTTTTTTATGGTTATAACTAGAGTAGGCATCCATAAAGCTTAACAATTCATGCCTCGATGTAGCATCCACTAGCTGGTCAATCATGAGCAAAAGAAAGTGATCCTTTGGACATGCTTTATTCAGGTATGTGAAATCCACGCACATTCTCCACTTGTCATTTTTCTTTTTGACCATAATAACATTTAGCAACCATTCTGGGTACTTCACATCTTCAATGAAATAAGCCGTTTAGAGCTTTTCGACCTCCTCCTGGATAGCTTGATTCTTTTCGGGACTAAACACTCTATGTCCCCTCTTGATCAGCTTGGCATCCTTACTGATATTGAGCTCATGATAGAGGACATTAGGATCAATCCCAAGCATATCCTCATGACCCCAAGCAAATACGTTCTTCTTCTGCCTCGGGAATATCATTAGTTTCCATTTAAGAATATGATCTAGTGTCGAGCCGATCTGAGTAGTCCTTTCGAGCTTGTCATCATCCAGTATGATGCTCTCAGTAGCTTCCATAATCTGGCCTTTAACTAGCTATGTTTCCTCTCTTGGATCTAAGGTTTCAGCCTCAGATTCATTATTGGGCTATGTAGTATCCACTTGGTAAGTAGTGGTCTTCTTTTTTAGTTATTCCAGATCTTCTTGCTCGACAGATGAGTAATAACATTCCCTGACTAACTTTTGATCACCCTTTACAACACCTACTCTAAAGTTGGCCGGGAAGTTCAAACATTGATGGACTGTTGAAGGAACAACTTCAAATTTCTTTAATCCTACCCTGCCCATGATCACATTCTGGGTGGATTGAACATTCTTGTTCATCACAAAGAAATGTACTTTTTCTGTCCAACTTACTGGCTAAGTGCCGAGCAATACTTCCAACTTGATTGTGCCCAAGGGATATACTTTTTCACCAGAGAAGCCGATCAGGGACGGTGATAAGGATCCAATTGGCTAAGCTTCAAGTCAAATTTTTGAAAACAGGAGTACAACATGATGTCTGTCGAGATCCTGTTGTCAATTAATACCTTGGAGACAATTGCATCTTAGATTCTTAACTTCATTACCAGGGGATCGTCATGGGGATAAATGATTCCGGAGAGGTCATTCTTGGAAAAACCAATCATCAACTTATCTTCATTAACTTTCCTTGGTCGATCTTCCTCTACTAGATTGATCCTCTAAATAAAGCTTTTCTTTCAGTAGTATGATCTCCTCCTCTAGTGTCTCCACTTATAATCATCTAACAATCAAAGGCACCAAAACTAAGCATAAATACCTCACGTTCTGGTTTCTTGGGTTTCTTAGGTATATCGAGATTATTTTCCTGATCATCTTTATGAGCTCTTTTTTCCTCACCTCTAGGCTTGCATGGAGATTTTGACCTTTGTCGAGCTCCTCTGTCGTCCTGCCGATCAACGAACTTATCCAATTTTCCTTGGCGGATGAGGGTTTTTATCTCGTTCTGTAGAGCAATACAATAATCCGTCGTATGTCCATGGTCTTTATGAAACTCAAAGTATTTGGACCTATCTCTCTTCCCAGCAGGTGCTCTTAACTTCTCAGGCCATCGTATCTCCTTGCTATGCTTGATTTCCTCCAAAACATTGTGAATGCCCATATTTAATGGGGTGTAATTACTATACTTCCTGGGCCTGTCATCCTTACTTTGCTTTGATTCCTTCTGCTCCTTTTGATCATTCTTCTCAATTTGAACCTCAAGCTTTGTGATCGAGTTCTGCTTTGCTTCCATTGCTTCCTCGGCATTCATTATCTTAGCTGCTTTGGTCATCAATTCAGTTATAGTCTTGGGAGGATCTTTGGTAAGAGTATAATATATCTTCTCAGGAAGTAATCCACTCATAAGAGATGTGATGGTTGTCTTCTCCTCGTAATCAATCACCTTTAACTTCTCATTATTGAAGTGAGTAATATAGTCCCTGGTGCTTTCTCCTGCTCGTCATCTCACACTTAGCAAGTGAGCTAATCTCTTTACTAGCTTGGCCCCAAAGCATAAATTACCAATGAATAGCTCGATAAATTGGTTAAAATCAACAATTTGCCCCCTGGGTAGGCTATTGTACCATATTTGGGCAGGACCCGATATGGTACCTGAGAATGCCCTACATCTCATCTCGTCGGGGATAGCGTAAATGTCTCATGCTGCTTGGTACTATTTTATGTGAAGAACAGGGTCATTTTTCCCATCATACTTGGGAGTAATAACAGGAGATTTAAACTTCGAAGGAGTAGGAAAATCCATAATAGCTTGAACAAAAGGAGACCCTTTCATAAAGCTTCATTGTAAAGGATTCTTGGCCTTCACTGTTTCTCCCAACCTGTCTTCCAACCTTTGGATTAAGCCCTACCATGCATAATTACCCAAATCAAATTTATGCGATGCAACTCGGCTGTTCCGACTAACTGTCTGTGTTAAGCTTTCCTCCTGAGAGTCTGCTCACCACAAACAAATCATCGGGCACATAATTTGGATTAGGCTGAGGCCTCATATTGATCGGTTGGTTGTCGAGTATGCCTCGATAATGCCCTGGGAATATTTTTATTCCCTATGGATCCCTAACGATCAAAGGGCGATGCCCGACTCAGTCTTTCTAAGGCACTTAGCCTTTCTGGAGAAAAAAGACTATTCATCATATGGCTCTGAAGTCCTGAGGGAAGAACTTGCTCCTGGAAGATAGGATTTATCTTTGGAAGTCCTGGAGTGGTTATGTCTGCTGGTTCTTGGAGGTGGCGGTGGTATAATTTCGTAAGTAGATAAGGCAGGAGATCCAGCCTGCAGTGTTTGGGCCAATTGCCTGATCGTATCTTACATGGCCTCCTGTATTCTAGTGAGACTAGCCAAGATTCCGGTCAAATCATTATTTATTGGAAGAGCAGATGAAATAGGCGAATTTCCATCCTTTCTGTCACTGGACTCAGAAATGTCAGTCATCTTTAAGTTATTATAAGTGAATGAGAGTGAAAACGTTTAGAAATATGTTCCCACAGACGACGCCAATCTATTGATGTAAAAAACTAGAGTATGTCTAATTATTTAATCACAGATAAATATATGTAAATAAAGGAGAGAGAAAAAGGTTTTTAAAGTGGTTCGGCTATAAGGGAAAGCCTATGTCCACTGTGCCTCTTATTGCCGTGTATTCTGTCTTGCCTCTTGTGTTTTGAATGACTTAAACCTCCCCTTGATAAAGGGATTATAATGATTTATAGCCAAGTAATGAGATAGATGTAATACCTCGTATTTTCATGGCTTTTAAATTTAAGGATTTATTAAATTTAATTGAGATAAATTAATTTAATTTTAATCCGAAATGTTGTTTTAAATATTTACTAGCGTGACAAGAGTTAGTAATTATTGGGAATATATTATTTGTTGCATATTACTGGATGAGTATAGTAATATATGAGATTTATTTTTATAATATTGTCACATGTGAATAAAATGACAAATGTGGAAATTTAAGTCGGGACGCGCCTGTGTCGTGTCGGGACTAAATGTGGATTAATAAAAGTGAATATTTTATAGGTTGTTCGTATGGTCGTTTTGAGTGCGCCAACGCGTCCGGAAGGGTCGAGATAGTCAGAAAAGTGTACCCGGGGGTTTAGTTTGGGTCTCGGGGCGTCTTTAGGCCTAATTAGTACCCCCGGAGGGCATTTTAGTCATTGTGTATTTTTGGGTAATTAAACCCACGAAAATTAAAGGGGTTATATCAGATGTTTAGGTTATATCCTAGGGTTAGATAACTCAAAACATTAGAACGGCCATTGGAGAGGAGAGGAGAGAGCTCTCAAGGCATTCCAAAGCTCAAAACTCACCCGTTTGCACCGCCGCCACGTAGATCGCGAGACGGGGAACGCAACCACACCAAATTCAACACCAAACCAGATTTTTGAAAATTCCAGGCAAGTTTTTATCTTGCTTATTTCGTTGATGCATCTTTCATATTGGTTTAGGAATGATTATGATGAATTGTATGGAAGAAAAACCCAATTTGAGATAGGAAATTGCATGTAGTGATGACTTAAATGATATTCTGGAAACCTTTTGTGATGTAGAGGATTAAACCACGAAATTTTGATGTTGTATAAGAAGGAAACCTTAGAGCCAATCAGAATAAAGGAGAAAAATCGCGTTTCAGGACCCCCGAACCGGTTCGCATGTTCCTCGAACCGGTTCGCCTCTGGGTTCGCGAACGTTTGCTGGTCTGGGGTGCTTTTTCTTCCATTCAACACTTAATTTTTTTTTGTTTTCTTTCCTTTCTTCCTTGGATTTTTCTTCGACTTCAACGGGTCATAACTCATCAACCGTAGCTCGGATTTGGGTGCCGTTTCTTCCAGTGTTCTCGTTGTTTCGAGCTCTTCAACTTTCCAGTTGACTCCTCCTTCGGGATCTAGATGCAGAATTACCAAAATGCCCTTGAACTTGCCTTCTTAGCTTTTCTTTCATTGTCTCGCTTTCTCTTTTGCGATGCTTGCATAATTAACCTGTAAAACCAATAAGAGAAGCACGAAACACGAAATACTTGCCAACGAAGATTAATAGCATAAATGTACGTCAAATCCATATAGGTTACATCACTCGGGTTCACAAATGCACTGAAATTAGGGGAATAAATATACAATATTCATGTCCAATCACGTAGTAAGTTGGAAAAACCCTTCGAATTAAAGTTAGAAACGAACCATTATACTTGATATATGATAATGGGAAAATAAGGATAAATGTTGTGAATGTGGGTTATGGGATAAACCTAAATTGATATAATAAAAGTGGTATATTTATATGATTGTGTATGCATATATTATATACTTGTGAAAATCATGCTCGCGCTACTTGCTATCCCCGAGGTTACCGCGCTGGGACAGTCTTATCTCGATGGGACCTTTATGGGGGATATTGACTTGTACCCTAGAAGATAGATATCCTTGGTACAGGCTATCGAATCGATAGTTCAGACGGTCCTAAGAGGCGTGAGGGTATGTACTGACCTCTTAGAGACTTGGAATCTATGCTTCGCCTCAATATTGTTTGTGTATGTGTTAATACAATTCGAGAGTGATTTTGAATTTGTATTCCCCTTAATACGAGTGATACGTGGATTGGATAGTAGAGTATGCCCGCACCATAGTTTTTATGTGGGGTGCTGTTATGATATATATATTATACGAGTAGTTAATATATATATGATTTAATCAATATATATTTGATATGTAGGACATGGTTGATGACTCAAATTATATATACTCGTTTTGAGAAAGTATAATATGACACTGGAAAACTTTATTGATTAATAAAGTTAAAAGGAGAACTTTGGTTACAAATTGAAATCTTACGTTTTAAATACTTGTGTTGTTCAGTTGTAAATCCTGCGAATAACCTAAGGTAAGTTAAATCATTGGGGAACGATAGTGTGGTATATGACGAGATAGACCATTAGGAAGGTTAGTACGATAGGTGTGCACATTAAAAGAGAGGTGAGAATTTCTCAAGAGAGTGTCGCACTAATATGTTGTTGCATTAGCCTGTAATCAACTTAAATACTTGCTAAACGAATTTTGAAATCATACACTATCGGGCTCTGACCCGTTTCTATTTCCTTTTCTCTCTTGTATATATATGTATGTATTACAGGTGCCCAGCCACAGGGGCGTCTTACTTAGGATCCTTTGGAAGGAACGTGCTGCAGCTTAGGTGGGAGTTGCAGGCCTGTTGTTTAGACGACTTCATCCATTTGATTCTACTCCAAGTTCAGTTTTATCCAGCAGGGGCATGTGTCGCCCTCTTTCTATTATTTATTTGGTATTGTCAGAGATTGAAATTTTTACTTTCAGTACATTTATTTCGGGATTTATTACTGTCAGGATGTTTTCCTTTAGTGTTGTAAATGTTGGGATTTATCATTGATGATTAAATTCGTGTATGTTCAATTCTATTTTTATTTTTAATGTGTGACTCTTTAAATGTTAATGGTTTAAGGTTTTATAACCGGATTTAATAAAATGAGAATAAGGTTTTAAATGGTTTTGACACTTAGCTTAATTATTTAGGGTGTTTAAATTGGAAAAGTATTTTTACGACAGTGATGCTAAGAATGAACCAACTGTTCACCTTGATTTTAATTTAATAAAGGAGTGATCGCCCTGTATTTAATTAGGCGGGACGTCACAATAGAGAGATGGAATATTAATGGATGAAATGTCTTTATAAATTAGGCATTTACATCAGTACATAACCTCCATAATGCTCTTGTTTGTTGACGTTTTACGGATCGAGTTGGTCGGCCTTCCCACTGTTGGTTGGCTTTCTTAGAGTTGGTCGGCCTCCCAAGTCTTGGTCGGCGTTGCTATGACTTTCTGACTAGGATTCTTGCCATGTAGGATGACTTGTGTCCGTCTCCGGTTAGTCCACTTAAGTGGGTTATCTTGGGTATCAACAATAACATATATGATGTTAGAGTTGATACTGATATCCTTTTACGTGTGGATGAGTTAGTAGTTTCACTTCAAACATATAATGCAAAATTAGATCATCGTAAAGGATTAAAGAAATAAAAAGAGATTGCTTCTAATGTTAATTCTAACTAGGACTCTAGCCATTCCTTAGATTTGGGCAAAGAATATGTTGATTACTTGGGCAACAACTTCACCAAGTTGTGGAAAACTGAAAATTAAAATAAGGGAAATGACAAGTATAAGTCGCCCAAATTTTATTTGAGTCAAATACGTTGGATGAAGAAGGTTCAATATTTTCTTAAATTAATTGTAGTATAAAATGTTTTAATTAAAAAATTATATTTTACACCTTTATTTTTGAAGTAATAAATCGATTAAATTTAAAACTACATTCCCTATGGATTCAGTACCCCAATTCATTGATATACTTATAAAATAAGTGTAGTTAAAGTTTAAGTTTTTGTACTGAGGTTTAGATCGATAACAACGGCCAGCGTACTTACATGACTTCTCAGTTTTCACCTCATCAAATCACTTTGAAACATGAGAGGGTTTTGAAGTTCGGATCTTTGCTAAAGAGAGTTTAAATCTTTATGATTTAGTTCACATGGGTTTTGGGTTTGGAACTTTGCTTCAATGGAGTTTTGCTACAATAGAGATTTATGTTTGAATATCATATATATGGAAAGGGGTTTGGAAACTTGGTTTCTCTTTCTATAAAGCTCAAGTAGGAAGACACAAGCCTGAGTTGAGACTTAGCGATTTGAGATGAAGATTTGAGGGTTTATTTATAGTGTTAGGATGCTGTAAAATATTTGTAATAGGTTGGCAATCAAGTTGGAAGAATTAGGGTATACGGATAAGAGATTGGAAGGTTTTACCAAAATCAATTCTTGAAATACTCACACTTTTAATCGATTAAAAATCCTTTTGGTTTATAGGTTGGCTAGGTTTAGTTGGATGTAAAAAAAATTAGCAGACCAAACTAGTCTTAGTCAACTATATCTAAGGTTTAGTCGACTAAAACTAAGATTTAGTAGCTAAACCTCCTAGGTTTTAAGCAAAAGGTTATTGGGTTTAGGGACATGCTTTAAGAAAGGTGTAGGAAGATCTAGGGTGGGTTTAGGTGAGTAGTATTTGAGTATATATAAATCCAATCAGGTTTCTTTACTTTTGTACAATAGTTCCTAAAGTACAATAAGAAATATAATAATAATCATCTTGACTTTTGTATATCTTCTGGTTTTCTTGTGTCATGAAATGTTGGCTTGTGATATGATGCTAGCGTGAGCTTGGTCTTCATAAGTTGTGTGATATGGTAATAGTTTTCTTGTGTGACTAGTTGAGCTAAAAATTCCCTTAAGGTTTGAGAGATAATATTTGCTATGGTTTAACGAAGCTTTGAGTCAACATTGCATTTCTTATCATCTTCATTAACTTTGTTGGGATCTTTATTATATTGATTAGGATCTTTATTGTAATTTTACTTCTTGATCATGGTTGCATGTTTCATTTGTTCCTTGTAACACATCTCATAATATATTGAGTACTTGTTTTAATCTCAAGCATGTTAGAGAGAAGGTAATTAAGTGTGATCTTATATTAATTGTGTTATCATCATGCACAATCCTTTTGGTTGAAATACATTTGGTTTCACAGAGTATTTTTCATTTTTGCAAATTATATACTTAAGCTTTGCATCCTCTTCAAATACACCTTCACGATTTATATAATTTTAGAGCTTCATTTGCTATTTACAGATTGATTAAGCTTTAATAACATGTCTAGGATGTTTAGCTTTAGTTGTTTATTCATTATATACTATTACTTCTCTTTTGCAGTGGTGCATATTTTTCGTTGCAAAATTTAGAAAGATATTTTTGATACAATGATTGTAATGCCCTTTAGATGGTATAATCTATGATATATTTTTGTATACTAAAATGGTTTATTTGATAATTTGCCTTTTATTTGGAAATATGACATGTGCTTCATGAGATGGATTCTATTTTCTTTTAAGTTTTCTAAACATTGAGAAAATTTTGGCTTTGAGAATTGTGAGTGAAGAAAAATTCACAATATAGGATTCACGAAAGTAATCATAAAAGGCAGAAAGTAAATGAAATCTCACACAAAAACTATGTACGTGGTTCGTCAACTTTCCTACGTCCATGGGGAGATTACTCATTTTTCTATTAAGTGTCTCTCAACGATTACAGTTTTTCATTCCCTTGCCTTGGGTCAGGGAGTACAATTAATATTCACGTGTTGTTACAGAGTTTGAGTTATTTAAGAAACTCTATCATAGTTCGTGGATTGGCCATGAGGCGCTTAAATATCTCGATTGAGATTCTTGGTGGCTGATTTGACCATATTCCGAGACCATTTTTGGAAGCCCACGAAAGTAATCGAGATAACTTGAGTTTTCTTGGGCCGAACCAAATCATGGCTTAGTTTTAACACGGACGGTTTAGTTAGAGGATGATACTCGCAGATATGGTCAAATCAGGCGCCAAGAATATCAGTCGAGATATTCAAGCACCTCATAGCCAATCCACGAACTATGATAGAGTTCCTTAAACAACTCAAACTCGTAATAAACATGAATATAAATTTTACTCTTGACCTGGGGTAAGGGGATGAGAAACTACAATCGGTGAGATACACTTAATAGAAAATGAGTAACCTCTCTGTGGATGTAGGCAATTTGCGGAACCACGTACATTATTATTGTGTGTGAATTCATTTATTTTTATCCTTTTGTGATTGCTTTCGTGAATCCTTTATTGTGAGTTTCTTTTCACTCACAATTGGCACCGTCTGTGGGAAACAACTTGTATTCTTAAGAAATCATTCAAGACCAAAAAGCCAATGATGTCTCACCACAATAATAATATTCCACAAGCTGGTGGCGTTTAAGAAGAGCCAGCCCCTCCCAGGGTTAGGTCTGAAATTCGCCAATATTCAAACCCAAGTTTTCGCCAGAAAAGGCAACCTTCAGAAGAGAGCCATGGACCTCTAAGGTCCACTCAGATTTCTAAGTTAGTCGATGCCTATGAAGCCTAACTTCGAGAATATGAAGGGGAAACTCGAGGCTAAAAAGAAGAAAATGCTCTCCTTAAGAGGCAATTTGAAAGAATAGAGAGAGATCTCTTCAAAAACATAAGGCAGTGTCGAGACATGACTCTTAGCCCTCAACGGGATATTCCCCCAATCGAGGAAGGAGTACTAGGCATGATTAGGAAAGAAGCGAATGTGACAAATTCGAGTGAGCATGATCAGAGCGTGGACACTAGGAGAGGCATCACATGAATAATGATCGACTAAGTGAGGATTTGAGGATTCTAGTCCGTAAGGAGATGGACTAGCATCTGGCACACCGATGATCCAGATCAACCAGAGAGCTTACTAGAAGATCTCTAAACTCTCAGATGAAGACCCTGTTTTAAAGGAAAATTAAACGTGACAATCCCCCCAAGAAATTCGTTGTTCCCAGGTTCATGATCTATAATGGGAAAAAGATCCCATAGATCATGTTTGGCAATATCGGTGGTGCAGTGACCTTATGGAGCCATAATGACGCACTGGTGTGCATGATAATCCCTTTTATCCTAGAAGATGTATCACATAAGTGGTTTGAGAGGCTCCGCTATATGTCGATCAAGAATTTTAGAGCATTTGCAGAGGCTTTCACGGCACAGTTCATAACGAACAATTCCCATCCTAAGCGAAAGGATGCACTGCTGACTATGAAGAAAAAACCTCATAAAAACCTTAGAGATTGCACCAAAAGATACTGGGAGATATTTAATGAGATCGAGGACTGCTAGGAGCAAGTTTCTATAGAATCTTTCAAAATCGGCTTGTCGATTGCCTCCATGCTGCACCAATTTCTAACTAAGAAGGAAGTTGTAAACATCGATGATCTTATGGACCTTATCGAGAAGTAGGTCAAGGTCGAAGATGTGGTCCATCCTAATGGGGGAGACAATAGTTGAACAAAGGCGAATAAGGGGACAAAGAAAAATAACACCCAAAAAAAGGGAGGTAAGAACGGGGGCAAGAATGGCTCCAAAGGTGGAGGTGAGAATGACCCCTCCAAGGCGTTCCAGGCTGTTAACACAGTCTTTAAGGAACCCATTTATAAGATTATCAGCAAGATCAAGGATGAACCTTTCATCAAATGGCCTAAGAAGATGGGCGAAGATCCAACAAAGAGAAATAATGCAATAAGGTGGGAATTCCACAAAGTGGGCGGTCATCGAATCGAGAATTGCAAAGCTCTGAAGTCATATTTGAGGAGCTAATTTAGGCAGGGCACCTTAGCGAGTATGTTGATAAAAAGAAGAGAAGGTCGTAGGCAATGGCGACTAGAAGCCAGATAATGTTCTCGATGATGATACAAGACATGAGTTTGCAGTCATTCATAGGGCGTCATCCCTTAAACAGATTTAGGGCAATGCTGTAAGAATGGAACTCAAGAAGGTGACTACCGTGATGGAGGCTTTTCAGATCGATCCATCCAAGACTCAAGCTGGAAAGCGTCGATGACCAGAAGATCTTGATTGCATGAAGCACATCGTGTTCACCAAAGAGGATTTGGTCAGGGTAAGGATCCCATATCATGACGCATTAGTATTCACACTCAAGATTGATAACTGGGATGTCGACAAGCTACTGTTAGACTAGGGTAGTTTATCTGAAGTTAAAATCTGGACCTGTTCAATAAATTGAAACTGAATGTCGCCGATCTCAAACAAGCCACTGTTCTATTGGTTAGCTTTGCAGGAATGATTACCACGCCGTTGGGAAATATCACCTTGCCAGTCAGGACAGGGAACATCTCGAAGTTAATTGAGTTCTTAGTTATGGATATCGAGTCCCCATACCATGATATTTTGGGTAGATATTGGCTCCACGCCATGAGGGTCGTTCCATCCACTTATCAACAAAAGTTAAAATGCACTACAGATCGTAGAGTGGTCAAAATTCGAGACGACCAGGCTACAACCCTAAAATGTTTCATCGTAACCATTCGTCTGAAAAAAGAGAAAAAGAAGGAGCCCGAGAACACCAGGAGAAAACCCAGGAAATGGTTATTCTCTATAAATAACAACTACAAAATGGACGATCAGGAGTGGAAGAAACTAGGGTCCACTCCATATATAAGGTCGTTGAAAGCCTAAAAGAAGTTATAGCCGATGATAACTTGACAGAAAGGAAGCTTTTGATTAGATCTGCCCTTGTCGATCAGGAGAAAAGGGAATTAGTTGCACTTCTTAAAAGCAATATAGATGTTTTTTCATGGGAGCCTTACGAGTTTCCTAGAATTGAGACCAGCTTGTCGTGCCACTGCCTACATGTTGATCCTACTTTTAATACTATCACTCAAAATCCTCATCGAAAGTCTCCCGAAAAGGCCAAGGAAGTAGAGAAAGAGGTAGAGAAGCTATTGGATGCAGTATCCATCAAATAAGTCCAGTTTCCTGTATGGTTATCCAACCCATTGGTAGTTTCCAAGAGCAATGGCAACTGGAGGGTTTGCATCTCTTTCACCGACCTGATCTGAGCATATCCTAAAGATAACTTCCCCCTCTCGAAGATAAATCAGCTGGTCGAGATGCCACAACGACATATGAAAGGATGGGCTTCCTTGACGCTTACTCGGGATATCATTAGATCCCCCTGTACGGGCCTGACCAAGATAAAAGCTCCTTTATAACCTTAGTTGGTTTGTACTGCTATAACGTTATGCCTTTTGATCTCAAGAACGCAGGGAAAACTTACCAAATATCGGTAACTAAGATGTTTAGTAAATAAATAGGAGAGACGATGGAAGTATACATCGACGACATGCTCGTCAAAAGAAAAAATAAGGCCAATCACCTCTCAGACCTAACAGTAACCTTCGAAATCCTTAGGAAGTACCAAATGAAGCTTAATGCAAGTAAGTGTTCATTCGGGGTCCAGTCAGGAAAATTCTTAAGCTACCTAGTGAGTAAAAGGGGAATTAAGACCAACCCAGATCTAATCGATGCTATCACCCAAGTCCAACCACCTCAGACACTGAGAGATGTTCAGAAGCTTACTGAAATGCTCGATGCACTCAACCGCTTCATCTTCAAGTCTTTGGAGCGCTGCCAACCATTCTTCCAGCTCTTAAAGAAAGGCAAAGGTCTAATATGGAATGAAGATTGCTCTTAAGCTTTGGAAGAGGTCAAGTCTTACCTTAGTAAGCCCCCACTGTTGGTAATCCCAGATGATGGAGAACAGTTGTACCTTTACCTGGAAGTATCAAGCCATGTTCCTTAATTTGTGAAAAGAAGGGAGAGCAGCATACGATTTACTACTCCAGAAAGATGCTACTAGATGCTGAACAATAGTATTTTCCTCTGAAAAAGCTCATTTATGCCCTAGTGATCGCTTCGAGGAAGTTGGGAGCACTACTTCGAAGCTCATTCCATAACAGTAATCACATTTTACCCACTCAAGGTCGTTCTACCAAAATCTGACATCTTTGGGTATCTTTCGAAGTGGTCGATCGAGGTCGAAAGATTCAACATCCATTTCCAAACCAGAATGGCGATCAAGGGACAAGTCCTAACAGATTTTATTATTGAGTTCACAGGAGATTGCCCAGCAGATCAACTGAACTAAGAGTAATTAGTCACATGTGATGCAACCTCTAAATACAGGACATTATATGTTGATGGAGCCTTAAATTTCAAGGGGCAGGAGTAGGGATTGTTCTCGTTACCCCTGAAGACACAATAATCGAGTAGGGAATTAGGCTAAGATTTGAAGCCTCCAACAACGAAGCTGAGTATAAAGCGCAGATCACCGATTTGCGAAAAGCCAAACTACTGGGGGTAAAATGCCTCAATGTATTCGTTGATTCCAAACTGGTCTCCAAGCGGGTGGGGGAGACTTTAATGATAAAGACGATCGAATGGAAACATACCTCAATGTAGTTAGAGGACTCATAGGAGACTTTGAGCAAGTGAAAATTCAACAATTCCCGTGATAATAGAAAAGTCACGTTGATGCCTTAGTAGAACTAAGCTTAATAATTGACTCTGACCTGAAAAGAACAATACAGATTGAGTTCCTCACATAACCTAGTATCGATCATACAGTTGTGGCCTAGCAAGTCCTCCTCACAGATAAAGCCCCAAGTTGTATGGATCCCATCATCAACTATCTATAGAGTGACATATTACCAGACGATAAGAGGTCAGCCTACCAAATCAAAGTTAAGGCTGCTCATTTCTACATTATCCCTGAGGGGAAACTTTATAAGAAGTCATTCACAAGCCCCTACCTCTAGTGCATTCATCCACAAGATATTGACCAAGTACTTAGCGAACTTCATGAGGGAATATATGAGAGTCACATAAGTGGAATATCCCTAGCCTTTCGAGTGATCAAGGAAGTATATTAGTGGCCTCATATGCAGAAAGACACTAGCATGGTTCACCAGCCCGCCAGTGACCTAAAATCTCTTATCAGTCCATGGCCTTTCGCTCAATGGGGATTAGACATCATGGGACCACTACCTACTACATCCAAAAATTGCAAGTATCTTTTGGTTGCCACTTATCACTTCACTAAATGGGTTGAGGTAGAACCATTGACAAACATCCGAGACTCTAACATGACCATGTTCATATGGAGAAACATTATAACTCGCTTTGGGATACCAGGAACCATTATCACTGATAACGGGACACAATTTGAAAGTGGTTTCTTCTAAGCTTTCTACGACGAGCATGATATCAAGCACCACTTCAGTCACGTGTCGCATCTCTGAAAGAAATAGGCAAGCACAGGCTTAAAATAAAACCATAATCGATGGGATGAAAAAATGATTAGAAAAAACAAAGGGCACTTGGGTGGATGAACTCCCTCATGCTCTATGGTCATATCACACAACGCCTAGGAGACCAACTGGGAAAACACCATTTGCCCTCGCTTACGGCATTAAGGTTGTCATCCCTCTGGAATTAGGCCTCACCTCCTACTATGAGAACCACATTGGTCGATCAAGGCCTCAATGATGAAGCTTTACGAACTGAACTTGACTTAGAAGATGAGTAATGAGAGCTAGCTTTGATCAAGTTGGCCTCCTACCAACAGTAACTAGCCAAGCAATAAAATAAAAGGGTCAATCCGAGGAAGTTTTCATTAGTAGACTATGTCCTGTAAAAAATCCTCGACAGTGCTATAAAATTGCCAGACGATAAATTAGGACCAAAATGGGAAGGGCCATTCAGGGTAATTGGAGATGATCTTTAAGGAGCATATCATTTGGAAATGCTGGAGGGCAGGGATATACCAAGAGCATGCAACGTAACCAATCTCAAGAAGTTATACTTTTAGATCTTCTTTTTTAGTAAATTTTTTAGTTTTTGGTACTTAATAAGACAATTTGCAATGAATAAAGGTCGGACTTGCCCATCTATTATGAAAGTTTACATTGGCTGCTTAACGCATCTCGATTATATCTCATTAATTTGTAACTTTTCCAATGATATCTCCTTGCTACATATATTGAATGTTTAATGAACACGGTTAGCAAGTTAAATATAAACACTTCAAATTACCCTCAGGCCCTTGTTGTTAACATAAAAGGCCTCATGAGTTGCCTCGACAATAAAAAAAAGCCCTACTGGGGATCCTTAGGCAATAAAACCAACTTTAGTTGGTCCCCAACATCTATTGGTCGTAAAAAACCTTGCTCGGGTGGATGCTCAATAACCAGATATATACTCGCCATCATCTCACTTAGGCCTAAGGAAGTCTGATGACACGACCTAAAAGGTAAAGTGAATGGAATGATACTGCTTAGGCACATTGGACTGGGAGAATGTTCAAACATATGAAAGGTAGAATACCATCACCCAAACATCATTTAGTCGGTCACAAAAGCCCAAAATGATTTAAAATAAGTATGAGTCTATCCAAAGACTACAATCGGTCAATCAATATCATTTTGGTCGATAAAAGTGCTAAGTAACCTATGAGCATGTCAAATAAAATATGTTTAGTCAGCACAAGATCAAAACATACGAAAGTTCTTTATTAAGACTATAAGGCTACAATCATAAGACCAAAAAGAGATGCACAAAAGCCTAAGAGGAGCTAGGGTGTCGAGCAAGATATTCTGCTATAGCTACGCTCTGACCATCGTATGGCTTTGGAGCAAACTCTTTGACATCTTCATTTAGATACTGATCTAAGAGTTGAGGAGGAATAGCATCAGCCAAAATCCATTCATCATCTTTTGAAAAAGGATTATGGCTATAAGCAGGACATTCAACTTGGTACTTGTACCAAAGCTTGGATTCCTTTAGGGTTCTCGCCACTTTAAGAGCGCTCAGCCATCCCAGAGAAAAAGCAATGCTTTTATCCTCCTTAAGTTTTATTGGGGCATCTAGCCAACCATCATTATAACCTTCCCCCCATACCTCTCTGGGTTCTACCTTAAAGGAGTATCTCAGCTTCTTGACATTGTCTTTTAATACTCTTATAAAATATTTTAAGCTTGCCACATATTTTCAAAGAGCATCATTTTCAGGATAGACCTCTCCCACTTGGTCGACCTCACACCTCGCCAGAAGTTGGGCCTTTAGGGTGTTAACTTCCTCTTGAACGGAGGCCCATATCTCCTCCATCTCCTAGAGGTCATTCTTCAGCTTTGTAATCATTTCAGTCTGGGTTTTGTATTGTTCTTTCCTAACTCTTAGTGACTTGTAGATTTTTACGAAGGCTTTGTGAGCTTGTAGGCTGATATCAGGTTCAAGAATTCTCCCTAATTGAGAATTGGGAGAAATATAGCGATATAAATCAGCAGACTATAAACAATACATTTAAAACCAGAAGCAAGTATTAGCATAAACGCAAACTGATGAACACATAAAAAAGGGGTAAATTTTATTATCACATAAAAAGAAAAGAAGGCCATCTGGTACAGACCAATAAAAACTTAAATTGTACATGGAAAATGGAAACTCTTAGTCTATAAGAGCCCCAGTCTTTCACTTAGCATCCTCAAATTTGGTCTTCCCCTTGTCGACCACCTGTTGTTCCTCGCCAGCACCAGCGTTCCGGTCAACTACAACAAGAATGATCTCAGTATTGTCAGCAGCTTAGTCACTACATTCTCCTTCTTCTTATTTAATGTAAGGGTTAGGACTAGGAGATTTAAGGTCAAAAAGTTCAGAACCAGCAACCTTCAAGACCCGGTACCATCCCCTCTTAAAGAAGACCTTGCAGGCATAAGCCATCTGGCGTTCAGCATCCTCATAAGCTTTGTAAAAACCTTTACATTAACTATCATCCTTGGCTTGATAAAGGTCTCCCTCCAGCTTGGACACATTATGAGTAAACTCTTTTTTAGCCTCCATTAATTCGGACTTCTCAGCAATTATTGTCTTCTGAGCAGTCCCCAGAGCATCTTTGGCAAGGCCACCTTCTTGACCTCCACGTCCTCCTTCAGCTCTTCCTCCCTTCTGAAACTGTCAGAATAATTATCCAAATGGGTAGTAAAGTCAGACAACATCTGCAGGAAAGACAAAAATAGTAGGGAATCAGAATAAAAATGGGAAATAGCAAAGGAAAGAAATAAGTAAGAAAGACTCACCAGAGCCATCCCTTGTACAGCCTTGAGGGCAATTTGAGATGCCCCCAGCCTCGAGGAATGATTGCGATCAGCAGTGAGCAGCGAGCACCAACTTCTTCAGCATGTTAGGGACCAAGAATGGGGAATTACCCACACTAGTCCCCTCAAGACTAGGGACGGTGGGCCGTCCAGCAGACTTCAAGGCTAACTTTTTCATAGCCTCAACTTTCTCTCTCTCTTTTTTCTTCTCTTTTTCTTTTTGTCTCTCTCTTCTTTTCTCCTCTTCCTCTTTCTTTATATATCTCTTCTTTTCTTCTTTTTCTCTTTTTCTCTCTCTTTCCTTTTCTTGCTCTCTTCTTTTATCTGATGAGCCGGTACCAGTGCCCTTGGGAGAATCTGCAGCACAAACCTTTAGAACAGGAATCCTATCAAATAATACTGTATGATCATCATTATCATCAAGATGCCTCAACCTCCTCTTCTTGACTATAGGAGCCGTGTCCTCCTCATCTTCTTTTTCTTTTGTTTTCTCTACTCCTCCTCTTCTCTCTCTTCCTCAGAACTTTCCTCTGAAGCTCTCAAGATTAGTAACTGATTGATAGGTCGAGCAATAAAGTCAGTGCCTATGTTCTTGTATTCTAAGAGAAAGGCTGCTAACCTAGAATTCTCACCTTCTGTTAATATCTCTTTTATGTTCCAGGACTTCATGAGATCCTCAATATTGATCTGACTAACGACAGGTTCTTAGTTTTTGGCACAATCTACAATCACAAAGAAGAGGAATATCAACCACAAGAATGAGAAGAATTCACAAGAAGTTAGCAAAAAAAAAAGGAAACGACCTATCTCGGACTCCCTATAATAAAAAATGGGAAGGTCACGTGGTCTCTCCCCCTTCAATAATGGAGGGTGCTTCCAGTTCCTCGCAATGAACCCTATTTCCCAATAGTCCTTATGGGAATTCAGAAGATTAACCACCAGAACTTGCTCAGCTCTCCAGGTCTTCAGATACAATAAACCCTCTTTAGTTTTTGAGAATATGTAATAGTAACATATCTCAGCAAATACCAACCTTATTCCATAAAGAGTATTTATTCTATGTACACCGTTTACTATCTTCTATATATTTGGAGCACTCTGAGCAGGAACAATGGAAAAATAGCTAAAAAAAAATCTAAGGAAAGTCAGACCCCCTTGAGTTATCAACAGGGTATGAATCCAGTGCCCCCTATACACTTTGCGAACATTACGAGGAAGGTGTGCACAGTCGATAATTACCCACTCGGTAATATTATATTTACGCCTAAATTCTTTTATAGACTTACTATCTAATATCGCCATAACTGAATAGAGCTAGAAGAAACCCTAACTATAGTAACTAGCTAGTACAGAGAAAAAGAACTAAGAAGAGACTGCGACTATAACTTACAGGTGGTAATGAAGCTTCGACTTTTGAAGAAAAATAAGAGCTTAGGAATGGAGTATGTGCAAGGACGACCAAAAGAAGTGAACAAACACTCGAGTAAGTAACAACTGAACACCAAAATACTCAAATGATGGGTTTCAACTTCCTAAAAATATTTTGGCGCTTCAGTTTCTTCTTAAAGATAAGTGTGCCCTCGTTGCAAGCTTTGTTATTACAAAATACCATCACAGACTCTCATTATATTATGGGGACTAGGAGTGCCAAGCCAGTTAAAATCTATTGGCCCATAGTCTGTAGCCTAAGGATTTCAGGGGCAATTGTAGGAGCCCATTTTTGGAAGCCCACGAAAGTAGCCGACCAATATAACTTGAGTTATCTTGGGCCGACCCAAATCATGGCTTAGCTTTAACACGAACAATTTAGTTAAAGGAGGTTACTCGTAGATATGGTCAAATCAGGTGCCAAGAATCTCGATCGGGATATTCAAGCATCTCATGGCCAATCCACGAACCATGATAGAGTTCCTTAAACAACTTAAACTCGGTAACAAACTTGAATATAGATTTTACTCCCTGACCCAAGTTAAGGGGATGAAAAACTGTAATCGTTGAGAGACATTTAATAGAAAATGAGTAACCTCTTCGTGGACGTAAGCAAGTTGTCGAACCATGTATATCGTTTCTGTGTGCGATTTAATTTACTTTCTGCCTTTTGTGATTTCTTTCGTGAATCCTTTATTATGATTTTTTCTGCACTCACAAGAATATATGATCATATCTTTTTACATGTCACACCATACTACACATTCTTATGCTTTCACCTTACGAGGAATGACAAATGTTATGGTATTTTACAAAATTTCCAATGCTTTGAAGGACTTATGAAAGAATATTTAATTCATTATTGTGTATATGTGAGATTTATGTTTCATGATTTAGAGAAATTAAAAAAACTAATGCTAAATCTTTAGAAAAATCCATAAGAGAACAAGTGGTTAGGGCTACAATATTGGAATATGTGATGCTACCATTTATCCAAAAATAGTATCCCATCTTTGTTTGGGGATGAAAGCCCCAACTTGAAAAATAATTTGAATAAAGACAATGTCTAAAATATTTCTATTTATCCAAAATTAAGTAACACCAATAATTTAAGACTAAATGTTTTAACCAAAATTTATTAATTGAGAGGGAAAAAATGGTAGTCAAAAATGTTTTTAAAAGGGCATTGGAGATTTCACTTGAGTCGAAGCTTTGAGTCTTTTGTTCCATGGTTTGTAATTCTTAATTGAGCTTGAGCTTGAACCTTTCTTTTACTTTTCTTCATTTTTTTATTTTGTACAAACATGACATGATCTTATGTTCTTAATTAATCTTCTCATCATGTTATTATACTTTTATAGATAAACTTTCCTTGATTATGAACATTTGATATAAAATTGATTTTTGATAAGTGTGATAATAATGTATATATTCACTTATCAAAATTAGTTTAAGAGTTGTTCTCATCTGGTAGAAATATGCTTCTGTCTCCTTGTAAAATCATTTATGACTTAGGATTTGAATTTTGAAGATCTCAACTAGTTACATATCAACTAGTGTCTATCATAATCATATGCTCTTTATTGTGCTTATTTTGGTATTAAGTACCCTTTTGGAATTTATGATCCATCTTGATGACGATGTTTAAATATTTGGATTGTTGTATTATTATTGATACTTTATTCCTTGGTATTGTATACACGTGACTCTTATCCCATACTACTACGATATCCTTCTGCTTACTGTGATAAGCAAAAGTCTTTATACTCTAGCTTGGTTTCATCTCATCTTTTTTAATTTCTCATGTTCTTATTGTTCATATTTCCTTTTTCTGTTCCAAGACAAATAAGAGAGAAGTTATAATTAAGTGAGAGAAATAATTCGTGACAAAAGAGAGATAATTATATGTTAGCGAGAGGGAAACTTGTGTTCTTAGAATGTACTTTTACATTGTATTTGTTAGGTGAAGAGTGTTTTCTGCCAATATATTGAGGAGAGTTTAATAAGGGGTAGTATATTTAGCATTTTGTGATTTGAGGAAAGTTGTACATTTCCTTATCTTGTATTTTATCTTATTTCTTATGATTTCACCATCTTTAGATTAAACATTGGTATTTTGATATGTTTTTATAGTGTGTGATAAGAAAAAGAGGCATAAGATATATTTGAAGGTTTTTTTCAGCGTCTTATGCTATTTTATTCATGAAAATACTATTTTAATCTTCTATGACTTTGACCAGGCAAGTCGTGATATAAGTGGTAGATTTGATTCATTTTCTTATAATTTTTAACTTCCATGTTTTGTCACTAAGTAGAAAAATGGGGAGATTATAAAATCATATGTATGCTCATGTGCCCTTGATAAGTGTATTGTCTTACTTCGCTGCCATAATCCACGTTAAGTCTTAGTCCAAGAGGTTTATAAAAAGATTCACGTTCATGATTTCCAGTTTAACTTCACCAATGCTTTCTCGCGGCAGCTTCCTATAGTAAGCCAAATTTTGGGATTTTTAGAGTGAAAGAAAAAGTTACTTAGAAGACTTACATTTTACCTCGTTAGTAAAATATGTGTTATTTTCCATGTTTTGTCATGAAATAGAAAAATGGGGAGATTGTAAGGGCATATGTGTTCTCATGCGCCCTCGACATTTGTATTATCTTATTTAATTACCAAAATCCAATTTAAATATTAGTCCAATAGGTATCTATAAAGATTTACATTCATGAGATCCATACCGACTTCACCAACGCCTTATCTCGGCAGTTTCCTATGGTAAGCCAAATTTTAAGTTTTTAGGGTGAAGGTAAAAATGACTTAGAGGACTTACATTTTGCCCCATTGGTAAAATATTTTCTTAAATTGTAATATGTTTTAATTTCACCTTGAGGATTTTTATATTAATAAATACATTAAGCAATGTATTCTTCATATGTAAAATACTTTTGAAAATGGATCTTTTGTATTTATAATTTACCTGGTTATAGGTTGGACAAGGGAATTTTGATTTTTATGAATTTTTGCAAAACTGGAAAACTTTTGTTCTAAGCATGACTTGGTACATTGGTTGCTCACTTCATCGAAATGTCTTTCTTATTGGTCGCAACCTTTAGAATCTTCCGTATAAAAACTTTGTCTTATATCATGACCTAGTTTGAGCCTTTGCATCAATGAAGATCATCCTTCGCATTCACAACAATCGTGATCCTGATGAATTTTTGTACTTTTAGGATCTCTTACATAGATTATTTTAGAGATTGTGCGAAGACACAATAGAAATTAGGCAGCCAAATAAGATTGTTTCTTGACCTTTAGTTTTTGAAACTTAATTTATATCCTACTTGTGTTTTACACTTGTGAATATAACATAAGGACTGTCCAATTAACCACCTAACAAGAGAGAAGATTTTTTAGAAGAAAATATATAACATATTTTCATATTTCAAAATTGAAAAAATCTCATTCCTTCCTATTTAAGTTTTGTAAGTCTTTAAATAATTATTGAATCTAGAAAGTAATACTTTCATAATCATGATATTTTTTACAAGACAATATTCCAAAATATTTAATTCTCGAGTATGGCCTTTTTCAATCTTAAAAAACACTTTGTGAGGGGTTTTTGAGTTAACCAAAATATTTCCTAGACTATCAACCAATAGGATATGCTCACATAATCTATGTGTTAGCCCTTGTCTTTTCCCAGTTTTTTTTATTTGGTTAGAGGTTATTATACTCTTAAGAAAATTTATTGAACGATTGGAATGCTAAATTATCAGCGAGGTTGACACATGTGATATGGTGAGTGAATGGAGAACGGTATGTGCTTGATATTCATACTACATAGTGGAAAAAAACAACTTTAAGGTTTTTCGTTATCGAGTTTAGGAGGGTCAAGTCGTCATTGAGTCTAAGATGTTCAAGTTTGCAAGTCATTTATCCCTTCTTTTAATACTTACATATACTTGTGCAAGGTGTTACATTAGACCGAGGTTTTCTCCCAAAAGGATCCTCATATAAATCATCATCTCAAGTTTATGATTTATTTTTTCACATTTTTATTATCTTTCTATTCTTAATGAGATTTTTTTAATGAGAGAATCATTTTTGTAAATAACATTTTATCACTTACACGCTAGGATAAGTTTTTTCCTGAATTTGGATTAAAGATAACTATTTCTTCTTAATTAGAAATAAATTTGATCGGGTAACTATCGTTGAGATCCACGCACTCTCAGTCTCTTATACCAAGTTCTTGGGACTTGGCGAATTCTATGAAAAGCCTTTTTTAAGCAGTAATTATGGGTTGGAACTTGGGGTCCTCAAATCCCTTAAGCTATGACACATGGACTTTCTCTTGGAGAATACTATTCAAGAATGCATTATTCACATCCATTTGATGGAGCTTGAAGTTTATAGCACATGTTATAGCCAAGAGTAAACGAACTGACTTTATCTTAGCAATCGAGGCAAAAGACTCATCAAAGTTAACACCTTCAATTTGGGATTCCAAAGATAGTTAGGTTCGAATACAGAATCATACCAAAGATAGTTAAATTCATTTTGCAGTTAAAAACAAGTCTTAACTCCAACACTAGGGCTTCTAATAATTTTGGATACATCATGGTCCTTTTAAACCTAAGTAGGTGAGTCACCTACTTCTACAACTACTTGGGGTGATGCAGGCACCTGTGGACACCATAATTTATAATCAGGGTGTGGCTTATTTCATCCCAATAGATAAAATATCCTAAACCCAACCTCACCTAATTCTCGAAGCTAAAACTACCTAAAGGGAAACCCAAGAGAACCAAACCTCCATAAAATAAAACTCGTTAGGGTTAACTTGCAAAAATAAAAAATAGCAAAAGAGGCCCAAAACCTATATCTACGATCTTCTGTCGATTGGCAAAAGTCCCCAGAGACATTATACCATTTGGTCAAAGAGATCTTATGCCATTTGGTCATATCCCTCTCCACTAATCATTACCAAATACAATGTATCCCCCAATCGTCCACGTGCCCTATACAAAGTCTACGGTTCAAGACTTTCTGACGTTCGGTAGAAGGCTTGACCGAGACCCTATATATAAAGGTCCCCACTAACCATTCAAAGGGAACCAAAACCCGACCTCAATTCTATTTTTTCACTTTCTTCTCCCTCGTGTGTCCAAGATACTCAAGATCATTATGAAAAGTCCCGAAGAAATTCATACTTTAGGGAAGTTTCTTTACCTTTAGGAAGGTTCGGACCTCTTGGATCCTAAAAGAGGTTCGTACTTCTGAAAAGTCACCTCCGAAAGAAAAATAGAGAAAAATCTCTGTCCGCACTCTATGAATGTCATCACTTCTAAACGATGTGCTGGATGACTTAAACAGAACTTTACCCACATCAGGAACCTTAAGAGGGGACACTTCCCTGGTAAAATTCGATTCATTCTACAAGGGTAAGGAAACTCTATTCAAATTTTGGGTCAAACACCCCTATATATTAAATAACCCCTGCTCAATTTTTGGGTTAAATAACCCATATATATTGTGATAAATTATCCATACATGTTTATCTCTTTTATCTCGGCCCGCATATAGGGTTTTGGTATGCACTTTATAGAGTTTATATTTTTAAAGCTTGATTTTTAACCCAACACCTTTGTTAATTGACTTGGCATGCTTATATATTAAAACAATGCTAATAAAAGGCCACAAAGACCAAGACAAAACATAAAAACATACTTTTCCAAATCATTCTTAAGAAAGTGTTCGTGAGCCGAGTCAGTCTAAAACTTTGCACCAAGCCAAAGTCTAAAATTTGACTGCCTTCACCGCTCCTCTAAATGAATAAAGTCCATCCCAGCGGTGGCACCCTAAATATGTGTTTTCATATCAAATACTTATAAAAGATCAGCCTTTGACGCAATATTATGATATATTCGCAAAAGGGGTATACTATTAACTTTCGTATGAAATGTAGCCCCTATGCCACATAATGGTTGTAGACCTTCGAAAAAAAGACGTGTGTAGAAATAAACATTGAAGATATTTCAAGAGAAATAAGAGAAATAAATGATTTAAGGATCTGGTGAAATAATATTACTATGGTTTGAGATAAAGTAACAGTATCTACTCGGACACTACAATGGATTTGCGTTGAATCAAGAGCAGACAATAAGCGTCTTTTTATGGACGCTTTATTTTGTGTTTATCAATATAAGACCACGAAAATGTTATATTAAGGAATAGGCTCCATAAATATCGTAATATTTTAGATTATATACATGGTATACCGTCGCCTACACCCTTATATATTCCCCATTTGTTAGAACTACATTGGCTTTGATCCCAAGTCTCCTTGGGTATGTAGGGGATACACTGAACTAAACTCTTGAAGCTTAAGCCTAATAATATGTGTTTGGATGTATTATTTATTAGGGATGCATTTGTCCCCATCACAAACTCCCCCGACTTCTACCAATATCTCCCTATCCTAGGATGTCTAGAACATGACATCCTTAGTGCTACACCTCTAAACTAGCCCGAAGGTTCAACAACACATTCGAGTTAGTTACCACCCCATAGGTGATGGATGTCTTTGTCGAAAACTTCAGGCCGACTCCCATTCTGACCCTCCAACAAAGCTAATTTATGGCCCACTAGATTCTCACCCTCTCAAGCCAAGTCCAAAACTTTCAAACACATCACATTCGAACACGTAACCACCCGAACTATGTAGACTTTAATCTCATGGACACACGAGTACATAGGCACAATACCGAGTCTTTCTTATGAGTTTGAGCCAATCTTCCTTTATATTATCCCTTACAGAGATGCACTCATCTCTTATATCACACCCCTCACCCCTTTACAACTCAAAAGAGATACCTAACTATCTAGAAGATGGAATCTTTCATAATACACCCAAACAAATTCTTGAATGCATATACGCACCCAAACTACGTAAGCTCTGATATCGTGTCCACACGAGTACGTAGGCGTAATACCGAGTCATTCTCGTGATCTCGAGTCTCAATAACATGTCATTAGATATATTTTCTCCACAGAGATGCAATCATCTATCATCTCTCTTACACCCTCTCTCAGATATGCTACAAACGAGATATCAAAGTATATCAAAGTCGCGATCTCTCCCTCACCCCCATAAAAATGCTCAAAAGTATACATACTATACATAGTCGGACTAGGAACTATGGATAATCCGTCCACCCACTTGAAAATAGTATTTTCCATTGATATTTAGAAAGAAAAAGAAATATATTCATAGTGATAACACTCTTATGATTAAGCAATCAACTATTCAAATAAGGCTCATACCTTGCATGTATATGACTTACCTGACGTGTGAGTGTAACCATTGAAATAACTATGATCTTCGTAAACTCAGGCGTACATATTTCAAAGGACTGAAAACCATTAGCCTTAACCCCATGAGATATTAAACTATTTTAACTCACGACTTCCCGTGCAAAACCACATAAATGCTTGAACGCATATACACACCCAAACTATGTAGTCTTTGACCCTAAGTCTCCTTGGGTATGTAGGCGCAATACCAAGCCCTTTTTTTAGAATGAGCCTCGATAATATCTTTCTCAATATGATGTCACAACAAAGATGTACTCATCTCTCATATTAATTTTCTATCTATCCTCACACTTGGAAAGAGATCGCAAACTATCTTAAAGCCGAGATACCTCGTTCACTCACATACATTCCAATAACCACCCGTTACATACAAGAACGAAGTCATAGACAAGCGCCCTTATATACTTACACCAGTTGAAGTGACGTTCCTACACCTCTCACTGATACAATTTTCCTACCTAAGCACCTATCTACATTTAAGGGCTTCTCAACCTAAGGTCTCTAAACGAGTTCTAAAAGTAACAAAAAAAGTAAACAATAAATCTTAAGAGTGACAATAAGCATACAATTAAGGAAGCATAAACAACAAGTGGGGTGCCTAACACTTTCCGTACTCATAACTCCGTTATCAAAACCACATAACAAGAATCTTTGGACCAATCGGAGACTTAAACATGCCTTAGGATTAGCCCCAAAGGGCTAAACCAGATCTTTTATTTGTTTTTGTATAAAATAAACTCGCAACTCTGAACAAACCAATCGAACCCATTATCGTACGAAAACACACACTTGGGCGTAGGCCTAAGAACCAGGGGCATGCGAATCAAATTGGATATGGTTTCAAACATCTTCCAAGGGAAAAGTCCACTCCGAATCACGTCAGATCAATAACTTGACCTCGGGAGGATATGGCGGACCAGGAGATAAACACCCCTAGGCATCCACCGTCAGCGCACAAGTTCCCCTAGGCATATCACCATTCGGGGCTCGCAATGCCACAACACACGTATCCACTTTATTATCCAATCTTCCTCTACATTGAGAAACATGGAAGACGTGTTCTCACAATCGTCTTCGTTGAAAGCAAATAATTCATTATCATCGAAGATAATGTTAATGGACGCCATCATATTTTGAGAGACACAATTATACACGTGTTATGTAGGACTATTACTGGAATAGCCAAGAAATATGTCAACATTTCTTCTGCGAAAAAGATTGGTAAAGTATTTGTTGGGGATCGGGATTAACTTAGTCAACTCAACCTAACTTAACAAAGCCTTTTCCCTATTATATGGGGTCGGTTACATGAATTCTATTTTTCCAATCCATTATGTCCATCCCAATATCTTTAATTAAACCACGTGATATCATGTCCTTTTTCATAATATCGCACTAAGTCAATTTAGACCTATCTCTATCCCTTGTGCTACCATCAATACTAACGAAATCACTCTTTCTTATGGGAGCATCCATTGGTCTACGCTTAACATGTCTGATGATGCTATGAATCACCACTTAAATCTGTATTCAGTTCAAGTTCTAGCCTAGTTAACAATGGAGTAATATATGAGCAGGAAAGTAAATAATTAAAAGGGATGAAAGAATGAAGAAGACACATAATATAAATGGTTCAACCAATTAGGCTTACTCCACTATGTAAGGTTGTAATGTATGTACAGCGATTAGGCACTAATAGCCATGGAAATTTAACTCTCAAGCTTTTTCTCACTACTGTGTATTTGGACAGAGTTTCAGCTAGAGTTTTTAATCTTCAATCCTTGTAAATGAAGAAAAATAAGGCTTATATAGGCTTGTCGGTATACAGTACGCCCCCAAGCATTCAACAAGTGTGCATGAAGTAAGTGATCCAATGATAGATCAACACCTGTCTAGCATATGCATAATCTAGGATGATAAAATATTCCCCTCACATGGGCTGAAGGTCTGTTATAACTGTATGCACCACGTGGACTGATAGTGCTTGAGTTATGTGTGCCATATAAAATGTTGATGTCCGCTTTGGCAGTCCCAGTCGAGCTGAGACCAAAGAAGGTAGACTAAATAAGTTAGTAACTACGAGGCTGAAAAGATCTCCTCGAGACGGTCAACCTGATATCGGCCTGTCAGGGTGGTATGAGGCCGACACCTAGCAAGGCCGAGATAAGGAAGTTAATGATGAACCGGGAGAGAGATTATCTTCATGACTATAAATGCTGAGGAAGAGGTTTAGGAAGTCAAGATTACTAGAGATGTGCCTATGCGACGTGGGCCTATGAGAAAGTGAATCTAACAGATGTGGAATTGGGATGATGAGCTAGGCCGAGACCACACTTATGTATAACAATCACCCCTATCCCTTAGTTGTAACACCCCGCCCGCCCGGGGAGAGCGAACGGAGCGCTACTATCGATAAACTAAATCAAATCCATAAATAACAAGGTATAGAGCATCTAATTCCCACAATAAAACAAGAGAAACAACTAATCTCTTCTTCAAATTAAATACAACAAGTCTCTCGAAATAATTACAACAATCTAACTATCTCGAAAACAAATAAATCTCCAAATGCTCTATACATCAAAATAAATGCAATTCTTCCAACTTGTATTCTCCAATAATCTTCCCAAAATAATCAGCGCTAAAATCCATCTCCAAAAATCCCAAGTGCCCAAAATCCGCGCTAACCTGCCACTAAAAGAAAATATAGAAAAGTACACAATACGACAGGAAAGATGCTCAAAAAATATTAGCGGTGAATAAAACGTAACAATACGAGTATGAAAATTCAAATCAAATGCGAATCTCATAAGCAATTATATCAATATAATTTCTCAACAACACATTAACCGGGTCACCAGGCCTCACCACCATACCACGCCTATGCATTTTTCTAGCATATCCGGAAAAAGTAATATTGGCGGGTTCCCAACCTCAGTGCCATATTAAAATCTCATGACAACATGCTCAACACCAAATATAATACCACGTGAATCGAAATTAGATTCCAACAAATATTTCCAAATTTCCAAATGAATTTATCAATTCAAATATGAGTCAATAATCACAAGAAAACAAAGGGAATAACACTCGCGAGATTAAGGAGCATATTGCGTAAAACCCCATGCCTCAAAATCATGACATGAATCATCACATAATTTCAGCCCCAAAATCTAAACACACCATCATGTTCCTCTCGCAAAAATAATCAAATCTCGTTCTAGCCCAATCTCAAGAAAACACCAAATAAGCCTTCTAATCTAAGGTTGAAATCTTGAATAAGTTTAGGGCTATGGTTTGTACATGAAAGGGACTAATTTTCAAGAGGTCTTATGTTTGAAAAGTTTGAGAAAAAGTGATTTGAAAAGCCAAGCCACGAATTTGTTGATATATAAAGGATTAAGAGTTTGATTAAGAAAAGAGTTCTAATCAGATACAAACACTAAATTTTTTATTTAGGACTATCGGACCGTTGGAATTAGATGAAATTTTATAAAGAATTAGCTGAAGACGAGAGGAAGCTTTCAAAAAAATTTCAGCTCGATCGGACCGTTCAATATTTTTAAATTAATTTTGGAAATTGGAGAAAAATGAAATTTTGGATTTTATAATTTAAAATGTTGGTTTTTATATTTGAAAAATAAATTTTCAAAGCTACCCGAATGGAAAACGGTTCTTTCAAGAATTTAATGTGGGGGACCAAGTATTACTACATGTATCTCCTATGAAAGGAGTGATGAGGTTTGGGACGAAAGGGAAACTAGCCCCGAGGTACGTAGGACCATTTCCCATTATCGAGAGGATTGGGCCGGCATCATACAAATTGGGACTGTCAGAGCATTTACACCGTATTCATGATGTATTCCACATCTCGTCGTTGAGGTGATACCTTTGGGATGACATGGCCCACACCCACATCGCGATTGAGGAGATTGGTTTACAGCTTGATAGCTCTTACAAGGAGAGGCCAGTGGCTATTCTAGACCATAGCGAAAGGAGATCGAGGTCGAAGGTAGTCCCACTTGTACGAGTCCAGTGGGAGCATCATAATGTGGAGGAATCCACTTGGGAGTGTGAGGGAGACATGCATGAGAAGTACCCAGAGTTATTCTTACCAGGTACACCTTATTTTTCGAATTTCGGGACGAAATTCCGTTATTAGGGGGGAAGTATGTAATACCCCGTATTTTTATGACTTTTAAATTTTGGGAATTTATTAAATTTAATTAGAGATATTAATTTAATATTAATCCAAAAAATCATTTAAATAATTACTAGCGTGATGAGAGTTAGTAATTATTGGAATTGTGTTGTAAATTACTTTATGGGTAAAGTAAGAGGTGTAATGGTATTTAGTAAAATTATCACGAGAATCTAATTTGATAATTTTGAAAAATTTATTGGGACGCGCTTGTGTCGTGTCGGGATTAAATTCCAACTATTAAAAGTGAATAAATTTTAAGTCACCCGTATGGTCATTTTGAGTCCGTCAATGTGTCCGGAAGGGTCGTGATAGTCAAAATAATGTACCCGGGGGTTTAGTTTGGGTCTCGGGGCGTTTTTAGGCCTAATTAACATCCCGGGAGGGCGTTTTGGACATTTTATATTTTTGGGCATGAAAACCCACGAAATTCCTAAGAGTATATCAGATAATAGGAGTTGTCTTCTAGGGTTAGAACAACCAAAAACCTAAGACGGCCATTGGAAGGGAAGAGGAAAAGCTCTCCAAGGAGTTCAAGGCCAAGAACTTCACCGTTTGCATCGCCGTTGCCGCCAAACTTTAGATCGCGCAATGAGGATGGCAACCACACCAATCTTGTCCACTAATCTGAACCAAGAATTCCCAGACAAGTATCTATCTTTCTCTAATTCAGTTAATGCTTCAATAATGTTAGTCTAGGGTTGATTAGGACTAGTTTTTATGAAAGAAAGAATGTATGGGAGACTCTAATTTGCATGTTGTAGAAGTAAATGACATATTCTGGAAATCAAATACACATGTAGAGGTTGAACCATGAAATTGCAGTAAATTAGGAGTATGAAATCTGGGAAAATAATGGGAAGAAACTAAACAAAGAAAATATTAGGGTTCTTGATAGTTTTATGGATTCTCCTTTTAATTCGTTATACATGATGAAAATTCGCATGCCTTACGTAGAATACCACTTATTTGAGGATATAACACTTGTAGCATAAATTGTTGAGAGTTTGGAAGTCAAATATATTGGTTTGAATGATTTTGGAAGAAGAAACCCGTAACTGGAAATTCTGCAGTTTCGTCATACCTGCTTGATCGATCGATCGACCCATGAGCATTGATCGATAGACACATCGATCGATCGAGCACCTGCCATCGATCGATCGACCCCTCCTAGAAAACTCAAAATTTCCCTTTTTAAATAGGTGGTTCCAACTTAAATGAATAGAAATTCTTGGACATTATTGTTAGAATATTTTGGGAGATAAAGAAGACCAGTAGGACTTTAAAAAAAATGAAGCCCTTAATGTAAGACGAGATTAATATTTAACAGAGGTGTTTTACACTTAAGGAACAATGGGGACGTGTGTTTAAGGGGTGAGACTCGTAAGGAAGTTACGTTGTAAAATAAATGAGTACCTACTAAAATTACACTTGGGGAGATATGAATTCACGAGTGTTACGTAGTAAGTTGGAATAATCCCATAAATAAGAATAAAAGAGACAAACCGTTATACGGGATAATCTAGTAACGTGCAATGATAATAAATATCATAAGTATGGGCCGTGGGTGTACCTAAATTAGAATTGGGAATAGTAGTATACATATGTGACTGTGTTGTGCATATACTATATACGTGTAAAAATCATGCCCGCGCTACTTGTTATCACTGAGGTTATCGCGCTGGGACAGTCTTATCTCGATGGGACCTTTATGGGGGATATTGACTTGTACCCTAGAACATAGGAATCCTTGGTACAGGCTATCGGATCGATAGTCAGACGGTCCTAAGAGACGTGAGGGTATGTGCTGACCTCTTAGTGACTTGGAACTATGCTTCGCTTCAATTTATATGTGTTTCGTGTTAATACAATTCGAGAGTGATTCCGAACTAGTATTTCCCTTAGTACTAGTGATACGGGGACTTGATAGCAGAGTATGCCAGCACCATAAATTTTATGTGAGGTGCCGATTGTATATATATATATATATATATATATATATATGAACTTGAAATTTGAATACTACCTACTGTGACTAAAGGTAGGCAAGCCATGAATAATTATTTCAACTTAGATATAAGTGTTTGAAAAGTTTAAGGCAATACTGAGAAACTTTATAATTAAATGACGCTTATGTGAGAACTTTGCTTTTAAATAAAATTAGCTCTCTTAACACTAGAAATTGTCAGCATGAAATCTTGTGAGTAACTTAAGATAAGCTAAACTGTTGGGAGTAGTAGTGCGGTAGGTGTGCACATTAGAAGAGAGGTGATAATTTCTCAAGAGAGTGCCGCACTAATATGATTGTTGCATTAGCCGGTAAGCATTTTAAATACTTTCTAAACTAATTTTAAACTGTTTTACAATCGGGCTCTGACCCGTTTCCTATTTTCTTTTCTCTCTTGTATATATATGTATATATTATAGGTGCCCAGCCACAGGGGCGTCTTGCATAGGATCCTTTGGAAGGAACGTGCTACAACTTAGGTGGGAGTTGCAGGCCTCTTGCTTAAACGACCTCATTATTGATTCCACTTCTAGTTTTATTTTATCCAGTTGGGCATGTGCCGCATTTTTTCCATTATTCAGTTGATTTTATCAGAGATTGTGATTGTGATTGTTTATTTTCAGTATTTATACTTTGGGATTGTTACTGTCAGGATGTTTTCCTTCGAAGTTTTGACGTTGGAATTATTTAGTTGATTGCTTATATTACTTGGATTATTTTTCCAGTCTAGTTGTTGTGGGAATTTTAAACTATGGATTATGTAAAGTTTTAAATATTGGTTTAAAATAAATTTTGGAAATTGATGTCTTAAAATGTTTTTGTCACTTAGCTTAATTATTTAGGGTGTTTAATTGGAAAAATTATTTTTGCGACAGTGATGCTAAGAATGAACCAACCGTTCACCTTGGTTATAATTTAATAAAGGACTGATCACCCGGTATTTAATTAGGCGGGGTGTCACATTAGTCTTTAATGTGAGTGGAAGGCTCAAGTGTACTATCGGTTAACCCCTTAATGAGGATGAGACCCCCTGGTGTCATCTACTGCAATGAGGATGTGTACCAGCTTGGTTGAAGTTAATACCTCCTTTCAGTGTCCCAGACTTAGGTTTTAGCTAAGCACGCTGAGCGTGACACATGTCATAGTTCACCTAGGCTAGCATGATAAGCAAGAAGTTGCGAAAATAGGTATGTCTAGGGTTTTGAGCCTTAATGATGTCCTCATTGGTAAACACACACAATTATTAACTCATTTAAATACCAAAAAATCTATTTTCTCTTTCTTCTTCCCAAAATTGTTCCCGCTCTTGCTACTTTCGCCATTACCGCCCTTTTTTTCTCTCTCTCTGAACCAACATTTTCAGGTGAGTTTTAGGCGTCTTCATACTCCCAAGGTCTTCTTCTTGTTCAGGTAACCTTTTATCTTCTACTTTCTTTTTAGTTCAAGAATTATTCTGCCTAGTTTTTGCATTCTTAGTTTTTCTACTATATTTTTAGTTTTCTAGTGACCTGTTAGGGTTGTTTTAGGGTTTAGTTGGTGGTTTGATTGTATATTTGAGGTGATAGGGAGTGAGTTTGGATCGCCCTTAGGATTAGTGGCTTATTTCCATCGTCGGTTGGACTTCCCAATGACACTCCGATCTTCTTCTCCGACGAAAATCCCATAACTATTCTTGGCGAAGGCCATTAAAAAATGTTTGAGTTCCCACTTTTAATCCCAAAGTCAAACTAGTCAAACCTCATTCCTGTTTGAATATATAGGAAACTTCACGAACTAGGGCATAATTATCCACATCTGAGGTCAATGATCCTTGAAGAGATTCGTAAGGCTGAGGTTGAACCAACACTTCCTCTAAATCCAACCCCTTTTTCATAGAACATCCACCTCTGCTACTTACCTATCCACTCGAAACTGAGCCGAGTATTATTGAGATTAGTAGTGATACTAAGTATGATACCTCGTCTCAGAGGTCACCACCTATATCGTCCTCTAAGGGGTATACTCCTTCTTCCCTCAGGCATTCGAGAGAGCGTACTCTTTTAATGAGGCAATAAGGGTCCCTTCATCTAGTCTGAAGACTCTCGAACGATCGAATTTAGTAATCATTATAAGTCTCATGTTATCTCGAACGCCAAGCCATTGAGAGTTACCATTGTATATCCACCCCCCCATGGATGTTCCACTATCATCCATTCCTGACCACGAGTTGACTGAAAGATTTCCTAGTGGGATCCCAGTTATTGAAGTTAAGGACGACACTGATTCGGACAAGGATGATTCACTTAACACCTCTTTCGCTTAAAATTTCCAAAGCACCGTCAGAGAGATTGATCTCCTGACATGGAGGCACTTGTACGGACTCGGACCATCCATCAACATGAGAGTCCCAAATAAAGAGGAGAGAACATTTGATGGCCACAGTGGCGAGATAGTAGTATACGAGCAGATGTTTATGGTCGGCTTTAGACTACCCATTCACCCCACCATTCGAGTTATCCTGCACAGTTTGGGGCTTGGCCCAGCCTAACGCTTACCCAATGCTTGGAGGATCATTCTCGGCTTCGTATCTCTTTGAAAGATGGTTCACTCGATTGACCTTCTCGTCAGCATATTTTGGGCATATTACAACGTGTCATCTCCCAAGACTTAATCTGACTACTATCATCTCGTAGCCAAGAAAACAACAAAAAAGGCTTTGACTGTCAACTAAATATCCAATCACCACTGAAAGCCCCAATACTTCTTTGTGTCGGGAGCTTAGGACTTGTAGCGCCTCAGAATCGAGGGTCCCCTAGAAATGGGCCAAAACTTTAGTGTCAGCCAGAATTGACCCCGAATTGAGTGTTGATGCCCGGGATAAGATAAATGAAATAAGGAAATGAGGGAAATAAGTTGGGCTAGTGGATTTTTAGAAGTTAATGACTCCATACTTTTTGGAGAAGACGGGCCTGGGTGTTGATCCCCTGACTGAGTTATGTAAATACCATTAATCTAACTGTTATATCGTCTCTTCTTATTACTTTTGATACTAACCTTGTCTTCTTGTAGGTTTATGATTTGATGGGTTAAAGGTTAGAGTTATAATTCCAACGATATATACTAGTGTCATTCCGAAAGCAAAGGAAAAATCTTAGGAGATGATTTGACTGAAAACAAAAATAATGGTAAACATGAGGCCAAATGTGCCGTGTTTAAATTGGCTTTGACTATGTGTATTCAATGTTGCATTTGTTTGTTAGCCTCATTTAGAGCCCAATAACTGTAAGTTATAACAATCAATTCAATAGCTTGCTTAAGAAACTAAAAAAATAATTGAAGTAGTTTTCAATTAACAATTCACATTTAAATATAATATTAGAGTACTTAATGTGGAGGGATGTTGTTATTTACATTAATAATTTTCTCCATAATATCGCATTAACAATTAAGTTGAAACTTGCTAAAGGCACCCACATACTATATAAGAATTTTTCAAATATCCAAATAAGCCACACCATTCTTTTCTCTCCCCCCAAACACTCATCTCACTAAAAACCCTCCTCTCCCCCCATTAAATACCCACGTTCATTTTCGTCACCCTCATACACTACCATAAAAATCGTCTCAAACATTCAAAATAACTTTTTTTTACATTACACACTTTTCTCACCATTTTTATATCATTTTGGAGCATTTCAACCACTATAAATCTTGGAAAGTGGACAACATATTGAGGATGGTTGTGGGCTTTCAAACTCCATTGAAAATAGTTCAAATAATCCCCAAAAATGTATTATTCTTTGTTTGTAAATACATTTTGTTGGTTTAAATACCTTGAAAATTCATTAATGGCGTTTGTAGAGTTTTGGGTTACAAACAACGATGGTGTTTGTCGGTATCTAAACCCCAAAACAATTATATATTCTTTTATTTAAATTTTTTCCATTTGGTATAGACATAACGATTTCGTACTTCCTATTTCAATATCATAATGCCGAACCAAAAAACGTATAACATAAATATTAATCAACTTGGTGTGAGTTTTAAACCCCAATTCATACGATTAACGATCGTCATATAACAAACATGAGACAATATTGCATGATCTATGACCACAACCTTTTTACATTATGCATTTGTTAGTGAGGTATGGCCCGACTTTGTGTTTATTGTGTCGGTGTCATCTTCGCTACCGTATCCTTAATTAGCATGTTCTCTTATTTTGTTTTAATATTTTTTTGTGGATCCATTCATGGAGCATTATTTGGTTCTTTTTTATGATACAATTATTAATGGATATGAAGAGAAGAAGTAGGGTGATGCTCTAAATATTGAAGTCCTCATACACTTTTATATTGAGGTTTGTACCTACACAGTTCAATTACGTAGACATTTATTGATAATGTTTCAATTACCTAGTGGTTTAGTTGCATAATAAACTAGATATAGCACGTACTTGGTTGATTTTATGTTAGGCATTTGCCTCACGACCAGGAGCAGAGGCAAGAAGAGCTCATAGTGGGCAGCTGCACACCTTGTCTTTTGGGCAAAAAAAAATTCAAAGACAAATTTGTAAATTAAATTAGTAATAAGTTAAAAATTTTAAGGGTAAAGAGGTAAATGGCCACCTTACCTAATCAAAAGTCTATTAGCAGTTGGCCTAGCTATATGGTACTAATAGTATTATCCCTCTAAATGATATCTAATATAAACTAAGATAAAAGTAACTTTTGTAGTCTTGTAGAGAGAGAGGGAGATTGAGAGAACCAAAAAACAAAAGTAGCCCATAAACAATTAAAAAGCTTGGCTGATCTCCTGAGTCCTGGACGGACTCCTCCTATTCGTGTGATTTCTTGTCCAATTCAGGGTTAATTTAGTTTAAATCTGAATTTGTTTTTTTTTTCAGTGTAAAAATAAGGACCCTTGATTTAATTATTTGTATGTTAAAACATGATTTTACTTTGTTTGTTTTTTGTGTAAAAATCTCATCTTGCTTTGATTTAATTATTTTGTATATTAAATCTGAACTATTGCTTAAACGAAGACAAACACTACTAAATCTGGACTATTACACTCATTGGTAAATGAAGAAGATTCCTAAATCAAAGCAAATTCAGATTTTACACAAAAATCTGAACTATAACTTTGTCTTTTTTCGATGTAAAAATTTGAACTTCCTTTGATTTTTGTGTAAAGCTAGTCTCAAATTTGTATATAAAATTAGTAATTGGTGTAAATGTAGGAAGTTATGGAATTTTTTTTAAACGGAAACGAGGAGACAAGACATGATCCATTAGGGTAATATTATGTTGAAATATTATAAAAAAAATCCAAGAACAAAGTAGGAATCCAAATTTAATTAATTACTACCTCAAACATTTTTAAGGTTAAAAATTGCAAAAAAAAAAGTAAAAATAACCCAAAAAATCAGCTCGGGGGATCCCGCCCCCGAAACCCTCGGGCTTCGTCAGAAATTTTCTCACCCCTTGACTCAAATTCCTGGATCCGTCACTGCTCACGACACGAGTTGGCTAATGGGAACAAGATCAAGCAATATTAGTAGGAACTGTGATTGTAACATCCAAATCAAAGGCATTAACGACTTCACGAAAGGACCATCTTTAATTTGGGTGAAAAGAGGAGTATAATACATGGATAAAAAATAAACAAAGTCACTATGGGAAGAAACAACAAAGATATTCATCCACTAAGAAATGTAATTGCATGTTTATGTTGAAGGGCATCTTATTGGGAGATGGTCGGTGGATGCTATAATTTTTTAATGGAATCGACAACCACTCTGCACACAATACACTTATTCGGCATCCATATCTCAGCCGTTTAATTATCGAGGATATATTTTTTTAGAGGAGATGGCTCTCACGGTGTGAATCCAACCGCTATTTTAATCATTCTAAAATGTCGTCATTAAGAAAATGCATCGATGATGAAGACCATTTACAATATAAAAGGACAGTTACAGGGACAGAGGGGTGGAAAAATTATGATGTAACATTTGATGAATATATTGACTGGCAAGAACTACGTGTATTGGTAGAGTGATAATGGGAGTATCAAGCAAGTTGAAGACATATTTTGGGCCCATCCACAGTCCATACAATTAACAAAATATTTTCCATCGATAGTGATTTTGGAATGTACATAAAATATGAACTGTTACAAGATGCCATTATTTGATATGGTTGGGAGAACCTCTTATGGTCTCTCATTCATCACTGTATTTAATTTCTTAGTAGTAAAGAATGAATATAACTACTGATGGGCATTGGGATGGATGAAGATGTTGTTTGATCCATTTGTGATATTCGACATCTTTGTTACTAATCGATAATACACAAGCATAAATGCGTTAAGGATGGTATTCCAGCATGCAAAGTACATGTTGTGCACATTCCATGTCTCTAGGAATGTGAAATATCATGCAAGGAAAGAGATAACGAAAAAAGATGTGTTAAAAAAGTTCTTGAACAATTGGGTGTATTTTGTTGAATCTCCAACAAAGCAAAATTTAATGAATTTTGGATGCTGTTCAATGTGGATTGGGCTTCTTATCATAATACCATTAAATACATACTTCACACATGGTATAATTGGAAGACGTGATTCATTCATGCTTAGACAAATTTTATAAAACACTGCAAAAATTAAACAACCAATAAATGTGAAGGTCCACACGAAAACTTAAAGAACCACTTGGATAACTCACATCAATCTTTTGATTCAGTTTGGGATGGAATGGATAATATCTTGAAATATCAAGTAACAGATATCGAAAAATATTTTAAAACTTCCTTACATAAAATAAAGCATGCACACAGTATCCAAATCTTTACCAAACTAATGGGTTGGATGTCATATTATTGCATTGATTTGATATTGGAGGAAACTAAAAAATGTGACATTGTAGGTATAGATGTGAACATGTATTGTGAACTATTTATGGCATCCCATGAACTCATGATTTGGTCTTGTATTGAATGGAGGGTCGTTTGGTAGCTTAAAGAGAATTGGATAACCATTAGAACAAACTAAGAATGATATCCAATTTGGAAAAATTCAAAAAAGTTGACTATAAACCATAGATTATCTTGTGTAAAGAGTAGTGACCAAGTTCAACCGAGGATGAGAGCGGGGCAATATTGCATAAGCTTAGGGATATCACTACTTCAGAGGCTGCAAGGTTGCATGAATATTCTATAAAGAGGGTTAGTAAGGGTCGACCTATGGGATGTAAACCAACCGCTCGGGAACATGAGATGTAAAAAAAGAACCCCTTAGCCTTTGATATGGGCGGGAGGCGATTCAGACCCCAGTGGTGCAAAGAACTAAATCGAACATTGACTATAAGTCATTTTTTTGTCCATCACCGTGGTGTCCTAAATATACACGTATATGTAGTATGTGAAGAAGATAACCCCATTATATTAAGGTTTCATTGAATACATAATAAACACCGATGATGATAGAAATTGAGGCTTTAGGCGTCTTAGGATAATATTGAAGAAGGGTGGCGAGATAGATCACTAGAAAGACATAAAATCTTTAAAATATAGGTTTTGTATAGGTTTTTATATTGGATATTTCCTGTGTCAAAACTTTTGATTCTATCAAGTCAAATAGATTTGATGCATTATGAGTGAGGCATGGTCTAGTTTAGATTAGATGAACCTTAAAGACGGAAGATTTAAGATTAAGCACCGCCGCTCCTTGAAGCCTTCCGTTGTTGCATTTGAAGACAATGTCCTTTTACGAAAGTTTAATTTAATTTTGGATATTTGCACACGCACGTATTTTTCAAATTGAGAGAAGTATTCATAAATTTTTTTTGAAAAATAATCTGCTGTTTTCATTTTTGGGATTAAGGTTTGTTTTTAAGATAATATTTTTTAGAGGGATTTTATTTTGGAGCCATTTGCACGGCTACAAACTAGGTCCATTTAAACGACCCCTTTGCGCAGTTGAAGTTTATGTCCATTCACACGGCTTAGCCTTGATATTCATACCGGATTGAACTGTTCAAATGGACAGATCTTACCGTTCGAATGAGCGTGTTAATTTTTTACATTTTGCAATAAATAGCCTTGTTTTCCCTCCATTTGTACGAGAGAGTTTTCCCTTATTTCTAAATATCTTATTCGATGAGATTTTTGAGTTTATAAGGCTTTAGTTCTCTCTCTAAATAAAAATTAAGAATCATTAGAGAGTTTGAAATCATTTAGATTTATAATGGGATTTACACTTTTGTGAGGAGTATTTTTTGAGTGAATTTAATTCACAACTCTAGCCAAAGTTATATCTATTTCTGGTTTTCTATGATCAAGTACTTTGCGATCTAAAATTGGAGGTGCTTCGGTTTATTAGAGGGATTGGATCATGGCGCTACTTCAGGGAAGATAAGAGTTCTTCACTCAATTCATGAGCTTGGATTAGATTTTCAGTTGATATGAGGGAGAATTGAAGGTCTATAGGTATGTACGCAATTGTGGTTATGTGAGAGGTATCTTCCTAAGCTTTGTAAAATTTTCTTTTCAAGTAGAATTGGAAATTGAGTGCATCTGAGGTGGAGGTTTTTTCTCATATAATCTGTCTTGTGAATTGTTTGTGTGTGCTCATCTTTATATCTAATACACTTGATCACACACTTCACTTTAGTTCTCCCATGCTTGATTCAATTTATATTAGGTGTGGTTGTTTGATCATATTCATCTAAATTTATTTGGTTTGCTTGTATGTGTGGTTTAACAAGACATTTAGATTACTCGAGTTATATGAATTTAAAAATGTGGAAGAAATTTTTAGAAATCTAAAATTTGGGTACATAGTGTATACAAACCTACTTACCTCGCTCTTTCTCAATTAGTATTAGAGATATGTTGCTCAAATAACAACTTGAGTTAAACCTTTATTTGTATGTGTATTTATTTGTTTGTGCTAGTTTGTGCCTGACTTGCATCTTTCTTTTGCTAGTTTTGCTTTTATATCCATGTGATCATCGTTTTGATTAATTGATTGATCCTAGAATGTTTGATTATCTCATGAGTGCATTTTTCTATAGTTTTTCTAGAGCTTCAAATGATAGGACTTTTATGATGAATGATAAATCTAAACGTTTGATTTCCAAATTTGATGAGAATCCTAGTTCTTCTTGTCATAAGAACTCTTGTGTTGATAGTGAAATTCTCATGTGAATGATGATTATTGAGATGATGAAGGTAGTAGGTTTTTATGTCCGAAATATCACGAGCACATGAAAAAGTTTTTGAGATTGCAAAGAAGAATGATAAATTGGATACTAAACTCAAGTTATTTAAAACTAAAAAACTTAAGATATTGGACTTGATTTGCATGTTGAAGTAAAAGGTGAACACTTTGAAAGAGAAAAATGAATCTTTGAAAAATTTGAAAATTTAAATTGAAAGTGTTTTTAAGAATTTTGAGTTGATTGAGAAAGTGAAAAATGGCTTGGTTTTGACACTTGAAAATGTGAAAAAGGATTTTCAAAAGTATGAAGTGTAAAAATGTGATTTTGAGAGGAAAATTGCTTCAATTGAACATGCATTAAGAATGGTTCAATCTTTTTCAAGTTTTGAAAGAAAAAGATCAAGTTTTTTACAAATGTCAAGATTTGAAGAAAAATGTGTTTGTTACTCCAAATGTTTTTTCGAGGGTTATTATGTTGAAAAAGGCCAATAAATCTTGAAAAAACCTTCCAAACCCCACACTTGCACATTTTGTCATAAAAAGTGTCATTTAAGCAATATTTGCGATAAGTTGTTTAGTAATCAACAAAAATCGACAATTATTCATAAAAGGGTCACCATAAACCTTATGTGTGCACTCATTGTCAGAAAAGTGGTCATCTTAGAGATTTTTGTTTCATGCTTATAAATTCTCATGTTGATTCACTTTCACATGATGTTTATTCTATTGATTTGTTTGATTATTTAGAACGTGATTTAAATGTGTTTGTGACCAAAGTCAAAGATTTGAATATTGATTATGGTAGGGATTTAAAAAAAACTTTTTTAAAAACAACAACAATATGAATTTTAGACCACATGGGTTTGGTTTTCAAAGAAACATGCTCTATGTTCCTCCTCATAAGCGTTATAATTGATATTTTGTGAAGGGTATGGATTTTGTGAAAAAAGAAAAGTTTTTAAAATGGAGGTAACGTGAAATTTGTGCCTCAAGTTGTTTCGATGTCTCTCACTAGACCCAAGAATCCCATTTCAACGGATATTTGGAAGAAGAAAAGTGAGTTGGTTATTGGTATGTGCCTTTCCACCTCTAAGGGTGAGTCATCTTCAAGTGTTCCTCCACCCCTCATTAAGAAGGGAGATATTCCCCCACACACTTTAGTTGCTTTTTGTGTATCATAGCTAGGATCATATAATCTCATGTTTTTTTATCAAGTCCTAGGCTATGTGTTGGATGTTGTTGGCGTTTGTGTATGGTTTTGTATTTCATTCCTTGTGTATACATGTTTTATATTTTTTAATTTTTTCTTGTTTTTATTTGTATTTTCATTAAATAAAAATCCAAAAAGATTTTGAGTTTGTGTTTTTGTATGAGAATGTATTATGATATGTATGGGTTTTGTTTCTCTCAAACCGTGTGTTGTTTGTTTTGTTTATTTATGACACATTAATAAAAAATCCAAAAACATGTCTCTTTGGTTGATTTTTGTTTAATTCTAACCGATGCTATCTTAGATGTTGGTGAGAGTTTATATGTTAAGGACTATCTTGTGATATCTTATGGAGATTTTGGTATAAATATTGATCTTGATGTTCATACATGCATATCTCATACCATATTTCTTGAATGTTTATGTTGAGTTGTTTGAGATTCTTCTATATCACATGATTATTGGTTTGATTTTGGACATACATTCTCTTATGATATATTCTCATGTTTATTCATATGTTCCATGCTCATGTACATGCCGTGGGGTATCTCATTATGATAATTCTAAGCTTTTCGTAGTATTCATGCTTCACATGTTTCATAAGATTTTGAGTTTAACATACTACTTGGATAGTGATTTAAGTTTGATGATGGTGTTTGATTTTGAGTGAGCTTATTCTTTATGAGTGTTTAGTTGCATTTCGAATTCATATCGGCACATTTGAGCTTAATTTCAAGATTGTAAATATCTTGCTTTTGTTTCTTTTATAAAAAAGTCAAAAATATATTTCATTTATTTTATGTATTTTTGGTTAGATACCATGCTTAACAAGTTGACAAATCTATACGGTTGTATAATTTGGAGTTATGTTGCTTAAATGGGTGCTTTTGATAGAATTATTGAATGTGTTTTGTTAAAGTAAACTTTTCAAAAATATAATTATAAATATTGACTAAAGTTTGAATTTGGTGACGTTAAAGCTTATAATCACTTTACAATGCACAAATTCACAAATGGTGTTAATTATTATTTTTTAATAAGCATTTGTAACTTTTAAAAGTGAAAGTCAATCCTGCACATGGTTCATTAGAACTCCATGGCCTATATATAAGAAAAGTGAGAATATCTTATGTTGAAGTTGAATACAAATCGTTTTAAAGTATTGATAAGGGTTACCATTAGTGTGATAATTCCCATTTGAGTAGGTGTCAACTAGTTGTGTGAAAATCCAATAATTAACAAAAGCCTATGTATTAGAAACATCCACACGCCAAGTGCTTCACCGACATTAAAAATAAGATATGGCTTAGCATTTCAAAAATAAAATTGCTATTTTAGTTTGGCATAAAATATGCCAAGGGAATTTTTGATGATGGAGTTGAGCTTAAAGAAAAACTTATGATCATATTGCATTTTCCTATAAAAAGTTTGCTGAATGTTTCAAAAATAAAATTTGCTAATGATTTTATGATTTTCCATCTCCATGCGCTTACAAGTTCATAAGATTCTTAGCATACTCTTTTTATATTTCAAATGTGATTTAAGAATGTTTAGTTTGCATTACATTTGTAAATAATTTAGATTTTGAAAATTTATAGTGATATTACATTCGAGATTCTATAATTTCATATGATTTGCATTATTGTTTGGTTTTGTGATTTAATCTAATGTTTATCATATGTGTTAGTATTTTTGGCTTAAGCTAATGGTTGTTCATTGATCGTAGTATTTGCCCCTTTTGATGGGTACATATTTTGGTTGGTTTGAGTTATATGTGTTGGTTTGTGTTTGAAAGGTGCGTTTTTAAGGAAGTTTTGTATTGCGTTGTGTGATTTAGGGACTAATTTTTTAAAAGGATTGATAAGGTTGGATTTGACCCTGATTTTTCAATGGATCACTGTGTTTTGCTTCAAAATTAATTTTTGGAAGAATTCCGATAATTTTATTCATGCTCATGCGCACGACCATCCGTTCTCACATACCTAAATGGTATCCGTTCGTGCGGTCCCATATTTTAGGCTATGTTTGTTTGAGTCCTGATGGTTCATTCTCTTATCTCTTCATATTTCATGCGTATTGTTAATACACAAAATTATTCACCTACGTGGACCAATCAGAAGTGAACATTTGTCTTCTACGTGGCCAAAATCCTAATCAGCAGATAGTAGCTCGGTAGGTATGCCGACGAACTGAAAGAATAAAGGCCATCAATACCAATGCCGCATCACCATACCAAGGGGTCTTACCACATGTGTCTCACACAACTAACCATCACATTCATTATATACGGGTGTAAATGCTTAAATGTATAAAGACATTCCATCCTTTAACATTCCAACCCTTGATCTCTGGGTCACTATAAATACATTGTATCCATTTCATCAAAGGCAAGATAGAACGAATTCTAGGTTATTATTTTTATAAGAGTAAGTAGATTTCTATAATCTCTAAAATCAATACCATAACAGTGGACGTAGGCTTTCATGCACAACTGAACCACTTTAAAATCCCGTGTCTGCCTTTTATTATTTCATTATAATTTAATATTTTATATGTGATTATAAATTTGGATCAAATCCATTTTTTGACATCAGCAGATTGGCGCCCTCTATGGGAACGTGTGTCTAATCTCTATTCTTTATCTCGTACATCCTTATTCAAGGAAAAATGAATGATGCAGAGCCCAGTGCTATAAGTGAAGGCAATCCGACTATTCCATCTGCTCCGCCTACAATGGCCAACCTAGATGGAACCCTTGCCAGTATTGACAGGGGGCCAAAACATTATGAAAGAGTTAATGAGACAATTGGCTCAGTCGCTACAAGCCAGATCTCCAGCCTTATATAGGCAGTAAGTCGTTCTATCACCAAGGAGAGAAATGCCACCTCCACCTCCTAGGCATAACAGACATAGATATTCCAGATCATCACATGATATGACTTATCACCCAAGAGTCAGTTCATCACTTAGATCCTCAGATTTCTATAACGGACATTCTTTATCTCCTAAAAGGCCAAGCGCCTTGGAAAGATTGAGCAGAAGTTCGCCTTTTGACCGTTTGGGACCTCGAGCAAATAGAAACCCCCCCAGAGCGTTGTCCATGAACACTCAATGTCCACCGAACATCGCGAAGCTTCGGTCAGGTCAAGATCTAGTGTTCGACGATATGCACACGTCGAGCAGACTTCTTAGGAAGAGAGCTCAACGCGAACACATGGACGAAATAATCGAGTTGCTTCGCATAAATCTGATGCAGGTAATCCTTCGTGGAAATGATCAATCCAGTAGTTGGAAGATCCACTGGGAGAGATGGTAAATGCAAAAAAACCCTTACAATGAAGTTTTGTTAAAGGATCCCCTTTTATTCAGGCGATTGTGGATTTTCCTACTCCATCTAGGTTTAAAGATCTTGTGGTCACCCCCAAATATGATGGCAAAATTGATCCAGTTCAACGTATTGAGCAATATCAAGCTGTCACTGACATTTATTCAGTCCCCAACGAGATGAGATGTAGAGCATTCTCAAGTACCATTACGAGTTCTGCCCAGATATGGTATAATAACTTGCCCCACTGATAAATTACCAACTTTAATCATCTTATCGAGCTGTTTATCAGCAAATTCTGCTTTGGAGCCGAGCCGGTAAAAAGAGTAGCCCATCTCTTGAGCATAAGGCAGCGGGTAGGGTAAAATTTCAGGGAGTACATCACCCGTTTTAACTATGAGAAACTGAAACTGGTTGATTACGAGGAAAAAATAGCTATGACTTCTCTAATAAGTGAATTGCTTCCTGAGAAAATGTATTATACTTTAGCCAAAGACCCTCTTATAATCATAGCTGAATTCATGGTAAAGGTAGGAAAGATAATGAACACCGAAAAAGCAATGGCCACAAAACAGAGTCCGACAACAAAGCCTGATAAGAAGGACCAAAAGGATCAAATGGAACAGAAGCCGAAAAAGGGGGATAAACTTAAAAAATATGGAACCTATACCCCATTAAGTGTTAGCATTCATGATATCCTCGAGGAAATTAAACATAATAAGGATTTGCGATGGTCTGAGAGGTTGAAGGAACCCCCTAACAAGAGGGACAAATCTAAATATTGTGAATTCCACAAGGATCATAGTCATACAATAAATAACTGCATCACTTTGAAAATGAGGTAGAATATCTCATTCGCTGAGGAAAACTGAATAAGTTTGTTGATTGGCGAGAAAGCAGAGAAGCAAGAGGAACATCAAATTCTACATGCAAGCCCAGAGATGACAGGAAGAGAAACTATGAAGATGATTATGAAGATGATCCTAACCTATAGAAGAAGCCTAAGTAGTCAGAACGTGAGGTAGCTATGATCATTTTTGGTTCATTTGACAGTCATATAATTAAAGGTGGCGATGCATGAGGAGGCCTCCACACTATCGAGAGAAAGGAATACTTGAATGAGTCTCAGTCCTGTTAATATATCCAATAAATCAATCTAAACGAAGATGATTGGACTAGGAAGGTCAATAAAGACAAACTGGTAATCGAGTTTTCGAAGAACCCCCTCTTTGGGGTACTTTGTCCCTATGATGGTCCATTGGTTATCAAATTCAGGATCCAGGATGCCGTCATTGCCAGGGATTCGATTGATAATGGGACCTCGATAGATATTATATTTTGCCCTTGCTTTCATAGTTTGGACTTGAAGCTTAGCCAACTAGAAACGTACTATAGGCCATTAATAGGATTTTTAGTGAAAAGGTTTACCCTCTTGGGACAGTCAAGCTAGAAGTGTTGTTTGGCACCTGGCTGATGAGCTATATTGAGAAAATACCCTTTCATAATGGATAAAAATATTTAATCTGCCTATAATATGATCCTCGATAAAATAAGGTTGAAGAAGTTTGAAGCTGTACCGTCAATAGTCCATCAATGCTTGAAGTTTCCAACTCATTTTGGTGTAGGCGTTGTGAGATGCGACCAAAAGGTGGTCAAAGAGTGTTACTACTCCTCAGCCGAGCAAGAGGACTTGATTGAATTAAAGCAGAAGACTATCACTTATCAGGTTAATACCCCTAATCCTAACAGTAAATCTGAAGTTGAAACTTTAGATTTACGAGATGAGAGAGAATTAGTCAAGGGACAAATTGGGGAAGATACTAAAAGCATTATCTTGAATAATAACAAACCAGAGAGAGCTACGCAGATCGACTCAACACTAGATCCAGTCCTGAAACAGGAATTGATTATATTCCTGAGGCAATAGAGAAATGTATTTGCATGAAGCCATGAGGATATGCCTGGGATCAATCCCAATTTCCTCTATCATGAGATCAACATCAATAAGGATGCCAAGCCGGTCAAATAGAGGTTCCTGACCAATAAAACATATCTACCGAGTAGACTTCTAAAGAAGATAGCTCAACTCAAAAGCAAGTTGAAATTACTGTCGATCAACCTGAATCATCCAGAACTCAGGAACTGGCCCAAAAATATGCAGAGGAGAGTAAGAAAATATTCTATCATGGATTTCTGTCTGAAAATAACTTCAATAATGATATATCATTATAGAATTTGTACATCGATGGTTCTTCATATGTGACTGGAAGTGGAGCATGTATATTACTTAATACTCCTGATAATATTGATGTTGAATATGCCCTTAGGTTTTAATTCAAAGCAACAAACAATGAGGCAAAATATGAAGCTTTGATAATTGGATTAGATTTGGTCCTTTCATTAGGCGCCGAGCAAGTAATGGCGCACAACGTTTCACAGCTAGTGGTCAACCAAGTGCTTCATCTATATGGAGTCAAGGGAGAGTTGATGACCAGATACTTTGCCAAAATTGTTGAAGTTATTTCTAAGTTTCCAGCCGTATAAATGGATAGGATCCCTAAAATAACCAGTGCCCGAGCAGATGGACTTACTCGGTTAGCTTCAGCAATGAGAATTGAACTTAGGCGCACCATCCCGATAGAAATCCTAGCCTATCGGAGCATTGACAAAGACTTAATGGTTAATTTCATTGCTGTCGATTTGAAGCCTTCCTCGATGGATCCAATCAAAGCCTATATTGAAGATGGAACCCTACCACCTGATCCTAAAAAGGCCAAAAAGCTCTGATATAAAGTAGCAAGGTATGTATTGGATAATGGGATTTTATACAGGAGGGGATTACCAATCTCCTTGCTGCGATGTGTTCATCCAGTAGAAGTGGAATTTGATCAAAGAGGTGCACAAAGGTTCCTATGGAGCTCATTCAGTGAGTCGGACATTGCTTCAGAGAATCAACACTCAAGGATATTACTGGCTGACTATGAGGGCATATTGTAAAGTTCTTGTAAAAAAGTGTGATAAGTGCCATAATTTCTCCGCTATTCATAAAGCAGCCAATGCCACTCTATCACCAATAACTTCACCTTGGCCATTCGCTATTTAGGGAATTGACCTGGTTGGCCCACTGCCGACCATCAAAGGCAGGTTCAAATATTTGGTTATTGCTGTTGATTAATTCACCAAATGGGTGGAAGCAGAACCATTGGTAGAGATGCCTTATGAGAAGGTGTATCGGTTCTTTTAAAAAAATATCATATGCAGATATGGGCTATCGTATGCCTTCATTACGGATCATGGAACTCAATTCGATAATGATGAGTTTGAAGCATATTGTGTTCAGTATAAAATCCATAAACTCCATTCTTCACAAAGCCATCCTCAAAAGTAATGGTCAAACTGATGTAACAAGTATGACTTTGCTCAACGGACTGGACAAAAGGCTTGATACTGCTAAGGGCAACTGGATTAATGAGGTACATTATATTCTTTGGGCATACAGAACCACGCCGAGAACATAAATTGGTGAAACACCTTACATGCTTCCATTTGGAACTGAAGCCATGGTTCCAGCAGAGATAAGCTTACCAACCCAAAGGGTACTAAATTTTGATTCTCTAACTAGTGACTTGATGTGGAGACTAGATCTAAATATGTTGGAGGAATTTCAAGAAGATGACACCCTGAGAAATACTGTATACCAACACAAAACTGTTTGCTTCCATAATAAAAGGGTCAAGCCAACCAAACTCAAAGAAGGAGATTATGTACTTAAGAAAGTCATACAAAAGAATAATAAGCTTGAAGCTAATTGGCATGACCCATATCGTATCTCAGCCGTCATCTGAATATGGACATATCGGATTGAGACTTTGGAAGGAGAAGAATTCAAAAACCCTTGAAATGACGAACACCTCCAAAAGTATTATCAGTGATTCAAGGAATTGCTACTATTGTATTTCTTTTGCTCTATATTTTACATGAGTATGATTCATGTTGTAATAAAATTTTGATTTCAGTCCCTTTAATTTTTTTTGATTTTTTTTCATTGTATGGCGATATACATTCTCCTAGAAACACTAATGATAACTATCTCTTGGTCTTCAGCTCTTACTGATCAACAATATATACATATATAATCAGGTTGAACTTATTTACCGATCAACAGAACATACTTAATCATGTTGAATTTATCAAATTCCAGATGCACCAATAACCTGAGGCATAATTGTTGCGATCAACAGAACATACTTAATCAGGTTGAATTTATTAAATTCCAGATGCACCAATAACTTGAATTTATCAAATTCCAGTTGCATCAACATCTTGAGGCACAATTATTTCTCGCTTAAAATGCAAACTTTGCTCCAAATGCAAACTTCCTATATGAATTCATACATACAAGTCACAAACAAGAAGTAATTATTACTTCATGTATGGATTTATATAAACAAGTCACGAACAAGAAGTATTATTCGATTAAGTTAATTACAGGAATACAATATTAAATTCTTGGTTGGCATAAACAATTTACTTCATTTATGACTTCTTCATTTACAAGTCAATAACAAGAAGTCTGTAAAACTTCGTATATAAATAAAAAAGTTATAAACAAGTTTTACCTGACTAAGTTAAATAAAGGAAGACATGGTTTAGGGTTTAGGGCTTAGGTTTAAGGTTTAGGGTTTAAGGTTTTGGGTTTAGGGTTTATGGTTTAGGGTTGTAAACATTCCTAATTATTGGACTACAAACATATATTCCTCATACACTTGGTCAGCACTGATAACTAATGCTAAATTTGGATTAATATATCTAAGTGCATTAGTAGAATCTATGGCATTATAATCATAAGTTGACTAATTGTTTAAAATAATCAAAAGTTAATAACACAAAAATATGGATTCTCATTCATATAAGCTTTATTACATTTAAATGAATAGAAAAATTACATAAAAACGATTCAACATGATGTTTTTCTTGAGCTTTGAAAGTCTGCTGATCCGTCTGCACTCTTTCCATTCCAGCAGGAGGATCATCCAAAGTATTGGAAAATTTAATAAAGTTAAAATCTCTCAACATTCTTCTGTTACTGCGGCTCGGCACATTGAACAGGCAAGGAGGACGAACTATCTTATGAACATTATGTAAACCATAGTCTCCCAAGTATTTAGTGATCAGGCATTGGGGAATAGCATCAACAATGATCCATGAGGTATCTAACTCTAAGTGAAGATTAACACAATCTAACAGACCAGGATCGTTCCAATACCACAGCTAGCTATTGTAATCATGTTTCAGCAACGTCAAGCAGTTGGTCTACCCCCACTTACAGCCTTCACGATAGGTCTGAGTGAGGTGATCATCAACATGGCCAAGAGCTTCATTATAACCTTCTATCCACACCTCTCTGGTTTGTTTGTGAAGTTGAAAGGTTAACCTTTCAACGTGATATTGGAGTTTCTTTAAAACATTATCATTCACCTTATGTCGATTGGTCTGCAATAGCTTTATCTTTAGTTTCCATCTTTGTAGATAGGTCGATAATAGCTTGACTTTTTGCTTTTAGCTGGGCATCCTAGTTAGCTAAGGTTTTCTTAGTCCTGGATTCTTCAATAGTTGGTCGACTCAATTTTTTTTATCTGAAAGATTGCCTAGGTTTGGATTTATTCAAAGTTTCAACTTCCTCCATCAGCCTGGCATTCTAAGTTTCCAAAAAAGAGGCACCTTTATCGACACCACTGACAGAAGATTGTTTCAAGGTATCCAATTAATTACGGAGTTTATTATTCTCTTCCTCCAAGAGCTTGGCAATATCCCTGGCTTCATCAACTTCACGCCTCAGCAAAAATTATTATCACCTATACATAGAAGCATATTTTTCCATCTTCTCCTCAAAACCCCAACCTTCACTCAATGCCTTGTACTTGGCTTCGTGTTCGACATACAGTAAAGCTTTGGTTTCATTATGGTTTGCCTGCAAGTCTTCAACCATCTTGTAATAAGAAATACTATTTGTCATAACCCTTCTTAGTAAACCATAGACATGAATATATGTTTCTCTAGCTTGCTCATATATATCTACACCAAGTATGTCGATCAAGTCTTCTTTGGATAAGTCAACGTGGACAACTTCCATAAGATCTCTACTCTGTCTGAGTAGGTCGGATTCAGCAGAAACTATCGCTTGCTTTTTACCATTAAATTAAAAATTACAAGTGAAAGTATGCAAGTATAATTACTGAGCAACTATAACACCAATATGGGAATTCATTCAACTAATCAAGAAGAGCAAAAAATATGACACAGATAGCAGGAAAGATAAAATGATTTCATTAATAAAAGGTGTTAAAAGCTGTTGGTCCCATTCCATTACATAGCAGAAAAACCAAAAACAGAAAAAGAAAAAGAACAAAGGAGTTAAACCTTTTCCTTGTCCTGAACACTGCTTCAAGAAGGCCAGTCGATAGAAGGGCCAACTTCATCAATTCTCTTCAATGTAGACCCAGCCGGCTAAAGGGAAGATTCACCAAATCCTTCATTATCATAAAACTCTTCCTCTAAGTTGGGAGTAGAACCTGGGTCATGCCTAAAAAATAGCTCAGACTCAGATGGGGTGCCCACCTCCTTAAGTGCTTTCGACTAGCCATTCTTAAAGGATTTTTTCCTCACAAATTCAGTCTAAGAAGAGTCCGCTTGAAATTCTTTATCCCAACCTTTATTGAAGGAGTTATCCTTAAGCTTCTTATTTTAGCCCTCTCGGCGACCAACTCAGAAGACCGACCAAAAACTTTCTCCTCAATAGCTTTTAGGAGACCCTCACTTGCAACTAATTTCTCCTTGGCAGATGTGACCTTCTTCTCAGTAGACAATAAATTGGGCTCAAATGTAGCCAATTTATCTTGAGCAGCTATAAAGTCGGTCTTTTCAGTAACCATCTTTCCCTTAGCAAGTGTGGTTCTATTTATGGCCTTTTGCATCACCTCATCCCAAGCCTTCTACTTGGACTCCAACAATTTCTTTGATGCCTCAATAAACTTACTCAAACCCTCAAGGGCCTCTTCAACTTCTCCACTAGAGGAACGGAGTTACTCATCCTTCTCAAGAATCTGATTAAAGTTTGCTAAAAACTCTATAAAAAAATATCAAATTATAAGGAGTGTAAAAAAGAAAAAGCTTTCAAGAGGTAACTAATAAAGAAGAAGTGATTACCATTGCCAAACTTTGGCAAGCATTCTCTGCTAACTTCAATCTTGGCAGAGGGGAAAGAGCGGATCTGTTAGTAACACGGGTTCCAGTCTTAATCAATTTCCTGGAAACACCAGGATGGATAGAGATGGAAGATGACTTAACAGCAGTCAAATCCTCTTGGATCTTTTCGACTAGCTCTTGATCAGTAGAATTTTTTTTTCAACTTGCTTCTCGGGCAAGCCTCTCTTCAACCTCCTAAATTAAGGAGCATCAATATTTATTTCCTCTTAAATGATGACCTGAGGAAATTTCTCTTTCTCAGATGCCTTGAACACTTTCTTTGGCTTCTTAGTTGTCACGACAACTTTCTTGGCAGGAGAAGACAAGGCTCCAGTTATCAAGTTAGGGATTTTCCTTTTTCCCATTGCAGCAAGTGGAGAGGAGGGAATGGTAAAATTATTCAAAGACTCAAAAGTTGAAGAGGCTTCCAAATCCTTCTCTGCACTAGCAGATTCTTCACTAGAGGAGGTAGAAATTGGCTCTTCCTCAAGATTAATGGGATCAATAACTGTTGAAGTTGTGGGTCGAGCAACAAAAGAAGTTATAGAGCTCCTGTACTGCAGTAAATAAGAGGCAGCTCTGGGGTTTTCCTCACCAGTTCTCTGGTGGATGCTCTAAAGAAATTTTAACTCACGAATGTTCATATCCTCTTCTTTAGTACACTTTTTCTTTCTCTCAACTGTGCAAAGAATAGAAATAAGACAAGAAATGATTGATTAGCATATCATCAAATAGTTGGTAAATAAGGAACAAAAGAATACAGTTACACATATTGATAACCTATGCCATGACCCACTTGAGAATATATGGGCCCATCAGACACTTCCCCAGTTTGTAAAGGAACACATTGCCAATTTTTAGCAATGAATCCATAATCAAAGTAATCCTTATCAAACTCCGATAAATTAACAACTAAGGCCCCATTCACAAACCGTCTTCAAATAATATGTACTGTCACTAGTAACCCATTTGTAATAGAATATTGTTCAGGGATGCCAATATGGGTCCCATAAATTTGGTTCAGTCTATGAATCCCATTTACTACCCTCCAGGTATTGGGGTCTATCCTAGCTGGGATAACGTCAAAATACTGGAAGAACTCTAAGCAAAACCTATTAGGGGGAAATGTGACGCCACACTCCGCAATAAAAAGAGAGGGAATTTAGTTACCCTCAGGTAATGAAAACACATCTACAGGTGGCAGGGGCATTTCTAAATCAACAAAGTTAGGGATATTTCATTCCCGCCTAAATTCCTATAAATAATCCCCATGTACGATGTAAACCATGGCTATAATAAAGAAATAAAGATACCTAAATGAAAGGAAAGAAGAAAGCTTACAAAAAAATGAAGACTGAAGAGAAGTAAGGATGTAAATAAAAGCTTAAAAATAGAGAACATGGGGAAGAAGTAGACTTCAAAATCTTGAAAGAGTTTGGTAAAGAAAATTTGGTAAAATCTCACCTTTTATAGCTTACCCAGGAAATCATGCAAGAAATGATTAAATCGTATCAACGATTGACATTCCGACTGCTTTACAGTATAAAAGGTGTAAAATACCCATTTACCCTTTGGCAGTTCGTTGATTTTCAAATTATTTACAAATATGCCATTATAAAATCAACAGATTGGAAGTTTGTACAAGTCCCACACGTCGGTAAATGTCGACCAACTCTGAAGAAAATATGCTCCATCCTTTCAGAAAAAGCATCAAGAATGAAGTATTGGGGGCTTCTGTTGACACAAAAAATTATCCACCTATGTGGGCCAATTAGAAATTAACATTTGTCTTCTTATGTGGTCGAAATCTTAGTGTGCAGATAGCTTCTCGACAGGTATGCCGACCAACATAAAGAATGTATACCATCAATACCAAGGAAGCGTCACCATACTAAGGGTCTTACCACATGTGGTTCACACGACCAACCATCACATTCATTATGTACGGGTGTAAATGCTTAAATGTATAAAGACATTCCATCCCTTAACATTCCAACCCTTGATCTCTGTGTAATATAAATACATTGTATCCCTTTCATAAAAGGAAAGATAAAATAGATTCTAGGTTATTATTTTTTACAAGAGTACCTAGCTTTTTACAATCTCTGGAATCAATACCATAACAGGTAGGCTTTCATGCACAACCGAACCACTTTAAAATCCCGTATCTCCCTTTTATTATTTCATTATAATTCTATGTTTTATCTGTGATTATAAATTTCGATCAAATCCATTTTTTGACATCAACACATATTCTGGTAGTTTTACTTGTGATTATCCCTGTTTTGACGTTCCTTATGCATTTTTTTTAATTGTTGATTGTATTGCCACGAAAGAGGGAAACTTTGTTTTTAAAATGGGGATGTTTGTTTGAGGAGGAGATGATTAAGTTGAGTGCTTTGTTGCTCTATGATTTATGTCTATCTTTATCTATATGATACATCCTTTAGAATTAGGGGAGTAGTTTGACTATTCGATTTTTGTTATATGTTTGATGATGGGGGAGTTGTTTTTCTTATGTTTGTGTTTTATAGATATTATATATGTGCTTTAAGGGGAGATATTCTATATATATCCTATATACAATTGATCATCCATTTTTCCTTTGTCTATTCATGGAGAGAAGGGGGAGAAAAGGTTATCTTTGATATTATCACATAGGGGGAGTTGTTTATTTGTTGCTTGCTTGTTATACGCTTTGATTATGATCTTTAGGGGGGATTTGTTATTTTTATATATGTTTGATTGAGGGGGAGCTATGACTCATTTATCTACACCTCATCATTCGTACTTGTTAATATTATTATTTTTGGAAGGATTCCCAAGCAGGGGAAATTACTTCATTATCATGTCATGCGTAATTGTTTGTTGTTGTTTGAGATTTTTCAGGATTCTCACATTGCTCCATGACCAAAGATCTTGCATTGGAGTATTGAGCCGGTCATTTGGTTTTGTACATTACCTTCTGATTACTATCACTATATGGATAGTGAGGTGTGAGTACTGTAGGGGTAGTCAAGATTATTTTGGAATTTTGGGGTTTCGCCACAAAATAGTGAGGGGGATTGAAAATGTATATTTTGTATAGGTTTTTATATTGTTTATTTACCGCATCAAAATGTTTGAGTTTATCAAGTCAAATAGACTTGATTCGTTATGAGTGAGGTGCGGTGTAGTTTAGGTTAGATGTTGAAGATCAAAAACCGCTGCTCTTTGAAGGCTTCTGTTGCAACATTTGAAGACTATATCCTTTTATGGAAGTTTGATTTAAATTTGGATATTTTCACACACACGTGTTTTCCAAATTGAGAGAATTTTTCATTTTTTTTGAAAAACAATCTTATTGAGTGGTGTGTTTGATTTGGTTTTTAGGACCAAGGATGGTTTTTAAGAAAACATTTTTAAGAGGGATTTTATTTTGGAGCCACTCGCACGACTACAAAATAGGTTCGTTTGAACAGGACGTTTGCACCACTTAAATTTTTGTCCGTTTGCATAACTTATCCTTGATATCCATACTGGATTGAACCGTTTTCACTTGACGAATCTTACCGTTTGAATGACAACATCAGTTTTTGACACACACACACACACATATTTATAAATAACCTTGTTTTTCCTCTATTTGTAGGAGATTCTTTCCCTTATTTTTAAATATCTTATCTGCGGAGATTTTCAAGTTTGTGAGGATTTACTTCTCTCTCTAAATAAAAATTCAAAATCATTTGAGAGTTTGAAATATTTTAGATCAAGAATGGGATCTACACTTTTGTGAGGAGTTTTGAGTGAACTATATTCATAAATCTAGCCATAGTTACATATATTTATGGTATTTTATGATAAAGTAATCCGATATCTAAAATTAGAGGTGATTCGGTTTATTAGAGGAATTAGATAACGATGTGACTTCAAGGAAGACAAGAGTTCTTCACTCAATTCATAGAACTTGGATTGGATTTTCGTTTGCTATGAGGGAGACTTGAAGGTTCATAGCTATCTACACAATTATGGTTATAGTATCTTCCTAACCTTTATAAAATTTTCTTTTCAAGTAGAAATGGAAATTAAGTGCGTCTGAGTTTTTTTACCCCTAGTTGGGGTTTTTTCTTCGCAAAATTTATCTTGTGGATTATTTGTGTGTGCGTATCTTTATATTTAACACACTTGATCATACACTTCACTTTAAGTTGTTTAAATCTCTCATGCAAGATTGAATTTTTATTAAGTGTGGTTGTTTGTTAATATTCATCTATATTTAATTGGTTTGATTGTATGCATGGTTTTAATAAGATAATTGGATTAGTTGAGTTATATGGATTTGGAAATGAGGAAGAAATTTTTCGAAATAATTTTTTTTGGCCTATAATGTAAGTAAACCTATTCACCGCCTCTAGATTGTTTTTAGACATTCACACATTATTCTCAAATCAAATATGATGGAAGAGTTATTAAAAAAAGATGTTTATAAATATGTTTTCGGGCCATGGCTTAATGATACTTTAGTAACAATATTAAATAACATTACTAAACCATGCAAAATGAAACATTGGCTGTGTATAGCCGAATGTGGTTATCTTATTGCACAAGTTTATAATTATGTATGCATATTCATATCCCCAAAACAATGTCTTACGTTCTTGCCTATGAGGCATAAGCCAGAAAAATTACCAATGGTTATTTAATTGTCCCTTATCCGTAATAATCATTTTGTGCTTCTCAAATTGAAGTTGGTTTCGCCTATGCAATTGTTGCACGTTATTTCCCTAAAGAATTCCTGCACAAAATCGATCCTGGATTGATATTTATGTTGAGATGATTGGAATTTTAAGAGTCTTTACCCCTTATATGTAGCTATACATGATTCTCTAGTTGATATCATTTGGTGTGAGTCTAGTTTTAAATGTTTTTTATACACGTGTGGATGATAATGTGTAGTATTTAGAGATGATGTTTTGTGTTAAATTTAGAATAATATTCCAAATTTGATTTATATATCAAATCAATTGTAAAGTTTACGGATTGATGGGATTAATGACATATTTATGTTTTTTTGTCATGTATTTGGTTTGTTTACAAGAGTTAATATGTTTTGTTTGATATTTTTTGTAATTACACAATTCTTTTGTTATGTTTGCTTCATTCAATGACTTATGTATTCTATTGTGTATTTGAAGCATATAATGAATGAGTTATGTTTTGGTTTTAAAATTCAATGTTAAAACATTAAATTTTAAAACTTTTTATTGGGCATGAAGATCAAACACACTTCATTATTTTAAGAACGAAAGATGGAAAACCATCGAGATTTGACCCCGTATTGCTCCTTAATGCCACAAAATTTTAGGTTTTCCTTAAAACACCACAAAGGAAAAACTAATCCAGTCCTAAACCTCGAGATTTAGCCAATTATTATACATTTGGATCACTAAGAGAACCATACCAAATTGGAATTAATGTATTTAATCATCACAAATATGACAAGTATCTTATTCACAACTTGGGATTTAAATGATTATAGAACATAAATAATTTGTTTGTGATTGTGATCGTGAATTATGCCCTATATTTCATAATCTAATTCCTTAATAGGTGGTTACCAATTTTTATGCCTAGTTTGATTCGGTATGAAGATAACAATCTAACTCTTATGTTTTTGTATCTGTGTTCCTAATAACTTACTTCTTTTCAAAATGCATGCATATGATGATAATTTCTATAAAACAAAACAACAAAAATTTATAAAAACTTTTAAATTGAATTCCATATATAATGAAGTCAACATTAATTAAATCACATAATTCATCAACCACAAAATTCATACAAGAAACCACTATAAAAATTTATATTTATCCACCACTATAATTAATATAAAATAACTACCAACCAATTTCCCAAAATAACCAATGATATTTGATGAATATGCATATCAATATTCATCAGTTATTTCTTCTTCTTCTTCTTCTTCTTCTTCTTCTTCTTCTTCTTCTTCTTCTTCTTCTTCTTCTTCTTCTTCTGTTGTTATTGTTGCTGCTGGATTCAATCTCCCATCCGAGTTACTTCTACAAGGATGTCATATGATTAAATATCCCGCTGAAGCATTACTATAACATCGAACGTATCTCCCTTTTGGATGTGTCTAGAAAACAACTCGATCACCTTCGAAACTTTAATAAAGTGTAATAAATAAAAAACAAAAAATATCAGCATCATGACTATCATGTTTAATGAATATCAAATAAAATTGAACTGATAATTTTTTTACAAGTGATGCTTTTTTTTTTATTTCGATTGGCGATTGGCAAGGTTTTAAATAATTTTATGGGAGAATGTCAATAACCATAACATGTAATAATCTGTTGAGTTAATCTAAATAATATTTCTAGTCCAGTTTTTTTAATGAACATTTCAATTGATTAGCATGAAATTCCAATTAATATCAAGCTACGCGTGGAACCCGTGAGAAGTGTCCCCAGAATCCAAGCATACAGAGCTACTAGCGTAAAGAAAAAAGAATACTTACCTGTATACGCTCTCAAAGTTGTAATCGCGTACAACCTTCTATAACAAAGGAAAGAGAATAAGCCGAATTCCTAGTGGAAAATACAACAATGAAACATAGAATCTAATGGTAGGAAAGAGACTCTATAACGTACCACCTACGTGCACATACAAATACCATATTATTAATGCATGAATCCGTTTAATCCCAAATGTTACTTGAGTTTATTAAATCATACTAATCTTATAAAAGACCCTTTTTGCCCCTATTTATTTGACTTAAAATTGATGTTTTGATTTAATGCACCTGGTTAAATACTTAAACAAAATAATGTTTGCTTAGGAAAAATACTCCATTTACCAAAATTTTCTATTTACTCACACCAAACCCACTTTAGTATTTTCCTTGAAAGTCACCTTTCAACACACGCGAGCTCCATGTTAGAAAATGATTGTTTCCTTTCTTAAAACATTTCACAACATACACTTTCGTTAATTATGGGTTAAACTATCTTAGGTTGCTTAACTACCCATTAATCACCCTGCTTTACCATTCCTTTCACTTCATGTGGACATTAGTCAACTTCTCATATTTCTTGCCCACATTATTATTTTAAATGATATAAAAATGAATCAATAATCGATAATCAAATCGCCCCCATAATTCAAAATCTCCCCTATAATCGTTCTGCCCCTTCTTATCTGTCCGAAATAGACAAGGGAACGAATAAAAAAAAACATGGAGTTGTCACGACAAAAATGCATAGAAAAAATGAATGAAACTACTCTCATGCAAATAGAAACTCAAAAGCTTTCGAAAACTATTTTTGATTTTTCAATTTATCATACAAAAATGCAAAAATAATTTTACAAAAATCACACACCATGAATTTACACCAAGACAACCAAATCATGAAAATGGAATGAATGGGTGTGAACATATTCGATAGGCAAAGCAAAGCAATCAAACATAATATATGTGCATGATGTATACATGTACTCCTAACGAATGAATTAAAAAAATCGTCCTTAGGGTTTTAAAAGTGTTGAATTTAAATGGCATCGACTCAATCCATTAACACATCAAAGTCAAGAATGATTCCCACACCAATAACGTCTAAAACTATGTAAATGATTTTTCATGACGCTATCAGGACGTGCAAATCCATTTTTCATTTCTTTCCATCCAAACTCCCTTATAAATAATAAAGCATTTATTTTTCTTTTGAGGTGGCCCCCTTTTGGCAAATTTATTTTTTATTGCCTTTAAATTTTTATTGAGCTCTTTTAAATGGTGGCTTTCACACCGAGTTAATTTTGTACTCTTGCAACCCTTTTTTGTTATTCACTCATCATATTTTGTTGTAATTAAATCCTCAGGTTAAACGTTTTTGCATGCACTACTTCCATTGTCAAGTTTTATCGCATATGGTTCGTTTTAAAGACACAACTGAGATGACAACACTCCGACTAATATGAAATAACAAGTACAATAATCAAACAAATCCGTACAAGTGTGCATTAAAGGAACTCATGAGTCAAACATGGAGGTAGTAACAACTAATTTCATCACAATCACGATGACGTATATCAAGACTCTATCAAATTGTCACAAGATATAGAATAAAATTGTGACTCGGTCATCCTAATTGTCCATTCATATACAGTGTAAAACAAACTACAAAATTCTTTTTGACTTTTTCTAAAAAAAATTCTCAAAAAAAATCTCTTTGTATTTTTCAAATTTTTTCTCAAAAATAGAAACTAATACAAAAAGTACACAAGTCGTAACACTAGCAAGAATATAACATGAAACACAACTTGTGTATAACAAACATGCGAACACAATCATCTATATGCTATAGCAACAGAAAAATCATGTGCAAGCAACCGAGAATCAGCTAGTCTAACATCTAGTGCCTCTAAGTGATTTCCTAACCCAAATAGGTGTGCAACGATACATAAGGATTTTGGGAACCAAGGGAACACTAGACTTCAACTTCCTAGGACCTTTTCGAAGATCGAAACAAAAACGCTTAAGGTGCCTTTTCCTACCACAATGTGAACATGTGTAAACGGGTGGAATGACACCTATATGTTGACCTTTTCTAACGTCCTTAGGATTTATTGACCCTCTAAAATAAATAATGGTCTTAGCTTTGACACTTAAAATATTATAACACAGCGAGCCACTACCATTGCTACCAACACTACTCGAGTCCGTCAAATTATTTTTTAATTCCAAAATTTTTGACTCAAGCAAAGAATTAGACTCTTCTAATTTTAGGGACTCCTTTTCTAAATTTTTAATAACTCCTAGAAGGTTATTACGTTCGTTCTCAAAATATGCAAACTTATCCCTAAGAGTTTCCTCAAGTGTCACAAACTCATCGAGTAAAATATTTTTATCCACTTTGGCACAAATCCAAATCCTAGAATTTTTAAAGTCCTCCAATTCTTTTTCTAAAAATAGGACTCTAGCATCACTCCCCTATTTTTGGATAATTTTAAGGCATTAAAGTCATGGGCCAAAGGAATAATTTTTTCACGATAAAAATATATTTGATTTTGAACCGCTTGTAAACGATCCATACCGAATTTAAAACAACAATTTTCTTTTTCCAAAAAATCAATTCTTTTAGCAAACGTCGAATTCAAACTATTTAAATCATCAAAACTCTGACTCGTGTCATCAAGGGGAGGCGTCCAATTACATAAATGCTCCATCGTAAAAATTGTGATTTTTTGAAAAATCTGATTTAAAAAAAAATCAATATCACAAACTTTTGTGAAAATAGGAATACACAATAAATTAGTGTAACCTGCTCTGATACAAATTTGACAACGTGAGTAGTCAAAATGTACCAAACAAATAAAAATCAAGATCACGCGATAAAAACTGCTACTGCTGAAACGTTTGTCTTCTCTTTTAGGGCTTTAATCCCCTTTTTTCCCAATTCATAAGATCCCAATAGTCTATGTGAGTTGTTTTGGAACCCAAGAGCACATCTTTGTTGAATTTTCTTTTTTAGAGAAAATCTATATTGCTGATCTAGGTGATCTTGAGGGGAGTACTGGGCTAAAGACGATCGCGTGTCAATATGAAGTGCTTGTGGGTATTCCTGGGCTGAATTGGAGCTGCGTTTCTGGTTGACTCTAGGCTGCGGTCTATGTAGTTTTTTTGCGGTTAACTCATTGCGAATTTATTGTAATCATTGTAAGTATTATAGTGAAAAAAAGGTTTTACCTGAAAGGGTTTTTTTCCTGAAATCTGCGAGTTAACAATTTTATTTGTGATGGTTTGCCACACACACACACACACACACACACACACACACACACACACACACACGTAGTTGCATATTTTAGGGATGAATTAATTTGGTTTGATATTTGCACTGATTAAGTAAGTTTAAATTCGAAACTTGTAAATTTGTTTAAATCGATATCGCACTGGCACTCTTCAATTTGGTATCACAGTAGGTTTCACTAATTTATTGTGAATGATAACTTGAATTTTGCGTATGTCGTTGTTGAAAGCCAAGGTAGTTAAAATCCTAAATTACCTACAAAATATAACAACTCAAGTGTAGAGGCAAGTAAGGGTATCAATCCACTTTCAAGGTTGTAAAGCAAATGGAACAAATTCAATTGTAATTAACTTTTTATTTTCTTTTTGTGCTTTTCCACTTTTTTAATTTTTTTAGCTTTTTCAAATATTAAAACAAATGGGTGAGATGAGATTTAAACTAACTAAACTAAAGTGTGAGATGAAAACAACTAACTAGAAAGTGACTAAAATGGAAAATAAAGTCTAACACTAAAAGAAGAGATAAAGTGAGGTGAATAATTATGAGAACAATCAAGGAGTGGGATTGCACCACAAATTTTAGCTATTCTAATTAATTAATTTAATTAATTGAATTCTCCCAAATTAATATCAAAACTACAAATAAACTCTCGTTGCAAATGTAATTTTAATAATAACATTTTAGAATATTAATTAAAAGGAGTGTGATCTATTTTTCTAGAGTTGTGGGGTGCTAGGATCGATCGATTAAAATTCATGTAAATCATAGAAAATAATTTTATAGTTGAAATTCAAGTTATAATACCCCACTTAAGAAACCCCTATATCTAGTTCGAATCTAAAATGGGTATTATAACTAGAATTTAGATTTTCTCTCGAAAATCATTTACCCTCTCTCGAGGCGTAAATTTAAGGGCGAGGGATCAAAATTAACATTCAAAGGGACTTTTCAAGTAATTAAACTAATTAAAATAAAATAACATCAAATAATGGTTTCCCTCCACCCCTTGAAAGGGGATTTACCCTAACATGATATGAAATATGACAAATTAATAATCAAAGGCATAAAATAAATGAGATGAGAAAATAACAATTAAATCAATTCTCTTTGAGAAAGTTGAACTATACTCTTCCAAATTGAAGCATACAATCCCTCCAATTGAGCATCTAAATGATTTGAAACTAAATATTCACTCAATTAACACTCTTACAATATTTAATCTCACAAATATCTAAAAAAAAAATAAAAAGAATAAAATAAAACTATTTACAAATATTTCTACCTAATTTATTCTAACCTAAGTCTCTACTTTTCTCTAGAATTTTCTCTCTCTCTTCGATGATGAGTCTCCAAATGGTGTCTTGAATCTTCTTTTATAGTAGATGCATGGCACACATGGGGCTAAGGGGTATTTTTGGAAAAGTTTAATGTGCATGAAAATGGGGTGTGAGGTTATGTGGATGAGGAGAGATAACAAATCTGATATGGTACAAGGGTGTTTTGGGGAAATGTGATAAGTGGGTTTATTGGCACATGGGGAATTTATTTGGCTTTTGTTTTAGTTTGGTTTTGTACAGATAAGGGAAAAATCGTGCAAGGCTTGAAATGGGTTTTGGTTTTCAAAGTGGGTAAGGGATTGGAGATGGTTGGATGGGTTAGAGGTAGAATAGCCATGGCAGCTTCCAGGTCTAGTAAATGGTTCGCCGGAGAGGGGGGTTCGTAGGTTGGACGCACCTGCAGAAGGGCGCTGCGATGAGGTCACCGGGCAGGGGTAGGTCAGCGGTTTTGCCGGCTTGGTTTCCTCGGCGTGGAATTTGGCAGTGATCCGGAGAGAGGGGGCTGGGGTGAGATCGCGACGGGTCATGTGGGTTCAAGGGGCGTCGGCTGAGAAAGAGATGGGTCAGAGTGGCCGCCGACGGAGAGCTGTCGGGGCAGGTCGCTAGCCGTGTATGGATGCTGGGATTAAGGTGGTAGCAGCCGGTTGGGTTTGGGAATCAGGAGAGAGAGAGGTGGTAATGGGGGGAGAGAGTAGAGATGAGAGAGTAGTTTTGAAAATGGTGGAAGAGAGAGGAGAGAGAAGGTGGTTGGTGTAAGTTGGAGAAGATGATGTTGGGGGGTTATTGTGTGTGTGAGGGTATAGGATAATAGGGTGTAGGTGAGGATGAGGATAGGTAGTGTTAGGGTGCGTGTGTTAATGTGTTTAATTTGGACTCCTAAAAAAATAACACTAACTAATTACAAAAATGAAATAAAATAACTCAAACTAACTAAGAAAATAAAACTTAAGAAATAAAATAAAAATAAAAATCTAACTAACAAAATAAAAATAAAATATTAAAACTTAAGAAAATAAAATTCTAAGCTATTAAAAACTAAAATAATAAAACAAAAGAAATAAAAAATAAAAAATCTAATAAAATATGAAAACAAAAGTCCTAAAATATAAAATCTAATAAACTAAAAATAAACTCCTAAAATCAATCCTAATAAAACTAAAAACTAATAAAAATCAAAATAGAATAAAATTATACTAATAGAATAAAAATAGAAAATAAAATCTAAAAAATACTAAATAAATCTAAAATAAATCATAAAAATAAAAATGACTCAAACTAAAAATCTAAAAAATAATAAAAAGGGGAAAATTAGACACACACGGAGTTCGGTGTAGGTTTAGGCTAGGTTTAGGCTCGGGTAAGGTTACAGGGTAAGGTAATTAACTCCTTTTTAACTGCAAATTGCCTGAAAATATAGCTTTTGACACGGCAACTGCAATTAAGCATGCATATTGGACAATTAAGCGCATAAAACTCATATTGTCGAGAATTAGCAACAAAAGTATGTCTATTTGGGGTATAAATTGTACAGTTTTGGGTGCTTTTCAGTGAATTCCTATTTTTTTGCAAAATTTGTGTGATATTGATTTTAAAAAAAAAATATGATTTTAAAAAATGGTCGCAATGTTTTCGAATGAACATTTACATAATTGGTTGTCAATTTTTGATGGGTCTAATTATGCTTACTGTAAAGCTCGCATGAAATCTCATTTGAAAGTAATCAATGAGCGAGTTTGGGTAATTTGTGAAAAGAGGCTGAACTCCTCCCACTGTCACCGCAAATAATGTCACGAATTTAAACCCGTGTTAGACTGGACTGATGATAAGTTTAAGTTGAGCACTTTTAATTCACGTGGGCTTAGTGCAATTTACGGAGACATCACCCTCGATGAGTTTCGACATATTATGACATACACCACGTCTAAAGAAGCGCAAAATAGTTTACAACTCACCCACGAAGGCACTAATGCGGTCAAAGAGTCTAAAATTCAAAATTTAACTACTCAATTTGAAACGATAACCATGATTGAGACTGAGTGTTTTGATGACTTTTATGCACATTTATCTGACATTGTCAACACTAGTTTCAATATTGGTGAGCCTATACCTGATGCACGAGTGGTTAAAAATATTTTAAGATCGCTGCCAAAACGTTTTATCCTTAAAGTGACTGTTATGAATACCTTAGGTAATTTGAGTCGTCTGAAATTAGAAGAACTGGTAGGAGACCTCCAGACATATGAAATTGACATGTTTCCTGGCACTGTCAATCCTAAGGACAGAGGGATAACACTTAAAGCCATGCCTAAAAAGAAAAAAAGTGAGTTTTTGTGAGTCCGAGTCTGAGGACAAGTCTGATTTTGATATGGCCATGCTTGCAAATTTTTTTAAAAAGTTTCTCAAATTTTCAAAACAAAATTCTTCCAATAAAAGATTTTTTGAAAAAAATAAAAATGAGGCCAAAGAGAGCGGTGAGAAAGAGGAAGAAGAGAAGTGTTTTAAGTGTGAGGGGAGAGGCCATATAGCATTTGAGTGTCCCAGTAGGCTAAAGAGAAAGGTAAAAAATATTGCCATGCCAGACACTTTTAGTGATAGTGAGGAAGAGGTGAAAGATTCCGGGGATGAGTCGTCACATGGGAAATTTATTGCCTTTTTAGCTGGTCACAAGAGAACATCTATTTTATTCCACGACGATGAGGATACTTGTGCACGTGAGACCCTCGAGGATAATTTGAGTGTTCTAGCGATGAAGAGAGTGAGTACGCTAGTGAGAGTAATAGAGAGCTCCAGATCGCATTTAGAGATTTGTACGCCGAGACCTTAAAGACTAAAAACTTGAATAAGGAGTTGAGTCTTAGGGTGAGAGAATTAGAGAGAGAGTTAGAGGTTTTAAGGGAGTTTGAGGTGAAAGCGAGTCTACTCGAGATGGTGAAGGTCTCTTTAAGTGAACAATTGATAGCTTTAGGCCAGAAAAAGAGTGATTTGACCAACACAGTGTCTAGTCTGATGACACGTGTATCCCAAATCGAGAGTGATCTCGAACATGCTTGGGAGGTCAAGTTCCTTTAGAGAACACATCTAAGAAGGTTAGAAAGATGGTTCTCAATCCAGTTTTGGGTAGAGGTGAGAGTTTAGGAATAAGTCATGACGGTGCTTCCACTTCACATGTTGCACCCAAACCAGTTCCCGAGTTTGTGATTGATCCATACAACTCTCAACCTACCGTACCTAGGCGTCTCGTACCTATTAGGAGTGCGCCCAGGAAACGCTTTGCGAGAGGTATACCTAGGTCTGTTTATGTTTGAACACACTGCAAGAAGAGAGGACACCTTAGGGAGTTTTGTTTTAATTTGGGTCATGTGTCACGTTTTGCTACTACACGTGTTCACACACTCACACCCACACCTGACGCTTCGGATGATTACACGAGAGAGTTTGCACATATTATGGCGCAGGTAAAGTTTTTGGTCAGAACTTCACATGACTTGATGGAGGTTTTTCATAGGATGATACCACCTTTGAAAAACTCCACCGCACCTAATATTTGAGGTTTAGACTTGTTTGCTAGCATAGGTTGATTTGCATGATGATATTTTTTTTTCCTATTGCTTGTATGCATCCTTTTTGTATAAGATTTTAGTTTTTGATTTTTTTTGGAAAAATGCAAAATGATTTTTATTTTTTTAAAGAAAAATTGGAAATAGCCAAAAAATATTTTATTTTGATAATACTTTTGAAAAAAGACAGAAAGATTTTTGCAGTTTGTTTTGCACCATATATGAATGGACATTTAGGATAATAGAGTCACAATTTCATTCCATATCCACGTGGCGATTTGATAGTGTTTTGATATGCGTCATCAATTTATTTTTGTGCTTTACAATGTTTGGAGTCATTGAGATGTGATTAGTTATTACTACCTACATGTTTGACTCATGAGTTCCTTTAATGCACACTTGTACGAATTTGTTTGATTATTGTACTTGTTTATCACACATTGGTCGGAGTGTTGTCATCTCAATTCTGTCTTTAAATTGAACCATATGCGATAAAACTTGACAATGGAAGTAATGCATGTAAAAACCGTTTATGGTAAGGATTTAATTGCAACAAAAAATGATGAGTGCATCATAAGAGAGGGTTGCGAGTGTAAAAAATTAACTCATCGTGAAACCCACCGTTTAAAAGAGCCCGAATTTTTTTTAAAGGAAATAAAAAGATAAATATGCTAAAAAGGGGTCACCGTAAAAGAAAAATAAATGCATTATTATTTATGAGGGAGTTTGGATGGAAAGAAATGAAAAACGGGTTTGCACGTCCTGACAACATCATGAAAAAGCATTTACATAGTTTTAGACGTTATTGGTGTGGGAATCATTTTTGACTTTGATGTGTTGATGGATTGAGTCAATGTCATTTAAATTCAACACTTTCAAAACCCTAAGGAAGATTTTGAGATTCATTCGTTAGGAGTACACGTATTCATCGAACATATATTATGTTTGCTTGCATTGATTTGCCTATCGAACATGTTTACACCCATTCATTCCGTTTCCATGATTTGGCTGTCTTAATGTAAATTCATGACATGTGTATTTGTAAAATTATTTTTGCATTTTTGTATGAAAAATTAAAAAATAAAAAATAGTTTGTGTATGCCTTTGAGGATTCCTTTGCATGAGAATAGTTTGATTCATATTTGCTATACATATTTGTCGTGACAACTCCAGGTTTATTTTGTTTATTCGTTTCCTTGTCTATTTCGGTCAAAGAAAAAGGGGGAGAATGAATTATGGGGGAGATTTGATTATTGATTGGTTTATTCTTATATCATTTCAAACTCGATGCGTCACGAAGGTATTTTCTTTATCTCATGTGTGTCGGTACAAAATTGAAGATCATTATTTTGCACACCCAGATGAGAAAAGCTTAAAGATTTGATGTTGAAGATTTTTTGAAGAAAAGTTTTCGCTTGAATCTTTAGTACCTTTTCAGTTTTGGGTTCATGGGAGGGTGTTAGATTTGTATATGCATTTTGATTTGATAATTTAGACGTTTTTATTTTGTACCGGCATAGACATAGGGAGATATTTGTAAGGATGATAGCGCGTGAGAAGTGTGCGCGTGTAAGTGCACAATCGTTATTTTCTGTCTCGTCGCGACTATGCAAACAAACCTAAATTACTACTACACTTGCGAGGAAAGCACAACGGTAAGTCGAGTATCGAAAATCCACAGAGATGAGTTTCTAGAATTTAAATGATTTAGTGCTACGAAATAAAAGTGCAAAAGGTAATTTCAAACTAAAAAGGAAAAGATGCATAAAAGGGAAAGATTAGTCTAGGCGAGGGTAAACAAATCTAGATTAATAAAGAGAGTAAAACTGTAGGTTGCGTCGAATAACCCTCACCCGAGTTAATTTGTATAAAATGGTTATATTGGTCGACGAGTTATTAAGAATGCCTCTCATTTCGACAGTTAATTAAATCAAGGGTTGTCACGCCCCTAAATCCTCATAAAAGCCGAATAAGATTTTGGCGTCAACAAATATCCCGGAAATTGCGCACGAAAGGTCGTAAGCACGGGATATACATGATATGCCCCGTCAAATCTCCTAGGCACAATAACTAGAACAACGCACCCGAAATAATCTCGTAAACACCATCACCGAATTAAATCAACGCGTTAACTCGAGTGAGTTGCATTCAAACACAACCTAATTTAAATTACTTAGAAAGCATCCTAAAAACGCGGAAAATGGAAAGCGATAAATAAACGCGATAAATTTACACTAGAAAACGATAAAATCAAAGCATGTAAACTAATTAAGAAAGATTGTAAATTACACTAGAAAGTAAGAAATGAAGAAATACAAACTATATTAATGGAGAGGATGATGAATAGTCAGCATTCAACCCAAATGGGGTGTCAATCAAAGAACAATTGAAGAAGAACTCTCCAAATCACCCAAACCCTAATCTATTCTACCCTAAAATCATGTATATTACCTAATATCTGAATATTACAACAAAAAATGTATTTATAGTAAGTGGGAATAAAAGAAAAGAGAAAAGAAAATAAGGCAACATATCTGCAGAAAATAGGGGATCGATCGATCGACTAAAAGGATTGATCGATCGATCAAGTAAAAATTTCGGCATTACAGAAGGATCGATCGATCGACCAAAATCGTTGATCGATCGATCAAGCAGGGGTGAGCCAAGCAGCAGCTTCAGCATTCTTTTCTTCTCTTTTCTTCTCCTCTTTTGATTTCCTTATTTTTCCCTCCGCTGAAATCGCCATAACTTCTTCATACGGACTCAGAATTGAACACCGTTCGCGGCCATGCGAAGCTAGCGAGGATGGCTTAAACTTTCATGAGATGTCGGGCCAGGTTACCAAGCTATGAAGGACTAAAATACTCTTGAACATGCGGTTGTGTACAGAATTTGATCGGAATGCGTCCGAACTTCATACTTAATACCTAAATACCTACAAAAGCCCAATTATACCTCATATAGCATGTTAACAATATAAACCAAGGTTGTCTAGTTAACGGGCTTAAATATAGAGATTAAGGCACCCGAGGGGGGTTAAAATGCATAGGTTCGAGAGATGAAATACACAATATTTGCGTATTATCACACCCCCTAACTTACACATTGGTACTCCCTAGCAATGAAATAGGATGCAACAAGAACTACAAGAAAACCAAAAGCAGGAGATTGTACAAAAGTATGGTATAAAAGCAAAAGACTACTTTTGCGGGCGATTCGATTGCATTTAGCGAATGCAATAAGCCGTTAAACCCTTAGGTCACCCTAGTGGATGAGTGCCATCTCGTGAGGATTTTCAGAGATGGTATCCATAAACATCAGTTGGTTTCCTCAAAATATGCCCAACCCAACATGCGACAGGCCTAAGAATGGCGAAAAGGATTTCATACGCATTATTAGCAAAGTTAATGAATTCACACAAAAGTCCAAATCATTGACATTATAGAATGCACCTCATAGAATTGAAACCTTAAAATGTGGGAGGGGGGGAGAGCACATGCAAAGTGTGATTTGGCAAAAAACTTAAATAAAACTGATACTAAATATCAAAGCATGAATAAAAGTCAATCCTCACGGGCATTACGCTCATCAAATGAATTCACTTGAAACAGGGAGGTAACATACGGAACATGCAGGCATAAAGAGTAAATGTAAATGGAAACTAGGCCGCACACATATCACAAAGAAGAATGCTATATATAAACTGAAAAACTGTAATCTCAATGAAAGATGGCGCACACTAAAAGAGACGAAATGCATTTTGACAGATTATCAAAAAGATTTCAACTTTTGAATTACATCAACCTAAGATCACATAGGACTTTAATAAGGTTATAATGTAGGTTTGACTAGGGTACGAAATGAAGGAATGTATGTACGGATTCAAAGTGTTCGGGATGAAAACTCGGGATAATGGAAAAATGCGGGCAATATCAAAATTGGAAAACAAGTTTCAAAAAGGCATTAGATATATCATCGGGGAGAGTAATCAGAGCATATTGAACTATACACAACATATACAACTTTCTCTTTTCTTTCTCTTTTCTTATTTTTCTCATTTTCTTTTGTTTTACTTTTTGCTTTCTCTTTTTCTTCACTTTTTTCACTACTTTCTTTCTTTTTACTTTTCAAACTCTCATATGCCTAAATTGCCATTGACGTCATAAAAACATCATTCAATCCCAAGTAACAAACCAAACAAAGGTATGGAAAGTATATGTATGGTTTAAAATTCCAATTTGGAGTTGGTTATGGAATTTGGGTTATGAAACAAGAGGCTATATTTAGGCTCAAAGGGGTTAACGAGGGTAAACATATAAGGGTGAGGTCAAGGCTAATATGGGTGTTATAACAAAGAGGGCCTACGATCATTTCACAAAGTTTACACAATTCTCGAATCAAAACAATATATGAAAATCATGATCAAGTAACACATTTCAAGTATGAACTCAATTAATGAGCTATCAAATGAAAGAATAGTGAGATTACCGACGAATTCAACGTTTTCAAAGAGAAAAGAACAGTGTATGAACTAATAAACGACGAAAGGTACAAAGGTTACTCAGTGTAAGTATATACAATGCAACAAAAGATTATCGAGTTAAAAAAATCTTAAACCAAATCAATAGAACAATAAAATGCATGTGCTCATTGGATTAAAGTTTAATTCATGAAGTTATTCATAATATCAATAAGTGAGACTAAAGTCTAATAACTTCTAAAATCGAGAACATGCATCATTGGGCTGTCTATTGGATCGGGCAATTATTGAAATTTATCATCGGAAACAAAGGCAAAAAGCCCAAAAAAGGAGAAAAAAAGAAAGAAAATATGTTTGAAAATTTTAATTTTTCTAAGAAAAGCATACTAAGTAACTAATACGTGAGCAAAAAACATGGACTAAATACAGAAATGGATATAATATCCCACACCCCCTAACTTAAAACTTGACATTGTCCTCAATATAAATTAAGAACCAAGTTAAGAGAGGAAAATAGCGATATTACCCAAAAGTGGAGCGATCCCCATAAGAACAAGTCCAAAGAATCTGCAAAACAAGTTAGTACCGAGCATAGCAAAAACAAATAATAAAAATTTAACTAATTACAAGAGACTAAAAAATAAAAAGGAAAGAAAAAATAAAAAGCTAACTATATATAACCTACTATTTAGACTCAACACTAATTGTACACCAGAAGTCTAAATAACTGAGGGTCCACCGTGAAAACAATTTGACTTTGGAGGATAATCGATGTACCCCCACATACAAGAATGGCCCCCAAAAAATATGGATTCCGTTTGAACAACGGAAGGCATGTGTAAGGCGGAAGAAATGAACCATCGCCAATTAAAAGTTTTGGAGGGACGATGGGGGTTTGGATTGAACGGGTGACAAAAACATGTGGGTACCGAGAAAATATGAATATCATCCCAAAGATTTTGAAATTGGAATGAGAGGCGGAGCACACGAAGGCACGAATGCGGTCGTGGAAGGAGACCCGAGCAAGCACTCCTCATCGGCGAAAAGGTTTAAAACATTAAAGTTTGAAACCGAATCATCGGATACTTGAGACGGTGTGATAATAGAGAATGAAAATGGGGATGAAAGAAATTCCAACTCATGAGATGAATGATCATCGCATGAAGTTGGAATTTCAAAAGAAATAATATAATTTTCAATGAAATGTTCTTCTTTGGGGGCCAAAGAAGAAATCATTTCATTGCAAATAGATATTACGTCATTATCATCCTCACTTTCAATAACTATTACGCAATGGGCAAAGTCGATAATGCTTTGTTCCAAAGTAGGCACAAGTTCCTCATTTGGTTCAAAACATTTATCGACTTCGAAAGTCTCGGAAGCAAAATCGTCGTTGGACTCAAATAATAAATCCAATTCATGTTCCCACAAATAATTTTCTTCCCGATAACGATGTTCAAGTTTCTCATTCTCAAACATACGCAAGCCCTCACCGAATGTCATGGGTCGAGGTGCGGATGCATGAAAATGGGAACTTTGAAAATTACTATCGGACTTAAACAAAAACTCATTATGATAGGAATTTTGAAAACTATTCGAATTCGTTTCAAAATTCCTATTATAAGGAGGTAAAGGCCCAAAATCATTATCATCATCATCGAAATTCCAATAACCCAAATTTTGACTTTCGTTATACTCGCCCAAAGTAATATGTGAATTTGCAAATTTTTGGGATTCTAAGTATTCACCGAAAGTCAAAGGTTTGCGAGAATTTCGAGAACTATAACAATGATTACTGAAAGAACTAGAATAAGACATGCTTACCCCAAAAATGGCTCGAAATGGCGAATTCCACAAAGTAAGTGCGCACGAAAAAAAATCGAGCGTTTCTAAGTGCTCAAATGTGGAAGTCCTGCAAAAAAGGTTAGCAAATAATACAAATAGAAAGAAAATACTAAATCAAATAAAGTCTAAAACAAACTCATCCCCGTCAACGGCGCCATTTTGATAGCGCACGAGAAGTGTGCGCGTGTAAGTGCATAATCGTTGTTTTCTGTCTCGTCGCGACTATACAAACAAACCTAAATTACTACTACACTTACGAGGCAAGCACAACGATAAGTCGGGTATCGAAAATCCATAGGGACGAGTTGCTAGAATTTATATGATTCAGTGCTCTGAAATAAAAGTGCAAAAGGTGATTACAAACTAAAAAGGAAAAGATGCATAAAAGGGAAAGATTATTCTAGACGAGGGTAAATAAATCTAGATTAACAAAGCGAGTAAAACTATAGGTTGCGTCGAATATCCCTCACTCGAGTTAATTTATATAAAATGGTTATATGGGTCAACGAGTTATTAAAAATGCGTCTCATTTAGACAGTTAATTAAATCAAGGGTTGTCACGCCCCTAAATGCTCATAAAAGCCGAATAAGATTTTGGCGTCAACAAATATCTCGAAAATTGCGCACGAAAGGTCGTAAGCACGGGAGATACATGATATGCCCCGTCAAATCTCCTAGGCACAATAACTAGGACAACGCACCCGAAATAAACCCGTAAACACCATCACGAAAGAAAAGCAACGCATCAACTCGAGTGAGTTCCATTCAAACACAACCTAATTTAAATTACCTAGAAAGCATCGTAAAAACGCGGTAAATGGAAAGCGATAAATAAACGCGGTAAATTTACACTAGAAAGCGATTAAATCAAAGCATGTAAACTAATTAAGAAAGTTTGTAAATTACACTAGAAAGCAAGAAATGAAGAAATACAAACTATATTAATGGAGAGGATGATGAATAGTCAACATTCAACCCAAATGGGGTGTCAATCTAAGAACAATTGAAAAAGAACTCTCCAAATCACCCAAACCCTAATCTATTCTACCCTAAATCACGTCTATTACCTAATATCTGAATATTACAACAAAAATTATATTTATAGTAAGTGGGAATAAAAGAAAAGAGAAAATAAAATAAGGCAAAATATCTGCAGAAAACAGGGATATCGATCGATCGACCAAAAGGGTCGATCGATCGATAAAGGAAAAATTTTGGCATTACAAAAGGATCTATCGATCGAACTAAATCGTCGATCGATCTATCAAGCAGGGGTGAGCCAAACAACAACTTTTGCATTCTTTTCTTTTCTTCTCCTCTTTTGATTTCCTTATTTTTCCCTCCGCTGAAATCGTCGTAACTTCTTCATACAGGCTCAGAATCGCACTCCGTTCATGGCTAAGCGAAGCTAGCGAGGAGGGATAAAACTTTCTGAGATGTCGGACCAGGTGCCCAAGCTATGAAAAGACTAAAATGCCCTTGAACTTGCGGTTGTGTACGAAACTTGAGTGGAATGCGTTCGAACTTCATACTTAGTACCTAAGTACCTAGAAAAGCCCAATTATACCTCATATATCATGTTAACAATATAAACTGAGGTTGTCTAGTTAACGGGCTTAAATATAGAGATTAAGGCACCCGAAGGGGCTAAAATGCGTATATTCGAGAGATGAAATACGCAATATTTGCGTATTATCAAAGGACATTATTTTATTGTTCGACTTACATTTGAGTATGTCGTATACTACTATAACCATCGAAGGCTTATTCAAGATCAATAATGCGTCAAGACGGATCCGAATATCAAAGTTCTTCAACATTCAAACCTCCGCGAGATTAATTTTGGCAAGGCTGTGTTTAGTACCTTAACGATTCACTTAGAGTGTTGGGATATTTTTTATAAAATATTTTCTAAGTGTTGGAGCGGAGTTTTTCGTCAAAGAATTTTTTCTAAGTGTTGAGGATAACTATTTTTTGACGAAACGAAAAATATTTATTTTTTCATAGCTCTTTTGAGCGATAGAGGGATATCGTTTCAGCGACAAGGCTATGTCGCGCGAAGTCGTTTTAGTGACACATGTCATCGTTCGAGCGACACGTATATCTCGTTCGAGCGACGTGCCGCCTTAGATTTTTTATAAGTTGGTTTTTCTAGTTTTGTTTTTATTCAAAAGACCAATTTGAGAATGTATGTGAGATATCACTTTAAACAATTTCGCAAATTTCCAATTTCATCAAACTTTTGCAAAAAACAGATCAAATGCAATAACTTAGCGCAACAGGCTCTGATACTAATTTTATGAGTGCTGTGTGTGATACCGATTTAAATATATTCGCAAATTCCTAATTTAAACTTATTTAACTGGAGTCAATTTTAAACCAAATTAAATCATCCCCTAAACATTCAACTACGTGTGTGTGTCAAACCATCACAAATAAAATTGCTAACTCACAGATTTTAGGAAAAAAATCCTTTCGGATAAAACCTTTTATTTCACTATAATACTTACAATGATTACAATGGAATCCGCAATGAGTTAATTGCAGAAAACCCACATAGACCGCAACCGAGAGTCAGCCAGAACCGCAACTCCAATTTAGTCCAGGAATACCCACGAGCACTCCCTATTGACACGCAGTCGTCTTTAGCCCAGTACTCCCCTCAAGAGCACCTAGATCAGTAGTAGGAATTTTCTCTACAATAGAAACTTCAACAAAGATGTGTTCTTAGATTCCAAAACAACTCACATAAACTATTGGGATCTTGTGAATTGAAAACAATAGGGATTATAGAAAATCTAAGGCGACGAGTCGCTCAAACGAGATATCAATGTCACTCGAACGTTGACACGTGTCGTTCAAACGACTTCGCACAACATAAGGTTGTCGTTCGAACGATGTCCCCTGTCACTCGAATGAGAAATTAAAAAATAAATATTTTTTGTTTCATCAGAAAATAGTTCACCTCAACACTTAGAAAAACTATTTTGACCAAAAAATCCACTCCAACACTTAGAAAATATTTGATAAAAAATATCCCAACACTCTAAGTGAAATGCTAAGGAATTAAAACACAACCTTTATCAAATTTATCTCGCGGAGGATTGAATGTTGAAGAACTTTGATAGTTGGATCTGTCTCGAAGCTTGAATGATCTTAAATTATTCTTTGACGGTTGTAGCGGTATACGACATATTCTAAAGGCAACGGACAATTTAAAATAACGTCCTTACACATAGACATAAATTTCCTTCTTGGTCTTTTTAGGATATACGATTCATTGAATAATGTATAACATATATGACCTTATACAACAATCAAGTTGTTTCACTAAGGAATTGACATCATTGTTTTTCTTTTAAAACATTTCAGCAGTCCGATTTATCTTCAAAACATATGATGGATGAGACTCTTCTTTTGCTTCTTCCTTTCTAACTCCCAAACATTAATGCAACAACTACACAACCTTATGTGGGAAACATTTCCTTTCCCCCCTATTCTATGAACACTGTAGATCCAATACAATGTCACCATAATATCTTGGCTATGTCATCTAGTGTGATTGTCATCTCCTTGAATGGCATATGAAAACTATTACTCTCCGATTACCACTGAATTGGCTATTTTGAACAAACCCTATGAGATTCAACTTCTCAACCCTTTCTTGTACTCCTTTACAAAGACTCCCTACTGTCCACTCTTTGATTTTAGTCCAGTGGTTTAACCACAATAAGGGTCCATGTTCAACATACATGATAAGCCTTAACTTTATTTATTACACACATCTACTTTTAGTACAAGTATAATACCATAGAACTAGTCCATATCGTATATGCATTATGGTGATTGAAGTGCTTTAGTAACTGAAGGTGGGGCCACTGAATTATTAGGCATCTCAATTACTGACTTGGATTTACTAAATGGCCTTGCCTTTATGACTTTGGAATGCTCTCTTTTAGTTTCAGAGAGACCATTAATGCTACTATCCTTGAGGATATTTTTAGGATCAACTCCCTCATTGATATTAGTAAGAATAAATTCTTATACACTACTAGACTCGAGGATATTTTGGGATCAACTCCCTTGTATACATTACGAAGATTAGGTTGTTGTAGAATAATTCTTGGGGGTATTTTCAAGATCAACCACCTCATAGACATTATTAGGTTTGGGTTTATATACACTATTGCCCTCAGGGTTCATAGGCTCACGCACCCCGAGGACCTTTTTTGTGATACCCCGTGTTGCTGTAAAAAATTAAATTATGTCTAATCATTCAATCACAGATAAAATAAATGAGACAAAAGATTTTTAAAGTGGTTCAGCCTTGAAAGAATGGATTACGTCAACTGTTTTTTTTGTTATTGCTGACTGTTTGCTTGGAATTCTCGATAATGGATTTACCAAGAAATTTCGAGTCCCCTTCTAATGAGGAGGTTACAATGTATTTATTGCCTTGAGGCTATACAAATGAGAGGACAACGCGCTGTTATCTAGTAGACAAGTACATCTGTATGATAATAATGAGAAGTCGTCTCTTTGATTCTCTTGAGTTGGTTGTGCTATACGCTATGTATCTCGGACCGCTTAAGCTGCTCGGACACGCTTGAGTTGCTCGGGGTCCCTGAGTTTCTCGAGGCTCCTTAATTGATCGGTGATCTTGAGTTGCTCGATATATATAATTTCCCCATTGGCAGACATGTGTCTGTAAGTGAGTGGTCCATGTCAGCAGACTAAATTTGGTATCAACAGACGCCCCCAATATTTCATAATTTGATGTTGCAGAAAAGTATGGAATATTCTGCTGGAAAACTGCATAGATTATTGGTTTGTATGGTTTTTAGGAACGCATTCGTTGTATATAATTCCATTTTGAGTGCACAGTATCGGGCCTCATAAATATTTTGAATTTTCATGACCGCTTCGATATTTTTGCTCCTTTTCTTCTTTTAGCCACCGGATACACAAACGTCTTCCTTTGTAATTATTGCTTTTCTATGTTCCCTAGGTAAAGTATTTAAGCGCGTCAGAAATACTATCGTTTTTTCACTTTTCAAATCTGTATCTTTGAACTCTTTATTTCTTCTCTATCTTGTGCCTTCGTTCCTTCCATTGTTCGTTGTCAACTAATTCACTTTTTTCTGTAAGATTTTCTTCCCTCTCTTTTATTTACTTTGTTCATCATGGATTACCTTGTTGAATCGCTTGATAAATTTCGTTCTGAATTTTCAATTCCTTCATGGGTTATTTTGGAAGAACTTTCTAAACTTTCTGACTATTTTTCTTTGGCTGAGGGACATTGGTTCCCAAGTCTCTTTGTGACCGAATGTGGCTTTTCTTTCCTTCCAAATCCCTTATGTTTGGAGTTCTGTCAATATTTTGACGTTGTACCTGCAAAAATAGCTCCAAATACCCGGAGAATAGTTAATGGTGTTCATAGATTGAATCAACTCCATGGAACCCGTTTAGGAATCTCAGAGATTATGTACTCTTAAAGATGGGTTGTCAGTGATTTCACATTCTATTTAAATACTAGGTTTTTGAATAGGGCTTTAGTTGTTAATCTTCCAGACGCCAATAGGGATTATTTTGAGCATGGGGTTGTTATAAAAAATTGGCAGCACGCTCCATTAAATGGAGATGTTGTATATCAAGGTCCTAGGTATCCCCCTTATGGCAATGGAATAGGTTATTTTTATTTATTTTTTATTTTTTTTGAAATCTTGTTTTCTTTGTGTTTGATAAAACGTTTCACTGACATTTGTTTTCGTTCATTACAGTTGATAGTAAAAGAAAACCTCCAAAAGAAGCTGGCGTTAATTTGAAGCATTTAAAACTTATCTGGAGTTTGCACCAATCTGTTGCTGAGGAACATATTAGGCCTGCTTCTTATTTATTGCAATACAAGAGCTATACTTCATCCTTCACCGCTCGTCCAATGGTGGTTGACATTGACCAAGTACAAGCTTCTGAAACTGGTGTGGAAGGTTCCTCCTCTGAATCGAATATTCCCATCAGTAACCTAATGAAGATAAGAAGAGCTCCTGCCTTCTTTGACAAGTCAGACTCTCCCATGTGGAGGCAAAGAAAAATAAATAGGATGTTCCAGAGGAAGGGACAAGAAACATTGATGCACCCCCTCATGTTTCTGCCAAGAAAGTTGTTGAGAAGCCTTCTGTGGCTCTGAGCAAGGCTGTGGTTATTTTTCCTACTAGTGAGGTTATTGTCATATCACCAACCAAGACAACTTCTTTGGTTGAAAATATTCCTGCTCCTCCGAGGAGTTTAAAGAAAAGTTCCTCTGAGAGACCCGCTGAACCTATCTCTCAGCCTTTAAATGCTGAAAGTGGAGTTCCATCTTTTGTTGCTCCAAGCTCCGCTGTGAGCTTGGTAAAATCCTGGACTGTCCCAGAAGTCCAAAGTATTGAAGATTCCCTTTCTCGTGAGAGAATCACTACTCTTGATGCTCAACACATTTCCTCAGTAAGTATTATTAATTTGAGTCATTCACTTTCTAGTATTATGTTTATATGTTGATTTGATGTTACTTCTTTTTTCAGCTGGTGACATGTTTCAATAGCATCTTGAAGAAGGATGAAGCTCTCCTCGGGATGTGTAGAGGAAGCTTTTTTTGTTCTGACTCAGTCCTTAAAGGATTCTTATAAAAATTATAAAGAAGATAAGGTTGCTTGGGAGAAGCAACTCAAGTCCATTGAGCTGGAAAAGAATCAAGCTGAGAATACCTCTCAGGAGTTGGAGAAGAAATTGAAAGAATCTGAGCAAAGCAATAAAGTTTTTGAACAAAGCAACAAGGAGCTGGAAGTTAAGCTCAAATCTGCTAAAGAGGAAGTTGTTAGGTTTCAAGATGTTGGACGCCAAAAAATGGAAGTGGAGGAGAAGTTGAAGGCTGTCAAGAAGCTCCTTAGGGCAAGGACCTCCTCGGAGAAAGAAAAGAGGAAAAAGGCTGTTAAAAAATCATTCAGTGCTGGTTGGGATAAAGGCTGGAACAAGGGCCTGGCTGCTATGACTTCACAAATGGAGTATGATAGCCTCAAGTACTTTAGGGATGGATGGGTTGCTGCTTTGAAATAGATGAAAGTTGCTGAGAATTCAGAATTATTCCAGCAACACATTCATGGCCCGCCTCCCTCTCTCTTGAAGAAGAAGAGGATGAAGCTGCCTCAGACGAATCTTCCATGATGATTGGAGATCAGGTTCCTGTTATTCAGCCTTCCTCCGAGCAACTCCAACTATCCATTACTTCTTCCGAGCAGCTAATCTTGTCCTCCGAGCAACCAGTCTCTTCCTCAAAATATTCTGATGAAATTATAGGAAACAAAGAGAAGGTGTAGAGTAGTTTGGGTGTCTATTTTGTTATTCTTGAATGTAATCTCAGACTTTGTATTTTTCTTATGATGAAATAAAATTCAAATTTTTGGTTGTTCATCTTGACTACCTTCTACTTGCTCTGTCTTCTTATTGATCTTTTATATTTCTTCTCTTTGCTAGTTTATGGCCAGGATGGAGCTCTTATCAGTGCATGATACAGAATTAATGAAGAAATGCAATGACTACTTCAAAGCTGGTCATGCAGATCTAAATGAAGCACAAATCATTGATATCCTTGGTTCAGATACTTCTGAACGAGAAGTTGAAGCTTACCAGTATCTTAACTGTTTGCTTGATCGTGCAGTTTCCAATACTGTGGCCTACTATGAGATGATCGAGGATCTCCAAGTAACTATAGAGGAACTCCAGCAGTAGCACAAAGAGTCCTCCACACTTTTGCACCAAGGGTACGAGAAGAAATATCAGCAGTTAAGTGCTGATAAAGGATATGATAAATTCATCTATGCTTATGAGAAGAAAGAGAACGTTCTAAAGCTTGAGGTTGAAGAGCATAGGCATATCGCCAAGTTGCTGGAGCAAGATAACATTGCCTTGCAAGAGGAGGTAAAACAACTCAAGTCTGCTGCGTCTTCCTCGGGAGCCTTGGTCCCTGTCAATGATGAAGGTTTTTATTTTTTGGAGGTAGAAAATGCCAACTTACGAGATGAGTTGGAAACTTTAAAAAGAGCTGGACCCTCCACTTCTACTCGAGGTCGAGCAAGATCATCTTCTCGGGGACGAGCAAGGGCTGGTTAATCAAGTATAACTATAAAATTATACAAGATAATAAAAAATATAATACCATTCTTAGCATGGAGAGAACAACTGGAAGATATAAGAAGATATGTAACCGATAAGAAAGTCCTCAATGTAAGCTAAAAAATAAAATGTTCATAGTGCATAAGAGAGATACAAAAGTTCCCTAACATAATGTATCAATACAATCCTCAAATGAATATTACAAACCAATCTATGTCTTAACCTATAAATTATAATTTCTCAAAATAAACAAGACAAAAATGTAAACCCTAAACTAGATAAGATAAATACCCACCTCATCTCTGTGTTGAGATCCTGGACGAGAGGGAGGAAAAGTGTGTGCTGACTAGAACAAGGATGCTAAGTGGGAGGTCCAACCCTATCACCTGAGGTCCATATAAAATAGATGGGTCAAAACCTTAATAAGTAATTTAGTTACCAAACTCAAAGAAGTTGTATGAGTAGATGATAAAATCACAATTTATCTAATCTAAATGAACGACACATCCCATAGAGCCTATGCTCGCAATATGGTGGCATGATCTCATTTCATTTCATTAATTAATATTTTCGTTAATTAAATGACACATAACCAACATGTGCCCCTTCCTCTTAGCCATCTCAAGAACATGTGGTACGCTAAATCAAACCGTCACACAACCCATAACTATTTGTCCTACAGTCCCGGACTCCTCAACACATATAATTCATAAACATCACATTACACATCCCTTCGCCACCTGGTATTCACATAGCTAGATATTCTAACACGTAAAATACATAAAAAGTCGATTACACATCCCATAACCACCTTTTGTTCGCATGGAAGGAATTTCAAATTTATTATGATAAACAAACTCCATCTATAATCGTACTCTATTAGTACGCCATTATACAATTATTTTCTCTTGACACACACCCATAAAACCTTATTTATGAAACCATACAATAATGACATTCTAAGTTTCAACCTTCTTATTCATGGTTAACTCATTATTATTGCTACTGCCCCCCTATGAACAAAAATATTTATGCCTTACCGTTGTCCCCCATGAATATAAATATTTCCCCTTTACTGAGATTCCTAGTTACTTGAAACCCATACAATAATTACAAACATTATTAGTGGATCCTGAATATACACACTAGGTCCTGATAGACTGGACCACAAAATATATATCAATAAGAAATGAGAAGTTACTGTTTTTATTCCTCTATTTGGCTAAGTAGATTGGGAATTGTTTTTTCAATTGCCCCAACTTTTTACAGATATAACACTTTCCTTTCGACTATTTACTTTCTCCCTGAGTCTTAACCACTATTTTAACCACCACAAGTTGTATACGAGACTTTCCATTTTTATTCTTCTCCTTTGGGACAAAAGAAGATGTGCCTCTCTCAGTAACCTGAACAACACCCCTTTGCTTGATAATATTCTCCACATCCCGAAGTTTTTTAAGTAGTTTCACCAAAAAGTAATCAAATTTGTTCGTAGAATAGTTTAGGGTAAACTACTTAAAGGACTAAAAGAGTTATTGGAGCATATAATCAATTTGGGTTTCCCCATCGATTTTTGATCTAAGTACCTGTAGGTCCCCTAAGACGGACATTATCTTTAGAATATGATCACGTATGATAGTACCATTAACCATATTTGTCTTTGTTAGCCTTGCTATATCACCCAGTCTTGCAATATGATTCTGACCCTTAAACATGTCCGTGAGGTTTAGAATCATGTCTTAAGCCCTTGGTAGATTCTGATTATTGTGTTTCAATACGTTGGCTAAAGAGGACAATATATAGTAACGAGCCAATTGAAAGCAATGAGCCACTTGATTAGCCTTCTGTCACTTTTGGTAAGCCCAAAATTCTGACTCGAATTCCTCTTCACTAGGCCTGATAGGGTATGGTTCAGTTAAAACAAATTGATATTCCTTAGTAGTGGGGATAGTGTTAGTTTCCATTATAATCAATAAAATTCATTCTAGTTAATATATTTTCCTTTAAGATTGAAGCAAGTGGGTTGAATGTTGATCCCATTTTTGAAATATAATAAACATTATTTAAATAAATTAATTTCAAATTAAATAAGTGAGAATTGACTTTTTATTAGATTTTAATTTGGATTCCCCCTACCACCAATCAGAATTAATCCCATCGAGCATCCTCATTCCCCTGTGAAGTGATATTCCTCGTTGTGAGTTAAAATCATCTCACCCTGAATTAGACATACTTTCAATCTTTTAATTTTGTTATCCAGACAGTCTAAAACACCTTTGTCTAATATAATTGAGTAGCCGACGTCTTTTGGTACTTTAATTAATAATACTTACTTCCTTGGGGATGATATCATTATTTGTGTTTAAGTGTGTACCATCAGTTTTTAATAAAATTAAACTCGATTGTGAAAAACTTTCCCGTTGTGAGGATTAAACTCACTCACATTTCATTTTAAGGAATTGTCACTTAAGAATTATAAAATCCTATGATTCCATGATTAATTTCTTTTGTTATGGAGGAAAGTTAAGCTAACTTGAAGAATTAATCACGTCATATTTTAAAATACCAATGGAGACTGGGGGGTTAATGTTGAAACCCCTCTACCACTTAATATTTTAAACTTGAGGGTATTTTTGAAAAATATTTTATCAATTCTAGATCACTGAACTAAACCACCGATAATATTTCAATTGCTTGTACAAATTAAACTATCTAGTCTCTCTATTTTAATTTCTAAAAAATAAAATCATTTTTAATTATAATAAAAACCAGGGATCATAATTTAATTTATACATTAAATTAACTACACGATTAAATTCCATTTCAGAACAGAATAAATAAATTTTGATTTTCTAAAAAAATCCTGACATGGGACGATCTCATAAATATATCCATATTTTTCACAAAATGTAGGTTCGTAATTAAATTAATATTTAACTCACAAGATTATACAACAACTAAATATGAGTTGATAGAGATATAGCGAATAAATATCACAAGCAATTATATATTAGAAAGGAAACAAAGTCCCCTTCCATCATCGCTAATAATTCTTCCTTGAGCAGAGTGCATTTTGGTCAAAAGTCCTTTGAAGAAGAGCCCATTATGAAACTGTTAGTTGAAGAACACAAGTACTAAACCACCACAACACTACCTATTAATGCTAAAACCCACAATCTCGTGCTTAAGGGTTGCAGTGGTGGTAAGAGCCTCGCGATCGCGCACGGTTTAATCGCGATCATAGATAGGGAAGCCACAATCACGTCTTGGAACCCCATGGCCATTCCCTTCTTTGTGTACCTCCTTTATATGATTCTAGGGTTCTTTCTTTTTTGATAAAAATTACATCGTTTTGATCCTCTAACATCTTTAAAAACTCCATCACTGAATCTTCAAACTTGATCAGAATGCTACCGGAATTCAAAAATATTCCACCACGATTAGAACCCATTACAATGTAGGATTAAAAAAATTAAAAATTATTACATGCTCTCTTAAACTCCTACTTTACATCAATTTTTTCAATATTAAAAAAATAAGCTAATTATTATAACCAAATCGAATCTAAGAAAAATAATTATGAATAAAACATTGTAGGATCCATTCACATAACAAAAATATTTGACCACAATGGAGGGAGTAATTAAATCCTACAATCCATGTCAGTAATGTTGGGTTTTCATTCTTAAATCCATTTATGTCGTTTGTTTTTCAATAAAGACGTATTATATCGGTATTATATCGTTTGTTTCATTCTTAAAGCCATTTATGTCGTTTGATAGATCAAGGAATAAATAAGAAGTTGGTTAAAATCAATTATCATCAAGTTGATTGGACCAAACGAGTATTATATGCTTAATGCGAGAAATCATATTATGTACCCTAACAACTGTGTAAATAAGACATCACCATTCAAGCAATTTTGAGATAATTAAATTGGAGTGCAGTCGTGATTTTTATTGGAATTAATAACGATTAAATAGAGAAATGAAATAAATTATGGGGATGTAGTTTGAGATTTTTGAGTACCTTTTTGGAAGCCAATTTAATTATTTGGTATTGGGTCCCTAGGATATTATATTTACCCAAGTAGCAGACCCTCTCTAAACCCAGTTTATCCCAAGCCCATTACTTATACCTATATATAGTGGTGTAAGCTAGAGTTTTAAGATTAATGCTCATTATTGAGGTATATGAAGGTAGAGAAAAAGTACTATCAATATTTTTGTGAAGGGGTGTAGAGAGAGAAGGTCATATCTCACTCACAACCCCAAGTATTCATCTACAAGAGTGCCAACACAAATAACCTGATTTGAGAGGATCATATACTTGAAGACCCGAGGCTTTTCTAAATTCTAACAAGGTCTTTGAGGATCTTGTAAGGGAATCAATATCAACATCTTCATCAAATTATTTTTCCTAATTGGGATCACCTACAAAATATGCAAAGGTATCATGATTCAAAATCTTAGGCTTATGTTTTAAGCCTAGTTACTGCTTTACTTTATAATGCATGATCATTTAAAGTTGTTGGACGACAAATTTTTTCTTAATGTCAATCCACAACTAGAACAAAACACATACATCCATTCACATATTTTCTAACATGAAAACCTAGGAGTTTTCAATGGTGGACAACATGGATATTTCTAAAACATAAATAATTTACAACTAAGGCACTGATACAAATTGTTAACGATTAATATAATTAAATTTTTTTCATGCTCTACGAGCTTAGATCGATCATGCATTGGAAAAAAAGAAAAAAAAACTTAGTCTAAGACATAGACCTAGGGTTCGAATCATTATACCTTTACAAATCTTATAGATGATCCGAATGATTACAAATATTTGATGAAAAATATGATGATGATGATGATGATGATGATGATGATGATGATTTATTCTACCTCCAAATACTTCATAGATAGTGTTGTATACCTCAGTTCTTCTAGTACATGTTCCCCCTAAAGTAAGCCTTTTATGTGGAAAATACCCAAGATGAAATCTTGATCATTGTTTAGAGGAATAACTTTCTTTCTGTTTACCCCTTCATAAAAAGTGAATCATATATTCCTCTATATATCTCTAACTTTTAGATGTGATTATGGAGATTAAACTCCTTCTCCAGACCCACATATATAGGTACTTCAAGCGGGCTTGGTCCAATTAGAATTTTTGAAGAGTTTGGTCTTATACTTGGGTAATGGACAATACTAAGGACCCAAGACTAATAATTAAATTGGATTCCAAACGAAAATATAAAAATCCAATATTAGTTCCCATAATATAGTTTTTTCTCAGTTTACATATAATTAATTCAACTGAATAATTACAATCAACTCAAATTTAATTACCTCATAATTACTCGAATAATGGGGGTCTTGTTTGCAAATTTAAATGACATGTAATATTATTCCCCGTGTAAAGCATACAATATCCGCTTAGTGAAATGCAATTCTCCGCTAATCAATTTCACCAATATATTATTTGTTCCTTGATAAAATTAACTTATTTTATACTCTACCTAATTATAAAGTAATCCACTGATCAGGTTTACTGGCATGATCACAACTTATAGTTTATCAATGGGTTTCACAATGTAGGATATCTCCCAAATGAGGATTCCTTGAGAATATAATCCCACACATGTCCATACAATGATTACTCAACTTGCGAAGATTTAGACACAATAAATAGGATCGCACCGAAAATAATTATAGTAATAGTTGTTTGAACATTACAATCCTCATAATCCTTAAGATTGATAATCTATGCACCATTTGCAATCGTTGGGGGAGTGTGCAAGTTTAATATTGTTATCATATAGACTCAAATCTCATTCGTGGTTTTTTGATACATTCCTAATATACTAGAACGATCCTCTTTTAACTATGATACAAGTTCCTAAACTACCGAATAGGTTCCCGTAATCAAGATAAAATGCTAAGATCGTACTCGCAACTTTACTGATAGGATGTCAAATCCGTATTTAGACCATGAACTATTTAATTGAACTAGAACCGAAATTCTGATCTTTCATGATTACGCCGAACCCAACTCACAAGAACTCCCACTAAGTTCAATTGACCGATATTCACTCTAAATATCAGACATTCTCATAAACATAATTCTCAATTAAAAATGAACCTAACACATATTTATTAATAAATAAATGCCATACAGGGTTCAAGAATAAAACTCCAACACAATTCCTTTTGGTGCTCAATGAAACAACATTCCTATGGTCGTGGAAATTATTGGCATGGGAGTAGTTTAAAAAATTCTAGAATTTTTAATTGAATTTTGATAGACACACTAACGTGACGGCTTGTTATTGATTGATTTTTAGAGTTCATGCTAGTGGAACCTAAAAACTAACTAATAACAAGTCGATACGTTAATACATCTACCAAAATTAAGTCAAAAATTCGGTTACAGGAGAATTGCTCAAGTAATTTTTGTTGGAGTTGTTCGGCTATAATGGCTGTAACTGGTCAGAAATACCCTTGCCTTTACAGGTGCCAGTAAATGGGTAAATCATTAAGCCCGCAATACTTGGCATGTAATTTTTCCAAACTTTGAACTTGCCTCTATGGTTTTAGACATCACGGTAATAGAACATAATCATTCTTGTAATAAAGTAACCCTTGGAGTTGGAGTATTATGTCCCTCTTGAGTTCATTAGACGTAAGACAACCACTGCCTTTTCCCATGATTGCTATACTATGGGAGATTGGAGAGTCTTTTAGAGTAATTATGTTACGTAAAGTTGCGGGTAAAGTTCCCTTATATATCATGATGCGAGTGGAGTCGTATGTCTTATCTATATTTGAAGCTGGGGTCACATATTTGTCCGGATGTTAGTTAGCTTTGCATGGGTGCTGCTCGATTCGAACGGTTGGAAATTGGTCAAGGATCTTCTGAGAAATGGTAAGATATGGTGCGAAACTGGGGTGTTTGAGACAAATGGCATAACATATTTCATGACTAGGTTTGTATCTCCCTTGATACAAAGTACTTAAATTCCATGACTCAGTGCTTCTGAAAGACCAATTATGAGGGACTCATACTCGGCCTTTTTATTTAATCACGGTAAGGCCAACTTAAATGATTTGGAAATCACCTTGACATCTGTTGAAGTTAGAACAATTCCCAATCCTGCATTTTTGAGTGATGAGGAACCATCAAAGGTGAGGCTCCACTCCTTTAGTTGTTTTGTGCAGATGGCATCTTGGAGCTAATCCCAGAAAAATTTTCTGAAGGTGGCTCTTAATCTTTGCTTGTAAAATTTTCTAAGAGATCAGGAATATGCCTGACACTCGAGGGCTTTTTGGGTTAAGCACTTGATGTCATATTAAAAAATATTAACGAACCACAGGCTTATTTTCAAAGAAATTATTGGGGTAATACCAAGTAATGAGGTGAACAGTGAAGGGAAAAATTTAATGGCATAACTTTTGGCCAATAAAGAATAATGACAATTATTGGCACTCTATGGGTGAGTATCCAGACTCCGACCCTGTAATCACCCCACTAATATAGTAGATTGGTAGCTACACTCCATTTTCTATCTCGAGCTTATAGAGAACCAATAGAATGGGGGGTTAGCGTTAGGTATTGTATGACTGAGATGGTATAATGATTGTTGGTGATGTAAGGATGAGATTTACCCTATCAACGGCTTGATGGTGTCGGTGTGACCACAAGAAGGGTGTAGAAGACTTGAGTAGTTGGGTTAGCGAGTGAGTCACCTCTGCGTAAGTAGATGGTACCTTGCCAAGGACACTCTTTAGCTGCTTAATGTTTTTTCATGGTGGAATGTTAATCGGAAAGTTATTTGGGGGAAATTTGGAGGAGTTATTTGGAGTATGTATCATTACTCATGTTAATCACTATCCGCAATTTGTCCAAGTTCACCTCAATTCCATGTCTCCTTACAACAAAATCATGAAACTTTTGTAAGAAGAAATTTTTAAATTGAGTTAATTTGTATGTTTTGACTTATTTTGTGTTTAGATAAAAATGTTTGAGTCATAAGTTAGGAGTTGAATGTGTTAAACTTTCAAGCATATATCCTGATTTCTTGAAGACGTAGTGGCAAATTTAAAAGATCTACATTATCGTGCCGTGTTTCATGATTGTTTTCATCTTCTTATTCCAAGGATCTCTCAGGTATAAATGCGTATTTATTTTGCGCCTTGTATATTTATTTTTTTGGTATTAGGATTTTATAATATTAGTTTTAAAATGTTTAAATTATTTTTTATTCTCTTTTTAATATTTTGTTAGAAGAAAAATATTTTTTCGCGAGGTCGTGAGAAGAATTGGTATGTCATGCGAACGAGTTACCGTAGATCGTTAGAACAGAGTTCTAACGAGATACCAAATGAGACATTTTAAGTTGTTCTGTTTTCTCGTTTGATGATTCGTTAGAAGTTGTTCGAATGAAATAAGAGGCTTCATTCGAACGAGATGTACCTCATTCAAATAAGCCTACAATTTTTTATTTTTTTTGAGATATCTTAAATGATTTCATCCTTATCTCGATTTTGGAAAACTTCCTATAAATAGGAGTGTGGAGCAAAAATTTTCTTTGAGGAAAAAAATTATGTTTGAGTTACCAAACTCTACCAAAAAGCTCTCCAAAATCCTAGTTTTCATCGAAGTTGTTTAGGATGGAAATCTTCATCCTAATATTCTTTGAAAATCCTACTTTGGGCACCACTCTTCATCAATTGAGAATTTTTTTATAAAGTATATTTTGCCCCTGATTTGTTTACATATGGTGGACTCCGTGTGTCACAGTTGTCACATATGGTGAACTCATAATTATCAAGTGCAAGAAGGCAAATACCGGACGGTATAAGAGGCGATTCTCGTGGAAACTGAATCAGTGGTGTTCAATCATTCAAATAAACACCAGGGAAATTCTCATTCCCCCATTGCTTATAGCAAGGTTGTTTTGAAAAAATTCATTTCTCCCCGAGAATGGGGAATCCATCCTTTAAAAGCGCGAAAATTAAGTTCGCATGCTGGTGGATCCTATAATTACTAGGATTATGTCCAGGCTTGGACAAAAGCATTTTATTACCAAAATGCAGAGCACAAACACACTTGGTTTTTTGTTTTGTGCCCAAATTCTTTGCGAAAATCTTACCCAGGATGGGTATTCAATTGGTGGGACAAATTTGGCCCAGGAATTGATTTCCTCCCTGATGAAATCACCAAGCTTAAACTTTTTCTTCCTTGGTGTCAATTTCATCCCCTCTTAAGAGGGAAAAACAAAGCTCCGGTAGGATTAAACACCCTACTCTTTTTCTCGGAAATGGATATCCCTTGGATCTGGAGATGGGATTTACGATGCAGAGTGAACTCTCTCAATGTGCCTCTTCTGGAACGCATCTTCTCCTATCGATGGTGGAGCGGTGTAGATTTGAAGTCTACAGAAGCCCAGATCAAGCACATTCTGAAACAGAACATGGACTTAGTAGAAGATTCTCCTCCTCCTGCAGATCAGATGATGCCTGCACCTAATCCAATTTTGGATTTGAAGAATGCTATGAAAAAGAAGCATCCCAGAGCTACAGAACAGGAGCTCTCGCAAATGGTAATGGAGTATACCCAGAACCAACTAAAGATCGGAGAAGAAACCTCCCCCAGTGCAGCAGCTAAACCCAGTCTTAGCTCAGACACCCTTAATAGGAATCCTATTCCTATCCCTTCAGATGATGATGACGCATCAATGACCTCTGCTCAGAAAGATAATCCTTTCTTCTGTCTGGCCGGAGAATCTCAGAATCCAGAGGAAGATTTCCTTAGCGGTGACCCTTTCATTAGTGAAATGTTCGATGTTAGCCGAGCCACCAATCCGACGTTAAGGATGTACATGGAGACTCTTAACTCGGCTTGCCCAACAAGACGGTTGGATGATTTACACCCAAGCTCTGGCATGGATGGCCTAGATAATTTGCAGTAACTGGCCCACCTGGCCCCAGTCGGTCACAGAGAAGATGCTCGCCGACGCAAAACGACAAGTTGTGGACCCCCTTCTGCGACCTTTCAACCCATAGGTAGTCACCCATGACTTGCTTGGTCCCACCTGGCCCACCTGGCCCAACAGCCGACACAAGAAGACAAGAGACTTTGTCACGCCTTTCAACGTGGAGGGCCCCTTCTGAGGAATTAATTATTCCTCTCCCTTGTATAAATAGAGGGTTTCCCCTCTTCTTTACTCACGCTTTCATTTACTTATCTCTCTCTCCCTCTCTCTCTATATTTGTAATAAGAACTTCCCGGCTACATTCCGGTGGACTTCTCTTCTCTTTGTAAGTTTTAATTTCTGTCTTTAATTCCAGTCTGTAATAATAAGTTTGTAATATTTCCAGTATTAATTGCTCCGCATATTGATCCTCTACTTGTTGGTATCAGAGCCATGATTGGCTAGTTTGTGTGTTAGTGTTTAGAATGTAATCTTGGTCTGATGTATTATCACGGAACAGTAAACGTTATGATCTTCCAGGCATCGGAACAGTAAAAAATATGAAGTTCTCGATGTACGGAAGTAATGACTGTTACTTTTGTCCGGTATAATGCACGTTTGAACAGTAAATCACTGTTCACCGGCGAGAATAGTATTTTACTATTCACATCAGAATACTATTTTAAATAACCACTATTCACATTAAAATCCTAATTTAAATGGTTACTATTCATATTGAAAACCTAATTTAAATGATAATAATCAGGAGAAATAGAAATCTGGTTGTGATATACTGGCAACTTGTCGCGTAACCGGGTTGCCGTTTAGCCGGGGAGGCGTTAGGCTTATTCCCAAAGTAAATCGTTGACCGCCGGGTATCAAAAGAGATTTCTATTTCGGCTTATTATATTCATTTAACTGGCGAATTTCGATTTAAATAATAATTATTCAGATTCAGTATTTTAATTTGTATATTGTTTTGTTTAAATAAATATTTTTATTTGATTTTTACACTCCTATTCCAGACCATGTGATTATTACATTTCTAAACATTAACATCTGTGTAATGGAAGAACAAACCATAGATACACACACAACACAAGAGTTCACGAAGAACTCTTCCTTAATTGAATTTGATGTTCAGAAGGAACTGAACAGGTGGACTATTCCTAAGGTCCATCCTAAAGTTATATACAACACTAACTGGTATAACTTTCGTAGCAAATATGCTATTAAGACTATGGAACAAACCCTTAGTTTGGACGAGCAAGATAAGAGTATCTAGCTCTTTAAAAAAGAAGATCTTTCAAGTCACATGAAGGAATAAAATTATCACTTTATTCATGTTGGTTTAATTCAAATTGCTTTTAAACCTTTGACTCTTTCTGGCATGAACGCCTGTCTCCAAGCTACACTTCGTGATGGAAGATGTACTAATTTTAGACAATCTTTGATGGGAGCAATCGAAACTAGTTTATGTAATGGACCAGTTTATTTTGATGCGTTTCCAAATATAACCTTGTCTTTAACCCTGGGGGAGGTTTCTTCTCCGATCTTTAGTTGGTTCTGGGTATACTCCATTACCATTTGCGAGAGCTCCTGTTCTGTAGCTCTGGGATGCTTCTTTTTCATAGCATTCTTCAAATCCGAAATTGGATTAGGTGCAGGCATCAACCAAGTTACTGACCCTGACATTAAGCTGAAGCTTATTCAGTCTTGTTACGCCCAGGAACAAGTTCGTATTCCTGATTCTTCTAGAGATTACAGCCTTAAGGAGGTTCTTAATCGTTTAGAACAGTCTGGCGTAAATAACAAACCTGCTAGTCTTAATGATCTAAGACATGAAGTTAATACACTTAAAACTGAGTTAAGACAACTTAAGTTACAGCATGACAAGATGCAGACTGAAATTGATAGTCTCAAGAATGCTCAGAAGCATTCTGATCCAGGAACTTCAGACACTACTCCTAGTACTGAAGATTCTGTGGATTATCTTGGTGTTATCAGCCGTGTACCAAGCCAAAAATGGTATACTACTATCAACCTTGTGATTAACAAAGAATTTTCTCTTTGTAACATCATTGCCCTTGTTGATAGCGGTGCTGATATGAATTGTATTCAGGAAGGAATTGTTCCTACTGATACTTTGAGAAGACTACTCAATCTTTGTTTAATGCTAGCGGAGATAGCATGGGCATCAGGTTTAAATTAACTAATGTTGCCATCTGTAACAATGGAATTTGTTTGGACAGTACCTTTCTGCTTATTGGCGATTTATCTCAACAGATAATTCTAGGTACTCCCTTTTTATCTATGCTTATGACTATCGATAAAATTGACTCTAGTGGTATATACACCACTATTCAAAATCAAAAAATTGTTTTTGAATTTATCACAAAACCTGAGATTAAGAAAATTAACTCTTTGACTAATAACATTATTTTCAAAGAAAACCATCTTAATTTTCTTCAAAAAGAAATCTCTAATCTCAACATTAAAAAGAATTTAATGTCCCCAAATATCATTAGCAAAATTCAGACTGAAAAAGGTCAGTTAACCTCTGAAATTTGCAGTGATATCCCAAATGCTTTTTGGGACAGGAAAAAACATATTGTTTCTCTTCCTTATGAAAAAGATTTTCATGAACTATCCATTCCGACCAAAGCTAGACCCAGTCAGATGAAGACTGAGCTCCTCGATCTTTGCAAGGATGAGATCCAAAACTTGTTAGATAAAAAGCTTATAACTAAGAGTTATTCTCCTTGGAGTTGTACTGCTTTTTATGTTAACAAGGCTGCTGAAAAGGAACGAGGTGTTCCAAGGCTTGTAATTAATTACAAACCCCTTAATACGGTTTTGCAATGGATAAGATATCCAATTCCTAACAAAAAGGATTTGTTAGATAGGTTGCATTCTGCCAAGATTTTCTCAAAAATTGATTTAAAATCTGGTTATTGGCAGATCCAAATTTCTCCACAAGATCGATATAAAACTGCTTTTGTGGTTCCTTTTGGCCATTACCAATGGAATGTTTTACCTTTTGGGCTTAAGAACGCCCCTTCTGAGTTTCAAAATATCATGAACGATATTTTTAATCCTTTTTCCGATTTTTCAATTGTTTACATTGATGATATCCTTATCTTCTCTGCATCAATTGACCAACACTTTAAACATTTAAATTTTTTTAAAGATGTTGTTAAAACTAATGGTTTAGTTGTCTCCGCCCCTAAAATGAAAATTTTTCAAACTAATGTAAGATTTTTAGGGCATAATATTGGAGAAGGGAAGATACTCCCCATTGACAGAAGTATTGAATTTGCCTCTAAATTCCCTGGCGAGCTCAAGGAAAAGACGCAACTTCAACGATTTCTGGGTAGTGTCAATTATATTGGCGACTACTACAAAAATCTGGCACAAGATAGTGCTATTCTCTACTCAAGATTAAAAAATAATCCTGCTCCGTGGACTGATGAGCACACTAAAGCGGCAAATTTGTCCCACCAATTGAATACCCATCCTGGGTATGATTTTTTCAAAGAGTTTGGGCACAAAACGAAAAACCAAGTATGTTTGTGCTCAGCATTTTGGTAATAAAAAGCTTTTGTCCAAGCCTGGACATAATCCCAATAATTGTAGGATCCACCAGCATGCGAACTTAATTTTCGCGCTTTTAAAGGATGGATTCCCCATTCTCGGGGAGAAATGAATTTTTTCAAAACAGCCTTGCTATAAGCAATGGGGGAATGAGAATTTCTCTGGTGTTTATTAGTATGACTAAACACCACTGAATCAGTTTCCACGAGAATCGCCTCGTATACCGTCCGGTATTTGCCTTCTGGCACCTCATAATTATGAGTATCAAGATACTGGGACTTTATTTCCCAGGGAGAAGTCATCTGCTTCTCATCCTCATCATTGAGGATTAGTACCAATTCCGAAGTCCTTTGATTAGGAAGGAAATTGTACTTAATAGTTTCCAAAATCTCTTTAGCAGATTTCTTCTTGCTGAAGGGGTTAAGAGGTTATTCACGATGATCTTTTCTTTACCAGGACGGCGAGAATACCCGCTGCTGTTGCCTCTACCACGCCCACGAGAGGGGCCACTCATTGGTCCTGCAAAAACTCTCTAGTTAGAAAATTGGGAAGAGAGTTATTTTCCCCTTTGATATGTTCTATATCAAAATCGAAAGCAGATAAGTTTGCTTGCCATCTGGCAAAAATCTGTTTAGAAACAATGTTTTCAACATCTTTTTGCAAAACCTGTTTAACAGCACTGCAATCAATTCGCAGCAAAAAATTCTGATTTAATAAATCATCTTGAAATTTTGAAATGCATTTAACGACATAAAAGATTTCTTTCTTTATGGTGGAGTAATTTTTTAAGGCATCTTTCCAAGATCCCGAAGTAAAACGAACAAGTTCTTCCTTTTTAGTTAAAGAATTTATTTGTTTTAAAATTCCACCAAACCCTAAATCAGAGGCGTCAGTCTCGACAATTTTGAAAAAAGAAGGATTTGCTAAAGCTAGACAAGGCAATTGCTTGACTTTCAGTTTAATTTTCTGAACCGCTTTAGTGTGCTCATCAGTCCACGGAGCAGGATTCTTTTTTAATCTTGAGTAGACAATAGCACTATCTTGTGCCAGATTTTTGTAGTAGTCGCCAATATAATTGACACTACCCAGAAATCGTTGAAGTTGCGTCTTTTCCTTGAGCTCGCCAGGGAATTTAGAGGCAAATTCAATACTTATGTCAAGATACAGGGACTTTATTTCCCAGGGAGAAGTCATCTGCTTCTCATCCTCATCATTGAGGATTAGTACCAATTCCGAAGTCCTTTGATTAGGAAGGAAATTGTACTTAATAGTTTCCAAAACCTCTTTAGCAGATTTCTTCTTGCTGAAGGGGTTAAGAGGGGGAGCATTCTTCTCCCTGTTCTTCGCACTCTAGCGTAGGAACTCAACATAATCCTGTATCGGAGGATATTGATCATCATTCACGATGATCTTTTTTTTACCAGGCCGGCGAGAATACCCGCTGCTGTTGCCTCTACCACGCCCACGAGAGGGGCCACTCATTGGTCCTGCAAAAACTCTCTAGTTAGAAAATTGGGAAGAGAGTTATTTTCCCCTTTGATATGTTCTATATCAAAATCGAAAGCCGATAAGTTTTCTTGCCATCTGGCAAAAATCTGTTTAGAAACAATGTTTTCAACATCTTTTTGCAAAACCTGTTTAACAGCACTGCAATCAATTCGCAACAAAAATTTCTGATTTAATAAATCATCTTGAAATTTTGAAATGCATTTAACGACAGAAAAGTTTTCTTTCTTTATGGTGGAGTAATTTTTTAAGGCATCTTTCCAAGATCCCGAAGTAAAACGAACAAGTTCTTCCTTTTTAGTTAAAGAATTTATTTGTTTTAAAATTCCACCAAACCCTAAATCAGAGGCGTCAGTCTCGACAATTTTGAAAAAAGAAGGATTTGCTAAAGCTAGACAAGGCAATTGCTTGACTTTCAGTTTAATTTTCTGAACCGCTTTAGTGTGCTCATCAGTCCACAGAGCAGGATTCTTTTTTAATCTTGAGTAGAGAATAGCACTATCTTGTGCCAGATTTTTGTAGTAGTCGCCAATATAATTGACACTACCCAGAAATCGTTGAAGTTGCGTCTTTTCCTTGAGCTCGCCAGGGAATTTAGAGGCAAATTCAATACTTCTGTCAATGGGGAGTATCTTCCCTTCTCCAATATTATGCCCTAAAAATCTTACATTAGTTTGAAAAATTTTCATTTTAGGGGCGGAGACAACTAAACCATTAGTTTTAACAACATCTTTAAAAAAATTTAAATGTTTAAAGTGTTGGTCAATTGATGCAGAGAAGATAAGGATATCATCAATGTAAACAATTGAAAAATCGGAAAAAGGATTAAAAATATCGTTCATGATATTTTGAAACTCAGAAGGGGCGTTCTTAAGCCCAAAAGGTAAAACATTCCATTGGTAATGGCCAAAAGGAACCACAAAAGCAATTTTATATCGATCTTGTGGAGCAATTTGGATCTGCCAATAACCAGATTTTAAATCAATTTTTGAGAAAATCTTGGCAGAATGCAACCTATCTAACAAATCCTTTTTGTTAGGAATTGGATATCTTATCCATTGCAAAACCGTATTAAGGGGTTTGTAATTAATTACAAGCCTTGGAACACCTCGTTCCTTTTCAGCAGCCTTGTTAACATAAAAAGCAGTACAACTCCAAGGAGAATAACTCTTAGTTATAAGCTTTTTATCTAACAAGTTCTGGATCTCATCCTTGCAAAGATCGAGGAGCTCAGTCTTCATCTGACTGGGTCTAGCTTTGGTCGGAATGGATCGTTCATGAAAATCTTTTTCATAAGGAAGAGAAACAATATGTTTTTTCCTGTCCCAAAAAGCATTTGGGATATCACTGCAAATTTCAAAGGTTAACTGACCTTTTTCAGTCTGAATTTTGCTAATGATATTTGGGGACATTAAATTATTTTTAATGTTGAGATTAGAGATTTCTTTTTGAAGAAAATTAAGATGGTTTTCTTTGAAAATAATGTTATTTGTCAAAGAGTTAATTTTCTTAATCTCAGGTTTTGTGATAAATTCAAAAACAATTTTTTGATTTTGAATAGTGGTGTATATACCACTAGAGTCAATTTTATCCATAGGCATAAGCATAGATAAAAAGGGAGTACCTAGAATTATCTGTTGAGATAAATCGCCAATAAGAAGAAAGGTACTGTCCAAACAAATTCCATTGTTACAGATGGCAACATTAGTTAATTTAAACCTGATGCCCATGCTATCTCCGCTAGCATTAAACAAAGATTGAGTAGTCTTCTCAAAGTATCAGTAGGAACAATTCCTTCCTGAATACAATTCATATCATCACCGCTATCAACAAGGGCAATGATGTTACAAAGAGAAAATTCTTTGTTAATCACAAGGTTGATAGTAGTATACCATTTTTGGCTTGGTACACGGCTGATAACACCAAGATAATCCACAGAATCTTCAGTACTAGGAGTAGTGTCTGAAGTTCCTGGATCAGAATGCTTCTGAGCATTCTTGAGACTATCAATTTCAGTCTGCATCTTGTCATGCTGTAACTTAAGTTGTCTTAACTCAGTTTTAAGTGTATTAACTTCATGTCTTAGATCATTAAGACTAGCAGGTTTGTTATTTACGCCAGACTGTTCTAAACGATTAAGAACCTCCTTAAGGCTGTAATCTCTAGAAGAATTAGGAATATTATTAATCTCAGGGGGACGACCAAAAGAAAGTTTTTAGCATATTTGCTACGAAAGTTATACCAGTTAGTGTTGTATATAACTTTAGGATGGACCTTAGGAATAGTCCACCTGTTCAGATCCTTCTGAACATCAAATTCAATTAAGGAAGAGTTCTTCGTGAACTCTTGTGTTGTGTGTGTATCTATGGTTTGTTCTTCCATTACACAGATGTTAATGTTTAGAAATGTAATAATCACATGGTCTGGAATAGGAGTGTAAAAATCAAATCAAAATATTTATTTAAACAAAACAATATACAAATTAAAATACAGAATCTGAATAATTATTATTTAAATTGAAATTCGCCAGTTAAATGAATATAATAAGCCGAAATAGAAATCACTTTTGATACCCGGCTGTCAACGATTTACTTTGGGAATAAGCCTAACGCCTCCCCGGCTAAACGGCAACCCGGTTACGCGACAAGTTGCCAGTATATCACAACCAGATTTCTATTTCTCCTGATTATTATCATTTAAATTAGGTTTAACTTACAAAGAGAAGAGAAGTCCACCGGAATGTAGCCGGGAAGTTCTTATTACAAATATAGAGAGAGAGGGAGAGAGAGATAAGTAAATGAAAAGCGTAAGTAAAGAAGAGGGGAAACCCTCTATTTATACAAGGGAGAGGAATAATTAATTCCTCAGAAGGGGCCCTCCACGTTGAAAGGCGTGACAAAGTCTCTTGTCTTCTTGTGTCGGCTGTTGGGCCATGTGGGCCAGGTGGGACCAAGCAAGTCACGGGTGACTACCTGTGGGTTGAAAGGTCGCAGAAGGGGGTCCACAACTTGTCGTTTTGCGTCGACGAGCATCTTCTCTGTGACCGACTAGGGCCAGGTGGGCCAGTTACCACAAATTATCTAGGCCATCCATGCCAGAGCTTGGGTGTAAATCATCCAACCGTCTTGTTGGGCAAGCCGAGTTAAGAGTCTCCATGTACATCCTTAACGTCGGATTGGTGGCTCGGCTAACATCGAACATTTTACTGATGAAAGGGTCACCGCTAAGGAAATCTTCCTCTGGATTCTGAGATTCTCCGGCCAGACAGAAGAAAGGATTATCTTTCTGAGCAGAGGTCATTGATGCGTCATCATCATCTGAAGGGATAGGAATAGGATTCCTATTAAGGGTGTCTGAGCTAAGACTGGGTTTAGCTTCTGCACTGGGGGAGGTTTCTTCTCCGATCTTTAGTTGGTTCTGGGTATACTCCATTACCATTTGCGAGAGCTCCTGTTCTGTAGCTCTGGGATGCTTCTTTTTCATAGCATTCTTCAAATCCAAAATTGGAATAGGTGCAGGCATCATCTGATCTGCAGGAGGAGGAGAATCTTCTACTAAGTCCATGTTCTGTTTCATTTGAAAATTAGGAGAATCACCAAATTAAGTTTAATTTGGGTAATTTGTTTAGTTGATCATAAAATTCGAAAATTTAAAAATAGATGGTTTGCTTCTTTAACACCCTTTGCTATATCAGATTCCTACAACCTATAAAACTTTTAAACCGCCCTTGGTAACCCGAAATACACGCTTTAAGGGATTTATTTACAATTTCTACTTTCTACAGCTCTTAAAGACTTGGCGCAAATCGACAATGTGTGAGATTTCCTTTCGATACTTGACAACTAGTTTGTATACAGAAAAATCTAGCTTGTTATGTAAGAAATAATGAAATGTTTTCATTGTGGTCCTTTGATACGTCCCCCCCTACATTCTTAAGGTTAAAATACATGAACTTATGATAAAAGTTTCCTACAGGAGTGAAAAAAATAGTTATTTTTGAATCAATAGGATCTACACATATTTAGTTTAGCCAACATACCCATCCATAATTTTGTACATTTCATGCCTCGCAGTTGTGTAGACGAGAGTGTCGATAATTGGTAGTGGATACTCATCATTAGCATTAGCACATTTGAGGTTGCGATAGTCGCCATAAACTCTAACTTGTACATTCCTTTTCTTTGTTATTGGGATTATGTTGAATAGTCAAGTTAGATGTTGGATAGGTTCAATGAAGTTAGCCTTAAATAGCCTGTTGACTTCCTCTAATATCTTGACTTGGCTTGAAAAATATTATAGTTTGTCAAACTAGGTACGTAGAGGGTAGGACATTTAACTTATGGGTGATTACTTTTATGTCCAAAGCCGTATCTCTGACTAAGTCTATGCAAATACACCACTGAACTCTTGTATTATCACAATGAACTCCTGTCATTGATCATGAGTCAAGTTTTTGGAAATAAAGAAATATCTCGGGTCATGGTTATCCTTGTTTAAGTTAATTTCTCCAATATTCTATAGTTGGGGAACTTCACCACAAACCGAATATGGTCACAGATTTAAGCGATGACTATGGCTCCAGGTCACGGATGACGTCCATGACCATTTAGGGAATGACTAATATTGGTGGTTATGGAGTTCATCCATGACCCAAAGACACGATCACTGGGACATTATTTTGGGCAATGGTCATGGATTGGTCCGTGACTCGAGGGTCGTGGACCTGAGCCTGAACCAGTTGGGGGCAGTAAGTCATGAACTTGGATCATGACCAATTGTGGTCATGGATGAGTAGTGGTCATGAACCAAAGCTGTGATCATATCCATTTAACAAAAAAATTATTTTTAAGCAACACCGAAGAAAAAAACCCTGTAATCAGCAACCTGAGCATTTCATGACTGCACAACCAGTTCCTATAAGTTACATTAGTCTTGTGAGAGGTGTTCATGCCCCTCTTGGAGACGTTCGGGGGTGTTTTAGGTTTTTCTCCCCAGGGGAATTTTTTCAAACATAAGTCTGCTTATTTGCAAAAAATTTGGTCCTATACTCAAATCGAGAGTCTCATGAATATGTGGTCAGTTCCTATTATTTACGTTGATCTGTGCGAGGTGTTCGTTCCCCTCATGGGGCTATTCGAGTGTTGTTTTGGATTCCCCCCTTAGGTCATGTTTCCAAGCCTAAGTTTGCTTATTTGCCTATATTAGTCCTATTCCTAAATCGGGACTCCCGTGACTATGCAGTCAGTTCTTATGAGTTACACTATTTTCGTGCGGGTGTTCGTACCACTCATGGGGCTGTTCGAGGGCTATTTTGGATTTTCTCTAAGTTTTAGTCCTATTCACAAATCGGGAGTCCCGTGACTACGTGGTCAGTTCCTACGAGTTACATTGATTTTGTACGAGGTTTTTGTACTCCCCATGGGGCCATTTGGGGACTGTTTTCGATTTTTACTCTAGGGGGATGTTTTTAAGCCCAAGTATGGTTATTTTTATATTTTAGTCCTATTCCCAAACTAGGAGTCCCTTGACTACGTAGTCAGTTTCTATGAGTTACATTGGTCTAGTGTGAGCTGTTTGTGCCCTCATGGGGCTATTTAAGTACTATTTTGGGTGTTCCCCCTCGTGGCTATTTTGGGATTGTGGCTTATATTATAGAAAATATATTAAAGTAACTCGTATGAAATGAAATAGAGTCTCATAATTGTGACTTATATTTTAGCAAATGCGCACTTAATTAATCATTAAGGAATGGAATTTTAAAAAATTATGTATATTATGTATATAAATATGTGAGTTAAAGTAAAGAATACTTAGTTCCTTCAATCCATTAAGGCAATGAAATAGAGTCCTGAGTTTGTGGTTGGACCACATTGGATTTGGAACCCCAACATTTACCTTCTTTGACTCTGCACTAGTCAATATATCAACTCCTCGTTCCAAGCATAAAACACGAGGTGCCAACTCTTGGAATTTATTCTTTCAGTCTTCAGCCTCATCTCTAGCTCTAGTTTTGGCACACTTCAATGGCAAAATATTATCTTTCTCTAATAGCCTATTGTATTTCTGTTAAGCACTATTATTTTATACGAGGTACAATTGGTTATCTTCGTTAACGTGGTATTTTCTTGTATGAGGTATATTATTACAGATTGTTCTCAAATATTACAATTTGTCAAACATTATTCCTGGCCCAGACTTGACCAAGAAATAAAGTGGCCAAGTGATAAAAAAATTTGTGTAGTATTTCAATTTTTTCCCTTCTTCGTTGTCAACGTGAATAGGCATATCTTCCTAACCGTTTTCCATTTCATCAACCATAATCTGAGCTTCACCTATCTGCAGAGGTCGATTATGTACCAGAGTTTAAAAAATTACGGAGATGAGTGTGCACATGACAATAACCCCACTATTGGTCAAGTCTTTAGAATAGTACTTCTTTCCATAGTCAACATGAGTGTATGATGATGATCCAAGGCCTGTGGGAGGTGGATACATTGGGGAGGGGAACGTTAAAGGATGCGAGATTTATGATGGGAATGTTGAAGAAGGAAACATTTGTGAAGGGAAAATTAGAGATGGGAGATAGGGGAAACCTTGAAAATGAGTGTAGGGGAAACCTTGAGGAGGCATTGGGAGTCGAAAAACTTGAGTAAATAAGGACACAAAGGGCTTGATTTCACTTGTCAAGACTCCTAGGTTACTTTTAATCTCTTGGACATTCCTATTCGCATTGGATTAACTTTCCTCTTGGCTAGAGATACGATTCTTGATCAAATAAAGCTTGTCCATGAGAGGTGCATTATGTTTTAGTTTGGTATTTAGCATATGTGATCTAACACCTCTCGTCCTCCCTCTTTTATCAGTTATAAAGGCATAGGTCCAGGCATAATTTTTAATGTCATTATAAGGGCTCGAACCTGATTGACTGCTAATGGCCTCGATCGATTCTAGAGTCTCAGCCAAGTGTGGTAGGAATTTATTATCTTTGTATCATCGTGCATGCACGTACAAGTTGGCCCAATTAGGTTTTTCATCGATATCTTGATCGTCCTTTGTTTTATCTAACCATTCATTCTTCAAACCTTCATAGGATTTGTAGCCGAGCCTATGAATATCAATTATTTTTGACTTATTTTTTTCAATTCTTCTCCTTTTGGACAAACTTCTTATCCATAATCTTATTTTCTAGAAAGCTGTTCCATTGATAAACTGATATTTCAAAATTTGGAGGCACCCTGCCCCTCAGAACCACAATGCCAGAGTTCGATGCCCCCTTCGAAAAATATTTCTGCCAAATATTTCTCCGATATGTTCTCAACTATTTAGTAACCTAGGAAATAAACTTTTTATTTGAATGATCGGGGAATGAAAAATGATTGCAGAGTTGGTCATAAATATTATCCTTGATGGCTTGATCAACTAGGTTCAAGTTATATGCTCCCTTGACTCCCACATTCATTTTCCTATACGGCAAACACTGGGATTTAAATCTCAGGAGGTCATTTTTATCACCAATGGTATTGTTCCCGATAAGGGAGAACCCAATGGGCTTCTCCGCATTTGATCAAGAGGTGTCGAAAGCGCTGGATTGTGGCATTGGAGTAAGAGGGTTTTGTTGCCTACTCGTAGTTAGAGTAGTGGATTGAACCAATGGTGGAGTAGATAATTTCTCACCGCGTGGTGATGAAATTTTTTATTGGGGTCTAGGAGATGAGAACCTTATTTGAGGTGTCACCTCATCCCTTGGGACATTATGTCTATTACCGCTCAATATTATTTATACAAAAATAATAAGCGACGAAATCATTATAATAATATAAAATTATAACTACCTAATAAATTTTATGACTATATATATGTATTTACCTTCTCATAACGAGACTTTAAAATATGTTCAATGTGTCTAATCTCCATCCATTCGATTTAGTTTTTAAAAACCAATGAGTTTTTGCACGTGGCTAACTAGGAGGAAACATATCTATGGGTGATATATCGATGTCCGTGACATGAACTCATAACCCCATATTCTCCAACTTAATGGAAATATTCAATTTAGCATGCATATGTTTTCAGACATCACAACTTTGGTCAATCCACTTTGTACGTAGTTGTATCCACAATGGGGGAATATTTATTTTCCGCCTCTCTAATAGAGTAAGTAAGGTCAGGGCTATGTCGGGATTATTTATGTGGAATATATTCTCTACATCATCATTCTAACTTTCTTATATAGAAAATAGAATACAATCGAACAGGTACTCTTGCCGGAGATGAAATCCACAATTTTCAAGGTAATTACATTGCTCGATTTCTTATTCCCATACTTGTATATATGAGTACCCTCTAAATGATGCTCATTAATAAATGAGGTATAAATGCAGTCAAATTTTAACCTCTCATACTCTTATTGCCAGTGATTATCACCATGCCTTATTTTTCCTGAGAAAAATATATAAGGGTGTGAATATGAGTCATACAAGTATGGCTCTAATTAATCATTCGTAGTTATTATTTTTCAACCAATCCAATTTAAATTTATCTTATTTTAACATATGAATCCTATGTGAACCCCGTGTATGAGACGTTTCATCGAGTAAAATTCAATTAAGGAACGCCCCTGATACACTTACATTTAAATAGGGTAATTTTTAAAACACATTTTGTTAGGGTTTATTAAAAGAGAGTATGACAAGAGTTTGAAAGTCTCTGTGTACTAATCAATCAAACATCACTATCTAATAACAAAACCAATAATTGACAACTAGCAATTATCCCGCACTCCTTCAATCGTCTTCATGATAAAACACATATTTATGATAACAATATCTCAAGTAAGGGCTTCTATATGTTCTTGCATAAAAAAGACTTGTAGTTAACTTGTGTTACATCATAAGGGCTCATATATGTTGACATGTAATTAATTTAAATGTGTTACATCATAAGGGATCATATATGTATCAAGTGTCCTATTAAGAATATGGTATAATCTTATTAAGCATGAACAATATTTGAATTATCTAGCTCTAAATTTAAGTTCATCTATTATATTATCAAATCTTAATCGTCAAATTCTACAAATGGTGTCCAAATCTTAAATATCAAAATTTCCATATTTTGGGTTTTAGCGTTTAGGCTTTAGGGTTTATAGTTTTCAATTTATAATTTAGGGTATATGATTTAGGGTTTATAGTCAACGTTTTAGGGTTTAAGTATTTGGGTTTAGTAATTTGGGCTTAAGTTTTAGGATTTAGTAAATAGGGTTTAGGGTATTTTCACTAATTTTAAACATGGGCAATTTTTAGTCATTATGGTTTAGGTGATTAGGTTAGTCATTAGAGTTTATTGATTTGGGCTTAAGTTTTAGGGTTTAGTAAATAAGATTTAGGGTATTTTCAACTAATTTAAAGCTTGGGATTTTTTTTCACTAATTCGGGTTTAAGAATTATAAATACTAAATCAGTTAAAAAATAATTGGGTATTTAGGTATATACACACACACACAAACACATACACATATACATGCACACATACACACATACACACATATATACATACATATACTACACACACATTCACAGACATACACACACACACACACACACACACACACACATATATATATATATATATATATATATATATATATATATATATATGTGTGTGTGTGTGTGTGTGTGTGTGTGTGTGTGTATGTCTGTGAATGTGTATATATATACATATATATACACACATTCATAGACATATACACACACATACGCACACACATGCATAAACTATAATGCCCAGACCCGAATTTTGGCTACCGTTGGGGCAATCCGTACCTAATTCAAGGTGTTAAGAAGGAGGGGGAAATTCCAATTTTATTATTTAAGAAAAGCCTTTAATCACCATTTTATAAGGACCATAATATAATTTAACTGATTCTAATTTAGAAATAGGTTGTCGTTTTAAGTAATTAAGTCAATTAGCAAGATTTATTTAGAAAATTTCATTAAATCCAACGATACTAATAATAAGGGAAATAAACTATAAACTCCTATATTATTACAACACATGGCCCAAAGTTCGAATAAAAGATTATTCCAAATGCCATAAATTCAAATATTCAAAACACATTTTTAAAATACCATGGCAGAGCTCTAACGATGACTAGTACTCTCCAGGGACTTATCAATGTCCTTGCCAATGTCCTTATCGGAGGTATCTGGAGGTGTGGATTTTAACATAAAAATAAGGGTGAGCAAAGTGCTCAGCGGGGCGGGGAATACTAAAAAACTATATTATTATATGAAAATACTATACATATAACATTTATATTAGCAATTTCAGAAACTTTATCACTTAACGAGTACAAATGCGACTACCACATAGTGCAATCCGAGAGATATGCTCATACCCACACTTGTCCATTTTACACTAACTTTTCACATAATTAGAGACCATTTAGTCATCTTTATTTACTGGTCTTCGTTTTACTATTTTCATTAGATTGTCTTTATTACATTTCCTAAGTACAACCTTATATATTTACATTTTCATCATTCCATTATCAACATTATTTTTTTCTAAAAATTTATCAAATAACTGCATATTTTAACGGGCTCCACACCCCCAGCGACATCACCATATGCTCTGGCTTGTGATTTTGGGTCATGCACTCTAGGGCTCCGGGCCCCTGTTAATTATTTTTTGATTGCATCCGAGTCCATAGTAATTTGTTTTAACATTTTATCAAAGGTCCAAACATTTGACCGTTCTTATCATTCTTACGGTTCACATTCATATTTCACACCATTTTCATGCCACTTTATTTATTTCATCTATTCTTCACAAAAACGGCCGATAAGGCCAAACAAGGAAGTCCGACCACTAAAACACTCTACTTTACTAAAATTACCATTTTACCATTTATTTTACTTTGTGAAAAATACATTTCATCATTATGACATCATAAATTGTCATTTTATCTTAAAAAAGACACACTTCATCATTTCACTTCAAGAAAGTCCCCTTTTATTCATATTTCTTAAGAAGGAATACATTTAATATTTTGAAGATCATTTTTACCAAAATGTTCGTTTAAGCCTTATGATCACATGTTGTCTTAAACATCATTATTCCCCACTTTATCAACATTTTTCAACATGTTTAGGGGCTGAATTTTCCATCTTTTTTATTTCATCTTGAAATTCATTTATCTTATTTAGATATCCTCTAGTAACATACTACAAGATTCTACACATGTTAGAATGGATTTCAACAAAAAAATTCCATAAATATAAACCTAAACATAATATTAACATGAAATCATATTTTCTATGCATATTCATCATATTTTAAGACTAAAATGATACTTGTTCCTCAAAAATCCTTTCAAGTTTAGTTTTCTTTAAAACTTTCATTTTTCATAAGAAAACTTTAAATAAACACACTAAAAAATAACTTTAAAAGATTATCTATATTCTAGCATGCACCCTCACATGTAGCTTAGGTTTTAAACTTGAAAACATAATGAGGAAAACCCCATATTGAATTTGAAGAGAAGAAACTAAAAATGATGACTTAAAAGCTCTTAAAACTCCACAAAATCTCCGAGAATTCTCTAACTCTTCTTGAAATCTCCGACAACAACTCTTCAACCCAACTTCTTCCTTGGACAAGGCTTGAGGTAGGTGTTATAAACTTGAAAATGGGTTAAATATTTCTAATACTGATGGTTTAAAGCTTGGGAACAGATGAAGTAGGGATGGAAATAGAGGAGAAGGCTTGGAAGTGAGAGAGAGAATGTGTAAAATCTGATGAAAATGGATAGAAACGGGTTCTCTCTACTTTCACCTATATTTAAACCCAAGTGTCCTTAATCCTTTTACCCTTTAATCCACCAAACCCCTTGACCCTCGTTTGATCTGCTCCATTGGGAGCTTGTCAAATCAAGCCATCCAAGGACCAGCATTGTGATAGAACAAAAATTCTACAAATTTTTTGAATTTCTACAGGATCGTTCGGATGAGATTAGACCTTGTTCGAATGACATTGCATCTCATTCGAACTGGGTTCCAAAGAGAATTTAACGAGGCTATAGTTCGAAGGCCGTTTAAAGATTCGTTAGAACAACCCAAAATTTCTCGTTTGAACTACCAAGAATTGCATTCGAACGATCCCAAAACTTTCTTATATAAAATTAAGTACAATCAATTCCCGTTTTAATTGCACAAAGGCTATAAGAACAATTTAAATTAGACAACCATCCATTATATTAAATCCATGGCCAATAGGCATGTAAATTACTGGAACAAAAAATACAATCTCGTACATGATCGTCACATTCTCCCCTCCTTAGGAGATTTCATCCCTAAAATCAACTCAACTAAGCTAGGCAAAAAGTTCTAAGTGATTTTCACGCATCTCTAACTCGCGTTCCCAAATTGCACCTAATATACCTTAGAACTCCCAAAAGACCTTCACTAACGGGATGACCTTGTTGTGCAAGACTCTGTCCTTATGGTCCAAGATGGGCAAAGGTTTAGTAGGAACGTAAAGTCTTCTTTTAACTCGATGTGGTTTCAATTGACGATGTGCCTAGGATCCGGGACATACTTCTTCATCATAGGCATGTGGAACACACAATGAATGTAGGATAACTACGGAGGTAATGCTAAGAGATATGATACTTCTTCAATTCATTTTCGAATCTCGAAAGGACTAATATACTGAGGGGCAAGCTTTCCCTTTTAGCCAAACCATTGACCGTCGATTCTCTCCATAACCTTCAATATCACATGGTCATCCACCTCAAACTCTAGGCGATTATCAACGTAGTTCTTCTGCCGACTTTGATCCATCACGAGTCTTTATCGAATTACCCTAACTTTATTAGTCATCCCCTTGATCGTGTTCGAGTTTGTGAGATCTCACCTACTTTTACCCAATAAATTAAAAATCTGCACGAACTCCCATAAAGAGCTTCATAGGGAGCCATATCAGTGCTGACCTGATAGCTTTTGTTGTAGGAAAATGATTTAAGATGAAGATTGTCCGCTCAACTACCTTGGAGATCAAGCGCACAATCCCTGAACATATCTTTTAAAATATGAATGATTTGTTTAGACTTCTCATCTATCTCGAGACGGTAAGTTGTACTTATGTTCAAATCGGTACACAATTCATCCTGAATCTTATTCCAAAACCGAGACATAAATTGGGGATATCCATGTTTGAGACTTTCGAGAGAGGAATGCCATGAACACGGATTATCTCTCGGACATACAATCATGCCAACTTAGCCATACTATCGGTTACTCTAATCGATAAAAAGTGAGCGAACTTCATAAGCCATTCCACTATAACCCAGATTGCATCATGATTCCATTCATACCATGGTAAGGATAATCCATATGTGTATCCGTTACTCTAATCGAATAGTATGTGTATTCAACACGGATAATCCGTATGCGAGGTGGACTATCCTTATTTGCGGATATCTGTTTTTCTGGATATCTATATTCATATTGTATTTATTAATAATTTATCATTTATATTAGTTATATATAATTATTATTTATAATATTTATTATAGGTAATGTAAAATATAAATATACAATACAAAAATGTTAATCATCACTTTTCACTCATTTAAAAAATAGAGAAATAATTCCTTTTAAAAAATCAAAAGATAATGAATGGCTTGAAAAGAAAAAAAGAAAAGAATAGAAAAGAATAAAAAGCGAAAAAAAGAAACTCGAATAAAACATTTGACCTAAAACCTTTCTCCTACATTTTACCCATTTTCCCCCTCTCCCTCATTTTCAGCTCACACCCTCTTTTCCAAAACCGTCCCTCTACTGGTAACTTAGTAAGCTCGTCTCCTCCCTCTCTCTCTCACCCTCCCACACACACACACATACAACAACAACAACAACAACACACACAGACACACAGACACACACACACACACACACACACACACACACACACACACATGTACACAACAACACACACACACACACACACACACACACACACACACACATGCACACAACAACACACACAGACGTACACAGCAACTCACACACACAGACGTAGATGCAGACAACAACTATTAGGGAAATATTATTGATTCTAATTTCTAAGTTGTTGATTATGAAATGTTAGATCAATTTGTTGATTCTAAATTGTTGATTACAAACAGTTAGGGCTTGGTATTTCTTTTGACAATATTATTGATATTACTTATTAAAAGAGGCAAGTCAATTGAAAAGGATAAGTAATGTAAACGTATATAGATATTATCCTAATCCGAGAAATCCGAGAGGATATGGATATGGATAATTGTTTTTACTATCCGAGCGGATATGAATACGGATACGGATATGGATAATGGATACAGATAGTGAATACGGATATGGATAGCATGGATTTGCTCCGTATCCATATATTTACCACCCCTACTTACAATACTTTCTGCTGAATGAGCAGTCTAGCTACTACTCCCCAAAGATATGCCCTGTCGCAACCCACTGGACATGAAAATCAAACTTCTGTAACTCACCAAACATCTTTGATCTGTAACATTTCATTTCTACTAACACTACACCAAAAAAGGGGTTTCTCACCTTTTACCCACAAGGAGTTATCAAGGTTAAAAACGTTAAAAAAAAACGCGGAGCCCTTGTCACGATCGTGTCAAAGAACTTGGAAATATTATTTTCACGATCGTGTTAGGGTTAAAAATTATGACAAGAGTTGTATTGCTATCACGGTCCTATCAGGGTAAATGATCTTGAATGAAAATACATATTAAAACACCACTCATTTCTCTCAGTCGCTCAACCACTATCTCTCTCTCTCTCTCTCGTTACCACCACCATCGCTATCACCACTGCCTCTCCTCACAACAAATCAAAACAAGGTATTTTTTCTCATTTAAACCCCATATCAAAACTCACCATATCAAAAATCTCATTGAAACCCCATATTAAGTCCAGATATATGGAGAAAACATTTTCAATGTATGATTCTTAATTTTAATGTTTTTATTTCGATATGGAATAGATAATATGATATTGTTAGATTATACAATTTAGAGGTTAAGTTTGATTTGATTGCTATGCTTACTCATACTTGAAGGTTTAAATATGTTATTGTGATACACTTTACTATTATTACATCTGTTAATGAGTTGGGTTTGAATACTTTGAGTATTTGAGTTAGGTTTCAAAATATGGAATTTTTTTTAATGTTTGGATTAAGTATTGGTTTTTCTATAGTTAATTTTATTTTTATTTCATGTTTTTTAGGCTCATATATGAATCACCACTGACATCGAAAATCGATTGCGCTCACATAAACTACAACAAGCTACCACTTCTACTGCCTTACCACCATTCACCATGCCAATTTAGTAAGTGTTCACGAGCTCTATTTCAAAACTTTTGTTACACAGACGTGTCTATTCAGGTCTATGTATTATCTTGATCCCATTTATATTCCCATAAATAATGTGTGTGTTTATTAAGTGTTATATACAAAATAATTCCAATCAAGACTGAGCCCAAAATCGCATTGGCAAAACTTGATATTTCTTTCTCTTTGACTCATTTAATTGGGTATACATTCATTAAATTATAAAGGAATAAAATATAGTTTGTGAGCTTTCTGATACATTTTGGTCAATATAATGTAATATCTTAGTTAAATTTGAATGTTATTCTAATACTATCACACTAATCTTGATCATTCTAAATTATTATCCAATGCAGATGATTGTTGTAAATTGCAAAGAATAATTAAAATTTAGTTAACCTTATCACCGTAATTTCTCCTCTTATTGATTAAGAACAACAATCTTTTTTCATGAAATGGTAATTTAAACACAAGAACATTGGAAAAGAGAAGAAATTTCACTGGTAGGAGTAGGTTTATGGGTTTATACTTTATACATTGTACACACCTTGATAGGTCCTTAAAGATAGACCCAAATGCATTATAAATGTGTTACTAAAGCGTCTCATTATGAATGGGTTATTAATTAACTAAAGCTTTGTGTACAGATTGGGGATTAGATGTGTGACTAAAGCATTTCACTAAAGCTGATTTTGATACTTTTCTTTTTGTTAAAATGCCTTTTGGTTTAATTCTAAGGTATACATGATTATTGGTTTTTTATATATCTGAGATATGCTTATTGGTTTAATAGTTGTTATGTTTTACTCTTGATCTAAGTCAGACGTGGTTTCACCGAGAAGACGGTGATGGTGTGGTGAAGCATTTCTCCATCCTTAGTTTGAATACTACTATTTATTTCTTTAGTTGGTTTTGTATTATATGAGATGTTAAATATTTTTTGTGACCGTGCAGATCATACTGGTGGTAATTGGTAGAATTAAAATTTCTCGTTTGTCATCAACCGCAGATTGTTCCATCAGAATTCCCATTAAGTTATCAAAATTCCTATTTTGAGCCATTAAAATGCATTTAGTTTTGCATTGACGTTTGGAAAAACTGCATTTAGTTATTTTCTCATAATATTAAATTATCTAGTCATGTATGAATAATATTATTTACTTTTTTGGTTTAACATAGGGGTGTAAGCTTAAATTTAAGGTTTTTTGGTTTTTTGGTATCTAAGTCATTTTAATACCTGATTAAATTTAGGATTTTTCTTTTTAGGTACCTATGTTGTTCTTAAATGTGTTTGACATGGATAAGGTTTATAAGGATGAATTTTGTAGTTATAATGTGTTTGACAATCCACTTTCCCACGTTGATTCCATCGCAATTGTACCATTTCTATCAATTTATCAATGTACTTCCCTATGGATCCAATTTTGTCTATGTTTGACTCTATGTTGGTTGGTTTATAAAGGTTTAGGAGTTGGCTTCACTTTTTCCTTAAGTTTATGGTGGGATAAACTCATTGCTTTTTCTACTTCACCTCGAAAGATGCAAATCATAATCTTGAAATTTTTATATGACAGTAGAGATAATAGATGATCCACTATGACAAGAATTTTTAATTGTGTCATTGCATCCCTCTTATTTAATCCACTACGTCTCGAAATAAAATGGTCTTATCCCTCTTCTTCCCCTCACATATAGTCTCCAATATTTGCAACTTAATTCCCATTAGGAAGTGATCAGGGCCACTTTTGGGAATCCATAAAATCTAGTAAATATCCAATCTTCTATTGCATTAACAATTCTTTCCTTTGTATCAATATGGTTATGGGAATGAGTTCTAATTGTAAGATCTAGATCACCAACCCATAAAATATGTTTTGAAGTGAAGTTTCCATCTACTTTTTTCAACATTCATGACTCTTAATTTTGATTCTGAAAGAAACATAATGCGGGGTTTCTCGCGGATATTGAAATCGCACAATGCATGAACTATCGAGGGGTCCTCCAATCCTCACATTTCCAACATACGATCTTCATTCATCTCGGCGAGGTAGCTTGGAAGTTCGAACATATATTTTCATCGATTTAAAGAGAATAGTTTCAGAACTTTTGTACTTCACACTTTTTATTGGAAGCGACTCTATATATATTGGTATTAAAGATCTTAATGACCAGAATAATCAATTTTTTTGTTTACTTCCTTTAAATGTAACACGAGAACTTCAGTTGGAGTAGTTTAAGTCTTCTGCCCTTTTTATATTTGATATGTAGTCTTTCAATGTTTGTAGTTTTTCATGGTGCAAGTGGAAGGCCTTATTATTGGGTAATGCATTTTTTTGCTGAGAAGATGATGATGAATGGGAAAAAACTTATTTTGCCTTGATATGTTATTTTTAGATGCTCATAATAGAAAAATTCATATGTGTATGTTTAAGAAGATGTAAATTTGTATGTGTTTGGTGAGTAAGTTTATATAGATTTAGGGATTTTAAAATGGAAAATTTTGTTAAGGACTTTGTATTAAGTTTGTTTTTGTGAATCAATGTTTTGGTAGTTATTGATTAAGTTTGTAAGGGAAAATAGTTTAGCTTAGGTTGAGTATTTATTTTATTTGCCAATTTCGTTAGTTTGGCGTATCCCGTTACAAACCATCACGTACGGTCATGACAAATCGACTAAAAGATTGAAAACTTACCATATACCGCAAAGGTATAATTCTATTGGTGTTTAAAATCATTCGTAAGATTTATTTGAGATGTTTATTTTTTATTTAAACTGAGGCTAGATTTTTTTATGAAAAAACTAAAATTTTTAAACCTCGTTCAAATGAGATCAGCATCTCGCTTGAATGAATTTGCCTTGTCATTTGAATGGTTGTTTGATCTAACATCGAACAAACATCCAACGTGGGCCTTCTATATGAATTTATTTGAAGCTCGTTAGAAGCTGGTTCAAATGAAATTGGAGTCTCATTTGAACGAACTCTATTTTCATTCAAATGAAATGCCTTTCTCGTCTGAATGAGCTTTAATTTCATCCCAACGAGCTGCCACTTTGAATTTTTTGCATGACCTATAAATATCTATTTTGAGTCCAAATTTCATGGGAATTTTGCCAAAATGATTTCTGCATATCTGTTGTAAAAATTTTCAACATTTTTGTTTACCAAAACACTTTTGATCCATAAACACATCCCCAAATATATTTTGTGAATCGATTTTGAACCTTAGTTGAGTTATATTTATTGGGGAGAGATCATCTCTATGGCTGACTTGTGAAGCCGAATAGATCACGATTGAAGCCTGAAGGTTGAATAGTGATCGATGGATACTCAAGGGTATCGCAGCCTGTGGACGACTCCGCAAGGAGTGGTGTTTTTTAAAGATTCTGTTAAGATTGAGCATTACACTTGTGGGTGATATCAAGTACTATTATAAGTCAAATGTCTTGTAAAGTTTCTATAGTGCTGATATAAAAGGTTTTTCCCTGAAAAGGGATTTTTACTCAGTTGTCGTGTGATTGCATGTTTTATTTATCTGGTTTATCACTTGGATGCATGTCTTAGGATAATAAGATAAAATTGGATTAGTGTTTGTTGGCATTAATTATTTAAATCATTCTATTAAGATCACAAAAGAACTCTAAAAAGTGGTATCAGAGCCGGTTACACAAAATTATTGTGTGATTCTTTTTCCCCAAATTTTTTGTTTGATATCAATTTTTTTGAAAACTTATTGATCTTGAAAAAGGCAGAATTTTAATAGATAATTTATATAATCGAATGCCCATATTTGATGGTTTCAATTATGCCTACTGGAAAGAATGAGTGAGGTCAGTTTTAAAAGCTATTGATGAACGTGTTTGGTTAAGTTGTGAAGAGGGTGGAATCCTCCCACTGTCACTATTGACAATATCGTTGGCCTTAAACCTGTCTCTCAATGGACGGAGGATGACTTTAAGCGGAGTAAATTATCTCTCGCGGCTTAAGTGCTATTTCTGGAGCCTTCATCCCTAATGAGTTCCACCGCATATTGACGTACATCCCGTCTAAGGAAGCTTGAGATACCCTCCATCTCACTCATGAGGGTACCAATGCTGTAAAGGAATCCAAGCTAAAAAATTTAACCACCCAATTTGAGAACATCACCATGCTAGAGTTCGAGTCTTTTGACGAGATTTATACGCGATTGTCGGACATAGTTAATAATAGTTTTAATTTGGGTGAGAAGGTTCCTGAAAAGATAGCTGTGAAGAAAATTTTGAGGTCCCTCCCTGCCTGCTTTATTTCTAAGGTTACCATACTTAATTCGTTAGGGATATTAGACACTCTCAGGTTAGAAGAACTTATAGGAGATATTTAAGCATATGAGATTGATATGTTTCCTAAAACTATTAATCCTAAGGATGTAGGTATTGCTTTAAAGACTCAAACTAAGAAAATGAAGAAAGAAAAATTTTGCGAGTCTAAATCTGAAGATGATTTTGATTTTGATGACTTAGTGCTTTTTGCGATAAATTTTAAAAAATTCTTAAATTTTCCAAAGAAAATTCTTCCAAAGAAAAGATTTTTGAGGAAAATAAAAATAAGAATAAGGGCACGAGCATGGGAGAGAAAGAAAAAGCGATTAGGTGTTATGAATGTGAGGGTTAAGGGCACAAGGCACATGAGTGTCCCACTAGGCTTAAAAGAAAGGGAAAGAAAGTTGCGAATAAAGCCACTCTTAGCGATAATGACGTCGATCCGGTTGATTCAGGCGGAGAATCACCTCATGAACCATGAGTTGCGTTCATGGATAGTCACGTTAGAACTTCTAGTTTTTTCCATGCCGATGAGGACATATCTAAACGTGGGAGCCTGGATGATGTTTCGATTCATTATGAAGATAATGAGAGTGAGGATGAGAATTTGAGTGAGGTAGGAGGTGGTCTTTAAAAGGCATTTAGTGATCTATACACTGAGACTTTGAAAATAAAAAAGGATAAATTAAGATTTGTCTCTTAGGTTGTTAGATTTGGAGAAAGAGGTGGAAGTTTTGAGAGGGTGTGAGGAATTGGTAAGTCAACTCAAGAAAGTAAAGATTTTTTTATATGAGGAGTTAATTGTTTTAGGTCGGGAAAAGACCGATTTGACCAACAATGTGTCTAGTCTTATGGGAGATCTTAAATATTTAATGGAGACTTGAAAGAAACTTGAATCACGTGTAACCTAACTCGAGAGTGATCTCAAATGTGCTCAGGAGGTTAAGGTCACTTTCGAGGACACATATAAGAAGGTTGGAAAGACGTACCTCGGTCCCTCTTTAGGTAATGTAGAGAGGCAATGAATAGGTTATGATGGGGCATCCACTTCCTAAGCCACACTCGAGCTGGTTCTCGAGTCTGTGTTAGATCCTTATGTCCCTCAATCAAACCCAGCTAGGAGAGCTCGTCCTAGATGTTTTAAAAAAGGTGGATCCAATCCCGTTTATATTTGTACTCATTACAAATAAGGAGGTCACCTTAGAGAGTATTATTAAAGCTAGGGAGAGTGTTTTCTAGGTACGTTCTCCAGTATGCTTGCACACAAGTTTCCACACACACTCTCACACATGTTGCCCTACATGTTCCCGCAAATCACTTGAGAGATTTTAAGAGTTTTCGAGAGCAAGTAGAGTATTTAGTCAAGACTTTAAACAATTTAATGAAGGGTTTTCATAAGATGTCATCTCCTTTGAAAAACTCCTTGGGGGCTTGATGATTGAGGTTGCGATTTGTTTCCAAGCATATGGTGTTTTTCATGCTCATATATTATATCCCTACTGCTAATGTGTACAATCATTGTACTTATATTTTTCATTTTGATATATAATAATAGAAAAATCCAAAAAGATTTTTATTGTTTTGTAAAATTTTAAAAAATACAAAAATATTTTCAGTTTTTTAAGAAAAAGTGAAAAAGGCAAAAAGATTTTATTTTATAAATTTTTTGAAAAAGATAAAGGAGTTTTGTATTTTTTTTCCTCACCGTATATGGATGAACATTAAAGATGTTCTAGTCACCCATTCATTCCATATCCACGTGACTGATTTGTAGTTTTTTGAGATGTGACATCATTACATATATGTGCTTAATAATGTGTGGAATCATTAAGTTGTGATTTGACGATAACTTACTACATATTTTAATCCTCGTCTCCTTTATTGCACACGAGCACGAGCTTATATGAGTATTACACTTGAGCCCGAGCTTATATGAGTATTACACTTACCTGTCATATGTCGATCATAGTGTTTTTATTTCAATTTTGCTTTAAGCCGAATTAAATTTAAAAAATGAGATAAAAAGTTGTGCATGTATGAACCATTGTCCGAATTTAAATAATTTTTTCGGTAATAGTGTTATGTATTAATCAATGAAAAATGGATACAAAAGACAAAGTCTTTGCATTAAAATCCACCATTTGCAATGAAAAGAGACTAAAAAGATTAGAGGCACATAAAATAGAAGTGTCAGGATAATTTTTTTTAACATTGATGCTTTGCTATAAATGAGCAGTAGTTTCTTTAAAATAATTGAGAGTATTATTTCTATATGTGAGATTTTAAGGGAGTTGAATCGAAGATCAATGGGTTTTACAAAATTATAAAAATCTCGAAAAAATATTACATCGTTTTGGGCATCATTGGTGTGAAAATCACTCACGGTATTATTTTTTGATTAGGTTAAGTCAAATTCACACGAGTTCACAATCTTTTATACCTAAGGTAGACTTTGAGATCATTCATTAATGGTGTCTCAATTCTTCGTGCACATGTGTTATGTTTGTCTGCGTTGATTAACCTATGGAATATGTTCACACCCCTGCATTTCACTTCCATGATTCGGGTGTTTTTATGTTAATTCACGATTTCTTATATTTGTAAACTTTTATACTTGATTTTTTTTTGAAAAATTTCAAAAATAGTAGGTGAATGAAAACCTTGAGATTATTATTGTATATGCACCATTTTAATCTTTTGTGATGATATCTTCTTTATACATGATGCTTTGAAAATCATGCTTATGTTTCTACTTCTTTGTCTATTTCGGACAAAAAGGGGGAGAACAAATTAAAGGAGATATTTGATTTGATGGTGAGTTTGATTTATGGGGTAGATTGCTTTATGCGTGTTGTTTTTGTTTTCTATTTCAAGCTCCATGCATCACGGGGTATTTTTCGTTACTTCATGTGTGTAGACACCTTATGCAAAAATCAAGACACACCGGATGAAGTCAAAGTAGCCCAAGGGAAACACAAGAAGAAAAGAAGACAAAATATTATGCCATTCAATTTCTAGGGTTGGGAAGGGTATTAAATATCTTTTTATTTAGAGAATATTGTATGTAATTTGGATTTTGGTTAGGTTTGTAAAGATTTGTAACGGAATAGTCAAAGGGGGAGATTAGTAAGGACAATACTTTAGCTTAGGTTGAATATTTGTTTTATTTGCCAATTTGGCTAGTTTGGCGTATCCCGTTACAAAGTATCACGTACCATCACGACAAACCGACTCTAAGATTAAAGACTTCCCTGCATCCCACAAAGGTATCATTTTATTGGTGTTTAAAATAATTCATAAGATTTATTTGGGATGTTTATTTTTTTATTTATATCGAGGCTGAATTTTTTATGAAAAATATTTTTTTTACCCTTGTTCAAACGAGATCAGTTTCTCGTTCGAACGAATTTGCCTTGTCATCAGAAGGTTCATTTGATCTTACATTGAACGAACATCCAACGAGAGCCTTCTATTTGAATTCGTTTGAAGCTCGTTAGAAACTAGTTCAAATGAGATTAGAGTCTCGTTCGAACGAACTATGTTTTCGTTCAAATAAAAAGCCTTTCTCGTTTAAACCAGTTCAATTTCATTCGAATGAGCCACCACCTCGAATTTTGTGCACGACATATAAATATCTGTTTTGACTCCAAATTTCGTGGAACTTTTGCCAAAATGATTTTTCATATTTGTTGCAAATGTTCTCAATATTTTTCTTTACCAAAACATTTTGATTCACAAACACATCTCCAAATATACTTTATGAATCGATTTTGAACCTTAGTTGAGTTATACTCATTGTAGAGTGATTATCTCTATGACTGACTTCTTAATATGGAAGGATCACGACTGAAGACTGAAGGTTAAAGACTGATCAGTGGATACAAAGGGTGGAATGCCCCATGTGGACTGCTCATGAATGAGTGGTATTCTGTAAAGCTTCTGCGAAGACTGTGCATTATATTTGTGGGTGATATCAAGTAGTATTGTAAGTTAACTATCTTGTAAAGTTTTTAAAGTGTTGATATAAAAGGTTTTGACCTAAAAAGGAATTTTTCCTCAGTTACTTTGTAATTGTATGTTTTATTTATCTGATTTATCACTCAGATGCATGGCTTAGGATAATAAAATAAAATTTGATTTGTGTCTGGTGGTATTAATTTATTTAAGTCATTCCATTAAGATTGCGCAAACACTCTCAAAGTTATATGCGAGAGTGCATAGTTCCCATTTTTGATTATTTGATGGTTCTTCGCTATTATAGTTTTGATAATTACCATTTAGCTAAATATGTTTACAAGTTTTGATAGTTTGCTAACATTAAATATAAATTCTACGATTTTCTTTGTCTCTGATATGTATGTATGCCTTCTGGGTTTTAAAATCACGGGTTTTGAGGTTCAAAACTACATGCGGGTTTACAATTTCATTTGGTATTGAAGTTTTCAATACACATTGATCTGGGTTTCATTTTTCCTATTTAAGATTGGAGAGAGTTTGGGCTTTGGTTGATTTTTTAGATTTAAAAGACCAAATGTGTGGTTTTTAAACCATGCATCTAATGTTTTATGTTCTTCCTGAATGTGCTTTGGTCATTGAGGAATTTTAAGAAGTAATTAACTCCCTCTTTATATGTATTCACTGTTATACTCTTTGACACTTGCTTATTGTCCAAGCAATTGCCCTACATGTATGTGTTTTATTAAGTTAACAACTAATTCTAAACCCAAGTTTGTTATGTTTTTAGGTATTACCAGATCTCAATTATTACATTTTAGGAATTAACAAACTATATCCCTTGTTACCTTCTTAATGTTCACGATCTAGGATTTCTTAGACTTTATTATTATTTTCCGTCTTTCATCCTTGTGAAAATTTCATCAATCTTAATATGCATAAAAGATGATGTCAATATCAATATATTTCAAATTACTCAATAATTTCTTTAGCAATCATGAAGTTAAATCAAAGTCTTGTTACTCCTCTTGAGTACACAGTAACACCTTCTTCTATACTGTAAGGACATAAATTTCCAATTTAGTCCCAGCATTATTTTGACTTAATTCCGTGAACAAAACGGTGTTTGTAATATGTCATACGGAGATTTTATTTTGTCACGATCCCACTTGGTCTATGATATATTGAAGAAATTGAAAACGTTGGGGCAAAGCTTCAAATAATTAATCATGCCGAAGTTTAATTGGTGCAAGTTTACTCGTCTTCAAGTTAAATGCATTCCAAGATCACTCAGGCATAAATGCATATAATTTATGGTGCTCGGAATTATTTTTATAAAAGATAAGGATGTATTTTTATAAAGAAAAATGTTTTAAAATGTTTTTAAAAGTGTTTTGAATGGTTTACACTACGTTTTATTCTGATAAGTTCGAATAGGAGTTTGACTTATTTGGATCTCTTTTGGAAGAGACGTTTTAATCAAAAAGTCAAACTGACACGTGGGCTCGTTCAAACGACAACCAGTCTCATTCAAACGAGATGGGTATGTCGCGCGAACGATAGCCCTATGTCGTTCGAATGACATGATTTTTGAGGCAACGTTTAAATCTTATTTAAAGTGTGTTTTCATCAGAATTAAGTGTGTGTGCATTCGGGGATAATAGTTTACGAACTGTACGAGTTTGGCACATATTTTCTAAGGTTTAAAAAGCTTAAACACATCCTTAAAGTTTGCAAAGATCCGAGTTATCATTCTTATATGTTTACGTGATGTTACTGCACCAAGTTTGTTTGTTCTACACTTGAACATCAAGGTTTTGCGGTGAAGAAAAGAGAATGACTTCTTGTTCGACATCGTAGAGGTATAAAATCCATTCGGTGGACACCGAGACATACGTGGACGCGTGAGTTATGGACAGGTATCGTGGAAGATGAAATTTCTGTGTGGGCACTATTGAATAACGGTAGAATATCAGAAGGAGCATCAAGACCCATGGGGATAGAGTCATTGAGTAAGGCTAATCAGTCTTTTGTAAAACCTTTGTTCATAGTGATTGTCTGGCTTGGGACGTCCGAGGTTGTTTTCCCATTTTGGGTTTTTTTCTCATACATCCGGCGTTGTGAGTATTCTTTTCTTTACTTTACCTGCTTTAATCACTAGATGTATGTTTAGGATTAATCAAGATATAATTGGTTTAAAGTAAGAATTGGGTTTTCACAATAACTTGGTTTGGTGCACATGAAAAGTTGAATAATTTTTTTAGTAAAAATTGGTTTGATTTGAAAGACACATAAGGGCCAGCCCGTTTCTAAAAAGATGTTGGGGGAGATTTGAGCATGTTTTGGATTATATATTTTATAAATTGGTATTACAAATTGGTAGTTTAAATTTGGTATCATTTTGTGCTCAAACTGTTTAACAAAATTTTTTCAGAGTTTATTCATATTGGTATCTATTGTTATTTGGTATCATTTGGCTATATATATTGGTTTCATTTGTTCCTCCATAATTCACTGGGTATTTATTTGTCTATTTCATGTGTGTAGGTATGCCTTAGCGATTTTAGATTTTAAGTCTACACCACATTCAGACAATTCATGCTTTCCGGTGCTATATATTCTACTTCGTGACCTGTATTTTTGATTTGGGGTTTATGGAATGGGATTTAGGCGTCATACGGCTTGACGGACCGACTTAGGCATTTCACTGGTTTAGTTTTGTCCCGAAATAGTCAAAGGGGGAGATTTGTAAGGACATAAATTTCCAATTGAGTCCGTGTATTTTTTTGACTTAATTTCGTGAAAAAAACTGTGTTTGTAATATGTCATAGGGAGATTTTATTTTGTCACGATCCCACTTGGTCTATGACGTATTGAAGAAATTAAAGACATTGCGGCAAAGCTTCAAAGAATTAATCATGCCGAAGTTTAATTGGTGCACGTTTACTCGTCTTCAAGTTAAATGCATTCCGAGATCACTCAGGTATGGATGCATATAATTTATGGTGCTCAGAATTATTTTTATAAATGATAAGGATGTATTTTTATAAAGAAAAATATGTTAAAATGTTTTAAATGGTTTATACTACGTTTTATTCTGATAAGCTCGAAAAGGAGTTTGACTTATTTGGATCTCTTTTAGAAGAGACATTTTAATCAAAAAGTCAAAAAGTCAAATTGACACGCGGGCTCGTTCAAACCACAACCAGTCTTATTCAAACGAGATGGGTATGTCGCGCGAACGACAACCCTATGTCGTTCGAACGACACGATTTTTGAGGCTGCGTTTAAATCTTATTTAAAGCGTATTTTCGTCAGAATTAAGTGTGTGTGCAATCTGGAAAAACTGATTACGATCCAGTACGAGTTTGGCACATGTTTTCTATGGTTTAAAAAGCTTAAACCATCCTTAGATTTGCAAAGATTCGAGTTATCATTCTTATATGTTTACGTGATCTTTCTGCACCAAGTTTGTTTGTTCTACACTTAAATTTTGGGGTTTTGCTGTGAAAAAAAGAGAAGGACTTCTTGTTCGACATCGTAGACGTATCAAAGCCATTTGGTGGACAACGAGATACACGTGGACGCGTGTGTTGTGGAAAGGTATTGTGGAAGACAAAATTTCTACGTGGGCACTATTGAAGAACGGTAGAAGATCAGAAGGAGTGTTAAGACCCTTGGGGATCGAGTCATTGAGTAAGGCTAATATGTCTTTTGTAAAACCTTTTTCATAGTGATTGTCTGGCTTGGGCCGTCTGAGGTTGTTTTCTCGTTTTGTGTTTTTTCTTCGTACATCCGGCGTTGTGAGTATTCTTTACTTTACTTTATTTAATCACTAGATCTATGTTTATGATTAATCAAGATAAAATTGGTTTAAAGTACGAACTAGGTTTTCACAACTTGGTTTGGTGCACATTAAAAGTTGAATAATTTTTTTGATAAAAATTGGTTTGATTTGAAACACACATAAGGTCCACCCTGTTTCTACAAATTGGTATTAGAGCTAGAAAACATATTTTATTTGTTTTTTGATCCCGTGTGTTTTCAAAGAAGAATTTTGGATATAATGAATTTTCTCGAACTCTCATTTTTTATGCCAGTAATTACACTTATTGGAAGATGAGAATGAGATGTGCATTAAAATCTATTGATGATCGTGTCTGGCTAGCAGTTGAGAAAGGTTGGACACTCCCTGTCACTATTGTAGGTGAGGTCACTAGTTTAAAGCCTGTTGAGTCATGGACTAAAACTGAACAAAGACTTGCACAATATAATTCTAAGGGTCTGCCCATTATTTCTTCACATGTCACACATGAATAATATAATAGAATTATGACTTGTGAAACATCAAAAGAGGCTTGGGATATTTTATCACTCACTCACGAGGGCACTAACACGGTTAGGGCATCGAAGCTTCAAAATCTCACTACACAGTTTGAGACCATTAGGATGTTAGAGAGTGAGACTTTTGATGAGTTTTATGCTAGGATGTCCAATATTGTCAACTCGTTGTTTAACCTGGGTGAGAAAATTCTCGACGACCGTGTCATTAAGAAAATTCTTAGGTAGTTGCCTAGTAGGTTTGATGCGAAAATGAATATCTTAAACTCCTTGGGTAAGTTAGAGTCTATGAAACTAGAAGATATTGTAGGTGATTTACAAACCTATGAAATCGATATGATTACCTCCAAGAAAGTGCCTAAGAAAGAAAAGGGTATTGCTTTGAAAACCCGAAAGGAGGAAATTAAAGTTTCGGATTCGGATTTCGATTTTGAGGATGTTGCTTTGTTTTCAAATAAATTTTAAAAAATTATTAAGTTTCAAAAGCAATTGAAAGATGCCAAGAGATTTGAAAAATTCAATAACAACAAAGTTGATACCACCTCGAAGGATAAGTTTGAGAAGCCTAAGAGAGATGAGTCGGATAAGTGTTTTGGGTGTGAGGGGTACGGTCACTAAGTTAAGGAGTGTCCCACTAGACTTAAGAAAGAGGGCAAACAACCCGTTGTTTATAATGATCCGAAAGAGGGAGAGAGTTCCCCCATTGATCATAACTTTGTTGTGTTTATGGCATGTCATGTGAGCAACGACGATTCTCATGTGCATGACACTTTCGAGGAGGTTTTGAGTGTATCCCATGTTAGTGAGGGTGAAGAGAGTGCGAGGAGGAGATAGATGTGAAAGAGTTACAAGTTGCGTTTAATGAGTTGCATGCCGAAATGGTGAAGGTGAAAAAAGCTAACTCAAAATTGCAAGCTAAGTTGAATGAGCGTGCCATAGAAAATAATGATAGTTTGATTGAGGATCTTAGGGCACGAGAGAAAAAGTTTAGGGAGAAATAAGAGTTTGTGGAGAAAGAGAGAGATAGTCTCCGTGGTTTGATGGAGTTTTTAAAAAAGAAGATTTTAGCTTTTGAGGAGTCTAGGCGTTTGCTCGAGTCTAGGATTCATGAGTTGGAGGAGAGATTGCGAGACTCATCTAGAGTTAAGTTTGATTTGGAGGCTAGGTCGGAGAAGTTAGATAAGATCTTAGGCACCGTCCAAATTAAGGGAGATAAGGGAGGTATAGGTTTTGATGAGAGAATTATTCCCATTCCCCCCGCATGGGTGAGAAACACTAAGAAGGTTAGAAAATGTCCACATATAGGTAATCATTCCCAGCATCGCGACATTTGCACATTTTGTGGTAGGAAAGGTTACCTTAGGCGTTATTGTTATGACCTTAGATAGGCTCCTAAGAAGTTTAGGAATAAAGTTTCCCTGGTTCCCCAAACCCCCATGCGTCGTTTTACACCTACTTGGGTTAGGAAATCGGATTTAGTGGCTTTAGGAATTAAACTTCATGATTCTCATTTGGGTGTGCACTTGATTCTTCCCATGCTAAATCTAAAGGATGATATTGTTGCCGTGTTTGTCGTATACTAGTTTGCTTCATGATATATTCATTGCTAGTATTATGACATGTGTATCATTTGTATTATGGGTTTTATTTGTTTGAGTCTTATTGAAAAATACAAAAATATTTTGTTTTTGAGAAAACTTTTAAAAAACCAAAAAATTTTGCTTTTATTTGAGTCAAAATATGAAAAGCCAAAAAGATTTTCGGTTTTTATTTTTGATTTTACATGTTTGATGTGGCATATTGGTGTGCTTGGACCCCCCTCCATTGTTTCGTTATCCATGTGGCTAGGACATTTGGTCATTATTATTGATGCTTAGAATGATCTTAACCATTGCTTATATGGGGTTGTTTCGAAGTTGATATGCATTTTAATTCGACTTTGTATATATGCCAACATTGCACACATGCACGAGTTTATATGGATGTTTGACTTCTCTTGCATATTTGAATTTGGTGAGGCGTTCTTATCTCAATCTTATCATCTATGCGTAAGTAGACTTAAGGAGAAGTGTGGATGTAAGAATCGTTTACCGCGAGGATTTGAATTGGTACCTAATTGAAAAAATGATGAGTGATTCACGGGAAAGGGATGAGAGAGTTCAAAATTAACTCGTCGTGAAAGCCACCGTTTAAAAGATCCCAAAAGAAAAAGCAATATGAAAAAGGGCCAATAACATTTTCTCTAAGTTGAGAATGCTAGAAACCTCAAAAGATCTTGAAAATATATGTTTTTGAGGGAGTTTGGTTGGAGAAAATTTAAAACGGGTTTTCTCAACTAATCCTAATGTTGAAACATTGCAATTTGACGCTATTGTTTGTAGAATCGTCAAAATTCTTAATTTGTGTGCATGTAGTATGTTTAGTTCATTAAGCTCACTCTTTAATTGTTATATGGATATGATAAAGTTTGAGGATTTATCGCTATCAATTAGAGCTTCTTGATCGTTTTGATGTGTTGGAATTATGACTAATTTGTTGTAGTTTCACGCCCATACATTCCATATCCATGTTTGAGCATATCGGTACTATGTTTGCATGTAACTCGCATTGTTAGTTTTATGAATTTTGTGTTAAAGGCTTTCTGTTTTAGCACTGTTTTGCTGTTATTTGGCACTTCCTGGTATTTTTTTCTGAAATTTTTTTCACTGGGCAATAATATATAATATTTTTGGGAATATGGGAAATTTGACAGGTCGCGAGAACTCGTTCAAACGACATCTTCATGTCGCGCAAACGACATCTGTACTTCATTCGAGCGACGTCCTCATTTCGTTTGAGCGACGTCCCTGGCTCATTCGAAAGACAACCTGAATTCTTGCTTCTGATTGGTTTGCAGTCATATTTTTGGTACTACTGGAAGTGTTTCTGGGCTGACTGGTTTATATGCCGGTTCTATTGGTTCAAAATTGATATTTTGCATATAGTCCGTTTATCACACCTGATTAAATTGCTATATTCTTTGTGTGATTCATTGGTTTACTAGCTACTGCCTTGTCATTACTTGATCATATTTAGCTGGTTGTTTCATGATTATCTACCAATTTCAAATTGAATCAAATTGGTATATTCTCATGGAAGATACTTATTGATTGGTTTATCTTTTCACCGGATTGTCTATTCTAGACAAAAAGGGGGAGAGATGTATGTGATGTAGGGGGAGATTTGAGCATGTTTTGGATTACATATTTTACAAATTGGTACTACAAATTGGTAGTTTAAATTTGGTATCATTTTGTGCTCAAATTGTTTAACAAATAATTTTTTCAGAGTTTATTCATATTGGTATCTATTATTGTTTGGTATCATTTGGATATATATATATATATATATATATATATATATATTGGTTTCATTTGTTCCTCCATACTTCCCTGGGTATTTGTTTGTCTGTTTCATGTGTGTAGGTCTGCTTCAGTGATTCGAGATTTCAAGTCTACGTCACATTCAGATAGTTCATGCTTGCCGGTGATACATATTCTAGTCTGAGTCCTGAATTTTTGATTTTGGATTTATGGGATGGGATTTAGGCGTCATACGGCTTGACGATCGGGCTTAGGCATTTCACTGGTTTAGTTTTGTCCCGAAATAATCAAAGGGGGAGATTTGTAAGGACATAAATTTTTAATTGAGTCCCTGTATTATTTTGACTTAATTCCGTGAACAAAACTGTGTTTGTAATATGTCATAGGGAGATTTTATTTTGTCACGATACCACTTGGTCTATTACGTATTGAAGAAATTGAAGATGACGCGGCAAAGCTTCAAAGAATTAATCATGTCGAAGTTTAATTGGTGCAAGTTTACTCGTCTTCAAGTTAAATGCATTCCGAGATCACTCAGGTATGAATGCGTATAATTTATGGTGCTCGGAATTATTTTTATTCAAGATAAGGATGTATTTTTATAAAGAAAAATGTTTTAAAATGTTTTTAAAAGTGTTTTAAATGGTTTACACTACGTTTTATTCGGATAAGCTCGAAAAGGAGTTTGACTTATTTGGATCTCTTTTGGAAGAGACATTTTAATCAAAAAGTCAAAAAAGTCAAACCGACATGCGGGCTCGTTCAAATGACAACCAGTCTCATTCAAACGAGATGGGTATGTCGCGCGAACGAGAGACCTATGTCATTCGAATGACACGATTTTCAAGGCGACATTTATATCTTATTTAAAGCGTGTTTTCGTCAGAATTAAGTGTGTGTGTGTTCTGGAAAAACAGTTTACGATCGAGTATGAGTTTGGCACATGTTTTCTAAGGTTTAAAAAGCTTTAACACTTCCTTAGAGTTTGCAAAGATCTGAGTTATCATTCTTATATGTTTACGTGATCTTGCTGCACCAAATTTGTTTGTTCTACACTTGAACATCAGGGATTTACGGTGAAGAAAAGATAATGACTTCTTGTTCGACATCGTAGAAGTATCAAAGCCATTCGGTAGACAACGAGACATACGTGGACGCGTGTGTTGTGGACATGAATCGTGGAAGATGAAATTTCTGAGTGGGCACTATTGAAGAATGACAGAAGATTAGAAGGAGCGTCAAGACCCATGGGGATCGAGTCATTGAGTAAGGATAATCTGTCTTTTGTAAAACCTTTGTTCATAGTGATTGTCTGACTTGGGCCGTCCGAGGTTGGTTTCCCGTTTTCGATTTTTTCCTCGTACATCCGGTGTTGTGAGTATTCTTTACTTTACTTTACTTCCTTTAATCATTAGATTTATGTTTAGGATTAATCAAGATAAAATTGGTTTAAAGTAAGAATTGGGTTTTCACAACTTGGTTTGGTGCACATTAAAAGTTGAATAATTTTTTTGGTAAAAATTGGTTTGATTTGAAACACACATAAGGGCCACCCCGTTTCTACATATACCAAATAAGCAGTTTCCTCTTTGCTAGTATGAGGGTCTTGGGTACATTCACTAGTAGTCTCAAAGGTTGAGTTCACATGGTCAAGATTGACCAGGTTGAATACATAGTTGAAACGTCATATTATCTTCCATTTATCACTATAACCTTTTACAATTTTATACATGTTCATTGTTTTCTATTAAATTTATTTCCATGTTCTATTTATCTACTATATTATTTAAATAGGCCAATAGTGGAGTTTATTTATTTCGTAACCAAAAAGTACAGTTAGAGGACCGGTTGTACACTATATCTAGTACAAAGAGACTTTCACGTAAAAGACTATATAATTTTCCTCCATATTAGCCAATGTTTGAAACAAAAAAAGTAGATAAAATCTATGCCACCACCCAAAATGCACCATCCTTAGTAACAAACTACTGAAAACAATATAAAGCCCCATAAAACATGACTAGATAACATCATTTCAAAATCTAGGGAGGCAAAAAAATAATATGAGGTTTATATGTTGCCACTCCACGATATCTGGCATAGCTTTCCCATTTGTATGTTGGATTAGGTTTTATTTGCTAACATTTATCAGTTGAGTTTACTTTTGTATAATTACCTAGATTGACCCAATGAATTCATGGCCAGGATTTGTATCCTTTTTAAAAACTATTCATGTATAAATCCATGTAATAAAACCATTTTCATAACCTATGAACTTTAAGTACTTAATCTAATGTCACGTAGGATTTTTAGTTTGATCCAATTGCCAAAACCATGAGGATTATTAGCCAATTGCCATATTAAATTGTTACATGAGCAAGGAAGAAAATTATGCTGGTCATTTTGGGTGGTGGGGGAATCAACCAGAGTTTTGCCTTTTTATCAGAAGAATTTTGATAGGTTGATTGGTGAAAAAGTAAATACAACAAATATTTGGATGAAAGGATATAGTTGGATTTTGTGTTTTTCTTAATATTAATTTAGTGATTTGATTACAACGCCGTGTTTTGATTGAATAACTCCTTGTATTACATCTCATGTACTCAATCTTTTAGTGGCGGAGTTGAGATTTTACCTACATAAACTGAATGTTGGCATATATGATGTGGTTCAGAGTTTGTTATCCCTTCAACTACACTAAAATCACCTTACGGGTGAAATTAAATGTCTATTCTAAGTAATAATTAGAAATATATTGGGTTGTATAGTTAAATGACTAGTGTTGATTCTTCCTACAAAATTAAGATTGCCTAATTTGCAGTTCTGGTAAAGGGTAGGCTAGATTTATGTATAACAGACTAACATTAGGTTCTTTTAATGATATAGTGATTTATAGATCTACTGTCTATGAAACATTGAAATGACATGAAAGCATATGAATATGCACTTTGGGTCATTGTCCAATGCGACTTTTATTCAAGTCAAATTTGATATGTTCTCGGTTTGACATGATATTTTTTTTAGATAAATTCCAGAAAATTAGTATGTTCTTACTCTAGATATCTTTCTAGTCACATGTTTATTATTAAGATAACATCATCCTGGTTATGTTCATAACGGTTTCATAGAGGGCAAGTATTTGTCCCTTTTTTTATTTGGTAAGCTCTTTGTTGAATAAAATGTGATAACTTTATTATAACAACAATTATTTTGTTATCAGTTGCAGTGGTTACAATCTATGTTTTATTTGCAACCGCCTAGAGATATGCAAATGAGGAGGTCCACATTTGATGGGAATATTTCTAGTTGTATTCCGGTTATCTTTTAGGAGTAATCGGCGAGGTCGCAATACGAGTGACATTTGTTATCATAACAACATGCAAAGTTTTGGATGTGTTAGAGATAATGCCTAGAGTTGTGTATATGAAGCACGAAGAGTACTGATAGTTCTTATATTGCACGTATAATCAGCTTGAAGTAGAAAACTTGTTCATATTAATTAATTTAATTTTTTGGATATAATTGTTATGTTCTTAGCTATTTTTATTATTTTCTATGATGAAGGGTGGTGGCATGTGGTGCATAATTTTTTTTATAATTGAAACTCAATGACCATTTACCTTTTTTATAATAATTTGTATTTAACATTTAAACTTGGGTTTATATATTGTGTTTCTTATTTATATTTGGTTACTAATTGGTTATTATGGTGTTGGTTGTTGTTAGTTATTGTTAAAATATATCAATAATTGCTGCTACAGGTGAAATAATATATTGCTGGATAGTGGCATTGACTATATTGCCAAACAATGTTTTTTATTCTACTGTAGAGCATTGTCATGAACTTTGACCGTGATAAGTCCTTGACAAGGAAAACTCGTCAAGGACTTTTCAAGGTCAAAGTCCTCGACAAGTTTTGTTTTGTCATGGATTTGCCACGAAATTTGACCATAACAAGGTTATGTTGTCATGGTCATGCCCGTGATAAGGAAAAACTTGTCATGGACTTTGACCTTGACAAGTCCTTGCAAGAAAAAAATTTTCATCCACATTCTTATCATGGTCTTTCACCGTGACAAGTGCCACTTGTCAAGGTCTTTGATCCTGACAAATATCCTGTTTTGGTGTAATGTAATTGAGACCAAATTTTCGACTAAGAGCATCTGCCACCACATTGGCCCTGCTGGGATGATACTCTAAGAAAAAGTCGTAGTCTTCCATTAACTCAATCCATCTCCTCTGACGAAGATTTATATTGCGCCGAGTGAAAATGTTCCCCAATCTCTTATGATCCGTATACATCTCAAACCGTTCACCGTATAGGTAGTATCTACAGATCTTTAGTTCAAACACCACTGCAGCTAAATCCAAGTCGTGGGTGGGGTAGTTCCTCTTATGAACCTTCAATTTGCGGGATTCATAAGGAACCACCTGCCCCCCTTGCATCAATTTAAGCCAAGCCCTAATTCGAAAGCATCACAGTACACGGTATAACCCTTACCTAATTTTGGGAGGATATGAACGAGAGTTGAATTCAATCTAACCTTTAACTATTGAAAAGATGACACGGATCCTCTAACCACTCAAAGCGAACATCATTTCGCGTTAACAGACTCAGAGGAAATGTAACCCTCGATAAATCTTGCAAAAATCTCCTATAGTACCAGGCCAAACCCATAAAATTGTGCACTTTCATAACTCTCTTTAGTTAATATCAAATCAGAACGATCTCAACCTTAGCTGGATCAATGGAAATGCCCTCGCTGGAAATTACATGGCTAAGGAACTTGACCTCTTTCATCCAAAACTCTCACTATCTAACCTTGGCTAACAACTGATTCTCCCTAAGAACTTACAACTTTGTACGAAGTTGCTCCTTGTGGTCCATTTCTGAAGCTAAGTAGACAAAAATATCATCCACAACAAACCAATCTAAATATATACAATAGATACATTTCATCAAATCTATGAACACTATTAGGGTATTCGTCAAATCGAAGGCTATCACTAAGAATTCATAATTCCCATACCGCATCCAGAACGTTGTCTTTGGAATGTCCTCCTCTATGACACACACCTGATGATATCCGAACCATAGGTTAATCTTAAAAAACCTTTTCGAACTGTGTAATTGATCGAAGAAATCATCAATATAGGGAATATGTTATTTATTCTTTACAATCAACCTGTTCAGCTTCCTATAATCGATGAAAATCCATAGGGAGTTATCCTTCTTCTTGGCAAAGAAGACCAGATCTCCCAAAGTGGATCCATTGGGGAAAATGAAACCTTTGCTGGTCAATTCTTCCAACTAAACTCTCAACTCCTAAAATTTTTCCAAAGCCATTCTAGGAGGTGGTATTGAGATATTCGAGATGCCCTGATGCACCTTTATAGAAAATTTCACCTTTCGGTGTGTGGGTAAACCATAAAGATCGTCGGGGAACACATCGAGAAACTTTTGCACCACTGGATAATCCAACAACATCCAATCAGGCTCCTCCTGAGCCACCACATAACTCAAACAATCGGAATACCTCTTCTACTCTCGTACGCTAGAAAATTTTCAAGGATAACCCATATCCTACTAACCATTGAAATGATGGAGAGATACTTCTTGGAGAGACATAGAGACACTATGCCGATGGCATTCGATGGTAGCGTTAAAAAGTGATGACCAATCCATATCGAGGTTCACCTCGAATTCATCATTGTCTATGAGAATCAAGTCATACTCCAGAGTATAATCTCAGACTATGACTATGCAATTGTGATAAACCCTATCAAGAACTATATCATCACTGACCGGAATCCTTATGAAGATAGGAGGGCAAAACTGATCTAACTCTATACCTAAGTTTAATGCTAAAGTACTCGAGATAAATGAATGCGATGCGCCTGAATCAAACAATGCCTTTATCCAAGTGCTGAATAATAAAATCATACCTTCCATCACCGATGGATAACCGAAAGGAGATGAAAACTGGGACATGGCATAAGCGCGATCGGGGTTGAATCTACTACTCTAGATACCAGGCGCCTAACCTTGCCTACGATTGCTCTAACCCTGATTGGGATATGAACCATCCATACTGTGCCTCACTGGCTGACGATACTCGAATGGAAAATACTGCTACTATGTGGGGCCCATGTAACTAAACCTCCTGTTGGGTACATAATTGATGGTCTGCTAAATGCCTGCAGGTTCTCAGAAGCTATTTGTGGGTAGTCTCTCTTGAAATGGCCTGGGGAACCACATACAAAACATTTCCTTTCGATAGGGGCTATAGGGTTTGTATACACACCATTATATTATCCCCTAAACTCTCCTTAGGTCCCTAGCACCTCCCGTCATCACTACCAACCAAATTCATACCCGGGTACTGACCTAGAGGTCATCAGATGCTCCCAAGATCCGTTTGACCAAAAAGTCAAACTCTTAAGCTCGACCGAGACTGAATGAATCTTCTAAGGGCACTAAATCCCCTTTCAACCGATCCATCCAGTGCACAATTCTGACTTACCATGCAGACGAATGACCCATTTCCCCCTAAATTCAATCAGGAGGTCACCGGACGCTCTCGGGCTTTGTTTGACCAAAATAAGCTCTTCAGCTTGATCGAGACTGAATGAATCTTCAAAGGGAACTGAAACCCCTTTCCAATGGTCTATCCCGTGCGCGATTCTGACTTACGGTACGGACAAACGATCCGTTTTACTCCGAAAGGTCACTGAACGCTTCCAGGCCCCAGTTGACCAAAGTCAACTCCCCAAACTGGGTCAAACAATTTTGAATGTCGAAGTACATCTCCTAACTTTCCAACGGCCTGCCCCGTGCGCGATTCTAACTTACCACACGGACGAACGATCCGTTTGCGTCCGAAGTTCCTTATCCAAAGGAGCGATGAGTGCTTCCGAGCCACATTTGACCCAAAATCAACTCCCGAACCCGGTAGAAGTCCAAGTATTTTCAAAGGTCTCTGAAATACCTTTCCAACGGTTTTCCCCGTGCACGATTCGGATCAACGGTTTGCGCTTTATGACTGATTTTTTGAAGGAACCTAAAAGACACTGCCAAACGGCAGGTTCCATGCCCTGCTTATCAACAGTGTGCCTAAACACACCTGCAGATTGGCAGGACCAGGGCTATGCTGATCGGCAATGCCCTGGGCCTATAAAAATGAGGGCCTAACCTCATTCCAAAACGGATCCCACATGTGAAATACCTCACTCTCAGCGAATCCAGAAAACCTCTCTCGAAGTCAGCGTGATTTCCACATCCAAATCCCTTTCCAACCTTCACTTTTCATCATCCTTTTCATCAAACCTGGTGAATTAACTACCCTTCATCATCATCTAAATGCAAGGGATTCTCTCCAACATTCAAGATCAAGCTCAAGATTTTCAATAAGGTCCAATTTTCTCAATTCTCTCCTTAAATTCTCATAAATTCGCATTAACTTGTTTTTTTACTTAACACTTTTATTCTCTCATCTCACATATCCTAATATACTTTTTATTTAGTATTATTGCACATCTCTTATTTTCATATAAATAAAAACTCAAAAAAACAAGAAAAATAGGGTTTGCTCATAAATTCCAAACGGGAATTCTCACACTTTTCTTACACTTTTCTCACAACTAATTTTTTTACACACACACATAAGAGAAGCCCCGGTTGGATTTATGGGATAAACCCCACCCCTCATTTCGCATGTATACTACATGGACTTTGATGCCTCTATAGGCTACATAGGTGTCTCGGGGTAAAACTTGAGACTCGAGTCGTATTCTTATTTTTTCTCTCATTTTTTATTTTCCCTGTAGAGGGGGCTTGAAGGTAATCTCGAGATTAGGAACAAATTCCCAATTAGCAACAGTGTTCGAGATTAAGCAACCGAGGCAGCCCAAGCGTGGCAACTCAACGAGGCAGCCCAAGCGTGGCAACTCAACGAGGCAGCTTGGCGCGGAAACTCATACTTCAGCTTGTTGTGTTAGTCATATTGTATTTTTGTTTATATTGACTGTAAGCTATAACGGTTGTAATGATGTAACGAGAATAATAAAGAGTTTTAGTGTGATGTCAAACGGTACTTGCGAGAGACCAAACTTGGCAGGGCCTGGGAGAGCTGTCATGCTCTATCGAATGACCTTACCGTGGGAACTTTAGAGGGACTTGGTTTGGAGGATTGAGAAGTAAGGCACCGTTGGGGCTTGTCCTGACCATCTTAGATACACCTGGTAAGCCACCTCTGCGACAACAGTCCCCTGACATACGGTGGTTAGGCAAAAGGCATGTCTTGACATTTAATGTTTATGACGTGGAGACAGCAAGTGCATCAGGTATTTAGTGTTGTGACATAAAGTATGAGGGATGTCTTTCATAGTTTTAATGACTGAGTTGCCTCGAGGGTGGTGTGGGGGGCTATTTAAGGACCCCAACCACCTTTGAGGAGCAGAGGGACTTTTGGAGAGTTCAGAAGTTATTGCAAAACCAGAGAGTTTACTCACCCACCATTGTCATTTATTACGAAGCTTTTAATACTTGACAGAGATTCCTGAGGGTATTTGGTGTGGTTTTACCTGCCTACCAAGGTGTATCTAGGGTGCTTACTTCTCTCTCCCTCTAGCTAAGCCACTTCTAAAAGTTCATTATTATTCCCTGAGTTATACACGAGAGTCTTTGTGAGTTTAAGCCGAGTCTATCTTCATTGGGTTTGTGTTTATATGTTCCGTCATTAATCCTAAGCTTTGACCAACTAACTTGTCATTACCATACTCAATAGGGGTTACGCCTCCATATATAATCTAAAGTACCCTCCTACATATGGCGACTCTGCTGGGGAGGCATCCTTCTAGATAAGGAGTATGGAGCAAGATAATGCTACTCGAAGACTTAATTTCGATGACATTCAACATAATGAAGAACAGGCTGCGAGGGAGCAGGAGGCCCTAAGAGATGGGGCTCCTCGAGTAGAGGCACCGCTGGCTCCAACAACGATAGGCGTCCTAGGGGCTACACAACCTTCCACGAGTGCGGGGTTGGGACCTGCCCAGATGGCGCTCCTCATGATAAAATTTTATGAGTTTTTGCAAACCCCAGTAGCTTCAACTATGCTGGGAGGATTGGAGGCTAACGCTTTCGTAACACCAGGAGTGGCCCCAGGGGCCCCACCAGGGGCAGGTATTACAGGAGCGGTCCCAGCAAGTGTACCCTCTGTTGTGAACCCAACTGTGGGCGGCTCAGGAGTTTCAACGGCACTACCAATAGCGTTCGCTCCAGTTGCAACGAGCGCTCAACCGTCGGCCCCGTTGCAGGTGGTCCCAGTAGCCTCGCCCTTGGAAGAGATGAGAAAAGAGATGCAGAAGGAGATGCTGAAGTTCATGCAGGCTTCCTCGCAGGCTGTGGGCAAGGTGTCTTCGGTCTACGATGACTTTCGAACACCTTACCCCCAGGAGTACAACGACGAACCCTACCTGAAGGACTATATTCCTCCTACCTTTGAAAAATACTCAGGGAAGGGTGGGAACCCGAAGGAACACATTAAGCGTTTCGTTGAACACTTGGGAGCGCACTGCAACGACAAAAAGCTTAGACTGAGGGAGTTCTCCAAATCCCTCACTGATAAAGCATACACTTGGTACTCTCATCTGACTCCTAATAGTGTCTCCACGTGGGAGGAGATGCATGTATTGTTTGTACGAAAGTTCTTCTTGGCAGAAGATGAGTTCACCCTAACCCAGCTTGGAAGGGAGAGGTAAAGGCCAGGAGAAGAGGTAGTTGCCTATATTCGAAGGTTTAGGGAAAGGTCCCTCGATGTGAGGGAAGAAGCTAAGGAGGACAGGTTACTACAGATTTGTGCTGAGGGATTACTTCCTGAGTATATCTGCCACCTGATAAATGAGACACGCGAGGGAACATTTTCAGCATTCTTAAAATCCGCAAGAAATATATCTTTGGTGGTGCGACCTAGCCCGATAGTAGCTCCCATGGTGTTCAGACAGCCGATACAACCCATTGGAGGAAGGTCTCAGGCCCCACGTGTGGGATATATCGAGAGAGAAGAGGAGGGCAAGGCCCAGAGGAAGGACAACAAAAGAGAGTTCGGAAGAGATAGAGAAGACCCGCCACCGTTGCCTTGTATGGTGGAGGAGGCTGTGAGTTGCTATAACGCAATGGTCCAAGGCGGAACGGTTTATGAACCAAAGGGCGTCCCGACGGAAGAGCCCGACGCGGCAACTAGGGCCAATCCCAAATATTGTTAGGTTCATCGAAAGGTCCAGCATCCAACAGAAAGCTGCTTCACGCTGCGAAGAATCATCGACAAGTACATGAAGGCGGGAACATTACAAATCCCCCCACAGAACGTTAACAATAACCCACTCTCGGCACATGGGGCCAATGTTAGAACGGGAGGGGGGAGGGGCAACAATGGAGTTCGATAAGGCACTGGAGCATTGTACTAGGGGAGTGGCTAACGTAGTTATGGCTTATGATGAAGCAAGTGCTAGGGACGTAGAAGACGCCTACAGCGTTGAGGGCGAGGAAACGGACCCAGTCGTAGAGTATAGCGCAGTTTCAAAATCTCCAAAGTTCACTTGGTTCTTCGACCAAGTGGGAATCCCAAAAGAGAGCAGAATGGAGATAACTCAGGCGATCTTGGATATTGCAAGAAGAAATGCAGTCCCCTCGCTAAGGTGGAGGGGACCCATGGCTAGGCTGGTAAAGAAGTTCCTATCAGAGGTAACGTTCAGCGATGCGGATAGAGCCGTAAGGTTCCCCCACAATAGGCCTCTGTATGTAACCGCCAGTGTTAACGGGGTTACCTTTGCCAGGACTCTTATGGACGGGGGTGCTTCCATCAACATTATGCCGATCAACTCCTTCCACGCGGCTAATATTCCGGAAGAAAGGTTGGTTGCCATGCCCTTGGTAATCTCGGGCTACGATAATCAATCTTCCAAATCCATCGGGTATGTAAACGTGGGAATAGTGATGGGAAATCTGAGTTCCCATATCAAGTTCCATGTAATAGAAAGCGCAACTTCCTATCATTTATTAATAGGGAGAGTATGGATGCATAACCAAGGGTTAGTTCCCTCAACGTACCATCAATGTGCTAAGGTGAATATCAAGGGGACAAAGGTAACTATTAGGGCAACTAAAAGGCCTTTCGCTATCGAAGAAGCACACTTGGTGGATGCAGCCTTCTATACAGAGCTCGAAGAGGACGTGCGGGTCCTAACAAGGAGAATGGAGGGAGCATGGGTCCCCTCGATTAGAGAAAGAATGGGACCTTTAAATGAGAGTGGCGAAGGGAAGAGGATCGAGGAAGCATATCGGGCGGTCCCTCGACCCCATAACATCTCGAAGCAGCTCAAAGAAAAGATGAGACCCAGGACAGACCCAGGCGAGCACGAGGCCCAACGACAAAGCGTGTTAAGTCGTTTTTCAGGGGAAAGGATCGCTGAGGCTTCCAGAGAAAGGAAGAGAAAAGCCGTAGCAACAGCTACCAGCAGGCAATGCAAGAAGATTGTTACTGAAGAGGGAAAAGTGGTGTACCACTTGTAATGGTGTGAACGGGCGGTCGAAAAGACTGACAATGAGGTTGACCTGATATATGAGTGTTTTTTAGTGGATCAACGGGGGCAGTGTATGGTGATAGACAACTCCAGCATACAATAGTTCATAGAAGATGTCACCGAAGAGCCAGACTACATGACAGACCAACCAAAGCCCCAGGCACAAGAGTTGGAGCAACTAAACCTAGCAGGAGAAGGGGAAGACCCAAGGCCTATCTTCATCTCGAAAGATCTTGTTAAGGAGAAACGAGAAGCCTTGGTTGACCTAATTCGGGAGTTCATAGATGTCTTCGCATGGAAGTACACTGAAATGGAAGGGCTGGATGAGGAAGTGAGCTGCCACAAGTTGAACGTGATGCCTTCGGCTATTCCGGTGAAGCAGGCAACAAGAACTTACAAGCCTGAAATAGATTTAAAGATTAAAGAAGAGGTCCAACGCTTATTGGCAGCAGGATTTATCAAGCCCGTACAACATCCCCTCTGGCTATCCAGCATTGTGCCAGTAGGGAAGAAAGATAAAAACCAAATAAGGATCTGCGTGGACTTCAGAGACTTGAATAGGGCTTGCCCCAAGGATGAGTTTCCCCTACCCTCCATCGACAGTTTGATAGACGCCACGGCTGGTCATGAGATGTATAGCTTCATGGATGGATATGTGGGATATAACTAGATCAAGATGGACGCCTCTGACGCAGAGAAAACAGCATTCAGAACACCGTTGGGAAACTTCATGTACAAGGTAATGCCGTTTGGACTCAAGAACGCCGGAGCTACGTACCAAAGAACGATGATGGCCATTTTTCATGACTTCTTCCACAAATTTGTGGAATTCGACGTGGACGACTTGGTCATCAAATCGAAGAAGGAAGAGTCCCATCTGAACGATTTAAAGAAGGTGTTTGCTCGGTGCAGGAGGTACAAGTTAAGGATGAACCCGTTGAAGTGTGTCTTCGGGGTAACAAGGGGTAAGTTTGTAGGCTTCGTGGTTAATCGGCAAGGGGTACAGATGGACCAGGACAAACAACGGGCAATCTTGGAGATGCCATGTCCAAAAACGGCGAAGGAGCTGAAAATCTTTCTCGGTAAAGTCTCCTACCTCAGGAGATTTGTACCTGGATTGGCCGAAATAACACACCCACTGATGCAGCTGCTGCGAAGGAACACGAAATTCAGATGGGAAGAGGTTCACCAGAAGTCCCTGGTTGGGTTGAAGAAGCTGCTCGTATCACCACAAATCATGGTTCCTCCCCAGGCGGGAGCTCCGTTGTAGCTATACCTTACATCCACCACGAGGTCCGTTGGAGCTCTGATAGCACAAGAAGTAGACGGGCAAGAATGGCCGGTTTACTACCTCAGCAGAATTATACATGGTCCAGAAATTAGATATACTATCTTAGAAAGGCATTGTTTAGCCCTGGTCTTTGTAGCACAAAAACTTAGGCACTATATGCTGTCTTTTACCATTCATATTGTAACTAAATGTGACCCAATTAGGTATTTGCTCGCAAAGACTATATTGATTAGTAGGGCAGCTAGATGGTTCCTCATTCTCTCTGAATATGAATTAAAATGCGTGGTCCCTCGCACAATCAAAAGCCAGGCGTATGCCGACTTATTGGCTATCTTCCCTTCAGGAACCTTTGAGCCACCTAGGGAAGACATTCCAGGAGATGATCTGCAGGCCAATTACCTGGATGCAACTGAGGAGGAATGGACGATGCAGTTCGACGGATCTTCGACAGAAAAGAAGGGAGGAGCAGGGGTTGTTCTTTCAAAAGGGATGGAAGAGATTTGCCTTTCCTACAAACTAGATTTCCCTTGCTCTAATAACGAAGTAGAGTATGAGGCGTTGGTACTAGGGCTTCTAGAGGCTCTTCGGAGGGAAATCCGTTCACTCTGAATTAAGGGTGACTCGAACTTGGTAATTCAGCAGGTAAACGAAGAATATGCGTTGAAACACATGAGCCTGGCGCCCTATAGAGCAATCATTCAAAGGCTCCTCAACCAGTTCCATTGGACCAAGATCAGGAGACATCCCAGAATGATGAACCGCCATCCCGACGCCTATGCCACTATTGCCCAGAAGATGATAATGAAAACCAATGAGACTACAGTTGTGATCCAACGAAGAACAGCCCCTTCGATAGTACAGTCAATACTACCAATGGAGGAAGAAGTGGGTTGGAGAAGGGATATTAAGAAATAACTGGAGTCTGGTGAGGGGGCAATGGGGCTAAGAGAGTTGGCCCAATATTTTACATGCCAGGGGAATCTCTATTTTAGAAATACAAGAGGATGGCTGTCAAGATGCGTTAGCCCAGAGGAGGCCGAGAAAATATTGAAGAAAACGCATAACGAACACTGCGAAACAACCGAGATACCTCTATATAGGAGAATTCAAAAGGAGGGGTATTTCTGGCCTAGAATGAAACAAGATGCGGCAGAGCTACAACGAAAATGCAATAAGTGTCAGCTATTCTTCGAAGCAGCCGAGTGCCATTTTATTGAAGATCAAGCGGACTGGAGGCAGCCCTACATCGACTTCATTCAGGAGGGGGTTGTCCCAACGGAGAAAATAGATGCAATGGGTCTGAGGCGAAGGGCTCCAAGGTTCTACGTCCAGGAGGGGAAGCTTTATCGAAAGGGATACTTTAACAGGCCCTTGCGATGTGTCACGAGGGGAGAAGCAGTGGAGATCCTCAAACAAGCGCACGATCCAGCACATATGGGAGGTGCCAAGCTGTATGATCAGTTGATGACATTGGGGTATTATTGGCCAACAATGGAGAAAGACTCTGCAGAGTTTGTTCGAAAATGCAAGGCTTGCCAACTTCATGGGAATATGATCCATGCCCCATCGGCAGACTTGCACTCTCTATCAACACCCTATCCATTCCATACTTGGGCGTTCGACTTAGTAGGGGCAATCCACCCCTCTTCGAGAGGCAATATATGGATACTAGTAGCAACAGAATGTTTCACAAAATGGGCTGAGGCAATACCACTCAAATGGGCAACGACTGGGGTTGTGAGCAACTTCATCAGAGAATACGTCATTTGCCATTTTGGGATCCCAAAAGTAATTCTCTCGGATAGTGGGACCCCCTTCATCAATTCTGAAGTAACAATGCTCACGGACAAATACTTCATTGTTCATCACACTTCAACGGTGGCATACCCAAAGGGAAATGGCCAGGCCGAAGCAACTAACAAAACCCTGATTAAAATTTTGGCCAAAATGATGGAAGACTTTCCGGGGGCATGGGATGACAAGATACCAGCTGTCTTGTGGGCCTATCGGACAACCAAGCGAAAACCCACAGGATACACGCCGTTCTCTCTTGTTTATGGCGCTGAGGCAATCCTCCCAGTAGAATTGGAAGTTCCCTCTGCTCGTTACGCCTTGAGAAGTAGCATGCTCCCTTATAGTAGACATGTACAGCTAGAAGCGTTGGATGAGCACAGAGATAACTCGATGCAACACTTTCAAATATATACGAAACAACTCTCCAGGGAATATGAAAACTTGGTGAGACCAAGGAAGTTTGTGGAAGGAGACCTCGTATTGAAAGCGGCAGTGAAGCACATCAGGGGACTTCCTTTACCAAAGTTCGCAGCCAACTGGGAGGGACCTTTCGTTGTGAAGGAAGCTCATGACTCAGGTTATTGCTTAATTTCAAAGTTAGAAGAAGACAAGCCATTCAAGATTAACAATAAGTGGCTGAAGGTTTATCATGTGTAAACAACCAAGTTTGAACTAATGTTGTGACTAGCTATCGTTATAAATATACAAGTTTTCGGTGACATTTTTTAGCATAATGGAAGAATTGCAGAAATACAAAACTCTATAGCATACAACAACAGTCACAACATACGAAGGGATTGAAAAGTATATGTTCTTCATTCATAAATAATAGAGAATTACAAAATTTCTTTTGGGAGCTATTGCCCAAGAATTACATAGATAAAAGCAGTAAAGGATCTGTCTACAAGAAGTAACTAGTCTAAAAGAAAAGATAAATCGGAGGAAGAGAAAAAATCTCCAGGCAGGCCCGAAGAAGCTGCTGTGAAAGACCGTTGGGCATTAATAGAAACCTCCAGCCTCGTTTGCACTTGCGTACATTCGATCAGGAGTCTCTCACGCTTTAGTTTGTCCAGGCACAAAGCTTCTTCGGCATCCTTCACCTCTTGATCCACTGTTTCCAAAAGAGGTGCCAATGCGACCAACCTAGCTTCCTCCGCTTGCTGATCCTCCTGGTGCTTTCGTAACACTTCCCTCTGGCCGATCAGTTGCTGGTTCTTCAAGGTCTTCAGATACGTTATAAGCCAGTCAAAACGGAAACCATCACGTCCCAACTCCTTCAGAAAACCCAGAAATTGGTTAAGAAGGGATCTGGTAACACTTGCAGTGGGGGTGCTGGCAATTTCAGCAACAACGATCGCCATGCCTTGCAGTCTGTGACTCATCACATGAATATTGGAGCACAGGCAATCTGGTGTGAAGGTCTCAGGGTGGCGATTCACCAGTTGCTCGATCACCAAGCGATGGTTGACAGGCATTTGAGGAGACTGCCGAAGCACCATTAGGCAGAACACATGAGGAGCCAGGTCGGGAAGAGGCACTTCGCACCCAGATTCGCTCTCGGCTGCATCACCAGTCGTAGAACCTTGATCATCATGAATAGAATTTTCTGAAACATCAGGTTCTCGGAAGGGCGAGCCTACAGGTGAGAGAACTGGGGGCGAATTTTCCCGAGCAACCTGAAAAGAAGTAGCCCACATGATGAAATTATGAAAAACTTAACAAGTGTTTTCGTTGTTAAGTCACCGTTATAAGGTGGAGTTTATGAAAAACTTAACAAGTGTTTTCGTCGTTAAGTCACCATTATAAGGTGAAGTTTATGGAAAACTTAACAAGTGTTTTTCGTTGTTAAGTCACCGTTACAAGGTGGAGTTTATGAAAAACTTAACAAGTGTTTTCGTTGTTAAGCCACCGTTATAAGGTGGAGTTTATGAAAAACTTAACAAGTGTTTTCGTTGTTAAGTCACCGTTATAAGGTGGAGTTTATGAAAAATTTAACAAGTGTTTTCGTTGTTAAGTCACCGTTATAAGGTGGAGTTTATGAAAAACTTAACAAGTGTTTTCGTTGTTAAGTCACCGTTATAAGGTGAAGTTTATGGAAAACTTAACAAGTGTTTTCGTTGTTAAGTCACCGTTATAAGTCGGAGTTTAAAAAAAAAAACTTAACAAGTGTTTCCATTGTTAAGTCATTGTTATAAGGTAAAATTTTATGAAAAATCATAAGATGGAGATTACAGAAAATCCTAACAAAAGTTAGCAAGAAAAATATACCTCAGTCACAACGGGGGCATATGAGGCAGCCACAGGGACAGGAACCGTTGGGGGAGAGATTACTGCCCGAGAAGCCATAACGGGGTCCCCGGACGCAGAAGCCTCCACGCTTGGCAAAACTCTATCACCCGTATAGGGCACAAGGGCCAGCATACGGGGTTCCTCATGTGAAGATACTGAGCCCTCAAACAAAGCCACATCAGGAGGGGGTGTAAACGCACCAACCTGGTCCCTCACTGCAGGAGTTGGTGCAAGATCAGGAGAAAACTGTGCACAAAGCCAAGTGTTAGAAAAGAAGAATGGGCACAGAAAATATGAAGAAATACTCCTGAGTGTTACTTACCTCAGTTATGATACTAAAAAGGGGAAGGGCAGTCAGAGGTCTCATCAGCGTTGTCGAAAGAAGAATGCTTGCCAACAACGAAGATGTTTCAACCTGGGGTACCTGAAATATATCAGAATTCAACAAGCCAAATAAGAAAGGAGTGGGATCGAAAGGACTACAACAAATATACTATAGAGGAAATCATACCTCGGGCTCACTCTCAAAACAAGAACAACAGAGAGAGGAACCTCAGGTGAGGCCTGTAAATCAGCAGGGGCCTGTAGATCAGAAGGGGCCGAGGGTGTTATCTCGGATTGTGTTATTTCGGGTGGTGTTACCCCTTCAAGCGAGGAATCACCTCCCCCAACGACCTCCATTACACGTTGACTGCCAACACGCCGAGAATAGGTAAGCCCCGTCATGGGGGAACGGGGAGGAGTCACATCGGTATGAGGTACACCGAAGCGTCCCCCCACAAAAGGGCTTACGGGAGGGCTAGAGGGGTCTGGTCTTTCTATTTCAGCTCCCTGCACCACAGTTGTCAAAAAAAAAGAGAAGGAAAATATATGTATAAGTAAAGACAGTCCTCCTTAAGCAAAAGGCAGATAATAACTAAATCAGGCATACATACCTCCGATTCAGAAGGAGAACGAGAAGACACGACCACGGGCGAAGAAGGAGGAGTAACATCAACAGAAGGGGAAGGAATGGAATGCACCTCAGGAGTCCGTTTCTTTTGGGACTTGGTGCCCAGAGTCTTCTTCCTTGACCCTGCTGCGCCAGTACTGCCCCCTTGAGGAACCCTGGAGCTCTTCCTCCTTCTGGCCGTTGGCTCTGAAGGATCCACCACCACCGTGGGGAAAGTAACAGAGGAGGGGACAACGACTGCATGTCATTGATACTCGACATTTATTCGATCTAGCTCTGCTTGGGCCTCCCTCCTTACAAGCTCAGCCATCTCAGCAGGCATGGGAGGTGGAACAGAGGCTATGGGAAGAGCCGCCACAGGAGTTTGGGGCTTCGACTTGGATGACCCACTCTTGGTTATTTTTTCCCTCTTGGCAGGTGGTGGAGAAGCCCCCTCGTGGGTAGTAGATGCAGTAGAGGGGGCAGCCTTCTTTGGAGCAGCAGGAGTCCTCGGTCTTGGCGTTGCAACTGGGACCATGGGGCAAAGTGGGGGAAGCTCGGTAGGAGGTGCTTTGTGGGTTGAACTTGGGGGGAATTCTATCCCAAGCACAGAGTTGCCTTTTAGCCCTAACTCTAGGGCAGAGAATGAAGAAACGGGAGGATACACCGGCTCTCCCTCAATGAACTTAGCAATTTCAGCTAGTTGTTTTGGCCAATACTTGGTGGCAAACAAAGGGGTCACATCCCCATATCGAGTAATACTGGGAATGGTGACACGCCCAGCCATTGTTGAACATATACCCCACGCAGCAGTTGAAGAAAACAAGGAGCATGCCTCGCCAAAGGATACCTTGGGGTTTGACGACTGAAACACTGGACGTGGCACCCCCTGGTCAAACCCAAACTGACGGCTGCATCGGTTGGGGTTATAATGCTTACTCGTGTATCCCCACTCGGTGTAGGAGGGCAGATATCTAGGAGAAAGCAGAAGAACCACGACAAGCGAGGGATCCTCAATGTCGGGAGAAGGGTCCTGTATCACTCTGGCATCATGATGAAAAAATTTACAAGTATGAAAAAAGGCCTCTTCTTGATAGGGCCTCATAACGAAACTCTCAAAACCATCAATCACAGCAATCAACTCCTTTTGGCTTTGTCTCTTATGATAAATGAAGGACCGAGGAGGAAAAATTATTTCAGCCGATGGAGGACTGTTGGGCTTGGCCGCTACGGTAGGAAAGCGGAAGTAGAGAAAGCTGGTCAGAAGAACGCTGTTGACAAAATTGGCCAAGTTATAACGGCCAATAGAGCGTTCCATGTCAAATAAAGCCCTATCCAACCAGGTGTACAGGGATCCCAAGACAATTGCAGCCAGGGGAAGCTTTATGCCTCGGGCTAAAAGAAGGGACAAGTTGATAAGGTCCCTCCGGGGCTGGTCGTTGGGGTTGCCCGTCAAAAGGAAATGGGAAAGAATCACAAGAATGTAAGCGGGAAGCTCCAACGGTGTACCTTGACCAGGGGCAGTTGATGAGGAACTGCCTTCACCAGCACCCTTGAAGAAATAATTGATCAAAGGAGAGAAAGTAGCTTTGTTGGAAGAACCGATGCAGCTTCGGCATATGCGATCCAACTCCAAACGATCTGCAGTCCCTCGATCGTCAAGAGCCTCATCGGTGTAAGGCTCATGGCCTGTTGCATCGAGGCCCAGGAGATCGCACACGTCCTCCAGAGTTATAGTAAACTCACCCCAGGCAGCAATGAACGTATGAGTATCCACGTTCCAGCGAGAGACTAGGACAGGCAGGGCAGCGTTGTTCTTTGATAGAGTAAACTCACCAAACCATCTAGCCCGTTGAAGGCCGATCATAGCAAGGACATCAACGTAAGAACTCTGCATGTGAGAGTTCCAGGCAGCAAAGTGCGCGGGGGATCCCCCGGGTGCTTCAAAATCAATATGGGACCATGGGAAGTCCCCTCACTCCAAGCGAAATCCGAGAGTTCCTTCTGGGGGCAGAAATCCCCACTTAGACACTTCTTCATCCTCATCACCTAACAAGAGGGCGTCAAACTTGGAGGAAAAACAGACAGCCTTACAGGCAACAGCAAAGCCATCACCCTCCCCAAAAATGGGAGAGCGACGGTAAAATCTCAGATGTTCCTGGTGAGCAGCACCCAGGGCGGAGGCAGCAGTGGTGGTGGCAGACGGAACACTGGTGCCGGAAACGATGGGGTTGCTTGAAGACGCCATGACAAACAATGAAGCTGTAATAGAGAAAGCTTCGAGAGAAAAAGGATTGAGAGCAAGAATGGAGACGGACGATCACAAGTGGCGGTATAGCAAATGAAGAATAAAGCTCTTGCAACAATGGAGTCTCTCTCTCTCTTTCTAAAAAAGAAACGACAGTCTGATGAAGAAGATAATAACGAAGTAAGGAAAAAAAACAAAGGAGAAGGTTCAAAGTATTTTGAATATGGTTGTTGAAAATTTCGAGTTTGGCATTTAGATTTCCCCACCCCCGCACGTGCACGACCGCCTGTAATCATTTCACATGAACACGTGGCACTTCGAGAAACGCTTTGATAGTTGAAAAGACAACGCCACGTCATTAATGAAATGACGCATAGAGAATAGGAAGCGTTACCTTCTCCAACAAGCTTGAGTTTTTGGCGCTAATTTTTTGTCAGACTTATCTAACAAAGCCCCAACGAAGAAGATGTCCCAACGGTTTCACATAAAGGGAAAAGGCCTGAATTTTTTTTTTACCCAAAGAAAAATCCGTTAATTTGAGTCATTTTCGTGCAGACATTTCTTGTCCCAACAAATTTCTCCACGAGGGGGCAAATGTAGAGGGGGCTTGAAGGTAATCTCGAGATTAGGAACAAATTCCCAATTAGCAACAGTGTTCGAGATTAAGCAACCGAGGCAGCCCAAGCGTGGCAACTCAGCGAGGCAGCTTGGCGCGACAACTCATACTTCAGCTTGTTGTGTTAGTCATATTGTATCTTTGTTTATATTGACTGTAAGCTATAACGGTTGTAATGATGTAACGAGAATAATAAAGAGTTTTAGTGTGAAGTCAAACGGTACTTGCGAGAGACCAGGCTTGGTAGGGCCTGGGAGAGCTGTCATGCTCTATCGAATGACCTCACCGTGGGAACTTTAGAGGGACTTGGTTTGGAGGATTGAGAAGTAAGGCACCGTTGGGGCTTGTCCTGACCATCTTAGATACACCTGGTAAGCCACCTCTGCGACAACAGTCCCCTGACACACGGTGGTTAGGCAAAAGGCATGTCTTGGCATTTAATGTTTATGACGTGGAGACAGCTAGTGCATCAGGTATTTAGTGTTGTGACATAAAGTATGAGGGAAGTCTTTCATAGTTTTAATGACTGAGTTGCCTCGGGGGTGGTGTGGGGGGCTATTTAAGGACCCCAACCACCTTTGAGGAGCAGAGGGACTTTTGGAGAGTTCAGAAGTTATTGCAAAACCAGAGAGTTTACTCACCCACCATTGTCATTTATTACGAAGCTTTTAATACTTGACAGAGATTCCTGAGGGTATTTGGTGTGGTTTTACCTGCCTACCAAGGTGTATCTAGGGTGCTTACTTCTCTCTCCCTCTAGCTAAGCCACTTCTAAAAGTTCATTATTATTCCCTGAGTTATACACGAGAGACTTTGTGAGTTTTAGCAGAGTCTATCTTCATTGGGTTCGTGTTTATATGTTCCGTCATTAATCCTAAGCTTTGACCAACTAACTTGTCATTACCATACTCAATAGGGGTTACGCCTCCATATATAATCTAAAGTACCCTCCTACATTCCCTAACCTCAATTCTCTTAGATTCTATACATTTACACACACACACACACACACACACACACACACACACACAATATATATATATATATATATATATATATATATATATATATATATATATATATATTTGTTCTTAGTTTCGTATTATTCCACACGCGTTATCGTTCCATTATAATGATCAACGCAAGTATAATCGCGTAAATCCTATTTTCTAATATTATCTTTATGAACATTCCTATGGATGACTCGCTTCATCTCTTCCATGATACAAGTCGATGATTCCTATCTCCACTACATATACACATGCACACATATCACGGGGAAAATTGCAAAAAACCCACGAGAGACTGCAAGGGCGGAATGGGTGTCTAACACCTTCCCATTTCGTAACTTAACCTCCGGACCCTTTTTGAATCATTTTGGTTTCGCATGTATCAGTATGTCTTTGGATGCTGTCCTTCGGGATGGCTCCCCTTTCTTTTGTCTGTTTTGAGTAAAATAGACTGGCGACTCTATCTCTCTACATTTTTTCACCTCATTCATCGACGCCGGCCGAAGCGCTCCTTAGAGGGATGCGCGAGACCTAGAGGGATCCTCTCTCGCCGCGTCGCGAGGAGGGATATATCCGGGGATGGCTATAGTGGCGACTCCGCTGGGGATTTTATTTTGAGGGCTAAACTCTATTTACTTAGGTGTTATCTTTACTTATATTTTCCCCTATCTTTAATATTCTCTTTTAATATTCATGTATGTTGATGTAAAAAATTAGATCATATCTAATTATTCAATCATAGATAAATAAATGAGACAAAGAATTTTTAAAGTGGTTCAGCCTTATAAGAATGGCCTACGTCCACTGTTAGGTTATTGCTGATTGTTTGGGAATTCTCGATTATAAGTTCTATTAAGAAATTCCGGTCCCCTTACAATGAGGATTGTACAATGTATTTATAGCACTGAGGCTGTAATGTGAAAGGCTAATACATTCAATGTTGTACATGTGAAAGGGTAATATATTAAATGCCCCTTAAGCGTATACATCTAAATGATAAGCATTTAATGAACAGTCAGAGTGTTGATTTTCCTGCTATTAATGCTTTGTTCGAGGTGCAGCTCGGACCGCCTAAGCTGCTTGGACCGCCTATAGTCCTCGGTAATCAAAAGTTCCTCGGAGAGTTCTTGTAGGTCAGAGCGTCTGAGTTACTCGGGGAAGCAGTGTTCCTCATTGTAGTATGGTTCCTCGGAGCATTTGAGTTCCTCAGAAGTGCTTGTTGTTGCCACGTAGATTGCCACGTGTCTTCATTCGATTGAGTCATGTCAGCAGACTAAATTTGGTATCAACAGAACCCCCAATGTTTCATAGTTCGAAATTTGAGAAGTGTGTAACATTCTTTCTCGGAATATGGTAGTTTTAAATGATCCTCCTGATTTTTAGGAGTGTTTCCTTTGTATTTATTTTTCCTTCCAAATTCGTAGAATCAGGATTTTTTTTGAATTTTTATAACCACTTCGGTCTCCGTGTACTTTTTGTCCTTCTAGCCGCCGGTAGCGTAATCGTTTCTTTTTGCAATCACTACTTTTTCCTTTTCCAAAGGCAAAGTATTTAAGCGTCACAGACAATCCCATCGTCTTCTACTTTTTCAAATTTGTATCTTCGAATTTTTCATTGTCTTACTCTCTTGTGTGTTCATCCTTTCCATCGTTCGTTGTCAACAGATCCACTCTTTTTCTGTAAGATCTTCTTCCTTCTTCTTCATTTCATTCTTTCATCATGGTTTATCTTGTAGAATCGATTGATAAATTCCTCTCTGATTTCTCTATTCCCTCCTGGGTTATTTTGGAAGAGCTTTCTGAGCCTTCAGACTATTTCCGTTTGGCTGAGGGACATTGGTTCCCCAGTCTCTTTATTGCTGAGTGTGGATTTTCTTTTCCTCCCAACACTTTATGTTTGGAATTTTGTCAATATTTTGACGTTGTTTCTGCAAGAATAGCCCCCAATACATGGAGGATAGTTAATGGTGTTTATAGATTAAATCAAATACATGGAACCCAAATAGGAATTCTTGAAATCATGTTTTCCTATAGATGGGCGGTGGGCGATAATACTTTTTATTTAAAAACTAGGTTTCTAAATAGAGCTTTAGTAGTCAATCTCCCGGATGCCAATAGGGACTATTTTGAGAACGAAGTTGTTATAAAAAATTGGCAACTTGCCCCTTTATCTGGAGATGAAGTTTATCAGGGTCCCAGATGCCCTCCCTATGGCAATGGGATAGGTTATTTTTATTTCATTTTACTTATTTTGAAATCATGCTTCTTCTGTGTTTGACAAAATGTGCCACTGATATTTTAATTTTGATTTATTTACAGTTGATAACAAAAGAAAGTGTCCAAAAGAAGCAGACGTTAACATAAGGCACTTGAAACTTATCTGGAGTTTGCATCAAATTGTTACTGACAAGCACATTAGGTCAGCTTCATATCTGCTTCAGTACAAGAGTTACACAACTTCTTTCACTGCTCGTCCGGTGATAAGCGACGCAGAGCCAGTACCAGCTTCTACCAGTTCTTCGCCTAAGTCACACGTTCCTTTAAGTGAAAGGATGAAGAAGAGAAGACCTCCCACCTTGTTCGAGAAACCTGCCTCTGGTGCTGGAGAGGCAAAAAGAAGTAAGATTGACGTCCCAGGAGAGGGGACGAAGAAAATTGATGTACCTTCCTCGGCTGCTATTGTGAAGGTTGCCGAGAAGCTCCCAGTGGTCCCGAGAAAGTCTGCCACTCTAGGAGAAGTGACTGTAATATCACCGACCAAAAGTTCTTCCTTGGTCGAAACTATTCCTGTTCCTCCGAGGAAGCTGAAGAAAAGCTCCTCGGTCAATTTGGCTGATACCTTCTCTCAGCCCTCGACTAGTGGAGTTCCCACTTTCGTTCCCCCGAGCTCTGCCATGAGCTCGGAGAAGACTTGGATCATTCCCGAGATCCAAGGTATCGAAGAAAACCTTTCTTGGGACATGGTTACCTCTTTGGCAGCTCGCCACATTGCTTCTGTAAGTCCTTTTATTTTGAACTTTTCGTCTTTCCCTTGTTATATCTGTCTCTGACTTGCATTTATTTTCTTTTCTCAGTTGGTGAGCTGCTTTAACACAATTTTGAAAAAGGATGAAGCTATTAAAGCTTCAAGCTCCTCGTCTGGTTTAGAGGAGGCTTTGATAGGCTTGGGGCAGTCTCTGAAAGAGTCTCGCCAGAAATATGCTGATGATAAGGCAACTTGGGAGAAGAAGCTTGCCTCCACTGAGCAGGAGAAGGCCCGAGTTATTGAAGTCTCCAAGGGGTTGGAGAAAAATTTAAAGGACTTGGAAGAGAAAAATAAAGAGCTTGACAAGAAGCTCAAAGATGCTGGAGAGTTTGAGAATAAACTCAAGGTTGCTGAGGAAGAATTAATCCAACTTCGCGAAGTAGGTCGCCAGAAGGAAGAAGTTGAGAATAAATTGAAGACTGCTGAAAATATTCTGTTCGAGAAGCTCTCCTCGGAGAAATTAAAGAGGAAAATGGTTGTGAAGAAGTCTTTCAGCGCCAGTTGGGACAAGGGGTGGAACAAAGGCTTGGCTGCCATGATGTCTCAAGTAGAATATGGCAGCCTTAAATACTTTAGAGATGGGTGGGTCGCTGCTCTATAGGAGATGAAGGTGGAGGAAAATTCCGAACTCTTTTAGCAACACATCCCTGGTCCCCCTCCAACTCCTGAAGACGAAGAAGAGGACGAAGCTGCCTCCGAAGAGTCTTCCATGGTGATGGGAGATCAAGTTTCTCATCCCTCAGCCATCCAGCATACAAACGAGGAACTCGCTACTTCCTCCGAGCAACCTCCAGCACTTCCCCAGCTACTATCTGCTCCATCCGAGCAACCTACTTCCTCGTCCCAGCCTCCTGAGAAAGTTTTGGGAGACAAGGAAAAGGTGTAGAGTTGTTTGGACTTCTATCTATTTTATTTTTCTTTGACAAATGTAATCCTGAACCATGTAATTCTGAACCTTGTGATCTAATAAAACTTGAACTTTTGTTTTTGCATACTGTTGTCTCTTCTTCATGCTCTGTTTTGATTATTGATTACTGCTTTTTCTTCCTCTACTAGGTTCTGGACAGGATGGAATTACTGTCTGCTCACGATACAAAGCTGTTGAGGCAATGCAATGAATACTTTAAGGCTGATCACATAGATCTGAGTGCAGCACAAATCATCGACATCCTCGGCCAAGATTCTTCGGAACAAGCAATTGAAGCCTACCAATACTTGAAGTGTCTACTTGATCGTGCGGTGGCCAATAATGTAGCTTATTATGACATGATCGAGGATCTTCAAGGCACTCTTGAAGACCTTCAACACCAATATAAGGAATCCACTGCCCTCTTGCACGAAGGGTATGAGAAGAAGTACCAGCAAATCATTGCCGACAAGGGATACGAGAAGCGTTTTGCTTCTTACGACGCGCGAGAGAGAACTCTGAGGGCTGAGGTCGAAGAGTGTAAAAAAATAGCTGAATTATTAGAGCAAGAGAATAATAACCTGCAAAGAGAGTTGTCGTAGTTGAAGTCTGCAGCTTCCACTTCAAAAGCCTTGATCCCAGTGACTGATGAGGGATTTTCATTCTTGGAGGTCGAGAACACCAACTTGAGGGACGAGTTAGAAACCTTGAAAAGAGCTGGCCCCTCTACATCTTCTCGTGGACGAGCAAGATCTCCTCGGGGACGAGCAAGAGCTCCTCGGGGACGAGAAAGAGCTGCTCGGATTCCTGTCGAGGAACAAAGGACTCAATCTTCCTTAGAGAACCAGGCCTTCCAATTAATGGCGAAGAACCAGGCGTTGGCTGAAATGTCAAAGAAGATCAGGGACCTGGAAGAGCAGCATTCTACGCAAAAGTCTGTCTTGGAGAATAAAGAACTCTTCATCAAAAATCTCCACGAACAACAAGAAAGATTGACATATCAGTTTCACAAACAACCCAGGGAGTTCTGGATGGCTGGGTACAACGAGGCTCTCTAGCACTTAGACGATCGTATCGAGAATGCCAATAATGAGGGCTACAAACAGGGCTGGTTGAATGACTTAGGTGTACTGCAACTAGAAAAGGGTCAGTACCTGTGGGATTACCATAATCCTGGGCTGCTCGACCTTCCAGTGCCACCATTCAAGCTCGACATGAGTTGGATCCCTGCTCGGGCCATCCCTCAGTGCTTAATTTCCAAGTATCTCGGCGACTACAATCTCCATTCAAATGTCGAGATATCTCGTACCGAGCACTACCTAGATCGACCATCCGTGATGAATATCAGGATGCTGAAAGATCTTAACTTTATAAATTCTCCTCTTGCTTGAAATGATCCGCCTGCTGGTGAGGAACCTGTTTCAAAAGCAGAGGGGAAGAAACCAATAGAGTAGGAATTTTTATGTAATAGTTAGTATACATTTCATTATCAATGTAATCTGTTTTGGGATTTAATGAAAGACTTTTATTTTTGTTCGCAATCTTAATTTCTATTGTCCTGTAAAACACTTTACATCTGTGCATGTGTATCTGTTAAAAAGATAACAATATTAAATATTGTGTTGTTTGTCGATCAACTTATTGTCGACTAGCTTGAATTTGTGGTAGTCATTATAAAAAGTTACTAAGTTGTTTCTCGACCAACTTACTAATAATTAAAAAGTTACGAGTATCAAAAATTTTGCTCAATCACTTTCTTGTATTCATAAAATGTTTCCGACCAACCAAGGTCGATAAATTTCCTTCTCGACCAACTACAGTTAGTGGGTTTTTATCCCCGACCAATCATAGTTAGTGGATTTTTCCTCTACTAGGAGCTTTAGCACTTTTTTGGGATAATTTTACCTCCCGACCAACTTTAGTTGGCATTTTCAAGAATATATTTACTTCCTAACCAACATAAGTTGGCATTTTTAGGAATATTTTTACTTCCCGAGGAACACAAGTAGCTTTACTTCCCGGAGGAATACAAGTAGCTTTACTTCCCGGAGGAATACAGGTAGCTTTACTTCCCGGAGGAATACAAGTAGCTTTACTTCCCGGAGGAATACATGTAGCTTTACTTCCCGGAGGAATACATGTAGCTTTACTTCTCGGAGGAATACAAGTTTTACTTCCCGGAGGAATATAAGTTTTACTTCCCGGAGGAATACAGGTAGCTTTACTTCCCGGAGGAATACAAGTTTTACTTCCCGGAGGAATACAAATTTTACTTCCCGGAGGAATACAAGTTTTACTTCCCGGAGGAATATAAGTTTTACTTCCCGGAGGAATACATTTGTTTCTCGACCAACCTTAGCTGGCGTTTTCGAGATAAATTTTGAGTAGCCCGAGTTTTGCCGAGTAGCGTGTAGCACTAGTATTCCCCAAAAAACTTTCAATAAAAGGAGAGAATATACATCACTGATAATACTTGCACAGGTGCTCTGCGTTCCATGCATTTTTAAACTCCCCCCCTCTAAAGTTACTATTCGGTAAGTTCCTGGTCGAACAACTTCTGTAACTCGGTATGGTCCATGCCAATTTTCCTCTAGTTTGTTTTGCTTTTGAATCACTTTCTTTAGCACATAGTCTTCTTCTTTCAGGTCACACTTCTTCACCCTCTTATTGTAGAATAAAGCTGTTCGTTGTTGGTATGCAGCATTCCTGATGGCTGCCTGTTCTCTAACTTTCTCGAGCATGTCTAAATCCAATCTTCTCATTAAGTCGCTGACAGAGGAATTGGAATTCAGTACCCTATGTGTTGGGAGGCCCAACTCGGTAGGTATAACAGCTTCACTTCCAAACGCCATCATATATGGTGATTCTCCAGTTGCTACTCGGGGAGTAGTTCGATCAGCCCACAATAATGACTGTAACTCGTTGATCCAGTTTGCTTTTGCGTCACTTAGTCTTTTCTTCAAGCCATTCAACATCGTTCTATTTGTCACTTCAGTTTGTCCATTGATTTGAGGATGTCCTGGTGCTGAGTGGATCTTCAAAACATTTGATTGATGATAATAGGCAGCGAACTCCTCGTTATCAAATTGTGTTCCATGGTCTGTGATGAAGGCATGAGGAAGACCATATCGATAAATGATGTTCTTCCAAATAAATTAGTACACCTTGTCGTACGTCATATCAATGAGAGGCTCAGCTTTCACCCACTTAGTAAAATAATCCACTGCGACGATGAGGTATTTGAACCTTCCTCTGGTCGTTGGCAGTGGTCCGACCAAATCTATTCCCCACATGGCAAATGGCCAAGGGGAAGTGATGGGTGTCAACAATGCTTGTGGAGTTCTTCGGATGGAGGAAAAGCACTGGAACTTGTCATATTTCTTGGCATAGGCTACAAAATCAGCCCTCATCGTCGGCCAGTAGTATCCCTGCGTCATCATCCTTTGCAAAAGCGTCCGACCTGCTACATGGGCTCCATAGGACCCTTCATGGATCTCTTCAATCAATTCTTTCACCTCGGAGGGATGTACACATCTTTGCAAACCTGCCATAATTCCTTGTCTATATAGAATACCATTAGTTAATACATACCGAGCAGCTTTAAACTTTAATTTCTTGGCTGCGAGCTTGTCAATTGGTAATTCTCCCTCCTCAATATATGCCCTGATGGGATCCATACAAGATGGTCCTAAATCAAGGGTGATAAAGTTCATCGCCAAATTTTCATCTATACTCTGACCAGCTAAAACTTCAATTGGGATTGTTCTTCGTAGCTCGGCACGAGTAGCTGATGCTAATTGAGCTAGGGCATCTGCTCTTGCATTCTCCATTCTTGGTATTCTGACCAGCTGAATAGCATTAAATTCTGATACCAACTCCATCACCTTTGCATGGTACTTGATCATTAATTCTCCTTTGGCTGCATATATTCCCAACATTTGATTTACGATTAATTGAGAATCATTGAAGACAATAATCTGCTGCGCCTCCATAATTTTTGCCAAATTAAGACCTGCAATCATGGCCTCATACTCAGCCTCATCATTGGAAGCTTTGAATTGGAAACGTAGGGCGTATTCCATGTCGACCTCGTCCGGATTGCTCAAAACTATCCCCGCCCCACTACCTATTGTGCAAGATGAGCCATCTACATATAGCCTCCATATAGGTAACTCGTCCTTAAATTTCTGATCTGACAGAGTTCCTCTGTGAAATATTTGTTGCTTCCTTTCATCCTCCCCTGATATTTCTTGCTCTTTGTCGATCATCTTTTCGTGCCCTTTTACCAACCTGAGTTGGTCTGAGCTCGAATTTGATGATCCTATAACATCCACTTGCCCTTTTACCAACCTAAGTTGGTCTGAGCTTGTGGTCGATGATCTTGTAACATCCACAGGTTGATCAGCGAGCAACTTTTGCTCCTCAGGGGTATCAGGATAGGTGAACTCTGCTATAAAATCTGCTACAGTTTTCCCTTTAAGCGATGATTTGGGTTCATAGACTATATCGTATTCTCCGAGCTCTATTGCCCAGTACATCAATCTCCCTGATTTTTCTAGTTTATGAAGGGCTTGCCTCAATGGCATATTAGTATATACTACTATGGTATGAGCCTGGAAGTATGGCCTCATTCTCCTACTCACCTCAATCATTGCCAGTGCCAACTTTTCCAGTTTAGGATATCTGATCTCTGCTCCTCGGAAGGCCTTAATTGTATAGTAGATTGGTTTTTGTACTCCATTCTCCACTCTTATCAATGCCGAGCTGACTGCATTCTCGAACATCGCCATATACAAGTATAATTTTTCTCCCATCACTGGCCTGGATAACAATGGAGGTGCTCCCAAGTATTTCTTCAAGTCTTGAAAAGCCTTCTCACATTCATCATTCCACTTAAAAGTCTTTCGGAGTGTCTTGAAGAATGGGAGACATCGATCAGTTGCTCGTGATACAAATCTGTTGAGTGCTGCTACTCGTCCTGTAAGACTTTGCACCTCTTTCTTCGTCCTTGGAGATCGCAGCCCTAATAGAGCTTTGATCTTTTCAGGATTCGCCTCAATGCCTCTGTCATATTTCTTGGCATAGGATACACAATCAGCCCTCATCGTCGGCCAGTAGTATCCCTGCGTCATCATCCTTTGCAAAAGCGTCCGACCTATTACATGGGCTCCACAGGACCCTTCATGGATCTCTTCAATCAATTCTTTCACCTCGGAGGGATGTACACATCTTTGCAAACCTGCCATAATTCCTCGTCTATATAGAATACCATAAGAGAATACATACCGAGCAGCTTTAAACTTCAATTTCTTGGCTGCGAGCTTGTCAATTGGTAATTCTCCCTCCTCAATATATGCCCTGATGGGATCCAAGATGGTCCTAAATCAAGGGTGATAAAGTTTATCGCCAAATCTTCATCTATACTCCGACCAGCTAAAACTTTAATTGGGATTGTTCTTCGTAGCTCGGCACGAGTAGCTGATGCTAATCGAGCTAGGGCATCTGCTCTTGCATTCTCCATTCTTGGTATTCTAACCAGCTGAATAGCAGCAAATTCTGATACCAACTCCATCACCTTTGCATGGTACTTGATCATTAATTCTCCTTTGGCTGCATATATTCCCAACATTTGATTTACGATTAATTGAGAATCACTGAAGATAATAATCTGCTGTGCCTCCATAATTTTTGCCAAATTAAGACCTGCAATCATGGCCTCATACTCAGCCTCATTATTGGAAGCTTTGAATTAGAAACGTAGGGCGTATTCCATGTCGACCTCGTCCGGAGTGCTCAAAACTATCCCTGCCCCACTGCCTGTTGTTCAAGATGAGCCATCTACATATAGCCTCCATATAGGTAACTCGTCTTCAAATTTTTGATCTGACAGAGTTCCTCGGTGAAATATTTGTTGCTTCCTTTCATCCTCCCCTGATATTTCTTGCTCTTCGTCGATCATCTTTTCTTGCCCTTTTACCAACCTGAGTTGGTCTGAGCTCGAATTTGATGATCCTGTAACATCCACTTGCCCTTTTACCAACCTAAGTTGGTCTAAGCTGTTGGTCGATGATCCTGTAACATCCACAGGTTGATCAGCGAGCAACTTTTGCTCCTCAGGGGTATCAGGATAGGTGAACTCTGCTATAAAATCTGCTACAGCTTGCCCTTTAAGTGATGATCTGGGTTCATAGACCATATCGTATTCTCCGAGCTCTATTGCCCAGTACATCAATCTCCTTGATTTTTCTGGTTTATGAAGGGCTTGCCTCAATGGCATATAAGTATATACTACTATGGTATGAGCCTGGAAGTATGGCCTCATTCTCCTACTCGCTTCAATCAGTGCCACTGCCAACTTTTCCAGTTTAGGATATCTGATCTCTGCTCCTCGAAAGGCCTTACTTGTATAGTAGATTGGTTTTTGTACTCCATTCTCCACTCTTATCAATGCCGAACTGATTGCATTCTCGGACACCGTCAGATACAAGTATAATTTTTCTCCCATCACTGGCCTGGATAACAATGGAGGTGCTCCCAAGTATTTCTTCAAGTCTTGAAAAGCCTTCTCACATTCATCATTCCACTCAAAAGTCTTTCAGAGTGTCTTGAAGAATGGGATACATCGATCAGTTGCTCGCGATACAAATCTGTTGAGTGCTGCTACTCGTCCTGTAAGACTTTGCACCTCTTTCTTCGTCGTTGGAGATCGCAACCCTAATAGAGCTTTGATCTTTTCAGGATTCGCCTCAATGTACCCGAGAAACATGCCTTCTCGTACTCCAAATATGCACTTCGTCGAGTTCAGCTTCATTTGATATTTATCCAGTTGATCAAAAGTCTGGCTTAAGTCAACTAGATGATCGACAACTTTCTTGCTCTTTGTCAGCATATCGTCAACATAGACTTCCATATTGCAACTGATTTGTTCAGCGAAGACCTTGTTCATCAGCCGCTGATATGTCGCACCTGCATTTTTCAAACCAAAAGGCATAACATTATAACAATAAGTTCCCCTAGGGGTAATGAAAGAAGTACTCTCCCTATCTTCAGGTTTCATTTTAATCTGATTGTAGCCAGAATAAGCATCCATAAAGCTCAGCAGCTCGTGTCCCGAGGTAGCATCCACCAGTTGATCAATTCGGGGCAGTGGGAAATGATCCTTTGGGCATGCTTTGTTGAGGTCAGTGAAGTCTACACACATCCTCCATTTGTTATTCTTGTTCTTCACCATCACCACATTTGCTAACCAGTCAGGATATTTAACATCTTCAATAAAGCAGGCTTTCTGGAGCTTCTCGACTTCCTCCTGTATAACTTGATTTTTCTCGGGGCTGAATACTCTTCTTCTTTGCTTCACATGCTTGATCTCCTTATTCACATTGAATTCGTGACATAAGAAATTTGGGTCTATCCCGGGCATATCCTCATGACTCCACATAAAAGTTTGCTTTCTGCTTATAAGGAAAGTTATCAGTTCCTGTTTTAGTGAGGCTTCCAACGACGAACCTACTTGAGTAGTTCGTTCAGGGTGCTCGTCGTCCACAGTGATGTTTTCAGTAGCTTCCACCACTTGACCCTTCACAAGTTGCGACTCATCTCTAGGATCCAATGTTTATATTTCTGCTCCTTCATCCACATGATAAGTAGTAGTCTTTTTCCTTGATTCCTCCAGTTCCTCTTGCTCGGCGGATGAATAATAGCATTCCCGAGCTACTTTCTGGTCACCCTTTACAACTCCTACTCCAAAATTTGTTGGAAATTTTAGGCACTGATGCACTGTAGATGGTACAACCTCAAATTTCTTCAATCCTACTCTTCCCATGATGATATTGTATGATGATTGAACATTTTTATCCATCACGAAGAAGCGTATCCTTTCTGTCCGACAAGCAGGCCATGTACCAATGAATATATCCAACTTGATCGTCCCAAGTGGAAATACTTTCTCGCCAAAAAAACCGAGGAGGGGTCTATGATAAGGCTCCAGTTGAGATAACTTTAGATTTAAACTATCGAAGCACGAGTAGAACATGATGTCTGCCGAGCTACCATTGTCTACCAGTTCTCTTGAGATCATTACCTCTTTCATTCTCATCTTGATCACCAATGGGTCATCATGAGGATATAGGACACCTACAAGGTCGTTCTTTGAGAAACCAATGACCAATTTCTCTTTGTTCACCTTTCTCGGGCGATCCTCCTCAGCTAGATTTATTCACTGAATGTACGAACAAGCTTGAGCCTCACAGAGGTAAGCGTTTCTCTCTGCAGCAAGGTCTCCTCCTCTTGCATCTCCACCTGTAATAACATTACAATCAAATAACCCAAAGAGTATTGAAAATACCTCTCGTTCTGGCTGCCTTGGTCTCTTGTGAAGATCGGGGTCGTCTTCTGGATCAACTTCATGGTTTCTTTTCTTGTTCTACTCTACTCGACGAGGAGATCTAGACCTCTCTCTTGTTCGGTCATTGTTCCTTCTTTCGCTTCCACGATCAACATACTTTGCCAGCTTTCCTCGCCTGATGAGTGTTTCAATCTCATTCTGAAGAGCTATGCAATTTTTGGTCATATGGCCATGATCTTTATGAAACTCGCAATACTTTGCTTTATTCCTCCGATCAGGGTCTGCCTTCATTTTCTCTGGCCAGTTTAATTCCTCGTTGTTCTTGATTTCTTCTAGAACATGGTTGATATCCTTCTTCAAAGGAGTATAATTATCGAATTTCTTCATTGCGTCCCATACTGACCTAGTTCTTGAATGTTTATCATTACCATTATTCTTATACTCTTTCTTTTTAGCTTTATCACCTTCCACCTTGGTTTCTTTGGCATCCATATTCTTCTTCGCAGCCATAGCTTCCTCGGCATTCATAATCTTGGTCGCTTTTCCCATCAGATCTGACATGGTTCTAGGTGGATCTTTGGCCAAAGTGTAGTATAACTTGTTAGGCAATAGTCCACTCATCAAGGTGGTAATCGCTGTCTTCTCTTCATAATCAATTACTTTGAGTTTCTCGTTATTAAAATGAGTTATATAATCTCTGGTACTCTCACCAGCCTTTTGTCTAACACTTAACAAATGCGCTACTCGTTTAACTGGCTTTGCCCCAAAATAGAAATTCCCAATGAATAACTCGGTCAGTTGAAGAAAAGTTGAGATCTTACCCCGAGAAAGATTATTATACCACATTTGAGCAGATCCGGTAAGAGTTCCCGAGAATGCTCTGCATCGCATCTCATCTGGAACATCATAGATGCCGGCTGAAGCTTGGTATTGTTCGATATGAAGGACAGGATCAGTCTTGCCATCATATTTGGGGGTCACAACAGGTGCTTTGAACTTTGATGGTGTTGGAAAATCTACAATGGCCTGGACAAAGGGTGTTCCTCGAACAAAAGTTCGTTGTAGAGGGTTCTTGGCTTTAGCCATTTCCCCTAATCTATCCTCTAGCCTCTGAATAGAGCCTTTCCACGCATCATTTCCTTCCTCGGGCCTGTTGGTTCGAGCAACTGATCGCGTTGAAGTGGCTTCCTGGGATCTATCTTGACGAGCAGTTGGTCGCAACTGGGCAGATCCTTCCCTTAAATATGATGGTTGTCGAAAACTTCTCGATGCGACTTTAGGAGGACTTCTACTCCTTCTAGGTCCTAATCGATTGAAAGGTGATACCCTGCTCAACCTTTCTAGTGCACTAGTCCTTTATGGAGAGAGAGTAATACATTGTTCAGTATCTGTGGCTCGTACTGACGAAGTTCATCCATGTTGATAAGAAAAATCTTCAGACTCCTCATTGTGATATGAATTGGTACACCTAGTACGCGAAGAATATGCACGAGTATTTCTTTGAATACTTCGTGGTCCTGAATGGGTTGGTGCACCACCATGGAGGGTTTGTATGAGTTGTCGCATAGTTTCTTGCATGACGGTCTGACCCTGAGCCAGATTTGTCATTATTCCAGTCAGATCTGGAATATTTGGCGGAGCAGATGGATTTGGAGGGCTTCCAGCGTTTCGATTGCTAGATTCTGGAATATCAGCCATTTGTGATGGATTGTTTTTGATGAAAAACGATATTACCAGTCGTTTCCCACAGACGGCGCCAATCTGTTGATGTAAAAAATGAGATCATATCTAATTATTCAATCACAGATAAATAAATGAGACAAAGAATTTTTAAAGTGGTTCAGCCTTATAATCATGGCCTACGTCCACTGTTATGTTATTGCTGATTGTTTGGGAATTCTCGATTACAAGTTCTATCAAGAAATTTCGGTCCCCTTACAATGAGGATTGTACAATGTATTTATAACCCTGTGTCTGTAATGTGAAAGGGTAATACATTCACTGCTGTACATGTGAAAGGGTAATATATTAAATGCCCCTTAAGCGTATAAATCTGAATGATAAGCATTTAATGAACAGTCAGACTGTTGATTTTCCTGCTATTAATACTTTGCTCGAGGTGCAGCTCGGACCGCCTAAGCTGCTTGGACCGCTTATAGTCCTCGGTAATCAAAAGTTCCTCGGAGAGTTCCTGTAGGTCAGAGCGTCTGAGTTACTCGGGGAAGCAGTGTTCCTCGTTGTAGTATGGTTCCTCAGAGCGTCTGAGTTCCTCAGAAGTGCTTGTTGTTGCCACGTAGATTGCCACGTGTCTTCATTCGATTGAGCCATGTCAGCAGACTAAATTTGGTATCAATAATGTATACCTTATGCTTATGCTTCTATTCACACACTTGTATAAGATTCTCCATGTACACTTTGCACCACGTTCACCTAGGATCACATATATTCATATGTTGCACGCATCACCTATCCACATTGGTGTACCATTGGTACTTGTACTTTGCTCCCTGTTTGGCATAATCAAGAAATACATTATCATCATAAGATACTAATATGAGAATCATGCATGATTCACACGACATCACCAAAGAGAATTGTGATTGATTAAATTTTGTCCAGTAACTCGAGGGTCACTTCGTGATGGGCGCTGGTCCGGCAGGGCGCATTTAGCCTAAGCGATATGACTCTCAGCTCCCATTGGCCTAGTACCTTCGACGTATATCGAACGGTTCCCCTGCATCATACCGCTTGACCGAAGTCATGATGGGAGGTATATCGCAGGGAACTCATTCATGTATGCCGAGTATATCGAATTCACTCTCACACGTACCGTCTCCACGAGGTATATGGTGAGGCAATTTACACACACTCAGGTATATCAAATGGCTTGTCCAGACGTACCGATTGCTCGCAAGAGCAAGACGTATATCGTGGAAGTCACGCCAAAGGGGGAACCCTTTCCGACTCACCCAACCAACTGCATACCCGCATATAGGTCTCAAACCTAGGACACACTTATAAGATTGTCGGTTTTAACTCGAAACTATGTCGAAATTCTGGGTCGGCCTGTCGCCCAAATTTTTGCGCATTTTTAAAATGGGACCCCGACCGTGATCCCGATTACAAGTCGAGCCATAGCTTTACATATATCACAAACCTAATTTTTCCAGGCTCGGGTCCCGTCTGGCATTTCATTTTGCATTTAGGAGAATTTAATACAAGTGAGAACATAGTAATCATAATAATCATGCTGAGACCATCTCCCCAAAAAATCAAAAAAACATTCCTCCTTTCTTTATCAAAAATCCAAAAAACATTTCTCCTTTCTTTATCAAAAATCCAAAAACATTTCTCCCCTCTTTATTAAAAATCCAAAAATATTTTATCTTTCAATCTCAAAAAGAAAAAAATGTCAGAAATATTTTCATTCTTTTTCTAAACAATAAATCCCATTTTACGCCTTCTCAGGTCGATCGCATGCCCTTGGCCTTGATCCTTATTGGCGTCGGTCTTCAGTAAAATCACCCCGGAGTTCTGTTCGTTACCCTGTTACTTCTTCCGAGTCCGGTATCCATCTGCTTTCCACGGAGAACACAAATTAAGCACTAGTTGTGCAACTAGATCTGATGGCAGTTTTACCTCAGCTCGTGTCCAAGATTAACAACCTTCAGATTAAGGTCCGGGAGATGCAACGAAACCAGGTTCCTGTTCCTCAAGAGCCATAGGTCCTATTCCCTCGTGCTATGGGTCCACCCGAGCCTATCTGGATTCTCAAAGAATATCAACATGCTCCACGTCCCCCTCCTATTAAAGGGCCGCCGCGCCTGCCCAGCTTCCTATGTCGATCCTTTCCCAGCCTGGGGCTAACTTGCCTATGATCGTTGATTCGAAATAGGAAGAGTTGAACAAAGACAAAGAAGATCTCAAGATTATAACTAAGAAGTTGGACCAAGTCAGAATCTCTGGGAATTACATTGACTACACCCACATGTCTCCTTATCCTAAAGCAAGGTTACCCGAGAAGTTTAAGATGCCAAATATTGAGAAATTCGGAGGAAGTGGACCCCCGATCGTCCATCTTTGTAGTTAACACCATGCCATGACTCTCCTAGGGGCTTCTGAAGAGGTAATGGCCCAATTTTTCCAGAAAACTTTGAAGGATAGAACCCTCCGATGATTTTTGTCTCTCGAGGAGTTTAGAATCTGTAGCTGGGAGGATGTGGCCCGAGAATTCATGTCACAGTACAAGTACATCGAAGAGCTTGAGGTCACCCACCATGATTTAGAGATGATCAAACAGAATTCTGGGGAATCAGTCAGTAATTTCATAGTCCGATGGAGGTAAAAAGCAGCCACCATGACCAATCGGCCTTTCGAGGAAGAACAAGCCAGCATAGTGAAGAAGAACTTCTTGCCCCATGCTTGAGAAACGATGGGAAGACAATACTATCCCCACTTCTGGGCTCTCAGAGAAGCGGGGGTGGAAATCGAGGAAGTTCTTGATAAAATAGAAATTGAACTAAATAAAGTGTCCGGACAGTTCACTCCCAGAAAATATGACAAACCTGCTAGTGATGCAGTCTCAACCATCAATAACATCTCTCAACCAACCACTTCATGGGCACAAGAAAGCTGTCCTGTCCCAGTCCGAAAGGAATACACCAAGCTCCATGCTCCCTTATCTAAAGTTTATCAAGCCCTGCTAAGCCGAAGCCTTATCAAACCCTTGGATCCCCGTCCATTGCCAAATCCACTCCTAAGAAACTTCAAGGCAGATGCCCATTGCGCCTTTTACCAAACCGCTGGCCATACCACAGATCAATGCTTTCACCTCCGAAATATAATCCAAGGTCTAAATGACCGGGGTACCATTACCCCACCAGCCAATCCTAAGCCAAACACTACTCACAACCCACTCCTAAATCATGCCAATGCCATCTTCCTAGAAGAGAACCCAAAATTTGATCCCTACACTCAAATCACACTCATATACTCTCCTAAACCTCTCTAAACTTGCCCATATTTCCTCCTACACCCTACTAGCCTCGCTGATCAGGCACTGTCACTCCTTACTAGAGCATGCATCGCCGTCTGTACCCGCTCTGAAAATGAAAGTATGGAATTATCAGAAGTGTTAAACCAACTCTTGGATTTTGGGCTGAAATTAACCTCACAGATGACCATTGATTGCTAGAGGTTCAGTATGCTATTCTTGGAAACACGAAAATGGGCTCAAGAGATTGCAAGGGCAAACCAACGACATCTGCAGTATGACCGAGTTACTTGATACTCTGAAATTGCAAGGGCACATGGTTCCCTCGCCCTTACATATCCCCACAGAATGGGAATACCTATATGAAGAAGCCATTGAAGTTATGGAATGCATCGACTTTACATGGAAATACATAATTATTTCCACCGGATGGGGGGAAGAATGCAGAGATTTGAATGAAGAATAAGTTTGCGAGAAAACTGGACCGGTAGTTGACATAAGTGGGATGATATCGTTTAAGGAGCTCCTCAAAAAAATAAGCAAGATGGAAGAATAACCCCAGATTGATGAGGAAGAAGAATTCATGTTCTTCCCTACTTTAGTAAATCACATGACTAGATTAGGGAGGCATTACCAGACCCTAAGCTCGTTACCAGCCAATGACAAGGGGATGGGTGTTGAAAACCTTCGTATACCAGAAATGACCCTCGAGGAGAGCAAGATCTTCAATCAACTGAAGAAAAATTAATCTAACATCACTCTATGGGGGCTTTTCATGGCTTCCCATCTACACAGAAACGCTTTGATCAAGTTGCTCACTGGACCCATAGTTCCTCCTTCTACTACACCAGAAGAAGCAACAAATTTGGTCGGATCCTTGACCTCTACCCTAATGCTATCATTTTTCGAAAAAAAAATCCCCAAAATTGGGCCAAACCACAATCATGCACTCAACATCTCCGTCGAAGTTACGGGGAGGGTCATACCACTCTCTCTTGTCGATAATGGATCCGCCTTGAATGTCTTCCCATTAAGAACCTTCAAATGCTTAGTACTAAAAGAAAGTGACCTCGCTCTAACTTCCACTGCTGTACATGCCTATGATAATACCCGTTGGGAGGTGATAGGATCCATAAAACTTGTAATAGGGGCTAGACCTATAAACCATATCATTGAATTCCAAGTTATTGACATCCCAACTTGTTTCAACCTGTTACTCGAATGACCTTGGCTCTACAGTATCAAAGGTGTTCCTCACTCCATCAGAAATTGAAGTTCTTCGCCGATGGACGAGTCATCACCATTTTGGGTGATGACGATAATGCCGAGGGTGCAAGTACCAGTAGTCCAATCCTTGAAATACAGCACGGGTCAAATGATATGCTCCTATCAAGATTTCGAGTTGAGCCACTCCTACTCCCAGCAGGGGACGATTTCAAAGAAAGGGTTTGTCTAGAATATGACCCCCATGGTAAGGTCAATGTGATTCAGATGTTCAGAAACATGCACTTCATTCCCGGATTGGGGTTAGGACAAATACAACAAGGGATACTTAATCCCATTGAACTAAAGAAAGCTTTCCCTCCTTGTGGTTTGGGGTATCAACCATTAGAACAAAAGCTCAAAATGATCCGCCAGTCTCGACCAAAGAGGAGACTAGACTGCTTCCAAACCATCCCAAGTGACTCCTTGAACGGACGATTCATCAAAGAGTGTGAAGACTTCCCCTTTTGCGTCTTCTCAGAACCATGGTATGACCATACAAATAAGAAGATGAAACCTGGAATGGAGATCTTTTTCCAAGACAGCTACCCATGGGCCGAAACTTCCTAACACCTTGTATTACCGCTCATCAAAGATACCGAAGAAAGTGACTCTAAGGACTCATTCAACTTACAAACACTGGGCTGACACTCTGCATGATTCATTCAGACACTACACCTGATTAAAGCTGCTGATACACCTCTCCGTAACTGGCATGCTGCGCCAGTTCTACCTGTTGAAATCCCACCTAACCCTAATGTTTACCCTATTTATTCTTCTATTATCTATCTTTGCTTAAATGTAATCGATACCTCCTTTGATGAGGTTCTTAATGCTATTTTTCCTATCAATGAAATAAATGAAGATTTTGAGTATCTTGCTGTGCCTTACATTAACTGTTTAGATTCTAATCAAACTTTTGATGATAATGATTTTGCAAATGAACGATTCTTAACCGATCTAAATAAGGTTAATAACAAATAACATAATCGCGTTCAAGTTAATGAAGAAGAGACTGTTATTATTAACCTCAGTTTTAGTAGCCAACATCACGATATTAGGATAGGGACTAGCCTCGATGAACATGAGCGTGCACAACTCGAAGAATTGCTAAAGGAATTTGTGGATGTCTTCGCATGGCCCTATGATGATATGCCCAGAATTGACCCCGTAATAGCTCAACATGAGATCCCCACTCTTCCAGATTACAAGCCGGTTTAACAAAAGCTGAGAAAGCTCCACATCGAATGGTCGCTCAAAGTTAAAGAAGAGGTGGTCAAACAACTGAACGTAGGCTTCATTACTGTGATCGAATATCCCACATGGTTGGCTAACATAGTGCCTGTGTCGAAATTAGGAGGGAAGGTTCGGATGTGTGTAGACTACCGGGACTTGAACAAAGCCTCTCCAAAAGATGATTATCCGCTACCCAATATCGACATGATCGTGGATAACACAACCAATCATACTCTTAAGTCATTCGTCGATGGGTTTTTCGGATACAACCAAAACAAAATGCACCCTGACCACCAAGAAAAGACCGCGTTCATCACCCCATGGGGAACCTTTTGCTACACTGTCATGCCTTTTGGTCTCAAGAACGCTGGGGCTACCTACCAGAGGGCTGCCACAACCATCCTGCATAATTAGATTCACAAAGAAGTTTAGGTCTATGTGGATGATATGATTATCAAATCCAAGACTAGAGAAGGACATGTCCCCGCTCTCTAAAAGTTCTTCGAACGACTGTGACAGTATCAGACGAGACTCAATCCAAAGAAATGTGTCTACGGGGTTACAAAAGGAAAACTCTTGGGATTCATGGGAAGTGAGAAAGGGATAGAAGCAAATCCTGCCAAGCTGAAAGCCATACTTGAGATGCCACCTCCCCGAACGGAGAAAGAAGTCTGAGGTTTCCTTAGGAAATTGTAATACATCAGCCGGTTCATCAACCAGTTAACCTCCATCTGCGAACCCATTTTCAAACTACTCCGAAAGGATTCAACTAAGGTTTGGAACGAGGCCTGCCAAGAAGCTTTTGATCGAATCAAGCAATATCTGACCTAACCCCCGATACTCATGCCACCACAACCTGGTCTCCCTTTGCTCTAATACCTAACCATAATCGACACTACAGCCGGGGATTTGCTAGCCCAATAGCTTGAAGATTCCTGTAAAGAAAGAGCCATCTATTATGCCAGTCACAAATTGGCCGGATATAAAGTTAACTACACTTCTTTGGAAAAGGAATATGTCGAGCTTGTCTGGGTCACCCAAAATTTGCGGCAATACATGCTCGCCTTCCCCATCAAACTTGTATCCCGAATGGACCTCATCAAATACCTTCTTGAGAAACCCGCCTTATCTAACTGAATGGCCCGGTGGTTGATGCTCCTAGCCGAGTTCGATATCGTATACGTCATGAAGAAAGCCATGAAAGGAATAGCCATCTCTCACTACCTCGCTGATTACCCCATAGATGAAGCTGATGTCTGGATCTCCGAATTCCCAGATGAAAACATCCTCTGCACTGCCCAGGTGAATCTCCGGTGGTAAATGTTCTTTGACGACACTGCCAACAAAAAGGGATATGACAGTGGGATACTTCTGATTGCCCCAGATGACTCCTATACTCCCATCGCCATCAAATTGGATTTCCCTTGCACCAATAACATAACTGAATATGAGGCATGCACGGTAGGCCTCAAAGTTTCTCTCAAGAAAGGTATTCAATACCTATATGTCTACGGGGATTCCTCCCTCGTCATCGGTCAAGTGCTCAGAAAGTGGAGTGTCAAGGATGAGAAACTCCAACCCTTCCATACACACTTAGAAGAACTAGCCACCCAATTTCAAGTTATCACCTTCCATTACCTACCTCGAGCAAAGAATAACCTAGACGACGCCCTTGCTACCTTGGCCTCCATGTTCGACATGCCTGAAGGAATAACAATGACCCCCTTCCTAGTTCAAAATTAAGATAAACCTACCCACTGCTACTACATTGAGCTCTTCACTGCAGAAGATCTCAAGATAGCTAATTGCTAGTACTATGATATCTGATATCTCCTCAAATATGGTACGTATCCCGAGGGTTTCAATAAAAAAGACCGAGCAACCCTTCAAAGACTCACCGCCTAGTACATCATCTGTCATAAAACACTATTCAAGAGAAACTTCGATGGAACCCATCTACACCGCATCCCAGGGGCTGACATTGAAGAGGTAGTGCAGAGAATCCACAGCAGGGAATGCGAGCCCCATATGAACAGTCACATGCTTGCTAAGAAGATAATCCGACAAGGCTATTACTGGACCACCATGACCCAGGATTGCACTGCCTATGTTCTAAGATGCCTTAAATGCCAACAATTCTATGATTTTTAGCATCTTCGTGCGCGTAAATTATACAACATGACTTCTCCCTGGTCGTTCTCCACCTGGGGTATCGATATCATAGCGAAGGTTACACTGAAGGCTTTCAATGGGCATGAGTTCATCCTAGTTTCCATTGATTACTTCACCAAATGGGTCGAAGATGAGTCACACGCAAATCTGAACACCAAGAAAGTGGCCAAATTCATCAAGAAAAACATCATCTGCCGATATGGGGTCCAGTACGAGCTAGTATCCGACTACGAGTTGCATTTTGAGGCAAAAGTTATATAAGTGGTCAGCGAGTATGGGATTCAGAGACACAAATCTTCTCCTTACCGACCTCAGACCAATGGTGCAGTCGAAGCTGCCAATAAGAACCTTAAAGCCATCATCAGTAAGATGATTGAGAACTGTCGAGATTGGGCCGACCAAATCCCTTATGCCCTATGAGGCTACCGGACCTCAATCCGAACCTCTACTGGGGCTACTCCTTACTCTCTAGTCTACAACATGGAGTCCGTCCTACTCGTGGAGCTAGAAATACCCTCATTATGCATCATGCTTGAAAGCAAGGTCAGTGAAGAAGACTCTGGTGCCAAAGCCGTCTTGACGAGATGACCCTTCTAGATGAAAGGATATTGAAAGATTTATACCATATACAAGGGTACCATCGTCGAATAACCCGATCATTTAATAAGAGAGTCAAGGATCGCGGTGTCCGATAGGGGGATTTAGCCCTCAAAGAAATAATAGAACCCATCTGGGGCCCCAGAGGGAAATTCAAGCCCAATTGGAGTGGCCCATATATTGTCAAGAAAATCTTGTCCGGTGGTGCCTCCATGCTCACCGATATAAATGGAGAAGAGATGGATCATCCATTCAACTCGGACCGTCTCAAGAAATTCTACCTTTAGTCCAAAATCTCGGTGCACTACGACTCTTCTCATCTCCCTTCTATTCTAAAAAGAAAATCTTCATTTCTTTCTACCTAGAACTACGTGGGCCTGATCCTCTGTAAAAACCATTTTCAAGCAAATTAAAAAAAATTCAAAACCCCAGAGGTACGTAGGAAGCTCACATATTTTACATGATCACGACCCTTTCTTTTTCACAAAAAACCATTCTTTTCTTATCTCCGAGAACGATAGTTCATTCTAACATATACTTGAACAAAAGGATTATGTATGTCTTAGCGATCGGTATAGATAATTCAAAAATACAAAACTCATAAAAAAGGCACAGTTAGATGATTAAAAACTTATTTATTTCACCAATAAGAAATTACGGTACAATTACATAAGAAAAGGAATGGGTAATTCCTTCCCCTACCTTCAAAGCCAAATAAATTCCCAAACTTATTTCTCGGTACAAAATAAACTCTCCAAGAGTCCTATCCACGGCGACCAGAGGAGACTTCTCCTTCATCATCATCTACATCCTGGGGTCCCCAAGCTTCCCATGCTTGAATAGAGTGCCGCAGACGCTTCATGGACCAATAAGCTCGAATCAGCTTCGGAAAAACCACAACACCTCCTTCCATGGTATTAAATAAGACAAACCATATTTGTTCAATCTCCACTTCCAGCATATTTATAACTACTCTCCTTCACATCCATTTCATATAATACCCAAGGATGTGCCACACTCTCCCAACAGACTGAGAGGGACGGGTCGATGGATGCCGACTCTCCCACAAATAGCCAAGTCGCATGCACAGACGCTCAGTCAAATCTTCTACCGGAAAGAAATCTAGTATCAGAGGTGGCACGACCTGCCCCCAGCCAAATTGGTACATAAGCCACCAAGATAAATAGAAAGAGGTCTATCTGAGACCAAACAACCGAACGTACGGGTATTCTCCCAGCTCCAGAATAGGCAGCATCTATCCCCACCAAGGCACTAACCAATAAAGATTTAGAACCATATGCTCCACAAAATAGTTCTCCCAGCTCTCAATATCCAATCCAACGCTAATGAAATGACGTGAGAAGAAGTTGGGTACAACCGACAAAGGATATTCTGGAGGAGTCACCATGCGAAGTCTTTCAGATAACCACATGAACAGCATTACGGGGCTACCCCTCATAAAGTCAGAACGACCTTCTCGCCAGGAATCCAAGCCATTTAAAGTCTCCGCCACTATCACTGCCGTAGGATTGCGACGGTATGACATCCATGAAGTAATAGCTACAAATTGTGGGTCCACCAGCAGTTCACCAGTCACCAGCAGTAATTTTGAAACCAAGCCCAGAACAACAGCTCCGGCGTATCCAGCATCACCAACCTCCTGAAAATGCAGGGATTGTAACACCGTCGAAAGGGAGATCATTCCTCTAGCAACCAGTGATCTAGCCGCCGAAGGTGAAATGCGAAGAAGCTCGGCTAACAAATCCTTGGGAGAACCAGAAAATTCAGGTAAAGCCGCAGTAACGCTGGGATTTATCCCCAGCAAGGCAAAAAACTCTTCGTAGGTGGGACAAATCTCATCCAACCCAAAGTGAAATACATGGTCTTCGAGGCACCAAAATTATACCGCCGCCATCAGCATGTTCCACTCAATGGGCCGATTGCGCCACAAAGAGACTCGACGCATGTTGAAAGCATCGTAGTTGACATTATAAGAGCACATTGCTTCCAGGGATTCGGGGTAGTTAGAAAACTCAATGCTACCAGGGAGAGCCATCTTTCAAGATTAAAAAATAGTAAGCATGTGAGAATGTGGGAAAATAAAAGTGTGAAGGTATGATGGAAATACTCCACCCTTACCCCTTTTTTTATACTTGCAAACCCTCACAAAAGACATAACCCCTACAGAAATCGGAGGGAATCCTGCCCCATAAGGTACCAAAGACTGAAGAGGGTACTAATCAAGGTTTTGAATTGATGGGACTGGACTTAACTGCCGATAGGCAGGACAAGGGGCTTGCCGATCGACAACCCCCTACTTTTGGAAATTTTCCTTTTTTGGCAAAATAAGAAAAAAATAAATTGATATTCTCAACAGAATTTCAAAAATATTTCTCACCTTTAAAACTTTCCTTCAAAATCCCAAAAATATCTCTTTTTACGGTCTCAACAGCAAAGTAAAAAGCACATGTGCATGCATTCATTCATCATTAACAAAAGATAATAGAAAACCCCATTGCATTGCATATATATATTTTTCTGTGTTACATCAAATTTTGCAGGAAATAAAGAAAAGAAAAAAAAATCGGACACAGCCCGAACCCACACTTTCTCTCTCTCCCTCTAACCTAAACTTCAACCCTGCGACGCACTCTCTTCCCCCTGCGACGAGACGCCGCACCACCGCTACCCGAGCCAGACTCTTCCCCAGACGAAGCAGACGAAACAAAGTAAGAAGTAACCGGGACCGCATCCAGAATATGGGTAGTTGCTGAAGATATCCAGTCTCTAATATCCCTCAACCAAGTGGTCGACACCCGAACTTTCTGCAAGAAAAAGGCAGAATCAGTATCAAGTAAAGAAGGTCAAAAGAAACTAGAAAGGAAAGAAGGAAAAGAGGAGAACAGAAAGGTATACCTCAGAATGAAGGAACTCCTCAGTCAAGCCCAACTCCTCCGAATCCATCGCATAAGGACGATGCAACATAGGCACCATCCTTCCATCAGCTCGCTGAATGTTGTATGAAGGGGTATGCAACCGCATAAAGGGAACCTCCAAAGTCATCGCCGATGCAGACATCGACGAACCACCACCGCTGTGGGAGGACCCCACCGGCAGACTCAAACCCGCAGGAGGGAAAGGAAAGGCATCATATATGCACCCAATAGGTAGGACTCGCTGATCATCGTCGCGATCTTTGTATCCTCCGGCATCACCCACTCCCGACTCATAGACATAGGAGGCCACGCAGGTGGCACCACCACCTCCTCCTCAGCGATCTGTCGAACCACCCTCTCCCCGAGATACCAAGAGTGGCCAAACTCATGCGCCAGTAAGCGTTGTAGCTCTGCGTTCACCCCAGTCAACCACGTGTCTTAAATAGTAATCCCCCAAGGGTAAAAGGTCACCTGAAACTCCCAAGAAAGTATAAGATAATATAAAATCAGAGCATACAAAGAACATAACTAAGGAAGAAAAAGTCTTACCATATCACTAGTCAGGCCATTCAAGACCTGACGCACCGCCTCCAGAGAAAGAGATCCCCTCGACGGCCGATTGGATTTGCACCATCAATATAACTGACAAAAGTCCCCAACAGTCTCATCCTTCAGAGCGATCAGCTGGGTATTACACCCAATCACCTCATAGAACCACGTCTGGCAAAGACAAGAACTTGCAATAAAAAAACGAGACGCATAAGGAACGTGCGAATGCATGAAAGGAAAATGTGCAAATTAAAGAATACCTCAAGAAGATACATGGCTCCAGTAAAAGTCTACTAGCAGCATCGACTGAATGCATCCAGAGAAAAATAGAGGGTCGCCAAAGTTAGGATCCCCCAATCATAGAAAGGGATGTTCGAAAACACCCTCAAGTACGGTAAGAATCACAAGTGGACGATGTCGTCGCACGACGCCACCATAAATCCTCCCAGCACTAGGAAGATAAAGAACTGGGCCATCTGCCTCACCTGCATCCCATCCTCCATGTCAACCACCGTACCTAACAAAACATCCTTCAATAGGGACATCCGAATGGAATCCCCAGATACTATCCTCTCCACGTCACCGAGCGCCGCCCGCACCGCCTCCAATCTCACTCGTAGGGAGCAATCCACCTCTATCTTCTCCCCATCACAATCCAGCCCCAGCAGTTGCCACACATCTATGGGAGTCATAGTCATCTCTCCGAAGACAAAATGGAAGGTGTGGGTAGTGACCCACCATCTCTCCCCCAAAGAGCACAAAATCGCTGTCGAACGAGGCATCTCATCCAGCGCAGACGCCAACCTCCCAAAATTCGCTAATGATACCACCTAACGCACCACAGGTGAAAGATGCTCGCAAGCATCCTTAAACCCCGTCGTTCCGCGGGCACGCATGTTCTTCAAAGAAACATCAGATTGCCAAAAGAGAAAAACCTTGTCAAAATCCAAGAAAAGAGAAAAACACAAAAAAGGAATGCCAAAGGTCATTTTTACTTACATAACCGCCAGGGTTCACCACCCTCGAAGAATGATGATGTGACGTCTCCTGCAGCAGGGTCCGCTCATCCACAACCGGGTCGAACGCACAAAAGGAGTTCTCGCTCCCTAAAGCAAGAGGCGCCCTGGCCCTCCATTCCACGTTCGCCCAGTCATCAATAGTCAACCACTCCATGTGTACAACAATGCTCATAAAAGAAACCATTTTTTAGATTACGGAATGCTAGAATGATTCGCAGAGGAAAATCGTAGAAAGAGAGAAGGCAAGAATCTATGAAAAATGAAGGGAATTCTCCCCCTTTATATAGGATGCCAAGGGTCATGCCGATCGGCACTGGCGCTTTATCTTCTGGAGGCAGCCCAAAAGTCCGTGCCACTGCCGAATGGCACCCTCCACACCATGCCGACCAGCAGCCCCCCTTAAAATTTTGTATAAAAATTCCCCAAAAATATAAGAAAATCCTGAAAAATCCTGAGAATATTCCTAAAAACCCCAAGAAATATTCAGAACATCTTCACCAAGGAATTTTTGCATTCCTTCAAGCGAAACTCCCAAAAGCCAAGTGAATCTTCTCCCAGGATCGCCTCCTATACCCTAAAGGTCTCAAACCTCCCAGAGCAATACGTCCAATACCTGGACCACCTAATCATTTCCCCCGTGGAGTGTACAACATCAAATTTGCCTTTCCTCTGCAAAGTCTCCAAAAGACACAATGATTTCCCTAGCAATCGTCTCCCCAGCTCAAAACAAAATCAAGAGGTAATTTCCCCAGCAGAATTCCAGAGAATCATTCTCCCTATCAATGTTTCCAAAGGACGCTTTAAATTTTCCCCAGCTCATTTGTTATTCCCCAGCGGAGCCCAAAATCCAATCTTTATCCCTAGCAAAACCCATGATTTTCCCGAAGGAAATGTACACCTTAGTTAGGTCAGAATTGACCTCGGTCCTCGATCGTCACCTCTCTTAGGTCAGAATTGACCCTGGATCTTGGATCGTCACCTTAAGCCCACAGAATTGGCTTCGACTCGCAGAATTGGTCATCTCACCTTAAGCCCATAGAATTGGCTTCGAGCCATAGAATTGGTCACCTCTACACAAGCCCGCAGAATTGGCTTCAACCCGCAAGCCCGCAGAATTGGCTTCGACCCGTAAGCGCGCAGAATTGGCTTTGACCCGTAGAATTGGTCACCTCACCTTAAGCCCGCAGAATTGACTTCGACCCGCAGAATTGCTTACTTCACCTTAAACCCGCATAATTGACTTCGACCCACAGAATTGGTCACCTCTACACAAGCCCACTGAATTGGCTTCGACCCACAAAATTGGTCACCTCACCATAAGCTTGTAGAATTGTCTTTGACCTACAGAACTGGTCATCTCCACTTAAGCCCGTAAAAGTGGCTTCGACCCGCAAAATTGGTAACCTCTATATAAGCCCGCAAAACTGGATTCGTCTCGCAGAATTGGTCATCTCACCTTAAGCCCGCAGAATTGGCTTCAACCTGCAGAATTGGTCATCTCAACTTAAGAACTCAGAATTGGCTTCAACCCGCAGAATTGGTCATCTCACCTAAAGCCCACACAATTTTCTTTGACCCGCATAATTGGTCATCTCACCTTAAGCTCACAGAATTGTCTTCGACCCGCAGAATTAGTCACCTCCATCATTGCTTTGGTCATCACTTCCTTTAAGACCACCCCTATCATATTCCTTCAAGCCCATAAAATTGGCTTTGACCCGCAGAATCAGTCACCCTCATCTTTAAGCCCTCAGAATTGGCTTCAAATCGTAGAATTGGTCATCCTTGTTTCCTTAGGTCCTCAGAATCGACCTCGACCTGTAGAATTGGTCATTCCCAGCACACTCCTTAGGTCCTCAGAATCGTCCTCGACCCTCTGAATTGGTCATCTCCATTTCCTTAGGTTTTTAAAATCGACCTCTTTCAAAAGGCATCATGCGGTATCTATTCGACGGTTATCATTTGTTTTAAACTCACCTGTCGAGGGGATCTGTAGACATCCCATTCTATTACCACCTAAACTCTCCTTAGGTCCCTAGCGCGTCCCGTCATCACTACTAACCCAAGTCATACCCCGAGTACTGACCTAGAGGCCATCGGACTCCCAGGCTCCGTTTAACCAAAAAGTTAAACTCTTCAGCTCGATCGAGACTGAATGAATCTTCGAAGGGCACTAAATCCCCTTTCTAATGGTGCATCTCATGCATGATTTTGACTTACCATGCAGATGAACGACTTGTTTTCCCTAGAAACTCGATCAGGAGGTCACCGGACGATCCCGGGATCCATTTTACCAAAGTCAACTCTTTAGCTCGATCGAGACTGAATGAATCTTCAAAGGGAACTGAAACCCCTTTCCAACGATCTACCCCGTGCATGATTCCAACTTACGGTACAGACGAACGATCCGTTTTACTTCGAAAGGTCACCAAACACTTCCAGGCCTCGGTTGACCAAAGTTAACTCCCCAAACCGGGTCAAACTCTTTGGAATGTCTAAGTACATCTCCTAACCTTTCCAGTGGTCCACCCCATACACGATTCTAACTTACCATACGGACGAACGAGCCGTTTGCGTCCAAAGTTTCATCGTCCAAAGGACCGATGAGCGCTTCCGAGCCACATTTGACCCAAAGTCATCTCCCGAAACCTGGAGTAATCCAAAGGACTTTCTAAGGTATATAAAATACCTTTCTAATGGTTTGCCCAGTGTGCAATTCGGATCAACAGTTTGCGCTCTATGACCGATTTTCTGAAGGAACCTGAAAGACACCGCCAAACGGCAGGTTCCAAGCACTGCCTATCGGTAGTGTGCCTAAACACACCTGCCGATTGGCAGGACCAGGGGTATGCTGATCGGCAATTCCCCAGGCCTATAAAAAGGAGGTCCTAACCTCATTCTAAGATGTAGCCCAAATTGAAATACCTCACTCTCAGCGAATCCAGAAAAGCTCTCTCGAAGTCAGCGTGATTTCCACATCAAAATCCATTTCCGACCTTCACTTTTCATCATCCTTTTCATCAAACTTGGTGAATTAACTATCCTTCATCATCATCCAAGTGCAATGGAGGCTCTCCAACATTCAAGATCAAGCTCAATATCTTCAAGAAGGTCCAATCTTCTCAATTCTCTCCTTAAATTCTCATAAATTCGCATTAACTTGTTTTATTACTTAGCACTTTTATTCTCTCATCTCACATATCCTAATATACTTTTTATTTAGTATTATTTCACATATCTTATTTTGATATAAATAAAAACTCAAAAAAATAAGAAAAAGAGGGTTTGCTCATAAATTCCAAACGGGAATTCTCACACCTTTCTTACACTTTTTTCACAACTAAAACACTTTTTTTACACACACACATAAGAGAAGCCTCGGTTGGATTTATGGGATGACCCCCCACCCCTCATTTTGCATGCAAACTACGTGGACTTTGATGCCTCTATAGGTTATTTAGGCATCTTGAGGTAAAACCTGAGACTCGAGTACTTTTCTTACTTTTTCTCTCATTTTCTTTTTTCTCTAAACTCAATTCTCTTAGATTCTATACATTTACACACACACACACACACACACACACACACACACACACACACACATATATATATATATATATATTTATTCTTAGTGTCTTATTATTCCACACGCATTATCGTTCCATTATAACGATCAACGCAAGTATAATCGCTTAAATCCTATTTTCTAATATTATCTTTATGAACATTCCTACTGATGACTCGATTTATCTCTTCCATGATACAAGTCGATGATTCCTATCTCCACTACATATACACATGCACACATATTACGGAGAAAATAGGAAAAAACCAATGAGAGACAGTAAGGGCTGAATGGGTGCCTAACACCTTCCCATTTCGTAACTTAGCCTCCGGACCCTTTTTGAATCATTTTGGTTTCGCATGTATCATTATGTCTTTGGATGCTATCCTTCGGGATGGATCCCTTTTCTTTTGTCTGTTTTGAGTAAAATAGACTGGCGACTCTATCTCTCTACATTTTTTCACCTCATTCACCGACACCGGTCAAAGCACTCCCGAGAGGAACGCGCGATACCTAGAGGGATCCTCTCCCACCGCACCACAAGGGGGGATATATCCGGGGATGGACACGAGGTTCTTATCACTGGTACACTGGAAATAAGATGAATTAATCCATATAGCGGCTTTAAATTTTGCAAAGAAACCCCTAGAACCGCTCCTGAACTTCTTGTTGTTACTGCCCTGAGACCCACTCATCTCCCGCCTATTCTCTCGAGTATCCCTTCTGTCCCCTTCCTACAGTTCAAGCTTGATGGATTTACTAACTGTGGCCTTGAAGTTTGGAAGATCCAAACCATCAATAATTTGTCGAATGCTAAGATCAAGGCCCTTGATAAACAACCTCGTCCTTTAGACCTCATCCTTTTGAATTGTGTCCGCATACTTGGACAAACTCTCAAATTTGACCTGATACTGGTTGACTAACATCTTTCCTTGGATCAAATGACTAAACTCATCATTTTTAGAATTTTTGATGGCCAGAGGGAAGTATCGGTCTAGAAATGCAACCCTGAAGACTTCCCAGTCTATGATCTCTGTCAAACTGACTGAGTATGCGCTGAGCTTGCGTAGTGACTGAAAGGTCTCTATCCTAACCTTGTGCCCAGATGGCATGTCAAGGATATCCATAACCCTGATGAACTCATATAGACATTACTTTGCGGCATCGGGGCCACAAACTCCATTAAAGGTTGGTGGGGTTAGCCTCCTAAACTCCTTTAAGATAGAGGCTGAAGTGGTGCTTTCAACTATTACACTATGGTTGGCTTCAATCGTCCCACTATGGTTGTCTCTCTAATGTTGATAGAGGGAGTCGCAAGGTGATGCACGACCTCTTCCATGTGCTTGAGCTCGCTGTTCCCAGATCCACTAGAACCACCGCGATGTGTAGTCATCTACACAAGAAAGAAGAGTTCAATACAATCACTATAATGAAAATGAAAGAAAATACAATAACGGGATGCATAAGGAAACAAATTAAGAAATTATAAAACACTCCGTCACACACAAGGATCCTAATGCTCTAATACCATTTTTAACGCCTCGACCTAGATTTGGGCTACCATTGGGATACCATTAGGTCAAGGTATTAAAGGAGGAGGGGGAAAGTTTAGTTTTATTATTTAAGAAAATTCTTTAATTTGTACCATTTTATAAGGAATAAAATATAATTTAACCAGTTTTAATTTAGAAATAGGTTGCCGCTTTAAGTAATTAAATCAAGTAGCAAGATTTATTTAGAAAATTTCATCAATTCCAACGATGTTAATAATAAGTGAAATAAACCATAAAACTCGTGTATTATTAAAACACATGGCTCAAGGCCCGAGTAAAAGATTGTTTAAAATGCCATAAATTCAAATATTCAAAAGACATATTTTTGGAATGCCATGGTAGAGCTTTAATGACGACTAGTACCCTCTGTAGCCTTATCAACGTCTTTGTAAACATCCCTACCGGAGGTACTTAGGGGTGGGAGATTTAACATAAAAATAAGGGTGGGAAAACTACTCAGCAAGGTGGGGAATACTAAGCAATACATTTTTATACGAAAATACTATATATATAACGTTTATTTCAGTAATTTCGATATCTTTAACATTTAACGAGTACAAATGCGACTATCATGCAATGAAACACGAGCTATGTGCTCATACCCATACTTCTCCATTTTACACTAACTTTTCACATAATTAGAGGCTATTTAATCATCTTTATTCGCTAATTTCCATTTTATATTTCCATTAGGTTTCCTTTCTTACATTTTCTAAGAAGAACCTTATTTATTTACATTTCCATCATTTCCTTATCAACATGATGTTTTTTAGAAATTTACCAAACAACTGCATACTTTGACGGGCTCCACACCGACGACTCTGCCACCATATGCTCTAGCTAGTGATTATGGGTCTTTCACCTCAGGTCTTTTGGCCCTTCTTAATTATTTTCTAATTGCATAAAAGTCCATAGTAACGTGTTTTAACATTTGACCTAATGTTTACATTATTTTACCATTCTTATCATTCTTATGGTTCACATTTACATTTCACACCGTTTCATACCACTTTATTTATTTCGTCCATTCTTCACAAAATGACAAATACGGTAAAATGATGAAGTCCAATCACTAGGACCCTCTACTTTACTAAAATTACCATTTATTTTGTCAATACTTAATGAAAAATACATTTTCATCATTATAACATCATAAATTATCATTTTATGTTCAAAAAGACATAATTCATCATTTTACTTCAAGAAAGTCCCCTTTTCTTCATATTTCTTAACAAGAAATACATTTAGTATGTGGAAGACCATTTTTACCAAAATGTTCGTTTAAGCCTTATGATCACATATTGTCTTAAAAATCATTATTCCCCATTTTACCAACATTTTTCAACATATTTAGGGGATGAAATTTTCAACTTTCTTACTTCATCTTCAAACTCATTTTTATTTTCATTATCATGTTTAAATATCCTCGACTAATGTACTACGAGATTCTATACATATGAGAATGGATTTCAACCTAGAAATTCCATAAATATGAACCTAAATATGATATTAACATGAAATCATATTTTGTATGCATTTTCATCATATTTCAATACTAAAATCATACTTTTTCCTCAGAATTCCTTTCAAGCTTATTTTTCTTCAAAACTTGCATTTATTATAAGGAAACTTTAAATAAATATACGAGAAAATAACTTTGTAAGATTATTTACATTCTAGTATGTATCCTAACATGTAGCTTAGGTTTTAAACTCGAAAACATAGTGAGGAAAACCGTACCTTGATTTTGAAGAGGAGAAACTAAGATTGATGACTTGATAGCTCCAAAAACTATAAGAATGCACTAAATCCTCTTGAAAGCTCCAACAACAACTCTTCAGCCCAACTTTTTCCTTGGACCAGGCTTGAAATGGGTGTTATAAGCTTGCAAATTGGTTAAATATTGCTAAGAATGAAGGTTTAAAGCTTGGGAATGGATGGAGTAGGGTTATAAATGGCGAAGAAGGCTTGGAAGTGTAGAGAGAGTGTAAAAATCTAATGAAAATGGAGAGAAATGTGTTCTCTCCACCACTCACCTCTATTTAAACCTCAGAGTCCTTAAACCCCTTATTATTTGGTCCACCAAATCCTTGTCCCTTGTTTGATTTTCTTCATTAGGATCTTGATAAATCAACCCATCAAAGGGTCCACATTGTGACAACATAAAAATTGTGCAGATTTTTTGAATTTCTACAGGCTCGCTCGAACGAGACAAAACCTCGTTCGAACGACATCGCATCTCATTCGAACGGGGTTACAACGAGAATCTAACGAAGGTATAAGTGAGAATATGTATTTCTCTTTTGAAGGTCGTTTAATGATTCATTCGAACGACCCAGGCCTTGTCGTTTGAACGACTAAGAATTGCATTTGAATGACCCCAAAACTTTCTTATATAAAATTAGGGCCATTAAATTCCCATTTTAATTGCAGAAAGGCCACAAGAACAATTTAAATTAAACAACCATCCATTATATTAAATCCATGGTCAATAGGCATGAAATTTATAAGAAAAAAATTACAATCTTGGGTATGATTGTCACGTACACAATATATAATACACATATATATACACACATACAAACATATAAGCATACAAACTTTATATATATTGATGATGCCGGAATCAGGACCACCAGATAAGGTATTTTCAAGCTCAATCTAAGAACAACAATGGCAGCATAGTTATGTAAAAGGTAAGAGAATGAGATGAGGGGAAGAGGAGAGAGCACTAGGATATAAGTGGTTCAGCCTAGATTAGCCTACGTCCACCGTGTGTGTGAATAACCTCACTGCAATAAGGCACTAATGTCCATGAATACAATCTCTCAAGCTTTCTCTCTCTACTGTGTATCTAGACAGGGTTTCAGCTAGGGTTGAATATCTGGGGATCCTCCTGCAAGGTAGAGGATGACCTCTATATATAGTACCTAGGGGGTGTAATGTACCCTCCATACATGCAATGAGCATGTGTGTGTTTGCCTCACCAATATGGGAGTGCCATCTGTCACTGTCACATGTAGAGAATGATGATGCAATACTCTCCCCACGTATGGGGAATAATCTTTGTTATAACTGATTTGTATCCACGTTTCCTTATCCAAATGTCAACAGATGCTCGGCTATCGTGTCTGGTGTATGATCTCGGCCTTAGGGAGGATGAGGTTGGTGAGTCTTGGTACCTGTTCAGTCCGAGTATTCCATGGAGGCCTCGGCCTAATCCCAGCCGAGATAATGGACAAGGTCGGCCTGAGACGAGGTTGAATGGGAGTGTTTGGAGTATCGACTAATGTCTTCATGAGGTTGCCGGTGGCTTCCTGCGAGCTCGGCCTACGTCTGGCTGAGGTTGCCATTCTAAGGTATACGAGAATGTTGCCGATCCTTGTGACGTCCCTTGGAGAGGCTCATGGTAGTGTCGGCCTGGGCCGACCTTGATATGGCCGAGGGGTGATATCGCGTGCCCAAGACATGCCCAACGTCTGCCACAATATCGGCCGAGGTTGGTGTCTCTAGGCCGAGGTCACACTTGGGGCATATCAATCACCCCCCAGCCCTTAGTCATATGTGAGAGCAAGCGACTAGGGGATTACCACACCTCCGAGGCCTGTCTATTACAAGCCAATACTTGCTTAACACTTGTCCAATACTGGAACATGCTTGCTTGGTAGGCGTATGCTGTCAGCCGCCCTTTGGGGCTCCCAAGGCAATGATAGGCCTTGGGAATCGTGCCTGCTTATTTAAGGGTTTTGAACCCTCATTTCTTCTTCCTTCTTTAATTCCCTCTCCTGCGAATGTTTTCTCCCTCTAAAAGGAATTTTGAACAAGATTCTACTGCAGAGGTCTTTGTTGGTGGTTTTTTCTGAATTTTCATCACTTCCCCTTGTCATTTCATTTCCAGGTATCTTCTCCCCTTCACTTTCTTTGCTTTTTCCTTCTGGTTTGCATTTTCCAGCGAGTTTATGAGTTTTCCAGCGAATTGTGTTTGCTTTGAATTTCTTGGTTTGATCTTTAGATTCCTTTGTTTTATCAACCAGTCTTGTTTGGAATTTTTGGAATTTAGGAAATTCCCCAAGTGTAGTGTCGTCTTCTGATGCTCAGACCCTTATATCAGCTTCTTGAGGAGTTCCCCTCTCTTAGAGAGAAGACTTTAGAAAAGATTAGGCAAATATAAAGAGCACAGGAGGAGGCTCGTAGATCACAAGAGTTTCCCATTAGACCCATATTTCCACCACCTCTGAAGGTGATATATCCTAACCCCCCGGAGTTTTTCTATCACACAGAGGTTCCTGCTGATCCCATACCGATGTCTGAGTCTGAATCTTCTACCTCAGACCCCATGTCTGTGGATTCCTTTCAGGAGGCCATGGACTTCACACCTCGACATGATCAGGCCCCTGATCAGGCCGAGGTATCCAGCCGAGCCTTATCCCATATTAGCTCAAGCACCTCATCCTCTTCCTCAGAGGTTGAGATTCTTGAGCCGAGTGTGGCCATTCCACCACCACTTGACGCCATCCCTCTGTCGGCCGTCACCGGGGCAGAGTTCGCTCAGAGGTTCCCGAGTAACCCATCAATATCTGCTCCGACCGACGTTGAGTTGGATGATGATGAGGTTGAGAGCGATGACGATGTCTTTGAGGCGGCCGAGATCGAGAGTACTATTTCTGAGGTAGACCTTCTCTGCTTCAGATATCTGTATTCTATCAGCCCCTCAATAAAGCTTAGGAGACCTCTGAGGTAAGAGAGGGCTTATAATGGCCGAGATGACGAGATCTGCCTGTACGAGCAGATGTTCAAGTTGGGGTTCCGTCTGCCCATTCACCCCATTATCAAGTCCATCCTCTCTTATATTAATTTGGCCCCCTATCAACTCTCTCCTAATTACTGGAGAGTCCTAATAGGGGCCATAGTGTTATGGAAGGCTGTCCACCACTCAGACCTTCCAGTTCTGGTCTTTGTATGTTGCTACGTCCCTTCCTCGGCCAAAAATCATCCGAGCTACTACCATTTTGTAGCTCGAAAGCCTGAGAAGAAAATGCTTCAGGTGACTCAGACTTCCAACCATAACTGGAAGCCTCAGTACTTCTTTGCTTCAGGGCCATGGGAGTTTGGCCCATATGTTCCCTCGTCTAATCTGGAGCAGAGGATGCCCCTGAGGTGGGGTAAGGTCACCATGTCTGCTAGGGCCGACCCTGGCCTGAGCCCATCGAACCTTCAGAAGGTGAAAGCCCTTCAAGATCAGGGGGTACATGGTCTGTTCGTCAGGTTCGAGCACTTGATGACTCCCCACTACCTCTCTGGGACATGTCTAGGTGGAAGTCCCCTTGACGAGCTTGGTAAGCATTTTGTTTTTAAGTTTAACCTCTGAGTTTATTCATATCTGATTATCTAACTCAGATCTACTAATTTTTTGCAGAGCAACCAAAGGATATTTCAGACGAGCTTTGGGAGATGGCTGCACCAAGCTTGATGAGACTTTACAAGAAAGCAGGCCTTAACGTTCCTCCACTAGCTTCCTCTGCCTCTAAGCCCCCAGCCACAAAGAAGAGGGCTCCAGGGGGTCATGCCCCTGAGGATCAGTGGCCAAAGAAGAAGACTGCTGACGCTGCCATCCCCATCTCTTCAGCTGACGCCCTGTCGGCTCGTCTGGATCAGTTGAAGATAACTAAGAGTGTAGTTGGCCACAGTATTCAGGCCTTGGATACCGTCAGCTCTGTAATGACCGAGGCTGACAAACGCTTCTTCAGGTCTCTGGACACCCCATTGCTGGTTGAGTTCGGCATTCACAGAGCCGTTCAGGTATGACTTGATCCTTCTTCAGAAATTCTTCTAAGTGTAACATCTGATTTTTCTTCAGCTTATTCATGATCACTAAATATGCAGGGCTTGACAGCCATGCACCATTTATCCAAGTGGACTCTAAGGAAGCTACCCCTCATCCAAAAGGGGCAAGAGGCTGAGAAAGTCCAGAGTACTCTGAACACAGAGATTGAGTGCCTCAAGTGTGAGCTGAAGGACTCTGAGAAGAAGGTGAAGGGGTTGGAGAAGGACATCTCCCAGCTCGGCAAGGATCATGCTGCTGCACTGAAGGCTAAGGACGACATTCTGCAGCAGATAGTCAACTCAGCTGTCAAGGCCGCCCTTGATGACGCCTATGAGAAGATAATTGCTGACTATAAGTCCTCTGATGAGTTCATGGGCTTCGGTTTTGAATACCTTGAAAGAGGTATCAAAGCCACTATTAAATGGGCTGACGTCAGGGAGAGAGAGGCCGGCACTTTGAAGGCCTCTGATTTCGTTGGTCTCGGCTTTGCTCATCCTCAATTCACCCAGGCTCTTCAGGAGGTTGAGGAAGAAACTGCCTCTCCTAACGAGACTGCTACATTGGAGGTCACCGAGGTTGGAGGGGTAGACCATCGTGAAGATGCGGCCGAGGTGACTAATCAAGCCGAGGATGTCAACGTTCCCCCTTCAAACCCTTAGGATTTTTTGATCATTGTTTGTAACTCATTGTATTATGGAGTTTCTGTAATCGTTGAACATATTATTTCTGAATATATATCAACCTCTGATGAGGACCATATTCACTTTCTTTTCATTGAATGTCATGTGATGCTTTTCATTCTTAGCTCATTAATTTTCATTCTTAGTTTCGTTGCAATGGTGTCTGCTAAAAACAAATTTGTAATGAGCTTCAACCTCTGAATCCCTCTTTCTAAGCTTGTCTTTTTGCAATGGTCTTGTTTAAACTCAACCAATGGTCCTGAGCTCAGACCTCGTCACCACTGAATGGTGTTATGAGGGTCTGAGGTCATCACCTAAGATGTTATCCCCATAATAAATCTTCACCAAATTAATGATGTTATGTGTCTGAGGTTATCTAATTTATAGTGTCTGACCTCAAACCTCGTCACCACTGAATGGTGTTATGAAGGGCTGAGGTCATCACCTAAGATGTTATCCTCATAATTAATCTCACCAAATTAATGATGTTAAGGGTCTGAGGTCATCTCATTATGGTGTCTGACCTCAGACCTTGTCACCACTGAGTGATGTTATAAGGGTCTGAGGTCATCACCTAAGATGTTATCCTCATAATTAATCTCACCAAATTAATGATGTTAAGGGTCTGAGGTCATCTCATTATGGTGTCTGATCTCAGACCTCGTCACCACTGAGTGATGTTACACTACACCAAATCTGCCCATTTGTCAAGGTCATTGACTGTGACATTTCGAGGCGAGACAACTTTTTTTGTCACGGTCGTGTCACGGTCATTGACCTTGATAAAAAACTCGCGTTTTGTGTCACGGTCGTGCCAAGGTCAATGACCGTGACACGTTTGTCACGGTTCTAAACCGTGACATAACCGTGACCCCAATTATCACGGTCAATGACCGTGACAATTCTGGGCAGAATTTAAAAAAAATCTGTTGGGCAGTATGGCCACTGCCACTGCCCAACAGTATATTTGTACCTGTTATAGCAACGTTGTACCTGTTCCAAACATCATATATCCAACACAAACTAAAGAGAATGCAAATATGTATTCATGACGATATAATCCAAATATTCAAAGTAAAAACAATATACATGACGATATAATCCAAATTTAATTAAAATGGACAAACTTAAAAATAATGTTACTACATGTCTTGGATAAAACTGAGGAGGTGAGTAGGCCACACGACATACGAATTGACGCACCCACTAATATACGTCGTGCCGCATTGTTCGCGCAACCACAATAGGGAGTTCTCCTTCCCGGGTATGACATGCGTGACGAGCACCCTGGACTCCATCTCTTGAAGCACACGTCCATGGACTATTCCACCCTCGACGATATTCGGGTCCCTCAACCCTCGCCCTATCCGCTGGACATCAAATACGTCCAATATGAACACGCTCGGCCAACCAATTGTCGACAATGGTCTGTTGGAGGGCGTCAAATAGGGAAGTGGATCGTCGAAGTACGAACGTGTCGGTGATGAAGTAGCGAGGTCCACATCCTCGTCATCCTGCGCCTCGTCCTCCCGTACCTCCTCCTCCACCGCCTTCTCCTTCTCCTTCCCTTTCCCTTTACGGTCTCCACCCAACGTACGCTTCATGAATACGTACATATCTTGGACCGTCGCCTCCAAACGGGACAGCTTCGCGTCGTGTGAATCCACCGTTCGAGACAACCCGGTGTCGCTCGTCTCCAATCCGATGATCCTAGATTTGGCCACCCGCGAGCTCACTCCCCTTGTCCTCCCTTTGCGATCAGAGCCAAGCACTTGGCTGAGTGCGTCTGTGGACAAAGATGCCTTGTCGGCATCAGACTGCGACTCATGCACTTCCTTAAGCTTTGCCTGAAACGACAAAAAGCACATGATTAGTAAAATAAGTAAACTAAAAAATTATAACGTAATTAACAATAATTAAACTATCGGATTACTTACAATCGTGGCCGCGACGCTCGGGGACACCTCCTCGTCCTTCCCCTTCTTCGTCCGAAGAGCCACATAAGTATCGAGCCTATGTGGCTTACCCCCTGGCCCACTCCCTACCCCCTGAAATAAAATAGAGTAAAGTAAAATTAGTATCGGCCCCGTAAAGTAAAATAATATCCAATAATATATTTCTGTAGTTATAGATAAATTAAATCTTACCTGCATCCTATGCTCCACCTCAGCGTAAGAGGTCCGGCCGGAGTAGTGCACGTCCGTCTTTTTAGCCCGATTTTCCCTCCCGATTGGCGAGATGCCAATTGTCGATCCTCGATCTCATTGTCAATGAACTTTTGCCATTGTGCCAATGAGATAGACTCCTTGGGCGGGACGGATCCGCGCCATTGTAAAATGGACTCTCGTTTTTTTAAAGTACCGTGTCCGCATATTTTTCTTCCACGTCTTGTGTTGCTCCCTCAACTGCTCCAAGACGGAATCGCGTAGTTTTGTATCCAAGTTGAATTGTTCCTGTCCAAAAAATACAATGTTAGTTGCGAATAAATATAAATATAAATATAAATTGAAATATTCATATAAATATTATCTGTAGTGCCGCCCAAACAGCTAACTTGAGCTCATACGGCACCTCCTTCCAACTCATAAACCCCGGGCCGATGACCGTCTTTAGCAGCTCGAGGGATCTCGCTAATAGCTCCGACTTGTTTTCGACGGTAATCCCAAATTTTCCATATTTGGGGAGCCTAGCGGCAGAGGAGCCCTCGTCGCCTCCGCTACCACCGAACCCAGACGACATCATCATAAACAGCATCATCATCTTCGCCTTAACATCTGAAGGAGACATTTTTGCTGTAAAAAAAATGTTATTAGTACAGATAAAAAAAATGTTAATAGTACACTTTTCATTTTACCCAATTGAATTAATTGAACTAATAGTACAGATAAAAAAATGTTCCATCTATATTATAACATATGTGTAAGTTCCGTCAATACCATTTCGTTTCAATTTTGTAATATTATGTTTTTTCCAAATATTTAAAGAGTTATTAAATGGGTGCCCCACCCCCACCCCCACCCACCGCCACACACACACGCACACCTACGCACCTACGCACACACACACACACACACCCCACCTCCACCCCTACCCACCCCACCTCTACATATATGTTAGTTGATGCCATTATATTTTTACCCTAATTAGATTCTAAGGTTGTCTCAATTTATATTTTAAGTTTGTATCCATTTGTGATGTTCAAGTAGTTTAAAATGTTGGAATTATATACTATTACTTTGACCGTTAGTTTGTGCACCAACTAAATTGAACATCACACACACACCCCACCCCACCCCACCCCGTCCCCCCCTCCACCACCCCCTCCCCCACCACACACCACCACACACACACACACACCCCACCCCACCCCACCCACCCCCTACAAGTCTAAGGATGTTCTTGATTGAAAATGGGAAATCTCATATCGTTTGCAAAAAGTTCATAGATTCTTAATCCCTAGGGTTATGGATATCAAATTTCTTTCACAATTATTTCTTCGATTGCGATGGGTGAAGTTCAATTATATGTTAGAACAATAGATCCTCGCAAGTTGGTCAATCATTGTGTGAATAGGTATGAGATCATAATTTGGAGGAATTCACGTCCAAGAAATAATTTGGATTGTGATACCCCTTGATAGACTTATATGTTTTGTTTACCCGACCGATGAACAATTTTATAATCCTATAGAATTAAGTTTTAGAATCAAGGAATTGATCAGATATTCATTAAAATCGGTTAGTAGAAAATTTATTTAACCAAGAGGGTATCGAAAACATAACGTGGGGAATCATAATATACCGTAATCAACTTTAATAATAAGAACACATTCTTTCGAGTGATTTATAAATAATTAAATTTGAGTGCAATCATGATTATTTAGTGGAATGAATCGTGATTAAATAAATAAAGGATATAAATTAGACGGTTATAAATTGGGATTGCCTAGTATTTACTTTGAATCCAGTTTATTTATTTATCTTTGGTCCCTAGTATAGTCATTGCCCAAGTAGTAGGAGCAAAACTCTATAAAACCCTAGTTTAGCTAAAGCCCGTGAATTATCCCTCCCCCACCACACACCACACACACACACACACACACACCCCACCCCACCCCACACCCTGCCCCCCTCCACCACCCCCTCCCCCACCACACACCACACACACACACACACACCCCACCCCACCCCCTGCCCCCCTCCACCACCCCCTCCCCCACCACACACCACCACACACACACACACACCCCACCCCACCCCACCCCCTGCCCCCCTCCACCACCCCTCCCCCCCCTCCGCCACCCCCTCCCCCACCACACACCACACACACACACACACACACACCACACCACCCCACCCCCTGCCCCCCTCCACCACCTCCTCCCCCACCACACACCACCACACACACACACACACCCCACCCCACCCCACCCTCCGCCCCCCTCCACCACCCCCTCCCCCCCTCCACCACCCCTCCCCCAAAACACACCACCACCACCACACACACACACACACACCGCACCCCACCCCACCCCACCCCCTGCCCCCTCCACCACCCCCTGCCCCCTCCACCACCCCCTCCCCCACCACACACCACCACACACACACACACACACACACACCCCACCCCCCCTGCCCCCCTCCACCACCCCCTCCCCCCCCCTCCACCACTCTCTCCCCCAAAACACACCACCACACACACACACCACCGCACCCCACCCCACCCCACCCCCTCCCCCACCCTGCCCCACCCCGCCCCATCCCCCACACACGCACACACATACACACATATACACATATATATATACACATACACACATAAATATACACACAAATATATATATATATAAATGGAAGAGAGAGAGAGAGAGAGAGAGGGAGGGAACGGTGGGAGGGAAAAAAGAAGGGGGAAAGGGTTTTTGCTGGAAAAGTTGTCACGGTCGTGTCAAGGTCATTGACCGTGACAATTAAATTTACCACGGACTTGTCACGGTCATTGACCGTGACAATTAGTTGTCACGGTCGTGTCAAGGTCAATGACCGTGACATAAAACGCGTGTTTTTTTGTCACGGTCAATGACCTTGACAAGGCTGGCCGGCTGAAAGGTGACAATTTGCCCATTTTTGTCTAGTGTTATGAAGGTCTGAGGTTATCAACTAAGATGTTATCCTCATAATTAATCTCACCAAATTAATGATGTTAAGGGTCTGAGGTCATCTCATTATGGTGTCTGACCTCAGACCTCGTCACCACTGAATGGTGTTATGAGGGTCTGACGTCATCACCTAAGATGTTATCCTCATAATGAATCTCACCAAATTAATGATGTTAAGGGTCTGAGGTCATCCCATTATGGTGTCTGATCTCAGACCTCGTCACCACTGAATGGTGTTATGAGGGTCTGAGGTCCTCACCTAGGATGTTATCCCCATAATTAATCTCTGATCTAAGAATGAAGCAAGAACTGTCATGGGAACTGATCTTTATTAATAACCTCTTCATAATAAGATGGTACATTTACATAAAACTCTATGTAACATCATATGTAATATCTCTTTAGGTGATCAGCATTCCATGGGTTAGTGAAAGGTTCTCCTTCTAGGTTTTCTAGCCTGTAAGTGCCAGGCACAACCTCTTCTGTCACTTTGTAGGGGCCATGCCAGTTTGGGTGAAGCTTATTTGCTTTCTGTAGGGTCTTCTTTAGCACTAGGTCTCCCACTACAATGGGTCTTGACTTCACCCTCTGGTTATAGAATTTTACTGCCCTCTGTTGGTAGGCTGCTTGTCTGACCTCTGCGTCCTCTCTTCTTTCTTCGATAAGATATAGGTCTAGCCTCCTCCCTTCCCCATTATTGTCAGGGTCATAGGTCTGAATCCTATGAGTTGGGAGCCCTATCTCCGTTGGTATGACGGCCTCTGAGCCATGTGCCAACATGAATGGGGTTTCACCTGTTGGTGTCCTTGCAGTGGTTCTGTAGGCCCATAACACAGCGTAGACTTCTTCAGCCCATCTTCCCTTCGCATCCTCTAATCTCTTCTTGATCCCATCCAGGATAGTTCTGTTTGTGACCTCGGTCTGGCCATTTGCCTGAGGTCGGCCAGGAGATGAGAAGAATTGCTTTATTCCTACTCTTAGGCAATACTTTTCTAAAGAGGAGTTCTTGAACTGGGTCCCATTGTTTGAGATGAGAGTGTTTGGGAGGCCATATCTGCATATGATATTCCTCCAAATGAACTGGAAGGTCTTCTGCTCTGTGATTGTTATCATCGGCTCTGCCTCCACCCACTTTGAGAAGTAGTCAATGGCAACTATCAAGAATCTATAGCTGTTGACAGCTCTTGGCAAGGGTCCTACTAACTCAATTCCCCATACCGCAAATGGCTATGGAGAAGAGATTGACGTCATAGGATGATGGGGTTGATGAGGGATAGTGGCTAACCTTTGACATTTGTCGCACCTCTTCACGTAGTCTGCAGCGTCCTTGGACAAGGTAGGCCACCAGTATCTCTGAGTGATGATCCTCTTGGCCAAGGGCCTTCCCCCTATGTGTCTAGAGCAAGAAACCTCATGGACTTCCTGTAGGACCCTGGAAACTTCCGTGGGATGCACGCACCTAAGGAGAGGCAATAGAAATCCCTTTTTGTACAAGACGTCTCCTATCATCAAGAACTTAGCAGCTCTATATCTTAATTTTCTCCTCTCTAATTTGGACTCAGGCAACTCTCCCTCTTTTATGTATCTGACGAGCGGGTCGACCCATGAGTCTCCTAGGTTCAAATTATGACAAGGGTTACATACCTCTTCTTCCTCGATGGTTGCCTTTCCTAAGACCTCGATCGGAACGGTCCTTCTAACATCTGTCTTCGTTGCCGAGGCCAACCTTCCCAATGCATCTGCGTGGCTATTACTTTGTCGAGGCACTCTCTTCAGTTTTGCCTCTTAAAAATATTCCAATATCTTTCTAACTCTCTCCAGGTACTTTGCCATCCTTTCATTCTTGGCCTCATAAACTCCCAGCACTTGATTGACAACTAACCTTGAGTCGCTGTGGTGTAGGAGTTGTCTTACACGAAGAGTCTTCGCCAATAAGAGACCTGCTATCATGGCCTCATACTCGGACTCGTTGTTTGAGGCCTGGAAGTTGAATCTCAAGGCGTATTCAATGTTGGCACCATCTGGAGCCGAGAGTATAATCCCCGCACCGCTTCCACTATCATAGGAAGAGCCATCAACGAAGAGGCTCCAGACGTCTATATCTGATGAGAAGACCCCTTCTGTCATAACTTCTTACTTGAAGAGGTATCGATCCTCTTCGTTCTCTTCTATTCTGCTCCGGGTTTTTCCTGAGATGACCTCTTCCCGATCTCGGAAGAAGTTTGGTGCCGTCTCTTCCGAATTTTGGAAGACACTACGGTTTGTCTCTTCGGTGTACTCTAGGCCTTTCTCTGTCTCGGCCTCTTCCCAGGTGAATTCTGCAATAAAGTCCGCGAGGGCCTGCCCTTTGATGGCTGTCCTAGGCTGGTAGGTAAGATCATATTCTCCCAACTCGATGGACCAGGTCATCAATCTCTCGGTGGAGCTCAAAGCAGCTCAAAGACAGGATAAAGCTCAGAGTGGATCCGATGGAGCATGAGCTCTAACGATAAAGCGTGCTGAGCCGGTTCTTAGGAAAAAGAGTGGTTGAGGCTTTTAGAGAGAAGAAGAAGAAGGCAGTCACAACTACCAGTAGACAGTGAAAGAAGGTTATTACCGAGGAAGGAAAAGTGGTATATCGATTATAATGGTGTGAACGGGCGGCCGAAGAAATTGACGATGAGGTTGACCAGATATATGAATGCTTTTTAGTGGATCAACGGGGACAATTCATGGTGATAGACAACTCCAGCATACAGGAATTTATGGAGGAAGTCACTGAGGAACTAGATTACATAGCGGATCGACTGAAGCCGCAGGCACAAGAACTAGAGCAGTTGAACCTGGTAAAAGAAGGGTAAGATCCAAGGCCCATTTCATCTCGAAGGATCTCAGTAAGGAGAAACGGGAGGCCTTATTTGGGTTGATTCATGAGTTTATAAACGTCTTCGTGTGGAAATACATAGAGATGAAAGGGCTAGATAAGGAAGTGAGCTGCCACAAGTTGAACGTAATGCCTTCAGCCATTCTAGTGAAACAAGCAACAAGAACGTATAAGCTTGAGCTGGATTTCAAGATCAAGGAAGAGGTTCAATGTCTACTAGCGGTCGGGTTCATCATACCGATACAACACCCACTCTAGCTATCTAGTATTGTCCCAGTGGGAAAGAAAGACAAAAACCAAATAAGGATCTGTGTGGATTTTAGAGATTTGAATAGAGCTTGTCCCAAAGATGAGTTTCCTCTGCCCTCCATTGATAGCCTGATATATGCAACAGTTGGTCATGAGATGTATAGCTTCATGGATGGGTATATAGGGTATAACCAGATCAAGATGGACCCCATGGATGTAGAGAAAATAGCGTTCAGAACCCCAATGGGCAACTTCATATACAAGGTGATGTCGTTTGGACTCAAGAATGCTGAGGCGACTTACCAGAGAACAATGATGGCCATTTTTCATAATTTCTTTCACAAATTTGTGGAATTTTATGTGGATGATTTGGTCATCAAATTAAGGAAGGAGGAGTCCCATATGAGCGATTTGAGGAAGGTGTTTTCTCGTTGCAGGAAGCATAAATTGAAGATGATCCAATTGAAGTCTGTTTTTGGAATGATAATTGGGAAATTCCTAGGATTTGTGGTTAATCGACAAGGGGTGTAGATGGACCAGGACAAACAACGAGCGATCTTGGAAATGCCATGTCCAAGAACGACGAAGGAGATGAAGAGTTTCCTCGGCAAAGTCTCCTACCTTAGGAGATTTGTGCCTGTATTGGCCGAAATAACACACCCGCTGATGCAGCTGTTGTGAAAGAACACAAAATTCAGGTGGGAGGAGAGTCACCAGGAGTCTCTCGACGGACTAAAGAAGCTGCTCGTTTCACCATAGACTATGGTTCCCCCAAAGGAGGGAATACCGTTGCAGCTGTACCTCACATCAACCACGAGATTCGTGGGAGATTTTCTAGCATAAGAGGTTGACGGGTAAGAATGGGCAGTCTACTACCTCAACAGGATCATCCATGGACCAGAAGTTAGATATATTAGCTTAGAAAGGCATTATTTAGCCTTAGTCTTTGTACCATAAAAACTTAGACATTATATGATGTCTTTCACAATTCATATTATAACTAGATGTGATCCCATCAAGTATTTACTGGCAAGAACAATATTGATTGGCAGGGGAGCTAGGTGGTTCCTTATCCTCTCCGAATATGACTTGAAATGTGTGGTTCCTCACGTAATTAAAAGTCAGGCGTACGCTGATCTATTGGCTATTTTCCCCTTAGGAACGTTTGAGCCACCCAAGTATCCCAGCAGACGACTTGCAGGCCAATCACCTAGATGCAATAGATGGGGAATGAACAATGCAGTTAGATGGATCCTTGGCAAAAAAAAAGGAGGAGAAGGGATTATTCTTTCAAAAGGAATGGATGAGATTTTCCTTTCCTATAAGTTAGATTTCCCTTATTCTAATAATGAGGCAGAATATGAAGCATTGGTGTTGGGATTGCTAGAGGCTATTCGAAGGGGGATTCGTTCACTTTGCATCAAAGGAGATTCAAATTTGGTGGTTCAGCAAATGAATGGAGAGTACACATTGAAACACATAAGCCTGGCACCATATAGAACAATCACCGAGAGGATCCTCTGCCAGTTCCATCGAACTAAGATCAAGAGGCAGCCCAAAATAATGAACCGTCATCCAGATGCCTATGCTTGCCCAGAAAATGGTCATGAGGAATGATGCAACTAACATCATGATCTAACGAAGAATAACTCCTTTGATAGTACAGTCAATTCTACCAATGGAAGAGGATGCGGACTGGAGGGGAGATATTAGGAGACAACTGGAAGCTGGTGAAGGAACGATGTCACTAAGAGAGTTAGCTCAATACTTCACCAATCAGGGGAACCTTTACTTCAGAAATGCAGGAGGATGGTTATTGAGGTGCATCGGCCCAGAAGAAGCAGAGCAAAGATTGAAGAAAACACACGAAGAGTATTGTGAAACAACTGAGATACCCCTCTACCAAAGAATGCAAAGGGAGGGGTACTTTTGGCCAAGAATGAAACACGATGTGGCAGAGCTACAACGAAAGTGCGACAACTGCCAATTATTCTTTGAGGCAGCTGAATGTCATTTCGTGGAGGCTCAGGCTGACTAGAGACATCCCTGTATTGACTTTATTAAAGATGGAGTTATCTCGACAGAGAAAATTGATGCGATGGGACTCCAACGAAGGGCCCCGAGATTCTACGTTCAGGAGGGGTAGCTTTATCAATGGGGATACTTCAACAGGACTTTTCATTGCATCACGAAGGAGGAAGCGATCGAAGTCCTCAAATAGGCAAACGACCCAGCTCACATAGGAGGTGCCAAGTTATATGACCAGTTAATGACTTTGGGATACTATTGGCCAACGACGGAGAAAGATTCTGCTGAGTTCATTCAAAGATGCAAGGCTTGCCAATTTCAGGGAAATATTATTCGTGCCCCGTCAGTGGACCTACACTCCCTGACAACGCCCTATCCTTTTCACACCTGGGCGTTCGACCTAGTAGGGGCTATACATGCTTCTTTGAGGGGAAAGATATGAATACTAGTAGTAACAGAGTGCTTCAAAAAGTGGGCTGAAGCGATACCACTGAGAAGGGAAACAACGTGGCTGGTGAGAAACTTTGGAAGCGTTGGATGGACACAGAGATAATGCGATGTAACACTTTTAAATGTATACGAAATAACTCTCTAGGGCATATGATAACTTAATGAGACCAAGAAAGTTTGTTGAGGGAGACCTCGTATTGAAAGCAGCAGTGAAACACATCAGGGGACTTCCTCTACCCAAGTTTGCAGTAAATTAGGAGGGACCTTTCATTATAAAAGAAGGCCATGACTCAGGTTATTGCTTAATTTCTAGGATGGAAGAAGATAAACCATTCAAGATTAAAAATAAATGGTTAAAAGTCTATCATGTGTAGGTAATTATGTTTGGACCACTGATGTAGCTGGTTGTTGTTATGAATACACAAGTTCTTTTTTATGTTGAGTATGCAAGTTCTTTTTCTTATAACTCAAGTATAGATGAAAGAATTACAGAACTTCACACTTCACAATCTATGAAAACAGTTGTAATAGAAAGAAATGGCATGAGAAAATAAATATCTTTCTCTATTCATAAACTTTGGGGCATTACAAAATTGGGAGTTATTGCCCAAGAATTACATGAGAAGAAAAGAAAAAATATATATACAAGTTCATTGGCCTAAGAGGAACCACAGATCTGGAGAAGAGAAAAAATCTCTAAGGAGGACCGAAGAAACTGCTTGGCAAGATTGTTGAGCATTGATAGAGACCTCCAATCTCGTTTGCACTTGTGTGCGATCGATCAGGATTTTCTTCCGTTTTAGCTTCACCAGATGAAAAGTTTCTTTGATGTCCTCCACCTCTTTATCAACATCTTCTAGAAGAGGTGCTAACTCGGCCAATTTACCTTCCTCGGCCCGCTGATCCTCCTGATGTTTTCACAGCAGTTCCCTCTAGCTGTCCAGTTGACGGCTCTTTAAGGTCTTTAAATGTGTGATAAGCCAGTCAAAGTGAAACCCATCACGACCCAACTCCCTTAGATAAACCATAAATTGGTTAAGGAGGGGTCTGGTAACATTTGAGGTTGGAGTGTTGATAATTTCAGCAACGACGGTAGCTATGCCCTGAAGCCTGTAACTCATAACAGAGATATTTGAACGCAGCCAATCCACCGTGAACGTCTCAGGATGATGATTTACAAGATGTTTAATGACTAGACGATGGTTGGCAGGCATTTGAGGAGAACGTTGAAGCACCATTAGGCAGAAGGCGTGAGGAGCCAAGTTGGGAAGAGGAAGCTCGCACCCAAATTAACTCTCGGCGGCAACACCAGTCGTGGATCCTTGATCATTATGGCTAGAATCTTTCGAGACAACAGGTTGCCGATGGGGTGAGCCGATAGGCGAAAGAACTGGTGGAAAATATTCCCGTATAACTTGATAAGAGGTAGAAAAAATAATAAGTGTAGGGAAAATCTTAACAAACATTTTCGTTGTTAAGTCACCCCAAGAGGTGGAGTTTGTGAAAAATCTTAACAAGCGTTTTCATTGTTAAGTCACCGTTATAGGTGGAGTTTGTGAAAATATCTTAACAAGTGTTTTCGTTGTTAAGTCACCGATATAGGTGGAGTTTTTGAAAATCTTAACAAGTATTTTCGTTGTTAAGTCACTGATATAGGTGGAGTTTTTGAAAATCTTAACAAGTGTTTCCATTGTTAAGTCACCGATATAGGTGGAGTTTTTGGAAAATCTTAATAAGCGTTTTCGTCGTTAAGTCACCGATATAGGTGGAGTTTTTGAAAAAAACCTTAACAAGTGTTTTCGTTGTTAAGCCACCGATGTAGGTGGAGTTTTTAAAAATTTTAACAAGCGTTTTTGTTGTTAAGTCACCGATATAGGTGGAGTTCTTGAAAAAAAAACTTAACAAGTGTTTTCGTTGTTAAGTCACCGATATAGGTGGAGTTTTTGGAAAACCTTAACAAGTATTTTTGTTGTTAAGTCACCTACATAGGTGAAGTTTGAGAAACTGAGAAATGAAGATAAATTAACGAAGTACCTCAGTAGTAGTAGGAGTAAGAATGGGAGTCACCACGGGGGCCATAATGGTAGAAACCGTTGGGGGCGAGCTCATTGCCTCAGTAGCTTCAACGGGGCCCTTGGCCAAAGAAGCCTCAACGGTAGGCAAAGCTCCCTCGCCAATAAATGGCACCAAGGCTAATGAAGGAGTTTCGTCGAAAGAACACGAGGAATCTCCAAGCGATGCCCCAGCATGGGCAGGCACTGAAGAATCACCACGCGGGGCAGAATCATCAACCTTGGCCTGGGAAAGGAAAAGTCCACTAAGGGAAAAGGGTGGGGTAAGGCTTGGCGAAAGATACAAATACAAAACAAAGTGTTAGACACAAGGACCAAGTACAAGAAAAAGGCACAAATACGTCTAGGCATTACTTACCCTCGTTATGGCACCAAAAAGGGGAATTACAGTCAGGGGCCTCATCAGCGTAGGAGGAAGAAGGATGTTAGCTATCAGAGTTGCCATCTCAACCTGGGGCACCCCAACATATCAAGGTTTATCATATTACACTGAAAGCAAAGGGTTGGAATAGATAAATATTTCTAGATCTAACAGGTAATAGATAATATGTTACCTTGGGGGAACTTTCTGCAACTAGAACAAAGGGAAGAAGAACCTGGGGCTGAGGTTATAATTTAGAAGAAGATGGGGGGGATGTCACCGGTAGGGAAGATATTCAAATAGGCTCAATGATAGCAGCCTCCGCAGCAGCATCTTTAGCCCATTGGGAGGACGAACGGTGAGAGTAAGTAAGACTTATTAGGGGGAACAGGGAAGGGTAGTGTTGGCTGGAGAGATACCGCACGCCCCCTACGAAACTGCTTACAGGGGGACTGGGGGGGACTAGTCCCTTCTTCTTCAACTCCCTGTACCAAGAAATTATTAAGAAATAAGTAAATCCATCTTGCCTTTAGAAAAGGGGAACAAGAATAAAACATGCACACATACCTGAGATCCAGAAGGAGAACGAGAAGATATAACCACTGGTGAAGGTGGTGAGGAGACAACAGAAGGGGCGAGGGAGGGAGGTTCCTCTGGCATCCATTTCTTCTAGGACTTGTTACACAACGTTTTCTTCGTTGTGCTCGTTGCATCACCACCTTGAGGTACCCTCAACCTTTTTATCCTCTTTGACGATGGCTCAGTTGGATCAACCATGATAGTGTGAAAAGCAGTCGAAGGAGGAACGCCGATAGCGTGCCATTGAAACTCAGCATTTATTCTTTCGACCTCAGCTTGAACCTACCTCCTCAGCTATTCAGCTACCTCGGCAGATATAGGAGGGAGAACGGAGACAATATGGAATTCCTTCAAGGGAGTTTGTGACTGCGATCGGGGCTTGGACTTTGAGGAATTGGATTGCTTGGCTTTCTTAGCAGGTGGTTGAGAAGTCCCTACTCCTATTGTACCTTTGGCTGATGGGGCAGGTGGTTTGGGGGTTGCATCGGCATTGGGTTTAGGTGTGGCAATGGGGATCATGGGGCAGTATGGAGGAAGTTTAGTAGGAGGCACTTTGGGGGTCTGACTTAGAGGGAACTCAATTCCAAGAACGGAATTACACTTTACCCCAACTCCAAGGTAGAAAATTAAAGAACTAGAGGATACACGGGATCCCCCTCGATGAACTCAGAAATTTGGGCCAGTTGCCTTGGACAGTACTTTGTTGAAAATAGAGGGGTCACATCCCCTTGCCTGGTGATACTGGGAATGGTGACTTACCCAGCCATTATAGAACTCACTCCCCACTCAGCAGTTGAGGAGAACAGAGAACATGCCTCGCTAAAGGAGACCTTGGGGTTAGATAATTGAAAAATCGGGTGAGGATCCCCTTGATCAAAGCCAAACTAACGGCTGCATCGGTTGGGATTGTAGTGCTTGCTGGTGTATCCCCACTCGGTGTAAGAGGACAGGTATCCTGGCAAAAATAGAAGGACTATGGCTAGTGAGGGGTCTTCAGTAATGAGGTCTAGAGTAGTTGCCCGGACCACTCTTGCTTCATGTTTGAAAAAATCACAAGTGTAGAAAAAAGTATCCTCTTCATAGGGCCTCATCACAAAACTCAAAAAGTCATCGATAAAGGAGGTCAAATCCTTTTGGCTTTGTCTCTTGATATAAACAAAGGAGCGTGGGGGCAGGATTGTTTCCCTCTAAGGAGGACGGTTGGTCTTGGCTACTACAACAGGGAAACGCAAATAGAGAAAGCCTGTTAGGAGGACACAGTTGGTAAAGTTGGCTAGGTTATAATGACCCAGAGATCGTTTCATGTCAAAAAGGGCTCTATCAAGCCATGTGTAGAGGGATCCCAAGTTGATTACAGCTAGAGAAAGCTTGATACCCCGGGCTAAACAGATGGATATGTTGATGAGGTCCCTTTGAGGTTGGTCGTTGGGTTTCCCCATTAAATGGAAGCGAGAAAGAATGACAAGGATATAGGCAGGAAGTTCTAGCGATATACCTTGTCCAGGGGAAGCCTCAGAGTAACTACCTTCAGAAGGATCCTTAAAGAAATAGTTGATAAGAGGAGTGAAGGTATCTTTATTTAAAGTACCGATGCACCTTCGGCATATACGGTCTAACTCCAAATAGTCAACAGTCTTTTAGGCATCTAGGGCTTCATCATAATAGAGCTTATGGCCTATTGCCTCAAGGCCTAGGAGCTCACACACGTCCTCTAACGTTATTATAAATTTTCCCCACGCAGTAATGAATGTATGAGTGGTAACGTTCCAGCAAGATACTAGAACGGGAAGGGAAATATTATTCTTGGACAAGGTGAACTCACCAAACCACTTGGCCCGATGAAGCCCAATCTTAGTGAGGGTATCAGCATGGGAACTCTGCATATGGGAGTTCCAAGAAGCAAAGTGAGCAGAAGAGCCCTCAGGACCTTCAAAGTCGATGTGGGCTAATGGGAAGTCCCCTCGCTCAAGATAAAATTGGAGACTCCCCTCGGGAGTTAGAAATCCCCAGCCATCAGCACTCTCATCTTCATCACCAAGCGTCAGGGCATCATACTTGGCATTAAAAATGCAAGTCTTACAAGACCCAACAAAGTCATCACCCTTGTCAAATATGGGCGACCGACGGTAGAAGCGCAACTGGTCCTGGAGGGCAACAGTCAATGAGGTGACAACGGAGGTGGTGACAACAGAGGTGGCAGGTGGAGCACTGGTGGCCGGTGTGGTAGGATTGCTAGAAGAGCCAATTGCAAACAACAACGAAGTACGAGAAAAAGCTTGGTAAAAGAAGGGATGGGAATGAAGATGGATAAGCACAATCACAGGTGGTGGCATAAAAGAGGAGAGAATGAAGAAATTGGTTAAGGTGTTGGACAACAATGGAGGTTTTTGCACAATTTTATCTCTCTTAAGGAATACGGGAGCTTGAAGTAGAAGAAGGAAAGAGAAGGGTTCGAAAAAAGACACGTTTGGAGCCTTTTAAACCTGACTTTTGAGTTTCCCACCATCGCATGTGCAAGGCCGCCAATAATCATTTCAAATGAACACGTGGCACTTTAGGAAGTGTTTTGACAGCTGAAAAGACAGCGCTATGTCGTTTACGAAGTGATGCCTAGGGAATAGAAAGATTTGCTGTGACACCCCGCCTAATTAAATTCCGGGCGATCACTTCTTTATTAAATTAAATCAAGGTAAACAGTTGGTTCATTTTCAGCATCACAGTCGATAAAATAAATTTTCCAATTTAACACCCTAAATAATTAAGCTAAGTGTCAAAAACATTTTCATACAAACTTTCCAAATTTTAATTAAAGAAAATATTTATTTATTTAAAACAACATTTCTACAATTAATAATCACACAACGATAAACCAAATAATATAATACATTCTCCAATCGAATGTCAACATATGAAACAAAAGTCACAAATCCATACTGAATAAATCCCATAGAACAATACTGGAAATAACGGAAATATAAATGTCCCAATAACAAATGAAATGATGGAAAGGGCGACACATGCCCAATAATGAGAATGCTAGAAGTGGAGTCAATAAAGGAAGCCGTCTACGCAAGTGACCTGCAACTCCCACCTAAGCTGCATCACGTTCTTCTCAAGGAATCCTAAGCAAGACGCCCCTGTGGCTGGGCACCTGAAATATATACATATATATACAAGAGAGAGGGAGAAAAAGAAACGGGCCAGAGCCCGAAAGTGTGTTTGATTCTAAGATAAGTTTAACAAGTATTTAAATTGATACAGGCCAATGCAATAACATATTAGTGCGACACTCTCTTGAGAAAATCTCACCTCTCTTCTAATGTGCACACCTATCGCGCTAACTTTCCCCACGGTTTGTTTTATCATTTATCGCACTAGTCTTTCTAAAAGATTTAACTTATCTTAGATTACTCGTAAGATTTACAATTCACGATTCCATTTAAAAAGATGCTTCAATTAGTAACCAAAGTTCTCCATTTTAACTTTATAAAATCAATAAAGTTTTCCAGTGACATATTATATTTTCTCAAAACAAGTATTCATAATTTAGTCCAGAATTATTCCTCACTTACTACGTTACAACAATAGTTTAAATTCCTCAATCCAGATATATATATAAAGTACTCGTATAATTTATATATATATATATTCTAACAGCACCAACATATAAACTATGGTGTAGGCATGCTCTGCTTTATCAAAACAAGTATTTGCAATTTTTAGTCATCAACCATGTCCTACATATCAAATCACGGTAGGTAGTTCCAAATTTCAGAATTTCATATATATATATTAACTACTCGTATAATATATATTATAACAGCACCCCAACTAAATTATGGTGCGGGCATACTCTACTATCCAAAGCCCCATATCACTCATATTAAGGGGAATACATTCGAAATCACTCTCGAAATGTATTAACATACATACACAAACAATATTGAGGCGAAGAATAGATTCCAAGTCTCTAAGAGGACGGCACATGCCTGCGTCTCTTAGGACCGTCTGAACTATCACGTCGATAGCCTGTACCAAGGACATCTATCTTCTAGTGTACAAGTCAATATCCCCCATAAAGGTCCCATCGAGATAAGACTTATCCCAGCGCGGTAACCGCATGGATAGCAAGTAGCGTGGGCATGATTTCCACACATAGATAGTATATGCATACACAATCATATAACTATACTAACATTACCATATCAATATAAGGTAAATTCTCAATTCCCATAATTTCGACATTTCCATATTATCATTTTATTAGTATCGTGTATAAGGGTTCGTCTCTAACCTTAATTCGAAGTATACTTCCATCTTATATTGTAACTCACATGGACTCTCTCTTCCCAAGTATAAAATTCAGCAGGTGTCCTTTTTATGTTCCAACGTAAACCTCTTATGTAACTTTCCCTTTAAAACAATAATTTAACCAACCTAAGGTAAATACCCCATAAATACCATCCTCGTCGAATATTAAAGATCCCAACATCTATTCATATACCCTACTGGTCCTCAATGTCTCCCAAATTATTTTATTAAGAATGCCCAATAATTATTTCACGATAAACTTAATTTAACTAATTAAACAAGGGAAATAGGAGTCTTCCAGGAGGGGTCGATCGATCGAAGCTTGGGGCTCAATCGATCGAACCTTCGATCGATCGAGGCTCTAGGCTCGATCGTTCGATCAAGCAGGTCTGGGGAAATTTCTGCAGAATGCAGTTACGGGTTTCATCACCAAAATCATACCAAATCCATATTTTCAAGTTCCAATCATCCCAGAATTCTACTACTAACATTATAACAATATATTAGATGATTCTAACGTAAGGCATGTACATCTACATCATTTAAACATGAATTTTCAACCTAAAATTATGTCCAATTATCAAGAACCCAAGAATTTTCTGAAACAGATTTCTAATGAATCTTTCTCCAGAATTTCTTCCTTATGATCACCAAATTTCGTGGTTTATTACCTCTACATGGCAAGGGTTTCCAGAATCAACATATACATCAATTCTACATGGATTTTCCTATTAAAAATTGGGTTTTCTTCCATAGTTTCATCACAATTCATTCCTAAACTAATATGAAGATTGCATCAACGAAAATAGCAAGTTTAAACACTTGCCTGGGATTTTGGTATTCTAATTCACGGCTGATTTTGGTATGGCTGCGTTCCTTGTCTCGCGATCTACGCGGTGGTGGTGGCGGCGGTGCAAACCGGCGACTTTTTGGCTTCGAATTGCCTTGGAGCTCTCTCCTCTCTTCTCCAATGGCCGTCACTTGATTTCTGGATATTCTAACCCTAAGAGTCTAACCTAATGGCTGATATAGGTTGCTAAAATTCGTGGGTTTAATTACCCAATTATGTAAAATGACTAAAATGCCCTCCCGGGGTACTAATTAGGCCTAAAAACGCCCCGAGACCCACACTAAACCCCCCTGTACACTTTTCTGACTATATCGACCCTTCTGAACGCGTTGGCGCACTCAAAAAGACCATACGAACAACTTATAAAATATTCACTTTTTATATACCAAAATTAGTCCCGACGTGACACGGGCACGCCCCGACTTAAATTTACGAAATAGTCATTTAATTCACTCATGACATACAATATGACCAATATAATATATATTACTTTGCTCATTAGTAATATTCAACCAATTTCCCATAATTACTAACTCTCGTCACGTTAATAATTACAACATAATTAATTTTCGGATTTTTATTAAATAAATCATTCACATTAAATTTAATAAATCCCCAAATTAATATAGCATAAAAATACGGGGTATTACATTTTCCTTCCTAAGCAAGTTCGATCTTTGGCGCCAAATTTTTCTTGTCAGACATATCCGGTAGCCCCCAACGAAAAAGATATCCCAACGGTTAAAAAAAAAGCTACGATGTCCCCTCCCCACAAGTCCAAACGTCATTTAAATAGTAACTCGGCTACATTGGGGAGACTTTCTGCTTTTTTGAACATAGCGAAGCATTACAAGGGAGAATTTCACTTGCCAAGAATCAAAATGAGTATTTGAGAAGGTTAGCAGGCCTTTTGGGAGAATTTCAAATAATAAAGCTAGAACGGTTGAAGCGCAGTATAAGGAAAAAGTGGCGATGTCCCTTCGTCAAAGCCCCAACAAGTCGTAGTTCTTCGGCTCAGGTACATCGGGGAGAATTTTACTTTTTCCTGGAGATTATAACGTTGTGGTTCTAACGAAGGAAAGGTGGCCAGAATTTTTTCACGCAGAGAAGGTTCATCGGAATAAGAAGTTTCGTGCAGACATTTCTTGTTCCAACAAATCTCTCCACGGAGGGGAAAATATAAATGGGGCTTGAAGGTAATCCTAAGATTAGGGATAATTCCCTTATTTGCAACAATGTTTGGGATTAAGGCACCGAGGTAGCTCAGGGTGGAAGCTCAAGCTTAACAACTCATACTTTAGCTTGTTGTGTTGCTTAGTCATATTGAGTTGTTTATATTGACTACGAGCTATAATGGTTGTAATAATGTAACAAAAATAATAAATGAGTTTGTGTGAGGTCAAAAGGTACTTGCAAGAGACCAGGCTTGGCAGGGCCTGGGAGAGCTTTCATGCTCTATCGAATGACCTCGTCGTGGGAACTTTATAGGGACTTGGTTGAGAGGACTGATAAGTGAGGTACCGTTGGGGCTTGTCTTGACCATCTTAGATACACCTGGTAAAACACCAAAGGACCCTGACCGTGGAACCTCGGGCGGAGCAGCTTGGAGTTCCATCGGGCGTTGAGTTGTGAACCAAATAGCCCTATACTTAATTTCACATCTACTTTAGGTGATGTCAGTAGCCAGCTAAACAATGTCAGACCTGCACTTGAGTAAACCACTGTGGTATTTTGGGCAGTCAGGGAGTTGGTGAGCCACCGCTGCGATAATAGCCCCCTGACACACAGTGGTTAGACAGAAGGCATGTCTTGGCATTTAATGTTTATGACGTGGAGACAACTAGTGCATCAGGTATTTAATGTTTGTGACATAAAGTATGAGGGAGGTCTTTCACAGGCATTGATTACTGAGTTACCTCGGGGGTGGTGTGGGGGCTATTTAAGGACCCCAACCGCCCACTACACCAAATCTGCCAATTTGTCAAGGTCATTGACCTTGACAAATCCACCTTGTCAAGGTCAATGACCGTGACATTTCGAGGCGAGACAACTTTTTTTATCACGGTCGTGTCACGGTCATTGACCTTGACACAAAACTCACGTTTTGTGTCACGGTCGTGTCAAGGTCAATGACCGTGACTAAGCCGTGACCCTTTTTTAAAAAAATTGTCACGGTCATTGACCGTGACAATTCTGGGCAGAATTTAAAAAAAATCTGCTGGGCAGTATGGCCACCGCCACTACCCAGCAGTATATTTGTACCTGTTATAGCAACGTTGTACCTGTTTCAAACATCATATATCCAACACAAACTAAAGATATGCAAATATATATTCATGACGATATAATCCAAATATTCAAAGTAAAAATAATATACATGACGATATAATCCAAATATAATTAAAATGGACAAACTTAAAAATAATGTTACTACATGTCTTGGATAAAACTGAGGAGGTGAGTAGGCCACACGACATACGAATTGACGCACCCACTAATATACGTCGTGCCGCATTGTTCGCGCAACCACAATAGGGAGTTCTCCTTCCCGGGTATGACATGCGTGACGAGCACCCTGGACTCCATCTCTTGAAGCACACGTCCATGGACTATTCCACCCTCGACGATATTCGGGTCCCTCAACCCCCGCCCTATCCGTTGGCCATCAAATACGTCCAATATGAACACGCTCGGCCAACCAATTGTCGAAAATGGTCTGTTGGAGGGCGTCAAATAGGGAAGTGGATCGTCGAAGTACGAACCTGTCGGTAATGAAGCAGCGAGGTCCACATCCTCGTCATCCTGCGCCTCGTCCTCCCGTACCTCCTCCTCCACCGCCTTCTCCTTCTCCTTCCCTTTCCCTTTCCCTTTACGGTCTCCACCCAACACACGCTTCATGAATGCGTACATATCTTGGACCGTCGCCTCCAAACGGGACAGCTTCGCGTCGTGTGAATCCACCGTTCGAGCCAACCCGATGTCGCTCGTCTCCAATCCGATGATCCTAGATTTGGCCACCCGCGAGCTCACTCCCCTTGTCCTCCCCTTGCGATCAGAGCCAAGAACTTGGCTGAGTGCGTCTGTGGACAAAGATGCCTTGTCGGCATCAGACTGCGACTCATGTACTTCCTTAAGCTTTGCCTGAAACGACAAAAAGCACATGATTAGTAAAATAAGTAAACTAAAAAATTATAACGTAATTAACAATAATTAAACTGTCGGATTACTTACAATCGTGACCTCGATGCTCGGGGACACCTCCTTGTCCTTCCCCTTCTTCGTCCGAAGAGCCACATAAGTATCGAGCCTATGTGGCTTACCCCCTGGCCCACTCCCTACCCCCTGAAATAAAATAAACTAAAGTAAAATTAGTATCGGCCGCGCAAAGTAAAATAATATCCAATAATATATTTCTGTAGTTATAGATAAATTAAATCTTACCTGCATCCTATGCTCCACCTCAGCGTAAGAGGTCCGGCCGGAGTAGTGAACGTACGTCTTTTTAGCCCGATTTTCCCTCCCCGATTGGCGAGATGCCAATTGTCGATCCTCGATCTCATTGTCAATGAACTTTTGCCATTGTGCCAATGAGATTGGCTCCTTGGGCGGGACGGATCCGCGCCATTGCAAAATGGACTCTCGTGTTTTTCCAAAGTACCATGTCCGCATATTTTTCTTCCACGTCTTGTGTTGCTCCCTCAACTGCTCCAAGACGGAATCGCATAGCTTTGGATCCAAGTTGAATTGTTCCTGTCCAACAAATACAATATTAGTTGCGAATAAATATAAATATAAATATAAATATAAATATAAATATAAATATAAATATAAATATAAATATAAATATAAATATAAATATAAATATAAATAGAAATTGAAATTGAAATTGAAATTGAAATATTCATATAAATATTACCTGTAGTGCCGCCCAAACAGCTAACTTGAGCTCATATGGCACCTCCTTCCAACTCATAAATCTCGGCCCGATGACCGTCTTTAGCAGCTCGAGGGATCTCGCTAATAGCTCCGACTTGTTTTCCACGGTAATCCCAAATTTTCCATATTTGGGGAGCCTAGGGGCGGAGGAGCCCTCGTCGCCTTCGCTACCACCGAACCCAGACGACATCATCATAAACAGCATCATCATCTTCGCCTTAACATCTGAAGGAGACATTTTTGCTGTAAAAAAAATGTTATTAGTACAGATAAAAAAAGAATGTTAATAGTACAGATTTCGTTTTACCTAATTGAATTAATTGAATTAATAGTACAGATAAAAAAATGTTCCGTCTATATTATAACGTATGTGTAAGTTCCGTCAATACCATTTCGTTTCAATTTTGTAATATTATGTTTTTTTCAAATATTTTAAAAGTTATTAAATGGGTGCCCCACCCCCACACCCATCCCCTGCCCCCCTCCCCCCGCCACACACACATGCACACCTACGCACCTACGCGCGCGCACACACACACACACACACACACACCCCACCCCTACCCACCCCCACCCCCACCCCCTCCCCCCACCACGACCGTGACAACTACATATATTGTTTATCAATAAAATTATGACATGAGATAATTATAATTGTAGCATAAATTTCATTATCATAAAGGGATAAATCCAACCAAGTACAGAGATTCTACAAATTAAAGTGAGAATTAAATTTAAGACTTTCTAACAACATGCATGTATATGGATTCTAACTAATGATATTCCTAAAAACATACAATTGGCAACATTTTGTGAATTTACTAAACTTTATATAATATTATCAAATTCTGTTAAAACATTATCTAGGGTTTTACCTAATTGAATTAATTTCATGAATAAAATTATTATCAATTTAAATGAAAATATCAATTATTATCCAATATTTTTGAATGAAATATTTATTTTGAATGAAAATATCAATTTATTATCCAATTATTATCCAACTATTATCAATTATTTATTTTGAATGTATATAATATCCAAAAAAATAAATGTAAATAATATTCAAAACCCCACCCACCCCCACCCCCACCTCCACCCCCTCCCGATGTTTATTATCCAATTATTATCCAACTATTATCAATTATTTATAAAATTGATGTCTACTTTTAGTGTTGTGTAATATTATGTTTTTTCCAAATATTTAAAGAGTTATTAAATGGGTACCCCACTCCCACCCCCACCCCCTGCCCCCCTCTCGATGTTTATTATCCAACTATTATCAATTATTTATAAAATTGATGTCTACACACACGCACACCTATGCACCTACGCGCAAAGACGAAGCTATATTGTGGCCAAAGGGGGCCATGGCCCCCCTTTAGAATTTCAAAGCCTTGATAGGTTTGATGGCTCCTAATAGTTAACAAGTTACATTTTATAACTTAAAATATTATGGCAAGTTAAATGATGGTGTGCTAACCCTCAAAAAAGTTTGATTTTATATACATGTGTGCAATATATATATATATATATATATATATATATGAGGTGTTTTAAGCAATTTTAATTTTACTTTTTATGTTTTATGAATTTATATACCACGGGTAAATTATTTCAATAACTTATTATTTTGTTGTAAATTTATTATAAATCTTTACTCTAATTAAATTTAGAGGTGGTAATTTAAGTGTGTTATACAAGAACTTATACAAAACCATATATAATTATGAAAATATATTTGTCACTTTTTCTACACGGTAAGCAATGAAATATGATTATATGTGTCATATATAAGTAAAATCGGAGTTTATTATTTGTGTTTTTTGATCATGTCAATTTTTTTTTGGTTCGTAAAAAAGGATCAACCTTAATTCACTAACTTCGTATTGCATGCAAGTCGTCTTAGTATATTCGTCAAAAATAATTTTCACTAATTAAATTAAATTCATCATATATTACTGAAATCGAGATAAAACCCTAAGCCAAAATTAGTCAACAATCAAACCGATCAAAACAAAATCGACTAAAATTGGTTCGGTCAACCAACCATAATGTGTCTAGCTGTCCGGCCGGCCCCCTCTAAGTGTAATTCTTGGCTTTGTCCCTGCCTACGCGCGCGCGCACACACACACACACACACCCCACCCCACCCCCTGCCCCCCTCCACCACCACCCCCCCACCACACACCACCACACACACACCCCACCCCACCCCACCCCCTGCCCCCCTCCACCACCCCCTCCCCCACCACACACCACCACACACACACACACACACCCCACCCCACCCCACCCCCTGCCCCCCTCCACCACCGCCCTGCCCCCACACTGCCCCACCCCGCCCCACCCCTACCCCAACCCTGCCCCACCCCCCACACACGCACACACATACCCACATATATATATACACATACACACATAAATATACACACAAATATATATATAAATGGAAGAGAGAGAGAGAGAAAATCGACTTGAAAGTAGAGAGAGAGAGAGCAGCGTCGAGAGAGAGAGAGAGAGGGAGGGAACGACGGTAGGGAAAAAAGAAGGGGGTGGGGTTTTGGCTGTAAATATTATCACGGTCGTGTCAAGGTCTTTGACCGTGACAACTATTTAAATTATTGTCACGGTCATTGACCGTGACACAACCGTGACAAGTAAATTTATCACGGTCTTGTCACGATCAATGACCGTGACAATTAGTTGTCACGGTCGTGTCAAGGTGAATGACCATGATATAAAACGAGTGTTTTTTGTCACGGTCAATGACCTTGACAAGGTTGGCCGGCTGAAAGGTGACAATTTGCCCATTTTGGTGTAGTGGCCTTTGAGGAGAGGATGATCTTTTGAGAGTTCAGAAGTTATTACTAGAGATAATACACATCAAAGAGAGTTATTACGAACCAGAGGTTTTACTCACAGACCATTGTCATTTGTTACGAAGCTTTTAATACTTGACAGAGATTCTTGAGGGTTTTTGGTGTGTTTTCCTGCCTACCAAGGTGTATCCATGGTGCTTACTTCTCTCTCCCTCTAGCTAAGTTACTCCTAAGTTCATTACTATCTTTTGAGTTATACATGAGAGACTTGTGAGTTTAAACTGAGTCTATTTTAATTAAGTTTGTGTTTTCATGTCCTACCATTAATCCAAGGTTTTGGATAATTAACTTATCATTACCATACTCAAAAGAGGTTATGCCTCCATCCCATCTAAACTACCCTTTTACACTAGTATAGGTTGTACTTCTTCATTTGGTTATTTTATTTCATATCGAAAATGTATGGGCATAAGATCGAGAGTTGTATTTATATCAGTTTGTTTTTACCTTTACGTTATGGATGTTATATGGTGATTTAGTTTTGCATGTATGTATTAATTTAGTTTTGGTTAAAATGTTTTTATTTATTGTGAATTTTGGTAAAGTACAAAGACTATTTCTGTTTCGTAGTGCTGATAATGGTATAAATTATGGATGAGACCCATCTTCGACGTATTGTGCCTGACCAACATTTACAAGAGAAAATGAGGGTTTAACAGGTTTAGATGGACCACAAACCTCTTCCTTTAGAAGCTCCAAACGGGGGATTTTATCCACTGGTCGAGCAATAAAGATGATAGTGGTATTCTTGTATTCAAGCAAATATGCCACCGTGTGAGGATTCTCACCGTCAGAGAGCCTCTCCCTAACTTTTTAAGCTTTCAACATGTCAACAACCTTTAGCTCATAAGGGGTAGGCTCTTGGTTCTTATCCTTCGCTATAAAAGAAGAAGAAAAAGAAATAAAATCAGAAAAAATAAATAAGAGGAACGAGCAAGCGAAAAACTAAGAAAGAGATAGTGATATCAACCTATATATTCCTCCCCAAAGGTAGGGATCCGAGGTCCCCTGTACCTTATGCCCTCAAATAGGGGAAAATATTGCCAATTCCTAGGAATGAAGCCTTGGTTCCTATAGTCCTTGTGGGAATCAGGAAAATTCACCACGAGGACTCTGTCATCACTCCTCACCTTCAAATATAAGATGCTTTCACTTGTGCGTAAAAATACATAACAATAGTATATTTCAGCGAGCCCTAAGACGATTTCATATAATTCATTTATTCTATGTACCCCATTTACAATTTTCCAAACATTTGGTGTACACTATACAAGAATGATGTCAAAATATTTGAAGAATCTTAGGAAGAGAGTGGGGGGAAATGTCAAACCCCCCAGAGAAGTTAAAAGAGTATGAATCCAGTGACCATCATCCAGGGTACGAACATTTTTAGGAACTGGGGGAACTAAATATCTACCCAATTAGAGATATTATAACACTTTCTCAACACAAAAACTAACTTGTTATCAAGTCTCTCCATTAGTACGATAAAATAAGGGAAACCCTAGCTATAGTTACAAACTAATTTGGAGAAGAAGAAGAAATGAGAAAGTGAAGACAATAACTTACAAGTATTGACGAAGCTTTGAGAGAGCACATAAGAAGAAGAACTCCGATTTTAAAGCAGAGAACATGAGAGGAAGCTTAGAGGAAAAGTGTATGCAAGAATGACCAAGATTAGTGAACTGACGGTTAAGTTACACACAAGCAAGTTTCAAATATCTCAAATTATGAGTCGCGCTTCCAAGGAAGATCTCAACACTTCATTTTCTCCTAAGGATAGGCGTATCCCCATCAATCCTCATGAATTACAAATGCGCCACGCCAGTTTTTACACTGTTCCAAGCCTTGGGCCTTGGACTCGCTTAAAATCTATTGGCCCAAACTATCACCCCAAAGATTTTAGGGGCAATTGTGGTTACCCATTTAACATGGCCCATGAGTGTAACCGACCATCTCTAATCAATCAAAGCACTGCCCGACCCAAATCATGATTTAATCCACAAACGAGTATTTAAATACACTAGAACACTTATGGATATTATCAAATCATTTACTAATAATCTTGGAACGGATAACCAGGTACTCCTTGATAGATTCATTTGTTCATTTGAGTTATTTTTACAACTCAATCTCTAGTATGATTCATTTATAAATTGTACACCCTGACCTGGGACAAAAGGATGTAACCTGGAATATTGAGAGACACTATAATAAAACAATAACCTCTCACTCGACGTAGACAAGTTTCCGAACAACGTATATCGGTATTGTGTGATCTTTACTTTCCTTTCTTTGTAATTGATTTCGTGGATATATATATATATATATATATATAGAGAGAGAGAGAGAGAGAGAGAGAGAGAGAGAGAGTTAGTTGGTTGGTTCGTATGTGTGGGTTGGGGGGGGGGGGTCTTGTGGCGGCTGGTGGTAGGAGTTCTAACTAAGGTTGGGTTTTAAGGGGATGGGAAGATGATGATGTGGTGGTGGAGGGTTAGGTATGAAGTTGTGTGTGTGTTGGGGGGGGGGGGGGGGGGGTGTTAATTTTGGAATTATATATATATATAATTATTTTTACTGTTTTTACCTTTTATTATTTTTCTACTTTGCAATCCTTTTGTTTATATATTTTTTCCTTGCTTTTTTTAATGTTTTTAAAATATGATTAGTTTTTCACAAGTCATGTGCAAGTCTAATGAATCCTTATAGGAAAACAATCCCAAGCTTAACTAGTAAACGGTATTGATTTCAAAATGATTTAATTAATCAAAAAAACCAAAGTTATAATAAAGTTAGACATATCATGGTAACAAATAAACAACGATAAATAATGTCAATATATATATATAACAGCAAGTTTGCACATTAGTTTTTTACCTACTTTTTAAAAGCACTAAAAAAATAATTTTGAGTGAATTTTTTATGACATTTAAACATTTCAATGAACCCATACAAAAATTAAAATAACGTTTTTTACTTTTTTTAAAAAATTGGTCAAACTTTCACAACTTTTAGAGTGTTTTAAAAGGTGCGAAAGCCTGACCATTTTTTTTAAAATAGAAAAAGACGTTATTTTGAGTTGATTTTTTTTTCTATGGGCCTCTTGAAATGTTTTAATGCCCTATAAAAAAATTCTACTCAATTTATTTTTACTAATTTAAAAAATAAGTGTGCAAACTTGGTGTGTCCATACGACCTATACATATTATTTGTGCGGACATATTTTTCTAAAATAGTAAAAAATTATTTTTTAGTTGATTTTTGTAACACCCTGCCCGCCCGAGGAGAGCGAACGGAGCGCTAATGCGATAAAATAAATCCAAATCCACAAGTTACAAGGTATAGAGCATCTAAATAAATCCACAATAATATAAATCCACTAATCTCAATCTCTTCAATTACAACAAGTCTCTCGAATTAAAATTACAACTATCTAACTCGAATAAAAATACAAATCTCCAAAGCTCTATACATCAAAATAATAAAAATCTTCCAACTTATATTAAAAATTCTCCCCAATATAATCCACGCTAAAAATCATCCCAATTGGTCCATAGCGTCACAATCCACGCTACCCTGCCAACTAAAAGAAAATATGGAGAAGTACACAATACGACATAAATTATGCTCAACAAATACGGATTAGCAACGAATAAAACGTAACAGCAAGAGTACGAATATTCAAATCAAAATGCAAATCTCAAAGCATTTATCAATATAATTTCTCAACAACACATTAACCGGGTCACCAAGCCTCACCACATCCGTATATGCTTTATCAAGCCATAGCCCGAAAAACAGGAATTTTGGCGGGTGCCCAACATCCGTGCCATATTAAAATCTCATGACAACGTGCTCATCAACAATATAATGATACCAAATGAATCAAAATAATTTCAACAATTATTTTCCAGATTTCAAGGAATTTAACAATTCAAATATGAGTTCAATAATCGCAAGAATTCAAAGGGAATAACTCTCGAGAGATTTAAAGAGCATATTGTGTAAAACCCCATACCTCAAACCATGATGAGAAACCAATGATCACATCCTCAAGATCAACACAAAAGATCTACAAAAGCTTCTCCAAGAACCTCCAACAAAAATAGCCCCAAGAACACCTCTAATCTAAGGTTGGAACTCACAAATCTCGAGGGCCAAAGTATATATAAAAAGAAGAGGAATATAAAATATATTTTCTGCCAAAAAGTTAAGCCAAAAGTAGTTTAAAAAGGTTGCCCACGACTTCCTTTTATAATGCAAAGAAATGAAGAGTTAGAACCCAAAAGACTCCTTTAAATAAGGCAAATAAATGAAGAGTTGGAAGTTAAAACAACTCCAAGAGTTAAAAACATTTAAAAATCATTTTAAAATCCGTTTCAACTCCGTTTTCCAAACCGTTTGAAATTCTCGCCTTTAAAAATAATAACCAACATATTTAAGCAATAAAAATAATTTTATCAAAAACTTTATTTTCCTCCATTTTCCAGAAATTAATCAAAATAGTCCAAAATTACGCGGGTTGTTACACTTCCCCACTAACAATGGAATTTCGCCCTCAAAATTCACCGAATGCCTAACTCTCAAAATCAGGCCAACAATCTCCAAAATAATTTCGTCTCCAAAAATAAATTCCTCACATCTAATCTCGAAACCTATCACGAATATCACCTAAAATTTTCTATCTCCAAAAATTGTTATCCACGTAATGAACCCAAAACCCAAGCCCCGAGGGTTGCCGTATACCTAAGCTCTGACACTACAACAAATCTGCCCATTTGTCAAGGTCATTGACCTTGACAAATCCACCTTGTCAAGGTCAATGACCGTGATATTTCGAGGCGAGACAACGTTTTTTGTCACGGTCGTGTCACGGTCATTGACCTTGACACAAAACTCGCATTTTGTGTCACGGTCGTGTCAAGGTCAATGACCGTGACACGTTTGTCATGGTCATTGACCATGACAAAGCCGTGACCCTTAGTAAAAAAATTGTCACGGTCATTGACCGTGATAATTCTGGGTAGAATTTAAAAAAAATCTACTGGGCAGTATGGCCACTGCCACTGCCACTGCCCAACATTATATTTATACCCGTTATAGCTGCGTTGTACCTGTTACAAACATCATATATCCGAACAAACTAAAGATAATGCAAATATATATTCAAATAAGAAACTGTTCAAAAAGAAACAACATCACCATCATTTTATCTCAAATCTACAAACTATTTGCATGGAAAAGAGATTTTGTACTGCGACGCTCGGGAACACCTCCTTATCCTTCCCTTCTCGTCCGAATAGCTACATAAGTACAGAGCATATGTGGCCTACCCTTAGGGCCACTCCCTGTCCCTTGAATTGAAATAAAGTAAAATTAGTATCCGCCCCTCAAATATAGATAAATATAAATCGTAATTGAAATCGAAATCGACATATAAATATAAATACATTACCTGTAGTGTCACTCAAACAGCTAACTTGAGCTCATATGGAACCTCCTTCCAACTAATGTACCCCGGGCAATCGTGTCAATTATAATTCTCTTCTTATCTAAACACTAAGAAATAACATAATCCTATGGAGTTATGCGTTGCAAATTCCTTCCAACCGTTGTGTAGCCAAAAATCAGCAGTTGAAGTTGTCCATTCCACCTTTCAATGGTCTCCCATGTTTTGCTAAAAGTTCCAAGTGGTGGGGTATGGAAAGTGGAATTGACAACTTCAACTGGTGATGTTTGGCTACATAAGGTTGGGAGGAATTTGCAGAGCATCGCTCCATAGGATTATGGCATTTCTTAGTGTTCGGATAGACGAAGAGATTCAGTCTCCTCTCCACAAATAGGACAACACAAATAACTATGTACTAATCACCTATTAAAGGTAAGAAGCATATATTCATGGATTAGTATAAACAAAACTTAGATGTAGTTGGAATATTTATGTATTAATCTCCTCTCCACACACACACACTACACAAGAGTGAAAATGATAAAGTGCAGATCAAGTAAAAGCATTAAAAATGGATGTTTCGGTAAAAATTGAAATATTTATTACAAATTGAAAAATTGTTTCAAATTCGGGTTATCATAAAAAATGGATTGATATTCGGTAGGAGCACCCAAGTCATCCACACTACTATTTAGACGCCTTGGCGCGTGTTGGACAATTGACCACGGCTTGTTGTTGATATACTCCGAGTAAAACACTTGCTTAACCTTTTGAAATGCACAAACAAACGGCTCATCGCTCACGTGGTCGTTGCTCTTCAACTTGGACAAGTCAACCATGATCAAATTGGTGAGAGGATCAACTTTACAAGCATTTTTATCCTCAACTCTTACCCATTCACAGTAAAATACAACCTCTTTGAAGCTTATATAATCCAATTAAAATATATTTTGGATTACACCATAGTAAGTCATTTCAGCTTTAACGAGGTTTTTATCTTTTGCGCTCGCTCGACAGAAAGTAAGAGCCTTGTATGAAATTCCCGAGTTCTGTACATTTTTACTTTCCTCGTACACTTTAGCGCCGAAAATGTAACCGTTCAATCGATACTTTTTGTACTCTTGTGCCACGAACAAGGGTCCAGTGGCTAGACGAGCAAGACTTGATGTCGCATCACCCATCTTTAGGAGCTGAGAATATAGATAAATTAATTATATTAGTGGTAAAATTTGAGTGTAATGTAACGTTATATAACGACTGTTTTCATTATAATTACCTCTTGTGTCAACCATAGCCTAAATTCGTTGTCTGATTGTACCACTGTTTTTCGTCTTTTATTTTTCTCACAGGCTTCATATTTACTGCATATTACAAAATTAATCATGTATAAAATAATCTAAAATAATGTTAAACATTATAATATTCGAAACTTACTTTTTCCATTCTTCGACATCTTCATGTGTGTCAAATAGATAACGAGCTACTTGTTCATGTTGCAAACTCGTTAATTTCACTCGTTTTCCCATCAAATTACCACCATCATCGAGGAATTCATCAGTGTCATCAACGCTGGTCGAGTCAGTCATATATTCCCGAGTATATATTGATGACTCCACGATGATGTATTCCTCTGCAATTGATCCTGCAATATATCGCGTATTCTTGACGTAATCTTTAAAAACTTTCATGTAAGGACACAAATTTCCAATTGAGTCCATATATAGTTTTGGCTCAATTCCGGACAAAAACATTTATTCATAGGATAGTATTTATTGTAATATTCTCAAGCCTATGAAGTGTATGTTGAAGACGTAGCGGCAAAGAATTTAAAGCTTCATCAAAATGCCGGTTTATGTGTCTCGTTTCTACGTCATCAATTAAGGTTCCATGCTCCCAAGGTATGAATGTAATTATATGTATATACGAGCTTGGAACAATTTGTATTGGGTGTTAGGTTAATAAAAACTGCATTTTATTTTTCAGAAAGAATCTATTAGAAACTTAAAAATAAGTATATAAAAGTTTATAAAAGTTTCTGGGCCAAAATCGAATTTTACAAACTTTCTGGACGTTCGTTAGAAATGTCGTTCGAACGAGTTTTTTTCGTTCGAACCAGATTTCGTTCGAACGAGTTTGCCAACGACCCTAATCTGGTCAGTCGTTCGAACGAGTTTTCATTCTAACGAGATATCTAACGAGATTTTAATGAGCCCAGGCTGGTCGCTCGTTAGAAATCTCGTTCGAACGAGAGTCAAGTTCGTTCGAACGAGACGTCAGGCGGGAACGGTTTTGAGCAGTTTTTGGCAGTTTTTTCCCCACTCCTCCACTTGGTTTCCAACCAACTTTTTCATACTTTATTATGTGCGGGAAACACATTTTCCAAAAGAACTTTTCCATCTTAATACATCTCCTAGAGAGAGTTTGAGAGATCATTCCAAAAAGGAAAATGTTCATGTTTTAAGTGTTCTTCAACTTAAAGAAAAATCTATAAACACTTAGTTTACACCCATTGTTGTTTATCCAAGTTTCTACATAAATATCAATTACTTGGAGATTGTTTTGGCACCGGTTTTTCTCTACATCGAATTGAAGAGAAGTTCGTTTCATATCTACCCGTTTGGAGAAAGGCTCCATGTTCGGGTGACGGTGACCGTTTAAAGTCCTATCGGTGATTTCCGAGACCACGGTGGAGCTCCCTTGGTTATCCGCTAATTGGAGGTTGATACAAGAAGGAGCATCACGGCTTGAGAGGGTTCGAGTTTAGGAAGTAAGTCTTTTGTCTTGTATTTTGTAATACCGTTTTTAGTGGATTTGAGGCTAGGGCCGTCCCGAGGTTTTTTCCCGTTAGTGGGTTTTTCCTCGTATATCGCGGTGTAGTGTGACTGTTTATTTTATCTTGCTCTATATCACTTAGAACGCATGCTAGATTAATTTCAAGATAAAATTTGGTTTTACAATCACACTCATTTAATTTGGGACTTAAATTAAATATTGGGTTAATTTGGTTTATTCAAGTCATTTGCTAAAATTGGTTTCGCCTAACTTTGAATAATTGTTAATTATGACTTAGGCAAATTCTAGGACTTGAATTATGTTGTTTTAATTTGTTTCTTATGATATTAAAACTCGGCCTTGTTTAAATTGTTGTTGAACCATCATCTTTGTATACGCTTCCGCATTTATGTAAAAGGAAATTATTATTTTAATTTGAGATAATTAATCACCGGGGATCCAACCGCGCTTTCAAATTGGTATCAGAGCCAAAAACGATAATTTATTTCGTTAAGATCCTTTAATTTTTGGCTAAAATGGATTTTTCCCCATTTTCAAAATTTCCTATTTTTGATGGTTCTAACTACGCGTATTGGAAAGCGCGAATGAAATCGGCACTTAAATCTATCGATGAACGTGTTTGGATGTCTGTTGTTAACGGTTGGACCCCACCAACACATTTAATTGAAAATGAACATGTTCCCAAACCCGTTGATAGATGGACTGAAAATGAGTTTAAGCTAGCAAACTTTAATTTCCGAGGTTTAAATGCCTTATTTAGCGCTGTCGCACCGGATGAATTTCGACGTATTATGACGTGTGAAACTGCTAAAGAAGCTTGGGATATTTTACAATTAACTCATGAAGGAACTAGTGTCGTTAAAGCTTCAAAACTCCAAAACCTCACCACTCAATTTGAAACTATCAAAATGGATGAAAAAGAAACTTTTGATAAATTTTATGCTAGAATTTCTGATATTGTTAATTCATCCTTTAACTTGGGAGAGAAAATACCTGACGACCGTGTAGTAAAGAAAATTTTAAGGTCCCTACCCGATAGATTTATTCCAAAGGTGACCATTTTAAATTCTTTACCCACTTTAGCCTCTACGAAATTAGAAGAGCTTGTAGGTGATTTACAAACCTATGAACTAGATATGTTTCCCTCTAAAACTGAAAAGAAAATTGAAAAGGGCGTTTCTTTAGAAGCCCGAAAAGAGGTCAAACAAGTAGTAGAGAGCGATAGTGATAGTGACTCGGAAGACATGGCTTTGTTTGCTCGTAAATTTAGAAAATTTCTTAAATTTAACAAAGATAAAGTTAAAAATGATTTTAAGAAATTTGAATCTTCTAAACATGATAAAAATGAGAAGATTTCTAAAGCCGATAAGATCCCTAAACCTAGTAATGAAAATATTGATAGGGACGAGTCTAATAAATGTTTTGGTTGTAAAGGTTATGGCCATAGGGCTTATGAGTGCCCCACTAAACTAAGGAAAGAGGGTAAACGACCCACTGCATATAATGCGACCCTTAGTGATAGTGATAAGGAAGAGAAGCCCGATTCCCCCACTAAGAAAAATTTTGTGGCTTTTATGGCTAGACATGTGAGTGATAATGAGAACTCATCGGATGATGAAATTATAGCACATGCCACTTCCAAGGTCATTGTACATGATTCTCTTATTTTTGATGATAGTGAGAGTGAAAAAGAAAGAGAGAGTGAAAATGAAGAAGATGTTGATATGAGTGAACTTCAAAATGCTTTTCATGAATTATATAAACAATCTATTAAATTGATAAGAGCTAATTTGAAGTTAGAAGCGAGTTTAAGAGAGAATGTCAAGGTCATTGATGAAAGTGCCATAATAGAAGACCTTAGGACACATGAGAGGACTCTTCAAGAGAAGCTTAACTATGTAGAAGGAGAGAGAGATAGCCTTAGGGGTTTAATGGAATCCTTGAAAAAGGAGCTTCTTGCTTTTGAAGAGCGAAATGTTTTACTAGAATCTAAAATTTTAGATTTGGAAAATAAATTAAAAGATTCTAGTAATGTCAAATTTGATTTGGAGTGTCGTTCGGAAAAACTAGATAAAATGTTAGGAACGGTCCAAATTAAAAATGACACTTTTGGTTTAGGCTTCAATTCTTGTAATGATTTTAACCCTAAAGTCAAAACCAATGTTTTAGGAGAATCTTCTAGGAATTCATTTAATGATCACTCCTTAGATAAATCTTTTCGACATATTCTTACTTGTACACATTGTGGTCGAAAAGGTCATCTTAGGAAATTTTGTTTAGATCTTAAACGAATTCCTAGAAAATCCCATAGTAAAGTAACCACAATAGCTAACGTTCCTACACCCCAAGATAGTAATTCTTCATTAATTTGGGTTATGAAATCCGACTTAGTTGCCTTATAAAATAGGGATTTTGATTCTCATTTACTTTCACATGCTTACTCCCTTGCTAAATCTAAAGGATAAATGTGTTAGTGTTTGCATACTTTAGCGTTTGTACTTCATGCTATATTCATATGCTAAATGTATGCTCGTTTAGTCATTTTCTAGTCATTGCCTTATTTCATATCACATGCTAGAAATTATGACTTGTTTATCTTTTTGTATTATTTTTTTTGTGTTTGATTTAACTGAAAAATATAAAAAGATTTTTGTTTATCATTTGTGTTCTATTTTATTTCATTTAAGCTTAATGAAAAATACAAATGATTTTTATTTGTCCTTTTGAGTAAATATTTATTTTTGATTAAAAATGATAAAAAACTCAAAAAGATTTTATTTTGTGTGTATTTTGTTTGACACACTTTATGTGGCATATACTTGTGTTTGAATCCCATCATTTACGCTCCCACGTGGCTAGAACTTTTGGTTTAGATTTTCAATCCTTAAAATGTTCTTTACCATGTTTTATATGGAGTAGTTGGATTTTGTATTGTTTAAATGGATTCTATTTCTATATGCCTCTTTTCACACATGCACGAGCTCTTTTGAAATCTTAATGTAACATGTTATATTTGAGCTTTTTGAGGTGTTCTCCTATCAATCTAGTCATCTACATATCTATGACCTAGGAGGACTAGTGCATGTCAAAATCCGTTGCATGTGAGATTTGTGCGAAAAATGAAAACATGATAAATTAATATATGCACGGGGAAGGGCTCCGAAAGGATGAATTAAATCCTTTGCGATAGTAAGCCACCGTTGATTGGATCTAAAAGAAATACGTGATCCAAAGGCCTAAAAACAAAATATTTGGCATTTAAAAGAAAGCAATTGCCAAGGCCTATGTTTGTTTGATATATTCATTCACAAACAAAAGAATATATATGCTCATTGAGGGAGAATTGGATGGTATATCAACGGTTTGCACAATGTCCGTTTATCCTAGTTGTCTTTAATGTCATGACTCTATTTGGTTTGTAGAATCATCATCATGCTAGGCTTGTATGCATTGTGTATGTTTGTTCATTGAGTTCCATATTTATACTGTCACATGAGGTTATATTTAACTATGATGAAGTTTGCAATCAAATGAGAACTCCGTGAACGTTTCTTAAGTGTTTGGGTTTAAATTTAATTGTTGCTAGTTCACACCCCTACACTTCCGTTTCCATATGACACATTCTTGCCATACGAGTGTGCAAACTTATTGTATTTTGTGTCATGTGTGTGTTTATATCTATATATATATGCAAGTGCTCTATTGGTATATTTAAAGTATATATATATATGATATTTGTTTGTCTTTGCCTTGTTTTTATTGCCCATATGCTGTCATGTATTTTATTTAAGCTTTCTCATGCTGTTTATTAGTTCTTTATCCTTTGCCTATTCCCGAACAAAAAGGGGGAGAATGATGATAGGGGGAGAAATGGTATCTAATCCTATTATTATCGTATCTTCGTTTGGGGGAGATTTATCTTAGGGGGAGACGTCTTTCTAAGTAGGTCATGTGTTTAAAGGGGGTGAATAATTAATTAATTGCATTTAATATTTTGATATTCCCTATGCATTTGATGAGTTTGCTTAAGTGTGCAGGAATTATTCTAAAGCGGCATCTTTCTATGGCAAAGCGTTTGATCCTTGGGTTGAGTCAAGATTGGGCGGGTTATGTTTTGAGTCTAGTAGAGCTTGACGGCCCTTTAGGATTTTTTGTTTGTTTTTTGTCCCGGAATAGCCAAAGGGGGAGATTTGTAAGGACACAAATTTCCAATTGAGTCCATATATAGTTTTGGCTCAATTCCGGACAAAAACATTTATTCATAGGATAGTATTTATTGTAATATTCTCAAGCCTATGAAGTGTATGTTGAAGACGTAGCGGCAAAGAATTTAAAGCTTCATCAAAATGCCGGTTTATGTGTCTCGTTTCTACGTCATCAATTAAGGTTCCATGCTCCCAAGGTATGAATGTAATTATATGTATATACGAGCTTGGAACAATTTGTATTGGGTGTTAGGTTAATAAAAACTGCATTTTATTTCTCAGAAAGAATCTATTAGAAACTTAAAAATAAGTATATAAAAGTTTATAAAAGTTTCTGGGCCAAAATCGAATTTTACAAACTTTCTGGACGTTTGTTAGAAATGTCGTTCGAACGAGTTTTTTTCGTTCGAACCAGATTTCGTTCGAACGAGTTTTGTCGTTCGAACCAGGTTCGTTCGAACGAGTTTGCCAACGACCCTAATCTGGTCAGTCGTTCGATATGTCGTTCGATATGTCGTTCGAACAAGTTTTCGTTCTAACGAGATATCTAACGAGATTCTAACGAGCCCAGGATGGTCGCTCGTTAGAAGTCTCGTTCAAACGAGAGTCAAGTTCGTTCGAACGAGACGTCAGGCCGGAACGGTTTTGAGCAGTTTTTGGCAGTTTTTTCCCCACTTCTCCACTTGGTTTTCAACCAACTTTTTCATACTTTATTATGTGCGGGAAACACATTTTCCAAAAGAACTTTTCCATCCTAATACATCTCCTAGAGAGAGTTTGAGAGATCATTCCAAAAAGGAAAATGTTCATGTTTTAAGTGTTCTTCAACTTAAAGAAAAATCTATAAACACTTAGTTTACACCCATTGTTGTTTATCCAAGTTTCTACATAAATATCAATTACTTGGAGATTGTTTTGGCACCGGTTTTTCTCTACACCGAATTGAAGAGAAGTTCGTTTCATATCTACCCGTTTGGAGAAAGGCTCCATGTTCGGGTGACGGTGACCGTTTAAAGTCCTATCGGTGATTTCCGAGACCACGGTGGAGCTCCGTTGGTTATCCGCTAATTAGAGGTTGATACAAGAAGGAGCATCACGGCTTGAGAGGGCTCGAGTTTAGGAAGTAAGTCTTTTGTCTTGTATTTTGTAATACCGTTTTTAGTGGATTTGAGGCTAGGGCCGTCCCGAGGTTTTTTCCCGTTAGTGGATTTTTCCTCGTATATCGCGGTGTAGTGTGACTGTTTATTTTATCTTGCTCTATATCACTTAGAACGCATGCTAGATTAATTTCAAGATAAAATTTGGTTTTACAATCACACTCATTTAATTTGGGACTTAAATTAAATATTGGGTTAATTTGGTTTATTCAAGTCATTTGCTAAATTTGGTTTCGCCTAAATTTGAATAATTGTTAATTATGACTTAGGCAAATTCTAGGACTTGAATTATGTTGTTTTAATTCGTTTCTTATGATATTAAAACTCGGCCTTGTTTAAATTGTTGTTGAACCATCATCTTTGTATACGCTTTCGCATTTATGTAAAAGGAAATTATTATTTTAATTTGAGATAATTAATCACCGGGGATCCAATTGCACTTTCATTTCATCAATCTTTCAAACGGATACATCCACCGATATCTAACTGGACCACAAAGAAGTGCCTCGTCGCATAGGTGTGCCAACAAGTGAACACTTATGTCAAAGAATGCCGGGGGAAAGTACTTCTCCAATACACAAATCGCTTCGTTCACAACCAATTTTGCGGCCACTATGTGTTCTCGATTCACTACCTTCTCACACAAGAGGGAGAAGGTAATACTAATTTGCATAATAGCCCTACGCAAATCCTTATTCTTGGAGAAACAGTGATTAAACAATAGAGGAACCAATTGCATGATCACATGCCAATCGTGGTACTTACACTTATGTAAATCATGAGTAACATAATTCACAATCCTTTGCCAGTTGGACGAAAAAGTAGATGGTCCCTTCAAATTATATATTGTGTCTAGAAGCACCTTCCTTTCCTCACTCGTCAAAGTAAACGCACCAGGGGGAATTATTGTCCTTCCCCTACTATCTTCTTTCAACCATAGTTGTGGTTTAAGTTTTAACGTTTTAAGGTCTTGTCGTGCATTTTCTCCATCCTTCGAATGACTCCCCCCAAGGCAAGTACCCACAATATGTTCAGCGAAGTTCTTCTCTGCATGCATCACATCCAATACATGGCGCACCAGGTTTTTCTTCCAATAAGGCAAGTCAAATAAAATTGACCTCCGAGACCATGCCTTTCTTATCTCAGTTTCATTCCCAGTTGGGATCTTCTTATGCTTGACATTCTTAAATTTGAGATTCTTACCTGGCATATTTGGGCCACATTCAGAAGATTTACTTTCAATTTCTGAACCCGAAAGTTGTCTCGGCGGCAGCCTATGTTCAACTCCGCCTAATAAAAAATTGGAACCTTTCTCAAATCTGAAACTATGAGCTGGGGGTAAAAACCTCCTGTGGCAATGGTATACATTTTTTAAGCTAGAGGATAGACGAAGAGATTCAGTCTCCTCTCCACAAATAGGACACCCCAAATAACCATGTACTACACATCCGGATAATGTCCCATAAGCTGGAAAATCATGAATTGCCCACATCAACATAGCTTTCAGCGTAAACTCTTCTTTTCTAAAAGAGTCAAATGATTGCACACCCTCTTCCCACAACTCATTTAATTCTTCTACCAAAGGAGCCAGGTAGATATCAATGTCTTCACTTGGTGCCTTTGGCCCAGGTATCAATAAATCCATCATCGAAAATTCAGGTCTCATACACTGTGAAGGAGGGAGGTTGAGTGGGGCTAGGATCACTGGCCATACACTCTGATTGGTGCTTAGATTTCCAAATGGGTTGAAACCATCTGTTGATATAGCCAAACGAATGTTGCGTTGTTCTCGAGCAAAATCGGGATACTCATAATTCATCCTCCGCCAGGCAGTAGAATCAATAGGATGACGCATGATATTACCCCCTACTTCTTCCCTAGCATGCCAAGTCATTGCCTCTGCAATCCATGGTACTGTGAAAAATCGCTTTAATCTAGGCCCAACGAGAAAATATTTCAATACTTTTTGAGGCACTTTTGAGCTTGTGCCTTCCTTACTAGTAGATTGGACATATCTAGGTTCATCGCATACCGGACAACGATCGAGATTTTCATACTCCTTTCGGTATAGTATGCAATCATACATACAAGCATGAATCGATTTATACTTCATTCCCAAACCTTTCAAACTGTTCTTCATAACAGGATAGCTATTTGGAAGTGTATTCACCTTGGGTAATAAGCCCTTCACCCATTTCAGAATTCCCGTCACGCTATTGCCAGACAAACTGTACTGCGTCTTCAAACTGTGCAAACCAACCATGGCATGTAAAGTTGTTTGATCTTTCTCACAACCAGAGTATGATGGTTGGGTCGCCTTAAATTTTAAACTTTTGTAGTCATCGTCAAGTTTTATCGTGTTATCTTCACAAGCACTTGAATCTTCTACATCATCAGTAACCTCATTCTCCTCAGCTTCATAAACTCCGTACGCATCATCAACTAAATCCTCTAACATATTATGATCTACGTCATCCCCTTCTTCATCTATTCTACTTGTTGAAGGTTATTGTGAAGGTTGGTCGGGGACAAAAGAAACTTTCAATTCACCGTGAAAACTCCAAAATCGATAACTATCTTGCATACCCGATCTTAACAAATGTAGTTCAACTGTTTTCCACTCAAACACCTTACCATTCTTACACCTAGAACACGGACACGAAAACTCTTCATCATTACAACATCTCTTTGCATATTTCACAAATTCGTTAGCACCTATGCGAAACACATCCCCCATTCTATTAGTCTCACCCATCCACTCTTTGTATTTCGGATATCCCATCACAGCTACCACAACTAAACACCTATTAAAGGTAAACAAAACATAGATTTATAGTATGTTTAATTATCCTATTAAAGGGTAAGTGGTCCTATCCCATTCAAGAATGCATTTTTCTGTAATATACTTAACAGCTCATGCACATTGTTACGATTTGAAAAAAATTCGACAGCATATCCCCTTAGTTCTCCAAGTACACGACGTAGATTGGCAGGTGTGAGTGTTATTTCAATTGGTCAATTAAAATAACAGTCACACTTGTCAATCTAGTATATACCCAGTATGTACCCAGAGAACATTAAGATACGACTGCAGAACTTCCTCCAAAAGTAACACCTGTAAGCCAATAAGAATATTATACAGAAATTATACAGTCTCAAACTGTCCAAACGGGACAATTCGAGAGATCTCATTATAGGGGTAATGACTCTCGAACGGGTCTAAGGGCTATTGAATGTGTACGCATAAGAACTAGAATGCTAGTATCTATGCGCACTATATTAAATTTCAAGTATGTTTCATATAATGGGTTAATTCAAATACAAAAATAAATTCATGGGTTAATTCAAATACAAAAATAAATTCATGTATTGACCACATACACACACACACACACACTATCTAAGCTGTTCTATAGGAAAAATAAATTCATGTATTAGCCTAATTAGATTATAAGGTTATCTCAATTTATATTTTTCTTTTTCTATCTAATAATTTTCAACGTAAGAGCACAGTACATAATGTATGTGTAAGTTCCGTCAATACCATTTCGTTTCAATTTTATAATATTATGTTTTTTCAAAATATTTTAAAAGTTATTAAATGGGTGCCCCATCCCCACCCCCTCCCCCCGCCACACACACACGCACACCTACGCACCTACGCGCATACACACACACACACACATACACCCCACCCCCACCCCCTCCCCCCACCACGACCGTGACAACTACATATATTGTTTATCAATAAAATTATGACATGAGATAATTATAATTGGAGCATAAATTTCATTATCATAAAGGGATAAATCCAACCAAGTACAGAGATTCTACAAATTAAAGTGAGAATTAAAGTTAAGAATTTCTAACAACATGTATGTATATGGATTCTAACTAATGATATTCCTAAAAACATACAATTGGCAACATTTTGTGAATTTACTAAACTTTATATAATATAATCAAATTCTGTTAAAAAATTATCTAGGGTTTTACCTAATTGAATTAATTTCATGAATAAAATTATTATCAATTTAAATGAAAATATTAATTATTATCCAATATTTTTGAATGAAATATTTATTTTGAATGAGTCACACACATGCACACCTACGCACACACACACACGCACACCTACGCACCTACCCGCACACACACACACACACACCCCCCACCCCACCCCACCCCCTGGCCCTCTCCACCACCCCCTCCCCCACCACACACCACCACCACACACACACACCCCACCCCACCCCCTGCCCCCTCCACCATCCCCTCCCCCACCACACCCCACCACACACCACACTCACACACACACACACCCCACCCCACCCCACCCCCAGCCCCCCTCCCCCACCCCTCCCCCACCCCACCCCACCCCGCCCCACCCCCTACCCCCACCCTGCCCCACCCCTCACACACGCACACACATACACACATATATATATATACACATACACACATAAATATACACAAAAATATATATATAAACGGAAGAGAGAGAGAGAGAGAGAGAGAGAGAGAGAGAGAGAGAGAGAATCGACCTGAAAGTAGAGAGAGAGAGAGAGCAGCGTCGAGAGAGAGAGAGAGGGAGGGAACGACGCGGGAGGGAAAAAAGAAGGGGGTTAGATTTTTTGTTGCGAACATTGTCACGGTCGTGTCAAGGTCTTTGACCGTGACAAGTATTTAAATTATTGTCACGGTCATTGACCGTGACAAGTAAATTTGTCACGGTCTTGTCACGGGCATTGACCGTGACAATTAGTTGTCACGATCGTGTCAAGGTCAATGACCGTGACAAAAAACGCGTATTTTTTGTCACGGTCAATGACCTTGACAAGGCTGGACGGCTGAAAGGTGACAATTTGCCCATTTTGGTGTAGTGTGATACCATTTGTAACACCCCGCCCGCCCGGGGAGAGCGAACGGAGCGCTAATGCGATAAAATAAATCCAAATCCACAAGTGACAAGGTATAGAGCATCTAAATAAACCCACAATAATATAAATCCACTAATCTCAATCTCTTCAATTACAACAAGTCTCTCGAATTAAAATTACAACTATCTAACTCGAATAAAAATACAAATCTCCAAAGCTCTATACATCAAAATAATAAAAATCTTCCAACTTGTATTAAAAATTCTCCCCAATATAATCCACGCTAAAAATCATCCTAATTGGTCCATAGCGTCACAATCCACGCTACCCTGCCAACTAAAAGAAAATATGGAGAAGTACACAATACGACAGGAATTATGCTCAACAAATACGGATTAGCAACGAATAAAATGTAACAACACGAGTACGAATATTCAAATCAAAATGCAAATCTCAAAGCATTTATCAATATAATTTCTCAATAACACATTAACCGGGTCACCAAGCCTCACCACATCCGTATATGCTTTATCAAGCCATAGCTCGAAAAATAGGAATTTTGGCGGGTGCCCAACATCCGTGCCATATTAAAATCTCATGACAACGTGCTCATCAACAATATAATGATACCAAATGAATCAAAATAATCTCAACAATTATTTTCCAGATTTCAAGGAATTTAACAATTCAAATATGAGTTCAATAATCGCAAGAATTCAAAGGGAATAACTCTCGAGAGATTTAAAGAGCATATTGTGTAAAACCCCATACATCAAACCATGATGAGAAACCAATGACACATCCTCAAGATCAACACAAAAGATCTACAAAAGCTTCTCCAAGAACCTCCAATAAAAATAGCCCTAAGAGCACCTCTAATCTAAGGTTGGAACTCACAAATCTCAAGGGCCAAAGTATATATAAAAAGAAGAGGAATATAAAATATATTTGCTGCCAAAAAGTGAAGCCAAAAGTAGGTTAGAAAGGTTGCCCACGACTTCCTTTTATAATGCAAAGAAATGAAGAGTTGGAATCCAAAAGACTCCTTTAAATAAGGCAAATAAATGAAGAGTTGGAAGTCAAAACAACTCCAAGAGTAAAAAACATTTAAAAATCATTTTAAAATCCGTTTTAACTCCGTTTTCGAAACCGTTTGAAATTCTCGCCTTTAAAAATAATAACCAACATATTTAAGCAATAAAAATAATTTTATCAAAAACTTTATTTTCCTCCATTTTCCAGAAATTAATTAAAATAGCCCAAAATATCGCGGGTTGCTACAATTTTTTTGTGAGATGATTTTTTTATGAGGCTTACTTGAAATGTATATATAACCGAAAAAAATCAACTAAAAAATAATCGTTTAACTAGTTTTAAAATAGATTCCCACTGGAGGTCCTCATTTAAGGACGTCTCTCTCTCTCTCTCTCTCTCTCTCTCTCTCTCTCTCTCTCACACACACACACACACACACACACACACACACACACACATGGAGAGAGAGAGAGAGAATACACGAACCTGAAATGACAATACCCAATCCACTAAGAAATGTATGCTTAGCTCATTTTTGAGCGATCGACCGTTAGCGAAATTGGTTAAGGAAGTTATTAGGAAGTCTATCGGGGAAATTAATGCCAACTGCACCTCCTCTTATTTAATTAAAAGAGAACTTGCTTTTGGAAACTTGAAACTAAAAGCTCTAAATAAGAAAATTAATTCAAACAAAAACTACGAAGAGATTGTTTATTATAACAATAGAGTTGCGTGCTTAAAAAACCATTGATCTAACCTCCTTAAAAATATTGGTCTTTTGTAGAATAGAAGAAATAAGTTTGTGCAAAGAGAGACTAGTTAGACAATATTTGTAAAGTGAGTTTGGCTGAAATTTATGTTTTTGGTAAATTAAGTAAACCCAATATACTATTTGAAATGAGTAATTCCCGGTGAATCCCATTTTGAAATCGCATTTTGACCGCAATGCTTACGTGGCTATATAGATCATCAATTGAAGATAAAAGAGGTGGGGTCACGTTCAACAATTGTTGACCAAAGTGGTTGATGGACAAAGGTGTTCTTTGTGCTATCTTTTTTTCATCATAATAACCCACTTGAACACTTTAGTTTTATTATATTCCCTTCGTACCTCATACCATCCAAATAAGCTGCAACCTTAATAAATCTATACCCACTAAAGCAACTAATGGTCAGATTATTTACAAATCTTTAGTTAATTAAATAACTACTTATTTATTAATTAACATAACTCATTATAAGTAATGACTAGGTGTAAACCCGCGCAATGCATGGGCCCATGCTTAAGAATTACATATTTAACATATAATTTATTGAAAAAATATTCAAGCAATCTGTCGATAAAAAAATTATGCAGATTCCTTATAAATGTTTGTATATAAAATGAAAAAGTTGAATGAACAAACAATATCAAATTATTCACCAAAATAATCAAAGAGCTAAAAATTTGTAAAGTTAAAAAACATGCTTATCATTAAACCTTAGACATATTTTTTACTATGACAGAAAATATAAAAGATGAAATTCATCAAGGAAATATATCTTCCGAACCATCTTTATTCACCAAAACCCAAAAAAATCAAACAATGATTTGTTGAATTCTATTTATATGAAAGTTCAGGTTACGTCAACTCCCAAGATCAAAGTTTGATGATTTGATGGTTTGATGAATTCACCAAATCATTGTTAAGTTTGATATAAATAGAATTCATCACTGGTAACCTAAACTTTAATATCAAACAAAACCAAACTCATTTCTCTAATCAATAATCAGATGAAGGTTAATCATCTAAAATAGTACTATACACTTATTTAATAAACCCTAACTATACAAGACGAAATGCATATACCATTTCATGAAATTAAGCCCAGGCATTCAAATTACCAACATAAAACATATTTTCAACTAGAAAACACGAATAAAAAAAGGCCTACAAAAATGGTTTCAGACGTTCAATAACCACCAAAAAAAATCCCTCAACACTACAAAAATAACACAATTACATAAACAAAACAAAAACAAATACATACATTCATATAACAACAAATATAAAAATTGAAAAATAAATAAATTAGGGCATATAACATGAGCAAGAGAAATCAAACCCTTTTCTTACAACCTTGGGGGGCCAGAAAGCTCGATCGCAACGACGTCATCCCATCTCTATTCTCTCTCTCTCCCTCTCTCTCTCTATCTTCTTTTCGCCAAATTTCATAACTTTCTTCTCTTTCTCTTTATGTGCGACGAGCAAACAATTTAAGCGAAGGTAATAAAAAAGAGGCAAGGTGACGATTCTGGAATCACAGACCCATCGCAACCCTTGTCGGTGTTGGAAAATTGGAATTTAAATGGGTATTTAAAAGCTGTCCAGATTTTTCTGGACAGATTTTTGAGCAACTTTGAGCTCAAATTTAGGTGGGACCCACACTACGAAAATTGTGGGACCATATACGAACGCGTTCACCTTCGCAAGGAGATTAACGTAGTATATTCATATGTCCAATTTCAATAAGTTATGAATGATAATTATGTCCCCAAAGTGACTCACAAAGCAATGAAAGTTAATGAATTGGGTGTGTTTTAACTCTTGTCCCACATTGGAAGAGTAGTGGAATTTTGATGAGTTAATAACACCCCAAGTATGGACTAAGGCTTGGATGCCTTGGGGGTATCCCAACTCTTTGAAGGGGAGATGACCTAAGCTATGCTCGGGTTGACTTTCGGTCAAAAGTCCACACGCGCGTCCGTCCGTCCGGCCGGCTCGGCTCGGTTCGGTTCGGTTCGGTTCGGGCTTGGGCTTGGGATTATAAAAACTCTTAAATTTTTGGGCCGAATTTAATTAACTTTCTGGGCTTTAATTAATTAATTACGGAATTAATTAATCTTTAATTAACTGATAATCAGTTAATTCCAAGAGTCAGCAGTTAACCAAATTAACTGCTTTGACAATTAATTTCGGTTTTGACTGTTCCCAACAGTCAAGACATTTACTATAAATAAAATGTTAACCCCTCAGTTTTAACTACTGAAAAATTCCGAAATTGCTACTGCATTATTTCCTCTGCCCAGAAAATTATTTTCTTCATTTCTGCATTGCATGTTCTTGGTTCTGTTGAGTACAAACACAGAAATTGTGTTCGCTGGGATTATTCATTGCTGTGCTGCTTGATTAAATCCGAAAATCCGTTCTATCTTGGGAGGCAATTATTCATTAAACTCAAGCACGTTGGAGGAATAATTTTGTCTTAAGGAGACTGTTCAACAGGGCTCGGATTTCTTTCTAATTATTATTATTATTTCTGCAAATTCTAGTAAGTATTTCATTTCTATGATTCTGATTCTATTCTGTCATTATTTTAATTGTTCATAATTCTGTACAAATGTTATTTATAAATAGTAGACATAACAATCTTAAGACAAAATTATTTAGTTCTACTGTTTTTTGTGTACATAATTTTTTTTATTACAGAAATTTATTTATTGGAAATAAATCTGTTTTGACAGAATAAAATGAATTATATTACTGCTTTATTGTAAAAATTAGTAAAACAGTTTTGATATAGAAATTAATTTCTATACTGTTTTTTATATTCTGTTTTAGAAATAAAATTTTATTTCTGTATTCTTGTTAAAATCTGTTTATCCAAATTTTATTTTTAATCTTTAAATTATAATTCTGTTTTGTACAGAATTCTTTTTATTATTAAAAATTAGTGTGACACAGATTTTATAATTTAATTCTGTTTTGTACGGAATTCTGTTTATATTTACTTTAATTCTGAATTATTATTTGAATTCTTTTGGAATTCATTTATTGTGAATCATATTTGGAGGAAATTGTTGCACAGAATTTTGTATTCTGTTTTGATTAATTCATTATATATGAATTTTATCATTGATAAAAATTCTGTTTTTGTAACAGAAATGGAATCGCAAAGTACGAACACTACTCCTACGAAACTGATTGTCACCAACACAAATGTGACTGCACCCGTATCTATGCCACACGGGGAGAAACCTGAAAAGTTCATTGGGGCTGACTTCAAACGTTGGCAAGGACAAATGTACTTCTATCTCACTACCTGCCAACTGGGCAGGTTTGTATATGAAGATTGTCCCTCTATTCAAGAGGGAGATGATGCTGAAAAGGTTGCTGCTGTCGATGCTTGGAAGCATTCGGACTACCTATGCCGAAATTATATTTTGGCCTACTTGGACAAGACTTTGTACCATGTCTATTGCACTATCAAAACTTCCAAGGAATTATGGAATTCTTTGGAAAAGAAGTATAAAACTGAAGATGCTGGGATGAAGAAATTTATCGTTGGGCGTTTTCTGGACTTCAAAATGGTTGATTCTAAATCTGTGATCTCGCAACTGCAAGAATTCCAAGTGATCCTCCACGACATTCATGCTGAAGGAATGTCAATCAGTGAAACTTTCCAAGTTGCTGCAATTGTTGAAAAGTTGCCACCTTCTTGGACTTTGTTCAAAAACTATCTCAAGCACAAGCGTAAGGAGATGAATGTGGAGGAGTTGGTGGTCCGGCTAAGAATCGAAGAAGACAACCGTGAATCTCAAAAGAAAAGTGGGAAGAATCAGATGGAAACAAAGTTCCATGTCGTTGAAGGTCCTAAAAAGAACAAACGAAAATATGACGGGGAAGGCACTTCCAAACATAATAAGAAAAAGTTCAAAGGCAAATGCTACAATTGTGGTAAACCGGGACACCGCTCAAGTGAGTGTCGTAAGCCGAAGAAGCAAAATAAAAACAATCCTCAATCTAATGTAACTGAGGGTGTGAATATCGTCAATGATTTGGCGGATATGAATCTTTCTGCCGTTGTCTCTGAATGTAACTTGGTTGGAAATACCAAGGAATGGTGGGTGGACACTGGAGCCACACGACACATTTGTGCAAACAAATGGATGTTCTCCACCTATAAGCCTTTGGAAAATGAGGAGAACCTTTTTATGGGAAATTCTTCCACTTCTAAGGTGGTGGGACAAGGAAAGATTGCTTTGAAAATGACTTCTGGAAAGGAACTTACTCTCAACAATGTTCTTCACGTGCCTGATATCCGAAAGAATCTGATTTCGGGATCTCTCCTCACTAAGAATGGTTTCAAGCTTGTGTTTGTATCTGATCGCTTTGTGTTGTCTAAAAATGACATGTATGTAGGAAAGGGCTACCTAAATGAGGGGCTCTTTAAACTGAATGTTCTTACTGTAACCCCTAAAACATCTATTTCTATGAATGAAGTTGCTAGTTCTTCTTACTTGATTGAGTCATCTAATATTTGGCATGCTAGATTGGGACATGTTAATTTTGATACATTGCGTAGATTAATTAACTTGGAATTTTTGCCAAAATTCAATATTGATAAGAATCATAAATGTGAAATTTGTGTGGAATCTAAATTAGCTAGATTACCTTTCCATTCTATTGAAAGGTCAACTGAATCTTTAGATTTAATTCACACCGATATTTGTGATTTAAAATTTGTTCAAACTAGAGGTGGGAAAAAGTATTTTATTACTTTTATTGATGATTGCACAAAATATTGCTATGTATATTTGTTACATAGTAAAGATGAGGCTATTAATGCATTTAAACAATATAAAAATGAAGTTGAGAATCAATTAAGCAAAACGATAATGGCTATTAGAAGTGATAGAGGAGGTGAATATGAATATCCATTTGAGGAATTTTGTTCTGAAAATGGGATTATTCATCAAACAACCGCTCCTTATTCTCCTCAATCGAATGGTGTTGCTGAACGCAAAAACCGTACTTTGAAAGAAATGATGAACTCAATGTTATTAAGTTCAGGAGCTCCACAAAATTTGTGGGGGGAAGCCTTACTTTCTGCTAATTACATTCTCAATAAAGTACCTCACAAAAAGACTCACAAGACACCTTATGAATTATGGAAAGGTCGAAAACCTTCCTATAAATATTTACGAGTGTGGGGGTGCTTAGCCAAAGTGATGGTTCCTAAACCTAAAAAGGTAAGAATAGGGCCAAAAACCGTGGATTGTGTATTCATCGGTTATGCTACTAATAGCAGTGCATATCGATTTCTAGTTTGTAAATCTGAGATTTCGGACATTCATGTAAATACGGTTATTGAATCGAGGGATGCTTCATTTTTTGAAAATGAATTCCCGTATAACATGACCCGAGAATCTGGTCCTTCTAAAAGGGCAAATCAAGCTACTACAAGTGGTACTCATCAACCTATTGATTCAATAGAGGATGAACCAAGACGTAGTAAAAGAGCAAAAACCTCGACTTCTTTTGGTCCGGATTTTCTAACATATTTGTTAGAAAATGAACCTCAATCGTATAAAGAAGCTATATCCTTACCCGATGCTTCCAATTGGAAAGAAGCAATTAATAGTGAAATTGAATCCATATTACAAAATCATACATGGGAACTAGTGGATCTTCCACCAGGTTCAAAACCGTTAGGTTATAAATGGATCTTCAAAAAGAAATTGAAGGCCGATGGATCAATTGATAAATATAAAGCTAGACTTGTAGCTAAAGGCTATATGCAAAAGGAAGGGTTGGATTACTTCGACACATATTCACCGGTAACAAGAATAACGTCCATTCGGATGTTAATAGCAATAGCTGCTATTAATGGACTTGAAATACATCAAATGGATGTAAAAACTGCATTCTTAAACGGTGAACTAGACGAGGAAATTTATATGGAGCAACCTGAAGGGTTCAAAGCTCCCGGACAAGAAGGAAAAGTATGTAAGCTTGTTAAATCACTATATGGATTAAAACAAGCACCTTAACAATGGCATGAAAAATTTGATAATGCAATGTTATCAAATGGTTTCAAAATTAATGAATGCGATAAATGTGTTTACTTTAAATACATTCATAATGGATATGTCATTGTATGCCTCTATGTTGATGATATGCTTATCATGGGTAGTAACTTGGAAATTGTCAAAACTACAAAACAAATGTTGAGTAGTAGATTTGACATGAAAGATATGGGAATCGCCGATGTTATATTAGGAATTAAAATTTCTAGAACATCGGATGGACTTATATTATCTCAATCTCATTACATTGAGAAAGTACTTGAAAAATTCAAGAAGTATGATATTAGTCCTACCAAGACACCTGTAGATGTAAATTTACATCTAGCAAGAAATAATGGTGAAAGCATATCTCAACTAGAATATTCTCGTATTATCGGCAGTTTAATGTATGTCATGAACTGTACGCGACCGGACATAGCATACTCAATAAGTAAGCTAAGTCGATTTACGAGTAATCCAGGAAGAGATCACTGGAAAGCAATATTGAGAGTTTTGGGTTATTTAAAATATACTCAAAACTATGGATTGCATTACTCAAAATATCCAGCTGTTCTTGAAGGACATTGCGATGCAAATTGGATATCTGATACAAAAGACTCTAAGTCTACGAGTGGGTATGTGTTTACCCTCGGAGGTGCAGCCGTATCTTGGAAATCCTCAAAACAAACATGCATTGCTAGATCGACAATGGAATCTGAATTCATTGCACTAGACAAAGCTGGAGAAGAAGCTGAATGGCTTCGAAATTTCTTAGAGGATGTTCCAAATTGGTCTAAACCTGTGCCCGCAATATGTATACATTGCGATAGCCAATCAGCGATTGGAAGGGCACAAAATCACATGTATAACGGAAAGTCACGACATATTCGTCGTAGACACAATACCGTTAGACAACTTCTCTCAAACGGAATTATCACAATTGACTATGTAAAGTCAAAAGATAATATATCGGATCCACTAACGAAAGGTTTAAACCGAGAGCAAGTTGAAAGATCATCGAGAGGAATGGGTCTAAAGCCTATAAATAAATAAGAATCAATATAGTGGCAACCCAACCTAGCTGACTGGAGATCCCAAGATCTAGGTTCAATGGGCAAACCGAACTACGTTGTATTCAGTAAGCACTGGAGGATATTTAATCCTATCCATTCCAAAGATGAGACAGTGCATATCTGCCGCGAAATTAGGATAAGTTATGCTTTTAATAACATCTATATCTTAGTACGTCTAAGTGGGGTATTGCAGAATACTCTTTATGGAAGTCACCTACGTAAGTAAGAAGGGGGCCACTTCTATGAGAATAATGAAAGGCATATTCTCTAAAATACTTGCGGAACCAAGTGGTGTTCACGGCCAAAATGAACACAAACGTGAGAACCAACTGTGTTGAAGAATTGTTGTGTGAATACTGTTGTCTAGGTTTACAAAAACGGTTGACGGTTCAAGGACGTGAAGTCTACTGATTAACCAAGTAAATCCGATAGTGTATCACTAAGGAAAGTTCAAGGCCACTAGGCTACTTCTCCCGATGCAATAATTCTTCAGTTTTACTCAACATGTGTCTGCATCTGCGTCAGTATCTGTTTTGTTTTATTTATAGCGATATATCATTCATGTGGGGGATTGTTGGAAAATTGGAATTTAAATGGGTATTTAAAAGCTGTCCAGATTTTTCTGGACAGATTTTTGAGCAACTTTGAGCTCAAATTTAGGTGGGACCCACACTACGAAAATTGTGGGACCATATACGAACGCGTTCACCTTCGCAAGGAGATTAACGTAGTATATTCATATGTCCAATTTCAATAAGTTATGAATGATAATTATGTCCCCAAAGTGACTCACAAAGCAATGAAAGTTAATGAATTGGGTGTGTTTTAACTCTTGTCCCACATTGGAAGAGTAGTGGAATTTTGATGAGTTAATAACACCCCAAGTATGGACTAAGGCTTGGATGCCTTGGGGGTATCCCAACTCTTTGAAGGGGAGATGACCTAAGCTATGCTCGGGTTGACTTTCGGTCAAAAGTCCACACGCGCGTGCGCGCGCGTCCGTCCGTCCGGCCGGCTCGGCTCGGCTCGGCTCGGTTCGGTTCGGGCTTGGGCTTGGGATTATAAAAACTCTTAAATTTTTGGGCCGAATTTAATTAACTTTCTGGGCTTTAATTAATTAATTACGGAATTAATTAATCTTTAATTAACTGATAATCAGTTAATTCCAAGAGTCAGCAGTTAACCAAATTAACTGCTTTGACAGTTAATTTCGGTTTTGACTGTTCCCAACAGTCAAGACATTTACTATAAATAAAATGTTAACCCCTCAGTTTTAACTACTGAAAAATTCCGAAATTGCTACTGCATTATTTCCTCTGCCCAGAAAATTATTTTCTTCATTTCTGCATTGCATGTTCTTGGTTCTGTTGAGTACAAACACAGAAATTGTGTTCGCTGGGATTATTCATTGCTGTGCTGCTTGATTAAATCCGAAAATCCGTTCTATCTTGGGAGGCAATTATTCATTAAACTCAAGCACGTTGGAGGAATAATTTTGTCTTAAGGAGACTGTTCAACAGGGCTCGGATTTCTTTCTAATTATTATTATTATTTCTGCAAATTCTAGTAAGTATTTCATTTCTATGATTCTGATTCTATTCTGTCATTATTTTAATTGTTCATAATTCTGTACAAATGTTATTTATAAATAGTAGACATAACAATCTTAAGACAAAATTATTTAGTTATACTGTTTTTTGTGTACATAATTTTTTTTATTACAGAAATTTATTTATTGGAAATAAATCTGTTTTGACAGAATAAAATGAATTATATTACTGCTTTATTGTAAAAATTAGTAAAACAGTTTTGATATAGAAATTAATTTCTATACTGTTTTTTATATTCTGTTTTAGAAATAAAATTTTATTTCTGTATTCTTGTTAAAATCTGTTTATCCAAATTTTATTTTTAATCTTTAAATTATAATTCTGTTTTGTACAGAATTCTTTTTATTATTAAAAATTAGTGTGACACAGATTTTATAATTTAATTCTGTTTTGTACGGAATTCTGTTTATATTTACTTTAATTCTGAATTATTATTTGAATTCTTTTGGAATTCATTTATTGTGAATCATATTTGGAGGAAATTGTTGCACAGAATTTTGTATTCTGTTTTGATTAATTCATTATATATGAATTTTATCATTGATAAAAATTCTGTTTTTGTAACAGAAATGGAATCGCAAAGTACGGACACTACTCCTACGAAACTGATTGTCACCAACACAAATGTGACTGCACCCGTATCTATGCCACACGGGGAGAAACCTGAAAAGTTCATTGGGGCTGACTTCAAACGTTGGCAAGGACAAATGTACTTCTATCTCACTACCTGCCAACTGGGCAGGTTTGTATATGAAGATTGTCCCTCTATTCAAGAGGGAGATGATGCTGAAAAGGTTGCTGCTGTCGATGCTTGGAAGCATTCGGACTACCTATGCCGAAATTATATTTTGGCCTACTTGGACAAGACTTTGTACCATGTCTATTGCACTATCAAAACTTCCAAGGAATTATGGAATTCTTTGGAAAAGAAGTATAAAACTGAAGATGCTGGGATGAAGAAATTTATCGTTGGGCGTTTTCTGGACTTCAAAATGGTTGATTCTAAATCTGTGATCTCGCAACTGCAAGAATTCCAAGTGATCCTCCACGACATTCATGCTGAAGGAATGTCAATCAGTGAAACTTTCCAAGTTGCTGCAATTGTTGAAAAGTTGCCACCTTCTTGGACTTTGTTCAAAAACTATCTCAAGCACAAGCGTAAGGAGATGAATGTGGAGGAGTTGGTGGTCCGGCTAAGAATCGAAGAAGACAACCGTGAATCTCAAAAGAAAAGTGGGAAGAATCAGATGGAAACAAAGTTCCATGTCGTTGAAGGTCCTAAAAAGAACAAACGAAAATATGACGGGGAAGGCACTTCCAAACATAATAAGAAAAAGTTCAAAGGCAAATGCTACAATTGTGGTAAACCGGGACACCGCTCAAGTGAGTGTCGTAAGCCGAAGAAGCAAAATAAAAACAATCCTCAATCTAATGTAACTGAGGGTGTGAATATCGTCAATGATTTGGCGGATATGAATCTTTCTGCCGTTGTCTCTGAATGTAACTTGGTTGGAAATACCAAGGAATGGTGGGTGGACACTGGAGCCACACGACACATTTGTGCAAACAAATGGATGTTCTCCACCTATAAGCCTTTGGAAAATGAGGAGAACCTTTTTATGGGAAATTCTTCCACTTCTAAGGTGGTGGGACAAGGAAAGATTGCTTTGAAAATGACTTCTGGAAAGGAACTTACTCTCAACAATGTTCTTCACGTGCCTGATATCCGAAAGAATCTGATTTCGGGATCTCTCCTCACTAAGAATGGTTTCAAGCTTGTGTTTGTATCTGATCGCTTTGTGTTGTCTAAAAATGACATGTATGTAGGAAAGGGCTACCTAAATGAGGGGCTCTTTAAACTGAATGTTCTTACTGTAACCCCTAAAACATCTATTTCTATGAATGAAGTTGCTAGTTCTTCTTACTTGATTGAGTCATCTAATATTTGGCATGCTAGATTGGGACATGTTAATTTTGATACATTGCGTAGATTAATTAACTTGGAATTTTTGCCAAAATTCAATATTGATAAGAATCATAAATGTGAAATTTGTGTGGAATCTAAATTAGCTAGATTACCTTTCCATTCTATTGAAAGGTCAACTGAATCTTTAGATTTAATTCACACCGATATTTGTGATTTAAAATTTGTTCAAACTAGAGGTGGGAAAAAGTATTTTATTACTTTTATTGATGATTGCACAAAATATTGCTATGTATATTTGTTACATAGTAAAGATGAGGCTATTAATGCATTTAAACAATATAAAAATGAAGTTGAGAATCAATTAAGCAAAACGATAATGGCTATTAGAAGTGATAGAGGAGGTGAATATGAATATCCATTTGAGGAATTTTGTTCTGAAAATGGGATTATTCATCAAACAACCGCTTCTTATTCTCCTCAATCGAATGGTGTTGCTGAACGCAAAAACCGTACTTTGAAAGAAATGATGAACTCAATGTTATTAAGTTCAGGAGCTCCACAAAATTTGTGGGGGGAAGCCTTACTTTCTGCTAATTACATTCTCAATAAAGTACCTCACAAAAAGACTCACAAGACACCTTATGAATTATGGAAAGGTCGAAAACCTTCCTATAAATATTTACGAGTGTGGGGGTGCTTAGCCAAAGTGATGGTTCCTAAACCTAAAAAGGTAAGAATAGGGCCAAAAACCGTGGATTGTGTATTCATCGGTTATGCTACTAATAGCAGTGCATATCGATTTCTAGTTTGTAAATCTGAGATTTCGGACATTCATGTAAATACGGTTATTGAATCGAGGGATGCTTCATTTTTTGAAAATGAATTCCCGTATAACATGACCCGAGAATCTGGTCCTTCTAAAAGGGCAAATCAAGCTACTACAAGTGGTACTCATCAACCTATTGATTCAATAGAGGATGAACCAAGACGTAGTAAAAGAGCAAAAACCTCGACTTCTTTTGGTCCGGATTTTCTAACATATTTGTTAGAAAATGAACCTCAATCGTATAAAGAAGCTATATCCTTACCCGATGCTTCCAATTGGAAAGAAGCAATTAATAGTGAAATTGAATCCATATTACAAAATCATACATGGGAACTAGTGGATCTTCCACCAGGTTCAAAACCGTTAGGTTATAAATGGATCTTCAAAAAGAAATTGAAGGCCGATGGATCAATTGATAAATATAAAGCTAGACTTGTAGCTAAAGGCTATATGCAAAAGGAAGGGTTGGATTACTTCGACACATATTCACCGGTAACAAGAATAACGTCCATTCGGATGTTAATAGCAATAGCTGCTATTAATGGACTTGAAATACATCAAATGGATGTAAAAACTGCATTCTTAAACGGTGAACTAGACGAGGAAATTTATATGGAGCAACCTGAAGGGTTCAAAGCTCCCGGACAAGAAGGAAAAGTATGTAAGCTTGTTAAATCACTATATGGATTAAAACAAGCACCTTAACAATGGCATGAAAAATTTGATAATGCAATGTTATCAAATGGTTTCAAAATTAATGAATGCGATAAATGTGTTTACTTTAAATACATTCATAATGGATATGTCATTGTATGCCTCTATGTTGATGATATGCTTATCATGGGTAGTAACTTGGAAATTGTCAAAACTACAAAACAAATGTTGAGTAGTAGATTTGACATGAAAGATATGGGAATCGCCGATGTTATATTAGGAATTAAAATTTCTAGAACATCGGATGGACTTATATTATCTCAATCTCATTACATTGAGAAAGTACTTGAAAAATTCAAGAAGTATGATATTAGTCCTACCAAGACACCTGTAGATGTAAATTTACATCTAGCAAGAAATAATGGTGAAAGCATATCTCAACTAGAATATTCTCGTATTATCGGCAGTTTAATGTATGTCATGAACTGTACGCGACCGGACATAGCATACTCAATAAGTAAGCTAAGTCGATTTACGAGTAATCCAGGAAGAGATCACTGGAAAGCAATATTGAGAGTTTTGGGTTATTTAAAATATACTCAAAACTATGGATTGCATTACTCAAAATATCCAGCTGTTCTTGAAGGACATTGCGATGCAAATTGGATATCTGATACAAAAGACTCTAAGTCTACGAGTGGGTATGTGTTTACCCTCGGAGGTGCAGCCGTATCTTGGAAATCCTCAAAACAAACATGCATTGCTAGATCGACAATGGAATCTGAATTCATTGCACTAGACAAAGCTGGAGAAGAAGCTGAATGGCTTCGAAATTTCTTAGAGGATGTTCCAAATTGGTCTAAACCTGTGCCCGCAATATGTATACATTGCGATAGCCAATCAGCGATTGGAAGGGCACAAAATCACATGTATAACGGAAAGTCACGACATATTCGTCGTAGACACAATACCGTTAGACAACTTCTCTCAAACGGAATTATCACAATTGACTATGTAAAGTCAAAAGATAATATATCGGATCCACTAACGAAAGGTTTAAACCGAGAGCAAGTTGAAAGATCATCGAGAGGAATGGGTCTAAAGCCTATAAATAAATAAGAATCAATATAGTGGCAACCCAACCTAGCTGACTGGAGATCCCAAGATCTAGGTTCAATGGGCAAACCGAACTACGTTGTATTCAGTAAGCACTGGAGGATATTTAATCCTATCCATTCCAAAGATGAGACAGTGCATATCTGCCGCGAAATTAGGATAAGTTATGCTTTTAATAACATCTATATCTTAGTACGTCTAAGTGGGGTATTGCAGAATACTCTTTATGGAAGTCACCTACGTAAGTAAGAAGGGGGCCACTTCTATGAGAATAATGAAAGGCATATTCTCTAAAATACTTGCGGAACCAAGTGGTGTTCACGGCCAAAATGAACACAAACGTGAGAACCAACTGTGTTGAAGAATTGTTGTGTGAATACTGTTGTCTAGGTTTACAAAAACGGTTGACGGTTCAAGGACGTGAAGTCTACTGATTAACCAAGTAAATCCGATAGTGTATCACTAAGGAAAGTTCAAGGCCACTAGGCTACTTCTCCCGATGCAATAATTCTTCAGTTTTACTCAACATGTGTCTGCATCTGCGTCAGTATCTGTTTTGTTTTATTTATAGCGATATATCATTCATGTGGGGGATTGTTGGAAAATTGGAATTTAAATGGGTATTTAAAAGCTGTCCAGATTTTTCTGGACAGATTTTTGAGCAACTTTGAGCTCAAATTTAGGTGGGACCCACACTACGAAAATTGTGGGACCATATACGAACGCGTTCACCTTCGCAAGGAGATTAACGTAGTATATTCATATGTCCAATTTCAATAAGTTATGAATGATAATTATGTCCCCAAAGTGACTCACAAAGCAATGAAAGTTAATGAATTGGGTGTGTTTTAACTCTTGTCCCACATTGGAAGAGTAGTGGAATTTTGATGAGTTAATAACACCCCAAGTATGGACTAAGGCTTGGATGCCTTGGGGGTATCCCAACTCTTTGAAGGGGAGATGACCTAAGCTATGCTCGGGTTGACTTTCGGTCAAAAGTCCACACGCGCGTCCGGCCGGCTCGGCTCGGCTCGGCTCGGTTCGGTTCGGTTCGGGCTTGGGCTTGGGATTATAAAAACTCTTAAATTTTTGGGCCGAATTTAATTAACTTTCTGGGCTTTAATTAATTAATTACGGAATTAATTAATCTTTAATTAACTGATAATCAGTTAATTCCAAGAGTCAGCAGTTAACCAAATTAACTGCTTTGACAGTTAATTTCGGTTTTGACTGTTCCCAACAGTCAAGACATTTACTATAAATAAAATGTTAACCCCTCAGTTTTAACTACTGAAAAATTCCGAAATTGCTACTGCATTATTTCCTCTGCCCAGAAAATTATTTTCTTCATTTCTGCATTGCATGTTCTTGGTTCTGTTGAGTACAAACACAGAAATTGTGTTCGCTGGGATTATTCATTGCTGTGCTGCTTGATTAAATCCGAAAATCCGTTCTATCTTGGGAGACAATTATTCATTAAACTCAAGCACGTTGGAGGAATAATTTTGTCTTAAGGAGACTGTTCAACAGGGCTCGGATTTCTTTCTAATTATTATTATTATTTCTGCAAATTCTAGTAAGTATTTCATTTCTATGATTCTGATTCTATTCTGTCATTATTTTAATTGTTCATAATTCTGTACAAATGTTATTTATAAATAGTAGACATAACAGTTGGAGCATCTGCATCCATCTTTGCCAAGAAACCATGATATCAAAACTGGAATATTTGGAAACCATGATTTAGGCTGTTTCTAGTCCTCTGGGAGACCGGTTTGTCCCGCTTTGGGGTTATCGTGGGCTAACTGGGTCAATTTAAAGTTGTTCTTATCAAGAAATGAGGAGATAGTTGGTGAAGAGACGACCTTGATTGATGCTAACTTTCTCACTACACAAACAATGATGCATCTTCATGTTGTTTTCATCCTTCATTTGCCATACTCGTCTTGCCAGTTCGTCATACTTAGAGAAGGTGTCTTTGGAGTTGATAAAAATGCCATCCGTGTTCTTCACTTCAGAGTTTCAATTAACTTACGTAATTGAAAAATGATAGATCAAACTGCACCTGCTTCTATTATCCTTGGATTCTTTTTGTCAACTTCAGTTCCGCTAAAATGAAAGGCGGAGAAAGATTTGTTCTTGTGTCATTTCCAAGTGTACATATATAAGAAGCTCAGTTCTAAAATGGGCTCGGCTGTGACTCCTTGGGACACGGAACGGCAGTGACATATAATGTTCTCATATGATTCTTTGAGAAGTATTGGAATCGACTTTTTCCAGCACATTTTCGATATGATGTTGGGAGATTAAGATTTTTATAGGCCTAAAATAACGAAGGAGAAGATAAAAAGATATTTTCTTGGAAACTCAAGCGGCTGATCTGTGGGTAGAATAAATGACGTCGATGTATAGAGACATTGTAGAGCTTAGTAATAAGTTTTATTACGTGGATAGCCTTTATAATAAGGGACCTTAAATGCTTGTAAAACATTTGATAGTATTATAGAGATTTTCACACTTCAAATTTCAATTACTACTTTGTATCCCGAAAATATTTTTTTTACTAATTTTGGACAAAAAATAACAAAAAAGAGCATAAATGATTTTTTTTAAAAAGTAAAAAACTCAAAAGTTAACCAAAATAAAATTTTTACCAAAATGCAGTCTCTTGTGATTATCGTACCTTCAAAATTTTTTGCAATTGAAAACTATACTTATTTTATATTTTTAAATCTTAAGGCTGAGAGTCTCATATAGTCACTTTTATAAATATTTTTTTTTGATAATTAAAAGATTGTAAAACCAACGCTATAGGTAGCGATCCCGTATACAGGAAGTATACAAATAAAATAAAAAGAAACTAAGAAAAAGAAATACAAAATGGGTTCCAACAAACACAATATCTCGATTACAAAGCTGAGTGAATCTCATCAACGAAGTCTAAGAAATCCTGCGTCGTGATATCGATCTTCTCCTTACACCAACTAAGCAGAGCGCTCAAAAAGATATAACGAAGTCTCGACGGTGGCATCTCAACGCCATCAAAACATCTCGAATTCCTTTCCAGCCAAATCTTCCAAAAGATGCAGTGAGGCACCAAACTCCAAATTCGTTTGTCCCCTAGCCAACCCCGCGGAGGTTTCCATATATCTAAAAGCACCCTCACCGACTTCGGCGTTACCAAATTATCCTCGTCAACGAAAGAAAAGTGTCCTATAAATCTCTTGTGACCCTACAGTGTATTAGTAAATGATTAGTCTTCTCCTCTTCCTCATAGCATAACCAGCATCTACTAGCCAGATGATATTTTCTCTTCTGCAAACCCTCTAGCGTCAAAATGGCCTGTTTAGCCGTCGTCCATACGAAAAACTTGACCTTAGGCGGCGCTTTAACTTTCCATATCTTCTTCTAGGGGAAACACGCCATAGAATCCCCACCCATTAGTGACTCATAGAAACTGCGAACCGAAAAACACTCGTCCCTCCCCCCTTCCATCTCATCGAATCCTCTCTGAGAGTCGGACAAGGAGCCGCTTTCATCCATTCTGCGAACAAATATGCCTCATGTAGCTCCTAGTCCCACAACCTTCTCCTAAGCCGTGGTCTCCAAGATATTTCGTCTGCGCTAACATAGACATGATTAACCACCAAACCATCCGGATTCCGCCCGATACTGAACATTCCTGGAAAAAGATCATGAATAGTCCCATTCGTGCACCATTTGTCTTTCCATAACTTTTTCTTATCCCATTTCCCTAAGGAAAATTCTGTGTGTCTCGCAAACACCTCCCACCCTTTTGCAATATGTTTCCACAAAACCACTCTATGAGCTAAAGATCCCCCCGTCGGCCTCTATCCCAGATGACAAGGTCCCCATTTGCCTTCAACAACACGTCTCCATATTCTATTGGTCTGCTGAGGATATCTCCATAGCCATTTTCCTAGGGGAGCCCTATTAAAATCTCCCAATTTTCTCACACCCGCCCCCTCCTTAATTGGCATGCAGACCACCTCCCATCCAATAAGACTGTGTTTAAAGTTATCTTCCGTGCCTCTCCACAAAAAAATTCTCATTAGTTTCTCTATTTTGTCATGTATCGCAACGGGTAAAGGCAAGATAGACATGTAGTAAGTGGGCAAACTAGACAATTAACTCTTGATGAGAGTTAACCTCCCCCCTTTTGATAGATATCCATTCTTCCACCCTGCCAATATCTTCCTCATTCTCTCCAGTACCGGGTCCCAAATCGCCTTGGACTTATATTTGGCTCCAAGAGGCATCCCTAGATAAGTATTAGGGAGAGACCCGATCCTACCACCAAAAATGCCAACTAAACCCTCATCCACCCCTACCCCCTATCGGAATGATCTCATATTCCCCCTATTAATCCGCAACCCTGAGACAGCCTCAAAGCAAATAAGTAGAAGCTTAAGGTAACGATTATGCCTTCGATTAGCATCACAAAAGATAATCGCGTCATCAGCAAACAGAAGGTGGGACACAAAAATCACCTCAGAAGGGAGTCCCAAAATGAAAACCTTAATCCACCCCGCCTCTACCACTCGGCCCATCATTCGATTAAACGCCTCCATGACCAAAATGAATAAAAAGGGAGACAACGGATCACCCTGCCCCAATCCACGAGAACTCGAAAAAAATCCTTCTGGAACACCATTAATCAAAACCAAGAATCTGACTGTAGAGACACACCTCCGCATCCACCGACACCACCAATCCCCGAAACCCATGCTCTTTATAAGGTAAATAAGAAACTCCCTCCCAATTTACGTGATCATACGCCTTCTCGATATCCAACTTACATGCTATGCCAGACACCCCACTACAATACCTTGTCTCCACACATTCATTAGCCACTAAAACTACATCGAGGTTCTGCCTACCACCGACAAAAGCATTTTGAGACTTTGATATAAGGGGTCGATGACCTTACGAAGACAAAAAGACAACACTTTTGCAAGAAGCTTATACACACTCCCTATTAAGCTAATCGATCTGAAATCTCTGATATCAATCGAACCCCCTTTTTTAGAAATCAAAGTGATGAAGGTTGCGTTTTATCTGGACACAAAGTAACCCCTATCATGGAATTCCTCAAAGAAAGCCATCACATCGACCCTGACCACTGCCCAATTATGTTGAAAGAATGCAATCAAAAACCCGTATGGTCCCGGAGCCTTATCCCACTCATAGATTTGAGGGTCTGGACAACTTCCTCCTCGGTAAAAAGCCCCTCGATACCTTCCGCCTCACTTGCCGAAATAATATCAACCTCCGCCCCATCAAGCGACGGACGCCACACTTCCTATTCCCTGAAAAGTTCCTCATAATAATGAGCAATGGATCCCCTCACCTCACTAGCTTCTTCGAACACCTCTCCCCCCACTTTAATTTTGCCTATAAAGTTCCCACGCCGATGGGAATTACTAACTTTATGAAAGAACTTAGCATTCGAGTCTCCTTCCCTCAACCACAAAGTCCTAGATTTTTGCCTCCAACTGATCTCTTCCTGCATTAACCTCTTCCCTAACTCCCCCTTTTTAACCTCTCTATCTCTCCTCTCCGCTTCTGAAAGTCCGACTCTCCCTTCTCTCTCATCAAGACTTCTGTAGAGGGGGCTTGAAGGTAATCCTGAGATTAGGGATAATCCCCTAATTGACAACAGTGTTTGTTATTAAGCAACCGAGGCATGGCAACTCAGCGAGGAAGCTTGGCGTGGCAACTCGTACTTTAGCTTGTTAAATTAGTCATATTGTATTTCTGTTTATATTGGCTCTAAGCTATAATGGTTGTAATGATGTAACGAGAATAATAATGAGTTTTAGTGTGAGGTCAAATGGTACTCGCGAGAGACCAGGCTTGGCAGGGCCTGGGAGAGCTTCCATGCTCTATCGAATGACCTCACCGTGGGAACTTTAGAGGGAATTTGTTTGCAGGATGGAGAAGTGAGACACCGTTGGGGCATATCCTGACCATCTTAGATACACCTAGAAAAAACACCGAAGGACCCTGATCGTGGAACCTCGTGCGGATTAGCTTGGACTTTCATCGGGCGTTGAGTTGAGAACCAAACATCCCTCTACTTAATGTCACATCTACTATAGGTGATGTCACTAGCGAGTTAAACAATGTGAGACCTGCACTTGAGTAAACCACCATGGTATTTGGGGCTATCAGGCAGTTGGTGAGCCACCTCTGCGACAACAGCCCCCTGACACACAGTGGTTAGGCAAAAGGCATGTCTTGACATTTAATGTTTATGATGTGGAGACAAATAGTGCATCAGGCATTTAATGTTCTGACATAATGTATGAGGGATGCCTTTCAAAGTCTTAAATGACTGAGTTACGTCGGGGGTGGTGTGGGCGGCTATTTAAGGACCCTAACCACCTTTGAGGAGAAGAGGATCTTTTGAGAGCTCAGGAGTTATTGCTAGGGAGAATACACATCAGAGAGAGTTATTGCAAACCAGAGGGTTTACTCACTCACCATTGTTATTTATTACGAAGCTTTTAATACTTGACAGAGATTCCTGAGGGTGTTTGGTGTGTTTTTGTCTGCCTACCAAGGTGTATCTAGGGTGAATACTTCTCTCTCCCTCTAGCTAAATCACTTATAAGTTCACAATTACCTTCTGAGTTATACACGAGAGTTTTGTGAGTATAAACTGAGTTTAGCTTCATTGGATTCGTGCTTGTGTATCCTATCATTAGTCCAAAGCTTTTGATAACTAAGCTTTTTGCGTATGTCGTTGTTGAAAGCCAAGTTAGTCAAAATCCTCAATTACCTACAAATATAAAACAAACTCAAGTGTAGAGGTAAGTAAGGGTATCAATCGACTTTCAAGGGAGTAAGCTAGAGACAAATTCAATTGTAATTTATTTTTTATTTTCTTTTTGTGCTTTTTCACTTTTTTAATTTTTTTAGCTTTTTCAACATTAAAACAATAGGGTGAGGTGAGGTTGTAAACTAAACTAAATTAAGATGAAAATAACTAACTAGAAAGTGACTAAAATGAAAACAAAGTCTAACACTAAAATAAAAGATAAAGTGAGGTAAATAATTGTGAGAACGATCAAGAAATGGGATTACACCACAAATTTTAGTTATTCTAATTAATTAATTTAATTATTTGAATTCTCCCAAATTAATATCAAAATTACAAACCAACTCTCGTTGCAAGTGTAATTATAATAGTAATCTTTTAGAAAATTAAGTTTAACACTCCACAACTCTTGAAAAATAGATCTACACTCCTTTTAATTAATCACCCGCTAGGATCGATCAATTAAAATTTATGTAAATCTTGGAAAATAAATTTAGAGTTCAAATTCAAGTTATAATACCCCACTTAAGAAATCACTATCTCTAGTTCGAATCTAAAATGGGTATTATAACTAGAATTTCGATTTTCTCTCGAAAATCATTACCCTCTCTCGAGGCGTAAATTTAAGGGTGAGGGATCAAAATTGACATTCAAAGGGACTTTTCAAGTAATCAAACTAATACAAATAAAATAACATCAAATAAGGGTTTTACCCCACCCCTTGAAAGGGGATTTAGCCTAACATGATATGAAACATAATAAACAAATATTCAATAGGCATTAATATAATAAAAGAGTAGAGAAAGAGAACAAATCTTCACAAGTCTCCTTGAAATTGACAATTTGAACTCTATCCTTGAAATTGAAGCATACAACCCTCCAAGTGAGTGATCAACAAAGATATAAATGAAAAATTTACTCAACTTGAATCTCACACAATTATCACTCACAAATATCTATAAAAAATGAAAATAAACTATTTACAAATATTTCTACCTAATTTATTCTAACCTAACTCTTTACTTTTCTCTCTCTATTTGATGATCAGTCCCCCCAAATGGGGTCTTGAGTCTTCTTTTATAGTAGATGCATGACACACATGGAGTTAAGGGGTATTTTTGGGAGGTTTAATGTGCATGGAAATGGGGTGTGTGCACATGAGGTGTGAGGTCAAGTGGGTGAGGGGATTTGAGAATAAAATCTGATTTAGTTATGGGGGTATTTTTGGGTATTGGGTAAAAAGTGGTAGTTGGGGCTATTTTGGGTAAATGGTTTTAAAGGGGGAATAAGTGAGGTTTAAGTGGCACATGGGTATTTGGATTTGGTTTTGCATTTGGCAGGTAGAAGTCGTGCAAGGCTTGAGGTTTAGAAATGACATGGGTCTTGGTAAATGGGTATGGGGTATGGAAGATGGGATTGTGGGTTAGGGCCGTGCATAGCTGAGATGGTGGCTCGCCGGCGAGTATGGAGTTTGGTTGTCCGTCGAAAGTTCGGTTTTCTGCGGGTGACATGTCGGTGGAGGTCGGCTGTCGGGTTAGGCTCCGGCAGGGGTAGTTCTGCCCGTGTAGAGGAGCTAGCAGGTTTCCGACAGAAATGGGGCTGGTCGATGGCAGCGGGTTCGGGTGAGTGGGATCGCAGAGTTTAAAGGATTGCTGGCGACGGTTTCAGGGGATGGTGTAGCACCGGCGAGAGGGTGACTGGCGCTGGCAAGGTCGCGCCGGAGGGGTTTTCGCCGGAGTGGGAAGGGACTACGGCCGGAGCTGACAGGAGGTCTAAGGGGGCTCTCGGGTTTGGGGATAAGATTGGACATGGAGGAAGTGGGTTTAGGCTGGTAGAGGTTTAGAGAGAGAGAGGAGAGAGGTGGGAAGTTTTGGTTAGAGAAGAGAGAAAGGTTGTTGGAGAAGATGAAGTGGGGAGGTATAGGGTGTGTGTGAGTGTATGAAAATGTGGGTGTGGGATAAGTTTGGGTGTCTGTGTTTAATTTGGATCCTTTAAAATAATGAAAATAAAAATAACTAAAATTCTAAAAATTAGTAAAAACTAAAAATAAAACTTCTAATCTATAAAGTAAACTAAAATAAAAGAAATAAAAGAAATAAAAGAAATAAAAATAAAAACCTAATAAAAATATAAAAACAAAAGATCTAAAAAAATATATAATAAAAAAAAAATAAACTCCTAAAAAGGAAATGTAAAATCTAATCAAACTAATAAATAAATATAATCCTAAAAATTTCAATCCTAATAAAATAAAATAAAAACGAAAACTAAAAACTAATAAAAATCAAAATAAAATAAAATAATACTAATAAAAATAAAATATAAAAATGGAAATTAAAACCTAAAAATTCTAAATAAATCTAAAATAAATCCTAAAAATAAAATAACTCAAACTAAAAATCTAAAAAGTAATAAAAAGACACAAACAAAACACACACAAGGTTTAGGGTAGGTTTAGGCTAGGCTTAGGCTTGGGTAAGGTTACGAGGTGGTAATTAGCTCCTATTTAACTACAAATTGCTCCGAAATATAGTTTTTGACACCGCAACTGCAATTAAGCCTGCATAATGAATAATTAAGCGCATAAGACCCATATTGTCGAGAATTAGCAACAAAAGTACGTCTATTTGCAGTATAAATTGTACTGTTTTGGGTGCTTATCACACCACCCCCTAACAAAGCGTTGCTAGTCCTCGAGCAATAAGATAGAGAGAAAGAGAAAGATAAGTAACCAAAAGTGTACCACTTTTGCGGGCACTTGCGATTTCACTTAACATGTGCAACAAGCCTTTAAACCTATAGGTTGCCCTATAGGACGAGTTGTGTCTCGTGAGGGTTTGCAAGGGATATAGCCACAAAATTCATATTTTGTAAAAAATTATTGAAAGGCAGTCAATCTCTTATTAGAGATAGAATAATCGCACAACCCATCACAAGAAAAATATTTTCAGAAATACAAGCTAGAAGTGCATAAAAAGTTTAGCTAAGTAAATACTCAAGGCACATCCTTCCTAGAACTCAACGTGTGTGGTGTGAACCAGTCAAAACGGGTCGAGTATCATCAAAGTAATTCCTAGATTGCCTTGTCGAAATCAATGCTTCAACTTCAAATCTCACTAGGTATAAATCTCTCAAACGAACTCTCGAGATTAGGGTTAGTGTATCGCTCTTATGTGTGAGGAGGTGAGTAAATGTAAGAAAATTCAAACGTTTCACACACACATAAGAAAGAACGGACATATAGAAATAAAATTGATCTCATGAAAGAATGGTAATCACTATAGTGAGAACGTCGAGTTATTCACCACGTTGACTTTCATTTGCCCGAACACCTAGGGGAAAACATGGATTTTTATGGGTGAGGGGAAATGAAATGGGATGAGAAGGATGTGATATGAGATGAGGTAAGGATGGTGATGTAGAATGGGATTGATGTGTGAAATGATGGATATATGATGGATGAGCGAGAAGAGTGTACTATACTTTAAGCACAAATGTCTTTATTACTAACTACAAACTCTCTTTCTTTTATTTTCTCTCTTTTTTTTTTCTCTTTTTTTTTTCTCTTTTTTTTTTCTTTTTCTCTATTTTTTTTCTTTTTTCTATATTTTCTAATTTTGCTATATTTTTTTTTTTTTCTCTCTCTTTTCAAACCAACAATGAAGACATTTACATTTTGAATCAACACTCTTTTTCTCAAAACAATGGATGATATTGGAATGGAGTGGGGAATGTATGATGTGGGGAATATGGTAAAAATGGGTGAAATGAATGGGAATATGATATGGGGAAAAAGTGGTAGGTGTATGGATGAAAATCCTAGTGATCAGGATAAATTTCAAGACACGTGTTTCTTACAACTCGAAAGTGATGTCATTCTCAGTGATCAAGCCAAAAATTTAGTGAAGAATAATGAGATCGTACAATAATTAAAGTGCGGACCCAAAGAAAGTTGAATCAACTTGTGACTCGGAGATTGCGTGAAACACTCTGAAAGGGTAAAAGGCACAAATCTCATGGTCTAAAGTCTCTACTAGTGATCCTTAAGGTTCTCTTTAGAATTGTAGTACTCTTCAACTCTAAATCGTATTGACGTGATAAGTGCGCAAATTTTGTTGAGTCTAGAAATTCATAGTGCAAAATGCCTTGTTACGTATTACATAAGCTATTTAGAAAAAATATTCTCTAGCTTGAGTCCTAGACTTTTGAACGATGGATGATTGAAAATTCACATCAATGAGTGAGATGAAAGAAACTGCACGAAATTTTAAAAATCAGGTTTAAAATATCAAAATTTTTCAAAAGAGGTACGATTTTGATGAAATTCCCCACCCCCAAACAAAAAGGAACATCGTCCTCGATGTTAAGTAAAATGATTTTAAAATTGAGAGCATAAGGTAGGAAAGAGATTACCAGAATGAACCGCCAATGAAGTGGACAGATATCACCAATAATAAACCTGAATAAATGATAAGAAAAAAAGTTTACAAGTCTATAAACATGATAAAGCATAGGGTGATATGAAACACCACCCCCAAACAGGATGAGATTAGTACAAGAAACGCGGGCTGCCTCCCAGTAACGCTAAGTTTAATGTCTTTAGCCAGACCGATGAAATCTCACCCTAAGGATAGGATCTATGATGGCGCGGGGTGGCAGAAAAATTGGGTGATGAGAATCACCCCCAAACAAGACTGAAGCGCCAGTCTTGTTGGAAACATGCTAAAGTGGTCAATGCACTTGTATATCAAAGTGCATTACGCGATGCAAAGCATCGGTGGACCATGGGCAGGTGGGAATTAGGGTAAGGGTGAATACGCATCGATCTCGAGCCTTGTTGAGCATAAAGGTGAGGGAAAATAGGGCCCTATAAGCATAGTGCTCAAGTTGGTGAAGGAGGCAAAAAGGTGTAGAAAGTGGAATGGGGTGGGGCTCATGGAAATTACACGATCGGTCTATGAATGGGCGATGATAATGGTCGCGCTGTGACACACCAGGGAGCTGTCGATGGGAAAAATCAACACCACAAGAAAGTGGTGGGCATAGAGTAGCAAGCTCGGTGTCACGAAAATGGAGAGTAGCACCACAAATACTCTCGTGGGTGGGGGATGGTTTCAGGTGAGGATCTAAAAATGTATATGGAAACTTGAAATGTGTAAAATCAAGATCCAAACCCGGTGGTGGGGTGGAAAGTGTTATGGGTGGACCGGGTGGGATAAATGGTGGAGGAAGATGATCCAACTCAAGCGTGGGAGACACACACTCCTCATGATGCACGGAGTGATCTTCAAGGGCACTCGCAGGAGGAAGTGTGGTATCTAAAGATGGAGTGATCAACTTCTCCATAAGAGTAGCATCGGTGAATGTGGTGGGTGGGTAAGACGAGGCACCAAGATCGGAGATAGAGGAATCACTAGAAATATTGGGCTCAACGGGAGCCAAGCATGGAGGAACAGGATCCATATCCGGATAGTTAAGAGCTACCACGGATTCTATCTCGAAAAAATGGTGAGCACTCGTAGCCGGAGCTAACCTATAATGAAGTGGTTCCTCAGGAACACAAGGGTGAAGCTTGATACGTGTAGACTCGGGCATATATTTGGATTTGATGGGAAAGGAAATATGAACCGCAAGGTGGGGTTCATGTGGACATGGTGGGATTTGATCAGGCTCACTATCTAAAGGTAAGTCAACACAATTGTCAACTTGGGTCCCGGACCATGGAATGGTCTCAACATCGAGATTCTCAGGAGGATAGAGCTGGTCACACTCAAAATTCGTGTCACAAGAGGACACATCATCATCACACTCGGTTGTAATGATGGGTGGATGCAGGTCCCACTCTCTCACACACTCCAATTCATTTAACCTTTGTTCAAGCCTTTGGAGAGTTTGAATTTGAATTGCTTGCTCTTGCTCAAGTATGAAGTTTTGCAAGAGAGTTTCGAGAGTGGATGTGGATGAAGGTGTTGGTGGAATGATGGGTGGTGGCGGTGGTTGAGGTGGACACAACACGCTACTATCATGAGTGTATGGAGAATACTCAAAGGAAGTGTGTGGTATGGGGCCAATTACATCATACACGAAAGGACCGCTTTCGTGATGGACAAATGGTTGATACTCATGGGGTGCGTAGTGAGGGAACTAATTGTGAATAGGTGCACAAGGTTGCCATGACGACTGTTGGAACGTGTGAGGATCCACAACATCGGGTTGGGATTCGTATTGCGTGGAAGGGTGATCAGGCCTCCACGAATAGCTCGGGTACTCACACAACTCGGGATTGGGTATATCATGAGAATAGGCCGAGGTGGATTTTGGAACAGTGTCATATGTATACACATGTTCCATGGTGGGTTCAGATGGATATGTAATGTAAGGGCACTCATGGGACATGTGATCGGCATAATAACAGTGGGTGCATAACAAATGATGAGACACGTCGATACTTGACACCGATGGTGATGGAATAGGAGGTGCGTGCATAAACGGGTCAAAAGTACCAACGGTACTCGTGAGAGAGGTGAAACCACTAAGGATATCATAAAGAGACGGCTCACGATCACTCTCACACGTGTCCCGTGACAATGAAAAATGACTAAAGTAGTCCCGTAAAGGACGTTCTTCGGCTATGTGGATGGAAATATTTTTTTGGAGTTTTAAATTTTTTCAAAAGGAAAGAAAATATTTTTGGATTTTTCTAAAAATGAGAAAAAGAAAATATTTTTGGATTTTTTGGAAGAAAAGGTGGGAAAAAATATGGACTCTTTGAATTGGACGAACCAACTAAAACCGACCACTGAAAAATGAATTCAACACTCACAAAAGTTAAGGAGAATTCCTAACTAGCACATAACCAATTTTTATCTTTGAATTTAGTGAAGGGGTAGTCAAATTTTAATTAAATCCGCGGGCGATAAAAAATTCACGGAATAATATGAGTGACCGCCTTTGCAAAATATTCTCCTATTGGACTACCTAGTTGATTGATTTTAAATTTAATGATGGCTAGGGTAGCACACAATGATAAGCGAGTGAGTCGGGTGATAAAATTCCTTCTCGTGAGTGACCGGGTGTAGGTCTTAGTCAATTAATTCATCACACCATTCGAAAATAAATGCGAGAATAAAATCACACAAGAGCACACAAAAGAATTGACTCGCTAACAGGAGAGGCGCGAGGGTTTAGAAAATATACCTCCCATGGTTTTTAGGCCGTGGGGCGCCAAAAAATTTAAGTCGACCGGGGGGAGATCATGCCTATCTCAGTCGTCCCTGGGAGTCCAACGAACCCAAGGTAGAGAGGCTTCTAAATCCTCGCCTTTGGACGCCCTCTCTCTACCCTGTCCGGTTTTCCTATCACTCTTTCTTCAATTATTGCAATTTTAAATGAAAAAATAAATGGTGTCTCTATGCACCGCAATACAATCCAAATAATAAAGTCCTAATACAATCCTTCTAATAAAATACAAAAATGGTTCTAAAAATGAAAAAAAAATGCAATACAAGTGAATCACAAAATTGAATCCGCTCCGAGTGCTTCACGATCCCAAGAATGGCAACGACGCCATTTGATAACGTGACTTTTCATCTCCCCAGCAATGGCGCCATTTGATAACTACATTTTTTGCGTATGTCGTTGTTGAAAGCCAAGTTAGTCAAAATCCTCAATTACCTATAAATATAAAACAAACTCAAGTGTAGAGGTTAGTAAGGGTATCAATCCACTTTCAAGGGAGTAAGCTAGAGACAAATTCAATTGTAATTCATTTTTTATTTTCTTTTTGTGCTTTTTTAATTTTCTAATTTTTTTAGCTTTTTTAATATTAAAACAATAGGGTGAGGTGAGGTTTCAAACTAAACTAAATTAAGATAAAAATAACTAACTAGAAAGTGACTAAAATGAAAAAAAAGTCTAACACTAAAATAAAAGATAAAGTGAGGTAAATAATTGTGAGAACAATCAAGAAATGGGATTACACCACAAATTTTAGTTATTCTAATTAATTAATTAATTTAATTATTTGAATTCTCTCAAATTAATATCAAAATTACAAACCAACTCTCGTTGCAAGTGTAATTATAATAGTAATCTTTTAGAAAATTAAGTTTAACACTCCACAACTCTAGAAAAATAGATCTAAACTCCTTTTAATTAATCACCCGCTAGGATCGATCAATTAAAATTTATGTAAATCTTAGAAAATAAATTTAGAGTTCAAATTCAAGTTATAATACCCCACTTAAGAAACCCCTATCGCTAGTTCGAATCTAAAATGGGTATTATAACTAGATTTTTGATTTTCTCTCGAAAATCATTTACCCTCTCTCGATGTGTAAATTTAAGGGCGAGGGATCAAAATTAACATTCAAAGGGACTTTTCAAGTAATTAAACTAATACAAATAAAATAACATCAAATAAGGGTTTTACCCCACCCCTTGAAAGGGGATTTAGCCTAACATGATATGAAACATAATAAACAATATACAATAGACATTAATATAATAAAAGAGTGGAGAAAGAGAACAAATCTTCACAAGTCTCCTTGAAATTGACAATTTGAACTCTATCCTTGAAATTGAAGTATATAACCCTCCAAGTGAGTGATCAACAAAGATATAAATGAAAAATTTACTCAACTTGAATCTCACACAATTATCACTCACAAATATCTATAAAAAATGAAAATAAACTATTTATAAATATTTCTACCTAATTTATTCTAACCTAACTCTCTACTTTTCTCTCTCTATTTGATGATGAGTCATGCACAAATTGGGTCTTGAGTCTTCTTTTATAGTAGATGCATGGCACACATGGGGCTAAGGGGTATTTTTTGGAGGTTTAATGTGCATGGAAATGGGGTGTGTGCACATGAGGTGTGAGGTCAAGTGGGTGAGGGGATTTGAGGATAAAGTCTGATTTAGTTATGAGGGTATTTTTGGGTATTGGGTAAAAAGTGGTAGTGTGGGGTATTTTGGGTAAATGGTTTTAAAGGGGAAATAAGTGAGGTTTAAGTGGCACATGGGTATTTGGCTTTGGTTTTGCATTTGGCAGGTAGAAGTCGTGCAAGGCTTGAGGTTTAGAAATGACATGGGTCTTGGTAAATCGGTATGGGGTATGGAAGATGGGATTGTGGGTTAGGGTCGGGCATAGCTGAGATGGTGGCTCGTCGGCAGGTATGGAGTTTGGTTTTTCACTGGAATTTTGGTTTTATGCTGGTGACATGTCGGTGGAGGTCGGCTGTCGGGTTAGGCTCCGACAGGGGTAGTTCTGCCCGTGTAGAGGAGCTAGCAGGTTTCCGAAGGAAATGGATCTGGCCGGTGGCAACGGGTTCGGGTGAGTGGGATCGCCGGGTTTAAGGGTTGCCGACGATGGTTTCAAGGGATGGTGTAGTGCCGACGAGAGGGTGAGTGGCGCTGGCAAGGTCGCGCCGGAGGGGTTTTCGCCGGAGTGGGAAGGGACTTCGGCCGGAGTTGACATGAGGTCTAAGGGGGCTGTCGGGTTTGGGGATAAGATTGGACATGGAGGAAGTGGGTTTAGGCTGGTAGAGGTTAGGAGAGAGAGAGGAGAGAGGTGGGAAGTTTTGGGTTTATTGGAGAGAGAAAGGTTGTTGGAGAAGATGAAGTGGGGTGGTATAGGGTATGTGTGAGTGTATGGAAATGTGGGTGTGGGATAAGTTTGGGTGTGTGTGTTTAATTTGGATCCTATTAAAATAATGAAAATAAAAATAACTAAAATTCTAAAAAATAGTAAAAACTAAAAATAAAACTTCTAATCTATAAAGTAAAACTAAAATAAAAGAAATAAAACTAAAAACCTAATAAAAATATAAAAACAAAAGTGTAACAACCCGCGTAATTTTGGGCTATTTTAATTAATTTGTGGAAAATGGAGGAAAATAAAGTTTTTGATAAAACTATCTTTATTGCTCAAATATGTTGGTTATTATTTTTAAAGGAGAGAATTTCAAACGGTTTCAAAAACGGATTTTAAAATGATTTTTAAATGTTTTTAACTCTTGGAGTTGTTTTGGCTTCCAACTCTTCATTTCTTTTCCTTGTTTAAAGGAGTCTTTTGGATTCCAACTCTTTATTTCTTTGCATTATAAAAGAGAGTTGTGGGCAACCCTTTTAACCTACTTTTGGCACAACTTTTGGCAGCAAATATATTTTATATTCCTCTCCTTTTTAATTATACTTTGGCCCTTGAGATTTGTGAGTTCCAACCTTAGATTAAAGGTGTTCTTGGAGCTATTTTGAGGAGGTTCTTGGAGGAGCTTTTGTAGATCTTTTGAGTTGATCTTGAGGATGTGATCGTTGGTTTCTCATCATGGTTTGAGGTATGGGGTTTTACACAATATGCTCCTTAAATCTCGCGAGTGTCATTCTCTTTGAATTCTTGTTTAATTAAACTCATATTTGAATTGATAAATTCATTGAAATATGAAAAATAATTGTTGAATTTATTTTGATTCACGTGGTATCATTATATTGTTGATGAGCACGTTGTCATGAGATTTTAATATGGCACAGATGTTGAGTACCCGCCAAAATACCTATTCCCGGCTATGGCTTGATAAAGCATATGCGAATGGGGTGAGGCCTGGTGACCCGGTTAAAGTGTTGTTGAGAAATTATATTGATAAATACTTTGAGATTTGCATTTTGATTTGAATATTCGTACTCGTGTTGTTACGTTTTATTCATCTCTAACATATATTTGTTGAGCATCTTTCTTATCGTATTGTGTACTTCCCCATATTTTCTTTTAGTGGCAGGTTAGCGCGGATTTTGGGGCGCTATGGAGATTGATTTTAGCGAGGATTATTTGGGAAAGAATTGTATTATTTTGATGTATAGAGCTTTGGAGATTTGTATTTTATTTTCGAGTTAGTTATTGTAATTTTAATTCGAGAGACTTGTTGTAATTGAAGAGATAGATTAGTGGATTTATATTATTGTGGGTTTATTTAGATGCTCTATACCTTGTCATTCGACGAATTTCGAGGGCGAAATTCCATTGTTAGTGGGGAAGTGTAACAACCCGCGTAATTTTGGGATATTTTAATTAATTTGTGGAAAATGGAGGAAAATAAAGATTTTGATAAAATTATTTTTATTTCTCAAATATGTTGTTTATTATTTTTAAAGGCGAGAATTTCAAACGGTTTCGAAAACGGAGTTAAAACGGATTTTAAAATGATTTTTAAATGTTTTTAACTCTTGGAGTTGTTTTGGCTTCCAACTCTTCATTTCTTTGCCTTGTTTAAAGGAGTCTTTTGGATTCCAACTCTTTATTTCTTTGCATTATAAAAGGGAGTTGTGGGCAACCCTTTTAACCTACTTTTGGCACAACTTTTGGCAGCCAATATATTTTATATTCCTCTCCTTTTTAATTATACTTTGGCCCTTGAGATTTGTGAGTTCCAACCTTAGATTAGAGGTGTTCTTGGGGCTATTTTGAGGAGGTTCTTGGAGGAACTTTTGTAGATCTTTTGAGTTGATCTTGAGGATGTGATCGTTGGTTTCTCATCATGGTTTGAGGTATGGGGTTTTACACAATATGCTCCTTAAATCTCGCGAGTGTCATTCTCTTTGAATTCTTGTTTAATTGAACTCATATTTGAATTGATAAATTCATTGAAATTTGGAAAATAATTGTTGAAATTATTTTGATTCATGTGGTATCATTATATTGTTGATGAGCACGTTGTCATGAGATTTTAATATGGCACAGATGTTGAGTACCTGCCAAAATACCTATTCCCGGCTATGGCTTGATAAAGCATATGCGAATGGGGTGAGGCCTGGTGACCCGGTTAAAGTGTTATTGAGAAATTATATTGATAAATACTTTGAGATTTGCATTTTGATTTGAATATTCGTACTCGTGTTGTTACGTTTTATTCATCGCTAACATATATTTATTGAGCATCTTTCTTGTCGTATTATGTACTTCCCCATATTTTCTTTTAGTGGCAGGTTAGCGCGGATTTTGGGGCGCTATGGAGATTGATTTTAGCGAGGATTGTTTGGGAAAGAATTGTATTATTTTGATGTATAGAGATTTGGTGATTTGTATTTTATTTTCGAGTTAGTTATTGTAATTTTAATTCGAGAGACTTGTTGTAATTGAAGAGATAGATCAGTGGATTTATATTATTGTGGGTTTATTTAGATGCTCTATACCTTGTCACTTGTGGATTTGAATTTATTTTATCGCATTAGCGCTCCATTCGCTCTCCCCGGGCGGGCGGGGTGTTACAAAAAGATCTAAAAAATATATATAATAAAAATTAAAATAAACTCCTAAAAAGGAAATGTAAAATCTAATCAAACTAATAAATAAATATAATCCTAAAAATTTCAATCCTAATAGAATAAAATAAAAACTAAAACTAAAAACTAATAAAAATCAAAATAAAATAAAATAATACTAATAAAAATAAAATATAAAAATCGAAATTAAAATCTAAAAATTCTAAATAAATCTAAAATAAATCCTAAAAATAAAATAACTCAAACTAAAAATCTAAAAAATAATAAAAAGACACAAACAAAACACACACAGGGTTTAGGGTGGGTTTAGGCTAGGCTTAGGCTTGGATAAGGTTACGGGATGGTAATTAGCTCCTATTTAACTGCAAATTGCTCCAAAATATCGCTTTTGACACCGCAACTGCAATTAAGCCTGCATAATGTGCAATTAAGCTCATAAGACCCATATTGTTGAGAATTAGCAACAAAAGTACGTCTATTTGCGGTATAAATTGTACAGTTTTGGGTGCTTATAAGCTTTGGCCAATTAGCTTACCATTACCATACTCAAATAGGGGTTACGCCTCCATCCTATCTAAATTACCCTCTTATATTTGGCGACTCTGCTGGGGAGGCATTCTTCTAAGTAAGGAGTATGGCGCAGGATAATGCTAATTGAAGGCTCAACTTTGATGACATCCAGTATAATGAAGAACAAGCTGCGGGAGAACTAGAGGCCCTAAGAGATGGGGTCCACGAGTAGAGGTACCTCCGATTTTGGCGACGTCGGGCGTTCCAGGGGTGACACAAGCTTCCACGAGTGCGAGATTGGGACCCACTCAGGACGCGCTCCTCATGATAAAGTTTTATGAGTTTTTGCAAACTCCAGTAGCTTCAACTATGCTGGGAGGATTGGAGGCTAATGCCTTCGTAACGCTAGGGGTAGCTCCAACGGCCCCACCAGGTGCAGGTGTAACGGGAACAATACCAGCGAGCATACCCTCTGTTGTGAATCCAGCGTGGGGAATATCAGGAGTATCGACGGCCCCAACCGTGGCACCTGCTCGAACTGCGACGGGCACTCAACCTGTGGTTCCGTTGGTTGTTGCCCTAGTGGCATCGCCCATGGAGGAAATGAGAAAGGAGATGCAAAAAGAGATGCTGAAGTTCATGCAGTCTTCCTCGCAATCTGCTAGCGAGGTAGATTCGGTTTTTGATGACTTTCGAACACCGTATCCCCAGGAATACAACGACGAGCCCTATCTGAAGGACTATATTCCTCCTATTTTTAAAAAATACACGGGAAAAAGCGGGAACCCGAAGGAGCATATTAAGTGCTTTATTGAACATTTGGGGGCGCATTGTAATAATAAAAGGCTTAGGTTGAGGGAGTTTTCTAAATCCTTGATCGATAAAGCGTATACCTGGTATTCCCATTTGACTCCCAATAGTGTTTCTACATGGGAAAAGATGCACGTGTTGTTTGTCCAGAAGTTCTTTCTGGCAGAAGATGAGTTTACTTTGACCCAACTGGGTAGGGAGAAGCAACGACCTGGGGAAGAAGTGATGGCCTATGTTTAAAGATTCAGAGAAAGATCCCTCGACATGAGGGAGGAGGACAAAGAATCTAAGTTATTGCAGATCTGCGCTGAAGGGCTACTTCCTGAGTACATCTGCCATCTTATTAATGAGACGCGTGAGGGAACTTTTGAGGCGTTCTTAAAAGCAGAAAGAAATATATCTTTGGTGGTGTGACCCAATCCGGTGGTGGTGCCCATGATGTTTAGGCGTCCGATGCAACCCGCGGGGGGGAGACCTCAGCCCCCACGGGTAGGGTACACCGAGGAGGGAGATAGGGGCACAGCACCGAAGAAGGATAATAAGAGGAAGTTCGGAAGAGATAGAGAAGACCCACCACTATTGTCTTGTACAGTCGAAGAAGCGGTCAGTTATTACAACGCAATGGTCCAAGGCGGAACGGTCTACGAACCAAAAGATATTCCCGTTGGAGAACCCGATGCGACGACGAAGGCGGATCCTAAGTACTACCAGGTTCATCGGAGGATCCAGCATCCAACATAAAGTTTCTTCACACTGAGAAGAATTATTGACAAGTACGTGAAGGTAGGGACATTGCAAATCCCTCCATAGAATGTAAATAATAACCCACTACTAGCACATGGGGCCTGTTAACGCAAAAATTCTCCATCTACGAGGACCAATCAGAAAAGGACACGTGTCATCCTACGTGTCAATATTCGACACCCGAAGAATGTTAGTCGGCACCCGAGGAGAGTTGGTCGGCACCCGAGGAGTATTAGTCGGCACCCGAGGAGAGTTGGTCGGCACCCGAGGAGTGTTGGTCGGCATACCAACCAGGAATATCAAAGGATAACTACGCATTTAATGATCATTAATGTACATTTATATTGTAGATGACAACACATAGCATACCAAGCAATTAGATTCGTTGAATGTAGACATAATGTATAAATGTTTACATATAATGAATCTCTTTATCTCCCATCACTATAAATACATGTATTCCCTTAGCCAAAAAGGAGGAGAGATCCAAGAGATCCAAGAACCGAGAGACACCATACACAAGATCCATACCTTTTTCTCTCTCTACACCACATTTTGCTATTGTAAACCCCTGGGAATAAAATAACAGTGGACGTAGGCTTTTCCTTATAGCCGAACCACTTTAAAAATCTTGGTCTCTCATGTGATTGATTGGATTGCTTTTATCTATTTATCTGTGATCATAAAAATGGGATTCGGTCCAGTTTTTTGCATCAACAGATTGTCGCCGTCTGTGGGAACATGTTACAAGCGTTGTTCTCCATCAAAAGCTAAGTTTTTATTTTCTCTACGTATAATCAATTATACATATATCTCTTGATTCAATCATGATTTTTATGTTTATATACATAAATTAATTGTCCAATTTTTATCTGGAAAATATTGCATATCATGATTTTAAAATCATAACTATTAGATTAATTCTTATTTAGAAATCTGAAAAATAGTGGATTTCATAAATCATAACTTTTTGCTTGATTCTCAAGTTTCAATTTTATATCATGGAATAAATATTTTAAATGGTTACATATACCAATATATATGACGGTGGTAAGATTTGATAATTTTCATTATAAATTTTGTAAGATCTTCGATGTCTATTCAAATTCCCATCATATTTTTAATTAGAGAATGTGAAAAGGTTAAAGACAATAAAAAGTTTTCTCATGCAAATCATGATCCAGATCTATTTTCTCTCTCTTCAAGTTTGAGTCTATTTGCATTCATTTTTATGAACTATATACTTAATTTGGTTCATCTTTCATCTATGTTAATAAAGTCTCATTGACTGATTTTTGATATAAATTTGGTAATAACTTCGATCATTCACCATATTTTTATCTCTCCAAATAGGGAATAGGAAGGGATCAATATAAAAAATAATTTTCTCTCACCTGAAAAATCATTACCCACCTCTTGTAAAAGAGGATCAATAAAACAATCATGACCATATCAAGACTCTGGGCACAAATTTGATATGTTGGCCCTTTGTTCATCACATCACATGGTTTCTTTGTCGAAAGCACATGATCTAGTGGATTATATAATTATTCATTTAATTAACATTCTTAATGCTTAAACTTTATATCGAATGTTATTTTTCTGATCTAAGGATTCGAGATATTCTGGTCATCCATCCATATTGTTGGTCGGCATCATCTTGGGCCATCTTTTATTAAAGGGAAGCTTAACCAGACCATTTTTGTTTGTCGAAGAAAAGATGTGAAGATCCATCAGCAACGTTGAAATAATTTTATCCAACTACGAGGTATCTTATTGTTGGTCAGAGACTCTTATTGTAGCTCGATGAAACCAATTGCATGTCGACGATCATCTACTTCTTGATCGGCGACATCTCAGTCTTGTTCGGAGGGTTCAATTTACTGGTCGGCAACTATCCAACCATCCACTTTTTGGTCGGTGACATCTAATGTTGTTCGGTGCTGTCAATGCACCATTTTTGTTGATCGGCGAAATTGCTCAGCTGGTCGGGGACCATTTGCTTCTTGGTCGGCACCATATATTCTATAACTTGAGATATCCTTAAATGTTGGTCGGCAACATCCATACCATTTATCGGCAGCAGTAGAATCTTGGGGTATTAAAAAATGCGAAGCACCCAGATATTTCTTTAAACACGAGTTCAGCTCGGGGACAAACAGGGGCTTAAGTCTTTTTTAACTTGTGATCACCCCAAAAATATTTTTAAAACCAAGTGATAAATAATTTTCAAACAGCAACTTATACCTGATTTGTTGTTGGAGATTAAATAACTTTACAAAAAACTCTACGTCTTATTTATGATGCATATCTGATAAAAATTTGTCCATCTCACACACATTTGGCATAAAAATATTATTTCATATTTTGAAATTTTTATTATTTTATGCTGATACACATCACATATTGTTTGGCTGAATAATTATTCTCATGATAATAATTATTTTCTCTAGTCTCGACAGGTGCCCGGGAAGCTTATTAAAATTTCATAGGGACGAGATTCAATCCCGATGAAAGCTCTCGTAAACCTCTGGAAAAGTAGTATGACTCGACATGAGGCAATTGTGCCTCGACGTATCAGCCAACATATATTATTTCATTTTTTGAAATTAATATTTTTATTTCTCAAGCATATACATATCATATATTGATTGGATGAGTAAATTATTCTCACGACTAATCAATTCAGCCTACACAAATGGTAGAGCAAGATATTAATTTTTACAGGTACAAGACTCAACGCCGACGAATGCTCGGAAACAATCTGGAAACTATTATCATTGCTCAGCATTATGAAATTTCACCTCAGCAAGGAACTATATATTTTATTATTGCTTTGATTTGTGCTCAAGCACGAATTATTCTATATATCCCTTGGGATTCATATTCTATATTCATCTCAACATGGAACTCGGCGAGGTACTTATTATCATATTCAGCTCCGAGGAGAACTATAACATTTATTATATGTCACCCTCAACGGATAGTTGGTCGGGGTTATTCTTATTTATATGCAGGCCCAGCAAAGTTCTTGGCCATATTCTTATGTTCTGAAAAATATTATTTTTATTCGGCATTATGCAATTGTGCCTCGACAAGATACTTATTCAGCTTTAAGGAGAAATACAACATTCGTTGTATTTCACCCCCAACGGATAGTTGGCCGGATAATTCTTATTTATATTCAGGCCTGACAACGTTCTCGGCCATATTCTTATGTTCTGGAAGATCTTATTCTTGTTCAGCATTATATAATTCTACCTCGACAGATCAACGAGGCATTTTATTATTTTTAATTATTCTTTATATCTATTTGGATGCATATTCTATTCTTATTTCAGCAAGGAGGTCTCCAACATTTATATTATCTTATTCCCAACAATCTGTTGTTCAGCTCCAAGGAGGTCTCCAACATTTATATTATCTTATTCCCAACAATCTGTTGGTCAGCTCCAAGGATGTCTCCAGCATATATTATCTTATTCCCAACAATCTGTTGGTCAGCTCCAAGGATGTCTCAAGCATATATTATCTTATTCCCAACAATCTGTTGGTCAGCTCCAAGGATGTCTCCAGCATTTATTATATCTTATTCCCAACAATCCGTTGGTCAGCTCTGAGGAAGTCTCTATCATTTATTATCAAAAATGTATTCCTAAAAATGCTAACTTATGTTGGTTAGGAAGTAAATGTATTCCTACGGGAAGTAAAACTATGTATTCCTAAAAATGCCAACTTATGTTGGTTAGGAAGTAAATGTATTCCTATGGGAAGTAAAACTATGTATTCCTAAAAATGTCAACTTATGTTGGTTAGGAAGTAAATGTATTCCTACGGGAAGTAAAACTATGTATTCCTAAAAATGCCAACTTATGTTGGTTAGGAAGTAAATGTATTCCTACGGGAAGTAAAACTACATATTCCTAAAATGTCAACCTATGTTGGTTAGGAAGTAAATCTATTCCCAAAAATGTCAACTCAGGTTGGTCAGAAATAAGAAGCTGTCAACTACAGTTGGTCGGAAACATTTTATGAGTATGTGAAAGCGATCAAGCAAAAAGCATTCAAAGTTCACATTCCACACTTGGGGGCTTCTATTACAGATATATTTGTTCATTCGGTGGCACATTCTTATAACATCATGCAGTCGAGCATCAAATTCAACTCCATAAACTCACACGGTCGGGGCCCCGACTAATTATCATTCATGAGTTGTTTTTTCTTGCTTAGGAATTATTTTTGATATTGAAGTTCAGGAGGCTATTGAAGTTAAGGAGGTATATTGAAGTTCAGGAGGAATTCAGAAGTTCAGGAGGCATATTTAGGAGTTATTATGCACATACTATTGAAGTTCAGAAGTCAAATTTAGCATCTACAACATTGAGATCTTTACTACTACTGTCCCGACCAATATTGAAGAAGAAGTTGTATGAAAATGTTTCGAAGTCCACAACGATCTTGGTACTAATCAGATTATAGAGTTGGGTTCAAAAGCTAGTATGTTACTCAATAAAGTATTCAGAGAATCATAAATCAGAAGAATTAAGCACGTGAAGTTCGCACTCAGTTGCTCGGCACAGGAGGCAGTTGGTCGGCTAGCAAACCAATCAACATACTTGAAGATTATGACAAGCTACAAGCTGCATACTATGGCATGGCTACATCCAAATTCCCAGGGGTGATACATAGCATACGGAGTTCCTCAAAAGAAAGATTAGCAACCATCGATCAGCCTGCATCATATGTCATCCAGGAGATAATGCACTTTATGTTGAACAAATCAAGAAGGTAGATCAAGAATTTCACGAGCACCGAGCAACACTGCAGAATAAATACTCCATCCTTTCAAGTAAACCATCAAGCATGGAGTATTGGGGACTTCTGTTAACGCAAAAATTCTCCATCTACGAGGACCAATCATAAAAGGACACGTGTCATCCTACGTGTCAATATTCGACACCCGAAGAATGTTAGTCGGCACCCGAGGAGAGTTGGTCGGCACCCGAGGAGTATTAGTCGGCACCCGAGGAGAGTTGGTCGGCACCCGAGGAGTGTTGGTCGGCATACCAACCAGGAATATCAAAGGATAACTACGCATTTAATGATCATTAATGTACATTTATATTGTAGATGACAACACATAGCATACCAAGCAATTAGATTCGTTGAATGTAGACATAATGTATAAATGTCTACATATAATGAATCTCTTTATCTCCCATCACTATAAATACATGTATTCCCTTAGCCAAAAAGGAGGAGAGATCCAAGAACCGAGAGAAACCATACACAAGATCCATACCTTTTTCTCTCTCTACACCACATTTTGCTATTGTAAACCCCTGGGAATAAAATAACAGTGGACGTAGGCTTTTCCTTATAGCCGAACCACTTTAAAAATCTTTATCTCTTATGTGATTGATTGGATTGCTTTTATCTATTTATCTGTGATCATAAAAATGGGATTCGGTCCAGTTTTTTGCATCAACAGGGCCAATCTCGTGGTGGCCTATGATGAAGAGGCGGATAGAGGATAAAGAGAGGAGTACGAAGTAACTTTTGAGACCTGTACTAAAGGAATGGCTAACGTAGTTTTGGCCTATGATGAAGTAAGCTCCAAGGACATGGAAGATGTGTACAACGTTGAAGGTGAGGAAGTGGATCCCAGCCTAGAGTACTGTGCAGTTGTAAAATCCCCAAAGTTCACCTGGTTCTTCGAACAGGTAGGGATACTATAGGAGAGCAGGTTAGAATAACTCAAGCAATACTAGATATTGTGAGGAAAGATGCGGTCCCTTCATTGAAATGGAAGGGACCCATGGCCAGGTTGGTGTGGAGGTTCCTGTCAGAAGTGACCTTCAGCGATGTCGATAGAGATGTGAGATTCCCTCATAATAGGCCATTATATGTGACTGCCAGCGTTAACATAACTAGTTTTACGAGGACTCTTATGAATGGGGGAGCTTCTATCAATATTATGCCAATTGTCTCCTTTCATGAAACCAATATTCCAGAAGAAAGGTTGGTCCCCATGCCTTTGGTAATTTCGGGGTATGATACCAATCTTCCAAATCCATTGGGTATGTTAATGTTAGAATTGTGATGGGAAATTCAAGTTCCTATATAAAATTCCGCGTAACAGAGAGTACAATTTCCTATCATCTTCTAATAGGAAGGGTGTGGATGCACAACCAAGGGATGGTTCCTTCTACGTACCACCAATGCGCTAAGGGAAGATCAAGAGGACAGAAGTGACCATTAGGGCAACGAAGAGGCCCTTCGCTATCGAGGAAGCTCACTTGGTGGATGCGGAATTTTATACAGAGTTGGAAGAATATGTCCAGGTCCTAACGAGAAGAATGAAGGGAGTATGGGTTCCCTCGATCAGAGAAAGGATGGGGCCCTTAAACGAGCAGAGTAAAGAGGTTACAGGTAGAACAAGAGCAATGATCGAAGAAGCTCATTAGGTGGTCCCTCGGCCCCAAAACATATCGAAGCAGCTCGGAGACAGGATGAGGCCCAGAGCGGATCCGATGGAGCATGAGGTCCAACGACAAAGCGTGTTGAGTCGGTTCTCAGGGAAAAGAGTGACCGAGGCGTCTAGAGAGAAGAAGAGGAAAGAAGTCGCCGCTACCAGCAGATAATGTAAGAAAGTCATTACTGCAGAAGGAAAGGTGGTGTATCGATTATAACGGTATGAGCGGGTAGTCGAGGAAGCTGATGATGAGGTTAACCCGATATACGAATGCTTTCTGGTGGATCAACGGGGAGAATGTATGGTGATAGACAATTCCAGCATACAAGAATTTTTAGAGGAAGTCACCGAGGCACCAGATTGTATGTCGGATCGACCGAAGCCGCAGGCGCAAGAGCAAGAGAATTTGAACCTGACAAAAGAAGGGGAAGACCCAAGGCCTATCTTCATCTCGAAGGATCTCAGTAAAGAGAAACGAGGGGCCCTGGTGGAGTTGATTCGGAGTTTGTAGATGTCTTCGCGTGGAAGTACACAGAGGTGGAAGGGCTAGATAATGAAGTGAGCTGTCACAAGTTGAACGTGATGCCTTAAGCTATTCCAGTAAAATAAGCAACAAGAACGTACAAGCCTGAGCTAGATTTGAAGATCAAGAAAGAGGTTCAACGCTTACTAATAGCAGGGTTTATCAAAACAATACAACACCCAATCTGTCTGTCTAGTATTATCCTAGTAGGGGAGAAATATAAAAACCAAATAAGGATCTGCATGGACTTTAGAGATTTAAATAGAGCTTGCCCCAAATATGAGTTCCCTCTACCCTCCATTGATATCTTGATAGATGCAACGACGGGTCATGAGATGTATAGTTTCATAGATGGATATGTGGGGTACAACCAGATCAAGTTGGACCCCTCGGATGCAGAAAAGACAGCGTTCAGAACCCCGTTGGGCAACTTCATATACAGGGTGATGTCGTTTGGACTCCAGAATGCTGGGGCATACTTACTAGAGAACAATGATGTCCATTTTCCATGACTTCTTTCACAAGTTTGTGGAATTCTATGTGGATGATTTGGTCATCAAGTCGAGGAAGGAGGAGTCCCATCTGAGCGATTTGAGGAAGGTGTTTTCCCGTTATAGAAGTTTAAATTAAAGATAAATCCACTGAAGTGCGTTTTTGGGGTGACAAGTGGAAAATTCCTAGGCTTTGTGGTTAATCGACAAGGGGTGCAGATGGACCAGGATAAATAGTGGGTGATCTTGGAAATACCACGTCTCAGAACGGCGAAAGAGCTGAAGAATTTCCTAGGTAAAGTCTCCTACCTTAGGATATTTGTGCCTGGATTAGCTGAAATAACACATCCATTGATGCAACTGTTGTAAAAGAACACGAAGTTCAGGTGGGAGGGGGTTTACCAGGAGCCTCTTGACGGACTGAAGAAGCTGCTCGTTTCACCACAGACCATGGTTCCCCCCAGGGTAGGAACTCCATTGCAGCTGTACCTCACATCCACCATGAGGTCCGTGGGATCTTTGCTGGCACAAGAGATTGACGGGCAAGAACGGCCAGTATACAACCTCATCAGGATCATCTATGGGCCAGAAGTCAGATATAGCAGTTTGGAGAGGTATTTTTTAGCCTTAGTCTTTGTAGAACAAAAATTCAGATATTATATGCTGTCTTTTACAATTCATATTGTAACGAGATGTGATCCCATTAAATATTTGCTTGCAAGAACTATATTGATTGGAAGGGTAGCTAGATGGTTCCTTATCCTCTCCGAATATGATTTAAAAGTGCGTGGTTCCTCGCGCAATCAAAATCCTGGCGTACGCTGATCTATTGGCTATTTTCCCTTCAGGAACGTTTGAGCCACCCAAAGAAAGCATTCCAGGAGACGAATTTCAGGCCAATCACCTAGATGCAATGGATGAGGAATGGATAATGCAGTTCGATGGGTCATCGACAGAAAAGAAAGGAGGAGCATGGGTTATTCTTTCTAAAGGAATGGAGGAGATTTGTCTTTCTTACAATTTATACTTCCCTTGCTCTAACAACGAGGCAGAATATGAAGCATTGGTGTTGGGATTGTTAGAGGCTCTTCGAAAAGGAATTCGTTCACTTTGCATCAAGGTGGATTCAAACTTGGTTGTTCAGCAAGTGAATGGAGAATACGCGTTGAAACACATGAGCCTAGCACTATACAAAACGATCATTCAGAGGCTCCTTGGTCAGTTCCATCGGACCAAGATCAAGAGGCAGCCCAGAATGATGAATCGTCACCCAGACGCCTATGCCACCATTACCCAAAAGATGATCATGAGGAGCGATACAATCGCCATTATGATTCAATGAAGAACAACTCCTTCGATGGTGTAGTTAATTTTATCGATAAAGGAGGACGTGGACTGGAGGGGAGAGATTAAGAAGCAACTGGAGTCTGGTGAAAGAACGATGGGGCTCAGAGAATTGGCTCAATACTTTACAAGCTAGGGAAACCTTTACTTCAGAAACGTAGGAGGATTGCTGTCAAGGTGCATCGGCCCAGACAAAGAAGGACAGAGGTTGAAAAAAATGCACAAAGAGCACTACGAAATGACTGAGATTCATCTTTATTGAAGAATTCAAAGAGAGGGATATTTCTGGCCTAGCATGAAGCAGGATGCATCCGAGTTACAATAGAAGTGTGACAAATGCCAATTATTCTTCGAAGCAGGTGAATGTCATTTCGTGGAAGCTCAGGCTAACTGGAGGCAACCCTATATTGACTTTATTATGGATGAAGTTGTCCTAACGGAGAAAATTGATGCGATGGGACTTCGGTGAAGGGCCCCAAGATTCTATGTTCAAGATGGGAACCTTTATCGAAGGGGATACTTTAACAGGCCGTTGTGTTGCATCATGAAGAAAGAGGTAACCGAGGTTCTCAAACAGGTGCACGATCCCTCTCACATAGGAGGGGCCAAATTATATGACCGGTTGATGACTCTGGGATACTATTGGCCAATGATGGAGAAAGACTCCACTGAGTTCGTTCGAAAATGCAAGGCTTGCCAGCTTTATGGGAATATTATCCATGCCCCATCGATGGACCTACACTCCCTGGAAATGCCTTATCCATTTCACACTTGGGCGTTCCACCTGGTAGGGGAAATACACCCTTCTTCGAGGGGAAGATAACAGAGTGTTTCACAAAGTGGGCTGAGGCGATATCACTGCAAAGGGCAATAGCGAGAGTAGTGAGAAACTTCATCAGAGAATACATCATTTGTCATTTCGGGATCCCAAAGGTTATCCTTTCAGATAATGGAACCCCTTTCATTAATTCAGAAGTAACGATGCTCACAGAAAAATACTCCATTGTCCATCACACTTCGACGGTGGATACCCAAAGGGAAATGGTCAAGCCGAGGCAACTAACAAAACTTTGGTCAATATATTGGCTAAAACGATGGAAGACTGCCCAGGATCATGGGACAACAAGATACCAACCGTTTTATGGGCCTATCGTACGACTAAGAGGAAGCCTACAGGGTATACACCGTTATCTCTTGCTTATGGGGACGAGGAAATTCTCCGAGTAGAGTTAAAAGTTCCCTCGGCGAGGTATGCTTTGCTAAGCAGCATGCTCCCTTAGAATAGACATGTGCAGTTGGAGGCGTTGGATGAACACAGAGATAATGCGATGCAACACTTTCAAATGTATATGAAGCATCTCTCTAGGGCATATGATAACTTGGTGAGACCCAGGAAGTTTGTGGAGGGAGATCTTGTATTAAAGGCAGTAGTTAAATATATTAGGGGGCTTACTCTACCAAAATTTGTAGCAAATTGGGAAGGACCTTTCATTGTAATGGAGGCTCATGACTCAGGTTATTGCTTAATTTTAAAAATGGAAGAAGATAAACCATTCAAGATTAACAATAAGTGGTTGAAGGTTTATCATGTGTAGGCAGTTATGTTTGACCACTAATGTATTTGGCTGTTATTATGAATACACGAGTTCAAGTTCTTTGTTATGATGAGTATGTAAGTTCTTTTTATTATAAATCAGAAAGAGATGAAAGAATTATAGAACTTCACACTTCACAATCCATGCAATAAGTCGTAACATAAGGAAATAACATGAAAATAATTTTTTTTTCATTCATATACTTTGGGGCATTATAAAATTGGGAGCTATCGCCCAAGAATTACATGAGAATAAAGGAAAAATATATACACAAGTTCATTCACCAAGAAGGAACCAAAGATCAGGAGAAGAGAAGAAATCTCCAGGGAGGCTCGAAGAAGCTACTTGGTAGGACCGTTGAGCGTTGATAGAGACCTCCAACCTTGTCTGTGCCTGTGTGCGCTCAATCAGGAGTTCCTCTCGTTTCGACTTCGCCACGCGTAGAGCTTCTTTGAGGTCCTCCACCTCCTTATCAATGGCTATGAGGAGAGGTACTAGCTCGTCCTCGGCCCGCTAATCCTCCTAATATTTTCGTAAGAGCTCCCTCTGGATGTCCAACCGCTGGCTCTTCAAAGTCTTCAAATGTGCGATGATCCAGTCAAAATGGAACCCGTCACAACCCAACTCCCTCAGATAACCCAGGAATTGGTTGAGGAGGGGTCTGGTAACGTTCACAGTTGGAGTATTGGCGATTTCAGCAACGACGGTGGCCATGCCTTGAAGCCTGTAGCTCATAACTGAGATGTTTGAACGTATGCAGTCCACCGTGAAGGTTTCAGAATGGTAGCTCACAAGTTGCTCAATTGCCAAACTGTGGTTGGCAGGCATTTGGGGAGAACGTTGGAGTACCATCAGGCAGAAAGAGTGAAGATCCAAGTCGGGCAGAGGAAACTCGCACCTAGATTCGCTCTCCGCAGCAGCACTTGTCGAGGAACCTTGATCATTATGGCTAGTTTCTTTAGAAGCGACAGGTTCACGATGGGGTGAGGCAATAGGAATATTATGGAAAAAATCTTAACAAGTGCTTTCGTTGTTAAGTCACCGTTATAGGTGAAGTTTATGGAAAAATCTTAACAAGTGTTTTCATTGTTAAGTCACCGATATAGGTGGAGTTTATGAAAAAAATTTAATAAGTGTTGTCATTGTTAAGTCACCGTTATAGGTGGAGTTTATGAAAAAATCTTAACAAGTGTTTTCGTTGTTAAGTCACCGTTATAGGTGGAGTTTATGTAAAAATCTTAACAAGTGTTTTCGTTGTTAAGTCACCGTTATAGGTGGAGTTTATAAAAATATCTTAACAAGTGTTTTCGTTGTTAAGTCACAGATATAGGTGGAGTTTATGAAAAAATCTTAACAAGTGTTTTCGTTGTTAAGCCACCGTTATAAGTGGAGTTTATGAAAAAATCTTAACAAGTGTTTTCGTTGTTAAGTCACCGTTATAGATGGATTTTATGAAAAATCTTAACAAGTGTTTTCGTTGTTAAGTCACCAATACAGGTGGAGTTTATGGAAAAACCTTAACAAGTGTTTTCGTTGTTAAGTCACCGGTATAGGTGGAGTTTATGGAAAAAATCTTAACAAGTGTTTTCATTATTAAGTCACCATTATAGGTGGAGTTTATAATAAACCTTAACAAGTATTTTCGTTGTTAAGTCACCAATATAGGTGGAGTTTATGAAAAAAATTTAACAAGTGTTTTCGTTGTTAAGTCACCGTCATAGGTGGGGTTTATGAAAAAATCTTAACAAGTGTTTCGTCGTTAAGTCACCATTATAGGTGGAGTTTGTGAAAATCTTAACAAGTATTTTCATTGATTAAGTCACCTACGTAGGTGCAGTTTGAGAAACAGAGAAATGCAGAGGGATTAGCAAAGTACCACGGCAGCAGTAGGAGCGAGACTGCGAGTCACCATGGGGTAAATAATAGTAGAAGCCATTAGAGGCGTGCTCATTACCTCAGCAGCTTCAACAGGGCCCTCGGCTGCAGAAGCCTCAACGATAGACACACTCCCCTCGCCAACATAGGGTACTAAGGCTAACCTGGGGGCATCATCGGAAGAAGATGTTGAACCTTCAAGAGATGCCCTAACGAGAGCAGTAGCACCAACCTGGGCCTAGGAGGGGAAGAGGCCACTTAGGGCAACGGGTGGAGAGAGACTTGGAGAAAGTTGCAAATGAAAAGCTAAGTGTTAGACAGAAGAAGTAAACACAAAAGAATAAGGGGCATAAATGCACCTAACTTACCCCCGTTATGGCACTGAAGAGAGTAACTGCAGTAAGGGGTCTTGACAATGCAGGAGGAAGGAGAATGTTAGCTATCAGTGATACCACTTCCACCTAAAATGGCCCAACATGTTAGAAATGATAAACAAAGCAATGGGATAAATAAAATATGTGAGACTTGGAAAGAAATTTACTTCAGAATCACTCTCCTCAACCACAACGAGGGGCAGAGGGACCCCTTGCTCGGTGTGTAATTAGAGGGCTGGAGTAGTTGTCTCGGGTTAGTCAGACATCTCAGCAGCCCCCGTGGAAGCATCTCTAACCCGGTGCGAGGATGAATAACGAGAGTAAGTCAGACTAATCAGGGGGAACAGGGAAGAGTATTGTTTGCTGGATAAACACCGCAACGCCCCCCCCCCCCCCCCAACGAAGCGACTTACAGGAGGACTGAGGGGACTAGGCCCTTCTCTTTTAACTCCCTGCACCAAAACATTTTCTTAGTAAGAAATGAGCAGTTACAACACACCTTAAGAGAAGGGGAATGAGAAATAAAGAAGGCACACATACCTCAGATCCAGAGGGGGAACGAGAGGGTATAACCACTAGCAAAGGTGGCGAGGAGGCAGCAGCCGAAGGAGCTGGGGAAGAAGGCTTTGCTTGTGTCTATTTCTTCTGGGATTTGGTACCCAGTGTCTTTTTCCTAGAGCTCGTTGAACTACCAGTTTCAGGTACCCTCGTCCTTCTTCTCCTTTTTTCCGTTGGCTTCATGGGATCAACCACGATTATGGGGAACGTACCCGGAGGAGGAACGGTGATAGTGCGTCGTCAAAACTCAACATGTATTCTGTCGACTTCAGCTTGCACCTGCCTCCTTAGCTCTTCATCCATCTCAGGAGACATGGGAGGGGGCACAGAGGCAATTGGGAATGCCTCCAAGGGAGTCTGTGTTTGAACTTGGGCCTTAGATTTCTTGGACTTAGCCTTCTTGGCCTTCTTAGCAGGTGGCTGAGAAGGCCCCTCTTCCGTGGCAGCTTCGATCGAAGGGGCACTTTGTTTGGGGGCTGCAGTGACCTTGGACTTCGGGAGGGTAGTGGGAATCATTGGGTAATGCGGGGGTCATTTTTGGGGAGATTCTTTCAGGGTTGTACTCAAGGTAAACTCAACCCCAAGCACGGAGTTCCCCTTAAGACCCAGCTCAGAAGAAGAGAAGAAAAGGACTGGGGGATATTGATAGGGGGACTGAATGAACTCGCGAATCATTTCTAACTGCTCCAAATGGAACTTGGTGGTAAGGGAAGTGGATATGTCCCCCTTCCTAGTGGAACTAGGAAGGGTGACATGGCCATCGATGGTGGATGTCACACAAAGCACCGTAGCTGCAGTATAGAAGGTGCAGGCTTCAGCGAAGGTGGACTTTGAGTGGTTGTCCTGGAACACAGGTCGAGGGACCCTCTCATCGAACTCGAATTTCCTGCTGTACCTATCAGGGTTGTAAGGCTCTAAGGTGTATCCCCATTCAGTGTAGGAGGGGAGAAACCCTGGGGTGAAAATAAGCACTACGACTTGCGAGGGATCTTCAACAACCGGATTGAATCTGATCATTGTGGCTGCAGAAGGAAATAAGTCCCAACTATGAGCAAAGGTAGACTCACTATATGGCCTCATCAAAAAGGAGTCTAAGTGGTCGAAAACCTGAATTATCTCCTTTCAACTTTGTTTTTTGTGAAAACATATGAGGCGTGGGGGCTTGATACCTTGGCTCATGGGCATATAAATAGACTTAGCAGCAATAGCAGGAAAGCGGGTATAGAGGAAGCCCGTCAAAAGGATGGTGTTGGCAAAATTAGCCAAGCTATAACAACCCAGTGATACTGGCATATCGATGTCTGTTTGATCCAACCAGGTGTAGAGGGACCCCAGGGCAATGGCGGCCAGGGGAAGGTTGAACCCCCTGGCCAAACGAATGGAAATGTTTATTATGTCCCTCCTGAGATGATCGTTGGGTTTCCCCGTAAGAAAAAAGCGTGAAAGAAGTACACGTATGTAGACTGGTAGTTCCAGGGAGGTAACTCTACCACGGCCCGTTACATCACTGACATCCTTTGGCGTCGGGCCTTCGAAAAAGTAGTTGATAAGGGGGGCAAATATAGCTTTATTTGAGGAACCGATGTAACTGCGGCAGATCCGATCCAGCTCAACTCGATCAGTAGCCTCTTCGGCATCCACAGGCTCGTCATGGTAGGTGAACTCACCCATGGGCTCAAACCCAAGAAGTTCACAGACATCCTCCAGCTTAACAGTAAACTCCCCCCATACAGCGAAGAAGGTGTGGGTTGTGGTGTTCCATCGGGAGACTAGCACTTGGAGTGTTATGTTGTGCTTCGAGAGGGTGAACTCGCCAAATCAGTAGGCTCGATGCAGCCTAACCTTCGCAAGAACAGCAACGTGGGAGCTCTGCATATGTGTGTGCCAAGTAGCAAAATGGGTTGGTGACCCCCCAGGTGCTTCGAAGTCAATCTGAGAATAGGGGAAGTCGCCACAGTCTAAACGTAAATGCAGAGTCCCCTCGGGTGGAAGATAGCCCCACTTTGATGAATCCATCTCCTCATCAGCCAACAGTAAGGGGTCGAACTTGGACGAGAAGTGGCCGGTCTTGCATGCCTCAGAAAACTTATCATCTTCTTCAAAGATGGGCGCCCGACCGTAGAAGCGTAGTTTCTCTTAACGATCAGTATACAGGGCAGCGCCACTAAGGGCGGTGGCAACGCCAGCAGGGACAGAGGGGGAACCTGGCTGAGTGGTGGAAACTACCTTGGAAGTGCTTAAAGAAACCATGAGAGAGTGGTGATGAATGATATAGCTGGGCAAGAAGGGTTAAGAACAAGAGGGGAGGAGAACAACCACAGACGGTGGTGCAAAAGATGAGAGAAGGAAGAGAGTGAGTAAAGAACGGGGCAACAATGGAGGTCGCACAGAGTTCACACATAATTTCTCTCTCTAAAGAAAGCGGGGAGCTTGAAGAAGATGAAGAAGATGAAGAAATAAAAGGGTTTTGAAATAAAAGAGACGTTTGAAGGGTTTATAAACCTGACTTTTGAGTTTCCCACCATCGCACGTGCAAGGGCCACCTATAATCATTTCAAATGAACACGTCGCACATTGGGAAGGGTCTCGACAGTTGAAAAGACAGAGCCACGTCATTAATGAGGTGACGCTTGGGGAAAAGAAGGGGGTTGCCTTCTCCAGCAAGTTTGAGTTTTGGCGCTAGAAATTTTGTCAGACATATCCAATGACTCCCAACGAAGACAGTCCCCCAACGATTCAAAAAAGCTACGATGTCCCCTCCCCCCAAGTCCAAATGTTGTATAATTTGTGACTCAATTACATCAGGGAGAATTTCTTCTTTTTCGAGCATAGCAAAGTATTACAAGGGAGAATTTCACTTATCAGGAGTCCAAACGGGTATTTGAGAATGATAGTAGGCCTTTCGGGAGAATTTCAAATAGTAAAGCTAGAATGATTGAGGCTCAGCATGAGCAAAAAGTGGCGATGTCCCTTCGCCCAAACCCCAATAAGTTATGGTGCTTCGACTCTGGTACATCGGGGAGAATTTTACTTTTTCCAGAGATTATGTCACTGTGGTTCTAACGAGGGAAGGAAGGCCAGAATTTCTTCACTCAGAGAAGGTTCATCGGATTGAGTTTCTTTTTCTCGTGCAGACATTTCTTGTTCCAATAAATTTCTCCACGAGGGGGCAAATGTAGAGGGGACTTGAAGGTAATCCTGAGATTAGGGATAATCCCTTAATTGGCAACAGTGTTTGAGATTAAGCAATCGGGGCAGCTTGGCGTGGCAACTCATACTTTAGCTTGTTAAATTAGTCATATTGTATTTCTGTTTATATTGGCTCTAAGCTATAATGGTTGTAATGATGTAACGAGAATAATAATGAGTTTTAGTGTGAGGTCAAACAGTACTCGCGAGAGACCAGGCTTGGCAGGGCCTGGGAGAGCTTCCATGCTCTATCGAATGACCTCACCGTGGGAACTTTAGAGGGAATTTGTTTGCAGGATGGAGAAGTGAGACACCGTTGGGGCATATCCTGACCATCTTAGATACACCTAGAAAAAACACCGAAGGACCCTGATCGTGGAACCTCGTGCGGATTAGCTTGGACTTTCATCGGGCGTTGAGTTGAGAACCAAACATCCCTCTACTTAATGTCACATCTACTATAGGTGATGTCACTAGCGAGCTAAACAATGTGAGACCTGCACTTGAGTAAACCACCATGGTATTTGGGGCTATCAGGCAGTTGGTGAGCCACCTCTGCGACAACAGCCCCCTGACACACAGTGGTTAGGCAAAAGGCATGTCTTGACATTTAATGTTTATGATGTGGAGACAAATAGTGCACCAGGCATTTAATGTTGTGACATAGAGTATGAGGGATGTCTTTTATAGTCTTAAATGACTGAGTTGCCTCGGGGGTGGTGTGGGCGGCTATTTAAGGACCCCAGCCACCTTTGAGGTGAAGAGGATCTTTTGAGAGCTCAGGAGTTATTGCTAGGGAGAATACACATCAAAGAGAGTTATTGCAAACCAGAGGGTTTACTCACTCACCATTGTTATTTATTACGAAGCTTTTAATACTTGACAGAGATTCCTGAGGGTGTTTGGTGTGTTTTTTCCTGCCTACCAAGGTGTATCTAGGGTGCTTACTTCTCTCTCCCTCTAGCCAATTCACTTATAAGTTCACCATTATCTCCGGAGTTATACACGAGAGTTTTGTGAGTTTAAACTGAGTTTAGCTTCATTGGGTTTGTGCTTGTGTGTCCTATCATTAGTCCAAAGCTTTGGTCAATTAGCTTACCATTACCATACTCAAATAGGGGTTACGCCTCCATCCTATCTAAACTACCCTCTTACAGCTTCTTACTTCTCCATCAAACTTGCTGTGACCACCTGAATATTACCAAACACTTCTCTGTTCCACTTCCTTAAATCATAAATGAGCAAACTTAACTTTACGGACAATCTTAAACTAGCATTCCCTTCCACCTCATACCCAAACCACTAAGCCCTTACTCTATCCTCAAAATTCGATTCCTTGAGCCACATATTCTCAAATCTAAAAGTATTCCTCCCTTCCCTCTATCCCCCACATTCAAGAAGAATAGTACAATGATCCCTAGTCACCCTAGGTTAACATGACTGAACCATACCTGGAAAATGTTCCTCCCAACCTTAAGAAATAAGAAATCTGTCAAGTCTAGACAACGACGGCAGGCCCCTGAGGCTTGACCAGGTAAATAACCCCCCTTCCAATGGTAAGTCTATAAGCTCCATCTCATCTATAAAATCAGAAAAATCTCTCATATATCTTTCAGTTCTACCACCATTGCTTCGCTCCGTTCCAAATCGCACCACATTAAAATCGCCTCTCACATAAAAAGGAAGGCCCCATATTATAACCACTCCAGCTAATTACTCCCCCAACTCCCACCCATCCCTATACTCTACCGGGCCGTAGATTCCTGAGAAACTCCAAATAAATCCCTCTTCCTTGTTTTTAAACTTACAAGATAAGGACCATCTACCCTCCAAACTCTCAATTAAATCGATCACTGAAGAATTCCACATTATGACCACCCCGCCTGACACTCCCAAAGCATCCATACTGACCCATCTAATCCCACGCCTTCCCCATAAGGATCTAATAGTACCCTCCTCCATATTGGCCATCTTTGTCTCCTGAAGACACAAGATATCCGGCTTCCACTTTGCAACCGCTCCTCCAATAATACCCATTTTGTTGGTATCATTTACCCCTCTCACATTCCACGATATAATACGTAGTTTCATTAATTAAACAACAATTGAACCTCCCTTTCCTCTCCTTCTTCGAACCCCACCTCTCCTACCCCAGCCCTATTCTTATCGAATAGAGTCCATGCCTCCTCCTCGCATCCCTTAAATACAACTCCTGCATCATCGGTAAAAGTTCCAAACAAGTCCTCCCTCCAGCCCACCAGGTCTTCGTCCCAGCCCTCTTCATCGCACACATTATCAATTCCTTCCTGGTTTGGAATCACTAAATCTACCCATAGCCTAGAGTCAATTAGTTCCTAAAAGAGTGCACCATCCTTTTTGCATCCCCCCGCTGTCGTTTCACTAGCCACCACAATCGCTTTGCAATTATTTTCTACTGACGATTTCGTTTCCCTTTCACCTTTGTCCTCATAATGCCTTTCTGGTATTTCCACTTTTTCCCCCCATTTCACTTTCCCACCACTTTTCCCTTGTTGCCGATTTTGCCCACATTTTTGAACGCCTTAATATTTTTTAGGCTTACTAATGACGATCCGAAATACATATCATTCTTCCCTTTATTATTATTATTTTTTTCTTTTCAGCGATCACCTCTGTTCCATGCTTTTTTTTTTCTAATACCCCTCCTGTCTTGTTGTCACCCCCCCTGGTTAACGTTTTCAAATTTACCCCTCCTTTGTTCAGCCACGACATCTGAAACATCCCCCTCCCTGATGTCCTTGTCCCTAGAATTATGCCACTGTAAAACATGATATTTTTTCTTGGAATTTGGTATATCCCCCACACAATTGCTTGACGAGTTGTTTATTAAACCACCACATTTATTAGGACAAAAATCTTTATGCTCCTCACACCTTACCCCCTTGTCTGTATTAACAAGTCCACCCATTTTGGCAACATGCGAAGTCTTGAGACCTGTATTTTTAACCTCCTCTAAACCAGCCTTTATTTTTTCTTTTGACAAACAAATGGGACCACAAACTACAGTAGGCTCTTCATTATTATTCCCTGTTAATTCCTGCTCCGCACACTCACTTCCTGACATTCTTTTTGTTTCTCCACATATTTTTCTATTACCCACATGGGAATATAAACCATCACACTCACCCATTTCCACATGTTCCCGTCTTTTTTTTGTTGGAGAAATGGCTGAAAAGGATTAAATGTTCCCCCTTCCATTGCACGCCTCCTGCTTATTCTTTGGGTGTTGGTCGTCCGTACCACCATTCACGGAGGTGGTGTTCTCCTCCTCAAAACCGTCCGACCCACTGCTATCCATCCCGACTGCGATCTCGTCATCTTTTGGTTCAGTTCCTTCTCCCGGCGCTGTCAACGTGTCCCGCCCGTTACCCAGATTGTTGGTCGTTCTACCCGACCTGACTGAAACGGATAGGCCTTCCATCCTCGTAACTCCCTTCCCGTGCACCACAGCGGAGTCGCTGTAAAACCTAGTATGATCCGACTCCCTTATGACGTTAACACGACTAACCTTTGTCGAAACCGTGGAACTGCCGTAGTGCTTTGTACGCTCAAAACCAACGTCTTAACAACTCTCACATGGCAGTGCAGAACCTCCGTCAACAGCCTTGATAGTAACTGGAGCTCCAGCGCTGACCGATGTTTCCAATGCCAAGTGAGTCTGAGTACCTGTCTCAGCCCTCATACACAATTGTAACTCATCCCATACTTGTAAAACATATACCCAACCTCCCATACCTATTTTGATACTCAAAGCGATAGGATCCTTCCCATGTACAATAATTCTCGCCCACTGCAATTCCTCTCCTGGCCAAGTTGCATGATACACTTTGATGAATCCCCCACAAAACTCACCGATCGCTTTAAACACCTCTCCCCCCTCAGGTGGAGTGGTATTTCCATCACCTGTATCCACCTATTGCCTAGAATACGAGATTCAACATTGAAACTCACATTTGCCTGCCACCTTTTTAACAACACCGGCTCATCTCCAAACTTCCATTGTTTCTCTTTCAACACCCTAACAGCCTCTTCATTGGATGCCAAAATAAAAACAAATAAGGAAGAATGTAATAATTTGACATCAAGGGTACCTACCGGTTTCCACCAGGTTCTCGCCCATGATCTGATTTTCTCTAACTCCGGTGTGGGACTATCCGATCTACTGACCCTCCCAACAAGGGCTCTTTTGAATAACTCCACTCCGGACTTGCATGAATCTTCTCCCACGCGGAGATCAGTCCCACATGTGGTGTCTTTCTTGATGGAAATGACTGAGGTAGGCCATGGCTCCACCACTGCTGCCTGTAGATACGACCTTCCAACTATTCTCTTACTCTTGTTTACAACTTCTCCCGCAGCAAGTTTACAAACCACCCTTGGTTCTATTGTTCCGAACACCTCTCCCACTGCACCCCGCCTCCTGCCCGGGGAGACCTCCGAAATCTGCACATGAACTCGGGTTGAAACTCCCTTAATGACAATATTGAACATAGTTTTCTTTTCCTTCCTGGAAGTGTATGCGATTATCTTCCTCCCTATGTATCTTCTCATCTGAAAAAATTACCGCTATGTGTGGTCGCATACCACAGACACGAACTCAACCACCGAACGTCACCCTTATTCAACAACGCCTCATTGTCCATTTCCTTAACAATAAAGCATAGTCTGTAATATAGGTTGCTATCGTTCCTCAAAATACCCAGCGTATATGCACTCCCTCCGGCAAAACCTTTTCCTCTCTCTCCATTTTTTGGGTGTCTCTTAACTGGATTTCAGAGGCAATTTTTTTTCATGAAATCTACTTTTATAAATATAGTGACATTGTACTTAATATTGTGTTCAAAATGGTCAAATGGTACTTAACACAACTAACCCTCAACAATACACCATAATTTTTCATCCTAAAGTCATGTTATTAAATAACATTTGTACCACTCAATAGAAAAATAATTCTTTGCCCGAATTTATTTTTTTCACAAAACATAATATTTTACTTACTGAAAATATAATATATGAAATTATATTTTAATCTAACAGGACATGGCTTTAAATTGTGTTGTTTAAACATTACATTACGTCGTTTTATACTAACACGACACAACATGAAATTGTGTTCTTTAAACATTTTGCTACGACGCGAAATAGTGATTTTTACTAACAAAAATGCGATCATTTAGGAGAACTTTAGCGATTTACACTTTTTGCGCTTAAATGATTTTTTTTTTTTTTTAAAAAGTGTAAAATACAAAAGTTGTCCTAAATACTTTAAAAAAAATTAAAATGATCAAAGCCAACCTTATTTTAATAGTGTAGTAGAAGCAAGTGTAATAGCTTGATTATAGGTTGGTTGATAATTTGGGGAAGCCGTATAGTTTCTATTGGGGTATAGCTATTCACACTCCAAAAAATCTTCTAACACTCCATTTTATTTTCAAATAAAAGTTAAAAAGACTCTTATACCCTTATGATTAATCCATTACATTTCCTCCCAGTCACAAAATGGAATAAACCTCTTATTTACTCCAAAAATTATACACATAATTTTTAAAAATGAACTATTAAAAAATGCAAGGACTGTAAAAAAATATCACATAATTTTAAAAAATGAACTAAAAAGAAAGTAAAAATCTCTTCTTTACCCCCGAAATCATTTTTTTGTAAACAAACAAGAACGCAACTCAATTAAAAAGAGACACGACACATGACATAAATTCTTTTTCTCCACCTAAAATGAACACCACCGAAATAAAAATTATATAACGCATACCGAACACAAAAACGATCAACTAAAAATGCGATTTGACACGGAATCTCATTCTTATTTAGCTAACAGAAATACAACACAAATAAAAGTGATACGACACAATACGACATGCCACAAAATAGTTTTTTAAAAATAAGATACGAACACGACCTCATTAAAACGCGACATGCCATAAAATATTATTTTTTTACCTAACACGAACATGACTCAAATAAAAAATATAAAATAAACTAAAAAAAACTTTAATAATTAGATTATGTTGAAAAGGCACCATAAATAGAAAAAATGGAATATATGGTTCTTGAATTTTAAAACAAAAAAAATGACAATATTTTTTTTTATCTAATATGAACACGATCTAATTAAAATGCAACACGACAAGATATGAAATCTCATTTATTTACCTAGTACGATCCAAATAAATGTGACACGATATTCAATTTTATTTTTTTAATTACATATTAGATTTAGTATGATGTCACATTTATTTGGATCGTGTTAGATAAATAAATGAGAGTATTTTAATTTTTATTTGAAATAAAAATGGAGTATTAGAAGATTTCTCGAACGGTCAATAGCTATACCCTTTCTATTTTCCGGTACATCGGTACGTCCGCACCTTAACCTTAGGGAATTTACAAATCTTAACAAACTAGCCTTCTATTTAAAGAATCTTAATTTAGTCTTCATAGAAACACCAACATAATGGTTTAAACATAAAAAAAGTGCTCGAGGAAATGCAATCATTTCTCTTTACAGAATGAAGCTTAGTATTGGTACACTTAACATAGGAGTGATCTCATTAAGCACACGGACAAGTGTGATTATATGATGACAAAGGTTGCTTGGTAATTTCCAAGAAACATGTGGATGCATGAGCGATTTCTTCTGCTATTTCGTCTTCGTATATAGTTGCAAGGGTTGTGTATGTTTGGAGCTTGGAGACGGGGACAAAATGAATGGGTGCAACAGCTGAGAATGGGGTCCGCCGCCTAGTATCGCTGTCTCTGGTAGTGTTTGGTGGTAGGATGGGAACCATGGGATTGAAAACTGGAGATGTGCCAAAACTTGTCATTTTTGTTGATTCAAATGTTAACCGACGTCCAATACAAGGTTTGATTTATGGGAGAAGAGGAGAGGAGTTGTTGGTTGATATGCTATGCTGTGTTTGATATATATACAGAAGAAAAGAAACACTGAACTACGCTTGGTTGCATTATTATTATTATTATCAATATTATTATTATTAAGGCATCGCTTTCAAAACTATTTTGGTATTCTAATATTCCACAAGTGTCATAAAAAGGGTGTGTGTCAAGAGTCATACCTTTATTATTATTATTATTATTATTATTATTATTATAACATGATGGGAGCTGCTTCATGAATTATATTTTTAATATATTTGAATACATTATTAAGATATAGATTGGTGTAGTATAATTCAATAACTCGATGATTTGATTTAATAATGGAAAATGATATGTGTACCAAGTGTTTACACCAAAAATGATTTACCAAGTGCATTAAACTGTTGTACCTGCAGTAGTGTATAACAGTTTAATGCATTTGGTAAACCACTTTTGGTGTAAAAACTTGATACGTATATCATTGTCCTTTTCTTATTTGGTTACTAAATTAGTCAGATATGATTTCATAAGAAGCCAATTCCACTAAGAATCCCATCCCAGTTGGTATATTAAATAAATAATTAGATATCATATTTATTAATTTTAATTTTAACCATTGGTTATAAAATCTCAACATTATTATTGCATTTTCAATTTTACGTATTTTTTAATATTTATAATTTTATTTGTGATGACATCACTGTTATATTTTACTTACAAATATATGTAAAATAAATAAAGCGGAGAGAGAGAGAGAGAGTTGGGGTGGACGTCTCTGGTGGGGTTTGGGGCAGAAGGGGGTTGGCCCGGCGGATTAACGATTTTTTATTTTTACTTTTTTTTTCCTTTTTAGCTTTTCTCTTTTCTTTTTTTAGGCTTTTTCTTTTTCTTTTTTTCCTCATCTCCTTTTAAATCTAACTTATTCTTAAAAAAAGGGTGTTTTGGGAAAAGGTCCTGACAACGCTTAAAGTGTATAAAAATAGGACACTTTATATAATTTTATAAATTTAGTCCCTGTATTAAAAATAACATGAAAAATGGTGAAAAATGGTGCACTGGCACGGACCAAAAATATAAAGGGTATTGTACTATAGGGACTAGATTTATAAATGTTATTGTATCACAGGGACTAGATTTATAAACTTGAAAAACATTGTCCTAAAAATCTAAATATAAAAAGGAACATGATATTTACCTTAATTCTCTATAAAAAAAAATGTACCAAATTTAAAAGTGAATTTATAAAAAAAATACTAAATTGAAAACGAATAATTATGGTTGCATTTAAGTAAAAAAATCCTAATATTTTTTAATACGTTCAGATAGCATGTAGGACAAAGAAAATATTGTTAGTTACAAAGTAAGGAACCGCAACATAAGAGAGAATACATGCAGTTCATACCCATATAATAGATCATTTGTCCCACATATGAGGTGTTCAGAGTGGGTTGAACACCTTAAAGTATTTAGTGTGTGGTGTTATATATAATAATACAAACACATGTGATATTATACACTTACAAGTACATGCAATAGATAGTTTGTCCGAGATATGAGGTGTTTAGTGCGGGTTAAGCACTTTAAAGTAATTAATTTGTTGTGTTATATAATAATACACACGTGATAATATAACTACACTTAAAGCAGTTATAATGACACCATCACATTGTCATGTAACTCAACTGTATTGTTACATAAAGCAGCCTAACACTTTTATATAGCACAGATACATATATGCCCATTTATATAAATATACACAGATGGCTGTGGTGGCAGTGTTTCTATTCCATGTTTCAAGCTTAAATAGTCTCAATGAAAACACAAATTATATAAGAAAATATAAAGAATTATTAAAGTTTACGGTAAATTTTCGTGTATTTTTTGTCTTAATACTTTCATATTTCAAAAAATGAAACGTAAAGAAAATATAGGGGAACTGAATTCGGAGATAAAAATGGAACCAAAATAAATAAATAAATTGGAACAGATAAGGCAGATGTGTGGCCATGTGGGATGGATCAGAGTCCTAGCAGCTGTAGTTAACATGAATTGCTTTCTATGAAATAAATGTGCTTGTTGGAGTTATTATTAGATGATGGGTTTCTCTGCACCAGGCCAAGCCTAATGTTTCCAGATCAGGCTTTTTAACCTTTATAGCGCACCCTTTATTTGCCCTTTTTTCTTCTACTTTGTGGAGGGGCCTGACAGATAAATCCAAATTTATTCTTTAGACATTCTTTGAATCATTAGCATTTGCTGACTAGCAACAATACATCGCCCTTTTTGCTTTAATTGCTCACCCTGCTCAACACGGTATGGGCTTAATAATGTTAAAGCCGGTGACGGCATTGATCCAGCCGACCATGTTATAGTAGAGTGGTGAAGGGTCAGCCTCAATGCGTTTCCAGAGCAGCCTTTTTCACCTTCATAGCGCACCCTTTATTTGCCCTTTTTTCTTTCTACTTTGTGGCGGGTCCTGACAAATAAATCCAAATTTATGCTTTAGGCATTCTTAGAAGAGTCATAAAGATCATTACTATCTGCTGACAAGCAACAACACATCGCCCTTTTTGCTTTAATTGCTCACCCTGTTCAACACGATATGGGCTTAATAATGTTAAGCCGCTGACTGCATGGATACAGCCAACCATGTTATAGCAGAGTGATTAAGGATCGGCATTAGTGGGATAACAAGCATCTGATGTTGGTTGGATACTTATCACTCTGTTTGAGTCCTTAACTTATATTGTTGGCATTTTGTGGCGTCAAGCTCTGCCCGATCATGATTTAGATATCCCATTGCGTTTGTAAAGTGGCGCCAATCAAAAAAGCCTCACGAAGAAAAAAGTTCTAAATATTTTACCAATTGAATTAATATAATTGGGTGTGTTACATAATAACTTGATAATAAGTCCATTCCCGCGTTGAATTAACACATTAAATCCCTGAATATGTTATTTAATTCAATTTTATTTATTAGTTGTAATGACAAATTAATTATCTTAGTAGTACGGTGGTAGAAGTGGCTGCACTTGTTTTAAACTAAGTATTTATTGTTGAAATGTGGAACTTGACACCCTCTGTTGTGACTAGTCTTCATGCCTTGGATAAGAGGTAAATAAAGAAAGAGAGGGAGTGTGTGTTATGGATCAAACAGATGACGATTTGGTATCATCCATAAGTTCTGGATTGTTGTCATACATCAATGTCATTCAACTTTATGCAAAGCTTCTACGCATGTGATATGTAGAACCAACCAAATCACAAATTATATTACAATAATTCTAGGAGGACACATTCACAATTTGATTAATATACCGTGTCGTCTCTCTACTATTTAGTGTATTCAATAAAAATTAATAGAATTCAAAACAAATAAATGCAAACAAGATATGTCATCGTATCTATCAAATTGTATTCAAGCTCTTCACAATATAATTTTTTAATTCACGTCTATAGTTTCTGGATTTAACATTTTTCCAGCACCAGTTAATAGTACTAAGATGATTTGAGTTGAATTTAACTACCTGCGCCTTTTAACTTCTCTCCAATCGAACCCAACACTACAAGAAAAATTGGCTTTTCCAACAAATTTTTTAGCAAGGAAATCAACTTAGTTGCTTTGTATACTATTAGTATGGAAAATTAAAAATCATCTCTAAAAATAAGATAATGTCAAAAATATTTTTCAAGGAATTATTTCATTACAAAAAGTCACGTTAAGAGAAAAATTATTAGAACCCTTGCTAAAAATAAGGGCGGCAATTTTCCTGCTATATTTTGGTTTTATGAAATACCTACTACAACGGAAAAAAATAATTCATTGCAAAAGAATAAATTTTTTATATTAAAACTATGTCGTTTAAGTTAAAAATGAATAATAAAATTGAATTTGGCTCAATAAGAAAAATAAAATAAAAAATCCCGACCCCCAACAAAGCAAACCCTCACTTCTCTTCTTTCTTTCTCCTCTCTAACATCTCTATGATAGCTACACCCCCAAACAAATCATCGGCTTCCTCCTCTCTCCGGCATCAGAGCTCTTGGGCATCACAATCCATCCGGGTTTCCTTCTCTCTCTAATGGTATATCTCACTAATTACATGTTTGATTTGAGGACTTGAGTGTTTGGATTTTGAAACCATAGTTTATGTACCTAATTAAACTATGTTGATTTGTAATTTATTGTTCGGCAACAAAATGAGACTAGGTTAACAAATTCACTGAGACTTTTATAATTGGATTGGGGATTTGGATCTTTAAGAAGCAATATCGTTATATAAATTAATATTCGTACAATTGTCGACACAATAATAAAGCTACAAATTTTTGTTATTAGTGTAAATGTGTTGTGTTGTTTTTTACAATAGGTACTACTTATGCAAATAGATAAGTTATTACCTTATTGTATTCTCAAAATTAAAATAGGAATGATACATGTACTTTACTTAATCTGTATCTATTGTGAGCCTAGAAAACCTCTGTCATTTTATTATTTTGATATAAGCCACTTGACATTCTTAAAGAGATATATGTTGTATCTAGATAAAATTTCAAATTTACCTAAATAACATATATATTTCCAAAAGGAATGATAATTTGCACAATTTAATATTCACTTAAACCTTGTATGTGTTTTAACACATTTCTTTAAGAATGTGATGGGTCCTAAGAAATTCTCTTGAGCTTTAGTTTTATCTGCATTTTAAGATGATGAGGTTCTTTTCGGTGACATTCATAAAGAGATTTATGTTGTATGTAGAAAAAAAATAATTCATTTAATAATGTATATATATTTTAAGGGAATGATAATGTGAACATAATTAGATTCACTTATACCCTATATGTGTTCCAACACATTTCTGCGAGTACGAGATTAGGACTGGGCACTTCTTTTGAAAGTTTTGGGCTTAGTTTTATCAACATTATAGAGTAGGTTCTTTTGGTTTCTTATTTCCAAATGACAATAATTTGTTCCTGTGGAAGGGGAATGATAATCAGTTCAAGTATTGTTTGGTCAGATGGGATGACGTGTGCAGGCCGCTGAAAGAGGGTGGGGCAGGGGTAAGGAATTTAGCCCATTTTAATAAGGCTTTACTAGGGAAGTGGTTGTGGCGCTTTAATAAGGAAGGAGATATATTATGGATAGATTATGGAGGAAGGTGGTGGTAGCTAGGCATGGTGTGGGTCTGCATGGGTGGGGTCCTATTTTTGGGCGTTCTGCTCACGGGGTGGGGTGGTGGAGGTTTATCGCGCTAGGGTGGGGGAAGTTCTCTTTGCTCACCTCCTTCCAGCTCGGGTGTGGAAGCCGTATTAGGTTCTGGAAGGATAAGTGGGGTGGGGGGAGGGGGTCTTTGAAGGATCTTTTTCCGGGGATGTTTCGTCTGGCGGTTGACAAAGATGGTTTAGTTGAGAATCATAGGCGAAGGGTAGGGGCTCGTGGGGTGTGGGATCCGAAGTTTAGGAGGGGTCTCCGGGACTGGGAGTTGGAGGAGGCAGAGGAGTTTTTTGATTGGCTAGGATTGGCTCCGATCCCGTCTGTGGGGGCAGATGGGTTGTGGTGGTCACAGTCTCAGGATGGTCAGTTCTCAGTTAAGAGCCATTATGTTGTGTTGAGGGGTCGTGGGGGTTCTTCTTTTCCGTGGAAGGCCATTTGGAAGTGCCCTGCACCTCCTAAGGTTTGCTTCTTTGTGTGGACCGCTGCTAGGCAGGCCATCTTGACTATTGAGGGGCTTCAGAATAGAGGTAGGAGATTGGTCAGCCGCTGTTGGTTATGTCGGAAGGAGGAGGAGACGACCAATCACCTTCTTTTACACTGTCAGATAACGAGGGGACTCTGGGATTTGTTTTTCTCATTAGGCCAGATTGGTTGGGTTATGCCGCGGACGGTGTGTGAGATGATGGCGACCTGGAAGATGCCTAGGGGATGGACTGGCCCTCGTCGAGTCTGGATGTTGGTCCCTCATTGTTTTTTTTGGACCATCTGGAAGGAGAGGAACAGGAGATGCTTTGAGGGAGTCGATTTTGCTCCTTCTCGGATTCGTTATTGTTTTCTGAACCTTCTTCTTTCTTGGTATAGGAAGAGTTATGATTCGTCATTGGTTCACTTTCTTAAGTTTTTGGAGGAGTTCTAGGGGTTGGTGTAGTCTGTATTGGGGTTCGGCCCTGTGCTTCTTTGCTTTGTATACTTCCTGTATACGGGATTCCGCCCCCTTAGGCGGGTTTGTTTTATTGAATCATTTACGTATAAAAAAAAAAATAATTTGTTGCAGTGATTTTATATTAATGTTGAGTTTTTCCTTACTTCTTTTGAAATGCTATGGTGTTTTAACTCGCAGGGATCCTAGATCGTTTTGATGATCTGGACTTGCAGATTTCATCATTTGATTAGTCATTATTTGTTTTTTTAGAAATTAGCTTTATCAAAAATAGAAAGCAGTTTGAGATATCATTCTCACTCTATAGTTAGTTTTGTACTTTTACATTATATTTATTGGCATACTTTTCCGTAGAAAACGTTTTTTAAAGTGCTATCAAATTTGGTGAAGTGATACTCTTCCATAAGTGGTACATTTTTATAAGAGCAAAATTTATAATTACTCATTTTATTTTATTTTGTTTATCCCGTTACATCCCAGTGAACCTTCATGACCGTTCTCAAGTATTAGAAGAGAAGAATCGTTGATGATGTTGCGAGATTGAAGATCATTCGTCACAGCTTTTCCCGAGAAGAGTTATGAAGTGGTTTGTTAAAGCTTAAAATATTCAAGGGACGTTTTTTAAAGAGTTTATTTTTAAAAATTTTACAAAAAAAAAATTATTTTTTAAAAGTCTTTTGAAAATATCACGAGGTCAATAGAAGGACAACATATGTTGTTCGAACGAGTTCTCGAAGGGAGTATAGCGGCCAAGCCCATGTATCGAAAATTCACAAAGACAAGTTCCTAAAATTTAAATGGTTTATTACTTCTAAAATAAAAGTGTAAAAGATAATTTGCTAACTAAAAAGAAAGAAAAGATAAACTAGGCATGTGTATTTAAACTAGATTAACAAAGAGAATAAAAAATATAGATTTCGTCGGATATCCCTCAGCCCGGGTTAATTAGTATAAAATGGTTACATGGGTTCGCGGATTATTAAGATTGCATCTCGTTTCGTCAATTAATTAAATCAAGAGTTGTCACACCCCTAAATTGTCATAAAAGACTAATATGATTTTGGCGTCAATAAATAGCCCGGAAGTTACACACGCAAGGTCGTAAATACGGAGCATACATGATATACCTTGTTAAATCTACTTTGTGTAATAACTAGGACAACACAATCGAAATAAACATGTAAACTCCATCACCAAAGCAAAGCAACCATTCAACCCTAGATGAGTTCAATTCAACACAACGTAGACTAAATTATCCACTAAGCATGATTAAAAGCATTAAATAAATTAAACTAAGGGTGTGTTTGATAAATAAGATGGAAAATAACTCCTAAGAGTCAATTTCCATGGAATTGAAAGCTTGAAAATATTTTCCATGGAAAATTTTTATTGGTATTATTTGATTGCAATTATTTTCCAGGTTTAAAATGTTATATTTTTCATCTTTTGTAAGTTTGATTTCCAATATTTTTCATAAAAAAACGTAGAAAATAAATATATAAGAAAAATATTAATAAGAATCCTAGAAAATTAATAAAAATTCCAGAATATTAATAAAAAAAATAACCATTTTTTTTAAATACACAAAAAATGAGTAAAAGACCAGAAAATAAATATTAACCCGGTATTAAATATAAAAAAGGGAAAAAAATGTATTCAGAGTATTAAGAAAAATAAAAAATGAATAAAAACCAACCCCCAACTCTTTTGACCCCCCGTGTCGCCAATTCTATTCTTTTTTTTAATTCTCTTGTTTTTTGGGGGTTTTTTCAAATATTTGCATTTTTATTAGTTTTTAGGGTATTTATTCATTTTCATATTTTAAAATTTTTGAGCGCTTTTTTATTTTCGTTTATTTTTTTGAATTAATAAATTTATGACTTTTTAATAAAATTTAAGGCGTTTTAAAAAAAAATTAATTCATGGGTTAATATTTGATTTCTATTTTTGATTCATTTTCTGTATTTTTTCATTATTTCTGGGTTTTTAGCTATTTCTCTCTTTTTTTCTCGTTGTTTTTATTTTCAATGTTTTTTAAATTAATTTTGGTACTAATATTAAATTTATGTATTTTTTTTCATTTTCTGTATTTTTAAAATTTTTTGTTATTTATTTTCATAATTAATAAGTTTCTAACTTTTTAATAAATTTTTGGGTGTTTTTTATTTACTTTCTGTATTTTTTTCATTATTTTGGATTTTTATTCACTTTCTGTATTTTTTTTCATTATTTTGGATTTTTACTCACTTTCTGTATTTTTTCTCATTATTTTTAGGGATAATTTTTTTCATTATTTTGGGGGGTTTATTCAGTTTCTGTATTTTTTAATTATTTTTGGGGTTTCATTCACTTTCAAGATTTTTTTTCATTATTTTGAGGGTTTTATTCACTTTCTGAATTTTTTTCATTATTTTTTGGGTTTTATTTCACATTATAATTTTTTAACTATTTTGGGAATTTATTCACTTTTTAGAAAAAAAAATCAATTTTTTGGGGTTTTTATTCACTTTCCAGAAACTTTTTTCATTTTTTGGAGTGTTTTATCCACGTTTTTTAATTTTTGGGGGTTTTATTCACTTTCTGGTTTTTTTTCCATTATTTTAGGGATTTTAATCTCTTTCTAGAATTTTTTCATTATTTTTGGGTTTTATTCCTTTCTGGAATTTTTTTATTTTTTGGGGGGCTTATTCACTTTCTGTATTTTTTTCCATTATTTTTGGGTTTTATTCTGTTTTTGGATTTTTTTTTCATTATTTTGGGGGTTTTATTCACTTTTTGGATTTTTTTCAATATTTTTTGATTTGATTCATTTTATGGATTTTTTTTCATTTTTTTGCATTTTATTCACTTTGTGTATATTTTTCATTATTTTTGGTGGTTTTATTCACTTTCTGGATTTTTAAAAATTATTTTTAGGGTTTTATTCATTTTTTTGGATTTATTTCATTGTTTTTAGGTTATTATTCACTCTCTGAATTTTTTTCATTTATTGGGGATGTTATTCACTTTTTGAATTTTTTTCATTATTTTTGGGATTTTATTCACTTTCTGTATTTTTTTCATTATTTTTGGATTTTTATTCACTCTTCTGGATTTTTTTTTTCATTATTTTTGGGTTTTTATTCACATTTTGAAAAATTTTCATTATTTTTGGATTTTTACTCATTTTCTGAATTTTTTTATCAATTTTTTGGCGTGACAAGTCTTTTCCCTGGAAAATGAATAACAAGGTCGGAGAAGGATTTTTAATTCCACCTTTTTATGAAAAAAAAAGTGGTTTATCTGAGTTGTTTTAAGGAAATCAATTCCATGGAAAATTTTGTTTACCAAACATTCAAAAGATGGAAAATGGCTCCATATATTGTATTTTTCATGAAAAATTAGTGTTATCAAACACACCCTAAGTGATTAATTAAAATAACTAATGCAATTAACACTAATTAAATTAACTACACAATTAATCTAGACAAGAAATAATAAATAAAGCATGAAAAACTAGAGCACACAAACCTTAAAGAGAGGGACAATGAATACTAAAGTAACACTTACATTAATGGTGGAATATGAGGAGAGGGGTTGAGCTCCAACAAAAATCCCAAAATATTCTCTCAAACCCTAACCTAAACTAATTAAAATGAAGAGAGTAATTAAAATGACCAAAGTTGGTATTTATAGTAAGTTGCAAAAAAGAAATAAAGAAAAAGGAATAAGAAAAGAAATAAGGGATAAGTCTCTTAATTAACTAACAAAAGAAAAAGGAAAAAGGAAATGAAAAAAGGAAAATGAAGTAAAAGGAAACAGGTATACACAATCTCAGATAAAGAAACAGAGTACCGGTCGACCGGAGGTGGCGACCGATCGACTGCGAAAAAAGGCAAAGGCACACTATCTGGAAGTCAAGGCAAAAAACCAAAACCCGGTCGACCGGCGTCATGGGCGCGGTCGACCGGTCGCTGCCAGTCACACCATCATCGCAACCATCTACCATGGCTTTTTTCCCATTTTCCATTACAACTCACTACACCAAATCTGTCAAATTGTCAAGGTCATTGACCTTGACAAATCCAACTTGTCAAGGTCAATGACCGTGACATTTCGAGGCGAGACAACTTTTTTAGTCACGGTCATTGACCTTGACACAAAACTCGCGTTTTGTGTCACGGTCGTGTCGCGGTCAATGACCATGACACGTTTGTCACGGTTTATAACCGTGACAAAGCCGTGACCCTTTTTAAAAAAATTGTCATGGCCATTGACCGTGAAAATTCTGGGCAGAATTTAAAAAAAAATCTGCTGGGCAGTATGGCCACTGCCACTGCACAGCAGTATATTTTTACCTGTTATAGCAACGTTGTACCTGTTCCAAATATCATATATCCAAACAAACTAAAGATAATGCAAATATATATTCAAAATAGAATCTATTTAAGAAGAAACAACATCACCATCAATTATCTCAAATCTACAAACTATTTGCATGGAAAAGAGATTTTGTACCGCGACGCTCGGGGACACCTCCTTATCCTTCCCTTCTCGTCCGAATAGCCACATAAGTATAGAGCATATGTGGCCTACCCTTAGGGCCACTCCCTGTCCCCTGAATTGAAATAAAGTAAAATTAGTATCCGCCCCTCAAATATAGATAAATATAAATCGTAATTGAAATCGAAATCGAAACTGACATATAAATATAAATACATTACCTGTAGTGTCACCCAAACAGCTAACTTGATTTTCTATGGCACCTCCTTCCAACTAATGTACCCCGGGCAATCGTGTCAAATATAATTCTCTTCATATCTAAACACTAAGAAATACCCTAATCCTATGGAGTTATGCGTTGAAATTTCCTTCCAACCGTTGCGTAGCCAAAAATCAGCAGTTGAAGTTGTCAATTCCACCTTTCAATGGTCTCCCATGTTTTGCTAGAAGTTCCAAGTGGTGGGGTATGGAAAGTGGAATTGATAACTTCAACTGGTGATGTTTGGCAACATAACGGTTGGGAGGAATTTGCAGAGCATCGCTCCATAGGATTATGGCATTTCTTAGTGTTCGGATAGACGAAGAGATTCAGTCTTCTCTCCACAAATAGGACACCCCAAATAACTATGTACTAATCACCTATTAAAGGTAAGAAGCGTATATTCATGGATTAGTATAAACAAAACTTAGATGTAGTTGGAATATTTATGTATTAATCTTAGATGTATTAAACTTAGATGTAGTTGGAACAAAACTTAGCGTATATTTATGTATTAAACTTAGATGTAGTTGGAATATAAACAAAACTTAGATGTGGTCGGGGACAAAAGGAACTTTCAATTCACCGTGAAAACTCCAAAATCGATAACTATCTTGCATACCCGATCTTAACAAATGTAGTTCAACTGTTTTCCACTCAAACACCTTACCATTCTTACACCTAGCACACGGACACGGAAACTCTTCATCATTACGACATCTCTTTGCATATTTCACAAATTCGTTAGCACCTCTGCGAAACACATCCCCCATTCTATTAGTCTCACCCATCCACTCTTTGTATTTCGGATATCCCATCACAGCTACCACAACTAAACACATATTAAAGGTAAACAAAACTTAGATTTATAGTATGTTTTATTTAATTATCCCATCATTTAATTATCCTATTAAAGGGTAAGTGGTCCTATCCTATTCAAGACTGCATTTTTCTGTAATATACTTAACAGCTCATGCACATTGTTACGATTTGAAAAAAATTTGACAGCATATCCCCTTCGTTCTCCAAGTACACGACGTAGATTGGCAGGTGTGAGTGTTATTTCAATTGGTCAATTGAAATAACAGTCACACTTGTCAATCTAGTATGTACCCAGAGAACATTAAGATACGACTGCAGAACTTCCTCCAAAAGTAACAACTTTAAGCCAATAAGAATATTATACAGAAATTATACAGCCTCAAACTGTCCAAACGGGACAATTCGAGAGATCTCATTACAGGGGTAATGACTCTCGAACGGGTCTAAGGGCTATTGAATGCGTACGCATAAGAACTAGAAGGCTAGTATCTATGCGCACTATATTTAATTTCAAGTATGTTTCATATAATGGGTTAATTCAAATACAAAAATAAATTCATGGGTTAATTCAAATACAAAAATAAATTCATGGGTTAATTCAAATACAAATACAAAAACACAAATTCATGGGTTAATTCAAATACACACACACACACACACCTCCCTCCACACCTCCCACTCACCACATACACACACACACCCACCTCACCCCACACACCCCACTCACCACATACACACACACCACCACCCCCACTCACTATTTAAAATAATCTCAATGTTAATTTCATGTAGTGACTGTCTATTTAAAATAATCTCAATGTTAATTTCATGTATTGAATTTCTACTATTGTTTTGTGCTTTTTATAAATCATATTCAATGTTAGATATGTGTTTTGTTAAGATATCTAAGCTGTTCTATAGAATTATTTTTTGTATCTTGAAGTTTAAGTTCTAAAATAATCAACCTAAAGTTGTGGTTCATAAAGTATTATCACAAATATAAACTAAGAGTGATAAAATAACTTTGAGGCATATAAATTAATTGTGACAAAGTAAGATTATGCACCAGAACCTAAAATTTAAAAAAAGTGTTTTTATTTAAACCTCACTTTTCTTTCTATAACTCCTATTTTATTAAACTTTAAATATAATTAAGGGTGTATAGAAAGAAAAGTTAAATAGGAATAAAAACAAAATTTTTAAAATATGAAGGGCTCACCAATTTGATCAAAATTTTCAATAACATAGACTAAATGATATTTTATTTTTCATGCTTTTAGCAATTTCGGATGCCATTTTAACCCTTATTGTAGTTTTTTGTTGTAATGTCATTTAAAAAAAATCATTTAGGTATGTAAATATATTGTAATAGATCTTGCCTTCCACAAAATGATATTTTATGGTAAAATTTTATTTGATGGATATAAAGTCATGTGATACCTATATGTGTTATTTTGCATCTAATAAAAATAAAAAACGCCATATATGGTTTTTTTTCCATTAGTATAAGTATATAGCGATTATTTCACACTTAAATCACATATTAAGCCGGCCTTCATTTTTTTATGAAATTTGTAGAAAATTACTTATTTATTTTGAATGAAAATAAATTGTTATCCAATATTTTTGGATATTATTTATAATTATGAAACTCATACACAAATTAATGTTGTATCAAAATAATATTACATTTTTAACCCCTACCCCCTACCCCCACCCTACCCCCACTCTGCCCCCACCCTACCCCCACCCTGCCCCACCCCCTACCCCCGCACACACACACACACATACACACATATATATACACACAAACATATATATAAATGGAAGAGAGAGAGAGAGAGAGAGAGAGAGAGAGAGAGAGAGCAGCGTCGAGAGAGAGAGAGGGAGGGAACGGCAGAAGGGAAAAAAGAAGGGGGAAAGGGTTTTTGCTGCAAACATTGTCACGGTCGTGTCAAGGTCATTGACCGTGACAATTCTTTGTCACGATCGTGTCAAGGTCAATGACCGTGACACAAAATGCGTGTTTTTTGTCATGGTCAATGACCTTGACAAGGGTGACCAGCTGAAAGGTAGCAATTTTGTCATTTTGGTGTAGTGTACTGAGACCTGCTACCAACCGAAGCTCCATAAACCAAAACTGGACCTACTGTTATCTTGGTCAATGACCTAAGACCAAAAACTCGAATGAAAATGCCAAAACCCATTTTCAAGCTCCACAACCTCCAATAATGGCCAAAGAAATAAAACCTAAGCACCAAAAATGGCCAAAGAGACCCATATACACCTGTGGTCAATAATCATGCTCCAGTTTTGGACGAAAATTCTCAATTTGAGATGAAACCAAAACTTGAGCTAAACCCGAGCATCTCCATGAAATCGCCATTTCTGAAATGTGAGTTTTCTATAAAAGAGAGATAAGGGACAAGGAGGGTATTATTAGAATTGTTAGTTAATTAAATAAAATAATAATAAAAAGTATTCTTATATTTTACTCCGATTAAAGGTCCGTGTTTCCTTCGTCCGGACTCCGATTTGAACACCGTTCACGATCACGCGAAGCTTGGCCCGAGATCTAAAACTCTTATGAATACTTCAGACAAAATTTCTGAAGTGTAAAATTATCAAAATGCCCTTAAACGGGCGAATCGCAACGGATTTTTATCGAAACGCGTTCAAACTTCATATTAAGCACCATAACACCTATAAAAGCTCAATAATATCTCAAATAACATGTTAGCATTTAAAACAGAGGTTTTCTGATTAATGAGCATATTAATAGTAATTACGGTACTCGATGTGGCTAAAATCCATAAGTTCGAGGGTAATGAGTGATATGATTCGGGACGGATCAGTTTGCATTTATTTCTAAGTCTTTTCATAGCTCTTTTTGTGATCAAACTCTAAAAAATCTTATTCCAACCCCTTTGGATATTTTAGGATCAAACTTTCAAATAAAAAAGAACACATTCCAAAGTTATAAACCCTTGTATAGAAATTCTCTATTGCTGATTTGTGGAGTCGAGGGTCTAAGACTAAAGAATACCAAAATTGCATATTCTAAAGACTGATCAGTGGATATTGAGAGGAGATCTTCTTTCTATGGGTGGTGTTGGACTTCATCACTTTCTATTTAAGATTCGAAGACTCTTGTGTGTTATACTTAGTAGATCTCTAAGTAATTTGTTAGTCATTACATGTATATTTTATCTATAACAGTTCTAAATTAAAGGTTTTCCCCGAAAGTGATTTTTTTCCTTTATTGATTCTTCTTCTTCCTATTTTTTTTGGATAATTAGTTTGAATTTATCTTTACACGATCTTCAATATTCACTTTCAATTAAATCAAGTTAAAAAGTGAATTTTTGTGAGAGCAATCTAAGATACAAGTAAATTCATATAACTTGTGCTTTCTTACGTTAGTATCAAAGGTGGTTACACTAATTTATTATGTGATCTTAATTTTGAGATTATATAGATAACTTGTATTATAGGCTACCTATTTTTAGTGGGTCAAATTATGCAAATGAAAAGCTCGAATGAGGTTGACACTAAAGTCGATTGATGAGAGAGTCAGGCTTGTTTGTGAAAGAGGATGGACACCTCCCACTATGACTAATGACAATATCATAAGTCTAAAACATGTCAATGTGTGGATCGATGATGATTATAAATGGAGTAATTTTTAACCCCCGTGGCTTAAGAGCAATTTATGGTGCTGTCACCCCCGACGAGTTTCGTTGCATTATGATGCGTACCGCATCTAAGAAACAGTGGAATACCATCTAACTCACTAACGAGGGTACCACCATTGTGAAAGTTTATAAGCTACAAAATCTCACCACACAGTTTGAGAGTAAAACTATGCCAGAGACTGAGACTTTTGATGAGTTTTATGCATGTTTATCCAATATAATCACTTCTAGATTTAATTTGGGTGACAGAATTCCTGAGACAAGAGTTCTGATAAAAAAAATTGAGATCCCAGCATTTCTGTTTTATCCCTAAAGTCACGATCTTTAATTTGTTGGGAATTTTAAATACTCTTAGCTTAGAAGAACTTGTAGGAGATCTTCAAACTTATGAAATCGGTATGTTCCCCAAAGTTTAAAAACCTAAGGAACAAGGGATTGCTTTGAAAGCACAATTCTAAAAATAAAAAGGAGGACTCTTCTAACTTTGAGTTTGACTTTGATCATGATAATAATGCTTATTTTTTTGAAAAAAAAATAAAAAAATTCTGAAACTAAGAAAAGAAAATTCGTCCAAAGAAAATAAAGGTTTTGAGAAAGATAAAAATTTTACGTCGGGAGAGAAAAGTTTTGAAAAGGCGAGAGTAGAGTACCCTAAGAAATATGAGGAGAGATGCCATGACTGAGAGGGTAAAGAGACGGGGCAATAGCAAAGACTCCTATAATGCCACTCTTAGCGATATCGATGTCGAGTTAGTCGATTTCGAGGATGAATCACCGCATGGACCTAACTTCACCGCATTCAAGGCCAGTCATGTTAGTACATGTCACGCCGATGAGGAAATTTCTAAACATGATGACCTCGATAGTGAGTCTTTTCGTTCTTAAGAGCGTGTGGGAGATGACGTTCTGAATGAGAAAGAAAATGGGCTTCGACGATCCTACGCCAAGTCCTTTAAAATAAAAAGGCAAAATAAAAATTTGGCACTTTGGGTGTTATAACTAGAGAAAGAGTTAAAAGAGTTGAGAGTTAGCATGAACTAATTGAGTGTTTCTTTGGGAGAGAGATTAATTTTAGTTGAGGGGAAAAATGGTGAATTAGCTGACAGAGTGTCTAGTCTTATGAGAGATCTTAAAGCCTCATTAGAGACCCGTGAGAAGCTTGAAGCCCTTGTATACCAACTTGAGAAATATACCAAACGTGCTGGAAATGTTAAGGTTATTATAAAGCATACATCAAGGAAGATATGGAAGGGTGTTCCTCAATCCCACTTTAAGTTCTAGGGAGAGGCAAGGAATATGTTACGATGGTGCATTACTTATCATGCCGCACTCGAACTGGTTCCTATGTTTATGGTGGATCTATATGGTCCTTGGCCTAACCCTCCAAATAGAGTTCAGTATAAATGATCAAACTAAGGTAGATACAAAAAATTCTATGCTTGCACCCATTGCAAAAGGAGAGGTCCCCTACTGGAATTTTACTACAAGTTTGGAAGAGCAAAACGTACACACACTCTTGTGTACTGCTATAGCGACTTTACTAGTCTTAGAGAGGAAGTTGAGTTCCTTGTCGCCACTTCTAAAAGGTTAATATAATAATTTCAAAGTATTTATATTCCTTTTGAGAAAACTTCTAACACTAGGACTATAGGAAATAACGATAAGGTCAAACAAAAGGTCACCTCCACTTGGGTACCTAAGAAAAATGACAAAGACCTTATTATTCATGTTGCTCTCAAAGTTCAAGATAATTCCCAATGCTATTTTGATATTGGGTGCTCTAGGCACATGACCTGTGACGATTCATATTTTACCAATCTTATAGATCGCAAGGAAGGCAAAGTTAGCTTTGAAGATGGGATGAGGTCTAGAATTTTAGGACCCGGTTGTGTTAAGATACCCAGTATTTATAAGATAGATAATATGTTGTATGTCGAAGAGTTAAAAGAGAACTTAATTAGCATAAGCTAACTTTGCGACACAAAATTTGCAATAAAGTTCGACTCTTCGGAGTATAACTTCTATGATCAATCCGGTGAACTATTACTACAAGGAGTGAGGACTGACGATAATTGTATTGGGATAATTCCCAAGTCCTTCTTTGTGTGAAATAATGCCATTCTCTCCTCTATGGATCTTTGGTATCAACGACTAGGTCATGTGAACTTTATAGATTAGTGAAGAAAGACCTAGTTTGTGGCTTACAATCGCTTGGGAAATGAACTCCCTCGATTTGTGGTCCTCATCAATAAGGAAAATAAATTTAATGTCCCCATCAGAACTTGAATACCAATACCACCTCTTGTATGTTGGAGTTGATACGCATGGATCTAATGGGTCCTAAAGATATGGAGAGAATTAGTGGTAATAGATACATTGTCATGATGGTCAATGACTTTTTGAGATACTCTATTATGGAGTTTCTTAGAGAAAAGTCCGATGCGGTTGAGATCCTAACAACCAAATGACATATCCTACAAAACCAACATGGTGTTAATATTAATCGGATGCATAGTAACAATGACACTAAGTTTAAATAAGCCGGTAAAGATAACTATTATGAGGGAGTGGGCATCAAATATGAGTTTTCGGTCGTTCATACTTCTTTACAAAATGGGATTGTTTAGAGGAAAACTGGGAAATTCAAGAGATGGATAGATCCATGCTTCTTATGAGAAATGTTCCTAGACGTTTTTGGACAAAGGCGTCCATACAGTGAATAGGGTATATCTCCATCCACACACAAGTTACATACACCACATAATTTTTGGATAAGGAAGAAACCTAACCTATCATATTTTCGTGTCTTTAGGAGTCCTTTCTATATTTTGAGAGATAAGGAGCACTTGGAAAGTTTTACTCCTGAAGCAATGAGGGGATATTTTTAGGGTATTTATCGTCGAGTAGGGCTTATAGGGTGTTTAACGTTGGAAGTTCTAAGGTTATGGAGTCAATAAACATCACGATTAGAGACGACAAGACATCAATGTCTATAGATCTTAACATCGAGTGGGATAATGATGCACTCATCATTTCTTATACTACCCTAGTGGCCCCCGCTCTTCATTTAGAGGATCCACCCTCTTATATTCGGAAGAGTCATGACCCTTCAGTTATACGTAGTGATCCCACACTAGGTGTCAAGACTCGCGTTCAACTTAAAAATGTGGTTAGATACTTTTTCTACACCTCCTCTGTAGAGCCAAATAATGTGAAAGTAGCACTCAAAGACGATCATTGGATATAAGCTATACAAGATGAATTGGTTTAGTTTTGCATGAATGATGTTTGGGAGTTAGTCTCCCGACCTAGCAAGACTAATGTGATTAGTACCAAGTGGATTTACAAGAATAAGATGGATGGAAATGGTACTATACTTCGCAATAAGGCTAGGTTGGTCACTGATGAATACAAAAAGATTGAGGGCGCAGACTTTGACGAGACATTTGCTCCCGTTGCTAAGCTTGAATTCGTCCTCTTATTACTCGCCATAGAATGCCATATATCATTGAAGTTATACTAAATGGATATCAAAAGTTCCTTCCTTAATGTAATTCTACAGGAGGAATAACATGTGGAACAACCAAAGGGTTCAAAACATAAAGCACTCAAGAAAAATCTTTTATCTTAAGAAGGGTTTATATGGTTTGATGCAAGCACCCCGTTATCGGTACAAGATGATCACTTATTATCTTTTATCTCATGGCTTTAAGAGATAGGGAGTGGATAAGAAGTTATTTATGACGGGAGAGAGTGGTGTTATCTTTGTTGCCTATGTATAAGTGGACAACATAGTATTTGGATCTACGTGTTCCCAACATGCTCCCACATTTGAGGAGGATATGAAGATATAGTTTTGAATGATCATGGTTGGTGAGCTTAGATTCTTCTTAGCTCTCCAAGTGAGTCAACTTGAGGATGGTATATTCATATCTCAACCCAAATAGGTTAGGGAACTAGTGGATAATTTGATTTCGACTCTACTAAGAACTCGCGTATGCTTATGAGCACATCAACTAAGTTTGGCAAAGATACTTAAGGAAAGGACGTAGAGCAAACCCTTTACATGATCATGATAGTTAGTTTTCTCTACTTGACCGCTGGTCGTCCTGACATTTCCTTTAACGTTGAAGTTTATGCAACTTACCAAGTGTCCCCGAAAGAGTCATACGTGATCGCATTTAAATATATCATCAAATACGTGAGTGTAATTCTATCCTACAATATTTTTTACTCATTTGATACTGATGACCGTTTATCCACGTACTGGGATGTAGATTGGGCCGGGGATATTGATGGTTGTAGGAGCACCTCGGGTGGGGATTTTTACATTGGGAGTGATCTTATCTCTTGGTTGATCAAGAAGCAAAACTTCATATCTTTGTCCATATCGGAGGTCGAATATATAGCCATCGAGATTTATTGCATACAACTCTAATAAATGAAGCAAATGTTGGAAGATTATGATATTTTCCAAGACACAATGACTATTTCATGGGTTAAAACGATTGCAATTAAGATATTTCAAAATTTGATCCCACATTGCCACACGAAGAACTTTATGATACGTGAGCATTTCATTCGTGATCTCATTAAGGAGAAGGTCGTGTTCTTTATCTTTATGAGCATTGAAAGCCTATCTTCAAGAAACCTTTAGATGCACTTAGATTTAAAAATCTTAGGAAGTCCTTGAGTATTTCTTCCATCGATTGAGTTCATTACTTTATCTGAAAAATTCCAAAATGATTTTGTTTCCGATAAAATTTTTAAAAAGGACAAAAAGTTTATTTGTATGTTTATTTTTCACTACATATGGGTGTTCATTTGATATGTTCGAATCACCCCTAAATTCCATCCATCCATGTGCCTATTTCATGGTGCTTTGATACATGGCTTCGTTTCTTTAGTATGCTTAATAATGCATGACTAGCATTTCATTGTTCATTGATGATTACTTTATTTATGCTAGGATTTTTATTATCTTTATTGCACACGTGCATGAATTTTTTGAACATTGAACTTTCTTATCCAATGTTGAATACAATGTTCTTAACTCAATAATGTTTAATAATGAACCAAATATACTAGAGATAAGTTGTGCTTTATAAGAACCATTGCTCGAATTTTCTTTCCCAAAAAAATTATTTTATGTTTAGCAATGGAAAGAGGATACGAAAGATAAAATTCTCTTTGTGTTAAAGGCCATCATTTACAAAAAGAACCTAAAGATTAACTACACACAAAACCAAAATTTTCGAGGCCATTTTTATTCCATTGATGTGTAACACCCCGTAATTTTAAATCGATAATAGTTTAATTTAATTTGAAATTCAAAAAAAAATTGGAATTAATTTGTAGCAATTTAATATGTTTGATTTCATTTATGGAAAATAGAATTATAATCGAAATTGAAATTGGGGTATAAATTGGGTTTTTATTTATTATATACATAATTTTGGGTAAAGTGGCGGCTGACTAGGAGCGAATCGATTCAATCTGGAGGGTGAATCAATTCGCCCTGGGCAATGTCGACAGGTTTGCTTCTTTGATAAAGTTTGAGTTAATTAAAACTCTTACCAAATAAAATAAACTCGGGTTTAGAATTTTCTAGACACGTTTCCTGAACTTTTGAACCATAAGTCTTCCACATCCTTACCACCTCTCATCTACAAACCCTAACCCCAAATAAAATCAAGGTTCAACCCAGTATTTGAAGGCACAAAACGGTGTTTTCTCAAGATTGTTCAAGAATAAATCTTTATTAAATTTTCGAGAGGAACACAACCATTTAATCAGAATTTTCAACCAACTTTTCTTCAGGCATGAATACTAATATTCTCTCTCTTTAGTATTATACATTTTAAATATCGCGTAAACACTAAGTCACTTGTTTTTCTTAAAATAAATTAGAATCCTTAAGTTGGGAAAGTGAAATTTATATTGGGACTATTTTTTTTATGAAAAATTGTAATATGAATTAAAACTCACAACCCTCGTGTGCTTATGGTATAGGTTGAGTTTTTTTTTATATGGGGGTAGGTTTGCATGTAGAAAACCTTAGTTGCGCTATTTAAATTAAAAAGGGACTCATGAAATCACATAAAATTATGTAAGTATGATCAAAGTAAATTATGGCTGTGTGCACCCTAAACTCGTATGATGATGAAATTATAAATGTTGCTTGAACTAAATTGTGTTAATTATGAAGATGGATGGAACAAATTAAATTAAATCTAATTGTGATCGTATGATACATTTGTATAGTTGTTGATAAATTGAATTGTGTGACTTATTATTTTAATTATATTTATCACCGCAGGGGAAAAGGAATTTATGTAGTACGCTCTCACCTCTATTTTTGGAATGCTTGCTAGGTATGGGATTCGTGAGTAGGCTTTAGTTGGGGTTAACACTTTCTAGATATGTGACTAGTTAATGTAGATTTTTACGAATGAAATATTCCAGACTGGGGATGATCTTTATGTCATTTTGTTGATATTGATAGACTAGGCACAAGACTAGGAAGGGATTAATGAGAGAATTTTATCCTATATAATAGGGTAGGACGTACTTAGGTTTTGGAGACCTCTAGGTATAAGACTAGGGGAATATTTGAGGATTTATGCTTTGTAATTGGGTAGGACTAAAATAATAAATAATGAGAAACTAAGAAATTGAGAATTAATACCTAGGATAATAAACGGGTATTAAAAATGGATTTGACGTCGTCAATAAGTACATGATTGATAGAATATGGGTTGACTGGCTATTGCGACGTGGGTGTGTATTGGCGTCATAAAAAATTGCAGGGCTGACAGAATACGGGCTGACTGGCTATTATGACATGTCATGCATGGAACCTCGTTAATAAGTGCAGGGCTAAAGAAATTGGGTCGATCATATTTATTACGAGACTTTATTTATGGATTTGGTGGGACAATAGGTTCCACAATTGTTTACAATTTTATTCAGATATTTACAGTTGGATCATTTTATTCGAGTTTATATATATATTTGGAGTTAGATCATTTTGGTGGTTAGCATGGTGATGGATTTTAATATTGCATTGATGATTACAATTATTGGATTAATCTGATTATTATGTCGTGGAACGAAATTTTATGTGTCTCATATTTGTCACATGCTAAGAATGATTACTTATTTAGTGATGCCTAATGATAGACGCACTTTTGGGTATATTTATCGGTGCTTGAAAGTCCTCTAATCAAAACCTTAAATCCTACAAAAATATATAACAAAAACAAGAATATAGCGGTAAGTAAGGGAATCAATCCAAATCTAAGAGTGAAACATACAAGAGAGGCATGCAATTCATTTGTTTATTATTCTCTTTTTTCGATTTTTGCATCTTCTATTTTTTTTAGCTTTTTCAAATATTAAAACAATTTTGAGAGGATGTGAATTTAAACTAAATCAAACATGTAAATAACTAACTAAAAAGTAAGTGAAGATACTAATTAAATCTACCTAAATAAAAATCCAAAATATGAGAATGGTGAGGAAATAAAAGTGAGGACTAACAGCGGATAGGATGACACCATATATTCTAGTTAAGTAAAATTAATTATCCGAAGTTAGTATCAAAATCACAAATCAACTCTCGTTGCAAATGTAATTTTAAGAATTACATTTTAGAAAATTAATTTTAACACTCCTAAAGCTCTTAAAAAGTAGATCAACCATCATTTAACAAATCACCCGCTAGGATCGGTCGATCAAACTAGTTTAAATCATTAAAGTAAACCTAGAGTTGAAATTAAAGGAATAATACCACACTTGAGAAACTCCTATCTCTAGTTCGAATCTAAAATGGGTATTATAAGTAGAATTTTTATTTTCTCTCAAAATCATTTTCCCTCTCTTGAGGCGTATATTAAAATGTAAGAGTGCAAAATTAATCATCAAAGGGACATTTAATTTTAATTAATTAATTAAATTAGGATTAACATCAAATAATGGGTCACCCTACCCCTTGAAAGGGATTTCAGCCTAACATGATATCAAAAATGATAAACAAACATTCAATAGGCATTGAATATAAAAAAAGTAGAGAAAAGAACAATCAAACCAATCTCTTGAATTTCATTGACTTCAATCCTTGAATTAGAAACATACAACGCTTCAAGTGAGTGATCAACATGAATATAAATAAAAAAATTCACTCAATTTGAATCTCACAAATTTATTTTCTCACTAATCTCTAAAAAAAAAAATTCTAACCTAAAAAAAACTATACTAAAATGGTGTTTCTCTCTAAAAATATATCTCCTTCTCTTTGAGTCTTCTTCTTCTTCTTCTTCTTCTTCTTCTTCTTCTTCTTCTATAAATAGTAGGCATGGAGATAAGGGTAATTAATGGAAATACACACTAATATGCATGAGAGGTGTGGATATTTGGGTGAGGGTAATTAAGGTAATCGGCACACATGTGTTATGGGTGAGGTCATGTGGAAGAAGTGGGGAAATAAGATAAGGAATAAGTTGGGGGTATTTTTGGAATAAGGCTATAAGGTTTAAAACACAAGTGGGTTTTATTTTTGTTTGGCAGGTGACAAAAATCGTATAAAGCTTTGGCTCATGGGTTTGAAATGGTGAAATGGGTCTCGAATGGGTATTAAATTTGTGTTGTGAATGGAGCTCGGGTTAGAAAAATTTTGGCAGGGTCGAGTTGGTTGCTCGCAGGTTTGGGTGATACTGGGTTTGGATTTTTCGCCGCCGGGTATGATGACAGGAGGTGGTTACATTGGAGCTACGGTTCGCGGGTTCAGGTCCGGAAGTTGTTGGGTCGTCCAACAAGGAGAGATAAGGCTACATGTTAGATGGTTAAAGCAACGGGTCTAGTTAAGTGAAGTCCGGGCAGCCCCGGGTGAGATGGTTGCGCCGAAATGGATTTTGAGTGGGTTTTTATAGTTGATCGAGTTGGGTATTAGCGGGTACGAATAGAGGTTCCGGGTCATTTTCGTTTATGGTTTGTTGGAACTCTTGTTTAGGTTAAAGTGGGTATGGCAAGTGTAAGGGTTTTGGAGCAGGTTGTTGTGTTAATGGAGGTTTGAGGAGAGAGAGAGTGGTGGGAGGTTGAAGATGGGTAGGGAACTAATTATGTGTGTGTGTGGTGTATGGTATAAATGTGTGAGTGGGGGATTTAGTTTGATTGTAGGTGAGTGTGTATGTTAGTATGTGTGTATTTAATTTGTGACACTAATAAAAAAAAAATCTAATAAAATAAAAACAAGTAAAATAAAAATAAAAACTAAACTAAACTAAAAATAAACTCACTAAAAAAAATAATAAAAAAATGTCGCGACACAAAATACAAATTCTAAAAACTAAACACGACACAAATATAAAGTAATAAAATAAAAATAAAAGAAAAGAAAAATTAATAATAAACTAACTAAAAACTAAAAACAAACAAAAGTAAACGAAGACAAATACTCAATGCACTAAGATAAAAATATATCCTCTAAAATAAATAAAATCTATTAAATTTTTAATCTATAAAATAAAATTCGATTAATAAAAACTTCAAATCAAATAAAAATAAAACCTAAAGTCCTAACAATATAAAATCTAGCAAAACTAAAAATAAAGACTAAAATTAAAAACAAATTGAAATATAAAATAAAAGAAATATAAAATAAATTCTAAATAAATCTTAAAATAAAACATAAAAATAAAACGACACAAAATAAAAATCTAAAAAAATCCAAAAAGCACAGACTAAACACATACGGGCTCGGGTGAATGTTTGGGTTAGGGTAGGCTTGGGTAAGGTTACGGAACAAGGAAATTAACTCCTTATGATGCGCATTTTCCTTGAAATAAGCGTCGAACTTTGCAAACGGCGATCAAGCCAGCACATTAAATAATTACGCATATAAGACCCATATTATCGAGAATTAGCAACTAAAATACATCTATTCGGGGTATACAATTTACACTTTTGGGTGCTTATCACACCACCCTCAAACAGAACATTGCTAGTCCTCGAGCAAAATATAGAGAGAAATGGATATAAGAAGCCAAAAGTGTACCATTTTTGCGGGCACTTGCGATTGCACTTAGCATGTGCAACAAGCCTTTAAACCTATAGGTTTCCCTACAGGACGAGTTGTGTCTCTTGAGCTGTGACACCCCGCCTAATAAAATACCGGGCGATCACTCCTATATCAAATTAAAACAGGAGTCTCATATGGATCATTCTTAGCATCACTGTCGAAAATTAATTTAATTACTAATAACCTATTAGTGTGGCGTCAAATTTTTTTACTTAACTACTCTTTTTAATAATTACAAATAAAACATCCACACAGTTTGCGTAAATGAAACTAAAATGAAATAAAATAACCGACCACTCGGTCAAGATATACAACCATATCGAATGCTGTGCTAAAAGAATGAATAAATGCAATTGGGCTATTGGCAAGAATATTTATACAGTACCTCCTATCTAGAGTACAAGAATAGAAACGTCTATCGAGAACCTGCACGCATCCACAGCTGCTGCAGCTGATGTTTGACTCGAAGGAAGTGCCATCCAGGCGTCCCTGTGTCTGGACACCTATATATATATATATATATATATATATATATATATATATATATATATATATATATAGCAAGAGAGGAAAAGTAGATAAACGGGTCAGAGCCCGAGTTTGAAAATATTTTGCAAGTGCATAAATGCTTTATTTTTAGAAAAAGGTTTTCTCATATTTAAGTTTGTTATCGCACTCCCATGAGATACCCCTCACCTCTCTTCTAGTAGTTCACCTAACGCTTCCTAACAAAATACCATAGTCAAGTTATCCCGCCTAACTAGTCTAATTCACTCGACTACTAGAAACCTATACCGCCTGAGTACTAAGGGCTAAACTTCTCTCCATTCTCAACGCTGCGCTACGTTCATACGTGGGGTGTCTCGCGAAGCGAAATCCAAACAAGGAACCCCCCCGATACGCTACTACTTGGCAGGGTTAATGGTAGAGATCCATTAGGCCCGTAGTACAAAACTAATGTATTAATATACAAATGATATTCATTTTTATATACATCTTACAATATACATCCGGATACTATCTCCCGGACTGAGGTTTACCAAATTTAATTTCATCTTTATAATACACATCCGGATCTATCTCCCGGACTGAGGATTCATATACAAAGTATTTACCAATACTTATCATTTTTATTTCAAAACTTTCCATTTCCTTTCTTATATCCAGGAAATGTATTTAAAAGCCAACTCATTACCATGAATTGCTTTAACATATCATATAACTTTTTAAAAGCCAGTTTTATTAACATAAAAATGCATTTCGGTTTTATAACATCCCATTTCCCTTCTTACATCCAGGAAATATATTTGAAAGCCATTTTTATTATCATAAAAATGCTTTCACATAACACATGCTTCCATTTCCCTTCTTTCATCCGGGAAATCTATCCGAAGCCAAATCGTTTATCCCATTTCCCTTCTTATATCCAGGAAATGTATTTAAAGCCAATTTATTATCATAAATTGCTTTTACATATATAAGACCGTCCCTCCAGGTTTCCCCACTGGACAAGCCCCTAAATGGCTATCATTTTCCAGGGCCTATCAAACAAGACAACCTGAGAACCTAACAAATCATCGGGAAGTAGCCATATGCCTGCGGGATAGTCATGACCACACCCAGAATCACCTAACCAACGCATAAAATATATAATCGCTCATATGTCCTATAGGACTATATCCACCCTACATTCATTAGACAGGGGTCTTCACCATACGCACGCAACTTCCCTTATGATAGCGATTTAGAGAGGTGTGTATCCATAAATTATTATTTATGAAAATCATTTATCTTTCCATTTGAAAACATTTATCTTTAGATTTTCAAAAGTCATCTACATCATATCATATATATACTTTAATCACATAGTATATATATATATATATATATATATATATATATGGCCATAATTACCAATTACATCTAGCGATGACCATTAATCCCAAAGATATAAATCCCTAGAAATCAGTTCCTAGGTTTCACCAAGATGTATTCAACTCACATACATACTTATCCTCAATGATAGTCGAACTCCCTCTTTCAAATTCTGTTCGTCCCAAATGTTAACTACGTTCGTTCCCCGTATTATGCCCTACCCCAATCCAAGGCCTTTTCTTTCATTTAAAGGTTTACTAACCCTCAAAACCATCATTTAGGAGTCCCGATATCATAACTAGGATCCCCCATATAAGTCCCCAAATTATAATTTAACTCCGCATACTCCTAAGAGGAGAAAACTGGTAAATCTGACAAAAGCAAATTGATTCGGGTAGGCGAATCGATTCGACCCCCAATCCGAATCGATTCGGAAAGTGTTCTACAAGAAAGTCCTTAATGGCGAATCGATTCGGTCTAAATCTGAATCGATTCGTCCCACTGCAGAATCACAGATCCCCTTAGGCGAATCGATTCGGCCTAGACCCGAATCGATTCGGCCTGTTCGAGGGGCACTATTTGGGCAATTTTTTTTCAATCTCAAAAATTCCCAAAACTCAATCCAATCTCCATTTAAATCATAACTTGGATTTATTACTACAAACCCAAAGTTTTCATATCTCCTAAAGTTCTTTAGAGGTCCTAACACTCCATTTGAGAACCCCTAATATTTATCTCTAATAAGTTCTAACTAACGATTTCGATATCGGATAACTTTTCGTAGAAAAATCACTATAAATCTAAAAAAACCCAGAAAATACGCGGTCGGCGCTCACGCGACCGTATTGAAAAGATATACAATTTTTATTCTTTGACCAGGAGCCGAATCAATTCGTATCAAGACCGAATCGATTCGAAAAATGCATGTCACTATTCATCATCTTCTCCGAGACGGTTTCGGCCATTAAATCTTCTCCCAAGCTTTTGTCGCCTCACCCAATGTCCTACAACCTCAACTAACTACAAATACACATATATTAAGGGTTCTAAGCATCCTAGAACTCTAAACTGCCAATTTATTTCGATTATTTTCTAATTTTCTCCAATTATGAAATTATAGGGGTTTATTCATTTTAACTCCCGAAAACCCGCCCCAAAATCTTTAGGATTTGTTAATACCAAACTACGGTATGAGATTTATGTAAAAATTAAATAAAGTAAGTAACCACTTGCCTCGTGGATAAAATTCGACGATCCCAAGTCGAGTCCGACGGAGTTTGGCCCGAAATCTCCCTTTTCTCCTCTTTTTATTCCTTCCTATCTCTCTTCTCTCTTTTCTTTCTATTTTCCTTCTCTTTTCTCCATCTCTCCCTCTTTATATAAGGAGAAAATGGTTTAACCCCTTAAAACCCAAAATGACTCGTTAACTCAATTATGATCCATTTTAACTCTAAAATTTCTCGAAACTCATTTTCGACAATTGGACACTCTTTTCCGACTATCTCGACCATTTTGAGACTCATGGCGCAGTCAAAATTTCCATCTGAGGTGCTTGACCGCAAATCACTATTTAACCCCACACGGCTTAATGCGAGTTTTCCCATTAAAAGATTATTTTCTATCACTTTATCCAACGGCGACATCTAATTAAAATACCTCAACATATTTACTTAACCCCAAAAGTAAATATATCACCTATCGATAATCATCAAATCCTCGAAAATCCCAAAAATCACTATTCTGGGAAGATCTCCAAATTCTAATTTATACTCAATAATGGAATTTAATTGTCTCCAACAGGACGGGTTGTTACATACTCCCCCCCTTACAACGGAATTTCGTCCTCGAAATTCAGGTACAACCTACACCACCAAACTAGGATCACTCCAAATCCTAATACCTCAAAGGAAAACGACACTAACCCAATGGTTCCCAACCATATACTATATGACTACCACGATCGTAAAGTGACACTAATAACGTCACATTGTACCCATCATCTATAATGCCTCTCGGCATAAATTTCAACTTTATATACTACGCCCATCCTATTTTAGGATGTATATAAAACCATCTCACCAAGGTGCCCATACACCTTTCTAACTTATGCACATCTGCACAAACATTGCGAACGTCCGACATGTAACACTCTTTCTAAATGAGGGTCTCCTTTCCTCGGTGTAATACTCACACATGGGTCATCCCAACCCATGAAATGCAATTCTCCTAACCTCGGCACCACTAACTCTACTGAACTTACATCCTAATAACGTTACGATCTAAGCGTTACCCTACCTAGGTGAAACGATAATCCTAAATATGTCCCTAGTGCCCAAGGCCTCTCTCAACTTCCAATATTTTCTTGGTTTTATGCGTGGGACGTCTCGCAGAGCAAAATCCAAACAAGGGAACTCTCCCGTTTCACTAATCCCTCGCATCGTCGGTCATCGAGATGTAACGGCCCAAGGCACACCAACGGGACATCCTAAATCCTACCTTGCTAACCTACGAATGCATTTCTACTACTCCATCCTATCGTCGGGCGCCTATTCTTTAACGAGATGTTACGGTCATTATACCCAAAACATTACTTCTCCAAAATTTTGCCTTTTCACTAAGGCCTAGCCATAATCCTCAAATTAATTTCTCTAAGTCCTACTTCACCCACCCACCTATGGCGAGAGGACCACTTTAGTGCTTTTCCATAGCACAACATTTCCATAAACATACCGTCATCACATGGCTCATAGTCTATAGTGTTTCATCCACACTATACGACTTATCAACAAAACCAACATCCTCGCATCCTATAACATCTCTCCACTCCCGACGCCATTAAGATTCATGTGTGGAGCGTCTCGCAAAGAGAAATCCAAACAAGAAACCCCTCCACACACTCCTACTTAACTTTGTCAGTCATGGAGGTCCGTTATTTGAAACATGAAATCGGGATACCCTATCCCCTCTTTCAACCCAATGTGGTCTGAACTCCCGACTCTATCTAGGAGACACACCACTAAGCGCATCACACTACCCTCAGTCTCTGCGCAATCAATAATGAGCTTAGACTCACAGCTCAACAATAACTCGACACACCTCAAATCACATTTGTAAGGTCGCCACATGCTCCAATCATGATAATGAAACCTCTACTCATCGAAGTTCCATCTATGCACATAATAAAGGCGAACTCAACCTGTATCCAGGTGAGATATCGCAACCAAAACCCGTTCCACCCTGGAACCGCGGACACGATAGTATTGCCATCGTTATCCTGCTATCGCTCCAAACAACCAATAACATTATATACTCACCATATTACCATACTCGTATAATCATATAAAACGAGTATCACTAACTAGATATATATATATTCAAAATATCAACACCCGCCTTTATGGCGAATGAAGGAAAATAAAGCTCCGCTACTGCGAAAAAACACACAGGCACACGTGATATAATGTTATCAATACCGCCATAACTCAAATTACACACATGAGTCTAGGGCTAACAAACACCACGACTTTATCTAGTCACACCAAATATACATCTTCCTTCTAAGGTGAAACTTATAACAATAACTTCATTTTAACAAATTCCCTGGGTGGGTGTCCACCAATGGGGTCCTCGAACATTCCCATTCTCCACAAGTGTTAGCAACACTTCTCTAGTGAGCCTCTCCTTCCTGGGAAGGACTCATTATTTATTGTACCTACTTCATCCCGGTACATGGTTCACTCCTCCATCTTACCCTTTATTCACTATCGGCCTCTGGCCGAACCTTATGCGAATAATCCAAAACAACATTCTTCTCATTCCCACTAAATAATGGGGACTCACGATTCCAACTATCCGTAAGATCCCTTTCGAACCCTTAACTTCATTGGGAAATTCAACTTTAGTACCACTCTCTTCTACGGCGGTACGACGGTACTCACAACTACGATTCTTTAGTAGTCGTCACCAAAATCCTTAGCAAACACCACAAAGGAAGTGACCTCCTCTACGATCCTCATTCCCGACTTCTACCAGCTGCTCCAGCTAAGCCTCACACACGAATCTCAAACGAGTGTGCAAAAGATTTCTATAATCTTATAATATGGTAGGAGAACGAAATCTCATAAGAGAAATCAACAATCCTAATCCTGAGGCTCTATATCAAATCGAGAGCAATGTTGAAAGTGTAGTACGTTTGCACAGATTCCTAAGGACACTAGAACCTGATGCTATGATACCATTTGTGACACCCCGCCTAATAAAATACCGGGCGATCACTCCTATATCAAATTAAAACATGAGTCTCATATGGATCATTCTTAGCATCACTGTCGAAAATCCATTTAATTACTAATAACCTATTAGGCTGGCATCAAATTTTTTTACTTAACTACTCTTTTTAACAATTACAAATAAAACATCCACACAGTTTGCGTAAATGAAAATAAAATGAAATAAAATAATCGAGCACTCGGTAAAGATATACAACCATATCGAATGCAGTGCTAAAAGAATGAATAAATTCAATTGGGCCATGGGCCCGAATATTTATACAGTACCTCTTATCCAAAGTACAAGAATAGAAGCGTCTATCGAGAACCTGCGCGCATTCATAGCTACTGCAGCTGATGTCTGACTCGAAGGAAGTACCATCCAGGCGTCCCTGTGTCTGAACACCTATATGTATATATATATATATATATATATATATATATATAGCAAGAGAGTAAAAGTAGATAAACGGGTCAGAGCCCGAGTTTGAAAATATTTTGCAAGTGCATAAATGCTTTATTTTGAAAAAAAGATTTTCTTATATTTAAGTTTGGTATCGCACTCCCATGAGATACCCATCACCTCGATTCTAGTAGTACACACCTAACGCTTCCTAATAAAATACCATAGTCAAGCTATCCCGCCTAACTAGTCTAATTCATCCGACTACTAGAAACCTATAACGCCCGAGTACAAAGGGCTAAACTTCTCTCCATTCTCAACGCTGCACTAAGTTCGTGGAGGGGTGTCTCGCGAAGCGAAATCCAAACAAAGAACCCCCCCGATACAATACTACTTAGCAGGGTTAATGGTAGAGATCCATTAGGCCCGTAGTACAAAAGTAATGTATTAATATACAAATCATATTCATTTTTATATACATTTTACAATATACATCCGGATACTATCTCCCGGACTCAGGTTTACCAAATTTAATTTCATCTTTATAATACACATCCGGATCTATCTCCCGGACTGAGGATTCATATACAAAGTATCTATCAATACTTATCATTTTTATCTCAAAACTTTCCATTTCCTTTCTTATATCCAGGAAATGTATTTAAAAGCCAACTCATTACCATGAATTGCTTTAACATATCATATAACTTTTTAAAAGCCATTTTTATAAACATAAAAATGCTTTTCCGTTGTATAACATCCCATTTCCCTTTTTTTATCTAGGAAATGTATTTGAAATCCATTTTTATTATCATAAAAATTCTTTTCCATAACACATGCTTCCATTTCCCTTCTTCCATCCGGGAAATGTATCCGAAGCCAAACCGTTTATCCCATTTCCCTTCTTATATCCAGGAAATGTATTTAAAGTCAATTTATTATCATGAATTGATTTTACATATCTAAGACCATCCCTCCGGGTTTCCCCACTGGATGCGCCCCTAAATGGCTATCATCTTCCAGGGCCTATCAAACAAGACAACCTGGGAACCTAACAAATCGTCGGGATGCAGCCATATGCCTGCGGGATAGTCATGACCACACCCAGAATCACCTAACCAGCGCAGAAAATATATAATCCCTCATATGTACTATAGGACTATATCCATCCTGCATTCATTAGCCAGAGGGCTTCACCATACGCACGCAACTTCCCTTATGATAGCGATTTAGAGAGGTGTGTATCCATAAATTATTATTTATGAAAATCATTTGTCTTTCCATTTTGAAAACATTTATCTTTACATTTTCAAAAGTCATCTACATCATATCATATATATACTTTAGTCACATAGCACACACACACACACACACACACATATATATATATATATATATATATATATATATATATATATATATATATATATATATATCATATATTCATCCTCGAATATGTATATATATGGCCATACTTGCCAATTACATCTAGCGATGACCATTAATCCCAAAGATATAAATCCCTAGAAATCACTTCCTAGGTTTCACAAAGACGTATTCAACTCACATACATACTTATACTCAATGATAGTCGAACTCTCTCTTTCAAATTCTGTTCGTCCCGAACGTTAACTACGTTCGTTCCCCGTATTATGCCCTACCCCAATCCAAGGCCTTTTCTTTCATTTAAAGGTTTACTAACCCTCAAAACCATCATTTAGGAGTCCCAATATCATAACTAGGATCCCCCATATAAGTCCCAAAATTGTAATTTAACTCCCCATACTCTTAAGAGGAGAAAACTGGCAAATCTGACCAAAGCGAATCGATTCGCCCCAATTGCGAATCGATTCGGGTAGGAAAATCGATTTGGCCCCCAGTCCGAATCGATTCGAAAAGTTTTCTGCAAGTAGGTCCTTAATGGCGAATCGATTCGGTCAAAATATGAATCGATTAGGCCCACTGCAGAATCACAGATCCCCTTAGGCGAATTGATTCGTCCTAGACCCAAATCAATTCGGCCTGTTCGAGTGGCACTGTTTGGGCAATTTTTTTTCAATCTCAAAAATACCCAAAACTCAATCCAATCTCCATTTAAATCATAACTTGGATTTATTCCTACAAACCCAAAGTTTTCATATCTCCTCAAGTTCTTTAGAGGTCCTAACACTCCATTTGAGAACCCCTAATATTTATCTACAATAAGCTCTAACTAACGATTTCGATATCGGATAGCTTTTCGTAGAAAAATCACTATAAATCCAAAAAAAATCAGAAAAATACGCGGTTAGTGCTCACGCGACCGTATCGAAAAGATACACAATGTTTGTTCATTGACCAGGAGCCGAATCGATACGTATCAAGGCCGAATCGATTTGGAAAGACGCAGGTCACTATTTATCGTCTTCTCCGAGACGGTTTCGGCCATTAAAGCTTCTCCCAAGCTTTTTTCGCCTCACCCAACGTCCTACAACCTCAACCAACTACAAATACACATAAATTAAGGGTTCTAAACATCCTAGAATGTTAAACCACCAATTTATTTCGATTAATTTCTAAGTTTCTCCAATTATGAAATTATAGGGGTTTATTCGTTTTAACTCCCGAAAACCCATTTTATCCACGAAAACCCACCCAAAAATATTTATGGTTTGTTAATACCAAATTAAGGTATGATATTTATGCAAAAATTAAATAAAGCAAGTAAAAACTTGCCTTGCGGATAAAATCCGACGATCCCGAGTCGAGTTCGGCGGAGTTTGGCCCGAAATCTCCCTTTTCTCCTCTTTTTCTTCCTTCCTCTCTGTCTTCTCTCTTTTCTTTCTCTTTTCCTTCTCTTTTCTCCATCTCTCCCTCTTTATATAAGGGGAAAAGGGTTTAACCCCTTAAAACCCAAAAACGACTCGTTTACTCAATTACGAGCCATTTTAACTCTAAAATTACTCGAAACTCATTTTTGGCAATCAAACACTCTTTTCCGACTATCTCGGCCATTCCGAGACTCATGGCGTAGTCAAAATTTCCATCTGAGGTACTTGACCGCAAATCACTATTTAACCCCGCACGGCTTAATGCGGGTTTTCCCATTAAAAGATTATTTTATGTCGCTTTACCCAACCATGACATCTAATTAAAATACCTCGACATATTTACTTAACCCCAAAAGTAGATATATCACCTATCGATAATCATCAAATCCTCAAAAATCCTGAAAAACACTATTCCGGGATGATCTCCAAATTCCAATTTATACTCAATAATGGAATCTAATTGTCTCCAGAAGGACGGGTTGTTACATGAGGGTTTGCAGGGAATATACCCATAAATTCTTTATTTGCAAACGTCAGTCAATCTCTTATTAGACATAGAATAATCGCACAATCCATCACATGAGAAATGCTTTGAGAAATACAAGCTAGAAGTGCATAAAACGTTTAGCTAAGTAAATACCCAAGGCACATCCTTTCTAGAACTTAACGTGTGTGGTGTGAATCAGTCCAAACGGGTCAAGTATCATAAGAGTAATTCCTAGATTTCCTTTTCCTAATCAATGCTTCAACTTCAAACTTTCATGGATACATCTCTCTCAAACGAACTCACGAGATTTAGGTAAGTGTATCGCTCCTGTGTGTGAGGCGGTGAGTAAATGTAAGCAAGGTCAAACGCCACATACACATATAAGAGGGAACAAACATTTAGAAAGAAAATGATCTCATGAAAGAATGCTAATCACTATAGTGTTGGCTCTCATTTTCCCGAACACCTAGGGAAACATGGATGATAATGGGTGAGGGGGAAATGAAATGAGAAGGATGAGATATGAGGTAGGATGGTGATGTATGGATGAATGATGAGTGATGGATGTGTGATGTATAAAAGATGGATGGGGTAGAAGACTGTGTGATACTTTGAGCACAATTGTCTTTATTTTATAAGACAAACTACAAACTTTCTTTTTCTTTTCTTTTCTCTCTTTTCTTTTTTTTTCGAATTTTCTTTTCCATTTTTTCTTTTCTTTTTTTTTTCTTTTTCCATTTTTTCTTTGTCTTATATATATACTCTCAACGTGGAAGACATTTTACATTTGGAAAACACTATTTTTCTCAAAATGATGATGGATGATATATAAATGGAGTGGGGCATGTGTATGGATGATGAGGAGAAAAGATGTGAATGTGGGTGAAGTGGATGGCAAATGATATGTGTATGGATGAAAATTTGGTGATTGGGACAAATTTTAAGACACGTGTTTCTTACAACTCGAAAGTGATGTCGTTCTCAGTGATCAAGCCAAAATTTAGTGAAGAATAATGAGACCATACAACGATTAAAGTGCGGACCCAAAAGAAGTTGAATCAACTTGTGACTCGGAGATTGCGTAAAACAATCTGAATGGTGAAAGGCACAAATATCACAAGCTAAAGTCTCTACTAGTGATCCTTAAGGTTTTCTTTGGAATTGTAGCACTCATCAACTCTAAACCGTAGTGACATGATGAGTGCGCAAATTTTGTTAAGTCTAGAAATTCATGGGGCAACATGCCTTGTTATGTATTACATAAGCTATTTAGAAAAAATAAATCCTATAGCTTGATTCCTAAACTTAAAAGATGGGTGATAGGAAATTCACATTAATGAGTAAGATGAAAGAAACTGCTCAAAATTTTAAAAATCAGGTTCAAAAATCAAAATTTTCAAAAGAGGTATGATTTTGATAAATTTTCCCACCCCCAAACAAAAAGGAACATCGTCCTCGATGTTAAGTAAAATGATTTTTAAAATTGAGAGTAGAAGGGAGGAAAGAGATTACCAGAGTAAACTGTTACTGAAGTGGACAGATATAGTAAAAAATAAACCTGATTAAATAATAAGAAAAAAAAGGTTTACAATTCTACAAAGCATGGTATAACATTAGGTGATGTGAAACAGCACCCCCAAACAGGGTGAGACTCATACAAGAAATCACGGGCTGCCTCCTGGTAGCGCTAAGTTTAATGTCTTCATCCAGACCGATCCATTCTCACCCTAAAGATAAGATCAATGAAAGTGTGGGGCGACAGAAAAATTGGGTGATGAGAATTACCCCCAAACAAGACTGAAGCATCACTCTTATTGGATAAAGGCTAAAAGGGTCAATGCACTTGTATGGAAAAGTGCATCACACGATGAGAAGCATCGGTGGACCATGGGTGGGTGGGTATTATAGTAAGGGTGAGGGTAAATAGGCATCAGACATGGGCCTTATTGAATTGGAAGGTGAGGGGAATGACAGCCCTATAAGCATGGTGCTCAAGTTGGTGAAGGAGGCGGAATGGTTTGGTAAGTGGGATGTGGTGGGGTTCATATAAATTTCACAACCGTTCTATAAATGGATGATGATAATGGTCGAGCCGTGACACGCTTGGGATCTGTCGATGGGAAAAATAAACACCACAAGAGTGTGAAGGGCATAGAATAACAAGGTCGGTGTCACAGAAGTGGAGAGTAGAACCAAAAATACTGTCATGGAAGGGGGAGGGTGGTTTTAGGTTAGGATCCAAAGATGTGGAGGGGAACATGCAACATATAAGATCAAGATCCAAACAAGGTGGTGGGGTGGAAGGGATAATGGGTGGGTCGGGTGGGATAAACGGTGGATCGCGTGGGATAAATGGTGGATGAAGATTATACAACTCAAGAGTAGGTGACACACAATCCTCATGAGGCACGAAGTGATCCTAAGGGCACTCGCAGGAGGAAGTGTTGTATCTAAAGAGGGAGTGGCCAACTTCTCCACAAGAACACCACCAACAAATGTGATGTGTGGTTCAAACGAGGCACCAAGATCTGAGATAGAGTAATAATTAAAAAGATTGGGCTCAAGGGGAGCCTTGCATAGTGGAACACGATCCATATTCGGAGAGGAAGAAACCATCTAGGATACAATCTCGAGAAAATAGTGAGCACTCAGAGCCAGAGCTAACCTATAATGAAGTGGTTCCTCGAGAACACACATGGTAGGCTCAATGGGCGTAGACTCGGGCATTTTTTTGGATTCGGCGGGAATGGAAATGTGAACCGCAATGATGGGTTCATGTGGACATGATGGGATTTGATAAGGCTCAGTATGGATGGATAAATCAATACAAGTGTCGACTTGAGGTCCGAACCACGAAATGGTCTCTTCAACGAGATTCTCAGGGTGGGAGGGTTGTTCACACTCTAAATTTATGGCACAATACAAATCATCATCACTCCACGTGGGGGAAATAATGGGTTGAGTTGGGGTGAAATTCGACTCTCTCTCACACTCAATTTCATTTAATCTTTGTTCAAGCCATTGGAGAGCGTGATTTTGACTTTGAGTGGCTTGATCTTGCTCGATGATAAGTTGTTGCAAGAGTGCCTCGAGAGCGGATGTGGAGGATGGTGGTGAATTGATGGGTGGTGGCGGTGGTTAAGGTGGACACAACTCACTATTATCGTTGGGTGCGTAGTGAGGGAGCTGATCAGGATTAGGCGCACAAGGTAGCCATGATGACTATTGGAACGTGTGAGGATCCACAACATCGGATTGAGATTCGTATTGCGTGTAAGGGTGATCAGACCTCCACAAATAACTAGGCTACTAACACAACCCGAGATTGGATATATCGTGATAATAGGCTGAGGTGGGTTTTGGAACAGTGTCATATGGATACACATGTTCCATACTGGGTTTGTAGGGATATAGAAATTAAGGGCACTCATGGGATATGTGATCGGCATACGAACAATGGGTTCACAACAAAGTAGGCGACACGTCGATACTTGACACCGAAGGTGATGGAACATGAGGTGCGTGTATAGATGGTGCAAGAATATGAATGATACTCGTGAAAGAGCTGAGACCACTAGGTATATCATAAAGAGACGGCTCGGGATCACTCTCACATGTGTCGCGTGACAATGAGAAATGACCAAAGTAGTCCCGTAAGGGATGTTCTTCGGCCATGATGAGAGAAGTATTTTTGGGGTTTTTTAAATTTTTTCCAAAGGAAAGAAAATATTTTTGGATTTTTCTGAAAATGAAAGAAAGAAAATATTTTTGAATTTAAAAAAAAAAAATAAAGGATGAAAATATTTTTGGACTTTTGGAAGAAAAGAGTTGGAAAAATATTTGGACTCTTAAATGTGGGACGAACTCACTAAAACCGACTACCGAAAAATTGTATTGGACACACACAAATCAAGGATAAATCCTAATTAGCACATAACTAATTTTTATCTTCAAAATTAGTGAAAGGGTAGTCAAATTTTAATTAAGTCCGCGGGAGATAAAAATCACGAAAATCTTTGTGATCACCTTTGTAAAAATGTTCTCCTATTGGTCTACCTAGTTTATTGATTTTAAATTTAAAATTGGCTAGGGTAGGACACAATTGGTAAGCGAGTGAGTAGGGTGATGAAATCCCTTCTTGTGAATGACCGGGTATAGGTCTTAGTTGATTAATTCATCACACACATTCAAAAATAAATGTGAGAATAAAATCAAATAACAGCACGTAAGCACACACAAGAATTGACTCGCTGACAGGAGAGGCGCGAAGGTTTTAGAAATGTACCCCCACGATTTTTACACCATGGGGTGCAAAAAAAGTTGAGTCGGTCGGGGGGAGATTACGCCTATCTCAGTAGGCTCCGGGAGTCCGACCGACCCAAGGTAGAGAGATTTAGAAATCCTCATCTTTGGACGCCCTCTCTCTACCTTGTCCGGTTTTCCTATCATGTTTGTCTTCGATTATTACAAAATTAAATTAAAAAAAAGGGTGTCTCTAAGCACCGCAATACAAGCCAATAATAGAATAATCCTAATACAAGCCTTCTATAAAAACTAAAAAATGGCACGAAAAAAGATAAAAACAAACGGAATACAAATGAATCACAAAGGGAATCCTCTACAATGCTTCAAGCTCCTAAGATTGGCAACGACGCCATTTGATAGACAAACTTTTGGGTATATTTATCGTTGCTTGAAAGTCCTCTAATCAAAACCTTAAAACCTACAAAAATATATAACAAAAACTAGAATTTAGTGGTAAGTAGGGAAATAAATCCAAATATAAGGGTGAAACATAGAAGAGAGGCATGCAATTCATTTGTTTATTATTCTCTATTTCATTTTTTGCATTTTCAATTTTTTTAGCTTTTTCCAATATTAAAATAATTTTGAGAGGATGTGAATTTAAACTAAATCAAATATGTAAATAACTAACTAAAAAGTAAGTGAAGATACTAATTATATCTACCTAAATAAAAATCTAAAATATGTGAATGGTGAGGAAATAAAAGTGAGGACTAACAAGGGATATGAAGACACCATATATTCTAGTTAATTAAAATTAATTAATTCATTAAAATTAATTATCCTAAGTTAGTATGAAAATCACAAATCAATTCTCGTTGCAAATGTAATTTTAATAATAACATTTTAGAAAATTAATTTTAACACTCCTACAACTCTTAAAAAGTAAATCCACCATCATTTAACAAATCACCCGCTAGGATCGATCGATTGAACTAGTTTAAATCATTAAAGTGTGACACCCCGCCTAATTTAAATACCGGGCGATCACTCCTTTATTAAATTAAATCAAGGTAAACAGTTGGTTCATTCTCAGCATCACTGTCGATAAAAATAATTTTTTTCCAATTTAGCACCCTAAATAATTAAGCTAAGTGTCAAAACCATTTTCATACATACTTTCCAAATTTTATTTAAAGAAAATCATTTATTTTATTAACAACATTCAAAAAGTAAGAATCACACCACATCAAATATCTGCAACATAGTCCAATTAATTTAAAATATTCGTCAATCGAATGTCAACATGCGAAATATAAAGTAACACAATCGAACTGAATAAAACCCATAGTGACAATACTAGAAATAACTGGAAATACAAATGTCCCCATAACAATGAAATAATAGAAAGAGCTACACATGCTCAACTAAATGAAAGTACTAAGAGTGGATTCGGATGAACGAAGTCGTCTATTCAAAAGACCTGCAACTCCCACCTAAGCTGCAGCGCGTTCATTCCAAGAGATCCTAAGCAAGACGCCCCTGTGGCTGGGCACCTGTGATACATACATATATATACAAGAGAGAGAGAGAGAGAGAAAAAACGGGCCAGAGCCCAAAAGTGTGTTTGATTTAAAATACGTTTAGCAAGTATTTAAATTGATACAAGCCAATGCAATAACATATTAGAGCGACACTCTCTTGAGAAATTCTCACCTCTCTTCTAATGTGCACATCTATCGTACTAACCTTCCCAACGGTTTATCTTATCATGTTATCATACTAACCTTCCCAATAATTTAGCTTATCTTAACTTACTCATAAGATTTCAAAACCGAACAATATCATTGTTTAAAAAGAATACTTCCAATTAGCAGCACGACTCTCGTTTTTGCTTTATTAATTTATTAAGTTTCCCAGTGTCATAATATACTTTCACAAAACAAGTATTTACTATTTGAGTCATCAACCATGTCCTACTTATCAAATCACAGTAGGCAGTTTCAAATTTCCAAATCTCATATATATATATATATATATATTAACTACTCGTATAATATATATATAATAACAGCACCCCACATAAAACTATGGTGCGTGCATACTTCTACTATCCAAACCCCATACCACTCATATCAAGGGGAATACAAATTCGGAATCACTCTCGAATTGTATTAACACATACACAAACAATATCGAGGCGAAACATAGATTTCAAGTCTCTAAGAGGATGGCACATACACGCGTCTCTTAGGACCGTCTGAACTATCAATTCGATAGCCTGTACCAAGGATATCTATCTTCTAGGGTACAAGTCAATATCCCCCATAAAGGTCCCATCGAGATAAGACTGTCCCAGCGCGGTAACCTCAAGGATAGCAAGTAGCGCGGTATGTTTTTCACATGTATATAATAATGTACACACAATCATATAAATATACCACTTTTATCACATTTAATATAGTTTCATCTCATCACCCATAATTACAACATTCACCCTTAATTTCACATTATTAGTATTACGTATAAGGTTTCATCTCTAACCTTACCTCGAAGGGTTTTCTCACTTATTTCCTGACACTCGTGGACTTTATTCTTCCAAGTAGAAAATTCAGTAGGTGTCATTATTACGTTTCAACGTAACTCTCTTACGCGCCTCACCCTTTAATATATCAATTTACTAACCCTAAAGTAAATATCCCATAAATACCATTCTCGTCGAATATTAATGATCCCAACATTTATTCATACGCCCTACTGGTCCTCCATGTCTCCCAAATCATTATACTAAGAATGCCCAAGAATTATATCATGACAATTCGATTTTTAAATCATTTACAAAGGGGAAATAAGAGTCTGCCAGGAGGGGTGATCGATCGAGGTCTGGGGCTAGATCGATCGAACCTTCGATCGATCGAAGCTCTATGCTCGATCGATCGATCAAGCAGGTATTTCGATTTTCTGCAGAATTGCAGTTACGGGTTCTACCAATTTTCTTCATCCAAATACATGTTTTCCAACCCCAAACGTCCAAGAATTCTACTACTAACATTATAACAATATACCAGATGTTTCTAACGTAAGGCATGTACATATTCATCATTTAAACATGGAATTTCCACCCAAAATTACATCTAATTATCAAGAACCCGAAAATTTTCTTAAACAGTTTTCTAACAAATCTTTCTCCAGAATTTCTTTCTTATAATCATCAAAATTTCGTGGTTAATTTCCTCTACATGGCAAGGGTTTCCAGAATCATCACAACAACCAATACTACATGGATTTTCCTATCACAAATTGGGTTTTCTTCTACATGATTCATCCCTAACCATTCCTAAACTAATATGGAGATTTCACCAACGAAAATTGAAAGTTAAACACTTGCCTGGGATTTTCAGAAGTCTGGATTGCGGCTGATTTTGGTGTGGTTGCGTTCCCCTTCTCGCGATCTACGCGTTGGTGGTGGCGGCGGTGCAAACCGGTGACTTTTTGGTGTTGAATTGCCTTGAGGGCTCTCTCCTCTCTTCTCCAATAGCCGTTCTAGGGTTCTGAATATTCTAACACTAAATGACTAACCTAAATGGCTGATATAGGTTGCTGAATTTCGTGGGTTTAATTACCCAAAAAGGTAAAATGACCAAAATGCCCTCCCGGGTTACTAATAAGGCCTAAAAACGCCCCGAGACCCAAACTACACCCCCGGGTACACTTTTCTGACTATCCCGACCCTTCCGAACGCGTTGTCACACTCAAAACGACCATACGGGCAACTTATAAAATATTCATTTTTTTATTTATCAAAATTTAGTCCCGACGCGACACGAGCACGTTATGACTTAAATTTCCGAAATTGTCATTTAACTCACTCATGACATTCAATATAACCAATATAATATATTACTTTGCTCATTAGTAATATTCAACAAATTTCCCATAATTACTAACTCTCGTCACGTTAATAATTATAACATAATTAATTTTTGGATTTTTATTAAATAATTTACTCACATTAAATTTAATAAATCCCCAAATTAATATAGCATAAAAATATGGGGCATTACATACTCCCCCCCCCCTAATAACGGAATTTCGTCCCGAAATTCGGAATATAAGGCATACCTGGTAAAAACAACTCTGGATATCTCTCGCGTATGTCTGCCTCGCGCTCCCAAGTGGATTCCTCCACATTATGATGTTCCCACTGGACCCGCACAAGTGGAACTATCTTCGACCTCAATTTCCTCTCACTATAGTCTAGGATAGCCACCGGTCTCTCCTCGTAAGAGCTATCAGTCTGTAAGTCTATCTCATCTATCGCAATGTGAGTATGGGCCATATCATCCCGAAGGTATCGTCTTAACGACGAGATGTGAAATACATCGTGGATGCAATGTAATTGTTCTGGCAGTCCCAACCTGTATGCAACCGGCCCAATCCTCTCAATGATGGGAAATGGTCCTACGTACCTCGGAGCCAACTTCCCCTTCTTCCCGAATCTCATCACTCCCTTCATAGGAGATACACGCAATAATACTTGGTCCCCCAAACTAAACTCCCGGAAGAACCGTTTCACATCGGCGTAGCTCTTTTGCCTGTCTTGGGCTACCCGAATGCGACTCCTGATCATCTCAATCCTCGCGGAGGTCTCCTGAATCACCTCTGGTCCTAGCAAATTGTTATCCCCCACTTCAAGCCAACAAGCTGGGGAATGACAAGGCCTGCCGTACAAAGCCTCAAATGGAGCCATACCAATCGTAAACTGATAAGAGTTATTATAAGCAAACTCTACCAGTGGAAGATGTGGCTCCCAACCTCCTCCAAAATCGAGAACACACATGCGTAGCATATCCTCTAACATCTGATTAGTACGCTCTGTTTGTCCATCTGTCTGTGGGTGGTAAGCTGAACTCAGCCTCAACTCAGTACCCATAGCCTCCTGAAAGATTTCCCAGAAACGTGACACAAAAATTTGTCTCTATCTGACACAATATTCAGGGGCACCCCATGTAATCTGACAATCTCAGCGATGAACAACTGAGCATACTGACCCGTGGTGTAATCTGTCCGCACCGGCAGAAAATGATCCACCTTGGTCAAACGGTCTACAATCACCCAGATAGAATCGTGGCCCCGCTGTGATGTAGGCAACCCTGTAATAAAATCCATGGAAATACTCTCCCACTTCCACGCGGGTACTTCCAATGGCTGAAGCAATCCTGATGGTTTCTGATGGTCCACCTTCACCAGCTGGCAGGTAGAACACTTGGACACGAACTCGGCGATGTCCTTCTTCATCCCACTCCACCAATATTGTCGCCTCATATCCTGGTACATCTTGTCGCCTCCCGGATGTACTGCAAATCGGGACCCATGAGAATGAGTCATCACTCCATGACATAATTCTGATCCTTCTGGAACCACCAATCTCCCATTAAACCGTAAACCTCCATCGGAACTAACAGAATAGGACTCAGCGCCCTCGGCTAGAAGTCGCACAATCTGCTCCTGGCAAAATGGGTCTGTGGTCTGTACCTGTATCACCCTCATAACAATCTCGGGTGTGACTGACATCACTGACATGAAAGAACGTGCTACTTCTTCCTGATGACCCAACTCCTTCCACTTTGCTTTCCAGACGTCTGCTACTTCGTCTACCGATCTACGGCTCAACGCATCAGCAACTACATTGGCCTTTCCCGGATGATACTGTATATCGAACTGGTAGTCCTTCACAAACTCTAGCCATCTGCGCTGACGCATATTCAGCTCTCGCTAAGTGAACAGGTACTGCAACGACTTGTGGTCTGTGAACAAACGGAATTTCTCTCCCAACAAATAGTGCCTCCATATCCTCAATCCAAAGACGACCGCTGCTAACTCCAGGTCGTGGGGGGGGGGGGTAATTCTTCTCATGCGGCTTAAGCTTACGGGAGGCAAAAGCTATAGCCTTCTCTTCCTGCTGAAGTACTCCCCCAAGTCCCCGTAAGGACGCATCGGTGTAAACCAGGTACTCTATACCCGGCTGCGGTAATGCAAGGACTGGCGCTGAAGTAAGCTTGTCTTTCAGCTCATCGAAAGCCAATTGAAAAGCGTCATCCCAAACATATGGTACTCCCTTGCGAGTCAGATTGGTCAATGGACCCGCTATTTTGGAGAATCCCCGAATGAATCTCCTGTAGTAACCAGCTAACCCCAGGAAACTACGCACTTCCGTCGGTGTCGTGGGCTGTCCCCACTCCCTCACCGCTGATACTTTACTCGGTTCAACTGCTATCCCCTTCTCAGAAACAACATGCCCCAAGAACTTTACCTCTCGCAACCAGAATCCGCACTTCTCGTACTTAGCATACGACTGATGCTCTCGTAGAGTCTGAAGAACCTGCCTCAAGTGCTCGGCATGCTCCTACTCGGAGAGTGAATATATCAAAATGTCATCTATGAAAACGATGACAAACTGATCCAAGAACTCTCTGAATACTCGGTTCATCAAGTCCATGAAAACGGCTGGAGCATTTGTGAGTCCGAACGGCATCACCCGGAACTCATAAGACCCATATCTCGTCAAGAAAGCAGTCTTCGAAACATCCTGCTCCCTAATACGTAGCTGATGGTACCCCGACCTCAGATCTATCTTCGAAAAGAAAGTTGTTCCCCTCAACTGGTCGAACAAGTCATCGATTCGAGGCAACGGATACTTATTCCGTATCGTGACCTTGTTTAGCTCCCGTTAGTCCACACACAATCTCAGTGAACCATCTCTCTTCTTCACAAACAAAACTGGAGTGCCCCAAGGTGAGGTACTCCTACGAATGAAGCCCTGACCTAATAGCTGCTCTATCTGATCTCATAGCTCTCGCATCTCTGCCGGAGCCATACAGTACGGTGCGCGTGCTATAGGTCTCGTCTCAGGCAATAAATCAATAACAAAGTCTATCTCTCGACTGAGGGGTAGGCTTGGTATCTCCTGGAACACATCGGAATACTCACTGACAACTGGGATCGAATCTAAGGGAATCACAACCTCCTTAGAGGTATCCTCCTCTATGTAATACAAATGAGCGGTCGAACCTCCCTCTGGGCGAGGCATCGCCACTACAAACATCTCTTGCCCCAGAATGGCAAAAATAATGCTCCCACCGAAGCAATCAATCATGGCTCTATAAGCTGCGAGCCAATCCATACCAATAATCACATCATGCTTGTGCATGTCTAAGACTAACATGTCCGCAGGTAATACCAAACTACCGATCTCTACCCCCACTCCCCGGCATATAAAGAAAATAAGTGACCCACTCCCCAGTGGTGAGTCCACACACGTCACTGTGCTCTCTGCTGTGGCTAACAACCCTAAGGCCTTCGCAAAATGCGTAGCTATAAAATAATGTGTTGCCCCCGTATCAAACAAAACCCGACCCATAGTACTATGGATAGGAAACATACCTTCAATCGCGGGTGGTGCCTGTGGAGCTGCTGCCTGGTGGACGTTATAGACACGTCCATACTGTAATTGCCCCTGCTGCACTGGAGCTGCTGGAATGGCTGGCACCTGGGCTGGAGCTGGGAGGGCAGGTGGAAATAGTGGCCTCTGTGGCTCATTACGGGCTCCCTGTTGCTGTGGGGCCCTATCGCCCTCTGGGCATTCCTGACGCCTATGGCCATGTTTACCGCACCCAAAACATCAGCCCTTGAAGTTTCCTCCCCTCTGACCCTGCTGCCCACGACCCTGCTGGCCATTACCTCCCCGCCATTGACCCTGATTAGCACGTTGCTGGCCCTACTGGCCCTGCTGCTGTCGGTGTTGGCCCTGCTGATTAGGCTGGCCCTGATGGCCCTGCCTAAAACCCCTGAATCCCTACCTAGTATCACCTGAACGGAATCGCTTAGCAGGGTCCCTCTGATGGGAACTCTGCTCATGCTGACGAGTCTGTCCATGAGCTGGTGCCCCACTGGCACTACTACCCCCGGTCCTGCCCTGCTGGCTGGACTCCCCTGCTCTCTTGCTTCCCTGTAGATGGAAGCGGTGATCCTGGCAATGTAACAACGCGACATTGAGTACGTCAGTGAAAGTACTCAGAGATAAATTCCCAATAAGGTGCTGACGGATCCTCCAAGCTAACCCATCGACGAATAACATAATCCTCTTACTCTCAGTAGGTGCCTCATCTGGTACAATGGTGAGAAGTCTCGTGAACTCCTCCTCATACTCAGCTACAGTAAGATTCTCTTGCTTCAGATTCAGTAGTTTCTGCCTTATCTCAGTCTGCACGGCGGGTGGAAAATACTTGCGGTCAAACCGCTCCCAGAACAACTGAATAGGGATCGTGTCCCTCTCCTCCAAAGTGGTAGTGGACTCCCACCACTGCAATGCGGGTCCCACCAGCTTAAAGGAAGCCAATAAATGCTTTTGTACATCAGTGCACTCATACATACGGAGGTGCCGCTGGATGTCTTTCTTCTATTGGCTAACTGTGAAAATATCGGAGCTACCAGAGAACTCAGGGGGATGCGCTTTCTGGAAAGCATCCCGAACCCTCTCCCATCCAGATGGAAGCTGTGCTGGTACTGGTGCCACTGCTTGAACCTGGGGTGGAGCCTGCTGAACCACCGCTAGTGCGGTATTCACCGCCTGAGCAACAATGGCGGCTACTTCATTTGCATTCATTGTGCCTGGTGCCGGAGCTGCTGGCTGCTCGGCCTGGGCACGCCTATCTTTCGGAGCATGTCTCGGGCTCATCTGAAATGTGAATAAGTTTATTAGTCTAGAGTTATTATCAAATCTCAAATAGCTGAAGACTTAAACGTAAAACAAGAGTACAACAATCCTAAAAATATAGCTCTATAGCAATAACGTTAAGCTGAAAGCGAAAGTAAGCCATACAGATCCTATGGACACTAGAACCTGATGCTCTGATACCACCTGTGACACCCCGCCTAATTTATATACCGGGCGATCACCCCTTTATTAAATTAAATCAAGGTAAACAGTTGGTTCATTCTCAGCATCACTGTCGATAAAAATAATTTTTTTCCAATTTAGCACCCTAAATAATTAAGCTAAGTTTCAAAACCATTTTCATACATACTTTCCAAATTTTATTTAAAGAAAATCATATATTTTATTAACAACATTCAAAAAGTAAGAATCACACCACATCAAATATCTGCAACATAGTTCAATTAATTTAAAATATTCGTCAATCGAATGTCAACATGCGAAATATAAAGTAACACAATCGAACTGAATAAAACCCATAGTGACAATACTAGAAATAACTGGAAATACAAATGTCCCCATAACAATGAAATAATAGAGAGAGCTACACATGCTCAACTAAATGAAAGTACTAAGAGTGGATTTGGATGAACGAAGTCGTCTATTCAAAAGACCTGCAACTCCCACCTAAGCTGCAGCGCGTTCCTTCCAAGAGATCCTAAGCAAGACGCCCCTGTGGCTAAGCACCTGTGAAACATACATATATATACAAGAGAGAGAGAGAGAGAAAAAAAACGGGTCAGAGCCCGAAAGTGTGTTTGATTTAAAATTCGTTTAGCAAGTATTTAAATTGATACAGGCCAATGCAATAACATATTAGAGCGACACTCTCTTGAGAAATTCTCACCTCTCTTCTAATGTGCACGTCTATCGTACTAACCTTCCCAACGGTTTATCTTATCAGGTTATCATACTAACCTTCCCAATAATTTAGCTTATCTTAACTTGCTCATAAGATTTCAAAACCGAACAATATCATTGTTTAAAAAGAATACTTCCAATTAGCAGCACGACTCTCGTTTTTGCTTTATTAATTTATTAAGTTTCCCAGTGTCATAATATACTTTCACAAAACAAGTATTTACTATTTGAGTCATCAACCATGTCCTACTTATCAAATCACAGTAGGCAGTTTCAAATTTCCAAATCTCATATATATATATTAACTACTCGTATAATATATATATAATAACAGCACCCCACATAAAACTATGGTGCGTGCATACTTCTACTATCCAAACCCCATACCACTCATATCAAGGTGAATACAAATTCGGAATCACTCTCGAATTGTATTAACACATACACAAACAATATCGAGGCGAAGCATAGATTCCAAGTCTCTAAGAGGATGGCACATACTCGTGTCTCTTAGGATCGTCTGAACTATCAATTCGATAGCCTGTACCAAGGATATCTATCTTCTAGGGTACAAGTCAATATCCCCCATAAAGGTCCCATCGAGATAAGACTGTCCCAGCGCGGTAACCTCAAGGATAGCAAGTAGCGCGGTATGTTTTTCACATGTATATAATATATGTACACACAATCATATAAATATACCACTTTTATCACATTTAATATAGTTTCATCTCATCACCCATAATTACAACATTCACCCTTAATTTCACATTATTAGTATTACGTATAAGGTTTCATCTCTAACCTTACCTCGAAGGGTTTTCTCACTTATTTCGTGACACTCGTGGACTTTATTCTTCCAAGTAGAAAATTCAGTAGGTGTCATTATTACGTTTCAACGTAACTCTCTTACTCGCCTCACCCTTTAATATATCAATTTACTAACCCTAAAGTAAATATCCCATAAATACCATTCTCGTCGAATATTAATGATCCCAACATTTATTCATACGCCCTACTGGTCCTCCATGTCTCCCAAATCATTATACTAAGAATGCCCAAGAATTATATCATGACAATTAGATTTTTAAATCATTTACAAAGGGGAAATAAGAGTCTGCCAGGAGGGGTCGATCGATCGAGGTCTGGGGCTCGATCGATGGAACCTTCGATCGATCGAATCTCTATGCTCGATCGATCGATCAAGCAGGTATTTCGATTTTCTGCAGAATTGCAGTTACGGGTTCTACCAATTTTCTTCATCCAAATACATGTTTTCCAACCCCAAACGTCCAAGAATTCTACTACTAACATTATAACAATATACCAGATGTTTCTAACGTAAGGCATGTACATATTCATCATTTAAACATGGAATTTCCACCCAAAATTGCATCTAATTATCAAGAACCCTAAAATTTTCTTAAACAGTTTTCTAACAAATCTTTCTCCAGAATTTCTTTCTTATAATCATCAAAATTTCTTGGTTAATTTCCTCTACATGGCAAGGGTTTCCAGAATCATCACAACAACCAATACTACATGGATTTTCCTATCACAAATTGGGTTTTCTTCTACATAATTCATCCCTAACCATTCCTAAACTAATATGGAGATTGCACCAACGAAAATAGCAAGTTAAACACTTGCCTGGGATTTTCAGAAGTCTGGATTGCGGCTGATTTTGGTGTGGTTGCGTTCCCCTTCTCGCGATCTACGCGTTGGTGGTGGCGGCGGTGCAAACCGGTGACTTTTTGGCGTTGAATTGCCTTGAGGGCTCTCTCCTCTCTTCTCCAATAGCCGTTCTAGGGTTCTGAATATTCTAACCCTAAATGAATAACCTAAATGGCTGATATAGGTTGCTGAATTTCGTGGGTTTAATTACCCAAAAAGGTAAAATGATCAAAATGCCCTCCCGGGTTACTAATTAGGCCTAAAAACGCCCCGAGACCCAAACTACACCCCCGGGTACACTTTTCTGACTATCCCGACCCTTCCGAACGCGTTGGCGCGCTCAAAACGACCATACAGGCAACTTATAAAATATTTATTTTTTTATTTATCAAAATTTAGTCCCGACGCGACACGAGCACGTTCCGACTTAAATTTCTGAAATTGTCATTTAACTCACTCATGACATTCAATATAACCAATATACTATATTACTTTTCTCATTAGTAATATTCAACAAATTTCCCATAATTACTAACTCTCGTCACGTTAATAATTATAACATAATTAATTTCCGGATTTTTATTAAATAATTTACTCACATTAAATTTAATAAATCCCCAAATTAATATAGCATAAAAATACGGGGTATTACATAAAGTAAGCCTAGAGTTGAAGTTAAAGGAATAATACCACACTTGAGAAACCCCTATCTCTAGTTAGAATCTAAAATGAGTATTATAACTAGAATTTTGATTTTCTCTCGAAAATCATTTACCCTCTCTCGAGGCGTAAATTAAAATGTAAGAGTGCAAAATTAATCATCAAAAGGACATTCAATTTAAATTAATTAATTAAATTAGTATTAACATCAAATAATGGGTCACCCCTCCCCTTGAAAGGGGTTTTAGCCTATTATGATATCAAATATGATAAACAAACATTCAATAGGCATTTAATATAAAAAAGTGGAGAGAAGAACTATCAAACCAATCTCTTGAATTTCATTGTCTTCAATCCTTGAATTAGAAACATACAACCCTCCAAGTGAGTGATCAACAAAAATATAAATAAAACATTTCACTCAATTTGTATCTCACAGATTTATTTTCTCACTAATCTCTAAAAAAATAAAATAAAATAAATTCTAGCCTAAAAAAAACTATACTAAAATGGTGTTTCTCTCTCTAAAAATATCTCTCCTTCTCTTTGAGTCTTCATCTTCTTTAAATAGTAGGCATGGAGCTTAGGGTAATTATGGGAAATACACACTAATGTGCATTAGGGGTGTGGATATTTGGGTGAGGGTAATTAAGGTAATGGGCACACATGTATTATGGGTGAGGTCATGTGGACGAAGTGGCGAAATAAGATAAGGAATAGGTTGGGGGTATTTTTGGAATAAGGTTATAAGGTTTAAAACATAAGTGGGTTTTATTTTTGTTTGGCAGGTGACAAAAATCGTATAAGGCTTTGGGTCATGGGTTTGAAATGATGAAATGGGTTTTGAATGGGTATTGGGTTTGTGTTGTGGATGGAGCTCGGGTTAGGAAGATGTTAGTAGGATCGAGTTGGTCGCTCGTGGGTTTGGGTGCTTCTAGGTTTGGATTTTATTCCGCCAGGTATGATGACATGTGGTGGTCAAATTGGAGCTATGGTTTGCGGGTTCGGATTCAGTGTTGGTTGGGTCGGCCAACAGGGAGAGATAAGGTCGTGTGTTAGATGGTCAGAGAAGCAGGTCTAGTTGAGTGAAGGTCGGGCAGCCCCGGGTCAGAGAGGAGGCATATGGTTGCGCCGGAATGGATTTTGAGTGGGTTTTGGGGGTTGATAGAGCTTGGTATTAGCAGGTAGGAATAGAGGTTCCGGGTATGGCAAGTGTAAGGGTTTTGGAGCCACCACCTGCAGGTTGTGGCAGGTGGTGGAGTGTTGTTGTGTTAATGGAGGTTTGAAGAGAGAGAGAGAGTGGAGGGAGGTTGAAGATGGGTAGGGAATTAGTTAGGTGTGTGTGTGTGGTATATGTTATGAAGGTGTGAATGGGGGGATTTAGTTTGGGTTTAGGTGAGTGTATAGGTTTCTATGTGTGTATTTAATTTGTGACTCTTACAAAATAAAAAATAAATCTAATAAAATAAAAACAAGTAAAATAAAAATAAAAACTAAACTAAAAATAAAAACAAAACTCAACTGAAAATAAACTCACTAAAAAATAAATAAATAAAAATGACGCGACACAAAATACAAATTCTAAAAACTAAATACGACTCAAATAAAAACTAATAAAATAAAAATAAAGCTAAACAAAAATTAATAATAAACTAACTAAAAACTAAAAACAAACAAAATTAAATAATGATAAATACCCGATGCACTAAGATAAAAATATATCCTTTAAAAATAAATAAAATATATTAAATTCTTAATCTATAAAATAAAATTCAAGTAATAAAAACTGCATATCAAATAAAAATAAAACCTAAAGTCCTAACAATATAAAATCTAGAAAAACTAAAAAGAAAGACTAAAATTAAAAACTAATAAAAATATAAAATAAAAGAAATATAAAATAAATTCTAAAAATTTCTAAATAAATCTTAAAATAAAACCTAAAAATAAAACGACACAAAATAAAAATCTAGAAAAATCTAAAAAGCACAAACTAAACACAAACGGGGCTCAGGTGAAGGTTTGGCTAGGTTAGTCTTGGGTAAGGTTACGGGACAAGAAAATTAGCTCCATATGTTGCGCATTGGCCATGAAATAAGCGTCGAACTTTGCAAACGGCTATCAAGCCTGCACATTAAATAATTACGCATATAAGATCCATATTGTCGAGAATTAGCAACTAAAATACGTCTATTCAGGGTATAAAATGTACACTTTTGGGTGCTTATCACCCAACGTACTTTTGGCAGCGGCGGATGGCCACCTCGCTTCTTCGATTGCATGAGGTGTTACATGATGCTTCTCTACACATGAGAATTATGATATCTTCATAAATTTGTGAGTGACTTCCTAAATATGTAAGATCATGAGGGTTTAATAAAGTAAAGGATCAATGGGTTTGCATAATGGACTCTCTTAAAAAACGTTAAATAGTTTGTCGTTATTATTTTAAGAAGCATTTAAATTTATGTCATATTGCATAATTCGAGTCAATTTCATTTTGTTTAACATTCTTACACCTAATATTGAAATTAAGTTCTTTATTTATAAGTATCTCATGAGTTCATGCAACTTTGTTACCTATGCCTATGTTGATTTGCCCATGAAATTTTTTCACACAGTTACATTCTGCTTTCACGATTTGAATATTTTAGTGTTATTCCATAGTGTATTGTATCTGTACCTATATATACTTCTTATACTTGAGGAAATTAAAAAATTTCAAATATAGTCGGTATGACTTTTGGAAATCTATCGCATGTATTTTACCGATTATCTTTCTAATGATATTTATTTTGGATTCATGTGATACTAACATTTCAAGATTAATGTCTAGCCATTTGTTTATTATGGACAAGAAGGGGATAAACAAGTTGAGATGGAGTTTATTTTTATTTAAACTCGTATGCATCATGGTATTTTTTTTCTCGTATGTAAAGGTCATTCTGCTCTGATGATGATTTCATGGACCGTACAACATAAAGACTTTCAGTTGAAGACTTATACATTTGTACGCTTTCGTTCCTTAGTTTAGGAGGACATTAGTTGTAGTCTTAGGGGTCAATTTTGGCTTCGGGTTGTGTTTGGTACCGGAGCGAAAAGCATAGATTTGTAAGAGTAAAGTTTATAATTGTTATTTTTTATTTGTCTTCTCCCATTACTCCCCACTGCACCATCATGAGAATTTTTAATTATTCGGAGAGAAGAATCATTGGTGTCATTTACAAGATTGAATATCATTCTTACATCATTCACTATGAAGAGTTATGAAGAGGTTTGGTAGCTTGAAATATTTAGGGGTAGTGTTTTTAAAAGAGTTTGTTTTTAAAAGTTTTTCAAAATATTTTTTATTTTGGTAAGTTTTTTGAAAGTCTCAGGAGGTCATTAAAATGATGACATATGTCATTTGAATGATTTCTCGAAGGCCGTTAAAATGAGGTTCCCACATTCGAATGAGATCTTAAGCATCGCCTTCTTAGTCAGATCTAGGATGCCATTCTAAGTATCATTAGAAGCCCTTCGAACGAGCTTGAGTACATCGTTCGAATGAGGTTGTAGTTCATTCAAAAGAGTATGTGTGTTTTTTAAAATAGAACTGATGAAATCTTTTATCCCCATATCCTTGTAAAAACTTTTCTTATAAAAATAAATACAAGTTTGGATTTATTTATAAGTATTTTTAGAGTTCTTCTTGTGATCAAATACTAAAATTGTTTTATCCAAAACTCTTGGATCTTTTGGGATCACTTTTCCAAACCAAGAAGAATACATTCCAAAGTTCTAAACCCTTGTAGACATGTTCTCTACTACTGATTTGTGGAGTCAAGGCTCTACGATTGAGGAAGACCAGAATTGCATATTTTAATGGTTGATCGGTGGATGCCGATGGAAGATCATCTTCTTATGGGTGGTGATCAACTGCATAACTTTCTATTTAAGATTCAAAGAATCTTATGCATTATACTTAGTGGATATCTATGTAGGTTGTAAGTCATTAAGTATATATCTTATCTTTAACAGTGTTGAATTAAAGGTCTTGCCCAAAAGTGAATTTTTCTTCTATTACTTTTTCTTAATTTCTTTAAAAATGTTAATTTTAACTTTATTTCTTCCTGTTTGGTTGGGGGATTTAGTTTGAATTTGTCTTTAAACGATCTTGCATGGTCACTTTAAATTAAATCACATTAAAATTTGGTAAAACGTGAATCGTTGTTGAGTAACCTAAGATACAAGTAAATCCATATAACTCATGCCTTTTCAATTTCTTATTACAGACAAACTCAACCATGCATATTACTTATAGCAGTCTAAGATTTTTCCATATGACAGAAAAACTAAACCATGAATAATATATCTTGTCTTGTTGTGACTTAATGTTTTTCTTTATTGCATAAATATATTTTGTAAGACTTTCCATAAATGATAATTTTTTTGTTCAATCCTGCGAAATTGAACCATAGAGGAAACCATAATTTCATAATTATGTTATGTTATGCAAGACTTTCCATAGAGGATACCATATATGATATTGTTTATGCCCTGTACATTATCTACTAGGCTCAACATTATGTAATTTTAGGTAGACGACAACGAATTTTGTCAATTGTATATAACATGCCCGATTATGTCACCTGTATATAATGTGCCTGATTTTGTGACATGGCTTTATGGCTCTGGAAATGTGACATACCTATCTTTCCCCAACTCATTCATTAAAAAAAGTGCATCCTTAAACTTTTATATCCAAATGTCAATTGTTTCATGTATTGGCTTTAGTGATTTTCTTCATTATAGTTTAGTATGTATTGGCTTCAACTATTCTTTAATTTAATTATACAAATATATGATCAAACCGAGTGAGAGTTTCAACTTACAAGTCCACCCAAATAAGTTGATTATGCACCTCCAACTACCCTTTCGCAATAACTTCCATTAATATATATGCCATAAGTTGTGGATTATTGTAAATATGGAAGATATAATATGACAATGTAATAATGGAATATAGATTAAAAAATGCATTTCTTAAAAGAAACATGCTTTATTTTTATTTTTTATGAAATTATATTTGTCAAAGTATTAACTTCCATATTATCAAATTATGTTTACGTTGTATTGTTGTGTTAAAAAGAAAAATCGGTTCCTGGGGCATATATATATATATATATGTATGTATGTATAAAGAGAGAGGTAGGTAAGGAGGCAGAGATAGACAGAGAGAGAGAGAGAGACAGAGAGAGAGGTCGTCTTAGGTGAAGACCTCTTATGGCGCAGATGTTGTGCAAACCATTTTTTTTAAATAGTAAAAGGAATGAATTTTCCAAATTTTTTTCACCAAAAAATCAATCATAAAATGGGTGAGATGATCATAAAAAGTTTCGACGGTCGAAACTGCATATTTACACATTTTTTTTGCATATCACCGCCTCCCACCCACTTTTTGATTGAAATTTTTGATAATTATTTTTAAAATGACCTTCTCACTATGAAAATCATATCCATGAAGTTTTATCAAAAAAATCATTTTTAATAATTTAAAAAAAAAATAGTATATATCGAAGCATGTAAGATAAGGAGTCCTTACATGAGACTCTTTGTGTATGTGTGTGTGTGTATATATATATATTGTGTCAATAAATTTTGATGTGTAGCCTTTCACGGACCAATGCTTTTAGTTATTATGGTATTATCATATTTGAAGAATATTACTATTATGAATTTGTTTTCTTAAATTATTATTGCGTACAAAAGTACTTTGTGTCAAAAAATATGTATAATGTTTAATAATTACTTTGTTTACTTGTGTAATATATACTTACCATTGAAATCATTATAAATTAGAATGTTTCTATTACGTGGTTGGACACACACACCTATAAGTAATATTATATTGTTGCAAAAATTTCATATTGAAAACTTAAAAAAATTGATGGTGATTCGGAATACTTTTTTCTGAAGACATTCAATGCATTGTGATTGTTTATAAAGCAGACTAGTATATAATTTGATTGTTTGTAAAGCAGACTAGTATAGCTAAATAATTTTTTTACATTATTTGCAAGAAAATATGCATTCTGATTTATCATATAAATTATTCTATATTTTATTTGTTTGTGTATGTTTGGTGTTTTGATTTAATTGTGGTGTTTGTTCATTATTTCAAACTTCACCTCCACTTCTAAGAAAAAGGTCCACGGTAGAACACATGGTACAGAAATCGATTGTCTTATTAGGAAATTTGGGGGTATAAAATTCCAATTCAATAGGATGTATTGTATAATAAACCGATTGGATTTACTACATACTGTTTCCCTAAGAATATTGGCTTTATTGTAGGGACTTTTGCAATATTAAAGGTGGATAAGGGGCGTATTGATGGGAAAGAGAATACATAAATGATTGATTAGATTTTAGGATATTTATTTTCTTCGTCTATTCGATTTAAAAAAAGTTATTTTGGTTTGATATTTTTAACTCAGTAAAACTTATGCAGTCCAAATTTAACTTAGACATCACAAATATGGAGGTTATGAGATATTTTAATAATGTCTAGTTTGAATTTTTAGTTTAATTTGTACTTACTATTAAATATGTTCTTTTTCTTTATAAAATAAGATGCTTGAATTTCAACAAAGCTCAGAGGTTTCAAATAAGGCTTCAATTTGTGAAAATATATTGGGAAAGTGGTCGGGGCATTTGAAGGGAATTGGTACTAGCCCCAGACTTGTGAAATCATTATGCATACACAATTTCAATATGGATAAGAAAAACTTGGAAATGACGATCATAGATTTAAAGATACTTATCCAAGGTATTGTGTCAGATTAACTAGCATGAAGAACGCATTACAACTAGAGAAAGATGTTTCCATTGAAGAATATTCATCCCCCTCAGATCTACTTGCATGATGAAAAGGGTTGTTAAGGAAACAATATTTTTTTTGCAACCAAAACTATCTTCTTTTGTAATGAAAAATTACGTTAAAAAATACTTTCAGCAACAAAAAAATAACTTTTAGCAATGGATTTTAGTCGTATTAAAATATCTTTTGCAATGCAATATTAGTATATTTTTCAATGAAATATTTTTTTCATAAGAATTTTTGCAAATGACATGGTAAGTATTTTGTAACAAAAATCTTACTCTTTTTCCAACAGACTTCTCTGTTGCAAAACATGTTTGCAACGATTAGAAGATTTCATTCCAAAATATCTATTGATGTAAAAAACTTGAATAGATCTAATTCTTTAATCACAGATAAATATGAGAAAGTAAAATAAAGTGACAAAAAGTTTTTAAAGTGGTTCATCTATGGAGATAATCCTACGTCCACTGTGCTTCTTATTGCCTTGTGTTTGCCTTTCAATCAAGTGCTCTTGATGAAGGGATTATAACGTATTAATAGCCCAGTAAGGAGACAAAGATATGGAATGCTAAATGATGGAATGCCTTTATAAATTAGGCATTTACATCAATACATAATGTCCATAATATTTCTGGTTGTTGGCATTTTGCTGGTAAAGTTGGTCGGCCTCCCTACTGTTGGTCAGCCTCCCTACTATTGGTCGGTCTTCCTAGTGTTGGTCAACATTCCAGGCCTTGGTCGGTGGTTATGCCTTGCTGACTAGGATTATTTCCACAGTGGATGACACATGTCTATTTATGATTGGTCCACGTAATTAGGTAATTTTTTATATCAACAGAAGCCCCCAATGTTCTATGCTTCATGATTATTTGAAAGTATGGAGAATTTAGTTCTGGTAATAGCTCGGGCTACATTTCTGATGCTTGGTCGGTTTTTGACTTCCCACACTTGTAAAATTATTAGCTTTGCTAATAGTGTGTAGTGTTGATGGAATTTTTGCAAATATCCAAAATTATAATGAGTAGTCTTGGGGAAAATACATCTTTTTTTTCTTAGCCACCAAAATTTCAATCGTTATTTCACTTTAATCATTACGTTCGTCGGTTTTCGAGGCAATCTAAAAAAGGTAGTAAAGTCCCGGTCATCTCTTTCCTCAAACTTGTTCAAGTTTTTGTGGCAATTTCTTGAGCTTTTGTGCGATTGTTCTTCTTATCCCAATGTTCTTGCTGAATCCTTAAGCTTTTGTAAGAATTCTTTCTCTTTCTTCTGTTCTCCATATTGAATCATGGTTTACTCCATTCTTTCTCTAGACGGATTTAGGAATGAATGGAATATACCTACTTGGGTGGATTTAGAACTCCCCAGTCCTCCTGTAAACCTTTTTTCTTTGTTTGAGGGTCATTGGATTCCCTCCCTATTTATTGCTGAGTGTGGGTTTAATTTCTCCCAAACCCGTTTTGTCTGGAATTTTGTCAATATTTTGATATAGTCCCTGCTAGGGTAGCCCCCAATACTTTAAGGTTTATTATAAGAGTGGCCCTTATGCGTGTGTTTCAAATCAAACCAATTTTCAACAAAAATTATCCAACTTTTAATTAGCAGCAAACCAAGTTGTGAAAAAACAATTTTTACTTTAAACCAATTTTACCTCGATTAATCCTAAACATGCATCTAGTGATTAAATCAAGTACAGTAAAATAGAGAATACTCACAATGTAGGATGTATGACGAAAAACCCAAGACGGGAAAAAACCTCGGACGACCCAAGCCACACAATCACTATGAATATGGAATTACAACGAACAGACAAAATACTCACTCAACGGCTCAATCTCCACGGGTCTTGACGCTCTTCGGATCTTCAACCACTCCTCTCACAGTGCCCACACATAAAGTCCTTCTTCCACGATACCTGTCCACAACACATGCATCCACGTACGTCTCGGTGTCCACCGAATGGCTTTGATACATCTACGATGTCGAACAACAAGTCCTTCTCTTTTCTTCACTGTAAAACCCAGATGTTCAAGTATAGAACAAACCTTCTTGGTGAAAGAGGATCACATAAACATATAGTAATGATAACTCGGATCTTTGCAAACTCTAAGGATGTGTTTAAGCTTTGAAACCTTAGAAAAACATGTGCAAAACTCGTACTGGATTGAAAACTGTTTTCCAGATTGCGCCTCTTGTAAATTGTGACGAAACCACGCTTCAAATAGGAAAACTTAATCATCTCGAAAAATGTGTCGCTCGAACGAGATGAATAGTCATTCACGCGACATAGCTATCTCGCTCAAACGATACGAGTTGTCGTTCGAACGACGCGCGTGTCAGTTTGACTTTTTCTTTAAAACTTTTCTTCAAAAAGAGATCCAATTAAGTCAAACTCTTTTTCGAGCTTATCAAAATAAGACGAAGTGTAAAACATTTAAAACAATTTTAAAAACATTTTAAAATATTTTACCTTATAAAATTACATCCTTATCTTTGATAAAAATAATTCCGAATCTCATTAACAATATGCATTCATATCTGTGTGATCTCGGAATGAAATTAACTTGAAGACGAATAAACATGCACCAGTTAAACTTCGGCATGATTAATTCTTTGAATCTTTGCCGCAACGTCTTCAATTTCTTCAATACTTCATAGACCAAATGGGATCGTGACAAAAATAAAATCTCCCTATGACATATTACAAACACATTTTTGTTCAAGGAATTAAGTCAAAATAATACAGGGACTCTATTAGAAATTTATGTCCTTACAAATCTCCCCCTTTTGACTATTCTAGGACAAAACTAAACTAGTGAAATGCCTAAGCTGGGCCGTCAAGCCATATGATGCCTAAATCCCATCCCATAAACCCAAAGTAAAAAATTACAGGACACGAACTAGTATATGCAGCACCGGTAATTGATCCTTTTACAAGGTAGGAGAAGACTTGTAGATAACATTGAGGAATTATCCTCAACAATAGAGAAATTATGGCTTAATCTCTCTTATGGAAGATTAGGGCTTAATCCATGGCCGCCCCACCTGCCCCCTTCCTGGGGGTGGGTACATCTTCTAACACAGTAGCCCCCTCTCTCAACAATGAAGCCAACAACCAACATACCACCTAACTCGTAAATGAAGTAGTATAGAAAAATCCACTATCATTTGTTCAAGTGCTAGGTTCACAAGAGAGTAGAAGACAAGATTTACAAGACATATCCTCTTACAAAGGAGAACCAATAATAATATATGAAGACCACAAGTTTCAAGATATGGCAAGACGTTTCAAGCATACAATAGTTGGTAAATTCTCGCATGGTAGACCAATAATTGATGACATCCGCAAGTTCTTCTCCTCCCTTCAACTAAAAACCTCTTCTCATATTGGTCTTATAGACTAAAAACATGTTCTCATTAGAATGGATCACGACGAAGACTTCCACAGACTTTAGTTGAAACATATATGGTTTATAAATAACTATACCATGAGAACCTTTAAATGTGATCTTGAGTTTAACCCCATTAAAGAATCCTCAATTCTCCTATCATGGATTCTTCTTCCTCTTCTGGCAATCCACCTATATAATAGAGATGCCCTATTCTCTATAGCTCAAGTAGTAGGCTCCCCACTTAAAATAGATAGATCCATAGATTCTCTAGCCTGGCCAAGCCAAGAAAGAGTGTGCATAAAAGTTGATTTAAGGAAGACTTTACCATCAAGAGTATGGATTAGTAACAAAGAGAAAAGGATAGGATTCTGGAAACCAATTATGTTTGAAGATCTCCCTCCATTTTGTTTTTTCTGTAAAAAGAAAGGTCAGGTCTAAGAAAAATGCTACATAAAGAAGTCAGATGAGGCAACAGCCAAATAATCTACTCAATTGGAACAATAGACTAAAGTGCCAACAAAAGAATGGGTTCAAAAGACATTTTACAATAAAGGGCATAAAATAGGATAAAGTAAATAGAAGAAGGATAATTAATCATTGAGAAGTACAGTCAAATAGTGTCAAAACAACTGTTAATAACAACATTCATGGATAAAGGACCCAAAGCTCAAAGGCAGGTTGATAAGGAGACCCAATGCACTGATGAAAATCAATATACAGTGGATGAAACCACTGACCTGGTAGCTAATCAAATTAACCAGATGTAGACCTGGAAGTTATCAGAAGAAGATATGGAGAATCAAGGCATAGAAAAGGAAAATCAAGTGGATGAAATCACCGAAAAGGAAGGATCTCAAGGAACTCTTTTGCAGCCTAGGCATTGTTTAGATAAACAAATGGAGAATCGTGGGGAGAATCAAGAAAATGGAACTGAAGTAAATACCTCAGAGAGGATTATTGCAGTAAAGAAACAGAACGGGTCTGTAGGTAGTGGATTAATTTTAACTAGTAAAGAAGAGGGACCAAATATAATTCAATAGGTGCATAATACAAGTAATGAGGAGGTGCATGATATTAGCACTTATAGCCCTAAAATGGAATCCTCATACAACCATAAAATTAATGATCGAGCTGGTGGATTTACAGTAGTATCAAGGAAATGTTTTTTCTAGAGGGGTAAACACCAAAGTCCAACCATATGGCTCTATCAGGATTTTAAGGTCACACTCCAAATCTCCATCCCTTTACAAGTCTAAATGATTGGTGCATTGATATTGAATGATCGAGGTATCTCTAAGAAAGGTGCTTTAAGGAGAATAAAGAGATTGAAGAAGATCCATAATCCTCGCCTGATTGTTTGGTTAAAGCTAAAGCAGGAGATGAACAAAATTAAATCTTTTTGTTTAAAACTTGGTTTTGGACCATATGTATCTAATCAAAACAATAAGATATGGTGCTTCTTTAAAGAGGATATAAAATGGGATGTAGTATATGATATGAACCAATGTGTTATAGTTAAAATTAACTTATATGATAATACAGTTCAATGTAGTCTAGTTTATGCCAGTTGCAACATAATTGACAGAAGGAAATTGTGGGATCATCTTAATGCTAGCAACATAAATACCCCATGGTTGATAGGTGGGGATTTCAATATAGTAGTTGGGATAAATGAAAAGGTAGGAGGAAATACAATCAATTTATGAGCAATGTATGAATTTATTGAGTGCATTGAGCTCAATGGTCTTATTCATGTGGCTTATCAGGGCTCGAAATTCACCTGGCATAACAAAAGGGATGTGGAGCATAGTATATGGTGTAGACTTGATAGAGTCATATTGAACCAAGCCTGTATGGACATAAATGTTAACTGGAATGTTTCCCACCTAAATAGAAAGTATGTCTGATCACCCTCCTTTATTGCTTAGAGGAGAATCCCAACCAAAAGTTATCCCTAGAAGTTTTAGATTCCTTCACTTATGGATAACAAAAGAAGAATGTGGAGAGATAGTGAAGAAGACTTGGTAGGAGGTGACTTACCCAAATCCTATTTCAGCAATCTCCTTGAAAGTAAAGGCCATTAGGAAAATATTGAGTGTATCGAGTAAATCTGCATTTGGAGATATCTTTCAACAAGCTAAAAATGCGGAGGATGACCTTTTAAATGCAAAGGTTTCTTATGAGGAAAATCCAACAGAGGAAAAAAGGAAGGATCTTAATAGAGCGACTGCAATATATAATCAAAAACTTAAAGCTGAGATAAAATTCTGGACCCAAAAAGGCTAATGAAAAGTGGGCTGCAGAGAGTGACAAAAATACAGCTTATTTTCACAGTATGGTGAGAGGTAAGAATAAGAGGCTCAATATTTAGAGAATAAGAAACAAAGAGGGAGTTTGGGTTGATTCTAAAGAGGAAATTCAATCAGAAGCAATTAATTTTTTCTCCAACCAGTTTCAATCAGAAGGTGTTATTGACCAAAATGGGTATGAGCGAGTATTGGAAAATATCCAAAAGCAAATTTCTGAGGAAATGAACAAATCTCTAGTTCAGTGCCTGTTATGGAGGAACTGGAAAATGCAGTTAAGGGTATGAATGCCAAGAGTAGTCCTAGAGTTGATGGATTTGATGGATATTTCTTCATCTTTTTCTGGGAAGAAGTCAATGCAGATTTATTGAAAGCAGCCCACTCTTTCTTTGCAGGTAAATGCCTCCCGAAAATATGCACCGCAACAAGAATTGCCTTGATTTCCAAAAAAGATAATCCTCAATATTTTAATGACTTTAGATAAATCAGTATGCAAAATTTCATAAATAATATTTTCTCAAGGATCCTCAATGATATAATTTCCAAAATTCTTCCATCATTAATTTCCCCAATGCAGTCTGGATTCATAAGAGGGAGATCCATAACAAAAAATGTTCTCTAGCTCAAGAGTTTTATGTATAGAGTGAATAAAAAGAACTGGGGAGGGAACATCATAATGAATCTAGACATGGATAAGGCCTATGATAGAGTTAATTGGTGATTTCTAATCCAAGTTATGAGGAAGATGGGATTTTGTGAACAATGGTTAGACCTGATTTGGAGAATCATATCAAATAATTAGATAACAATCATGATCAATGGGGAGAATGTGGGATTTTTCCATGCCACTAGAGGTCTAAGGCAAGGGGACCCTCTATCCCCAAGCCTCTTTTTAATTATGGTTGATGTGCTATTAAGAAATCTGCATAATCTGGTCTAATCTCAGGGGTATGTTGGATTTAAAATACCTCTTTCTTGTCCAAAGTTTAATCACTTGGCATTTGCAGATGATCTGATCATATTTAGTTATAGGATGAAGAATGAAATTAAGAAGCTTATGGAAGTGTTGAATTTTTAAGAAAAGTCCTCCGGATAGTTGGTGACCAAAAATAAAAGCTTGATGTTGGTCTAAAATAAAATCAAGCCCAAATCCCAATTAAATCTGAATATGATAACTTCTATGAAGATTAAGAAAGGTCCAATGATTTACCATGGATGTCCTTTATTTAGTGGAAGAAAGAGGATTTTCTACTTTGAAGACATGGTGCAAAAAGTGAGAAATTCCTTATCTGGATAGAAGGCTAAGTACTTATCTACAGGAGGGAAGCTAGTTCTTATTAAATCAGTCCTAGTCTCAAAGAATCTATACCTGTTATTTGCTTTAGCTCCTCCAAAGGCTATTATAAAAAGACTGCATAGTGTTATGGTCAACTTCTTTTGGGGATCCAACTTTGGAGAGGAAAGACATCACTGCTGCTCATGGGACAAGATTTCAAGACCGATAAAAGGAGGATTGGGGATTAGAGCTTTACAAGATATTGAAAAATCTTTAAGTATTAAGTTGTGCTGGCACTTTAGATCAATTGATTCTCTTTGGTCTTCATTTATGAAAGCATCCTACTGTCGAGATTGTCATCCTACCATAGCTCCAAGAAGAAGTGGAGCCCACTTATGGAATAGAATGTGCTCTGTGAAAGAGATAATAAAAGATAATATGCAGTGGCTTCTTGGGAGATGGGAAATCTGTCTCTACAAAGATAACTAGGGTGTTGAAGACTGCAAGAAGTCTGATCCAATAGCTAACTTCCCAATAAATAAGCTCTGGAACTCCAGTAAATAATGGGATACGACCAAATTAGAGAGAAGTTTCTCTACAGCTCTAGCAGCTAAAATCAATGGTTTTAAGGAAATATGGGTGGACCAACTGGACAAACTCATATGGAAGCCTAACTCTTCTGGTATCTTCACTATATCTTCATCTTGGGAGATATGCAGGGCCAAATACCCTTCCCAGATTAGCTATAAATTCATATGGCATAAGCTCATCCAGAAAAAAATCTCAGTATTTTTGTGGAAATTGCTTATCAATTGCCTTTTAACTGATGATAAGATTAGAACCATTGGAGTTATAGGTCCATCGAAGTGTCACTTTTGTGTCAATCCAGATGAGGAAAGTGTTGACCATTTATTTGGGACTAGAGATATAGAAGTGAAAGTATGGAATCAACTAGCTCAAGATATTGGAGTAAAGGGAGCAACAAGAGGAGTTAGAAATCATCTTTTTCATTGGTGGACTCATGACCAAAAGCCCAATCAAATAATTAACATTCTAATTCCAGCCCTGATTTGTTGGTGTTTATGGATTCATAGGAACAAACGCAGGTACGAGAATGGCTCTCCTAACGTTTCCTCTATTTTTTTTTAGGTTAGACAATTACATAAGCTTCATAAAACTTCAAAGGTTACTCAAAGTTCAACCCTTAGGATCCAAATTAAATGGATGACTCCACCAACTGGAATTCTAAAATTAAACATAGATGGAAGTGCCTCAGGAAATCCAAGAAGTGGAGGAGTGGGAGGCATTCTTAGAAATCAAGATGGTGATATGGTTTGGGCTTTTTGTGCCCTTATCAGGGAAGTTACCAACATGGAAGTAGATTTCATCGCTTTAAAACTTGGTTTGGAGTTTTTCATGGAATTAAAGCCCAATGATATTATAATAGAGAATAATTCAAAAATCCCCATCGATATTATTCAAGGAAAGTAAAAAATTCCTTGGAAAATATCATGGCTAATTCATCAAATCACAACTCTATTAAAAAGGCTAAAGTATACGCTGAATCACACTCGTAGGGAAGGAAACCAAGTAGCAGACTTATTAGACAAAAGGGGAAGTATGAAAGGAGAAAAGTATTTTCTGATAGTTTAGGGGACTTTCCAAGCCGTATAAAGGGTTTGATTAAAGTAGATGTGTGGGGTCTTCCAAATTTCAAGAATGTCTAAGTGTAAATGGGGTTTAGCGCTTTTCACTGCTGGGTTCAAGTTAGTATTAATTGTTCATGTTTCTTTTATTCTTATAAGGGCTCTCCATTATAAAGAGCCTAATTTAAATTTAAGCCTGAGATTTTCTTCAGTTGAGTTAAGTCATGTAAGCTATTTAGAGGAAGCAAGTTCTTATATTTTTTCCCCTGGAGAGGATTTTTCTCTATTGATCAATAAGACTAGTGGGGGTTCCGTCCCTCTTTCTTTAAAAAAAATGTAGCACCGGTAAGCAGGAACTGTCTGAATGTGATGTAGACTTGAAATCTCAAATTCCTGAAGCATACCTACACACATGAAACAGACAAATAAATACCCAGTGAAGTATGGTGTAACAAATGAAACCAATATATATATATATACCCAAATGATACCAATTTTACAATAGATACCAATATGAATGAACTCTGAAAAATCATTTGCTAAAAAATTGAGCAACAATATGATGCCAATTTGTAAAATATGAAATCACACAATATTTAAATCTAGATATTAAAAAACATGCTGAACAAAACTCCCCCTACATCACATACATCTCTCCCCCTTTTTTGTCTCGAATGGACAATTCGGTGAAAAGATAAACCAATCAACAAGTATCTAGCATGAAGATATTCCAAATAAATATCGCTAGATAATCATGAAACAACTAGCTAAATATGATCAAGTAATGACAAATCAGTAGCTAGTAAATAAATGAACCACACAAAGAATATAGCAATGTAATCACGTGTGATAAACGGAATCATATGCAAAATACCAATTTTGAAACAATAAAACCTACATATAAAATAGTCAGTCCAGAAAGCTTCTAGCAGTACCAAAAATATCACAAAATAAACCAGTGGACTGCAAATAAAAAATAAGTAAAGATTTCCAGACTGTCGTTCGAACGAGCTAGGGACGTCGCTCAAACAAGACGAGGACGTCACTCGAATTAGGCTTGTCGTGTTGCTTGAATGAGGTCTTCTCGCGACAACCAAACTTTCCCAGATTTTCAGAAATATAATAAATTTTTTCCCAATGAAAACATTTCCAAAAAAAATGCCAATATGGGGTTGACAGCAGCAAAATAGTGATAAAACGGTAAGCTTTTTACCCAAAATGCAAAAACGCATAAAAACTAACAATGTGAGTTACATGTAAACATAGTACGTATGTGCTTAAACATGGACATGGAATGTATGGGCATGAAACTACAACAAATGAGCCACAATTCCAACACATCGAAATGATCAAAAAGCTCTAATTGATAACAATAAATCATCAAACTTTATCATAGCCATATGACAATTAAAGTGTGATCTTAATGAACTAAACATACTACATGCACACAAATTCAGAATTTTGACGATTCTACAAACAATACCATCAAATTGAAATGTTTCAATATTAGGATTAGTTGTACAAACCCATTTAAATTTTCTCCAACCAAACTCCCTTATAAACATACCTTTTCAAGTTCTTTTGAGGTTTCTAGCCTTCTCAACTTAGAGAAAATCTTATTGTCCCTTTTTCTTAGAATTTTGCCATTTTCTTTTGGGCTCTTTTAAATGGTGTCTTTCACGACGAGTTAATTTTGAACTCTCGCAGCCCTTTCCCATGAATCACTCATCATTTTTTCAATTAGGTACCAATTCAAATCCTCACGGTAAACGTTTCTTACATGCACACTTCTCCATAAGTCTACTTACGCATAGATGACAAGATTGAGATAAGAATGCCTCACTAAATTCAAATATGAAAGAGAAGTCAAATATCCTAGAAACTCGTGTATGCGTGCAATGTTGGCATATATACAAAGTCGAATAAAAATGCATATCAACTTCAAAACAACCCCATTTGAATATAGGTTAAGATCATTCTAAGCATCGTTAATAATGACCAAATGTCCTAGCCACATGGATAATGATATGATGGGGGGTCCAAGCACATCAATATGCCACATCAAACATGTAAACTCAAAAACAAAAACAAAAACACAACCAAACAAAAAAAAAACTATTTTCGGTTTTATCAAAAATAAAATATTTTTGTATTTTTCAAATAAAACTCAAACAAATGAAAAATATTATACAAAGACATAAACATGTCATAACACTAGTAAGAATATATCATGAAGAAAAACTAGCGTATGACAAATAATATCATGCAAGCAACTATCCATAAGAAATAGCATGTGACCAATCATGTGCAACCATGTGAGAATCAACCAACCTAGCATTTAGCATCTCCAAAACGGATTTCCTAACGCAAACTGGTGTATACCTAACAAAACGGGTTTTGGGAATCGTTGGGACACTACGTTTGAACTTCCTCAAATCCTTTTTAAGATCATAGCAAAAACTCCTAAGGTGACCTTTCCTACCACAATGCGAACCTGTGTAAACTCGACAAGGAACGGGACCTTTAGGTTGAACTTTTCTAACACCATCAAATGTGATTGATACTCTAAAACAAGTAATGGTTTTGGCATTAGCAACGATAGCATTATAACAAGATGATCTATTACCATCACTACACAAACTATTCGAGTCATTAGAAATACTTTTAAACTTCAAAACTTTGGACTCAAACTAAAAAATAAGATCCTTAAACTTTAGGGACTCCTTCTTTAAATTATCAATTACCCCTAGAAGGTTATCTCGCTCCCCCTCAATGTGAGCAAACTTATCCCTAAAATCCTTTCCTCATGCCACAAAATCACTAATTGAATTATTTTCCTCAATTACACAAACCCTAGAATTTCTCAAATCCTCTAACTCATTTTCTATAACGAGGACTCTATCACCACTCTCCTTTTTTTTTCCAATTTTAATATATTAAAATCATTAAACAAGTAACCAAACTTCTCACGACAAACATCTCTTTGAATTTGAAATGTTTGCAAATATTCAATCATATTTTTAAAATAAGAATTTTCTTCCTCCAAAACTTCAATACGTTTTGCAAACTTTAAATTCAAACGATGTTAATCGTCAAAGCTTAGAGAATCCAACGTGAGAAAACAAACACAAGAGAGATAAACAAACACACGGGATCACAAAATAAATACATTTTGTTTTCTAGCTCTGATACCAATTTGTAAGAGTGGCCCTTATGCGTGTGTTTCAAATCAAACCAATTTTCACCAAAAATTATCCAACTTTTAATTAGCACCAAACTAAGTTGTGAAAAATAAATTTTTAATTTAAACCAATTTTATTTTGATTAATCCTAAACATGCATCTAGTGATCAAAGCAAGTAAAGTAAAGTAGAGAATACTCACAATGTAGGATGTATGAGAAAAAACCCAAGACAAAAAAAAAACCTCGGAATGCCCAAGCCAGAGAATTGCTATGAATATGGAATTACAACGAACAGAAAAAAGACTCACTCAACGACTTATTCCCCATGGGTCTTGACGCTCTTCTGATATTCAACCACTCCTCTCACAGTGCCCATGCAAAAAGTCCTCTTTCCACGATACCTATCCACAACGCACGCGTCCACGTATGTCTCGGTGTCCACCGAATGGCAGATACGTCTATGATGTTGAACAAGAAGTCCTTCTCTTTTCTTCACCACAAAACCCAGATGTTCAAGTATAGAACAAACATTCTTGGTGCATCAAGATCACATCAACATATAGTAATGATAACTCGGATCTTTGTAAACTCTAAGGATGTGTTTAAGCTTTGAAACCATGGAAAAACATGCGCAAAACTCGTACTGGATTGAAAATTGTTTCCCACATTGCACCTCTTGTAAATTACGATGAAACTACGCTTGAAATAGGAAAACTTAATCGCCTCGAAAAATGTGTCGCTCGAACGAGATTGAGCAGTCGTTCGCGTGACATAGCTATCTCGTTCGAACGATACGAGTTGTCGTTCAAACGACGCGCGTGTCAGTTTGAATTTTTCTTTAAAAAATTTCTTCCAAAAGATATTGTAATACCCCGTATTTTTATGATATCTATTTATGGGATTAATTAAATTAAATGTGTATTAATTGGAAATTAATCCGGATAAAATATTAACGAGATGTGAGTTAGTATTTGATTAATTAAATTAAATGTGTATTAATTAGAAATTAATCCGGATAAAATATTAACGAGATGTGAGTTAGTATTTGATTAATTAAATTAAATGTGTATTAATTGGAAATTAATCCGGATAAAATATTAACGAGATGTGAGTTAGTATTTGATTATAATGTGTATACATGGCAATATATGAATATTGAAACTATTGAAATTTGTCGTGAGATTGAAATACAGCAATTTGGAATTTTATTGAGACGCGACCGCGTGTGACAGTCGCGTCAGGAGTATTATTATTTAATTAAAAAGTGAATTTTAATTCTATTAACCGTATGGTCGTTTTGAGTGCGCCAACGCATCCGGAAGGGTCGAAATAGTCAAAAAACACTAGCCGGGAGTTTAGTTTGGGTCCCGGGGCATTTTTAGGCCATACCGGCAACGTAAAAGGGTAGTTTGGTAATTTTGGAATTTTGGGAATTAAAACCCACGAAAATTAGAGTTAAAAATCTGACTTAGTCTTAACCCACTAAGCCATTTCCAACCCCAATCTAGGTAGTGGGCTACGGGAGAAGTTTAGAAACCTTAAACTTGCCAAAAACCAACCTTAACCACCATTGTCATCCTTAGAGAAAAGCTGGTAGAGAGAGAGAGAAAGAAAGGAAAATTCTGCAGAGGGAGAGAGAGAACAAATCAACCTACATCAATCCAACACCAAATTCAGAGAAATATTAGAGGCAAGTGGTTTAATTTCATTATTTGCAAAGAATGTTTCTTCCATGCGTAGGAAATTATGAAATTGTATTATTTTGGGAGTTTGATAAAAACCCATTGAATTGGAAGTAGAAATTTATATTTTGATGAAAAGATTTCATGTAGAATTGTGTTAGGATGATTATTCTGATAGAAATACGTCTTGTATATAACAAAAACGGATTTAATTATGCCCTTTTGGTGATTTTAAAATTTTAGGGTTCATGTTCATGGGATTTGGGGATAAATGAGGAGAATTGATGATTTGATGATGTTTAGGAAGATTTGACCCTATTTAAATGTTTTATTATGACCTACGAATGTTTAGTATGGATTATAAACCTTAAAATAATGTTGGGACAATTTTGATGTGGGATTAGAATTGAAGAAAATTTGGAAAAACGAAAAAGAGAAATTCTGGGCTCGAAACTGGCCTCTTGTTAGAAGACCTGCCCAGGTCGTTCGAACGAGCTCGTTCGAACGAGCTCGTTCGAACGAGATTCTAACGAGTTGACATTTTGCCTTCTAACGAGAGGGAAGTTCATTCGATGCCTTTCGTTCGAACGAGATCTCGTTAGATGCCCAGTTCGTTCGAACGAACTCTCGTTCGAACAGCCTCGTTCGAACGAGACTTCTAACGAGCTGACAGTTTAGGCTTTTTGGCCTGTTTTGATTTCGCGTGTCCCGTAACCTTGTTTAAATGTAGAGACGACATTTCCTTGATGATTAATTGATATATTTGGGATATAATGAGGAGTAAAACATAGAAGGTGATTTGAACTAAATGGAAATTTTGGATTAGGACGTGAGTGTCTATTACGACGTGAGAACAATTGACGGCTGGAATAAATACATTAACCGGGAATATGTAAATTGTGTAACATTGAATATTGGTATAAGAATGAGAAGTATACCACTAATAAAATATGTTAAGTACTAAGATGTGTGCATGCTTAGTATACATATATGATTTTATGTGTATGACATACCTACCATACTTGCTATCACGGGAGGTTTACGTTCGCTTAGGGCCATCTACTCCTTGTGTGCCCGGATTTAGAGTGGTACCTAGAGGACATAGTTCAACAGAATGACTTAATTGTGAGTTATTAAGCCAGCTGACTATGGAGTGTAGGTATGTACGTGACCATGGATATGTTGAATTATGTTCGCCTCCATTTTTGTGTGTGGTGTTTATTCTATCAATTCTTGAGAGATTCGGAATTTGTAATCCTTATGTACGTGATGTACCGGGATGGATAGCAGAGTATGTGTGCACCACAGCTTAGTCTCGGGTGCTTGTATTGTATATTTATGGCGTGACTAATATACACTTAAATTAATGAGAACTTTCATGTTGGTATTGTGCGTATAAATACAGAAATGCTTTGAGTAACTATAAAGGGATAACCTGTAATAAATTGTATTGCTAATATTGAGAATCTGAGTTTAAGTAAAGCCCCCTACTTAATTGATGACGTTAGTATGTATGATGAGAACCGAGTAGAAAGGATAGAACTCATGACAGTTTAGTTAGATAAAAATATTACTTAGATGGGTACTATTCGTTAGGAGTGCACAATTAGTCGAGAGGTGAGTATTTCATGTGAGTGCACGTCCTAACATGTATTTTGCATTCGTTGTTTTAATCTTATTAAAGCACTTGCTATTTTAAAATACTCTCCACTTTCGGGCTCTGACCCGTTTGCTTTCAAATCTACTTTTTGTAAAAACCATTTTAGGTGCCCAGCCACAAGGACACCATGCATAGGACTTTCATTCAGGTGACGAGCTGTAGTTGTTTGTGGAAGTTACAGGACTTTGTTAGTAGACGCTTCATCTATCTTGACTCTATTCAGATTTCATCAGTTGTAGGGCATGTCGCCCATTTCTATTAGAAACACTTCATATTTCAGATTTTCAGACTTTTGGCATGTAATTAATTCAGGTTACTTTGTTTGACTTAGTTCAGTTGTGGGATTGTTCTGAGGAGTTTTTCCTCCGGACTTATTATTATGTTGTTGGTTATTCTATTGTTTCGTTATGGTGAATGTTGTTATTCTATCATTATCCTCTCATTGCATGTTAATCAGAGTTAACTTAAAATTTGGCAACTCACTTTTTAAATACTAGGTGGTTAGTAATCATATAAATGTTTTCGACAGTGATGCTATTAACTGAACCAACTTGGCATTTTGTATTAATTTAATAAAGGAGTAGCTACCCGGTATTTAATTAGTCGGGGTGTCATAGGTGGTATCAGAGCATCAGGTTCTAGCGTCCTTTAGGATCTGTACGGCTTATTATGTTTCCGCTGAGCTTTCTTTGATATAGAGCCCTAATACTAGGAATGTTGTGTTCATCTCTATACATTGGGAATTCGTACTTCCGCGATTTGTTTATTTGAATGATGAACTCATCCAAATTTACTTAAATTTTCAGATGGACCGTCAAGAATAACTAGCTAAAATGGTTAAGGGAGTCAACGGACAAGATCGACTCACACCTCAGGTATCCCCAGAGAGAATATCAACCGCCGAGTTAGCAGGTATCGTGGCACAAGCGGTTACCACTGCAGTTTTACAATACCACGAACGCAACATACAATTTAAAGGAGGCAAAAGACCTAGAGAGGTTAGCCAAATGCATGTGAATAAAGCTGAAAAATGTGCGAAGACCCCAAAATTGCAACAACAAACTACCCAAGACCGAGTCAGTTCTAATCAACAACGTGGTAAAATGAAGCAGTTTCGAAAGGGGAATAAGGTCCCAAGTCAGTAAGGACGATACCGTCAGCAACAGGGTCAGAGGGGGAGTAACTTCAGAGGCCGATGTTTCGTGTGTGGCAAGCATGGCTATAAATGCCAGGATTGTCCTGATAGGGGCAGGACCCCACAGCAACAGGGTGCCCGACAGGAGTTGCAGAGACCTATGTTTCCCGCCTCCCTCCCAGCACCAGCTCAAGTACTAGCCCTACAAACTTTTCCTGTAGCTCCAGTGCAGCAGGGGCAGTTACAGTACAGACATATCTATAATATCAACCAGGCAGCCGCCCCACAGGCACCACTCGCGATTTGGGGTATGTTTTCTATCCATGAGACTTTTGGGTTGAATTTTGTTTGTTACTGGGACAACTCAATTGTTTTATAATTACATATTATGCGAAGACCTTAGGGTTATTAACAGCAACATTGAGCACTGTAACGTAGGTAGACTCACCACTGGGGAATGGTTCATTTTCTTTAAATGCCGGGGAGTGGGGGTAGAGATTGGTAGTTTGGTATTACCCACAGATATGTTAGTATTAGAGATGACCGAGTATGATGCCATTATTGGTATGGATTGGCTAGTTGCGTACCGAGCCATGATTGACTGTTTCAGTAGGAGTATTATCTTTTCCATTCCCGGGCAGGAAATGTTTTTAGTGGCGATGCCTCGTCCTGAGGGAGGATTGTCCACTCATTTGTACTATATAGAGGAGGAGACCTCTAAGGAAGTGGTGATACCACTTGATTCGATTCCAGTTGTTTCTAGAGTTTGCCGACGTATTTCAGGATATACCTGGATTACCTCCGAGTAGAGAGATAGACTTTGTGATCGACTTGACACCGGGCACTCGGCCTATTGCCCGCGCACCTTACCGTATGGCTCCAGCTGAGATGAGAGAGTTACGGGATCAGATTGAGCAGTTGTTGGGTCAGGGGTTTATATGGAGGAGTACTTCGCCGTGGGGTGCCCCTGTGTTGTTCGTAAAGAAGAGGGATGGATCGTTGAGGTTGTGTGTGGATTACCGAGATTTGAATAAGGTCACGATACGGAATAAGTATCTATTGCCCCGAATTGATGACTTATTCGACCAGTTGAGAGGAGCTTCTTTCTTCTCAAAGATTGATTTGCGGTCGGGATACCATCAGTTGCGTATCAGGGAGGAGGATGTCTCAAAGACTGCGTTCTTAACGAGATATGGTTCTTACGAGTTTCGGGTTATGCCTTTTGGCTTGACCAACGCTCCAGCAGTGTTTATGGACTTGATGAATAGGGTGTTCAGAGAGTTCCTTGATCAGTTCGTCATTGTCTTCATTGATGATATTATGGTTTACTCCCAGACAGAGGAGGAGCACGCCGATCATTTGAGGCAGGTTTTGCAGATGCTACGTAGGAATGAGCTGTATGCAAAGTATGAGAAGTGCGGGTTTTGGCTGAAGGAGGTCCAGTTTTTGGGACACATTATTTCCGACCGGGGGATATCTGTTGATCCGGGGAAGGTATCCGCGGTGAGGGAGTGGGGACAGCCCACAACACCAACTGAGATCCATAGTTTCTTGGGCCTAGCAGGGTACTACAGGAGGTTCATTCGGGGATTTTCAAAGATAGCGGGTCCTTTGACACATCTGACTCGTAAGGGTGTGCCATTCATCTGGAGTGATGCCTGTCAGTTGGCATTTGATGAGTTGAAGGATAAGTTGACCTCAGCACCTGTGTTAGCATTACCGAGACCGAGAGTTGAGTATCTAGTCTACACCGATGCGTCCTTGCAAGGACTTGGAGGTGTATTGCAGCAGGAGAGTCAGGCCATATCTTATGCTTCCCGTAAGCTAAAGCCTAATGAGAAGAATTACCCCACTCACGACTTGGAGTTGGCGGCAGTTGTATTTGCCCTTCGGATTTGGAGGCATTACCTTTTGGGGGAGAAGTTTCGATTATTCACGGACCACAAGTCCCTACAGTACCTATTCACGCAAAAGGAGTTGAATATGCGGCAAAGGAGGTGGCTTGAGTTCGTGAAGGATTATCAGTTTGATATCCAATACAACCCGGGGAAGGCTAACGTGGTAGCCGACGCATTGAGCCGTAGGCCAGTAGATGAGGTCGCAGGGGTGTGGAAGTCCAAGTGGAAGGAGTTAGGACACCAGGATGCAGTGGCCCGTTCATTCATGTCAGTGATGACGGTTACACCACAGATTGTCACGAGAGTGGTAAAGGCACAGGCAGATGACTCGTTCTGTCAGGAGCAGATAGTTCGATTACTATCAGAGGGAGCCGAGTCCTATACCGTTAGCTCAGATGGGGGATTACGATTCAACGGCAGACTGGTAGTTCCAGAAGGGGAGGAATTGCGACACGAGGTGATGGCAGAGTCGCACGGCTCACGGTTCGCGGTACATCCCGATGGGGACAAAATGTACCAAGATATGAGACGTCAGTATTGGTGGAGCGGGATGAAGAGAGATATTGCCGTGTTTGTTTCTAAATGCGCCACTTGTCAGCTAGTAAAAGTGGATCATCAGAGACCGACAGGACTTCTACAGCCATTAGAGGTCCCGATGTGGATGTGGGAGAGCATATCCATGGATTTTATCACGGGGTTGCCTACGTCACAGAGGGGTCACGACTCCGTTTGGGTGATTGTGGACAGGTTGCCCAAAGTCGCTCATTTTCTACCCGTAAGGATAGACTACACTACGGGACAGTATGCCCAGCTCTTTATTTCGGAGATAGTGAGACTTCACGGTGTGCCCCTAAATATCGTGTCTGACAGAGACAAGATATTTGTTTCACGATTTTGGGAAAGTTTTCAGGAGGCCATGGGCACGAAATTGCGATTGAGTACGGCGTATCACCCGCAGACCGATGGGCAAACCGAGTGTACAAACCAGATGTTGGAGGACATGTTGCATATGTGCATCATTGATTTTGGAGGTGGATGGGAGCAGTATCTTCCACTGGTGGAGTTTGCTTACAACAAATCCTACCAGTTCACTATTGGCATGGCTCCATTTGAGGCACTGTACGGTAGACCTTGTCGCTCCCTAACATGTTGGTTGGAGGTGGGGGACAACAAACTACTTGGGCCGGAAGTGATTCAGGATACTTCGGCAAGAATAGAGCTGATACGGAGTCACATTCGGGTAGCTCAGGACAGGCAGAAGAGCTATACTGATGCGAAGAGGTCCTTCGGGGAATTGGCAGTGGGGGACCAGGTTTTGCTCAGAGTATCTCTTATGAAGGGGATTATGCATTTCGGGAAGAAAGGGATGTTGGCACCGAGATATGTGGGACCATTTCCTATTATTGAGCGGATTGGGCCGGTTGCGTATAGACTTGGGTTACCGGAGCATTTGCATCGGATTCACGATGTGTTTCATATTTCCTCGCTAAGGAAATATCTTAGAGACGATTTGGATCATTCTCACATTGCTTTGGAGGACATCGATCTCCAGCCTGATAGCTTCTACGAGGAGGGGCCGATTGCTATTTTGGACCGACATGAGCGGAAACTGCGGTCAAAGATAGTCCCGTTAGTGCGTGTTCAGTGGCGACATCATAATGTCGAGGAGTCCTCATGGGAGCGCGAGGATGAGATGCGCGAACGTTATCCAGAGTTGTTTCTACTAGGTACTTTCTAGTTCCGAATTTCGGGACGAAATTCTGTTATTAAGGGGGGAGTATGTAATACCCCGTATTTTTGTGATATCTATTTATGGGATTAATTAAATTAAATGTGTATTAATTGGAAATTAATCCGGATAAAATATTAACGAGATGTGAGTTAGTATTTGATTAATTAAATTAAATGTGTATTAATTGGAAATTAATCCGGATAAAATATTAACGAGATGTGAGTTAGTATTTGATTATAATGTGTATACATGGCAATATATGAATATTGAAACTATTGAAATTTGTCGTGAGATTGAAATACGGCAATTTGGAATTTTGTTGAGACGCGTGTGACAGTCGTGTCAGGAATATTATTATTTAATTAAAAAGTGAATTTTAATTCTATTAACCGTATGGTCGTTTTGAGTGCGCCAACGCATCCGGAAGGGTCAAAATAGTCAAAAAACACTAGCCGGGAGTTTAGTTTGGGTCCCGGGGCATTTTTAGGCCATACCGGCAACGTAAAAGGGTAGTTTGGTAATTTTGGAATTTTGGGAATTAAAACCCACGAAAATTAGAGTTAAAAATCTGACTTAGTCTTAACCCACTAAGCCATTTCCAACCCCAATCTAGGTAGTGGGCTACGGGAGAAGTTTAGAAACCTTAAACTTGCCAAAAACCAACCTTAACCACCATTGTCATCCTTAGAGAAAAGCTGGTAGAGAGAGAGAGAGAAAGAAAGGAAAATTCTGTAGAGGGAGAGAGAGAACAAATCAACGTTCATCAATCCAACACCTAATTCAGATAAAGATTAGAGGCAAGTGGTTTAATTTCATTATTTGCAAAGAATGTTTCTTCCATGCGTAGGAAATTATGAAATTGTATTGTTTTGGGAGTTTGATAAAAACCCATTGAATTGGAAGTAGAAATTTATATTTTGATGAAAAGATTTCATGTAGAATTGTGTTAGGATGATTATTCTGATAGAAATACGTCTTGTATATAACAAAAACAGATTTAATTATGCCCTTTTGGTGATTTTAAAATTTTAGGGTTCATGTTCATGGGATTTGGGGATAAATGAGGAGAATTGATGATTTGATGATGTTTAGGAAGATTTGACCCTATTTAAATGTTTTATTATGACCTACGAATGTTTAGTATGGATTAGAAACCTTAAAATAATGTTGGGACGATTTTGATGTGGGATTAGAAGTGAAGAAAATTTGGAAAAACGAAAAAGAGAAATTCTGGGCTCGAAACTGGCCTCTCGTTAGAAGACCTGCCCAGGTCGTTCGAACGAGCTTCTAACGAGTTGACAGTTTTCCTTCTAACGAGAGGGAAGTTCGTTCGATGCCTTTCATTCGAACGAGATCTCGTTAGATGCCCAGTTCGTTCGAACGAACTCTCGTTCGAACAACCTCGTTCGAACGAGACTTCTAACGAGCTGACAGTTTAGGCTTTTTGGCCTGTTTTGATTTCGCGTGTCCCGTAACCTTGTTTAAATGTAGAGATGACATTTCCTTGATGATTAATTGATATATTTGGGATATAATGAGGATTAAAACATAGAAGGTGATTTGAACTAAATGGAAATTTTGGATTAGGACGTGAGTGTCTATTACGACGTGAGAACAATTGACGGCTGGAATAAATACATTAACGGGGAATATTTAAATTGTGTAACATTGAATATTGGTATAAGAATGAGAAGTATACCACTAATAAAATATGTTAAGTACTAAGATGTGTCCATGCTTAGTATACGTATATGATTTTATGTGTATGACATACCTACCATACTTGCTATCACGGGAGGTTTACGTTCGCTTAGGGCCATCTACTCCTTGTGTGCCCGGATTTAGAGTGGTACCTAGAGGACATAGTTCAAGAGAATGACTTAATTGTGAGTTATTAAGCCAGCTGACTATGGAGCGTAGGTATGTACGTGACCATTGATATGTTGAATTATATTCGCCTCCATTTTTGTGTGTGGTGTTTATTCTATCAATTCCTGAGAGATTCGGAATTTGTAATCCTTATGTACGTGATGTACCGGGATGGATAGCAGAGTATGTGTGCACCGCAGCTTAGTCTCGGGTGCTTGTATTGTATATTTATGGCGTGACTAATATACACTTAAATTAATGAGAACTTTCATGTTGGTATTGTGCGTATAAATACAGAAACGCTTTGAGTAACTATAAAGGGATAACCTGTAATAAATTGTATTGCTAATATTGAGAATCTGAGTTTAAGTAAAGCCCCCTACTTAATTGATGATGTTAGTATGTATGATGAGAACCGAGTAGAAAGGATAGAACTCATGACAGTTTAGTTAGATAAAAATATTACTTAGATGGGTACTATTCGTTAGGAGTGCACAATTAGTCGAGAGGTGAGTATTTCATGTGAGTGCACGTCCTAACATGTATTTTGCATTCGTTGTTTTAATGTTATTAAAGGACTTGCTATTTTAAAATACTCTCCACTTTCGGGCTCTGCCCTGTTTGCTTTCAAATCTACTTTTTGTAAAAACCATTTTAGGTGCCCAGCCACAAGGACACCATGCATAGGACTTTCATTCAGGTGACGAGCTGTAGCTGTTTGTGGAAATTACAGGACTTTGTTAGTAGACGCTTCATCTATCTTGACTCTATTCAGATTTCATCAGTTGTAGGGCATGTCGCCCATTTCTATTAGAAACATTTCATATTTCAGATTTTCAGACTTTTGGCATGTAATTAATTCAGGTTACTTTGTTTGACTTAGTTCAGTTGTGGGATTGTTGTGAGGAGTTTTTCCTCCGGACTTATTATTATGTTGTTGGTTATTCTATTGTTTCGTTATGGTGAATGTTGTTATTCAATCATTATCCTCTTATTGCATGTTAATCAGAGTTAACTTAAAATTTGGCAACTCACTTTTTAAATACTAGGTGGTTAGTAATCATATAAATGTGTTCGACAGTGATGCTATTAACTGAACCAACTTGGAATTTTGTATTAATTTAATAAAGGAGTAGCTACCCGGTATTTAATTAGTCGGGGTGTCACAGATATCCAATTAAGTCATACTCTTTTTGGAGCTTATCAGAATAAGACGAAGTGTAAAACGTTTAAAACACTTTTAAAAACATTTTAAAATATTTTTCCTTATAAAATTACATCCTTATCTTTTATAAAAACAATTCCGAATCTCATTAATAATATGCATTCATACCTGTGTGATCTCGGAATGTAATTAACTTGAAGACGAATAAACTTGCACCAGTTAAACTTGGGCATGATTAATTATTTGAATCTTTGCCGCAACATCTTCAATTTCTTCAATACGTCATAGACCAAGTGGGATAATTACTAAAATAAAATCTCCCTATGACATATTACAATCACAGTTTTGTTCACGGAATTAAGTCAAAACAATACAGGGACTCTATTGGAAATTTATGTCCTTATAGTTATCAATGGTGTTCATAGGCTCAATCAACTCCATAGGACCCACATAGGCATTCCCGAAATCATGTTTTGTTATAAGTGGGTCACTCGTGATAGTAATTACTATTTAAAAAGTAGGGATGTAAATAGAGCTTTAGTTTTTAACCTTCCTGGCGCCAATAGGGATTACTTTACCATGGAGTGATTGCAAAAAAATGGAAATATGTACCCCTAAAGGGGGTGGAGTGTACAATGGGCCAAAGTGCCCTCAGGAGGGTCACGGGATAGGTTGTTTTCATTCTCACATGACTTTATTAACAATTTTTCTGCTGTAATACTAATTGAGTTTTTTTTTTATAGTTGACTGGAAGAGAAAGTGTCACAAGGAAGGTGAGGCTAATCTTACTGAACTTAAATTTCGTTAGGGTATTAACCAAAATATTGGGGAAGAGCATACGAGGTCAGCCTCTTGTTGAATTATAAGAATTCCACAGCTTCCTTTATTGCTCGTCCTACCCCTGTTATTCCTTCTCTCCATATCGACCTAGAGAAAGATCCAGTTTCCACTTTTTCGACCACTGAATCTGGCAGCAGTGAACTTGCTTCAGGCGCTTCTTCATCCCTGTACTCCGACCTTCGTCTTATTACTGCTATGGAAAAGAGAAAATTCCCCAATATAATGGGAGATGTTGCTTCCCTTGGTTCCACTAAATCTTCTACTAGCCGGGCCACTAATAAAGAAGATGCTGGGGAAAATCCCCTAGAAAAGAAGGGTGGGGAGTCCCTTATCAAACGTATAAAAAAAGGTCTTCCTTCCAGACTTACTGAAGGAACTACTTCTACTGCCGACCAACAGAACTTGGTTGATTTACTTGTTGTTTCTACTGGCTCTCCTATAGCCATAGGTCCTGGATTAGCCAGGCAATTGATAAGGTATGGTACTTTGCCAGATCACAGGGGTGCTTCCTCTGCTATGCCCCGTTTGAAAATTTCTGAAAGGGCTGCACAAAGCCTTGTCTTGTTATTGATTTCTTATACTAATTTGCAGTTCCTATCCGATTTCAATCATAAGTTATAGAAGGACGATGCACTTCATTCTTCTTTAAATGACGTAGAAGAGGATTTTGAATGCCTGAAGAAGTCCTTTCTTAACTACAAATAATCCTTGGAAAATGAGAAGTAATCCTGTGAGAACAAAATAAAAGTTGCCAAGGGATCTTAGAAGATGGCTGAAGATGAGGCTGTTGCAGCTCGGGGATAAGTCTCACAGTTGAAGAAGAGCTTGGAATCTAAGAAGGCCAAGAGGGTGAAGGCTAGGTAAACCTCTTTTAATAATGGATAGGAGAAATTTATCGCAACTTCTTCTATCAAGATAAAATATATGAAGAAGAAGTGATACAAGGATGGTTGGTCGACTGCACTTACTAAGGTTGGTACTCCTCAAGAGTTTGAACTCTTCTTCATACATGACCCTTGTTACCCACCAAAATCAAATGAGGAAGTTGAAGATGACATGGGGTCAGGGGATTCCACTCGTGTTTTGGAGTCTACTATCGACCAATTATAGATAGTTCTGATTCTTCTCTCCTATCTACCTTAGAGTACGTCACTCCATCTATTCCTGCCCCTAATCAAGATGGAGTTACTATTGATAGGTAGAAGGTGTAGATTTATTCGGTAATTAGCCTTTTCCTTTTTTGTCTTACTTTTTTTTTATTCCAATGTACTTGTAACTTTTCTTTATACCAATGAAAATGAGTATTTCCTTCACATGCGCTTATCACCTCTTCACTGCTTCTTTATGACATTTATTTTATTATTGACTATATATCTCTTTATTCTTATAGTTCATGGCCAAAATGGAACAATTATCTTCCAATGATTCAGATCTACTCAAGTGCTAAAACAGTTTGTTCAAGGCTGGTCATATGACTTTAATCGAGGAAGAATTATCGGATTTTCTCAGGGCTGATGCCTCTTTCCAAGCAAAAGATGCGTATATTTATCTCAAGTTTCTTCTTGATCGGGTTGTGGCCAATAATGTGGCTTACTTTGAGATGATTTAAGAACTTCATGAAGATCATAATTAATCTAAGGCTCTCCTTTACGGTGATTATGAGGCCAAGTACAAGGCCTTAAGTAGAGCTCGAGGATTTGAGTAGAAGTTTGAGAAACACCTTTCTGTCTTTAGGAAGAAAGAATTCATACTTAAGTGTGAAGTTGATGAAGCTAGAGCCATTGCCAAGCTACTAGAGGAAGGAAACAACAATCTAAGGGATGAACGAAACTTCTTGAAGGTTCCTTCTATAACTGTTTCTATTGATAAAGGAGTTTCATTTTTGGAAAATGAAAATGCTAATCTGAGGGAGGAACTAGAGGCTTTAGAAAATCTAAATCTACTTTCTCCTCCTGATCAAGATCTAGATCTGGACGAGCTACGACTGATGAGGGAAGGAATTAAGTCAACAGATGCTCATAAATCAAGATACACAAATAAAGGTCAAGAATTTAGCCATTGCTGAGATGTCTCAAAAGATCCAAACCCAGGGCAAGCAACTTTCAACCCAGTTTTCTCAACTATATACCAAAGAGGGAGTATTGAAGAAACTGCAACACCAAGTTGAGAGATTAACTTTCCCATTTCACAAATAGCTCAGGGAGATCTGGATGAAAGGATATAATTAAGATCTTGGTCATTTTGATGACCTCTTTAGTCAGGCTTAATGTGAAGGTTACAAGGGGGTCTGGACCAATTGCTTGATGGTTATGAAGGTTGACCAAGACAACAAACTATGGTACTGGGATGATCCGGGACTTTTGGAGTGTCAAGACCCTCCCTTTAAACTAGATGTCAGCTGGGTCCCTGTAGAAACCATTCCTTAATGCTCGATCTCCAAATATTTAGGAGATTATGGTCTGCATGATGAGCTGGAAATAGTTTATCCTCCTCATTTGTTTAATACTCTAAGTATTAGTAAAAGGATAATGCTTCATGATTTTACCTTTATCAACTCTCCATACACATTGGATGATCCTCCAACAGTCATGGAACCAACACCGAGTTCCTCCAAAGTTGAAGGAAAGCGTCCAGTTGAATAATCCTGAGAATATTTTGTTCATGTATTTCATATATACACAATGTTTGCATGTGATTATCATTAATATAAATGAAATGAAATTTATTAACTTATCTTATTAATTTCTGGATGCTTGAATGACTTTGTTCTTTCATTAGTTCTATTGATACACTGAGGAATTTGCCTAAATTTAGTATCAATTACCAATGAATTATCATAGGTTCTACTGATATACTTATGTTTCTAAGTTTAATACCAGTTACCATTGATGTGGCCATAGGTTCCACTAGTGCACCTAGATTAAAATCCAAGTTTATCACTATTCACTCGTGGAATTTCCATAGGTTATACTAATGCACCTAAATTTTTAGGGTTAGCATTAGTTACCAGTGGTGACCAAGCGTATGTGGAATATGTGTCTTCATTTTTATTTAAGAACCTTCACAACGTTCTTCCTTCATTTTTCTCAGTTTGGATAAAACTTGTTGATTTTTATCCAAAGTTTTAACCCTAATGTTTCTTGACCAAGTACCGAGGACTTAAAATCCTGTTTTGACTTAGATTCGATCAAGTATCGCTTTTTTTGACAAAGTTCGACCAATTCCTACCGACCAAGTATTGGGGGATGCATATCACCAATATCCCCCCCCCCCCTCCCCCCAATTTGAAAAATGAAAAAAAAAACTTTTTATTGATACTGAAGCAAATTGATTACAAAAGATATTGTTTGCTACATTATTGGTAGTACTTTCTACGATGTTCGACATTTTAGGGATTTTTGAATTCTCCCCCCTCCAAAGTTTCAATTCGATAAGTTCCTAGTCAAAAAACTTCTGAGAAGCAATTAGGCCCATGCTAATTGGCTTCAAGCCTGCTGGTCTTCTAAATCAACTTTTTAAGTACATAATCCACCTATTTTAAGTTGGTCGGCTTCACCCTCTTGTTATAAAAGCGTGCGGTTTGTTGTTGATAGGTAGCATTCCTCAAGGTTACATCTTTGTGCACCTCTTCCATCATGTCCATGTCTAGCTTTCACATCAAATCACTAACAGGAGAATCAAATTTCAACACTCTATGAGTTGGCAAACCTATTTCAGCTCCCGTAGCAGTTCTTGGAGTTGTTCGATATGCCCACAAAACTGAGTGTAATTACTTTATCCAATTCCCTTTAGCATTATCAAGTCTTCTCTTTAACCGATTTAGAAAAATTTATGTTCGTTACCTAAATTTACCCATTCCTTTGAGGATGAATTGGAACAGAGTACAACTTTGATTCTTGGATTGGGCACAGTATGTTGCAAACTACTCATTATCAAACTGGGTACCATGGTCAGTGACAAAGGCATATGGCAAACCATATCTACAAATGATGTTTTCCAGATGAACTAATACACCTTTTAATAGTGCGTACTTGTACACCTTTTCATGGTCAGTAATGAAGGCATATGGAAAACCATATCTACAAATGATGTTTTTCCAGATGAACTGGTACACCTTTTCATAGGGCATATCGACTAATGGTTTTTGTTCGACCCATTTTGTGAAATATTCAACAGCTATGACCAAGTACTTAAATCTTCCTCACGTGGTCGACAATGGACTGACCTAGTCTATCCCCTAAATAGAAAATGGCCAATGTAAAGTAATGGGGGTCAAAGCTGTATATGGAGTTTAGTGAATATTGGAGAACTTCTGGCACTTATCACACTTCTTTGTAAAGGCTGTATAATCTTCCCTCATAGTCGGCCAATAATACCCTTAAGTATTCATGCACTATAATAATGATTTTCCTGCCATATGAGCTCCTCAAGATCTTTCATGAACTTCTTTTCTAAGATCTTTAACCTATATTAGGTGAACACAGCGATACAGAGTAGCTGTTAACCCTCTCCTGTATAGAACTCCTTTGTCTAACACATACCTTGCCGCCTTATACTTGAGCCTTTTGGCCTTAACTACCTCAGCTAGCAGAATTCCTTCTTCAATATAAGTTCTGATGAGATCCATCTAGGATGGTCCCATATTATTGTAATGAAACTAATCATCAAATCTTCATTAATACTTCAAGTGGCCAAAATTTTCGATGGGAATGGTTCAATTAAGCTCAATTCTGGTTACTGATGCTAGCCGAGCAAGTGCATCATCTTGGGCATTCTCTAATTTTGGAATTCTTCTCATCTGAACACCAGGCGGTTTTGCTATAACCTTTAATGACTTGACTAGGTATCTTGTCACCAGTTCACCTTTGGCTCCATACAAACTCAAAATTTGATTCACCACCAACTGAGAATCACTATGTGTCACAACTTGCTCGACATTCAATGATTGAGCGAAGCTTAATCCTATAATGAGAGCTTCATATTCTACTTCATTATTTAAGGCCTAAAATTGGAATCACAATGCATACTCAATATCTATCCCATCGTGAGTGTTGAGAATAATACATGTTCCACTTCCTGTTGCATATGATGATCCATGTTCACACAAGTTCCATATTGGTATGTGATTGTCAAACCCTTGGTCTGACAATATACCATGATGGAATACTTTATTCCTTGCCTCCTCATATCTTTGAGCTATCCTTTTCATCTTGGTTGATTGTTCTATTAAGTCGGTAGCTTATTCTTCTAAGCTCTCCCCCGCAGGGGTCTGCTTGTGATGTTGGTTAGTGATGGCCTCAGTTGAGCTTTCCACTATTGGGGTTTGTTTTGCCCATCTTAGATGTTGCTCGGGGACCTCCGAATAAATGAATTCTGTAATGAAGTCGGCCAAAGCTTGGCCCTTTAATGAGGACCTTATCTCATATATAATATCGTATTCCCCAAGTTTTTCTGCCCAATTCACTAATCTAGTAGAATTCTTAGGTTTATGCATAGCTTTTTCGAAGAGGCATGTCAGTGCATACCATAATGGTATGCGCTTGGAAGTAAGGTTTCATCCGTCTGGATGCCTCAATTAACGCCAAAGGTAATTTATCCAATTGTGGTATCTAATTTATGCTCCTTGAAAGGCTTTGCTGGTGTAGTAAAATGGCTTCTAAACTCCATTATCTTCTCGTATTAAAGTAGAACTTACAGCTGACTCAGAGACGACTAAGTATAAATATAATTTTTCTTCCAAACTAGTCGGGAGAGTAATGAGTGTGATCCCAGATACTTTTCAACTCTAGAAAAGCTTTCTCGAATTCATTATTCCATTAAAAAATATTTATCAACACTTTAAATAATGGTAAATGCATGTCTGTAGCTGGGGACACAAATATGTTTAATGCTGTCACTTGCCCAATGAGCCTTTGCACCCCCTTTTTATAGGTTGGGGACTGCATTTCAATCAACGCCTTGATTTTGTCAAGGTTAGCCTAAATTTCAATCTAATTCAGTATATACTCAAGAAACATGCCTTCTTGGACACTCAATAAGCACTTGGTCGGATTCAACTTAATCTGGTGCTTCTCCATCTGATTAAAGGTTTGGATGAGGTAAAAAATATGATCATATTTTTTTTTACTTTTTGTTAGCCTGTCATCTACGTATACTTCCATGTTTTGCCTATCTGGTCCTGAAAGACTTTGTTCACCAACCTCTGGTAAGTAGCACCTGCATTTTTTAAACCAAATGGCATAACATTATATCAATATGTTCCTCAGGGAGTAATGAAAGAAGTGCTTTCCCTATCCTCGGGCTTCATCTTAATCTGGTTGTAACCAGAATATGCATCCATAAAACTTAATACTCCATGCCCTGATTTAGCATCAACAAGTTGATCAATCTTGAGTAAAGGAAAATGGTCATCTGGGCAGGTTTTATTCAAATATGTGAAGTCCATACACATTCTCCATTTGTTATTTTTCTTTTTGACCATAATAATGTTGAACAACCAATCTGGATACTTCATATATTCAATGAATGAGGCTTTTTGAAGCTTTTCAACCTCCTCCTGGATAGCTTGGTTCTTCTCGGGGCTAAATACTCTACGCCTTTGCTTTACTGGCTTGGCATCCTTATTGATGTTGATCTCATGGCAGAGGAAATTAGGATCAATCCTACTCATGTCCTCGTGACTCCAAGTGAACATATGCTTTCTTTGTCTCTGGAATGTCACTAGCTCTTGTTTAAGAACATGGTCTAACATTGATCCAACATGTGTAATTCCCCTTGGCTTGTCTTCGTCTAAGATGATGCTATTTGTTGCTTCCACAATTTATCCTTTTACCAACTTTATCTCCTCTCTTCGATCTAAAGTTTCCACCTCAGATTCTCTATTGGGCTCAGTAATGTCCACTTGGTAAGTGGTGGTATTCTTATTTATTTCTTTTAGATCCTCTTGCTCGACAAAGGTGTAATAGCATTCTCGAGCTACTTTTTGATCACCCTTCACCACACTTACTCTAACGTTAATCGGGAACTTCAAACACTAATGGAATGTTAAGGGAACCTCTTTAAAGTTCTTCAATCATACTCTTCCTATGATGATGCTATAGGCTGACTACATATTCTTATCCAACAGAAATAAATGAACTTTGTCAATCTAACTAACTAGCCAGGTGCCGAGCAATACCTCTAGCTTGATTGTGCCCAACGGATAAACTTTTTCACTAGAAAAATTGATCAAAGGCCTATGGTACGGATCTAGTTGACTGAGCTTCAAATACAGCTTTTGAAAATAGGAATAAAATATGGTATCTGCTGAGCTATCATTATAAATCAACACCCTGGAAATGATTGTATCCTGGTATCTAAATTTTACCACCAGAGGTTCTTCACGGGGGTAGAGAACTCTTGACAAGTCATTTTTGGAAAACCCAGTTACCTACTTTTCTTTATTAACCTTCCTTGGTCTATTTTCTTTGGCTAGATTAATCCTCTGGATGTAAGAATAATCTAGGGACTCATTGAGGTAAGCTTTTCTCTTAGCGGTGTGATTTCCACCTCTACCATCTCATCTTGTAATCATTTGACAGTCAAAGGTACCAAAACTAAGTGTAAATACCTCACGCTCTGGTTGCTTGGGTTTTTTGAGTAAGTCAAAATCATCTTCAGGATCATATTTGTGATTTCTTTTCTTCTCTTCCCTAGGCCTTCATGGAGATTTTAACCTACGTCGAGCTCCTCTATCATCCTGTCGATCAAAAAACTTGTCCAATTTTCCTCGTCAGATGAGGGTTTCTATATCATTTTGCCGGTCTTTATGAAATTCAAAATTTATGGATATGTCCCTCTTTCTAACAGGCTCTCTTAGCTTCTCGGGCCAACGTACTTCCTTGTTGTGCTTAATTTCCTCCAAAACATGGTGAATGCCCATCGTTAATGGAGTGTAATTATTGTATTTTCGGAGCCTGTCATCGATCTTCTTTTGCCTTGAATCCTTCTGCTCCTTATGTTCCTTTTTCTCATTATTTTCGATTTTGCCCTCATATTTCATGCACGAGCCTTGTTTTCGTGCCATGGCTTCCTTGACATTCATTATCTTGGCTACTTTGGCCATTAATTTAGTCATAGTCTTGGGAGGATCTTTGGCAAGAGTGTAATAAAGTTTCTCGGGGAGCAGTCCACTCATGAGAGCTATAATAGTTATTTTTCCTCATCATCAATCACCTCTAAATTCTCATTATTAAAGTGAGTGATTTAATCCCTAGTTCTTTCTCCTAACCGCTGCCTCACACTTAACATGTGAGCTAATCTTTTTATCGGTTTGGGTCCAAAGAAAAAATTACCAATAAATAGTTTAGCAAGTTAGTTGAAACTAGAAATTTGTCCCTGAGGAATGATATTGTACCAAATCTGAGCAGGACCTGTGATTGTACCTGAGAATGCCCTACATCTCATTTCATCAGGAACAACATAAATATCACCAACTTGTTGATACCGCTCTATATGAAGAACATGATCTATTTTCCCACCATACTTAGGAGTAACCACAGGAGCTTTGAACTTTGAAGGAGTAGGAAAATCCACAATAACTTGGACAAAAGGAAACCCTTTAACAAAGCTTCATTGCAAAGGTTTCTTCGCCTTTACCATCTCTCTCAACCTATCTTCCAATCGTTGAATAGAGCCCTTCTCTGTACTATTGCCAAAATATAATTTATGAGTGGTAGCTCAGCTATTATGACCAACGGTTTATGCTGAGATCTCCTCTTATGAGGTATTCTCGGCATGGATAAATCATTGGGAATCTGATATTGATTGGGCTAAGCCCTCACTTTGATCGACTGGACATCGAGTATTCCTCGACAATGTCTTAGGAACATTTATATTCCCACTGGGTCCTAGACGATTAAAGGGAGATTCTCTTCTTAGTCTTTCTAAAGAACTTAATCTTTTAGGAGTAAAGTATTTCTCATCATAAGGTTATGAAGTTTTAAGAGAAGAAATTACTCCTGGGCGATAGGACGTGTCTCTGGTACTCCTGGATTGACAGTGCCTGCTAGTTCTTGGTGGTGGTGGAGACGTATTTCTATTCTTGTGACTAGATAAGGCGGGAGATTCATAGTGTAGTGTTTGGGCCAATTGTCTGATCGTATCCTGCATAGCCTCCTCTCCTCTAGCAAAACTAGCCAATATTCTAGTCAGATCATTATTTGTTGGAGGAACAGATGGAATAGAATGATTTCCATCGTTTCTCGCACTGGATTCAGTAATATCAGTTGTTTTTGGATTAATGAACGAGAATGAAAACGTTTAGAAATACATTCCCATAAATGGTGCTAATCTGTTGATGTAAAAAACTAGAATATATCTAATTCTTTAATTACAGATAAATATGTGAAAGTGAAAGTAAAAGAAAGAGACAAAAAAGTTTTTAAAGTGGTTCGGCTATGGAGAAAAGCCTACGTCCACCGTGCTTCTTATTTCCTTGTGCTTTCCTTTCAATCACTTTCCCTTAACGAAGGGATTACAACGTATTTATAGCCCAATAGGGAGACAAAGAGATGGAATGTTAAAGGATGGAATGCCTTTATAAATTAGGCATTTACATCAGTACATAATGTCCATAATGTTTCTAGCTGTTGGCGTTTTGCTGATAAAGTTGGTCAGCCTCCCTACTATTGGTTGGGCTTCCTGGTGTTTGTTGGCATTCCAGGCCTTGGTCGGTGGTTATGCCTTGCTGACTAGGATTATTGCCGCAGTGGATGACACATGTCTATTTATTTTTGGTCAAGGTAAGTGGGTAATTTTTGGTATCAACAATATTTATAGCAAATTAACTAATGCAAGGAAATTTTCAAAGAAATTATTTCGTTGATGAAGGGATTTAGCATAAATGAGTATTTTTTTACAAAGATTTATTTTCCTTGCTCAAGACCATAATTCTTGTAGTGCAAAGTTATCAATCCTAAATATCATCAGTGAATCCAAGACACTCAAATATATTAAAATTTAATTTAATATAAAACATATTTTGAAAAATATGAAAATGAGGGGGGGGGGGGGGGGGTATATGAATTCACTTATATATTAGGTCACACATAAAATCTTCAAGAATGAACCTTGTTCCAGTGGAAATGAATTTAGGAAGGATCCCATGCAAAGTGACATTGAATCAGTTGGTGTTGGAGGAGTGAATGCTAGTCGAAAGGTGAATTTATGACTTAATACAAAAATTTCCATAAAAGGACTTGATCCCAAACCTAGGGTGAGAAATGATTTTTAATTGAATGACACCATGGGTCAAATGGAAATGCTTTATTGAAAAATCAAGTACCATATGAAAATGGGAAAATACGATCAATTGCTTCTCGGGACCTTTAATTTTTTTCATCATATGTGAGTTAGAACTAATTTCGTTTTATCTACTTCTAACTATGTGGGGGTAAAGAAATTTATGTATTCAGCTATGAAATTTATTTTGTACACAGCAGGAGGTTTCATTTTTCTCTTAATGGGAGTTCTGGGTGTCGGTTTATATGGTTTTAATGAACGGACATTAAATTTTTAAACACCAATTAATCATTTGTATCCTGTGGATCCGGGGCCTGTGTTCCACACACTTAAGAAGAAATTCTTCGAAAGACCAGTTCTAGCCATGCCAGACATTAAAAAGTCGTTCGAAATCAATATGGACGCTTCTGCTCATGCTTTGGCCAGTAGCTAGTATTGGGATCTTTAGCCAAATTTTATCTTGATTAGGTTTAGATGAACATGCGAGATAAATTTCAAAGCTAAAATGGCAAACCAAGAAATCAAACCAAACATAAGAAAAATATGAGGAAAAATCCATTGTGGTCAAAATGTTTTTTTAGCACTGTTTAAGATTGGATAGACACATAACGACTTACAAATAACTTAAATCTCCACAACAAGAATATCTTGCTTCGGAATCCACCGATCATAGTTAGGAAATAGAGTTCCTTTCTTCTTCATCGGTAGAGATCAAATCTCCATAAGTACAACAATTGAACAAAACTCTATAAGGGTTTGAATGTGTATGTGTATATAGGGTTTATACAAACTCAATAAATCATTCTTGGGAATATGATTTGGAAAACCAAAAGTATTTTTCTAAACTAAAACTTGTGAGACTTTTGGGACAGGTATGAAAAATTATTTTATTCCAAAAATTATGAGAAAATGAGTCCACAAGAGGCCGCCTTTTTATAAAAATCTCAAAATTCTAGGCGAGGACTTAGTTCGAATGAAAATAGGGTTTCATTCAAACGAAATCAAGGCTTAGTTAAAACTATAATAATAATTTTTGAACGAACCACCCTTTTCATTCAAACGACCTTCAAACGTCAGATGCTCTACTAGGCAGATTTGAAGCTTGTTAGATATTTGTTCCGACGAACTCTCATATTCATTCCAACCAAAAGCTAACCTTGTTAGAATGTCATGGAGGTCTCATTATAATGAAAGTACATACCTCCTTGAAAAATCATTTTATAAAAAAAATAATTTTATAAAAAATTTCCTTGAATAAATTTTCTAGAAAAAAATCCCAATATAAAATGTATAATTATAAATTCTAAACCTTATACCATATACCTCCTTGAAAGTGTCATGAGGACTCCACGCATTTTATCTTTGGAATGTTGCTTGATCTTTAAATTGTCTTCTACAATCATTGGAATTGTATGAGGATGCGATTTTTACGATTTGTAATGGGATACGACAAAATAAATAAAAGATGCGAAATTACAAAAACTTGCTCTTATAAATATTCCCATTTGGTTATTCCACTACAAAATATAAATTGAAATTAAAACCCTATGACAAGTCCTACGAATTCCCTCCCAAACTCAAAAAATAATTACACTTGAGACTTTGTCTTCAACTAAAAATCCTCATATTGTATATTTCATGAGATCATCATCAAGGCGGAGCGACCTATAAACATGAAGCAAAAGAAATACCGTAGTGCACATGAGACTTTAAGGAAAAAACACTCTCCCTCAATTTGTTCTCCCCCTTTATTGTCCGTAATAGACAAAGGGTTAGAAAATAAGTATGAAAAATAACCACATGTAATGTAATTCCAAATAAGCAACCAGTTATTTTTTAAAAAAAATCAAATTTTTTGAGTATGTAAAAAGTATGTGTATAAAAATTACATATAGGTATAAACGTATCACACCATGTAATACGACTCTAATATATGAATCATGAAAGTGGAATATAACTGTGTGGATTTAAACCACAAGAAAATCAGCGTAGACATATGTAACAAAGTTGCACGAAGTCAATGAGATATTTCTAAAGAAAGAACCCAATTTCAACCTTAGATGTAAGAATTTTGTAAAAAATGAAATTGACTCGACTTATGTAAAAATGCGATGAATTTGAATGCTTATCAAATTAACAATGCCAAACTATTTAAGGTTTGTCAAGAAATCCAATGCGCAAACCCACTAATCTTCAACTTTATAACACCATCAAAATATCACATTTTTAAAGTATACACTCTCAAAATTTTGAAGTGTAAAAATAATTTTTCTAACATTGTTCATTGCATAGTTTTAGACTAGTTTGGCGTATCCCGTTACAAATCATTACGCACCGTCAAGACGAACCGAACTCAAGCATCTTCAAATTTCAAGACTTCCCAACATCCCGTAAAGATATAAAGTAATTTAGAGTTTAAATTAATTTGTAGAATTATGTTTTGGGATGTATATTTTTTTTATTAAAAATGAACAGGTCTTTTTATTTAAAAAAAGTATTTTTTATTTCTAATCTCATCCAAATGAGATTACATGCCATTAGAAACGAGATTAAATGTCGTTTGAGGTGTTATTTAAACGAGGGCATACTGTTTTGGATTTTTGGACGTCGTTATAAACAATACATATCTTGTTCGAACGAGATGACTATCTCATTACAACGACCCTTTGATATCGTTCGAACGATACCACCGCCTAAAAATTCGTGAACGTCCTAAGAATACCCATTTCATGTTTAGATTGTCTAATACTTTTGCCATATTAGTTTTTCCTTAACTTTTGCTAAAGTTACTTCACTTTTTGTGTTGGAAAAAAATGTTTAATTAACAAAAAAACATCTAGAACATTTAATGTCGTGAATTCATTTATACCCAATTTTTTTATACTTTCATAACCTTTGTGGATAAGGAATCTCCATGGATGACTTGTGATATCAGAAGGGAGTCACTACTAAAGACAAAGGCCGAGGATGATGGAGGACCGCGGTCTTGTGATTCTTACGAGGATCATAGTTGTTCATTAGAGTTTTGTGAAGATAAGCGCATTATACTTATGGAGGATATCAAGTAGTCTGTAAGTAGAATGTTTTGTAGATTTATAAAGTGAATAAAAGATTTCATCTAAAAGAGGTTTTTTTCCTTAAACTTTGCCTTTATTGAATGCTTGGTTTGATTTATCTATTTTATCCCTTAGTTCTATGTTTAGGAGAAAAAGATAAAATCAGTTTAACATAAGTGTGCACTAAAAGTGGAATTTTTATTGAGCATATTTGTTTCGCATTATTTAAGTGGTATTAGAGCCATCCACTCTTATAAGTGGTGTCAGAGAATACTTACCGCTTTCACAAATTGGCATCAGAGTCGGTTGTACTAAGTTATTATGTTAGATCATTGTTTAGTACTTTTTGGGTGATTTTTCTTTTCTCTCGATGGATTATCATAGTCTTGACCACTTAAATTGTTTGAATTTGGAGTTTTCTAAAAAATTGAAATTATTGAAACATAAAGTTCTCGTTTTAAATCTGCAATGGATATTTTGCAAACGGTTCAAAATCAAAGAGATTTCTTTCATGATAATCTTGTGGACATGGATCATGATTTTAAAATTTTATAATTGTCCAAGAAAGAGATTGAACATATGAAGAAGGTGTTCTTAAAACTTGAAGAGTCAAATTCTTTTACTTGAGTCTAAAATTTCGAAGTTAAAAGATAATTTAAAAGACTCGTGTAGTTTGAGTAGTGATGGTAATGGCTCACATGTTTCTAATGCTTCGAGTGTTAAAGCTAAGAACATTAATTTTTTAGAGGGTCAAACCGAATCCAAGGACGTTAGAAAAGGTCAACCCATATGTAACATTCCTCGTGTTTTCACATGATCCCAATGTGGTAGGAAAGGTCATCTTAGAGTATTTTGTTACAATCTTAGAAGAGGTCCTAGGAAGTTGAAGTCTAGTGTTTCCTTGGTTCTTGAATCCCGACTCGTTAATTGTATATCCATTTGGATTAGGAAATCCATTTTGGAGGAACTAGATTTTAGATTATTTGATTATCACATGCTTGCACATGATTTTTCTCTTGTTATATCACATGAATGATTGCTTGCATGTTTTTGTTTGTCATACTGTAGTTGCACTTCATGATATATGTTTGATAGTGTTGTGACATTTGTATATTTTTATATTATATTTTTCTTTTATGAGTCATATTAAAAAATACAAAAATATTTCATTTTGATAAAAAAAAATTGAAAAATACATAAAGATTTTTGCTTTTTGTTTATTTTAGTTTTACAAATTTGGAATGGAATATTGGTGTGTTTGAATCAAATTCACTCCATAATTTTCATGTGGCTAGGACATTGGTTATGACTTTAGATACTTATATTGTTCTTAGTCATGTTTTCATAGAGTTGTTTCGAACTTGATTTGCTTTACGAGTTCGAATTTGTATATGCCTCCGCACACACATGCACAAGCTTGTTGGATTTTGACTTCACCATGTATATTTGAGCTTGGTGAGATGTTCTTCCATCAATTTTATCATCTAAATATTTATGTGACTATGGGGGAGTTGTGCATGTAAGCACCGCTGACCATGAGAGTTTGTTTATAACTGGGAAAAATATGAGTGAACATGAGAAAGGGTTGCGAGAGACAGGTTGACTTGTCGCGAAAACAACCGTTTGAAAATAGCCCAAGAAATAACTAAGGCAATAAAATGGGTAATATTTTCCAAAAAGGGACAACATAGTTTAGTTTGTTTATTCTTCCAAAAAGAAATCATTTCAAAAGAAAAGAAAAGAAAATAATAAAAGGATATATGTTTATCTTTTATCTTTTCAGGGAGATTAGTTGAACATCAACGGGTTTGCACAACGAATACTAGTATTCTTATTTTTTCATGACGTTATTGATTTGTAGAATCATTAATATTCTAGGCTTGTGTGCATTTTGCATTGTGCTTGTTTTGTTCATCGAAAGTTCACTTTTTTTGTTACTTGTGGCTACAGCTTCATTTGATAAAGTTTTACGGTCAATTAGAACTTATTGAATATATTTGAATGTTTGGGTTATAATTCATTTGTATCGAGTTCACACCCATTCATTGCATCCAACACATTTGGGACACATCAATACTATGCTGATGTGTAACGCTTATGTATTTTGTGTCTGTATTGTGGTCGTTTATACTTATATATGTGTGCAGGATTTTCATTGATATATTTTGCAAATATATGGTATTCTATGTTGTATATATGATTTTTTTTAAAAAATAAAAATTTCAAAAATAGTTGGTGTTTTAGGGCCTTTGAGATGATCATTACACATGCTTGATTTATATCTTTTTGTGATGATATCTTATCTCCTACGTGATGCTTCGTATTTCATGCCTATGTTTCTACTTTTTTGTCTATTTTAGATTAAAAAAAGGGGAGCAAATTAAAATTTCATGAGTTTGATTTACGGCGGATAATTTATTTATGAGTTTTATTTTATTTCAAAGTCGGGGCGTCACGAGATATATGTTTTTGTATCATGCGTGTAAGTACTTAAAGCAAAATTCAAGACCCACGGATGAAGACAAATTGTGAGAAAGGGAAGAAAAAGAAGTTTGAATACAAAGAGACTTGTGTCATTCCATTCTAGGGTTAGGAAGGTTGTTAGGATTTTTGTCATAGGAATTTTTTATTTTAATTTGGTGTTTAGTAATATTTGTTTGTTTTGTACCGAAAGAGCTAAAGGGGGAAATTTCTAAGACAATTTTTTTTAACATTGTTAATATCAAAGTTTCATACTAGTTTGGCGTATCACATTACAAATCGTCACGAATTGTCAGGGCGAACCGAACTCAAGAATCTCCAAGTTTTAAAACTATCGAATATCTCGTTAAAATATAAAGCAAATAGAGCTTAAATTAATTTATGGAATTATGGTTTGGGATGTTTATTTTTTATCAAATACGAACATGGATTTTTATTTTCAAAAAGAAACATATTTATTATTTTTAATCTCGTTCAAACGAGATTGCATGTTGCTTGAAACGAAATTGCTTGTCATTGAAAGTCCGTTCATTATGTTTTTCAAACGAGGTTTAAACGAGGGCTTGTTGTTTTGGATTTTTGAATGTTGTTAGAAACGAGACATATCCCATTCGAACGAAATGCCCATCCCGTTACAACGACCCTTTGATATCATTCGAACGACTTGAAATTTGTGAACGTCCTATAAATACATGTATCGTGTTTAGATTGTTTAAGACTTTTACCAGATTAATTTCTGCATAAATTTTGTAAAAGTTTTTCACTTTTTGTGTTGGAAAATCAGTTTTTAATTCACAAACAAAAATCCTGAATAGTTAGTTTTGTGAATCTGTTTAGACCCTATAAAATTTTGTATACTTTTATACACCTTTATGGAGAAGGTATCTCCATGGCTGACTTGTGACACCTGCAGGTACTCACTGCTAAAGACAAAGGCTAAGGTTGATGAAGGAGTATGGTCTTTTGATTCTTGCGAGGGCCATAATTGTTCACTACAGATTTGTGAAGATTAGCGCATTATACTTATGGAGGATTTTAAGTAGTCTGTAAGTCGATTGTCTTGTAGATTTCTAAAGTGAATAAAAGTTTTCCCTCGAAAGGGGTTTTTTCCAAAAACCTTGCATTTGTTGAATGCTTGGTTTGATTTATCTTTTTTACGACATAGATGTATGTTTTGGATAAAAAGAAAAAAATGGTTTAAGATAATTATGCTCTCTCAAATTGGAATTTTCGCTAAGCATATTTGTTTCCTAATTATTTAAGTGGTATTAGATCCATACACTCTTACAATGGTATCAGCACATACTTACTGCTTTCAAAAATTGGTATTAGTGGTGGTTGCACGAATTTATTGTGTTAGATCATTGTTTAGTGCTTTTTGGGTGATTTTGTTTTTTAGTTAATGGATTCTCCTAGTTTTGAGGACTTAAATCGTTTGAATTTTGAAATCTTGAAAAAGAAAATTCTCATTTTAAATCTACTATGGATCTTTTACAAATAGTTCAAAATCAAAGAGATTTATTGTAATACCCCGTATTTTTATGCTTTCTAAATTTGGGGATTTATTAAATTTAATGTGAGATATTAATTTAATATAAATCCGAAAATTAATTATTTTTATAATTGCTAACGTGACGAGAGTTAGTAATCATTGGAAATTTGTTGAATACTACTAATGAGTAAAGTAATATATCATATTGCTTCTATTAAATGTCACGAGTGAATAAAATGACAATTTTGGCAATTTAAGTCGGGACGCGCTCGAATCGTGTCAGGACTAAATGTTGATTAATAAAAATGAATAAATTATAAATCACCCGTATGGTCATTTCGAGTACGCCAAAGTTTCCGTAACGGTCGAGATAGTCAAAATAATGTACCCGGGGGTTTAGTTTGGCTCTTAGGGCGTTTTTAGGCCTAATTGACACCCCGAGAGGGCGTTTTGGACATTTTACATTTTTAGGCTTGAAAACTCACGAAAATTTTAGAGTTATATCAGATGCTTAGGGTTTCCTTCTAGGGTTAACACAACCAAAAATAAGAAATGACCATTATAGAAGGAAGGAGAGAGCTTGGCCAAGAGTTCTAGGCCAAGAACCCCTCCGTTTGCGCCGCCGTCGCCGCCAAACGATAGATCGCGTAACAAGGATCACCACCGCACCGATTTCATCCACAAATCAGAAACAAAAAAAAAATTCCCAGGAAAGTATTTATCTTGATTAATTTCGTTAATGCTTCATTCATGTTAGTTTAGGGTTGATTAGGATGAGTTTCTATGAAAGAAAACCCATGTTGGAGATTAGAAATTGCATGTTGTAGTGATATAAATGATAATCTGGAAATCCCCTTCCCATGTAGAGGTTGAACCAAGGATTTATGATGGACTAGAAGCAGAAATTTTGGAAAAAAATTATTTGAATTAAGTTAAAGAAAAATTTTAGGGTTCATGAGAATTGTACAAATTTTGGCACTTTAATCCATGATTCTTGATGAAAACTCACATGCCTTACGTTGAATATTGTCCATTTGAGTTTAGAATGTTTCTGGTATAAATTTTAAGGAGTCTGGGAGTTAAAAATTTGGATTTTGATGATGTTGGATGATAGAACTCGTAACTGGTATTCTGCAAATTCGCCATACCTGTTTGATCGATTGATCGAACCAGGAGTATCGATCGATCGAGCTCCTGCCATCGATCGATCGACCCCTCCTGACAGACTCATATTTCCCCTTATAAATAGTTGAATTCAATTTAAATGAGTAATAATCTTTGGAAATACGTATTAAAATATTTTGGGAGATAAGAGAAGACAAGTAGGACTTATTAAAAATATGAAACCTTTAATGTAAGACAAAATTAACATTTTTTGGGGATGTTTACATCTAAGGGAAGATGGAACTATGTATTAAAGTGGGGAAACGCGTAGGGTAGTTATGTTGGAAAATAAATAACTACGTACTGAAATTTCACTTTGGAAAGATAAGAATCCATGAGTGTTACGTAGTAAGTTGGAAAAATCCCTCTAATTAAAGTAAGAAACGAATCGTTATACGTGATAACTAAACAATGAGAAATAAGGATAAATATCATAATTACGGGTTACGAGATGTACCTAAATTTGATATGGTAATAATAGTATATTTATATGACTGTGTTTATGTATATACTATATACGTATGAAAATCATGCCCGCGCTACTTGCTATCCCTGAGGTTACCGCGCTGGGACAGTCTTATCTCGATGCGCCTTTATGGGGGATATTGACTCGTACCCTAGAAGATAGAAATCCTTTGGTATAGGCTATCGGATTGATAGTCAGACGGTCCTAAGAGACGTGGGGGAATGTGCTGACCTCTTAGAGACTTAGAATCTATGCTTCGCCTCAATATTGTTTGTGTTTGTGTTAATACAGTTCGAGAGTGATTCCGAACTTGTATATCCCTTAGTACGAGTGATACGGCGACTGGATAGCAGAGTATGCCCGGACCATAATTATTATGTGGGGTGCTGTTAGAATATATATATATATATATATATATATATATATATATATATATATATATATATATATATATATATATATATATATATATATATATATATATATAAATACTCATATAATATATATATATATATATATATATATATATATATTTATATCTGGGATTTGGGAACTACCTGTTGTGTCTATGCTAAGTAAGAATGGAATAACTATTTCAATTTGGGAATAAGTGTTTGAAAAATATAATGTGTTACTGAGAAACTTTATTAGTAAATAAAGTTTAAATGAGAACTTTGTTGTTAAATGAAATTAATCTCTTAAACAATTGAATTTTCCAGTTTAAATCTTATGAGCAACCTAAGATAAGATAAGTTAAACCGTGGGGAAGGTTAGTGCGATAGGCGTGAACATTAGTAAAGAGGTGAGAATTTCTCAAAAGAGTGCCGCACTAATATGTTGTTGCATTGAGCAGTAAACAATTTAAATACTTGCTAAACAAATTTTAAATCGTTTTTACAATCAGGCTCTGACCCATTTCCATTTTCTTTTCTCTCTTGTATATATATATATGTATATATTACAGGTGCCCAACCACAGGGGCGTCTTGCATAGGATCCTTTGGAAGGAACGCGTTGCAGCTTAGGTGGGAGTTGCAAGCCTTTTGTTTAGACGACCTCATTTGTTGATTCCACTTTTAGCACTATTTATTCAGTTGGGCATGTGTCGCCCTTTTCCATTATTCAGTTGCTTATCGAATATTGTGATCTATTGATTTCTAGTATTTGTACTTTTGGACTTATTACTGTCAGGTTGTTTTACTTTAAGTTTTAATGTTGGGATTACTTAGTTGGATGTTTAATTAATTGGATTGTTTGTTCTAATATGTTTGTTAATTGATCCTTAAATTATTAATTACGTAAAGTTTTAAATTATTGATTTTAAATAAAATTTTGGAAAGTAATGTCTAAAATGGTTTTGACACTTAGCTTAATTATTTAGGGTGTTTAAATTGGAAAAGTTATTTTACGACAGTGATGCTAAGAATGAACCGACCGGTATTTAATTAGGCGGGGTGTCACAGGTGGTATCGAAGCATCAGGTTCTAGTGTCCTTAGGATCTGTACGGCGTTTGCATTTTTGTTATAGAGCCCTATTTTAGGATTGTTGTATTCTTGCTTTTACGATTACGTCTTCACCTATTTGAGATTTGATAATAACTATAGAATAATAATTTTCTTCACGTTTTAGATGCCTCTGAGACGTGCACCAAAGGATAGGCGTGTCCAAGACGAGTAGCTAGTAGCTCCAGCTCAGGGAACGATGAATGCTAATGAGGTACCCACTATTGTTGCCTAAGCGGTGAATGCCGCGCTAGCGGTAGTACAGCAGGCTCCACCCCAAGTTCAGGCAGTAGCACCAGTACCTGAACAACTCCCATCTGCAAGGGAGTGGTTTAGGGATGCCTTTCAGAAGGCGCATCCCCCTGAGTTCTCGGGTAGTTCAGATATCATCATCGTCAGCCAATGGAAGAAAGATATCCAAAGGCATCTGCGTATGTATGAGTGCACAGACGTGCAAAAATAGTTGTTGGCTTCATTTAAGCTAGTGGGGGCCGCTTTGCAGTGGTGGCAATCCACCACCACCTTGGAGGTGAGGGATACCATCCCGATTCAGTCATTCTGGGAGCGGCTTGACCGCAAGTATTTTCCATCCCCCATGCAAACTGAGATGAGGTGAAAGTTACTGAACTTAAAGAAGGAAAATTCTACTGTTGCTGAGTATGAAGAGGAGTTCACAAGACTTATCACTATAGTGCCAGATGAGGCACCCACTGAGGGCAAGAATATACTATTATTTGTGGATGGGTTATCTTGGAGGATCCGTCAGCACCTTATAGGGAATCTGTCTCTGGGTACCTACACAGATGTACTCAATGCCGCTTTGCTACACTGCTAGGATCACCACTTTCATCTACAGGGAAGCAAGCGGGCAGGAGAGTCCGGCCAGCAGGGCAGGACAGGGGGTAGTGGCACTAGTGGAGCACTGACATCGTAGGGGCAGACTCGTCAGCATGAGCAGAGTTCCCATCAGGGGGACCCTGCCAAGAGGTTTTGATCAGGTGATTCCAGGCAGGGATTTGGGGGATTTAGGCAGGGTCAGCATGGCCAGCCTAATCAGCAGTTCTAACAAGGCCAACACCGCCAGCAGCAGGGTCAGCAGCAGGGCCAACAGGTCCAACAGCGTTTTCATCAGGGCCAATAGGGCCAATGGCGGGGTGTTAATGGCCAACAGGGCCGTGGTCAGTAGGGTCAGAGGGGAGGTAATTTCAGGGGCCGATGTTTCGTGTGCGGCAAGGATGTCCATAAGCGCCAGGATTTTCCAGAGGGTGATAGGGACCCACAGCAGTAGGGTGTCCTTAATGAGCCACAGAGGCCACTTTTTCCAGCAGCCCTCCCAGCACCAGCTCAGGTACCAGCCCTACCAGCCATTCCAGCCGCTCCGGTGTAGAAGGGGCAATTACAGTACGGACGTGTCTATAACGTTCACCAGCCAACAGCTCCATAGGCACCACCCGCGATTGAGGGTACGTTTCCTATTCATGGTACTATGGGTCAGGTTTTATTTGATACTGGGGCGACGCACTGTTTTATAGCTACCCATTTTGCGAAGGCCTTAGGGTTATTAGCCGCAGCAGAGAGCACTGTAAGGTGTGTAGACTCACCACTGGGAAATGGATCACTATTTTTCTTTATATGCCGGGGTGTGGGGGTAGAGATTGGTAGCTTGGTATTTCGAGCAGACATGTTAGTCTCACATATGCATGAGCACGACGTTATTATTGGTATGGATTGGCTCGCACCTTACAGATCCATGACAGATTTTTTCGGTGGGAGTATTGTCTTTGCCATTCCGGGGCAAGAGATGTTTGTAGTGGCGATGCCTCGCCCACAGGGAGGCTCGACCGCTCATTTGTATTACATATAGGAGGATACCTATAAGGAAGTTGTGATTCCCTTAGACTCGATCCTAGTTGTTCGTGAGTACTCCGATATATTTCAGGAGATACCAGGCCTACCACCCATTCGAGAGATAGATTTTGTCATAGACTTATTACCGGATACTCGACCTATAGCACACGCTCCATACCATATGGCTCCGACGGAGATACGAGAGTTACGAGATCTGATAGAGCAGCTGTTAGGTCAGGGCTTCATTCGTAGGAGTACCTCACCATGGGGCGCTCCAGTTTTGTTTGTGAAAAAGAGAGATGGTTCACTGAGGTTATGTGTGGACTACCGGGAGCTGAACAAGGTCACGATAAGGAATAAGTATTCGTTATGGCGAATCGATGATCTGTTCGACCAGCTGAGGGGAGAAACCTTCTTTTCAAAGATAGATCCGAGATCAGGGTACCATCTGCTACGTATTAGGGAGTAGGATGTTTCAAAGACTGCTTTCTTGACGAGATATGGGTCCTATGAGTTCAGAGTGATGCCATTTGGACTCACAAATTCTCCAGCCGTATTCACGGACTTGATGAACCGAGTGTTCAGAGAGTTTTTGGATCAGTTTGTCATCGTCTTCATAGATGACATCCCGATATATTCACACTCTAAGGAGGAGCATGTCGAGCACTTGAGGCAGGTTCTTCAGACTCTACGAGAGCAGCAGCTGTATGCTAAGTACGAGAAGTGCGGGTTCTAGTTATGTGAAGTGAAGTTCTTAGGGCATGTTGTTTATGAACAAGGGATAGCAGTTGACCCGAGTAAAGTGTCAGCGGTGAGGGAGTGGGGACAACCCATGATACCGACGGAAGTATGTAGCTTCTTGGGATTAGCCGGATACTACAAGAGATTCATCCGGGGGTTCTCGAAAATAGAGGGTCCATTGACGAACCTGACTCGCAAGGGGGTGCCATATGTTTGGGATGATGCTTGTCAATTGGCTTTTGACGAGCTGAAAGATAAGATTACTTCAGCACCGGTCCTTGCTTTACCTAAGCCGAGCGTGGAGTATTTGGTTTACACGGATGCCTCATTACGGGGACTTGGGGGAGTACTTCAGCAGGAGGAGAAGGCTATAGCTTTTGCCTCCCGCAACCTTAAGACGCATGAGAATAATTACCCCACCCACGACCTAGAGTTAGCAGAGGTCGTTTTTGCATTGAGGATATGGAGGCACTATTTATTGGGGCAGAAATTTCGCTTGTTCACAGACCACAAGTCACTGCAATACCTGCTCACTCAGCGAGAGATGAATATGCGTCAGCGCAGGTGGTTAGAGTTTGTGAAGGACTACTAGTTCAACATACGGTACCATCCGGGGAAGGCCAACGTAGTTGCCGATGTGTTGAGCCGTAGACCGATTGATGATGTAGCGGACATCTGGAAAGCAAAGTGGAAAGAGTTGGGTCACCAGGACGTAGTAGCCCGTTACTTCATATTTGTCATGACAATGACACCTAAGATTGTTATGAGGGTGATACAGGCGCAGACAGCAGACCCATTTTTCCAGGAGTAGATTGTACGACTTTTAGCCGAGGATGCTGAGTCCTATTTTGCTAGTTCTGATGGGGGTTTGAGATTTAATAGGAGATTGGTGGTCCCAGAAGGAGCAGACTTACGTCATGCCGTAATGACCCAGTCGCACGGATCCCGATTTGTGGTACATCCTGGGGGAGATAAGATGTACCAGGATATGAGGCGGCAATACTGGTGGAGTGGGATGAAAAAGGACATTGTTGAGTTCGTGTCTAAGTGTTCTACCTGCCAGCTGGTAAAGGTGGACCACCAAAAACCGTCAGGGTTACTTCAGCCATTGGAAATACCCGCGTGGAAGTGGGAGAGTATTTCTATGTATTTTATTACTGGGTTGCCTACATCACAGCGGGGCCACGACTCCATCTAGGTGATTATGGACCGTTTGACCAAGGTGGCTTATTTTCTACCGGTGAGGACAGACTATACCATGGGTCAGTATGCTCAGTTGTTCATTGCTGAGATTGTCAGATTACATGGGGTGCCCCTGAATATTGTGTCAGATAGAGATAAGACTTTCATGTCGCGTTTCTGGGAGAGCTTTCAGGAGGCTATGGGTACAGAGTTGAGGTTGAGTTCAGCTTATCACCCACAGACAGATGGACAAACATAGCGTACTAATCAAATGTTGGAGGATATGTTACGCATGTGTGCCCTTGATTTTGGAGGAGGCTGGGAGGCACATCTTCCACTGGTGGAGTTCGCTTATAATAACTCTTATCAGTTCACGATTGGCATGGCTCCATTTGAGGCTTTGTATGGCAGGACTTGTCGTTCCCCAACTTGTTGGCTAGAGGTGGGGGATAACAAGTTTCTCGGACCAGAGGTGATTCAGGAAACCTCTGCTAGGATTGAGATGATCAGGAGTCGCATTCGAGTAGCCCAGGACAGGCAGAAAAGCTACGCTGATACAAAACGGTTCTTCCGAGAGTTTAATGTGGGGGACCAAGTATTACTATGTGTATCTCCTATTAAAGGAGTGATGAGGTTCAAGAAGAAAGGGAAATTGGCCCCAAGGTATGTGGGAAAATTTGCCATTATCGAGAGGATTGGGCCGGTAGCATACAGATTGGGGCTTCCAGAGCATTTACATCGCATCCATAATGTATTCCACATCTCGTCGTTGAGATGATGCCTTCGGGATGATATATCCCACACCCGCATCGCGATAGAAGAGATAGACTTACAACCTGACAGCTCTTACGAGGAGAGACCAGTGGCTATCCTAGACCATAGCGAAAGGAGATTGAGGTCGAAGGTAGTTCCACTTGTACGGGTCCAGTGGGAGCATCATAATGTGGAAGAATCCACCTGGGAGCGCGAGGCAGATATGCGCAACAGATACCCGGATTTATTCTTACCAGGTATGCCTTATTTTCCAAATTTTGGGATGAAATTCCGTTATTAGGGGGGAAGTATGTAATTCCCCGTATTTTTATGCTTTCTAAATTTGGGGATTTATTAAATTTAATGTGACATATTAATTTAATATAAATCCAAAAATTAATTATTTTTATAATTACTAACGTGACGAGAGTTAGTAATCATTAGAAATTTGTTGAATATTACTAATGAGTAAAGTAATATATGATATTGGTTCTATCAAATGTCACGAGTGAATAAAATGACAATTTTGGAAATTTAAGTCGGGATGTGCTCGTATCGTGTCGGGACTAAATATTGATTAATAAAAGTGAATAAATTATAAATCACCCGTATGGTCATTTCGAGTGCGCCAAAGTGTCCATAACGGTCGAGATAGTCAAAATAATGTACCTGGGGGTTTAGTTTGGCTTTTAGGGCATTTTTAGGCCTAATTGACACCCCGGGAGGGCATTTTGGACATTTTACATTTCTAGGCTTGAAAACCCACGAAACTTTTAGAGTTATATCAGATGCTTAGGGTTGCCTTCTAGGGTTAACTCAACCAAAAACAAGAAACGGCAATTGGAGAAGGAAGGAGAGAGCTTGCCCAAGAGTTCTAGGCCAAGAACCCCTCCGTTTGCGCCACTGTCGCCGCCAAACAATAGATCGCGTAACAAGGATCACCACCACACCGATTTCATCAACAAATCAGAAACAAAAAAAATCCCCAGGCAAGTATTAATCTTGCTTAATTTTGTTAATGCTTCATTCATGTTAGTTTAGGGTTGATTAGGAGGAGTTTCTATAAAAGAAAAACCATGTTAGAGATTAGAAATTGCATGTTGTAGTGATATAAATGATAATCTGGAAATCCCCTTCACATATAGAGGTTGAACCACATATTTATGATGGACTAGAAGCAGAAATTCTGGAAAAAGAATGATTTGAATTAAGTTAAAGAAAATTTTTAGGGTTCATGAGAATTGTACAAATTTTGGCACTTTAATCCATGATTCTTGATGAAAACTCACATGCCTTACGTTGAATATTGTCCATTTGAGTTTAGAACGTTTTTGGTATAAATTTCTGGGAGTGTTAAAAGTTTGGATTTTGATGATGTTGGATGATAGAACCCGTAACTGGTATTCTGCAGATTCGCCATACCTGTTTGATCGATCGATCGAACCAGGAGTATCGATCGATCAATGCATCGATCAATCGAGCTCCTGCCATCGATCGATCGACCCCTCCTGGCAGACTCATATTTCCCCTTCTAAATAGTTGAATTCAATTTAAATGAGTAATAATCTTTGGACATCCGTATTAAAATATTTTGGGAGATAAGAGAAGACCGGTAGGACTTATTAAAAATATGAAACCTTTAATGTAAGATGAAATTTACATTTTTCGGGGATGTTTACATATAAGGGACGATGGAACTATGTATTAAAGTGGGGAAATGCATAGGGTAGTTATGTTGGAAAATAAATAACTACGTACTGAAATTCCACTTTGGAAAGATAAGAATCCATGAGTGTTACGTAGTAAGTTGGAAAAATCCCTCAAATTAAAGTAAGAAACGAACCGTTATACGTGATAACTAAATAATGAGAAATAAGGATAAATATCATAATTATGGGTTATGAGATGTACCTAAATTTGATATGGTAATAGTAGTATATTTATATGACTGTGTTTATGCATATACTATATACGTGTGAAAACCATTCCCGCGCTACTTGCTATCCCTGAGGTTATCGCGCTGGGACAACCTTATCTCGATGGGCCTTTATGGGGGATATTGACTCGTACCCTAGAAGATAGAAATCCTTTGGTACAGGCTATCGGATCGATAGTCAAACGGTCTTAAGAGACGTGGGGGCATGTGCTGACCTCTTAGAGACTTGGAATCTATGCTTTGCCTCAATATTGTTTGTGTTTGTGTTAATACAGTTTGAGAGTGATTTCGAACTTGTATTTCCCTTAGTACGAGTGATACGGGGACTGGATAGCAGAGTATGGCCGCACCATAATTATTATGTGGGGTGCTATTAGAATATATATATATATATATATATATATTTAAATCTGGGATTTAGGAACTACCTGTTGTGTCTATGGTAAGTAAGAATGGAATAACTATTTCAATTTGGGAATAAGTGTTTGAAAAGTATAATGTGTTACTGAGAAATTTTATTAGTAAATAAAGTTTAAGTGATAACTTTGTTGTTAAATGAAATTAATCTCTTAAACAATTGAATTTGTCAGTTTAAATCTTACGAGCAACCTAAGATAAGGTAAGTTAAACCGTGGGGAAGGTTAGTGTGATAGGCGTGCACATTAGTAGAGAGGTGAGAATTTCTCAAGGGAGTGCCGCACTAATACGTTGTTGCATTGGCCAGTAAACAATTTAAATACTTGCTAAACAAATTTTAAATCGTTTTTACATTCGGGCTCTGACCCGTTTCCATTTTCTTTTCTCTCTTGTATATATATGTATATATTACAGGTGCCCAGCCACAGGGGCATCTTGCATAGGATCCTTTGGAAGGAACGCGCTGCAGCTTAGGTGGGAGTTACAGGCCTTTTGTTTAGATGACCTCATTTGTTGATTCCACTTCTAGCACTATTTATTCAGTTGGGCATGTGCCGCCCTTTTCCATTATTCAGTTGCTTATCGGATATTGTGATCTATTGATTTCCAGTATTTGTACTTTTGGATTTATTACTGTCAGGATGTTTTACTTTAATTTTTAATGTTGGGATTACTTAGTTGGATGTTTAATTAATTGGATTGTTTGTTCCAATATGTTTGTTGGTTGATCCTTAAATTATGAATTACGTAAATTTTTAAATTATTGATTTTAAATAAAATTTTGGAAAGTAATGTCTAAAATGGTTTTGACACTTAGCTTAATTATTTAGGGTGTTTAAATTGGAAAAGTTATTTTACGACAGTGATGCTAAGAATGAACCGACCGTTCACCTTGATTATAATTTAATAAAGGACTGATCACCCGGTATTTAATTAGGCAGGGTGTCACATTTATTTCATGAGAATCTTGTTGACATGGATCTTGATTTTAAAATTTTAGAATTATCCAAGAAAGATATTGATGAGTGAGCCCAGTTTTTTGAGAAAGAATTAGAGAACTTAAATAATTCTAGGGTTAATGTATGTGCCATTGAGGATATTTTTTTGATTAATTATTTTAAGGCATAAGAGAAGACTCTAAGGGATAAGTTTGCTTTCATTGAGGGGGAGCGAGATAACCTTCCCAAAATGATTGAACATATGAAGAAGGAGTCCCAAAACTTGAAGAGTCAAATTGTTTGCTTGAGTCTAATATTTCAATGTTAAAAGATAATTTAAATGACTCGAGTAGTTTGAGTAGTGATGTTAATATCTCACATGTTTCTAATTCTTCGAGTATTAAAGCCAAGTCCATTGTTTATTTTATATGGTCAACCAAATCAAAGGATGTTAGGGAAGGTCAACCCATAGGTAACATTCCTCGCATTTTTACGTGTTCGGATTTTCGTATGAAAGGTCAGCTTATTGCATTTTGTTACAATCTTGGAAGAGGTCCTAGGATGTTAAAGTCTAATGTGCCCTTGGTTCCCTAATCCTTAAGCATTAAGTATACATCTATTTGGGTTAGGAAATCAGTTTTGGAGAATCTAAAAGTTAGACTCGTTGATTCTCACATGCTTTCACATGATTCTTCTCTTGTTATATCATATGAATGGTTTCCTATATGTTTTTGTTTGTTATAATCTAGTTGTGCTTCATGATATATATTTACTAGTGTTATTACATTTGTATATTTTGTATTATATTTTTTTATTGGGTCATATTGAAAAATACAAAAAGATTATATTTAGATAAAAAAATACAAAAAGATTTTTGGTTTTTGTGTATTTTAGTTTTACACATTTGGTATAGCATATTGATGTGTTCGAATCCAATTCACTACACAATTTCCACATGACTAGGACATTTGGTTAAGACTTTAGATACTTATATTATTCTTAGACATCTTTTCATGGAGCGATTTCAAGCTTGATTTGCATTACGGATTCGACTTTGTATATGCCTCTACATACACATGAACAAGCTTGTTGGATTTTGACTTCACTATGTATATTTGATCTTGGTGAGATGTTCTCCAATCTATTTTTTCATCTACATGTTTATGTGACTATGGGGGAGTTGTGCATGTATGGACCATTGCTCGTGAGAGTTTGTTTATTATTGAGAAACATATGAGTGAACATGGGAAAGCGCTACGAGAGACATGTTGACTCATAAAGAAATCCACCATTCGAAATGAGCCTAAGAAAAAATTAAGGCAACAAAAAGAGAAATGTTTGCCAAAAAGGGGCCAACATATTTTAGTTTGTTTGATCTTGAAAAATGAAATCACTTCAAAAGAAATAAAAGAAAAGACAAAAATTATTTATGTTTATCTTTTGAGGAAGTTTAGTTGAAGATTAATAGGTTTGCACAATGAATGATGGTATGCTTATTTTTTCATGATGCTATTGATTTGTAGAATCATCAATATTTTAGGTATGTGTGAATTGTGCTTATTTTGTTTATTGAAAGTTCACTTTTTTATCACTTGAGGCTAAAGGTTGGGTTGATAAAGCAATTCGGTTAATTAGAACTTCTTGAACATGTTTGAATGTTTGAGTTATAATTCATTAGTATCTAGTTCACACCCATTTATTCCATCCCACATGTTTTGACACATCAGTACTATGCTAGTGTATAAAGTTTATGTGTTTTGTGTCTGTTTTGTGGTCGTTTATACCTACATTTGTGTGCCGTAGTTTCTTTGATATATTTTGCAAATGTTATATATGGTATTTTATGCTGTATTTGCGATTTCTTTTTTGAAAAAAAAATGAAAAATTCAAAAAATAGTTGGTGTTTGATGGCCTTTGAGATGATCATTACACATGCTTGATTTATATCTTTTTGTGATGATCTCTTATCTTCTACGTGATGCTTAGTATTTCATGCCTATGTTTTTACTTATTTGACTATTTCAAATAAATACAAATGGGGGAGCGAATTAAAATTTGATGAGTTTGATTAATGGGGGAGAATTTATTTATAAGTTTTACTTTATTTCAAACATGATGCGTCGCGATGTATATATTGTTTTCTTATGTGTGTAGATAATTAAAGCGGAATTCAAAACACATGGATGATGAAAAATTGTGTGAAAGGGTAGGAGAAGAAGTTTGAAGACAAAGAGACTTATGCCATTCCGTTTTAGGGTTAGAAAGGGTAATAGGATTTTTATCATAGGAGATTTATAATTTTAATTTTTTTTTGGGTAATGTTTGTTTTTTTTGTACTGAAATAGACAAAGGGGGGTATTTGCAAGAAGATTTTTCCTAACATTGTTCATAGCACAGTTTTAGTCTAGTTTGGCGTATCCCGTTAGAAATCATCACGCAACGTCAAGACGAACCAAAATCAAGAATATCCAAGTTTAAAGACTTGCCAATATCCCATAACGGTATAAAGAAGTTTAGAGTTTAAATTAATTTACAAAATTATATTTTTCGATGTTTATTTTTATCAAAAATAAACAGGGCTTTTTATTTTCAAAATGAAAATTATTTTTTATTTTTAATATCGTTCAAACGAGATTTCATGTCGTTAGAAACGATATTGCATGTTGTTAGAAACGAGATTGAATGTCGTTTGAAGGTTGTTCAATATGTTTTCCAAACAAGGTTTAAATGATGTCTTACAATTTTGGAATTTCGGATGTCGTTAGAAACAAGACATATCTCGTTCAAATGACCATCTGATATTTTTCGAACGACGCCACCGCCTTGAAAATTTGTGAATGTCCTATAAAAACCTATTTAATGTTCATATTGTTTAAGACTTTTGCAATATTCGTTTCCACATAACTTTAACCAAAGTTTTCCAATTTTTATGATGGAAAAATAATGTTTAATTAACGAACAAATATCCCGAGTATTTAGTTTTGTTAATTCATTTAAATCATAGAATTTTTTATACACTTTTATACACCTTTGTGGAGACGGGATCTCCATGGATGACTTGTGATACCTGAGGGGAACTGGGCAGATGAAGGACTACGGTCTTGTGATTCTTACGAGGATCATAATTGTTCACTAGAGATTTGTGAAAATTAGCGCAATTTACTTGTGGAAAATATCAAGTATTCTATAATTCGAATGTCTGGTAGATTTCTAAAGTGAATTCAAGGTTTTACCCGAAAGGAGTTTTTTCCTGAAATATTTCCTTTTTTGAATGCATGCTTTGATTTATCTGTTTTATCACATAGATGATGTTTAGGATAAAAAGAATATGGTTTGAGAAGTAAAGCATTCTCAAATTAGAATATTTGTTGAGCATATTTGTTTTCGCATTATTTAAGTGGTATTAAAGCCATCCACTCTTACAAGTGCTGTGAAAGCATAGTTATTACTTTTACATGAAGATATCATAATGCTCATATAAGCGAAGCATCAATGAAAAAAGACATTTTAAATTCTATTTTAACTTGCCCTTAATCTTTTTGGCTCTAGTCTATGGTGACTTTTAAAGTAATGAGAATTTTCTCTTTAATATCCCCTTTCTATTACTAAAAATAAAACAAATTCTTTGAGAAAAGAAATTCGGGCAATGGTTCTTACAAGAATAAAATATCTATATTACATTTGGTTCGTTATGAAACACTATTGAGATGAGAACACCGTATTTGACATATGACAAGAAAGCACAATGCTCAAACATCTTTTGCCTGGGTATTCACAAATCAGCCTATGGAAATGGAGTTCCTTTCTTCTTCAGCAGTAGATATCAAATATCCATAAGATCAGCAGCAAAGCTACACTCTATAAGGGTTTGAATGTGTATGTGTATCTAGGGTTTGACCAAACTCAAGAAATCATTCTTGGGAATATTATTTAGAAAAAAAAACTCTTTTTCTTTAAAAAAAATTGTGAGACTTTTGGGATAGATTCGGAAAATCATTTTTGGAAATAAGTTCTAAGAAAATCAGTCCACAAGAGTCATTTTAAAAAAAAAAAAACATGAAATTTGAAGCGGTGGACTTTTTTTGCACGAAATTAGGGTTTTGTTCGAATGAAATTAAGTCTTCGTTCAAACTAACTTAAGACACGTTTGAACGAACTGACCTTTTCATTCCAATGGCCTTCCAACGGGTGACCTTCTGCTAGGTAGAGATGCCCCGTTTGAAGACCGTTAGATGTTCATTCCAAAAAACTCTCAAATTCATTCCAAATAAAAGTTAACCTTGTTCTAATGAGATAAAGGTCTTGTTCTAACGAAAGTACAATTTTGTTTGAACGAATAAAACAAAAATTATTTTGAAAAATCATTTTTTAAAAAATTGCCTCAATTTTTTTTTATAAAAAAATACTAGAATAAAATGTGTAAGCCTAAATTCAAAACCTTATACCATATACCTCCTTGAAAGTGTCATGACGATTCAACGTGTTCGATCTTCAAAATGTTGCTCGGTCATTAACTTATCTTCAACGATCTTGGGAAGTATATGAGGATGTATTTTGTACCGTTTGTAACGGGATATGCCAAAATGAATAAAAAGATGAGAAATTCTAAAAACTTTATCTTACAAGATAGTAAAATGATATAAATCCAATTATAATTATTATGTGAATTTATTTATTATTTTTTGGTGACAAGGAAATATGAAAAAAAACTACCTTCCCCTAGTAATGAAGACGTCATGCAGATCTTGAACTAGCAGATTTAGCACCGTAGATGGTGACTAATCAATAGAAACATATTCCTATTCATGTCTACTTCCTTCTCTGGCCATCTAATATGGGCATCGATTTCCTTCCCTCAAGGTATACATCATAGTTTCTTTTGTTATCCTAACAAGGTTTATACAATCTTAAACAAGTTTGCATATAGGCAAATCTCCACTTTTGTTTTGTTCACAAACCACATCGCCATTTGGGAGTTTGTTTCCCCTTGAGCATTTTTCCATCACAGTTACTTAATTAATTTTACGTTATGATAAATTCTTTCCGATTTTGCATTCAAGTTGTATGTTGCACCTCACATTTTCCCATTGATTCTAACTTGCCACACTTCGTGGCCACTTAGGTTAGACCTCTAAATTCACTAACTTTCTTTGCCTCATCCTAATTTACATCTGTGTTTACTTTGATACCAAATGCAAAAGGAAAATATTACGAAATTAGTACATAGTATCTTCTCCACACTTCATTATTATTTTTCCACATGCTATAATGATATAATGGATGAGAATGTGACTGAATTTAATAAAAAAGTGTGAAATAGAGATTTTGTTTGAATACATATAGGTTTCTATCCTTGCAAGTGCTAACAATACATGAGATGAGAAACACATACCATTTAGAATTTTCTCTTTTACCATGCTAAATATTTAGTGTGAGCTAATTGGTGAGGTTTGGGTACATACCATGTTGTCATTACTCGTGAGGAAATATATTAAGCTCAGTACTCTTGCCATATCACAAACCTTATAATGATATTTAAGTCTCCATGGTTGCCACACATCTCACACTTCGCCTTATTTTTAAGACCATGAATGAATTTTTGGTGGGTTGTTAGGAGTTTTTCATCTTACAAACCAAATAAAGGTTCTTAATGATGCAGAAGCAACATGAAACGAATGGAAAAACACTTTCAATACATGAGATGGATTGGTTGAATTGATTATGATGCCATTTGGGCCTTCTAATGATCCTATAACATTGATGTGTCTTACGAATCAAATATTCAAGACTTATATTCGTAAGCTGGTTGTGGTTTTCTTCGATGATATTCTTGTGTTTATCAAACGCCAAAATTGACATTTTAAGCATATTTAAAAGTTTTTTTACGCGTAAATATATCATAAGATAAATCATAAATTGAAAAAGTACGATTTATTGGTAAATAGCCTAGTCTTCTTAGGCTATGTTGTCTCAAGTGATCGTATAAATTTGGATCCAAACAAAGTGAAGGCAACAACTAGTTGGCTAATTTCAAGTTTAATTTACGATGTTTATAGTTTTCACGGCTTGCTTATTTTTATAGAATATTTGTGATGAACTTTAGCACAATTATTGGTTCAATTAGTGAATAAATAAAGAAGGGTACCTTCAAACAGAGTAATGAAGGTCAAAGAAGTTTTGATCTTACAAAAGGCAAAATGGTGGATGTGCCAATTCTCTCTCTCCCATATTTTAACAAGGTGTTAGAAGTTGATTGTGATGCATAAAATTTGGGAATTGGTCATTTGATTGTCCAAAAAGGTAAGTGAAGACGTCCCATCCTAGTACCCTCCAAATACCACTTTAGGTCCCTAACACCTCTCCTTTCACCCTAACACTCTAGGTCCTACTCTAAACCCTGATCTAGAGGCTTCCAAGAGCACCTTAACCTGTTTGAATTTGGTAAAATATCTATCTTGAGTGAATCTCATTGCATTATCATAGAGATAAAAATTATCATACAAAGGGACATTGTTAGAATTGGAACAAACGAAGGAGAAAACAATAACTATTTTCAAAAAAATTATAAAATTTGAAAATAACTCAAACTGTTTTGATGGATTTGTTGCTGAATCAAAAACCAATTCTGATGATCGAACTGGAATAGGGTTTTGCTCCAATTTGAAGACAGAAACAAAATTTTTTGAACCTATCAAGTTTGGGTCGGGAGGTAAAAGACCTATTGAAACCTACCCAAACTTTCATTCTCTAAAAACTGAGTTTGACTCAAAACATCAAAATTTTGATATTGGGGAATCAAGTTACTCTAAACATGAAAGTTCACCTAAGGCTAAATATATTTGCCCCTCGATTAGGTAGAGTGAATCTACATTCAAAACTGTTATATCTAGGAATAGGGTTCAATCTCAAAATTCCTTAAAGCCAATGTTTAGAGATTTTCCTAAGGAGACTCCTACCTTGAGAAACCTTTATTGCTCCTACTGCGATATATACTGCCATTGTTTTTATGGTTGCTATGCTAAAAGACTTGTTAAACCTGTCTGTAATCCTCCTATCTATCAAAACTTTAGCTATTCTAGGAGAAGCCGTAACAATTATATTTTGGCTAGACAACCAAATAAAAACTCTAACTATAGGAAGAGAAAGACCAAACCTAAAAGAACATTCCCTAGAAGGATTCCAAAACACTTTCCTAAACCATATGCTCATGTGTTTCATAAAATTCAAAATCATGCACAAAATATTTTTCAGCAAAAATCGAATGCTCGAAAATTTTATCAATTGAGAGCAAATAAGCGCAAAATGAAAACAAGAGCAATTTGGGTTAGAAAATATGATATTTTACCCCAGATGAAGTGTAACATTGTTATTACTTCTTTAAAAGCTGAACACACATCTTCTAGTTGGTATTTAGACTCTGGATGTTCTAATCACATGACTGGGGATGATACAAAGCTCTTAAACAAAACCAGCTTTGCTGGAGGAAAAGCTATTTTTGGTAATGGAGTATCATCTCAGATCATCGGTAAAGGAACTCTCCAAGAAGAAGGACTTCCTGTTCTTGAAAATGTTCTTCTAGTTAAAGGTCTTAAGGCCAATCTACTTAGTATCTCACAATTTTTTCTACTCAGATCATACTGTTACCTTTTCAAAGAGCAATTCCAAAATTTTAAATGAAAAGGGTGAATGCATAATTACAGGATTCAGGACTCCTGACAAATGTTATACCGTCATGAATACTTATGAAATCTGTAATGTTGCCAGAATGGATGACAATGAGATATGGCATAACAGGATGGGTCACATAAATTACGATAATCTTAGTAGATTGACTTCTCAAGAAATAGTTAGAGGAGCTCCAAAAATCAAATCCATTTCTAATATTGTATGTGGTTCCTATCAGGAAGGAAAAATTGTTAAGACACCTCATAAGAAAGTTAAAGATATCCTTACCTCTAACTGTTCTAAAAAACTCGCCTAGGCTCCGCCTAGGCACGTCTAGGATTAAGGCTTAGGAGAAACGCCTCGCCTTACGCTTTTCACACCTTATTCTTGGTAAAACCCTTATGGCGCACTTTTTTCTAAAAACAAGAATGCCTTAGTGAAACGATGTCGCCTTTTAAAGAATTTGTTTACAAACCGGACCATTATATTATCCAAAATAATCAGATAGTATTTTAATTTGCATATATTCAGACATATTTTTATGATATGTGCAATTTTTGTATTTTAATAGCCTTGTTATGGATAAAAAATATTAAAATATATTAAGAAGGCCTAAACGCCTTTTCACGCCTTTTTACGCCTAGGCCCGCCTAGGCTTCTAAGGCTTAAGGCTTGGCATCCACGCCTTAATCACGCCCCGCATTTGTTAGAACCTTGCCTTTAACCCTTTAGAGCTCATCCATATGGACCTAATGGGTCCCTCCCAAACTGTTAGTCTATGTGGACACAGTTACATTCTTGTTATGGTTGATGACTTCACTAGATTTACGTGGGTAGCCTTCTTAAAACAAAAGTCTGACGCTTTTCAAACCTTCTTAAAAATACGTTTTAGGATTAAAAATGAGATGGACACTCAAGTAAATAGAATTCATAGTGATAGAGGTGGAGAATTCAAGGACACTGGTATAATAGAGTACTGTGACTATAATGGTTACAAACATGAGTTTAGTGCTCCTAAGACCCCTCAACAAAATGCTATCGCTGAGAGAAAGAATCGTACTCTTCAAGAGATGGCACGTGTTATGTTACATGCCAAGAATTAGCTTAAATATTTTTGAGTGGAATCTATTCGTACTGCGTGTCACATTATCAATAGGGTCTATCTTAGAAATAACTTTGAACAAACTCCTTACGAGCTTTGGTATAAGAAAAAGCCCAATCTAAAGTACCTTAGAACCTTTGTTAGTACTTGTTATGTATGCAAAGATAGGTAACACTTGTCCAAATTTGAGAGCCGGGGAGATAAAGCTATTTTTCTAGGATACTCGCCTAACAGTAGAGCCTACCATGTTTATAATCTTCGCACTAAAACCTTGATGGAATCCATAAATGTAATTGCAAGTGACACTACTATAGAGAGTAAGACTGGTGAATTAACTATTGTGGAAGAGCCTACAAATGATATAGAAAATGACTCTCCAGAAATAGATGACTCATTACCAATTGAGATACCTGAAGTACCTAACTGGGTTTCTAAAGACCATCCCATAAATAACGTTGTTAGTAATCCTAGTGAGCCTATGCGTACAAGATCTCAATTAAGAAATTATGATCATTATGTATGTTTTGTTTCCCTAGTGCAACCAAAGAACGTAAATGAGGCATTGAATGAATCTCACTGGATTTTTGCTATGCAGGAAGAACTTCTTCAATTTGTCATTCATGATGCTTGGTATCTTGTACCTAGGCCTACTCACAAAAAGACTATTGGCACACGTTGGATATTTAAAAATAAATCTGATGAAAGTGGGATAATCATTAGAAACAAAGAACGATTAGTTGCTCAAGGATATTCTCAAATTGAAGGAATATATTTTAACGAAACTTTTGCTCCTGTTACTCGTTTAGAATCCGTTCGTCTTCTCTTTGCCATAGCTTGCCACTTGCATTTTACACTCTACTAAATGGATGTCAAATCTGCATTGCTTAATGGAATATTGACTGAAGAGACCTATGTATAACAACCAAAAGGGATTATTGACCCTCAATATCCAAATCATGTATTTCGTCTTAAAAAGGCTTTGTATTGCTTTAAACAAGCGCCTAGAGCCTGGTATGAGCGTCTTTCCAGCTTCCTCTTAGATAAAGGTTTTAAAAGAGGTGGAAATGATCAAACTTTATTTTTCAAAAATTTTGGCAAACACATCATTACAGCTCAAGTTTATGTTGACGATATTATATTTGGATCAACTTCTCCCTCAGAAGTAAAATCCTTTTCAGAAATTATGCATAAAGAGTTTTAAATGTCTCTTATGGGGGAGTTGCAATTTTTCTTAGGTCTTCAAGTCAAACAAAATTCAGAAGGATTATTTGTCTCGCAATCTAAATACGCTTTAGAGATAGTCAAAAAATTCGGCCTTGAGAGTGATAAAGATGCTAAAACTCCCATGAGTACTACGGTAAAACTATCTAAAGATGAAACTGGAAAATCTATAGATCCAACTCTATATCGTAGTATGATAGGAACCTTGCTATACCTTACTGCCTCGCGTCCTGATATAATGTATGTTGTATGTATATGTGCTCGTTAGCAAAATAACCCTAAAGAGAGCCATATATCTTCTATTAAAAGAATTATTATATATGTAAAAGTCACTTTGAACCTAGTACTTTGGTACACTAGTGATACACCTAGCACTACGATTGGATACACTGATGCTGACTGGGCTGGGTGTACTAATGATAGTAAAAGTACATCAGGAGCATGTTATTATATAGGTAATAATTTAGTGGGATGGAATAGTAAGAAACAAAACTGCACATCACTCTTAACAGCTGAATCTGAATACATAGCCGCTGGAAGCTGCTGTGCTCAATTACTTTGGCTTAAACAAATGCTAAGTGATTATGGTATTGAAGAAAATCAATTGCATCTCTATTGTGATAATCAAAGCGCGATCAATATCGTTAAAAATCATGTTCAACACTCGCGAATAAAACACATAAAAATAAGACATCATTTTATACGCGAATTGGTTGAAACTAAGGAATTAGAAAACAATTATCTTCCTACTAATTTGCAACTCGCAGATATGTTTACCAAACCTTTAGATTATAATAGATTTATTTCTTTGCATAAATCAATAGGTATGGTGTGTGCTGATTAATCTCTTTGGTCTCTATATTTTTTCCCTCTGTATATTTGAGACAAAATGGGGGAGAAATTTGAGTCTAATGAATCTTTTTACATATTCTAAATAGCTTAATCTTAGTGATTCATTATAGGATTCTGTACAGTTATTCTCAACAGTTGTAATAGGGTATTCAATTGTAATTAGTTGAGTTATGTACTTTTGTTTTCTAGGAAATGGGTAGATAGAATTCTTATAGGAATAGGTTTTCCTTATTCTTGTTGCCTTACGAGTTCTAGATGACTCAAAGGAGATTTTGTCTCATATTTCCAAAGGGGGAGTGTTGATGTAAAAAACTAGATTACTCTAATTATTAAATCACAGATAAATAAATAAGACAAAGATTTTTAAAGTGGTTCGGCTAGGAATAAAGCCTACGTCCACTGTTATGTTATTGCTGAGTGTTTGTGGAATTCTTGATTACAAGTTCTCTCAAGAAATTCCGGTCCCCTTTGAATGAGGATGATACAAGGTATTTATAGCCTTGATCTTTCTTCACGATGGTATTGAAGCAGTTCACCAGCTGAAAGATAAGAAAAACAATAAAGTCAACACAAATACAAGAATTCAAAAAAAAGAAAGAAAGACCAAAGGTATGAGAAATTTACTGAAGAAAGATGACGAGCAGCTAGGGATGTCAGTATATCCTTAGGAATTTTTTCATCAACCCCGAGAACCTCGGGTATAACTGAGCTCATTGAAGAACTCGGAAGAATGATGTTTGAAACACTACTACCACCAGCGGGTAGAGAAGATGCAGTTCCAGCAAGATTAACTGAGGATGATTTCCTCAATCTCTTCAAAGGAGGATCAGCAGCATCAACCAAGGAAGAAGTCTTGGTCAGAGAGATTGTAATCACATCAGCAGGAGCATTTTTCTTGCTCGGGGCCACTGGGGGCTTCTCGGCAGCTTTGGAGGACCTAACATCTACTTTTTTAGTCCCTTCTGGGACATCAGTTTTGCCTTTCTGGGCTCCAACAGCAGAAGAAATTTCACCAAATAGAGCAGGAGGAGCTCTTTTCTTGCCCATTCTTTGAGATAAAGGGATATGAGATTCTGAAGATGAACTTTCTGGTGTTGAAGCTGGTTCAACAGGGCGAGCAGTATAAGAGGTTGTGTAACTCTTATACTGTAGTAAATATGAAGCAGATCTGATGTGTTCGTCTGCAATGTTCTTATGCAAACCCCAGATAAGTTTCAGATGTTTAATATTCACTTCTGATTCCTTTGGAGTTTTTCTTTTGCTATCAACTGCAAACAGATACATAATGAAATATCGGTCATACATTTTATCAAACATGATGAAAGCATAATTTCATAAGTAAAATAAAATGAAAAATAAACCTATCCCATTGCCGTATGGGGGGCATCTGGGACCGTTGTATACTTCATTCCCAGATAAAGGCGCATGTTGCCAATTTTTTATGACCAACCCATGCTCAAAATAATCCCTATTTGAATCAGGGAGATTAACGACAAGAGCCCTATTCAGATACCTAGTTTTTAAATAATAAATATTATCTAGAGTGGCCCATTTATAACAAAACATAATTTCAGGGATCCCAATACGAGTCCCATGAGTTAGATTTAATTTGTGCACCCCGTTAATTATTCTCCACGAATTGGGGGCTATTTTTGCAGGAACAAGATCAAAATATTGACAAAACTCAAGACATAATGGGTTTGGTGGAAAGGAAAAACCGCATTCAGCAACAAAAAGACTGGGGAACCAATGTCCCTCAGCCAATCGAAAGTAATCTAAAGGCTCAGAAAGAACCTCTAGAGTTACCCACGAAGGAATGGAAAAATCAGAACGGAATTTCTCAACAGACTACACAATATAAACCATATTGAATAAAAGAGATACAGAAGAAAGGAAGAATATCTTACAGAAAGAAAGGAGGTATGTTGGCAACGAACGGAAACAAGGATGAACGCACAAGAGAGAAGAAGAGAATAGAAAGCTTAAATGCAGAAAATGAAAAACGTAGACGACGGTATGGTTACCAAAGAAGTTTAAATACTTTGCATTGGGAAGTGGCGAAAGAAATGATTACCAAAAAGAAACTACTGAACTTCCGGCGGCTAAAAGGACAAAAATTGCACGAAGATCGAAGCGCTTATAAAAAAGGCGGAAACTGCGAAATAAGAAGGAAATTTGAATACAATGTTCCTGAAACCCAGGAAGGACATCTAATATTGCCATATACCGAGAAAGAATGTTCCATACTCCTCAAAGTTCGAAATATGAAACATTGGGGGCTTCTGTTGATACCAAAATTAATATGCTGATGTGGACGAATAATACGAAGACACGTGTCAATCTACATGGCACAATAGCAACGAGGAAGATCATTTTCCGACTAACCATGCTCCTTTCCAAGCAACGAAAATACACCGAGGAAACTCTATCACACCGAGGAACTCTATCACACCGAGGAACTCTAACTCACCGAGGAACTCTAACTCACCGAGGTACTCTAATGTTCTGAGGTACTCTAATGTTCCGAGGAACTCCTGATCAGCGAACATCTATGGCGGTCCGAGCTGCATCTCGGTCGTATCATTAATTGCCAGATAATAAACAGCTCAGATATTCATTGAATACTTATATTCTTGGCACGCACTCTGCATTAAATGTATTACCCTTTCATATGTATGTCATTTAATGTATCGAACCTTTCATGTACAGCCTCAAGGCTATAAATACCTTGTATCATCCTCATTCAAAGGGGACCGGAATTTCTTGAGAGAACTTGTAATCAAGAATTCCACAAACACTCAGCAAATTTCTCATACCTTTGGTCTTTCTTTCTTTTTTTTGAATTCTTGTATTTGTGTTGACTTTATTGTTTTTCTTATCTTTCAGCTGGTGAACTGCTTCAATACCATCGTGAAGAAAGATCAAGTTATTAAAGCTTCCAGTTCCTCGTCCGATGTTGACGATGCTTTGTTGGGTTTAGCCCAATCTATGAAGGAATCTCGCCAACAGTACATCGAGGAGAAAACTGTATGGGAGAAAAAGTTGGCTGTGGCTGAGGCTGATAAGATGAAGATGGCTGAAACCTCCAAGAATTTGGAGGAGAAAGTTAAGGGTTTGGAGGTTAAACATCAGGAATCTGATGATAAGTTGAAGAAGGCAGAGGAAGAATTATCTACTCTGCGAGATATCAAAGTCAAGAAAGATGAATTGGAGGTGAAGCTCTCCTCGGAGAAGTCGAGGAGAAAAGTTGCAATCAAGAAACATTTCAGCGTTGGTTGGGAGAAAGGATGGGAGAGAGGGATAGCTGCAATGACATCCCAAGTTCAATATAGGGAGTTGAAATACTTCCATGATGGCTGGGTAGCTGCTCTGCAAGATCTAAAGGTCCAAGATGATTCTGAGCTATTCCAACAGCATCTCCCTGGTCCTCCTCCACCAATTGTGGAAGAAGAAGAAGATGAGCCTGCCTCAGATGAGTCTTCTATGGCTATGGGTGATCAAGTTTTTGCCTCCCAACCCTCTGCCACCGAGGACGTTTCTTCCATGCCTCCTCCTACCGAGAAGATTCCTACCGATCAAGCTATTGTTACCACCGAGCAACCGAGCTCCTCGTCCCAGCCTCCCGAGAAAGTCTTGGGGGACAAGGAAAAGGTGTGAAGTTGTTCGGTATCATTTCTATATTTCCTTGTAATCGAACAATGTAACTTTTTGATGATCTAATAAAATATATCTTTGCTCATCTCTGTTGTTGATAACTTATTTTTGTTGATTGTTATCTTTTTCTCGTCTTTAGTTTGTTGCTAGAATGAAATTGATCTCTTCACATGATACCGAGCTGATGCAGCAATGTCACCAATACTATAAGACTGGTCATACAATCCTTAGTACATCAGAAATTGCTGATATTCTTGGATATGGTGCCTCAGAGCAGGCAATTGAAGCTTATCAGTACTTGAAAGCTTTACTTGACCGAGCAGTGGCCAACAATGTAGCGTATTACGAACTGATCGAGGAACTTCATGGTTCCATAGAGGATCTCCAAGGTCAGCACAATGAATCAATGGCTTTGTTACACAAAGATTATGAAAATAGATACCAACAACTTTCTTCTGAAACAGGCCATAAGAAGATCATTGCTGGGTACGACGTTAGGGAGAGAACCCTAAAAGGTGAAGTTGAAGCTTGTAGGCAGATTGCCGAGATCCTGGAACAAGAAAATAATAATCTGCAGAAAAAATTGGCTCAATATGAATCTGCTGCTTCATCTTCTACTGCATTAATACCAGTTACTGATGAAGGCTTCTCGTTCTTAGAGGTCGAAAACGCCAAACTAAGGCAAGAGCTGGAGGACTTAAGAAGATCTACCATTTCTGGAACTGCTCGGGGATGAGGAAGAGGTTCTCGGGGACGAGGAAGAGTCCTCAGTCAAAATGCTAAGGAGGCTCGCAGTCAGTCTACTCTGGAAACTCAAGCATTCCAGTTGAAAGTAAAAGACCGTGCTCTGACTGAGATGTCCAATAAAAATCTATCTCTGGAAGATCAGCTTACATCGATGAAATCTGCCTTACACAATAAGGATCTTTTTGCCAAAAGCCTTCATGAACAATTGGATAGATTAACCTTCCAATTCCATAAACAGCCAAGGGAATTCTGGATGGCAGGATACAATGAAGCCCTTGTTCACCTGGATGCTCGTATTGAACATGCCAACAATGAAGGTTACAAGCAAGGATGGTTAAATGCACTGGGTGTGTTAAAGTTGGAGCAAGGGCATTTTTTATGGGACTATCATGCTCCATCATTATTAGACCTGCCTGTACCACCTTTCAAATTGGATATGGCATGGATCCCAGCTCGTTCCATTCCTCGCAGCCTAATTTCAAAATACCTTGGTGATTATAGCCTTCATTCCCAAGTTGAATTATCTCGTCCTGAGCATCTTTTGGATACACCTTCTGTTATGAACGTCAGAATGCTCAGAGATGTTAATTTCATCAATTCTCCCCTTTGCCTAGAAGACCCTCCTGCCGGCGAGGAACCTGTTTCTAAAGCACAGGGCAAGAAACCAATAGAATAGTAATATCAATGTAACAATTAGTACATTCTTGTATCCTGTAATCTTATTTTAAATTTAATGAAAGATTTTCATTTTCTGTTTGCCAATTTTGCTATTGTCTTGTGTTTATCAAACACCTTTATATTTGTACATATGTATCTATGTATCTGTTAAAAAGATAACAATATTGTACTAACCAGCAACCAACCTAAAAAATTACAAGTATCAAGGTTGATCAATAAAGTAATGAATGTAAATTGTTCAAACTGTTTCCAACCAACCAAGGTAGTTGAATAATGTTTGTCGTCCAACTACAGTTGATGGGTTTTTATCCCCGACCAGCTATACTTGGTTCAATTATAAAAATGCGTCCGACCAACTAAGATCAATAATTTGTCTTCGCCGACCAACTACAGTTATTGGGTTTTTATCCCCGACCAACTATACTTGGTGTATTTTTTGAATATTTTATTCTTCAAAGAACTCTTTGTAATAATATTATCTCCCGACCAACATAAGTTGTAATATGAGAGTATATTTTTATCTTACCAACCGTAACTGATCACGCTGGTGTAGCTGGTGTACACCTTTTAACCAAAGGAATATTTTTGGCTCCTTAGAGCTGTCCTCCTAACCAAAGGAGGTTGGCTACTTATAGCACTTTTGCTCCGTAGAGCTGTCCTCCTAACCAAAGGAGGTTGGCTACTTATAGCACTTTTGCTCCGTAGAGCTGTCCTCCTAACCAAAGGAGGTTGGCTACTTATAGCACTTTTGCTCCGTAGAGTTGTCCTCCTAACCAAAGGAGGTTGGCTACTTATAGCACTTTTGCTCCGTAGAGCTGTTTGTGTAGTGTATTACACTAGTATTCCCCGAAAAACTTTCAACCAGAAAGAAAATGGCGAAACATCCTCGTTTTATTCATAATGAAAGAAATGCTTTACATTTGACATCACTGATAATACTTGCGCAGGTGTTCAGCATTCCATGCGTTCTTAAATTCCTCTCCTTCTAGAGTTGCTATTCTGTAAGTTCCTGGTCGAACAACCTCTGTAACTCGGTAAGGTCCATGCCAGTTTTCTTCCAGTTTATTCTGCTTCTGAATGACCTTCTTTAGCACATAATCCCCCTCTTTTAGATCACATTTCTTTACCCTTTTGTTGTAAAACAGAGCTGTTCGTTGTTGATAAGCAGCATTCCTAATGGCTGCCTCTTCTCTGACTTCCTCGAGCATATCCAAATCCAGCCTTCTCATCAAATCACTGATCGGAGAATTGAAATTTAACACCCTGTGTGTTGGTAGGCCCAACTCGGTAGGTATCACAGCCTCACTTCCAAATGCTAGCATATATGGTGATTCTCCTGTTGCTGCTCGGGGAGTTGTTCGGTAAGCCCACAAAACTGACTGTAGCTCATTAATCCAATTTGCTTTAGCCTCACTTAACCTCTTCTTCAACCCATTTAGTAATGTTCTGTTCGTCACCTCAGTCTGTCCATTGCTTTGGGGATGGCCTGGTGCTGAATGAAACTTCAAGACGTTTGACTGATGACAATAGGCAGCAAATTCTTCATTATCAAATTGCGTTCCATGGTCCGTGATGAAAGCGTGGGGGAGACCATATCGACAAATGATATTCTTCCATATGAACTGATACACCTTCTCGTACGTCATATCAATTAGCGGTTCAGCTTCCACCCACTTAGTAAAATAGTCTACTTCCACGACGAGATACTTGAACCTTCCTCGGGTCGTCGGCAGTGGTCCAACCAGATCAATTCCCCACATGGAAAATGTCCAAGGTGATGTTATGGGTGTCAACAATGCCTGCGGAGTTCTTCGGATGGAGGAAAAACGTTGGCACTTGTCACACTTCTTAGCATAGGCTATACAATCAGCCCTCATCGTCGGCCAGTAGTATCCCTGTGTCATTACCCTTTGCAAAAGTGTCCGACCTGCTACATGAGCACCACAAGATCCTTCATGAATTTCTTCAATCAATTCTTTGACTTCTGATGGATGCACACATCTCTGCAAACCTGCCATAATTCCTCGTCTGTACAAAACACCATTAGTTAACACATACCGAGCAACTTTATACTTCAATTTCTTGGCAGCTAGTTTGTCCTCCGGCAATTCTCCTTCTTCAATGTATGTTCTGATAGGATCCATCCAAGATGGTCCTAAATCAAGGGTAATAATCTTCACCGTCAGATCTTCTTCTATGCTCCGACTTTCTAATACTTCAATCGCAGCTCGGTGCGCGTAGCTGACGCTAGTCCGGCCAATGCGTCTGCTCTAGCATTCTCCATTCTCGGTATCCTCACCAATTGAATAGCATCAAATTCTTTCAATAACTCCATCACTTTTGCATGGTACTTCACCATTAACTCTCCCTTCACTGCATATATTCCCATCATTTGATTCACAATTAATTGAGAATCATTGAAAACAATTACTTGACGTGCCTCCATAACTTTCGCCAAATGAAAACCTGCTATCATAGGCTCATATTCAGCCTCATTATTGGAAGCTTTGAATTGGAATCTCAAGGCATACTCCATGTCAATATCATCTGGAGAATTTAAAACAATCCCTGCTCCACAACCAGCCGTGCAAGATGATCCATCTACATATAATCTCCATGTATGTAACTCGTCTTCAAATTTCTTATCTGTTAGAGTTCCTCGGTGAAATATCATCTATTTTCTTTCATCATCCCCGGGTATCCTTCGTTCCTCGTCGGTCATTTGTTCGCGCCCTTCTACCAACCGGAGTTGGTCGGGGTTTGAATATGAAGATTTTTCTACATCCACAAGTCCTTTTACCAACCTTGGTTGGTCTGGATCTGTGTCTGTTGAACCTGTATCGTCCACAGGTAGGTCAGCAAGCACCTTTTGCTCCTCGGGGGTATCAGGGTATGTGAACTCTACTATAAAATCTGCCACGGCTTGCCCCTTCAACGATGATCTGGGTTCATACACAATATCATATTCACCGAGCTCTATTGCCCAGTACATCAATCTTCCTAATTTTTCTGGCTTGTGAAGGGCTTGTCTTAACGGCATGTCGGTATACACAATGATGGTATGGGCCTGGAAGTATGGCCTCATTCTTTTACTTGCTTCAATTAATGCCAGTGCCAATTTTTCCAGCTTTGGATATCTGATTTCCGCACCTCGAAAGGCCTTGCTTGTGTAATAAATTGGCTTCTGGACTCCATTCTCCAATCTGCTCAACGCTGAGCTAACTGCATTTTCTGATACTGCCAAATACAAGTACAACTTCTCTCCAGTTATTGGCCTAGACAGCAATGGTGGGGCTCCCAAATACTTCTTCAAATCTTGAAAGGCTTTCTCACATTCATCAGTCCACTCAAAACTTTTTTGCAGTGTTTTGAAGAATGGGAGGCATTTATCAGTTGCTCGGGATACAAATCTGTTGAGTGCTGCAACCCGTCCGGTAAGACTCTGCACTTCTTTCCTCGTCGTCGGAGATCGCAGCCCTAAAAGAGCCTTGATCTTTTCTGGATTTGCCTCAATACCTCGTTGGTTGACGATGTATCCGAGGAACATTCCTTCTCGTACTCCAAAGGTACACTTCGTCGGGTTAAGCTTCATCTGGTATTTATCCAGTTGATCAAAATTTTGACTCAAGTCAATCAAATGATCTGCAGCTCTCTTGCTTTTGGTGAGCATGTCGTCGACATAGACCTCCATATTGCGGCTGATTTGTTCGGTAAAAACCTTGTTCATCAATCGCTGATATGTTGCACCTGCATTTTTTAAACGAAAAGGCATAACATTATAACAATAAGTTCCCCTTGGGGTAATAAAAGAAGTACTTTCCCTGTCTTCAGGTTTCATTTTGATCTGGTTGTAACCAGAATAAGCATCCATGAAGCTGAGTAGCTCGTGTCCCGAGGTAGCATCCACTAGTTGATCAATTCTGGGCAATGGAAAATGATCTTTTGGACATGCCTTGTTGAGATCAGTAAAATCAACACACATTCTCCATTTGTTGTTCTTCTTCTTTACCATCACCACATTCTCCACCAATCTGGATATTTCACATCTTCAATGAATTGGGCTTTCTGGAGTTTCTCGACCTCCTCTTGTATGGCCTGGTTCTTCTCGGGACTAAACACTCTTCTTATTTGCTTCACAGGCTTGATCTCCTTATTCACATTGAGTTCATGACATAAGAAGTTTGGATCTATTCCTGGCATGTCTTCATGACTCCAAGCAAAAGTATTCTTCCTGTTTCTCAAGAAAGTTATCAACTCCTGTTTTATTGAAATATCCAACGACGATCCTATCTGAGTTACTCGTTCAGGATGTTCGTCGTCCAGGATAACAATTTCTGTAGATTCCACAACCTGTCCCTTTACGAGTTGAGATTCATCCCTAGGGTCAAGAGTTTCAATGTCTGTGCCTTCCTCCACTTGGTAAGTAGTAGTCTTTTTCTTTGACTCTTCAAGTTCCTCTTGCTCGGCAGACGAATAATAGCATTCCCGAGCTACTTTTTGATCACCTTTCATAATTCCTACTCCAAAATTCGTTGGGAATTTCAAACACTGATGTACTGTAGATGGAACTGCTTCGAACTTCTTCAATCCAACTCTTCCCATGATGATGTTGTAGGCTGACTGCACATTCTTATCCATCACAAAAAAGCGTATTCTTTCTGTTCGACAAGCAGGCCAAGTTCCAATGAGTATATCCAACTTGATCGTCCCAAGTGGAAAAACTTTCTCGCCAGCAAAACCCAGAAGGGGTCTGTGATAAGGTTCCAATTGAGATAATTTTAAATTCAAGCTATGAAAGCATAAATAGTACATGATGTCTGCCGAACTACCATTGTCTACTAACACCCTTGAAATGATCACATCCTTCATCCTCATTTTGATCACCAAAGGATCATCATGAGGGTAAAGAACACCTGCCAGGTCATTTTTTGAAAAACCAATCACTAGCTTCTCTTTGTTTACCTTCCTCGGACGATCATCCTCGGCCAGGTTTATTCGCTGAATGTATGAACAAGCTTGAGCCTCTCCGAGGTAAGCTTTTCTTTCTGCAGTAAGGTCTCCTCCTCCTGCATCTCCTCCTGTAATAACATTACAATCAAATGACCCAAAACGTATGGAAAATACCTCTCGTTCAGGTTTCCTTGGTTTCTTGGAAAGATCGGGGTCATCATCTGGATCCTCTTCATGGTCCCTCCTCTTTTTCTCCTCTGCACGACGAGGAGATCTAGATCTCTCTCTAGTTCTATCATCATTCTTCCTTTCACCTCTGCGATCTACATACTTTGATAATTTTCCTCTTCGGATGAGTGTTTCAATCTCGTTCTAAAGGGCTATAAAATTTTTTGTCATATGGCCATGATCTTTGTGAAACTCGCAATATTTGTCCTTATTCCTCAGGTCGGGATTTGTCTTCAGTTTCTCTGGCCACTTGATTTCCTCGTTATTCCTGATTTCTTCCAAAACATGATTAATACCCATTTTCAATGGAGTATAATTATCATACTTCTTTAAGACTTCCAACTTCATCCTGTTATTCCTGGAATGTTTGTCACCACCATTACCTTTCTGATCTTTCTTCTTAGAATTGTCGACCTCCACTTTAACTTCTTTATCCATATTCTTCTTCACAGCCATAGACTCCTCGGCATTCATGATTTTGGCTGCCTTTGCCATCAACTCCGACATATTTTTAGGTGGATCTTTGGCCAAAGTGTAGTACAGCTTGTTAGGCAGCAAACCACTCATCAGAGCAGTGATTGCTGTCTTTTCTTCATAATCTATGACTTCCAACTTCTCATTATTGAAACGAGTTATGTAATCTCTAGTACTTTCACCTGATTTTTGTCTAACACTTAGCAAGTGTGCTACTCGCTTTACCGGCTTTGCTCCAAAACAAAAATTGCCAATAAACAACTCGGCTAACTGAACAAAAGTTGAAATCTTACCCCGAGGAAGATTATTGTACCATATCTGTGCAGATCCGGTAAGAGTTCCCGAGAATGCTCTACACCTCATCTCGTCGGGGACAGCGTAGATATCTGCAGCAGCTTGGTATTGTTCTATATGAAGTACGGGATCTGTCTTTCCATCGTACTTGGGGGTCACTACGGGTGCTTTGAATTTCGACGGTGTAGGGAAATCCACAATGGCTTGCACAAAAGGTGTTCCTTGAACAAAAGTTCTCTGTAAGGGGTTCCTCGCCTTAGCCATTTCTCCCAGTCTATCCTCCAACCGTTGAATGGAACCTTTCCATGCTTCATTCCCTTCCTCGGGCCGCTTAGTCCGAGCAACTGATTGCTCTGACGTAGCTTCCTGAGATTTATCTCGACGAGTAGATGGTCGCGATTGTGCAGATCCTTCTCTCAAACCTGGTGGTGGTCGAAAACTTCTTGATGGATCCCTAGGTGGACTCATGTTCCTCCTTGGTCCTAACCGACTGAAAGGAGACACCCTGCTTAATCTTTCCAAAGCGCTAGTTCTCTCCGGAGAAAGAGTGATACGTTGATCTGTATCCGTATCCCGTATCGATGAAGTTCGCCCAGGTTGATAAGAAGAATCATTAGACTCCTCATTGCGATATGACCCAGTACGTCTAGATTGCGATTGCCTATGATCACTCCTTTGCCCTGAATAGGTAGGTGCACCGCCCTGAAGAGTTTGAATGAGTTGCCTCATAGATTCTTGCATGGCGGTTTGTCCTTGAGCCAGATTCGTCATAATTCCAGCCAGATCTGGGGATGCAGATGGATTTGGAAGATTTCCAGTATTTCCAACATTTCGATTACTGGATTCTGGATTATCTGCCATTGGTGATAAATGATTTTTATGGAAAACGATAATAACAGTCGTTTCCCACAGACGGCGCCAATCTGTTGATGTAAAAAACTAGATTACTCTAATTATTAAATCACAGATAAATAAATAAGACAAAGATTTTTAAAGTGGTTCGGCTAGGAATAAAGCCTACGTCCACTGTTATGTTATTGCTGAGTGTTTGTGGAATTCTTGATTACAAGTTCTCTCAAGAAATTCCGGTCCCCTTTGAATGAGGATGATACAAGGTATTTATAGCCTTGAGGCTGTACATGAAAGGTTCGATACATTAAATGACATACATATGAAAGGGTAATACATTTAATGCAGAGTGCGTGCCAAGAATATAAGTATTCAATGAATATCTGAGCTGTTGATTATCTGGCAATTAATGATACGACCGAGATGCAGCTCGGACCGCCATAGCTGTTCGCTGATCAGGAGTTCCTCAGAACATTAGAGTACCTCGGAACATTAGAGTACCTCGGTGAGTTAGAGTTCCTCGGTGAGTTAGAGTTCCTCGGTGTGATAGAGTTCCTCGGTGTGATAGAGTTTCCTCGGTGTATTTTCGTTGCTTGGAAAGGAGCATGGTTAGTCAGAAAATGATCTTCCTCACTGCTATTGTGCCATGTAGATTGACACGTGTCTTCGTATTATTCGTCCACATCAGCATATTAATTTTGGTATCAACAGGGAGATTGAAGCACCTTATACTTTTGACTCACTTGAGTCTGTATTGTATAATTGTTCATCTAGTTTGGAAATTGTGACAAAATTGTGTCGATCCTAGAAACCAAAGAACCTCAGAGTTTGGATTTTTATTTTATTCCTCTTGCTTGATTGATCTAGATACATTTACCAACACTCACACACTTTATAATTGCATTCATACATTTCATATTGCATATAAGTGTATATATATATATGTTGAATGTGTTTAAATCCCTAAAATTATTTTTTAATAAATTTTGGGAATTTTATAAACTTTTAAAATAAGGATTTTATTAATTAATTTTTTTTTTAAAAAAAGATTTGGGGTCATTATGCAATTATGGTTTGTTAGTTATATTGACTGAAAGTTCCTTTGGGTAGAATCCGAAAGAGGTAGAGACTTCAGGGTGCATTCGTAATTATTTTTGGACGCGCGTTTGTTAACCTCTTTGTGCCCAACATCTGTTGCATTCTGATTGGTTGAATTTGTGTTTCTTCTAAGAGAGTAAAACAACGAATGTTTACAGCCTTTGGATCATGTTTATCAACGATCTGCATGAACTCTTACATAATCCATGTGAACCTCTTTTGAGCCAATCAAGAGAGTTATAACCACCGCGTACTTTTAACCGTTGGATCAATGTCAATAAACCTTGACTCAATCTAAGCCATTGATTTTGAACCAAAGTCTCGAATCTTCTCAGCCCCCTATATAAGGAGCCTTTCTCTCAGCCATCTAATACTTTTGCCATTTCGTCCTTTCCAGAGAGAGAAAGAGAGTAGAGAGAGAAGAGAGAAAAAAAAGAGAGAAAAGAGAGAAACGAGAGAAGAGAGAAAAAGAGTTAGAAACCCTAACCCTAACCTTAAATCGTCCAACATCTTTTTCAAAACCTAACCTCTTTTCAAAACCCATATATATCAAACACAATCTTAAGTGTTTGAGAGTTGGTTTGAGTAGTTGGTTGATGATGTAACCTCTTCGTTCTTAGATCTTGTGTCCAACTTAATCATTTCACTTAGATCTAAGTTTCTGCCTTATAGAAATATTAGATCTGAGCATTTTATGTTACATTTCACTAAGATCTGCATATTTTGTTTCTCGTCTTGAGAAATCTATTGTTGATTATTTCCTGTAAATGTTTTTACCTTCGAAATCAACAATAATATTTTCTGTTTCTAGTTTTTTGTAAAACAAAACCTTTGACCTAGTTGGAATAGCACTTGGTGATTTTCAATCTCAAAAATATTTTCAAAACCTGAGATTGATTAAGATCTTGATACGTCTTCCGATCAAGATAGCCGTGGATTCTGGGATATAATAAAGGTCAAATAAGGCTAAGTTTTATAACGAAGAGAGAAATAGAAAATCACTGCATATAGATCTTATATGTAATTTAATAGGAATGTTTGTATAAAATAAGTGTGTGTGTGCGTGCATGTGTTATAAAGACCTCCACAAACATTATCACCCTACCACACTAAAAGTGTTGGTAATAAGATCTCAAGAACAAGAGTCGACATAAAGAACTTGAACAAATTGGAAGTTAGCAAACTGGGAGAATAACACCAACAATCAGAACTATAGAGAAGTTATAAGGACACTAGTGGGTACATTCCTAAACTTGTATAGGTCTGATTTGTATGCATGTGTGTTATATAATTTGTAACTGTTATAATTTGTTTTAATGGAATTTTTGGTTTACTCCGTAGAGGAGTCGTGGATGTTTCCTCAGTTGGGTGAGGTTTTACCACGTAAAAATCCCTTGTTCTTAATCTTTCTACATCTCCTCATCTAATTCTTGGTTGTGTTGAGTTTAAAGTTTTTAAACTGATTTATTAAACCTGTTAACAAATCTTGAACAGATCTCGTACATATTTTTGTTAAACACATCTTGTGATTAATTAGATTTGGTTTTAAAGAAAAGAGTTTCTTAAAAAAACAGTTCGGAGTTACTTAAATAGTTTAATTTTATATTAAACGGCTTTAGTAACATATTTTCAACCCCAATTAGGGGTTGGGTTGAAATCCTCTAGGGACATTTTCTATTTTATTTTTATAATTTAATTTTTTTTATGTTGTGTAGGGATGGACCAATGAACCAAAAACACTTCAAGAATTTTCTGCACAGGGCATTCAAGAGAAGATGGATCAAGTAAAGAAGGTGTAATTACGTGAATTATTTTCTTCTATGATTAGACATTACATACCTAGCAGCTATATTTTACTAAAAGTTCAAAAAGTTATTTACTAATTTTTATGTATTGGTTGTATTAAAGCTAATTGATCTTGGGGAATTTTCTTTCAATTCTACCATATGTTTAAAAACACGTGCTCGCAGTGGAAGAATAAACAACTAGAGAGAGAGATTATAATGAATTTGGAAGTTGATAAGCTAGATAAGAAGGAAAAAAAATTTATACAATTTTTTATGAACGCATGATTCTTTCCGTTTCAAAATTATTGGCTATGAGTAATTTATAAAGTTGATACTTTAATGAATTAGGTAGCTTCCAAATTTGGAACAAGATTTTTTTAGTGAAAAAATTGTGAAGTTTATAAAGATAAACACACACACATGGGTCTCTTTGAATATTGTTATTGGAGTTTTTATTATTTTTTAAACAGGGCAGAGAGTCCTATAAACAGCGAGAATTCTGCCTTTTTTTAAATTTGTTTACAATTATTTAGGTTATATAAAAAATATTTTCGACTAAAATTATACATGACTTAATACTTTGCAAAAACTGAACTTCATATGTTGTGTTTTACATTGCATTAGAGATTTATATATGATGTTTTGAACTAATTCAGGAGCATCTTTTAGAGGAATGTAAAAGGTCCATCATTGTTAGACAACATGATAGTGAAAATAAGTGGCAAGAGGACTTCGACCCATTGTTGTCTAAAATTATAAAGCGGTTATCACTATGAAAGAATACTTAATTTTGATAGACATATTTAATTTAGTTGACGTGTTACATCAATTTGATTTGATATAGTTTTGTTTGATGTGAGATAAAAAAAATATGTTGGTGGGATTATTGTAATTCTTGGCTAAATGACATAATCTATAATGTATCAATTGTAACATTAAATGTGGAATAAATGATTCTATGAATTTAAATTTGTGTTTATATTTATTTATGAACTACGAGATTAATATTAGTTATTAATTTTTTAAAATTATATGTTTAATTTATGACCGTTTATATTAAACCCTCATGTAAAGAAATATCTCATATGTCATTTTTAAATATTCGAACATTGTTTGTCAAGATGCATTTTATACCAAATATGACAACTTGTAGAGTATATTATAACTATTTTTATAGTAGATATGACGGTTTTGAAAAACCAGTCGTATACAACTGTTAACCCAATATGACAGTTTTTATGGGTATCAATTATAACACCCAAACTTGTGATGGTTTTGACTGAAAAATGAACGATCATTAAAGGCATTTTATGACACTAAAAAAAGGTCATAAAAAATTGTTTTTCTTCTTGAGAGTTTGAAGTTATTTTGTGAGGGGATAACTAAATGATGGCAAAGCAAGAGAATTTGCATAACTTGTGGTTAGAAATGGGCCCCCTTCAACTATGGGGCCTAGGCAATTGCCTAGGTTGGCCCATGACTGAGTCGATATTACCCTAAACAATGTATGTATCAAATTATATAATCTACTTAAATTAGTTTAAACATTACAGTTTAATTCTTGTATTTACCTTTTGATTATTTCTTTATGTAGTAGTTAAGGTATTCTTTAATGTGAGGCTAGAGTTTTATGAGAAAAAATAGGTAAGTTACTCGAAGATTTAAATTACTATTTTAAATTTTATTTGGTACTCATCTTAACTATAAATATGACAAATTTGTGTGAAAGTGCTCTTGAAAAACTTGAATTGGAGTTGTTGAAGCTTGGTAATAAGGTCTGGTTTATCCTAGGGATTGTATAAGGTAAGATCATTGTAAGAAACAAAAAGATGGTTGATTTATGCATCCAGTTGAAAGATAAACTTTTCACTACTTTCCCTTAGAATGTCAAATCGAAAGAAGTTATTATGGGCTCCATCGAAAATGCGAACCTAATAAAAAATTTGAGGTGGTCCTTGCCAAAGAAATATGAGCAAGAGACTACGACAATCATGGGCTTGACCCTTGATAAGGTTCAAGAGCTATGCGCCAATAGAGATAAGCTCAATGGCGAGGTTGATGATTTAAGAAAGGCGACCTTGAAGTCCCTGTGGATAAGAGATCTTGATTCTGGTAACAAAGTACTTTCTATATGAATTATATGAAATTACAAAATAAAAACCCCTTTTCTGATTTTATGCTTGGAGTATTTTTTGCTGGTTTAATTTTCTGATAGTTTGTGCTTATTTAATACTCAGGGGCAATATAAGAGTGATGCTTAAGAACAACTGACTAGAGGTGTGATAACGCATCACAATCCAAATTTATTCCATGAGTAACCTTCATTGGTTGGAACTTCATCACATCACAGTTTTATATCACAAACATAGTTGTACTAATAAGGTATGCTTTTGGTATTTCACTATAGTCCTTATGATAATTTGGTTATTATCGTAGTAAATTTTATTTGGACGGATATAAATGAAAACAGTCATTTTTAATTTGATTATTGTCTTGGTAAATTTTATTTGGACAACTATAAATCAAGACTATGTGTTACATTAATTTTAGGTCCCTTCTAAAATCCAGGGACATAGGGAGGATCTGGAAAATATCTCTGCAGTTTTGCTCTCCACTATTTATCTTTGTCCACATTAATTGTGATAGAAAAGTCAGTTAGAATATTAGTTCTGTTTTGGTATCGTTAAAATTCAGTTAGATATCTTTCAATTACATACTACCATGTGTATGGAGTTGGTATGAGGTTTGTGTATAAATAGGTGTTTTGTAATTTGAAAGAAAATAAATAAAAACATTATTTCCTATGTTTAAAAATCTTCTCATGGTATTAGAGCTTGAAAGCTCCAACGAGCAAGCTTGATCCATTTTTTTTCAATGGCATAAAATACATCTTCTTCCTCTGCACGCATTCCAAATACATTTGAACTCACAAATCAAGAACCTTATCTTCTTCTTCTACTTTCTCATCTAAATTCGTTGGTCACAATAAAACTTGATTCATCAAACTACATCAAATGGAAGATTCAATTCCATAATTTATTACGTGCATCAGGACTACTTGGGTATATCACAGGCTCAACACCAATTCCATCAGAAGTAATTCTCAATTCATAAAATCAACAGGTGCAAAACCCTAATTTTTTAAAATGGGTGAAGATTGATGCTCATATCTTCAGTTGTATGACTGCAACTCTCTCTTCTGAAATCTATACCTCTATTATAACCTGTATTAGAAGTAAAGAGGTTTGGGATCTGCTCGAAAAATGATTTACTTCTCTTTCAAGATCTCATATTCATCAATTGAAGAATAAGCTCCAAAATGTAAACAAGAAAGGTTTAATAGTGGAAGACTATCTTGCGCAGATAAAAGGCTTATCTAATCAATTAGCCTTGGTCGGATCTCCTATAGAAGATGAAGATTTGATTCTACAAACCTTGAATGGATTACCTACAGAGTATGATGCCTTCAAAACCTCAATAAGAACTAGATCTTCACCAATCACAATGGCTGAATTTTCTTCCATGTTATGATCAAAATCGATTCATATTGAAGTTAATAAGAAAAGCAATGAAATATCCGAATTGGCTGTAGCTTTCACCATGAATAAAAGTCAAATTTACTCTCCATACAATTCTGAAAGTGAAAATAGTCAATATCAACAATACAATAGAGGTGGCCGATCTCAGTTTCGTGGAAACTTTAGAGGAGGTGGAAGAAATTTTGGATATAGAGGCAATGGAAGAGGAGGTAGAGGTGGTAACTTACAATCTGGTAGAGGTGGAAACTTTCAATCTGGAAACTATGTCACAAATTATATAGTTTGTCAGATTTGCCACAAGGAGAATCATTCTGAAGCAGATTGTTAGTATCGACTTGATACTTCTTATGAAAATCCTTCTCAAAACCATTAAAAAAGCAACACTAGAGCCTATTATTCTTCCACAGCTTCTTCCTCATCTTTTTCAGCACCATGGTACATTGATTCAGCTGCATCAGATCACATGACAAATGATCTTAAAAATATTCACATTCATCAGCCTTATCAAGGAAGTGATCAAGTCATAGTTGGAAATGGTAACATGTTACCTATCCAAAATTCTGGTAATGGTATTTTGCCTACACCTCATTCCTCTCTCAATCTCAATAATGTTCTTCATGTTCCGAATTTGAACTCGAACTTAGTGTTAGTTCATAAACTCCACTACACCAAAATGCTCTTTTAGTAATAGACTAATTTTGCAATTAGTAAAAGTCTTATACCATTACTATTTCTCACACAAAATTACCGTTACTAATTTAATATATGTATTACTAATTTTAGTTTTATGTTTTAAAAATCTATTAAAAAAATAAACGAGGGAGTTTTCCCTCCCAACAAAAATAAATTCCCCGACTCTTACACCCCGAACAAAAATTTCCCACAGTTCTCCTAGGGTTTCTCGTACACACCCAAGCGAAAATCCACTTCAAGCTCTATGAATCTCTTTGAGGCATCCCTTTCTTATCCTTCGTTCAATATTTGCACACATTTTGCAGGTATCCATACTTTAATTTTATGTGTTATCTTCGTAAAATCCTTAATTTCTTCTTTTTTGTTCAATCTCTATTTGTTCTCCTATCTAACCCATGATATGTTCATTTGTTGGGATTGAAATATGTTTCCTTTTTTTCTTCATGGAATCGGAATCCGTTCAGTTTTGGCTTGACAAATTAAAATCGAAAACAACCTAGTGCTTAAAGAGAAGTTACTAGGTTTTGTGGTTTAATCTTGGTTCCAAATTATTGTATATAGTGATGGAAACGAGGTATATGAAAGCTCTATATGATAAAAATAGGGCTTGAGGTTTTATTTATCTATTTCTAACTTAGACTGTATCTCACATGCTAATTTTGATTAATTGTATAATATTGACATGAATATTCTACTGCTAAATAGCTATTTATTTATGTGTTTAATTTTCTTACTGACTAATAGCTCGAACTTCAATTGTTCAAATTAATGAGAATTCCATACACACTTTTCTTCTCAAAAAGAAACTTGTCCTCAAAGGGTCATAATTTCATAAGCCAATAAAATCTCTACGTGTTCCTAAGAAGAACCCAAGGTTCCTAGCATGAGAAATATGCAAAGTACGTGGGACGATCATGCAAGGATCTCTTGGGAAGTAATTAATAGTAAAGTTTTGTTAGCAGACTTGTTATGTCTGATGCTTGTTAGCTATTATTTTGATATTTGAATTAGTATTAGCTATTTAGATGCTAATAGAGACAAAGTCCTTATTTTTAGTAGTTATGGTTGTGAGTTTAAGAGAAGGTTGTTAGTTTCCTCATGTATTTAAACCATTCCAATATGAAGTAAGTAGTCTTAATGCTTTATTTGTTGCACAATCTCCTCTATGTGATAAAATCAAAGCAGAGGCTCCATAAATGGAAAAGATTAGCAAGTTTGCAACTGAAAGTGCAAGAGTTCCTTACACATGGAGAAATTGGTTTCATTGCCCAAGAGTATTTCAGTCAGGTCCCAAGGGTTCTTGAAGTCGGTTCAGATGGGTCACCATAATGGAAATCAGTTCCATTTCTCGTACCGGATCAAAAGCATCACTCAAACGGTAACATACTAAAATCTACCATTCTCCTTATGGCAGGTACTTATGTTTCCAAAGTTGTTATAATGAAAAATTTCATCTAATAATGCAATCGCTACTTAAAAGAATCAAAATCCCAATAATCTGATCGTGTTTGGATGTGTTAAAGAATATATTCATTTTTTATATAAAAATTGGCCAAAATCAGTTTCCTCCATACAAGAGTTTATTTCAAGAAATTATTGAATTAACAAAATTTTTAGAATTATGTAGAAAATTTTCTGTAAAATTTTATTTATGTAGCATCATTAACGTGGAATCATTGTAATGAAACATTTGGCATATGTGAAAAACTTCCAATTGATTAGGCATTTAGTCTAGAGGTATTTTAATTCCCAACTAGCATTGATAGTGCTTAAGTAGCTTGGGAGTTTTTGTGTTTTCTTTTTTAATTTATTCATTTTGGTCTGTGCGAAAGAAATTTGGTTTGATAAGTTGCATTCAAAATCTTATTATTTATTTGAATATTTTTTCTTTTTTTATCCCACAATTGTTGTGAATGGTTGTATATTAATAGATATATTTCCTCTCATTTGAATCGTTTACGGGACCAAATGAGAAATTAATAAAAGAACTCAAGAAAAAAATTAAACTAGATAATTCATATAAATGGTGTTTATCCGGTGGTATGAAAAGTTATATTGATGTTGCAGTAAAGGATGTTAGTTCCAGGAGGAAAGAAACAGGATGAGAAACCACTTGAATCACAAGTGTATAACCAGGGCATGTCAAAGACTGAGCTGTGCAACAAATGGCAGTAGATGGGCTTGCCCATATAGTGACCACTGCCACTTTGCCCACGGCATTAAGGAGCTTCTCCCAGTTCTTCTCCACCCATGCTACAAGACTGAGTTTTTACTTTTTGGGGCTCATATCATTATTCAATGTTGAATGCCTTTAATATTATTAAGCTAATTGATTATAATTTGGCAGGTTTGTCGCATGGTCCTTAATGGTGATCCCTATCCCTATAGTTTGACAGGTTCTCGATCTCAACCTGTCAAACTCCTAACCTGTTGCGCTCCCTAATTCTATCTTTCTTTACAATGAATTGGAACATAGCAATGGTGATTGGGTGGACTTTATACTTAATTGGTGTTAAGGTAAGAAATAAAATCATGGTGTGTGTGAACTAATATGTCATTTTCTTATTTAATCCCATGATATTTATAACACGAACATAATTGATCTTCAACGATTGAACTGTTGTTATGTTGTTCTGTTTGCTATACAACAGCCATTAACCTCGGCAAGTGTATGTGTCTTCCTTGTATATCGATCTTTAACGATTGAAACCCCATTGTCCGCAGTAATTCTTTATTTTTTATGCCTACGTCACTTTGGTTCTTGGTACAAGAATGCCTTGTATAAGTTGCTTGCTTGGTAAAATGGAAGAAAATAGATTCCTGCATAGAATATCTATAGATTCCATTTTCCAGTTCTACTGTTATTAATATATATGCTTCCTTCTTGTGTTGCTAGAGCTGAGTTTATAACATAATGGTTATTTCAATAGTTAACTTTTTAACCAATGCGACTTACCAATTCATTTTTATTCACAAATAATATTGTTGAGAGATGAATGACATAAATGAGTGCTTAAGATGGAAGCATTAAGTGTTTTACCATAACCCATTCATACTATATATGAGAAGTATGAACATACAACAATCATACAGATTTGCTTTCTTGATTGTAAGTGTTTCACTAAAAAAAATAATCTCTTACTAATCTTCAATAGAACTATTTAACTCACTAGGCCCTTCTCTAACTCACATTTCTTTTACACGAGAAGAAACATATGCAGCGTAAAGAATTTTAATAGTTGTAAGTTTTTGTAATTGCAAATTGGATGAATGATGAACTGTTTTTTTTAATATATTCTACACATTTCGTTATGCACCTCTTTAATCATATTGAGCAAAGTTGATAGTTGATCTAGCTAATGCACCCATGGGGTTAATGCATTTCTTTAGGAGAGGATCATCCTTTGTCTTGTTTATAAAGATGGTTGTATCATTTTATTATTTTTTTTAGTTTGACTATGGCATTTATTCATCAGGATCTTTGATATCTGCTTCATTTTATTGATTTTGTAGTAAATTAGGACTTCATTTTGTCCTGCAACATTACATGGGATATTTTGGTTTATTAATTGCCAGGTTTGCATTAATTTTTTTTTGGAGATACTTGTTGTTTGGATTAAGATGCTTGAAATTAGTGGATGATGAGGTTGTATAATTTGTTTTAATTTCTCAACTATACATTTGATCTCTTTTTAGGATTACTTACTCAATCTTTATACTACATGGTATAGTTCCATTGCATAGCATCACAATAGTTTATCTTTATTTTCTTGCTTCTTACTTTTATTCCATTCTCAATGTCACTGTGTGGAATACAATGTCTCTTATATGTATAATGCCTTGTACTCATACTTCGACAGGAACAACATTGCTATAAGAGGCCTTGCTAAGTAACTATAAACAATTCTCTTATCCTTTTGTTATTTCCATAATTTTTATAAGCTCACATATAGCCTTGTTATAACCAGATTTTTCAAGGATTCAAGTGAAGAAGAAAAAGAACATGCTGAAAAGTTGATGAAATAGTAGGTCCTTTGTCAAATATTTAAAATCCATTTTATTTAATATTAGATCCGATTATCATATACTTTTCTCTCTAATGAACTATAGAATAAGAGATGAGGAATAGTGAAACTACACTCTATAGTGATGCCCCCTTCAGAATTTGAACATGTTGAGAAGGGTGATACATTGTACCGTATGTATGTCATATCACAATTGGCATGCGTTAATAGAAGATGCATACTCCATATGACTGCTTTGATTTTAAACATCAATTTCTGTAGTATTATCTCAGTCAAGTGATTAGCTCAGACCTCATATGATTTATTGATGCAGCTATGGAATTGGCTTTGTCCTTGGAGAAGCTGACGAATCAAAAACTTCTGAGCCTACATAGTGTAAACATATTTAACCTCTTTACCTTGTTTTGTTTTAATGTCATCTTCATAATTGGGAAATTTTGAGTAGTTTGCCTGATGAACATATTAAGATAATTGCACCAACATTTGAGAGTTCCTGATTAAATGTTAAAATCAGTTTATTATAGAATTGTGCCACTTATATATATGCTATGTTTTTCATGGACAATAGGTGGATGAACGAAACAATGATCCTGAAATGGAAGAATTTATTGAGAGTGAATTTTTAACTGAGCAGGTTATAATTTTCATGTTTTTCTTTAGTCTTGGTTTGATGTCAACATCAATTCTTAGTATGGGAAATGGAGTAGGAGGAGTTGCGAGTAGGTGTGGAGATGAAGAGGGATGAGCTTTGGGATAGGTAAAGGAAGGGAGTTAATGTGAGGGATGGAGTTCATATCAGGTCAGGGTGTGGGGTTTGGTAGGAACTAATGGTAGTTGGGTAGGTATTTTGGTGTTTGGATTATTTACATTTCATATAACTCATGGGGACCATTTTTCAATATGCCAAATAAGTACATGTATTTAAGTACATGATATTAGTAAATGAACTTATATACACAAGTTTGCTCAAATCAGGATACTGATGTTCTCACACTTTGTGTTAATCTTTTGGAGTTTTTAGTATATACTTTTTTATGTATTCATGTGAATAACTTTGTTATAAAAATATAGTGTATATAATATGTAGGTGGATATGATTCTTATACACACACACACACACACACACACACACACATACACACACGTGTGTGTGTATTTAAGAATGTTGAATCCATACCGAGACAACTTAAGCAATCCCTGTGTAATGGAAATATCGTTGTGGATATTGGAGGCACGCCATCACCTGATTTTGGAACTCTATATATGATTGGTGACAATCCTTCATTTGACATCAAAGGTGTGTGTTTATGTGTCTATCTTTTATTCTATTTTCTTCTGATACTATTTTCATAAAGAACATGAAAAAGGTATTAGATTCAAAATGTTGGCAAAATTTTGATGCCAAATATATTGGACGTAGGCAAATTGCCTACACGTCCACAGAGAGGTGGTTGTATTTTATTAATTTTGTATGACTAAATGTTGATATTATAACTAATATGATAATTTTATTTCGTTTGACAGAATGTCATTTTTGGATCCTCATCAAGTTTTCAACGTTGTGGCTTGCGTCGTTGATGGCGATGATAACAGAACGGACTTATTTTTTATATTTTATTTGCTTGGTTATAATATAAAAACATCTCATTTTGGGATGATTGTATTGGGATCTTATATTGGATGCATTTATGAAAATAATGTAACTTTCAGTGCGATTGTATTATGATGTTTCGTTTGTTTGGTTTAAGTTTCTTTTATAATTAAAGAGTGGAGGCTTATATAAATGTAAATGTTGAATATATTGCCCGTATTTTTGTGGACTATTTTTGTATATGTTCTTAGAATTTAAATAGTGTGGTATCAATAATTGAATTTGTTTAAATTTAAGATATTGGATATTAAAAAGTATTTTTTTTAAATATGTATTAATATTAGTAGCAGAATATTACCGTTACTAATTCTGAATTTTACCGTTACTATTAGTAACATAAATTTATCATTACTAATTCTGAACTTTACTGTTACTATTAGTAATAAAATTTTACCGTTACTATTAGTAACAAATTGTTACCATTACTAATTGTGAATTTTATCGTTACTATTAGTAACAGAATTTTACCGTTACTAATAGTAACAGTAGAATTTCGTTACTAACTTCATGCCCCACGGCGCGTTTTGGTGTAGTGCTCACTAGTGACAATAATTGCACCGTTACCTTTGACTATAATTCTTTTGTTTTTCAGGACAAAGCAACTAGAGATATTATGTGCAAAGGTAGTCATTCATAAGGCTTGTATCAAATTCCTCCAAACACTTCCTTTTCTGATCCCAAGTCCTCAAACAAAGTCTGTATGACAACTCATGCCACTAATGATTGATGGCACAAAAGATTAGGACATCCATCGTTGTCAAATTTCTCTCATGTTGTTAACAAATTTCAACTTCCAGTTGTCAACACAAAGAATCATTCCTTCTGTACTTCTTGTTCAGTTGATAAAATTCACAAGTTTCCTTTGGCATTATCAAATTCATATGTTAATAAACCTTTATCTTTGACTCATAGTGATGTTTCGAGACCATGTACACATTCTGATTCTAAAATCAAATATTATGTATTGTTCGTGGATGATTTTAGTATATTTACTTAGATTTATCCATTACAATACAAAAGTGAAGTATTTGATAAATTTCTTGAGTTTAAAAGCTATGCAGAAAATCAATTCTCCATCACATTAAAAGTTCTTAGAACAGATGGTGGTGGTGAGTTTGCTAATATCAAACTTGACCATTTACTCAAGTCTCGTGGTATAATTCATCAATTATCTTGTCCATATACTCCCTCTCAAAATGGTGTTGCTGAGAGAAAACACAGGAACATAATAGAAACTACAATTTCTCTTCTTCATCAATCTCAACTTCCATTAAAATTTTGGTTTTATGCAATCGCCACTTCTGTCTTTTTGATAAATAGACTTCCTAGATCTAAACTTTATCATGCAACTCCATTTGAGACAATGTTTCTTTTACCTCCTGATTTCTTATTCATGAAAGCATTTAGTTTTAGATGTTTTCATTTGCTTAGACCTTATACACATCACAAACTTGAACCTAGATCTACTCCCTACATTTTTCTCGGTTATCATCCCACAATTAAAGGATATAGGTGCCTTGATGCTACCACTGGTAAAGTATATCTATCAAGACATGTTGTCTTTAATGAAACACTATTTCCATATCAATCTGATGTACATCACCTATCTCCTTCACAAGTGACATCTCTATCCTCTCTACAAGATTTCTTTTGGCCTCCATCTTCTTCACCTATCAATATCCCAACTCACTCTAACAACTCTCCTTCAAACAATTCCTCTCCTATTCCCACAGCTATTTACTCATCTAATTCTCAACCACTTACTCAATATTTCTCTCCTAGATCTCCCTCTCAATCATCTCATTCTCCTTTGTCTTCTCATAATTCTTAATCTCACTCACGATCATCTATGGGTCATCATATGATCACTAGGTCCAAAGTTAGTATTTTCAAACCCAAACATCCTCTTTGTTTAACTGTTATTTCTACTAAGGATGATTTATCTCAATATGAACCCACTTTTGTCAAAACAGTTCTCACCTCCTCTCATTGGTTACAAGCCATGAAAGAGGAATTTCAAGCTCTTTATAATTAAAAGACTTGGACTCTTGTTCCCTTACCGCCAGGAAAACATTCTATAGTATGTAAATGGGTATTTTGCATTAAAAGGAATTCTGATGGAACAATAGCCAAGTATAAAGCAGGCTGGTTGCTAAAGGCTATTTACAAGAAGAAGGAGTGGACTTTCATGAAACTTTTAGTCCTGTTGCTAAACAACATTCTATCAGAATTATTCTTTGCTTCGCTCTTCTTTATAACTGGTGCATCAAATAAATGGACATTTCCAATGCTTTTTTACATGGAAAATTAGATGAAGAAGTGTATCTCAATCAACCTACAGGTTTTGTTGACTCTAGTATGTGACAACCCGCTCACCAAAATAAGGGTGGCCAGCCCAATACTCCAATATAATAGGAATCATAGATGGAATAATTCTCAGCATCACAATAAAATATAGAGTATCCAGGATAACCACCCAATATTTCAGAAAACGGGTTGCCAAAATTTTGTTTTTCAATTAAAAGAAAGAAGACAAACAACCCAAATCCTGAAAAGATAGGGGGAAAACCCCAAGACATATTTAAATAATAATAACAATAATACAATAAAAAGACCGAATGTGCTACTGGTCAACAAACTTTATAACATCATTTAAACAAACTCAATAATTTATACAATACACTCCATTAGATAATTTACAAAAGCTTGGACCTCTCGCCCGATTAAGAGACTTGAACTTAACTAGAGTGCAAAAATGAAAACGTTTATAACAAATGTCCTGTAATACCCGCAATGCATCAAGGCTCGCTGAAACTATCAGAATAGGAATTCAAATCAGGCATCCTTGCGGGGGAGTACCTGGGCAAATACAAGATGCAAATACAGCAAGAAGTAGAAATGGGTGAGGGCCCGGTTCCATATGAACACCAGATGAATAAAGAGTATGACAGTTATGAATATCATCATGCAAAAATAAAAGTCTAACTACACAGTTCTAGAACAAAAATTAAGACAATGAAGCAAAAGCAGGAGAAAAAGAAAGATTTGACATAATTAAAACTTCCATCAAATATACCAATTCATTTCATAGTTTATTCCTTATCAGGAAATTATAACTATAATTATAAGCTCTTTATGGCTTTTATCTCAATTTTAAGCTCTTTGTGGCTTTTATTTCAATTACATGCCCATCCTGGCATTACCATTCCTTAGCAGGAATATAATCAACATTAAATGCTCTTTGTGGCATTGTACTGTGCTCTTTGTGGCACTTCTTTATGCTCTTTATGGCATATCACAAACATCAAGTCCCACTTGATTATGAACTGTTATATTTATATATATATAACGAATTCTAAGACCGTCCCTCTGAGTTTCCCCACTGGGCGCACCCCTAAATGACCATCATCTTCCAGGGCCTATCAATACAAGACAACCTGGGCACCTACAACGAAATACGTCGGGAAGCGGCCATATGCCTGCGGGAGAGTCAAGAACACACCCGGAATCTCCTCACCAGCACAGAAAATATAACATAATTGCTCATATGGCCTATGGACTATATCCACCCTGCATTCACTAGCCAGGGGGCATCACCAAGCACGCGAACTTCCCTTATGATGTCATTTAGAGAGTTGTATTTAACCAAATCTTCATTTATCATATTAATGATTAAGTAAATTATCATTTACCATCATTATTTCCATTTCCATTTACCATTTCCAATTCCATTTACATTTTATCAAATGTATATCTCATTTTCCAAAACCTTATTCGTTTGCATTTTAGCAATTGTATGTTTCATTTTATTTGAAACCAATTTCATTTACATTTAGTGACTAATTCATCCTTTATAATCCGAAGCCATACGTAATTTATATCATCATTGCAACCTCGATGAATAAATAAACTTTCAATTTATTCTCCCGAGAACCGTTGGGAAGGTATTATAAACCATCAAGAATAACATAGATCAATCGATCTTCTAAAATCTCCCAACCATACTCCTACATCTCCTAGTTTAATAATAATCAACTAGAAGAAGGAATTGCCTAACATCAATAGGCATAACCCCGAAAACCCCCCATATAAACCAATTCTACTCTAGGGTAGCTTCTCAACTTATCTATAACTCTAGGACTCTAAGTTTACATAATTCAAGAAGGTTACTAGGTCCTAACCCTAAAGAAAAAGGGTCAAAATTGAGTTATAAAAACAACTCAAAAACAGCAGGAAAACGAATCGATTCGCCCGAGGGCCAAATCGATTCGCCCAAAAAGTGAATCGGTTCGGACCACCAAAACCAACTTTCTGCAATTGACCAAATCGATTTGGCCTTAACCCGAATCGATTAGGGTTATGAAGACCTGGAAGCTACCCCTTACCGAATCGATTCGCCCAAGGGCCGAATCGATTCGGTCCTGCGATTTTGCCAAAAATGGCTACGAAGGGATATGAACCCTAATTTCTCCAACCCAAAATGTCTTCTATTTTTTTTGCACACAACCAACAAGATTTATACTACATGGTTTATGCCCATTGAAATCCACAAGATTATCATCAAAACCAAAATCTAGGTTTAAATACCAAAATTTCCATTTTTGATACCCAAATGCAAATACATAAATATCACACAAATTATTCATCTTAAATCAGATATTAGCAAGTAGAAAACTTGCCTTAGGGTTGCAAATTCAGATTTATTTGAAGAAGAAGCAATCCCAAAACCTCCATCTTCAATCTCTCTCTCCATCTCCTCATTTCTCTTCCTCTCTCTCTCCCTCTTGTTTGGTAACACACAAATGAGAAAAAAAAAGGGGGCAGGACTAAAAATCGGGTCTTAAGTCTAAAGTCTCCAACTTAAGTGGTTAACACCACATTAAAATGACTCCCAAATACGAATTTAAGTTAAAACTAGGTAAAAGTGCCCAAAACCCAAAAATACAATATGACACTTATTCTGACTGTCTCGCACCTTCCGAGACTAACTACACCCTCTAAACTGGCATCCGGAAATTTTATAAATTATTTTGAGTTCCAATTTCATTTAAGCTATTGTGCCATTTAATATACATGACACTATAAAATCACACCACATTAGGATATTTACCTACATATACGGTAAATATACAACATCCCAGTAAATATTAACTTCTAAAATTAATATTTACCCCAGTACCAACATTTTATATAATTACCTTATGCGGTAAAATAATATAAAATGAGCCTCCTAAAATCGAGGGTTGTTACATAGTAGACCTCACTGTGTTTGCATGCTTCAAAAAGCATTATATGGTATTAAGTAGGATCCCCGGGCATGGTACTCCACTTTCTCCCCATATTTGATCTCAGTGGGCTTCAAATCCTGTCACTGTGATAATTCTTTGTTTGTTCAGAAAATAGCCACAACTATAACTATTCTTCTTATATATGTTGATGATATTCTTCTTACTGGAAATGATTCCACTTATATTCAATATCTTATCTCTCACATGCACACTAACTTCTCCATGAAAGAGTTGGGCAATGTATCCTATTTCTTAGGAGTTTCTGTTATCAAAACCTTAAATGGTTATTCTCTTTCACAACAACAATATGCTCTTGATATACTTGCTAAGGCTGGTATGGCCAACTGTAAACCGTACTCTTATCCATTACCTAGTAAGCCTTCAGACTCTTCTCAATGTTCCATTCCATTTGATCAGCCTTCTCTCTACAGAAGCTTAGTGGGAGCCTTGCAATACTTAGACATTACCAGACCTGACCTTTCCTTCTCAGTTAATCATGCCTATCAACATATGCAACATCCAATCATTAGTGATTTTTGCAATGTCAAGAGAATATTGAGGTATCTTAAAGGGACTATTAATCATGGTCTTACTTTTACTCCTAGTTCATTTATTCTCAATGCCTATGCTGATTCAGATTGGGCTGGTGATGCTAAGAATAGAAGATCTACATCATGCTATTGTGTATATCTTGGTTCAAATATGATTTCATGGTCTGCTAAGAAATAACCTACAGTTTCTAGGTCTTCCACAGAGTCTGAGTATAGGGCTCTAGCTCAAGTTACAGCTGAACTCACTTGGCTTCGTATGCTGCTTCATGATCTTCATATTCACTCTCAACACTCTCCTATTATATGGTGTGATAACCTCTCAACTATAGTTTTAGCTTCAAATCCTATTTTTCATGCGATAACAAAGCATATTGAAGTTGATTACCACTATGTCTGTGAACAAGTTCTTGCCAAAAATATTTCTATTCAACATGTTTCTTCCACTGATCAACTGGCTGATATTTTTACTAAAGCTTTATCTCCTACTCGGTTTAAATATCTGACACCCAAGCTCATGGTGACAATTTCCCCATTCTCTTGAAGGGGGCTGATAGAAAAGTCAGTTAGAAGTCAGTTAGAATATTAGTTCTGTTTTGGTATTGTTAAAATTTAATTAGATATCTTTCAATTACATACTACCACATGTATAGAGTTAGTATGAGGTTTGTGTATAAATAGGTGTTTTGTAATCTGAAAGAAAATGAATCAAAACATTATTTCCTCTGTTTCAAAATCTTCACAAATTGTAGTCCTTACTTAATAAGGGCATTAATCCCCCATTATGTATCTATGGTACACTGCCACATATCTACCTCCTACTGGAAAGAGACACTAGTTTGTCATAACCGTTGAGCTAATTGTAAAAATAATGTAATCCATATGGACCAAATAAAAATGCAAAAATATTTCTTGATGAAATCATATCAATGATTGAGGTAGATATAAGTGCTAAGTTCTTAGAAGAGCGGGTTGAATAGGGACCAAGATGATAAAATTGCATGGTACACTAGAGTAATTTCTCTGGTTTGACGTTATTAAAATGGATAACTAAGACTAAATAGCCATAAGGGAAAATCTCTCTCTCTCTCTCTTATGTGATTTGGTATGCATTTGAAAAGTGGTAATTTTAGCAGAAGTAAAACAAATTCAAGAAAAACACATTTAAATAAAATTTTGCATTAACTTACATCTTTTGAAGAAAAACTTCAATGCTAAAATTCGGTCTTGAATTGACTGTATCAAGCTTCATTGAAACGAATTAAGGGAGGCACCACCAAATTTGTTTGACTTAATTTCAAGTTCAATAAGAGAACCAACTAACACTTATAATGCATGTGCTCTTTGTGGCACGTATCTCAATTGTATGCTCTTTGTGGCATGTACTATGCTCTTTATGGCATTACGTTATGCTCTTTCTGTCATTAATATCCATCAAGTCCCACTTGATGATAAAATAGTTATAAGTATACATATATAACGATTCTAGGACCACTCGTCCGGGTTTCCCCACTGTGCGCACCCCTAAATAACCATCATCTTCCAGGGCCTATCATTAAGACAACCTGGGATCCTACCAAAACATCAGAAAGCGTCCATATGCCTGCGGGGTAGTCATAACCACACTCGGAATTACCTACCCATCACAGAAAATATAAAACAAGCGATCATATGGCCTAGGACTATATCCACCCTGCATTCATTAGCCAGGGGGCTTCACCTTACGCACGAATTTCCCTTAAGATAGTATTTAGAGAGGGTGTGTTCCAGCCATTTATTAATTATCATGACATGATTTAGTAAATTATCATTTACTTTATCCATTTAGATTTTATCAAATGCATTATGGTTATCCAGAACTATACGTGCTTTACATCATCATAATAACCTCGATGAATATTTAAACTCCCATTTTATTTTCCCAAATCCCCTTTTAGGCTTTATAATAGACCATCATGCCTCAAATTAACTTCTAAAGTCTCCAAATACAACTTAGTAATCTACTAGACCCCTACTAGTTATAAAAGGAAAGTTCTGCCTGAACATCACTTCACGCACCCTCGAAATAATTCCCATATATCCCAATTCTAATCTAGGGTAGTAAACTAACTCACCTAGAACTCTAAGTTGACTTAATACAAGAAGGTTCCTAAGTCCTGAGTCTAGCGAAAAAGGGTTGAAATTGAAAAAGAAAAATTATTTAAAAATGCAGGATTTTCGAATCGATTCGGCCTAACTGAATCGATTCGGCCAAAAAAATATGGGGTTCTTCATAATTACCGAATCGATTGGGACCATTCGAATCGATTCGGTCAGGAAGATTGGGTTTTTGTATAAAATGTCGAATTGATTCGGAATAGCCGAATCGATTCGATTCACCTAGACCTGGAAACTGTCCCTGGGCGAATCGATTCAGCCTGGCCGAATCGATTCGGCCCTGCGACTTTTGCCAATTTTGGCTACGAAGTCTTGGACTCCAAATTTACCCCCAACTCAAATCCATTCAAACCAACTCATTTATTGTCACAATACATCATAAATAATACTAACTACTACCATAAACCTCATTAATCATCCAAACCACTCTTGAATGATTCAAGACCCACAAATACATAAAAAAAAAACTAAAATAGTTGAACCATGATTAATACACCATTTTCACAACTAATCATTTATCTTAAACCACATATAGCAAGTAGACAACTTGCCTCAATCTAGCAAATGCAGATTTTCTTTGTGTAGTAGCAAGAATCAAATCTCAATCTTCAATCTCTTCTCCTTTCTCTACTCTTTCTCTTCCTCTTTTTTCTCTCTAGGTTTAGGAATACAATTAGGGGAAAGTAGAAGACTTAATTAAGACATAAATCATTCCTTTAGTCTACAATTTACAACTTAAGTTGTAAACACCACATTAAATGGTTCGCAACTACACATATATGTTAAAACCAGTCAAAAGTGCCCAAAACCTCAAAATACAATATGGCACATAATTTGACTATCTCCCACGTTCTGGAACTAACTACGGCCTCCAAATTATCATTTGGATATTTTATAATTAATTTTGAGTTCAGATTGTATTTTAAACCATAGGGTAATTTTAAATCTGATGACACCATAATACTCAACATGAGGATATTTACATACACATACAGTAAATATACAACAAGTTAGTAAATATTAACTTTTCTTCATTAAATTAATACTTACCCCATATTCCAACATTTTATATATAATTACTTCACATTGTATGTAAATATAAAAGAGGTTCTCGTAAGCGATGGTTGTTACATACTCCCCCCCCCCCCCCCCTTATGAGGGGATTTTGCCCCCTAAATTCAAGCCTACCTTGTAAGAAGAGATGCGGATACTTTTCCCGCATATCACCCTCACGTTCCCACGTTGATTCTTTAGCATTGTGATGACTCCATTGGACTCTCACCAAGGGCACCACACGAGACCTCAACTTAAGCTCCCCATGCTCAAGAATAGCAACCGGTTGTTCTTCATATAAAATGTCAGGTTGCAAGTCAATATCCTCGAAAGGGATATACCAAAGGGAAACTTCACTTCTCTTACACTTCTTTAGAGAGGAAACATGGAATACATCGTAAATTTGTTGCAAAGGTTCCGATAAGGCAAGTTGATACGCCGCTGGATCGACTTTTGCAATAACTGGAAAAGGTCCAATAAAATGCGGAGCAAGCTTTCCTTTCTTCCCGAAACGCTTAACGCCTTTCATGGGCGACAGTCGCACCAAGACTTGGTCCCCAATCTCCAACTCCATGTGTCTTCTACCCGCATCGGCATAGCTCTTTTGGCGATCTTGGGCTATCTGAATGCGATTCTGAATGAGTTCAAATTTTGAAGAAGTCTCTTGGATCATTTCAGGTCCAAGGAATTTATTATCACCCACTTCCAACCAATAAGCGGGCGACCTACATGGTCGGCCATAAAGAGCTTCATAGGGCGCCATTCCAATAGTAAATTGGTATGAGTTGTTGTAAGCGAACTAAACCAATGGGAGGTATTGTTCCCAAACGCCCTTGAAATCAAGCATGCACATACTGAGCATATCCTCCAATATTTGGTTTACTCTTTCAGTCTGACCATTTATTTGAGGATGGTAAGAAGTGCTCAACTTCAATTCGGTTCCCATGGCCTCTTGGAAACTTTGCCAAAAATGGGAAACAAAGATCTTGTCTTGGTTAAAAATGATATTTAAAGGTACCCCATGAAGTCTAACGACCTCCTCGATGAACAATCGAGCATAACGAGTAGTTCATAATCAGTACGCACGGGTAGGAAGTGTGCTGACTTAGTCAGGCGGTCGACAATCACCCAAATCGAATCATAACCCCTCTACGACCTTGGTAAGCCCGTAATAAAGTCCATCGATATGCTCTCCCATTTCCATATCGGAATCTCTAACGGTTGCAACAAACCTGTCGATCGTTGATGATCGATCTTGACCAATTGACAAGTAGTGCATTGGGATACAAACTCAAAAATATCCCGCTTCATGCCGGGCCACCAATACTGGCGGCGCATGTCTTGATACATCTTGTCCCCATCAGGATGTATTGTAAATTTTGACCCGTGAGATTCTGCCATCACCACCCGTCTCAAATCCCCCTCTTCTGGAACAATAAGTCTTCCATGGAAGCATAATCCACCCTATGATCTTATCGAGTAGGATTTCGCTCCCTCGTACAGTAATCGGTGTATATGATCCTGACAACCATTATCCCTTCCTTGGGCTTCTACAACCCTTGCCACAATGGTAGGAGTAACGGTCATCACTGACATGAACGTTCTCACCACCGCATCCTCCTGACTGAGCTCCTTCCATTTAGCCTTCCATACATCAGCTAACTCTCCATTGGGCCTCCTACTCAAGGCATCTTCCACAACGTTTGCCTTGCCCGGATGATAATGGATATCAAATTTATAATCTTTCATGAACTCCATCCATCGGCGCTGACGCATATTCAAATCTTTCTATGAAAATAAATACTGCAGCGATTTATGGTCCGTGAAAAGACTGAATTTCCCCCCTAAGAGATAATGCCTCCAAAACTTCAAGGAAAAGACAACCGCGGCAAGTTCTAGGTCATGCACCGGGTAGTTCCTTTCATGGGGATTTAGCTTGCAAGAATCATAAGCAATAGCCCATCTCTCTTGTTGAAGCACACCTCCTAATCCTTAAAGAGATGCATCGGTGAAGACTAGATATTCCAATCCCGATTTTGGCAATGCAAGGACTGGAGCCGAAGTCAATCAATCTTTGAGCTCATCAAAAGTAACCTTACAAGAGTTATCCCAAACAAATCTCACCCCTTTCCGGGTCAAATTTCTCAAAGGGCTTGCGATTTTTTAGAAACCCTTGATAAATCGACGGTAGTAACCCACCAAACCCAAAAAACTACGAATCTCGGTAGGAGTCGTGGGCTGACCCCACTCCCTCACCGCAACCACCTTGCCTGGATCTACCGATATACCCTGGGATGACACCATATGGCCCAAAAACTGAACTTTCTTCAACCAAAATCCACACTTCTCTAACTTGGCATACAATTGGTGATCCCTCAATCTTTGCAGGACCAACCATAAGTGAGTAGCATGGTCAGATTCGGTCTGAGAATAGACTAAGATGTCATCGATGAATACAATAACAAATTGGACAAGGAAGTCCCGAAATACCCTATTCATGAGATCCATAAATACAGCGGGGGCATTGTTTAGTCCAAAGGGAATAACCAAGAATTCATAGGATCCATATCTGGTCAAAAATGCGGTCTTGGATACATCCTGTTCCCGTATCCGCAACTGATGATACCCCGTGCTCAAATCGATCTTAGAGAAGTACGACGCTCCCCTAAGTTGGTCAAACAAATCATCAATAAGAGGCAAAGGGTATTTATTTCGGATGGTGACTTTATTCAATTCTCTATAGTCCACACATAACCGGAGAGAACCATCTCTGTTCTTTACAAATAACACCGGAGCACCCCATGGCGACGTACTGTGCCTAATAAATCCCTGCTCCAATAACTACTAAATTTGATCTCTCAGCTCCCTCATTTCCATAGGATCCATGCGATATGGAGCTCTCACAATCGATCGAGTTCCCGGCGCTAAATCAATCACAAACTCAATCTCCCGGCTCAGAGGTAATCCCAGTATTTCTCGAAAAACAACTTTAAAATCCCTAACAACCGGAATAGAATCTAGGGGAACAACTATATCCCTAGAAGTCTCCTCCGCAATACAATAAAAATAATTACTTTTACCTCCTTCCAAACTAGGCATAACTACCAAGAACATTTCTTGTCCCGGAACGACGAAGACTATACTCTTCCCGTAATAATTTAATATCGCGTGATATTTCACTAGCCAATCCATGCCCAAAATCACGTCATACCCGACCATGTCAAGGACGTGAAAATCGGCCTCAAAGCACAAATTACCAAGATTAATCCCTATGTTTTTACAAACAAAGAAAATCAATGAACCATCACCCATAGAGGATTCAACGCTAGTGAAAGTACTCTAAGCAGAATTTATCAAATTTGTGGTCTGAGAAAAACTCCTAGAAGTGAAAGAGTGTGTCGCACCCGTATCAAATAATACCCGACCCATATGTCCTTGGATAAGAAACTTACCCTCAATTACTGGCGGTGCTGGAGGGGCTGGAGGAAGCATAGCCTCCTGAATGTGATAAACCCGTCCATACTACAGTTTCCCCTGTTGTGGAGGAACAACCGGATTAGGTGCCTGGGGCGGAAATTGTACATATGGATGCTGCGGAGCCCTAGGGAGTTGTCCTCCAATCAACTGAGAACACCACCTCTTATAATGGCCCAACTCACCGCACTGAAAACATTTATTCGTTACATTCTCCTGGTTCCATCCCTGATTATTTCGGAACTGCCCAAAACCTCGACCCTGTTGACCTCTACCTCCATTCCCACCTCTACCTACTTGTTGTTATGGCAGTCCACCTTGCCCTAGCCTATTATTTTTACCACCCGCATTAACTCCACCAAAGCATTGGCGTTTAGAAAAATCCCCTTGCTGGGGGTCCCTCTCTTTTTGCTTTCTGCCAAAAGATTAGGATGAAGGAGATGCTCCTCCCCCAATCCCATTCCCTCCATGTCTTCTCACTTGCCCCATTGCGGTAGCTTTCTTGTTATTTTGCACAAACAATCTATGCTCTTGGCAATGAAGTAAAGGCGCATTCATCACATCCCCAAAGGTTTGTAAAGTCAGATTTCCCAACAAATGTTGTTTTATCCGCCAATGTAAACCTCCCAAAAACTTGGAGATTCTCCTCTCTTCTCGAGTCACCTCATCCGGTACAAAGCTTGCCAACCGGGTGAACTCCTCATCATACTCTGCAACAAATCTCTCTCCCTGTACTACATCTTGAAGCTTCCTTCGCATCTCCCTTTGAACTGCGGGAGGGAAGTACTTTCGGTCAAACAAGGCCCAAAAATCAGTGATTGTCATCGTCTCCCTCTGTTCTGGTGTAGTCATCGACCCCCACCAATGTAATGCTGATCCGACAAGCTTGAAAGTAACAAGGATTTGATTTTTCTCCTCACTACATTCTACCATTCGAAGATGGCGTTGCATGTCTTTCTTCTACTGATTTTGCCTTATAACATCCGAGTGTCCATCGAATTCAGGGGGATGGCCCTTTAGAAAAGACTCCCTAACTCTTTCCCACGGAGAAGGTCCCGTAGGAGCTTGTGTCTCTTGTGCCCGTGGTTGAGTTTGTGGAATTTTTTGTACCACTGCAGTCATCGCCGCATTGACTGCTTGGGCCACTATGTTTGCTACATCAGCAGCATTTATACTCCCCGATGGCGGCGGTGGAGGATCAACCTCCTCTTCTACAACTCTATTGCGTTGAGCGGGATGACCTCTCTTAGGCGGCATCTGAGATGGAGAAACAATAGAGTTAGGATACTATATAAAACAATCTATCTTGTAGAAGATCGCAAACATAAGCAACAAAGCAGTCCTAACATTAGGCTCTATATTAAAGAACTCTACGGTAGAACGTCACAAGTCCGCATATATCCTAAAGACTCTGGAACCTGATGCTCTGATACAATCTGTAACAACAAGGTATCCGAAATAAGGGGTGGCCAACCTGATACTCCAATAATACAGTAACCCTAGATGAAACCATTCTCATCATCGTGACAACATAAAGAGTATAAGGGATAACCACACAATATTTCAGAAAATGGATGGTCAAAAATTTTGTTTTATAATTTAAAGAAAGCTTTGTTAACAACCCATAATAGAAAAGAAGGTGGAAACCCAAAAGTATATATGTAACAACAACAACAAATATATAGTAAAAGGATCGAATAATGTCAGTCAACAAAATTTCATACAAGGTACAACAAGTTCCATTAGTTACATATTACATCCAATATACAATTACAACAGTTTGGGCCACACGCCCGAATAAAGACCCGAACATAACTAGAAAACAACAATGAAGGCGTCTACACAACATATCCCATGATATCCGCAAAATGTCACGGCTCCTCAAAAGATACTAGAATGGGGAGGTCAATACGGGAGTCCTTGCGGTGGAGCACCTGAGCGGTTACAATATATATATGCACAACAAGAAAGAAGAACGGGTCAGGGCCCTATTTTATGTGATCACCAGTTAAACAAATAGTATGACAATAATGAATAGTTAATCATGGATGCTAAAGATGATAGTCTAACATGGTGACATCATGAAATAAACTAATACAATTAAATGAGTATAAAGTCAATTTCAATTATGCAAGAGGATATGTATAATCATCATTAATCTAAAATCCTTATCATTATTCACCTTTTCATTTTATCTTTCCATTCCTTATTAGGAATATAAATTTTATCATGTGCTCTTTGTGGCACGTATCTCAATTGTATGCTCTTTGTGGCATGTACTATGCTCTTTATGGAATTATGTTATGATCTTTATGGCATTAATAACCATCAAGTCCCACTTCGTGATAGAATAGTTATAAGTATACATATATAACGATTCTAGGACCACCTGTCCGGGTTTCCCCACTGTGCGCACCCCTAAATAACCATCATCTTCCAGGGCCTATCATTAAGACAAACTGGGATCCTACCAAAACATCGAAAAGCGGCCATATGCCTGCGGTGTAGTCATAACCACACCCGGAATTACCTACCCATCGCAGAAAATATAAAACAAGCGATCATATGGCCTAGGACTATATCCACCCTGCATTCATTAGCCAGGGGGCTTCACCTTACGCACGAATTTCCCTTAAGATAGTATTTAGAGAAGGTGTGTTCCAGCCATTTATTAATTATCATGACATGATTTAGTAAATTATCATTTACTTTATCCATTTAGATTTTATCAAATGCATTATGGTTATCCGGAACTATACGTGCTTTACATCATCATAATAACCTCGATTAATATTTAAACTCCCAAGTTATTTTCCCAAATCCCCTTTTGGGCTTTATAATAGACCATCATGCCTCAAATTAACTTCTAAAGTCTCCAAATACAACTTAGTAATCTACTAGACCCCTACTAGTTATAAAAGGAAAGTTCTGCCTGAACATCACTTCACGCACCCTCGAAATAATTCCCATATATCCCAATTCTAATCTAGGGTAGTAAACTAACTCACCTAGAACTCTGAGTTGACTTCATACAAGAAGGTTCCTAAGTCCTAAGTCTAGAGAAAAAGGGTTGAAATTGAAAAAGAAAAATAATTTAAAAATGAAGGATTTTCGAATCGATTCGGCCTAACCGAATCGATTCGGCCAGAAAATATGGGGTTCTACATAATTGCCGAATCGATTTGAACCATCCGAATCGATTCGGTCAGGAAGATTGGGTTTCTGTATAAAATTCCGAATCGATTCGGTTCACCTAGACTTGGAGACTGTCCCTGGGCGAATCGATTCGGCCCTGCAAATTTTGCCAATTTTGGCTATGGAGTCTTAGACTCCAAATTTACCCCCAACTCAAATCCATTCAAAACAACTCATTTATTGTCCCCAATACATCATAAATACTACTAACTACTACCATAAACCTCATTAATCATCCAAATCATTCTTGAATGATTCAAGACCCACAAATACACAAAAAATCCTAAAATAGTTAAACCATGATTAATACACCATTATCACAACTAATCATTTATCTTAAACCACAAATAGCAAGTAGAAAACTTGCCTCAATATAGCAAATGCATATTTTACTTGTGTAGTAGCAAGAATCCAACCTCAATCTTCAATCTCTTCTCCTTTCTCTACTCTTTCTCTTCCTCTCTTTTCTCTCTAGGTTTAGGAATACAATTAGGGTAAAATAGAAGACTAATTAAGACATAAATCGTGCCTTTAGTCTAAAATTTACAACTTAAGTGGTAAATACCACATTAAATGGTTCGTAACTACACATATATGTTAAAACTAGTCAAAAGTGCCCAAAATCTCAGAATACAATATGGCACATAATTTGACTATCTCGCACGTTCCAGAACTAACTACGGCCTCCAAATTATCATTTGGATATTTTATAATTCATTTTGAGTTCCGGTTCCATTTTAAACCAGAGGGTTGTTTTAAATCTGATGACACCATAATACTCAATATGAGGATATTTACATACACATACAGTAAATATGCAACAAGTTAGTAAATATTAACTTTTCTTCATTAAATTAATTCTTACTCCATATTCCACCATTTTATATATAATTACTTCACATCATAAGTAAATATAAAAGAGGTTCTCATAAGCAAGGGTTGTTACATAACTCTTATCCCACATTGGAAGAGTAGTGGGAAAATGATGAGTTAATTAAACCCAAATGATGGACTAAGGCTTGGTTGCCTTGGGGGTATCCTAACTCTTTGAAGGGGAGATGACCTAAGCTATGCACGGGTTGACTTTCGGTCAAAGGTCCACACGCGCGCGTCCGGCCGACCGGCTCGGCTCGGCTTGGGCTTATAAAAATCTCCTACATTTTTTGGTCGGATTAATTTAACTGTTTCTCAGTTAATTCCAAGGGTAAACAGTTAACGAAATTAACTGCTTTGACAGTTAAATTCGGTTTTGACTGTTCCCAACAGTCAAAACATTTTCTATAAATTAAACCTTACCCCTACAGTTTTGAGAACTAAAAAATTGCCCTCCCAATCCGAAAATTAATTCCTTTTTCACTGCTGCTGCATACATTTCCTACATATTATTTCTTTGGCCTGGTTGAGTATAAACACAGAATTGTGTTCGAAGAAATTAATCATTGTTGTGCTACTTGATTAATTTGGAAATTCGTTCTATCTTGGGAGACAATTATTCATTACCTTTATCACATTGTGGAGGGAATAAATTTGTCTTAAGGTGACTGTTCTAAATAGGGCTCGGATTTTTCCTTCTATTCTAAATATTATTACTGCAAATCAAGTAAGTGTTTCATTTCTGTAATTTCGTTTCATTTATGTAATTTTATTATTATTTATAATTCTGTACAATTATTTTTAATAAATAGTAGACATAACAATCTCAAGACAAATTTACATTGTTCTACTGTTTTGTAGTGTACATAAATTCTTTATTTACAAAAATTTATTTGTTGAAATTAAAATCTATTTTGACAGAAAAATGAATTAAATTATTGCTTTATTGCAGAAATTAGTAAAACAGTTTTGGTACAGAAATTAATTTCTATACTATTTTTATATTCTCTTTTAGAAAATAAAATTTTAATTGTAAATTTTTATTTAAATCTGTTTATGTAAAAAAAATTAATCTTTAAATTATAATTCTGTTTTGTACGGAATTATTTTTATTATTAAAAATTAGTGTGACACGGATTTTATTGTAAATGAAGTTCTGTTTATATTATAATTTCATTTTGAATTTCATTTGAATTCTTTTGGAATTCATTTATTGTGAATTATATTTGGAGGAAATTGGTGCACAAAATTTTGTATTCTGTTTTGATTAATTCATTATATATGAATTTTATCATTGATAAAAATTCTGTTTTATTAACAGAAATGGAATAGCAAAGTACGAACACTACTCCTACTAAACTGATTGTCACCAACACAAATGTGACTGCTCCCGTATCTATGCCCCACGGGGAGAAACCGGAAAAGTTCATTGGGGCTGACTTCAAATGTTGGCAAGGACAAATGTACTTCTATCTCACTACCTGCCAACTAGGTAGGTTTGTATATGAAGATTGCCCCTCTATTCAAGAGGGAGATGACTCTGAAAAGGTTGCTGCTATCGATGCTTGGAAGCATTGGACTACCTATGCCGGAATTATATTCTGGCTTACTTGGACAAGACATTGTACCATGTCTACTGCATGATCAAAACATCCAAGGAATTATGGAATTCTTTGGAAAAGAAGTATAAAACTAAAGATGCTGGGACGAAGAGATTTATCGTCAGGCGTTTTCAGGACTTCAAAATAGTTGATTCTAAATCCGTGATCTCTCAAGTGCAAGAATTCCAAGCGATCCTCCATGACATTCATGCTGAAGGAATGTCACTTAGTGAAACTTTCCAAGTTGCTGCAATTGTTGAAAAATTACCACCAGCTTGGACTTTATTCAAAAACTATCTCAAGAACAAGCGAAAGGAGATGAATGTGGAGGAGTTGGTGATCAGGCTGAGAATCAAAGAAGAAAATCGTGAGTCTCAAAATTAAAATGGGAAGAATCCAATGGAAACGAAGGTCTATGTTGTTGAAGGTCCTAAGAAAAATAAACGAAAGTATGATGGGGAAGGCACTTCCAAACAAAACAAGAAGAAGTTCAAAGGGAAATTCTACAATTTTGGTAAACCAGGACACCGCTCAAGCGAGTGTCGTAAGCCTAAGAAGAAAAATCGAAATAACCCTCAAGAAAATGTAAATGAGGCTGAAAATATCGCCAATGATTTGATAGATATGAATCTTTCTGTCGTGGTCTCTGAATGTAACTTGGTTGGAAATACCAAGGATTAGTGGGTGGACACTGGAGCCACACGACACGTTTGTGCAAACAAATTGATGTCCTCCATCTATAAGCCTTTGGAAAATGAGGAGAACCTTTTTATGGGAAATTCTTCGACTTCTAAGGTGGTGGGACAAGGAAAGATTGTTTTAAAAATGACTTCTGAAAAGGAACTTAATCTCAACAATGTTCTTTACGCGCCTGATATCCGAAAGAATCTGATTTCTGGATCTCTCCTGACTAAATATTATTTCAAGCTTTTGTTTGTGTCTGATCGCTTTGTGTTGTCTAAGAATAACATGTATGTAGGAAAGGGCTACCTAATTGAGTGGCTCTTTAAAATCAATGTTCTTACAGTAATCCCAAAACCTTATGTTTCAATGAATGAAATTGCTAGTTCTTCTTACTTGATTGAGTCATCTAATATTTGTCATGCAAGATTAGGACATGTTAATTTTGATACAATGCGTAGATTAATTAACTTGGAATTTTTGCCAAAATTTAATATTGATAAAAATCATAAATGTGAAATTTGTGTGGAATCTAAATTAGCTAGATTACCTTTCCATTCTATTGAAAGGATAACTGAACCTTTAGATTTAATTCACACCGATATTTATGATTTAAAATTTGTTCAAACTAGAGGTGGGAAAAAGTATTTTATTACTTTTATTGACGATTGCACAAAATATTGCTATGTATATTTGTTACATAGTAAAGATGAGGATATCAATGCTTTTAAACAATATGAGAATGAAGTTGATAATCAATTAAGCAAAACGATAAAGGCTATTAGGAGTGATAGAGGAGGTGAATATGAATATCCATTTGAGGAATTTTGTTCTGAAAATGGTATTATTCATCCAACAACCGCTCCTTATTTTCCTCAATCGAATGGTGTTGCTGAACGCAAAAACCGTACTTTGAAAGAAATGATGAGCTCAATGTTATTAAGTTCAGGAGATCCACAAAATTTTTGGGGGGAAGCCTTACTTTCTGCTAATTACATTCTCAATAAAGTACCTCAAAAAAAGACTCACAAGACACCTTATGAATTATGGAAAGGTCGAAGACCTTCCTACAAATATTTACGAGTGTGGGGATGCTTAGCCAAAGTGATGGTTCCTAAACCTAAAAAGGTAAGAATAGGGACAAAAATCGTGGATTGTGTATTCATCGGTTATGCAACTAATAGAAGTGCATATCGATTTCTAGTTTGTACATCTAAGATTTCGAATATTCATGTAAATACGGTTATTGAATCTAGGGACGCTTCATTTTTTGAAAATGAATTCCCGTATAACATGACCCGAGAATCTGGTCCTTCTAAAAGGACAAATCAAGCTACTACAAGTGGTACTCATCAAACTATTGAATAAATAGAGGATGAACCAAGACTTAGTAAAAGAGCAAAGCCTCGACTTCTTTCGGTCTAAATTTTCTAACACATTTGCTAGAAAATGAACCTCAATCGTATAAAGAAGCTATATCCTTACTCGATGCTTCCAATTGGAAAGAAGAAATTAATACTGAAATTGAATCCATATTACAAAATCATACATGGGAGCTAGTGGATCTTCCACCAGGTTCAAAACCGTTAGGTTATAAATGGATCTTCAAAAAGAAATGGAAGGCCAATGGATCAATTGATAAATATAAAGATAGACTTATAGCTAAAGGCTATAGGCAAAAGGAAGGGTTGGATTACTTCGACACATATTCACCGGTAACAAGAATAACGTCCATTCGTATGTTAATCGTAATAGTTGTTATTATTGGACTTGAAATACGTCAAATGGATGTAAAAACTGCATTCTTAAATGGTGAACTAGACGAGGAAATTTATATAGAGCAACCTAAAGGGTTCAAGGCTCCCGAACAAGAAGGAAAAATATGTAAGATTGTTAAATCACTATATGGATTAAAACAAGCACCTAAGCAATGGCATGGAAAATTTGATAATGCAATCTTATCAAATGGTTTCAAAATTATTGAACGCGATAAATGTGTTTACTTTAAATACATTCATAATGGATATGTCATTGTATGCCTCTATGTTGATGATATGCTTATCATGGGTAGTAACTTGAAATTGTTAAAACTACAAAACAAATGTTGAGTAGTAGATTTTACATGAAAGATTTGGGAATTGCCGATGTTATATTAGGAATTAAAATTTCTAGAACATCGGATGGACTTATATTATCTCAATCTCATTATATAGAGAAAGAACTTAAAAAATTCAAGAAGTATGATATTAGTCCTACCAAGACACCTGTAGATGTAAATTTACATCTAGCAAGAAATAATGGTGAAAGCATATCTCAACTAGAATATTCTCGTATTATCGACAGTTTAATGTATATCATGAACTGTATGCGACCGAACATAACTTACTCAATAAGTAAGTTAAGTTGATTTATGAGTAATCCAGGAAGAGATCACTGGAAATCAATATTGAGAGTTTTGGCTTATTTAAAGTATACTCCAAACTATGGAATGCACTCCTCAAAATATCTAGCTGTAAAATATCTAGCTGTTCTTAAAGGACATTGCGATGCAAATTGGATATCCGATACAAAAGACTCTAAGTCTACGAGTGGGTATGTGTTTACCCTTGGAGGTGTAGTCGTATCTTGGAAATCTTCAAAACAAACGCGCATTGCTAGATCGACAATGGAATCTGAATTCATTGCACTAGACAAAGCTGGAGAAGAAGCAGAATGGCTTCAAAATTTCTTAGAGGATGTTCCAAATTGGTCTAAACCTGTGCCCGCAATTTGTATACATTACGATAGTCAATCAGCGATTGGAAGGGCACAAAATCACATGTATAATGGAATGTCACGACATATTCGTCGTCGGCACAATACCGTTAGTCACTTCTCTCAAATGGAATTATCTCAATTGACTATGTAAAGTCAAAAGATAATATATCGGATCCACTAACGAAAGGTTTAAACCGAGAGCAAGTTGAAAGATCATCGAGAGGAATGGGTCTTAAGCCTATAAATAAATAAGAATCAATATAGTGGTAACCCAACCTAGCTGACTGGAGATCCCAACATCTAGGTCCAATGGGCAAACCGAACTACATTGTATTCAGTAAGCACTAGAGGAGATTTAATCCTATCTATTCCAAAGATGAGACAGTGCATATCTGCCGCGAAATTAGGATAAGTTATGCTTTTAATGACATCCATATCTTAGTATGTCTAAGTGGGATATTGCAGGATACTCTTTATGGAAGTCACATACGTGAGTAAGAAGGGGGCCACTTCTATGAGAATAATGAAAGGCATATTCTCTAAAATACTCACGGAAATAAGCGGTGTTCATGGCCAAAATGAACACAAACGTGAGAACCAACTGTGTTAAAGAATTGTTATGTGAATACTATTGTCTAGGCTTACAAAGACGGTTGACGATTCAAGGACGTAAATTCTACTGATTAACCAAGTAAATCCGATGGTATATCACTAAGGAAAGTTCAAAGCAACTAGGTTACTTCTCCCGATGTAATAAGTCTTCAATTTTACTCAACTAGTGTCTGCATCTACATTGCATATGTTCTGTTTTATTTATAGCGATATATCATTCATGTGGGGGATTGTTGGAAAATTGGACTTAGAAAGCTGTCCAGAATTTTTAGGATAGAATTTTGAACAACTTTGAGCTCAAATTAAGGTGGGACCCACACTACGATTATTGTGAGACAATATACGAACATGTTCTCCTCCGCAAGGAGATTAACGTAGTATATTCACTTGTCCAATTTCATTAAGTTCTGAATGATAAATATGTCCCCAAAGTGACTCACAAAGCATTGAAAGTTAATGTATTGGGTATGTTTAACTCTTGTTCCACATTGGAAGAGTATTGGGAAAATGATGAGTTAATAAAACCCAAATGATGGACTAAGGCTTGGATGCCTTGGGGGTATCCCAACTCTTTGAAGGGGAGATGACCTAAGCTATGCACGGGTTGACTTTCAGTCAAAGGTGCACACGTGCTCGCGTGCGCGTCTGTTCGGCTGGCTCGGCTCAGGCTTGGGCTTGGGCTTATAAAAATCTCCTACATTTTTGGGCCGAATTAATTTAACTTTCTGGGTTTATTTATTAATTAATTAATAATTATTTTAACTATTTGTGAGTTAATTCCAAGGGTCAACATTTAATGAAATTAACTGCTTTGACAGTTAAATTCGGTTTTGACTATTCCCAATAGTCAAAACGTTTGCTATAAATTAAACCTTACCCCTACAGCTTTGAGTACTGAAAAATTGCCCTCCCAATCCGAAAATTAATTCCTTTTTCACTGCTGCTGCATACATTTCCTGCATATTATTTCTTTGGTCGGGTTGAGTATAAACACAAAATTGTGTTCGAAGAAATTAATCATTGTTGTGCTACTTGATTAATTTGAAAATCCGTTCTATCTTGGGAGACAATTATTCATTACCTTTAGCACATTGTGGAGGGAATAAATTTGTCTTAAGGAGACTGTTCTAAATAGGGCTCGGATTTTTCCTTCTATTCTAAATATTATTACTGCAAATCAAGTAAGTGTTTTATTTCTGTAATTTCATTTCATTTCTGTAATTATATTATTATTTATAATTATGTAAAATTATTTTTAGTAAATAGTAGTCATAACAGTGATTTCTTGTGGCCATTGGTTACAGTGGAATATGCCATTTAGTTCCAGCATTTGTAATGTAGTATAGATTGTTGAAGTATTTAATTGCTACAACGTAACAAGTTCACTATTTGTGTACAATTGGTGGTAAGTGCAGGTGCATGTATCACTATTCATTTGAAATTAGTGGGTTTTTTTCACCAATTTTACTTGTTAGTTGTGTTAGTTCATTTAAAGTACAAAATATATGTAATTATGACATAGATTTTGTTTATTAATTGTGTTAATTCATTTCAAGTTCAATTTGGTTAGTTATACTTTTTTTTTAAATTATGTGGGCTTTATCAAAGAGATTTGGATATAATTACTTTTAATTGATGCAAAAATCTGTGACGAGGAAGTAAAAAACACCCATAATGGTGGTTGTCGACAACCAAGATCCCACGAAAATGAGACACATGATGCAAAACGATTTAAAACTGTGGAGTATAAATGACTTATTGGCTGAAATTTTGTTTTAGAGTATAACTATGTGTATCGTTCTCGGTATTTAAGTTTTTTTTTTATAAATAAAGAGTGCGCGCTTATATAAAATGTAAATATTGAATATAGTGCCCTTGTTTATTTATTTATATATATATATATATATATATATATATATATATATATATATATATTTGTGTGTGTGTGTGTGTGTGTTACTAACGGACCTTTATTATTACAAAATCAGACAAAAGTGTTATAAAACCTGAGTAATAAGATATAAATAGTAACAGAAAAGTTCGCTACTAAAACAGAATTAGTAATGGTAAAATACTCTCACCACTTCTACATTTAGTAATAATAAAATGTTGTTACTAATTTTGAATTAGTAACGATAAATAGTATTGGTAAATTCAGAATTAGTAACGATATTTTACTGGTGAAAAAATGTTCAGTCCAATCAAACTTCCAACTAGACCTGTAAATTTTTAACACGACCCGAAAACCCGACTCGAACTCGACACGATTTTTGCTGTTCAGGTCAAGCCTAAACAGGTCCGGGTCGAAATCGGGTCAGACCCACATAACCTGTTTATTAAATAGGTCGTGTTTCGAGTCAACTCGCTAACCCGCAATTGACTCATAATTAACTCATTTATTTTTTGGGTTAATTTTGGGTCATATTCGTGTCAAAACCTGTTAAACCCGTTTAGACAAGATTAATTTTAAACCATTCATTTTTTATAAAATATTAAACATATTTTATAAACATGTTATTACTATCATGTTAACGGGTTTAAAAATAACTTGTTTATTAGTTAGGTTATGCGGATCATGTATGGTTTTCGAGTTAAACACGACCTGTTTATTAAACGGGCTATGCGTGTCGTGTCAGGTTTTCGAGTTTAACACGACCTATTTATTAAACGGGTTAGCGGGTCGTGTCAAGTTTTCGAGTCGAACACGACCTGTTTATTAAACGGGTTATGCGGGTCGTGTCGTGTAGCCCATTTGTTAAATAGGTCGTGTCGTGTAACCTGTTTAATAAACGGGTCATGTTCGGGTTGAGGGGTTTATCAGAATACATGGGTCTTGACCCGACTAGAACCCGACCCGCCAACACGAATTGCCAGGCCTACTTCCATTAGCTCGATCAAGGGGTCTTTAGCAAAAAACTGACCAAGTCAATGGTGACATGCCCTTTGTCGTCCATGTCCACGATCCCATAAGATCAGGGGCAATATAGTTTGCAAGAGCCCAAGTAGCTAAGAGGAAGGGATAACACCTAGGAGTTTCAGATATATAAGGAAGTTGAGTTGGTTAACTTTGTGTCTTTATTCTTTGTCGAATTAATGTATCTCTAAATATTTTTCGCATATATTCTCCAACAAAACGCCATACCTTACTCCATGTTTCAACATCTCAACGCCCTTCACAACTATAATTATCATTCATTCATGCTTAACAAACCACCATTAAATGCAACTTGTTGTCCCTAAATCATCGACACTCTAAGATATAAATTTTTATTGTTAAAACCTGAACTTCCTTGAAACATCACCCCAAAAACATTTAGTAATGATATTAAGAAAATATCTTGCATAAAGCCCATTTTTTTCCTCTATCAATTTGGTAACCATTGAATATGGGACACACCATTTCTAGAAAAGAAAAGAAAAAAAATTATTGCACACCTAGAAATTGTCATCCTCGTGAAACAAGCCTATGTCATAATTGTTTTCAGCGAAGTGATAGTGAGATCACTCTATATGTGAAGGTAAAGAATTCTGATATTCTCATTGTTCATGTTTATGTGGATGATATTAATTATTATGGATCTTCAAGCAGGATGATATTAATTATTATGGATCTTCAAGCATTCTTATTAAGGAATTCAAGGAGAGTATGATATATGAGTTTGATATGTCTAATTTAGGGTTGTTCCACTATTTTCTTGGTCTTCAAATTCATTTAATTGGTGATGGAATTTTATCTCTCAAGAGAAGTATGCATTGGATTTTCTTAAAAAATATCGTATTTATAATTGTAAGACATACTCTAGCACCATGACCACGAGTGAGGATTTATCAATGGACGATGTTACCGGAAGGGCTAATAAAAAGTTTTTAAAAGGAATGGTTAGTGGATTGTTGTAGTTGACCCACTCTCGCACGAACGTCATGTTTGCATTCAGTTTCGCCTCAAGATTTTTGCATAATCCTTCAGTGCATCATCTTAGAGCGTCAAAAAGTAGATTATTCATTACTTTCGGGCGATAAGCAATTATGGGACTTAGTATAACCTTGTTTATATCATGAAATTATTTGGTTTTACTAATAGTGATTGGGCAAGTTCTATAGATGATAGTAAAAGAAGTACACATGAATTATTTCTTAGCCTTGGTCCGGGAGCTATTTCATGGAGGTCAAAGAAGAAAGATAGTGTTTCATTATCAAGTTATGAAGCTGAATACATTGCGATTGTCATTTGCCACTTGTCAAGCTATTTGGATGCGAATGATTTTGGAGGACCTAAACCAGACTCAAAAGGAAGGTATTGAAATATATTGTGATAACAAGTCAACTATCTCCATAACAAAGAATCCAGTGTTTCATGAAGAACGAAGCACATCACTTCATTCGAGATGTTATTGCATATGAATTTATCGTGATGAAGTACTGCTTAACGAATGATCAAGTTGCAAATGGATTTACAAAGGCACTATTATATTCAAAGTTTGTCAAATTTTGATCGACGGTAGCGATAACTTTTCAATATACACCACACACACACACACACACGTACACACATGCACATTTACACACAATCAAGCAGAGAAGTGAACTCTATTTGTGGCAAGAAAAAAAGGACTTGAATTACTTGTATAAATCATAATTACAAGGGAGATCTTGCCTATATTACAATAGTTGTGTACATAGTCCTATTTATAATTGAAAAGTACCACACAATGGGAATCCCCACAACAGATCAGGCATATCAATGCGATTGAAAAACTATTGATGCTTAATTCTATCTCCTTCACCAGATCGGGCATATCAACGCGATTGAAAGTAATAACTCAAAGGCCCCGTTTGGTACGTGGTGATATTTTTGGTGGAATGTGATTATAGGAAAGTGAATGTGAGGATACCTTTTATGAAGATTTTGAATCCTTTTGTCTTGTTTTGTTAACCAATGGATTCCTATCAGAAATCGAAATTGACTACTTGGTTCATGCATGGAAATAGAGACGGGAATGCACAATATATACCAATATTACCCTTTAGTAATTTTTTTACTATATATATATATATATATATATTGATCTATTTTGAACATTATATCAAACACAACTCTACAATTTACTATTTATGAATGTTTGAACGAAAATATATTTTTTTAAAATAAATATTTAACAAGTATAGCAATTTATTGCAGACATGTATGCATTGTTTGTATATGAGTTGAAAAAACACTAAGATATAGATCTTTATTATTAAAACATGAACTTCCTTGAAACATCATCCCAAAAACATAGCAGATCCTCTTACAAAAGGACTATTTTCGAAGATTTTTATGAAACATATCGAAGAGATGGGTCTTGATTAGTTTGATTATGATTGTTGTTGGTTTAGTTATTTGACACTACTATTTTGAATTCAATAAAAGTGTTTCATATTTCTATCATTCATGTCTTTAATGTATGCATGCATATAATTGTGACCTATTGTATGATAGAAATAATCTTTTTTCGAAAGACATTATGAGGCCATTATGACAACCTACATTATATGTCTGGTTAAATAAAATACTCATGTTCTGATATATGGAAAAGGCCATGCTCCTAAATAGTGTGGAACTGTCACGACTCGCATTGGTGAATTATTCGATTATGGCAATAATTGTTGTTATTTATGATGCTTGATTGTGCACCTTATGTTCCCTAAATAAATATGAGGTTATTCTTATTAGGATCAAGTGGAAGATTGTTGGAAATTAATTAATTATGTAATTCCGTAATTGATTAATATCCCACTAATATCGTCCTTAATAAGTCAAAATAATTTGAATTTAGTGAACGTTTGAGCATTCAAGTGTTAGTGGGTGGTTTCCTTTCTTTTAGGCCCAATTTGATGGGAAGTGGGTTATGGACAAAGGGCAATTTCGACACTCCCTCGCCCAATCAAGCCTCTTGGCCGAATGGTATAAGGTTGTCACTGGGCAGTCTTAGGAGTGGATTGGGTTTGGTCCTCAGTTCGATCCCTGGCACTGTCAAAATAGTGTTTGGTCAGCGGAAGGCATGAACCGCGAATGAGGATTAGTCGAGGTGCGCGTAAACTGTCCGGACACTTCATGGTATGCTACCCAAAAAAAAACACTCCCTCGCCCGTATAATTAGTAGCCTAATTTCATCATTAATATACTATAATACATGATTATATTGGGTAGAGGAAGAAAATTCAAAATTAAAAAAAAAAAAAAAACTGATTTTTCCTTCACATTTATGGAGCATTTAAGCACGTAAGAAGAAACATCATCACCTTTCAGCTCTAAGTAATGGACAAATGTATGTTCTTCATTATGTAATTTATAAACAATTGATTTGTAAAAAAAATAAAAAATAAATATCTTAAAATTAAATAGTATTTATGTTTTTCTCCAATCATATATTATTATAACTATATAATCATCCTTAAATAAAACAGTATGAAAAATAAGGGATAGCACAACACCTAGGAGTTTCGGATAAATAAGGAGGTTGAGTAACTTAACTTTGTGCCTTTATTCTTCGTCAAATTTAAGCATCACTAAATATCTTCGGCATATATTCTTCAACAAAATGCAATACCCTACCCCATATTCCAGTACCTCAACGCCCTTTACAACTATAATTACCATCAATTTATGGTCAATAAAAATTATATTAAATGTTCCTAAAGCATTGACACACTAAGATATAGATTTTTATTATTAAAACATGAACTTCCTTGATACATCACCCAAAAACATTTAATAATCATATTAAGAAAATATCTTGCATAAAAACAACCCGAAGCCATTTTTTTTTCTCTATCAATTTGGTAACCATTAAATAATTTTTAAAAACAACTGTTAAAATAGTTGACATGTTTTTTAAATAGTTATAAAAAGTTGAAATAGTTTTTTTATACAATTTTTTTAAAAACGGTTTTCTATAATAAATAATTTTTTTATAATCAAAGAAGTTTCTAATTTTTATAAAAAAACTAATAAAGAAAGAAATTATTTTTTATATACATAGGGTTTTCTCTTATAGTGTGTTACATTAAAGAAAGTGAGGGATGGATTTTGGTGGAGTGAAAAGAGTTTGTGAGTTTTAAGGTAATATAGTCATACAATATAAATATAGTCATACAATATAAAGAAAGTGTGGGAGAATGTTGTACAGAAGTTAAAGTAGTATGACTCGAAAAGAAAATATTCAATTTGGTAACCATTGAATACGGGATACACCGTGTGTAGAAAAGAAAAAGGAAAAAAATGTATTGCACAGACCTAGAAATTGCCATCCTCGCGAAACAAGTCAGTTCTTTACACTAACGTCCTCAACTCCCACGTGGTTTTCAACTGGCTGATCCAAGTTGATATTCTGAAAGGATAATGCTACAAACACCAACTCCCAGTACCAATCAAGTACCGATTGTGCTTTATATGCATTGTACCATCATGGGACCTACACTTTAATACATGGGACCTACACTTTTGTACAATCATTTAAAGCACATTCGGTACTTGGTTGGTACTAAGAGTAGGTGTACATATCATTATTCATTCTGAAAAGTGCGAAATGGAAGCTTTCAGTACCGACGAACACCTCATACTTAAGGATAACGCACTTCCACCCATGCATTGACACATAGCACTTTTCTTTCCCACTGATGAAGTTATCGCATTGAAGCATCACCATATATGGTCCTACATATATGGTTCTCTCCCTACGCAGTTAATACCAAAAGTAATAGGCGGCACTAACAGCTAAAAAGGATTCATGACCCTCAGATTTGGACTGGAGACTCAGTTTCAGCCAAATGATATACCCATGCAAATTTCATCCAATTAACCCAATTTAAACCAAAAGCAACGCCCTCTATAAATTAAGCAGTCATTGTTGTTGTTCATCCATATCCCTTCCCTTCATCTTCAAACGCACTATCTAGTCTCTAGTCTCATTTTTCCTTTATCTTTTCTCAGTCTCACAAATATAAAGAAGAAGAAATGGCAAACTCTCGGATTACAAGGTTTGTTACCTAGGTTGCACCACCGCAAATTGTGAGTGTAATGAGGCAGCGTGCATCAAAGATGTTAGATACAATTCATGAAGAGGAAAGAGAAGTTGTTTCATATGATTCCCACTCTTGCATTTCAAAGGGTTTGCCTTCGTATTCATGTTCTACCTCTGCTTCATCTTTGAGTACCACTCATTCTAACTACTTTCTCAGAAATTTTTCAGTATTTGGAAATTAAATGCCTACTTTAAGAGTATACCGTCATGACCTCGCTTAATTTCAGATGTGTGGAAGGATACTGGGGTTCATGACCAAGACCCGCTTAAACAGATAAGAGTGTATAATTTGTACTTGAAAGGAGTATATAGGATGCTATTGTATATTATGTTCCATTTATTCCTAAGTTATTATTGGATCACATTCTCAACAGAAACACAAAATCCTATGCTATTGTATATCCTTCATGAACTCAATGCCCCCAGAATGGGTGACTTTCATTGATCCTTGAAAGTGGATCCTTAAAAGATAAAACCCAAAGTTTCGTTTCGAATAAGTTAGTAGTCATTTGGGGGATGTATAAGTCTCGTGTTCAACATCTTCAGGCACGTGTCTCACATATGGAAGGTGAATACAACCACCATAAATAAGATGTGGTATTGATCGTTTTTTATATTTACCAATCTCGAAAAAACAAAATTTGGAGTATTGTTCCCTATACTATGATCCATTGTAGTGCAAGGTTATTTTTTATTATTATTTTGCGGTCCGTGAACTGCTATTCAAGTCGATTTTGTAAGTGATATGACCCCAATTACCCACGGGTATGATCTCAGTACGAGTGAATGTATCCTATATCCCATCTACATTATATACGGCTCTGTCGTGTGCATAGTAACTACATAAATGAAACCGTTAGGCTATATTGAATCTTTTCTATCTCTATGCTCATGGTATATAGCAATCAATTTGGCTCTACGTTCCTCGTCTTCTTCCCTCCCTTTGCATTAAATGGTAGATCCCTTCATCAACTTGATGCAATTTCTTCGGTAAAACAAACCCATGAATTAAAGGGTCAATGGGAATACAGAACGACACTCAAAGAGAGAGAGAGATCACACTCAATTTTAAGAAGCGCATAATGATTTACTATATTGGGATAAAAGGATATTTATGGGGAATGAGAAGCGTCTAAAAGGGTGACATCAATGCCCTAAAAAGAAAAGTGCAATTAGGCTCATGTGATGTCACATGACCTAGAAGCACCCCATTTACATCATATTCCTATAATGCCCCTTCCACTAGGCTTCCCATTAGCCCTATAATGCAAGCAATAAAACGTGAAAAAAATAAAAGGACTAAAAGTACTAAAAATTATTAAAATATCCTTAAATTTTCATCAATTTCCATCACTCTCCGCTCTATGAAAAGAGTTCGACCTTGAACTCAAAGGGGAACACTATCAGAATTCGGCTCAACCGGGATGATCTTAGCAATCAATGATGGACCTCCTCCTCATCTATCTTCTCGTATGGTGGTTTCAAATATTCAGTCACAAGAAGGGTCCTCTTCCTTACGTTGGGGCACTCAGCGGCTCGGTGGCCCACGACACCACAATTGAAACACTTCATAGCAATAGTTGGTGCATTTGAGGCTTGAGGTAGGGCAACAGTCGTAGAATTCGGTTGGGGAACTGGTGTGGAAGGAGTACAGTGATATGCCTCGACCTTGGTTGCATTCTTAAACGCCTTGGCGAAGGACGGTATCTCATACAACCCCAGGTCCTGCAGAATATACGGATGGAGTCCCCTAATCTAACTCTTGATCCGCTGAGTCTCGGTCTCACCCAAACAAACCCGAGTGCAAAGAAAATGAAACTTCTCTATGTAGGTGGGGACTGAGGAGATGCTCGGCCTAAGGTCTGGACCTGAGTGTAAAGGTCGTGTAATACCCTGTGATTTCATAATTAATTGTTTTTAATAGAATTTAATTAAATAGATATTCATGAATAAATTGCATAATTAAGATGTCAAGTTTATATGATTCATTTATGCATAATGTGTTCACTCATAGAAAAACAAATTAAATGTTAATTAAATTATTATTATGTGGTGATTAAACATAATAAAAGTGTGTAACTTATGTAGATATAGTTTGGGCGCATTCTCGGAAGAATTGATAACTCAATTAAGTGTTTTAGACGTCTAAAGTTGGGTCTAAGGCATAGGTATTCCCTTAGGGGAATTATTAGGTCAATTTAGGTAGTGTTCTGGGCTTATTTGGAGGCCCTAAAGTGAGGGTTTAAGTGTAATACGAGATTAGATGTTATAAGATGATTATTACCAACCCAAGTGTCTATACTCATACATAAGAAAATAATTTAGCAACCCAACACCTCATTGGAGAAGTTACCAAGGCTAGAGTAGGGACGAATAGGAAGATCTAAGAGAGGAGACTCCAATCATCAGTTTAAGGAAAGAATTATCTTGCTAAATCAATTACATCTTGTTTCTTAATTCATTTATACATTTTCTTATAACAATTCCGAATTGAATATTTTAATTGATGGATTTGAACAATTAGAATGAACTCTAGGATGTGTTAGAATACATCTAGAAATAATGTTGTTTAAGGATTAAACATTTTGGTAATAAATCTAGAATTGATGTCGTGTTATTGAGGAAATTGATTATTAGCACTCATGTGGTAGGATTAATACTTTGATAATGAAAATTCATGTGTTGATCCCTTCAAATTTGAGAATGTTTAGATGAAAATTATGAATCAAAATTGAGTGAGATGAACTCTAGTGTTAGATTTAATTTCTAGGATTTTGGGGGCACAATCTTCTATTAATTGGTTAGATTTTAATAGATAAATCATGAGGGGTTTATGATTATTGAAATTAAAATCGTTAGGAACTTGGAAAGAGAATTGGGTTTGGAGCTATGAAAGTCATATAGAGAAAATGTAACAGTTCTTACTTCTGCCAGAATTTGAATCGATCCATCCTTCCAGGAGAATCGATTCGTCTCTAGAGGTGAATCGATTCGTCTCATGGGCTGAGGTCAGGTGGGGACTGAGGAAACGTTCGGGTGATTTTTACAAACTTAAGCGAGTATGTGGGAGGTCATCCAAGTGAGTGTATAATTAATTAAAAATAGTTATGTGTCACTATGTACTATTTGGAGAAATTTATGATCAACTATATGTTTCATTCTTAAAGTAAGGATATTATCTAGAGATTGATGAGACTTATTGAGGATAATAATAGGGACCATTACCTATACACATTATGTGTTAAAATATGTATTTTTTATTCATGTGAACATATCCATGTTCGTGGACGACCTATTGGTTGGGATTACGTACGTCTCAGGATCGTAGCACGCGTCGCCACAGGTTTGCTAGGCATTATGTAGGTCGTTATATGAGGTCCTACGTGATAACACCACTTACGAAGATGTAGGTGGGATAGCTGGAATCCATTATCATCATCGGGGGTATGGACTGTGCAATGGTGTACTGCGTAGGGATCATCCTTGTATGCGTTTTATGATGTCCGTTTAAATGAGAGACTCCTCATAACTTTTCGTTAGAGAATGAACTAGAAACTAAAGGTATATGCCTTCATGTGTCGTATCTATGTAAGGTCATTTATAATTATATAAATTAATTGAGAACAAATCCGTGTGGTCTAATGATGTAGACAACTATCAATGACCCAATACAACGTAAAATGCATAATGTGATGATATATGATTTCTTGTGGGTAGTATTGCAGGGGTTTCTCTTGTGACCAAAAGCATATGTGTAGATGGTTAGCTTCAGTCTATGAATTGTGTTAGATTCCTTAAATATAATCTTATTAGTATAGATATTGTATTTCATAATTATAACTTGGGTTGATATGCGTATAGTATTGCACTTAGATGAGGGATACGATACATATTGCCTGCAAGCGGCAATGGGCGGTGTATAATATGAATTAACCGAATAATTCTATATTGATTTAGTAACTGAATTAACAAATGTTAGATACATTTCGACTGGTGGGGGCAGCCTTATAGTGGTGGAATTCCATCACCACACCGGAGTAATGGGACCGATTGACTATTGACGAGTTCTGGGTCAAGTTTGAGGGGAAATATTTCCCATCCGCCATGAAATCAGAGATGAGGAGGAAGTTCATAGACTTTAAAAACGAGGGTCTTAATGTAGTAGAATATGAGGAGGAGTTTATTGCATTGTCTTATTTTGTTCGAGACTGGGTGAACACAAAAGAAACGAAAATGGAGAACTTTGTGTGAATGGCAATTTGGCACATCAGGAAATCTTTATTGGGGAATTCGACTTTTACCACCTACACTTATATAGTGAATATCGCTTTGCTGTATTATTAGGATCACAGGTTGCTTAAAAAAAGTAAGGGGTATAAGAGATCCAATTCAGACGTCGAACCAATAAGGTAAGACGAATGGCATTGATAGTTCGGGTACCTAATAGTTTAAGAGGCCATGGGAAGGTAATCATTATAAGAGGTACACGGGTTTCGATTATAGGAATAAGTAGGGATAGGGCCAGTAGCAAAGAAGCTATCAGGGCTAGTGGTAGCAGGGTTGAGGTCAGTAGATGTTAGTTTTTGAGGAATAACAATGTTTGTACGGAGAAGGGTCATATAGAGAGGAAGGTAATCAGAGATCATGGGAAAAAGGAGGACAATGTGGATATCAGGCACCATAGGGGCAGCGTCAGCAGTTGCCTACCCCCACTAGGGATTATAGTGATAGCATTACCAACTTGAGCCACCCCACCTCAGGGGAAGCAACCACAATTATAGTATGGCCGAGTGTACCATATTACACCAGGAGAAGGACCAACGCCAATATAGGGAGTGGAGGATATGTTCCTTATTTTAGGGCATGCATGACGCATTTTATTTGACACTGGTGCATCACATTCATTTGTTAATTCTAGTTTTTCTCGTGAATCAAGGATGATCGATTTCGGATCTAACATAGTACTTTTTATTGATTCACCTCTGGGTAGAAAGGAACCTATACATTCAGTGTGCAGAGGTAAAGGGATTGAAATTGGGCGACTTAAGTTTGTGCTTGTCATTGTATGTTAGTGGCTTTATATATATAAGTATTTGTTGTAAATATACTTTATGTGTGTTGGATATATATATAGTCTAATTTTTTATAATAAAGTGCACACAAACACACACACACACACAAACACACTATCCCCCCACACACCCACACACATTATCCTCACACACCCACACACGATCTAAAAACTCCCTCACTCGTACTCATTTATTGTACACCCTACACACCTCATATACCTCCTCACCGACATCGTCTTCCCATACATGACACACACTCTATGCACTCTCACACCTCATAAATTCAAACCCAAATTAGACTTTTTTTTTCTCTCCTTTCTCTCTATTTTCTCATCTCTTACACTTCTCTCTCTCGCTTCCATTAACACTAAACTCCGACCACTTTCGAATCCACCTCCCTACCACCCCTTATATCTCCCCTCATTGGCGAGACCTCCCCCGCCGAAAAAAACTCCAAACCCAATGGCATCCAACCCACACCCAATATAACCCAGACCTACCCTACTACTTAAATTCATTTAACTACCTATAAAAGAAGACTCGTGCATCATTTTAAGGGATTTGAATTTTTGGCCAATATAGAGTAGAGATATAAACAGATAGGAGTAGTTTAGGATAGTTTTTAAGGTAAGTTTTGTAGGGCAATTTTAGGTTAGCTTAGTGTTAATCCTTTAGCTATTTTTTTAAAGAGTTATGTGAGAGAGAATACTCTTATAAGATACAAATTGTGAGAGCTAAATTTCACTATTGATTTATTGTTGTAATTTTCATATTTATGGGTCTTTTCATGTTCAAAGCTTGGAGGTTGAATAAATCTCAAGGACACTTGGTTTAAATATTGTTATCTTCTCTCTTCTATTCTTTTTATGCCTCTAATGGAGTATTTTTACGTTTTATATGTAAAAATACTTCACATGTTAGACTAAATTCCCTAGTCAAGGGGTGAGATGAAACCCATATTTATGTTATTTTGATTAATTTATTTTATTTCTTTGTTATGTTCCTTTGAAAATTACTGTTAAACTTTCACTGTTCAATTTATGTCTCGAGAGTTTTCGAGAGAATATCAAATTTGAGATACAATGTTAATTTTTGGTTAGAAACTAGAGATAGATTTTTCTATAAGTGCAACATTATGTTTTAAATTTTGAACTCTAAAACTAATTCTTCTATAAATTAAATAATTTTTAATAGATTTATCCGGGTGGGAAATTTATTAAAAAGGGTTTTATTCTAATTTTGAGAATTTGTGGAAGTTTTAAAATTAATATTCTAAAAGGGTAATGTTGAAATTACATTTGTGACGAGAGTTGACTTGTAATATTAATATTATCATGGGACATTTTAAATAATTTAATTAATTAATTAAAATAATTAATATATGTGTTAAAGTCTCATCCCTTATTTGTTTCTACTTTTTATTACTATTCACTTAGTTAATTATATTTAATCACCTCTTGAGATTATTTTAATAAAAATATAAAGGAAAAGAAAATTATTTTAAAGTGAAATTACTATTGTCTTCATCATTTGTACTCTCACACTTGAGAGTTGGATTGACACCTTTACGTGCCCTGTACATGTTTTTAGTGTATCCGTAGGTTTAAGAGAAATTTTGGTTGAAAAGATTTGTTCTACAACTATTACAATTAAGGCATTAGATCAAATGGCGTTGTTTTCTCTTTCTTGAAGTTGGAGACTCGTGTGAAGACTTGTAGTTCATTTTCATTTGTAGTTGTTATTTTTATTTTTCATTAGATTGGTTGTATAAGGAATAACAAGGCGTTGTAATCATTTGGGTGCATTTTCGACACCATTTATTTGTAATAATTAATCACAAAATAAAAAAAGGGAAACGGTTCAAAATAGAGCGAGAGAGCCCATGTGGTGGAAATTTATAATCCTCTATATTTTGGGTCTATAGGAATTTTGGGGATGACTGAAGTTAGGCAAAATCTCTCCCGGTTGACTCAACTCGATCTTCCCCCCATGTGTGTAAAAGTCGTGAGTTGTACATTTTTTTATCAATCACGAATCTTTCGCAAGCGAGTCCATTACTTGTGTGCTTATTTTCTCCTATGTGATTTTAATTATCGCACTTCATTTATTTTGGATGTTTTGAATTAAAGAACCTAAGACCTAAACACGGTCATTGAAATGAGTCAGTATTTCACCACCCACTCAATAACTCCATCCCACTTGCTTGTTAACCCATGCCATCATATAATTAAAATTAATCAACTAGAAAGAAAAGTATTATTTGGTGTTCATTAGGAACCTTTTTTAATGAGACACTCATAGGATAATCTAGTGAGCTCTTTCCACCCCTCCCACTCCTTAATCGGTTTTTTAAGACAATTTGTCTAGGTGTAGAGGGAGGTTAAATCTCGGGTTGATGGAACGATCAAACTTACACACCCAAGAGGATTAAAGGAGGATTGTAGATTAAAATGGAAGAACCAAGATTGATCGGAATAAGGTCATTCTCAGGAGCTCCCACAACCAGACAGCTCACTTAAACATACTCCAAAAGGGTCAAGGTCACTTTAGAGACCTGCTCACAAGAAACAAAGTTGGTCGAAGAGGATCCCGAAAACACACTTGTAATACGAACACTAGTTTATGTTTGTTTCCGTTTTGTCAAATATTGGAAACTTATTTGTAATAATATCGATTTTACTCAGTACTTGCGAAAGGCCATGCACTAAACCAAAACTGTCGGATTATCACGGTCATTAACCGTGATAAGTCAAACTTGTCACGGTCTTTGACCGTGACAAGTCTAGGGGTGACAACTGTTGTTATCACGGACTTGTCTCGGTTAAAGACCATGACATTTTTCACGGTCCTGTCACGGTCAAAGACTATGACAAGTTTTGTTAAAGTCTTTAACCATGACAAACCTGCAACAAACCCTAAAATAATTATCACAATCATTGACCGTGAAAAGTCCGTAACAAAGAAACTTGTCACGGTCAATGACCCTGACAATTCTGGGCAGAATTAAAAAAAAAATCTGTTAGGCCGTAGGTCCACTGCCACTACCCAACAGTATATTTGTACCTATTATAGCAAAATTTTACCCATTCAAACAATATATATCCAAATAAAATAGAAAGAATTCACCAAATCATTGCACATATAATTCCATATCCAAATAAATTAGAAATAAAATCCATATCCAAACCAAAATGTAACAAATCAAAACAATACAAATATAATCCAAGAGTCCAAATAAAATAAATACAAATAATGTCACTGCGTAGAGTCTGGGTAGGTTGGTGGAGGAAGGAAGGCCACACGATATACGCATTGATACACCCTTCAATATGAATCACGTTGCATTATTCGCGCAACCACAACACGACGTTCTCCTTTTAGGGTATCACATGCGTGACGAGCACCTTGACCTCTATGTATTGAAGCATACGTCCATGAACCGGCATACCCGGGAGGGTTATCGGGTCCCTCAACCCCCTCAGTATCCACTGTCCATCATATATGTCGAGTAAAAATATGCTCGGCCAACCGATTATTGACACAGGCTGCTAAACGGAAGCCAAGATGGGAACCGGATCATCAAGCGGCGAGTCCGCGCATATCGGCAATGAAACAGTGACTTCCACGTTCTCGTCCTCGTCCACCTCTTCCTCCACCATCTTCTCCTTACCCTTGCCCTTGCCCTTTCCCAACTCACGCATCATGAAGGCGTACATATCTTGGACCTTCGCCTCCAACCTTGATAGCTTATCATCATGCGTGTCCTCCTGATGAGCTAATACAGTATTGCTCATCTCTATTCCGATGATCCTAGAATTTCCCACTCGCGAGCTCACCCCCTAGTCCTCCCCTTGCAATCAGCACCGAGCACTTGGCTCAGTGCGTCCATAGCCAAAGATGCCTTATCAGCATTAGACTGCGACTCATGCACTTCCTTAAGCTTTGCCTGAAACGGAAAAAAGAACACGATTAGTTAATTAAGTAAATAAAAAAATTGTAACATAATTAATAAAAATTAAACATTTATAACTTACAATGGTGGACGCGACGCTCGGGGACACCTCCTTGTCCTTGCCCTTATTCGTACGAATTGCCACATAGGCATCGAGCCTATGTGTCCTACCCACAGGGCCACTCCCCATCTCCTGAAATAAAATAATGCAAAATTAGTAAGTAACACAAAATAAAATAATGCAGGATAACATAAAACTATAATTATAGAAAAATAAAAACTTACCATCCTGTGCTCCACCTCGGCATGGACGTCCGCCCCGAGTAGTGCACCATCATTTTTTTTGCCCATTTTTTCCTCCCCTATTGGAAAGATGCCAATTGTCTCTCATCGATCTCATTATCGATCAAATTTTTCCACTTTTCCAATACAATCAGCTCCTTCGGCGGGACGGCTAATGCAATATGAGAATGGAGTCCCTCATTTTCCCAAAGTACTGGGCCAAGAAATTTTTCTTCCATGTCTTATGTTGTTCCCTCAACTTCTCATGTGGGGTCTTATTATGATTAACATTCTTAAATTTAGGATTCTTACCCGGCATATTAGGGCCACAATTGGAAGATTTACTTTTAATTTCTGAACCTGAAAGTTTTCTTGGCGGTAGCTTATGTTCAACCCCGCCCAATAAAAAAATGGATCCTTTCTCAAATATGAAACTATAAGCGGGGGGTATAAACCTACTATGTAAATGGTATACATATATTGGGGTAGTGGGGAGACGAAGAAGTTCAGTCTCCTCTCCACAAATAGGACACCCAAAATAATCATGTACTACACAATCGGATAATGTCCCATAAGCTGAAAAATCATGAATTTCCCACATCAACATAACTTTTAGCGTAAACTCTTCTTTTCTAAAAGAGTCAAATTCTTTCACACCCCCTTCCCAGAACTCATTTAATTCTTCTACCAAAGGAACCAGGTAGACATCGATGTCGCCCAGGCATCAATAAAGATAGCATTGAACATTCATGTCTCATATACTGTGAAGGAGGGAGGTTGAGTGTGGCTAGGATCACTGGCCATACACTATGATTGGCTCTTAAATTTCCAAATGGATTGAAAGAATCTGTTGACATTGCCATACGAATGTTACTTTATTCTCGAGAAAAATTTGGATAATCATAATTCATCCTCCTCCAAGTTGTATAATCAATAGGATGACTCATGAGATTATCCCCTACTTATTCCCTATCATGCTAGGTCATTACCTCCGATATCCATGAACTGTGAAAAACTGCTTTAATCTAGGCCCAACGAAAAAATATTTCAACACTTTTTGAGTCACTTTTGAGCTTGTGACTTCCTTGGAAATAGATTGGACACATCTAGGTTCATCGCATACCGGACACCAATCGAGATTTTCATACTCCTTTCGATATAGTATGCAATCATACACACAAATATGAATCGATTTATACTTCACTCCCAAACCTTTCAAACTATTCTTTATAACAGGATAACTATTAGGAAGAGTATTCGCCTTGGGTAGCAAGCCCTTTACCCAATTCCGAATTCCCGTCACCTATTTCCAAAAAAACCGTATTTGGTCTTCAAACTATGAAAACCAACCATAGCATGTAAATTTGTTTGATCTTTTTCACAGCCAGAATATAACGGTTGGGTTGCCTTAAATTTTATACTTTGGTAGTCATCGTTAAGGTTTATAATGATATCTTCATGAGCACCTGAACCTTGTACATCGTCAGTGACCTCATTCTCTTCCACTTTATGAACTCCATACGCGTCATCAACTAAATCCTCTAACATATTATGATCTATGTCATTCCCTTGTACATCTATCCTACTTGTTGAAGGTTATTGTGAAGATTTCTCGGGGATAAAAAGAACTTTCGATTCCCCGTGAAAACTCCAAAATCAATAACTATCTTGCATACCTCATATTAACAAATGTAGTTCAACTATTTTACACTCAAACACCTTACCATTTTCACACCTAGCACACATACATAGAAACTCTTCATAATGATGACATCTCTTTGCGTATTTCACAAATTCATTAGCACCTCTGCGAAACACATCCCCTAATCTATTTGTCTATCCTATCCACTCTTTGTATTTAGGATATCCTTTCGCAGCTACTCCAAAGAATAACCTATTATATGTAAGAAGCATATATTTGTGGATTAGTATAAACAAAAGTGTGAACATTTAGTTCCCATTAGTATAAAAAAATCACCTATTACTTGTTGTATAAAATTTATAGTATGTTTTATTTAATTATGACTTATTTATATTCGATTTTTAAATTTCAAATTCAAATTCAACTTATAATACTAATTCCTATTTCCTCCATCTCCTCTAAGGGTGAGTGGTCCTATCCCATTCAAGATCTCATATATCTATAATATACTTAACAAATCATGCACGTTGTTTCAATATGAGGAAAATTCGGCAGCATATCCCCATAGTTCTCCAAGTACACGGTGTAGATTCGCAAGTGTGAGTGTTATTTTGATTGGTAACTGAAATAACACTTAATATCGCATCATCTAGTATGTACCCAAAGAACATTAAGATACGACTACAGAACCTCCTCTAAAAGTAACAAGTTTAAGCCACTAAGAATATTATTATACAGAAACTATGCAGTCTTCATCTGTCCAAATGGGACAATTCGAGAGATCTCATTACAATGATAATGACACTCTAACGGGTCTAGGGGCTATTGAATGCGTACGCATAAGAACTATAAGGCTAATATCTATGCGCACTATGTGTAATTTAAAGTATGTTTCATTTAATTATCATAAGTCCGTGATCGTAACACTCTCGAACGGGTCGTGACACAAAGTAATTTTAGAAATAAGTTGAAAAATCCCCCCCCCCCCCCATTTTTACGATAATCCAGTGGTCATGCCACTTCCAAAATTAACCAACCCAATAAATTAAGACAATATAATTATTTAAGGATTTATTAGGGTGAATTAAATGAAGGATTTAAAAAAAAAAATAAACAACCAACTTCCATATCCAACCACATTCGTCCAACATAATCCAACAGCAACAACAAACCAACAAATTTGTATCCCATACTCTTTCTAATTCATCTACTCAATTAATTCAATATTAACAATTTCTAACCAATTATAAGTTATCAAATATATATTGCAGCCACGAAGCTTGAAATGTTGAGTTTTTTTTAGATAAAAACTAGTTCCTAAATTAGAAAACACCCTAAAAATTAGCATCAGAGTCATGTACAATAAAAAAAGTAAACCCTTTAAGATACAAAATAAATCTCACAAGACATGAAATTTCATTTAAACCTATAAATACAAAATTATTCTTAAAAATTACCAAAATCTTATGTCATACACAAGTAGCATACCATGGGCGTGTTGCAACAATAATTTTAGGGAGGTTTTATTTCAACCCCTTAATTTTATCTCATCCCCCCCCCCAACCCCCTGCCCCCCCCCCCCCTAACCCCACCATACACACGCGCGTACGCACACACACACAACCCCCCAACCCCCCCCCCACCTCCACCCCTTCCCTCCCACCACACACATGAACACACACACACACACACCACCTCCACTGCCCATGGCCCCCTCTCCCTCTCCCCCTCACCCACACACACACTTGCAGACACACACACATACACATATACACATATACACACACATATAAAAAGGAAATAGAAAGAGAAAAAAAACTAACCTGAAATTGTAGAGAGAGAGAGTCGTCGCTTAAAGAGAGAAAAATGGAGGGAAGTGAAAACGTTGGGAAAAAAGAAAGGGAAAAATTCTTTTACTGACAAAGTTGTCACGAACCTGTCACGGTCTTTGATCGTGATAACTTTATAAGGTTGTAAAGGTCATTGACCGTGATAAGTCCGTGACAACTGTACTTGCACGGACTTGTCACGGTCAATGATCATGATAAGCCTTTGTCACGGTCATTGACCGTGACAAAAAAATGCATGTTTTTTTTATCACGGTCAATGACCGTGACCAGGCTAGCCGGTTAAAACGTGACAATTTGGACTTTTTGGTGTAGTGATGTTTGGACTTTAGGCAATCTCACAAGGATTTGGATTAGAAGGTTGGGAACAAGGTAGCGTTAGGAAATAGTCCCAAACTCTTTGATACACGTTCGAGGGACCTCACTCAAGGGACCTAGTCAAAAGCAGTTCATTCGAAGGACCCTCGCCCTACAAACACTGTGTAAGGTTGTTCGTGCAACTTTCTCTAAAAGAACCTCATTTGGTTGACATGATAGCATATCTTATTGCCAATATTTACTATTTTTATGACATCATGATTTCTGATACTTTACGAGCTCGAGAAAGTTAGTACTTGTGTAAATTAATTTCTTGAACCATTGGCTCATTTGGAGGGATGTCCTATCAGCCACCATAAAACAAAACATTGTGCCAGAATTTCACATCTAAATTAATGTAAAGAACATTTTGAGGGCCTTAACAGTGTTCCCGTCAAGAAATAATATCACACGAATTTAATACATTATCCTTGGTATTAAATGCACAGGATTCTTAGCATTAAATAAGGGTCAGAACATTTAATATGGGTAAGATCATTCGAACGACCCAACATTCCTATATATACTTTCATTAGTCACATTTATTAAGATTAGATTTTAAATATCTAATTCCCCATATATGAGAGCTTCTTATGAGCCATCATTATTAGAGTTTATCCCTTCATTCTCAAAGGTTAGCTAGTATTTATTCCTAATCATTTGCATTCATTGTGTTGAGAGGTTTAGTGACACTATAATAAAAATAGGTGTTAGGGACGGGAGTATTTGGGACGGTCGTGTTATTTTGTACCTTAAAGGGACCACTTATGACGAATTTTAATTACTCTCTGTTTTGATAAATCACAAAAGGGATGGATTTTAAAAATCACCCCATTTGGTATATCATATGCTATGGTAATTAAAATCTGACCCTTAAAGTAGAGTTGAATTTTTTAGCACTTTTTTCCCGAGAAAATATAAGGGACGAATTTGTAAAAACCGTCCCATTTGGTAGAGATTATACCACGGATTTAATAAAACCGTTACTTTGGATAAATAACAAAGGGATGGACTTTAAAACCATCCCTTTTGATATACCATATGGGATGGACATTAATTACTGACCCTTAAAGTAGAACAAAATTTTTAGCAGTCTTTTTAGGCAAATATTGGACGGATTTAAAAAATCATCCCATTTAGTATAGCTTGTAATGAGGATTTATAAAACCATCCCTTTTGTATAACAAATGGGACAGCTAATCCATCCGATTTGATAAATTGCAAAAGGGGATGAAAAAAAACCGCCCGAAATGATAAAACACCTAGGTCTTGTTTCCCACTATTTCCCCCGTTCTATTTGAGTCCCGCTATCTCTCCATCCTTTATCTCTCTCAGATATTTCTCCATCTATTCTCCCCTTCCCCATCTCGTGACCCCTTACCCTTTACCCCCCTGCTTCGCCCACCCTACCCACCCTGCTACTTTGTCTCAACCCACCCCACCCTAGCTCGCGACCTACCTGCCCCTACTCAGCCCCACCCACCCCACCCAATACCGAGTCCCCCTTCCATTATTTGGTTTTGAAATTGATTTTTTTTCACGTTTCACTATCAGATCTCAAAGAAGATTGTATTCCAATGGTGTGTCCTTTTATCATTATTTTAATTTTTTATTTATTTTCAACAAGATTATTCAGTTTCAATAATATATATGGTATTCATGGTTTTTCCTTCTAGAGAACCTAAGTTAGGAGAGGTATTTTTATGCTCAGACAAACACATTTCAACTCTAATGTGTCTAAAATATTTTATGTATTCTATAAAATTTTAATACTGAACCTAAAGTCCAAAAATGGGTGGGCTGCATATGTGACGGATTAAGACGTATTTGTATGAAAGGTTTTTGCTTGTATCCATATGAGTTGATTTTGTGCCTTAATTAATCTAAGAAATAACAATAAAAGATATATTTTTGGAAATAAAATTACATATTTCAAATGGCTTGAGTCGTTTTGTGAGTTTATTTTATAATGTTATGAAAAGTAATTTCGTTTGGTTTCATTTTACCATTTCATGTATCCCGCGATTGTCTAAATAGTTCAGGAATTGGATATTTAATTTTTCATTTGTCTACCCTCTCCGGGATACACTTTTTGAAAACATGCAAATATTGTATATGTGGATGAGTTGAAAATGATGGTTGCAGTGTAGATGAGGTTGTAGAAATTATAAAGTACGTGTTGTTGCATCTAGATCAGTTGTGTACCCTTACTGATTTGATTATTTACCCTATTATTTTTTCCTGATAATTGCTCGAGAAATACTGATAGTATCATTTCGTTTTAAGTTTTTAGGATATTACGATTGAACTTGATTTGAATGCATAAGGTTAAAATAGTTCGTAATACAATGAATCCGCATGAGTTATGGAAGGCGGTTCCCGGGCTATCTAAGGAGGTTTTACTTTTGTCACAATTTAAGTCATCTTAAAAGGGTAAAGGAATAATTATTATAACAAATTTTCTTAATTCTGTAACGTATAATACTCTCAATCCTCACAATACTTATTGTTACTGAATGAAAATTAAGCAATTATAGCAAACATAATGGAATATGTGCCTTCCCACATTTAAAATTTACTAAAAACATATATTTAATGTGTGTTCTCTATTAATGATTTTGTATTCATTTTCTTTTTTATTTATAGTTTGGTAAACTCACTTTAATTGTGGTAATTTAATACTTTAATTGGACGTTTCATTGACACACATTTGTATTTTATAATTGTTTCCATATGTTTAATTTTTTTTGAAATATTTGTTATCAATCAGAGAAGATTGTCATGTCATTTGTTGGTGTTACTAGCCCAATGAAATTCTTGTCGAAAGTTACTCCACGAAGATGCACTATTTTGTGTCATCTCATCCCTTACCTACCTACGCTCTAGATCCTATAAGATATGTATTTTGTTTGGGTGTGCTCCATTAGACTGCATGTATTTGTCTTATACTTTCGATTTTGAAGCTATTTAGAACTCTAATATGGGTATTTGTTTTGTAAATGACGCCACAACATCTAATTACACTTATGTACTGTGTCACACTGTTTAGTTACATACTTGTCGCAACGGCCATGGACATCGCCATTTGCCAACTTCTATTAAGGTACTTTTGTGTGTGTGTCATTTTTTATCGTATTTACACTTTATCTCACCTCGTGTCTTTATATATTTTGGTCATAGGTTCCATCACAGAGGTTCAGATCTCAAATAAAATCAAATATATTTATGTTTAAATATTTTCTCTCCTTTCTTCGTAACACAATCAAATATATGATCGAGAGTAAGAAAACCAAATAACATAACTGAAAATAACCATAAATAAATCCATAGAAGGAAAATTCATCCCATGTTGAGGTGGGGTAAGTTTACTGTTTAGATAAAGATATTTTCGTTTTAAGTTATGTTTCGATTTTATTATCGGTTTTAAGTGTAAGATATAAGTTATAATTTTCTTTATTAGAAAACATTAAACGTTAGAGTTACCTATGTATTTCTTTATGCTTGGGCCAGTGAAATCAAAATACAGTTCACACCTTATTGATCTCTTAGCAGAATGGGAGTGATAATTAACCTACGCTAGCCAGAATGCAAAATAACCCTGAAACGATCTCGTAAGAGGCATGAACACCTCGCACGGAACAAATGTAACTCGTAGGAACTGAATGCTTAGTCAAGGGACTCCTAGTTTAAGAATATGACTATAATTTAAAAATCTCAAGAATTAGGCTTAAAAACACGGCGTCAAGGGGTGAAAATGTAAAATAACCACAAGACAGTCCCATAAGAGGCACGAACATCTTGCACGGGGTCATGTAACTCGTAGGAACAGATCATGCAGTCACGGGACACTCGATTTGAGAATATGAATTTTTTTGTAAATAGTTGACTTAGCCATAAAACTTTGTCGTTAAAGGGTGAAAATGAAAAATAACCAAAAAATGGTCCTATAAGATGTATGAGCACCTCATACAGGACCAATGTAACTTGTAGAAACTGAAAGCATAGTCACGAGACTCACGATTTGAGAATATGATTATAATTTTAAATAGTTAAAGTACAATTCAAAATCATGTCGTTAAAGGGTAACAATGCAAAACAATAACAAAACGGTTCCATAAGAGGCACAAACACCTCGAACGGGACCAATGTAACTGATAAGCACCCAAAAGTGTTTAAATAATACCCCGAATAGACTTTTTTAATTGATAATTCTCGATAAAATGGGTATTATATGCGTAAATGTTAATGTGCAGGCTTGATCGTCGTTTGAGGAGTTCATACGCTTATTTCAAGGCAAATGTGCGATTTATGGAGCTAATTCCCCTATCTCGTATCAAACCCGAGCCCAAACCTTCACTCGATCATGTGTGTGTTGAGTTTGTACCTTTATTATTTTTCTAGATTTTTATTTTAAGTCATTTTTATTTTTAGGATTTATTTTAGATTTATTTAGAATTTTTTAGAATTTATTTTCTATTTTATTTTTTTTATTTTTTTATTTTTAGTCTTTATTTTTTGTTTTGCTAAATTTTATATTTTTAGCACTTTAGGTTTTATTTTTACTTCTTTTATAGTTTTTATTATTTGAGTTTTATTTTTAATAGATTTTATTTATTTTTAGATGATTTATTTTTTTATCTTAGTGCGTCGAGTATTTGTTTTCCTTTAGTTTTTGTTTGTTTTAAGTTTTTAGTTAGTTTATTATTATTATTTTTGTTCTGTTTTGTTTTGTTTTATTTTATTAGTTTTTATTTCAGTCGTGTTTAGTTTTTACAGTTTATATTGTGTGTCGTGTTATTTTTTTTAGTGAGTTTTATTTTTAGTTGATTTTTATTTTTATTTTATTTTCGTTTTTTTTATGTGATTAGGTTTATTTTTATTATTTTCTTATTTTATTTTATTTAGAGTACAAATTAAACACACACAAACACCACACTATCCTACACTCACATACACCTACAAAAAACTCGCCCTCACCCTATTATTATACACCTCTCCACACCATAACCCAAACACACACTCACCCTCAACCACACTAACTAATCTACACCCTCACACACTCAAAACCCTCCATCATCATCTTTTCCAACCTACACCTTTCTCTCTCCTCACTCATACATCCATTAACACACTTCTCATCTCTCACCTCCATCCCACCATTAACATAACCCATTTATCTCTCCTCACAAACCAAACCCATAACCAAATCTCATCTCAAAATCAATCCAAATTAAACCAAAAAAAAAGAGAAAAAAAAAATATATAAAATAAAAAATACGCCCCTGAGTTCAAACTCAACAGCCGCGACTCAAAAACGAAACCCGCCGGCGACCTTTTGCTACTGCAATCCGGCGATGTCACCTACCCCTACCCATGGCAACCCCAAGTCCCGACCCACCACCAGATTGAACCATTCCAGCTACCATAGCCGGAGCTATACCTACTCCGGCGAAAACCTCATACTAAGCCAACTCAATCCGATCCATCGAACCCGCTCCCCAGTGTTCTAACCCGAACCAATGTCCTTCCCATTCCGTCTTAACCCCAGCCCATCTCGGAGCTACCCAAAACCAAAATCCTACCAACTCGCGAACCTCCATTTCACACAAACCCATTTCAACAAAGAACCCATTTCATTTCATTACCCATTTTAACCCCTTGTCCAAAATCGATTTCTCACCTGCCAAAGCCAAACCAACCAAACTCAAAAATAAAGACCCAAAACTAAAACAACCAAAGCCCCACATGTCTTACAACCTTTTTACCCTTTTTACCCAAAATACCCCCACATGTGTTTTAACACCCTCACCTCATTCTTTCGTTGCACTTGTGTGTCACATACCCAAATATCCTCTCACCTTACATCTATCATATACATTAATGTACATTTACCAAAATTACCCTTAGCTCCATGCCTACTATTTAAAGAAGAAGACCCCAATAAAAAAAAAAGGAGAGTTAGGCTAGAGAGAGAATTAGATAAAGAAACATCATTTTTATTGTTTTTGTAGTTTATTTTTTATTTTTTTATTTTTTTTAGATTAGAGAAAAAATTCAATAAATTGAGTATTTGTAATTAATGAGAGATGATGAAAGAATTGAAGAATTAATGCAATTGAAGGCAATTGTGGTTTGATTACTTTGATCTAATTTTCATTTGATGCTCTTATTTTATTCTATTTTTTATTTTGATGGTGATTATGGAGGGCTAATCATCGCATTCAAGGGATGAATTGAAACCCTCATGAATCCAATTTGATTTAATTGTCAATTTTAATTTTCTTAGCTTCCTTTGATGAGTAAATTTAATTCCTACTTATTTTCACATTGACAAATGGAAAATCATCCTTGAGAAAGGATTGAAAATTGTATTATCATTTCATCATTTGATTCAAACTAGAGTTATGCTTATCACTTGATTTAAATGTTAATATGATTTTCATTTACTCGTGTTTTTATTTTGTCTAATTAAAATTAGTTTGATGAATTGATCCTAGCGGGTGATTCATTTAATTGATTCTAATTCATTTAGAGTAGTGTTGTGGGAATTAAACTTAGTTTTCTAAAATAATATTAGATCACTTCATTAGCGTAACGCGAATTAGCTTTTGAATTAAATGAATATTTTAGAAATTAATGAAATTAAAATAGTGCAAGCTAGACTAATTTGTGTGAATTGAGGGTGGATTTTCCATCACTTGAATATTTTTTCTCTCATTTAGTTACATCTCACTTATTTTTATCACACACTTGTTTATATTTTTCACATTTTACTTTTAGTTTGATTGCCCTCTTTTTATTTAGTTTTTAGTTTAAATTCACAACCTCTCAAAAATTGTTTTAATATTGAAGAAAATGCCAAAATCGAAAAAGAGAATAATAAACAAATGAATTGCATGCCTCTCTTACATGTTTCACCATTAGGTTTGAATTGATTCCCTTAATTACCGCTACACTCTAGTATTGATATATTTTTATAGGTATGAAAGGTTTTATTAGAGGAGCTTTCAAGCAGCAACAACAACAACGAAAAATACAACAAAAAGTAGCAAATAACCGCATAGTCACGGGGCTCACGATTTAAGAATATGATGATAATTTGTAAATAGTTAGAATTCGTCTTAAAAACGTCCAGTTGAATGGTGAAAATGAAAAACAATCACAAAATGTTTATGTGGAAGTCACGACCACCTCGCACGGGACCAATGTAACTCGTAATAGCTGACCGCATAGTCACGGGACTCCCGATTTGGGAATATGAAGAAAATTTATAAATAGTTATACTCGGCTTAAAAACGTTCCATAAAAGGGTGAAAATGTAAAACAGTCATAAAAGGGACCCATAAGAAGCACGACTACCTCACACGAGATAAATGTTACTCGTAGGAACTGACTGAATAATCACAGGACTCCTAGTTTGAAAATATGACAAATATATATAAATAGTTTGACTTAGCCTTAAAACATGCATTATAGGGTGAAAATGCAAAACAACCACAAAACGGTCCCATAAGAGCCACGAACACCTCGAGCAAGGCCAATGTAAATCGTTGAACTGATCACGTAGCCCCGGGACTCTCGGTTAGAGAATACTATGAATATGTGAAAATAATTAGACTTAAGCTTAAAAACATGTCATTAAGGGGTGAAAATATAAAACAATCACAAAACGCACCCGTAAGAGGTATGGACACCTCATATGGGACTAATGTAGGAACTGACTACATAGTCACGGGACTCCCAGTTTGAGAATATGAGGAAAATTTACAAACATCTAGACTTAGGCTTAAAAATATGCCGTCAAAGTGTAAAAACGTAAAACAACCACAAAATGATCCCGTAAGAGGCACGAACACCTCATGCGGGATCAACATAACTCGTAGGAACTGACCGCATAGTCACGAAACTCACAGTTTGAGAATACAACAACTATGTGAAAATAGTTAGACTTAGGCTTCAAACATGACATCAAGGGTGAAAAGGTAAAACAACCATAAAATGCACTCCTAGGAGGCGCGAACACCTCACATAGGATCAATGCAACTCGTAGGAACTGACCGCATGGTCACGAGACTCCCGATTTGAGAATACAATGAAAACTTATAAACAGTTAGACTTAGGCTTAAAAATATGCCGTCAAAGGGTGAAAATGTAAAACAACCACAAAATGGTCCCGTAAGAGGCATAAACACCTAGCGCGGGATTAATGTAACTCTCAGGAACTGATCGTATAGTCACGAGACTCCTAGTTTGAGAATATGACAAAAAATTTACAAACAATTAGGCTTAGGATTAACAACATGCTGGCAAAGGGTGAATATATAAATCATCCACAAAACGGTCCCATAAAAGGCACAAACACCCCTCACGGACCAATGTAACTCATAAGAACTGATGGCGTAGTCACGGGACTCCCAGTTTGAGAATATGATGAAGATTTAAAAAGAGTTAAACTTAGACTTAAAAACATAACGTGAAAGGGTGAAATCATAAAACAACCACAAAATTGTCTTGTAAGAGGCGCGAACACCTCATAGGAGGACAACGTAACTCGTAGGACCTGATTCCATTGTCACGGGACTCTCAGTTTGAGAATACGCCAAAAAATTGTAAATGCTTAGAGTTAGGATTAAAAATATGTCGTCAAACGGTGAAAATATAAAATAGCCACAAAACAGTCCCCTAATAGGCATGAACACCTCGCACAAAACTAATGTAAGTCATAGGAACTAACTGCGTAGTTATGGAGCTCCCGGTTTGAAAATATAATGGAAATGTGCACATAGTTAGAATTAAGCTTGAAAACAAGTCGTCAAAGGGAGAAAATGTAAAATAGCCACAAAATATTCCCGTAAGCGGCATAAAGTCCTTACACAGGACCAGTATAACTCGTACGAACTGATCTCGTAGTAACAGGACTTCTGGTTTGAGAATACGATGAAAATTTGCAAATAGTTAGACTTAGGCTAAAAAACATATGGTCAAGGAGTGAAAACACAACCATAAAACGGTCCCGTAAGATGCATGAACACCTCACATGGGACCAATATAACTCGTAAGAACTTATCTCATAGTCACGAGACTCCCGATTTGCGAATACAATGAAAATTTATAAACAGTTAGAATAAGGTTTAAAAGCATGTCCTCAAATGGTGAAAATGAAAAATAACCATAAAATGATCCCGTAAGAGGCACGAATACCTCGTATGGAACTAATGTAACTCGTAGGAACTGCATATTCACAAGACTCCCAGTTTGGGAATATGAAAAAAAATTGCAAAGTGTTAGGCGAAGTCTTAAAAGCATGCAGTTGAATGGTAAAAATGCAAAACAACCACAAAATGGTCCCATGAGAGGCACGAACACCTCGCTTGGGACCAATCTAACTCGTAAAAACTTCTCGCGTAGGCACAGGACTCCCGATTTGGAAATATTAAGAAAATTTGTAAAAAGTTAGACCTATGCTTGAAAAATGCCATCAATGGGTGAAGACATAAAACAACAACAAAATGTTCCCGTAAGAGGCACGGACACCTCTCACAGGGCCAATGTTACTCCTCGAAAGCGACCATATAGTCACGAGACTCCTAGTTTCAAAATAAGACGAAAATATATAAATAGTTAGACTTAGCCTTAAAATATGTTGTCATAGAGTGAAAATGCAAAATAGCCACATAACGGTCCAGTAAGAGGCACGAATACCTCACACGGGACTAATATAACTCGTAGGTACTGACCGTGTAGTAACGTGACTCCTAATTTGAGAATACGAAGAATATGATAAAATAGTTAGACTTAGTCTTAAAAACATACCATCAATGGGTGAAATTGTAAAACGACCACAAAACCCTCACGTAAGAAGCACAAATATCTCGTAGGGACCAATGTAACTCGTAGGAACTGACTGCATAGTCACGGGACTCCCGATTTAAGAATACAAGAAAAATTTATAAATAGTTAGACTTAGGCTTAAAAATATATTGTTAAATGGCGAAAACAAAAAAATAGTCACAAAATGAGCCCGTAAGATGCGCGGACACCTCGCACGGGACCATTGTAACTCGTAGGATCTAACTGCATAGTCACGAGAATCCCAGTTTGAGAATACGATGAAAATTTTCAAAAAGTTTGACTTAAGCTTAATAACATGCCTACAAGGGGTGAAAAGGTAAAATAACCACAAAACGGTATGGTAAGAGGCACAAGTAACTTGCACAGGACCAATGTAACTCATAGGAATTGACCGCATAGTTATGGGACTCCAGGTTTGAGAATACGATGAAAATTTACAAACAATTAGACTTAGGCTTAAAAACATGTCCTCAAACGGTGAAAACGTAAAATAGCCTCAAAACTTCCCGTAATAGGCACAAAAACCTCATACAGGACCGATGTAACCTGTAGAACCTGACGCGTAGTCATGGGAGTGTAGTTTGAGAATACGACAAGAATTTAAAAATTGTTAGAGTTAGGCTGAAAAATATGTCGTCAAGTGGTGAAAATATAAAACAACCACAAAACGGTCCCGTAAGAGGCACGAACATATCGCAGAGTACCAATGTAACTCGTAGGAACTTACTGCATAGTCATGGCGCTCTCGGTTTGAGAATAAAACTAAAATTTCCAAGAACCTATACTTAGTCTTAAAAACATGTCATCAAAGACTAAAAATATAAAATAGTCACAAATTGGTCCCGTAAGAGGCATGAACACCTTGTGAAGGACTGATGTAAGCCGTAGGAATTGATCGCATAGTCACGACACTCCCGGTTTGAGAATAGAACAAAAATATACAAACAATCAGACTTAGGCTTAAAAATATGTAGCCAAGGGGTGAAAATGTAAAACATCCACAAAATGTTCTCGTAAGCGGCACGAACAGCTTGCACGAGACTAGTGTAACTCATAGGAACTGATAGCGCAGTCACGGGACTCCCGATTTCATAATAGGATGAAATTTTTTGAATAGTTAGGCTTAAGCTTCAAAACATGTTGTTTAGAGGTGAAAATGTAAAACAACCACAAAACGATCCCATAAGAGGCTAAAAACCTCACACGGGGCCAATGTAACTCCTAGGAATGAATATCGTAGTCATGGGACTCCCGCTTTGAGAATAGAATAAAAATTTGCAAACAGTTAGACAAAGGCTTGAAAGCATACCGTCAAAGGGTGAAAATGAAAAATGGTCACAAAACGGTCCCTTAAGAGGCATGAACACCTCGCACGGGACCGATATAACTCATAGGAACTAATCGCATAGTCACGGCACTCCCAGTTTGAGAAAATGATGAAAATTTGTAATGTGTTAGGTACGAACACCTTACACGGGACCAGTGTAACTCGTAGGAACTAAGGCTTAAAAGCATGTAATCAAAGTGTGAAAACATAAAATGACCACAAAAAGAAACCGTAAGCGGTATGAGCACCTTGCACAGGACCAGTGTAACTCGTAGGAACTAATCTTGTAGTTACCGGACTCTCGATTTGAGACTACGATGAAAATTTACAAACAGTTACACTTTGGCTTAAAAATATGACTTCAAATGATGAAAACATAAAATGACCACAAAACGGTCCCCTAAGAGGCATGAACACCTCGCACAGGACCAAAGTAACTCGTAAGAACTGATGGCATAATAATGGAACTCTCGGTTGAGAATATGATGAAAATTTACAAACTCTTAGATTTAGGATTAAAAATATCTTCGGAGGATGAAAATACAAAACAACCTCAAAATGGTCTCATAAATGGTACAAACACCTCGCACGGGATCAATATAACTCGTAGGAACTGATTACATAATCAAGGGACTCCCGGTGTTAGTATACGATGAAAATTAACAAAACGTTATACTTAAGCTTTAAAAATTCCATCAAAGAGCGATGATAGACGGGGTTTTGCCGCAGCGCGAAAGTCACCTACGCGCCTGTCATTTTGAATGTGGCTCACCAGAACAATACAAAAACCTAAGTTATGACTACACTCAACGGGTGAGTGTAGCGATAAGTCGGGTATCGAAAATTTACCGAGACGAGTTGCTAGAATTTATAGGATTTAATACTCCTAAATAAAAGTGTAAATGATGATTATACACAAAAATGTAAAAGATGCATAAAAGGGAAATATTTATCCAGGCAAGGGAAAATGAAGTTAGATTAAGAAAGCGAGTAAAACTATAGGTTGCGTCGAATATCGTTCATCCGAGTTAATTAGAATAAAATGGTCACATGGGTCGACAAGTTATTACAAATGCGTCTTGTTTCGACAGTTGATTGAACCAAGGGTTGTCACGCCCCTAAATTCGCATAAAAGCCTAATCCGATTTTGGTGTCAACAAATACCCCGAAAATTGCGCACGCAGGGTTGTAAGCAAGGGACATACTTGATATTCCCTGTAAAAATCTCCTAGGCGCAATAACTAGGACAACGCACCCTAAATAGACCAGTAAACACCATAACCAAAGTAAAGCAACATGTCAACCCGAAATGAGTTTAATCCGGCACAACCTAGACTAATTTAGCTAGAAAGCATGATAAAATGTGGTAAAGAAAAGCGGTAAATAAACGTGATAAATCTACACTAGAAAGCAACTAAATCAAAGCATGTAAATAAAGCATTTAAACCTAATTACAAAGCAAAAAATAATTAAATACAATTATATTAATGGAGAGGGTAATGAATAGTGCAACTTATAAACCCAAATGGGTGTCAATCCAAAGAGAAATGAAAAAGAACTCTTCAAAAACCCAAACCCTAAGCTAAAACAAACCTAAAATGAATTATATCTGTTATTTACAAAAAAAATTGGTATTTATAGTAAGTGGAATAAAAATAGAAAAGAAAAGGAAAAAGAAAAGAAAAGCCAAAAATATCAGCTGAAAACAGAGCATCGATCGATCGATCCCTTTGATCGATCGATCGATGGTAAAAATATTAGCCCACTGCCTCAGCTCGATGGCAAAATTTTGAAGGATCGATTGATCGATCGATCGATCAAGCAGGGCTGCTTCTCTTTTCCTCCTGTTTTGGCATGTTTATTTTTCTCCTCTACTAAAATCGCCATAACTTCTTCGTTCTGACTCGGAATTGCGCACCGTTCATGGCCACGCGAAGCTTGCGAGGAGGGATGCAACTTTCTTGTAGATGTTGGGCCAGCTGCCTAAGCTATGGATTAACCGAATTGCCCTTGAACGTGCGATTTCATACGAAACTTGAGCGGAATGCATTCGAACTCGATACTTAGTACCTAAATACCTACAAAATCCGAATTATACCTCATATAGCGTGTTAACAATATAAACCAAGGTTGTCTGGTTAATGGGCTTAAATATAGAGATTAAGGCACCTGAGGGGGCTAAAATGTGTAGGTTCGAGGGATGAAATACGTAATATTTACGTCGTATCACAACGCCTAACTTACACATTGCTTGTCCCTTGCAATGAAATAGGATACAACAAGAACTAAAATCAAACCAAAAGTAGGAGATAGTACAAAAGTATAGTATAAAAGCATAAGGCCACTTTCGCGGGCGATTCAATTGCATTTAGCGTATGCAATAAGCCATTAAACCCCTAGATTACCCTAGTGGATGAATGTCGTCCCATGAGGGTTTTCAGGGATGATACCCACAAACATCACATGGTTTCCTCAAAATATACCCAAGCCAACATACGACAAACCCAATAATAGCGAACAAGATTTCATACGCATTATTAGCACGTTGAACGAATTCAAACAAAAGTCTGAATCATTAACATTATAGAATGCACCTCATAGAATTGAAACCTTAAATGTGGGAGGGGAGTGAGCACATGAAAAGTGTGATTTGGCAAAAACTTATATAAATCGGATACTAAATAAAGCAGGCATATATTCAATCCTCACTGGCATTACACTCATCAAGTGAATTCACCCGAAACAGGGAGTTAACACATGGAACATGCGGGCATAAAGAGTAAATGTAAATGGAAACGAGGTCGCACACATGTCTCAAATGAAAAATGCTATATATAAACTGAAAAGTTGTAATCTCAATGAAAGATACCGCACATTAAAAGAGTCGAAATGTATTTTCACAGATTATCAAAACTATTTAAAACTTTGAATTACATCAACCTAAGATCACATAGGACTTTAATTAGGTTGTAATGTAGGCTAGCCTAGGGTATGAAATCAAAGGGATGTATATACATATTCAAAATATACGGATTCAAAATGTTCAGAATGAAAACTCGGAATAATGGGAAGATGCGGGCAATAACAAAATTGGAAACAAGTTCCAAACAAGCATTAGATATAACAATTGGAGAGTAATCAAAGCTTATTGAACTATATAGAGAACATTTACAACTTTCTTTTCTTTTCTTTTCTTCTTTTTCTCATGTTTTCTTCTGCTTTTTCTTTCTCTTTCTCTTTTTCTTCTCTTTTTTTCACATGTTTCTTTTCTTTACGTTTCTCACTCTCAAATGCCTAAATTGCAACCGCAACACAACAACATCATTCAATCCCAAGTAACATTCCAAACAAAGGTATGGAAAGTGTATGTATGGTTTAAAACTCCAATTTGGAGTTGGTTATGGGATTGGGGTTATGAAACGAAAGGCTAATATTTAGGCTCAAAGGGGTTGACGAGGGGAAACATATAAGGTGAGGTCAAGGTCAATATGGGTGATATAACAAGGAAGGCCTATGATTATTTCACAAAGTTTACGCAATTCTCAAGTCAAAACAATATATGAAAATCATGCTCAAGTAATACATTTCAATTAAGAACTCAATTAATGAGCGATCAATGAAAGAATAGTGAGATTACCAACGAATTCAATGTTTTCAATGAGAAAAGAATATTGTATAACACTCACAAATGCCAAAAGGTACAAATCTTACTCTGTGCAAGTATATACAATGCAACAAAAGATTACCGAGTTATAAAATTCTTAAACCAAATCAATAAAGCAAGACTGGTGCATGTGCTCATGATATTAAAGTTTAATTCATGAAGTTATTCATAATATCAATAAGTGAGACTAAAGTTTAATAATTTCTAAAATCGATAACATGCATCATTGGGTTGTCTATTGGATCAGGCAATTATTAAAATTTATCATTAGAAACAAAGGCAAAATACCCAATAAAGGAGCAAAAAGAAAGAAAATCTTTTTGGAATTTTCAATTTTTTTAATAAACGCGTACTAAGTAACTAACATGTGAGCAAAAACATGGACTAAATAAAGAAATGGATAGAATATCCCACACCCCCTAACTTAAAACCGGACATGGTCCTCAATGTGAATTAAGAACCAAGTTAAAAACAGGAAACGAGCGATATTACCCAAAATGGAGTGATTCGCATATGAACAAGTCCAAAGAATCTACAAAACAAGTTAGTACCAAGCATATAAAAAAGAAATAACAAAAATTTAACTAATTATGCTAGACTAAATTAAAAAGGGAAGAAAAGATAAAAAGGAAGAAAGAATAAAAAGCTAACTATATACAACCTACTATTTAGGCTTCACACTAACTATACACTAGAAGTCTAAATAGATGAAGGTCCACCGCAAAAATGATTTGAATTTGGAGGATAATCGGTGTACCCTCACACTCAAGCATGCCTTCCGAAAAATATGAATTCCGTTTGAACAACGGAAGGTATGATTAAAAGTTTTGAAGGGACGATGGGGGATTTGGATTGAACGGGTGACAAAAACACGTGGGGATCGAGAAAAGCAGAATATACTCCCAAGGATTTTGAAATTGTACTAGGAGGTGGCGCACATGAGGGAAACGATGCCTTCGTGGAAATCGACTCGAGCAACTACTCCTCATTGGCGAAAAGTTTTAAAACATTGGAGTTTGAAACCGATTAATCGGGTACTTGTGACAGTGTGATAACAGAGAATGAAAATGGGGAGGAAAGAAATTCTAACTCAAGAGATGAATCATCATCACTTGCAGATTGAGTTTCGAAAGAAATAAGATCATTATTAATGAAATGTTATTCTTTGGGGGCCAAAGAAGAAATCATTTCATTGCAAACGGATATTATTTCCATTTCATCCTCACATTCAATATCTATTACGCAATGGGCAAAGTCGACAAAGATTTGTTCCAAAGTAGGCACAAAGTCCTCATTTGGTTCAAAACATTCCTCGACTTCAAAAGTCTCGGAAGAAAAATCATCGTCAGATTCAAATAATAAATCCAACTCATGCTCCCAACAATAATTTTCTTCCAGATAACGATTTTCAAGTTTCTCATTCTCAAGCATATGCAATCCCTCGCCAAAAGTCATAGGCCGAGGCGCGGATTCTTGAAAATGTGAACTTTGAAAATTACCGTCGGACTTAAACTTAAACTCATTATTACAGGAATTTTGAAAACTATTGCAATTCGTTAAAAATTCCTATTATAAGGAATTAGAGGCCCAAAATCATTATCATCATCCTCAAAATTCCAATAACCTAAGTTTTGACTTTCGTTATACTCGCCCAAAGTCATTTTTGAATTTGTAATTTTTTGGGACTCTAAGTATTGATTGAAAGTCAAAGGATTACGTGCATTTTGAGAATTATAATAATGATTACCGAAAGAATTGGAATAAGACATGCTTACCCCAAAAATGGCTCGAAGTGGCGAATTCCACAAGTAGAGGCGCGCGCGAGAAATTCAAGCATTTCGTGGCGCTCAAATGTAGAAGTCTTGCAAAAAGGTTAGCCAAAAAATACAAATAGAAAGAAAATACTACGAAATACTAAATCAGATAAATTCTAAAACAACAAGTCCCTGGCAACGGCGCCATTTTGATTGACGGGGTTTTACCGCGGCGCGAGAGTCACCTACGCGCCGGTCGTTTTGAATTCGGCTCACCAGAACTATACAAAAACTTAAATTACGACTACACTCAACGGGTGAGTATAGCGGTAAGTCGGGTATCGAAAATCCGCACAGACAAGTTGCAAGAATTTATAGGATTTAATACTGCTAAATAGAAGTGTAAAAGATGATTATACATAAAAAGGGAAAAGATGCATAAAAGGGAAATATTAATCCAGGCAAGGGAAAATGAAGCTAGATTAAGAAAGCGAATAAAACTATAGATTGCGTCGAATATCCCTCATCCAAGTTAATTAGTATAAAATGGTCACATGGGTCGACGAGTTATTACAAATGCGTCTCGTTTGAACTGTTAATTGAACCAAGGGTTGTCACACCCCTAAATTCGCATAAAATCCTAATCCAATTTTGGCTTCGACAAATACCCCGAAAATTATGCACATAAATTCGTAAGCACGGAACATACATGATATGCCCCGTTAAATCTCCTAGGCGCAATAACTAGGACAACGCACCCGAAATAGACCCGTAAACACCATCACCAAAGCGAAGCAACATGTCAACCCGGAATGAGTTCAATCCGGCACAACCTAGACTAATTTAGCTAGAAAGCATGATAAAAACGTGATAAAGAAAAGAGATAAATAAACACGATAAATCTACACAAGAAAGCAACTAAATCAAAGCATGTAAACCTAATTACAAAGCAAGAAATAGGTAAACACAACTATATTAATGGAGAGGGTAATTAATAGTGCAACTTACAAACCTAATTGGGTGTCAATCCAAAGAGAAATGAAGAAGAAATCTTAAAAAACCCAAACCCTAAGCTAAAACTAACCTAAAATGAATTATATATGTTATTTAAAACAAAATTGGTATTTATAGTAAGTGGAATAAAAATAGAAAAGAAAAGGAAAAAGAAAAGAAAAGACAAAATATCAGCTAAAAACAGAGCATCGATCGATCGATCGATGGTAAAAATATCAGCCCACTGTCTCAGCTCAATAGAAAAATTATGAAGGATCGATCGATCGATCCTTTTTATCGATCGATCAATCAAGCAGGGCTACTTATCTTTTCCTCATGTTTTGGCAAGTTTATTTTTCTCCTCCGCTAAAATCACCATAACTTCTTCGTTCTTACTCAGAATCGCGCACCATTCACGGCCACGTAAAGCTTGCGAGGAGGTCTACAACTTTCACGCAGATGTTGGGCCAGGTGCCCAAGCTATGAATTGACGAAATTTCCATTGAGCGTCTGATTGCGTACCGAACTTGAGCGGAATGTGTCCGAACTCCATACTTAGTACCTAAGTACCTACAAAAGTCCAATTATACCTCATATAGAATGTTAACAATATAAACCGAGGTTGTTTGGTTAACAGACTTAAATATAGAGATTAAGGCCCCGAGGGGGCTAAAATGCATAGTTTCGAGGGATGAAATATGCAATATTTACATCGTATCAAGTGATAACCTAAAACATCCATAAAAAGGTCTTATAAAAGGCACAAACACCTCGCACGGGACTGATGTAACTCGTAGGAATTGACAGCTTAATAACGCGACTCGCAGTTTGAGTATATGACGAAAAATTTCTAATAGTTAGACTTGGGCTTTAAAATATACCATAAAATGGTGAAAATGTAAAACAACTAAAAAAAATGTCCGTAAGATGCACAAACACCTCGAACAGGACAAATGTCACTCATGGGAACTGGCCACGTACTCCAGGGACTCTCGATTTGGGAATAAAATGAAAATGTGTAAACAGTTAGACTTGGGCTTAAAAACATGTCGTCAAGGGGTTAAAATGTAAAACAATCATAAAATGTTCGTGTAAATTATATGAACACCTTGTAAGGGACCAGTGTAACTCGTCGGACCTCATTACGGAGTAATAGGACTCCCAATTTGTGAATACGATAAAAATATGCAAATAGCTAGACTTAGGCCTAAAAACGTGTTGTCAAGGGATGAAAACATAAAATCACCACAAAACACTCCCGTAAGAGGCACAAACACATCACACAGAACCAATCTAACTCGTTGGAACTTATTTCATACTCACGAAACTCCCTATATGAGAATACGACAAAAAATTCTAAAAAGTTAGCCTTTAGCTTAAAAATATTTTGTCAACGGATGAAAGCACAAAATAACCACAAAATGATTTCGTAAGAGGCACGCACCCGATGCACCGGATTAATGTAACTTATAGGAACCGACCGTGTAGTCATGGGACTCCCGGTTGCCGAATACGATGAAAATTTACAAACTGTTAGACTTTGGTTTACAAACATGTCGTCAAAGGGTCAAAACTTAAAACAACCATAAAACAGTCACAAAGAGGCACAAACACCTCACACGAGATGAATATAGCTCGTAGGAACCAATTGTGTAATCACGAGACTCTCAGATTGAGAATACGATGAAAAATTGTAAAGAATATGGTTTAGGATTAAAAATATGTTATCTAAGGGTGAAAACATAAAATAAACACAAAGCCATCCCATAAGAGGCACGAACACATCGCAAAGGACCAATATAACTCGTAGGAACTAACTGAATAGTCACAGGACTCCCGATTTTAGAATATGATGAAAATTTGCAAACGATTAGACTTAGTCTTAAAAATATGCCATCAAAGGTTGAAAATGTAAGACAACCACAAAAAAATCCCGTAAGAGGCATGAACACCTCGCACGAGACCAATATAACTCTTAGGAAACGACTACTTACTCACGGGACTCCCGATTTGAGTATACGATGAAAATTTGTAAACATTTAGAGTTTGGCTTAAAAATTATCATCAAAAGGTGAAAATGTAAAACATCCACAAAGCATTCCCATAAGAGGAACGAACATCTCACATGGGACAAATGTAACTCGTAAGAACCGACTGCATAGTCTTGGGACCCTTGGTATGAGAATACGATAAATATTTACAATAATTAAACTTAGGCTTCAAAACATGTCGTCAAAGGTTGAAAACATAAAACAGTCATAAAACAGTCCACTAAGAGGCACGAACACCTTGCACGAAATAAATGTAACTCGTAGGAACCAACCACGTAGTCATGGGACTCTCGATTTGAGTATACAACAAAAAATTACAAACTCTTAAACTTAGGGTTAAAAACATGTCGTCAATGGGTGAAAACATAAATCAGACATAAAAATGGTCCCGTAAGGGGCAGGAACACCTCGTACATGACTAATGCAACACATGGTAATTGATCAATTAGTCACGAGACTCCCAGTTTGAGAATATGACAAATATGTGAAACTAGTTAGACTTAGGCTTACAAACATGTCGTTAAGGGGTGAAAATGTAAAACAACCATAAAATTCTCCCATAAGAGACATGAACACCTCACACGGGACCAATGTAACTCGTATGAACTGTCTGCATAGTCATATGACTCCCATTTTAAGAATACGACAAAAAATTGCAAATAATTACACTGACGCTTAAAAACATGCCATCAAAGGGTGAAAACATAAAACAATAATAAAATATTCCCGTAAGAGGTACGAACACCACACACGGGACTAATGTAACTCGTAGGAACCGATCGAATAGTCACGAGACTCCTGGTTTGAGAATATAATAAAATTTTGCAAACAACTAGACATAGGCTTAAAAACATACCGTCAAAGGGTGGAAACATAAAACAACAACAAAACGGTCACATAAGAGACACGGACACCTTGCAATGTACCATTATAACTCGTAAGAATTGATCGTGTAGTCACGGGACTTCAATTTTAAGAATACAACAAAAATTTTCAAATAGTTCAACTTAGGCTAAAAAACATGTTGAAAATGGGTGAAAGCTTAAAATAGTCACAAAACGGTCCCGTAATAGGTAGGAGCATCTTGCACAGGAACAATGTAACTTGTAGGAACCAACCGCATAGTCACGGTACTCCCAGTTTCAAAATAAAATGAAAATTTTTAAATAGCAACTTAGGCTTACACATTATTTGATTAATGATATATTCTCTGTTTTGTGTCTTATATTTTTTGTAGGAGCGTTATATTTTGTTCACGTGGAACACATGAACACATCAATGGTGTCTTCCAGGTACATTATTTATTATTGTTATTCATATGAGAGATTGTTATTTTCAATTTTTTTATGGTTATGCGGACTTTTGTGTTGTTTAAATAGGTTGATTTTCATGTATAAACAAAAGAGATTCTACCGATTTTTTTATTAGTTGCAAAGAGTTATTGTTATGTGGGATTTTTGTTTTCAATTTTTTTTATGGCCATCAGGGCCTTTGCGTTGATTAAACAAGTTAATTTTCATGTATAAGTAAAGGAGACTCTACAAAAAAAAATGTGAAGAGTTGTTGATGCGATTAACTAATATATTTGGATATTTTATTTTACTGTAATATTATTTTGATAAAAATGACTATTTATTTATTGCATGTTATGCACAAGAAGTTGAAGAGACATGTTTTTTAACATGTCTACTCAATGTGATTTTGAGAGAAGTTTTTTTTAGCGTGGTAACTATATTTATCATCTTAATTTAGGGACGGATTTTCTTTTGACAATTGTACTTCTTATTAATTAGTGTGATTTGTACTCATTTAAATATTTCGACTTGGATGTGACAATTTTTTGTACTTATTCGTTTGAAGATTTATATTCAGTTGTTGGATATAGTTTAATGGAAGTAATTATTATTGGATACGTGTTTCAATGAATGCAGTTGATATATTGCATATGTGATTGGATGATTTGACTTATAATGTAAATTAGACGTCATTTATCATTGCAACATAAAGCATATAATAATATAATTCCTTATGACATATTTTTTTTTCATCAAGTGGGATGGTTATAAATTTTCCCTAATACCCATTTTTTATTAATTGAGAATAGCTTTTAGGACAGTTGTGCCGTCCTAATTGGGTTATCAATTAGGATGGTCATAAACCATCCTAATAGGGGTTGCCAGAATCTCAGTAGTATTAGGAACAAATAAACACCCATAATACTACTCAAGGGAGCTGGAAAGTTTTCACTAGAATTCTATATGGGACAACAAAATCTATCCCTATTGCCAAATTTAAAGCGACCATGAATTAACATTTGGTACGATAAACTTCGTCCCTAAAATATTTACGATGCCTAGTATAAGGGATGGATTTTTTTTGTTACGAAAATCGTCCTAAATAATCTTTTGGGATGATTTTTTTTCTTTTAGGGATGGATTTTTCCGTCTATAATACCCATTTATCTTGTAGTGTGCCTTGCCTTTATTGTAATAAAGAGATTGTTCTTTCTTGATATTCACTTCATTTATCTCATTAAGAGGGAATTTATGTTGTAATGGTTCATTTAATACATATTAATGATACTGAGACCATTTATTACAAGTATTGAAGCTACTCATTTAATCTATTATTCTTTGTGCATTAAACACCATTTTAAAGGGTGTTACGCCTCGCTAAATACTAATTGTATTTAACGAGCCCACATCTTACAGTTGGAGACTTCTCGAGGGAGGTATTCTCTTTGAAGAATGACTAATAGTAACGTGGCGAAAAATATTGATTTTGACTCTATACAACATAAAGAATGGGGAGAGCTAGCTCTCCTATCGGAGGCTAGCATGACGGTGCCAATGGAGGTAGAATTGCCAACTACAATTATGATGGCAACTATAGGTCCAGCAAAAATGGCCAGGTTAATGAGTTTATTTGTTGAATTTATCAAAACTCCAAGAGCTCAGGAAGTATTGGGAGTCTCTATAGGATCAAATTCCTTTGTGTCACCACCAATGCTTTTATCTGTGCCTTGTGTCTTAGGAAGCATTGTTACTTAGCCAAGTTCCAATAACGTTTTTATCCCACCGATAGGGTTACCCACTCCAGCCCCTTCTGTCAACACAAAAAATGTGGTCTCCACCACCCCACTAAGGATTTTTTTGCGCATGATGCCCCCCACAAAAAATACTCCTCCCCCAATTAGTATGGATGAAATGAAGAGAGAGCTCTTATGGATGACGAAAGCCTCTAAAGCTAGGGGAGAGGCTTCCTCAATATACGATGATTTTCGTAAACCATATCCGGAGGAATACAACAATGAACCATACTCGAAAGGGTATGTCCCATCTATCTTTGAGAATTATATTGGGTAAGCAATGAAACCCAAAATATTATGTAAAGAGGTTTGTTGAAATCCTTGGGGCATATTGTAATGGAAAAAGGTTGAGGTTGATAAAGTTTTCCAAATCTTTGACTAAGAAGGCATATATATGGTACTCCCACCTTGCACCTGGTAGAATGGCATCGTGGGAGGATATCCATATCCAGTTCATTTTGAAATTCTTCTTGGTGGAGGTTAATTTACTCTCACCTAGCTAGCACGAGAGAAACATAAGCCTAAGGAGGACGTGGTTGCATTTATCAGGAGGTTTCCCAAACAATATATTGGCATTAGAAAAGAAACGAGAGAGAACAAGCTCTTGGTAGACTGTTTACTTCTAGAGTATATCTTCCATTTGATCAATGAGACTAGAGTATGAACGTTTGCCAAACTTCTAAAGCTTTCTAGTAACATCGCTCTAGTAATAAAGCCTTTATCACTCCTAGCATTGTCTATCCTCATGTTTAGACCACCAACTGCTTCGAGTAAAGGAATGCCCTCTTGAGTAAATTATGTTGATAATAGAGACAAAACGCAAGGAGGTGGAACCAATTGTGAAGAAATAGACAACAAGAGAAAATTTAAACTAAGAGATGACCCTACAAAGCTACCTTGCACATTTCAACATGATTTGGATATTTACGAACATATGTTGCGTGATAACATTTGCAGGACAATGAGGTTTAACTTGACGAAGCTAGTAACGCAGGACCAAAGGAATAGTCTAAGGTTTTTTTGCCTCCACAATAAGATGCTCCATCCAACCAATAAGTGTTTTGCCTTGAGAAGGCTTATTTTCACACATGTTAAGAAGGGGGATATTCAGTTGCCCCAAACAAACGTGAACAATAATCCTTTACCAGCTCACGGGGCTAGCATAGCCAGTGCTTACGATGAAGAACTAGAGCAAAGTTTAAGAGAGCAGAGGTTCCATGAAGAAACCTTTAAGGAATACATATAGGAATGTGTATTCAAAATGTTCCACCTAACCATGGATGATGACTTATGCTCAATTGATGACTTAAGTAAGCAGTTGGAAGCTTGTTGTTAGGTGTTGTGAACGTAATGATAACTTATGAGGAATCAGTATACATGGATGTTGAGGAAGTTTATGAGTTGGAGGAGGACCATGTAGACCCTTGGGTGGAATGTACCATGGTAGCACGGTTACAAAAGTTTAATTGGTTCTTTGACCATGTGGGACTACTTGACAACTTCAGGATGGAGGTCACTCGAGCAATTTTGAAGATCACAAAGAAAAATAGGTCTCCAAATCTACGTTGGAAAGGGCCTATGTCCAAGTTGGTGAAATGATTCCTCTCAGAGGTCACATTCTTTGAAGTAAATCGTTGGATTAAGTATACTCACAAAAGATCACTTTATGTAACAACAAGTGTGAACGAGTGTAGCTTTAATTGCATTTTATTAGATGGGGGTGCTTCCATCAATATCATTTCCATTGGATCTTTGTATGCCTGTAATAACTCTGAAATGAGGATTGTGCAGAATCCCTTGGCCATATCTGTATATGACAATCAACCATCTAAATACAATGATTATGTCAATGTTGGAATGACTGTGGGAAATATCACTTCTCATATGAAATTCCATATAATGAAATGTGAACAGTCATACTAACTCTTGGTAGGGAGGGTGTGGATACAAAACCACAGGTTGGTTCCCTTCATCTATCATCAGCGTGCTAAGGAGAATATAAAAGGAAAGGAGGTGGTGATTCTAGCATCAAAGAAGTTGTTTGTGCGCTAGGAAACACATTTTGTGGATGTCAAATTTTATACTAATTTAATCGAAGAAGCTGTGGTGCTCACCAAATACACATGCGGTACTAGAGTGACCAGCACTAGGGAAAATGTGCGAACAAAGCTTAACCCAGTTGATTACCTAGTGTATTGTGAAATTGACCAGGACAGGGTGAGACCACCTAACTTATCTAGGCAATTACAAGATAGGATGACACCTTAAATTGATCCGATTGAAAACCAAGTCCAATAATAGTGCGTGCTAAGTAGATTCTCTACGAGAAAGATGGACAAAATTACAAGAAGAGGGTATATGAATAGGAAACCTCTAGATAGTTGAAAAGAGTGGTACTTTCGAAAGATAAAATCATTTAAAAATTATGAAGGTGTGAGCAACAAGTGAAGGCTTAAGTGATGATACTGACCTGGTCTATGAATTTTTTTTGGTAGATAAACAAGGATATTGTATGGTGATTAATAACTTCAATGTCCAAGAGTTCATGGAAGAAGTGGAGGAGGAGATAAAGTGCATGTGTGATAGGCCAAGGCCTCAGATCCAAGGTCTAGAACAGGTGGACCTTGAGGGGGAATGTGATGATCCTTGGCTAATTTTTCTCTCGAAAGATTTGATTAGGGAAGAAAAGAGAATTTATTAAGATGATACAGAAATTCAAAATTTTCTTTGCATAGAAATACACAGAGATTCCTAGAATTGATAAGGAAGTGAGTTTCCATAATCTGAACATGATGCCATCAGCTATCCCAATCAAGTAGGCCACTCCAATATAAAAAGCAGAGCTTGACTTGAATATTAATGAAAAGGTCCAAAGGTTGCTCACAGTAGGCTTCATCATTTTGATACAACATCATATATGGTTATCTAGCATTATGCATGTGGAAAATAAAGACAAGAACTAAATTAGGATTTATGTGGATTTGAGACACCTGAATAGAGCTTTCTCAAAAAATGAGTTCACATTGCCATTTAATAAGCCTAATAGATGCAACTGATAGTAATGATATGTACAAATTTATTGATGGCTATGCGGGTTATAAACAGATCAAGATGGATCCATATGATGCTAATAAGGTCACCTTTCACACTCCATTAAGTAACTTTATGAATACAATCATGACTTTTGGACTAAAAAATGTAGGTACTACATATCAACGAACTATGATGGATATATTACATGATTTCTTTCTTGATATTATTGATTTCTATGTGGAAGACTTGGTCATAAAGTCCAAAAAGGAGGCTGATCACGTAGCGGATTTAAGGAGGGTGTTCATACAGTGCAGATAATACAAACTGAAAACAAACCCCCTTAAGTGTGCCTTTCGGGTAACTGGTGGGAATTTCTTAAGGTTCGTTGTGAACAGGTAGGGCGTTCAGATGTACCTAGACAAACGAAAGTCTATTCTCAATATACCATGTCTAATGAATGCAAAAAGAACCAAAAAGTATCTCGAAAAAAGTTTCTTACCTAAGAAGATTTTTTTGTGGACTTGCCAAGATCACTCACCTGCTAATAGAGCTACTGCAATAGGGAGCTAAGTTTGTATAAGAAAAACCACATCATGAAGAATTGGACAAGTTTAATCATATCCTCGGATCAACACAAACCATGATTCCTACCAAGGTAGGTATACAATTACAACTCTATCTTATCTCTATAGCTAGGTCTGTTAGCATAAAAAGTAGAGGAAATAGAAAAGACTGCTTATTTTTTTAGTTTTATTATTCATGGGCCTGAAGCTATATGCACTAGTATTGAAAGGCACTCTTTAGCCCTTATATTTGTTATCCAAAAGCTTAAGTAGTATATTCGATCTTTCATAATCCACATTGTAATATGATTTTACCCCCTATCAAATTTTTGCTATCTTGAACTATACTAATCGGTAAGGCATCCATATGGTTCCTCATACTCTCAGAGTATGACCTAAAGTATATGGCCCCTTGAGCCATCAAGGGCCAAGCTTATGAAGATTTATTGGATATCTTCCCCTCTAGTTTGTTCAAACCACCACATGAAGAATTCCCAAGCGATGATCTACAAGACAATTACCTAGAAACCAGCTTGGAAGTGTGGAGCATGGAATGTAATTGTTCATCAGCCCAAGGCAAAGGAGGCGCAGGGGTCATTCCAAGAAAAGGAAGAGAAGATGTTTTCCTGTCCTTCAAATTAGAGTTTTGTTTATCCAATAATAAAACTGAGTATGAGGTACTTGTGTTCGGTTTATTGAAGGCCTTTCAAAGGGGCATACAAATACTTACCATTTGAGGTGACTCTAACCTAGTAGTAAGTGGGTGAATAGGGAATATGTTCTGAAGCATATGAGTCTGGTGCCTCATCGGACAATCATCCAAAGATTGTTCGATCAATTTCATGAAGTGTTAGTAAAAAGGAATCCTAGGACATTGGACAGACATGAAGATGCCTGCACAATAATTAACCAACAGATAGACATCAAAGGCGATACGACAATCATTAGAATCACTAAGAATACATCTCCCTCAACCATAACAGAAATGTTGCCCACTGATGGTAGTAATGACTGGTGGGGAAAAATAAGGAGGCAGCTTGATACTGGGGAAGGACCATTGAGCTTAGTAGATTTGGATCTTTATTTTTCTATGGATGGAAACTTATACTACAAAAATAAAGGAGGCTTGTCCTTAAGATGTGTTGATCCAAAGGAAGTTGAAAAGAGGTTGAAAGAGTCTCACGAAGACAGTTGTGAAATCATTGAAATTAATTTATACCGAGGGATCCAAAAAGATGGATAACTTTGGCCTATGATGAAGTAATATGTAACAGTAGTACAAAGGGGTTGTGAAAAATATCAATCATATTATCAATCAGCTAAGTGGAATTTCATTGAACAACACCTGACTAGAGACAACATTATGTTGATATGTTAGTAGAAAGGCTGACCCCAATAGACAAAGATAATGATACTATACTCAAATGAAGGATTTCAAGGAACTATATACAAAAATTCTAGTTGTATTGGAGGGTTACTTCAATAGAACTCTACGGTGCATCAAGTTCAAAGAAGCTGAAGAAGTTTAGAAGAAAGCTCATAAGATGGGACATATAGGGGAAGAAAAGTTGTATAACCATCTAATGACCTTAGCGTATTATTAGCTAATCATTGAAAAGGATTCAGCCTAGTTCGTTAGAAATTGTAAAGCGTGCCAACCCCGTGGAATATGATCCTCCCTCCTTCAGTGGACCTACACTCACTTTTCACCCCATTTCCATTTCACACTTGGGAATTTGACCTTTTGGGTTCCATCAACCCCTCCTCTGGGGGAAAATTTAGATATTGGTTACCATTGAGTACTTTAATACATGGCAGAAACAAGACCTCTTAAGAAAGCTATGGTGGGCGTGGTAGCAAGATTCATAGAGGAGTAAATTATTTATTAATTTGTCATCCTAATGGTTTTCATTTTTGATAATGGAACTCCCTTTGTGATTTATGAGGTGAGATTAGTCACATATAAATATTCCATTATTCACCACAAGTCCATCGTAGCTTATCCTAAGTTTAATGGGAAAGCGAAAGCGACTAATAGGACTTGGTGAATATCCTAGCAAAACTATTGGAGGACTTTCCTATAACATGAGATAATAAGATACCGGATGTTTTGTGGGACCATAGAACAACCAAAAGGAAGCCCATTGGCCATACCCCCTTCTCTTTGGTGTTTGGTGTTGAGGATATCTTTATAGTTGAGCTAGAAATACCCTTTGCTCGATACAACTTATGGAGAATGAAGCTTCCTCAAAGAAGACATGTGTAGTAGGAAGACTTATATGAGCATAGAGATACCATAATAAGATATTTCCAAATGTAGAGGTTGCAGCTATCAAGATCATATGACAAATGGTGAAGCTAAGAAAGTTCAAGGAGGGGGACCTAGTACTAAAGACTTTCACGAGGCATAAATGTGTTTTTTCACTCCCCAAATTTAAAACTAACTGGGAGGGGCCTTACATAATGGGCAAGGTTCATGACTCAGATTGCTGCGAGATATCTAAAATTAAAGACGATGTGACATTAAAACTCAACAAGTGTCTTAAATTCTATCATCGATAAGACTTTTTCATCACTTGCAATTTTAAGTAAACTTTACAATTGTAGTGGTCGATCGAGATCCTGTTCTCAAGCAACCGATGTGTGGATGTGTTACTTAATAAGCAATGAGATTATATAATAATTTATTCAAAGGCTTCTAAATAAAAAGAGTAGTAATAGGTAACTGTATAAGTATATGTAAGAACTAATACTTCATTCAAATATCAAAGTTGTACAAAAAAAGGAGGAACTATAGTCTTAAGAAACAAGATGGAAAAAGTGGAGAAGTTCTAATTATTGCAAGGATCATCCATGATAAGCCATAAATTGTTATAATCAAGTAGCCTATGGTTAAGGCCTAGTAGGGTAGAGGTCAGCTCATCTTATTCATTCCTGAGCTCAGTCATTTCCATTTCATACTCCTCCATGTCCTGTTGCAACTCGACCAACTCTACATTATCTAGTTCCAAGCCTTCTCGCGCAGCCACAACTTTCCTCTCAGACTTAATAATTTCATGATGAAGACTGGACATCCTCTCAACCACTACAGTGTAACACCCCACTTAATTCTCATATCGGTCGCCACCAAAACTAAGTCGGGCGTCACTAAATTAAATACCATTCTTAGCATGTGACAAATATGAGACAAAATAAATTCATTCCATAAGATAAATAATTTAAATCAATCCAAAAAATAAATCATCAATGCGATGTAAAATTCATCACCATGGTAAACTCTTATAATATCCAAATCTCAAATTAAATAAAACTCCAATAAACTGAATCCAGACTGATATACCGGAATAAAATCATAACAAACGTGAAATTGAATAGCCCACCAAATCCATAATAAGTGTCTAACAATCAAATGCGAAGAAACATGAACTAAACTAAACTATTAAGCAGAACATCAAAAACACCAGCTGCACCTCATAGATATAACTCCAATTCCTAAAAAAGGTTAGTCGACGCACATGGTCAGATCCCCGAGCATGAATACACACTACTCCCCTCAAATAGGATCAATAAATCCAGAAAATAGCATTATACATGATAAATTTCAAAATAGAATATTTTAAAATAACCGAGATGTAATACCCCGTATTTTTATGATATTTATTTATGGGATTAATTAAATTAAATGTGAATTAATTGAGAATTAATCCGGATAAAATATTAACGAGATGTGAGTTAGTATTTGATTATAATGTGTACATATGGCAATATATGAATATTGGAACTATTGAAATTGTCACGAGATTGAAATACGACAATTTGGGAAATTTTGTTGGGTCGCGCGTGACAGTCGCGTCAGGAATATAATTATTTGAATTAAAAAGTGAATTTTATTTTTATCACCCGTATGCTCATTTTGAGTGCGCCAACGTGTTCAGAAGGGTCGAAATAGTCAGAAAACACTAGCCGGGGGTTAAGTTTGGGTCCCGGGGCATTATTGGGCCATACCGGTAACTTATAAGGGTAGTTTGGTAATTTCGGAAATTGGGTAATTAAAACCCACGAAAATTAGAGTTAAAAATCTGACTTAGCCTTAACCCACTAAGCCATTTCCAACCCCAATTTAGGTAGTGGGCTACGGGAGAAGTTTAGAAACCTTAAACTTGGCAAAAAACCAACCCCACCTCCATTGTCATCTTGGGAAGAACTTGTAGAGAGAGAGAGAAAGAGAAGAATTCTGCAGAAAGAGAGAGAGAGGAATTCAACCACCTTCAATCAACAACAAATTTGAAGAACGATTAAGGCAAGTGGTTTAATTATAATTGATTCAATGCTATGCTTTTCCATATTTAGGATAATTATCAAATTTGTCTTGGAAGATTGATTAGACCCATGAATTTGAGGATTAAAACTATGGACTATGTTAGGGATTGCATGTAGAAACATTCTGGACGAATTATGAATTCAAAATTTTAACCATTGATGATTTAAAAATGGATTTTAGAAGAAGTTTATTAATGTTCTTGAAGGAAATAGAAAACTAAAATTCTTGATGAAGTTTTGATCCAAACAAAACCCTTGAATGATGAATTATTGGTTTTAGAACGATGACAATGTTGTAGGATAGTTTTATGATGATATTATAACGTTATCTTAGAGTTTCATGCTTGTTAATGGTGTTTTCGGATGATTTAAAAACTGCAAAACGAAGCAGTCCGTAGCCTACCTGGTGCGTTCGATCGATCGACATTCAATAGTCGATCGATCGACCACCATCGATCGATCGAAGGTCAAGGTCGATCGATCGACCTTCCCAGAAAGAGTAAAATTTCCCCTAATTAAATTTTAATGATGTTGACCCTTGGAAAATATTATTGGAGACCTTATGAATATCCTTAGACTTAAGGAAGACCAGTAGGTATGGTTATAAAGTTTGGACCTTAATTAGAATTTAATTTGAGGAATTATTCTAAAAGCTAATGAAGCTCGATGAGTGAGATGATATTAGGATTAAAAGAGTAATTTTGAATAAATTGATGAATTGAGATTTGGGGCAGAAGTAAGGACATTAAGAATAATGATGTAACACGTGGGAATAATAGGAAACTTAATAACCCCTTTGAGATAGGTTTCAAGTACAAGAATTTATGACGTAAGATGTGTCGATAGTCTACATTATATATTATCGGAAGACTTAAAATGTATACAATTTGAATAATGGTATAAGGATGTAGAAAATACCTTTTTAATATTGAGATATCTAAGATGTGTGCATGCTTAGTACATAATCTTATGTGTATGACATACCTACCATACTTGCTATCACGGGAGGTTTACGTTCGCTTAGGGCCTTCTAATCCTTGTGTGCCCGGATTTAGTTTGGTACCTAGAGGACATAGTTCAAGGGAATGACTTAATTGTGAGTTATTAAGCCAGCTGACTATGGAGCGTAGGTATGTACGTGACCATGGATATGTTGAATTATGTTCGCCTCCATTTTTGTGTGTGGTGTTTATTCTAACAATTCCTAAGAGATTCAGAATTTGTAATCCTTATGTACGTGATGTACCGGGATGGATAGCAGAGTATGTGTGCGCCACATCTTAGCCTCGGGGTGCTTATATTGTATATTTATGATGAGAATAATATACGGTTGAATGAAAAGGAATTGTGATGTTTATTTATGAGAATCATTTATAGTAACTCCTTGAGAAGATAAATAAGGGGATAACCTCCAGTAAACGGTAATGCTAATAATTGAGAATCCGAGTTCAAGTAAAGCTATCTATTTAAGTAATAACATTGGGAATTCATATTGTGAATCGAGTAGTTGGGTTAGAACTTATGATGATTTAGTTAGATGAATAACACATGAATGGGTACAGGAACGTTAGGAGTGCACAGTTAGACGAGAGGTGAGTATTTCATGTGAGAGCACGTCCTAACATATACCTTGCATTCATTGTTTTAATTGTTATTGAAGCACTTTCTGTTTTTAAAATACTCTCCACATTCGGGCTCTGACCCGTTTTCTTTCAAATCTATCTTTTTGTAAAAACCATTTTTAGGTGCCTAGCCACAAGGACACCATGCATAGTATTTCCAGTCAGGTGACGAGCTGTAGTTGTTGTGGAAGTTACAGGGCCTTGCTAGTAGACGCTTTATTTGCCTTGACTCTATATTCAGGTTTCATCAGTTGTAGGGCATGTCGCCCATTTCCTTTAGAGACATTTCATTTTATATTTCAGTTATTCAGACTTTGGTTTGTAATTAATTCAGGATGCAGACTTGTTTCATTTCTTTTCGTATTAGGATTGTTGTGAGGAGTATTTCCTCTAGACTCATTTTTTATTGTTGATTCATTTTAGTTGGACTTTATCGTGAATGGTTGTGTTATATTTCTATATTTCATTTATTGCATGTTAATCAGATTTAATTTAAAGTTTGACAACTTACTTTTTAAATACTAGGTGGTTAGTAATAAAAAAAAAAATGTTTTCGACAGTGATTCTATTAACTGGACCAACTTGGCATTTTGTATTGATTTAATAAAGGAGTAGCTACCCGGTATTTAATTAGTCGGGGTGTCACACGAGATAATTAATAACGATGCGAGTAATTAAACAACATATGCTAGAATACTTATCTATGCCATCTCAACATCTGAGTCCAATTATCCACTTATCTAAATTAATTTCAGTTAATCCAATTATTAATTTCATCATCATCATTAATATCACATGTGGGACTCCAACTTACATCTTTATCTCATTTTATTTATATGGTTATGGGACTCCTGCTATTCTACACCACACCCATTCAGCTTGTTATAGCCAGTCGGTCCATTTAAACTGTCAACCCTACAATTATGTGCGAGGTTCCACACACGACACGTCTTCATAGCCAGCCAACCCATTTAAACTATCGACCCTGCAATTATTCAAACACTACACACCCATACGTCACAATAGCTATCCAACTCATTCAAACTATCGGTCATGCAATTATTAATGACGCCAATATACTTTAATACCCTTTTTATTATCTTAGGTATTAATTCTCACTTTCTCATCTATTTTATATAATTAACCTCACCCTTATTCCTTAGTCTCATACCTAAAGGTCCCTAAAGTACCAATACACCCTACCCTATTTATAGGATGAATTTCTATCAATAATTATTCCCTAACCTTATGCCTAGGCTAGCACAATGACGACACAACATAAAAATTATCCCCACCCTGGAATATCAAATCCGTAAAAATCTACACTAATTAGTCCCATACCTAGAAAGCGTAAATCACAATCAAGGCCGACCCACTAGGACCATACCTAGAAAGAATCTAATAATATAGGTGAGAATATAGTACCCAGAAGTCCAGTCATCCCCGCGATGGAAAATATTCACAATAACTAATCACATAATTCCATAATTTATATGAACAATAACGCAATTTAATCATAATGGACTGATTTAATTTAATTAATAACACCGTCGTCATTCTCGACTACTCAGTTCACTAACCAACTAAAATACAATCATATTGATAGCTCTAACGATTTGCAAATTTTGGTTTCACCCAACCAAGTATTCTCCTTTTTAGCCCCTACAAAAAACCCAAGGAAAGAAAATCAGTCTAATTGAGAGAGAACATATACATTATATATATCGTATGTATTATGTCTCTAGAGTGATTTGAACACAAAAAAAAAAGCAAAAAAAAAAGTCGAACAGAGTGAGAATACAACAAAAGAATGTCTCTAAGAAAATTCAAGCACCAATACTTTTCGACACACACAACGATTAGAACAAAAAAAAATGCAAAACCCAAAGTCCTCAGCAAATTGAAGCATTATGCTAGTATTATTATTATCAAAATGTCCAGTGACCAAAATATGTTGGGTTTCAAACTTGGAACCCCCATACTATTTCTCTGGATCTAGTTTTCAGAATGCATATGTAATTATGGATTTTATAGTCATAAAACACACACCATAAAGACTCGAGTAGATTCCCCCTGTAAAACACAAAAGGCACAAAGTCTACCCGAAGGTACCCACAAGTTTGAAGCAACACATACCTGGTTCGTTAATCACAACATGGTAAAACAATAAAATACAGTGGAACTTTTTTGAATATAAGTAAGACTAATATTACAGTGACATTAAACTAACAAACAAACACAGTCCAACAGTAAAGAGAAATCTTTTCAAATATAAATTGACGGTGGATGTATGACACTTGATACATTGCAAACTGTCCAAATTTCACAGCTCGTCGATAATTATTGCAACCTAATAATTTAAATTCCGCTAAATATCACTGAAATCCTGTTTTTATATTGAAGGCAATTACGAAATTCTATAACAAAAAAATAATACGTAGTCAACATGAGTCGTGATTGGACCCATTGTAGAAAATGGTAACTATGGAATTTTGTCGCACGAAATTGATGAAGACTCAAGACCCTAGGTCAAGTCCTTCAAGTGGAGCATAAAGTTCTCAGCACTTTGTGCCTTTTGTCCAGATTGGTCCGATGACCCTATTTTCTCTAGATTGGTTCCTCTTGCAACAAAACTTGAGCTTCCAACAGTGGCATGACCACCATGGTAGATAAGTGAGTCTAAAGATATAAAATTTTGGCATGTCGTCCTCTACCACTGCCATTCATGGAAGCTTCTCGTTCTTATGGAGGACTTATTATAAGAAACCTACACAATAAAAGAAAATATAAGAAAAAAATACATGGTGAACCCCAAGTTCAGATCTAGAAAAGTAAATGAAATATTCAGCGGTATATGTGAGAAAAATTACATTCATGTACCAAAGATCCATTGCAAATAGAGTGAGGATCTTATAAACGAACATACCTTAATCTCAACCATTGTGGAGGATCTTAAAAATACATGGTGATTCCATTGCCACAATCTCAACCACATGTGAGGATCTTAAAAATGAGGAGCCAATATAGTGAGGATCTTAAAAATAAACATACCTAAATCTTAACCATTGTGGATCTCGGAGACTTGCGATTGGAGGCGGAGAGTTACGGAGCTAGGAGAGATAGGGAAGATGGTGGTGGTGATCTCAAAGAGAGAGAGAGAGAGAGAAAGAGAGAGAGGGGGGGTTAGGTTAGAAACAAACAAATTTGATGGGTTTCAAAGAGAGGAGAAATATTAAGTGTCTCAAGCCTTGCGCTCTATTAAGATGAGTTTACTATCTTACCCTCAATTTTGAATTTTAATATAGAGGGGGAATAAATTGGAGTGTGTCATAAGAGGGGGAAATTAACAAATAAAGGGCAAAATAGGAAGTTCAAGAAAAACTCATATAGATGACGTCATAGTTGAAGCTTATGACAAACATATGTTTTGTAACTTATATATATATAATGAAGTAGAAAACTTATATATGTCATAAGCTTACAATGTGATTTATTTCTACACTTCCTATTTTATCCTTGAAATTTTTGAATTTCCCCTCATTTCTTTCTCATTAATTAATTTCCCTTCTTTCACTATAATTCAAACCTAAGGTTACTTCCGTAAACACCCACAAAATCCACACCAGATGGCTAGGATTAAATCTCAGCGGTTTGTATCTAACAGTTAATGCTTCGTCTTTGAGAGGATTCTTTAGTCAATGATACGCACAAGGCTCGAGGTTATTTACAAACAGAGCTCATGGATCAAGATAATTCATCATTTTTTACTCTATGCCTGACATCCACCAGATGGTGTGCTTGACAGGCTTGATTTGCATCCACGATTTCTTAAAACCCATACCTTATGTTCCCATTTGAAAAGGATCCTCTCTCTCTCTCTCTCTCTCTCTCTCTCTCTATTTATTTCTCAAGCCCTCTTTTCCCTCTCAAACCCTCTTTTATGGCTTCCATCACAGCAAGAGAAAAAGAGAGGAAACGTTGAGGACATTGATGGCAGCCACGTAGAGAAAACGCCAAGGCCCTATTTTATGGGTACCAATTAGCCCCTCTTTTGTGGTTGCCACGGCCACTGACCGAACAAGTTAACAAATTCAGAAATAAAAGGTAGTTCTCTCTTCTGCTGTTAATTTACATTGGGTTTGTCTTGGATTTCGACCGAATATGTCTTCTTTAAATCGTTTTGGTTTTGGGGTCTTTTGGTTTTGATTTTATGGTAACTAAAACAAAACCCAGCTACAGGTAATGAAGTGGTTCTTCCCCTCCCCTTTCTCATTTTTTCTCCAAATCCAACTAAGAAAAATGGGCCATATTGTGTTGAAGGTAACCCTCATCTTCGCTTTCAATTTCAAGTCTCTAATTTTAATTTTGTATTTTCTGAGCTTTGATGTTTATTTGCAGGTATACAGGGGTTTGAGGTGGAATAATTTTGTAGGTATTTCTATTTACAGGTATTTTGTTTTGTGGGAGTCCCGCATTTGGGCTCCCAGGAGCCTGACTGTGTATCTATTATGTGTCAAAGTGACCAAAAGAAAGACGAGTTAAAAAGGTTGCGTAAAAAGAAATGGAAGAAGAACCGTTAACTTAGGGTAGATAAAAACCTAGCTGCAGTTATGTCATCTGGGGACGAGTGGGAGTAGATGTTTGAGATGGCTGTGAAACAAAGAAATGCCCAAAATGAAAATGAAAATGATCAGACAACTTCGTTTCTCCTGTAGTTTTCTAAATTTATCAGTCAATGGTGGAAAAGAGGACAATACGAGATTTAAATACAACAAATGTTCTGGAAAGTTCGATAGGCTGAGAGATTGTAACCTGGTGTGGGAATGGGTGAAAAAATGAGAGAGTGCTACTACGAATACTAATGTGGTTGAAATTCAAAACTCAGGTAACTATTATGCACCTTTACACAATTCTTTTGTTTTTCATGAGTCAAATAATAACGGTTTGGAGTTGCCTTTCTCAGAATTTATAAATCTATGAACATGCAACAACTGATTTCGTAATGATAATTTTATGTTGACAAAAAAAAGGTATTTCGTTTTGTGGGTAATAATTTTGTTTACGATTTTTTTGGCTTATTTTAATCAACATTCCATTTCTGTCTTTTTTCATTTTTGTTTTGGGGATTCATGTTTTCTGGCTTATATTATTTGGTTGCTATCAGATATGGTGGATGTTTTTGTTTTTGTATTTATTGTATAGAAAAATTACATTATTTTAGTTTTTGTTTTATTGGATTTTTGTTAAGGAAAGCTTAGATATGCTATTTACTAATTGATGTTAATATTTTTTTACCTTTTATTATGTTGTATTGCTGCAGAAAAAGTTTGTGAAGATTATAATGGAGTTTTGAACTCTCCGTCTACGTTTCAAAAAATGATAGTAGAAAGATATTCCGAAGCTAGAGTGGGTTTGTCAACAGTAGTACAAAGATGTGCTATAAATGATATCAAAATCAAAGAAATGTCGCAAATCTCAAAAACTAAAAGAGAGAGAGAGAAAGAGACTGCAAAAATAATAAATCTAAGGAAAAGGTCAATAAGGGTATTTCAAGTTGAAAAGGAAGTTGGTATCCACGTGGGATTGTCACGAACTCCCATCCCATCCCCTCCTCTTTATTATTTTGTAATGTCCAAGCAAATCCACCCCATCCCTTTTATTATTTATGTACTGTCCAAGTAAATCCATACATAGAGAAATAATAGTTGATCAGATAATGTATTTTGATATTTATATTAATTTTTTATTAAAGTAGACGTGAATGAAAAAATATTTCATTATTTATTATGGAAAAAATTTGATGTCAGTTATATTGAAAAACAATTTTGATATCATTTTTTATCAAATTTGTTTTTACAAATTTTTATGATACATAACTTTTTTTAAAAGTGTATTTTTAATACTTTTTTTATTTTTTTTAATAAAACAAAACTTTAAGAAAATGATTTTTTTAGTAAGAAACTTAATGTTGACTTTAATACATTAATATTATTATTATTATTATTATTATTATTATTATTATTATTATTATTATTATTATTATTATTATATTTCAATACACGACATGAATAACGTGACTTATATTTTTTCACACCACATTAAAATACTATTTGACATGAATAACCCGAGTAAAACTATGAATTAATCGTTTCAATGTATTAATGTTACGTGAACAACGCGACCCTTAGTTTAAGTAACGCGATGTGTCAATGTATTAATTCGTCTGAGTTTTTATTAAAACCTATTTCCAATTATAAGTAACGCTAGATTTTTTTGTACAAAAATAACGTTCATTTTTTAAAATAAATAACGAAAGTTCTTTATTAACGTCCATATTAATAAAAGAAATTAATATAACATAATTATTTTTTAAGTTTTATGGAGATTGTCCCTGTTCATTATTTTTATAATATTTAATTTTTGTACCTACTTTGTATTTATAATAATCACAAAATTTGAACAATTTAAAATACTAAATCTTTACAACTCACGCACGTGGGTTGTCATCACCAACTCTCTCTTATCTCTTTCTTACATCCCATCCCATCCTATCCCATCACCCCTCCTTTATTATTGTTGTGATACATTAACTCTCTCTAATCTCATTCTTACATCCCATCCCATCCTATATATTTTGATCTTTGTATTAATAAAAAATAGTTTCATCATTAATTTAAAAAAAAGTTAACATTAGTTATAGGGACATATATCAAATAGTCCCTTGATTTTTTTTTAATATATGTATTATCCAATTCTTTTTATTTTGCACTCGGATTTTTTGGTAGAAAATAAAATACTTGGACTAAATGTGTATTAAAAAAGGTTTGAGGCACTTTTTGATATTTGATCCTTAGTTATAATAGAAAAACTAACTTGACACCACGTTTTTAATAAACACTCGACAAAACTTTTAGTATAAACTATATTATTTAAAAAACTTTTATTTTTTCAAATTTTTAGTAAACATAACTTTTTTAAAAAAAATGTAGTTTTTATACTTTGTTTTATAATTTTTTTATAAAACATAACTTTTAGAAAAAATATTGTATTTTTTTGTAAGAAACAAAGTTTTGATTTTAATACATTACTATTTTTTTAGACTTTTAACACAACACGAATAACGTTACTTATAATGTTTCACACCACATTAAAATATTATTTGACATAAATAACATGAGTAAAATTATGAATTAATAGTGGCATTGTATTATTGCCAGGTGAAAAAACGAACTCATGATGACATGATTTATTCATCACGGTTTTATTAAAAAAATGATGTCCAATTTTCACTGTGCCATTACGACGTATTATACGAGTTCCAAGACAGATTACTATTACTGTTGTGAATTAAATACGACGTATGAACTAATTAATGGCGTACCCTTCCGAAAATTTGCGTCCTGCTTTCAGGCACGTGTGACACCCCGTCTAATTAAATACCGGGCGATCATTCCTTTATTAAATTAAAATCAAGGTGAATAGTTGGTTCATTCTTAGCATCACTGTCGTAAAAATAACTTTTCCAAATTTAACACCCTATTTAATTAAGTGTCAAAACCATTTTTTTTTACATTACTTTCCAAATTTTATTTTGAAAATTAATATTTAATTATCTACAACAATTCAATATTTAAAGAATCACACCACAATGACCTTGGAACATATAATCCAATTAATTTAAACATTCAACAACTAAACCCCAGCATTTAAAACTTAAAGTGAACACATACATGCTGAATACATCCCAAAGTAACAGTACTAGAAATAACTGAAATACAAATGTCCCAATAAAACAGATAAATAGTGGAAAGGGCGACACATGCCCAATAAGGAGAATGATAGAAGTGGAATCAAGTAAATGAAATTGTCTAAGCAAGTGGCCTGCAACTCCCACCTAAGCTGCAGCACGTTCCTTCCAAGGGATCCTAAACAAGACGCCCCTGTGGCTGGGAACCTGTAATATATACATATATATACAAGAGAGAAAGAGGAATAGAAACGGGTCAGAGCCCGATAGTGTATATGATTTAAAAATTCGTTTAGCAAGTATTTAAATTGATATAGACCAATGCAACAACATATTAGTGCGACACTCTCTTGAGAAATTCTCGCCTCTCTTCTAATGTGCACTCCTATCGCACTAACCTTCCCAATGGTTTATCTCATCATATATCACACTATCCTTCCCCAAGGATTTAACTTATCTTAGGTGACTCTCAAAATTTAAGATTTAACAACATCATGGTTTAAAAAGGATAATTTCATTTAGTACAAAACGCTCATTTTAACTTTATTGATTCATAAAGTTTTTCAATATCATATTATACTTTTCAAAACAAGTATTTCCAATTTTAGTTATTATACATGTCTTACTTACCATAACACGGTAGGCAGTTTCCCATATTTCAGAAGTTCATATATATATTAAATACTCGTATAATATATATATTCTAACAGCATCCCACATAAAATTTTATGGTGCGGGCATACTCTGCTATCCAATCCCCGTATCAATCGTACTAAAGGGAAAACAAGTTCGGAATCAGTCTCGAACTGTATAAATACATACACAAACAATATTGAGGCGAAGCATAGTTTCCAAGTCCAAGAGGTCAGTACATACCCTCACGTCTCTTAGGACCGTGACTACCGATTCGATAGCCTGTACCTAGGATTTCTATCTTCTAGGGTACGAGTCAATATCCCCCATAAGGCACACGAGATAAGATCGTCCCAGTGCAGAAACCTCAGGGATAGCAAGTAGCGCGGGCATGATTTTCACAAGTATATAATATATGCATACACAATCATATAAATATACCACTTTTATTATATCAATTTAGGTTTATCCAATAACCCACATTCACAACATTTATCCTTATTTTCCCATTATTATTTATCACGTATAATGGTTCGTTTCTAACTTTAATTCGAAGGGTTTTTCCAACTTACTACGTAACCCTCATGGACTCTATTCTTCCAAATGTACAATTCAGTAGATATCCATTTATGTTCCAACGTAACTCTCTCTTACGTGTCTCTCCCCTTTAATATATACTTACATTATCCCTTATGCAAAATATCCCAAAAATATAGATTTCTCCTTACATTAAAGGATTTTGAATTTTAATCTCAAAGATGAGAATTTCAAACGGTTTAGAAATCGGAATTAAAATGGAGTTTTAATTGATTTTTTTTTATTATCTCTAAGAGTCCTCAAAACATAAAACTGTCTAGCAAAAAAAATATCAAAAAATATTGAACTGTCCGATCGAGCTGAATTTTTTTCTGTAGCTTCCTCTCGTCTTCAGCTAAATCTCTGTAAAATTTCATCTAATTCCAACAGCCCGATCGTCTGGAATAAATTTTTTGTTTAGTGTTTGTATCTGATTAGAACTCTTTTCTTAATCAAACTCTTAATCCTTTACATGACAAAGGGTTTCGAGAATATCATATAAATCATCACTACATGAAAATTTCCCATCTCAACTTGGGTTTTTCTTCCATAAATCTCATCCTAATAACTCCTAAACTAATATGGATGATGCATCAACGAAATAAGCAAGATAAACACTAGCCTGGGATTTTTCAAAAATCTGGTTTGGTGTTGAATTTGGTGTGGTTGCGTACCCCGTCTCGCGATCTACGCGTTGGCGGTGGCGGCGGTGCAAACGGGTGAGTTTTGAGCCTTGGAATGCCTTGAGAGCTCTCTCCTCTCCTCTCCAATGGACGTTGTAGTGTTTTGAGTTATCTAAACCTAGGAGATAACCTAAACATCTGATATAACCCCTTTAATTTTCGTGGGTTTAATTACCCAAAAATACAAAATGACTAAAATGCCCTCCCAGGGTAGTAATTAGGCCTAAAAACGTCCCGAGACCCAAATCAAACTCCCGGATATACTTTTCTTACTATCTAGACCCTTCTGGACGCGTTGGCGCACTCAAAACGACCATACGAACAACTTATAAAATATTTACTTTTATTTATCAATATTTAGTCCCGACGCGACACGGGCGCGTCCCGACTCAAATTTCTAAAATTGTCATTTTATTCACTCGTGACATTTAATGTGGCCACTATTATATATTAATTTTCTCATTAGTAATATTCAACAAATTTTCCCATAATTACTAACTCTAATCACGTTAATAATTATAACATAATTAATTTCCGGATTTTTATTAAATAATTAATTCACATTAATATTAATAAATCCCCAAATTAATATAGCATAAAAATACGGGGTATTACATACTTCCCCCCTAATAACGGAATTTCATCCCGAAATTCGGAAAATAAGGCATACCTGGTAAGAACAAATCTGGATATCTCTAGCGCATATCAGCCTCGCGCTCCCAAGTGGATTCCTCCACGTTATGATGCTCCCACTGGACCCGTACAAGTGGAACTATCTTCGACCTCAATCTCCTCTCACTATAGTCTAGGATAGCCACCGGTCTCTCCTCGTAAGAGTTGTCAGGCTATAAGTCTATCTCATCTATCACGATGTGAGTATGGGCCATATCATCCCGAAGATACCGTCTCAACGACGAGATGTGGAATACATCGTGAATACGATGTAAATGCTCTGGTAGTCCCAGTCTGTATGCTACCGGCCCAATCCTCTCGATAATGGGAAATGGTCCCACGTACCTCGGGGCCAATTTCCCTTTCTTCCCGAACCTCATCACTCCTTTCATAGGAGATACAGGCAGTAACACTTGGTCCCCCACATTAAACTCCCGAAATAACCGTTTCGCATCGGCGTAGCTCTTCTGCCTATCCTGGGCTACTCGAATGCGACTCCTAATCATCTCAATCCTCGCGGAGGTTTCCTGAATCACCTCTGGTCCCAGCAACTTGTTATCCCCCACCTCGAGCCAACAAGTTGGAGAACGACAAGGCCGGCCATACAAAGCCTCAAATGGAGCCATACCAATCGTAAACTGATAAGAGTTATTGTAAGCAAACTCTACCAGTGGAAGATGTGGTCCCCAACCTCCTCCAAAATCAAGAACACACATGCATAGCATCTAACATCTGATTAGTACGCTCTGTCTGTCCATCTGTCTGTGGGTGATAAGCTGAACTCAACTTCAACTCAGTACCCATAGCCTCCTGAAAGCTTTCCCAGAAACGTGACACGAAAATCTTGTCTCTATCTGACACAATATTCAAGGGCACCCCGTGTAATCTCACAATCTCAGCAATGAACAACTGAGCATACTGACCTGTGATATAATCTGTCCGCACTGGAAGAAAATGAGCCACCTTGGTCAAACGGACTACAATCACCCAGATAGAGTCGTGGCCCCACTGTGATGTAGGCAACCCTGTAATAAAATCCATGGAAATACTCTCCCACTTCCACGCGGGTACTTCCAATGGCTGAAGCAATCCTGACGGTTTCTGATGGTCAACTTTCACCACCAAGCAAGTAGAACACTTGGACATGAACTCAGCAATGTCCTTCTTCATCCCACTCCACCAGTATTGCCTCCTCATATCCTGGTACATCTTATCTCCTCCAGGATGTACCGCAAATCGGGACCCGTGAGATTGTGTCATCACTGCATGACGCAGTTCTGCCCCTTCTGGAACCACTAACCTCCCATTAAACCTCAAACCCCCATCAGAACTAACAGAATAGGACTCAGCACCCTCGGCTAAAAGTCATACAATCTGCTCCTGACAAAACGGGTCTGTGGTTTGGGCCTGTATTACCCTCGTAACAATCTCGGGTGTGACTGTCATAACAGATATGAAGGAACGGGCTACTGCGTCCTAGTGACCCAACTCCTTCTACTTCGCTTTCCAGACGTTCGCTACCTAATTTACCGGTCTTCGGCTCAACGCATCAACAACTACGTTGGATTTCCCCGGATGGTACTGTATATCGAACTGATAGTCCTTCACAAACTCTAACCATCTGCGCTGGCGCATATTCAGCTCTCGCTGAGTGAACAGGTATTGCAGTGATTTCTGATCTGTGAACAAACGAAACTTCTTCCCTAATAAATAGTGTCTCCATATCCTCAATGTAAAGACGACCACTGCTAACTCCAGGTCGTGGGTGGGGTAATTCTTCTCATGCGGCTTAAGCTTGCGGGAGGCAAAAGCTATAGCCTTCTCTTCCTGTTGAAGTACTCCCCCAAGTCCCCGTAAAGAGGCATCGGTGTAAACCAGGTACTCCACACCTGACTTCGGTAAAGCAATGACTGGTGCTGAAGTAAGCTTGTCTTTTAGCTCGTCGAAAGCCAATTGACAAGCTTCATCCCAAACATATGGTACCCCTTTGCGAGTCAGGTTCGTCAATGGACCCGCTATTTTGGAAAATCTCCGAATGAATCTCCTGTAGTATCCGTCTAACCCCAAGAAACTATGCACTTTCGTCGGTGTCGTGGGCTGTCCCCACTCCCTCACTCCTGACACTTTACTCGGGTCAACTGATATCCCCTGTTCAGAAACAACATGCCCCAAGAAATGTACGTCTCGTAACCAGAATCCACACTTCTCGTACTTAGCATACAACTGATGCTCTCGTAAAGTCTGAAGGAACTGCCTCAAGTGCTCGGCATGCTCCTCCTCAGAGTGTGAATATATCAAAATGTCATCTATGAAGACGATGACAAACTGATCCAAGAGCTCTCTGAATACTCGGTTCATTAAGTCCATGAACACGGCTGGATCATTTGTGAGACCAAATGGCATCACTCTGAACTCGTAAGACCCATATCTCGTCAAGAAGGCAGTCTTTGAAACATCCTTCTCTCTAATACGTAGCCGATGGTACCCCGACCTTAGATCTATCTTCGAAAAGAAAGTTGCTCCCCTCAGCTGGTCGAACAGATCATCGATTCGAGGCAACGGATACTTATTCCGTATCGTGACCTTGTTCAACTCCTAGTAGTCCACACATAACCTCAGTGAACCATCTCTCTTCTTCACAAACAAGACTGGAGTGCCCCAAGGTGAGGTACTCCTGCGAATGAAGCCCTGACCTAACAGCTACTCTATCTGATCTCGTAACTCTCTCATCTCCGCCGGAGCCATACGGTATGGAGCGCGTGCTATAGGTCTCGAATCTGGCAATAAATCTATGACAAAGTCTATCTCTCGACTGGGGGGTAGGCCTGGTATCTCCTGGAATACATCGAAATACTCACGAACGACTGGGATCGAGTCTAAATGAATCACAACCTCCTTAGAGTCCTCCTCCTCTATATAATACAAATGAACGGTCGAACCTCCCTCTGGGCGAGGCATCTCCACTACAAACATATCTTGCCCCGGAATGGAAAAAATAATGCTCCCACTGAAGCAATCAATCATGGCTCTATAAGCTGCGAGCCAATCCATACCGATAATAACATCATGCTCATGCATATCTAAGACTAACATGTCTGCAGGTAATACCAAACTACCGATCTCTACCCCCACTCCCCGGCATATAAAGAAGATAAACGACCCACTCCCTAGTGGTGAGTCTACACACGTCACTGTGCTCTCTGCTGTGGCTAACAACCCTAAGGCCTTCGCAAAATGCGTAGCTATAAAACAATGTGTCGCCCCAGTATCAAACAAAACCCGACCCATAGTACCATGGATAGGAAACATACCCTCAATCGCGGGTGGTGTCTGTGGAGCTGCTTCCTGGTGGACGTTATAGACACGTCCGTACTGTAACTGCCCCTACTGCACTGGAGCTGCTGGAATGGCTGGTAGGGCTGGCACCTGGACTGGAGCTGGGAGGGCAGGTGGAAAAAGTGGTCTATGTGGCTCATTACGGGCACCCTGCTGTTGTGGAGCCCTATTACCCTCTGGGAAATCCTGGTGCTTATGACCATGCTTATCGCATACAAAACACCGGCCTCTGAAGTTACCTCCCCTCTGACCCTGCTGACCACGACCCTGCTGGCCGTTACCTCCCCGCCACTGGCCCTGTTGGCCCTGATTAGCATGCTGTTGGCCCTGTTGATTAGGCTTGCCCTGCTGGCCCTGCCTATAACCCCCAAATCCCTGCCTGGAATCACCTGAACGGAATAGCTTAGCAGGGTCCCCCTGATGGGAACTCTGCTCGTGTTGACGAGTCTGTCCATGAGATGGTGCCCCACTAGCACTACTACCCCCGGTCCTGCCCTGCTGGCTGAACTCTCCTGCTCTCCTGCTTCCCTACAGATGGAAGCGGTGATCCTAGCAATGTAGTAATGTAGCATTGAGTACATCAGTAAAAGTACTCAGAGATAGATTCCCTATAAGATGCTGACGGATCCTCCCAGCTAACCCGTCCACAAACAACATAATTTTCTTACTCTCAATAGGTGCCTCATCTGGCACTATGGTGAGAAGTCTCGTGAACTGCTCCTCATACTCAGCAACGGTAGAGTTCTTCTGTTTCAAATTCAGTAATTTCTGCCTCATCTCAGTCTGCACGGCGGGTGGAAAGTACTTGCGGTCAAACCGCTCCCAAAATGACTGAATAGGGATCGTGTCCCTCTCCTCCAAGGTGGTAGTGGACTCCCACCACTGCAAATCGGCCCCCACCAGCTTAAAGGAAACCAATAACTGTCTTTGCACGTCGGTGCACTCATACATACGAAGATGCCGCTGGATGTCTTTCTTCCATTGGCTGACTGTGACGATATCTGAGCTACCAGAGAACTCAGGGGGATGCGCCTTCTGAAAAGCATCCCTGACCCTCTCCCATGTAGATGGAAGCTGTGCTGGTACTGGTGCCACTGCCTGAATCTGGGGTGGAGCCTGCTGAACCACCGCTAGCGCGTCATTCACCGCCGGAGCAACAATGGCGGCTACTTCATTAGTATTCATAGTGCCTTGTGCCGGAGCTGCTGGATGCTCGGCCTGGGCACGCCTATCCTTCGGTGCACGTCTCAGAGGCATTTGAAACGTGAAGTAGTTTATTAGTCTATAGTCATTATCAAATCTCAAATAGCTGAAGACGTAACGTAAAAGCAGAAATACAACAATCCTAAAAATAGGGTTCTATAGCAAAAACGTTAAGCTGAAAGGGAAAATAAGCCATACAGATCCTATGGACACTAGAACCTGATGCTCTGATACCACCTGGGACACCCCGCCTAATTAAATACCGGGTGATCACTCCTTTATTAAATTAAAATCAAGGTGAACAGTTGGTTCATTCTTAGCATCACTGTCGTAAAAATAACTTTTCCAAATTTAACACCCTATTTAATTAAGCTAAGTGTCAAAACCATTTTTTTTTTACATTACTTTCCAAATTTTATTTTGAAAATAAATATTTAATTATCTACAACAATTCAATATTTAAAGAATCACACCACAATGACCTTGGAACATATAATCCAATTAATTTAAACATTCAACAACTAAACCCCATCATTTAAAACTTAAAGTGAAAACATACATGCTGAATACATCCCAAAGTAACAGTACTAGAAATAATTGAAATAAAAATGTCCCAATAAAACAGATAAATAGTGGAAAGGGCGAGACATGCCCAATAAGGAGAATGATAGAAGTGGAATCAAGTAAAACGAAATCGTCTAAGCAAGTGGACTGCAACTCCCACCTAAGCTGCAGCACGTTCCTTCCATGGGATCCTAAACAAGACGCCCCTGTGGCTGGGCACCTGTAATATATACATATATATAGAAGAGAGAAAGAGGAATAGAAACGGGTCAGAGCCCGATAGTGTATATGATTTAAAAATTTGCTTAGCAAGTATTTAAATTGATATAGACCAATGCAACAACATATTAGTGCGACACTCTCTTGAGAAATTCTCGCCTCTCTTCTAATGTGCACTCCTATCGCACTAACCTTCCCAATGGTTTATCTCATCATATATCACACTATCCTTCCCCAAGGATTTAACTTATCTTAGGTGACTCTCAAAATTTAAGATTTAACAACATCATGGTTTAAAAAGGATAATTTCATTTAGTAAAAAACGCTCATTTTAACTTTATTGATTCATAAAGTTTTTCAATATCATATTATACTTTTCAAAACAAGTATTTCCAATTTTAATTACTATACATGTCTTACTTACCATAACACAGTAGGAAGTTTCCCATATTTCAAAAGTTCATATATATATTAAATACTCGTATAATATATATATTCTAACAGCACCCCACATAAAATTTTATGGTGCGGGCATACTCTGCTATCCAATCCCCGTATCAATCGTACTAAAGGGAATACAAGTTCGGAATCACTCTCGAACTGTATAAATACATACACAAACAATATTGAGGGGAAGCATAGTTTTCAAGTCTAAGAGGTCAGTACATACCCTCACGTCTCCTAGGACCGTGACTACCGATTCGATAGCCTGTACCTAGGATTTCTATCTTCTAGGGTACGAGTCAATATCCCCCATAAGGCACACGAGATAAGATCGTCCCAGCGCAGAAACCTCAGGGATAGCAAGTAGCGCGGGCATGATTTTCACAAGTATATAATATATGCATACACAATCATATAAATATACCACTTTTATTATATCAATTTAGGTTTATCCAATAACCCACATTCACAACATTTATCCTTATTTTCCCATTATTATTTATCAAGTATAATGGTTCGTTTCTAACTTTAATTCGAAGGGTTTTTCCAACTTACTACGTAATACTCATGGACTCTATTCTTCCAAATGTACAATTCAGTAGATATCCATTTATGTTCCAACGTAACTCTCTCTTACGTGTCTCTCCCCTTTAATATATACTTACATTATCCCTTATGCAAAATATCCCAAAAATATAGATTTCTCCTTACATTAAAGGATTTTGAATTTTAATCTCAAAGATGAGAATTTCAAACGGTTTCGAAATCGGAATTAAAATGGAGTTTTAATTGAATTTTTTTTATTATCTCTAAGAGTCCTCAAAACATAAAACTGTCTAGCAAAAAAAATATTAAAAAATATTGAACGGTCTGATCGAGCTGAATTGTTTTTTGTAGCTTCCTCTCGTCTTCAGCTAAATCTCTGTAAAATTTCATCCAATTCCAACGGTCCGATCGTCCGGAATAAATTTTTTGTTTAGTGTTTGTATCTGATTAGAACTCTTTTCTTAATCAAACTCTTAATCCTTTACATGCCAAAGGGTTTCCAGAATATCATATAAATCATCACTACATGAAAATTTCCCATCTCAACTTGGGTTTTTCTTCCATAAATCTCATCCTAATAACTCCTAAACTAATATGGATGATACATCAACGAAATAAGCAAGATAAACACTTGCCTGGGATTTTTTAGAAATCTGGTTTGGTGTTGAATTTGGTGTGGTTGCGTTCCCCGTCTCTCGATCTACGCGTTGGCGGTGGCGGCGGTGCAAACGGGTGAGTTTTGAGCCGTGGAATGCCTTGAGAGCTCTCTCCTCTCCTCTCCAATGGACGTTCTAGTGTTTTGAGTTATCTAAACCTAGGAGATAACCTAAACATCTAATATAACCCCTTTAATTTTCGTGGGTTTAATTACCCAAAAATACAAAATGACTAAAATGCCCTCCCGGGGTACTAATTAGGCCTAAAAATGCCCCGAGACCCAAATCAAACTCCCGGGTATACTTTCTGACTATCTAGACCCTTCCGGATGCGTTGGCGCACTCAAAACGACCATACGAACAACTTATAAAATATTTACTTTTATTTATCAATATTTAGTCCCGACGCGACACCGGCGCGTCCCGACTCAAATTTCTAAATTTGTCATTTTATTCACTCGTGACATTTAATATGGCCACTATTATATATTACTTTGCTCATTAGTAATATTCAACAAATTTTCCCATAATTACTAACTCTAATCACGTTAATAATTATAACATAACTAATTTTCGGATTTTTATTAAATAATTAATTCACATTAATATTAATAAATCCCCAAATTAATATAGTATAAAAATACGGGGTATTACAGCAAGGGAATATCCTAGGTACTTTATAGAGGGTGGATAATCCTATGAATTAAGGAAACTCTGCCCAAAAAATTTAAATTGTTAACAATTATTTATTTTATATAAAAACATTAGACTTATATTATACATGACTTGATATTTTGAAAAAAATTCTTCGTGCCTTCAGTCAAAAGGCAATACGCTTAACTGTAGGATATTGAATAGGCGGATGTCGTCTTGCTTATCCCCATATATTAAGAGATTGCTCCCGTATTTTGAACCCGAAACAAACCGTAGCTTTGGCGAGGGCACTTACCATCGCACCAAGGCACTACTTTATGCTTTTCAAAATTATCAGCGTGCCTTCAGGCACGGGTATACCCTAGTATATATATATATATATATATATACATTCGTAACTATGTAAATAACGGCGTACCACGCGCTCTTGTGGATCACCACTCGATTCTATCTCCAAAAGTCATCCAAACACTAAAGTCCTCAAATTTATTCACATCACCAAAATCGATACTTACGATAACTAAAATTTGCACTAACAATCTCAAAAATAACTATGGTCTCTGAAGATCCACTCGAAAGATACTTACATCAAGAACACTAGTTCTACCTCAATTGCTACAAATGTCCTTAACCTGAAACATCTATCTCCAAAAATTACAGCTAACACATATGTTAGACCCTATACCTTAAAGAGTACGAATCAACAAAGGGGATCAAAGATCGGTAACGTGGAAAGCTAAAGAGGAATCAAAACCTACGAGACCTAAGACCATAATTTGATACCATTTGTAACACCCCACTTAATTCTGGGGTCGACCGCCACTAAAACTAAGCAAGGCATCAGTAAATTAAATATCATTCTTAGCATGTGATAACTATGAGACATAATAAATTCATTCCACAAGATAAATAATTTAAATCAATTCCAAAAATAAGTCATTAATGTAATGTAAAATCCATCACCATGCTAAACTCCAATTATATCCAAATCTGAAATTAAATAAAACTCCAATAAACTCAATCCATAATGATATATTTGAATAACACCGTAACAACTGTGGAATTGAATGGCCTACCAAATCCATAATAAGAGTCTCAGAATCAAATGCGAAGGAACGGTAACTAAACTAAACTATTAAGCAGAAAATCAATAAACTCCATATGCACCTCAAAGATATAACTCCATGCTCCTATGCAGCTACTCCAACACTAAATTCCCACAAAAGGTTAGTCAGGGTCAGATCCCCAAGCATGAACAAACACTACTCACCTCAAATATCCAGACAGTAGCATTGTATATGATAAATATCATAATAGAATATTTTAAATTAAATGAGATAATTAATAACGATATGAGAAATTAAACAACATTTGCTAGAATACTCATTTATGCCATCTCAACATCTGTGTCCAATTATCCACTTATCTAACTTATTTTAAGTTAATCCAATTAGTGATTTCACAATGATTAATATCATATGTGGGTCTTTCACTTACATCTTTATGTCATTTTATTTATTTGGTTGCGGGACTCTCGTTGTTCTACACCACACAAATTCCCCTCACCATATACAGCCGGTCCATTTAAACTGTCAACCCTGCAATTATGTACAAGGTTCCACGCACGACACGTCTTCATAGCCAGCCAGTCCGTTTAAACTGTCGGTCCTGCAATTATTCTGACGCTACACACCACAACAGTCAGCCAACCTATTTAAACAGTTGGTCCTATAATTATTAACGATACCAATATATTTTAATACCCATTTTATTATCTTAGGTATTAATTCTCACTTTCTCATTTATTTTATTAAAATCAACCCCACCCTTATTATCGACGTGAGATCCTCAAAATACCCCTCAATCCCATACCTAAGGGTCCCCAAAGTACTAATATGCCCTATCTTATATATAGGAAGAATTTATAACAATAACTATTCCCTAACCTTATGCCTAGGCTAGTGCAATGACGGCACAACGTAAAAATCATCCCGAACTCAGAATATTAAATCTATAAAAATCTACACTAACTAGTCCCATACCTAGAAAGCGTAAATCACAACCAAGGCCTACGCACTAAACTTATACCTAGGAAGCATCATATACTATAGGTGAGAACACACTACCCAAAATTCCATTCGTCCCCGCGATGGCAAATATGAATAATAACTAATCACACAATTCCACAATTTATATGAATAATAACGCAATTTAATCATAATGTCCCAATTTAATTTAATTAATAACACCATCGTCTTTCTCGACATAGTTATTTCCATCTAATAATTTTAGATTAATCAACATGTGAATCTGTTCAATACATAATAATTTCCCACTTTTATCAATCACAAAATTATGTGATGCACCCCATTTATTATATAAATAAACTCCATGAAATTCTAAATGCGACCCTACACCTAAAATAATCAAAACTCAATACTCTAAGCTACGCACCCACGGATTTTCAATCTTATTTCATATTAAAAGTTTTTTAAAAAATAGTACCATAATTAGTTTCCACTTTTTGTAATGAGTTGATGCTTTATTTTAAGAAAAACATATAATTAAGTGTTTAGGAGACACTTATAACGCATAATAGTAAAGAAAGAGAAAAGAGTATCCATGCCTGAGTGAAGATTTTTTGAAAAATTTGATTAGACGGTTAAATTCCTCTTGAGAAAAATGAGCAAAGTCTTGTTCTTGAACAATCTTGATAAAACACCAATTAAGCCTCCAAAACTTGAGTTAAAATCCTGAATAAGTTTGGGACTAAGATGTGTAGATGAAAGGGAATAATTTTGGAGAAGTCCTCTAGTGTAAAAGTTTATGAAAAAGTGATTTATAAAGTCCATCCACGAATTAGTTACAATACATAAGGGTTAAGAGGTGGATTAACAAAAGACTCCTAATTAAACTCAATAATTTTCCACCCATGGTCCTGACCTGGCATTAAGCCCAGTTCCCCTAGTTTATATATATATATATGTATTACTAATTTTTTTTTATAATATCTCTAATTCATCTTCGATTTTAATTTCGATTGAAATCCTACTTTTCAATAATAAAAATCAACATATTAAATAAAATAAAATTATATCCAAAAGAAAATTCTCCAATCCCAGAATTAATTTAAATAATAACCATTTAAATTTACGGGGTGTTACATACAGCTTAGGTCCTAGTGCTGGCTTGAAGTCATGCATAAAAAGAAAGCTACTTCGTTTTCTGGAAAGATTTTAGGATTTTGATCAACCATGTACGAGTAAAACCATCATTAGTCAACACATGAATTTGGCCTAATAATTCTTAATTTTGGAAGAGCTAAGGGACTACAAAGGTGTGTCCATGATCTCACTCAACACGGTGGCAAAATTGAGCAATCTGCAAGCCATCATAACAGGTGCAGCTTGAATGCAGTGAGGACCATATGTGGAGGGATGAATCTCGAGCAACCTTTCTATAAGTTCATGATGGAAAATATATCAAATCCTTTCTCACCAAGTTAGTTGAAGTTTCTTTGAGGGGGTAAGTATTGTAATCCCTATCCTCTTCTTCTTGAGGAGAAGTGGTTGCACAAGATTGAACCTTGATATTCTGATCAACAACTTATTTGTTGGGTTGACCTCAAGGAGCATAAACAATGGAAAGTTTAATAATTACTTACCTCTAAATATCCTCAGGGAGCAATTGCTTCACAGAAAGAGTAGGTCGAGTAAAAATCGCAGTGGGAAACTCCACAACTACTGGATGGACTGATCAGGCATAACCTGAAAGACAAAGGACAAAAGTCAAATTGAGGAGGTTGATAAACTAATTGGCCAAAATAGCCGCTGTACTATGATAAGCACCAAATGGTTTTTCAAATAAGTACACTTGGCCAATATAAAAATCCAGTGCAACAAAGTTTGTGATTAGTGTAAAGTCCAGGCACACTACGATAAGCACTAAATGGTTGCTTAGATAATTACACTCAGCCAATAAAAAAATTCAGTCCAACAATGTTTGTGATTGGTGCGAAGTCCAAGGGTACTATGATAAGCACCAAATGGTTTCTCAGATAAGTACACTTGACTAACAGAAAAATACAGTCGAACAAAGTTTGTGATTGGTGTAAAGTCCAGGTGTCCTATGATAAACACCAAATAGTTTCTAGGATAAGTAAATTTGGTTAATAGGAAAAACCATTCCAACAAAGTTTGTTATTAGTGCAATGTCTAAGTTTACTATGTGTATACACCACATTCGATGACCCCATAAGTCTCTCCTTAGGTCCCTAGCACCTCTTCATTTCAGTACAAACCCTAGGTCACACTCTGAGTACCGATCTAGAGGCCACCAGGCATTCCCGGGCCCCGTTTGACTCTCGTCAACTCTATCGTCATAGAAAAATATATTTGAATCCTCAAACTTCACCGAAACCCCTTTATAAAAATCTTCCCCAAGCGTAAAATAACATAACTATTCGGACGAACGATTAGTTTTCCCCCAAAAATTGATCTAGAGACCATCGGGTGCTCCCTAGCACCACTTGACCAAAGTCAAATCTTTAGCATGAATGAGACTTAATGAATCTTAGAAGGGAACTGAATACCCTTTCCAACGGTCCTCCTTATGCGCGATTCTGACTTAAGGCGCGGACGAACGATCCATTTTACCCCGAGAGTTCACCGGGCGCATTCGGGCCTCGGTTGCCAAGGGTCAGCTTTCTAAACTGAGCAAAACTCTTTTGAATGTATAATTAAATATCCTAACCTCTCCAAAGGTTTGCCTCGTGCATGAATCTGAGTTACCATGGGGACGAATGATCCGTTTTCGCCCGACGATCTCCACTCCAAAGGATCGACGTGCGCTTTCGAGCCACATTTGATCCAAAGTCATCTCCCCGACCCGAAAGCGGTCTAAAGGACTCTTGCAGGTCTCTGAAGTACCTTTATGACAGTATTCTACATGCACGATTCGGGTTAAAGGATTATGTTCTATGGCCATTTTTCCATAAAAATCTACATGAGACTACCAATTGGCAGTTCTAGTACCCTGCCTATCGACAATTTGTTTAGGGTCACCTGTCGATAGGCAGGACTAGGGCTATGTCGATAGACAACCCCCTCACCCTATAAAAGGATTTAATAACCTCACTACCAGGCACACCAACATAAGAGATCTATCAACATCAGTGATCTCAACAACATTCCCTTGAAATCATCGAAGTTCTTCTATGTGAAGTTCCATTCAAGCTTCCATTCATACCCAATTTAGCAAAAATCTCATTCTCTCTCAAAACACATTAATCTCACAATCAAGACAGCTCATCCAAGATCAAAGATCAAGCTTCAAAGAAGGTTCAAATCCTTCAATCTATCTTTAAATTCCTTTTTTTTGCACAAATCTCATTCGGTTCATAATCTAGTTCTTACTTTAGTTCATATACATAAATATCTACATTTTTATTAGTATATTGCACATACTTTATTTTCTATAGAAAAACCAAAACAAACAAAAAGAGGGTTATAGCCATAAATTTCGAACGGGATTATCCATTACACTTTTTCGAAACTAAAAAACATTTTTCTACACACACACATATAATAAAACCCCGTTCAGATCTATGGGATAAACCCCAACCCCATGCCGCATTCGAACTACGTGGACTTTGATGTCATTATATTCTACATAGACATTTCGGATTAAAACCTGAGACTCGAGTCTAATTTTTTAATTTTCCAATTTTCCTAAATTCCTCATATTTTTGCATTAATATACACATTATGTTTGTTAGCGTTTCATCTAGTACATATTATCGTTTCATAATAACGATAAATGTCACGAAAAATGCATAAATCATATTTTCTCTATATATTATTCTGGGTACATACCTATAGATGAACTCACTCTACCTTTCCCATAATATGAGTTGAACGATTCCAATCTCCACTATATATACACGAGCACAAACTTCATAGAGAAATAAAGGAAAATAACAACACAAGCTCAAGAGATACCGAAAGGGCTAGATGGGTGCCTAACAGTTTACCATTCCGTAACTTATCCCCCAAACCCTTGAACTATTTGTTTTGTATGCATCAGTTTGTCTTTAATGCCGCTTTCTTGAGGTGACAACATGTTCTTTTGCCAGTTTTGTGCAAAATAGGCTGGCGGATCCATCTCTTTATATCTACCTCACACCGACGACGTCCGAAGCATTCCTAAGTTAAAAAGGGGCGCGAGACCTTTCAAAATCCCCGCCCGAGGGCGGGAGATTTCGATCGGGATGGCCACAATGGCAACTCCACTGGGGAATCACTACAAAAAATAGCTTTCTGAGAAGGTGCTCCAAACGTCTCAAAATGTCCTCTGGCCGTCTCAAAATCTTTTTATGACGCCATTTGAGACTGCAAAGGGGAGTCGTATTAGACCCCCATTTTATAAGCTTTTTGAGACGGAAGTAGCCGTCTCAAATTTTTTTTTTGGGACAGGTAATATGTCGTCTCAAAAGTTCATTGCTTATAGAACCCTTTTGAGACAGTAAAAATTCCGTCTTTTAAAGTTTTTTTAGAGACACCATCAAACATCCCGAAGGAGTTTTTTTAGACGATAACTTAGCCATCTCAAAAAAATCACCATTTATAGAACCCTTTTGAGATGGCAAAGAATCATTTTTTAATAAATTTGGAACCAAAATTATCATTTCATCCATTCCATAATATACTCTATATAATTATAAACAAAACCTCTTATAAACAATATGACATATTTTGCATCACATTTCAACATATAACATATAACTTTGCATTCAACTCTAATTAAAGTTCATACAAAGAAAACATACACAATTTAAACATTGTGTCCAACATATATCTCTATATACAATTTCACTCATCTCATTAGAAAAAATATATAAAAAGCCACTTATCCCTAACATAAAATGATGTACGCAAAGTAAACTCACAATCTTCAATTATACGACCTCCAACAAAACGACTTCAATATATTGCCTTGTCCACAAAAGGTTTCCACCTGCAATTAAATTTATTAAGTTTCAGTTACCTTAAACAAAGAAGTAATCTTTTTTAATAGTTCCTATAGATGACAATCTTTAAAAACCTTGTCAAATTTGTATATCTTCATATTATTTACTTTTAAAAGCACTTTATATTTTTTTTAAAATTCGATGGAGTCTCCTTTATTTATTCATGAAAACCAGCCTGTTTAAACATAAAAACTAACTAAAAAACAACGACAAAAATAGCCACAACACTCTAAACAACTCATGTAAATAAATATACATATTACGATTTCTTTTACCATTGGACAACAAAATGAGCAAAATTTAACTTGAATATGTCTCACCCTGCTTGTGGTTGACCACAAGACTAAACAGGACATAAGCGACAAGGTCTTGTTCGAGATAATAGATGCAAAAGATCCAATGGTAAAAGGCTCAAGTATACGTATAACAATTCCTCGTGGGATAGTAAACTTCCTGCAACAAACGAGATTCAAAACGCAGTTAGCTATGGTTCTAAAAAAGTCAAGAAACATTAACTTGGTTTAGATACTAGGAAAATACTTGTTTAAAACCCAATACAAAAACCATCTCTAAAGATGTCATGATTTTAGAAATATAAAATTAGAACAAACACTAAAAACCTCACTGATTTAACTATTTAACACTTAACGGACTGATTACTAACTAAACTAATAACCCAACTAACTTAGACTGAAACAATATACTTATAATACTAAAACAGTCACAAAAAGAGTAATGAAATACCCCATAACCTATTTACGAAGTAATAAAGCAACTAAGCCAACCCACCATTCCGAGTACCAGCTAAATCAAATCAATGTGCAATACACCATGTAACAACGTATCACCATCATACCAAGTCATAGTTCTTTTCCCAACACCCAAAATATAACTATAATACCTCCACCACAAAAAAATGCATTATATTGATTCCAACAAAAAATAAAACTATAACAAAATACTTCGATCAATGTTTTATTAATGGTTCTGATTAATGGTTCTGGATTCCAATAATCCATAAAGATAATAAGCATTATATGCTCTATTGTTAGTAAGACGATACGATTCGATACTAACATAAAAAGATACGTATCGACCCTTTGTATCAAAAATACCCATTTATCGTACGTATCGGCTTTGAATCATGAGTCAATACCCGACTCGTATGACTCGCGATTCACTTGTGATTTAAACTGTCCAATTCGGGAAGGCCTGTTTCGGTATCTGGGTTTAAAAAACAAAAAAAAAACTTCTTCTTTTTTTATGGCCGAAAGTGCCTTAAATATTATTTAAAGACTTTAAAACACAAAAAGGAGAAAAACCCTAGGTATACAAGGTCCCTTTCTCACTTTTCTTGTGCTCCCCACCATTAATATTCTGTACATCTCTTTGTAACAACACTTTCTTATCTTTTTCTTCAAGTTTTTGCCAAGAGAATCTTCCACCCTATTTAATATCATTTGTTTTAGTACTTTGGTAAGTAACCTAGTTTATTTATCCTTTCTCACTTTCTCAGCCTATTTAATGTCTTCCTACTTATTTATTAAGTTATCTTTATTTATTTATTATTTTGGTAGCTTTGATCTTTGATATTTCCTCTTTATTTATTGTGGTTCACCCCACATGGGATTATTGTGAAAAGGTGAATGATAATCCCACAGTTTGTTGCTTATTTTCCCTCTTTTTACACCTATTTTGGCCACTAGATATTTCTATTTTGGGGTAACAATATGCTGTTATTTTGGGAAAGCAATTAGTTGCTGTTTTGGGCAGCATTTTCATGCTATTTTAGCCTCATTTTACCCCTATTTTGTTCACTATATATTTCTATTTTGGGGAAGCAATATGCCATGTTGTGTCGTATCCTGTATAGCATGTTGGGTCTATGCTTTGTAGTCCCACACTTGATTACTCAAACCCCACAAAACCAACCTCATTTGTTTTCAAACTAAAGCCCAACTTAACAGCCTCATCAACCCACAATTCATCCAAATTACCCAACCAAATATACCCCTAATAAAATCTGCATCTTTATTTAGTTTCAAGCGCACCGTGGGTTGTTGAGGGGAGAAATACATAGAATTATCTCCCCAAACCTTTTTCGACATCGAAAAACTTGAGCCTTCGCTCCCAATTTTAGGGTGGGAGTCTACCAATGCCACATGTTTCACTCGAGAAAGATTAAAATTAATTTATCAGTTGGTAAATAATTCTATTAGAACTTTTTTCTAGAAAAAAACAATGAGGTGCTTCTCAGCCACACCTTGAGCCTGGCGCCTAGGAATATATGAAGCACGCCCATGGAGGAGTAATGGGGAACGAGTAAGGGTTGTATGCGTATTTATTTGATATTTTGCATTCAGAAATTCAAAAATATTACTATAGATCCCATTATTATGTTTAGGGTATTTATTAGTAATTATCCCTTTGTATTTTAGTCCTAGTAGAATTGGGATTTCAGTCTATATATAAGTATACTCCTCCTTATTGAAGAGAAATTTTGGCCTGAATTGGATATTGGATATTGAAAATTAGTTTAATTATTAGTTATTTTTGTCTCGTATTTTAATTATTGGTTCTCTTCTAGAGAAATGCTTTTAATAGTTGTACTGCATCAAGGAGCCTCACAAAGCGTATTATTTGTGCTTTTGTGAGCCTAAAGCCTATGCATGAGCCTCGTAGAGCCTTTGACAACCATAACCTAATCTTTTCAGGTAATGTTTAACTAAAGTCAATATAGCCAAATGTGTTTGATCATATGGTTCAAACTCAATCTTCCAACAACATTAAACTGCATGTCAGAACATTTGGCATCTAATCCAAATGGTGTATCCTACATATTAACTTCTTTTTTCCCATTTATTATTGTGGCATTCCAGAACAATGGGCATACACCAAAAGTCATGCTAGACAGATTCAGATCTAAACCAAAGAAAAGTTATATATGTTTATTAACATAAAAAGATTGTGTCTTCTTCCGGTGTACATGGGTGAACCACCTATTTTTTGTACTTCTAACTATAATATTTGGTATTAGAATATTATTAGATTTTTTTCTCACTACTAAATAGTATAAGATACTTTCGTCATGGGTTGGGGTATTCATCCCTCAAAATAACAAAACCAAATATCATATGCAACTGAGTGTTGTATAATTGGCGTGGGGGCACAAGGATAGAATACTCAATTGCATTTGAGATTTTTCTTTTCATTTATTCTGTAATACGCAGCATTTTTTATTTGGTTGCTGTTAATAGGAAAAAATAGTTTTTTGCCCGTTTGAAAATGTTCCGGGCTTATCCCTTGTTTATAAAAGTCCATGCATATGTTGATGGAATGGTTTGAGTAGCAACTAATTATGACACCAGTAGAACACTTTGGAGAAGAAGATGACTTTTAAATTACAATTATCCTAGAGTAGAAAGTCGATGATGACATGATACCTAGGTAGTGTACGTATAGATCACCACTGATTTTAGGAACAAAGCTTATTGCAGCAGCAAGTTGAACCATCCAATATAGTGTAAGTGGCTGGAGGAAAATAAAATGAATAAAAGTTGTCATTGTTCGTATTTATTTAATACAAAATAATAATGGCATTCGACTTGCTAGAAAATATGCAAGTTCAAACAGTCCAGAATAGAAAATTCTTGATTTGAACATTCTTTTGGCATACTTCAAAACATTTTTACAAATTAAATCAAATCGGTCCGATGTTTTTCTATCATCCCTATTTGATCTTGCCAAATAAAAATTGCAGGCGACTTAATAGGATAGTAATAATAAACAATGGTATAATACAATAGAATTATTAGATATAACACAACTCTGAATTAATAATTCACACACATTGCACATGCCATACCCAATGAAGAAGCAAAGAAACTGGAGAATATAGAGGGATTCACCTCCATTCGTAGTAGTCCTTCCAACTACTTAATTGCTTATGTATTAGAGACGAAGGCTCTCCATTTTTTACGTTGATGTAAAGTAACTTCCAGAAATATCAAGAATTAGTTCAAAAAAGAGATAAGTTACAAAACAAAATATTATACCTCTACATGGGCACAATGTACTTGAAAGATTCCAATCCTCAATCAACCTAGTAGTAATGTAGATATGAGAAAATATATCATTAGGAATTGACTATATCTCCAATGCAGTGGATTCTTGCAGTGGATTCTTTCTATCATTCACATAACTCAGTCTGTTTCACAAATGCATGGGCATTATTTGCAAGAATTTTGCATCATGATTTTCCTTCAAATTTTAGTTTTATTTTTATAATTTTTTTGGGTGATGTATGGCAAACACTTTTTAATTTGACTATATTTTAATGTGGAATTGTAGCATGAAGGGACCATGATCCATGTTATAAAGGAGTCTAACTTTGCGTGTGCTTGGTAAAAATCACTAGTTTGACTAACTAGTTTTGGGGCAAAATCGCATTAGGTTGACTATGTCATGCCATACATATGAATATATACATGCATATCTACATCTAATATGGATCAAAGCATAAGTTCGATAACTTCTAGCCAAATAAAATGGAAAACCAGCAATTTGATCTAGATATCCAAATATAATGATGTAAACACAAAGCAAAACTTAATACAATTACATGTATCCACAAAATAATTTTCCTCCGATTACAAAAAGTGGGGACGATTTCAAACTTTTTTAACCCAACAAAATCAGCATCAAAAATATTCAACGAGCCCATATTCCTCTTAAGATCCAAACCCACACTATCCCTAAATAATTTGTTCAAAACATTCAATGGGTTAGTTAGGTTTAGGGAGTACTTCTACACCTATGACACATGGATACTCTTCGCGGGCCTCTTTAACAAGTGTTGGACTTGAACTCGCTAGGACACGGGAGGATACGTCGGGACATGCTCAGGATGTACTGGGGCACGCTCAAGATATGCTAGGACATGCTCAGGGTACATTTTTGTACACATGGGGTAATTTTAATATTGCTTCATAACCATCAATTATTTTTATGCTATTGTTATTGACTCAAATCACATCATTTAGTTGATTGCATCTTAATTAGCAATTAGTAATTACCCCTTTCTTATGTGGAATTTTGATCTCATAACTAGGAAGCTATGAGTTCATATGAGTCAACAAGGAATCTATGGACCTGGTTTTAAACAATAACTAGGAAGCTATTATACCTGGTCTTAAATAATAACTAGGGAGATATTTACATCATCTGATCTTTTTTTTTGTTTTGAATTGTTATTTTAAGAGTTTTCTATTAAGTAACACTTTAAGTGTTAGTCCAAATAAGGAAGCTATGAGATCATATATTCATATATTGAGCAGTTCATATATTTTAGTACTTATGGTTGAATGTATAAATTGAGCAGTTCATATATTCTAGTACACATTATTATAACCTCTTAAATGAGCACAACAATTTGTACCCAACCATAGTAAGTGTTATCTACCACACATATATATAGAATCTCATTATCAACTGTTTCACTCATTTATTGTTTTTTTAAAGGTCTATTAGTGCGATTCTTTAAGGAGGTACGTGTTGTGTTGCGAGTGAGTCTTGTGTAAAAGAGTTATTATTAGCTTCAGACTTGAATAGGATTGGTAATGGAAATGGAAGTGATGAATGGAAAATTCTTACAGTAGAAAATTGAGTGGAGATTTCAAAAACAAGGTCTGGTACTTCCTTTCACACTTTTTATAGTCAGTGGTTGCTAAAATCGGTTTCTCTCGAATAATTTATTACCATGGCCAATGCCATTGAGGATACACAGGTGAATTTTAATCAATTGAAATTTATGGACGTTGTTTATAGTGACCAGCTTTTAGGATCAAATGTCGACTGAATGATGCAAGATTCTTTATCAGATGTCAGCTGACCGATGCGAGGTTTTGGTCTACTGACATTTAGGATCAAATATCGGTTGACCGATGTTTAGGATCAATCAATGTTTAGGATCAAATGTCAACTGGCCGATATGAGATTTTTTATCAGATCTCGGTTGACCGAAGTTTAGGATCAACATATGTTTAGGATCAAATGTTGGTTGATCGACGTGAGATTCTTTATCAAATGTCGGCTGACCGAACTTAAATTAATGATTGGTTATAAACCAAAGAAACAATGAAATAAAGAAAACAAACTCAATCTAACAAATGCATATTATCACCACGAATCTCACTATATATCAGAAAACTGTATCACACAATCATGGTGTTATGTGATGCTGAGGTTCTAATTTTTTTTTTCAATCAAGACTAACTTCTTTATTTAATAAAACGATCTTAAAAAACCTACAAACAGAAGCAGAGCTCAAGTAACATGGTTCATTCTACAACCCCTGGGATGACAACAGTATCAACGAGTGATACAAATATATCCATCAGATCAGAAAATAGCTATCAGGGAGAATAATTTCATAATAACCGAATAGTTTGAGAAATCTAGAACTAGAAACAAAATAATGACTTATTTTTTCTAGTACTAAAGAGTATAAACTTATGTTTTCATTGCCATTGTTGGATCAATATTACCCTCCCATTATTTAGTTATTAACTTTGGAATTTTCCACGGTCCTGGCAGTAAACAACCAATATCGTATATGATTTCTCTACGGCAAGACCATACAAGCTTTATTGCCTCAGTAGTCCCTATTACTGCTCCTCTTGGATCTCTAGTTGGCCCAAACTAGTGATTCTGTGGGGGCCCTGTTGTTCTCACTCTCAGTCCAGCATAATTAGTTACATATGCTGAGGTATGGAATTTTTTTTAAAGTTTAACATTTAAGTAAATAATATACTATGGAGAAATTCCTTATAGATACAAGAAAGTAAAAATAAAACCAACTTCATCTAAAATCTATCCATCTATATGATATGAGATTCCACAACACCACTATTCGGGTCCATTAGTATATGATGTCCATGCTTGCTTTCTTTTATAAGTGAACAGTAGTTCCATTTAATTCATGTCATCAAAATGTGAACTAGTTACCACGTCATGTAAATGGACATAAGAGATAACAGTAGTTCCATTTAATTCATGTTATAAAAAAATGCATAATCAATTTGAGGGATATAGAGATAATATTTGAATGACCTCAAACAACATTGGTTTTTGAAAGGCCTGAACATAATTCAGTGGTTTGAGCACTACCATGCATAACCAGGTCAAGTCAGACATTGGTTTTAACATAATTTAATGGTTTGAAAGTAATTCAGAATGTAAAATTCAACCTAATATGAGCACTAGCAAACCTAATATGAGCATTACCAAAACATGCATAAACTAATCAATTTTGAAAATCAAGTCCGAGGAGGACACAATTACTTCTCTCAGGTTGCCTTGGTACCTTTGGGAGTATCTGTGTCTCAATTCATGCTACTTCATCATTGTTTTCAATTTTCACCCCCAAAAGGTGAGTTTAAACCCCAAACAAGTATAAACAATCAATAATTCTAACTTGAATGGCATGAACAACTTGTAGAGAACATGAATTAATTAACACAAACAACATATCAATCATTCTTACTAAAATTCATACAAACTATTAAACAAATATTCTCGTAGATTAATCTAAACGCTATAATACAACAACCAATAGACAATCCAGGTTTTCAGTTAGATCACCCTCAACCTCCTATCACCACTACAAATCAACCCGATACAAAAATGAATGAAATATGTAACATCATTAAATGTTAAAATTTATGAAAAGAGTGCATACATACCACATGCAATAGTACACTCATCACTGGTGGCGCTAGCTTGATTAGCATTGCACTTTATACCTAATTCAAACAAAACACATTAATTCCCCTATAACCAAAACACAAAATCAAAGTAACAAAAAATAATTGTAATTATAAACACTCAGGAAGATCCATAATATGATTCTTAAAAATAGTACAGTTGTCCACAACGATTTTTTCATCAAACAATCTAAAGATGAACATCATTCCACTTCTTGATTTCGAAACGCTTTGATTTCTAGGAAGAAGGGCATTTGCAACAAATTGGGGTATTTTGTACAAAACATTTCTCACAAAATATGCATTTCGGAAGGTTTTCTTCTGCATTTTTATACACGGAAAATAATATTTCCTACAAGGTTCCCTAAACTTGGACAGGGGAAATGCCATTAAAATTGTTAATGTGCGAGCATAAATTAACACGTTGGATAACCTAACCTTTGTTGATAAAAAGGATTTTATTTAAAAACATTTCAAAATCTAGTAGATGACCTAAACCTTGTTGATAAAAAGGATTTTATTTACAAAAAATCCACTATCTATACTTTGTTCATGGCATGGTCACTAGGATATCTAAAATCAAACATTACAACCATGAGTTAACAATAAAATCAAAATTTGAAACTGCCCAAAATTTTATAATTTCCTAAAATCCCATTATGAATAAGTTCACATATAAGTCAATAGTTTAATAAATGAATATGTGATCTTTTTAGTTTTAAGCATGTCATGTAAATGATTGGGATTTGGAATTTCAAGAAAGTCTAAACCTAGAACATTTAAATAAAATCATTTAGTTCTATACTTAATGATACCAAATAAAACATATTCATATACGTTAGGGGTAAAAAATTAGAAACCCATATGCCATATTTCCAAGTATAAACTGCCCTTTGGATCTTGTGTTTTATGCCTCGAGTGAAGGTGGTCGAGTTGGGTTCTTATGATATAATGCAGAAACAATTACTATTATATTATTATAAGTAATTTCTACTATAATAAAAACTCCAACTATCCTAATAACCAACCAATTACGTCAACAAGACATCAAATTACTTTTATATTACCTTTACTTTCATTTTAATAACAACCAAACAAGGAAATTGACAATCAATATATAACAAAACTAATTTGATGTCTTTAACCATAGAATCTCACTTTGATAATTTTCAATTACACTTACCACCAATTTTTGAAACCCTAAGTAGCTAGCAACCTAAACCACCATAATCTCACCATAACCAAGAGAAAAGGGAACACGACTTACCATCAGTGAGCGCAGGGGAGAGATCGAGGTGGGTGAGTTTTTGTCTGGGTAGAGAAACAACATGCTCAGGTTTTGCTTTACTTTTTATTTTTTGTTTTCTTTGTAGGAGGTTTCATTTATGTGCATAAGCCGGGAGTTAAAATTGTGAAGGTGGGAAACTAAATTATTACAACCGTCTCATAAGTGTAACACCCCGTATTTTTGTGCATTTAATATTTAATTAATTCGGGAATTTTAAATTACTTGTGTGTTGTAATTTTAATTGAATTAATTATGGCAATATATATATTTAAATATTAATCGGGGAGTGAATGGTTAATGTCTAGGGAAATTTATTTACTAAGTGAATAGTAATAATTTAATTACGTCGTTTCGGGTATTAATGACGAGGTATGCATTTATCACAGCCGGGAGTCAGTATAGACTAAATGGGATGTGAGATAAGGATTTTTATAAATTAATTCGGATGTCAATTCTGACTGCGCGGTTGAGTCCGGGTGGGTTGAGATAGTCAGAAAAGAGTACCCGGGGGTAGTAATTGGGTCTCGGAGTATTTTTGGGCATAGCCGGGCCCACACGGAGTGAGTTGGGCCACTTTAATTAAGCCCATTAGGTGAAAAACGTGATTAAGGGTTTTTAACCTAATGGGGAGATTAGGAAAAGGAGCAGCCAACATTATTCTAACCTAGGGTTTGAGAGGGAGATTGGGGGAAAACAATCAAATGGCAAATTAGAGGTTATTGGAGCCAAATTAAGGGATGCCGACGACGGATCAGACCCTACGAACAATTCCAGGCTAGTGGTTAACTATTTTTACTTCTAAATTGTGATATCCAATTCATATTTTAGTGATGTGTATACTAAAATTCGTTTTGGGTCTAAATGGGTACAAAATGGGGTTTTTGTTTATGGAACACTTGAATGAGATTCAAAGTAAGATTTAGATAGGTGATTGATATCAGAATATGTATATATGATTTGAATGAGAAATCCAGAACATAAAAGAGTAGAAATTAAATCTGGAAATTGGATTGTAAAACAGATAATTGAATTGTTGTGGAGAAAGACCCATTTCGAAAATCATGAGATAAGTAGATAAATTGATTATCCTAAGGTCCCTTGATGTGTAGGATGTGGAATAACTATGTTTATGTGGTGGGATAATGTGATTTGAGGTTTAGACTTTGGATTAAAAACCTTAATTTTTGTTAATGGTGAAATTCAGCAAGGAAGGAGAGCTGGAACGAAGGGATCGATCGATCGATTGGGGGGCATCGATCGATCGATGATGGTTAATTCTGGGCAGTTCGGCCTGTGTGTGAGATAAGGGGGAAATTAATTATATATTAATTTTCGTACATTAATTAATTTTATATAATTATGAAATACATATTCCTAGTAGTTACGGGGAATAGTAATTGGGACTAGGAGCAATTTATGTGGGGAAACTCTATGGAGGAAATTGAGGGATGTTATTCCAAAATAGGGAGATACGGATCAAGTGAGTGAGTCCGGATATATTGGCTAAGCGATGCCAAGGTAGTGAATTAAGGTTGGAGATAAACTAATTAATTTAGAGTCGGAATATAGACTCGGGAACATATTAAGTTACGGGCCAAGTGAGCGAGTTCGGGTAAAATGGTTGTGCGACACCAAGTATTAAATTAATTAATGAGCAATTAATTAAAGTAAAGTCGGACTATAGACTCGGGAAAGTGGTAAATTAATTAATGTGCAATTAATTAGCTAGAGTTGGGCTGTAGGCTCGGGAAGGAAATAAATTAATTAGTGTGTAAATTAATTTAAATAGAGTCGGACCACAGACTCGGATTGATATTAAATTGATAATTGTGCTAAGTATATAATTAGAGTCGGATTGTAGACTCGGGAAGGTATTAAATTAATAGGTGGGTAATTAATTTAATTAGAGTCGGATGGTAGACTCAGGGAGGTAATAAGTTAATTTAGGTGATATTAAATTAAATAAGGGTCGAGGTATAGACTCGGGCTATCATTATAGAAATTAATTGGGTGAAATTAATTAAATGAAAGTCGGACCATAGACTTGGATTGGTATTAATTAATTAAGTGTGTAAATTAATTAACACAGAGTCGGACCATAGACTCGGGGAAAGTATTACATTAATTAATGTGGGAATTAATTAAATTAGAGTCAGACCATAGACTCGGGATAATAATAATATAATAAGTAAGAAAACTTATTTGGTCGAGTTAGGCGAGAGACTCGGGATTTCAGGCTAGTGTTACGGGTTGTGAGTACACGGTAAAGCCGGGGTTTATTTTATATATATATACGGTGTAGTGATAGTATATATATATGTGTATATATTGTGTGTGCTACTAAATATCAGTGATTAGATATTTATTAAATTATATTCTCTAGTGCTATCAAGGGAGGTTGCGCGATGTGGGTGAATCCCCTAGCTTGAGGAGTAGGGTGAGTATATCCCCAGGTCATAGCGTCCGTTATATGGGTGAGGGGCTTATCTCACTTTCAGGGAAGGAATATGACCACCTCCACTTCGTTTTGTTTTGAAACAGGTTGGTGAGCGAATCCAACTTGGGTAACTAGGTAAAGTGAGCACACCTAGTGAGATGGCACTTGAGAGGGAATCGTCCAGTGAGGATATACTCGGAAGGATGGGTACACGTATTATATATGTGTGGATGTTTTAGTAAGATACATATAATACGATAGTGAATATTATATGTAGGTAATAATACAGTGTGTGATGTATTTATTTTATATAACTCGGGTTACAGTTATATGCTGTTAATTAATGAGAAATTAATTAAGTTAAACATTTTTGGGAATAATACAGTGTGTGTCATATTTAAGTGATATAACTTGTGTTACGGTTATAGGCTATTAATTAAGAAGGAATTAAATAAGTTGATTAGTGAGATAACTTATAATTCGGAAATAATAATACTCGGGTTAGAGTAGTATGGCAAGGGGAGGTTACACCAGGACTAGTTGGACGGGGTAGTACAACTAGGTGGGGTTAAGGTAACCGTTAGGTGTGCACATTAGTGGAGGGGTGAGAATGTCCACAAGGGAGTGCGACACTAACTTTAATATGAAGAGCATTCATGCATTTTAAATTACTGCAGTTAATTCACTTGCTAAATATTTTCAAAATGTTTTGGGTTCTAACCCCTTGCTATAAAACTATTTTCCAAAACCTTTTAGGTGTCCAACCACAGGGATGCCAGGATTGATATTCTATTCCAGGGATACGGAGCTGCGGCATATGTGGATGCTAGCAGGAGTTTGGATTAGACGCATCATTCATTCATTCCTAGAGTAGGAATCTTGTATTAGTCTCAGTTTTATTTAGGGCTTGTCGCCCAGACTTCTCGGTATAGTTTTCAGGTGTAATTGATTCAGGTGTTGAATTATTGTATTGGATTATTTATTTGGTGGCCGGTGATTTATTCGGCAAGTTGTGTATATATGATTCAGTTTATTTTCATTCAGTTGTGTGAATGGTTTATATTTTTTTATTCCGCATGTATTGTTTTGTTTAATTAAAAAGTTAAAATTCGCACCAGTTTTTGGAATACTAGGTGGTTAGTAAGTTTTAAAAAGTTTTCGACAGTGATGCTAAGGATGATCCAACTGGGATTCCTATTTTAATTTGGTATAGGACTGATCACCCGGTATTTTATTAGGCGGGGTGTCACAGATGGTATTAGAGCATCAGGTTCTAGTGTCCTTAGGATCTGTGCGGCTTTTCACGTTTCTGGTTGACAATCTTTGATATAGAGCCCTATTATAGGATTGTTGTATTCTCATACGTATGCGGATATACGTTCTTCTGCGAAATTCTTATTTGAGAGTGAACTCATACAATTCGATTCTCATTCCAGATGACGCCCAGGAGGGAGAGAACAGTTAGGGCAGCAGGGGGAGATGAGACGGGGGAGACTCGTTAGGAGCAAGAGCTACCACAGCAACGGCCATAGATGATTTTGGCAGCATAGGTCACTGAAAGAGTGGCACAGGCAGTTGGAGCAACGGTGGTCACAACGATAAGGTACTTTCCACGGAATCAGCCACAAGTGTTAGTGGCGCCGGATGTTCAGACTCACGCGGGGTCGTTGGGATGGAAACAAGAAAGAGAGGTTATTTTAGCGGGAACCCACCAGAGTTGCGAGGGGGTGCAAGTGTAGTACTAGCATGTCAAGTAAGAGAGGTATCCAGTGCCACCTACGCATAGGAGATTGCGATGGGGTGCGGAAGTAAATGCTAACCACTTTTAGTTGGTGGGAGCGATGCTACAGTGGTGGGAGTTGATCACCACAGTTGAGGAAAGGGACACACTAGCTACTGCAGAGTTTTGGGTGCGGTTCGACCGCAAGTATTTTTCCTTCAACGGTCGAGATCGAAATGAGGAGAAAATTTTGTGAGGAGACTCAAAGGGAGACCATTCAGTGGTCGATTACGAGGAAGATTTCACACATTGGCAAAATTTTTACCGGATGAGGTAAGCGAGGAAAAGAGAAAGAAATCAAAGTTTATGGATGGGTTAGTCTGGAGAATCAGACAACATCTAATTGATAATTCCCCATTAGTAGATTATACTGATGTCGTTAACGCAACAATCCGGCACTGTTGGGAATATTGCTTCCACGTGAAAGGAAGCGGGAAGGGAGTGGGGATTAACCAGTCGGATGAGGCAGAAGGGAACAATACCAGTGGGATATCCCAGCAGCAGACTGGGGGAGATCAGGGGCAGGATTTCTGGCAAGGAAATCATGCCAAACGATCTAGAACTGGAGGCTATCGGAAGGATGGCCAGGAATTCGAACAAGGTTGGCATGGAAGGGATCAGTGGCAGGGTGAACATATTAGAAAATGTTTCGTTTGGGGGAAAAGCGAGACACATGAAGAGATATTTCCTTAAGCGAGGCAGGGGTCAACTACAGGACGAGGTCCTGGATGTACAGCCACTAAAGCAATTCATGGGTGCATTCGGGCAGGGAGAAGCTGCTCCGGAAATCGAGAACCAGCCGTTGCAGCTGGAGTATAGAAGTAATTATTTTACCCTAGGGGAATGGGGTATATTGTTGAGTGACAAAGAGGATGTCACAGTATAAGACTTATTTTTCACTAGAGTTCGCAGGTGAGTCGAACTTAGTGGGTGCGTTGGCGGTAGCAGCCATAGCATGTGGGTAAACTTTCCGTAGGGTAGCGGAGTTCCTTAGTGTTATTCACGGGAGAGTGGAGGCGTACACTGAGTAATTGGTTGAATTATGCGAGGAATTACTACTTTCGAGAATTATGGGAGTAGGGTTGATAATACTTTTTAAACATCGGCTGGATAGCGATGGAATTTAACTATTGTGGATAGTGGAGTTAAATTTTGGTGTCCGCGACACCAGGGTATGGTTGATACTAGGTATCACCGGAGAGGGCGTATAGCCCATATATATGTGGATGTATAGATGTTGTATTGCGTGGTGCGATAGCACATAGTGAGGTTTTGTGTTCTCACATTTTATCCCAGTATGTGGGGATGTTTACTGAAGTGAATCAGAGTGGTTAAATTGATTTTCGAGCAAAGAGAGATAGCTCGGGGTTTATTTTGCGCAAGGACTAGCGATAGTAAGGGCGCGGTATTTTACGCTGTCTTTGGTAGCATAAGGGTAAGGGTATATACTTTTTTGTAGAGAGACAAGTATTTATAGGGATATGTTTGGTTATTAGTACATGGGTTGGGTACCCCGACCAGTATATATATATACACACATGTGGGTGTGAGATGACTACGGGTTAGAAGTCATATTACGGGTTACGACTAGCATAGTCGGGTAAATTTTTTTTCGTGCGGTAAAGTACGGGGTTAGGGTGTATGGGCACCCGGGTTAACTAAGGCAAGTTTTGTGCGGATAAGCATGGGTACAGGGTGTATGGGCGCCCTGGTTAACTAAATGCTTATTGGTGTAACTTATAGTTAGAAAAGCGAGAGAGAGAGATATCGCTAGCTTATAGGCGCATGACTAGTGAGAAAGATGTGAATGTTGGAACACTAAGTTCATCTTAATTTCGAGGACGAAATTCCTTTGTAAGGGGGGAAGTATGTAACACCCCGTATTTTTGTGCATTTAATATTTAATTAATTCGGGAATTTTAAATTACTTGTGTGTTGTAATTTTAATTGAATTAATTATGGCAATATATATATTTAAATATTATTCGGGGAGTGAATGGTTAATGTTTAGGGAAATTTATTTACTAAGTGAATAGTAATAATTTAATTACGTCGTTTCGGGTATTAATGATGGGGTATGCATTTATCACAGCCGGGGGAGTCAGTATAGACTAAATGGGGTGTGAGATAAGGATTTTTATAAATTAATTTGGATGTCAATTCTGACTGTGCGGTTGAGTCCGGATGGGTTGAGATAGTCAGAAAAGAGTACCCGGGGGTAGTAATTGGGTCTCGGGGTATTTTTGGGCATAGTCGGGCCCACACGGAGTGAGTTGGGCCACTTTAATTAAGCCCATTAGGTGAAAAACGGAATTAAGGGTTTTTAACCTAATGGGGAGATTAGGAAAAGGAGCAGCCAACATTATTCTAACCTAGGGTTTGAGAGGGAGATTGGGGGAAAACAATCAAAAGGCAAATTGGAGGTTATTGGAGCCAAATTAAGGGATGTCGACGACGGATCAGACCCTACGAACAATTCCAGGCAAGTGGTTAACTGTTTTTACTTCTAAATTGTGATATCCAATTCATATTTTAGTGATGTGTATACTAAAATTCGTTTTTGGTGTAAATGGGTACAAAATGGGGTTTTTGTTTATGGGACACTTGAATGAGATTAAAAGTAAGATTTAGATAGGTGATTGATAACTGAATATGTATATATGATTTGAATGAGAAATCCGGAACATAAAAGAGTAGAAATTAAATCTGGAAATTGGATTGTAAAACAGATAATTGAATTGTTGTGGAGAAAGACCCATTTCGAAAATCATGAGATAAGTAGATAAATTGATTTTTCAAAAAAGATGAAGATCACACAAATTTTACAAAATACAAGGATCACTTAATAACTTAGAGACACTCGCTTTGATACCAATTTGAGAATTCTGTGTGATATTGATTTACATAAATTCACAAATTTCCAAGTTAACCTCATTTAATCAGTGTAAAAAATAAATCAAATTAATTCAGCCCCTAAACAAGCAACTACGTGTGTGTGTGTGTGTGTGTGTGTGTGTGTGTGTGTGTGTGTGTGTGTGTGTGTGTTCATGCCAAACCATCACAAATAAAATTTATAACTCGCAGATTTTAGGAAAAACCCCTTTCGGGTAAAACCTTTATTTCACTATAATACTTACAATGATTACAATGAAACCGCAATGACTTAACTGCAGAAAAGCCACATAGACCACAGCCTAGAGTCAGTAAGAATCGCAACTCCAATTCAGCCGAGGAATACCCCCGAGCACTCCCTATCGACAAGCAGTCATCTTCATCCCAGTACTCCCCTCAAGAGTGCCCAGATCAGCAGTATAGATCCTCTCTACAAGAGAAAATTAACACCAAATGTGCTCTTGGGTTCTAAAATAACTCACATAAACTATTGGGATCTTGTGAATTGAAAACAAATGGATTAAAGCCCTAAAAGTGAGAAGACAAAGTATTCTGCCAAAGCAGTTTCGTCTATTGAAAATTATTAGGTCTTCTTCTAAAAAACGAAGTTGGAAAAATCAATTTATAAAATATCTAAGGCGGCGCATCACTCGAACGAAATAGGGTGTCTCTCGAACGAGAAGGCGATGTTGTTAGAATGAGTTAGGACGACATAAGGATGTCGCTCGAATGAACTCCTCTATCGCTCAAACGATATTTTAAAAAATATATTTTTAATCTCAAAAATTTGCCTACGGGTCTTGTAAAATAAATTTTGATGAAACACTCTGCTCGAACACGTAGAAAATATTTTGAAAAAATATCCCAACACATTTATATAAACCGTTAAGGGACTTAAACATAACCTTACAAAATCTGTCTCATGGAGGCTTTTCTTGTTGAAGAACTTTGATAATCGGATCCGTCTTAATGCTTGAATGATCTTGAATTATTCTTCAATTATTGTAGGGGTATATGACATACTCAATTGATAACGTACAATATAAAATAATGTCATTAAACTTTCTCCTACACCCTATCAACTTTGCCAATCAGGCTCTATCACTCCTTATCAGAGCGTGCATCGCTGTCCACGCCCGTTCTGGAGGTAAAGATATGGAATTGTCATAAGTATTGAACTAACTCCTATAGTTAGGACTGAAATTTCCATCTCAGATGATTGCTGACTGTCAGAGAATTAGTGTGTTGTTCTGCTCGAAAATGGACCCGAGAGTCAAACAATTGGGTGGTACTGACCGATGAAGTCAGCTTAGATGATGTGGTCCAGATCATAGTGAATTTATTTCAATAGATCGTTAATATTTACAATATATCCGATTTACTCGATGCTTTGAAACTACAAGGGTGGCTAGTCCCTTCACTTTTGCATCTCCCCATTGAATAGGAGGATTTATACGAAGAAGCCGTTGAAGTTGTGGAATTTATTAACTTTTATGGTAAGATAATGTCGTTGCTACCGGATGGGGGGACGAATTCAATGATTTAGAGAACGGTTCGAAAAAGGCTAGTCTGATAGTCAGCATATGTGGGATGATATCATTTAAGGAGCTACTAGGAGAGATGAACAAAGTGTCTGAACAACCTGAGATCGATGAGGAAATAGGGTTTCAACTTTTCCCCTCTTTCGTGACCCACATGACGAGGTCAGGTAGGCACTAACAAACCCCAAGCCGACAGCCATCAACAAACAATAAAGGAAAGGGTGTTGAGAATCTTCCTATGCTAGAAATGACCCTCGAGGAAAGTAAGATCCTCGATCGATTAAAGAAAACCTAAGACAACATCAATTTATGGGGACTCTTTATGTCTTCCCAGGAGCATTAGAATGCCTTGATCAAGCTACTTAGAGGACCCACAGTTCCTCCTTCTACCACGCCAGAAGAAGTAGTGAATTTTGTCGGATACTTAAAACGTGTACTAGAATGTTCTGCTTCTATGAAGTAGAAATCCCTAAGATTGGTCCATACCACAATTATGATCTCAACATCTTTGTCATAGTCATGGGAAAGACTATCTCGCTCTCTCTTATCGATAATGGGTCATCTCTGAATGTCTCCCCATTAAGAACCCTGAATTGTTTGGGACTAAAATTAAGCTACCTTCCTCCAACCTCTCTCGCAATTTGTGCCTATGATAATACCCGCTGAGAGGTGATAGGAACCATAAATCTTGCAATAAGGGTTGGCCCTATAAATATGGTTATTGAATTCCAAGTCATCGATATCCCAGATTATTTCAATCTACTGCTCGAACGACCATGGATCCATAGCATCAAGGTGGTGTCTGGTTCCCTTCATCAAAAATTGAAGTTCTTCACCAATGGGAAGGTTATCACCATCTTGGGTGATGATAACAATGCCAAGAATGCAAGCACCAGCAATTCAGTACCAGAGATACAGCACGGGACAAATAATATGCTTATGTGAGGTTTTTGAGATGAACCACTTCTACTCCTAGCATGGGAAGATTTCAAAGATAGGGTTTGACCATAATATAACCCTCATGGAAATATCAATGTAATCGAGAAGTTCAATAAGATGCACTCCATGCCTGGACTGGGGCTGGGACAAAGATTGGAAGGGATACTTGAAGACATTATGTTGAAGAAGGTTTTTCCTCCCTGTGGCTTGGGTTATCATCCATCGTCATAAGAACTCAGAATGATCCGTCATCCTCGACTAAAGATAATATTAGAAAGTGCCAAGACTATCTCGAGAGATTCCTTAAACGAAAGATTCATCAGAGAAGTTGAAGATTTCCCCATTTATGGCTTTCCTGAACCGTGTTGTGATCATTTGGACAAGAAGGTGAAACCTGGAATGGAAACCTTTATCCAATAAAGCTACATATGGGCCGAGGGTTCCCTGCATCAAGTGCAACCACTCATGGAAAAGAACATAGTTGATACCGGAGATTCTAAGGGAAGTAACTCCAAGGATTCATTGAATTTACAAATAGGGGATAGATCGTCGGATCCATCCCGTATGATCATAGTTGCCAATGAACCTCTCCTCAAATGGCATGATACACCTCTACCACCTGCTGATATTCTTCTTAACCCTGATGTTTATCCTCCTTCCTCTTCTCTAGTTGTTCCTCCGTAGTCTGATGTAATCGAAACCTCCTTTGATGAGGTTCTCAATGTTGTTTTTCCTATGAAGGAAATAAACAGAGATTTTGAGTATCTTGTTGTGCCTAACATTAACTATATTGATTCTAATTAAACTCTTGATGATGATGATTTTGCAAATGAAAAATTATTAACTGATCTAAATAAGGTTAAAAACAAACAACATAACCACGTTCAAGTTAATGAAGATGAAAATGTTATTATTAATCTCAATTCTAGTAGCTAACTACACGAGATTAGGATAAGGGCCACCCTTGACGAGCTTGAGGGTGTGCAACTTGAGGAATTACTAAAGCAATTTGTAGATGTATTCGCATGGTCCTACGATAATATGTCCGACATTGACCCTGGGATAACTCAGGATCAGATTCCTACTCTCCCCGAATGCAAACCAGTTAAATAGAAACTGTGAAAGCCCCATAATGAATGGTCGCTCAAAGTTAAAGAAGAAGTGGTCAAATAGTTGAATGTGGGTTTCATTTGTGTGATCAAATATCCCACATGTCTAGTAAATATCGTACCCATGCCGAAATCAGGAGGGAAGGTTTGCATGTGCGTCGACTACCAAGACTTGAATAAGGCTTCTCCAATGGGTGATTACTCGCTACCCAAGATCAACATGATTATGGACAATACGGCCAGTCACACTCTCAAGTCATTTGTTAATGGGTGTGCTGGATATAATCAGATCAAGATGCACCCAGATCATCAAGATAAAACTGCATTCATCACCCTTTAGGGAACCTTTTGCTACACTGTCATGCCATTTGGTCTCAAAAATGCAGGGGCTACCTACCAGAAGACTACCACAACCATCTTTCATGATCTAATACCCAAAGAAGTTGAGGACTATGTGGATGATATGATTATTAAGTCTAAGACTAGGAAAGGTCATGTTCCCACTCTTCAAAAATTCTTCAAACGATGGTGATAATATGAGATGCGACTTAATCCATAGAAATGTGTCTTCGGTGTTACCAAAGGAAAACTCTAAGGATTCATGGTTAGTGATAAAGGGATATAAGCAGATACTGCCAAGATCAAAGCTATACACAAAATTCCACCACCCCGAATGGAGAAGGAAGTCCGGGGATCCCTTGGAAAATTGCAGTATATTAGTCGGTTCATCAGTCAGCTGACTTCCATCTGTGAGGCCATCTTCAAACTCCTCCGAAAAGATTCAACCAAAGTTTGGAACGAATCTTTCCAAGGAGCCTTTGACTGAATAAAGTAATACCTAACCTGACTTATGGTACTCATGCCACCGCAAGTTGGTTTTCCCCTACTCCTTTACCTAACCATAACAGATACCACAGTTGGGGATTTGCTAGCCCAATACCTTGAAGAAACTTGCAAAGAGAGAGATATCTACTATGTTAGTCACAAGTTGGTTAGGTATGAAGTTAACTATATAGCTCTAGAGAAAGCATGTCCCACCCTTGTCTGGGTCACCCAAAAGCTACGACACTACATGCTCACCCTTCCCATCAAACTTGTATCCCAAATGGATCCCATAAAACACCTACTCGAGAATCCCACCTTGTCTAGCCAAATGGCTCGTTGGTTGATGTTTTTAGTCGAGTTTGATATTTTATATGTCATGAAGAAATCTATGAAAGTAAGATCCATCTCTGATTACCTTGTAGAGTACCTTATGGAAGAAGCCGATGTCTAGATTTATGAATTCCCAAATGAGAATATCCTTTGTTAATCACAAGAAGATCTTTGATGGTAAATTTTCTTTGATGGTGCTGCCAATAAGAAAGGGTATGGCATTGGGATACTCCTAATTTTCCCTGATGAGTCTCACACTCCCAATGCCATCAAACTTGATTTTCCTTACACCAACAAATGATGGAATACGAGGTGTGCGCGGTAGACCTGCCCCAAAGTTTCCCTCAAGAGAGGAATTTTATACCTCGATGTCTATGGCGATTCATCCCTCATAATTGATCAAGTGCTCAAAAAATGGAAAGTCAAGGATGAGAAATTCTTACCCTTCCATGCCCACGTAGAAGAGATAGCTTTCTAATTCTAAGAAATCACTTTCCACTACCTACCCAAAGGAAGGAATAACCTAGATGATTCCCTTGCTACCTTAGCCGCCATGATTGACATGCCCGAAGGAATAACCATGTCCCTTTTCCTTGTACAAAAGTAACATAAACCAACCCACTTCTACCACATCGATATTATTATAGAAGAAAACCCTGAGACAGCCAACTACTCGTACTATGATATTTGGCACCTCCTCAAGCATGGTAAGTATCCCCAAGGCTCTAAAAATAAAAATGGAGCAACCCTCTACAGACTGGCTGCCCAGTATATTTCCTGTGAGAAGCACTGTTTAAGAGAAACTTTGATGGCACCCATTTGCACGCATAGAAGGAGATGACATTGAATGGATGATGCAAAAAATCCAGAGTGGGGAATATGAAGCCCACATGAATGGTCATATGCTCTCCAACAAGATCATTCAACAGGCTTACTACTAAATTACCATGGTTTAGGATTGCACAACCTACGCCTGAAGATGCCTCAAATTCCAACGGTTTTCTAACCTACAACACTTGCTTCCGCGAGAATTGTACAACATGACTTCTCTTTGGACATTCTCCACATGGGGCATCGACATCATAAGGAAAGTTACACTAAAATCATCCAATGGGCATGAATTCATCCTAGTTCCCATTGACTACTTAACTAAATGGGTCAAAGCCAAGTCATACGGAGTGCTGAATGCCAAGAAGGTGGCCAATTTCATCCAAAAAAACATCATCTGTTGATATGGAGTCCCGCACAAGATAGTATTGGACAATAGGTTACACTCCGATGCGAGAGTTACAAAGGTGGTCGATGAGTATGGGATTCAGAAACACAAATCCTCTCCCTACTGACCTCAAACCAATGGAGAAGTTAAAGCACCTAATAAGAACCTCAAAGCCAACATCACCATAGTGATCAAGATTTATCGAGATTGGGCCGACAGGATCCCTTATGCCCTCTTGGGCTACCGTACTTCAGTTCAAACCTCTAATGGGGATACCCCTTACTCTCTACTCTACGACATGGAAGCAGTCATACCCCAGAGCTGGAAATCCCTTCATTCCGCATCATGCTAGAAAGCAAGGTTAGCAAGGAAGACTGGCATCAAAGTCATCTCGACGAGTTGTCACACATGGACGAAAGGAGGTTGAAATATCTGTATCACATACAAGGGTACCATCGTCGGATAGCACGATCATTCAATAAGAGAGTAAAAGACCGCAGTGTCCGAAAAGGGGACTTAGCCCTCAAAAAAATTATAGAGCCCATTTGGGACCCTAGAAGGAAATTCAATCCCAATTGGAGCGGACCCTACTTTGTGAAAAAGATTTTATCATGTGGCGTCGCTATGCTCACCAATCTTGATGGAGAAGAAATGGTGCGTCTACTCAACCTGGATTGCCTCAAGAAATTATACCCCTAACACAATATCTTGGCGCGCTATGATTCTTATCATCTACCTTCTATTCTTAATAAAAAAAAATTAATTACCCTCTATTCAGAACTACATAGGGCCTGATACTCTAAAAAATTATTTTTCTTTCAAAAATGAATTTTAGAAAATTTTCAAAACCCTTAGAGGTACGTTGGCAGCTCATACCTTTTACATGAGCACGACCCCTTATTTTTCACAAAATGCTATTATCTTCTTATCCTTGAGAATGACAGTTCATTTTAACGTATACATAAACAAAAGGATTATTTATGCCTTAGCAATTGGTATAGATAATTCAAATGCAAAACTCATCAAGAAGCACAACCTGGTGATCAAAAGCTCCTTTATTGCATTATTCAAAATTTTGGTACGATTACATTGGCATAGGGAGTGAAATAACTTTCCTTGTTAGCCTACCCCTACCTTACTAAAAACAAATAAAAACAAGTCACAATACAACCATAACAACTCATACATTATTCCCAAAACATAGAACCACACCCATTACAAAAACTTCACATGTCCTACCTGCAGCTGCCAGAAGAATTAGCCCCATCATCACCCACATCCTGGGGTCCCCAAACTTCCCCTACCTAAATATAGTGCCGTAAACGCTCCATAAAGCCATAAGCCCGGAATAGCTTAGGGAAAACCATAACTCCTCCATCTATGGTGTCAGATATGGTGAACCACCTTTGCCCAGTCTCTGCAACCAGCATCTTGGCGACTACCTTTCTCTACAACTAGTTCATATAGTCCCCTGAGATATGGCAGACTCTTACAACAGACTGGTATGGACGATTCGACGGTCGGCGACTCTCCCACATAGAGCCAAGTTGCATATGAATATGCTCTGTCAGATTCTCCATAAGAAAGAAGTCCAGTCTCCGTATCCTAACTAAATTGGCACAGAAGCCGCCAGGGAAAGTAGAAAGAGGTATGTCAGAGGCCTACCAACCGAACATATTGGTATTCTTCGAGTTTCAAAATGGTCAACAACTCCCCCCACCAGGGCACTGACCAGCTCAGGCCTCGAGCCCCGTGCTCCATAAACTAGTTTTCCTAGCTCTTGATGACCAGGATTACACTTGTGAAGTAGCGTGAGAAGAATTTTGGTACCGCCGGTAAAGGATACTCAGGTGGGTCCGCCATATGGAACCTCTCTGATAGCCGCATGAACAACATTATTGGGCTACCCCTCATAAAGTCATAACGACCTTCCTGCCACGCATCTAGACCATTCGAAGTCTCCGCCAGAATCACTGTTGTAGGATTGTGATGTTATGACATCCAAGAAATGATATCTTCAAGTTAGGGATCCATTAGTATTTCTACAGTTACCAATAGAAGTTTTGAAACCAGGCCTAGAATGATGGCTCGAGCATAGATAGCTTCACAAACATCCTGTAAATGTACAGGCCGTAGCATCGTAGGAAGATAAATCACTCCTCCCATGACCAACGACCTGGTTGTCGAAGGTGAAATGTGGAGAAGTCCCACCGACATCTCCCTAGGGGACCGGTAAAACTCAAGCATAGTCACTGCAACGCTGGGATTTATCCCCAACATGGCAAAAAACTCTTCATAGGTCGGACATATTTCATCCAACCAAAAACGAAAGACATGGTCTTTGGGGCACCAGAACTCAACCACCTCCATCAACATATTCCACTCTATGGGCCTATTATTCCATAAAGAGTCTTACCGCATGTTGAAAGCGTCGTAGTCAATGTTATAGGAGCACATCGCTTCCAAGGTTTCGAGGTAGTTTGAAAACTCAACACTACCAGGGAGAGCTATATCACAAAATAAGAAGATAGTGAGCAAAGAAGAATGTGAAGAAGAAGGAATGTGGAAGTGTGAAGAAAAACCTTTATCTGCACCCCTATTTATACTTTAAGGCTTTCAAATAAAGACAAGGAACCCCACAGAAATCGGAGGAAAACTTACCCCACCAAGTACTAAACAATTTAAGAAAGTACAATCAAAGCCTTGGATTGAGTGGACTGGACTGACATGCCCATAGGAAACCTCCTATTTTTGGGGAAATTCCCTTTTTCCCTTTTTAAAAAAAAACTCAATAAAAATAAATTTTATCTTAAGGAAATTTTGAATTTCCTTAACCTTATGTTTTTACTTATCCCATTTAAAATAAAAAAATGCTCCTATCATTTTAATTCTTTTTATGGTCTCAGCAGCAAAGTAAAAAAGATCATGTGCATTATTCACTAAAAATAGAAATTAATAAAAATGTCATTTCATTCGCATAGATATTTGTTGTGTTACATTAGGTTTACAGGAAAAATAAAAAATACAATGAGACTCAGCCTGAACCCACCTACTTTTTCTCTCTCTCACTCACATTTTCTCTATCCCTTCACCTAAAAATCTCTCTCTCTTTCTCTTCTCCTTCTTTCTCTCTCTAAGATCCTCCTTCCCTACGATGCACTCTCTTTCCTCTACGACGGGATGACGTGCCACCACTCCCCGAGCCATACCCTTCCTCAAACGAGGAAGACGACACCAAATAATAAGGAATTGGAATCATATCCTGAATGTGGGAAGTCACCGAAGATATCCAAACCTTAATATCCCTCATCCAAGTGGTGGAGACCCGGATATCCTGCAAAATTTAACAGAAAAGAGAATATCAATCGATTTGGGGAAAGAAATCAAGAAATGAAAAAGACAAAGAGATGAAAAGTATACCTCAGGTCGAAGGACCTCCTCTATCAAGACCAACTCCTCTAGATCCATCGCATTAGGACGGTGAAGCATATGCACCTACCCTCCATTTTCCCATCTAATGTTGTAAGTAGGAGTGGACCGCCATACAAAAGGAGCCTCCGAAGTCGTCGCCGCTGGTGATGTCGATGCACCGCCTATGATGTGGGAGGATCCCACCGGCCGACTGAAGTCCACGCAGGGAAGAGGCATCACGTCATATATGTTGGTAGTCATCAAACATCTTGACATAAAGTCCATATAATCATACATCACCGTCGTGTCGATATATGATGAGTAAGGCTCATCCATCATCGTCGTTACCCGTGCATCGTCCGACATCTCTCGCACTCGCCTCATATACACTCAGGGATTTGTCAGTGGCACCATGAACTCATCCTACATAATCTGTCAAACTACTCTCTCCCCGAGGTACCAAGAGTGGCCCAACTCATGCGTTAGCAAACACCGCATCTACACATGTCCCCCAGTCCAACCCATATGTGGGATAGCCGCCCCTAGGGATATAAGGTCACCTGCAAATTCCCCAGAAAGTACAAAAGATCAATATCTGGAAAATATCATCAAAGTAAATACAATCTCAAAATAAAAAAAAAAAGAAATAAAATAGGACTTACCAGCTCACTCGTCAGGCCATTCAAGACTTGACGCACAGATTCTAGAGAAAGAGACTTCTTCGACTGCCAGTTGGACTTCTGCCACTGGTACATCTGGCAGAATTCCCCAACAGACTTGTCCTTTAAATCCATCAATTGGGGTGTTAAACCCAATAACCTCATAGAACCACGTCTGCAAAAGGAAAAAGGCTAGCAATTAAGAAATCAAGAATAAAACGAATGAAGGAAAAATGTGAGTGCATAAAAGAAATGTTATAAATAAAGAATACCTCAAGATATGTGGACCCAGTAAAAGATTTCTGGCAGCACTGACTGAACGTATCAAGATAATAATAAAGGTTTTCCAAGGTTAGGCTCCCCTAGTCATAAAGAAGGATGTTCGAAAACACCCACAAGAATGGAAAAAACCACAAATGGACGACGTCGCCACTTGTCGCCACCAAGAAACCCCCCAACACCAGTAGAATAAACAAACGGTCCATCTGTCGCACCTGCCGCCCATTTCTCTCTTTAATCCTCCTCTTCAGTAATAACTCCCCCAAAAGGGACAAACGAAGAGGGTCCCCAGAGACCGCCCTCTCCACATAACCCAATGCAGCTGTCAGCGCCTCCGGCATCACCCTCAAAGTCCAATCCACCTCAATCATCACCCCCTCGCAATCTATCCCAGCAGCTATTGCACATCTATGGGAGTCTCCGCCATCTTCCCAAAGACAAAATGAAAGGTGTGGGTGGTGTCCCACCACCTCTCCCCCAGAGCACAGAGAAAAGCCGTAAAATGAGGCGTCTCATCCAATGCAGATGCTAATCTTCCAAAATCGGATGATGGCACCATCCAATGCACCATAAACGGAAGGTGCGCCTAAATATCCTAAAGCCCCATCGTCCCTCGAGCACACATAGTCGACATAGAAACAACAGACTGTCAAAAGTAGAAAGAAAAAACCCTTGTCAAAATTCAATAAATAAGGAAATATTATTAAGAAAAAACGAAGAGAATACCAAATATCACCAATACTTACATAACCACAAGGGTTTACCACCCTAGAACAGCGATGATGCGAAGACTCACACAATAGAGTCTGATCATCTGCCATTGGCTTGAATGAGTCAAAAGAGTTTTCGTTGCCCAAAGCAATGAGCACCCTAACCCTCTATTCAAAGCATTCACAATAGTCAGCATCGAGCCATGCCATGTATGTTACGCTACTTGAGAACTCAACCATATTTTGACTTGGTAATGTTAGAACAATTTTCATAAGGTAAATGCATAAGAAGACAAGTTAGAAAGCTGTGAAAATGAGAAGAACCCGCCCCCTTTTTATAGAGGGCCAAGGGGCATGCTGATCGGCATCTCCCTGCCACCCACCGATTGTAAAAATCCCTCCACCTACTTGAGGTACCCCAGAATACCATGCCACTATCATTTGTCACCCTCCCAACCATGCCGATCGGTACCCTCTTTCAAATTCTTTACAACAACTCCTAGAAAATCCCAAAAAATCCCAAAAAAATTCCCAAACTCCCATATGGTTTTTAGAACCTCTTTCACCAAGGAAAAACATATTTACCACACTCATTTTCATGGAAGAACTCTTATATCCCTAGATGGATTCCCAAAATTGATTTCATGTCTCCCCAGCAACGTCCCCAAAGGAAACCACTAAAACAAAGAAATTCCCCAGCAAAGAAAAACCTCGGATCATTCCTTCTTCCCTAGCGGAACCTAAAATCAAATCCTCCCCCAAATCCCCAGCATAACTACAGGAGACATATCCCCAGTGGATTCTCCAAATTTTCCCAAGAAAATTTAAGCCCTCAGAATTGGCTTTGACCCGCAGAATTGGTCACCTCTATCTTAAGCACACAGAATTGTCTTTAACCCACAGAATTGGTCACCCCTACTTAAGCCCTAAGAATTGGCTTCAACCAGCAAAATTGGTCGCTTCTACTTAAGCCCACAGAATTGGCTTTAACCCACAGAATTGGTCACCCATATATTAAGCTTGCAGAATTGGTGGCTTCTACTTAAGACCTCAGAATTGGCTTGGACCCACAGAACTGGTCACCCCTATCTTAATTCCATAGATTTGGCTTTGACTCACAGAATTGTTAACCCCTACTTAAGCCTTCAGAATTGGTTTCGACCCGCAGAATTGGTCACTTCTATTTAATCCCACAGAATTGGCTTCAACCCTCAGAATAGGTCATCTCTAACCTAAGCCCTCTGAATCGGCTTCGACATGCAGAATTGGTCGTTACATCTTAGGTCCTTAGAATTGACCTCAACCCACAGAATTGGTCGCTCCCTACCTTTGACCTCAATCATCAACCCCTTTTAGGTCCTCATAATTGACCATCCCCAGCATTCCCTAAGGTCCTCATAATTGATCTCGACCCTCTGAACCGATCACCCTCATCCCTTAGGTCCGCAGAATTGACTTATTTCCAAAAACATCATGTGGTATCTATTCGACGACTTTCTTTTATTCCAAACTCACCCACCGAGGGTCTCTGTAGAAACCATATTATAGGACCCCCTAAATCTCTCCTTAGGTACAACACCTTTTCATTTCATTACAAATCCTAGGTCACACTCCGAGTACAAATCTAGAGGCCACCGGGCGCTCATGTGACTCATTGGGTTCCCGTTAACTCTATCATTAGAACAAAATGTCTTTAAATTCTTGAAGGGAACAAAATCCCTTTCCAATACTCCGACCCGTTCAAGAAATGACATAACCATTTGGACGAATGATCAGTTTCCACCCAAAATTGATCTGGAGGCCACCGGACTCTTTTGGGCTCCGTTTGATCGAAGTCAACTCTTTAAATCGAATGATACTGAATGAATCTCCAAATGGTAATGAATACCCTTTACAAAGTTCACCCCAAGAACAATTCTGACTTACGGTGCGGACGAATGATCCGTTTTACCCCTAGAGGTTACCAGGTACTTTCGGGCCCTGGTTGATAAAGGTCAACTTTTTTGAACTGATTAGAACTCTTTGGAATGTCAAAGTAAATCTCCTAACCTTTCAAATGGTCCTTCTTGTGTGTGATTCTAACTTACCATGCGGGCAAACGATCCATTTCCGTCCCTCGATCTCCCATCCAAAGAATCGACGTGTGATTCCGAGCCATATTTGACCCAAAGTCAACTCCCAAACCTGAGAGTGGTCCAAGTACTCTTGAAGGTCTTTAAAGTACCTTTCTAACGGTATGACCCGCTCAGAATTTCGATTAATGGATTACGTTCTACGATCATTTTTCCATAAAAATCTGAACGAGACTGTCAATTGGCAGGTCTAGTACCATGCCTATCGATAGAATGTCTAGGGTCACCTTCCAATAGGTAGTACTAGGGCTATGACTATCGGTAACCCCCGACCCTATAAAAATATGGCATGATCTCACTACCAAGCACACCAACAGAAGAGATCCATCAGCATCACTGACTGAGTAACATTCTATCAAAATCAACGAAGTTCCTCCATGTTAAGTTCCATTCAAACTTTTATTCCCATCCTTTTCATACCCAATTTATCAAAAATATAATTCTCTCTCATTCCACATTCATCTCACATTCAAGGGAGCTCATCCAAGATTAAGGATCAAGCTTCAAAGAAGGTCCAAATCCGTCCCTTTATCTTTAAATTCCCTGTTTTTTCATAAATCTCATTAGATTAATAATCTAGTTCTTACTTTAGTCCATACACATTAATATCTACATTTTTATTAGTATATTTCACATAATTTATTTTCTATATAAAAAAACAATCAAAAAGAGGGTTATAACCATAAATTACGAACGGGATTATCCATCACACTTTATTAAAACTAAACAACATTTTTTTACACAAACACATATAATAAAATTCCATTCATATCTATGGGATAAACCCCACCCCTATGCCACATCTGAACTACGTGGACTTTGATGCCTTTATAGGCTATGTAGGCATTTCAGATTAAAACTCGAGACCCGAGTCCAATTTTCTAATTTTTCAATTTTTCTAAATTCCTCATATTCTTGTATTAATATACACATTATGTCTATTACCGTTTTATCCAGTACATATTATCGTTTCATAATAATGATCAATATCGTGATAAACGCATAAATCATATTTTTTATATAAATTATTCTGGGTACATTCCTATGGATGACCTCACTCTACCTTTCCCATGGTATGAGTTAAACCATTACAATCCCCATCATATATACACGCACACACACTTCATGGAGAAATAAAGGAAAATAACAACATAATCCCATGAGAGACCGAAAGGGCAGGATGGGTGTCTAACACCTTACCATTTCGTAACTTTGCCACGAACCCTCAAATTATTAGTTTCGTATGCATCAGTTTGTCTTTGATGTTTCTCTCTCGAGGCAAAAACATCTTATTTTGCCTGTTTTGTGAAAAATTAGTTAGCGACTCCATCTCTTTACATTTACCCCACACCGACGATGGCCGAAGTGTTCCTAAGTTTAAAAAGGGTGCGAGACCTTTCGGAATCCCTGCCCCTGGCGCGCAATCTCGATCGGGGTGGCCAAACTATGATAAGCACCAAATGGTTGCTCGGACAACTACACTTGGCCAATAGAAAAATCCATGATTGTTGTAAAGTTAATGTGTACTATGATAATCACCGAATGGTTGCTCGGATAAGCTCACTTGGCCAACAAAAATCCTAGTCCCAGAAATTGTGACTGATGCCTAGACCAAGTATACTATGATAGCACCGTATAATTTCTCCAATAAGAACACTCATCCCAAAGATAAGGTCCTCTCTTTTTCCTTTTCATAAGGAAGAAATTCAAAAAAATGGAGTAAAAGTGAGGCCACCTAATAGAATGTGCTTGTGCTTTTCTAAGCATGGCACCAGATGGTTGATCATTGTAGTATCTAATGTGGTGAAACTTAAATAGTAAGCCTCTTGTTTTCTGGGGGAGAAAATAGAAGAACTTTTTTTTCAAAGGTGATGTAAAAGATTCCGTGCTTTTCTAGTTCGTGGATTAATTCAAATTTCACTACCTCGTCACTTAATTGAAGATAATAATTGGCTATGTGTGCTGGTTATGATTTTTCCTCTACTTGTACTTGTATAATTCAAATCCTTTAGTAGTCTATTTTGTGTGCTTCGTCGTTTTACACCCCATGGCCGAAAAATGTCCGTTACGGGACTACATTGGTCATCTCTCCTCCTCTCGAATCTACTTGAAGTTGAGCTCGAGTTATAACCATACACTCTATTCAGTGGATTTAACTCTCTCACTCACACTATTGATACTCTTGCATTGCCCATGAATGCCTCTCATATTCCACCGCCTTTGATGATGAGTGTCAACGAGTCTAATGCTTTGACGTGCACCGATTGCTTTCCAGTTAATCACTTGTCCCATGAATGCCCATACCTTCATTTTCCATCTAAACCAAGGGTATTCATATGACACTATTTCGGAACCCACTTTGACCTATTGTCATTACCTATCCAATACCAAGTTGAATGAACAACCAAGATTTTTATGGAGTCTTGATCACCTTACCACACAATATGAATCCTAACCCCATGTTATGGATCCTCATGATTTTCGATTGCCATCATGGAAACCTAGTGCATCCTATCCCGATCAATCCACTCACTAGACTCTCCGTGATTATTAAACTTTTGACCTCATAGAGGATACCCTCTCATGTAATATGAACTTGGCCATGTTCCCCACCACCACATCTTAATAGGGTCAATAGCGAGTTATCTCCACCTCCACCACCACCACCACCACATGCGAACACTTCACCACCACTACCCACATCCTGTCTTGAAAACCTATTGAAAAAGTTCATCCTCGAACACGGGCAAGCTACTAAATAACAAAATTAAGCCCTTCAATGGCTTGAACCATGCTTAAATGAATTTGAGTGTGCGACAGAGTCATATTTCTCCCCAAGTCAACCCATTATTTCACACATGTGGAACGATGATGGGTCATCTCGTGACACGAATTTTGAGTGTAACCAACCATATCACCCTGAGAATATCAAAATTGAGACCACATTATGGTCCCCGACCCAAGGCTGAAAATTGTGTTGACATGTCCATCCATTGTGCAAATGATCCCCATCCTGTATAATCTAAAAATATACCTGAGTTTACAACCTTTGAACCCATTGTTTTCGTCTCTAAGGCACCCATTCTTATAGGTTGGCTCTGTCTACAAGTGATCCCAGATTCTCCAAGATTGAATAAGAGATGGTTTTTCCCCTCTTGATATGGATCCATTCCATAAATGCTTGGCTCACTTTGAGTTTTCTTTTGATGTTGATTCATATATCGCAGATCTTAATGCCTCATTAGACTCTTCCACCACCAAAAATTGTGACTTATGAGAGGATATGTTGATCTCCCATTCCTTTTATACCTCACTCCCCCTAATGAGTGCCATCGAGGATCACTCCGAGCCTATGATGAGTGTGTGTCTCCTACTCTCATGTTAGAGCATCATCCCCCACTCATCATCCCACCCGACTGACCTATTCTCCTTTCTAACCCACCACCTAGTTTGTAAATTTTTATTATACCTCACATGTTCCAATTTATGTATTTAGGTCCTCACTTTAAGTCGCCCTCCACCCTTGAGCTCCACGTTCCCTCTCATAAATGTTTCCTCCACCCTGCCATACATAAGAGTGATTGTGGTGACATTTAATCTCAATGTGACATAGATCTTGTTATTTTTCATCCACCACTCACCTATCATGGTGATTTTTCTATTCGCCAGCTCTTTGAAGGGTCACGACATGATGATTTCCCTTGTCCATTTATAGAACGATCATGTGATTTCTATCATAATTACCACATCCTTTCACCTTCCTCACCAAACTATGCACCAAGATTATAGGGCCCTTATTGCCCTGGACTTTAGGCTTAATAAGGCCCGTGATCAATGCCTTTTCATTATCACCCTTACCTTTCTTCCTTATACCCTTCTCCCCACCCACCCTTGGTCCATCAAAGAATCACATCGCGTGAAGTACTTTGTCATATTAATGCATTTACCTGCAACCTTTATCTAATAAGATTGACTTTTCAGTATTGTTTGGGGGTGACCCCCATCACCCACATTCTGCCACCCTATTCTATCCTGGTTTCTATCTTATTTTTGGGTGAGTTCCATTTGGTCTCGCTAAAGACATTAAGCTTAGAGCTACTGAGAGGCAATCCGTTGTGTCTTGTTTCAAAGTACGAGTTTTATCCGATTTTGGGGTGGTATTCTATCCTCCTCCTCCCCCCCCCCCCCCCCCCGAATTATTTTTGTATGTTGTATAAACTTGCACATATTTTTGTGTCGCCATTATTCTTTAGGTTCTAATTGGTTCCATTACGCGGGACAAATTTCATTAGCAGTTTATTATGGTAATATCTTTCATACCTTGTACTTTACATTTCACATATTCTTTTAACATCGAGGATGATGTTCTCTTCTATTTTGGGGTGGGGAATTGATCAAAATCGTACAACTTTTGAAAAAATTATTAGAAACAAGTCATTTTAAACTTTTTTGGTGCAGTTTATCTTCATTTTTTATGACGTGATTTGTTTATCATCCCTCTTTTAGAAGTCTCGGATTACCCTTGTTGAAAAATGAAATTATTCTTTCTACTATATAATTACACAATACCAATGCATACTTCAACTATGAATTCCTAAACTCGATATATTTTCACTTACCATGTTTTACAATCAAAAGTTGAAGAGTAACAACCTTCTTAAGAGAGCCTTAAAAGATCACTACTGGAGACTTAAGGCATTGAGTTTTGAAATATTCACCTTTTCGAGTGTTTTTATGTCATCTTAGAGTCACAAGCTGACCTAACTTTCTTTGGGTACCGCACTTAGTCGTTTCATAGACTCATTATTCTTAATTTTTTGCATAATCACTAAGAATGACATCACTTTTGAGTTGTAAGAAATGTATGTCTTGTAGTTTTCCTTGAGCACCAAATCAATTTTTTACTAAAACACTCACCATTTTTCCATTACTATTCACTTCACCCATTATCTCTCCATACTTACCTTGTCCTTATACATTACCCACACCATCCATATATCATTTTCCATGACTACCATCATTGAAAAGATTGATTGAAATTGCAGACGTAAAAATGTCTTCATTAGTGCTATGAAAAGAAAAGCTCATCACAATAAAAAATGAAATAAAAGAAAAATAAATAAAAATAATAGAAAAATAGAAAAAAAAATGCATGCAATCATAATTTTATAAAATGATGATATTAGTTGTTCAAATTGTATTTCATTGTTGTCAAAAACCCAACCATCATATCATCCATCTTCCCAATCTCATTTTCCCCTCATCCATTATATAGACCCCATTTTTACCCTTGGTGACGTATTCGGGCGAATGAGAAGACTATATGGTGAATAACTCAACATTCTCAACATAGTTATTAGAATTCCTTCACGAGATTAATTTCTTTCATATATCTGTCATATCTTACAATTTTGTGATACGTATAAACTTGATTACATTTACTCACCTCCTCACACACTAGAGAGATGCACTTTACCCAAATCTTAGAGAATTCATTTGAGAAAGATATATATCCACCAAGATTTTAAAATGTTGATTCTAAAAGGTAATCTAGGAATTAATCTTATGAGACTTAATATAGTTTCACAAAACACAAACTGAGTTTTTTAGGAAGGATTATGCCTTTCGTATTATATAATTTTATTTCATACAGTGATAGTTGAACATTTTATCCCATGAAGTTTTTATGGATGGGTTGCATAACTTTTCATCATCTAATAAGAGATTGTCTTTCAATAATGTTTCAAATTTTTTGGGTATATTCACTGCAAACCCCCATGAGACGACACTCATCTTTTAGGTCAATGGTTTAATGGCTTGTTGTGCATGCTAAGTGCTATTGCAAGAGCCTATGGAAGTGGCGCACTTTTGCCTACTTATCTTATCTTTCTCTCTATTTTTGGTCTATGACTAGCAATGTTCTATTTAGGGCACTTAAAAATGTTAAAGTTATACTATAAATCGAGGCATGTTAATTATTAGTGTGGCCATCCCTCCGGGATTTTTCACTCAGACTCGGCAGTTTCCCGTCAAAATTTTGTGAATGATCCCATCGAAATTTTGTGAATGATATCATAAATAGAGGCATTTTTTGTTGTGAGAAAATGTGTTGAATGATCCCATCGAAATTTATAGCTGTAACACTCTTTTCCTTTATTTTCGGTTTTTATAGAAAATAAAGTATGTGAAATATAACAAATAAATGATGGCATGTTAATGTGTATGTTCTAAAACAAAAGCTAAATTGATAATTTATATAACTAATGCGAAAATAAAGAAATTTAAAGAGAGAATGATATTTTGACCTTCTTTGGGGACTTTAAGCTTGATCTTGATCCTTTATGAGCTCCCTTAAAAATTGAAATTAATGTTGGATGAGAGAAGAGGAGAATTTTTCTAGATTGAGTATGATAATGATTGGAGAAAAGGAGAATTTTTCTAGATTGAGTATGAAAGATAGATATGGATTTTACACAAGGAAACTTCGCTCATTACATAAGAATGTTGCTAAGATCGCTGATATTGATGGATTTGAGGTCTACTTGGGAGTGATCTCATTCCCTCCTTATATAGGGTAGGGGAGTTCTTATCATCATATCCCTAGACCTATCAATTAGCAGGTGACCCTAGACATACTACCGATTGGCAGGGAAATGGACCTGCCAGTCGGCAGTCTTGTACAGATTTTTCAAAAAAATGGTCATAGAATGAAATTAGTAAATCAAAATCATGCACGGGGCATACAATTAAAAGATTAATTCAGATGGCTTCCAGAGTCCTTCGGGTCGCTCTCGGGTCCAGGAGTTGACTTTGGGTCAAATGGGGCTCGAAAATGATCGTCGGTCCTTTGGACAAGAGATCATCGAACGGTAATGGATTGTTCGTCCAAATCATAAGTCATAATAGTGCACGGGTCATACCGTTGGAAAGGTTGTGCAAGGAACTTCAATGTTCTAAAGAGCTTCTCTAAGTTCGCAGAGTTAACTTTGGTCAAACAGGGCCCAAAACACTCGATGACATTTAAGAGTAAAATGGATTATTCATCCGTACCATAAATTTGATCCACGCATAGAGTGGAACATTGGAAGGGGTTTTAAATGTCCTTTGAATATTCATTCAACCTCGTTCGAGCTAAATGGTTGACCTTGTCAAACGAAACTCGAAAGCGCCTGTCAGCCTCTGAATTAGTTTTCGGGGGGAAACAGATCGTTCGTCCAAAAGGTTATGCTGCTGCATGCACGGGGTAGACCATTTGAAAGTGGTTTTAGTGCTTGTTAACGCAAAAATTATCCATCTACGAGGACCAATCAGAAAAGGAAACATGTTATCCGACGTGGCAATATTCGACACCCGAGGAGAGTTGGTCGGCATCCGAGGAGAGTTGGTCGGCACCTGAGGAGTGTTAGTCGGCACCCGAGGAGAGTTGGTCAGTACCCGAGGAGAATTAGTCGGCACCGAGGAGAGTTGGTCGGCACCCGAGGAGTGTTAGTCGGCACCCGAGGAGAGTTGGTCCGCATATCAACCAGGAAGATCAAAGGATAACTATGCATTTAATGTGCATTAATGAAGATGGCAGCGCATTTAATGAGCCTTAATGTACATTTATACTATATTAATAGATGGCAACACATAGCATACCAAGCAATTCAACAGTTAGATTCATTGAATTTAGACATAAATGTCTACATATAATGAATCTCTTTATCTCCCATCACTATAAATACATGTATCCCCTTAGCCAAAAGGGGGAGGAGATCCGGGGAAACCTAGAAACTCCATACACAAGATGCACATCCTTTATCTCTCTACACCCTATGGTGCTATTGTAAACCCCTGTGAATAAAATAACGGTGGACGTAGGCTTTATTCATAGCCGAACCACTTTAAAAATCTTTGTCTCTCATGTGCTTGATTGGATTTCTTTTATCTATTTATCTGTGATCATAAAAATGGGATTCGGTCCAGTTTTTTGCATCAACAGATTGGGGCCATCTGTGGGAACGTGTTACACGCATTGTTCTCCATCAAAAGCTAAGTTTTTATTTTCTCTATGTATAATCAATTATACATACATCTTTTGATTCAATCATGATTTTTATGTTTATACACATAAATTAATTGTCCAATTTTTATCTGCAAAATATTGCATATCATGATTTTAAAATCATAACTGTTAGGTTAATTCTTATTTAGAAATCTGAAAAATAGTGGATTTCATAAATCATAACTGTTTGCTTGATTCTCAAGTTTCAATTTTATATCATGGAATAAATATTTTAAATGATTACATATACCAATATATGTGACGGTGGTAAGATTTGATAATTTTCATTATAAATTTTGTAAGATCTTTGATGACTATTCAAATTCCCATTACAATTTTAATCAGAGAATGGGAAAAGGTTAAAGACGATAAAAAGTTTTCTCATGGAAATCATGACCCAGATCTACTTTCTCTCTCTTTAAGTTTGAGTCTCTTTGCATTCATTTTTATGAACTATATACTTAATTTGGTTCATCTTCCATCTATGTCAATAAAGTCGAATTGATTGATTTTTGATATAAATTTGGTAATAACTTCGATCATTCACCATATTTTTATCTCTCCAAATAGGGAATAGGAAGGGATCAATATAAAAAATAATTTTCTCTCACCTGAAAAATCATTACCCACCTTTTGTAAAAGAGGATCAGTAAAACAAATCATGACCATATCAAGACTCTGGGCACAAATTTGATATGTTGGCCCCTCGTTCATCACATCACAGGGTTTCTTTGTCAAAATCACACGATCTAGTGGATTAGATAATTATTCATTTAATTAACATTCTAAATGCTTAAATTTTTCATCGAATGTTATTTTTCTGATCTAAGGATTCAAGATATTCTGGTCAGCCATCTATATTGTTGGTCGGCATCATCTTGGGCCATATTTTATTAAAGAGAAGCTTAACCAGACCATTTTTGTTTGTCGAAGATAAGATGTGAAGATCCATCAGCAACATTGAAATAATTTTATCCAACTACGAGGTATCTTATTGTTGGTCAGAGACTCATATTGTAGCTCGGTGGAACCAATTGTAGGTCGGCGATCATCTACTTTTTGATCGACGACATCTCAGGCTTGTTCAGAGGGATCAATTTACTGGTCGGCAACTATCCAACCATCCAATTCTTGGTCGGCGACATCTGATGTTGTTCGGTGACCATCCAACAGATGGTCTGCAATATCAATGCACCATTTTTTGTTGATCGGCGAAATCGCTCTGCTGGTCGGGGACCATTTGCTTCTTGGTCGTCATCATGTATTCTGCAACTTGAGACGTCCATCCCCCAAAAATATTTTTAAAACCAACTTATTTTTGGTCTTTTACTTAAAATTAAAATGCCTAGCATTTTTTATAAAAATCTGCCCACATGACACATTTGGCACAGAACATATTATTTCATATTTTGAAATTTTTATGCTGATACACATCACATATTGTTTGGCTAAATAATTATTCTCATGACAATAATTATTTGATCTAGCCTTGACAGGTGCTCGGGCATCTTATTAAAATTTCATAGGGATGAGATTCAATCCCGATGAAAGCTCTCGTAAACCTCTAGAAAGTAGTATTGCTCGACATCAGGCAATTTTGCCTCGACATATCAGCCAACATATATTATTTCATTTTTTGAAATTAATATTTTTATTTCTCAAGCATATACATATCATATATTGATTGGATGAGTAAATTATTCTCATGACTAATCAATTCAGCCTACACATATGGTAGAGCAAGTTGTTAATTTTTACAAGTACAAGATTCAACGCCGACGAATGCTGGGAAACAATCTGGAAACTATTATCATTGCTCAGCATTATGAAATTTCACCTCAGCAAGGAACTATATATTTTATTATTGCTATGATATCTGCTCTAGCACAAATGATTCTATATATCCATTGGGATTCATATTCTATATTCATCTCAACATGGAGCCCGGCAAGATACTCATTATATATTTAGCTCCGAGGAAAAGATACAACAGTTATTATATTTCACCCCCAACGGATAGTTGGTCGGGGAAATTCTTATTTATATTCAGGCCCAGATATCGGCTCAAGCACAAATTATTCTATATATCCCTTGGGATTCATATTATATATTCATCTCAACATGGAACTCGGCGAGATACTTATTATCATATTCGGCTCCGAGGAGAACTATAACATTTATTATATGTCACCCCCAACGGATAGTTGGTCGGGGTAATTCTTATTTATATGCAGGCCCAACAAAGTTCTCATCCATATTCTTATGTTCTGGAAAATATTATTCTTATTCAGCATTATGCAATTGTGCCTCAACAAGATACTTATTCAGCTTTAAGGAGAATTACAACGTTCGTTGTGTTTCACCCCCAACGGATAGTTGGTCGGATAATTCTTATTTATATTCAGGCCTGACAACGTTCTCGGCCATATTCTTATGTTCTGGAAGATCTTATTCTTGTTCGGCATTATATAATTCTACCTCGACAGATCAACGGGGCACTTTATTATTCTTTATATCTATTTGGATGCATATTCTATTCTTATTTCAGCATAGAGCTCGACGAATATTTATAATCATATATTCAGCTCCAAGGAGGTCTTCAACATTTATATTATCTTATTCCCAACAATCTGTTGGTCAGCTGCAAGGATGTCTCCAGCATATATTATTTTATTCCCAACAATCTGTTGGTCAGCTCAGAGGAGGTCTCCAATATTTATATTATCTTATTCCCAACAATCTGTTGGTCAGCTCCAAGGATGTCTCCAGCATTTATATTATCTTATTTTCAACAATCTGTTGAGGAGGTCTCCATCATTTATATTATCTTATTCCCAATAATCTGTTGGTCAGCTTCGAGGAGGTTTCCAGCATTTATTATATCTTATTCTATTCCCAACAATCTGTTGGTCAGCTCCGAGGAAGTCTCTATCATTTATTATCAAAAATGTATTCCTCCGGGAAGTAAAGATACCTATATTCCTCCAGGAATTAAAGCTACCTATATTCCTCCGGGAAGTAAATCTACCTATATTCCTCCGGGAAGTAAAGCTACCTATATTCCTCCAGGAAGTAAAGCTACATATATTCCTCCGGGAAGTAAAGCTACCTATATTCCTCCGGGAAGTAAAGCTACTTGTATTCTTTCGGGAAGTAAAACTATGTATTCCTCCGGGAAGTAAAACTATGTATTCCTACGGGAAGTAAAACTATATATTCCAAAAAAATGCTAACTTATGTTGGTTAGGAAATAAATCTATTCCCAAAAATGTCAACTCAGGTTGGTCGGAAATAAGAAGCTGTCAACTAGAGTTGGTTGGAAACATTTTATGAGCATGTGAAAGCGATCAAGCAAAAAGCATTCAAAGTTCACATTCCACACTTGGGGGCTCTATTACAGATATATTTGTTCATTCGGTGGCACATTCTCATAACATCATGAAGTCTAGCATCAGATTCAGCCCCAACTAATTATCATTGAGAAGTTATTTTTCTTGCTCAGGAGCTAATTTTGCTTATAAAGTTCAGGAGGCATATTCAGGAGTTATTATGCACATGCTATTGAAGTTCAGGAGGTATATTGAAGTTCAGGAGGCATTCAGAAGTTCAGGAGGCATATTCAGAAGTTATTATGCACATATTATTGAAGTTCAGAAGTCAAATTCAGCATCTACAGCACTGAGATCTTTACTACTACTGTCCCGACCAACATTGAAGAAGAAGTTGTATGAAAATGTTTCAAAGTCCACCACTAGCTTGGAACTAATCAGATTGAAGAGTTGGGTTCAAAATCTAGTATGTTACTCGACAAAGTATTCAGAGGAGCATAAATCAAAAGAATCAATCACGTGAAGTTAGCACTCAGTTGCTCGGCACAGGAGGGAGTTGGTCGGCTAGCAAAACAATCAACATACTTGAAGATTATGACAAGCTACAAGCTGCATACTATGGCATGGATGCATCCAAATTCCCAGGGGTGATACATAGCATACGAATTTCCTCAAAAGAAAGATTAGCAACCATCGATCAGCCTGCATCATATGTCGTCCAGGAGATAATGCACTTTATGTTGAACAAAACAAGAAGGTAGATCAAGAATTTCATGAGCACCGAGCAACACTGCAGAATAAATACTCCATCCTTTTAAGTAAACCATCAAGCATGGAGCATTGGGGGATTCTGTTAACGCAAAAATTCTCCATCTACGAGGACCAATTAGAAAAGGACACATGTCATCCTACGTGGCAATATTCGACACCCGAGGAGAGTTGGTCGGCATCCGAGGAGAGTTGGTCGGCACCCGAGGAGTGTTAGTCGGCACCCGAGGAGAGTTGGTCAGTACCCGAGGAGAATTAGTCGGCACCCGAGGAGAGTTGGTCGACACCCGAGGAGTGTTAGTCGGCACTCGAGGAGAGTTGGTCGGCATATCAACCAGGAAGATCAAAGGATAACTATGCATTTAATGTGCATTAATGAAGATGGCAGCGCATTTAATGTGCCTTAATGTACATTTATACTGTATTAATAGATGGCAACACATAGCATACCAAGCAATTCAACAGTTAGATTCGTTGAATGTAGACATAAATGTCTACATACAATGAATCTCTTTATCTCCCATCACTATAAATACATGTATCCCCTTAGCCAAAAGGGGGAGGAGATCCGGGGAAACCTAGAAACCCCATACACAAGATGCACATCCTTTCTCTCTCTACACTTGATGGTGCTATTGTAAACCCCTGGGAATAAAATAACAGTGGACGTAGGCTTTATTCATAGCCAAACCACTTTAAAAGTCTTTGTCTCTCATGTGCTTGATTGAATTGCTTTTATCTATTTATCTGTGATCATAAAAATGGGATTCGGTCCAGTTTTTTGCATCAACAGTGCTATTCGAGGATATATTGATCTTTCTCTCAAATCAGTACCCGTGAGCGCTCGGTGGCCTCCAGATCAATTTTTGACAGTAAAATGGTTCGTTCGTCCGAATTGTTATGTTTATTCATGCACGGGGGAAAACTATTATAAAAGGTATTCAGAGGCCTTCGAAGATTCATTAAGATTTTACTTTAATGATTGAATTGATCGGAGTCCGAAGGGGCCTAGAAGATCACAATTACTTTAAGATTAGTACTAGGAGCATGACCTAGGGTTTGTAGTGAATTAGGGGGTTTTAGGGACCTAAGGAGAGACTTAAGGGATCCTATAATGTGGTGTCTATAGATCCCCTTGATGGATGAGCATGGAATAAGTGAAAGACGTTGAATAGACGCCAGATTATATTTTTGGAAAGAGGTCGATTCTGAGGATAAAAAAGGATGAGGATGACCAATTAATAGGGTCGAGGTCATTTTTGGGGACCTAAGGTAATTTTGGGGATAGACTATTATGTGGGTTGAGGTAAATTTTGAGGATCTAAGATAGGAGTGAACAATTTTGAGGGTCGAGGTCAATTCTAAGGACCTTAAGTTGGAGTGACCAATTCTGAGGGTCGAGGTAAATTTTGAGGACCTTAAGTAGGAAGCAATCAATTATAAGGGTCAATGTAAATTTTGAGAATCTTATGTAGGAAGCGATCAATTTTGAAGGTTGAGGTCAATTCTGAGCACATTAAGTAAGGAGCGACCAATTCTGAGGGTCGAGGTCAATTTTGAGGATGTTAAGTGGGAGCGACCAATTCTGAGGTTCGAGGTCAATTCTAAGGACCTTAAGTAAGAAGCGTACAATTCTAATAGTTGAGGTGAATTCTTAGGACCATAAGTGGGGAGCTACCAATTCTGAGTGTCGAGGTCAATTTTGAGGATCTTAAGTAGGGAGCGACCAATTTAGAGAGTCGAGGTAAATTTTGAGGACATTAAGTAAGGAGCGACCAATTCTAAGGTAGAGGTCAATTCCGAGGACCTTAAGTGGGTAGTGACCAATTCTGAGGGCCGAAGTCAATTTTGAAGAGCTTAAGTAAGGAGCGACCAATTTTGAGGGTCAATGTCAATTCTGAGGAAATTAAGTTAGAACAACCAATTGTGAGGTTCGAGGTCAATTCAAAGGACCTTAAGTTGGAGTGACCATTTCTGAGGGTCCAGGTCAATTCTAAGGACCTTAATTTGGAGCGACCAGTTCTGAGGCTCGAGGTCAATTATGATGACCTTAAGTAGGAGTGACCAATTCTGAGGGTCAAGGTCAATTTTGAGGACCTTAAGTAAGGATAACTCTCATGGGGAAACTTGAATTTTATTGGGGAATAGATATTTGTTTGGGGATTATGTCGTTTTGATAAGTGATAGCTTTTCTAGGGAAGCTGAAATTCTTAGTTCAAAAATTCCGCTTAGGGAGATAATTAATAACTTGAAGCTTTCGAATTCCATTTGGGAATACGTTACTGGGGAGAGTCATCTATCTCTGCTTGGGGGAATTAGATTTTTTCTAGGAAAGAGTTTTATTAGGGAACTCCAGCTAGGGAAACGGGTAGCTCTGCTGAGGAGACTTTGATTTCTGTTGGGTTTGAGATTTTGGTAGTTCGCTACGGGTGAGGTGATTTTTTGGATTTTAAGCAAGGGATAAAATATGGCATTAATCCATCTGGGAATTTGGGATCTTGAAAAATGATTGCATTGGTGAAGAAATGTTCCAATATTTTTGGCAATTTTAGGAATTTTTAAATTTTCCTAGCATTTTTTGGGATTTGTTGTACAAAATTTCAAGGGGGTTCCTATCGGCAGGTTGTAAGGTTTGCCAAATGGAAATGGTATGGAATTTTGGATTTACTAGGGAAGGATAAGGGATAATGCTGACTGGCAGGTGTTACGGGACTACCGATCGGCATATGCTTTAGCCTTCTATAAAAAGGGGCGAATTATCTTCATTTTTCACAGCTTCCATCTTTCTTATCTTCTAATTCTCTCTTCGGCGATCTTCTTCTGCGCTCTTTCTTCTTTTAAGATTTGAAATTACAGATTTTTAAGAAGTGAGACCCACATGGCGTGACTAGGTGTTGATGATTCGACTCACTTGGAGCAGCGGGACAGGTGCCCTTAGCGTTGGGCAAAGAAAATGCTTTTAATTTGTTCGAGCCTATTGCCAATGAGAAAACTCTTTTACACGGTCCTTTGCACCATCTATCGTCTAGGGTGCGGAACCCTGAGGGTTATGTAAGAATTGCGTGACTTTTGGCATTCCGTTTTGCAATTTTTCTTTGAATTTTCTAAATTTTGACGGAACGTTTATTCCTCTTTGAGAAACTGACATTGCTGTGATGACTCTTCGCTCCGGGGGATGACAGGATTTAGAGTTGTGTGGGAGCATCTTCCTCCGGTGGTGCGTTGGATGGTTTATTCCACTGGTTTTAGTAGTCTCTCATCTACATTGGATGAGGAATCCCTTTCGATGCCTGTTCAATGCGCTCTGAGACAAAGGTGGTGGGATATTACCCACACCATTCATTTAGGTTTTGAGGGGATGACAGTGACCCCTATTGATGTACAACAGTTACCGATTATAGACTGTGAGGGGACTCTGATGGAGGTGGATCGAACCCTGAGGGTTACACCAGCAGTGTTGGTGATATTAGACGGATAGTCTTGGGGGACTTAATCTGTACATCTCTTTTTCAAGATATTTGGTTGAGTCAACAGATTGACGAGACCAACGGGCTTCAGGTTCGTTAGATGGATCGCTTATTTATTTTTTTATTATTGGGAGAATTTTGGTGGCATCAAACGGCAACGTCATCCACTTATGGTTTCAATCATACTTGAGGGTATTTTTGAAAATCCCTCCCTTTAACTAGGGGAGCCTGATTTTGGCGACCCTTTACTCATCTTTGGATTCTTTCAGCCGGTGCTGTCGGCGAACTTTTACTCGAGCCACGCATCATCTGGAGATAATTTTCTTTTTACATTTTTCCAAATTGTATTTTATTTCATTTCCTTTTTTATTCCTGATTGATGACTCTTATACTTTTGCTGATGTGGTTCTATTAGGTGATTTGGATCAATGCTCATTTGATTAGTTTACGTGATGAGTCAGTGGGGGGGCTTCTACTGGATGTATCAGTGGTGGAAGTCCAATCGGCAGTTGAAGAGGTCTCCTTCCTTGGCTGCGGTGCGTCAGGTCTTGAATTCCCTAATAATCATCTAGGTTATCTCTTATTTTTACTTGAGTCCTTTTCTGTGGTATTTCCTCTATGAAGGTATTGACTTCATCTTGATAAAATGTAGCTGACCTTCTACCCTCGGGGATAGCCATCCAACACACGGGGGTGATCGAAAGTAATGAGCAGATGCGTTGGCTACTGGCACACGAGTGTGATTACTCTTGGTATCTGGGAGATAGAGTAGTCTGACAGATTATGGAGGACGAGGTGGCGACCCCACTAGAGATGCCCCCAAGGTACATAAGGTAGGTTCAAGAGATGTCGGAGGAGGCCTTGGTGGCGGCTATGAGAGGTGATCCCTACTCGTTGTATATGGACACGGTGGAAACCTATGACTACTTTGACTTTGTGACGAGATGGCCGATGCCATTATGTATCTACGATGTGGTGAATCTGCCTCCACTTATATCTTTAGGTAGGGGTACAAATCAAGCAGGGGGATCTTCTCACAACATTAGTGGTGAATCGACTTTAGTAGCAGTGGCGACGTCAGAGGTTCTCTTTCTTCGTCTTGCTCCTCCCTCGTAAAATATTATACTTCTTGGGGTAGGATCGATGAGTATGAAGCATTGCCCTAACGCGTCGGACAACGGTTATGGGGTTAACGGAGAACGTTCTCCAACCATAGGTATATTTTTTCCTTTGTCTTTTATTTTTTATATTTCTCTTTTGCTTCAGATTGACTGATTTTCTCTTTTTTTGTTTTCTTGTAGCATGTCGAGGTGTCGACTACGTGATTGAGGGACATCTGGGACTGGGTGGCTTTTGCGACAGCTCATACTTGGGATTCGATCTCGGTTCCTTCTTGTCTCGTGCCATCTGCTTCTTCTGAGGAGGGATCTGAATCTGGTAGCAGAATCTCTTTAGCACATTACTAGGGGAAGCATACATGTCGTAGGGATGGGGGATCATAGGCAGAGAGAGAGAGAGAGAGAGAGAGATAGAGAGAGAGAGAGAGAGAGAGAAAAAGAAAGAGAAAAGAAGGTTTGGGGTATTGGAATGAGTCCTCTTATTTTTTTTCTTCTGCTGCAAATAAATATAGTGATGGAAACACGTATATATGGAATGAATGGTGTTTTATTTATTTATCTTTGTTTTAAATGATTTAATCTACATGCACTTTTCACTTTGTTTGCTGAGACCATAAAGAGAACCTGAATTATTTTAAAAGAGAGTTTTATTAAAACATGATGAGTTAAAATATAAGGAGAGTGAAATTCTAAACTCTTTTGGGATGAAAATTGAGTTTTTATTTTTATTTTGACAAAAAAGGAATAAAGGAATTTTCTAATAATGGGGGGATGTCGATCGGCATGCCCCTTATCCTTCTTATCAGAAGGTTAATCCAGTCAAATCACTCCAAAAATTTGATTTCACTTTCTTGTCTACTTTGTCCTTCATGGGGTAGTGTTTCATCCAAATTTTGCAGGACCCTTGTTTTTAACCAAGTTTCTCAAGTATAAAAGGGGTCAGGTGGAGGGGTTTTCCTCACCCATTCACATCTTCTTTCTCTTGCTTGTTTCTTGTCTTTTGTTTTGTTACTTCCAAAATGTCCCGTCACATAAGTTCTAAATTTTCCTCTTATATTGACAACTTAGAGGATATTTGTTCATACAATGTAGACTATGATGCCTTTAACCTGCCCCGAGTTTTTTTGTGGCGTAACTGGCCCATCGACTGGAACATAGTGATGACGATTGTATAATTCTGGTACCCTGAGGATTATGTTTCTCATTTTGTCTTGGATGAGTCTACCCTACTTAAAAGAATTTTTTTGTTATGTTGGGTGTAAACTCTAGTTTGGCAGTGGCCATGCCTGAATTCTCTCGGTCTCCTCAATAACTGTTGGAAAATTTTCTCCATATCTCACCCTCGAAATCTTAGTCATTGGTCACTGAAGGAATGATCTCCCTCCCAGATGTGTTGTCCTGTGCGTCTATGGGATACCAATGATTCGGGCTATGCCGAAGCCATCACCCTTGACTTAACTTCAAAGATATTGTTGGTGATTTAGGTGCGTCTATTGGATGCCAATGATTTAGGCTATGCCGGAGGCATCACCTTTGGCTTAACTTCAATGATACTGATGGTGATCGGGGACCTACTAGTGGATCCTTAAATTGCTACCATTACTTCTTAGACGTCATATCATCATAATCGTGCAATAGTGATATTGGTAGAGACCTTGAACGGTCTAGACGATTGGTGGGAATACCATTCTGATTTATGGAGAGGTATCCTTATTATGTTGTTCATGTGATTGTCTAAAAGATTTCTCTTAATGGTCCCCTTGAATGTCCCTTAACAGTTGTGCTGAATTTCTTCACTCGTTATATCATCAGCCTTTGTAGAATAAAAGGAGATAAGAGGAGTCGTAGTGTGCCAAGATTTTGAACTAGGGGTATAATTTCTTAAGTCAGTCCAGGTCAACTCGTCGATCCACCTCTTCTATATCAAGGTCACTGAGCATAGTGGTGCCACAGAACAAGATCTTCTTCATGATGTAGGGGCCACTCTAGTTTGGCTTGAATTTCCCTCTGGGGTCCCAGACAGGTTCAATGATTTCCTTGAGGGGTAAGTCCCCTTACTGGATACCATAGTCATTTACTCTCATGTTAAATGATCATGATATTCAGTGATGGTACACCTATATATGATACAGAGCCTTTAGCTTCCTTTCGTCTAAGAGAGACAACTCGTCAAGACAGCTATGATGCCATTATTTTTCATTGACCTTGTTTTCAAGCATAACTCCTATTGAAGGTATTTCTAGTTCAACGGGTAGGACTTCTTCCATATCATATACTAAAGAGTAATGGGTAGCCCCATAGGTCGTAAGGGAACTGATAAGCCCAATCTTGGTAAGTCTAGGTCATCTTGCTAATGATTGTTTTAAGGTTTCTATTAGCGGCTTCAACATCACTGTTGGCTTGTGGTCGGCACATAGAAGATTTGTATCTCCAAATCCCATACTCATCGACCAATTATATGACTTCTGACTCAAATTGTAACCCGTTATCTAACACTAGCTCGTACGGGGTCCCATATCAGCAGATAATGTTCTTTCGAATGAACTTAGCCACCTTATTGGCATTCAGCATTGCGTATGACTCGTCTTCGACCCATTTGGTGAAGTAATCAATGGCAATCAGGATTAACTCATGCTCATTGGAGGCTTTGAGTGTAACTTCCCTATGATATCGATGCCCCATGTGGAGAATAGTTAGGGAAAAGTCATATTGTATGATTCTCGCGGAGGCAAGTGCTGGAGATTGGAAAACTGTTAGAATTTAAGGCATCTCCGAACATAGGTGGTCCAATCCTGAACCATGGTAGTCTAATAATAACCCTGTCGGATAATTTTATTGGCAAGCATAAGGAAATTTATGTGGGGTCCACATTCCCCGCTATTGATTTTTTGCATCATTTCTTCAATGCCATCCCTAGTGAAGCAGTGTAAATGAATTCCATCCAGGCTTCTCTTGAATAATGCTTTACCGCAAACAATGTACTGGGCAACCAGTTTGCAAAGGGTTGATCAATTTTTCTTGTTGGCATCTTGGGGGACCTACCGTTCTTGAAAAGGCAGCATATGTCATTGCATTAGAACTCGATAATATCAGGATCCTCTTCTATGATTAGTTTGATATGGTATCAATGGGTTGGTTTAGCCTAATTTTGTAGTAGGAAAGGGAACATCATTATTCCTTCGGGCATGTCAACCATGGAGGCTAAAGTAGCAAGGGCATCAGCCAAGTTATTCCTTGTATGGGGTAAGTATTGGAAGGTGATATCTCAAAATTGGGAGGTCAACCTCTTCTAGGTGAATGTGGAAGGGTAAGAGCATTTCATCTTTCACTTTCCATCTTCAAAGAACCTGGCCGACGATGAGGGCAAAATCTCCATATACACCTAGGCATAAGATTCCTTTCTTGAGAGCGATTTTGAATCCTACGGTGCATGCCTCATATTCGGTCATGTTATTGGTGTATGGAAAATCTAATTTGATGGAAATGGGAGTATGGGAATCATTAGGGGCGATCAAAAGTATCCAAATTTTGTATCCTTTCTTATTGGAAGTGCTGACAAAGAGCACTTTCCACTGGAGGTCTTCTTAAGAGACGCAAAGGATATCTTTGTCTAGGAATTCATAGATCCAAACGTTGACTTATTCTACAGGTTGGTTACCAAGGTAGTCAGAGATGGATCTTCCTTTCATGGATTTCTGAGTGACATACACAATATGGAACTTGGCTAGAAGTATTAACCATCAGGACATCTGGCTAGACAATGAAGGTTTCTCAAGCAAGTTTTGGTATGATCCATTCGGGCCACAAGTCAGATGGGAAAAGCGAACATGTAATGCTGTAATTTTTAAGTGACCTAGATAAGGGTGATACATGCCTTCTCCAAAGTAGTGTAGTTGACTTTGTATCCAGCCAATTTATGACTGGCGTAATAGATGGCCCTCTCTTTAAAGGATTCTTCAATACATTGGGCTAGTAGAGCCCCAGCTGCGGTGTCTATTACAGTCAAGTATAGGAGTGAAGGAAAACCGGGTTGTAGTGGCATGAGTATTAAAGGTCGAAATACATATTTCTTCATTAAACCGAGGGATTACTGATAGGATTCGTTCCAGACTTTGGTTGAATCCTTACAGAGGAGTTTGAAGATGGGTTCATAAATAGAAGTCAACTAGCTGATGAACCGGACGATATACTGTAATTTGCCTAAGAGTCCTCAGATTTATTTCTCTATTAGGATGGTGGCATTTTGAGTATGGATTTTAGTTTGGCAGGATCTTCTTCGATCCCTATTTTGCCAATAATGAATCTCAAATGTTTTCCTTTGGTAATGCCAAAAACACATTTATGCGGGTTAAGTCTCATCTGGTATCGCTGTAGTCATTTGAAGAACTTTGGGAGAGTATGAACATGACCTTACTGAGTCTTAGACTTGATGATCATATCATCCACATATACCTCGACTTCTTTATATATCAGATCATTCAAGATGGTTGTGTCAACCCTTTGGTAGGTAGCCCCTGCATTTTTTAGACCGAATGGTATAATTGTGTAACAGAAGGTTCCCCAAGGTGTGATGAATGTGGTTTTTTCTTAATGATGAGGGTGAATCTTGATCTGATTGTATCCAATAAACCCATCAACGATTAACTTGAGAGCATGACTCGCCATGTTGTCTACAATCATGTCAATATTGGGTAGCATATAATCATCCTTCGAAAAGGCCTTGTTCAAATCTTGATAATCAATGAACATGCAAACCTTTCCTCTTAATTTTGGCACAATCACGATGTTGGCTAACCATGTGGGATATTAAATCACTCGAATAAAGACTATGTTTGACTGTTTGACCACCTCTTCCTTAACCTTGAGAGACCATTCGATGCGGAGATTTTCTAGTTTTTGTTTGAACGGTTGCATTTTGGGAGAGTTAGAATTTTGTGTTGAGCTATTTTGGGATCAATACCGGGCATGTCATCATAGGACCATGCGAAGATGTCCACAAATTTCTTCAGCAGTTCTTTAAGTTGTTCGCGCTCATGCTCGTCAAGGGTGGACCCTATCCTAATCTCTCACAGTTGGCTACTAGAACCGAGATTAATAATAATAGTTTTATCTTCATTAATTTGAATATGATTATGTTGTTTGTCATTAACCTTATTAACATCAGTTAAGAATTGTTCATTTGCAAAATCATCATCATCAAGATTTTTATTATAATCAAGATAATTAATGCAAGTCACAACAAGATACTCAAAATCTTCGTTTATTTACTCTTTGGGAAAAACAATGTTGAGAACCTCATTAAAGGATGCCTTGATTTCATTGTGATCCTAACAAGGAGGAATTACAAAAGAAGAATAAATAGGATAAACATTTGGGTTAAGATGAATTTCAGCAGGTGGAACCAATACATCATTAGAGTTGAGGAGGATTAGTAGATTTGATCAGGATGGATGGATCTGAAGATGTAGAATCTGAGTGCATCATGCAGAGTGTCGGCCCTAGTGTTTGTAAATTAAATGAGTCCTCAGAGTCGCTTCCCTTGAATCTTCGATAACAGTTGTAGTCTTCTCAATAAGATTTCTTTTTTTTAGGAAGAGGGACATAACCCCCACAAATATTATTAGAAAGATAAAAATGGAGAAAGAGCCTCTCCAGTGGCACTTACAAGCTCTGATACCTTATAAAAGTGAATGAATGTTGATCGATGAGCCCATTAGATCAACATTTGGAATTTAAACTTGGGAACTTATAATAATTCCCATTTACAAATTAAAGCATCAAAATAAATTTGGGGGTCTATATTACCCCCATTACATAACCATACTATGCCTAATTGAAGGAACAACCCATTTATCCATTTTGAGCAAACCTTTGATGATGTTTGGGAGACTTTCAAAATTGGTGAAGACCATCGATTTTTTTGAAGTAGTTGCACAATTTTCTAGACCATCAGCTACACAATTTGATTCCCTCCATATATGAGATAGAGATTGATTGCCAAGCACAAAAATAGCCTGAATCTTTTCAATTTGTTTCTTATATTTCCATGGAGGCTTCCAAACTTTGTTTACAATATTTACCACTACTTTTGAGTCACTTTCAACATGGATATTGGACAAACCTTTATCAAAATAGAATTTAGTGTCTGTGTATAAAGCTTCAATTTCAGAAGTGAGGTTGTCTTGGTATCCAGTATAGAAGAAAAAACCAGATATGAAGTTGCCTCTGCAATCTCTCATAACTCCTCTAATGCAACTATCACCTGTAGAACCTTTTGAAGCCCCATCGATATTTAATTTTAAACAATCATTTGGAGGTTTAATCCATTTGACCACTTGAAGATTAAATTGGGGTTGTTTAATCTCCAACTTGAAGAGATTGATGATGTAAGAATCATTTTTATGACTTTGGCATTTGAAAGATGATAGCTTACTAGCAGAATGAACAAGAGAAATTACATTCTCGATAATTTTACTAGAGGACATCGGAATATTCTAAAAATGACTTTAATTTCTAGCTTTCCAAATTTCCCAAAAAATGAATAGAGGTATATTCATGAACAAAAACTTGAGGTAATATTTTTTGGGGCATTTCGGCCACCAAACAAGGAACATAGATTTGCAAGTGTTAAAATTCAAGTTTATATTCATAATATTACCAAAAAAGTTCCAAACATCAGTGGCAATTTTACTCTGCAAAAAAGTATGAGTAATTGATTCTTCATATGAGAAACAACACTTACACCTGGAGGCCAGCAAAATACATGCTCTATGAATTTCCAGATCGAGAGGGACTGCTTTATTTAAAAGTTTCCAAACAAAAACAGAAATTTTAATTGGACATTTGTCATTCCAGATCATTTTCCAACTAGTAGAAGTCGGAAGACAGGTTCTAACTATCACGTAGGCAGATTTATATGAGAACATACCTTGAGGATTAGGAGCCCAGATGAAGTTATCACTATCAACAATGATGTTTTGATCAGCTTTTTCTTTGACAAATCTCACTCTTTTGATCGTGTTTGATATAGTTCTTCCAGTAAAGAGTTTAGATTTATATTTTTGATGCATGAAAGAAGCCTATAAACCTTTCTTAGATTTCAACATCCAATATAATTTTGCACTGCCTGCCTTAACAATATAATCTAGCTTTCTGACATTTAGTCCTCCCTCATCAATAGGAAAGCAAATGGTATCCCAATTAATCCATTGGTAATTAGAAGATTCAGTTTTAGCACCTGACCAAAAGAATTTTGCTAATAATTTTTCAATTCGAATCAGGACTGTTTTTGGGAGATTGAAAGCTGCTAGAGAATAAATTAGGATGGTGGATAGAACATGTAATATGAGAACCAATCTGCTCCTTAGGATAGAAACTTAGATATCCATCCCTGAATTTTCCATCTAATTTTATCAATCAATTCAGCAAAATAGGAGAATTTTCTCCTACCCTTAAAAAGAGGATAACCCAAATATTTGATTGGGAGAGGCTTAAGCTTAAGACCAAAAACTTATGCCATTGTCTTTTTTCTACTAGGGATAATTTTCTCATCCAAGGAGAAACTACTTTTGCCTTTGTTAATTAATTGACCTGAGAATTCTTCATATTCTTTCAAAAATTTCATAAGTCTGTGTCCACTCCTTTGTTCTCCATTCAAGAAGATAATTATATCATCAGTAAAACTTATATGAGATATAAGAGTGTTAACTGAGGGATGACTGAAGGGCTTTATGGAATTTGAAATCATCAGGTGATCAAGACCTCTACTCAGAATTTCAGCAGCAATGATGAAAAGAGTGGAGGAGATTGGATCTCCTTGCTTTAGACCCCTTGTGGATTTGAAAACCCTCCCTGCTTGACCATTAATAAGAACGGAGAACCAGTTGTTTGAGAGAAGCCTCCAAACCATGTCTATAATTACTTCACTGAATCCAAATTTCCTCATAACTTGGAGAAGATATTGCCAAGAAACTCTATCGTACGCTTTCTCCATATCTAGCTTCAAAATAACATTTGAGCCATGAATTTTCTTCCCAAGATCACTTGCCATTTCTTGTGCCAATAGGATGTTTTCTAAGATCCCTCTACCCTTGATAAATCCACTCTGTTTGGGAGATATTATTGAACGGAGAATGTTACCAAATCTAGAGTTTAGAAGTTTGGTAATGATTTTGAAATTGACATTACAAAGGCTGATTGGTCTGAATTGGGAACATAGAGAGGGGTTTTTCATCTTAGGAATAAGAATTAAAGTAGAGCTAGACCATCTTTGATGGATTTCAGCCCCTAAAAAAAAGCTGAGAATACCTTGTATAAGGTCATGTTTGATTATTTCCCAGAACTTAGTATAAAAAAAAGCTCCCATAGCCATCAGGACCTGGGACACTGTCCTCATTGAGGTCTTTTACAGCTTGTAAAATTTCATCTTCAGTTGGAAAGGCAGTGAGAATGGTATTTTGATCCTCTGAGAGCACATGGGGGGATATAGTTTAACAAGTGGGGATGATTACCAGTAGGTTCTGCAGTAAGTTCCTCTCGAAAATGTTGAATCAATGTCTCTTTGATTTCTGTCTAATCATAATGCCAGTTTGAGCTATCATCTTTGATCTTGTGAATGCTTAATTGATTCCTCTTAGCTTTAATAGTGGAAAGAAAAAAAATTAGAATTGGAGTCACCATCTTTAAACCATTTTAGATTTGACTTCTGTCTCTAATAGGTTTCCTCATCTTTCATATCATTATTAATTCTGGCTTTAGTATGCTGCAAAATGGTTCTATTAATATCACTAGGTTCTGCTCAAACAAGACTTCTTTGCTAATAAGCTCATCCTCAAGGTCAACAACATTTTGAAATACATTTTTAAAAGTGTTTTTGTTCCAGTATCTAAGGCATTTCTTCAATCTATGGAGTTTTAAAGAAATTTTTTTCATTGGAGGAGCTTCTATAGGCTCATCCCATGAAGATTTGATGATGTCTTGAATATCCTTATGATTACACCACATTTACTGAAATTTAAAAGTTTTAGGGCACTGGTTCATAGAGGTTTTAATGGAAATAAGGAGAGGGGAGTGATCTGAGCAATTTTTGTGAAGATGTTGTATAGAAGTTGATGGAAAAATACTGTTCCAAGTGTTGTTAGCAAGACCTCTATCAAGTCTTGATAAAATAAGGCCATCTTCAATTCTGGAATTACACCAGGTAAACTTAGAACCTATGAATCCAAGGTCAATTAACCCATTGAAGGAAATTACATCCTTAAAATCTTGGACAGCATGAAATTCCATATCATTACCCCCAATTTTTTCTTCCTGATCAGTCACAACATTGAAATCTCCTGTTATAAGGTGTGGAAAATCTTCAAATTGGTTGCAGGTTTGATCTATCAGGTTCCAAAGAGGATGTCTCTCTAGTCTAGTGCATTTAGCATAGACTAAGGAGATAATTAAAGGGTCTTTAAATATCTGATGTTCCAGTTTCAAACACAGCAATTGATCATCATCTTTAATAAGGCTAACATTCAAATCAAACTTCCAAAAAAACCAAATCTTTCCAGAGAAATTTGAAATACTTCCCTCAAAACCCCATTTATGTTGATAAGTTGAAATAGTATCCTTGTTAACCTTTGGTTCCAGTAAAGAAAGTGCAGGTAGCTTGTGAATTCTAATGATCTTTTTAATTCTTCTATTGGATGGGGAGTTAGCTACCCCCTGACATTCCAACATATTAGATTTAACATTGATGAGTATTGGATTTGAAGCTAGAGTTGTACTTGGCACCTGATCTGGTTATTCTTCTGAAAAGGGGATCAAAAGATTTGGTGGATTTGATATTGGTTAAAGGTATGTTTTGATCTGAGTTTGAATGATTAGGTTCAAAAGGTTTGAGGTTGGTTTGGTTTTGGTTTGAATTGGTTTTGAGGTTGGTTTTAATTCCTTTGTAGGTTTCTGAATCAGAGGAGTATAGTTTCTCAGCTGCAATGTGCTTCTCAGAGTCACAAAAAGTAGATTCAATTAGGGAAATATTAGAATCATCAACATTAATCTTATTACATGAACACTGTTATTCAGATTATCTATATGTGTGGCAGCTATGCTGTTCTTGTTTGGGAATACTTCGATGACAGTGACTTTATCAGTTTTTGCAAAGGATCTATTTTGGTCAGGTATCTTTTCTCCGAGTAATTGATTGAAATCTTGTCTCTGAGGTTCAATGTTGGTAATTGTGGTTGAAGGCTCCTTATGGACAACTATACTAAGGGGATTTTCAGTGTTAGTCTGTACTGGGGAATCTTCATCTTCAACATTAATTGCTGAGAAAATATTTGAAGTAGTGATGATGTTTTCCTTTCTAGCAGTAGGTTTTGTCTTGTTGATTTTGATCTTCCATTCATTTTGTGGTTGGGGTTTAGGCATATTCTTTTCTTGTTTTGGTAAATTTGTAGGATTAGAAGATGTATTAGGTTTTGAATGGTTCATAAAAATGCAGTCCTAAGTGGTATGACCTTTCTTCATACAAAAGGAACAATAGTGGGGGGGATTTTCATAAACGATTTCTTGCCAAAAACCATTATCCCCGTTGCCAATCCAAACTCTAGTTGGATTTGATTCAATCAAATTTAATTCAACACAAACTCTAGCAAGACTTGGCCTATTTATTGAGACATTAAAGGCATCCATTTGAAGAGGAGTACCTATTAGCTGTGCAAGTGAGTATAAGGCAGATTTTACGAATAGATGAATAGGTAGGTTTGGAAAGTTTACCCATACAGGAGTTATAGGACTCTCTTGATTAACTTTGAATGTTGGTGTCCATTTAAAAGTGCACATGGGGAATTTACCTATGTACCATTTCTCTCGAAGCCATAATCGAACAAAATCCTCTTCAGAGTTGAGTCTGATCAAGATGTGCTTTGAGTCTAGAAGCCCCATGGTGAAAGATGTCTTAAAAGAGAAAGTAAGAAGGGTTTTTCGAATGATATCTAATGAAGGACGACCATGGGAAAATTTTCCAATAATGGAGTGTTTGAATGGTTGGGCAAGAATCTTGATATCATCTTTTGAAAAGTTCACCACTGGTTCTCTTTTAAAAAGAGATGGTTATTTGAGGGAGATGTCTTGAGTTGTATTGGCTGCTAGGGTGTTGTTTGAGATTTAGGATGAGGAGGTTTAGGATTCATGGTTGGAGATGATGAAGAGGTTTGGGCTGCCATGCAACCCTAGAGTTTGGAGGCCACCCTAGATTCGCCCATGGAGAGGAGCCTTCTCAATAAGATGTTGCACATGATGTTGGGAACTTTCAGCCCCTGAGTAGCTATCTTGGAAAAAGATCTCCATTCATGGCTTCATCTTCTTATCCGCATAATCATACAATGGTTCAGGAAATCCACAAAATGGAAAAATTTCACCTTTTTTATTGATCTCCCATTCAAAGAATCCCCTAAGACAATCTTGTAATTTTTGTAACCTTCTCTTTAACCGAGGATGGAGGAGCATTCTGAGTTACTCTGATGATGGTTAATAACCCTTGACACATGGAGGAACGGTCTTATTCAATACTATGGGTTCTAGTATTCCCTATTATCATTGTCCTAGCCTAGTCCGAGCATGACGTGTATATTATTGAACATATGTATCATATTGATATTGTCATGAGAGTTATGCCTTGGATATACTCTGTTTTTGAAATCATCCATTGCTAGGAGTGAAAGTGGTTTGAATCGAAAACCTGACATAAGCATATCATTCTCCCTATATTGTACTCTTGTCTGGATTACTGGTGCTTTCCTTCTCACTATTATCATCGTCGCCTAAGATTGTGATGACCTGCCCCTTGGCGAAGAAATTCAGTTTCTGATGGAGATAGGAAGACACCCCCTTGATGCTATAGAGATACGATCGGCCGAGAAATAGGTTAAAATGAGATAGTATGTCGATGACTTGGAACTCAGTAACGAGATTCATGGAGCTAACCCCTATTGTAAGCTTTATGGACCCCATCATCTCCCGATGAGTATTGTCATAAGAACGCACCCCGATGAAAGTTGGAGCGAGGTCACTTACTTTCAAACCTAAGAATTTGAGGGTCCTTAACGGGCAAAGATTAAGTGCTGACCCGTTATCGATGAACGAAAGAGGGACTGTCTTTCTCATGATTTCGACAGAGATATTGTGAGCATAGTTGTGATTTGGACCAAACTTAGGGATTCCTTCCTCAGAGAAGGAGAGCATTCTAGTAGAGGTTAGAGACCCTACCAAGTTCACGGCTTCTTCCAGAGTGGTAAAAGGAGGAACTTTGGGTTCGATAAGTAATTTAATCAAGGAATTTCGATGCAGTTGGGAAGACATAAAGATTCCATATAGATTGATGTTAGCCTGAGTTTTCTTCAACCGATTGAGGATTTTTCTCTTCTCGATGGTCATTTTCGACATGGGGAGTTTCTCGAAAATACCTTTTCCATTATTTGTTGCTACTAATGGAGGTTTTGGACTGGTAGTGCCTCCTAGATCTAGTCATATGGTTCACAAAAGAGGGGAAAAACATAAACCCTATTTCTTTATCCATCTCGAGTTGTTCGACCACTTTGTTGATCTCCCCTAGTACATATTCAAACAATAACATCCCACATGCACTGATCACTGGGTTAGACTTTTCCTAGCTTGGATCTTCATTTGAACTATCAAATTCATCCCCCTATTAGGTGGCAACGAGGTCATCCTTCCACGAGAAGTTTATGAATTTTATAACCTCAGTGGCCTCTCCATAAAGATCCTCCCACTCAACGGGGAGATTTAAAAGAGAATGGACCAAGAGCCCTTGTAGTTTCAAAGCATCAAGTAACTCAGATGTACTGCAAATTTCATCGATTTATCGAAACAAGTCTGCTATAATATGGACGACATCATCTAAACTAACTTCGTTAGCAGGTACTACCCAATTATCTGACTCGCGAGCCAATTTTCGGGCTTCCATGAACAATGTGCTGAATTTTTGGAAATCAAAGGTAATTTCCTGGGGAAATTTCATCCCAAACTCTAGGAGAGGTTTAGTACCACTGGAAATTCCATATCATTTATTCTATATTGGGTTAAATCGAAAATACATGCTTTTGCAAGAACTGACAGGGCCTGATCGGCAAAACAGGTTGGGTATAAGAGAAAATATGGGCAAACTTTAAGGGGGTTGGGTGAATATAGAGGCATGATGGGCGATTTAATAGGTACAATCTGGGTAGATGGGTTAAATTTTGCGTCTTCTTGTAGGAAGATGGCATTTTCATGGTTTTGAAGTGGGTTGTGAGTAGTGTTTTGCTTAGGATTGGCCGGTGGGGTGATAACACCCTAGTCAATCAGACCTTGGATTATAATTTAAAGATGGAATCACTGATCAATGGTATGGTCAACATTTTGGTGAAAATCGTATTGGGTGTCGGGTTTGAAATCTTTAGGAAGTGGGTTTGGTAATGGATGAGGGTCCAATCACTTGATGAGATTTCAGCTTAATAAGGCTTGGTAGACTTTGAAGAGGGGACCATGAAGCTCAGTGTATTCTTTTGTGAATGGGTTAAGGAGACTTTATGGTGCCCATGAAGTCACAGGCTGAGAGATGTTATTGATGGTTGAAAATGTGGTATGGACAGTCTTTTCATACTTTCTGGGAGTGAGATATCCGGATATTTTCTTTGGCTCAAATTTTTTCTTGGCAAGACTTTCTTCAGTCTCCACTCCTGCTTCATGAAGGGCTCGAAAATAGGGGTAATACTTTCCTACTATCTTAGCTCGGACATGGGGTAAGAAGTTTTTCTTCACAAGACTAACTTGCTCTTCTTCGAAACACCGGTTGGTTATGGTGACCGCTTTCTCTCTCCACGTTGATATGAAATTACTAACAGTTTCCCAAGGATTTTGCTGGAGAAGTTTTAAATCATAGCGTGTAACCTCTATGAAATTACTAACAACTGAGGTTGACGAGTTGTTATTCCTAGAAGCCGTAGCGAAAAAGTCCCAATGGTGGGCACCTAATAGAAAATCTAGGTCCACCATGTCCATTGAGTGTTTCTCCCACCAAGTCAAACAAAGTTATGATTTAAATGCCAAAGTGGCCATATTAGCCCGAAGTTTAGAGGCTTTAGAGACGAACAAAGAGGGAAATAGAATCGCACATGTAGTCATTCAACATATAGGTTCCCCTATGTGTATACTTTGTGATGCATTCTCCCACTTAGTTGAAAATTGTCCCTCCCTTCCGACCCACAAGGCACGTACCGAGCAAGCCGATGCCCTTTACAAAAATAGGCCAAAGTATGACCCATATTCCAATGCGTACAATCCGGTGTGGCGAGACCACCCCAATTTTTCATGTCCAAGGGTCAATCCCAAGAAAGTGGAGGTCAACATACGGGTAACCCACCTCCGAGTTTCCAAAAGAATGCCACCGAACTATCATATCCTTCATCGCAAAAGATCCAAGATTTAGAGGATACGATGAATTTGCTCACTCAAAGTAACCTTAAATTCCCGTAGTCAACTCAAAGTGTCCTCCAATCAATCCAACAGAGCTTGCATGCTAACACTCAATCCATAGCCAAACTCGAGGTTCAAGTGAGTCAATTAGAGAACGCATTGAGTGAGATAAACAAGGGAACATTCCCGAGTCAACCTGAGCCCAATCCTAAAGGTAACATACGTAAAGGTCAATATTTTGTGCAAGATAACTTCGGTTCATCACAAACTCAAGAGGATGTCAAAGAAATCATCACGCTTAGGTCTGGTAAGGAAATCGAAAAGAATATCTCACCACCCATCGAGGGTGAATCTGAGAAACGTAAGGAAAAGCAAGATCCACCCTTGGATCCAACTTCTTTCCATCATTATCTTTCGAGCCATCTGTAGAGACCTATGTTCCAAAAGATCCATTTCCCCTGCGATTGGTGCCCCAAAAGAAAAAGGCGCAAATTGATAAGATGTTGGAAGTATTCAAGAAAGTACAAATCAATATCCCATTATTTGACGCTATACAACAAGTCCCATCCTCTGCCAAATTCCTGAAGGAAGTTTGTACCTTCAAGTGAAGCACCAACGTACCCAAGAAAGCTTTTCTCACCGAGCAAGCAAGCTCGATCATTTCTTATCGAACTCTCATCAAGTATAAGGATCCCGAGACGCTGACGATCTCTATTGAGATAGGGAAGCATCACTTAGAGAAATCCCTCTTAGACTTAGGAGCAAGCGTGAACCTTCTACTGTACACCGTGTATGAGAAACTAGGTTTGGGGGAATTAAATTCCACTAGGATGACCTTGTCCTTAGACGATCGATCCATTAAGGTGACTAGAGGTGTTGTAGAAGATGTATTAATTAAAGTGGGAGAGTTTATTTTTCGAGTAGACTTTGTGGTCTTAGACATGCAACACATATTACACTCAACCGCACAAATCCCGATCATCCTTAGTCGACCCTTTTTGGCCACCTATGATGCTATCATTCGATGTCGTAGTGGGAAACTGAACCTATCATTTGGAGACATGACCATGGATTTGAATGTGTTTAATTTAGAGAGGCCATCGTCTAATGATGGAGAGACTGAAGTCATGTACATTCAAGAAATGAATGGTATCACTACACCACGGGATAGTGACACACCTGATCTATATGCTTGGCCACCTGATCTGTCTCTAAATATGAGTATTAAAGATTTTGAGAAAGAACTGGGTCCTGTTGATGAGGATCTTACTGTTAACGTCCATTATTTATTGGACTCTATTTGTCATTTAGATGAGAGATATTGGGATGATAGGATAAATCAATTCCTTTTCTGTGAAAACTAGCTTGATCCCTTTGAGATTATACTGACACGTGAGGTCTTATCTATTAGTGATGAGATTGAAAAGTCATTCGAGCATTTCCATCTCGTGACACATATTTTTTCATACCGCATTATCCTTTTCCACCACGTCCACCTATTTCATTTGAGTCTTTGGATGAGATCGAGGACATGAGTAGAGGATCATCCGATTTGGAGATCGATTTATTCATTCTCGAGTTTGCGGGAAACCTAGGGTTAGCGTGTCATTCAGAATTTCATTATGATAGTCTCTGCGACGTTGACCATCTCTGTTATAATGTGATTGCGCATCTTATTAATTTCACTCACCACATTCATTATGTGGCTTCATGTGTATACTTTGTTAATCGGGTTGACTCTCAATTGTTCAGACTTTTGATTTATGATGAAAGAAATGTGAGATTTGTTGGAAGTTGGTAACGCAAGTGGAAATTCAGGGGTAATATCATCCTTTTACTTCTGTACTTTATTTACCTTGTCCATATTTCTAGTTTGAGCATACACTGAGGACAATGTAAAATTTAGGTTTGGGGGTATTGAGGTCAATTTTTTTCTTCTTTCTGCTTTGAAAAAAACAGTCAGACAAATTTCAAAAATTTTAAAAGATTTTAAATATAATTGAGTTTAGAAACGATTTCTTAATATAGAATTAATTCATGGATCTCTCAACTTATGATTTTTTTTCCACAATATCCATATAATATGATCGAAAATAGATATTGAGGCAAAATTTGATATGTTTAACGAATAAATGTGGAGATTTTTAACCGGGTGAAATATTGTGTCATTCATCATTTTCGAGAGATTTAAATCAATCCGAGTTAAAATAACTCAAACTTTCATTCAATGATAAATTCGTTGATGATCTCAAATTCTGTGTTTTGTTCGATTACTGAAAACAATAAGTCAAATGTGAATTGTAATCACTAGAAGTCTTAGTAAGTCCTCTTGAGACACAAATCAACTTAATAAAACTTGAGAAATGAGATTAGGCCATCGTTTGAAAGCCCAAAAATTAGGCCCAAACTCCAACATTTTTACATTATTACATTGCAAGCCCATTTGATCCAAAAAAAAGATGAGCCTTTTGTTGAAAGCCCACTATCCTACCCAACACCAACTAGGAGTTTATAACCCATAATATGAAGCCATGCCCATTTTATGAGAATATTAGGGTAAAATTATGGTAGGAAAAAGGCTAAAAAAACAAAAGAAAAGGAGGTTGCAAAAATAATGTGTGAAAAGAAAAGAAAAAAAAGGAAGAAGAAATAAACAGAGAAAAAATGAGTTTGAAAAAGGAAAGAAAAGAAAGATGGGGGTTGGAAGAAAAATGCCAAAAAGTCAAATTACTAAAAAACCTCTATATTCTCAGAAAATATTGAACTCCAAACAACCATTCTTTCTAGCCAAAATTCGAGCCTACAATACAACCAAAGAAAATCCTAATATCTCAAGTGAAGTTAGTTATAGTGTGGAGAGAAGATGAATATGATAAATGGCGTGATTCAACATTTTCAAAAAGTAATCAATTTTTTGTTCATGAGATCATATTCATCCATTATATAAAAATCCTTTTTTGATCATGTATATGTGAAATTTGTTCATTTAAATTTACTCTTTTATTCACATATACCAAGTGAAAACAACCCATTTCAGAGTGTTCAATAATGAGAGCATCCCGTGAGATTTTGAAATCAAAACGAACTTTCGGATAAGAAATGTAACGATCAAATCTTTTGAAATGGATGGTTATATTGTCTATGCACACACACTATAAGTTGAGATTGAAAAGTGAAGTTCTACTCTATTTATGAAGTTTGCATTCAAACTTGGTTATATTATGTTTTGAGTCTGTTGTATTGAGTCAAGTTTTTGAATTTTGTGGGTATATTCACTGCAAACCCTCACGAGACAAAACTCGTCCACCAGGGTAACCTAGGGGTTGCACATACTAAGTGAAATCATGATTCCTACGAAAGTGTGTTAGATTTTAAAATTTTAGTTTTGCTTGAGGACTAGCAAAGTTCAGGTTTAGGGGTATTTGATGAGTGCATTTTTTGTATATTTTATACCCAAATTTTTAGCTTGTTAGTCGCATGTTATTTTATTTAATAAGTTGTTAGGACAATTTTATTAAAAAGAGAAAAAAAATCCAGAATAATTGAATTTTGATTCAAAATTGCATTTTTAAGTCAAAAATGGGCAGTTCGATAATTTTATAATATTCTTGTACTAATTTGTGAAAAACGTTGCCTAGTAAAAATTTTGCAGGTAATGAGGAATTTGGTGTAAATTGATGATCAACTTGAAAAAGGCGCGAAAAAGCTGAATTTTATGGTCGTTCGATTGTGAAATCGTAAAAAAAGTCGGGAATTTTAATTCTTCGATTTGGACGACATTTGCATGCGTCTTCAGCAAGAAAAAAGAAGACTTTTCGAGTGGGGAGAAATTGAAGAGGTGGAATGATAAGTTGAAGAGTTTCACCAAAACCCTAATTCCTCACCCTAAGGCTATAAATAAGACCCTTGGGGGATCATTATTTCGTGTGTATAACATGGAGAGAAAAATTAGAGAGAGACACTTTAGAACAATTGTTGGTAGTTTTATTTTGAGAGTTTTATTTATATGTGAGGGCCAAGAGTTGTATCTTTGTGGAAGGAATTATGTCAACATCAATTGTAAGACACATCATTTGTAAGTTATTTTATTAATGAAAATTCATACTCATTCTTGCAATTTTATGATGTCATCCTTTATGCTAGCATAATTTCTTTACTAGGACTAGGTGAAATTTATCGTGTTTGATTAATATTGTGCATCATTTAAATTCGTCTTTGTTCCCGATATGTGCTAAAGGTCTTAAAAATTCAGTATTCACTTAAAACGACACGAGAGTGTGTTTTAAACCTTTGGGTTTGTTTAAGAAAAAATCACATTTTTATTTTTAAGTATGCGTACTTTTTGATGGATTATGCTTGTACTAGATTGTTTTGATAGTCCGCGCTTGAAGACTATACTGTGAAATCTAAAAGTGAACTTTTAAGGGAATAGGGATTTTAGCCATCTTAATTAGAGACGTTAAATTTTATTGGGAACTTAACCGTGGTATCTTCCGAATACGACCAGAGTCGGTTTAATTTGAGTTATAAAATCGGGACTGACGAATTTAAATTATTGCATAGTGTTAGTTAAAACGTGACAAATGGATCCAACATCCTAGTTCTCACTCATGCTCCCTTGATTATATTTCTCATACTCCTAATTCTTATTTGTGTTGCTTAGTTTAATATTATATCTCATCTCCAAACCCAATTAATCTAGTTGGACAGTCACAATTATTTTAAACGAAAAACTTGAAAAATCCTCGTGGGTTTGACATGTACTTACACTCATTATTCTATAATAGCCTATGCACTTGCGGTATTTGATAAAATTGACAACAATAACACCCATGCAAACAGAGTCTAGCCCTTTTAAATCATTCCACAGCAGAGTCGCCATTGTGGCCATCCTTTTAGGCTTTCTCCCTCCATCTCGTGGGTTTTTGCGCTCATGCGCGCGCGGTTGGAGCGGGGGATAAGGTCACGTGCCCTTTTCTAGGAGTGCTTCGGTAGTCATCGATGTGGGGTGATGAAAATAGATGGACTCTCCAGTTTATTTTGCACAAAACAGGCAAAGAACATGATGTCGCCTCGAGAGAGCGACATCAAAGACAAACTGATGCTTATAAAACCAATAGTTCAAAGTTTTGGAGGCTAAGTTATGGAATGAAAAGGTGTTAGCCACCCATCCTTCCCTTTCGGTCTCTCATGGGATTATGTTACTATTTCCTAAATTTCTTCGTGAAATGTGTTCACATGTATACATAAATGGAGACCGAAATCGTTCGACTCGCATCATGGAAAGGATGGAGTGAGGTCATCCATAGGAATGTTCCCAAAATAATAATTAGAAAAGCATGATGTGTGAGCTTATTGAGATATTAATCGTTATGATGAAATATATGTTAGATAATAAGCAAGTATGAATCACTAGTATGATATATACGAGTAATGTATAGATAAAATAAGAAAAAGATGAAAATAAAAAATTGCAAAATCGGACTCGAGTCTCGAGTTTTAACCCGAAATGCCTACGTAGCCTATAAAGGCATCAAAGTCCCATAGTTCACATGTAGCATAAGGATGGTTTATCCCATAGATTCAAATGGGAGTTTATTATATGTGTGTGTGTAGAAAAGATATATTTAGTTTTGAGAAAATGTGGTGGATGATCCCATCGAAATTAATAAGTGTAATCGTCTTTTTCTTTGTTTTGGTTTTTTTATATAAAATAAAGTATGTGCAATATAACTAATAAAGGATGATATGTTAATATGTATGTTCTAAAGTAAAGGCTATATTGAGAATTTATATAACTAATGCGAAAATAAAGAAACTTAAAGAGAGAAGGATATTTGGACCTTCTTTGGAGACTTAAGGCTTGATCTTGATCCTTTATGAGATCCCTTGCAAATTGAAAGGAATGTTGGATGAGAGAGAAGAAGATTTTTGCGTATTAAAATTATGGGAATGAAAGATGGAAAGGAATTTCAGATAAGGAAACTTCATTGATTGTAGAAGAATGTTGTTGAGATCACTAATATTGATCAATCTGAGGTATCCTTGGGAGTGAGATCATGCCCTCCATCTATAAGGTAGGGGGAATTCTGATCGAAATATCCCTAGCCCTACCAATCAATAGGTGACCCTAGACACATTATCGATTGGCAGGGAAATGGACCTACTAATCGGTAGTCACGTGTAGATTTTTTTTAAATAATGATCGTAAAAAATAATCCATAAATTTAAATTGCGAAGGGGGTATACTGTTAGAAAGGTAATTCAGAGGCCTTCAAGAGTCCTTTGGGACGCTCCAGGTCCGGGAGTTGACTTTTGGTCAAACGGGGTTCAAAAACGGCCGCCGATCCTTTACGAATGGGGCAAGTCGTACAGTAATGGATCGTTTATCCAAACTGTAAGTCAGAATCACGCATGGGGAGGACTATTATAAATCTTATGTGACGCACTTAGATGTTCCAAAGATCGTTACTCGGTTTGGAGAGTTGACTTGGACAAACGGGGCCTGAAATTATCGAATGACCTTTTAGAGTAAACTGGGTTGTTCGTCCGTACTGTAAAATTGATTCATACATGGGGTGGCCAATTGGAAAGGGTATTGAGTGCCCTTTGAATATTAATTCAGTATCATTCACGTTGAATGGTTGACCTAGTTCAAACAAAACTCGGGAGTGCTCGGCGACCTCTGGATCAGCTTTTGGGGGAAGACGGATCATTCATCCGAACGGTTATGCCATTTCACACATGGGGTGGACTGTTGGAAAGTTTTTTCAGTGCCCTTCGAGGATACATTGAGATTTCTCTATGACGATGGAGTTGATTGGGTTCAAATCGGGGCTCAGGAGCGCCCAGTGGCCTCCAAATCAATTTTCGATAGTAAAATGGTTCGTTCATTTGAACTGTTATGACGATTCGTGCACGGGATAGACCATTGGAAAGAGGATTCGAATCGTTTTGAAGTTTTATTGATCTTTTTCTCTGATGATGGAGTTTACTGAAGTCAGAAGAGGACTAGGTGGCCTTTAGATAGGTACTCGACGCATGACCTAGGGTTTGTAGTGAATTGGGGGTGATAGGGACCTAAGGAGAGACTTAGGGGGTCCTAGAATATGGTGTCTATAATTAGTTCTCGGTAAAATTGTCTATATACGCATATTTGTTTATCTTATTGCCCAATTTACATTTGCGGTTTCAAACAAATTATATTAAGGAAAATGCGACAATAATGCAATCAAACATACCTAAACACAAACCCGTACCAAATACCTAGGCTCAAAACCTAAGCCTAGACCATCATGAGTCGGATTCAAAATATTGCCCGTGTGTGTGTGTGTGTGTGTGTGTGTGTAGTATTACCATCATTATTTTTATATTATAATTGTTCATATCATTTTATTTTTTCAGTATCTTTATTTTTACTTTGTGCTTTTTATTATTTTATGTAAATATAATATATAGCGTGTGTGTGTGTATATGTTTCATAGTATATTAGTGTTTGTATATAAATAGGTGTATGTTGTAAATATACTTTTCCTTATTTTATTTTTAATGTTATTTTATTTAATTTGTCGATTTGAGTCTTTTTATATTTTTTTAATGTGTGTGCTTAGTTTTTAATATCTATATTTTATTTTATTTTATTTTATTTTGTGTGTGTTGTAAATAAATATATATATATATATATATATATATATATATATATATATATATATATATATATATATATATATATATATATATATATATATATATATATATATATATATATGTTATCTTTTTTATAATAAAGTACATACACAGACACTATCCTCATACACCCACACATACTCTAAAACTTCCCTCACTCACACCCATTTACCATACACCCAACACACTTCATACACTCTCACACCTCACAAATTCAAACCCAAAAAAAAAATGTCTTTTCGCTCTCTTCTCTCATCTCTTTCATCCTTTACACCTACCTCTTTCTTCCATTAACACTTAACTCCGACCACCTTCGAAACCACTTCCCTACCACCCCTTATGCTTCACCTCGTTGATGACACATCCACTACAGAGAAAGCTCCAAACCCAGTGGCATGTAACCCATGTCCCTACAAGACCCGAACCTACCCTTCTACCTAAACCCATAGCCATTCCCACTCTTTATCTCTTGTATATGTATATAAGTGTATATGTAAGTAGGTATATATATATATATATATGTGTGTGTGTGTGTGTGTGTGTGTGTGTGTGTGTGTGTGTGTGTGCACGTGTGGTCAGTATTCCATGAACTATAAATAAAAGCACCTATGTGCACCCAAATCGATTATCTCACAGTTTTTCTCAACATTCACCCATTACCATCATTTCCACAAATACCCATTTTATCCTATTACATTTATCCTTCCAAATATATCCCTTACCCCATTTAACCACTTATAAAAGAAGACTCATGCATCATTTGGAGGGAGCTAAATTTTTGGGCAAAAATAGAGTAAACAGATACACCATTTTTAAGAGTATTTTAGGATCATTTTTAGGGTAAGTTTTATAGGGTAATTTTAGGTAAGTTCCGTGTTAATCTTATAGTTATTTCTTTTGTTTTTTAGAGAGTTGTCTGAGAGAGAATACTCTTGCGAGATACAAATTGTGAGAGCTAAATTTCAGTATTCATTTATTGTTGTAAATATTAAATTTGTGGGTCTTTTATATGTTCAAAGCGTGGAGGCTCAATAAAATCTCAAGGAGACTTGGTTCAAATATTGTTCTCTTCTCCCTTTTATTCCTTTTTTAATGCCTTTAAGGGAGTGTTTTTACATTTTATATGTAAAAATACTTCAAATGTTAGGCTAAATTCTCCATTCAAGTGGTGAGATGAAACTCATGTTGACGTTATTCTCAATAGTTTATTTTATTTATTTTCTATGTTCCTTTGAAAATAGTGTTAAACTTTCACTTTTCAATTTATGCGTCGAGAGAGGGTAAATCATTTTCCAGAGAAAAACAAATTTGAGATATGATGTTTATTTTTATAATCAAACTAGAGATAAATTTTTCTTTAAGTGTAGTATTATGTTTTGAATTTTGAACTCTAAAACTAATTTTATCCATCGATTAAACACTTTTTAGTAGATTTATCCTAGCGTGGGATTTATTAAAAAGGGTTTTATTCTATTTTTTGAGATTTTGTGGAAGTTTTAAAATTAATTTTCTAAAAGGGTAATGTTGAACATCAATTTGTGACGAGAGTTGACTTGTAATTTTAATATTATCTTGGACTATTTTAAATAAATAACTTAATTAAAATAATTAATATGTATACTAAAGTTTCATCCCTTGTTTGTTCTCATACTTATTCACCTCATTGATCTCTTATTTTAGTTTTAATATGTTAGTCTACTTTAGATTACTACTCACTTAGTTAATTAGCTTTAATAACCTTTTGAGATTGTTTTAAAAAATAAAAAATAAAATAAAAATATTTGAAAGTAAAATTACTTTTGTCTTCATCATTTGTACTCTCACACTTGAGAGTTGGATTGACACCTTTACTTCCTGTATACATGTATTTATTATATTTTTGGGTTTAAGGAAAATTTTGGTTGAAAATTTTTGTTCTACAACGATTACAATTGAGGCATTCGATCAAGTGTCTTTGTGGTTTTCACAAGTTGCATTGCATTCAAAATACCTTGATATTTTCGTTTCAACGCTTGGTAAGGCATATCGGTGATTTTAAAAATGCCTTTCGTAAGATACAAGATGAATACAAACTCAAAAGTAGTAAAAAAACTATAAGTTGTATCCGTATCTCTACTTTATTCCCCACCTCCATCATCAATGATGTTTAATAAAATTTGACAAGTAGGACTAAACATGTTTATCAAGATAGAAATGTGACAACCCGTGATCCGAAATAAGGGGTGGCCAGCCCGATACTCCAATAAAATGGAATCATGGATGGAAATCATTGTCAGCATCAACATCAATATAAAGAGTATATGGGAAAACCACCCAATAATTCAGAAAACGGGTTGCCAAAATTTTTGTTTTATGCTAAGTTAAGAAAATAATTTAAACAACCCAGTCTGAAGAGAAAGTGGAGTTCCAAAAGAGCTTATATTACAACCATTACAAAGATACCATAAGAGGACCGAATATGCTGTCGGTCGACAGTTACATACAACGTATTATAATAGTTTAATAAATTACATAATACATTCATTAAAGAGTTACAAAAGTTTGGGCAATATGCCCGAGTGAAAGAACCGATCATATCTAGAATACAAATAAATGAAAGCGTCTAACAAAACAACCTGTAATATCCGCAAAATCTTACAGCTCCACAAAAGTATAGGATTAGGAATATCAACACGGGCGCCCTTGTGGCGGAGCACTTGAGCGGATACAAATTCATGCACAACAATGAAAATGAACGGGTCAGGGACCGATTTTATATGATTACCAGATGAATAAGAAGCATAATAGGTATGAACAGTTAATCATGAATGATGAAGATGAGAATCTATCAACATAATATTAAGCATAATAATACAATTTAAATGATTATAGCTTTCATTCAATTACGCGAGAAAAAATAATTAAACCTCACTAATTAAAAGTCTCCATCATTATTCATCATTTTATTTCCATTTTCATTCCTTAACAGGAATATAATTACCATCATATGTTTTTATGGCATTTCACATATTTCAAGTCCCACTTGAATTTAGAATGGTTATATTCTTATACATATAACGATTCTAAGACCGCCACTCCGAGTTTCCTCACTGGGCGTGCCCCTAAATGACTATCATCTTCCAGGTCCCATCAAACAAGACAACCTGGGCACCTAACACACGTCGAGAAGTGGCCATACACCTGTGAGTGAGTCATAACCACACCTGGAATTACCTCACTAGCGCAGAATATAACATATAACAATCCTACATATGGCCGAGGACTATAGTCTCCCTGCATTCACTAGTCAGGGGACATCACGTCATGCGCGAGCTTCCCTTATGATAGCATTCGGAGAGGTGTGATTAAGTAAATTAACATTTACCATTTAAATCTCAATTCATTTCCATTATTCGTATTCGTTTCATTTTATTCGAAACCATAATCATTGAATACTCTCATTAATATTCATCATATTTTAAGTCCCGAATTAATCTCCAAGTGATCACAATAATGCTACAAGTCCTAACGTCTTATATACCTCATTAGAGCCCCTAGAGTCTCCAAGTATGGGTCTACAACTCCTAGACGCCTAACAGTTAACTAAGGGAAAGAAAAACCTTAACCTCAATTTGTATACCTCCGGAATAAGCCCCATTTAACCCAATCCTAATGTAGGGTAGTGACTCAACTCAACTATAACTCTAGGACTCTAAGCTTACTTCATACAAGAAGGTTCTTAGGTCATAAACTTAAAGAGATGGGTTGAAATTAAACTAAGAAAAATCTCCTAAAAGTGCAGGATTTTCGAATCGATTCGGCCTGGCCGAATTGATTCGGCCAGAAAGGCGAATCGATTCGGACCATCTGAATTGATTTGGTCAGGAAATCTGGGTTTCTAAATAAATGCCGAATCGATTCGGACAGGCCGAATCGATACGGTCCAATCAGAACTGTAAACTTCCCCTTGGGTGAATCGATTCGGACCTAGCCGAATCGATTCGGCCCTGCGAATTTGCCAAGTTTGGCTATGGAGTCTTGGAATCCTAAATTTCCTCAACCCAAACCTACCCAAACCAAGATCATTAATTGCCACCAACTGATTATAAATTCTTCTAACAACAAAGATTTACATCAATAAATATGCAAATCAACTTCCAAGGATTTGAAACCCATAAATCCATAAAAAACCAAACTTTGTTAAACCATAATTAATCCACAACTATCAATACTAATTATTCATCTTAAATTATATAGTAGCAAGTAGAAAACTTGCCTTAAACTTGAAAATTCAGGTTTGAGGAAGATGAATGCAAGATCAATCTCCAAAACTTCAATCTCTCTCTTTCTCAACAAGTTCTCTTTTTCTCTCTTTCTCTCTAGGTCAACAATTGCACTTAAGAGAAATAAAAGGCTTAGCAATACTAAATAGTGACATTAGTCTAAAATTCCCAACTTAAGATGTAAATACCGCGATAAAGTGACTCGCAACTACTCATTTAAGCTATAACCAGTCAAAAGTGCCCGAAATCTCAAAATGCAATATGGCACTTATTTTGACTATCTCGCACATTTCGGAACTAACTACATCCTCCAAATTATCATTTGGAAATTTTATAACTCATTTCAAATTCCGGTTTCATTTTAAACCATAATGTCATCTTAAATCTTATGACACAATAAAACACAACATGGTGGTATTTACCTACATATAAGGTAAATATGCAACATTTTAGTAAATATTAACTTTTCTTCATTAAATTAATACTTACTCCACATTCCAACATTTTATATATAATTACTTTACATAGTAAATAAATATAAAATAGGTTCTCAAAAGTGAGGATTGTTACAAGAAAGAGATCTTAAGTGAGAATTCCGTTCTATTTTTATAGACTTTGTAAATTACCTAATTGATTCAATCTTATACCAGTCTCAAGATCTTCAATGGGAATCAAATAAGCAACATCAGAGGCATGTGCAGCTTTCAATTCATCGTTTCATTTAGAAGAATCCCCAGCCATATTAATAATGAAACTCCTTTTTGAAAAAAATTAATGTACGTCAGAAAATTTTTGAGATGTTACAACTAATTCCAATTGTAAACAATGCGTAAAAAAATGGACATAGTATGCATATGGAAACTCTTTTGAATCTAAGACTTACAATATCTCGAGATTCATCAATAAGAAGACAAAACTTTGAATCATCAATTTCTTCACATTTGACCTCTCGAGATTCATTAAGTGTTTCAGGTACCGAATTTTGAACATTAAACTCGGGGAAAAGGGGAGATTCGTCAACATTTTCACTTTCAATATGTTTTCTCATGAAAAGTGAATCAAGGGTCTTTGATTTTCCCATACTTCTACAACACAAAAATAAAATAATTTAAAATTTTCATTTTACTATAAAAAGTTAATTATCATATATTAAAAATTGAACACTCCAATAACATACAAAAAAAATAAACAATCACAATACGGGTAAAACAGTGATAAAATTATTTAATAATCATCTGTAATAGGGGTAAATATGTTTTTTTTTACAAAAACAAATTAATTGATAATAATGGATAAAATTAATACTAACTATTTTTTTTAATATTAACTAACTAATATTAACTAATTAATACTAATTAATTATGTAATGTAATAGGAATAAAATTAACAGTGATAGTTTTTATCCAAAAAAAAGTAAATAACTAATTAATAATAAAGGGAGGAGAGGGAGTTACCTTTGGAATAATGGAGAAATTTTCTCTTTGAATGAATGAATCTTTACTGAATGTTTACTCTTTGAATGAATAACTAAAATTTAATCTTTGAATGATATGATACCTTTGAAATAGTGAATAATTGGATGTTTACTCTTTGAATTAATGGGGATATTTTAACTGATTAAGAGTGATAGAAGAGGATGGAAAATTTTGGTTGAATAAAGGTTAAAGGTTATGTTAATGAGTAAAAATATTTTTATGTGGTGTGGACTATTAAGTGAGTGGGTCATGTGTCGGCCTCATAAAAAGGTAGTGTGTGTTTTTTTATTGGGTTTAAAAATAGAGTAAAGGTTTTATTAGAAGGGACCACAAACTATAAAAAAAATATTACCACAATTTTACATATTACTCTTAACAATTTTAAAAGTTTGGAGGGGGCCACGACCCCCTCTGCCATCTCTCAGCTTCGCCCCTGGAAACATGGAAAGTGAATGCAACCGTCATTAATAAGATGTGGTATTGATCAATTTTTAATATTTACCAATCTCAAAAAAATAAAATATGTAGTATTGTTTGTTCTACTATGATTCATTATAGTGTGAGGTTATTTATTTTTTTACAAATTTTGTGGTTCGTGAACAACTATTCTTGTCAATTTTGTGAGAGATATAACCCCAATTACCCACGCATACACTCTCAATAAATAGATACAAGGGATATATAAAGTTTACTGTGAAGATTGTCTCTCTCTTTATAGTTTTCACCTTAGAGTGAATGTATCATATATTCATCTATATTGTAATCGGCTCTATAATGTGCATAGTAACTATATAAATGAAATCATGTAAGCTAAATTTGATGTTTTCTAACTCTATCCATTTCGTAAAGGTGAAAACTTTAGAAATGAAATGATAACACGATACGAAACAAAATAAAATTGACACAAAATCGATACGACCTTTCGTGTTCGGGTCTGCATTTTTGGACCCGCCATCGAGTTGTGTCGTGTTTATGTCTAATTTTTCCCATGAAATTGACCCAAATTGAACATGATAGTGATCCAATACAAACCGATTTAATGACATGATATAAACCATATTTAGACCCACTATCGATCACATTTAGACGCATTATCAACCCACTCTTTTTTTAATTCCTCACGAATTGGGAAAATTTTGATCAAATTTAAGTGGATTATCGTGTCAGGTCAGTTCTAATCGTGTCCAATCGAATCGTATTTTCATATCATGTTATCTTATTATGTTGTGTTTTGAAGTTTTCATGATCGGGTTGAGGAAAAAATATGTTTTTGTATATGTTCATGTCTACTGGAATCTTATTATGTCGTGTCATGTCGTGTCGTGTGAAAACATGACCCATTAAATCATTTTTCCACCTTACCCCGTGGTATATAGAAAACAATTTGGCTATATTTTCCTCGTCTTCTTCCTCTACCCTTGCATTAAATGGTAGTTCCCTTCATTAAATTGGGCAATTAGTTGAGTAAAATAAACCCTTGAACTAAATCGTCAATAGCAAGACATAATGGCACTCAAAAAGAAAGAGTGAGCACTCAATTTTCAGAAGCATAGGATTATTTACTATAATCGGAGAATGAGAATGATCCAGAAGGGTGACATCAATACTTTAAATAGGAAAGTGTAATCAGGCCCATGTGATGTCACATGTCCTAGCAACGCGTCTTTTACATCATATTCATATAATGATCCCGATGAGTGAATTATTTTTATAATTTATACCCAAATCTATGCATTTTTTGGCCTCGTTTTATCATAAATAATGAGATTTCAGAGTCATTTTTATTATTTAGAAGAAAAATGCAAGTTTGAAAAGAATTCAACTTAATAATGCAAATTTAGCAACTCCAAGGGGTACAACTATAATTTTAGAAACTTTATAGGGCTAAAAATTATTTTATAATGTTTATTTGGGCAATATAAAGTTCACTCTGAAATATAGTTGAATTTCGAGTAAAAATGAAGAAGTTATGAATTTTGAGGGCTAAACTGTAAAAAGTGGTAATTGTGTAATTTTTTAAAATATCATGGACCTAAATTTGAATTAATTATATTTATTTTATATTTTTACAGGTACTCCTGAAAAATGGTGAGGAATGGAGGTCAAACTAGGAAGTTACAAAGCGTTAGGGTGTAGAGTGAAAATATGACAAATATTTTCACATGATTGCTTGGCTTAATGATAATATTTAATGAAGGTTGGGGATCTTGGGTTCAACTCTACAGAGCTCCATTTAATTTTTGTGAGCAAAAAATTCAATAGACAAGGCTGCCACGTGGCAAGATGTCGTTGGTTACTTGTAAATACATGTTCCCCACCACCAACATCATCATTCCTAATGCCTCACTCTCCGATATGCTCTCTCTCATTCCCTTCACCTTATTGTCTTCCTTTTTTTATTTTTTTTATTCTTTCTTCCATCATTCTTATTTTTAATTCTTTCTCGCATTATTCTAATTTTTTCTACCTCCTATCATTTTTATTTTATTCTTTTTCCCATATTTCATATTTTTTATTCTTTCTCTCATCATTTTCATTTTATTCTTTCTCCCCTCACTCTTATTTTTTTTAATCTATATCCCATCTTCACAAATATTTCTCACACACCCTGTAAAAAGGACCATTGGGAGGCAATTTGGTGAAGAGAAGCTTGGATACAAGTTTGCACATAATGTGAGAGGAAATTTGTGAGTTTATTTTAGGAACACCAAAAATAGTAAATAATTATACTTTTATTTTTGAGTCTGGAAGAGGCATTTTGTGTTCAAGATTTAGGAAGAACTGTTTGTATTGGGCTTCAAAATTTCGGATTCCATTTTGGTAAGTTGATTATTATTATTGAGAATCGTAATTTCATCTTGCAATTTTATTTTTTCAATTATGATACATTCTTAATTTAATTGCTAAGATTTTGTGATATTGAGATAATTACTTAATGCATTTTTTAAATAGTTTATTTCATTTAAACTCCCTACTTGTTCAAAAATCATTTTAAAATTCTTTATTCATTAAAATAGTCATGAGTGTGATATTTTAAACCTTCTGAATTAATTATTTTTTTACATTCTTTGATTTTATATGCTTACGTTTGATGGATTATGCTTATGTTAAATTGTTTGATAGTCCATAATTTTGTTTGAGATGAAATGCTTAGAAGTGATAAATTTAATTCCGATTCAATAATCATTTGTACTTACATTTGATGAAATGTGTTTATGTTAAATTGTTTGATAGTCGGTGATACTTTTTAGGGAATACGAATTTTTGTCATCTAAAAAGAGGCATAAAATATTTTATTTGAACTTTCATGTTTTCATCTTTTCAAATTTACGCGACGAGAGTCGGTATAATTTTGAATTTTAAAAGGGAAATGAGAGTTATAGTAATTAATCATAAGCTAGTAAAAATGGCAAACATATCTGAAATCTTAGTAATCTTCTCATATTCATTACGTGCTTTGTGTCACCCATTTATTATTATTTATTTTATTTTATCACTCGATCTTATTTTTACACCAATATTCTCTAGTCGGGAAGTCGATAATTTATAAAAATTAAACATTTCCTTGTGGGTTCGATTCATACTTACATTAGCTACATTACAATAGCTCGTGCACTTGTTGTAATTTATAATTTGGCAATAAATTTTTGGCATCGTTTCCGAGAATTTGTGTCGGATTTAAAGGTTATTGACTTTCACACTAGTTTTACATTTTGTGTACAATAAAACCCTTAAAATTACATAAAATTACAAAACCCGAAATAAAAAAATTACTTTTTTGGAATTTTTAGAATCTTCTTTTTAATTTGTTAAAAAAACGATTTATTTTTTTTCTTAGTAAGTAGTAGTTTTTTTACTAGTTTTGTCATAAAATAACAAAAATACATAAAAAATTTGAAAAACTTATGAATGTTTTCTGAAAATTTTCAAATTTCATCTTTTCTATAGTTAATCCCTAAAAAGATTCAAAAAAAATCCAAAAATTAAAAAAATATCGATTTTTCGCATAGTGTGCTTTTTGTTTTATTATTTGTTATGTTTTTTGGGGATAAACTGCATTATTAGTGCATGTGTCATGTCATTTTTTATTTCTATTTTTTGTGTCACACTTTACACTTGCTTTTGTTGTTTTGTGTTATCTTTCAGTCACACATTCATTCAAAAAAATATCATAAGAAAAAAGCAAAAGACAAAAAAGCGATAAAATCCAGACAAAGAGTAAGGGTGTGAGAGCGCTAAAGATACTTATGCAATCTTGCCACACACACAATAAACTCTTGGAGACGACTGAAATGTAGGCGGCGTTTCCCTCTGATAGAAGTCAAATAAAATTTCAGTCCAGCGTGAACAAATGATTGTAAAAAGTCCTTGTTGAAACTACACATCATGGATTTATTTTTGCATATCTCAATTAGCACGTCGCCTAAATTTGACGTAAGAACAAAACTCTTTTATGAATATCAGTGGTCTATTATCAAACTTAGCTTATGCCTTGGTTTTGACTGATAAGGCTAGAGATGACCGTATCTTTCTGATAAATCACTACCACTTTAGAATTAAAGGTCATCAGTTGAATTCAGAATTATCAAATGGTGTAAACCTATATAGGGTGTGTTTAAGCTGAATATTGATGGTTCTATGCATGGGACATTATTAGAGAATTTAAAGGTAATTTTTTGGTTACTTTCTCTATTTTTGGGGATATAATGACATCATACAAATTGAATGCTTTTCCTTGAAAAGGGGCTTATGTTATGTGCTAACTTGGGTATTCGATTGATCCAAATTGAGTATGACTCAAAGAAAGTGGTGGATCTTATCAATGGCAAAGCTAAGCCTCCTTAGAGATTGGTTGCTTATATTAATAATTCAAAAGGCCTTGGCCAAGTTTGGTTGCGTAAGTTGTTTGATTATGTAAATTGATTAGTTGTGAATTAGTGAACTGTAAATGAGTGAATTTGAAACGAGTTTAAATCCAATTTTATGTAATGTTTGGTAATCTCAAATTGATGTTAAGGTTCTATGAGAAAAAACAATAAAAAAAAATTAAGAGAGAAAGGAGGGGGATCTGAAAAGGGAGGAAAAAAGAGAAAGGAGCATGCACTTTATGTGACTCTTATTTCAAATGGATGCACTTCACGTTTTTATGAAAAATTCTAATTTCAAATATTACACCTGAGCTAAAATGGAACAATTAATGAATCATTTTATTAATGAAACTAAATATAATTAATGAATCAATTTATAAATAAATTAATTTATTAATGAGCCAATTTATAATTTTAAGATAATTAAACTGGGCCCTTGTGAATCAGATGTTTGGTAATTACTACTGTGTTCGAAGACAAGTCAACTTAGTGGATGATGGATTACCACCAGGTCAATGAGAGTACTATAATTCCTTATGTTCACTCCATAAAGTTTGTATTCTCAAAGTTCATAATGAAGGTCTTCGTTCAATAAGAGTTTGTTCTATGTAATTTTTAATGGGGTTTCTTATTAAACTCCAAGCTTATTTTTCAAGTAATTCTAACTTTTCTATTATAAGCGGGATGTCTATATATTCCTTGATTTTTAACTTCTTCAAGTCAGCTTTTTGGCCTCACAAGTTCGTGACAATAACAGTTGTCACCCCAGACTTGTCACGGTCATTGACCTTGACAAGTTGGACTTATCATGGTCAATGGTCGTGACAATCCGACAGATTTGATGTAATGTCAATAGTTGACTTCTTTTGTTTTATTTCTTGAGCTTGTTCATATCATTTAAGAGAGGCTATTTTTCTTTTATTAATAATGTTTATGGGGGTGTTGTCCCGCTTCTCTAAGAAAATTATTCAAACTTTTTAAATGTTTTTTATTATTGTTAGATTTTTTAAAACTTTGTTTCAATTTTATTAATAATTTTTATATCTGTTTTCAATTATTCTCAAATTTTTTATAATTTTTTTCAATATATTCAATCTTTTAAAATGTTTTATGAAAATTCCAAAGAAAATTTCTATTATTTTTGGTTTTTTGTCAAAGAAATCAATATCTTTTCCAGATTTTTTAAATGTGTTTCTTTTGTAATTTAAAAAAAAACAACTTACTTTGTAATTTTGAGATTTTATATTTTCCATTATGACCCAAAATTTCAAATGTTTTTCTGTAAATTTTAGATCTTGTAAATTTGTTCAAATGTTTTTTTATAATTTTTATTTTATTTAAAAAAATTATATTGGGTTGGACAAAATTACCCTCGGGTGTCTGGCACATGCCCAATATTTCGTCAAAAAAACTAACGATGTCAGTGTTAGGGAATACTTGAAGCCATTTTTGAATTTCAAGGTATTAAGTTCAGAAAATAAAAGTTTGGGATGTGAAATGAAATTCAAAGTAAAGTTCAGGGGAAAAGTGTAAACAACAAATGAATATATGTTTAATCTATGAAACTCTCAGTCAATAAATTGAAGCAAAATATGGTTTGAGAATGGTAACTTATGAAAATCTAACCTTCTACTTAGTTGAAATAAAATGAGAATGGTTTGACTAGATGTTTTTATGCAAAAAAGTAACTATCATAAAGTTCTAAAGATAGATAAATAAAGGAAGTGTGGCATGATACAATATTGTTAATCCAGTTTCACTCAAGCAATTTAATTGTTCTCACAAGTTCCTAAACAAGACATGTGTCCATTACAACATGATGATCAATATGATTTAGAAACTTGGTTTTTGAAAACACACACCCAGAATCAAATTGAATGATTTAAATTTATTTTCTAAACTTTATTTTAATAATTTTGTAAAATTTTGAAAAACTAGTAATGGTAGAATAATGAAACCACTTGTACGTATTAAAATAATCAACAAATATATCATAATGTTACATATTATTTTATCACTTCTAATGAAACCAAGGCCGACACCGGTCCCTCTCTAACGTGTATCGCCCGAAGTCACTAACAAAGTTCTTTTATCTCCTTTAAGTACGCATTGATAATTTTTCCTTTTAACACAAAAGCATGTATTTAGTCTTTTAATTTTCTTATAGGCATCCCAAATCTCCTTTAATGTCTCTCACCCGAAAATGAAGTATTTGCACTCCCTCATTATTGTGCTCGTGATCCATCTCCCGAGTAACGTGTCTTTCTACTACCACTTGTCCCTTTAAGGCGAAAAAAATATCATGCACTTAAGTCATCATGTATCCGTGATCAAATCTAATAGACAAGACATGGATGCAATATGTATCCCACATGTACCCCACTATGGAGAAAATATATTTACATATGCAAGCGTGTCTTGTCTTTATTGGTGTTGAGCATGGATATGTGGTTCCCTAAGTGCATGAAATTTTTTCTCCTCTAATTCATATTTTACACTATATTAAAATACGACATTTATAATGGTTTTTCCCTATTACAAAAAATATTTGTTTCCTTGTGTTTTAGGTGTGTTTTTATAAATTAGAAAGCCAATCTTCTTAACAAATTTTATTTATCCCTTCTACCTCGGTATTGAGAGCATAATTGTGTTGTGTATATCCTGCATCTTATCTCCTACAAAACGAACTAGAATTGATGAATATTGATGCATATGAATCCCTTTATTTAATTCGAGTATCCACAATAATCAATTCCTATTTTAGTGGTGTTAGTGGTAGATAGTTTGACTAGTATAAATAAATTTATGACAAAGTTTGTGAGTTGTTACTTTTTTCTAATTTGCACAAATGTTGTGGGGATTTCCATTGTGTGGTCTTTTCATCTATAAATAGGACTATGTGTACAACTATTGGAATGTAGGCAAAAGCTCCCTTTGTAATTCTGATTTATTCAAGAAATTCAAGTCCTTTTTTCTTGCCGCAAAACATAGTTCACTTATCTTCTAAATTGTTAATAGTTGTTTGATTTAGTTGCCTTCAGATTTTCCAACAATTTTGCTATCAGAGCCTGGTTCTATCTTGTTGGACGTATTGTCATTTTTTTGTCAAAGATCGATTGTCATAGTTGAGCTCTTTGCTGAACCGAGGAGAAGTAATTTTTTCAAGGTATAAGATTCATCATGTCAAATGGTATGAAGGCACTTAATCTCTCATTGTCTTTAATACCAATCATTAATGGAGAAAATTTTGAGTTTTTGAGTATTAAAGTGAAGACTCTTTTATTGCATGAGATTTGTGGGAACTTGTTGAGAATGGTTTACCATAACTCTCCTGATGTGAAGGAGATTCGTAAAAGGTATTGAAAGGATCTACTTATTTTACAATAGGATGTGAGGGAATCAATTTTTTCTTGTATTGTGGGTGGAGCAAAATCAAGGCTAGCGTGGACTATTTCGAGGTGAGAGTAGCATGGGGAGAATAAGGTAATTACGATAACGATTCAATATTTTCGTACATATTTTGAGATTCTCTTTATGAATGGTAATGACTATGTGCAAGATTTTTTCACTCGATTTTTCGTCATTATAGATCAGATGAAATCTTTTTAAGAGAATGTCACTGACAAAAAGGTTATCGAAACAGTTTTGAGGAGTCTTCAAAACAAATTTGATAATGTACTCACTGTCATTGAAGCGTCTAAAGATTTATTTGTTTTCTCTCTCAATAAACAAAGAAAGGTTGAACTCGTCGTCGAAGAAGAATATTGAACAATCATTTCAAACTAAGGCGGAAATTTATAACAAAGGAAAAATTGATGAAGGTATGCCTTATGCAGGTCGATGCCACGGTGGAGGTGGTTATCATGGTCTCAGAAGAAAAACAGGAAGAATGTAATTTTTTTCTTAACTACTTGAACCCCAAAGAAACTAAGGCTAAGATTTGTTTTCTCGATAGTGGATCTAGAAGAATATTAGAAGTTGCAAGTTCGGCTTGGTGATGGTAAGTAAGTACAAATTAAAGGAAAATGTACTATTGCAAATAGTATAAAATCAAGTACAAAGAGGATGATTAACGGTGTCTACTATGTTCCTAATTTAGCTTATAATCAGCAAAGTGCGGATGAACTTATTCAAAGAGGATACTTTGTTTTTATTCTACGGTGATATATATGAAATTGGGAAAGTAAAATCTAACATACCTCGTATTAAGATTCAAATAAATCAAAACAAGATGTTTCTTTTTTATCTGTGTTGACTACCAATTTTAATGATGACTAAAATTTGGCATTTACGATACTGTCACCTTCATTAAAATGGGCTGAAAAGGTTAAGTCACAAAAATATGGTGTTTGGTTTTCCATATATCCTGAATGTTTATAATGCATGTGAAGGTTGTATGTACAAGAAGAAACATCGTTTGCCATATCCCATTAGTAAATCTTGGAGAGCCAAGATGCTTCTTTAACTAGTTCATACAGATATTTATGGACCAACCAATACATTATCATTAAATAAAAGTATATATTTTATGTTATTCATTAATGATTTAACTCGTATGAGTGGGTTTCATTTTCTTTCTTATAAGTTAGAGGCATTTGAGAACTTTCAAGAGTGTAAGGTGTTTGTTTGAAAATAAAGTGTTTTTTTTTAAATATCCGAATAGATAGAGGGGGTGAGTTTTTGTATGACGAATTTGCTTTTTTTTTTCCAAGAAAAATGTTATTCACAAACAACTCACGATACAGTGATCTGCAGAGAAAAACGGGGCCGCCTAAAAGAAGAACAAGACTATTGTGGAAATGGCTAGAAGCAAGTTGACTGGAAAGCACCTAGAAAATGTTTTTTGGCGAGAAGCAATGGAAACATCGGTGTTCCTTTTAAATATATCTCTAATAAAAGTTATACATAACATGACTCCATATGAAGGTCGGTGGAAGCGAAAGCCCAGTGTAAGGCATTTGAAATTTTTTGGTTGTGTGGCTTACTCTTTGGTTCATTCTAGAAATCACATTAAGCTAGATAAGAGCAAAAAATGTTTCCTTGTTGGGTATTGTGAGGAAATAAAAGGTTATCATTTGTATGATCCTAAAACTAAGAATTCCTCAAGATGTTATATTTGATGAAAATAGTTTCTGAGTTATAAAGAAGGAAAAACGTAACATGAGCTATTTTTGGAAGATGAAGTTGAGCCGACTTATTCAAATGACACAAGCATGACACCCCACACCTCTCCATCAATAAGATATTTTGATGTGCCTTCTCTCAATGGTTTAAATACCGAGGGAAACAAGATCTTTTGGTGTGCCTACACATAAGTATCGATCTTTGAAAAATATTTACGAATCATGCACATTTTCTCCTATGATTGAAAAACTTGTGAGTTATGAGGAGGCACAAGAAAAAGTAGAATGGGAAAAGTCTATACAATAAGAGTTGGCTGTAATTGAAAGGTATGATACATGGGAGATGGTAGACTTTCCACTAAGATAAAATTCAATTTATGTGAAATGGGTTTACACGGTGAAGTATAATGCAAATGGAACTGTGTAATAGTTTAAAGAAAGTCTCATTGCCAAGGGGTATGTGAAAAAACACGGGGTAGATTTATTTCATACTTTTTCTCCACTTGCAAGATTTGGAACATGTAGAATTGTTTTGGCGGTTGCAGCTCAAATGAAATGGAATGTATTTCAGTTTGATGTTAAATATGCATTTCTTAACGATTTCTTGGAAGAACGTGTGTATCTTGATCAACTATCCGAATTTGTTATTGATGATAAAGTATATAAATATAATAAGGCTTTATATGGACTATGGTACAACTGACTCAACTCGTACCCATATCGTAATGGTTTTCGTCGAAGTGATAGTGAACCCACTCTATATGTGCAGGTAAAGAATTCAGATATTCTCATTGTGCATGTTTATGTGGATGATATTATTTATTGTGGATCTTCAAGAATTCTTATCAAGGAATTCCATGAGAGTATGATGTATGAGTTTTATATATTTGATTTAGGGTTGTTGCATTATTTTCTTGGTCTTCAAATTCAGCAAATTGGTGAAGAAATTTTATCTCTCAAGAGTGTTGGAGTTTAAATGAGAACTATATGGTTATATTAGAAGAGTGAAGAAAAAACAGGAGATAAGTTGGAGAATACAAACTTGTTCTTAAAGAGAGAAGTGTTTTTTTGTATTATTCAGCAGAGTACTACATAAAACATGGGTAGTGGGATACATTTATGTGCTCAGATTTTTCTACTAACTAGACACATTAATTGCCCTACAAAGTAGGTACAACAATTAGACTTTAGGACCACTTAGGCACACATTAAAGGCACATTAATTATCCCTACAGTAGCTATGCATTAATTTTAACACTCCCCCTTAATGAATTTGTTTAACACCCATCATTTCTCTAAGAAAATAAAATTTGTCCTTGGGTAGATCTTTGGTGAAGATATCTGCAACTTTCTGTTCGGTCTTGATATATTTTAGTTGAATTTCTTCATCCTCCACGGTCTCTCTAATGAAATTATGCTTGATTGCAATGTGCTTGGTGAGACTATGGTAGACGGGATTCTTAGTCATTGCAATTGCGAATTTGTTATCACAAAGTATTGGGGTAGCCTCTCCTTGCTTTTCACCAACATCCTCCAAAATTCTTCGTAGCCACATCGCTTGTGAAGTTTCCAATGATGCCGACACATAATCAGCCTCAACAGATGATTGCACTACCGTTTGTTACTTCTTTGATGCCCATGAAACTGCTCCGAAGCCAAGAGAAATACATACCCAGAAGTACTTCTCATGTCATCAATAAAACCATCCCAATCACTATCACAAAACCAATGTAACTTTATCTCAATATTCTTCTTATACATGATGCCAAAATCAGAAGTTCCTTGGATGTACCTCAACACCCTTTTTGCCTCTAAAATGAGTTTGACTCGGCATGTGCATGTACCGAGATAATAAACTAGTAGCATACATGATATCCGACCTCGCAGCCGTCAAGTACAACAAACCTCACACCAAACTTTTATAAATAGATGTATCAACCTCTTTGCTTCCATCTTCTTTCAATAATTTTTCATTCACCACCAAAGGCGTAGCCACCGATTTTCAATTCATCACTTTGAATTTTTCAAGAAGGGTTTTAGCATACTTCTTTTGGCAAATAAAAATACCATCTTCTTGTTGATAAATTTCAATGCCCAAGAAGTAATTTAGAAGACCCAAATCACTCATTTCATATTTTTTTTCATCATATCACATTTGAAATCTTCAATCATTTTTGCATCACTACTTGTAAATGCCAAGTCATCAACATAAAGAGAGACAATAAGAATACCTGATGCCCCTCTTCTTTCGATGTACAAGGTTGGCTCACTTTTTCTTCTTTGAAAGCCTCTTTCATTGAAGTATGCATCAATCTCACTATACCATGCTCGGGGAGCTTGCTTCAAGCCATACAAGGCCTTTTTCATCTTGTATACCTTCTTTTCCTCACCTTTCATCACGAATCCTTGAGGTTGGTCAACGTACACCGCTTCATTTAACACACCATTTAAGAATGCATATTTTACATCAAGTTGATATAAAAATCAACCTTTTTGAGTGTCCATGGCAACAAGTGCTCTAATTGTGTCAAGCCTTTCCACGGGTGCAAATGTCTCTTAAAAATAAATTCTGGGTTGTTGAGAATACCCCTTTGCTATAAGTCTTGCTTTGTTCTTTTGGATTGAGCCATCCAGATTAACCTTGCCTTTGTAAATCCACTTCACAACATTGACCTCTTTATTTTTAGGCCTCTCCACAAATTTCTAAGTCTTGCTCTTCTCAATAACCTGAATTTCTTCTTCCATTGCAAGCTGCCAGACTTTTTCATTTTTAGCGTCTTAAAAGGTCTCCGGTTCAACTACACAAAAATTACAACTACCATACACATCACTTACACTTCTCATTCTTCTTGGAGTTGAGCTTGGAGATGAGGAGTTTGAGCTTGATGGAGAACTTGAAGATGATTGTGGACTTGCATTTGGACCTGCATTTGGAGACATTTGAGAAGCTTCTACATCTTCCTCTTCATCTTCTTCAATGCTTTGGGATTCTTCATTAAGGGTGCTAACTTGATTTTGGGATTTTTTTCCTTTCTAATCCCAAAAAGCTTTCTCATCAAAAATTACATCTCTACAAATAATCACTTTGTTCCTCTTCAATCTAAAGAGTCTATAGCCCTTTGATTTTGAGCTATACCCCACAAATATGCATTTTTCACTACTTTCATCAAGCTTATGCCTCACTTCTTTAGGGACATGAGCAAAGAAAATACAACCAAACACCCTCAAGTGGTTCATAGATGGTTTTCTTCCACTCCATGCCTCAAATAGAGTTTAGTTTTCTACAGCCTTTGTAGGGCATCTATTCATCAAATAAATCACCGTATGAACCACTTCGGCCCAAAAAATATATGGCAGCCCTTTCTCATGTAACATGGATTTTGCCATTTCCTCAATGGTTCTATTCTTTCTTTTCGCCACTCCATTTTGTTGTGGAGTATACCCAACCGTTATTTGTCTTTCCATGCCAATATCTTCACAAAATTTAACAAACTCCTTAGAGTTTTATTCTCCACCTCTATCACTTCTCAAAATTTTCAAGTAGTGACCACATTGTTTTTCAACTAGTTTGTGAAATTTTCTAAAAATGGCATAAACATCTGATTTTTGTCACATAAAATACACCCAAGTCATCCTTGTAAAATCATCAATAAAGGTAATGAAATATTTGTTATCGGCATGAGAAGTGCTCTTTATTTGTCCATACACATCGGTATAAACAAGCTCCAATGGTGCTTTAGCTCTCCATTCTCTCTCATTTGGAAAAGGCTCTTGTTGGTGCTTTTCAAGAGCGCATCCTTCACAAACTCCATTTACTTCTTGGATGCTTGGTAGCCCATAAACCATGCTCTTTTGATGCAAATTCTTCATGCTTTGAAAATTCAAGTGCCCATATCTTCTATGCCATAGCCATATGTCGTCAACCACATTCATCTTCAAGGCCACATTCTTTGAATATCGAAAAGTGAGAGGAAAACTTATATTCTTTTCCATCTTGATTTTTGCAACAACTTGTCTTCTCCCCCCTTTATTAAAAATTCTACATGAATCTTCTTCAAAGAGAATAGTGTACTCATGTTCCGCAAGTTGCCCAACACTTAACAAATTCTGCTCTAAAATCGAAACTAGTAACACATCTCGAATATACTTTGTTCCTTTATTCGTCTCAATGGATACAATACCCTTGCCCTTTGTTTGGACTAAGGCACCATTACCCATCTCTACTTGAGAATTAGAATAAGTATCCATAGAGGTAAAAATATTTTGATCTCCCGTCATGTGATTACTACACCCACTATCAAGAAACCACAAATCATTTCTTTTCTCCGATTCACTTTGACAAGCAAAAAACATATTCCCATCACATTCTTATTCTTCAGTGAAGTTAGCTTGTTGATTGTTCTTGGGCCGACATTCTTTTTGAACATGCCCAAATTTCTTGCAATTGTGATATTGTGGCTTTTCCCGGAACCAATAATCTTTATCAATATGGCTACTTCTCTTACAAATACTATACTTTTGTTGATTAAAACTTTCACTACTTTCTCTTCTTTCAAAATTATTTCTACCTCTTCCTCGAGTGTTCCTTCCTCTTCCTCTTCCATTTCTTCCACCACTTTAAGATTCACCTTTGGGTTGATCAAAACATGGTTTAGCCGCAACATTGAGCTTAGATTCAAAGGCACTCTCAAAATATTTTTCAGAATGTCTACTCAACCTTTGCTCATATGTTTTAATGGAACCCATCAATTCTTCAACACTCAAAGAATCTATTTCTTTAGTTTCTTCAACAATGGGCTCATACTTTTCTGGTAAACTAATCAAAATCTTTTCAATAATTCTTTGATCAGAAAGTTGTTCCCCATATGTTTTCATTTGATTCACAACCTCCATTAATCTAGACAAATAATCTTTCAATATTTCCACATCCTTTATCTTCATATTCTCAAAATCTCTTCTTAAGGACTGAATTTTAATAGCCCTTACCTTCAAAGTACCTCTGAATTCTTTTTGTAAAATATCCCACGCCTCCTTTGCTTTGTTCGCATTGATGATCCTTGGAAATATTTGAGAAGAGTGCGCGTGTGTTCAAATAGAGATATTATATAATTAACCTCAGTTTTACCCAATTAAGTCCTAAACATGCATCTAGGTGTGATTGAATAAGATGATGAAACATGCAAGAACATTCAAACACACACATGTGAGGAAAAATCCCCCAAAGTGGCAAAACCTTTTATTTTCACTATAACATTGTAAGGAACGGTTACACGACTTATAGTAAAAATACAGTGACACAGAAATACCTACGGGTGTCGCATCTGTAGTCGATGGCTGGAACTTTCCCTTTCCAGGAGGGCAGCAATGAAGAAGAAGGATGGTATTCTCCACAAGAGTATGAAAAAACACAAGGTTATGTTCTTGGGTTGCAAAGGATTCACAAAGGTATGAAAAGTTGTGTGAATCAAACCATGAGTCTTGGGACTAAAAAAGTTGAAGACTTAGAGTATTTAGGACTCTTAAAATCGTCTATGAAAGTCTCACAAAACAAATCCCCGGAGATGGTTTATAAAGGAAACTCTGATCCTGTAAAATCTCAAATTGATTTGTTTGATTTTATCACAAGCGGATCGTTTCGGTATGGAGGCGGATCGGTCCGACCTCAAATCGGTTTGTTTTTTCAAAGGGTCTCTTCGGTTCGACTTCGATCCGGGGTTCATTGTTTCTAATGCAAAGCAGATCGGTCCAGAGGTGGATCGGTTCGTTTTTAAAAGGGGCGAACCGGTCCGGTTATGCAGAAAGAAATTTCCAAGTTTGAAGATGTTTTTGATATTCGGATCCATTGATGTATATTCGATCTTGAATTTCTTCATCTGTGTAACGGCGTACGACATACATAAAGATAATTGACAAAAATGACCTTACAAATCTCCCCCTATGTCTATGCCGGTACATACGTAAAAAATATCCGAATTATCAAATATCAAATTGCCTATACAAATCTACACTTCCATGAACCCAAAACTCGAAAGATACAAATGAGTAAGTCTTCATCGTTTGCTCTTCAAATCTTCAAAACTTCTCAAAGCTTTTTGAAAGAAAGAACATTTGTGTATATTTCGTCGTTGTTGTACAAGCTCCTTCTAATCAAAATTCTTACATACCTCCAAAATATAATAAACTCAAGTGTAGAGTGGTAAGTAAGGAAGTCAATCCACTTTCTAGTGGGTAAAGCAAATGGAGCAAATTCACATGTAATTCACTTTTTATTTTCTTTTTGGGCTTTTCTACTTTTCTAATTTTTTTTAGCTTTTTCAAATATTAAAACAATAGGGTGAGGTGAGGTCTAAAACTAAACTAAAATGAAAATAACTAACTAGAAAGTGACTAAAATGAATAATAAAGTCTAAACTAAAATAAAAGATAAAGTGAGGTAAATAATTGTGAGAACAATCAAGGAGTGGGATTACACCACAAATTTTAGTTATTCTAATTAATTAATTTAATTATATGAATTCTCCCAAATTAATATCAAAATTACAAACCAACTCTCATTGCAAGTGTAATTATAATAGTAATATTTTAGAAAAATAGATCCACACTCCTTTTAATTAATCACCCGCTAGGATCGATCGATTAAAATTCATTCTAAATCTTACAAGTTAAATTTAGAGTTGAAATTCAAGTTATAATACCCCACTTAAGAAAACCCTATCTCTAGTTCGAATCTAAAATGGGTATTATAATTAGAATTTCGATTTTCTCTCGAAAATCATTTACCCCCTCTCGAGGCGTAAATCTAAGGGTGAGGGGTCAAATTTAACAATCAAAGGAAAATTTCGAATAATCAAACTAATTAAACTAACATATTATCAAATAAGGGTTTCCCCCACCCCTTGAAAGGGTTTTAGCCTAACATGGTATGAAATATAACAAACTAGTATTCAAAGGCATAAATAATAAAACAAGAGAAGAGAACAATCAAACCAAATCTCTTTGATTAAGTTGAACTCCAATCCTTGAAATTGAAGCATACACCTCTTAATTGATCATCCAAATGATTTGAAATATCCACTAAATTAAATCTCAACAATATTTAATCTCACAAATATCTAAAATAAAAAAAAAGGAAAAACTATTTACAAAGGATAGTTTTCTCTGCAATTCTCACTCTAAAATTCCTATCTCTAAGAGCTCTAGATGGGTTTTCTAGAACTAAAAAAAACTCCTTTATTTGAGGTCTTCATCTTCTTTTTATACAAGGCATGGAGCATGGGGGGTTAATTTGAGTATTTGATTTAAGTGTGCATGTGGTTTGGGTGTGTCATGTGGATGAGGGTGGTGTGGATAAAATCTGATTTGTTTTATGGGGTATTTTAGGAAAGCGGGTAAAAAAAGGTGGTTTGAGGGTATTTATGGTAAATGGGGTAAAAAGGTTTTAAGTGGGTTCATTAGGCATGTGGCATTTGTTTTATTTGGTTTTGTTGGTTTGTCTTGGGTTTGGAATTTACAGGTGGAAGAATCGTCAAATGGGTTTGGGAGTTTCATAGGTTGAAATGGGTATGGATTTGAAGAAGGGTTTGAGATTGGATGGGAAATGGGTTTGGGTTTGGTTTTGAAATGGGTATGGGTTAAAGGGGTTGCACCGGAGCAGGAGGTCGGAGGTGGTGGTCGCGAGGGTCGCCGACTGCGGCGGTGAGGACGAGAGGCGACGGGTAAGGGCTGCCGGAGGTGGTGGTCGCAGGGAGAGGGTTCCGGTGGGTCTGAGTGCTCGCCGGTTGGGTCGCCGGGGGTGAGGGGAAAGTCGTCGAGGTGTCGCTGGAGGTCGACGGCGAGGAGGGAACGCCGGTGGTCAGAGTAGTGGGAGGTGATGGAGTTTTACGTGGTTGAGAAAGAGGGTGGTAATGGGTGTTTAAGAAAGGCATTTGAGAGGAGAGAAAGTAGACCTGTCAAAATACACGATAACCCGTTAACACGACACGACCCGACACGAAATTATAAGTTAATGGGTTTATCCTTATTGGGTTTGGGTCATTAACGGGTTGACACGGTAGACCCGTTAACACTAACGGTTCGGGTTTGGAAATTTACCTGTACCCGTTTTAACCCATTTCAACCCGTTAACACCCGTTAATACTAACGGGTACTATAGGGTCACCCAACCCGTACCCAATAACAATAACAATTAAAACCCATTATTTCTAAATCTTTAAAGACTAACGGGTGCTATAGGGTCACCCAATCTATACCCAATAAAAATTACAATTAAAACCCATTATTATTAAAGTATTAAAGACTAACGGGTATTATAGGGTCACCCAACCCGTTACCCATTTCGACCCAAAATGATTCGTTAATATTAACGGGTGTTAACGGTTTGGATCGTGTACCCGTTAATATTAACAGGTCTTGTTTGGGTATTGTTATTAGACCCGTTAGGCTTAACGGGTCGTGTATGGGTTAGGCTGTTTTGACCCGTAACCCGTACACGACCCAAACCGACCCGTTGACAGGTCTAAGAGAAAGTATGGTGGTGAGAGGTTGAAGAAGATGGTAGGAGTTATAAGGTGTGGTGAGAGTGTAGGGAATATGGGTGAGGATGAGGGTGCAGGATAGATTAGGGTGTAGGATAGTGTGTAGGTGGGGTTATGTGTGTGTGTATAATTTGAATTCCTAAAAAAAGACTCAAAATAAAATTAATAAAAATAAAACTAAAACTAAAACTAAAAAAAATAAAATATAAATCTATATAAAAATAAAACAAATTAAAAAGTAAAAATATTAAAATTAAAAAATAAAGTCCTAAGCTTAAATAAAAATTAAAAGAAAAGAAATAAAAATTTAAAATCTAAATGAAAATCAAAGTCCTACAAAAATATAAAATATAATAAAACTAAATTCCTAAAAATTAATCCTAACAAAATAAAATAAAATTAAATTAAATCAAAAATCAATAAAAATCAAAATAAAATAAAATAAAACTAATCCTAATAAAAATAAAATAAAACTTAGAGAATACTAAATAAATCAAAAATAAATCCTAAAAATAAAAATGACTCAAACTAAAAATCTAAAAAATAATAAAAAGACTCAAACAAAACACACACGGTCTTTGGGGTAGGTTATGGCTCGGGTTAGGGTACGGGAGAGGGAATTAGCTCCATTTTAACTGCAATTGGCCTTGAAATGTAGCTTTTGACACCGCAACTGCAGTTAAACCTGCGTGTTGAACAATTAAGCGCATAAGACCCATATTGTCGAGAATTAGCAACAAAAGTGCGTCTATTTGGGCTATAAATAGTACAGTTTTGGGTGCTTATCAAACCACCCCCAAACAGAGTGTTTCTAGTCCTCGAGCAATAAGATAGAGAGAAAGAGAATGATAAGTAACCAAAAGTGTACCACTTTCGCGGGCACTTGCGATTGCACTTAGCATGTGCAACAAGCCTTTAAACCTATAGATTGCCCTACAGGACGAGTTGTGTCTCGTGAGGTTTTGCAGGGAACATACCCAAAAAATTCTTTATTTGCAAAAATTTATTGAAGGGCAGTCAATTTCTTATTAGAAGTAGAATAATCGCACAATCCATCGCAAGAAAAATATTTTCAGAAATACAAGATAGAATGTGTAAAAAGTTTAGCTAAGTAAATACTCAAGGCACATCCTTCCTAGAACTCAACGTGTGTAGTGTGAATCAGTCAAAACGGATCGAGTATCACAAGAGTAATTCCTAGATTGCCTTTTCGGAATCAATGCTTCAACTTCAAATCTCACTAGATATATCTCTCTCAAACGAACTCTCGAGATTAGGGTTAGTGTATCGCTCTTGTGTGTGAGGAGGTGAGTAAATGTAAGCAAGTTCAAACGTCTCAAACACACATAAGAAAGAACGAATAATTTGAAAGAAAAGTGATCTCATGAAAGAATGCTAATCACTATAGTGGGAACGTCGAGTTATTCACCACGTCGACTATCATTTGCCCGAACACCTAGGGGGACATGTATGTATATGGATGAGGGGAAATGAAATGGGATGAGAAGGATATGATATGTAGGATGGATGGGATGATGTAGGTAGGATAGTATGAGGGATAAGGATGAGTGATGAATAAAAGATGGATGGATATGTGAGAAGAGTGTATACTTTTAGGCACAAATGTCTTTATTACTAACTACAAACTCTCTTTTTCTTTTCTTTTCTCTCTTTTTTTGTTTTTTTTTCTTCTATAGTTTGCTATTTTTCTATTTTTTTTTGTTTTTTCTTTTTCTTTTCTTTTTTTTTTCCTTTTTTTTTTGTTTTTCTCTCACTTTTTAAACCAACACTTAAGACATTTATATTTGAAATCACACTCTTTTATTTGAAAATGAAAGATGATGTATGAATGGAATGGGGTGTGTATATGGATGATGTAGGGAATATGGAAAAGCATGAGAATGTAATGGAAATATGATATGGGGAAAAGTGGTAGGTGTATGGATGAAAATCTAATATTCGGGACAAATTTCAAGTCATGTGTTTCTTACAACTCGAAAGTGATGTCGTTCTCAGTGATCAAGCCAAATTTTGATGAAGGATAATAAGATCATACAACAATTAAAGTGCGGACCCAAAAGAAGTTGAATCAACTTGTGACTCGGAGATTGCGTAAGACACTCAAAAAGGGTGAAAGGCACAAATCTCACACGCTAAAGTCTCTACTAGTGATCCTTAAGATTCTTTTGGGAATTGTGGTACTCCTCAACTCTAAACCGTAATGACATGATAAGTGCGCAAATTTGTTGAGTCTAGAAATTCATGGTGCAAAATGCCTTGATACGTATTACATAAGCTATTAAAAAATATAAATCCTCTAGCTTGATTCCTAGACTTAAAAAGATGGATGATTGAAAATTCACATCAATGATTGAGATGAAAGAAACTGCACGAAATTTTAAAAATCAGGTTCAAAACTCAAAATTTTTCAAAAGAGGTATGATTTTGATAAAATTCCCCACCCCCAAACAAAAAGGGACATCGTCCTCGATGTTAAGTAAAATTATTTTTAAAATTGAGAGCATAAGGTAGGAAAAAGATTACCAGAATGAACCGCTAATGAAGTGGAAAGATGTAGCCAAGAATAAACCTGAGTAACAAGTGAGAAAAAAAATGTACAAGTCTATAAGCATGATAGAGCATAGGGTGATGTGAAACACCACCTCAAACAGGATGAGACTAGTACAAGAAACAACGGGCTGCCTCCCGGTAGCGCTAAGTTTAACGTCTTCAGCCAGACCGATGGGAACTCACCCAAAAAGATGATAAACGAGGAGAGAACGGGGTGGCGGAAAATTCGGGGGATAAGAATCACCCCCAAACAAGACTGAAGCGTCAGTCTTGTTGGAAACATGTTAAAATGGTCAATGCACTTGTATGGCAAAGTTCATCACGCGATGCAAAGCATCGGTGGACCATGGGCGGGTGGATATTAGGGTAAGGGTGAAGAGGTGTCGGTCAAGGGCCTTGTTGAGCCGGAAGGTGAGGGCAACTAGGGCCCTATAAGCATAGTGCTCTAATTGGTGAGGAAGGAAATATGGTTTGGACATAGGAATGGGGTGAAGCTCATAAAAATCACACGACCGTTTTATGAATGGGCGATGGTAATGGTCGCGCCATGACACGACAGGGAGCTGTCGATGGGAAAAGTCAACACCACAAGAGAGTGGTGTGCATGGAGGAACAAGCTCGATGTCACGGAAGTAGAGAGTATCACCACATATACTCTCGTAGGTGGGGGATGATTTTAGGTGAGGATCTAAAAATGTAGATGGAAACATGAACTATGTAAAATCAAGATCCAAACCAGGTGGTGGGGTGGAAGGGATAATGGGTGGGTCAGGTGGGATAAATGGTGTATCGGGTGGGATAAATGGTGTATCAGGTGAGATAAATGGTGGAGGAAGATGATCAAACTCAAGCATGGGAGACACACACTCATTGGGAGGAGTAAATAAATACTCACAAGGGAGTGTGGTTTCTAAATATGGAGTGGTCAACTTCTCCATAATAGTAGCATTGGTGATTGTGGTGGATGGGTAAAACGAGGCACCAAGCTCAGAGATAGAGGAATCACTAGAAATATCGGGCTCAAAGGGAGACAAATATGATGGGACATCATCCATATCCGGATAATAAGGGACTATCACGGATTCTATCTCAGGAAATTGGTGAGCACTCGTAGCCGGAGCGAACCTAAGATAAATTGGTTCCTCGGGAACACAAGGATGAAGCTCGATAGGTGTATACTCGGGCATTGTTTTTGATATAACGGGAGAGTGAGTGGAAATAGGAACCGCAAGGTGGGGTTCATTTGGACATGGTGAGATTTGATCAGGCTCACTATCGAAACGTAAGTCAACACATTTGTCAACTTGGGACCCGGACCATCGAATGTTCTCAACTTCGAGATTCTCGGGAGGATAGGATTGGTCACACTCAAAATTCGTGTCACAAGATGACACATCATCGTCACACTCGGTGGCAACGATGGATGGAGCCATGGGAATATCTGACTCTCGCTCACACTCCAATTCATTTAAACATTGTTCAAGCCTTTGGAGAGTTTGAGTTTGAATTTGATTGGCTCGCTCTTGCTCAAGGATGAACTTTTGCAAGAGGGTTTCGAGAGTGGATGTGGATGAAGGTGTTGGTGGAATGATGGTTGGTGGCGGTGGGTGAGGTGGGCACAACTCGCTATAATCGTGAGTGTATGGAGAATACTCATATGAAGTGTGTGGGGTGGGGACAAGTGCATCATACACGAAAGGATTGCTTTCGTGATGGACAAATGGTTGAGACTCATGGGGTGCGTAGTGAGGGAACTCATCGTGAACGGGTGCACAAGGTTGCCATGACGACTGTGGGAACGTGTGAGGATCCACAACATCGGGTTGGGATACGTATTGCGTGGAAGGGTGATCAGGCCTCCACGAATAACTCGGGTACTCACACAACTCGGGATTAGGTATAGCGGGATAATGGGTCGAGGTGGGTTCCGGAACAGTGTCATATGGATACACATGGTCCGTGGTGGGTTCAGATGGATATGGAATGTAAGGGCACTCATGGGACATGTGATCGGCATAAGAACAGTGGGTGCACAATAAGGGAGGAGGCACGGTGACACTTGACACCGAGGGTAATCGAATAGGAGGTGAGTGCATAGATGGGTCAAGAGTACCAACGGTACTCGTGAGAGAGGTGAAATCATGAAGAATATCATAAAGAGACCGCTCGGGATCACTCTCCACGTGTCACGTGTCAAGGGAAAATGACCAAAGTAGTCCCGTAAGGGACGTTCCTCAGCCATGTGGAGAGAAATATTTTTTTTTTTTTTTTTGGAATTTTTTCAAAAGGAAAGAAAATATTTTTGGGATTTTTCTAAAAATAAGGGAAGAAAATATTTTTGGATTTTTTATTTTTTTATAAAAATGAAAGAAAATATTTTTGGATTTTTGGAAAAATAAAGAAAGAAAAATATTTTTTGATTTTTTTTTGAAAGAAAAGGTGGGGAAAATATGGACTCTTTGAATTTGGGACGAACTAACTAAAACCGAATACCGAAAAATGGAATTGGACACACACACAAGTCAAGAAAAATTCCTAACTAGCACATAGCTAATTTTTATCTTTAAATTTAGTGAGAGGGTAGTCAATTTTTAATTAAGTCCGCGGGCGATAAAAATCACTGAAATCTGAGTGATCGCCTTTGCAAAACTTTCTCCTAGTGGGCTACCTAGTTGATTGATTTTAAATTTAGTGATGGCTAGGGTAACACACAATGATAAGCGAGCGAGTCGGGTGATGAAATCCCTTCTCGTGAGTGATCGGGTGTAGGTCTTAGTAATTTAATTCATCACACCATTCAAAAAAATAAATGCGAGAATAAAATCACACAAGAGCACACAATTGAATTGACTCGCTAACAGGAGAGGTGCGAGGGTGTAAGAAATGTACCTCCCACAATTTTTAATCCATGGGATGCCGAAAAATTTGAGTCGACCGGGGGGAGATCACGCCTATCTCAGTCATCCGCGGGAGTCCTACCGACCCAAGGTAGAGAGGCTTCTAAATCCTCGCCAATGGACGCCCTCTCTTTACCTTGTCCGGTTTCCCTATCACGCTTGGCTTCAATTTATTACAAATTTAAATGGAAAATAAATGGTGTACTATGCACCGCAATACAAGCCAAGATAATAAAGTCCTAATACAAGCCTTCTAATAAAATGCAAAAATGGTACTAAAATGAAAAAAAAAAGTACAATATAAATGAATCACAAAATGGGATCCGCTCCGAGCTTTACAATCCCAAGAATGGAAACGGCGCCATTTGATAACGTGACTTTTGCGTGTGGTCGTTGTTGATGAAAGCCAAGTTAGTCAATCTCATCAGGGTGTGCAATATATAATCATCAGTCTTTGTACCTACACGCATGAGATAAAGAAAATACCAAGTGACGTATTGAGTTTGAAATGAGATAAACATATATACCAAAAAATAAATCTCATCATCTCAAAACTCCAAACTCCCCCATGATATGATAATTATTTCTCCCCCTTTTTATGACGTCCCCAAATAGACAAATGAGAAGAAAAACACTAACACGCAAAGTCGGGGTGTCACAAGGAAATAAATTTCTATTTTTGAATTTTTTAAAATTTTTTACACATAATATACAACAAAGAATCACACCATGAAAGAACACAAAAACAACCAAATCGATGATAACGTAAATGTAGGGGTGTGATAAAATTCGATAGGAAAATCAATGCATACAAACATGACATATGTGCACGATGCATATTGGATACTCCTAACGAATGAACTCAAAATCTTCCTTTGGGTTAAAAAGGTGGTAATATGAGACATTGACTCAATCAAATCAACAAATCAAAGCGCAAAGTGATTTCCACACCAATAACGTCCAAAACTATTTCATGCTTTTTTAGGATGTTCAAGGAAGTGCGAACCTGTTTATTATATTTTGAATAAAGGCTTTCTAAATTCTCAAACTTTGGAGAATTGATGGAGAAACCTAATGGCCCATATTTGGCATATATTGCTTTTTATTACCTTTAATGTTTTCGGGCTCTTTTAACCTCTTTAGACCCCGGATAATAAAATTCCTCAATTTTTTAGGTCCTTTTTAACGGTGGCTTAGAATCGCAAAGGCTATAGGAACCTTTCGCAGCCCTTCCCCATTTTCAAATAAACACACAGTCTCACCAAAATGGTTTTTACATGCATTCCAATCTTGTCAAGTTTTATCGCATATTGTTAGTTGTATAAACATAATTGAGATGGAAACACTCAAGCCAATATGTCATAGACAAGTACAATAGTCAAATAAAGTTGTGCATGTGTGCAATAAAGGAGGTAGGAGTCAAACATGTAGAAAGATATCACTAATCACATCTCAAAGACTCCAAACAATGTAAAGCACATGGATGAAGTGATGCCGCGTCTCAAATCTCTATCAAACAGTCACATGGATAAATGGAATGAAATTGTGACTTGGCTATATTAAATGCTCATCCATAAAAGGTGCAAATAAAATACAAAAATCTTTTTGTTCTTTTCTAAAAATTTTATAAAAACGAAAATCTTTTTGGATTTTTCAAAAAAAATAAATAAATATCTGTATAACAAGACAATAATACATATAAAACAAACTAGCAATAAGAGGCATATGATATGACCATGAAAAAGCATCATATCCTAGACACAGACCAACCCCTCAGTCAACTGTGCAAATCCCCAAAGACTTCCTAAGACTCTCAAATCTAAGGGCATCTAAAGGTTTCGTGAAAATATCAGCTAACTAACGGTCGCTGGGAATGAAACTCAGGGATACGACCTTCTCCTCGACTAATTTTCGTATGAAGTGCTCGTGTAACCTGATGTGCTTTGTGCGCGAATGTTGGACTGGATTGCGGGATATGTGTATTGCACTCGTGTTATCACAATAAATAGTCATGGTGTCCTGTGAGATCCCATAATCCTCCCATATTTGCTTCATCCACAAGAATTGCGTGCAACAACTCCCGACGGCGATGTACTCAGCCTCCGCGGTGGATAAAGAGATGGAGTTTTGCTTCTTGCTCAACCAAGAAATAAGAGCAGAACCAAAATAGAAACACCCACCAGAAGTGCTCCTACAACCATTTTCATCCCCGGCCCAATCGGCATCCGAATAGGCGGACAAATGGTCATCGGTATCAAAGGAATACCAAATACCGTATAAGAGAGTCCCACTCACGTATTTAATAATACGTTTTAGAGCGAGTAAGTGTGACTCTTTCGGGGATGCCTGATATCATGAATAGACTCCAACACTAAAGGCTATGTCGGGACGACTGGCAGTCAAGTAGAGAAGGATACCTATCATACTCTGATATAAGGTTTGCTCTATGTCCTTGCCTGAAGTGTCCTTAATAAGCTTGATAGAAGTACTCATAGGTGTACGGGCATGCATAGCGGAGTCTAACCCAAATTTTTTCACAAGGTCTCTAGCATACTTGGATTGGGAGATGAACATCTCATCTTCTAGATGACGAACATGGAGACCAAGGAAGAAAGTAAGCTCACCTACCATGCTCATCTCAAACTCACTTTTCATCTCCTCCTCAAAGTGGTGAGCATACTGGAAGCATGTGGATCCAAAGACTATGTCGTCCACATAGACCTGGGCAACCAAAATAGCACCGTCATCTATCCTGACAAACAACATCATATCAACTCCCCCTCTCTTAAAGCCACGGGCTAAGAGATATGAAGTAAGCCTTTCGTACCAAGCATGAGATGCTTATTTCAAGCCATACAAGGCTTTCCTCAGATAGTAGACGTGCTCAGGGTGCTTGGGGTCTTTAAACCCTTTCGGTTATTCCACGTAAACCTCCTCCTGTAGAATGCCATTCAGGAAGGCACTCTTGACATCCATCTGATATAACTTAAAGCACAGATGACATGCGATGGTGAGTAGTAAGCGGACGGACTCAAGCCTCGCAACAGGAGCAAATGTCTCCCCAAAGTCTACACCTTCTATCTGTGTGTAGATTTGAGCGACCAACCTAGCCTTGTTTCTGATTATGGTACCATTTTCATCCATTTTTATTATTGAATATCCATTTGGTACCTATCACATTAGTCTCACTAGGTTGGGGGACAAGTTCCCAGACATTATTCTTTGTAAACTGAAGCAACTCATCCTACATAGCAGATATCTAGTGTTCATCCTTAAGTGCTTCTTTGTGATTCTGGGGTGTTCATCCTTGAGTGCATAGCAGATATCCAGTGTTCATCCTTGAGTGCTTCTTTGAGATTCTTGGGCTCTACTTTGGACGTGTACAAAAATGGCTCACAACGTTCTCGAGCTGAGCAAAAGTCTTGACCCCTAGAGTTGGATCACTAACAATGGCAGAAGGATCATGACTCTTGCGAACCCAAGAAGGTGTGTCCCCTAGCACAAGAGTAGGGTCCACAGAGTGTGTGTGTGAGGTACAAGTAAATTACTGCAAGAAACATCCTCATCCTCACACTGAAGGCTAGAACCAATAAACACTGAAGGTTCGTCATCTTGCACGGTGACATTTATTGATTCTATAACCTTAGAGCTCTTCACTTTGAAAACCCGGTAACCTCTAATATTCGATGAATAGCCTAACAGTATTCCCTCATCTCTTCGGGAGTCAAACTTTCCTAATTGCTCTCTGTCCCGTAGGATGTAGCATTTACTCCCAAAAACACATAAATATGCAAGGTTGGGTTTCTTGCCCGTCCACAATTCATAAGGCGTCTTAAGTGTGTGTGGACGCAGGTAAACCCTATTCACTGTGTGGCATGTAGTAGATACTGCCTCTGCCCAAAATCTCCTAGAAACCTTACGACCTAGAAGCATAGATCTAGCCATTTCCTGGATCATCCTATTCTTTCTCTCAACAATCCCATTTTACTGAGGAGTCTTCACAGCAAAAAACTCATGTTTGATCCCCATGCTATCACAGTACAGATCTACCTTTGCTTCCTTAAATTCAGTGTCGTTGTCACTGCGTATGCTGTTAATAGTGACTCCATGTTAATTTTGTAGGACACGACACTTGGTTGTTAAAAACTCCACAGCATCGGATTTCTCCCTCAGAAAACCTAGAATCGAGTATCTGGAGAAATCGTCCACCATCACGAGGATATACCTCTTACCACCCTGACTGTCAGTACGAGTAGGACCCATAAGATCCATGTGAATAAGCTCAAGTACACGAGAGGTGGTAATGGAATGCAACTTCCTATGGGGGCTACGAATTTATTTTCCCAACTGACAGGGTCCACAAACCGTCGAAGTTGAATTTCCAAGTGATGGTAAGCCACATACTAGGTCCTTTTTAGCTAAACGAGTTAGATCTCTAACGTTCACGTGACTTAGACGTTGGTGCCACAAATCCATAGGAGTGATTGGGGCGCTGTTGTAGACAAGTGAGGATGTGGGATCATTCCCATATCAATTATCCTTTGTCCTCATCCCTCTCACTAAAAGTTTACCGGCTTGATTATAGACATTACATGCGTCCCGGTTAAACTTTACGGCAAAGTCAGCGTCGCACAGCTGGCTAATGCTGAGAAGGTTTGCTTTCAAACCTTTGATGTACAAAACATTCTCTAGCTTAAGAGATCCTGGTAGCTCTACAGTACCACGTCCTACAATGCTAGACTTGCTCCCATCTCCAAAGGTGACTCTACCATCCTTATAATCCTCAAGAAAAGTAAAAAATGAGGCATTACCTGTCATATGTCTGGAGCACCCACTATCAAAATACCACTGTGAGGTATTATGTGCTTTGAGAGCGACATGAACCAAAAAGGCCTTTTTATCTTTCTTAGGTACCCAAGAAGCGGTGACCTTTTGTTTACCTTTGTTGTTGTTGGTTTTAGCAGGAATGTGAGAAGAATTCACTGACGGCAAGGACATCCGTCGAAATTCCTCCATCAAACTCTGTGAAGTGGCAGCAAAAAACTCAAGTCGCTCTCTCATACTGGTAAAATCATCAGTATGCTGTGGTGGAGCAGTAGTACGTCGTGTTTGACCCATACTATAGAAAAACTCCCTGGGGTGGCCTTTTCTTTTGTAATATGTATAAAAGAACACAGTCTTAGGCGAACCTTGGTTTGCTTTTCTTGGTCGAACTATCCTTCGAGGTTTTTGACGATGACCATAAGGAGTTGTAGTAAACTCAGGAACTGATCTGGGTGCAATTTGGGACGTGGAGGCACCATCGTAACCTATTCCCTGCCTATCACCAAAACCTAAAGCGGGGCCGAGGAGCATCTTTCCCATCTTCCCAGATCTGTCCTCGATTTGTACTTTAACTTCATGTGCTCTCTCTAGATCATGAGTAAGCTGGGCAACAAGGGCTTCAAGTTTCTTTTGAGTCTCCATGGAGGAATGAAGCTCACTCGTAAGACTATCCACTTGTTTAGTCAAGTCCCATCTCTCTTTCTCAAAACAGCTCTCTCTCTCTCTAAACAAACTCTCTTTCTCAACGCAGGTGGACTCTCTCTCTCTCTCTTTTCATAAATCTTCCTCTAAGCCTGTGATCTTAAGGACTAACGCTTTGTTATGTGTTTTAGTTCTAAATGATTCAGAATATAACTTAGCATAGGCGCGTTGAATATCACTCTCGCTCTCACCGGTGTCATCCTCCCCCTCACTCACGTCGATCTCACTGTCGAGGTGTCCCTGCGTTGAGGAGCACTAGAAGTACTCACATGACTAGCCATAACTGCGATGAAGTTACACTCATGCAGTGACTCATCTCCCGATTCCACCGACTCGACTTCACTGTCGTCGCTAAGGGTAGCATTAACGACAACTTTTCCCTTTTCTCTGTTCAGTCTAGTAGCACACTCAAAAGCTCTATGACCCCTACCATCGCACTCAAAGCATCTCTCACTTTCTTTCTTAGGAGGATCTTTAAAAACCTTTTCATTTTTCTTTTCAAACTTATTTTTCTCAAACTTCTTTTTATCTTTAAAATTACCATTTTTCTTGAATTTGAGAAATCTTTTGAAATTTTTAGCAAAAAGGGCCAAATCATCTAAGTCAAAATCACACTCAGAATCTAACGTATCTTTCTCTCTTTTTCTAGATAACTCTCCCCTCTTTCTTGCTGACCCCTCACTCTTTCTCTCTTGGGCATTAAGTACAATTCCCTTATCTTTAGGCTTAGCCGTTTTAGGAAACATATCAATTTCATATGTTTGCAAGTCTCCTACAAGTTCCTCCAATTTTAGCATATTTAAATTACCCATAGAATTTAGCACAGTGACTTCAGGGATAAAACACTTAGGGAGAGAACGAAGAATCTTTTTAACAACTCTAGCATTAGGAATGTGTTCACCAAGATTAAAGATAGTATTAACAATATCAGATAGCCTAGCATAAAAATCATCAAAACATTCAGTTTCATGCATGGTGATGGTTTCAAATTGAGTTGTCAAATTTTTCAGTTTAGACTCTTTCACAGCATTAGTACCTTCATGGGTAAGTTGAAAAATATCCCATGCCTCTTTTGACGTGGTGCACGTCATTATGCGTTTGAACTCATCAGGGGTAACAGATCCCGAAATAGCACTTAAACCCTTTGAATTAAAAGATGACCATTTAAATTCTTCTTCAGTACATGTAGTAATAGGTTTTAAATTGGTCACGTTTTCAAGAGTGATGGAGGGAGGTGTCCACCCTCTTTCAACCAAAATCCAGACACGTTCATCAATGGCTTTTAGTGCAGATCTCATGCGGGCTTTCCAATATGCATAGTTTGTCCCGTCAAAAATTGGCATTTTATTATATAACTTCTCCAATATGAACACACTCTTTTTCAAAAAATTAATTTTTTTAGAAAATTGATATCTTAGAAAATTTTTGCGGAAAATTAGGAATACGCGATAAATTAGTGTAACATGCCCTGATACCAATTTGAGAAGAGTGTACGTGTGTTCAAATAGAGATATTATATAATTAACCTTAGTTTTATCCAATTAAGTTCTAAACATGCATCTAGGTGTCATTGAATAAGATGATGAAACATGCAAGAACATTCAAACACACACATGTGAGGAAAAATCCCCCAAAGTGGAAAAACCTTTTATTTTCACTATAACATTGTAAGGAACGGTTACACGACTTATAGTAAAAATACAGTGACACAGAAATACCTACGGGTGTCAGTTCTGTAGTCGACGGCTGGAACTTTACCTTTCCAGGAGGGCAGCAATGAAGAAGAAGGACGGTCTTCTCCACAAGAGTATGAACAAACACAAGGTTGTGTTCTTGGGTTGCAAAGGATTCACAAAGGTATGAAAAGTTGTGTGAATCAAACCATGAGTCTTGGGAATAAAAAAGGTGAAGACTTAGAGTATTTAGGACTCTTAAAATTGTCTATGAAAGTCTCACAAAACAAATCCCCGGAGATGGTTTATAAAGGAAACTCTGATCCTGTAAAATCTCAAACTGATTTGTTCGATTTTATCAGAAGCGGATCGGTTCGGGATGGAGGCGAATTGGTCCGACCTCGGATTGGTTCATTTTTTCAAAGGGGCTCTTCGATTCGGCTTCCATCCGGGGTTCATTGTTTCTAATGCAAAGCAGATCGATCCGGAGGTGGATCGGTTCATTTTTAAAAGGGGCGGACCGGTCCGATTATGCAGAAAGCAATTTCCAAGTTTGAAGATGTTTTTGATATTCGGATCCGTTGATGTAGATTTGATCTTAAATTTCTTCATCTGTGTAACGGCGTACGACATACAGAAAGATAATTGACAAAACTGACCTTACAATATTGTTTCAACTAACCCCTGTTGGATTAGGCTTAGAGCTTTTGCATCTTTCTTCTTGTGCTCTTTTGACTTTTGCTTTTGAGCTTCCGGTAAAGTCGTGATATCCTCCGGTTCATTAAACCTATCTTCAATATACTACCACAAATCAAATGAAAGAAAAATGGTTTTCATTTTCACACACCATAAATCATAGTTATCTCCATCAAAAATTGGAATGAAGGGTTGTTGGGTACCCATTTGGTTGCTAGAACTTGACATAAATTTTATGTCAATTTTCGTCGGTTTTGTTTTTCGGCCAGCAAAGAAAATACACCCAGCTCTTAATATGAATAGGGCTCTGATACCACTTTGTTGGAGTTTAAATGCGTACTATATGCTTGTATTAGAAGAAGTGAAGAAGTGAAGAAAAAATAGGAGATAAGTTGGAGAAGACAAACTTGTTCTTAGAGAGAGAAGTGATGTTTTTATTTTTTAGCAGAGTACTACATAAAACATGGTGTGACACCCCGCCTTATAAAATACCGGGCAATCACTCCTATATCAAATTAAAACAGGAGTCTCATATGGATCATTCTTAGCATCACTGTCGAAAGTCCATTTAATTACTAATAACCTATTAGGCCGGTGTCAAAATTTTACTTAACTACTATTTTTAACAACTGTAAATAAAACATACACACAGTTTTGCGGAAATGAAACTGAAATTAAATAAAATAACCCAACACTCGGTCAAAATATATAACAATATCGAATGTTGTACTCAAAGAATAAATAAATGCAATTGGGCCATTGGCCCGAATGTGTATACAGTACCTCCTATCTAGAGTACAACTGTTGCAGCTGACGTCTGACTCGAAAGAAGTGTCATCCAGGCGTCCCTGTGTCTGGACACCTATATATATATAGCAAGAGAGGAAAAATAGATAAATGGGTCAGAGCTCAAGTTTTGAAAATATTTTGCAAGTGCATAAATGCCTTATTATTTTGAAAAAAAGTTTTATCTCATATTTAAGTTTGGTATCGCACTCCCATGAGATACCTCTCACCTCTCCACTAACAGTGCACTCCTAGCGCATCCCTCTAAACACCCTAGTCAACCTACCCTGCTAAACTAGTCTATTACCCAACCCACTATCAACCCTAGATAGTCCAAGCAATGTACTAAAGGCTAAACTTCACCCCAGTCTCAACGCTATGCCATGTTCGTGCGTGGGGTGTCTCGCAAAGAGAAATCCAAAAAAGGAACCCCCTCCGATACACTACTATGCGGCACGGTCGATCGTCGAGATCCGCCAGTCCCTCAGTACAGAAAGATATATATAAATATATATACCGTTAGAATTTATAATATTATAGCACTAAGGATAGAACTTCTCCCCAGTCTCAACACATTGCCATATTCGTGCGTGGGGTGTCTAGCAAAGCGAAATCCAAACAAGGAACCCCCCCGATACACTACTATGAGGCAAGGTCGATCATTGGGATCCATTAGACCCTCGGTACTCGATTCATCCATATATATTCATCTTATCATAAACATCCGGATCTATCTCCCGGACTGAGAATTCATATATCAAGTATTTATCAATACTTTTCATTTTCTCAAAACTTCCCATTTCCCCTTTTATACTCAGGAAATGTAAATATAAAAGCCAATTCATTATCATGAATTGCTTTAACCAATCATATACTTTTTAAAACCCAGTTTTATCATCATAAAAATGCTTTTTCGTTTTATATCATCTCATTTCCCTTTTTACACTCAGGAAATGTATTCAAAGCCATTTTCATTATCATAAAAATGCTTTGATCAATCATATGCTTCCACATCCCTTCTTCCATGCGGGAGTGATACCGAAGCCAAACCTTTATCCCATTTCCCTTTTCATACTCAGGAAATGTAAATATAAAGTCAATTTATTATCATAAATTGCTTTAATAAAACTAAGACCACCCCTCCGGGTTTCCCCACTGGACGCACACTTAAATGACTATCATCTTCCAGGGCGTATCAAACAAGACAACCTGGAAACCTACCAACGTCAAGAAGCGGCCATATGCCTGCGGGATAGTCATGACCACACCCAGAATCACCTAACCAGTGCAGTACAAATAATCGCCCATATGGCCTATAGGACTATAGCCACCCTGCATTCATTAGCCAGGGGCATCACCATAACGAACGCAACATCCCTTATGATAGCGATATAGGGAGGTGTGTAACCATAAATTATTAATTATGAAAATCATTTACCTTTTTCCCATCTTGAAAATATTCATATTTTATTTTCAAAATCCTTTATCTCAAATTATATATATATACTTTAATCACATATTATATACATATACCATATATTCCTCCCTGAATATATAAAAATGGTCATATTTGCCAAACCATCTATCGATGACCAATAACCCCAAAGATTCTCTCAAAGAATCATAATCATGCATTCATATATGCATGATACTAAATCCCAAAGTATTTTCTTACTTTAATAAGTAATATATACCAAAATCCCATCTACGGATTCATTTGGATATCTCCAATTATACCATTTCTCATTTAGAGAATATATAACTATACTCCCCAAATTTATTCTAATCCACTCATAGGATTCACCCAACCAAGATCAATACGATTATGTTATCTCTTTAGATCATAATCCTCTTTAATACTCAAATTTAGAAAGCCCGCTTTAAACTCAAAGAGGACAAGTAATAAAAATCTCCAAAATCTTGGGCTGAAAACAGGGTACCGGTCGATCGGGCCTAGACCTCCGGTCGACCGCGGGTTGCATATAAGCCTACGAAACAAAGCAGTAGGCCCTATTTCCTTGACGTGGTCGACCGACCTTAGGGGCGCGGTCGACCGGTCACACCAGGTCTCCCAAAACTAAATTCCTCAATTCCTTAATCCAACAAACCAAATTCATTAACGGGGTTTCTAAACTACACCAAAAATTATCCTGAACATCGACACGATTTATTCTAGTCTTTATTTTTCCAATTCCCGATTTGATTTCCGAGTTGATGATTTCAACCCGGAGCTTCCATCTTGTAAAAATTATATCAAATCGAGAAAAAATGAAAAAAAATACGCGGTCAGCACCCGCGTGACCGTATAAAAAAGATCTACAACTTTAATGTTTTGGCCGAGAGCTAAATCAATTCTCTTCCTGGCCAAAATGGCCCCCTAAAGTCAAGGGTTACTATTTATCGTCTTCTTCGAGAAGATTTCGGCAACTAAAGCTTCTCCCAAGCTTTTGTTGCCTCACCCAACGTCCTACAACCTCAACCAACTAAAAATACACATATATTAAGGGTTCTGAACATCCTAGAACCCTAAACCACCAATTTATTTTGATTAATTTCTAAGTTCCTCCAAATATGAAAATTTTAGGGGTTTATTTGTTTTAACTCCCAAAAACCCGTTTTATCCATGCAAACCCAACCCAAAATCTTTAGGGTTTGTTTATACCAAACTACGGTATGAGATATTTATGCAAAAAGTAAATAAAGCAAGTAAACACTTGCCTCGTGGATATAATTCGACGACCTCGAGTCAAATCCGGCGGAGTTTGGCCCGAGATCTCCATTTCCCTCCTCTTTTCTCTCCTCCTCTCTCTCTTCTCTCTCTTTTCTTTCTTTCTTTCTCTTTTCTTTCCCTCTCTCCCTCTTTATATAGGAAGAAAAGGGTTATACCCCTTAAAATCCAAAAACGACTCGTTTACCGAATTACGAGTTACTTTTACCTCAAAAATTACCCGAAACTCAATTTCGACAATCGGACACTCTTTTCGACTATCTCAGACATTCCGAGACTCACGGCGTAGTAAAAAATCCCATCCGGGGTACTTGACCGCAAATCACTATTTCAACCCAAAATAACTTTATGCGGTTTTCTAATTAAAATTTTACCTTTTTGTCACTTTTCTCCACGGCGACATATAATTAAATTACTTCGACCTAATTAGTCCCAAAAGTAATTACAACTTCCATCGAAAATAATTAAATCCTCGAGAATCCCCAAAATCACTATTTCGAGAAATTCTCCAAATCTCCAATTTATATTTAATTATGGAATTTAATTGTCTACAAAAGGACGGGTTGTTACATACTCCCCCCCTTACAACGAAATTTCGTCCTCGAAATTCGGATACAACCTACATCAACAAACTAGGATTGCTCCAGATCCTAATACCTCTAGGGGAACGATACTAACCCAATGGTTCCCAACCATATATAATACGACTTCCACTGTCGTAAAGTGACTCCAACATCGTCACATCGCACCCATCATTTATTGTGCCTAACGGCATAAACTTCAAATTTATATATTACGCCCCTTCTATTTCAGGCGGTATATAAACCAACATTACTAAGGTGCCCATACACCTTTCTAACCTGTGCACATCTGCACATACATAGTGAACGTCTGACACGTAACACTCTATCCCATTAAGGGTCTCCTTTCCTCGGTGTAATACTCACCTATGGGTCCTCCCAACCCGCGAAAATCAATTCTCCTAACCTCGACGCCACTAACACTATCGAACTTACGTCCTAATAATACTAAGGTCTATGTGATGTCCTACCTACGCAGAACGAATATAATCCAAAGTATGTCCCTAGTTCCCAAGGCCTCTCTCAACTCCCGAAAATTGCTTGGTTTCATGCATGGGACGTCTCGCCGAAGAGAAATCCAAACAAGGAACCCTCCAGTTACACTACTCCCTCGCGTAGTCGATCATCGAGATATAGCTACCCAAGGCACATAAGCGGGACGTCCTAAATCCTACCTACGCTAACCTATGAACACATTTCTACTATCTTATCCTTCCGCCCATACGGAAGGAAACCTACCCAATCGAAGTGACCACTTTCTGTGGAAAGTGTCACGAACATAATACCCAAATTGTATCTTCTCAAAATTTGCCTTTTCATTAAGGCTGGTTATTATCCTCAGACCAATTTCTCTAAGTCCAACCTCACCCACCCACTTGTGGCGAGGGGACCACTTTAGTGCTTTTCCATTGCACAATCTTTCCATAAGTATGTCAACATCATGTGGCTCATAGCCTAGAGTGGTTCATCCACACTATAAGACCTTTTCACAAAATCAACATCCTTGCATCCCATAACAGCTCTCCACTCCCGATGCCGTTAAGAGTCATGTGTGGAGTGTCTCGCAAAGCGAAATCCAAACAAGGAACCCCTCCACACATTGACACTTGACTTCGTTGGTTATGGAGTTCCATTATTTCAACATGCAACAGGGATATCCCTATCCCCTAATCCAACAAAAAGGTGGTATGAACTCCTATCTCTAACTAAGAGTCATACCACCCTGAGCTCGCACTCATTTTTAAGTCCTTGCGCAAATAGAAAGGAGCTTTATCTTCAGCTCAACACTAATCCGGCGGCCTTAAATCATATATATAAGGTCGCCGTAAACACAAATCACTATAATGAAACCTCTACTCATCGAAGTTTCGTATCCCACAATAAATAAGGTGAACTCAACCTATATCTAGGTGAGACACCACAACAATAACATGTTCCCTCCAGGAACCATGGACACGATAGACTTTCCATTCTTAGCCTGCTATCGCTCCGAAATTACCAATACATATATACTCATCATATCACCATAGTCATATAGACATATAAGACGAGTATCAAAACCCAAATATATATATATTCAATATATCAATACCCGACTTTATGGCGAATGAAGGAAAATAAAACTCCACTATCGCGGAAAACACATAAACATACATGATATTTTGTTATCGTGACCGCCATAACTCAAAATACACACATGAGTCTAGGGCTAACTGATACCGCGACTTTATCTAGCCACGCCAAATATACCTCCTCGATTGAGGTAACACTCATAACAATATCCTTCTCATTCCGACTAAATCGTGGGGACTCACAGTTAAGATTATCCGTAAGATCCCTTTTGAATCCTCAATTTCAATGAGGAATTCGACTTTAGTACCACTCTCTACTTCAGTGGTACTGCGGTACTCCTAACTACCATTATTTAGTAGTCTCCGCCAAAATCCTTAACAATTACCATAAGGAGAGTGACCTCTACTAAGGTCCTCATCCCAACCTTCTACCAGCTGCTCCAGCTAAGCCTCACCTCCTGCTACCATCCAAGCTCCGCACACGATTCTCAAACGAGCGCGCAAAAGATTTCTATAATCTCATAATATGGCAGGAGAACGAAATCTCACAAGAGAAATCAATAATCCTAGTCCTGAGGCTCTATAACAAATGAGAGCATCGCTGAAAGCATAGTACGTCCGCACCGATTCCTAAGGACACTAGAACCTGATGCTCTGATACCATCTGTGACACCCCGCCTAATAAAATACCGGGCAATCACTCCTATATCAAATTGAAACAGGAGTCTCATATGGATCATTCTTAGCATCACTGTCGAAAGTCCATTTAATTACTAATAACCTATTAGGCCGGTGTCAAAATTTTACTTAACTACTCTTTTTAACAACTGTAAATAAAACATACACACAATTTTGCGGAAATGAAACTGAAATTTAATAAAATAACCGAACACTCGGTCAAAATATACAACCATATCAAATGCTGTACTCAAAGAATAAATAAATGCAATTGGGCCATTGGCCTGAATGTGTATACAGTACCTCTTATCTAAAGTACAAGGATAGAAGCATCTATCGAGAATCCTGCACGCATCCATAACTAGTGCAGCTGACGTCTGACTCGAAAGAAGTGTCATCCAGGCGTCCCTGTGTCTGGACACCTATATATATATATATATATATATATATATATATATATATATATATATATATATATATAGCAAGAGAGGAAAAATAGTTAAACGGGTGAGCCCAAGTTTTGAAAATATTTTGCAAGTGCATAAATGCCTTATTATTTTGAAAAAAAGTTTTATCTCATATTTAAGTTTGGTATCGCACTCCCATGAGATACCCCTCACCTCTCCACTAATAGTGCACTCCTAGCGCATCCCTCTAAACATCCTAGTCAAGCTACCCTGCTAAACTAGTCTATCACCCAACCCACTATCATCCCTAGATAGTCCAAGCAATGTACTAAGGGCTAAACTTCACCCCAGTCTCAACGCTATGCCATGTTCGTGTGTGGGCTGTCTCGCAAAGCGAAATCCAAAAGAGGAACCCCCCCCCCCCGATACACTACTATGCGGCACGGTCAATCGTCGAGATCTGCCAGTCCCTCAGTACAAAAAGATATATATATAAATATATATACCATAAGAATTTATAATATTAGAGCACTAAGGATAGAACTTCTCCCCAGTCTCAACACATTGTCATATTCGTGCGTGGGGTGTCTCGCAAAGCGAAATCCAACAAGGAACCCCCTTTCCCCCAATACACTACTATGCGTCAAGGTCGATCGTCGGGATCCATTAGACCCTGGGTACTCGATTCATTCATATATATTCATCTTACCATAAACATCCGGATCTATCTCCCGGACTGAGAATTCATATATCAAGTATTTATCAATACTTTTCATTTTCTCAAAACTTCCCATTTCCCTTTTTATACTCAGGAAATGTAAATATAAAAACCAATTCATTATCATGAATTGCTTTAACCAATCATATACTTTTTAAAAGCCAGTTTTATCATCATAAAAATGATTTTCCGTTTTATATCATCCCATTTCCCTTTTTACACTCAGGAAATGTATTCAAAGCCATTTTCATTATCATAAAAATGCTTTGATCAATCATATGCTTCCACATCCATTCTTCCATCCGGGAGTGTTACCGAAGCCAAACCTTTATCCCATTTCCCTTTTCATACTCTGGAAATGTAAATATAAAGTCAATTTATTATCATAAATTGCTTTAATAAAACTAAGACCGCCCCTCCGGGTTTTCCCACTGGACGCGCCCTTAAATGGCTATTATCTTCCAGGGCCTATCAAACAAGACAACTTGGGAACCTACCAACGTCGGGAAGCGGCCATATGCTTGCGGGATAGTCATGACCACACCCAGAATCACCTAACCAGTGCAGTACAAATAATCGCCCATATGGCCTATAGGACTATAGCCACCCTGCATTCATTACCCAGGGGGCATCACCATAACGCACGCAACTTGCCTTATGATAGCGATTTAGGGAGGTGTGTAACCATAATTTATTAATTATGAAAATCATTTACCTTTTTCTCATCTTGAAAATATTTATATTTTATTTTCAAAATCCTTTATCTCAAATTATATATATATATATACTTTAATCACATAGTATATACATATACCATATATTCCTCCCTGAATATATAAAAATGGTCATATTTTCCAAACCATCTATCAATGACCAATAATCCCGAAGATTCTCTCAAAGAATGTTAATCATGCATTCATATATGCATGATACTAAATCTCAAAATATTTTCTTACTTTAATAAGTAATATATACCAAAATCCCATCTACGGATTCATTTGGATATCTCCAATTATACCATTTCTCATTTAGCGAATATATAACTATACTCCCCAAATTTATTCAAATCCACTCATAGGATTCACCCAACCAAGATCAATATGATTATGTTATCTCTTTAGATCATAATCCTCTTTAATACTCAAATTTAAAAAGCCCGCTTTAAACTCAAAAAGGAGAAGTAATAAAAATCTCCAAAATCTTGGGATGAAAACAGAGTACCGGTCGACCAGTCCTGGAACCCCGGTCCACTGCGGGTTGCAAATAAGCCTACGAAACAAAGCAGTAGGCCCTATTTCCTTGACGCGATCAACCGGCCTCAGGGGCGCGGTCGACCGGTCACACCAGGTCTCCCAAAACTAAATTCCTCAATTCCTTAATCCAACAACCCAAATTCATTAACGAGGTTTCTAAACTACACAAAAAATTATCCCGAACATCTACACGATTTATTCTAGCCTTTATTTTTCCAAATCCCGATTTGATTTCCGAGTTGATGATTTCAACCCGGAGCTGCCATCTTGTAAAGATCATATCAAGTCGAGAAAAAATAAAAAAAAATACGCGGTCGGCGTTCACGCGACCGTATCGAAAAAATCTACAACTTTCGTGTTTTGGCCCAGAGCTAAATCAATTCTCTTTCTGGCCAAAAGGCCCCCTAAAGTCAGGGGTTACTATTCATCATCTTCTTCGAGAAGATTTCGGCCATTAAAGCTTCTCCCAAGCTTTTGTCGCCTCACCCAACATCCTACAACCTCAACCAACTACAAATACGCATATATTAAGGGTTTTAAACATCCTAGAACCCTAAACCACCAATTTATTTCGATTAATTTCTAAGTTTCTCCAAATATGAAAATTTTAAGGGTTTATTTGTTTTAACTCCCAAAAACCCGTTTTATCCACGAAAACCCAACCAAAAATCTTTAGGGATTGTTTATACCAAACTACGGTATGAGATATTTATGCAAAAAGTAAATAAAATAAGTAAACACTTGCCTCGTGGATATAATCTGACGACCTCGAGTTGAATCCGACGGAGTTTGGCCCGAGATCTCCATTTTCCTCCTCTTTTCTCTCCTCCTCTCTTTATTCTCTCTCTTTTCCTTCTTTCTTTCTCTTTTCTTTCTCTCTCTCCCTCTTTATATATGAAGAAAAGGGTTATACCCCTCAAAACCCAAAAACGACCCGTTTACCCAATTACGAGTTACCTTTACCTCTAAACTTACCTGAAACTCAATTTCGACAATCAGACACTCTTTTCTGACTATCTCGGACATTCCGAGACTCACGGCGCAGTCGAAAATCTCATCCGGGGTACTTGACCGCAAATCACTATTTCAACCCAAAATAACTTTATGCGGGTTTTCTAATTAAAATTTTACCTTTTTGTCACTTTTCTCCACGGTGACATATAATTAAATTACTTCGACCTAATTAGTCCCAAAAGTAATTACAACTTCCATCGAAAACCATTAAATCCTCGAAAATGCCCCAAAATCACTATTTCGAGAAAATTTTCAAATCTCCAATTTATATTTAATTATGGAATTTAATTGTCTACAAAAGGACGGGTTGTTACACATGGGTGATGGGATACATTTATGTGGTCAAATTTTTCTACTAACTAGACACATTAATTACCCTACAAAGTAGGTACAACAACTAGACTTTAGGACAACTTAGGCACACATTAAAGGCACATTAATTATCCCTAAAGCAGCCCCTACAGCAGCTATGCATTAATTTTAACAAAGAGAAGTATGCATTGGATTTTCTTAAAAAATATAATATGTATAATTGTAAGACATATTCCAACTCCATGAACACGAGTGAGGATCTATCAATGGATGATGTTGTCGCAATGGCTAATGAAAAGTTTTTGAGAGGCATGGTTAGTGGATTATTGTATTTGACTCACTCTCGCACGGACATCATGTTCGCATTCAATTTAGTCTCAATATTTTTGCATAATCCTTCAGTGCATCATCCTGGAGCAGCAAAAGTGGATTCTTCTTTACATTCGGGCAACAATCAATTATTGGACTATGTATACACTTGTTTCTATCTTAAAATTATTTGGTTTTACTGATAGTGATTGGGCAGGTTCTATAGATGATAATAGAAGAAGTACAAGCGAACTCATTTTTAGCCTTGGTTCGGGAGCTATTTCATGGAGATCAAAGAAGCAAGATAGTGCTGCATTATCAAGTTATGACGCTGAATACATTGTGATTTCCATTCACCAATTGGCAAGCTATTTGGATGCGAAGGCTTTTGGAGGCCTTATACCAGACTCAAAAGGAAGCTATTGAAAATTATTGTGATACCAAGGCAACAATCTCCATGACAAAGAATCTAGTTTTCCATGAAAGAACGAAGCGCATCGATCTTCATCATCACTTCATTTGAGACGTTGTTGCAGATGAATTTGTCGTGATGAAATACTGCCTAACGAATGATTAAGTTGCAGACAGATTTACGAAGGCACTGTCCTATTCGAAGTTTGTCAAATTTCGATCGTCGCTTGGTATTACTAGTTTTTTTTATTAAAGAGGAGTGATGGATATTGATTCATATATATCACTTTATTTGGTTTGAGTATCCATAATAATCAGTTCCTATGTTAGTGGTACATAGTTTGACTAGTTCAAATAAAGTTGTTAGCAAGTTTGTGAGTTGTTCCTGTATTCTAGTTTGCACGACTGTTGTGGGGAGGCCCATTGTGTGGTATTTTTCATCTATAAATAGGACTATGAACACAACTATTGGAATATAAGCCAAAATAAAGAAAATTGTACATTTTATTCTAAACTATTTTATAAAAATAATTAAAACTTTTATCTATAAGTACAAATAAAATACTAGAAAAATAGTTAAAACAATTGTACATGTTTTTTAAATAGTTATAAAAAGTTGAAATAGTTTTTTTATACAATTTTTTTAAAAACTGTTGTCTATAATAAACAATTTTTTTATAATCAAAGAAGTTTCTAATTTTTATAAAAAAATTAATAAAGAAAGAAATTATTTTTTATAAACATAGGGTTTTCTCTTATTTTTTTATATGTATTGCACAGACCTAGAAATTGCCATCCTCGCGAAACAAGTCAGTTCTTTACACTAACGTCCTCAACTGCCACGTGGTTTTCAACTGGCTGATCCAAGTTGGTATTCTGAAAAGTGCGAAATGGAAGCTTTCAATACCGACGAACACGTCATACTTAACTTAAGGATAACGCACTTCCACCCATGCATTGACACATAGCACTTTTCTTTCCCACTGATGAAGTTATCGCATTGAAGCATCACCATATATGGTCCTACATATATGGTTCTCTCCCTACGCAGTTAATACCAAAAGTAATAGGCGGCACTAACAGCTAAAAAGGATTCATGACCCTCAGATTTGGACTGGAGACTCAGTTTCAGCCAAATGATATACCCATGCAAATTTCATCCAATTAACCCAATTTAAACCAAAAGCAACGCCCTCTATAAATTATGCAGTCATTGTTGTTGTTCATCCATATCCCTTCCCTTCATCTTCAAACGCACTATCTAGTCTCTAGTCTCATTTTTCCTTTATCTTTTCTCAGTCTCACAAATATAAAGAAGAAGAAATGGCAAACTCTCGGATTACAAGGTTTGTTACCGAGGTTGCACCACCGCAAATTGTGAGTGTAATGAGGCAGCGTGCATCAAAGATGTTAGATACAATTCATGAAGAGGAAAGAGAAGTTGTTTCATATGATTCCCACTCCTGGATTTCAAAGGGTTTGCCTTCATATTCATGTTCTACCTCTGCTTCATCTTTGAGTACCACTCATTCTAACTACTTTCTCAGAAAATTTTCAGTATTTGGAAATTAAATGCCTACTTTAAGAGTATACCGTCATGACCTCGCTTAATTTCAGATGTGTGGAAGGATACTGGGGTTCATGACCAAGACCCGCTTAAACAGATAAGAGTGTATAATTTGTACTTGAAAGGAGTATATACGATGCTATTGTATATTATGTTCCATTTATTCCTAAGTTATTATTGGATCACATTCTCAACAGAAACACAAAATCCTATGCTATTGTATATCCTTCATGAACTCAATGCCCCCAGAATGGGTGACTTTCATTGATCCTTGAAAGTGGATCCTTAAAAGATAAAACCCAAAGTTTCGTTTCGAATAAGTTAGTAGTCATTTGGGGGATGTATAAGTCTCGTGTTCAACATCTTCAGGCACGTGTCTCACATATGGAAGGTGAATACAACCACCATAAATAAGATGTGGTATTGATCGTTTTTTATATTTACCAATCTCGAAAAAACAAAATTTGGAGTATTGTTCGATATACTATGATCCATTGTAGTGCAAGGTTATTTTTTTATTATTATTTTGCGGTCCGTGAACTGCTATTCAAGTCGATTTTGTAAGTGATATGACCCCAATTACCCACGGGTATGATCTCAGTACAAGTGAATGTATCCTATATCCCCATTATATTATATACGGCTCTATCGTGTGCATAGTAGCTACATAAATGAAACCGGTAGGCTATATTGAATCTTTTCTATCTCTATGCTCATGGTATATAGCAATCAATTTGGCTCTACGTTCCTCGTCTTCTTCCTTCCCTTTGCATTAAATGGTAGATCCCTTCATCAACTTGATGCAATTTCTTCGGTAAAACAAACCCATGAATTAAAGTGTCAATGGGAATACAGAACGACACTCAAAGAGAGAGAGAGATCACACTCAATTTTAAGAAGCGCATAATGATTTACTATATTGGGATAAAAGGATATTTATGGGGAATGAGAAGGATCTAAAAGGGTGACATCAATGCCCTAAAAAGAAAAGTGCAATTAGGCTCATGCGATGTCACATGACCTAGCAGCACCCCATTTACATCATATTCCTATAATGCCCCTTCCACTAGGCTCCCATTAGCCCTATAATGCAAGCAACAAAACGTGACAAAAATAAAATGACTAAAAGTACTAAAAATTATTAAAATATCCTTAAATTTTCATCAATTTCCATCACTCTCCGCTCTATGAAAAGAGTTCGACCTTGAACTCAAAGGGGAACACTATCAGAATTAGGCTCAACCGAGATGATCTTAGCAATCAATGATGGACCTCCTCCTCATCTATCTTCTCGTATGGTGGTTTCAAATCTTCAGTCACAAGAAGGGTCCTCTTCCTTACCTTGGGGCACTCAGCGGCTCGGTGGCCCACGACACCACAATTGAAACACTTCATAGCAATAGTTGGTGCATTCGAGGCTTGAGGTATGGCAATGGTCATAGAATTCGGTTGGGGAACTGGTGTGGAAGGAGTGCAGTGATAGGCCTCGACCTTGGTTGCATTCTCAAACGTCTTGGCGAAGGACGGTATATCATGCAACCCCAGGTCCTGCAGAATATACGGATGGAGTCCCCTAATGTAACTCTTGATCCGCTGAGTCTCGGTCTCACCCAAACAAACCCGAGTGCAAAGAAAATGAAACTTCTCTATGTAGGTGGGGACTAAGGAGATGCTCGGCCTAAGGCCTGGACCTGAGTGCAGAGGTCGTGTAATACCCTGTTTTTTCATAATAAATTATTTTTAATAGAATTTAATTTAATTATTTTATTTTTAATAGAATTGCATAATTAAACTGTCAAGTTTATATGATTCATTTATGCATAATATGTTCACTCATAGAAAAACAAATTATATGTTAATTAAATTATTATTATGTGGCGATTAAACATAATAAAAGTGTGTTACTTATGAAGATATAGTTTGGGCGCATTCTCGGAAGAATTGATAACTCACTTAAGTGTTTTAGACGTCTAAAGTTGGGTCTAGGGCATAGGTATACCCTTAGGGGAATTATTAGGTCAATTTAGGTAGTGTTCCGGGATTATTTGGAGGCCCTAAAGTGAGGGTATAAGTATAATACGAGATTAGATGTTATAAGATGATTATTACCAACCCAAGAGTCTATACTCATATATAAGAAAATAATTTAGCAACCCAACACCTCATTGGAGAAGATACCAAGGCTAGAGTAGGGACGAATAGGAAGGATCTAAGAGAGGAGACTTCAATCATCAATTTAAGGAAAGAATTCTCTTGTTAAATCAATTACAGCTTATTTCTTAATTCATTTATACATTTTCTCATACCAATTCTGGATTGAATATTTTAGTTGATGGATTTGAACAATTAGAATGAACTCTAGGATGTGTTAGAATACATCTAGAAATAATGGTGTTTAAGGATTAAACATTTTGGTAATAAATCTAGAATTGATGTCATGTTATTGAGGAAATTGATTATTAGCACTCATGTGGTAGGATTACTACTTTGATAATGAAAGTTCATGTGTTGATCCCTTCAAATTTGAGAATGTTTAGATGAAAATTATGAATCAAAATTGGGTGGGATGAACTATAGTGTTAGATTTAATTTCTAGGATTTTGGGGGCACAATCTTGTATTAATTGGTTAGATTTTAATCGATAAAGAATTTATAAATCATGAGGGGTTTATGATTATGGAAATTAAAATCGTTACGACCTTGGAAAGAGAATTGGGTTTGGAATTACGAAAGTCATATAGAGAAAATGTAACAGTTCTGACTTTTACCAAAATTTAAATCGATTCATCCTTCCAGGAGAATCGATTTGGCTCTAGAGGTGAATCGATTCGTCTCCTGGGATGAGGTCAGGTTGGGACTGAGGAAACGTTCAGGTGATTTTTACAAACTTAAGCGAGTATATGGGAGGCCATCCAAGTGAGTGGATAATTAATTAAAAATAGTTATGTGTCACTATTTACTATTTGGAGAAATTAATGATCAACTATATGTTTCATTCTTAAAGTAAGGATATTATCTGGAGATTGATGAGACTTATTGGGGATAATAATAGGGACCATTACCTATACATATTATGTGTTAAAATATGTATTTTTTATTTGTGTGAACATATCCATGTTCGTGGACGACCTATTGGTTGAGATTACGTACGTCTCAGGATCGTAGCACGCGTCGCCACATGTTTGCTAGGCATTATGTTGGTCATTATATGAGGTCCTACGTGATAACACCACTTACGAGGAGGTAGGTGGGATAGCTGAAATCCATTATCATCGTCGGGGGTATGGACTGTGCAATGGTGTACTGCATAGGGATCGCCCTTATATGTGTTTTATGATGTCCGTTTAAATGAGAGACTCCTCTGAACTTTTCATTAGAGCCTGAACTAGAAACTAAAGGTAGATGCCTTCATGTGTCGTATATATGTAAGGTCATTTATAATTATAGAAATTAATTGAGAACAAATCCATGTGGTCTAATGATGTAGACACCTATCAACGACCCAATATTACGTAAAATGCATAATGTGATGATATATGATTTCTTGTGGGTAGTATTGCAGGGGTTTCTCTTGTGACCAAAAGCATATGTGTAGATGGTAGCTTCAGTCTATGAATTGTGTTAGATTCCTTAAATATAATCTTATTAGTATAGATATTGTATTTCATAATTAAAAATGGGTTGATATGCATATAGTATTGCACTTAGATGAGGGATAAGATACATATTGCCTGCAAGCGGCAATGGGCGGTGTATAATATGAATTAATCGAATAATTCTATAATGATTTAGTAACTGAATTAACAAATGTTAGATACATTTCGACTAGTGGGGGCAGCCTTATAGTGGTGGAATTCTGTCACCACACTGGAGTAATGGGACCGATTGACTATTGACGAGTTCTGGGTCAAGTTTGAGGGGAAATATTTCCTATCCGCCATGAAATCAGAGATGAGGAGGAAGTTCATAGACTTTAAAAATGAGGGTCTCAATGTAGCATAATATGAGGAGGAGTTTATTACATTGTCTTATTTTGTTCGAGACTAGGTGAAAACCAAAGAAAAGTAAATGGAGAAGTTTGTGTGAAGGACAACTTAGCATATAAGGAAATCTTTATTGGGGAATCCGACTTTTACCACCTACACTTATATGGTGAATATCGCTTTGCTGCATTATTAGGATCACAGGTTGTTTAAAAAAAGTAAGGGGTATAAGAGATCCAATTCAAACGTCGAACCAATAGGGTAAGACGAATGGCATTGATAGTTAGGGTAACCAATAGTTTAAGAGGCCATGGGAAGGTAATCAGTATAAGAGGTACATGGGTTTCGATGATAGGAATAAGTAGGGATAGAGCCAGCAGCAAAGAGGCTATCAGGTCTAGTGGCAGCAGGGTTGAGGTCAGTAGATGTTAGTTTTTGAGGAATAACTATGTTTGTATGGAGAAGGGTGATATAGAGAGGAAGTTCCCTTAAGGTAATCGGAGATCACGGGAAAAAGGAGGACAATGTGGATATCAGGCACCATAGGGGCAGCGTTAGCAGTTGCTACCCCCACTAGGGATTATAGTGACAACATTACCAACTCCATCCACCCCACCTCAAGGGAAAGAACCACAATTATAGTATGGCCGAGTGTAGCATATTACACCAGGAGAAGGACCAACGCCAATATAGGCAGTGGAGGATATGTTCCTTATTTTGGGGCATGCATGGCGCATTTTATTTGACACTGGTGCATCACATTCATTTGTTAATTCTAGTTTTTCTCGTGAATCAAGGATGATCGATTTCGCATCTAGCATAGTATTTTTTATTGATTCACATGTGGGTAGAAAGGAACCTATACGTTCAGTGTGCAGACTTTATTAAAGGGATTGAAATTGGGCGACTTAAGTTTGTGCGTGTCATTGTATGTTAGTGCCTTTATATATATAAGTATGTGTTGTAAATATACTTTGTGTGTGTTGGATATATATATATTCTAATTTTTTATAATAAAGTGCACACACCCACACAAACACACTATCCCCACACACACCCACACACATTATCCTCACACACCCACACACGATCTAAAAACTCCCTCACTCATACTCATTTATTCTACACCCTACACACCTCATATACCTCCTCACCAATATCGTCTTCCCATACATGACACACACTCTATGCACTCTCACACCTCATAAATTCAAACCCAAATTATGATTTTCTTTCTCTCCTTTCTCTCTCTTTTCTCATCTCTTATACTTCTCTCTCTCTCTTCCATTAACACTAAACTCCGACCACTTTCGAATCCACCTCCCTACCACCCCTTATATCTCCCCTCATTGGCGAGACCTCCCCCGCCGAAAAAAGCTCCAAACCCAATGGCATCCAACTCACACCCAATATAACCTAGACCTACCCTACTATTTAAATGCATTTAACTACCTACAAAAGAAGACTCGTGCATCTTTTTAAGGGATTTGAATTTTTGGGCAATATAGAGTAGAGAGAGAAACAAATAGGAGAAGTTTAGGATAGTTTTTAAGGTAAGTTTTGTAGGGCAATTTTAGATTAGCTTAGTGTTAATTCTTTAGCTGTTTTTTTTATAGAGTTATGTGAGAGAGAATACTCTTATAAGATACAAATTGTGAGAGCTAAATTTCACTATTGATTTATTGTTGTAATTCTCAGATTTATGGGTATTTTCATGTTCAAAGCTTGGAGGTTCAATAAACCTCAAGGACGCTTGGTTTAAATATTTTTATCTTCTCTCTTCTATTCTTTTTATGCCTCTAATGGAGTATTTTTATGTTTTATATGTAAAAATACTTCACATGTTAGACTGAATTCCCCATTTAAGGGGTGAGATGAAACCCATGTTTATGTTGTTTTGATTATTTTATTTTATTTCTTTATTATGTTCCTTTGAAAATTAGTGTTAAACTTTCACTGTTCAATTTATATCTCGAGAGTTTTTGAGAGAATATCAAATTTGAGATACAATGTTAATTTTTGGTTACAAACTAGAGATAGATTTTTCTTTAAGTGCAACATTATGTTTTAAATTTTGAACTCTAAAATTAATTCTTCTATAAATTAAATAATTTTTAATCGATTTATCCGGGTGGGTAATTTATTAAAAAAGGGTTTTATTCTAATTTTGAGAGTTTGTGGAAGTTTTAAAATTAATATTCTAAAAGGGTAATGTTGAAATTACATTTGTGATGAGAGTTGACTTGTAATATTAATATTATCATGGGTTATTTTAAATAATTTAATTAATTAATTAAAATAATTAATATGTGTGGTAAATTCTCATCCCTTATTTGTTTCTACTTTTGATTACTATTCACTTAGTTAATTATATTTAATCACCTCTTGAGATTATGTTAATAAAAATATAAAAGAAAAGAAAATTATTTTAAAGTGACATTACTATTGTCTTCATCATCTGTAATGTCACACTTGAGAGTTGGATTGACACCTTTACGTGCCCTATACATGTTTTTAGTGTATTCGTAGGTTTAAGAGAAATTTTGGTTGAAAAGCTTTGTTCAACAACTATTAGAATTAAGGCATTAGATCAAATGGCGTCGTTTTATCTTTCTTGAAGTTGAAGATTCATGTGAAGACTTGTAGTTCATTTTCATTTGTAGTTGTTATTTTTATTTTTCATTAGATTGGTTGTATAAGGAATAACAAGGTGTTGTATTCATTTGGGTGCATTTTTGACAACATTTATTTGTAATAATTAATCACAAAATAAAAAAAAGGGAAACGGTTCAAAATAGAGCGAGAGAGCCCATGTTGTGGAAATTTATAAGCCTCTATATTTTGGGTTTGTAGGACTTTCGGGCATGACTAAAGTTAGGCAAAATCTCTCCCGATTGACTCAACTCGGTCTTCACCCCATGTGTGTAAAAGACGTGAGCTGTACATTTCTTTATCAATCACGAATCTTTCGCAAGCGAGTCCATTATTTGTGTGATTATTTTCTCCTATGTGATTTTAATTATCGCACTTCATTTATTTTGGATGTTTTGAATTAATGAACCTAAGACCTAAACACGGTCATTGAAATGATTCACGATTTCACCACCCACTCAATAACTTCATCCCACTTGCTTGTTAACCCATGCCATCATATAATTAAAATTAATCAACTAGAAAGAAAAGTATCATTTGCTGTTCATTAGGAACCTTTTTTAACGAGACACTCATAGGATAATCTAGTGAGTTCTTTCCATCCCTCCCACTCCTCAATCGGCTTTTTTAAGACAATTTGTCTAGGTGTAGAGGGAGGTTAAAGCTCGAGGTTGATGGAACGATTAAACTTACACACCTAGGAGGATTAAAGGAGGATTGTAGATAAAAATAGAAGAACCAAGATTGATCAGAAGAAGGTCATTCTCAGGAGCTCCCACAACCAAACAGCTCACTTAAACATACTCCAACAGGGTCAAGGTCACTTTAGAGACCTGCTCATGAGAAACAAGGTTGGTCGAAGAGGCTCTCTGAAACACACTTGTAATACGAACACTAGTTTATGTTTGTTTCCATTTTGTCAAATATTGGAAACCTATTTGTAATAATATCGATTTTACTCAGTACCTGCGAAAGACCAGGCACTAAACCAAAACTGTCGGATTATCACGGTCATTAGCCGTGATAAGTCAAACTTGTCACGGTCTTTGACCGTGACAAGTCTGGGGGTGACAACTGTTGTTATCACGGACTTGTCTTGGTTAAAGACCATGACAAGTTCATTAGACTTTTCACGGTCCTGTCAGGATCAAAGACTATGACAAGTTTTGTTACAATCTTTAACCTTGACAAACCTGTGACAAACCCTAAAATAATTATCACAATCATTGACCGTGATAAGTCCGTAACAAAGAAACTTGTCACGGTCAATGACCCTGACAATTCTGGGCAGAATTTAAAAAATATTTGTTAGGCAGTAGGTCCACTGCCACTACCCGACAGTATATTTGTACCTATTATAGCAAAATTGTACCCATTTAAACAATATATATCCAAATAAAATAGAAAGAATGCACCAAATAATTGCATATATAATTCCATATCCAAATAAAATAGAAATACAATCCATTACCAAACCAAAATGTAACAAATCAAAACAATACAAATATAATCCAAGTGTCCAAATAAAATAAATACAAATAATGTCAATGCGTAGAGTCTGGGTAGGTTGTAGGAGGAGGAAGGCCACACGATATACGTATTGATACACCCTTCAATATGAATCACGCTGCATTGTTCACGCAACCATAACAAGGAGTTCTCCTTTTAGGGTATCACATGCGTGACGAGCACCTTGACCTCGATGTATTGAAGCATACGTCCATGAATCGGCATACCCGGGAGGGTTTTAGGGTCCCTCAACCCCCTCAGTTTCCGCTGTCTATCATATATGTCGAGTAAAAATATGATCATCCAACCGATTATTGACACAGGCCGCTAAACGGGAGCCAAGATGGGAACTGGATCATCAAGCAGCGAGTCAGTGCGTATCGGCGATGAAGCAGTGACTTCCACGTCCTCGTCCTCGTCCACCTCTTCCTCCTCCATCTTCTCCTTACCCTTGCCCTTGACCTTGCCCTTTCCCAACTCACGTATCATAAAGGCGTACATATCTAGGACCATCGCCTCCAACCTTAATAGCTTCTCATCATGTGTGTCCTCCTGACGAGCTAATCCAGTTTTGCTCATCTCCATTCCGATGATCCCAGAATTTCCCACTCGCGAGCTCACCCCTAGTCCTCCCCTTATAGTCAGCGCTGAGCACTTGGCTCAGTGTGTCCATAGCCAAAGATGTCTTATCGACATTAGACTGTGACTCATGCACTTCCTTAAGCTTTACCTAAAACGGAAAAAAGAACACGATAAGTTAATTAAGTAAATAAAAAATTATAACGTAATTAATAAAAATTAAACATTTATAACTTACAATCGTGGACGCGACGCTCGGGGACACCTCCTTGTCCTTGCCCTTTTTCGTCTGAATTGCCACATAGGCATCGAGCCTATGTGTCCTAGCCTCAGGGCTACTCCCCATCTCCTGAAATAAACTAATGCAAAATTAGTAAGTAACACAAAATAAAATAATGCAGACTAACATAAAACTATAATTATAGAAAAATAAAAACTTACCATCATGTGCTCCACCTCAGCATAGACGTCCGCCCCGAGTAGTGCAGGTTCATTTTTTTGCCCATTTTTCCCTCCCCGATTAGCGAGATGCCAATTGTCTCTCCTCGATCTCATTATCGTTCAAATTTTTCCACTTTGCTAATGCGATCAACTCCTTCGGCGGGACGGCTAACGCAACATGAGAATGGAGTCCCGCGTTTTCCCAAAGTATCGGGCCAAGAAATTTTTCTTCCATGTCTTATGTTGTTCCCTCAATTTCTCATGTTGGGTCTTCTTATGATTGACATTCTTAAAATTAGGATTCTTACCCGGTATATTAGGGCCACAATTAGAAGATTTACTTTCAATTTCTGAACCTGAAAGTTTTCTCGGCGGTAGCTTATGTTCAACCCCGCCTAATAAAAAATTGGATCCTTTCTCAAATATGAAACTATAAGCGGGGGTTATAAACATACTATGTAAATGGTATACATATATTGGGGTAGTGGGGAGACGAAGATATTCAGTCTCCTCTCCACAAATAGGACACCCCAAATAACCATGTACTACACAATCGGATAATGTCCCATAAGCTGGAAAATCAGGAATTGCCAACATCAACATAGCTTTTAGCGTAAACTCTTCTTTTCTAAAAGATTCAAATTCTTTCACACCTCCTTCTCGAAACTCATTTAATTCTTCTACCAAAGGATCCAGGTAGACATCGATGTCATCACTTGGTGCCTTTGGCCCAGGCATAAATAAAGATAGCGTTGAACAGTCAGGTCTCACATACTGTGAAGGAGGGAGGTTGAGTGTGGCTAGGATCACTGGCCATACACTATGATTGGTGGTTAAATTTCCAAATGGATTGAAAGAATCTGTTGACATTGCCAAACGAATGTTACGTTGTTCTCGAGCAAAATTTGGATACTCATAACTCATCCTCCTCCAAGATGTAGAATTAATAGGATGACGCATGAGATTATCCCCTACTTATGCCTTAGCAAGCTAGGTCATTGCCTCCGATATCCATGAACTATGAAAAATCGCTTTAATCTAGGACCAATGAAAAAATATTTCAACACTTTTTGAGTCATTTTTGAGCTTGTGCTTTCGTTGGAAATAGATTGGACACATCTAGGTTCATCGCATACCGGACACCGAACGGGATTTTCATACTCCTTTCGATATAGTATGCAATTATACACACAAATATGAATCGATTTATACTTCACTCCTAAACCTTTCAAACTATTCTTCATAACATGGTAACTATTTGGAAGAGTATTCTCCTTGGGTAGCAAGCCCTTCACCCAATTCCAAATTCCTGTCACGCTATTGCCAGAAAAACCGTATTTGGTCTTCAAACTATGAAAACCAACCATTGCATGTAAATTTGTTTGATCTTTGTCACAACCAGAATATAACGGTTGGGTCGCCTTAAATTTTATACTTTGGTAGTCATCGTCAAGGTTTATAATGATATCTTCATGAGAACCGGAACCTTGTACATCGTTAGTGACCTCATTCTCTTCCACTTTATGAACTTCGTACGCATCATCAACTAAATCATCTAACATATTATGATCTACGTCGTTCCCTTGTACATCTATCCTACTTGCTGAAGGTTATTGTGAAGATTTCTTGGGGACAAAAAAAACTTTCGATTCCCCGTGAAAACTTCAAAATCTATAACTATCTTGCATACCCCATATTAACAAATGTAGTTCAACTATTTTACACCCAAACACCTTACCATTTTCACACCTAGCATTCATACACAGAAACTCTTCATAATTATGACATCTCTTTGTGTATTTCACAAATTCATTAGCACTTCTGCGAAATACATCCCCTAATCTATTTGTCCCACCTATCCATTCTTTGTATTTAGGATATCCTTTCGCAGCTACTCCAAACAATACCTGTTATAGGTAAGAAGAATATATTCGTGGATTAGTATAAACAAAAGTGTGAACATTTAGTTCCCACTAGTATAAACAATCACATATTACTTGTTGTATAAAATTTATAGTACGTTTTATTTAATTCTGTATTATTTATATTCAATTTTTAAATTTTAAATTCAAATTCAAATTCAATTTATAATATTAATTCCTATTTCCTCTATCTCCTCTAAGGGTGAGTGGTCCTATCCCCTTCAAGATCACATATATCTATAATATACTTAACAAATCATGAACGTTGTTTCAATGTGAGGAAAATTCGGCAGCATATCCCCATAGTTCTCCAAGTACACGATGTAGATTCGCAAGTGTGAGTGTTATTTCAATTCATAACTGAAATAACACTTAACATCGCATCATCTAGTATGTACCCAGAGAACATTAAGATATGACTACAGAACCTCCTCTAAAAGTAACAAGTTTAATCCACTAAGAATATTATTATACAGAAACTATGCAGTCCCAAACTGTCCAAACGGGACAATTCGAGAGATCTCATTATAGGGATAATGACACTCGAACGGGTCTAAGGGCTATTGAATGCGTACGCATAAGAACTATAAGGCTAATATCTTTGCGCACTATGTGTAATTTAAAGTATGTTTCATTTAATTATCATAAGTCCGTGACCGTGACACTCTCGAACGGGTCATGACACAAAGTAATTTTAGAAAAAAGTTGAAAACTCCCCCCCCCCATTTTTATAATAATCCAGTGGTCATGCCACTTCCAAAATTAACCAACCCGATAAATTAAGACAATATAATTATTTAAGGATTTATTAGAGTGAATTAAATTAAGGATTTTAAAAAAAAATTAAACAACCAACTTCCATATCCAACCACATCCGTCCAATATAATCCAACAACAACAACAAACCAACAAATGTGTATCCCATACTCTTTCTAATTCATCTACTCAAATAATTCAACATTAACAATTTCTAACCAATTATAAGTTATCAAAGATATATTGCAGCCACGAAGCTTGAATTGTTGAGTTTTTTTAGATAAAAACTAGTTCCTAAATTAGAAAACACCCTAAAAATTAGCATCAGAGTTATGTACAATAAAAAAGTTAACCCTTTAAGATACAAAATAAATCTCATAAGACATGAAATTTCATATAAACCTATAAATATAAAATTATTCTTAAAACTTACCAAAATGTTATGTCATACACAAATAGCATACCATGGGCGTGTTGTAACAATAATTTTAGGGAGGTTTTATTTCAACCTCTTAAGTTTATCTACCCCCCCTACCCCCTGCCCCCCCCCCCCCCCCCCGCCCCCACCATAAACACGCGCGTACGCACACACACACACACATACACCACCCCCCAGACCCCCCACCCCCACCCCTCCCACCACACACATGCACACATACACACACACACCTCCTCCACTGCCCATGCCCCCCTCTCCCTCTCCCCCTCACCCACACACACACTTGCAGACACACACACATACACATATACACACACATATATATATACAAAGGAAACAGAAAGAGAAAAAACTAACTTGAAATTTTAGAGAGAGAAAGAAAGAGAGAGCAGTCGCTTAAAGAGAGAAAAACGGAGGGAAGTGAAAACGTTGGGAAAAAAGAAAGAAAAAAATTCTTTTACTGACAAAGTTGTCACGAACCTGTCACGGTCTTTAACCGTGATAACTTTATAAGGTTGTAAAGGCCATTGACCGTGATAAGTCCGTGATAACTGTACCTGCACAGACTTATCACAGTCAATGATCATGATAAGCCTTTGTCACGGTCATTGACCGTGACAAAAAAATGCATGTTTTTTTATCACGGTCAATGATCGTGACCAGGCTGGCCGGCTAAACGTGACAATTTGGACTTTTTGGTGTAGTGATGTTTGGACTTTATGGAATCTCACAAGGATTTAGTTCAGAAGGTTCAGAATATGGTACCATTAGGAAACAGTCCCAAACTCTTTGATACACATTCGAGGGACCTCACTCGAGGGACCTAGTCAAAAGCAGTTCGTTCGAAGGACCCTCGCCCTACAAACATTGTGTAAGGTTGTTCGAGCAACGTTCTCTAAAAGAACCTCATTTGGTTGACATGATAGCATATCTTATTGCCACTATCTAATATTTTTATGACGTCATGATTTATGATACTTTAGGAGCTCGAGAAAGTTAGTACTCGTGTAAATTAATTTCTTGAACCATTGGCTCATTTGGAGGGATGTCCTATCAGCCACCATAAAACAAAACTTTGTGCCAAAATTTCACATCCAAATTAATGTAAAGAACATTTTGAGGGACGTAACAGTGTTCCCTCCAAGAAATAATATCACACTAACTTAATACATTATCCTTGGTATTAAATGCATAGGATTCTTAGCATTAAATAAGGGTCAGAACATTTAGTATGGGTAAGATCATTCGAACGACCTGACATTCCTATATATACTTTCATTAGTCACATTTATTAAGATCTAGATTTCCAATATCTAATTCCCCATATATGAGAGCTTCCTATGAGTCATCATTATTAGAGTTTATCCCTTCATTCTCAAAGTTTAGCCAATATTTACTCCTAATCATTTGCAGTCATTGTGTTGAGAGGTTTAGTGACACTATAATAAAAATAGGTGTTAGGGACGGGAGTATTTGGGACGGTCGTATTATTTTTTACCTTAAAGGGACCAGTTATGACGAATTTTAATTACTCTTTGTTTTGATAAATCACAAAAGGGACGGTTTTAAAAATCACCCCATTTGGTATATCATATGCTATGGTAATTAAAAGCTGACCCTTAAAGTAGAGTTGAATTTTTAGCACTCATTCCTCGGGAAAATATAAGGGACGGATTGTAAAAACCGTCCCATTTAGTAGAGATTATACCACAGATTTAATAAAACCGTTCCTTTGGATAAATAACAAAGGGATGGACTTTAAAACCATCCCTTTTGATATACCATATGGGAAGGACATTAATTACTAACCCTTAAAGTAGAACAAAAATTTTAGCAGTCTTTTTAGGCAAATATATTGGACGGATTTAAAAAATCGTCCCATTTAGTATAGCTTATAATGAGGATTTATAAAACCGTCCCTTTTGGTATAACAAATGGGACGACTAATCCATCCCATTTGATAAATTGCAAAAGGGGAAGAAAAAAAACCGCCCGAAATGATAAAACACATAGGTCTTGTTTCCCACTATTTTCCCCTGTTCTATTTGAGTCCCTCTCTCTCTCCCTCCTTCATCTCTCTCAGATATTTCTCCATCTCTTCTCCCCTTCCCCATCTCGTGACCCCTTGCCCTTTATCCCCCTGCTTCGCCCACCCTACCCACCCTGCTACTTTGCCTCAACCCACCCCACCCCAACTCGCGACCTACCTGCCCCTACTAAGCCCCACCCAACCCAACCCAATACCGAGCCCCCTTCCATTCTTTTGTTTTGAAATTGATTTTTTTTTCATGTTTCACTATCAGATCTCAAAGAAGATTGTATTCCAATGGTACGTCCTTTTATCATAATTTTAATTTTTTATTTGTTTTCAACAAGATTATTCAGCTTCAATAATATATATGGTATTCATGGGTTTTCCTTCTAGAGAACCTAAGTTAGGAGAGGTATTCTTATGCTTAGACAAACACATTTCAACTCTAATGTGTCTAAAATATTTTATGTATTCTATAAAATTTTAATACTGAACCTAAAGTCCAAAAATGGGTGGGCTGCATATGTGACGGTTTAAGACGTATTTGTATGAAATTTTTTTGCTTGTATCCATATGAGTTGATTTTGTGCCTCAATTAATCTAAGAAATAGCAATAAAATATCTATTTTTGGAAATAAAATTACATATTTCGAATGGCTTGAGTCAATTTGTTAGTTTATTTTATAATGTTATGAAAAGTAATTTCGTTTGGTTTCATTTTACCATTTCATGTATCCCGCGATTGTCTAAATAGTTCTGGAATTGGATATTTATTTTTTCATTTGTCTACCCTCTCCGGGATACCCTTTTTGAAAACATGTAAATATTGTATATGTGGATGAGTTAAAATTGATGGTTGCAGTGTAGATGAGGTTGTAGAAATTAGAAAGTACGTGTTGTTGCATCTAGATCAGTTGTGAACCCTTACTGATTTGATTGTTTACCCTATTATTTTTTCCTGATAATTGCTCGGGAAATATTGATAGTATCGTTTCATTTTAACTTTTTAGGATATTATGATTGAACTTGATTTGAATGCATAAGGTTAAAATAATTCGTAATACAATGAATCCGCATGAGTTATGGAAGGAGGTTCCCGGGCTATCTAAGGAGGTTTTACTTTTGTCACAATTTAAGTCATCTTAAAAGGGCAAAGGAATAATTATTATAACAAATTTGCTTAATTTTGTAACGTATAATACTCTCAATCCTCATAATACTTACTATTAGTGAATGAAAATTAACCAATTATAGCAAACATAATGGAATATGTGCCTTCCCACATTTAAAATTTTCTAAAAACATATATATAATGTTTGTTCCCTATTAATGATTTTGTATTCATTTTCTTTTTTATTTATAGTTTGGTAAACTCACATTAATTGTGGTAATTTAATACTTTTATTGGAATTTTTATTGACACACGTTTGTATTTTATAATTATTTCCACATGTTTTATTGCTTCTGAAATATTTGTTATCAATCAGAGAAGATTTCCATGTCATTTTTGGGGTTACTAGCCCAATGAAATTATGGTCGAAAGTTACTCCACGAAGATGCACTACTTTGTGTCATCTCATCCCTTACCTACCTACGCTCTAGATCCTGTAAGATATGTATTGTGTTTGGGTGTGCTCCATTAGACTGCGTGTATTTGTCTTATACTTTAGATTTTGAAGCTATTTCAAACTCTAATATGGGTATTTGTTTCATAAATGATGCCACAACATCTAATTACAATTATCTACTATGTCACACTGTTTAGTTACATACTTGTCGCAAACGGCCATGGACATCGCCATTTGTCAACTTCTATTAAGGTACTTCTGTGTGTGTGTCATTTTTTTTATCGTATTTACACTTTATCTCACCTTGTGTCTTTATATATATTGGTCATAGGTTCCATCAGAGAGGTTTAGATCTCAATTAAAATCAGATATATTTATGTTTAAATATTTTCTCTCCCTTCTGCGTAACACAATCAAATATATGATCGAGCGTAAGAAAACCAAATAACAAAATCGAAAATAACCATAAATAAATCCATAGAAGGAAAATTCATCCCATGTTAAGGTGGGGTAAGTTTACTGTTTAGATAAAGATATTTTGGTTTTAAGTTATGTTTCGATTTTAGTATCGGTTTTAAGTGTAAGATATAAGTTATAATTTTCTTTATTAGAAAACATCAAACGTTATAGTGACCTATGTATTTTTTTATGCTTGTACCGGTGAAATCAAAATACAGTACACACCTTATTGATCTCTTAGCAGAATGGGAGTGATAATTAACCTACACTAGCAAAAATGCAAAATAACCCTGAAATGGTCTCATAAGAGGCATGAACACTCGCACGAAACAAACCTAACTTGTAGGAACGGTATGCGTAGTCAAGGGACTCCCTATTTAAGAATATGACTATAATTTAAAAATCTGAAGAATTAGTCTTAAAAACACGGCGTCAAGGGGTGAAAATGTAAAATAACCACAAGACAGTCCCATAAGAGACACGAACATCTTACACGGGATCATGTAACTCGTAGGAACAAATCATGCAGTCATGGGACTCTCGATTTGAGAATATGAAAAAATTTGTAAATAGTTGACTTAACCTTAAAAATATGTCGTTAAAGGATGAAAATGAAAAATAATCACAAAATGGTCCTGTAAGATGTATGAGCACCTCATACAGGACAAATGTAACTTGTAGCAACTGACAGCATAGTCACGAGACTCACGATTTGAGAATATGATTATAATTAGTAAATAGTTAGACTACATTTCAAAATCATGTCGTTAAAGGGTGAAAATGCAAAACAACAACAAAACGGTCCCATAAGTGGTACGAACACCTCGAAAGGGACCAATGTAACTGATAAGTACCCAAAAGTGTTTAAATAATACCTCGAATAGACGTTTTTTAATTTCTAATTCTCGACAAAATGGGTCTTATATGCGTAAATGTTAATGTGCAGGCTTGATCGTCGTTTGCGGAGTTCAGACGCTTATTTCAAGGCAAATGTGCGATTTATAGAGCTAATTCCCCTATCTCGTATCAAACCCGAGCCTAAACATAGACTAAACCTTCACTCGATCCTGTGTGTGTTGAGTTTGTACCTTTATTATTTTCTAGATTTTTATTTTAAGTCATTTTTATTTTTAGGATTTATTTTAGATTTATTTAGAATTTTGTAGAATTTATTTTCTATTTTATTTTTATTTTATTTTTATTTTTTAATTTTAGTCTTTATTTTTTGTTTTGCTAAATTTTATATTTTTAGGACTATAGGTTTTATTTTTACTTCTTTTATAGCTTTTATTATTTGAGTTTTATTTTTAATAGATTTTATTTAGTTTTAGATGATTTATTTTTTTATCTTAGTGCGTCGAGTATTTGTTTTCCTTTAGTTTTTGTTTGTTTTAAGTTTTTAGTTAGTTTATTATTATTATTATTTTTGTTCTATTTTGTTTTGTTTAATTTTATTAGTTTTTATTCGCTGGCGATGTCACCTACCCCCTACCCGTGGCAACCCCAAGTCTCGACCCACCACGGGATTGAACCATTCCAGCTGCCATAGCCGGAGCTATACCTGCTCCGGCGAAAACCTCTTACCAAGCCAACTCAACCCGATCCATCGAACTTACTCCCCAGCATTCTAACCCGAACCAACCTCCTTCCCATTTCGGCTTAACCCGATCCCATCTTGGAGCTACCCAAACCCAAAATCCTACCAACTCGTGAACCTCCATTTCCCACAAACCCATTTCAGCGAAGAATTTCATTACCCATTTTAACCCCTTGTTAAAAATCGATTTCTGACCTGCCAAAGCCAAACCAACCAAACTAAAAAATAAAAACCAAAAACCAAAAACCAAAACAACCAAAGCCCCACATGTCTTACAACCTTTTTACCCTTTTTACCCAAAATACCCCCACATGTGTTTTAACACCCTCACCTCATTCTTTCATTGCACTTGTGTGTCACATACCCAAATATCCTCTCAACTCACACCTCTCATATACACTAGTGTGCATTTCCCAAAAATACCCTTAGCTCCATGCCTACTATTTCAAGAAGAAGAAGACCCAAATAAAAAAAAGGAGAGTTAGGATAGAGAGAGAATTAGATAGAGAAACACCATTTTTATTGTTTTTGTAGTCTATTTTTTTTAGTTTTTTTAGACTAGAGAAAAAATTCAATAAATTGAGTATTTGTAATTAATGAGAGATGATGAAATAATTGAAGAATTAATGTAATTGAAAGCAATTTTGGTTTGATTACTCCACTCTAATTTTCATTTAATGCTCTTATTTGATTCTATTTTTTATTGGATGGCGATTATGGAGGGCTAACCATCGCATTCAATGGATGACTTGAAACCCTCATGAATCCAATTTGGTTTAATTGTCAATTTTAATTTTCTTAGCTTCCTTTGATTAGTAAATTTAATTCGTACTTATTTTCACATTGAGAAATGGAAAATCATCCTTAAGAAAGGATTGAAAATTGTATTATCATTTCATCATTTTATTCAAACTAGAGATATGCTTATCACTTGATTTAAATGTTAGTATAATTTTCATTTACTCGTGTTTTTATTTTGTCTAATAAAAATTAGTTTGATGAATCAATCCTAGCGGGTGATTCATTTAATTGATTCGAATTCATTTGGAGTAGTGTTGTGGGAATTAAACTTACTTTTCTAAAAGAATATTCGATTACTTGATTAGCATAATGAGAATTAGCTTTTGAATTAAATGAATATTTTAGAAATTAATGAAATTAAAATAGTGCAAGCTAGACTAATTTGAGTGAATTGAGGGTTGATTTTCCATCCCTTGAATATTTTTTCTCTCATTTAGTTACATCTCACTTATTTTTATCACACACTTGTTCATATTTTTCACATTTTACTTTTAGTTTGATTACCCTCTTCTTATTTAGTTCTTAGTTTAAATTCACATCCTCTCAAAAATTATTTTAATATTGAAGAAAATGCCAAAATCGAAAAAGAGAATAATAAACAAATGAATTGCATGCCTCTCTTACATGTTTCACCATTACGTTTGAATTGATTCCATTACTTACTGCTACACTCTAGTATTGATATATTTTTGTAGGTATGAAAGGATTTTATTAGAGGAGCTTTCAAGCAACGACAACAACGAAAAATACAACAAAAAGTCTTCTCTATCAGTAACTCGTAGCAAATAACCGCATAGTCACGGGACTCACGATTTAAGAGTATGATGATAATTTTTAAATTGTTAGAATTCGTCTTAAAAACGTCCAGTTGAATGGTGAATATGAAAAACAATCACAAAATGGTTATGTGAAAGTCACGACCACCTCGCACGGGACCAATGTAACTCGTAATAGCTGATCGCATGGTCACGGGACTCCCGATTTGGGAATATGAAGAAAATTTATAAATAGTTAAACTCGGCTTAAAAACGTTCCATCAAAGGGTGAAAATGTAAAATAGTCATAAAACGGTCCCATAAGAAGCACGAATACCTCACACGGGATAAATGTTACTCGTAGGAACTGACCGCATAATCACAGGACTCCTAGTTTGAAAATATGATAAAAATATATAAATAGTTTGACTTAGCCTTAAAACATGCATTATAGGGCAAAAATGCAAAACAACCACAAACGGTCCCATAAGAGCCACGAACACCTCGCGCAAGGCCAATGTAACTCGTTGAACTGATCACGTAGCCCCGGGACTCTCGGTTAGAGAATATGACAAATATGTCAAAATAGTTAGACTTAGGCTTAAAAATATGCTGTTAAGGGGTGAAAATATAAAACAACCACAAAACGCACCCGTAAGAGGCATGGACACCTCATACTGGACTAATGTAGGAACTGAATGCATAGTCACGGGACTACCATTTTGATAATATGAGAAAAATGTACAAACAGCTAGACTTAGGCTTAAAAATATGCCGTCAAAGTGTGAAAACGTAAAACAACCACAAAATGATCCCGTAAGAGGCACGAACACCTCATGCGGGATCAACATAACTCGTAGGAACTGATCCCATAGTCACGAAACTCACAGTTCGAGAATACAAAAAATATGTGAAAATAGTTAGACTTAGGCTTCAAACATAACATCAAGGGTGAAAAGGTAAAACGGCCATAAAATGCACTCCTAGGAGGCGCGAACACGTAGGAACTGATCGCGTGGTCACGGGACTCCCGATTTGAGAATACAATGAAAACTTATAAACAGTTAGACTTAGGCTTAAAAATATGTCGTCAAAGGGTGAAAATGTAAAACAACCACAAAATGGTCCCGTAAGAGGCATAAACACTTTGCGTGGGATTAATGTAACTCTCAGGAACTAATTGTATAGTCACGAGACTCTTAGTTTGAGAATATGACAAAAAATTTACAAACAATTAGGCTTAGGATTAATAACATGCCGTCAAAGGGTGAATATATAAATCAACCACAAAATGGTCCCATAAAAGGCACGAACACCCCTCACGGACCAATGTAACTCGTAAGAACTGATGGCATAGTCACGGGACTCCCAGTTTGAGAATATGATGAAGATTTAAAAAAAGTTAAAATTAGACTTAAAAACATACCGTTGATATGCCCTAAATTTACCCCCTCGGCTCGGAGACATCAACCTCGGCCATGGAGATAGCCGATGTTGGAAGGGCCTTAGATAAAAAACCAGCGGTCTCGTCCCAAGCAAGGTCGGTCGTGGCTGACGTTACTAGTCACCAGGTGAGGTCTCCGTAATCCACAGGGGCGGTTATCCATCTGGTCATCTAAGGCTTGCAACCTTGGCTTGGCTCGACCGAGTTTGCCATCCCATCATCATAACCAATCTCGGCTGAGGATCAGGTGACGTTCCTTCTACGCTACCATTACCTCGGCCCAGGCCGACGTCACAACTCAACATGCCTTACATTAGCATTTCCACTGAGCCAAGGTCATCACCTCGTCCTTTTACAGGCCGAGGTTGGGACCATTCACAGATGGTCGAGCCCTTATCAGCATATGTATTGTTGGGAACACATGTACACAATCAGTTATCACCGAATCATTCCCCTCACGTGGGGGAATATTGAGGTCATCATTATCTATATGAGATCAGCCAGGTGTCATCCTCATACTGGTTCGATCCTCATGTACATGTTCATTGCATGCTTGGGGGGTATATTACACCCCCTAGGCACTATATATAGGGGTCATCCTCTACCCTGTAAAGGATCCCGAAATTGGCAACCCTAGCTGAAACTCTATTCAAACATACAGTAGAGAGAGAGAAATCTTGAAAGATTGTATCCATTGCCATTAGTGCCCTCATACAGTGATATTAATCAACACTCGCATAGTGGACGTAGGCCTAATTGGCTGAACCACTTATACTCTGGAGTTGATCCTCTTCTGCTCACCTCTTTCTCTTATACTTGATATACTTGTGTTGCCATTCTTATACAATGATTAGAGCTCATATACACCTTACCTGGTGGTGCTATTCTCAGCATCATCATTTTGGCGCCATCTGTGGGAATCGAGAAGCTATCTCTTCCTCATCTCTTGCTTAACCTCATAGGAGACTCTGGTGGTGAACCAGGCCTCACCCTTTGCGTGGAGATTTTTCACCATTAAAAGAGGTCCTATAAGGTATTAAGATCATCTATTACACCAGCTCTTTAATGCTAACACATGGCACCAGAATTACCACCACTTCTTCTGCCGCTTAGGGCTGGTGGACCTAGCTCTAGCCAGGCACCGCCTCAGTCCGAAATGGCGAAGGTGGCCGTAGCCTTTAGGTCTTTGGGTGCAATGCAACAAGCCATGCAGGAGCAATTCACACAGATCAATCAAAATATGATGAGGCCACCTGGAGTCTCACCAGAGATGATTACTCCGGCGACAGAAGACAGGGCACCACCCCAGGCACCACGAAAGGATCACCCTATGCCCCAGCGGAGGAGGGACGTTGCTGACCCAAGGCAATTGCGCCTGGGGAGGCAAGAAATCCCATGCCCATAGGACATGTATGTTGATCTAGCGGTGAAAGATGTCCCAGAAGATTGTTGGGAGCCGTATGAGGTTTCGAACAACATAATTCGTCTTATCCAACGGAGCCAAGGTTGTGGAGACAGAAGAGGTGGAGAAGCCCAACAACGAGGATCATCTTTTGATCGATTGAGAAGAGGGTCAGCCTTTGAAAGGCTCTGCCCCGTAAATGACCTAAGACAGAGGTTGTCAAGGTCGAGGAGTGCAGGCGGCTCATAAAGGGAAGAGAGGCAACGTCGGCCTCATCAGGGACGACGAAGAGACCAAGATAAGGTCAATAGTAGACATTGTGCTGCGGCTGGGGAACCCTCAGTACACCCCTTGGAGGTGGCTGGGGTAAACCTCGGCCAAGTCGACGTTGCAAAACCATGGAATGACTCCATCCAACGTCTTGAGGACAAGATAGGAGACCTCATCAAAAGTCGGGATCCACTACAAAGAGGTTTCTCAGAAGGCTCTCTGTTCATGGCTATGATAGTGAGCTTTCCTACCCCAGCCAAGTTCAAGCCACCTACAGTGACTCCCAATTTTGATGGTAGCACCAATCCTGTACATCATATTGAGATGTACTAGTCAGTGGCGAACATTTACTCAAAACCAGATGAGATGAAATACCAGGACTTCTACGGGACTTTGATGGGAGCTGCGCATATATGGTTTACTTCTATTCTGAAGAATTCAATTGAGAACCTTAAGGACTTGGCTGAACGGTTCATTCATAATTTCTGCTTTGGGATAAGACCTCAAAAGAAGACCACCCATCTATTGTATGTTAAGCAAGGCAAGCACGAGAACCTAAGAGACTACATCGCTAGGTTCAACAAAGAAAAACTTAAGGTTGAGGATTATGAAGAGAATATTTCCATGACCGCCCCCATAGGAGGACTTCAGAAAGGGAAGTTGTTGTGGAAACTTGTGGAAGACCCTCCAAAGTCCATGGCGGAGCTATTGGCAACTGCGGGGAAGGTCATGAACACTGAAGTGGCCATGTACACTATGTATAAAGACGAGAACGGCGGTAGCAAGGGAAAGTTCCAAAGAAAGAAGGATGGAAAGAAGAGGTCAGTTGATGACAAGTTTGCACGATATACCCCTCTTATTGTAAGCTGCGAACACATCCCCAATGAGATCAAGAATGATCGGTCCCAGAGGATGGCCAGAGAAGTTAAAGGCTCCTCCACATAAGAGGAACCAGAACTTATGATGTGAATTCCACGAAGACCATGGTCGTGTCACAGACAAGTGCTTCGCCTTAAAGGATGAGATCGAGAAGATGTTGAAGTCAGGAAAGTTGAGGAAATATGTCAATGGAAAAGCTCCCTAAAGGGGGAGAGAAGACCCCAAAAAGAAGAGACACGACAGGTGTCGTAACGATACCATAACAAGAAAAGACGATGGCTCGGATGACGGTGATGAAGATGATCCGGACCTCCCACCAAAAGACGAAAACACCCCAGTAAAGAGGGTTGGTATGATATCCTTTGGTATTAACACCATATGCGGAGGACTTGCAGGGGTGGTTCTGAGGTGGCTGACTGGAAGGCCCATGTGGAAAAGGCCAAGTCAGTGGCCAAACTTGAAGTAGTAAATCTAACGTATTTCGAGACGATGCAGAAGAGGAAGAATGTAGACATGGACACTCTCATAGTTGGGTTTTCCCGACTCGACTTCAAAGTCATCCTAGATCCACACGATGACCCTTTGGTGATCACAACAAGAGTTCATGGATGTGAGGTGCAGAGAATTATTGTAGATGGAGGAAGTTCTGCAGATGTGATGTTCTGGCCTTGTTTCAAAAGCCTGGGCCTTAGTAGAGCTAGGCTGGTACCCTATCATCATCCGTTAATGGGGTTCAGTGGCGAAAAGGTCCATCCATTGGGCATGTATGAGATGGACGTGCGAATGGGCGATGAGTGGCCTAAGAGGTTAACCCGAAAGATCAACTTTTTCGTTATGGATGAAAATGTCTTCTCGGCCTATAACCTCATCATAGGAAGAGTATTCCTTAAGGAGTTTGAAGTCGTGCCGTCGACGGTCCACCAAATGCTAAAATTCCCGACCCCCTATGGGGTAGGGGAAGTGCAGGGTGACTAGACCACAAAACGAAAATGCTACTTCAACTCGACTGAAGAGAGAGGAGCACATAAGAGAGCTACTACCACTTATAACATCGATACACTTGACCCTAGAGATGAAACAAAGTTAAAGAAAGGAGAGGCCGCGAAAGAGGTAGAATCCATCATCCTCAATGAGGACGAACCGAAAAAAACCGTCCAGGTCGACAAAGACTTAAAAGAGGAGATCAAGGAAGAGCTGATAACTTCCTGAGGAAGAGGCAGAATGTCTTCGCTTGGAGTCACACAGACATGCCTGGCATTAACCCCGAGGTCATGTGCCATAAACTCAACGTATCTAAGGATGCAAAACCAATCAAGCAAAGACGAAGAGTTTACCCTAGGGAGAAGTATGACGTCATCCGGGAAGAAGTCAGAAAGTTAGAAGAGGCTGAATTTATCAGGGAAGTGATATATCCGAAGTGGCTATCAAATGCAGTCATTGTGCCTAAAGCCAACGAAAAGTGGAGAATGTGCGTAGATTTTACTGACCTAAACAAGTATTGCCCAAAAGACAGTTATCCCCTACCTCGGATCGATCAGATGGTAGATGCAACTGCAGGACATGAGCTCATGAGCTTTATGGACACGTATTCAGGCTACAACCAGATCTTCATGGATGCCGAAGACTCAGAGAAGACAACCTTCATCACTGACAAAGGGACGTATTGCTATAAGGTTATGCCCTTTGGATTGAAAAATACGGGGGCAACATACCAACGTCTGGTGAATAAGATGTTTGAGGCCCAAATAGGCAAGACTATGGAGGTATATGTAGATGATATGTTAACAAAGAGCTTAAAAGCCTACACCCAAGTGACAGACCTGGAAAAGACATTCGACACCATGGACTTGTACAGAATGAAGCTCAACCCTACGAAGTGTGTCTTCGGGGTAGGAGCTGGGAAATTTCTCGAATTCATTGTCAAGCAGAGGGGAATAGAGGCGAACCCTGAGAAAATCAAGGCTTTGCTCGACATGAAGACACCAAGGAGTATCAAGGACGTTCAGAGGCTCACTGGAAGAGTAGCTGCGCTTAATAGATTTATTTCCAGGGCGACCGACAAGTGTCTTTCGTTCTTTAAGGTGCTTAGAAAGGCCTTCGAATGGGATAAAGAGTGCGATGGGGCTTTTGATCAACTCAATTCCTACCTTGGATCTCCCTTGCTCCTATCTCGGCCAATAGCGGGAGAGAGGATGTTTGTTTATCTAGCAGTCTCTGAATCGGCTATAAGTGCAACCATTATACGGGAGGACGTTGGGGTTCAAAGGCCCGTATACTTCAACAGTAAGGCCCTTAAGGGATCTGAACAGAATTACCCTCAGATGGAAAAGTTAGCCTACACCTTGATACATGCTTCTAGGAAGATGAAGCCCTACTTTCAAGCCCATTCTATGGTCGTCCTCACTGACTCCCCACTAAGACAGGTCCTCCATAAACCTGAGAAGTCGGGCAGATTGATGGCATGGGCCATTGAACTGGGGAGTATGACCTTACTTATCACCCCAGGGTGGCAATCAAAGGGCAGGCACTGGAAGAGTTTGTCACAGAGTTCACATGGGAAGAGGTCGAGGTTGAGAATAACCTAGAAACTACATAAAGGTCAAACAACAACGTCTTTCGACACCCGAAAGAGGTTATATCCAAGGTAACCAGAGACGGAATAGCGGAGAATGAGGAAGATCGGTACCTCTTTAGGCAGGGAGTCATGATAGAAGAGGGTTTCTCATCAGATAAAGAATCTGGAACCTCTTCATTGACGGGTCTTCTTGCGAAAGTGTAAGCGGTGCGGGGCTGATACTCTCAGACCCGAATGATACCAACATTGAATATTCTTTAAGGTTTAACTTCAAGGCATCAAATGACGAGTCAGAGTATGAGGCCATAATAGAAGGCCTCTCCTTGTCAAGGAACCTTGGGATAAGATGACTCCTCCTACACAGTGACTCAAGGTTGGTTGTTAATCAAGTATTGGGGGTTTATGAGACTAAGGATGAAAGGATGGACAAATACCTAAAAAGGGTGAGAACGATACTCGAAGGCTTCGAAGAGGTAAAAATGAAGAGGTTATATCCAAGGGATCCAGAGATGGAATAGCCGAGAATGAGGAAGATCGGTACCTCTTCAAGCAGGGAGTCATGATAGAAAAGGGTTTCTCATCAGATAAAGACATCTGGAACCTCTTCATTGACGAGTCTTCTTGTGAAAGTGGAAGTGGTGCGGGGCTGATACTCTCAGACCTGGATGGTACCAACATAGAATATTCTTTAAGGTTTAACTTCAAGGCATCAAATAACGAGTCAGAGTATGAGGCCATGATAGCAGGCCTCTCCTTATCAAGGACCCTTGGGATAAGACTCCTCCTCCTTCATAGTGACTCAAGGTTGGTTGTTAATTAAGTATTGGGGGTTTATGAGGCCAAGGATGAAAGGATGGCCAAATACCTGAAAAGGGTGAGAACGATACTTGAAGGCTTAGAAGAGGTAAAGATAAAGAGAATACCTCGACAAAATAACAGTCATGCACATGCATTAGCAAGGCTATCTTCGATAACGAGGACAGATATCAAAAGGGCAGTCCCCGTTGAGATCTTACCCAGAGCAACCATTGAAGAAGAAGAGGTCAGTAACCCTTCCCTCAATTTGAACCTAGGGGACTCATGGATGGATCCCCTCATCAGATTTATCAGAGAGGGGGTGCTACCTGAGTCAAAGTTAGAGAGGAGGAAATTGAGGTACAAAGATGCAAAGTTCTTAATAGTAGGAGATGTCTTGTATATGAAGGGATTCCTATTACCTCTCTTCAGATGCGTTCATCTCGCAGAAGTTCCCCAAGTCCTACAGGAGGTACATGAGGATTCTTGCTCCAGTCACATAGGAGGGAGACCTTTGGCGAAGAGGATTATCACACAAGGATATTGGTGGCCAACCTTGTCCAAAGATGATGCAGCCTACGTGAAGAGGTGCGACAAATGTTAGAGATTCTCCACTATCCTACATTAACCTCATCAGCCTATGACATCAATTAGTTCCCCTTGGCCATTCGCAGTATGGGGAATTGACCTATTAGGACCCCTGCCAAGGGCTGCAAATCATTATTGATTTCAGATAGTCGCCATTGATTACTTCTCCAAATGGGTAGAGACTAAGCTGATGATCACGATTACAGAGCAAAAGACCTTCCAATTTATTTGGAAAAACATCATATGCAGACATGGCCTCCCAAACACCCTCATCTCAGACAAGGAACCCAGTTCAAAATTCTTCCTTGTAAAAATACTGCGAAAGAGTTGGGATAAAGCAATTGTTCTATTATCCTGGCCGACCTCAGGAAAACGATCAGACCGAAGTCACTAACAGAACAATCCTCGATGGGATCAAGAAGAGGTTGGAAGAGTCTAAGGGAAGATGGAATGAAGAGGTTTATACCGTGTTATGGGCCTATAGAACGACGACTAGGACACCAACAGGGGAGACCCCGTTTATTTTGTCACATGGCTCAGAGGCTGTCATACCAATAGAGGTAGGACTCCCCACTCATAGGATTCAGACCTATGACCCTGGGAAGAATGGGGAGGAAAGAAGACTCGACCTAGACTTGATTGAAGATAGAAGGGAAGATGCAGAAGTTAGGCAGGCAGCTTACCAGCAAAGAACAACAAAATTTTACAATCAAAGGGTAAAATTAAGGCCCATAGCTGTAGGGGACCTCGTGTTGAAGAAGACGTTGCCGAAGGCGAACAAGCTTCACTCAAATTGTCACGGTCCTTACAAAGTGATTGAGGAGGTTGTACTTGGGACCTACAGGCTAAAAAACCTCGAAGGGGAACCTTTCTCTAACCCTTGGAATGCTGATCACCTAAAAAAGTATTACATATGATGTTACCACGGCTTTCATGTAAATGTATTATCCCATGAAGAGATTACTAATGAGAAGATCGGTTCCTGTGTCAATACTTGGTTCATTGTTCTAGAATGGTAAGATTATTTATGGGGGTAACATCTTAGTTGATGACCTCTGACCTTATAACATCATGATTTGGTGACAAGGTCTGAGGTCAGATATCATACTTGGATGACCTCAGACCTTAAAACATCATGATTTGGTGACAAGGTATGAGGTCAGAAATCATACTTGGATGACCTCAGACCCTAGACATCATTAATTTGGTGAAAATTATTTATGGGGATAGCATCTTAGTTGATGACCTCAGACCTTATAACATCATGATTTGGTAACAAGGTCTGAGGTCAGACGTCATACTTGGACGACCTCAGACCATATACATCATTAATTTGGTGAAAATTATTTATGGGGATAACATCTTAGTTAATGACCTCAGACCCTAGACATCATTAATTTGGTGAAAATTATTTATAGGGGTAACATATTAGTTAATGACCTCAGACCTTATAACATCATGATTTGGTGACAAGGTCTGAGGTCAGACATCATACTTGGATGTCCTCAGACCTTATAACATCATGATTTGGTGACAAGGTCTGAGGTCAGACATCATACTTGGATGACCTCAGACCCTAGACATCATTAATCTGGTGAAAATTATTTATGGAGATAACATCTTAGTTGATGACCTCAGACCTTATAACATTATGATTTGGTGATAAGGTCTGAGGTCAGACATCATACTTGGATGACCTCAGACCTTATAACATCATTAATTTAGTGAAAATTATTTATGGGGGTAACATCTTAGTTGATGACCTCAGACCTTATAACATCATGATTTGGTGACAAGTTCTGAGGTCAAACATCATACTTGGATGACCTCAGACCTTATAACATCATGATTTGGTGACAAGGTCTGAGGTCAGACATCATACTTGGATGACCTCAGACCCTAGACCATTAATTTGGTGAAAATTATTTATGGGGATAACATCTTAGTTGATAACCTCAGACCTAAATACACATTGCATGACAAAGAAAATCATTCAAAGAACACTCAGCAAATAAGGAAGTGAAGTATGTATCAGAAGTTAATATAGACAAAGAGTTACAAGATACAAGGTAACTGAGTTTACAATCATAAGTTACATCTTGAAATCAAAATCAGAGAATTACATAAAGCTTCACAAATAAGAACTAAGGGTTTGCAGCTACAGTATTGACATCCTCGGCCTCATTCCCCTGATCGATGTTGGTCACCTCAGCCCCATCATCTTGGAGGTTGGCGCCTTCAGTTCTAGTAACATCCAAAGGTGCTGTCCTTACAGGGGCAGCATCTTCCTCTTTAACCTCTTGAAGGGCCTAGGCAAATTAAGGATTGCCAAAACCCAGACCAATGAAGTCAGAGGCTTTCAAGTTCCCTGTCTCCTTATCCTTTGCAACCGCCCATTTGCCAGTGGCCTTAATAACTCTTTCGAGGTATTCAAAGCCAAAGATGATGAATTCATCAGAGACTTTGTAATCAGCCAAGATCCCCTTAGAAGAATCCTCAAGGGCTGCCTTCACTGCAACATCAATTTTCTACTGGAGAACGTCGTCCTTGGCCTTCAGAGTGATGGTGTGGTCCTTTTTAATCTTGGAGATATCTTTCTACAACTCCTTAACCTTCTTATCAAATCCCTCAAAGGCAGACTTTAGATGATCTACCTCTGCATTCAGGGAGCTCTGCACCTTCTCGGCCTCTTGGCCTTTCTCAATGAGGGGCAACTTCTTCAGAGTCCAGTTGGCAAGATGGTGCATAGCAACGATGCCCTGTAAATCAAGAAATCAAATGTATAAGTTCAAATTAAAAATAGAGGTTACACTTCAGAATTAAACTGAAATCCAAAGTTATAACTGAATGGACTTGTGAAGGCCAAACTCAACCAGTAGAGGAGTGTCCATGGAGCCACAAAAGCATTTGTCAGCATCGGTCATAGCAGAGCCGATGGCATCCAACGCTTGCAAACTGTGGCCTATTATGATATCATTAATTTTTAGCTACTCCAGACGGGCAACCAATGCATCTTCCGAGGATATGGGGATGGCCTTTTGGGCTTTACTTTTCCTCTGATCCTCAGGGGAGGTGGTTGTAGTTTTCCTCTTTCTTGTAGCATCAGCCTTGGACCTGCCGACACTCTTCTTTGGCGGAGGAGGAAGGGATGCATTCAGGCCTACCTTCTTCACCAACTTTATGAGACTTGGGGCAGACATCTCCCAGACTTCGTCCGAAATGCCTTCGGGGCACTCTGCAAATGGAAAGGTTTGAGTTAGAAGATTAGAGACATAAAAAGTTAGAGGTTTAACTTGCTAAAATAATAAAATAAGCACTTATGGAGATCTGTCAGAGGACTACCCCCAAGCCGAGTCTCAGAGAGATAGTAGGGGGTCATCAGGTGTTCGAACCTGAACAACAGACCATGCTCCCCATGATCTTGAAGATCTTTTACTTTTTGATGATTATTTTGGCTTAGCCTAGGGTCGGCCCTGGATGCCATTGACACCTTGCCCCATCTCAGGGGTATCCTCAGCTCCAAGTTCGAAGAGGGGACATAAGGGCCAAATTTCCATGCCCCTGAGGCAAAGAAATACCATGACTTCCAATTATGGTTACTACTTTGGGTGACCTACAACATCTTCTTAGTTTACTTTCGACCTAAAAAATGGTAATAGCTCGAATGATTCCTGGAAGAGGAAGGGATGTAAGACCCGGTGAAGACCTGGACAGGAAGGTCTGAATAGTGGGCTACCTTCCATAGTACTATAGCTCCAATTATCACCCTCCAGGCATTGGGGGATAACTGAGAAGGAGATAAGCTGATGTAGGAAAGTATGGCCCTAATGATGGGATGAATGGGCAGATGAAATCCTAACTTGAACATCTGCTCATACAGGAAGATCTCGTCGTCTCGGCCGTCGAAAGCCCTCTCTTCTCTCAGAGGTTTCCTGAGTTTTATGGAGGGGATAATGGAATATAGATGCCTGAAGGCAAGAAGGTCAATCTCGATGACATTGCTCTCTATCTCGGCCACCTTAGAGGTGTCAGCATCGCTCTCAGCATCATCATCATCGAGTTCAATGTCAGCCTGAACAAACGATGGGTGACCACTTGGGAACCTCTTAACAAACTCAGGTCCTGTGACAGCTGACAAGGGAGTGGCTTCAATAATTGGTGGAACAGCAATGCCAGGTCCTATAACCTCAACATCGGAGGAAGAGTGTGATGTGCTTGAATCCTTGTAAGACGAGGACCGACTAGAAACCTCGGCTTGATCAGGGACCTGATCCTACTGAGTGGAAAAGTCCATAGCCTCCTTAAAAGAGTCCACAGACATAGGGTCTGAGGTAGACGACTCAGACGCATACATGGGTGTAGTTTTAACTGGGACCTCTACTGATTTAACTGGTTCGGCTGGCTCAGGGTGTATGACCTTCAGAGGGGGTGGAAAGATAGCTCTGAGGGGAATGCCTCTTCCCTACGACATTCCTCTTGGGCTCTTTCTATTTGCCTAATTTTATCTAAGGTCTTCTCCCTAAGAGAGGGGAATTCCTCTAAGAGTTGGTAAAGGGGTCTAAGCATATGAGGCAGACCCTACACTTGTTGACTCTCCTAAATAAACAGAATTGGAAAATTGACTAAGGATCAAACTAATATTTTAAACAAGAGCAATTAAAGAACAATTCGTCGGAAAACTCTTAGGCTCGTCGAAAAAGGCATAAACTTGTTGAAAATTGCAACAAAAGGAAGAACAAGGTAGAAAAGTACAACAAATGGAGAAAGAGGGGTGATAGACGATACCTGATGAGGATGTGTGAAGTAGAAAGAGAAAAGTTGGCAAGGAAGAGCCACCAAAAGCACTGCTAACCAAACTCTTGTAGAGAGAGAGAAGCAGAAAATTTTAGGCGAATAAATGAAGAAGTGGGGAAGAAAGAGAAAGGAAATGTGGGTTTAACCCTCAAACAACCCCACACGCATCCCAAGGACCATCATTGCCTTAGGAGCCCAAAAGACTGCAATCATTACACCTGCCAGGCACGCTAGCCACTTCAGCAGCAGACACTTGTCTAAAAGGTATTAACACCTAAGGAAGTCCAACCTCGGGAAAATGTACCCCTTAGGCACCTGATCACACAGGTAACTAAGGGCTAGGGGTGATTGATATGCCCTAATTGTACCCCCTCGGCTCAAAAACATCAACCTCGGCCATGGAGATGGACGATGTTGGAAGGGCCTTAAATCAATAACCAGTGGTCTCATCCCAAGTAAGGTCGGTCGTGGCCGACGTTACTAGTCACCTCGGAAGGTGAGGTCTCCGTAATCCACAGGGGTGGTTATCCATATGGTCATCTAAGGCTTGAAACCTCGTCTTGGATATGGCCGAGGTTGCCATCCCATCATCATAACCAATCTCGGCTGAAGATCAACCGACGTTCCTGCTACGCTACCATTACCTCGGCCCAGACCGACGTCACAACTCAACATGCCTTACCTTAGCTTTTCCACTGAGCCAAGGTCATCACCTCATCCTCTTCCAGGTCGAGGTTGGGATCATTCACAGATGGACGAGCCCTTATCAGCATATGTAATATTGGGAACACATGTACACAATAAGTTATAACTGAATCATTCCCCTCACGTGGGGGAATATTGAGGTCATCATTATCTATATGAGATCATCTAGGTGTCATCCTCATACTGGTTCAATCCTCATGTACATGTTCATTGCATGCTTGGGGGGTATATTACACCCCCCAGGCACTATATATAGGAGTCATCCTCTACCCTGTAAAGGATCCCGAAATTGGCAACCCTAGCTGAAACTCTATTCAAACATACAGTAGAGAGAGAGAAAGCTTGAGAGATTGTATCCATGGCCATTAGTGCCCTCATACAGTGATATTAATCACACACTCGCACAGTGGACGTAGGCCTAATTGGCTGAACCACTTATACTCTGGAGTTGATCCTCTTTTGCTAACTTCTTTCTCTTATACTTGATATACTTGTGATGCGATTGTTATACATTGATTAGAGCTCATATACACCTTAACTGGTGGTGCTATTCTCAGCATCATCAACCTCAAAGGGTGAAATCATAAAACAACCACAAAATTGTCTTGTAAGAGGTGCGAAAACCTCATACGAGGCCAACATAACTCGTAGGACTTGATTCCATAGTCACGAGAATCTCAGTTTGAGAATACGCCAAAAAATTACAAATGCTTAGAGTTAGGCTTATAAACATGTCGTCAAATGGTGAAAATATAAAATAACCACACACCTCGCACGAAACTAATGTAAGTTATAGGAACTAACTGCGTAGTTATGGAACTCCTGGTTTGAAAATATGATGGAAATGTGCAAATAGTTAGAATTAAGTTTGAAAACAAGTCATCAAAGGGAGAAAATGTAAAATAGCCACAAAATATTCCTGCAAGTGGCATAAACACATTACATAGGACTAGTATAACTCGTACGAACTGATCTCGTAGTCACAGGACTCCTGGTTTGAGAATATGATGAAAATTTGCAAATAGTTAGACTTATGCTTAAAAACATGTGGTCAAGGTGTGGAAACGTAAAACAACCATAAAACGGTCTTGTAAGATGCACGAACACCTCGCACGGGACCAATATAACTCATAAGAACTGATCTCATAGTCACGAGACTCCCGATTTGGGAATACAATGAAAATTTATAAACAGTTAGACTAAGGTTTAAAAGCATGTCCTTAAATGGTGAAAATGAAAAATAACCATAAAATGGTCCCGTAAGAGGCACGAATACCTCGCATGGAACTAATGTAACTCGTAGGAACCGCATAGTCACAAGACTTCCAGTTTGGGAATATGAAAAAAATTGCAAAGTGTTAGGAAAAGTCTTAAAAGCATGCAGTTGAATGGTAAAAATGCAAAACAACCACAAAACGGTCCCATGAGAGGCACAAACACCTCGCTTGGGACCAATCTAACTCGTAAAAACATCTCGTGTAGGCACAGGACTCTCAATTTGGGAATATTAAGAAAATTTGTAAAATGTTACACCTATGGCTAAAAAATGCCATCAATGGGTGAAGACATAAAACAACCACAAAATGTTCCCGTAAGAGGCATGAACACCTCTCACAGGACCAATGTTACTCCTCGAAAGAGACCATATAGTCACGAGACTCCTAGTTTAAAAATAAGACGAAAATATATAAATAGTTAGACTTAGCCTTAAAATATGTTGTCACAGAGTGAAAATGCAAAATAGCCACATAACGGTCCAGTAAGAGGCAGGAATACCTCACAGGGACCAATATAACTCGTAGGTACGGACCGTGTAGTCATGTGACTCCTAATTTGAGAATACGAAGAATATGACAAAGTAGTTAGACTTAGGCTTAAAAACCTACTGTCAATGGGTGAAATTGTAAAACGACCACAAAACGCTCCCGTAAGAAGCACGAATACCTTGTAGGGACCAATGTAACTCGTAGGAACTGACTGCATAGCCACGAGACTCCCGATTTAAGAATACAAGAAAAATTTATAAACAGTTAGACTTAGGCTTAAAAATATATCGTTAAATGGTGAAAACAAAAAAATAATCACAAAATGAGCCCGTAAGATGCACGGACACCTCGCAGGGGACCATTGTAACTCGTATGATCTAACTGCATAGTCACAAGATTCCCAGTTTGAGAATACGATGAAAATTTGCAAAAACTTTGACTTAAGCTTAATAACATGCCGACAAGGGGTGAAAAGGTAAAATAACCACAAAATGGTCCGGTAAGAGGCACAAATACCTCGCATAGGAACAATGTAACTCGTAGGAATTGACCGCATAGTAATGGGACTCTAGGTTTGAGAATATGATGAAAATTTACAAACAATTAGACTTAGGCTTAAAAACATTTCGTCAAATGGTAAAAACATAAAATTGTCGCAAAACTTCCCGTAATAAGCACAAAAACCTCATACAGGACCGATGTAACCTGTAGAACCTGACACATAGTCATGGGAGTGTAGTTTGAGAATACGACAAGAATTTAAAAATTGTTAGACTTAGGCTGAAAAATATGTCATCAAGTGGTGAAAATATAAAACAACCACAAAATAGTCCCGTAAGAGGCACGAACATATCGTAGAGTACCAATGTAACTCATAGGAACTTACTGCATAGTCATGGCGCTCTCGGTTTGAGAATACGACTAAGATTTCCAAGAACCTATACTTAGTCTTAAAAACATGTCATCAAAGACTAAACATATAAAATAACCACAAATCGGTCCCATAGGAGGCATGAATACTTTGTGAAGGACTGATGTAAGTCGTAGGAATTGATCGCATAGTCACGACACTCCTGGTTTGAGAATACAACAAAAATATACGAACAATCAGACTTAGGCTTAAAAATATGTAGTCAAGGGGTGAAAATGTAAAACATCCACAAGATGTTCTCATAAGCGACACGAACAGCTTGCACGAGACTAGTGTAACTCATAGGAACTGATAGCGTAGTCACGAGACTCCCGATTTCATAATAGGATGAACATTTTCAAATAGTTAGGCTTAAGCTTCAAAACATGTTGTTAAGAGGTGAAAATGTAAAACAACCACAAAACGATCCCATAAGAGGATAAAAACCTCACACGGGACCAATGTAACTCGTATGAATGAATATCGTAGTCATGTACTCCCGCTTTGAGAATAGAATAAAAATTTGCAAACAGTTAGACAAAGGCTTGAAAGCATGCCGTCAAAGGATGAAAATGAAAAATGGCCACAAAACGGTCCCTTAAGAGGCATGAACACCTCGAACGAGACATATATAACTCATAGGAACTAATCACATAGTCCTGGGACTCCCAATTTGAGAAAATGATGAAAATTTGTAATATGTTAGGTACGAACACCTTGCATGGGACCAGTGTGACTCGTAGGAACTAAGGCTTAAAAGCATGTCTTCAAAGGGTGAAAAATTTAAATGACCACAAAAAGAAACTGTAATAGGTACGAGCACCTTGCACGGGACTAGTGTAACTCGTAGGAACTAATCTTGTAGTTAAGGGACTCTCGATTTGAGACTACGATGAAAATTTACAAACAGTTACACTTTGGCTTAAAAATATGACTTCAAGGGATGAAAACGTAAAATGGCCACAAAACAGTCCTGTAAGAGGCATGGACACCTCTAACAGGACCAAAGTAAATCGTAAGAACCGACGGCATAGTAATGCAACTCTCGGTTGAGAATACGATGAAAATTTACGAACTCTTAGAGTTAGGCTTAAAAATGTCGTCGAAGGATGAAAATACAAAACAACCTCAAAATGGTCTCATAAATTTACAAACACCTCGCACGGGATCAATATAACTCGTAGGAACTGATTACGTAATCAAGGGACTCCCGGTGTTAGTATACGATGAAAATTAACAAAACGTTATACCTAGGCTTAAAAAATTCCATCTAAGAGCAATGATAGACGGGGTTTTGCCGCGGATCGAGAGTCACCTATGCGCCTGTCATTTTAAATTCGGCTCACCAAAACTATACAAAAACCTAAATTACGACTACACACAACGGGTGAGTGTAGCGATAAGTCGGGTATCAAAAATTTAGCGAGACGAGTTGCTAGAATTTAGAGGATTTAATACTATTAAATAAAAGTGTAAAAGATGATTATACACAAAAGGGGAAAAGATGCATAAAAGGGAAATATTTATCCAGGCAAGGGGAAATGAAGCTAGATTAAGAAAGTGAGTAAAACTATAGGTTGTGTCGAATATCCCTCATCTGAGTTAATTAGTATAAATGGTGACATGGGTCGGCCAGTTATTACAAATGCGTCTCGTTTCGACAGTTGATTGAACCAAGGGTTGTCACGCCCTTAAATTTGCATAAAAGCCTAATCCGATTTTGGCAACAACAAATACCCAAAATAGACACGGGGGCATACATGATATGCCCCATCAAATCTCCTAGGCGCAATAACTAGGACAACACACCCGAAATAGACACGTAAAAACCATCACCAAAGTAAAGCAACATCTCAACTCGGAATGAGTTCAACCCGTCACAACCTAGACTAATTTAGCTAGAACGCATGATAAAAATGTGGTAAAGAAAAGTGCTAAATAAACGCGGTAAATCTACACTAGAAAGCAACTAAATCAAAGCATGTAAATAAATCATGTAAACCTAATTACAAAGCAAGAAATAAGTAAATACATCTATATTAATGGAGAGGGTAATGAATAGTGCAACTTATAAACCCAACTGGGTGTCAATCCAAAGAGAAATGAAAAAGAACTCTTCAAAAACCCAAACCCTAAGCTAAAACTAACCTAAAACGAATTATATCTATTATTTACAACAAAATTGGTATTTATAGTAAGTGGAATAAAATTAAAAAAGAAAAGAAAAGCCAAAATATCAGCTGTTTTCAGAGCATCGATCGATCGATCCCTTTGATCGATCGATTGATTGTAAAAATATCAACCCACTGTCTCAGCTTTATGGCAAAATTATGAAGGATCGATTGATCAATCGATCGATCAAGCAGGGCTGCTTCTCTTTTCCGCCTGTTTTGGCATGTTTGTTTTTCTCCTCTGCTAAAATCGCCATAACTTCTTCGTCCTGAATCTGAATTGCGCACCGTTCATGGCCAAACGAAGCTTGCGAGGAGGGATACAACTTCCTTATAGATGTTGGGCTAGCTTCCTAAGCTGTGAATTGATCGAATTGCCCTTGAATGTGCAATTGCGTACGAAAATTGAGCGGAATGCGTCCGAACTCCATACTTAGTACCTAAATACCTACAAAATCCCAATTATACCTCATATAGCATGTTAACATTATAAACCGAGGTTGTATGGTTAATGGGCTTAAATATAGAGATTAAGGCACTCGAGGGGGCTAAAATGTGTAGGTTCGAGGGATGAAATATGTAATATTGGCATCGTATCACAGCCCCTAACTTACACATTGCTAGTCCCTAGCAATGAAGTAGGAAGCAACAAGAACTACAAGCAAACCAAAAGTAGGAGATAGTACAAAAGTATGGTATAAAAGCATAAGTCCACTTTTGCGGGCGATTCGATTGCATTTAGCGTATGCAATAAGCCGTTAAACCCCTAGGTTATCCTAGTTGACGAGTGTTGGATCGTGAGGGTTTTCAGGGAGGATACCCACAAACATCACATGGGTTCCTCAAAATATGCCCAAACCAACATGCGACAGACCCAACAATAGCGAACAAGATTTCATAGGCATTATTAGCACATTGAACGAATTCAAACAAAAGTCTGAATCATTAACATTATAATGCACCTCATAGAATTAAAACCTTAAACGTGGGAGAGGAGCGAGCACATGTGAAGTGTTATTTGGCAAAAACTTATATAAACTGGATACTAAATAAAGCAGGCATATATTCAATCCTCACGGGCATTACACTCTTCAAGTGAATTCACTCGAAACAGGGAGTTAACACACGGAACATGCGGGCATAAAGAGTAAATGTAAATGGAAAATAGGTCGCGCACATGTCTCAAATGAAAAACGCTATATATAAACTGAAAATTTGTAATCTCAATGAAAGATACCGCACATTAAAAGAGGCGAAATGTATTTTCACAGATTATCAAAACTATTTAAACCTTTGAATTACATCAACCTAAGATCACATAGGACTTTAATTAGGTTATAATGTAGGCTAGGCTAGGGTATGAAATGAAAGGCATGTATATACGGATTCAAAATATGCGGATTCAAAATGTTAGGAATGAAAACTCGTAATAATGGAAAGATGCGGGCAATAACAAAATTGGAAACAAGTTCCAAACAAGAATTAGATATAACAATTGGAAAGTAATCAAATCTTATTGAACTATATACAGAACATTTACAACTTTCTCTTTCTTTTCTTTTCTTCTTTTTCTTATGTTTTCTTTTGTTTTCTTTTGTTTTCTTTTGTTTTCTTTTGCTTTTTTCTTTCTCTTTTTCTTCTCTTTTTTCACATGTTTCTTTTCTTTACTTTTCTCACTCTCAAATGCCTAAATTGCAACCGCAACACAACAACATCATTCAATCCCAAGTAACATTCCAAACAAAGGTATGGAAAGTGTATGTATGGTTTAAAACTTCAATTTGGAGTTGGTTATGGGATTGGGGTTATGAAACGAAAGGCTAATATTTAGGCTCAAAGGGGTTGACGAGGGGAAACATATAAGGTGAGGCCAAGGTTAATATGGGTGATATAACAAGGAAGGTCAATGATCATTTCACAAAGTTTACGCAATTTTCGAGTCAAAACAATATATGAAAATCATGCTCAAGTAATACATTTCAATTAGAAACTCAAATAATGAGCGATCAATGAAAGAATAGTGAGATTACCAACAAATTCAACGTTTTCAATGAGAAAAGAATAGTGTATAACACTCACAAACGCCGAAAGGTACAAAGCTTACTCGGTGCAAGTATATACAATGCAACAAAAGATTATCGAGTTATCAAAATCTTAAACCAAATCAATAAAGCAAGACTGGTGCATGTGCTCATGGGATTAAAGTTTAATTCATGATGTTATTCATAATATTAATAAGTGAGACTAAAGTCTAATAAATTCTGAAATCGAGAACATGCATCATTGGGTTGTCTATTGGATCGGACAATTATTGAAATTTATCATCAGAAACAAAGGCAAAATACCTAATAAAGGAGAAAAAAGAAAGAAAATATTTTTGAAATTTTCAATTTTTCTAAGAAAAGCATACTAAGTAACTAACATGTGAGCAAAAACATGGACTAAATAAAGAAATGGATAGAATATCCTACACCCCCTAACTTAAAACCTGACATTGTCCTCAATGTGAATTAAGAACCAAGTTAAAGAGAGGAAACGAGCGGTATTACCCAAAATTGGAGCGACCCCCATATGAACAAGTCCAAAGAATCTACAAAATAAGTTAGTACCGAGCATAGCAAAAAGAAATAACAAAAAGTTAACTAATTACACTAGACTAAATTAAAAAGGGAAGAAAAGATAAAAAGGAAGAAAGAATAAAAAGCTAACTATATACAACCTAATATTTAAGCTTCACACTAACTATACACTAGAAGTCTAAATAGCTAAGGGTGCACCGCAAAAAGGATTTGAATTTGGAGGATAATCGGTGTACCATTGCACTCAAACATGCCTTCCGAAAAATATGAATTCCATTTGAACAACGAAAGGTATGTGTAAGGTGGAAGAAATGAACCATTATCAATTAAAATTTTTGGAGGGATGATGGGAGATTTGGATTGAATGGGTGACAAAAACATGTGGGGATCGAGAAAAGCAGAATATCCTCCCAAGGATTTTGAAATTGGACTGGGAGGTGGCGCACATGAGGGAAAAGATTCCTTCATGGAAGGCGACTCGAGCAAGTACTCCTCATTGGCGAAAAGGTTTACCACATTGAAGTTTGAAACTGATTCATCAGGTACTTGTGATGGTGTGATAACAGAGAATGAAAATGGGGAGGAAAGAAATTCAAACTCAAGAGATCAATCATCATCGCTTGCAGATTGAGTTTCGAAAGAAATAAGATCATTATCAATGAAATGTTCTTCTTTGGGGGCCAAAGAAGAAATGTTCTTCTTTGGGGGCCAAAGAAGAAATAATTTCATTAAAAATGGATGTTATTCCCATTTTATCCTCACTTTCAATATCTATTACGCAATGGGAAAAGTCGAAAATGATTTGTTCCAAAGTAAGCACAAAGTCCTCATTTGGTTAAAAACATTCCCCAACTTCAAAAGTCTCGGAAGAAAAATCGTCGTCGGATTCAAATAATAAATCCAACTCATGCTCCCAACAATAATTTTCTTCCAGATAACGACTTTCAAGTTTCTCATTCTCAAGAATATGCAAGCCCTCGCTAAAAGTCATAAGCCGAGGCGTGGATTCTTGAAAATGCGAACTTTAAAAATTACCGTCGGACTTGAACTTAAACTCATTATTACAGGAATTTTGAAAACTATTGCAATTCGTTTAAAAATTCCTATTATAAGGAATTAGAGGCCCAAAATCGTTATCATCATTCTTGTAATACCCCGTATTTTCATCGCTTTTAAATTTAAGGATTTATTAAATTTAATTGAGATAAATTAATTTAATTTTAATGCAAAATGTTGTTTTAAATATTTACTAGCGTGACAAGAGTTAGTAATTATTGGGAATATATTATTTGTTTCATATTACTGGATGAGTATAGTAATATATGAGATTTATTTTTATAATATTGTCACGTGTGAATAAAATGACAATTGTGGAAATTTAAGTCGGGACGCGCCTGTGTCGTGTCGGGACTAAATGTGGATTAATAAAAGTGAATATTTTATAGGTTGTTCGTATGGTCGTTTTGAGTGCACCAACGCGTCCGGAGGGTCGAGATAGTCAGAAAAGTATACCCGGGGGTTTGATTTGGGTCTCAGGGCGTTTTTAGGCCTAATTATTACCCCGGGAGGGCATTTTAGTCAATTTGTATTTTTGGGTAATTAAACCCACGAAAATTAAAGGGGTTATATCAGATTTTTAGGTTATCTCCTAGGGTTAGATAACTCAAAACACTAGAACGGCCATTGGAGAGGAGAGGAGAGAGCTCTCAAGGCATTCTAAGGCTCAAAACTCATCCGTTTACACAGCCGCCACCGCCAACGCGTAGATCGCGAGACGGGGAACGCAACCATATCAAATTCAACACCAAACCAGATTTCTTAAAATCCCAGGCAAGTGTTTATCTTGCTTATTTCGTTGATGCATCATCCATATTAGTTTAGGAGTTATTAGGATGAGATTTATGGAAGAAAAACCCAATTTGAGACGGGAAATTTTCATGTAGTGATGCTTTATATGATATTCTCGAAACCCTTTGTCATGTAAAGGATTAAGAGTTTGATTAAGAAAAGAGTTCTAATCAGATACAAACAAAAAAAAAAATATTCCGGACGATTGGACCGTTGGAATTGGATGAAATTTTACAGAGAATTAGCTGAAGACGAGGGGAAGCTACAGAAAAAAATTCAGCTCGATCGGACTGTTCAATATTTTTTAATATTTTTTTTTGCTTGACAGTTTTATGTTTTGAGGACTCTTAGAGATAATAAAAATTCAATTAAAACTCTATTTTAATTCCGATTTCGAAACCGTTTGAAATTCTCATCTTCGAAAATAAAATTCAAAATCCTTTAATGTAAGGCGAAATCTATATTTTTGGGATATTTTGCATAAAGGGGTAATGTAAGTATATATTAAAGGGGAGAGACACGTAAGAAAGAGTTACGTTGGAACATAAATAGATATCTACTGAATTGTACATTTGGAATAATAGAGTCCATGAGGGTTACGTAGTAAGTTGGAAAAACCCTTCGTATTAAAGTTAGAAACGAACCATTATACTTGATAAATAATAATGGGAAAATAAGGATAAATGTTGTCAATGTGGGTTATTGGATAAACCTAAATTGATATAATAAAAGTGGTATATTTATATGATTGTGTATACATATATTATATACTTGTGAAAATCATGCCCGCGTTACTTGCTATCCCTGAGATTACCGCGTTGGGACGATCTTATCGCGTGTGCCTTATGGGGGATATTGACTCGTACCCTAGAAGATAGAAATCCTAGGTACAGGCTATCGAATCGGTAGTAACGGTACTAAGAGACGTGAGGGTATGTACTGACCTCTTGGACTTGGAAACTATGCTTCGCCTCAATATTGTTTGTGTTTGTATTTATACAGTTCGAGAGTGATTCCGAACTTGTATTCCCTTTAGTACGATTGATACGGGGATTGGATAGCAGAGTATGCCCGCACCATAGTTTTTATGTGGGGTGCTGTTATGATATATATATTATACGAGTAGCTAATATATATATGAAATTCTGAAATCTGGAACTGCCTACTTTGATTTGATATGTAGGACATGGTTGATGACTCAAATTATAAATAATTGTTTTGAGAAAGTATAATATGACACTGGAAAACTTTATTGATTAATAAAGTTAAAAGGAGAACCTTGGCTACAAATTGAAATCTTACGTTTTAAATACTTGTGTTGTTCAGTTGTAAATCCTGCGAATAACCTAAGATAAGTTAAATCATTGGGGAAAGATAGTGTGGTATATGACGAGATAGACCATAGGGAAGGTTAGTGCGATAGGTGTGCACATTAGAAGAGAGGTGAGAATTTCTCAAGAGAGTGTCGCACTAATATGTTGTTGCATTAGCCTGTAATCAATTTAAATACTTGCTAAACGAATTTTTAAATCATATACACTATCGGGCTCTGACCCGTTTCTATTTCCTTTTCTCTCTTGTATATATATGTATGTATTACAGGTGCCCAGCCACAGGGGCATCTTACTTAGGATCCTTTGGAAGAAACATGCTGCAGCTTAGTTGGGAGTTGCAGGCCTGTTGTTTAGACGACTTCATCCATTTGATTCTACTCCTAGTTCCGCTTTATCCAACAGGGGCATGTGTCGCCCTCTTTCTATTATTTAGTTGGTATTGTCAGAGATTGAAATTTTTACTTTCAGTACCTTTATTTCAGGATTTATTACTGTGAGGATGTTTTCCTTTAGTGTTGTAAATGTTGGGATTTATTATTAATGATTAAATTCGTGTATGTTCAATTCTATTTTTATTCTTAATGTGTGACTCTTTAGATGTTAATGGTTTAAGGTTTTATAACCGGATTTAATAAAATGAGAATAAGGTTTTAAATGGTTTTGACACTTGGCTTAATTATTTAGTGTGATTAAATTGGAAAAGTATTTTTACGACAGTGATGCTAAGAATGAACCAACTGTTCACCTTGATTTTAATTTAATAAAGGAGTGATCGCCCGGTATTTAATTAGGAGGGGTGTCACATGTGGTATCAGAGAATCAGGTTCTAGTGTCCTTAGGATCTGTACGGCTTATTATGCTTTCAGCGTTGCTTTGTTTGTTATAGAGCCCTATGTTTAGGATTGTCGATTCCTTTGACGAGATTTCGTTCTCCTTGTATAATGTGTATACACTAGTGAATTCTAATTTCGTTCGGAGGTGTGCTTGTGCCGAGCGATGACGGATGTCAGAAGAGGACCGTTAAGCGTACATCAGGAGGAAGGGCTCAGTTGAGATTATGAAATATATCCGAGGATGATGACCGTAGTCGAGGTCACCTCCATTATGGAACGAGAAGCCACGACTAGAAAGGCGACTAAGGTGCATCAATGATTTTCAAATGCTGTTATAGTCAAATGAGGTGCGAGGGTAAACTTACCCAACGTATTACAAAAATGTGTTGAGACTGTCAGTGGGAAATTTTAGAAACGCGAAAATTGTATGTGTTTACCAAAGGAGGTATAGTATCCAAAGGCTTAAATATTGGACGGAGTGTGGAAAACTGAAAGTGAAAATTTAGAGAAAATTTTCTTGGCTTTCGGGATGAAATTATAATGGTTCGAGTCAACCACCAATTTTAGAAGTGGAATGCTATGCCTATAGGAGAACCTTAGGTACAGTGTTGACCGTATGTTCCTTCCTCAACTGTTCAGGATGAGAAGCAAACGTGGTTCTGAACTCATCGCAGGAGGGCATGACAGAAGTCCAATTGTGGATATAAATCCTAATCGTTAGCAAATTTTGTATCGAAAGAGGTAGATACTAGTGGAGGAAACGACTCCAAGTGGTAGACCAACTTGTAATAATAGTTGATAATACTCGAGGAGGAAATTCTAATGGACGACCGATTCAGAGGTTGACAATGCCATATTTTGTCAATATAGATGATAACACTACTTTGTGGGGGAAGTTAAAGGAATCGAATAATTTAGTCGAGAATAAGACTGAATACAACGGTGGTGGTATAGCACCACAAAAGGATGTGGATACACATCAGGAAAACCATTTAAATGCTTCAGATAGTTAAATTCTTACCAAGTGATGGTAAATTCAGTAAGTACTATTATAGATCGTAACGTGATCTTTATGGCCTAAAAAGCTAAGGGAACAACCGGGATGGATAACAGGAATTGAGTCTACTAAAGTCCGAGAGAAGGACAATCCTAACCTGGTTAGTAGGACAGGTGATAAGTGGATTATGTGTTGAGGTATTTTGGTGCAGAATGAAATTGCTCGCGATAATATTTTCCAAAGTGAGAAAAAGGGACAAGAATACGGTGCCTAGTAAAGGATGACGATTAAAAATAATTTTGTTTTGGTTTGGGCAGACGTGTTACATCCGAAAACCATTTGTGCAGTCAAGACGATTGCCAGGATGGATGTATAAGTTGTATCCTTAGAGCATGCGGTGTGTTTATGTGACACGAGCGAGTCACCATATTTTGTTCATTGCTAGATTAGCATGTGAGACGAGTTTAATGCATATCATTATAAATGTTACCATTATGTGAATATTTTTCCTTAGTATAGCGGGATTTTTCTTTGGTGCTATCCGCGAAGGATGAATGAGTATATTAACAGTGTTTTATACTTTATTGAGGTTACTCGTTGTAGTGATGCGATACACGAGTATGATATTATCTTTGTTAAAATGTTATAGAAATGGGTAGTATGATAGTGGGCATTTATTGCAAGGCTATCGGAGTAGTTACATTAGTGCAACACGTTTTGTTTTGGCGAGGCTTTACCTGTAAGAAGGTTGGACTCGCACTTATATTATCTATCATAGAGACTTCGGAGGAGATAGTGGGCTCGAGATATTCGATACCAATATATGTATAGACTTTGTCAGTATGATTCAGTATGTACCGAGATTTAACGTTGAGCGAAAAGACTTGACTCGGTATTATGTTTAGCACTCCGGACTTAGTGATAGGAAGAGTGTAGTGTTATATTTATCCTTAAGAGATGTGGGAGTTAAGAGTTATACCCCTAATGTTAGAAAAAGGAAATTTAGAGAATTTCGATCGTATGTATCTGAGGTTTATAGAATGTAATTACCATCAACCAATACGGGACGATAGTGAAATTGGTGAAACGTTCTTTGTTAAGCATAATTACGGGAGAAATTGTAACTTTTCTGTCAAGGGATGGAATAAAGGGGTATATACTATGGACAGAGGACCTAACGGATTTCGATAACCGACAATGCTAGGTAGTAGTGTATCAGGGGGGTTCCTTGTTTGGATTTCGCTTTGCGAGACATCCCACGCATGAAACTTAGCATAAGGTTGGAAATAGGGAGACGTTTGGTCACTATTACAGGAGTTCGGTACCCTGGTCGAAATGGGATCAAGTAATTATGTATGTAAGTTGGAAGTTGAATTTTGTTTTAAGGTCATTGGAGCCGGATTTTTGTGGTAGGAAAGCATTGAAAGTTATGCCCACGAGTTGAGGGGTGGAACGATGATAAGGAGAATTTAAGAATTTTGATTTCTAGGGTGATTGAGAGTACCCAAATGTCATAACCGCGTACAGAACACAAGGTGAATAAAGAGTTGGAATGATTTTTACCATGGATTATCTGGAAAGAACGTTATATTATACAAAAGAGATGACATGTAATTATTTTGATGAATAGAGCGTTAGTGAATTATTTTGGTTGTTGTACCTATTTGGGAAAATTGTTGTACTTATCTGAGGAAGGTTGAGAATTATTATTCCTCTTTTATTGTCATGGAATTTGAATGCCCTATTCCTTCTATTCTGTTGAATTTAGTTAGTCCTACAGATGAGTAGCACGCCGTTCGCTCTCCCAGGGTGGTCGGAGTGTTGAAAAAATGTGGGCACCTTGGTTAACTACAGTTAAAATAGTCCGAGTCGAAGGGACGTGGTAATAGACGTGTGAAATATATGTTTGTGGGACTAGTATAACGAAGTGGAAGTGATATAGTGGATTAAACGTCACATGAGGGGCGATAATCCATACATAAGTGTGCAATTAGAATAGCACGCCCTAACTTGATTGGAAGGCTGTGGGAAGCCATTCAAGAATTGGTATTCCTTGAATAGAGTAGAATTTAATTGTTATGAAGCACACCCGGAGCGGAGTTGTTATTTGTCAAGTGTGAGAGCGACTTGCGCATACAAAGAGTAATGATGTTAGTATAGTATAAGAGATCCAGAAGTGCGCTTCGTGGAGAGAAAAGCACGGGTCTGAACTTTCGATATACTCCAAGGAAGGAAGGGGAGTATTACGTGTCACTTAATGTGAGACATTTCAAGGGAAGAATCGATGTTTAGCGAGACGTAGTGAGTAGTCTCTACATGCACTGCCCATAGGCAAGGTTTGGTTGAAAGAGGAGAATCAACCAAAGAATTTTGTGTTTATCGAAAATTCCTGAAATTGGAAGAGGTTGGTAAAGTAGGTAAAGTTCTTGGATGGATTGCCATCCTCAAAACAAGATCAAGGGTTTATCCCGAACATGTGAATTAAGTCTCCGAGAAGGAAGTGATTGATATTCCTTTGGGCTGGCTTACAATATTAACTAGTATGCCCCAGACTTCCTTTGAAAGGAAGGATCGCGCCAATGCATGGTCCGGCGCAGTATAAATTTTTAAATCAGGATGAGATTGGTGAATCCCACCTTTGATATGGGATTTCAAGAACCAGCGGAGATAAGATTTCGTTTCGAGTAGGATGTATCACCCTTAGCCAGGGAATAAGCGCATGGTGATTAAAGATTAGTGGAGCCACGTGAAGGAGATTTTGGAATCTTGGTACGATGATTTCAAGAATGCTTTGTAGAAGCACTCATACCTGTTTGTCGCGTACGAGGTACTTATTAAGGTTTTGTTATGGAAGAACCTCGACTATTCTCCTTCCGTATGTTTAGAGGAGAGTAGATAATCAGAATTTTTGGATCGGTCGAGAAAATATCCGATAACTATGGTGGAATTCCACGACTGTTTTAGGCAGTCAAGAGTGGTCAAATGTCCGTATGATCTTCTCAGAATGGGAATTTTGTGTATGAATAAATCCGAGTAGCTGTCATGTAGTGAGGTGCGACTTCCTAATGATAGTGAGATAATGGAATTTATAACGTATAGACATAACCTATTCAAATGTTGTCAGTTGGGAGTGTAATGTGAAGTGTCTCCAATGAGAATGTAAAACACTGTTGCTGTGAGAAAAAAGCTATAGTGATTGAGCGTCGTACTATGTAGATAGTTTGCGTACTGACAAGGATATCCAGAATTGTGCTACCTGGTAGGCTTTATTTTCCGAATTTCGTGATGAATTTCCGTTATTAGGGGGGAAGTATTTAATACCCCGTATTTTCATGGCTTTTAAATTTAAGGATTTATTAAATTTAATTGAGATAAATTAATTTAATTTTAATCCAAAATGTTGTTTTAAATATTTACTAGCATGACAAGAGTTAGTAATTATTGGGAATATATTATTTGTTGCATATTACTGGATGAGTATAGTAATATATGAGATTTATTTTTATAATATTGTCACGTGTGAATAAAATGACAATTGTGGAAATTTAAGTCGGGATGCGCCTGTGTCGTGTCGGGACTAAATGTGGATTAATAAAAGTGAATATTTTATAGGTTGTTCGTATGGTCATTTTGAGTGCGCCAACGCGTCCGAATGGGTCGAGATAGTCAGAAAAGTATACCCGGGGTTTTGATTTGGGTCTCGGGGCGTTTTTAGGCCTAATTAGTACCCCGGGAGGGCATTTTAGTCATTTTGTATTTTTGGGTAATTAAACCCACGAAAATTAAAGGGGTTATATCAGATGTTTAGGTTATCCCCTAGGGTTAGATAACTCAAAACACTAGAACGGCCATTGGAGAGGAGAGGAGAGAGCTCTCAAGGCATTCCAAGGCTCAAAACTCATCCACTTACACCGCCGCCACCGCCAACGCGTAGATCGCAAGACGGGGAACGCAACCACACCAAATTCAACACCAAATCAGATTTCTGAAAATCCCAGGCAAGTGTTTATCTTACTTATTTCGTTGATGCATCATCCATATTAGTTTAGGAGTTATTATGATGAGATTTATGGAAGAAAAACCCAATTTGAGATGGGAAATTTTCATGTAGTGATGATTTATATGATATTCTGGAAACCCTTTGTCATGTAAAGGATTAAGAGTTTGATTAAGAAAAGAGTTCTAATCAGATACAAACACACAAAAAAAAATATTCCGGGCGATCGGACCGTTGTAATTGGATGAAATTTTACAGAGAATTAGCTAAAGACGAGGGGAAGCTACATAAAAAAATTTAGCTCGATCGGACTGTTCAATATTTTTTAATATTTTTTTTTGCTTGATAGTTTTATGTTTTGAGGACTCTTAGAGATAATAAAAATTCAATTAAAACTCTATTTTAATTCCGATTTCGAAACCGTTTGAAATTCTCATCTTTGAAAATATAATTCAAAATCCTTTAATGTAAGGCGAAATCTATATTTTTGGGATATTTTGCATAAAGGGGTAATGTAAGTATATATTAAAGGGGAGAGACACGTAAGAAAGAGTTACGTTGGAACATAAATAGATATCTACTGAATTGTACATTTGGAATAATAGAGTCCATGAGGGTTACGTAGTAAGTTGGAAAAACCCTTCGAATTAAAATTAGAAACGAACCATTATACTTGATAAATAATAATGGGAAAATAAGGATAAATGTTGTGAATGTGGGTTATTGGATAAACCTAAATTGATATAATAAAAGTGGTATATTTATATGATTGTGTATGCATATATTATATACTTGTGAAAATCATGCCCGCGCTACTTGCTATCCCTGAGGTTACCGCGCTGGGACGATCTTATCTCGTGTGCCTTATGGAGGATATTGACTCATACCCTGGAAGATAGGAATCCTAGGTACAGGTTATCGAATCGGTAGTCACGGTCCTAAGAGACGTGAGGGTATGTACTGACCTCTTGGACTTGGAAACTACGCTTCGCCTCAATATTGTTTGTGTATGTATTTATACAGTTCGAGAGTGATTCCGAACTTGTATTCCCTTTAGTACGATTGATACGGGGATTGGATAGCAGAGTGTGCCCGCACCATAGTTTTTATGTGGGGTGCTGTTATGATATATATATTATACGAGTAGTAAATATATATATGAAATCTGGAACTGCCTACTGTGATTTGATATGTAGGACATGGTTGATGACTCAAATTATAAATAATTGTTTTGAGAAAGTATAATATGACACTGGAAAACTTTATTGATTAATAAAGTTAAAAGGAGAACCTTGGTTACAAATTGAAATCTTACGTTTTAAATACTTGTGTTGTTCAGTTGTAAATCCTGTGAATAACCTAAGATAAGTTAAATCATTGGGGAAAGATAGTGTGGTATATGATGAGATAGACCATTGGGAAGGTTAGTGCGATAGGTGTGCACATTAGAAGAGAGGTGAGAATTTCTCAAGAGAGTGTCGCACTAATATGTTGTTGCATTAGCCTGTAATCAATTTAAATACTTGCTAAACGAATTTTTAAATCATATACACTATCGGGCTCTGACCCGTTTCTATTTCCTTTTATCTCTTGTATATATATGTATGTATTACAGGTTCCCAGCCACAGGGGCATCTTACTTAGGATCCTTTGGAAGAAACATGCTGCAACTTAGGTGGGAGTTGCAGGCCTATTGTTTAGACGACTTCATCGATTTGATTCTACTCCTAGTTCCGTTTTATCCAACAGGGGCACGTGTTGCCCTCTTTCTATTATTTAGTTGGTATTGTCAGAGATTGAAATTTTTACTTTCAGTACCTTTATTTCAGGATTTATTACTGTCAGGATGTTTTCCTTTAGTGTTGTAAATGTTGGGATTTATTATTGATGATTAAATTCGTGTATGTTCAATTCTATTTTTATTCTTAATGTGTGACTCTTTAGATGTTAATGGTTTAAGGTTTTCTAACCGAATTTAATAAAGTGAGAATAAGGTTTTAAATGGTTTTGACACTTGGCTTAATTATTTAGGGTGATTAAATTGGAAAAGTATTTTTACGACATTGATGCTAAGAATGAACCAACTGTTCACCTTGATTTTAATTTAATAAAGGAGTGATCGCCCGGTATTTAATTAGGCGGGGTGTCACAATTCTCAAAATTCCAATAACCCAAGTTCTGACTTTCGTTATACTCACCCAAAGTCATTTTTGAATTTGTAATTTTTTAGGACTCTAAGTATTGATTGAAATCAAAGGATTACGTGCATTTTGAGAATTATAATAATGATTACTGAAAAAATGGGAATAAGAAATGCTTACTCCAAAAGTGGCTCAAAGTGGCGAATTCCACAGAGTAGATGCACACGCGAGAAATTGAAGCGTTTCTTGGCACTCAAATGTAAAAGTCCTGGAAAAAGGTTAGTTAAAAATACAAATAGAAAGAAAATACTACGAAATACTAAATCAGACAAATTCTAAAACAACAAGTCCCTTGCAAAGGTGCCATTTTGATTGACGGGGTTTTACTGCGGCGCGAGAGTCACCTACGCCCCGGTCTTTTTGTATTCGGCTGACTAGAACTATACAAAAACCTAAATTACGACTACACTCAACGGGTGAGTATAGCAGTAAGTCAGGTATCGAAAATCCACAGAAATGAGTTGCTAAAATTTATAGGATTTAATAATCCTAAATAAAAGTGTAAAAGATGATTATACATAAAAATGGAAAAGATGCATAAAAGGGAAATATTAATCCAGGCAAGGGAAAATGAAGCTAGATTAAGAAAGCGAGTAAAACTATAGGTTGCGTCGAATATCCCTCATCCAAGTTAATTAGTATAAAATGGTCACATGGGTCAACGAGTTATTACAAATACATCTCGTTTCAACTGTTAGTTGAACCAAGGGTTGTCATGCCCCTAAATTCACATAAAAGCCTAATCCGATTTTGGCTTCAACAAATACACCGAAAATTATGCACGTAAATTCATAAGAACGGGACATACATGATATGCCCCGTCAAATATCCTAGGTGCAATAACTAGTACAACGCACCCGAAATGGACCCGTAAACACCATCACCAAAGCAAAGAAACATGTCAACCCGGAATGAGTTCAATCCGGCACAACCTAGACTAATTTAGCTAGAAAGCATGATAAAAATGTGATAAAGAAAAGCGATAAATAAACGCGATAAATCTACCCTAGAAAACATTTAAATCTAAGCATGTAAATAAAGCATGTAAACCTAATTACAAAGAAAGAAATAAGCAAATACAACTATATTAATGGAGAGGGTAATTAATAGTGCAACTTACAAACCCAATTTGGTGTCAATCCAAAGAGAAATGAAGAAGAACTCTTCATAAACCCAAAGCCTAAGCTAAAACTAACCTAAAATTAATTATATATGTTATTTACAACAAAATTGGTATTTATAGTAAGTGGAATAAAAATAGAAAAGAAAAGGAAAAAGAAAAGAAAAGCCAAAATATCAGCTCAAAATAGAGCATCGATCGATGGTAAAAATATCAGCCCACTGTCTCAGCTCGATGGAAAATTTCTAAAGAATCGATCAATTGATCCTTTTTATCGATCGATCGATCAAGCAGGGTTGCTTCTCTTTTCCTCCTGTTTTGGCATGTTTGTCTTTCTCCTCCGCTAAAATTGCCGTAACTTCTTCATTTTGACTCAGAATCGCGCACCATTCATGGCCACACGAAGCTTGTGAGGAAGGCTACAACTTCCACGCAGATATTGGGCCAGGTACCCAAGCTGTGAATTGACCAAATTGCCATTAAACGTACGATTGCGTACGGAACTTGATCGAAATGCGTCTGAACTCCATACTTAGTACCTAAGTACCTACAAAAGCCCAATTATACCTCATATAGCATGTTAACAATATAAACCGAGGTTGTCTGGTTAACAGTCTTAAATATAGAGATTAAGGCAACCGAGGGGGCTAAAATGCATAGTTTGACGGATGAAATATGCAATATTTGCGTCGTATCAAGTGATTACCTAAAACATCCATAAAAAGGTTTTATAAAAGGCACAAACACCTCACATGGGACTGATGTAACTCGTAGGAATTGACCGCTTAATAACGCGACTTGCAGTCTGAGTATATGACGAAAAATTTCTAATAGTTAGACTTTGGCTTAAAAATATACCATGAAATGGTGAAAACATAAAACAGCTAAAAAAATTTGTCCGTAAGAGGCACGAACACCTCGAACAGGACAAATGTCACTCGTGGGAACTGGCCACGTACTCTAGGGACTCTCGATTTGGGAATAAAATGAAAATGTGTAAACAGTTAGACTTGGGCTTAAAAACATGTCGTCAAGGGGTTAAAACATAAAACAATCATAAAATGTTCGTGTAAATGATATGAAAAACTTGTAGGGGACCAGTGTAACTCGTTGGACCTCATTATGGAGTAATAGGACTCCCAATTTGTGAATATGATAAAAATATGCAAATAGTTAGACTTAGGCCTAAAAATGTGTTGTCAAGGGATGAAAACATAAAATCACCACAAAACACTCCCGTAAGAGGCACGAACACATCACACGGAACCAATGTAACTCGTTGGAACTAATCTCGTACTCACGAAACTCCCTATGTGAGAATACGACAAAAAATTGTAAGAAATTATCCTTTAGCTTAAAAATATTTTTTCAACGGATGAAAGCACAAAATAACCACAAAATGATTTTTTAAGAGGCACAAAGCCCACGCGTCGGATTAATGTAACTTGTACGAACCGATCGTATAGTCATGGAACTCCCAGTTACAGAATACGATGATAATCTACAAACTATTAGACTTTGGTTTACAAACATGCCGTCAAAGGGTGAAAAATTAAAAAAACCATAAACAGTCACAAAGAGGGACAAACACCTCACACGAGATGAATATACCTCGTAGGAAACAATCGCGTAATCACGAGACTCTCAGATTGAGAATACGATGAAAAATTGTAAATAGTTTGGTTTAGGATTAAAAATATGTTATCTAAGGGTGAAAACGTAAAATAGACACAAAGCCGTCCCATAAGAGGCACAAACACGTCGCAAGGGACCAATATAATTCGTAAGAACTAACTGCATAGTCACAGGACTCTCGATTTTAGAATATGATGAAAATTTGCAAACGATTAGACTTAGGCTTAAAAATATGCCATCAAAAGTTGAAAATGTAAGACAACAACAAAACAATCCCGTAAGAGGCATGAACACCTTGCATGGGACCAATGTAACTCGTAGAAAATGACTACGTAGTCACGGGACTCCCGATTTGAGTATATGATGAAAATTTGTAAACATTTACAGTTAGGCTTAAAAAATGTCATCAAAAGGTGAAAATGTAAAACATCCACAAAGCATTCCCGTAAGAGGCATGAACATCTCTCACGGGACAAATGTAACCCGTAAGAACCGACTGCATAGTCTTAGGACCCTTGGTATGAGAATACGATAAATATTTGCAAATAGTTAAACTTAGGCTTGAAAACATGTCGTCAAAGGGTGAAAACATAAAACAGTCCTCTAAGAGGCACGAACACCTTGCACAAAATAGATGTAACTCGTAAGAACCAACCTTATAGTCATGGGACTCTCGATTTGAGTATACAACAAAAAATTACAAACTCTTAAACTTAGGGTTAAAAACATGTCGTCAATGGGTGAAAACAAAAATCAGACATAAAATGGTCCCGTAAGGGGCAGGAACACCTCGTACATGACTAATGCAACACATGGTAATTGATCAATTAGTCACGAGACTCCCAGTTTGAGAATATGACGAATATGTGAAACTAGTTAGACTTAGGCTTACAAACATATCGTTAAGGGGTGAAAATGTAAAACAACCATAAAATTCTCCCATAAGAGACATGAACACCTCGCACGGGACCAATGTAACTCGTATGAACTGTCTGCATAGTCACATGACTCCCAGTTTAAGAATACGACAAAAAATTGTAAATAATTACACTTACGCTTAAAAACATGCCATCAAAGGGTGAAAACGTAAAACAATAATAAAACATTCCCGTAAGAGGTACGAACACCACATACGGGACTAATGTAACTCGTAGGAACCGATTGAATAGTCACGAGACTCCTAGTTTGAGAATATAATAAAAAATTTCAAACAGCTAGACTTAGGCTTAAAAACATATCGTCAAAGGGTGGAAACATAAAACAACAACAAAACAGTCACATAAGAGGTACGAACACCTTGCAATGTACCATTGTAACTCGTAAGAATTGATCACGTAGTCACGGGACTTCAATTTTAAGAATACAACAAAAAATTTGAAACAGTTCAACTTAGGCTAAAAAACATGTTGTAAATGGGTGAAAGCTTAAAACAGTCACAAAACGGTCCCGTAATAGGTAAGAGCATCTTGCACAGGACTAATGTAACTTGTAGGGACCAACCACATAGTCACGGTACTCCCAGTTTCAGAATAAAATGAAAATTTATAAATAGCGACTTAGGCTTACACATTATTTTATTAATGATATATTCTATGTTTTGTGTCTTATATTTTTTGCAGGAGCGTTATATTTTGTTCACGTGGAACACATGAACACATCAATGGTGTCTTCTAGGTACATTATTTATTTATTGTTGTTGTTCATATGAGAGATTGTTATTTTGAATTTTTTTATGGTCGTGCGGGCTTTTGTGTTGATTAAATAAGTTGATTTTCATGTATAAACAAAGGAGAGTCTACCGAATTTTTTAAAAATTGCAAAGAGTTATTGTTATGTGAGATTGTTGTTTTCAATTTTTTTATGGACGTGAGGGCCTTTGCGTTGATTGAACAAGTTAATTTTCATGTATAAGTAAAGGAGACTCTACAAAAAAAAAATTGTGAAGAGTTGTTGATACGATTAACTAATATATTTGGATATTTTATTTTACAGTAATATTATTTTGATAAAAATGACTATTTATTTATTGCATGTTATGCACAAGAAGTTGAAGATACATGTTTTTGAACATGTCTACTCAATGTGATATTGAGAGAAGTTTTTTTTGCATGGTAACTATATTTATCATCTTAATTTAGGGATGGATTTTTTTTTGACAATTGTACTCCTTATTAATTAGTATGATTTTGTACTCATTTAAATATTTCGACTTAGATGTGACAATATTTGTACTTATTCATTTGAAGATTTATATTCAGTTATTGGATATAGTTTAATGGAAGTAATTATTATTGGATACGTGTTTCAATGAATGCAGTTGATATATTGCATATGTGATTGGATGATTTGACTTATAATGTAAATTAGACGTCATTTATCATTGCAACATAAAGCATATAATAATATAATTCCTTATGACATATTTTTTTTCATCAATTGGGATGGTTATAAATTTTCCCTAATACACATTTTTTATAATTTGAGAATAGCTTTTAGGACAGTTGTGCCGTCCTAATTGGGTTATCAATTGGGATGGTCATAAACCATCGTAATTGGGGTTGCCAGAATCTGAGTAGTATTAGGGACATATGAATCACCCATAACACTACTCAAGGGAGCTGGAAAGTTTTCACTGGAATACTATATGGGACAACAAAATCTATCCCTATTGCCAAATTTAAAGCGACCATGAATTAATATTTGGTACGATAAACTCCGTCCCTAAAATATTTACGATGCCTAGGATAAGGGATGGATTTTTTTCATTACGAAACCGTCCTAAATAATCTTTTGGGATGGATTTTTTTCTTTTAGGGACGGATTTTTACCGTCCATAATACCAATTTATCTTGTAGCGTGCCTTGCCTTTATTATACCAAAGAGATTGTTCTTTCTCCCTCTAACTAAGTTGGTTGTTGATATTCACTTCATTTATCTCATTAAGAGGGAATTTAGGTTGTAATGGTTCATTTAATACATATTATATGATACTGAGACCATTTATTACAAGTATTGAAGCTACTCATTTAATCTATTATTCTTTGTGAATTAAACATCATTTTAAAGGGGGTTACACCTCGCTAAATACTAACTGTATTTAATGAGCCCAGATCTTATAGTTGGAGACCTCTCGAGGGAGGTATTCTCTTTGAAGAATGACTAATAGTAACGTGGAAAAAAATATTGATTTTGACTCCATACAACATAAAGAATGGGGAGAGCTAACTCTCCTATCGGAGGCTAGCATGACGGTGCCAATGGAGGTAGAATTTCCAACTACAATTATGATGGCAGCTATAGGTCTAGCACAAATGGCCGGGTTAATGAGTTTATTTGTTGAATTTATCAAAACTCCAGGAGCTCAGGCAGTATTGAGAGTCTCTATAGGATCAAATTCCTTTGTGTCATCACCAACGTTTTTATCTGTGCCTTGGGTCTCAAGAAGCATTGTTACTTAGCCAAGTGCCAATAATGTTTTTATCCCACCGATAGGGTTACCCACTCCAACCTCTTCTGTTAACAGAAAAAATGTGGTCTCAATCACCCCACAAAGGATTGTTTTGCGCATGATGCCCCCCACAAAAACACTCATCCCCCACGTAGTATGGATGAAATGAAGAGAGATCTCATATGGATGATGAAAGCCTCTAAATCTAGGGGATAGGCTTCCTCAATATACGATGATTTTTGTACACCATATCCGTAGGAATACAATAATAAACTGTACTCGAAAGGGTATGTCCCATCTATCTTCGAGGATTATATTAGGTAAGGGCTGAAACCCAAAAGATCATTTAAAGAGGTTTGTTGAAAGCCTTGGGACATATTGTAATGGAAAAAAGTTGAGGTTGAGAGAGTTTTCCAAATCTTTGACTAAGAAGGCATATATATGGTACTCCCACCTTGCACCTGGTAGAATGGCATCGTGGGAGGATATCCATATCCAGTTCCTTTTGAAATTATTCTTGGTGGAGGTTAATTTACTCTAACCCAGCTAGCACGATAGAAATAGAAGCCTAAGGGGGATGTGGTTGCATATATCAGGAGGTTTCCCGAACAATATATTGGCATTAGAGAAGAAATGAGAGAGAGCAAGCTCTTGGTAGACGGTTTACTTCTAGAGTATATCTTCCATTTGATCAATGAGACTAGAGAATGAACATTTTCCAAACTTCTAAAGCCTGATAGGAACATCGCTCTAGTAATAAAGACTTTATCACTCCTAGCATTGGATATCCTGATGTTCAGACCACCAACTTCTTCGAGTAAGGGAATGCCCTCTCGATTAAATAATGTTGATAATAGAGACAAAACTCAAGGAGGTGGAACCAATGGTGGAGAAATAGACAACAAGAAAAAATTTAAACTAAGAGATGACCCTACAGAGCTACCTTGCACATTTCAACATGATTTGGATATTTACGAACATATGTTGCGTGATAACATTTGCAGGACAATGAGGTTTAACTTGACGGAGTCAGTAACGCAGGACCAAAGGAATAGTCTAAGGTTTTTTTGCCTCCACAATAAGGTTCTCCATCCAACCAATAAGTGTTTTTCCTTTAGAATGATTATTTTCACACATGTTAAGAAGGGGGACATTCAGTTGCCCCAAACAAACATAAACGATAATCCTTTACCAACTTACGAGGCCAGCATAGCTAGTGCTTACGATGAAGAACTAGAGAAAAGTTTAAGAGAGCAGAGATTCCATGAAGAAACCTTTAAGGAATCCATAGAGGAATGTGTATTCAAAATGTCCCACCTAACCATGGATGATGACTTATACTCAATTGATTACTTAAGTAAACAGTTGGAAGCTTGTTATTAGGTGTTGTGAACGTAATGATAACTTATGAGGAATCAGTATACCGGGATGTTGAGGAAGTTTATGAGTTGGAGGAGGACCATGTAGACCCTTGGGTGGAATGTACCACGGTAACACGGTTACAAAAGTTTAATTGGTTCTTTGACCATGTGGGACTACTTGACAACTTCAGGATGGAGGTCACTCGAGCAATTTTGAAGATCACACAGAAAAATAGGTCTCCAAATCTACGTTGGAAAGGGCCTATGGCCAAGTTGGTGAAATGATTCCTCTCAAAGGTCACATTATTTGAAGCAAATCGTTCGATTAGGTATACTCACAAAAGATCACTTTATGTAACAACAAGTGTGAACGAGTGTAGATTTAATTGCATTTTATTGGATGGGGAAGCTTCCATCAATATCATTTCCATTGGATCTTTTTATGCCTGTAATAACTCTAAAATGAGGATTATGCAGAATCCCTTGGCCATATCAGTAATGACAATCAACCATCTAAATCCATTGATTATGTCAATGTTGGAATGACTGTGGGAAACGTCACTTCTCATATTAAATTCCTTATAATGAAATGTGAACCGTCATACCAAATCTTGGTAGGGAGGGTGTGGATACAAAACCACGGGTTGGTGACCTCCATCTATCATCAGTGTACCAAGGAGAATATAAAAGGAAAGGAGGTGGTGATTCTAGCATCAAAGAAGTCATTTGCGCGTGAGGAAACATATTTTTTGGATGTCATGTTTTATACTGATTTAATCAAAGAAGCTGTGGTGCTCACCAGATACACATGCGGTACTAGAGTGCCCAGCACTAGGGAAAAGGTGCGAACAAAGCTTAACCCAGTTCATTACCTAGTGTAATGTGAAATTGACCAAGACAGGGTGAGATCACCTAACTTATCTAGGCAATTACAAGATAGGATGACACCTCTAATTGATCCGATTGAACACCAAGTCCAATAATAGAGCGTGCTAAGTAGATTCTCTATGAGATAAATAGATGTAAAATTGCAAGAAGAGGCTATATGAATAGGAAACCTCTAGATAGTGGAAAATAGTGGTACTTCCGAATAATAAAATCATTTATAAATTGTGAAGGTGTGAGCAACAACTGAAGGCTTAAGTGATGATACTGACCTGGTCTATGGATTTGTTTTTGGTAGATAAACAAGGATATTGTATGGTGATTAATAACTCCAATGTCCAATAGTTCATGGAAGAAGTGGAGGAGGAGATAAAGTGCATGTGTGATAGGCCAAGCCCTCAGATCCAAGGTCTAGAACAGGTGGACCTTGAGGGGGAAGGTGATGATCCAAGGCCAATTTTTCTCTCAAAATATTTGATTAGGGAAGAAAAGAACATTTATTAAGATGATACAAGAATTTAAAATTTTCTTTGCATAGAAATACATAGAGATTCCTAGAATTGATAAGGAAGTGAGTTGACATAATCTTAACATGATGCCATCAGCTATCCCAATCAAGCAGGCCACTCCAACATAAAAAGCAGAGCTTGACTTGAATATTAATGAAAAGGTCCACAGGTTGCTCACAGTAGGCTTCATCATTTTAATACAACATTATATATGGTTATCTAGCATTATGCATGTGGGAAATAAAGACAAGAACTAAATTAGGATTTGTGTGGATTTCAGACACCTGAATAGAGCTTGCTCAAAAGATGAGTTCCCATTTCCATCTATAAAGCCTAATAGATGCAACTGCTAGTCATGAGATGTACAACTTTATTGATGGCTATGTGGGTTACAAACAGATCAAGATGGATCCATATGATGCTAATAAGGTCACCTTTCACACTCTATTAGGTAACTTTATGAATACAATCACGCCTTTTGGACTAAAAAATGTAGGTAATACATATCAACGAACTATGATGGCTATATTGCAGGATCTCTTTCATGATATTATTGATATTTATGTGGAAGACTTGGTCATAAAGTCCAAAAAGGAGGGTGATCACGTAGCGGATTTAAGGAGGGTGTTCATACAGTGCAGAAAATACAAGCTGAAAACAAACCCCCTCAAGTGTGCCTTTGGGGTAACTGGTGGGGATTTCTTGAGGTTCGTTGTGAACAGGCAGGGAGTTCAGATGTACCTAGACAAACCAAAGTCTATTCTCAATATACCATGTCTAATGAATGCAAAAAGAATCAAAAAGTTTCTCGAAAAAAGTTTCTTACCTAAGAAGATTTTTTCGTGGACTTACCAAGATCACTCACCTCCTAATAGAGCTACTGGAATAGGGAGCTAAGTTTGTATAGGAAAAACCACATCAGGAAGATTTGGACAAGTTGAATAATCTCCTCGGATCACCACAAACCATGATTCCTACCAAGGTAGGTATAGAATTACAACTCTATATTACCTCTATAGCTAGGTCTGTTAGCAGATTGTTAGCATAAAAAGTGGAGGAAATAAAAAAGACTGCTTATTTTTTGAGTTTTATTATTCATGGGCCTGAGGATAGATGCACTAGTATTGAAAGACACTTTTTTTCCCTTATATTTGTTATCCAAAAGCTTAAGTACTATATTCTATCTTTCATAATCCACATTGTAATATGATTTTACCCCTATCAAATTTTTGCTATCTTCAACTATACTAATCGATAAGGAAGCCATATGGTTCCTCATACTCTCAGAGTATGACCTAAAGTATATGGCCCCTTGAGCCATCAAGGGCCAAGCTTATGAAGATTTATTGGATATCTTCCCCTCTAGTTTGTTCAAACCACCACATGAAGAATTCACAGGCGATGATCTTCAAGACTATTACCTAGAAACCAGGTTGGAAGTGTGGAGCATGAAATGCAATGGTTCATCAACCCAAGGCAAAGGAGGCGCAGGGGTCATTCCAAGAAAAGGAAGAGAAGATGTTTGCCTATCCTTCAAATTAGAGTTTTGTTACTCCAATAATAAAGCTGAGTATGAGGTACTTGTGTTGGGTTTATTGAAGGCCTTTCAAAGGAGCATACAGATACTTACCATTTGAGGTGACTCTAACCTAGTAGTAAGTAGGTGAATAGGGAATATGTTCTGAAGCATATGAGTCTGGTGCCTCATCGAACAATTATCCAAAGATTGTTAGGTCAATTTCATGAAGTGTTAGTAAAAAGGAATCCTATGAGAATGGACAGACATGAAGATGCCTACATAATAATTGACCAGAAGATAGACATCAAAGGCGATACAACAATTATTAGAATCACTAAGAATACATCTCCCTCAACCATAACAGAAATGTTGCCCACTGATGGTAGTAATGACTGGTGGGGAAAAATAAGGAGGCGGCTTGATACTGGGGAAGGACCTTTGAGCTTAGTAGATTTGGCTCATTATTTTTCTATGGATGGAAACTTATACTACAAAAATAAAGGAGGCTTGTCGTTAAGATGTGTTGATCTAAAGGAATTAATAAGAGGCTGAAAGAGTCTCACCAAGACAGTGGTGAAATCACTGAAATTACTTTATACCGAGGGATCCAAAGAGCTGGCTAACTTTGGCCTATGATGAAGTAAGATGTTGCAATAGTACAAAGGAGTTGTGAAAAATATCAATTATATTATCAATCAGCTAAGTGCAATTTCATTGAACAACCACCTGACAAGAGATAACATTATGTTGATATGTTAGTAGAAAGGCTGACCCCAATAGACAAAGATAATGCTACTATACTCAAATGAAGGATTTCAAGGAACAATATAAAAAAAGACTAGCTGTATTGGAGGGTTACCTCAATAGAACTCTGTGGTGCATCAAGTTCAAAGAAGCTAAAGAAGTTAGAAGAAAGCTCATAAGATGGGACATATAGGGGAAGAAAAGTTGTATAACCATCTAATGACCTTAGGGTATTATTAACTAATCATAAAAAAAGATTCAGCCTAGTTCGTTAGAATTTGTAAAGCGTTCCAACCCTATGGAATATGATCCACACTCCTTCAGTGGACCTACACTCACTTTTCACCCCATTTCCATTTCACACTTGGGCATTTGACCTTTTGGGAGCCATCAACCCCTCCTCTGGGAGAAAATTTGGATATTGGTTACCATTGAGTACTCTAATATGTGGCAGAAACAAGACCTCTTAAGAAAGCTATAGTGGGCCTGGTAGCAAGATTCATGCAGGAGTAAATTATTTATTGATTTGTCATCCCAATGTTTTTCATTTTTGATAATGGAACTCCCTTTGTAATTTATGAGGTGATATTAGTCACAGATAAATATTACATTATTCACCACAAGTCCATTGTAGCTTATCCTAAGTTCAATGGGAAAGCGAAAGTGACTAACTGCACTTGGTAAATATCTTAGCAAAACTATTGGAGGATTTTCCTATAACATGAGATAATAAGATACCGGATATTTTGTGGGCCCATAGAACAACCAAAAGGAAGCCCATTGGCCATAACCCGTTCTCTTTGGTGTTTGGTGTTGAGTATATCTTGATAGTTGAGCTAGTAATACCCTTTGCTCGATACAACTTGCGTAGCATGAAGCATACTCAAAGAAGACATGTGTATTAGGAAGCCTTAGAGGAGCATATATATACCATAATTAGATATTTCCAAATGTATAGGTTGCAGCTATCAAGATCATATGACCAAATGGTGAAGCCAAGAAAGTTCAAGTAGGGGGACCTAGTACTAAAGACTTTCACGAGGCATATATGTCACACCCCAAACCCAATATCAATACAAATCATTTGTTATTAGAATAATTGGATCATAATCTCGAGCCCATTGAAAATTAAATTCATTTATCAATATTTTTCTGCATAATGAACATAATATTGTTCTTGTGCCATAACGAAGTCAACATTAGAGTCATAATTAGAGATTATACAATACTATGATTAACAATAATCAACTGAATCCATACTAAATCAATATATACATGGTGTGATTATATTAAAATGTTCAGTGTGACAACGATAAAATCTCCATACTTAAACCCCAACTCTTCTAACGGTGCAACTCTCAAAGTTACCGGTCATATATTATACTAGCTGGCAGCGTATAAACCTGAAATTGTTAAAATATAAACTGTAAGCTTTAAGCTTAGTGAGGTACTCCTTCCCTCCAACGGAATAACAATTCTATATCGAATATGTGGATATAAAATCCGAACAATCCTACAATGGAATATCTATATTGGCAATAACAAATCATGGATCATAAGATCCAAATAATTCTGCCCATTGGCAATAACAAATCCTGGATATTTGAATATCCAAACAAATCCTGAATACCGAAGTATTCAAACCAATCCTGGATCATGAGACCCAAAAAAATCCTGGATATTTTAATATCCAAACAAATCCTGAATACCGAAGTATTCAAACAAATCCGCTCTTAGAGCTATATTCATATTTATATATGAAACAAATCATAAGTACACTCACCTTGATTGTTTAACTAGCTTTTCCCTTGCCTTTATCCAGTATTTGTTCAATCAGCTCTTCTTCCCTTCCTATCATTCTTACAATATTAGTATCATCATAAGAATATCAATAGTCCAAAGAATGATTTAAACATAATTCAATCAATAAGCATCACATCATTCCATTCAAATCATTTATCACAAGTGAAGTTCCATCCCAATCCATGTCAAATCATATACAAAATATAAATTCATTTATTCTTGTAAATTCAATCCTTGTCATATTAGTATTCCAATACAAAAGACAATACATCGTTTTAATTCTCCTAGAGCAAGATATGCTCATTTCTTTACCACATATCAAATCTGCCCTATAGGCTCTTTCATCGTTCATTCAACTTCCAGGAATTTCCATAATTTTTCTACATCATAAATTTATGTGATATTTCACCCAACATCAGTAAACATACTGAAAAATACAAGATTAAAATTTCATAATTTTCAGATTTCATTTGCTATGTCAAACAAAACATCGAACACATGGCGGGCATACTTTCACCCTTAGGGCAAATTTCATACCCGAATTTCAAACTCTCACCAAAGACTCATTTATTGGTATTTTAACATAATTTTCGGGTATGTAATACACATGTAAGTCCATTTTAATCTCCAATTGGAATCAATCAATTCCAGTAAGTATAGAGAAATATATGGAAGTTTGAATAAATAAGGTTCTTAAACAAAATAATCTCAAGGGTTTACACATTCAAGTTTACTTAAACTTGCATCTATTCATAAGTACATATCAAGACATGGAATTTCAGTAAACAAATTATTATTTCAATAATTTAAATAAGTAATACAAAGAAATAAAGAAGATTTGTGGATGGAAATACCTTAGGGGCTTTTACGTAATTTCTACGAATTTTTCTCCAATATTCTCCTCACTTTTTCTTCCTAACTTCCTAATTCTCTTTCTTTAAGCTTAAAATCTCTCATGACTGAATTTGGATGAATAATGAGATAGTTATAAGGGTTTGAAGTCGGCCAAATCCAACCTCCACCTCCAACCAATCAATTTAAGACACTTATTGGGCATAAAGGAGAAATTTCCACTTAAATGAATGGACAGATTTACCCTTCGTTAGTAATTTCGGTATAACTTCTTACTCGGACCTCCGTTTCACACACCGTTTGTTGTGTCACAACCCTAACTCACCTGTATACAAATATCTAGCTTTCACCCCAAGTCAGTTATTATTTTATAAAGTTCAAACTAGCCTTAAAACATGAGCATTCCTACCGAAAACTTCAAAATCTCACATTCGTAACTAATTCATTTTTCATGCTTTATGAAGCTAGGATTAGACTAAATATAATGACTTAACATTATATATACTAATAACATATTATCAATATCACATAGTCTAATCATGATTTAAACATAATTTATCGTAATTATATTCGGGTTGTCACAATTCTCCCCCTGTTAGGAAATTTCGTCCCCGAAATTGACATACCTTGGTTGTCCGAATCAAACAATTACGGATAACTAATCTTCATGGTATCCTCTCTCTCCCATGTAGAATCTTCCATGGAATGCCTTCTCCACACAACTTTCACAAGTGGGATTACTTTTGATCTCAATACTTGTTCCTTCCTATCCACGATAGCAAGTGGTTCTTCCACATAACTCAAGTCTTCCTTTAACTCAATAGGCTCTTCTACCAACACATGTGAAGGATCCGCTACATACTTTCTTAACATAGAAACATGGAAAACATCATGTAATCAAGATAACTCTGGTGGTAATGCTAACTTGTAGGCAACCATCCCGACTTTCTCAAGGATTTCATAAGGTCCAATGTAGCGTGGACTTAATTTCCATTTCTTTCCAAACCTCATAACTCCTTTCCATGGAGATATCCGAAGAAACACATAATACCCTTTCTGGAATTACAAATCTTTTCGTCGTTTATCCGCATAACTTTTTTGTCTGCTTTGAGCTGTTCTCATTCTATCTTGAATAATCTTCAATTTTTCAGTGGTGACTTCAATTAATTCTGGACCCTCTATCTTCTTTTCACCAACTTCACCCCAACATATCGGTGTATGACATCGTCTACCGTACAAGGCTTCATATGGAGCCATACCAATAGTAGACTGAAAACTATTGTTATATGCAAATTCTATCAAAGGCAAATATTCATCCCAATTACCTTTGAAATCAAGCACACAATCTCTAAGCATATCTTCCAAAATCTGTATTATCCTTTCTGACTGCCCATCTGTATGGGGATGAAAAGCCGTACTAAACTTCAAGTTAATACCCATAGCATATTGCAAGCTATCCCAAAATCTAGATGTAAAAGTAGGGTCCCTATCTGAAACAATAGATATCGGTGCTCCATGCAATCGAATAATTTCATTAACATACAATCTAGCATACCTATCAACTGTATACGTAGTCTTGACTGCTAGAAAGTGATCGAACTTCGTCAATCTATCCACCACTACCCAAATCGAATCTGACCCCTTATGAGATCGAGGAAGCCCAACCACAAAATCCATCGTTACATGATCCCATTTCCATTCTGGTATCGCCAATGGCTGAAGCAGACCAGTAGGCTTCTGATGCTCCACTTTCACTTGCTAACATATAAGGCACCTAGCAACAAAATCAGCTATTTCCTTTTTCATATTATTCCACCAATAATGCTCCTTTAAATCCCTATACATTTTAGTACTACCAGGATGCATAGTATAAATGGAATTATGAGCCTCATCTAAAATTTCCTCTTTCAATCCACCCACATTAGGCACACATAATCGTTGCTTATACAATAAAGAGACATCATTCACAATACAAAAATCTTCAGACTTACCATCTTGGACATCTTGCCGTTTCTTCTCAAGAAAAGGATCTTGGCATTTCAAATCACGAATACGGGTAGCTAACAAAGTCTCACGCTTACATGAGCAAAGAACCTACCCCCATTTGCTATCTTCAATTCTACTCCCATCAATCTTAACTCCATGATGTGGGAAACTCTAGCACACCGGATACAAGATAATCTGCCCGAAGCCTTTCTACTCAGAGCATCTGCAACTACATTTGCCTTCCCTGGGTGGCAGTGAATTGTACAATCATAGTCTTTAATTAACTCCATCCACCGCCTCTGCCTCAAATTCAACTCCTTCTGAGTAAATAAATACTTAAGGCTTTGATGGTCAGTAAAAATTTCACATACCTCACCACATAGATAATAACGCCACAATTTCAAAGCAAACACAATAACAGCATGTTCCAAATCATGTGTAGGATAATTACGTTCATGTGTACGCAACTGCCTAGAAGCATAAGCAATAACTCTACCATGCTGCATAAAAACACAACCCAACCCCTGGTGTGAAGTATGAATATAAATAACAAAACCATCTCCACCATGTGGAATAGTAAGAACAGGTGCAGTTACCAACCTCTTTTTCAATTCATCAAAACTATTTTTGCAATCGTAATTCCATTCAAACTTAACATCTTTCTAGGTTAGTTAGTCATCGGCAAGGCAATTGAAGAAAATACCTTAATAAACCTTCTATAATATTAATACCTAGATAAACCCAGAAAACTTCTCACCTCAGTCACATTATTGGGCCTCTCCCATTTTACAATAGCTTCTACCTTTTTAGGATCAACACATATACCATCTCCCGAAATAACATGGACTAAAAATACAACTTGTGATAGCCAAAATTCACACTTGCTAAGCTTAGCATACAACTTCTTATCTTTCAACAGATTCAAAATAGTTGTGAAATGTTTTTTATGTTCAACCATATCACATGAATAAATCAGAATATCATCAATAAAAACTATCACAAATGAATCAACAAAAGGATGAAGTACCTGATTCATAAAATCCATAAATATAGCTGGAGCATTAGTCACCCCAAAAGGCATCACCAGAAATTCAAAATGACCATACCGAATACGAAAAGCAGTTTTAGAAATATCACTCTCCTTGACCCTCAACTGATGATAACCCGATCGTAAGTCTATTTTTGAAAACACTTTAGCACCCTGTAACTGATCAAACAAATCATCTATACGAGGTAAAGGGTATTTGTTCTTAATTGTAGCTTTATTCAGTTTCCTATAATCAATACACAAACGCATAGTGCCGTCTTTCTTTTTCACAAATAAAACTGGCGCCCTCCATGGAGATACACTAGGTTGTATGAACCCCCTATTAAGCAAATCCTGCAACTGAATTATGAGTTCTTTCAACTCAGCAGGTGCCATTCTATACGGTGCCATAGAAATAGGGGTTGTCCCCGGTGCTAATTCAATACTAAATTCAATTTCTCTTTCTGGAGGTAACCCTGGTAACTCACTAGGAAACACTTCTGGAAAATCCCATATAATAGGAACATAAACTAATTGTAAAGATCCCTTCCTAGTGTCAAGAACATATGCAATAAAACCCTCACAACCCTTACTCAATAATTTCCTCGTCTGAATAGCAGAAATGAGGCAACTGGGAACAATTTTCCTTTTCCCCACAAATTTAAATTCAGGCTCACCAGGCATATTAAAAACAACTTCCTTACAGAAACAATCCATAGATGCATGATATTTAGATAACCAATCCATTCCCAGAATTATATCAAAATCATAAATATCCAATGGAAGTAGATCTATAACTGTATCTCTAACCCCCACAGTCAAAACACAATCATGAAAAACATATTCAACTATAATCATATCCCCCATAGGCATGGAAATACCCAACCCCACCTCTAAATGAGTGCATGGTCTATTCATATATATGGAAAATGCATATGACACAAAAGAATGTGTGGAACCAGGATCAATCAGAACATAAGCACTTCTATCAGTAACAGAAAGTGTACCTGTCACCACATCTGGAGTAATATGAGCTTCTTTCATCGTAAAGACTCGTCCACCTGGCCTGGAACCACTAGCTTGTCCTCTACCCACACTTCTCACTGCACTGCCTGGAGATAACATTTTGCTTGCTACTTCACTATATGTTGTTGGAGTCTCTACCAACTACGGACCATTCTTTTTACATGCCCTATTTGATGACAATGGTAGCATTCCACTCCTTTAAGCTTAGGACACTCGGATTTATAATGCCCCTCCTCTTTACAAAAGAAACACGTAACAACTTTCACTGGTGCGTCACCTTTTCCTGACCCCCAACCCAGACTAGAAGATTCTCGCCCCCTAGTATATCTGCCAAATCTCCCATGACCTCTACCACTATCTCCAGCACCTCTCTGAAATTTATGAGGTTCCATCTTAACACTTCCACCCTCACCTCCTTTCGAGTGAGATGCTTCGAATCTACTTTTCTTAAAACTCTCTCTGCTCGCCACCCCTTGGTTCATTTGCCTTTCTGCTATCGTGGCTTTGTTTACCAGAGAAACATAATCTTCTAACTCATAAGTGGCCACTCTATTTTGAATAGTCCAAATCAGGCCATCTTGAAACTTACTACATTTATCTCCTTCATCCTTCACATACTTAGTAGCAAATCCCGACAAAGCAGTAAATTTAGCATCATACTCCCTTACCGACATTTTCCCTTGGGTTAAATTTATAAACTCCCTCATCTTCTACCTCCTATAAACCTTAGGGAAATACTTAACATACAAAGATTTAATAAATTTAGCCCAAGTAATAACATCAGTACCTTCCATCCTGGGCACCAAATGGTTGCTGGTTTCCCACCAATATTTGGCCTATCCTTTGAGCTTAAACACAGCTAGATTCACTTTCTGGTTATCTGGAACCTTCATAATTGCAAATATAGTTTCTAGATCTCTAACCCATATCTCAGCTTCTGTAGGTTCAACTGACCCAGAATATTCTGAAGGATTCAACTTCAAAAACTTCTCATGCATGGAATCTTTCATTTCTTTCCTTGCCTCTTTCTCAATCCTGGCCACAGTTTTTTATTCTAGATATCTAGCCTGTTGTTCTGTCATTTGCGCCATATTTCTTTCTTGTTGCTCTGCCATTCTCATCATTTCCTTCACCATCATCTGAATCTCTGTAGGTTGTTCATTCTCTCTGGACCTTCCAGCAACACTCTGCTCTTCTTCAGTATTATCTGTACGAGAAGCTACTCCCTCTTCTCGATGTTGTCCATCCATAGGTTCCTCTGGAATTATCTGTAATACAACAAAGTTCTAATAACCAACATAAACAATTTATAATACTAAACTATTGGTTAGTACATAAACAATTCATAAATATCAAATCAACTCAATAACTGCCATCTAATCGTCACACACGTCCAGAATTAATAACCACGCTCTGATACCACTAATTGTCACACCCCAAACCCAATATCAATACAAATCATTTCTTATTAGAATAATTGGATCATAATCTCGAGCCCATTGGAAATTTAATTCATTTATCAATATTTTTCTGCATAATGAACATAATATTGTTCTTGTGCCATAACGAAGTCAACATCAGAGTCATAATTAGAGATTATACAATACTATGATTAACTACGATCAACTGAATCCATACTAAATCAATATATACATGGTGTGATTATATTAAAATGTTCAGGGTGACAATGATAAAATCTCCATACTTAAAGCCCAGCTCTTCTAACGGTGCAACTCTCAAAGTTACCGGTCATATATTATCCTAGTTGGCAGCGTATAAACCTGAAATTGTTAAAATATAAACCGTAAGCTTTAAGCTTAGTGAGGTACTCCTTCCCTGCAATGGAATAAAAATTCTATATCGAATATGTGGATATAAAATCCGAACAATCCTGCCCATTGGACATAACAAATCATGGATCATAAGATCCAAATAATTCTTCCCATTGGCAATAACAAATCCTGGATATTTGAATATCCAAACAAATCCTGAATACCTAAGTATTCAAACCAATCTTGGATCATGAGACCCAAACAAATCCCGGATATTTTAATATCCAAACAAATCCTGAATATCGAAGTATTCAAACCAATCCTGGATCATGAGACCCAAAAAAATCCTGGATATTTTAATATCCAAACAAATCCTGAATACCGAAGTATTCAAACAAATCCGCTCTTAGAGCTATATTCATATTTATATATAAATCAAATCATAAGTACACTCACCTTGATAGTTTAACTGGCTTTTCCCTTGCCTTTATCCAGTATTTGTTTAATCAGATCTTCTTCCCTTCCTATCATTCTTACAATATTAGTATCATCATAAGAATATCAATAATCCAAAGAATGATTTAAACATAATTCAATCCATAAGCATCACATCATTCCATTCAAATCATTTATCACAAGTGAAGTTCCATCCCAATCCATGTCAAATCATAGACCAAATATAAATTCATTTATTCTTGTAAATTCAATCCTTGTCATATTAGTATTCCAATACAAAAGACAATACATCGTTTTAAGTCTCCTAGAGCAAGATATGCTCATTTCTTTACCACATATCAAATCTGCCCTATAGGCTCTTTCATCGTTCATTCAACTTCCAGGAATTTTCATAAGTTTTCTACAACATACATTTATGTGATATTTCACCCAACATCAGTAAACATACTGAAAAATACAAGATTAAAATTTCATAATTTTCAGAGTTCATTTGCTATGTCAAGCAAAGCATCGAACACATGGCGGGCATACTTTCACCCTTAGGGCAGATTTCATATCCGAATTTCAAACTCTCACCAAAGACTCATTTACTGGTATTTTAACATAGTTTTCGGGTATGTCATACACATGTGAGTCCATTTTAATCTCCAATTGGAATCAATCAATTCCAGTAAGTATAGAGAAATATATGGAATTTTGAATAAACAAGGTTCTTAAACAAAACAATCTGAAGGGTTTACACATTCAAGTTTACTTAAACTTGCATCCATCCATAAGAACATATCAAGACATGGAATTTCAGTAAACAAATGATTATTTCAATAATTTAAATAAGTAATACAAAGAAATAAACAAGATTTATGGATGGAAATACCTTAGGGCCTTTTACGTAATTTCTACGGATTTTCCTCCAATTTTCTCCTCACTTTTTCTTCCTAACTTCCTAATTATATTTCTTTAAGCTTAAAATTTCTCATGTCTGAATTTGGATGAATAAGGAGATAGTTATAAGGTTTTGAAGTCGGCCAAATACAACCTCCACCTCCAACCAATCAATTTAAGACACTTATTAGGCATAAAGGACAAATTTCCACTTAAATGAATGGACAGATTTACCCTTCGTTTGTAATTTCGGTATAACTTCTTACTCGGACCTCCGTTTCACACACCGTTTGTTGTGTCACAACCCTAACTCACCTGTCTACAAATATCTAGCTTTCACCCCAAGTCAATTATTATTTTATAAAGTTCAAACTAGCCTTAAAACATGAGCATTCCTACCGAAAACTTCAAAATCTCACATTCGTAACTAATTCATTTTTCATGATTTATGAAGCTAGGATTAGACTAAATATAATGACTTAACCTTATATATACTAATAACACATTATCCATATCACATAGTGTAATCATGATTTAAACATAATTTATCGTAATTATATTCGGGTTGTCACAATATACGTGTTTTTTCACTCCCCAAATTTAAAGCTAACTAGTAGGGGCCTTACGTAATGGGCAAGGTTCATGACTCAGGTTTCTGCGAGATATATAAAATTAAAGACGATGTGACATTAAAACTCAACAAGTGTCTTAAATTCTATCATCGATAAGACTTTTTTATCACTTGAAATTTGAAGTAAACTTTACAATTGTAGTGGTCGATCGAGATCCAATTCTCAAGCAACCCATGTATGGATGTGTTACTTAATAAGCAATGAGGTTATATAATAATTTATTCAAAGGCTTCTTAATAAAAAGAATAGTAATAGGTAACTGTATAAGTATATGTAAGAACTAATACTTCATTCAAATATCAAAGTTGTACAAAAAAAAGGAGGAACTATAGTCTTAAGAAACAAGATGGAAAAAGTGGAGAAGTTCTAATTATTGCCAGGATCATCCATGATAATTCATAAATTATTATAATCAAGTGGCCTATGGTTAAGGCCTAGTAGGGTAGAGTCCAAATCATCTTATTCATTCGTGAGCTCACTCATTTCCATTTCATTCTCCTCCATGTCCTGTTGCAACTCGTCCAACTCTACATTATCTAGTGCCAAGCCTTCTCGTGCAGCCACAACTTTCTGCTCAGACTTAATAATTTCATGATGAAGACTGAACATCCTATCAACCACTACAGTGTAACACCCCACTTAATTATCATATCGGTTGCCACCAAAACTAAGTCGGGCGTCACTAAATTAAATACCATTCTTAGCATGTGACAGATATGAGACAAAATAAATTCATTCCATAAGATAAATAATTTAAATAAATCCGAAATATAAATCATCAATGCGATGTAAAATTCATCACCATTGTAAACTCTTATAATACCCAAATCTCAAATTAAATAAAACTCCAATAAACTGAATCTAGAATGATATATCAACAATCATGAAATTGAATAGCCCACCAAATCCATAATAAGTGTCTAACAATCAAATGCGAAGAAACATGAACTAAACTAAACTATTAAGCAGAACATCAAAAACACCAGCTGCACCTCCAAGATATAACTCCAATTCCTAAAAAAGTTTAGTCGACGCACATGGTCAGAGCCCCGTGCATGAATACACACTACTCCCCTCAAATAGGATCCATAAATCCAGACAATAGCATTATACATGATAAATATCAAAATAGAATATTTTAAAATAACCGAGATAATTAATAACGATGCGAGTAATTAAACAACACATGCTAGAATACTTATCTATACCACCTCAACATATAAGTCCAATTATCCACTTATCTAAATTAATTTAAGTTAATCCAATTATTAATTTCATCATCATTAATATCACATGTGGGACTCCAACTTACATCTTTATCTCATTTTATTTATATGGTTACGGGACTCCCGCTATTGTACACCACACCAATTCACCTCGCTATAGCCAGTCGGTCCATTTAAACTGTCAACCCTACAATTATGTGCGAGGTTCCACACACGACACGTCTTCATAGCCAGCTAACACATTTAAACTATCGGCCCTGCAATTATTCAGACGCTACACACCCATACGTCACAATAGCCATCCAACTCATTCAGACTATCGGTCATGCAATTATTAATGGCGCCAATATACTTTAATACCCTTTTTATTATCTTAGGTATTAATTCTCACTTTCTCATCTATTTTATATAATTAATCTCACCCTTATTATCGACATGAGATCCTCAAAATACCTCTTAGTCCCATACCTAACGGTCCCTAAAGTACCAATACGCCCTACCCTATTTATAAGATGAATTTTTATTAATAATTATTCCCTAACCTTATGCCTCGGCTAGCAAAACAATGGCACAACATAAAAATTATCCCCACCCTGGAATATCAAATCCATAAAAATCTACACTAATTAGTCCCATACCTAGAAAGCATACATCACAATCAAGGTCGACCCACTAGTCCCATACCTAGCAGGAATCCAATAATATAGGTGAGAATATAGTACCCAAAAGTCTCGTCGTCCCCGTGATGGAAAATATTCACAATAACTAATCACATAATTCCATAACTTATATGAACAATAACGCAATTTAATCATAATGGACTGATTTAATTTAATTATTAACACCATTGTCATTGTTGACTACTTAGTTTACTAACCAACTAAAATACAATCATACTGATAGCTCTAAATATTTGCAAATTTGGGTTTCACCCAACCAAGTATTCTCCTTTTTAGCCCCTACAAAAAACCCAAGGAAAGAAAATCAGTCTAATTGAGAGAGAACATATACATTATATCTATCGTATGTATTATGTCTCTAGAGTGATTTGAACACAAAAAAAGAAAAACAAAAAGTCGAACAGAGTGAGAATACAAGAAAAGAATGTCTCTAAGAAAATTCAAGCACCAATACTTTTCGACACACACAACGATTAGAACAAAAAAAAAAAGAAAAACCCGAAGTCCTCAGCAAATTGAAGAAGCATGCTTGTATTATTATTATTATCAAAATGTCCAGTGACCAAAATATGTTGGGTTTCAAACTTGGAACCCCCATACTATTTCTCTAGCTCTAGTTTTCAGAATGCATATGTAATTATGGATTTTATAGTCATAAAACACACACCATAAAGATTAGAGTAGATTCCCCCCGTCAAACACAAATGGAAATTTAGCACACGACAAAAAGGCACAAAGTCTACCCGAAGGTACCCACAAGTTTGAAGCAACACATACCTGGTTTGTTAATCACAACATGGTAAAACAATAAAATACATTGGCACTTTTTCGAATGTAAGTAAGACTAATATTACAGTGACATTAAACCAATAAACAAACACAGTCCAACAGTAAAAAGAAATCTTTTTAAATATAAATTGGCGGTGGATGTATGACACCTGATACGTTGCAAACTGTCCAAATTTCACAGCTCATCGATAATTATTGCAACCTAATAATGTAAATTCCGCTAAATATCACTGAAATCCTATTTTTATATTGAAGGCAATTACGAAATTCTATAACAAAAAAATAATACGTAGTCAACATGAGAAGTGATTGGACCCCATTATAGAAAATGGTAACTATGGAATTTTGTCGCATGAAATTGACGAAGACTCAAGACCCTAGGTCAAGTCTTTCAAGTGGGGAATAAAGTTCTCAGCACTTTGTGCCTTTTGTCCAGATTGGTCCGATGACCCTATTTTCTCCAGATTGGTTCCTCTTGCAACAAAGATATAATAAGTGAGTCTAAAGATATAAAATTTTGGCATGTTGTCCTCTACCACTGCCATCCATGGAAGCTTCTCCTTCTTATGGAGGACTTATTATAAGAAACCTACACAATAAAAGAAAATATAAAAAAAAATACACGGTGAACCCCAAGTTCAGATCTAGAAAAGTAAACGAAATATTCAGAGGTATATGTGAGAAAAAATACATTCATGTACAAAAGATCCATTGCAAATAGAGTGAGGATCTTAAAAACGAACATACCTTAATCTCAACCATTGTGGAGGATCTTAAATATACATGTTGATTCCATTGCCACAATCTCAACCAGATGTGAGGATCTTAAAAACGAGGAGCAAATATACTGAGGATATTAAAACAAACATACCTAAATCTCAACCATTGTGGAGATCAGAGAGTTACGATTGTAGGTAGAGAGGCGGAGAGTTATGGATCTCGGAGAGACAGAGAAGATGGTGGTGGTGATCTCAAAGAGAGAAAGAGAGGGGAGGGGGTAGGCTAGAAACAAACATATTTGACGGGTTTGAAAGAGAGGAGAAATATTAAGTGTCTCAAGACTTGCACTATGTTAAGATGAGTTTACTATCTTACCCTCAATTTTGAATTTTAATATAGAGGGGGAATAAATTGGAGTGTGTCAAAATAGGAAGTGCAAGAAAAACTCATATAGATGACGTCATAGTTGAAGCTTATGACAAACATATGTTTTGTAACTTATATACATATATATATATATATATATATATATATATATATATATATATATATATATAATGAAGTAGAAAACTTATATATGTCATAAGCTTACTTGATGATGTCATCTATTTGATTTATTTCTACACTTCCTATTTTATCCTTGAAATTTTTGAATTTCCCCTCTTTTCTTTCTCATTAATTAATTTCCCTTCTTTCACTGTAATTCAAACCTGAGGTTACTTCCATAAACACCCACAAAATCCACACCAGATGGCTGAGATTAAATCTCAACGGTTTGTATCTAACAGTTAATGCTTCGTCTTTGAGAGGATTCTTTAGTCAATGATACACATAAGGCTCGAGGTTATTTACAAACAGAGCTCATGGATCATGATAATTCATCATTTTTTACTCTATGCCTCACATCCACCATATGGTTTGTTTGACACGCTTGATTTGCATCCACGATATCTTCAAACCCATACCTTATGTTCCCATTAGAAAAGGATCATCTCTCTCTATATATATTTCTTTCTCAAGCCCTCTTTTCCCTCTCAAACCCTCTTTTATGGCTACCATCATAGAAAGAGAGAAAGATAGGAAACATTGAGGACGTTGATGGCAGCCACGTAGAGAAAATGTCAAGGCCCTATGTTATGGGTACCAATGAGCCCCTCTTTTGTGGCTGCCACGACCACTGACCGAACAAGTTAACAAATTCAGAAATAAAAGGTAGTTCTCTCTTCCGCTGTTAATTTACATTGGGTTTTGTCTTGGATTTCGACTGGATATGTCTTCTTTAAATCATTTTGGTTTTGGGGTGTTTTGGTTTTGATTTTATGGTAACTAAAACAAAACCTATCTACGGGTAATGAAGTTTTTCTTCCCCGCCCCTTTCTCATATTTTCTCCAAATCCAACTAATAAAAATGGTTCATGTTCTGTTGAAGGTAACCCTCATCTCCGCTTTCAATTTCAAGTCTCTAATTTTAATTTTGTATTTTCTGAGCTTTGATGTTTATTTGCAGGTATACAGGGGTTTGAGATGGAATAATTTTGTAGGTATTTCTATTTGTAGGTATTTCGTTTTGTGGGAGTCCTGCATTTGGGCTCCCAGGAGCCTGACTGTGTATCTATTATGTGTCAAAGTGACCAAAAGAAAGATAAGTTAAAAAGGATGCGTAAAAAAAATGGAAGAAGAACTATTAAATTAGGGCGGATAAAAACCAAGCTGCAGTTACGTCATCTGGGGACGAGTGGGAGAAGATGTTTGAGATGGCTGTCAAACAAAGAAACGCCCAAAATGACAATGAAAATGAAAATGATCAGACAACTTCGTTCGCCTGTAGTTTCTTAAATTTATCAATCAATGGTGGAAAAGAGGACAATACGAGATTTAAATACAACAAACGTTCAGAGAGATTGTAACTTGGTGTGGGAATGGGTGAAAAAAGGATAGAGTGCTACTACGAATTCTAATGTAGTTGAAATTGAAAACTCAGGTAACTATTATTTGAACCTTTACACAATTCTTCTGTTTTTTAGGAGTCAACTAATAACGGTTTGGAGTTGCCTTTCTCAGAATTTATAAATCTATGAACATGCAACAACTGATTTCATAATGATAATTTTATCTTGACAAAAAGAAAGGCATTTCGTTTTGTGGGTAATAATTTTGTTTACGATTTTTTTGGCTTATTTTGATCAACATTCCATTTCTGTCTTTCTTCATTTTTGTTTTGGGGATTCATGTTTTCTGGCTTATATTATTTGGTTGCTATCAGGTATGGTGGATGTTTTTGTTTTTGTATTTATTGTATACAAAAAATACATTATTTTAGTTTTATTTTATTGGATTTTTGTTAAGGAAAGTTTAGATCTGCTGTTTACTAATTGATGTTAATTTTTTTTATCTTTTATTATGTTGTATTGCTGCAGAAAAAGTTTGTGAAGATTATAATGGAGTTTTGAACTCTCCGTCTACGTTTCAAAAAATGGTAGTAAAAAGATATTCCAAAGCTAGAGTGGGTTTGTCAACAGTAGTACAAAGATGTGCTATAAATGATATCAAAATCAAAGAAATGTCGCAAATCTCAAAAACTAAAAGAGAGAGAGAGAGAGAGAGAGAGAGAGACTGCAAAAATTATAAATCTAAGGAAAAGGTCAATAAGTGTATTCCAAGTTGAAAAGAAAGTCGGTATCCACGTGGGATTGTCACCAACTCCCATCCCATCCCTTCCTCTTTATTATTTAGTAATGTCCAAGTAAATCCACCCCATCCCATTTATTGTTTATGTACTGTCCTAGTAAATCCATACATAGAGAAATAATAGTTGATCAGATAATGTATTTTGATCTTTATATTAATTTTTTATTAAATTTGATGCGAATGAAAAAAATATTTCATTATTTATTATGGAAAAAAGTTGATGTTAGTTATATTGAAAAACAAATTTGATATCATTTTTTATCAAATTTGTTTTTACAAATTTTTATGATACATAACTTTTTTAGAAAGTGTATTTTTAATACTTTTTTGTATTTTTTTTAATAAAACAAAACTTTAAAAAAATGATTTTTTTAGTAAGAAACTTAATTTTGACTTTAATACATTATTATTATTATTATTATTATTATTAATATTCAATACACGACATGAATAACGTGACTTATATTTTTTCACACCACATTCAAATACTATTTGACATGAATAACCCGAGTAAAATTATGAATTAATTATGTCAATGTATTAGTGTTACGTGAAAACGCGACCCTTAGTATAAGTAACGCTACGTGTCAATGTATTAATTCGTCTGAGTTTTTATTAAAACTTATTTCCAATTATAAGTAACGCTAGATTTTTTTGTAGTAAAATAATGTTCACTTTTAAAAATAAATAACAAAAGTTATTTATTAACGTCCATTTTAATAAAAGAAATTAATATAACATAATTATTTTTTAAGTTTTATGGAGATTGTCCCTATTCATTATGTTTATAATATTTAATTTTTGTACCTACTTTGTATTTATAATAATCACAAAATTTGAACAATTTAAAATACGAAATCTTTACAACTCACTCACGTGGGTTGTCATCAACAACTCTCTCTTATCTCTTTCTTACATCCCATCCCATCATATCCCATCACCCCTCCTTTATTATTGTTGTGATATCTCAACTCTCTCTAATCTCATTCTTACATCCCATTCCATCCTATATATTTTGATCTTTGTATTAATAAAAAATAGTTTCATTATTAATTTAAAAAAAAATTAATATTAGTTATAGGGGCATATATCAAATAGTCCCTTGATTTTTTTTTAATATATGTATAATCCAATTCTTTTTATTTTGCACTCGGATTTTTTGGTAGAAAATAAAATACTTGGATTAAATGTGTATTAAAAAGGTTTGAGGAACTTTTTGATATTTGATCCTTAGTTATAATAGAAAAACTAACTTGACACCATGTTTTTAATAAACACTCGATAAAACTTTTGGTATAAACTATATTATTTAAAAAACTTTGATTTTTTCAAATTTTTAGTAAACAAAACTTTTTTTAAAAAAATGTAGTTTTTATACTTTGTTTTATAATTTTTTTATAAAACATAACTTTTAGAAAGAAAAATGTATTTTTTGTAAGAAACAAAGTTTTGATTTTAATAGATTACTTTTTTTTAGACTTTTAACACAACACGAATAACGTGACTTATAATGTTTCACACTACATTAAAATATTATTTGACATAAATAACATGAGTAAAATTATGAATTAATCGTGGCATTGTATTATTGTTAGGTGAAAAAACGAACTCCTGATGACACGATTAATTCATCAGTTTTTTATTAAAAAATGATGTCCAATCTTCACTATGCCATTACGACATATTATATGAGTTCCAAGACAGATTACTACGTATGAACTAATTAATAACGTACCCTTCCGAAAATTTGCGTCCTGCCTTCAGGCACGGGCATATCCTAGGCACTTTATAGAGGGCGGATAATCCTATGAATTAAGGAAACTCTGCCCAAAAATTTGAAATTGTTAATGATTATTTATTTTATATAAAAACATTAGACTTATATTATACATGACTTGATATTTTGAAAAAAAATTCTTCGTGCCTTCAGTCAAAAAGCAATACGCTTAACTGCAGGATCTTGAATAGGAGGATGTTGTCTTGCTTATCCCCATATATTAAGGGATTGCTCCCGTATTTTGAACCTAAGACAAATCGTATCTTTGGCGAGGGAACTTACCATCGCACCAAGGCCCAACTTTATGCTTTTTAAAATTATCAGCGTGCCTTAAGACACGGGTATACCCTAGTGTGTGTGTATATATATATATATATATATATATATATATGTGTGTGTGTGTGTGTGTGTGTGTGTGTGTGTGTGTGTGTGTGTGTGCATTACTATGCAAATAAAGGTGTACCACGCGCTCTTGTGGATCACCGCTCGATTCTATCTCCAAAATTCATCCAAACACTAAAGTCCTCAAATTTCTTCACATCACCGAAATCGATACTTACGATAACTAACATTTGCACTAAGAATCTTCTAAAGTCTCTGAAGATCCACTCGAAAGATACTTACATCAGGAACACTAGTTCTACCTCAATTGCTACAAATGTCCTTAACATGAAACATCTATCTCCAAAAATCACAGCTAACACATATGTTAGACCCTATACCTTAAAGAGTACGAATCAACAAAGGGGATCAAAGATCGGTAACATGGAAAGGTAAAGAGGAATCAAAACCTACGAGACCTAAGACCATAATTTGATACCATTTGTAACACCCCACTTAATTCTGGCGTAGACCGCCACTAAAACTAAGCGAGGCATCACTAAATTAAATATCATTCTTAGCATGTGATATATATGAGACATAATAAATTTATTCCACAAGATAAATAATTTAAATCAATTCCAAAAATAAGTCATTAATTCAATGTAAAATCCATGATCATGCTAAACTCCAATAATATCCAAATCTGAAATTAAATAAAACTCCAATAACTTGAATCCATAATGATATATCTGAATAACACCGTAACAACTTTGGAATCGAATGGCCCACCAAATCCATAATAAGAGTCTCATAATCAAATGCTAAAGAACGGGAACTAAACTAAACTATTAAGTAAAAAATCAATAAACTCCAGATGCACCTCAAAGATATAACTCCATGCTCCTATGCATCTACTCCAACACTAAATTCCTGCAAAAGGTTAGTCAACGAACAGGGTCTGATCCCCAAGCATGAATAAACACTACTTACCTCAAATATGATCAATTAATCCAGAGAGTAGCATTATACATGATAAATATCACAATTGAATATTTTAAATTAAATGAGATAATTAATAACGATATGACAAATTAAACAACATGTGCTAGAATACTCATCTATTCCATCTCAACATCTATGTCCAATTGTCCACTTATCTAACTCAATTTAAGTTAATCCAATTAGTGAGTTCACAATCATTAATATCACATGTGGGTCTTTCACTTACATCTTTATGTCATTTTATTTATTTGGTTGCGGGACTCCCGTTGTTCTACACCACACAAATTCCCCTAGCCATATACAGCCGGTCCATTTAAACTGTCAACCTTGCAATTATGTGCAAGGTTCCACGCACGACACGTTTTCATAGCCAGCCAGTCCATTTAAACTATCGGCCCTGCAATTATTCTGACGCTACACACCACAATAGTAAGCCAACCCGTTTATATAGTTGGTCCTGTAATTATTAACGATACCAATTTATTTTAATACCCATTTTATTATCTTAGGTATTAATTCTCACTTTCTCATTTATTTTATTTAATCAACCCCGCCCTTATTAGCGACGTGAGATCCTCAAAATACCCTTCAGTCCCATACCTAAGGGTCCCCAAGGTACTAATACTCCCTATCCTATATACAGGAAGAATTTATATCAATAAATATTCCCTAACCTTATGCCTAGGCTAGGGCAATGATGGCACAACGTAAAAATCAGCCCGACCTCAGAATATTAAATCTGTAAAAATCTACACTAACTAGTCCCATACCTAGAAAGCGTATATCACAACCAAGGCCTACCCACTAAACTTATACCTAGGAAGCATCCTATACTATAGGTGAGAACATACTTCCCAAAATTCCATTCATCCCCGCGATGGCAAATATGAATAATAACTAATCACACAATTCCACAATTTATATGAATAATAACGCAATTTAATCATAATGTCCCCATTTAATTTAATTTATTTTAATTAATAACACCATCGTCTTTCTCGACACAATTATTTCCATCTAATAATTTTAGATTAATCAACATGTGAATCTATTCAATATATAATAATTTCCCACTTTTATCAATCACAAAATGATGTGACGCGCCCCGCTTATTATATAAATAAACTCTATAAAATTCTAAATGCGAACCTACACCTAAAATAATCAAAACTCAATACTCTAAACTACGCACCCAAGGATTTTCAATCTTATTTCATATTAAAAGTTTTTTAAAAAATAGTACCTAATTAGTTTCCACTTTTTGTAATTAATTGCTACTTTATTTTAAGAAAAACATATAATTAAGTGTTTAGGAGAAACTTATAACGCATAATAGTAAATAAAGAGAAAAGAGTATCCATGCCTGAGTGAAGATTATTTGAAAAATCTGATTAGACGGTTAAATTCCTCTCGAAAAATGAGCAAAGTCTTGTTCTTGAACAATCTTGAGAAAACATCAATTAAGCCTCCAAAACTTGAGTTAAAAACCTGAATAAGTTTGGGACTAAGATGTGTAGACGAAAGGGAATAATTTTGGAGAAGTTCTCTAGTGTAAAAGTTTATGAAAAAGTGATTTACAAAGTCCATCCACGAATTAGTTACAATATATAAGGGTTAAAAGGTGGATTAACAAAAGACTCCTAATTAAACTCAATAATTTTCCACCCCCTGGTCCTGACTTGGCATTTAGCCCAGTTCTCCTAGTTATATATATATATATATATTACCAATTTTTTTTTATAATATCTCTAATTCATCTTCGATTTTAATTTCGATTGAAATCCCCATTTTCAATAATAAAAATCAACATATTAAATAAAATAAAATTATATCCAAAAGAAATTTCTCCAATTCCAGAATTAATTTAAATAATAACCATTTAAATTTACGGGGTGTTACATACAGCTTGGGTCCTTGTGCTGGCTTGAAGTCTTGCATAAAAAGAAAACTAATTGGTTTTTTGGAAAGATTTTAGGATTTCTGATCAACCATGTACGAGTAAAACCATCATTAGTCAATACATGAATTTGGCCTAATAATTCATTAATTTTGGAAGAGCTAAGGGACTACAAAGGTGTGTGCATGATCTCACTCAACACGGTGGCAAAATTGAGCAATCTGCAAGCCATCATAACAGGTTTAGCTTGAATGCAGTGAGGACCATATGTGGAGGGATGAATCTCGAGCAACCTTTCTACAAGTTCACGATGGAAAATATATCAAATCCTTTCTCACCAAGTTAGTTGGAGTTACTTTGATTGGGTAAGTATTGTAATCCTTATCCTCTTCTTCTTGAGGAGAAGTGGTTGCACAAGATTGAACCTTAATATTCTGATCAACAGCTTATTTGTTGGGTTGACCTAAAGGAGCATAAATAATGGCAAGTTTGATAATTGCTTACCTCTAAGTATCCCCAGGGAGTAATTGCTTCACAGAAAGAGTAGGTCGAGCAAAAATTGCAGTGGGAAACTCCACGACTAATGGGTGGACTGATCAGGCATAACTTGAAAGATAAAGGACAAAAGTCAAATTGAGCAGGTTGATAAACTAATTGGCCAAAATGGTCGTTGTACTGTGATAAGCACCAAATGGTTTTTCAAATAAGTACACTTGGCCAATATAAAAATCCATTCCAACAAAGTTTGTGATTAGTGTAAAGTCCAGGCATACTACGATAAGCACTAAATGGTTGCTTAGATAATTACACTCGGCCAATATAAATATTCAGTCCAACAGTGTTTGTGATTGGTGCAAAGTCCAAGGGTACTATGATAAGCACCAAATGGTTTCTCAGATAAGTACACTTGACCAACAGAAAAATCCAGTCGAACAAAGTTTGTGATTGGTGTAAAGTCCATGTGTCCTATGATAAACACCAAATGGTTTCTAGGATAAGTAAATTTGGTTAATGGGAAAAACCATTCCAAGAAAGTTTGTTATTAGTGCAATGTCTAAGTTTACTATGAGTATACACCACATTCGATGACCCTATAAGTCTCTCCTTAGAACCCTAGCACCTCTTCATTTCAGTACAAACCTTAGGTCACACTCTGAGTACCGATCTAAAGGCCACCAGGCACTCTCGGGCCCCATTTGACTCTCGTCAACTCTATTGTCAGAGAAAAATATCTTTGAATCCTCAAACTTCATCAAAACCCCTTTATAAAAATCTGCCCCGAGCGCAAAATTACATAACTCTTCGGATGAACGATCAGTTTTCCTCCGAAAATTGATCTAGAGGCCATCGGGTGCTCCCTAGCACCACTTGACCAAGGTAAACTCTTCAGCATGAATGAGACTGAATGAATATTAGAAGGGAACTGAATAACCTTTCCAACGGTCCTCCCTGTGCGCAATTCTAACTTAAGGTGCAGATGAATGATCCGTTTTACCCCGAGAGTTCACCGGGCGCATTCGGGCCCCAGTTGCCAAGGGTAAGCTTTCTAAATTGAGAAAGATCTTTTGAATGTATAATTAAATATCCTAACCTCTCCAATAATTTACCTCATGCGTGAATCTGAGTTACCATGGGGACGAATGATTCATTTTCGTCCCACGATCTCCACTCTAAAGGATCAACGTGCGCTTCCGAGCCACATTTGATCCAAAGTTAACTCCCCGACCCGTAAGCGGTCTAAAGGACTCTTGCAGGTCTCTGAAGTACCTTTGTAACATTATTCTTCGTGCACAATTCGGGTTAATGGATTGTGTTTTATGGCCATTTTCCAATAAAAATGTACACAAGACTGCTAATTGGCAGGTTTAGTACCCTGCCTATCGACAATTTGTCTAGGGTCACCTGTCGATAGGCAGGACTAGGGTTGTGTCGATAGACAACCCCCTCACCCTATTAAAGGATTTAATAACCTCACTACCAGGCACACCAACAGAAGAAATCCATCAACATCAGTGATCTCAACAACATTCCCTCGAAATCAACGAAGTTCCTCCATGTGAAGTTCCATTCAAGCTTCCATTCATACCTAATTTAGCAAAAATCTCATTCTCTCTCAAAACACATTAATCTCACAATCAAGGTAGCTCATCTAAGATTAAAGATCAAGCTTCAAAGAAGGTCCAAATCCTTCAATATATCTTTAAATTCCTTATTTTTGCACAAATCTCATTAGGTTCATAATCTAGTTCTTACTTTAGTTCATATACATAAATATCTACATTTTTATTAGTATATTGCACATACTTTATTTTCTATAAAAAAACCAAAACAAACAAAAAGAGGGTTATAACCATAAATTTCGAATGGGATTATCCATTACACTTTTTCAAAACTAAAAACGTTTTTCTACACACACACACACATAATAAAATCCCGTTCAGATCTATGGGATAAACCCCAACCCCATGCCACATCCGAACTACGTGGACTTTGATGTCATTATATTCTATATAGACATTTCGGATTAAAACCTGAGACTCGAGTCTAATTTTTTAATTTTCCAATAACAACACAAGCCCAATAAAGACCGAAAGGGCTAGATGGGCTCCCCAGAGCTTCCCATTCCGTAACTTAGCCCCCAAACCCTTGAACTATTGGTTTCGTATGCATCAGTTTGTCTTTGATGTCGCTTTCTCGAGGTGACAATATGTTCTTTTGACTGTTTTGTGCAAAATAGGATGGCGGCTCCATTTATTTATATCTACCCCACACCGATGACGCCCGAAGCATTCCTAAGTTAAAAAGGGGTGCGATACCTTTCAAAATCCCCGCCCGAGGGCAGGCGATCTCAATCGGGATGGCCACAATGGCGACTCCACTAGGGAATCACTACAAAAAAAGCTTTATGAGACGGTGCTCCAGACGTCTCAAAATGTCCTTTGGTCGTCTCAAAAGCTTTTTTTGACGCCATTTGAGATGGCAAAGGGGCATCGTATTAGACCCCCGTTTTAAAATCTTTTTGAGACGGAAGTAGCCGTCTCAAAAAGTATTTTTGAGACAGGAAATATGTCGTCTCAAAAGGTCATTACTTATAGAACCCTTTGAGACAATAAAAAATCCGTCTTTTAAAGTTTTTTTAGAGACGCCATCAAACATCCCGAAAGAGTTTTTTTAGACTATAACTTAGCCGTCTAAAAAAAATCACCATTTATAGAACCCTTTTGAGATGGTAAAGAATCCGTTTTTAATAATTTTAGGACCAAAATTATCATTTCATCCATTCCATAATATACTCTATATAATTATAAACAAAACCTCTTATAAACAATATGACATATTTTGCATCCCATTTCAACATATAACATATAATTTTCCATTCAACTCTAATTAAAGTTCATACAAAGAAAAAATACACAATTTAAACATTGGGTCCAACATAGATCTCTCTATACAATTTCACACGTCTCATTAGAAAAAATACATAAAAAGCCACTTATCCTTAACATAAATGATGTACGCAAAGTAAACTCGCAATCTTCAAGCATACGACCTCCAACAAAACGAATTCAATATCTTGCCTTGTCCACAAAAAGGTTTCCACCTGCAATAAAATTTATTAAGTTTCAGTTACCTTAAACAAAGAAGTAATCTTTTTTAATAGTTCCTATAGATGACAATCTTTAAAAACCTTGTCAAATTTGTATATCTTCATATTTTCACTTTTAAAAATATTTAATATTTTTTAAAAAATTCCACAGAGTCTCCTTTGTTTATTCATGAAAACCAACCCGTTTAAAAATAAAAATTAACTAAAAAACAACGACAAAAATAGGCCCAACACTCTAAACAACTCATGTAAATAAATATACATGTTACGATTCCTTTTACCGTTGGACAACAAAATGAACAAAATTTAACTTGAATATGTCTCACCCTACTTGTGGTTGACCGCGAGACTAAAGAGGACATAAGCGACAAGGTCTTGTTCGAGATAACATATGCAAAAGCTCCAATGGTAAAAGGCTCAAGTATACGTATAACAAGTCCTCGTGGGATAGTAAACTTCCTGCAAAAAACGGGATTCAAAACGCAGTTAGCTATGGTTCTGAAAAAGTCAAGAAACATCAACTTGATTTAGATACTAGGAAAATACTTGTTTAAAACTCAATACAAAAACCATCTCTAAAAATGTCATGATTTTATAAATATAAAATAAGAACAAACACTAAAGACCTTACTGATTTAACTATTTAACACTTAACGGACTGATTACTAACTAAACTAATAACCCAACTGACTTAGACTGAAACAATATACTTATAATAATAAAAGAGTAACAAAAAGAGTAATGAAATTCCCCATAACCTATTTACGAAGTAATAAAGTAACTAAGCCTACCCACCATTCTGAGTACCAGCTAAATCAAATCAATGTGCAATACACCATGTAACATCGTATCACCATCATGCCAAGTCCTAGTTCTTTTTGCAACACCCAAAATATAATTATAGAACCTCCACCACAAAAAATGCATTATATTGATTCCAACAAAAAATAAAACTACAACAAAATACTTAGATCAATCTTTTATTAATGGTTTTGATTAATGGTTATGGATTCCAATTATCCATAAAGATAATGAGCATTATATGCTCTGTTGTTAGTAAGACGATACGATTCGATACTAACATAAAAAGATACGTATCGACCCTTTGTATCGAAAATACTTATTTATCGTACGTATCAACTTTGAATTGCGAGTCGATACCTGACTCGTATGACTCGCGATTCACTTGTGATTCAAACTGTCCAATTCGAGAAGGCCTGTTTTGGTATCTGGGTTTAAAAAACTCAAAAAAACTTCTTCTTTTTTTCAGCCGAAAATGCCTTAAATATTACTTAAAGACTTTAAAACACAAAAAGGAGAAGAACCCTAGGTATACAAGGTCCCTTTCTCACTTTTCTTGTGCTCCCCACCATTAATATTCTGTACATCTCTTTGTAACAACACTTTCTTATATTTTTCTTCAAGTTTTTGCCAAGAGAAGATTCCACCCTATTTAATATCATTTGTTTTAGTACTTTGGTAAGTAACCTAGTTTATTTATTCTTTCTCACTTTCTCAACCTATTTAATGTCTTCCTACTTATTTATTAAGTTATCTTTATTTATTTATTATTTTGGTAGCTTTGATCTTTGATATTTCCTCTTTATTTATTGTGGTTCACCCCACATGGGATTATTGTGAAAAGGAGAATGATAATCCCACAGTTTGTTGCTTATTTTCCCTCTTTTTACCCCTATTTTGTCCACTAGATATTTCTGTTTCGGGGTAACAATATGTTGTTATTTTGGGAAAGCAATTAGCTTCTATTATGGGCAGCATTTTCATGCCATTTTAGCCTCATTTTACCCCTATTTTGTTCACTATATATTTCTATTTTGGGGAAGCAATATGCCATGTTGTGTCGTATCCTGTATAGCATGTTGGGTCCATGCTTTGTATTCCCACACTTGATTACTCAAAGCCCACAAAACTAGCCTCATTTGTTTTCAAACAGAAGCCCAACTTAGCAGCCTCATCAACCCACAATTCATCCAAATTACACAACCAAATATACCTCTAATAAAATCGGCATCTTTATTTAGTTTCCAGCGCACTGTGGGTTGTTGAGGGGAGCAACACTCAGAATTGTCTCCCCAAACCTTTTCCCACATCGAAAAACTTGAGCCTTCGCTCCCAATTTTAGGGTGGGAGTCTACCAATTCCACATGTTTAACTTGAGAAAGATTAAAATTAATTTATCAGTTGGTAAATAATTCTATTAGAACTTTTTTCTAGAAAAAAATAATGAGGTGCATCTAAGCCACACCTTGAGCCTGGCGCCTAGGCATATAGGATGCACGCCTATGAAGGAGTAATGGGGAATGAGTAAGGGTTATATGAGGATTTATTTGATATTTTGCATTCAGAAATTCAAAAATATTATAATAGATCCCATTATTATGTTTAGAGTATTTATTAGTAATTATCCATTTGTATTTTAGTCCTAGTAGAATTGGGATTTCAGTCTATATATAAGTATACTCCTCCTTGTTGAAGAGAACTTTTGACATGAATTGTATATTGGAAATTAGTTTAATTATTAGTTATTTTAGTCTCATCTTTTAATTATTGGTTCTCTTCTAGAGAAAATCTTTTAATAGTTGTACTGCATCAAGGAGCCTCACAAAGCGTATTATTTGTGCTTTTGTGAGCCTAAAGCCTAGGCATGAGCCTCGTAGCGCCCTTGACAACCATAAGATAATCTTTTCAGGTAATGTTTAACTAAAGTCAATACAGCCAAATGTGTTCCCATGATCATATGGTTCAAACTTAATGTTCCAACAACATTAAGGTGCATGTCAGAACATTTGGCATCTAATCCAAATGGTGTATCCTACATATTAACTTATTTTTTCTCGTTTATTCTTGTGATGTGCCAAAACAATGGGCATACACCAGAAGTCGTGCTAGACAGATTCAGATCTAAGCCAAAGAAAAGTTATATATCTCTATTAACATAAAAAGATTGTGTCTTCTTCCTGTGTACATGGGTGCACCACCTCTTTTTTGTACTTCAAACTATAATATTTGATATTAGAATATTATTAGATTTTTTTCTCAGTACTAAATAGTATAAGATACTTTCATCATGGGTTGGGGTATTCATCCCTCAAAATAACAAAAGCAAATATCATATGCAACTGAGTGTTGTACAATTGGCGTGGGGGCACAAGGATAGAATACTCAATTGCATTTGAGATTTGTCTTTTCATTTATTCTGAATAGGAAATATTTTTTATCTGGTTGTTGTTAATAGGAAAAAATAGTTTTTTTCCCGTTTGAAAATGTTCCGGGGTTATCCCTTGTTTATAAAAGTCCATGAAACCGTTGATGGAATGGTTTGAGTAGCAACTAAAAGATACTTTCATCATGGGTTGGGTTATTCGTCCCTCAAAATAGCAAAAGCAAATATCATATGCAACTTAGTGTTGTACAATTGGCGTGGGGGCACGAGGATAGAATACTCAATTACATTTGAGATTTGTCTTTTCATTTATTCTCGAATAGGCAATATTATTTATCTGGTTACTGTTAATAGGAAAAAATAGTTTTTTACCCGTTTGAAAATGTTCGAGGCTTATCCCTTCTTTATAAAAGTCCATGAAATCGTTGATGGAATGGTTTGAGTAGCAACTAATTATGACACCAGTAGAATAGTTTGGAGAAGAAGATGAACTTTTAAATTACAATTATCCTAGAGTAGAAAGTCGATGATGACATGATACCTAGGTAGTGTACATACAGATCACCACTGATTTCAGGAACAAAGCTTCTTGCAGTAGCAAGTTGAACCATCAAGTATAATGTAAGTGGCTGGAGGAAAATAAAATGAATAAAAGCTATCGTTGTCTGTATTTATTTGATACATAATAATAATGGCATTCGACTTGCTAGAAAATATGTAAGTTCAAACAGTCCAGAATAGAAAATTCTTGATTTGAACATTCTTTTGGCATACTTCAAAACATTTTTACAAATTAAATCCAATCGGTCTGATGTTTTTCCCTCATCCTTATTTGATCTTGCCAAATAAAAATTGCAGGCCACTTAATAGGATAGTAATAATAAACAATGGTATAATACAATAGAATTATTAGATATAACACAGCTCTGAAGTAATTGTTGGAAAATTGGACTTGAAATGGGTTTTAGAAAGCTGTCCAGAATTTTCTGGACAGAATTTTGAGCAACTTTGAGCTCAAATTTAGGTGGGACCCACACTACGAAAAAAATCGTGGGACCATATACGAACGCATTCACCTCCGCAAGGAGATTAACGTAGTATATTCATACGTCCAATTTTAATAAGTTATGAATAATAAATATGTGCCCAAAGTGAGTCACAAAGTAATTAAAGTTAATGAATTGAGTGTGTTTTAACTCTTGTCTCACATTGGAAGAGTACTGTAAATTTGATGAGTTAATAGCACCCCAAGTATGGACTAAGGCTTGGATGCCTTGGGGTATCCCAACTCTTTGAAGGGGAGATAACCTAAGCTATGCACGGGTTGACTTTCGGTAAAAAGTCCACAAGCATGCCCGTCCGGCCGGCTCGGGCTCGGGCTCGGGCTTATACAAATCTCCTACATTTTTGGGCCGGATTTATTTAACTTTCTAGGCTTTAATTATTAATTAATTACGAAATTAATTAATTAATAAACTGTTGGCAGTTAATTCGTTTAACTGTTTTGACAGTTATTTGTCAACCGTCACCTACTTTGCTATAAATACAGATGCCTCCCTCCGTTTTTAAAAATGAAAAATTTCCCTCCTCCAGAATTGCTGTCATTTTTGTTCCAGAATTCCTGTCATATCTGTTCCAAAAAATTCTTTCTCCTGCATGACATATGTTGCATTGTTGCTGAGTAAAAGCCACAGAATTTGGGTTCGTTGTAATTAATTATTGGCGTGCTACATAATTAATTGGAAAATCCGTTCTATCTTGGGAGACAATATTCATCAACCTTGGAGCACATTGGAGGGAATAAATTGTCTTAAGGAAACTGTTCAAAACAGGGCTCGGATTTATCTTTAATTCTTTTATTATTTCTGCAAATTCATGTAAGTGTTTCATTTCTGTAATTCTGTTTTAATTCTGTAATTAATTAATAATTCATAATTCTGTACAATTGTTATTTATAAATAGTAGACATAACAATCTTAAGACAATTTATAAAGTTCTACTGTTTTTTAGCGTACATAATTTTTTATTACAGAAATTTATTTGTTGAAAATAAATCTGGTTTGACAGAATAAAATGAATTAATTTACTGGTTTCTTGTACAAATTAGTAAAACAGTTTTGATATAGAAATTAATTTCTATACTGTTTTTATATTCTGTTTTACAAAATAAAATTTTATTGTGTATTCTTGTTACAATCTGTTTATGTAAAATTTTTAATCTTTAAATTATAATTTTGTTTTGTACAGAATTCTTTTTATTATTAAAAATTAGTATGACACAGATTTTATATTTAATTCTGTTTTGTACGGAATTTTGTTTATATTATAGTTTAATTCTGAATTTTATTTGGAATTCTTTTTGAATTCATTTATTGTGAATTATATTTGGAGGAAATTGGTGAACAGAATTTTGTATTCTGTTTTGATTAATTCGTTATATATGAATCTTATCATTGATAAAAATTCTGTTTTTGTAACAGAAATGGAATCACAAAGTACGAACACTACTCCTACAAAACTGATTCTCACCAACACAAATGTGACTGCACCCGTATCTATGCCACACGGGGAGAAACCGGAAAAGTTCATTAGGGCTGACTTCAAACGTTGGCAAGGACAAATATACTTCTATCTCACTACCTTCCAACTGGGCAGGTTTATATATGAAGATTACCCCTCTATTCAAGAGGGAGATGACGCTGAAAAGGTTGCTGCTGTCGATGCTTGGAAGCATTCGGACTACCTATGCCGAAATTATATTTTGGCCTACTTGGACAAGACTCTGTATCATGTCTACTGCACTATCAAGACATCTAAAGAATTATGGAATTCTTTGGAAAAGAAGTATAAAACTGAAGATGCTGGGATGAGGAAATTTAACGTCGGGCGTTTTCTGGACTTCAAAATGGTTGATTCTAAATCTGTAATCTCGCAAGTGCAAGAATTCCAATAGATCCTCCACGACATTCATGCTGAAGGAATGTCAAATAGTGAAACTTTTCAAGTTGCTGCAATTGTTGAAAAGTTGCCACCATCTTGGACTTTGTTCAAAAACTATCTCAAGCACAAGCGTAAGGAGATGAATGTGGAGGAGTTGGTGGTCAGGCTAAAAAAAGTGGGAAGAATTCGATGGAAACAAAGGTCCATGTCGTTGAAGGTCCTAAGAAGAACAAACGAAAGTATGATGGGGAAGGAACTTCCAAACATAACAAGAAAAAGTTCAAAGGCAAATGCTACAATTGTGGTAAACCTGGACACCGCTCAAGCGAGTGTCGTAAGCCGAAGAAGCAAAATCAAAACAATCCTCAATCAAATGTAACTGAGGGTGTGAATATCGTCAATGATTTGGCGGATATGAATCTTTCTGCCGTGGTCTCTGAATGTAACTTGGTTGGAAATACCAAGGAATGGTGGGTGGATACTGGAGCCACACGACACATTTGTGCAAACAAATGGATGTTCACCACCTATAAGCCTTTGGAAAATGAAGAAAATCTCTTTATGGGAAATTCTTACACTTCGAAGGTGGTGGGACAAGGAAAGATAACTCTGAAAATGACTTCTGGAAAGGAACTTACGCTCAAGAATGTTCTTCACGTGCCTGATATCCGAAAGAATCTGATTTCTGGATCTCTCCTTACTAAAAATGGTTTCAAGCTTGTGTTTGTGTCTGATCGCTTTGTGTTGTCTAAAAATGACATGTATGTAGGAAAGGGCTACCTAAATGAGGGGCTCTTTAAACTCAATGTTCTTAATGTAACCCCAAAAACATCTGTTTCAATGAATGAAATTGCTAGTTCTTCCTACTTGATTGAGTCTTCTAATATTTGGCATGCTAGATTGGGACATGTTAATTTTGATACATTGCGTAGATTAATTAACTTGGAATTTTTGCCAAAATTTAATATTGATAAAAATCATAAATGTGAAATTTGTGTGGAATCTAAATTAGCTACATTACCTTTCAATTCTATTGAAGGGATAACTGAACCTTTAGATTTAATTCACACCGATATTTTTGATTTAAAATTTGTTCAAACTAGAGGTGGGAAAAAGTATTTTATTACTTTTATTGACGATTGCACAAAATATTGCTATGTATATTTGTTACATAGTAAAGATGAGGCTATTAACGCATTTAAACAATATAAGAATGAAGTTGAGAATCAATTAAGCAAAATGATAAAGGCTATTAGAAGTGATAGAGGAGGTGAATATGAATATCCATTTGAGGAATTTTGTTCTGAAAATGGGATTATTCATCAAACAACCGCTCCTTATTCTCCTCAATCGAATGGTGTTGCTGAACGCAAAAACCGTACTTTGAAAGAAATGATGAACTCAATGTTATTAAGTTCAGGAGCTCCACAAAATTTGTTGGGGGAAGCCTTACTTTCTACTAATTACATTCTCAATAAAGTACCTCACAAAAAGACTCACAAGACACCTTATGAATTATAGAAAGGTCGAAGATCTTCCTATAAATATTTACGAATGTGGGGGTGCTTAGCCAAAGTGATGGTTCCTAAACCTAAAAAGGTAAGAATAGTGCCAAAAACTGTGGATTGTGTATTCATCGGTTATGCTACTAATAGCAGTGCATATCGATTTCTAGTTTGTAAATCTGAGATTTCGGACATTCATGTAAATACGGTTATTGAATCGAGGGATGCTTCATTTTTTGAAAATGAATTCCCGTATAACATGACCCGAGAATCTGGTCCTTCTAAAAGGACAAATCAAGCTACTACAAGTGGAACTCATCAACCTATTGAATCAATAGAGGATGAACCAAGACGTAGTAAAAGAGCAAAAACCTCGACTTCTTTCGGTCCGGATTTTCTAACATATTTGTTAGAAAATGAATCTCAATCGTATAAAGAAGCTATATCCTTACCCGATGCTTCCAATTGGAAAGAAGCAATTAATAGTGAAATTGAATCCATATTACAAAATCATACATGGGAACTAGTGGATCTTCCACCAGGTTCAAAACTGTTAGGTTATAAATGGATATTCAAAAAGAAATTGAAGGCCGATGGATCAATTGATAAATATAAAGCTAGACTTGTAGCTAAAGGCTATAGGCAAAAGGAAGGGTTGGATTACTTGGACACATATTCACCGGTAACAAGAATAACGTCCATTTGGATATTAATAGAAATAGCTGCTATTAATGGACTTGAAATACATCAAATGGATGTAAAAACTGCATTCTTAAACGGTGAACTAGACGAGGAAATTTATATGGAGCAACCTGAAGGGTTCAAAGCTCCCGGACAATAAGGAAAAGTATGTAAGCTTGTTAAATCAGTTTATGGATTAAAACAAGCACCTAAACAATGGCATGAAAAATTTGATAATGAAATGTTATCAAATGGTTTCAAAATTAATGAATGCGATAAATGTGTTTACTTTAAATACATTCATAATGGATATGTCATTGTATGCCTCTATGTTGATGATATGCTTATCATGGGTAGTAACTTGGAAATTGTCAAAACTACAAAACAAATGTTGAGTAGTAGATTTGACATGAAAGATATGGGAATCGCCGATGGTATATTAGGAATTAAAATTTCTAGAACATCGGATGGACTTATATTATCTCAATCTCATTACATAGAGAAAGTACTTGATAAATTCAAGAAGTATGATATTAATCCTACCAAGACACATGTAGATGTAAATTTACATCTTGCAAGAAATAATGGTGAAAGCATATCTCAACTAGAATATTCTCGTATTATCGATAACTTAATGTATATCATGAACTGTACGAGACCGGACATAGCATACTCAATAAGTAAGCTAAGTTGTTTTACGAGTAATCCAGGAAGAGATCACTGGAAAGCAATAATGAGAGTTTTGGGTTATTTAAAATATACTTATAACTATGGATTGCATTACTCAAAATATCCAGCTGTTCTTGAAGGACATTGCGATGCAAATTGGATATCTGATACAAAAGACTCTAAGTTTACGAGTGGGTATGTGTTTACCCTCGGAGGTGCAGCCGTATCTTGGAAATCCTCAAAACAAACGTGCATTGCTAGATCGACAATGGAATCTGAATTCATTGCACTAGATAAACCTGGAGAAGAAGCTGAATGGCTTCGAAATTTCTTAGAGGATGTTCCAAATTGGTCTAAATCTGTGCCCATAATATGTATACATTGCGATAGCCAATCAGCAATTGGAAGGGCACAAAATCACATGTATAACGGGAAGTCACGACATATTCATCGTCGACACAATACCGTTAGACAACTTCTCTCAAACGGAATTATCTCAATTGACTATGTAAAGTCAAAAGATAATATATCGGATCCACTGACGAAAGGTTTAAACCGAGAGCAAGTTGAAAGATCATCGAGAGGAATGGGTCTAAAGCCTATAAATAAATAAGAATCAATATAGTGGAAACCCAACCTAGTTGACTGGAGATCCCAAGATCTAGGTTCAATGGGCAAACCGAACTACGTTGTACTCAGTAAGCACTGAAGTATATTTAATCCTATCCATTCCAAAGATGAGACAGTGCATATCTGCCACAAAATTAGGATAAGTTACGCTTTTAATGACATATATATCTTAGTACGTCTAAGTGGGATATTGCAGAATACTCTTTATGGAAGTCTCCTACGTGAGTAAGAAGAGGGCCACTTCTATGAGAATAATGAAAGGCATATTCTCTAAAATACTTGCGGAACCAAGTGGTGTTCACGGCCAAAATGAACACAAACGTGAGAACCAACTGTGTTGAAGAATTGTTGTGTGAATACTGTTGTCTAGGTTTACAAAAACGGTTGACGATTCAAGGACGTGAAGTCTACTGATTAACCAAGTAAATTCGATAGTATATCACTAAGGAAAGTTCAAGGACACTAGGCTACTTCTCCGGATGCAATAAGTCTTCAGTTTTACTCAACTTGTGTCTGCATCTGCATTAGCATCTGTTTGGTTTTATTTATAGCGATATATCATTCATGTGGGGGATTGTTGGAAAATTGGATTTGAAATGGGTTTTAGAAAGCTGTCCAGAATTTTTTGGACAGAATTTTGAGCAACTTTGAGCTCAAATTTAGGTGGGACCCACACTACGAAAATCGTGGGACCATATACGAACGCATTCACCTCCGCAAGGAGATTAACGTAGTATATTCATACGTCAAATTTTAATAAGTTATGAATGATAAATATGTCCCCAAAGTGAGTCACAAAGTAATGAAAGTTAATGAATTGGGTGTGTTTTAACTCTTGTCCCACATTGGAAGATTAGTGGAAATTTGATGAGTTAATAACACCCCAAGTATTGACTAAGGATTGGATGCCTTGGGGTATCCCAACTCTTTGAAGGGGAGATGACCTAAGCTATGCACGGGTTAACTTTCGGTCAAAAGCCCACACGTGCGCGCGCGTGCGTCCATCCGGCCGTCTCGGCTCGGGCTTATAAAAATCTCCTTCATTTTTGGGCCGAATTTATTTAACTTTATGGGCTTTAATTATTAATTAATTATGAAATTAATTAATTAATTAATAAACTGTTGGCAGTTATTGCCAACAGATTCACACACATTGCACAGGCCATACCCAATGAAGAAGCAAAGAAACTAGAGAATATATAGGGATTAACCTCCATTCGTAGTATCCTTCCAACTACTTAATTTCTTATGTATTAGAGACGAAGGCTCTCCATTTTTTACGTTGATGTAAAGTAACTTCCAGATTTATCAAGAATTAGTTCAAAAATGAGATAAGTTACACAACAAAAGTATTATACCTCTACATGGGCAAAATGTACTTGAAAGATTCCAATCCTCAATCAACCTAGCAATAATGTAGATATGAGAAAAGATGTCATTAGGAATTGACTGGAGCAGCAGGCCATCCTATATTTCCAATGCAGTGGATTCTTGCTACCATTCACATAACTCCGTCTGTTTCACAAATGCATGGGCATTATTTGCATGAATTTCGCATCATGATTTTCCTTCAAATTTTAGTTTTTATTTTTATAATTTTTTTGGGTGATGTATGGCAAACACTTTTGTAATTTTACTATATTTCAATGTGGAATTGTAGCATGAAGGGACCATGATCCATTATAAAGGAGTCTAACTTTGCGTGTGCTTGGTAAAAATCACTAGTTTGACTAACTAGTTTTGGGGAAAAATCACATTAGGTTGACTATGTCATGCCAGACATATGAATATGTACATGCATATCTACATTTAGTATGGATCAAAGCATAAGTTTGATAACTTCTAGCCAAATAAAATGGAAAACCAACAATTTGATCTAGATATCCTTATGTAATGATGTAAACACGAAGCAAAACTTAATACAGTTACACATATCAACAAAATAATTTTCCTCCGATTATAAAAAGTGGGGACGAGTTCAAATTTTTTTAACCCAACAAAATCAGCATCAAAACAATTCAAGGAGCCCATATTCCTCTTAAGATCCAAACTCACACTATCCCTAAATAATTCGTTCAAAACATTAACTTTGTCACATTCGCTGGGTTAGTTAGGTTTAGGGAGTACTCCTACACCTATGGCACACAGATACTCTTTGTAGGACTCTTTGACAAGTGTTAGACTTGAACTCGCTCGGACATGAGAGGATGCATCGGGACACGCTTAGGATGTGCTGGGGCACGCTCAAGATATGCTAGGACATGCTCATGGTACATTTTTGTACACACGGGGTAATTTTAATATTGATTCATAACCATCAATTATTTTTATGCTGTTATTATTGACTCAAATAACATTATTTAGTTGATTGCATCTTAATTAATAATTAGTAATTACCCCTGTTGATGTAAAAAATTAGATTGCTTTTAATTATTCAATCACAGATAAATATAAATGAGACAAAGAATTTTAAAGTGGTTCAGCCTTATAAGAATGGCCTACGTCCACTGTTTCTGTTATTGCTAAGTGTTTTTGGATTTCTCGATATGTAATTCTATCAAGAAAATCCCTTCCCCTTGAATGAGGGTGATACAATGTATTTATAGCCCTTAGGCTGTCATGTGAAAGGGTGATACATTAAATGATATACATATGAAAGGATGATACATTTAATGCCCTTTAAGCGTGTGCGTCAATGATAAGCATTCAATGAATAGTTGAACTATTGATTATATGACAATCAATGCTGTGGCCGAGATGCATCTCGGACCGCCTTAGTTGCTCGTCGTTCAGGAGTTCCTCGGAGCGTATAAGTTCCTCGGAGAAGTCTGTTCCTCAGAGCGTATGAGCTGGTCGAAGTACACTTGCTACTCGGAGTGAGTATGACTTGGTCAGGGAAATAAACCTCCTCGTTGCTATTGTGCCATGTAGATCGACACGTGTATTCTTATGATTCGTCTATATCAGCATATTAATTTTAGTATCAACAGAAGCCCCCAATGTTTCATATTTCGAACTTTGAGGAGTATGGAACATTCTTTCTCGGTATATGGCAATATTAAATGACCTTCCTGGTCTTTAGGAGTATTTTCTCTGTATTCGAATGTCCTTCCAAATTCGCAGAATCCACCTTTTTGAATTTTTACAAGCGCTTCGATCTTCGCGCACTTTTTGTCCTTTTAGCCGCCGGTAGCGTAATAGTTTCTTTTTTGTAATCATTTCTTTCGCCGTTTCCCAATGCAAAGTATTTAAGCTTCATAGGCAATCCCATCGTCTTCTACCTTTTCTAATTTCTACTTTCGAGTTTTCCATAGTCTTTCTCTCTCTTGTGCGGTCATCCTTTTCTTCGTTCGTTGTCAACAGATCTCCCTTTTTCCTGTAAGATCTTCTTCCTTCTTCTTCATTTCTTTTATTCTCCATGGTTTATGTTATTGAATATCTTGAGAAATTTCGTTCTGATTTTTCTATTCCATCTTGGGTAACTCTGGAGGACCTTTCTGAGCCTTCAAATTACTTCCGTTTGGCTGAGGGGCATTGGTTCCCCAGCCTCTTTATTGCTGAATGTGGATTCTCTTTTCCACCAAACCCTTTGTGCTTAGAGTTTTGTCATTATTTCGATGTTGTCCCTGCAAAAATAGCCCCTAACACATGGAGAATAGTTAATGGGGTGTATAGGTTAAATCAAACTCATGGAACCCGTATAGGAATTCCTGAGATTATGTACTGTTATAGATGGGCTGTTCTAGACAATATTTTTTATTTAAAAACTAGATTTTTGAATAGGGCTTTAGTAGTCAACCTCCCTGATGCTAATAGGGATTATTTTGAGCATGGGGTAGTTATCAAAAATTGGCAACATGCCCCTTTGACTGGAGATGAAGTATATGAAGGTCCCAAATGCCCTCCATATGGCAATGGGATAGGTTATTTTCGTTTTATTTTATTTCTGAAATTATGATTTCATTATGTTTGATAAAATGTATGACTGATATTTCACTATGTATTTGTTTGCAGTTGACAGTAACAGAAAAACTCCGAAAGAATCAGAAGTTAATATTAAGCATTTGAAACATATCTGGAGTTTGCATCAGAAAGTTGCAGACGAGCACATCAGGTCTGCTTCATATTTGTTGCAGTACAGGAGCTATACATCATCCTTTACTGCTCGTCCTGTGGTTAGCACTAGTGAACCAGCGCCAGCTCCTGAGGATTCTTCACCAGACTCTCACATTCCTCTAAGTCAAAAAATGGGCAAAAGAAGAGTTCCTGCTCTCTTTGAGGAGACTACCTCTGCTGGAGATGGGAAAAGAAACAAAACTGACATCCCAAAGGGGACAAAGAAAGTAGATGCTTCCCCTTCTGTTGCTCCTCAGAAGGTTGCCCGAGAAGCCCCCAGTGGCTCCGAGCAAGAAGGATGCACCTGTGGAAGTGATCACCATCTCCCCAACCAAAAGCTCTACTTTGGTTGAAACTGTTGAAATGCCACCGAGGAGACTGAAGAAATCCTCCTCGGTCAGTTTAGCTGAAACCATTCCCCCGCTGCAAGTTAGTGGAGCTGGTGTTCCAACTATTATTCCTCCGAGCTCTGCGATGAGCTCAGTGAAGACTTGGACTATTCCTGAAGTCCAAGGAATTGAAGAAAATATGTCTAGGGATGTGCTTACATCCCTGGCTACTCGTCACCTTGCTTCAGTAAGTTCTCATATTCTAAATTTTCTTTCTTCCATCAATACATGTATCTCTGTGATGACTTATCATTATCTTCTTTTTTCAGCTGGTGAGTTGTTTTAACACCATTGTGAAGAAGGATGAAGCAATCAAAGCTTCTAGCTCCTCGTCTGGAGTGGAGGATGCTTTGTCTAGGTTAACCAAATCTTTGAAGGATTCCCGTCAAAAGTATGACGAGGATAAGGCTGAATGGGCGAAGAAATTGGTTGCGGTTGAGGCAGAAAATATGCAGCTGGAAAATAAAGTGAAAGATTTGGAGGGAGAGAAGAAGAAGTATGACGAGAAGCTCAAAAACTTTGGTGAGCTTGAAGAGAAGATGAAAATGGAAGAAGAAGAATTGTCCCTTCTGCGAGAAGTGAACCGCCAGAAGGAAGAGGTGGAGGCTAAATTGAAGGCCACCGAGGATCTTCTATCCGAGAAGCTCTCCTCGGAGAAAATGAAAAGAAAAATGGTGGTGAAAAAATCTTTCCGTACTGGTTGGGACAAAGGATGGGACAGGGGGGTAGCAGCAATGATGACTCAGGTGCAGTATGGGAGTTTGAAATACTTTCGAGATGGTTGGGTTGCTGCCCTGAAAGAGTTGAAGGTTAATGAGGACTCAGAACTGTTTCAACAGCATCTCCCTGGTCCTCCCCCAATTATTGAAGATGAAGAAGAGGACGAAGTTGCCTCCGAAGAATCTTCAATGGCAGTGGGTGATCCAATCCTTACTCAGCCTGCCAACGAGGAGTTTTCATCTCTGCCTGCTCCTCCTGAACAAGTTCCAACTTCAGTTGACCAACTTATTGTTCCAATCGAGCAATTGAGCTCCTCGTCCCAGCCTCCCAAGAAAGTCTTGGGAGACAAGGAAAAGGTGTGAAGTTGTTCGGTATTCTCTTTCTATTTTTCTTCTTTTTCAAGTGTAACCAAAATCTTTGTAATTCTTCATTATGATTTAATAAAATTTGAGTTCTTTTCTTCCAAATGATTGTCTCTTTTCTATCTGTACTCTGTCTTGATCTTCTTTTTGATGATTACTTTTTCTTTCTCTGATAGTTTCTGGCCAGGATGGATCTGTTATCTGCTAATGATACAAAGTTGATGCAGCAATGTCATGAATATTATAAGGCTGGTCACACAGAACTGAGTACATTAGAGGTTGCCGACATCCTTGGTCATGATGCTTCAGAGCAAGCAGTCGAAGCTTATCAGTACCTGAAGGGCTTACTTGACCGGGCTGTAGCCAACAATATGGCTTATTACAAAATGATTGAGGACCTACAAGGTACTCTCGATGAACTTCAGCAGCAATATAAAGAATCAACTGCCCTGTTGCATGAGGGGTATGAGAAGAAGTATCAGCAACTTTCTGCCGAGAAGGGCCACGAGAAGCTCATCGCTGGATATGATATCAGGGAGAGAACCCTAAAGGGTGAAATTAAAGCATGTAGACAAATTGCAGAGCTGCTGGAGCAAGAGAATAACAATTTGTAAAAAGAGTTAGCACAGTATAAGTCTGCAGCTTCATCTTCCACTGCCTTGGTACCGGTCACCGATGAAGGATTTTCATTTTTAGAAGTGGAAAATGCTAAGTTGCGAGAAGAGTTAGAGGCTTTGAGAAGAGCTGGGCCTTCTACTGATATTCGGGGACGAGGAAGAGGTTCTCGTGGGCGAGGAAGAGTTGCTCAGAATGTAGACGAGGAACAAAGTACTCAACCTGCTCGGGGACGACCAAGAGGTCTTCGTCGTACTGTTGAAGAAGCTCGTACTCAATCAGCATTGGAAAACCAACCATTCCAATTGATGGCTAAGAACCAAGCCTTGTCTTAACTGTCCAAGAAAGTGAGAGAACTGGAACAACAACTCTCTTCAAAGAAATCAATGTTGGAGACTAATGAACTTTTCATCCAGAATCTTCACGAGAAGCTTGAAAGGTCAACATTTCAATTTCACAAACAGCCCAGGGAGTTCTGGATGGATGGATACAACGAAGCATTATTCCATTTGGATGATCGTATCCAGAATGCCAATAATGAGGGCTATAAGCAAGGTTGGCTGAATGCTTTGGGCGTGCTGAAGCTCGAACAAGGACACTACTTGTGGGACTATTATGATCCTGGGGTACTTGACTTGCCCGTGCCACCGTATAATTTGGACATGGAATGGATCCCAGCTTGTGCCATTCCTCGGAGCTTAATTGTAAAATACCTCGGTGACTACAATCTTCATTCTCAGATCGAGGTATCTCGTCCTGAGCATCTACTGGACACTCCTTCAATAATGAACGTCAGAATGCTTCGAGATATTAACTTCATTAATTCTCCCCTTTGCCTAGAAGATCCTCCTGCTGGTGAGGAGCCTGTATCGAAAGCTGAAGGGAAAAAACCAATAGAATAGGAAATTCTGATGTAATAATTAGTACACAATTTAATATCAATGTAATAAATTTGTGTAATTCATTTCGAATTCAGTGAAAGAGTTTCATTTCTATTCGCAAATCTGTATTGCTATTGTCTTGTACTTGTCAAACACTTTATACTTGTGCTTTCATAACAATATTGTGTGGTTCATCGACCAACTTGGTAACAAAGTTTACAAGTATCAGTAATGTTGCTCGATCACTTAATAATAAAGTAATGAGTATAGAAATGTTTAAAAATTTTCCAACCAACCACGGTTGTTAAATTGTGCTTATCGACCAACTATAGTTAGTGAGAGTTTTTATCCCCGACTAACCATACTTGGTAAATTTTTGTCTTTTTCATAAAATGTGTCCGACCAACCAAGGTCGATAAATTCTCCTCGTCGACCAACTACAGTTAGTGGGTTTTGATCCCCGACCAACCATACTTGGTTCAGTTTGGAATATTTTGTATTTTCTGGAATAGTTTTACCTTCCGACCAACATAAGTTGGCGTATTTTGTTTCCTAACCAACCGAGATTGGCATTTTTAGGAATGTTGAAGTTGTTCTCGCCCTTTTACCAACCGGAGTTGATCTGAGTTCGAACTATCATGTCCACTTGCCCTTTTACCAAAATTGGTCTGAGCCAGTGTCAGCCTCCTAACCAAAGGAGTATCGTGTTCTCGCCCTTTTACCAACCGGAGTTGGTCTGAGTTCGAACTATCATGTCCACTCGCTCTTTTACCAACCGGAGTTGGTCTGAGCTAGTGTATGCCTCCTAACCAAAGGAGTATGGCTTGTTCTCGCCCTTTTACCAACCGGAGTTTATCTGAGCTTGAACTATCATGTCCACTCGCTCTTTTACCAACCGGAGTTGGTCTGAGCTAGTGTACGCCTCCTAACCAAAGGAGTATGGTTTGTTCTCGCCCTTTTACCAATCGGAGTTGGTCTGAGCTTGAACTATCGTCTTCTTTTTGCTGTCGAGCAGCGTAGTGTTCACACTAGTATTCCCCGAAAAACTTTCAAATAAAGGAGAGAAGATGGTGAAATATCATCGTTTTATTCATATTGATGGAACTGCTTTACATTTTACATCACTGATAATACTTGCATAGGTTTTCAGCATTCCATGCATTCTTGAATTCCTCTCCTTCTAGAGTTGCTATTCGGTAAGTTCCTGGTCGAATAATTTCTGTAACTCGGTAAGGTCCATGGCAGTTTTCTTCTAATTTATTGTGCTTCTGAATGACCTTCTTTAGCACGTAATCTCCTTCTTTTAAGTCTCATTTCTTCACCCTCTTATTGTAGAACAGAGCTGTTCGTTGTTGATAAGCAGTATTCCTAATGGCTGCCTCTTCTCTAACCTCCTCGAGCATGTCCAAATCTAACCTCCTCATCAAATCGCTGACTGGGGAATTGAAATTCAGCACTCTATGTGTTTGAAGACCCAACTCGACAGGTATTACGGCCTCACTTCCAAACGCCAGCATGTATGGTGATTCTCTAGTTGCTACTCGGGAAGTTGTTCGGTAAGCCTAAAATACTGACTTTAGCTCATTAATCCAATTAGCCTTAGCCTCACTTAGCCTCTTCTTCAAACCATTTAGTAATGTTTTGTTCGTCACTTCAGTCTGCCCATTGCTTTGAGGATAGCCTGGTGCTGAATGAACCTTCAAAATGTTTGATTGATGACAATAGGCGGCAAACTCCTCGTTATCAAATTGTGTTCCATGGTCTGTGATGGAGGCATGAGGGAGACCATATCGGCATATGATGTTCTTCCAAACGAACTGATACACCTTCTCGTATGTCATATCAATAAGTGGCTCAGCTTCTACCCACTTAGTAAAATAATCCACTGCGACGATAAGGTACTTGAATCTTCCTCGGGTCGTTGGCAGTGGTCTAACCAAATCAATTCCCCACATGGCAAATGGCCAAGGGGAAGTTATGGGTGTCAACAATGCTTGTGGAGTTCATCGGATGGAGGAAACACGTTGACATTTATCACATCTCTTAGCATAGGCTATACAATCAGCCCTCATCGTTGGCCAGTAGTATCCTTGCGTCATCACCCTTTGCAAAAGTGTCCGACCTGCTACATGGGCTCCACAGGACCCTTCATGGATCTCTTCAATCAATTCTTTGATCTCGGAGGGATGTACACATCTCTGCAAACCTGCCATAATTCCTCGTCTATACAAAACACCATTAATTAGTACATACCGAGCAACTTTAAACTTCAATTTCTTGGTAGCGAGCTTATCCTCCAGTAGTTCTCCCTCCTCAATATATACCCTGATGGGATCCATCCAAGATGGTCCTAAATCAAGGGTAATAATATTCATCGTCAGGTCTTCATCTATGCTCCGACTTTCTAGTACTTCAATTGGTATCGTTCTTCGCAGCTCGGTACGAGTAGCTGATGCTAGTCGGGACAGTGCGTCTGCTCGTGCATTCTCCATTCTTGGTATTCTGATCAACTGAATGGCATCAAATTCTTCCAATAACTCCATCACCTTTGCATGATACTTGACCATTAATTCTCCTTTGACCTCATATGTTCCCATCATCTAATTCACAATTAATTGAGAATCACTGAATACCATCACTTGTTGCGCTTCCATAATCTTTGCTAAATTAAGACCTGCTATCATGGCCTCATACTCAGCCTCATTATTGGAGGCTTTGAATTGGAATCGCAGTGCGTATTCCATGTCAATCTCGTTTGGGGTGTTCAAAACAATCCCTGCTCCACAACCTGTTGTGCAAGATGACCCATTGACATATAATCTCCATATGGGTAACCCGTCTTCAAATTTCTTATCTGACAGAGTTCCTCGGTGAAATATTTGTTGTTTCCTTTCATCCTCCCCTGATATTTTTTGCTCTTCGTCGACCATCTCTTCTCGCTCTTTTACCAACCGGAGTTGGTATGAGTTCGAATTTGATGATCTTTCTACATCCACAAGCCCTTTTACCAACCGGGGTTGGTCTGAGCTTATGTCTGTTGATTCTTTAACATCCACTCGCCCTTTTACCAATCGGAGTTAGTCTGAGCTTGTGTTTGTTGATCCTGTAACATCCACAGGTTGATCAGCGAGCAACTTTTTCTCCTCAGGGGTATCAGGATAAGTAAATTCTGCTATAAAATCTGCTACAGCCTGCCCTTTTAGTGATGATCTGGGTTCATACACAATATCATATTCACCGAGCTCTATTGCCCAGTACATCAGTCTCCCTGATTTTTCTGGCTTATGAAGGGCTTGTCTCAATGGCATGTCGGTATACACGATAATGGTATGGGCCTGGAAATATGGCCTCATTCTTCTACTTGCCTCAATTAATGCCAATGCCAATTTTTCCAGCTTTGGGTATCTGATCTATGCACCTCGAAAAGCCTTACTTGTGTAATAAATTGGCTTCTGGACTCTATTCTCCATTCTGATCAATGCCGAGCTGACTGCATTCTCTGATACTTCCAGGTACAAGTACAACTTTTCTCCCATTACTGGTCTGGACAACAGTGGAGGTGCTCCCAAATATTTATTCAAGCCTTGGAAGGCTTTTTCACATTCATCATTCCATTCGAAAGTTTTTCGAAGTGTTTTGAAAAATGGGAGGCATCTATCAGTTGCTCGGGATACAAATCTGTTGAGCGTTGCAACTCGTCATGTAAAACTCTGCACCTCTTTCTTCATCGTTGGAGATCGCAACCCTAAAAGAGCTTTGATCTTTTCTGGATTCGCATCAATGCCTCGCTGGTTGACGATGTACCCGAGGAACATTCCTTCTCGTACTCCAAATGTGCACTTCGTCGGGTTGAGCTTCATTTGGTATTTATCCAGTTGATCAAAGGTCTGAGCTAAGTCAACTAGATGATCAGCAGCTTTCTTGCTCTTTGTCAGCATATCATCGACATAGACTTCCATATTGCAACTGATTTGTTCGGTAATAAACTTGTTCATCAACCGCTGGTATGTCGCTCCTGCATTTTTCAAACCAAAAGGCATAATATTATAACAATAAGTTCCCCTAGGGGTAATAAAAGAAGTACTTTCCCTATCTTCAGGTTTCATTTTGATCTGATTGTAGCCAGAGTAAGCATCCATGAAGCTGAGCAGCTCGTGTCCCGAGGTAGCATCCACTAGTTGATCAATTTTGGGCAATGGAAAGTGATCCTTTGGGCATGCCTTGTTGAGGTCAGTGAAATCAACACACATTCTCTATTTATTGTTTTTCTTCTTTACCATCACCACATTTGCTAACCAGTCTGGATATTTCACATCTTCAATGAATTGGGCTTTCTGGAGATTCTCGACCTCCTCTTATATATCTTGATTCTTCTCGGGACTAAATACTCTTCTTCTCTATTTTACAGGCTTGATCTCCTTATTCACATTGGGCTCATGACATAAGAAGTTTGGATCTATTCCTGGCGTGTCTTCATGACTCCATGCAAAAGTTTTCTTTCTGTTTCTCAAGAAAGTTATCAACTCCTGTTTTATTGAAGCATCCAATGACGAACCTATCTGAGTTGTTCGTTCAGGATGTTCATCGTCCAGAATAACATTTTCTGTAGATTCCACCACCTGTCGTTTTACAAGTTGGGATTCATCTCTAGGATCCAGTGTTTCAATTTCTGTACCTTCATCCACCTGGTAGGTAGTAGTCTTTTTCCTTGACTCTTCAAGCTCCTCTTGCTCGGCGGATGAATAATAGCATTCCCGAGCTACTTTTTGATCACCTTTAACAACTCATACTCCAAAATTTGTTGGGAATTTTAAGCACTGATGTACTGTGGATGCAACTGCTTCAAACTTCTTCAAACCAACCCTTCCCATGATGATGTTGTAAGCTGATTACACATTTTTATCCATCACAAAGAAGCGTATTCTTTCTGTTCGACAAGCAGGCCAAGTTCCAATGAATATATCCAACTTGATTGTCCCAAGTGGAAAAACCTTCTCGTCAGCAAAACCCAGGAGAGGTCTGTGATACGGCTCCAATTGAGATAATTTTAAATTTAAATTGTCAAAGCATGAGTAGAACATGATGTCTGCCGAGATACCATTATCTACTAGAACCCTTGAAATAATTACTTCTTTCATCCTCATTTTGATCACCAAAGGGTCGTCGTGAGGGTAAAGAACACCTGCAAGATCGTTTTTTAAAAAACCAATGACTAGCTTCTCTTTGTTTATCTTCCTCGGGCGATCCTCCTCAGCCAAATTTATCCGTTGAATGTATGAGCAAGCCTGAGCCTCACCGAGGTAAGCTTTTCTTTCTGCAGTAAGATCTCCTCCTCCTGCATCTCCACCTGTAATAACATTACAATCAAATGTTCCAAAGCGTATCGAAAATACCTCTCGTTCTGGCTGCCTTGGTTTCTTAGGAAGATCGGGGTCATCATCTGTATCATCTTCATGGTTTCTCTTCTTTTTCTCCTCTGCTCGTCGAGGAGATCTAGATCTCTCTCTAGTTCGGTAATTATTTTTTCTTTCACCTCCCCGATCAACATACTTTGCCAGCTTTCCTCTTTGGATGAGTGTTTCAATCTCGTTTTGAAGAGCTATGCAATTTTTGGTCATATGGCCATGATCCTTATGGAACTCGCAATATTTCTCCCTATTCCTCGTGTCAAAGTCTGACCTCAGTTTCTTTGGCCACTTTACTTCCTCGTTGTTCTTGATTTCTTCCAAGACATGATTGATACCCATTTTCAAGGGAGTATAATTATCGAATTTCTTCAGGACTTCCCATGACGACTTATTATTCTTGGAATGCTTATCACCTCCATTGCCCTTATACTCTTTCTTCTTAGATTTGTCGACTTCCACCTTGGTTTCTTTATCCATATTCTTCTTTGCAGCCATAGCCTCCTCGGCATTCATGATTTTGGCCACTTTTGCCATCAACTCTGACATAGTTGTAGGTGGATCTTTCGCCAAAGTGTAATATAACTTGTTAGGCAACAACCTATCATTAAGGCGGTGATTTCTGTCTTCTCTTCATAATCTATGACTTTCAGCTTCTCATTATTGAAACGAGGTATGTAATCTCTAGTACTCTCACCAAATTTTTATCTAACACTTAACAAGTGTGCTACTCATTTTACTGGCTTTGCTCCAAAATAGAAATTGCCGATGAACAACTCGGCCAATTGAAAGAAAGTTGAAATCTTACCCCGAGGAAGATTGTTGTACCATATTTGGGCAGATCCAGTAAGAGTTCCTGAGAATGCTCTGCATCTCATCTCGTCGGGGACATCATAGATGTCGGCAGCAGCTTGATATTGCTCTACATGGAGAACAGGATTTGTCTTTCCATCGTATTTGGGGGTCACCACAGGGGCTTTAAACTTTGACGGTGTAGGAAAATCCACAATGGCCAGGACAAAAGGTGTCCCTTGAACAAAAGTTCGTTGTAGGGGATTCTTCGCCTTAGCCATTTCTCCCAATCTATCCTCCAACCGCTGAATGGACCCTTTCCACGCATCATTTCCTTCCTCGGGCCTATTAGTTCGAGCAATTTATTTTTTTGAAGTGGCCTCTTGAGATCTATCTTGACGAGCAACCGATCGTGATTGTGCTGATCCCTCTCTTAGATCTGATGGTTGTCGGAAACTCCTCGACATAGTCTTAGGTGGACTCCTATTCCTCCTAGGGCCTAATCGACTGAAAGGAGACACCCTGCTCAGTCTTTCCAAGGCATTGGGTCTCTCTGGAGAGAGAGTGATACGTTGATCAGTATCTGTAGCCCGTATTGACGAAGTTCGCCCAGGTTGATAAGAGAAATCATCAGATTCCTCATTACGATACGCATCTGTACGCCTGGATCGTGAAGAAAGTAAATAGGTTTGCCTTTGACCACTTCGCTGTCCCGAATGTGCAGGTGCACCGCCATAAAGGGTTTGTATGAGCTACCGCATTGTCTCTTGTATGGCAGTTTGTCCTTGAGCCAGATTTGTCATAATTTCGGCCAGATCTGGAGGTGCAGAAGGATTTGGAAGATTTTCAGCATTTCCAGCGTTTCGATTGCTGGATTCCGGGTTATCTGCCATTGATAATGAATGATTTTTGGTGAAAAACAATAACAATAATCGCTTCCCACAGACGGCGCCAATCTGTTGATGTAAAAAATTAGATTACTTCTAATTATTCAATCATAGATAAATATAAATGAGACAAAGAATTTTAAAGTGGTTCAGCCTTATAAGAATGGCCTACGTACACGGTTTCTGTTATTGCCAAGTGTTTTTGGATTTCTCGATATGTAATTCTATCCAGAAAATCCCGTCCCCTTGAATGAGGGTGATACAATGTATTTATAGCCCTTAGGTTATCATGTGAAAGGGTGATACATTAAATGATATACATATGAAAGGATGATACATTTAATGCCCTTTAAGCGTGTGCATCAATGATAAGCATTCAATGAATAGTTGAACTGTTGATTATCTGGCAATCAACGTTGTGGCCGAGATGCAGCTCGGACTGCCTTAGTTGCTCGTTGTTCAGGAGTTCCTCGGAGCGTATGAGTTCCTCGAAGCGTATGAGCTGGTCGGAGTACACTTGCTGCTCGGAGTGAGTATGACTTGGTCGGGGAAATAAACCTCCTCGTTGCTATTGTGCCACGTAGATCGACACGTGTCTTCTTATGATTCGTCTATATCAGCATATTAATTTTGGTATCAACAACCCCTCTCTTGTGTGCAATTTTAATCTTATAACTAGGAAGCTATGAGTTCATATGAGTCAACAAGAAAGCTATGGACCTGGTTTTAAACAATAACTAGGAAGCTATAATACCTGGTCTTAAACAATAACTACGAAGATATTTACATCATCTGATCTTTGTTTTGTTTTGAATTATTATTTTATGAGTTTTCTATTAAGTAACACTTTAAGTGTTAGGCCAAATAACGAAGCTATGAGATTATATATTGAGCAGTTCATATATTTTAGTACTTATTGCTGAATGTATAAGTTGAGCAGTTCATATATTCTAGTACACATTATTATACCCTCTTAAATGATCATAATAATTTGTACCAGATCATGGTAAGTGTTAGCTACCACACATATATGTAGAATCTCATTATCAACTGCTTCATTCATTCATTGTTTTTTTAAAGGTCTATTAGTGGGGATTCTTTAAGGAGGTACGTGTTGTGTTGCGAGTGAGTCTTGTATAAAAGAGTTGTTATTAGCTTCAGACTTAAATAGGATTGGTAATGGAAATGGAAGTGATGAATGGAAAATTCTTATAGTAGAAAATGGAGTGGAGATTTCAAAAATAAGGTTTGGTACTTCCTTTCACACTTTTTATAGTCAGTGGTTGATAAAATCGGTTTCTCTCGAATAATTTATTATCGTGGCCAATGCCATTGAGGATACAAAGGTGAATTTTAATCAATTGAAATATATGGACATTGTTTACATTGACCAGCTTTTTGGATCAAATGTCGACTGAACGATGCAAGATTCTTTATCAGATGTCAGCTGACCGATGCGAGGTTATGGTTTACCGACATTTAGGGTCAAATGTCGGTTGACTGATGTTTAGTATCAATAGATGTTTAGGATCAAATGTCGACTGACCGATATGAGATTCTTGATCAGATCTCGGTTGATCGAAGTTTAGGATCAACGTATGTTTAGGATCAAATGTTGGTTGACCAACGTGAGATTCGTTATCAAATGTCGGCTGACTGAACTTGAATTAGTGATTGGTTATAAACCAAAGAAATAATGAAATGAAGAAACAAACTCAATCTAACAAATGCATATTATCACCATGAATATCACTATATATCCAAAAACTGTATCGCACTCGCATGGTGTTATGTGATGCTGAGGTTCTAATTTTTTTTTTCAATCAAGACTAACTTCTTTATTTATTAAAGCGGACTTAAAAAACCTATAAACAGAAGCAGAGCTCAAGTAAAATGATTCATTCTACAACCCCTAGGATGACAACAATATCAATGAGTGATACAAATATATCCATCAGATCAGAAAATAGCTATCAGGGAGAATAATGTCATAATAACCGAATAGTTTGAGAAATCTAGAACTAGAAACAAAATCTTGACTTATTTTTTCTAGTAATAAAGAGTAGAAACTTACGTTTTCATTGCCATTGTTGGATCAGTATTACCCTCCCATCATTCAGTTATTAACTTTGGAATTTTCCACGATCGTGGCAGTAAACAACCAATATCATATATGATTTCTCTACGGCAAGACCATACAAGCTTTAATGCCTCAAGAGTCCCTATTACTGCTCCTCTTGGATCTCTAGCTGTCCCAAACTAGTGCTTATATGGGGGTCCTATTGTTCTTGCTCTCACTCCATCATAATTAGTTCCATATGCGGAGGTGCGGAATTTTTTTTTAAGTTTAACATTTAAGTAAATAATATACTATAGAGAAATTCCTTATAGATACAAGAAAGTATAATATGATATTCCATCTATATAATATGAGATTCCACAACACCACTATTCGGGTCCATTAGTATATGATGTCCATGCTTGCTTTCTTTTATAAGTGAACAATAGTTCAATTTAATTTATGTCATCAAAATGTGAACTAGTTACCACGTCATATTAATGGAGATAAGAGATAACAATAGTTCCATTTAATTCATGTCATAAAAAATGCATAATCTATTTGAGGGATATAGAGATAATATTTGAATGACCTCAAACAACATTGGTTTTTTAAAGGCCTGAACATAATTAAGTGGTTTGAAAACTACCAGGCATAACCAAGTCAAGTCAGACATTTGATTTAACACAATTTAATGGTTTGAAAGTAATTCATAATGTAAAATTCAACCTAATATGAGCACTAGCAAACCTAATATGAGCACTACCAAAACATGCATAAACTAATCAATTTTGAAAATCAAGTCCGACGAGGACACAATTACTTCTCTCAGGTTACCATGGTACCTTTGGGAGTATTTGTGTCTCAATTTATGCTACTTCATCATTGTTTTCAATTTTGATCCTCAAAAGGTGAGTTTAAACCCCAAACAAGTATAAACAATCAATAATTCTAACTTGAATGGCATGAACAACTTGCAGAGAACATGAATTAATTAACACAAAAAACATATCAATCATTCTTACTAAAATTCATACAAACTATTAAACAAATATTCTCGTAGATTAATCTAAACGATATACTACAACAACCAATAGACAATCCAGGTTTTCAATTAGATCACCCTCAACCTCCTACGACCACTACAAATCAACCCGATACAAAAATGAATGAAATATGTAACATCATTAAATGTTAAAATTTATGAAAAGAGTGCATACATACCACATGAAATAGTACACTCATCACTGGTGGCGCTAGCTTGATTAGCATTGCACTTTATACCTAATTCAAACAAAACACATTAATTCCCCTATAACCAAAACACAAAATCAAAGTAACAAAAATTAATTATAATTATAAACACTCAGGAAGATCCATAATATGATTCTTAAAAAGAGTACAGTTGTCCATAACGATTTGTGCATCAAACAATCTAAAGATAAACATCATTCCACTTCTTGATTACGAAACTCTTTGATTTCTAGGAAGAAGGGCATTAGCAACAAATTGGGGTATTTTTTAGAAAACATTTCTCGCAAAATATGCATTTCGGAAGGTTTTCTTCTGCATTTCTATACACAAAAAATAATGTTTCCTACAAGGTTCCCTAAACTTGGATAGGGGAAATGCCATTAAAATTGTTAATGTACGAGTATAAATTAACACGTTGGATAACCTAACCCTTATTGATAAAAAGGATCTTATTTACAAAAATTTCAAAATCTACTAGATGACCTAAACCTTGTTGATAAAAAGGATTTTATTTACAAAAAATCCATTATCTATACTTTATTCATGGCATGGTCACTGGGATATCTAGACTCAAACATTACAACCATGAGTTAACGATAAAATCAAAATTTGAAACTGCCCAAGATTTCATAATTTCCTAAGATCCCATTATGAATAAGTTCACATATAAGTCAATGCTTTAATAAATGAATATGTGATCTTTTTAGTTTTAAGCAGGTCATATAAATGAAAAGGATTTGGAATTTCAAGAAAGTCTAAACCTAGAACATTTAAATAAAATCATTTAGTGCTAGACTTAATGATACCAAATAAAACATATTCATATACGTTAGAGGTAAAAAATTAGAAATCCATATGCCATATTTCCAAGTATAAACTGACATTTGGATCTTGTGTTTTATGGCTCGAGTGAAGGTGGTCGAGTTGGGTTCTTATGATATAATGAAGAAACAATTACTATTATATTATTATAAGTAATTTCTACTGTAATAAAAACTCCAACTATCCTAATAACCAACCAATTACATCAGCAAGACATCAAATTACTTTTATATTACCTTTAATTTCATTTTAATATCAACCAAACAAGGAAATTGACAATCAATATATAAAAAAACTAATTTGATGTCTTTAACCATAGAATCTCATTTTGATAATTTCCAATTACCCTTACCCCCAATTTTTGAAACGCTAAGTAACTAGCAACCTACACCACCATAATCTCACCATAACCAAGAAAAAAGGAAACACGACTTAACTTCAGTGAGCGCCGGTGAGATATCTAGGGCGAGCGACGGTGGTAGGGTATCAGTCTAGGGCAAGCGACGGTGGTAGAGAGCAAGGTGGGTGAGTTTTTTTCTGGGTAGAGAAACAACAAGCTCAGGTTTTGTTTTACTTTTTATTTTTTGTTTTATTTATAGGAGGTTTCATTTCTATGCATAAGGTTGGAGTTAAAATTGTGAAGATTGGAAACTAAATTATTTCAACCGTCTCATAAGGTGGACTATTTGAGATGGCTCTTAATATGCTGTCTCATTTGCCTCACTTTATAAGACGGTTGCGTTTACCAATCAGAAATAATATTAGTTTTTGAGATGGTTATTTTTTCCCGTCTCAAAACGTATGCTAAAAGGGACTAAAAAATAAGTTGTCTCAAAAGCCTCCGTCATAAAAGCTACTTTTTTGTAGTGAATTTTTACCCATAAGAGGGCTAGACTCTGTTTGCATGATTGTTTTATTTTCTTGTGTGCGTATGAACCTACCTGTATGTACCATTTCTCTTATCTATTATTTCTTATACATATATAACTCATGCTTGTATCACTATTCACACACACACTTATAAAAATTCTCCATATACACTTCACACCAGTTGAACCTAGGATCACTTATATCCACATGTTGCCCATATCACTTCGAAATCCATGCTTAGGTGTCATTAACACACACCTACACATATCACACTTATATATATCCATGCTCACTCACACTTATCACACACCACTTGTAGTTGATCCATGCTTAGGTTCACTACCACCCACTCACTTGTAGATAATTACACACCACTAGCTCTGACATAATCCATTCTTAGTATAGATTTACTTACTTGTACAATATACCCTGTTTGGCATGATGCTTATCAATAAAGATACTCTCTCCATAAGATTATAATCAAGAGTCATGCATACTGCCCACTGCATCACCAAAGAGCGTTGCTTTTGACCAAATTTTATCCCGTTTCTGGGGGGTCACTTTTTGATGGCCACTGGTCTAACAGGGAGCAGTTAGACTAAGCAATATGACTCTCACCCTCCATTAGATAAGTACCTTCGGCGTATATCAAACGGTTCCCCCCGCATCATAGCGCTTGACCAAAGTCATGACGAGAGGTATATCGCAGGGAACTGATTCACGTACGTCGAGTATATAGAATTCTCTCTCATAGGTACTATCCCTACAAGGTATGTAGTGAGGAAATTCATGTACACTCAGTTATATCAAATAACTTGTCCACACGTATCGATTTCCCTCAAAATCAATGCATATATCATGGAAGTCATGCCAACGGGGGGAACACCTTCCAGTTAACCCAACAACTGCATACCCGCATATAAGTGTCAAACCTAGGTCACTCATATTGAGTATGTCGATTTCAACTCGAAACTCTGCAGAAATGTCGGGTCGGTATGTCGCAAAATTTTTCGCGCAATTTTTAAAATGGGATCCACCCTATGAGCCTGATAACAAGTCCAACCATAATTTTTACATAATCAAACCCAATTTTTCCAGGCTTCGATCCCGTCGGGTAATTCTTTTTTCATATAGGTAAACCTAATAAATGATAACCTAACAAACATAATAATAATCATGCTGAGACCTATCTCTCATTTTTTCCTTCTTTGATTTCCAAAAGTGTCCAAAAATGTTTTTCCTCCTTTATCAAAAATACCAAAAATATTTTTTCTAAAAATATTTTCCTTCTTTTTACCCAGAAAAAAACATTTTGTCCTCATCTTTTCAAAAAATGTCAAAAACATTTTTCCTCCTTTCCTTCTTTTGCAAAAAATAAATCCCATTTTTTCTCCTTCTCAGGTCGATCGCATACCCTTGGCCTAGTTCCCTAGTAGCTTTGGTCTTCATTCGAACCACCTCGAAGATCCGTTAGTCAGCTCACTTACTCCGAGTCAAGAAATCGTCTGCCCTCCATGGAGAACACAGACCAGATGCTGAATATGTAATCAGATTTGTTGACGATCCTACCCCAACTTACTTCCAATATTGACAACCTTTAAATCGAGGTTTATGAGATGCAACAAATTCGAGTCCCGGTCCCCAAAGAGCCCTAATTCCTCTTACCTTGCGCTATGGGTCCACCCATACCTGAGCCTATTTGGGTTCCCGAGAATACCAGCATGCTCCAGGTGTTCCTCCTACTAATGGGCCACCACCAGCTCAGTTTCCTATGTCGAATCTTTCCCAGTCAGGGGCTAACTTACCTGTGACCATAGATCCAAAGGAGGAAGAGTTGAATAAGGTCAAGTAAGGCCTTAATATGTTGATCGAGAAATTCAACCAAGTTAGACTCTCTGGAAACTACATGGACTACACTCACATGTCTCCCTATCCTAAAACAGGGGTACTGAAAAAGTTTAAGATGCCCAACATCGAGAAATTTAAGGGTAGCAGATCCCTGATCGTTCATCTCCGTCTTTATCACCGAGCCATGACTCTCTTAGGGGCCTCTGAGGAAATAATGGACCAAATGTTCCAACAAACCTTAAAGGATAGTGCTCTTTATTGGTTCTTACCTCTCGAGGAGTCCAGAATTCACAGTTGGGAAGATGTTTCCCATGGGTTCAAGTCACAATAAAAGTACAATGAAGAATTATAGGTTACCTGTCATGATTTAAAGTTACTCAAGAAGAATCCTTGGGAGTCAATCAGTAACTTCATAGTAAGGTGGAGAGAGAAAGCAGCCACCATGACCAACTGACCTTCTAAAGAGGAGCAAGTCATCATTGTGAAGAAGAACTTCTTACCCGATATCCGAGCAACGATGGGAGGACATTACTACCCTCATTTCTGAGACCTCCGAGAAGTAGGAGTGGAGATCGAAGAAGGACTTGACAAGACATAAGTGGAGCCAAAGAAAGTATCTGGACAATTCGCTCCTAAAAAGTTTAAAAAGCCAGTCAGTATCACAGTTTCAACCATCAACAACATCTCTCAGCCTACCACTGCATGGGCACCAGAAAGCTTACCTAACCCAGTTCGGAAGGAATACACCGAGTATCATGCTTCCCTCTCCAAAGTTTACCAAGCCCTCTTGGGCCGAAACCTTATCAAACCATTGGACCCTCGTCCATTACCAAACCTACTTCCTAGAAATTTCAAACCAGATGTCCATTGTGGATTTTGCCAAACTGCTGGCCATATTCGTAAATGTGATCCAAGGATTGATTGATCGGGGTGTCATTGCCCCACCAACCAATCCTAAACCAAACACTACCCACAATCCCCTCCCGAATCATACAAATGCCATTTTCCTCGAAGAAAACCCCCCAAACCCCAAATTTAACCCATCAACCCAGATCATACCAAACAAATCCCTAATTATACCCATATACTCTCCTAAACCCCTTGAAATATGCCCATACTTTTTGAGAATTCCGTGTGATATCGATTTAAATAAATTCAAAACTTTCCAAGTTAGCCTTATGTAATCAGTGTTAAAAATCAAAACAAATTAATCCAGCCCCTAAACATGCAACTACATGTGTGTGTGTGTGTGTGTGTGTGTCAAACCATCACAAATAAAATTGCTAACTTGCAGATTTAAGAAAAAAAAACTTCAGGAGAAACCTTTATTTCATTATAATACTTACAATGATTACAGTGAAATCCGCAATGAGTTAACCGCAGAAAACCCACATAGTCTGTCGCCTAGAGTGAGCAAGAGCCACAACTCCAATTTAGCCCAGGAATACCCATGAGCACTCCCTGTCGACACTCACTCGTCTTCAGCCTAATACTCCCCTCAAGATCACCTAGATCATCACTCTACAAGAGAAACTTGACACAAAATTTGTTCTCGGGTTCTAAAGTAACTCACATAAACTATTGGGATCTCGTGAATTAAAAACAAAAGGGATTAAAGCCCTAAAACTGAGAAGACAAAGTATTCTGCCAAATCAGTTTCGTCTATTGAAAATTCTCAGGTCCTCTTGTCAAAAATGATGTTGGAAAATCTAATTTTTAGGAAATTTAAGGCGACGCGTCGCTCGAGCGAAATAGGGTGTCACTCGAACAATAAGGAGATGTCATTATAATGACTTTGCGTGACTTCGCGCGACATGAGGATGTCGCTCGAACGAGCTCCTATGTCGCTTGAACGAGCTCCTATGTCGCTTGAAATAAATTTTCAAAAAAAAAAATTTAATCTCAAAAATTATCTTACAGGTCTTGTAGAATAAATTTTGACGAAACACTCCACACCAACACTTAAAAAATATTTTGGAAAAATATCCCAACACATTTATATGAATTGTTAAGGGACTTAAAAACAACCTTAGAAAAATCTGTTTCATGGCGGCTTTTTTTATTGAAGAACTTTGATATTCAAACCCGTCTTTATGCGTGAATGACCTTGAATTATTCTTCGACTATTGCAGCGGTATATGACATACTCAATTGATTACGGATAATGTAAAATAATGTCCTAACAAATCTACCCATATGTCTATGCCGGAACAAAATAGAAAACATTTGAATTATCAAATCAAAAAACCTATACAAATCTAATACCCTCCCATGATTCCAAAACTGAAAAGGTACTATAGATGCAAGTCCAAAACTTTTCTTCAAAAAATCTTCAACATCAAATATTCAAATCTTTAATCATTTCTCATCAGGGTGTGCAAAATAACGATCTTCAATTGTGTAACAAAACACATCAGACAAAGAAAATATCAAGGCGACGCATCGAGTTTGAAATGATATAAGAATAAATCGATCAATATAATCAAATCTCCCCCATAATGCAAAAACTCCCCCGTAATCTGTTATTTCCCTTTTTATTTGACCGAAATAGATAAGAAAATGAATAAACAAAACAAACATGGAGTTGTCACGACAAAAATACATTACAAATATGAATCAAAGTACGCTCATGCAAAGTGTAACTCAAAAGATTCCACAAACTATTTTTATTTTTTAATTTTTCATACAAAATGCAAAAATAATTTTACAAAGCTCACACACCATGAATTTACACTAAGACAACCAAATCATGGAAACATAATGAATGGGTGTGAACATATTCGATAGGCAAATCAAAGCAATCAAACATAACATATGTGCATAATGAATATGTATACTCCTAACGAATGAATCTCAAAATTGTCCTTAGGTGTTGAAAGTGTTTAATTTAAATGACATCAACTCAATTAATCAACACATCAAGGTCAAGAATGATTCCCACACCAATAACGTCTAAAACTATGTAATTGCTTTTTTATGACATTGTTAGGACGTGAAAACCCGTTTTTCATTTCTTTCCATCCAAACTCCCTCGTAAATAATATTCATCTTTTTCCTTTTTAGGTGACCCCTTTTGGCATATTTATCATTTTATTGCCTTTAAATTTTTTTCAGGCTCTTTTAAACATTGACTTTCACGATGAGTTAATTTTGTACTCTCGTAGCCCTTTCTCGTGATTCACTCATCATACTTCATTGCAATTAATACTCATGGTAAATGGTTCTTACATGCACTACTTACATTGTCAAGTTTTATCGCATATGGTTCATTTTAAAGATAAAATTGACATGACAACACTTCGACCAATATGTGATAAACAAGTACAATAATCAAATAAATTCGTGCAAGTGTGCATTAAAGGAACTCATGAATCAAACATGTTGGAAATAACAACAATTCACATATCAATGACTCCAAACATTGTATAGCGCATGAATGAAATGATGGCACATATCAAAACACGGTCAAATTATCATATGGATATGGAATGAAATTGTCACTTGATCATCCTGAATGTCCATTCATATACAGTGTAAAACAAAACACAAAACTCTTTTTGAATTTTTTCAAAAATTTAATCGAAACTAAAATCTTTTTGTATTTTTCAAAAGTTTTCAAAAAAACTAATACAAAAAGTATACAAGTCATAACACTAGAAAGAATATATCATGAAATATGACTAGCGTATGACAAACATTCGAACACAATCATCTATATGATATAGCAAGAGAAGAATCATGTGCAAGAAATTGAGAATCAACAAGTTTAACATCTAGTACATCTAAAAGTGATTCCCTAACCCAAATAGGTATGCAACAACGCATAGGGATTTTAGGAATCAAGGGAACACTAGATTTCAACTTCCTAGGACTTTTTCGAAGATCAAAACAAAAATTCCTAAGGTGACCTTTCCTACCATAACATGAACATGACTGAACGGGTTAAATGACACTGATGGGTTGACCTTTTCTAACGTCCTTGGGATTTATGAAACCTCTAAAATAAATAATGGTCTTGGCTTTAACACTCAAAACATGATAACACGACGAGCCACTACCATTCCTACCAACACTACTCGAGTTTGTCAAATCATTTTTATGTCCAAAATTTGTTACCCAATCAAAGAATTAGACTCTTCCAATTTTAGGGACTATTTCTCTAAATTTTTAATAACTCCTACAAGGTTATCACGTTTGTTCTTAAAATATGCACACTTATCCCTAAGAGTCTTCTCACGTGCCACAAACTCATGGAGTAAAATATTTTTATCCACTTTGGCACAAACAGAAATCCTAAAATTTTTAAAGTCATCTAATTCTTTTTTCTAAAAATAGGAGTCTATCATCACTCTCCTTTTTAGACAATTTGAACGCATTAAAGTCAGGGTCCAAAGAAACAAATTTATCATGATAGAAATCTCTTTGATCTTGAACCGTTTACAAAAGACCCATAGCGGATTTAAAATGACAATTTTATTTTTACAAAATATCAATTCTTTTAGCTAACGTCAAATTCAAACTATTTAAATCATTAAAACTCTGACTCATGTCATCAAGGGGAGGCATCCGATTACCTAAGTGCTCCATTGAAAAAATTGCGATTTTTCACAAAACAGATTTTTCAAAAAAGATCAAGATCACACAAATTTTACAAAAAACAAGGATCACTTAATAACTTATAGACACTCGATCTGATACCAATTTGAGAATTCTGTGTGCTATTGATTTACATAAATTCACAAATTTCCAAGTTAACCTCATTTAATCAGTGTCAAAAATCAAACCAAATTAATTCAGCCGCTAAACAAGCAACTACGTGTGTGTGTGTGTGTGTGTGTGTGTGTGTGTGTGTGTGTGTGCACGCCAAACCATCATAAATAAAATTTATAACTTGCAGATTTTAGAAAAAAACCCTTTCGGGTAAAACCTTTATTTCACTATAATACTTACAATGATTACAATGAAATCAGCAATGACTTAACTGCAGAAAAGCCACATAGACCATAGCCTAGAGTCGGCAAGAATCGCAACTCCAATTCAGCCGAGGAATACCCACGAGCACTCCATATCGATAAGCAGTCATCTTCAGCCCAATACTCCCCTCAAGAGCACCTAGATCAGCAATAGAGATCCTCTTTACAAGAGAAAATTAACACCAGATGTGCTCTTGGGTTCTAAAATAACTCACATAAACTATTAGGATCTTGTGAATTGAAAACAAAATGGATTAACGCCCTAAAAGTGAGAAGACAAAGTATTCTGCCATAGCAGTTTTGTCTATTGAAAATTCTCAGGTCTTCTTCTCAAAAACGAAGTTGGAAAAACTAATTTATAAAAAATCTAAGGCGGCGCGTCGCTCGAACGAAATAGGGTGTCGCTCAAACGAGAAGGCGATGTTGTTAGAATGAGTTAGCGCGATATGAGGATGTCGCTCGAACGAACTCCTCTATCGATCAAATGATATTTTAAAAAATAAATTTTTAATCTCAAAAATTCGCCTACAGGTCTTGTAAAATAAATTTTGATGAAACACTCCACTCGAACACTTAGAAAATATTTTCAAAAAATATCCCAACACATTTATATGAACCGTTAAGGGACTTAAACATAACCTTACGAAATCTATCTCATGGAGGCTTTTCTTGTTGAAGAACTTTGATATTCGGATCCGTCTTGATGCTTGAATGATCTTGAATTATTCTTCAATTGTTGTAGCGGTATATGACATACTCAATTGATAATGTACAATATAAAATAATGTCATTACACTTTCTCCTACACCCTACCAACTTCGCCGATCAGGCTATATCACTCCTTATCAGAGCATGCATCACTGTCCATGCCCGTTCTGGAGGTAAAGATATAGAATTGTCATAAGTATTGAACTAACTCCCATAGTTAGGACTGAAATTTCCATCTCAGATGATCGTTGACTGTTATAGATTTAGTGTGTTGTTCTGCTCGAACATGGACCCGAGAGTCAAACAATTGGGTGGTACCGACTGATGAAGTCAGTTTAGATGATGTGGTCCAGATCATGGTCAATTTATTTCAACATATCGATAATATTTGCAGTATATCCGAGTTACTCGATGCTTTGAAACTACAAGGGCATCTAGTCCCTTCGCTTTTACATCTCCCCATTGAATATGAGGATTTATATGAAGAAGCCGTTGAAGTTGTGGAATTTATTGACTTTTCATGGAAAGATAATGTCATTGCTATCGGATGGGGGGACAAATTCAATAATTTAGAGAACGGTTCGAAAAAGGCTAGTCTGATAGTCAGCATATGTGGGATGATATCATTTAAGGAGCTACTAGGAGAGATCAACAAAGTGGTTGAACAAACTGAGATCGATGAGGAAACAGGGTTTCTATTTTTCCCCTCTTTTGCGAACCACATGACCAGGTCAGGGATGCACTAATAAACCCCAAGCCTACAACCATCAACAAACAACAATGGAAAGGGTGTTGAGAATCTTCCTATGCTAGAAATGACCCTTGGGGAAAGAAAGATCCTCGATCGGTTGAAGAAAACCTAAACCAACGTCACTTTATGGGGACTCTTTATGTCTTCCCAGCTGCATCGGAATGCTTTGATCAAGCTACTCAGGGGACCCACAGTTCCTCCTTCTACCACGCCAGAAGAAGAAGTGAATTTGGTCGGATCTCTAACCTGTACTAGAATGTTCTCCTTTTCTGAAGTTGAAATCCCTAAGATTGGTTAAGACCACAATTATGATCTCAAAATCTCTGTTGAAGTCATGGCAAAGACTATATCGCTCTCTCTTATCGATAATGGGTCATCTTTGAATGTCTGCCCATTAAGAACCCTCAATTGCTTGGGACTAAAATTAAGCGACCTTGCTCCAACCTCTCTCGCAGTTTGTGCCTATGATCACACCCGCTGAGAAGTGATAGGAACCATAAATCTTGCAATAAAGGCTGGCCCTATAAATATGGTTATTGAATTCCAAGTCATCGATATCCCAGCTTATTTCAATCTACTGCTCGAACGACCATGGCTCCGTAGAATCAAGGTGGTGTCTTGTTCCCTTCATAAAAAACTAAAGTTCTTCACCAATGGGTAGGTCATCGCCATCTTGGGTGATGATAACAATGCCAAGAATGCAAGCCCCAGCAATTCAGTACTAGAGATACAACACGGGACAAATAATATGCTTATGTGAGGTTTCTGAGATGAACCACTTCTACTCCTAGCATGGGACGATTTCAAAGATAGGGTTTGACCAGAATATAACCCTCATGGCAACATCAATGTAATCCAGAAGTTCAATAAGATGCACTCTATGCCTGGACTGGGGCTGGTACAAAGACAAGAAGGGATACTTGAAGCCATTATGTTGAAGAAGGCTTTTCCTCCCTGTGGCTTGGGTTATCATCTATCGGCATAAAAAATCAGAATGATCTGTCATCCTTGATTAAAGATAATCTTAGAAAGTGCCAAGACTATCTCGAGAGATTCCTTGAACGGAAGATTCATTAGAGAAGTTAAAGATTTCCCCATCTATGTCTTTCCGGAACCGTGTTATGATCATGTGGACAAGAAGGTGAAACCTGGAATGGAAATCTTTCTCCAATAAAGCTACACATGGGACGAGGGTTCCCTGCATCAAGTGAGACCACTCATGGAAAGACCATAGTTGATATCGGATATTCTAAGGGAAGTAACTCCGAGGATTTATTGAATTTACAAATAGGGGATACATCGTCGGATCCATCCCGTCTGATCAAAGCTGCCAATGCACCTCTCCTCAAATGGCATGATGCACCGCTACCACCTGTTGATATTCAGCTTAACCCTGATGTTTATCCTCCTTCCTCTTCTCTAGTTGTTCCTCTTTACTCTGATGTAATCGAAACCTCCTTTGATGAGGTTCTCAATGTTATTTTTCCTATTAAGTAAATAAACAAAGATTTTGAGTATCTTGTTGTGCGTAACATTAATTATCTTGATTCTAATTAAACTCTTGATGATGATAATTTTGCAAATGAGAAATTCTTAACTGATCTAAATAAGGTTAACAACAAACAACATAACCACATTCAAGTTAATGAAGATGAAAACTTTGTTATTAATCTCAGTTCTAGTAGCTAACTATGTGAGATTAGGATAGGGTCCACCTTTGATGAGCTTGAGGGCGTGAAACTTGAGGAATTACTAAAGGAATTTGTAGATGTATTCGCATGGTCCTACGACAATATGCTCGACATTGACCCTAGGATAGCTCAGCATCAGATTCCCACTCTCTATGAATGCAAACCAGTCAAATAGAAACTGTGAAAGCCCCATAATGAATGGTCGCTCAAAGTTAAAGAAGAAGTGGTCAAATAGTTGAATGTGGGTTTCATTTATGTGATCGAATATCCCACATGTCTAGTCAATATCGTACCCATGCCGAAATCAGGAGGGAAGGTTCTCATGTGCGTCGACTACCAAGACTTGAATAAGGCCTCTCCAAAGGTTGATTACTCTCTACCGAAGATCAACATGATATGGACAATACGGCCAGTCACACTCTTAAGTCATTTGTTAATGGGTGTATTGGATATAATCAGATCAAGATGCACCCAGATCATCAAGAGAAAACTGCGTTCATCACCCTTTGGGGAACCTTTTGCTACACCGTCATGCCATTTGGTCTAAAAAATGCAGGGGCTACCTACCAAAAGACTAACACAACCATCTTGAATGATCTGATACCCAGAGAAGTTGAGGTCTATGTGGATGATATGATTATTAAGTCTAAGACTAGGGAAGGTCATGTTCCCACTCTTCAAAAATTCTTCAAACGACTGCGATAATATGAGATGCGACTTAATCCATAGAAATGTGTCTTCGGCGTTACCAAAGGAAAACTCTAAGGATTCATGGTTAGTGATAAAGGGATAGAAGCAGATACTGCCAAGATGAAATCCATACACAAAATGCAACCACCCCGAATGGAGAAGGAAGTCCGGGGATCCCTTGGATAATTGCAGTATATCAGTCGGTTCATCAGCCAGATGACTTCAATCTATGAGGCCATTTTTAAACTCCTCCTAAAAGATCCAACCAAAGTTTGGAACGAATCTTGCCAAGAAGACTTTGACTGAATAAAGAAATACCTAACCTGACCTATGGTACTCATGCCATCGCAACTTGGTTTTACCCTACTCCTTTACCTAACCATAATAGATACCACAGTTGGGGCTTTGCTAGCCCAACACCTTGAAGAAACTTGCAAAGAGAGAGATATCTACTATGTTAGTCACAATTTGGTCAGGTATGAAGTTAACTACATAGCTCTAGAGAAAGCATGGCTCACCCTTGTCTGGGTCACCCAAAAGATACGACACTACATGATCGACTTTCCCATCAAACTTGTATCCCAAATAGATCCCATAGAACACCTACTTGAGAAGCCCACCTTGTCTAGTCAAATGGCCCGTTGGTTGATGTTTTTAGCCGAGTTTGATATTTTATATGTCATGAAGAAAGCCATGAAAGGAAGAGCCATCTCTGATTACCTTGTAAGTACCTTATGGAAGAAGTCGATGTCTAGATTTACGAATTCCCAAATGAGAATATCCTTTATTAATCCCAAGAAAATCTTTGATGGTAAATGCTCTTTAATGGTGATGCCAATAAAAAAGGGTATGGCATTGGGATACTCCTAATTTCCCCCGATGACTCTCACACTCCCATTGCCATCAAACTTGATTTTCCTTAAACCAACAAATAAGAGGTGTGCATGGTAGGCCCCAAAGTTTCCCTCAAGAGTGGAATTTGATACCTCGATGTCTATGGGGATTCATCCCTCATAATTGATCAAATGCTCAAAAAATGGAAAGTCAAGGATGAAAACTTCTTACCCTTCCATGCCCACCTAGAAGAGTTAGCTTTCCAATTCTAAGAAATCACCTTCCACTACCTACCCAAAGCAAAAAATAACCAAGACGATGACCTTGCTACCTTAGCCGCCATGATTGACATGCCCGAAGGAATAACCATGTCCCTTTTCCTTGTCAAAAAATAAGATAAACCAACCCACTGCTACCACATCGAGATTATCATAAAATAAGACCCTGAGATAGCCAACTACTGGTATTATGATATTTAACACCTACTCAAGCATGGTAAGTATCACCAAGGCTCTAAAAATAAAAATTGAACAACCCTCTATAGACTGGCTGCCCAGTATATTTCTTGTGAGAAAGCACTGTTGAAGAGAAACTTCAATGGCACCCATTTTCACGCATAGAAGGAGATGACATTGAATGGATGGTGCAAAAAATCCACAGCGGGGAATATAAACCCCACATGAATGGTCATATGCTCTCCAAGAAGATCATTCGACAAGCTTACTACTAGATTACCATGGTTTAGGATTGCACAACCTACATCAAAAGATGCCTCAAATTCTAACAGTTTTTTAACCTACAACACTTGCCTCCGCGAGAATTGTATAACATGACTTCTCTTTGGATGTTCTCCACATGGGGTATCGACATCATACGGAAAGTTACATCAAAATCATCCAATGGGAATGAATTCATACTAGTTCCCATTGACTACTTAACTAAATGGGTCGAAGCCAAGTCATATGGAGTGCTGAATGCAAAGAAGGTGGCCAACTTCATCCAAAAAACATCATCTGTCGATATGGAGTCCCGTACGAGCTAGTATTGGATAATAGGTTACACTTCAAAGCAGGAATTACAAAGGTGGTCGATGATTATGGGATTCAGAAACAAAAATCTTCTCCCTACTAACCTCAAACCAATGGAGAAGTTGAAGCACCTAATAAGAACCTCAAAGCCAGCATCACCATGATGATTGAGATTTATCGAGATTAGGCCGACAGGATCCCTTATGGCCTATGGGGCTATCTTACTTCAGTTCGAACCTCTAATGGGGCTACCCCTTACTCTCTAGTCTACGGCATGGAAGCAGTCCTACCCGTAGAGCTGGAAATCCCTTCATTCCTCGTCAAGCTAGAAAGCAAGGTTAGCAAGGAAGACTGGCATCAAAGTCATCTCGATGAGTTGTCACAAATGGATGAAAGGAGGTTGAAAGATCTATATCACAAACAAGGGTACCATCGTCGGATAGGGCGATCATTCAATAAGAGAGTAAAAGACCGCGGTGTCCGAAAAGGGGACTTAACCCTCAAAAAAATTATAGAGCCCATTTGGGACCCTAGAAGGAAATTCAATCCCAATTGGAGCGGAGCCTAGTTTGTGAAAAAGATCTTATCAGGTAGCATCGCTATGCTCAGCAATATTGATGGAGAAGAAATGGTGCGTCTAGTCAACCTGGATTGCCTCAAGAAATTATACCCCTAGTCCAAAATCTTGGCGCGCTATGATTATTATCATCTACCTTCTATTCTTAATAAAAAAAAATTCATTACCCTTTATTCAGAACTACATAGCGCCTGATACTCTAAAAATCATTTTTCTTTCAAAAATGAATTTTAGAAAATTTTCAAAACCCTCAGAGGTACGTAGGCAGCTTATACCATTTACATGAGCACGACCCCTTCTTTTTCACAAAATGCTATTATCTTCTTATCCTCGAGAATGATAGTTGATTTTAACGTATACATGAACAAAAGGATTATTTATGCCTTAGCGATTGGTATAGATAATTAAAATGCAAAAATCATCAAGAGGCACAACTAGGTGATCAAAAGCTCCTTTATTGCATTATTTAAAATTTTGGTACGATTACATTGGCATAGGGAGTCAAATAACTTCCCTTGTCAGCCTACCCCTACCTTACTCAAAACAAATAAAAACAAGCCCCAATACAACCATAACAACTCACATATTATTCCCAAAACATAGAACCACACCCATTACAAAAACTTCACATGTCCTACCTATAGCTGCCAGAAGAACTAGCCCCATCATCACCCACATCCTGGGGTCCCCAAACTTCCCCTGCCTAAATATAGTGCCACAAACGCTTCATAGAGTCATAAGCCCGGACTAGCTTAGGGAAAACCACAACTCCTCCATCTACAGTGTTAGATATGGCAAACCACCTTTACCCAGTCTCTGCAACCAGCATCTTGGCGACTACCTTTCTCTACAACCAGTTCATATAGCCCCTGAGATATGACAGACTCTTCCAATAGACTGGTATGGACGATTGGACGGTCGGAGACTCTCCCACAAAGAGCCAAGCTTCATGTGCATATGCTCTGTCAGATTCTCCACAAGAAAGAAGTCCAGTCTCCGCATCCTAACTAAATTGGCACATAAGCCGCCAGGGAAAGTAGAAAGAGGTCTGTTGAAGGCCTACCAATCGAACATATTGGTATTCTTCGAGTTTTAAAATGGTTAACAACTCCCCCCACTAGGGCACTGACCAGTGCAGGCCTCGAGCCCCATGCTCCACGAACCAGTTTTGCTAGCTCTCGATGACCAGGATTACACTGATGAAATAGCGTGAGAAGAATTTTGGTACCGTCGGTAAAGGATACTCATGTGGGACCTCCATATGGAACCTCTCTGATAGCCACATGAACAAAATTATAGGGCTACCCCTCAGAAAGTCAGAACGACCTTCCTGCCACGCATCTAGACAATTCAAAATCTTCGCCAGAATCACCGTTGTAGGATTGCGATGGTATGACATCCAGGAAATGATATCTTTAATTTGGGAGTTCATTAGTATTTCTATAGTTACCAATAAAAGTTTTGAAACCAGGCCCAGAATGATGGCTCCAGCATAGACAGCTTCACAAACATCCTGCAAATGTACAGATCGCAGCACCGTAGGAAGATAAATCACTCCTCCCACGACCAATGACCTGGTTGTCGAAGGTGAAATATGGAGAAGTCCCACCAACATCTCCCTAGGGGACCGGTAAAACTCAAGCATAGTCACTGCAACGCTGGGATTTATCCCCAACATGGAAGAAAACTCTTCATAGGTCGGACATATTTCATCTAACCAAAAGAGAAAGACATGGTCTTTGGGGCACCAAAACTCAACCACCTCCATCAACATATTCCACTCTATGGGACTATTATTCCATAAAGAGACTTACCGCATGTTGAAAGCGTCGTAGTCAATGTTATAGGAGCACATCACTTCCAAGGTTTCGAGGTAGTTTGCAAACTCAACACTACCAGGGAGAGCCATATCACAAAATAAGAAGATAGTGAGCAAAGAAGAATGTGAAGAAGAAGGAGTGTGGAAGTGTGAAGAAAAACCTTAATCTACACCCCTATTTATACTTTAAGGCTTTCAAATAAAGACAAGGAACCCCATAGAAATCGGAGGAAAACTTACCCCACCAAGTACTAAACAATTTAAGAAAGTACAATCAAAGCCTTGGATTGAGTGGACTGGACTGACATGCCCATAGGAAACCTCCTATTTTGGGGAAAATTCCCCTTTTCCCTTTTTGCAAAAAGAAAAAACTCAATAAAAATAATTTTTATTTTAAGGGAATTTTGAATTTCCTTAACCTTATGTTTTTACTTATCCCATTTAAAATTAAAAAATGCTCCTATCATTTTTAATTATTTTTATGGTCTCAGAAGCATAAAGTAAGAAAGATCATGTGCATTATTCACTAAAAATAGAAATTAATAAAAACTTCATTTCATTCGCATAGATATTTGTTGTGTTACATCAAGTTTACAGTAAAAATAAAAAATACAACGAGACTCAGCCCGAACCCACCTACTTTTTCTCTCTCTCACTCACATTTTCTCTATCCCTTCACCTAAATCTCTCTCTCTCTCTCTTCTCCTTCTTTCTCTCTCTCTAAGATCCTCGTTCCCTACGACGAACTCTCTTTCCTCAACGAAAATATGACATGCCACCACTCTCCGAGCCATTCCCTTCCTCAGACGAGGCAGACGACACCAAATAATAAGGAATTGGAATCGTATCTTAAATGTGGGAAGTCGCCGAAGATATCAAAACCCTAATATCCCTCATCCAAGTGGTGGAGACTCGAATATGCTGTAAAAGAAAATAGAAAAGAGCATATCAGTCGGTCTGAGGAAAAGAAAGAAATCAAGAAATGAAAACGATAAAGAGATGAAAAAAATACCTCAGGTCGAAGGACCTCCTCTATAAAGCCCAACTCCTCTGGATCCATCCCATTAGGATGGTGAATCATATGCACCTACCCTCCATTTGCCCACCGAATGTTGTAAGTAGGAGTGGCTCGCCATATAAAAGGAGCCTCCAAAGTCGTCGTCGTCGGTTATGTCGATGCACCGCCTATGATGTGGGAGGATCCCACCGGCTGACTGAAGTCACCGCAGGGAAGAAGCATCATGTCATATATGCTGGGAGGACATCTCGACATAAAGTCCATATAATCATACATCACCCTCGTGTCGGTATATGATTAGTAAGGCTCATCCATCATCGTCACTACCCGTTCATCGTCTGACATCTCCCGCACTCGCCTCATATACACTGAGGGCTTTGTCAGTGGCACCATGAACTCATCCTCCATAATTTGTCGAACTACTCTCTCCCCGAGGTACCAAGAGTTGCCCAACTCATGCGCTAGAAAACACCACATCTACGCATGTCCCCCAATCAAACCCATATGTTGGATAGCCGCCCCCCAGGGATATAAGGTCACCTGCAAATTCCCCAGAAAGATCAAAAGATCAATATCTAGAAATTATCATCAAAGTAAATACAATCTCAAAAGAAAAAAAGAAAAAAAATAGAAGGACTAACCAGCTCACTCGTTAGGCCATTCCAGACTTCACGCGCCGCTTCCAGAGAAAGAGACTTCTTCGACTGTCGGTTGGACTTTTTCCACTGGTACATCTGGTATAATTCCCTAATAGACTTGTCCTTTAAATCCATGAATTGGTTGTTAAACTCAATAACCTCATAAAACCACATCTGCAAATGGAAAAAGGCCAGCAATTAAGAAATCAAGAATAAAACGAATGAAGGAAAAATGTGAATACATGAAGGAAAATGTTATAAATAAAGAATACCTCAAGATATGTGGACCCAGTAAAAGATTTTTGGCAGCACTGACGGAACGTATCAAGAGAATAATAAAGGTTTTCCAAGGTTAGGCTCCCCTAGTCATAAAGAAGGATGTTCGAAAACACCCACAAGAATGGCAAAAACCACAAATGGATGACGTCTCCACTCGTCACCACCAAGAAACCCACAACACCAGTAGAATAAACAAGTGATCCATCTATCGCACCTGCCGCCCATCGCTCTCTTTAATCCTCCTCCTCAGTAATAACTCCCCCAAAAGGGACAAACGAAGAGGGTCCCTGAGACCACCGTCTCCACATAACCCAATACAACTATCAGCGCCTCTAGCATCACCCTCAAAGTCCAATCCACCTCAATCTTCACACCCTCGCAATCCATCCTAGCAGCCATTGCACATCTATGGGGGTCTCCGTCATCTCCCCAAAGACAAAATAAAAGGTGTGGGTGGTGCCCCAACACCTCTCCCCCAGAGCGCAGAGAAAAGATGTAGAAGGAGGTGTCTCATCTAATGCAGATGCCAATCTCCCAAAACTGGCTGATGACACCATCCAATGCACCATAAACGGAAGGTGCGCCTAAATATCCTTAAGCCCCATCATCCCTCGAGCACACATAGTCGACATAGAAATAACAGACTGTCAAAAATAGAAAGAAAAAACCATTTTCAAAATTCAATAAATATGGAAATATTATTAAAAAAAAATAAGAGAATACCAAAGATCATCAATTCTTACATAACGACAAGGGTTTACCACCCTAGAAGAGACATGATGCGAAGACTCACACAATAGAGTCTGATCATCCGCCACTAGATCGAATGATTCAAAAGAGTTTTCGTTGCCCAAAGTAATGAGCACCCTAGACCTCTATTCAAAGCATGCCCAATCGTCAATATCGAGCCGTGCCATGTGTTTTACGCTACTTGAGAACTCAACCATCTTCTGACTTGGTAATGTTAGAACCATCTTCATAAGGTAATTACAGAAGAAGGCAAGTCAGAAAGCTATGAAAATGAGGAGAACCCGCCCCTTTTTATAGGAGGCCAAGGGGCATGTTGATCGGCATCTTCTTGCCACCCACTGATTGTCCCAATCCCTCCACCTTCTCAAGGTACTTCAAAATACCATGCCACTATCATTTGGCACCCTCCCAGCCATGCCGGTCGGCACCCTCTTTAAAATTATTTACAACAACTCCTAGAAAATACCAAAAAATCCTAAAAAAATCCCAAAAAAATTCCCAAGATCCCATATGGTTTTTAGAACCTTTTTCACCAAGGAAAAACATATTTACCACAATCATTTTCATGGAAGAACTCTTATCTCCCTAGATGGATTAACAAAATTGATTCCATATCTCCCCAGCAACGTCCACAAAGGAAACCACTAAAACAAACAAATTCCCCAGCTAAGAAAAGCCTCGGATCATTCCCTCTTCCCTAACGAAACCTAAAATCAAATGCTCCCCCAAATCCCCAGTGTAACTACAGGAGACATATCCCCAGTGGAGTCTCCAAATTTCCCCAAGAAAATTTAAGCCTTCAGAATTGGCTTTGACCCGCAGAATTGGTCACCTCTATCTTAAGCCTGCAAAATTGTCTTTAACCCACAAAATTGGTCATCCCTACTTAAGCCCTCGGAAGTGGATTCGACTAGCAAAATTGGTCGCTTCTACTTAAGCCCATAGAATTGGCTTTAACCCATAAAATTGTTCACCCATATATTAAGCGCGCAGAATTGGTCGATCCTACTTATGACCTCAGAATTGGCTTAGACCCGTAGAACTGGTCACCCCTATCTTAATCCAATAGATTTGGCTTCGACTCACAGAATTGTTAGCCCCTACTTAAGCCTTCAGAATTGGCTTCGACCCGCAGAATTGGTCACTTCTATTTAATCCCACAGAATTGGCTTCAACCCTCAGAATCGGCCATCTCTAACTTCAGCCCTCTGAATCGGCTTCGACCTGCAGAATTAGTCGTTACATCTTAGGTCCTCAGAATTGACCTCGATCCATGGAATTGGTCGCTCCCTACCTTTAACCTCAATCATCAACCCCTTTTAGGTCCCCAGAATTGACCATCCCCAACATCCCTTAAGGTCCTCATAATTGATCTCGACCCTGTGAACCGATCACCCTCGTCCCTTAGGTCCACAGAATTGACTTCTTTCCAAAAACATCATGTGGTATCTATTCGACGGTTTTCTCTTATTCCAAACTCACCCACCGAGGGTCTCTCTGTAGGAACCATACTCTAGGACCCCCTAAATCTCTCCTTAGGTACTTATGACCTTTTCATTTCATTACAAATCCTAGGTCGCACTCCGAGTACCAATCTAGAGGCCACCGGGTGCTCCTGTGCCTCATTGGACTCCCATCAGCTCTATCGTCAGAGCGAAATATCTTCAAATTCTTGAAGGGCACAAAACCCCTTTACAATACTCTGACACGTGCACGAAATGACATAACCATTTGGATGAATGATCAGTTTCCCCCAAAAATTGATCCGGAGGCCACCGGACTCTTTCGGGCTCCGTTTGATCGAAGTCAACTCTTTAGATCGAATGATACTAAATAAATCTCCAAATGGTAATGAATACCCTTTCCAAAGCCCACCCCAAGCACAATTCTGACTTACGGTGCAGACGAATGATCCGTTTTACCCCTAGAGGTTACCAGGCACTTTCGGTCCCTGGTTGATAAAGGTTACCTTTTTCGAACCGATCAAAACTCTTTGGAATATCAAAGTAAATATCCTAACCTTTCCAATGGTTCTTATTTTGCATGATTCTAACTTACCATGCGGGCAAACGATCCGTTTCCATCCCTCGATCTCCCATCCAAAGGATCGACGTGTGATATCGAGCCATATTTAACCCAAAGTCAACTCCCGAACCTGAGAGCGATCCAAAGGACTCTTGAAGGTCTTTAAAGTACCTTTGTAATGGTATGACCCATATACAATTCGGATTAATGGATTACATTCTACCATCATTTTTCCAGGAAAATCTGCGCGAGACTGCCAATTGGTAGGTCTAGTACCATGCCTATCGATAGAATGTCTAGGGTCACCTTCCGATAGGTAGGATTAGGGCTATGCCTATCGGTAACTCCCAACCCTATAAAAATATGGTATGACCTCACTACCACGCACACCAACAGAAGAGATCCATCAGCGTCAGTGATCTGAGTAACATTCTCTCAAAATCAACGAAGTTCCTCCATGTGAAGTTTCATTCAAACATTTATTCCCATCCTTTTCATACCCAATTTAGAAAAAATATCATTCTCTCTCATTCCACATTCATCTCACATTCAAGGGAGCTCATCCAAGATTAGGGATGAAGCTTCAAAGAAGGTCCAAATCCGTCCCTTTATCTTTAAATTCCTTGTTTTTGCATAAATCTCATTAGATTAGTAATCAAGTTCTTACTTTAGTCCATACACATTAATATCTACATTTTTATTAGAATATTTCACATATTTTATTTTCCATATAAAAAAATAATGAAAAAGAGGGTTACAACCATAAATTTCGAACGGGATTATCCATCACACTTTATCAAAACTAAAAAACATTTTTTTACACACACACATATAATAAGTTTCCGTTCATATCTATGGGATAAACCCCACCCCCATGCCACATTTGAACTACGTGGACTTTGATGCCTCTATAGGTGACGTAGGCGTTTCAGATTAAAACTCGAGACTCGAGTCCAATTTTCTAATTTTCCAATTTTCCTAAATTCCTCATATTCTTGTATTAATATACACATTATGTCTATTACCGTTTCATCCAGTACGTATTATCATTTCATAATTACGATCAATATCGTGATAAATGCATAAATCATATTTTTTATATATATTATTCTGGGTACATTCCTATGGATTGCCTCACTCTACCTTTCCCATGGTATGAGTTAAATGATTACAATCTCCATAATATATACACTCACACACAATTCATGGAGAAATAAAGGAAATTAACAACACAAGCCCATGAGAGACCGAAAGGGCGGGATGGGTGTCTAACACCTTCGCAATTCGTAACTTCACCCCGAACCCTCGAACTATTAGTTTTGTATGCATCAGTTTGTCTTTGATGTTTCTCGCTTGACGAAACAACATGTTCTTTTGCCTGTTTTGTACAAAATTGGTTGGCGACTCCATCTCTTTACATTTACCCCACACCGACGATGGCCGAAGCATTCCTAAGTTTAAAAGGGGTGCGAGACCTTTCGGAATCCCTGCCCCTGGCGCACAATCTCGATCGGGGTGTCCACACTATGATAAGAACCAAATGGTTGCTCGGACAAGTACACTTGGTCAACAGAAAAATCCAATCCAACAAAGTTTGTGATTGTTCTAAAGTTAACGTGTATTATGATAAGCACCGAATGGTTGCTCGGATAATCTCACTTGGTCAACAAAAATCCTAGTCCCAGAAATTACGACTGATGCCTACACCAAGTATACTACGATAAGCACCGTATAATTTCTCCAATAAGAACACTCAGCCCAGAGATTAGGTCCTCTTTTTTTCCTTTTCACAAGGAAGAAATTCAAACAGATGGAGTAAAAGTGAGGCCACCTAATAGAATGGGCTTGTGCTTTTCTAAGCCTGGCACCGGATAGTTGATCGTTGTAGTATCTAATGTGGTGAAACTTAAATAGTAAGCCTCTTGTTTTCTAGGGGAGAAAATAGAAGAACATTTTTTTTCAAAGGCGATGTAAAAGATTCCTTGCTTTTCTAGTTCGTGGATTAATTCAAATTTCACTACCTCATCACTTAATTGAAGATAATAATTGGCTGTGTGTGCTAGTTATGATTTTTCCTCTACTTGTACTTGTCTAATTCAAATCCTTTAGTAGTCAATTTTGTGTGCTTCGTTGTTTTACACCCCATGGCCGAAAAATGTCCGTTACGGGACTACATTGGTCATCTCTCCTCCTCTCGAATCATACTTGAAGTTGAGCTCGATTTATATCCATACACTCTATTAAGTGGATTTAACTCTCTCAGTCACACTATTGATACTATTGCATTTCCCATTAATACCTCTCATATTCCACCGCCTTTGATGATGAGTGTCAACGAGTCTAATGCTTTGATGTGTACCGATTGCTTTCTAGTCAATCATTTGTCCCATGAATGCCCATACCTTCATTATAACCAACCATGAACCAAGTGTATTCATATGACACTATTTTGGAACCCACTTTGACCTATTGTCATGACCTATCCAATACCAAGTTGAATGAGAAACCAAGATTTGTATGGCGTCTTGATCACCTTCCCACGCAATATGAATCCTAACCCCATGTTGTTGATCCTCATGACTTTTGATCGCCATCATGGAACCCTAGTGCATCCTATCTCGATCAATCCACTCACTAGACTCTCCATGATTATTAACCTTTTGACCCTCATAGAGGCTACCCTCTCGTGTATGACGAACTTGGCCCTGTTCCCCACCACCACATCCGAATAGGGACAATAGCGAATTATCTCCACCACCACCACCACCACATACGAACACTTCACCACCACTACCCACATCCTCTCTTGAAAACTTATTGAAAAAGATCATCCTAGAACATGGGCAAGCTACTCAATATCAAAATTAAGCCCTTCAATGGCTTGAACCATGCTTAAATGAATTTGAGTGTGCGACAGAGTCATATTTCTCCCCAAGTCAACCCATTATTGCACACATGTGGAACGATGATGGGTCATCTTGTGACACGAATTTTGAGTGTAACCAACCATATCACCCTGAGAATATCAAAATTGAGACCACTTATGGTCCCCAACCCAAGGTTGAAAATTGTGTTCACATGTCCATCCATTGTGCGACTGATCCCCATTTTGTATAATCTAAAAATATACCTGAGTTTACAACCTTTGAACCCATTGTTTTTGTCTCTAAGGCACCCATTCTTATAGGTCGGCTCTGTCTACAAGTGATACCATATTCTCCAAGATTGAATAAGAGATGGTTTTTTCCTTTCTTGATATGGATCCATTCCATAAATGCTTGGATCACTTTGAGTTTTCTTTTGATGTTGATTCATATATCGGAGATCTTAATGCCTCATTAGAATCTTCCACCACCAAAAATTGTGACTTATGAGAGGATAAGTTGATCTCCCATTCCTTTTATACCCCACTCCCCCCTAATGAGTGCCATTGAGGATCACTCTGAGCCTATGATGAGTGTGTGTCTCCTACTCTCGTTTTAGAGCATCATCCCCCACTCATCATCCCACCCGACCGACCTATTCTCCTTTTTAACACACCACCTAGTTTGGAAATTTTTAGTATACCTCACATGTTCCAATTTATGTATCTAGGTCCTCACTTGAAGTCGCCCTCTGCCCTTGAGCTCCACGTTCCCTCTCATAAATGTTTCCTCCACCCTGCCATACATAAGAGTGATTGTAGTGACATTTAATCCCAATGTAACATAGATCTCGTTATTTTTCGTCCACCACTCACCTATCATGGTGATTTTTCTATTCGCCAGCTCTTTGAAGGGTCACGACATGATGATTTCCCTTGTCCATTTATAAAACGATCGCGTGATTTCGATCATAATTACCACACCCTTTCACCTTCCTCACCAAACTATGCACCATGATTATAGGGTCCTTATTGCCCTATACTTTAGGCATAATAAGGCTCGTGATCAATGCCTTTTCATTATCACCCCTAACTTTCTTCCTTATACCCTTCTCCCCACCCACCCTTGGTCCATCAGAGCATCACATCGCGTGAAGTACTTTGTCATATTAATGCATTGACCCGCAGCCTTTATCTAATAAGATTGACTTTTCAGTCTTGTTTGGGGATGATCCCTGATATGCCCCAAGTGTGACCTCGGACCAGAGACACCAACCTCGATCGAGATTATGGCCGACGTTGGACATATCTTGGACACGCAATATCAGCCCTCGACCATAGCAAAGTCGGCCCAGGCCGACACTACCACCAACCTCTCCAAGGGACACTGCACGTATCATAAGGGTCAGCAGCACTCCAGTACACCTAGGAACAGCAACCTCGGCCAGATGTAGGTCGAGCTCGTAGGAAGCCACCAGCAACCTCATCAAGACATTAGTCGATACTCCAAACACTCCAGCTCAACCTCGTCTCTGGCCGACCTAGCTCATTGTCTCGACTGGGATTAGGCCGAGGCCTCCATGGAATACTCAGACTGAACAAGTACCAAGAATTACCAACCTCGGCCTCTCCAAGACCGAGGTCATACACCAGGCGCGATAGCCGAGCATCTGTTGACATTTGGATAAGGACACGTGGACACAAATCAGTTGTAACAAGATTATTCCCCGCACGTGGGGAGAATATTTCATCATCATTATCTACATGTGACAGTGACAGGTGGCTCTCCCATATTGGTGAGGCTAACACACACATGCACATTAGATGCATGGGGGGTACATTACACCCCCCAAGTACTATATATAGAGGTCATCCCCTACCTTACAAGGGATCCAGATATACAACCCTAGCTGAAACTCTGTCTAGATACACTGTAGAGAGAGAAAGCTTGGGAGATTGTATCCATGGCCATTAGTGCCTTATTACAGTGAGGTTATTCACACACACAGTGGACGTAGGCCAATTTAGGTTGAACCACTTATGTCCTGGTGCTCTCTCCTCTTCTCCTCATCTCTTTCTCTTACCTTTTCCATAACTATGATGCCATTATTGTTCTTAGATTGAGCTTGAAACACCTTACCTGGTGGTGCTAATTCCAGCATCATCATTTTGGCGCCGTATGTGGGAACGAGAAGCTATCTCTTCCTCTTTTTCTGCTTAACATCACCGGAGACTCTAGTGGTGAACTAGGCACCACCCCTTGCGTGGAGCTGCTTCACCATTGAAAGAGGTCCTTTGAGGTACTAAGCTCATCTGCTACTCAAGCTCTATAGTGTTAACATATGGCACCATAATTACCACCGCCTCTTTCGCCACCTGGGGGTGGAGGGCCTAGTTCCAGTCAGGCGCCCCCAGTCCGAAATGGCGGAGGTAGCTGCAGCCTTGAGATCTTTAGCTGCAACATAACAAGCTATGCAGGATCAATTTGCACAGCTCAGCCAAACTATGATGAGGCCACCTGGAGTCTCACCGGATATGATCACTCCAGCGGCAGTTCAGCCTCATCCTGATGCCAGGGGACCACCCCAGGCACAAATGAAGGACCAGCCTGCACCCGAGTGGAGAAGGGACGTTGCTGACCCTAGGCGCTTACGCCTGGGGAGGCAGGGAAACCCTTACCCAGAGGACAGGTATGATGATCTAGAGGTGGAAGAAGCCCCGAAAGACTGCTGGGAGCCGTATGAGGTGTCAAATAACACTGTACGACCTCTTAGGCAAAGTCAAGGTTTTGTCGGTCGAAGTGGTGAAGAGGCCCAACAAAGAGGGTCAGCCTTTGATAGGTTGAGCAGAGGGTCGGCCTTTGAGAGGTTGGGCCTGATGAATGACCTAAGACAGAGACTGTTGAGATCAAGGAGCGCAACAGTCTCTCAGAGAGGGAACAGGAAGGGTCGGCCAGATCAAGGCCGACACTGTGAAAGAAGAGGCAGGGAACAGGAAGAGGTCAACAGCCGACGTGTCGCGGCAGGGGAACCCTCGGTCCATCCCATGGAGGTGGCAGGGGATAACCTCGGCCAAGTCAATGGCAGAAGACCCTGGAATTACTCTATTCAGCGTCTTGAGGAGAAGATAGGAGACCTCATCAAAATCAGGGACCCATTGCAAAGGGGTTACTTAGAGGGCTCCCCATTTGTGGCTAGGATAGTGGTTTTCCCAACCCCAGCTAAGTTCAAGCCTCCTACGGTGTCTCCCAAGTATGATGGCAGCACTAACCCTGTACATCATATCGAGATGTACCAGTCGGCAGCACACATCTACTCGATACCCGATGAGATGAAGTGTAGGGCCTTCTCTGGGACCTTAATGGGGGCAGCGCATAGTTGATTCACCTCCCTTCTGAAGAACTCAATTGAGAACTTCAAAGGCTTGGCTGGACGATTCATCCACAACTTCTGCTTTGGGGTGAGGCCTCAAAAGAATACTACCCACTTGCTGTATGTCAAGAAGGCCAAGGATGAGAGCCTAAGAGACTACATAGAGAGATTCAACAAAGTGAAGTTAAAGGTCGAAGATTATGAATAGAACATAGCCATGACCGCCCTTATAGGAGGTCTTCAGAAGGGGAAGCTATTGTGGAAACTTGCGAAAGACCCCCTGGGTCTATGGTGGAGCTCCTAGAAACCGCAGGGAAAGTAATGAATACGGAAGAGGCAATGGCCGCCAAGTATGAGGATGAGAACCGCGGTGGCAGTGGAAAGTCCCAAAGCAAGAAAGATGGGAAGAAGAGGTCGGGTGATGACAAGTTTTCTCACTATACTCCTCTGACTGTAAGCTGCGAGCACATCCTCAATGAGATTAAGAATGACAGGACTCTGAGATGGCCAGAGAAACTGAAAGCCCCCCCCTACATCAGAGGAACAAAAACCTATGGTGCGAGTTCCACCAGGATCATGGCCATGTCACGGACAGATGCTTCTCCCTGAAGGATGAGATTAAAAAGATGCTAAAATCTAGAAAGTTGAGGAAGTATGTGGACGGTAAAGCTCCTAAGGGTAGAAGAGATGACCCTAAGAAAAGGAGAAATGACAGATGCTGTGATAATGTCCCGGCTAGAAGAGATGATAATTCAGAAGGTGATGATGAAGACGATCTGAATCTTCCGCCGAAATATGACAATACCCCGGTGAAGAGGGTCGATACGATCTCATTTGGTGTTGACACCATATGTGGAGGATTTGCAGGAGGTGGCTCTAAAGTAGCTGATAGGAAGGCTCACATAGCGAAGGCCAGGTCAGTGGCCAAGCTTGAAGTTATGAATCTAACGTCTTCCGATACAGTGCAGAAGAGGAAGAAAGTAGATATGGACACCTTCGTAGTTGGGTTCTCCAGACTCGACTTCAAGGGTATCTTGGCCCCCCAGGATGACCCTTTGGTCATAACAACAAGGGTTCATGGGTGTGAGGTGCAGAGGATCCTGGTAGACGGGGGGATCTCGACGGATGTGATGTTTTGGCCTTGCTTCAAGAGCCTGGGTCTTAGTAGAGCAAGGTTGATACCCTATCATCACCCTTTGATAGGCTTCAAGGGAGAAAAGGTCCACCCCTTGGGCATGTATGAGATGGACATACGAATGGGTGATGAGTGGCCTAAGAGGCTGACGAGGAAGATAATTGTTTTTGTAATGGACGAGAATGTATTCTCGGCCTATAACCTCATCATAGGAAGAGTGGCCCTAAAAGAGTTTGAAGTTGTACCATCGACAGTCCATCAAATGCTAAAATTCCTGACCCCCTATGGGGTAGGGGAAGTACAAGGTGACCAGATCATATCTCAGCAATGTTACTTCAACTCGGCAGAAGAGAGGGAGGCCCATAAGAGGGCAACCACCACTTAGAGCATTGATACTCTTGATCCAAGGTATGAGATAAAACTGAAGAAGGGAGAGGCCGCGAAAGAGGTAGAATCCATCATCCTCAATGAGGATGAGCCAGAAAAAACCATCCAGGTCGGTAAAGCCCTTAATTCATAAATTAAGGAAGAGTTGATAAAATTCCTCAGAATGAGGCAGAGTGTCTTTGCATGGAGTCACGCAAACATGCCTGACATCGACCCTAAGGTGATGAGTCACAAGCTCAACGTGACCAAAGATGCCAAGCCTATCAAACAGAGATGAAGAGTCTACTCTAGGGAGAAATACGATGTCATCCGAGAAGAGGTCAAAAAGTTAGAAGAGGCTGAGTTTATAAGAGAAGTTACCTATCCGGAGTGGCTTTCAATGCAGTCATCGTGCCCAAGGCTAATGGGAAGTGGAGAATGTGTATTGATTTCACCGACCTGAACATATCTTGCCCAAAAGATAGGTATCCCTTACCTCGGATAGATCAGATGGTGGATGCCATGGCGGGACATGAGCTCACGAGCTTCATAGATGCGTATTCAGGCTATAACCAAATCTTCATGGATGCTGAAGACTCAGAGAAGACAGCCTTCATTACCGATAAAGGGATGTACTGCTACAAAGTGATGCCCTTCGGTCTGAAAAATGCAGGGGCAACATACCAACGCCTTGCCAATAATATGTTTGAAGAGAAAATAGGTAAGACTATGGAGGTGTATGTAGACGATATGCTAACAAAGAGCTTGAAAGCTTGCACTCACGTAGCAGACCTTGAGAAGACCTTCGATGTTATGGACTCATACAGAATGAAACTCAACCCAGCGAAGTGTGTCTTCGAAGTAGGAGCTGGGAAGTTCCTGGGATTCATCGTTAACCAGAGAGGAATTGAAGCGAACCCTGAGAAAATCAAGGCATTACTTGACATAAAGACTCCTAGGAGTATCAAGGATGTCCAAAGACTCACGGGGAGAGTGGCTGCCCTTAACAGGTTTATTTTTAGGACAACGGACAAGTGTCTTCCATTCTTTAAAGTTCTAAGAAAGTCCTTCCAATGGGATGAAGAGTGCGAAAAAGCCTTCAAATAACTCAAGCCTTATTTAGGGTCTCCCTTATTACTGTCTCGGCCTGTAGCAGAGGAGAAATTGTACGTGTATCTGGCAATCTCTGAATCAGCCATCAGTGCAGCCATAATACGGGAAGACGCTGGAATCCAAAGGCCTGTATATTTCAACAGCAAGGCCCTTCAAGGGGCCGAACAGAATTACCCTCGCATGGAAATGCTAGCTTATGCCTTGATACATGCCTCGAGAAAGATGAAGCCTTACTTTCAGGCCCACTCCATGATTTTCCTCGCTGACTCCCCACTAAGACAGGTCCTGCATAAACCTAAAAAGTCCGGGCGATTGATGACATGGGCCATTGAATTGGGGGAGTACGATCTTACCTAACAACCTAGGACGGCCATCAAGGGGCAAGCCCTCGCAGACTTTGTCGCTGAGTTTACATGGGAAGAGGCCGAGGCAGAGAATGGCCTAGAGGGTGTTGAAAACTGCGGTGTCTTCCGAATTTCGAAAGAGACGACACCAAATGTCTTCCAAGATCAGGAAGAGATGACACCAAATGTCTTCCGAGATCTGGAAGAGGTCGCATCGAAAAAAGTTATGAGTAGAATTATGAAGGACGATGAGGATCGATATCTTTTCAAATAAGGAGTCATGACAGAAGGAGCCTTTTCATCAGGTACAAACATCTGGAGCCTCTTCGTTGATGGCTCTTCCTACGACAGTGGAAGCGGTGCGGGGTTGATACTCTCGGCTCCAGATGGTGCAAACATTGAATACGCTCTGAGGTTCAACTTCCAGGCCTCAAACAACGAGTCCGAGTATGAGGCCATGATAGGAGGTCTCTTATTGGCAACAACTCTCCGCGTAAAGCGACTCCTACTCCACAGCGACTCAAGGTTGGTTATCAATCAAGTACTGGGGATCTATGGGGCCAAAGATGAAAGGATGGCCAAGTACTTGAAGAGGGTAAGAACGATGTTAGAATATTTTGAAGAGGCAAAACTGAAGAGAGTGCCTCGATAAAGTAACAGTCACGCAGATGCATTGGCAAGGCTGGCCTCGGCAATGAAGACAGATATTAGAAGGATCATCCCGATCGAGGTCTTGAGAAAGGCAACCATCGAGGAAGAAGAGGTATGTAACCCGTGTCATAATTTGAACCTAGGAGACTCATGGATTGACCCCCTTGTCGGGTATATTAGAGGGGGAGAGCTACCTGAGTCCAAGCTAGAGATGAGAAAATTGAGATATACGGCTGCCAAGTTCTCGATGATAGGAGACGTCTTGTACAAAAAGGTATTTCTATTGCCTCTCCTCAGATGTGTTCATCCCACGGAAGTTCCCCGGGTCTTTCAGGAGGTTCATGAGGGTTCTTCCTCTAGCCACATAGGGGGAAGACCCTTGGCCAAGAGAATCATCACACAGGGGTACTGGTGGCCAACTTTGTCCAAGGACGCCGCAGCTTACGTAAAGAGGTATGATAAATGTCAAAGATTCGCCATTATTCCTCATCAGCCCCATCAGCCTATGACGTCAATCACCTCTCCATGGACATTTGCAGTATGGGAGATTGACTTAGTAGGACCCCTACCAAGAGCTGCCAACAATTATAGATTCTTGATAGTTGCCATAGACTATTTTTTAAAGTGGGTGGAGGCAGAGCCGATGATAAAGATCACAGAGCAGAAGACCTTCCAATTTATTTGGAGGAATATCATATGCAGATATGGCCTCCCAAACACTCTCATCTCGGATAATGGGACCCAGTTCAAGAACTCCTCTTTTGAAAAGTATTGCCTAAGAGTAGGAATAAAGCAATTCTTCTCATCTCTTGGCCGACCTTAGGCAAATGGTCAGACCGAGGTCACAAATAGAACTATCCTGGATGGAATCAAGAAGAGGTTAGAAGATGCGAAGGGAAGATGGACTGAAGAGGTCTACGCTGTGTTATGGGCCTATAGAACCACAGCAAGGACACCAACAGGAGAAACCCCGTTCATGTTGGCACATGGCTCAGAGGCCATCATACCAACGGAAGTAGGGCTCCCAACTCATAGGATTCAGACCTATGACCCTGCCAATAATGGGGAAGAGAGGAGTCTAAACCTAGATCTTATTGAAGAAAGAAGAGAGGACGCAGAGGTACGACAAGGAGCCTACCAACAGAGGGCAGCGAAATTCTACAACCAGAGGGTGAAGTCAAGACCCATTGCAGTGGGAGACCTAGTGCTAAAGAAGACCCTATAGAAAAAAAATAAGCTTCAACCAAACTGGCATGGCCCCTACAAAGTGACAGATTAGGTTGTGCCTGGCACCTACAGGCTAGAAAACCTAGAAGGAGAACCTTTCGCTAACCCATGGAATGCTGATCACCTAAAGAGATATTACATATGATGTTGCATAGAGTTTTATGTAAATGTACCATCTTATTATGAAGAGGTTATTAATAAAGATCAGTTCCCAGGACAGTTCTTGCTTCATTCTTAGGTCAGAGATTAATTATGGGGATAACATCTTAGGTGATGACCTCAGACCCTTACAACATCATTAAGTGGTGACGAGGTCTGAAGTCAGACACCATAAATGGATGACCTCAGACCTTTAACATCATTAATTTGGTGAGATTAATTATGAGGATAACATCTTAGGTGATGACCTCAGACCCTCATAACACCATTCAGTCGTGACGATGTCTGAGCTCAGACACCATAATGGGATGACCTCAGACCTTTAACATCATTAATTTGGTGAGATTAATTATGAGGATAACATCTTAGGTAATGACCTCAGACCCTCATAACACCATTCAGTGGTGACGATGTCTGAGCTCAGACACCATAATGGGATGACCTCAGACCCTTACAACATCATTAAGTGGTGATGAGGTCTGAAGTCTAACACCATAATGGGATGACCTCAGACCTTTAACATCATTAATTTGGTGAGATTAATTATGAGGATAACATCTTAGGTGATGACCTTAGACCCTCATAACACCATTCAGTGGTGATGAGGTCTAAGCTCAGACACCATAATGGGATGACCTCAGACCCTTAACATCATTAATTTGGTGAGATTAATTATGAGGATAACGTCTTAGGTGATGACCTCAGACCTTCATAACACCATTCAGTGGTGACGAGGTCTGAGCTCAGACACCATAATGGGATGACCTCAGACCTTTAACATCATTAATTTGGTGAGATTAATTATGAGGATAACATCTTAGGTGATGACCTCAGACCCTCATAACACCATTCAGTGGTGACAAGGTCTGAGCTCAGACACCATAATGGGATGACCTCAGACCTTTAACATCATTAATTTGGTGAGATTAATTATGAGGATAACATCTTAGGTGATGACCTCAGACCCTCATAACACCATTCACTGGTGACGAGGTCTGAGCTCAGACACCATAATGGGATGACCTCAGACCCTTAACATCATTAATTTGGTGAGATTAATTATGAGGATAACATCTTAGGTGATGACCTCAGACCCTCATAACACCATTCACTGGTGACGAGGTCTGAGCTCAGACACCATAATGGGATGACCTCAGACCTTTAACATCATTAATTAGGTGAGATTAATTATGAGGATAACATCTTAGGTGATGACCTCAGACCTTCATAACACCATTCAGTGGTGATGAGGTCTGAGATCAGACACCATACGGGATAAACTCAGACCCTTAACATCATTAATTTGGTGAGATTAATTATGGGGATAACACCTGAGGTCAGACCATTGATTAAAGTTTAAGCAAGATATCATTGCAACAAGACTAAGAGCAAAAACATCACATGACATTAAATAAAAGTAAGTGAGGATGATCCTCCTCAGAGGTTGATACATTCAGAAATAAGAGATGATCAAGGATTATAGAACAAGTTTCAAAATGTTATGGGTTACAAATAATGTTCAAAAATTATCTAAGGGTTTGAGGGGGGAATGTTGATATCCTCGGCTTGGTTAGGCTGGACAACATTGGTCACCTCGGCCATGCCATCATGATGGTTTGCCCCTTCAACTTCAGTCCCGACCAATGTGGCAGTCTCGGTAGGCGCGGCAGCCTCCTCCTCCACCTCCTGAAGGGCCTAGGCAAACTGGGGATCGGCAAAGCCGAGGCCTACGAAATCTGAGGCTTTCAAAGTACCAGCCTCCCTCTCCTTGATATCAGCCCACTTAATAGTGGCTTTAATACCTCTTTCAAGGTATTCAAAGACGAAGCTCATAAACTCGTCAGAGGACTTGTAGTCAGAGATTATATTCTCAGAGGCATCATCGAGGACTGCCCTAACAGCTGAGTTGACCTTCTGCTATAGAACATCATCCTTAGCCTTCAGAGCTGCAGTATGATCCTTACCAAGCTGAGAGATGTCCTTCTCCAGCCCCTCACCTACTTCTCAGAATCCTTCAGCTCGGATTTGAGGCGGCCAATTTCTGCGTTCAGAGTTCTTTGGACCTTCTCGACCTCTTGACCCTTTTGGATGAGGGGAAATTTCCTCAGAGTCCAATTGGATAAGTGGTGCATAGCTGCCAGGCCCTGCATATTTTTGTGATCATGAATGAGCTGAAGAACAATCAGATGTTGCACTTGGGGTGAAGAACAATCAGAAAGATCAAGTCATACCTAAATGGATCTGTGAATGCCGAACTCAACCAGCAATGGGGTGGCCAGAGACCTGAAGAAGCATTTGTCAGCCTCGATCATTGCAGAGCCGAAGGCATCTAGGGCCTAAAGACTGTGGCCGACTATGCTGTCAGTTATTTTCAACTGATCTAGACGAGCCGACAGGGCATCAGCTGAAGAGATGGGGATGGCAGTGTCAGCAATCTTCTTCTTTGACCTCTGATCCTCAGGGGCATGACCTTCTGGAGCCCTCTTCTTTGTGGCTTGGGGCATAGAGGCAGAGGGAGATGGGGGAGGAGCATTAAGGCCTGCTTTCTTGGCAAGTCTCGTCAAGCTGGGCGCAACCATTTCCCAAAGTTCGTTCGAAATATCATGTGGTCGCTCTGCAAAAAATTAGTAGATCTGAGTTAGATAATCAGACATGAATAAACTCAGAGGTTCAACTTCAAATAAAAAGCGCTTACCAAGCTCAGAAAGAGGACTTCCACCCAGACCTGTCTCAGAGAGGTAATGGGGGGTCATCAAGTGTTCGAACCTGACGAACAGACCATGTACCCCCTGATCTTATAGGGCTTTCACCTTCTGAAGGTTTGATGGACTCAGGCCAGGGTCGGCCCTCACAGACATTGTGACTTTACCCCATCTCAGGGGAATCCTCGGCTCTAGAATAGATGAGGGAACACATGGGCCAAATTCCCATAGCCCAGAAGTAAAGAAATACCGAGGCTTCCAGTTATGGTTGGAAGTCTGAGTTATTTGAAGCATTTTCTTCTCAGGCTTCCGAGCTATAAAATGGTAGTAGCTCGGATGATTTTTGGCCGAGGAAGGGACATAGCAACCTACGAAGACCTGAACTGGAAGGTCTGAATGGTGGACAGCCTTTTATAAGACTATGGCCCCTATTATGACTCTCCAGGCATTAGGGGATAGTTGAGAGGGGGACAAATTGATATAGTAAAGGATGGATTTGATAATGGGGTGAATGGGCAGACGAAACCCCAACTTGAACATCTGATCGTACAGGCAGATCTCGCCGTCTTGGCCATGATAAGCCCTCTCCTCCCTCAGAGGTCTCCTAAGCTTTATTGAGGGACTGATAGAATACAGATATTTGAAGCAGAGAAGGTCTACCTCAGTAATAGTACTCTCAATCTCGGTCGCCTCAGAGACGCCGACATCGCTCTTAACCTCATCATCATCATCCAACTCAATGTCGGCCGAAGCAGATGTTGATGGGTTACTCGGGAACCTCTGAGCGAACTCGACACCAGTGAAGGCCGATAGAGGAATGGCGTCAAGTGGTGGTGGTATAGCCACACTTGGCTCAACAATTTCAACCTCTGAGGAAGAGGCTGAGGTGCTTGAGCTATTATGGGATGAGGCTCAGTTGGAGACATCGGCCTGATCAGGGGCCTGATCAGGCCGAGGTGTGAAGTCCATGGCCTCCTGAAAGGAATCCACAGATATGGGGTCTGAGGTAGAAGATTCAGACTCAGACATCGGTATGGGATCAGCAGGAACCTCTGTCTGAGTGAAAAACTCTGGGGGGTCAGGATATATCACCTTCAGAGGTGGTGGAAAGATGGGTTTAATGGGAAACTCTTGTGACCTACGAGCCTCCTCTTATGCTCTTATTATTTGTCTAATCTTTTCTAAAGTCTTCTCTCTAAGGGAGGGGAACTCCTCAAGAAGATGATATAAGGGTCTGAGCATCAGGGGCTGACACTACACTTAGGAGACTTCCTAAAACTACAAACAAGATTGGATAGTGAAGTAAAGCAGTAAAAGATCAAACTACCTAAATGTGGCCAGAATTGTTCGCCTGAAATAATGGTGGTCTCACCGGAAAACTCATAAACTCGCCGAAAAATGCAAAAATAAAGAGACTTGCAGGAAAAATGAAGGAACAAGTATGGCGAAGGTTACCTGAGGATGAAATAGTACGGAGGAGATGAGAAGACGCGAGAAACCACCTTCCAAAAGCCTCAGCAAAGATCTTTCTAGAGAGAGAAGGCTGTAGGAACGAGTTTGGCTGGAAACGAGAGAAGTGAAGAAGAAAGAAGGGAAATAGGGTTCAAAACCCTTAAATATACAGGCACAATTCCCAAGGCCCATCATTGCCTTGGGAGCCCAAAGGACGGCTAACAGCACATGCCCACCAAGCAAGCATACTCCAGCATTGGACAAGTGTCAAACAAATATTGGCTTGTAATAGACAGGCCTCGGAGGTGTGATAATCCCCTAGTCACCTGCTCCCACATATGACTAAGGGCTGGGGGTGATTTATATGCCCCAAGTGTGACCTCGACCCAGAGACACCAACCTCGGTCGAGATTATGGTTGACGTTGGACATGTCTTGGACACGCGATATTAGCCCTCGGCCATAGTAAGGTCGGCCCAGGCCGACACTACCACCAACCTCTCCAAGGGACACTGCACGTATCATAAGGGTCAGCAGTACTCCAGTACACCTAGGAACAGCAACCTCGGCCAGATGTAGGCCGAGCTCGTAGGAAGCCACCAGCAACCTCATCAAGACATTAATCGATACTCCAAACACTCCATCTCAACCTCGTCTCAGGCCGACCTTGCTCATTGTCTCGGATGGGATTAGGCCGAGACCTCCATGGAATACTCGGACTGAACAAATACCTAGACATACCAACCTTGGCCTCTCCCAGGCTGAGGTCATACACCAGGCGCGATAGCCGAGCATCTGTTGACATTTGGATAAGGACACGTGGACACAAATCAGTTGTAACAAGATTATTCCCCGCACGTGGGGAGAATATTTCATCATCATTCTCTACATGTGACAGTGACAGGTGGCTCTCCCATATTGGTGAGGCTAACACACACATGAACATTACATGCATGGGGGGTACATTACACCCCCCAAGTACTATATATAGAGGTCATCCCTTACCTTAAAAGGGATCCAGATATACAACCCTAGATGAAACTCTGTCTAGATACACAGTAGAGAGAGAAAGCTTGAGATATTGAATCCATGGCCCTTAGTGCCTTATTAGAGTGAGGTTATTCACACACACAATGGACGTAGGCCAATTTAGGTTGAACCACTTATGTCCGGATGCTCTCTCCTCTTCTCCTCATCTCTTTCTCTTACCTTTTACATAACTATGCTGCCATTGTTGTTCTTAGATTCATCTTGAAACACCTTACCTGGTGGTGCTAATTCCAGTATCATCAATCCCCACCACCCACATTCTTCCACCCTATTCTATCCTGGTTTCTATCTTATTTTTGGGTGAGTCCCATTTGGTCTGGCTAAAGACATTAAGCTTAGAGCTACTAAGAGGCAATCCGTTGTGCCTTGTTTCAAAGTATGAGTTTCATCCGATTTGGGGGTGGTATTATATCCTCCCCCCCCCCCCCCCGATTCTTTTTGTATGTTGTATCAACTTGCACATATTTTTATGTCGCCATTGTTCTTTAGGTTCTAAATGGTTCCATCATGCACTACAAATTTCATTAGCGGTTTATTATGGTAATATCTTTCATACCTTGTACTTTACATTTCCCATATTCTTTTAACATCGAGTATGATGTTCTCTTCTATTTTGGGTTGGGGAATTGATCAAAATCGTACATCTTTTGAAAAAAATTATCAGAAACAAGTCATTTTAAATTTTTTGGTGGAGTTTATATTCATTTTTTATGACGTGATTTGTCTATCATCCCTCTTTTAGAAGTCTCGGATTACCCTTGTTCAAAAATGAAATTATTCTTTCTACTATATAATTACACAATACCTCCTAAGGAATACTTCAACTATGAATTCCTAAACTCGATATATTTTCACTTACCATGTTTTACAATCAAAAGTTGAAGAGTAACAACATTCTTAAGAGACCCTTAAAAGATCTCTAATGGCGACTTAAGGCATTAAGTTTTGAAATATTCGCCTTTTCGAGTGTTTTTATGTCATCTTAGAGTCATAAGCTGACCTAACTTTCTTTGGGTACCGCACTTAGTCGTTTCATAGACTCATTATTCTTATTTTTTGGCATAATCACTAAGAATGACATCACTTTTGAGTTGTAAGAAACGTATGTCTTGTAGTTTGTCCTGAGCACCAAATCATTTTTTACTAATACACTCACCATTTTTCCATTACTATTCACTTCACCCATTATCTCTACATACTTACCTTGTCCTTATATATTGCCCACACCATCCATATATCATTTTCCATGACTACCATCATTGAAAAGAGTGATTGAAATTGCAGACGTAAAAATGTCTTCATAAGTGCTATGAAAAGAAAAGCGCATCACAATAAAAAATGAAATAAAACAAAAATAAATAAAAATAATAGAAAAATAGAAAAAAAATGAAAGAAAAAATAGAAAAAATGTATGCAATCATAATTTTATGAATTGATGATATTAGTTGTTCAAATTGTATTTCATTCTTGTCAAAAACCCTACCATCATATCATCCATCTTCCCTATCTCATTTTCCCCTCATCCATTATATAGACCCCATTTCTACCCATGGGGACGTATTCGGGCGAATGAGAAGACTGTATGGTGAATAAATCAACATTCTCAACATAGTTATTAGAATTCCTTCACGAGATCAATATCTTTCGTATATCTGTCATGTCTTAAAATGTTGTGATACGTTTGAACTTGATTACATTTACTCACCTCCTCGCACACTAGAGAAATGCACTTTACCCAAATCTTAGATAATTCATTTGAGAAAGATATATATCCACCGAGATTGTAAAATGTTGATTCTAAAAGGTAATCTAGGAATTAATCTTATAATACTTAATATAGTTTCACAAAACACAAACTGAGTTTTTTAGTAAGGATTATGCCTTCGGTATTATATAATTTTATTTCTTACACTGATAGTTGAACATTGTATCCCATGAAGTTTTTATAGATGGGTTGTATAACTTTTCATCGTCTAATAAGAGATTGTCTTTCAATAAATAATTTTCAATAAAGTTTCAAATTTTTTGGGTATACTAACTTCAAAACCCCATGAGACGACACTCATCTTGTAGGTTAACAATTTAATGGCTTGTTGTGCATGCTAAGTGCTATTTCAAGAGCCTATGGAAGTGGCGCACTTTTGGCTACTTATCTTATCTTTCTCTCTATTTTTGGTCGATGACTAGCAATGTTCTATTTAGGGCACCCAAAAATGTTAAAATTATACTATAAATCGAGGCATGTTAATTATTAGTGTGTCCATCCCTCCGGGCTTTTTCACTCAGTCTCGGGGGTTTCTGGTTGAAATTTTGTGAATGATCCCATCGAAATTTTGTGAATGATATCATAAATGGAGGCATTTTTTATTGTGAGAAAATTTGTTGAATGATCCCGTCGAAATTTATAGATGTAACCCTCTTTTTCTTTATTTTTGATTTTTATAGAAAATAAAGTATGTGAAATATAGCTAATAAATGATGAGATGTTAATGTGTATGTTCTAAAAAAAAGCTAAATTGATAATTTATATAACTAATGCGAAAATAAAGAAATTTAAAGAGAGAATGATGTTTTGACCTTCTTTGGAGACTTTAGGCTTGATCTTGATCCTTTATGAGCTCCCTTAAAAATTGAAATTAATGTTGGATGAGAGAAAAGGAGAATTTTTCTAGATTGAGTATGATAATGATTGGAGAAAAGGAGAATTTTTCTAGATTGAGTATGAAATTTAGAAATGGATTTTACACAAGGAAACTTCACTCATTACATAAGAATGTTGCTAAGATCGCTGATATTGATGGATCTGAGGTCTCCTTGGGAGTGATCTCATTCCCTCCTTATATAGGGTAGGGGAGTTCTTATCATCATATCCCTAGACCTATCAATAAGCAGGTGACCCTAGACATACTACCGATTGGTAGGGAAATGGACCTGCCAGTCGGTAGTCTCGTACAGATTTTTTAAAAAAATGGTCATAGAATGCAATTAGTAAATCAAAATCATAAACGGGGCATACCATTAAAATAGTAATTCAGATGGCTTCTAGAGTCCTTCGGGTCGCTCCCGGGTCCAAGAGTTGACTTTGGGTCAAATGGGGCTCGAAAATGATCGTCAGTCCTTTGGACAGAAATCATCAAACGATAATGGATCGTTCGTCCAAATCATAATTCAGAATAGTGCACGGGGCATACCATTGAAAAGGTTGTGCAAGGAACTTAAATGTTCTAAAGAGCTTCTCTCAGTTTGGAGAGTTAACTTTGGTCAAACTGGGCCCAAAACACTCGATGACCTTTCAGAGTAAAATGCATTATTCATCCGTACCGTAAATTTGATCAACGCATGGGGTGGAACATTGGAAAGGGTATTAAGTGACCTTTGAATATTGATTCAGCCTCATTCGATCTAAAGGGTTGACTTGTAAAACGGAACTCGGGAGCACCCGTCAGTCTCTGAATTAGTTTTCGAGGGGAAACAGATCGTTCATCCAAAAGGTTATGTTGCTTCATGCACGGGGTAGACCATTTGAAATGGGTTTTAGTGCTATTCGGGGATATATTGATATTTCGCTCAAATCAGGACCCGTGAGTGCTCGGTGGCCTCCAGATCGATTTTTGATAGTAAAATGGTTCGTTCGTCCGAATTGTTATGTTTATTCATGCACAGGGGTAGACTATTGTAAAAGGTATTCAGAGCCCTTCAAAGATTCATTAAGCTTTTACTTTAACGATGGAATTGATTGGAGTCAGACGGGGCCTAGAAGTTCACAATTACTTTAAGATTGGTACTCGGAGCATGACCTAGGGTTTGTAGTGAATTGGGGGGTTCTAGGGACCTAAGGAGAGACTTAGGGGATCCTAGAATGTGGTGTCTATAGAGCCCCTTGATGTATGAGCATGGAATAAATGAAAGACGTTGAATAGACACCATATTATATTTTGGGAAAGAGGTCGATTCTGAGGATAAAAAAGGATGAGGATGACCAATTTTGAGGGTCGAGGTCATTTTTGAGGACCTAAGGTAATTTTGGGGATAGCCGATTATGTGGGTCGAGGTAAATTTTGAGGATCTAAGATAGGAGTGAACAATTTTGAGGGTCGAGGTCAATTCTAAGTACCTTAAGTTGGAGTGACCAATTCTGAGGGTGGAGGTCAATTATGAGGACCTTGAGTAGGAAGCGATCAATTATAAGGGTCAATGTAAATATTGAGAATCTTAAATAGGAAGCGATCAATTTTGAAGGATGAGGTCAATTCTGATCACCTTAAGTAGGGAGCGACCAATTCTGAGGGTGGAGGTAAATTCTAAGGACCTTAAGTAAGAAGCGTACAATTCTAATAGTTGAGGTGAATTCTTAGGACCATAAGTGGGGAGATACCAATTCTGAGTGTCGAGGTCAATTTTGAGGATCTTAAGTAGGGAGCAACCAATTCGGAGAGTCGAGGTAAATTATGAGGAACTTAAGTAAGGAGCGACCAATTCTAAGGGTCGAGGTCAATTTCGAGGACCTTAAGTGGGTAATGACCAATTCTGAGGGCCGAAGTCAATTTTGAGGAGCTTAAGTAAGGCGCGACCAATTCTGAGGGTCAATGTCAATTCTGAGGAAATTAAGTTGGAACAACCAACTGTGAGGGTCGAGGTCAATTCAAAGGACCTTAAGTTGGAGTGAACAATTCTGAGGGTCCAGTTCAATTCTAAGGACCTTAATTTAGAGCAACCAATTCTGAGGCTCGAGGTCAATTATGATGACCTTAAGTAGGAGTGACCAATTATGAGGGTCAAGGTCAATTTTGAGGACCTTAAGTAAGGATAACTCTCATGGGTAATCTTGAATTTTATTAGGGAAGAGATATTTGTCTGGGGATTATGTCCTTTTGATAAGTGATAGCTTTACTAGGGAAGATGAAATTCTTAGTTCAAAAATTCCGCTTAGGGAGACAATTGATAACTTGAAGCTTTGGAATTTCATTTGGGAATGCCTTACTGGGGAGAGTCATCTAGCTCTACTTGGGGGAATTGGAATTTTTCTAGGAAAGAGTTTTATTTGGGAACTCCTGCTAGGGAAACGGGTAGCTCTGCTAAGGAGACTTTGATTTCTGTTGGGTTTGAGATTTTGGGAGTTCGCTACGGGTGAGATGATTTTTTGGATTTTAAGCAGGGGAAAAAATATGGCATTAATCCATCTGGGAATTTGGGAGCTTGAAAAATGAATTTATTGGTGAAGAAATGTTCCAATATTTTTGGCAATTTTAGGAATTTTTAGGGGAATTTTTAGATTTTCCTAGCATTTTTTGGTATTTTTTGTACGAAATTTCAAGGGGTATCCTATCGGCAGGTTATAAGGTTTGCCAAATGGAAATGGCATGGACTTTTGGATTGACTAGGGAAGGATAAGGGATAATGTTGATTGGCAGGTGTCACGAGACTGCCGATCGGCATACCCCTTAGCCTTCTATAAAAAGGGGCGAATTATCTTCATTTTTCACACCTTCCATCTTTCTTATCTTCTAATTCTCTCTTGGGCGATCTACTTCTGCGTTCTTTCTTCTTTTAATATTTGAAATTACAGATTTTCAAGAAGTGAGACCCACATGGCGTGGCTAGGTGTTGACGATTGGACTCACTTGGAGTGGCAGGACAGGTTCCCTTAGCGTTGGGTAAAGAGAATGCTTTTGATTTTTTCAAGCCTATTACCAATGAGCAAACTCTTTTACACGATCCTTTGCACCATCTATCGTCTAGGGTGCGGAACCCTGAGAGTTATGTAAGAATTTCATGACTTTTGGCATTCCATTTTGCAGTTTTTCTTTATATTTTCTAAATTTTGACGGAACGTTTATTCCTCTTTGAGAAACTGACATTGCTTTGATGACTCTTCGCTCTCGGGGGACGACGGAATTTAGATATGTGTGGGAGCATCTTCCTCTGGTGGTGCGTTGGATGGTTTCTTCCGCTGGTTTTAGTAGTCTCGTATCTACATTGGATGAGGCATCCCTCTCGATGCCTGTTCAATGCGCTCTGAGACAAAGGTGGTGGGATATTACCCACACCATTCATTTAGGTTTTGAGGGGATAATAGTGACCCCTATTGATGTACAGCAGTTACTGGTTATAGACTGCGAGGGGACTCAGATAGAGGTGGACCAAACCCTGAGGGTTACACCAGTGGTGTTGGTGATGTTAGACGGATAGTATTGGGGGACTCAATCCGTACATCTCTTTTTCGAGAGATTTGGTTGAGTCAACAGATTGACCAGACCAACGGGCTACAGGTTCGTTAGATGGCTCGCTTATTTATTTTTTTGCTGTTGGGAGAATTTTGGTGGCATCGAACGGCAACGTCATCCACTTATGGTTTCAATCATACTTGAGGGTATTTTTGAAAATCCCTCCCTTTGACTGGGGGAGTTTGATTTTGGCGACCCTTTACTCATCTTTGGATTTTTTCAGCCGATGCTGTCGGCGAACTTTTACTCGAGCCACGTATCATCTGGAGATAATTTTCTTTTTGCTTTTTTCCAATTTGTATTTTCTTTCATTTCCTTTTTTATTCCTGATTGATGACTCTTATACTTTTGCTGATGTGGTTCTATGAGGTGATTTGGATCAATGCTCATTTGATTAGTTTACGTGATGAGTCAGTGGGGAGCTTCTACTGTATGTATCAGTGGCAGAAGTCCAGTTGGCAGTTGAAGAGGTCTCTTTCCATGGCTGCGGTGCGTCAGGTCTTGAATTACCTAATAAGCGTCTAGATTATCTCTTTTTTTTACTTGAGTCCTTTTCTGTGGCATTTCCTCTGTGAAGGTATTGACTTCATCTTGATAAAATGTAGGTGACCTTCTATCCCTCAGGGATAACCATCCAACACACGGGGGTGATCGGAATTAATGTGCAGATGCATTTTCTACTAGTACACGAGTTTGACTACTCTTGGTATCTGGGAGATAGAGTAGTCTGATCGATTATGGAGGACGAGGTGGCGGCCCCACTAGAGATTCCCCCAAGGTATATACGGTAGGTTCAAGAGATGTCGGAGGAGGCCTTGGTGGTGCCGATAATAGGTGAGCCCTACTCATTGTATACGGACACGGTGGCAACCTACGACTACCTTGACTTTGTGACGTGATGGACGATGCCATTATGTATCTACGATGTGGTGAATATTCCTCCACCTCTTATATCTTTAGGTAGGGGTACGAATCAGGCAGGGGTTATGCTCACAACATTGGTGGTGCATCGACTTCATTAGCGGTGGTGACGTCAGAGGTTCCCTTTCTCCGTCTTGCTCCTCCCTAGTAAAATATTGGACTTCTCGGGGTAGGATCGATGAGTATGAGGCATTGCCCTAACTTGTTAGACGGCAGTTCTAGGGTTAACGGAGGACGTTCTCCAACTATAGGTATATTTTTTCCTTTGTCTTTTGTTTTTATATTTATCTTTTGCTTCAGATTGACTGATTTTCTCTTTTTATGTTTTCTTGCATCATGTCGGGGTGTCGACTAGTGACTGAGGGACATCTGGGACTGGGTGGCTTTTGCGACAGCTCATACTTGGGATTCGATCTCGGTTCCTTCTTATCTCGTGACATTTGCTTCTTCTGAGGAGAGATCTGGATCTGGTAGCAGAATCTCTTCAGCACATTCCTAGGGTAAGCATACATGTCGAAGGGATGGGGGATCATAGGGAGAGAGAGAGAGAGAGAGTGTGTGTGTGTGTGTGTGTCTGAGAGAGAGAGAGAGAGAGAGAGAGAGAGAGATAGAGAGAGAGAGAGATAGAGAGAGATAAAAAGAAAAGAAGGTTTGGGGTATTGGAATGAGTCCTCTTGTTTTTTTTCTGCTGCAAATAAATGTAGTGATGGAAATACATATATATGGAATGAATGGTGTTTTATTTATTTATCTTTGTTTTAAATGATTTAATCTACATGCACTTTTCATTTTGTTTGCTGAGACCATAAAGAGGACTGAAATTATTTTAAAAGAGAGTTTTATTAAAACATGATGAGTTAAAATATAAGGAGAGTGAAATTCTAAACTCTTTTGGGATGAAAATTGAGTTTTGTTTTTTATTTTGACCAAAAAAGAATAAAGGAATTTTCTAAAAATGGGGGGATGTTGATCGGCATGCCCCTTATCCTACTTATCGGAAGGTTAATCCAGTCAAATCACTCCAAAAATTTGATTTCACTTTCTTGATCTACTTCGTCCTTCATGGGGTAGTGTTTCATCCAAATTTTGCATGACCCTTGTTTTTAACCGAGTTTCTCAAGTATAAAAGGGGTCAGGTGGAGGGGTTTTCCTCACCCATTCACATCTTCTTTCTCTTGCTTGTTTCTTGTCTTTTGTTTTGTTACTTCCAAAATGTCCCGTCATATAAGTTCTGAATTTTCCTCTTATATTGACAACTTAGAGGATATTTGTTCATACAATGTAGACTATGATGCCTTTAACCTGCCCCGACTTTTTTTGTGACGTAATCGGCCCATCGACTAGAACATAGTGACGACGATTGTATAATTCTGGTACGTTGAGGATTATGTTTTTTGTTTTCTCTTGGATGAGTTCTACCCGACTTAAAAGCAATTTGTTGTTATGTTCGGCGTAAACTCTAGTGTGGCAGTGGCCATTCATGAATTCTCTCGGTCTCCTCAAGAACTGTTGGAAAATTTTCTCCATACCTCACCCTAAACATTTCAGTCATTGGTCACTGAAGGAATGATCTCCCTCCCAGTTGTGTTGTGTTTTGTGCGTCTATGGGATGCCAATGATTCGAGCTATGCCGGAGCCATCACCCTTGGCTTAACTTCAAAGATATTTTTGGTAATTCCAATGATTTAGGCTATGCCGGATCCATCACCCTTGTCTTAACTTCAAAGATACTGATGGTGATCGGGGACCTACTAGTGGATCCTTAAATTGCTACCATTACTGGTTGGATGTCATATCATCATAATCCTGCAATAGTGATATTGGTAGAGACCTTGAACGGTCTAGATGCTTGGTGGGAAGACCATTCTGATTTGTGGAGAGGTATCCTTGTTATGTTGTTCATGTGATTGTCTAAAGATTTCTCTTAATGGTCCCCTTGAATGTCCCTTAACAGTTGTGCTGAATTTTTTCACTCGCTATATCATCAGTCTTTGTAGAATAAAAGGAGATAAGAGGAGTCGTAGTGTGTCGAGATTTCGGACTAGGGGTAGAATTTCTTAAGTCAGTCCAGGTTAACTCGTCGATCCATCTCTTCTCTATCAAGTTCACTAAGCATAGTGGTGCCACCGAACAAGATCTTCTTCACGATGTAAGGGCCACTCTAGTTTGGCTTGAATTTCCCTCTAGGGTCCCAGACGGGTTCAATGATTTTCTTGAGGGTTAAGTCCCCTTCCTGGATACCATAGTCATTTACTCTCATGTTAAATGATCATGATATTCGGTGATGCCAGTATTTTTCATTGACCTTGCTTTCAAGCATAACTCCTATTGAAGGTATTTCTAGTTCAATGGGTAGGACTTCTTCCATGTCGTATACCAAAGAGTAAGGGGTTTCCCCATAGGGCGTAAGGGAACTGATCAGCCCAATCTTGGCAACTCTAGGTCATCTTTCTAATGATTGTTTTAAGGTTTCTATTAGCGGCTTCAACTGCACCGTTGACTTGTGGTCAGTACAGAGAAGATTTGTATCTCTAAATCCCGTACTCGTCGACCAATTCTATGACTTCTGACTCAAATTGTGACCCGTAATCTAACAGTAGCTTGTGTGGGATCCCATATCAGCAGATGATGTTCTTTCGAATGAACTTGGCCACCTTATTGGCATTCAGCATTGGGTATGACTCATCTTTGACTCATTTGGTGAAGTAATCAATGGCAATCAGGATGAACTCGTGCCCATTGGAGGCTTTGAGTGTAACTTCCCTATGATATCGATGCCCCATGTGGAGAACAGATAGGGAAAAGTCATATTGTATGATTCCCGCGAAGGCAAGTGCTGGAGAATGGAAAATTGTTGGCATTTAAGTCATCTCCGAACATAAGTGGTCCGATCCTGAACCATCGTAGTCCAATAATAACCCTGTCGGATAATCTTATTGGCAAGCATATGGAAATTCATGTGGGGTCCACATTCCCCACTATTGATTTTTTGCATCATTTCTTCAATGTCATCCCCAACGATGCAGTGTAAATGAGTTCCATCCAAGCTTCTCTTGATTAATGCTTTACCGCAAACAATTTACTAGGCAACCAGTTTGTAAAGGGTTGCTCATTTTTTCTTGTTGGCATCTTGGGGGACCTACCGTTATTGAAAAGGCATCATATGTCATTATACTAGAACTCGATAATATCAGGATCCTCTTCTATGATTAGTTTGATATGGTATCAATGGGTTGGTTTAGCCTAATTTTGTAGTAGGAAAGGGGCCATCATTATTCCTTCGGGCATGTCAACCATGGAGGCTAAAGTAGCAAGGGCATCAGCCAAGCTATTCCTTATTTGGGGTAAGTAATGGAAGGTGATATCTCAAAATTGGGAGGTTAACCTCTTCTAGGTGGATGTGGAAGGGTAAGCGCATTTCATCTTTAGCTTTCCATCTTCAAAGAACCTGGTCGACAATGAGGGCAGAATATCCGTAGACAACTAGGCATAAGATTCCTTTCTTGAGAGCGATTTTGAATCCTACGGTGTATGCCTCATATTCAGTCATGTTATTAGTGTGGGAAAAATCTAGTTTGATGGAAATGGGAGTATGGGAATCATTAGGGGCGATCAAAAGTATCCCAATTTTGTATCCTTTCTTATTGGAAGTGCTGAGAAAGAGCATTTTCCACCGGAGGTCTTCTTAAGAGACACAAAGGATATCTTTGTCTTGGAATTCAGAGATCCAAACGTCGTCTTCTTCCATAAGGTGGTTAGCAAGGTAGTCAGAGATGGATCTTCCTTTCATGGATTTTTGAGTGGCATACATAATATGGAACTTGGCTAGAAGTATTAACCATCAGGCCATCTGGCTACACAAATAAGGTTTCTCAACAAGTTTTGGTAGGATCCATTCAGGCCACAAGTCTGATGGGAAAAGCGAGCATGTAATGCTATAATTTTTAAGTGACCTAGATAAGGGAGACACATGCCTTATCCAAGGTAGTGTAGTTGACTTTGTATCCAACCAATTTATGACTAGTGCAATAGATGGCCCTCTCTTTGAAGGATTCTTCAATACATTGGGCTAGCAGAGCCCCAGCTGTGGTGTCTGTTACGGTCAAGTGTAGGGGTAAAGGAAAACCAGGTTATAGTGGCATGAGTATTGAAGGTCGAAATAGATTTTTCTTCATCAAATCGAGGGATTACTGATAGGCTTCGTTTCAGACTTTGGTTGAATCCTTACAGAGGAGTTTGAAGATGGGTTCACAAATAGAAGTCAACTAGCAGATGAACCGAACGATATACTTTAATTTACCTAAGATTCCTCAGACTTATTTCTCTATTAGGATGGTGGCATTTTGAGTATGGATTTTAGTTTGGCAGGATCTTCTTCAATCCCCATTTTTCCAATAATGAATCCCAAGCGTTTTCCTTTGGTAATGCCAAAAACACATTTATGCGGGTTAAGTCTCAGCTGGTATCGCTGTAGTCGTTTGAAGAACTTTTGGAGAGTATGAACATGACCTTCCTGAGTCTTAGACTTGATGATCATATCATCCACATATACCTCAACTTCTTTGTATATTAGATCATTCAATATGGTTGTGGCAACCCTTTAGTAGGTAGCCCCTGCATCTTTTAGACCGAATTGTTTTTTCTTGATGATGAGGGTGAATCTTGATCTGATTGTATCCGATAAACCCATCAACGAATAACTTGAGAGCAAGACTCGCCATGTTGTCTACAATCATGTCAATATTGGGTAGCATATAATCATCCTTCGAAAAGGCCTTGTTCAAATCTTGATAATCAATGCACATGCAAACCTTTCCTCTTAATTTTGGCACAATCACGATGTTGTCTAACCATGTGGGATATTAAATCACTCGAATAAGGCCTATGTTTGACTGTTTGACCACCTCTTCCATAACCTTGAGAGACCATTCGATGCAGAGATTTTCTAGTTTTTGTTTGAACAATTTGCATTCTAGGAGAGTTAGAATTTTGTGTTGAGCTATTTTGGGATCAATACTGGGCATGTCATCATAGGACCATGCGAAGACATCCACAAATTCCTCCAGAAGTTCTTTAAGTTGTGAGCGCTCATGCTCGTCAAGGGTGGACCCTATCCTAATCTCGCACAGTTGGCTAACAGAACCGAGATTAATAATAATAGTTTTATCTTCATTAATTTGAATGTGATTATGTTGTTTGTCATTAACCTTATTAACATCAGTTAAGAATTGTTCATTTGCAAAATCATCATCATCAAGAGTTTTATTATAATCAAGATAATTAATGCAAGTCACAACAAGATACTCAAAATCTTCATTTAATTACTTTTTGGGATAAACAATGTTGAGAACCTCATTAGAAGGATGCCTTGATTATATTGTGATCCTAACAAGGAGGAATTACAAAAGAAGAATAAATAGGATAAACATTTGGGTTGAGATGAATTTCAACGGGTGGAACAGATACATCATTCCAGTTGAGGAGGGGTATATTAGTAGATTCTATAAGGACAGATGGATTTGAAGATGTAGCATCTGAGTGGATCATGCAGAGTGTCATCCCTAGTGTTTGTAAATTAAATGAGTCCTCAGAGTCGCTTCCCTTGAATCTTCGATAACCGTTGTAGTCTTCTCAATAAGATGTTGCACATGATGTTGGGAACTTTCAGCCCCTGAGTAGCTATCTTGGAAAAAGATCTCCATTCGTGACTTCATCTTCTTATCCACATAATCATACCATGGTTCAGGAAATCCACAAAATGGAAAATTTTCACCTTTTTTATTGATCTCCCATTAAAGGAATCCCCTGAGACAATCTTGTAATTTTCTAACCTTCTCTTTAACCGAGGTTGGAGGAGCATTTTGAGTTACTCTGATGATGGTTGATAACCCTTGACACATGGAGGAAAGGCATTATTCAATACTATGGGTTCCAATATTTCCTATTATCATTATCCCAGCCCTAGTCCGAGCATGACGTGGATATTATTGAACATATGTATTATATTGATATTGTCATGAGAGTTATTCTTTGGACAGACTCTATTTTTGAAATCATCCCTTGCTGGGAGTGAAAGTGGTTCGACTCGAAAACCTGACAGAAGAATATCATTCTCCCTATGTTGTACTCTTGTGCTGGATTACTGGTGCTTGCCTTCTCACTATTATCATCATCGCCTAAGATTGTGATGACCTGCCCCTTGGCGAAGAAATTCAGTTTTCGATGGAGATAGGAAGACACCCCCATGATGTTATGGAGCTACGATCGACCGAGCAATAGGTTAAAATGAGATAGTATGTCGATGACTTGGAACTCAATAACGAGATTCATGGGTCCAACCCCTATTGTAAGCTTTATGGACACCATCATCTCCCGATGAGTATTGTCATAAGAACGCACCCCGATGAAACTTGGAGTAAGGTCGCTTACTTTCAAACCTAAGAACTTGAGGGTCCTTAGCGGGCAAAGATTAAGTGCTGACCCGTTATCGATGAACGGAAGAGGGACTGTCTTTCCCATGATTTCGACAGAGATATTAAGAGCATAGTTGTGATTTGGACCAAACTTAGGGATTCCTTCCTCAGAGAAGGAGAGCATTCTAGTAGAGGTTAGAGACCTTACCAAGTTCACGGCTTCTTCCAGAGTGGTAAAAGGAGGAATTTTGGGTCCGGTAAGTAATTTAATCAAGGCATTTCGATGCAGTTGGGAAGACATAAAGATTCCATATAGAGTGATGTTAGCCTGAGTTTTCTTCAACCGATTGAGGATTTTTCTCTTCTCGATGGTCATTTTCGGCATGGGGAGTTTCTCGAAAATACCTTTTCCATTATTTGTTGCTACTAATTGAGGTTTTGGACTGGTAGTGCCTCCTAGATCTAGTCATATGGTTCACAAAAGAGGGGAAAAACATAAACCCTATTTCTTTATCCATCTCGAGTTGTTCTACCACTTTGTTGATCTCCCCTAGTATATATTCAAATAATAACATCCCACATGAACTAATCACCGGGTTAGACTTTTCCTAGCATGGATCTTCATTTGAACTATCACATTCATCCCCCTATTAGGTGGCAACGAGGTCATCCTTCCAAGAGAAGTTTATGCATTTTATAACCTCAGTGTCCTGTCCATAAAGATCCTCCCACTCAATGGGGAGATTTAAAAGTGGATGGACCAAGAGCCCTTGTAGTTACAAAGCATCAAGTAACTCAGATGTACTGCAAATTTTATCAATTTATCAAAACAAGTCTGCTATAATCTGGATGACATCATCTTAACTTACTTCGTTAGCAGGTACTACCCAATTATATGACTCGCGAGCTAATTTTTGGGCTTCCATGAATAATGTGCTAAATTTTTGGCAATCAATGGTAATTTCCTGGGGAAATTTCATCCCAAACTCTAGGAGAGGTTTAGTACCACTGTAAATTCCATATCATTTGTTCTAGATTGGGTTAAATAAAAAATACATGCTTTTGCAAGAACTGGCAGGGCTTGATCGGCAAAATAGGTTGGGTGTAAAAGAAAATATGGGAAAACTTTAAGGGGTTTGGGTGAATATATAGGAATTATGGGCGATCTACTAGGTACAATCTAGGTAGATGGGTTAAATTATGGGTCTTCTTGTAGGAAGATGGCATTTTCATGGTTTTGAAGTGGGTTGTGAGTAGTGTTTGGCTTAGGATTGGTCGGTGGGGTGATAACACCCTAGTCAATCAGACCTTGGATTATATTTTGAAGATGGAATCATTGATTAATGGTATGGTTGCATTTTGGTGAAAATCATATTGGGCGTTGGGTTTGAAATCTTTAGGAAGTGGGTTTGGTAATGGACGAGGGTCCAATCACTTGATGAGATTTTGGCTTAATAAGGCTTGGTAGACTTTGAAGAGGGGACCATGAAGCTCGGTGTATTCTTTTGTGAATGGGTTAAGGTGACTTTAGGGTGCCCATGAAGTCGCAGGCTGAGAGATGTTATTGATGGTTGCAATTGTGGTATGGGCAGGCTTTTCATTCTTTCTGGGAGTGAGCTATCCGGATATTTTATTTGGCTCAAATTTTATCTTGGCAAGACTTTCTTCAGTCTCCACTCTTGCTTCATGGAGGGATCGAAAGTAGGGGTAATACTTTCCTCCTATCTTAGCAAGGACATGGGGTAAGAGGTTTTTCTGCACAAGACTAACTTGATCTTCTTCGAAACACCGGTTGGTTATGTGATCGCTTTCTCTCTCCACATTGATATGAAATTACTAACAGTTTCCCCAGGATTCTGCTTGAGAAGTTTTAAATCATAGCATGTAACCTCTATGAAATTACTAACAAGTGAGGTTGACGCGTTATTATTCCTAGAAGCCGTAGCGAAAAAGTCCCAATGATGGGCACCCAATAGAGAATCTAGGTCCACCACGTCCATTGAGGGTTTCTCTCACCAAGTGGAACAAAGTTATTATTTAAATGCCAAAGTGGCCACATTAGCCCGACGTTTAGAGGCTTTAGAGACGAGCAAAGAGGGAAATGGAACCGCACATGCAGTCATTCAACATATAGGTTCCCCTATGTGTATACTTTGCGATGTTTTCTCCCACTTAGTTGAAAATTATCCCTCCCTTCTGACCCACAGGGCACGTACCGAGCAAGCCAATGCCCTTTACCAAAATAGGCCAAAGTATGACCCATATTCCAATGTGTACAATCAGATGTGGCGAGACCACCCCAAATTTTCATGGTCCAAGGGTCAATACCAAGAAAGTGGAGGTCAACCTTCTGGTAACCCACCTCTGAGTTTCCAAAAGAATGCCCCCGAACTATCATATCCTTCATCCCAAAAGACCCAAGATTTAGAGGATACGATGAATTTGCTCACTTAAGGTACCCTCCAATTCCAACAGTCAACTCAAAGTGTCCTCCAGTCCACCCAATAGAGCGTGCATGCTAACACTCAATCCACAGCCAAACTCGAGGTCCAAGTGAGTCAATTAGCGAACGCATTGAGTGAGAGAAACAAGGGAACATTCCCGAGTCAACATGAGCCCAATCCTAAAGGTAACATACCTAAAGGTCAATATTTTGTGCAAGATAACTTCGGTTCATCACAAACTCAAGAGGATGTCAAAGAAATCATCACGCTTAGGTCTGGTAAGGAAATCGAAAAGAATATGTCACCACCCATCGAGAGTGAATCTGAGAAACGTAAGGAAAAGAAAGATCCACCCTTGGATCTAACTTCCTTTCCACCATTATATTCCGAGCCATATGTAGAGACCTATGTTCCAAAAGATCCATTTCCCATGTGATTGGTGCCCCAAAAGAAAAAGGCACAAATAGATAAGATGTTGGAAGTATTCAAGAAAGTCAAATCAATATCACATTGTTTGACGCAATACAACAAGTCCCATCCTATGCCAAATTCCTAAAGGACATTTGTATCTTCAAGAGAAGCACCAACGTACCCAAGAAATATTTTCTCGCCGATCAAGCAAGCTTGATCATTTCTTATCGAACTCTCGTCAAGTACAAGGATCCTAGTACGCCGACGATCTCTATTGAGATAGGGAAGCATCACTTAGAGAAATCCCTCTTAGACTTAGGAGCAAGCATGAACCTTCTACTATACAACGTGTATGAGAAACTAGGTTTGGGGGAATTAAAGCCCACTAGGATGACCTTGTCCTTAGCCGATCGATCCATTAAGGTGCCTAGAGGTGTTGTAGAAGATGTATTGATCAAAGTGGGAGAGTTTATTTTTATGGTATACTTTGTGGTCTATGACACGAAACATGTATTAAACTCAGCCGCACAAATCCCGATCATCCTTAGTCAACCCTTTTTGGCCACCTCTGATGCTATCATTCGATGTCGCAGTGAGAAACTGAACCTGTCATTTGGAAACATGACCATGGATTTGAATGTGTTTAATTTAGAGAGGCCATCATCTAATTATGGAGAGACTGAAGTCATGTACGTTCAAGAAATGAATGGTATCACTACCCCACGGGATTGTGACACACCCAATCTACATGCTTGGCCACCTGATCTGTCTTTAAATATGAGTATTGAAGATTTTGAGAAAGAATTTGGTCCTGTCGATGAGGAGCTTACTGTTAATGACCAGTATTTATTGGACTCTTTTTTTCATTTAGATGAAAGAAATTGGGATGATAGGATAAATCAATTCCTTCTCTGTGAAGACCAACTTGATCCCTTTGAGAGTATGCTGATAGGTAAGGTCTTATCTATTAGTGATGAGATTGAAAAGATCATTCGAGCATTTCCATTTGGTGACACATATTTTATCATACCGCATTATCCTTTTCCACCACGTCCACCTATTTCATTTGAGTCTTTGGATGAGATCGAGGACATGAGTAGAGGATCATCTGATTTGGAGCCCGGTTTATTCCTTCTCGAGTTTGTGGGAAACCTAGGGTTAGCTTGTCATTAGGAATTTCATTATGATGATCTCTATGAGGCTGACAATCTCTGTTATAATGTGATTGCGCATCTCGTTAATTTCACCCACCACATTCATTATGTGCCTTCATTTGTATACTTTGTCGATTGGGTTGACTCTCAATTGTTCTGACTTTTGATTTATGATGAAAGAAATGTGAGATTAGTTGGAAGTTGGTAATGCAAGGGGAAATTCAGGGGTAATATCATCCTTTTACTTTTGTACTTTATTTACCTTGTCTATATTTCTAGTTTGAGCATACATTGAGGACAATGTAAAATTTAGGTTTGGGGGTATTGAGGTCAATTTTTTTCTTCTTTCCGCTTTGAAAAAAACAATCAGACAAATTTCAAAAATTCAAAAAGATTTTCAATATAATTGAGTTTTGAAACGATTTCTTATTATAGAATTAATTCATGGATCTCTCAACTTATGAATTTTTTTCCACATTAGCCATATAATATGATCAAAAATGGATATTGAGGCAAAACTTGATATGATTAACGAATAAATGTGGAGATTTTCAACCGGGTGAAATATTGTGCCATTCATCATTTTCGAGAGATTTAAATCAATCCGAGTTAAAATAACCCAAACTTTCATTCAATGATAAATTCGTTGATGATCTCAAATTCTGTGTTTTGTTCGATTACTGAAAACAAAAAGTGAAAATGTTAATCTTAATCACTAGAAGTCTTAGTAAGTCCTCTTGAGACACAAATCAACTTAATGAAACTTGAGAAATGAGATTAGGCCATCGTTTGGAAGACCAAAAATTAAGCCCAAACTCCAACCTTTTTACATTATTACATTGCAAGCCCATTTGAGCCAAAAAGAAGATAAGCCTTTTGTTGAAGGCCCACTATACTACCCAACTCCAACTGGGAGTTTATAACCCGTAATATGAAGCCATGCCCATTTTATGAGAATATTAGGGTAAAATTATGGTAGGAAAAAGGCTAAAAAAACAAAAGAAAAGGAGGTTGCAAAAATAATGTGTGAAAAGAAAAGAAAAAAAAGGAAGAAGAAATAAAGAGAGAAAAAATGAGTTTGAAAAAGAAAATAAAATAAAAATGGAGGTTGGAAGAAAAATGCCAAAAAGACAAATTACCAAAAATCCTTTATATTCTGAGAAAATATTGAACTCCAAACAACCATTCTTTCTAGCCTACAATACAACCAAAGAAAATCTTAATATCTCAAGTGAAGTTAGTTATAGTGTGGAGAGAATATGAATATGATAAATGGTGTGATTCAACGTTTTCAAAAAGTAATCAATTTTTTGTTCATGAGATCATATTCACCCATTATATAAAAATCCTTTTTTGATCATGTATATGTGAAATTTGTTCATTTAAATTTACTCTTTTATTCACATATACCAAGTGAAAACAACCCATTTCTAAGTGTTCGATTGTGAGAGCATCCCGTGAGATTTTGAAATCAAAATGAACTTTCGGAGAAGAAATGTAACGATCAAATATTTTGAAATGGATGGTTATATTGTCTATGCACACACACACTATAAGTTGAGATTGAAAAGTGAAGTTCTACTATATTTATGAAGTTTGCATTCAAACTTGGTTATATTATTTTATGAGTCTGTTGTATTGAGTCAAGTTTTTGAATTTTGTGGGTATATTCACTGCAAAACCCTCACGAGACAAAACTCGTCCACTAGGGTAACCTAGGGATTGTACATGCTAAGTGAAATCGTGATTCCTACGAAAGCGTGTTAGATTTTAAAATTTTAGTTTTGCTTGAGGACTAGCAAAGTTTAGGTTTAGGGGTATTTGATGAGTGCATTATTTTGTATATTTTATACGCAATTTTTTACCTTGTTAGTCGCATGTTATTTTATTTAATAAGTTCTTAGGACCATTTTATTAAAAGAGAAAGAAATGTAAGAATAATTGAATTTTGATTCAAAATTGTATTTTAAGTCAAAAATGGGCACTTCGATAATTTTATAATATTCTTGTCCTAATTTGTGAAAAACGTTGCCTAGTGAAATTTTTACAGGTAATGAGGAATTTTGAGCAAATTGATGATCAACTCGAAAAATGCGCGAAAAAACTGAATTTTACGGTCGTTCGATTGTGAAATTATAAAAAAAGTCGGGAATTTTTATTCTCTGATTTGGACAACATTTGGCATGCGTGTTCAGCAGGAAAAAAAAAAGACTTTTCGAGTGGGGAGAAATTGAAGAGGTGGAATGATAAGTTGAAGAGTTTCACCAAAATCCTAATGCCTCACCCTAAGCCTATAAATAAGACCCTTGGGGGCTCATTATTTCGTGTGTAGAACAAGGAGAGAAAAATTAGAGAGAGCCACTTTAGAACAATTGTGGTAGTTTTATTTTGAGAGTTTTATTAATATCTGAGGGCCAAGAGTTGTATCTTTGTGGAAGGAATTATGTCAACATCAATTGTAAGACACATCATTTGCAAGTTGTTTTATTAATGAAAATTCATACTCATTCTTGCAATTTTATGAGGTCATCCTTTATGCTAGCATAATTTCTTTACTAGGACTACGTGAAATTTATCATGTTTGATTAATATTGTGCGTGATTTAAATTCGTCTTTCTTCCCGATATGTGCTAAAGGTCTTAAAAATTCGGTACTTACTTAAAAAGGCACGAGAGTGTGTTTTAAACCTTCGTCTTTGTTTGAGACAAAAACATATTTTTATTTTTAAGTATGAGTATTTTTTGATGGATTATGCTTGCACTCGATTGTTTTGATAGTCCATGCTTAAGACTATACCTTGAAATCAAAAAGTGAACTTTTAAGGGAATAGGGATTTTAGTCGTCTTAATTTAGAGACGTTAAATTTTATTGGGAACTTAACCGTGTTATCCTCCGAATTAAATACAACAAGAGTCGGTTTAATTTTAGCTATAAAATCGGGACTGACGAATTTAAATTATTGCATAGTGTTAGTTAAAACGTGATAAATGGATCCAACATCCTATTTCTCACTCATGCTCCCTTTATTATATTTCTCATACTCCTAATTCTTATTTGTGTTGCTTAGTTTAATATTAAATCCCATCTCAAAACCCAATTAATCTAGTTGGACAGTCACAATTATTTTAAACGAAAAACTTGACAAATCCTCGTGGGTTCGACCCGTACTTACACTCGTTATTCTATAATAGCCTGTGCACTTGCGGTATTTGATAAAATTGACAACATTAACACCCATGCAAACAGAGTCTAGCCCTTTTAAATCATTCACCAGCGGAGTCACCATTGTGGCCATCCTTTTAGGCTTTCTCCCTCCATCTCGTGGGTTTTTGTACTCGTGCGTGCGCGGTTGGAGCGGGGGATAAGGTCTCGTGCCCTTTTCTAGGAGTGCTTCGGTCGTAATTGATGTGGGGTGATAAAAAGAGATGGATTCGCCAGTCTATTTTGCACAAAACATGCAAAGAACATGATGTCGCCTCGAGAGAGCGACATCAAAGACAAACTTATGCTTATAAAACCAATAGTTCAAAGGTTTAGAGGCTAAGTTACGGAATGGAAAGGTGTTAGCCACCCATCCTGCCCTTTCGGTCTCTCATGGTCTTATGTTACTACTTCCTAAATTTCTTCGTGAAATGTGTTCACATGTATACATAAATGGAGATCGGAATCGTTCGACTCGCATCATGGAAAGGATGGAGTGAGGTCATCCATAGGAATGTTCCCAAAATTATAATTCGAAAAGCATGATGTTTGAGATTATTGAGATATTAATCATTATGATGAAATATATGTTAGATAATACGCAAGTATGAATCACTAGTATGATATATACGAGTAATGTATGGATAAAATAAGAAAAAGATGAAAATAAAAAATTGAAAAATTGGACTCAAGTCTTGAGTTTTAGCCCGAAATGCCTATGTAGCCTATAAAGGCATCAAAGTCCCATAGTTCACATGTAGCATAAGGATGGGGTTTACCCCATAGATTCAAATGGGAGTTTATTATATGTGTGTGTATAGAAAAGATATATTTAGTTTTGAAAAAATGTGGTGAATGATCCCGTCGAAATTTATAAGTGTAATCGTCTTTTTCTTTATTTTGGTTTTTTTATGTAAAATAAAGTATGTGTAATATAACTAATAAAAGATGATATGTTAATGTGTATGTTCTAAAGTAAAGCCTATATTGAGAATTTATATAACTAATGCGAAAATAAAGAAACTTAAAGAGAGAAGGATATTTGGACCTTCTTTGGAGACTTAAGGCTTGATCTTGATCCTTTATGAGATCCCTTGCAATTTGAAAGGAATGTTGGATGAGAGAGAAGAAGAGTTTTGCATATTAAAATGATGGGAATGAAAGATGGAAAGAAATTCCACATAAGGAAACTTCACTGATTGCGATCTGAGGTATCCTTGGGAGTGAGATCATGACCTCCTTCTATAAGGTAGGGGGAATTCTGATCGGAATATCCCTAGCCCTACCAATCAACATGTGACCCTAGACACACTGTCGATTGGCAGGGAAATGAACCTACTAATCGGTAGTCACGTGTAGATTTTTTTAGAAAAATGGTTGTAAAAAACAATTCGTAAATCAAAATTGCGAAGGGGGCATACTGTTAGAAAGTTAATTCAGAGGCCTTCAAGAGTCCTTTGGGACGCTCCAGGTCCGGGAGTTGACTTTTGGTCAAACGAGGTTCAAAAACGGTTGTTAATCCTTTGCGAATGGGGCATGCCGTACAGTAATGGATCGTTCATCCAAACCACAAGTCAGAATCACGCATGGGGAGGACTATTAGAAATATTATGTGACGCACTTAGATGTTCCAAATATCTTTACTCGGTTTGGAGAGTTGACTTGGTCAAACGGGGCCTGAAAGTACCCAATGACCTTTTAGAGTAAACTGGGTTGTTCGTCCGTACTATAAAACTGATTCACGCATGGGGTGGCGAATTGGAAATGGCATTCAGTGCCCTTTGAATATTAATTCAGTCTCATTCAATTTTAATGGTTTCCCTTGGTCAAACAAAACTCGGGAGTGCTCGGCGACCTCCGGATCAGCTTTTGGGGGAAGGCGGATCATTCGTCTGAACGGTTATGTCGTTTCACATATGGGGTGGACTATTTGAAAGTTATTTCAGTGCCCTTCAAGGATACATTAAGCTTTTTCTATGACGATGGAGTTGATTGGGTTCAAATCGGGGCTCAGGAGCGCCCGGTGGCCTCTAAATCGATTTTCGGTAGTAAAATGGTCCGTTCTTCTGAACCGTTATGCCGATTCGTGCACGGGATAGACCATTGGAAAGGGGATTCAGATCCTTTTGAAGTTTCATTGATCTTTTTCTCTGATGATGGAGTTTACCGAAGACAGAAGAGGCCTAGGTGGCCTTTAGATAGGTACTCGGTGCATGACCTAGGGTTTGTAGTGAATTGGGGGTGCTAGGAACCTAAGGAGAGACTTAGAGGGTCCTAGAATATGGTGTCTATAATTAGTTCTCGGTAAAATTGGCTATATACGCATATTTGTTTATCTCATTGCCCAATTTGCATTTGCGATTTCAAACAAATTATATTAAGGAAAATGAGACAATAATGCAATCAAACATACCTAAACACAAACCCGTACCAAATACCTAGGCCTAAAACCTAAGCCTAGACCATCATGAGTCGCATTCCAAATATTTCCCTGTGTGTGTGTGTGTGTATGTAGTATTATCATCATTATTTTTATATTATAATTGTTCATATCATTTTATTTTTTCAGTATCTTTATTTTTACTTTGTCCTTTTTATTATTTTATGTAAATATAATATATGGCGCGTGTGTGTGTATGTGTGTGTATATGTTTCATAGTATATTAGTGTTTGAATATAAATAGGTGTATCTTGTAAATATACTTTTCTTTATTTTATTTTTAATGTTATTTTATTTTATATTTTAATTTGTCGATTTGAGTCTTTTTATATTTTTTTATGCGTGTGCTTTAGTTTTTAATATCTATATTTTATTTTATTTTGTGTGTGTTGTAAATAAATATATATTTGTTATATATTTTATAATAAAGTACATACACAGACACTATCCTCATACACCCACACATACTCTAAAACCTCCCTCACTCACACCCATTTACCATACACCCAACACACTTCATACACTCTCACACCTCACAAATTCAAACCCAAATGAAAATTTTATTTTCGCACACTTATCTCATCTCTTTCATCCTTTACACCTACCTCTTACTTCCATTAACACTTAACTCTGACCACCTTCGAAACCACTTCCCTACCACCCCTTATGCTTCACCTCGTTGATGAGACATCCAGTGTCGGGAAAGCTTAAAACCCAGCGGCATGCAACCCATGGCCCTACAAGACCGAGACCTACCCTTCTACCTAAACCCATACCCATACCCATTCCCATTCTTTATCTCTTGTATGTGTATATAAGTGTATATATATATATATGTGTGTGTGTGTGTGTCAGTATTCCATGAACCATAAATAAAAGCACCCATGTGCACCCAAATCGATTATCTCATAGTTTTTCTCAACATTCACTCATTACCATCATTTCCACGAATACCCATTTTATCCTATAACATTTATCCTTCCAAATGTACCCCTTACCCCATTTAACCACTTATAAAAGAAGACTCATGCATCATTTGGATGGAGCTAAATTTTTGGGCAAAAATAGAGTAAAGAGATACACCATTTTTAAGAGTAGTTTAGGATCATTTTTAGTGTAAGTGTTATAGGGTAATTTTAAGTAAGTTCAGTGTTAATCTTAAAGTTATTTCTTTTGTTTTTTAGAGAGTTGTCGGAGAGAGAATACTCTTGCGAGATACAAATTGTGAAAGCTAAATTTAAGTATTCATTTATTATTGTAAATATTAAATTAGTGGGTTTTTTATTTGTTCAAAGCGTGGAGGCTCAATAAAATCTCAAGGAGACTTGGTTCAAATATTGTTCTCTTCTCCCTTTTATTCCTTTTTTAATGCCTCTAAGGGAGTGTTTTTATATTTTATATGTAAAAATACATCAAATGTTAGGCTAAATTCTCCATTCAAGTGGTGAGATGAAACTCATGTTGATGTTATTCTCAATAGTTTATTTTATTTATTTGCTATGTTCCTTTGAAAATAGTGTTAAACTTTCACTTTTCAATTTTTGCGTCGAGAGAGGGTAAATCATTTTCCAGAGAAAATCAAATTTGAGATATGACGTTTATTTTTATAATCAAACTAGAGATACATTTTTCTTTAAGTGTAGTATTATGTTTTGAATTTTGAACTCTAAAACTAATTTTATGCATGGATTAAACACTTTTTAGTAGATTTATCCTAGCGTGGGATTTTTTAAAAGGGTTTTATTCTATTTTTTGAGATTTTGTGGATGTTTTAAAATTAATTTTCTAAAGGGTAATGTTGAAAATACATTTGTGACGAGAGTTGACTTGTAATTTTAATATTATCTTGGACTATTTTAAATAAATAACTTAATTAAAATAATTAATATGTATCGTAAAGTTTCATCCCTTATTTGTTCTCATACTTATTCACCTCATTGATCTCTTATTTTAGTTTCGATATGTTTGTTTACTTTAGATTACTACTCACTTAGTTAATTAGCTTTAATAACCTTTTGAGATTGTTTCAAAAAATAAAAAACAAAACAAAAATATTTGAAAGTAAAATTACTTTTGTCTTCATCATTTGTACTCTCACACTTGAGAGTTGGATTGACACTTTTACTTCATGTATACATGTATTTATTATATTTGTGGGTTTAAGGAAAATTTTGGTTTAAAATTTTTGTTCTACAACGATTACAATTGAAGCATTCGATCAAGTGTCTTTGTGGTTTTCACAAGTTGCATTGCATTCAAAATATCTTCATATTTTCGTTTCAACGCTTGGTAAGGCATATTGGTGATTTTAAGAATGTCTTTCATAAGATGCAAGATCAATACAAACTCAAAAGTAGTCAAAAAACTATAAGTTGTATCCACATCTCTACTTTATTCCCCACCTCCATCATCAATGATGTTTAATAAAATTTGGCAAGTAGCACTAAACATGTTTATCAAGATAGAAAGAGATCTTAAGTGAGAATTCCGTTTTATTTCTATAGCCTTTTGTAAATTACCTAATTGATTCAATCTTATACCAGTCTCAAGATCTTCAATGGGAATCAAATAAGCAACATCAGAGCCATGTGCAGCTTTCAATTCATCGTTTCATTTAGAAGAATCCCCGACCATATTAATAATGAAACTCATTTTTGAAAAAAATTAATGTACGTCAGAAATTTTTTGAGATGTTACAACTAATTCCAATTGTAAACAATGAGTAAAAAAATGGACATAGTATGCATATGGAAAATCTTTGGCATCTAAGTCTTGCAATATCTCGAGATTCATCAATACGAAGATAAAACTTTGAATCATCAATTTCTTCACATTTGACCTCTCGAGATTCATTATGTGTTTCAGGTACCGAATTTTGAACATTAAACTCGGGGAAAAGGGGAGATTCGTTAACATTTTCACTTTCGGTATGTTTTCTCGTGAAAAATGAATCAAGGGTCTTTGATTTTCCCATATTTCTACAACACAAAAATAAAACAATTTAAAATTTTCATTTCCTATAAAAAGTTAATTATCATATATTAAAAATTGAACACTCCAATAACATACAAAAAAAAATCACAATAGGGGTAAAAACAGTGATAAAATTATTTAATAATCATCTGTAATAGGGGTAAATATGTTCTTTTTACAAACACAAATTAATTAATAATAATTGATAAAATTAATACTAACTATTTTTTTAATATTAACTAACTAATATTAACTAATTAATACTAGCTAATTATGTAATGTAATAGGGATAAAATTAACAGTGATAGTTTTTATCAAAAAAATAAATAAATAACAAATTAATAATAAAGGGAGGAGAGGGAGTTACCTTTGGAATAATGGAGAAATTTTCTCTTTGAATGAATGGATGTTTACTGAATGTTTACTCTTTGAATGAATAACTAAAATTTAATCTTTGAGTGATATGATACCTCTGAAATAGTGAATAATTTGATGTTTACTCTTTGAATTAATGGGAAAATTTTGACCGATTAAGAGTGATAGAAGAGGATGGAAAATTTTGGTTAAATAGGTTAAAGGTTATATTAATGAGTAAAAATATTTTTATGTGGTGTGGGCTATTAAGTGAGTGGGTCATGTGTGGGCCTCATAAAAAGGTAGTGTGTGTTTTTTTATTAGGTTTAAAAATAGAGTAAAGGTTTTATTAGAAGGGACCACAAACTATAAAAAAAATATTACCACAATTTTACATATTACTCTTAACAATTTTAAAAGTTTGGAGGGGGCCATGGCCCCCTCTGCCATCTCTCAGCTTCGCCCTTGGAAATATGGAAAGTGAATGCAACCGTCATTAATAAGATGTGGTATTGATCAGTTTTCAATATTTACCAATCTCAAAAAAATAAAATATGTAGTATTGTTTGTTCTACTACGATTCATTATAGTGTGAGGTTATTTATTTTTTTACAAATTTTAAGGTTCGTGAACAACTATTCTCGTCAATTTTGTGAGAGATATAACCCCAATTCCCCACGCATACACTCTCAATACTTAGATACAAGGGATACATAAAGTTTATTATGAAGATTGGCTCTCTCTCTATAGTTTTCACCTTAGAGTGAATGTATCCTATATTCATATATATTGTAAACGGCTCTATAATGTGCATAGTAACTATATAAATGAAATCGGGTAAGCTGAATTGAATGTTTTCTATCTCTATCCATTTCGTAAAGGTGAAAACTTTAGAAATGAAACGATGACACGATACGAAACAAAACAAAATTGACACAAAATCGATACGACCTTTCGTGTTCGGGTCTGTATTTTTGGACCCGCCATCGAGTTGTGTCATGTTTGTGTCTAATTTCTGCCATGAAATTGACCCAAATTGAACACGATAGTGATCCAATTCAAACCGATTTAAGGACATGATATAGACCATATTTAGACCCACTATCGATCACATTTAGACGCATTATCATCCAACTATTTTTTTAATTCCTCACTAATTGGGAAAATTTTGATCAAATTTAAGTGGATTATTGTGTCAGGTCAGGTCTAATCGTGTCCAATCGAATCGTATTTTCATATCATGTTCTCTTATTGTGTTGTGTTTTGAAGTTTTCATGTTCGGGTTGAGGAAAAAATATGTTTTTGTACGTGTTCATGTCTACTGGAATCTTATTGTGTCGTGTCGTGTCGTGTGAAAACATGACCTATTAAATCATTTTTCCACCTTACTTCGTGGTATATAGAAATCAAATTGGCTATATTTTCCATGTCTTCTTCCTCTTCCCTTGCGTTAAATGGTAGTTCCCTTCATTAAATTGTGCAATTAGTTGAGTAAAATAAACCCTTTGTGACAACCCGATATCCGAGATAAGGGGTGGCCAGCCCGATACTCAAACGTAACAGGAATCATGGATGGATATCATTCTCAGCATCAACAAAAATAAACTGAGTATACGGGAAAACCACCCAATAAATCAGAAAACGGGTTGCCAAAAAGTTTAGAAATTTAAAACCAGTTAAGAAAATTAAATTTAAACAACCCAAATCTGATAAGCAAGTGGAATTCCACAAGAATATATATATAATACAACTAAGACGAATGTATACAAAAGGACCGAATAGGCTGTCGATCCACAGCAACATACAACGAAGTACCACAATTTAAATATTTTACATAATGCATTCATTAATCAAATACAAAACTTTGGGCCACACGCCCGAGTGTAAGACCCGATCATATCTAGAACACAAAGATAAAAGTGTCTAATACGATGTCCCGTAATAACCCGCAAAATCTTACAGCTCGTCGAAAGTAAAGGAATGGAAACATCAAAACGGGCGTCCTTGCGGTGGAACACCTGAGCGGATACAATCATATGCACAACAAGGAAAATAAGCCGATCAGGGTCGGGTTCTATATGATCACCAGAAGAAATAAAAAGCATGATAGAAATGAATTTTATGCATGAATGATAAGGATGATAAACTTACATTACAATTTAACTAAATGAAGAAATGAAATGTCATATACATAAAAGAAAGAAAAGTAAATAACTTAAATTTAAAACCTTTCCTCATTTATCAAATTTCCATTATCTTTTATATTCCTTAATAGGAATAAAACCATTTATTAACTTCCATAGTTGATTATCTTTCCATTTTATCTTCCCATTCCTTAATAGGAATACCATTAGTATCAAGTGCTCTTTATGGCACATATCTCATTAATCTCATTCCCCTGCTCTTTATGGCATGTATCATGCTCTTTATGGCATATATCCATCAAGTCCCACTTCATGCAGAAAAGTTATATTCATATACATATAACGATTCTAAGACCTCCCCTCCGAGTTTTTCCCACTGGATGCGCCCCTAAATGACCATCATCTTCCAGGGCCTATCTATACAAGACAACCTGGGATCATAACGCAATGTCGGGAAGCGACCATATGCCTGCGGGAGAGTCAGAACCACACCCGGAATCCCCTCACCAGCGCCGAAAGTATATAAAAACCCCGCATATGGCCTAGGACTATATCCACCCTGCATTCACTAGCCAGGGGGAATCACCAAGCGAGCGAACTTCCCTTATAATGTCATTTAGAGAGGTGTGTTTAAGTAAATTAACATTTACATTTTTAATCTCATCATCATATTCAATATTCATCACCAATTTCCATTTCCATTATCCATGTGATTGGTTCTTTTTATTCGAACCTAACATCATTAAACAACTGGGTTCATTTTATTTGAATCGATCATCTTTAACACATTTTGGGTTCATTTTAGTTGAACCTATCATCTCTAGACATTTGGGTTCATTTTATTCGAACCTATTCCCATCGAATATCGTCATTAATATTCCTCAAATTTCAAGTTCCGGCTTAGTGTCCAAATGATCATTATGATCCTACAATTCCCAAAGTTCATATAATTTTAATAAGCCCTTAAGTCTCCAAACATGGGCATTTAACTTCCTAACTTCTAAAAATTTCAATAAAAGAAGTAATGCCTTAGCATTACTTTAAACATTCCCGGAATAAACCCCATATGACCAAAATTTTTTCTAGGGTGGCGACCAAACTCAATTACTACTCTAGGACTCTAAATTTACTTCTTTTAAGAAGGTTCCTAGGTCCTAAGCCTAAAGAAAAAGATAAAAAAAAATGACTAAAAACTGCAGGACCCGAATCGATTTGCCCTAGGGGACGAATCGTTTCGACTTAGAGAATCGGTTCAGAAAACAAACCCAGGTTTCTACAAATGCCGAATCGATTCGGCCTTAACCTGAATCGATCCGGGTACCAAGACCTGGGAATCTGCAACTATGCGAATCGATTCGCCCTAGGGGCCGAATCGATTCGCCCTTGCGAAAATGCCAAGTTTGGCTATGGAGTTCTAAACTCCAAATTTTCTCCCAAACCCAAAACCAACCAAACCAAGCTTATATAATGGAACTAAAACTTCATAAATATACCCAACTACCATTATTTGCAACATTTATCATCCAAATCAATCTCCAAGGGTTAATACCCAAAAATCCAACAAAAACCCTAAAATGTTAAACCATAACATAACTATCAAAACTAATTAATCCACTTAAATCATATAATAGCAAGTAGGTAACTTGTCTCAAGCTTGCAAGAATCTGATTTGATGAAGAAGAAAGTAACAATCCAAGCTTGAATCTCCAAATCTCTCTCTTTTTCTCCCAAGTTCTCTTCCTCTCTCTACTCTCTACTCTCTCTAGGGCTCAATTTTGTTTTAAGAGAAATGAGGGAAAATAATAAGGCTAGCAAGACTTAATCGGGCCTTAAGTCTAAAATGCCCAACTCTAATGGCTAATACGCGATAAAATAAATCGCAACTACACATTTAAGCTATAACCAGTCAAAAGTGCCCAAATTACCAAAATGCAATATGACACTTATTTTGACTGTCTTGCACCTACCGGGACCAACTACACCCTCCGAATTATCATTTGGAAATTTTATAACTCATTTTACTTCCGGTTTCATATTACACCAAAATGTCATTTTATATTCTTATGACACAGTAAATCACTACATGGATATTTTTACCTACTCATCAGGTAATCATACAACCTTTCAGTAAATATTAACCTTTCTCATATTAAATTAATGTTTACTCAACATCCATCATTTTATAATTAATTACTACACATAGTAAATAAATATAAAATAGGCTATCAAAAGAGAGGGTTGTTACATCCTTGAACTAAATCGTCAATAGCAAGACATAATGACACTCAAAGAGAAAGAGTTAACACTCAATTTTCAGAAGCGTAGGATGATTTACTATATTCGAAGAATGAGAAGGATCTTGAAGGGTGACATCAATACTTTAAATAGGAAAGTGTAATCAGGCCCATGTGATGTCATATGTCCTAGCAACACGCCTTTTACATCATATTCATATAATGATCCTGATGAGTGAATTATTTTTATAATTTATACCCAAATCTAAGCATTTTTTGGTCTTGTTATATTATAAATAATGAGATTTAGTGTCGTTTTTATTATTTCGAAGAAAAATGCAAGTTTGAAAAGAATTCAACTTAATAATGCAAATTTAGCAACTCCAAGGGGTACAACTATAATTTTAGAAACTTTATAGGGCTAAAAATTATTTTATAATTTTTATTTGAGCAATATAAAGTTCTCTCTGAAATATAATTGAATTTCGAGTAAAAATGAAAAAGTTATGAATTTCGAGGGCTAAACTGTAAAAAGTGGTAATTGTTTAATTTTTTAAAATATCATGGACCTAAATTTGAATTAATTATAGTTATTTTATATTTTCACATGTACTCCTGAAAAATGGTGAGGAATGGAGGTCAAACTAGGAAGTTACACAGCGTTAGGGTGTAGAGTGCAAATATGACAAATATTTTCAAATGATTTCTTGGCTTAATGATAATATTTAATGAAGGTTGGGGGTCTTGGGTTCAACTCTACACATCTCCATTTAATTTCTGTGAGCAAAAAATTCAACAGACAAGGCTGCCACGTGGCAGGATGTCAGTGGTTGCATGTAAATACATGTTCCCCACCACCACCATCATCATTCCTAATGCCTCACTCTACGATATGCTCTCTCTCATTCCCTTCACCTTCTTGTCTTCCTTTTTTTTATTTTTTTTATTCTTTCTTCCATAATTCTTATTTTTAATTATTTCTCGCATTATTCTAATTTTTTTCTATCTCCTATCATTTTTATTTTATTCTTTTTCCCATATTTCATATTTTTTATTCTTTCTCTCATCATTTTCATTTTGTTCTTTCTCCCCTCACTCTTATTGTTTTTAATCTATCTCCCATCTTCACAAATAATCCTCACACACCTTATAAAAAGGACCATTGGGAGGCAATTTGGGGAAGAGAAGCTTGGATACAAATTTGCATATAATGTGAGAGGAAATTTGTGAGTTTATTTTAGGAACACCAAAAATAGTAAGTAATTGTATTTTTATTTTTGAGTCTGGGTGAGGCATTTTGTGTTCAAGATTTAGGAAGAAGTGTTTGTATTGGCCTTCAAAATTTCAGACTCCATTTTGGTACGTTGATTATTATTAATGAGAAACGTAATTTCATCTTGCAATTTTATTTTTTCAATTATGATACATTCTTAATTTAATTGCTAGGATTTGGTGATATTGAGATAATTACATAATGCATGTTTTAAATAGTTTATTTCATTTAAATTCCCTACTTCTTCAAAAATCATTTTAATATTCTTTATTCATTAAAATAGTCATGAGTGTGATATTTTAAACCTTCTGAATTAATTATTTTTTTACATTCTTTGATTTTATGTGCTTACGTTTGATGGATTATGCTTATGTTAAATTGTTTGATAGTCCTTGATTTTGTTTGAGATAAAATGCTTAGAAGTGATAAATTTAATTCAGATTCAATAATCATTTGTACTTACGTTTGATGAAATGTGTTTACGTTAAATTGTTTGATAGTCAGTGATACCTTTTAGAGAATACGAATTTTTGTCATCTAAAAAGAGGCATAAAATATTTTATTTGAACTTTCATGTTTTCATCTTTTCAAATTTACGCGATGAGAGTGGTATAATTTTGAATTTTAAAAGGGAAATGAGAGTTATAGTAATTAAACAATTTAACGTAAAAATTATACCGACTCTCGTAATTAATTTTAAAAGGGAAATGAGAGTTATAGTAAAAATGGCAAACATATCTGAAATCTTAGTAATCATCTCATATTCATTACGTGCTTTGTGTCACCCATTTATTATTATTTATTTTATTTTATCACTCGATCTTATTTTTACACCAATATTGTCTAGTCGGAAAGTCAATAATTTATAAAAATTAAACAATTCCTTGTGGGTTCGATTCATACTTACATTAACTACATTACAATAGCTCGTGCACTTGTTGTAATTTATAATTTGACAATAAATTTTTGGCATCGTTGCCGAGAATTTGTGTCGGATTTAAAGGTTATTGACTTTCACACTAGTTTTACATTTTGTGCACAATAAAACCCATAAAAATACATAAAATTACAAAACCCGAAATAAGAAAAATTACTTTTTTGGAATTTTTAGAATCTTCTTTTTAATTAGTAAAAAAAAGCGATTTATTTTTGTTCTTAGTAAGTAGTAGTTTTTTTACTAGTTTTCCCATAAAATAACAAAAATACATAAAAAATTTGAAAATTTTATAAATTTTTTCTGAAAATTTTCAGATTTCATCTTTTCTAAGTTAATCTCTAAAAAGATTTAAAAAAATTTGAAAAATAAAAAAATATATATATTTTTCGCATAGTGTGCTTTTGTATTATTATTTGTTATGTTTTTTTGGGGATAAACTGCACTGTTAGTGCATGTGTCGTGTTATTTTTAATTTCTATTTTTTGTGTCACACTTAACACTTGCTTTTGTTGTTTTGTGTTATCTTTCAGTCACACATTCATTAAAAAAAATATCATAAGAAAAAAGCAAAAGACAAAAAATCGATAAAATCCAGACAAAAAGTAAGGGTGTGAGAGCGCTAAAGATACTTATGGAATCTTGCCACATGCACAATAAACTCTCAAAGACAACTGAAATGTAGGCGGCGTTTCCCTCTGATAGACATCAAATAAAATTTCAGGCCGGCGTGAACAAATGATTGTAAAAAGTCCTTGTTGAAACTACACATCATGGATTTATTTTTGCATATCTCAATTAGCATGTCGCCTAAATTTGACGTAAGAACAAAACTCTTTTATGAATATTAGTGGTCTATTATCAAACTTAGATTATGCCTTGGTTTTGACTGATAAGGCTAGAGATGACCGTAACTTTCTGATAAATCACTACCACTTTAGAATTAACGGTCATCGGTTGAATTCAGAATTATCAAATGGTGTAAACCTATATAGGGTGTGTTTAAGCTGAATATTGATGGTTATGTGCATGGGACATTATTAGATACTTTAAAGGTAATTTTTTGGTTACTTTCTCCATTTTTTGGGGATATAATGACATCATACAAATTGAATGCTTTTCCTTAAAAGGGGCTTATGTTATGTGCTAACTTAGGTATTCGATTGATCCAAATTGAGTATGACTCAAAGAAAGTGGTGGATCTTATCGATGGCAAAGCTAAGCCTCCTTAGAGATTGGTTGCTTCTATAAATAATTCAAAAGGCCTTGGCCAAGTTTGGTTGCGTAAATTGTTTAATTATGTAAATTGGTTAGTTGTGAATTAGTGAATTGTAAATGAGTGAATTTGAAACGGGTTTAAATCCAATTTTATGTAATGTTTAGTAATCTGAAATTGATGTTAAGGTTCTATGAGAAAAAACAATAAAAAAAATTAAGAGAGAAGGGAGGGGGGTGTGAAAAGGAAGGAAAAAGAGAAAGGAGCATGCATTTTATGTGACTCTTATTTCAAATAGATGCACTCCACGTTTTTTATGAAAAATTCTAATTTCAAGTTTTACTCCTAGGCTAAAATGGAACAATTAATGAATCATTTCATTAATGAAACTAAATATAATTAATGAATCATTTTATAAATAAATTAATTTATTAATGAACAAATTTATAATTTTAAGATAATTAAACTGGGCCCTTGTGAATCAGATGTTTGGTAATTACTACTGTGTTCGAAGACAAGCCAACTTAGTGGATGATGGATTAGCCACCAGGTTAATGAGAGTACTATAATTCCTTATCTTCACTCCATAAAGTCATCAAGTGTATTCTCAAAGTTCATAATGATGGTCTTCGTTCAATAAGAGTTTGTTCTATGTAATTTTCTAAGGGGGTTGCTTATTAAACTCCAAGCTTATTTTTCAAGTAATTCCAACTTTTCTATTATAAGGGGGATGTCTATAAATTCCTTAATTTTTAACTTCTGCAAGTAAGCTTTTTGGCCTCACAAGTCCGTGACAATAACAGTTGTCACCCCAGACTTGTCACGGTCATTGACCTTGACAAGTTGGACTTGTCACGGTTCAAATTTTAAGAGTTTGTTTTTTATTATTTTTAGATTTTTTAAAACTTTGTTTCATTTTTTTAATACTTTTTATATCTGTTTTCAATTATTCTCAATTTTTTTATAATTTTTTTTCAATATATTCAATCTTTTAAAACGTTTTATGAAAATTCCAACGAAAATTTCTATTATTTTTGATTTTTTGTGAAAGAAATCAATATCTTTTCCAGATTTTTTAAATCTGTTTCTTTTGTAATTTAAAAAAAAACAAGTTACTATGTAATTTTGAGATTTTAATTTTTTCCATAATATCCCAAAATTTCAAATGTTTTTCTATAAATTTTAGATCTTGTAAATTTGTTCAAATGTTTTTTTATAGTTTTAATTTTATTTAAAAAAATTATATTGGGTTGGATAAAATTACCCTCGGGTGTCTGGTACATGCCCAATATTTCGTTAAAAAAACTAACGATGTTAGTGTTAGGGGGTACTTGAAGCCAATTTTGAATTTCAAGGTATTAAGTTCAGAAAATAAATGTTTGGGATGTGAAATCAAATTCAGAGTAAAGTTTAGGGAAAAAGTGTAAACAACAAATGAATATATGTTTAATCTATGAAACTCTCAGTCAATAAATTGAAGAAAAATATGGTTTGAGAATGATAACTTACGAAAATCTAACCTTCTACTTAGTCGAAAAAAAATGAGAATGGTTTGACTAGATGTTTTTATGCAAAAAAGTGACTATCATAAAGTTCTAAAGATAGATAAATAAAGGAAGTGTGGCATGATACAATATTGTTAATCTAGTTTCACTCAAGCAATTTAATTGTTCTCACAAGTTCCTAAACAAGGCATGTGTCCATTACAACATGATGATCAATATGATTTAGAAACTCGGTTTTTTAAAACACACCCCCGAATCAAATTGAATGGTTTAAATTTATTTTCTAAACTTTATTTTAATAATTTTGTAAAATTTTGAAAAACTAGTAATGTTAGAATAATGAAACCACTTGTACGTATTAAAATAATTAACAAATATATCATAATATTACATATTATTTTATCACTTCTAATGAAACCAAGGCCAACACCGGTTCCTCTCTAATGTGTATCGCCCGAAGTCACTAATAAAGTTCTTTTATCTCCTTCAAGTATGCAGCGATAATTTTTCCTTTTAACACGAAAGCATGTATTTAGTCTTTTAATTTTCTTATAGGCATCCCAAATCTCCTTTAATGTCTTTCACCCAACAATGAAGTATTTGCACTCCCTCATTATCATGCTCGTGATCCATCTCCCAAGTAACGTGTCTTTCTCCTACCGCTTGCCCCTTTAAGGCGAAAAAAAATATTATGCACTTAAGTCATCATGTATCCGTGCTCAATACTAATAGACAAGACATGGATGCAATATGTATCCCACATGTTCCCCACTATGGAGAAAATATATTTACATATGCAAGCGTGTCTTGTCTTTATTGGTATTGAGCATGGACATGTGGTTCCCTAAGTGCATGAAATTTTTTCTGCTCTAATCCATATTTTACACTATATGAAAATACAACATTTATAATGGTTTTTCCCTATTACAAAAAATATTTGTTTCCTTGTGTTTTACGTGTGTTTTTATAAATTAGAAAGCCAATCTTCCTAACAAATTTTATTTATCCCTTTTACCTCGGTATTGAGAGCATAATTGTGTTTTGTATGTCTTGCATCTTATCTCTTACAAAACCAACTAGAATTGATGAATATTGATGCATATGAATCCCTTTATTTAATTCGAGTATCCACAATAATCAATTCCTATTTTAGTGGTAGATAGTTTGACTAGTTCAAATAAATTTATGACAAAGTTTGTGAGTTGTTCCTTTTTTCTAATTTGCACAAATGTTGTGGGGATGTCCATTGTGTGGTCTTTTCATCTATAAATAGGACTATTTGTACAACTATTAGAATGTAGGCAAAAGCTCCCTTTGTAATTCTGATTTATTCAAGAAATTCAAGTCCTTTTTTCTTGCCGCAAAACATAGTTCACTTATCTTCTTAATTATTAATAGTTGTTTGATTTAGTTGGCTTCCGATTTTCCAACAATCTTGCTTTCAGAGCCTGGTTCTATCTTGTTGGACGTATTGGCATTTTTTTTTCAAAGATCGATTGTCATAGTTGAGCTCTTTGCTGAACCGAGGAGAAGTAATTTTTTTACGCTATAAGATTCATCATGTCAAATGGTATGAAGGCACTTAATCTCTCATTGTCTTTAATACCAATCATTAATGGAGAAAATTTTGAGTTTTGGAGTATTAAAGTGAAGACTCTTTTATTGCATGAGATTTGTGGGAACTTGTTGAGAATGGTTTACCATAACTCTCCTGATGTGAAGGAGATTCGTAAAAGGGATGGAAAGGATCAACTTATTTTACAATAGGATGTGAGGGAATCAAGTTTTTCTTGTATTTTGGGTGGAGCAAAATCAAGGCTAGAGGGGACTATTTCAAGGTGAGAGTAGCATGGGGAGAGTAAGGTAATTACGGTAAAGATTCAATCTTTTCGTACATATTTTGAGATTCTCTTTATGAATGGTAATGAAAATGTGCAAGATTTTTTCACTCGATTTTTCGTCATTATAGATTAGATGAAATCATTTCGAGAGGTTATCGAAACAGTTTTGAGGAGTCTTCTAAACAAATTTGATAATGTACTCACTGTCATTGAAGCGTCTAAAGATTTATTTGTTTTCTCCCTCAATAAACTAAGAAAGGTTGAACTGGTCGTCGGAGAAGAATATTGAACAATCATTTCAAACTAGGGCGGAAATTTATAACAAAGGAAAAATTAGTGAAGGTCTGCCTTATGCACGTCGATGCCACGGTGGAGATGGTTATCATGGTCGCAGAAGATGACGAGGTATATTCGGTATGAGTCGTTCAAATGGTGATAAAATGGAACCATGGTCTTCATAATTGTGGTAGAAGGAATTATGGTAATCACAGTGGTGATAAAAGAAATCACAAGAATAACTATATAGGGAAGTAATGCTATTTTTGCAATGGTTTTGGGAAGACGGAGGTGTACTATTGGGAAAAGGTAACATCACCGAAGAAAAATAGGAAGAATGTAATTTATTTCTTAATTACTTGAACCCCAAAGAAACTAAGGCTAACATTTGTTTTCTCGATAGTGGATCTAGAAGAATATTAGAAGTTGCAAGTTCGGCTTGGTTATGGTAAGTAAGTACAAATTAAAGGCAAATGTACTATTGCAATTAGTATAAAATCAAGTACAAAGAGGATGATTCATGGTGTCTATTATATTCCTAATTTAGCTTATAATCAGCTAAGTACAGATGAACTTATTCAAAGAGGTTACTTTGTTTTATTCTACGGTGATATATGTGAAATTGGGAAAGGAAAATCAAACATACCTCGTATTAAGATTCAAATGAATCAAAACAAGATGTTTCCTCTTTACCTGCGTTGACTACCAATTTTAATGATGAGTCAAATTTGGCATTTACGATACTGTCACCTTCATTAAAATGGGCTGAAAAGGTTAAGTTACAAAAATATGGTGTTTGGTTTTCCATCTATCCTGAATGTTTATAATGCATGTGAAGGTTGTATGTACAAGAAGAAACATCGTTTGCCATATCCTATTGGTAATGATTGGAGAGCCAAGATGCTTCTTGAACTAGTTCATACAGATATTTATGGACCAACCAATACATTATCATTAAATAAAAGTAGATATTTTATGTTATTCATTAATGATTTAACTCGTATGAGTGGGTTTTATTTTCTTGCCTACAAGTTAGAGGCATTTGAAAATTTTCAAGAGTGTAAGGTGTTTGTTTGAAAATAAAGTGGGTGTTTTTTTTAAAATATCTGAATAGATAGAGGGGGTGAGTTTTTGTATGATGAATTTGCATTTTTTTCCAAGAAAAATGTTATTCACAAACAACTCACGATACAGTGATCTGCAGAGCAAAACGGGATCGCCTAAAAGAAGAATAAGACTGTTGTGGAAATGGCTAGAAGCAAGTTGACTAGAAAAGACCTAGAAAATGTTTTTTGGCAAGAAGCAATGGCAACCTCGGTGTTCCTTTTAAAAATATATCTAATAAAGGTTATACATAACATGACTCCATATGAAACTCGGTGGAAGCGAAAGCCTGGTGTAAGGCATTTAAAAGTTTTTGGTTGTGTGGCTTACTCTTTGGTTCATTCTAGAAATCACATTAAGCTAGATAAGAGAAAAAAATGTTTCCTTATTGGGTATTGTGAGGAAATGAAAGGTTATCATTTGTATGATCCTAAAACTAAGAATTCTTCAAGATGTTATATTTGATGAAAATAGTTTCTGAGTTATAAAGAAGGAAAAACGTAACATGTGCTATTTTTGGAAGATGAAGTTGAGCCGACTTACTCAAATGACACAAGCATGACACCCCACACCTCTCCATCAATAAGATCTTTTGTTATGCCTTCTCCCAAAGGTTTAAATACCGAGGGAAACAAGATCTTTTGGTATGCCTCTAATCTTTGAAAAATATTTACGAATCATGCACATTTTATCCTATGATTGAAAAACCTGTGAGTTATGAGGAGGCACAAGAAAAATTAGAATGGGAAAAGTCTATACAATAAGAGTTGGCTGCAATTGAAAGGTATGATACATGGGAGATGGTAGACTTTCCACTAAGATAAAATTCAATTTATGTGAAATGGGTCTACACGGTGAAGTATAATGCAAATGGAACTGTGTAATAGTTTAAAGAAAGTCTCATTGCCAAGGGGTATGTGAAAAAACACGGGGTAGATTTATTTGATAATTTTTCTCCAGTTGCAAGATTTGGAACATGTAGAACTATTTTGGCGGTTGCAGCTCAAATGAAATGGAATGTATTTCAGTTTGATGTTAAATATGCATTTCTTAACGATTTGTTGGAAGAACGCGTGTATCTTGATTAACTATTCGGATTTTTTATTAAAGGAAAAGATGATAAAGTATATAAATATAATAAGGCTTTATATGGACTAAAACATGGCCCAACAGCATGGTACAACCGACTCAACTCGTACCCATATCGTAATGGTTTTCGTCGAAGTGATAGTGACCCCCCTCTATATGTGCAAGTAAAGAATTATGATATTCTCATTGTGCATGTTTATGTGGATGATATTATTTATTGTCGATCTTCAATAATTCTTATCAAGGAATTCCATGAGAGTATGATGTATGATTTTTATATATCTGATTTAGGGTTGTTGCATTATTTTCTTGGTCTTCAAATTAAGCATATTGGTGATGGAATTTTATCTCTCAATATTGTTGGAGTTTAAATGAGAACTATATGGTTGTATTAGAAGAAGTGAAGAAAAAACAGGAGATAAGTTGGAGAAGACAAACTTGTTCTTAAATGAGAAGTGTTGTTTTTATTTTTCAGCAGAATACTACATAAAACATGGGTGATGGGATACATTTATGTGATCAGATTTTTCTACTAACTAGATACATTAATTTCCCTACAAAGTAGGTACAACAACTAGACTTCAGGACCACGTAGGCACACATTAAAGGCACATTAATTATCCCTACAGCAGCCCCTACAATAGCTATGCATTAATTTTAACACTTCCCCTTAATGCATTTGTTTAACGCCAATCATTTCTCTAAGAAAATAAAATTTGTCCTTGGGTAGAGCTTTGGTGAAGATATCTGCAACTTTCTGTTCAGTCTTGATATATTTGAGTTGAATTTCTTCATCCTCCACGGTCTCTCTAATGAAATGATGCTTGATTACAATGTGCTTGGTGAGACTATGGTAGACGGGATTCTTAGTCATTGCAATTGCGGATTGGTTATCACAAAGTATTGGAGTAGCCTCTCCTTGATTTTCACCAACATCCTCCAAAATTCTTCTTAGCCACATCGCTTGTGAAGTTGCTAATGATGCCGACACATAATCGGCCTCGGCAGATGATTGCACTATCATTTGTCGCTTCTTTGATGCACATGAAACTGCTCCGAAGCCAAGAGAAATACATACCCGGAAGTATTTCTCATGTCATCAATAGAACTATCCCAATCACTATCACAAAACCCAAGTAACTTTATCTCAACATTCTTCTTATACATGGTGCCAAAATCAGAAGTTCCTTGGATGTACCTCAACACCCTTTTTGCCCCCAGAATGAGTTTGACTCTACTTGTGCATGTACCGAGAAAATAAACTAGTAGCATACACGATATCCAACCTCGCAGTCGTCAAGTACGACAAACCTCACACCAAACTTCTGTAAATAGATGTATCAACCTCTTTGCTTCCATCTTCTTTCAATAATATTTCATTCACCACCAAAGGCGTAGCCACCTATTTTCAATTCATTACTTTGAATTTTTCAAGAAGGGTTTTAACATACTTCTTTTGGCAAATAAAAATACCATCTTCTTGTTCATAAATTTCAATGCCCAAGAAGTAATTTAGAAGACCCAAATCACTCATTTCATATTTTTTTCATCAGGTCACATTTGAAATCTTCAATCATTTTTGCATCACTACCGGTAAATGCCAAGTCATCAACATAAAGAGAGGCAATAAGAATACCTATTGCCCCACTTCTTTTGATGTACAAGGTTGGCTCGCTTTTACTTCTTTGAAAGCCTCTTTCATTGAAGTATGCATCAATCTCACTATACCATGCTCGGGGAGCTTGCTTCAAGCCATACAAGGCCTTTTTCATCTTGTATACCTTCTTTTCCTCACCTTTCATCACTAATCCTTGAGGTTGGTCAAAGTACATCGCTTCATTTAACACACCATTCAAAAATACAGATTTTACATCATGTTGATACAAAAATCAACCTTTTTGAGTGGCCATGGCGACAAGTGCTCTAATTGTGTCAAGCCTTGCCACGGGTGCAAATGTCTCTTGAAAATCAATTCCGGGTTGTTGAGAATACCCCTTTGCTATAAGTCTTGCTTTGTTCTTTTGGATTGAGCCATCCAGATTAACCTTGCCTTTGTAAATCCACTTCACAACATTGACCTCTTTATTTTTAGGCCTCTCCACCAATTCCCAAGTCTTGTTCTTTTAAATAACCTAAATTTCTTCTTCTATTGCAAGCTTCCAGACTTTTTCATTTTTAACGTCTTCAAAGGTCTCCGATTCAACTACACAAAAATTATAACTACCATACACATCACTTAGACTTCTCATTCTTCTTGGAGTTGAGCTTGGAGATGAGGAGTTTTATCTTAATGGAGAACTTGAGGATGATTGTGGACTTGCATTTGGACCTGCATTTGGAGACATTTGAGAAGCTATTACATCTTTCTCTTCATCTTCTTCAACGCTTTGGGATTCTTCATTAAGGGTGATAACTTGATTTTGGGATTTTTTTCCTTTCTAATCCCAAAAAGCTTTCTCATCAAAAATCACATCTCTACAAATAATCACTTTGTTCCTCTTCAATCTAAAGAGTCTATAGCCCTTTGATTTTGATCTATACCCCACAAAGATGCATTTTTCACTACTTTCATCAAGCTTGTGTCTCACTTATTTAGGGACATGAGCAAAGAAAATACAACCAAACACCCTCAAGTGGTTCATAGATGGTTTTCTTCCACTCCATACCTCAAATGGAGTTTAGTTTTCTACAGCCATTGTAGGGCATCTATTCATCAAATAAATCGTCGTATGCACCGCTTCGGCCCAAAAAATATATGGCAGCCCTTTTTCATGTAACATGGATTTTGCCATTTCCTCAATGGTTCTATTCTTTCTTTCCGCCACTCCATTTTATAGTGGTGTATACCCAACCGTTAGTTGTCTTTCCATGCTAATATCTTCGCAAAATTTATCAAACTCCTTAGAGTTGTATTCTCCACCTCTATCACTTCTCAAAATTTTTAAGTAGTGACCACATTGTTTTTCAACTAGTTTGTGAAATTTTCTAAAAAGGGCATATACATCTGATTTTTTCCGCATAAAATACACCTAAGTCATCCTTGTAAAATCATCAATAAAGGTAATGAAATATTTATCACCGGCATGAGAAGTGTTCTTCATTGGTTCATACACATCGGTATGAACAAGCTCCAATGGTGCTTTAGCTCTCCATGCTCTCTCCTTTGTAAAAGGCTCTTGGTGGTGCTTTTCAAGAGCACATCCTTCACAAACTCCATTTACTTCTTGGTTGTTTGGCAGCCCGTAAACCATGCTATTTTGATGCAAATTCTTCATGCTTTGAAAATTCAAGTGCACATATCTTCTATGCCATAGCCATATGTCATCAACCACATTCTTTGAGTATCGAAAAGTGAGAGGAAAACTTCTATTCTTTTCCATCTTGATTTTTGCAACAACTTGGCTTCTCCCCCCTTTATTAAAAATTATGCATGAGTCTTTTTCAAAGAGAATAGTGTACACATGTTCCGCAAGTGGCCCAGCACTTAACAAATTCTGCTCTAAAATCGGAACTAGTAACACATCTCGGATATACTTTGTTCCTTTATCCGTCTCAATGGCTATAGTACCCTTGCCCTTTGTTTGGACTAAGGCACCATTACCCATCTCTACTTGAGAATTAGAATAAGTATCCGTAGAGGTAAAAATATTTTGATCTCCGGTCATGTGATTACTACACCCACTATCAAGAAACCACAAATCATTTATTTTCTCCGATTCACTTTGACAAGAAAAAACATATATCCCTCACATTTTGTTATTTGGTGAAGTTAGCTTGTTGATTGTTCTTGGGCCGACATTCTTTTTTAACATGCCCAAATTTCTTGCAATTGTGATATTGTGGCTTTCCTCGGAACCAACAATCTTTATCAATATGTCTACTTCACTTACAAATACTATACTTTTGTTAATTAAAACTTCCACTACTTTCTCTTCTTTCAAAATTATTTATACCTCTTTCTCGAGTGTTTCTTCCTCTTCCTCTTCCATTTCTTCCATCTCTTTAAGATTCACCTTTGGGTTGATCAAAATATGGTTTATCCTCAACATTCAGCTTAGATGAAAGGCACTCTCAATAGATTTTTCAGAATGTCTACTCAACCTTTGCTCATATGTTTTAATGGAACCCATCAATTCTTCAACACTCAAAAAAACTATTTCGTTAGTTTCTTCAACAATGGCAACAATGGGGTCATACTTTTTCGGCAAACTAATCAAAAAAATTTCAATAATTCTTTGACCAGAAAGTTGTTTCTCGTATGTTTTCATTTGATTCACAACCTCCATTAATCTAGAGAAATAATCTTTCAATATTTCCACATCCTTCATCTTCATATTCTCAAAATCTCTTCTTAAGGATAGAATTTTAATAGCCCTTATCTTCAAAGTACCTCTGAATTCTTTTTGTAAAATATCTCAAGCCTCCTTTGCTTTGTTTTCATTGATGATTCTTGAAAATACTGTTTCAACTAACCCCTGTTGGATTAGGCTTAGAGCTTTTGCATCGTTCTTCTTGTGCTCCTTTAACTTTTGCTTTTGAGCTTCCGACAAAGCCGTGATATCCTCTGGTTCATCAAACCCATCTTCAATATACTCCCACAAATCAAATGAAAGGAAAATAGTTTTCATTTTTACGGACCATAAATCATAGTTCTCTCCATCAAAAATTGGAATGAAGGGCTGTTGGGTACCCATTTCGTTGCTAGAACTTGCCATAAATTTTCTGTCAATTTTCGTCGGATTTGTTTTTCGGCCAGTAAAGAAAATACACCCAGCTCTTGATCTGAACAGGGCTTTTATACCACTTTGTTGGAGTTTAAATGAGTACTATATGGTTGTATTAGAAGAAGTGAAGAAGTGAAGAAGTGAAGAAAAAACAGGAGCTAAGTTGGAGAAGACAAACTTGTTCTTAGAGAGAGAAGTGATGTTTTTATTTTTCAGCAGAGTACTACATAAAACATGGGTGATGGGATCCATTTATGTGCTCAGATTTTTCTACTAACTAGACACATTAATTGCCCTACAAAGTAGGTACAACAACTAGACTTTAGGACCACTTAGGCACACATTAAAGGCATATTAATTATCCCTACAGCAACCCCTACATCAGCTATGCATTAATTTTAACAAAGAGAAGTATGCATTGGATTTTCTTAAAAAATATAATATGTATAATTGTAAGACATATTGCACCCCCATGAACATGAACGAGGATATATCAATGGATGATGTTGTCGCAATGGATAATGAAAAGTTTTTGAGAGGCATGGTTAGTGGATTATTGTATCTGACCCACTCTCGCCCCGACATCATGTTCGCATTCGGTTTAGTCTAAATATTTTGGCATAATCCTTCAGTGCATCATCCTGGAGCAACAAAAGTGGATTCTTCTTTACATTCGGGCAACGAGCAATTATGGGACTATGTATAAACTTGTTTCTATCTTGAAATTATTTGGTTTTACTGATAGTGATTGGGCAGGTTCTATAGATGATAATAGAAGAAGTACAAACGAATTCATTTTTAGCCTTGGTTCGGGAGCTATTTCATAGAGTTCAAAGAAGCAAGATAGTGTTGCATTATCAAGTTATGACGCTGAATACATTGCGATTTTCATTCATCAATTGGCAAGCTATTTGGATGCAAAGGCTTTTGGAGGCCTTATACCAGGCTCAAAAGGAAACTATTGAAAATTATTGTGATACCAAGGCAACAATCTCCATGACAAAGAATTCAGTTTTCCATGAAAGAACGAAGCACATCGAGCTTCATCATCACTTCATTTCAGACATTGTTGCAGATGAATTTGTCGTGATGAAATACTGCCTAACGAATGATTAAGTTGCAGACAGATTTACAAAGGCACTGTCCTATTCGAAGTTTGTCAAATTTCGATCGTCGCTTGGTATTACTAGTTTTTTATTAAAGAGGAGTGATGGATATTGATTCATATATATCACTTTATTTGGTTTGAGTATCCATAATAATCAGTTCCTATGTTAGTGGTACATAGTTTGACTAGTTCAAATAAAGTTGTTAGCAAGTTTGTGAGTTGTTCTTGTATTCTAGTTTGCACGACTGTTGTGGGGAGGCCCATTGTGTGGTATTTTTCATCTATAAATAGGACTATGAACGCAACTATTGGAATATAAGCCAAAATAAAGAAAATTGTACATTTTATTCTAAACTATTTTATTAAAAAAATTAACACTTTTATCTATAAGTACAAATAAAATACTAGAAAAATAGTTAAAACAATTGTTTTTGTAAAAAAATAGATTTTGTATTATATAGAACATTGTTTTAGTTTTTATAAAAAAAATTAAAAACAACAATTGAATTTAAAAAAAACAGAGTTTATATAAAGGGTTTATAAACATAGGGTTTTCTCTTATTTTTTTATATGTATTGCACAGACCTAGAAATTGCCATCCTCGCGAAACAAGTCAGTTCTTTACACTAACGTCCTCAACTGCCACGTGGTTTTCAACTGGCTGATCCAAGTTGGTATTCTGAAAAGTGCGAAATGGAAGCTTTCAATACCGACGAACACCTCATACTTAACTTAAGGATAACGCACTTCCACCCATGCATTGACACATAGCACTTTTCTTTCCCACTGATGAAGTTATCGCATTGAAGCATCACCATATATGGTCCTACATATATGGTTCTCTCCCTACGCAGTTAATACCAAAAGTAATAGGCGGCACTAACAGCTAAAAAGGATTCATGACCCTCAGATTTGGACTGGAGACTCAGTTTCAGCCAAATGATATACCCATGCAAATTTCATCCAATTAACCCAATTTAAACCAAAAGCAACGCCCTCTATAAATTATGCAGTCATTGTTGTTGTTCATCCATATCCCTTCCCTTCATCTTCAAACGCACTATCTAGTCTCTAGTCTCATTTTTCCTTTATCTTTTCTCAGTCTCACAAATATAAAGAAGAAGAAATGGCAAACTCTCGGATTACAAGGTTTGTTACCGAGGTTGCACCACCGCAAATTGTGAGTGTAATGAGGCAGCGTGCATCAAAGATGTTAGATACAATTCATGAAGAGGAAAGAGAAGTTGTTTCATATGATTCCCACTCTTGCATTTCAAAGGGTTTGCCTTCATATTCATGTTCTACCTCTGCTTCATCTTTGAGTACCACTCATTCTAACTACTTTCTCAGAAAATTTTCAGTATTTGGAAATTAAATGCCTACTTTAAGAGTATACGGTCATGACCTCGCTTATTTTCAGATGTGTGGAAGGATACTGGGGTTCATGACCAATACCCGCTTAAACAGATAAGAGTGTATAATTTGTACTTGAAAGGAGTATATACGATGCTATTGTATATTATGTTCCATTTATTCCTAAGTTATTATTGGATCACATTCTCAACAGAAACACAAAATCCTATGCTATTGTATATCCTTCATGAACTCAATGCCCCCAGAATGGGTGACTTTCATTGATCCTTGAAAGTGGATCCTTAAAAGATAAAACCCAAAGTTTCGTTTCGAATAAGTTAGTAGTCATTTGGGGGATGTATAAGTCTCGTGTTCAACATCTTGAGCCACGTGTCTCACATATGGAAAGTGAATACAACCACCATAAATAAGATGTGATATTGATCGTTTTTTATATTTACCAATCTCGAAAAACCAAAATTTGGAGTATTGTTCGCTATACTATGATCCATTGTAGTGCAAGGTTATTTTTTTTTTATTATTTTGCGGTCCGTGAACTGCTATTCAAGTCGATTTTGTAAGTGATATGACCCCAATTACCCACGGGTATGATCTCAGTACGAGTGAATGTATCCTATATCCCCTCTATATTATATACGGCTCTATCGTGTGCATAGTAGCTACAAAAATGAAACCGGTAGGCTATATTGAATCTTTTCTATCTCTATGCTCATGGTATATAGCAATCAATTTGGCTCGACGTTCCTCGTCTTCTTCCCTCCCTTTGCATTAAATGGTAGATCCCTTCATCAACTTGATGCAATTTCTTCGGTAAAACAAACCCATGAATTAAAGGGTCAATGGGAATACAGAATGACACTCAAAGAGAGAAAGAGATCACACTCAATTTTAAGAAGCGCATAATGATTTACTATATTGGGATAAAAGGATATTTATGGGGAATGAGAAGGATCTAAAAGGGTGACATCATTGCCTTAAAAAGAAAAGTGCAATTAGGCTCATGTGATGTCACATGACCTAACAGCACCCCATTTACATCATATTCCTATAATGCCCCTTCCACTAGGCTTCCCATTAGCCCTATAATGCAAACAACAAAACGTGACAAAAATAAAATGACTAAAAGTACTAAAAATTATTAAAATATCCTTAAATTTTCATCAATTTCCATCACTCTCCGCTCTATGAAAAGAGTTCGACCTTGAACTCAAAGGGGAACACTATCAGAATTAGGCTCAACCGGGATGATCTTAGAAATCAATGATGGACCTCCTCCTCATCTATCTTCTCGTATGGTGGTTTCAAATCTTCAGTCACAAGAAGGGTCCTCTTCCTTACCTTCGGGCACTCAGCGACTCGGTGACCCACGACACCACAATTGAAACACTCCATAGCAATAGTTGGTGCATTCGAGGCTTGAGGTAGGGCAACCGTCATAGAATTCGGTTGGGGAACTGGTGTGGAAGGAGTGTAGTGATAGGCCTCGACCTTGGTTGCATTCTCAAATGCCTTGGCGAAGGACGGTATCTCATACAACCCCAGGTCCTACAGAATATACGGATGGAGTCCGCTAATGTAACTCTTGATCCGCTGAGTCTCAGTCTCACCCAAACAAACCCGAGTGCAAAGAAAATGAAACTTCTCTATGTAGGTGGGGACTAAGGAGATGCTCGGCCTAAGGCCTGGACCTGAGTGCAGAGATCGTGTAATACCCTGTGTTTTCATAATAAATTATCTTTAATAGAATTTAATTTAATTATTTTATTTTTAATAGAATTGCATAATTAAACTGTCAAGTTTATATGATTCATTTATGCATAATGTGTTCACTCATAGAAAAACAAATTATATGTTAATTAAATTATTATTATGTGGTGATTAAACATAATAAAAGTGTGTAACTTATGAAGATATAGTTTGGGCGCCTTCTCGGAAGAATTGATAACTCACTTAAGTGTTTTAGACATCTAAAGTAGGGTCTAGGGCATAGGTATACCCTTAGGGGAATTATTATGTCAATTTAGGTAGTGTTCCGGGATTATTTGGAGGCCCTAAAGTGAGGGTTTAAGTGTAATACGAGATTAGATGTTATAAGATGATTATTACCAACCCAAGAGTCTATACTCATACATAAGAAAATAATTTAGCAACCCAACACCTCACTGGAGAAGATACCAAGGCTAGAGTAGGGACGAATAGGAAGGATCTAAGAGAGGAGACTTCAATCATCAATTTAAGGAAATAATTCTCTTGTTAAATCAATTACAACTTATTTCTTAATTCATTTATACATTTTCTCATAACAAATCTGGATTGAATATTTTTGTTGATGGATTTGAACAATTAGAATGAATCTCTAGGATGTGTTAGAATACATCTAGAAATAATGGTGTTTAAGGATTAAATATTTTGGTAACAAATCTGGAATTGATGTCATGTTATTGAGGAAATTGATTATTAGCACTCGTGTGGTAGGATTACTACTTTGATAATGAAAATTCATGTGTTGATCCCTTCAAATTTGAGAATGTTTAGATGAAAATTATGAATCAAAATTGGGTGGGATGAACTATAGTGTTAAATTTAATTTCTAGGATTTTGGGGGCACAATCTTCTATTAATTGGTTAGATTTTAATAGATAACGCATTTATAAATCATGAGGGGTTTATGATTATTGAAATTAAAATCGTTATGACCTTGGAAAGAGAATTGGGTTTGGAACTACGAAAGTCATATAGAGAAAATGTAACAGTTCTGACTTTTGCCAGAATTTAAATCGATTCATCCTTCCAGGAGAATCGATTTGGCTCTAGAGGTGAATCGATTCGTCTCCTGGGATGAGGTCAGGTTGGGACTGAGAAAACGTTCAGGTGATTTTTACAAACTTAAGCGAGTATGTGGGAGGCCATCCAAGTGAGTGGATAATTAATTAAAAATAGTTATGTGTCACCATTTACTATTTGGAGAAATTAATGATCAACTATATGTTTCATTCTTAAAGTAAGGATATTATCTGGAGATTGATGAGACTTATTGGGGATAATAATAGGGACCATTACCTATACATATTATGTGTTAAAATATGTATTTTTTATTTGTGTGAACATATCCATGTTCGTGGACGACCTATTGGTTGGGATTACGTACGTCTCAGGATCGTAGCACGCGTCGCCACATGTTTGCTAGGCATTATGTTGGTCGTTATATGAGGTCCTACGTGATAACACCACTTAAGAGGAGGTAGGTGGGATAGCTAAAATCCATTATCATCATCGGGGGTATGGACTGTGCAATGGTCTAATGAGTAGGGATCGCCCTTATATGTGTTTATGATGTCCGTTTAAATGAGAGACTCCTCTGAACTTTTCGTTAGAGCATGAAGTAGAAACTAAAGGTAGATGCCTTCTGTGTCGTATATATGTAAGGTCATTTATAATTATAGAAATTAATTGAGAACAAATCCATGTGGTCTAATGATGTAGACAACTATCAACGACCCAATACTATGTAAAATGCATAATGTGATGATATATGATTTCTTGTGGGTAGTATTGCAGGGGTTTCTCTTGTGACCAAAAGCATATGTGTAGATGGTAGCTTCAGTCTATGAAATGTGTTAGATTCCTTAAATATAATCTTATTAGTATAGATATTGTATTTCATAATTATAAAATGGGTTGATATGCGTATAGTATTGCACTTAGATGAGGGATAAGATACATATTGCCTGCAAGCGGCAATGGGCGGTGTATAATATGAATTAACCGAATAATTCTATATTGATTTGGTAACTGAATTAACAAATGTTAGATACATTTCGACTGGTGGGGGCAGCCTTATAGTGGTGGAATTCTGTCACCACACTGGAGTAATGGGACCGATTGACTATTGACGAGTTCTGGGTCAAGTTTGAGGGGAAATATTTCCTATCCGCCATGAAATCAGAGATGAGGAGGAAGTTCATAGACTTTAAAAATGAGGGTCTCAATGTAGCAGAATATGAGGAGGAGTTTATTGCATTGTCTTATTTTGTTCGAGACTAGGTGAAAACCAAAGAAAAGTAAATGGAGAAGTTTGTGTGAAGGACAGCTTAGCACATCAGGAAATCTTTATTGGGGAATCCGACTTCTACCACCTACACTCATATGGTGAATATCGCTTTGCTGCATTATTAGGATCATAGGTTGTTTAAAAAAAGTATGGGGTATAAGAGATCCAATTCAAACGTCGAACCAATAGGGTAAGACGAATGGCATTGATAGTTAGGGTACCCAATAGTTTAAGAGGTCATTGGAAGGTTATCAATATAAGAGGTACATGGGTTTCGATGATAGGAATAAGTAGGGATATGGCCAGCAGCAAAGAGGCTATCAGGTCTAGTGGCAGCAGGGTTGAGGTCAGTAGATGTTAGTTTTTGAGGAATAACTATGTTTGTATGGAGAAGGGTCATATAGAGAGGAAGTTCCCTCAAGGTAATCGGAGATCACAGGAAAAAGGAGGACAATGTGGATATCAGGCACCATAGGGGCAGCGTTAGGAGTTGCTACCCCCACTAGGGATTATAGTGACATCATTACCAACTCCAACCACCCCACCTCAAGGGAAACAACCACAATTATAGTATGTCCGAGTGTAGCATATTTCACCAGGAGAAGGACCAACGCCAATATAGGTAGTGGAGGATATGTTCCTTATTTTGGGGCATGCATGGCACATTTTATTTGACACTGGTGCATCACATTCATTTGTTAATTCTAGTTTTTCTCGTGAATCAAGGATGATCGATTTCGCATCTAAAATAGTATTTTTTATTGATTCACATGTGGGTAGAAAGGAACCTATACGTTCAGTGAGCAGAGTTTATATAAAGGGATTGAAATTGGGCGACTTAAGTTTGTGCCTGTCATTGTATGTTAGTGCCTTTATATATATAAGTATGTGTTGTAAATATACTTTGTGTGTGTAACACCTCGCCCGCCCGGGGAGAGCGAACGGAGCGCTAATGCGATAAAATAAATCCAAATCCACAAGTGACAAGGTATAGAGCATCTAAGTCCCACAACAAGAAAAGAGAAACTACAAATCTCAATCTCTTCAATTACAACAAGTCTCGCGAATAAATACAACATCTAATTCGAATAAAAATACAAATCTCCAAAGCTCTATACATCAAAATAATACATATCTTTCCCAAATAATCCTCGCTAAAATCAATCTCCATAGAGCCCCAAAATCCGCGCTAACCTGCCCTAAAAGAAAATATGGGGAAGTACACAATACGACAGGAAAGATGCTCAACAAATATATGTTAGCGATGAATAAAACGTAACAACACGAGTACGAATATTCAAATCAAAATGTGAATCTCAAAGCATTTATCAATATAATTTCTCAACAACACATCAATGGGTCACCAGACCTCACCCCATCCGCATATGCTTTATCAAGCCATAGCCCGGAAGGCAGGAATTTTGGCGGGTGCCCAACATCCGTGACATATTAAAATCTCATGATAACGTGCTCAATTACAACATAATACCACATAAATCAACATAATTTCAAAAATTATTTTCCACATTTCAATGAATTTAACAATTTGAAAATGAGTTCAATAATCACATGAATTCAAAGGGAATAACACTCGCGAGATTAAGGAGCATATTGTGTAAAACCTCATACCTCAAACCATGATGAGAAACCAATGATCACATCCTCAAGATTAACACAAAAGATCTACAAAAGCTCCTCTAAGAACCTCCAACAAAATAGCCCCAAGAACACCTTTAATCTAAGGTTGGAACTCACAAATCTCAAGGGCCAAAGTATAATTAAAAAGAAGAGGAATATAAAATATATTTGGTGCCAAAAGTATGTTAAAAGGCTTGCCCACGACTTCCTTTTATAATGCAAAGAAATGAAGAGTTGAAATCCAAAAGACTCCTTTAAATAAGGCAAAGAAATGAAGAGTTGGAAGTCAAAACAACTCCAAGAGTTAAAAATATTTAAAAATCATTTTAAAATCCGTTTTAACTCCCTTTTCGAAACCGTTTGAAATTCTCGCCTTTAAAAATAATAACCAACATATTTGAGCAATAAAAATAATTTTATCAAAAACTTTATTTTCCTCGATTTTCCAAAAATTAATTAAAATAGCCCAAAAATTATGCGGGTTGTTACACTTCCCCACTAACAATGGAATTTCGCCCTTGAAATTCGCCAAATGCCTAACTCTCAAAAAAAGGACAACAATCTCCAAAAATAATTTCGTCTCCAAAAATACATTCCTCACATCTAATCTAGATGCCTATCACAAATATCACCTATAATTTTCTATCTCCAGAAAATTCTAACCACGCAATGAACCCAAAACCCAAGCCCCGAGGGTTGGCGTATACCTAAGCTCTGATACCATTTGTAACACCCCGCCCGCCCGGGGAGAGTGAACGGAGCGCTAATGCGGTAAAATAAATCCAAATCCACAACTGACAAGGTATAGAGCATCTAAGTCCCACAACAACAAAAGAGAAACTACAAATCTCAATCTCTTCAATTACAACAAGTCTCGCGAATAAATACAACATCTAATTCGAATAAAAATACAAATCACCAAAGCTCTATACATCAAAATAATACATCTCTTTCCCAAACAATCCTCGCTAAAATCAATCTCCATAGTGCCCCAAAATCCGCGCTAACCTACCACTAAAAGAAAATATGGGGAAGTACACAATACGACAGGAAAGATGCTCAACAAATATATGTTAGCGATGAATAAAACGTAACAACACGAGTACGTATATTCAAATCAAAATGCGAATCTCAAAGAATTTATCAACATAATTTCTCAACTTTACATCAATGGGTCACTAGACGTCACCCCATCCGCATATGTTTTATCAAGCCATAGCCCGGGAAGCAGGAATTTTGGCGGGTGCCCAACATCCGTGCCATATTAAAATCTCATGACAACGTGCTGAATTACAACATAATACCACATGAATCAAAATAATTTCAACAATTATTTTCCAGATTTCAATGAATTTTACAATTCGAAAATGAGTTCAATAATCACATGAATTCAAAGGGAATAACACTCGCGAGATTAAGGAGCATATTGTGTAAAACTCCATACCTCAAACCATGATGAGAAACCAATGATCACATCCTCAAGATTAACACAAAAGATCTACAAAAGCTCCTCCAAGAACCTCCAACAAAATAGCCCCAAGAACACCTTTAATCTAAAGTTGGAACTCCCAAATCTCAAGGGCCAAAGTATAATTAAAAAGAAGAGGAATATAAAATATATTTGCTGCCAGAAGTTGTGCCAAAAGTATGTTAAAAGGCTTGTCCACGACTTCCTTTTATAATGCAAAGAAATGAAGAGTTGGATTCCAAAAGACTCCTTTAAATAAGGCAAAGAAATGAAGAGTTGGAAGTCAAAACAACTCCAAGAGTTAAAAATATTTAAAAATCATTTTAAAATCCGTTTTAACTCCCTTTTCGAAACCGTTTGAAATTCTCGCCTTTAAAAATAATAACCAACATATTTGAGCAATAAAAATAATTTTATCAAAAACTTTATTTTCCTCCATTTTCCAAAAATTAATTAAAATAGCCGAAAAATTACGCGGGTTGTTACACTTCCCCACTAACAATGGAATTTCGCCCTCGAAATTCGCCGAATGCCTAACTATCAAAATCAGGCCAACAATCTCCAAAAATAATTTCGTCTCCAAAAATACATTCCTCACATCTAATCTAGATGCCTATCACAAATATCACCTAAAATTTTCTATCTCCAGAAATTGCTAACCACGCAATGAACCCAAAACCCAAGCCCCGAGGGTTGTCGTATACCTAAGCTCTGATACCATTTGTAACACCCCGCCCGCCCGGGGAGAGCGAACGGAGCGCTAATGCGATAAAATAAATCCAAATCCACAAGTGACAAGTGACAAGGTATAGAGCATCTAAGTCCCACAACAACAAAAGAGAAACTACAAATCTCAATCTCTTCAATTACAACAAGTCTCGCGAATTAATACAACATTTAATTCGAATAAAAATACAAATCTCCAAAGCTCTATACATAAAAATAATACATATCTTTCCCAAACAATCCTTGCTAAAATAAATCTCCATAGCGCCGCAAAATCCGCGCTAATCTGCCACTAAAAGAAAATATGGGGAAGTACATAATACGACAGGAAAGATGCTCAACAAATATATGTTAGCGATGAATAAAACGTAACAACACGAGTTCGAATATTCAAATCAAAATGTGAATCTCAAGGCATTTATCAATATAATTTCTCAACAACACATCAATGGGTCACCAGACCTCACCCCATCCGCATATGCTTTATCAAGCCATAGCCCGGAAAGCACTAATTTTGGCGGATGCCCAACATCCGTACCATATTAAAATCTCATGACAACGTGCTCAATTACAACATAATACCACATGAATCAACATAATTTCAACAATTATTTTCCACATTTCAATGAATTTAACAATTTGAAAATGAGTTCAATAATCACATGAATTCAAAGGGAATAATACTCGCGAGATTAAGGAGCATATTGTGTAAAACCCCATACCTCAAACCATTATGAGAAACCGATGATCACATCCTCAAGATTAACACAAAAGATCTACAAAATCTCCTCTAACAACCTCCAACAAAATAGCCCCAATAACACCTTTAATCTAAGGTTGGAACTCACAAATCTCAAGGGCCAAAGTATAATTAAAAAGAAGAGGAATATAAAATATATTTGCTGCCAAAAGTTGTGCCAAAAGTATGCTAAAAGGCTTGCCCACGACTTCCTTTTATAATGCAAAGAAATGAAGAGTTGGAATCCAATAGACTCCTTTAAATAAGGCAAAGAAATGAAGAGTTGGAAGTCAAAACAACTCCAAGAGTTAAAAATATTTAAAAATCATTTTAAAATCCGTTTTAACTCCCTTTTCGAAACCGTTTGAAATTCTCGCCTTTAAAAATAATAACCAACATATTTGAGCAATAAAAATAATTTTATCAAAAACTTTATTTTCCTCCATTTTCCAAAAATTAATTAAAATATCCCAAAAATTACGCGGGTTGTTACACTTCCCCACTAACAATGGAATTTCGCCCTCGAAGTTCGCCGAATGCCTAACTCTCAAAATCAGGCCAACAATCTCCAAAAATACATTCCTCACATCTAATCTAGATGCCTATCACAAATATCACCTAAAATTTTCTATCTTCAGAAATTGCTAACCACGCAATGAACCCAAAACCCAAGCCCCGAGGGTTGCCGTATACCTAAGCTCTGATACCATTTGTAACACCCCGCCCGCCCGGGGAGAGCGAACGGTGCTCTAATGCGATAAAATAAATCCAAATCCACAAGTGACAAGGTATAGAGCATCTAAGACCCACAACAACAAAAGAGAAACTAGAAATCTCAATCTCTTCAATTACAACAAGTCTCGCGAATAAATAAAACATCTAATTCGAATAAAAATACAAATCTCCAAAGCTCTATACATCAAAATAATACATATCTTTCCCAAACAATCCTCACTAAAATCAATCTCCATAGCGCCCCAAAATCCGCGCTAACCTGCCACTAAAAGAAAATATGGGGAAGTACACAATACGACAGGAAAGATGCTCAACAAATATATGTTAGCGATGAATAAAACGTAACAACACGAGTACAAATATTCAAATCAAAATGCGAATCTCAAAGCATTTATCAATATAATTTCTCAACAACACATCAATGGGTCACCATACCTCACCCCATCCGCATATGCTTTTTCAAGCCATAGCCCGGGAAGCAGGAATTTTGGCGGGTGCCCAACATCCATGCCATATTAAAATCTCCTGACAACGTGCTCAATTACAACATAATGATACCACATGAATCAAAATAATTTCAACAATTATTTTCCAGATTTCAATGAATTTAACAATTCGAAAATGAGTTCAATAATCACATGAATTCAAAGGGAATAACACTCGCGAGATTAAGGAGCATATTGTGTAAAACCCCGTACTTCAAACCAGGATGAGAAACCAATGATCACATCTTCAAGATTAACACAAAAGATCTACAAAAGCTCCTCCAAGAACCTCCAACAAAATAGCCCCAGGAACACCTTTAATCTAAGGTTGAAACTAACAAATCTCAAGGGCCAAAGTATAATTAAAAAGAAGAGGAATATAAAATATATTTGCTGCCAAAAGTTGTGCCAAAAGTATGTTAAAAGGCTTGTCCACGACTTCCTTTTATAATGCAAAGAAATGAAGAGTTGGAATCCAAAAGACTCCTTTAAATAAGGCAAAGAAATGAAGAGTTGGAAGTCAAAACAACTCCAAGAGTTAAAAATATTTAAAAATTATTTTAAAATCCGTTTTAACTCCCTTTTCGAAACCGTTTGAAATTCTCGCCTTTAAAAATAATAACCAACATATTTGAGCAATAGAAATATTTTTATCAAAAACTTTATTTTCCTCCATTTTCCAAAAATTAATTAAAATAGCCCAAAAATTACGCGGGTTGTTACACTTCCCCACCAACAATGGAATTTCGCCCTCGAAATTCGCCGAATGCCTAACTATCAAAATCAGGCCAACAATCTCCAAAAATAATTTCGTCTCCAAAAATACATTCCTCACATCTAATCTAGATGCCTATCACAAGTATCGCCTAAAATTTTCTATCTCTAGAAATTGCTAACCACGCAATGAACCCAAAACCCAAGCCCCGAGGGTTGCCGTATACCTAAGCTCTGATACCATTTGTAACACCCCGCCCGCCCGGGGAGAGCGAACGGAGCGCTAATGCGATAAAATAAATCCAAATCCACAAGTGACAAGTGACAAGGTATAGAGCATCTAAGTCCCACAACAACAAAAGAGAAACTACAAATCTCAATCTCTTCAATTACAACAAGTCTCGCGAATAAATACAACATTTAATTCGAATAAAAATACATATCTCCAAAGCTCTATACATAAAAATAATACATATCTTTCCCAAACAATGCTCGCTAAAATCAATCTCCATAGAGCCCCAAAATCCGCGCTAACTTGTCACTAAAAGAAAATATGGGGAAGTACACAATACGACAGGAAAGATGCTCAACAAATATATGTTAGCGATGAATAAAACGTAACAACACGAGTACGAATATTCAAATCAAAATGTGAATCTCAAAGCATTTATCAATATAATTTCTCAACAACACATCAATGGGTCACCAGACCTCACCCCATCCGCATATGCTTTATCAAGCCATAGCCCGGAAAGCAGGAATTTGGCGGGTGCCCAACATCCGTGCCATATTAAAATCTCATGACAACGTGCTCAATTATAACTTAATACCACATGAATCAACATAATTTCAAAAATTATTTTCCACATTTCAATGAATTTAACAATTGGAAAATGAGTTCAATAATCACATGAATTCAAAGGGAATAACACTCGCGAGATTAAGGAGCATATTGTGTAAAACCCCATACCTCAAACCATGATGAGAAACAAATGATCACATCCTCAAGATTAACACAAAAGATCTAAAAAAGCTCCTCTAAGAACCTCCAACAAAATATCCCCAAGAACACCTTTAATCTAAGGTTGGAACTCACAAATCTCAAGGGCCAATATATAATTAAAAAGAAGAGGAATATAAAATATATTTACTGCCAAAAGTTGTGCCAAAAGTATGTTAAAAGGCTTGCCCACGACTTCCTTTTATAATGCAAAGAAATGAAGAGTTGGAATCCAAAAGATTCCTTTAAATAAGGCAAAGAAATGAAGAGTTGGAAGTCAAAACAACTCCAAGAGTTAAAAATATTTAAAAATCATTTTAAAATCCGTTTTAACTCCCTTTTCGAAACCGTTTGAAATTCTCGCATTTAAAAATAATGACCAACATATTTGAGCAATAAAAATAATTTTATCAAAAACTTTATTTTCCTCCATTTTCCAAAAATTAATTAAAATATCCCAAAAATTACGCGGGTTGTTACACTTCCCCACTAACAATGGAATTTCGCCCTCGAAATTTGCCGAGTGCCTAACTCTCAAAATCAGGCCAACAAAATCCAAAAATACATTCCTCACATCTAATCTAGATGCCTATCACAAATATCACCTAAAATTTTCTATCTCCAGAAATTGCTAACCACGCAATGAACCCAAAACCCAAGCCCCGAGGGTTGCCCTATACCAAAGCTCTGATACCATTTGTAACACCCCGCCCGCCCGGGGAGAGCGAACGGAGCGCTAATGCGATAAAATAAATCCAAATCCACAAGTGACAAGGTATAGAGCATCTAAGTCCCACAACAACAAAAGAGAAACTACAAATCTCAATCTCTTCAATTACAACAAGTCTCGCGAATAAATAAAACATCTAATTCGAATAAAAAGACAAATCTCCAAAGCTCTATACATCAAAATAATACATATCTTTCCCAAACAATCCTCGCTAAAATCAATCTCCATAGCGCCCCAAAATCCGCGCTAACCTGCCACTAAAAGAAAATAAGGGGAAGTACACAATACGACAGGAAAGATGCTCAACAAATATATGTTAGCGATGAATAAAACGTAACAACACGAGTATGAATATTCAAATCAAAATGCGAATCTCAAAGCATTTATCAATATAATTTCTCAACAACACATCAATGGGTCACCAGACCTCACCCCATCCGCATATGCTTTATCAAGCCATAGCCCGGGAAGTAGGAATTTTGGCGGGTGCCCAACATCCATGCCATATTAAAATCTCATGACAACGTGCTCAATTACAACATAATGATACCACATGAATCAAAATAATGTCAACAATTATTTTCTAGATTTCAATGAATTTAACAATTCGAAAATGAGTTCAATAATCACATGAATTCAAAGGGAATAACACTCGCGAGATTAAGGAGCATATTGTGTAAAACCCCGTACTTCAAACCATGATGAGAAACGAATGATCACATCTTCAAGATTAACACAAAAGATCTACAAAAGATCCTCCAAGAACCTCCAACAAAGTAGCCCCAGGAACACCTTTAATCTAAGGTTGAAACTCACAAATCTCAAGGGCCAAAGTATAATTAAAAAGAAGAGGAATATAAAATATATTTGCTGCCAAAAGTTGTCCCAAAAGTATTTTAAAAGGCTTGCCCACGACTTCCTTTTATAATGCAAAGAAATGAAGAGTTGGAATCCAAAAGACTCCTTTAAATAAGGCAAAGAAATGAAGAGTTGGAAGTCAAAACAACTCCAAGAGTTAAAAATATTTAAAAATTATTTTAAAATACGTTTTAACTCCCTTTTCGAAACCATTTGAAATTCTCGCCTTTAAAAATAATAACCAACATATTTGAGCAATAAAAATAATTTTATCAAAAACTTTATTTTCCTCCATTTTCCAAAAATTAATTAAAATAGCCCAAAAATTACGCGGGTTGTTACACTTCCCCACTAACAATGAAATTTCACCCTCGAAATTCGCCGAATGCCTAACTATCAAAATCAGGCCAACAATCACCAAAAATAATTTGGTCTCCAAAAATACATTCCTCACATCTAATCTAGATGCCTCTCACAAATATCACCAAAAATTTTCTATCTCTAGAAATTGCTAACCACGCAATGAACCCAAAACCCAAGCCCCGAGGGTTGCCGTATACCTAAGCTCTGATACCATTTGTAACACCCCGCCCGTCCGGGGAGAGCGAACGGAGCGCTAATGCGATAAAATAAATCCAAATCCACAAGTGACAAGGTATAGAGCATCTAAGTCCCACAACAACAAAAGAGAAACTACAAATCTCAATCTCTTCAATTACAACAAGTCTCGCGAATAAATACAACATCTAATTCGAATAAAAATACAAATCTCCAAAGCTCTATACATCAAAATAATACATATCTTTCCCAAACAATCCTCACTAAAATCAATCTCCATAGCGCCCCAAAATCCGCGCTAACCTGCCACTAAAAGAAAATATGGGGAAGTACACAATACGACAGGAAAGATGCTCAACAAATATATGTTAGCGATGAATAAAACGTAACAAGAAGAGTACGAATATTCAAATCAAAATGTGAATCTCAAAGCATTTATCAATATAATTTCTCAACAACACATCAATGGGTCACCAGACCTCACCCCATCCGCATATGCTTTATCAAGCCACAGCCCGGAAAGCAGGAATTTTGGCGGGTGCCCAACAGCCGTGCCATATTAAAATCTCATGACAACGTGCTCAATTATAACATAATACCACATGAATCAACATAATTTCAAAAATTATTTTCCACATTTCAATGAATTTAACAATTTGAAAATGAGTTCAATAATCACATGAATTCAAAGGGAATAACACTCGCGAGATTAAGGAGCATATTGTGTAAAACCCCATACCTCAAATCATGATGAGAAACAAATGATCACATCCTCAAGATTAACACAAAAGATCTAGAAAAGATCCTCTAAGAACCTCCAACAAAATATCCCCAAGAACACCTTTAATCTAAGGTTGGAACTCACAAATCTCAAGGGCCAAAGTATAATTAAAAAGAAGAGGAATATAAAATATATTTGCTGCCAAAAGTTGTGCCAAAAGTATGTTAAAAGGCTTGTCCACGACTTCCTTTTATAATGCAAAGAAATGAAGAGTTGGAATCCAAAAGACTCCTTTAAATAAGGCAAAGAAATGAAGAGTTGGAAGTCAAAACAACTCCAAGAGTTAAAAATATTTAAAAATTATTTTAAAATCCGTTTTAACTCCCTTTTCGAAACCGTTTGAAATTCTCGCCTTTAAAAATAATAACCAACATATTTGAGCAATAGAAATATTTTTATCAAAAACTTTATTTTCCTCCATTTTCCAAAAATTAATTAAAATAGCCCAAAAATTACGCGGGTTGTTACACTTCCCCACTAACAATGGAATTTCGCCCTCGAAATTCGCCGAATGCCTAACTATCAAAATCAGGCCAACAATCTCCAAAAATAATTTCGTCTCCAAAAATACATTCCTCACATCTAATCTAGATGCCTATCACAAATATCGCCTAAAATTTTCTATCTCTAGAAATTGCTAACCACGCAATGAACCCAAAACCCAAGCCCCGAGGGTTGCCGTATACCTAAGCTCTGATACCATTTGTAACACCCCGCCCGCCCGGGGAGAGCGAACGGAGCGCTAATGCGATAAAATAAATCCAAATCCACAAGTGACAAGTGACAAGGTATAGAGCATCTAAGTCCCTCAACAACAAAAGAGAAACTACAAATCTCAATCTCTTCAATTACAACAAGTCTCGCGTATAAATACAACATTTAATTCGAATAAAAATACAAATATCCAAAGCTCTATACATAAAAATAATACATATCTTTCCCAAACAATGCTCGCTAAAATCAATCTCCATAGAGCCCCAAAATCCGCGCTAACCTGTCACTAAAAGAAAATATGGGGAAGTACACAATACGACAGGAAAGATGCTCAACAAATATATGTTAGCGATGAATAAAACGTAACAACACGAGTACGAATATTCAAATCAAAATGTGAATCTCAAAGCATTTATCAATATAATTTCTCAACAACACATCAATGGGTCACCAGACCTCACCCCATTCGCATATGCTTTATCAAGCCATAGCCCGGAAAGCAGGAATTTTGGCGGGTGCCCAACATCCGTGCCATATTAAAATCTCATGACAACGTGCTCAATTATAACTTAATACCACATGAATCAACATAATTTCAAAAATTATTTTCCACATTTCAATGAATTTAACAATTTGAAAATGAGTTCAATAATCACATGAATTCAAAGGGAATAACACTCGCGAGATTAAGGAGCATATTGTGTAAAACCCCATACCTCAAACCATGATGAGAAACAAATGATCACATCCTCAAGATTAACACAAAAGATCTAGAAAAGATCCTCTAAGAACCTCCAACAAAATATCCCCAAGAACACCTTTAATCTAAGGTTGGAACTCACAAATCTCAAGGGCCAATATATAATTAAAAAGAAGAGGAATATAAAATATATTTGCTGCCAAAAGTTGTGCCAAAAGTATGTTAAAAGGCTTGCCCACGACTTCCTTTTATAATGCAAAGAAATGAAGAGTTGGAATCCAAAAGACTCCTTTAAATAAGGCAAAGAAATGAAGAGTTGGAAGTCAAAACAACTCCAAGAGTTAAAAATATTTAAAAATCATTTTAAAATCCGTTTTAACTCCCTTTTCGAAACCGTTTGAAATTCTCGCATTTAAAAATAATGACAAACATATTTGAGCAATAAAAATAATTTTATCAAAAACTTTATTTTCCTCCATTTTCCAAAAATTAATTAAAATAGCCCAAAAAGTACGCGGGTTGTTACACTTCCCCACTAACAATGGAATTTTGCCCTCGAAATTCGTCGAATGCCTAATTCTCAAAATCAGGCCAACAATCTCAAAAAATACATTCCTCACATCTAATCTAGATGCCTATCACAAATATCACCTAAAATTTTCTATCTCCAGAAATTGTTAACCACGCAATGAATCCAAAACCCAAGCCCCGAGGGTTGCCGTATACCTAAGCTCTGATACCATTTGTAACACCCCGCCCGCCCGGGGAGAGCGAGTGGAGCGCTAATGCGATAAAATAAATCCAAATCCACAAGTGACAAGGTATAGAGCATCTAAGTCCCACAACAACAAAAGAGAAACTACAAATCTCAATCTCTTCAATTACAACAAGTCTCGCGAATAAATACAACATCTAATTCGAATAAAAATACAAATCTCCAAAGCTCTTTACATCAAAATAATACATATCTTTCCCAAACAATCCTTGCTAAAATCAATCTCCATAGCGCCCCAAAATCCGCGCTAACCTGCCACTAAAAGAAAATACGGGGAAGTACACAATACGACAGGAAAGATGCTCAACAAATATATGTTAGCGATGAATAAAACATAACAACACGAGTACGAATATTCAAATCAAAATGCGAATCTCAAAGCATTTATCAATATAATTTCTCAACAACACATCAATGGGTCACCAGACCTCACCCCATCCGCATATGCTTTATCAGGCCATAACCCGGGAAGCAGGAATTTTGGCGGGTGCCCAACATCCATGCCATATTAAAATCTCATGACAACGTTCTCAATTACAACATAATGATACCACATGAATGAAAATAATTTCAACAATTATTTTCCAGATTTCAATGAATTTAACAATTCGAAAATGAGTTCAATAATCACATGAATTCAAAGGGAATAACACTCGCGAGATTAAGGAGCATATTGTGTAAAACTCCATACTTCAAACCATGATGAGAAACCAATGATCACATCCTCAAAATTAACACAAAAGATCTACAAAATCTCCTCTAAGAACCTCCAACAAAATAGCCCCAAGAACACCTTTAATCTAAGGTTGGAACTCACAAATCTCAAGGGCCAAAGTATAATTAAAAAGAAGAGGAATATAAAATATATTTGCTGCCAAAAGTATTTTAAAAGGCTTTCCCACGACTTCCTTTTATAATGCAAATAAAGGAAGAGTTGGAATCCAAAAGACTCCTTTAAATAAGGCAAAGAAATGAAGAGTTGGAAATCAAAACAACTCCAAGAATTAAAAATATTTTAAAATTATTTTAAAATCCGTTTTAACTCCCTTTTCGAAACCGTTTGAAATTCTCGCCTTTAAAAATAATAACCAACATATTTGAGCAATAAAAATAATTTTATCAAAAAGTTTATTTTCCTCCATTTTCCAAAAATTAATTAAAATAGCCCAAAAATTACGCGGGTTGTTACACTTCCCCACTAACAATGGAATTTCACCCTCGAAATTCGCCGAATGCCTAACTATATAAATCAGGCCAACAATCTCCAATAATAATTTCGTCTCCAAAAATACATTCCTCACATCTAATCTAGATGCCAATCAGAAATATCACCTAAAATTTTCTATCTCCAGAAATTGCTAACCACGCAATGAACCCAAAACCCAAGCCCCGAGGGTTGCCGTATACCTAAGCTCTGATACCATTTGTAACACCCCGCCCATCCGGGGAGACCGAACGGAGCGCTAATGCGATAAAATAAATCCAAATCCACAAGTGACAAGGTATAGAGCATCTAAGTCCCACAACAACAAAAGAGAAACTACAAATCTCAATCTCTTCAATTACAACAAGTCTTGCGAATAAATACAACATCTAATTCGAATAAAAATACAAATCTCCAAAGCTCTATACATCAAAATAATACATATCTTTCCCAAACAATCCTCGCTAAAATCAATCTCCATAGCGCCCCAAAATCCGCGCTAACCTGCCACTAAAAGAAAATACGGGGTAGTACACAATACAACAGGAAAGATGCTCAACAAATATATGTTAGCGATGAATAAAACGTAACAACACGAGTACGAATATTCAAATCAAAATGCGAATCTCAAAGAATTTATCAATATAATTTCTCAACAACACATCAATGGGTCACCAGACCTCACCCCATCCGCATATGCTTTATCAAGCCATAGCTCGGGAAGCAGGAATTTTGACGGGTGCCCAACATCCGTGCCATATTAAAATCTCATGACAACGTGCTCAATTACAATATAATACCACATGAATCAAAATAATTTCAACAATTATTTTCCAGATTTCTATGAATTTAACAATTCAAAAATGAGTTCAATAATCACATGAATTCAAAGGGAATAACACTCGCGAGATTAAGGAGCATATTGTGTAAAACCCCATACCTCAAACCATGATGAGAAACCAATGATCACATCCTCAAGATTAACACAAAAGATCTACAAAAGCTCCTCCAAGAACCTCAAACAAAATAGCCCCAAGAACACCTTTAATCTAAGGTTGGAACTCACAAATCTCAAGGGCCAAAGTATAATTAAAAAGAAGAGGAATATAAAATATATTTGCTGCCAAAAGTTGTGCCAAAAGTATGTTAAAAGGCTTGCCCACGACTTCCTTTTATAATGCAAAGAAATGAAGAGTTGGAATCCAAAATACTCCTTTAAATAAGGCAAAGAAATGAAGAGTTGGAAGTCAAAACAACTCCAAGAGTTAAAAATATTTAAAAATCATTTTAAAATCCGTTTTAGCTCCCTTTTCAAAACCGTTTGAAATTCTCGCCTTTAAAAATAATAACCAACATATTTGAGCAATAAAAATAATTTTATCAAAAACTTTATTTTCCTCCATTTTCCAAAAATTAAAATAGCCCAAAAATTATGCGGGTTGTTACAGTGTGTGTTGGATATATATATATATATATATATATATATATATATATATATATATATATATATATTCTAATTTTTTATAATAAAGTGCACACACCCACACAAACACACTATCCCCACACACACCCACACACATTATCCTCACACACCCACACACAATCTAAAAACTCCCTCACTCATACTCATTTATTCTACACCCTACACACCTCATATACCTCCTCACCAACACCGTCTTCCCATACATGACACACACTCTATGCACTCTCACACCTCATAAATTCAAACCCAAATTAGGATTTTTTTCTCTCTCCTTTCTATCTTTTTCCTCATCTCTTACACTTCTCTCTCTCTCTTCCATTAACACTAAACTCCGACCAGTTTCGAATCCACCTCCCTACCACCCCTTATATCTCCCCTCATTGGCGAGACCTCCCCCGCCGAAAAAAGTTCCAAACCCAATGGCATCCAACTCACACCCAATATAACCCAGACCTACCCTACTACTTAAATGCATTTAACTACCTACAAAAGAAGACTCGTGCATCTTTTTAAGGGATTTGAATTTTTGGGCAATATAGAGTAGAGAGAGAAATAAATAGGAGTAGTTTGGGATAGTTTTTAAGGTATGTTTTGTAGGGCAATTTTAGATTAGCTTAGTGTTAATTCTTTAGCTGTTTTTTTTATAGAGTTATGGGATAGAGAATACTCTTATAAGATACAAATTGTGAGAGCTAAATTTCACTATTGATTTATTGTTGTAATTCTCAGATTTATGGGTCTTTTCATGTTCAAAGCTTGGAGGTTCAATAAACCTCATGGACGCTTGGTTTAAATATTTTTATCTTCTCTCTCTATTCTTTTTATGCCTCTAATGGAGTATTTTTACGTTTTATATGTAAAAATACTTCACATGTTAGACTGAATTCCCCATTCAAGGGGTGAGATGAAACCCGTGTTTATGTTGTTCTGATTATTTTATTGTATTTCTTTGTTATGTTCCTTTGAAAATTAGTGTTAAACTCTCACTATTCAATTTATATCTGGAGAGTTTTTGAGAGAATATCAAATTTGAGATACAATGTTAATTTTTGGTTACAAACTAGAGATAGATTTTTCTTTAAGTGCAACATTATGTTTTAAATTTTGAACTCTAAAACTAATTCTTCTTTTTAATATATTTATCTGGGTGGGTAATTTATTAAAAAGGGGTTTATTCTAATTTTGAGAGTTTGTGGAAGTTTTAAAATTAATATTCTAAAAGGGTAATGTTGAAATTACATTTTTGATGAGAGTTGACTTATAATATTAATATTATCATGGGTCATTTTAAATAATTTAATTAATTAATTAAAATAATTAATATATGTGGTAAATTCTCATCCCTTATTTGTTTCTACTTTTGATTACTATTCACTTAGTTAATTATATTTAATCACCTCTTGAGATTATTTTAATAAAAATATAAAAGAAAAGAAAATTATTTTAAAGTGAGATTACTATTATCTTCGTCATTTGTACTCTCACACTTGAGAGATGGATTGACACCTTTGCGTGCCCTATACATGTTTTTAGTGTATCCGTAGGTTTAAGAGAACTTTTGGTTGAAAAGCTTTGTTCAACAACTATTAGAATTAAGGCATTAGATCAAATGGCGTCGTTTTATCTTTCTTGAAGTTGGAGATTCATGTGAAGACTTGTAGTTCATTTTCATTTGTAGTTGTTATTTATATTTTTCATTAGATTGGTTGTATAAGGAATAACAAGGTGTTGTATTCATTTGGGTGCATTTTTTACACCATTGATTTGTAATAATTAATCACAAAATAAAAAAAGGGAAACGGTTCAAAATAGAGCGAGAGAGCCCATGTTGTGGAAATTTATAAGCCTCTATATTTTGGGTTTGTAGGACTTTCGGGCATGACTAAAGTTAGGAAAAGTCTCTCCTGATTGACTCAACTCGGTCTTCACCCCATGTGTGTAAAAGTCATGAGTTGTGCATTTCTTTATCAATCACGAATCTTTCGCAAGCGAGTCCATTATTTGTGTGATTATTTTCTCCTATGTGATTTTAATTATCGCACTTCATTTATTTTGGATGTTTTGAATTAATGAACCTAAGACCTAAACACGGTCATTGAAATGATTCAGGATTTTACCACCCACTCAATAACTCCATCCCACTTGCTTGTTAACCCATGCCATCATATAATTAAAATTAATCAACTTGAAAGAAAAGTATCATTTGGTGTTCATTAGGAACCTTTTTTAATGAGACACTCATATGATAATCTAGTGAGTTCTTTCCACCCCTCCAACTCCTCAATCGGCTTTTTTAAGACAATTTGTCTAGGTGTAGAGGGAGGTTAAAGCTCGGGGTTGATGGAACGATTAAACTTACACACCTAGGAGGATTAAAGGAGGATTGTAGATAAAAATGGAAGAACCAAGATTGATCGGAAGAAGGTCATTCTCAGGAGCTCCCACAACCAGACAGCTCACTTAAACATACTCCAACAGGGTCAAGGTCACTTTAGAGACCTGCTCACGAGAAACAAGGTTCGTCGAAGAGGCTCCCTGAAACACACTTGTAATACGAACACTAGTTTATGTTTGTTTCCATTTTGTCAAATATTGGTAACCTATTTGTAATAATATCTATTTTACTCAGTACCTGCGAAAGACCAGGTACTAAACCAAAACTGTCGGATTATCACGGTCATTAGCCGTGATAGTCAAACTTATCACGGTCTTTGATCATGACAAGTCTGGGGGTGATAACTATTGTTATCACGGACTTGTCTTGGTTAAAGACCATGACAAGTTCATTAGAATTTTCACGGTCCTGTCACGGTAAAAAACTATGACAAGTTTTGTTATAATCTTTAACCTTGACAAAACTGTGACAAACCCTAAAATAATTATCACAATCATTGACCATGACAAGTCCGTAACAAAGAAACTTGTCACGGTCAATGACCCTGATAATTCTGGGCAGAATTTAAAAAACATTTGTTAGGCAGTAGGTCCACTGCCACTACCCGGCAGTATATTTGTACCTATTATAGCAAAATTGTACCCATTTAAACAATATATATCCAAATAAAATAGAAAGAATGCACCAAATAATTGCATATATAATTCCATATCCAAATAAAATAGAAATACAATCCATTACCAAACCAAAATGTAAAAAATCAAAACAATACAAATATAATCCAAGTGTCCAAATAAAATAAATACAAATAACGTCACTGCGTAGAGTCTGGGTAGGTTGTAGGAGGAGGAAGGCCACATGATATACGTATTAATACACCCTTAAATATGAATCACACTGCATTGTTCGCGCAACCATAAGAAGGAGTTCTCCTTTTAGGGTATCACATGTGTGACGAGCACCTTGACGAGCACCTTGACCTCGATGTATTGAAGCATACGTCCATGAACCGGCATACCCGGGAGGGTTCTAGTGTCCCTCAACCCCCTCTGTTTCCATTATCTATCATATATGTCGAGTAAAAATATGATCAACCAACCGATTATTGACACAGGCCATTAAACGAGAGGCAAGAGGGGAACTGGATCATCAAGCGGCGAGTTCGTGCGTATCGGCGATGAAGCAGTGACTTCCACGTCCTCGTCCACCTCTTCCTCCACCATCTTCTCCTTACCCTTTCCCTTGACCTTGCCCTTTCCCAACTCACGTATCATTAAGGCATACATATCTAGGACCATCGCCTCCAACCTTGATAGCTTTTCATCATGCGTGTCCTCCTGACGAGCTAATCCAGTTTTGCTCGTCTCCATTCCGATGATCCTAGAATTTCCCACTCGCGAACTCACCCCTAGTCCTCCCCTTGCAGTCAGCGCTGAGCACTTGGCTCAGTGTGTCCATAGCGAAAGATGTCTTATCGACATTAGACTGCGACTCATGAACTTCCTTAAGATTTTCCTAAAACGGAAAAAAGAACACAATTAGTTAATTAAGTAAATAATAAATTATAACGTAATTAATAAAAATTAAACATTTATAACTTACAATCGTGGACGCGACGCTCGGGAACACCTCCTTGTCCTTGTCCTTGCCCTTCTTTGTTCGAATTGCCACATAGGCATCGAGCCTATGTGTCCTAGCCTCAGGGCTACTCCCCATCTCCTGAAATAAACTAATGCAAAATTAGTAAGTAACACAAAATAAAATAATGCAGACTAACATAAAACTATAATTATAGAAAAATAAAAACTTACCATCCTGTGCTCCAACTCGGCATAGACGTCCGCCCCGAGTAGTGCACGTTCATTTTTTTGCCCATTTTTCCCTCCCCGATTAGAGAGATGCCAATTGTCTCTCCTCGATCTCATTATCGTTCAAATTTTTCCACTTTGCCAATGCGATCAACTCCTTCGGTGTGACGGCTAACGCAACATGAGAATGGAGTCCCGCGTTTTCCCAAAGTATCGGACCAAGAAATTTTCTTCCACGTCTTATGTTGTTCCCTCAACTTCTCATGTTGGGTCTTCTTATGATTGGCATTCTTAAATTTAGGATTATTACCCGGTATATTAGGGCCACAATTAGAAGATTTACTTTCAATTTCTGAACCTGAAAGTTTTCTCGGCGGTAGCTTATGTTCAACCCTGCCTAATAAAAATTGGATCCTTTCTCAAATATGAAACTATAAGCGGGGGGTATAAACCTACTATGTAAATGGTACACATATATTGGGGTAGTGGGGAGACAAAGATATTCAGTCTCCTCTCCACAAATAGGACACCCCAAATAACCATGTACTACACAATCGGATAATGTCCCATAAGCTGGAAAATCAGGAATTGCCAACATCAACATAGCTTTCAGCGTAAACTCTTCTTTTCTAAAAGATTTAAATTCTTTCACACCTCCTTCCCAGAACTCATTTAATTCTTCTACCAAAGGATCCAGGTAGACATCGATGTCATCACTTGGTGCCTTTGGCCCAGGCATCAATAAAGATAGCGTTGAACAGTTAGGTCTCATATAATATGAAGGAGGGAGGTTGAGTGTGGCTAGGATCACTGGTCATACACTATGATTGGTGCTTAAATTTCCAAATGGATTGAAAGAATCTGTTGACATTGCCAAACGAATGTTACGTTGTTCTCGAGCAAAATTTGGATACTCATAACTCATCCTCCTCCAAGCTGTAGAATCAATAGGATGATGCATGAGATTATCCACTACTTATGCCCTAGCAAGCTAGGTCATTGCCTCCGATATCCATGAACTGTGAAAAATCGCTTTAATCTAGGCCCAACGAAAAAATATTTCAACACTTTTTGAGTCACTTTTGAGCTTGTGCCTTCCTTAGAAATAGATTGGACACATCTAGGTTCATCGCATACCGGACACCGATCGGGATTTTCATACTCCTTTTGATATAGTATGCAATTATATACACAAATATGAATCGATTTATACTTCACTACCAAACCTTTCAAACTATTCTTCATAACAGGGTAACTATTTGGAAGAGTATTCTCCTTGGGTAGCAAGCCCTTCACCCAATTCCGAATTCCAGTCACGCTATTGCCAGAAAAACCGTATTTGGTCTTCAAACTATGAAAACCAACCATAGCATGTAAATTTGTTTGATCTTTCTCACATCCAGAATATAACGGTTGGGTCGCCTTAAATTTTATACTTTGATAGTCATCGTCAAGGTTTATAATGATATCTTCATGAGCACCTGAACCTTGTACATCGTTAGTGACCTCATTCTCTTCCACTTTATGAACTCCGTACGCATCATCAACTAAATCATCTAACATATTATGATCTATGTCGTTCCCTTGTACATCTATCCTACTTGCTGAAGGTTATTGTGAAGATTTCTTGGGGACAAAAAGAACTTTTGATTCCCCGTGAAAACTCCAAAATCGATAACTATCTTGCATACCCCATATTAACAAATGTAGTTCAACTATTTTACACTCAAACACCTTACCATTTTCACACCTAGCATACATACACAGAAACTCTTCATAATTATGACATCTCTTTGTGTATTTCACAAATTCATTAGCACCTCTGCGAAACACATCCCCTAATCTATTTGTCCCAGCTATCCACTCTTTGTATTAGGATATCCTTTCGCAGCTACTCCAAACAATAACCTATTATAGGTAAGAAGAATATATTCGTGGATTAGTATAAACAAAAGTGTGAACATTTAGTTCCCATTAGTATAAACAATCACCTATTACTTGTTGTATAACATTTATAGTATGTTTTATTTAATTATGTCTTATTTATATTCGATTTTTAAATTTCAAATTCAAATTCAAATTCAATTTATAATATTAATTCCTATTTTCTCTATCTCCTCTAAGGGTGAGTGGTCCTATCCCCTTCAAGATCACATATATCTATAATATACTTAACAAATCATGCACGTTGTTTCAATATGAGGAAAATTAGGCAGTATATCCCCATAGTTCTCCAAGTACACGATGTAGATTCGCAAGTGTGAGTGTTATTTCAATTCATAACTGGAATAACACTTAACATCGCATCATCTAGTATGTACCCAGAGAACATTAAGATATGACTACAGAACCTCCTCTAAAAGTAACAAGTTTAAGCCACTAAGAATATTATTATACAGAAACTATGCAGTCCCAAACTGTCCAAACGGGACAATTCGAGAGATCTCATTATAGGGATAATGACACTCGAACGGGTCTAAGTGCTATTGAATGCATACGCATAAGAACTATAAGGCTAATATCTTTGCGCACTATGTGTAATTTAAAGTATGTTTCATTTAATTATCATAAGTCCGTGACACTCTCGAACGGGTCGTGACACAAAGTAATTTTAGAAAAAAGTTGAAAACTCCCCCCCCCCCCCCCATTTTTATAATAATCCAGTGGTCATGCCACTTCCAAAATTAACCAACCTGATAAATTAGGACAATATAATTATTTAAGGATTTATTAGGGTGAATTAAATTAAAGATTTAATAAAAAAAATTAACCAACCAACTTCCATATCCAACCACATCCATCCAATATAATCTAACAACAACAACAAACCAACAAATGTGTATCCCGTACTCTTTCTAATTCATCTACTCAAATAATTCAACATTAATAATTTCTAACCAATTATAAGTTATCAAAGATATATTGCAGCCACAAAGCTTGAAATGTTGAGTTTTTTAGATAAAAACTAGTTCCTAAATTAGAAAACACCCTAAAAATTAGTATCAGAGTTATGTGCAATAAAAAAGTAAACCCTTTAAGACTCAAAATAAATCTCACAAGACATGAAATTTCATTTAAACCTATAAATACAAAATTATTCTTAAAAATTACCAAAATGTTATGTCATACACAAGTAGCATACCATGGACATGTTGTAACAATAATTTTAGGGAGGTTTTATTTCAACCCCTTAATTTTACCTGACCCCCCCACCCTGCCCCCCCCCCCCCACCATAAACACGCGCGTACGCACACACACACATACACCACCCCCAGACTCCCCACCCCTTCCCTCCCACCAAACACATGCACACATACACACACACACACCTCCTCCACTGCCCATGCCCCCCTCTCCCTCTCCCCCTCACCCACACACACACTTGCAGACACACACACATACACATATATACACACACATATATATACAAAGGAAACAAAAAGAGAAAAAAACTAACCTGAAATTGTAGAGAGAGAGAGAGAGAGAGAGCAGTCGCTTAAAGAGAGAAAAGCGGAGGGAAGTGAAAACGTTGGGAAAAAGAAAGGAAAAAATTCTTTTACTGACAAAGTTGTCACGAACCTGTCACGGTCTTTGACCGTGATAACTTTATAAGGTTGTAAAGGTCATTGACCGTGATAAGTCTTTGATATCTGTACCTGCACAGACTTCTCACAGTCAATGATCATGATAAGCCTTTGTCACGGTCATTGACCGTGACAAAAAATGCATGTTTTTTTGTCACGGTCAATGATCGTGACCAGGCTGGCCGACTAAAACGTGACAATTTGGACTTTTTGGTGTAGTGATGTTTGGACTTTACGGAATCTCACAAGGATTTAGTTTAGAAGGTTCAGAATAAGGTACCATTAGGAAACAGTCCCAAACTCTTTGATACACGTTCGAGGGACCTCACTCGAGGGACCTAGTCAAAAGCAGTTCATTCGAAGGACCCTCGCCCTACAAACACTGTGTAAGGTTATTCGAGAAACTTTCTCTAAAAGAACCTCATTTGGTTGACATGATAGCATATCTTATTGCCACTATCTACTATTTTTATGACGTCATGATTTCTGATACTTTAGGAGCTCGAGAAAGTTAGTACTCGTGTAAATTAATTTCTTGAACCATTGGCTCATTTGGAGGGATGTCCTATCAGCCACCATAAAACAAAAATTTGTGCCAAAATTTCACATCCAAATTAATGTAAAGAACATTTTGATGGTCGTAACAGTGTTCCCACCAAGAAATAATATCACACTAATTTAATACATTATCCTTGGTATTAAACGCACAGGATTCTTAACATTAAATAAGGGTCAGAACATTTAATATGGGTTAGATCATTCGAACGACCCGACATTCCTATATATACTTTCATTAGTCATATTTATTAAGATCTAGATTTCCAATATCTAATTCCCCATATGTGAGAGCTTCCTATGAGTCATCATTATTAGAGTTTATCCCTTCATTCTCAAAGTTTAGCCAATATTTATTCCTAATCATTTGCATTCATTATGTTGAGAGGTTTAGTGACACTATAATAAAAATAGGTGTTAGGGACGGGAGTATTTGGGACGGTCATATTATTTTTTTGCCTTAAAGGGACCACTTATGACGAATTTTAAATACTCTCTGTTTTGATAAATCACAAAAGGGACGGTTTTAAAAATCACCCCATTTGGTATATCATATGCTATGGTAATTAAAAGCTGACCCTTAAAGTAGAGTTGAATTTTTATCACTTATTCCCCGGGAAAATATAAGGGACGGATTGTAAAAACCGTCCCATTTAGTAGAGATTATACCACGGATTTAATAAAACCGTTCCTTTGGATAAATAACAAAGGGATGGACTTTAAAACCATCCCTTTTGATATAGCATATGGGAAGGACATTAATTACTGACCCTTAAAGTAGAACAAAATTTTTAGCAGTCTTTTTAGGCAAATATAATGGACGGATTTAAAAAAATCGTCCCATTTAGTATAGCTTATAATGAGGATTTATAAAACCGTCCCTTTTGGTATAACAAATGGGACGGCTAATCCATCCCATTTGATAAATTGCAAAAGGGGAAGAAAACAAACTGCCCAAAATGATAAAACACATAGGTCTTGTTTCCCACTATTTTCCCCTGTTCTATTTGAGTCCCGCTCTCTCTCCCTCCTCCATCTCTCTCAGATATTTCTCCATCTCTTCTCCCCTTCCCCATCTCGTGACCCCTTGCCCTTTATCCCCCTGCTTCGCCCACCCTACCCACCCTGCTACTTTGCCTCAACCCACCCCACCCCAACTCGCGACCTACATGCCCCTACTAAGCCCCACCCAACCCAACCCAATACCGAGCCCCCTTCCATTCTTTGGTTTTGAAATTGATTTTTTTTTTCATGTTTCACTATCAGATCTCAAAGAAGATTGTATTCCAATGGTACGTCCTTTTATCATCATTTTAATTTTTTATTTGTTTTCAACAAGATTATTCAACTTCAATAATATATATGGTATTCATGGGCTTTCCTTCTAGAGAACCTAAGTTAAGAGAGGTATTTTTATGCTTAGACAAACACATTTCAACTCTAATGTGTCTAAGATATTTTATGTATTCTATAAAATTTTAATACTAAACCTAAAGTCCAAAAATGGGTGGGCTGCATATGTGACGGTTTAAGACGTATTTGTATGAAATTTTTTTGCTTGTATCCATATGAGTTGATTTTGTGCCTCAATTAATCTAAGAAATAGCAATAAAATATCTATTTTTGGAAATAAAATTACATATTTCGGATGGCTTGAGTCATTTTGTTAGTTTATTTTATAATGTTATGAAAAGTAATTTCGTTTGGTTTCATTTTACCATTTCATGTATCCCGCGATTGTCTAAATAGTTCTGGAATTAGATATTTATTTTTTCATTTGTCTACCCTCTCCGGGATACCCTTTTCGAAAACATGTAAATATTGTATATGTGGATGGGTTGAAAATGATGGTTGCAATGTAGATGAGGTTGTAGAAATTAGAAAGTACGTGTTGTTGCATCTAGATCAGTTGTGTACCCTTACTGATTTGATTGTTTACCCTATTATTTTTTCCTGATAATTGCTCGGGAAATACTGATAGTATCGTTTCATTTTAACTTTTTAGGATATTATGATTGAACTTGATTTGAATGCATAAGGTTAAAATAGTTCGTAATACAATGAATCCTCATGAGTTATGGAAGGAGGTTCCCGGGCTATCTAAGGAGGTTTTACTTTTGTCACAATTTAATTTATCTTAAAAGGGTAAAGGAATAATTATTATAAAAAATTTGCTTAATTTTGTAACGTATAATACTCTCAATCCTCACAATACTTACTGTTAGTGAATGAAAATTAACCAATTATAGCAAACATAATGGAATATGTGCCTTCCCACATTTAAAATTTGCTAAAAACATATATTTAATGTTTGTTCCCTATTAATGATTTTGTATTCATTTTCTTTTTTATTTATAGTTTGGTAAACTCACTTTAATTGTGGTAATTTAATACTTTTATTGGAAGTTTTATTGACACACGTTTGTATTTTATAATTGTTTCCACATGTTTTATTGCCTCTGAATATTTGTTATCAATCAGAGAAGATTGTCATGTCATTTATTTGTGTTACTAGACCAATGAAATTATGGTCGAAAGTTACTCCACGAAGATGCACTACTTTGTGTCATCTCATCCCTTACCTGCCTACGCTCTAGATCCTGTAAGATATGTATTGTGTTTGGGTGTGCTCCATTAGACTGCGTGTATTTGTCTTATACTTTCGATTTTGAAGCTATTTCAAACTCTAATATGGGTATTTGTTTCATAAATGACGCCACAACATCTAATTACAGTTATCTACTATGTCAAACTGTTTAGTTATATACTTGTCGCAACGGCCATGGACATCGCCATTTGTCAACTTCTATTAAGGTACTTCTGTGTGTGTGTCATTTTTTTTATCGTATTTACACTTTATCTCACCTTGTGTCTTTATATATATTGGTCATAGGTTCCATCACAGAGGTTCAGATCTCAATTAAAATCAGATATATTTATGTTTAAATATTTTCTCTCCTTTCTTCGTAACACAATCAAATATATGATCGAGAGTAAGAAAACCAAATAACATAACCGAAAATAACCATAAATAAATCCATAGAAGGATAATTCATCCCATGTTAAGGTGGGGTAAGTTTACTATTTAGATAAAGATATTTTGGTTTTAAGTTATGTTTCGATTTTAGTATCGGTTTTAAGTGTAAGATATAAGTTATAATTTTCGTTATTAGAAAACATCAAACGTTATAGTGACCTATGTATTTGTTTATGCTTGGACCGGTGAAATCAAAATACAGTACACACCTTATTGATCTCTTAGCAGAATGGGAGTGATAATTAACCTACGCTAGCCAAAATACAAAATATCCCTGAAATGGTCTCATAAGAGGCATGAACACATCGCACGAAACAAACCTAACTTGTAGGAATGATATGCGTAGTCAAGGGACTCCCAGTTTAAGAATATGACTATAATTTAAAAATCTCAAGAATTAGTCTTAAAAACACGGCGTCAAGGGGTGAAAATGTAAAATAACCACAAGACAGTCCCATAAGAGACACCAACATCTTGTACGGGATCATGTAACTCGTAGGAACAAATCATGCGGTCACGGGACTCTCGATTTGAGAATATGAAAAAAATTGTAAATAATTGACTTAACATTAAAAATATGTCGTTAAAGGGTGAAAATGAAAAATAATCACAAAATGGTCCTGTAAGATGTATGAGCACCTCATACAGGACAAATGTAACTTGTAGCAACTGACAGCATAGTCACGAGACTCACGATTTGAGAATATGATTATAATTAGTAAATAGTTAGACTACAATTCAAAATCATGTCGTTAAAGGGTGAAAATGCAAAACAACAACAAAACGGTCCCATAAGAGGTACGAACACCTCGAAAGGGACCAATGTAACTGATAAGTACCCAAAAGTGTTTAAATAATACCCCGAATAGATGTTTTTTAATTGTTAATTCTCGACAAAATGGGTCTTATATGCGTAAATGTTAATGTGCAGGCTTGATCGTCGTTTGCGGAGTTCAGACGTTTATTTCAAGGCAAATGTGCGATTTATAGAGCTAATTCCCCTCTCTCGTATCAAACCCGAGCCTAAACATAGACCAAACCTTCACTCGATCCTCTGTGTGTTGATTTTGTACCTTTATTATTTTCTAGATTTTTATTTTAAGTCATTTTTATTTTTAAGATTTATTTTAGATTTATTTAGAATTTTGTAGAATTTATTTTCTATTTTATTTTTATTTTTTTTTATTTTTTAATTTTAGTATTTATTTTTTGTTTTGTTAAATTTTATATTTTTAGGACTTTAGGTTTTATTTTTACTTCTTTTATAGTTTTTATTATTTGAGTTTTATTTTTAATAGATTTTATTTATTTTTAGATGATTTATTTTTTTATCTTAGTGCGTCGAGTATTTGTTTTCCTTTAGTTTTTGTTTGTTTTAAGTTTTTAGTTAGTTTATTATTATTATTTTTGTTCTATTTTGTTTTGTTTTATTTTATTAGTTTTTATTTGAGTCCTGTTTAATTTTTAGAGTTTGTATTGTGTGGCGTTTTATTTTTTTTAGTGAGTTTTATTTTTAGTTGTTTTTTATTTTTATTTCATTTTCGTTTTTATTTTTATTTGATTTTCGTTTTTATTTTTATTTTACTTTTTTTATTTGATTACGTTTATTTTTATAATTTTGTTATTTTATTTTATTTAGAGTACAAATTAAACACACACAAACATCACAATATCCTACACTCACATACACCTAAAAAAACTCGCCCTCACCCTATTATTATACACCTCTCCACACCATAACCCAAACACACACTCACCCTCAACCACACACTAACTAATCTATACTCTCACACACACAAAACCCTCCATCATCATCTTTTCCAACCTACACCTTTCTCTCTCCTCACTCATACATCCATTAACACACTTCTCTTCTCTCACCTCCATCCCACCATTAACATAACCCATTTCTCTCTCCTCACAAACCAAACCCATAACCAAATCTCATCCCAAAATCAATCCAAATTAAACCAAAAAAAAGAGAAAAAAATATATATGTAAAATAAAAAAAATACGCCCCTGATTTCAAACTCAGCATCCGCGACTCAAAAACCAAACCCGTCGGCGACCTTTTGCTACTGCAAATCGGCGATGTCACCTACCCCCTACTCGTGGCAACCCCAAGTCCCGACCCACCCCGGGATCGAACCATTCCAGCTGCCATACCCGGAGCTATACCTGCTCCGACGAAAACCTCATACCAAGCCAACTCAACCCGATCCATCGAACCTACTCCCCAGAGTTCTAACCCGAACCAACCTCCTTCCCATTCCGTCTTAACCCGAGCCCATCTTGGAGCTACCCAAACCCAAAATCCTACCAACTCGCGAACCTCCATTTCCCACAAACCCATTTCAGCAAAGAACCCATTTCATTTCATTACCCATTTTAACCCCTTGTTCAAAATCGATTTTTCACCTGCCAAATCCAGACCAACCAAACTAAAAAATAAAGACCCAAAACCAAAACAACCAAAGCCCCACATGTCTTACAACGTTTTTACCCTTTTTACCCAAAATACCCCCACATGTGTTTTAACACCCTCACCTCATTATTTCATTGCACTTGTGTGTCACATACCCAAATATCCTCTCACCTCACACCTCTCATATACACTAGTGTGCATTTCCCAAAATTACACTTAGCTCCATGCTTACTATTTAAAGAAGAAGAAGACCCAAATAAAAAAAAGGAGAGTTAGGCTAGACAGAGAATTAGATAGAGAAACACCATTTTTATTGTTTTTGTAGTTTATTTTTTTTTTAGTTTTTTTAGACTAGAGAAAAAAGTCAATAAATTGAGTATTTGTAATTAATGAGAGATGATGAAATAATTGAAGAATTAATATAATTGAAGGAAATTTTGGTTTGATTACTCCACTCTAATTTTCATTTAATGCTCTTATTTGATTCTATTTTTTATTGGATGGTGATTATGGAGGGCTAATCATTGCATTCAAGGGATGAATTGAAACCCTCATGAATCCAATTTGATTTAATTGTCAATTTTAATTTTCTTAGCTTCCTTTGATTAGTAAATTTAATTCCTACTTATTTTCACATTGAGAAATGGAAAATCATCCTTGAGAAAAGATTGAAAATTGTATTATCATTTCATCATTTTATTCAAACTAGAGATATGCTTATCACTTGATTTAAATGTTAGTATAATTTTCATTTACTCGTGTTTTTATTTTGTCTAATTAAAATTAGTTTGATGAATCGATCCTAGCGGGTGATTCATTTAATTGATTCGAATTCATTTAGAGTAGTGTTGTGGGAATTAAACTTACTTTTCTAAAAGAATATTCGATTACTTCATTAGCGTAATGAGAATTAGCTTTTGAATTAAATGAATATTTTAGAAATTAATGAAATTAAAATTGTGCAAGCTAGACTAATTTGAGTGAATTGAGGGTGGATTTTCCATCCCTTGAATATTTTTTCTCTCATTTAGTTACATCTCACTTATTTTTATCACACACTTGTTCATATTTTTCACATTTTACTTTTAGTTTGATTACCCTCTTTTTATTTAGTTCTTAGTTTAAATTCACATCCTCTCAAAAATTGTTTTAATATTGAAGAAAATGCCAAAATCGAAAAAGAGAATAATAAACAAATGAATTGCATGCCTCTCTTACATGTTTCACCATTAGGTTTGAATTGATTCCATTACTTACCGCTACACTCTAGTATTGATATATTTTTGTAGGTATGAAAGGTTTTGATTAGAGGAGCTTTCAAGCAACGACAACAACGAAAAATACAAGAAAAAGTCTTCTCTATCAGTAACTCGTAGCAAATAACCGCATAGTCACGGGACTCACGATTTAAGAGTATGATGATAATTTTTAAATAGTTAGAATTCGTCTTAAAAACGTCCAGTTGAATGGTGAATATGAAAAATAATCACAAAATGGTTATGTGAAAGTCACGACCACCTCGCACGGTAACTCGTAATAGCTGACCGCATAGTCATGGGACTCCCGATTTGGGAATATGAAGAAAATTTATAAATAGTTAGACTCGGCTTAAAAACGTTCCATCAAAGGGTGAAAATGTAAAACAGTCATAAAAAGGTCCCATAAGAAGCACTAATACCTCACACGGGATAAATGTTACTCGTAGGAACTGACCGCATAATCACAAGACTCGTAGTTTGAAAATATGATAAAAATATATAAATAGTTTGACTTAGCCTTAAAACATGCATTATAGGGTGAAAATGCAAAACAACCACAAAATGGTCCCAATGTAACTCGTTAAACTGATCACGTAGCCCCGGGACTCTCGGTTAGAGAATACGACGAATATGTGAAAATAGTTAGACTTAGGCTTAAAAATATGCTGTTAAGGGGTGAAAATATAAAACAACGACAAAACGCACCCGTAAGAGGCATGGACACCTCATACTAGACTAATGTAGGAACTGAATGCATAGTCACGGGACTACCAGTTTGATAATATGAGAAAAATTTACAAACAGCTAGACTTAGGCTTAAAAATATGCCGTCAAAGTGTGAAAACGTAAAACAACCACAAAATGATCCCGTAAGAGACACGAACACCTCATGCGGGATCAACATAGCTCGTAGGAACTGATCGCATAGTCACGAAACTCACAGTTCGAGAATACAACAAATATGTGAAAATAGTTAGACTTAGGCTTCAAACATAACATCAAGGGTGAAAAGGTAAAACAGCCATAAAATGCACTCCTAGGAGGCGCGAACACGTAGGAACTGACCGGGTGGTCACGGTACTCCCGATTTGAGAATACAATGAAAACTTATAAACAATTAGACTTAGGCTTAAAAATATGTCGTCAAAGGGTGAAAATGTAAAACAACCACAAAATGGTCCCATAAGAGGCATAAACACCTTGCGTGCGATTAATGTAACTCTCAGGAACTAATCGTATAGTCACGAGACTCTTAGTTTGAGAATATGACAAAAAATTTACAAACAATTAGGCTTAGGATTAATAACATGCTGTCAAAGGGTGAATATATAAATCAGCCACAAAATGGACCCATAAAAGGCACGAACACCCCTCACGGACCAATGTAACTCGTAACAACTGATGGCGTAGCCACGGGACTCCCAGTTTGAGAATATGATGAAGATTTAAAAAGAGTTAAACTTAGACTTAAAAACATACCGTTGATATGCCCTAAATGTACCCCCTCGGCTCAGAGACCTCAACCTCGGCCATGGAGATAGCCGATGTTGTAAGGGCCTTAGATCAACAACCAGCGGTCTCGTCCGAAGCAAGGTCGGTTATGGCTGACGTTACTAGTCACCAGGTGAGGTCTCCGTAATCCACAGGGGAGGTTATCCATCTGGTCATCCAAGGCTTGCAACCTCGGCTTGGCTCGGCCGAGGTTGCCATCCCATCATCATAATCAATCTCGGCTGAGAATCAGCTGACGTTCCTTCTACGCTACCATTATCTCGGCCCAGGCCGACGTCACAACTCAACATGCCTTACATTAGCTTTTCCACTGAGCCAAGGTCATCACCTCGTCCTCTTCCAGGCCGAGGTTGGGACCATTCATAGATGGCCGAGCCCTTATCAGCATATGTATTATTGGGAACACGTGTACACAATCAGTTATAACCGAATCATTCCCCTCACGTGGGGGAATATTGAGGTCATCATTATCTATATGAGATCAGCCAGGTGTCATCCTCATACTGGTTTGATCCTCATGCACATGTTCATTGCATGCTTGGGGGATATATTACACCCCCTAGGCACTATATATAGGGGTCATACTCTACCCTGTAATGGATACCGAAATTGGCAACCCTAGCTGAAACTATGTTCAAACATACAGTAGAGAGAGAGAAATATTAAAAGATTGTATTTATGGCCATTAGTGCCCTCATACAGTGATATTAATCAACACTCGCATAGTGGACGTAGGACTAATTGGCTGAACCACTTATACTCTGGAGTTGATCCTCTTATGATCACCTCTTTCTCTTATACTTGATATACTTGTGCTGCCATTCTTATACATTGATTAGAGCTCATATACACCTTACCTGGTGGTGCTATTCTCAGCATCATCATTTTGGCGCCGTCTATGGGAATCGAGAAGCTATCTCTTCCTCATCTCTTGTTTAACCTCACAGGAGACTCTGGTGGTGAACCAAGCCTCACCCTTTGCGTGGAGCTTTTTCACTATTAAAAGAGGTCCTATAAGGTATTAAGATCATCTATTACACCAGCTATTTAGTGCTAACACATGGCACCAGAAGTACCACCACCTCTTCTACCGCCTGGGGCTGGTGGACCTAGCTCTAGCCAGGCACCGCCTCAGTCCGAAATGGAGAAGGTGTCCGTAGCCTTTAGGTCTTTGGGTGCAACGCAAGAAGCCATGCAGGAGCAATTCACACAGATCAGTCAAAATATGATGAGGCCACCTAGAGTCTCACCAGAGATGATTACTCCAGCGGCTGTCTAGGCGAACCCAGAAGCCAGGGCACCACCCCAGGCACCGCGAAAGGATCACCCTACGCCCCAGTGGGGGAGGGACGTTGCTGACCCTAGGCAATTGCGCCTCAGGAGGCAAGGAATCCCTTGCCCATAGGACAGGTATGTTGATCTAGAGGCAAATGATGTCCCAGAAGATTGTTGGGAGGCGTATGAGGTTTCAAACAACACAGTTTGTCTTATCCAATGGAGCCAAGGTTGTGGAGACAGAAGAGGTGGAGAATCCCAACAACAAGGATTAGCTTTTGATCGATTGAGCATAGGGTCAGCCTTTGAAAGGCTCGGACCCGTAAACGACCTAAGACAGAGGTTGTCAAGGTCGAGGAGTGCAGCCGGCTCACAAAGGGAAGAGAGGCAACGTCGGCCTCATCAGGGACGAGGAAGAGACCAAGATAAGGTCAACAGCAGACCTTGTGCTGCGGCTGGGGAACCCTCAGTCCACCCCTTGGACGTGGCTGGGGACAACCTCGGCCAAGTCGACGTTGCAAAACCATGGAATGACTCCATCCAACGTCTTGAGGACAAGATAGGATACCTCATCAAAAGTCGGGATCCACTATAAAGAGGTTTCTCAGAAGGCTCTCTGTTCGTGGCTAAGATAGTGAGCTTTCCTACCCCAACCAAGTTCAAGCCACCTACAGTGACTCCCAATTATGATGGTAGCACCAATCCTGTACATCATATTGAGATGTACTATTCAGCGGTGAACATTTACTCAAAACCAGATGAGATGAAATACCGGGACTTCTACGGGACTTTGACGGGAGCTGCGCACATATGGTTTACTTCTCTTCCGAAGAATTCAATTGAGAACTTTAAGAGCTTGGCTGAACGGTTCATTCATAATTTCTGCTTTGGGCTAAGACCTCAAAAGAAGACCACTCATCTATTGTATGTCAAGCAAGGCAAACACGAGAGCCCAAGAGACTACATCGCCAGGTTCAACAAAGAAAAACTTAAGGTTAAAGATTACGAAAAGAATATTTCCATGACCGCCCTCATAGGAGGTCTTCAGAAAGGGAAGTTGTTGTGGAAACTGGTAGAAGACCCTCCAAAATCCATGACGGAGCTATTGACAACTGCGGGGAAGGTCATGAATGCTGAAGTGTCCATAGCCGCTATGTATGAAGACGAGAACGACGGTAGTAAGGGAAAGTTCCAAAGAATGAAGGATGGAAAGAAGAGGTCAATTGATGACAAGTTTGTACAATATACCCCTCTTACTGTAAGCTGCGAACACATCCTCAATGAGATCAATAATGACTGATACCTAAGATGGCCAAAGAAGTTGAAGGCTCCTCCACATAAGAGGAACCAGAACTTATGGTGTGAATTCCACCAAGACCATGGTCATGTCACAGACAAGTGCTTCGCCTTAAAGTATGAGATCGAGAAGATGTTGAAGTCATGAAAGTTAAGGAAATATGTCGATGGAAAATCTCCCAGAAGGGGGAGAGAAGACCCCAAAAAGAAGAGACACGACAGGTGTCGTGACGATACCACAACAATAAAAGACGATGGCTCGGATGACGGTGATGAAGATGATCCAGACCTCCCACCCAAAGATGACAACATCCCAGTAAAGAGGGTTGGTATGATATCCTTTGGTATTAACACCATATGCGGAGGACTTGTAGGGGTGGTTCTGAGGTGGCTGACCGGAAGGCCCATGTGGCAAAGTCCAAGTCAGTGGCCAAACTTGAAGTAGTAAATCTAACATCTTCCAAGACGATGCAGAAGAGGAAGAAGGTGGACATGGACACTCTCATAGTTGGGTTTTCCCGACTCGACTTCAAAGTCATCCTAGCTCCACACGATGACCCTTTGGTGATCACAACAAGAGTTCATGGATGTGAGGTGTAGAGAATTCTTGTAGATGGAGGAAGTTCTGCAGATGTGATGTTCTGGCCCTGCTTCAAAAGCCTGGGCCTTAGTAGAGCTAGGCTAGTACCCTGTCATCATTCGTTAATGGGGTTCAGTGGCGAAAAGGTCCATCCATTGGGCATGTATGAGATGGACGTGTGAATGGGCGATGAGTGGCCTAAAAGGTTAACCCGAAAGATTAACTTTTTCGTTATGGACAAAAACATCTTCTCGGACTATAACCTCATCATAGGAAGAGTATCCCTTAAGGAGTTTGAAGCCGTGCCGTCGACGGTCCACCAGATGCTAAAATTCCCGACCCCCTATGGGGTAGGGGAAGTGCAGGGTGACCAGACCACAACACGAAAATGCTACTTCAACTCGACTAAAGAGAGAGAAGCACATAAGAGAGCTACTACCATTTATAACATCGATACACTTGACCCTAGAGATGAAACAAAGTTGAAGAAAGGAGAGGCCGCGGAAGAGGTAGAATCCATCATCCTCAATGAGGACGAACCCAAAAAAACCGTCCAGGTCAACAAAGCCTTAAAAGCGGAGATCAAGGAAGAGCTGATAAACTTCCTGAGGAAGAGGCCGAGTGTCTTCTCTTGGAGTCACGCAGACATGCCTGGCATTAACCCCGAGCTCATGTGCCATAAACTCAACGTATCTAAGGATACAAAACCAATTAAGAAAATACGAAGAGTTTACTCTAGGGAGAAGTACGACGTCATCCGGGAAGAAGTCAGAAAGTTGGAAGAGGCTGAATTTATCAGGGAGGTGATATATATGGAGTGGCTATCAAATTCAGTCCTTGTGCCTAAAGCCAACGAAAAGTGGAGAATGTGCGTAGATTTTACTGACCTGAACAAGTCTTTCCCAAAAGACAGTTATCCCCTACCTCGGATCGATCATATGGTAGATGCAACTGCAAGACATGAGCTCATGATCTTTATGGACCCGTATTCAAGCTACAACCAGATCTTCGTTGATGTCGAAGACTCAGAGAAGACAACCTTCATCACTGACAAAGGGACGTATTGCTATAAGGTTATGCCCTTTGGATTGAAAAATGCGGGGTAACATACCAACGTCTGGTGAATAAGATGTTTGAGGCCCAAATAGGCAAGACTATGGAGGTTTACGTAGATGATATGTTGACAAAGAGCTTAAAGGCCTGCACCCACGTGACAGATCTGGAAAAGACATTCGACACCATGGACTTGTACAGAATGAAACTCAACCCTGCGAAGTGTGTCTTCGGGGTAGGAGCTGGGAAATTTCTCGGATTCATTATCAATCAGAGGGGAATAGAGGCGAACCCTGAGAAAATCAAGGCTTTGCTCGACATGAAGACACTAAGGAGTATCAAGGACGTTCAGAGGCTCACTGGAAGAGTAGCTGCGCTTAACAGATTTATTTCCAGGGCGATCGATAAGTGTCTTCCGTTCTTTAAGGTTCTTAGTAAGGCCTTCGAATGGGAAAAAGAGTGCGATGGGGCTTTTGATCAACTCAATTCCTACCTTGGATCTCCCTTACTCCTATCTCGGCCAATAGCGGGAGAGAGGATGTTTGTTTATCTAGCAGTCTCTGAATCGGCTATAAGTGTAGCCATTGTACGGGAGGACGTTGGGGGTTCAAAGGCCCCTATACTTCAACATAAGACCCTTCAAGGATCTAAACAGAATTACCCTCGGATGAAAAAGTTAGCCTATGCCTTTATACATGCTTTTAGGAAGATGAAGCCCTACTTTTAAGCCCATTCTATGGTCGTCCTCACTGACTCCCCACTAAGACAGGTTCTCCATAAACCTGAGAAGTCGGGTAGATTGATGGCATGGGCCATTGAACTGGGGGAGTATGACCTTACTTATCAGCCCGGGGTGGCAATCAAAGGGCAGGCACTGGAAGAGTTTGTCACAGAGTTCACATGGGAAGAGGTCGATGTTGAGAATAACCTAGAAACTACAGAAAGGTTAAACAACAACGTCTTTCGACACCCGAAAGAGGTTATATCCAAGGGAACCAGAGATGGAATAGCCGAGAATGAGGAAGATCGATACCTCTTCAGGTAGGGAGTCATGATAGAAGAGGGTTTACCTCAGATAAAGAATCTGGAACCTCTTCGTTAACGGGTCTTCTTGTGAAAGTGGAAGAGGTACGAGGCTGATACTCTCAGACCCTAATGGTACCAACATAGAATATTCTTTAAGGTTTAACTTTAAGGCATCAAATAACGAGTCAGAGTATGAGGCCATGATAGCAGGCCTCTCCTTGTTAAGGACCCTTGGGATAAGATGACTCCTCCTTCACAATGACTCAAGGTTTGTTGTTAATCAAGTATTGGGGGTTTATGAGGCCAAGGATGAAAGGATGGCCAAATACCTGAAAAGGATGAGAACGATACTCGAAGGCTTCGAAGAGGTAAAGATAAAGAGAATACCTCGGCAAAACAATACTCATGCACATGCATTAGCAAGGCTAGCTTCGACAAGGAGGACAGATATCAGAAGGGCAGTCCCTGTTGAGATCTTACCCAGAGCAACCATTGAAGAAGAAGAGGTCAGTAACCCTTGCCTCAATTTGAACCTAGGGGACTCATGGATGGATCCCCTTATCAGATTTATCAGAGAGTGGGTGCTACCTGAGTCAAAGTTAGAGAGGAGGAAATTGAGGTACAGAGATGCAAAGTTCTCAATAGTAGGAGATGTCCTGTATAGGAAGGGATTCCTATTACCTCTCCTCAGATACGTTCATCTTGAAAAAGTTCCCCACGTCTTACAGGAGGTACACGAGAATTCTTGCTCCAGTCACATAGGAGGGAGACCTTTGGCGAAGAGGATTATCACACAAGGATATTGGTGGCCAACCTTGTCCAAAGATACTGCAGCCTATGTGAAGAGGTGCGACAAATGTCAGAGATTATCCACTATCCCACATCAACCTTATCAGCCTATTACGTCAATTAGTTCCCCTTAGCCATTCGCAGTATGGGGAATTGACCTAGTAGGACCCTTTCTAAGGGCTGCAAATAATTACTGATTTCTGATAGTCGCCATTGATTACTTCTCCAAATGGGTAGAGACTGAGCTGATGATCATGATTACAGAGCAGAAGACCTTCCAATTTATTTGGAAAAACATCATATGCAGACATGGCCTCCCAAACACCCTCATCTCGGACAAGGAACCCAATTCAAAATTCTTCCTTGGACAAATATTGCGAAAGAGTTGGGATAAAGAAATTGTTCTCTTCTCCTGGCTGACCTCAGGCAAACGGTCAGACCGAAGTCACTAACAGAACAATCCTCGATAGGATCAAGAAGAGGTTGGAAGAGGCTAAGGGAAGATGGAATGAAGAGGTTTATGCTATGTTATGGGCCTATAGAACGACGACTAGGACACCAACAGGGGAGACCCCATTTATTTTGTCACATGGCTCGGAGGCCGTCATACCAATAGAGGTAGGACTCCCCACTCATATGATTCAGACCTATGACCCTGAGAAGAATAGGGAGGAAAGAAGACTCGACCTAGACTTGATTGAAGAGAGAAGGGAAGATGCAGAAGTTAGGGAGGCAGCTTACTAGCAAAGAACAATAAAATTCTACAATCAAAGGGTAAAATCAAGGCCCATAGCTATAGGGGACCTGGTGTTGAAGAAGACGTTGCAGAAGGCGAACACGCTTCACCCAAATTGGAATAGTCCTTACAAAGTGATTGAGGAGGTTGTACTTGGGACCTACAGGCTAGAAAACCTCAAAGGGGAACCTTTCTCTAACCCTTGGAATGCTGATCATCTAAAAAAGTATTACATATGATGTTACCAGGGCTTTCATGTAAATGTATTATCCCATGAAGAGATTACTAATGAGAAGATCGGTTCCTGTGTCAATACTTGGTTCATTGTGCTAGAATGGTAAAATTATTTATGGGGGTAACATCTTAGTTGATGACCTCAGACCTTATAACATCATGATTTGGTGACAAGGTCTGAGGTCAGACATCATACTTGGATGACCTCAGACCTTATAACATCATGATTTCGTGACAAGGTATGAGGTCAGAAATCATACTTGGATGACCTCAGACCCTAGACATCATTAATTTGTTGAAAATTGTTTATGGGGATAACATCTTAGTTGATGACCTCAGACCTTATAACATCATGATTTGGTGACAAGGTCTGAGGTCAGACATCATACTTGGATGAACTCAGACCCTATACATCATTAATTTGGTGAAAATTATTTATGGGGATAACATCTTAGTTGATGACCTCAGACGCTAGACATCATTAATTTGGTGAGAATTATTTATAGGGGTAACATCTTAGTTGATGACCTCAGACCTTATAACATCATGATTTGGTGACAAGGTCTGAGGTCAGACATCATACTTGGATGACCTCAGACCTTATAACATCATGATTTGGTGACAAGGTCTGAGGTCAGACATCATACTTGGATGACCTCAGACCCTAGACATCATTAATCTGGTGAAAAATATTTATGGAGATAATATCTTAGTTGATGACCTCAGACCTTATAACATCATGATTTGGGGACAAGGTCTGAGGTCAGACATCATACTTGGATGACCTCAGACCTTATAACATCATTAATTTAGTGAAAATTATTTATGGGGGTAACATCTTAGTTGATGACCTCAGACCTTATAACATCATGATTTGGTGACAAGGTCTGAGGTCAGACATCATACTTGGATGACCTCAGACCTTATAACATCATTAGTTTGGTGAAAATTATTTAAGGGGATAATATCTTAGTTGATGACCTCAGACCTTATTGTGACACCCCGACTAATTAAATACCGGATAGCTACTCCTTTATTAAATTAATTCAAAATGCCAAGTTGGCTCAGTTAATAGCATCACTGTCGAAAACATTTTTTTTTTATTATTACTAACCACCTAGTATTTAAAAAGTAAGTGCCAAATTTTATTTAAAGTCTGATTAACATGCAACGAGTGTAATAAAGAATAATAACACCATTCACCATACTGAAATAAAAAGATTAACCATCACATAATGTAAATAAAGTCTGGAGGAAAACTCCTCACTACAAATCCCACAACTTAAATAAATAAACCGAATGCTAAAACAATACATGCCAAAGTCTGAAAACTGTAATGGAAATGTAACTCTAATAGAAATGGGTAACATGCCCTACAACTGATAGATAATGAATCTGGAATCCAAGTGATAGAAGCGTCTACAAGCAAATCCCTGTAGCTTCCACAAACAGCTACAGCTCGTCACCAGAATGAGTATCCTATGCATGGTGTCCTTGTGGCTGGGCAACTAAAATGGTTTTACAAGAAAAGTAGATTTGAAAGCAAACGGGTCAGAGCCCGAATGTGGAGTTATATTTTAAAAACCTGCAAGTGCTTTAAAAACATTTAAAATATTAAATGCAAAGTACATGTTAGGACGTGCACTCACATGATATTCTCACCTCTCGTCTAACTGTGCACTCCTAACGTAAGTACCCATCTACAACGACACAAACCACTAGCTAAGTGACATCATATCTAGCTAGACTGTCATAGGTCCTACCCTTATTACTCGGTTCTATTAACATTATAACGCTCGCAATTAAATAGGGATTTAACGTAAACTCAGATGCAATATTTTTCACTATCAGCTAACCCGTTATGTTTTTCTCGAAACAATACCGTAATTATATTCATAACATTAACATGAAGGTTCCCATTAATTAAGTGTATATTATTCACAACATAAATATACAATACAAGCACCCCGAGAACTAAGCTGCGGTGCACACATACTCTGCTATCCATCCCGGTACATCACGTACATAAGGATTACATATTCCGAATCTCTCAGGAATAGTTCACAGATAACAACATCACAAATAATGGAGGTGAACACAGTCACATCACATGGGTCACGCACATACCTACGCTCCCACGATCAGCGGACTTATTAATATCCCAATAAGTCTTTCTATGACCTATGTTCATCAAGGTAACCAGTCTAAATCCGGGCAACACAAGGATTAGAGGGCCCTAAGCGAACGCAAACCTCCCGTGATAGCAAGTATGGTAGGTATGTCATACACACAATTTATATACCAATACTAAGTAAACACACATCTTAGTAATCTCGTAGTTTAATCGTAGTACATATCGCATTCTCGTACCAACTTATAATTATCACCATTAATACTATTCCGGTTGATAATCATACGCGCCATAATTTATTCTCACGTCGTAGTAGACACTCACGTCTCAACCCAAACCGTCCATTTAATTTAACTCTCGTATATAATTTCCTTCTCATAAATACCCAAAAGTCCCAATTCTATCATTACATCATCATCGGAATGTTATCTGTATCCTCGAACAAGTTTACGGGACTCCAAAAATTAAAACAGTCCAAAAAGGCCCAAACTGTCAACTCGTTAGAAGTCTCGTTCGAACGAGACTGTTCGAACGAGATTCCAGAATTTAATCCGTTTTTACACTACATAAACATGAAATCTCTGAATTCAATCTTCAAGCAACGTTTCTACATGCAAACCTATACCCAAAATTAAGCTAATAACTTCCAATTTCATGGGTTTTCCTTTAACTCTTAATTAAGATAGATTATCAAGATTTCTAACATGGAAGAAGCGTTTACTGCATAAAGAATGTAATTTAAATCACTTTCCTTGATTGACTCTGAGTTTGGTGTTGATTTCTGTAAAGATTTCTGCAGAATTCCTTCTCTTTCTCTCCCTCTCCAAGCTATCTTCTCCAAAGGTGGCTATGGTGGCTAGGGTTTTCTTTGGGAAAGTTGGAAACCTAAATGATAACCTCCGTAGCTTAATGGGTTAATATGGGTTGGTTAGTGGGTTTAGTGGGTTAAATCCACATCAGATTAAAACTCCCAATTTTCGTCACTTTTAATTCCTCAAAATACAAAATTACCAAAATACCCTTTAAGTAGCCGGTATGGCCTAAAAATACCCCGGGACCCAAACTACACCCCCGGCTAGTGTTTTCTGACTATCTCGACCCTTCCGGACGCGTTGGCGCACTGAAAACGACCATACGGATAATAGAAATAAAAATCACTTTTATAATTAAAATAATACACCGTGACGCGGCGGTCACACGCGTCTCAACAAAATTCCCAATTTGCCGTATATAAATCTCATGACAAATTTCATAATTCAATATTCATATAACATCATATATGCTCAATATAGTCAAATACCAACTCACATCTCGCTAGTATTTTTAACCCGAATTAATTTCCAATTAATACGCATTTAATTAATTAATCCCAAAAATAAATATAGCCAAAAGTACGGGGTATTACATACTTCCCCCCTAATAACTGAATTTCGTCCCGAAATTCGAAACTAGAAAGTACCTGCTAAAAACAACTCTGGATAACGTTCGCGCATCTCATCCTCGAGCTCCCATGTGGACTAACACGCACTAACGGAACTATCTTTGACCGCAGTTTCCTCTCGCTTCGGTCCAAAATAGCAATCGGCCCCTCCTCGTAGGAGCTATCCGGCTGGAGATCGATGTCCTCTACAGCAATGTGAGAATGAGCCAAATTATCTCTAAGGTATTTCCTCAGTGAGGAAATATGGAACACATCGTGAATCCGATGCAAATGCTCCGGTAACCCAAGTCTATACGCTACTGGTCCGATCCGCTCAATAATAGGAAACGGCCCCACATACCTTGGTGCAAACTTCCCCTTCTTCCCGAATCGCATAATCCCCTTCATAGGAGATACCCTGAGAAAAACTTGGTCCCCTACTTGGAACTCCCTGAAAAATCTCTTCGCATCAGCATAACTCTTCTGCCTGTCTTGAGCTACCCGAATGCGACTTCGAATCAACTCAATCCTTGCCGAAGTATCCTGAATCACTTCCGGCCCAAGTAGTTTGTTGTCCCCCACCTCTAACCAACATGCTGGGGAACGACAAAGCCTACCGTAAAATGCCTCAAACGGAGCCATGCCAATAGTGAATTGATAGGAGTTGTTGTAAGCAAACTCTACCAGTGGAAGATACTGCTCCCATCCACCCCCGAAGTCAATAATGCACATGCGTAGCATGTCTTCCAACATCTGATTTGTGCGCTCAGTCTGCCCATCAGTCTGCGGATGATAAGTTGTACTCAACCGCAATTCCGTACCCATAGCCTCCTGGAAACTCTCTCAAAACCTCGAAACAAATATCTTGTCTCTGTCAGACACGATATTTAGGGGCGCACCGTGAAGTCTCACAATCTCTGAAATGAAGAGCTGGGCATACTGTCCCGTAGTGTAGTCAGTCCTTACGGGTAAAAAGTGAGCGACCTTGGACAACCTGTCCACAATTACCCAAACGGAGTCGTGACCCCTCTGCGACGTAGGTAACCCCGTGATAAAGTCCATGGATATGCTCTCCCACATCCACACCGGGACCTCCAACGGATGTAGCAATCCTGCCGGTCTCTGATGATCCACTTTTACAAGCTGACAAGTGGCGCATTTCGAAACAAACTCAGCGATATCTCTCTTCATACCGCTCCACCAATACTGGCGTCTCATGTCTTGGTACATTTTGTCCCCTCCGGGATGTACCGCGAACCGTGAGCCGTGCGACTCTGCCATCACATCGTGTTTCAATTCACCCCCTTCCGGAAGTACCAATCTCCCATTGAAGCGTAATCCCCCATCTGAGCTAACGGTATAGGACTCGGCTCCCTCTGCTAGTAATCGAACTATCTGCTCCTGACAGAACGAGTCATTAGCCTGTGCCCGTACTACCTTCGTGACAATCTGCGGTGTAACGGTCATCACAGACATGAAAGATCGGGCCACTGCATCCTGGTGTCCCAATTCCTTCCACTTAGCCTTCCACACCTCTGCCACCTCATCTGCTGGCCTATGGCTCAACGCGTCTGCTACCACGTTAGCCTTTCCCGGGTGATACTGGATGTCGAACTGGTAGTCTTTCACAAACTCAAGCCTCCTTCTGCGTGAACAGGTACTGTAGGGACTTGTGGTCCGTGAACAGTTGGAACTTCTCCCCCAAAAGATAGTGCCTGCAAATCCGTAGGGCAAATACCACTGCCGCCAACTCCAGATCATGCATGGGGTAGTTCTTCTCATGAGGCTTAAGCTTACGAGAAGCATAAGCTATGGCCTGTCTCTCCTGCTGCAATACACCTCCAAGCCCTTGCAAAGACGCATCGGTGTAAACCAAATACTCAACTCCCGGTCTCGGCAATGCTAACACAGGTGCTGAGGTCAATTTGTCCTTCAATTCATCGAATGCCAACTGACAGGCGTCACTCCAGATGTATGGCACACCCTTACGAGTCAGATGTGTCAAAGGACCTTCTATCTCTGAGAAACCCAGAATGAACCTCCTGTAGTATCCTTCTAGGCCCAAGAAACTACGAATCTCAGTCAGTGTCATGGGTTGTCCCCACTCCCTCACCGCTGATACTTTCCCTGGATCAACAGATATTCCCCGGTCGGAAATAATGTGTCCCAAAAACTGGACCTCCTTCAACCAAAACCCGCATTTCTCATATTTTGCATACAACTCGTTCTGACGAAGTGTCTGCAAAACCTGCCTCAAATGCTCGGCGTGCTCCTCCTCTGTCTGAGAGTAAACCAGAATGTCATCAATGAAGACAATGAAAAACTGATCTAGGAAATCCCTGAACACTCTGTTCATCAATTCCATAAACACTGCTGGAGCGTTGGTCAAACCGAAAGGCATAACTCGGAACTCGTAAGAACCATATCTCTACAAGAACGCAGTCTTCGAGACATCCTCCTCCCTGATACGCAACTGATGGTATCCCTATCTCAAAATAATCTTCGAGAAGAAAGAAGCTCCTCGCAACTGGTCGAATAAGTCATCGATTCGAGGCAACGGATACTTATTCCGTATCGTGACCTTATTCAACTCTCGATAGTCCACACACAATCTCAGTGAACCGTCCCTCTTCTTCACAAACAAAACTGGAGCGCCCCAAGGTGAGGTACTCCTGCGAATAAAGCCCTGACCTAACAGCTGCTCTATCTGATCTCGTAGCTCTCGCATCTCTACCGGAGCCATACGGTACGGTGCGCGTGCTATAGGCCTCGTATCTGGCAATAGGTCTATAACAAAGTCTATCTCTCGACTGGGGGGTAGGCCTGGTATCTCCTGAAACACATCCGAATACTCCCTGACTACTGGGATAGAATCTAAAGGAATCACTACCTCCTTAGAGGTATCCTCCTCAATGTAATACAGATGAGTGGTCGATCCTCCCTCTGGGCGAGGCATCGCCACTCTAAACATCTCTTGCCCCGGAATGGCAAAAACAATGCTCCCACTGAAGCAATCAATCATGGCCCTATAAGCTACGAGCCAATCCATACCGATAATCACATCGTGAACATGCATATCTAATACCAACATGTCTGCAGGTAATACCAAACCACCAATCTCTACCCCCACTCCCCAGCATATAAAGAAAATAAGTGACCCACTCCCCAATGGTGAGTCGACACACGTCACTGTGCTCTCTGCCGTAGCTAACAATCCTAAAGCTTTCGCGAAGTGTGTAGCTATAAAACAATGTGTACCCCCGTATCAAATAATACCCGACCCATAGTGTCATGGATAGGAAACGTACCCTCAATCGCGGGCGGTGCCTGTGGAACTGCAGCCTGTTGGATGTTGTAGACACGTCCATACTGTAGCTGCCCCTGCTGAACTGGGACTGCGGTAATGGGTGGCAATGCTACCATCTGTGGTGGTGCGGGAAGAGCGGCGGGAAACATAGGCCTCTGTGGCTCCTGGCGAGCACCCTGTTGCTGCTGTTGTGGGGGCCTGCCCCTATCAGGACAATCCTGTCGCTTATGGCCAGTCTTTCCACAAACGAAGCACTTCCCTGGGAAGTTCCCTCCTCTCTACCCCTGCGGTCCCCGGCCCTGGTGGCCGTTACCGTTCCTCCCTTAGCCCTGCTGGCCCTAATGAAATTGCTGCCCATTCTGCCCCTGTTGGCCCTGATGGCCGTTTGGACCCTAATGGCCCTGACGGAAACCTCTATGACCCTGCCTGTAGTTCCATGATCGGAACCTCTTCCGATCCCCCTGCTGCGAACCCTGCTCTCCCTGTCTCTGCCCCTGGATAGATTGTGCCCCACTGGCACCATGTCCTCCAGTCCTGCCCTGATGGCTAGACTCTCCCGACCTCTTGCCCTCAGCCATATGAAAGCGGTGGTCCTGGCAGTGTAACAAAGCAGCATTAACCACATCAGAATATGTGGCCAACGAAAGGTTCCCTAACAGATGCTAACGGATCCTCCATGTCAACCCGTCCGTGAACTTCTCAATCTTCTTCTTCTCTGTTGGTATCTCATCTGGAACGATATTCAACAGATTCGTGAACTCAGCCTCATACTCGACCACGGTCTTACCCTCTTGCCTCAGACTCATCAGCTTCCTCCTCATTTCCGTGTGAACAGCCGACGGAAAGTACTTGCGGTCAAACCGCACCCAGAAGTCCTGAATAGTGAGAGTATCCCTCTCCACCACGGTGGTAATAGACTCCCACCACTGTAGTGCAGATCCAACTAGCTTGAAAGTAGCTAGCACCTGCTTCTGGACATCCGTGCACTCATACATCCTTAAGTGCCTCTGCATATCCTTCCTCCATTGGCTCGAGACTACTACATCTGAGCTACCCGCAAACTCTGGTGGATGCGCTTTCTGAAAAGCGTCACGTACACGCTCCCAAGCAGACGGGAATGCATTTGCCTGAACTGGCGCGGTAACCGGCGCCTGCGGTGGTGCCTGCTGAACAACGGCAATTGCGGCATTTACCGCTTGGGCTACTATAGCTGCAACCTCAGCGGCGTTCATCATGCCCTAAACTGGAGCGGGCAGGGGTTCGGGCGTTGCATCCCTGGGAACTCGTCATGCACGTCATGGAGGCATCTGAAATAAGAACAAAGTTTATAAGTTCGCTGTTTATAAACTTAAAATAGCTGAAGAACGAATCATACACAAAAAGAGTACAACAGTCCTAAAATATAGGGCTCTATATCAAAGAAACTTAGCGGAAACATAATAAGCCGTCAGATCCTAAAGGACACTAGAACCTGATGCTCTGATACCACCTGTGACACCCCGACTAATTAAATACCGGGTAGCTACTCCTTTATTAAATTAATTCAAAATGCCAAATTGGCTCAGTTAATAGCATCACTGTCGAAAACATTTTTTTATTATTATTACTAACCACCTAGTATTTAAAAAGTAAGTGCCAAATTTTATTTAAAGTCTGATTAACATGCAACGAGTGTAATAAAGAATAATAACACCATTCACCATACTGAAATAAAAAGATTAACCATCACATAATGTAAATAAAGTCTGGAGGAAAACTCCTCACTACAAATCCCACAACTGAAATAAATAAACCGAATGCTAAAACAATACATGCCAAAGTCTGAAAACTGTAATGGAAATGTAACTCTAATAGAAATGGGTAACATGCCCTACAACTGATAGATAATGAATCTGGAATCCAAGTGATAGAAGCGTCTACAAGCAAATCCCTGTAGCTTCCACAAACAGCTACAGCTCGTCACCAGAATGAGTATCCTATGCATGGTGTCCTTGTGGCTGGGCAACTAAAATGGTTTTACAAGAAAAGTAGATTTGAAAGCAAACGGGTCAGAGCCCGAATGTGGAGTTATATTTTAAAAACCTACAAGTGCTTTAAAAACATTTAAAATATTAAATGCAAAGTACATGTTAGGACGTGCACTCACATGATATTCTCACCTCTCGTCTAACTGTGCACTCCTAACGTAAGTACCCATCTACAACGACACAAACCACTAGATAAGTGACATCATATCTAGCTAGACTATCATAGGTCCTACCCTTATTACTCGGTTCTATTAACATTATAACGCTCGCAATTAAATAGGGATTTAACATAAACTCAGATGCAATATTTTTCACTATCAGCTAACCCGTTATGTTTTTCTCGAAACAATACCGTAATTATATTCATAACATTAACATGAAGGTTCCCATTAATTAAGTGTATATTATTCACAACATAAATATACAATACAAGCAGCCCGAGAACTAAGCTGCGGTGCACACATACTCTGCTATCCATCCCGGTACATCACGTACATAAGGATTACATATTCCGAATCTCTCAGGAATAGTTCACAGATAACAACATCACAAATAATGGAGGCGAACACAGTCACATCACATGGGTCACGCACATACCTACGCTCCCACGATCAGCGGACTTATTAATATCCCAATAAGTCTTTCTATGACCTATGTTCATCAAGGTAACCAGTCTAAATCCGGGCAACACAAGGATTAGAGGGCCCTAAGCGAACGCAAACCTCTCGTGATAGCAAGTATGGTAGGTATGTCATACACACAATTTATATACCAATACTAAGTAAACACACATCTTAGTAATCTCGTAGTTTAATCGTAGTACATATCGCATTCTCGTACCAACTTATAATTATCACCATTAATACTATTCCGGTTTATAATCATACGCGCCATAATTTATTCTCACGTCGTAGTAGACACTCACATCTCAACCCAAACCGTCCATTTAATTTAACTCTCGTATATAATTTCCTTCTCATAAATACCCAAAAGTCCCAATTCTATCATTACATCATCATCGGAATGTTATCTGTATCCTCGAACAAGTTTACGGGACTCCAAAAATTAAAACAGTCCAAAAAGGCCCAAACTGTCAACTCGTTAGAAGTCTTGTTCGAACGAGACTGTTCGAACGAGATTCCACTGTCAGCTCGTTAGAAGTCTCGTTCGAACGAGACTGTTCGAACGAGATCCAGTTCGTTCGAACGAACTGTACCTTCTAACGATATCTCGTTCGAACGAGATTATCGAACGAAGTTCCCTTTCGTTAGAAGCGACTGGTCAATTCGTTAGAAGCTCGTTCGAACGAGTTCGTTCGAACGACCTGGGCAGGGGCTTCTAACGACCTACCAGTTTCGTCCCAGATTTCTCTAAATTTCGTTTTTCACCATTCTTACTCCTCAAATCTTCTCCAAAGTTCGTTCCAATAATGTTTTAAGTTCTCTAATCATCCTAAAACATGCTAAGGTCATATACTAACATCTTTTAAGGCATTAATGCATCCCAAACATCATTAAATCACAAGATTCTATACTTTTCCCCAATTTTTCAAGAACATGAACCCTAGATTTTTATCATCATCAAATCCCAGAATTTAATCCATTTTTACACTACATAAACATGAAATCTCTGAATTCAATCTTCAAGCAACGTTTCTACATGCAAACCTATACCCAAAATTAAGCTAATAACTTCCAATTTCATGGGTTTTCCTTTAACTCTTAATTAAGACAGATTATCAAGATTTCTAACATGGAAGAAGCATTTACTGCATAAAGAATGTAATTTAAATCACTTGCCTTGATTGACTCTGAGTTTGGTGTTGATTTCTGTAAAGATTTCTGCAGAATTCCTTCTCTTTCTCTCCCTCTCCAAGCTATCTTCTCCAAAGGTGGCTATGGTGGCTAGGGTTTTCTTTGGGAAAGTTGGAAACCTAAATGATAACCTCCGTAGCTTAATGGGTTAATATGGGTTGGTTAGTGGGTTTAGTGGGTTAAATCCACATCAGATTAAAACTCCCAATTTTCGTCACTTTTAATTCCTCAAAATACAAAATTACCAAAATACCCTTTAAGTTGCCGGTATGGCCTAAAAATACCCCGGGACCCAAACTACACCCCCGGCTAGTGTTTTCTGACTATCTCGACCCTTCCGGACGCGTTGGCGCACTCAAAACGACCATATGGATAATAGAAATAAAAATCACTTTTATAATTAAAATAATACACCATGACGCGGCGGTCACACGCGTCTCAACAAAATTCCCAATTTGCCGTATATAAATCTCACGACAAATTTCATAATTCAATATTCATATAACATCATATATGCTCAATATAGTCAAATACCAACTCACATCTCGCTAGTATTTTTAACCCGGATTAATTTCCAATTAATACGCATTTAATTAATTAATCCCAAAAATAAATATAGCCAAAAGTACGGGGTATTACACTTATAACATCATGATTTGGTGATAAGGTCTGAGGTCAGACATCATACTTGGATGACCTCAGACCCTAGACCATTAATTTGGTGAAAATTATTTATGGGGATAACATCTTAGTTGATAACCTCAGACCTAAATACACATTGCATGACAAAGAAAATCATTCAAAGAACACTCAGCAAATAAGGAAGTGAAGCATGTATCAGAAGTTAATATAAACCAAGAGTTACAAGGTACATGGTAACTGAGTTTATAATCAGAAGTTACATCTTGAAATCAAAATCAGAGAATTACATAAAACTTCACAAATAAGAACTAAGGGCTTGCAACTACAGTATTAGCATCCTCGGTCTCATTCCCCGATCAATGTTGGTCACCTCGGCCCCATCATCTTGGAGGTTGGCGCTTGCAGTCTTAGTAACATCCAAAGGTTCAGTCCCTGCAGGGGTAGCATCTTCCACTTTAACCTCTTGAAGGGCCTGTGCAAATTAAGGATTGTCAAAACCCAGACCAATGAAGTCAGAGGCTTTCAAGTTCCCTGAATCCTTCTCCTTTGCAGCCACCCATTTGCCAGTGGCCTTAATACCTCTTTCGAGGTATTCAAAGACAAAGATGATGAATTCATCAGAGACTTTGTAATCAACCAAGATCCCCTTAGAAGCATCCTCAAGGGCTACCTTCACTACAACATCAACTTTATGCTGGAGAACATCGTCCTTGGCCTTCAGAGCTATGGTGTGGTCCTTTTTAATATCGCAGATATCTTTCTCCAAGTCTTTAACCTTCTTATTAGATCCCTCAAAGGCAAACTTCAGATGATCTACCTCTGCATTCAGGGAGCTTTGCACCTTCTCGGCCTCTTGGCCTTTCTCAATGAGGGGCAACTTCTTCAGAGTCCAGTTGGCAAGATGGTTCATAGCAACGAGGCCCTGCAAATCAAGAAATCAAATGTATAAGTTCAAATTAAAAATAGAGGTTACACTTCAGAATTAAACTAAAATCTAAAGTTATACCTGAATTGACTTGTGAAGGCCAAACTCAACCAGTAGAGGAGTGTCCATGGAGCCACAAAAGCATTTGTCATCATCGGTCATAGCAGAGCCGATGGCATCCAACGCTTGCAAACCGTGGCTTATTATGCTATCATTAATTTTCAGCTGCTCCAGACGGGCAACCAATGCATCTTCAGAGGATATGGGGATGGCCTTTTGGGCCTTACTTTTCCTCTGATCCTTAGGGGAGGTGGTTGTAGTTTTTATCTTTCTTGTAGCATCGGCCTTGGACGTGCCGACACTCTTCTTCGGTGGAGGAGCAGGGGATGCATTCAGGCCTACCTTCTTCACCAACTTTATGAGACTTGGGGCAGACATCTTCCAGACTTCGTTCGAAATGCCTTCGGGGCACTCTGCAAATGGAAAGGTTTGAGTTAGAAGATTAGAGACATAAAAAGTTTGAGGTTTAGCTTGCTAAAATAATAAAATAAGCACTTACAGAGTTCTGTCAGAGGACTACCCCCAAGCCGAGTCTCAGAGAGATAGTAGGTGGTCATTAGGTGTTCGAACCTGACCAACAGACCATGCCCCCCCTGATTTTGAAGATCGTTTACATTTTGATGATTATTTTGTCTTAGCCCAGGGTCGGCCCTGGATGCCATTGACACCTTGCCCCATCTCAGGGGTATCCTCAACTCCAAGTTCGAAGAGGGGACATAAGGGCCAAATTTCTATGCCCCTGAGGTAAAGAAATACCGTGGCTTCCAATTATGGTTACTAGTTTGGGTGACCTGCAACATCTTCTTAGTTGACTTTCAACCTAAGAAATGGTAATAGCTCGGATGAATCCTGGTAGAGGAAGGGATGTAGGACCCGGTGAAGACCTGAACAGGAAGGTCTGAATGGTGGGTTGCCTTCCATAGTACTAGAGCTCCAATTATCACCCTCCAGGCATTAGGGGATAACTGAGAAGGAGATAAATTGATGTAGGAAAGTATGGCCCTAATGATGGGATAAATGGGCAGATGAAATCCTAACTTGAACATCTGCTCATACAGGCAGATCTCGCCGTCTCGGCCGCCGAAATCCCTCTCTTCTCTTAGAGGTTTCCTGAGTTTTATAGAGGGGCTAATGGAATATAGATGCCTGAAGACAAGAAGGTCAAGCTCGGTGACAGTGCTCTCTATCTCGTCCACCTCATAGGTGTCAACATCGCTCTCAGTATCATCATCATCTGGTTCAATGTCAGCCTGAGCAAACGATGGGTGACCACTTGGGAACCTCTGAACAAACTTAGCTCGTGTGACAACTGACAGGGGAATGGCTTCAAGAATTGGTGGAATAGCAACGCTAGGTCCTACAACCTCAACGTCGGAGGAATAATGCGATGTTCTTGAATTCTCGTAAGACGAGGACCGACTAGAAACCTCGGCTTGATCAGGGACCTGATCGTGCTGAGTGGAAAAGTCCATAGCCTCCTGAAAAGAGTCCACATACATAGGGTCTGAGGTAGATGACTCAGACTCAGACATGGGTGTAGTTTTATCTTGGACCTCTACTGATTTAACTGGTTCGGCTGGCTCAGGGTATATGACCTTCAGAGGGGGTGGAAAGATAGGTCTGAGGGGAATGCCTCTGCCCTACGAGCTTCCTCTTGGGCTCTTTCTATTTGACTAATTTTATCTAAGGTCTTCTCCCTAAGAGAGGGGAATTCCTCTAAGAGTTGGTAAAGGGGTCTGAGCATATAAGGCAGACCCTACACTTGTTGACTCTTATAAATAAATAGAATTAGCAAATTGACTAAGGATCAAACTAATCTTTTAAACAAGAGCAATTAAAGAACAATTCGCCGAAAAACTCTTAGGCTCGCCGAAAAAGGCATAAACTTACCGAAAATTGAAACAAAAGGAAGAACAAGGTAGAAAAAAGTACATCAAATGGAGAAAGAGGGGTGATAGAAGATACCTGAAGAGGATGTGTGAAGTAGAAAGAGAAAAGTTGGCAAGGAAGAGCCACCAAAAGCACTGCTAACCAAACTCTTATAGAGAGAGAGAAGCAAAAAATTTTAGGCGAAGAAATGAAGAAGTGGGGAAGAAAGAGAAAGGAAATGTGGGTTTAACCCTCAAACAACCCCACACGCATCCTAAGGCCCATCATTGCCTTGGGAGCCCAAAAGACTGCAATCATTACACCTACCAGGCACGCTAGCCACTTCAGCAGCAGGCACTTGTCAAAAAGGTATTAACACCTAAGGAAGTCCAACCTCGGGCAAATATACCCCTTAGGCACCTGATCACATAGGTAACTAAGGGCTAGGGGTGATTGATATGCCCTAAATGTATCCCCTCGGCTCAGAGACATCAACCTCGGCCATGGAGATGGCCGATGTTGGAAGGGCCTTAAATCAATAACCAGTGGTCTCATCCCAAGTAAGGTCAGCCGTGGCCGACGTTACTAGTCACCTCGAAAGGTGAGGTCTCCGTAATCCACAGGGGTGGTTATCCATCTGGTCGTCCAAGGCTTGCAACCTCGACTTGGCTCAGGCCGAGGTTGCCATCCCATCATCATAACCAATCTCGGCTGAGATCAGCCGACGTTCCTGCTACGCTACCATTACCTCAGCCCAGACCGATGTCACAACTCAACATGCCTTACCTTAGCTTTTCCACTGAGCTAAGGTCATCACCTCATCCTCTTCCAGGCCGAGGTTGGGACCATTCACAAATGGCCGAGCCCTTATCAGCATATGTATTGTTGGGAACACATGTACACAATAAGTTATAACCGAATCATTCCCCTCATGTGGGGGAATATTGAGGTCATCATTATCTATATGAGATCAGTTAGGTGTCATCCTCATACTAGTTCAATCCTCAAGTACATGTTCATTGCATGCTTGGGGGGTATATTACACCCCCCAGGCACTATATATAGGGGTCATCCTCTACCCTGTAAAGGATCCTGAAATTGGCAAACCTAGCTGAAACTCTATTCAAACATACAGTATAGAGAGAGAAATCTTGAGAGATTGTATCAATGGCCATTAGTGCCCTCATACAATGATATTAATCACACACTCGCACAGTGGACGTAGGCCTAATTGGCTGAACCACTTATACTCTGGAGTTGATCCTCTTTTGCTAACTTCTTTCTCTTATACTTGATATACTTATGATGCCATTGTTATACATTGATTAGAGATCATATACACCTTACCTGGTGGTTCTATTCTCAGCATCATCAACCTCAAAGGGTGAAATCATAAAACAACCACAAAATTGTCTTGTAAGAGGTGCGAAAACCTCATACGAGGCCAACATAACTCGTAGGACCTGATTCCATAGTCACGGGAATCTCAGTTTGAGAATACGCCAAAAAATTTAAATGCTTAGAGTTAGGCTTATAAACATGTCGTCAAATGGTAAAAATATGAAATAGCCACACACCTCGCACGAAACTAATGTAAGTCATAGGAACTAACTGCATAGTTATGGAACTCCTGGTTTGAAAATATGATGGAAATGTGCAAATAGTTAGAATTAAGATTGAAAAAAAGTCATCAAAGGGAGAAAATGTAAAATAGGCACAAAATATTCCTGCAAGCGGCATAAACACATTACACAGGACCAGTATAACTCGTACGAACTGATCTCATAGTCATAGGACTCCTGGTTTGAGAATACGATGAAAATTTGCAAATAGTTAGACTTATGCTTAAAAACATGTGGTCAAGGTGTGAAAACGTAAAACAACCATAAAACGGTCTCATAAGATGCACAAACACCTCACACAGGACCAATATAACTCGTAAGAACTGATCTCATAGTCACGAGACTTTCAATTTGCGAATACAATGAAAATTTATAAACAGTTAGACTAAGGTTTCACCTCATGTCCTCAAATGGTGAAAATGAAAAATAATCATAAAATGGTCCTATAAGAGCCACGAATACCTCGTATGGAACTAATGTAACTCGTAGGAACCGCATAGTCACAAGACTCCCAATTTGGGAATATGAAAAAAATTTCAAAGTGTTAGGCAAAGTCTTAAAAGCATGCAGTTGAATGGTAAAAATGCAAAACAACCACAAAACGGTCCCGTGAGAGGCACGAACACCTCGCTTGGGACCAATCTAACTCGTAAAAACTTCTCGCGTAGGCACATGACTCTCAATTTGGGAATATTAAGAAAATTTGTAAATTGTTAGACCTGTGCTTAAAAAATGCCATCAATGGGTGAAGACATAAAACAACCACAAAATGTTCCCGTAAGAGGCACGAACACCTCTCACAGGACCAATGTTACTCCTCGAAAGAGACCATATAGTCACGAGACTCCTAGTTTAAAAATAAGACAAAAATATATAAATAGTTAGACTTAGACTTAAAATATGTCGTCATAGAGTGAAAATGCAAAATAGCCACATAACGGTCCAGTAAGAGGCAGGAATACCTCACACGGGACCAATATAACTCGTAGGTATGGACCGTGTAGTCATGTGACTCCTAATTTGAGAATACAAAGAATATGAGAAAATAGTTAGACTTAGGCTTAAAAACCTACTGTCAATGGGTGAAATTGTAAAACGACCACAAAATGCTCCCGTAAGACGCACGAATACCTTATAGGGACCAATGTAACTCGTAGGAACTGACTGCATAGCCACGGGACTCCCGATTTAAGAATACAAGAAAAATTTATAAACAGTTAGACTTAGGCTTTAAAATATATCGTTAAATGGTGAAAACAAAAAACTAGTCACAAAATGAGCCCATAAGATGCACGGACACCTCGCAGGGGACCATTGTAACTCGTAGGATCTAACTGTATAGTCACGAGATTCCTAGTTTGAGAATACGATGAAAATTTGCAAAAAGTTTGACTTAAGCTTAATAACATGACGACAAGGGGTGAAAAGGTAAAATAACCACAAAATGGTCTGGTAAGAGGCACAAATACCTCGCATAGGAACAATGTAACTCGTAAGAATTGACCGCATAGTAATGAGACTCTAGGTTTGAGAATACGATGAAAATTTACAAACAATTAGACTTAGGCTTAAAAACATTTCGTAAAATGGTGAAAACATAAAATTGTCGCAAAACTTCCCGTAATAAGCACAAAAACCTCATGCAGGACCGATGTAACCTGTAGAACTTGACGCATAGTCATGGGAGTGTAGTTTGAGAATATGACAAGAATTTAAAAATTGTTAGACTTAGGCTGAAAAATATGTCATCAAGTGGTGAAAATATAAAACAACAAGAAAAATAGTCCCGTAAGAGGCACGAACATATCTCAGAGTACTAATGTAACTCGTAGGAACTTACTGCATAGTCATGGCGCTCTCGGTTTGAGAATACGACTAAAATTTCCAAGCACCTATACTTAGTCTTAAAAACATGTCATCAAAGACTAAACATATAAAATAACCACAAATCGGTCCCGTAAGAGGCATGAACACCTTGTGAAGGACTGGTGTAAGTCGTAGGAACTGGTCGCATAGTCACGGCACTCCTGGTTTGAGAATACAACAAACATATACAAACAATCAGACTTAGGCTTAAAAATATGTAGTCAAGGGGTGAAAATGTAAAACATCCACAAGATGTTCTCATAAGCGACACGAACAGCTTGCACGAGACTAGTGTAGCTCATAGGAACTGATAGTGTAGTCACGGGACTCCCGATTTCATAGTAGGATGAAAATTTTCAAATAGTTAGGCTTAAGCTTCAAAACATGTTGTTAAGAGGTGAAAATGTAAAACAACCACAAAACGATCCCATAAGAGGATAAAAACCTCACACGGGACCAATGTAACTCGTAAGAATGAATATCGTAGTCATTGTACTCCCCCTTTGAGAATAGAATAAAAATTTGCAAATAGTTAGACAAAGGCTTGAAAGCATGCCGTCAAAGGATGCAAATGAAAAATGGCCACAAAACGGTCCCTTAAGCGGCATGAACACCTCGCACGGGACAAATATAACTCATAGGAACTAATCACATAGTCACGGGACTCCCAATTTGAGAAAATGATGAAAATTTGTAATATGTTAGGTACGAACACCTTGCAAGGGACGAGAGTGACTCGTACGAACTAAGGCTTAAAAGCATGTCGTCAAAGGGTGAAAACATAAAATGACCACAAAAAGAAACCGTAATAGGTACGAGCACCTTGCACGGGACCAGTGTAACTCGTAGGAACTAATCTTGTAGTTACGGGACTCTCGATTTGAGACTACGATGAAAATTTATAAATAGTTACACTTTGGCTTAAAAATATGACTTCAAGGGATGAAAACGTAAAATGGCCACAAAACAGTCCTGTAAGAGGCATGAACACCTCGAACAGGACCAAAGTAAATCGTAAGAACCGACGACATAGTAATGGAACTCTCGGTTGAGAATACGATGAAAATTTACAAACTCTTAGAGTTAGGCTTAAAAATGTCGTCGAAGGATGAAAATACAAAACAACCTCAAAATGGTCTCATAAATGTACAAACACCTCGCACGGGATCAATATAACTCGTAGGAATTGATTACATAATCAAGAGACTCCCGGTGTTAGTATACGATGAAAATTAACAAAACATTACACCTAGGCTTAAAAAATTCCATCAAAGAGAAATGATAGATGGGGTTTTGTCGCGGAGCGAGAGTCACCTATGCGCCTGTCATTTTGAATTTGGCCCACTAGAACTATACAAAAACCTAAGTTACGACTACACTCAACGGGTGAGTGTAGTGATAAGTCGGGTATCAAAAATTTAGCGAGACGAGTTACTAGAATTTAGAGGATTTAATACTATTAAATAAAAGTGTAAAAGATGATTATACACAAAAGGGGAAAAGATTCATAAAAGGGAAATATTTATCCAGGCAAGGGAAAATGAAGCTAGATTAAGAAAGTGAGTAAAACTATAGGTTGTGTCGAATATCCCTCATCCGAGTTAATTAGTATAAAATGGTCACATGGGTCGACCAGTTATTACAAATGCGTCTCGTTTCGACAGTTGATTGAACCAAGGGTTGTCACACCCCTAAATTTGCATAAAAGCCTAATCCGATTTTGGCGACAACAAGTACCCAAAAAATTACGCACGCAGGGTTGTAAGCACGGGGCATACATGATATGCCCCATCAAATCTCCTAGGCGCAATAACTAGGACAACACACCCGAAATAGACACGTAAAAACCATCACCAAAGTAAAGCAACATGTCAACCCGGAATGAGTTCAACCCGTCACAACCTAGACTAATTTAGCTAGAAAGCATGATAAAAATGTGTTAAAGAAAAGTGCTAAATAAACGTGGTAAATCTACACTAGAAAGAAACTAAATCAAAGCATGTAAATAAATCATGTAAACCTAATTACAAAGCAAAAAATAAGTAAATACAACTATATTAATGGAGAATGTAATGAATAGTGCAACTTATAAACCCAAGTGGGTGTCAATCCAAAGAGAAATGAAAAAGAACTCTTCAAAAACCCAAACCCTAAGCTAAAACTAACCTAAAACGAATTATATCTATTATTTACAACCAAATTGGTATTTATAGTAAGTGGAATAAAAATAAAAAAGAAAAGGAAAAAGAAAAGAAAAGCCAAAATATCAGCTGAAAACAGAGCATCGATTGATCGATCCCTTTGATCGATCGATTGATTGTATAAATATCAGCCCACTGTCCCAGCTTTATGGCAAAATTATGAAGGATCGATTGATCGATCGATCGATCAAGCAGGGCTGCTTCTCTTTTCTGCCTGTTTTGGCATGTTTGTTTTTCTCCTCTGCTAAAATCGCCATAACTTCTTCGTCCTGACTCTGAATTGCGCACCGTTCGCAGCCACGCGAAGCTTGCGAGGAGGGACACAACCTCCTTATAGATGTTGGGCCAGCTGCCTAAGCTGTGAATTGATCGAATTGCCCTTGCACGTGGAATTGCGTACGAAACTTGAGCGGAATGCGTCCGAACTCCATACTTAGTACCTAAATACCTACAAAATCCCAATTATACCTCATATAGCATGTTAACAATATAAACCGAGGTTGTTTGGTTAATGGGCTTAAATATAGAGATTAAGGCACCCGAGGGGGCTAAAATGTGTAGGTTCGAGGGATGAAATACGTAATATTTGCATCGTATCACACCCCCTAACTTACACATTGCTAGTCCCTAGCAATGAAATAGGAAGCAACAAGAACTACAAGCAAACCAAAAGTAGGAGATAGTACAAAAGTATGGTATAAAAGCATAAGTCCACTTTTACGGGCGATTCGATTGCATTTAGCGTATGCAATAAGCCGTTAAACCCCTAAGTTACTCTAGTGGACGAGTGTCGACTCGTGAGGGTTTTCAGGGAGGATACCCACAAACATCACATGGTTTCCTCAAAATATGCCCAAACCAACATGAGATAGACCCAACAATAGTGAACAAGATTTCATATGCATTATTAGCACATTGAACGAATTCAATTAAAAGTCTGAATCATTAACATTATAATGCACCTCATAGAATTGAAACCTTAAATGGGGGAGGGGAGCGAGCACATGCGAAGTGTGATTTGGCAAAAACTTATATAAACTGGATACTAAATAAAGCAGGCATATGTTCAATCCTCATGGGCATTACACTCATCAAGTGAATTCACTCGAAAGAGGGAGTTAACACATGGAACATGCGGGCATAAACAGTAAATGTAAATGGAAAATAGGTCGCGCACATGTCTCAAATGAAAAACGCTATATATAAACTGAAAAACTGTAATCTCAATGAAAGATACCATACATTAAAAGAGGCGAAATGTATTTTCACAGATTATCAAAACTATTTAAACCTTTGAATTACATCAACCTAAGATCACATAGGACTTTAATTAGGTTGTAATGTAGGCTAGGCTAGGGTATGAAATGAAAGGGATGTATATACGGATTCAAAATGTTAGGAATGAAAACTCGGAATAATGGAAAGATGCAGGAAATAACAAAATTGGAAACAAGTTCCAAACAAGCATTAGATATAACAATTGTAAAGTAATCAAAGATTATTGAACTGTATATAAAACATTTACAACTTTCTCTTTCTTTTCTTTTCTTCTTTTTCTCATGTTTTCTTTTGTTTTCTTTTGCTTTTTTCTTTCTCTTTTTCTTCTCTTTTTTCACATCTTTCTTTTCTTTACTTTTCTCACTCTCAAATGCCTAAATTGCAACCGCAACACAACAACATCATTCAATCCCAAGTAACATTCCAAACAAAGGTATGGAAAGTGTATGTATGGTTTAAAACTCCAATTTGGAGTTGGTTATGGGATTAGGGTTATGAAACGAAAGGCTAATATTTAGGTTCAAAGGGTTTGACGAGGGGAAACATATAAGGTGAGGTCAAGGTTAATATGGGTGATATAACAAGGAAGGCCAATGATCATTTCACAAAGTTTATGCAATTCTCGAGTCAAAACAATATATGAAAATCATGCTCAAGTAATACATTTAAATTAGGAACTCAAATAATGAGCGATCAATGAAAGAATAGTGAGATTACCAACGAATTCAACGTTTTCAATGAGAAAAGAATAGTGTATAACACTCACAAACGCCTAAAGGTACAAAGCTTACTCGGTGCAAGTATATACAATGCAACAAAAGATTACCGAGTTATAAAAATCTTAAATCAAATCAATAAAGCAAGACTGGTGCATGTGCTCATGGGATTAAAGTTTAATTCACGAAGTTATTCATAATATTAATAAGTGAGACTAAAGTCTAATAACTTCTAAAATCGAGAACATGCATCATTGGGTTGTCTATTGGATCGGGCAATTATTGAAATTTATCATCAGAAACAAAGGCAAAATACCCAATAAAGGAGAAAAAAGAAAGAAAATATTTTTGAAATTTTCAATTTTTCTAAGAAAAGCATACTAAGTAACTAACATGTGAGCAAAAACATGAACTAAATAAAGAAATGGATAGAATATCCCACACCCCCTAACTTAAAACCTGACATTGTCCTCAATGTGAATTAAGAACCAAGTTAAATAGAGGAAACGAGCGATATTACCCAAAATTGGAGCGACCCCCATATAAAGAAGTCCAAAGAATCTACAAAATAAGTTAGTACCGAGCATAGCAAAAAGAAATAACAAAAAGTTAACTAATTACACTAGACTAAATTAAAAAGGGAAGAAAAGATAAAAAGGAAGAAAGAATAAAAAGCTAACTATATACAACCTAATATTTAAGCTTCACACTAACTATACACTAGAAGTCTAAATAGCTGAGGGTCCACCGCAAAAACGATTTGAATTTGGAGGATAATCGGTGTACCCTCGCACTCAAGCATGCCTTCCGAAAAATATGAATTCCATTTGAACAACGAAAGGTATGTGTTAGGTGGAAGAAATGAACCATTGTCAATTAAAAGTTTTGGAGGGACGATGGGGGATTTGGATTGAATTGGTGACAAAAACATGTGGGGATCGAGAAAAGCAGAATATCCTCCCAATGATATTGAAATTGGACTGGGAGGTGGCGCACATGAGGGAAAAGATGCCTTCATGGAAGGAGACTCGAGCAAGTACTCCTCATTGGCGAAAAGGTTCAACACATTGAAGTTTGAAACTGATTCATCGGGTACTTATGACGGTGTGATAACAGAGAATGAAAATGGGGAGGAAAGAAATTCAAACTCAAGAAATGAATCATCATCGCTTGCAGATTGAGTTTGGAAAGAAATAAGATCATTATCAATGAAATGTTCTTCTTTGGGGGCCAAAGTAGAAATCATTTCATTAAAAATGGATATTATTTCCATTTCATCCTCACTTTTACGCAATGGGAAAAGTTGACAATGATTTGTTCCAAAGTAGGCACAAAGTCCTCATTTGGTTCAAAACATTCCCCGACTTCAAAAGTCTCGGAAGAAAAATCATCGTCGGATTCAAATAATAAATCCAACTCATGCTCCAAACAATAATTTTCTTTCAGATAACGACTTTCAAGTTTCTCATTCTCAAGAATATGCAAGCCCTCGCCAAAAGTCATAGGCCGAGGCGCGGATTCTTGAAAATGCGAACTTTAAAAATTATAGTCGGACTTGAACTTAAACTCATTATTACAGGAATTTTGAAAAATATTTCAATTCGTTTAAAAATTCCTATTATAAGGAATTAGAGGCCCAAAATTTTTATCATCGTTCTCAAAATTCCAATAACCCAAGTTTTGACTTTCGTTATACTCACCCAAAGTCATTTTTGAATTTGTAATTTTTTGGGACTCTAAGTATTGATTGAAAGTCAAAGGATTACGTGCATTTTGAGAATTATAATAATGATTACTGAAAAAATGGGAATAAGACATGCTTACTCCAAAAGTGGCTCGAAGTGGCGAATTCCACAAAGTAGATGCACACGCGAGAAATTCAAGCGTTTCTTGGCGCTCAAATGTAAAAGTCCTGGAAAAAGGTTAGCCAAAAAATACAAATAGAAAGAAAATACTACGAAATACTAAATCACACAAATTCTAAAACAACAAGTCCCTGGCAAAGGTGCCATTTTGATTGATGGGGTTTTACTGCGGTGCGAGAGTCACCTACGCCCCGGTTGTTTTGAATTCGGCTGACCAGAACTATACAAAAACCTAAATTACGACTACACTCAACGGGTGAGTATAGCAGTAAGTCGAGTATCAAAAATCCACAGAAATGAGTTGCTAAAATTTATAGGATTTAATACTCCTAAATAAAAGTGTAAAAGATGATTATACATAAAATTGGAAAAGATGCATGAAAGGGAAATATTAATCCAGGTAAGGGAAAATGAAGCTAGATTAAGAAAGCGAGTAAAACTATAGGTTGCGTCGAATATCCCTCATCCAAGTTAATTAGTATAAAATGGTCACATGGGTCGACGAGTTATTACAAATACATCTCGTTTCAACTGTTAATTGAACCAAGGGTTGTCACGCACCTAAATTCACATAAAAGCCTAATCCGATTTTGGCTTCAACAAATACACCGAAAATTACGCACGTAAATTCGTAAGAACGGGACATACATGATATGCCCCGTCAAATATCCTAGGTGCAATAACTAGGACAATGCACCTGAAACAGACCCGTAAACACCATCACCAAAGCAAAGCAACATGTCAACCCGGAATGAGTTCAATCCGGCACAACCTAGACTAATTTAACTAGAAAGCATGATAAACATGTGATAAAGAAAAGCGATAAATAAACGCGGTAAATCTACACTAGAAAACAACTAAATCAAAGCATGTAAACCTAATTACAAAGCAAGAAATAAGCAAATACAACTATATTAATGGAGAGGGTAATTAATAGTACAACTTACAAACCCAATTGGGTGTCAATCCAAAGAGAAATGAAGAAGAATTCTTCAAAAACCCAAACCCTAAGCTAAAACTAACCTAAAATGAATTATATATGTTATTTACAACAAAATTGGTATTTATAGTAAGTGGAATAAAAATAGAAAAGAAAAGGAAAAAGAAAAGAAAAGCCAAAATATCAGCTAAAAATAGAGCATCGATCGATGGTAAGAATATCAGCCAACTGTCTCAGCTCGATGGAAAATTTCTGAAGGATCGATCAATTGATCCTTTTTATCGATCGATCGATCAAGCAGGGTTGCTTCTCTTTTCCTCCTGTTTTGGCATGTTTGTTTTTCTCCTTCGCTAAAATCGCCGTAACTTCTTCGTTTTGACTTAGAATCGCGCACCATTCACGGCCACGCGAAGCTTGCGAGGAGGCCTACAACTTCCACGCAGATGTTGGGCCAGGTGCCCAAGCTGTGAATTGACCAAATTGCCATTGAACGTGCGATTGCGTACGGAACTTGAGTGAAATGCGTCTGAACTCCATGCTTAGTACCTAAGTACCTACAAAAACCCAATTATACCTCATATAGCATGTTAACAATATAAACCGAGGTTTTCTGGTTAACAGGCTTAAATATAAAGATTAAGGCAACCGAAGGGGCTAAATTGCATAGTTTTGAGGGATGAAGTATGCAATATTTGCGTCGTATCAAGTGATTACCTAAAACATCCATAAAAAGGTCTTATAAAAGGCACAAACACCTCGCATGGAACTGATGTAACTCGTAGGAATTGACCGCTTAATAACGCGACTCGCAGTCTCAGTATATGACGAAAAATTTCTAATAGTTAGACTTTGGCTTAAAAATATACATGAAATGGTGAAAACATAAAACAGCTAAAAAAATTGTCCGTAAGAGGCACGAACACCTCGAATAGGACAAATGTCACTCGTGGGAACTGGCCACGTACTCCAAGGACTCTCGGTTTGGGAATAAAATGAAAATGTGTAAACAGTTAGACTTAGACTTAAAAATATGTTGTCAAGGGGTTAAAACGTAAAACAATCATAAAATGTTCATGTAAATGATATGAACAACTTGTAGGGGACCAGTGTAACTCGTTGGACCTCATTATGGAGTAATAGGACTCCCAATTTCTGAATACGATAAAAATATGCAAATAGTTAGACTTGGGCCTAAAAATGTGTTGCCAAGGGATGAAAACATAAAATCACCACAAAACACTCCCGTAAGAGGCACGAACACATCACATGGAACCAATGTAACTCGTTGGAACTAATCTCGTACTCATGAAACTCCCTATATGAGAATACGACAAAAAATTGTAAGAAATTAGTCTTTAGCTTAAAAATATTTTTTCAACGGATGAAAGCACAAAATAACCACAAAACGATTTCTTAAGAGGCACAAAGCCCACGCATCGGATTAATGTAACTTGTAGGAACCGACCGTGTAGTCATGGGACTCCTAGTTGCAGAATACGATGATAATTTACAAACTGTTAGACTTTGGTTTACAAACATGCCGTCAAAGGGTGAAAACTTAAAACAACCATAAAACAGTCACAAAGAGGAACAAACACCTCACACGAGATGAATATACCTCGTAGGAAACAATTGCGTAATCACAAGACTCTCAGATTGAGAATACAATGAAAAATTGTAAATAGTTTGGTTTAGGATTAAAAATATGTTATCTAAGGGTGAAAACGTAACATAGACACAAAGTTGTCCCATAAGAGGCACGAACACGTCGCAAGAGATCAATATAACTCATAGGAACTAACTGCATAGTCACAGGACTCCCGATTTTAGAATATGATGAAAATTTGCAAATGATTAGACTTAGTCTTAAAAATATGCCATCAAAGATTGAAAATGTAAGACAACCACAAAATAATCCCGTAAGAGGCATGAACACCTTGCACGGGACCAATGTAACTCGTAGGAAATGAGTACGTAGTCACGGGACTCCCAATTTGAGTATATGATGAAAATTTGTAAACATTTAGAGTTAGGCTTAAAAAATGTCATCAAAAGGTGAAAATGTAAAACATCCACAAAGCATTCCCGTAAGAGGCACGAATATCTCACACGGGACAAATGTAACCCGTAAGAACCGACTGCATAGTCTTAGGACCCTTGGTATGAGAATACGATAAATATTCGCAAACAGTTAAACTTAGGCTTGAAAACATGTCGTCAAAGGGTGAAAACATAAAACAATCATAAAACAGTCCCCTAAGAGGCACGAACACCTTGGACGAAATAGATGTAACTCGTAAGAACCAACCTCGTAGTCATGGGACTCTCGATTTGAGTATACAACAAAAAATTACAAACTCTTAAACTTAGGGTTAAAAACATGTCTTCAATGGGTGAAAACATAAATCAGACATAAAAATGGTCCCGTAAGGGGCAGGAACACCTCGTACATGACTAATGCAACACATGGTAATTGATCAATTAGTCACGAGACTCCCAATTTGAGAATATGACGAATATGTGAAACTAGTTAAACTTAGGCTTACAAACATATCGTTAAGGGGTGAAAATGTAAAACAACCATAAAATTCTCCCATAAGAGACATGAACACCTCGCACGGGACCAATGTAATTCGTATGAACTGTCTGCATAGTCACATGACTCCAAGTTTAAGAATACGACAAAAAATTGTAAATAATTACACTTACGCTTAAAAACATGCCATCAAAGGGTGAAAATGTAAAACAATAATAAAACATTCCCGTAAGAGGTATGAACACCACACACGGGACTAATGTAACTCGTAGGAATCGATTGAATAGTCACGAGACTCCTAGTTTGAGAATATAATAAAAAAATTCAAACAGCTAGACTTAGGCTTAAAAACATATCGTCAAAGGGTGGAAACATAAAACAACAACAAAAAAACAGTCACATAAGAGGTACGAACACCTTGCAATGTACCATTGTAACTTGTAAGAATTGATCACGTACTCACGGGACTTCAATTTTAAGAATACAACAAAAAATTTCAAACAGTTCAACTTAGGCTAAAAAACATGTTGTAAATGGGTGAAAGCTTAAAACAGTCACAAAACGATCACGTAATAGGTAGGAGCATCTTGCACAGGACTAATGTAACTTGTAGGGACCAACCACATAGTCACGGTACTCCCAGTTTCAGAATAAAATGAAAATTTATAAATAGCGACTTAGGCTTACACATTATTTGATTAATGATATATTCTCTGTTTTGTGTCTTATATTTTTTGTAGGAGCATTATATTTTGTTCACGTGGAACACATGAACACATCAATGGTGTCTTCTAGGTACATTATTTATTTATTGTTGTTGTTCATATGAGAGATTGCTATTTTCAATTTTTTTATGGTCGTGCGGGCTTTTGTGTTGATTAAATAGGTTGATTTTCATGTATAAACAAAGGAGAGTCTACCGAATTTTTTAAAAATTGCAAAGAGTTATTGTTAAGTGAGATTATTGTTTTCAATTTTTTAATGGCCGTGAGGGCCTTTGCATTGATTGAACAAGTTAGTTTTCACGTATAAGTAAAGGAGACTCTACAAAATAAAAATTGTGAAGAGTTGTTGATACGATTAACTAATATATTTGGATATTTTATTTTATAGTAATTTTATTTTGATAAAAATGACTATTTATTTATTGCATGTTATGCACAAGAAGTTGAAGAGACATGTTTTTGAACATGTCTACTCAATGTGATATTGAGAGAAGTTTTTTTTAGCATGGTAACTATATTTATCATCTTAATTTAGGGATGGATTTTCTTTTGACAATTGTACTTCTTATTAATTAGTATGATTTTGTACTCATTTAAATATTTCGACTTAGATGTGACAATTTTTGTACTTATTCATTTGAAGATTTATATTCAGTTATTGGATATAGTTTAATGGAAGTAATTATTATTGGATACGTGTTTCAATGAATGCAGTTGATATATTGCATATGTGATTGGATGATTTGACTTATAATGTAAATTAGACGTCATTTATCATTGCAACATAAAGCATATAATAATATAATTCCTTATGACATGTTTTTTTTTCATCAATTGGGATGGTTATAAATTTTCCCTAATACCCATTTTTTATAATTTGAGAATAGCTTTTAGGACAGTTGTGCCGTCCTAGTTGGGTTATCAATTGGGATGGTCATAAACCATCCTAATTGGGGTTGCCAGAATCTGAGTAGTATTAGGGACATATAAATCACCCATAACACTACTTAAGGGAGCTGGAAAGTTTTCACTGGAATACTATATGGGACAACAAAATCTATCCCTATTGACAAATTTAAAGCGACCATGAATTAACATTTGGTACGATAAACTCCGTCCCTAAAATATTTACGATGCCTAGTATAAAGGATGGATTTTTTTCGTTACGAAAACCGTCCTAAATAATCTTTTGGGATGGATTTTTTTCTTTTAGAGATGGATTTTTACTGTCCATAATACCAATTTATCTTGTAGCGTGCCTTGCCTTTATTGTACCAAATAGATTGTTCTTTCTCCCTCTAACCAAGTTGGTTGTTGATATTCACTTCATTTATCTCATTAAGAGGGAATTTAGGTTGTAATGGTTCATTTAATACATATTATATGATACTGAGACCATTTATTACAAGTATTGAAGCTACTCATTTAATCTATTATTCTTTGTGAATTAAACATCATTTTAAAGGGGGTTACGCCTCGCTAAATACTAACTATATTTAATGAGCACAAATCTTACAGTTGGAGACTTTTCGAGGGAGGTATTCTCTTTGAAGAATGACTAATAGTAACATGGCAAAAAATATTGGTTTTGACTCTATACAACATAAAGAATGGGGAGAGCTAACTCTCCTATCGTAGGCTAGCATGACGGTGCCAACGGACGTAGAATTGCCAACTACAATTATGATGGTAGCTATAGGTCTAGCACAAATGGTCGGGTTAATGAGTTTATTTGTTGAATTTATCAAAACTCCAGGAGCTCAGGCAGTATTGGGAGTCTCTATAGGATCAAATTCCTTTGTGTCATCACCAACGTTTTTATCTGTGCCTTGGGTCTCAGGAAGCATTGTTACTTATCCAAGTGCCAATAATGTTTTTATCCCACTGATAGGGTTACCCACTCCAACCTCTTCTGTTAACACAAAAAATGTGGTCTCAACCACCCCACTAAGGATTGTTTCGCGCATGATGCCCCCCATAAAAAACACTCCTCCCCCACGTAGTATGGATGAAATGAAGAGAGAGATCATGTGGATGATGAAAGCCTCTAAATCTAGGGTATAGGCTTCCTTAATATACGATGATTTTTGTACACCATATCCGGAGGAATACAATAATAAACCGTACTCGAAAGGGTATGTCCCATCTATCTTTGAGGATTATATTGGGTAAGGGATGAAACCCAAAACATCATGTAAAGAGGTTTGTTGAAAGCCTTGGGACATATTGTAATGGAAAAAAGTTGAGGTTGAGAGAGTTTTCCAAATCTTTGACTAAGAAGGCATATATATGGTACTCCCATCTTGCACCAGGTAGAATGGCATCGTGGGAGGATATCCATATCCAGTTCGTTTTGAAATTATTCTTGGTGGAGGTTCATTTACTCTCACCCAGCTAGCACGAGAAAAACAGAAGCCTAAGGAGGATGTGGTTGCATATATAGGAGGTTTCTCGAACAATATATTGGCATTAGAGAATAAACGAGAGAGAGCAGGCTCTTGGTAGACTGTTTACTTCTAGAGTATATCTTCCATTTAATCAATGAGACTAGAGTATGAACATTTTCCAAACTTCTAAAGCCTGATAGGAACATCGCTCTAGTAATAAAGACTTTATCACACCTAGCATTGTCTATCCTGATGTTCAGACCACCAACTTCTTAGAGTAAGGGAATGCCCTCTCGATTAAATTATGTTGATAATAGATACAAAACTCAAGGAGGTGGAACCAATGGTGGAGAAATAGACAACAAGAGAAAATTTAAACTAAGAGATGACCCTACAGAGCTACCTTACACATTTCAACATGATTTGGATATTTACGAACATATGTTGCGTGATAACATTTGCAGGACAATGCGGTTTAACTTGACGGAGTCAGTAACGCAGGACCAAAGGAATAGTCTAAGGTTTTTTTGCCTCCACAATAAGGTTCTCCATCCAACCAATAAGTGTTTTGCCTTTAAAAGGATTATTTGCACACATGTTAAGAATGGGGACATTCAGTTGCCCCAAACAAACGTGAATGATAATCCTTTACCAACTTACGAGGCCAGCATAGCCAGTGCTTATGATGAAGAACTAGAGAAAAGTTTAAGAGAGAAGAGATTCCATGAAGAAACCTTTAAGGAATCTATAGAGGAATGTGTATTCAAAATGTCCCACCTAACCATGGATGATGACTTATGCTCAATTGATGCCTTAAGTAAATAGTTGGAAGCTTGTTATTAGGTGTTGTGAACGTAATGATAACTTACGAGGAATCAGTATACCAGGATGTTGAGGAAGTTTATGAGTTGGAGGAGGACCATGTAGACCCTTGGGTGGAATGTACCATGGTAGCATGGTTAAAAAGGTTTAATTGGTTCTTTGACCATGTGGGACTACTTGACAACTTCAGGATGGAGGTCACTCGAGCGATTTTGAAGATCACACAGAAAAATAGGTCTCCAAATCTACGTTGGAAAGGGCCTATGGCCAAGTTGGTGAAATTATTCCTCACAGAGGTCACATTCTTTGAAGCAAATCGTTCGATTAGGTATACTCACAAAAGATCACTTTATGTAACAAAAAGTGTGAACGAGTGTAGATTTAATTGCATTTTATTGGATGGGGAAGCTTCCATCAATATCATTTCCATTGGATCTTTTTATGCATGTAATAACTCTAAAATGAGGATTATGCAAAATCCCTTGGCCATATCAGTATATGACAATCAACCATCTAAATCCAATGATTATGTCAATGTTGGAATGACTGTGGGAAATGTCACTTCTCATATTAAATTCCATATAATGAAATGTGAACCGTCATACCAAAACTTGGTAGGGAGGGTGTGGATACAAAACCACGGGTTGGTGCCCTCCATCTATCATCAGTGTGCCAAGGAGAATATAAAAGGAAATGAGGTGGTGATTCTAGCATCAAAGAAGTCATTTGCTCATGAGGAAACCTATTTTGTGGATGTCATGTTTTATACTGATTTAATCGAAGAAGCTGTGGTGCTCACCAGATACACATGCGGTACTAGAGTGCCCAGCACTAGGAAAAAGGTGCGAACAAAGCTTAACCCAGTTGATTACCTAGTGTAATGTGAAATTGACCAAGACAGGGTGAGATCACCTAACTTATCTAGGCAATTACAAGATAGGATGACACCTCAAATTGATCCAATTAAACACCAAGTCCAATAATAAAGCGTGTTAAGTAGATTCTCTACGAGAGAAATGGACAAAAATTGCAAGAAGAGGCTATATGAATAGGAAACCTCTAGACAGTGGAAAAGAGTGGTACTTCCGAATAATAAAATCATTTATAAATTGTGAAGGTGTGAGCAACAAATGAAGGCTTAAGTGATGATATTGTCGTGGTCTATGGAATTTTTTTGGTAGATAAAAAAGGATATTGTATGGTGATTAATAACTCCAATGTACAATAGTTCATGGAAGAAGTGGAGGAGGAGATAAAGTGCATGTGTGATAGGCCAAGCCCTCAGATCCAAGGTCTAGAACAGGTGGACCTTGGGGGGGAAGGTGATGATCCTAGGCCAATTTTTCTCTCGAAAGATTTGATTAGGGAAGAAAAGAACATTTATTAAGATGATACAAGAATTCAAAATTTTCTTTGCATAGAAATACATAGAGATTCCTAGAATTGATAAGGAAGTGAGTTGACATAATCTTAACATGATGCCATCAGCTATCCCAATCAAGCAGGCCACTCCAACATAAAAAGCAAAGCTTGACTTGAATATTAATGAAAAGGTCCAGAGGTTACTCACAGTAGGCTTCATCATTTAATACAACATTATATATGGTTATCTAGCATTATGCATGTGGGAAATAAAGACAAGAACTAAATTAGGATTTGTGTGGATTTCAGACACCTGAATAGAGCTTGCTCAAAAGATGAGTTCCCATTGCCATCTATAAACCTAATAGATGCAACTGCTAGTCATGAGATGTACAACTTTATTGATGGCTATGTGGGTTACAAAGAGATCAAGATGGATCCATATGATGCTAAGAAGGTCACCTTTCACACTCCATTAGGTAACTTTATGAATACAATCACGCCTTTTGGACTAAAAAATGCAGGTACTACATATCAACGACCTATGATGGCTATATTGCAGGATATCTTTCATGATATTATTGATATCTATGTGGAAGACTTGGTCATAAAGTCCAAAAAGGAGGGTGATCACGTAGCGAATTTAAGGAGGGTGTTCATACAGTGTAGAAAATACAAACTGAAAACAAACCCCCTCAAGTGTGCATTTGGGGTAACTGGTGGGGATTTCTTGAGGTTCGTTGTGAACAGGCAGGGGGTTCAGATGTACCTAGACAAACGAAAGTCTATTCTCAATATACCATGTCTAATGAATGCAAAAAGAATCAAAAAGTTTCTCGAAAAAAGTTTCTTACCTAAGAAGATTTTTGCATGGACTTGCCAAGATCACTCACCTCCTAATGGAGCTACTGGAATAGGGAGCTAAGTTTATATAGGAATTCCACATCAGGAAGATTTGGACAAGTAGAATAATCTCCTCGGATCACCACAAACCATGATTCCTACCAAGGTAGGTATACCATTACAACTCTATATTACCTCTATAGCTAGGTCTGTTAGCAGATTGTTAGCATAAAAAGTGGAGGAAATAGAAAAGACAGCTTATTTTTTGAGTTTTATTATTCATGGGCCTGAGGCTAGATGCACTAGTATTGAAAGGCACTTTTTTGCCCTTATATTTGTTATCCAAAAGCTTAAGTACTATATTCTATCTTTCATAATCCACATTGTAATATGATTTTACCCCTATCAATTTTTTGCTATCTTCAACTATACTAATCGGTAAGGAAGCCATATGGTTCCTCACACTCTCAGAGTATGACCTAAAGTATATGGCCCCTTGAGCCATCAAGGGCCAAGCTTATGAAGATTTATTGGATATCTTCCCCTCTAGTTTGTTCAAACCACCACATGAAGAATTCACAGGCAATGATCTACAAGACTATTACCTAGAAACCAGGTTGGAAGTGTGGAGCATGGAATGTAATGGTTCATCAACCCAAGGCAAAGGAGGCGCAGGGGTCATTCCAAGCAAAGGAAGAGAAGATGTTTGCCTATCCTTAAAATTAGAGTTTTATTACTCCAATAATAAAGCTGAGTATGAGGTATTTTTGTTGGGTTTATTGAAGGCCTTTCAAAGGGACATACAGATACTTACCATTTGAGGTGACTCTAACCTAGTAGTAAGTAGGTGAATAGGGAATATGTTCTGAAGCATATGAGTCTGGTGCCTCATCAAACAATTATCCAAAGATTTTTAGGTCGATTTCATGAAGTGTTAGTAAAAAGGAATCCTAGGACAATGGACATACATGCAGATGCATACACAATAATTGACCAGAAGATAGACATCAAAGGCGATACAACAATTATTAGAATCACTAAGAATACATCTCCCTCAACCATAACAGAAATGTTGCCCACCGATGGTAGTAATGACTAGTGGGGAAAAATAAGGAGGCGGCTTGATACTGGGGAAGGACCTTTGAGCTTAGTAGATTTGGCTCATTATTTTTCTATGGATGGAAACTTATACTACAAAAATAAAGGAGACTTGTCGTTAAGACGTGTTTATCTAAAGGAATTGATTAGAGGTTGAAAGAGTATCACCAAGACAGTTGTGAAATCACTGAAATTACTTTATACCGAGGGATCCAAAGAGCTGGCTAACTTTGGCCTATGATGAAGTAAGATGTTTCAGTAGTACAAAGGAGTTGTGAAAAATATCAATCATATTATCAATCAGTTAAGTGCAATTTCATTGAACAACCACCTGACTAGAGATAACATTATGTTGATATGTTAGTAGAAAGGCTGACCCCAATAGACAAAGATAATGCTACTATACTCAAACGAAGGATTTCAAGGAACAATATACAAAAAGACTAGTTGTATTGGAGGGTTACCTCAATAGAACTTTGTGGTGCATCAAGTTCAAAGAAGCTGAAGAAGTTTAGAAGAAAGCTCATAAGATGGGACATATAGGGGAAGAAAAGTTGTATAACCATCTAATGACCTTAGGGTATTTTTAACTAATCATAAAAAAAAATTCAGCCTAGTTCGTTAGAATTTGTAAAGCGTTCCAACCCTGTGGAATAAGATCCACACTCCTTCAGTGGACCTACACTCACTTTTCACCCCATTTCCATTTCACACTTGGGCATTTGACCTTTTGGGAGCCATCAACCCCTCCTCTGGGGGAAAATTTGGATATTGGTTACCATTGAGTACTTTAATACGTGGCAGAAACAAGACCTCTTAAGAAAGCTATGGTGGGACTAGTAGCAAGATTCATGCAGGAGTAAATTATTTATTGATTTGTCATCCTAATGTTTTTCATTTTTGATAATGGAACTCCCTTTGTGATTTATGAGGTGAGATTAGTCACAGATAAATATTACATTATTCACCACAAGTCCATTGTAGATGATCCTAAGTTCAATGGGCAAGCAAAAGTGACTAACCGGAATTGGTAAATATCTTAGCAAAACTATTGGAGGATTTTCATATAACATGAGATAATAAGATACCGGATATTTTGTGGGCCCATAGAACAACCAAAAAGAAGCCCATTGGCCATACCCCGTTCTCTTTGGTGTTTGGTGTTGAGGATATCTTGATAGTTGAGCTAGTAATATCCTTTGCTCGATACAACTTGCGTAGCACGGAGCTTACTCAAAGAAGACGTGTAGTAGGAAGCCTTAGATGAGCATATATATACCATAATTAGATATTTCCAAATGTATAGGTTGCAGCTATCAAGATCATATGACCAAATGGTGAAGCCAAGAAAGTTCAAGGAGGGGGACCTAGTACTAAAGACTTTCACGAGGCATATACGTGTTTTTTCACTCCCCAAATTTAAAGCTAACTGGGAGGGGCCTTGCATAATGGGCAAGGTTCATGACTCAGGTTGCTGCGAGATATATAAAATTAAAGACGATGTGACATTAAAACTCAACAAGTGTCTTAAATTCTATCACCGATAAGACTTTTTTATCACATGAAATTTCAAGTAAACTTTACAATTATAGTGGTCGGTCGAGATCCTATTCTCAAGAAACCCATGTCTGGATGTGTTACTTAATATGCAATGAGGTTATATAATAATTTATTCAAAGGCTTCTTAATAAAAAGAGTAGCAATAGGTAACTGTATAAGTATATGTAAGAACTAATACTTCATTCAAATATCAAAGTTGTACAAAAAAAAGGAGGAACTACAGTCTTAAGAAATAAGATGGAAAAAGTGGAGAAGTTCTAATTATTTCCAGGAGCATCCATGATAATCCATAAATTGTTATAATCAAGTAGCCTATGGTTAAGGCCTAGTAGGGTAGAGTCCAGCTCATCTTATTCATTCGTGAGCTCAGTCATTTCCATTTCATTCTCCTCCATGTCCTGTTGAAACTCGTCCAACTCTACATTATCTAGTGCCAAGCCTTCTCGTGCAGCCACAACTTTCCCCTCAGACTTAATAATTTCATGATGAAGATTGGACATCCTATCAACCACTATAGTGTAACACCCCACTTAATTCTCATATCGGTCGCCACCAAAACTAAGTCGGGCGTCATTAAATTAAATACCATTCTTAGCATGTGACAGATATGAGACAAAATAAATTCATTCCATAAGATAAATAATTTAAATCAATCCAAAAAATAAATCATCAATGCGATGTAAAATTCATCACCATTGTAAACTCTTATAATATCCAAATCTCAAATTAAATAAAACTCCAATAAACTGAATCTAGAATGATATATCAGAATAAAATCATAACAATCATGAAACTGAATAGCCCACCAAATCCATAATAAGTGTCTAACAATCAAATGCAAAGAAACATGAACTAAACTAAACTATTAAGCAGAACATCAAAAACACCAGCTGCACCTCCAAGATATAAGTCGATGCACATGGTCAGAGCCCCGTGCATGAATACACACTACTCCCCTCAAATAGGATCCATAAATCCAAACAATAGCATTATACATGATAAATATCAAAATAGAATATTTTAAAATAACCGAGATAATTAATAACGATGCGAGTAATCAAACAACATATGATACAATACTTATCTATGCCACCTCAACATCTAAGTCCAATTATCCGCTTATCTAAATTAATTTAAGTTAATCCAATTATTAATTTCATCATCGTTAATATCACATGTGGGACTCCAACTTACATCTTTATCTCATTTTATTTATATGGTTACGGGACTCCCGCTATTGTACACCACACCAATTCACCTCGCTATAGCCAGTCGGTCCATTTAAACTGTCAACCCTACAATTATGTGTGAGGTTCCACACACGACACGTCTTCATAGCCAGCTAACCCATTTAAACTGTCGACCCTACAATTATTCAGACACTACCCACCCATACATCACAATAGCCATCCAACTCATTCAAACTATCGGTCATGCAATTATTAATGGCGCCAATATACTTTAATACCCTTTTTATTATCTTAGGTATTAATTCTCACTTTCTCATCTATTTTATATAATTAACCTCACCCTTATTATCGACGTGAGATCCTCAAAATACCCCTTAGTCCCATACCTAATGGTTCCTAAAGTACCAATACGCCCTACCCTATTTATAGGATGAATTTCTATCAATAATTATTCCCTAGCCTTATGCCTCGGCTAGCAAAACAATGACACAACATAAAAATTATCCCCACCCTGGAATATCAAATCCATAAAAATCTACAATAATTAGTCCCATACCTAGAAAGCATAAATCACAATCAAGGTCGACCCACTAGTCCCATACCTAGCAGGAATCCAATAATATAGGTGAGAATATAGTACCCAAAAGTCTCGTCGTCCCCGTGATGGAAAATATTCACAATAACTAATCACATAATTCCATAACTTATATGAACAATAACACAATTTAATCATTATGGACTGATTTAATTTAATTTTTAACACCGTTGTCATTGTCGACTACTTAGTTTACTAACCAACTAAAACACAATCATATTGATAGCTCTAAATATTTGCAAATTTGGGTTTCACCCAACCAAGTATTCTCCTTTTTAGCCTCTACAAAAAACCCAAGGAAAGAAAATCAGTCTAATTGAGAGAAAACATATACATTATATCTATCGTATGTATTATGTCTCTAGAGTGATTTGAACACAAAAAAAAAGCAAAAACAAAAAGTCGAACAGAGTGAGAATACAACAAAAGAATGTCTCTAAGAAAATTCAAGCACCAATACTTTTCGACACACACAACGATTAGAACAAAAAAAAAAGAAAAACCCAAAGTCCTCATCAAATTGAAGTAGCATGCTAGTATTATTATTATCAAAATGTCCAGTGACCAAAATATGTTGGGTTTTAAAATTGGAACCCCCATGCTATTGCTCTAGCTCTAGTTTTCAGAATGCATATGTAATTATGGATTTTATAGTCATAAAACACACACCATAAAGATTAGAGTAGATTCCCCCCGTCAAACACAAATGGAAATTTAGCACACGACAAAAGGCACAAAGTCTACCTGAAGGTACCCACAAGTTTGAAGCAAAACATGCCTGGTTTGTTAATCACAACATGGTAAAACAATAAAATACAATGGAACTTTTTCGAATATAAGTAAGACTAATATTACAGTGACATTAAACCAACAAACAAACACAGTCCAACAGTAAAGAGAAATCTTTTTAAATATAAATTGGCGGTGGATGTATGACACCTGATACATTGCAAACTATCCAAATTTCAGAGCTCGTCAATAATTATTGCAACCTAATAATGTAAATTTCGCTAAATATCACTGAAATCCTGTTTTTATATTGAAGGCAATTACGAAATTCTATAACAAAAAAATAATACGTAGTCAACATGAGAAGTGATTGGACCCCATTATAGAAAATGGTAACTATGGAATTTTGTCTCATGAAATTGACAAAGACTCAAGACCCTAGGTCAAGTCATTCAAGTGGGGCATAAAGTTCTCAGCACTTTGTGCCTTTTGTCCAGATTGGTCCAATGACCCTATTTTCTCCATATTGGTTCCTCTTGCAACAAAGATATAATAAGTGAGTCTAAAAATATAAAATTTTGGCATGTCTTCCTCTACCACTGCCATCCATGGAAGCTTCTCCTTCTTATGGAGGACTTATTATAAGAAACCTACAAAATAAAAGAAAATATAAGAAAAAATACACGGTGAACCCCAAGTTCAGATCTAGAAAAGTAAATGAAATATTCAGAGGTATATGTGAGAAAAAAATACATTCGTGTACAAAAGTTCCATTGCAAATAGAGTGAGGATCTTAAAAATGAACATACCTTAATCTCAACCATTGTGGGGGATCTTAAAAATACATGGTGATTCCATTGCCACAATCTCAACCAGATGTGAGGATCTTAAAAACGAGGAGCAAATATAGTGAGGATATTAAAACAAACATACTTAAATCTCAACCATTGTGGAGCTCGGAGAGTTGCGATTGGAGGCAGAGAGGCGGAGAGTTATGGAGCTCGGAGAGACAGAGAAGATGGTGGTGGTGATCTCAAAGAGAGAGAGGGGGGGGGGTAGGCTAGAAACAAACATATTTGATGGGTTTCAAAGAAAGGAGAAATATCAAGTGTCTCAAGCCTTGCACTATGTTAAGATGAGTTTACTATCTTACCCTCAATTTTGAATTTTAATATAGAGGGGGAATACATTGGAGTGTGTCAAAATAGGAAGTGCAAGAAAAACTCATATAGATGACGTCATAGTTGAAGCTTATGACAAACATATGTTTTGTAACTTATATATATATATATATATATATATATATATATATATATATATATATATATATATATATATATATATATATATATATATATATATATATATATAATGAAGTAGAAACTTATATATGTCATAAGCTTACTTGATGATGTCATCTATGTGATTTATTTCTACACTTACTATTTTATCCTTGAAATTTTGGAATTTCCCCTCTTTTCTTTCTCATTAATTAATTTCCCTTCTTTCATTATAATTCAAACCTGAGGTTACTTCCGTAAACACCCATAAAATCCACACCAAATGGCTGAGATTAAATCTCAACGGTTTGTATCTAACAGTTAATGCTTCGTCTTTGAGAGGATTCTTTAGTCAATGATACGCATAAGGCTTGAGGTTATTTACAAACAGAGCTCATGGATCAAGATAATTCATCATTTTTTACTCTATGCCTGACATCCACCATATGGTTTGTTTGACACGCTTGATTTTCATCCACGATTTCTTCAAACCCATACCTTATGTTCCCATTAGAAAAGGATCCTCTCTCTATCTCTCTCTCTATTTCTTTCTCAAGCCCTTTTTTCCCTCTCAAACCCTATTTTATGGCTACCATCATAGAAAGAGAGAAAGAGAGGAACATTGAGGACGTTGATGGTAGCCACGTAGAGAAAATGCCAAGGCCCTATTTTATGGGTACCAATGAGCCCCTCTTTTGTGGCTGCCACGACCACTGACCGAACAAGTTAACAAATTCAGAAATAAAAGGTAGTTCTCTCTTCCGCTGTTAATTTACGTTGGGTTTTGTCTTGGATTTCGACTGGATATGTCTTCTTTAAATCATTTTGGTTTTGGGGTGTTTTGGTTTTGATTTTATGGTAACTAAAACAAAACCCAGCTATGGGTAATGAAGTGGTTCTTCCCCGCCCCTTTCTCATTTTTTCTCCAAATCCAACTAATAAAAATGGGCCATGTTCTGTTGAAGGTAACCCTCATCTCCGCTTTCAATTTCAAGTCTCTAATTTTAATTTTGTATTTTCTGAGCTTTGATGTTTATTTGCAGGTATATAAGGGTTTGATATGGAATAATTTTGTAGGTATTTCTATTTGTAGGTATTTCATTTTGTGGGAGTCCTGCATTTGGGCTCCCAGGAGCCTGACTGTGTATCTATTATGTGTCAAAGTGACCAAAAGAAAGATAAGTTAAAAAGGATGCGTAAAAAAAATGGAAGAAGAACTGTTAACTTAGGGCGGATAAAAACCTAGCCGCAGTTACGTCATCTAGGGACGAGTGGGAGAAGATGTTTGAGATGGCTGTCAAACAAAGAAACACCCAAAATGACAATGAAAATAAAAATGATCAGACAACTTCGTTCGCCTTTAGTTTGTGAAATTTATCAATCAATGGTGGAAAAGAGGACAATACGAGATTTAAATACAACAAATGTTTTGGAAAGTTCGATAGGCAGAGAGATTGTAACCTGGTGTGGGAATGGGTGAAAAAAGGATAGAGTGCTACTACGAATACTAATGTAGTTGAAATTGAAAACTCAGGTAACTATTATTTGCAACTTTACATAATTCTTTTGTTTTTGATGAGTTAACTAATAATGGTTTGGAGTTCCCTTTCTCAGAATTTATAAATCTATGAACATGCAATAACTGATTTCGTAATGATAATTTTATGTTGACAAAAAAAAGGCATTTCGTTTTGTGGGTAATAAATTTGTTTACGATTTTTTTGGCTTATTTTGATCAACATTCCATTTCTGTCTTTTTTCATTTTTGTTTTGGGGATTCATGTTTTCTGGCTTATATTATTTGGTTGCTATCAGATATGGTGGATGTTTTTGTTTTTGTATTTATTGTATACAAAAAATATGTTATTTTAGTTTTTGTTTTATTGGATTTTTGTTAAGGAAAGTTTAGATCTGTTGTTTACTAATTGATGTTAATTTTTTTTATCTTTTATTATGTTGTATTGCTGCAGAAAAAGTTTGTGAAGATTATAATGGAGTTTTGAACTCTCCGTCTACGTTTCAAAAAATGGTAATAGAAAAATATTCCGAATCTAGAGTGGGTTTGTCAACAGTAGTACAAAGATGTGCTATAAATGATATCAAAATCAAAGAAATGTCGCAAATCTCAAAAACTAAAAGAGAGAGAGAGAGAGAGAGAGACTGCAAAAATTATAAATCTAAGGAAAAGGTCAATAAGGGTATTCCAAGTTGAAAAGAAAGTCGGTATCCACGTGGGATTGTCACCAACTCCCATCCCATCCCATCCTTTCCTCTTTATTATTTAGTAATGTCTAAGTAAATCCACCCCATCCCTTTTATTGTTTATTACCTGTCCAAGTAAATCCATACATAGAGAAATAATAGTTGATCAGATAATGTATTTTGATCTTTATATTAATTTTTTATTAAATTTGACGTGAATGAAAAAAATATTTCATTATTTATTATGGAAAAAAGTTGATGTTAGTTATATTGAAAAACAAATTTGATATCATTTTTTATCAAATTTGTTTTTACAAATTTTTATGATACATAACCTTTTTAAAAAGTGTATTTTTAAAACTTTTTAGTAATTTTTTTAATAAAACAAAACCTTAAAAAAATGATTTTTTTAGTAAGAAACTTAATTTTGACTTTAATACATTATTATTATTATTATTAGAATTCAATACACGACATGAATAACGTGACTTATATTTTTTCACACCACATTCAAATACTATTTGACATGAATAACCAGAGTAAAATTATGAATTAATCGTGTCAATGTATTAGTGTTACGTGAACAACGCGACCCTTAGTATAAGTAACGCTACGTGTCAATGTATTAATTCGTTTGAGTTTTTATTAAACCCTATTTCCAATTATAAGTAACGCTAGATTTTTTTGTTAAAAAATAACGTTCACTTTTTAAAATAAATAACGAAAGTTATTTATTAACGTCCATTTTAATAAAAGAAATTAATATAACATAATTATTTTTTAAGTTTTATGGAGATTGTCCCTATTCATTATTTTTATAATATTTAATTTTTGTACCTACTTTGTATTTATAATAATCACAAAATTTGAACAATTTAAAATACTAAATCTTTACAACTCACTCACGTGGGTTGTCATCACCAACTCTCTCTTATCTCTTTCTTACATCCCATCCCATCATATCCCATCACCCCTCCTTTATTATTGTTGTGATATCTCAACTCTCTCTAATGTCATTCTTACATCCCATTCCATCTTATATATTTTGATCTTTGTATTAATAAAAAATAGTTTCATTATTAATTTTAAAAAAAGTTAACATTAGTTATGGGGGCATATATCAAATAGTCCCTTGATTTTTTTTTTAATATATGTATAATCCAATTCTTTTTTGTTTGCACTCGGATTTTTTGGTAGAAAATAAAATACTTGGACTAAATGTGTATCAAAAAAGGTTTGAGGAACTTTTTGATATTTGATCCTTAGTTATAATAGAAAAACTAACTTGACACTATGTTTTTAATAAACACTCGATAAAACTTTTGGTGTAAACTATATTATTTAAAAAACTTTGATTTTTTCAAATTTTTAGTAAACATAACTTTTTTTTAAAAAAATTTAGTTTTTATACTTTGTTTTATAATTTTTTTATGAAACATAACTTTTAGAAAAAAATTGTATTTTTTGTAAGAAACAAAGTATTGATTTTAATAGATTACTATTTTTTTAGACTTTTAACACAACACGAATAATGTGACTTATAATGTTTCACACCACATTAAAATATTATTTGACATAAATAACATGAGTAAAATTATGAATTAATCGTGGCATTGTATTATTGTTAGGTGAAAAAACGAACTCCTGATGACACGATTAATTCGTCAGGTTTTTATTAAAAAATGATGTCCAATCTTCACTATGCCATTACGACATATTATATGAGTTCCAAGACGGATTACTATTACTGTTGTGAATAAAATACAACGTATGAACTAATTAATAACGTACCCTTCCAAAAATTTGCGTCCTGCCTTCAGGCACGGGCATATCTTAGGCACTTTATAGAGGGCGGATAATCCTATGAATTAAGGAAACTCTGCCCAAAACTTTTAAATTGTTAACGATTATTTATTTTATATAAAAACATTAGACTTATATTATACATGACTTGATATTTTGAAAAAAAAAAACTTCGTGCCTTCAGTCAAAAGGCAATACGCTTAACTGCAAGATCTTGAATATGAGGATGTCATCTTGAATATGAGGATGTCATCTTGCTTACCATCGCACCAAGGCACAACTTTATGCTTTTCAAAATTATCAGCTTGCCTTCAGACACGGCTATACCCTAGTGTGTGTGTGTGTGTGTATGTGTGTGTGTGTGTGTGTGTGTGTGTGTGTGCATTACTATGCAAATAAATGCGTACCACGCTCTCTTGTGGATCACCACTCGATTCTATCTCCAAAATTCATCCAAACACTAAAGTCCTCAAATTTCTTCACATCACCGAAATCGATACTTACGATAACTAACATTTGCACTAACAATCTTCTAAATAACTTTGGTCTCTAAAGATCCACTCGAAAGATACTTACATCAGGAACACTAGTTCTACCTCAATTGCTACAAATGTCCTTAACATGAAACATCTATCTCCAAAAATCACAGCTAACACATATGTTAGACCCTATACCTTAAAGAGTACGAATCAACAAAGGGGATCAAAGATCGGTAACGTGGAAAGCTAAAGAGGAATCAAAACCTACGAAACCTAAGACCATAATTTGATACCATTTGTAACACCCCACTTAATTCTGGCGTAGACCGCCACTAAAACTGAGCAAGGCGTCACTAAATTAAATATCATTCTTAGCATGTGATAGATATGAGACATAATAAATTTATTCCACGAGATAAATAATTTAAATCAATTCCAAAAATAAGTCATTAATGCAATGTAAAATCCATGACCATGCTAAACTCCAATAATATCCAAATCTGAAATTGAATAAAACTCCAATAAATTGAATCCATAATGATATATCTGAATAACACCGTAACAACTTTGGAATCGAATAGCCCACCAAATCCATAATAAGAGTCTCATAATAAAATGCTAAAGAACGGGAACTAAACTAAACTATTAAGTAAAAAATCAATAAACTCCAAATGCACCTCAAAGATATAACTCCATGCTCCCATGCAGCTACTCCAACACTAAATTCCTACAAAAGGTTAGTCAACGAACATGGTCAGATCCCCAAGCATGAATAAACACTACTTACCTCAAATATGATCAATTAATCCAGACAGTAGCATTATACATGATAAATATCACAATTGAATATTTTTAATTAAATGAGATAATTAATAACGATATGACAAATTAAACGACATGTGCTAGAATACTCATCTATGCCATCTCAACATCTATGTCCAATTATCCACTTATCTAACTCAATTTAAGTAAATCCAATTAGTGATTTCACAATCATTAATATCACATGTGGGTCTTTCACTTACATCTTTATGTCATTTTATTTATTTGGTTGTGGGACTCCCGTTGTTCTACACCACACAAATTCCCCTCGCCATATACAGCCGGTCCATTTAAACTGTCAACCCTGCAATTATGTGAAAGGTTCCACGCACGACACGTCTTCATAGCCAGCCAGTCCATTTAAACTGTCGGCCCTGCAATTATTCTGACGCTACACACCACAACAGTCAGCCAACCCGTTTAAATAGTTGGTCCTGTAATTATTAACGATACCAATTTATTTTAATACCCATTTTATTATCTTAGGTATTAATTCTCACTTTCTCATTTATTTTATTTAATCAACCCCACCCTTATTAGCGACGTGAGATCCTCAAAATACCCTTCAGTCCCATACCTAAGGGTCCCCAAAGTACTAATACTCCCTATCCTATATACAGGAAGAATTTATATCAATAAATATTCCCTAACCTTATGCCTAGGCTAGGGCAATGACGGCACAATGTAAAAATCAGCCCGACCTCAGAATATTAAATCTATAAAAATCTACACTAACTAGTCCCATACCTAGAAAGCGTAAATCACAACCAAGGTCTACCCATTAAACTTATACCTACGAAGCATCCTATACTATAGGTGAGGACATACTTCCCAAAATTCCATTCATCCCCGCGATGGCAAATATGAATAATAACTAATCACACAATTCCACAATTTATATGAATAATAACGCAATTTAATCATAATGTCCCAATTTAATTTAATGTAATTTAATTAATAACACCATCGTCTTTCTCGACACAATTATTTCCATCTAATAATTTTAGATTAATCAACATGTGAATCTGTTCAATACATAATAATTTCCCACTTTTATCAATCACAAAATGATGTGACGCGCCCCGCTTATTATATAAATAAACTCCATAAAATTCTAAATGCGAACCTACACCTAAAATAACAAAAACTCAATACTCTAACCTACGCACCCAAGGATTTTCAATCTTATTTCATATTAAAAGTTTTTTAAAAAATAGTACCTAATTAGTTTCCACTTTTTGTAATTAATTGCTACTTTATTTTAAGAAAAACATATAATTAAGTGTTTAGGAGACACTTATAACGCATAATAGTAAAGAAAGAGAAAAGAGTATCCATGCCTGAGTGAAGATTGTTTGAAAAGTCTGATTAGACGGTTAAATTCCTCTCGAAAAATGAGCAAAGTCTTGTTCTTGAACAATCTTGAGAAAACACCAATTAAGCCTCCAAAACTTGAGTTAAAAACCTGAATAAGTTTGGGACTAAGATGTGTAGGCGAAGGGGAATAATTTTGGAGAAGTTCTCTAGTGTAAAAGTTTATGAAAAAGTGATTTACAAAGTCCATCCACGAATTAGTTACAATATATAAGGGTTAAAAGGTGGATTAACAAAAGACTCCTAATTAAACTCAATAATTTTCCACCCCCTGGTCCTGACCTATATATATATATATATATATATATATATATATATATATATATATATATATATATATATATATTACTATTTTTTTTTATAATATCTCTAATTCATCTTCGATTTTAATTTCGATTGAAATCCCCAATTTCAATAATAAAAATCAACATATTAAATAAAATAAAATTATATCCAAAAAAATTTTCTCCAATCCCAGAATTAATTTAAATAATAACCATTTAAATTTATGGGGTGTTACATACAACTTGGGTCCTTGTGCTGGCTTGAAGTCTTGCATAAAAAGAAAGCTACTTGGTTTTTTGAAAAGATTTTAGGATTTCTGATCAACCATGTACGAGTAAAACCATCATTAGTCAACACATGAATTTGGCCTAATAATTCATTAATTTTGGAAGAGATAAGGGACTACAAAGGTGTGTGCATGATCTCACTCAAGACGTTGGCAAAATTGAGCAATCTGCAATCCATCATAACAGGTTTAGCTTGAATGCAGTGAGGACCATATGTGGAGGGATGAATCTCGAGCAACCTTTCTATAAGTTCACGATGGAAAATATATCAAATCCTTTCTCACCAAGTTAGTTGGAGTTGCTTTGAGGGGGTAAGTATTGTAATCCCTATCCTCTTCTTCTTGAGGAGAAGTGGTTGCACAAGAATGAACCTTAATATTCTGATCAATAGCTTATTTGTTGGGTTGACCTGAAGGAGCATAAACAATGGCAAGTTTGATAATTGCTTACCTCTAAGTATCCCCAGGGAGTAATTGCTTCACAGAAAGAGTAGGTCGAGAAAAAATCATAGTGGGAAACTCCACGACTAATGGGTGGATTGATCATGCATAACCTGAAAGATAATGGACAAAAGTCAAATTGAGCAGGTTGATAAACTAATTGGCCAAAATGGCCGTTGTACTGTGATAAGCACCAAATGGTTTTTCAAATAAGTACACTTGGCCAATATAAAAATCCATTCCAACAAAGTTTGTGATTAGTGTAAAGTCCAGGCATACTACGATAAGCACTAAATGGTTGCTTAGATAATTACACTCGGCCAATATAAATATTCAGTCCAACAATGTTTGTGATCGGTGCAAAGTCCAAGGGTACTATGATAAGCACCAAATGGTTTCTCAGATAAGTAAACTTGACCAACAGAAAAATCCAGTCGAACAAAGTTTGTGATTGGTGTAAAGTCCATGTGTCCTATGATAAACACCAAATAGTTTCTAGGATAAGTAAATTTGGTTAATGGGAAAAACCATTCCAAGAAAGTTTGTTATTAGTGCAATGTCTAAGTTTACTAAGAGTATACACCACATTCGATGACCCCATAAGTCTCTCCTTAGATCCCTAACACCTCTTCATTTCAGTACAAACCCTAGGTCACACTCTGAGTACCGATCTAGAGGCCACCAAGCACTCCCGGGCCCCATTTGACTCTCGTCAACTCTATCGTCAGAGAAAAATATCTTTGAATCCTCAAATTTCACTAAAACCCCTAGATAAAAATCTGCCCCGAGCGCAAAATTACATAACTCTTCGGATGAACGATCAGTTTTCCCCCGAAAATTGATAAAGAGGCCATCGGGTGCTCCCTAGCACCACTTGACCAAGGTCAACTCTTCAGCATGAATGAGACTGAATAAATATTCGAAGGGAACTGAATACCCTTTCCAACGGTCCTCACTGTGTGCAATTCTAACTTAAGGCGCGAATGAATGATCCGTTTTACCCCGAGAGTTGACCGGGCGCATTCGGGCCCCGGTTGCCAAGGGTAAGCTTTCTAAATTGAGCAAAGATCTTTTGAATGTATAATTAAATATCCTAACCTCTCCAATGATTTACCTCGTGCGTGAATCTGAATTACCATGCGGATGAATGATTCATTTTCGTCCGATGATCTCCACTCCAAAGGATCAACGTGCGCTTCCGAGCCACATTTGATCCAAAGTCAACTCCCCGACCCGGAAGCGGTCTAAAGGACTCTTGCAGGTCTCTGAAGTACCTTTATAACATTATTCTTCGTGCACAATTCAGGTTAATGGATTGTGTTCTATGGCCATTTTTCAATAAAAATGTACACGAGACTGCTAATTGGCAGGTTCAGTACCCTGCCTATCGACAATTTGTCTATGGTCACCTGTCGATAGGCAGGACTAGGGCTATATCGATAGACAACCCCCTCACCCTATTAAAGGATTTAATTACCTCACCACCAGGCACACCAACAGAAGAGATCCATCAACATCAGTGATCTCAACAACATTCCCTCGAAATCAGTGAAGTTCCTCCATGTGAAGTTCCATTCAAGCTTCCATTCATACCTAATTTAGCAAAAATCTCATTCTCTCTCAAAACACATTAATCTCACAATCAAGGTAGCTCATCCAAGATTAAAGATCAAGCTTCAAAGAAGGTCCAAATCCTTCAATCTATCTTTAAATTCCTTATTTTTGCACAAATCTCATTAGGTTCATAATCTAGTTCTTACTTTAGTTCATATACATAAATATCTACATTTTTATTAGTATATTGCACATACTTTATTTTCTATAAAAAAAACCAAAACAAACAAAAAGAGGGTTATAACCATAAATTTCGAATAGGATTATCCATTACACTTTTCAAAACTAAAAAACATTTTTCTACACACACACACATAATAAAATCCCATTCAGGTCTATGGGATAAACCCCAACCCCATGCCGCATCCGAACTACGTGGACTTTGATGTCATTATATTCTATATAGACATTTCGGATTAAACCTGAGACTCGAGTCTAATTTTTTAATTTTCCAATAACAACACAAGCCCAAGAAAGACCGAAAGGGCTAGATGGGCTCCCCACAGCTTCACATTCCATAACTTAGCCCCCAAACCCTTGAACTATTGGTTTCGTATGCATCAGTTTGTCTTTGATGCCGCTTTCTCGAGGTGACAATATGTTCTTTGACTGTTTTGTGCAAAGTAGGATGGCGGCTCCCTTTATTTATATCTACCCCACACCGATGACGTCCGAAGCATTCCTAACTTAAAAAGGGGCGCGAGACCTTTCAAAATCCCTGCCCGAGGGCAGGCGATCTCAATCGGGATGGACACAATGGTGACTCCACTAGGGAATCAGTACAAAAAAAAGCTTTCTGAGACGGTGCTCCAAACGTCTCAAAATGTCCTTTGGCCGTCACAAAAGCTTTTTTTGACGCCATTTGAGACGGCAAAGGGGCATCGTATTAGACCCCCGTTTTAAAAGCTTTTTGAGACGGAAGTAGCCGTCTCAAAAAGTTTTTTTGAGACAGGAAATATGCCATCTGAAAAGGTCATTACTTATAGAACCCTTTGAGACAGTAAAAAATCCGTCTTTTATAGTTTTTTTAGAGACGCCATCAAACATCCCGAAAGTGTGTTTTTAGATGATAACTTAGCCGTCTAAAAAAATCACCATTTATAGAACCCTTTTGAGATGGCAAAGAACCAGTTTTAATAATTTTACGACCAAAATTATCATTTCATCCATTCCGTAATATACTCTATATAATTATAAACAAAACCTCTTATAAACAATATGACATATTTTGCATCCCATTTCAACATATAACATATAATTTTCCATTCAACTCTAATTAAAGTTCATACAAAGAAAAAATACACAATTTAAACATTGTGTCCAACATAGATCTCTCTATACAATTTCACACGTCTCATTAGAAAAAAATACATAAAAAGCCACTTATCCTTAACATAAAATGATGTACGCAAAGTAAACTCGCAATCTTCAAGCATACGACCTCCAACAAAACGACTTCAATATCTTGCCTTGTCCACAAAAGATTTCCACCTGCAATAAAATTTATTAAGTTTCAGTTACCTTAAACAAAGAAGTACTCTTTTTTAATAGTTCCTATAGATGACAATCTTTAAAAACCTTGTCAAATTTGTATATCTTCATATTATTCACTTTTAAAAACATTTAATATTTTTTTTAAAATTCGACAGAGTCTCCTTTGTTTATTCATGAAAACCAACCTGTTTAAACATAAAATTTAACTAAAAACAACGACAAAAATAGGCACAACACTCTAAACAACTCATGTAAATAAATATATATATTACGATTCCTTTTACCGTTGGACAACAAAATGAACAAAATTTAACTTGAATATGTCTCACCCTACTTGTGGTTGACCGCAAAACTAAAGAGGACATAAGCGACAAGGTCTTGTTCGAGATAATATATGCAAAAGCTCCAATGGTAAAAGGCTCAAGTATACGTATAACAAGTCCTCGTGGGATAGTAAACTTCCTGCAACAAACGGGATTCAAAACGCAGTTAGCTATGGTTCTGAAAAAGTCAAGAAACATTAACTTGATTTAGATACTAGGAAAATACTTGTTTAAAACCCAATACAAAAACCATCTCTAAAGATGTCATGATTAAAATAAGAACAAACACTAAAAACCTTACTGATTTAACTATTTAACACTTAACGGACTGATTACTAACTAAACTAATAACCCAACTGACTTAGATTGAAACAATATACTTATAATACTAAAACAGTCACAAAACGAGTAATGAAATGCCCCATAACCTATTTACGAAGTAATAAAGAAACTAAGACTACCCACCATTTTGAGTACCAGCTAAATCAAATCAATGTGCAATACACCATGTAACATCGAATCACCATCACACCAAGTCCTAGTTCTTTTCGCAACCCCCAAAATATAATTGTAGAACCTCCACCACAACAAAATGCATTATATTGATTCCAGCAAAAAATAAAACTACAACAAAATACTTAGATCAATGTTTTATTAATGGTTCTGATTAATGGTTCTGGATTCCAATAATCCATAAAGATATTGAGCATTATATGTTATGTTGTTAGTAAGACGATACGATTCGCTACTAACATAAAAAGATACGTATCGACCCTTTGTATCGAAAATACCCATTTATCGTACGTATTAGCTTTAAATTGCAAGTCAAAACCTGACTCGTATGACTCGCGATTCACTTGTGATTCAAACTGTCCAATTCGGGAAGGCCTGTTTTGGTATCTGGGTTTAAAAAACTAAAAAAAAACTTCTTTTTTTTTCAGCCGAAAATGCCGTAAATATTATTTAAAGACTTTAAAACACCAAAAGGAGAAAAACCCTAGGTATAAAAGGTCCCTTTCTCACTTTTCTTGTGCTCCCCACCATTAATATTCTTTACATCTCTTTATAACAACACTTTCTTATCTTTTTCTTCAAGTTTTTGCCAAGAGAAGCTTCCACCCTATTTAATATCATTTGTTTTAGTACTTTGGTAAGTAACCTACTTTATTTATTCTTTCTCACTTTCTCAACCTATTTAATGTCTTCCTACTTATTTATTAAGTTATCTTTATTTATTTATTATTTTGGTAGCTTTGATCTTTGATATTTCCTCTTTATTTATTGTGGTTCACCACGCATGGGATTATTGTGAAAAGGTGAATGATAATCCCACAATTTGTTGCTTATTTTCCCTCTTTTTACCCCTATTTTGGCCACTAGATATTTCTGTTTCAGGGTAACAATATGCTGTTATTTTGGGAAAGCAATTAGCTTCTGTTTTTGGCAGCATTTTCATGCTATTTTAGCCTCATTTTACCCCTATTTTGTTCACTATATATTTCTATTTTGGGGAAGCAATATGCCATGTTGTGTCGTATCCTGTATAGCATGTTGGGTCCATTCTTTGTATTCCCACACTTGATTACTCAAAGCTCACAAAACTAGCCTCATTTGTTTTCAAACAGAAGCCCAACTTAGCAGCCTCATCAACCCACAATTCATCCAAATTACACAACCAAATATACCCCTAATAAAATATGCATCTTTATTTAGTTTCCAGCGTACTGTGGGTTGTTGAGCGGAGCAACACACAGAATTGTCTCCCCAAACCTTTTCCCACATCGAAAAACTTGAGCATTCGCTCCCAATTTTAGGGTGGGAGTCTACCAATTCCACATGTTTCACTTGAGAAAGATTAAAATTAATTTATCAGTTGGTAAATAATTCTATTAGAACTTTTTTCTAGAAAAAAACAATGAGCTGCATCTCAACCACACCTTGAGCCTGGCGCGTAGGCATATAGGATGCACGCCTATGAAGGAGTAATGGGGAACGAGTAAGGTTGTATGAGGATTTATTTGATATTTTGCATTCAAAAATTCAAAAATATTATAATAGATCCCATTATTATGTTTAGGGTATTTATTAGTAATTATCCCTTTGTATTTTAGTCCTAGTAGAATTGGGATTTCAGTCTATATATAAGTATACTCCTCCTTATTGAAGAGAACTTTTGACATGAATTGGATATTGGAAATTAGTTTAATTATTAGTTATTTTAGTCTCGTCTTTTAATTATTGGTTCTCTTCTAGAGAAAATCTTTTAATAGTTGTACTGCATCAAGGAGCCTCACAAAGCGTATTATTTGTGCTTTTGTGAGCCTAAAGCCTAGGCATGAGCCTTGTATCGCCTTTGACAACCATAAGATAATCTTTTCAGGTAATGTTTAACTAAAGTCAATACAGCCAAATGTGTTCCCATGATCATATGGTTCAAACTTAATCTTCCAACAACATTAAGCTGCATGTCATAACATTTGGCATCTAATCCAAATGGTGTATCCTACATATTAACTTATTTTTTCTCGTTTATTCTTGTGATGTGCCAGAACAATGGGCATACACCAGAAGTGGTGCTAGACAGATTCAGATCTAAGGCAAAGAAAAGTTATATATCTCTATTAACATAAAAAGATTGTGTCTTCTTCCTGTGTACATGGGTGCACCACCTCTTTTTTGTACTTCAAACTATAATATTTGATATTAGAATATTATTAGATTTTTTTTCTCAGTACTAAGTAGTATAAGATACTTTCATCATGGGTTGGGGTATTCATCCCTCAAAATAACAAAAGAAAATATCATATGAAACTGAGTGTTGTACAATTGGCGTGGGGGCACAAGGATAGAATAATCAATTGCATTTGAGATTTGTCTTTTCATTTATTCTGGAATAGGCAATATTTTTTATCTGGTTGCTGTTAATAGGAAAAAATAGTTTTTTGCCCGTTTGAAAATGTTCCGGGCTTATCCCTTGTTTATAAAAGTCCATGAAACCGTTGATGGAATGGTTTGAGTAGCAACTAAAAGATACTTTCATCATGGGTTGGGTTATTCGTCCCTCAAAATAACAAAAGCAAATATCATATGCAACTGAGTGTTGTACAACTGGCGTGGGGGCACAAGGATAGAATACTCAATTACATTTGAGATTTGTCTTTTCATTTATTCTCAAATAGGCAATATTTTTTATCTAGTTGCTGTTAATAGGAAAAAATAGTTTTTTGCCCGTTTGAAAATGTTCGAGGCTTATCCCTTCTTTATAAAAGTACATGAAACCGTTGATGGAATGGTTTGAGTAGCAACTAATTATGACCCTAGTAGAATAGTTTGGATAAGAAGATAAACTTTTAAATTACAGTTATCCTAGAGTAGAAAGTCGATGATGACATGATACCTAGGTAGTGTACATACAGATCACCACTGATTTCAGGAACAAAGCTTCTTGCAGCAGCACGTTGAACCATCCAATATAATGTAAGTGGCTGGAGGAAAATAAAATGAATAAAAGCTATCATTGTCTGTATTTATTTGATACAGAATAATAATGGCATTCGACTTGCTAGAAAATATGTAAGTTCAAACAGTCCAGAATAGAAAATTCTTGATTTGAACATTCTTTTGGCATACTTCAAAACATTTTTACAAATTAAATCCAATCGGTTTGATGTTTTTCCATCATCCCTATTTGATCTTGCCAAATAAAAATTGCAGGCGACTTAATAGGATAGTAATAATAAACAATGGTATAATACAATAGAATTATTAGAGATAACACAGCTCTGAAGTAATAATTCACACACATTGCACAGGCCATACCCAATGAAGAAGCAAAGAAACTGGAGAATATATAGGGATTAACCTCCATTCGTAGTAGTCCTTCCAACTACTTAATTGCTTTTGTATTAGAGACGAAGGCTCTCCTTTTTTTACGTTGATGTAAAGTAACTTCCAGAAATATCAAGAATTAGTTCAAAAATGAGATAAGTTACACAACAAAATATTATACCTCTACATGGGCAAAATGTACTTGAAAGATTCCAATCCTCAATCAACCTAGGAATAATGTAGATATGAGAAAAGATGTCATTAGGAATTGACTGGAGCAGCAGGCCATCCTATATTTCTAATGTAGTGGATTCTTGCTACCATTCACATAACTCAGTCTGTTTCACAAATGCAAGGGCATTATTTGCAGGAATTTCGCATCATGATTTTCCTTCAAATTTTAGTTTTTATTTTTATAATTTTTTTGGGTGATGTATGGCAAACACTTTTTAATTTGACTATATTTCAATGTGGAATTGTAGCATGAAGGGACCATGATCCATGTTATAAAGGAGTCTAACTTTGCGTGTGCTTGGTAAAAATCACTAGTTTGACTAACTAGTTTTGGGGCACAATCGCATTAGGTTGACTATGTCATGCCATACATATGAATATGTACATGCATATCTACATCTAGTATGGATCAAAGCATAAGTTTGATAACTTGTAGCCAAATAAAATGGAAAACCAGCAATTTGATCTAGATATCCTTATGTAATGATGTAAACACGAAGCAAAACTTAATACAGTTACACATATCAACAAAATAATTTTCCCCCGATTATAAAAAGTGGGGACGAGTTCAAATTTTTATAACCCAACAAAATCAGCATCAAAAAATTCAACGAGCCCATATTCCTCTTAAGATCCAAACTCACACTATCCCTAAATAATTGATTCAAAACATTCACTTTATCACATTCACAGGGTTAGTTGGGTTTAGGGAGTACTCCTACACCTATGGCACACAGATACTCTTTGTAGGACTCTTTAACAAGTGTTGGACTTGAACTCGCTAGGACACGAGAGGATACATCGGGACATGCTTAGGATGTGTTGGGGCATGCTCAAGATATGCTAGGACATGCTCAGGGTACATTTTTGTACACACAGGGTAATTTTAATATTGATTCATAACCATCAATTATTTTTATGCTGTTATTATTGACTCAAATAACATTATTTAGTTGATTGCATCTTAATTAGTAATCACCCCTCTCTTGTGTGGAATTTTGATCTCATAACTAGGAAGCTATGAGTTCATATGAGTCAACAAGGAAGCTATGGACCTGGTTTTAAACAATAACTAGGAAGCTATAATACCTGGTCTTAAACAATAACTACGAAGATATTTACATCATCTGATCTTTGTTTTGTTTTGAATTGTTATTTTATGAGTTTTCTATTAAGTAACACTTTAAGTGTTAGTCCAAATAACGAAGCTATGAGATTATATATTGAGCAGTTTATATATTTTAGTACTTATGGTTGAATGTATAAACTGAGCAGTTCATATATTCTAGTACACGGTATTATACCCTCTTAAATGAGCACAACAATTTGTACCTGATCATGGTAAGTGTTAGCTACCACACATATATACAGATTCTCATTATCAACTGCTTCATTCATTCATTATTTTTTTAAAGGTCTATTAGTGGGGATTCTTTAGGAAGGTACGTGTTGTGTTGCGAGTGAGCCTTGTATAAAGGAGTTATTATTAGCTTCAGACTTGAATAGGATTGGTAAGGGAAATGGAAGTGATGAATGGAAAATTCTTATAGTAGAAAATGGAGTGGAGATTTCAAAAAAAAGGTGTGGTACTTCCTTTCACACTTTTTATAGTCAGTGGTTGATAAAATCGATTTCTCTCGAATAATTTATTACCGTGGCCAATGCCATTGAGGATACAAAGGTGAATTTTAATCAATTGAAATTTATGGACATTGTTTATAGTGACTAGATTTTCGGATAAAATGTCGACTGAACGATGCAAGATTCTTTATCAGATGTCAGCTGACCGATGCGAGGTTTTGGTCTACCGACATTTAGAATCAAATGTCGGTTGACTGATGTTTAGGATCAATAGATGTTTAGGATCAAATGTCGGCTGACCGATATGAGATTCTTGATCAGATCTCGGTTGATCGAAGTTTAGGATCAACATATGTTTAGGATCAAATGTTGGTTGACCAACGTGAGATTCGTTATCAAATGTCGGCTGACCGAACATGAATTAGTGATTGGTTATAAACCAAAGAAATAATGAAATGAATAAACAAACTCAATCTATCAAATGCATATTATCACCATGAATATCACTATATATCCGAAAACTGTATCGCACTAGCATGGTGTTATGTGATGCTAAGGTTCTATTTTTTTTTCAATAAAGAAAAACTTCTTTATTTATTAAAGGGATCTTAAAAAACCTACAAACAGAAGCAGAGCTCAAGTAACATGGTTCATTCTACAACCCCTAGGATGACAACAATATCAATGAGTGATACAAATATATCCATCAGATCAGAAAATAGCTATCAGGGAGAATAATGTCATAATAACTGAATAGTTTGAGAAATCTAGAACTAGAAACAAAATCTTGACTTATTTTTTCTAGTAGTAAAGAGTAGAAACTTACGTTTTCATTGCCATTGTTAGATCAGTATTACCCCCCCATCATTTAGTTATTAACTTTGGAATTTTCCACGATCGTTGCAGTAAACAACCAATATCATATATGGTTTCTCTACGGAAAGACCATACAAGCTTTAATGCCTCAAGAGTCCCTATTACTGCTCCTCTTGGATCTCTAGCTGGCCCAAACTACTGCTTATGTGGGGGTCTTATTGTTCTCGCTCTCACTCCAGCATAATTAGTTCCATATGCTAAGGTGCGGAATTTGTTTTAAAGTTTAGCATTTAAGTAAATAATATACTATAGAGAAATTCCTTATAGATACACGAAAGTATAATATGAGATTCCATCTATATAATATGAGATTCCACAACACCACTATTCGGGTCCATTAGTATATGATGTCCATGCTTGCTTTCTTTTATAAGTGAACAATAGTTCCATTTAATTTATGTCATCAAAATGTGAACTAGTTACCACGTCATATTAATGGAGATAAGAGATAACAGTAGTTCCATTTAATTCATGTCATAAAAAATGCATAATCTATTTGAGTGATATAGACATAATATTTGAAAGACCTCAAACAACATTGGTTTTTGAAAGGCCTGGACATAATTCAGTGGTTTGAAAACTACCAGCCATAACCAAGTCAAGTCAGACATTGGTTTTAACATAATTTAATGGTTTGAAAGTAATTCAGAATGTAAAATTCAACCTAACACGGAAAATAATGTTTCCTACAAGGTTCTCTAAACTTGGATAGGGGAAATGCCATTAAAATTGTTAATGTACGAGCATAAATTAACACGTTGGATAACCTAACCTTTGTTGATAAAAAGGATTTTATTTACAAAAATTTAAAAATCTACTAGATGACCTAAACCTTGTTGATAAAAAGTATTTTATTTACAAAAAATCCATTATCTATACTTTATTCATGGCATGGTCACTGGGATATCTAGACTCAAACATTACAATCATGAGTTAACAATAAAATCAAAATTTGAAATTGCCCAAGATTTTATAATTTCCTAAGATCCCATTATGAATAAGTTCACATATAAGTCAATGCTTTAATAAATGAATATGTGATCTTTTTAGTTTTAAGTAGGTCATATAAATGACAAGGATTTGGAATTTCAAGAAAGTCTAAACCTAGAACATTTAAATAAAATCATTTAGTGCTAGACTTAATGATACCAAATAAAACATATTCATATACGTTAGGGGTAAAAAATTAGAAACCCATATTCCATCTTGCCAAGTATAAACTGACCTTTGGATCTTGTGTTTTATGGCTCGAGTGAAGGTGGTCGAGTTGGGTTCTTATGATATAATGAAGAACCAATTACTATTATATTATTATAAGTAATTTCTACTGTAATAAAAACTCCAACTATCCTAATAACCAACCAATTACATCAACAAGACATCGAATTACTTTTATATTACCTTTACTTTCATTTTAATAGCAACCAAACAAGGAAATTGACAATCAATATATAAAAAAACTAATTTGATGTCTTTAACCATATAATCTCATTTTTATAATTTCCAATTACCCTTAACCCCAATTTTTGAAACCCTAAGTAGCTAGCAACCTACACCACCATAATCTCACCATAACCAAGAGAACAGGAAACACGACTTACCTTCAATGAGCGCAGGTGAGATATCTAGGGCGAGCGACGGTGGTAGGGTAGAAGTATAGGGCAAGCGACGGTGGTAGAGAGCAAGGTGGGTGAGTTTTTTTCCGGGTAGAGAAACAACAATCTCAGGTTTTGCTTTACTTTTTATTTTTTGTTTTATTTGTAGGAGGTTTCATTTCTATGCATAAGGCTGGAGTTAAAATTGTGAAGGTGGGAAACTAAATTATTTCACCCGTCTCATAAGGTGGACTATTTGAGATGGCTCTTAATATGCTGTCTCATTTGCCTCACTTTATAAGACGGTTGCGTTTACCCATCTAAAATAATATTAGTTTTTGAGATGGTTGTTTTTTCCCGTCTCAAAACGTATGCTTTAGGGACTAAAAAATAAGTTGTCTCGAAAGCTTCCGTCTTAAAAGCTACTTTTTTGTAGTGAATTTTTACCCATAAGAGGGCTAGACTCTGTTTGCACGAGTGTTTTATTTTCTTGTGTGCGTATGAACCTACCTGTATGTACCATTTCTCTTCTCTATTATTTCTTGTACATATATAACTCATGCTTGTATCACTATTCACTCACACACTTGTAAAAATTCTCCATGTACACTTCACACCAGGTGCACCTAGAATCACTTATATCCACATGTTGCCCATATCACTTCGAAATCCATGCTTAAGTGTCATTAACACACACCTACACATATCACATTTATATATATCCATGCTCACTCATACTTATCACACACCACTTGTAGTTGATCCATGCTTAGGTTCACTACCACCCACTCACTTGTAGATAATTACACACCACTCACTCTGACATAATCCATTCTTAGTATAGATTTACTTACTTGTACAATATCCCCTATTTGGCATGATGCTTATCAATAAAGATACTCTCTCCATAAGATTCTAATCAAGAGTCATGCATACTTCCCACTTCATCACGAAAGAGCGTTGCTATTAACCAAATTTTATCCCATAACTGGGGGGTCACTTTGTGATGGGCACTGGTCTAACAGGGCACAGTTAGACTAAGCAATATGACTCTCACCCACCATTAGATAAGTACCTTCGGCGTATATCAAACGGTTCCCCCCTCATCGTAGCGCTTGACCAAAGTCATGACGAGAGGTATATCGCAGGGAACTGATTCACGTACGTCGAGTATATCGAATTCTCTCTCATAGGTACTATCCCTACAAGGTATGTAGTGACGAAATTCATGTACATTCAGGTATGTCAAATAACTTGTCCACACGTATCGATTGCCCTCAAAATTAATGCATATATCGTGGAAGTCATGCCCACGGGGGGAACACCTTCGAGTTAACCCAACAACTACATACCCGCATATAAGTGTCAAACCTAGGTCACTCATATTGAGTATGTCGATTTCATCTTGAAACTCTGTAGAAATGTCGGGTCGGCATGTCATAAAAATTTTCGTGCAATTTTTAAAATGGGATCCACCCCATGAGCCTGATAACAAGTCCAACCATAATTTTTACATAATCAAACCCAATTTTTCCCGGCTCCGATCCCGTCGGGCAATTCTTTTTTCATATAGGTAAACCTAATAAATGAGAACCTAACAAACATCATAATAATCATGCTGAGACCTATCTCTCATTTTTTTCCTTCTTTGATTTCCAAAAGTGTCCAAAAATGTTTTTCCTCCTTTATCAAAAATACCAAAAATATTTTTACTAAAAATATTTTCCTTCTTTTTACCCAGGAAAAAAACATTTTGTCCTCATCTTTTCAAAAAATGTCAAAAACATTTTTCCTCCTTTCCTTCTTTTGCAAAAAATAAATCCCATTTTTTCTCCTTCTCAGGTCGATCGCATACCCTTGGCCTAGTTCCCTAGTAGCTTCGGTCTTCATTCAAACCACTTCGAAGATCCGTTAGTCACCTCACTTACTCCGAGTCAAGAAATCGTCTGCCCTTCATGGAGAACACAGACCATATGACGAATGTGTAGTGAGATTTATTGACGGTCCTACCCCAACTTACTTCCAATATTGACAACCTTCAAATCGAGGTTCATGAGATGTAATGAATTCGAGTCCCTGTTCCCAAAGAGCCCTAATTCCTCTTACCTTGTGCTATGGGTCCACCCATACCTGAGCCTATATGGGTTCTCGAGAATACCAGCATGCTCCACGTGTTCCTCCTACTAATGGGCCACCACCAGCCCATCCCAGCTTCTTATGTCGAATCTTTCCCAGTCAGGGGCTAACTTACCTGTGACCGTTGATCCAAAGGAGGAAGAGTTGAATAAGGTCAAGTAAGACCTTAATATGTTGATCGAGAAAGTCAACCAAGTCACACTCTTTGGAAACTACATGGACTACACTCACATGTCTCCCTATCCTAAAACAAGGGTACTGAAAAAGTTCAAGATGCCCAACATCGAGAAATTTGAGGGTAGCGGACCCCTGATCGTTCATCTCCGTATTTATCCCCGAGCCATGACTCTCTTAGGGGCCTCTGAGGAAATAATGGACCAAATGTTCCAACAAACCTTAAAGGATAGCGCTCTTTATTGGTTCTTACCTCTCGAGGAGTCCAAAATTCACAATTGGGAAGATGTTTCCCATGGGTTCATGTCACAATAAAAGTACAATGAAGAATTATAGGTTACCTATCATGATTTAAAGTTACTCAAGCAGAATCCTTGGGAGTCAATCAGTAACTTCATAGTAAGGTGGAGAGAGAAAGTAGCCACCATAACCAACTGACCTTCTAAAGAGGAGCAAGTCAGCATTATGAAGAAGAACTTCTTACCCCATGTACGAGCAACGATGGGAGGACATTACTACCCTCATTTATGAGACCTCCGAGAATTAGGAGTGGAGATCGAAGAAGGACTTGACAAGACAAAAGTGGAGCCAAATAAAGTATCTGGATAATTCGCTCCTAAAAAGTTTAAAAAGCTAGTCAGTATCACAGTTTCAACCATCAACAACATCTCTCAGCCTGCCACTGCATGGGCACCAGAAAGCTTACCTAACCTAGTTGGGACGGAATACACCGAGCATCATGCTTCCCTCTCCAAAGTTTACCAAGCCCTCTCGAGCCGAAACCTTATCAAACCATTGGACCCTCGTCCATTACCAAACCTACTTCCTAGAAATTTCAAACCAGATGCCCATTGTGGATTTTGCCAAACTGCTGGCCATATTCTTAAATGTGATCCAAGGATTGATTGATCGGGGTGTCATTGCCCCACCAACCAATCCTAAACCAAACACTACTCACAATCCCCTCCCGAATCATACAAATGCCATTTTCCTCGAAGAAAACCCCAAAAACCCTGAATTTAACCCATCAACCCAGATCATACCAAACAAATCCCCAATTATACCCATATACTCTCCTAAACCCCTTGAAATATGCCCATACTTTTTGAGAATTCCATGGGATATCGATTTAAATAAATTCAAAAATTGCCAAGTTAGCCTTATCTAATCAGTGTTAAAAATCAAACCAAATTAATCCATCCCCTAAACTTGCAACTACATGTATGTGTGTGTGTGTGTCAAACCATCACAAATAAAATTGCTAACTTGCAGATTTAAGGGAAAAAAAACTTCAGGAAAAACCTTTATTTCATTATAATACTTACAATGATTATAGTGAAATCCGCAATGAGTTAATCGTAGAAAACCCACATAGTCTGTCGCCTAGAGTCAGCAAGAGCCACAACTCCAATTTAGCCCAGGAATACCCATGAGCACTCCCTATCGACACACAGTCGTCTTCAGCCTAATACTCCCCTCAAGATCACCTAGATCATCACTCTACAAGAGAAACTTGACACAAAACTTGTTCTCGAGTTCTAAAACAACTCACATAAACTATTGGGATCTTGTGAATTAAAAACAAAAGGGATTAAAGCCCTAAAAGTGAGAAGACAAAGTATTCTGCCAAAGCAGTTTTGTCTATTGAAAATTCTCAGGTCCTCTTCTCAAAAATGATGTTGGAAAAACTAATTTTTAGGAAATTTAAGGCGACGCGTCGCTCGAGCGAAATAGGGTGTCACTCGAACAATAAGGAGATGTCCTTAGAATGACTTTTCGTGACTTCACGCGACATGAGGATGTCGCTCGAACGAGCTCCTATGTCGCTTGAAATAAATTTTCAAAAAAAAAAATTTTAATCTCAAAAATTATCTTACAGGTCTTGTAGAATAAATTTTGACGAAACACTCCGCACCAACACTTAAAAAATATTTTGGAAAAATATCCCAACACATTTATATGAATTGTTAAGGGACTTAAAAACAACTTTAGAAAAATCTGTTTCATGGCGGCTTTTCTTATTGAAGAACTTTGATATTCAAACCCGTCTTTATGCGTGAAGGACCTTAAATTATTCTTCGACTATTGTAGCAGTATATGACATACTCAATTGATAACGGATAATGTAAAATAATGTCCTAACAAATCTACCCATATGTCTATGCCGGAACAAAATAGAAAACATTTGAATTATCAAATCAAAAAGCCTATACAAATATAATACCCTCCCATGAACCCAAAACTAAAAAGGTACTATAGATGCAAGTCGAAAACTTTTCTTCAAAAAATCTTCAACATCAAATCTTCAAATCTTTAATCATTTCTCATCAGGGTGTGCAAAATAACGATCTTCAATTGTGTACCAAAACACATCAAACAAAGAAAATACCTAGGTGACGCATCGAGTTTGAAATGATATAAGAATAAATCGATCAATATAATCAAATCTCCCCCATAATGCAAAAACTCCCCCATAATCTATTCTTTCTCTTTTTATTTGACCGAAATGGATAAGAAAATGAATAAACAAAACAAACATGGAGTTGTCACGACAAAAATACATTACAAATATGAATCAAACTACGCTCATGCAAAGTGTAACTCAAAAGATTCCACAAACTATTTTGATTTTTTAATTTTTCATACAAAATGCAAAATTAATTTTACAAAGCTCACACTCCATGAATTTACACTAAGACAACCAAATCATGGAAACATAATGAATGGGTGTGAACATATTCGATAGGAAAATCAAAGCAATCAAACATAGCATATGTGCATAATGAATATGTATACTCCTAACGAATGAATCTCAAAATCGTCCTTAGGTGTCGAAAGTGTTTAATTTAAATGACATCAACTCAATTCATCAACACATCAAGGTCAAGAATGATTCCCGAACCAATAACGTCTAAAACTATGTAATTGATTTTTTATGACGTTGTTAGAAGGTGCAAACCAGTTTTTCATTTCTTTCCATCCAAACTCCCTCATAAATAATATTCATTTTTTTTCCTTTTGAGGTGACCCCTTTTGGCATATTTATCATTTTATTGCCTATAAATTTTTTTCGGGCTCTTTTAAACATTGGCTTTCACGACGAGTTAATTTTGTACTCTCGTAGCCCTTTCCCATTATTCACTCATCATACTTCATTGCAATTAATACTCATAGTAAATGGTTCTTACATGCACTACTTCCATTGTCAAGTTTTATCGCATATGGTTCATTTTAAAGATAAAATTGAGATGACAACACTCCGACCAATATGTGATAAACAAGTACAATAATCAAATAAATTCGTGCAAGTGTGCATTAAAGGAACTCATGAGTCAAACATGTAGGAAATAACAACAATTCACATCTCAATGACTCCAAACATTGTATAGCACATGAATGAAATGATGGCACATATCAAAACACGGTCAAATTATCATATGGATATGGAATGAAATTGTCACTCGATCATCCTGAATGTCCATTCATATACGGTGTAAAACAAAACACAAAACTCTTTTTGAATTTTTTCAAAAATTTAATCGAAACTAAAATCTTTTCGTATTTTTCAAAAGTTTTCAAAAAAACTAATACAAAAAGTACACAAGGCATAACACTAGGAAGAATATATCATGAAATATGACTAGCGTATGACAACCATCCGAACACAATCATCTATATGATATATCAAGAGAAGAATCATGTGCAAGAAATTGAGAATCAACAAGTTTAACATCTAGTACATCTAAAAGTGATTCCCTAACCCAAGTAGGTATGCAACGACACATAGGGATTTTAGGAATCAAGGGAACACTAGATTTCAACTTCCTAGGACTTTTTCGAAGATCAAAACAAAAATGCCTAAGGTGACCTTTCCTACCATAACATGAACATGACTGAACGGGTTAAATGACACCGATGGGTTGACCTTTTCTAACGTCCTTGGGATCTATGAAACCCCTAAAATAAATATGGTCTTGGCTTTAACACTCGAAACATGAGAACACTACGAGCCACTACCATTCCTACCAACACTACTCGAGTTTGTCAAATCATTTTTTATGTCCAAAATTTGTTACCCAATCAAAGAATTAGACTCTTCCAATTTTAGGGACTATTTCTCTAAATTTTTAATAACTCCTACGAGGTTATCACGTTTGTTCTTAAAATATACACACTTATCCCTAAGAGTCTTCTCACGTGACACAAACTCATGGAGAAAAATATTTTTATCCACTTTGGCACAAACAGAAATCCTAAAATTTTTAAAGTCATTTAATTCTTTTTTCTAAAAATAGGAATCTATCATCACTCTCCTTTTTAGACAATTTGAACGCATTAAAGTCAGGGTCCAAAGAAACAAATTTATCATGATAAAAATCTCTTTGATCTTGAACTGTTTGCAAAAGATCCATAGCGGATTTAAAACAACAATTTTCCTTTTACAAAATATCAATTCTTTTAGCTAACGTCAAATTCAAACTATTTAAATCATTAAAACTCTGACTCGTGTCATCAAGGGGAGGCATCCGATTACCTAAGTGCTCCATTGAAAAAATTGCGATTTTTCACAAAATAGATTTTTCAAAAAAGATCAAGATCACACAAATTTTACGAAAAACAAGGATCACTTAATAACTTATAGACACTCGATATGATACCAATTTGAGAATTCTATGTGCTATTGATTTACATAAATTCACAAATTTCCAAATTAACCTCATTTAATCAGTGTAAAAACTCAAACCAAATTAATTCAACCCCTAAACAAGCAACTACATGTGTGTGTGTGTGTGTGTGTGTGTGTGTGCACGCCAAACCATCACAAATAAAATTTATAACTCGCAGATTTTAGAAAAAACCCCTTTCGGGTAAAACCTTTATTTCACTATAATACTTACAATCGCAATGACTTAACTGCAGAAAAGCCACATAGACCATAGCCTCGAGTCGGCAAGAATCGCAACTCCAATTCAGCTGAGGAATACCCACGAGCACTCCCTATCGATAAGCAGTCATCTTCAGCCCAATACTCCCCTCAAGAGCACCTAGATCAGCAATAGAGATCCTCTTTACAAGAGAAAATTAACACCAGATGTGCTCTTGGGTTCTAAAATAACTCACATAAACTATTAGGATCTTGGGAATTGAAAACAAAATGGATTAAAGCCCTAAAAGTGAGAAGACAAAGTATTCTGCCAAAGCAGTTTCGTCTATTGAAAATTCTCAGGTCTTCTTCTCAAAAACAAAGTTGGAAAAACTAATTTATAAAAAATCTAAGGCTCGAATGAAATATGGCGTCGCTCAAACGAGAAGGCGATGTTGTTAGAATGAGTTAGCGCGACATGAGGATGTCGCTCGAACGAACTCCTCTATCGCTCAAATGATGTTTTAAAAAATAAATTTTTAATCTCAAAAATTCGCCTACAGGTCTTGTAAAATAAATTTTGATGAAACACTCCACTCGAACACTTAGAAAATATTTTCAAAACATATCCCAACACATTTATATGAACCGTTAAGGGACTTAAACATAACCTTACGAAATCTATCTCGTGGAGGCTTTTCTTGTTGAAGAACTTTGATATTCGGATCCGTCTTGATGCTTGAATGATCTTGAATTATTCTTCAATTGTTGTAGCGGTATATGACATACTCAATTGATAATGTACAATATAAAATAATGTCATTACACTTTCTCCTACACCCTACCAACTTCGCCGATCAGGCTATATCACTCCTTATCAGAGCATGCATCACTGTCCACGCCCGTTCTGGAGGTAAAGATATAGAATTGTCATAAGTATTGAACTAACTCCCATAGTTAGGACTGAAATTTCCATCTCAGATGATAGTTGACTGTTATAGATTTAGTGTGTTGTTCTGCTCGAACATGGACCCGAGAGTCAAATAATTGGGTGGTACCGACCGATGAAGTCAGTTTAGATGATGTGGTCCAGATCATGGTCAATTTATTTCAACATATCGGTAATATTTGTAGTATATCCGAGTTCCTCGATGCTTTGAAACTACAAGGGCGTCTAGTCCCTTCGCTTTTACATCTCCTCATTGAATAGGAGAATTTATATGAAGAAGCCGTTGAAGTTGTGGAATTTATTGACTTTTCATGGAAAGATAATGTCATTGCTATGGGTGGGGGGACAAATTCAATAATTTAGAGAACGGTTCGAAAAAGGCTAGTCTGATAGTCAGCATATGTGGGATGATATCATTTAAGGAGCTACTAGGAAAGATCAACAAAGTGGCTGAACAACCTGAGATCGATGAGGAAACAGGGTTTCTATTTTTCCCCTCTTTCGTGAACCACATGACCAGGTTAGAGAGGCACTAACAAACCCCAAGCCTATAGCCATCAACAAACAACAAAGGAAAGGGTGTTGAGAATCTTCCTATGCTAGAAATGACCCTTGGGGAAAGCAAGATCCTCGATCGGTTGAAGAAAACCTAAACCAACCTCACTTTATGGGGACTCTTTATATCTTCCCAGCTGCATCGGAATGCTTTGATCAAGCTACTCAGAGGACCCACAGTTCCTCCTTCTACCACGCCAGAAGAAGTAGTGAATTTGGTCGGATCTCTAACCTATACTAAAATGTTCTCCTTCTCTGAATTAGAAATCCCTAAGATTGGTTCAGACCACAATTATGATCTCAAAATCTCTGTTGAAGTCATGGGAAAGACTATCTCGCTCTCTCTTATCGATAATGGATCATCTTTTAATGTCTGCCCATTAAGAACCCTCAATTGTTTGGGAATGAAATTAAGTGACCTTGCTCCAACCTCTCTCACAGTTTGTGCCTATGATCACACCCGCTGAGAAGTGATAGGAACCATAAATCTTGCAATAAGGGCTGGCCCTATAAATATGGTTATTGAATTCCAAGCCATCGATATCCCAACTTATTTCAATCTACTGCTCGAACGACCATGGGTCCATAGAATCAAGGTGGTGTCTTGTTCCCTTCATAAAAAACTAAAGTTGTTCACCAATGGGTAGGTCATCGCCATCTTGGGTTATGATAACAATTCCAAGAATGCAAGCCCCAGCAATTCAGTACTAGAGATACAGCACGGGACATATAATATGCTTATGTGAGGTTTCTGAGATGAACAACTTCTACTCCTAGCATGGGATGATTTCAAAGATAGGGTTTGACCAGAATATAACCCTCATGGCAACATCAATGTAATCCAGAAGTTCAATAAGATGCACTCTATGCCTGGACTAGGGCTGGGATAAAGACAAGAAGGGATACTTGAAGCCATTATGTTGAAGAAGGCTTTTCCTCCCTATGGCTTGGGTTATCATCTATCGGTATAAGAACTCAGAATGATCAATCATCCTCGATTAAAGATAATATTAGAAAGTGCCAAGACTATCTCGAGAGATTCCTTAAACGGAAGATTCATCAGAGAAGTTAAAGATTTCCCCATCTATGTCTTTCCTGAACCGTGTTATGATCATGTGGACAAGAAGTTGAAACCTGGAATTGAAATCTTTCTCCAATAAAGCTACATATGGGACGAGGGTTCCCTGCATCAACTGCGACCACTCATGGAAAAGACCATAGTTGATATCGGAGATTCTAAAGGAAGTAACTCCGAGGATTCATTGAATTTACAAATAGGGGATACATCGTCGGATCCATCCCGTCTGATCAAAGCTGCCAATGCACCTCTCCTCAAATGGCATGATGCACCGCTACCACCTGTTGATATTCAGCTTAACCCTGATGTTTATCCTCCTTCCTCTTCCCTAGTTGTTCCTCTTTACTCTGATGTAATCGAAACCTCCTTTGATGAGGTTCTCAATGTTATTTTTTGTATTAAGGAAATAAACAATGATTTTGAGTATCTTGTTGTGCCTAACATTAATTATCTTGATTCTAATTAAACTCTTGATGATGATAATTTTATAAATGAAAAATTCTTAACTGATCTAAATTAGGTTAACAACAAACAACATAACCACGTTCAAGTTAATGAAGATGAAAATGTTGTTATTAATCTCAGTTCTAGTAGCTAACTACGTGAGATTAGGATAGGGGCCACCTTTGACGACCTTGAGGGCGTGAAACTTGAGGAATTACTAAAGGAATTGGTAGATGTATCCGCATGGTCCTATGATAATATGCTCGACATTGACCCTAGGATAGCTCAGCATCAAATTCCCACTCTCTTTGAATGCAAACCAGTCAAATAGAAACTGTCAAAGCCCCATAATGAATGGTCGCTCAAAGTTAAAGAAGAAGTGGTCAAATAGTTGAATGTGGGTTTCATTTGTGTGATCGAATATCCCACATGTCTAGTCAATATCGTACCCATGTCAAAATCAGGAGGGAAGGTTCACATGTGCGTCGACTACTAAGACTTGAATAAGGCCTCTCCAAAGGGTGATTACTCGCTACCGAAGATCAACATGATTATGGACAATACGGCCAATCACACTCTCAAGTCATTTGTTAATGGGTGTGTTGGATATAATCAGATCAAGATGCACCCAAATCATCAAGAGAAAACTGCGTTCATCACCCTTTGGGGAACCTTTTGCTACACCGTCATGCCATTTGGTATAAAAAATGCAGGGGCTACCTACCAGAAGACTAACACAACCATCTTGAATGATCTGATACCCAGAGAAGTTGAGGTCTATGTGGATGATATTATTATTAAGTCTAAGACTAGGGAAGGTCATGTTCCCACTCTTCAAAAATTCTTCAAACGACTGCGATAATATGAGATGCGACTTAATCCATAGAAATGTGTCTTCGGCATTACCAAAGTAAAACTCTAAGGATTCATGGTTAGTGATAAAGGGATAAAATCCATACACAAAATGCCACCACCCCAAATGGAGAAGGAAGTCCGGGGATCCCTTGGATAATTGCAGTATATCAATCAGTTCATCAGCCAGCTGGCTTCCATTTGTGAGGCCATCTTCAAACTCCTCCAAAAAGATTCAACCAAAGTTTGGAACGAATCTTTCCACGAAGACTTTGACTCAATAAAGCAATACCTAACCTGACCTATGGTACTCATACCACCGCAACTTGGTTTTCCCCTACTCCTTTACCTAACCATAATAGATACCACAGTTGGGGCTTTGCTATCCCAATACCTTGAAGAAACTTGCAAAGAGAGAGATATCTACTATGTTAGTCACAATTTGGTCTGGTATGAAGTTAACTACATAGCTCTAGAGAAAGCATGTCTCACCCTTGTCTGGGTCACCCAAAAGATACGACACTACATGATCGACTTTCCCATCAAACTTGTATCCCAAATAGATCCCATAGAAAACATACTCAAGAAGCCCGCCTTATCTAGCCAAATGTCCCGTTGGTTGATGTTTTTAGCCGAGTTTGATATTTTATATGTCATGAAGAAAGCCATGAAAGGAAGAGCCATCTCTGATTACCTTGTAGAGTACCTTATGGAAGAAGTCGATGTCTAGATTTACGAATTCCTAAATGAGAATATCCTTGATTAATCCCAAGAAAATCTTTGATGGTAAATGTTCTTTAATGGTGCTACCAATAAGAAAGGGTATGGCATTGGGATACTCCTAATTTCCCTTGATGACTCTCACACTCCCATTGCCATCAAACTTGATTTTCCTTAAACCAACAAATAACGGAATAAGAGGTGTTCGTGGTAGGCCCCAAAGTTTCCCTCAAGAGAGGAATTGATACCTCGATGTCTATGGGAATTCATCCCTCATAATTGATCAAGTGCTCAAAAAATGGAAAGTCAAGGATGAGAAATTCTTACCTTCCATGCCCACCTAGAAGAGCTAGCTTTCCAATTCTAAGAACTCACCTTCCACTACCTACCCAAAGAAAAAATAAACCAAGATGATGCCCTTGCTACCTTAGCCACCATGATTGACATGCCCGAAGGAATAACCATGTCCCTTTTCCTTGTCCAAAAATAAGATAAACTAACCCACTGCTACCACATCGAGATTATCATAGAAGAAGACCCTAAGATAGCCAACTACTAGTACAATGATATTTAACACCTCCTCAAGCATGGTAAGTATCACCAAGGCTCTAAAAATAAAAATGGAACAACCCTCTACAGACTGGCTGCCCAGTATATTTCCTGTGAGAAAGCACTGTTCAAGAGAAACTTCGATGGCACCCATTTACACGCATAGAAGGAGATGACATTGAATGGATGATGCAAAAAATCCACAGCGGGGAATATAAACCCCACGTGAATGGTCATATGCTCTCCAAGAAGATGATTCGACAAGCTTACTACTAGATTACCATGGTTTAGGATTGCACAACCTACATCCGAAGATGCCTCAAATTCCAACAGTTTTCTAACCTACAACACTTGCCTCCCCGAGAATTGTACAACATGACTTCTCTTTGGATGTTCTCCACATGGGGCATCGACATCATATGGAAAGTTACATCAAAATCATCCAATGGGAATGAATTCATCCTAGTTCCCATTGACTACTTAACTAACTGAGTTGAAGCCAAGTCATAGGGAGTGCTGAATGCAAAGAAGGTGGCCAACTTTATCCAAAAAACATCATCTATCGATATGGAGTCCCAAACGAGCTAGTATTGGATAATAGGTTACACTTCAAAGCAGGAGTTACAAAGTAGGTCGATGATTATGGGATTCAGAAACACAAATCCTCTCCCTACTAACCTCAAACCAATGGAGAAGTTGAAGCACCTAATAAGAACCTCAAAGCCAGCATCACCATGATGATTGAGATTTATCGAGATTGGGCCGATAGGATCCCTTATGGCCTCTGGGGCTATCGTACTTCAGTTCGAACCTCTAATGGGTCTACCCCTTACTCTCCAGTCTACGGATTACACTGATGAAATAGCATGAGAAGAATTTTGGTACCGCCGGCAAAGGATACTCATGTGGAACCGCCATATGGAACCTCTCTGATAGCCACATGAACAACATTATAGGGCTACCCCTCAGAATGTCGGAACAACCTTCCTGCCACGCATCTAGACGATTCAAAATCTCTGCCAGAATCACCGTTGTAGGATTGCGATGGTATGACATCCAGGAAATGATATCTTTAATTTGGGGGTTCATTAGTATTTCTACAGTTACCAATAGAAGTTTTGAAACCAGGCCCAGAATGATGGCTCCAGCATAGACAGCTTCATAAACATCCTGCAAATGTACAGACTCCAGCACCGTAGGAAGATAAATCACTCCTCCCATGACCAACGACCTTGTTGTCGAAGGTGAAATATGGAGAAGTCCCACCAACATCTCCCTAGGGGACCGGTAAAACTCAAGCATAGTCACTGCAACGCTGGGATTTATCCCCAACATGGAAGAAAACTCTTCGTAGGTCGGACATATTTCATCCAACCAAAAGCGAAAGACATGGTCTTTGGGGCACCAGAACTCAACCACCTCAATCAACATATTCCACTCTATGGGACTATTATTCCATAAAGAGACTTGCCGCATGTTGAAAGCGTCGTAGTCAATGTTATAGGAGCACATCGCTTCCAATGTTTCGAGGTAGTTTGCAAACTCAACACTACCAGGGAGAGCCATATCACAAAATAAGAAGATAGTGAGAAAAGAAGAATGTGAAGAAGAAGGAGTGTGGAAGTGTGAAGAAAAAACTTAATCTGCACCCCTATTTATACTTTAAGGCTTTCAAATAAAGACAAGGAACCCCACAGAAATCGGAGGAAAACTTACCCCACCAAGTACTAAACAATTTAAGAAAGTACAATCAAAGCCTTGGATTGAGTGGACTGGACTGACATGCCCATAGGAAACCTCCTATTTTTGGGAAAATTCCCCTTTTCCCTTTTTGCAAAAAAAAAAAAACTCAATAAAAATAATTTTTATTTTAAGGGAATTTTGAATTTCCTTAACCTTATGTTTTTACTTATCCCATTTAAAATTAGAAAATGCCCCTATCATTTTTAATTCTTTTTATGGTCTCAGAAAGCAAAGTAAGAAAGATAATGTGCATTATTCACTAAAATTAGAAATGAATAAAAATGTCATTTCATTCGCATAGATATTTGTTGTGTTACATAAAGTTTACAGGAAAAATAAAAAATACAACGAGACTCAGCCCAAACCCACCTACTTTTTCTCTCTCTCACTCACATTTTCTCTATCCATTCACCTAAATCTCTCTCTCTCTCTCTCTCTCTCTCTCTCTTCTCCTTCTTTCTCTCTCTCTAAGATCCTCCTTCCCTGCGATGAACTCTCTTTCCTCAACGATGGGATGACGTGCCACCACTCCCCGAGCCATTCCCTTCCTCAGACGAGGCAGACGACACCAAATAATAAGGAATTGGAATCGTATCCTAAATGTGGGAAGTCGCCGAAGATATCCAAACCCTAATATCCCTCATCCAAGTGGTGGAGACTCGGATATGCTGCAAAAGAAATCAGAAAATAGCATATCAGTCGGTCAGAGGAAAAGAAAGAAATCAAGAAATGAAAACGATAAAGAGATGAAAAGTATACCTCAGGTCGAAGGACCTCCTCTATAAAGCCCAACTCCTCTGGATCCATCGCATTAGGATGGTGAAGCATACGCACCTACCCTCCATTTGCCCACCGAATGTTGTAAGTAGGAGTGGCCCGCCATATAAAAGGAGCCTCCAAAGTCGTCGTCGTCGGTTATGTCGATGCACCGCCTATGATGTGGGAGGATCCCACCGGCCGACTGAAGTCCCCGCAGGGAAGAGGCATCACGTCATATATGCTGGGAGGAAATCTCGACATAAAGTCCATATAATCATTCATCACCCTTGTGTCGGTATATGATGAGTAAGGATCATCCATCATCGTCGCTACCCGTTCATCATCCGACATCTCCCGCACTCGCCTCATATACACTGAGGGCTTTGTCAGTGGCACCATGAACTCATCCTCCATAATTTGTCAAACTACTCTCTCCCCGAGGTACCAAGAGTGGCCCAACTCATGCGCTAGCAAACAACGCATCTACGCATGTCCCCCAATCAAACCCATATGTTGGATAGCCGCCCCCCAAGGATATAACGTCACGTGTAAATTCCCTAGAAAGAACAAAAGATCAATATATAGAAAATATCATCAAATTAAATACAATCACAAAAGAATAAAAGAAAAAAAATAGAAGGACTAACCAGCTCACTCGTTAGGCCATTCCAGACTTGACGCACCGCTTCTAGAGAAAGAGACTTCTTCGACTGTCGGTTGGACTTTTGCCACTGGTACATCTGGTAGAATTCCCCAATAGAATTGTCCTTTAAAGCCATGAATTGGGTGTTAATCTCAATAACCTCATAGAACCACGTTTGCAAAGGGAAAAAGGCCAGCAATTAAGAAATCAAGAATAAAATGCATGAAGGAAAAATGTGAATGCATAAATGAAATTGTTATAAATAAAGAATACCTCAAGATATGTGGACCTAGTAAATTTTTTTTGGCAGCACTGGCGGAACGTATCAAGAGAATAATAAAGGTTTTCCAAGGTTAGGCTCCCCTAGTCATAAAGAAGGATGTTCGAAAACACCCACAAGAATGGCAAAAACCATAAATGGATGACGTCGCCACTCGTCGCCACCAAGAAACCCCCAACACCAGTAGAATAAACAAGCGATCCATCTATCTCACCTTCCACCCATCGTTCTCTTTAATCCTCCTCCTCAGTAATAACTCCCCGAAAAGGGACAAACGAAGAGGGTCCCTGAGACCACCGTCTCCACATAACCCAATACAACTATCAGCGCCTCTAGCATCACCCTCAAAGTCCAATCCACCTCAATCTTCACACCCTCGCAATCCATCCTAGCAGCTGTTGCACATCTATGGGAGTCTCCGTCATCTCCCCAAAGACAAAATAAAAGGTGTGGGTGCTGTCCCAACACTTCTCCCCCACAGCGCAGAGAAAAGCTGTAGAACAAGCTGTCTCATCTAATGCAGATGCCAATCTCCCAACACTGGTTGATGACACCATCCAATGCACCATAAACGGAAGGTGCGCCTAAATATCCTTAAGCCCCATCATCCCTCAAGCACACATAGTCAACATAGAAATAACAGACTGTCAAAAATAAAAAGAGAAAACCATTGTCAAAATTCAATAAATAAGGAAATATTATTAAAAAAAATAAGAGAATACCAAAGATCATCAATACTTACATAACCACAAGGTTTTACCACCCAAGAAGAGACATGATGCGAAGAATCACATAATAGAGTCTGATCATCCGCCACTGGCTCGAATGAGTCAAAAGAGTTTTCGTTGCCCAAAGTAATGAGCACCCTAGCCCTCTATTCAAAGCATGCCCAATCGTCAGCATCGATCCATGCCATGTGTTTTACGTTACTTGAGAACTCAACCATCTTTTGACTTGGTAATGTTAGAACAATTTTCATAATGTAATTACAGAAGAAGGCAAGTCAGAAAGCTGTGAAAATGAGGAGAACCCGTCCCTTTTTATAGGAGGCCTAGGGGCATGCTGATTGACATCTTCTTTCCACCTACTGATTGTCACAATCCCTCCACCTGCTCGAGGTACTCCAAAATACCATGCCACTATCATTTGGCACCCTCCCAGGCATGCCGGTCGGCACCCTCTTTAAAATTCTTTACAACAACTCCTAGAAAATACCAAAAAATCCTAAAAAAATCCCCAAAAAATTCCCAAGCTCCCATATGGTTCTTAGAACCTTTTTCACCAAGGAAAAACATATTTACCACACTCGTTTTAATGGAAGAACTCTTATCTCCCTAGATGGATTACCAAAATTTATTTCATGTCTCCCTTGCAACGTCCCCAAAGGAAACCACTAAAACAAAGAAATTCCCCAGCTAAGAAAAACCTCGGATCATTCCCTCTTCCCCAACGAAACCTAAAATCAAATGCTCCCCCAAATCCCCAGTGTAACTACAGGAGACATATCCCCAGTGGAGTCTCCAAATTTGCCCAAGAAAATTTAAGCCCTCAGAATTGGCTTTGACCCGCAGAATTGGTCACCTCTATCTTAAGCCTGCAGAATTGTCTTTAACCCACAGAATTGGTCATCCCTACTTAAGCCCTCGAAATTGGACTCGACCAGCAAAATTGGTCGCTTCTACTAAAGCCCGTAGAATTGGCTTTAACCAACAAAATTTATCACCCATATATTAAGCGCACATAATTGGTCGCTCCTACTTATGACCTCAGAATTGGCTTAGACCCGCAGAACTGGTCACCCCTATCTTAATCCAATAGATTTGGCTTCGAATCATAGAATTGTTAGCCCATACTTAAGCCTTCAGAATTGGCTTCGACCCGCAGAATTGGTCACTTCTATTTAATCCCATAGAATTGGCTTCAACCCTCAGAATCGGCCATCTCTAACTTAAGCCCTCTGAATCGGCTTCGACCTGCAGAATCGATCGTTACATCTTAGGTCCTCAGAATTAACCTCGACCCATGGAATTGGTCGCTCCCTACCTTTAACCTCAATCATCAACCCTTTTTAGGTCCTCAGAATTGACCATCCCCAGCATCCCCTAAGGTCCTCATAATTGATCTCGACCCTGTGAACCGATCACCCTCGTCCCTTAGGTCTGCAAAATTGACTTATTTCCAAAAACATCATGTGGTATCTATTCGACGGCTTTCTCTTATTCCAAACTCACCCACCGAGGGTCTATGTAGGCACCATACTCTAGGACCCCCTAAATCTCTCCTTAGGTACTTATCACCTTTTCATTTCATTACAAATCCTAGGTCGCACTCCGAGTACTAATCTAGAGGCCACCGGGCACTCATGTACCTCATTGAACTCCCGTCAACTCTATCGCCAGAGCAAAATATCTTCAAATTATTGAAGGGCACAAAACCCCTTTACAATACTCTGACTCGTGCACAAAATGACATAACCATTTGGCTGAATGATCAGTTTCCCCTAAAAAATTGATCCGGAGGCCACCAGACTCTTTCGGGCTCCGTTTGATCGAAGTCAACTCTTTAGATCGAATGATACTGAATAAATCTCAAAATATTAATGAATACCCTTTCCAAAGTCCACCCCAAGCACAATTCTGACTTACGGTGCAGACAAATGATCCTTTTTACCCCTAGAGGTTACCAGGAACTTTCGGACCCTGGTTGATAAAGGTTAACTTTTTCGAACCGATCAAAACTCTTTGGATTATCAAAGTAAATATCCTAACCTTTCCAATGGTTCTTTTTTTGCATAATTCTAACTTACCATGCAGGCAAACGATCCGTTTCCATCCCTCGATCTCCCATCCAAAGGATCGACGTGTGATTCTGAGCCATATTTGACCCAAAGTCAACTCCCGAACTTGAGAGTGGTTCAAAGGACTCTTGAAGGTCTTTAAAGTACCTTTGTAATGGTATAAACCATGCACAATTCAGATTAATGGATTAAATTCTACCATCATTTTTCCAGGAAAATCTGCGCGAGACTGCCAATTGGCAGGGCTAATACCATGCCTATCGATAGAATGTCTAGGGTCACCTGCCGATAGGTAGGACTAGGGCTATGCCTATCGGTAACTCCCGACCCTATAAAAATATGGCATGACCTCACTACCAGGCACACCAACAGAAGAGATCCATCAGCGTCAGTGATCTGAGTAACATTCTCTCAAAATCAATGAAGTTCCTCCATGTGAAGTTCCATTCAAACATTTATTCTCATCCTTTTCATATCAAATTTAGCAAAAATATCATTCTCTCTCATTCCACATTCATCTCACATTCAAGGGATCTCATCCAAGATTAGGGATGAAGCTTCAAAGAAGGTTAAAATCTGTCCCTTTATCTTTAAGTTCCTTGTTTTTGCATAAATCTCATTAGATTAGTAATCTAGTTCTTACTTTAGTCCATACACATTAATATCTACATTCTTATTAGTATATTTCACATACTTTATTTTCCATATAAAAAAATAATCAAAAAGAGGGTTACAACCATAAATTCCGAACGGGATTATCCATCACACTTTATCAAAACTAAAAAACATTTTTTTACACACACATATATAATAAAATTCCGTTCATATCTATGGGATAAACCCCACCCCCATGCCACATCTGAACTACGTGGACTTTGATGCCTCTATAGGTGACGTAGGCGTTTCAGATTAAAACTCGAGACTCGAGTCTAATTTTCTAATTTTCCAATTTTCCTAAATCCCTCATATTCTTGTATTAATATACACATTATGTCTATTACTGTTTCGTCCAGTACGTATTATCATTTCATAATAATGATCAATATCGTGATAAACGCATCAATCATATTTTATATATATATTATTCTGGGTACATTCTTATGGATGACCTCACTCTACCTTTCCCATGGTATGAGTTAAACAATTACAATCTCCATCATATATACACGCACACACAATTCATGGAGAAATAAAGGAAAATAACAACACAAGCCCATGAGAGACCGAAAGGGCGGTATGGGTGTCTAACACTTTCCCATTTCGTAACTTCGCCCCGAACCCTCGAACTATTAATTTTGTATGCATCAGTTTGTCTTTGATGTTTCTCGCTCGACGAAACAACATGTTCTTTTGCCTGTTTTGTGCAAAATTGGTTGGCGACTCCATCTCTTTACATTTACCCCACACTGACGATGGCCGAAGCGTTCCTAAGTTTAAAAGGGGTGCGAGACCTTTTGGAATCCCTGCCCCTGGCGCACAATCTCGATCGGGGTGTCCACACTATGATAAGCAGCAAATGGCTGCTTGGACAAGTACACCTGGTCAACAGAAAAATCCAATCCAATAAAGTTTGTGATTGTTGTAAATTTAAAGTGTACTTTGATAAGCACCGAATGGTTGCTCGGATAATCTCACTTGGCAACCAAAAATCCTTGTCCCAGAAATTGCGACTGATGCCTAGACCAAGTATACTATGATAAGCACCGTATAATTTCTCCAACAAGAACACTCAGCCCAAAGATTAGGTCCTCTTTTTTTCCTTTTCACAAGGAAGAAATTCAAACAGATGGAGTAAAAGTGAGGCCACCTAATAGAATGGGCTTGTGCTTTTCTAAGCATGGCACCGGATAGTTGATCGTTGTAGTATCTAATGTGGTGAAACTTAAATAGTAAGCCTCTTGTTTTCTGGGGGCGAAAATAGAAGAACATTTTTTTTCAAAGGCGATGTAAAAGATTCCTTGCTTTTCTAGTTCGTGGATTAATTCAAATTTCACTACCTCATCACTTAATTGAAGATAATAATTGGCTATGTGTGGTAGTTATGATTTTTCCTCTACTTGTACTTGTCTAATTCAAATCCTTTAGTAGTCGATTTTGTGGGCTTCGTTGTTTTACACCCCATGGCCGAACAATGTCCGTTACGGGACTACATTGGTCAACTGTCCTCCTCTCGAATCATACTTGAAGTTGAGCCCGATTTATACCCATACACTCTATTAAGTGGATTTAACTCTCTCACTCACACTATTGATACTATTGCATTACCCATTAATGCCTCTCATATTCCACCGCCTTTGATGATGAGTGTCAACGAGTCTAATGCTTTGACGTGCACCGATTGCTTTCTAGTCAATAACTTGTCCCATGAATGCCCATACCTTCATTATCCATCTAAACCAACCATGAACCAAGTGTATTCATATGACACTATTTTAGAACCCACTTTGTCCTATTGTCATGACCTATCCAATACCAAGTTGAATGAGCAACCAAGATTTGTATGGATTCTTAATCACCTTCCCACGCAATATGAATCCTAACCCCATGTTGTTGATCCTCATGACTTTTGATCGCCATCATGGAACCCTAGTGCATCCTATCTCGATCAATCCACTCACTAGACTCTCCATGATTATTAACCTCTTGACCCTTGTAGAGGCTACCCTCTCGTGTATGACGAACTTGGCCCTGTTCCCCACCACCACATCCGAATAGGGTCAATAGCGAGTTATCTCCACCACCACCACCACCACCACATGCGAACACTTCACCACCACTACTCACATCCTCTCTTGAAAACTTATTGAAAAAGTTCATCCTTGAACACGGGCAAGCTACTCAATATCAAAATTAAGCCCTTCAATGGCTTGAACCATGCTTAAATGAATTTGAGTGTGCGACAGAGTCATATTTCTCCCCAAGTCAACCCATTATTGCACACATGTGGAACGATGATGGGTCATCTTGTGACATGGATTTTGAGTGTAACCAACCATATCACCCTAAGAATATCAAAATTGAGACCACTTATGGTCCCCGACCCAAGGTTGAAAATTGTGTTGACATGTCCATCCATTGTGCGACTGATCCCCATTTTGTATAATCTAAAAATAAACCTGAGTTTACAACCTTTGAACCCATTGTTTTCGTCTCTAAGGCACCCATTCTTATAGGTCGGCTCTGTCTACAAGTGATCCCATATTCTCCAAGATTGAATAAGAGATGGTTTTTTCCTTTCTTGATATGGATCCATTCCATAAATGCTTGGATCACTTTGAGTTTTCTTTTGATGTTTATTCATATATTGCGGATCTTAATGCCTCATTAGACTCTTCCACCACCAAAAATTGTGAATTATGAGAGGATAAGTTGATCTCCCATTCCTTTTATACCCCACTCCCCCCTAACGAGTGCCATTGAGGATCACTCTAAGCCTATGATGAGTGTGTGTCACCTACTCTCATTTTAGAGCATCATCCCCCACTCATCATCCCACCCGACCGACCTATTCTCATTTCTAACACACCACCTAGTTTAAAAAATTTTATTATACCTCACATGTTCCAATTTATGTATTTAGGTCCTCACTTGAAGTCGGCCTCTGCCCTTGAGCTCCACGTTCCCTCTCGTAAATGTTTCCTCCACCCTGCCATACATAAGAGTGATTGTGGTGACATTTAATCCCAATGTGACATAGATCTTGTTATTTTTCATCCACCACTCACCTATCATGGTGATTTTTCTATTCTCCATCTCTTTGAAGGGTCACGACATGATGATTTCCCTTGTCCATTTATAGAACGATCGCGTGATTTCTATCATAATTACCACACCCTTTCACCTTCCTCACCAAACTATGCACCATGATTATAGGCCCTTATTTCCATATACTTTAGGCTTAATAAGGCTCGTGATCAATGCCTTTTCATTATCACCCTTACCTTTCTTCCTTATACCCTTCTCCCCACCCACCCCTTGGTCCATCAGAGCATCACATCGCGTGAAGTACTTTGTCATATTAATGCATTGACCCGCAGCCTTTATCTAATAAGATTGACTTTTCAGTCTTGTTTGGGGATGATCCCCATCACCCACATTCTTCCACCCTATTCTATCCTGGTTTCTATCTTATTTTTGGGTGAGTTCCATTTGGTCTGGCTAAAGACATTAAGCTTAGAGCTACTGAGAGGCAATCCGTTGGGTCTTGTTTCAAAGCATGAGTTTCATCCGTTTCGGGGGTGGTACTCTATCCTCCCCCTCCCCCCCCCCCCCCCCCCGATTCTTTTTGTATGCTGTATAAACGTGCACATATTTTTGTGTCGCCATTGTTCTTTAGGTTCTAAATGGTTCCATCATGTGGTACAAATTTCATTAGCGGTTTATTATGGTAATATCTTTCACACCTTGTACTTTACATTTCACATATTCTTTTAACATCGAGGATGATGTTCTCTTCTATTTTGGGTTGGGGAATTGATCAAAATCGTACATCTTTTGAAAAAAATTATCAGAAACAAGTCATTTTAAACTTTTTTGGTGGAGTTTGTATTCACTTTTTATGATGTGATTTGTCTATCATCCCTCTTTTAGAAGTCTCGGATTACCCTTGTTCAAAAATGAAATTATTCTTTCTACTATATAATTACACAATACCTCCTAAGGAATACTTCAACTATGAATTCCTAAACTCGATATATTTTCACTTACCATGTTTTACAATCAAAAGTTGAAGAGTAACAACATTCTTAAGAGACCCTTAAAAGATCTCTAGTGGCGACTTAAGGCATTAAGTTTTGGAATATTCACCTTTTCGATTGTTTTTATGTCATCTTAGAGTCATAAGCTGACCTAACTTTCTTTGGGTACCGCACTTAGTCGTTTCATAGACTCATTATTCTTAATTTTTGGCATAATCACTAAGAATGACATCACTTTTGAGTTGTAAGAAATGTATGTCTTGTAGTTTGTCCTGAGCACCAAATCATTTTTTACTAATACACTAACCATTTTTCCATTACTATTCACTTCACCCATTATCTCTACATACTTACCTTGTCCTTATATATTACCCACGCCATCCATATATCATTTTCCATGACTACCATCATTGAAAAGAGTGATTGAAATTGCAGACCTAAAAATGTCTTCATTAGTGCTATGAAAAGAAAAGCACATCACAATCAAAAATGAAATAAAAGAAAAATAAATAAAAATAATAGAAAAATAGAAAAAAATGAAAGAAAAAATAGAAAAAATGCATGCAATCACAATTTCATAAAATGATGATATTAGTTGTTCAAATTGTATTTCATTCTTGTCAAAAACCCTACCATCATATCATCCATCTTCCCTATCTCATTTTCCCCTCATCCATTATATAGACCCCATTTCTACCCTTGGTGACGTATTCGGGCGAAGGAGAAGACTGTATTGTGAATAACTCAACATTCTCAACATAGTTATTAGAATTCCTTCACGAGATCGATTTCTTTCATATATCTGTCATGTCTTAAAATTTTGTGATACGTTTGAACTTGATTACATTTACTCACCTCCTCACACACTAGAGAGATGCACTTTACTCAAATCTTATATAATTCATTTGAGAAAGATATATATCCACCGAGATTTTAAAATGTTGATTCTAAAAGGTAATCTAGGAATTAATCTTATGATACTTAATATAGTTTCACAAAACACAAATTGAGTTTGTTAGGAAGAATTATGCCTTTGGTATTATATCATTTTTTTTCTTACACTGATAGTTGAACATTGTATCCCATGAAGTTTTTATAGATGGGTTGTATAACTTTTCATTGTCTAATAAGAGATTGTCTTTCAATAAATAATTTTCAATAAAGTTTCAAATTTTTTGGGTATATTAACTTCAAACCCCCATGAGACGACACTCATCTTATAGGTCAACAGTTTAATGGCTTGTTATGCATGCTAAGTGCTACTGCAAGAGCCTATGGAAGTGGCGCACTTTTGGCTACTTATCTTATCTTTCTCTCTATTTTTGGTCGATGACTAGCAATGTTTTATTTAGGGCACCCAAAAATGTTAAAATTATACTATAAATCGAGGCATGTTAATTATTAGCGTGGCCATCCCTCCGGGCTTTTTCACTCAGTCTCGGGGGTTTCTGGTCGAAATTTTGTGAATGATCCCATCGAAATTTTGTGAATGATATCATAAATAGAGGCATTTTTTGTTGTGAGAAAATTTGTTGAATGATCCCGTCGAAATTTATAGATGTAACCCTCTTTTTCTTTATTTTCGGTTTTTATAGAAAATAAAGTATGTGAAATATAACTAATAAATGATGAGATGTTAATGTATATGTTCTATAAAAAAGATAAATTGATAATTTATATAACTATTGCGAAAATAAAGAAATTTAAAGAGAGAATGATGTTTTGACCTTCTTTGGAGACTTTAGGCTTGATCTTGATCCTTTATGAGATCCCTTAAAAATTGAAATTAATGTTGAATGAGAGAAAAGGAGAATTTTTCTAGATTGAGTATTATAATGATTGGAGAAAAGGAGAATTTTTCTAGATTGAGTATGAAATATAGAAATGGATTTTACACAAGGAAACTCCGCTCATTACATAAGAATGTTGCTAAGATCGCTGATATTGATGGATCTGAGGTCTCCTTGGGAGTGATCTCATTCCCTCCTTATATAGGGTAGGGGAGTTCTTATCATCATATCCCTAGCCCTATCAATAAGCAGGTGACCCTAAACATACTACCGATTGGAAGGGAAATGGACCTGCTAGTCGATAGTCTCGTACAGATTTTTCAAAAAAATGGTCATAGAATGCAATTAGTAAATCAAAATCATACACGGGGCATACCATTAAAAGAGTAATTCAGATGGCTTCCAGAGTCCTTCGGGTCGCTCCCAGGTCCAAGAGTTGACTTTGGGTCAAATGGGGCTCGAAAATGATCTTCGGTCCTTTGGACAGAAATCATTGAACGATAATGGATCGTTCGTCCAAATCATAAGTCAGAATAGTGCATGGGGCATACCATTGGAAAGGCAGTGCAAGGAACTTCAATGTTCTAAAGAGCTTCTCTCAGTTCGGAGAGTTAACTTTGGTCAAACTGGGCCCAAAACACTCGATGACCTTTCAGAGTAAAATGGATTATTCATCTGTACAGTAAATATGATCCATGCATGGGGTGGAACATTGGAAAGGGTATTAAGTGACCTTTGAATATTCATTCAGCCTCGTTCGAGCTAAAGGGTTGACTTGTCAAACAGAACTCGAGAGCGCCCGTCAGTCTCTGAATTAGTTTTCGAGGGGCAACAGATCATTCGTCCAAAAGGTTATGCTGCTTGATGCACGGGGTAGACCATTTGAAAGGGGTTTTAGTGCTATTCGGGGATATATTGATCTTTCGCTCAAATTAGGACCCGTGAGCGCTCGGTGGCCTCTAGATCGATTTTTATAGTAAAATGGTTTATTCGTCCGAATTGTTATGTTTATTCATGCACGGGGTTAGACTATTGTAAAAGGTATTCAGAGCCCTTCGAATATTCATTAAGCTTTTACTTTAACGATGGAATTGATTGGAGTCAGACGGGTCCTAGAAGATCACAATTACTTTAAGATTGGTACTCGAAGCATGACCTAGGGTTTGTAGTGAATTGGGGGGGTCTAGGGACCTAAGGAGAGACTTAGGGGATTCTAGAATGTGGTATCTATAGAGACCCTTGATGGATGAGCATGGAATAAGTGAAAGACGTTGAATAGACACCATATTATATTTTGGGAAAGAGGTCGATTCTGAGGATAAAAAAGGATGAGGATGACCAATTTAGAGGGTCGAGGTCATTTTTTAGGACCTAAGGTAATTTTGGGGATAGACGATTATGTGGGTCGAGGTAAATTTTGAGGATCTAAGATAGGAGTGAACAATTTTGAGGGTCGAGGACAATTCTAAGTACCTTAAGTTGGAGTGACCAATTCTGAGGGTCGAGGTCAATTATGAGGACCTTAAGTAGGAAGCGATCAATTATAAGGGTCAATGTAAATTTTGAGAATCTTAAATAGGAAGCGATCAATTTTGAATGATGAGGTCAATTCTGAGCACCTTAAGTAGGGTGCGACCAATTCTAAGGGTCGAGGTCAATTATAAGGACCTTAAGTAAGAAGCATACAATTCTAATAGTTGAGGTGAATTCTTAGGACCATAAGTGGGGAGATACCAATTCTGAGTGTCGTGGTCAATTCTGAGGATCTTAAGTAGGGAGCGACCAATTCTGAGAGTCGAGGTAAATTATGAAGAACTTAAGTAAGGAGCGACCAATTCTAAGGGTCGAGGTCAATTTCGAGGACCTTAAGTGGGTAGTGACCAATTCTGAGGGCCGAAGTCAATTTTGAGGAGCTTAAGTAAGGCGCGACCAATTCTGAGGGTCAATGTCAATTCTGAGGAAATTAAGTTGGAACAACCAATTGTGAGGGTCAAGGTCAATTCAAAGGACCTTAAGTTAGAGTGACCAATTCTGAGGGTCCAGTTCAATTCTAAGGACCTTAATTTGGAGCAACCAATTATGAGGCTCGAGATCAATTATGATGACCTTAAGTAGGAGTGACCAATTATGAGGGTCAAGGTCGATTTTGAGGACCTTAAGTAAGGATAACTCTCAAGGGTAATCTTGAATTTTATTAGGGAAGAGATATTCGTCTGGGGATTATGTCCTTTTGATAAGTGATAGCTTTACTAGGGAAGCTGAAATTCTTTGTTCAAAAATTCCGCTTAGGGAGACAATTGATATATTAAAGCTTTGGAATTCCATTTGGGAATGCCTTACTCGGGAGAGTCATGTAGCTCTACTTGGGGGAATTGGAATTTTTCTAGGAAAGAGTTTTATTTGGGAACTCCTGCTAGGGAAACGGGTAGCTCTACTGAGGAGACTTTGATTTCTGTTGGGTTTGAGATTTTGGGAGTTCGCTACGGGTGAGATGATTTTTTGGATTTTAAGTAGGGGAAAAAATATGGCATTAATCCATCTGGGAATTTGGGAGCTTGAAAAATGAATTTGTTGGTGAAGAAATGTTCCAATATTTTTGGCAATTTTAGGAATTTTTAGATTTTCCTAGCATTTTTTGGGATTTTTTGTACGAAATTTCAAGGGGTATCCTATCGGCAGGTTGTAAGGTTTGCCAAATGGAAATGGTATGGACTTTTGGATTGACTAGGGAAGGATAAGGGATAATGCTAATTGGCAGGTGTCACGAGACTGCCGATCGGCATACGCCTTAGCCTTCTATAAAAAGGGGCGAATTATCTTCATTTTTCACAGCTTGCATCTTTCTTATCTTCCAATTCTCTCTTCGGTGATCTATTTCTGCGTTCTTTCTTCTTTTAAGATTTGAAATTACAGATTTTCAAGAACTGAGACCCACATGGCGTGGCTAGGTGTTGACGATTGGACTCACTTGGAGTGGCAGGACAGGTTCCCTTAGCGTTGGGTAAAGAGAATGCTTTTGATTTTTTCGAGCCTATTGCCAATAAGCAAACTCTTTTACACTATCCTTTGCACCATCTATCGTCTAGGGTACGGAACCCTGAGGGTTATGTAAGAATCACATGACTTTTGGCATTCCGTTTTGCAATTTTTCTTTGTATTTTCTAAATTTTGACGGAACATTTATTCCTCTTTGAGAAACTGACATTGCTGTGATGACTCTTCGCTCTCGGGGGACGACGGAATTTAGAGATGTGTGGGACCATCTTCCTCCGGTGGTGCGTTGGATGGTTTCTTCCGCTAGTTTTAGTAGTCTCATATCTACATTGGATGAGGCATCCCTCTCGATGCCTGTTCAATGCGCTCTGAGACAAAGGTGGTGGGATATTACCCACACCATTCGTTTAGGTTTTGAGGGGATGACAGTGACCCCTATTGATGTACAGCAGTTACTGGTTATAGACTGTGAGGGGACTCAAATAGAGGTGGACCGAACCATGAGGTTACACCAGCGGTGTTGGTGATGTTAGACGAATAGTATTGGGGGACTCAATCCGTACATCTCTTTTTCGAGAGATTTGGTTGAGTCAACAGATTGACGAGACCAACGGGCTACAGGTTCGTTAGATGGCTCACTTATTTATTTTTTTGTTGTTGTGATAATTTTGGTGGCATCGAATGACAACGTCATCCACTTATGGTTTCAATCATACTTGAGGGTATTTTTGCAAATCCCTCCCTTTGACTGGGGGAGTTTGATTTTGTCTACCCTTTACTCATCTTTGGATTCTTTCAGCTAATGTTGTCGGCAAACTTTTACTCGAGCCACGTATCATCTGGAGATAATTTTCTTTTTGCATTTTTCCAATTTGTATTTTCTTTCATTTCCTTTTTTATTCCTGATTGATGACTCTTATACTTTTGCTGATGTGGTTCTGTGAGGTGATTTGGATCAATGCTCATTTCATTAGTTTACGTGATGAGTCAGTGGGGAGTTTCTACTGTATGTATCAGTGGTGAAAGTCCAATTGGCAGTTGAAGAGATCTCTTTCCATGGATACGGTGCATCAGGTCTTGAATTCCCTAATTAGCGTCTAGGTTATCTCTTTTTTTTACTTGAGTCCTTTTCTGTGGCATTTCATCTGTGAAGGTATTGACTTCATCTTGATAAAATGTAGGTGGCCTTCTATCCCTCAGGGATAACCATACAACACACGGGGGTGATCGGAAGTAATGTGTAGATGCGTTTGCTACTGGCACACGAGTTTGACTACTCTTGGTATCTGGGAGATAGAGTAGTCTGACAGATTGTGGAGGCCTTGGTGGCGGCCCCACTAGCGATGCCCCCAAGGTATATAAGGTATGTTTAAGAGATGTCGGAGGAGGCCTTGGTGGTGGCGATGAGAGGTGAGCCCTACTCATTGTATACGGACACGGTGGTAACCTACGACTACCTTGACTTTGTGACGAGATGGCCGATGCCATTATGTATCTACGATGTGGTGAATATGCCTCCACCTCTTATATCTTTAGGTAGGGGTACGAATCAGGCAGGGGTTCTGCTCACAACATTGGTGGTGCATCGACTTCAGTAGCGGTGGCGACGTCAGAGGTTCCCTTTCTCCGTCTTGCTCCTCCCTAGTAAAATATTAAACTTCTCGGGGTAGGATCGATGAGTATGAGGCATTGCCCTAACGTGTTAGATGGCGGTTCTAGGGTTAACGAAGGACGTTCTCCAACTATAGGTATATTTTTTCCTTTGTCTTTTGTTTTTATATTTATCTTTTGCTTGAGATTGACTGATTTTCACTTTTTCTATTTTCTTGCATCATGTCGGGGTGTCGACTAGTGACTGAGGGACATCTGGGACTGGGTGGCTTTTGCGACAGCTCATACTTGGGATTCGATCTCGATTCCTTCTTGTCTCGTGACATTTGCTTCTTTTGAGGAGAGATCTGGATCTGGTAGCAGAATCTCTTCAGCACATTTCTAGGGGAAGCATACATGTCAAAGGGATGGGAGATCATAGGGGAGAGAGAGAGAGAGAGAGAGAGAGAGAGAGAGAGAGAGAGAGAGAGTGTGCGTGTGCGTGTGTGTGTGTTTGTGTATGTGTATGTGTGTTTGTGTGTGTGTGTGTGAGAGAGAGAGAGAGAGAGAAAGAGAAAGAGAAAAGAAGGTTTGGGGTATTGGAATGAGTCCTCTTGTTTTTTTCTTCTGCAAATAAATGTAGTGATGGAAACACATATATATGGAATGAATGTTGTTTATTTATTTATATTTGTTTTAAATGATTTAATCTACATGCACTTTTCACTTTGTTTGCTCAGACCATAAAGAGGACCGAAATTATTTTAAAAGAGAGTTTTATTAAAACATGATGAGTTAAAATATAAGGAGAGTGAAATTCTAAACTCTTTTGGGATGAAAATTGAGTTTTTTTTTTTTGACAAAAAAAGAATAAAGGAATTTTCTAGAAATGGGGGGATGTTGATGGGCATGCCCCTTATCCTACTTATCGGAAGGTTAATTCAGTCAAATCACTCCACAAATTTGATTTCACTTTCTTCAGCTACTTTGTCCTTGATGGGGTAGTGTTTCATCAAAATTTTGCAGGACCCTTATTTTTAACCAACTTTTTCAAGTATAAAAGGGTTCAGGTGGAGGGGTTTTCCTCACCCATTCACATCTTCTTTCTCTTGCTTGTTTCTTGTCTTTTGTTTTGTTACTTCCAAAATGTCCCGTCATATAAGTTCTGAATTTTCCTCTTATATTGATAACTTAGAGGATATTTGTTCATACAATGTAGACTATGATGCCTTCAACCTGCCCCGGCTTTTTTTGTGGCGTAAGCGGCCCATCGACTGGAACATAGTGACGACGATTGTATAATTCTGGTACATTGAGGATTATGTTTTTTGTTTTGGCTTGGATGAGTTCTACCCGACTTAAAAGCAATTTGTTGTTATGTTGGGTGTTAACTCTAGTGTGGCAGGGGCCATGCCTGAATTCTCTTGGTCTCCTCAAGAACTGTTGGAAAATTTTCTCCATACCTCACCCTCGACATTTCAGTCATTGCTCACTGAAGGAATGATCTCCCTCCCAGTTGTGTTGTGTTTTGTGCGTCTATGGGATGCCAATGATTCGGGCTATGCCGGAGCCATCACCCTTGGCTTAACTTCATCCTTACTTTGCTACCATTACTGCTTGGATGTCATATCATCATAATCCTGCAATAGTGATATTGGTAGAGACCTTGAACGGTCTAGATGCTTGATGGGAAGACCATTCTGATTTGTGGAGAGGTATCCTTATTATGTTGTTCATGTGATTGTCTAAATATTTCTCTTAATGGTCCCCTTGAATGTCCCTTAACAGTTGTGCTGAATTTTTTCACTCGCTATATCATCAGTCTTTGTCGAATAAAAAGAGATAAGAGGAGTCGTAGTGCGCCGAGATTTTGGACTAGGGGTAGAATTTCTTAAGTCAGTCCAGGTTAACTCGTCGATCCATCTCTTCTCTATCAAGTTCACTAAGCATAGTGGTGCCACCGAACAAGATCTTATTCACGATGTAGGGGCCACTCTAGTTTGGCTTGAATTTACCTCTGGGGTCCCAGACGGGTTCAATGATTTTCTTAAGGGCTAAGTCCCCTTCTTGGATACCATAGTCATTTACTCTCATGTTAAATGATCATGATATTCAGTGATGCCAGTATTTTTCATTGACCTTGCTTTCAAACATAACTCCTATTGAAGGTATTTCTAGTTCAATGGGTAGGACTTCTTCCATGTCGTATACCAAAGATTAAGGGGTAGCCCCATAGGGCATAAGGGAACTGATCAGCCCAATCTTGGCAACTCTAGGTCGTCTTTCTAATGATTGTTTTAAGGTTTTTATTAGCGGCTTCAACTGCACCGTTGACTTGTGGTCATTATAGAGAAGATTTGTTTCTCTGAATCCCATACTCGTCGACCAATTCTATGACTTCTGACTCAAATTGTAACCCATTATCTAACAATAGCTCGTGCGGGATCCCATATCAGTAGATGATGTTCTTTCGAATGAACTTGGCCACCTTGTTGGCATTCATCATTGCGTATGACTCATCTTTGACCCATTTGGTGAAGTAATCAATGGGAATCAGGATGAACTCGTTCCCATTGGAGGATTTGAGTGTAACTTCCCTATGATATCGATGCCCCATGTGGAGAACAGATAGGGAAAAGTCATATTGTATGATTCCCACGGAGGCAAGTGCTGGAGATTGGAAAACTGTTGGCATTTAAGGCATCTCCGAACATAGGTGGTCCAATCCTAAACCATGGTAGTCCAATAATAACCCTCTCGGATAATCTTATTGGCAAGCATATGGAAATTCATGTGGGGTCCACATTCCCCGCTATTGATTTTTTGCATCATTTCTTCAATGTCATCCCCAGCGATGCAGTGTAAATGAGTTCCATCCAGGATTCTCTTGAACAATGCTTTACCACAAACAATGTACTGGGCAACCGGTTTGCAAATGGTTGCTCATTTTTTCTTGTTGGCATCTTGGGGGACCTACCGTTATTGAAAAGGCATCATATGTCATTATACTAGAACTCGATAATATCAAGATCCTCTTCTATGATTAGTTTGATATGGTATCAATGGGTTGGTTTAGCCTAATTTTGTAGTAGAAAGGGGCCATCATTATTCCTTCGGGCATGTCAACCATGGAGGCTAAAGTAGCAAGGACATCAGCCAAGTTGTTCCTTGTTTGGGGTAAGTAATGGAAGGTGATATCTCAAAATTGGGAGGTCAACCTCTTCTAGGTGGACGTGGAAGGGTAAGAGCATTTCATCTTTAACTTTCCATCTTCAAAGAACCTGGCCGATAATGAGGGCAGAATATCCGTAGACATCTAGGCATAAGATTCCTTTCTTGAGAGAGATTTTGAATCCTACGGTGCATGCCTCATATTCGGTCATGTTATTGGTGTAGGGAAAATCTAGTTTGATGGAAATGGGAGTATGGGAATCATTAGGGGCGATCAAAAGTATCCCAATTTTGTATCCTTTCTTATTGGAAGTGCTGAGAAAGATCATTTTCCACCGGAGGTCTTCTTAAGAGACGCAAAGGATATCTTTGTCTTGGAATTCAGAGATCCAAACGTCGGCTTCTTCCATAGGGTGGTTAGCAAGCTAGTCAGAGATGGATCTTCCTTTCATGGATTTTTGAGTGGCATACATAATATGGAACTTGGTTAGAAGTATTAACCATCAGGCCATCTGGCTAGACAAGGAAGGTTTCTCAATAAGTTTTGGTAGGATCCATTCGGGCCACAAGTCTGATGGGAAAAGCGAGCATGTAATGCTATAATTTTTGAGTGACCTAGACAATGGAGACACATGCCTTCTCCAAGGTAGTGTAGTTGACTGTGTATCCAACCAATTTATAACTAGCGCAATAGATGGCCCTCTCTTTGAAGGATTCTTCAATACATTGGGCTAGCAGAGCCCCAGCTGTGGTGTCTGTTACGGTCAAGTATAGGAGTAAAGGAAAACCAGGTTATAGTGGCATGAGTATCGAAGGTCGGAATAGATATTTCTTCATCAAATCAAGGGATTACTCATAGTCTTCGTTCCAGACTTTGGTTGAATCCTTACAGAGGAGTTTGAAGATGGGTTCACAAATAGAAGTCAACTAGCAGATGAACCGAACAATATACTGTAATTTCCCTAAGATTCCTCAGACTTGTTTCTCTGTTAGGATGGTGGCATTTTGAGTATGGATTTTAGTTTGGCAGGATCTTCTTCAATCCCCATTTTTCCAATAATGAATCCCAAGCGTTTTCCTTTGGTAATGCCAAAAACACATTTATGCGGGTTAAGTCTCAGCTGGTATCGCTGTAGTCATTTGAAGAACATTTGGAGAGTATGAACATGACATTCCTGAGTCTTAGACTTGATGATCATATCATCCACATATACCTCGACTTCTTTGTATATCAGATCATTCAATATGGTTGTGGCAACCCTTTAGTAGGTAGCCCCTGCATTTTTTAGACCGAATGGTTTTTTCTTGATGATGAGGGTGAATCTTGATCTGATTGTATCCGATAAACCCATCAACGAATAACTTGAGAGCAAGACTCATCATGTTGTCTACAATCATGTCAATATTGGGTAGCATATAATCATCCTTCGAAAAGGCCTTGTTCAAATCTTGATAATCAATGCACATGCAAACCTTTCCTCTTAATTTTGGCACAATCATGATGTTGGCTAACCATGTGGGATATTAAATCACTGGAATAAAGCCTATGTTTGACTGTTTGACCACCTCTTCCTTAACCTTGAGAGACCATTCGATGCGGAGATTTTCCAGTTTCTGTTTGAACGGTTTGCATTCTAGGAGAGTTAGAATTTTGTGTTGAGCTATTTCGGGATCAATACTGGGCATGTCATCATAGGACCATGCGAAGACATCCACAAATTCCTTCATAAGCTCTTTAAGTTGTGCGCGCTCATGCTCGTCAAGGGTGGACCCTATACTAATCTCGCACAGTTGGCTAATAGAACTGAGATTAATAATAATAGTTTAATCTTCATTAATTTGAATGTGATTATGTTGTTTGTCATTAACCTTATTACATCAGTTAAGAATTGTTCATTTGCAAAATCATCATCATCAAGAGTTTTATTATAATCAAGATAATTAATGCAAGTCACAACAAGATACTCAAAATCTTCATTTATTTACTTTTGGGGATAAACAATGTTGAGAACCTCATTAGAAGGATGCCTTGATTATATTGTGATCCTAACAATGAGGAATTACAAAAGAAGAATAAATAAGATAAACATTTGGGTTGAGATGAATTTCAATGGGTGGAACCGATACATCATTCCAGTTGAGGAGGGGTATATTAGTAGATTTTATCAGGACGGGTGGATATGAAGATGTAGCATCTGAGTGGATCATGCAGAGTGTCATCCCTAGTGTTTGTAAATTAAATGAGTCCTCAGAGTCGCTTCCCTTGAATCTTCGATAACCGTTGTAGTCTTCTCAATAAGATGTTGCACATGATGTTGGGAACTTTCAGCCCCTGAGTAGCTATCTTGAAAAAAGATCTCCATTCATGGCTTCATCTTCTTATCCACATAATCATACCATGGTTCAGGAAATCCACAAAATGGAAAATTTTCACCTTTTTTATTGATCTCCCATTCAAGGAATCCCCTGAGACAATCTTGTAATTTTCTAACCTTCTCTTTAACCGAGGTTGGAGGAGCATTCAGAGTTACTCTGATGATAGTTGATAACCCTTGACACATGGAGGAAAGGCCTTATTCACTACTATGGGTTCCAGTATTCCCTATTATCATTATCCTAGCCCTAGTTCGAGCATGAAGTGGATATTATTGAAAATATGTATTATATTGATATTGTCATGAGAGTTATTCTTTGGACAGACTCTATTTTTGAAATCATCCCTTGCTGGGAGTCAAAGTGGTTCGACTCGAAAACCTGACAGAAGCATATCATTCTCCCTATGTTGTACTCTTGTACTGGATTACTGGTGCTTGCCTTCTCACTGTTATCATCGCCGCCTAAGATTGTGATGACCTGCCCCTTGGCGAAGAAATTCAGTTTTGGATGGAGATAGGAAGACACCCCCTTGATGTTATGGAGCTACGATCGACCGAGCAATAAATTAAAAAGAGATAGTATGTTGATGACTTGGAACTCAGCGAGATTCATGGGTCCAACCCCTATTGTAAACTTTATGGACACCATCATCTCCCAATGAGTATTGTCATAAGAACGCACCCCGATGAAAGTTGGAGCAAGGTCGCTTACTTTCAAACCGAAGAACTTGAGGGTCCTTAACGGGAAAAGATTAAGTGTTGACCCGTTATCGATGAACGAAAGAGGGACTGTCTTTCCCATAATTTTGACAGAGATATTAAGAGCATAGTTATGATTTGGACCAAACTTAGCGATTCCTTCCTCAGAGAAGGAGAGCATTCTAGTAGAGGTTAGAGACCCTACCAAGTTCACGGCTTCTTCCAGAGTGGTAAAAGGAGGAATTTTGGGTCCGGTAAGTAATTTAATCAAGGCATTTCGATGCAGTTGGGAAGACATAAAGATTCCATATAGAGTGATGTTAGCCTGAGTTTTCTTCAACCGATTGAGGATTTTTCTCTTCTCGATGGTCTTTTTCGGCATGGGGAGTTTCTCGAAAATACCTTTTCCATTATTTGTTGCTACTAATTGAGGTTTTGGACTGGAAGTGCCTCCTAGATCTAGTCATATGGTTCACAAAAGAGGGGAAAAACATAAACCCTATTTCTTTATCCATCTAGAGTTGTTCGACCACTTTGTTGATCTCCCCTAGTATATATTCAAACAATAACATCCCACATGCACTCATCACCGGGTTAGACTTTTCCTAGCTTGGATCTTCATTTGAACTATCACATTCATCCCCCTATTAGGTGGCAACGAGGTCATCCTTCCAAGAGAAGTTTATGCATTTTATAACCTCATTGGCCTCTCCATAAAGATACTCCCACTCAACGGGGAGATTTAAAAGTGAATGGACCAAGAGCCCTTGTAGTTTCAAAGCATCAAGTAACTCAGATGTACTGCAAATTTTATCAATTTATCGAAACAAGTCTGCTATAATCTGGATGACATCATCTAAACTGACTTCGTTAGCAGGTACTACCCAATTATCTGACTCGCGAGCTAATTTTCGGGCTTCCATAAATAATGTGCTGAATTTTTGGCAATCAATGGTAATTTTCGGGGGAAATTTCATCCCAAACTCTAGGAGAGGTTTAGTACCACGTTAAATTCCATATCATTTGTTCTAGATTGGGTTAAATAAAAAATACATGCTTTTGCAAGAACTGGCAGGGCCTGATCGGCAAAACAGGTTGGGTGTAAGAGAAAATATGGGCAAACTTTAAGGGGTTTGGGTGAATATATAGGCATTATGGGAGATTTACTAGGTACAATCTAGGTAGATGGGTTAAATTATGGGTCTTCTTGTAGGAAGATGGCATTTTCATGGTTTTGAAGTGGGTTGTGAGTAGTGTTTGGCTTAGGATTGGCCGGTAGGGTGATAACACCCTAGTCAATCAGACCTTGGATTATATTTTGAAGATGGAATCATTGATTAATGGTATGGTTGCATTTTGGTGAAAATCATATTGGGCGTCGGGTTTGAAATCTTTAGGAAGGGGGTTTGGTAATGGACGAGGGTCCAATCACTTGATGAGATTTTGGCTTAATAAGGCTTGGTAGACTTTGAAGAGGGGACCATGAAGCTCGGTGTATTCTTTTGGGAATGGGTTAAGATGACTTTAAGGTGCCTGTTGATACCAAATTTAGTCTGCTGACATGGCTCAATTGAGTGAAGACACGTGGCAATCTGCGTGGCAATAACAAACACTTTCGAACAACACCTCGACCCACTCAGATACTCCGAGCAATAAATGTTCTCCGAGGAACCATACTGCAACGAGGAACTCTGCTTCCCCGATCAACCCTGATGCTCCGACCAATAAGAGTTCTCCGAGGAACTTTAATACATCGAGCAACTTATGAGTACCAATCTACTTAGGCGGTCCGAGCAGCTTAGGCGGTCTGAGCTGCACCTCGAACAGAGCATTAATTGCAGGATAACCAACAGATTAACTACGCATTAAATGCTTATTATTATCATACAGATGTATACGCCTAATGAATAACTATGTACTACCCTTTCACATGTACAGCCTGAGGGCTATAAATACATTGTACCATCCTCATTGTAAGAGGACCAGAATTTCTTGATAAAACTTGTAATCAAGAATTCCCAACAGTCAGCAATAACAGAAACAGTGGACGTAGGCCATTCTTATAAGGCTGAACCACTTTAAAATTTCTTTGTCTCACTTTATTTTATATGTGATTAAATAATTAGATATCATCTAGTTTTTTACATCAACAGATTGGCGCCGTCTGTGGGAAACGACTGGTAATATCATTTTTCATCAAAAACAATTCATTACAAATGGCTGATAATCCAGAACCCAGCAATCGAAACGCTGAAAGCCCTCCAAATCCATCTGCTCCGCCAAACGTTCCAGATCTGGCTGGAATGATGACAAATCTAGCCCAGGGCCAGACAACCATGCAAGAAACTATGCGACAACTCATACAAACCCTTCATGGCGGAGTTTCGACCCATTCAGGACATCGAAGTGTTCAAAGAAATACCCGGTTACTTTCTTCGCGTACTAGGCATACCAATTCATATCGTACTGAGGAGTCTGAAGGTTTTTCTTATCAACCTGGACGAACTTCTTCAGTACGAGCCACAGATACTGAATAACATATCACTCTCTCTCCAGAAAGGACTAGTGCGCTAGAAAGATTTAGCAGGGTATCTCCTTTTGATCGATTAGGTCCTAGGAGGAATAAAAGTCCTCCTAAGGCTGCGTCGAGGAGTTTTCGACGACCATAAGACTTAAGGGAAGGATCTGCCCAGTCGCGACTAGCTGCTCGTCAAGATAGATCCCAGGAAGCCACATCAACGTGACTAGTTGCTCAAACCAACAGGCCCGAGGAAAGAAACGATGCGTGGAAAGGCTCTATTCAAAGGCTGGAAGACAGACTAGGGGAAATAACCAAGGACAAGAACCCCTTACAACGAACTTTTGTTCAAGGGACACCCTTTGTCCATGCCATTGGGAATTTTCCCACACCGTCAAAGTTCAAAGCACCTGTTGTGACTCCCAAATATGATGGAAAGACCGACCCTGTTGTTCATATAAAACAATACCAAGCTGCAACCGACATCTATGTTGTTCCAGATGAGATGAGATGCAAAGCATTCTCGGTAACTCTTACCGGATCTGATCAAATATGGTATAATAATCTTCCTCGGGGTAAGATCTCAACTTTCTTTCAATTGGCCGAGTTATTCATTGGGAATTTCTGTTTTGGGGCAAAGCTAGTTGAACGAGTAGCGCATTTGTTTAGTGTTAGACAAAAAGCTGGTGAGAGTACCAGAGATTATATAACTCGTTTTAATAACGAGAAGCTCGAAGTCATTGATTATGAGGAAAAGACAGCGATTACCGCCTTGATGAGTGGACTACTGCCTAACAAGTTGTACTACATTTTGGCCAAAGATCCACCTAGAACCATGTCAGAACTGATGGGAAAAGCGACCAAGATTATGAATACTGAGGAGGCTATGGCTGCGAAGAAGAATATGGATGCCAAAGAAACCAAGGTGGAAAGTGATAAAGCTAATAAGAAAGAGCATAAGAATAATGGTAGTGACAAACACTCAAAAACAAGGTCGTCATGGGAAGTATTGAAGAAATTTGATAATTATACTCCGTTGAAGAAAAACATCAACCATGTTCTAAAAGAAATCAAGAACAACGAGGAATTAAACTGGCCAGAGAAAATGAAGGCAGACCCTGACAGGAGGAATAAGGAAAAATATTGTGAGTTTCACAAAGATCATGGCCATATGACCAAAAATTGCATAGTTCTTCAGAATGAGATTGAAACACTCATCAGATGAGGAAAACTGGCAAAGTATGTTGATCATAGAAATGAAAGAAAAAACAGCGACCGAACAAGAGAATGGTCTAGATCTACTCATCGAGCAGAGGAGAACAAGAAAAGAGACCATGAGGTTGATTTAGAAGACGACCCCGATCTTCCCAAGAGACCAAGACAGCCAGAACGTGAGGTATTTTCGATACGCTTTGGGTCATTTAATTGTAATGTTATTACAGGTGGAGATGCAGGAGGAGGAGACCTTACTGCAAAGAGAAAAGCTTACCTCTGTGAGGCTCAAGCTTGCTCATATATTCAACGAATAAATCTAGCTGAGGAGGATCGTCCTAGAAAGGTAAACAAAGAAAAATTAGTCATTGGTTTCTCAAAGAATGACCTCGCAGGTATTCTATATCCTCATGATGACCCATTGGTGATCAAAATGAGGATGAAGGAAGTGATGATTTTAAGAGTACTGGTAGATAATGGTACCTCGGCAGACATCATGTTCTACTCGTGCTTCGACAGTTTAAATCTAAAACTATCTCAACTTGAGCGTTATCACAGACCCCTCCTGGGTTTTTCTGGTGAGAAAGTTTTTCCACTTGGGACGATCAAGTTGGATATATTCATTAGTACATGGCCTTCTTGTCGAACAGAAAGAATATGCTTCTTCTTGATGGATAAGAATGTTCAATCAGCATACAATATCATCATGGAAAGAGTATGATTGAAGAAGTTCGAGGCTGTACCATCTACGGTACATCAATTCCTAAAATTTCCAACAAATTTTGGAGTAGGAGTTGTGAAAGGTGATCAGAAAGTAGCTCGGGAATGCTATTATTCATCCGCCGAGCAAGAGGAACTGGAGGAATCAAGGAAAAAGGCTACTACCTATCAAGTGGATGAAGGTGCAAAAATTAAAACATTGGATCCTAGAGATGAGTCGCAACGCGTGAAGGGTCAAGTGGTGGAAGCTACTGAAAACATCATTCTGGACGACGAGCACCCTGAACGAACTACTCAAGTAGGTTCGTCATTAGAAGCCTCACTAAAACAGAAATTGATAACTTTCCTAAGAAGCAGAAAGCAAACTTTTGCGTGGAGTCATGAGGATATGCCCGGGATACACCCAAATTTCTTATGTCACGAGCTCAATGTGAATAAGGAGATCAAGCCTGTGAAGCAGAGAAGAAGAGTATTCAGTCCCGAGAAGAATCATGCTATACAGGAGGAAGTCGAGAAGCTCCAGAAAGCTTGCTTTATTGAAGATGTTAAATATCCAGACTGGTTAGCAAATGTGGTAATGGTGAAAAAGAAGAACAACAAATGGAGGATGTGTGTAAACTTCACCGACCTCAACAAAGCATGCCCAAAGGATCACTTTCCGCTGCCCCGAATTGATCAACTAGTGGATGCTACCTCGGGACACGAGCTGTTGAGCTTCATGGACGCTTATTCTGGTTACAATTAGATTAAAATGAAACCTGAAGACAGGGAGAGTACTCCTTTCATTACCCCTAGGGGAACTTATTGTTATAATGTTATGCCTTTTGGTTTGAAAAATGCAGGTGCAACATATCAGCGGCTGATGAACAAAGTGTTTACAGATAAAATCAGTTGCAATATGGAAGTCTATATTGACGATATGCTGACAAAGGGCAAGAAAGCTGTTGATCATCTAGTTGACTTAGGCCAGACCTTTGATCAACTAGATAAATATCAAATGAAGCTGAACCCGACGAAGTGCATATTTAGAGTACGAGAAGGCATGTTTCTCGGGTACATTATCAATCAGCGAGGCATTGAAGCTAACCCTGAAAAGATCAAAGCTCTGTTAGGGCTGCGATCCCCAACGACGAAGAAAGAAGTGCAAAGTCTTACAGGATGAGTAGCAGCACTCAACAGATTTTTATCGCGAGCAACTAATCGATGTCTCCCGTTCTTCAAGACGCTCCGAAAGACTTTTGAGTGGAATGATGAATGTGAGAAGGCTTTTCAAGACTTGAAGAAATATTTGGGAGCACCTCCACTGTTATCCAGGCCAGTGATGGGAGAAAAATTATACTTTTATCTGGCAGTGTCAGAGAATGCAGTTAGCTCGGCACTAATAAGAGTGGAGAATGGAGTACAAAAACATATTTATAACACTAGCAAAGCCTTCCGAGGAGCAGAGATCAAATATCCAAAGATGGAAAAAATTGGCACTAGCATTGATCGAGGCAAGCAGAAGAATGAGGCCATACTTCCAGGTTCATACTATAGTCTTATATACCGATATGCCATTGAGGCAAGCTCTTCATAAACCAGAAAAATCAGGAAGATTGATGTATTGGGCAATAGAGCTCGGTGAATATGATATAGTTTATGAACCCAGATCATCGCTAAAAGGGCAAGCGGTAGCAGATTTTATAGCAGAGTTCACCTATCCTGATACCCCCGAGGAGCAAAAGTTGCTCACTGATCAACCTGTGGATGTTACAGAATCATCAAATGCAAGCCCAGACCAACTTACCTTGCTAAAAGAGCAAGTAGATGTTACAGAATCATCAAATTCAAGCCCAGACCAGCTTAGGTTGGTAAAAGGGCAAGAAAAGATGATCGACGAACAACAAGAAATATCAGGAGATGGTGAAAGGAAGCAACAAATTTTCCACTGAGGAACTCTGTCAGATCAAAAATTTGAAGACGAGTTACCTATATCAATTTTATATGTGGATGTCTCATCTTGCGCAACAGGCTGTGGCGTAGGGATAGTTTTGAACAGTCCGGACGAGGTCGACATGGAATACGCCCTACATTTCCAATTCAAAGCTACGAATAATGAGGCTGAATATGAAGCCATGATTGCAGGTCTTAGTTTGGCAAAAACCATGGGGGCAGAGCAGGTTATTGTCTTCAGTGACTCGCAATTGATCATAAATCAAATGATGGGAGTATATGCAGCCAAAGGAGAATTAATGATCAGGTATCATGCAAAGGCAAGGGGATTGGTATCATAATTTGCTGCTATTCAGCTGGTCAGAATACCAAGAATGGAGAATGCGAGGGCCGACGCATTAGCTCGATTAGCATCAGATACTCGTACCGAGCTATGAAGAACAATCCTAATTGAAATTTTAACTGGTCGGAGTATCGATGAAGATTTGTCGATGAATTTTATTACCCTTAATTTAAGACCATCTTGGATGGATTCCATCAGGGCATATATTGAGGAGGGGGAATTACCAACTGACAAACTTGCAGCTAAAAAACTGAAGTTTAAAGCTGCTCGTTATGTACTGAATAATGGTATTCTGTACAGACGAGGAATTATAGCAGGTTTGTAAAGATGTGTGCATCCCACCGAGGTGAAAGACTTGATTGAAGAGATCCATGAAGGGTCATGTGGAGCCCATGTAGCAGGTCGAACACTTTTGCAAAGGGTTATAACGCAAGGATACTACTGGCCAACGATGAAGGCTAATTATATAGCCTATGCCAAGAAATGTGACAAGTGTCAACGCTTCTCCACTATCCAAAGAACTCCCCAAGCGTTATTGACACACATTACCTCCCCTTAGCCATTTGCTATGTTGGGAATTGACTTGGTCAGACCACTTCCAACGACCAGAGGAAGATTTAAATATCTCGTCGTCGCAGTGGATTATTTTACTAAGTGGGTAGAAACTGAGCCTCTTATCGACATGACGTACGAGAAGGTGTATCAATTTATTTGGAAAAATGTCATCTGTAGATATGGTCTTCCTCATGCATTCATTACCGACCATGGAACACAATTTGACAACGAGGAGTTCACTGCCTATTGTCATCAGTCAAATATCTTGAAGATCCACTCAGCACCAGGCCATCCCCAAAGTAATGGACAAACTAAAGTAACAAACAGAACACTACTGAATGGTTTGAAGAAAAGACTGAATGACGTGAAAGCAAATTAGATCAACGAGCTACAATCAGTACTATGGGCTTACCGAACTACTCCCCTAGCAGCAATAGGGGAATCTCCATATATGCTGGCATTTGGAAGTGAAACCGTTATACTTGCCGAGTTGGGTCTTCCGACACACAGAGTACTAAATTTCAATTCCCCTATCAGCGACTTAATGAGAAGATTGGATTTAGACATGCTCGAGGAAGTTAGAGAAGAAGTAGCCATCAGGAATGCTGCTTACCAACAACGAAAAACTTTGTTCTACAACAAGAGGGTAAAGAAGTGCGACTTGAAAGAAGGAGACTATGTGCTAAAGAAAGTGATTCAAAAGCACAACAAATTGGAAGCAAACTGGCATGGACCTTACCGAGTTACAGAAGTTGTTCGACCATGAACCTACAGAATAGCAACTTTAGAAGGGCAGGAGTTTAAGAATGCATGGAATGCAGAACACTTGCGCAAGTATTATCAGTGATGTAAACTCTCAAACATTTTCGTTAGTATGAATAAAGTGACAATATTCTGTCCAGTTCTCTATTTTTTGGAAATTTTTCGCGGAATACTTGTGCTACGCATTCAGCAAAAGTACTACTCATACTATTAAGAAATACATTCCTAAAAATGCCAACTAAGGTTAGTTAGGAAGTAAATCTATTCCCGAAAATGCCAACTAAGGTTGGTCGGGAAGTAAATCTATTCCTAAAAATGCCAACTAAGGTTGGTTAGGAAGTAAATCTATTCCCGAAAACGCCAACTAAGGTTGGTCGGGAAGTAAATATATTCCTAAAAATGCCAACTAAGGTTAGTTAGGAAGTAAATCAATTCCCGAAAATGCCAACTAAGGTTGGTCGGGAAGTAAATCTATTCCTAAAAATGCCAACTAAGGTTGGTTAGGAAGTAAATCTATTCCCGAAAACGCCAACAAAGGTTGGTCGGGAAGTAAATATATTCCTAAAAATGCCAACTAAGGTTGGTTAGGAAGTAAATCTATTCCCAAAAATGCCAACTAAGGTTGGTCGGGAAGTAAATCTATTCCTAAAAATGCCAACTAAGGTTGGTTAGGAAGTAAATCTATTCCCGAAAATGCCAACTAAGGTTGGTCGGGAAGTAAATCTATTCCTAAAAATGCCAACTAAGGTTGGTTAGGAAGTAAATCTACTCCCAAAAACGCCAACTAACGTTGGTCGGGAAGTAAATCTATTCCTAAAAATGCCAACTAAGGTTGGTTAGGAAGTAAATTTATTCCCGAAAATGCCAACTAAGGTTAGTCGGGAAGTAAATCTATTCCTAAAAATGCCAACTAAGGTTGGTTAGGAAGTAAATCTATTCCCGAAAACGCCAACTAAGGTTGGTCGGGAAGTAAATCTATTCCTAAAAATGTCAACTAAGGTTGGTTAGGAAGTAAATCTATTCCCGAAAATGCCAACTAAGGTTGGTCGGGAAGTAAATCTATTCCTAAAAATGCCAACTAAGGTTGGTTAGGAAGTAAATCTAATCCCAAAAAGGCCAACTAAAGGTTAACTAAAGTTGGTTAGAAGCATTTTAAAATATGAGTATGTGAAAATGATCAATAAGTTGGTCAAGAAACAAAGTATCATCAATTTTGGTTAGTCATCAAATGATTACCACAAATTCAAGATAGTCGACAATAAGTTTTAACAAACTCCGGTTGATCGACAAATAACATAATGTTGTTATCTTTTTAACAGATATACATGCAAAAATGTAAAGTGTTTTACAACCACAAGCAAATGGCAGTCAAGATTCGCAAATAAAATTATTTCATTAAATTTGGAACAAAATACATCAATAATGAAATACAAATTTATTACATCAAGATTCCTATTCTATTGGTTTCTTCCCCTCTGCTTTTGAAACAAGTTCTTCGCCAGTAGGTGGATCATTCAAAGCATAAGGGGAATTTATGAAGTTAAGATCTTTAAGCATCCTGATGTTCATCACAGATGGTCGATCGAGTAGGTGCTCGGGACGAGATATCTCAACATTGGAATGGAGATTGTAATCACCAAGGTATTTGGAAATCAAACACCGAGGGATGGACCGAGCAGGGATCCAACTCATGTCAAGCTTGAATGGTGGCACTAGTAGGTCGAGCAGCCCAGGATTATGGTAATCCCACAGGTAATGACCCTGTTCCAGTTACAGTACACCTAAGGCATTCAACCATCCCTCTTTGTAACCCTCATTATTTGCATTTTGGATACGATCATCCAAATAGTAGAGAGCCTCATTGTAGCCAGCCAACCAGAATTCTCTGGGCTGCTTGTGGAATTGATATGTCAATCTTTCCGATTGCTCGTAGAGACTTTTTATAAAGAGTTCTTTATTCTCCAAGGCAGACTTCAGCGCAGAAAGCTGCTCGTCCAGATTCCTGATCTTCTTAGACATTTCAGCAAATTCCTGGTTCTTTTGCCATCAGTTGGAAGGCCTGGTTCTCTAGAGCAGATTAAGTTCTCTGTTCCTCGACAGTAATCCGAGCAGCTCTTGCTCATCCCCGAGGAGCTCTTGCTCATCCCCGAGTAGATGTATAAGGGCCAGCTATCCTCAAGGTTTCTAATTCATCCCTCAGGTTGGCATTTTTTACCTCCAAGAAAGAGAATCCCTCGTCGGTCACAGGGACCAAAGCGCTGGAAGTGGAAGCTGTAGACTTCAACTAAGACACCTCTCCTTGCAGGTTATTATTTTCCTGCTCTAACAACTCAGCTATATGTATGTGCTCTTCAACCTCAGCCTTCAAAGTTCTCTCCTTCACATCGTAAGTAGCAAACAGCTTATCGTATCCCTTATCAGCACTAAGTTCCTGATACTTCTTCTCGTATCCTTTGTGCAAAAGGGCTGTAGATTCTTTATATTATTGTTGAAGTTCTTCAAGATTGCCCTGGAGATCTTCAATCATATCATAGTATGCTACGTTGTTAGCCACTGCACGATCGAGCAGGCACTTCAAATACTAATAGGCTTCAATTGCTTGCTCTGAAGCACCTTGACCGAGGATGTCAATGATTTGAGCTTCACTCATGTCTAAATGACCATCTTTGAAATACTCATTGCATTGCCTTAACAGTTTTGTATCGTGAGCAGATAATAAGTCCATCCTAGCCAGAAACTAGTAAAGGAAGAAAAAGCAAGAATCAATAAGAGTACAAATAGAGCATGAAGAAGAGAATCAACAGTATGCATAAGAAAAAGTTCAAATTTTATTATATCATAAAGGAGAAGTACAAAGTTCAGAGTTACATTTGACAAAAGAAAAATAAAATAGAGAGAAATTCGAACAACTATATACCTTTTCCTTGTCTCCTAAAACTTTCTCAGGACGCTGGGACGAGGAGGTGGGTTGCTCGGATGGAACAGAGGGTTGCTCGGGAAGTGCTGGAGGTTGCTCGGATGAAGCAATGGGTAGTTGAAGTTCCTCGCCAGTGGGCTGGATAGCTGGGGGATGAGAGATTTGATCTCCCGTCACCATGGAAGATTCCTCAGAGGCAGCTTCGTCCTCTTCTTCTTCTTCAGGAGTTGGAGGGGGGGGCCGGTATGTGTCGCTGAAATAGTTCACATTTTTCATCAACTTTCATCTCTTGCAGAGCAGCGACCCACCCATATCTAAAGTATTTGAGGTTGCCATATTCCACTTGCAACATCATGGCAGGTAAACCTTTATTCCACCCTTTATCTCAGCCGACGCTGAAGGATTTTTTTACAGCCAATTTCCTTTTTGCCTTCTCCGAGGAAAGCTTCTCGGAAAGAAGACCATCAGCAGGCTTCAATTTATTCTCAACTTCCTCCTTCTGATGACTTACTTCCCGAAGTTGACCCAACTCCTCCTCAGCAGTCTTGAGCTTATTTTCAAGCTCCCCAGCATTTTTGAGCTTCCCTTCGAGCTCTTTATTCTTCTCCTCCAAATCATTTATTTTTCTCTCCAACCCCTTGGAGACCTCAATAACCCGAGCCTTCTCCTGCTCAGTCGAAGTGAGCCTCTTCTCTCAAATCACCTTGTCATCAGCATACTGCTGACGAGAATCCTTTAGGCATTGCGTCAGACCTACCAAGGCTTCCTCTACACCTGATGATGAGCTTAAAGAGTTAATAGCTTCATCTCTCTTCAGAATTGTATTAAAACAGGTCACCAAACACTACACCAAAAACAGGATTCTGGCACAGTTCAAAACCGTGCCAGATCAAATCTGTCACGGTTTTGAACTGTGCCAGAATCAGGTGTTCCAAAATGGGAATTTTTTTCTGGCACGGTTTAAAAGTGTGCCAGAATCAGCCAAACAGGAACACTTCTGGCACACTTTTAAACCGTGCCAGAATTTGATATTTCTGGCACACTTTTGGCACAGTTTTTAACTGTGCCAGATTCAGCAAAATAGGAACACTTCTGGCACACTTTTAAACCGTGCCAGAATTTGATATTTCTGGCACACTTTTGGCACAGTTTTTAACTGTGCCAGATTCAGCATAGTTTAAAAAAAAATTAGCACAGTTTAAAACCGTGCCAAAATATGATACACTTTTTCCACGGTTTTGAACTGTGCCAATTTTTTAATTAAAAAAAAATATTTGAAAGCACAAAATTCACAAATTAATAATATTGCGCGTTATTAATAAACTAATGTACATACAAACTTCAAAATATTACAAGTCTTTAATTGCTCACAGGCCCAAAAAAAATTGGGCAGAGTTTCCTCTATTTTCTGGACATTCCAAAACCTGTTAATACAAAACCTGCCTAAACAGAAAGCCCGCACGGCCACAAAATATAACAATTAACTTACAAAAGCCCTCATGGCCATAAAAGTCAATAATAAAACAACAAAAGACCATACGGTCATGACAAAAAAATGGATTCATTAATAAATCCCTTGTTGTAAACCATTGAGTTCTTTGTGTTCCACGCGAATAAAAGCCAACGATAAACTGTTATCCTGTAAAAAAAATAGAATACAAAAAAGATACGATATTAGTAACCCAATAATTTACAAAAAAAAATACTCAAAACAAAAAAATTACACATATGAATGGAAATTATTGTCATATTCACAAACCGGGAGACCCAGTTCTACGCGGTCAGTTCCTACAAGTTACATTGGTCTCGTGCGAGGTGTTCGTGCCACCAACGGGGTCGTTTGGGGGGTGGTTTGGGTTTTCACCCTTTAACGACTTGTTTTTAAGTTTGAGTGATGATTTTTGCAAATTATCGTCATACTCTCAAACCGAGAGACCCGGGACTACGCGATCAGTTCCTACAAGTTACATTGGTCCCGTGCGAGGTGTTCGTCCCTCCTACAGGGTCATTTGGGGGTTGGTTTGGATTTTCACCCTTTGACGGCATGTTTTTAACTAAGTGTTATTTCTGCAAATTATCGTCATATTCACAAACCGTGAGACCCGGGACTACGCGGTAAGTTCATACAAGTTACATTGGCCCCGTGCGAGGTGTTCGTGCCCCCTACGGGGTCGTTTGGGGGGTGGTTTGGGTTTTCCCCCTTTAACGGCTTGTTTTTAAGTTTAAGTACTGATTTTTGCAAATTATCGTCATATTCACAAACCGGGAGACCTGGGACTACGCGGCCAGTTCCTACAAGTTACATTGGTCCCGTGCGAGGAGTTCGTGCCCCCTACGGGGTCGTTTGGGGGGTGGTTTGGGTTTTCACCCTTTAGCGGCTTGTTTTTAAGTTTAAGTGATGATTTTTGCAAATTATCGTCATACTATCAAACCGGAAGACCCGGGACTACGCGATCAGTTCCTACAAGTTACATTGGTCCCGTGCGAGGTGTTTGTGCCCCCTACGGGGTCGTTTGGGGGGTGGTTTGGGTTTTCACCCTTTGACGGCTTGTTTTTAACTAAGTGTGAGTTTTGCAAATTATCGTCATATTCACAAACCGGGAGACCCGGAACTACGCGGTCAGTTCCTACAAGTTAAATTGGTCCCGTGCGAGACGTTCGTGCCCCCTACGGGGTCGTTTGGGTGGTGGTTTGGGTTTTCACCCTTTAACGGCTTGTTTTTAAGTTTAAGTACTGATTTTTGCAAATTATCGTCATATTCACAAACCGGGAGACCCGGGACTACGCGGTCAGTTCCTACAAGTTACATTGGTCCCGTGTGAGGCGTTCGTGCCCCCTACGGGGTCGTTTGGGGGGTGGTTTGGGTTTTCACCCTTTAACGGCTTGTTTTTAAGTTTAAGTGCTGATTTTTATAAATTATCATCATACTCTCAAACCGGGAGACCCGAGACTACGCGGTCAGTTCCTACAAGTTACATTGGTCTTGTGTGAGGTGTTCATGCCTCTTACGGGTCCGTTTGGGGGCTGGTTTTGATTTTCACCCTTTAACGACTTGTCTTTAAGTTTAAGTGTTGATTTTTGCCAATTATATTCAATAGTTGATTGCATAACGATAACTCAATTCAATAGTTGATTGCATAACTATAACTCAATTTAATTGTCGATTGCATAACGATAACTCAATAATTTCTTGATGCTATAGGTGGTGGAGCAGGATTATAGAAACATAAATTAGGAATATAAGTAAGGATTTTTCAGATTTGTACCTTAGAGGGAAGTACTTCAAAGCAAGGTGGTGTAGGTCGCCGGTGTCACCAATGGGAGGACAAAGGTCATTCGTCGGTGTCACCAATAAGAAGACAAACATCGTCGAGCCAATACGTAATTCCATTTTTACCAACATCTTTCAAGTTCTCTCAATGAGCTTGTTTTCCACCCCAAACTGGATACTCGGGCACTTTGATGTCATCGAGTGAAACTCGCACTTCATTCTTTCTCGACGTATGGAAGTGAACTATTCGCATACACTTTCATCTAATGTGTCCTTCATGATTGAAATGTGGCATACCGCATTCCCTTAGTAATTACCTTCATGAAAAAAACATTAAGCATTATAGATAACAATTAAAAACAAAAATATAAATATTAGAATATGAAAGTGTACTATGTTCCATTAGTAAGACCCTTTGTTGCTTAAGTCGAGGTAAGAAGTGTTCTGTATAAACATAGAAACAATTGTTAATAATTACCTTATGTTTCACAACAGTATATGTTCTATAGCTTTTATTTTCACTTTTTTGAGATGTTTTATTATATGCACATAGATAGATACATACATATACAAACATTATATATGCACATAGATAGATACATACATATACAAACCGAAGATGACGAAAACAATTGTAAACCTTGTCCATGGAGCAGGTTCATTATCGCAACGAACGAAAAGATATCGACAGACATTAAATCCCTGGAAAACAGAAGTGTATGACAAAATGTAAAGATATATAGCAAGAGCCACATGTAAAGGATCATTTTGCAAGTAACCCTACCTGAATTCCATCTTTGCGCCAACATTTCTCAATTCTATAAACCCCATCATATCGGACTACTGTTTCTGGACCATAAGAAGAACATTTCTCCTTGTGGGACCTGACCATTGACATGGGGATTTTGGCTTAAGAACAGAGAATAAGGTTAAGATATGAGGAAAAACTACAAGCCCATATGAAATGGTAAGTCAAATTGAGGCCATAAACTTTCCCAACATAATGAACAGATATTGGAAGTAATTTACACGTGCAAGTTCATAACATTAATTGAGAATAGAGGTATTCGTGTTATCTTTAAAATAATTGGAACAAAAGTAAAGTGCTAGACAAATATGTCACTAAACACAGAGACATAGTTGTATATATAGTAAAATGCGATACAATACGTCACCAAAATGATAAGTACCGGAAGGTTGTATCACAGGTAGTTATACCACAGCCGTAACGGGTTTATTTCATTTTGTATAGGTTTTTTCCTTATAAAAACTCTCTTTCATTCAAGTATTCTTATAATAACAGGATTGGAGTGGTATTAAAACACAATCTGAAAATTAGCATATTATGAAATGTGTTAGATGCAATAAAGATATTTAAAGCACTATATTGCTTGAACTTCCTGTATAGAGGGCACATATTACAAGTATTGAATATCTAAAATTAAAAGTGAATATAAAAATAAAGGGCACATACCTTCCTGTACAGAGGAACCACTCTCAGTGGTCATCATTTTGGTAGCCTCCCGGGAGTGCCACGGACTGAACACCATAAACCGATTGCCCAGCAATCCCCGCAACATGAGGAAGATGAGCCCCCTATTGTCTACATTCCATCCCTGTAGTTTTTTTCATGGAATATGATATACACATGGAGTATGAACCCGATCGATGCTATATAAAGATCATATGGCGATTGGATTATTTGAAATCACAAAACTAAGCAAAAGTAACGGCAGGACAAAAAAATAGCATAATTATTAGAAATCTTTTAAATAGATTACAACAAACAGTTGTAATCCATGAAATCTATTGAAATCACGAAAAACATTTGAACAATGGTTGAATAAAGGAACGAACCAACCCAACCGAAATCTTCTTTATATTCGTTAAAGCTAATGGAACGAGTATCAAATTTAAACCAATATTCAATTCTCACTCCCTAGATTGATTACATTATTTTATTACATTCTGGAGTCATTGTGATGGACATGGTTAATAGCTCAAAGGTAAAGGATGTAGCTACATTTAAGTTATTAAAAAAAAATTCCATTACCTATATCACATTGAAAAAGAAATAAATTTATTTTCCAATAAAGTTGATTTTATTTATTTAAACACTAAAAATAAATTATAAAAACCAATTACCATCCTTCTTTTACTCATCCGACTATAGTTCCATTTATTGGCTTATTCGCAAGCTACTGAATCGTAAATTTTTTGGCGTTTTATGCTCTCACCAACAGAAGGTGGAACCATGCTCCTCCATGCCCACGGAACTTAATAGATATTTGAAATTTTTGATCGCCGGACCCTCTTGTCGACGGTGGGGTGAACCGTGGATCACCCAACGGAAATCTAATTCTTTAAACCTGATTGAAAATCCAACTCTGCAAACCCCAACGAAAATCTAACTCTTCAAACCCAACTCGTAATCAATTTTAAAACCCCCTCAAATTGATTTCAAAACCTAAATCAATTTGATTACAAACCAACCTAATTCAATTTCAAATCAATTTTCAAACTTAACTCAAATTGTTTTGAAAACCTAACTCCATCGATTTCGAACTATACATATATATCAGTATTTCATCCAACAGTTTCAACGAAATATAAAAAGGAAATGAAAAATGAAGCTATTTACCTTACGCTGGGCGGTCGGCGATCGGAGGTATGGAACAGGTCGGGGGTCGGAGTAAAGAAAAATGAAGATGGTTGTTGATGAAGAAAACGAAGATGGTTGTTGAGAGAGAGGGGAGGCGGACCAATAAGTGAGAGTCGAGTACCTGTGAACAGAGAGAGTGGAACTAGCGGGAGAGGAGAGCGGGAGAGCAAAAGAAGTGAGGGGTATTATTTTTTTAGGGCTTTTATATTTTAGTTAAGTGTACTCAATTTTGGCACACTTTAAAACAGTGCCAAATTTTGGCACTGTTTTAAAGTGTGCCAGATTGTCATTAAACCGTGCCAGAATTTGGCACAGTTTTAAACTGTGCCAGAATTTTAATATCAAGGTGTGCCAAATTGCTGTTTTTGGTGTAGTGAATTGGGAAAATAAAAGCAAGTAAGTGCACAGATATAAAAAGGAAAGAATGAAAATTTAAGACTATAGGACTTATAGAAGCAATATGATGAGCTGCTAATGTGGTAACCATGTCCCGAGAAAGGTTTTCTTCAATACCTTGGATCTCGAGAATGATCCAAGTCTTCACCGAGTTCATAACAGAGCTCGGGGAAACAAAAGTTGGAACACCACTAGTCGGGGGCTGAGAGATGGATTCAGCCAAATTGATAGAGGATCTTTTCTTCAGCCTCCTCAGAGGAGCATCAACGTTCTCGACTAACGATGTAGTCTTAATCGGAGAAATGACAATCACCTCGCTTGGAGCAGCAGCCTTGCTCGGGGCCCCTGGGGGTTTCTCGACAACCTTCACAGGAGCAGCCGAAGGAGGCACATCAATTTTCTTTGTCCCCTCTCCTAGGACATCAAGCTTACTTTTCTTTGCCTTTCCAGCACCAGAGGCAGATTTCTCAAAAAGGGTAGGAGGTCTTCTTTTTTTCATCCTTTCACTCAAGGGAATATGTGACTCGGGTGAAGAACTTGTAGAGGCTGGTATTGGTTCTGCGTCGCTTATCACCGGACGAGCAGTAAAAGAGGAGGTGTAACTCTTGTACTGCAGCAAATATGAAGCTGGCCTAATATGCTCGTCGGAAACAGTCTGATGCAAACTCCAGATAAGTTTTAAATGCCTTATGTTAACGTCTGTCTCTTTTGGAGATTTTCTTTTGCTGTCAACTGCAAATAAATCAAAATTAAAATATCAGTGACACATTTTATCAAACACAAAAGAAGCATAATTTTGAAAATAAAATAAAAACAACCTATCCCATTGCCATAGGGAGGACATCTGGGACCCTGGTAAACATCAGCTCCAGTTAATGGAGGGTGTTGCCAATTTTTCATAATAACCCCATGCTCAAAGTAGTCCCTATTGGCATCTGGGAGATTGACCACTAAAGCTCTATTTAAAAACCTAGTTTTTAAATAAAAAGTATTATCACCCACAGCCCATCTATAACAAAACATAATTTCAAGAATTCCTATACGAGTTCCATGAATTTGATTTAATCTATAAACTTTGTTAACTATTCTCCATGTATTGGGGGCTATTCTTGCAGGAACCACATCAAAGTATTGACAGAATTCCAGACATAAAGGGTTTGGGGGAAAAGAAAAGCCACATTCAGCGACAAAGAGGCTGGGGAACCAATGTCCCTCAGCCAAACGAAAGTAGTCTGAAGGCTCTGAAAGCTCTTCCAAAATAACCCATTAGGGAATAGAGAAATGCGAGCGAAACTTATCAATCGATTCTACAGGATAAACCATGATGAAAGAAGGAAATCAAAGAGAAAGAAGAAAATCTTACAGGAAAGGGATGAGTCAGTTGACAACAAATGATGAAAGAGATGAACGCACGGGAGAGAGAAACAATGGAAAACTCGAAGAGATAAGAATGAAAAAGTAGAAGACAATGGGATTTTCCGCAACGTTTAAATACTTTGCCTTGGGAATGGGTAAAGAAAATGATTGCAAAAAGAGACGGTTACGTTACCCACGGCTAAAAAGGCAAAAAAGGGTGCGAGAATCGAAGCGGTCATAAAAATTCAAAAAGTCCGATTCTACGAATTTGGAAGGAGAAATAAATACAAAAGAAAATACTCCTAAATTTCAAGAGGACCATTTAAAACCGCCATATTTCGAGAAAGAATGTTCCACACTCCTCAAATTTCGAACTATGAAACATTGGGGGCTTCTGTTGATAACAAATTTAGTCTGTTGACATGGCTCAATTGAGTGAAGACATGTGGCAATCTACGTGGCAATAACAAACACTTCCGAACAACACCTCGACCCACTCAGATACTCCGAACAATAGATGCTCTCCGAGGAACCATACTGCAACGAGGAACTCTGCTTCCCTAATCAACCCTGACGCTCCGACCAATAAGAGTTCTCCGAGTAACTTTAATACACCAAGCAACTTATGAGTATCGAGCTACTTAGGCTGTTTGAGCAGCTTAGGCGGTCCGAGCTGCACCTCGAAGAGAGCATTAATTGCAAGATAACCAACAGATTAACTGCACATTAAATGCTTATTATTATCATACAGATGTATACGCCTAATGAACAACTATGTACTACCCTTTCACATGTACAGCCTGAGGGCTATAAATACATTGTACCATCCTCATTGTAAGAAGACCGTAATTTCTTGATAAAACTTGTAATCAAGAATTCCCAACAGTTAGCAATAACATAAACAGTGGACGTAGGCCATTCTTATAAGGCTAAACCACTTTAAAATTTCTTTGTCTCACTTTATTTTATCTGTGATTAAATAATTAGATATAATCTAATTTTTTACATCAACAGTGCCCATGAAGTCGCAGGCTGAGAGATGTTATTGATGGTTGAAACTGTGGTACGGGCAGGCTTTTCATTCTTTCTGGGAGTGAGTTATCCGGATATTTTCTTTGGCTTAAATTTTATCTTGGCAAGACTTTCTTCAGTCTCCACTCCTGCTTTATCGAGGGATCAAAAATAGGGGTAATACTTTCCTCCTATCTTAGCTCGGACATGGGGTAAGAATTTTTTCTGCATAATACTAACTTGATCTTCTTCGAAACACCGGTTTGTTATGTGACCGCTTTCTCTCTCCACATTGATATGAAATTACTAAAAGTTTCCCCAGGATTCTGCTTGAGAAGTTTTAAATCATAGCATGTAACCTCTATGAAATTACTAACAAGTGAGGTTGACGCGTTGTTATTCCTAGAAGCCGTAGCAAAAAAGTCCCAATGATGGGCACCCAATAGAGAATTTAGGTCCACCACATCCATTGAGGGTTTCTCTCACCAAGTGGAACAAAGTTATTATTTAAATGCCAAAGTGGCCACATTAGCCCGACGTTTAGAGGCTTTAGAGACGAGCAAAGAGGGAAATAGAACCACACATGCAGTCATTCAACATATAGGTTCCCCTATGTGTATACTTTGCGATGCTTTCTCCCACTTAGTTAAAAATTATCCCTCCCTTCTAACCCACAGGGCACGTACCGAGCAAGCCAATGCCCTTTACCAAAATAGGCCAACGTATGACCCATATTCCAATGTGTACAATCCGGTGTGGCGAGACCACCCCAAATTTTCATGGTCCAAGGGTCAATACCAAGAAAGTGGAGGTCAACCTTCTGGTAACCCACCTCTGAGTTTCCAAAAGAATGCCCCCGAGCTATCATATCCTTCATCCCAAAAGATCCAAGATTTAGAGGATACGATGAATTTGCTCACTCAAGGTACCCTCCAATTCCATCAGCCAACTCAAAGTGTCCTCCAATCCACCCAACAGAGCTTGCATGCTAACACTCAATCCACAGCCAAACTCGAGGTCCAAGTGAGTCAATTAGCGAACGCATTGAGTGAGAGAACAAGGGAACATTCTCGAGTCAACATAAGCCCAATCCTAAAGGTAACATACCTAAAGGTCAATATTTTGTGCAAGATAACTTCGGTTCATCACAAACTCAAGAGGATGTCAAAGAAATCATCACACTTAGGTCTGGTAAGGAAATCAAAAAGAATATGTCACCACACATCTAGAGTGAATATGAGAAACGTAAGGAAAAGCAAGATCCACCCTTGGATCTAACTTCCTTTCCACCATTATATTCCGAGCCATATGTAGAGACCTATGTTCCAAAAGATCAATTTCCCCTGTGATTGGTGCCCCAAAAGAAAAAGGCACAAATAGATAAGATGTTGGAAGTATTCAATAAAGTCAAATCAATATCACATTGTTTGACTCTATACAACAAGTCCCATCCTATGCCAAATTCCTAAAGGAAATTTGTATCTTTAAGAGAAGCACCAACGTACCCAAGAAATATTTTCTCGTCGAGCAAGAAAGCTCGATCATATCTTATCGAACTCTCGTCAAGTACAAGGATCCCGAGACGTCGACAATCTCTATTGAGATAGGGAAGCATCACTTAGAGAAATCCCTCTTAGACTTAGGAGCAAGCATGAACCTTCTATTGTACACCGTGTATGAGAAACTAGGTTTGGGGGAATTAAAGCCCACTAGGATGACCTTGTCCTTAGTCGATCGATACATTAAGGTGCCTAGAGGTGTTGTAGAAGATGTATTGATTAAAGTGGGAGAGTTTATTTTTATGCTATACTTTGTGGTCTATGACACGCAACACGTATTAAACTCAGCCGCACAAATCCCGATCATCCTTAGCCAACCCTTTTTGGCCACCTCTGATGCTATCATTCGATGTCGAAGTGGGAAACTGAACCTGTCATTTGGAAACATGACCATGAATTTGAATGTGTTTAAATTAGAGAGGCCATCGTCTAATGATGGAGAGACTGAAGTCATGTACGTTCAAGAAATGAATGGTATCACTACCCCATGGGATTGTGACACACCCGATCTACATGCTTGCCCACCTGATCTGTCTCTAAATATGAGTATTGAAGATTTTGAGAAAGAATTTGGTCCTGTTGATGAGGAGCTTACTGTTAATGTCCACTATTTATTGGACTCTTTTTTTCATTTAGATGAGAGAGATTGGGATGATAGGATAAATCAATTCCTTCTCTGTGAAGACCAGCTTGATCCCTTTGGGAGTATGCTGACAGGTGAGGTCTTATCTATTAGTGATGAGATTGAAAAGATCATTCGAGCATTTCCATTTGGTGACACATATTTTGTCATACCGCATTATCCTTTTCCACCACGTCCACCTGTTTCATTTGAGTCTTTGGATGAGATCGAGGACATGAATAGAGGATCATCTGATTTGGAGCCCGATTTATTCCTTCTCGAGTTTGCGGGAAACCTAGGGTTAGCGTCTCATTCGGAATTACATTATGATAGTCTCTGTGAGGCTGACCATCTCTGTTATAATGTGATTGCGCATCTCGTTAATTTCACTCACCACATTCATTATGTGCCTTCATGGGTATACTTTGTCGATTGGGTTGACTCTCAATTGTTCAAACTTTTGATTTATGATGAAAGAAATGTGAGATTAGTTGGAAGTTGGTAATGCAAGGGGAAATTCACGGGTAATATCATCCTTTTACTTTTGTACTTTATTTACCTTGTCTATATTTCTAGTTTGAGCATACATTGAGGACAATGTAAAATTTAGGTTTGGGGGTATTGAGGTCAATTTTTTTCTTCTTTCCGCTTTGAAAAAAACAATCAGACAAATTTCAAAAATTCAAAAAGATTTTCAATATAATTGAGTTTTGAAACGATTTCTTATTATATAATCAATTCATGGATCTCTCAACTTATAATTTTTTTTTCCACATTAGCCATATAATATGATCAAAAATGGATATTGAGGCAAAAGTTGATATGATTAACGAATAAATGGGAGATTTTTAACCGGGTGAAATATTGTGCCATTCATCATTTTCGAGAGATTTAAATCAATCCGAGTTAAAATAACTCAAACTTTCATTTAGTGATAAATTCGTTGATGATCTCAAATTCTGTGTTTTGTTCGATTACTTAAAACCAAAAGTCAAAATTTTAATCTTAATCACTAGAAGTCTTAGTAAGCCCTCTTGAGACACAAATCAACTTAATGAAACTTGAGAAATGAGATTAGGCCATCTTTTGGAATACCAAAAATTAGGCCCAAACTCCAACCTTTTTACATTATTACATTGCAAGCCCATTTGAGCCAAAAAGAAGATACGCCTTTTGTTGAAGCCCACTATCCTACCCAACTCCAACTGGGAGTTTATAACCCATAATATGAAGCCATACCCATTTTATGAGAATATTAGGGTAAAATTATGGTAGGAAAAAGGCTAAAAAAAACAAAAGAAAAGGAGGTTGCAAAAATAATGTGTGAAAAGAAAAGAAAAAAAAGGAAGAAGAAATAAAGAGAGAAAAAATGAGTTTGAAAAAGAAAAGAAAAGAAAAATGGAGGTTGGAAGAAAAATGCTAAAAAGTCAAATTAGAAAAAAAACTCTATATTCTCAGAAAATATTGAACTCCAAACAACCATTCTTTCTAGCCTACAATACAACCAAAGAAAATCTTAAAATCTCAAGTGAAGTTAGTTATAGTGTGTAGAGAAGATGAATATGATAAATGGTGTGATTCAACGTTTTCAAAAATTAATCAATTTTTTGTTCATGAGATCATATTCATCCATTATATAAAAATCCTTTTTTGATCATGTATATGTGAAATTTGTTCATTTAAATTTACTCTTTTATTCACATATACTAAGTGAAAACAACCCATTTCCAAGTGTTCAAGTGTGAGAGCATCCCGTGAGATTTTGAAATCAAAACGACCTTTCGGAGAAGAAATGTAATGATCAAATATTTTGAAATGGATGGTTATATTGTCTATGCACACACACACTATAAGTTGAGATTGAAAAGTGAAGTTCTACTATATTTATGAAGTTTGCATTTAAACTTGGTTATATTATTTTATTAGTTTGTCGTATTGAGTCAAGTTTTTGAATTTTGTGGGTATATTCACTGCAAAACCCTCACGAGACAAAACTCGTCCACTAGGGTAACCTAGGGGTTGCACATGCTAAGTGAAATTGTGATTCCTACGAAAGTGTGTTAGATTTTAAAATTTTAGTTTTGCTTGAGGACTAGCAAAGTTCAGGTTTAGGGGTATTTGATGAGTGCATTATTTTGTATATTTTATACGCAAATTTTTACCTTGTTAGCCTCATGTTATTTTATTTAATAAGTTCTTAGGACCATTTTATTAAAAAGAGAAAAAAAATGCACGAATAATTGAATTTTGATTCAAAATTGCATTTTTAAGTCAAAAATGGGCACTTCGATAATTTTATAATATTCTTGTCCTAATTTGTGAAAAACGTTGCCTAGTGAAATTTTTACAGGTAATGAGGAATTTGGAGCAAATTGATGATCAACTCGAAAAAGGCGCAAAAAAACTGAATTTTACGGTCGTTCGATTGTGAAATTGTAAAAAAAGTCGGGAATTTTTATTCTCCGATTTGGATGACATTTGGCATGCGTGTTCAGCAGAAAAAAAAAGACTTTTCGAGGGGGGAGAAATTGAAGAGGTGGAATGATAAGTTGAAGAGTTTCACCAAAAACCTAATGCCTCACCCTAAGCCTATAAATAAGACCCTTGGGGGCTCATTATTTCGTGTGTAGAACAAGGAGAGAAAAATTAGAGAGAGCCACTTTAGAACAATTGTGGTAGTTTTATTTTGAGAGTTTTATTTATATCTGAGGGCCAAGAGTTGTATCTTTGTGGAAGGAATTATGTCAACATCAATTGTAAGACACGTCATTTGCAAGTTGTTTTATTAATGAAAATTCATACTCATTCTTGCAATTTTATGAGGTCATCCTTTATACTAGCATAATTTCTTTACTAGGACTAGGTGAAATTTATCATGTTTGAATAATATTGTGCGTGATTTAAATTCGTCTTTGTTCCCGATATGTGCTAAAGGTCTTAAAAATTCGGTACTCACTTAAAAAGGCACGAGAGTGTGTTTTAAACCTTCGTCTTTGTTTGAGAAAAAAAAATATTTTTATTTTTAAGTATGAGTACTTTTTGATGGATTATGCCTGCACTGGATTGTTTTGATAGTCCATGCTTAAAGACTATACTTTGAAATCAAAAAGTGAACTTTTAAGGGAATAGGGATTTTAGTCGTCTTAATTTAGAGACGTTAAATTTTATTGGGAACTTAACCGTGTTATCCTCCGAATTAAATACAACAAGAGTCGGTTTAATTTTAGCTATAAAATCCGGACTGACGAATTTAAATTATTGCATAGTGTTAGTTAAAACGTGATAAATGGATCCAACATCCTATTTCTCAATCATGCTCCCTTGATTATATTTCTCATACTCCTAATTCTTATTTGTGTTGCTTAGTTTAATATTACATCTCATCTCCAAACCCAATTAATCTAGTTGGATAGTCACAATTATTTTAAACGAAAAACTCGACAAATCCTCGTGGGTTCGACCCGTACTTACACTCGTTATTCTATAATAGCCTGTGCACTTGCGGTATTTGATCAAATTGACAACATTAACACCCATGCAAACAGAGTCTATCCCTTTTAAATCATTCCCCAGCGGAATCACCATTGTGGCCATCCTTCTAGGCTTTCTCCCTCTATCTCGTGGGTTTTTGTACTCGTGCGCGCGCGGTTGGAGCGGGGGATAAGGTCTCGTGCCCTTTTCTAGGAGTGCTTCGGCCGTAATCGATGTGGGGTGATGAAAAGAGATGGATTTGCCAATCTATTTTGCACAAAACATGCAAAGAACATGATGTCGCCTCGAGAGAGCGACATCAAAGACAAACTGATGCTTATAAAACCAATAGTTCAAAGCTTTGGAGGCTAAGTTACGGAATAGAAAGATGTTAGCCACCCATCCTGCCCTTTCGGTCTCTCATGGTCTTATGTTACTATTTCCTAAATTTCTTCGTGAAATGTGTTCACTTGTATACATAAATGGAGACCGGAATCGTTCGACTCGCATCATGGAAAGGATGGGGTGAGGTCATCCATAGGAATGTTCCCAAAATAATAATTCGAAAAGCATGATGTTTGAGCTTATTGAGATATTAATCGTTATGATGAAATATATGTTTGATAATACGCAAGTATGAATCACTAGTATGATATATACGAGTAATGTATGGATAAAATAAGAAAAAGATGAAAATAAAAAATTGAAAAATTGGACTCGAGTCTCGAGTTTTAGCTCGAAATGCCTATGTAGCCTATAAAGGCATCAAAGTCCCATAGTTCACATGTAGCATAAGGATGGGGTTTACCCATAGATTCAAATGGGAGTTTATTATATGTGTGTGTATAGAAAAGATATATTTAGTTTTGAGAAAATGTGGTGAATGATCCCGTCGAAATTTATAAGTGTAATCGTCTTTTTCTTTGTTTTGTTTTTTTTATATAAAATAAAGTATGTGCAATATAACTAATAAAAGATGATATGTTAATGTGTATGTTCTAAAGTAAAGGCCATATTGAGAATTTATATAACTAATGTGAAAATAAAGAAACTTAAAAAGAGAAGGATATTTGGACCTTCTTTGGAGACTTAAGGCTTGATCTTGATCCTTTATGAGATCCTTTGCAATTTGAAAGGAATGTTGGATGAGAGAGAAGAAGATTTTTGCATATTAAAATCATGGGAATGAAAGATGGAAAGAAATTCCACATAAGGAAACTTCACTGATTGCGATCTGAGGTATCCTTGGGAGTGAGATCATGACCTCCTTCTATAAGGTAGGGGGAATTCTGATCAGAATATCCCTAGCCCTACAAATCAACAAGTGACCCTAGACACACCGTCGATTGGCAGGGAAATGGACCTACTAATCGGTAGTCACGTGTAGATTTTTTTAGAAAAATGGTCATAAAAAACAATTCGTAAATCAAAATTACGAAGGGGGCATACTATTAGAAAGTTAATTCAGAGGCCTTCAAGAGTCCTTTGGGACGCTCTAGGTCCGGGAGTTGACTTTTGGTCAAACGAGGTTCAAAAACGGCTGTCGATCCTTTGCGAATGGGGCATGCCGTATAGTAATGGATCGTTCATCCAAACCGCAAGTCAGAATCACGCATGGGGAGGACTATTAGAAATCTTATGTGACGCACTTAGATGTTCCAAAGATCTTTACTCGATTTGGAGAGTTGACTTGGTCAAACGGGGCCTGAATGTACCCAATGACCTTTTAGAGTAAATTGGGTTGTTCGTCCGTACTATAAAACTGATTCACGCATGGGGTGGCCAATTGGAAATGGCATTCAGTGCCCTTTGAATATTAATTCAGTCTCATTCAAGTTGAATGGTTGCCCTTGGTCAAACAAAACTCGGGAGTGCTCGGCGACCTCCGGATCAACTTTTGGGGGAAGGCGGATCATTCGACCGAACGGTTATGCCGTTTAACACATGGGGTGGATTGTTTGAAAGTTGTTTCAGTGCCCTTCAAGGATACATTAAGCTTTCTCTATGACGATGGAGTTGATTGGGTTCAAATCGGGGCTCAGGAGCGCCCGGTGGCCTCTAAATCGATTTTTGATAGTAAAATGGTCCGTTCTTTTGAACCGTTATGCCGATTCGTGCACATGATAGACCATTGGAAAGTGGATTCAGATCCTTTTGAAGTTTCATTGATCTTTTTCTCTGATGATGGAGTTTATCGAAGTCAGAAGAGGCCTAGGTGGCCTTTAGATAGGTACTCGGTGCATGACCTGGGGTTTGTAGTGAATTGGGGGTGCTAGGAACCTAAGGAGAGACTTAGAGGGTCCTAGAATATGGTGTCTATAATTATTTCTCGGTAAAATTGGCTATATACGCATATTTGTTTATCTCATTGCCCAATTTGCATTTGCGGTTTCAAACAAATTATATTAAGGAAAATGCGACAATAATGCAATCAAACATACCTAAACACAAACCCGTACCAAATACCTAGGCCCAAAACCTAAGCCTAGAACATCATGAGTCGCATTCCAAATATTGCCCGTGTGTGTGTGTGTGTGTGTAGTATTATCATCATTATTTTTATATTATAATTGTTCATATCATTTTATTTTTCCAGTATCTTTATTTTTACTTTGTCCTTTTTATTATTTTATGTAAATATAATATATGGCGTGTGTGTGTGTATGTGTGTGTATATGTTTGATAGTATATTAGTGTTTGTATATAAATAGGTGTATCTTGTAAATATACTTTTCTTTATTTTATTTTTAATGTTATTTTATTTTATATTTTAATTTGTCGATTTGAGTCTTTTTATATTTTTTTTATGCGTGTGCTTTAGTTTTTAATATCTATATCTATATTTTATTTTATTATGTGTGTGTTGTAAATAAATATATATTTGTTATATTTTTTATAATAAAGTACATACACAAACACTATCCTCATACACCCACACATACTCTAAAACCTCCCTCACTCACACCCATTTACCATACACCCAACACACTTCATACACTCTCACACCTCACAAATTCAAACCCAAATGAAAATTTTATTTTCGCACTCTTCTCTCATCTCTTTCATCCTTTACACCTACCTCTTTCTTCCATTAACACTTAACTCTGACCACCTTCGACACCACTTCCCTACCACCCCTTATGCTTCACCTCGTTGATGAGACATCCAGTGTCGGGAAAGCTCGAAACCCAGCGGCATGCAACCCATGGCCCTACAAGACCAAGACCTACCCTTCTACCTAAACCCATAACCATTCCCATTCCCATTCTTTATCTCTTGTAAGTGTTTTTATGTGTGTGTGTATATATATATATATATATATATATATATATATATATATATATATATATATATATATATATGTGTGTGTGTGTGTGTGTGTGTGTGTGTGTGTGTGTGTGTGTGTCAGTATTCCATGAACCATAAATAAAAGCACCCATGTGCACCCAAATCGATTATCTCATAGTTTTTCTCAACATTCACCCATTACCATCATTTCCACAAATACCCATTTTATCCTATAACATTTATCCGTCCAAATGTACCCCTTACCCCATTTAACCACTTATAAAAGAAGATTCATTCATCATTTGGATGGAGCTAAATTTTTGGGCAAAAATAGAGTAAAGAGATACACCATTTTTAAGAGTAGTTTAGGATCAATTTTAGGGTAAGTTTTATAGGGTAATTTTAAGTAAGTTCAGTGTTAATCTTAAAGTTATTTCTTTTGTTTTTTAGAGAGTTGTTGGAGAGAGAACACTCTTGCGAGATACAAATTGTGAGAGCTAAATTTAAGTATTCAGTTATTATTGTAAATATTAAATTTGTGGGTCTTTTATATGTTCAAAGCGTGGAGGCTCAATAAAATCTCAAGGAGACTTGGTTCAAATATTGTTCTCTTCTCCCTTTTATTCCTTTTTTAATGCCTCTAAGGGAGTGTTTTTACATTTTATATGTAAAAATACTTCAAATGTTAGGATAAATTCTCCATTCAAGTGGTGAGATGAAACTCATGTTGATGTTATTCTCAATAGTTTATTTTGTTTATTTGCTATGTTCCTTTGAAAATAGTGTTAAACTTTCACTTTTCAATTTTTGCACCGAGAGAGGGTAAATCATTTTCCAGAGAAAATCAAATTTGAGATATGATGTTTATTTTTATAATCAAACTAGAGATACATTTTTCTTTAAGTGTAGTATTATGTTTTGAATTTTGAACTCTAAAACTAATTTTATCCATGGATTAAACACTTTTTAGTAGATTTATCCTAGCGTGGGATTTATTAAAAAAGGTTTTATTCTATTTTTTGAGATTTTGTGGAAGTTTTAAAATTAATTTTCTAAAAGGGTAATGTTGAAAATACATTTGTGACGAGAGTTGACTTGTAATTTTAATATTATCTTGGACTATTTTAAATAAATAACTTAATTAAAATAATTAATATGTATCGTAAAGTTTCATCCCTTGTTTGTTCTCATACTTATTCACCTCATTGATCTCTTATTTTAGTTTCAATATGTTAGTCTACTTTAGATTACTACTCACTTAGTTAATTAGCTTTAATAACCTTTTGAGATTGTTTCAAAAAATAAAAAACAAAACAAAAATATTTGAAAGTAAAATTACTTTTGTCTTCATCATTTGTACTCTCACACTTGAGAGTTGGATTGACACTTTTACTTCCTGTATACATGTATTTATTTTATTTGTGGGTTTAAGGAAAATTTTGGTTTAAAATTTTTGTTCTACAACGATTAAAATTGAGGCATTCGATCAAGTGTCTTTGTGGTTTTCACAAGTTGCATTGCATTCAAAATATCTTGATATTTTAATTTCAACGCTTGGTAAGGCATATCGGTGATTTTAAGAATGTCTTTCATAAGATGCAAGATGAATACAAACTCAAAAGTAGTCAAAAAACTATAAGTTGTATCCGCATCTCTACTTTATTCCCCACCTCCATCATCAATGATGTTTAATAAAATTTGACAAGTAGCACTAAACATGTTTATCAAGATAGAAAGAGATCTTAAATGAGAATTCCGTTTTATTTCTATAGCCTTTTGTAAATTACCTAATTGATTCAATCTTATACCAGTCTCAAGATCTTCAATGGGAATCAAATAAGCAACATCAGAGGCATGTGCAGCTTTCAATTCATCGTTTCATTTAGAAGAATCCCCGACCATATTAATAATGAAACTCATTTTTGAAAAAAATTAATGTACGTCAGAAAATTTTTGAGATGTTACAACTAATTTCAATTGTAAACAATGAGTAAAAAAATGGACATAGTATGCATATGGAAAATCTTTTGCATCTAAGTCTTGCAATATCTCGAGATTCATCAACAAGAAGATAAAACTTTGAATCATCAATTTCTTCACATTTGACCTCTCGAGATTCATTAAGTGTTTCAGGTACCGAATTTTGAACATTAAACTCGGGGAAAAGGGGAGATTCGTCAACATTTTCACTTTCGGTATGTTTTCTCGTGAAAAGTGAATCAAGGGTCTTTGATTTTCCCATATTTCTACAACACAAAAATAAAACAATTTAAAATTTTCATTTTCCTATAAAAAGTTAATTATCATATATTAAAAATTGAACACTCCAATAACATACAAAAAAAATAAACAATCACAATAAGGGTAAAAACAGTGATAAAATTATTTAATAATCATCTGTAATAGGGGTAAATATGTTTTTTTTACAAACACAAATTAATTAATAACAATGGATAAAATTAATACTAACTATTTTTTTTTAATATTAACTAACTAATATTAACTAATTAATACTAACTAATTATGTAATGTAATAGGGATAAAATTAACAGTGATAGTTTTTATCAAAAAAATAAATAAATAACTAATTAATAATAAAGGGAGGAGAGGGAGTTACCTTTGGAATAATGGAGAAATTTTCTCTTTGAATAAATGGATGTTTACTGAATGTTTACTCTTTGAATGAATAACTAAAATTTAATCTTTGAGTGATATGATACCTCTGAAATAGTGAATAATTTGATGTTTACTCTTTGAATTAATGGGGAAATTTTGACTGATTAAGAGTGATAGAAGAGGATGGAAAATTTTGGTTGAATAAAGGTTAAATAGGTTAAAGGTTATGTTAATGAGTAAAAATATTTTTATGTGGTGTGGACTATTAAGTGAGTGGGTCATGTGTGGGCCTCATAAAAAGGTAGTGTTTTTTTTTTTATTGGGTTTAAAAATAGAGTAAAGGTTTTATTGGAAGGGACCACAAACTATAAAAAAAATATTACCACAATTTTACATATTACTCTTAACAATTTTAAAAGTTTGGAGGGGGGCATGGCCCCCTCTTCCATCTCTCAGCTTCGCCGCTGGAAATATGGAAAGTGAATGCAACCGTCATTAATAAGATGTGGTATTGATGAGTTTTCAATATTTACCAATCTCAAAAAAATAAAATATGTAGTATTGTTTGTTCTACTACGATTCATTATAGTGTGAGGCTATTTATTTTTTTACAAATTTTAAGGTTCGTGAACAACTATTCTCGTCAATTTTGTGAGAGATATAACCCCAATTCCCCACGCATACACTCTCAATACTTAGATACAAGGGATACATAAAGTTTATTATGAAGATTGGCTCTCTCTTTATAGTTTTCACCTTAGAGTGAATGTATCCTATATTCATATATATTGTAAACGGCTCTATAATGTGCATAGTAACTATATAAATGAAACCGGGTAAGCTAAATTGAATGTTTTCTATCTCTATCCATTTCGTAAAGGTGAAAACATTAGAAATGAAACGATAACACGATACGAAATAAAACAAAATTGACACAAAATCGATACGACCTTTCGTGTTCGGGTCTGTATTTTTGGACCCGCCATCGAGTTGTGTCGTGTTTGTGTCTAATTTCTGCCATGAAATTGACCCAAATTGAACACGATAATGATCCAATACAAACCGATTTAAGGACATGATATAGACCATATTTAGACCCACTGTCGATCACATTTAGACGCATTATCATCCCACTATTTTTTAATTCCTCACTAATTGGGAAAATTTTGATCAAATTTAAGTGGATTATTGTGTCAGGTCAGGTCTAATCGTGTCCAATCGAATTGTATTTTCATATCATGTTCTCTTATTATGTTGTGTTTTGAAGTTTTCATGTTCGGGTTGAGGAAAAAATATGTTTTTGTATGTGTTCATGTCTATTGGAATCTTATTGTGTCGTGTCGTGTCGTGTCGTGTCGTGTGAAAACATGACCTATTAAATCATTTTTCCACCTTAGCTCGTGGTATATAGAAATCAAATTGGCTATATTTTCCACGTCTTCTTCCTCTTCCCTTGCGTTAAATGGTAGTTCCCTTCATTAAATTGTGCAATTAGTTGAGTAAAATAAACCCTTTGTGACAACCCGATATCTGAGATAAGGGGTGGCCAGCCCGATACTCAAACATAACAGGAATCATGGATGGATATCATTCTCAGCATCAACAAAAATAAACTGAGTATACGGGAAAACCACCCAATAAATCAGAAAACGGGTTGCCAAAAAGTTTAGAAATTTAAAACCAGTTAAGAAAATTAAATTTAAACAACCCAAATCTGATAAGCAAGTGGAACTCCACAAGAATATATATAATACAACTAAGACAAATGTATACAAAAGGGCCGAATAGGCTGTCGATCCACAACAACATACAACGAAGTACCACAATTTAAATATTTTACATAATGCATTCATTAATCAAATACAAAAGTTTGGGCCACACGCCCGAGTGTAAGACCCGATCATATCTAGAACACAAAGATGAAAGCGTCTAATACGATGTCCTGTAATAACCCACAAAATCTTACAGCTCGTCAAAAGCAAAGGAATGGAAACATCAAAACGGGCGTCCTTGCGGTGGAACACCTGAGCGGATACAATCATATGCACAACAAGGAAAATAAATCGGTCAAGGTCGGGTTCTATATGATCACCGGAAGAAATAAAAAGCATGATAGAAATGAACAGTTATGCATGAATGATAAGGATGATAAACTTACATTACAATTTAACTAAATGAAGAAATGAAATGTCATATACATAAAAGAAAGAAAAGTAAATAACTTAAATTTAAAACCTTTCCTCATTTATCAAATTTCCATTATCTTTTATATTCCTTAATAGGAATAAAACCATTTATTAACTTCCATAGTTGATTATCTTTCCATTTTATCTTCCCATTCCTTAATAGGAATACCATTAGTATCAAGTGCTCTTTATGGCACATATCTCATTAATCTCATTCCCGTGCTCTTTATGGCATGTATCATGCTCTTTATGGCATATATCCATCAAGTCCCACTTGATGCAGAAAAGTTATATTCATATACATATAACGATTCTAAGACCGCCCCTCCGAGTTTCCCCACTGGGTGAGCCCCTAAATGACCATCATCATCCAGGGCCTATCTATACAAGACAACCTGGGATCATAACGCAATGTCGGGAAGCGACCATATGCCTACGGGAGAGTCATGACCACACCTGGAATCCCCTCACCAGTGCAGAAAACATATAAAAACCCTGCATATGGCCTAGGACTATATCCACCCTGCATTCACTAGCCAGGGGGCATCACCAAGCGCGCGAACTTCCCTTATAATGTCATTTAGAGAGGTGTGTTTAAGTAAATTAACATTTACATTTTTAATCTCATCATCATATTCAATATTCATTACCAATTTCCATTTCCATTATCCATGTGATTGGTTCTTTTTATTCGAACCTAACATCATTAAACAACTGGGTTCATTTTATTTGAACCAATCATCTTTAACACATTTTGGGTTCATTTTAGTTGAACCTATCATCTCTAGACGTTTGGGTTTATTTTATTCGAACCTATTCCCATCGAATATCGTCATTAATATTCCTCAAATTTCAAGTTCTGGCTTAGTCTCCAAATGATCATTATGATCCTACAATTCCCAAAGTTCATATAATTTTGATAAGCCCTTAAGTCTCCAAACATGGGCATTTAACTTCCTAACTTCTAAAAATTTCAATAAAAGAAGTAATGCCTTAGCATCACTTTAAACCTTCCCGGAATAAACCCCAGATGACCCAATTCTTGTCTAGGGTGGCTACCAAACTCAATTACTACTCTAGGACTCTAAGTTTACTTCTTTCAAGAAGCTTCCTAGGTCCTAAGCCTAAAGAAAAAGATAAAAAAAAATTAAAAAAAAAAAGAAAAATGACTAAAAACTGTAGGACCCGAATCGATTCGCCCTAGGGGACGAATCGATTCGCCCCAGCGAATCGGTTCGGAAAACAAACCCAGGTTTCTGCAAATGCCGAATCGATTCGGCCTTAACCCGAATCGATTCGGGTACCAAGACCTGGGAATCTGCAACTATGCGAATCGATTCGCCCTAGGGGCCGAATCGATTCGCCGCTGCGAAAATGCCAAGTTTGGCTATGGAGTTCTAAACTCCAAATTTTCTCCCAAACCCAAAACCAACCAAACCAAGCTTATATAATGGAACTAAAACTTCATAAATATACCCAACTACCATTATTTGCAACATTTATCATCCAAATCAATCTCCAAGGGTTAATACCCAAAAATTTAACAAAATGTTAAACCATAACAATTCAATAACTATCAAAACTAATTAATCCACTTAAGTCATATAATAGCAAGTAGGTAACTTGCCTCAAGCTTGCAAGAATCTGATTTGATGAAGAAGAAAGTAACAATCCAAGCTTGAATCTCCAAATCTCTCTATTTTTCTCCCAAGTTCTCTTCCTCTCTCTACTCTCTCTAGGGCTCAATTTTGTTTTAAGATAAATGAGGGAAAATAATAAGGCTAGCAAGACCTAATCGGGCCTTAAGTCTAAAATGCCCAACTCTAATGGCTAATACGCGATAAAATAAATCGCAACTACACATTTAAGCTATAACCAGTCAAAAGTGCCCGAATTACCAAAATGCAATATGGCACTTATTTTTACTGTCTCGCACCTATCGGGACTAACTACACCCTCCAAATTATCATTTGGAAATTTTATAACTCATTTTACTTCCGTTTTCATATTACACCAAAATGTCATTTTATATTCTTATGACACAGTAAATCACCACATGGATATTTTTACCTACTCATCAGGTAATCATACAACCTTTCAGTAAATATTAACCTTTCTCATATTAAATTAATGTTTACTCAACATCCATCATTTTATAATTAATTACTACACATAGTAAATAAATATAAAATAGGCTATCAAAAGAGAGGGTTGTTACACCCTTGAACTAAATTGTCAATAGCAAGACATAATGACACTCAAAGAGAAAGAGTTAACACTCAATTTTCAGAAGCGTAGGATGATTTACTATATTCGGAGAATGAGAAGGATCTTGAAGGGTGACATCAATACTTTAAATAGGAAAGCGTAATCAGGCCCATGTGATGTCATATGTCCTAGCAACACGCCTTTTACATCATATTCATATAATGATCCTGATGAGTGAATTATTTTTATAATTTATACCCAAATCTAAGCATTTTTTGGTCTTGTTGTATTATAAATAATGAGATTTTAGAGTCATTTTTATTATTTCGAAGAAAAATGCAAGTTTGAAAAGAATTCAACTTAATATTGCAAATTTAGCAACTCCAAGGGGTACAACTATAATTTTAGAAACTTTATAGGGCTAAAAATTATTTTATAATGTTTATTTGGGCAATATAAAGTTCCCTCTGAAATATAGTTGAATTTCGAGTAAAAATGAAGAAGTTATGAATTTCGAGGGCTAAACTGTAAAAAGTGGTAATTGTTTAATTTTTTAAAATATCATGGACCTAAATTTGAATTAATTATAGTTATTTTATATTTTTACAGGTACTCCTGAAAAATGGTGAGGAATGGAGGTCAAACTAGGAAGTTACACAGCGTTAGGGTGTAGAGTGCAAATATGACAAATATTTTCAGATGATTGCTTGGCTTAATGATAATATTTAATGAAGGTTGGGGGTCTTGGGTTCAACTCTACACAGCTCCATTTAATTTATGTGAGCAAAAAATTCAACAGACAAGGCTGCCACGTGGCAGGATGTCACTGGTTGCATGTAAATACATGTTCCCCACCACCACCATCATCATTCCTAATGCCTCACTCTCCGATATGCTCTCTCTCATTCCCTTCACCTTCTTGTCTTCCTTTTTTTTTATTTTTTTTATTCTTTCTTCCATCATTCTTATTTTTAATTATTTCTCGCATTATTCTAATTTTTTTCTATCTCCTATCATTTTTATTTTATTCTTTTTCCCATATTTCATATTTTTTATTCTTTCTCTCATCATTTTCATTTTGTTCTTTCTCCCCTCACTCTTATTGTTTTTAATCTATCTCCCATCTTCACAAATATTCCTCACACACCCTATAAAAAGGACCATTGGGAGGCAATTTGGTGAAGAGAAGCTTGGATACAAATTTGCACATAATATGAGAGGAAATTTGTGAGTTTATTTTAGGAACACCAAAAATAGTAAATAATTGTATTTTTATTTTTGAGTCTGGGTGAGGCATTTTGTGTTCAAGATTTAGGAAGAACTGTTTGTATTGGCCTTCAAAATTTCGGACTCCATTTTGGTACGTTGATTATTATTAATGAGAATCGTAATTTCATCTTGCAATTTTATTTTTTCAATTATGATACATTCTTAATTTAATTGCTAGGATTTGGTGATATTGATATAATTACTTAATGAATGTTTTAAATAGTTTATTTCATTTAAATTCCCTACTTGTTCAAAAATCATTTTAATATTCTTTATTCATTAAAATAGTCATGAGTGTGATATTTTAAACCTTCTGAATTAATTATTTTTTTACATTCTTTGATTTTATGTGCTTACGTTTGATGGATTATGCTTATGTTAAATTGTTTGATAGTCCTTGATTTTGTTTGAGATAAAATGCTTAGAAGTGATAGATTTAATTCAGATTCAATAATCATTTGTACTTACATTTGATGAAATGTGTTTACGTTAAATTGTTTGATAGTCAGTGATACTTTTTAGGGAATACGAATTTTTGTCATCTAAAAAGAGGCATAAAATATTTTATTTGAACTTTCATGTTTTCATCTTTTCAAATTTACGCGGTGAGAGTCGGTATAATTTTGAATTTTAAAAGGGAAATGAGAGTTATAGTAATTAAACAATTTAACGTAAAAATTATACCGACTCTCGTAATGAATTTTAAAAGGGAAATGAGAGTTATAGTAAAAATGGCAAACATATCTGAAATCTTAGTAATCATCTCATATTCATTACGTGCTTTGCGTCACCCATTTATTATTATTTATTTTATTTTATCACTCGATCTTATTTTTACACCAATATTGTCTAGTTGGAAAGTCGATAATTTATAAAAATTAAACAATTCCTTGTGGGTTCGATTCATACTTACATTAGCTACATTACAATAGCTCGTGCACTTGTTGTAATTTATAATTTGACAATAAATTTTTGGCATCGTTGCCGAGAATTTGTGTTGGATTTAAAGGTTATTGACTTTCAGACTAGTTTTACGTTTTGTGCACAATAAAACCCATAAAAATACATAAAATTACAAAACCCGAAATAAGAAAAATTACTTTTTTGAAATTTTTAGAATCTTCTTTTTAATTAGTTAAAAAATGATTTATTTTTGTTCTTAGTAAGTAGTAGTTTTTTTACTAGTTTTCTCATAAAATAACAAAAATACATAAAAATTTTGAAAAATTTATAAATGTTTTCTGAAAATTTTCAGATTTCATCTTTTCTATAGTTAATCCCTAACAAGATTAAAAAAAATTCGAAAAATAAAAATAGATATATATTTTTCGCATAGTGTGCTTTTTGTTTTATTATTTGTTATGTTTTTTTGGGGATAAACTGCACTGTTAGTGCATGTGTCGTGTTATTTTTAATTTCTATTTTTTGTGTCACACTTTACACTTGCTTCTGTTGTTTTGTGTTATCTTTCAGTCACACATTCATTCAAAAAAAATCATAAGAAAAAAGCAAAAGACAAAAAATCGATAAAATCCAGACAAAAAGTAAGGGTGTGAGAGCGCTAAAGATACTTATGCAATCTTGCCAGACGCACAATAAACTCTCGGAGACAACTGAAATGTAGGCAGCGTTTCCCTCTGATAGACATCAAATAAAATTTCAGCCCGGCGTGAACAATTGATTGTAAAAAGTCCTTGTCGAAACTACACATCATGGATTTATTTTTGCATATCTCAATTAGCACGTCGCCTAAATTTGACGTAAGAACAAAACTCTTTTATGAATATCAGTGGTCTATTATCAAACTTACATTATGCCTTGGTTTTGACTGATAAGGCTAGAGATGACCATAACTTTCTGATAAATCACTACCACTTTAGAATTAACGGTCATCAGTTGAATTCAGAATTATCAAATGGTGTAAATCTATATAGGGTGTTTAAGCTGAATATTGATGGTTATGTGCATGGGACATTATTAGAGACTTTAAAGGTAATATTTTGGTTACTTTCTCAATTTTTTCGGGATATAATGACATCATACAAATTGAATGCTTTTCCTTAAAAGGGGCTTATGTTATGTGCTAACTCAGGTATTCGATTGATCCAAATTGAGTATGACTCAAAGAAAGTGGTGGATCTTATCGATGGCAAGCTAAATCTCCTTAGAGATTGGTTGCTTCTATAAATAATTCAAAAGGCCTTGGCCAAGTTTAGTTGCGTAAATTGTTTGATTATATAAATTGGTTAGTTGTGAATTAGTGAATTGTAAATGAGTGAATTTAAAACGGGTTTAAATCCAATTTTATGTAATGTTTAGTAATCTGAAATTGATGTTAAGGTTCTATGAGAAAAAAAAATAAAAAAAAATTAAGAGAGAAGGGAGGGGGATGTGAAAAGGAAGGAAAAAGAGAAAGGAGCATGCATTTTATGTGACTCTTATTTCAAATGGATGCACTCCACGTTTTTTATGAAAAATTCTAATTTCAAATTTTACACCTGGGCTAAAATGGAACAATTAATGAATCATTTCATTAATGAAACTAAATATAATTAATGAATCAATTTATAAATAAATTAAATTATTAATGAACAAATTTATAATTTTAAGATAATTAAACTGGGCCCTTGTGAATCAGATGTTTGGTAATTACTACTGTGTTCGAAGACAAGCCAACTTAGTGGATGATGGGTTAGCCACCAGGTCAATGAGAGTACTATAATTCCTTATCTTCACTCCATAAAGTTATCAAGTGTATTCTCAAAGTTCATAATGATGGTCTTCGTTCAATAAGAGTTTGTTCTATGTAATTTTTTATTAAGGGGGTTGCTTATTAAACTCCAAGCTTATTTTTCAAGTAATTCCAACTTTTCTATTATAAGGGGGATGTCTATAAACTCCTTAATTTTTAACTTCTTCAAGTCAGTTTTTGGCCTCACAAGTCCGTGACCATAACAGTTGTCACCCCAGACTTGTCACGATCATTGACCTTGACAAGTTGGACTTGTCACGGTCAGTGATCATGACAATCCGACAAATTTGGTGTAGTGTCAATAGTTGACTGCTTTTGTTTTATTTCTTGAGCTTGTTCATATCATTTAAGAGAGGCTATTTTTCTTTGGGTCAATTATTAAATAGTCCCTACTATAAATATATATTGTTTAAAAAGGACACATATTTTTAGTTTAACCCATTTAGTCCCTCAAGCACTCAATATCCTCTTATTTTTAGAGGTCCGCGCTAGCGGCACTCCCTCTCCAAAATATGTGGCAAAGGACTTTTTGAGGCAAAATAAAAAAATTTTGACTAAATGGGTATTAAAAAATGTCCGAGGGACTATTTGGTATATGTCCCTTTTTCTTTTATTAATAATATTTATGGGGGCGCTGTCCCTCTTCTCTAAGAAAATTATTCAAACTTTTTAAATGTTTTTTTATTATTTTTAGATTTTTTAAAACTTTGTTTCATTTTTTTTAATACTTTTTATATCTGTTTTCAATTATTCTCAATTTTTTTATAATTTTTTTTCAATATATTCAATCTTTTAAAATGTTTTATGGAAATTCCAAAGAAAATTTCTATTATTTTTGATTTTTTGTGAAAGAAATCAATATCTTTTCTAGATTTTTTAAATGTGTTTCTTTTGTAATTTAAAAAAAAAAAAACAAGTTACTATGTAATTTTGAGATTTTAATTTTTTCCATAATATCCCAAAATTTCAAATGTTTTTCTGTAAATTTTAGATCTTGTAAATTTGTTCAAATGTTTTTTTATAATTTTAATTTTATTTAAAAAAAATATATTGGGTTGGATAAAATTACCCTTGGGTGTCTGGCACATGCCCAATATTTCGTTAAAAAAACTAACGATGTTAGTGTTAGGGGGTACTTGAAGCCAATTTTGAATTTCAAGGTATTAAGTTCAGAAAATAAATGTTTGGGATGTGAAATGAAATTCAGAGTAAAGTTTAGGGAAAAAGCGTAAACAACAAATGAATATATGTTTAATCTATGAAACTCTCAGTCAATAAATTGAAGCAAAATATGGTTTGAGAATGATAACTTACGAAAATCTAACCTTCTACTTAGTCGAAATAAAATGAGAATGGTTTGACTAGATGTTTTTATGCAAAAAAGTGACTATCATAAAGTTCTAAAGATAGATAAATAAAGGAAGTGTGGCATGATACAATATTGTTAATCTAGTTTCACTGAAGCAATTTAATTGTTCTCACAAGTTCCTAAACAAGACATGTGTCCATTACAACATGATGATCAATATGATTTAGAAACTCGATTTTTGAAAACACACCCCCGAATCAAATTGAATGGTTTAAATTTATTTTCTAAACTTTATTTTAATAATTTTGTAAAATTTTGAAAAACTAGTAATGTTAGAATAATGAAACCACTTGTACGTATTAAAATAATTAACAAATATATCATAATATTACATATTATTTTATCACTTCTAATGAAACCAAGGCCAACACCGGTTCCTCTCTAATGTGTATCCCCCGAAGTCACTGACAAAGTTCTTTTATCTCCTTCAAGTATGCAGCGATAATTTTTCCTTTTAACACGAAAGCATGTATTTAGTCTTTTAATTTTCTTATAGGCATCCCAAATCTCCTTTAATGTCTTTCACCCGACAATGAAGTATTTGCACTCCCTCATTATCGTGCTCGTGATCCATCTCCCAAGTAACGTGTCTTTCTCCTACCGCTTGCCCCTTTAAGGCGAAAAAAATATCATGCACTTAAGTCATCATGTATCCGTGCTCAATACTAATAGATAAGACATGGATGCAATATATGTCCCACATGTACCCCACTATGGAGAAAATATATTTACATATGCAAGCGTGTCTTGTCCTTATTGGTGTTGAGCATGGACATGTGGTTCCCTAAGTGCATGAAATGGACATGTGGTTCCCTAAGTGCATGAAATTTTTTCTGCTCTAATCCATATTTTACACTATATACGACATTTATAATGGTTTTTCCCTATTACAAAAAATATTTGTTTCCTTGTGTTTTAGGTGTGTTTTTATAAATTAGAAAGCAATCTTCCTAACAAATTTTATTTATCCCTTTTACCTCGGTATGGAGAGCATAATTGTGTTGTTCATGTCTTGCATCTTATCTCTTACAAAACTAACTAGAATTGATGAATATTGATGCATATGAATCCTTTTATTTAATTCGAGTATCCACAATAATCAATTACTATTTTAGTGGTAGATAGTTTGACTAGTTCAAATAAATTTATGACAAAGTTTGTGAGTTGTTACTTTTTTCTAATTTGCACAAATGTTGTGGGGATGTCCATTGTGTGGTCTTTTCATCTATAAATAGGACTATTTGTACAACTATTGGAATGAAGGCAAAAGCTCCCTTTGTAATTCTGATTTATTCAAGAAATTCAAGTCCTTTTTTCTTGCCGCAAAACATAGTTCATTTGTCTTCTTAATTATTAATAGTTGTTTGATTTAGTTGGCGTCCGATTTTCCAACAATCTTGCTTTCAGAGGCTGGTTCTATCTTGTTGGACGTATTGACATTTTTTTTTCAAAGATCGATTGTCATAGTTGAGCTCTTTGCTTAACCGAGGAGAAGTAATTTTTTTACGCTATAAGATTCATCATGTCAAATGGTATGAAGGCACTTAATCCCTCATTGTCTTTAATACCAATCATTAATGGAGAAAATTTTGAGTTTTGGAGTATTAAAGTGAAGACTCTTTTATTGCATGAGATTTGTGGGAACTTGTTGAGAATGGTTTACCATAACTCTCCTGATGTGAAGGAGAGTCGTAAAAGGGATGGAAAGGATCTACTTATTTTACAATAGGATGTGAGGGAATCAATTTTTTCTTGTATTTTGGGTGGAGCAAAATCATGGCTAGAGGGGACAATTTCAAGGTGAGAGTAGCATGGGGAGAGTAAGGTAATTGCGGTAAAGATTCAATCTTTTCGTACATATTTTGAGATTCTCTTTATGAATGGTAATGAATATGTGCAAGATTTTTTCACTCGATTTTTCGTCATTATAGATTAGATGAAATCATTTCGAGAGAATGTCATTGACAAAAAGGTTATCGAAACAGTTTTGAGGAGTCTTCCAAACAAATTTGATAATGTACTCACTGTCATTGAAGCGTCTAAAGATTTATTTGTTTTCTCTCTCAATAAACTAAGAAAGGTTGAACTGGTCGTCGGAGAAGAATATTGAACAATCATTTCAAACTAAGGTGGAAATTTATAACAAAGGAAAAATTGGTGAAGGTCTGCCTTATGAACGTCGATGCCACGGTGGAGATGGTTATCATGGTCACAGAAGAGGACGAGGTATATTCGGTATGAGTCGTTCAAATGGTGATAAAATGGAACCATGGTCTTCATAATTGTGGTAGAAGGAATTATGGTAATCACAGTGGTGATAAAAGAAATCACAAGCATAACTATATAGGGAAGTAATGCTATTTTGGCAATGGTTTTGGGAAGACGGAGGTGTACTATTGGGAAAAGGTAACATCACCGAAGAAAAATAGGAAGAACGTAATTTGTTTCTTAATTACTTGAACCCCAAAGAAACTAAGGCTAACATTTGTTTTCTCGATAGTGGATCTAGAAGAATATTAGAAGTTGCAAGTTCGGCTTGGTTATGGTAAGTAAGTACAAATTAAAGGAAAATGTACTATTGCAAATAGTATAAAATCAAGTACAAAGAGGATGATTCATGGTGTCTACTATATTCCTAATTTAGCTTATAATCAGCTAAGTACAGATGAACTTATTCAAAGAGGATACTTTGTTTTATTCTACGGTGATATATGTGAAATTGGGAAAGGAAAATCTAACATACCTCGTATTAAGATTCAAATGAATCAAAACAAGATGTTTCCTCTTTACCTGCGTTGACTACCAATTTTAATGATGAGTCAAATTTGGCATTTACGATACTGTCACCTTCATTAAAATGGGCTGAAAAGGTTAAGTTACAAAAATATGGTGTTTGGTTTTCCATCTATCCTGAATGTTTATAATGCATGTGAAGGTTGTATGTACAAGAAGAAACATCGTTTTCCATATCCTATTGGTAAAGATTGGAGAGCCAAGATGCTTTTTGAACTAGTTCATACAGATATTTATGAACCAACCAATACATTATCATTAAATAAAAGTAGATATTTTATGTTATTCATTAATGATTTAACTCGTATGAGTGGGTTTTATTTTCTTGATTACAAGTTAGAGGCATTTGAAAACTTTCAAGAGTGTAAGGTGTTTGTTTGAAAATAAAGTGGGTGTTTTTTTTTAAATATCTGAATAGATAGAGGGGGTGAGTTTTTGTATGATGAATTTGCATTTTTTTCAAAGAAAAATGTTATTCACAAACAACTCACGATACAGTGATCTGCAGAGCAAAATGGGATCGCCTAAAAGAAGAACAAGACTGTTGTGGAAATGGCTAGAAGCAAGTTGACTAAAAAGGACCTAGAAAATGTTTTTTGGCCACAAGCAATGGCAACCTCGGTGTTCCTTTTAAAAATATATCTAATAAAGGTTATACATAACATGACTCCATATGAAGGTCGGTGGAAGCAAAAGCCCGGTGTAAGGCATTTAAAAGTTTTTGGTTATGTGGCTTACTCTTTGGTTCATTCTAGAAATCACATTAAGCTAGATAAGAGCAAAAAATGTTTCCTTGTTGGGTATTGTGAGGAAATAAAAGGTTATCATTTGTATGATCCTAAAACTAAGAATTCCTCAAGATGTTATATTTGATGAAAATAGTTTCTGAGTTATAAAGAAGGAAAAACGTAACATGTGCTATTTTTGGAAGATGAAGTTGAGCCGACTTACTCAAATGACACAAGCATGACACCCCCACACCTCTCCATCAATAAGATCTTTTGTTGTGCCTTCTCCCAAAGGTTTAAATACCGAGGGAAACAAGATCTTTTGGTATGCCTCTACATAAGTATCGATCTTTGAAAAATATTTACGAATCATGCACATTTTCTCCTATGATTGAAAAACATGTGAGTTATGAGGAGGCACAAGAAAAAGTAGAATGGGAAAAGTCTATACAATAAGAGTTGGCTGCAATTGAAAGGTATGATACATGGGAGATGGTAGACTTTCCACTAAGATAAAATTCAATTTATGTGAAATGGGTCTACACGGTGAAGTATAATGCAAATGGAACTATGTAATAGTTTAAAGAAAGTCTCATTGCCAAGGGGTATGTGAAAAAACACGGGGTAGATTTATTTGATACTTTTTCTCCAGTTGCAAGATTTGGAACATGTAGAATTATTTTGGCGGTTGCAGCTCAAATGAAATGGAATGTATTTCCGTTTGATGTTAAATATGCATTTCTTAACGATTTTTTGGAAGAACGCGTGTATCTTGATCAACTATTCGGATTTGTTATTAAAGGAAAAGATGATAAAGTATATAAATATAATAAGGCTTTATATGGACTAAAACATGACCCAAAAGCATGGCACAACTGACTCAACTCGTACCCATATCGTAATGGTTTTCGTCGAAGTGATAGTGACCCCCCTTTATATGTGCAGGTAAAGAATTATGATATTCTCATTGTGCATGTTTATGTGGATGATATTATTTATTATCGATCTTCAATAATTCTTATCAAGGAATTCCATGAGAGTATGATGTATGATTTTTGTATATCTGATTTAGTGTTGTTGCATTATTTTCTTGGTCTTCAAATTAAGCAAATTGGTGATGGAATTTTATCTCTCTTGTGTTGGAGTTTAAATGAGAACTATATGGTTGTATTAGAAGAAGTGAAGAAAAAACAGGAGATAAGTTGGAGAAGACAAACTTGTTCTTAAAGAGAGAAGTGTTGTTTTTATTTTTTAGCAGAATACTACATAAAACATGGGTGATGGGATACATTTATGCGATCAGATTTTTCTAATAACTAGATAATTTAATTTCCCTACAAAGTAGGTACAACAACTACACTTTAGGACCACGTAGGCACACATTAAAGGCACATTAATTATCACTAAAGCATCCCCTACAATAGCTATGCATTAATTTTAACACTCCCCCTTAATGCATTTGTTTAACGCCCATCATTTCTCTAAGAAAATAAAATTTGTCCTTGGGTAGAGCTTTGGTGAAGATATCTGCAACTTTCTGTTCAGTCTTGATATATTTGAGTTGAATTTCTTCATCCTCCACGGTCTCTCTAATGAAATGATGCTTGATTGCAATGCGCTTGGTGAGACTATGGTAGACGGGATTCTTAGTCATTGCAATTGCGGATTGGTTATCACAAAGTATTGGAGTAGCCTCTCCTTGATTTTCACCAACATCCTCCAAAATTCTTCTTAGCCACATCGCTTGTGAAGTTGCTAATGATGCCGACACATAATCGGCCTCGGCAAATGATTGCACTATCATTTTTCGCTTCTTTGATGCACATGAAACTGCTCCGAATCCAAGAGAAATACATACCCGGAAGTATTTCTCATGTCATCAATAAAACTATTCCAATCACTATCAAAAAACCCAAGTAACTTTATCTCAACATTCTTCTTATACATGGTGCCAAAATCAGAAGTTCCTTGGATGTACCGCAACACCCTTTTTGCCCCCAAAATGAGTTTGACTCTGCTTGTGCATGTACCGAGAAAATAAACTAGTAGCATACATGATATCCGACCTCGCAGCCGTTAAGTACAACAAACCTCACACCAAACTTCTATAAATATATGTATCAACCTCTTTGCTTCCATCTTCTTTCAATAATTTTTCATTCACCACCAAAGGCGTAGCCACCTATTTTCAATTCAGCACTTTGAATTTTTCAAGAAGGGTTTTAGCATACTTCTTTTGGCAAATAAAAATACCATCTTCTTGTTCATAAATTTCAATGCCCAAGAAGTAATTTACAAGACCCAAATAACTCATTTCATATTTTTTTCATCATGTCACATTTGAAATCTTCAATCATTTTTGCATCACTACCCATAAATGCCAAGTCATCAACATAAAGAGAGACAATAAGAATACCTGCTGCCCCGCTTCTTTCGATGTACAAGGTTGGCTCACTTTTACTTCTTTGAAAGCCTCTTTCATTCAAGTGTGCATCAATCTCACTATACCATGCTCGGGGAGCTTGCTCCAAGCCATACAAGGCCTTTTTCATCTTGTATACCTTCTTTTCCTCACCTTTCATCACGAATCCTTGAGGTTGGTCAAAGTACACCGCTTCATTTAACACACCATTCAAAAATGCAGATTTTACATCAAGTTGATACAAAAATCAACCTTTTTGAGTGGCCATGGCAACAAGTGCTCTAATTGTGTCAAGCCTTGCCACGGGTGCAAATGTCTCTTGAAAATCAATTCCGGGTTGTTGAGAATACCCCTTTGCTATAAGTCTTGCTTTGTTCTTTTGGATTGAGCCATCCAGATTAATCTTGCCTTTGTAAATCCACTTCACAACATTGACCTCTTTATTTTTAGGCCTCTCCACCAATTCCCAAGTCTTGTTCTTCTCAATAACCTAAATTTCTTCTTCCATTGCAAGCTGCCAGACTTTTTCATTTTTAGCGTCTTCAAAGGTCTCCGGTTCAACTACACAAAAATTATAACTACCATACACATCACTTAGACTTCTCATTCTTCTTGGAGTTGAGCTTGGAGATGAGGAGTTTGATCTTAATGGAGAACTTGAGGATGATTGTGGACTTGCATTTGGACCTGCATTTGGAGACATTTGAGAAGCTATTACATCTTTCTCTTCATCTTCTTCAACGCTTTGGGATTCTTCATTAAGGGTGATAACTTGATTTTGGGATTTTTTTCCTTTCTAATCCCAAAAAGCTTTCTCATAAAAAATGACATCTCTACAAATAATCACTTTCTTCCTCTTCAAGCTAAAGAGTCTATATCCCTTTTATTTCGATCTATACCCCACAAAGATGCATTTTTCAGTACTTTCATCAAGCTTGTGTCTCACTTCTTTAGGGACATGAGCAAAGAAATTACAACCAAACACCCTCAAGTGGTTCATAGATGGTTTTATTCCACTCCATGCCTCAAATGGAGTTTAGTTTTCTACAGCCATTGTAGGGCATCTATTCATCAAATAAACCGTTGTATGCACCGCTTCGGCCCAAAAAATATATGGCAGCCCTTTCTCATGTAACATGGATTTTGCCATTTCCTCAATGGTTCTATTCTTTCTTTCCGCCACTCCATTTTATTGTGGAGTATACCCAACCGTTAGTTGTCTTTCCATGCCAATATCTTCACAAAATTTATCAAACTCCTTAGAGTTGTATTCTCCACCTCTATCACTTCTCAAAATTTTTAAGTAGTGACCACATTGTTTTTCAACTAGTTTATGAAATTTTCTAAAAATGGCATAAACATCTGATTTTTGCCGCATAAAATACACCTAAGTCATCCTTGTAAAATCATCAATAAAGGTAATGAAATATTTGTTACCGGCATGAGAAGTGTTCTTCATTGGTTCATACACATCGGTATGAACAAGCTCCAATGGTGCTTTAGCTCTCCATGCTCTCTCCTTTGGAAAAGGCTCTTGGTGGTGCTTTTCAAGAGCGCATCCTTCACAAACTCCATTTACTTCTTGGATGCTTGGCAGCCCGTAAACCATGCCCTTTTGATGCAAATTCTTCATACTTTAAAATTCAAGTGCACATATCTTCTATGCCATAGCCATATGTCGTCAACCACATTCATCTTCAAGGCCACATTCTTTGAGTATCGAAAAGTGAGAGGAAAACTTATATTCTTTTCCATCTTGATTTTTGCAACAACTTGGCTTCTCCCCCCTTTATTAAAAATTATGCATGAGTCTTCTTCAAAGAGAATAGTGTACCCATGTTCCACAAGTTGCCCATCACTTAACAAATTCTGCTCTAAAATTGAAACTAGTAACACATCTCGGATATACTTTGTTCCTTTATCCCTCTCAATGGCTATAGTACCCTTGCCCTTTATTTGGACTAAGGCACCATTACCCATCTCTACTTGAGAATTAGAATAAGTATCCATAGAGGTAAAAATATTTTGATCTTCGGTCATGTGATTACTACACCCACTATCAAGAAACCACAAATCATTTATTTTCTCCGATTCACTTTGACAAGAAAAAAACATATTCCCCTCACATTTTGTTATTTGGTGAAGTTAGATTGTTGATTGTTCTTGGGCCGACATTCTTTTTTAACATGCCCAAATTTCTTGCAATTGTGATATTGTGGCTTTCCCCGGAACCAACAATCTTTATCAATATGGCTACTTCACTTACAAATACTATACTTTTGTTAATTAAAACTTTCACTACTTTCTCTTCTTTCAAAATTATTTATACCTCTTTCTCGAGTGTTTCTTCCTCTTCCTCTTCCATTTCTTCCATCTCTTTAAGATTCACCTTTGGGTTGATCAAAATATGGTTTAGCCTCAACATTGAGCTTAGATTGAAAGGCACTCTCAACAGATTTTTCAGAATGTCTACTCAACCTTTGCTCTTATGTTTTAATGGAACCCATCAATTTTTCAACACTCAAAAAAACTATTTCTTTAGTTTCTTCAACAATGGCAACAATGGGGTCATACTTTTCCGGCAAACTAATCAAAATCTTTTCAATAATTCTTTGACCAGAAAGTTGTTTCTCGTATGTTTTCATTTGATTCACAACCTCCATTTATCTAGAGTAATAATCTTTCAATATTTCCACATCCTTCATCTTCATATTCTCAAAATCTCTTCTTAAGGATAGAATTTTAATAGCCCTTACCTTCAAAGTACCTCTGAATTCTTTTTGTAAAATATCTCAAGCCTCCTTTGCTTTGTTTGCATTGATGATTCTTGAAAATATTGTTTCAACTAACCATTGTTGGATTAGGCTTAGAGCTTTTGCATCTTTCTTCTTGTGCTCCTTCAACTTTTGCTTTTGAGCTTCCGACAAAGCCGTGATATCCTCCGGTTCATCAAACACATCTTCAATATACTCCCACAAATCAAATTAAAGGAAAATAGTTTTTATTTTTACGGACCAGAAATCATAGTTCTCTCCATCAAGAAATGGAATGAAGGGTTGTTGGGTACCCATTTCGTTGCTAGAACTTGCCATAAATTTTTTGTCAATTTTCTTCGGATTTGTTTTTCGGCCAGTAAAGAAAATACACCCAGCTCTTGATCTGAACAGGGCTTTTATACCACTTTGTTGGAGTTTAAATGAGTACTATATGGTTGTATTAAAAGAAGTGAAGAAAAAACAGGAGATAAGTTGGAGAAGACAAACTTGTTCTTAGAGAGAGAAGTGGTGTTTTTATTTTTCAGCAGAGTACTACATAAAACATGGGTGATGGGATACATTTATGTGCTCAGATTTTTCTACTAACTAGACACATTAATTACCCTACAAAGTAGGTACAACAACTAGACTTTAGGACCACTTAGGCACACATTAAAGGCATATTAATTATCCCTACAGCAACCCCTACAGCAGCTATGCATTAATTTTAACAAAGAGAAGTATGCATTGGATTTTCTTAAAAAATATAATATGTATAATTGTAAGACATATTGCACCCCCATGAACATGAATGAGGATCTATCAATGGATGATGTTGTCGCAATGGCTAATGAAAAGTTTTTGAGAGGCATGGTTAGTGGATTATTGTATCTGACTCACTCTCGCCCCGACATCATGTTCGCATTCGGTTTAGTCTCAATATTTTTGTATAATCCTTCAGTGCATCATCCTGGAGTAACAAAAGTGGATTCTTCTTTACATTCGGGCAACAAGCAATTATGGGACTATGGGCAACAAGCAATTATAGATTTTGTATTATATAGAACATTGTTTTAGTTTTTATAAAAAAATTAAAAACAACAATTGAATTTAAAAAAAACAGTTGAAATATTTTTCTTATTTTTTAACGAAAATATTTTCTTAACAGGACTTTTTGTAAAAAAGCATTTTAATTGTGTTTCTAGTGTTTTATTTATATTCATAAAAAGAGTGTTAATTTTTTATATAAAACAGTTTGAAATAAAATGTAAAAATTTTTATATTTAAATGACAGATTTTTAAGGGTTAAATCAGTTTATTTTTGAAAAAATAGGATTTTTATATTATATATATCATAGTTTTAGTTTTAATAAATAATTTTTAAAAACAACTGTTAAAATAGTTGACATGTTTTTTAAATAGTTATAAAAAGTTGAAATAGTTTTTTTATACAATTTTTTTAAAAACGGTTTTCTATAATAAACAATTTTTTTATAATCAAAGAAGTTTCTAATTTTTATAAAAAAATTAATAAAGAAAGAAATTATTTTTTATATACATAGGGTTTTCTCTTATACTGTGTTACATTACAGAAAGTGAGGGATGGATTTTGGTGGAGTGAAAAGAGTTCGTGAGTTTTAAGGTAATATAGTCATACAATATAAAGAAAGTGTGGGAGAATGTTGTATAGAAGTTAAAGTAGTAAGACTCGAAAAGAAAATATTCAATTTGGTAACCATTGAATACGGGATACACCGTGTGTAGAAAAGAAAAAGGAAAAAAATGTATTGCACAGACCTAGAAATTGCCATCCTCGCGAAACAAGTCAGTTCTTTACACTAACGTCCTCAACTGCCACGTGGTTTTCAACTGGCTGATCCAAGTTGGTATTCTGAAAAGTGCGAAATGGAAGCTTTCAATACCGACGAACACGTCATACTTAACTTAAGGATAACGCACTTCCACCCATGCATTGACACATAGCACTTTTCTTTCCCACTGATGAAGTTATCGCATTGAAGCATCACCATATATGGTCCTACATATATGGTTCTCTCCCTACGCAGTTAATACCAAAAGTAATAGGCGGCACTAACAGCTAAAAAGGATTCATGACCCTCAGATTTGGACTGGAGACTCAGTTTCAGCCAAATGATATACCCATGCAAATTTCATCCAATTAACCCAATTTAAACCAAAAGCAACGCCCTCTATAAATTATGCAGTCATTGTTGTTGTTCATCCATATCCCTTCCCTTCATCTTCAAACGCACTATCTAGTCTCTAGTCTCATTTTTCCTTTATCTTTTCTCAGTCTCACAAATATAAAGAAGAAGAAATGGCAAACTCTCGGATTACAAGGTTTGTTACCGAGGTTGCACCACCGCAAATTGTGAGTGTAATGAGGCAGCGTGCATCAAAGATGTTAGATACAATTCATGAAGAGGAAAGAGAAGTTGTTTCATATGATTCCCACTCTTGCATTTCAAAGGGTTTGCCTTCATATTCATGTTCTACCTCTGCTTCATCTTTGAGTACCACTCATTCTAACTACTTTCTCAGAAAATTTTCAGTATTTGGAAATTAAATGCCTACTTTAAGAGTATACGGTCATGACCTCGCTTATTTTCAGATGTGTGGAAGGATACTGGGGTTCATGACCAATACCCGCTTAAACAGATAAGAGTGTATAATTTGTACTTGAAAGGAGTATATAGGATGCTATTGTATATTATGTTCCATTTATACCTAAGTTATTATTGGATCACATTCTCAACAGAAACACAAAATCCTATGCTATTGTATATCCTTCATGAACTCAATGCCCCCAGAATGGGTGACTTTCATTGATCCTTGAAAGTGGATCCTTAAAAGATAAAACCCAAAGTTTCGTTTCGAATAAGTTAGTAGTCATTTGGGGGATGTATAAGTCTCGTGTTCAACATCTTGAGCCACGTGTCTCACATATGGAAAGTGAATACAACCACCATAAATAAGATGTGGTATTGATCGTTTTTTATATTTACCAATCTCGAAAAACCAAAATTTGGAGTATTGTTCGCTATACTATGATCCATTGTAGTGCAAGGTTATTTTTTTATTATTATTTTGCGGTCCGTGAACTGCTATTCAAGTCGATTTTGTAAGTGATATGACCCCAATTACCCACGGGTATGATCTCAGTACGAGTGAATGTATCCTATATCCCCTCTATATTATATACGGCTCTATCGTGTGCATAGTAGCTACATAAATGAAACCGGTAGGCTATATTGAATCTTTTCTATCTCTATGCTCATGGTATATAGCAATCAATTTGGCTCTACGTTCCTCGTCTTCTTCCCTCCCTTTGCATTAAATGGTAGATCCCTTCATCAACTTGATGCAATTTCTTCGGTAAAACAAACCCATGAATTAAAGGGTCAATGGGAATACAGAACGACACTCAAAGAGAGAGAGAGATCACACTCAATTTTAAGAAGCGCATAACGATTTACTATATTGGGATAAAAGGATATTTATGGGGAATGAGAAGGATCTAAAAGGGTGACATCATTGCCTTAAAAAGAAAAGTGCAATTAGGCTCATGTGATGTCACATGACCTAGCAGCACCCCACTAGGCTTCCCATTAGCCCTATAATGCAAGCAACAAAACCTGACAAAAATAAAATGACTAAAAGTACTAAAAATTATTAAAATATCCTTAAATTTTCATCAATTTCCATCACTCTCCGCTCTATGAAAAGAGTTAGACCTTGAACTCAAAGGGGAACACTATGAGAATTAGGCTCAACCGGGATGATCTTAGCAATCAATGATGGACCTCCTCCTCATCTATCTTCTCGTATGGTGGTTTCAAATCTTCAGTCACAAGAAGGGTCCTCTTCCTTACCTTGGGGCACTCAGCGGCTCGGTGGCCCACGACACCACAATTGAAACACTTCATAGCAATAGTTGGTGCATTCGAGGCTTGAGGTAGGGCAACCGTCATAGAAATCGGTTGGGGAACTGGTGTGGAAGGAGTGCAGTGATAGGCCTCGACCTTGGTTGCATTCTCAAATGCCTTGGCGAAGGACGGTATCTCATACAACCCGAGGTCCTACAGAATATACAGATGGAGTCCCCTAATGTAACTCTTGATCCACTGAGTCTCGGTCTCACCCAAACAAACCCGAGTGCAAAGAAAATGAAACTTCTCTATGTAGGTGGGGACTAAGGAGATGCTCGGCCTAAGGCCTGGACCTGAGTGCAGAGGTCGTGTAATACCCTGTGTTTTCATAATAAATTATTTTTAATAGAATTTAATTTAATTATTTTATTTTTAATAGAATTGCATAATTAAACTGTCAAGTTTATATGATTCATTTATGCATAATGTGTTCACTCATAGAAAAACAAATTATATGTTAATTAAATTATTATTATGTGGTGATTAAACATAATAAAAGTGTGTAACTTATGAAGATATAGTTTGGGCGCCTTCTCGGAAGAATTGATAACTCACTTAAGTGTTTTAGACATCTAAAGTTGGGTCTAGGGCATAGGTATACCCTTAGGGGAATTATTATGTCAATTTAGGTAGTGTTCCGGGATTATTTGGAGGCCCTAAAGTGAGGGTTTAAGTGTAATAAGAGATTAGATGTTATAAGATGATTATTACCAACCCAAGAGTCTATACTCATACATAAGAAAATAATTTAGCAACCCAGCACCTCATTGGAGAAGATACCAAGGCTAGAGTAGGGACGAATAGGAAGGATCTAAGAGAGGAGACTTCAATCATCAATTTAAGGAAAGAATTCTCTTGTTAAATCAATTACACCTTATTTCTTAATTCATTTATACATTTTCTCATAACAAATCTGGATTGAATATTTTAGTTTATGGATTTGAACAATTAGAATGAACTCTAGGATGTGTTAGAATACATCTAGAAATAATGGTGTTTAAGGATTAAATATTTTGGTAATAAATCTGGAATTGATGTCATGTTATTGAGGAAATTGATTATTAGCACTCATATGGTAGGATTACTACTTTGATAATGAAAATTCATGTGTTGATCCCTTCAAATTTGAGAATGTTTAGATGAAAATTATGAATCAAAATTGGGTGGGATGAACTATAGTGTTAGATTTAATTTCTAGGATTTTTGGGGCACAATCTTCTATTAATTGGTTAGATTTTAATAGATAACGCATTTATAAATCATGAGGGGTTTATGATTATTGAAATTAAAATCGTTACGACCTTGGAAAGAGAATTGGGTTTGGAACTACAAAAGTCACATAGAGAAAATGTAACAGTTCTGACTTTTGCCAGAATTTAAATCGATTCATCCTTCCAGGAGAATCGATTTGGCTCTAGAGGTGAATCGATCCGTCTCCTGGATGAGGTCAGGTTGGGACTGAGGAAACGTTCGGGTGATTTTTACAAACTTAAGCGAGTATGTGGGAGGCCATCCAAGTGAGTGGATAATTAATTAAAAATAGTTATGTGTCACCATTTACTATTTGGAGAAATTAATGATCAACTATATGTTTCATTCTTAAAGTAAGGATATTATCTGGAGATTAATGAGACTTATTGGGGATAATAATAGGGACCATTACCTATACATATTATGTGTTAAAATATGTATTTTTTATTTGTGTGAACATATCCATGTTCGTGGACGACCTATTGGTTGGGATAACGTACGTCTCAGGATCGTAGCATGCGTCGCCACATGTTTGCTAGGCATTATGTTTGTCGTTATATGAGGTCCTACGTGATAACACCACTTACGAGGAGGTAGGTGGGATAGCTAAAATCCATTATCATCGTCGGGGGTATGGACTGTGCAATGGTGAACTTTTCGTTAGAGCATGAACTAGAAACTAAAGGTAGATGCCTTCATGTATCGTATATATGTAAGGTCATTTATAATTATAGAAATTAATTGAGAACAAATCCATGTGGTCTAATGATGTAGACAACTATCAACAACCCAATACTACGTAAAATGCATAATGTGATGATATATGATTTCTTGTGGGTAGTATTGCAGGGGTTTCTCTTGTGACCAAAAGCATATGTGTAGATGGTAGCTTCAGTCTATGAATTGTGTTAGATTCCTTAAATATAATCTTATTAGTATAGATATTGTATTTCATAATTATAAAATGGGTTGATATGCGTATAGTATTGCACTTAGATGAGGGATAAGATACATATTGCCTGCAAGCGGCAATGGGCGGTGTATAATATGAATTAACCGAATAATTCTATATTGATTTAGTAAGTGAATTAACAAATGTTAGATACATTTCGACTGGTGAGGGCAGCCTTATAGTGGTGGAATTTTGTCACCACACTGGAGTAATGGGACCGATTGACTATTGACGAGTTCTGGGTCAAGTTTGAGGGGAAATATTTCCTATCCGCCATGAAATCAGAGATGAGGAGGAAGTTCATAGACTTTAAAAATGAGGGTCTCAATGTAGCAGAATATGAGGAGGAGTTTATTGCATTGTCTTATTTTGTTCGAGACTGGGTGAAAACCAAAGAAAAGTAAATGGAGAAGTTTGTGTGAAGGTCAGCTTAGCACATCAGGAAATCTTTATTGGGGAATCCGACTTTTACCACCTACACTTATATGGTGAATATCTCTTTGCTGCATTATTAGGATCACAGGTTGTTTAAAAAAAGTAAGGGGCATAAGAGATCCATTTCAAACGTCGAACCAATAGGGTAAGACGAATGGCATTGATAGTTAGGGTACCCAATAGTTTAAGAGGTCATTGGAAGGTTATCAGTATAAGAGGTACATGGGTTTCGATGATAGGAATAAGTAGGGATATGGCCAGCAGCAAAGAGGCTATCAGGTCTAGTGGCAGCAGGGTTGAGGTCAGTGGATGTTAGTTTTTGAGGAATAACTATGTTTGTATGGAGAAGGGTCATATAGAGAGGAAGCTCCCTCAAGGTAATCGAAGATCACAGGAAAAAGGAGGACAATGTGGATATCAGGCACCATAGGGGCAGCGTTAGCAGTTGCTACCCCCACTAGGGATTATAGTGACAACATTACCAACTCCAGCCACCCCACCTCAAGGGCAACAACCACAATTATAGTATGTCCGAGTGTAGCATATTACACCAGGAGAAGGACCAACGCCAATATAGGCAGTGGAGGATATGTTCCTTATTTTGGGGCAGGCATGGCGCATTTTATTTGACACTGGTGCATCACATTCATTTGTTAATACTAGTTTTTCTCGAGAATCAAGGATGATCGATTTCGCATCTAACATAGTATTTTTTACTGATTCACATGTGTGTAGAAAGGAACCTATACGTTCAGTGAGCAGAGTTTATATAAAGGGATTGAAATTGGGCGACTTAAGTTTGTGCGTGTCATTGTATGTTAGTGCCTTTATATATATAAGTATGTGTTGTAAATATACTTTGTGTGTGTAACACCCCGCCCGCCCGGGGAGAGCGAACGGAGCGCTAATGCGATAAAATAAATCCAAATCCACAAGTGACAAGGTATAGAGCATCTAAGTCCCACAACAACAAAAGAGAAACTACAAATCTCAATCTCTTCAATTACAACAAGTCTCGCGATTAAATACAACATCTAATTCGAATAAAAATACAAATCTCCAAAGCTCTATACATCAAAATAATACATATCTTTCCCAAACAATCCTCGCTAAAATCAATCTCCATAGCGCCCCAAAATCCGCGCTAACCTTCCACTAAAAGAAAATATGGGGAAGTACACAATACGACAGGAAAGATGCTCAATAAAAATATGTTAGCGATGAATAAAACGTAACAACACGAGTACGAATATTCAAATCAAAATGTGAATCTCAAAGCATTTATCAATATAATTTCTCAACAACACATCAATGGGTCACCAGACCTCACCCCATCCGCATATGCTTTATCAAGCCATAGCCCGGGAAGCAGGAATTTTGGCGGGTGCCCAACATCCGTGCCATATTAAAATCTCATGACAACGTGCTCAATTACAATATAATACCACATGAATCCAAATAATTTCAACAATTATTTTCCAGATTTCAATGAATTTAACAATTCGAAAATGAGTTCAATAATCACAAGAATTCAAAGGGAATAACACTCGCGAGATTAAGGAGCATATTGTGTAAAACCTCATACCTCAAACCATGATGAGAAACCAATGATCACATCCTCAAGATTAACACAAAAGATCTACAAAAGCACCTCCAAGAACCTCCAACAAAATAGCCCCAAGAACACCTTTAATCTAAGGTTGGAACTCACAAATCTCAAGGGCCAAAGTATAATTAAAAAGAAGAGGAATATAAAATATATTTGCTGTCAAAAGTTGTGCCAAAAGTATGTTAAAAGGCTTGCCCACGACTTCCTTTTATAATGCAAAGAAATGAAGAGTTGGAATCCAAAATACTCCTTTAAATAAGGCAAATAAATGAAGAGTTGGAAGTCAAAACAACTCCAAGAGTTAAAAATATTTAAAAATCATTTTAAAATCCGTTTTAACTCCCTTTTAGAAACCGTTTGAAATTCTCGCCTTTAAAAATAATAACCAACATATTTGAGCAATAAAAACAATTTTATCAAAAACTTTATTTTCCTCCATTTTCCAAAAATGAATTAATATAGCCCAAAACTTACGCGGGTTGTTACACTTTCCCACTAACAATGGAATTTCGCCCTCGAAATTCGCCGAATGCCTAACTCTCAAAATCAGGCCAACAATCTCCAAAAATAATTTCATCTCCAAAAAATACATTCCTCACATCTAATCTAGATGCCTATCACAAATATCACCTAAAATTTTCTATCTCCAGAAATTGCTAACCACGCAATGAACCCAAAACCCAAGCCCCGAGGGTTGCCGTATACCTAAGCTCTGATGCCATTTGTAACACCCCGCCCGGGGAGAGCGAACGGAGCGCTAATGCGATAAAATAAATACAAATCCACAAGTGACAAGGTATAGAGCATCTAAGTCCCACAACAACAAAAGAGAAACTACAAATCTCAATCTCTTCAATTACAACAAGTCTTGCGAATAAATACAACATCTAATTCGAATAAAAATACAAATCTCCAAAGCTCTATACATCAAAATAATACATATCTTTCCCAAACAATCCTCGCTAAAATCAATCTCCATAGTGCCCTAAAATCCGCGCTAACCTGTCACTAAAAGAAAATATGGGGAAGTACACAATACGACAGGAAAGATGCTCAACAAATATATGTTAGTGATGAATAAAACGTAACAACACGAGTACGAATATTCAAATCAAAATGTGAATCTCAAAGAATTTATCAATATAATTTCTCAACAACACATCAATGGGTCACCAGACCTCACCCCATCCGCATATGCTTTATCAAGCCATAGCCCGGGAAGCAGGAATTTTGACGGGTGCCCAACATCCGTGCCATATTAAAATCTCATGACAACGTGCTCAATTACAACATAATACCACATGAATCAAAATAATTTCAACAATTATTTTCCAGATTTCAATGAATTTAACAATTCGAAAATGAGTTCAATAATCACATGAATTCAAAGGGAATAACACTCGTGAGATTAAGGAGCATATTGTGTAAAACCCCATACCTCAAACCATCATGAGAAACCAATGATCACATCCTCAAGATTAACACAAAAGATCTACAAAATCTTCTCCAAGAACCTCCAACAAAATAGCCCCAAGAACACCTTTAATCTAAGGTTGGAACTCACAAATCTGAAGGGCCAAAGTATAATTAAAAAGAAGAGGAATATAAAATATATTTGCTGCCAAAAGTTGTGCCAAAAGTATGATAAAAGTCTTGCCCACGACTTCCTTTTATAATGCAAAGAAATGAAGAGTTGGAATCCAAAAGACTCCTTTAAATAAGGCGAAGAAATGAAGAGTTGGAAGTCAAAACAACTCCAAGAGTTAAAAATATTTAAAAATCATTTTAAAATCCGTTTTAACTCCCTTTTCGAAACCGTTTGAAATTCTCGCCTTTAAAAATAATAACCAACATATTTGAGCAATAAAAATAATTTTATCAAAAACTTTATTTTCCTCCATTTTCCAAAAATTAATTAAAATAGCCCAAAAATTACGCGGGTTGTTACACTTCCCCACTAACAATGGAATTTCTCCCTCGAAATTCGCCGAATGCCTAACTATCAAAATCAGTCCAACAATCTCCAAAAATAATTTCGTCTCCAAAAATACATTCCTCACATCTAATCTAGATGCCTATAACAATTATCACCTAAAATTTTCTATCTCTAGAAATTGCTAGCCACGCAATGAACCCAAAACCCAAGCCCCGAGGGTTGCTGTATACCTAAGCTCTGATACCATTTGTAACACCCCGCCCGCCCGGGGAGAGCGAACGGAGCGCTAATGCTATAAAATAAATCCAAATCCACAAGTGACAAGGTATAGAGTATCTAAGTCCCACAACAACGAAAGAGAAACTACAAATCTCAATCTCTTCAATTACAACAAGTCTCGCGAATAAATACAACATTTAATTCGAATTAAAATACAAATCTCCAAAGCTCTATACATCAAAATAATACATATCTTTCCCAAACAATCCTCGCTAAAATCAATCTCCATAGCGCCCCAAAATCCGCGCTAACCTGCCACTAAAAGAAAATATGGGGAAGTACACAATACGACAGGAAAGATGCTCAACAAATATATGTTAGCGATGAATAAAACGTAACAACACGAGTACGAATATTCAAATCAAAATGCGAATCTCAAAGCATTTATCAATATAATTTCTCAACAACACATCAATGGGTCACCAGACCTCACCCCATCCGCATATGCTTTATCAAGCCATAGCCCGGGAAGCAGGAATTTTGGCGGGTGCCCAACATCCGTGCCATATTAAAATCTCATGACAACGTGCCCAATTACAACATAATGATACCACATGAATCAAAATAATTTCAACAATTATTTTCCAGATTTCAATTAATTTAACAATTCGAAAATGAGTTCAATAATCACATGAATTTAAAGGGAATAACACTCGCGAGATTAAGGAGCATATTGTGTAAAACCCCATACCTCAAACCATGATGAGAAACCAACGATCACATCCTAAAGATTAACACAAAAGATCTACAAAAGCTCCTCCAATAACCTCCAACAAAATAGCCCCTAGAACACCTTTAATCTAAGGTTGGAACTCACAAATCTGAAGGGCCAAAGTATAATTAAAAAGAAGAGGAATATAAAATATATTTGCTGCCAAAAGTTGTGCCAAAAGTATGTTAAAAGGCTTGCCCACGACCTCCTTTTATAATGCAAAGAAATGAAGAGTTGGAATCCAAAAGACTCCTTTAAATAAGGCAAATAAATGAAGAGTTGGAAGTCAAAACAACTCCAAGAGTTAAAAATATTTAAAAATCATTTTAAAATCCGTTTTAACTCCCTTTTCGAAACCGTTTGAAATTCTCGCCTTTAAAAATAATAACCAACATATTTGAGCAATAAAAATAATTTTATCAAAAACTTTATTTTCCTCCATTTTCCAAAAATTAATTAAAATAGCCCAAAAATTACGCGGGTTGTTACACTTCCCCACTAACAATTGAATTTCGCCCTCGAAATTCGCCGAATGCCTAACTATCAAAATCAGGCCAACAATCTCCAAAAATAATTTCGTCTCCAAAAATACATTCCTCACATCTAATCTAGATGCCTATCACAATTATCACCTAAAATTTTCTATCTCCAGAAATTGCTAACCACGCAATGAACCCAAAACCCAAGCCCCGAGGGTTGCCGTATACCTAAGCTCTGATACCATTTGTAACACTCCGCCCGCCCGGGGAGAGCGAACGGAGCGCTAATGCGATAAAATAAATCCAATTCCACAAGTGACAAGGTATAGAGTATCTAAGTCCCACAACAACGAAAGAGAAACTACAAATCTCAATCTCTTCAATTACAACAAGTCTCGCGAATAAATACAACATTTAATTCGAATTAAAATACAAATCTCCAAAGCTCTATACATCAAAATAATACATATCTTTCCCAAACAATCCTCGCTAAAATCAATCTCCATAGCGCCCCAAAATCCGCGCTAACCTGCCGCTAAAGGAAAATATGGGGAAGTACACAATACGACAGGAAAGATGCTCAACAAATATATGTTAGCGATGAATAAAATGTAACAACACGAGTACGAATATTAAAATCAAAATGCGAATCTCAAAGCATTTATCAATATAATTTCTCAACAACACATCAATGGGTCACCAGACCTCACCCCATCCGCATATGCTTTATCAAGCCATAGCCCGGGAAGCAGGAATTTTGGCGGGTGCCCAACATCCGTGCCATGTTAAAATCTCATGACAACGTGCTCAATTACAACATAATGATACCACATGAATCAAAATAATTTCAACAATTATTTTCCAGATTTCAATGAATTTAACAATTCGAAAATGAGTTCAATAATCACATGAATTTAAAGGGAATAACACTCGCGAGATTAAGGAGCATATTGTGTAAAACCCCATACCTCAAACCATGATGAGAAACCAATGATCACATCCTAAAGATTAACACAAAATATCTACAAAAGCCCCTCCAAGAACCTCCAACAAAATAGCCCCAAGAACACCTTTAATCTAAGGTTGGAACTCACAAATCTGAAGGGCCAAAGTATAATTAAAAAGAAGAGGAATATAAAATATATTTGCTGCCAAAAGTATGTTAAAAGGCTTGCCCACGACCTCCTTTTGTAATGCAAAGAAATGAAGAGTTGGAATCCAAAAGACTCCTTTAAATAAGGCAAATAAATGAAGAGTTGGAAGTCAAAACAACTCCAAGAGTTAAAAATATTTAAAAATCATTTTAAAATCCGTTTTAACTCCCTTTTCGAAACCGTTTAAAATTCTCGCCTTTAAAAATAATAACCAACATATTTGAGCAATAAAAATAGTTTTATCAAAAACTTTATTTTCCTCCATTTTCCAAAAATTAATTAAAATAGCCCCAAAATTACGCGGGTTGTTACACTTCCCCACTAACAATGGAATTTCGCCCTCGAAATTCGCCGAATGCCTAACTATCAAAATCAGGCCAACAATCTCCAAAAATAATTTCATCTCCAAAAATACATTCCTCACATCTAATCTAGATGCCTATCACCTAAAATTTTCTATCTCCAGAAATTGCTAACCACGCAATGAAGCCAAAACTCAAGCCCCGAGGGTTGCCGTATACTGAAGCTCTGATACCATTTGTAACACCCCGCTCGCCCGAGGAGAGCGAACGGAGCGCTAATGCGATAAAATAAATCCAAATTCCACAAGTGACAAGGTATAGAGGATCTAAGTCCCACAACAACAAAAAGAGAAACTACAAATCTCAATCTCTTCAATTACAACAAGTCTTGCGAATAAATACAACATCTAATTCGAATAAAAATACAAATCTCCAAAGCTCTATACATCAAAATAATACATATCTTTCCCAAACAATCCTCGCTAAATTCAATCTCCATAGCGCCCCAAAATCCGCGCTAACCTTCCACTAAAAGAAAATATGGGGAAGTACACAATACGACAGGAAAGATGCTCAACAAATATATGTTAGCGATGAATAAAACGTAACAACAGGAGTACGAATATTCAAATCAAAATGCGAATCTCAAAGCATTTATCAATATAATTTCTCAACAACACATCAATGGGTCACCAGACCTCACCCCATCCGCATATGCTTTATCAAGCCATAGCCCGGGAAGTAGGAATTTTGGCGGGTGCCCAACATCCGTGCCATATTAAAATCTCATGAAAACGTGCTCAATTACAACATAATGATACCACATGAATCAAAATAATTTCAACAATTATTTTCCAGATTTCAATGAATTTAACAATTCGAAAATGAGTTCAATAATCAGATGAATTCAAAGGGAATAACACTCGCGAGATTAAGGAGCATATTGTGTAAAACCCCATACCTCAAACCATGATGAGAAACCAATTATCACATCCTCAAGATTAACACAAAATATCTACAAAAGCCCCTCCAAGAACCTCCAACAAAATAGCCCCAAGAACACCGTTAATCTAAGGTTGGAACTCACAAATCTCAAGGGCCGAAGTATAATTAAAAAGAAGAGGAATATAAAATATATTTGCTGTCAAAAGTTGTGCCAAAAGTATGTTAAAAGGCTTGCCCACGACCTCCTTTTATAATGCAAAGAAATGAAGAGTTGGAATCCAAAAGACTCCTTTAAATAAGGCAAATAAATGAAGAGTTGGAAGTCAAAACAACTCCAAGAGTTAAAAATATTTAAAAATCATTTTAAAATCCGTTTTAACTCCCTTTTCGAAACCGTTTGAAATTTTCGCCTTTAAAAATAATAACCAACATATTTGAGCAATAAAAATAATTTTATCAACAACTTTATTTTCCTCCATTTTCCAAAAATTAATTAAAATAGCCCCAAAATTACGCGGGTTGTTACACTTCCCCACTAACAATGGAATTTCGCCCTCGAAATTCGCCGAATGCCTAACTATCAAAATCAGGCCAACAATCTCCAAAAATAATTTCGTCTCCAAAAATACATTCCTCACATCTAATCTAGATGCCTATCACAAATATCACCTAAATTTGTTTATCTCCAGAAATAGCTAACCACGCAATGAACCCAAAACCCAAGCCCCGAGGGTTGCCGTATACCTAAGCTCTGATACCATTTGTAACACCCCGCTCGCCCGGGGAGAGCGAACGGAGCGCTAATGCGATAAAATAAATCAAAATCCACAAGTGACAAGGAATAGAGCATCTAAGTCCCACAACAACAAAAGAGAAACTACAAATCTCAATCTCTTCAATTACAACAAGTCTTGCAAATAAATACAACATCTAATTCGAATCAAAATACAAATCTCCAAAGCTCTATACATCAAAATAATACATATCTTTCACAAACAATCCTCGCTAAAATCAATCTCCATAGCGCCCCAAAATCCGCGCTAACCTGCCACTAAAAGAAAATATGGGGAAGTACACAATACGACAAGAAAGATGCTCAACAAATATATGTTAGCGATGAATAAAACGTAACAACACGAGTACGAATATTCAAATCAAAATGAGAATCTCAAAGCATTTATCAATATAATTTCTCAACAACACATCAATGGGTCACCAGACCTCACCCCATCCGCATATGCTTTATCAAGCCATAGCCCGGGAATTAGGAATTTTGGCGGGTGCCCAACATCTGTGCCATATTAAAATCTCATGAAAACGTGCTCAATTACAACATAATGATACCACATGAATCAAAATAATTTCAACAATTATTTTCCAGATTTCAATGAATTTAACAATTCGAAAATGAGTTCAATAATCAGATGAATTCAAAGGGAATAACACTCGCGAGGTTAAGGAGCATATTGTGTAAAACTACATACCTCAAACCATGATGAGAAACCAATGATCACATCCTCAAGATTAACACAAAATATATACAAAAGCTCCTCCAAGAACCTCCAACAAAATAGCCCCAAGAACACCTTTAATCTAAGGTTGGAACTCACAAATCTCAAGGGCCAAAGTATAATTAAAAAGAAGAGGAATATAAAATATATTTGCTGCTGAAAGTTGTGCCAAAAGTATGTTAAAAGGCTTGCCCACGAGTTCCTTTTATAATGCAAAGAAATGAAGAGTTGGAATCCAAAAGACTCCTTTAAATAAGACAAATAAATGAAGAGTTGGAAGTCAAAACAACTCCAAGAGTTAAAAATATTTAAAAATCATTTTAAAATCCGTTTTAACTCCCTTTTCGAAACCGTTTAAAATTCTCGCCTTTAAAAATAATAACCAACATATTTGAGCAATAAAAATAGTTTTATCAAAAACTTTATTTTCCTCCATTTTCCAAAAATTAATTAAAATAGCCCCAAAATTACGCGGGTTGTTACACTTCCCCACTAACAATGGAATTTCGCCCTCGAAATTCGCCGAATGCCTAACTATCAAAATTAGGCCAACAATCTCCAAAAATAATTTCATCTCCAAAAATACATTCCTCACATCTAATCTAGATGCCTATCACAAATATCACCTAAAATTTTCTATCTCCAGAAATTGCTAACCACGCAATGAAGCCAAAACTCAAGCCCCGAGGGTTGCCATATACTGAAGCTCTGATACCATTTGTAACACCCCGCTCGCCCGAGGAGAGCGAACGGAGCGCTAATGCGATAAAATAAATCCAAATTCCACAAGTGACAAGGTATAGAGGATCTAAGTCCCACAACAACAAAAAGAGAAACTACAAATCTCAATCTCTTCAATTACAACAAGTCTTGCGAATAAATACAACATCTAATTCGAATAAAAATACAAATCTCCAAAGCTCTATACATCAAAATAATACATATCTTTCCCAAACAATCCTCGCTAAAGTCAATCTCCATAGCGCCCCAAAATCCGCGCTAACCTTCCACTAAAAGAAAATATGGGGAAGTACACAATACGACAGGAAAGATGCTCAACAAATATATGTTAGCGATGAATAAAACGTAACAACAGGAGTACGAATATTCAAATCAAAATGCGAATCTCAAAGCATTTATCAATATAATTTCTCAACAACACATCAATGGGTCACCAGACCTCACCCCATCCGCATATGCTTTATCAAGCCATAGCCCGGGAAGTAGGAATTTTGGCGGGTGCCCAACATCCATGCCATATTAAAATCTCATGAAAACGTGCTCAATTACAACATAATGATACCACATGAATCAAAATAATTTCAACAATTATTTTCCAGATTTCAATGAATTTAACAATTCGAAAATGAGTTCAATAATCAGATGAATTCAAAGGGAATAACACTCGCGAGATTAAGGAACATATTGTGTAAAACCCCATACCTCAAACCATGATGAGAAACCAATTATCACATCCTCAAGATTAACACAAAATATCTACAAAAGCCCCTCCAAGAACCTCCAACAAAATAGCCCCAAGAACACCGTTAATCTAAGGTTGGAACTCACAAATCTCAAGGGCCGAAGTATAATTAAAAAGAAGAGGAATATAAAATATATTTGCTGCCAAAAGTTGTGCCAAAAGTATGTTAAAAGGCTTGCCCACGACCTCCTTTTATAATGCAAAGAAATGAAGAGTTGGAATCCAAAAGACTCCTTTAAATAAGGCAAATAAATGAAGAGTTGGAAGTCAAAACAACTCCAAGAGTTAAAAATATTTAAAAATCATTTTAAAATCCGTTTTAACTCCCTTTTCGAAACCGTTTGAAATTTTCGCCTTTAAAAATAATAACCAACATATTTGAGCAATAAAAATAATTTTATCAACAACTTTATTTTCCTCCATTTTCCAAAAATTAATTAAAATAGCCCCAAAATTACGCGGGTTGTTACACTTCCCCACTAACAATGGAATTTCGCCCTCGAAATTCGCCGAATGCCTAACTATCAAAATCAGGCCAACAATCTCCAAAAATAATTTCGTCTCCAAAAATACATTCCTCACATCTAATCTAGATGCCTATCACAAATATCACCTAAATTTGTTTATCTCCAGAAATAGCTAACCACGCAATGAACCCAAAACCCAAGCCCCGAGGGTTGCCGTATACCTAAGCTCTGATACCATTTGTAACACCCCGCTCGCCCGGGGAGAGCGAACGGAGCGCTAATGCGATAAAATAAATCAAAATCCACAAGTGACAAGGAATAGAGCATCTAAGTCCCACAACAACAAAAGAGAAACTACAAATCTCAATCTCTTCAATTACAACAAGTCTTGCAAATAAATACAACATCTAATTCGAATCAAAATACAAATCTCCAAAGCTCTATACATCAAAATAATACATATCTTTCACAAACAATCCTCGCTAAAATCAATCTCCATAGCGCCCCAAAATCCGCGCTAACCTGCCACTAAAAGAAAATATGGGGAAGTACACAATACGACAAGAAAGATGCTCAACAAATATATGTTAGCGATGAATAAAACGTAACAACACGAGTACGAATATTCAAATCAAAATGAGAATCTCAAAGCATTTATCAATATAATTTCTCAACAACACATCAATGGGTCACCAGACCTCACCCCATCCGCATATGCTTTATCAAGCCATAGCCCGGGAATTAGGAATTTTGGCGGGTGCCCAACATCTGTGCCATATTAAAATCTCATGAAAACGTGCTCAATTACAACATAATGATACCACATGAATCAAAATAATTTCAACAATTATTTTCCAGATTTCAATGAATTTAACCATTCGAAAATGAGTTCAATAATCAGATGAATTCAAAGGGAATAACACTCGCGAGGTTAAGGAGCATATTGTGTAAAACTACATACCTCAAACCATGATGAGAAACCAATGATCACATCCTCAAGATTAACACAAAATATCTACAAAAGCTCCTCCAAGAACCTCCAACAAAATAGCCCCAAGAACACCTTTAATCTAAGGTTGGAACTCACAAATCTCAAGGGCCAAAGTATAATTAAAAAGAAGAGGAATATAAAATATATTTGCTGCTGAAAGTTGTGCCAAAAGTATGTTAAAAGGCTTGCCCACGAGTTCCTTTTATAATGCAAAGAAATGAAGAGTTGGAATCCAAAAGACTCCTTTAAATAAGACAAATAAATGAAGAGTTGGAAGTCAAAACAACTCCAAGAGTTAAAAATATTTAAAAATCATTTTAAAATCCGTTTTAACTCCCTTTTCGAAACCGTTTGAAATTTTCGCCTTTAAAAATAATAACCAACATATTTGAGCAATAAAAATAATTTTATCAACAACTTTATTTTCCTCCATTTTCCAAAAATTAATTAAAATAGCCCCAAAATTACGCGGGTTGTTACACTTCCCCACTAACAATGGAATTTCGCCCTCGAAATTCGCCGAATGCCTAACTATCAAAATCAGGCCAACAATCTCCAAAAATAATTTCGTCTCCAAAAATACATTCCTCACATCTAATCTAGATGCCTATCACAAATATCACCTAAATTTGTTTATCTCCAGAAATAGCTAACCACGCAATGAACCCAAAACCCAAGCCCCGAGGGTTGTCGTATACCTAAGCTCTGATACCATTTGTAACACCCCGCTCGCCCGGGGAGAGCGAACGGAGCGCTAATGCGATAAAATAAATCAAAATCCACAAGTGACAAGGAATAGAGCATCTAAGTCCCACAACAACAAAAGAGAAACTACAAATCTCAATCTCTTCAATTACAACAAGTCTTGCGAATAAATACAACATCTAATTCGAATAAAAATACAAATCTCCAAAGCTCTATACATCAAAATAATACATATCTTTCCCAAACAATCCTCACTAAAATCAATCTCCATAGCGCCCCAAAATCCGCGCTAACCTGCCACTAAAAGAAAATATGGGGAAGTACACAATACGACAGGAAAGATGCTCAACAAATATATGTTAGCGATGAATAAAACGTAACAACACGAGTACGAATATTCAAATGAAAATGCGAATCTCAAAGCATTTATCAATATAATTTCTCAACAACACATCAATGGGTCACCAGACCTCACCCCATCCGCATATGATTTATCAAGCCATAGCCCGTGAAGCAGGAATTTTTGCTAGTTCCCAACATCCGTGCCATATTAAAATCTCATGAAAACGTGCTCAATTACAACATAATGATACCACATGAATCAAAATAATTTCAACAATTATTTTCCAGATTTCAATGAATTTAACAATTCGAAAATGAGTTCAATAATCACATGAATTCAAAGGGAATAACACTCGCGAGATTAAGGAGCATATTGTGTAAAACCCCATACCTCAAACCATGATGAGAAACCAATGATCACATCCTCAAGATTAACATAAAATATCTACAAAAGCTCCTCCAAGAACCTCCAACAAAATAGCCCCAAGAACACCTTTAATCTAAGGTTGGAACTCACAAATCTGAAGGGCCAAAGTATAATTAAAAAGAAGAGGAATATAAAATATATTTGCTGCCAAAAGTTGTGCCAAAAGTATGTTAAAAGGCTTGCCCATGACTTCCTTTTATAATGCAAAGAAATGATGAGTTGGAATCCAAAAGACTCCTTTAAATAAGGCAAAGAAATGAAGAGTTGGAAGTCAAAACAACTCCAAGAGTTAAAAATATTTAAAAATCATTTTAAAATCCGTTTTAACTCCCTTTTCGAAACCGTTTGAAATTCTCGCCTTTAAAAATAATAACCAACATATTTGAGCAATAAAAATAATTTTATCAAAAACTTTATTTTCCTCCATTTTCCAAAAATTAATTAAAATAGCCCAAAAATTACGCGGGTTGTTACAGTGTGTGTTGGATATATATATATATATATATATATATATATATTCTAATTTTTTATAATAAAGTGCACACACCCACACAAACACACTATCCCCACACACACACACCCACATTATCCTCACACACCCACACACAATCTAAAAACTCCCTCACTCATACTCATTTATTCTACACCCAACACACCTCATATACCTCCTCACCAACACCGTCTTTCCATACATGACACACACTCTATGCACTCTCACACCTCATAAATTCAAACCCAAATTAGGATTTTTTTTTCTCTCCTTTCTCTCTTTTTTCTCATCTCTTACACTTCTCTCTCTCTCTCTTCCATTAACACTAAACTCCGACCACTTTCGAATCCACCTCCCTACCACCCCTTATATCTCCCCGTATTGGCGAGACCTCCCCCGCCGAAAAAAGTTCCAAACCCAATGGCATCCAACTCACACCCAATATAACCCAGACCTACCCTACTACTTAATTGCATTTAACTACCTACAAAAGAAGACTCGTGCATCTTTTTAAGGGATTTGAATTTTTGGGCAATATAGAGTAGAGAGAGAAATAAATAGGAGTAGTTTAGGATAGTTTTTAAGGTAAGTTTTGTAGGGAAATTTTAGATTAGCTTAGTGTTAATTCTTTAGCTGTTTTTTTATAGAGTTATGTGAGAGAGAATACTCTTATAAGATACAAATTGTGAGAGCTAAATTTCACTATTGATTTATTGTTGTAATTCTCAGATTTATGGGTCTTTTCATGTTCAAAGCTTGGAGGTTCAATAAACCTCAAGGACGCTTGCATTAAATATTTTTATCTTCTCTCTTCTATTCTTTTTATGCCTCTAATGGAGTATTTTTACGTTTTATATGTAAAAATACTTCACATGTTAGACTGAATTCCCCATTCAAGGGGTGAGATGAAACCCGTGTTTATGTTGTTCTGATTATTTTATTGTATTTCTTTGTTAGGTTCCTTTGAAAATTAGTGTTAAACTCTCACTGTTCAATTTATATCTCGAGAGTTTTTGAGAGAATATCAAATTTGAGATACAATGTTAATTTTTGGTTACAAACTAGAGATAGATTTTTCTTTAAGTGCAACATTATGTTTTAAATTTTGAACTCTAAAACTAATTCTTCTTTTTAATATATTTATCCGGGTGGGTAATTTATTAAAAAGGGTTTTGTTCTAATTTTGAGAGTTTGTGAAAGTTTTAAAATTAATATTCTAAAAGGGTAATGTTTAAATTACATTTGTGATGAGAGTTGACTTGTAATATTAATATTATCATGGGTCATTTTAAATAATTTAATTAATTAATTAAAATAATTAATATATGTGTTAAATTCTCATCCCTTATTTGTTTCTACTTTTGATTACTATTCACTTAGTTAATTATATTTAATCACCTCTTGAGATTATTTTAATAAATATATGAAAGAAAAGAAAATTATTTTAAAGTGAGATTACTATTGTCTTCGTCATTTGTACTCTCACACTTGAGAGTTGGATTGACACCTTTACGTGCCCTATACATGTTTTTAGTGTATCCGTAGGTTTAAGAGAAATTTTGGTTGAAAAGCTTCGTTCAACAACTATTATAATTAAGGCATTAGATCAAATGGCGTCGTTTTATCTTTCTTGAAGTTGGAGATTCATGTGAAGACTTGTAGTTCATTTTCATTTGTAGTTGTTATTTTTATTTTTCATTACATTGGTTGTATAAGGAATAACAAGGTGTTGTATTCATTTGGGTGCATTTTTTACACCATTGATTTGTAATAATTAATCACAAAATAAAAAAAGGGAAACAGTTCAAAATAGAGCGAGAGAGCCCATGTTGTGGAAATTTATAAGCCTCTATATTTTGGGTTTGTAGGACTTTCGGGCATGACTAAAGTTAGGCAAAATCTCTCCTGATTGACTCAACTCGGTCTTCACCCCATGTGTGTAAAAGTCATGAGTTGTACATTTCTTTATCAATCACGAATCTTTCACAAGCGAGTCCATTATTTGTGTGCTTATTTTCTCTTATGTGATTTTAATTATCGCACTTCATTTATTTTGGATGTTTTGAATTAATGAAACTAAGACCTAAACACGGTCATTGAAATGATTCAGGATTTTACCACCCACTCAATAACTCCATCCCACTTGCTTGTTAACCCATGCCATCATATAATTAAAATTAATCAACTTGAAAGAAAAGTATCATTTGGTGTTCATTAGGAACCTTTTTTAATGAGGCACTCATAGGATAATCTAGTGAGTTCTTTCCACCCTTCCAACTCCTCAATCGGATTTTTTAAGACAATTTGTCTAGGTGTAGAGGGAGGTTAAAGCTCGGGGTTGATGGAACGATTAAACTTACACACCTAGGAGGATTAAAGGAGGATTGTAGATAAAAATGGAAGAACCAAGATTGATCGGAAGAAGGTCATTCTCAGGAGCTCCCACAACCAGACAACTCACTTAAACATACTCCAACAGGGTCAAGGTCACTTTAGAGACCTGCTCACGAGAAACAAGGTTGGTTGAAGAGGCTCCCTGAAACACACTTGTAATACGAACACTGGTTTATGTTTGTTTCCATTTTGTCAAATATTGGTAACCTATTTGTAATAATATCTATTTTACTCAGTACCTACGAAAGACCAGGCACTAAACCAAAACTGTCGGATTATCACGGTCATTAGCCGTGATAAGTCAAACTTGTCACGGTCTTTGACCGTTACAAGTCTGGGGGTGACAACTATTGTTATCACGGACTTGTCTTGGTGAAAGACCATGACAAGTTCATTAGACTTTTCACGGTCCTGTCACGGTCAAAAACTATGACAAGTTTTGTTACAATCTTTAACCTTGACAAAACTGTGACAAACCTTAAAATAATTATCACAATCATTGACCGTGACAAGTTCGTAACAAAGAAACTTGTCACGGTCAATGACCCTGATAATTCTGGGCAGAATTTAAAAAACATTTGTTAGGCAGTAGGTCCACTGCCACTACCCGACAGTATATTTGTACCTATTATAGCAAAATTGTACCCATTTAAACAATATATATCCAAATAAAATAGAAAGAATGCACCAAATAATTGCATATATAATTCCATATCCAAATAAAATAGAAATACAATCCATTACCAAACCAAAATGTAAAAAATCAAAACAATACAAATATAATCCAAGTGTCCAAATAAAATAAATACAAATAATGTCACTGCGTAGAGTCTGGGTAGGTTGTAGGAGGAGGAAGGCCACACGATATACGTATTGATACACCCTTCAATATGAATCACACTGCATTGTTCGCGCAACCATAAGAAGGAGTTATCTTTTTAGGGTATCACATGCGTGACGAGCACCTTGACCTCGATGTATTGAAGCATACGTCCATGAACCGGCATACCCGGGAGGGTTCTAGTGTCCCTCAACCCCCTCAGTTTCCATTGTCTATCATATATGTCGAGTAAAAATATGATCAGCCAACCGATTATTGACACATGCCACTAAACGGGAGCCAAGAGGGGAACTGGATCATCAAGCGGCGAGTCCGTGCGTATCGGCGATGAAGTAGTGACTTCCACGTCCTCGTCCACCTCTTCCTACACCATCTTCTCCTTACCCTTTCCCTTGACCTTGCCCTTTCCCAACTCACGTATCATAAAGGCATACATATCTAGGACCATCGCCTCCAACCTTGATAGCTTTTCATCATGCGTGTCCTCCTGATGAGCTAATCCAGTTTTGCTCGTCTCCATTCCGATGATCCTAGAATTTCACACTCGCGAACTCACCCCCAGTCCTCCCCTTGCAGTCAGCGCTGAGCACTTGGCTCAGTGTGTCCATAGCCGAAGATGTCTTATCGACATTAGACTGTGACTGATGCACTTCCTTAAGCTTTTCCTAAAACGGAAAAAGAACATAATTAGTTAATTAAGTAAATAAAAAATTATAACGTAATTAATAAAAATTAAACATTTATAACTTACAATCGTGGACGCGACGCTCGGGGACACCTCCTTGTCCTTTCCCTTCTTCGTTCGAATTTCCACATAGGCATCGAGCCTATGTTTCCTAGCCTCAGGGCTACTCCCCATCTCCTGAAATAAACTAATGCAAAATTAGTAAGTAACACAAAATAAAATAATGCAGACTAACATAAAACTATAATTATAGAAAAATAAAAACTTACCATCCTGTGCTCCACCTCGGCATAGACGTCTGCCCCGAGTAGTGCACGTTCATTTTTTTGCCCATTTTTCCCTCCCCGATTAGAGAGATGACAATTGTCTCTCCTAGATCTCATTATCGTTCAGATTTTTCCACTTTGCCAATGCGATCAACTCCTTCGGCGGGACGGCTAACACAACATGAGAATGGAGTCCCGCGTTTTCCCAAAGTATCGGACCAATAAATTTTTCTTCCACGTCTTATGTTGTTCCCTCAACTTCTCATGTTGGGTCTTCTTATGATTGACATTCTTAAATTTAGGATTCTTACCCGGTATATTAGGGCCACAATTAGAAGATTTACTTTCAATTTCTGAACCCGAAAGTTTTCTCGGCGGTAGCTTATGTTCAACCCCGCCTAATAAAAATTGGATCCTTTCTCAAATATGAAACTATAAGCGGGGGGTATAAACCTACTATGTAAATGGTACACATATATTGGGGTAGTGGGGAGACGAAGATATTCAGTCTCCTCTCCACAAATAGGACACCCCAAATAACCATGTACTACACAATCGGATAATGTCCCATAAGCTGGGAATTGCCAACATCAACATAACTTTCAGCGTAAGCTCTTCTTTTCTAAAAGAGTCAAATTCTTTCACACCTCATTCTCGAAACTCATTTAATTCTTCTACCAAAGGATCTAGGTAGACATCGATGTCATCACTTGGTGCCTTTGGCCCAGGCATCAATAAAGATAGCGTTGAACAGTCAGGTCTCATATAATGTGAAGGAGGGAGGTTGAGTGTGGCTAGGATCACTGGCCATACACTATGATTGGTGCTTAAATTTCCAAATGGATTGAAATAATCTGTTGACATTGCCAAACGAATGTTACGTTGTTCTCGAGCAAACTTTGGATACTCATAACTCATCCTCCTCCAAGCTGTAGAATCAATAGGATGACGCATGAGATTATCCCCTACTTATGCCCTAGCAAGCTAGGTCATTGCCTCCGATATCCGTGAACTGTGAAAAATCTCTTTAATCTAGGCCCAACGAAAAAAAAATTCAACACTTTTTGAGTCACTTTTGAGCTTGTGCCTTCCTTAGAAATAGATTGGACACATCTAGGTTCATCGCATACCGGACACCGATCGGGATTTTCATACTCCTTTTGATATAGTATGCAATTATACACACAAATATGAATCGATTTATACTTCACTCCCAAACATTTCAAACTATTCTTCATAACAGGGTAACTATTTGGAAGAGTATTCTCCTTGGGTAGCAAGCCCTTCACCCAATTCCGAATTCCTGTCACGCTATTGCCAGAAAAACCGTATTTGGTCTTCAAACTATGAAAACCAACCATAGCATGTAAATTTGTTTGATCTTTCTCACAGCCAGAATATAACGGTTGGGTCGCCTTAAATTTTATACTTTGATAGTCATCGTCAAGGTTTATAATGATATCTTCATGAGCACCTGAACCTTGTATATCGTTAGTGACCTCATTATCTTCCACTTTATGAACTCCGTACGCATCATCAACTAAATCATCTAACATATTATGATCTATGTCGTTCCCCTGTACATCTATCCTACTTGCTGAAGGTTATTGTGAAGATTTCTTGGGGACAAAAAGAACTTTTGATTCCCCGTGAAAACTCCAAAATCGATAACTATCTTGCATACCCCATATTAACAAATGTAGTTCAACTATTTTACACTCAAACACCTTACCATTTTCACACCTAGCATACATACACAGAAACTCTTCATAATTATGACATCTCTTTGTGTATTTCACAAATTCATTAGCACCTCTGCGAAACACATCCCCTAATCTATTTGTCTCACCTATCCACTCTTTGTATTTAGGATATCCTTTCGCAGCTACTCCAAACAATAACCTATTATAGGTAAGAAGCATATATTTGTGGATTAGTATAAACAAAAGTGTGAACATTTAGTTCCCATTAGTATAAACAATCACCCATTACTTGTTGTATAAAATTTATAGTATGTTTTATTTAATTATGACTTATTTATATTCGATTTTTAAATTTCAAATTCAAATTCAACTTATAATATTAATTCCTATTTCCTCCATCTCCTCTAAGGGTGAGTGGTCCTATCCCATTCAAGATCGCATATATCTATAATATACTTAACAAATCATGCACGTTGTTTCAATATGAGGAAAATTCGGTAGCATATCCCCATAGTTCTCCAAGTACACAGTGCAGATTCGCAAGTGTGAGTGTTATTTTGATTGGTAACTGAAATAACACTTAATATCGCATCATCTAGTATGTACCCAAAGAACATTAAGATACGACTACATAACCTCCTCTAAAAGTAACAAGTTTAAGCCACTAAGAATATTATTATATAGAAACTATGCAGTCCCAAACTGTCCAAACGGGACAATTCGAGAGATCTCATTATAGGGATAATGACACTCGAACGGGTCTAAGTGCTATTGAATGCATACGCATAAGAACTATAAGGCTAATATCTTTATGCACTATGTGTAATTTAAAGTATGTTTCATTTAATTATCATAAGTCCGTGATCGTGACACTCTCGAACGGGTCGTGACACAAAGTAATTTTAGAAAAAAGTTGAAAACTCCCCCCCCCCCCCCCCCCATTTTTATAATAATCCAGTGGTCATGCCACTTCCAAAATTAACCAACCCGATAAATTAAGACAATATAATTATTTAAGGATTTATTAGGGTGAATTAAATTAAAGATTTTAAAAAAAAAATTAACCAACCAACTTCCATATCCAACCACATTCGTCCAATATAATCCAACAACAACAACAAACCAACAAATGTGTATCCCGTACTCTTTCTAATTCATCTACTCAAATAATTCAACATTAATAATTTCTAACCAATTATAAGTTATCAAAGATATATTGCATCCACGAAGCTTTAAATGTTGAGTTTTTTAGATAAAAACTAGTTCCTAAATTAGAAAACACCCTAAAAATTAGTATCAGAGTTATGTACAATAAAAAAGTAAACCCTTTAAGATACAAAATAAATCTCACAAGACATGAAATTTCATTTAAACCTATAAATACAAAATTATTCTTAAAAATTACCAAAATGTTATGTCATACACAAGTAGCATACCATGGGCGTGTTGTAACAATAATTTTAGGGACGTTTTATTTCAACCCCTTAATTTTATCTCACCCCCCCCCCTGCCCCCCCCCCAACACCATAAACACGCGCGTACGCGCACACACACATACACCACCCCCAGAACCCCCACCCCCACCTCTTCCCTCCCACCACACACATGCACACATACACACACACACCTCCTCCACTACCCATGCCCCCCTCTCCCTCTCCCCCTCACCCACACACACACTTGAAGACACACACACATACACATATACACACACACATATATATATATATACAAAGGAAACAGAAAGAGAAAAAAACTAACCTGAAATTGTAGAGAGAGAGAGAGAGAGAGCAGTCGCTTAAAGAGAGAAAAGCGGAGGGAAGTGAAAACGTTGGGAAAAAGAAAGGAAAAAATTCTTTTACTGACAAAGTTGTCACGAACCTGTCACGGTCTTTGACCGTGATAACTTTATAAGGTTGTAAAGGTCATTGACCGTGATAAGTCTGTGATATCTGTACCTGCACAGGCTTGTCACAGTCAATGATCATGATAAGCCTTTGTCACGGTCATTGACCGTGACAAAAAATGCATGTTTTTTGTCACGGTCAATGATCGTGACCAGGCTGGCCGACTAAAATGTGACAATTTGGACTTTTTGGTGTAGTGATGTTTGGACTTTACGGAATCTCACAAGGATTTAGTTTAGAAGGTTCAGAATAAGGTACCGTTAGGAAACAGTCCCAAACTCTTTGATACACGTTCGAGGGACCTCACTCGAGGGACCTAGTCAAGAGCAGTTCCTTCGAAGGACCCTCGCCCTACAAACACTGTGTAAGGTTATTCGAGAAACTTTCTCTAAAAGAACCTCATTTGGTTGACATGATAGCATATCTTATTGCCACTATCTACTATTTTTATGACGTCATGATTTCTGATACTTTAGGAGCTTGAGAAAGTTAGTACTCGTGTAAATTAATTTCTTGAACCATTGGCTCATTTGGAGGGATGTCCTATTAGCCACCATAAAACAAAACTTTGTGCCAAAATTTCACATCCAAATTAATGTAAAGAACATTTTGATGGTCGTAACAGTGTTCCCGCCAAGAAATAATATCACACTAATTTAATACATTATCCTTGGTATTAAATGCACAGGATTCTTAGCATTAAATAAGGGTCAGAATATTTAATATGGGTTAGATCATTCGAACGACCCGACATTCCTATATATACTTTCATTAGTCACATTTATTAAGATCTAGATTTCCAATATCTAATTCCCCATATGTGAGAGATTCCTATGAGCCATCATTATTAGAGTTTATCCCTTCATTCTCAAAGTTTAGCCAATATTTATTCCTAATCATTTGCATTCATTGTGTTGAGAGGTTTAGTGACACTATAATAAAAATAGGTGTTAGGGACGGGAGTATTTGGGACGGTCATATTATTTTTTACCTTAAAGGGACCACTTATGACGAATTTTAATTACTCTCTGTTTTGATAAATCACAAAAGGGACGGTTTTAAAAATCACCCCATTTGGTATATCATATGCTATGGTAATTAAAAGCTGACCCTTAAAGTAGAGTTGAATTTTTAGCACTTATTCCTCGGGAAAATATAAGGGACGGATTGTAAAAACCGTCCCATTTAGTAGAGATTATACCACGGATTTAATAAAATCGTTCCTTTGGATAAATAACAAAGGGATGGACTTTAAAACCATCCCTTTTGATATACCATATGGGAAGGACATTAATTACTGACCCTTAAAGTAGAACAAAATTTTTAGCAGTCTTTTTAGGCAAATATATTGGACGGATTTAAAAAAATCGTCCCATTTAGTATAGCTTATAATGAGGATTTATAAAATCGTCCCTTTTGGTATAACAAATGGGACGGCTAATCCATCCCATTTGATATATTGCAAAAGGGGAAGAAAAAAAACTGCCCAAAATGATAAAACACATAGGGCTTGTTTCCCACTATTTTCCCCTGTTCTATTTGAGTCCCGCTCTCTCCCCCTCCTTCATCTCTCTCAGATATTTCTCCATCTCTTCTCCCCTTCCCCATATCGTGACCCCTTGCCCTTTATCCCCCTGCTTCGACCACCCTACCCACCCTGCTACTTTGCCTCAACCCACCCCACCCCAACTCGCGACCTACATGCCCCTACTAAGCCCCACCCAACCCAACCCAATACCGAGCCCCCTTCCATTCTTTGGTTTTGAAATTGATTTTTTTTTCATGTTTCACTATCAGATCTCAAAGAAGATTGTATTCCAATGGTATGTCCTTTTATCATCATTTTAATTTTTTATTTCTTTTCAACAAGATTATTCAGCTTCAATAATATATATGGTATTCATGGGCTTTCCTTCTAGAGAACCTAAGTTAGGAGAGGTATTTTTATGCTTAGAAAAACACATTTCAACTCTAATGTGTCTAAAATATTTTATGTATTCTATAAAATTTTAATACTGAACCTAAAGTCCAAAAATGGGTGGGCTGCATATGTGACGATTTAAGACGTATTTGTATGAAATTTTTTTGTTTGTATCCATATGAGTTGATTTTGTGCCTCAATTAATCTAAGAAATATCAATAAAATATCTATTTTTGGAAATAAAATTACATATTTCGAATGGCTTGAGTCATTTTGTTAGTTTATTTTATAATGTTATGAAAAGTAATTTCGTTTGGTTTCATTTTACCATTCATGTATCCCGCGATTGTCTAAATAATTCTGGAATTGGATATTTATTTTTTCATTTGTCTACCCTCTTCGGGATACCCTTTTCGAAAACATGTAAATATTGTATATGTGGATGAGTTGAAAATGATGGTTGCAGTGTAGATGAGGTTGTAGAAATTAGAAAGTACGTGTTGTTGCATCTAGATCAGTTGTGTACCCTTACTGATTTGATTGTTTACCCTATTATTTTTTCCTGATAATTGCTCGGGAAATACTGATAGTATCGTTTCATTTTGACTTTTTAGGATATTATGATTGAACTTGATTTGAATGCATAAGGTTAAAATAGTTCGTAATACAATGAATCCGCATGAGTTATGGAAGGAGGTTCCCGGGCTATCTAAGGAGGTTTTACTTTTGTCACAATTTAAGTCATCTTAAAAGGGTAAAGGAATAATTATTATAACAAATTTGCTTAATTTTGTAACGTATAATACTCTCAATCCTCACAATACTTACTGTTAGTGAATGAAAATTAACCAATTATAGCAAACATAATGGAATATGTGCCTTCCCACATTTAAAATTTGCTAAAAACATATATTTAATGTTTGTTACCTATTAATGATTTTGTATTCATTTTCTTTTTTATTTATAGTTTGGTAAACTCACTTTAATTGTGGTAATTTAATACTTTTATTGGAAGTTTTATTGACACACGTTTGTATTTTATAATTGTTTCCACATGTTTTATTGCTTCTGAATATTTGTTATCAATCAGAGAAGATTGTCATGTCATTTATTGGTGTTACTAGCCCAATGAAATTATGGTCGAAAGTTACTCCACGAAGATGCACTACTTTGTGTCATCTCATCCCTTACCTACCTACGCTCTAGATCCTGTAAGATATGTATTGTGTTTGGGTGTGCTCCATTAGACTGCGTGTATTTGTCTTATACTTTCGTTTTTGAAGCTATTTCAAACTCTAATATGGGTATTTGTTTCATAAATGACGCCATAACATCTAATTACAGTTATCTACTATGTCAAACTGTTTAGTTACATACTTGTCGCAACGGCCATGGACATCGCCATTTGTCAACTTCTATTAAGGTACTTCTGTGTGTGTGTCATTTTTTTATCGTATTTACACTTTATCTCACCTCGTGTCTTTATATATATTGGTCATAGGTTCCATCACAGAGGTTCAGATCTCAATTAAAATCAGATATATTTATGTTTAAATATTTTCTCTCCTTTCTTCGTAACACAATCAAATATATGATCGAGAGTAAGAAAACCAAATAACATAACCGAAAATAACCATAAATAAATCCATAGAAGGATAATTCATCCCATGTTAAGGTGGGGTAAGTTTACTATTTAGATAAAGATATTTTGGTTTTAAGTTATGTTTCGATTTTAGTATCGGTTTTAAGTGTAAGATATAAGTTATAATTTTCGTTATTAGAAAACATCAAACGTTATAGTGACCTATGTATTTGTTTATGCTTTGACCGATGAAATCAAAATACAGTACACACCTTATTGATCTCTTAGCAGAATGGGAGTGATAATTAACCTACGCTAGCCAAAATGCAAAATAACCCTGAAATGGTCTCATAAGAGGCATGAACACCTCGGACGAAACAAACCTAACTTGTAGGAATGGTATGCGTAGTCAAGGGACTCCCAGTTTAAGAATATGACTATAATTTAAAAATCTCAAGAATTAGTCTTAAAAACACGGCGTCAAGGGGTGAAAATGTAAAATAACCACAAGACAGTCCCATAAGAGACACAAACATCTTGCACGGGATCATGTAACTCGTAGGAACAAATCATGCAGTCACGGGACTCTCGATTTGAGAATATGAAAAAATTTGTAAATAGTTGACTTAACTTTAAAAATATGTTGTTAAAGGGTGAAAATGAAAAATAATCACAAAATGGTCCTGTAAGATGTATGAGCACTTCATACAGGACAAATGTAACTTGTAGCAACTGACAGCATAGTCACGAGACTCACGATTTGAGAATATGATTATAATTAGTAAATAGTTAGACTACAATTCAAAATCATGTCGTTAAAGGGTGAAAATGCAAAACAACAACAAAACGGTCCCATAAGAGGTACGAACACCTCGAAAGGGACCAATGTAACTGATAAGTACCCAAAAGTGTTTAAATAATACCCCGAATAGATGTTTTTTAATTGCTAATTCTCGACAAAATGGGTCTAATATGCGTAAATGTTAATGTGCAGGCTTGATCGTCGTTTGCGGAGTTCAGACGTTTATTTCAAGGCAAATGTGCGATTTATAGAGCTAATTCCCCTATCTCGTATCAAACCTGAGCCTAAACATAGACCAAACCTTCACTCGATCCTCTGTGTGTTGAGTTTGTACCTTTATTATTTTCTAGATTTTTATTTTAAGTCATTTTTATTTTAGATTTATTTAGAATTTTGTAGAATTTATTTTCTATTTTATTTTTATTTTTTTTATTATTTTTTTAATTTTAGTATTTATTTTTTGTTTTGTTAAATTTTATATTTTTAGGACTTTAGGTTTTATTTTTACTTCTTTTATAGTTTTTGTTATTTGAGTTTTATTTTTAATAGATTTTATTTATTTTTAGATGATTTATTTTTTTATCTTAGTGCGTCGAGTATTTGTTTTCCTTTAGTTTTTGTTTGTTTTATGTTTTTAGTTAGTTTATTATTATTATTTTTGTTCTATTTTGTTTTGTTTTATTTTATTAGTTTTTATTTGAGTCGTGTTTAATTTTTAGAGTTTGTATTGTGCAGCGTTTTATTTTTTTTAGTGAGTTTTATTTTTAGTTGATTTTTATTTTTATTTGATTTTCGTTTTTATTTTTATTTTATTTTAGTTTTTATTTTTATTTTACTTTTTTTATTTGATTACGTTTATTTTTATTATTTTGTTATTTTATTTTATTTAGAGTACAAATTAAACACACACAAACATCACAATATCCTACACTCACATACACCTAAAAAAACTCGCCCTCACCCTATTATTATACACCTCTCCACACCATAACCCAAACACACACTCACCCTCAACCACACACTAACTAATCTATACTCTCACACACACAAAACCCTCCATCATCATCTTTTCCAACCTACACCTTTCTCTCTCCTCACTCATACATCCATTAACACACTTCTCTTCTCTCACCTCCATCCCACCATTAACATAACCCATTTCTCTCTCCTCACAAACCAAACCCATAACCAAATCTCATCCCAAAATCAATCCAAATTAAACCAAAAAAAAAAGAGAAAAAAATATATATATAAAATAAAAAAAATGCGCCCCTGATTTCAAACTCAGCAGCCGCGACTCAAAAACCAAACCCGTCGGCGACCTTTTGCTACTGCAAACCGACGATGTCACCTACCCCCTACTCGTGGCAACCCCAAGTCCTGGCCCACCACGGGATCGAACCATTCCAGCTTCCATAGCCGGAGCTATACCTGCTCCGGCAAAAACCTCATACCAAGCCAACTCAACCCGATCCATCGAACCTACTCCCCAGTGTTCTAACCCGAACCAACCTCCTTCCCATTCCGGCTTAATCGGAGCCCATCTTGGAGCTACCCAAACCCAAAATCCTACCAACTCGCGAACCTCCATTTCCCACAAACCCATTTCAGCGAAGAACCCATTTCATTTCATTACCCATTTTAACCCATTGTTCAAAATCGATTTCTCACCTGCCAAATCCAAACCAACCAAACTAAAAAATAAAGACCCAAAACCAAAACAACCAAAGCCCCACATGTCTTACAACTTTTTTACCCTTTTTACCCAAAATACCCCCACATGTGTTTTAACACCCTCACCTCGTTATTTCATTGCACTTGTGTGTCACATACCCAAATATCCTCTCAGCTCACACCTCTCATATACACTAGTGTGCATTTCCCAAAATTACCCTTAGCTCCATGCTTACTATTTAAATAAGAAGAAGACCCAAATAAAAAAAGGAGAGTTAGGCTAGACAGAGAATTAGATAGAGAAACACCATTTTTATTGTTTTTGTAGTTTATTTTTTTTTTAGTTTTTTTAGACTAGAGAAAAAAGTCAATAAATTGAGTATTTGTAATTAATGAGAGATGATGAAATAATTGAAGAATTAATATAATTGAAGGAAATTTTGGTTTGATTACTCCACTCTAATTTTCATTTAATGCTCTTATTTGATTCTATTTTTTATTGGATGGTGATTATGGAGGGCTAATCATCGCATTCAAGGGATGAATTGAAACCCTCATGAATCCAATTTGATTTAATTGTCAATTTTAATTTTCTTAGCTTCCTTTCATCAGTAAATTTAATTCCTACTTATTTTCACATTAAGAAATGGAAAATCATCCTTGAGAAAGGATTCAAAATTGTATTATCATTTCATCATTTTATTCAAACTAGAGATATGCTTATCACTTGATTTAAATGTTAGTATAATTTTCATTTACTTGTGTTTTTATTTTATCTAATTAAAATTAGTTTGATGAATCGATCCTAGCGGGTGATTCATTTAATTGATTCGAATTCATTTAGAGTAGTGTTGTGGGAATTAAACTTACTTTTCTAAAAGAATATTCGATTACTTCATTAGCGTAATGAGAATTAGCTTTTGCATTAAATGAATATTTTAGAAATTAATGAAATTAAATTAGTGCAAGCTAGACTAATTTGAGTGAATTGAGGGTGGATTTTCCATCCCTTGAATATTTTTTCTCTCATTTAGTTACGTCTCACTTATTTTTATCACACACTTGTTCATATTTTTCACATTTTACTTTTAGTTTGATTACCCTCTTTTTATTTAGTTCTTAGTTTAAATTCACATCCTCTCAAAAATTGTTTTAATATTGAAGAAAATGCCAAAATCGAAAAAGAGAATAATAAACAAATGAATTGCATGCCTCTCTTACATGTTTCACCATTAGGTTTGAATTGATTCCATTACTTACCGCTACACTCTAGTATTGATATATTTTTGTAGGTATGAAAGGTTTTGATTAGAGGAGCTTTCAAGCAATGACAACAACGAAAAATACAAGAAAAAGTCTTCTCTATCAGTAACTCGTAGCAAATAACCGCATAGTCATGGGACTCACGATTTAAGAGTATGATGATAATTTTTAAATAGTTAGAATTAGTCTTAAAAACGTTGAGTTGAATGGTGAATATGAAAAACAATCACAAAATGGTTATGTGAAAGTCACGACCACCTCGCACGGTAACTCGTAATAGCTGACCGCATAGTCACGGGACTCCCGATTTGGGAATATGAAGAAAATTTATAAATAGTTAGACTCGGCTTAAAAACGTTCCATCAAAGGGTGAAAATGTAAAACAGTCATAAAACGGTCCCATAAGAAGCACGAATACCTCACACGGGATAAATGTTACTCGTAGGAACTGACCGCATAATCACAAGACTCCTAGTTTGAAAATATGATAAAAATATATAAATAGTTTGACTTAGCCTTAAAACATGCATTATAGGGTGAAAATGCAAAACAACCACAAAACGGTCCCATAAGAGCCACGAACACCTCGCGCAAGGCCAATGTAACTCGTTGAACTGATCACGTAGCCCCGGGACTCTCGGTTAGAGAATACGATGAATATGTGAAAATAGTTAGACTTAGGCTTAAAAATATGCTGTTAAGGGGTGAAAATATAAAACAACCACAAAACACACCCGTAAGAGGCATGGACACCTCATACTAGACTAATGTAGGAACTGAATGCATAGTCACGGGACTACCAGTTTGATAATATGAGAAAAATTTACAAAAAGCTAGACTTAGGCTTAAAAATATGCCGTCAAAGTGTGAAAACGTAAAACAACCACAAAATGATCCCGTAAGAGGCACGAACACCTCATGCGGGATCAACATAACTCGTAGGAACTGATCGCATAGTCACGAAACTCACAGTTCGAGAATACAACAAATATGTGAAAATAGTTAGACTTAGGCTTCAAACATAACATCAAGGGTGAAAAGGTAAAACAGCCATAAAATGCACTCCTAGGAGGCGCGAACACGTAGGAACTGACCGGGTGGTCACGGGACTCCCGATTTGAGAATACAATGAAAACTTATAAACAATTAGACTTAGGCTTAAAAATATGTCGTCAAAGGGTGAAAATGTAAAACAACCACAAAATGGTCCCATAAGAGGCATAAACACCTTGCGTGGGATTAATGTAACTCTCAGGAACTAATCATATAGTCACGAGACTCTTAGTTTGAGAATATGACAAAAAATTTACAAACAATTAGTCTTAGGATTAATAACATGCTGTCAAAGGGTGAATATATAAATCAGCCACAAAATGGACCCATAAAAGGCACGAACACCCCTCACGGACCAATGTAACTCGCAACAACTGATGGCGTAGCCACGGGACTCCAAGTTTGAGAATATGATGAATATTTAAAAAGAGTTAAACTTAGACTTAAAAACATACCGTTGATATGCCCTAAATTTACCCCCTCGGCTCAGAGACATCAACCTCGGCCATGGAGATAGCCGATGTTGGAAGGGCCTTAGATCAACAACCAGCAGTCTCCTCCCAAGCAAGGTCGGTTGTGGTTGACGTTACTAGTCACCAGCTGAGGTATCCGTAATCCACAGGGAGGTTATCCATATGGTCATCCAAGGCTTGAAACCTCGGCTTGGCTCGGTCGAGGTTGCCATCCCATCATCATAACCAATCTCGGCTGAGAATCAGCTGACGTTCCTTCTACGCTACCATTACCTCGGCCTAAGCTGACGTCACAACTCAACATGCCTTACATTAGCTTTTCCACTGAGCCAAGGTCATCACCTCGTCCTCTTCCAGGCCGAGGTTGGGACCATTCATAGATGGCCGAGCCCTTATCAGCATATGTATTATTGGGAACATGTGTACACAATCAGTTATAACCGAATCATTCCCCTCACGTGGGGGAATATTGAGGTCATCATTATCTATATGAGATCAGCCAGGTGTCATCCTCATACTGGTTTGATCCTTATGTACATGTTCATTGCATGCTTGGGGGATATATTACACCCTCTAGGCACTATATATAGGGGTCATACTCTACCCTGTAATGGATATCGAAATTGGAAACCCTAGCTGAAACTATATTCAAACATACAGTAGAGAGAGAGAAATCTTGAAAGATTGTATCCATGGCCATTAGTGCCCTCATACAGTGATATTAATCAACACTCTCATAGTGGACGTAGGCCTAATTGGCTGAACCACTTATACTCTGGAGTTGATCCTCTTCTGCTCACCTCTTTCTCTTATACTTGATATACTTGTGCTGCCATTCTTATACATTGATTATAGCTCATATACACCTTACCTGGTGGTTCTATTCTCAGCATCATCATTTTGGCGCCGTCTGTGGGAATCGAGAATCTATCTCTTCCTCATCTCTTGTTTAACCTCACAGGAGACTCTGGTGGTGAACCAGGCCTCACCCTTTGCGTGGAGCTTTTTCACCATTAAAAGAGGTCCTATAAGGTATTAAGATCATCTATTACACCAGCTATTTAGTGCTAACACATGGCACCAGAATTACCACCACCTCTTCTACCGCCTGGGACTGGTGGACCTAGCTCTAGCCAGGCACCGCCTCAGTCCGAAATGACGAAGGTGTCCGTAGCCTTTAGGTCTTTGGGTGCAACGCAAGAAGCCATGCATGAGCAATTTGCACAGATCAGTCAAAATATGATGAGGCCACCTAGAGTCTCACCAGAGATGATTACTCCGGCGGCTGTCTAGGCGAACCCAGAAGCCAGGGCACCACCCCAGGCACCGCGAAAGGATCACCCTACGCCCCAGTGGAGGAGGGACGTTGCTGACCCTAGGCAATTGCACCTCAGGAGGCAAGGAATCCCTTGTCCATAGGACAGGTATGTTGATCTAGAGAAGAAAGATGTCCCAGAAGATTGTTGGGAGACGTATGAGGTTTTGAACAACACAGTTCGTCTTATCCAATGGAGACAAGGTTGTGGAGACAGAAGAGGTGGAGAATCCCAACAACAAGGATCAGCTTTTGATCGATTGAGCATAGGGTCAGCCTTTGAAAGGCTCGGACCCGTAAAAGACCTAAGACAGAGGTTGTCAAGGTTGAGGAGTGCAACCGGCTCACAAAGGGAAGATAGGCAACGTCGGCCTCATCAGGGACGAGGAAGAGACCAAGATAAGGTCAACAGCAAACGTTGTGCTGCGGCTGGGGAACCCTCAGTCCACCCCTTGGAGGTGGCTGGGGACAACCTCGGCCAAGTCGATGTTGCAAAACCATGGAATGACTCCATGCAACGTCTTGAGGACAAGATAGGATACCTCATCAAAAGTCGGGATCCACTACAAAGAGGTTTCTCAGAAGGCTCTCTGTTCGTGGCTAAGATAGTGAGCTTTCCTACCCCAGCCAAGTTCAAGCCACCTACAGTGACTCCCAATTATGATGGTAGCACCAATCCTGTACATCGTATTGAGATGTACTAGTTAGTGGTGAACATTTACTCAAAACCATATGAGATGAAATACCGGGACTTCTACGGGACTTTGACGGGAGCTGTGCACATATGGTTTACTTCTCTTTCGAAGGATTCAATTGAGAACTTTAAGAGCTTGGCTGAACGGTTCATTCATAATTTCTGCTTTGGGCTAAGACCTCAAAAGAAGACCACCCATCTATTGTATGTCAAGCAAGGCAAGCACGAGAGCCTAAGAGACTACATCGCCAGGTTGAGCAAAGAAAAACTTAAGGTTAAAGATTACGAAGAGAATATTTCCATGACCGCCCTCATAGGAGGTCTTCAGAAAGGGAAGTTGTTGTGGAAACTTGTAGAAGACCCTCCAAAGTCCATGACGGAGCTATTCGAAACTGCGGGGAAGGTCATGAATGCTGAAGTGGCCATGGCCGCTATGTATGAAAACGAGAACGACGGTAGTAAGGGAAAGTTCCAAAGAAAGAAGGATGGAAAGAAGAGGTCAGTTGATGACAAGTTTGTACGATATACCCCTCTTACTGTAAGCTGCGAACACATCCTCAATGAGATCATGAATGACTGATCCCTAAGATGGCCAGAGAAGTTGAAGGCTCCTCCACATAAGAGGAACCAGAATTTATGGTGTGAATTCCACCAAGACCATGGTCATGTCACAGACAGGTGCTTCGCCTTAAAGGATGAGATCGGGAAGATGTTGAAGTCAGGAAAGTTAAGGAAATATGTCGATGGAAAAGCTCCCAAAAAGGGGAGAGAAGACCCCAAAAAGAAGAGACACGACAGGTGTCGTGACGATACCACAACAAGAAAAGACGATGGCTCGGATGACCGTGATGAAGATGATCCAGACCTCCCACCAAAAGATGACAACATCCCAGTAATGAGGGTTGGTATGATATCCTTTGGTATTAACACCATATGCGGAGGACTTGCAGGGGTGGTTCTGAGTTGGCTGACCGAAAGGCCCGTGTGGCAAAGGCCAAGTCAGTGGTCAAACTTGAAGTAGTAAATCTAACATCTTCCAAGACGATGCAGAAGAGGAAGAAGGTGGACATGGACACTCTAATAGTTGGGTTTTCCCGACTCGACTTCAAAGTCATCCTAGCTCCACACGATGACCCTTTGGTGATCACAACAAGAGTTCATGTATGTGAGGTGCAGAGAATTCTTGTAGATGGAGGAAGTTCTGCAGATGTGATGTTTTGGCCCTGCTTCAAAAGCCTGGGCCTTAGTAGAGCTAGGCTAGTACCCTATCATCATCCGTTAATGGGGTTCAGTGGTGAAAAGGTCCATCCATTGGGCATGTATGAGATGGACGTGTGAATGGGCGATGAGTGGCCTAAGAGGTTAACCCGAAAGATTAACTTTTTTGTTATAGACAAAAACATCTTCTCGGCCTATAACCTCATCATAGGAAGAGTATCCCTTAAGGAGTTTGAAGCCGTGCCGTCGACGGTCCACCAGATGCTAAAATTCCTGACCCCTTATGGGGTAAGGGAAGTGCAGGGTGACCAGGCCACAACACGAAAATGCTACTTCAACTCGACTGAAGAGAGAGAAGCACATAAGAGAGCTACTACCACTTATAACATCGATACACTTGACCCTAGAGATGAAACAAAGTTGAAGAAAGGAGAGGCCGCGGAAGAGGTAGAATCCATCATCCTCAATGAGGACGAACCGAAAAAAACCGTCCAGGTCGACAAAGCCTTAAAAGCGGAGATCAAGGAAGAGCTGATAAACTTCCTAAGGAAGAGGCTGAGTGTCTTCTCTTGGAGTCACGCAGACATGCCTGGCATTAACCCCGAGGTCATGTTCCATAAACTCAACGTATCTAAGGATGCAAAACCAATTAAGCAAAGACGAAGATTTTACTCTAGGGAGAAGTACGACGTCATCCGGGAAGAAGTCAGAAAGTTGGAAGAGGCTAAATTTATCAGGGAAGTGATATATCTGGAGTGGCTATCAAATGCAGTCATTGTGCCTAAAGCCAATGAAAAGTGGAGAATGTGCGTAGATTTTACTGACCTGAACAAGTCTTGCCCAAAAGACAGTTATCCCCTACCTCGGATCGATCAGATGGTAGATGCAACTGCAAGACATGAGCTCATGATCTTTATGGACGCGTATTCAGGCTACAACCAGATCTTCATTGATGCCGAAGACTCAGAGAATACAACCTTCATCATTGACAAAGGGACGTATTGCTATAAGGTTATGCCCTTTGGATTGAAAAATGCGGGGGTAACATACCAACGTCTGGTGAATAAGATGTTTGAGGCCCAAATAGGCAAGACTATGGAGGTATACGTAGATGATATGTTAACAAAGAGCTTAAAGGTCTGCACCCATGTGACAGATCTATAAAAGACATTCGACACCATGGACTTGTATAGAATGAAACTCAACCCTGCGAAGTGTGTCTTCGGGGTAGGAGCTGGGAAATTTATCAGATTCATTATCAATCAGAGGGGAATAGAGGCGAACCCTGAGAAAATCAAGGCTTTGCTCGACATGAAGACACCAAGGAGTATCAAGGACGTTCAGAGGCTCACTGGAAGAGTAGCTGCGCTTAATAGATTTATTTCCAGGGCGATCGATAAGTGTCTTCCGTTCTTTAAGGTTCTTAGTAAGGCCTTCGAATGGGATAAAGAGTGCGATGGGGCTTTTGATCAACTCAATTCCTACCTTGGATCTCCCTTGCTCCTATCTCGGCCAATAGCGGGAGAGAGGATGTTTGTTTATCTAACAGTCTCTGAATCGGCTATAAGTGTAGCCATTGTACGGGAGGACGTTGGGGTTCAAAGGCCCGTATACTTCAACATAAGACCCTTTAGGGATCTGAACAGGATTACCCTCGGATGGAAAAGTTAGCCTACGCCTTTATACATGCTTTTAGGAAGATGAAGCCCTACTTTTAAGCCCATTCTATGGTCATCCTCACTGACTCCCCACTAAGACAGGTCCTCCATAAACCTGAGAAGTCGGGTAGATTGATGGCATGGGCCATTGAACTGGGGGAGTATGACCTTACTTATCATCCCATGGTGGAAATCAAAGGGCAGGCACTGGAAGAGTTTATCACATAGTTCACATGGGAAGAGGCCGAGGTTGAGAATAACCTAGAAACTACAGAAAGGTCAAACAGCAACGTCTTCCGACACCCGAAAGAGGTTATATCCACGGGAACCAGAGATGGAATAGCCGAGAATGAGGAAGATCGATACCTCTTCAGGTAGGGAGTCATGATAGAAGAGGGTTTACATCAGATAAAGAATCTGGAACCTCTTCGTTAACGGGTCTTCTTGTGAAAGTGGAAGCGGTGCGAGGCTGATACTCTCAGACCCGAATGGTACCAACATAGAATATTCTTTAAGGTTTAACTTCAAGGCATCAAATAACGAGTTAGAGTATGAGGCCATGATAGCAGGCCTCTCCTTGTCAAGGACCCTTGGGATAAGATGACTCCTCGTTCACAGTGACTCAAGGTTTATTGTTAATCAAGTATTGGGGGTTTATGAGGCCAAGGATAAAAGGATGGCCAAATACCTGAAAAGGGTGAGAACAATACTCGAAGGCTTCGAAGAGGTAAATATAAAGAGAATACCTCGGCAAAACAATAGTCATGCACATGCATTAGCAAGGCTAGCTTCGATAACGAGGACAGAAATCAGAAGGGCAGTCCCTGTTGAGATCTTACCCAGAGCAACCATTGAAGAAGAAGAGGTCAGTAACCTTTGCCTCAATTTGAACCTAGGGGACTCATGGATGGATCCCCTTATCAGATTTATCAGAGAGTGGGTGCTACCTGAGTCAAAGTTAGAGAGGAGGAAATTGAGGTACAGAGATGCAAAGTTCTCAATAGTAGGAGATGTCCTGTATAGGAAGGGATTCCTATTACCTCTCCTCAGATGCGTTCATCTCGAAAAAGTTCCCCACGTCTTACAGGAGGTACACGAGGATTCTTGCTCCAGGCACATAGGAGGGAGACCTTTGGCGAAGAGGATTATCACACAAGGATATTGGTGGCCAACCTTGTCCAAAGATGCTGCAGCCTACGTGAAGAGGTGCGACAAATGTCAGAGATTATCCACTATCCCACATCAACCTCATCAGCCTATGACGTCAATTAGTTCCCCTTGGCCATTCGCAGTATGGGGAATTGTAAGGACACAAATTTCCAATTGAGTCCATATATAGTTTTGGCTCAATTCCGGACAAAAACATTTATTCATAGGATAGTATTTAATTGTAATATTCTCAAGCCTATGAAGTGTTTGTTGAAGACGTAGCGGCAAAGAGTATAAAGCTTCATCAAATATGCCGGTTTGTGTGCCTCGTTTCTACGTCAACAATTATTGTTCCATGCTCTCAAGGTATGAATGCAATTATATTTATATAGGAGCTTGGAACAAGTTTATTGGGTGTTAGGTTTAATATAAACTGTGTTTTACTTTCAGAAAAAATTAATTAGAACTTTAAAATAAAGTATATAAAGTTTCTGGGCCAAAATCGAATTTTATAAAAAATTCTGGAAGTCGTTCGAAATGTCGTTCGAACGAGTTTTTCATTCGAACCAGGTTTCGTTCGAACGAGTTTGCCAACGAGTCTAAACTGGTCCGTCGTTCGAAATGTCGTTCGAACGAGATTGTTCATTCTAACGAGATTTCTAACGAGATTCTAACGAAGTCCATACTGGTGTGTCGTTAGAATTCTCATTCGAACGAGAGTTCGTTCGAACGAAATGTCGTTCGAACGAGCTGTCAGGCGGGAACAGTTTTTGGCAGTTTTGTACCCACTTCCCCACTTGGTTTTTAACCAACTTTTACAGACTTTAATAGGTGCGGGAATGACATTTTCCAACTTAACATTTCCATAACTTTTCCAATCTATTTCCATCTCTTAGAGAGAGTTTGAGAGCAAATTCATTTTAGGAAAATGTTCATGTTTTGAGTGAAATTTTTAGAGAAATATTTTCATCACTCTAGTGTTTACACCCAATTGAGTTTATTCCAAGTTCACATATACTTATCAATTGCTTGGAGTTTGGCACCGGGTTTCTCTACACGGAATTGAAGAGAAGTTTTGGGTTTTGCTTCCACCACCCACAAATAAAGAAGAAATGTTTCCATGATTGATTTACCCACACGGAGAAAGGCTCCATGCTTGGGTGACGGTGACCATATAAAGTCCTATCGGCGGATTCCGAGACCGCGGTGGTGTTCCGAGGTTGTCCGCTAGGAAGAGTTTTCTACGAGAAGAAGCGTCGAGGCTTGAGAGGGATCGAGTCAGTCGTTGTAAGTCTATCTGTCTTGTACTTTTAATTCCGTATCTAGTGGATTTGTGGCTAGGGCAGTCCAAGGTTGTTTCCCGTCTTGGGTTTTTCCTCGTACATCGCGGCGTAGTGTGATTGGTTTATTTTATCTTGCTTAAATGACGTAGAACGCATGCTTAGAATAATTCAAGATAAAATTGGGTTTAAATAATCACACTTCATTTAATTGGGACTAAATTAAATATTGGGTAAAGTGTTTTTAATTCAAGTCATTTGCTAAAATTTGGTTTCGCCTAATTTGCTAATATCGATAAGTACGACTTAGGCAAATTCTAGGAGTTGGATTAATTAATTAATGTAATTTTAATTTGTTTTAAGAAACTAAAATTTGTCGTTTTAAAGTGGAACCATCACACCGCTTCCGCACCGATTTACATAACAAGGAAATTACAAATTTGATTTTAATTGAGATAATCATAATGTACGGGCGTTTTCAAGTTGTATCAGAGCCAAAAACGATAAATTATTTCGTTAAAGATCCTTAAATAATTTTTGGCTAAAATGGATTTTTCCCCATTTTCAAAATTTCCTATTTTCGATGGTTCAAACTACGCGTATTGGAAAGCGCGTATGAGATCGGCACTTAAATCTATCGACGAAAGAGTTTGGATGTCTGTTGTTAACGGGTGGTCCCCACCAACTTATTTAGTTGAAAATGAACGTGTTATCAAACCCGCCGATAGATGGACTGAAAATGAGTTTAAACTTGCAAATTTCAATTCCCGTGGTTTAAATGCCTTATTTAGCGCAGTCACACCGGATGAATTCCGACGTATTATGACGTGTGAAACCGCTAAAGAAGCTTGGGATATTTTACAATTAACTCATGAAGGAACTAGTGTCGTTAAAGCTTCAAAACTCCAAAACCTCACCACTCAATTTGAAACTATCAAAATGAATGAAAAAGAAACGTTTGATGAATTTTATGCTAGACTTTCTGATATTGTTAATTCATCTTTTAACTTGGGAGAGAAAATACCTGACGACCGTGTTGTAAAGAAAATTTTAAGGTCCCTACCCGATAGATTTATTCCAAAGGTGACCGTGTTAAATTCTTTACCCACTTTAGCCTCTACAAAATTATAAGAGCTTGTAGGTGATTTGCAAACCTATGAACTAGATATGTTTCCCTCTAAAACTGAAAAGAAAATCGAAAAGGGCGTTGCTTTAAAAGCCTGAAAAGAGGTCAAACAAGTAGTAGAGAGCGATAGTGATAGTGACTCGGAAGACATGGCTTTATTTGCTCGTAAATTTAGAAAATTTCTTAAAATTAACAAAGATAAATTTAAAAATGATTTTAAGAAATTTGATACTTCTAAACATGATAAAAGCGAGAAGTTTTCTAAAGCCGAAAAGATCCCTAAACCTAGTAATGAAAATTTAGATAGGGACGAGTCTAATAAGTGTTTTGGTTGTGAAGGTTATGGCCATAGGGCTTATGAGTGCCCCACTAAACTAAGGAAAGATGGTAAGCGACCCATTTCATATAATGCGACCCTTAGTGATAGTGATAAGGAAGAAAAGCCCGATTCCCCCACTAAGAAAATTTTTGTGGCTTTTATGGCTAGTCATGTGAGTGATAGTGAGAACTCATCGATTGATGAAACGATAGCACATGCCACTTCCAAGGTCATTGTATATGATTCTCTTGTTTTTGATGATAGTGAGAGTGAAGAAGAAAGAGAGAGTGAAAATGAAGAAGAGGTTAATGTGAGTGAACTTCAAAATGCTTTTCAAGAACTTTATAAAGAATCTATTAAATTGAAAAGAGCTAACTTGAAGTTAGAAGCTAGTTTAAGAAAGAGTGTCAAGGTCGTTGATGAAAATGATTTAATAGAAGACCTTAGGAAACGTGAGAGTACTCTTCGAGAGAAGCTATAATATGTAGAAGGCGAGAGAGATAGCCTTAGAGGTTTAATGGAATCCTTGAAAAAGGAGCTTCTTGTTTTTGAAGAGCGAAATGTTTTACTAGAATCTAACATTGTAGAATTGGAAAATAAATTAAAAGATTCTAGTAATGTCAAATTTGATTTGGAGTGTCGTTCGGAAAAACTAGATAAAATGTTAGGAACGGTCCAAATTAAAAATGACACTTGTGGTTTAGGCTTCAATACTTGTAATGAATTTACTCATAATGCCCAAACCAATGTTTTAGGAGAATCTTCTAGGAATACATTTAAAGATCACTCCTTAGGTAAATCTTTTCGACATGCTTTTACTTGTACTCTTTGTGGTCGAAAAGGTCATCTTCGAAAATTTTGTTTTGATCTTAAACGAATTCCTAGAAAATCCCATAGTAAAGTAACCACGGTAGTTAACGTTCCAACACCCCAAGATAGTCATTCTTCATTAATTTGGGTTAGGAAATCCGACTTGGTTGCCTTGCAAAATAGGGTTTTTGATTCTCATTTACTTTCACAGGCTTCCTCCCTTGCTAAATCTAAAGGATGAATGTTTTAGTGTTTGCATACTTTAGCGTTTGTACTTCATGCGATATTCACATGCTAAATGTATGCTTCTTTAGTCATTTTCTAGTCATTGCCTTATTACATATCCCATGCTAGAAATTAGGACTTGTTTATTTTTTTGTATTATAATTTTTGTTTGCATTAACTGAATAATATAAAAAGATTTTTGTTTATCATTTGTGTTTTATCTGTTTCATTTGCGATTAATGAAAAATACAAATGATTTTTGTTTGTCCTTTTGAGTAAATATTTATTTTTTTGATTAAAAATGTTTAAAAAAAAAAACTCAAAAAGATTTTATTTTGTGTGTATTTTTGTTTGACACACTTTATGTGGCATATATTTGTGTTTGAATCCCATCTTTTACGCTCCCACGTGGTTAGAACTTTTGGTTTAGATTTTCAATCCTTAAAATGTTCTTTACCATTTTTTATATGGAGTAGTTGGATTTTGTATTGTTTAAATGGATTCTATTTCTATATGCCTCTATTCACACATGCACGAGCTCTTTTGAAATCTTAATGTCACATGTTATATTTGAGCTTTTTGAGGTGTTCTCCTACCAATCTAGTCATCTACATATCTATGACCTAGGAGGACTAGTGCATGTCAAAATACGTTGCATGTGAGATTTGTGTGAACATGAAAACATGATAAATAAATATGCACGGGGAAGGGCTCCGAAAGGTCTAAGTGATCCTTTGCGATAGTAAGCCACCGTTTATTGGATCTAAAAGAAATACGTGATCCAAAGGCCTAAAAACAGAATATTTGGCATTAAAAAGAAAAACAATTGCCACGGCCTATGTTTGTTTGATATATTCATTCAAAAGCAAAAGAATATATATGCTTCTTGAGGGAGAATTGGATGGTATATCAACGGTTTGCACAATGTCCGTTTATCCTAGTTGTCTTTAATGTCATGACTCTATTTGGTTTGTAGAATCATCATCAGGCTAGGCTTGTATGCATTGTGTATGTTTGTTCATTGAGTTCAATCTTCATATTGTCACATGAGGTTATATTTAAATGTGATAAAGTTTGCAATCAAATGAGAACTCCGTGAATGTTTATTAAGTGTTTGGGTCTAAATTTAATTGTTACTAGTTCACACCTCTACACTTCCGTTTCCATATGACACATTTTTGCCATACGAGTGTGCAAACTTATTTTATTTTGTGTTATATGTGTGTTTATATCTATATATATCTGCAAGTATTTATTGGTATATATATATATATATATAAGATATTTGTTTGTCTTTGCCTTGCTTATATTGCCCATATGCCTTCATGTTTTATCACTTTAAGCTTCAACATGCTTTTATGTGTATTAGTTCTTTATCCTTTTCCTATTCCTGAACAAAAAGGGGGAGAATAATGATAGAGGGAGAAATGATATCTAATCAGAGAAATGGTATCTAATCCTATTATTATCGCATCTCACTTTGGGGGAGATTTATCTTAGGGGGAGACGTCTTTCTAAGTAGGTCATGTGTTTGTTAAAGGGGAGAATTAATTTAGGGCGAGTAATCAATTAAAATTGCATTTAATACTTTGATATTCCCTATGCATTTGATGAGTTTGCTTAAGTGTGCAGGAATTATTCTAAAGCGGCATTGTTTAAACGGCAAAGCGTTTGATCCTTAGGTTGAGTCAAGTTTGGGTGGGTTATGTTTGAGTCTAGTGAGCTTGACGGCCCTTTAGGATTTTTGTTTGGTTTTTATCCCGGAATAGCCAAAGGGGGAGATTTGTAAGGACACAAATTTCCAATTGAGTTCATATATCGTTTTGGCTCAATTTAGGACAAAAACATTTATTCATAGGATAGTATTTAATTGTAATATTCTCAAGCCTATGAAGTGTTTGTTGAAGACGTAGCGGCAAAGAGTATAAATCTTCATCAAATATGCCGGTTTGTGTACCTCATTTATACGTCAACAACTATTGTTCCATGCTCCCAAGGTATGAATGCAATTATATTTATATAGGAGCTTGGAACAAGTTTATTGGGTGTTAGGTTTAATATAAACTGTGTTTTACTTTGAAAAAAATTTAATTAGAACTTTAAAATAAAGTATATAAAGTTTCTGGGCCAAAATCGAATTTTATAAAAAATTCTGGAAGTCGTTCGAAATGTCGTTCGAACGAGTTTTTCGTTCGAACCAGGTTTCGTTCGAACGAGTTTGCCAACGAGTCTAAACTGGTCCGTCGTTCGAAATGTCGTTCGAACGAGATTGTTCGTTCTAACGAGATTTCTAACGAGATTCTAACGAAGTCCATACTGGTGTGTCGTTAGAAGTCTCGTTCGAACGAGAGTTCGTTCGAATGAAATGTCGTTCGAACGAGCTGTCCGGCTGGAACAGTTTTTGGCAGTTTTGCACCCACTTCCCCACTTGGTTTTTAACCAACTTTTACAGACTTTAATAGGTGCGGGAATGAAATTTTCCAACTTAACATTTCCATAACTTTTCCAATCTATTTCCATCTCTTAGAGAGAGTTTGAGAGCAAATTCATTTTAGGAAAATGTTCATGTTTTGAGTGAAATTTTTAGAGAAATATTTTCATCACTCTAGTGTTTACACCCAATTGAGTTTATTCCAAGTTCACATATACTTATCAATTGCTTGGAGTTTGGCACCGGTTTTCTCTTCACCGAATTAAAGAGAAGTTTTGGGTTTTGCTTCCACCACTCACAAAGAAAGAAGAGGTGTTTCCATGATTGATTTACCCACACGGAGAAAGGCTCCATGCTTGGGTGACGGTGACCATATAAAGTCCTATCGGCGGATTCCGAGACCGCGGTGGTGTTCCGAGGTTGTCCACTAGGAAGAGGTTTCTACGAGAAGAAGCGTCGAGGCTTGAGAGGGATCGAGTCAGTCGTTGTAAGTCTATCTATCTTGTACTTGTAATTCCGTATCTAGTGGATTTATGGCTAGGGCCGTCCGAGGTTGTTTCCCGTCTTGGGTTTTTCCTCGTACATCGCGGCGTAGTGTGATTGGTTTATTTTATCTTGCTTAAATAACGTAGAACACATGCTTAGAATAATTCAAGATAAAATTGGGTTTATATAATCACACTTCATTTAATTGGGACTAAATTAAATATTGGGTAAAGTGTTTTTAATTCAAGTCATTTGCTAAAATTTGGTTTCGCCTAATTTGCTAATATCGATAAGTATGACTTAGGCAAATTCTAGGACTTGGATTAATTAATTAATGTAATTTTAATTTGTTTTAAGAAATTAAAATTTGTCGTTTTAAAGTTGAACCATCACACCGCTTCCGCATCGATTTACATAACAAGGAAATTATAAATTTGATTTTAATTGAGATAATCATAATGTACGGGCGTTTTCAGGAATTGACCTAGTAGGACCCTTACTAAGGGCTGCAAATAATTACTGATTTCTGATAGTCGCCATTGATTACTTCTCCAAATGGGTAGAGACTGAGCTGATGATCATGATTACAGAGCAGAAGACCTTCCAATTTATTTGGAAAAACATCATATGCAGACATGGCCTCCCAAACACCCTCATCTCGGACAAGGAACCCAGTTCAAAATTCTTCCTTGGAAAAATATTGCGAAAGAGTTGGGATAAAGCAATTGTTCTCTTCTCCTGGCTGACCTCAGGCAAACGGTCAGACCGAAGTCACTAACAGAACAATCCTCGATGGGATCAAGAAGAGGTTGGAAGAGGCTAAGGGAAGATGGAATGAAGAGGTTTATGCTATGTTATGGGCCGATAGAACGACGACTAGGACACCAACAGGGGAGACCCCATTTATTTTGTCACGTGTCTCGGAGGCCGTCATACCAATAGAGGTAGGACTACCCACTCATATGATTCATACCTATGACCCTGAGAAGAATGGGGAGGAAAGAAGACTCGACCTAGACTTGATTGAAGAGAGAAGGGAAGATGCAGAAGTTAGGCAGGCAGCTTACTAGCAAAGAACAATAAAATTCTACAATCAAAGGGTAAAATCAAGGCCCATAGCTATAGGGGACCTGGTGTTGAAGAAGACGTTGAAGAAGGCGAACAAGCTTCACCCAAATTGGAATGGTCCTTACAAAGTGATTGAGGAGGTTGTACTTGGGACCTACAGGCTAGAAAACCTCAAAGGGGAACCTTTCTCTAACCCTTGGAATGCTGATCATCTAAAAAAGTATTACATATGATGTTACCAGGGCTTTCATGTAAATGTATTATCCCATGAAGAGATTACTAATGAGAAGATCGGTTCCTGTGTCAATACTTGGTTCATTGTGCTAGAATGGTAAAATTATTTATGGGGGTAACATCTTAGTTGTTGACCTCAGACCTTATAACATCATGATTTGGTGACAAGGTCTAAGGTCAGACATCATACTTGGATGACCTCAGGCCTTATAACATCATGATTTCGTGACAAGGTATGAGGTCAGAAATCATACTTGGATGACCTCAGACCCTAGACATCATTAATTTGTTGAAAATTATTTATGGGGATAACATCTTAGTTGATGACCTCAGACCTTGTAACATCATGATTTGGTGACCAGGTCTGAGGTCAGACATCATACTTGGATGACCTCAGAACCTATACATCATTAATTTGGTGAAAATTATTTATGGGGATAAAATTTTAGTTGATGACCTCAGACCTTATAACATTATGATTTGGTGACAAGGCCTGAGGTCAGACATCATACTGGGATGACCTCAGACCTTATAACATCATGATTTGGTGACAAGGTCTGAGGTCAGACATCATACTTGGATAACCTCAGACCCTAGACATCATTAATCTGGTGAAAAATATTTATGGAGATAACATCTTAGTTGATGACCTCAGACCTTATAACATCATGATTTGGTGACAAGGTCTGAGGTCAGACATCATACTTGGATGACCTCAGACCTTATAACATCATTAATTTAGTGAAAATTATTTATGGGGGTAACATCTTAGTTGATGACCTCAGACCTTATAACATCATGATTTGGTGACAAGGTCTGAGGTCAGACATCATACTTGGATGACCTCAGACCTTATAACATCATTAGTTTGGTGAAAATTATTTAAGGGGATAACATCTTAGTTAATGACCTCAGACCTTATAACATCATGATTTGGTGATAAGGTCCGAGGTCAGACATCATACTTGGATGACCCCAGACCCTAGACCATTAATTTGGTGAAAATTTTTTATGGGGATAACATCTTAGTTGATAACCTCAGACCTAAATACACATTGCATGACAAAGAAAATCATTCAAATAACACTCATCAAATAAGGAAGTGAAGCATGTATCAGAAGTTAATATAAACCAAGAGTTACAAGATACAAGGTAACTGAGTTTACAATCAGAAGTTACATCTTGAAATCAAAATCAGAGAATTACATAAAGCTTCACAAATAAGAACTAAGTGCTTGCAGCTACAGTATTAGCATCCTCGGCCTCATTCCCCTGATCAATGTTGGTCACCTCGGCCCATCATCTTGGAGGTTGGCATCTTCAGTCTTAGTAACATCCAAAGGTTCAGTCCCTGCAGGGGAAACATCTTCCTCTTTAACCTCTTGAAGGGCCTGTGCAAATTAAGGATTGTCAAAACCCAGACCAATGAAGTCAGAGGCTTTCAAGTTCCCTGACTCCTTCTCCTTTGCAGCCACCCATTTGCCAGTGGCCTTAATACCTCTTTCGAGGTATTCAAAGCCAAAGCTGATGAATTCATCAGAGACTTTGTAATCAGCCAAGATCCCCTTAGAAGCATCCCTAAGGGCTACCTTCACTGCAACATCCACTTTCTGCTGGAGAACGTCGTCCTTGGCCTTCAGAGCTATGGTGTGGTCCTTTTTAATCTCGCAGATATCTTTCTCTAACTCCTTAACCTTCTTATTAGATCCCTCAAAGGCAGACTTCAGATGATCTACCTCTGCATTCAGGGAGCTTTGCACCTTCTTGGCCTCTTGGCCTTTCTCAATGAGTGGCAACTTCTTCAGAGTCCAGTTGGCAAGATGGTGCATAGCAACGAGGCCCTGCAAATCAAGAAATCAAATGTATAAGTTCAAATTAAAAATAGAGGTTACACTTCATAATTAAACTAAAATCTAAAGTTATACTTGAATGGACTTGTGAAGGCCAAACTCAACCAGTAGAGGAGTGTCCATGGAGCCACAAAAGCATTTGTCAGCATCGGTCATAGCAGAGCCGATGGCATCCAACGCTTGCAAACTGTGGCTTATTATGCTATCATTAATTTTCAGCTGCTCCAAACGGGCAACCAATGCATCTTCAGAGGATATGGGGATGGCCTTTTGGGCCTTACGTTTCCTCTGATCCTCAGGGGAGGTGGTTGTAGTTTTTCTCTTTCTTGTAGCATCGGCCTTGGACGTGCCGACACTCTTCTTCGGTGGAGGAGCAGGGGATGCATTCAGGCCTGCCTTCTTCACCAACTTTATGAGACTTGGGGAAGACATCTTCCAGACTTCGTTCGAAATGCCTTCGGGGCACTCTGCAAATGGAAAGGTTTGAGTTAGAAGATTAGAGACATAAAAAGTTAGAGGTTTAACTTGCTAAAATAATAAAATAAGCAATTACGGAGTTCTGTCAGAGGACTACCCCCAAGCCGAGTCTCAGAGAGATAGTAGGGGGTCATTAGGTGTTCGAACCTGACCAACAGACCATGCTCCCCCTGATTTTGAAGATCTTTTACATTTTAATGATTATTTTGGCTTAGACCAGGGTCGGCCCTGGCTGCCATTGACACCTTGCCCCATCTCAGGGGTATCCTCAGCTCCAAGTTCGAAGAGGGGACATAAGGGCCAAATTTCTATGCCCGTGAGGTAAAGAAATACCGTGGCTTCCAATTATGGTTACTAGTTTGGGTGACCTGCAACATCTTCTTAGTTTACTTTCAACCTAAGAAATGGTAATAGCTCAGATGATTCCTGGTAGAGGAAGGGATGTAGGACCCGGTGAAGACCTGAACAGGAAGGTCTGAATGGTGGGCTGCCTTCCATAGTACTAGAGCTCCAATTATCACCCTCCAGGCATTGGGGGATAACTGAGAAGGAGATAAATTGATGTAGGAAAGTATGGCCCTAATGATGGGATGAATGGGCAGATGAAATCCTAACTTGAGCATCTGCTCATATAGGCAGATCTCGCCGTCTCGGCCGCCGAAAGCCCTCTCTTCTCTCAGAGGTTTCCTGAGTTTTATTGAGGGGCTAATGGAATATAGATGCCTGGAGGCAAGAAGGTCAAGCTCGGTGACAGTGCTCTCTATCTCGACCACCTCATAGGTGTCAACATCGCTCTCAGCATCATCATCATCGGGTTCAATGTCAGCCTGACCAAACGATGGGTGACCACTTGGGAACCTCTGAACAAACTCAGCTCCTGTGACAACTGACAGGGGAATGGCTTCAAGAATTGGTGGAATAGCAATGCTAGGTCCTAAAACCTCAACGTCGGAGGAAAAATGCGATGTTCTTGAATTCTTGTAAGACGAGGACCGACTAGAAACCTTGGCTTGATCAGGGACCTGATCCTGCTGAGTGGAAAAGTCCATAGCCTCCTGAAAAGAGTCCACATACATAAGGTCTGAGGTAGATGACTCAGACTCAGACATGGGTGTAGTTTTAACTGGGACCTCTAGTGATTTAAATGGTTCAGCTGGCTCAGGGTATATGACCTTCAGAGGGGGTGGAAAGATAGGTCTAAGGGGAATGCCTCTGCCCTACGAGCTTCCTCTTGGGCTCTTTATATTTGACTAATTTTATCTAAGGTCTTCTCCCTAAGAGAGGGGAATTCCTCTAAGAGTTGGTAAAGGGGTCTGATCATATGAGGCAGACCCTACACTTGTTGACTCTCATAAATAAACAGAATTGGCAAATTGACTAAGGATCAAACTAATCTTTTAAACAAGAGCAAGTAAAGAACAATTCGTCGAAAAACTCTTAGGCTGGCCGAAAAAGGCATAAACTTGCCGAAAATTGCAACAAAAGGAAGAACAAGGTAGAAAAAGTACAGCAAATGGAGAAAGAGGGGTGATAGAAGATACCTGAAGAGGATGTGTGAAGTAGAAAGAGAAAAGTTGGCAAGGAAGAGCCACCAAAAGCACTGCTAACCAAACTCTTATAGAGAGAGAGAAGCAGAAAATTTCAGGTGAAGAAATGAAGAAGTGGGGAAGAAAGAGAAAGGAAATGTGGTTTTAACCCTCAAACAGCCCCACACGCATCCTAAGGCCCATCATTGCCTTGGGAACCCAAAAGACTGCAATCATTACACCTGCCAGGCACGCTAGCCACTTCAGCCGCAGGCACTTGTCAAAAAGGTATTAACACCTATGGAAGTCCAACCTCGGGCAAATATACCCCTTAGGCACCTGATCACATAGGTAACTAAGGGCTAGGGGTGATTGATATGCCCTAAATGTGTCCCCTCGGCTCAGAGACATCAACCTCGGCCATGGAGATGGCCGATGTTGGAAGGGCCTTAAATCAATAACCAATGGTCTCATCCCAAGTAAGGTCATCCATGGCCGACATTACTAGTCACCTCGGAAGGTGGGGTCTCCGTAATCCACAGGGGTGGTTATCCATATGGTCGTCCAAGGCTTGCAACCTCGACTTGGCTCAGGCCGAGGTTGCCATCCCATCATCATAACCAATCTCGGCTGAAGATCAGCCGACGTTCCTGCTACGCTACCATTACCTCGGCCCAGACCGATGTCACAACTCAACATGCCTTACCTTAGCTTTTCCACTGAGCTAAGGTCATCACCTCATCCTCTTCCAGGCCGAGGTTGGGACCATTCACAAATGGCCGAGCCCTTATCAGCATATGTATTATTGGGAACACATGTACACAATAAGTTATAACCGAATCATTCCCCTCACGTGGGGGAATATTAAGGTCATCATTATCTATATGAGATCAGTTAGGTGTCATCCTCATACTGGTTCAATCCTCATGTACATGTTCATTGCATGCTTCGGGGGTATATTACACCCCCCAGGCACTATATATAGGGGTCATCCTCTACCCTGTAAAGGATCCTGAAATTGGCAACCCTAGCTGAAACTCTATTTAAGCATACAGTATAGAGAGAGAAAGCTTGAGAGATTGTATCCATGGCCATTAGTGCCCTCATACAGTGATATTAATCACACACACGCACAGTGGACGTAGGCCTAATTGGCTGAACCACTTATACTCTGGAGTTGATCCTCTTTTGCTAACTTCTTTCTCTTATACTTGATATACTTATGATGCCATTGTTATACATTGATTAGAGATCATATACACCTTACCTGGTGGTTCTATTCTCAGTATCATCAACCTCAAAGGGTGAAATCATAAAACAACCACAAAATTGTCTTGTAAGAGGTGCGAAAACCTCATACGAGGCCAACATAACTCGTAGGACCTGATTCCATAGTCACGGGAATCTCAGTTTGAGAATACGCCAAACAATTGCAAATGCTTAGAGTTAGGCTTATAAACATGTCGTCAAATAGTGAAAATATAAAATAGCCACACACCTCGCACGAAACTAATGTAAGTCATAGGAACTAACTGCATAGTTATGGAACTCCTGGTTTGAAAATATGATGGAAATGTGCAAATAGTTAGAATTAAGCTTGAAAACAAGTCATCAAAGGGAGAAAATGTAAAATAGCCACAAAATATTCCTGCAAGTGGCATAAACACATTACATAGGACCAATATAACTCGTACGAACTGATCTCATAGTCATAGGACTCCTGGTTTGAGAATATGATGAAAATTTGCAAATAGTTAGACTTATGCTTAAAAACATGTGGTCAAGGTGTGAAAACGTAAAACAACCATAAAACGGTCTCGTAAGATGCACAAACACCTCACACAGGACCAATATAACTCGTAAGAACTGATCTCATAGTCACGAGACTTTCGATTTGCGAATACAATGAAAATTTATAAACAGTCAGACTAAGGTTTAACAGCATGTCCTCAAATGGTGAAAATGAAAAATAATCATAAAATGGTCCTGTAAGAAGCACGAATACCTCGCATGGAACTAATGTAACTCGTAGGAACCGCATAGTCACAAGACTCCCAGCTTGGGAATATGAAAAAAAATTCAAAGTGTTAGGCAAAGTCTAAAAATCATGCAGTTGAATGGTAAAAATGCAAAACAACCACAAAACGGTCCCGTGAAAGGCACGAACACCTCGCTTGGGACCAATCTAACTCGTAAAAACTTCTCGCGTAGGCACAGGACTCTCAATTTGGGAATATTAAGAAAATTTGTAAAATGTTAGACCTATGCTTAAAAAATGCCATCAATGGGTGAAGACATAAAACAACCACAAAATGTTCCCGTAAGAGGCACGAACACCTCTCACAGGACCAATGTTACTCCTCGAAAGAGACCATATAGTCACGAGACTCCTAGTTTAAAAATAATACAAAAATATATAAATAGTTAGACTTAGACATAAAATATGTCGTCATAGAGTGAAAATGCAAAATAGCCACATAACGGTCCAGTAAGAGGCAGGAATACCTCACACGGGACCAATATAACTCGTAGGTACGGACCGTGTAGTCATGTGACTCCTAATTTGAGAATACGAAGAATATGAGAAAATAGTTAGACTTAGGCTTAAAAACCTACTGTCAATGGGTGAAATTGTAAAACGACCACAAAACGCTCCCGTAAGAAACACGAATACCTTGTAGGGACCAATGTAACTCGTAGGAACTGACTGCATAGCCATGGGACTCCCGATTTAAGAATACAAGAAAAATTTATAAACAGTTAGACTTAGGCTTTAAAATATATCGTTAAATGGTGAAAACAAAAAACCAGTCACAAAATGAGCCCGTAAGATGCACGGACACCTCGCAGGGGACCATTGTAACTCGTAGGATCTAACTGTATAGTCACGAGATTCCTAGTTTGAGAATACGATGAAAATTTGCAAAAAGTTTGACTTAAGCTTAATAACATGACGACAAGGGGTGAAAAGGTAAAATAACCACAAAATGGTCTGGTAAGAGGCACAAATACCTCGCATAGGAACAATGTAACTCGTAGGAATTGACCGCATAGTAATGGGACTCTAGGTTTGAGAATACGATGAAAATTTACAAACAATTAGACTTAGGCTTAAAAACATTTCGTAAAATGGTGAAAACATAAAATTGTCGCAAAACTTCCCGTAATAAGCACAAAAAACTCATGCAGGACCGATGTAACCTGTAGAACTTGACGCATAGTCATGGGAGTGTAGTTTGAGAATACGACAAGAATTTAAAAATTGTTAGCCTAAGGCTGAAAAATATGTCATCAAGTGGTGAAAATATAAAACAACCACAAAACAGTCCCGTAAGAGGCACGAACATATCTCAGAGTACCAATGTAACTCGTAGGAACTTACTGCATAGTCATGGCGCTCTCGGTTTGAGAATACGACTAAAATTTCCAAGCACCTATACTTAGTCTTAAAAACATGTCATCAAAGACTAAACATATAAAATAACCACAAATCGGTCCCGTAAGAGGCATGAACACCTTGTGAAGGACTGATGTAAGTCGTAGGAACTGGTCGCATAGTCACGGCACTCCTGGTTTGAGAATACAACAAAAATATACAAACAATCAGACTTAGGCTTAAAAATATGTATTCAAGGGGTGAAAATGTAAAACATCCACAAGATGTTCTCATAAGCGACACGAACAACTTGCACGAGACTAGTGTAACTCATAGGAACTGATAGCGTAGTCACGGGACTCCCGATTTCATAATAGGATGAAAATTTTCAAATAGTTAGGCTTAAGCTTCAAAACATGTTGTTAAGAGGTGAAAATGTAAAACAACCACAAAACGATCCCATAAGAGGATAAAAACCTCACACGGGACCAATGTAACTCGTAAGAATGAATATCGTTGTCATGGTACTCCCGCTTTGAGAATATAATAAAAAATTGCAAATAGTTAGATAAAGGCTTGAAAGCATGCTGTCAAAGGATGAAAATGAAAAATGGCCACAAAACGGTCCCTTAAGCGGCATGAACACCTCGCACGGGACAGATATAACTCATAGGAACTAATCGCATAGTCACGGGACTCCCAATTTGAGAAAATGATGAAAATTTTTAATATGTTAGGTACGAACACCTTGCAAGGGACCAGAGTGACTCGTACGAACTAAGGCTTAAAAGCATGTCGTCAAAGGGTGAAAACATAAAATGACCACCAAAAGAAACCGTAATAGGTACGAGCACCTTGCACGGGACCAGTGTAACTCGTAGGAACTAATCTTGTAGTTACGGGACTCTCGATTTGAGACTACGATGAAAATTTACAAACAGTTACACTTCGGCTTAAAAATATGACTTCAAGGGATGAAAACGTAAAATGGCCACAAAACAGTCGTGTAAGAGGCATGAACACCTCGAACAGGGCCAAAGTAAATCGTAAGAACCGACGACATAGTAATGGAACTCTCGGTTGAGAATACGATGAAAATTTACAAACTCTTAGAGTTAGGCTTAAAAATGTCGTCGAAGTATGAAAATACAAAACAACCTCAAAATGGTCTCATAAATGTACAAACACCTCGCACGGGATCAATATAACTCGTAGGAACTGATTACATAATCAAGAGACTCCCGGTGTTAGTATACGATGAAAATTAACAAAACGTTATACCTAGGCTTAAAAAATTCCATTAAAGAGCAATGATAGATGGGGTTTTGCCGCGGAGCGAGAGTCACCCATGCGCCTGTCATTTTGAATTCGGCCCACTAGAACTATACAAAAACCTAAGTTACGACTACACTCAACGGGTGAGTGTAGTGATAAGTCGGGTATACAAAATTTAGCGAGACGAGTTACTAGAATTTAGAGGATTTAATACTATTAAATAAAAGTGTAAAAGATGATTATACACAAAAGGGGAAAAGATTCATAAAAGGGAAATATTTATCCAGGCAAGGGAAAATGAAGCTAGATTAAGAAAGTGAGTAAAACTATAGGTTGTGTCGAATATCCCTCATCCGAATTAATTAGTATAAAATGGTCACATGGGTCGACCAGTTATTACAAATGCGTCTCGTTTCGACAGTTGATTGAACCAAGGGTTGTCACGCCCCTAAATTTGCATAAAAGCCTAATCCAATTTTGGCGACAACAAGTACCCAAAAAATTACGCACGCAGGGTTGTAAGCACGGGGCATACATGATATGCCCCATCCAATCTCCTAGGCGCAATAACTAGGACAACACACCCGAAATAGACACGTAAAAACCATCACCAAAGTAAAGCAACATCTCAACCCGGAATGAGTTCAACCCGTGACAACCTAGACTAATTTAGCTAGAAAGGATGATAAAAATGTGGTAAAGAAAAGTGCTAAATAAACGCGGTAAATCTACACTAGAAAGCAACTAAATCAAAGCATGTAAATAAATCATGTAAACCTAATTACAAAGCAAAAAAAATGTAAATACAACTATATTAATGGAGAGGGTAATGAATAGTGCAACTTATAAACCCAACTGGGTGTCAATCCAAAGAGAAATGAAAAAGAACTCTTCAAAAACCCAAACCCTAAGCTAAAAGTAACCTAAAACGAATTATATCTATTATTTACAACAAAATTGGTATTTATAGTAAGTGGAATAAAAATAAAAAAGAAAAGGAAAAAGAAAAGAAAAGCCAAAATATCAGCTGAAAACAGAGCATCGATTGATCGATCCCTTTAATCGATTGATTGATTGTAAAAATATCAGCCGACTGTCTCAGCTTTATGGCAAAATTATGAAGGATCGATTGATCGGTCGATCGATCAAGCAGGGCTGCTTCTCTTTTCCGCCTATTTTGGCATGTTTGTTTTTCTCCTCTGCTAAAATCGCCATAACCTCTTCGTCCTGACTCCGAATTGCGCACCGTTCGTAGCCACGCGAAGCTTGCGAGGAGGGATACAACTTCCTTATAGATGTTGGGCCAGCTGCCTAAGCTGTGAATTGATCGAATTGCCCTTGAACGTGGAATTGCGTATGAAATTTGAGCGGAATGCGTCCGAACTCCATACTTAGTACCTAAATACCTACAAAATCCCAATTATACCTCATATAGCATGTTAACAATATAAACCGAGGTTGTCTGGTTAATGCGCTTAAATATAGAGATTAAGGCACCCGAGGGGGCTAAAATGTGTAGGTTCGAGGGATGAAATACGCAATATTTGCATCGTATCACACCCCCTAACTTACACATTGCTAGTCCCTAGCAATGAAATAGGAAGCAACAAGAACTACAAGCAAACCAAAAGTAGGAGATAGTACAAAAGTATGGTATAAAAGCATAAGTCCACTTTTACGGGCGATTCGCTTGCATTTAGCGTATGCAATAAGCCGTTAAACCCCTAGGTTACCCTAGTGGACGAGTGTCGTCTCGTGAGGGTTTTCAGGGAGGATACCCACAAACATCACATGGTTTCCTCAAAATATGCCCAAACCAACATGAGATAGACCCAACAATAGCGAACAAGATTTCATATGCATTATTAGCACATTGAACGAATTCATTTAAAAGTCTGAATCATTAACATTATAATGCACCTCATAGAATTTAAACCTTAAATGTGGGAGGGGAGGGAGCACATGCGAAGTGTGATTTAGCAAAAACTTATATAAACTGGATACTAAATAAAGCAGGCATATGTTCAATCCTCATGGGCACTCATCAAGTGAATTCACTCGAAAGAGGGAGTTAACACACGGAACATGCGGGCATAAAGAGTAAATGTAAATGGAAAATAGGTCGCGTACATGTCTCAAATGAAAAACTCTATATATAAACTGAAAAACTCTAATCTCAATGAAAGATACCGCACATTAAAAGAGGCGAAATGTATTTTCACAGATTATCAAAACTATTTAAACCTTTTAATTACATCAACCTAAGATCACATAGGACTTTAATTAGGTTGTAATGTAGGCTAGGCTAGGGTATGAAATGAAAGGGATGTATATACGGATTCAAAATATACGGATTCAAAATGTTAGGAATGAAAACTCGGAATAATGGAAAGATGCGGGAAATAAAAAAATTGGAAACAAGTTCCAAACAAGCATTAGATATAACAATTGTAAAGTAATCAAAACTTATTGAACTATATACAAAACATTTACAACTTTCTCTTTCTTTTCTTTTCTTCTTTTTCTCATGTTTTCTTTTGCTTTTTTCTTTCTCTTTTTCTTCTCTTTTTTCACATCTTTATTTTCTTTACTTTTCTCACTCTCAAATGCCTAAATTGCAACCGCAACACAACAACATCATTCAATCCCAAGTAACATTCCAAACAAAGGTATGGAAAGTGTATGTATGGTTTAAAACTCCAATTTGGAGTTGGTTATGGGATTGGGGTTATGAAACGAAAGGCTAATATTTAGGTTGGGTTGACGAGGGGAAACATATAAGGTGAGGTCAAGGTTAATATGGGTGATATAACAAGGAAGGCCAATGATCATTTCACAAAGTTTACGCAATTCTCGAGTCAATGCAATATATGAAAATTATGCTCAAGTAATACATTTCAATTAGGAACTCAAATAACGAGCGATCAATGAAAGAATAGTGAGATTACCAACGAATTCAACATTTTCAATGAGAAAAGAATAGTGTATAACACTCACAAACGCCGAAAGGTACAAAGCTTACTCGGTGCAAGTATATGCAATGCAACAAAAGATTACCGAGTTATAAAAATCTTAAACCAAATCAATAAAGCAAGACTGGTGCATGTGCTCATGGGATTAAAGTTTAATTCACGAAGTTATTCATAATATTAATAAGTGAGACTAAAGTCTAATAACTTCTAAAATCGAGAACATGCATCATTGGGTTGTCTATTGGATCGGGCAATTATTGAAATTTATCATCAGAAACAAGGGCAAAATACCCAATAAAGGAGAAAAAAGAAAGAAAATATTTTTGAATTTTTCAATTTTTCTAAGAAAAGCATACTAAGTAACTAACATGTGAGCAAAAACATGGACTAAATAAAGAAATGGATAGAATATCCCACACCCCCTAACTTAAAACCTGACATTGTCCTCAATGTGAATTAAGAACCAAGTTAAAGAGAGGAAACGAGCGATATTACCCAAAATTGGAGCGACCCCCATATGAACAAGTCCAAAGAATCTACAAAATAAGTTAGTACCGAGCATAGCAAAAAGAAATAACAAAAAGTTAACTAATTACACTAGACTAAATTAAAAGGGAAGAAAAGATAAAAAGCTAACTATATACAACCTAATATTTAAGCTTCACACTAACTATACACTAGAAGTCTAAATAGCTGAGGGTCCACCGCAAAAATGATTTGGATTTGGAGGATAATCGGTGTACCCTCGCACTCAAGCATGCCTTCCAAAAAATATGAATTCCATTTGAACAACGAAAGGTATGTGTTAGGTGGAAGAAATGAACCATTGTCAATTAAAAGTTTTGGAGGGACGATGGGGGATTTGGATTGAATGGGAGACAAAAACATGTGGGGATCGAGAAAAGCCGAATATCCTCCCAAGGATTTTGAAATTGGAATGGGAGGTGGCGCACATGAGGGAAAAGATGCCTTCATGGAAGGCGACTCGAGCAAGTAATCCTCATTGGCGAAAAGGTTTAACACATTGATGTTTGAAACTGATTCATCGGGTACTTATGACGGTGTGATAACAGAGAATGAAAATGGGGAGGAAAGAACTTCAAACTCAAGAAATGAATCATCATCACTTGCAGATTGAGTTTCGAAAGAAATAAGATCATTATCAATGAAATGTTCTTCTTTGGGGGCCAAAGTAGAAATCATTTCATTAAAAATGGATATTATTTCCATTTCATCCTCACTTTCAATATCTATTACGCAATGGGAAAAGTTGACAATGATTTGTTCCAAAGTAGGCACAAAGTCCTCATTTGGTTCAAAACATTCCCCGACTTCAAAAGTCTCGGAAGAAAAATCATCGTCGGATTCAAATAATAAATCCAACTCATGCTCCCAACAATAATTTTCTTTCAGATAACGACTTTCAAGTTTCTCATTCTCAAGAATATGCAAGCCCTCGCCAAAAGTCATAGGCAGAGACGCGGATTCTTGAAAATGCGAACTTTAAAAATTACCGTCGGACTTGAACTTAAACTCATTATTACAGGAATTTTGAAAACTATTTCAATTCGTTTAAAAATTCCTATTATAAGGAATTAGAGGCCCAAAATCGTTATCATCATTCTCAAAATTCCAATAACCCAAGTTTTGACTATACTCGCCCAAAGTCATTTTTGAATTTGTAATTTTTTGGGACTCTAAGTATTGATTGAAAGTCAAAGGATTACGTGCATTTTGAGAATTATAATAACGATTACCGAAAAAATGGGAATAAGACATGCTTACTCCAAAAGTGGCTTGAAGTGGCGAATTCCACAAAGTAGATGCACACGCGAGAAATTCAAGCGTTTCTTGGCGCTCAAATGTAAAAGTCCTGGAAAAAGGTTAGCCAAAAAATACAAATAGAAAGAAAATACTACGAAATACTAAATCAGACAAATTCTAAAACAACAAGTCCCTGGCAAAGGTGCCATTTTGATTGACGGGGTTTTACTGCGGTGCGAGAGTCACCTACGCCCCGGTCATTTTGAATTCGGCTGACCAGAACTATACAAAAACCTAAATTACGACTACACTCAACGGGTGAGTATAGCAGTAAGTCGAGTATCGAAAATCCACAGAAATGAGTTGCTAAAATTTATAGGATTTAATACTCCTAAATAAAAGTGTAAAAGATGATTATACATAAAAATGGAAAAGATGCATAAAAGGGAAATATTAATCCAGGCAAGGGAAAATGAAGCTAGATTAAGAAAGCGAGTAAAACTATAGGTTGCGTCGAATATCCCTCATCCAAGTTAATTAGTATAAAATGGTCACATGGGTCGACGATTTATTACAAATACATCTCGTTTCAACTGTTAATTGAACCAAGGGTTGTCACGCACCTAAATTCACATAAAAGCTTAATCCGATTTTGGCTTCAACAAATACACCGAAAATTATGCACGTAAATTCGTAAGAACGGGACATACATGATATGCCCCGTCAAATATCCTAGGTGCAATAACTAGGGCAACGCACCTGAAATAAACCCGTAAACACCATCACCAAAGCAAAGCAACATGTCAACCCGGAATGAGTTCAATCCGGCACAACCTAGACTAATTTAACTAGAAAGCATGATAAAAATGTGATAAAGAAAAGCGATAAATAAACACGGTAAATCTACACTAGAAAAAAACTAAATCAAAGCATGTAAACCTAATTACAAAGCAAGAAATAAGCAAATACAACTATATTAATGGAGAGGGTAATTAATAGTACAACTTACAAACCCAATTGGGTGTCAATCCAAAGAGAAATGAAGAAGAATTCTTCAAAAACCCAAACCCTAAGCTAAAACTAACCTAAAATGAATTATATATGTTATTTACAACAAAATTGGTATTTATAGTAAGTGGAATAAAAATAGAAAAGAAAAGGAAAAAGAAAAGAAAAGCCAAAATATCAGCTGAAAATAGAGCATCGATCGATGGTAAGAATATCAGCCAACTGTCTCAGCTCGATGGAAAATTTCTGAAGGATCGATCAATTGACCCTTTTTATCGATCGATCGATCAAGCAGGGTTGCTTCTCTTTTCCTCCTGTTTTGGCATGTTTATTTTTCTCCTTCGCTAAAATCGCCGTAACTTCTTCGTTTTGACATAGAACCGCGCACCATTCACGGCCACGCGAAGCTTGCGAGGAGGCCTACAACTTCCACGCAGATGTTGGGCCAGGTGCCCAAGCTGTGAATTGACCAAATTGCCATTGAACGTGCGATTGCGTACGAAACTTGAGTGAAATGCGTCTGAACTCCATACTTAGTACCTAAGTACCTACAAAAACCCAATTATACCTCATATAGCATGTTAACAATATAAACCGAGGTTGTCTAGTTAACAGGCTTAAATATAGAGATTAAGGCAACCGAGGGAGCTAAAATGCATAGTTTTGAGGGATGAAATATGCAATATTTGCGTCGTATCAAGTGATTACCTAAAACATCCATAAAAAGGTCTTATAAAAGGCACAAACACCTCGCATGGGACTGATGTAACTCGTAGGAATTGACCGCTTAATAACGCGACTCGCAGTCTGAGTATATGACGAAAAATTTCTAATAGTTAGACTTTGGCTTAAAAATATACATGAAATGGTGAAAACATAAAACAGCTAAAAAAAATTGTCCGTAAGAGGCACGAACACCTCGAATAGGACAAATGTCACTCGTGGGAACTGGCCACGTACTCCAGGGACTCTCGGTTTGGGAATAAAATGAAAATGTGCAAACAGTTAGACTTGGGCTTAAAAACATGTTGTCAAGGGGTTAAAACGTAAAACAATCATAAAATGTTAGTGTAAATGATATGAACAACTTATAGGGGACCAGTGTAACTCGTTGGACCTCATTATGGAGTAATAGGACTCCCAATTTCTGAATACGATAAAAATATGCAAATAGTTAGACTTGGGCCTAAAAATGTGTTGTCAAGGGATGAAAACATAAAATCACCACAAAACACTCCCGTAAGAGGCACGAACACATCACACGGAACCAATGTAACTCGTTGGAACTAATCTCGTACTCATGAAACTCCCTATATGAGAATACGACAAAAAATTGTAAGAAATTAGCCTTTAGCTTAAAATTATTTTTTCAACGGATGAAAGCACAAAATAACCACAAAACGATTTCTTAAGAGGCACAAAGCCCACGCATCGGATTAATGTAACTTGTAGGAACCGACCGTGTAGTCATGGGACTCCTAGTTGCAGAATACGATGATAATTTACAAACTGTTAGACTTTGGATTACAAACATGCCGTCAAAGGGTGAAAACTTAAAACAACCATAAAACAGTCACAAAGAGGCACAAACACCTCACACGAGATGAATATACCTCGTAGGAAACAATCACGTAATCACGAGACTCTCAGATTGAGAATACAATGAAAAATTGTAAATAGTTTGGTTTAAGATTAAAAATATGTTATCTAAGGTGAAAACGTAAAATAGACACAAAGTTGTCCCATAAGAGGCCCGAACACGTCGCAAGAGACCAATCTAACTCGTAGAAACTAACTGCATAGTCACAGGACTCCCGATTTTAGAATATGATGAAAATTTGCAAATGATTAGACTTAGGCCTAAAAATATGCCATCAAAGGTTGAAAATGTAAGACAACCACAAAACAATCCCGTAAGAGGCATGAACACCTTGCACGGGACCAATGTAACTCGTAGGAAATGACTACGTAGTCACGGGACTCCCGATTTGAGTATATGATGAAAATTTGTAAACATTTAGAGTTAGGCTTAAAAAATGTCATCAAAAGGTGAAAATGTAAAACATCCACAAAGCATTCCCGTAAGAGGTACGAACATCTCACACGGGACAAATGTAACCCGTAAGAACCGACTGCATAGTCTTAGGACCCTTGGTATGAGAATACGATAAATATTTGCAAACAGTTAAACTTAGGCTTGAAAACATGTCGTCAAAGGGTGAAAACATAAAACAGTCGTAAAACAGTCCCCTAAGAGGCACGAACACCTTACACGAAATAGATGTAACTCGTAAGAACCAACCTCGTAGTCATGGGACTCTCGATTTGAGTATACAACAAAAAATTACAAACTCTTAAACTTAGGGTTAAAAACATGTCGTCAATGGGTGAAAACATAAATCAGACATAAAATGGTCCCGTAAGGGGCAGGAACACCTCGTACATGACTAATGCAACACATGGTAATTGATCAATTAGTCACGAGACTCCCAGTTTGAGAATATGACGAATATGTGAAACTAGTTAAACTTAGGCTTACAAACATATCGTTAAGGGGTGAAAATGTAAAACAACCATAAAATTCTCCCATAAGAGACATGAACACCTCGCACGGGACCAATGTAACTCGTATGAACTGTCTGCATAGTCACATGACTCCCAGTTTAAGAATACGACAAAAAATTGTAAATAATTACACTTACGCTTAAAAACATGCCATCAAAGGGTGAAAATGTAAAACAATAATAAAACATTCCCGTAGGAGGTACGAACACCACACACGGGACTAATGTAACTCGTAGGAATCGATTGAATAGTCACGAGACTCCTAGTTTGAGAATATAATAAAAAATTTCAAACAGCTAGACTTAGTCTTAAAAACATATCGTCAAAGGGTGGAAACATAAAACAACAACAACAAAACAGTCACATAAGAGGTACGAACACCTTGCAATGTACCATCGTAACTCGTAAGAATTGATCACGTAGTCACGGGACTTCAATTTTAAGAATACAACAAAAAATTTCAAACAGTTCAACTTAGGCTAAAAAACATGTTGTAAATGGGTGAAAGCTTAAAACAGTCACAAAACGGTCCCGTAATAGGTAGGAGCATCTTGCACAGGACTAATGTAACTTGTACGGACCAACCACATAGTCACGGTAGTCCCAATTTCAGAATAAAATGAAAATTTATAAATAGCGACTTAGGCTTACACATTATTTGATTAATGATATATTCTCTGTTTTGTGTCTTATATTTTTTGTAGGAGCATTATATTTTGTTCACGTGGAACACATGAACACATCAATGGTGTATTCTAGGTACATTATTTATTTATTGTTGTTGTTCATATGAGAGATTGTTATTTTCAATTTTTTTATGGTCGTGCGGGCTTTTGTGTTGATTAAATAAGTTGATTTTCATGTATAAACAAAGGAGAGTCTACCCAATTTTTTAAAAATTGCAAAGAGTTATTGTTAAGTGAGATTATTGTTTTCAATTTTTTTATGGCTGTGAGGGCCTTTGCGTTGATTGAACAAGTTAGTTTTCATGTATAAGTAAAGGAGACTCTACAAAATAAAAATTGTGAAGAGTTGTTGATACGATTAACTAATATATTTGGATATTTTATTTTACAGTAATATTATTTTGATAAAAATGACTATTTATTTATTGCATGTTATGCACAAGAAGTTGAAGAGACATGTTTTTGAACATGTCTACTCAATGTGATATTGAGAGAAGTTTTTTTTAGCATGGTAACCATATTTATCATCTTAATTTAGGGATTGATTTTCTTTTGACAATTGTACTTCTTATTAATTAGTATGATTTTGTACTCATTTAAATATTTCGACTTAGATGTGACAATTTTTGTACTTATTCATTTGAAGATTTATATTCAGTTGTTGGATATAGTTTAATGGAAGTAATTATTATTGGATACGTGTTTCAATGAATGCAGTTGATATGTTGCATATGTGATTGGATGATTTGACTTATAATGTAAATTAGACGTCATTTATCATTGCAACATAAAGCATATAATAATATAATTCCTTATGACATGTTTTTTTTTTCATCAATTGGGATGGTTATAAATTTTCCCTAATACCCATTTTTTATAATTTAAGAATAGCTTTTAGGACAGTTGTGCCGTCCTAATTGGGTTATCAATTGGGATGGTCATAAACCATCCTAATTGGGGTTGCCAGAATCTGAGTAGTATTAGGGACATATAAATCACCCATAACACTACTCAAGGGAGCTGGAAAGTTTTCACTTGGATACTATATGGGACAACAAAATCTATCCTTATTGCCAAATTTAAAGCGACCATGAATTAACATTTGGTACGATAAACTCCGTCCCTAAAATATTTACGATGCCTAGTATAAGGGATGGATTTTTTTCGTTACGAAAACCGTCCTAAATAATCTTTTGGGATGGATTTTTTTCTTTTAGGGATGGATTTTTACCGTCCATAATACCAATTTATCTTGTAGCATGCCTTGCCTTTATTGTACCAAAGAGATTGTTCTTTCTCCCTCTAACCAAGTTGGTTGTTGATATTCACTTCATTTATCTCATTAAGAGAGAATTTAGGTTGTAATGGTTCATTTAATACATATTATATGATACTGAGACCATTTATTACAAGTATTGAAGCTACTCATTTAATCTATTATTATTTGTGAATTAAACATCATTTTAAAGGGGGTTACGCCTCGCTAAATACTAACTGTATTTAATGAGCACAAATATTACAGTTGGAGACTTTTTGAGGGAGGTATTCTCTTTGAAGAATGACTAATAGTAACGTGGCAAAAAATATTGATTTTGACTCTATACAACATAAAGAATGGGGTGAGCTAACTCTCCTATCGGAGGCTAGCATGCCGGTGCCAACAGACGTAGAATTGCCAACTACAATTATGATGACAGCTATAGGTCTAGCACAAATGGTCGGGTTAATGAGTTTATTTGTTGAATTTATCAAAACTCCAGGAGCTCATGCAGTATTGGGAGTCTCTATAGGATCAAATTCCTTTGTGTCATCACCAACGTTTTTATCTGTGCCTTGGGTCTCAGGAAGCATTGTTACTTATCCAAGTGCCAATAATGTTTTTATCCCACTGATAGGGTTACCCACTCCAACCTCTTCCGTTAACACAAAAAATGTGGTCTCAACCACCCCACTAAGGATTGTTTCGCGCATGATGCCCCCCACAAAAAACACTCCTCCCCCACGTAGTATGGATGAAATGAAGAGAGAGATCATGTGGATGATGAAAGCCTCTAAATCTAGGGGATAGGCTTCCTCAATATACGATGATTTTTGTACACCATATCCGGAGGAATACAATAATAAACCGTACTCGAAAGGGTATGTCCCATCTATCTTCGAGGATTATATTGGGTAAGGGCTGAAACCCAAAACATCATGTAAAGAGGTTTTTTGAAAGCCTTGGGACATATTGTAATGGAAAAAAGTTGAGGTTGAGAGAGTTTTCCAAATCTTTGACTAAGAAGGCATATATATGGTACTCCCACCTTGCACCAGTAGAATGGCATCGAGGGAGGATATCCATATCCAGTTCGTTTTGAAATTATTCTTGGTGGAGGTTAATTTACTCTCACCTAGCTAGGACGAGAAAAATAGAAGCCTAAGGAGGATGTGGTTGCATATATCAGGAGGTTTCTCGAACAATATATTGGCATTAGAGAATAAACGAGAGAGAGCAGGCTCTTGGTAGATTGTTTACTTCTAGAGTATATCTTCCATTTAATCAATGAGACTAGAGTATGAACATTTTCCAAACTTCTAAAGCCTGATAGGAACATCGCTCAAGTAATAAAGACTTTATCACACCTAGCATTGTCTATCCTGATGTTCAGACCACCAACTTCTTAGAGTAAGGGAATGCCCTCTCGATTAAATTATGTTGATAATAGATACAAAACTCAAGGAGGTGGAACCAATGGTGGAGAAATAGACAACAAGAGAAAATTTAAACTAAGAGATGACCCTACAGAGCTACCTTGCACATTTCAACATGATTTGGATATTTACGAACATATGTTGCGTGATAACATTTGCAGGACAATGCGATTTAACTTGACGGAGGCAGTAACGCAGGACCAAAGGAATAGTCTAAGGTTTTTTTGCCTCCACAATAAGGTTCTCCATCCAACCAATAAGTGTTTTGCCTTTAGAAGGATTATTTGCACACATGTTAAGAAGGGGGACATTCAGTTTCCCCAAACAAATGTGAATGATAATCCTTTACCAACTTACGAGGCCAGCATAGCCAGTTCTTACGATGAAGAACTAGAGAAAAGTTTAAGAGAGCAGAGATTCCATGAAGAAACCTTGAAGGAATCTATAGAGGAATGTGTATTCAAAATGTCCCACCTAACCATGGATGATGACTTATTCTCAATTGATGACTTAAGTAAATAGTTAGAAGCTTGTTATTAGGTGTTGTGAACGTAATGATAACTTATGAGGAATCAGTATACCGGGATGTTGAGGAAGTTTATGAGTTGGAGGAGGACCATGTAGACCCTTGGGTGGAATGTACCACGGTAGCATGGTTAAAAAAGTTTAATTGGTTCTTTTACCATGTGGGACTACTTGACAACTTCAGGATGGAGGTCACTCGAGCGATTTTAAAGATCACACAGAAAAATAGGTCTCCAAATCTACGTTGGAAAGGGCCAATGGCCAAGTTGGTGAAATTATTCCTCTCAGAGGTCACATTCTTTGAAGCAAATCGTTCGATTAGGTATACTCACAAAAGATCACTTTATGTAACAACAAGTGTGAACGAGTGTAGATTTAATTGCATTTTATTGGATGGGGAAGCTTCCATCAATATCATTTCCATTGGATCTTTTTATGCATGTAATAACTCTAAAATGAGGATTATGCAAAATCCCTTGGCCATATCAGTATATGACAATCAACCATCTAAATCCAATGATTATGTCAATGTTGGAATGACTGTGGGAAATGTCACTTCTCATATTAAATTCCATATAATGAAATGTGAACCGTCATACCAAATCTTGGTAGGGAGGGTGTGGATACAAAACCATGGGTTGGTGCCCTCCATCTATCATCAGTGTGCCAAGGAGAATATAAAAGGAAAGGAGGTGGTGATTCTAGCATCAAAGAAGTCATTTGCGTATGAGGAAACCTATTTTGTGGATGTCATGTTTTATACTGATTTAATCGAAGAAGTTGTGGTGCTCACCAGATACACATGTGGTACTAGAGTGCCCAGCACTAGGGAAAAGGTGCGAACAAAGCTTAACCCAGTTGATTACCTAGTGTAATGTGAAATTGACCAAGACAGGGTGAGATCACCTAACTTATCTAGGCAATTACAAGATAGGATGACACCTCAAATTGATCCAATTAAACACCAAGTCCAATAACAGAGCGTGTTAAGTAGATTCTCTACGAGAGAAATGGACAAAAATTGCAAGAAGAGGCTATATGAATAGGAAACCTCTAGAAAGTGGAAAAGAGTGGTACTTCCGAATAATAAAATCATTTATAAATTGTGAAGGTGTGAGCAACAAATGAAGGCTTAAGTGATGATATTGTCGTGGTCTATGGAATTTTTTTGGTAGATAAACAAGGATATTGTATGGTGATTAATAACTCCAATGTCCAATAGTTCATGGAAGAAGTGGAGGAGGAGATAAAGTGCATGTGTGATAGGCCAAGCCCTCAGATCCAAGGTCTAGAACAGGTGGACCTTGAGGGGGAAGGTGATGATCCTAGGCCAATTTTTCTCTCGAAAGATTTGATTAGGGAAGAAAAGAACATTTATTAAGATGATACAAGAATTCAAAATTTTCTTTGCATAGAAATACATTGAGATTCCTATAATTGATAAGGAAGTGAGTTGACATAATCTTAACATGATGCCATCAGCTATCCCAATCAAGAAGGCCACTCCAACATAAAAAGCAGAGCTTGACTTGAATATTAATGAATGCAAAAAGAATCAAAAAGTTTCTCGAAAAAAGTTTCTTACCTAAGAAGATTTTTGCGTGGACTTGCCAAGATCACTCACCTCCTAATAGAGCTACTGGAATAGGGAGCTAAGTTTGTATAGGAAAAACCACATCAGGAAGATTTGGACAAGTTGAATAATCTCCTCGGATCACCAAAAACCATGATTCCTACCAAGGTAGGTATACCATTACAACTCTATATTACCTCTATAGCTAGGTCTGTTAGCAGATTGTTAGCATAAAAAGTGGAGGAAATAGAAAAGACAGCTTATTTTTTGAGTTTTATTATTCATGGGCCTGAGGCTAGATGCACTAGTATTGAAAGGCACTTTTTTGCCCTTATATTTGTTATCCAAAAGCTTAAGTACTATATTCTATCTTTCATAATCCATATTGTAATATGATTTTACCCCTATCAAATTTTTGCTATCTTCAACTATACTAATCGGTAAGGAAGCCATATGGTTTCTCACACTCTCAGAGTATGACCTAAAGTATATGGCCCCTTGAGCCATCAAGGGCCAAGCTTATGAAGATTTATTGGATATCTTCCCCTCTAGTTTGGTCAAACCACCACATGAAGAATTCACAGGAAATGATCTACAAGACTATTACCTAGAAACCAGGTTGGAAGTGTGGATCATGGAATGTAATGGTTCATCAACCCAAGGCAAAGGAGGCGCAGGGGTCATTCCAAGCAAAGGAAGAGAAGATGTTTGCCTATCCTTCAAATTAGAGTTTTATTACTCCAATAATAAAGCTGAGTATGAGGTACTTATGTTGGGTTTATTGAAGGCCTTTCAAAGGGGCATACAGATACTTACCATTTGAGGTGACTCTAACCTAGTAGTAAGTAGGTGAATAGGGAATATGTTCTGAAGCATATGAGTCTGGTGCCTCATCAAACAATTATCCAAAGATTTTTAGGTCAATTTCATGAAGTGTTAGTAAAAAGGAATCCTAGGACAATGGACAGACATGCAGATGCCTACACAATAATTGACCAGAAGATAGACATCAAAGGAGATACAACAATTATTAGAATCACTAAGAATACATCTCCCTCAACCATAACAGAAATGTTGCCCACCGATGGTAGTAATGACTAGTGGGGAAAAATAAGGAGGCGGCTTGATACTGGGGAATGACCTTTGAGCTTAGTAGATTTGGCTCATTATTTTTCTATGGATGGAAACTTATACTACAAAAATAAAGGAGGCTTGTCGTTAAGATGTGTTTATCTAAAGGAATTGATAAGAGGTTGAAAGAGTCTCACCAAGACAGTTGTGAAATCACTGAAATTACTTTATACCGAGGGATCCAAAGAGATGGCTAACTTTGGCCTATGATGAAGTAAGATGTTGCAGTAGTACAAAGGAGTTGTGAAAAATATCAATCATATTATCAATCAGCTAAGTGCAATTTCATTGAACAACCACCTAACTAGAGATAACATTATGTTGATATGTTAGTAGAAAGGCTGACCCCAATAGACAAAGATAATGCTACTATACTCAAACGAAGGATTTCAAGGAACAATATACAAAAAGACTAGTTGTATTGGAGGGTTACCTCAATAGAACTCTGTGGTGCATCAAATTCAAAGAAGCTGAAGAAGTTTAGAAGAAAGCTCATAAGATGGTACATATAGGGGAAGAAAAGTTGTATAACCATCTAATGACCTTAGGGTATTATTAACTAATCATAAAAAAATATTCAGCCTAGTTCGTTAGAATTTGTAAAGCATTCCAACCCTGTGGAATAAGATCCACACTCCTTCAGTGGACCTACACTCACTTTTCACCCCATTTCCATTTCACACTTGGGCATTTGACCTTTTGGGAGCCATCAACCCCTCCTCTGGGGGAAAATTTGGATATTGGTTACCATTGACTACTTTAATACGTGGCAGAAACAAGACCTCTTAAGAAAGCTATGGTGGGACTGGTAGCAAGATTCATGCAGGAGTAAATTATTTATTGATTTGTCATCCCAATGTTTTTCATTTTTGATAATGGAACTCCCTTTGTGATTTATGAGGTGAGATTAGTCACAGATAAATATTACATTATTCACCACAAGTCCATTGTAGATTATCCTAAGTTCAATGGGCAAGCGAAAGTGACTAACCGGACTTGGTAAATATCTTAGCAAAACTATTGGAGGATTTTCATATAACATGAGATAATAAGATACCGGATATTTTGTGGGCCCATAGAACAACCAAAAAGAAGCCCATTGGCCATACCCCGTTCTCTTTGGTGTTTGGTGTTAAGGATATCTTGATAGTTGAGCTAGTAATATCCTTTGCTCGATACAACTTGCGTAGCACGAAGCTTACTCAAAGAAGACGTGTAGTAGGAAGCCTTAGATGAGCATATATATACCATAATTAGATATTTCCAAATGTATAGGTTGCAGCTATCAAGATCATATGACCAAATGGTGAAGCCAAGAAAGTTCAAGGAGGGGGACCTAGTACTAAAGACTTTCACGAGGCATATACGTGTTTTTTCACTCCCCAAATTCAAAGCTAATTGGGAGGGGCCTTGCGTAATGGGCAAGGTTCATGACTTAGGTTGCTGCGAGATATATAAAATTAAAGACGATGTGACATTAAAACTCAACAAGTGTCTTAAATTCTATCATCGATAAGACTTTTTTATCACATGAAATTTCAAGTAAACTTTACAATTGTAGTGGTCGGTCGAGATCCTATTCTCAAGCAACCCATGTCTGGATGTGTTACTTAATAAGCAATGAGGTTATATAATAATTTATTCAAAGGCTTCTTAATAAAAAGAGTAGCAATAGGTAACTGTATAAGTATATGTAAGAACTAATACTTCATTCAAATATCAAAGTTGTACCAAAAAAAAGGAGGAACTACAATCTTAAGAAATAAGATGGAAAAAGTGGAGAAGTTCTAATTATTGCCAGGATCATCCATGATAATCCATAAATTGTTATAATCAAGTAGCCTATGGTTAAGGCCTAGTAGGGTAGAGTCCATCTCATCTTATTCATTCGTGAGCTCAGTCATTTCCATTTCATTCTCCTCCATGTCCTGTTGCAACTCGTCCAACTCTACATTATCTAGTGCCAAGCCTTCTCGTGCAGACACAACTTTCCCCTCAGACTTAATAATTTCATGATGAAGACTGGACATCCTATCAACCACTACAGTGTAACACCCCACTTAATTCTCATATCGGTCGCCACCAAAACTAAGTCGGGCGTCATTAAATTAAATACCATTCTTAGCATGTGACAGATATGAGACAAAATAAATTCATTCCATAAGATAAATAATTTAAATCAATCTAAAAAATAAATCATCAATGCGATGTAAAATTCATCACCATTGTAAACTCTTATAATATCCAAATCTCAAATTAAATAAAACTCCAATAAACTGAATCTAGAATGATATATCACAATAAAATCATAACAATCATGAAACTGAATAGCCCACCAAATCCATAATAAGTGTCTAACAATCAAATGCAAAGAAACATCAACTAAACTAAACTATTAAGCAGAACATCAAAAACACCAGCTGCACCTCCAAGATAAATCCAATTCCTAAAAAAGTTTAGTCGATGCACATGGTCAGAGCCCTGTGCATGAATACACACTACTCCCCTCAAATAGGATCCATAAATCCAGACAATAGCATTATACATGATAAATATCAAAATAGAATATTTTAAAATAACCGAGATAATTAATAACGATGCGAGTAATCAAACAACATATGCTATAATAATTATCTATGCCACCTCAACATCTAAGTCCAATTATCCACTTATCTAAATTAATTTAAGTTAATCCAATTATTAATTTCATCATCATTAATATCACATGTGGGACTCCAACTTACATCTTTATCTCATTTTATTATATGGTTACGGGACTCCCGCTATTGTACACCACACCAATTCACCTCGCTATAGCCAGTCAGTCCATTTAAACTGTCAACCCTACAATTATGTGTGAGGTTCCACACATGACACGTCTTCATAGCCAGCTAACCCATTTAAACTGTCGACCCTGCAATTATTCAGACACTACCCACCCATACGTCACAATAGCCATCCAACTCATTCAAACTATCGGTCATGCAATTATTAATGGCGCCAATATACTTTAATACCCTTTTTATTATCTTAGGTATTAATTCTCACTTTCCCATCTATTTTATATAATTAACCTCACGCTTATTATTGACGTGAGATCCTCAAAATACCCCTTAGTCCCATACCTAACGGTCCCTAAAGTACCAATACGCCCTACCCTATTTATAGGATGAATTTCTATCAATAATTATTCCCTAGCCTTATGCCTCCGCTAGCAAAACAACGACACAACATAAAAATTATCCCCACCCTAGAATATCAAATCCATAAAAATCTACACTAATTAGTCCCATACCTAGAAAGCATAAATCACAATCAAGGCCGACCCACTAGTCCCATACCTAGCAGGAATCCAATAATATAGGTGAGAATTGTAATACCCCGTAATTTTTATGACTTTTAAAATGGGTTATATTTTAAATTAATGGATTAATTGGATTTTATTATTAATTAATTCATTCGGGATTTATCCAGATGGTGGATATTAAAATGGAAGATTCTGAATATTACTTAAAGATATTTAGGTAATATATGAAATGTGATGTCATTGATATGACTGTATGATATAAATTCGGTAATTTATATTTTTAGTCAGACGCGGTATGGGACGTGTCGGGACTAGTTTATTAAATCAAAAAGAAAATTTATTTTCTATCGATCTAATAGTCATTTAGATTGCGTCGTTGCGTCCGGAAGGTTCGAAATAGTCAGAAAAGTCTATTTGGATGTTAATTTTGAGTCTCGGGTCATTTGGGAATGAATAGACAACCCGAAAGGGCATTTTGGTCATTTTTCTAGGGGGGATGAATAGTGATTTCGGATTTGGAACTATTATAAGTATTGGTAGATTAAGTGAATGGGGGTTATTCATCTCCTCTTCACAAATAAGAGCAGCCATCTTCCTAGAGAGAGTGTAAGAGTGCTTGGGAAGGGAAAAGTCACTTGGGAAGGAGAAGAACAAGAACCAAGGTTCACCACCACCAACCACCACCGGAGTTTGACCGGAGAAGGGACAACCAACTGAGATATACTACACCAAAGGATCAGACCTACAAGAAAGGCAAGTGTTTGATAATAGCAATTTAAGTTTGTATATTGTCTATGTTAGAATAATTTGAAAAGAGAAGATTATTATTGTTTGGAAGAAATAATGGAGTATTAAATGGATTTCTGGAAAAACTGAAATGTTTATTGAAAAGCTTAACTCATGTTAATGAGAAACAATTCATAGTAATGAGTAATGATTCATGTTAATGAGGAACTAATAAAGGAGAAATATAAATGATTAATAATATGACGTATGGTATGGGACATACGGGGATTATGATATGGGAATGGAATTTTAATGTGGAGACTAGAAAAGAGGAACCATTAACTAGGAGGTTAATAGGAAACGTTAAGTGTGCACTCTAGTTGAGAGGTGAGAATTGCAAGTGAGAGTTGGATCTAACATGTACATAATAAATGCTTTATTGCACTTGTTAAATACTTGTTGTTTTTAAAAAAATACTCTACACATTCGGGCTCTGACCCGTTTCCTTTCATATTTTCTTTTCTATTGTATCTCTATATCAGGTGTCCAGCAACAGGGACGCCAACCATAGTTGATGTTGTCGAGCTATGGAGCTATGGAGGTTTTTCTTAGACGCTTTTCATCTTTTTGATTCACAGTATTCTTACATAGGGCATGTCGCCCAAAGGATTTCAGTTATCATTTTCTGTCGGAGTTAAACTATTGTATTTGTGTTCTTTTAATACATTTAACATTATTGGGATTATTGTAAAGGATTTATATTATTTGGGAATGTTTATTCCAGTTGCATTTAAATTCTTTTGAGTTATTTATTTGGTGATCTGTGTTGTAGAATAAAATGTGTTGTGTTATTCTTAAACTGGAAATGGATTTTGTTAAATTAAAATTTGGAAAGTGTTTAACACCAGCTTAATTGAGTTTTGGGTGAGTTGTAAATATTTTCGACAGTGATGCTAAGAATGAGCCAACTGTATATTCTGTTTTAATTTGGTATGGGACTGGCCACCCGGTATTTAATTAGGCGGGGTGTTACAGGTGGTATCAGAGCATCAGGTTCTAGTGTCCTTTAGGATCTGTACGGCTTATTGTGTCTTCAGCTTAGTGTTCTTTGATGTAGAGCCCTATGTGTAGGATTATTACTTTTCTATTTACGCTTACGATCTTCAGCTATTTTGAGATATCAAATACTGATAGTGTTCTCTCATTTCAGATGCCTCCTCGACGTGCACCTCAGCCCGCCCAGCTCAGGGTACAATGACTGCAGCCGAAGTTGCTGCAATTGTCGCTCAGGCAGTCAATGCTGCTGTAGCTTCTATTCAGCAGGCTCCAGCACCGGCACCGGTTGTGCCACCCGCGCAAGGGCAAGTGTTTCCTACTGCATGGGAACGAGCGAGGAATGCCTTTCAGAAAGCGCACCCACCTGAGTTTCAGGGAGGATCAGATGTTGTGACTGCTAGACAATGGAAGAAAGATATCCAACGGCACTTGAGGATGATCGAATGCACTGAGGTTCAACGTCAGATACTAGCCACATTCAAACTAGTAGGGGCAGATTTGCAATGGTGGGAAGCTACGACCACTATGGAGGATAGGGACACAATGACTATCCAAGACTTTTGGATACGGTTTGATGGGAAGTATTTTCCTTCCGCTATCCAGACAGAGATGAGGCGGAAGCTACTTGATTTGAGACAGGGAGAGAAAACTATGGTGGAATATGAGGAAGAGTTTACTAGATTAACTAATTTGGTACCAGCTGAAGTACCTACTGAGGAGAGGAGAGTCCTAATGTTCACTGATGGGTTGAACTATAAAATTCGCCAACATTTATTGGGGAATTTTTCACTACGTACGTATGCAGATGTTCTTAATGCTGCAATGCTCCACTGTCAAGATAACCGCTTCCATAATCAGGGTGTCAAGCGGGGGTTTGGGTCAGGCCTGCAAGGCAAGACTATTGGAGGCAGTTCTAGTGGGACTCAGCCAGAGCAGAGTCATCAGCGTCAGAGTGAGCAGGGTTCCCAGACAGGGGACTATTCTAAGCGTTTGCGATCCGTAGATTCTCGATTTGAGGATAGAGGTGCTGGGCAAGGACAACAGGGCCATCAGGGCCAGAGATAGGCTCATCAGGGCCAAGGGAAGGGAGGTAATGGCCAGCAGGTTCGGGGTCAACAGGGGCAAGGGGGTGGAAAATTTGTGGGAAAATGTTTCGTGTGTGGCAAGTATGGCCATAAACGTCAAGATTGTCCTGAGAAAGACAAATTCCCTCATCAACAACATGCTCGACAAGATCCACAGGTACCAGTGTTTACACCAGCAGCTCTTTCAGCTCCAGCTCCGGTGCTAGCACTACCTCCCATTCCAGCAGCACCCGCGCAGTAGGGTCAGTACGGGCGTGTATATAACATCCATCAGGCAGTAAATCAACAACCACCACCCGCGAATAAGGGTATGTTTCTATCTAAGGATTATGAATCGTATATTGATTTATTTATGATTAATGTTGTGTGGGCAAAACGGTTGCTAAACTTAGCCTATAGCACTGTTATTTTTGTAGACTCACTGGGGGGTGTGGGACACCTTTATATTACATGTTATCACGTGGGTTTGATTTGTATCATGGGATTACTTACCTTGGGCATGTCCGAGTGTGATTTGACTATCGGCGTGCATTAACTTGTGGTATATGAAAGCATATGTCTGCATCTTGTCTTCTATAAAAGAGTAGATGCGTAGACCCTATTTGAAATCGATAAAAACCAAATTTTTGTTTTTCGATAAAACTGATATTATTTTTTTTTAAACCAAAATTTTTATATATTATTGACCAAGGACCTTAGGAGTTTCGATGACTGATTACCTTAGGAAGTAGTGTATCGGGGTGGTTCCTTGTTTGGATTTCGCTTGCGAGACACCCCACGCATGAAACTAATAACCGTTGGGAGTCGAAATAAGTTAGGTCTTTGGGAAACGAGTTTATAACCTTTGCGAAAACTTATAATATTGAAAGCGGTACGAGAGGGTGTATGGGCGCCCTGGACGATTGGATAGTAGTATTTTTCATAATTGTGAAAAAGGTAAGTAACTGAGACTTCAGGATTTATTTGTTTGTTATGAGAGGATCATTTTTCCCCAAAGTTTTTCACGAGGACGGTATAGGGAAGATTGGGTAAAGTTTAAATTTGATTTAGTTGAAACTATATGGTGAGGCGTGGCGTATAACATCGATAGGGACTTTGTTAATGTACTGTATGGGTGGTACATCTTGGATTTCTTGTGATGTGAGATTTATACTCGAAGTTGACCTTACCGATATGACTTATATTCCTGAATTTTGGGACGAAATTCTGTTATAAGGGGGGAAGTAGGTAATACCCCGTAATTTTTATCACTTTTTAAATGGGTTATATTTTAAATTAATGGATTAATTGGATTTTATTATTAATTAATTCATTCGGGTTTTATCCAGACGGTGGATATTAAAATGGAAGATTCTGAATATTACTTAAAGATATTTAGGTAATATATGAAATGTGATGTCATTGATATGACTGTATGATATAAATTCGGTAATTTATATTTTTAGTCAGACGCGGTATGGGACGTGTCGGGACTAGTTTATTAAATCAAAAAGGAAATTTATTTTCTATCGATCTAATAGTCATTTAGATTGCGTCGTTGCGTCCGGAAGGTTCGAAATAGTCAGAAAAGTCTATTTGGATGTTAATTTTGAGTCTCGGGTCATTTGGGAATGAATAGACAACCCGAAAGGGCATTTTGGTCATTTTTCTAGAGGGGATGAATAGTGATTTCGGATTTGGAACTATTATAAGTATTGGTAGATTAAGTGAATGGGGGTTATTCATCTCCTCTTCACAAATAAGAGCAGCCATCTTCCTAGAGAGAGTGTAAGAGTGCTTGGGAAGGGAAAAGTCACTTGGGAAGGAGAAGAACAAGAACCAAGGTTCACCACCACCAACCACCACCGGAGTTTGACCGGAGAAAGGACAACCAATTGAGATATACTACACCAAAGGATCAAACCTACAAGAAAGGCAAGTGTTTGATAATGGCAATTTAAGTTTGTATATTGTCCATGTTAGAATAATATGAAAAGAGAAGATTATTATTGTTTGGAAGAAATAATGGAGTATTAAATGGATTTCTGGAAAAACTGAAATGTTTATTGAAAAGCTTAACTCATGTTAATGAGAAACGATTCATAGTAATGAGTAATGATTCATGTTAATGAGGAACTAATAAAGGAGAAATATAAATGATTAATAATATGACGTATGGTATGGGACATACGGGGATTATGATATGGGAATGGAATTTTAATGTGGAGACTAGAAAAGAGGAACCATTAACTAGGAGGTTAATAGGAAACGTTAAGTGTGCACTCTAGTTGAGAGGTGATAATTGCATGTGAGAGTTGGATCTAACATGTACATAATAAATGCTTTATTGCACTTGTTAAATATTTGCTGTTTTTAAAAAAATATTCTACACATTCGGGCTCTGACCCGTTCCTTGCATATTTTCTGTTCTATTGTATCTCTATATCAGGTGTCCAGCAACAGGGATGCCAACCATAGTTGATTTTGTCGAGCTATGGAGCTATGGAGGTTTTGCTTAGACGCTTGTCATCTTTTTGATTCACAGTATTCTTACATAGGGCATGTCGCCCAAAGGATTTCAGTTATCATTTTCTGTCGGAGTTAAACTATTGTATTTGTGTTCTTTTAATACATTTAACATTGTTGGGATTATTTTAAAGTATTTATATTATTTGGGAATGTTTATTCCAGTTGCATTTAAATTCTTTTGAGTTATTTATTTGGTGATCTGTGTTGTAGAATAAAATGTGTTGTGTTATTCTTAAACTGGAAATTGATTTTGTTAAATTAAAATTTGGAAAGTGTTTAACACCAGCTTAATTGAGTTTTGGGTGAGTTGTAAATATTTTCGACAGTGATGCTAAGAATGAGCCAACTGTATATTCTGTTTTAATTTGGTATGGGACTGGCCACCCGGTATTTAATTAGGCGGGGTGTTACAAGAATATAGTACCCAAAAGTCTCGTCGTCCCCGTGATGGCAAATATTCACAATAACTAATCACATAATTCCATAACTTATATGAACAATAATGCAATTTCATCATAATGGACTGATTTAATTTAATTATTAACACCGTTGTCATTGTCGACTACTTAGTTTACTAACCAACTAAAATACAATCATATTGATAGCTCTAAATATTTGCAAATTTGGGTTTCACCCAACCAAGTATTCTCCTTTTTAGCCCCTACAAAAAACCCAAGGAAAGAAAATCAGTCTAATTGAGAGAGAACATATACATTATATCTATCGTATGTATTATGTCTCTAGAGTGATTTGAACACAAAAAAAAAAGCAAAAACAAAAAGTCGAACAGAGTGAGAATACAACAAAAGAACGTCTCTAAGAAAATTCAAGCACCAATACTTTTCGACACACACAACGATTAGAACAAAAAAAGAAGAAAAACCCAAAGTCCTCGACAAATTGAAGTAGCATGCTAGTATTATTATTATCAAAATGTCCAGTGACCAAAATATGTTGGGTTTTAAAATTGGAACCCCCATACTATTGCTCTAGCTCTAGTTTTCAGAATGCATATGTAATTATGGACTTTATAGTCATAAAACACACACCATAAAGATTAGAGTAGATTCCCCCCGTCAAACACAAATGGAAATTTAGCACACGACAAAAGGCACAAAGTCTACCTGAAGGTACCCACAGGTTAGAAGCAACACATACCTGGTTTGTTAATCACAACATGGTAAAACAATAAAATACAATGGCACTTTTTCGAATATAAATAAGACTAATATTACAGTGACATTAAACCAACAAACAAACACAATCCAACAGTAAAGAGAAATCTTTTTAAATATAAATTGGCGGTGGATGTATGACACTTGATACATTGCAAACTGTCCAAATTTCACAGCTCGTCGATAATTATTGCAACCTAATAATGTAAATTCCGCTAAATATCACTGAAATCCCGTTTTTATATTGAAGGCAATTACGAAATTCTATAACAAAAAAATAATACGTAGTCAACATGAGAAGTGATTGGACCCCATTATAGAAAATGGTAACTATAGAATTTTGTCGCATGAAATTGACAAAGACTCAAGACCCTAGGTCAAGTCATTCAAGTGGGGCATAAAGTTCTCAGCACTTTGTGCCTTTTGTCCAGATTGGTCCGATGACCCTATTTTCTCCAGATTGGTTCCTCTTGCTACAAAGATATAATAAGTGAGTCTAAAGATATAAAATTTTGGCATGTCATCCTCTACCACTTCCATCCATGGAAGCTTCTCCTTCTTATGGAGGACTTATTATAAGAAACCTACACAATAAAAGAAAATATAAGAAAAAATACACGGTGAACCCCAAGTTCAGATCTAGAAAAGTAAATGAAATATTCAGAGGTATATGTGAGAAAAAAATACATTCGTGTACAAAAGATCCATTGCAAATAGAGTGAGGATCTTAAAAATGAACATACCTTAATCTCAACCATTGTGGGGGATCTTAAAAATACATGGTGATTCCATTTCCACAATCTCAACCAGATGTGAGGATCTTAAAAACGAGGAGAAAATATAGTGAGGATATTAAAACAAACATACCTAAATCTCAACCATTGTGGAGCTCGGAGAGTTGCGATTGGAGGGAGAGAGGCGGAGAGTTATGGAGCTCGGAGAGACAGAGAAGATGGTGGTGGTGATCTCAAAGAGAGAGGGGGGGGGGGGGTAGGCTAGAAACAAACATATTTGATGGGTTTCAAAGAGAGGAGAAATATTAAGTGTCTCAAGCCTTGCACTATGTTAAGATGAGTTTACTATCTTACCCTCAATTTTGAATTTTAATATAGAGGGGGAATAAATTGGAGTGTGTCAAAATAGGAAGTGCAAGAAAAACTCATATAGATGACGTCATAGTTGAAGCTTATGACAAACATATGTTTTGTAACTTATATATATATACTAGGGTATGCCTGTGACTGAAGGGACGATGAAAATTTCCAAAAAGCACATAATCAGAGAACAACATAAATTTCCAAAATACGTAATAGAGAAATGGAAACAATTTCATTCCCCAACAAAACAAAGTGTTAAGATGTATGTAATTAAGTTATAAAGTTTTATATACAATACATATAGTGTTGCACAGTTTAATTTTTTTGAGAGTTTCATTTATTTATAAAACTACCCACCTTATTTAAGAAAGAAAAAAAAATACTCCAACAATAATACTAATAATCCGTCATAAAAATCGTATAACAAATTCAACTAAATTCGTAAAAATAACACCATTACTTAATTCAAAAAGATTTGATACATAACACAAATAATTATAAAAAATAAAAATAAAATGAACAAAACTTCCTCTATTTATAAGACTATCTGTCTCGTTTAAGAAATAAAAAAAATAACACAACAATAGTCAACATACGACGTTTATGAGATTATAGTTAAGATGTCTACATTGTTCTGACCAAATTATTTTAGATTTAAATTATACGACATTATCAAATTCTTTACAATTCCAAAAAAAGTGCCTCACCATTCCAAATATTTATTTTGATGTGATAAAAGGGAAATATCACCCACCCACATGTCTTGTAAAAGGAAAATGTCACTAGCATTTCTTGTTAAAAGGTAAATAATCATGAAAAACATAAAAACATAGAATCTTCATATACCCAAAAAGATTTGGAAGCACATTTTTCATTATAGTCAATTTTAAATATACCAACAAAAAATTGAAAAAATATTAAACAACATATCAATACATTGATATAACATTGATTCCTCAAATATATATCACATTGATTCTTCAAATATACCAATAAAAAATTGAAAAAAAAGAAACAGTAATGAAATATCAATACATTGATTTGACATTGATTCTTCAAATATTGCAACAGTAATCCACCCGTTTGGAGTCACCTCGAGACATGTGCAAATATTGAGTTGAAAGAGATGACATGTGAAGTGTGCATTATTTCAAAATCTTCCATAATTCACTCATTCTGGACACAAAATGAATGTTGTCATTCTGAGTTTATAATTCACATGGTTTTTTTCTTAACCAAACCTGCCTTCAAGTCTTTTATTTGAAGTCAAACAACAATTTAATTTCAAAGCTAAAACAATCAATTTTTTCATGACCCCATGTACAACAAAAATGCGTTCATTGTTGTTTGACTGTTGTAACTTTAAAATTATAAAACAAAAAAAAATTGGATCTAAAATTAAACCAACTATTTGTCATGTTATTGTTGGTATATTTGAGATCCAGTTTTTCAATTGCAATTATTGTTGTTTTATTTGAACAACACAATACATGTTTGTTATTGTTGATATATTTTTCATGTAATTGCAATTTTTTCAAAGCTACAACAGTTAATTATTTCTTCAAATCATTTTTTTCAGATTCAATTATTGTTGGTTTATACATCCAGGTGTTCTTTTATTTGAAGTCAACGCATTCTTTTATTGACTGTGTACAACAAAAACATTTGAAGTCAACACATTCTCTTATTGAATGTGTACAACAAAAATGCATGTATAAACCAACAATAAGAGAATACTTGAATGTAAAAACCAACAATAGTTGGATCTGCAAAAATAGTTAGATATGCAACAAAATAATATTATTGATAAGCACCCTACCAAAAAAAAATGTTATTGATAAGCACATTCCCAAAAAATGCATGTATAAACCAATAATAGTTGGATCTGCAAAATAGGAAATAAAAATAGGAGTAAAAAAATCAAACTCGTGTAGAAATAGGGACCAATCTGCTAAAATCAAACACTACTAAAATCGGTAAAATCAAATTCACCACTTAAATCAAACTTATAAAATCGCAAAAACTCAATGAAACTCACCGTTGTACTCTTCATTGGGGCTGTCGTAATCTCCCATCCTTATGCCGTCTTATCATTGTGGTGGGCGGAGCTAGGAGGTCTAAGCCACCACCACCGGCAAATCTCTGACCAAGGGTTAGTAAAGGTCTAAGCCACGGTTTTGCCATGAGGTATAAAAGGCCATGTAAATGAGAAGACATAGATGAATCCATGGAGATAGACATACTTGGTTGTTGGTTCCCATTGGCCATTAAAGGAGGGGTTTTATTGTTTGTTCCAGTTGAGTTGAGACCCACTCAGACGCTTTGTTCTCTCCATGATGATGCTGAGTAAAAAGAGGGATGGTAAGTGAAGAAGAAAAGGTTAGAGTCAGAGATAGCTAAGAGAAATCCTTTTCTTCAGCCAAGTGCTCTGACCGAAAAGTGACAAAAGATAAAGTACTTGAGGCAACCAAATCGAGTTGTCCTCTCTTTTAAAGAAGTTGTGGCCGAAAATTCAAGGCAAAAAAATCAAAATCAATCATGTACGGTGGTTGAGATGTTTTTGAGGAACCAAAAAAAACAACGTAATATGATCCCCTGTTTTCTCCAACACCGTTTACCTTTGTTGAACACTTAGAAAAACCAATTAGAAAGTTTAAAGATAAAGTACAGTGTAAAAATAATGACGGCTCTCTCTCACTCCAGTAGAGAAAAACCAAATAATAAAAAAGAAAAAAAATGTTGTTTACTCCATTAGCAGACACGCAAATAATATGATCCCCTGTTTACTCCATTAGTAGACACGCAAATAATAAAAAAGAAAAAAACTCGACTATTGGCTTTTTTTTATACCTTCCTGCAAATGGTTTTCTTCATGCTTTTGCATACCTTCCCGAAAACTCGACCATCCACCATTAGAGAGAAAAATGATATTTTAAAAGAAAAAATAACTAAATCGATACATTAATTAATAAAAAAAATACTTAATACATTAATTAATAAAAAAATTGTAGAAAACGCACACCACTATAGATCAGCAAAATTGTAAATTCAAAAATGTACCTGAGTAGACCATAGTCATGCCCAAATAGTTCATCCACAAAAATCCTTTGAACTAATTCATCTTTCCTACAGTTCCTGAAATGAAAAATAATTAAAGTCAATGCTATAAAAAAATTATACCAAGTTATACTCACAAATAACAAATGCGTAAGCCCAAAATTATATAGAGACAGAGAGAGATGAACATCATTTTGAATGCATAAACCCACCCGAAACCTAGACGAAAAAATATAAAAGAAAGTTCAAAACAGAAACTTAAAATAAACATCAACAAAGATAAATAAGAGAGAGAGAGAGAGAGAGAGAGAGAGAGAGTAAAATGATACAAAAAATTTCAAGGAAACCCTAATGGTGGTGTTGGCTTGGTGGTCTCACATTAGAAAATGCAGATAAACCCCCTTTTGTGTGGTAGAACTGAGGAATCAACGTTGAGAGGGGGAAAGTTCGAGAGACAGATAGTGGTGGTGGGAGGTTTGGGAGTTATGAAGTTTGGTTGTTTGTGTCTTTGCTTCAAATACAAAGCTTCAGTTAAAATAGGTCGGGGAAGCTTGCGAGGAGTTGTGTTGTGGTGGAAGGGTAGTAGGGGTTTTGATTAAAAAGTAACGCATTGTAGACTAAAGTGAGAGTAACAAAAAGGACATCAAAATGCCAAAATACTATTCTACCCCTATTTTTGAATTTTGAAGAGAAGGAGGAAAATTAGAGTGTGTCAAAAGTGGGGGGAATCCAAAATTTCCAAGGGCAAAAGGGGTAGTGCAGGAAAAATTTATAAAGATGACATCACCTTGCAAACTTATGACATACATAAGTTTGCTACTTTATTATATAGATATAGATATATATATATAATGAAGTAGAAAACTTATATATGTCATAAGCTTACTTGATGATGTCATCTATGTGATTTATTTCCACACTTACTATTTTATCCTTGAAATTTTTGAATTTCCCCTCTTTTCTTTCTCATTAATTAATTTCCCTTCTTTCATTATAATTCAAACTTGAGGTTACTTCCGTAAACACCCACAAAATCCACACCAGATGGCTGAGATTAAATCTCAACGGTTTGTATCTAACAGTTAATGCTTCGTCTTTGAGAGGATTCTTTAGTCAATGATACGCATAAGGCTCGAGGTTATTTACAAACAGAGCTCATGGATCAAGATAATTCATCACTTTTTACTCTATGCCTGACATCCACCATATGGTTTGTTTGACACGCTTGATTTGCATCCACGATTTCTTCAAACCCATACCTTATGTTCCCATTAGAAAAGGATCCTCTCTCTCTCTCTCTCTCTCTCTCTCTCTCTCTCTCTCTCTCTCTTTCTCAAGCCCTCTTTTCCCTCTCAAACCCTATTTTATGGCTACCATCATAGAAAGAGAGAAAGAGAGGAAACATTGAGGACGTTGATGGTAGCCACGTAGAGAAAATGACAAGGCCCTATTTTATGGGTACCAATGAGCCCCTCTTTTGTGGCTGCCACGACAACTGACCGAACAAGTTAACAAATTCAGAAATAAAAGGTAGTTCTCTCTTTTGCTGTTAATTTACGTTGGGTTTTGTCTTGGATTTCGACTGGATATGTCTTCTTTAAATCATTTTGGTTTTGGGGTTTTTTGGTTTTGATTTTATGGTAACTAAAACAAAACCCAGCTACGGGTAATGAAGTGGTTCTTCCCCGCCCCTTTCTCATTTTTTCTCTAAATCCAACTAATAAAAATGGGCCATGTTCTGTTGAAGGTAACCTGTAACAACCCGCCTAATAAGATACCGAGCGATCACTCCAATATTAAATTAAAACAGGAGTTTCATATGGATCATTCTTAGCATCACTGTCGAAAATCCAATTAATTACTAATATCCTATTAGGTGGCCGTTAAAAACTTTTATCTAACAACTCTTTTTAGCGCACAAATAAAAACATTCACAATTAAATGTGTAATGAACTGAAATAGAAAAGAAAGGAACTTAAAATAACCGAACACTCGGTCCAAAATAATACAACCATATCGAATGCTGTACTGAAAGAATAAATAAATGCAATTGAGCCATTGGCTCGAGTGTTTATACAATATCTCCTATCTAGAGTACAAGGAAAGAAACGTCTACCGATAACCTGCAAGCATCCACAGATGCTGCAGCAGACGTCTGACTCGAAAGAGTTTCCATCCAGGCGTCCCTGTGTCTGGACACCTATATATATACAGTATAGAGAAAGAAAGGAGAGTAGACAAACGGGTCAGAGCCCGAATGTTTAGAAAATATTTTGCAAGTGCATAAATGCTTTATTTTTAGAAAAATAGTTTTATCTCATATTTAAATTGGTATCGCACTCTCGTGAGATACCCCTCACCTCTCCTCTAACAGTGCACTCCTAGCGCATCCCTTAAACCTCCTAGTCAAGCTACCCTGCTAAACTAATCTAATACCCAACCACTATCTAACCTAGATAGTCAAACAGATGTACTAAAGGCTAACTTCACTTTTATCTCGACGCTATGCCATGTTCGTGCGTGGGGTGTCTCGCGAAGCGAAATCCAAACAAGGAACCCCCCCGATACACTACTATGCAGCAAGGTCGATCTTTGAGATCCGCCAGTCCCTCAGTACAGAAAGATATATATAATGTATATACCATAAACATTTAATAATATAAGAGCACTAAGGATTAAACTTCTCCCCAGTCTCAACACAGTGCCATATTCGTGCGTGGGGTGTCTCGCGAAGCGAAATCCAAACAAGGAACCCCCCCGATACACTACTATGCGGCACGGTCGATCGTCGGGATTCATTAGACTCTCGGCACCCAATTTATACATATACATACATCTAAAATATACTTCCGGATAATATAAATATCTCCCGGACTGAGGATTACCTGATACATAAAGTATTTATAAATACTTATTCTATTCATTTCAAAAACTTCCATTTCCCTTCTCATATCCAGGAAATGTATTTAAAAGCCAATTCATTATCATGAATTGCTTTAATAAATCATATACCTTTTAAAAGCCAGTTTTATTATCATAAAATGCTTTTCCTTATCAAAATATCCCATTTCCCTTTTTATACTCAGGAAATGTATTCAAAGACATTTTCATTATCATAAAAATGCTTTGATCATAACATATGCTTCCACATCCCTTCTTCCATCTGGGAAGTGTTACCGAAGCCAATTTATATATAACCCATTTCCCTTCCTATATCCAGGAAATGTAATTAAAGCAAATCCAATATTATGAACTGCTTTAATAAACGCGTTCTAAGACCGCCCTTCCGGATTTCTCCACTGTGCGCGCCCCTAAATGGCTATCATCTTCCAGGGCCTCCAAGACAACCTGGGATCCTATATCGAAAGACGTCGGGAAGCGACCATGTGCCTGCGGGATAGTCAAGACCACACCCGGAATCTCCTAACCAGCGCAGAAAATATATATCAACAAACGCTCACATGGCCTATAGGACTATATCCACCCTGCATTCATTAGCCAGGGGGCTTCACCATACGTACGCAACTTCCCTTATGATAGCGATTTAGAGAGGTGTGTAATCCATATTTTATCAATTATGAAAATCATTTATTTACCATTTTGAAAATATTCATTTTTATATTTTCAAAAGCATTTCCATCATAACATATATATATACCTAAATCACACAGTATATACATATCCTATATTCTTCCTAGAATATATATAAATGGCCATAGTGGCCTATAGCATCTAGCGATGACCAATAATCCCAAAGATTCCCTCCAGGAATCACAATCATGCATTCCTATAAGCATGATACTAAACCCAAAGTATTTTCTTACTTTGTTCAATACTAATTACCTCAATCATCTCCTCAAATTCTTTAGAGGTCCTAAAAATCCTTTTGAGAACCCCTAATATTTATCTCCAATAAATTAAAACTAATGATTTCAATCTCGGATAGCTTTCCGTAGAAAAATCACTATAAATCCAAAAAAAATCAGAAAAATACGCGGTCGGCGCCCACGCGACCGTGTCGAAGAGATCTACAAATTTTATTTTTTGACCAAGAGCGGAATCGATTCGTCTCTAGGCCGAATCGATTCGGTAAGCACGCTGCCTACACTATTCATCGTCTTCTCCGAGACGGTTTCGGCCATTAAAGCTTCTCCCAAGCTTTTGTCGCCTCACCCAATGTCCTACAACCTCAACCAACTACAAATACCCATATATTAAGGGTTCTAAACATCCTAGAACCATGAACCACCAATTAATTTTACATAAAACCTAAGTTTCTCCAATTAACCAATTTTAGGGGTTTATTCGTTTTATCTCCCGAAAACCCGTTTTATCCACGAAAACCCAACCCAAAATCATTAGGGTTTGATTATACCAAACTACGGTATGAGATATTTATGCAAAAATTGAATAAAGCAAGTAAACACTTGCCTCGTGGATATAATCCGACGATCTCGAGCCGAATCTCGCGGAGTTTGGCCGGAATCTCCCCGTTCTCCTCTTTTTCTCTCCTCCTCTCTCTCTTCTCTCTCTTTTCTTTCTTTTCTTTCTATTCTCTTCCCCTCTCCCTCTTTAAATAGGAAGAAAAGGGTTTTAACCCTTAAAACCCAAAAACAACTCGTTTACCCAATTACGAGTTACTTTTACCTCTAAAATTACCCGAAACTCATTTTTGACAATCGGACACTCTTTTCCGACTATCTCGAACATTCCGAGACTCATGGCGCAGTCAAAATTTCCATCCGAGGTACATGATCGCAAATCACTATTCTAACCCATAAAAGTAAATGCGGGTTTTCCAATTTAAAATCTGACCTTTTCGTCAATTTTCTCCACGACGACATAAATTAAATTATTGCGACCTATATAGTCCAAAAGTGATCATAACTTCCATCGAAAATCATTAAATCCTCGAAAATCCCAAAAATCACTATTTCGAGAAATTCCTCAAATATCCAATTTATAATTAATTATGGAATTTAATCGTCTCCAAAAGGTCGGGTTGTTACATAACCCTCATCTCCGCTTTCAATTTCAAGTCTCTAATTTTAATTTTGTATTTTCTGAGCTTTGATGTTTATTTGCAGGTATATAGGGGTTTTATATGGAATAATTTTGTAGGTATTTCTATTTGTAGGTATTTCGTTTTGTGGGAGTCCTGCATTTGGGCTCCCAGGAGCCTGACTGTGTATTTATTATGTGTCAAAGTGACCAAAAGAAAGATAAGTTAAAAAGGATGCGTAAAAAAAATGGAAGAAGAACTGTTAACTTAGGGCGGATAAAAACCTAGCCGCAGTTACATCATTTGGGGACGAGTGGGAGAAGATGTTTGAGATGGCTGTCAAACAAAGAAACGCCCAAAATGACAATGAAAATGAAAATGATCAGACAACTTCGTTCGCCTGTAGTTTATGAAATTTATCAATCAATGGTGGAAAAGAGGACAATACGAGATTTAAATACAACAAATGTTTTGGAAAGTTCGATAGGCAGAGAGATTGTAACCTGGTGTGGGAATGGGTGAAAAAAGGATAGAGTGCTACTACGAATACTAATGTAGTTGAAATTGAAAACTCAGGTAACTATTATTTGCACCTTTACACAATTCTTTTGTTTTTTATGAGTTAACTAATAACGGTTTGGAGTTGCATTTCTCAGAATTTATAAATCTATGAACATGCAACAACTGATTTCGTAATGATAATTTTATGTTGACAAAAAAAAAAGGCATTTCGTTTTGTGGGTAATAATTTTGTTTACGATTTTTTTGGCTTATTTTGATCAACATTCCATTTCTGTCTTTTTTCATTTTTGTTTTGGGGATTCATGTTTTCTGGCTTATATTATTTGGTTGCTATCAGATATCTTAAAGAGTAAGAATCAACAAAGGGGATCAAAGAGTACGAATCAACAAAGGGGATCAAAGATCGGTAACGTGGAAAGCTAAAGAGGAATCAAAACCTACGAAACCTAAGACCATAATTTGATACCATTTGTAACACCCCACTTAATTCTGGCGTAGACCGCCACTAAAACTAAGCAAGGCATCACTAAATTAAATATCATTCTTAGCATGTGATAGATATGAGACATAATAAATTTATTCCACAAGATAAATAATTTAAATCAATTCCAAAAATAAGTCATTAATGCAATGTAAAATCCATGACCATGCTAAACTCCAATAATATCCAAATCTGAAATTGAATAAAACTCCAATAAATTGAATCCATAATGATATATCTGAATAACACCGTAACAACTTTGGAATCGAATGGCCCACCAAATCCATAATAAGAGTCTCATAATAAAATGCTAAAGAACGGGAACTAAACTAAACTATTAAGTAAAAAATCAATAAACTCCAGATGCACCTCAAAGATATAACTCCATGCTCCTATGCAGCTACTCCAACACTAAATTCCTGCAAAAGGTTAGTCAACGAACAGGGTCAGATCCCCAAGCATGAATAAACACTACTTACCTAAAATATAATTAATTAATACAGACAGTAGCATTATACATGATAAATATCACAATTGAATATTTTAAATTAAATGAGATAACTAATAACGATATGACAAATTAAACAACATGTGCTAGAATACTCATCTATGCCATCTCAACATCTATGTCCAATTATCCACTTATCTAACTCAATTTAAGTAAATCCAATTAGTGATTTCACAATCATTAATATCACATGTGGGTCTTTCACTTACATCTTTATGTCATTTTATTTATTTGGTTGCGGGACTCCCGTTGTTCTACAGCACACAAATTCCCCTCGCCATATACAGCCGGTCCATTTAAACTGTCAACCCTGCAATTATGTGAAAGGTTCCACGCACGACACGTCTTCATAGCCAGCCAGTCCATTTAAACTGTCGGCCCTACAATTATTCTGACGCTACACACCACAACAGTCAGCCAACCCGGTTAAATAGTTGGTCCTGTAATTATTAACGATACCAATTTATTTTAATACCCATTTTATTATCTTAGGTATTAATTCCCACTTTCTCTTTTATTTTATTTAATCAACCCCACCCTTATTAGCGACATGAGATCCTCAAAATACCCTTCAGTCCCATACCTAAGGGTCCCCAAAGTACTAATACTCCCTATCCTATATACAAGAAGAATTTATATCAATAAATATTTCCTAACCTTATGCCTAGGCTAGGGCAATGACGACACAACGTAAAAATCAGCCCGACCTCAGAATATTAAATCTATAAAAATCTACACTAACTAGTCCCATACCTAGAAAGCGTAAATCACAACCAAGGCCTACCCACTAAACTTATACCTACGAAGCATCCTATACTATAGGTGAGAACATACTTCCCAAAATTCCATTCATCCCCGCGACGGCGAATATGAATAATAACTAATCACACAATTCCAAAATTTATATGAATAATAACGCAATTTAATCATAATGTCCCAATTTAATCTAATTTAATTTAATTAATAACACCATCGTCTTTCTCGACACAATTATTTCCATCTAATAATTTTAGATTAATCAACATGTGAATATGTTCAATACATAATAATTTCCCACTTTTATCAATCACAAAATGATGTGACGCACCCCGCTTATTATATAAATAAACTCCATAAAATTCTAAATGCGAACCTACACCTAAAATAACAAAAACTCAATACTCTAACCTACGCACCCAAGGATTTTCAATCTTATTTCATATTAAAAGTTTTTTAAAAAATAGTACCTAATTAGTTTCCACTTTTTGTAATTAATTGCTACTTTATTTTAAGAAAAACATATAATTAAGTGTTTACGAGACACTTATAACACATAATAGTAAAGAAAGAGAAAAGAGTATCCATGCCTGAGTGAAGATTGGTTGAAAAAACTGATTAGACGGTTAAATTCCTCTCGAAAAATGAGCAAAGTCTTGTTCTTGAACAATCTTGAGAAAACACCAATTAAGCCTCCAAAACTTGAGTTAAAAACCTGAATAAGTTTGGGACTAAGATGTGTAGACGAAAGGGAATAATTTTGGAGAAGTTCTCTAGTGTAAAAGTTTATGAAAAAGTGATTTACAAAGTCCATCCACGAATTAGTTACAATATATAAGGGTTAAAAGGTGGATTAACAAAAGACTCCTAATTAAACTCAATAATTTTCCACCCCCTGGTCCTGACCTATATATATATATATATATATATTACTATTTTTTTTTATAATATCTCTAATTCATCTTCGATTTTAATTTTGATTGAAATCCCCAATTTCAATAATAAAAATCAACATATTAAATAAAATAAAATTATATCCAAAAAAAATTTCTCCAATCCCAGAATTAATTTAAATAATAACCATTTAAATTTACGGGGTGTTACATACAACTTGGGTCCTTGTGCTGGCTTGAAGTCTTGCATAAAAAGAAAGCTACTTGGTTTTTTGGAAAGATTTTAGGATTTCTGATCAACCATGTACGAGTAAAACCATCATTAGTCAACACATGAATTTGGCCTAATAATTCATTAATTTTGGAAGAGCTAAGGGACTACAAAGGTGTGTGCATGATCTCACTCAACACGATGGCAAAATTGAGCAATCTGCAAGCCATCATAACAGGTTTAGCTTGAATGCAGTGAGGACCATATGTGGAGGGATGAATCTCGAGCAACCTTTCTATAAGTTCACGATGGAAAATATATCAAATCCTTTCTCACCAAGTTAGTTGGAGTTACTTTGAGGGGGTAAGTATTGTAATCCCTATCCTCTTCTTCTTGAGGAGAAGTGGTTGCACAAGATTGAACCTTAATATTCTGATCAATATCTTATTTGTTGGGTTGACCTAAAGGAGCATAAACAATGGCAAGTTTGATAATTGCTTACCTCTAAGTATCCCCAAGGAGTAATTGCTTCACAGAAAGAGTAGGTCGAGAAAAAATCGTAGTGGGAAACTCCACGACTAATGGGTGGACTGATCATGCATAACCTGAAAGATAAAGGACAAAAGTCAAATTGAGCAGGTTGATAAACTAATTGGCCAAAATGGCCGTTGTACTGTGATAAGAACCAAATGGTTTTTCAAATAAGTACACTTGGCCAATATAAAAATCCATTCCAACAAAGTTTGTGATTAGTGTAAAGTCCATGCATACTACGATAAGCACTAAATGGTTGCTTAGATAATTACACTCGGCCAATATAAATATTCAGTCCAACAATGTTTGTGATTGGTGCAAAGTCCAAGGGTACTATGATAAGCACCAAATGGTTTCTCAGATAAGTACACTTGACCAACAGAAAAATCCAGTCGAACAAAGTTTGTGATTGGTGTAAAGTCCATGTGTCCTATGATAAACACCAAATAGTTTCTAGGATAAGTAAATTTGGTTAATGGGAAAAACCATTCCAAGAAAGTTTGTTATTAGTGCAATGTCTAAGTTGACTATGAGTATACACCACATTCGATGACCCCATAAGTCTCTCCTTAGATCCCTAGCACCTCTTCATTTCAGTACAAACCCTAGGTCACACTCTGAGTACCGATCTAGAGGCCACCAAGCACTCCCGGGCCCCATTTGACTCTTGTCAACTCTATCGTCAGAGAAAAATATCTTTGAATCCTCAAATTTCACTGAAACCCCTTGATCAAAATCTGCCCCGAGCGCAAAATTACATAACTCTTCGGATGAACGATCAGTTTTCCCCCGAAAATTGATCTAGAGGCCATCGGGTGCTCCCTAGCACCACTTGACCAAGGTCAACTCTTCAGCATGAATGAGACTAAATGAATATTCTATGGGAACTGAATACCATTTCCAACGGTCCTCCCTGTGTGCAATTCTGACTTAAGGTGCGAATGAATGATCCGTTTTACCCCGAGAGTTCACCGGGCGCATTCGGGCCCCGGTTGCCAAGGGTAAGCTTTCTAAATTGAGCAAAGATCTTTTGAATGTATAGTTAAATATCCTAACCTCTCCAACGATTTACCTCGTGCGTGAATCTAAATTACCATGCGGACGAATGATTCATTTTCGTCCGACGATCTCCACTCCAAAGGATCAACGTGCGCTTCCGAGCCACATTTGATCCAAAGTTAACTCCCCGACCCGGAAGCGGTCTAAAGGACTCTTGCAGGTCTCTGAAGTACCTTTATAACATTATTCTTCGATCACAATTCGGGTTAATGGATTGTGTTCTATGGCCATTTTTCAATAAAAATGTACACGAGACTGCTAATTGGCAGGTTTAGTACACTGCCTATCGACAATTTGTCTATGGTCACCTGTCGATAGGCAGGACTAGGGCTATGTCGATAGACAACCCCCTCACCCTATTAAAGGATTTAATAACCTCACCACCAGGCACACCAACAGAAGAGATCCATCAACATCAGTGATCTCAACAACATTCCCTCGAAATCAGCGAAGTTCCTCCGTGTGAAGTTCCATTCAAGCTTCCATTCATACCTAATTTAACAAAAATCTCATTCTCTCTCAAAACACATTAATCTCACAATCAAGGTAGCTTATCCAAGATTAAAGATCAAGCTTCAAAGAAGGTCCAAATCCTTCAATCTATCTTTAAATTCCTTATTTTTGCACAAACCTCATTAGGTTCATAATCTAGTTCTTACTTTAGTTCATATACATAAATATCTACATTTTTATTAGTATATTGCACATACTTTATTTTCTATAAAAAAAACCAAAACAAACAAAAAGAGGGTTATAACCATAAATTTCATATAGGATTATCCATTACACTTTTTCAAAACTAAAAAACATTTTTCTACACACACACACACATAATAAAATCCCATTCAGATCTATGGGATAAACCCCAACCCCATGCCGCATCCGAACTACGTGGACTTTGATGTCATTATATTGTATATAGACATTTCGGATTAAAACCTGAGACTCGAGTCTAAGTTTTTAATTTTCCAATAACAACACAAGCCCAAGAAAGACCGAAAGGGCTAGATGGGCTCCCCACAGCTTCCCATTCCGTAACTTAGCCCCCAAACCCTTGAACTATTGGTTTCGTATGCATCAGTTTGTCTTTGATGCTGCTTTCTCGAGGTGACAATATGTTCTTTTGACTGTTTTGTGCGAAGTAGGATGGCGGCTCCCTTTATTTATATCTACCCCACACCGATGACGTCCGAATCATTCCTAAGTTAAAAAGGGGCGCGAGACCTTTCAAAATCCCCGCCCGAGGGAAGGCGATCTCAATCGGGATGGACACAATGGTGACTCCACTAGGGAATCAGTACAAAAAAAATCTTTCTGAGACGGTGCTCCAGACGTCTCAAAATGTCCTTTGGCCGTCATAAAAGCTTTTTTTGACGCCATTTGAGACGGCAAAGGGGAATCGTATTAGACCCCCGTTTTAAAACCTTTTTGATACGGAAGTAGTCGTCTCAAAAAGTTTTTTTGAGACAGGAAATATGCCGTCTCAAAAAGTCATTACTTATAGAACCCTTTGAGACAGTAAAAAATCCGTCTTCTAAAGTTTTTTTTAGAGTCACCATCAAACATCCCGAAAGAGTTTTTCTAGATGATAACTTAGCCGTCTAAAAAAAATCACCATTTATAGAACCCTTTTGAGATGGCAAAGAATTAGTTTTTAATAATTTTAGGACCAAAATTATCATTTCATCCATTCCGTAATATACTCTATATAATTATAAACAAAACCTCTTATAAACAATATGACATATTTTGCATCCCATTTCAACATATAACATATAATTTTCCATTCAACTCTAATTAAAGTTCATACAAAGAAAAAATACACAATTTAAACATTGTGTCCAACATAGATCTCTCTATACAATTTCACACGTCTCATTAGAAAAAAATACATAAAAAGCCACTTATCCTTAACATAAAATGATGTACGCAAAGTAAACTCGCAATATTCAAGCATACGACCTCCAACAAAACGACTTCAATATCTTGCCTTGTCCACAAAAGATTTCCACCTCCAATAAAATTTATTAAGTTTCAGTTACCTTAAACAAAGAAGTAATCTTTTTTAATAGTTCCTATAGATGACAATCTTTAAAAACCTTGTCAAATTTGTATATCTTCATATTATTCACTTTTAAAAACATTTAATATTTTTTAAAAAATTCGACAGAGTCTCCTTTGTTTATTCATGAAAACCAACCTGTTTAAACATAAAAATTAACTAAAAACAACGACAAAAATAGGCACAACACTCTAAACAACTCATGTAAATAAATATACATATTACGATTCCTTTTACCGTTGGACAACAAAATGAACAAAATTTAACTTGAATATGTCTCACCCTACTGGTGGTTGACCGCAAGACTAAAGAGGACATAAGCGACAAGGTCTTGTTCGAGATAATATATGCAAAATCTCCAATGGTAAAAGGCTCAAGTATACGTATAACAAGTCCTCATGGGATAATAAACTTCCTGCAACAAACGGGATTCAAAACGCAGTTAGCTATGGTTCTGAAAAAGTCAAGAAACATTAACTTGATTTAGATACTAGGAAAATACTTGTTTAAAACCCAATACAAAAACCATCTCTAAAGATGTCATGATTTTATAAATATAAAATAAGAACAAACACTAAAAACCTTACTGATTTAACTATTTAACACTTAACAGAGTGATTACTAACTAAACTAATAACCCAACTGACTTAGACTGAAACAATATACTTATAATACTAAAACAGTCACAAAAAGAGTAATGAAATGCCCCATAACCTATTTACGAAGTAATAAAGAAACTAAGCCTAGCCACCATTTTGAGTACCAGCTAAATCAAATCAATGTGCAATACACCATGTAACATCGTATCACCGTCATACCAAGTCCTAGTTCTTTTCGCAACACCCAAAATATAATTGTAGAACCTCCACCACAACAAAATGCATTATATTGATTCCAACAAAAAATAAAACTACAACAAAATACTTAGATCAATGTTTTATTAATGGTTCTGATTAATGCTTCTGGATTCCAATAATCCATAAAGATAATGAGCATTATATGCTATGTTGTTAGTAAGACGATACGAATCGATACTAACATAAAAAGATACGTATCGACCCTTTGTATCGAAAATACCCATTTATCGTACGTATCAGCTTTAAATTGCGAGTCGATACCTGACTCGTATGACTCGCGATTCACTTGTGATTCAAACTGTCCAATTCGGGAAGGCCTGTTTTGGTATCTGGGTTTAAAAAACTTAAAAAAACTTCTTTTTTTTCAGCCGAAAATGCCGTAAATATTATTTAAAGACTTTAAAACACAAAAAGGAGAAAAACCCTAGGTATACAAGGTCCCTTTCTCACTTTTCTTGTGCTCCCCACCATTAATATTCTTTACATCTCTTTATAACAACACTTTCTTATCTTTTTCTTCAAGTTTTTGCCAAGAGAAGCTTCCACCCTATTTAATATCATTTTTTTAGTACTTTGGTAAGTAACCTAGTTTATTTATTCTTTCTCACTTTCTCAACCTATTTAATGTCTTCCTACTTATTTATTAAGTTATCTTTATTTATTTATTATTTTGGTAGCTTTGATCTTTGATATTTCCTCTTTATTTATTGTGGTTCACCACACATGGGATTATTGTGAAAAGGTGAATGATAATCCCACAGTTTGTTGCTTATTTTCCCTCTGTTTACCCCTATTTTGGCCACTAGATATTTATGTTTCAGCGTAACAATATGTTGTTATTTTGGGAAAGGAATTAGCTTCTGTTTTTGGCAGCATTTTCATGTTATTTTAGCCTCATTTTACCCCTATTTTGTTCACTATATATTTCTATTTTGGGGAAGCAATATGCCATGTTGTGTCGTATCCTGTATAGCATGTTGGGTCCATGCTTTGTATTCCCACACTTGATTACTCAAAGCCCACAAAACTAGCCTCATTTGTTTTCAAACAGAAGCCCAACTTAACAGCCTCATCAACCCACAATTCATCCAAATTACACAACCAAATATACCCCTAATAAAATATGCATCTTTATTTAGTTTCCAGCGCACCGTGGGTTATTGAGGGGAGCAACACACAAAATTGTCTCCCCAAACCTTTTCCCACATCGAAAAACTTGAGCATTCGCTCCCAATTTTAGGGTGGGAGTCTACCAATTCCACATGTTTCACTTGAGAAAGATTAAAATTAATTTATCAGTTGGTAAATAATTCTATTATAACTTTTTTCTAGAAAAGAACAATGAGCTGCGTCTCAACCACACCTTGAGCCTGGCGCCTAGGCATATAGGATGCACGCCTATGAAGGAGTAATGGGGAACGAGTAAGGTTGTATGAGGATTTATTTGATATTTTGCATTCAGAAATTCAAAAATATTATAATAGATCCCATTATTATGTTTAGGGTATTTATTAGTAATTATCCGTTTCTATTTTAGTCCTATTAGAATTGGGATTTTAGTCTATATATAAGTATACTCCTCCTTATTGAAGAGAACTTTTGACATGAATTGGATATTGGAAATTAGTTTAATTATTAGTTATTCTAGTCTCGTCTTTTAATTATTCATTCTCTTCTAGAGAAAATATTTTAATAGTTGTACTGCATCAAGGAGCCTCACAAAGCGTATTATTTGTGCTTTTGTGATCCTAAAGCCTAGGCATGAGCCTCGTATCGCCTTTGACAACCATAAGATAATCTTTTCAGGTAATGTTTAACTAAAGTCAATACATCCAAATGTGTTCCCATGATCATATGGTTCAAACTTAATCTTCCAACAACATTAAGCTGCATGTTAGAACATTTGGCATCTAATCCAAATGGTGTATCCTACATATTAACTTATTTTTTCTCGTTTATTCTTGTGATGTGCCAGAAAAATGGGCATACACCAGAAGTGGTGCTAGACAGATTCAGATCTAAGCCAAAGAAAAGTTATATATCTCTATTAACATAAAAAGATTGTGTCTTCTTCCTGTGTACATGGATGCACCACCTCTTTTTTGTACTTCAAACTATAATATTTGATATTAGAATATTATTAGATTTTTTTTCTCAGTACTAAATAGTATAAGATACTTTCATCATGGGTTGGGGTATTCATCCCTCAAAATAACAAAAGCAAATATCATATGCAACTGAGTGTTGTACAATTGGCGTGGGGGCATAAGGATAGAATAATCAATTGCATTTGAGATTTGTCTTTTCATTTATTCTGGAATAGGCAATATTTTTTATCTCGTTGTTGTTAATAGGAAAAAATAGTTTTTTGCCCGTTTGAAAATGTTCCGGGCTTATCCCTTGTTTATAAAAGTCCATGAAACCGTTGATGGAATGGTTTGAGTAGCAACTAAAAGATACTTTCATCATGGGTTGGGTTATTCGTCCCTCAAAATAACAAAATCAAATATCATATGCAACTGAGTGTTGTACAATTGGCGTGGGGGCACAAGGATAGAATACTCAATTACATTTGAGATTTGTCTTTTCATTTATTCTCGAATAGGCAATATTTTTTATCTAGTTGTTGTTAATAGGAAAAAATAGTTTTTTGCCCGTTTGAAAATGTTCGGGGATTATCCCTTCTTTATAAAAATCCATGAAACCGTTGATGGAATGGTTTGAGTAGCAACTAATTATGACACCAGTATAATAGTTTGGAGAAGAAGATGAACTTTTAAATTACAATTATCCTAGAGTAGAAAGTCGATGATGACATGATACCTAGGTAGTGTACATACAGATCACCACTGATTTCAGGAACAAAGCTTCTTGCAGCAGCACGTTGAACCATCCAATATAATGTAAGTGGCTGGAGGAAAATAAAATGAATAAAAGCTATCATTGTCTGTATTTATTTGATACAGAATAATAATGGCATTCGACTTGCTAGAAAATATGTAAGTTCAAACAGCTCAGAATAGAAAATTCTTGATTTGAACATTCTTTTGGCATACTTCAAAACATTTTTACAAATTAAATCCAATCGGTCTGATGTTTTTCCATCATCCCTATTTGATCTTGCCAAATAAAAATTGCAGGCAACTTAATAGGATAGTAATAATAAACAATGGTATAATACAATAGAATTATTAGAGATAAAACATCTCTGAAGTAATAATTCACACACATTGCACAGGCCATACCCAATGAAGAAGCAAAGAAACTGGAGAATATATAGGGATTAACCTCCATTCGTAGTAGTCCTTCCAACTACTTAATTGCTTTTGTATTAGAGACGAAGGCTCTCCATTTTTTACGTTGATGTAAAGTAACTTCCAGAAATATCAAGAATTAGTTCAAAAATGAGATAAGTTACACAAAAAAATATTATACCTCTACATGGGCAAAATGTACTTGAAAGATTCCAATCCTCAATCAACCTAGGAATAATGTAGATATGAGAAAAGATGTCATTAGGAATTGACTGGAGCAGCAGGCCATCCTATATTTCCAATGCAGTGGATTCTCGCTACCATTCACATAACTCAGTCTGTTTCACAAATGCATGGGCATTATTTGCAGGAATTTCGCATCATGATTTTCCTTCAAATTTTAGTTTTTATTTTTATAATTTTTTTGGGTGATGTATGGCAAACACTTTTTAATTTGACTATATTTCAATGTGGAATTGTAGCATGAAGGGACCATGATCCATGTTATAAAGGAGTCTAACTTTGCGTGTGCTTGGTAAAAATGACTAGTTTGACTAACTAGTTTTGGGGCACAATCGCATTAGGTTGACTATGTCATGCCATACATATGAATATGTACATGCATATCTACATCTAGTATGGATCAAAGCATAAGTTTGATAACTTCTAGCCAAATAAAATGGAAAACCATCAATTTGATCTAGATATCCTTATGTAATGATGTAAACACGAAGCAAAACTTAATACAGTTACACATATCAACAAAATAATTTTCCCCCGATTATAAAAAGTGGGGACGAGTTCAAATTCTTTTAACCCAACAAAATCAGCATCAAAAAATTCAACGAGCCCATATTCCTCTTAAGATCCAAACTCACACTATCCCTAAATAATTGGTTCAAAACATTCACTTTATCACATTCACTGGGTTAGTTGGGTTTAGGGAGTACTCCTACACCTATGGCACACGGATACTCTTTGTAGGACTCTTTAACAAGTGTTGGAATTGAACTCGCTAGGACACGAGAGGATACATCGGGACATGCTTAGGATGTGCTGGGGCATGCTCAAGATATGCTAGGACATGCTTAGGGTACATTTTTGTACACACGGGGTAATTTTAATATTGATTCATAACCATCAATTATTTTAATGCTGTTATTATTGACTCAAATAACATCATTTAGCTGATTGCATCTTAATTAGTAATTAGTAATTACCCCTCTCTTGTGTGGAATTTTGATCTCATAACTAGGAAGCTATGAGTTCATATGAGTCAATAAGGAAGCTATGGACCTGGTTTTAAACAATAACTAGGAAGCTATAATACCTGGTCTTAAACAATAACTACGAAGATATTTACATCATCTGATCTTTGTTTTGTTTTGAATTGTTACTTTATGAGTTTTCTATTAAGTAACACTTTAAGTGTTAGTCCAAATAACGAAGCTATGAGATTATATATTGAGCAGTTCATATATTTTAGTACTTATGGTTGAATGTATAAACTGAGCAGTTCATATATTCTAGTACACAGTATTATACCCTCTTAAATGAGCACAACAATTTGTACCTGATCATGGTAAGTGTTATCTACCACACATATATACAGAATCTCATTATCAACTGCTTCATTCATTCATTGTTTTTTTAAAGGTCTATTAGTGGGGATTCTTTAAGAAGGTACGTGTTGTGTTGCGAGTGAGTCTTGTATAAAAGAGTTATTATTATCTTCAGACTTGAATAGGATTGGTAAGGGAAATGGAAGTGATGAATGAAAAATTCTTATAGTAGAAAATGGAGTGGAGATTTCAAAAACAAGGTGTGGTACTTCCTTTCACACTTTTTATAGTCAGTGGTTGATAAAATCGATTTCTCTCGAATAATTTATTACCGTGGCCAATGCCATTGAGGATACAAAGGTGAATTTTAATCGATTGAAATTTATGGACATTGTTTATAGTGACTAGCTTTTCGGATCAAATGTCGACTGAACGATGCAAGATTCTTTATCAGATGTCAGCTGACCGATGCGAGGTTTTGGTCTACCGACATTTAGAATCAAATGTCGGTTGACTGATGTTTAGGATCAATAGATGTTTAGGATTAAATGTCGGCTGACCGATATGAGATTCTTGATCAGATCTCGGTTGATCGAAGTTTAGGATCAACATAAGTTTAGGATCAAATGTTGGTTGACCAACGTGAGATTCGTTATCAAATGTCGGCTGACCGAACTTGAATTAGTGATTGGTTATAAACCAAAGAAATAATGAAATGAAGAAACAAACTCAATCTAAAAAATGCATATTATCACCATGAATATCACTATATATCTGAAAACTGTATCGTACTAGCATGGTGTTATGCGATGCTAAGGTTCTAATTTTTTTTTCAATCAAGACAAACTTCTTTATTTATTAAAGGGGTCTTAAAAAACCTACAAACGGAAGCAGAGCTCAAGTAACATGGTTCATTCTACAACCCCTAGGATGACAACAATATCAATGAGTGATACAAATATATCCATCAGATCAGAAAATAGCTATCAGGGAGAATAATGTCATAATAACCGAATAGTTTGAGAAATCTAGAACTAGAAACAAAATCTTGACTTATTTTTTCTAGTAGTAAAGAGTAGAAACTTACGTTTTCATTTCCATTGTTAGATCAGTATTACCCCCCCCCCCCCATCATTTAGTTATTAACTTTGGAATTTTCCACGATCGTGGCAGTAAACAACCAATATCATATATGATTTCTCTACGGCAAGACCATACAAGCTTTAATGCCTCAGGAGTCCCTATTACTGCTCCTCTTGGATCTCTAGCTGGCCCAAACTAGTGCTTATGTGGGGGTCTTATTGTTCTCGCTCTCACTCCAGCATAATTAGTTCCATATGCTAAGGTGCGGAATTTGTTTTAAAGTTTAGCATTTAAGTAAATAATATACTATAGAGAAATTCCTTATAGATACAAGAAAGTATAATATGAGATTCCATCTATATAATATGAGATTCCACAACACCACTATTCGGGTCCATTAGTATATGATGTCCATGCTTGCTTTCTTTTATAAGTGAACAATAGTTCCATTTAATTTATGTCATCAAAATGTAAACTAGTTACCACGTCATATTAATGGAGATAAGAGATAACAGTAGTTCCATTTAATTCATGTCATAAAAAATGCATAATCTATTTGAGGGATATAGAGATAATATTTGAATGACCTCAAACAACATTGGTTTTTGAAAGGCCTGAACATAATTCAGTGGTTTGAAAACTACCAGGCATAACCAAGTCAAGTCAGACATTGGTTTTAACATAATTTAATGGTTTGAAAGTAATTCAGAATGTAAAATTCAACCTAACACGGAAAATAATGTTTCCTACAAGGTTCCCTAAACTTGGATAGGGGAAATGCCATTAAAATTGTTAATGTACGAGCATAAATTAACATGTTGGATAACTAACCTTTGTTGATAAAAAGGATTTTATTTACAAAAATTTCAAAATCTACTAGATGACCTAAACCTTGTTGATAAAAAGTATTTTATTTACAAAAAATCCATTATCTATACTTTATTCATGGCATGGTCACTGGGATATCTAGACTCAAACATTACAACCATGAGTTAACGATAAAATCAAAATTTGAAATTGCCCAAGATTTTATAATTTCCTAAGATCCCGTTATGAATAAGTTCACATATAAGCCAATGCTTTAATAAATGAATATGTGATCTTTTAGTTTTAAGCAGGTCATATAAATGACAAGGATTTGGAATTTCAAGAACGTCTAAACCTAGAACATTTAAATAAAATCATTTAGTGCTAGACTTAATGATACAAAATAAAACATATTCATATACGTTAGGAATAAAAAATTAGAAACCCATATGCCATCTTGCCAAGTATAAACTGACCTTTGGATCTTGTGTTTTATGGCTCGAGTGAAGGTGGTCGAGTTGGGTTATTATGATATAATGAAGAAAAAATTACTATTATATAATTATAAGTAATTTCTACTGTAATAAAAACTCCAATTATCCTAATAACCAACCAATTACATCAACAAGACATCGAATTACTTTTATATTACCTTTACTTTCATTTTAATAGCAACCAAATAAGGAAATTGACAATCAATATATAAAAAAATTAATTTGATGTCTTTAACCATAGAATCTCATTTTGATAATTTCCAATTACCCTTAACCCCAATTTTTGAAACCCTAAGTAGCTAGCAACCTACACCACCATAATCTCACCATAACCAAGAGAACAGGAAACACGACTTACCTTCAATGAGCGCAGGTGAGATATCTAGGGCGAGCGACGGTGGTAGGGTAGAAGTCTAGGGCAAGCGACGGTGGTAGAGAGCAAGGTGGGAGAGTTTTTGTCCGGGTAGAGAAACAACAAGCTCAGGTTTTGCTTTACTTTTTATTTTTTGTTTTATTTGTAGGAGGTTTCATTTCTATGCATAAGGCTGGAGTTAAAATTGTGAAGGTGGAAAACTAAATTATTTCAACCATCTCATAAGGTGGACTATTTGAGATGGCGCTTAATATGCTGTCTCATTTGCCTCACTTTATAAGACGGTTGCATTTACCCATCTAAAATAATATTAGTTTTTGAGATGGTTGTTTTTTCCCGTCTCAAAACGTATGCTTTAGGGACTAAAAAATAAGTTGTCTCAAAAGCCTCCGTCTTAAAAGCTACTTTTTTTGTAGTGAATTTTTACCCATAAGAGGGCTAGACTCTGTTTACACGAGTGTTTTATTTTCTTGTGTGCGTATGAACCTACCTGTATGTACCATTTCTCTTCTCTATTATTTCTTGTACATATATAACTCATGCTTGTATCACTATTCACTCACACACTTATAAAAATTCTCCATGTACACTTCACACCAGGTGCACCTAGGATCACTTATATCCACATGTTTCCCATATCACTTCAAAATCCATGCTTAGGTGTCATTAACACACACCTACACATATCACACTTATATATATCCATGCTCACTCACACTTATCACACACCACTTGTAGTTGATCCATGCTTAGGTTCACTACCACCCACTCACTTGTAGATAATTTCACACCACTCACTCTGACATAATCCATTCTTAGTATAGATTTACTTACTTGTACAATATCCCCTGTTTGGCAAGATGCTTATCAATAAAGATACTCTCTCCATAAGATTCTAATCAAGAGTCATTCATACTGCCCACTGCATCACCAAAGAGCGTTGCTATTAACCAAATTCTATCCCATAACTGGGGGGTCACTTTGTGATGGGAACTGGTCTAACAGGGCGCAGTTAGACTAAGCAATATGACTCTCACCCTCCATTAGATAAGTACCTTCGGCGTATATCAAACGGTTCCCCCCGCATCGTAGCGCTTGACCAAAGTCATGACGAGAGGTATATCGCAGGGAACTGATTCACGTGCGTCGAGTATATCGAATTCTCTCTCATAGGTACTATCCCTACAAGGTATGTAGTGAGGAAATTCATGTACATTCAGGTATATCAAATAACTTAGCCACACGTATCGATTGCCCTCAAAATCAATGCATATATCGTGGAAGTCATGCCAACGGGGGGAACACCTTCCAGTTAACCCAAGAACTGCATACCCGCATATAAGTGTCAAACCTAGGTCACTCATATTGAGTATGTCGATTTCATCTTGAAACTCTGTAGAAATGTCGGTTCGGCATGTCACAAAAATTTTCGTGCAATTTTTAAAATGGGATCCACCCCATGAACCTGATAACAAGTCCAACCATAATTTTTACATAATCAAACCCAATATTTCCAGGCTCCGATCCCGTCGGGCAATTCTTTTTTCATATAGGTAAACCTAATAAATGAGAACCTAACAAACATAATAATAATCATGCTGAGACCTATCTCTCATTTTTTCCTTCTTTGATTTCCAAAAGTGTCCAAAAATGTTTTTCCTCCTTTATCAAAAATACCAAAAATATTTTTACTAAAAATATTTTCCTTCTTTTTACCCAGGAAAAAAACATTTTGTCCTCATCTTTTCAAAAAATGTCATAAACATTTTTCCTCCTTTCCTTCTTTTGCAAAAAATAAATCCCATTTTTTCTCCTTCTCAGGTCGATCGCATACCCTTGGCCTAGTTCCCTAGTAGCTTCAGTCTTCATTCGAACCACTTCAAAGATCCGTTAGTCACCTCACTTACTCCGAGTCAAGAAATCGTCTGCCCTCTATGGAGAACACAGACCATATGCCGAATGTGTAGTCAGATTTGTTGACGGTCCTACCCCAACTTACTTCCAATATTGACAACCTTCAAATCGAGGTTCATGAGATGTAACGAATTCGAGTCCCTGTTCCCAAAGAGCCCTAATTCCTCTTACCTTGCGCTATGGGTCCACCCATACCTGAGCCTATATGGGTTCTCGAGAATACCAGCATGCTCCACGTGTTCCTCCTACTAATGGGCCACCACCAGCCCAGCCCAACTTCCTATGTCGAATCTTTCCCAATCAGGGGCTAACTTACCTGTGACCGTTGATCCAAAGGAGGAAGAGTTGAATAAGTTCAAGTAAGACCTTAATATGTTGATCGAGAAAGTCAACCAAGTCAGACTCTTTGGAAACTACATGGACTACACTCACATGTCTCCCTATCCTAAAACAAGGGTACTGAAAAAGTTCAAGATGCCCAACATCGAGAAATTTGAGGGTAGCGGACCCCTGATCGTTCATCTCCGTATTTATCCCCGAGCCATGACTCTCTTAGGGGCCTATGAGGAAATAATGGACCAAATGTTCCAACAAACCTTAAAGGATAGCGCTCTTTATTGGTTCTTACCTCTCGAGGAGTCCAGAATTCACAATTGGGAAGATGTTTCCCATGGGTTCATGTCACAATAAAAGTACAATGAAGAATTATAGGTTACCTGTCATGATTTAAAGTTACTCAAGCATAATCCTTAGGAGTCAATCAGTAACTTCATAGTAAGGTGGAGAGAGAAAGCAGCCACCATAACCAACTGACCTTCTAAAGAGGAGCAAGTCAGCATTGTGAAGAAGAACTTCTTACCCCATGTCTGAGCAACGATGGGAGGACATTACTACCCTCATTTCTGAGACCTCCGAGAAGTAGGAGTGGAGATCAAAGAAGGACTTGACAAGACAAAAGTGGAGCCAAAGAAAGTATCTGGAAAATTCGCTCCTAAAAAGTTTAAAAAGCTAGTCAGTATCACAGTTTCAACCATCAACAACATCTCTCAGCCTGCCACTGCATGGGCACCAGAAAGCTTACCTAACCCAGTTGGGAAGGAATACACCGAGCATCATGCTTCCCTCTCCAAAGTTTACCAAGCCCTCTCGAGCCGAAACCTTATCAAACCATTGGACGCTCGCTTATTACCAAACCTACTTCCTAGAAATTTCAAACTAGATGCCCATTGTGGATTTTGCCAAACTGCTGGCCATATTCTTAAATGTGATCCAAGGATTGATTGATCGGGGTGTCATTGCCCCACCAACCAATCCTAAACCAAACACTACCCACAATCCCCTCCCGAATCATACAAATGCCATTTTCCTCAAAGAAAACCCCAAAAACCCTAAATTTAACCCATCAACCCAGATCATACCAAACAAATCCCCAATTATACCCATATACTCTCCTAAACCCCTTGAAATATGCCCATACTTTTTGAGAATTCCATGTGATATCGATTTAAATAAATTCAAAAATTTCCAAGTTAGCCTTATGTAATCAGTGTTAAAAATCAAACCAAATTAATCCATCCCCTAAACATGCAACTACATGTATGTGTGCGTGTGTGTCAAACCATCACAAATAAAATTGCTAACTTGCAGATTTAAGGGAAAAAAAACTTCAGGAAAAACCTTTATTTCATTATAATACTTACAATGATTATAGTAAAATCCGCAATGAGTTAATCGTAGAAAACCCACATAGTATGTCGCCTAGAGTCAGCAAGAGCCACAACTCCAATTTAGCCTAGGAATACCCATGAGCACTCCCTATCGACACACAATCGTCTTCAGCCTAATACTCCCCTCAAGATCACCTAGATCATCACTCTACAAGAGAAACTTGACACAAAACTTGTTCTCGGTTTCTAAAACAACTCACATAAACTATTGGGATCTTGTGAATTGAAAACAAAAGGGATTAAAGCCCTAAAAGTGAGAAGACAAAGTATTCTGCCAAAGCAGTTTTATCTATTAAAAATTCTTAGGTCCTCTTCTCAAAAATGATGTTGGAAAAACTAATTTTTAGGAAATTTAAGGCGACGCGTCGCTCGAGCGAAATAGGGTGTCACTCAAACAATAAGGAGATGTCATTAGAATGACTTTTCGTGACTTCACGCGATATGAGGATGTCGCTCGAACGAGCTCCTATGTCGCTTGAAATAAATTTTCAAAAAAAAAAAATTAATCTAAAAAATTATCTTACAGGTCTTGTAGAATAAATTTTGACGAAACACTCCGCACCAACACTTAAAAAATATTTTGGAAAAATATCCCAACACATTTATATGAATTGTAAAGGGACTTAAAAACAACTTTAGAAAAATTTGTTTCATGGCGGCTTTTCTTATTGAAGAACTTTGATATTCAAACCCGTCTTTATGCGTGAAGGACCTTAAATTATTCTTCGACTATTGCAGCAGTATATGACATACTCAATTGATAACGGATAATGTAAAATAATGTCCTAACAAATCTACCCCTATGTCTATGCCGGAACAAAATAGAAAACATTTGAATTATCAAATCAAAAAGCCTATACAAATCTAAAACCCTCCCATGAACCCAAAACTGAAAAGGTACTATAGATGCAAGTCCAAAACTTTTCTTCAAAAAATCTTCAACATCAAATCTTCAAATCTTTAATCATTTCTCATCAGGGTGTGCAAAATAACGATCTTCAATTGTGTACCAAAACACATCAAACAAAGAAAATACCTAGGCGACGCATCGAGTTTGAAATGATATAAGAATAAATCTATCAATATAATCAAATCTCCCCCATAATGCAAAAACTCCCCCATAATCTGTTCTTTCTCTTTTTATTTGACCGAAATAGATAAGAAAATGAATAAACAAAACAAACATGGAGTTGTCACGACAAAAATACATTACAAATATGAATCAAACTACGCTCATGCAAAGTGTCACTCAAAAGATTCCACAAACTATTTTGATTTTTTAATTTTTCATACAAAATGCAAAAATAATTTTACAAAGCTCACACACCATGAATTTACACTAAGACAACCAAATCATGGAAACATAATGAATGGGTGTGAACATATTCGATAGGCAAATCAAAGCAATCAAACATAGCATATGTGCATAATGAATATGTATACTCCTAACGAATGAATCTCAAAATCGTCCTTAGGTGTCGAAAGAGTTTAATTTAAATGACATCAACTCAATTCATCAACACATCAAGGTCAAGAATGATTCCCGAACCAATAACGTCTAAAACTATGTAATTGCTTTTCTATGACGTTGTTAGGAGGTGCAAACCAGTTTTTCATTTCTTTCCATCCAAACTCCCTCATAAATAATATTTATTTTTTTCCTTTTGAGGTGACCCCTTTTGGCATATTTATCATTTTATTGCCTTTAAATTTTTTTCGGGCTCTTTTAAACATTTGCTTTCACGACGAGTTAATTTTGTACTCTCGTAGCCCTTTCCCATTATTCACTCATCATACTTCATTGCAATTAATACTCATGGTAAATGGTTCTTACATGCACTACTTCCATTGTCAAGTTTTATCACATATGGTTCATTTTAAAGATAAAATTGAGATGACAACACTCCGACCAATATGTGATAAACAAGTACAATAATCAAATAAATTCGTGCAAGTGTGCATTAAAGGAACTCATGAGTCAAACATGTAGGAAATAACAACAATTCACATCTCAATGACTCCAAACATTGTATAGCACATGAATGAAATGATGGCACATATCAAAACACGGTCAAATTATCATATGGATATGGAATGAAATTGTCACTCGATCATCCTGAATGTCCATTCATATACGGTGTAAAACAAAACACAAAACTCTTTTTGAATTTTTTCAAAAATTTAATCGAAACTAAAATCTTTTTGTATTTTTCAAAAGTTTTCAAAAAAACTAATACAAAAAGTACAGAAGTCATAACACTAGCAAGAATATATCATGAAATATGACTAGCGTATGACAAACATCCGAACACAATCATCTATATGATATATCAAGAGAAGAATCATGTGCAAGCAATTGAGAATCAACAAGTTTAACATCTAGTACATCTAAAAGTGATTCCCTAACCCAAGTAGGTATGCAACGACACATAGGGATTTTAGGAATCAAGGGAACACTAGATTTCAACTTCCTAGAACTTTTTCGAAGATCAAAACAAAAATGGCTAAGGTGACCTTTCCTACCATAACATGAACATGACTGAACGGGATAAATGACACCGATGGGTTGACCTTTTATAACGTCCTTGGGATTTATGAAACCCCTAAAATAAATATGGTCTTGGCTTTAACACTCGAAACATGAGAACACGACGAGCCACTACCATTCCTACCAACACTACTCGAGTTTGTCAAATCATTTTTTATGTCCAAAATTTGTTACCCAATCAAAGAATTAGACTCTTCCAATTTTAGGGACTACTTCTCTAAATTTTTAATAACTCCTACAAGGTTATCACGTTTGTTCTTAAAATATACACACTTATCCCTAAGAGTCTTCTCACGTGCCACAAACTCATGGAGTAAAATATTTTTATCCACTTTGGCACAAACAGAAATCCTAAAATTTTTAAAGTCATCTAATTCTTTTTTCTAAAAATAGGAGTCTATCATCACTCTCCTTTTTAGACAATTTGAACGCATTAAAGTCAGGGTCCAAAGAAACAAATTTATCATGATAAAAATCTCTTTGATCTTGAACTGTTTGCAAAAGATCCATAGCGGATTTAAAACAACAATTTTCCTTTTACAAAATATCAATTCTTTTAGCTAACGTCAAATTCAAACTATTTAAATCATTAAAACCCTGACTCATGTCATCAAGGGGAGACATCCGATTACCTAAGTGCTCCATTGAAAAAATTGCGATTTTTCACAAAACAGATTTTTCAAAAAAGATCAAGATCACACAAATTTTACAAAAAACAAGGATTACTTAATAACTTATAAACACTCGATCTGATACCAATTTGAGAATTCTATGTGCTATTGATTTACATAAATTCACAAATTTCCAAATTAACCTCATTTAATCAGTGTAAAAACTCAAACCAAATTAATTCAGCCCCTAAACAAGCAACTACGTGTGTGTGTGTGTGTGCATGCCAAACCATCACAAATAAAATTTATAACTCGCAGATTTTAGAAAAAACCCCTTTCGGGTAAAACCCTTATTTCACTATAATACTTACAGTGAAATCCGCAATGACTTAACTGCAGAAAATCCACATAGACCATAGCCTAGAGTCGGCAAGAATCGCAACTCCAATTCAGCCGAGGAATACCCACGAGCACTCCCTATCGATAAGCAGTCATCTTCAGCCCAATACTCCCCTCAAGAGCACCTAGATCAGCAATAGAGATCCTCTTTACAAGAGAAAATTAACACCAAATGTGCTCTTGGGTTCTAAAATAACTCACATAAACTATTAGGATCTTGTGAATTGAAAACAAAATGGATTAAAGCCCTAAAAGTGAGAAGACAAAGTATTCTGCCAAAGCAGTTTCGTCTATTGAAAATTCTCAAGTCTTCTTCTCAAAAACGAACTTGGAAAAACTAATTTATAAAAAATCTAAGGCTCGAACGAAATATGGTGTCGCTCAAACGAGAAGGCGATGTTGTTAGAATGAGTTAGCGCGACATGAGGATGTCACTCGAACGAACTCCTCTATCGCTCAAATGAAATTTTAAAAAATAAATTTTTAATCTCAAAAATTCGCCTACAGGTCTTGTAAAATAAATTTTGATGAAACACTCCACTCGAACACTTAGAAAATATTTTCAAAAAATATCCCAACACATTTATATGAACCGTTAAGGGACTTAAACATAACCTTACGAAATCTATCTCGTGGAGGCTTTTCTTGTTGAAGAACTTTGATATTCGGATCCGTCTTGATGCTTGAATGATCTTGAATTATTCTTCAATTGTTGTAGCGGTATATGAGATACTCAATTGATAATGTACAATATAAAATAATGGCATTACACTTTCTCCTACACCCTACCAACTTCGCCGATCAGGCTATATCACTCCTTATCAAAGCATGCATCACTATCCACGCCCGTTCTGGAGGTAAAAATATAAAATTTTCATAAGTATTGAACTAACTCCCATAGTTAGGACTGAAATTTCCATCTCAGATGATCGTTGACTGTTATAGATTTAGTGTGTTGTTCTGCTCGAACATGGACCCGAGAGTCAAACAATTTGGTGGTACCGACCGATGAAGTCAGTTTAGATGATGTGGTCCAGATCATGGTCAATTTATTTCAACATATCGGTAATATTTGTAGTATATTTGAGTTACTCGATGCTTTGAAACTACAAGGGCGTCTAGTCCCTTCGCTTTTACATCTCCCCATTGAATAGGAGGATTTATATGAAGAAGCCGTTGAAGTTGTGGAATTTATTGACTTTTCATGGAAAGATAATGTCATTGCTATGGGTGGGGGGAGAAATTCAATAATTTAGAGAACGGTTCGAAAAAGGCTAGTCTGATAGTCAGCATATGTGGGGTGATATCATTTAAGGAGCTACTAGGAAAGATCAACAAAGTGGCTGAACAACCTGAGATCGATGAGGAAACAGGGTTTCTATTTTTCCCCTCTTTCGTGAACCACATGACCAGGTTAGGGAGGCACTAACAAACCCCAAGCCTATAACCATCAACAAACAACAAAGGAAAGGGTATTGAGAATATTCCTATGCTAGAAATGACCCTCGGGGAAAGCAAGATCCTCGATCGGTTGAAGAAAACCTAAACCAACGTCACTTTATGGGGACTCTTTATATCTTCCCAGCTGCATCGAAATGCTTTGATCAAGATACTCAGAGGACCCACAGTTCCTCCTTCTACCACGCCAGAAGAAGTAGTGAATTTGGTCGGATCTCTAACCTGTACTAGAATGTTCTCCTTCTCTGAAGTAGAAATCCCTAAGATTGGTTCAAACCACAATTATGATCTCAAAATCTCTGTTGAAGTCATGGGAAAGACTATCTCGCTCTCTCTTATCGATAATGGATCATCTTTTAATGTCTTCCCATTAAGAACCCTCAATTGTTTGGGAATGAAATTAAGTGACCTTGCTCCAACCTCTCTCACAGTTTGTGCCTATGATCACACCCGTTGAGAAGTGATAGGAACCATAAATCTTGCAATAAGGGCTGGCCCTATAAATATGGTTATTGAATTCCAAGCCATCGATATCCCAGCTTATTTCAATTTACTGCTCGAACGACCATGGCTCCATAGAATCAAGGTGGTGTCTTGTTCCCTTCATAAAAAACTAAATTTCTTCACCAATGGGAAGGTCATTGCCATCTTGGGTGATGATAACAATGCCAAGAATGCAAGCCCCAACAATTCAGTACTAGAGATACAGCACGGGACATATAATATGCTTATGTGAGGTTTCTGAGATGAACAACTTCTACTCCTAGCATGGGATGATTTCAAAGATAGGGTTTGACCAGAATATAACCCTCATGGCAACATCAATGTAATCCAGAAGTTCAATAAGATGCACTCTATGCCTGGACTGGGGCTGGGACAAAGACAAGAAGGGATACTTGAAGCCATTATGTTGAAGAAGGCTTTTCCTCCCTATGGCTTGGGTTATCATCTATCGGTATAAGAACTCAGAATGATCTATCATCCTCGATTAAAGATAATATTAGAAAGTGCCAAGACTATCTCGAGAGATTCCTTGAACGGAAGATTCATTAGAGAAGTTAAAGATTTCCCCATCTATGTCTTTCCTGAACCGTGTTATGATCATGTGGACAAGAAGGTGAAACCTGGAATGGAAATCTTTCTCCAATAAAGCTAGATATGGGACGAGGGTTCCCTGCATCAAGTGCGACCACTCATGGAAAAGACCATAGTTGATATCGGAGATTCTAAGGGAAGTAACTCCGAGGATTCATTGAATTTACAAATAGGGGATACATCGTCGGATCCATCCCGTCTGATCAAAGCTGCCAATGCACCTCTCCTCAAATGGCATGATTCACCGCTATCACCTGTTGATATTCAGCTTAACCCTGATGTTTATCCTCCTTCCTCTTCCCTAGTTGTTCCTCTTTACTCTGATGTAATCGAAACCTCCTTTGATGAGGTTCTCAATGTTATTTTTCATATTAAGGAAATAAACAATGATTTTGAGTATCTTGTTGTGCCTAACATTAATTATCTTGATTCTAATTAAACTCTTGATCATGATAATTTTGTAAATGAAAAATTCTTAACTGATCTAAATAAGTTTAACAACAAACAACATAACCACGTTCAAGTTAATGAATATGAAAATGTTGTTATTAATCTCAGTTCTAGTAGCTAACTACGTGAGATTAGGATAGGGGCCACCTTTGACGACCTTGAGGGCGTGAAACTTGAGGAATTACTAAAGGAATTTGTAGATGTATCCGTATGGTCCTATGATAATATGCTCGACATTGACCCAAGGATAGCTCAGCATCAGATTCCCACTCTCTTTGAATGCAAACTAGTCAAATAGAAACTGTGAAAGCCCCATAATGAATGGTCGCTCAAAGTTAAAGAAGAAGTGGTCAAATAGTTGAATGTGGTTTTCATTTGTGTGATCGAATATCCCACATGTCTAGTCAATATCGTACCCATGACGAAATCAGGAGGAAAGGTTCGCATGTGCGTCGACTTGAATAAGGCCTCTCCAAAGGGTGATTACTCGCTACCGAAGATCAACATGATTATGGACAATACGTCCAGTCACACTCTCAAGTCATTTATTAATGGGTGTGTTGGATATAATCAGATCAAGATGCACCCATATCATCAACAGAAAACTGCGTTCATCACCCTTTGGGGAACCTTTTGCTACACCGTCATGCCATTTGGTCTAAAAAATGCAGGGGCTACCTACCAGAAGACTAACACAACCATCTTGAATGATCTGATACCCAGAGAAGTTGAGGTCTATGTGGATGATATTATTATTAAGTCTAAGACTATGGAAGGTCATGTTCCCACTCTTCGAAAATTCTTCAAACGACTGCGATAATATGAGATGCGACTTAATCCATAGAAATGTGTCTTCGGCATTACCAAAGGAAAACTCTAAGGATTCATGGTTAGTGATAAAGGGATAAAAGCAGATACTGCCAAGATGAAATCCATACACAAAATGCCACCACCCCAAATGGAGAAGGAAGTCCGGGGATCCCTTGGATAACTGCAGTATATCAATCGGTTCATCAGCCAACTGACTTCCATTTGTGAGGCTATCTTTAAACTCCTCCGAAAAGATTCAACCAAAGTTTGGAACGAATCTTTCCAAGAGGACTTTGACACAATAAAGCAATACCTAACCTGACCTATGGTACTCATGCCACCGCAACTTGGTTTTCCCCTACTCCTTTACCTAACCATAATAGATACCACAGTTGGGGCTTTGCTATCCCAATACCTTGAAGAAACTTGCAAAGAGAGAGATGTCTACTATGTTAGTCACAATTTGGTCAGGTATGAAGTTAACTACATAGCTCTAGAGAAAGCATGTCTCACCCTTGCCTGGGTCACCCAAAAGATACGACACTACATGATCGACTTTCCCATCAAACTTGTATCCCAAATAGATCCCATAGAACACCTACTCAAGAAGCCCGCCTTGTCTAGCCAAATGTCCCGTTGGTTGTTGTTTTTAGCCGAGTTTGATATTTTATATGTCATGAAGAAAGCCATGAAAGGAAGAGCCATCTCTGATTACCTTGTAGAGTACCTTATGGAAGAAGTCGATGTCTAGATTTACGAATTCCCAAATGAGAATATCCTTGATTAATCCCAAGAAAATCTTTGATGGTAAATGTTCTTTAATGGTGCTGCCAATAAGAAAGGGTATGGCATTGGGATACTCCTAATTTCCCCTGATGACTCTCACACTCCCATTGCCATCAAACTTGATTTTCCTTAAACCAACAAATAACGGAATAAGAGGTGTGTGTGGTAGGCCCCAAAGTTTCCCTCAAGAGAGGAATTTGATACCTCGATGTCTATGGGGATTCATCCCTCATAATTGATCAAGTGCTCAAAAAATGGAAAGTCAAGGATGAGAAATTCTTACCCTTCCATGCCCACCTAGAAGAGCTAGCTTTCCAATTCTAAGAAATCACCTTCCACTACCTACCCAAAGAAAAAAATAACCAAGACGATGCCCTTGCTACCTTAGCCGCCATGATTGACATGCCCGAAGGAATAACCATGTCCCTTTTCCTTGTCCAAAAATAAGATAAACCAACCCACTGCTACCACATCGAGATTATCATAGAAGAAGACCGTGAGATAGCCAACTACTAGTACTATGATATTTAACACCTCCTCAAGCATGGTAAGTATCACCAAGGCTCTAAAAATAAAAATGGAACAACCCTCTACAGACTGGCTGCCCAGTATATTTCCTGTGAGAAAGCACTATTCAAGAGAAACTTCGATGGCACCCATTTACACGCATAGAAAGAGATGACATTGAATGGATGATGCAAAAAATCCACAGCGGGGAATATAAACCCCACATGAATGGTCATATGCTCTCCAAGAAGATCATTCGACAGGCTTACTACTAGATTACCATGGTTTAGGATTGCACAACCTACATCTGAAGATGCCTCAAATTCCTACAGTTTTATAACCTACAACAATTGCCTCCCCGAGAATTGTACAACATGACTTCTCTTTGGATGTTCTCCACATGGGGCATCGACATCATACGGAAAGTTACATCAAAATCATCCAATGGGAATGAATTCATCCTAGTTCCCATTGACTACTTAACTAACTGGGTTGAAGCCAAGTCATAGGGAGTGCTGAATTCAAAGAAGGTGGCCAACTTCATCCAAAAAACATCATCTATCGATATGGAGTCCCACACGAGCTAGTATTGGATAATAGGTTACACTTCAAAGCAGGAGTTACAAAGGTGGTCGATGATTATGGGATTCAGAAACACAAATCCTCTCCCTACTAACCTCAAACTAATGGAGAAGTTGAAGCACCTAATAAGAACCTCAAAGCCAGCATCACCATGATGATTGAGATTTATCGAGATTGGGCCGACAGGATCCCTTATGGCCTCTGGGGCTATCGTACTTCAGTTCGAACCTCTAATGGGTCTACCCCTTACTCTCTAGTCTATGGATTACACTGATGAAATAGCATGGGAAGAATTTTGGTACTGCCGGCAAAGGATACTCATGTGGAACCGCCATATGGAACCTCTCTGATAGCCACATGAACAACATTATAGGGCTACCCCTCAGAAAGTCAGAACAACCTTCCTGCCACGCATCTAGACGATTCAAAATCTCCGCCAGAATCACCGTTGTAGGATTGCGATGGTATGACATCCAGGAAATGATATCTTTAATTTGGGGGTTCATTAGTATTTCTACAGTTACCAACAGAAGTTTTGAAACCAGGCCCAGAATGATGGCTCCAGCATAGACAGCTTCACAAACATCCTGCAAATGTACAGACCGCAGCATCGTAGGAAGATAAATCACTCCTCCCATGACCAACGACCTAGTTGTCGAAGGTGAAATATGGAGAAGTCCCACCAACATCTCCCTAGGGGACCGGTAAAACTCAAGCATAGTCACTGCAACGCTGGGATTTATCCCCAACATGGAAGAAAACTCTTCATAGGTCGGACATATTTCATCCAACCAAAAGCGAAAGACATGGTCTTTGGGGCACCAGAACTCAACCACCTCCATCAACATATTCCACTCTATGGGACTATTATTCCATAAAGAGACTTGCCGCATGTTAAAAGCGTCGTAGTCAATGTTATAGGAGCACATCGCTTCCAAGGTTTCGAGGTAGTTTGCAAACTCAACACTACCAGGGAGAGCCATATCACAAAATAAGAAGATAGTGAGAAAAGAAGAATGTGAAGAAGAAGGAGTGTGGAAGTGTGAAGAAAAAACTTAATCTGCACCCCTATTTATACTTTAAGGCTTTCAAATAAAGACAAGGAACCCCACAGAATTCGGAGGAAAACTTACCCCACCAAGTACTAAACAATTTAAGAAAGTACAATCAAAGCCTTGGATTGAGTGGACTGGACTGACATGCCCATAGGAAACCTCCTATTTTTGGGAAAATTCCCCTTTTCCCTTTTTGCAAAAAAAAAAAACTCAATAAAAATAATTTTTATTTTAAGGGAATTTTGAATTTCCTTAACCTTATGTTTTTACTTATCCCATTTAAAATTAAAAAATGCCCCTATCATTTTTAATTCTTTTTATGGTCTCAGAAGCAAAGTAAGAAAGATCATGTGCATTATTCACTAAAAATATAAATGAATAAAAATGTCATTTCATTCGCATAGATATTTGTTTTGTTACATAAAGTTTACAGGAAAAATAAAAAATACAACGAGACTCAGCCCAAAACCACCTACTTTTTCTCTCTCTCACTCACATTTTCTCTATCCCTTCACCTAAATCTCTCTCTCTCTCTCTATCTATCTATCTCTCTCTCTCTTCTCCTTCTTTCTCTCTCTCTAAGATCCTCCTTCCCTGCGACGAACTCTCTTTCCTCAACAATGGGATGACGTGCCACCACTCCCCGAGCCATTCCCTTCCTCAGATGAGGCAGACGACACCAAATAATAAGGAATTGGAATCATATCCTAAATGTGGGAAGTCGTCAAAGATATCCAAACCCTAATATCCCTCATCTAAGTGGTGGAGACTCGGATATGCTGCAAAGAAATCAGAAAAGAGCATATCAGTCGGTCTGAGGAAAATAAAGAAATCAAGAAATGAAAACGATAAAGAGATGAAAAGTATACCTCAGGTCGAAGGACCTCCTCTATAAAGCCCAACTCCTCTGGATCCATCTCATTAGGATGGTGAAGCATACGCACCTACCCTCCATTTGCCCACCGAATGTTGTAAGTAGGAGTGGCCCGCCATATAAAAGGAGCCTCCAAAGTCGTCGTCGTCGGTTATGTCGATGCACCACCTATGATGTGGGAGGATCCCACCGGCCGACTGAAGTCCCCGCAGGGAAGAGGCATCACGTCATATATGCTAGGAGGACATCTCGACATAAAGTCCATATAATCATACATCACCCTTGTGTCGGTATATGATGAGTAAGGATCATCCATCATCGTCGTTACCCGTTCATCATCCGACATCTCCCGCACTCGCCTCATATACACTGAGGGCTTTGTCAGTGGCACCATGAAATCATCCTCCATAATTTGTCAAACTACTCTCTCCCCGAGGTACCAAGAGTGGCCCAACTCATGCGCTAGCAAACACCGCATCTACGCATGTCCCCCAATCAAACCCATATGTTGGATAGCCTCCCCCAAGGATATAAGGTCACGTGAAAATTCCCCAGAAAGAACAAAAGATCAATATCTAGAAAATATCATCAAAGTAGATACAATCTCAAAATAATAAAAGAAAAAAAATAGAAGGACTAACCAGCTCACTCGTTAGGCCATTCCAGACTTGACGCACCGCTTCCAGAGAAAGAGACTTCTTCGACTGTCGGTTGGACTTTTGCCACTGGTACATCTGGTAGAATTCCCCAATAGACTTGTCCTTTAAAGCCATAAATTGGGTGTTAATCTCAATAACCTCATAGAACCACGTATGCAAAGGGAAAAAGGCCAGCAATTAAGAAATCAAGAATAAAATGCATGAAGGAAAAATGTGAATGCATAAAGGAAAATGTTATAAATAAAGAATACCTCAAGATATGTGGACCCAGTAAAAAAATTTTGGCAGCACTGACGGAACGTATCAAGAGAATAATAAAGGTTTTCCAAGGTTAGGCTCCCCTAGTCATAAAGAAGGATGTTCGAAAACACCCACAAGAATGGCAAAAACGACAAATGGATGACGTCGCCACTCGTCGCCACCAAGAAACCCCCAACACCAGTAGAATAAACAAGCGATCCATCTATCGCACCTGCCGCCCATCGCTCTCTTTAATCCTCCTCCTCAGTAATAACTCCCCGAAAAGGGACAAACGAAGAGGGTCCCTGAGACCACCGTCTCCACATAACCCAATACAGCTATCAGCGCCTCTAGCATCACCCTCAAAGTCCAATCCACCTCAATCTTCACACCCTCGCAATCCATCCTAGCAGATGTTGCACATCTATGGGAGTCTCCGTCATCTCCCCAAAGACAAAATAAAAGGTGTGGGTGGTGTCCCAACACCTCTCCCCCACAGCGCAGAGAAAAGCTGTAGAACGAGGTGTCTCATCTAATGCAGATGCCAATCTCCCAAAACTGGTTGATGACACAATCCAATGCACCATAAACGGAAGGTGCACCTAAATATCCTTAAGCCCCATCATCCCTCAAGCACACATAGTCGACATAGAAATAACAGACTGTCAAAAATAAAAAGAGAAAACCATTGTCAAAATTCAATAAATAAGGAAATATTATTAAGAAAAAAATAAGAGAACACCAAAGATCATCAATACTTACATAACCACAAGGGTTTACCACCCTAGAAGAGACATGATGCGAAGAATCACATAATAGAGTCTGATCATCCGCCACTGGCTCGAATGAGTCAAAAGAGTTTTCGTTGCCCAAAGTAATGAGCACCCTAGCCCTCTATTCAAAGCATGCCTAATCGTCAGCATCGAGCCATGCCATGTGTTTTACGTTACTTGAGAACTCAACCATCTTTTGACTTGGTAATGTTAAAACAATTTTCATAATGTAATTACAGAAGAAGGCAAGTCAGAAAGCTGTGAAAATGAGGAGAACCCGTCCCTTTTTATAGGAGCCAAGGGGCATGCTGATCAATATCTTCTTTCCACCCACTGATTGTCACAATCCCTCCACCTGCTCGAGGTACTCCAAAATACCATGCCACTATCATTTGGCACCCTCCCAGCCATGCCGGTCGGCACCCTCTTTAAAATTCTTTACAACAACTCCTAGAAAATACCAAAAAATCCCAAAAAAATTCCCAAGCTCCCATATGGTTTTTAGAACCTTTTTCACCAAGGAAAAACATATTTACCACACTCATTTTCATGGAATAACTCTTATCTCCCTACATGGATTACCAGAATTGATTTCATCTCTCCCTTGCAACGTCCCCAAAGGAAACCACTAAAACAAAGAAATTCCCCAGCTAAGAAAAACCTCGGATCATTCCCTCTCCCCAACGAAACCTAAAATCAAATGCTCCCCCAAATCCCCAGTGTAACTACAGGAGACATCCCCAGTGGAGTCTCCAAATTTACCCAAGAAAATTTAAGCCCTCAGAATTGGCTTTGACCCGCAGAATTGGTCACCTCTATCTTAAGCCTGCAGAATTGTCTTTAACCCACAGAATTGGTCATCCCTACTTAAGCCCTCGAAATTGGACTCGACCAGCAAAATTGGTCGCTTCTACTTAAGCCCGTAGAATTGGCTTTAACCCACAAAATTGGTCACCCATATATTAAGTGCACAGAATTGGTCGCTCCTACTTATGACCTCAGAATTGGCTTAGACCCGCAGAACTGGTCACCCCTATCTTAATCCAATAGATTTGGCTTTGACTCATAGAATTGTTAGCTCCTACTTAAGCCTTCAGAATTGGCTTCGACCCGCATAATTGGTCACTTCTATTTAATCCCACAGAATTGGCTTCAACCCTCAGAATCGGCCATCTATAACTTAAGCCCTCTGAATAGGCTTCGACCTGCAGAATCGGTCGTTACATCTTAGGTCCTCAGAATTAACCTCGGCCCATGGAATTGGTCGCTCCCTACCTTTAACCTCAATCATCAACCCCTTTTAGGTCCTCAGAATTGACCATCCCCAGCATCCCCTAAGGTCCTCATAATTGATCTCGACCCTGTGAACCGATCACCCTCGTCCCTTAGGTCCGCAGAATTGACTTCTTTCCAAAAACATCATGTGGTATCTATTCGACGGCTTTCTCTTATTCCAAACTCACCCACCGAGGGTCTATGTAGGCACCATACTCTAGGACCCCCTAAATCGCTCCTTAGGTACTTATCACCTTTTCATTTCATTACAAATCCTAGGTCGCACTCCGAGTACCAATCTAGAGGCCACCGGGCACTCATGTACCTCATTGCACTCCCGTCAACTCTAGCACCAGAGCAAAATATCTTCAAATTATTGAAGGGCACAAAACCCCTTTACAATACTCTGACTCGTGCACACAATGACATAACCATTTGGATGAATGATCAGTTTCCCCTAAAAAATTGATCCGGAGGCCACCAGACTCTTTCGGGCTCCGTTTGATCGAAGTCAACTCTTTAGATCGAATGATACTGAATAAATCTCCAAATAGTAATGAATACCCTTTCCAAAGTCCACCCCAACCACAATTCTGACTTACGGTGCAGACAAATGATCCTTTTTACCCCTAGAGGTTACCAGGCACTTTCGGACCCTGGTTGATAAAGGTCAACTTTTTCGAACCGATCAAAACTCTTTGGATTATCAAAGTAAATATCCTAACCTTTCCAATGGTTCTTCTTTTGCATGATTCTAACTTACCATGCAGGCAAACGATCCGTTTCCATCCCTCGATCTCCCATCCAAAGGATCGACGTGTGATTCCGAGCCATATTTGACCCAAAGTCAACTCCCAAACTTGAGAGCGGTCCAAAGGACTCTTGAAGGTCTTTAAAGTACCTTTGTAATGGTATAACCCATGTACAATTCGGATTAATGGATTAAATTCTACCATCATTTTTCCAGGAAAATCTGCACGAGACTGCCAATTGGCAGGTCTAGTACCATGCCTATCGATAGAATGTCTAGGGTCACCTGCCGATAGGTAGGACTAGGGCTATGCCTATCGGTAATTCCCGACCCTATAAAAATATGGCATGACCTCACTACCAGGCACACCAACAGAAGAGATCCATCAGCGTCAGTGATCTGAGTAACATTCTCTCAAAATCAATGAAGTTCCTCCATGTGAAGTTCCATTCAAACATTTATTCGCATCCTTTTCATACCAAATTTAGCAAAAATATCATTCTCTCTCATTCCACATTCATCTCACATTCAAGGGAGCTCATCCAAGATTAGGGATGAAGCTTCAAAGAAGGTCCAAATCCGTCCCTTTATCTTTAAATTCCTTGTTTTTGCATAAATCTCATTAGATTAGTAATCTAGTTCTTACTTTAGTCCATACACATTAATATCTACATTTTTATTAGTATATTTCTCATACTTTATTCTCCATATAAAAAAATAATCAAAAAGAGGGTTACAACCATAAATTCCGAACGGGATTATCCATCACACTTTATCAAAACTAAAAAACATTTTTTTACACACACATATATAATAAAATTCCGTTCATATCTATGGGATAAACACCACCCCCATGCCACATCTGAACTACGTGGACTTTGATGCCTCTATAGGTGATGTAGGCGTTTCAGATTAAAACTCGAGACTCGAGTCTAATTTTCTAATTTTCCAATTTTCCTAAATTCCTCATATTCTTGTATTAATATGCACATTATGTCTATTACTGTTTCGTCCAGTACGTATTATCATTTCATAATAACGATCAATATCATGATAAACGCATAAATCATATTTTATATATATATTATTCTGGGTACATTCTTATGGATGACCTCACTCTACCTTTCCCATGGTATGAGTTAAACGATTACAATCTCCATCATATATACACGCACACACAATTCATGGAGAAATAAAGGAAAATAACAACACAAGCCCATGAGAGACCGAAAGGGCGGGATGGGTGTCTAACACTTTCCCATTTCGTAACTTCGTCCCGAACCCTCGAACTATTAGTTTTGTATGCATCAGTTTGTCTTTGATGTTTCTCGCTCGACGAAACAACATGTTCTTTTGCCTGTTTTGTGCAAAATTGGTTGGCGACTCCATCTCTTTACATTTACCCCACACCGACGATGGCCAAAGCGTTCCTAAGTTTAAAAGGGGTGCGAGACCTTTTCGAATCCCTGCCCCTGGCGCACAATCTCGATCGGGGTGTCCACACTATGATAAGCAGCAAATGGTTGCTCGGACAAGTACACCTGGTCAACAGAAAAATCCAATCCAATAAAGTTTGTGATTGTTGTAAAGTTAAAGTGTACTATGATAAGCACTGAATGGTTGCTAGGATAATCTCACTTGGCCAACAAAAATCCTTGTCCCAGAAATTGCGACTGATGCCTAGACCAAGTATACTATGATAAGCACCGTATAATTTCTCCAACAAGAACACTCATCCCAAAGATTAGGTCCTCTTTTTTTCCTTTTCACAAGGAAGAAATTCAAACAGATGGAGTAAAACTGAGGCCACCTAATAGAATGGGCTTGTGCTTTTCTAAGCATGGCACCGGATAGTTGATCGTTGTAGTATCTAATGTGGTGAAACTTAAATAGTAAGCCTCTTATTTTCTGGGGGAGAAAATAGAAGAACATTTTTTTTTCAAAGGCGATGTAAAAGATTCCTTGCTTTTCTAGTTCGTGGATTAATTCAAATTTCACTACCTCATCACTTAATTGAAGATAATAATTGGCTATGTGTGGTAGTTATGATTTTTCCTCTACTTGTACTTGTCTAATTCAAATCCTTTAGTAGTCGATTTTGTGTGCTTCGTTGTTTTACACCCCATGGCCGAAAAATGTCCGTTACGGGACTACATTGGTCATCTGTCCTCCTCTCGAATCATACTTGAAGTTGAGCCCGACTTATACCCATACACTCTATTAAGTGGATTTAACTCTCTCACTCACACTATTGATACTATTGCATTGCCCATTAATGCCTCTCATATTCCACCGCCTTTGATGATGAATGTCAACGAGTCTAATGCTTTGACGTGCACCGATTGCTTTCTAGTCAATCACTTGTCCCATGAATGCCCATACCTTTATTATCCATCTTAACCAACCATGAACCAAGTGTATTCATATGACACTATTTTGGAACCCACTTTGTCCTATTGTCATGAACTATCCAATACCAAGTTGAATGAGCAACCAAGATTTGTATGGAGTCTTGATCACCTTCCCACGCAATATGAATCCTAACCCCATGTTGTTGATCCTCATGACTTTTGATCGCCATCATGGAACCCTAGTGCATCCTATCTCGATCAATCCACTCACTAGACTCTCCATGATTATTAACCTCTTGACCCTCGTAGAGGCTACCCTCTCGTGTATGATGAACTTGGACCTGTTCCCCACCACCACATCCGAATAGGGTCAATAGCGAGTTATCTCCATCACCACCACCACCACATGCGAACACTTCACCACCACTACTCACATCCTCTCTTGAAAACTTATTGAAAGAGTTCATCCTTGAACACGGGCAAGCTACTCAATATCAAAATTAAGCCCTTCAATGGCTTGAACCATGCTTAAATGAATTTGAGTGTGCGACAGAGTCATATTCCTCCCCAAGTCAACCCATTATTGCACACATGTGGAACGAATGGGTCATCTTGTGACACGGATTTTGAGTGTAACCAACCATATCACCCTAAGAATATCAAAATTGAGACCACTTATGGTCCCCAACCCAAGGTTGAAAATTGTGTTGACATGTCCATCCATTGTGCGACTGATCCCCATTTTGTATAATCTAAAAATATACCTGAGTTTACAACCTTTGAACCCATTGTTTTCGTCTCTAAGGAACCCATTCTTATAGGTCGGCTCTGTCTACAAGTGATCCCATATTCTCCAAGATTGAATAAGAGATGGTTTTTTCCTTTCTTGATATGGATCTATTCCATAAATGCTTGGATCACTTTGAGTTTTCTTTTGATGTTGATTCATATATCGCGGATCTTAATGCCTTATTAGACTCTTCCACCACCAAAAATTGTGAATTATGAGAGGATAAGTTGATCTCCCATTCCTTTTATACCCCACTCCCCCCTAACGAGTGCCATTGAGGATCACTTTAAGCCTATGATGAGTGTGTGTCTCCTACTCTCATTTTAGAGCATCATCCCCCACTCATCATCCCACCCGACCGACCTATTCTCCTTTCTAACACACCACCTAGTTTGGAAATTTTTATTATACCTCACATGTTACAATTTATGTATTTAGGTCCTCACGTGAAGTCGGCCTCCGCCCTTGAGCTCCACGTTCCCTCTCGTAAATGTTTCCTCCACCCTTCCATACATAAGAGTGGTTGTAGTGACATTTAATCCCAATGTGACATAGATCTTGTTATTTTTCATCCACCACTCACCTATCATGGTGATTTTTCTATTCGCCATCTCTTTGAAGGGTCACGACATGATGATTTCCCTCGTCCATTTATAGAACGATCGCGTGATTTCTATCATAATTACCACACCCTTTCACCTTCCTCACCAAACTATGCACCATGATTATAGGGCCCTTATTTCCCTATACTTTAGGCTTAATAAGGCTCGTGATCAATGCCTTTTCATTATCACCCTTACCTTTCTTCCTTATACCCTTCTCCCCACCCACCCCTTGGTCCATCAGAGCATCACATCGCGTGAAGTACTTTGTCATATTAATGCATTGACCCGCAGCCTTTATCTAATAAGATTGACTTTCAGTCTTGTTTGGGGATGGTCCCCATCACCCACATTCTTCCACCCTATTCTATCCTGGTTTCTATCTTATTTTTGGGTGAGTTCCATTTGGTCTGGCTAAAGACATTAAGCTTAGAGCTGCTGAGAGGCAATCCGTTGGGTCTTGTTTCAAAGTATGAGTTTCATCCGTTTCGGGGGTGGTATTCTATCCTCCCCCTCCCCCCCCCCCCCGATTCTTTTTGTATGTTGTATAAACTTGCACATATTTTTGTGTCGCCATTGTTCTTTAGGTTCTAAATGGTTCCATCATGTGGTACAAATTTCATTAGCAGTTTATTATGGTAATATCTTTCATACCTTGTACTTTACATTTCACATATTCTTTTAACATCGAGGATGATGTTCTCTTCTATTTTGGGTTGGGGAATTGATCTAAATCGTACATCTTTTGAAAAAAAATTATCAGAAACAAGTCATTTTAAACTTTTTTGGTGGAGTTTATATTCATTTTTTATGATGTAATTTGTCTATCATCCCTCTTTTAGAAGTCTCGGATTACCCTTGTTCAAAAATGAAATTATTCTTTCTACTATATAATTACACAATACCTCCTAAGGAATACTTTAACTATGAATTCCTAAGCTCGATATATTTTCACTTACCATGTTTTACAATCAAAAGTTGAAGAGTAACAACATTCTTAAGAGACCCTTAAAGATCTCTAGTGGCGACTTAAGGAATTAAGTTTTGAAATATTCACCTTTTCGAGTGTTTTTATGTCATCTTAGAGTCATAAGCTGACCTAACTTTCTTTGGGTACCGCACTTAGTCGTTTCATAGACTCATTATTCTTAATTTTTGGCATAATCACTAAGAATGACATCACTTTTGAGTTGTAAGAAATGTATATCTTGTAGTTTGTCTTGAGCACCAAATCATTTTTTACTAATACACTAACCATTTTTCCATTACTATCCACTTCACCCATTATCTCTACATACTTACCTTGTCCTTATGTATTACCCACACCATCCATATATCATTTTCCACGACTACCATCATTGAAAAGAGTGATTGAAATTGCAGACGTAAAAATGTCTTCATTAGTGCTATGAAAAGAAAAGCGCATCACAATCAAAAATGAAATAAAAGAAAAAAAAAAAAAATTATAGAAAAATAAAAAAAAATGAAAGAAAAAATAGAAAAAATGCATGCAATCACAATTTCATAAAATGATGATATTAGTTGTTCAAATTGTATTTCATTCTTGTCAAAAACCCTACCATCATATCATCCATCTTCCCTATCTCATTTTCCCCTCATCCATTATATAGACCCCATTTCTACCCTTGGTGACGTATTCGGGCGAAGGAGAAGACTGTATGGTGAATAACTCAACATTCTCAACATAGTTATTAGAATTCCTTCACGAGATCGATTTATTTCATATATCTGTCATGTCTTAAAATTTTGTGATACGTTTGAACTTGATTACATTTACTCACCTCCTCACACACTAGAGAGATGCACTTTACCCAAATCTTATATAATTCATTTGAGAAAGATATATATCCACCGAGATTTTAAAATGTTGATAAAGGTAATCTAGGAATTAATCTTATGATACTTAATATAGTTTCACAAAACACAAACTGAGTTTTTTAGGAAGGATTATGCCTTTGGTATTATATAATTTTATTTCTTACACTGATAGTTGAACATTGTATCCCATGAAGTTTTTATAGATGGGTTTTATAACTTTTCATTGTCTAATAAGAGATTGTCTTTCAATAAATAATTTTCAATAAAGTTTCAATTTTTTTGGGTATATTAACTTCAAACCCCCATGAGACGACACTCATCTTGTAGGTCAACAGTTTAATGGCTTGTTATGCATGCTAAGTGCTATTGCAAGAGCCTATGGAAGTGGCGCACTTTTGGCTACTTATCTTATCTTTCTCTCTATTTTTGGTCGATGACTAGCAATGTTTTATTTAGGGCACCCAAAAATGTTAAAATTATACTATAAATCGAGGCATGTTAATTATTAGCGTGGCCATCCCTCCGGGCTTTTTCACCCAGTCTCGGGGGTTTCTGGTCGAAATTTTGTGAATAATATCATAAATAGAGGCATTTTTTGTTGTGAGAATATTTGTTGAATGATCCCGTCGAAATTTATAGATGTAACCCTCTTTTTCTTTATTTTCGGTTTTTATAGAAAATAAAGTATGTGAAATATAACTAATAAATGATGAGATGTTAATGTGTATGTTCTAAAAAAAGCTAAATTGATAATTTATATAACTAATGCGAAAATAAAGAAATTTAAAGAGAGAATGATGTTTTGACCTTCTTTGGAGACTTTAGGCTTGATCTTGATCCTTTATGAGATCCCTTAAAAATTGAAATTAATGTTGGATGAGAGAAAAGGAGAATTTTTCTAGATTGAGTATGATAATGATTGGAGAAAAGGAGAATTTTTCTAGATTGAGTATGAAATATAGAAATGGATTTTACACAAGGAAACTCCGCTCATTACATAAGAATGTTGCTAAGATCGTTGATATTGATGGATCTGAGGTCTCCTTAGGAGTGATCTAATTCCCTCCTTATATAGGGTAGGGGAGTTCTTATCATCATATCCCTAGCCCTATCAATAAGCAGGTGACCCTAGACATACTACCGATTAGCAGGGAAATGGACCTGCTAGTCGGTAGTCTCGTACAGATTTTTCAAAACAATCGTCATAGAATGCAATTAGTAAATCAAAATCATACACGGGGAATACCATTAAAAGAGTAATTCAGATGGCTTCCAGAGTCCTTCGGGGTCGCTCCCAGGTCCAAGAGTTGACTTTGGGTCAAATGGGGCTCAAAAATGATCGTCGGTCCTTTGGACAGAAATCATTGAACGATAATGGATCGTTCGTCCAAATCATAAGTCAGAATAATGCACGGGGCATACCATTGGAAAGGTTGTGCAAGGAACTTCAATGTTCTAAAGAGCTTCTCTCAGTTCGGAGAGTTAACTTTGGTCAAACTGGGCCCAAAACACTCGATGACCTTTCAGAGTAAAATGGATTATTCATTTGTACAGTAAATATGATCCACGCATGGGGTGGAACATTGGAAAGGGTATTAAGTGACCTTTGAATATTCATTCAGCCTCGTTCGAGCTAAAGGGTTGACTTGTCAAACGGAACTCGAGAGCGCCCGTCAGTCGCTGAATTAGTTTTCGAGGGGCAACAGATCATTCGTCCAAAAGGTTATGCTGCTTGATGCACGGGGTAGACCATTTGAAAGGGGTTTTAGTGCTATTCGGGGATATATTGATCTTTCGCTCAAATTAGGACCCGTGAGCGCTCGGTGGCCTCCAGATCGATTTTTATAGTAAAATGGTTTGTTCGTCCGAATTGTTATGTTTATTCATGCACAGGGGTAGACTATTGTAAAAGGTATTCAGAGCCCTTCGAATATTCATTAAGCTTTTACTTTAACGATGGAATTGATTGGAGTCAGACGGGGCCTAGAAGATCACAATTACTTTAAGATTGGTACTCGAAGCATGACCTAGGGTTTGTAGTGAATTGGGGGGTTCTAGGGACCTAAGGAGAGACTTAGGGGATCCTAGAATGTGGTGTCTATAGAGACCCTTGATGGATGAGCATGGAATAAGTGAAAGACGTTAAATAGACACCATATTATATTTTGGGAAAGAGGTCAATTCTGAGGATAAAAAAGAATGAGGATGACCAATTTAGAGGGTCGAGGTCATTTTTTAGGACCTAAGGTAATTTTGGGGATAGACGATTATGTGGGTCGAGGTAAATTTTGAGGATCTAAGATAGGAGTGAACAATTTTTAGGGTCGAGGTCAATTATGAGGACCTTAAGTAGGAAGCGATCAATTATAAGGGTCAAGGTAAATTTTGAGAATCTTAAATAGGAAGCGATCAATTTTGAAGGATGAGGTCAATTCTGAGCACCTTAAGTAGGGTGCGACCAATTCTGACGGTCGAGGTCAATTATAAGGACCTTAAGAAAGAAGCGTACAATTCTAATAGTTGAGGTGAATTCTTAGGACCATAAGTGGGGAGATACCAATTCCGAGTGTCGAGGTCAATTCTGAGGATCTTAAGTAGGGAGCGACCAATTCGGAGAGTCAAGGTAAATTATGAAGAACTTAAGTAAGGAGCGACCAATTCGAAGGGTCGAGGTCAATTTCGAGGACCTTAAGTGGGTAGTGACCAATTCTGAGGGCCGAAGTCAATTTTGAGGAGCTTAAGTAAGGCGCGACCAATTCTGAGGGTCAATGTCAATTCTGAGGAAATTAAGTTGGAACAACAAATTGTGAGGGTCGAGGTCAATTCAAAGGACCTTAAGTTAGAGTGACCAATTCTGAGGGTCCAGTTCAATTCTAAGGACCTTAATTTGGAGCAACCAATTATGAGGCTCGAGGTCAATTATGATGACCTTAAGTAGGAGTGACCAATTATGAGGGTCAAGGTCGATTTTGAGGACCTTAAGTAAGGATAACTCTCATGGGTAATCTTAAATTTTATTAGGGAAGAGATATTCGTCTGGGGATTATGTCCTTTTGATAAGTGATAGCTTTACTAGGGAAGCTGAAATTCTTAGTTCAAAAATTCCGCTTAGGGAGATAATTGATAACTTAAAGCTTTGGAATTCCATTTGGGAATGCCTTACTCGGGAGAGTCATGTAGCTCTACTTGGGGGAATTGGAATTTTTCTAGGAAAGAGTTTTATTTGGGAACTCCTGCTAGGGAAACGGGTAGCTCTGCTGAGGAGACTTTGATTTCTGTTGGGTTTGAGATTTTGGGAGTTCGCTACGGGTGAGATGATTTTTTGGATTTTAAGCAGGGGAAAAAATATGGCATTAATCCATCTGGGAATTTGGGAGCTTGAAAAATGAATTTATTGGTGAAGAAATGTTCCAATATTTTTGGCAATTTTAGGAATTTTTAGTGGAATTTTTAGATTTTCCTAGCATTTTTTGGGATTTTTTGTACGAAATTTCAAGGGGTATCCTATCGGCAGGTTATAAGGTTTGCCAAATGGAAATGGCATGGACTTTTGGATTGACTAGGGAAGGATAAGGGATAATGCTAATTGGCAGGTGTCACGAGACTGCCGATCGGCATACGCCTTAGCCTTCTATAAAAAGGGGCGAATTATCTTCATTTTTCACATCTTGCATCTTTCTTATCTTCTAATTCTCTCTTCGGTGATCTACTTCTGCGTTCTTTCTTCTTTTAAGATTTGAAATTACAGATTTTCAAGAACTGAGACCCACATGGCGTGGCTAGGTGTTGACGGTTGGACTCACATGGAGTGGCAGGATAGGTTCCCTTAGCGTTGGGTAAAGAGAATGATTTTGATTTTTGCGAGCCTATTGCCAATAAGCAAACTCTTTTACACTATCCTTTGCACCATCTATCGTCTAGGGTGAGGAACCCTGAGGGTTATGTAAGAATTGCATGACTTTTGGCATTCCGTTTTGCAATTTTTCTTTGTATTTTCTAAATTTTGACGGAACATTTTTTCCTCTTTGAGAAACTGACATTGCTGTGATGACACTTCGCTCTCGGGGGACGACGGAATTTAGAGATGTGTGGGAGCATCTTCCTCCGGTGGTGAGTTGGATGGTTTCTTCCGCTGGTTTTAGTAGTCTCGTATCTACATTGGATGAGGCATCCCTCTCGATGCCTGTTCAATTTGCTCTGAGACAAAGGTGGTGGGATATTACCCACACCATTCATTTAGGTTTTGAGGGGATGACAGTGACCCCTATTGATGTAAAGTAGTTACTGGTTATAGACTGTGAGGGGACTCAAATAGAGGTGGACCGAACCATGAGGTTACACCAGCGGTGTTGGTGATGTTAGACGAATAGTATTGGGGGACTCAATCCGTACATCTCTTTTTCGAGAGATTTGGTTGGGTCAACAGATTGATGAGACTAGCGGGCTACAGGTTCGTTAGATGGCTCACTTATTTATTTTTTTGCTGTTGGGAGAATTTTGGTGGCATCGAATGGCAACGTCATCCACTTATGGTTTCAATCATACTTGAGGGTATTTTTTAAAATCCCTCCCTTTGACTGGGGGAGTTTGATTTTGGCGACCCTTTACTCATCTTTGGATTCTTTCAGCTGATGTTGTCGGCAAACTTTTACTCGAGCCACGTATCATCTGGAGATAATTTTCTTTTTGCATTTTTCCAATTTGTATTTTCTTTCATTTCCTTTTTTATTCCTGATTGATGACTCTTATACTTTTGCTGATGTGGTTCTATGAGGTGATTTGGATCAATGCTCATTTCATTAGTTTACGTGATGAGTCATTGGGGAGTTTATACTGTATGTATCAGTGGTGAAAGTCCAATTGGCAGTTGAAGAGATCTCTTTCCATGGCTACGGTGCATCAGGTCTTGAATTCCCTAATAAGCGTATAGGTTATCTCTTTTTTTTTACTTGAGTCCTTTTCTGTGGCATTTCCTCTGTGAAGGTATTGACTTCATCTTGATAAAATGTAGGTGACCTTCTATCCCTCGGGGATAACCATCCAACACACGGGGGTGATTGGAAGTAATGTGCAGATGCGTTTGCTACTAGCACACGAGTTTGACTACTCTTGGTATCTGGGAGATAGAGTAGTCTAACAGATTATGGAGGACGAGGTGGCGGCCCCACTAGCGATGCCCCCAAGGTATATAAGGTAGGTTTAAGAGATGTCGGAGGAGGCCTTGGTGGCGGCGATGAGAGGTGAGCCCTACTCATTGTATACGGACATGGTGGTAACCTACGACTACCTTGACTTTGTGACGAGATGGCCGATGCCATTATGTATCTACGATGTGGTGAATATGCCTCCACCTCTTATATCTTTACGTAGGGGTACGAATCATGCAGGGGTTCTGCTCACAACATTGGTGGTGCATCGACTTCAGTAGCGGTGGCGACGTCAGAGGTTCCCTTTCTCTGTCTTGCTCCTCCCTAGTAAAATATTAAACTTCTCGGGGTAGGATCGATGAGTATGAAGCATTGCCCTAACGTGTTAGACGGCGGTTCTAGGGTTAACGGAGGACGTTCTCCAACTATAGGTATATTTTTTCCTTTGTCTTTTGTTTTTATATTTATCTTTTGCTTGAGATTGACTGATTTTCTCTTTTTCTGTTTTCTTGCATCATGTCGGGGTGTCGACTAGTGACTGAGGGACATCTGGGACTGGGTGGCTTTTGCGACAGCTCGTACTTGGGATTCGATCTCGATTCCATCTTGTCTCGTGACATTTGCTTCTTCTGAGGAGAGATCTGGATCTGGTAGCAGAATCTCTTCAGCACATTCCTAGGGGAAGCATACATGTCGAAGGGATGGGGGATCATAAGGAGAGAGAGAGAGAGTGTGTGTGTGTGTGTGTGTGTATGTGTGTGTGTGTGTGTGTGTGTGTGTGTGTGTGTGTGTGTGAGAGAGAGAGAGAGAGAGAGAGAGAGAGAGAGAAAGAGAAAGAGAAAAGAAGGTTTGGGGTATTGGAATGAGTCCTCTTGTTTTTTTTCTTCTGCAAATAAATGTAGTGATGGAAACACATATATATGGAATGAATGGTGTTTTATTTATTTATCTTTGTTTTAAATGATTTAATCTACATGCACTTTTCACTTTGTTTGCTGAGACCATAAAGAGGACCGAAATTATTTTAAAATAGAGTTTTATTAAAACATGATGAGTTAAAATATAAGGAGAGTGAAATTATAAACTCTTTTGGGATGAAAATTGAGTTTTTTTTTTTATTTTGACAAAAAAAGAATAAAGGAATTTTCTAAAAATGGGGGGATGTTGATCGGCATGCCCCTTATCCTACTTATCGGAAGGTTAATCCAGTCAAATCACTCCAAAAATTTGATTTCACTTTCTTCAGCTACTTTGTCCTTGATGGGGTAGTGTTTCATCAAAATTTTGCAGGACCCTTGTTTTTAACCAACTTTTTCAAGTATAAAAGGGGTCAGGTGGAGGGGTTTTCCTCACCCATTCACATCTTCTTTCTCTTGCTTGTTTCTTGTCTTTTGTTTTGTTACTTCCAAAATGTCCCGTCATATAAGTTCTGAATTTTCATCTTACATTGACAACTTAGAGGATATTTGTTCATACAATGTAGACTATGATGCCTTTAACCTGCCCCGGCTTTTTTTGTGGCGTAATCGGCCCATCGACTGGAACATAGTGACGTCGATCGTATAATTCTGGTACGTTGAGGATTATGTTTTTTGTTTTGGCTTGGATGAGTTCTACCCGGATCAAAAGCAATTTGTTGTTATGTTGGGCGTAAACTCTAGTGTGGTAGGGGCCATGCCTGAATTCTCTCGGTCTCCTCAAGAATTGTTGGAAAATTTTCTCCATACCTCACCCTCGACATTTCAGTCACTAGTCACTGAAGGAATGATCTCCCTCCCAGTTGTGTTGTGTTTTGTGCATCTATGGGATGCCAATGATTCGGGCTATGTCGGAGTCATCACCCTTGGCTTAACTTCAAAGATATTTTTGGTGATTTATGTTCGTCTATTGGATGCCAATGATTTAGGCTATGACGGAGCCATCACCCTTGGCTTAACTTCAAAGATACTGATGGTGATCGGGAACCTACTAGTGGATCCTTAAATTGCTACCATTACTGCTTGGACGTCATATCATCATAATCCTGCAATAGTGATATTGGTAGAGACCTTGAACGGTCTAGATGCTTGGTGGGAAGACCATTCTGATTTGTGAAAAGGTATCCTTGTTATGTTGTTCATGTGATTGTCTAAAGATTTCTCTTAATGGTCCCCTTGAATGTCCCTTAACAGTTGTGCTGAATTTTTTCACTCGCTATATCATCAGTCTTTTTAGAATAAAAGGAGATAAGAGGAGTCGTAGTGCGCCGAGATTTCGGACTAGGGGTAGAATTTCTTAAGTCAGTCCAGGTTAACTCGTCGATCCATCTCTTCTCTATCAAGTTCACTAAGCATAGTGGTGCCACCGAACAAGATCTTCTTCACGATGTATGGGCCACTCTAGTTTGGCTTGAATTTCCCTCTGGGGCCCCAGACGGGTTCAATGATTTTCTTGAGGGCTAAGTCCCCTTCTTGGATACCATAGTCATTTACTCTCATGTTAAATGATCATGATATTCGGTGATGCCAGTATTTTTCATTGACCTTGCTTTCAAGCATAAGTCCTATTAAAGGTATTTGTAGTTCAATGGGTAGGACTTCTTCCATGTCGTATACCAAAGAGTAAGGGGTAGCCCCATAGGGCGTAAAGGAACTGATCAACCCAATCTTGGCAACTCTAGGTCATCTTTCTAATGAGTGTTTTAAGGTTTCTATTAGTGGCTTCAACTGCACTGTTGACTTGTGGTCAGTATAGAGAAGATTTGTATCTCTGAATCCCATACTCGTCGACCAATTCTATGACTTCTGACTCAAATTATAACCCGTTATCTAACACTAGCACGTGCGGGATCCCATATCAGCAGATGATGTTCTTCCGAATGAACTTGGCCACCTTGTTGGCATTTAGCATTGCGTATGACTCATCTTCGACCCATTTGGTGAAGTAATCAATGGCAATCAGTATGAACTCGTGCCCATTGGAGTCTTTGAGTGTAACTTCCCTATGATATCGATGCCCCATGTGGAGAACAGATAGGGAAAAGTCATATTGTATGATTCCCGTGGAGGAAAGTGCTGGAGATTGGAAAAATGTTGGCATTTAAGGCATCTCCGAACATAGGTGGTCCAATCCTGAACCATGGTAGTCCAATAATAACCCTGTCGGATAATTTTATTGGCAAGCATATGGAAATTCATGTGGGGTCCACATTCCCCGCTATTGATTTTTTGCATCATTTCTTCAATGTCATCCCCAGCGATGCAGTGTAAATGAGTTCCATCCAGGCTTCTCTTGAACAATGCTTTACTGCAAACAATGTAGTGGGCAACCAGTTTGCAAAGGGTTGCTCATTTTTTCTTGTTGGCATCTTGAGGGACCTACCGTTATTGAAAAGGCATCATATGTCATTATACTAGAACTCGATAATATCAGGATCCTCTTCTATGATTAGTTTGATATGGTATCAATGGGTTGGTTTAGCCTAATTTTATAGTAGGAAAGGGGCCATCATTATTCCTTCGGGCATGTCAACCATGGAGGCTAAAGTAGCAAGGGCATCAGTCAAGCTGTTCCTTGTTCAGGGTAAGTAATGGAAGGTGATATCTCAAAATTGGGAGGTCAACCTCTTCTAGGTGGACGTGGAAGGGTAAGCGCATTTCATCTTTAACTTTCCATCTTCAAAGAACCCGGCCGACAATGAGGGTAGAATATCCTTAGACATCTAGGCATAAGATTCCTTTCTTGAGAGTGATTTTGAATCCTACGGTGCATGCCTCATATTCGGTCATGTTATTGGTGTAGGGAAAATCTATTTTGATGGAAATGGGAGTATGGAAATCATTAGGGGCGATCAAAAGTATCCCAATTTTGTATCCTTTCTTATTGGAAGTGCTGAGAAAGAGAATTTTCCACCGGAGGTCTTCTTAAGAGACGCAAAGGATATCTTTGTCTTGGAATTCAGAGATCCAAACGTCGGCTTCTTCCATAGGGTGGTTAGTAAGGTAGTCAAAGATGGATCTTCCTTTCATGGATTTTTGAGTGGCATACACAATATGTAACTTGGCTAGAAGTATTAACCATCAGGCCATCTGGCTAGACAAGGAAGGTTTCTCAACAAGTTTTGGTAGGATCCATTCGGGCCACAAGTCTGATGGGAAAAGCAAGCATGTAATGCTATAATTTTTAAGTGACCTAGACAAGGGAGACACATGCCTTCTCCAAGGTAGTGTAGTTGACTTTGTATCCAACCAATTTATAACTAGCGCAATAGATGCCCCTCTCTTTGAAGGATTCTTCAATACATTGGGCTAGCAGAGCCCTAGCTGTGGTGTCTGTTACGGTCAAGTATAGGAGTAAAGGAAAACCAGGTTGTAGTGGCATGAGTATCGAAGGTCAGAATAGATATTTCTTCATCAAATCGAGGGATTACTCATAGGATTCGTTCCAGACTTTGGTTGAATCTTTACAGAGGAGTTTGAAGATGGGTTCACAAATAGAAGTCAACTAGCAGATGAACCGAACAATATACTGCAATTTCCCTAAGATTCCTCAGACTTATTTCTCTGTTAGGATGGTGGCATTTTGAGTATGGATTTTAGTTTGGCAGGATCTTCTTCAATCCCCATTTTTCCAATAATGAATCCCAAGCATTTTTCTTTGGTAATGCGAAAAACACATTTATGCGGGTTAAGTCTCAGCTGGTATTGCTGTAGTCATTTGAAGAACTTTTGGAGAGTATGAACATAACCTTCCTGAGTCTTAGACTTGATGATCATATCATCCACATATACCTCGACTTCTTTGTATATCAGATCATTCAATATGGTTGTGGCAACCCTTTAGTAGGTAGCCCCTGCATTTTTTAGATCGAATTGTTTTTTATTGATGATGAGGGTGAATCTTGATCTGATTGTATCCGATAAACCCATCAACGAATAACTTGAGAGCAAGACTCGCCATGTCGTCTACAATCATGTCAATATTGGGTAGCATATAATTATCCTTCGAAAAGGCCTTGTTCAAATCTTGATAATCAATGCACATGCAAACCTTTCCTCTTAATTTTGGCACAATCACGATGTTGGCTAACCATGTGGGATACTAAATCACTCGAATAAAGCCTATGTTTGACTGTTTGACCACCTCTTCCTTAACCTTAAGAGACCATTCGATGCGAAGATTTTCCAGTTTCTGTTTGAATGGTTTGCATTCTAGGAGAGTTAGAATTTTGTGTTGAGCTATTTCGGGATCAATACTGGGCATGTCATCATAGGACCATGCGAAGACATCCACAAATTCCATCAGAAGTTTTTTAAGTTGTGCGCGCTCATGCTCGTCAAGGGTGGACCCTATCCTAATCTCGCACAGTTGGCTAATAGAACCGAGATTAATAATAATAGTTTTATCTTCATTAATTTGAATGTGATTGTGTTGTTTGTCAATTACCTTATTAACATCAGTTAAGAATTATTCATTTGCAAAATCATCATCATCAAGAGTTTTATTATAATCAAGATAATTAATGCAAGTCACAACAAGATACTCAAAATCTTCATTTATTTACTTTTTGGGATAAACAATGTTGAGAACCTCATTAGAAGGATGCCTTGATTATATTGTGATCCTAACAAGGAGGAATTACAAAAGAAGAATAAATAGGATAAACATTTGGGTTGAGATGAATTTCAACGGGTGGAACCGATACATCATTCCAGTTGAGGAGGGGTATATTAGTAGATTTTATCAAGACGGATGGATCAGAAGATGTAGCATCTGAGTGGATCATGCAGAGTGTCATCCCTAGTGTTTGTAAATTAAATGAGTCCTCAGAGTCGTTTCCCTTGAATCTTCGATAACCGTTGTAGTCTTCTCAATAAGATGTTGCACATAATATTGGGAACTTTCAGCCCCTGAGTAGCTATCTTAGAAAAAGATCTCCATTCGTGGCTTCATCTTCTTATCCACATAATCATACCATGGTTCAGGAAATCCATAAAATGGAAAATTTTCACCTTTTTTATTGATCTCCCATTCAAGGAATCCCCTGAGACAATCTTGTAATTTTTTAACCTTCTCTTTAACCGAGGTTGGAGGAGCATTCTGAGTTACTCTGATGATGGTTGATAACCCTTGACACATGGAGGAAAGGCCTTATTCAATACTATGGGTTCCAGTATTCCCTATTATCATTATCCTAGCCCTAGTCTGAGCATGACGTGGATATTATTGAACATATGTATTATATTGATATTGTCATGAGAGTTATTCTTTGGACAGACTCTATTTTTGAAATCATCCCTTGCTGGGAGTCAAAGTGGTTCGACTCGAAAACCTGACAGAAGCATATCATTCTCCCTATGTTGTACTCTTGTACTGGATTACTGGTGCTTGCCTTCTCACTATTATCATCGTCGCCTAAGATTATGATGACCTGCCCCTTGGCAAAGAAATTCAGTTTTCGATGGAGATGGGAAGACACCCCCTTGATGTTATGGAGATACGATTGACCGAGCAATAGGTTAAAATGAGATAGTATGTCGATGACTTGGAACTCAGTAACGAGATTCATGGGTCCAACCCCTATTGTAAGCTTTATGGACACCATCATCTCCCGATGAGTATTGTCACAAGAACGCACCCCGATGAAAGTTGGAGCAAGGTCGCTTATTTCAAACCTAAGAACTTGAGGGTCCTTAACGAGCAAAGATTAAGTGTTGACCCGTTTTCGATGAACGAAAGAGGGACTGTCTTTCCCATGATTTCGACAGAGATATTAAGAGCATAGTTGTGATTTGGACCAAACTTAGGGATTTCTTCCTCAGAGAAGGAGAGCATTATAGTAGAGGTTAGAGACCCTACCAAGTTCACGGCTGCTTTCAGAGTGGTAAAAGGAGGAATTCTGGGTCCGGTAAGTAATATAATCAAGGCATTTCGATGCAGTTGGGAAGACATAAAGATTCCATATAGAGTGATGTTAGCCTGAGTTTTTTTCAACCGATTGAGGATTTTTCTCTTCTCGATGGTCATTTTTGGCATGGGGAGTTTCTCGAAAATACCTTTTCCATTATATGTTGCTACTAATTGAGGTTTTGGACTGGTAGTGCCTCCTAGATCTAGTCATATGGTTCACAAAAGAGGGGAAAAACATAAACCTTATTTCTTTATCCATCTCGAGTTGTTCGACCACTTTGTTGATCTCCCCTAGTATATATTCAAACAATAACATCCCACATGCTCTAATCACCAGATTAGACTTTTCCTAGCATGGATCTTCATTTGAACTATCACATTCATCCCCCTATTAGGTGGCAACGAGGTCATCCTTCTAAGAGAAGTTTATGCATTTTATAACCTCAGTGGCCTCTCCATAAAGATCCTCCCACTCAACGGGGAGATTTAAAAGTGAATGGACCAAGAGCCCTTGTAGTTTCAAAGCATCAAGTAACTCAGATGTACTACAAATTTTATCAATTTATCGAAACAAGTCTCCTATAATCTGGATGACATCATCTAAACTGACTTCGTTAGCAGGTACTACCCAATTATCTGACTCGCGAGCCAATTTTCGGGCTTCCATGAATAATGTGCTGAATTTTTGGCAATCAATGGTAATTTTCGGGGGAAATTTCATCCCAAACTCTAGGAGAGGTTTATTACCACTGTAAATTCCATATCATTTGTTCTAGATTGGGTTAAATAAAAAATACATGCTTTTGCAAGAACTAGCAGGGCCTGATCGGCAAAATAGGTTGGGTGTAAGAGAAAATATGGGTAAAATTTAAGGGGTTTGGGTGAATATATAGGCATTATGGGCGATTTACTAGGTACAATCTAGGTAGATGGGTTAAATTATGGGTCTTCTTGTAAGAAGATGGCATTTTCATGGTTTTGAAGTGGGTTGTGAGTAGTGTTTAGCTTAGGATTGGCCGATGCGGTGATAACACCCTAGTCAATCAGACCTTGGATTATATTTTGAAGATGGAATCATTGATTCATGGTATGGTTGCATTTTGGTGAAAATCATATTGGACGTCGGGTTTGAAATCTTTAGGAAGTGGGTTTGGTAATGGACGAGGGTCCAATCACTAGATGAGATTTTGGCTTAATAAGGCTTGGTAGACTTTGAAGAGGGGACCATGAAGCTCGGTGTATTCTTTTGTGAATGGGTTAAGGTGACTTTAGGGTGCCTGTTGATACCAAATTTAGTCTGCTGACATGGCTCAATTGAGTGAAGACATGTGGCAATCTGCGTGGCAATAACAAACACTTCCGAACAACACCTCGACCCACTCAGATACTCCGAGCAATAGATGCTCTCCGAGGAACCATACTGCAACGAGGAACTATGCTTCCCCAATCAACCCTGATGCTCCGACCAACAAGAGTTCTCCGATTAACTTTAATACACCGACCAACTTATGAGTACTGAGCTACTTAGGCGGTCCGAGCATCTTAGGCGATCCGAGCTGCACCTCGAACATATCATTAATTACAGGATAACCAACAGATTAACTGCGCATTAAATGCTTATTATTATCATACAAATGTATACGCCTAATGAACATCTATGTACTACCCTTTCACATGTACAACCTGAGGGCTATAAATACATTGTACCATCCTCATTGTAAGAGGACCGGAATTTCTTGATAAAACTTGTAATCAAGAATTCCCAACAGTCAGCAATAACAGAAACAGTGGACGTAGGCCATTCTTATAAGGCTGAACCACTTTAAAATTTCTTTGTCTCACTTTATTTTATCTGTGATTAAATAATTAGATATAATCTAATTTTTTACATCAATAGATCGGCGCCGTCTGTGGGAAACGACTGGTAATATCGTTTTTCATCAAAAACAATTCATTACAAATGGCTGATAATCCAGAACCCTAATCGAAACGCTGGAAGCCCTCCAAATCCATCTACTCCGCCAAACATTCCAGATCTGGCTGGAATAATGACAAATATGGCCCAGGGCCAGAGAGCCATGCAAGAAACTATGCGACAACTCATACAAACCCTTCATGGCGGAGTATCGACCCATTCAGGACATCGAAGTGTTCAAAGAAATTCCCGTTTACTTTCTTCGCGTACTAGGCGTATCGATTCATATCGTACTGAGGACTCTGAAGATTTTTCTTATCAACCTGGACGAACTTCGTCAGTACGAGCCACAGATACTGAACAACGTATCACTCTCTCTCCAGAAAGTACTAGTGCGCTAGAAAGATTGAGCAGGGTATCTCCTTTTGATCGATTAGGTCCTAGGAGGAACAAAAGTCCTCCTAAGGCTGCGTCAAGGAGTTTTCGATGACCATCAAACTTAAGGGAAGGATCTGCCCAGTCGCGACCAGCTGCTCGTCAAGATAGATCCCATGAAGCCACATCAACGCAATCAGTTGCTCGAACCAACAAGCCCGAGGAAGGAAACAATGCGTGGAAAGGCTCTATTCAAAGGCTAGAAGACAGACTAGGGGAAATAGCCAAGGCCAAGAACCCCCTACAATGAACTTTTGTTCAAGGGACACCCTTTGTCAATGCCATTGTGTATTTTCCCACACCGTCAAAGTTCAAAGCACCTGTTGTGACTCCCAAATATGATGGAAAGACAGAACATGTTCTTCATATAGAACAATACCAAGCTGCAATCGACATCTATGCTATTCCAGATGAGATGAGATGTAGAGCATTATCGGGAACTCTTACCGGATCTGCTCAAATATGGTATAATAATCTTCCTCGGGGTAAGATCTCAACTTTCTTTTAACTGGCCGAGTTATTCATTGGGAATTTCTGTTTTGGGGCAAAGCCAGTTAAACGAGTAGCGCATTTGTTAAGTGTTAGATAAAAAGCTGGTGAGAGTACCAGAGATTATATAACTCGTTTTAATAACGAGAAGATCGAAGTCATTGTTTATGAGGAAAAGACAGCGATTACCGCCTTGATGAGTGGACTACTGCCCAATAAGTTATACTACACTTTGGCCAAAGATCCACCTAGAACCATGTTAGAACTGATGGGAAAAGCGGCCAAGATTATGAATGCCGAGGAGGCTATGGCTGCGAAGAAGAATATGGATGCCAAAGAAACCAAAATGGAAAGTGATAAAGCTAAGAAGAAAGAGCATAAGAATAATGGTAGTGACAAACACCCAAAAATAAGGTCGTCATGAGAAGTATTGAAGAAATTTGATAATTATACTCCTTTGAAGAAAGACATCAACCATGTTCTAGAAGAAATCAAGAACAACGAGGAATTAAACTGGCCAGAGAAAATGAAGGCAGACCCTGACAGGAGGAATAAGGCAAAAATATTGCGAGTTTCACAAAGATCATGGCCATATGACCAAAAATTTCATAGCTCTTCAGAACGAGATTGAAACACTCATCAGCCGAGAAAAACTGTTAAAGTATGTTGATCATAGAAATGAAAGAAAAAATAGCGAACGAATAAGAGAAAGGTCTAGTTCTCCTCGTCGAGCAGAGGAGAATAAGAAAAGAGACCATGAGGTTGATCCAGAAGATGACCCCGATCTTCCCAAGAGACCAGGACAGCCAGAACGTGAGGTATTTTCGATACGCTTTGGGTCATTTAATGATAATGTTATTACAGGTGGAGATGCAGGAGGAAGAGACCTTACTGTAGAGAGAAAAGCTTACCTCTATGAGGCTCAAGCTTGCTCATACATTCAACGAATAAATCTAGCTGAGGAGGATCATCCTAGAAAGGTAAACAAAGAAAAATTGGTCATTGGTTTCTCAAAGAACAGCCTCGCATGTGTTCTATATCTTCATGATGACCCATTGGTGATCAAAATGAGGATGAAGAAAGTGATGATTTCAAGAGTACTGGTAGATAATGGTAGCTCGGCAAACATCATGTTCTACTCGTGCTTCGAAGGTTTAAACTATCTCAACTGGAGCCTTATCATAGACCCCTCCTGGTTTTTCTGGTGAGAAAGTTTTTCCACTTGGGACGATCAAGTTGGATATATTCATTGGTACATGGCCTGCTTGTCGAACAGAAAGAATACACTTCTTCGTGATGGATAATAATGTTCAATCAGCATACAATATCATCATGGAAAGAGAAGGATTGAAGAAGTTTGAGGCTGTACCATCTACGGTACATCAATGCCTAAAATTTCCAATAAATTTTGGAGTAGGAGTTGTGAAAGGTGATCAGAAAGTATCTCGGGAATGCTATTATTCATTCGCCGAGCAAGAGGAACTCGAGGAATCAAGGAAAAAGACTACTACCTATCAAGTGGATGAAGGTGCAGAAATTGAAACATTGGATCCTTGAGATGAGTGGCAACTCATGAAGGGTCAAGTGGTGGAAGCTACTGAAAACATCATTCTGGACGACGAGCACCCTGAACGAACTACTCAAGTAGGTTCGTCGTTGGAAGCCTCACTAAAACATAAATTGATAACTTTCCTAAGAAGTAGAAAGCAAACTTTTGCGTGGAGTCATGAGGATATTCCCGGGATAGACCCAAATTTCTTATGTCACGAGCTCAATGTGAATAAGGAGATCAAGCCTGTGAAGCAGAGAAGAAGAGTATTCAGTCCCGAGAAGAATCAAGCTATACAGGAGGAAGTCGAGAAGCTCCAGAAAGCTTGCTTTATTGAAGATGTTAAATATCCAGACTAGTTAGCAAATATGGTAATGGTGAAAAAGAAGAACAACAAATGGAGGATGTGTGTAGACTTCACCGACCTCAACAAAGCATGCCCAAAGGATCACTCTCCGCTGCCCCGAATTGATCAACTAGTGGATGCTACGTCGAGACATGAGCTGTTGAGCTTCACGGACGCTTATTCTGGTTACAATCAGATTAAAATGAAACCTGAAGACAGGAAGAGTACTTCTTTCATTACCCCTAGGGGAACTTATTGTTATAATGTTATGCCTTTTGGTTTGAAAAATGCAGGTGCAACATATCAGCGGCTGATGAACAAAGTGTTTACAGAACAAATCAGTTGCTATATGGAAGTCTATGTTGATGATATGCTGACAAAGAGCAAGAAAGTTGCTGATCATCTAGTTGACTTAGGCCAGACCTTTGATCAACTAGATAAATATCAACTGAAGCTGAACCCGACGAAGTGCATATTTGGAGTACGAGAAGGCATGTTTCTCGGGTACATTGCCAATCAGCGAGGCATTGAAGCTAACCCTGAAAAGATCAAAGCTCTGTTAGGGCTGCGATCCCCAACGACAAAGAAAGAAGTGCAAAGTCTTACAGGACGAGTAGCAACACTCAACAGATTTGTATCACGAGCAACTGATCGATGTCTCCCATTCTTCAAGACGCTCCGAAAGACTTTTGAGTGGAATGATGAATGTGAGAAGTCTTTTCAAGACTTGAAGAAATATTTGGGAGCACCTCCACTGTTATCCAGGCCAGTGATGGGAGAAAAATTATACTTGTATCTGGCAGTGTCAGATAATGCAGTGCAAAAACTGATTTATTACACTAGCAAAGCATTCCGAGGAGCAGAGATAAGATATCCAAAGTTGGAAAAATTGGCACTAGGATTGATCGAGGCAAGCAGAAGAATGAGGCCATACTTCCAGGCTCATACTATAGTCGTATATACCGATATGCCATTGAGGCAAGCTCTTCATAAACCAGAAAAATTAGGAAGATTGATGTATTGGGCAATAGAGCTCGGTGAATATGATATAGTTTATGAACCCAGATCATCACTAAAAGGGCAAGCGGTAGCAAATTTTATAGCAGAGTTCACCTATCCTGATACCCCCGAGGAGCAAAAGTTGCTCACTGATCAACCTATGGATGTTACAGAGTCATCAAATGCAACCCCAGACCAACTTAGCTTGGTAAAAGGGCAAGTAGATGTTACAAAATCATCAAATTCAAGCCCAGACCAGCTTAGGGTGGTAAAAGGGCAAGAAAAGATGATTGACGAACAGCAAGAAATATCAGGAGATGGTGAAAGGAAGCAACAAATTTTCCACCGAGGAACTCTGTCAGATCAGAAATTTGAAGATGAGTTACCTATATGGAGTTTATATGTGGATGGCTCATCTTGCGTAACAGGCTATGGAGCAGGGATAGTTTTGAACAGTCTGGACGAGGTCGACATGGAATACGCCCTACGTTTCCAATTCAAAGCTACGAATAATGAGGCTGAATATGAAGTCATAATTGCAGGTCTTAGTTTGGCAAAAACCATGGGGACAGAGCAGGTTATTGTCTTCAGTGACTCGCAATTGATCATAAATCAAATGATGGGAGTATATGCAGCCAAAGGAGAATTAATGATCAGGTATCATTCAAAGGCAAGGGGATTGATATCAAAATTTGCTGCTATTCAGCTGGTCAGAATACCAAGAATGGAGAATGCGAGGGCCGACGCCTTAGCTCGATTAGCATCAGCTACTCGTACCGAGCTACGAAGAACAATCACAATTGAAGTTTTAGCTGGTCGGAGTATCGATGAAGATTTGACGATGAATTTTATTACCCTTAATTTAGGACCATCTTGGATGGATTCCATCAGGGCATATATTGAGGAGGGGGAATTACCAACTGATAAACTTGTAGCCAAAAAACTGAAGTTTAAAGCTGCTCGTTATGTACTGAATAATGGTATTCTGTACAAACGAGGAATTATAGCAGGTTTTCAAAGATGTGTGCATCCCACCGAGGTGAAAGACTTGATTGAAGAGATCCATGAAGGGTCCTGTGGAGCCCATGTAGCAGGCCGAACGCTTTTACAAAGGGTTATGATGCAAGGATACTACTGGCCAACGATGAGGGCTGATTGTATAGCCTACGCCAAGAAATGTGACAAGTGTCAACGCTTCTCCACTATTCGAAGATCTCCCCAAGCGTTGTTGACACCCATTACCTTCCCTTGGCCATTTGCTATGTGGGGAATTGACTTGGTCGGACCACTTCCAACGACCAGAAGAAGATTTAAATATCTTGTCGTCGCAGTGGATTATTTTACTATATGGGTAGAAGCTGAGCCTCTTGTCTACATGACGTACAAGAAGATGTATCAATTTATTTGGAAAAATGTCATCTGTAGATATGGTCTTCCTCATGCATTCATTACCGACCATGGAACACAATTTGACAACGAGGAGTTCGCTGCCTATTGTCATCAGTCAAATATCTTGAAGATCCACTCAGCACCAGGCCATCCCCAAAGCAATGGACAAACTGAAGTAATAAACAGAACGCTACTGAATGGTTTGAAGAAAAGACTGAATGACGCGAAAGAAAATTGGATCAATGAGCTACAATCAGAACTATGGGCTTACCGAACTACTCCCCGAGCAGCAACAGGGGAATCTCCATATATGCTGGCATTTGGAAGTAAAGTCGTTATACTTGCCGAGTTGGGTTTTTCGACACACATAGTACTGAATTTCAATTCCCCTGTCAGCGACTTAATGAGAAGATTGGATTTAGACATGCTCGAGGAAGTTAGAGAAGAAGCAACCATCAGGAATGCTGCTTACCAACAATGAATAGCTTTGTTCTACAACAAGAGGGTAAAGAAGTGCGACTTGAAAGAAGGAGACTGTGTGCTAAAGAAAGTGATTCAAAAGCACAACAAATTGGAAGCAAACTGGCATGGACCTTACCGAGTTACAGAAGTTGTTCGACCAGGAACCTACAGAATAGCAACTTTAGAAGGGCAGGAGTTTAAGAATGCATGGAATACAGAACACTTGCGCAAGTATTATCAGTGATGTAAACTCTCAAACATTTTCGTTAGTATGAATAAAGTGACAATATTCTGCCCAGTTCTCTCTTTTTTGGAAATTTTTCGCGGAATACTCGTGCTACACATTCAGCAAAAGTACTACTCAGACTATTCAGAAATATATTCCTAAAAATGCCAACTAAGGTTGGTTAGGAAGTAAATCTATTCCCGAAAACGCCAACTAAGGTTGGTCAGGAAGTAAATCTATTCCTAAAAATGCCAACTAAGGTTGGTTAGGAAGTAAATCTATTCCCGAAAATGCCAACTAAGGTTGGTCGGTAAGTAAATCTATTCCTAAAAATGCCAACTAAGGTTGGTTAGGAAGTAAATCTATTCCCGAAAACGCCAACTAAGGTTGGTCGGGAAGTAAATCTATTCCTAAAAATGCCAACTAAGGTTGGTTAGGAAGTAAATTTGTTCCCGAAAACGCCAACTACGGTTGGTCGGGAAGTAAATCTATTCCTAAAAATGCCAACTAAGGTTTGTTAGGAAGTAAATCTATTCCCGAAAATGCCAACTAAGGTTGGTCGGGAAGTAAATCTATTCCTAAAAATGTCAACTAAGGTTGGTTAGGAAGTAAATCTATTCCCAAAAAGGCCAACTAAAGGTTAACTATAGTTGGTCAGAAGCATTTCAAAATATGAGTATGTGAAAATGATCAATAAGTTGGTCGAGAAACAAAGTATCATCAATTTTCGTTAGTCATCAAATGATTACCACAAATTCAAGATAATCGACAATAAGTTTTAACAAACTCCAGTTGATCGACAAATACATGCACAAATGTAAAGTGTTTTACAACCACAAGGCAATGGCAGTCAAGATTTGCAAATAAAATTATTTCATTAAATATAGAACAAAATACATCAAGAATGAAATACAAATTTATTACATCAAGATTTCTATTCTATTGGTTTCTTCCCCTCTGCTTTTGAAACAGGTTCTTCGCCAGTAGGTGGATCATTCAAAGCATAAGGGGAATTTATGAAATTAAGATCTTTAAGAATCCTGATGTTCATCACAGATGGTCGATCGAGTAGGTGCTCGGGAAGAGATATCTCAACATTGGAATGGAGATTATAATCGCCAAGGTATTTGGAAATCAAACACCGAGGGATGGCCCGAGCAGGGATCCAACTCATGTCAAGCTTGAATGGTGGCACTGGTAGGTCGAGCAGCCCAGGATTATGGTAATCCCACGGGTAATGACCCTGTTCCAGTTGCAGTACACCTAAGGCATTCAGCCATCCCTGTTTGTAACCCTCATTATTTGCATTTTGGATACGATCATCCAAATGGTAGAGAGCCTCATTGTAGCCAGCCATCCAGAATTCTCTGGGCTGCTTGTGGAATTAATATGTCAATCTTTCCAGTTTCTCGTGGAGGCTTTTTATAAAGAGTTCTTTATTCTCCAAGGCAGACTTTTACGCAGAAAGCTGCTCGTCTAGATTCCTGATCTTCTTAGACATTTCAGCCAATGCCTGGTTCTTTGCCATCAGTTGGAAGTAGAGCAGATTGAGTTCTCTATTCCTCGACAGTAATCTGAGAAGCTCTTTCTCGTCCCCAAGTAGATGTAGAAGGGACATCTCTCCTCAAGGTTTCTAATTCATCCCTCAGGTTAGCATTTTCGACCTCCAAGAAAGAGAACCCCTCGTCGGTCACAGGGACCAAAGCGTTGGAAGTGGAAGCCGCAGACTTCAACTGAGACACCTCTCTTTGCAGGTTATTATTTTCCTTCTCTAACAACTCAGCTATCTGTTTGTGCTCTTCAACCTTAGCCTTTAAAGTTATCTCCTTCACATCGTAAGCAGCAAATAGTTTATCTTATCCCTTATCAGCACTGAGTTGCTGATACTTCTTCTCGTATCCTTCGTGCAAAAGGGATGTAGATTGCTTATATTTTTGCTGAAGTTCTTCAAGAGTGCCCTGGAGATCTTCAATTATATCATAGTATGTTACGTTGTTAGCCATTGTACGGTCGAACAGGTACTTCAAATACTGATAGGCGTCAATTGCTTGCTCTGAAGCTCCTTGACCGAGGATGTCAATGATTTGAGCTGCACTCATGTCTGAATGACCAGCTTTGAAATACTCATTGCATTGCCTTAACAGTTTTGTATTGTGAGTAGATAATAAGTCCATCCTAGCCAGAAACTAGTAAAGGAAGAAAAAGCAAGAATCAATAGGAGTACAAACAAAGCATGAAGAAGAGAGTCAACAGTATGCATAAGCAAAAGTTCAAATTTTATTATATCATAAAGGAGAAGTACAAAGTTCAGAGTTACATTTGATAAAAGAAAAATAAAATAGAGAGAAATCCGAACAAATCTACACCTTTTCCTTGTATCCCAAAACTTTCTCGGGAGGCTGGGACGAGGAGGTGGGTTGCTCGGATGGAACAGAGGGTTGCTCGGGAAGTGCTGGAGGTTGCTCGGATGAAGTAACGGGTAGTTGAAGTTCCTCGCCAGTGGGTTGTATAGCTGGGGGATGAGAAATTTGATCTCCCATCACCATGGAAGATTCCTCAGAGGAAGCTTCGTCCTCTTCTTCTTCTTCAGGAGTTGGAGGGGGGCCCGGGATGTGTCGCTGAAATAGTTCAGATTTTTCATATACTTTCATCTCTTGCAGAGCAGCAACCCATCAATCTCTAAAGTATTTGAGGCTGCCATATTCCACTTGCGACATCATGGCAGCCAAACCTTTATTCCACACTTTATCCCAGCCGGCACTGAAGGATTTTTTGATAGCCAATTTCCTTTTTGCCTTCTTCGAAGAAATCTTCTCGGAAAGAAGACCACCAGCAACCTTCAATTTATTCTCAACTTCCTCCTTCTGACGACTTACTTCCCGAAGTTGACCCAACTCCTCCTCAGCAGTCTTGAGCTTATTTTCAAGCTTCCCAGCATTTTTGAGCTTCGCTTCGAGCTCTTTATTCTTCTCCTCCAAATCATTTATTTTTCTCTCCAACCCCTTGGAGACCTCAATAACCTGAGCCTTCTCCTGCTCGGTCGAAGTGAGCCTCTTCTCCAAAATCACCTTGTCATCAGCATACTGCTGACGAGAATCCTTCAGGGATTGCATCAGACCTACCAAGGCTTCCTCTACACCTGATGAGGAGCTTGAAGCTTTAATAGCTTCATCTTTCCTCAGAATTGTATTAAAATAGGTCACCAACTGGGAAAATAAAAGCAAGTCAGTGCACAGATATAAAAAGGAAAGAATGAAAATTTAAGAGTATAGGACTTACAGAAGAAATATGACGAGCTGCTAATGTGGTAACCATGTCCCGAGAAAGGTTTTCTTCAATACCTTGGATCTCAGGAATGATCCAAGTCTTCACCGAGTTCATAGCAGAGCTCGGGGAAACAAAAGTGGGAACACCACTAGTCGGGGGCTGAGAGATGGATTCAGCCAAATTGATAGAGGATCTTTTCTTCAGCCTCCTCAGATGAGCATCAACGTTCTCGACAAATGATGTAGTCTTAGTCGAAGAAATGACAATCACCTCGCTTGGAGTAGCAGCCTTGCTTGGGGCCACTGGGGTTTCTCGACAACCTTCACAGGAGCAGCCGAAGGAGGCGCATCAATTTTCTTTGTCCCCTCTCCTGGGACATCAAGCTTACTTTTCTTTGCCTCTCCAGCACTAGAGGCAGATTTCCCAAAAAGGGTAGGAGGTCTTATTTTCTTCATCCTTTCACTCAAGGGAATATGTGACTCAGGTGAAGAACTTGTAGAGGCTGGTATTGGTTTTGCGTCGCTTATCACCGGACGAGTAGTAAAAGAGGAGGTGTAACTCTTGTACTGCAGCAAATATGAAGCTGACCTAATATGCTCGTCGGCAACAGTCTGATGCAAACTCCAGATAAGTTTTAAATGCCTTATGTTAACGTATGTCTCTTTTGGAGATTTTCTTTTGTTGTCAACTACAAATAAATCAAAATTAAAATATCAGTGACACATTTTATCAAACACAAAAGAATCATAATTTTAAAAATAAAATAAAAACAACCTATCCCATTGCCATAGGGAGGACATCTGGGACCCTGGTAAACATCAGCTCCAGTTAATGGAGGGTGTTGCCAATTTTTCATAACAACCCCATGCTCAAAGTAGTCCCTATTGGCATCTGGGAGATTGACCACTAAAGCTCTATTTAAAAACCTAGTTTTTAAATAAAATGTATTATCACCCACAACCCATCTATAACAAAACATAATTTCTGGAATTCCAATACGAGTTCCATGAATTTGATTTAATCTATAAACTCTGTTAACTATTCTCCATGTATTGGGGGCTATTCTTGCAGGAACCACGTCAAAGTATTGACAGAATTCCAGACATAAAGGGTTTGGGGGAAAAGAAAAGCCACATTCAGCGACAAAGAGGCTGGGTAACCAATGTCCCTCAGCCAAACGAAAGTAGTCTGAATGCTTAGACAGCTCTTCCAAAATAACCCATGAGGGAATAGAGAAATGCGAGAGAAACTTATCAATCGATTCTACAGGATAAACCATGATGAAAGAAGGAAATCAAAGCGAAAGAAGAAAATCTTACAGGAAAGGGATGAGTCTGTTGACAACAAATGATGAAAGAGATGAACACACGGGAGAGAGAAACAATGGAAAACTCAAAGAGATAAGAATGAAAAAGTAGAAGACAATGGGATTTTCTGCAACGTTTAAATACTTTGCCTTGGGAATGGGTAAAGAAAATGATTGCAAAAAGAGACGGTTACATTACCGACGGCTAAAAAGGCAATAAAGGGCACGGGAATCGAAGCGATCATAAAAATTCAAAAAGTCCGATTCTACGAATTTGGAAGGAGAAATAAATACAAAAGAAAATACTCCTAAATTTCAGGATGACCATTTAAAACCGCCATATTTCGAGAAAGAATGTTCCACACTCCTCAAATTTCGAACTGTGAAACATTGGGGGCTTCTGTTGATACCAAATTTAGTCTGCTGACATGGCTCAATTGAGTGAAGACACGTGGCAATCTGCGTGGCAATAACAAACACTTATGAACAACACCTTGACCCACTCAGATACTCCGAGCAATAGATGCTCTCCGAGGAACCATACTACAACGAGGAACTCTGCTTCCCCGATCAACCCTGATGCTCCGACCAATAAGAGTTATCCGAGGAACTTTAATACACTGAGCAACTTATGAGTACCGAGCTACTTAGGCGGTCCGAGCTTCACCTCGAACAGAGCATTAATTGCAGGATAACCAACAGATTAACTGCGCATTAAATACTTATTATTATCATACAGATGTATACGCCTAATGAACAGCTATGTATTACCCTTTCACATGTACATCCTGAGGGCTATAAATACAGTGTACCATCCTCATTGTAAGAGGATCGGAATTTCTTGATAAAACTTATAATCAAGAATTCCCAACATTTAGCAATAACAGAAATAGTGGACGTAGGTCATTCTTATAAGGCTGAACCACTTTAAAATTTGTCTGCCTCACTTTATTTTATTTGTGATTAAATAATTAGATATAATCTAATTTTTTACATCAACAGTGCCCATGAAGTCGCAGGCTGAGAGATGTTATTAATGGTTGAAACTGTGGTATGGGAAGGCTTTTAATTCTTTCTGGGAGTTAGCTATCCGGATATTTTCTTTGGCTCAAATTTTATCTTGGCAAGACTTTCTTCAAGCTCAACTCCTGCTTCATGGAGGGATCGAAAATAGGGGTAATACTTTCCTCCTATCTTAGCTCGAACATGGGGTAAGAAGTTTTCTGCATAAGACTAACTTGATCTTCTTCAAAACACCGGTTGGTTATGTGACCGCTTTCTCTCTCCACATTGATATGAAATTACTAACAGTTTCCCCAGGATTCTGCTTGAGAAGTTTTAAATCATAGCATGTAACCTCTATGAAATTACTAACAAGTGAGGTTGACGCGTTGTTATTCCTAGAAGCCGTAGCGAAAAAGTTCCAATGATGGGCACCCAATAGAGAATCTAAGTCCACCACGTCCATTGAGGGTTTCTCTCACCAAGTGGAACAAAGTTATTATTTAAATGCCAAAGTGGCCACATTAGCCCGACGTTTAGAGGCTTTAGAGACGAGCAAAGAGGGAAATAGAACCGCACATGCAGTCATTCAAGATATAGGTTCCCCTATGTGTATACTTTGCGATGCTTTCTACCACTTAGTTGAAAATTATCCCTACCTTCTGACCCACAAGGCACGTACTGAGCAAGCCAATGCCCTTTACCAAAATAGGCCAAAGTATGACCCATATTCCAATGTGTACAATCCGGTGTGGCGAGACCACCCCAAATTTTCATGGTCCAAGGGTCAATACCAAGAAAGTGGAGGTCAACCTTCTGGTAACCCACCTCTGAGTTTCCAAAAGAATGCCCCCGAACTATCATATCCTTCATCCCAAAAGATCCAAGATTTAGAGGAAACGATGAATTTGCTCACTCAAGGTACACTCCAATTCCAGCAGTCAACTCAAAGTGTCCTCCAATCCACCCAACAGAGCTTGCATGCTAACACTCAATCCACAGCCAAACTCGAGGTCCAAGTGAGTCAATTAGCGAACGCATTGAGTGAGAGAAACAAGGTAACATTCCCGAGTCCACATAAGCCCAATCCTAAAGGTAACATACCTAAAGGTCAATATTTTTTGCAAGATAACTTTGGTTCATCACAAACTCAAGAGGATGTCAAAGAAATCATCACGCTTAGGTCTGGTAAGGAAATCGAAAAGAATATGTCACCATCCATCGAGAGTGAATCTGAGAAACGTAAGGAAAAGCAAGATCCACCCTTGGATCTAACTTCCTTTCCACCATTATATTCCGAGCCATATATAGAGACCTATGTTACAAAAGATCCATTTCCCCTGTGATTGGTGCCCCAAAAGAAAAAGGCACAAATATATAAGATGTTGGAAGTATTCAAGAAAGTCAAATCAATATCACATTATTTGACGCTATACAACAAGTCCCATCCTATGCCAAATTCCTAAAGGACATTTGTATCTTTAAGAGAAGCACCAACGTACCCAAGAAATCTTTTCTCGCCGAGCAAGCAAGCTCGATCATTTCTTATCGAACTCTCATCAAGTACAAGGATCCCGAGACGTCGACGATCTCTATTGAGATAGGGAAGCATCACTTAGAGAAATCCCTCTTAGACTTAGGAGCAAGCATGAACCTTCTATTGTACACCGTGTATGAGAAACTAGGTTTGGGGGAATTAAATCCCACTAGGATGACCTTGTCCTTAGCCGATCGATCCATTAAGGTGCCTAGAGGTGTTGTAGAAGATGTATTGATTAAAGTGGGAGAGTTTATTTTTATGGTATACTTTGTGGTCTATGACACGCAATACGTATTAAACTCAGCCGCACAAATCCCGATCATCCTTAGTCAACCCTTTTTGGCCACCTCTGATGCTATCATTCGATGTCGCAGTGGGAAACTGAACCTGTCATTCGGAAACATGACCATGGATTTGAATGTGTTTAATTTAGAGAGGCCATCGTCTAATGATGGAGAGACTGAAGTTATGTACGTTCAAGAAATGAATGGTATCACTACCCCCACAGGATTGTGACACACCCGATCTACATGCTTTGCCACCTGATCTGTCTCTAAATATGAGTATTGAAGATTTTGAGAAAGAATTTAGTCCTGTTGATGAGGAGCTTACTGTTAATGTCCACTATTTATTGGACTCTTTTTTTCATTTAGATGAGAGAGATTGGGATGATAGGATAAATCAATTCCTTCTCTGTGAAGACCAGCTTGATCCCTTTGAGAGTATGCTAACAGGTGAGGTCTTATCTATTAGTGATGAGATTGAAAAGATCATTCGAGCATTTCCATTTGGTGACACATATTTTGTCATACCGCATTATCCTTTTCCACCACGTCCACCTATTTCATTTGAGTCTTTGGATGAGATCGAGGACATGAGTAGAGGATCATCTGATTTGGAGCCCGATTTATTCCTTCTCGGGTTTACGGGAAACCTAGGGTTAGCGTGTCATTCGGAATTTCATTATGATAGTCTCTGTGAGGCTGACCATCTCTGTTATAATGTGACTGCGCATCTCGTTAATTTCACTCACCACATTCATTATGTGCCTTCATGTGTATACTTTGTCGATTGGGTTGACTCTCAATTGTTCATACTTTTGATTTATGATGAAAGAAATGTGAGATTAGTTGGAAGTTGGTAATGCAAGGGGAAATTCAGGGGTAATATCATCCTTTTACTTTTGTACTTTATTTACCTTGTCTATATTTCTAGTTTGAGCATACATTGAGGACAATGTAAAATTTAGGTTTAGGGGTATTGAGGTCAATTTTTTTCTTCTTTCCGCTTTGAAAAAAACAATCAGACAAATTTCAAAAATTCAAAAAGATTTTCAATATAATTGAGTTTTGAAACGATTTCTTATTATAGAATTAATTCATGGATCTCTCAACTTATGAATTTTTTTCCACATTAGCCATATAATAAGATCAAAAATGGATATTGAGGCAAAAGTTGATATGATTAACGAATAAATGGGAGATTTTTAACCGGGTGAAATATTGTGCCATTCATCATTTTCGAGAGATTTAAATCAATCCGAGTTAAAATAACTCAAACTTTCATTCAATGATAAATTCGTTGATGATCTCAAATTATGTGTTTTGTTCGATTACTGAAAACAAAAAGTCAAAATGTTAATCTTAATCACTAGAAGTCTTAGTAAGTCCTCTTGAGACACAAATCAACTTAATGAAACTTGAGAAATGAGATTAGGCCATCGTTTGGAAGACCAAAAATTAGGCCCAAACCCCAACCTTTTTACATTATTACATTGCAAGCCCATTTGAGCCAAAAAGAAGATTAGCCTTTTGTTGAAAGCCCACTATCCTACCCAACTCCAACTATGAGTTTATAACCCATAATATGAAGCCATACCCATTTAATGAGAATATTAGGGTAAATTTATGGTAGGAAAAAGGCTAAAAAAAACAAAAGAAAAGGAGGTTACAAAAATAATGTGTGAAAAGAAAAGAAAAAAGGAAGAAGAAATAAAGAGAGAAAAAATGAGTTTGAAAAAGAAAAGAAAAGAAAAATGGAGGTTGGAAGAAAAATGCCAAAAAGTCAAATTACCAAAAAACCTATATATTCTCAGAAAATATTGAACTCCAAACAACCATTCTTTCTAGCCTACAATACAACCAAAGAAAATCTTAATATCTCAAGTGAAGTTAGTTATAGTGTGGAGAGAAGATGAATATGATAAATGGTGTGATTCAACGTTTTCAAAAAGTAATCAATTTTTTGTTCATGAGATCATATTCATCCATTATGTAAAAATCCTTTTTTGATCATGTATATGTGAAATTTGTTCATTTAAATTTACTCTTTTATTCACATATACCAAGTGAAAACAACCCATTTCTAAGTGTTCGATTGTGAGAGCATCCCGTGAGATTTTGAAATCAAAACGAACTTTCGGAGAAGAAATGTAACGATCAAATATTTTGAAATGGATGGTTATATTGTCTATGCACACACACACACTATAAGTTGAGATTGAAAAGTGAAGTTCTACTATATTTATGAAGTTTGTATTCAAACTTGGTTATATTATTTTATGAGTCTGTTGTATTGAGTCAAGCTTTTGAATTTTGTGGGTATATTCACTGCAAAACCCTCACGAGACAAAACTCATCCACTAGGGTAACCTAGGGGTTGCACATGCTAAGTGAAATCGTGATTCCTACGAAAGTGTGTTAGATTTTAAAATTTTAGTTTTGCTTGAGGACTAGCAAAGTTAAGGTTTAGGGGTATTTGATGAGTGCATTATTTTGTATATTTTATACGCAAATTTTTACCTTGTTAGTCGCATGTTATTTTATTTAATAAGTTCTTAGGACCATTTTTATTAAAAAGAGAAAAAAAATGCAAGAATAATTGAATTTTGATTGAAAATTGCATTTTTAAGTAAAATAAGGGCACTTCGATAATTTTATAATATTCTTGTCCTAATTTGTGAAAAACGTTGCCTAGTGAAATTTTTACAGGTAATGAGGAATTTGGAGTAAATTGATGATCAACTCGAAAAAGGCGCGAAAAAATTGAATTTTACGGTCGTTCGATTGTGATATCGTAAAAAAAGTCTGGAATTTTTATTCTCTGATTTGGATGACATTTAACATGCGTGTTCAGCAGGAAAAAAAAGACTTTTCGAGTGGGGAGAAATTGAAGAGGTGGAATGATAAGTTGAAGAGTTTCACCAAAACCCTAATGCCTCACCCTAAGCCTATAAAATTGGGACTGACGAATTTAAATTATTGCATAGTGTTAGTTAAAACGTGATAAATGGATCCAACATCCTATTTCTCAATCATGCTCCCTTGATTATATTTCTCATACTCCTAATTCTTATTTGTGTTGCTTAGTTTAATATTACATCTCATCTCCAAACCCAATTAATCTAGTTGGAAAGTCACAATTATTTTAAACGAAAAACTCGACAAATCCTCGTGGGTTCGACCCTATAACAACCCTCGATTCTGGGAGGCCTCATTTTATACTAATATTACCGCATAAGGTAATTATATAAAATGTGGGGACTGGAGTAAATATTAATTGAATGAATTGAAAGTTAATATTTACTAGATTGATGCATATTTACCGTATGTGAAAGTAGATATCATCAGGTGGCATATTTTATAGTGTCATGTATATTAAATGACATTATGGTTTAAATAAAATTAGAACTCGAAATAATTTAGAAAATTTTTGGATGCCAGTTTATAGGATGTAGTTAGTCTCAGAAGGTGCGAGACAGTCAAAATAAGTGCCATATTATATTTTTAGGTTTCGGGCACTTTTACCTGGTTTTATCTTAAACGCGTATTTGTGAGTCATTTTAATGTGGTATTAACAACTTAAGTTGGAGACTTTAGACTTAAGACCCGAATTTTAGTCTTGCCCTTATTTCTTTTTCTCATTTGTGTCTTACCAAACAAGAGAGTTAGAGAGAAAGAGAGAGAAATGGAGAAAAAGAAGAAAAGAGAGAGATTTGAAGATGGAGGATTTGGGATTGCTTCTTCTCCAAATAAATCTAAGATATCAACCCTAAGGCAAGTTTTCTACTTGCTAATATATGTTTTAAGATGAATAAATTGGGTGATATTTATGTATATATATATTTGGAGATCAAAAATGGAAATTTTGGTATTTAAACCTAGATTTGGTTTTGATGATAAAATGGTGAGTTATAATGGTTATAAATCATGTAGGATGATCTTTGGGTAGATAAAGATTGTTGGTTGAGTTCAAAATAAAAGAGATTTGGGATGGGGAAAAGTGAAATTTTCACTTGGGTTTAATTTTGGAAGAAGGAATAACCCTAGGTCTGCTACGACCGGTCGACCGCGGTATCAGGACCGGTCGACCGGGCCTTTGCGGGAGGGCTTACTGCTTTCCCACAAAGGCATTAATTTTGAGTGCGGTCGACCGCGGTTCCTTGACCGGTCCACCGGCCCCTCCATCCTGAGCTTTCTGTTTTTCTTTGTAGGCAAAATCTGGAGACGCGGTCGACCGCGGTCTCAGGACCGGTCGACCGGTCCCCTATTTTTCATCCTAAAATCTTATTTTGTTTCCTAGATTTATTTTCTTCAATAAGGACTAGGAACCTTCTTGAATGAAGTAAATTTAGAGTTTTAGAGTCCTAGATGAATTAGTTATCCACCCTACATTAGAAATAGGATAGTTGGGAACTTTTTCGGGGATATGCCAATTGAAGTTAGGGCACTTTTTCTTCTAGTTGATTTTCATAAAACTAGGAGATGTAGTATTATGTTTGGGAGACTTTAGAAGCTCAATTGAGCTATATTAGTTTTGATGGTTTATATTATCACCCCAAAAGAATGTTGGGAGATTTTGGAAGCTCAATTGAGCTATGTTAACCTTGGTGGTTCATAATAACACCGTAAAGGTGAGTTTGGAGAATAAATTGAAAGTTCATTCATTCCTTTGAAAGATGATAATCTTTGGGTTTTAAAATAACACCCTAAAATGCTTGGAGATAATCAAGAGTTTAATTACTCCTTTGAGGTTGTAGTGTCGATATAAGCTATAGTATGGCTCCGGATAATAAGTTATATTATTTACAAGACGTAAATAGTAATGGTTTCGGATAAAATGAAACATATACATGGAAATGAAATGAAATGGAAATGGTACTGATTTTAGTAAATGATAATTTACTTAATCATGAAACTGGTAAATGATAATTTACTTGATTTTGAAAATGATAAATAAAATGGTTCAAACACACCTCTCTAAATGACATCATAAGGGAAGTTCGCGCGTGAGGTGAAGCCCCCTGGCAAATTCACGCATGGTGGAAATAGTTCATAGGCCATGTGAGCGCTTATTGTTGTATATTTTTTTGCCATGGGTAGAAGATTCCAGGTGTGGTCTTGACTACCCCGAAGGCACATGGCCGCTTCCCGACATCTTACTATATAGGTGCCCAGGTTGTCTTATGATAGGCCCTGGAAGATGATGGTCATTTAGGGGCGCGCACAGTGGGGAAACCCGGACGGGCGGTCTTAGAATTCGTTATATATATATAAATATAATAGTTCATAATCAAGTGGGACTTGATGTATTTGATATGCCACTACGAGCATGATGAAGTGCCACAAAGAGCACATATAAATGCCACAAAGAGCATTTGAAAATGATTATTTTCCTGATAAGGAAAGGATTTTTACAAAATGAAAACAAATGAGATAAAAATGCCATAAAGAGCATAACATTGTGATTTTACATATATTTCCTGTTAGGGAAAAAGGTATATGAGATAGTTGGTACCCATGATAAGTTTTTAGATTAATGTTAATTGTTTTATCTTCCTGCTTAGTTATGTTTTAAATTGTGTAGTTAGATAATTATATCTCTCATCATGATTCATCATTCATAACTGTCATACTCTTTATTCATCTGGTAATCATATAGAACCGGGCCCTGACCCGTTTACATTTCTTGTTGCACATGCACCTTGTCTCCGCTCAGGTACTCCGCCGCAAGGATGCCTGATTTGAATTCCTATTCCGATGTCCTCGGCGAGCCATGATGCATTGCGGGTATTACGGGATACTTTTGGTATAGACGTTTTCATTTTTGAATTCTAGACACGATCGGGTCTCTTTACTCGGGCGAGAGGCCCAAGCTTTTATAAATGTCTAATGAAATGTATTGTATAAATTAATGAAATTGTTTAAATGCTGTTATATAGTTTGTTGACCGGCTGCACATCCGGTCCCATTATTGTATTCTGGTTGTATTATTTAAATATGCATCCCTGAGGTTTCCCCTATCTTTTCAGGTTTTGGGTTGTTTGTTTTCCTTTTATTTACTTTAAAACAAAAAAATTTGGCAACCCGTTTTCTAAAATTTTGGGTGGTTATCCTGAATACTCTATATTTTTTTATGATGCTGAGAATGATTCCATCTATGATTCCTGTTATATTGGAGTATTGGGCTGGCCACCCCTTATTTTGGTGAGCGGGTTGTCACAGATGGTATCAGAGCATCAGGTTCTAGAGTCCTTAGGAATCTGTGTGGACGCCTTAAGTCTTCAGCGTTGCTTTTGATTGACATAGAGCCTTAGGATTAAGATTGTTGAATTCTCTCGTGAGATTTCGTTCTTCTGCCATGAGGTAGAATCTATTGAATCTTTTGCGCATTCGTGTGATATTCGTAGGTCGATTGAAAGATACCAGAGAAGGTTGTTGGGAAGGCGTTATGAGATGGGACTGCTAGGAAGTGTAAGTTGTGGTCAGAGATGAGGACTGCCTTGGTGGTCGCTTTCTTTTTGTGTCATTTTCTTATCTTTCTACTACGACTACTAATTACAGTTGATGTAGTTTCCCAAGTGCCGCTAGAAGTGGAAAGTGGTACTAAGCTTGATATTTCAAGTGATGTTAAATTGAAGTAGAGAAGTGCCTAGAAGTATGATGGAGGAGAATCCTTCACCCATAGGAGTAGTATGGAAATGATGGGAACGTAGTCACCTTATTGTGGGTGCTGGAAGTTTTGCCTATGGAGGAACTCGGTAGATACTTCCTATCGTAAGTTTCTCTGGGATAACTGGAAGGAGGAGAAGGTAATATCCTCAAGTGTTCACACGAGGCTCAGTTAGAGGCCGACATATGAAGACAAGTTGTGCGATTTGGGAGATCGTGCACTCAAGAAAGGTAGGTATAAGTGAGAGTCCCCCCCCCCCCAATGGAATGATAGGCTACAGAATAAGTGTCGTTATCACTTATGATGGGGTAATGATCATGAAACCCTTTTGGTGGACATCCGCCCGGGAAGGTTTCATTGAACTGAAAAAGAGGAGGGTGAGAGCGTGTTCTCTTTTATTGAGAAAGTAAAAAGGAACTACGTGGGCTATAGTGACGTGGAAGAACCACATGTTTTCATTACGTTGATTGGAAGAACAAGGGTAAAAATAAAGTGCCTAGTTGGGGAGTTGATGGAAGTAATATTGGTTCGTATAAGGCTCGAATATGGAGTCTGAGATATATTGGTATTGACCCGGAGTGATTGGCATAAACTGTTGGTGGGAATTCCACCTTATTAGTGGGTGGTGTATTCCTTAGGATAAGATAGAGTAGTATTGTGTTTACTCTAGATTCGGGTGTGCATATCGAGTTTGTAATAGTATTGACATTATTATAGGAAGGTAACTATATGACTTCCCTAGTAGGGAAGTTTTATGATCTCTTCACTCGTTATAAAACGAGTGATGATATTTTAAAGGCGTATGTGCTATATGTGATAATTAGTATGAATGTTTTTGCTGCTTGTGTGCATTGTATGTGGATGTTATGACTTATCTCCACTACCAACAAGGTTAAGTAGTAATGCATAGGAAGGGTTCCTTATTTGGATTCCGCTTTTGCGGGATGCTCCACGCGTGAACCTTAACGACGATGGAAGTGGAGAGATGCTACTTTTCCTTTCTCTTATTTTATGTATAGTACGAAAGTAAAGATATTTTGGTTGGTTTGTCATGATAGCAAGCAAATAAAATTGTAAGGCTATCTTACCTTTTAGTTCAAAATGGAACTAGTTGTTCTATGATTTCTCTCTTGAATACAGGTTGAGACTTTATAGAGGTGGATCGAGGAAGGTAGGAGATTTTATTAATCGTTTAGTTACCTTGTGTGAGTGTTTGATTATTTGTTTGTTTTGTTTATGCATGTTATGCTTATCTCCAGGATCAACTAGTTAAGTAGGCATGTGTCGGAGGGGTTCCTTGTTTGGATTTTGCTTCGGCGAGACACTCCGCCGCATGAACACTTAACGATGTTCTGATTGGAGAGACGCTATCCTTTTCTTTATATTTTACTTTACTTATTTTTTTGTTAGAAGTGGGATTGGGAGGATTAGCCGAGAATCACGTAGAAGAGTGATTAAGGGCTATTAAAGTGCGAGATAGAAGCACTATATATAGTTCTCTCCTCTGATCGATGTGAGGGAGACTGAGATATGAAGTCGAATTGAAACTTCGATATTGTGCCTTGATAAGAAGACCATGTTATATACGGGGATATGTATTTGAAAGACTTCACAGAAAGTGAATGTCTGATGAGTTAAAATCTTTAATAATGCTATGGTAAAACGTAGAAGTAGAATTTTGTTAAAATTATTGCAAGTTAAAATTTATCAATCCCGATTATGTGCTCTAGACTGTCACATCTCAATGACCGAAGATGCGAGGTAGTAGTGTAACGGGAGGGTTCCTTATTTGGATTTCGCTTCGGCGAGACGTCCCACACACGAAATCGAGCGAATGTCGTAAGTTGAGATAGGTCTTAGACACTAGGGATATGCTTAGTATTATATATATCTACGACTTAAATAGGGTATATATTGATCGACCTTAGTATTATTAGGATGATTAGGTCTTTAGGGTATGAGACGTTAGTTTAGGAAGGCTGTAAGGAGTTGACCACAAATAGGTTGTGGGTTAACTCTAGGAGGGATTAAGTCCCTAGGAACAAGAAGTGTGGAATCTTGAGAGATTTCGAAGGTTAGGCCGATGGAGGTGAGACCTCTCCTAGTTAAAGTGTTACATTGGTAACCTAACTTTTGGGGAGTTAAATGGATGAATTGACTTTCACTTCCGAGTTCTTGGGGCTAAGCTCGAGGGTGAATTTAATGAATAAGTCTCTGCCAGGAGTGAGAAGTAATAATACTGGAGCATGGACCCATTGTCTATGCGTCTCACAAGCTTAAACTTATGGGAAGTATTATCCCACGCTTGAATTAAAATTCGTTGCGGTGGAAGTCGCCTTAAAGAAATGGAGGCACTACTTCCTGGGCAGGGAAATTTAAAATTTCTCGCGAGCAACAAGTTGTTGCAATATGTCGGGGGAGAAATTGAGTCGTTGTTTGAAGTTCTTAAAGAACTATCATTTGGATATTCTCATTCGCTAAGAAAATGCAATTGGGGTAGTAGATGCATCGAGTAAGAAAACCGTCGGAGTTATTTGTGTTGGCATGGAAAGCCAAATGAAACGAGCATGACTCGAAAGACTCTGTAGCGAGAGCATTCCGATCTGTGATTGACCATTTCACCTACTCGTGCGAAGAAGAGTATCGGTGGAATAAAGAGGGGTATATTCATAGACGGTTGCATTGAAGTGCCGAGACCGTTATGGTTATGATCTTATTTGAGAAAAATTGTTGACCGTTCGACCAGACTGTTGCATTTCCGTCCATTATGGATGGACTACTTGTAGAAGAGTGCGCCCCATTCTTAATGGAGGAATGGTAGAACCATAGGAGGTGCCTATTAAAATAGGATGGACCGAGACTAGATACTCGTGTCGGAAGTTTGGCAAAACTTTCCATGACGAAATTGGAACCGTTTGGAAATGGCATATATTTTATCACCCTAAAGTGGACAAATGAATGGAGAAGATTGATTTAATGCTGAGAGGCATGCTTCGAATGTGAGACTTGGAATGTATGGATGAACGGGAGTAATGACTTATGTGGATGAAAATTTCCCATACAAGAACTTGAATCATTTTCTAAGGTATGGCGCCATAAGTGGCCACGTTTTTTCGGTAGAGAAATTTGCATATTTGTTGGAGGAAGCCAGCGAACACTTGGTTACTTGGACTTGGAGTGGTCCTGGAACATTTCTTTAATGACTGGGCTTTTGAGCCATATGCAAGAGGGGCTACGCCTATACGAGTAAAAGTTGAGTAGTGTTGGGGTAAAGCCACTTAGAGTTGGTATGGGTGACCCGAGGTGAGATGTAACATGATTCTAAAGGCAAGACTATTTTGCGCCGAGTCTTGTGGGTATCTTCTTCCGTTGTGGGGAGGTAGGATAGATAGTTAGCAAGGAACACTTTGTGCTATGCTAAAGCACAAAGGATGTAGACTGAGATCGATAGAGTCGACCTTAGTCTGAATCCTTTTGGGACGTTACGATTGCAAGGGGTTTGTTCAGGCTAGTATAATTCAAATTTAGAATAGTATACCCTTTATGTGTATTGGGTACGCCCGAATTTTGGGGGCAAAATTCCCTCATAAGGGGGGGAGTATGTAACAACCCTCGATTCTGGGAGGCCTCATTTTATACTAATATTACCGCATAAGGTAATTATATAAAATGTGGGGACTGGAGTAAATATTAATTGAATGAATTGAAAGTTAATATTTACTAGATTGATGCACATTTACTGTATGTGAAAGTAAATATCATTAGGTGGCATATTTTATAGTGTCATGTATATTAAATGACATTATGGTTTAAATAAAATTAGAACTCGAAATAATTTACAAAATTTCCGGATGCCAGTTTAGAGGGTGTAGTTAGTCTCAGAAGGTGCGAGACAGTCAAAATAAGTGCCATATTGTATTTTTGGGTTTCGGGCACTTTTACCTAGTTTTAGCTTAAACGCGTATTTGTGAGTCATTTTAATGTGGTATTAACAACTTAAGTTGGAGACTTTAGACTTAAGACCCGAATTTTAGTCTTGCCCTTATTTCCTTTTCTCATTTGTGTCTTACCAAACAAGAGAGTTACAGAGAAAGAGAGAGAAATGGAGAAAAATAAGAAAAGAGAGAGATTTGAAGATGGAGGATTTGGGACTGCTTCTTCTCCAAATAAATCTGAGATATCAACCCTAAGGCAAGTTTTCTACTTGCTAATATATGTTTAAAGATGAATAAATTGTGTGATATTTATGTATATATATATTTGGAGATCAAAAATGGAAATTTTGGTATTTAAACCTAGATTTGGTTTTGATGATAAAATGGTGAGTTATAATGGTTATAAATCATGTAGGATGATCTTTGGGTAGATAAAGATTATTGGTTGAGTTCAAAATAAAAGAGATTTGGGATGGGGAAAAATGAAATTTTCACTTGGGTTTAATTTTGGAAGAAGGAATAACCCTAGGTCTGCTACGACCGGTCGACCGCGGTATCAGGACCGGTCGACCGGGCCTTTGCGGGAGGGCTTACTGCTTTCCCACAAAGGCATAAATTTTGAGCATGGTCGACCATGGTTCCTTGACCGGTCCACCGGTCCCTCCATTCTGAGCTTTCAGTTTTTCTTTGTAGGCAAAATCTGGAGACGCAGTCGACCGCGGTCTCAGGACCGGTCGACCGGTCCCCTGTTTTTCATCCTAAAATCTTATTTTGTTTCCTAGATTTATTTTCTTCAATAAGGACTAGGAACCTTCTTGAATGAAGTAAATTTAGAGTTTTAGAGTCCTAGATGAATTAGTTATCCACCCTACATTAGAAATAGGATAGTTGGGAACTTTTTCGGGGATATGCCAATTGAAGTTAAGGCACTTTTTCTTCTAGTTGATTTTCATAAAACTAGGAGATGTAGTATTATGTTTGGGAGACTTTAGAAGCTCAATTGAGCTATATTAGTTTTGATGGTTTATATTATCACCCCAAAAGAATGTTGGGAGATTTTGGAAGCTCAATTGAGCTATGTTAACCTTGGTGGTTCATAATAACACCGTAAAGGTGAGTTTGGAGAATAAATTGAAAGTTCATTCATTCCTTTGAAAGATGTTAATCTTGGGGTTTTAAAATAACACCCTAAAATGCTTGGAGATAATCAAGAGTTTAATTACTCCTTTGAGGTTGTAGTGTCGATATAAGCTATAGTATGGCTCCGGATAATAAGTTATATTATTTACAAGACGTAAATAGTAATGGTTTCGGATAAAATGAAACATATACATGGACATGAAATGAAATGGAAATGGTATTGATTTTAGTAAATGATAATTTACTTAATCATGAAACTGGTAAATGATAATTTACTTGATTTTGAAAATGATAAATAAAATAGTTTAAACACACCTCTCTAAATGACATAATAAGGGAAGTTCGCGCATGAGGTGATGCCCCCTGGCAAATTAACGCAGGGTGGATATAGTCCATAGGCCATGTGAGCGCTTATTGTTGTATATTTTTCTGCGATGGGTAGAAGATTCCAGGTGTGGTCTTGACTACCCAGGAGGCACATGGCCGCTTCCCGACGTCTTACTATATAGGTGCCCAGGTTGTCTTATGATAGGCCCTGGAAGATGATGGTCATTTAGGGGCGCGCACAGTGGGGAAACCCGGACGGGCGGTCTTAGAATTCGTTATATATATAAATATAACAGTTCATAATCAAGTGGGACTTGATGTATTTGATATGCCATTAAGAGCATGATGAAGTGCCACAAAGAGCACATATAAATGCCACAAAGAGCATTTGAAAATGATTTTTTTCCTGATAAGGAAAGGATTTTTACAAAATGAAAACAAATGAGATAAAAATGCCATAAAGAGCATAACATTGTGATTTTACATATATTTCCTGTTAGGGAAAAAGGTATATGAGATAGTTGGTACCCATGATAAGTTTTTAGATTAATGTTAATTGTTTTATCTTCCTGCTTAGTTATGTTTTAAATTGTGTAGTTAGATAATTATATCTCTCATCATGATTCATCATTCATAACTGTCATACTCTTTATTCATCTGGTAATCATATAGAACCGGGCCCTGACCCGTTTACATTTCTTGTTGCACATGCACCTTGTCTCCGCTCAGGTACTCCGCCGCAAGGATGCCTGATTTGAATTCCTATTCCGATGTCCTCGGCGAGCCATGATGCATTGCGGTTATTATGGGATACTTTTGGTATAGACGTTTTCATTTTTGAATTCTAGACAGGATGGGGTCTCTTTACTCGGGCGAGAGGCCCAAGCTTTTATAAATGTCTAATGAAATGTATTGTATAAATTAATGAAATTGTTTAAATGTTGTTATATAGTTTGTTGACCGGTTGCACATCCGGTCCCTTTATTGTATTTTGGTTGTATTATTTATATATGCATCCCTGAGGTTTCCCCTATCTTTTCAGGTTTTGGGTTGTTTGTTTTCCTTTTATTTACTTTAAAACAAAAAATTTTGGCAACCCGTTTTCTGAAATTTTGGGTGGTTATCCTGGATACTCTATATTTTATTGTGATGCTGAGAACGATTCCATCTATGATTCCTGTTATATTGGAGTATTGGGTTGGACACCCCTTATTTTGGTGAGCGGGTTGTCACAGACCTATACTTACACTCGTTATTCTATAATAGCCTGTGCACTTGTGGTATTTGATAAAATTGACAACATTAACACCCATGCAAACAGAGTCTAGCCCTTTTAAATCATTCCCCAGCGGAGTCACCATTGTGGCCATCCTTCTAGGCTTTCTCCCTCCATCTCGTGGGTTTTTGTACTCGTACGCACGCGGTTGGAGCGGGGGATAAGGTCTCGTGCCCTTTTCTAGTAGTGCTTCGGCTGTAATCGATGTTGGGTGATGAAAAGAGATGGATTCACCAGTCTATTTTGCACAAAACATGCAAAGAACATGATGTCGCCTCGAGATAGCGACATCAAAGACAAACTGATGCTTATAAAACCAATAGTTCAAAGGTTTGGAGGCTAAGTTACGGAATGAAAAGGTGTTAGCCACCCATCCTGCCCTTTCGGTCTCTCATTGTATTATGTTACTATTTCCTAAATTTCTTCGTGAAATGTGTTCACTTGTATACATAAATGGAGACCGGAATCGTTCGACTTGCATCATGGAAAGGATGGAGTGAGGTCATCCATAGGAATGTTCCCAAAATAATAATTCGAAAAGCATGATGTTTGAGCTTATTGAGATATTAATCGTTATGATGAAATATATGTTAGATAATACGCAAGTATGAATCACTAGTATGATATATACGAGTAATGTATGGATAAAATAAGAAAAAAATGAAAATAAAAAATTGAAAAATTGGACTCGAGTCTCGAGTTTTAGCCCAAAATGCCTATGTAGCCTATAAAGGCATCAAAGTCCCATAGTTCACATGTAGCATAAGGATGGGGTGTATCCCATAGATTCAAATGGGAGTTTATTATATGTGTGTGTATAGAAAAGATATATTTAGTTTTGAGAAAATGTGGTGAATGATCCCGTTGAAATTTATAAGTGTAATCGTCTTTTTCTTTATTTTGGTTTTTTATATAAAATAAAGTATGGGCAATATAACTAATAAAAGATGATATGTTAATGTGTATGTTCTAAAGTAAAGGCTATATTGAGAATTTATATAACTAATGTGAAAATAAAGAAACTTAAAGAGATAAGGATATTTGGACCTTCTTTGGAGACTTAAGGCTTGATCTTGATCCTTTATGAGATCCCTTGCAATTTGAAAGGAATGTTGGATGAGAGAGAAGAAGATTTTTGCATATTAAAATGATGGGAATGAAATATGGAAAGAAATTCCACATAAGGAAACTTCACTGATTGCGATCTGAGGTATCCTTGGGAGTGAGATCATGACCTCCTTCTATAAGGTAGGGGGAATTCTGATCGGAATATCCCTAGCCCTACCAATCAACAGGTGACCCTAGACACACTGTCGATTGGCAGGGAAATGGACCTACTAATCGGTAGTCACGTGTAGATTTTTTTAGAAAAATGGTAGTAAAAAATAATTCATAAATCAAAATTGCGAAGGGGGCATACTGTTAGAAAGTTAATTCAGAGGCCTTCAAGAGTCCTTTGGGACGCTCCAGGTCCGGGAGTTGACTTTTGGTCAAACGAGGTTCAAAAACGGTTGTCGATCCTTTGCGAATGGGCCATGCCGTACAGTAATGGATCGTTCATCCAAACCGCAAGTTAGAATGTTGCATGGGGAGGACTATTAGAAATCTTATGTGATGCACTTAGATGTTCCAAACATTTTTACTCGGTTTGGAGAGTTAACTTGGTCAAACGGGGCCTGAAAGTACCCAATAACCTTTTAGAGTAAACTGGGTTGTTCGTCCGTACTATAAAACTGATTCACGCATGGGGTGGCCAATTGGAAATGGCATTCAGTGCCCTTTGAATATTAATTCAGTCTCATTCAAGTTGAATGGTTTCCCTTGGTCAAACAAAACTCGAGAGTGCTCGGCGACCTTCGGATCAGCTTTTGGGGGAAGGCGGAGCATTCGTCCGAACGGTTATGTCGTTTCACACATGGGGTGGACTGTTTGAAAGTTGTTTCAGTGCCCTTCAAGGATACATTAAGCTTTCTCTATGACGATGGAGTTGGTTGGGTTCAAATCGGGGCTCAGGAGCGCCCGGTGGCCTCTAAATCGATTTTCGGTGGTAAAATGGTCCGTTCTTCTGAACCGTTATGCCGATTCGTGCACGGCATAGACCATTGGAAAGTGGATTCAGATCCTTTTGAAGTTTCATTGATCTTTTTCTCTGATGATGGAGTTTACCGAAGTCAGAAGAGGCCTAGGTGGCCTTTAGATAGGTACTCGGTGCATGACCTAGGGTTTGTAGTGAATTGGGGGTGCTAAAAACCTAAGGAGAGACTTAGAGGGTCCTAGAATATGGTGTCTATAATTAGTTCTCGGTAAAATTGGCTATATACGCATATTTGTTTATCTCATTGCCCAATTTGCATTTGCGGTTTCAAACAAATTATATTAAGGAAAATGCGACAATAATGCAATCAAACATACCTAAACACAAACCCGTACCAAATACCTAGGCCCAAAACCTAAGCCTAGACCATCATGAGTCGCATTCCAAATATTTCCCGTGTGTGTGTCTCTGTGTAGTATTATCATCATTATTTTTATATTATAATTGTTCATATCATTTTATTTTTTCAGTATCTTTATTTTTACTTTGTCCTTTTTATTATTTTATGTAAATATAATATATGGCGCGTGTGTGTATGTGTGTGTATATGTTTCATAGTATATTAGTGTTTGATATAAATAGGTGTATCTTGTAAATATACTTTTCTTTATTTTATTTTTTATTTTAATTTGTCGATTTGAGTCTTTTTATATTTTTTTATGCGTGTGCTTTAGTTTTTAATATCTATATTTTATTTTATTTTGTGTGTGTTGTAAATAAATATATATTTGTTGTATTATTTATAATAAAGTACATACACAGACACTATCCTCATACACCCACACATACTCTAAAACCTCCCTCACTCACACCCATTTACCATACACCCAACACACTTCATACACTCTCACGCCTCACAAATTCAAACCCAAATGAAAATTTTATTTTCGCACTCTTCTCTCATCTCTTTCATCCTTTACACCTACCTCTTTCTTCCATTAACACTTAACTCTAACCACCTTCGAAACCACTTCCCTACCACCCCTTATGCTTCACCTCGTTGATGAGACATCCAGTGTCGGGAAAGCTCAAAAACCAGCGGCATGCAACCCATGGCCCTACAAGACCCAGACCTACCCTTCTACCTAAACCCATACCCATACCCATTCTTTATTTCTTGTATGTGTTATTATGTGTGTGTGTGTATATATATATATATATATATATATATATGTGTGTGTGTGTGTGTGTGTGTGTGTGTGTGTGTATTCCATGAACCATAAATAAAAGCACCCATGTGCACCCAAATCGATTATCTCATAGTTTTTCTCAGCATTCACCCATTCCCAACATTTCCATAAATACCCATTTTATCCTATAACATTTATCCTTCCAAATGTACCCCTTACCCCATTTAACCACTTATAAAAGAAGATTCATGCATCATTTGGATGGAGCTAAATTTTTGGTCAAAAATAGAGTAAAGAGATACACCATTTTTAAGAGTAGTTTAGGATCATTTTTAGGGTAAGTTTTATAGGGTAATTTTAAGTAAGTTCAGTGTTAATCTTAAAGTTATTTCTTTTGTTTTTTAGAGAGTTGTCGGAGAGAGAACACTCTTGCGAGATACAAATTGTGAGAGCTAAATTTAAGTATTCATTTATTATTGTAAATATTAAATTTGTGGGTCTTTTATATGTTCAAAGCATGGAGGCTCAATAAAATCTCAAGGAGACTTGGTTCAAATATTGTTCTCTTCTCCCTTTTATTCCTTTTTTAATGCCTCTAAGGGAGTGTTTTTCCATTTTATATGTAAAAATACTTCAAATGTTAGGATAAATTCTCCATTCAAGTGGTGAGATGAAACTCATGTTGATGTTATTCTCAATAGTTTATTTTATTTATTTGCTATGTTCCTTTGAAAATAGTGTTAAACTTTCACTTTTCAATTTTTGCGTCGAGAGAGGGTAAATCATTTTCCAGAGAAAATCAAATTTGAGATATGATGTTTATTTTTATAATCAAACTAGAGATACATTTTTCTTTAAGTGCAGTATTATGTTTTGAATTTTGAACTCTAAAACTAATTTTATCCATGGATTAAACACTTTTTAGTAGATTTATCCTAGCGTGGGATTTATTAAAAAGGGTTTTATTCTATTTTTTGAGATTTTGTGGAAGTTTTTAAATTAATTTTCTAAAAGGGCAATGTTGAAAATACATTTGTGATGAGAGTTGACTTGTAATTTTAATATTATCTTGGACTATTTTAAATAAATAACTTAATTAAAATAATTAATATGTATCGTAAAGTTTCATCCCTTGTTTGTTCTCATACTTATTCACCTCATTGATCTCTTATTTTAGTTTCAATATGTTAGTCTACTTTAGATTACTACTCACTTAGTTAATTAGCTTTAATAACCTTTTGAGATTGTTTCAAAAAAAAAAAAAAAAAACAAAAATATTTGAAAGTAAAATTACTTTTGTCTTCATCATTTGTACTCTCACACTTGAGAGTTGGATTGACACTTTTACTTCCTGTATACATGTATTTATTATATTTGTGGGTTTAAGGAAAATTTTGGTTTAAAATTTTTGTTCTACAACGATTACAATTGTGGCATTCGATCAAGTGTCTTTGTGGTTTTCACAAGTTGCATTGCATTCAAAATATCTTGATATTTTCGTTTCAACGCTTGGTAAGGCATATCGGTGATTTTAAGAATGTCTTTCATAAGATGCAAGATGAATACAAACTCAAAAGTAGTCAAAAAACTATAAGTTGTATCCGCATCTCTACTTTATTCCCCACCTCCATCATCAATGATGTTTAATAAAATTTGACAAGTAGCACTAAACATGTTTATCAAGATAGAAAGAGATCTTAAGTGAGAATTCCGTTTTATTTCTATAGCCTTTTGTAAATTACCTAATTGATTCAATCTTATACCAGTCTCAAGATCTTCAATGGGAATCAAATAAGCAACATCAGAGGCATGTGCGGCTTTCAATTCATCGTTTCATTTAGAAGAATCCCCGACCATATTAATAATGAAACTCATTTTTGAAAAAAATTAATGTACGTCAGAAAATTTTTGAGATGTTACAACTAATTCCAATTGTAAACAATGAGTAAAAAATGGACATAGTATGCATATGGAAAATCTTTTGCATCTAAGTCTTGCAATATCTCGAGATTCATCAACAAGAAGATAAAACTTTGAATCGTCAATTTCTTCACATTTGACCTCTCGAGATTCATTAAGTGTTTCAGGTACCGAATTTTGAACATTAAACTCGGGGAAAAGGGGAGATTCGTCAACATTTTCACTTTTGATATGTTTTCTCGTGAAAAATGAATCAAGGGTCTTTGATTTTCCCATATTTCTACAACACAAAAATAAAACAATTTAAAATTTTCATTTTCCTATGAAAAGTCAATTATCATATATTAAAAATTGAACACTCCAATAACATACAAAAAAAAAACAATCACAATAGGGGTAAAAACAGTGATAAAATTATTTAATAATCATCTGTAATAGGGGTAAATATGTTTTTTTACAAACACAAATTAATTAATAACAATGGATAAAATTAATACTAACTATTTTTTTTAATATTAACTAATTAATATTAACTAATTAATACTAACTAATTATGTAATGTAATAGGGATAAAATTAACAGTGATAGTTTTTATCAAAAAAATAAATAAATAACTAATTAATAATAAAGGGAGGAGAGGGAGTTACCTTTGGAATAATGGAGAAATTTTCTCTTTGAATGAATGGATGTTTACTGAATGTTTACTCTTTGAATGAATAACTAAAATTTAATCATTGAGTGATATGATACCTCTGAAATAGTGAATAATTTGATGTTTACTCTTTGAATTAATGGGGAAATTTTGACTGATTAAGAGTGATAGAAGAGGATGGAAAATTTTCGTTGAATAAAGGTTAAATAGGTTAAAGGTTATGTTAATGAGTAAAAATATTTTTATGTGGTGTGGACTATTAAGTTAGTGAGTCATGTGTGGGCCTCATAAAAAGGTAGTGTGTGTTTTTTTATTGGGTTTAAAAATAGAGTAAAGGTTTTATTGGAAGGGACCACAAACTATAAAAAAAATATTACCACAATTTTACATATTACCCTTAACAATTTTAAAAGTTTGGAGGGGGCCATGGCCCCCTCTGCCATCTCTCAGCTTCGCCCCTGGAAATATGGAAAGTGAATGCAACCGCCATTAATAAGATGTGGTATTGATCAGTTTTCATTATTTACCAATCTCAAAAAAATAAAATATGTAGTATTGTTTGTTCTATTACGATTCATTATAGTGTGAGGTTATTTATTTTTTTACAAATTTTAAGGTTCGTGAACAACTATTCTCATCAATTTTGTGAGAGATATAACCCCAATTCCCCACGCATACACTCTCATTACTTAGATACAAGGGATACATAAAGTTTATTATGAAGATTGGCTCTCTTTTTATAGTTTTCACCTTAGAGTGAACGTATCCTATATTCATCTATATTGTAAACGGCTCTATAATGTGCATAGTAACTATATAAATGAAACCGGGTAAGCTAAATTGAATGTTTTCTATCTCTATCCATTTCGTAAAGGTGAAAACTTTATAAATGAAACGAAAACACGATACGAAACAAAACAAAATTGACACAAAATCGATACGACCTTTCGTGTTCGGGTCTGTATTTTTGGACCCGCCATCGAGTTGTGTCGTGTTTGTGTCTAATTTCTGCCATGAAATTGATCCAAATTGAACACGATAGTGATCCAATACAAACCGATTTAAGGACATGATATAGACCATATTTAGCGATCACATTTAGACACATTATCATCCCACTATTTTTTTAATTCCTCACTAATTGGGAAATTTTTGATCAAATTTAAGTGGATTATTGTGTCAGGTCAGGTCAGGTCTAATCATGTCCAATCGAATCGTATTTTCATATCATGTGCTCTTATAATGTTGTGTTTTGAAGTTTTCATGTTCGGGTTGAGGAAAAAATATGTTTTTGTATGTGTTCATGTCTACTGGAATCTTATTGTGTCGTGTCGTGTGAAAACATGACCTATTAAATCATTTTTCCACCTTACCTCGTGGTATATAGAAATCAAATTGTCTATATTTTCCATGTCTTCTTCCTCTTCCCTTGCGTTAAATGGTAGTTCCCTTCATTAAATTGTGCAATTAGTTGAATAAAATAAACCCTTTGTGACAACCCAATATCCGAGATAAGGGCTGGCCAGCCCGATACTCAAACATAACAGGAATCATGGATGGATATCATTCTCAGCATCAACAAAAATAACTGAGTATACGGGAAAACCACCCAATAAATCAGAAAATGGGTTGCCAAAAAGTTTAGAAATTTAAAACCAGTTAAGAAAATTAAATTTAAACAACCCAAATCTGATAAGCAAGTGTAATTCCACAAGAATATATATAATACAACTAAGACGAATGTATACAAAAGGACCGAATAGGCTGTCGATCCACAGCAACATACAATGAAGTACCACAATTTAAATATTTTACATAATGCATTCATTAATCAAATACAAAAGTTTGAGTCACACGCCCGAGTGTAAGACCCGATCATATCTAGAACACATAGATGAAAGCGTCTAATACGATATCCTGTAATAACCCACAAAATCTTACAGCTCGTCGAAAGCAAAGGAATGGAAACATCAAAACGGGCGTCCTTGTGGTGGAACACCTGAGCAGATACAATCATATGCACAATAAGGAAAATAAACCGGTCAGGGTCGGGTTCTATATGATCACCAGAAGAAATAAAAAGCATGATAGAAATGAACAATTATGCATGAATGATAAGGATGATAAACTTACATTACAATTTAACTAAATGAAGAAATGAAATGTCATATACATAAAAGAAAGAAAAGTAAATAACTTAAATTTAAAACCTTTCCTCATTTATCAAATTTCCATTATCTTTTATATTCCTTAATAGGAATAAAACCATTTATTAACTTCCATAGTTGATTATCTTTCCATTGTATCTTCCCATTCCTTAATAGGAATACCATTAGTATCAAGTGCTCTTTATGGCACATATCTCATTAATCTCATTCACGTGCTCTTTATGGCATGTATCATGCTCTTTATGGCATATATCCATCAAGTCCCACTTGATGCAGAAAAGTTATATTCATATACATATAACGATTCTAAGACCGCCCCCTCCGAGTTTCCCCACTGGGTGCGCCCCTAAATGACCATCATCTTCCAGGGCCTATCTATACAAGACAACCTGGGATCATAACGCAATGTCGGTAAGAGACCATATGCCTACGGGAGAGTTAGGACCACACCCGGAATCTCCTCACCAGCGCAGAAAACATATAAAAACCCCGCATATGGCCTAGGACTATATCCACCCTGCATTCACTAGCCAGGGGGCATCACCAAGCGCGCGAACTTCCCTTATAATGTCATTTAGAGAGGTGTGTTTAAGTAAATTAACATTTACATTTTTAAACTCATCATCATATTCAATATTCATTACCAATTTCCATTTCCATTTCCATTATCCATGTGATTGGTTCTTTTTATTCGAACCTAACATCATTAAACAACTGGGTTCATTTTATTTGAACCAATCATCTTTAACACATTTTGGGTTCATTTTAGTTGAACCTATCATCTCTGAACGTTTGGGTTCATTTTATTCGAACCTACTCCCATCGAATATCGTCATTAATATTCGTCAAATTTCAAGTTCCGGCTTAGTCTCCAAATGATCATTATGATCCTACAATTCCCAAAGTTCATATAATTTTGATAAGCCCTTAAGTCTCCAAACATGGGCATTTAACTTCCTAACTTCTAAAAATTTCAATAAAAGAAGTAATGCCTTAGCATTACTTTAAACCTTCCCGGAATAAACCCCAGATGACCCAATTCTTGTCTAGGGTGGCGACCAAACTCAATTACTACTCTAAGACTCTAAGTTTACTTCTTTAAAGAAGTTTCCTAGGTCCTAAGCCTAAAGAAAAAGATCAAAAAAAAAAATGACTAAAAACTACAGGACCCGAATCGATTCGCCCTAAGGGACGAATCGATTTACCCCAGCAAATCGGTTCGGAAAACAAACCCAGGTTTCTACAAATGCCGAATTGATTCGTCCTTAACCCGAATTGATTCGGGTACCAAGACCTGGGAATCTGCAACTATGCGAATCGATTTGCCCTAGGGGCCGAATCGATTCGCCGCTGCGAAAATGCCAAGTTTGGCTATGGAGTTCTAAACTCCAAATTTTCTCCCAAACCCAAAACCAACCAAACCAAGCTTATATAATGGAACTAAAACTTCATAAATATACCCAACTACCATTATTTGCAACATTTATCATCCAAATCAATCTCCAAGGGTTAATACCCAAAAATCTAACAAAAACCCTAAAATGTTAAAACATAACAATTCAATAACTATCAAAACTAATTAATCCACTTAAATCATATAATAGCAAGTAGGTAACTTGCCTCAAGCTTGCAAGAATCTGATTTGATGAAGAAGAAAGTAACAATCCAAGCTTGAATATCCAAATCTCTCTCTTTTTCTCCCAAGTTCTCTTCCTCTCTCTACTCTCTCTAGGGCTCAATTTTGTTTTAAGAGAAATGAGGGAAAATAATAAGGCTAGCAAGACTTAACCGGGCCTTAAGTATAAAATGCCCAACTCTAATGGCTAATACGCAATAAAATAAATCGCAACTACACATTTAAGCTATAACCAGTCAAAAGTGCCCGAATTACCAAAATGCAATATGGCACTTATTTTGACTGTCTCGCACCTACCGGGACTAACTACACCCTCCAAATTATCATTTGGAAATTTTATAACTCATTTTACTTCCGGTTTCATATTACACCAAAATGTCATTTTATATTCTTATGACACAGTAAATCACCACATGGATATTTTTACCTACTCATCAGGTAATCATACAACCTTTCAGTAAATATTAACCTTTCTCATATTAAATTAATGTTTACTCAACATCCATCATTTTATAATTAATTACTACACGTAGTAAATAAATATAAAATAAGCTATCAAAAGAGAGGGTTGTTACACCCTTGAACTAAATCGTTAATAGCAAGAAATAATGACACTCAAAGAGAAAGAGTTAACACTCAATTTTCAGAAGCGTATGATGATTTACTATATTCGGAGAATGAGAAGGATCTTGAAGGGTGACATCAATACTTTAAATAGGAAAGTGTAATCAGGCCCATGTGATGTCATATGTCCTAGCAACACGCCTTTTACATCATATTCATATAATGATCCTGATGAGTGAATTATTTTTATAATTTATACCCAAATCTAAGCATTTTTTGGTCTTGTTGTATTATAAATAATGCAATTTTAGAGTTGTTTTTTTTATTTCGAAGAAAAATGCAAGTTTGAAAAGAATTCAACTTAATAATGAAAATTTAGCAACTCCAAGGGGTACAACTATAATTTTAGAAACTTTATAGGGCTAAAAATTATTTTATAATGTTTATTTGGGCAATATAAAGTTCCCTCTAAAATATAGTTGAATTTCGAGTAAAAATGAAGAAGTTATGAATTTCGAGGGCTAAACTGTAAAAAGTGGTAATTGTTTAATTTTTTAAAATATCATGGACCTAAATTTGAATTAATTATAGTTATTTTATATTTTTACAGGTACTCCTGAAAAATAGTGAGGAATGGAGGTCAAACTAGGAAGTTACACAGCATTAGGGTGTAGAGTGCAAATATGACAAATATTTTCAGATGATTGCTTGGTTTAATGATAATATTTAATGAAGGTTGGGGGTCTTGGGTTCAACTCTACACAGCTCTATTTAATTTCCGTGAGCAAAAAATTCAACAGACAAGGCTGCCACGTGGCAGGATGTCACTGGTTGCATGTAAATACATGTTCCCCGCCACCACCATCATCATTCCTAATGCCTCACTCTCCGATATGCTCTCTCTCATTCCCTTCACCTTCTTGTCTTCCTTTTTTTTTATTTTTTTTATTCTTTCTTCCATCATTCTTATTTTTAATTATTTCTCGCATTATTCTAATTTTTTTCAATCTCCTATCATTTATATTTTATTCTTTTTCCCATATTTCATATTTTTTATTCTTTCTCTCATCATTTTAATTTTGTTCTTTCTCCCCTCACTCTTATTGTTTTTAATCTATCTCCCATCTTCACAAATATTCCTCACACACCCTATAAAAAGGACCATTGGGAGGCAATTTGGTGAAGAGAAGCTTGGATACAAATTTGCACATAATGTGAGAGGAAATTTGTGAGTTTATTTTAGGAACACCAAAAATAGTAAATAATTGTATTTTTATTTTTGAGTCTGGGTGAGGCATTTTGTGTTCAAGATTTAGGAAGAACTGTTTGTATTGGTCTTCAAAATTTCGGACTCCATTTTGGTACGTTGATTATTATTAATGAGAATCGTAATTTCATCTTGCAATTTTATTTTTTCAAATATGATACATTCTTAATTTAATTGCTAGGATTTGGTGATATTGAGATAATTACTTAATGCATGTTTTAAATAGTTTATTTCATTTAAATTTCCTACTTGTTCAAAAATCATTTTAATATTCTTTATTTATTAAAATAGTCATGAGTGTGATATTTTAAACCTTCTGAATTAATTATTTTTTTACATTCTTTGATTTTATGTGTTTACGTTTGATGGATTATGCTTATGTTAAATTGTTTGATAGTCCTTGATTTTGTTTGAGATAAAATGCTTAGAAGTGATAAATTTAATTCAGATTCAATAATTATTTGTACTTACGTTTGATGAAATGTGTTTACGTTAAATTGTTTGATAGTCAGTGATACTTTTTAAGGAATACGAATTTTTATCATCTAAAAAGAGGCATAAAATATTTTATTTGAACTTTCATGTTTTCTTCTTTTCAAATTTACGCGATGAGAGTCGGTATAATTTTTAATTGTAAAAGGGAAATGAGAGTTACAGTAATTAAACAATTTAACGTAAAAATTATACCGACTCTCGTAATGAATTTTAAAAGGGAAATGAGTGTTATAGTAAAAATGGCAAACATATCTAAAATCTTAGTAATCATCTCATATTCATTACGTGCTTTGTGTCACCCATTTATTATTATTTATTTTATTTTATTTTATCACTCGATCTTATTTTTACACCAATATTGTCTAGTTGGAAAGTCGATAATTTATAAAAATTAAACAATTCCTTATGGGTTCGATTCATACTTACATTAGCTACATTACAATAGCTCGTGCACTAGTTGTAATTTATAATTTGACAATAAATTTTTGGCATCGTTGCCGAGAATTTGTGTTGGATTTAAAGGTTATTGACTTTCAGACTAGTTTTACGTTTTGTGCACAATAAAACCCATAAAAATACATAAAATTACACAACCCGAAATAAGAAAAATTACTTTTTTGGAATTTTTAGAATCTTCTTTTTAATTTGTTAAAAAAATGATTTATTTTTGTTCTTAGTAAGTAGTAGTTTTTTTACTAGTTTTCTCATAAAATAACAAAAATACATAAAAATTTTGAAAAATTTATTAATGTTTTCTGAAAATTTTCAGATTTCATCTTTTCTATAGTTAATCCCTAAAAAGATTCAAAAAAATATAAAAATAAAAAAATATATATATTTTTCGCATAGTGTGTTTTTTGTTTTATTATTTGTTATGTTTTTTTGGAGATAAACTGCACTGTTAGTGCATGTGTCGTGTTATTTTTAATTTCTATTTTTTGTGTCACACTTTACACTTGTTTTTGTTGTTTTGTGTTATCTTTTAGTCACACATTCATTCAAAAAAATATCATAAGAAAAAAGCAAAAGACAAAAAATCGATAAAATCCAGACAAAAAGTAAGGGTGTGAGAGCGCTAAAGATACTTATGGAATCTTGCCACATGCACAATAAACTCTCGGAGACAACTGAACTGTAGGCGGCGTTTCCCTCTGATAGACAACAAATAAAATTTCAGCCCGACGTGAACAAATGATTGTAAAAAGTCCTTGTCGAAACTACACATCATGGATTTATTTTTGCATATCTCAATTAGCACGTCGCCTAAATTTGACGTAGGAACAAAACTCTTTTATGAATATCAGTGGTCTATTATCAAACTTAGATTATGCCTTGGTTTTGACTGATAAGGCTAGAGATGGTCGTAACTTTCTGATAAATCACTACCATTTTAGAATTAACGGTCATCAGTTGAATTCATAATTATCAAATGGTGTAAACCTATATACGGTGTTTAAGCTGAATATTGATGGTTATGTGCATCGGACATAATTAGAGACTTTAAAGGTAATTTTTTGGTTACTTTCTCTATTTTTTGGGGATATAATGACATCATACAAATTGAATACTTTTCCTTAAAAGGGGCTTATGTTATGTGCTAACTTAGGTATTCGATTGATCCAAATTGAGTATGACTCAAAGAAAGTGGTGGATCTTATCGATGGCAAAGTTAAGCCTCCTTAGAGATTGGTTGCTTCTATAAATAATTCAAAAGGCATTGGCCAAGTTTAGTTGCGTAAATTGTTTGATTATGTAAATTGGTTAGTTGTGAATTAGTGAATTGTAAATGAGTGAATTTGAAACGGGTTTAAATACAATTTTATGTAATGTTTAGTAATTTGAAATTGATGTTAAGGTTCTATGAGAAAAAACAATAAAAAAAATTAAGAGAGAAGGGAGGGGGATGTGAAAAGGAAGGAAAAAGAGAAAGGAGCATGCATTTTATGTGACTCTTATTTCAAATGGATGCACTCCACGTTTTTTATGAAAAATTCTAATTTCAAATTTTACACCTGGGCTAAAATGGAACAATTAATGAATCATTTCATTAATGAAACTAAATATAATTAATGAATCAATTTATAAATAAATTAATTTATTAATGAACAAATTTATAATTTTAAGATAATTAAACTGGGCCCTTGTGAATCAGATGTTTGGTAATTACTACTATGTTCGAAGACAAGCCAACTTAGTGGATGATGGATTAGCCACCAGGTCAATGAGAGTACTATAATTCCTTATCTTCACTCCATAAAGTTATCAAGTGTATTCTCAAAGTTCATAATGATGGTCTTCGTTCAATAAGAGTTTGTTCTATGTAATTTTTTATTAAGGGGGTTGCTTATTAAACTCCAAGCTTATTTTTCAAGTAATTCCAACTTTTCTATTATAAGGGGGATGTCTATAAATTCCTTAATTTTTAACTTCTTCAAGTCAGTTTTTGGCCTCACAAGTCCGTGACAATAACAGTTGTCACCCCAGACTTGTCACGGTCAGTGATCATGACAATCCGACAGATTTGGTGTAGTGTCAATAGTTGACTGCTTTTGTTTTATTTCTTGAGCTTGTTCATATCATTTAAGAGAGGCTATTTTTCTTTTATTAATAATATTTATGGGGTTGCTGTCCCTCTTCTCTAAGAAAATTATTCAAACTTTTTAAATGTTTTTTATTATTTTTAGATTTTTTAAAACTTTGTTTCATTTTTTTTAATACTTTTTATATCTGTTTTCAATTATTCTCAATTTTTTTATAATTTTTTTCAATATATTCAATCTTTTAAAATGTTTTATGGAAATTCCAAAGAAAATTTCTATTATTTTTTATTTTTTGTGAAAGAAATCAATATCTTTTCCAGATTTTTTAAATGTGTTTCTTTTGTAATTTAAAAAAAAAAAAAACAAGTTACTATGTAATTTTGAGATTTTAATTTTTTCCATAATATCCCAAAATTTCAAATGTTTTTCTGTAAATTTTATATCTTGTAAATTTGTTCAAATGTTTTTTTATAATTTTAATTTTATTTAAAAAAATTATATTGGGTTGGATAAAATTACCCTCGGGTGTCTGGCACATGCCCAATATTTCGTTAAAAAAACTAACGATGTTAGTGTTAGGGGGTACTTGAGAGCATAATTGTGTTGTGTATGTCTTGCATCTTATCTCTTACAAAACCAACTAAAATTGATGAATATTGATGCATATGAATCCCTTTATTTAATTCGAGTATCCACAATAATCAATTACTATTTTAGTGGTAGATAGTTTGACTAGTTCAAATAAATTTATGACAAAGTTTGTGAGTTGTTCCTTTTTTTCTAATTTGCACAAATGTTGCGGGGATGTCCATTGCGTGGTCTTTTCATCTATAAATAGGACTATTTGTACTACTATTGGAATGTAGGCAAAAGCTCCCTTTGTAATTCTGATTTATTCAAGAAATTTAAGTCCTTTTTTTCTTGCCGCAAAACATAGTTCACTTATCTTCTTAATTATTAATAGTTGTTTGATTTAGTTGGCGTCCGATTTTCCAACAATCTTGCTTTCAGAGCCTGGTTCTATCTTGTTGGACGTATTGGCATTTTTTTTTCAAAGATCGATTGTCATAGTTGAGCTCTTTGCTTAACCGAGGAGAAGTAATTTTTTTACGCTATAAGATTCATCATGTCAAATGGTATGAAGGCACTTAATCTCTCATTGTCTTTAATACCAATCATTAATGGAGAAAATTTTGAGTTTTGGAGTATTAAAGTGAAGACTCTTTTATTGCATGAGATTTGTGGGAACTTGTTGAGAATGGTTTACCATAACTCTCCTGATGTGAAGGAGATTCGTAAAAGGGATGGAATGGATCTACTTATTGTTGGAAAAATTGGACTTAAATGGGTTTTAAGAAAGTTGTCCAGAATTTTCTGGACAGAATTTTGAGCAACTTTGAGCTCAAATTTAGGTGGGACCCACACTACGAAAATTGTGGGACCATATACGAACGCGTTCACCTCCGCAAGGAGATTAACGTAGTATATTCATATGTCCAATTTCAATAAGTTATGAATGATAATTATGTCCCCAAAGTGACTCACAAAGCAATGAAAGTTAAATGAATTGGGTGTGTTTTAACTCTTGTCCCACATTGGAAGAGTAGTGGAATTTTGATGAGTTAATAACACCCCAAGTATGGACTAAGGCTTGGATGCCTTGGGGGTATCCCAACTCTTTGAAGGGGAGATGACCTAAGCTATGCACGGGTTGACTTTCGGTCAAAATTCCTCACGCGCGCGCGCGCGCGTCCGTCCGGCCGGTTCGTCTTGGGCTTGGGCTTATAAAAATCTCCTACATTTTTGGGCCGAATTTATTTAACTTTCTGGGCTTTAATTATTAATTAATTACGAAATTAATTAATAAACTGTTGGCAGTTATTGCCAACAGTCAACAGTTAATTTCGTTTAACTATTTTGGCAGTTATTTGCCAACCGTCACCTACTTTGCTATAAATACAGATGCCTCCCTCCGTTTTTAAATAATGAAATTTTTCCCTCCTCCAGAATTGCTGTCATTTTTCCCCAGAAAATTCCTGTTATTCTGTTCCGAAATTTCTTTCTCCTGCATAACATATATTGTAGTATTGTTGAGTAAAAGCCACAGAATTGAGTTCGTTGAAATTAATTATTGTTGTGCTACATAATTAATTGGGAAAATCCGTTCTATCTTGGGAGACTATATTCATCAACCTCGGAGCACATTGAGGGAATAAATTGTCTTAAGGACACTGTGAGATTCACAGGGCTCGGATTATTTCTTTTATTCTTGTTTTATTTTCTGCAAATTCAAGTAAGTCTTTCATTTCTGTAATTCTGTTTTAATTCTGTAATTATATTATATTCATAATTCTGTACAATTGTTATTTAGTAATAGTAGACATAACAATCTTAAGACAATTTATCTAGTTCTACTATTTTAGTGTACAGAATTTTTGTTTATTACAGAAATTTTTTTGTTAAAAAATAAATCTGTTTTGACAGAATAAAATGGATTAAATTACTGCCTTATTGTAGAAATTAGTAAAACAGTTTTGATATAGAAATTAGTTTCTATACTATTTTTATATTCTGTTTTAGAAATAAAATTTTATTTCTGTATTCTTGTTAAAATCTGTTTATCCAAATTTTATTTTTAATCTTTAAATTATAATTCTGTTTTGTACAGAATTCTTTTTATTATTAAAAATTAGTGTGACACAGATTTTATATTTAATTCTGTTTTGTACGGAATTCTGTTTATATTATAGTTAATTCTGAATTTTATTTGGAATTCATTTATTGTGAATTATATTTGGAGGAAATTGGTGCACAGAATTTTGTATTCTGTTTTGATTAATTCATTATATATAAATTTTATCTTTGATAAAAATTCTGTTTTTGTAACAGAAATGGAATCGCAAAGTACGAACACTACTCCTACGAAACTGATTGTCACCAACACAAGTGTGACTGCACCCGTATCTATGCCACACGGGGAGAAACCTGAAAAGTTCATTGGGGCTGACTTCAAACGTTGGCAAGGACAAATGTACTTCTATCTCACTACCTTCCAACTGGGCAGGTTTGTATATGAAGATTGCCCCTCTATTCAAGAGGGAGATGATGCTGAAAAGGTTGCTGCTGTCGATGCTTGGAAGCATTCGGACTACCTATGCCGAAATTATATTTTGGCCTACTTGGACAAGACTTTGTACCATGTCTATTGCACTATCAAAACTTCCAAGGAATTATGGAATTCTTTGGAAAAGAAGTATAAAACTGAAGATGCTGGGATGAAGAAATTTATCGTTGGGCGTTTTCTGGACTTCAAAATGGTTGATTCTAAATCTGTGATCTCGCAAGTGCAAGAATTCCAAGTGATCCTCCACGACATTCATGCTGAAGGAATGTCAATCAGTGAAACTTTCCAAGTTGCTGCAATTGTTGAAAAGTTGCCACCTTCTTGGACTTTGTTCAAAAACTATCTCAAGCACAAGCGTAAGGAGATAAATGTGGAGGAGTTGGTGGTCCGGCTAAGAATCGAAGAAGACAACCGTGAGTCTCAAAAGAAAAGTGGGAAGAATCCGATGGAAACAAAGGTCCATGTCGTTGAAGGTCCTAAGAAGAACAAACGAAAGTATGATGGGGAAGGCACTTCCAAACATAACAAGAAAAAGTTCAAAGGCAAATGCTACAACTGTGGTAAACCTGGACACCGCTCAAGCGAGTGTCGTAAGCCGAAGAAGCAAAATAAAAACAATCCTCAATCTAATGTAACTGAGGGTGTGAATATCGTCAATGATTTGGCGGATATGAATCTTTCTGCCGTTGTCTCTGAATGTAACTTGGTTGGAAATACCAAGGAATGGTGGGTGGACACTGGAGCCACACGACACATTTGTGCAAACAAATGGATGTTCTCCACCTATAAGCCTTTGGAAAATGAGGAGAACCTTTTTATGGGAAATTCCTCCACTTCTAAAGTGGTGGGACAAGGAAAGATTGCTTTGAAAATGACTTCTGGAAAGGAACTTACTCTCAACAATGTTCTTCACGTGCCTGATATCCGAAAGAATCTGATTTCTGGATCTCTCCTTACTAAGAATGGTTTCAAGCTTGTGTTTGTGTCTGATCGCTTTGTGTTGTCTAAAAATGACATGTATGTAGGAAAGGGCTACCTAAATGAGGGGCTCTTTAAATTGAATGTTCTTACTGTAACCCCTAAAACATCTGTTTCAATAAATGAAGTTGCTAGTTCTTCTTATTTGATTGAGTCATCTAATATTTGGCATGCTAGATTGGGACATGTTAATTTTGATACATTGCGTAGATTAATTAACTTGGAATTTTTGCCAAAATTCAATATTGATAAAAATCATAAATGTGAAATTTGTGTGGAATCTAAATTAGCTAGATTACCTTTCCATTCTATTGAAAGGATAACTGAACCTTTAGATTTAATTCACACCGATATTTGTGATTTAAAATTTGTTCAAACTAGAGGTGGGAAAAAGTATTTTATTACTTTTATTGACGATTGCACAAAATATTGCTATGTATATTTGTTACATAGTAAAGATGAGGCTATTAATGCATTTAAACAATATAAAAATGAAGTTGAGAATCAATTAAGCAAAACGATAAAGGCTATTAGAAGTGATAGAGGAGGTGAATATGAATATCCATTTGAGGAATTTTGTTCTGAAAATGGGATTATTCATCAAACAACCGCTCCTTATTCTCCTCAATCGAATGGTGTTGCTGAACGCAAAAACCGTACTTTGAAAGAAATGATGAACTCAATGTTATTAAGTTCAGGAGCTCCACAAAATTTGTGGGGGGAAGCCTTACTTTCTGCTAATTACATTCTCAATAAAGTACCTCACAAAAAGACTCACAAGACACCTTATGAATTATGGAAAGGTCGGAGACCTTCTTATAAATATTTACGAGTGTGGGGGTGCTTAGCCAAAGTGATGGTTCCTAAACCTAAAAAGGTAAGAATAGGGCCAAAAACCGTGGATTGTGTATTCATCGGTTATGCTACTAATAGCAGTGCATATCGATTTCTAGTTTGTAAATCTGAGATTTCGGACATTCATGTAAATACGGTTATTGAATCGAGGGATGCTTCATTTTTTGAAAATGAATTCCCGAGCTGTCCAGAATTTTCTGGACAGAATTTTGAGCAACTTTGAGCTCAAATTTAGGTGGGACCCACACTATGAAAATTGTGGGACCATATACGAACGCGTTCACCTCCGCAAGGAGATTAACGTAGTATATTCATATGTCCAATTTCAATAAGTTATGAATGATAATTATGTCCCCAAAGTGACTCACAAAGCAATGAAAGTTAAATGAATTGGGTGTGTTTTAACTCTTGTCCCACATTGGAAGAGTAGTGGAATTTTGATGAGTTAATAACACCCCAAGTATGGACTAAGGCTTGGATGCCTTGGGGGTATCCCAACTCTTTGAAGGGGAGATGACCTAAGCTATGCACGGGTTGACTTTCGGTCAAAATTCCTCACGCGCGCGCGCGCGCGTCCGTCCGTCCGGCCGGTTCGGCTTGGGCTTGGGCTTGGGCTTATAAAAATCTCCTACATTTTTGGGCCGAATTTATTTAACTTTCTGGGCTTTAATTATTAATTAATTACGAAATTAATTAATTAATTAATAAACTGTTGGCAGTTATTGCCAACAGTCAACAGTTAATTTCGTTTAACTATTTTGGCAGTTATTTGCCAACCGTCACCTACTTTGCTATAAATACAGATGCCTCCCTCCGTTTTTAAATAATGAAATTTTTCCCTCCTCCAGAATTGCTGTCATTTTTCCCCAGAAAATTCCTGTTATTCTGTTCCGAAATTTCTTTCTCCTGCATAACATATATTGTAGTATTGTTGAGTAAAAGCCACAGAATTGAGTTCGTTGAAATTAATTATTGTTGTGCTACATAATTAATTGGGAAAATCCGTTCTATCTTGGGAGACTATATTCATCAACCTCGGACATTGAGGGAATAAATTGTCTTAAGGACACTGTGAGATTCACAGGGCTCGGATTATTTCTTTTATTCTTGTTTTATTTTCTGCAAATTCAAGTAAGTCTTTCATTTCTGTAATTCTGTTTTAATTCTGTAATTATATGATATTCATAATTCTGTACAATTGTTATTTAGTAATAGTAGACATAACAATTATTTTACAATAGGATGTGAGGGAATCAATTTTTTCTTGTATTTTGGGTGGAGCAAAATCATGGCTAGAGGGGACTATTTCAAGGTGAGAGTAGCATGGGGAGAGTAAGGTAATTACGGTAAAGATTCAATCTTTTCGAACATATTTTAAGATTCTCTTTATGAATGGTAATGAATATGTGGAAGATTTTTTACTCGATTTTTTGTCATTATAGATTAGATGAAATCATTTCGAGAGAATGTCATTGACAAAAAGGTTATCGAAACAGTTTTGAGGAGTCTTTCAAACAAATTTGATTATGTACTCACTGTCATTGAACCGTCTAAAGATTTATTTGTTTTCTCTCTCAATAAACTAAGAAAGGTTGAACTGGTCGTCGGAGAAGAATATTGAACAATCATTTCAAACTAAGGCGGAAATTTATAACAAAGGAAAAATTGGTGACCTTATGCACGTCGATGCCAAGGTGGAGATGGTTATCATGGTCGCAGAAGAGGACGAGGTATATTTGGTATGAGTCGTTCAAATGGTGATAAAATGGAACCATGGTCTTCATAATTGTGGTAGAAGGAATTATGGTAATCACAGTGGTGATAAAAGAAATCACAAGCATAACTATATAGGGAAGTAATGCTATTTTTGCAATGGTTTTGGGAAGACAGAGGTGTACTATTGGGAAAAGGTAACATCACCGAAAAAAAATAGGAAGAATGTAATTTGTTTCTTAATTATTTGAACCCCAAAGAAACTAAGGCTAACATTTGTTTTCTCCATAGTGGATCTAGAAGAATATTAGAAGTTGCAAGTTCGGCTTGGTTATGGTAAGTAAGTACAAATTAAAGGAAATTGTACTATTGCAAATAGTATAAAATCAAGTACAAAGAGGATGATTCATGGTGTCTATTATATTCCTAATTTAGCTTATAATCAGCTAAGTACAGATGAACTTATTCAAAGAGGATACTTTGTTTTATTCTACGGTGATATATGTGAAATTGGGAAAGGAAAATCTAACATACCTCGTATTAAGATTCAAATGAATCAAAACAAGATGTTTCCTCTTTACCTGCGTTGACTACTAATTTTAATGATGAGTCAAATTTGGCATTTACGATACTGTCACCTTCATTAAAATGGGCTGAAAAGGTTAAGTTACAAAAATATGGTGTTTGGTTTTCCATCTATCCTGAATGTTTATAATGCATGTGAAGGTTGTATGTACAAGAAGAAACATCGTTTGTCATATCCTATTGGTAAAGATTGGAGAGCCAAGATGCTTCTTCAACTAGTTCATACAGATATTTATGGACCAACCAATACATTATCATTAAATAAAAGTATATATTTTATGTTATTCATTAATGATTTAACTCGTATGAGTGGGTTTCATTTTCTTTCTTATAAGTTAGAGGCATTTGAAAACTTTCAAGAGTGTAAGGTGTTTGTTTGAAAATAAAGTGTTTTTTTTAAATATCCGAATAGATAGAGGGGGTGAGTTTTTGTATGATGAATTTGCATTTTTTTTTCCAAGAAAAATGTTATTCACAAACAACTCACGATACAGTGATCTGCAGAGAAAAATGGGGTCGCCTAAAAGAAGAACAAGCAGGGCCGGTCCTGAGATTGATAAAAATTGACAAGGCCCCGTGCAAAAATTGTAAAATAGGCCCCTTTTACCTGTATTGATATAAAAAATGAGCCCTCAATATATAAGTAATAAAAATGGATCAACGGGAGGCCCTGTGCGATCGCTCACTTAGCACATGCTCAGGGCCACCCCTGAGAACAAGACTATTGTGGAAATGGCTAGAAGCAAGTTGACTGGAAAGCACCTAGAAAATGTTTTTTTGGCCAGAAGCAATGGCAACATCGGTGTTCCTTTTAAATATATCTCTTATAAAAGTTATACATAACATGACTCCATATGAAGCTCGGTGGAAGCGAAAGCCCAGTGTAAGGCATTTGAAATTTTTTTGGTTGTGTGGCTTACTCTTTGGTTCATTCTAGAAATCACATTAAGCTAGATAAGAGCAAAAAAATGTTTCCTTGTTGGGTATTGTGAGGAAATAAAAGGTTATCATTTGTATGATCCTAAAACTAAGAATTCCTCAAGATGTTATATTTGATGAAAATAGTTTCTGAGTTATAAAGAAGGAAAACCGTAGCATGTGTTATTTTTGGAAGACGAAGTTGAGCCGACTTATTCAAATGACACATGCATGACACCCCACACCTCTCCATCAATAAGATATTTTGATGTGCCTTCTCCCAATGGTTGTTGGATATTATGAATGCAAATACAGAAATGGAACTCTTTATATATCTCAAAATGTCAACATCAATACAACAATGTAATTTCTGAATAGTCACTATAAAACTTCAAGGCGTGATGTCACTTTCCTAAATACAGTATTTGCCCCACACGAAGAATTTCGGTATACAAACGGGAATCAGCAAATCCGTACCCAAGATACAATGAAGCACTTGCACTGTCTGCAACTTGTATATTTGAAGACAGCCCTTGGATGTAGCAGCGAAGAACAGTCAATCAAGTTCTTATTCTGTTTATGTGCACAAAACAGAATAAGAGAATTTGTATCTCCTGAAAATTGTAAGAGAGTAATAGCAGGGTCTGGAAATCTGAAATTGGTTTTTGTTATCAATGTAATTCCGTTTTTAGGCAGCCTTTATTTATAGAAAATGAAAGGCTTTGTCTTCAAGAGTCATGACTGTTGAATTAAGTCATTTCCGAACAGGTATGACTGTTAATTACCAACAGTCTTAAGTCCTTTCCGAACAGGTATAATAATACCGAATCGGTTTTGCACGGGTCAACCAAAAAGTGACCGCGCCCGAGCTACCGCGATCCGACCCGGACGAATCCCGGCAACCCGCTACCACTGCGGACACGCGGCGTGTGAAGTGCAAAGTGCGCCACTAGCGCCTCTACAGCCCACTGCCCCGCACCCGCACGCACGCGCGCGCGCGCGCGCGCGCGTGCGTGTGCGTACGGTGCTTCGCACCGTATTGAGGTCTCTTGAATAGCCTCTTAAATGCTAGATGAATTAACTCTTCATCTTCCATTTGTACTTATTAAGTGTACAAATTCTTAACATTTTTCCAATGTGGGACTCAAAGGTTGCCCACCCCTTTTATAGCTTAGTGGTGACACTTAGCTTTGTACATTTTCCAATGTGGGACACTATACCCTTTTATATTTGGGTTAGCTTCCCACCTCTTCCTCACACTTCCAATGTGGGACAAGCTCTTAAGGCTTTTACACCCAAAAAACTCTTACTCTCTTATTTTAAAAATCTCCAACATGGTTTAAATACCGAGGGAAACAAGATCTTTTGGTGTGCCTCCACATAAGTATCGATCTTTGAAAAATATTTACGAATCATGCACATTTTCTCCTATGATTGAAAAACTTGTGAGTTATGAGGAGGTACAAGAAAAAGTAGAATGGGAAAAGTCTATACAATAAGAGTTGGCTGCAATTGAAAGGTATGATACATGGGAGATGGTAGACTTTCCACTAAGATAAAATTCAATTTATGTGAAATGGGTCTACACGGTGAAGTATAATGCAAATGGAACTGTGTAATAGTTTAAAGAAAGTCTCATTGCCAAGGGGTATGTGAAAAAACACGGGGTACATTTATTTCATACTTTTTCTCCACTTGCAAGATTTGGAACATGTAGAATTGTTTTGGCGGTTGCAGCTCAAATGAAATGGAATGTATTTCAGTTTGATGTTAAATATGCATTTCTTAACGATTTCTTGGAAGAACGCATGTATCTTGATCAACTATCCGAATTTGTTATTGATGATAAAGTATATAAATATAATAAGGCTTTATATGGACTAAAACATGACCCAAGAGCATGGTACAACTGACTCAACTCGTACCCATATCGTAATGGTTTTCGTCGAAGTGATAGTGAACCCACTCTATATGTGCAGGTAAAGAATTCTGATATTTTCATGGTGCATGTTTATGTGGATGATATTATTTATTATGTATCTTCAAGAATTCATATCAAGGAATTCCATGAGAGTATGATGTATGAGTTTTATATATCTGATTTAGGTTTGTTGCATTATTTTCTTGGTCTTCAAATTCAGCAAATTGGTGATGGAATTTTATCTCTCAAGAGTATTGGAGTTTAAATGAGAACTATATGGTTATATTAGAAGAGTGAAGAAAAAACAGGAGATATGTTGGAGAAAACAAACTTGTTCTTAAAGAGAGAAGTGTTTTTTTGTATTTTTCAGCAGAGTACTACATAAAACATGGGTGATGGGATATATTTATGTGCTCGGATTTTTCTACTAACTAGACACATTAATTGCCCTACAAAGTAGGTACAACAACTAGACTTTAGCACCACTTAGGCACACATTAAAGGCACATTAATTACCCCTACAGCAGCCCCTACAGCAGCTATGCATTAATTTTAACACTCCCCCTTAATGAATTTATTTAACGCCCATAATTTCTCTAAGAAAATAAAATTTGTCTTTGGGTAGAGCTTTGGTGAAGATATCTGCAACTTTCTGTTCGGTCTTGATATATTTTAGTTGAATTTCTTCATCCTCCACGGTCTCTTTAATGAAATGATACTTGATTGCAATGTGCTTGGTGAGACTATGGTAGACGGGATTTTTAGTCATTGCAATTGTGGATTTGTTGTCATAAAGTATTGGGGTAGCCTTTCCTTGCTTTTCACTAACATCCTCCAAAATTCTTCGTAGCCACATCGCTTGTGAAGTTGCCAATGATGTCGACACATAATCGGCCTCAGCAGATGATTGCACTACCGTTTGTTACTTCTTTGATGCCCATGAAACTGCTCCGAAGCCAAGAGAAATACATACCCGGAAGTAATTCTCATGTCATCAATAAAACCATCCCAATCACTATCACAAAACTAAAGTAACTTTATCTCAACATTCTTCTTATACATGATGCCAAAATCAGAAGTTCCTTGGATGTACCTCAACACCCTTTTTGCCCCCAAAATGAGTTTGACTCGGCATGTACATGTACCGAGATAATAAACTAGTAGCATATATGACATCCGACCTCGCAGCCGTCAAGTACAACAAACCTCACACCAAACTTCTATAAATAGATGTATCAAACTCTTTGCTTCCATCTTCTTTCAATAATTTTTCATTCACCACCAAAGGCGTAGCCACCGATTTTCAATTCATCACTTTGAATTTTTCAAGAAGGGTTTTAGCATACTTCTTTTGGCAAATAAAAATACCATCTTCTTGTTGATAAATTTCAATCCCCAAGAAGTAATTTAGAAGACCCAAATCACTCATTTCATATTTTTTTTTCATCATGTCACATTTGAAATCTTCAATCATTTTTGCATCACTACTGGTAAATGCTAAGTCATCAACATAAAGAGAGACAATAAGAATACCTGTTGCCCCTCTTCTTTCGATGTACAAGGTTGGCTCGCTTTTACTTCTTTGAAAGCCTCTTTCATTGAAGTATGCATCAATCTCACTATACCATGCTCGGGGAGCTTGCTTCAAGCCATACAAGGCCTTTTTCATCTTGTATACCTTCTTTTCCTCACCTTTCATCACGAATCCTTGAGGTTGGTCAATGTACACCGCTTCATTTAACACACCATTCAAGAATGCAGATTTTACATCAAGTTGATATAAAAATCAACCTTTTTGAGTGGCCATGGCAACAAGTGCTCTAATTGTGTCAAGCCTTGCCATGGGTGCAAATGTCTCTTAAAAATAAATTTTGGGTTGTTGAGAATACGTATTTGCTATAAGTCTTGCTTTGTTCTTTTGGATTGAGCCATCCAGATTAACCTTGCTTTTGTAAATCCACTTCACAACGTTGACCTCTTTATTTTTAGGCCTCTCCACCAATTTCCAAGTCTTGTTCTTCTCAATAACCTAAATTTCTTCTTCCATTGCAAGCTGCCAGACTTTTTCATTTTTAGCATCTTAAAAGGTCTCCGGTTCAACTACCCAAAAATTACAACTACCATACACATCACTTAGACTTCTCATTCTTCTTGGAGTTGAGCTTGGAGATGAGGAGTTTGAGCTTGATGGAGAACTTGAAGATGATTGTGGACTTGCATTTGGTCCTGCATTTGGAGACATTTGAGAAGCTTCTATATCTTCCTCTTCATCTTCTTCAACGCTTTGGGATTCTTCATTAAGGGTGATAACTTGATTTTGGGATTTTTTTTCCTTTCTAATCCCAAAAAGCTTTCTCATCAAAAATCACATCTCTACAAATAATCCCTTTGTTCCTCTTCAAGCTAAAGAGTCTATAGCCCTTTGATTTTGAGCTATACCCAACAAAGATGCATTTTTCACTACTTTCATCAAGCTTATGTCTCACTTCTTTAGGGACATGAGCAAAGAAAATACAACCAAACACCCTCAAGTAGTTCATAGATGGTTTTCTTCCACTCCATGCCTCAAATAGAGTTTAGTTTTCTACTGCCTTTGTAGGGAATCTATTCATCAAATAAATCTTCGTATGAACCACTTCGGCCCAAAAAATATATGGCATCCCTTTCTCATGTAACATGGATTTTGCCATTTCCTCAATGGTTCTATTCTTTCTTTTCGCCACTCCATTTTGTTGTGGAGTATACCCAACCGTTAGTTGTCTTTCCATTCCAATATCTTCATAAAATTTATCAAACTCCTTAGAGTTGTATTCTCCACCTCTATCACTTCTCAAAATTTTCAAGTAGTGACCACATTGTTTTTCAACTAGTTTGTGAAATTTTCTAAAAATGGCTTAAACATCTGATTTTTGTCGCATAAAATACACCCAAGTCATCCTTGTAAAATCATCAATAAAGGTAATGAAATATTTGTTATCGGCATGAGAAGTGTTCTTTATTGGTCCATACACATCGGTATAAACAAGCTCCAATTGTGCTTTAGCTCTCCATGCTCTCTTCTTTGGAAAAGGCTCTTGGTGGTGATTTTCAAGAGCGCATCCTTCACAAACTCCATTTACTTCTTGGATGCTTGGCAACCCATAAACCATGCTCTTTTGATACAAATTCTTCATGCTTTGAAAATTCAAGTGACCATATCTTCTATGACATAGCCATATGTCGTCAACCACATTCATCTTCAAGGCCACATTCTTTGAGTATCGAAAAGTGAGAGGAAAACTTATATTCTTTTCCATCTTGATTTTTGCAACAACTTGTCTTCTCCCCCGTTTATTAAAAATTCTACACGAGTCTTCTTCAAAGAGAATAGTGTACCCATGTTCCGCAAGTTTCCCAACACTTAACAAATTCTTCTCTAAAATCGGAACTAGTAACACATCTCGAATATACTTTGTTCCTTTATTCGTCTCAATGGATACAGTACCCTTGCCCTTTGTTTGGACTAAGGCACCATTACCCATCTCTACTTGAGAATTAGAATAAGTATCCATAGAGGTAAAAATATTTTGATCTCCGGTAATGTGATTACTACACCCACTATCAAGAAACCACAAATCATTTCTTTTCTCCGATTCACTTTGACAAGGAAAAAACATATTCCCCTCACATTCTTGCTCTTCAGTGAAGTTAGCTTGTTGATTGTTCTTGGGCCGACATTCTTTTTGAACATGCCCAAATTTCTTGCGATTGTGATATTGTGGCTTTTCTCGGAACCAATAATCTTTATCAATATGGCTACTTCTCTTACATATACTATACTTTTGTTGATTAAAACTTTCACTACTTTCTCTTCTTTCAAAATTATTTCTACCTCTTCCTCGAGTGTTTCTTCCTCTTCCTCTTCCTCTTCCATTTCTTCCACCTCTTTAAGATTCACCTTTGGGTTGATCAAAACGTGGTTTAGCCGCAACATTGAGCTTAGATTGAAAGGCACTCTCAAAAGATTTTTCAGAATGTCTACTCAACCTTTGCTCATATGTTTTAATGGAACCCATCAATTCTTCAACACTCAAAGAATCTATTTCTTTAGTTTCTTCAACAATGGGCTCATACTTTTTCGATAAACTAATCAAAATCTGTTTAATAATTCTTTGATCAGAAAGTTGTTCCCCGTATGTTTTCATTTGATTCACAACCTCCATTAATCTAGACAAATAATCTTTCAATATTTCCACATCCTTCATCTTCATATTCTCAAAATCTCTTCTTAAGGACTGAATTTTAATAGCCCTTACCTTCAAATTACCTCTGAATTCTTTTTGTAAAATATCCCACGCCTCCTTTGCTTTGTTTGCATTGATGATTCTTGGAAATATTTGAGAAGAGTGCGCGCGCGTTTAATTAGAGATATTATATAATTAACCTCAGTTTTACCCAATTAAGTCCTAAACATGCATCTAGGTGTGATTGAATAAGATGATGAAACATGCAAGAACATTCAAACAAACACATGTGAGGAAAAATCCCCCAAAGTGGCAAAACCTTTTATTTTCACTATAACATTGTAAGGAACGGTTACACGGCTTACAGTAAAAATACAGTGACACGGAAATACCTACGGGTGTCGGTTCTGTAGTCGACTGCTGAAACTTTCCCTTTCTAGGAGGGCCGCAATGAAGAAGGACGGTCTTCTCCACAAGAGTATGAACAAACATAAGGTTGTGTTCTTGGGTTGCAAAGGATTCACAAAGGTATGAAAAGTTATGTGAATCAAACCATGAGTCTTGGAACTAAAAAAGGTGAATACTTAGAGTATTTAGGATTCTTAAAATCGTCTATGAAAGTCTCACAAAACAAATCCCCGGAGATGGTTTATAAAGAAAACTCTGATCCTGTAAAATCTCAAACTGATCTGTTCAATTTTATCAGAAGCGGATCGGTTCGGTATGGAGGCGGATCGGCCCGACCTCGGATCGGTTCGTTTTTTTGAAAGGGGCTCTTCGATTTGACTTCGATCCGGGGTTCATTGTTTATAATACAAAGCAGATCGGTCTGGAGGTGGATCGGTTTGTTTTTAAAAGGGGCGGACCGGTCCGGTTATGCAGAAAGCAATTTCCAAGTTTGAAGATGTTTTTTGATATTCGGATCCGTTGATGTAGATTCGATCTTAAATTTCTTTATCTGTGTAACGGTGTACGACATACATAAAGATAATTGACAAAACTGACCTTACAAATATCCCCCTATGTCTATGCCGGTACATACGTAAAAAATATTCGAATTATCAAATATCAAATTGCCTATACAAATCTACACTTTCATGAACCCAAAACTGGAAAGATACAAATGAGTAAGTCTTTATCGTTTTCTCTTCAAATCTTCAAGACTTCTCAAAGCTTTTTGAAAGAAAGAACATTTGTGTATATTTCGTCGTTGTTGTACAAGCTCCTTTGAATCAAAATTCTTACATACCTACAAAATATAATAAACTCAAGTGTAGAGTGGTAAGTAAGGAAGTCAATCCACTTTCTAGGGGTAAAGCAAATGGAACAAATTCACATGTAATTCATTTTTTATTTTCTTTTTGGGCTTTTGTACTTTTCTAATTTTTTTTAGCTTTTTCAAATATTAAAACAATAGGGTGAGGTGAGGTCTAAACTAAACTAAAATGAAAATAACTAACTAGAAAGTGACTAAAATGAATAATAAAGTCTAAACTAAAATAAAAGATAAAGTGAGGTAAATAATTGTTAGAACAATCAAGGAGTGGGATTACACCACAAATTTTAGTTATTCTAATTAATTAATTTAATTATTTGAATTCTCCCAAATTAATATCAAAATTACAAACCAACTCTCGTTGCAAGTGTAATTATAATAGTAATATTTTAGAAAATTAAGTTTAACACCCCACAACTCTAGAAAAATAGATCCACACTCCTTTTAATTAATCACCCGCTAGGATCGATCGATTAAAATTCATGTAAATCTTAGAAGTTAAATTTAGAGTTGAAGTGCAAGTTATAATACCCCACTTAAGAAACTCCTATCTCTAGTTCGAATCTAAAATGGGTATTATAATTAGAATTTCGATTTTCTCTCTAAAATCAATTACCCTCTCTCGAGGCGTAAATCTAAGGGTGAGGGATCAAATTAACAATCAAAGGAAAATTTCAAATAATCAAACTAATTAAACTAAAATAATATCAAGTAAGGTTTTCCCCCCACCCCTTGAAAGGGTTTTAGCCTAACATGGTATGAAATATGACAAACTAATATTCAAAGGCATAAAATAATAAAAGAAGAGAAGAGAACAATCAAACCAAATCTCTTTGATTAAGTTGAACTCCAATCCTTGAAATTGAAGCATACACCTCTTAATTGATCATCCAAATGATTTGAAATATCCACTCAATTAATTCTCAACAATATTTAATCTCACAAATATCTAAAATAAAAAAAAGGAAAAACTATATACAAAGGATAATTTTATCTACAATTCTCTCTCTAAAATTCCTATCTCTAAGAGCTCTAGATGGGTTTTCTAGAACTAAAAAAAACTCCTTTATTTGAGGTCTTCATCTTCTTTTTATACAAGGCATGTAGCATGGGGGGTTAATTTGGGTATTTGATTTAAGTGTGCATGTGGTTTGGGTGTGTCATGTGGATGAGGGTGGTGTGGATAAAATCTGATTTGTTTTATGGGGTATTTTAGGAAAGTGGGTATAAAAAGGTGGTTTGAGGGTATTTAGGGTAAATGGGGTAAAAAGGTTTTAAGTGGGTTCATTAGGCATGTGGAATTTGTTTTATTTGGTTTTGTTGGTTTGGCTTGGGTTTGGAATTTACAGGTGGAAGAATCGTCAAATGGGTTTGGGAGTTTCATAGGTTGAAATGGGTATGGATTTGAAGAAGGGTTTGGAGATGGGTTTGAGATTGGATGGGAAATGGGTTTGGGTTTGGTTTTGAAATGGGTATGGGTTAAAGGGGTTGCACCGGAGCAGGAGGTCTGAGGTGGTGATCGCGGGGGTCACCGACTGCGGCGGTGAGGACGAGAGGCAGCGGGTAAGGGCTACCGGAGGTGGTGGTCGCAGGGAGAGGGTTCCAGTGGGTCCGAGTGCTCGCCAGTTGGGTCGCCGGGGGTGAGGGGAGAGTCGTCGAGGTGTCGCTGGACGTCGACGGCGAGGAGGGAATGCCGATGGTCGGAGTAGTGGGAGGTGATGGAGTTTTAGGTGGTAGAGAAAGAAGGTGGTAATGGGGGTTTAAGAAAGGTTTGTGGTTATGGAGGCATTTGAGAGGAGAAAAAGTATGGTGGTGAGAGGTTGAAGAAGATGGTAGGAGGGATAAGGTGTGGTGAGGGTGTAAGGAATATGGGTGAGGATGAGGGTGTAGGATAGATTAGGGTGTAGGATAGTGTGTAGGTGGGGTTATGTGTGTGTGTATAATTTGAACTCCTAAAAAAAGACTCAAAATAAAATTAATAAAAATAAAACTAAAACTAAAAAAAATAACATATAAAATCTAACTAAAAATAAAACAAATTAAAAAGTAAAAATTGAAAAATTGAAAAATAAAGTCCTAAGCTTAAATAAAAATTAAAAGAAAAGAAAAGAAGTGAAAATTTAAAATCTAAATGAAAATCAAAGTCCTAAAAAAATATAAAATATAATAAAACTAAATTCCTAAAAATTAATCCTAATAAAATTAAATTAAATTAAAAATCAATAAAAACCAAAATAAAACAAAACCAATCCTAATAAAAATTAAATAAAACTTAGAGAATACTAAATAAATCTAAAATAAATCCTAAAAATAAAAATGACTCAAACTAAAAATCTAAAAAATTATAAAAAGACTCAAACAAAACACACACGGTCTTTGGGGTAGGTTAAGGCTCGGGTTAGGGTACGGGAGAGGGAATTAGCTCCATTTTAACTGCAATTGGCCTTGAAATGTAGCTTTTGACACCGCAACTGCAGTTAAGCCCGCATGTTGAACAATTAAGCGCATAAGACCCATATTGTCGAGAATTAGCAACAAAAGTGCGTCTATTTGGGGTATAAATAGTACTGTTTTGGGTGCTTATCACACCACCCCCAAACAGAGCGTTTCTAGTCCTCGAGCAATAAGATAGAGAGAAAGAGAATGATAAGTAACCAAAAGTGTACCACTTTCGCGGGCACTTGCGATTGCACTTAGCATGTGCAACAAGCCTTTAAACCTATAGATTGCCCTACAGGACGAGTTGTGTCTCGTGAGGGTTTGCAGGGAATATACCCACAAAATTCTTCATTTGCAAAAATTTATTGAAGGGAAGTCGATTTCTTATTAGAAGTAGAATAATCGCGTAATCCATCACAAGAAAAATATTTTCAGAATTACAATCTAGAATGTGTAAAAAGTTTAGCTAAGTAAATACTCAAGGCACATCCTTCCTAGAACTCAACGTGTGTAGTGTGAATCAGTCAAAACGGATCGAGTATCATAAGAGTAATTCCTAGATTGCCTTTTCAGATTCAATGCTTCAACTTCAAATCTCACTAGATATATCTCTCTCAAACGAACTCTCGAGATTAGGGTTAGTGTATCGCTCTTGTGTGTGAGGAGGTGAGTAAATGTAAGCAAGTTCAAACGTCTCACACACACATAAGAAAGAACGAACAATTTGAAAGAAAAGTGATCTCATGAAAGAATGCTAATCACTATAGTGAGAATGTCGAGTTATTCACCACGTCAACTATCATTTGCCCGAACACCTAGGGGGACATGTATGTATATGGGTGAGGGGAAATGAAATGGGATGAGAAGGATATGATATGTAGGATAAATGGGATGATGTAGGTAGGATAGTATGAAGGATAAGGATGAATGATGCATAAAAGATGGATGGATATGTGAGAAGAGTGTATACTTTTAGGCACAAATGTCTTTATTACTAACTACAAACTCTCTTTTTCTTTTCTTTTCTCTCTTTTTTTCTTTTTTTTTTCTATAGTTTGCTATTTTTCTATTTTTTTTTTCTTTTTTCTTTTTCTTTTCTTTTTTTTTTCCTTTTTTTTTTGTTTTTCTCTCACTTTTCAAACCAACACTTAAGACATTTATATTTGAAATCACACTCTTTTATTTGAAAATGAAAGATGATGTATGAATGGAATGGGGTGTGTATATGGATGATGTAGGGAATATGGAAAAGCATGAGAATGTAATGGAAATATGATATGGGGAAAAGTGGTAGGTGTATGGATGAAAATCTAATATTCGGGACAAATTTCAAGTCACGTGTTTCTTACAACTCGAAAGTGATGTCATTCTCAGTGATCAAGCCAAATTTTAATGAAGGATAATAAGATCATACAACAATTAAAGTGCGGACCCAAAAGAAGTTGAATCAACTTGTGACTCGGAGATTGCGTAAGACACTCAAAAAGGGTGAAAGGCACAAATCTCACAAGCTAAAGTCTCTACTAGTGATCCTTAAGATTCTCTTGGGAATTGTGGTACTCCTCAACTCTAAACCGTAGTGACATGATAAGTGCGCAAATTTGTTGAGTCTTGAAATTCATGGTGCAAAATGCCTTGATACGTATTACATAAGCTATTAGAAAAATATAAATCCTCTAGTTTGATTCCTAGACTTAAAAAGATGGATGATTGAAAATTCATCAATGATTGAGATGAAAGAAACTGCGCGAAATTTTAAAAATCAGGTTCAAAACTCAAAATTTTTCAAAAGAGGTATGATTTTGATAAAATTCCCCACCCCCAAACAAAAAGGAACATCGTCCTCAATGTTAAGTAAAATGATTTTTAAAATTGAGAACATAAGGTAGGAAAAAGATTACCAGAATGAACCGCTAATGAAATGGAAAGATGTAGCCAAGAATAAACCTGAGTAATAAGTGAGAAAAAAAAATGTACAAGTCTATAAGCATGATAGAGCATAGGGTGATGTGAAACACCACCCCCAAACAGGATGAGACTAGTACAAGAAACAACGGGCTGCCTCCCGATAGCGCTAAGTTTAACGTCTTCAGCCAGACCGATGGGAACTCACCCAAAAAGATGATAAACGAGGAGAGAACGGGGTGGCAGAAAATTCGGGGGATAAGAATCACCCCCAAACAAGACTGAAGCGTAAGTCTTGTTGGAAACAGGCTAAAATGGTCAATGCACTTGTATGGCAAAGTGCATCACGCGATGCAAAGTATCGGTGGACCATGGGCGGGTGGGTATTAGGGTAAGGGTGAAGAGGTGTCGGTCACGGGCCTTGTTGAGCCGGAAGGTGAGGGCAACTAGGGCCCTATAAGCATAGTGCTCTAATTGGTGAGGAAGGAAATATGGTTTGGACATAGGAATGGGGTGAGGCTCATAAAAATCACACGATCGTTCTATGAATGGGCGATGGTAATGGTCGCGCCGTGACAAGCCAGGGAGTTGTCGATGGGAAAAGTCAACACCACAAGAGAGTGGTGTGCATGGAGGAACAAGCTCGATGTCACAAAAGTAGAGAGTATCACCACATATACTCTCGTAGGTGGGGGATAGTTTTAGGTGAGGATCTAAAAATGTAGATGGAAACATGAACTGTGTAAAATCAAGATCCAAACCAGGTGGTGGGGTGGAAGGGATAATGGGTGGGTCAGGTGGGATAAATGGTGTATCGGGTGGGATAAATGGTGTATCGGGTGGGATAAATGGTGGAGGAAGATGATCAAACTCAAGCGTGGGAGACACACACTCATTGGGAGGAGTAAATGAATACTCACAATGGAGTGTGGTTTCTAAAGATGGGGTGGTCAACTTCTCCATAATAGTAGCATTGGTGATTGTGGTGGATGGGTAAAACGAGGCACCAAGCTCAGAGATAGAGGAATCACTAGAAATATCAGGCTCAAAGGGAGCCAAATATGATGGGACATCATCCATATCCGGATAGTTAGGGACTATCACGGATTCTATCTCGGGAAATTGGTGAGAACTCATAGCCGGAGCTAACCTAAGATAAATTGGTTCCTCGGGAACACAAGGATGAAACTCGATAGGTGTAGACTCGGGCATTGTTTTGGATATAATGGGAGAGTGAGTGGGAATAGGAACCGCAAGGTGGGGTTCATTTGGACATGGTGAGATTTGATCAGGCTCACTATCGAAAGGTAAGTCAACACATTTGTCGACTTGGGACCCGGACCATGGAATGGTCTCAACTTCAAGATTCTCGGGAGGATAGGATTGGTCACACTCAAAATTCGTGTCACAAGATGACACATCATTGTCACACTCGGTGGCAACGATGGATGGAGCCATGGGAATATCCGACTCTCGCTCACACTCCAATTCATTTAAACGTTGTTCAAGCCTTTGGAGAGCTTGAGTTTGAATTTGAGTGGCTCGCTCTTGCTCAAGGATGAACTTTTGCAAGAGGGTTTCGAGAGTGGATGTGGTTGAAGGTGTTGGTGGAATGATGGTTAGTGGCGGTGGGTGAGGTGGACACAACTTGCTATAATCGTGAGTGTATGGAGAATACTCATATGAAGTGTGTGGGGTGGGGCCAAGTGCATCATACACGAAAAGATTGCTTTCGTGATGGACAAATGGTTGAGACTCATGGGGTGCGTAGTGAGGGAACTCATCGTGAGCGGGTGCACAAGGTTGCCATGATGACTGTGGGAACGTGTGAGGATCCACAACATCGGGTTGGGATACGTATTGCGTGGAAGGGTGATCAGGCCTCCACGAATAACTCGGGTACTCACACAACTCGGGATTAGGTATAGCGGGATAATGGGCTGAGATGGGTTCCGGAAGAGTGTCATATGGATACACATGGTCCGTGGTGGGTTCAGATGGATATGGAATGTAAGGGCACTCATGGGACATGTGATCGGCATAAGAACAGTGGGTGCACAACAAGGGAGGAGGCACGGTGACACTTGACACCGAGGGTAATGGAATAGGAGGTGAGTGCATAGATGGGTCAAGAGTACCAACAGTACTTGTGAGAGAGGTGAAATCATGAAGAATACCATAAAGAGACCGCTCGGGATCACTCTCACACGTGTCACGTGTCAAGGGAAAATGACCAAAGTAGCCCCGTAAAGGACGTTCCTCCTCCATATGGAGAGAAATATTATTTTTTTTATTTTTTGAAATTTTTTCAAAAGGAAAGAAAATATTTTTGGGATTTTTCTAAAAATAAGGGAAGAAAATATTTTTGGATTTTTTATTTTTTTATAAAAATGAAAGAAAATATTTTTGGATTTTTGGAAAAATAAAGAAAGAAAAATATTTTTGGATTTTTTTTTTTTTGGAAGAAAAGGTGGGGAAAATATGGACTCTTTGAATTTGGTACGAACTAACTAAAACCGACTACCGAAAAATGGAATTGGACACACACACAAGTCAAGAAAAATTCCTAACTAGCACATAGCCAATTTTTATCTTTAAATTTAGTGAGAGGGTAGTCAATTTTTAATTAAGTCCGCGGGCGATAAAAATCACGTAAATCTGAGTGATCGCCTTTGAAAAAATTTCTCCTAGTGGGCTACCTAGTTGATTGATTTTAAATTTAGTGATGGCTAGGGTAGCACACAATGATAAGCGAGTGAGTCGGGTGATGAAATCCCTTCTCGTGAGTGACCGGGTGTAGGTCTTAGTAATTTAATTCATCACACCATTCAAAAAAATAAATGCGAGAATAAAATCACACAAGAGAATACAATTGAATTGACTCGCTAACAGGAGAGGCGCGAGGGTGTAAGAAATGTACCTCCCACGATTTTTAAGCCGTGGGGTGCCAAAAAATTTGAGTCGACCGGGGGGGGATCACGCCTATCTCAGTCGTCCCCGGGAGTCCTACCGACCCATAGTAGAGAAGCTTCTAAATCCTCGCCAATGGACGCACTCTCTCTACCTTGTCTGGTTTCCCTATCACGCTTGGCTTCAATTTATTACAAATTTAAATGGAAAATAAATGGTGTCCTATGCACCGCAATACAAGCCAAGATAATAAAGTCCTAATACAAGCCTTCTAATAGAATGCAAAAATGGTACTAAAATGAAAAAAAAAGTACAATATAAATGAATCACAAAATGGAATCCGCTCCGAGCTTCACAATCCCAAGAATGGCAACGACGCCATTTGATAACGTGACTTTTGCGTGTGGTCGTTATTGATGAAAGCCAAGTTAGTCAATCTCATCAGGGTGTGCAATATATGATCATCAGTCTTTGTACCTACACACATGAGATAAAGCAAATACCAAGTGACGTATTGAGTTTGAAATGAGATAAACATATATACCAAAAAATAGATCTCATCATCTCAAAACTCCAAACTCCCCCATAATATGATAATTATTTCTCCCCCTTTTTATGACGTCCCCAAATAGACAAATGAGAAGAAAAACACTAACACGCAAAGCCGGGGTGTCACAAGGAAATAAACTTCTATTTTTGAATTTTTTAAAATTTTTTACACATAATAAACAACAAAGAATCACACCATAAAAGAACACAAAAATAACCAAATCGATGATAACGTCAATGTAGGGATGTGATCAAATTCGATAGGAAAATCAATGCATACAAACATGACATATGTGCACGATGCATATTGGATACTCCTAACGAATGAACTCAAAATCGTCCTTTAGGTTAAAAAGGTGGTAATATGAGGCATTGACTCAATCAAATCAACAAATCAAAGCGCAAAGTGATTTCCACACCAATAACGTCCAAAACTATTTCATGTTTTTCAGGACGTTCAAGGAACTGTGAACCCGTTTATATTCTCCAACCAAACTCCCTCAGATTTATATTTTGAATAAAGGCTTTCTAAATTCTCAAACTTTGGAGAATTGATGGAGAAACCTAATGGCCCATATTTGGCATATATTGCTTTTGATTGCCTTTAATGTTTTCGGGCTCTTTTAACCTCTTTAGACCCCAGATAATAAAATTCCTCAATTTTTTAGGTCCTTTTTAACGGTGGCTTAGAATCGCAAAGGCTAAATGAACCTTTCGCAGCCCTTCCCCATTTTCAAATAAACACACAGTCTCACCAAAATGGTTTTTACATGCATTCCAATCTTGTCAAGTTTTATCGCATATTGTTAGTTGTATAGACAGAATTGAGATGGAAACACTCAAGCCAATATGTGATAGACAAGTACAATAGTCAAATAAAGTTGTGCATGTGTGCAATAAAGGAGGTAGGAGTCAAACATGTAGAAAGATATCACTAATCACATCTCAAAGACTCCAAACAATGTAAAGCACATGGATGAAATGATGTCGCGTCTCAAATCTCTATCAAATAGTCACATGGATAAATGGAATGAAATTGTTACTTGGCTATTGTTGATACCAAAATTAGTATGCTGATGTGGACGAATAATAAGAAGACACGTGTCAATCTACGTGACACAATAGCAACGAGGAAGTTCATTCCCCCGACCAAGTCAGACTCACTCCGAGCAACAAGTACACTCTGAGGAACTCCAGCTCTCCGAGGAACTCCAATGCTCCGAGGAACTCTTGAACGATGAGAAACTAATGCGGTTCGTGCTGCATCTCGACCACAGCATTGATTGCCAGATAATCAACAGTTCAACTATTCATTGAATGCTTATCATCTTGACGCACACGTTTGAAGAGCATTAAATGAATTACCCTTTCATATGTGGATCATTTAATGTAACACCCTTTCATGTACAGCCTAAGGGCTATAAATACCTTGTATCACCCTCATTCAAAGGGACCAGAATTTCTTAATAATACTTGTAATCGAGAATTCCCAAACACTCAGCAATAACATAACAGTGGACGTAGGCCATTCATATAAGGCTGAACCACTTTAAAATATTCTGTCTCATTTATTTATCTGTGATTAAATTATTAGAGTGATCTAATTTTTTACATCAATAGATTGGCGCCGTCTGTGGGAACGATTGTTATTATCGTTTTTCACCAAAAATCATTCATCATCAATGGCAGATAATCCGGAATCCAGCAATCGAAACGCTGGAAATGCTGGAAATCCTCCAAATCCCTCTGCACCTCCAGATCTGGCTGGGATTCTGACGAATCTAGCTCAAGGACAAACCGCCATGCAAGAAACAATATGACAACTCATACAGACCCTTCATGGCGATGCACCTGCACGTTCGGGACAGCAAAGTGGTCAGAGGCAACCCTATTTACTATCTTCACGATCCAGGCGTACTGAGTCATATCGTAATGAGGAGTCTGATGATTTCTCTAATCAACCTCGGCGAACTTCGTCAATAAGGGCTACAGATACTGATCAACATAGAACTCTCTCTCCAGAAAGACCTAGTGCCTTGGAAAGACTGAGTAGGGTTTCTCCTTTCAGTCGATTAGGCCCTAGGAGGAATAGGATTCCACCTAAGACCATGTCGAGGAGTTTTCGACAACCATCAGATCTCAGAGAAGGATCAGCACAATCACGACCAGTTGCTCGTCAAGATAGATCTCAGGAGGCCACTTCAGAGCAATCAATTGCTCGAACTAATAAGCCCGAGGAGGGAAATGATGCGTGGAAGGGTTCCATTCAGCGGTTGGAGGATAGATTGGGAGAAATGGCTAAGGCGAAGAATCCCCTACAACGAACTTTTGTTCAAGGGACACCTTTTGTCCAGGCCATTGTGGGTTTTCCTACCCCGTCAAAATTTAAAGCCCCTGTGGTGACCCCCAAATATGATGGAAAGACAAATCGTGTTCTACACATAGAGCAATATCAAGCTGCTGCCGACATCTATGCCGTCCCCGACGAGATGAGATGCAGAGCATTCTCAAGAACTCTTACTGGATCTGCCCAGATATGGTACAACGATCTTCCTCGGGGTAAGATTTCAACTTTCTTTCAGTTGGCCGAGTTGTTCATCGGCAATTTCTGTTTTGGAGCAAAGCCAGTAAAAAGAGTAGCACACTTATTAAGTGTTAGACAAAAATCTGGTGAGAATACTAGAGATTACATAACTCGTTTCAATAACGAGAAACTGGAAGTCATAGATTATGAAGAAAAGACAGCAATCACCGCCTTGATGAGTGGGTTGTTGCCTAATAAGTTGTATTACACTTTGTCCAAAGATCCACCTACAACTATGTCAGAGTTGATGGCGAAAGCGGCCAAAATCATTAATGCCGAGGAGGCTATGGCTGCGAAGAAGAATATGGATAAAGAAACCAAGGTGGAAGACGACAAATCCAAGAAGAAAGAGCATAAGGGGAATGGCGGTGACAAGCATTCCAAGAATAATAAATCGTCATGGGAAGTCCTGAAGAAATTCGATAATTATACTCCTTTGAAAATGGGTATTAATCATGTCTGGGAAGAAATCAAGAATAACGAGGAAGTAAAGTGGCCAAAGAAACTGAGGTCAGACCCTGACCTGAGGAACAGGGATAAATATTGTGAGTTCCATAAGGATCACGGCCATATGACCAAAAATTGCATAGCTCTTCAGAACGAGATTGAAACACACATCCGAAGAGGGAAGCTAGCGAAGTATGTTGATCGGGGAGGCGAAAGAAGAAATAATGATCGAACTAGAGAAAGGTCTAGATCTCCTCGTCAAGCAGAGGGGAAAAAGAAAAGGGATCATGAAGATGATACAGAGGATGACCCCGATCTTCCCAAGAAACCAAGGCAGCCAGAACGAGAGGTATTTTCAATACGCTTTGGGTCATTTGATTGTAATGTCATTACAGGAGGAGATGCAGGAGGAGGAGACCTTACTGCAGAAAGAAAGGCTTACCTTGGAGAGGCTCAAGCTTGCTCATATATTCAGCGAATAAATTTGGCTGAAGAGGATCGCCCGAGGAAGGTAAACAAAGAGAAGCTGGTCATTGGCTTTTCAAAAAACGACCTGGCAGGTGTTCTTTACCCTCACGACGACCCTTTGGTGATCAAAATGAGGATGAAAGAAGTAGTGATTTCAAGGGTGCTGGTAGATAATGGTAGTTCGGCAGACATCATGTACTATTCATGCTTTGACAGTTTAAATTTGAAATTATCTCAATTAGAACCTTATCACATACCTCTATTGGGTTTTGCTGGCGAGAAAGTTTTTTCACTTGGGACGATCAAGTTGGATATATTCATTGGAACTTGGCCCGCTTGTCGAACAGAAAGAATACGCTTCTTTGTGATGGATAAGAATGTGCAGCCAGCTTACAACATCATCATGGGAAGAGTTGGTTTGAAGAAGTTTGAAGCAGTTCCATCTACAGTACATCAGTGTTTAAAATTCCCTACAAATTTCGGAGTGGGAGTTGTGAAAGGTGATCAGAAAGTATCTCGGGAATGCTATTATTCGTCTGCCGAGCAAGAGGAGCTTGAGGAGTCAAGGAAAAAGACTACTACCTATCAGGTGGATGAAGGTACAGAAATTGAAACACTTGATCCCAGAGATGAATCCCAACTTGTAAAAGGACAGGTGGTGGAATCTACAAAAAATGTTATTCTGGACGACGAGCACCCCGAACGAGTAACCCAGATAGGTTCATCATTGGATGTTTCAATAAAACAGGATTTGATAACTTTTTTAAGAAACAGAAAGAAAACTTTTGCATGGAGTCATGAAGACATGCCAGGAATAGATCCAAACTTCTTATTCCATGAACTCAATGCGAATAAGGAGATCAAGCCTGTAAAGCAGAGAAGAAGAGTATTTAGTCCCCAGAAGAATCAGGCTTTACAAGAGGAGGTCGATAAGCTCCAGAAAGCCCAATTCATTGAAGATGTGAAATATCCAGATTGGTTAGCAAATGTGGTGATGGTAAAGAAGAAAAACAATAAATGGAGAATGTGTGTTGATTTCACTGATCTCAACAAGGAATGCCCAAAGGATCACTTTCCATTGCCCAGAATTGATCAACTAGTGGATGCTACCTCGGGACACGAGCTGCTCAGCTTCATGGATGCTTACTCTGGCTACAACCAGATTAAAATGAAACCTGAAGACAGGGAAAGCACTTCTTTTATTACCCCTAGGGGAACTTATTGTTATAATGTTATGCCTTTTGGTTTGAAAAATGCAGGTGCGACATATCAACGGCTGATGAACAAGGTTTTTGCCGAACAAATCAGTTGCAATATGGAAGTCTATGTCGACGATATGCTGACAAAGAGCAAAAAAGTTGTTGATCATCTAGTTGACTTAGGTCAGACCTTTGATCAACTGGATAAATACCAAATGAAGCTCAACCCGGCGAAGTGCACCTTTGGAGTACGAGAAGGAATGTTCCTCGGGTACATCGTCAACCAGCGAGGCATTGAGGCAAATCCAGCAAAGATCAAAGCTCTTTTAGGGTTGCGATCTCCAACCACGAAGAAAGAGGTGCAGAGTCTTACAGGACGAGTTGCAGCGCTCAACAGATTTGTATCCTGAGCAACTGATAGATGCCTCCCATTCTTCAAAACACTTCGAAAAACTTTCGAATGGAATGACGAATGTGAAAAAGCCATTCAAGACTTGAAGAAATATTTGGAAGCACCTCCATTGTTATCCAGGCCAGTAATAGGAGAGAAATTGTACTTGTACCTGGCAGTATCAGAGAATGCAGTCAGCTCGGTATTGATCAGATTGGAGAATGGAGTCCAGAAGCCAATTTATTACACAAGTAAGGCTTTCTGAGGTGCAGAGATCAGGTACCCAAAGCTGGAAAAATTGGCATTGGCATTAATTGAAGCAAGTAGAAGAATGAGGCCTTATTTCCAGGCCCACACCATCGTCGTGTATACCGACATGCCATTGAGACAAGCCCTTCATAAGCCAGAAAAATCAGGGAGACTGATGTATTGGGCAATAGAGCTCGGTGAATATGATGTTGTGTATGAACCCAGATCTTCATTAAAAGGTCAGGCTGTAGCAGACTTTATAGCAGAATTTACATATCCTGATACCCCCGAGGAACAAAAGTTGCTCGCTGACCAACCTGTGGATGTTACAGGATCAACAGACATAAGTCCAGATCAACTCCGGTTGGTAAAAGGACTTGTGGATGTAGAAAGATCATCAAATTCAAACCCAGACCAACTTCGGTTGGTAAAAGGGCGAGAATAGATGGTCGACAAAGAGCGAAAAATACCAGGGGAGGATGAAAGGAAATAGCAGATATTTCACCGAGGAACTCTATCAGATAAGAAATTTGAAGACGAGTTACCTATATGGAGATTATATGTAGATGGGTTATCTTGCACAACGGGTTGTGGAGCAGGGATTGTTTTGAAAATCCCAGATGAGATTGACATGGAATATGCCTTGCGATTCCAATTCAAAGCCTCCAATAACGAGGCTGAGTATGAAGCCTTGATAGCAGGTCTTAATTTAGTAAAGATTATGGAAGCGCAACAAGTGATGGTATTCAGTGATTCTCAATTAATTATGAATCAGATGATGGGAACATATGCAGTTAAAGGATAATTAATGGTCAAGTATCATGCAAAGGCGATAGAGTTGTTGGCAGAATTTGATGTCATTCAGTTGATCAGAATACCAAGAATGGAGAATGCACAAGCAGACGCACTGGCCCGACTAGCATCAGCTACTCGTACCGAGCTGCGAAGAACGATACCAATTGAAGAATTAGAAGCTCGGAGCATAGATGAAGACCTGACGACGAATGTTATTACCCTTGATTTAAGACCATCTTGGATGGATCCCATCAGGACATATATTGAGGAGGGAGAATTGCCGGAGGATAAGCTCTCTACAAAGAAATTGAAGTTTAAAGCTGCTCGTTATGTACTAACTAATGGTGTTTTGTATAGACGAGGAATTATGGCAGGTTTGCAAAGATGTGTGCATCCCTCCGAGGTGAAGGAATTGATTGAAGAGATCCATGAAGGGTCTTATGGAGCCCATGTAGCAGGTCGGACACTTTTGCAAAGGGTGATGACACAAGGATACTACTGGCCAATGATGAGGGCTGATTGTATAGCCTATGCTAAGAGATGTGATAAATGCCAACGTTTTTCCTCCATCCGACGAACTCCACAAGCATTATTGACACCCATAACTTCCCCTTGGCCTTTCGCCATGTGGGGAATGGATTTGGTAGGACCAATGCCAACGACCCGAGGAAGATTCAAGTACCTCGTCGTCGCAGTGGATTATTTTACTAAGTGGGTAGAAGCTGAGCCTCTGATTGATATGACATACGAGAAGGTGTACCAATTCGTTTGGAAGAACATCATCTGCCGATATGGTCTCCCTCATGCCTTCATCACAGACCATGGAACACAATTTGATAACGAGGAGTTTGCCGCCTATTGTCATCAGTCAAACATTTTGAAGGTTCATTCAGCACCAGGCCATCCTCAAAGCAATGGGCAGACTGAAGTGACGAACAGAACATTATTAAATGGTTTGAAAAAGAGGCTAAGTGAGGCTAAAGATAATTGGATTAATGAGCTACAGTCAGTATTGTGAGCTTACCGAACAACTCCCAGAGCAGCAACTGGAGAATCACCATATATGCTGGCATTTGGAAGTAAGGCTGTAATACCTGCCGAGTTGGGTCTTCCAACACACAGAGTGCTGAATTTCAATTCCCCAGTCAGCGACTTGATGAGGAGATTAGATTTGGACATGCTCAAGGAGGTTAGAGAAGAGGCAGCCATTAGGAATGCTGCTTATCAACAACGAACATCCCTGTTCTACAATAAGAGGGTGAAAAAATGTGACTTAAAAGAAGGAGATTACGTGCTAAAGAAGGTCATTCAGAAGCACAATAAGTTGGAAGCAAACTGGCATGGACCTTACCGAGTTACTGCAGTTGTCCAACCAGGAACTTACCGAATAGCGACTCTAGAAGGAGAGGAATTTAAGAATGCATGGAATGCTGAACACCTACGCAAGTATTATCAGTGATGTAAAATGTAAAGCAATTTCATCAATATGAATAAAATGATGATGTTTCTCCATCTTCTTTCTTGTTATCGAAAGTTTTTCGGGGAATACTAGTGTACAACACTACGTTGTTCAGCAATAAAAGCAACACTGATAGTTCAAACCCACGACCAACTCCGATTGGTAAAAGGGCGAGAATAAACTATACTCCTTTGGTTAGGAGACGTACACTAGCGTGACTAACTCAGGTTGGTAAAAGAACTAGTGGACATGATAGTTCAAACCCACGACCAACTCCGGGTTGTAAAAAGGCGAGAACAAACTATACTCCTTTGGTTAGGCGGCGTACACTAGTGTGACCAACTAAGGTTGGTAAAAGAGCTAGTCGACATGATAGTTCAAACCCATGACCAACTCCGGTTGGTAAAAGGGTGAGAACAAACTATACTCCTTTGGTTAGGAGGCGTACACTAGTGTGACCAACTCAGGTTGGTAAAAGAGCTAGTGGACATGATAGTTCAAACCCACGACCAACTCCGGTTGGTAAAAGGGCGAGAACAAACTATACTCCTTTGGTTAGGAGGCGTACACTAGTGTGACCAACTCAGGTTGGTAAAAGAGCTAGTGGACATAATAGTTCAAACCCACGACCAACTCCGGTTGGTAAAAGGGCGAGAACAAAAGATGATCGATGAAAGGACAATCTCGGTTGGTTAGGAAACAAGACATGCTCTCAAATGCCAACTTATGTTGGTCAGGAAGTAAGATTATCTCAAAATGCCAACTTATGTTGGTCGGGAAGTAATTTTATTACATAAAAGTTCCTCGGAGAACAAATATTCCAAACTGAACCAAGTGTAGTTGGTCGGGGATAAAAACCCACTAACTGTAGTTGGTCGACGAGGAAAAATCTTTGACCTTGGTTGGTCGGGCACATTTTATGAAAAAGACAAAATTTACCAAGTATAGCTGGTCGGGGATAAAAACCCATTAACTATAATTGGTCTACGAGCTCAACTTAACAACCTTGGTTGGTTGGAATAATTTTTAACATTTTTATACTCATTACTTTATTATTAAGTGATCGAGCAACATTACTAATACTTGTAATTTTTTTTATTACGAAGTTGGTCGAGGAACCACACAATATTGTTATGCAAGCATAAATATAAAGTGTTTGACAAGCACAAGACAATAGCAATACAGATTTGCAAATAGAAAATGAAAGCCTTTCATTAAAATTCAAAACGAATTACAAGTTACATATGTGTACTAACTATTACATTGAGATCCCTACTCTATTGGTTTCTTTCCCTCTGCTTTTGAAATAGGTTCCTCGCCAGCAGGCGGATCATTTAAAGTCTGAGGAGAGTTAATGAAGTTCAAGTCCTTCAGCATCCTAACGTTCATCACAGAAGGTGTATCCAGTAGATGCTCGGGATGAGATACCTCGCTCTGAGAATGAAGATTGTAGTCACCGAGGTATTTTGCAATTAAGCTCCGAGGAATGGCACGAGCTGGGATCCATTCCATGTCCAATTTATAAGGTGGCACAGGCAAGTCTAGTAGCCCAGGAGCATGATAATCCCATAAATAATGGCCCTGCTCTAGTTTTAATACACCCAGGGCGTTGAACCATCCCTATTTATAACCTTCATTATTGGCATTTTCAAGGCGAGCATCCAAGTGATAAAGGGCCTCATTGTAGCCTGCCATCCAGAACTCACGAGGTTGTTTGTGGAATTGGAAAGTTATTCTCTCTAACTACTCATGAAGGCTCTTGGCAAAAACATCCTTATTCTTCAGAGCAAACTTTGTCGAAGCAAGTTGATCCTCCAGAGTTTGGATTTTCTTAGACATTTCAGACAAAGCCCGATCTTTTGCATTCAATTGGAACGCTTGAGTTTCCAACGTTGATAGAGTACGAGCTTCTTCAATATTACGACTAAGAGCTCTTGATCCTCCCCGAGCAGGTCGCGAACTTGGTTCCTCGACAACATTCTGAGCAGCTCTTCCTCGTCCACGAGAACCTCTTCCTCGCCCCCGAATAGCAGTAGAAGTACCAGATCTTCTCAATGTATCCAACTCTTGCCTTAATTTGGCATTCTCAACCTCTAGAAAGGAAAATCCCTCGTCAGTCACTGGGATTACAGCTATTGAAGAAGATGCTGCAGACTTATACTATGCCAGCTCTTTCTGCAAATTATTATTTTCTTGCTCTAGAAGCTCGGCAATCTGTCTACAAGCTTCAACTTCACCCCTTAGGGTTTTATCCCTGACATCGTACCCAACAAGGATCTTTTTGTGGCCTATCTCGGCAGAAAGCTATTGATACCTCTTTTCATACCCCTCGTGCAAAAGGGCAGTAGATTCCTTGTACTGAGTCTGAAGATCTTCTAAAGTATATTGAAGCTCCTCGATCATGTCATAGTAAGCCACGTTATTGGCCACAGCTCGATCAAGTAAGTCCTTCAGGTATTGATAAGCTTCTACAGCCTGCTCTGAAGCATCATGACCGAGGATGTCAGTGACTTCTGATACACTCAATTCTGTGTGACCAGCCTTATAATATTCATGGCATTGCTGCATCAACTTTGTATCATTGGCAGATAATAATTCCATTCTAGCCACAAACTAGTAAAGAAGAGAAGGCAAGAGTTAATAAAAGAAGAAGACAAAACATCAACAACGCAGAGGAACAAAAAGGTAATTTTATTACATCATCAAAAGGAGTACAGCGTTCAGAATACAGAGTATAAGAAAAATAAAAACAGAAAGAGAATACCGAAAAACTTCACACCTTTTCCTTGTCTCCCAAGACTTTCTCGGGAGGCTGGGACGAGGAGCTCGGTTGCTCGGTGGGAACAATGAGTTGATTGGCAGAAGTTGAGACTTGTTCAGGAGGAGCAGGCAAAGATGAGATCTCCTCGGTGGCTGTCTGATTGGGTTGAGGAGCAAGGACTTGATCACCTACTATCATTGAAGACTCCTCGGACGCAGCTTCATCTTCTTCCTCATCTTCAATTACAGGAGGGGGGCCAGGAAGATGTTGTTGAAATAGTTCAGAGTCTTCGCTAACCTTCAGTTCCTGCAGGGCAGCAACCCAACCATCTCGGAAGTATTTCAAACTCCCATACTACACCTGGGTCATCATTGCAGCTACCCCCCTATCCCATCCTTTGTCCCAACCAGTTCGAAATTATTTTTTCACAGCCACCTTTCTTTTCATTTTCTCCGAGGAGAGCTTCTCGGATAGAAGATCCTCGGTGGTTTTTAACTTGGCCTCCACCTCCTCCTTCTGGCGATTTACTTCTCGCAGAAGGGTCAGCTCTTCTTCTGCCGATTTCAACTTATTTTCAAGCTCCCCAAAGCTTGTGATCTTTTCAGCATATTTTTTATTCTCCCTCTCCAAGTCTCTCACCTTATTTCCCAACTGTACCTTCTCTGCTTCAGACGCAGCCAAATTTTTCTCCCATTCACCCCTATCCTCGTCGTATTTTTGACGGGATTCCTTCAAAGATTGGGCCAAGCCCCGAAAAGCATCCTCTACTCCAGACGAGGAGCTAGAAGCCTTGAGTGCTTCATCTTTCTTCACTATGGTGTTAAAGCAACTCACCAGTTGTAAAAAGAAGAAAATAATAATAAGTCAGTGCCGAGATACATATATTGACTGAAAGAAAGAAAAATTCAGGATAAGAGAAACTTACTGAAGCAATGTGACGAGTAGCTAGGGATGTCAGCATATCCCTAGACATATTTTCTTCAATTCCTTGGACTTCAGGAATAGTCCAAGTTTTTACCGAGCTCATTGCAGAACTCGGGGGAATAATGGTTGGGACACCAGCTCCACTAGCTTGGAGCTGGGGAATGGTCTCAGTCAAAGTGACCGAGGAGGATTTCTTCAATCTCCTCAGTGGCACTTCAGCAGTTTTAACCAAAGAACTTTTGGTGGTAGAGATGGCGACCACTTCCACGGGTGCATTTTTCTTGCTCGGAGCCATTGGGGCTTCTCGGCAGCCTTCTGAGCAGCAACAGAAGGGGCACCATCTACTTTATTTGTCCCCTTTGGGACTTCAGCCTTGTTTCTTTTTCCATCCCCAGCAGAGGAATTCTCCTCGAAGATAGCAGGAACTCTTCTCTTGCCCATCTTCTGACTTAGAGGAATGTGAGATTCTGGTGAAGATTCCTCAAAAGCTGGCAATGGGTCACTAATGCTGACCACAGGACGAGCAGTAAAGGATGATGTGTAGCTCCTGTACTGCAACAAATATGAAGCAGACCTGATGTGCTCGTCTGCAACTCTTCGATGCAAATTCCAGATATGTTTCAAATGTTTAATATTTACTTCTGATTCTTTTGGAGTTTTTCTCTTACAGTCAACTGCAAACAAATACATAGTGAAATATCAGTCATACATTTTGTCAAACACAATGAAATCTTAATTTCAAAAATAAAATAAGATGAAAATAACCTATCCCATTGTCATATGGGGGGCATCTGGGACCTTCATATACTTCATCTCCAACCAAAGGGGTATGTTGCCAATTTTTGATAACTACCCCGTGTTCAAAATAATCCCTGTTTGCATCAGGGAGGTTGACTACTAAGGCCCTATTCAAAAACCTAGTTTTTAAATAAAAAACATTGTCTAAAACAGCCCATCTATAACAGTACATAATCTCAGGAATTCCTATACGAGTTCCATGAGTTTGATTTAACCTATACACCCCATTAACTATTCTCCATGTGTTGGGGGCTATTTTTGTAGGGACAACATCGAAATACTGACAGAACTCTAAACACAAAGGTTTTGGTGGAAAAGAAAATCCACATTCAGCAATAAATAGGCTAGGGAACCAATGTCCCTCAGCCAAATTAAAATAATTTGAAGGCTCAGAAAGACTCTCCAAAGTTACCCAAGAAGGAATAGAAAAGTCAGAACGGAATTTCTTAAGAGATTCGATAATATAAACCATGGTGAATAAAAAGAAATGAAGAAGAAGGAAGAAAATCTTACAGGAAAGAGGAGATATGTTGACAAACAAACGAAGAAAGGGTTGAATGCACAAGAGAGAGAAAAGCTATAGAAAACTCGAAAGCAGAAATTGAAAAGGTAGAAGACGATGGGATTGCCTCTGAAGCTTAAATACTTTTCCTTGGGAAACGGCGAAAGAAATTATTACAAAAAAGAAACTATTACGCTACCGGCGGCTAAAAGGACAAAAAGTGCACGAAGATCGAAGCGCTTATAAAAATGCAAAAAGGCGGATTCTGTGAATTTGGAAGGAAATTCAAATACGAAGAAAAGGCTCCTAAAACCCAAGAAGGTCATTTAATATTGTCATATACCGAGAAAGAATGTTCCATACTCCTCAAAGTTCGAAATATGAAACATTGGGAGCTTCTGTTGATACCAAAATTAGTATGCTGATGTGGACGAATAATAAGAAGACACGTGTCAATCTACGTGGCACAATAGCAACGAGGAAGTTCATTCCCCCGACCAAGTCAGACTCACTCCGAGCAACAAGTACACTCCGAGGAACTCCAGCTCTCTGAGGAACTCCAACGCTCCGAGGAACTCCAACGCTCCGAGGAACTCTTGAACGACGAGCAATTAAGGCGGTTCGTGCTGCATCTCGACCACAGCATTGATTGCCAGATAATCAACAGTTCAACTATTCATTGAATGCTTATCATCTTGACGCACACGTTTGAAGAGCATTAAATGAATTACCCTCTCATATGTGGATCATTTAATGTAACACCCTTTCATGTACAGCCTAAGGGCTATAAATACCTTGTATCACCCTCATTCAAAGGGACAGGAATTTCTTGATAATACTTGTAATCGAGAATTCCCAAACACTCACCAATAACATAACAGTGGACGTAGGCCATTCATATAAGGCTAAACCACTTTAAAATATTCTGTCTCATTTATTTATCTGTGATTAAATTATTAGAGTGATCTAATTTTTTACATCCACAACTATATTAAATGCTCATCCATAAAAGGTGCAAATAAAATACAAAAATATTTTTGTTCTTTTCTATAATTTTTATAAAAACGAAATTTTTTTTGGATTTTTTTAAAAAATAAATAAATATCTGTACAACAAGACAATAATACATATAAAACAAACTAGCAATAGGAGGCATATGATATGACCATGAAAAAGCATCATATCCTAGACACAGACCAACCCCTCAGTCAACTGTGCAAATTCCCAAAGACTTCCTAAAACTCTTAAATCTAAGGGCTTCTAAAGGTTTCGTGAAAATATCAGCTAACTAACGGTCGGTGGGAATGAAACTCAGGGATACGACCTTCTCCTCGACTAATTTTCATATGAAGTGCTCGTGTAACCTGATGTGCTTTGTGCGCGAATGTTGGAATGGATTGCGGGATATGTGTAGTGCACTCGTGTTATCACAGGAAATAGTCATGGTGTCCTATGAGATCCCATAATCCTCCAACATTTGCTTCATCCACAAGAGTTGCGTGCAACAACTCCCGATGGCGATGTACTCAGCCTCCGCGGTGGACAAAGAGATGGAGTTTTGCTTCTTGCTCAACCAAGAAACAAGAGCAGAACCAAAATAGAAACACCCACCAGAAGTGCTCCTACAACCATCTTCATCCCCGGCCCAATCGGCATCCGAATAGGCGGACAAACGGTCATCGGTATCAAAGGAATACCAAATACCATATAAGAGAGTCCCACTCACGTATTTAATAATACGTTTTAGAGCGAGTAAGTGTGACTCTTTCGGGGACGCCTGATATCGCGCACAGACTCCAACACTAAAGGCTATGTCGGGACGACTGGCGGTCAAATAGAGAAAACTACCTATCATACTCTGATACAAGGTTTGCTATACGTCCTTGCCTGAAGTGTCCTTACTAAGCTTGATAGAAGTACTCATAGGTGTACGGGCATGCATAGCGGAGTCTAACCCAAATTTTTTCACAAGGTCTCTAGCATACTTGGATTAGGAGATGAACATCCCATCTTCTAGCTGACGAACATGGAGACCAAGGAAGAAAGTAAGCTCACCTACCATGCTCATCTCAAACTCACTTTTTATCTCCTCCTCAAAGTGGTGAGCATACTAGGAGCATGTGGATCCAAAGACTATGTCGTCCACATAGACCTGGGCAACCAAAATAGCATCGTCATCTATCCTGACAAACAACATCATATCAACTCCCCCTCTCTTAAAGCCACGGGCTAAGAGATAGGAAGTAAGCCTTTCGTACCAAGCATGAGGTGCTTGCTTTAAACCATAAAAGGCTTTCCTTATATAGTAGACGTGCTCAGAGTGCTTGGGGTCTTTAAACCCTTTCGGTTGTTCCATGTTAACCTCCTCCTGTAGAATGCCATTCAGGAATGCACTCTTGACATCCATCTGATATAACTTAAAGCACAGATGACATGCGATGGTGAGTAGTAAGCGGACGGACTTAAGCCTCGCAACAGGAGCAAATGTCTCCCCAAAGTCTACACCTTTTATCTGTGTGTAGCCTTGAGCGACCAACCTAGCCTTATTTCTGATTATGGTACCATTTTCATCCCTTTTATTCTTGAATATCCATCTGGTACCTATCACATTAGTCTCACTAGGTTGGGGGACAAGTTCCCAGACATTATTCTTTGTAAACTGAAGCAACTCATCCTGCATAGAAGATATCCAGTGTTCATCCTTGAGTGCTTCTTTGTGATTCTTGGGTGTTCATCCTTGAGTGCATAGCAGATATCCAGTGTTCATCCTTGAGTGCTTCTTTGTGATTATTGGGCTCGACTTTGGACGTGTATAAAAATGCCTAACAACGTTCTCGAGCTGAGCACCAGTCTTGACCCCTAAAGTGGGATCACCAACAATGGCAGAAGGATCATGACTCTTACGAACCCAAGCAGGTGTGTCCCCTAGCACAAGAGTAGGGTCCACAGAGTGTGTGTGAGGTACAAGTAAATTACTGCCAGAAACATCCTCATCCTCACACTGAAGGCTAGAACCAATAAACACTGAAGGTTCGTCATCTTTGACGGTGATGTTTATTGATTCTATAATCTTAGAGCTCTTCACTTTGAAAACCTGGTACCCTCTAATATTCGATGAATAGCCTAACAGTATTCCCTCATTGCTTCGGGAGTCAAACTTTCCTAATTACTCTCTGTCCCATAGGATGTAGCATTTACTCCCAAAAACACAGAAATATGCAAGGCTGGGTTTCTTGCCCGTCCACAATTCATAAGGCGTCTTAAGTGTATGTGGACGCAGGTAAACCCTATTCACCGTGTGGCATGCAGTAGACACTACCTCTGCCCAAAATCTCCTAAAAACCTTAAGACCTAGAAGCATAGATCTAGCCATTTCCTGGATCGTCCTATTCTTTCTCTCAACAATCCCATTTTACTCAGGAGTCTTCACAGCATAAAACTCATGTGTTGATCCCCATGCTATCACCGTACAGGTCTACCTTTGCTTCCTTAAATTCACTGCCATTGTCACTACGTATGCTGTTAATAGTGACTCCGTGTTGATTTTGCAGGACACGGCACTTGGTTGTTAAAAAATCCACAGCATCGGATTTCTCCCTCAGAAAACCTACAATCGAGTATCTGGAGAAATCATCCACCATCACGAGGATATACCTCTTACCACCCAGACTCTCAGTACGAGTAGGACCCATAAGATCCATGTGAATAAGCTCAAGTACACGAGAGGTGGTAATGGAATGTAACTTCCTATGGGGGCTACGAATTTGTTTTCCCAACTGACAGGGTCCAAAAATCGTCGAAGTTGAATTTCCAAGTGATGGTAAGCCACGTACTAGGTCCTTTTTAGCTAAACGAGTTAGATCTCTAACGTTCACGTGACTTATACGTTGGTGCCACAAATCTATGGGAGTGATTGGGGTGCTGTTGTAGACAAGTGAGGATGTGGCCTCAGTCCCATATCAATTATCCTTTGTCCTCATCCCTCTCACTAAAAGTTTACCGGCTTGATTATAGATATTACATGCATCCCGATCAAACTTTATGGCAAAGTCAGCGTCACACAGCTGGCTAATGCTGAGAAGGTTTGCTTTCAAACCTTTGACGTACAAAACATTCTCTAGCTTAAGAAATCCTGGTAGCTCTACAGTACCACGTCCTACAATGCTAGACTTGCTCCCATCTCCAAAGGTGACTCTACCATCCTTATAATCCTCAAGAGAAGTAAAAAATGAGGCATTACCTGTCATATGTCCGGAGCACCCACTATCAAAATACCACTGTGAGGTATTATGTGCTTTGAGAGCGACATGAACAAAAAACGACTTTTTATCTTTCTTAGGTACCCAAGAAGCGGTGACTTTTTGTTTACCTTTGTTGTTATTGGTTTTAGCAGGAATGTGAGAAGCATTCACTGACGGCAAAGACATCCGTCGAAATTCCTCCATCAAACTCTGTGAAGTGGCAGCAAAAAACTCAACTCTCTCTCTCATACTGGTAAAATCATCAGTATGCTGTGGTGGAGCAGTAGTACGTCGTGTCCGACCCATACTATAGCAAAACTCCCTGAGGTGGCCTTTTCTTTTGCAATATGTATAAAATAACACAGTCTTAGGTGAACCTTGGTTTGTTTTTCTTGGTCGAACTCTCCTTCGAGGTTTTTGACGATGACCATAAAGAGTTGTAGTAAACTCAGGAACTGATCTGGGTGAAATTTGGGATGTGGAGGCACCATCGTAACCTATTCCCTGCCTATCACCAAAACCTAAAGCGGGGCCGAGGAGCATCTTTCCCATCTTCCCAGATCTGTCCTCGATTTGTACTTTGACTTCCCGTGCTCTCTCCAGATCATGAGTAAGCTGGGAAACAAGGGCTTCAAGTTTCTTTCGAGTCTCCATGGAGGAATGAAGCTCACTAGTAAGACTAGCCACTTGTTTAGTCAAGTCCCATCTCTCTTTCTCAAAGAAGCTCTCTCTCTCTCTAAACAAACTCTCTTTCTCAACACAGGCGGACTATCTCTCTCTCTTTTCTTAAATCTTCCTCTAAGCCGGTGATCTTAAGGACTAACGCTTTGTTATATTTTTTAGTTCTAAATGATTTAGAATATAACTCAGCGTAGGCGCGTTGAATATCACTCTCGCTCTCACTGGTGTCATCCTCCCCCTCACTCACATCGATCTCACTGTCGAGGTGTCCCTATGAAGCAGCATCCTCATCGTCGTGAGGAGAACTAGAAGTACTCACATGACTAGCCATACCTGCGGTGAAGTTACACTCATGCGGTGACTCATCTCCCGAGTTCACTGACTCGACTTCACTGTCGTCGCTAAGGGTAGCATTAAGGACAACTTTATCCTTTTCTCTGTTCAGTCTAGTAGCACACTCAAAAGCTCTATGACCCCTACCATCGCACTCAAAGCATCTCTCACTTTCTTTCTTAGGAGGATCTTTAAAAACCTTTTCATTTTTCTTTTCAAACTTATTTTTCTCAAACTTCTTTTTATCTTTAAAATTACCATTTTTCTTGAATTTGAGAATTCTTTAGAAATTTTTAGCAAAAAGGGCCAAATCATCTAAGTCAAAATCACACTCAAAATTTGACGTATCTTTCTCTCTTTTTCTAGATAACTCTCCCCTCTTTCTTGCCGACCCCTCACTCTTTCTCTCTTGGGCATTAAGTGCAATTCCCTTATCGTTAGCCTTAACCGTTTTAGGAAACATATCAATTTCATATGTTTGCAAGTCTCCTACAAGTTCCTCCAATTTTAGCGTATTTAAATTACCCATAGAATTTAGCACAGTGACTTCAGGGATAAAACACTTAGGGAGAGAACGAAGAATCTTTTTAAAAACTCTAGCATTAGGAATGTGTTCACCAAGATTAAAGATAGTATTAACAATATCAGATAGCCTAGCATAAAAATTATCAAAACATTCGGTTTCATGCATGGTGATGGTTTCAAATTGAGTTGTCAAATTTTGCAGTTTAGACTCTTTCACAGCATTAGTACCTTCATGGCTAAGTTGCAAAATATCACATGCCTCTTTTGACGTGGCGCACGTCATTATGCGTTTGAACTCATCAGGGGTGACAGATCTCGAAATAGCACTTAAACCCTTAGAATTAAAAGATGACAATTTAAATTCTTTTTCAGTCCATGTAGTAATAGGTTTTAAATTGGTCACGTTTTCAAGAGTGATGGAGGGAGGTGTCCACCCTCTTTCAACCAAAATCCAAACACGTTCATCAATGGCTTTTAATGCAGATCTCATGCGGGCTTTCCAATATGCATAGTTTGTCCCGTAAAAAACTGGCATTTTATTATATAACTTCTCCATTATGAACACACTCTTTTTCAAAAAATTAATTTTTTTAGAAAATTGATATCTTAGAAAAATTTTGCGTAAAATTAGGAATACGCGATAAATTAGTGTAACCTGCCCTGATACCAATTTGAGAAGAGTGCGCGTGTGTTCAAATAGAGATATTATATAATTAACCTCAGTTTTATCCAATTAAGTCCTAAACATACATCTAGGTGTGATTGAATAAGATGATGAAATATGCAAGAACATTCAAACACCCACATGTGAGGAAAAATCCCTCAAATGGATAAAACCTTTTATTTTCACTATAACATTATAAGGAACAGTTACACGGATTACAGTAGAAATACAGTGACACAGAAATACCCGCGGGTGTCGGTTCTATAGTCGGCAGTTGGAACTTTTCCTTTCCAAGAGGGAAGCAATAAAGAAGAAGGAAGGTCTTCTCCACAAGAGTATGAACAAACACAAGGTTGTGTTTTTGGGTTGCAAAGGATTCACAAAGGTATGAAAAGTTATGTGAATCAAACCATGAGTCTTGGGACTCAGAAAGGTGAAGACTTAGAGTATTTAGGACTCATAAAATCGTCTATGAAAGTCTCACAAAACAAATCCCCGAAGATGGTTTATAAAGGAAACTCTGATCCGGTAAAACCTCAAACTGATCTGTTCGATTTTATCAGAAGCGGATCGGTCCGGTATAGAGGCAGATCGGCCCGACCTCGGATCGGTTCATTTTTTCAAAGGGGCTCTTCGGTTCGACTTCGATCCGGGGTTCACTATTTCTAATGCAAAGCGGATCGGTCCGGTATGTAGGCGGATCAGTCTGGAGACGGGTCGGTTCATTTTTAAAAGGGGCGGACCGGTCCGATTATGCAGAAACCAAATTCCAAGTTTGAAGATGTTTTTTATATTCGGATCCGTTGATGTAGATTCGATCTTGAATTTCTTCATCGGTGTAACGTCGTACGACATACAGAAAGATAATTGACAAAACTGACCTTACAATATTGTTTCAACTAACCCCTGTTGGATTAGGCTTAGAGCTTTTGCATCTTTCTTCTTGTGATCCTTCAACTTTTTGCTTTTGAGCTTCCGGTAAAGTCGTGATATCCTCCGGTTCATCAAACCCATCTTCAATATACTACCACAAATCAAATGAAAGAAAAATGGTTTTCATTTTCACACACCATAAATCATAGTTATCTCCATCAAAAATTGGAATGAAGGGTTGTTGGGTACCCATTTGGTTCCTAGAACTTGACATAAATTTTCTGTCAATTTTCGTCGGTTCTGTTTTTCGGCCAGCAAAGAAAATGCACCCAGCTCTTAATCTGAATAGGGCTCTGATACCACTTTGTTGGAGTTTAAATGCGTACTATATGCTTGTATTAGAAGAAGTAAAGAAGTGAAGAAAAAATAGGAGATAAGTTGGAGAAGACAAACTTGCTCTTAGAGATAGAAGTGATGTTTTTATTTTTTAGCAGAGTACTACATAAAACATGGTGTGACACCCCGCCTAATAAAATACCGGGCAATCACTCCTATATCAAATTAAAACAGGAGTCTTATATGGATCATTCTTAGCATCACTGTCGAAAGTCCATTTAATTACTAATAACCTATTAGGATAGTGTCAAAATTTTACTTAACTACTCTTTTTAACAACTGTAAATAAAACATACACACAGTTTTGCGAAAATGAAACTAAAATTTAATAAAATAACCCAACACTCGGTCAAAATATACAACCATATCGAATGTTGTACTCAAAGAATAAATAAATGCAATTGGGCCATTGGCCCGAATGTGTATACAGTACCTCCTATCTAGAGTACAAGGATAGAAGCATCTATCGAGAATCCTGCACGCATCCACAACTGCTGCAACTGACGTCTGACTCGAAAGAAGTGTCATACAGGCGTTCCTGTGTCTGGACACCTATATAATATATATATATATATATATATATATATACCATAAGAATTTATAATATTAGAGCACTAAGGATAAAACTTCTCCCCAGTCTCAACACATTGCCATATTCGTGCGTGGGGTGTCTCGCAAAGTGAAATCCAAACAAGGAACTCCCCCGATACACTACTATGCGGCAAGGTCAATCGTCGAGATCCATTAGACCCTCGGTACTCGATTCATCCATATATATTCATCTTACCATAAACATCCGGATCTATCTCCCGGACTGAGAATTCATATATCAAGTATTTATCAATACTTTTCATTTTCTCAAAACTTCCCATTTCCCATTTTATACTCAGGAAATGTAAATATAAAAGCCAATTCATTATCATGAGTTGCTTTAACCAATCATATACTTTTTAAAAGCCAGTTTTATCATCATAAAAATGATTTTTCGTTTTATATCATCCCATTTCCCTTTTTACACTCAGGAAATGTATTCAAAGCCATTTTCATTATCATAAAAATGCTTTGATCAATCATATGCTTCCACATCCCTTCTTCCATCCGGGAGTATTACCGAAACCAAACCTTTATCCCAATTCCTTTTTCATACTTAGAAAATGTAAATATAAAGCCAATTTATTATCATAAATTGCTTTAATAAAACTAAGACCGCCCCTCCGGGTTTCCCCACTGGACGCGCCCCTAAATGGCTATCATCTTCCAGGGCCTATCAAACAAGACAACCTGGGAACCTACCAACGTCGGGAAGCGGCCATATGCCTGCGGGATAGTCATGAACACACCCAGAATCACCTAACCAGCGCAGTACAAATAATCGCCCATATGGCCTATAGGACTATAGCCACCCTGCATTCATTAGCCAGGGGGCATCACCATAATACACGCAACTTCCCTTATGATAGCGATTTAGGGAGGTGTGTAACCATAATTTAATAATTATGAAAATCATTTACCTTTTTCCCATCTTGAAAATATTCATATTTTATTTTCAAAATCCTTTATCTCAAATTATATATATATATATATATATATATATATACACTTTAATCACATAGTATATACATATACCATATATTCCTCCCTGAATATATAAAAATGATCATATTTGCCAAACCATCTATCGATGACCAATAACCCCAAAGATTCTCTCAAACAATCATAATCATGCATTCATATATGCATGATACTAAATCCCAAAGTATTTTCTTACTTTAATAAGTAATATATACCAAAATCCCATCTACGGATGCATTTGGATATATCCAATTATACCATTTCTCATTTAGCGAATATATAACTACACTCCCCAAATTTATTCTAATCCACTCATAGGATTCACCCAACCAAGATCAATATGATTATGTTATCTCTTTAGATCATAATCCTCTTTAATACTCAAATTTAGAAAGCCCGCTTTAAACTCAAAGAGGAGAAGTAATAAAAATTTCCAAAATCTTGGACTGAAAATAGGGTACCGGTCGACCGGTCCTGGACCCCCGATCGACCGCGGGTTGCAAATAAGCCTACGAAACAAAGCAGTAGGCCCTATTTCCTTGACGCGGTCAACCGGCGTTAGGGGCGCGGTCGACCGGTCACACCAGGTCTACCAAAACTAAATTCCTCAATTACTTAATCCAATAAACCAAATTCATTAACGGGGTTTCTAAACTACACCAAAAATTATCCCGAACATCTACACGATTTATTCTAGCCTTTATTTTTCCAATTCCCAATTTAATTTCCGAGTTAATGATTTCAACCCGAAGCTGCCATCTTGTAAAAATTATATCAAATCGAGGAATAATCAGAAAAATACGCGATTAGCGCCCACGTGACCGTATCGAAAAGATCTACAACTTTAGTGTTTTGGCTGATATCTAAATAAATTCTCTTCCTGGCCAAAATGGCCCCCTAAAGTCAAGGGTTACTATTCATCATCTTCTTCGAGAAGATTTCGGCCATTAAAGCTTCTCCCAAGCTTTTGTCGCCTCACCCAACGTCCTACAACCTCAACCAACTACAAATACACATATATTAAGGGTTCTAAACATCCTAGAACCCTAAAACACCAATTTATTTCGATTAATTTCTAAGTTTCTACAAATATGAAATTTTTAGGGGTTTATTTGTTTGAACTCCCAAAAACCCGTTTTATCCACGAAAACCCAACCCAAAATATTTAGGGTTTGTTTATACCAAACTACGGTATGACATATTTATGCAAAAAGTAAATAAAGCAAGTAAACACTTGCCTCGTGGATATAATCCGACGACCTCGAGTCCAATCCGACGGAGTTTGGCCCGAGATCTCCATTTCCCTCCTCTTTTCTCTCCTCCTCTCTCTCTTCTCTCTCTTTTCTTTTTTTCTTTCTCTTTTCTTTACCTCTCTCCCTCTTTATATAGGAAGAAAAGGGTTATACCCCTTAAAACCCAAAAACGACTCGTTTACCCAATTACGAGTTACTTTTACCTCTAAAATTACCCGAAACTCAATTTCGACAATCAAACACTCTTTTTCGACTATCTCGGACATTCCGAGACTCACGGTGCATTCAAAAATCCCATCCGGGGTAATTGACCGCAAATCACTATTTCAACCCAAAATAACTTTATGCGATTTTCTAATTAAAATTTTACTTTTTTGTCACTTTTCTCCACGGCGACATATAATTAAATTACTTCGACCTAATTAGTCCCAAAAGTAATTACAACTTCAATCGAAAACCATTAAATCCTCGAGAATCCCCAAAATCACTATTTCGAGAAATTCTCTAAATCTCCAATTTATATTTAATTATGGAATTTAATTGTCTACAAAAGGACGGGTTGTTACATACTCCCCCCCTTACAATGGAATTTCGTCCTCGAAATTCGGATACAACCTACATCAACAAACTAGGATCACTCCAGATCCTAATACCTCTAGGGGAACGATACTAACCCAATGGTTCCCAACCATATACAATACGACTTCCACTGTCGTAAAGTGACTCCAATATCGTCACATTGCACCCATCATTTATTGTGCCTAACGGCATAAACTTCAAATTTATATACTACGCCCCTTCTATTTCAGGCGGTATATAAACTAACATTACTAAGGTGCCCATATACCTTTCTAACCTGTGCACATCTGCACATCCATAGTGAACGTATGACACGTAACACTCTTTCCCATTAAGGGTCTCCTTTCCTCGGTGTAATACTCACCTATGGGTCCTCCCAACCCGCAAAAATCAATTCTCCTAACCTCGGCGCCACTAACACTATCGAACTTACGTCCCAATAGTACTAAGGTCTATGTGATGTCCTACCTACGCGGAACGAATATAATCCTAAGTATGTCCCTAGTGCCCAAGGCCTTTCTCAACTCCCGACAATTGCTTGGTTTCATGCATGGGACGTCTCGTCGAAGTGAAATCCAAACAAGGAACCCTCCCGTTACACTACTCCCTCGCGTAGTCGGTCATCGAGATATAGCGACCCAAGGCACACAAGTGGGACGTCCTAAATCCTACCTACACTAACCTACGAACGTATTTCTACTATCTTATCCTTCCGCCCATAAGGAAGGAAACCTACCCAATCGAAGTGCCCACTTTCTGTGGAAAGTGTCACGAACATAATACCCAAATTGTATCTTCTCAAAATTTACCTTTTCATTAAGGCTAGTTATTATCCTCAAACCCATTTCTCTAAGTCCAACCTCACCCACCCACTTGTGGCGAGGGGACCACTTTAGTGCTTTTCCATAGCACAATCTTTCCATAAGTTTGTCAACATCATGTGGTTCATAGCCTATAGTGGTTCATCCATACTATAAGACCTTTCCACAAATCAACATCCTTGCATCCCATAATAGCTCTCCACTCCCGACGCCGTTAAGAGTCATGTGTGGAGTGTCTCGCAAAGCGAAATCCAAACAAGGAACCCCTCCATACATTGACACTTGACTTCGTTGGTTATGGAGTTCCGTTATTTCAACATGCAACCGGGATATCCCTATCCCCTAATCCAACCAAAAGGTGGTCTGAAGTCCTATCTCTAACTAAGAGTCATACCACCCTCAGCTCGCACTCATTTTTAAGTCCTTGCGCAAATGAAAAGGAGCTTTATCTTCAGTTCAACACTAATCATGCGGCCTTAAATCATATATATAAGGTCGCCGTAAATACAAATCACTATAATGAAACCTCTACTCATCAAAGTTTTGTATCCCACAATAAATAAGGTGAACTCAACCTATATCTAGGTGAGACACCGCAACAATAACATATTCCCTCTAGGAACCATGGACACGATAGACTTGCCATTCTTAGCCTGCTATCGCTCCGAAATTACCAATACATATATACTCATCATATCACCATACTCGTATAGACATATAAGACGAGTATCAAAACCCAAATATATATATATTCAATATATCAATACCCTCCTTTATGGCGAATGAAGGAAAATAAAACTCCGCTATCGCGGAAAACACATAAACATACATGATAATATGTTATCGTGACCGCCATAACTCAAATTACACACACGAGTCTAGGGCTAACTAATACCGCGACTTTATCTAGCCACGCCAAATATACATCCTCGATTGAGGTAAAACTCATAACAATATCCTTCTCATTCCGACTAAATCATGGGGACTCACGGTTAAGACTATCCGTAAGATCCCTTTTGAACCCTCAATTTCAATGAGGAATTCGACTTTAGTACCACTCTCTACTTCAATGGTACTGCGGTACTCCTAACTACCATTATTTAGTAGTCTCTGCCAAAATCCTTAACAATTACCATAAGGAGAGTGACCTCTACTAAGGTCCTCATCACAACCTTCTACCAGCTGCTCCAGCTAAGCCTCACCTCCTGCTACCATCCAAGCTCCGCACACGATTCTCAAACGAGCGCGCAAAAGATTTCTATAATCTCATAATATGGCAGGAGAACGAAATCTCACAAGAGAAATCAACAATCCTACTCCTGAGGCTCTATAACAAATGAGAGCAATGCTTAAAGTGTAGTACGTCCGCACCGATTCCTAAGGACACTAGAACCTGATGCTCTGATACCATCTGCGACACCCCGCCTAATAAAATACCGGGCAATCACTCCTATATCAAATTAAAACAGGAGTCTCATATGGATCATTCTTAGCATCACTGTCGAAAGTCCATTTAATTACTAATAACCTATTAGGCCGGTGTCCAAATTTTACTTAACTACTCTTTTTAACAACTGTAAATAAAACATACACACAGTTTTGCGGAAATGAAACTGAAATTTAATAAAATAACCGAACATTCGGTCAAAATATACAACCATATCGAATGCTGTACTCAAAGAATAAATGAATGCAATTGGGTCATTGGCCTGAATGTGTATACAGTACCTCCTATCTAGAGTATAAGGATAGAGGCATCTATCGAGAATCCTGCACGCATCCACAACTGATGCAGCTGACGTCTGACTCGAAAGAAGTGTCATCCAGGCGTCCCTGTGTCTGGACACCTATATATATATATATACCAAGAGAGGAAAAATAGATAAACGGGTCAGAGCCCGAGTTTTGAAAATATTTTGCAAGTGCATAATTTCCTTATTATTTTGAAAAAAAGTTTTATCTCATATTTAAGTTTGGTATCGCACTCCCATGACATACCCCTCACCTCTCCACTAACAGTGCACTCCTAGCGCATCCCTCTAAACATCCTAGTCAAGCTACCCTGCTAACCTAGTCTATCACCCAACCCACTATCAACCCTAGATAGTCCAAGCAATGTACTAAGGGCTAAACTTCACCCCAGTCTCAACGTTATGCCAAGTTCGTGCGTGGGGTGTCTCGCAAAGCGAAATCCAAACAAGGAACCCCCCCCCCCCCTCGATACACTACTATGCGGCACGGTCGATCGTCGAGATCCGCCAGTCCCTCAGTACAGAAAGATATATATAAATATACATACCATAAGAATTTATAATATTAGAGAACTAAGGATAAAACTTCTCCCCAGTCTCAACACATTGCCATATTCGTGCGTGGGGTGTCTCGCAAAGCGAAATCCAAACAAGGAACCCCCCCGATACACTACTATGCGGCAAGGTCGATCGTCGGGATCCATTAGACCCTCGGTACTCGATTCATCCATATATATTCATCTTACCATAAACATCCGGATTTATCTCCCGGACTAAGAATTCATATATCAAGTATTTATCAATACTTTTCATTTTCTCAAAACTTCCCATTTCCCTTTTTATACTCAGGAAATGTAAATATAAAAGCCAATTCAGTATCATGAGTTGCTTTAACCAATCATATACTTTTTAAAAGCCAGTTTTATCATCATAAAAATGATTTCCGGTTTTATATCATCCCATTTCCCTTTTTACACTCAGGAAATGTATTCAAAGCCATTTTCATTATCATAAAAATGCTTTGATCAATCATATGCTTCCACATCCCTTCTTCCATCCGGGATTGTTACCGAAGCCAAACCTTTATCCCATTTCCCTTTTCATACTCAGGAAATGTAAATATAATGTCAATTTATTATCATAAATTGCTTTAATAAAACTAAGACCGCCCCTCTAGGTTTCCCCAATGGACGCGCCCTTAAATGGTTATCATCTTCTAAGGCCTATCAAACAAGACAACCTGGGAACCTACCAACGTCGGGAAGCGGCCATATGCCTGCGGGATAGTCATGACCACACCCATAATCACCTAACCAGTGCAGTACAAATAATCGCCCATATGGCCTATAGGACTATAGCCACCCTGCATTCATTAGCCAGGGGGCATCACCATAACGCACGCAATTTCCCTTATGATAGCGATTTAGGGAGGTGTGTAACCATAATTTATTAATTATGAAAATCATTTACCTTTTTCCCATCTTGAAAATATTCATATTTTATTTTCAAAATCCTTTATCTCAAATTATATATATATATATATACTTTAATCACATAGTATATACATATACCATATATTCCTCCCTGAATATATAAAAATGGTCATATTTGCCAAACCATCTATCGATGACCAATAATCCCAAAGATTCTCTCAAAGAATCATAATCATGCATTCATATATGCATGATACTAAATCCCAAAGTATTTTCTTACTTTAATAAGTAATATATACCAAAATCCCATCTACGGATTCATTTGGATATATCCAATTATACCATTTCTCATTTAGCGAATATATAACTATACTCCCCAAATTTATTCTAATCCACTCATAGGATTCACCCAACCAAGATCAATATGATTATGTTATCTCTTTAGATCATAATCCTCTTTAATACTCAAATTTAAAAAGCCCGCTTTAAACTCAAAGAGGAGAAGTAATAAAAATCTCCAAAATCTTGGGCTGAAAACAGGGTACCGGTCGACCGATCCTGGACCCCCGGTCGACCGCGGGTTACAAAAAAGCCTACGAAATAAAGCAGTAGGCCCTATTTCCTTGACGCGATCGACCGGCCTTAGGAGCGCGGTCGACCGGTCACACCAGGTCTCCCAAAACTAAATTCCTCAATTCCTTAATCCAACAACCCAAATTCATTAACGGGGTTTCTAAACTACACCAAAAATTATCCCGAACATCTGCACGATTTATTCTAGCCTTTATTTTTCCAATTCCCGATTTGATTTCCGAGTTGATGATTTCAACCCGGAGCTGCCATCTTGTAAAAATCATATCAAATTGAGAAAAAATGAGAAAAATACGCGGTCGGAGCTCAGCGACCATATCGAAAAAATCTACAACTTTCGTGTTTTGGCCGAGAGCTAAATCAATTCTCTTCCTGGCCAAAATGGTCCCCTAAAGTCTTCGGTTACTATTCATCGTCTTCTTCGAGAAGATTTAGGCCATTAAAGCTTCTCCCAAGATTTTGTCGCCTCACCCAACGTCCTACAACCTCAACCAACTACAAATACACATATATTAAGGGTTTTAAATATCCTAGAACCCTAAACCACCAATTTATTTCGATTAATTTCTAAGTTTCTCCAAATATGAAATTTTTAGGGGTTTATTTGTTTTAACTCCCAAAAACCCGTTTTATCCACGAAAACCCAACCCAAAATCTTTAGGGTTTGTTTATATCAAACTACGGTATGAGATATTTATGCAAAAAGTAAATAAAATAAGTAAACACTTGCCTCGTGGATATAATCCGACGACCTCGAGTCGAATCCGGCGGAGTTTGGCCCGAGATCTCCATTTCCCTCCTCTTTTCTCTCCTCCTCTCTCTCTTCTCTCTCTTTTCTTTCTTTCTTTCTCTTTTCTTTCTCTCTCTCACTCTTTATATAGGAAGAAAAGGGTTATACCCCTTAAAACCCAAAAACGACTCGTTTACCCAATTACGAGTTACTTTTACCTCTAAAATTACCTGAAACTCAATTTCGACAATCGGACACTCTTTTTCGACTATCTCGGACATTCCGAGACTCACGGCGCAATCGAAAATCCCATCCGGGGTACTTGGCCGCAAATCACTATTTCAACCCAAAATAACTTTATGCGGGTTTTCTAATTAAAATTTTACCTTTTTGTCACTTTTCTCCACGGCGACATATAATTAAATTACTTCGACCTAATTAGTCCCAAAAGTAATTACAACTTCAATCGAAAACCATTAAATCCTCGAGAATCCCCAAAATCACTATTTCGAGAAATTCTCCAAGTCTCTAATTTATAGTTAATTATGGAATTTAATTGTCTATAAAATGACAGGTTGTTACACATGGGTGATGGGATACATTTATGTGCTCAAATTTTTCTACTAACTAGACACATTAATTACCCTACAAAGTAGGTATAACAACTAGACTTTAGGACCACAGCAGCTATGCATTAATTTTAACAAAGAGAAGTATGCATTGGATTTTCTTAAAAAATATAATATGTATAATTGTAAGACATATTCCACCCCCATGAACACGAGTGAAGATCTATCAATGGATGATGTTGTCGCAATGGCTAATGAAAAGTTTTTGAGAGGCATGGTTAGTGGATTATTGTATTTGACTCACTCTCGCACTGACATCATGTTCGCATTCGATTTAGTCTCAATATTTTTGCATAATACTTCAGTGCATCATCCTGGAGCAGCAAAAGTGGATTCTTCTTTACATTCGGGCAACAATCAATTATGGGACTATGTATAGACTTGTTTCTATCTTAAAATTATTTGGTTTTACTGATAGTGATTGGGCAGATTCTATAGATGATAATAGAAGAAGTACAAACGAATTGAAAGAAGCAAGATAGTGCTGCATTATCAAGTTATGATGCTGAATACATTGTGATTTTCATTCACCAATTGGCAAGCTATTTGGATGCGAAGGCTTTTGGAGGCCTTATACCAGACTCAAAAGGAAGCTATTGAAAATTATTGTGATACTAAGGCAACAATCTCCATGACAAAGAATCTAGTTTTCCATGAAAGAACGAAGCGCATCGATCTTCATCATCACTCCATTTGAGACGTTGTTGCAGATGAATTTGTCGTGATGAAATACTGCCTAACGAATGATTAAGTTGCAGACAGATTTCCAAAGGCACTGTCCTATTCGAAGTTTGTCAAATTTCGATCGTCGCTTGGTATTACTAGTTTTTATTAAAGAGGAGTGATGGATATTGATTCATATATATCACTTTATTTGGTTTGAGTATCCATAATAATCGATTCCTATGTTAGTGGTACATAGTTTGACTAGTTCAAATAAAGTTGTTAGCAAGTTTGTGAGTTGTTCCTGTATTCTAGTTTGCACGACTCTTGTGGGGAGGCCCATTGTGTGGTATTTTTCATCTATAAATAGGACTATGAACACAACTATTGGAATATAAGCCAAAATAAAGAAAATTGTACATTTTATTCTAAACTATTTTATAAAAAAAATTAACACTTTTATCTATAAGTACAAATAAAATACTAGAAAAATAGTTAAAACAACTGTTAAAATAGTTGACATGTTTTTTAAATAGTTATAAAAAGTTGAAATAGTTTTTTTATACAATTTTTTTAAAAACGGTTTTCTATAATAAACAATTTTTTTATAATCAAAGAAGTTTCTAATTTTTATAAAAAAATTAATAAAGAAAGAAATTATTTTTTATATACATAGGGTTTTCTCTTATACTGTGTTACATTAAAGAAAGTGAGGGATGGATTTTGGTGGAGTGAAAAGAGTTCGTGAGTTTTAAGGTAATATAGTCATACAATATAAATATAGTCATACAATATAAAGAAAGTGTGGGAGAATGTTGTATAGAAGTTAAAGTAGTAAGACTCGAAAAGAAAACATTCAATTTGGTAACCATTGAATACGTCAGTTCTTTACACTAACGTCCTCAACTGCCACGTGGTTTTCAACTGGCTGATCCAAGTTGGTATTCTGAAAAGTGCGAAATGGAAGCTTTCAATACCGACGAACACGTCATACTTAACTTAAGGATAACGCACTTCCACCCATGCATTGACACATAGCACTTTTCTTTCCCACTGATGAAGTTATCGCATTGAAGCATCACCATATATGGTCCTACATATATGGTTCTCTCCCTACGCAGTTAATACCAAAAGTAATAGGCGGCACTAACAGCTAAAAAGGATTCATGACCCTCAGATTTGGACTGGAGACTCAGTTTCAGCCAAATGATATACCCATGCAAATTTCATCCAATTAACCCAATTTAAACCAAAAGCAACGCCCTCTATAAATTATGCAGTCATTGTTGTTGTTCATCCATATCCCTTCCCTTCATCTTCAAACGCACTATCTAGTCTCTAGTCTCATTTTTCCTTTATCTTTTCTCAGTCTCACAAATATAAAGAAGAAGAAATGGCAAACTCTCGGATTACAAGGTTTGTTACCGAGGTTGCACCACCGCAAATTGTGAGTGTAATGAGGCAGCGTGCATCAAAGATGTTAGATACAATTCATGAAGAGGAAAGAGAAGTTGTTTCATATGATTCCCACTCTTGCATTTCAAAGGGTTTGCCTTCATATTCATGTTCTACCTCTGCTTCATCTTTGAGTACCACTCATTCTAACTACTTTCTCAGAAAATTTTCAGTATTTGGAAATTAAATGCCTACTTTAAGAGTATACCGTCATGACCTCGCTTAATTTCAGATGTGTGGAAGGATACTGGGGTTCATGACCAAGACCCGCTTAAACAGATAAGAGTGTATAATTTGTACTTGAAAGGAGTATATAGGATGCTATTGTATATTATGTTCCATTTATTCCTAAGTTATTATTGGATCACATTCTCAACAGAAACACAAAATCCTATGCTATTGTATATCCTTCATGAACTCAATGCCCCCAGAATGGGTGACTTTCATTGATCCTTGAAAGTGGATCCTTAAAAGATAAAACCCAAAGTTTCGTTTCGAATAAGTTAGTAGTCATTTGGGGGATGTATAAGTCTCGTGTTCAACATCTTGAGGCACGTGTCTCACATATGGAAAGTGAATACAACCACCATAAATAAGATGTGGTATTGATCGTTTTTTATATTTACCAATCTCGAAAAAACAAAATTTGGAGTATTGTTCGCTATACTATGATCCATTGTAGTGCAAGGTTATTTTTTTATTATTATTTTGCAGTCCGTGAACTGCTATTCAAGTCGATTTTGTAAGTGATATGACCCCAATTACCCACGGGTATGATCTCAGTACGAGTGAATGTATCCTATATCCCCTCTATATTATATACGGCTCTATCGTGTGCATAGTAGCTACATAAATGAAACCGGAAGGCTATATTGAATCTTTTCTATCTCTATGCTCATGGTATATAGCAATCAATTTGGCTCTACGTTCCTCGTCTTCTTCCCTCTCTTTGCATTAAATGGTAGATCCCTTCATCAACTTGATGCAATTTCTTCGGTAAAACAAACGCATGAATTAAAAGGTCAATGGGAATACAGAACGCCACTCAAAGAGAGAGATCACACTCAATTTTAAGAAGCGCATAATGATTTACTATATTGGGATAAAAGGATATTTATGGGGAATGAGAAGGGTCTAAAAGGGTGACATCAATGCCCTAAAAAGAAAAGTGCAATTCGGCTCATGTGATGTCACATGACCTAGTAGCACCCCATTTACATCATATTCCTATAATGCCCCTTCCACTAGGCTTCCCATTAGCCCTATAATGCAAGAAACAAAACGTGACAAAAATAAAAGAAACTAATAAAATAAAAGGAATAAAAGTATTAAAAATTGTTAAAATATCCTCAAATTTTCATCAATTTCCACCACTCTCCGCTCTATGAAAAGAGTTCGACCTTGAACTCAAAGGGGAACACTATTAGAATTAGGCTCAACCGGGATTATCTTAGCAATCAATGATGGACCTCCTCCTCATCTATGTTTTTGTATGGTGGTTTCGAATCATCAGTCACAAGAAGGGTCCTCTTCCTTACCTTGGGGAACTCAGCGGCTCGATGGCCCACGGCACCACAATTGAAACACTTCATGACAATAGTTGGTGCATTCGAGGCTCGAGGTAGGGCAAGAGTCGTAGAAGTGGGTTGGGGAACTGGTGTAGAAAGAGTGCAGTGATAGGCCTCGACCTTGGTTGCATTCTCAAACGCCTTGGCGAAGGACGGTATCTCATACAACCCCAGGTCCTGCAGAATATACGGATGGAGTCCCCTAATGTCACTCTTGATCCGCTGAGTCTCGGTCTCACCTAAACAAACCCGATTGCAAAGAAAATGAAACTTCTTTATGTAGGTGGGGACTGAGGAGATGCCCGGTCTAAGTCCTGGACCTAAGTGTAGAGGTCGTGTAATACCCTGTGTTTTCATAATAAATTATTTTTAATAGAATTTAATTAAATAAATTGTTGATACCAAATTTAGTATGTTGATGTGGACGAATAATAAGAAGACACGTGTCAATCTACGTGGCACAATAGCAACGAGTAAGTTCATTCCCCCGACCAAGTCAGGCTCACTCCGAGCAACAAGTATACTCCGAGGAACTCCAGCTCTCCGAGGAACTCCAACTCTCCAAGGAACCCTTGAACGACGAACAACTAAGGCGGTTCGAGCTGCATCTCGACCGCAGCATTGATTGCCAGATAATCAACAGTTCAACTATTCATTGAATGCTTATCATCTTGACGCACACGTTTGAAGAGCATTAAATGAATTACCCTTTCATATGTGTATCATTTAATGTAACACCCTTTCATGTACAGCCTAAGGGATATAAATACCTTGTATCACCCTCATTCAAAGGGGGGAATTTCTTGATAGCACTTGTAAGCGAAAATTCTCAAACACTCAGCAATAACATAACAGTGGATGTAGGCCATTCATACAAGGCTGAACCACTTTAAAATTCTTTGTCTCATTTATTTATCTGTGATTAAATTATTAGAGTGATCTAGTTTTTTACATCAACAGATTGGCGCCGTCTGTGGGAACGATTGTTATTATCGTTTTTCACCAAAAATCATTCATCATCAATGGCAGATAATCCGAAATCCAGCAATCGAAACGCTGGAAATGCTGGAAATCCTCCAAATCCCTCTGCACCTCCAGATCTGGCTGGGATTATGACGAATTTGGCTCAAGGACAAACCGCCATGCAAGAAACAATGCGACAACTCATACAGACCCTTCATGGCGGTGCACCTACACGTTCAGGACAGCGAAGTGGTCAGAGGAAAACTTATTTACTTTCTTCACGATCCAAGCGTACTGAGTCATATCGTAATGAGGAATCTGATGATTTCTCTTATCAATCTGGGCGAACTTCGTCAATAAGGGCTACAGATACTGATCAACGTATCACTCTCTCTCCAGAAAGACCCAGTGCCTTGGAAAGACTGAGTAGGGTGTCTCCTTTCAATCGATTAGGCCCCAGGAGGAATAGGAGTCCACCTAAGACCGTGTTGAGGAGTTTTCGACAACCATCAGATCTAAGAGAAGGATCAGCACAATCACGACCAGTTGCTCGTCAAGATAGATCTCAAGAGGCCACATCAGAACAATCAATTGCTCGAACTATTAAGCCCGAGGAAGGAAACGATGCGTGGAAGGGTTCCATTCAGCGCTTGGAGGATAGATTGGGAGAAATGGCTAAGGCGAAGAATCCCTTACAACGAACTTTTATTCAAGGAACACCTTTTGTCCAGGCCATTGTGGGTTTTCCTACCCCATCAAAGTTTAAAGCACCAGTGGTGACCCCCAAATATGATGGAAAGACAGATCCTGTTCTACACATAGAGCAATATCAAGCTGCTGCCGATATTTATGTTGTCCCCGACGAGATGAGATGTAGAGCATTCTTAGGAACTCTTACTGGACCTGCCCAGATATGGTACAACAATCTTCCTCGGGGTAAGATTTCAAATTTCTTTCAATTGGCCGAGTTGTTCATCGGCAATATCTGTTTTGGGGCAAAGCCAGTAAAAAGAGTAGCACACTTGTTAAGTGTTAGACAAAAATCTGGTGAGAGTACTAGAGATTACATAACTCGTTTCAATAACGAGAAACTGGAAGTTATAGATTATGAAGAAAAGACAGTAATTACCGCCTTGATGAGTGGGTTGTTGCCTAACAAGTTGTATTACACATTGGCCAAAGATCCACCTACAACTATGTCAGAATTGATGGCGAAAGCGGCCAAAATCATGAATGCCGAGGAGGCTATGACTGCGAAGAAGAATATGGATAAAGAAACCAAGGTGGAAGACGACAAATCCAAGAAGAAAGAGCATAAGGGCAATGGCGGTGACAAGCATTCCAAGAATAAGAAATTTGATAATTATACTCCTTTGAAAATGGGTATTAATCATGTCTTGGAAGAAATCAAGAATAACGAGGAAGTAAAGTGGCCAAAGAAACTGAGGTCAGAACCCGACCTGAGGAATAGGGATAAATATTGCGAGTTTCATAAGGATCACGGCCATATGACCAAAAATTGTATAGCTCTTCAGAACGAGATTGAAACACTCATCCGACGAGGGAAACTAGCAAAGTATGTTGATCGGGGAGGCGAAAGAAGAAATAATGACCGAACTAGAGAAAGGTCTAGATCTCCTCGTCGAGCAGAGGATAAAAAGAAAAGGGATCATGAAGATGATACAGAGGATGACCCCGATCTTCCTAAGAAACCAAGGCAGCCAGAACGAGAGGTATTTTCAATACGCTTTGGGTCATTTGATTGTAATGTCATTACAGGAGGAGATGCAGGAGGAGGAGACCTTACTACAGAAAGAAAGGCTTACCTTGGAGAGGCTCAAGCTTGCTCATACATTCAGCGGATAAATTTGGCTGAAGAGGATCGCCCGAGGAAGGTAAACAAAGAGAAGCTGGTCATTGGCTTTTCAAAAAATGACCTGGCAGGTGTTCTTTACCCTCACGACGACCCTTTGGTGATCAAAATGAGGATGAAAGAAGTGGTGATTTCAAGGGTGTTGGTAGATAATGGCAGTTCGGCAGACATCATGTACTATTCATCCTTTGACAGTTTAAATTTGAAATTATCTCAATTGGAACCTTATCACAGACCTCTATTGGGTTTTTGCTGGTGAGAAAGTCTTTCCACTTGGTACGATCAAGTTGGATATATTCATTGGAACTTGGCCTGCTTGTCGAACAGAAAAAATACGCTTCTTTGTGATGGATAAGAATGTGCAATCAGCTTACAACATCATCATGGGAAGAGTTGGTTTGAAGAAGTTCGAAGCAGTTTCATCTACAGTACATCAATGTTTAAAATTCCCTATAAATTTTGGAGTAGGAGTTGTGAAAGGTGATCAGAAAGTAGCTCGGGAATGCTATTATTCATCTGCCGAGCAAGAGGAGCTTGAAGAGTCAAGGAAAAAGACTACTACTTACCAGGTGGAGGAAGGTACAGAAATTGAAACACTTGATCCCCGAGATGAATCCCAACTTGTAAAAGGACAGGTGGTGGAATCTACAAAAAATGTTATCCTGGACGACGAGCATCCTGAACGAGTAACCCAGATAGGATCATCGTTGGATGTTTCAATAAAACAGGAGTTAATAACTTTTTTGAGAAACAGAAAGAAAACTTTTTCATGGAGTCATGAAGACATGCCAGGAATAGATCCAAACTTCTTATGCCATGAACTCAATGCTAATAGGGAGATCAAACCTGTAAAGCCGAGAAGAAGAGTGTTTAGTCCCGAGAAGAATCAGGCTATACAAGAGGAGGTCGAGAAGCTCCAGAAAGCCCAATTCATTGAAGATGTGAAATATCCAGACTGGTTAGCAAATGTGGTGATGGTAAAGAAGAAAAACAATAAATGGAGAATGTGTGTTGATTTCACTGATATCAACAAGGCCTGCCCAAAGGATCACTTTCCATTGCCCATAATTGATCAACTAGTAGATGCTACCTCGGGACACGAGCTGCTCAGCTTCATGGATGCTTACTCTGGTTACAACCAGATCAAAATGAAACCTGAAGACAGGGAAAGCACTTCTTTTATTACCCCTAGGGGAACTTATTGTTATAATGTTATGCCTTTTGGTTTGAAAAATGCAGGAGCGACATACCAGCGGCTGATGAACAAGGTTTTTGCCGAGCAAATCAGTTACAATATGGAGGTCTATGTCGACGATATGCTGACAAATAGCAAGAATGCTACTGATCATCTAGTTGACTTAGGTCAGACCTTTGATCAACTGGATAAATACCAGATGAAGCTCAACCCGACGAAGTGCACCTTTGGAGTACGAGAAAGAATGATCCTCGGGTACATCGTCAACCAGCGAGGCATTGAGGCAAATCCAGCAAAGATCAAAGCTCTTTTAGGGTTACGATCTCCAACGACGAAGAAAGAGTTGCAGAGTCTTACAGGGCGAGTTACAGCGCTCAACAGATTTTTATCCTGAGCAACTGATAGATGCCTCACATTCTTCAAAACACTTCGAAAAACTTTCGAGTGGAATGATGAATGTGAAAAAGCCTTTCAAGACTTGAAGAAATATTTGGGAGCACCTCCACTATTGTCAAGACCAGTAATGGGAGAAAAGTTGTACTTGTACCTGGCAGTATCAGAGAATGCAGTCAGCTCGGCATTGATCAGATTGGAGAATGGAGTCCAGAAGCCAATTTATTACACAAGGCTTTCCGAGGTGCAGAGATCAGGTACCCAAAGCTGGAAAAATTGGCATTGGCATTAATTGAAGCAAGTAGAAGAATGAGGCCTTATTTCCAGGCCCACACCATCGTCGTGTATACCGACATGCCATTGAGGCAAGCCCTTCATAAGCCAGAAAAATCAGGGAGACTGATATATTGAGCAATAGAGCTCGGTGAATATGATATTGTGTATGAACCCAGATCATCATTAAAAGGGCGGGCTGTAGCAGACTTTATAGCAGAATTTACATATCCTGATACCCCCGAGGAACAAAAGTTGCTCGCTGACCAACCTGTGGATGTTAAAGGACCAACAGACATAAGTCCAGATCAACTCTGGTTGGTAAAAGGGCTTGTGGATGTAGAAAGATCATCAAATTCAAACCCAGACCAACTCCGGTTGGTAAAAGGGCGAGAAGAGATGGTCGACAAAGAGCGAAAAATACCAGGGGAGGATGAAAGGAAACAGCAGATATTTCACCGAGGAACTCTATCAGATAAGAAATTTGAAGACGAATTACCTACATGGAGATTATATGTAGATGGGTCATCTTGCACAACAGGGTGTGAAGCAGGAATTGTTTTGAATACCCCAGACGAGATTGACATGGAATATGCCTTGCGATTCCAATTCAAAGCCTCCAATAATGAGGCTGAGTATGAAGCCTTGATAGCAGGTCTTAATTTAGCAAAGATTATGGAAGCGCAACAAGTAATGGTATTCAGTGATTCTCAATTAATTGTGAATCAGATGATGGGAACGTATGCAGTTAAAGGAGAATTAATGATCAAGTGTCATGCAAAGGCGATGGAGTTGTTGGCAGAATTTGATGCCATTCAGTTGATCAGAATACCAAGAATGGAGAATGCACAAGCAGACGCACTGGCCCGACTAGCATCAGCTACTCGTACCAAGTTGCGAAGAACGATACCAATTGAAGTGTTAGAAAGTCGAAGCATAGATGAAGACCTGACAATGAATGTTATTACCCTTGATTTAGGACCATCTTGGATGGATCCCATCAGGGCATATGTCGAGGAAGGAGAATTGCCGGAGGATAAGATCGCTGCCAAGAAATTGAAATTTAAAGCTGCTCGGTATGTACTAACTAATGGTGTTTTGTATAGACGAGGAATTATGGCAGGTTTGCAAAGATGTGTGCATCCATCCGAGGTGAAGGAATTGATTGAAGAGATCCATGAAGGATACTGTGAAGCCCATGTAGCAGGTCGGACACTTTTGCAAAGGGTGATGACACAAGGATACTACTGGCTAACGATGAGGGCTGATTGTATAGCCTATGCTAAGAAATGTGATAAATGCCAACGTTTTTCCTCCATCCCACGAACTCCGCAAGCATTGTTGACACCCATAACTTCTCCTTGGCCTTTTGCCATGTGGGGAATGGATTTGGTTGGACCCCTGCCAACGACCCGAGGAAGATTCAAGTACCTCGTCGTCGCAGTGGATTATTTTACTAAGTGGGTAGAAGCTGAGCCTCTGATTGATATGACATACGAGAAGGTGTACCAATTAGTTTGGAAGAACATCATCTGCCGATATGGTCTCCCTCATGCCTTCATCACAGACCATAGAACACAATTTGATAACGAGGAGTTTGCCGCCTATTGTCATCAATCAAACATTTTAAAGGTTCATTCAGCACCAGGGCATCCTCAAAGCAATGGGCAGACTGAAGTGACGAATAGAACATTATTAAATGGTTTGAAGAAGAGGCTAAGTGAGGCTAAAACTAATTGGATTAATGAGCTACAGTCAGTGTTGTGGGCTTACCGAATAACTCCCAGAGCAGCAATTGGAGAATCACCATATATGCTGGCATTTGGAAGTGAGGCTGTAATACCTGCTGAGTTGGGTCTTCCAACACACAGAGTGCTGAATTTAAATTCCCCGGTCAGCGACTTGATGAGGAGATTAGATTTTGACATGCTCGAGGAAGTTAGAGAAGAGGCATCCATTAGGAATGCTGCTTATCAACAACGAACAGCCATGTTCTACAACAAGAGGGTAAAAAAATGCGACTTAAAAGAAGGAGATTACGTACTAAAGAAGGTCATTCAGAAGCACAATAAGTTGGAAGCAAACTGTCATGGACCTTACCGAGTTACTGCAGTTGTCCGACCAGGAACTTACCGAATAGCAACTCTAGAAGGAGAGGAATTTAAGAATGCATGGAATGCTGAACACCTACGCAAGTATTATCAGTAATGTAAAATGTAAAGCAGTTCCATCAATATGAATAAAATGATGATATTTCACAATCTTCTCTCCTTTTATTAAAAGTTTTTCGGGGAATACTAGTGTGTTTAACACTACGTTGCTCGGCAGTAAAGCTGTTCAGACAGCAAAAAGAAGACGATAGTTCAAACCCACGGCCAACTCCGGTTGGTAAAAGGGCAAGAACAAACTATACTCCTTTGGTTAGGAGGTGTACACTAGTGTGACCAACTAAGGTTGGTAAAAGATCTAGTGGACATGATAGTTCAGACCCACGACCAACTCCGGTTGGTAAAAGGGCGAGAACAAACTATACTCCTTTGGTTAGGAGGCGTACACTAGTGTGACCAACTAAGGTTGGTAAAAAATCTAGTGGACATGATAGTTCAGACCCACGACCAACTCCGGTTGGTAAAAGGGCGAGAACAAACAATACTCCTTTGGTTAGGAGGCGTACACTAACGTGACCAACTCGGGCTGGTAAAAGAGCTAGTGGACATGATAGTTCAGACCTACGACCAACTCTGGTTGGTAAAAGGGCGAGAACAAAAGATGATCGACGAAAGACCAATCTCGGTTGGTTAGTAAACAAGATATGCTCTCAAATGCCAACTTTTGTTGGTCGGGAAGTAAGTTTATTACATAAAAGTTCCTCGAAGAACAAATATTCCAAACTGAACCAAGTATAGTTGGTTGGGGATAAAAACCCACTAATTATAGTTGGTCGACGAGGAAAAATCTTTGACCTTGATTGGTCGGGCACATTTTATGAAAAAGACAAAATTTACCAAGTATAGCTGGTCGGGGATAAAAATCCATTAACTATAATTGGTCGATGAGCTCAACTTAACAACCTTGGTTGGTTGTAAGAAATTTTAACATTTTTATACTCATTACTTTATTGTTAAGTGGTCGAGAAACATTACTGGTACTTGTAATTTTTTACTAAGTTGGTCGATGAATAGCACAATATTGTTATCTATTTAAACAGATACATATGCATAAATATAAAGTGTTTGACAAGCACAAAACATTAGCAATACAGATTTGTAAACAGAAAATGAAGGTCTTTCATTAAAATTCAAAACGAATTACGATTTACATATGTGTACTAACTATTACATTGAGATCCCTACTCTATTGGTTTCTTTCCTTCAGCTTTTGAAATAGGTTCCTCGCCAGCAGGCGGATCATTTAAAGTCTGAGGAGAGTTAATGAAGTTAATATCTCGGAGCATTCTGACATTCATTACTGAAAGAGTATCCAATAGATGCTCGGGACGAGATACTTCAATCTAAGAGTGAAGATTATAGTCGCCAAGGTATTTTGCAATTAAGCTCCGAGGAATGGCACGAGCTGGGATCCATTCCATGTCCAAGTTATCCGGTGGCACTGGCAAGTCAAGAACCTCGGGATCATAATAATCCCACAGGTAGTGGCCCTGTTCGAGCTTCAGCACGCCCAAGGCATTCAGCCAACCTTGCTTGTAACCTTCATTATTGGCATTTTCAATGCGAGCATCCAAGTGATAAAGGGCCTCATTGTAGCATGCATTCCAGAACTCACGGGGTTGTTTGTGGAATTGGAAAGTTATTCTCTCTAACTGCTCATGAAGGTTCCTGGCAAAAACATCCTTATTCTTCAGATCAGACTTGGTCGAAGCAAGTTGATCCTCCAGAGTTTGGATTTTCTTAGACATTTCAGATAAAGCTCGATCTTTTGCATTCAATTGGTACGCTTGAGTTTCCAATGTTGACAGAGTACGAGCTTCTTCAATACTACGAGGAATTCTTGATCGACCCCGAGCAGGTAGAGTACTTCGTTCCTCGACAACATCCTGGGCAACTCTTCCTCGCCCACGAGAACCTCTTCCTCGTCCCCGAGTAGAAGTAGAAGTACTAGACCTTCTCAAGACATCCAACTCTTGCCTTAATTTGGCATTCTCAACCTCTAAGAAGAAAAATCCCTCATCAGTCACTGGGATTACCGCTGTTGAAGAAGAGGCTGCAGACTTATATTGTGCTAGCTCTTTCTGCAAATTATTATTCTCTTGCTCCAGCATTTCAGCAATTTGTCTACAAGCTTCAACTTCACCCCTTAGGGTTTTCTCCCTGACATCGTACCCAGCAATGATCTTTTTGTGGCCTGTCTCGGCAGAAAGCTGTTGATACTTCTTTTCATACCCCTCATGTAACAAGGCATTTGATTCCTTGTACTGAGTCTGAAGATCTTCTAAAGTATACTGTAGCTCCTCGATCATGTCATAATAAGCCACGTTGTTGGCTACAGCACGATCAAGAAGACATTTCAAGTATTGATATGTCTCCACTGCTTGGTCTGAAGCATCATGACCAAGGATATCAGCAATTTCTGATGCACTCAGGTCAGTATGGCCAGCTTTAAAATATTCATGGCATTGTTGCATCAGTTTTGTATCATTGGCAGACAGCAATTCCATTTTAGTCATAAACTAATAAAGAAGAGAAGGCAAGAGTTAATAAAAGAAGAAGACAGAGCATCAACAATGTAGAAGAACAAAAAGATGTGATTTTATTACATCATCAAAAAGAGTACATCGTTCAGAATACAAAGTACAAGTAAAAGGAAAATAAAAGAGAATATCGAACAACTTCACACCTTTTCCTTGTCTCCCAAGACTTTCTCGGGAGGCTGGGACGAGGAGCTTGGTTGCTCGGTGGGAACAACGATTTGGCTGGCAGGAGTTGGGACTTGTTCAGGAGGAGCAGGCAAGGAAGAAATCTCCTCGGTGGTTGTCTGATTGGGTTGGGGAGCAAGGACTTGATCACCCCCTATCACTGAAGACTCCTCGGATGCAGCTTCATCCTCTTCTTCATCTTCAATAGCTGGAGGAGGACCAGGGAGATGTTGTTGAAATAGTTCAGAGTCCTCGCTCACCTTCAGTTCCTGCAGGGCAGCAACCCAACCATCTCGGAAGTATTTCAAACTTCCATAATTGACTTGGGTCATCACTCCCGCTACCCCCTATCCCATCCTTTGTCCCAACCAGTTCGAAAGGATTTCTTTACAGCCGTTTTTCTCTTCATTTTCTCCGAGGAGATCTTCTCGGATAGAAGATCCTCGGTGGCTTTCAATTTGGCCTCCACCTCCTCCTTCTGGCGATTTACTTCACGCAGAAGGGTCAGCTCTTCCTCAGCCGATTTCAACTTATTCTCAAGCTCCCCAAAGCTTGTGAGCTTCTCGGCATATTTTTTATTCTCTCTCTCCAAATCCTTCACTTTATTGCCCAACTGTACCTTCTCTGCCTCAGACGCAGTCAACTTCTTTTCCCATTCACCCCTGTCCTCGTCGTATTTTTGACGGGATTCCTTCAGAGATTGGGATAAACCCTGGAAAGCATCCTCTACTCCGGACGAGGAGCTTGAACCCTTGAGCGCTTCATCTTTCTTCACTATGGTGTTAAAGCAACTCACCAGTTGAAAAAGAAGGTAATGAAAAGTCAGTGTCGAGATACATATATTGACTGAAAGAAAGAAAAAATTCAGGATAAGAGAAACTTACTGAAGCAATGTGACGAGTAGCTAGGGATGTCAGCATATCCCTAGACATGTTTTCTTCAATTCCTTGGACTTCAGGAATAGTCCAAGTCTTTACCGAGCTCATTGCAGAACTCGGGGGAATAATAGTAGGAACACCAGCTCCACTAGCTTGGAGCTGAGGAATGGTTTCAAAAAAACTGACCAAGGAGGATTTCTTCAATCTCCTCAGTGGTACTTCAGCAGTTTCAGCCAAAGAACCTTTGGTGGGGGAAATGGGGACCACTTCCACAGAAGTACTTTTCTTGCTCGGAGCCATTGGAGGCTTTTCGGCAGCCTCATGAGCAGCAACAGAAGGAACAGCATCCACTTTCTTTGTCCCCTTTGGGACTTCAGCCTTGTTTCTCTTTCCATCCCCGGCAGAGGAAGTCTCCTCGAAGATAGCAGGAACTCTTCTCTTGCCCATCTTCTGACTTAGAGGAATGTGAGATTCTGGTGAAGATTCCTCAGAAGCTAGCAATGGGTCACTAATGCTGACCACAGGACGAGCAGTAAAGGATGATGTGTAGCTCCTGTACTGCAGCAAATATGAAGCAGACCTGATGTGCTCGTCTGCAACTCTTCGATGAAAATTCCAGATATGTTTCAAATGTTTAATATTTACTTCTGATTCCTTTGGAGTTTTTCTCTTACTGTCAACTGCAAACAAATACATAGTGAAATATCAGTCATACATTTTGTCAAACACAATGAAATCATAATTTCAAAAACAAAATAAGATGAAAATAACCTATCCCATTGCCATATGGGGGGCATCTGGGACCCTCATATACTGCATCTCCAACCAAAGGGGCATGTTGCCAATTTTTTATAACTACCCCATGTTCAAAATAATCCCTGTTTGCATCAGGGAGGTTGACTACTAAGGCCCTATTCAAAAACCTAGTTTTCAAATAAAAAACATTATCTAAAACAGCCCATTTATAACAGTACATAATCTCAGGAATTCCTATACGAGTTCCATGAGTTTGATTTAACCTATACACCCCATTAACTATTCTCCATGTGTTGGGGGATATTTTTGCAGGGACAACATCGAAATACTGATAGAACTCTAACAATAAAGGGTTTGGTGGAAAAGAAAATCCACATTCAGCAATAAAGAGGCTAGGGAACCAATGTCCCTCAGCCAAATCAAAATAACTTGAAGGCTCCGAAAGACTCTCCAAAGTTACCCAAGAAGGAATAGAGAAGTCAGAACGGAACTTCTCAAGAGATTCGATAATATAAACCATGGTGAATAAAAAGAAATGAAGAAGGAAGAAAATCTTACAGGAAAGAGGAGATCTGTTGACAAACAAACGAAGGAAGGGATGAACGCACAAGAGAGAGAAAAGCTATAGAAAACTCGAAAGCAGAAATTGAAAAGGTAGAAGACAATGGGATTGATTCTGAAGCTTAAATACTTTGCCTTGGGAAACGGCGAAAGAAATGATTACAAAAAAGAAACTATTACGCTACCGGCGGTTAAAAGGACAAAAAGGGCACGAAGATCGAAGCGCTTATAAAAATGCAAAAAAGGCGGATTCTGCGAATTTGGAAGGAAATTCAAATACGAAGAAAAGGCTCCTAAAACCCAGGAAGGTCATTTAATATTGCCATATACCGAGAAAGAATGTTCCATACTCCTCAAAGTTCGAAATATGAAACATTGGGGGCTTCTGTTGATACCAAATTTAGTATGCTGATGTGGACGAATAATAAGAAGACACATGTCAATCTACGTGGCACAATAGCAACGAGTAAGTTCATTCCCCCGACCAAGTCAGGCTCACTCCGAGCAACAAGTATACTCCGAGGAACTCCAACTCTCCGAGGAACTCCAACTCTCCGAGGAACCCTTGAACGACGAGCAACTAAGGCAGTTCGAGCTTCATCTCGACCGCAGCATTGATTGCCAGATAATCAACAGTTCAACTATTCATTGAATGCTTATCATCTTGACGCACACGTTTGAAGAGCATTAAATGAATTACCCTTTCATATGTTTATCATTTAATGTAACACCCTTTCATGTACAGCCTAAGGGCTATAAATACCTTATATCACCCTCATTCAAAGGGGGGAATTTCTTGATAGCACTTGTAATCGAAAATTCTCAAACACTCAGCAATAACATAACAGTGGATGTAGGCCATTCATACAAGGCTGAACCACTTTAAAATTCTTTGTCTTATTTATTTATCTGTGATTAAATTATTAGAGTGATCTAGTTTTTTACATCAACATAAATATTCATGAATAAATTACGTAATTAAGATGTCATGTTTATATGATTCATTTATGCATAATGTGTTCACTCATAGAAAAACAAATTATATGTTAATTAAACTATTATGTGGTGATTAAACATTATAAAAGTGTGTAACTTATGTAGATATAGTTTGGGCGCATTCTCAGAAGAATTGATGACTCGGTTAAGTGTTTTAGACATCTAAAGTTGGGTCTGGGGCATAGGTATACCCTTATGGGAATTATTAGGTCAATTTAGGTAGTGTTTAGGGATTATTTGGAGGCCCTAAAGTGAGGGTTTAAGTGTAATACGAGATTAGATGTTATAAGATGATTATTACCAACCTAAGAGTCTATACTCACACATAAGAAAATAATTTAACAACCCAACACCCAATTGGAGAAGTTACCAAGGCTAGAGTAGGGAGGAACAAGAAGGTGTGATAACCCGGTATCCGAAATAAGGGGTGGCCAGCCCGATACTCCAATAATACAGGAATCATGGATGGAATCATTCTCAGCACCGAACAACATAAAGAGTATATGAGATAACCACACAATAATTCAGAAAACAGGTTGTCAAAAATTTTGTTTTAATATTTAAAGAAAGCATTATCAACAACCCATAACAGAAAAGAAGGTGGAAACCCCAAAAGTATATATGTATATCAACAACAACAATAATACAATAAAAGGTCCGAATGAAATATCGATCAACAAAATTACATACAATGTACAATAAGTTCCATGAATTACATATTACATTCATTACACAACTACAAAAGTTTGAGCCACACGCCCGATAAAGACCCGAACATAACTAGAAAACAATAATGAAGGCGTCTATACAAATTATCCCGTGATATCCGCAAAATGTCACGGCTCCTCAAAAGACACTGGAATGGGGAAGCCAATACGGGCGTTCTTGCGGTGGAGCACCTGAGCGGTTACAATATATATATGCACAACAAGAAAGAAGAACGGGTTAGGGCCTGGTTTTATGTGATCACCATATAAATGAATAGTGTGAAAATAATGAACAATTAAGCATGGATGATAAAGATAACATTCTAGCATGATAGCAACCTATAATGAGCCAAGACAATAGAATGATTATAAAGTGAAATTCAACCATATAAGAGAATAAGAATAATTATAAGCCTTTCTCATCTTTTACCGTTTTCATTTTTCATCTTTCCATTCCTTATCAGGAATACAAGTTATATCCTATGCTCTTTGTGGCACGTATCTCAATTGTATGCTCTTTTTGGCATACACTATGCTCTTTATGGCATTAATATCCATCAAGTCCAACTTGATGATTAGAATAGTTATAAGTATATATAGATGACGATTCTAAGACCGCCCGTTCGGGTTTTCCCACTGTGTGCGCCTCTAAATGACCATCATCTTTCAGGGCCTATCATAAGACAACCTGGGATCCTAACGAAACGTCGGGAAGCGGCCGTATGCCTGCGAGATAGTCAAGACCACACCCGAAATATCCTACACATCGCAAAAAATATAAAATAAGCGCTCATATGGCCTAGGACTATATCCACCCTGCATTCATTAGTCAGGGGGCTTCACCTCACGCACGAACTTCCCTTATGATGTCATTTAGAGAGGTGTGTTTAAACCATTTTATTTATTTCCATGACATGATTTAGTAAATTATCATTTACTTTATCCGTTTACATTTTATCAAATGCATTATAGTTTTCCGAAACTATACAGGCCTCACACCATCATAATAACCTCGAAGAATATTCAAACTCCCAAGTTATTTTCACATGCCTCCTTTTGGGCTCTATAATAGAACAACATACCTCAAATTAACTTCTAAAGTCTCCAAACTCAATTAGAAATCTCCTAGACTCCTACTAATTAAAGAAAAAAAGTAATGCCTGAACATCACTTTGCACGCCCTCGGAATAATTCCCATATAACCCAAATTCTAATCTAGGGTAGTAAACTACTCACCTAGACCTCTAAGACTCTAAATTTACTTCATATAAGAAGGATCCTAAGCCTAAACCCTAAAGAAAATGAGTTAGAATTGAATTTCAAAAATAACTCAAAACAGCAGGAAAACGAATCGATTCTCCCTAAAAGCGAATCGATTCGGACAAGGAAAAATGACTTACTGTAAACTGCTGAATCGATTCGGTCCAGGCAGACCTGGAAACTGGACCTAAGCGAATCGATTAGCCCCAAGGTCCGAATCGATTCGGTCCTGCGATTTTGCCAAGAATGGCTATGGAGTCTTGGACTCCAATATTACCCCCAACTCAAAACCTTTCAAACCAAACTCATTTATTTCCACCAATACACCATAAATACTACCAACTACCACTACAACCATCAATAATCATCCAAATCATTCTTTAATGATTCAAGACCCACAAATACACACAAAAAAAAAACTAAACAAATTAAACCATGATCAATACATCATTATCACAACTAATCATTTATCTTAAACCACATATAACAAGTAGAAAACTTGCCTCAATATAGCAAATGCAGATTTTCCTTGTGTAGAAGCAAGAATCCTTCCTCAATCTCCAATCTCTGCTTCTTTTCTCTACTCTTTCTCTTCCTCTCTCTAGTTCTCTCTTGGTTTAGGAATAAAATTAAGGAAAATAGAAGACTTAGCAAGACTAAGTCGTGCCTTTAGTCAACAATCCCAACTTAAATGACCAATACTACGATAAAATAACACGCAACTACATATTTAAGGTATGATCAGTCAAAAGTGCCAAAAACCTCAAAATACAATATAGCATATATTTTGACTATCTTGCATGTTCCGGAATCAACTACGGCCTCCAAATTATCATTTGGATATTTTATAACTCATTTTAAGTTTCGGTTCCATTTTAAATTATAGGGTCATTTTAAATTCTTATGACACAATAAGCTCATCATGAGGATATTTACATGCTCATACAGTATATATACAACAAGTTAGCAAATATTAACTTTTCTTCATTAAATTAATACTCACTCCATATTACGACATTTTATATTTAATTACCTCACATAGTAAGTAAATATAAAATAGGCTTTCATAAGCGAGGGTTGTTACATACTCCCCCTTATGAGGAAATTTTGTCCCCAAAATTCAAGCGTACCTTGCAAGAAGAGATGCGAATGCTTCTCCCGCATGTAATCCTCACGTTCCCACGTCGATTCTTTAGCATTGTATGACTCCATTAGACTCTCACCAAGGGCACCACACGAGACCTTAACTTACGCTCCCCATGCTCAAGAATTGCAACCGGTTGTTCTTCATATGAAATGTCGGGTTGCAAGTCAATATCCTCGAAAGGGATATGCCAAAGGGCACCATCGCATCGCTTATACTTCTTCAGAGAAGAAACATGGAATATATCGTGAATTTGTTGCAAAGGTTCCGGTAAAGCAAGTTGATATGCCACTGGACCAACTTTCGCAATAACTGGAAAAGGTCCAACAAAGCGCAGCGCAAGCTTTCCTTTCTTCCCGAAACGCTTAATTCCCTTTATCGGTGACACTCGCACCAAGACTTGGTCCCCAATCTCCAATTCCATGTGTCTTCTACCCGCATCGACATAACTCTTTTGGCGTTCTTGAGCTATCAGAATAAGATTCCAAATGAGTTGAATTTTTGAAGAAGTATCTTTGATCATTTCAGGTCCAAGGAATTTATTATCACCCACTTCCAGCCAACAAGCGGGCGATCTACATGGACGGCCATAAAGAGCTTCATAGGGCGCCATTCCAATAGTAAATTGGTATGAGTTGTTATAAGAAAACTCAACCAATGGGAGCTATTGTTCCCAACCACCTTTGAAATCAAGCATACACATACGAAGCATATCCTCCAACATTTGGTTTACTCTTTCAGTCTGACCATCTGTTTGAGGATGATAAGAAGTGCTTAACCTCAATTCGGTCCCCATGGCCTCTTGAAAACTTTGCCAAAAGTGGGAGACAAAGATCTTGTCCTGGTCAGAAACGATATTTAAAGGTACCCCATGAAGTCTAACGACCTCCTCGATGAACAATTGGGCATAGCGAGTACTGTCATAATCAGTACTCACAAGTAGGAAGTGTGCCGACTTAGTCAAGCGGTCGACAATCACCCAAATCGAATCATAACCCCTTGGTGATCTTGGTAAGCCCGTAATAAAGTCCATCGATATTCTTTCCCATTTCCATACTGGAATCTCCAACGGTTGCAACAATCATGTCGGTCTCTGATGATCAATCTTGACCAGCTGACAAGTAGTGTATTGAGATACAAACTCCGAAATATCCCGCTTCATGTCGGGCCACCAATACTGGCGACGCATTTCTTGATACATCTTGTCCCCACCAGGATGTACCGTAAATTTTGACCCGTGAGATTTCTCCATCACCGCCCATCTCAAATACCCATCATCTGGAACAATAAGTCTTCCATGGAAGCGTAATCCACCCTCTGAAGTTATCGAGTAGGATTTCGCTCCCTCGGACAGTAATCGATGTATATGATCCTGGCAGCCCTTATCCCTTCCTTGGTCTTTCACAACTCTTGCCACAATGGTAGGAGTAACATTCGTCACTGACATGAACGCTCTCAACACCGCATCCTCCTGACTGAGCTCTTTCCACTTAGCTTTCCATACCTCAGCTAACTCTCCCTCGGGACTCCTACTCAAGGCATCTGCCACTACGTTCACCTTGCCCGAATGATAATGGATATCAAATTGATAATCTTTCACGAACTCCAACCATCGGCGCTGACGCATATTCAAATCTTTCTGTGAAAATAAATATTGAAGCGATTTATGGTCCGTGAAAAGACGAATTTCTCCCCCTGAAGATAATGCCTCCAAATCTTCAAGGCAAAGACAACGGCGGAAAGTTCTAAGTCATGCACCGGATAGTTTCTTTCATGAGGCTTAAGCTTTTGAGAAGAATAAGCAATAGCCCATCGTTCTTGCTGAAGCACACCTCCTAATCCTTAAAGAGATGCATCGGTGAAGACTAGATATTCCAATCCCGGTTTTGGCAATACGAGGACTGGAGTCGATGTCAATCTATCCTTGAGCTCATCGAAAGAAGCCTGACAAGAGCTATCCCAAACAAATCTCACCCCTTTACGGGTTAAATTTATCAAAGGGCTAGCGATCTTTGAGAAACCCTTGATAAATCAACGGTAATAACCCGCCAAACTCAGAAAACTACGAATTTCGGTAGGTGTCGTGGGTTGACCCCACTCCTTCACCGTAACCACCTTGCTTGGATCCACCGATATACCTCGGGATGACACCACATGACCCAAAAACTGAACCTCCTTCAACCAAAAACCACACTTCTCGAACTTTGCATACAATTGGTGATCCCTCAATCTTTACAGGACCAATCGTAAGTGAGTAGCATGGTCAGATTTTGTCTGAGAATAAACTAAGATGTCATCGATGAATACAATAACAAATTGGTCAAGGAAGTCCCGAAATACTCTATTCATGAGGTCCATAAATACAGCGGGGGCATTGGTTAGTCCAAAGGGCATAACTAAGAATTCATAGGATCCATATCGGGTCAGAAATGCGGTCTTGGAGACATCCTGTTCCCGTATCCTCAATTGATGATACCCTATCCTCAAAACGATCTTAGAGAAGTAAGAAACTCCCCTAAGTTGGTCAAATAGATCATCAATGCGAGGCAAAGGGTATTTATTCCGGATGGTGACTTTATTCAACTCTCTATAGTCCACACATAACCGGAGAGAATCGTCTCTTTTCTTTACAAATAATACCGGAGCACCCCACGGTGACGTACTGCGCCTAATAAATCCCTTCTCCAATAACTATTGAATTTGATCTCTCAACTCCCCCATCTCCACAGGACCCATGCAATATGGAGCTTTCGCAATAGGTCGAGTTCTCAGCGCTAAATCGATCACAAACTCAATCTCCCTGCTCGGAGGTAATCCCGGTATCTCCCGTAAAACATCTTCAAAATCTCTAACAATCGGAAGAGAATACAGGGAAATAACTACATCCCTAGAAGTATCCTCCTCAATGCAATATAAATAGGTACTCGTACCCCCTTCCATACAAGGCATAACAACCAAGAACATTTCTTGTCCCGGAATGGCGAAGTCTATACTCTTCCCATAATAATTCACTATCGCGTGATATTTCATTAACCAATCCATATCCAAAATCACATCATACCCGACCATATCAAGGACAAGCAAGTCGGCCTCAAAGCACAAATTACCAAGATTAATCCCTATGTTTTTACAAACAAAGAAAACCAATTAACCATCACCCATCGAGGATTCCATACTAGTGAAAGTATTCTCAGCAGACTTTATCAAATCTGTGGTCTGAGCAAAACTCCTAGAAATGAAGGAGTGTGTCGCACCCGTATCAAATAACACCCGACCCATATGCCCTTGGATCAGAAACTTACCCTCAATTGCTGGTGGTTCCAGAGGGGATGGAGGAAGCATAGCCTCCTGAATATGATAGACCCGTATATACTGTAGTTGCCCCTGCTATGGAGGAACAATAGGATTAGGTGGCTGGGGCGGAAACTGAACATATGGTTGCTGTGGAGCCCTAGGAATTTTCCCTTCAATCAACTGAGGACACGACCTCTTATAATGGCCCAGCTCTCCACACTGAAAACATTTATTCGCCACATTCTCCTGGTTCCTCCCTTGATTGTTTCGAAACTGCCCCGAACCTCGGCCCTTCTGGCCTCTACCACCGTTCCCACCTCTACCTGCTTTTTATTGTGGCGGTCCACCTTGACCCAGCCTATTATTGTTACCACCTTCATTACATCCACCAAAGCGTTGGCGTTTAGACAAATCCCCTTGCTGGGGGTCCCTCTCTCTTTGCTTACTCCCCGAAGATTGGGATGAAGGAGATGCTCCTCCACCAATCCCATTCCCTCCAGGTTTTCCCACTTGCTATTTTGCACAAACAATCTATGTTCTTGGCAATGAAGTAGTGCCACATTCATCACATCACCAAAGGTTTGTAAAGCCGGATTTCCCAACAAGTGTTGTTTTATCCACCAATGTAAACCACCCACAAACTTGGAGATTCTCTTCTCTTCTGGAGTCACTTCCTTCAGTACAAAACTTTCCAACCTGGTGAACTCCTCTTCGTACTCTGCAACAGATCTGTCTCCTTGTACTAAATCGTGAATCTTCCTTTGCATCTCCCTTTTAACTGCGGGAGGGAAGTACTTTCCGTCAAACAAGTCCCAAAAATCAGTGATTGACATCGTATCCCTTTGCTCCAGTGTAGTCATCGACTCCCACCAATGTAATGCCGATCCGACAAGCTTGAAAGTAACAAGGATTTGCTTTTTCTCCTCACTACATTCTACCATTCGAAGATGGCGCTGCATGTCTTTCTTCCACTGATTTGCCCTTATAACATCTGAGCCTCCATCGAATTCCGGGGGATGGCCCTTTAATAAAGATTCCCTAACTCTCTCCCACGGAGAAGGTCTCATAGGAGCTTGTACCTCTTGCCCCCGTGGTTGGGCTTGTGGCATTTGTTGTACCATTGCAGTCATCGCTGCATTAACTACTTGGGCTACTATGTTTGCCACATCGGCAGCATTTATACCCCTCGGTGGCGGCGGTGGAGGACCAACCTCCTCTTCCACAACTCTATTACGTCGAGCGGGACGTCCCTTCTTAGGCGGCATCTGAGATGAAGAAATAATAGAGTTAGGATACTATATAATACAATCTATCTTGCAGAAGATCGCAAACATAAGCAACAAAGCAGTCCTAACATTAGGCTCTATATCAAAGAACGCTACGGTAGAACGTGACAAGTTCGCATAGATCCTAAAGACTCTAGAACATGTGGCTCTGATACCATCTGTGACAACCTGATATCCGAAATAATGGGTGGACAGCCCGATACTCCAATAATACATGAATCATGGATGGAATCATTCTCAGCACCGAACAACATAAAGAGTATATGAGATAACCACACAATATTTCAGAAAACGGGTTGTCAAAAATTTTGTTTTAATATTTAAAGAAAGCATTATCAACAACCCATAACAGAAAAGAAGGTGGAAATCCCAAAAGTATATATGTATATCAACAACAAAAATTATACAATAAAAGGTCCGAATGAAATATCGGTCAACAAAATTACATACAATGTACAATAAGTTCCATGAATTGCATATTACATTCATTACACAATTACAACAGTTTGGGACACACACCCTATAAAGACCCGAATATAACTAGAAAACAACAATGAAGGCGTTTATACAAAATATCCCATGATATCCGCAAAATGTCACGGCTCCTCAAAAGACACTGGAATGGGGAAGTCATTACGGGCATCCTTACAGTGGAGCACCTGAGCGGTTATAATATATATATATATATGCACAACAAGAAAGAAGAACGGGCCAGCGCCCAGTTTTATGTGATCACCATATAAATGAATAGTGTGACAATAATGAACAATTAAGCATGGATGATAAAGATAACATTCTAGCATGATAGGAACCTATAATGAGCCAAGACAATAGAATGATTATAAAGTAAAATTCAACCATATAAGAGAATAAGAATAATTATAATCCTTTCTCATCTTTCACCGTTTTCATTTTTCATCTTTCCATTCCTTATCAGGAATACAAGTTATATCTTGTGCTCTTTGTGGCACGTATCTCAATTGTATGCTCTTTGTGGCATATACTATGCTCTTTATGGCATTAATATCCATCAAGTCCAACTTGATGATTAGAATAGTTATAAGTATATATAGATGACGATTCTAAGACCGTCCGTCCGGGTTTCCCCACTGTGTGCGCCCCTAAATGACCATCATCTTCCAGGGCCTATCATAAGACAACCTGGGATCCTAACGAAATGTCGGGAAGCGGCCATATGCCTGCGGAATAGTCAAGACCACACCCGAAATCTCCTACCCAACGTAGAAAATATAAAACAAGCGCTCATATGGCCTAGGACTATATTCACCCTGCATTCATTAGTCAGGGGGCTTCACCTCACGCACGAACTTCCCTTATGATGTCATTTAGAGAGGTGTGTTTAAACCATTTTATTTATTTCCATAACATGATTTAGTAAATTATTATTTACTTTATCCGTTTACATTTTATCAGATGCATTATAGTTTTTCGAAACTATACAGGCCTCACATCATCATAATAACCTCGAAGAATATTCAAACTCCCAAGTTATTTTCACATGCCTCCTTTTGGGCTCTATAATAGAACAACATACCTCAAATTAACTTCTAAAGTCTCCAAACTCAATTATAAATCTCCTAGACTCCTACTAATTAAAGAAAAAAAGTAATGCCTAAACATCACTTCGCACGCCCTCGGAATAATTCCCATATAACCCAAATTCTAATCTAGGGTATTAAACTACTCGCCTAGACCTCTAGGACTCTAAATTTACTTCATACAAGAAGGTTCCTAGGCCTAAACCCTAAAGAAAACGAGTTAGAATTGAATTTCAAAAATAACTCAAAACAGTAGGAAAACGAATCGATTCGCCCTAAAAGCGAATCGATTCGGACAAGGAAAACTGACTTATTGCAAACTGCTGAATCGATTCGGTCCAGGCAGACCTGGAAAATGGACCTAAGAGAACCGATTCTCCCCAAGGGCCGAATCGATTCGGTCCTGCGATTTTGCCAAGAATGGCTATGGAGTCTTGGACTCCAATATTACCCCAACTTAAAACCTTTCAAACCAAACTCATTTATTTCCACCAATACACCATAAATACTACCAACTACCACTACAACCATCAATAATCATCCAAATGATTCTTTAATGATTCAAGACCCACAAATACACAAAAAAAAAACTAAACAAATTAAACCATGATCAATACATCATTATCACAACTAATCATTTATCTTAAACCACATATAACAAGTAGAAAACTTGCCTCAATCTAGCAAATGCAGATTTTCCTTGTGTAGAAGCAAGAATCCTTCCTCAATCTCCAATCTCTGCTTCTTTTCTCTACTCTTTCTCTTCCTCTCTCTAGTTCTCTCTTGGTTTAGGAATAAAATTAAGGAAAATAGAAGACTTAGCAAGACTAAGTCGTGCCTTTAGTCAACAATCCCAACTTAAATGACCAATACTACGATAAAATAACACGCAACTACATATTTAAGGTATGATCAGTCAAAAGTGCCAAAAATCTCAAAATACAATATAGCACATATTTTGACTATCTCGCACGTTCCGGAATCAACTACGACCTCCAAATTATCATTTGGATATTTTATAACTCATTTTAAGTTTCGGTTCCATTTTAAATCATAGGGTCATTTTAAATTCTTATGACACAATAAGCTCATCATGAGGATATTTACTTGCCCATACAGTAAATATACAACAAGTTAGCAAATATTAACTTTTCTTCATTAAATTAATACTCGCTCCATATTACGACATTTCATATTTAATTACTTCACATAGTAAGTAAATATAAAATAGGCTTTCATAAGCGAGGGTTGTTACAGAAGGATCTAAGAGAGGAGACTCCAATCATCAGTTTAAGGAAAGAATTCTCTTGCTAAATCAATTACAGCTTGTTTATTAATTCATTTATACATATTCTCATAACAATTCTGGATTGAATATTTTAATTAATGGATTTGAACAATTAGAATAAACTCTAGGATGTGTTAGAATACATCTGGAAATAATGGTGTTTAAGGATTAAACATTTTGGTAATAAATCTGGAACTGATGTCATGTTATTGAGGAAATTGATTATTAGCACTCATGTGGTAGGATTACTACTTTGATAATGAAAATTCATGTGTTGATCCCTTCAAATTTGAGAATGTTTATATGAAAATTATGAATCAAAATTGGGTGAGATGAACTCTAGTGTTATATTTAATTTTTAGGATTCTGGGGGCACAATCTTCTATTAATTGGTTAAATTTTAATAAATAAAGAATTTATAAATCATGAGGGGTTTCTGACCATTGAAATTAAAATCGTTAGGACCTTGGAAAGAGAATTGGGTTTGGAACTCTGAAAGTCATATAGAGAAAATGTAGCAGTTCTGACTTCTGCCAGAATTTGAATCGATCCAGCCTTCTAAAAGAATCGATTCGGCTCTAGAGGTGAATCGATTCGTCTCCTAGGTTGAGGTCAGGTTGGGACTGAGGAAACGTTCAGGTGATTTTTACGAACTTAAGTGAGCATGTGGGAGGCCATCCAAGTGAGTGGATAATTAATTAAAAATAGTTATGTGTCACTATTTACTATTTGGAGAAATTAATGATCAACTAGATGTTTAATTATTAAAGTAAGGATATTATCTGGAGATTGATGAGACTTATTGGGGATAATAATAGGGACCACTATCTATACATATTATGTGTTAAAATATGTATTTTTTATTTATGTGAGCATATCCATGTTCGTGGACAGCCTACTTGTTGGGATAGCGTACATCTCATAGTTTTATTCGATAGAAATTGCCGACCTAGCCAAACAAGCCAGTTCTTCGCACTAACGTCATTAACTGCCACGTAGTTTTCAACTGGCTGATCCAAGTTGATATTCTAAAAAGTGCGAAATAGAAGCTTTCAATGCCAACGAACACCTCATACTTAAGGATAACGTACTTCCACCCATGCATTGACACATAGCACTTTTCTTTCCCACTGATGAAGTTATCGCATTGTAGCATCACCATATATGTTCCTACATAAATGGTTCTCTCCCTACGCAGCTAATACCAAAAGTAATAGGCGGCACTAACAGCTAAAAAGGATTCATGACCCTCAGATTTGGACTGGAGACTCGATTTCAGCCAAATGATATACCCATGCAAATTTCATCCAATTAACCCAATTTAAACCAAAAGTAACCCCCTCTATAAATTATGCAGTCATTGTTGTTGTTCATGTAAAAACATTTTTAGGAACAACATAGTATTAATCAATAATACCTTAATTTGATTAAATTTTCATATATAAATGTTCTTAATAAAAGGACCTTGGATCTTCATGATTATCACATATAAGCATTATGCGGAACATAAAAGGTGTTAAAATAACATACCTCCATAATTGTCATAATTAAAATATTGACGTAACAGTCAACCTTAACGATGTCTGATCGACCTGAATTTTAGAACACAACTTCATCTTGTATATAGCAAGAACATACTCCAATTCCAACGCATTCCAACGATCCGATCTCTCAGTATGGCTAGAAAGTTATTTGGAAATTTACTCTCCTTGAGAATTTAGATTTCTCTCACTTTCCTATAAATTCATTATGTTGTCATTTTAGAGTGCTTGAATGATAGAAATCAATCACTTATTTATAGGCAGGGACAAGACCTAAATCTCCAACAGTCACTTAATATCAACCGTCCATCAAGGTAGATGCCCAAGAGTCCTTTTGACTCTTGGTATTTAGAGTACCATTTCATTAACCAAAGTGACTCTCAGAATTAATATAATTATGGAGAACATATGGAGAATTATATTATATAATTCTAACAGTCTCCCACTTGATCCATAATTATCATAAAGACCTCCATAAAGTGCGCAATAATCCTTGAGTCATCTTTAAATGGTTTTACATAAAGACCTTCATCAAATAACTCATCAATGCGCGTCATGGTGCTCACATACTAATTCAAGAGCATGATCGCTTCCATGTACCACAACATTAACAACTCATACAATAAGGTCTATAAATAGGGTTATTCCAAAATGTTCTAATAATGTCTTTGTAAAAGACTATTTCTATCACATGCATGTGTACAATAACGACATAAATAAATGATTCTGAAACATTGTATGATATCATATGGTAGTGTCAAAATAAGCACCAAAAAATCCACCACATCAAGATTCTATTGTCTATATTTAAAGACTCATATCTTAAGCATGCTTCGTTATTGTCTTTCACGGTAGCCCAATCATGTCGATTTTCTATATTAACACTTGTACAAATGTGTTAATTGACACTTGTTTCAGAATTTCTTCTTTAAAAGGTATTTACATTCAATGTTCTTAGTTCCTCATATAATACCTCATGTATCTTAATAAAGAAGATTGCAATGACAATATCATAATATTTCCGCAACTTGGCAATAGTGTCGACAAATCCAAGTCCCAAAATTTAAATTACGTTGTCAAAATCAATAAGTTGTAGCATCAAAGAATGCTAAAGATTCAGATTTTCATAATAGTCAATGGATTGTGTTGCACTCCTTTATTATATTGGTCGTTAAACCAAAATAAGCATAAGTGGATAAGAGTGAACTTCATAATTTCCACAAAACCAGTAAGTCTAACTTGTAATAACTGTTCGCCCAAAAATGAACAGTCAACTTTAATGTGAGCATATAATATTTTAGTATCTTATAACTTTATCCATTACATATTGAAAAATTATATAACATTTTGTTTCTTTACTTCACAATAAATTGAATATATAAACTTGCTCCCACTCATCATAAGTTGTATAAATTGAATATACAATGATTAGAAAATATAATGGTATTACTTCTGAAAATACCATAGGTGGGAAACTTAATTAAGTTTATACAATCATTTCTATATAACATGTGTAAAATATCATAAGAATAATAGTTTTTACATACACTAAATGTAACTCTCATCATAATGATTTACTCACCTCATAAGAATTGTACGTCCTTAAAAAAATGACATCTTCGGAAAATGTGAGAGATTCATTTACAACCCTTTTCTCATTACACATAAATTGTTTGACTTTAAATTCTTTATGACCTCTTCCTACTAAACTTAAATATAATTCAATGAGATCTCGTAGTTCAGTTACTTCTTATGATTTGTGAAAACAAAATCAAATATTTATTTATCCTTATGCCAAATTCATATTCATGTAGATACACCACATAATCACTTAAAATAGTAGACTCCGTTTAAGATCTTCATAATACTATTCCTTATGATTTTATCTGCATTTGTCTCATAGTGACAATGCAATAACTTAGTGGTCGATCATTTATTTGTTCTTTGTTGTTTAAGCAATCCAATAACTAAAAGAACAAATATTGAAGAAAGTTATAGATAATGGGATAAATACCCTACCTTCCTTTATAATCACACTTCATGATTTTCAACTCCCACTAATTTCACCATTCATAATGAATTTGGTTTTCTATAATGCAATAAGTACATGTTAATGACGATTATATGATCTATATAGGTCCACTTTAAGAAAATTATCAAAATCTCCCACTTGGACCACATAAGTCATCCTTTTATTAGATATTGTAATACCTTAAATGCATAACTCGATTATCAATATTTATTAGAGATAATGCAAAAATCTTGTCCATAAAATTATCAAAATAAGTCTAGATTTAATTTGGGACAAGATTAAAGAGTTTCATCAAAAAAATACTGTGATTATGATGCAGGAGCAAAACAATCTTTAAAAGAAATATATTCAAAACTTTATTTTATACAAAACATCAAAGGAATACCATAACCTTTGAGAAGGACTGAAAGATGCCTTTAAAAAAAATATCCCTCATAATCAAGTCCAGACAAATATTTTTCAAGAAAATTGAAAGCATTGAGGGTTTATGAAAAGACAAATGACTTGATTCCCCAAAAATGAAAGAGAAGAAATCTTATTTGTATTTATAGTTTGTGTTGTAAACAATCCTTGCATCAAAAGTAAATACTTTATGTAACACAATAAGTTTAACTGGCAAACTCTACGAAGATAAAAGTCATTTCAAATCACAAAAGATGTATATTATCTCTATCATTATTAGTCCGAGTGTGCAACAGGCAAACAAACTTAATTTTTTTTATTACTTCAAATTTTATATGAAGTGTTCCACACAATATTAATCATCATTAGTTTACTTTAAAAAATCCAACATAATAATCGAGAGAAACAAACTATATCATAACATGTGAAAGATATGAGATAAATTGCTCACTACATTAATGCTTTGATTTGACAACACATATGTTAATATCTCGCTAAAACCTAATGTGCATTTTATTTTTCTCATTAGTAACCTTTGATTATCAATTATATGATGCTTGTAGATATTGGAGTACTAAAGATACATGATATATACATTAATAATGTATATGATATGTAGGGTTCATTCAATCAGTCAGAATCAATTCCTTGTAAGGAATAATCTTGTGTGATGATTAAACTCAATATACTCCACATTTATAAGCATTAGAGGTTACTATTGCTATCATCTTTACATTTAATATTCATTTTCATTATAGTTGGGTCTCTGTGGTGACTACCAAATATTTCATAATATGAATATTACATTAAGTAAAGACTTAAATATACAAGTCAAATTATTTATGTTTGGGTTTCATACACTTAATTAGTGATATCATGATGAAAGAAATAATGACATCTGTATTTGATGACCATTATTGCCTTCCCAAAATATATATATATCACCACTTAATTTTTGCTCAATAATTGTAATTGGACATGTAGGCTACTAAATCACAATAATTGAATAAACAATAATATGTATGCAACATCATAAATCTTAGCATTTAATATCATACATGGACCCGTAGGCAATCCAAAATATGCATGATATCAACGCATTAGTCTAATATTTATCTAATATTGAATGGAGTACTTTAACGAACACCAATCCTTACATTACATAAATATTAGAGATAAGCGTACATGTCTAAAATACCCGTAATACATGAATAAATTGTATAATTATCTATTTCATAATTTCAAATTCACAAAAAAAACTATACTTAATATGAAAATCAAATAGACAAGGAGTTCACATGAGATATTACACGAATAATAAATGAAAAACATGAATCATTTACTTTCTCTTTATCACTTATGTATGAGTAACAAATCAGAAATATTGACCCAAATCATTCATGGTCATACTAATGCACAATATGGTTATAATCACAACTACCACACTAATGACATCTGTAAATATGACTATATAACTTTTGATGTCAATTATTTAATATTCACAAAAACTCCAATGTTTATTTGATTCAAATATCAGCATGTGTTGCACTTCAATTTAATCTTATAACAAACATAAGGATAATCTGAAATGACTACAAATATAATATCTTCACATGTAATCTCGGCCTGTATTTGGACTTTGATTAAACTAAATGAATACCTACTTATAAGTCTCAAAATTGCAAGCCATGCTTTCAAATATGCATGTATGCAATGAAATCATAAGTCTAGTATCCACACATATGAATTGTGGCCTAGGTTTGGCATTTAATTCAACTTAATGGGAGTACTAGCATTAGAATAAACAATAATTATGATATTAAACTACATGAATCATTGGCCTGTGTTTGGCACGGGACTCATTAAAATACGAATATCATAATATTCAATAATATGAATCACTGACCTGTGTTTGGCATGAGACTCATTAAAAAATGAATATTAATAATATCATAATATTCAATATTATGAATCATTGGCTTGTGTTTGGCACGAGATTCATCAAAATATGAATATTAACAATAACACAACTCTAATATCCTACCATATGAAATATGCTTGACTCGTGTTTGGCATTTGAATGCACGTAAAATATGAATATTAGTCTAAAAAATATATTCATACATTCAATATTCACGAAATGATCATAACATGTGTTTGGTTTCTAATTCAACACAAACATACCCTCATGAATAAATAAAACAACTCCTATAGTGAAAACACATGCATAATATATGACAAAATCGTAACTTTTTCCCAAAAAAAAATAATCAACACTATGGGATGTAGATAATTACTGCAAAATCTCAAAATAAATTATGGAATTCAAAAATCAATTTTTTGGAACGAGATATTGTCGTAAACATTATTTATTTAAAATTAATTCCCTCAAAAATATTATACTCAAAACTTAATATATAATTAAGGGTCCAAATATAGATGCATACACAATAATAGAATATTTATATTTACAATTATAGATTAAGACACTTTAATGTCTTCCCCATCCAACATCATATAAATATTATTGTTGATAACATCAATTCGGACATTTGCGCCGTCAAAAATAAATTATGCACAATAATCTAATTACCTAAATATTATTGTCAAACCCATAATCATACATCTAATAGTCAAATTTTTATATTGAACCTTTTGTTCAATACAAATAATACATAACATGAATATTAGACAAACCATGAACAAAGAAACCAGCCCCCATGATGGAAAAAAACATAATATTTGAAAAAATCGTAATTTTTACCAAAAATAGAAAATTTTGAGTTAGCACCCCAGGGGTGTTGAGAATTTCTCAAGGATCGCTCTCCAATTTGTGGAATCACAAAATCAAATTTTAAACGAGAGTTATAAGCATTGACATTATTACCAAAAATGGCAAAAACGCAATTTTGAAGGTCTAAATGATGTTAAAACGCAAAACTGGGGTGGGGCCCATTATATACAATGGCTTTTGTTTATTTTGACGTTTCCAATCGACCATAGGAGTTTCAAAAAATTCCAATCAAATTTTGACCTTTCACATTCCGAGCAGTGGATATATGCGACAAAAAAAATCCCAGACACACAATAAAATTAATTTAATATAGACTCCATTATGGGCAAACACCAATAAAGGAAAATCATGATATCTTAAACTTTAGCTCTGATACCACATGTAAAAACATTTTTCAGAACAACATAATATTTTGATTAAATTTTCATATACAAATGTTCTTAATGAAAGGACCTTTGATCTTCATGATTATCACATATAAGCATTATGCGGAACATAAAAGGTGTTAAAATAACATACCTCCATAATTGTCACAATTAAAATATTGACAGAGTAGTAAGCCTTAACGATGTCTGATTGCCCTGGATTTCGAAACACATCTTCATCTTGTATATAGCAAGAACATATTTCAATTCCAACGCATTCCAATGGTCAGATCTCTCAGTATGCACAAAAAGGTATTTGGAAATTTACTCTCCTTGAGAATTTAGATTTCTCTCCCATTCCAATAAATTAATTATGTTGTCCTTTTAGAGTGCTTGAATTATGGAAATCAATCACTTATTTATAGGCAGGGATAGGACCTAAATCTCCAATAGTCACTTAATATCAACCGTCCATCAAGGTAGATGCCCAAGAGTCCTTTTCACTCTTGGTATTTGGAGTACCCTTTCATTAACCGGAGTTACTATTAGAATTAATATAATTATGGAGCACATATGGATAATTATATATAATAATTCTAACAATTCATCCATATCCCTTCATCTTCAAATGCACTATCTAGCTTTATCTTTTCTTAGTCTCATAAATATAAAGAAGAAAAAATGGCAAACTCTCGGATTACAAGGTTTGTTACCGAGGTTGCAGCACCGCAAATTATGAGTGTAATGAGGCAGCGTGCATCAAAGATGTTAGATACAATTCATGAAGAGGAAAGAGAAGTTGTTTTATATGATTCCCACTCTTGAATTTCAAAGGGTGTGCCTTCATATTCATGTTCTACCTCTACGTAATCTTTGAGTACCACTCATTCTAACTACTTTCTCAGAAAATTTTCAGTATTTGGAAATTAAATGCCTACTTTAAGAGTGTACGGTCATGACCTCGCTTAATTTCAGATGTGTGGAAGGATACTGGGGTTCATGACCAAGACCCGCTTAAACAGATAAGACTGTATAATTTGTACTTGAAAGGAGTATATATGATGCTATTGTAATTTATGTTCCATTTATTCCTAAGTTATTATTGGATCACATTCTCAACTAGAGACACAAAAACCTATTCTATTTTATATCCTTCATGAACTCAATGCTCCCAGAATGGGTGATTTTCATTGATCCTTGAAAGTGGATCCTTAAAAGATAAAACCCAAATTTTCGTTTTGAATAAATTAGTAGTGATTTGGGGGATGTATAAGTCTCATGTCCAACATCTCGACGCATGTGTCTCACATATGGAACATGAATATAACCATCATAAATAAGATGTGGTATTGATCTATTTTTTATATTTACCAATCTCGAAAAAACAAAATGTGTAGTATTGTTCGCTATACTACGATCCATTGTGGCGTAAGTTTAATTGTTCTTTTTTTATCATTTTGTGGTCCGTGAACTGCTATTCTAGTCGATTTTGTATGAGATATGACCCCAACTACCCAGGGGTATGATCTCAGTGCGAGTGAATGTATCCTATATCCCCTCTATATTGTATAAGGATCTATCGTGTGCATAGTAGTTGCATAAATGATACCGAGTAGGCTATATTGAATGTTTTCTATATCTATGCTCATGGTATATATTAATCAATTTGGCTCTACGTTCCTCATCTTCTTCCTCTCCCTTTTCACTAAATGGTAGTTCCCTTCATCAACTTGATGCAATTTCTTCTATAAAACAAACCCATGACTTAAAGGGAGGTGGCAATGCAGAAAGACACTCAAAGAGAGAGATAGAGAGTTAACACTCAATTTTAAGAAGAGTAGAATAATTTACTATAGTAGGATTGTTGCTGTCTAAAAATGGAGGGAATCCAAATTTGTAATCACAAATAAATAAAGATAAGCAAGAAAGGCAAAAATATAACAAATAAGTCTTTTAAAGTTGTTCAACTATAAGAACAATCTACGTCCATTGTTGGTATTATTTCAGGTGATTACAATAGCTCGGTCTTAGGTGTGCTGTGCTAGATTGAATCGTCTGCTTCAGCTAAGGGAGATCACGTATTTATAGTAGTTAGGAATTCAAGAGATGAAATGCCTTTATAATGTCAGTTATTTACATCTATATACAATAAATAAGACGATTGATATTCAATGCTTATTGTTATTCCATCTGAGTAACCTTTGTTATTCTTGATGGTTGATATTCTTGAGGTTGGTCAGCCTTCTAGTCGACTAAGCCAGCTAGGGTAGCTATATAGGAAGACATGTGTCTACTTCTCATTGATCCATGTAGGATAGTAATTTTTACACACAACCCCAAATGCTCTATGTTTGATGATTGATCAAAAGTATGGTGTGTTTGTTCAAGATCTTACTCGGTATGATGTCTGGGAGTTGGTCGGTAGACGACTTCCGAGACTTGTAAACTTTTTCATCAATATTTTTACTAATGGAATTTTTGTGAATAACCCAAACTTTAGCAAACCGCAAAATGGGACGATGGTCTTTTTGCGTGTTGGGAATCATGCGGCTGCCGGCAGTTCTATCGTTCATTCAGTTAATTATTTATTTTCTATTTTTGAGGTAACCTATAAAAGGACGGTTATTTTCTTCCATTTCTCTTTACCTCAAACTTTCTAAGCTTAGATTTTTCCTTTTTTCTCAAGCTTTTCTTTTTTGCCTTCGTTGCTTGCTATTTGCCGTCATTTTTAATCTCTATAATCTCTCCCTTTCTCTTCTTTGATTTTTTTGTCTTTCAATCATGGTGTACATCGTAGTTGAAGGTTCTTTAGAAGATTTAGGAAAAAAGAAAATTTTTCCAATTGGGTAGGTTTAGAGATTGTTAGTCGCCATGTTGATATGTATTCGTTGGCTGCGGGTCATTAGATTTCCACTTTACTATTATTGAGTGTGGTATCACTTTTCTCCCAAACACACTTTTTCTTTAATTTTGTCAGTATTTTGATGTTGTTCTAGAAAGAATAGCTCCTAATACGTGGAGGGTTATATATGGAGTTAATAAGTTAAATGAAATCCATGGGACTCATATTGGGATTCTCGAGTTAATGTTCTATAGAAGTGGAGAACTACTGATGATAATACTTATTACATGAAGACTAAATAGGTCAATAGGGCATTGGTGGTTAACTTGACAGATTCCAACAAAGATTACTGGGATTATGGTGTTGTAGTGAAGAATTGGCAAAATTCCCCCCTTCCTGAGGGAGTAACATACACTGGACCCAGATACCCCCATGGAGGGCGTGGCATAGGTCATAGTTTGACTTTTTAATTTCTTCCCATGTTTATTAACTAGTTGACGCTTTGCTAACTAATTGATTTTTTTTGTTTTTGTGCAGAGGAAAGCAAAAGGAAGTGTCCAAAGGAAAGTGAGGTTAATATTAAAGACCTCAAGTATTTGTGGGCCATTAATCAAAGAGCAGGAGAGGAGCATCCTCAAGAAACTACTATCCTACTTGAGTACAAGAGTTTTGTCACTTCCTTTATTGCCTGACTATTAATCGTTTTGCCTAAATCACCTATCAAGTTGGAAGAGGAACCAGTGTCTACCTCCTCTACTTCTGAGTCAACTAGAGCAGAGATAGAGCTTGTCCATGGAGTAACTTCTTCTTCTTTTGAGTCCCTCGACCTTACTACCATCCTAACTTCACCTACTGAAGAAATGGTGAAGAGAAAAATTCTAAACTTGTTAGCTGGATCTAAGTCTCCTCTCCCTTCTAAAAAGAGTACTGTTGATGTTGACAAGAGTCCTCAGGTTACTTAGAAGAGGTCTCAAGTCCTCAACACTGAAGAAGCTCAAATTACTTAACCTCAATTCAAGAGGTTAAAGAAAGGTTTGCCCAGCCACTAAGAGTTGGCCAAAAAATCCTCTGTCGAGCAAGGCAAAATTGAAGATGCCTCTATGACAATCAACCCTGGATTGGCCCGGGGTTTGATAAAAGTTGTCACTCTTCTAGCAGATAGGTCAGCGGAAACCCCTATGTTCAGAGCTCGATCGGTAGAGAGGGCTAGTCAAAACTTGTCTTTAGCAAGTTCTCAACTTTTTTGTTTACATTTAATACTGTTTGTTACAATCCTTATGTACTAATGTTGCGTATTCACACATTTTCAGTTCTTGGTGGATTACAATCAAATGCTGATGTAGAGGAAGATTTTAAGGCTTGAATAAATCCTTAAAAGCATTTGGGGAAGCCTTGGAGAGAGAAAAAAAATAAGGAAAGATAAGGTCAAAGAGGCCGAGGATAGGGAAAAGGCAACAGAGGATACAAAAGGCTTCTGATGAAAAATTGATCCTGGCTGAGCAGAAATTATTAGAAGTTGAAAGAAGGGCAAAGGTTGCTGAAGACAAGTCTTCTAGCCTGACTACTAAGATCTCTGCTCTGAAGGCCATGAGTAAGAAGGATAATGAAGAGGCTGCTAATAAAGGATGGGATAAATTCGTTGTTACTACAACTATCCAAATAAAATACGCCAAGATTTCCTATAAGGATAGCTAATCGGATGTCGAAAAGGAGATCAACACCCAGGTAGACTAAGAGTTGTTTCAAAGACATGATCCATGAACTCCTCCTAACTTGGATAAGGACTCTGATGATGATGAGGGTTCTGAAGAATCATCCTTGGTGCCTATTGATACTGCCGATCTACCTCCTCATGAGATAACTGTTGGTCAAGAAAAGCACAATGTTTGGCTCCTTTTAGTTAGTGTTTTTCCTTTCGTTTTATGTATTTTTCTTTCCTTTTTCCTCCATTCGTAATGGGATTAACCTTGTAATCTTTGATGTATCAATGAAATGAAACATTCTTGTTCATTTTTCAGTGCCTCTTTGATGTTATTTTCTTGTTTGATCATTGTTGCTTGTCTTCCTTGGTCGGGCTTATATACTTGCTTATAAATTTTCAGTTTGATGCTAGGAAAAATATTATAGTCTCTACTGAATCCGACCTATTAAGACAATGCAAAAGTCTTCTTAAAGCAGATCATGTAACTTTGACTGAAGAATAGTTTATGGGGTTTCTCGGCTCAGATGCCTCTAACCAAGTGAAAGATTCTTATGTTTATCTCCACTGTCTTCTTGATAAGGTTATGGCGAAAAATGATGCCTACTATGAAATGATTGAATAGTTATATAAAGACCACAAACTTTCTCTAGAATTGTTTCATTCTAATTATGAGGTTATATACAAAGCCTTGAGATAAGGTTGGGAGTTTGATAAGATATTGCAGGATATCACTTATGCCTTAAATAAGAAGGAGATTGTCCTGAATAAAAAAGTAAAAACTGCTCGGGAGATTGATGCACTCCTAGAGAAAGAGGATAATGCTCTGAGGAATTAGCTTGATATTCTGAAGAAATTAGCAGACAATGGGGGAAATAAAGGTGTCTCATTCTTGGAGATGGAAAATGCTAGATTTTTGGAGGAACTATAGACTTTGAAGAAGAGAAAATTCAAATATGGGCAATCTTCTAGTCAAGTCATGGTTTCTCGGACAACGGTAGATGAAGAAAGAACTAAGAAAACCCTAGTCGACCAAGCAACTCTACTACATGAGAAGGATAAAGCCATCAAAAAAACTCCAAGATAGGGTTGACCAACCAACCTTCCACTTTCGGAAGTAACCCAGGGTTGTCTGTATGGATGGATATGATGAAGCCTTAACCTATTTAGATAAGCACGTGGAGCATGCTAGGACAAAAGGGTATAGATGGGATTGGTTGAATTTTGTAGGACTCTTGAAAATACTTAGGGGAAATGAATCTATTGATGTTGGATTATCTTAATCCACCTTTAAAATTGATGTTAATTGGATTCCAGTTGATGCTATTCCACAAAGATTAATCAGAAAATATATTGGAGATTATGATCTCAAGGAGAGCATGAATATATTTTCCCCCCAAATCTGCTAGATCGACCGAGCAGCAACAAACATACTAGATTAAGATATTTTAGATTTACAGCTTTGTCGAGCACCCTTGATGAGCCTCCTACTGGGATGAGTAAAGCTAAAGGGAAACGTCCTTTAGAATAGACTTGTATTTCATGATTTTTGGGTCTTTTATTGTAACACAAGGTGCTTGGAATAAAATGAAGTTATTTTTCAATATGTATATGTTTTTTTATACATTTTCATTACGCTTGTGATTAGCTTTTAATCAGCTTGATGACTGGGTAATTTGTTTTATGATTAGTTAAGCAGCTTGTCGGCTAAGTAATCTGCTTAAATAACAAGTGTTTGGTCCAATGTTAAACCCATTTTATAATGCCTTAGATTCTACTAATGCACTTAGATAAAATTGTAATTAGTTTTGTTAAACTAAGTGTTTGCATTAGTTATCATTGGTGATAAAATGTATTAGGAATGTAGAGTTATTCATGTGTTTAACACAGTTGGGTAAAACTTCTTGTGTTTATACATGAAGGTTTAATAACTTCTTGTTTTTGGCTTGTCAAAGACGAAATCATACATGAAGTTTAAAAATATTTCCAAACTAAACTTCTTTACAGTTGGAAAAGTTTGAATTATAGAGACTTCTATTCTAAACTTTTTCAAAGTTGGAAAAGTTTGAAGTTAGAAAAATTTGTTATTGGTGAAAGTTTGGATTAGAGAGACTTTTAATATGAACTATTTTAAATTTGGAAAATTTTGTTATTGGTGGATGCATATCACCATACTCCGATATAAACATAAAAAGGAAGCATAATTGATAGAAACTTGAATCTTCATTAAATTTAATGAACGATTACATCAAATCAAAATTACTGTTAATATTTGCGAAGGTGATCAACATTCCAGGGATTCTTAAATTCTTCTCCTTCCAGTGTATCCAAGCGATATGTTCCTGGTCGGATAACTATCGAGATACGGTATGGACCATGCTAATTTAGCACTAACTTATTTCCCTTCCGAATTACCTTCTTAAGAACAATATCTCCTCATTTTCGGTTGATCGTCTTGACCCTCCAGTTGTAGAACCTAGTAATCCTTTATTGGTAAGCAGCCATCTGAAATGTAGCATCCTCTCTTACTTCCTCAACCATGTCTAGATCTAGTTTCCCCTCGAAATCACTTTGAGGGAGTCAAAATTTAGTACCCTGTGAGTTAACAGACCTTTTTCAGTTGGTACAACTACCTCAGTGCCAAAATCGAGCATGTATGGAGTCTCCCCTATTGTTGTTCTTGGTGTAGTCCTATAAGTCCAAAAGGCACTATACAACTCATTAATCCAGTTCCCTTTATTTTTATGCAAACGCTTATTCAACTCGCCAAGCAAAGTCTTGCTGGTAATCTCTATCTAATCATTACACTCTGGATGTCCAGGTGCTGAATGAAGCTTTTGAATTCTGGACTAGATGAAATATTCTTGAAACTCATCGTTATCAAACTAAGTACCATGGTCAGTGATGAAAGCATTGGGCATCCTATAGCGACATATGATCTACTTCCATATGAACTGAAAAACCTTCTGATAAGACATATCAACGAAAGGCTCAGCCTCCACCCATTTGGTGAAGTAATCCACTACTATAACTAAATACTTAAACCTTCCTTTGGTGGTTGGTAATGGACCGACCATGTCTATCCCCAAATAACAAACGGCCATAGAGAAGTGATGGGAGTTAGGACAGCCCCTAGTTTTCTATGTATAATAGTGGACTTTTGGCACTTATCACACTTCTTGGTGAAAGAAACACAATTTTCCTTCATTATCGGCTAGTAGTAGACTTTCATGGTTATTCTTTATACTAATGATCTACTGGTTGAATGATTTTCACATGAAACTTCATGTACCTCCTTGATCAAGTACTATACTTCGACTAGATAAACACAACGAAGTAAGGAGACAGTGTATCCCCTTTTATACAGAATGCGTTTATATAGAACATAATTAGGTACTTTGTATCTTAACTTATTAGCTTCTTTCTAGTTGGGTGGCAATAACCCTTTGTCGATGCAGTCCTTGATCGGAACCATCTAGGAGGGACTCAATTCTACAGTTATAATGCTGACAGCTTCCACATCAATGCTTCTATGTGTGAGGATCTCTACTCTCCATTGGTTCATTTGAGTTTTATCTGAGTTGCTGAGGATGGCTAAGAAAGGGCATCGTCTCGGGAATCTTCCACTCTCTGGACCATTTTAACTGCAGGGAATAAAGAGATAACCTCCATACCTTTATTAAAATATCTTACTATAATTTCTCCTTTAACTCCGTATATCTGAAGCATTTGATTGACAATGAGATGACAATCACATTGTGTTATCACTTGCTCGGCACCTAGTGATAAAGTGAATTCCAAACCCGTATTAATACTTCGTACTCGGCCTCATTGTTAGAAGCTTGGAACTGAAATCATAAAGCACATTCCACAACTAAGACGTCTGGAATGTTGATGATAAGTCCTGCTCCACTGCCAGGGGCACATAAAGATCCATCCACAAATAATTTTCAAATTGGAATGTCGTTGTTAAAGTCTTTCTCTGACAACACTCCATGTCTGAATATTATAATGCCCCGTAATTTTTAAGATTTTTAAAATAAGGGATTAATTAAAATTTAAATATGGGAAATTTAATTAATAATTAATCTGGATTAAAATAAATATTAACTAGCGAGAAAAGGGTTAGTATTTATTGATGAGAATATAAGTGAATATTACTGAGCGAATAAAGTAATATATAATTGTGAATTTATGAGAATTGTCATGAGTGGAAAATACGACAATTATAGTAATTAAGTCAGGACGCGCGTGTCAGTCGTGTCAGGACTAAATTAATGAAGTAAAAATTAAATTATTTATAAGTCACTCAAAGGGTCATTTCTAATGCGCCAATGTGTTTGAAAGGATCAAAATAGTCAAAAAAGTCTACCAGGTGGTTTAGTTTTGGTCCCGGGATAGTTTTAGGCCAAACCGACATTCCGAGAGGGCGTTTTGGTACTTTGTATTTTTTGGAGTATAATTAATGATGAAAATTAAAGAAATAAAAGGTCAGGTACGTGGGTTAGATTAGGGCTATCAGTGTTAGAAATAGAAAGGCCAAAAGGGGGGAGGAGGAGGAGGAGGGGTTTCTAGGGATACAACTACCACCAGTGCACCTTTCTCATCATCGAGAACACCACTACGTAGATCAAAGAATGAGGATCGCAACCATACCAACGACATCAACATATCAGAACTTTTTTTTATGCAAGTGTTTAATTCTTGTTATCTTTTAGCAATAATCATGTCCATGTTAGTGTAGGTGATAAAAACCCTTGAATAATATGTTACTTATTTAAATGCATAAGTTAGTACTAAATTGATATGAAATCAATTTATTCATGTTGTTAGAAGAATAACCACAAATTTATGATGAACATTGATGATTAAATCTAGGATTAGATGCTTGAATTAAATATTGATGAACTAAGGTTCCAATTTATATGAATTTCTAGATTTTGAATTTTAGGATTATTTGTCAAGGATTTAACGATTCTAGGATTATAGAAATCATCCCTATATGTTGAAACAATGTCTGGAATTGATTCTTGGGAGTTTGGGAGTAAACAGTAGAGGTTTTAGGGTTGTTAATGGCGAGAAACGCAGTAAGAAGAGGTAGGGGACGAAGCTGCACAACCTCGTTCAAATGAGATTGGATCTCGTTCGAGCGAGATGGAATCTCGCACAAAGAGGTCTTTCAAATGACTAGCTATCTTGTTCAAACGAGATGCAATTTGGTTTGAGCGACCTGTCAAGATTTCTACAAAATTCATTTTGGTTCCAATTTGTCCAACAGAGTTAATTCGAGTGAGATTAAATAATGTGGAATTAATTTCAGTATATGGAAGAATTTATTAAAATTATTTGGATTAAAACTGTAAGGTGTTTGGAGCGGTGAGTTATCCTTGAGAATAACAAGAGAGAGTATTCGTAATTAAATAAATATGTCATAAGTAGTAATGAGAACAATACTACGTATAAACTAAAATGTTTGGGTTGTGTGTATACCTAATGAGCTTGATGGCTTTGTGTGAATACATATAATACTAATATTTATGTGTATGACATACCTACCATACTTCCTATCATGGGAGGTCTTAAAGAAAGGAATGTCTTATCTTGAGGAGCCCTCGGGGGGATTTAGATTGGTACCTTAGAACAGAGAACCTAGGTGCGGGCTATCTTTGAGAATGATAGTGTTGATGGTCATATCGGTGCGTAGGTATGTGTATGGCCCGTAGGCTTGGAACTTTGTTCGCCTCCAATATGTGTGACTTGTATTTATATTGTTCGAGAGTGATTCTGAATTGATTATCCTTATTCAGTATGAGATGTACCGGGACATGATAACAGAGTATGCACGCACGCACCGTAGCTGAGTCTAATATTTCTGTATTAGTATTTATTTATAATAGCAAGCAGGAAAATAAATACTTATGATTTAATCTACCGGGTGAATATGTAGATTAATGGAACTGAATCAATTATGTAAATTCTTAACCTTATTATGGAATTTTACTTGGGATAGTAAATGTGGGAATATTTAATAATAATAGTATATGGGGAATACGGGTTATTACTACGGGTGAGTATTAGAAGGTTTATGGCTACGACCTAGTCAGGTGTGATAAAAATTATTAGGATGGGTTAGAGGTACGTTAGGCATACACAATAGTTGGGAGGTGAGAATCTCAAGTGAGTGCTCGAAAAGCTAACATGCACATAATATTTGTTTTGTCGTAATTTTTAAATACTTGCTAAATTGTTTTAAAATGTTTTACACTCGGGCTCTGACCCGTCTCTTGCAAAATCTCTTTTTCTTGTGAAATTATTTTAGGTGTCCAGCCACAGAGGCGCCAGGCTTAGACTGTAGGATCTTTTGACGTGCTACAGCTATTACGGGAGTTGCATGTCCTCATATTTAGAGGCCTCGACATCTATGACTTTAGTTCTTTGATTTAGGCTTCTCAGTTAGGAATGTGTCCCCCATTCTCATTTTATTTATGTTAGAGAGACATTGTACTCTTTTCATTTCAGCATTTCAGTTTCAGTTGGATTTCGTATTATTACGATTGGTGGTTTGGATTTTATTAATTGGATTGATTATGTTAGCTTTATCATTTTCAGTTAGATGGTGTTTTATTCATAAATGTTTATTCAAAAATAGGGAATGTTTGATTGGCTAAATTAATTGATTTTAACTATTGAACAAAATATTTTGACACTAACTTAATTAATTATTAGGTGATTAATAAAATAAATTATTTTCGACAGTGATGCTAACACTAAACCAACTGGATACTTTGAGTCAATTTAATAAAGGACTGATCACCCGGTATTTAATTAGGCGGTGTGTCACAGATGGTATCAGAGCATCAGGTTCTAGAGTCCTTTAAGATCTGTACGACTTGTTACCCCGGTACACTCATTCCCTTATTTTTGGGAATGAGTCAGGGATACCTTCCAGAAGGCACACCCTTCAGAGTTCTCGGGGAACTCAGATGTTGTGGCAGCCAGCCAATGGAAAAAGGACATACAGAGGCACCTGAAGATGTATGAGTGCACGAAGGTACAAAATGAGATATTAGCTACCTTCAAGCTAATACCAACGACATCAATGGATCATAACTTCTTTTGTGAGGAAAGTGTTTAGTTCTACTTTTCGTTTAGCAATAATCATGTTCAAGTTAGGGTAGGTGATAAATACCCTTGAATTTTATAAGACTTTGATGAACAGTGGTATTTAAATGTATAAATTAGGACTGAAATTATATGAAATTGATTTATTCATGTAGTTAGAAGAATAACCACGAATTTATGATGAACATTGATAATTAAATATGTGATTAGAATGCTTGAATTAAAAATTGATGAACTAAGGTTCCAATTTATATAAATTTGGGGATTTTAATTTTTAGGGTTGTTTGTCAAGGATTTAATGATTCTAGGTTGTTCAAAATCGTCCCTATATGTTGAAACAATGTCTGGAATTTATTGTTGGGAGTATAGGAGTAAACAGTAGAGGTTTTAGGGTTGTTAATGGAGAAGAAACGCATCAAGCAGAGGTAGGGGACGAATCTGCGCGACCTCGTTCAAACAAGATTGGATCTCGTTCGACCGAGATGGCATCTCGCATGAAGAGGTCGTTCAAATGACCTGATATCTCGTTCAAACGAGATGCAGTTTCATTTGAGCGACCTGTCGGGATTTTTAAAAAATTCGTTTTGGTTCCAATTTGTCCAGCAGAGTTAATTCAAGTGAGATTAAATAATGTGGAATTAATTTCAGTATATGGTAGAATTTATAAAAGTTATTTGGAATAAAAATTTAAGGTGTTTGGAGCGGTGATTTATCCTTGAGAATTATGAGAGAGAAAGTATTCGTAATTAAATAAATATGTCGCAAGTAGTAATGAGAACAATACTATGTATGAACTAAAATATTTGGGTTGTGTGTATACCTAATGAGCTTGATGGGTTTGTGTGAATACCTATAATACTAATATTTCTGTGTATGACATACCTACCATACTTGCTATCATGAGAGGTCTTAAAGGGAGGACTATCTTATCTTGAGGAGCTTTTGGGGGGATTTAGATTGATGCCTCAAAACATAGAACCTAGGTACGAGCAATCTGTGAGAATAATAGTGTTGACGGTCATTTGAGTGCGTAGGTATGTGAGTAGCCCATAGGATCTGAACTATGTTTGCCTCCAATATGTGTGACTTGTATTTATATGGTTCGAGAGTAATTCCCAACTGATTGTCCTTATTCAGTACGAGATGTACCTGGACTTGATAGCAGAGTATGCGCGCATGGTACCTAAGTCTAGTGGGTCGTATTAGTATTTATTTATAATAGTGTGCTGAAAAATAAATACTTGTGATTTAATCTACCGTACGAATATGTAGATGAGTATGTTAATGGAACTGAATTAATTATATAAATTTTTAACCTTATTGTGGAATTTAACTTGGGATAGTTAATGCAGGAATATTTAATAATAATAGTATGTGGGGAATACGGGTTATTGCTACGGGTGAGTATTAGAAGGTTTATGGATACAGACTAGTTCGGTGTGATAAAAATAATTACGATGGGTTAGAGGTACGTCAGGCGTGGATAATAGTTGGGAGGTGATAATCTCAAGTGAGTGCTCAAAAAGCTAACATGCACATAATATTTGTTTTTTCGTAATGTTTAAATACTTTCTAAATTGTTTTAAAATGTTTTACATTAGGGCTCTGACCCTTCTCTTGCAAAATCTCTTTTTCTTGTGAAATAATTTTAGGTGTCCATCCACAGGGGCACCGGGCTTAGATTGTTGGATCTTTTGACGTGATGCAGCTATTGCGGGAGTTGCAGGTCCTCGTATTTATACGCCTCCACATCTATTACTTCAGTTCTTTGATTTAGGCTTCTCAGTTAGGACATGTGTCTCCCATTCTCATTTTATTTATGTTAGAGAGACATTGTACTCTTTTCATTTCAGCATTTCAATTTCAGTTGAATTTGGTATTATTACGATTGGCGGTTTGGATTTTATTAATTGGATTGATTATGCCAGCTTTATCATTTTCAGTTAGATGGTGTTTTATTCATAAAATGATTATTCAAAAATAGTGAATGTGTGATTGGCTAAATTAATTAATTTTAATTATTGGACAAAATATTTTGACACTAGCTTAATTAATTATAAGGTGATTAATAAAATAAATTTTTTTTTACCGTGATGCTAAGACTGAACCAACTGGATACCTCAATTTAATTTAATAAAGGATTGATCACCCGGTATTTAATTAGGAGGGGTGTCACAAATATCTTCTTACTTTGTTCAGCCAGTTGTTGATATCTTTCTTAGGCAGCTGATGATATTGGTTGGTCAGTGACAATTTCAATGTGCTTTTGAGTTGAGCTCTCCTTCGAAGAAGTATGCTCGGCAAAAAAACTAGGATTATTGGTCACTTTTGTATATGTGAACTTTGGAATATAGTCTGCTACTACCTACCCTTTTAAATGCATTTCTTGGCTCGTAGACAATCTCGTATTCTCTTAGTTCAACTGCCCAGGACAATAAGCTTCCGACTTTTTGAGTTTATGTAAAGATTGTCGCAAGGGAAAATCAGTGTATACTACCATAGTGTGTGCCTAGAAATATATTTTCATCCTTCTTAAAGATTCAATAAGTGCCAGTGATAATTTTTCCAAACATGGATACCTGATTTACGCTCCTTGAAATGCATTTTATCGTGTAGTAAAGAGGCTTTTAAACTACTCCTTCTTGTCAGATCAAAGTTGAGCTCACAGCTGACTCTAAAAGTGCCAAGTACAGATACAATTTTTCCTCCACCCAAATACTTCTTTAGCTCCAAAAAATCTTTCTAGCATTAATCATTCAACTCAAAGGTCTTTTTTAGAAATTAAAGAATGGGAGACATTTGTCTGTTTCTCAGGACACAAAACGGTTCAGAGTTGTCACTCTTCTAGTTAGTTTTTGTACGTCCTTCTTGCATATAAGGGACTGCATCTCAATTAAAGCCTTTATCTTATCAGTATTGTCTTTTATTCCCCTTTGATTGATAATATACCCCAAGAACATTCCATCTTGTACTCCAAATATGCATTTGGTCTGGATAAGTTTCATTTTGTGCTTCTCCAACTGGAAAAACATCTGAGCTAAGAATTTAATGTGGTCAAAGATAGCCTTGATCCTGGTGAGCATGTTGTCCACATACACCTCCATGTTCTTGCCTATTCGTTCTTCAAATACTGTGTTCACCATCCTTTGGTACGTTGCTCTCGCACTTTTTAGTCCAAAGGGCGTAATGTTGTAGCGATTTGTTCATCGGCTAATGTTAAAGGAAGTACTCTCCTTTCTTCTGGATTCATTTTAACTGGTTGTAACCAGAATAAAAATCCATAAAACTAAGTAACTCATGACCTGCAGTTTCTACCAACTGATCCATCATTAGTAAAGAAAAATGGTCCTTTGGGCATGCTTTTTTTAGGTCAGTGAAGTCTACGCACATACGCCACTTTTCGTTCTTCTTTTTTACCCTTACTATATTAGCCAACCAGCTGGGATACTTGACATCTTCTATGAATTGAGATCTCAGTAATTTTTCCACTTCCTCTTAGATGACCATGTTCTTCTCGGGACCGAATACTCTGCGCTTCTTCTTGATCGGCTTAGAGTCTTTGTAGATATTGAGCTCATGGCAGATGAAATTAGGATCAATTCCTAGCATATCCTTATGGATCCAAGAGAATACGTTCCTTCGTTCTCTTAGGAATGCAATCAAGTCATATTTGGTAGAATGTGTTGAGTTCGAGCCAATTTAAGTGGCTCTTTTCGGCTTCACATCATCAAGCGTAATAGTCTCTACTGCATCCATAACCAGTCCTTTAACTAAATCTTCTTCCTCTCGAGGATCTAGAGTGTCGGTATGATAGGTAGTAATGCTTTTCTGGACTTCCTGTTGGTCAGCAGAGGTATAATAGCACTCCCTAGCCTCCATATGGTTTCCATTTACTATGTCGACTCCATAATTAGTAGAAAATTTCATACACTGATGTATTATCGACGGCACTGCTTCCAAATGCTTCATCCCAACTCTGCTAATAATTATGTTGTAGGCTAAAGGAACATTTTTATCCAACACAAAGAAGCGAATCCTCTCTTTTCTACTTGTTGAGCAAGTGTTGGCCAGGACATCCAGCTTGATTGTCCCCAAGGGATAAACTCTCTCTCCGAAGAATCCTATGAGAGCCTGTGATACGGTTCTAGTTTACTGTCTCTTAGCCATAGATTGTGTAACACCCCCATTTCTGAGTATTTAAAATTAAATTAATTCGAGTATTTTAAATTACACGCGTGAAGTAATTTAATTGAATTAAATATTATGTATGGATTAAAATATTAATCGAGAGAGATAATGATTAATGTTTATGAATAAAATTACTAATTGATTAGTAAATGATTATTTTACGTCATTGCAAGTGATGGTGATGTGATAGTGGTATATCTCAACCAGGTGTCGGGTGTAGACTATAGGAGGTCCATATAGGAAATTATTTTAGAGTGACTTGGTTGGAAATTTTGAGGTCACACTTGATTTCAAAAGGGTCAAAATAATCATAATAGTATACTCGTGGGTAGTAATTGGGTTTTGAGTCCTTTTTAGTCATAACTGAGCTTACATGGGGGTGTTCTGGTCATTTGGGCTTGGCCAGTTAGCCTAATTTTGGAAATTGGGATTATAAACCTAAGGTTAACTAGTTGGGGCTACAGCAAAACCCTTTTTAGCCCTAAAACATTAAAAGAGGAGAGAGGAGAGGCCATTAGAGATGGAGGAGAGGGCTTTCTTGGAAGATCCAACACCTTTCTTGCATCATCTTTACCATCGGAGTGCAATCGGTAGGGAAGGAAGGCATCCTCATCACTCAAAAAATGAAATCAGATCTACAATTGATGAGACAAGCATTTATCTTACATTTCTGTAATGAGTTATAATACCCATGATAGGATTTGATGAAATCTAATAGGAACATGTATTTTTGTGATAAAATAATGGGACAAATTCATGTAGTAATTAGAATATACATTAAAGATTTGATTATGGGTTTAAGATTTATGAAATCTGATATTTATGATGATATGAGAGAATTATTTTTGGGTTTTATGTAGAACATGTGTGCAAAGGGAAAACTAGGGTTTCTGTGGAAAAACCTTGATGAAATCTTGAGAATTATGGATTTATTGATGTTTTAATGATAGAGATTCGTTTGAACTTGTTGAAATACTCTTATTTGATGTTGGGATAAATCATGTTGGAGTTTCAGTACATTGCATGAAGATTTTGTGGGTTAAAAATGGTGGGAAAATGTAATAGCGTGATGAAGAAATGACCAGTAGCATTTTGAATCAATTCGACTCCAAGAGCAAATCGATTTGGTCTCTTCACCGAATCGATTTAGTTACCCAGATTTTCCCAGTTTCCTTTTTTTATCTCCCGAATTTGCAAATAATTAATTGGGGGACTTTTGAGTTATTCTAAAACTATATTGAGGGACATAGTGAATTCCAGCAGGCCTATGGTAGGGCTGAGTTTTACCCGATTGAGAAGAATTAAGGCTATGAATAAACGGGCATAATGTGATAATTAATGAATTCGTGAGACTTTGAACGGGTCACGAAAAGTGTGAGTGAACCTATCATTCAAACCAATAGTGTATGAGTGTATTAGCTACTGAAATAACTTAAGGGAAAAATGGGGATCCTTTGGGTAGTGAGTGATACTCGAAAAATACGAGGATAATAATATATGTGAAGTTATTAGTCTGTTGAGTATCCGAGAGATATAAATACTACATACGGGATATATATGATAGGTTGTGTGTATGCCTATACTGATGATATATATAGGTTGTGTGAATCCCTATTATGTGATTTATTATGTGTGTGAACGTACCCACACTGCCTGCTACATGGGAGGTTTCGCGCAATGGGCGATCCCATCTTGGCGATTCCAGTGAGGTCTGGATGTGTGCCCCAAAACATAGAACTTAGGGTGGCTCACTATGAACTGTGTATTAGGGGGATCGGTGTGTCCTATAGGTACATTAGGTATGTTCATAAACCAAAGGCTTAAAACTATGTTCGCCTCCATTGTGTGTTTTTAGATTTTATGGTTCGAGGAGACATTCCGAACCGATAGTCCATGATTTGGTACGAGAGGTACATGGACTTGATAGCAGAGTATGCCAGCATCACGAGGGGTCATTTCGGGGATGCTATAGTTGTATATATTATATGTGTGATAAATATATACAAGTGGGACTTATCTACTTATGTGTGATATTAGAACTGATAGATTTTGTATATCTAAAAATTATTTAAGTAGAGAGACCTAAATGATTGACTCAATAATAATGCATGGGTAATATTAATTATTGATATTGTGGTAGCGTGTCGTATGTGTAGTTGGGCTGGGTAGCATAGATAGGTAGGAGACGTTAGGTGTGCAAATTTATTGAGAGGTGAGGAACTCAAGGGAGTGTACGTTGAACTAACGTGTGTATCTAATAACTAGTTTAAATTGTGATTTCAGTACTTGCAAAATATTTTTAAACAGTTTTCTTGGGCTCTGACCCGTGTTAAAATATTTTTCAAAATATTTAAGGTGTCCAGCCACAGAGACGCCAAACTTGATGACTCATTCGAGGGATGCATAGCTGCGGAATTTATGGAGGATTACAGGTTGTTAAGTAGTCGCTTCATTTATTATATCCTAGAGTAGGTTCTTCACTTCAGTTATCAACTAGGTGTGTTTCCCCTTTGACTTCCAGACTCAGTTATATGTATTGATTATTTTATTCAGATGTTATTTTGGATTTTATATATCCGATGATTTATTCGGTGTTTGGTTATATTATATGATGTTTAAGCTTTCCTTATTGGTGCGTTTTGGCTATTTAGTTTTACTGTTGTGTTGGTTTTAGTCAACATTTTACTTGTTGCCTTCTAAGGAAAGATAAAATTTGGCACCTGGTTAATTTAACTTAGATGGTTAGTAATTCTAAAGGGCCTTTCGACAGTGACGCTAAGAATGAACCAAATGAGATTCCTGTTTATTTTGATAAAGGACTGATCACCCATGGTTAAAATAGGAGGGATTTCACAAATGGTAACAGAGCATTGGGTTCTAGATTCCTTAGGATCTATGTGGCTTACGACATTTTTAGCATTACTTTTCATTGATATAGATCCATAGGCTTAGGACTGTTGATTCATAATGTGACTTACGTTCTCCTGCTATTGAGTATAGTATATGATAATTGTATATGATTTCAGTTGGACTTTGTACACCGAACAATATAGGACAACCAGTGAGGTCCATTAGGAGGACTGCGGGAGGAAAGGCGCAGTCGGAGCTATAAAATATTATGGGGACGGTGACCATGTTAGAAGTCATCACTAATTTTTTTCAGGTAGCGGACGTCGTGATAACCACTAGGGCGCAGTAGGTTTCTCGAGTACCACCATAGCTAACGGTGGCGCAAATTCAGACTCTCTGAAAGTCCATCAGTAAAAGTTTGGGGAAAGTGCGAAAGTACGATTGGCCAATGGAAGGAGATCATCCCAAGATAATTTCATACGGTGGAGTTAAGTGACACTAATGATTAAAATTTTGGACAAAATTTTTAGCTCATATGAGCAGTATCATAGTCGTGGGAGTTCGTCACCACATCCGAAAAGAGATACCACGAATATCAAGGAATTTGTGGTGTGGTTTGACAACAAATCTTTTCTTCAGTTATATTAAACAGAAAGGCAAAGAAAATTTTAGTGCTTGTTTCAAAAGGGACGAATAATGGCCGAACATGAAGGAGAATTGACTTGTTTAGTGAACTTCGTACCGATGAGGTGGATATGGAGAAAAAAAGGGGGGTCTTTGAGTTGATGAACTCATGGATAGAATACGCCATCATTTGGGGGGGGGGGGGGGGGGGACCTGGCTTGGACGATTGATGGTGATATCATTAATGTCATACTTTTACAAGGGCAATATAAATGATTTCATGTGAAGGGGATAATATATTGGAGAGTCTAGTCAGTCGAAAAAGAATGAATGTAATTGGTGATAGTAAGGCACCACAGGGAGATATCCAGTAGATACCAATTTAAATGATTCAGATCAATGGACATCCTACCAAGTGATAGTGGATTCAGTTAGGTCTTCTAGGGCAAATAGTGTGTTCCATAGGGCCAGCGAAGCTAATGGAATAATGGGGGTAGCAATCAGGGCCAAGACTACTAGGTTCAAGAGAAGGACAACCCCAACATGGCCAGTGGGTCCAAAGATAAGGGGATGACATAGAGAGGTGTCCTATGTGTGGAGAGTAGGGCCACGTGTATTGACCTTATCCGTAATGGGTTAAGGGATAGGAGCGGGATGCCAAGAAGGAGCAATAGTTATAGAAGTTTTTGGTTCAGTTTGGATGAGAGTTTTATGTCGAGGAACAATTTGAACCACCAGTGTTACTGGCAATTAAAAGTATGAGTTTATCCTAGGGCTAATGGGGTATGTTTTGTGTGACATGAGTGAGTCACAGTATTTCATTGGCACTAGATTCGCATATGAAACGGGTTTAGTCGATGTATCGTTAATATTAATATAATGTGTAAATATAATTACCCTTGAGTAGAAGGGCAATTTTTGGTTCCATATGCAGGGAAGAGGGTGTGGACACTGAGAGGATGTATTTCAGTGGGTTAGCTCATTGAGAGAGATGATATTAGAGTATGATGTTATCTTGGGTATAGACTGGGTAGCGATGGGTTGAGCGATAGTGGACTGTTACAGCAAAGCTATCGTGTTCGTTGTTCCAGGGCAAGACGTGTTATTTTACGATGTCTCACCTGAGATAGGGTCGAGCTCATGTATATATGATATTGTGGAGGATAATTCAGAGAGTATAGTCTTCTCATTATATTTTATCCCATTGTGTAGGGACTTTATCGATGTGATTCACGGTATATCGGTTTTTTCTATCGAGAGAAAGATTTAGCTCGTTAGTGATTAATCATTAGGGACTTAGTGATAGTGATAGCGCAGTGTATATGGATCCTTTGGAATTGCGGAGTTTATGATTTGATTTATACGACATAGGATTTAATTTTGAGTGTCCCGATTATATTCTTTGGACCTACGAATCTCAATGACCGATAATGTCAGATTGTAGTGTATTGGGGGGTTCCCTATTTGGATTTCTCTTGTGAGACGTTCCACACACGAACCCCGACGAATTTCGAGAGTTGGGAGATTTTTTTGGGCTCTAGGGCATGGGTATATCACTTTAGTTGTTGCACGTGTATGTGGGTAACACTTTGAGCGGAGGGCTCCTATACGAGATAAGGCCAGTGGAACCGGGTAGTGTTGTGTGAGGAGCACAAGGGAAAATTTCGCACCACTAGTTTATGGGTGGAGAAGTCTCGAGGAGAACTAAAATTGTCTTAGTAGGGTAATTGAGTATAACCTAACGGTATAGCCACGCCGAGAATGCGGGGGCAAACTTGAGATAATTATGTTACATATGTGACATTGGTGATGATTGTGCAAATGTGCATGGGATATAGGGTCTATGGGAGCCCTGGTTAGTTTAACTTCCCATATCGTCCGAGATAAGGGTATATGGTTATGAATGTGTTGAATGTATGCCTGTGGGGAAGTTATAAACATAAGTAGAATGGTATGATGGACTTAACTTTGTATGTGAAAAGGAGATAGTTCAAAAATATGTAGGTCAAGGAGAATTATTACAACCGAGATGAGTTGGAAGACGGTAGAGGCATATGTAAAAATATATCCCTTGGAAAAGGAGGACCCAAAAATTTTGGAAAGTAGAGCGAAGTCTCACTTAGTCAAATGCCTAAAGTGGCTTGCACATAGATAAGATGTTAAAATTCACCAGACGAAAAATCGCCCAGGAAGTGTGCAGTTTTGGGGAAAACGCTAGGGCATTGATTTTTGTATATCCCAGGAAAGGGGAGTAAGATGTGCCACATGATGAAATGTCAATCATGTGGATTGGGGTTGAGCGAGGCATAGTGAAGTTGTCTTCAGGTTAGTTTGATATTTTTAACGAGAATTTTGTAATAGATTGATGATTTCAGTGATGGAACGAATATGCAAACTGATAAAGTTCATTATTTTTGTTATCAAAAATCACTGAGAGGTCAAGATTTCCTTCAAATTTGTGGAATGAATTGACAGAAATGAAATAATTGTTATTCATTTGGGGTGAGTTATACTATCGGGCAATTTGCCCAAAATTTCATTAGAGAGAAGAAATGAACCTGCACGAGGTGCCGCACAATATTGTTGTGAATTAGGGTAAGACCCTTGACTCCCACCTCTGATAGGAAGTGTTAGGAGGTGATAGGGATGGAGTTAAGTTTTGGAGTTAGATGTATCACCGTAGGCTAATGGGTAGACCAGGGGTGACGAGAATGTTGGAAAGTACGTGAAACGTATATACTGGAATTTTGGGTAATTGGGAGTATTAATTACCACTAGAGTTGCGTGTAATACCCTATAATAGTTTATTATCTGTGTGATTCCTTCTAAGGCTTCATACAGAGATACAGTCATCCACCCTTTGTTGATTAGAGGTAGGGAATAATGAGCTTCTCGGACCCGAAGTGATTCATGATCCGTCGAGAAGGATTGATTTAATCGACGTCATTTTTGTATAGTCCAAAAACATACTGAGAGTATGTCGCTGGGATTCAAAGTTTTGGAATCTAACATGAGTGGTCAAGGATTGTTGGGGGTGTCTCCCATGAAGGTGGATACGTGATTTGGCAACAAGGAAATTGGCATCTATAGAAGTGGGGCATGTTCTAACATAGAGATAATAGAGCTAGTGGAGTACATGCTCATCTTTTAAGGCATTATTAATGGATTCAAGATAGTTTTGTGTATCATCATATGTCGGTATAAAAGGAATTGAATGGACTTGTCGCTAACTTTGGGATGGACTAGACCTTATGTCATTGGTACCATTAACGTGTGTATAGTGGAAACGACAAAATATTATTTCGAGTTAACTTTGAATACATTCGGATGAATTGAGTGAAAGGATCCAAAGTTTTAGTCCCAGTCATATTCGAATTTCAAGGTGGAAATTCCTTTGTAGGGAGGGGGGGAGTATGTAATACCCCCTATTTCTGAGTATTTAAAATTATATTAATTCGGATATTTTAAATAACACTCGTGAAGTAATTTAATAAAATTAAATATTATGTATGGATTAAAATATTAATCGATAGAGATAATGATTAATGTTTATGAATAAAATTACTATGTGATTAGTAAATAACTATTTTACGTCATAGCGAGTGATGATGATGTGATAGTGGTATATCTCAACCGGGTGTCGAGTGTAGACTATAAGAGGTCGAGATAGGAAATTATTTTAGAGTGACTCAGATGACTATTTCGAGGTCACGATTGATTTCGAAAGGGTCAAAATAGTCAAAATAGTATACCCGTGGGTAGTAATTGGTTTTCGGGGCCTTTTTAGTCATAATCGAGCTTACACGGGGGTGTTTGGGTCATTTGGGCTTGGCCCGTTAGCCTAGTTTCGGGAATTGGGATTATAAACCTAAGTCTAACTAGTTGGGGCAGTAGAAAAACACTATCTAACCCTAAGAAATCAAAAGAGGAGAGAGGATAGGCCATTAGAGAGGGAGAAGAGAGGTTTCTTGGAAGATCCAACACCTTTCCTGCATCATCTTTACCATCGGGGTGCAATCGGGAGGAAAGGAAGGCATATTCATTACTCACAAAATGAAATCAAATCTAGAATTGATAAGGTGAGTGTTTATCTTGCATGTTTGTAATGAGTTATAATAGCCATGGTAGGATTTGATGAAATCTAATAGGAACATGTATTTTTGTTATAAAATAATGGAATAAAATTTTGTAGCAATTGGAATATACATTAAAGATTTGATTTCTAGTTTAAGATTTATGAAATTTGATATTTATGATGACATGAGATAATTATTTCTAGGTTTTATGAAGAACATGCATGAAAAGAGAAACTAGGGTTTGTGTGGAAAAACCTTGATGAAATCTTGAGAATTATGGATTTATTGATCTTTTAATGATAGAGATTCGTTTGAACTTATTGATATACTCTTATTCGATGTTGGGATAAATCATGTTGGAGTTTGGGTATGTTGCATGAAGATTTCGTGGGTTAAAAATGATGGGAAAACGTAATAGCGTGAGGAAGAAATGACCACCAGCATTTCGAATCGATTTGTTCCAAGAGCGAATCGATTTGATAGGCAAATCTATTAGGTATCTTCACTGAATCGACTCGATTACCCCAATTTTCCCGTTTCCTTTGTTTATGTCCCGAATTTGCAAATAATCAACCACCAGACTTTTGAGTTATTCTAAAACTATATTGAGGGACATAGTGAATTCCAATAGGCCTATGGGAGGGTTAAGGTTTACTCAATTGAGAAGAATTATGGCTAGGAATTAACACGCATATTATGATAATTAATGAATTCGAGAGACTTAGAATGGATCACAAAAAGTGTGACTGAAGCTATGATTCAGGCCAGTAGTGTATGAGTGTATTAGCTACTGAAATAACCTAAGGTATAAATGGGTATCCTTAGGGTAGTGAGTGATATTCAGAAAATACGAGGATAATTTATGAGTGAAATTATTAGTACGTCGAGTATTCGAGAGATATAAATACTACGTACGGGATATCTATGATAGGTTATGTGTATGCCTATACTGATGATATATATATATATATATATATATATGTGTGTGTGTGTGTGTGTGTGTGTGTGTGTGTGTGTGTATTTATATGGAGAAGTTCAAAAGTTAACCTAAAAGATGAATATTTTAATGAACCTTAACAAAAAAACACCTTAACAATCCATTAATTTTAATTCCTATGTTGTAATTGGTATGCGCTAGTAGCAACGGACACGCGTGTTTTTTAATATACACACCTTACCCTCCCACTCGCGTGCCCCACCCGCGTGCCCCACACGTGTCCGTTGCCGCTAGAGCGAATCAATTACAAAGTAGGAATTAAAATTAATTGGTTATTAAGGTGTTTTTTATTAAGGTTCATTAAAATGTTCATCTTTTAGGTTCACTTTTGAACCCTTCTCTATATATATATAGTTTGTGTGAATACCTATTATGTGATTTATCATGTGTGTGAACATACCTATGCTGCCTACTATCATGGGAGGTTCCGCGTAGAGGGTGATCCCACCTTGGCGATTCTGGTGAGGTCTGGATGTGTGCCCCAGAACATAGAACGTAGGACGGCTCACTATGTGTTGTGTATTAGCGGGATCGACGTGTCATTTGGGTACATTAGGTATTTGTGTATCCCAAAGGCTTATAACTATGTTCGCCTCCATTGTGTGTTGTTTGATTTATGGTCCGAGGAAACATTCCGAGACCAAAGGCTTAGAACTATGTTCACCTCCATTGTGTGTTGTTTGATTTATGGTTCGAGGTGACATTCTGAGTCGATAGTCCATGATTTGGTATGATAGGTACATGGACTTGATAGCAGAGTATGTCAGCATCACGAGGGGCCATTCCAGGGATGCTATAGTTAACTATATTATATGTGTGATAAATATATACGAGTGTGACTTATCAACTTATGTGTGATATAGATTCTATATATCTAAAAGTAATTTAAGTAGAGAGACCTAAATGACTCAATAATAATACGTGGGTAATATTAATTCTTGATAATATTATAGCACGGCGTATGTGTAATATGAGGGAGTTAGACCTCTTTTGAATCATTAGATACGTTATCTAGTTGGGTTGGGTAGCATAGCTAGGTAGGAGACGTTAGGTGTGCACATTAGTTAAGAGGTGAGAAACTCAATGGAGTGTACGTTGAACTAATGTGTGTATCTAATAACTAGTTTAAACTGTGATTTAAATACTTATAAAAATATTTTCAAACGGTTTTCTTGGGCTTTGACCCGTGTCAAAATATTTTTCAAAACATTTTAGGTGTCCAACCACAGGGACACCAAGCATGATAACTCATTCCAGGGATGTGTAGATGCGGCATTTATGGTGGCTTGCACGTTGTTGAGTAGACATTCATTTATTGTATCCTATAATAGGTTCTTTACTTCAGTTATCAAGTGGGCGTGTTGCCCCTTTTACTTCCAGACTCAGTTACTTGTATTGATTATTTTATTCAGATGTTGTTTTGGATTTTGGATAACTGATGATGTATTCGGTGTTTGGTTATATCATATGATGTTTAGGCTTTCCTTGTTGGTGCGTTTCGATTATTTTGTTTTACTATTGTGTTGGTTTTAGTTAACGTTTTACTTATTGGCTTTTAAGGAAAGATAAAATTTGGCACCGACTTACTTTCACTTAGGTGGTTGGTAATTTAAAAGGGTCTTTCTATAATGATGCTAAGAATAAGCCAAATGAGATTCCTATTTATTTTGATAAAGGACTGATCACCCATGGTTAAAATAGGCAGGGTGTCATAGGTTGTGGAAACAGTTATATAACATGACATCTGCTAAACTACCATTATATACCAGGACTCTGGCTACTCTGTCATGATGAACTCTGCAAGTTATGACCAGTGGGCCATCATGAGGATAAAGTAATCCGCTCAGATCATTCTTGGAGAACCCAATCACTAATACCCCTTGTTGACTTTCCTAAGCCGGCCATCTTTGCATTTAGACATGGCAATCTATCTAATAGAAAGGAAAATTTTGGCTTCATTTAGATAAGCCTTTCTCTCGGCTATCTCGTCTCCTCCTACAATGAAATGATAGCCAAAAGAAATCATCCCTAGCTCAACTTTAGGCTCCTCAAGTTTCTTCGGCAGATCGGGATCATCCTCATAATTATTGTTGCGTGCCCTTTTTGCGTTTACTTTTCCTCTGCCAGTTGACTCAGATCTTCTTCTGATGTCCCGACCACTAGTCCGATCAACAAATTTGTCTAACTTTACTCGTCGAATAATATTTTTGCACTTCATTCTTCATTTATTAATGGTGTGCCCTTGATCCATGTGAAAATCACAATATTTTGATTTATCTCTCCTATTGGGAGGTGACTTCAACTTTCTAGGACAATTTTAATCCTTGATACCTCTGATCTCCTCTAATATATAATGGAAACCTTTGGTGAGGGTGGTATACTCGTCATACTTCTTTATTCTATTGACCTTCTTATCTTCTTGATCTATCTTGGTTGAATTCTTCTGACTTTTAGTTTTTACCTCTAGAGTTTCTCTAGCAGCTATAACCTCTTCGGTGTCCTTGGCTATCTACTATGTCATGGTCTTAGGAGAATTATTTAATAGAGCATAATAAAGATGAGTGTTGTACACTTCTAAGTGCTTTCTCCAGGTTTTTGATGAACGATCAAGAGATGACTGACACTCTTGATTGTCTGTACCCCAAAATAAAAGTTATCAATAAACAACTCGGCCAATTGATGGAAGGTAGAAATGTTTCCTCTGGGTAGGTTGTTGTACCAAATCTGGGTTGGGCCTATAATGGAACTTGAGAATGCTCAGCAATGCATCTCGTTGGGTACAGAGTAGATGCCAGCATTAGCTTGGTATTGCTCAATATGGAGGACTGGATTAGTCTTCCCATCATACTAAGGAGTGACAACTGGTGGCTTGAATTTATAAGGTGTGGGATAGTACACAATGGCCTAAATAAAAGGGGATCCCTTCATAAAACTCAGATGTAAAGGATTTTTAGTGTTAACCATTTCTCCCAAACAATCTTTTAACCGCTGCATAGATCCTATCAAAAAATGTCCCTCTAGCTTAGACTTGGCTGAAGTAGCTTTGGTAGGTTTACTATGAACAGCTCGCTTCTTGAGAATCCTGCTCAGTATGCACAGAGCCTCTTATGCTATCCCTAGACCTCACTGATCATTCTCTATGCTCGATGGATCGATCTGGCTATCTGTGATAAGTCGTGGCTTCTCAGGGCCCCAGACGATCATAGGCAGATGCATTAATCAAACGTTCCAACGTGCGCGACTGTTTAGAGGAGAAAGACCGATCATCATAATAATTCTTAGATCGAATTGATGACGTTTACCCGGAACCGTGTGATCTATCACGAGAGGACCTAGAGCGATGATTTTTCTCATTCCTAGTTGGTGGAGGTGACATGTCCCTTTTGGAGGGTTCATTGGTGGACTTGTCTTGCAACGTGTGAGCCAATTAAAGCACTGATTCCTACATGGCTTATTTCCCTTTAGCAAGTTTGAGAAAAATTCCCTAAAGGTCTTCCACACTAGGAGGAGAAGATGGAATAACAGTGTTGCCTTAATTTCTAAGGATGCTTTCTGGGTCAGTCATTTCTTCAAGGAAAAAAAATGAAACAAGTGGTAGAGAACGATGACAGAAAAACATTACCACAGACGGCGTCAATCTATTGATGTCTAAAAACGGAGGGGATTCAAATTTATAATCACAAATAAATAAAGATAAGAAAGCAAGGCAAACACATAATAAACAAGGATTTTAAAGTGGTTCGGCTATTAGAAAAGCCTACATCCACTGTTGGTATTATTTCAGATGATTATAATAGCTCAGTCTTGGATGTGTTTGGGCTAGATTAAATCGTCCCCTTGAGCTAAGGGAGATCACGTATTTATAGTAGTTAGGAACCCAAGATATGGGTTCTTTTATAATGTCAGGAATTTACATCTATATACAATAAATAAGATTGTTGATATTCAGTGCTTATCGTTATTCCATCTGAGTAACCTTTGCTATTCTTAATGGTTCATATTCTTGAGGTTGATCGGCCTGCTAGCCGACTAAGTTCTTCTGGTGCTTACCAAGCCAGCTAGGGTAGCCACATAGGAAGACAGGTGTCTAATTCTCATTGTTCCATGTAGGAGAGTAATTTTTACACATAACAGAGATAAAAGGATATTTATGGGGGAATGAGAACGATATAAAGAGGGTGACATCAATGCCCTAAAAAGGAAAGTGTAGTTAAGCCCGTGTGATGTCACATGATCTAGCACTACCCTATTTGCATCATATTTCTATAATGCCCCTTCTACCAGGCTTCCCATATTGGCCTTATAATAAAAGAAATAAAACGTGACAAAAATAAAAGAAACTGATAACATAAAAGGATTAAAATTACTAAAAATTAATAAAATATCCTCAAAGTTTCACCAATTTCCAACACTCTCCCCTCCATGAAAAGAGTTAGAACTCGAACTCAAAGGAAAACACTATCAGAATCAGGCTCGACCGGGATTATCGTGGCAATAAATGTCTGACGCTGGACCTCCTCCTCATCTATCTCCTCATCTGACGACTTCAAATCATCAGTCACAAGAAGGGTCTTCTTCCTTTCCTTGGGGCACTCAGCGACTCGATGGCCCACGACACCACAATTGACACTATACCAAATGCCGATTTAGTAACAAACTATTTTTTTATTACAAAAAAGATTATACCATTATTATTTCTCACAATAAATTATATTTATTAATCTCAAATAAGTGTTACTAATATTAGTTCATTATTTTAAAAGTAATTATTTTATTTTAAAAAAGAAGGTAAATTTTCTCCAAAACACCCCGACCATACCCACACTCTCTCCAAAGGGGTACCCAAACGAGACCCCCGCTACCTTCTTCTCCAAATCACCTGTCAAAACCCCCATCTTCTTCTCCAAATCGACCTGCCAAAACCCCATCTTCTTCTCCCAATCACGATTTGGAAGTACCTAGGGTTTGTTAGATTGGAAGAATTGTGATTTGGAAGATTTAGGGTTTGGTCGTTTGGAAGAATCACGGTCTCAAAATAATGATTGATTTAGATTCACAAACTTGTGTAAGTTTTCTTTTAACTCTTCTTAATCTACACTCATATGTAGGAACTTCATTTTAGATTCATTCCGAAATTGTGTGTGTAGTTTTATGTTTATACATTTTCACAAATTTACATCACGTTAAGCATGTGGTTATGATTGGGATTTGTTCAGTGATTGTGTACAAGTTTTTACAGAGCAATCAATTTAAAATATGGAGGGGTGTAGTATGAGTGTGGTAGTTCAGGGAAGGAAGCTTGACTCTCGTAGAAGTTGTGTATCAAGGGTATGATGTGGACTACACTTCTTATGACTTTGTTACTTGTTCAGCTTGTGAGATTTCCAGAAGGTGTTGCAGATCAATTTCTACTCTCCTATTTGTTTTCTCTTTCCCTCACAAACCTCGTCCTCATGTGTGTCACCCATTTTAGCCTACATTACTCATCTTCTTCCTCTTCCCATGCATTAAATCATAGTTACCTTCATCAACTTAATGCAATTTCTTCGATAAAATAAACCCATGAACTAAATGGTCAATGGAAATATAGAACGACACTCAAAGAGAGAAAGAGTTAACACTGGATTTTACGAAGCATAGAATTATTTACTATACTGGGATAAAAGGATATTTATGGGGGAATGAGAAGGGTTTAAAAGGATGATATCAATGCCCTAAAAAGGAAAGTACATTTAGGCTCATGTGATTACACATGACCTAGTAGCAGCCCATTTATATCATATTCCTATAATGCCCCATCTGCAAGGCTTCCCATTAGACCTATAATACAAGCAACAAAATGTGACAAAAATAAAAGAAACTAATATAATAAAAGTACTAAAAATATTTAAATTATTAACGTATCCTCAAAGTTTCACAAATTTTCATCACTCTCTACTCTATGAAAAGAGTTCGAACTCAAAATCAAAGGGGAACACTATCAGAATCAGGCTCAAACGGAATGATTGTGACAATCAATGTCTGATGTTTGACCTCCTCCTTTATCTCCTCGTCTAGAGGCTTCGAATCATCAGTCACAAGAAGGGTCCTCTTTCTTGCCTTGGGGCACTCAGCGGCTCGGTGGCCCACGACGCCATAATTAAAACACTTTATAGTAATAATTGGTGCATCCGAGGCCCGAGGTGGGCCAATAGTCATAGAAAGGGTTGGGGAACTGGTGTGGTAGGAGTGTGGTGATATGCCTCGACCTTGGTCGCATTCTCAACCACCTTAATGAAGGATGATATCTCACGTAACCCAAGTCCTGCTGAATATATGGATGGAATCCGTGAATGTAGCTTCTTATCCGCTGAGTCTCGCTCTCACCTAGAAAAACTCGAGTGCAAAGAAACTGAAACTTCTCTGTGCAGGTGGGGATTGAGGAGGTTCCCGGTCTAAGGCCCTAGACCCGAGTGTAAAGGTCGTTTAATACCCCGCATTTTCATAATAAATTATTTTTAGTAATATTTAATTAAACAAAAATTTGTGAATAAATTGCTTGAGTGTGATGTGATTTTTATATGATTCATTTATGTATAATGTGTTCACTCATAGAAAAAAAGTTGTATGTTAATTAAACTATTATTATGTGGTGATTAAACATAATAAAAGTGTGTAACATGGATATATATAGTTTTGGCACGTTTCAGGATGAATCGAGAACTCCTTTAGGTGGTTTAGACATCTAAGGTTGAGTTTGGGGCATAGGTATAACCTTAAGGGAATTATTGAGTCAATCCAGGTAGTGTTTCGGGCTTATTTGGGGGCCCAAAAGTGGGGATTTAAGTATAATACAGGATTAGATATCATAAGATGATAATTACCAAGATAATAGTCTATTCTCATCCCAATGAAAACAACCTAGCAACCCACACCCCATTGGAGAAGTTACCAAGCCTAGAGAAGGGAGGAATAGCAAGGATCCAAGAGAGGAGACTCCAATCATTAGTTTAAGGAAATAATTATCTTCCTAAATCAATTACAATTAGTTTCTTAATTTATTTATACATTTTCTCATAACAATTACGGATTTAATGTTCTAATTAATGACTTTGAACAATTGGAATGGACTCTATGATTTCTTAGAATAAATCTGGAAATCATGGTGTTTAAGGATTAAACATTTTGGTGATAAATCTGGAATTGATGTCGTGTTATTGATGAAATTGATTATTAGAACTTATATGGTAGGATTACTACTTTAATGATGAAAATCAATGTGTTGATCCCTTTAAATTTGAGAATATTTAGATGTAAATTATGAATTAAAATTTGGTGAGATGAACTGTAGTGTTAAATTTAATTTCTGGGATCTTGGGGGCACGATCTTATGTTAATTGGTTTGATGATCATATATAAAGCATTTCTAAATCATAAGGGATTTATAAAACTTGAAATTAAAAGGGTTGGGACCTTGGAAAATGTAAGAGTATAGCAATATTTTAAAATGGTTTGGAAGTATGAAACTCATATAGACAAAAATGCAGCAGTTCTGGCTACTGCCAGAATTCGAATCGATTCGGCCTTCCAGGAAAATTGATTCAACTCTAGAGGCGAATCGATTCGACTCCTAAAGTTAGGTCAGGCTGTAACCGGAGAAACGTTCGGGTGATTTTTACGAACTTAAGCGAGTATGTGGGAGGCCATCCAAGTGAGTGAATAATTAATTAAAAATAATTATGTGTCACTATTTACTATTTGGAAAAATTGATGATTAACTATATGGTCAATTCTAAAGTAAGGATATTATCTGAAGATTGTTGAGACTCATTGGGGGTAATTATAGGGACCATTACCTATACATATTATGTGTTAAAATATTTATTTATTATTTGTGTGAACATACCCGTGTTAATGGATGGTCTATCATTTGGGATTGCGTACGTCTCAGGACCGTAGAACACGTCAGCACAGGTGGGATAGGCATTGTATAAGTCCTTATATGAGGTCCTACATGGTAGCACCACTTACAAGGAGGTAGGTGAGATAGCTGGAATCCATTATCATCGTCGAAGGTATGGACCGTGCAATGGTGTATTGCGTAGTGATCGCCCCGCATGTGTGTGTTTTGTGATGTCCGTTTGGATGAGGGACTCCTTCGAACTTACTGATAGAGCATGAACTGGACACTAAAGGTAGATGCATTCATGTGTCGTATATATGTAAGGACATATATAATTATATAAATTAATTGAGAAAAAATCCATGTGGTCTAATAATGTAGACAACTATTAATTAACCCAATGCTACGTAAAAATCACACTGTGATGATATGTGATTTATTGTTGGAGTACTATAGGGGTTGCTCTTGGGACCAAAAGCATATGTTTGGATGGTTAGCTTCATTCTATGAATTGTGTAAGATGCCTTAAATAAAATCTTATTATTATAAATAATGGATTTCAAAATTGGGACTAAGGTTGATATGCGTATAGTATTGTACTTAAATGATGGGTGAGATACTTATTGCATGCGAGTGATGATGGGTGGTGCATAATGTGAATTAACTTCATAATTTTATATTAATTTTGTAAGTTAATTATAGCAACTTTACAGCACTAACCCAAATTATAAAATATTTTCCCCCTTGTTTGGCCAGACAGTGACAACTGGGCTGACAGGAGATCAGACTTGCGGTCATATTTGCTTGCCAGTTACTTTCATTCGATTTACTTTACCATAGTTTTTTATTACCATTTCAATCATTTTATTATTTCATAGACTTTATTGGCATAAGCCTGGGAATCTTTATTCAGTCATTTTATTTTCAGTGATGTAAGAGTTGAATATTTTATAACTTATGGTTGTCAAGATTTAATTAATGCCAGTTATTATTTTGAATGATTTCATTATGCATGGTTGTTCTAAAATAAAATATCATATTATGGTTTGATGCTAAGAATGGTATAAATTATTAAACAAGCCCCGTCTTTGGCTAATTTTATCTGGACAACCTTGGTGTGGAAAATGGGGGTCGTTACAGGTAGTATCAGAACATCCAGGTTTTAGTGTCCTTATGATCTGTGTTGCGTTCGTTACGTTCTGGGTCGAGTTCTTTGATATGTAGAGACTATGATTAGGAGTCATTGTACTCTTTACAATGTGTTACTAATATGAACCTTGTTTTCTTTCAGATGCAAAATAGTAGGTGCGATAGACCATGACGTATTACACCGAGGGTGAAGTGGAGAGGGCTCAACAGGAGCCTCAGCCACACCCACAGCCACCACCATCCCCACCCATGGTTAATCCTATTGATATTTCCATGATAGTGACACAATCAGTCTAGATGACGATATTCGCTATGCTACAGCACTTTTAGCCACAGCAGAGGTAGCAATCACCATCCACTCCCGCAGCAATAGCAATCACCGCCACTCCCGCAGCAGGTGGTGTAACCCGTTCAGGCACAAGGCTCGGTATAGGAGAGAGAGGGGGAGGCTTCACTAAATGTCAACCGCCAGAGTTTGCTGGGAGTTCATATATATTGGTGTCCAATCAGTGGAAGAAAGACATTCTGCAATAGTTGAGGATAGTGGAGTGCACACCAGTGCACAAACAGATGTTAGATTCATTTCGATCGGTTGGGCCAGCCTTATAGTGGTGGGAGTCTATCACCACACTGGATTAGCGGGACCAATTGACTATTGACGAGTTTTGGGTCAAGTTTTAGGGGAAATATTTCCCACCCGCCATGAAATCAGAGATGAGGAGGTAGTTCATGGACCTTAAAAATGAGGGTCGCACTGCAGCGGAACATGAGGAGGAGTTTACCGCATTGTCTTATTTTGTTGGAGATGAGGCAAACACTGAAGAAAAGAATATGGAGAAGTTTTTATCAAGGACAACTTGGCACATCAAGAAATCTTTGTTGAGGAATTTGAATTTTACCACCTACACTCATATGGTGAATGTTGATTTGCTACATTATCAGGATCATATGTCATTTCAAAAAACTAAGAGGGAGAAGAGATCATGTTCAAAGACATCGAGCCAGCAAGGTAAGTATTACCAGGGGCAGTGTCATATTAGGAACAGTTGTCTACCCCACCAGGGATTATAGTGCCAGTATTACCAACTCCAAAAGCCCCACATCAGGGGAAGCCACCACAGTTACAGTATGGGCGAGTGTACCACGTTGCATCGAGAGAGGGACTAGTGCCAGTATAAGCAGTAGAGGGTATGTTCCCTATTTTAAAGCATGCAGGGTGTATGTTATTTGACACTTGTGCATTGTAATCATTTGTTAGTACTAGTTTTTCTCGTGAATCAAGGATGATAGATTTCTCATCTGACATTTATTCACCTGTGGCTATAGGGGAACCTATACGTTCAGTGTGTAGAGGTATAGGGATTGATATTGGACAACTTAAGTTTGTGGCAGACTTACTTGTGTTAGATATGTCTGAGTATGATGTTATCTTAGGGATGGATTGGTTAGCTACGTACAGATCTTGTGTTGATTCTTATGGTTGGTCCCTTATTTTCACCAATTCAAGACAAGAAATGTACCTAGTTGTAATGCCTCACCTGAGGGGAGGGTCGAGCACATATTTGTATTACATTGATGAGGAGATTTCTATGGAGGTCAGTGTTTTTATAGACTCCATCCTGATTGTTAGAGAGTTTTCAGATGTGTTTGGAGAGATTCTAGGGTTGCCGCCGAGTAAGGATATCGAGTTTGTGATTGACTTGTTTCTAGGGATAAGACTCATCGCACATGATCCATATCGTATGGATCCTTTAGAGATGAGGGGGCTTAAAGATCAGATTCAGCAGTTCCTGGCTCAGGATTTATCTGAAGGAGTACTTCTCCTTGGGGTGTTTCCGTTCTATTCATTAAAAAGAAGGACGGATCATTGAGACTTTGCATTAATTACCAGGAGTTGAACAAGATCAAAGTACAAAACAAGTATCCATTTCCCCGTATTGATGATCTATTCGACCAGCTGAGGGGTGCATCATATTTTTCAAGAATTGATTTGAGGTTAGGGTACCATCAGCTGAGGGTTCAAGAGTAGGATATATTAAAGACAACATTCTTAATGAGATATAGATCATATGAGTTTTTAGCTATGCCTTTTGGCCCAACGAATGCCCCGACGGTGTTTATGGACCTGATAAATATGGTGTTCGGAGACTTTATAGATCAGTTTTTCATTATGTTTATAGATTACATATTGATTTATTCTCGGACTGCAGATGAGAATGCACAGCACTTACGAGTAGTCTTCATGACATTACAAGACCATTCGCTCTATGTTAAGTTTGAGAAATGTGGATTTTAGTTACGGGAGGTTAATTTCTTGGGCCTCATTGTGTCTGAGAGCAGGATATCGGTGGATCCAAAAAAGGTTTTAGTAGTGATGGAGTGGGGACAACCCACTACACCTATGGAGGTGTGTACCGTTGGTTCATTCAGGATTTCTCAAAGATAGTCGGACCTCTAATGAATTTGATGATGAAGGATGTACCATTTATTTGGGATGCTGAGTATCAACAGGCTTTTACGAGCTAAAGTTCAAGTTTGACTTCAGCTCCGGTACTTGTTTTGCTTCGTGGAGGAATTAAATATAAGATCTTTATGGATGCGTCCTTGTGAAGGCTTGGAGAGATGTTGATGCAGGAGGATAGTCTAATAGCTTATGCTTCCCCAAAGATTAATCCTTATGAAGAGAATTATCCCACCCATGATTTGAAGTTTTCAGTCATGGTGTTTGCCTTACATATTTTGAGGGATTATCTCTTGGGGAGAAGTTTTAGTTGTTCACAGATCATAAGACCTTATAGTACTTGTTTACCCAAAGAGAGTTGAACATAAGACATCATAGATGGCTTGAGTTGTAAAAGAACACATGTTTGATATCCAATATCACCCGAGTAAGGCAAACGTAGCGTCAGATGCCTTGAGTCATTAGCTGACAATTGAGTTAGCGCCAGTGTGGAAGGTGAAGTGGAAATCACTACGTACTGATGATGAGATTCCACGTGATTTTATGGAAGTTCTTACCATCACACTCGAGATCATCATTCTAGTAGTGAGGGCATAGCCATAAGACTATCTTTGCTAAGCATAGGTCAAGAAGTTTTTAGTAGAGGGGGCAGAGCACTATTCAATTTCTTCAGATGGCGGATTAAAATTTCAAGGCAGGTTGGTAGTCCCAGAGGATGAGGATTTGCAACGAGTAGTTATAAAGGTGGCACCTGGGTCACGCTTTATAGTACATCTCGGGGAGGTAAGATGTACCAGGACATGAGGCATCAGTATTGGTGGGCAAGCATGAAGAAAGACATAGCCATTTTTTTATCCAAATGTGCCACGTACCGGTTGGTGAAGGTGAACCACCAATGACTAGCAGGTGTTCTACAACCTCTCGAGATTTTGATGTGGAAATGGGAAAAAATTTCCATTAATTTTATCAAAGGGTTACCTACGATACAGTGGGGACACGTTTCTATTTGGGTGATCATTGACCATTTGATAGTGGTTTCTCACTTTTTTCCAGTTCTAACAGAATATACTTCGGAGCAGTACGCCAATATTTTTCTTATAGAGAATGTGAAGTTACATTGTTTACCGCTTAATATTGTTACGAATAGGGACAAGACGTTTGTGTCCCACTTTGAGAGGATTTTTCAGCATGCATTAGGGTAGAGTTGAGGTTTAGTATCTCGTATCAGCCACAGACCGATGGTCAAGTAGAGAGAGTAAATTTGATGTTGGAAGACATGTTATGGATGTCCATAATGGACTTTAAAGGTAGTTGGGAGCAATTCTTACAATTTTTGGAGTTTTCTTATAACAACAGTTACTAATTTACTATTGAGATGGCACCTTGCGAGGCAATATATGGAAGGCTTTGTCATTCACCCTTGTGTTGGTTGGAAGTGGGTGAGAACAAACTTATTGAGCTAGAGTTCATTCAAGATAGAAGGTGGAGATGATTCGAGCTATGATTTAGTTTCCCAGGATAGACAAAAAAGTTATGATGATGCAGACAGGAGGCACTTGAACTTTGAGGTCGGTAATCAGGTGTTAATTAAGGTGTCTCCTATGAAGGAAGTAATGTGATTTGGGAGGAAAGGGAAGTTGGCTCCTTGGTATGTGGGACCGTTCCCTATTATTGAGAGGATTGGACCGATGGCGCATCAATTAGCATTACCGATCATTTACAGAGGATGCATGACGTTTTCCATATTTTGACATTATAAAGATTTCTTAGGGATGAGGTAGCTTACTAGCACAAAAATTTTAACGAGATAGAGTTTCAGCCTGACGCGACTTACGAGCAGAAATTTGTAGCTATTATGTATCGTAGGGAGCATAGACTTCGTTCCAAAGTTATTCCTTTAGTAGGCGTACAGTGGGGACACCATAATGAGTATGAGTCGACGTGGGATAGAGAGGACGACATACCCTATAAGTGTTAAAAACTCTTCTCGTCAGGTACGTCTTGAATTTCGAGGACAAAATTCCATTATTAGGAGGGAAGAATGTAAAATCATGTGTTTTCATAATAAAATATATTTGGTACAATTTAATTAAATAAAAATTTAGGAAAAAATTGCTTGATTGCTATGTCATGTTTACATGATTCATTTATGCATAATGTTTTCACTCATAGAAAAATAAATTAAAAGTTAATTAAATGATTATCATGTGGTGATTAAACATAATAAAAGTATGTAACTTTGGTAGATATAGTTTGGGCGCATTCCAGGATGAATTGGGAACTCGTTTAGTTATTTTAGACATTGAAAGTTGGTTCCGCGGCATAGGTACACCTTTAGGGGAGTTGTTGGGTCAAACCGGATAGTGTTTCGAGCTTATTTGGGGGCCCAAGAGTGGGGGTTTAAGTGTAATACAGTATTAGAGGTTATAAGATGATAATTACCAACCTAAGAGTCAAATCATATCCATAAGAAAACAATCATTGCCACCCCACACCCCTTTGGAGAAGTTACCAAGGCTAGAGAAGGGTGGAATAGCAAGGATCCAGGAGAGGAGACTCCAATCTTCAGTTTAAGGCAAGAATTCTCTTTCTAAATCAATTACAATTTGTTTCTTAATTCATTTATACACTTTCTCATAGGAATTCTAGATTGAATGTTTTAAATGATGACTCTGAACAATTGGAATGAACTCTAGATTTCTTATAATAAATCTGAAAATAGTGGTTTTTAAGGATTAAACATTTTGGTGATAAATCTGGAATTGATGTAGTTTATTAAGGAAATTGAATATTACAACTCATGTGGTAGGATTACTACTTTAATGATGAAAATTCATGTGTTGGTCCCTTTAAATCTGAGAATGTTTAGATGAAAATTATAAATCAAAATTGGGTGAGTTGAACTCTAGTGTTATATTTAATTTCTACGATTTTGCGGGCACGATCTTATGTTAATTAGTTATATGATGATCTATAAAACAATTCTAAATTGTGAGGGGTTTATAACTCTTGAAATTAAAGTGGTTAGGACCTTGGAAAGGAAATTGGCTTTGGAAGTATGAATCCCGTATAGAAAAAAATGTAGCAATGCTGGCTTCTACCAGAATTCGAATTGATTCAGCCTTCTAGGCGAATTGAGTCGGACCTAGAGGCGAATCAATTTGGTCTTGGGCTTAGGTCAATTTGGGACCAGATAAACGTTCGAGTGATTTTTACGAACTTAAGGGAGTATGTGGGAGGTCATCCAAGTGAGTCGATAATTAATTAAAAATAGTTTTGCGTCACTTTTACTATTTGGAGTAATTGATAATTAACTAGATGGTTATTTCATAAAGTAGGGATCTCCCTGCTTGTGTATGTTTTGTGATGTCCATTTGGATGAGGGACTCCTCTGGCTTACTGATAGAGCACGAACTGGACACTAAAGGTAGATGCCTTCATGTGTTGTATATATTTAAGGACATATATGATTATATAAATTAATTGAGAAAAAATCCATGTGGTTTAATAATGTAGACAACTATTAATGAACCCAATGCTACGTAAAAAGCAAAATGTGATGATAAGTGATTTCTTGTGGAAGTATTGTAGGGGGTGCTCTTGGGACCAAAAGAATATGAGTGGATGGTTATCTTCAATCTATGAATTGTGTAAGATGACCTAAATAAAATCTTATTAGTATAAAAATGGATTTCATAATTGGGACTTAGGTTGATATGCGCATAGTATTGTACTTAAATGATGGGTAAGATACTTATTGTATGCGAGTGCCGATGGGTGGTGTTTGATGTGAATTAACTGCATAATTCCATACTAATTTTGTAAGTTAATTCTTGCAACTTTAGGGAACTAAACCAAATTATAAAATATTTTTCCCCCAGGTTTGGCTAGACAGTGACAACAGGGCTGACAAAAGATCAGACTTGCGATCGTATTTGCTTACCAGTTACTACCGTTCGATTTACTTTAGCATAGGTTGTTATTACCATTTCAATCATTTTATTACTTCACAGACTTTATTAGAATAAGCCCAGGATTCTGTATTCAGTCATTGTATTTTTAGTGATGTAGGAGTTGGATGTTTTATAACGTATCGGTATTGAGATTTATTTAATGCCAGTTATTATTTTGAATGATTTCATAGTGAATGGTTGTTCTAAAATAAAATGTCATATTATGGTTTGATGCTGAGAATGGTATAAATTATTATTCAACCCCCATCTTCGGTTAATTGTGTCTGGCCAAACTTTACATGAAAAATGGGGGTCGTTACAGTTGGTATCAGAGCATCCAGGTTCTAGTATCCTTATGATCTGTGTTGCATTCGTTACGTTCTCTGTCGAGTTCTTTGATATGTAGAGACTATGATTAGGAGTCATCGTACTCTTTACGATGTGTTAATAATATGAACCTTGTTTGCTTTCAGATGGAAAATAGTTAGTGCGATAGACCATGACGTGTTACACCGAGAGTGCAGTGGAGAGGGCTCAAGAGGAGCCTCAGCCACACCCACAGCCACCACCAGCCCCACCCATGGTTAATCCTACTGATATTTCCATGATAGTGACACAATCAGTCTAGACAGTGATAGTCTCTATGCTACATCACTTTCAGCCACAATAGTAGCAACAACCAGCACAACTCCCACAGCAGGTGGTGCTACCCATCCAGGCATAGGGCTCAGTATGGGAGAGAGATGGGGATGCCTTCACTAAAGGTCAACCGCTAGAGTTTGTTAGGAGTTCAAATATATTGGTGTCCAGTCAGTGGAAGAAAGACATTTTGCAACATTTGACGATGGTGGACCAGTGCATAAACAAATGTTAACTTCATTTCAACTAGTTGGGGCAACCTTATAGTGGTGGGAGTCTATCACCACACTGGTGTAGCGGGACCGATTGACTATTGATGAGTTTTGGGTCAAGTTTTAGGGGAAATATTATCTACCCGCCATAAAATCATAGCTGAGGAAGAAGATCATGAATGTTAAAAAGGAGGGTCTCGCTACAACAAAATATGAGGAGGGGTTTAACATATTATCTTATTTTGCTGGAGATGAGGTATACCCCAAAGAAAAGAAGATGGAAAAGTTTGTGTCAAGGACAACTTGGCACATTAGGAAATCTTTGTTAGGGAATTCAGATTTTACCACCTACACTTAGATGGTGAATGTCTCTTTGCTACATTGTCAGGATCACAGGTCATTTCAGAAACCTAAGGGGGAGAATAGATCCTATTCAGAGACATCGAGCCAGTAAGGTAAGACAAATGGCAACGACAGTTTGGGGACTCAGCAGTTTAAGGGGCCACAAGCAGGTGATCAGTATAAGAGGAAAAGTGGTTCCGATGATTAGAACAAGAGAGGCTAGGGCCAGCCGTAGAAAGCCTATCAGGCCAGTGGAAGAAGGTTCGAGGTCAGCAGGACCAACAACTGGATAGATGTCAGTTTTCGAGGAATATCTATATTTTTGGATAGAAGGGTCATATAGTGAGGAATCTCCCTTAAGGTAATTGTAGAGCATAGGAACAGGAAGGATAGTGTGGGTATCAGGCACCCCAGGGGAAGCATCAATAGTTGCCAGCCCCACCAGGGATTGTTGTCCCAGTATTACCAACTCCATATGCCCCATCTCTGGGGCAACAACCATAGTTACAGTATGGGCGAGTGTACCATGTTGCGTCAAGAAAGGGACCAACGCTAGTACAGGCAGTAAAGGGTATGCTCCCTATTTTTAGGCATGTGGGGCGCATGTTATTTGGCACCGGTGCATCGTATTCATTTTTTAGTACTAGTTTTGCTCGTGAATCAAAGATGATAGATTTTTCATCTAACATAGTGCTTTTTATTTGTTCACCCATGGGTAGAGGGGAACCTATACGTTCAATCTGTAGAGGTATAGGGATTGATATTGGACGACTTAAGTTTGTGGTAGACCTACTTATTTATAGATATTTCTGAGTATGACGTTATCTTAAGGATGGATTGGCTAGCTACGTATAAATCTTGTGTTGATTATTATCGTTGGTCCATCATTTTCACCAATCCGGGGCAAGGGAAGTTCCTGGTTACAATGCCTTACCCGGGGGGAGGGTCGAGCACAAATTTTTATTACATTCAGGAGGAGACTTCTATTGAGGTCAAGGTTTCTCTAGACTCCATCCCGATTATGAGAGACTTTTTATATGTGTTTGGAGATATTTCAGGGTTGCCACCGAGTTGGGAGATTAATTTTGTGATTGACTTGATTCTGGGGATGAGACTCATCGTACGTGATCCATATTGCGAGGCTCCTATTAAGATGAGGGAGCTTGAAGATAAGATTCAGCAGTTACTAGGTCAAGGATTTATTAGAAGTATTACTTTTACTTGGGGTGCTCCCGTTCTATTCATTAAGAAGAAGGAAGGATCATTGAGACTTTTCATTGATTATCGGGAGTTGAACAAGATCTACATACGAAAAAAGTATTTGTTTACCTGTATTGATGATCTGTTCAACCAGTTGAGGGGTGCATCATAATTTTCTAAGATCGATTTGAGGTTAGGGTACCATCAGTTGGGGATTCGAGAGCAGGATATATTGAAGACAACATTCTTGACGAGATATGATTCGTGTAAGTTCTTGGTTATGCCTTTTGACGTGACCAATGACCTGGTAGTGTTTATGGACCTCATAAATATGGTGTTCAGGAAATTTCTAGATCATTTTTTTATCTTGTTCATAGATTACATATTGATTTATTCTCAGATCACAGAGGAGCATGCATAACACCTATGAGTAGTCTTACAGACATTACGGGACCATTAGTTCTAATCTAGTTTCGAGAAATGTGTATTTTGGTTATGGGCGGTTCAATTCTTGGGCCTCATTATATCTGAGAGGGGGATAACGGTGGATCCAGAAAAGGTTATAGCGGTGATGGAGTGAGTACAAACCACTACACCTACATAGGTGCGTAGTTTTTTAGGATTGACAGGGTACTACCGTCGGTTCATTCAGGGTTTCTCAAAGATAGTCATACCTCTAATGAATTTGAGGAGGAAGGATGTACCATTTATTTGGGATAATACGTGTCAACAAGATTTTGACGACATGAAGGTCAGGTTTAACTTTAGCTCCAGTATGTGTTTTACCTCGTGGAGGAATTATTTATAAGATCTTTATGGATGCATCCTTGTGAGAGCCTTAAGGGATGTTGATGCAGGAGGATAGGCTAGTACTTGTTCACACAAAGAGAGTTAAACATGAGGCAGCGGAGATTGCTTAAGTTGTGAAAGGCTACCATATTGATATCCAATATCCCCTGAGCAAAGAAAACGTAGTGGAAGATGCCTTGAGCCGTAAGCTAAAAGTTGATTTAGCTTAGGTGTGGAAGGCGAAGTGAAAATCACTTTGTACTGACGATGAGCTATCACGTGATTTTACGGAAGTTCTTACAATCACACTCGAGATCATCATTCTGGTCATGAGGGCACAAGCACGGGACCACCTTTTCCAATCCAAGTTCAAAAAGGTTTTAGTAGACTGGGAGGATCACTATTCGATTTGTTCACATGGAGGATTGAAATTCCAAGGTAGGTTCATAATTCAAGAGGATGAGGAGTTGCAGCGAGCAGTTATAAAGGAGTCACATGGGTCACGCTTTATAGTACATCTCGGGGGTATAGGATGTATTACTACATGAGGCGTCAGTATTGATGGTAAAGCATGAAAATGGAGCCATTTTTGTGTCCAAGTGTGCCACATGCCGGTTGGTGAAGGTGAACCATTAGCGAATAGTAGGTGTTCTACAGCCTCTCGAGATTTCGATGTCGAAATGGGAAAAAATTTCCATGGATTTTATCACGTGGTCAGCTACGACACAGCGGGGACATGATTCTATTTGGGTGATCATTGACCGTTTGGCAGAGTTGGGTCACCTTTTGCCAGTTCAGACAGAATATACTTCGGAGTAGTACACCAAGATTTTTCTTGTAGAGATTGTGAAGTTTCATGGTGTACCACTTAATTTTGTTTCGGATAGGGACAAGACCTTTGTGTCCCACTTTTAGAGGAATTTTCAGCAGGCATTAGGGTAAAGTTGAGGTTTAGTATCTCGTATCACCCATGCACAGATGGTCAAATAGAGAGAGTAAATTTGATGTTGTAGGACATGTTATGGATGTCCATTTTGGACTTCAAAGGTAGTTGGGAGCAGTACTTAACATTGGTGAAGTTTTCTTACAATAATAGTTACCAATTTACTATTAGGATGGCACATTTCAAGGCATTATATGGAAGGCCTTATCATTCATCCTTGTGGTTGGAAGTGGGTGAGAAAAAACGTATTGGATCGGAGTTTATTCAGGATACCTCAGAGAAGGTGGAGATGATTCAGGCTAGGATTTAGATTCCCAGGACAGATAAAAAATTTATGCTGATGCAGAGAGGAGGCACTTGAACTTTGAGGTCGGTAATCAGGCGTTAATTAAGGTGTCTCCCATTAAGGTATTAATGCGATTTGGGAGGAAAGGGAAGTTGGATCCTTGGTATGTGGCATTATTCCCTATTATTAAGAGGATTGGACCGATGGCGTATCAGTTAGCATTACCGATCATTTAAGGAGGATGCATGACGTTTTCCATATTTTGGAATTACAAAGATTTCTTAGGGATGAGGTAGCTTACCAGCACATAAATTTCAACGAGATCGAGCTCCAGCCTGATGCGGCTTACGAGGAGAAATTTGTAGTTATTCTGGACCGTAAGGAGCATAGACTTCGTTCCAAGGTTATGCCTTTAGTACGCGTGTTGTGGGGACACCACAATAAGGATGAGTCGACATGGAAGAAACAGGACGACATACGCAAGAAGTATCATAAACTCTTCTAGTCAAATACGCTTTGAATTTGTAGGATGTGATTCCATTATTAGGAGGGAAGAACGTTAAATCATGTGTTTTCACAATAAAATATTTTTATAGAATTTAATTAAATAAAAATTTAGGAAAAATTTCTTGATTGTGATGTCATGTTTACATGAACCATTTATGCATAATGTGTTCACTCATTAAAAAATAATTTATATGTCAATTAAATGACTAGGTGATTAAATACATTAAAAGTGTCTAACTTAGGTAGATATTGTTTGGGCGCATTTCAGGATGAATTGGGAACTCGTTTAGGTATTTTAGACATTTAAACCTGGGCACGGGGCATAGGTATACCCTTAGGGGAGTTATTGGGTCAATTCAAATAGTGTTTCGAACTTCTTTGGGGCCCAAAAGTGGGGGTTTAAGTGTAATACGGTATTTGAGGTTATAAGATGATAATTACTAACCTAAGAGTCGATTCTTATCAATAAGAAAATGACCCTAGCCTCACCACACCCCTTTGGAGAAGTTACCAAGGCTAGAGAAGGGAGGAATAGCAAGGATCCAAGAGAGGAGACTCCAATCATCAGTTTAAGGCAAGAATTCCCTTGTTGAATTAATTACAATTTGTTTCTTAATTCATTTATACATTTTCTCATAAGAATTCTAGAATTAATGTTTTGATTGATGACTTTGAACAATTGGAATGAATTCTAGGATTTCTTAAAATAAATCTGAAAATAGTGATGTTTATAGATTAAACATTTTCGTGATAAATTCGGAATTCATGTCGTGTTATTAAGGTAATTGAATATTACAACTCATTGGTAAGATTACTACTTTGATGATGAAAATTCATGTGTTGATCCCTTTAAATCTGAGAATGTTTAGATGAAACTTATGAATCAAAATTTGGTGAGCTGAACTCTGGTATTAGATTTAATTTCAGCAATTTTCTGAGCACGATCTTATGTTAAATTGTTATATGATGATATATAACGCATTTCTAAATCATGAGGGGTTTATAACTGTTAAAATTAAAGTGGTTAGGACCTTGAAAGGGAAATTGGGTTTGGAAGTATAAAACCCATTTAGAGAAAATGTAGCAATTCTGGTTTCTTCCTGAATTCGAATCGATTTGGCCTTCCAGGAGAATCAATTCAGCCCTAGAGGAGAATCGATTCGAACCTAGAGGCAAATCGATTCATCTCCTGGGCTTAGGTCAGGTTGGGACCGGAGAAGCGTTCGGGTGATTCTTACAAACTTAAGGGAATATGTGGGAGGTCATCTATGTGAGTGGATAATTAATTAAAAATAGTTTTGTGTCACTTTTACTATTTTGAGAAACTGACTAGATGGTTACTTCTTAAAGTAGGAACTTCCCCGCTTGTGTGTGTTTTGTGATATCCGTTTGGATGAGGGATTCCTCAAAACTAACCGATAGAGATTGAACTAGACATTGACCTTCATGTGGCATATATATGTAAGCACATATATAATTATATATATTAATTGAGAACAAATCCATGTGGTTTAATAATGTAGAGAACTATTAATGAACCCAACGCTACGTAAAAGGCATAATGTGATGATATGCGATTTTTTGTGGGTAGTATTGTAGGGTTTACTCTTGTGACCATAAACATATGTGTAGATGGTTAGCTTCAATCTATAAGTTGTGCTAGATTCCTTAAATATAATCTTATTAGTATAAATATCGGATTTTATGATTGGGACTTGAGTTGATATGCATATAGTATTGCACTTAGATGAGGGGTAAGATACATACTAAATGTGGGTGTAGATAGGCATTGTATAATGTGAATTAACTGAATAATTGCATATTAATTTTGTAAGTTAATTCTTATAACGTTAGGGCGCTGACCCAAATTATAAAATATTTTTTCCTTAGGTTTGCTTAGACAGGGACAGCAGTTTTGATTGGAGATCAGACTTGCGGTTGTATTTTCATATCAATTACTTTAGTTCGATTGACTCTAGAAAAGGTTTTTATTTCCATTCAAGTCATTTTATTATTCCAGAGATTGTATGGGCATAAGCCCAGGATTCTTTATTGAGTCATTTTATTTTTAGTGATATTGGAGTTAGATATTTTATAACTTATGAATGTCAATATTTATTTGATTCTAGTTATTATTTGGAGTGATTTCATTGTGCGCGGTTGGTGTTAATAAAATGTCATACTATGGGTTGATGCTGAGAATGGTATAGATTGTTAGACAAGCCCCATCTTCGGCATATTGTGTCTGGCTAACCGCTACGTGGAAAATGGTTGTTGTTACAGGTCATGCTCATATGTCGACTGGATAAATAATGCACGTAACTTTGTCTTCAATTGATATCAAGTTTGTATTTGAGGAAGCTCAGAGACCACTTGATGTTGCCTCGTATCATTCCATCAAATCTAGGAAAATTCCTAAAATTTGGTGATGACTAATTGAACACACTTGCGCCCCACAATGCACGTGTAGTCGAACACTATCTCCACTACATCAATCCAGTCTATGACAACATTCGGTTCCTAGTTCCCATCAAACATTGGCACGTCTACCCTAATGGCGCTCTCAAGGCTCTTGGAGAGAATGCGTAGTACTAGATTTAGGTGGTCATCCCCTGGTTTTGGATCCACCGAGTCCTCATCATCATCCTCAATAAACTCCTCCCTAACATGTCAGATCATGTGGACTGGAGGTGGCTCCACTAGCTCAATAGCATTATTATAAATCAAGTCCTCGGGCTCCTCTAGGGGTTAATAGGGACAATCATCCATCAAATGAACACTCTCATAGAAGACAAAGCAGTGAGCCTACTCAACGAGAACGAAGGGTATAACCTTGGGACTGAGGGAGTTAAAAGGAGAAGTGTTGGTGCGCCACTCCTCAGGCATCCGACTCTACTATCCCCATGGAGAGACGCTGGATTAGGTGGGGGAGCCCCGCTTCATAATTGTGACACCCCATAATTTTTATTAATTAGGTTAATCAAGTATATTGATAAATTATTACAGTTTGTCAAAATTATTTAAATACCATCCTTAGCATGAAGTTAGAATCAATTAATAATGATAATAAAAAATAATAGTGATATGATGATGTAGATATAATCAACCACCACTACTAAGTAATAATAGTACTGTTGAACACAACTATTACCTGCGAAAATTCTAACGTAATATCGTTTCTAAACCAAAATGAGTACAATGCTAAGATAACCTCCGCATCTCTCGACATAACGAAATATAAATAAAAGATGAAACTAAAGATAGTTCCAAAACCTACATAATCAAAATTGATAGTGATCTAACGTAACAAACAAGCACTACGCCAAAAATTGAGGAGTGTTACAGATTTGGGCCGTGACCAGGGCTTATGAGTCACAATTTTGGGTCGTGACCGTATTAAGGGAGATAAAAATTGTGGGTCACGGTCCAGTGGGTGACATTAGTGTTGATTGGTTTGTCACGATTTAGAACCGTGATCCGGTAGTCACAGCTCAAAACCGTGACCCATACCGTGACCATTAAAGGGGCATTTAATTATGGTCACATCTCAAAACCATGACCAAATTCTTGATTTGGTAAAGTTATCTTTATGATTCCAAGGGGTTTATAATGATTATAGAAGTGTTTGATCACAAATAGAATTCAAAAATGTGTTTAAATATGGTAAATGGAGTTCTTAAGAAGTCTAATCCCATGCATCCAATTTATTGGAAGGTTTGTTACAAAAAGATAAACATGAAAAAATTAGATTAGAACAATTAAAAAATTAAATATCGCCTAGTCGTTCGAACGACATACCTATATTCTTAAAATGGGTATCAAACGAGACTTCGAATGCGATTCTAAATCAGGACCAAAAAATGGCTCCTTCGATCTAAAAGGGGTATCATTTGAACAACCCTACCAATCCCGTTCAAACGATGCGACGAGTTTTTCAAAAAATAATCTTAAAAAATATTTTGACAAATAGCCTCTTTAACGATTCTTAAACCCCTAAAAAAGATAATGTAACTCTTTACCTAATAAATCCCTAAACTCTTCTAAGGTTGTTGAGACATACAATTCTTCAATCTTCCGAATGTATTCAACGTTTCTTTCGAATCCAGAGAAGTCATGTAGGTGCAATGCATGTGCAACGGGATAAGTCAAAATACCAAATAAGACTGAACAATTATAAAACTTTCTCTTACAACTCTCCCCCTTTGGCCATTCCAGTACAAAACACAAATTAAAGCCAAGTTATATCCTAAAGTCAAATGCAACAACTACCCTTCCAAATCAAGAAACAGAAAATAATTCATATAGTGTCTTTAAGTGAATTAATCTTCCACTTTGGCTAACTTTGTCTTCATCTATTGTGGGTCCAAGTGATAATCATTTAGGTGGAACGTTCGACTCACATGAGACAAACAAACTACCGTGACGCATATGAATTTTAACATAAAAGTAAAATTCCACCTCAATTTGTTCCCTTATTTGTCCGTAATAGACAAAGGAGTAGAACCAAATCATGAAACGTAACCATCACATGTGGAAGAAAGATATCATCATAAAGATATTAAATAACGCACATGTAATGAAAATCTCAAAAGGCAACTTTTCTTCACAAACTATTTTTGAAAATTTTTCAAAATTTTCAAATATAAAGTATAAAATGTACACATACAACATACCATGGAATAACATTAAAATATTCAAATCGTGAACACGGAATGTAATTGTGTGAACATTTTCCATAGGTAAATCAACATAAACATTCATAACATGGGTGCATGAAGTTTTGAGACACTGTTAACGAAAGAACTCAAAGTCTACCTTAGGTGTAAAATAGTGAACTAAAATGAAATTGACTCAACATAATCAATATTTCATGAATTTAAATGATTCTCCCACCAATAGCACCAAACTATTTAATGTTTTTAAAGAAAGCGCATTTTGCAAACCCATTGATATTCTACTTTAACTCCCTAAAAATCTCACATATATTAGGAATTCACTCTCAATTATTTTGAAGAAATTATAGTTCTCTAATGTAGAGAAGTATCAATGAATCCAAATAAAACTGACCTGGAACTTCTATTTTTATATGCCTGTAATCTTTTTAGGCTTTTGTTTTGCATATGGTGACTTTTAACACAAAGAATATTTTGATCTTTCGTAGCACCTTTTCATTGCTTAACATATAATAATATTTTTTGAAAAAATAGATGAAATCCGTGCAATGGTTCTTACATGCACAACTTATCTCTTTTCCCATTTAGTTCGTTATTAAGTATAATTGAGATGAGAATATTCAATTCGACACATGACAAGTAAGCACAATGTTCATAAATCTCGTGCACGCGTGCATTAAAGGTGACAAAGAGTCTAACATGTAGAAAGTAGTCATCAAAGATCAACGTAATGATATCCACATATTATTAAGCACACTATTGAAACAAAGCCATATCTCAAAACACTACAAAAAAATCAAGTGAATGGATGGAATGTAGGGGTAATCTAGAAATCTTAAATATTCATCCATATACAGTGAAAAATTGAAAATCCAAAAATCTCTTTGTCTTTTTCAAAATATTTATCAAAATAAAATCTTTTTCACCTTTTCAACTATTTTCTTAAAAACCCGAAACTCTTTTTGAATTTTTTTTTAAAAAATCCATAAAGAAAAAACTCTTTTTGGATTTTTCTAAAAATGTTAAAAGAGAAAGCGGATAAGTACAATGATAATACACTCTAGCAATAGGAATATAATATATAAACATCATAAACATCATATACTAGAGAAAGTACCGAACTCAATCATCAGTTCATATACAAAAGATATCCTAAGATCCTCAAATCTAAATACATATAAGTGTTTTATGAAAATATCGATTAATTGACGTTCAATGTTCAAAAAGCTCAAGGACACGACCTTCTCCTCAACGAGATCACGAATAAAATGCTCATGTATCGTAATGTTCTTTGTGCGCAAGTGTTGGACCGAATTATGGGATATATGGATCGCACTCGTATTATCCCAAGAAATAGTCATCGTACCTTGTGAAATACCTTAATCTTCCAACATTTGCTTCATCCATAAGAGTTGTGTGCAATAACTCCCAGAGGCAATATACTCAGCCTCCGTTGTGGAAAAAAAGATATGGAGTTTTTCTTCTTGCTCAACCATGAGACAAGATAACTCTCAAAGTAAAAACATCCACTGGAGGTGCTCTTACAACCATCAAAATTTCCAGCCCAATCGACATTCGAATAGGTGGACAAACGGTCATAGGTATCAAAGGAATACCAAATACCATAGCAAAGAGTGTCACTCACGTATTTAATGATACGTTTAAGTGCGAGCAAATGAGACTCTTTCAGGGATGCCTGGTATCGCGCACAAACTACAACACCAAAGGCAATATTGGGACAACTACTGGTCAGTAGAGGAAACCACCTATCATACTCTGATAAAGGGCGTTTCGATCATTTTTCAAAAAGCGGTTAAGTGACCTACGAAATTTAGAGCCATATATCTGATGTTTAGATATTGGGTTTAGGGATCATAACATAAAATATTAGAGAGGCCATTAGAGAAAAGAGAGAACCATTTTCCAAAGCCTAATGAGAGATTTATGAAGGTGGTGAAGGGTTCCTTGCACCTCAAGGCAATTAGAAAGGAAGATTAGAGAAGAAGCAATAAATCATCAACCAAGAACCATGAAATAAGATCAATCAATCAAATGCAAGTGTTTATTGCAAATCGAATTGAAGTTATAATACCCATGAGTAGGGATTTCATGAATATATTGATTTTTATTTCAAAATCTTTGATGAAAATCATTAATTGATTTCATGTTTGGGTAAAATTGCATGTAGTTAGTGCGTATATCTGTAGACGATTTTAAATCAGAAGAGTTTTTATTATTACTACGAATTTAAATCTCGGTTTTGAATTTAATGTAATGGATGAAAAAAAACTAGATTACGAAAGAGTTTTGAGGGTTTGATTCAATCTTGATTGATTTCAGTGAAGTTTTATTGTGTTTGAAATATTATAAATCATCCTAACTCATGTAGGAATAGTTAGGAATAATCGGATGTGAATTTGGTGAAGAATTATGGAATTTGAATAAATCAGAAAGGGTGAAAAATTGAAGAAGATGGAGTTGCACCTGTTCGATCAATGGATCAACCCATGAAAGTCTATTGATCAAAGGAGTCGATCGATCGACCAAATCCTTCGATCGATTGACCCTGGAAGATTTTGGATTCTTTTCTTGGTTAAATTTTTTGGGATTACCAATGACGTAAGGGAATATTAGGAGTGCTATTATACCTATGTCGGGACGTAATAAAGACCAGTAGGGTATAGTTAAGGTCCATTAAGGTATTTGAGTGTAGGACTTAGAGTATGGACCGATAGGGATAACCGATTGATAGATAGATCGGGAAATTCGAGGAATTGAGCTACGGAGAGAGAGTAGACATTAATTTAACATGTATACCAATAGGTTAAACATGGTAACTACTGAATTTATATAAGGAGGGGTAAGTAGGACCCTTCGATTTGTGCGAACACTCTTATAGATACGATAGTGAAATAAATCGTAAAGTAAATAGTATGACGGATATGTAAGAGATATATACTACGTACTAACACGTATTATCCGGCTGTGTGAATACCTAAAGTATACTGTATATATTGGTGATCGAGGTGTGATTTCGAGCCAATATAATCGATGACTCTTGGTGATCGAGGTATGATTCCGAGCCAAGAGATATAAATCACTATTGGTGATCGATGTAGGATTTTGATCCAATAACCCCTAAAATGTGATACAAGGCAGTGCTTATATAGTATATGTTTATAGTATATATTGTGTGCGAAATATATATACATAAAGTATGCTTATTTATGTATTGGGGTCGATGATTATCCGAACTAATACATGAAAGCTTGATTTGGGGTCGATGATTATCCTAACCAAATTCGAGGATGAATAATATTGAGGTTGATGATAATGCCGAACCAATATACATATGTATGACCTTTACATTGGGGTCGAGGGATATCCGAACCAATGTAAATGGTAGGATTATTGGGGTCGATGAATTGTCGGACCAATAAATCCTTATAGTATATATTGTGTGTGAAATATATACTCCGTGATATTCTACTTATGTGCGAAAGTAGACTTGTAGATGATATATATATATATATATAGATAGATATACATCAAAATGGTAAATTAAGTAGAGAGAAACTTAATTTCAAGATTAAAAATAGATTAGGAATATCTATAGTGAATTAAGTAGTGAAACTTAATTATGAAAGTTCAATGATGTTAGACATGGAATGATATATGAATTAAGTAGTGAGACTTGGTTATGATGATGAAATTTATCATATGTGGATGTTACATAAGAAATGAAGAACATACGAGAAATGTTAATAATGAATCGTGTTGTATGGGAGATATGGGAGAGTATACTATTAATAAGATCGGTTATATACTTTAGTTGAGATATCTTGGGGTGGTAGCTAGGTGGGCTAAGTATAGAATGTTAGGCGTACACATAAGATGAGAGGTGAGGAAACTTAAGGGAGTGTGCGTGAACCTAACATGTGTAATCAATAACTAATTTTAACTGTGATAAATTACTTGTTAAATATTTTCAAAATGTTTCGAGTACTAACTCTTGCTATAAAAATATGTTCAAAACCTTTTAGGTGTCCAGCCACAGGGACACCATACTTGATGTCATTCCAGGGACTCGGAGCTATAGCACTGTGGATGCTAACATGGTTTGAGTAGACGATTCTTTCATTCAGATCTAGTATAGGATCTCATTCTTGTATCTTATATATGGACCTATTGCTAGTATTGCAATTTTCATTTTGTATCAGATTTTCTTAGCAGTTAATTACGAATATTGCTTGGTTGTGGTTTTTATTCGATGGTTTATTCGACATGACTTTGATTCATTTTCATATTATGATGGTTTGGATTCTAGTATATTGTGAATGTTGTTTTAGTTTTTGAACTATCTATTTATTATGTTTAATTAAAAGATAAAACTGTGCACCGGTTTAATTAACTATTAGGTGGTTAGTGATAAAATTTTAGTTTTTGACAGTGATGCTAAGAATGAACCATATGAGAAACCTGTTTTAATTTGATAAAGGCCTGATCACCTGATATTTTATTAGACGGGGTGTCACAGATGGTTTCAGAGCATCAGGTTCTAGTATCCATATGATTTGTACAGCTTACTACGTTTTCAGCGTATCGTTTGATTAATATAAAGCCCTATCATCGGGTTGTTGTATTCCTCTACGTACGTGGTTTACGTTCTCCTGTTATAGTGTATAAATATTAGTGCATATTTTAATACATACAGGTGTGCTTTGTATGCCAATTACACAAAGGACGATCAGTGAGGGCCGTTGGGAAGGCAGCAAGAGGCGGGACTCAGTTGGAGTTAAAGAATATTTTGGGATCGATGACCATAGCAGAGGTCACGCCTATTGTTGCTTGGGATGATGGAGTTCTAAGGACTAGTAGAGTGCTGCATATATTTTTGTACCATTATAGCAGAGTGTGGTGTTAAATTAGACTCACCCATTGTGGTTAGGATGGGAGAGAGTCAGAGGGGTCTTTAAAGAGGACCGTGTGACACCCCGACTAATTAAATACCGGGTAGCTACTCCTTTATTAAATTAATTCAAAATGCCAAGTTGGTCCAGTTAATAGCATCACTGTCGAAAACATTTTAAGATTACTAACCACCTAGTATTTAAAAAGTAAGTGCCAAATTTTATTTAAAGTCTGATTAACATGAAACAAGTGAAATAAAGAATAATAACACCATTCACCATAATGAAGTAAATAGAATGACCATCACATAACGTAAATAAAGTCTGGAGGAAAAACTCCTCACTACAAATCCCACAACTGAAATAAATAGACCGAATGCTAAAACAATACAATGCCAAAGTCTGAAAACTGTAATGGAAATGTAACTCTAATAGAAATGGGCAACATGCCCTACAACTGATAGATAATGAATCTGGAATCCAAGCGATAGAAGCGTCTACAAGCAAATCCCTGTAGCTTCCACATACACCTACAGCTCGTCACCGGAATGAGTATCCTATGCATGGTGTCCTTGTGGCTGGGCACCTAAAATGGTTTTACAAAGAAAAATAGATTTGAAAGCAAACGGGTCAGAGCCCGAATGTGGAGTTATATTTTAAAAAACCTGCAAGTGCTTTAAAAACATTTAAAACATTAAATGCAAAGTACATGTTAGGACGTGCCCTCACATGATATTCTCACCTCTCGTCTAACTGTGCACTCCTAATGTAAGTACCCATCTATAACGACACAAATCACTAGCTAAGTACCATCATATCTAGCTAGACTGCCATAGGTCCTACCCTTATTACTCGGTTCTATTAACATTATAACGCTCGTAATTAAGTAGGGGTTTAACGTAAACTCAGATGCTCAATATGCAATATATATCACTATCAGTTAACTCGTTATTTTTCTCAAAACAATACCGTAATTATATTCACAGCCATAACATGAAGGTTCCCATTAATTAAGTGTATATTAATCACATCATAAATATACTATACAAGCACCCCGAGAACTAAGCTGTGGTGCACACATACTCTGCTATCCATCCCGGTACATCACGTACATAAGGATTACATATTCCGAATCTCTCAGGAATAGTTCACAGATAACAACATCACAAACAATGGAGGCGAACACAGTCACATCACATAGGTCACGCACATACCTACGCTCCTACGATCAGCGGACTTATTAATATCCCAATAAGTCTTTCTATGACCTATGTTCATCAAGGTAACCAGTCTAAATCCGGGCAACACAAGGATTAGAGGGCCCTAAGCGAACGCAAACCTCCCGTGATAGCAAGTATGGTAGGTATGTCATACACACAATTCATATACCAATACTAAGTAAACACACGTCTTAGTAATCCCGTAGTTTAATCGTAGTACATATCGCATTCTCGTACCAACTTATAATATCTACAACTTATATTATTCCGGTTTGTAATTATACGCGCCATAATTCATTCTCACGTCGTAGTAGACACTCACGTCTCAACCCAAACCGTCCATTTAATATAACTCTCGAATCTAATTTCCTTCTCATAAATACCCAAAAGTCCCAATTCTATCATTACATCATCCTCGGAATGTTATCTATATCCTCGAACAAGTTTACGGAACTCCAAAAATCAAAACAGTCCAAAAAGGCCCAAACTGTCAACTCGTTAGAAGTCTCGTTCGAACGAGACTGTTCGAACAAGATTCCTCTGTCAACTCGTTAGAAGTCTCGTTCGAACGAGGCTGTTCGAACGAGATTCCTCTGTCAACTCGTTAGAAGTCTCGTTCGAACGATGCTGTTCGAACGAGATTCCAGTTCGTTCGAACGAACTGTACCTTCTAACGAGATCTCATTCGAACGAAGTTATCGAACGAGGCTCCCTTTCGTTAGAACGACTGGTCCATTCGTTAGAAGCTCGTTCGAATGAGTTCGTTCGAACGACCTGGGCAGGGGCTTCTAACGACCTACCAGATTCGTCCCAGATTTTCCTAAAACTCGTTTTTCACCATTTTTACTCCTCAAGTCTCCTCTAAAATTCGTTCCAACAATGTATTAAGTTCTCTAATCATCCTCAAACATGCTAAGGTCATATACTAACATCTTTTAAGGGTTTAATACATCCTAAACATCATTAAATCACAAGTTTCTACATTTTTTTTCCCAATTTCTTCAAGAACATAAACCCTAGATTTTTTTCTCATCATAATTTCCCAGATTTTAATCCGTTTTTACATCACATAAATATGAAATCTCTGAATTCAATCTTCAAACAATGTTTCTACATGCAAACCTATCCCAAAATTAAATAATAACTTCCAATTTCATGGGTTTTCTTTTAACTCTTATATAAGATTGATTATCAAGGTTTCTAACATGGAAGAAGCATTCACTGCATAAGGAATGTAATTTAAATCACTTGCCTTGATTTGATTTCTGATTTTGATGTTGGTTTGGTGAAGATTTCTGCAGAATTTCTTCTCTCCAAGCTTCTTCTCCAATGGTGGCTAGGGTTTATTTTGGGGAACTTAGAAAGCTCTTCTAATAACCTACGTAGCCTTCTAGGTTAATATGGGTTGGTTAGGGGCTTGGGGGGTCAAATCCACATCAGATGTAATTAACCAATTTTCGTCACTTTTAATTTCCCAAAATACGAAATTACCAAAATACCCTTTATGATGCCGGTATGGCCTAAAAATACCCCGGAATCCAAACTACACCCCCGGCTAGTGTTTTCTGACTATCTCGACCCTTCCGGGCGCGTTGGCGCACTCAAAATGGCCATACGGTTTATAGATTTTAAATTCACTTTTATAGTCAAAATATTACACTGTGACGCGGCGGTCCCACGCGTCTCAACAAAATTTCTAAAATGCCGTATATAAATCTCACGACAACTTTCATAATTCCAATTTCATATATACTCATATATGCACATAATTAAATACCAACTCACATCTCGTTAGTATTTATAACCCGGATTAATTTCCAATTAATACGCATTTAATTAATTAATCCCAAAAATAAATATAGCCAAAAGTACGGGGTATTACAGACCGCCCATTGGAATTTTGTTAGATGTGAAGATTGTGTGTGTAGCCAATGGATGTAGAATACCCAGAGACTTTGGCATATAGCAGGAAGAAATATATACCCAGAAGTGAATTTGGCATAAAATTTCGCTTGGCTTGTAGGAGCCGTGTTGTAATGATGGAAGTAAATCACCATATTTGGTACAATGGAGAAAAGAGCCTTTAAGGTGGGTAATGGACTCACGAGATGAGTCACCAGCACTTAAAGGGAAATTATGCCTGGACGATTTATGCAGATGGTGATGATGATGTGCTTTTGGCAGGGTTGATATTAATGCTTCCTCGTGAATGGAGCTAAAGGAATTGGAGAATTTAATCAGGGAGTAAGACTGGATGTAACGGTGATAGAAAAACACCACAGGGGGGAGACCTATAAGGGGACCCATTTAAATAATTCAAATATCTGAATTCCTACCTAGTGGCGGTGGATTCAGTTGGGACTGGTAAGGCCACTAGTGTATTTCTTAGGGCCAGCGAAGCTAAGGGAACTATGAGGGTGGTTGTCGGGGTCGAGGCTACCAGGGTTCGAGAGAAGGATAACCTTAATATAGTCAGTAGCGCCAAGAATAGGGGATTATGAAGAGGCATTTTATGTGGAGAGCAGGATCGAATGCATTGATTTTGCCCGAAGTGAGTAAAAGGGACAAAAGTATGGTGCCTATTTGGGGCAATGATTAAGATAGTTTGATTCAGTTCGGATAGGCGTGTCATGTCCAAGAATCATTTGTGCCACCAGAATTATTGAAAATTAGAAGTATAAGTTTTATCCTCGAGTTAGTGGGGTAAGTTTTATGTGACAAGAGCAAGTCACAATATTCTGTTAGCACTAAATTCGCGTGTGGTACGAGTTTAGTGGGTATATCATTGATAGCACTATAATGTGTATATTGTTGCCTTTGTATAGTGGGGCTCTCTTTATTACTACTCATAGGGGGAGCGAGTACAGGCATAGGGGGTATATGTATGTTGGAATTACTCATTCTAGTGAAGTATTATATGTGTGTGATATTATCCTGGGTATGGACTGATTAGTGATATGGGTGGAACGATAGAGGATTGTGATAGTAAGACCACCGTCTCTAACGTTCTAGGACAGGGTGTGTTATTTTACGAGGCCTCGCCTGAAAGAGGTTCGGGCTCATATTTATATTATATTATGATAGAGACTTCGGAGAGTATGGTTATCTCAAGATATTTGATCCCGGTGTATAAGGATTTTATTGATGTGATTTGAGGTGTATTGGGTTTACTGTTGAGCAAAGAGATTTGGATCATTATTATGTTTAGCTCTCAGAACTTGGTCATAAGGAGAGTGCATTATTATATCACTCCTTTGGAGACATGGGAGTTGAGATTTATATTTACATATCTGGGGACAAGATTTTGGGAATCCTGGTAATGAGATTGAGGTTTATGGAATTTGATTTCCACCAATATTGAGTGATAGAGTATTGGGTAAAGTTTCTTGTTTGAATGTTATTGCGTGATGAGATACGGGTGGACCTTGATGAACATCATGAGTAGAAATAACTGGAAAAAAATTCTTCTCACCACGAGTAAAAGGGTGGAACAATGTTAAGGTGAAATAAATTTCAATTTATAGGGTAATTGAGGATACCCATGTGTTATAACCACGTCGAGAATACGAGGCCAGTTTTAAGAAAAGTGTGTGTGACGTTTCCAGTGTTATGCAGATATGCACCGATTATAGGGTGTATGGGTGACCTGGTTAGTTGGTTTATAAACCGTCCGAGATAGGAGGACGTAGGAATCAATGTGTGGAACATAAGCCTGGGGGCAATTATGGATAAAGAAAGAATTATATGATGGATTGAATGTAGTGTGAGAATGACAATAATCCAAGTATATGTGTGCAATGAGAGTAGCACACTGAGATGGGCTGAAAGGTTGTGGGAAGCCATTCAAAAGATATCTCTTGATAAAGAGGAGGCCGAACTATTGTGATAAAATAGAATGGAGCTTTACTCAATCAAATATTGAGGGTGGCTTGCGCGTAAATGGGATGTTGATGACTATGGGGCAAAAACACCCAAAAAGTGTGCCAATTGCAAACAATGCATGGGTCGTGACTTTTGGAATACCGGGGGAAGAAGGGGAGTATAAAGTACCACTTAATCTGAGAAATTATAAGTGGGAATTCGTGTTGGGTGGGACGTATTAGGATTGTCTCTGAATGTACCATTCATAAATGGAAAAAGATTGGTTCGAGATGATCAACCCGAATTTGGTAACAAGCCTACGTTTTTAGGGACGGAATGGGTAGGTAGAATGATGAAAATCATTGATGGGTTGTCAACATCGTGATTAGGTCAAGGATTCCTCTGGGTGTATGAAATGGATTGGAGGAGATGAAGTAATTGTTATTCCTTCTTTGAAAAGAAAGATTGCTCTGGTGGAAGGTGCCTACCAATATTATTGTGAATAAGGATGAGATTCTGCAATCCCACCTCTGATAGGGATTATCAGGAAGCGATGGGGATAAAGTTTTATTTTGGGCATATTGTATCACCTATAGCCCGATGGTTAGAAGAGAGGTGGTTGATTGTGCTGGCTAATGCGAGTAGTGGTGTGGTGCCTTATAGGGTAATTGAGGGGAGAAATTGTCATTGGTAGAGTTATATGTAATAACTTGTATCGGTTTGTCAAGCACGAGGTACCCTTTGAGGTTTTGTGTGGAAATACTTGTTTTGAACCCTCTGGTTGATTAAAGGGGTGAGGATAACTAGAATTTTGAATTGGCCATGATTTAGAGTCCGTTGTTAAGAGTGGATTTAACCACAAACTATTTTGGGTGGATCTTGAATGTCGAAAGAGTTACATCACCGTGAATCGAAGTTCCAAATACTGACATGAGTGGTCAGAGGTTATCGTGACATCTCCCATGAAGGGAGTTTTGAGTTGTGGTGAATAAGGGGAGTTGGCACGTAGGGATGTGCGACCTCTTATCAGTATGGAGACGATAGATACAGAATTAAGATCATATGACTGATGGAGCGTATCAGTACATAGTAAATTGAGAAGGCTTGTTGATAAGCTTGGGCTAGAGTGATTAAGGCGTTTGATAGGCGGGAACCACTAGCAGGTGTATAGTGAAGTGCCCATTATGTTATTATGATTTGAATTTAGGTACTAGAAGATGTTGTGATGTTAAATATCCAAAGTTTTAATACCGGTCTTGCCCTAATTTCGAGGACAAAATCCCTCTATAAGGGGAGAAGTATGTAATACCCTGTATTTCTGTGTATTTTTATTCAATTAATTTGAGGAATTAATTAGGAAAATACGTTTTAATTAAATTACGCGAGTGAAGTAATTTAATGCGATTAGATAATAAATGTGACTATTAAATATTAATCGAGAGACGTATACTGATTAATATTGCAATATGATATTTACAAAGTGTGAATAGTAAGTAATTGATAATTATGGTTATACGGCATACCGAGTGATATGTGCGTATTTTATTTTATCTCACCAGGAGGCGCGTGTAGACTATTTTGAGGTGAGAAACGAGAAATATATTTTAAGTGACTTGAATAATAATTTAGAGGTCACGAATGATATTGGATGGGTCAAAATAGTCAAAATAGTGTACCCGGGAGTATAGTTTGCATCCCGGGTCAATTTTGGACCAAACCGGCACCTATTAACGGTGTTTCGATCATTTTTCAAAAAGAGGTTAAGGGACCTACGAAATTTAGAGCCATATATCTGATGTTTAGAGATTGATTTTAGGGATCATAACATAAAATATTAGAGAGGCCATTAGAGAAAAGAGGGAACTATTTTCCAAAGCCTAAGGAGAGATTTGTGAAGGTGGTGAAGCGTTTCTTGCACCTCAAGGTAATTGCAAAGGAAGATTTGAGAAGAAGCAATAAATAATCAACCAAGAACCATGAAATAAGATCAATCAATCAAAGGCAAATGTTTATTTCAAATCGAATTGAAGTTATGATACCCATGAGTAGGGATTTCATGAATATATTGATTTTTATTTCAAAATCTTTGATGAAAAGCACTAATTGATTTCATGTTTGGGTAAAATTGCATGTAGTTAGTGTGTATATCTGTAGAGGATTTTAAATCGGAAGAGTTTTGATTATTACTACGGATTCAAATCTCGGTTTAGAATTGAATGTAATATATGAAAAAAACTAGATTACGAAATAGTTTTAAGGGTTTGATTCAATCTTGATTGATTTCAGTGAAGTTTAATTTTGTTTGAAACATTATAAATCATCCTAAATCATGTAGGAATAGTTAGGAATAATTGGATGTGACTTTGGTAAGGAATTATGTAATTTGAGTAAATCAGAAAGGGTGAAAAATCAAAGAAGACAGAGTTGCACCTGTTCGATCAATCGACCAAATCCTTTGATCGATCGACCCTGGCAGATTTTGGATTTTTTTCTTGGTTAAAATTTTTGGGATTACCAATGACGTAAGGGAATATTAGGAGTGATATTATACCTATGTAGGAAATTGATAAATACCAATAGGGTATAGTTAAGGTCCATTACGGTCTTTGAGTGTAGGACTTAGATTATGGACCGACAGGCATAATCGATTGAGAGGTAGATCGGGAAATTTGAGGAATTGAGCTGCGGAGAGAGAGTAGACATCAATTTAACATGTATACCAGTCGGTTAAATATGCTAACTATTGAAATTATATAGGGAGTGGTAACTAAGACCCTTAGAGTTGTGGGAACACTCTTATAGATACGATAGTGAAATAAATCGTAAAGTAAATAGTACGACGGGTATGTAAGAGATATATACTACATACTGACACGTATTATCCGTTTGTGTGAACACATAAAGTATACTGTATATATTGGTGATCGAGGTGTGATTCCGAGCCGATATAATCGATGACTCTTAGTGATCGAGGTATGATTCCGAGCCAAGAGATATAAATCACTATTGGTAATCGAGGTAGGATTCCGAGCCAGTAACCCCTAAAATGTGATACTGGGAAGTGATTATATAGTATATATTTATACTATATATTGTGTACGAAATATATATATACATACATAAATTATGCTAATTTATGTTTTGGGGTCGATGATAATGCTGGACCAATATACATATGTATGACCTTTACATTGGGGTTAAGGGATCTCCGGACCAATGTAAATGGTAGAATTATTGGGGTCGATGAATTGTCAGACCAATAAATCCTTATAGTATATATTGTGTGTGAAATATATACTCCATGATATTCTACTTATGTGCGAAAGTAGACTTGTAGATGATATATATATATATATATATATATATATACACGTCAAAATGGTAAATTAAGTTGAGAGAAACTCAATTTCAAGATTAAAAATAGATTAGGAATATCTATAGTGAATTAAGTAGTGAAACTTAATTATGGAAGCTCAATGATGTTAGACATGGAATGATATATGAATTAAGTAGTGAGACTTGATTATGATGATGAAATTTAACATATGTGAATGTTACATAAGAAATAAAGAACATGCGAGAAATGTTGATAATGAATCGTATTGTATGGGAGGTACGAGAGTGTATATTATTGATAAGATCGGTTATATACTTTAGTTGAGATATATTGGGGTGGTATCTAGGTGGGATAAGTATAGAACGCCATGCGTGCACATAAGATGAGAGTGAGGAAACTCAAGGGAGTGTGCGTGAACCTAACATGTGTAATCAATAACTGATTTTAACTACGATAAATTACTAGTTAAATATTTTCAAAATGTTTTGAGTACTAAATCTTGATATAAAAATATTTTCGAAACCTTCTAGGTTTCCAGCCACAGGGATGCCATGCTTGATGTCATTCCAGGGACTCGGAGTTGTAGCACTGTGGATGCTGACGGGGTTTGAGTAGCCGCGCATGATTCAATATTGTCTTGATTGGTTGTCGATATTCTCTATTTGTCATCTTCAGAGATACCCTTAGAGTTTTTTCCTGAATGGTAGGGTTGTTATGTCAATTCGAGAAAAAGAAAAATAAAGTCCCACAAAGGAATCTTGGACAATGGGCACGTCAGATCTAGTATAGGATCTCATTCTTGTATCTCGTATATGGACCTGTTGCCAGTATTGCAGTTTCAATTTTGTATCATATTTACTTAGCAGTTAATTATGAATATTGCCTAGTTGTGGTTTTTAGTCGATGGTTTATTCGACATGACTTTGATTTATTTACATATTATGATGGGGTCGATTCTATTATATTATGAATGTTGTTTTAGTTTTTGAACTATTTATTTATTCTGTTTAATTGAAAGATAAAACTTGGCACCGGTTTAATTAACTATTAGGTAGTTAGTTATAATATTTTGGTTTTCGATAGTGATGCTAAGAATGAACCTTATGAGAAACCTGTTTTAATTTGATAAAGGCCTGATCACCCGATGTTTGATTAGATAGGGTGTCACACCATGAGCTACCAACCTAGCCTTATTGTGAACTATGGTACCATTCTCATCCTCCTTATTCTTGTAAATCCACTTGGTACCTATCACATTTGCCTCACTAGATCGGGGGACTAACTCCTAGGCATCAGTCTTGCAAAACTAAAGCAACTCATCTTGTATAGAGGATATCAAATGCTTGTCCTTGAGTTCTTCTTTCACATTTTTGGACTCGACTAAGGATGTTTATCACAGATACCTAACCACATTCTCGAGTTGAGCACGAGTTTTGACACCTAGTGTCGGATCACCAAGTATAACGGAAGGGTCATGACTCTTTCGAACTCAAGCGAGTGGATCCTCTAAATTTAGAGCGGAGTCCACCGTGGTAGTATGATGAAGGATGGGATCGCCACCAGGTGGTGCATTATCCTCACATTGGGGACTAGGATCAATAGACGTCAACATCTCGTCATCTCTAATCATTATGTTTATTGACTCCATAACCTTAGAGCTTGCAAGGTTAAACACCCTATAAGCCCACCTCGTCGATGAATAACCTAAAAATATCCCTCGTCACTCTGGGAGTCGAACTTTCCTAATTTCTCTCTATCTCTCAAGATGTAGAAAGTACTCCCAAAGATAAGGAAATACGATAGGTTGGGCTTCTTCCCTATCCACAATTCATAAGGCGTGTGTAACGTGTGAAGACGAAGATATACCCTATTCACCATATGGCATGCGATACTCACCGCCTCTGCCCAAAAATGTCTACGCACGGTTCTCCCAAGAAGTAAGGATCTAACATATCTTATATTATTCAGTTATTCCTCTCAACAATCCCATTTTATTGAGGAGTACGAACGGCCGAGAACTCATGTTTGATGTCCACTTCATCGCAATATCTATCCACTTTAGCTTCTTTGAATTAAGTTTCATTATCACTACGCATCCGATTAATATTGACACCTTGTTGGTTTTGTAGGACACAAAATTTGGTTGTGAAGAACTCAATTGTATTGAACTTTTCTCCATGAAATACCATAATAGAGTATCGAGAAAATTCATCGACCATCATGAGAATGTATCTCTTACCACCTAAGTTCTCTTAGCAAGTAGGATCCATAAGATCCATCTGAATCAACTCCAATACATGGGTGGTGGTAATGGCATTCAACTTTCGATGGGGACTTTGAATTTATTTTCCTTATTGATAAGGTCCACAAATCTAAGAAGTTGGTTTCCCAAGCAATGGTAAGCCACTAACTAGGTCCTTTTTCACTAATCTCTCAAGATCTCTAAAGTTTACATGACCAATTCGTTGATGGCAAATGTCCATAGAGGATACTGTGGCACTGTTGCATACAAAGGAGGACTTGGGAATGATCCCATAGAAATTGTCTTCAGTCCTCACACCTTGTAGTAAAAGTTCATTGGATTGATCATAAACATTGCATGCGGATCGGTCAAACTTTATCCAAAGTTTGCATCACACGATTGGCTTATGTTTATGAAGTTACCTTTTAACCCTTCCACGTACAACACATTGTCTAGTTTAGGAAATTCGAGTATCTCAACACATCCACATCCTACAATACTATACCCACTCCCATCTCCAAAAGTGATTTTACCTTCCTTGCAATCCTCAAGGTGGGTAAAAAATGATATGTCACCAGTCATGTGCCTAGAGCACCCACTACCAAAATACCATTAAGAAGGATTTTTAACCTTGAGAGAAATGTGCAGAACAAGTTCTTTGATGTCTTCCTGAGGTACCCAAGAGGAGGTAACCTTTTGTTTGCCCTTATCGTTATTGGATATAGTCGGAGCATTGAAAGAGTTCTCAAATGCCAAAGACATCCGTTGAAATTCTTACACTAAGCTTTGTGAAGTAGCGACTAAAAACTCAACTTGCTTTGTAATACTAGTAAGGTCGTTAGAGAGGTACACGGGAGTATGCGTACACTTAGTTCTAACTAACTTGTAGAAAAACTCTCTAAGATGATCTCTTTTTTGAGAAAAATGCACACATAAACTTATTTTAGTCTACCCTAGTTTGGTTTCTTAGGTTGAACTCTCTTTTGTGGTTTATACCGATCCCTATAAGTATTAACCTCAAATTTAGGAACCAATTTGAATGCGGCATTGGAAGTTAATGCACCATCATAACCTACTCCACGCCTCTCACTAAAACCAAAAGCAAAATCGAGGAGCATATTTCCTACCTTCTTCGATGTATCCTCTATAGTAACCTTGACCTCTTGAGCATGTTCGAGATATTTATCTAGTTGGGTCATAAGGGCTTCAAGTTTCTCACGAGTCTCCATGTGTTCTTGAAGATCTCTCGTAAGACTAGCCACCTTTTTGGTCAAGTCATCATTTTCACTCTCAACTAAAGTAACCCTCTCTCCCAAAGAAACTCTCATCGAGGACTCGCTTTCTCTTGTCTCTCTCAACTCCTTTTCTAAGGCTAAAACTCTAATCGCTAAACCTTTATTTTGTTTGTTCATTTTAAAGGATTCGGCGTAAAGATCGACATAAGCGCGTTGAAGGTCACTCTCGCTCTCACCTAAAGCATCCTCTCCATCACTCTCGTTGGAATGACTAGACCCACTATCCAAGTCATATTGTTTAGTATCTTCTTCATTGGTGTGGGGTGCACCAGACATACTAACAAGATTAGATATGAATGCGGTGAAGTTACGTCCATGAGGTGAATTGTCCTTGGAATCCACCGAATCGACATCGCTCTCGCTAAGCATGAAATTTAAGGCAATTTATCCTTTGCCTTGTCTCTTTAACCTAGTCGGACACTCGTTAGCTTTATAACCCCTACCCTCACACTCATAACATCTCTCTTCATCTTTCTTTGGGTAATCTTTTCTTTTTTTCAATATTTTTCTTTCTCGATTAATATCTTTTATTTTTCTCAAAACTTTTATTTTCTTTGGAAGTATTTTCTTTTCTAAGTTTGATAAATGTTTTGCAAAAAGGGTTAAATCATCCAAGTCAAAATCATAAGTCAGATGATACTTCTTTTTTCTTTTTCGATTTTACTTTTAATGCAATTCCCTTTTTCTTAGGTTTAACAGTTTTAGGAAACATATTTATCTCATATGTTTGAAGGTATCCTACGACTTCTTTTAACCTAAGAGTATCTAGTATCCCTAACAAATTTAGCACAATAACCTTAGGAATAAAGCGGGTCGGAGGTGATCTCAAAATTTTCTTAAGTACACTCGTATTAGGTATATTTTCACCTAAATTTAAACTCAAGTTTACCATATCAAACATGCATAAAATGCATCAAAAGATTCAGACTCAAGCATAATGATCGTTTTAAATTGTGTGGTGAGATTTTACAGCTTAGAAGATTTTATGTCATTGGTTCCCTCGTGAATGAGATGGAGGGTATCCCGAGCTTCTTTAGACATGGTGCACATCATAATATGGCAGAACTCGTCAGGGTTGACGGCTCTCGAGATGGCACTCAGACCACGCAAGTTAAAATTGCACCATTTAAAATCATCCTATGTCCATGCAGAAAGAGGTTTTATACTTGTGACATTATTTACAGTCACTGTGGGTGGTGTGAACTCTCTTTCATAGACTAGTTAGACACGTTCATCAATAGATTTTCAAGTGGACCTCATTCTAGCTTTCTAGTAGACATAATTTGACCCATCAAAAATAGGCATCCTGTTATACAAATTATCCATTAAATCTAAAAAATTTAAAGATCAACAATTTTTTGAAAAAATTGATATAAAAAATTATAAAGAGGATCACATAGTAATTTATACAACCGGATCGGATACCAATTTAGGAATGTTCTGATTTAATGGATTGGTTTGTATATTATTTTTCCACACACAAATCCAATTTTTAACCAAATTTTATCTTTGATTATATTAGGTGTGCATACAAAGATGTAGTCCAATTTTAAAGCAACAAACCAAGCATGCAAACAACATAAAAGTGAGGGAAAATCCCTTAAAAGGGGCAAAACCTATATTCAGCACTACAGAATAATTGGCAGATAATCAACTTACCAGCAAATTAGACAGACTAAGTATGACGCGTAAAGTCTTTAATTCTTCTATAAAAAATGACTCAATCCAGAGTCGTCTAGAGGAAGTTATCTTCCCTTAGTATCCACTGATCAGCCATTCCTTCTTCAGCCGTGAAACCTCGGTTCCACAATTCAGCAGTAGATATTTCTTTCCACAAAGGTTTTTGAACTAGAAATCTTCTTCTTGATTTGGTAAAGTGATATTTATTATTCTAAGGGGTTTGGAATGATTATAGATGTGTTTAATCATAAAGAGAACTCAAAAAGAAGCTTAAAGATGGTAAATATGGTTCTTAAGAAGTCTAATCTCGTGCATCCTATTAATAATAAGGTTTGTATAAAAGGATAAACATGAAAATTTTGGATTAGAACTAATTAGAAAATAAAATCTCATCGGGTCGTTCGGACGACAGGTACATCGTTCGAACGACAAATCTGTTTTCGTTCAAATGGGTATCAAATGAGACTTCGAACGATATTCCAGAGAAGGGATAAACAAATGGTCCATTCGATCTAAAAGGGGTCTCCTTCGAACATCCCTGCCAATCTCGTTCGAACGAGGTGGAGAGTTTTTTAAAAAAAATCTTTAAAAATATTTTAAAAACCATTTTGAAAAACAACCTCTTTAACAATTCTTAAATCCCTGAAAAGATAAAGTAACTCTTACCAAATAAATCCATAATTTATTCTAAGGTTATTGAGATGTACGATTCTTCAATCTTTCGAAATGTCTTTAACGCTTTTTTCGAATCCAAAGAAGTCATGTAAGTGTAGTATATGTGTAATGGGGTAAGCCAAAATACAAAATAAAACTGGGCAATTATAAAACTTACTCTTACAAACACAAATAATAATACAATGCTTGTTTATGTGAATATGGCAATAACATCGCATTATATTCATCAAAATCTAATGAAGATATTGTCTCCTTCTACAAAACATATGCAACATGTTCAAAGTGTTCCTCCTCCAACTAGGCCTGCAAACAAGACTTCAAAATGTTCCAAATGGTAAGTAAGAAAGGACTTGAATCCCAAAATGATTTTGCGATGCCTATGTAGACAAAGATTCCATCAAAGTTCACGTAGTTCATCAGATGAACAAGGTTGGGATCTAACCCATAATCTAAATCTAAGGTGTCTCTTTTAATTTATGAAAATATATGTAAAATGTGTTGAAAGTGTAGAAAATTATGAGAACGCTCTAAATTGGTAATTGTGGTATAGGCCCCATATTTTTTATTTTTTATTTATGAAAATAGATGTGAATGTATATATGATAATTAAAATATTGGGATTAATGATAGACGTGTATTATAAACAACCTACAAATGGAATAAGAGCACTAAAATATGCAAAACAGCATTTATGGGACTAGTAAAAACATAAAGAATATTACAATGCATCCGTAGTTTTGTCTGAGTATCCTTGAATAGTTTCTTGGATGTGTAACAAGTTAGACCCTTAAGAAACTATCTAAGGGTACTCACATGAAACCATTCATATGGTTTCCTCAGATTGGCAGTTTGTTATGAGTTTTGCATTCAAAAATTAACAAGATCTACATAAAAATTATAAAAATGTGGGCGGCGGGGAAGCAAGTGAAAGAGAACAAAATATATGAATTAAAGATTCACAAAATAATAATAAAATAATATTTCCAAACTTATTCTTTGTCTAAATCAACTAAAAGATCATTCAATTTAGGGTTGTCATCAAGAGCAGATTGGTAGTTTAGAGGGGCCTTTAACACATCTGCTTGAGTAGTCAAACCTTTTTGTGCATGCATAACAACAAACAAATTGTATCGTTTATGCACTTAGAGTAGAATACCTCCTTCACATTTTAATAGGCTTAAATAAATGACTCATCGACCATGTGATCTTTACTCTTCATCTTAGATAAATCTACGATGACAAGCTTTCAAGCAGGATTAACTTTACAACCATCTGTAGTGTCCTCCACCTTCACTCAGTCACAATAGATAATGATTTCTTTGAATCCAAAGTAATCTAGTTCAAGGATTTATTGAACAATACTGTAATAGGCCAGCGTCGTATCCTCCGAATTTTTATCTTTTTCGCTAAATACACAAGCAGTCAAGGCAGAAATTGAAATTTTGATGTTTGAGTCAAGAGTTTTTCCTCGTAAAAGTAATAGACAAAATTAAAACCGTTTACGTCGAATTTTTTAAAATCCTTCGCACAAAAATTGGGACAATTGGCTAGGCGTGAAAGCCTTGACGAGACATCACCGCTTTTTAAAAATATCATTTATCAATGGATTTGTGTTAGGACATATTTTACAACACATACATAAATAACCATAATATCATATGTGTCAATCCCTATTTTTATACATATGCCCTAACATTATTGGTCGTAATTTCTCTTCTGATTTTGTGTAATTTTACTCTCATACTTCTTAAAAATGTTCAAGAAATTGTAGAGTTTATATGGTAATATAGAGAATAAAGATAATCAAAAAAAAATAAGTTATATATGTAGATACTTACTCTCCCCAATCTTTAATTTCATCTTGTGATTTGAAGACATAACGAGCTGCTTGCTCATATTGTAGATTCGTGAGTCTCACCTCTTTAGGGTTCCTAAAAAGAAATTCATCCTCAAACTCATAAAGTTCCTCGATCATTCATTGTACATGGGGGTTGAACCTCCTAAGCCCTTGTTCCAATATATGTTCTCGAATGTATATTGATTATTCTGTTGTTATGTATTCTTCCATAATTCACCCTCCAATATACCGTGTATTCTTAACATAATCTTTGAAGGTTTTCATCAAGTGCTCGAAGGGATATATCCAACGATACCTTACAGGTCCACACAATAAATTCTCATCACATAAATGCACAAGGAGGTGGACGTTGATGTCAAAGAATAACGGAGGAAAATACTTCTCCAAAACATAAGTCTCCTTGGCTAAAGTGGATTTTGTAACCTTGATGTGCTTCCTGTTTACCATAAACTAATCTGCATAATTGCCCTGCTAAGATCTTTGTGCTCAGAAAATCAATGCTTAAACAACAAAATGATTAATTGGATGATGGTGTGCCAGTCATGAGACTTACAATGTATCATGTCATTTGTTTGGTAGCTAAAAACCCTGAGTAAATCATCTAAATAATCAATCAGAATCTTCAAATTGAACAACATGTCTAAGAGGATCTTTTTCTCACTAGTAGTCAAAGTGAAACAACCCGTGGGAATTCAATTTTAACCTATTATAGGATCAGGTTTTAACCAGAACTTTTTTTTATTTTCATCTCCTTTAGATCGCAGCGCGCCCTCTTTCCATCTTTTGAATGAGATCCACATTGAAATGTTCCTATCAGATGTTCCACTAAATTCTTCTCCATGTGCATCACATCAATTACATGACTTACACTGAAGTCTTTCAAATACAATAAGTCAGATAAGATTGGTTATCTGGACTATTCCTTCATTTTACTAAGATCTTGGGGATCCTCCCTAGCTTTATGCTTCTGGCCTACAAACTGAGGGTGTTTGTCTGCAAACTGATTCCCCAAAGTCGTATCCTTCACCTTATCCTCGATTTTATAACCTAAAATTCGAGGAGGTTCTGCACTATGCTCTTGATCAAAAGGTAAAAAGTTAGACTTGTCGTTCCTAAAGGGTAAATATTAGACAGAAATCTACAATAATCAGCATAACTCATCTTCCCATTATGATGTAACCAAGTGGATTGAGTTTCCTCCCCACATATGGGACATCCATAGTAACCATGAACATTGTAATTAGATAAGGTCTCATAGGCAGGGAAGTTATGGATAACCCACATAACGATTTCTTTAAGTGTGAAGTCTTCACCCTTATGAGCGTAAAACACTCTCACATATTCGTCTTGCGACTCTTTAAGTTCTTTGATTAATGGGGCTAAAAAAATATCAATATCGTCACCGAGATCCTTTGGCCCAGGTATCAAAAACGATAATAATGTGAACTCTTTTACCATGCACGGTGCTGGAGGTGGAATTAAAGGAGATATGACAATTGTCCAATAACTCTGATTAGTGCTTAAATTATCGAAAAGATTAAACACATCGATTAATAATGGAAGATGGACATTGAGTGGTTATGCATTTAGAAGATTACATGTGAGTAAATCAATCGAATGAAGCATGAGATTCCCACCCATCTCAACTCAAGCTTGACATTTCATGGCCTCTTCTATCCACGGTATTCTGAAAAACATTTTAATCGCGGCTCGAGGGGGAAATACTTCAATACCTTCTATGGAACATGCGAGCACTTGAGAAAATTTGTAAATTTTTCTTTTCCATTCTCACAAACCATACATCTTGTCTCATTGCATACAGGACATTCATACTTCAGTTTGTTTTTATTACGGTACAATATGCAATCATATTTGCATGCATGAATAGATTTGTACTTTACCCTTTAATCGCTTCTTCATGCTCGGATAACTATCTGGTAACGTGTTCTTTTTCGGAAGAATGTCTTAAGAACACTTAAGAACTTCAGTTATGCTATTGACCAAAAAACTAAATTGAATCTTCAAATTAAGTAAATCGATCATTGCGTACAGTACCGAGTGATCTTCTTTGTAATTTTTATATAAAGGTTTAGTTGCGTCGGCTTTTAACCGTATGTATTCCCGATCTTTGGGTAATTCAGTATCTTGTTCATTGACTTCATCATAGTGCACATTATTCATATTCATAGACTTATGATTTTGATCGTGGTGGACTTTGTAAGGATCATCAATTAGGTCGGTCAAAGGACAATGTGATGGTGAATCATTCACCACTTTCACCCGATGGAGTTTCATCACACAGTTGAGTATCGATAATTCTTCTAGAACATATGGTACATTATTTTTTCCATGGAATATCCATATCTTATAGTCTTGTGGCATACACCATATTAGTAAATACAATTCAACCTCTTTCAAAGACTTAAATTTTTCATTCATACGATGGTTGGATGGATACAGAATCTTGTCACCGTTAAGATTTCTATCTTCATATTTAATAAATTCCTGAAAACCCTTTACATGATTATCAGAGAATCTATTACTCTATCCTATCCACTCTTTGTATTGGGGGAAACCCATTAAATAGTCTTCAAAATTCAAGTCACCTATATAAATAGGTTTAAACGGTGGTTGCAAGAAGTTCCGATTTTTAATCCAAGCAAATTCATTCAAACCAAGTAAATTTAAGCAAATTTATTCAAATTCATTCAACATATGCATTTAATAAATATGAAATAAAACGCAAAAAATTAAGATGTCATTAAAATTAAGATGTTGTTAAAATTAAGATGTCATTACAAACTCCAAACATTATTCACACTACAAACATTGAACGCTGTTCATTTCCTAGTCTTGCACAACAAATAAACTGGTAAAGAAATATAATATTTTTTATAATATTTTAACAGAGTCCCTTCACCGTGGTTAACATGCACAGTCTCATCTCCGCTACCATTGTATATTGTATCCACCATTATATGAGCCTTACCCATCGCCAAAGGACAATTTTAGACAGGTGTTACAGCATACATGTAAACAAGAGTATACATGCCAACGACCCTGATATTGGACAAGTCTCTTATATAATACTCATTGCCATAGTCACCATGCATGGACGATGAAGATCCATAAAATGTTACAGGAGGAGGTGCTTGGGAGGGAAAACCTTGAGGCATATAATAGCAGAATGTTTGAGGAGGAATCTGGGAGTGTAAACCATGTTCTAGAGTAAAAAATTAGAATAACTCCTCGATTTCATTCATCATCATTGCCATGTTTCTGCTAATATTGCCTTCCTACCTCATAATCTTTGGCACTTGTCCTTTTATCTCGGATTGTTCTTTGGCTTGGGTAGACACATGACTCATCAACAAAGAGATATCATCTAATAGAGGTGTAGTGTGGTGTAGTTTTGTACTTGGCAAATGTGAGCCCACACCTCTTGTCCTCACCCTTTTGTCCCTCCCAACTACCTTGGTTAAGTCATTTGCTCCAATGTCATAGGGGTTGAACTCGAACAGACTACTCGACATGCCTTGTATAATTTCCTATAACATAATATTATATTTAGTACTATGATTATAATATTATTTTATTATAACGTGTATACATATGATAGGTAAATTCAAAATCACTAGAGTTGGTTTCAATTTGTCGGGTAATTGATTAGTCCCTTTTTTCACGTCGGTCATGTAAGTACAAGTTGACTTGATTAGGGCCTTTAGCTTCTCCCGGAGTCTCCTTGGTCTCGTCCACCCATTCACTCTTCAAATCATCACATGATTTTTCCCAAGTTTGGGGACATAAATTTTCTTTGACCTATTCAGTTTATTTTTTTCCCTCTTGGTCAATTTTCCCTCCCTGGCCTCCCTGGACATCAACGATGATGTTACCATGCCTAAATCTTGCTAAACTCTTGACAAGTCATGGCCTTATAAGGGTTGGTAACTACGGATGCACATATATTCAACTTTCTCTACACTTTTAGGCATCTTATGCCACTTTGTGACCTATATGGTAGGGATTTGCTACTAAACTTATGTTACTTTTCAAATAAGGACGTTTTATGCCTTAGATTAACACCCGAAAGACTTTTGAGTCCTATTCTTGGGGTGTAAAATCACATTTCTACGCAGATTTTGGGGTAGAATCGAATTTTGTACCTTACGTGATACAGTCTGGCATGTTACCTTGCAATAGGCCACAGTCTCCAGATAACATCATGGCTAATTTCTCCATTTCTAGCATATTATCATTTTTTATAAGAAAATTGTTTTATCTTAGATCGAAGATGCCACAAAATGCTTAAAAAACCCTGCAACATATTTTAGGGTTTCTAGGTTGGGTTAAATTGCAAAAGGCTAGGTCACGTGATTGGAAATCGATGATTCTACGGATAAAATCCAGCTAGGCAATTGCCTTAGGGATCAATAAAATGTCCAAGATAGGTTAAAATGTTTTTTCTAACTATTCGGTTACTATTCCATCGGAAGAAGAGTGCTCGGTAAATTATCGTATCACTTGTGGTGGAGAGAACTCCTTATAAAATACAAGCCACGACCACATCTTCTATTGACTCAACAGGTTGTTACTTTATCTCATATTATTCAGACAGACCGCAATCTTATGTCATATTGCTCTGATAGGCCACAGCCTTAGTTCAATGGTTGCATCCCTTGATAATACTTGCTAGCTTTTGATTTTGCTTATGTCTTACCATGTTCAATTCTTCTCAAAGAATATTTTTTAAAGAACTAACAATCTAGAAAAGTCATGAAATGCAGCTCGAGATCAGATCCCCAACAAACTGAAGATGTAATGCACTTGATGAGGTGCATCAACCACCTATATGAAGGTTAGGCCTCCCTCCAGGGCTAAATTAACCTCCTTGGACAGATATTTTGATGCTTGAGTCCGCAGCCTTTACTAGTATGCAGAGGGTTGCAGACCCTCACAATTCCACGACACTAGAAGAGAATCCTACAACCATCTCGGTGAAAAAGAGGAAGCGGGAGGATCATGGACTAGAAAATCCCTACAAGGAATTCACACCATTTAACTACAATATGGAGGATATCTTAGCAAGTATCAAGGAGAAAAACCTCCTCAAGTATCCAGAGAAATTGAAATCCCCAGCTCATAAGAGGGATAGGAACAAATGGTGTGAGTTCCACCAAAATCACAGCCTCACAACTAAAAAATCTTCTTTTTAAAGAATGAAGTTGAAAGGCTCATTAGGCAAGGAATGCTTCACCGGTCCAAAGGGGGTGTAGCGTCAAGGTAAATATAGTTTCATGTCGATCTTTATACCTTGGGAAAATTATAGTCTATATCTTTGCAGCCATTGCAAAAAAAATTGTAAGGTTATATATCGATTTTGTATTTCATGAGCACATATGTGTATGTGTGGGGGGGGGGGGGGGGTTATTGTTTCAAAATATTAAGGGTTGAGATTGATTCTCCTACTACAATCTAAGGGTGTCATGTTGTGCCACGTCATAATGGGAGTGTTATGACACTGCAAAATTAGGGATCACAACCAAAGCCCTCCCAACATACCTTTTTTCCCCCGTTATCCCATCTGCCTCACAAGACAAACCCTCACAACAAAATAATCATCCAACAGATCCGTCCCCAGCTCCACGCGGATGCCGGCTCAGCTCCACGCCATCGTCGCCCTCTCCTTCACCCCCTTTCTCCAGTGTCCGGTATCCATCTTTCTCTACTCCTCCCAACCATAATTTTAGATTTCATTTATTATATTAAAACCGTACCTATATCTATATCAATTGCAGTTTTAGGGTTATACATACACATAGTAGATTTTTTACTATACATACATCTAACATTTTAGATTGTGATTTGGTGATATTTGTTCAATTTTGTCTTTGTAATTTAGGGTTTTACAAATTGGGGGTCTAAATAGTTATGGATCTGCTTCGACTTTTTGTATTCGAATTGGAGATTTTATTGGGTTGTTGAAATTTCGTATTGGGGATCTGTATTGTTGAAATTTCGAATTGAGGATCTCTTTTATGCATTTTTTTCTATTAATCTCTTATTCCTCAGTAAAGTTTTGTATGCTTTCCAGGTATTATCAAGGTGTGAAAATTGTATTCTTTTCAGGTATTTGTGAAAATGCCCAAATGTATGTTTACTATATTTTATGAAACTACACTGTCATTATTTCCATTTTTGCATTAATTATCCACCATTAAATAGTATAGGCTCCCTACAATATAGCTAGATGTCTTTGCTTAGTTGATTTATATCAACTAATTTCAGTTTCATTTTGCAGATTTGTCAACTAATTTTGTTCTAACCATGTTTAGGTTCAATGTTTTTTAGATCTGATATTTTTGTTTTGGGGTTGTGTTGATATTTTTATTTAGGTCCCAGTAAGATGTTACAATATGTTTTATCTTTTCTCTCAAATTATCTAATCTCATCAAACCACATATTGTGAATAGTTCCTTTGCTTGAGAAATACTTCCCAAATGCTAGGTCTAAATAATAAGTTTTATTCATGGACTAATATTTCGGGGCTTCCTTTTCAGACCCCGGGCTTAAATATTATCACTGAATACATAATGGGATTGATATATCCTGGAATACCTATCTTTCTCAGCGATTTTAAGCTTGGCCATTACATGAAGATCCTTCCAAGTTCAATGTTCTTAGTTCAGTTATATTCCTGATTCTCACTAAAAATTATAAAGTGATACTTATTTTTCTTAGACGATATTCTTACTACTAAGATGATCACCACCCCAAATTATTACCAACCCTATTTTTTTGGTTTATTACAAATCTTTTGTATGGCAATCAATTTCAAAATGTAGCATGCTTCCTAGGTGATAGAACGGCAAATTTTAATGGAAAAAATCCCACAAACATGAGTTGATGTCATTGTTACATAATCAGACATTTCTTTGTAGTTGTCTTATACTGAAAATGTAGGGTTGGAACATTTAAAATGTTTTGGTTTCAATTTTTTATAGTGAATTGTACATCTAGATTGAATGTTTTACTGTTATTTTATTAGAACCTAATTCTTATTTATAAATTGTACTGTATTCCTTATAAGGTTTACTTTTCTTATTTAAATTTTTGAAATTATGAATGATCATTTATTTTCTTTCTTTTTTTCTATTTTGCAGGTGACGAAGTGGATAGAATTTTGTAATTTTTTAGCTTTGTGGTTAATTAGATGATATGTGATTCTCCATCATAGGATTTAGATTGGATTCTTACCGTTCGTAGAGTTTGATAAAATAGACATCCAAATGTTGTTGGGATTTTGATTTTTTTATCTATAACACACGTTTTTTAATTGACATAGTGTGCGTTGTTAGCGCAACACATGGAGCATGCCGCGAACAAAATTGTGCCATCGACATGGCTAATATTTTTATTTATTAAATTTAGCAAATTTAGTTATTTATTATTAAATTTAGCAAATCTTGTTTATAGATTGCTAAAATTAATATTTTTGTGTAGGAAAATGATGCATACATGCAGCAGCGAGATAAATCGTCAGATGAAAAATTACGCATACAGGTAATCAAATTTTTTATTCGTATGATTACACTCTGTTATCTATAGGGGATTCTTATAACACTTGTCATTATGAAATGAATAAATGATTAATGCCAAGTTAAAATTTTGCTGAAATCTTAGTTATATCATGATAAGCGCGCTATCGACATTGACATTTGTCTGAGAGGCCAACAAGTGAGCAGTGACGTCTATGATTGCCCAGCAGAGAGACATCTTAGCAACGGGTTGTGTATGGCTTGCATTTATTGTATTTCGCATTGTTTTCGTGTGGGTGCTTCCTAAATGTGTTTTCTTCATCCATTCAATAGAGCTTGCTCTAATTTTACTTAGGCATGGGCAGAGTGATGCTGTTGAGGTTTGTTGTTAAAGCCTTTAATTTCAATCTATCATAACATTATTTTCCTTTTGATATGTTTTATTTTGGGAGAAAATTACCGAGTTACATTATACATTTGCGCCAAGTAAATGCCTTTTTTTATACAAATGTCTATATATTACTACAATGAATACAACTCATATCAAACTAGATTTGTTCCAAGTTTAAGCTTACTACATATCCTGGTAATGTAACAAGGAACCAGTCGAACAATTATTACCTTAAGCATTATAATCCAAACAACATAAGAGTTTAATAACAATGCAAGAAAAAGCGAAACAAAGGAGAACTTTTTTCAGAAATAGGTCCTATGCACATCCAAAATGTTTAGTGACCAACTGAACTGACCACCTCAAGAGTGAAAAAGGGTTTCATATTCAACACTTATTTTGGTAGTGAGAATACAAATCTAGATAAAGATAATCATAGGAGTAACAATTGGTCTATATATTTTCCTTTTCATCTCTAACTTTAATATTTCCCCCTCTTAAGCAATTGCACCTGTACAAGCTATGATTGGAGAACCATTTTTTGTCTTGAATAATTGTATTTCTTGGTAATGAATTTAAAGAAATCCCTCCACAAGAGATCATACATCAACCAGTTCATCCCGGTATCAGATGAGCCACTACCACCATCATCTTTCCGATTTGCGGCAGAAGAAATTATTCTCGGAGAAGATTTCTTTAACTCGTCAAATATGAACCTAGGAGTGAGACACCCCATAGCGAGCCAAGGAGGAATTTTACACCAAAATTTTTCCCCATATATGCTATAGTCGAATGATGATAAGAAGAATCCACTTACTGCAGTCGAGTATGTTGATGATATTTATGCATGTTACAAGAAAGCAGATATTTCTAGTTGTGTGTAACCAAACTATATGGAACATCAGTTTGATATCAACGAAAGGATAAGAGGGATTCTCATTGACTAACTAATTGAGGTGCACTACACATTCTAACTGATGAAGATGATGGAACGTGGTAAGATGTTAATTAATGTTTCAAAGTAGTATCTCTCACTCTCTCAAATTATTTGTTTTTTTCTTTTAGTTGTTAGTTATTTCTCTCCCAAAGTCTATTGTGAGTAATGGATGTCCAAAAACAATAAGGCATCAATGCATTGGAGAGTCAAGAACTCAGTGATTCATTTCAAATCTATAACCTTATTTACATCTTTCATGTGGACCTGTGTCATCTATTATAAGTATGTTGTCATACATTTTTGGGGACATACAATAGTCCTGCAACATCATTTGATTTGAAGGGTATGTTTGTACGTTTGAATTGTTAATTACATTTTTTGAAAGAAAGATGAATCAATATATGTGGAGTAATTTTGTTAATGTTTACTTTATAATAGTCATTATGTCTAACTTTGACTTTTTGAATATTAAAAATCATTATTTTTACATATTGATTTTTTTTAGGTCTGATATATTAGGGAGTCTTTTAATTGCAAGATTTTGTTTAAAATTTCCTCACTGAGGTCACCTCTTAATGCGCTAAAGATCGGCATTTTTGTTATGTTGCTAAATTAATTTTTCTATTATTTTTTTATTATTAAATTAAGAGATAACAGTCGTTAAGATACACTACTTAAACCGCTAAGCAGTGATCTTTGTTCAACATCGTATGCATGCAATTAGGTCCTGCTAATGCCATTTTTATTCATAAATGATGTGTTATCAAATTGTTTAAAACAGTACATACCATTATATCGTACTCATATTTACTTCAAATGCATTTTGGAACCGATTCATTTGCAAACGATTGACTAACAATATTTTTTTATTTTGTATCAGGTCGCATTTTGATAACTATGGACAATCATTATAGTGGGACGACCTCCATTGATATGTGATTTTTTTAAAGATTTTTTTTCGGTGGATTATTTGTTTGATGGATTTGGACTTTTTGATTATTGTTGGATTGGTTGTTATACCTTAAGCAGGGTGGATATCCCAATAAACAAAGGAGATTATGTTCATTTTTTTTAAATTGACATTTTATTAATTTGAGATACAATGTGAATTCGATTGATGAATATTGTATATTTCATGTTATATGTGAATTTGTTTGATGAATTTAGACTATTTCAATATTATTAGACTATTTATTATTTATTTAGCAGGATGAATAGTTTTATAAATAAATAAGATTATAACAAAGTTTTTTAAATTAAACTTTATTTTTTGGGGGAACAATTTTTTTTCTATTTTGCAATTAGGTACTTGAGAAATTTTGCTAATTAACGTGCCATATTGGAGACTGCCGAAGGGTTTGAGGATTAAACTTAACATGCGTTAATTGGATAAGGTAGCCTCTGACAACAATTATCGTCCATGGCGATCTACATATCTCCCCTCTGTTATAACATGAAAATTAACATCTTCAACCCTTCCCATCGATTCTGAACATTGAAAATTATTTGTGCAAATGTTTTAACTCCACTAAATACTCGTCTTCCAACATAAGTACACTGAGTCACAATAGTCAATTAGGGTGTTTGGTAAATTATCAATGTTATGTGATGGAGATTAAGGTAAGAGGGTCCTCCACATCATCTCTTCAGCGCTTTTGCTCAGTAGGTTTGTGCATTTTGATTTTCTCAATTAAATGTTTGAATTTTGTTGCTTTTGAGCATGCCCAATTTTTTAATCTCTATTTTTATGTGGAGTTTTTAACCCCCACGGCCCCTAAACTATGTTAGTTAAACCAATTCAGCCCCTAAACAAAAAAATTGACCAATTGAGCCCCCAAACTAGGACATTTCAGCCATATAAAACCATCTGTCAGCATTCTATTAACATTTAACAGCAAGAACAAATCTGGTTTGATAGCAGGTCATTTCCCTTCATTTTTTTGCAAGCCAAAAATCTTAAATAACAAACCAAACAGACCTGTTTTCATCCCCATTAAAGACCACATCTTAACTCAGCAAAAATCCTCCAAAAGCAGCTGAAACTAAGAGGAAATAATGGGCAATACAGAGCAGAAAAACAATTCAAAAATACAGGCCTACACTTTCATACTACTAATAAATGGAACCAAACACAAGAATCAAACACTTTCATAAGTTTCATTTCATTGATATCCCAACTACCCAACATAATAGTGATCTGTCTTTCCAAAATGTGCACCATCAATATAAAGTTTTACAAAAAAATGTTTACATCAACTCCAATAGTAAACTTCACAAAAATTAATAAGCTACAAACACTAAACTTCACAAATATGCACATTCATAACTAAAATTCACAAAAAATAATTTTTCTCTATACACTATCCAAAAAATAGGGTGCTGATGTTGGGTAAATAAATTCAAGGATGTTGTAGGGTGGGGGGGGCTCCTAACCTGTTTATACACATAAAAATAATAATTAGACACATTTCCTTGTTGTTAATCAATTCATCAAAATTAAAATGTAAAAAAAATAATCTTACAGGTAATTTACTCAATCCACAACTAGTCTGTGGACTCTCAAATGGTGTGGATGTAGATGCTCCATCATTCTTCTTCTTGGAACAAGTTTTAGTGTTGTGCCCCCTATTTCCACAATACCTACAAGTCATCACAACTCTTTGTTTTCCTATCTTCAAATATTTTTTTTCTTCCCTTTCCCCTTGTTCCTTTCTTCTATTTTTCTTTAGCCTCCCAGGTTGAATCTCAATTAATTCCTCCATTACTTTCCTTTTTCGGACTTTGGCCATAATTCATCAGCATTTATTGGGAAAATTATTTTATTATATGCTTTTAGATACCTTTCCTTTGTGTAGAAAGCATCCACGTAATTCTTAGGCCTCTCTCTTCTAAATATGATTACGATAATTCCGTGGTTACAAGGAATACCACTTAGTTGCCATCTTCTGCAACTACAACTTTTTTCTATTAAATCCACCACAAACTACACATTTGGTCCTATAACTTGGAATTGTGACCCCCCAGACCACTCACAAATAAAACCATTTGATTCTTCCATCCATCTCTCTAACTTGTGCTGGATTTTAGGACAAATTAAGCCTGGATACCTCCTCATTTTATCTCGATTGTTCCTTATTCTAATCATCAATAATTTTCTAATGGTCTCCATCAATGTTATAATTGGTTTGTCCCTAGCTTCTGAAATGAATGAATTCCACACCTCACAGTGGTTGTTAAGAATAATATGACACTTTGAATTTGAGAAGAAGTAAGCCCTTGGCCTCCTTACCAATCCAATTATATGCTTCTTCATTTACTTCCCTCAATTCAATCATGTATGTGTTGAAGTATTCCATAGTTATTGCCCTTGCACACCTCCAAAATATGTCCTTCAACAATTTTTTGGGAAAATTCTTTTTGAAGTTATTGTGATGGTGCCTTACACAAAATCTATGACTGTAATGGGGAATAATTCTCTGTAATGCCTCAATTAACCCCTGCACGAAACAATTTAAGTGCATATTTCAATATTAAGTGCATATTACGGTTAATATTTCAACTGTAATATGCATATTACTGTTAAAATATTGACTATAATATGCATATTACAGTTTGCTGTTGTAATATGCATATTATAGTGCATACTACAACTGTAATATGCATATTATAGTTAGTTGCTGTAATATGCATATTATAGTTCATATTTTTTTACAGTGATATACATATTACAGTTAGCTACTGTAATATGCATATTACAGTTCATATTTTAACTGTGATATGCATATTACAGTGCATATTATAACTGTAATATGCATATTACAGTTAGCTACTATAATATGCATATTACAGTTCATATTTTAACTGTTGAAACTCTAATATTGCATATTACCTTCTGTTGGTCGGACATGAAAGTGTAGTCAAATTGGTTGTTAATCCCTATGTCATTATAAAGTAGCTCAACAAACCAACCCCGTATTCTCTTATTTTCCTTTTCCACCATTGCATATGCAATAGGCCAAATTCCATTATTTGCATCAACACCAACTGCTGAAAGAAGTTGTCTGGGGTATGGTCCTTTTAAGAAGTAATCATCCAAACATATCAAGGATCTACAAGCAGATAAAAAACCTTCCTTAAGTGGTGCAAGACTACAATACATCCTCCTAAATCTTGGATCTATATCAGGTGAACCCTCTACGTAATCAACTCTAAAAGTTGAACCTGGCATCGCCCTTTTAATCTCAGCACAATAATCCCAAATTCTCTTGTACTACTCCTTATGACAACCATCGACCTTTATTTTTGCCTTCCTCTTTGCTTTGTAAGCTTGGACTTTTGAAACACCAACCTTAAAATCCCTCTTCACAGTCTCTCTAAAGGCCTCTATAGGTAACTTAGGGTTGGACCTAATGGTTTCCAAATATTTGTTTGATAACCACGTTGAAGTCACATTCCTATTCTGATATGAAGGCCTACATATAGTGTGCTTATTGTTCAATGATTTAACTTGAAGTGAATCTTTCCCTTGCACCTTTCAAGCATAAATTTTCCACTCACACGGTTGCACACAACCTGCTCTAACCATCTATTTTTCATTTTTTTTAAATTTAATCTCTTTGTTATTCACAATCGAATGCTCTCTAATAGCTTCCCTCGATTGTTTTGCATTTGCAAATACTTGGCCAATAAAAAATTGAGGGGTTTTTAAGTCCCTTTCGGGATTTCACTCGGGATACCTAAGACTCACTGGTTTGACACATACTAACTCATCTTCAGAAGAAGATAAACTCAAACGTTCATTTGAATTCTCATAACCATTCATTATCATTAATTCCATTAAGTAGCATATTATTATCATTTAAACCAAGATCATTAAAACCACCAATACTCAAGCGATTGTCAACAATATTTGCATCAACAAGAAAATCATCACTCAATTCAAAATCTTAATCTTCTATTTCATTCCCTACATCACCCCTATCATTACTTCCTTGTTCATCATTAAACTCTTCAACATGCTCAAAAGAGACATCAATGAACCTGTATATAGGAACATATTGAATCATGTCTAATATATCCATATCTTGTTCTAGTGATTTTAACCCAAAATATTCACTTCTAGATTAGGAATCCTATACCAAATTAGATATATAGGAGCACAACCCAATTCTTCACCCATAATTTTAATTTCATGAATAGAAACCTTATCTGGGTCAACACAATCAATAAAATTAACTCCACCACCAACATATTTCCTAGGGTTTTCAAGCAATTTTCCCCCATGATGCAACCTAATACTGAAGTACTGACAATATTTAGCTGAAATTAAAAAAATATATGAAGAAATCAATTCAAAAAATCAATACTTGAAGCAAATTGTAGAAACCTTAATACAAATGATATAAAACTCAAAAAACATACCATAATCCTTGTTAGGGTTCACCAATACATCATGGACTTGCCTCAAACGCCATTCCATAGCTGCAAATAACCACAAAAGGAGGATTGTAGTCGAATTTGATTTGGAAACTAGGGTTTTTGGAAAGGAATCGTCTTTTTTTTCTTTCCTTTTTTGGTATTTAGAGTTGAACTCTTGAGAAAAATGAAGCCAGACATTTATTTCTAACGGGGCATTGACAGAAGGAGGGGGAGAGTTGTAATGTCATAGTTTGGGGGCTCAATTGGTCATTTTTTTTGTTTAGGGGCTGAAGTGGTACAACTAACATAGTTTAGGGGCCATAAGGGTTAAAAACTCTTTTATTTGTTTTCCATGAATCAAATATATGGTTGTTTTAAATCCTTAGTTTTCCCTTGTTTTGGTGGCCTACTAATTTGTCTCCCCCGACTTATCAATTTTAATTATGGTGTTGGTTGTTGAGGAGATGTGTAGATGGAGTTGCCTTCAAGGGACCTGTATAGTCTTATCAACTGAAAAATTCTTGGATATAATTTAGTGCAGGAATGCTCTATTTAAGTGAAAAAATGAATGATTGTTTCTCTTTATTATAAATAATGTTAATAGTTACAGCATAGGCGAGAGTATGATGGAGATATTATATCCATTTACGATACTCCATTCCGTATGTTATGTCCATTTGAAACCAAATGACTTAATAACAAGTCTTGCACTCATTTTAAGACTTTGAGTTGAATCTTAGGATTCTCCCTTATTTTATGCTATGTAAAAAATAAGGTTTCTGAAAATTTTTGGTCATGGATACAACACATGATAATCATCATTTTGTTTTGATACCTCTTTATACCATTTAGTGAACTTCGTTTCTTATCTTCTTTTATTAAACCAGTATATGTTTCTTGAATTTATTATCTTCATTATTTGATTTGTGTTGTAATCTGGGATGAGATTGACCATGTTCAGGAATTTCATATGTTTTACATGGTCATGGAAGTATAAAAAACTTTTTTAGAGGGAAATGGAGAATCATATGTTAAAAGGCGGAAGGAGGCCTCATTCTTGTACCGCAATTCTCGGTTTGTACCAAACCAATAGACCCAACTTTTGTACTACTTGTGATATTAAAGTTATTTTGGTAGATGTTCTGATTTTCTCTGTTCTTCCTCCTAGAAGAGTTGTGCTGATCGGGGAGCAATTTTATGCTCAAAACTTTTGGCAATCAGATTCCCCATGTTGATTTTTTGGTTGTGTTGTCTCTGTGGTAGTGATTGGTAAGTGATCCCCCCTCCTCTCTCGCGCGAACGTGCGAACACAAATATTAAAGAGATAAATAACATATAAATTATGGTCTGATTATATCTTTATTATTTTTCCATACTACATTTTGTTATGAAATCTACATATGAAATGAACTTGTAAATATGTATTTCACGGATAGTTTTAAAGATACTTGAACATATCATTTTATGTCTTGCATGTGGAATAAAAATTTATTGGTTTTTAGGTTCAACACCCAAAATTCCTATCAATATAAATTGAAAATGCCAAACTTAACTTCTCTTTATAGTTCTTATCCTTTCACTATGGTTTTTGCTAAATTTCATGTGATGTATCATTCGAAGACATAAAATCGTATTTCATTTTTTTCTTGGATCACGCAAGTGTGAATATGTTAGATCACATGGCATAATCCATGTTCAAATCAGGGTCCATCTTTGTAGGGGTGCAACCCTTAGTGGTTCTTTTAATTTGTAGTTGTCTTGGTGGGTTTGTGCGATTGATTATTTGATAGTGGCCAACATGTTAATAGACAATGAAGTAGTAGTCAGTAACTAAGTATATTAGACTTTAGTGATGAAAAGGGAGGAACGAATCAATGTCGTGGAATCAGATATGTCTGGTGTGATGGAAAATCTAGATCACAATAACGAATGGCTTGACCACCTCAACGGGAGTTAAGTACCACCTTCGTTGGTCTCAAAGTGCAACAGGACCCACATATGGTGTTGATCTCTCACAAAATTCATGTTAAACGACCAGCAGCTACGTGTGAAAGCGGTTCAATGCATGAGGTGCCAATTCGAGTTAGTCGTCTCATTTTTGGGTTGTGTTGATTTTGATTTGAGTATAAGTTTTGGGTACACTTAAATCTATACAAGCTCATTGTGTCATGTTCGGGGCATTTCGGGTTATTACCGTAAACGGGTTATCGTGTTAAAAATTGTCAGCTTCCAACCACGTTACACTAAGATGAATTTTCCATGTTATTCTTGTAAGCTGCATTTGTTTGTCAGGAAAGAAAAGGAAAAGTAAAGGAAAATGAGTTTCCTGCACTTTTTCATGTTTAGTTAGCAGGAAAGTTATGGGAAAATGATCCTAAAATTTTTCTGCAGGAAAATTTTTTCCACAAAACACATCCTACCAAAGACATAGGATTTTGTAGAAAAGTTCAAGGAAAGTTGACATATTACCATGTAGATTATTATTACTATTATTTTTATTATTATTATTATTATTGTTGTTGTTGTTGTTGTTGTTACAACTAATACTAAAATATTAACCAATAAATATTCACAATAATATTCAATATAATGATATTGTTACTAATTAAATGTTCATAATTTTGTATCATATTTACTAATGTTTGAGTTAAATGGATATTTATTATATAAATCATATTTTCTGGTGATTCAAATAAGAAATATATAATAATTGTGTTTATTGTAAAATTATAATTATATATGAGTATATATATTGTAACAACCCGAGGTTTTAGAGACGGTTATTTATTTAATTTGTGAGAAATAAATAATATTTTATTTGGAGAATTATTAAAGTGGCAATTGAGGTCAAAATTTGAAGTTGTTAAAAAGTGTTTCGAATGGAAATTCTGAGGGTGTAGTTGTTTCCGGAAGGGTCGAGAAAGTCGAAATGACTGTACTTGGGATCTATTTAGGTTTCGAAATATTTTAAGCCCGTTTGACTCGAATTAAAGTTACCGAGTCATTTAAAGTGTGTATTATCATTTATAAAGTGTGTACAATTGGGAGATAAGGCTTAAAAAACCTACGGGAGATTTATTTCTCCAAAGAGAGAAAAAGAAATAGAAAGAAAGAAAGAGAGAAGAAGAGAAGAAGGAGAAAAGAGAGAGAGAGGGGATTTTTTCGGCCAACACGCGATCTCGAGGACGGATCAGACCCTACGAACCCGAGGCAAATGATTAAACTTTCTAAATAATTGTTGTGTACCATTTATTGCATGATTTGTGGATTAAATCTTTGGGTTTTAGATTTAGTTTATCAATACCTAACTTTTGGGTAGAATCTTAGATTTGTTTTGTAGAAATGAATTTGAGGTTATAAATTAGTTTATATGTGTTCTTGGAGGAATATTGATGATACATATGTGATTGGGTTGAAGAGAAATGAAGAGAAAATGATTAAAAATGAATTTTGGGATTTTTGGCTTACGAAAAAGTAGCCATTTTCAAGCCTTCTGAAGGGCCTAATCGATTCGGCCCCTTACCGAATCGATTCGGAAATATGCAGGTGCCCAGGTCTGAGTGACCGAATCGATTCAGACCCCATCCAAATTGATTCGGCCTGAGACAGAACCCAGGTCTGATGACCCGAATCGATTCGCCTTGGAGGCCGAATCGATTCGGAATTGGCCCGAATCGATTCGGAAATAGGGCTTTTTGAGGGATGTTTTTCTAGGGAGAATTTCATTCCATTTTGTTCGAGATTATCGATTGGGAACCTCTATAGGAATCGTATGGAGTACGTTTTGGAGATTTTTATGGAGATTCCCTTATAAGAAGTTGTTTGGGTCATATAGACTTAAAAAGAGGGATACCGATTTGAGATTTTGGTATAATCTAAGTGGGGAAACACACTATCATTGTAAATCCTATTTGGAGATAATTATTAAATTGATATGAAAGAATGAAAAATGAGTTTAGAGATATTGGATCTTAGGATCAAATCCCAAATGGGATAGCTTTAAAGGTTCATAAAATTAGTTGAACCCCATTATGGATGGAGAATTTTAAATGCTAATTCAGGTGCATTAGGATAAAGAATATCCTTAACATAAATCGAATTATGAGACAATTCATAAATAGAAGCGACATGTGAGATTCAAGTGAGAAATAGTATAGTACATGCTAAGTGGGGAAGAGGTGTGAGAATTGACGATTAGTATATCGAGAGGGAAATATACTAAACGATAATATTATTTCAACTACGCCTAATTGCGTACTATGAATATGCAAATGATGTGATAGGTATACCTTATACGATGGTATATCTTTATAAGATGTGATGATGTATGTATACCTTATGTGATGGTGTATATATATATATATATATATATATACAGTGAAGCATACCCCCTCCTTGCTATCATTGGGAAGTTGCGTGCGATGAGGGTGAGCATCCTGGCTCGATGAGCAGAGTATAAATATTCCCCAGGTCATAGTCGTCCATGTGATTATTATGAGATATACATTATTATTTTGGGGGTGAGAAGTCGTGGGTATGTGTCGTTCTCACTTGTCGGTTAGGAGCTATGATCGCTTCCCAGGACCTTGTGTGCGTGAGTTGATCACGAGGTGGGTGCCGTTGAACCCCACCAAGTGGTTCCCAGTTTGCTATGTGGTTTGGGCAACTTGAAAATGATTGCATAGTGAGCCTGCGTCCTCGAGTTATAGCTCGGTTGGATGGTTATGATATCGTTGTTTGTGCTTGTACTTGAGTATTGAGGGCATAATGGACCTCAACGACCAACATTGCCAGTATTAGTGTATCGGGGGGGTTCCTTGTTTGGATTTCGCCTCGGCGAGACGTCCCACGCATGAAACACCGTGTACTGTTGAAAATTGGGAATAATTAATTAATTAAAAATGGAGTAATAAGAACTTGGGTTCATGCATCATGCATTGAGGGCATAATGAATCTCGAAGATCAATACTGCCAAGAGTAGTGTAACGGGGGGGTTCCTTGTTTGGATTTCGCTTCGGCGAGACGTCCCACGCATGAAACGCAGTAGTACAGTATTGAGAACCGGGAGAAGTTTAGTCCTTAGCACTTAGATGCTAATAACTCATATATATATATATATATATATATATATACATGCCAGATATGGGCATAACTAGAATATATGAAATTCTAGTATAAGAGAATGTTGATGTATTGTGATGAAGTTGTTATGAAGATGGTTATGCAACTTTATATGTTCAATAAATGAACAAATATAAAGAGAACTATGACACTTAAAAATAAAGTAATGTTTTAGATGGAATTTAGATAAGTGTAGATTGCGAGATGAGTTAGGTAATCTTAATCGAATATTTATTTTGGTATCTAGTTAGATTTATTTGCCTAATTAGATTTGGGCATTTATTTGGAGACCACGTGCATACGTTTAGTTGCGTGCTCTAGTTGAGAGGTGAGTTCGATTATTATGGAGAGGGAGACTCCATTAAATCATGTCATAATGCATTTATAATTATTATGCATTTTAATGCACTTGCTATAAAATGTTTTCAACTCGGGCTCTAACCCGTTTATATTTTCTCCTGCTATGTATGTATTGTATTACTTAAGGTGTTCCTCCGCAAGGACGCCGTTGATGTTCTCCCATCCAGTGTATTCGTGGAGCTGTGGCAGTAGCGGACTGTTACGGCACTTTGCCTTAGTCGATTCCTATCTTTTGTATATCTAGATTAGGATTCAGTTGGTATATCGGGTTTATACTCTAGTGTTGTAGATTAGCAATTTATATTCTTTTTCTCAGATTGTTGTATTGTCTGTGACCTGACAGCATATTCGGGTATTTCATTTTAGAGATTTTGTTGTACATTATATTGCATTCTTTTACATTATTGGAGCTTGCATGTTTTACTCATCATATTTAGATATAGTATTGTTGGTAAATGGTTGCACGTTTTGTTTTATTTGGTGTTAAATAAAAGTTTTAAATTTTTGGCAATTCGCTTTTAATAGTTTCGGGTTGCTAGCCTTATATTGTTTAGTATTGCCAGTTGATGTTGAGACTGTGCCATCTGGGATACCTGATTTATTGTAGTACAGGGCTGGCCACCCGTTATTATTTTGAGCGGGTTGTCACATATATTTTTTTATTTATAATTTTCTTGCAGTTTTCCTCCTCTCAACCAAACACGCATAAGAAAATAATTTTTCTTTTCCTTTACTTCACTTCACTTCATTTTTCCTGGGAATCATTTTTCCGCTTAACTTTCCTGACAAACAAACAAAGCCGTTCTGATCTCATGGAATTTCTTAGTCGAGCCACCTACACTTAACTTATCTCTGTATCTAAGGATTTCTATCCACATATTCACCCACAACCCAGAACTGGAAAAGGTAGACACAAACACAACAATGATATCAACAACCATCTCTGATAATGGAATTGGTACGCATTTCGTTGATAGGCCTGACCATTCAAAAAATTCTCTAACTATGGCTCCCGTCATAGACATGCCAAACGAGTCATTGCACAAAATTACAATCAAAGACTACATGCATTAGTTATTCTCATTCATCTCCAATTAGAAGTGTTAGAGTTGGGTTTAATACATTTGCAAAGGCATTTTATGGCTTGGATGGTTAGGTTTAAAGAGTTCCCTAGAAAGAGGCCTAAGGAATAATGGGTTTTGTCATCAATATGTCCCTGGACATTTATCTCAATAATTTTGTGAATATTAGTATCTATCTCTTAAACTTTGTAACTTAAGTAAATATCATTTTGATTTTGTTAATTCACCTCTGTAATTATCGTAAATTTATCTAAAATATTGTTAATATGGCTTTAAAAATGGTTAATATGCCTTCAAATATTGAATACGCTGCTGTTAATATGTCTTTTTTGTAAGTCTGTTGTTAATATGTCTTTCAAACTAATTATAATGCCTTTATAAATTATTGTCAGTATACCATTGAGGAAAACTGGGGTAATTGACATAATATAAGGGTATTTAGGTCTTAATTTCACTCCTTGTTCCCCAAGTTTTAAATGACACGATCAAAATAGGACCAACGACAGTGACAAATAAACATGGGATCAATCACTAAAAAAATCATTAGAGAGGACAAAAGGCCTCATCTCATATAATATTTGTTCTTTTTTTCCATGTAATTATTCTTGATCATTATTTATTTATCATGCATACTTGTAATCAGGTGGACTATGTTGCATTTGTCAAGGATGATGAATCCTTTTTGTAGAAAATAATAATTGAATATATGTTTTCCTTATTACCACATTTATTTATTAGTTTTTTGGGCTTTAGTCCTATCTCCTAAGATTTGTTAGCCTCCCATTCCATATGTTTTTAAAATTTTAGTAAGTCCCATAACCACCCAAATTCATCCATAATTACTATGTAACCGCCCCTCTTCTTTTTCGAAAAGAATGGCACTTGCCCCATAGTAGTTAAATAAGACCAACAAAAAAACATGGGAGTGGCTATAAATAAATCTGGAAAAAAAAAATACTAAATACTTAAGATCCCTTATTTATTTTGTCTCTTACACTTCATATGTGTACATTTATATTCAATTCCAATCTTTACAAACATAGCAGCTTCACGTCAAATATTCATACAAGTTTGTGACATCAAAAAGATCCAGTCATTAGAAAGTTCACGGTAATAGATATTATACTGTTTAAAAGAGGACTCTTAACCAGAAACATAATTTTGGATGAAGATTTTCTAGTTAAAACTTTCCATCAATTTATTATTTTGCTCCTTCATAAATGCATTATATGCATTACATGGATTATCTAAGACCACTTCCTCATATTTGCATTATGCAAAGATGTAAAAAAAACTGTAATGTTTATACTCTCAACTGTTGTTATTCCATTTTATTAGCATAAAAACTATCAACAACCAACAGGTTACATTACAGCATTTTATAATACAACTTGCCTACTATATTTACAAATAATGGAAGATGGAGGTTTTGTTGGACTCTCGTTGACTGTGTAGAATTTTAAATCAACCCCGTAGGATATATACTATAAATACATTTGCTACCAATCAACCAGAGGTACAAATATGGCATTATGCATATATTAATCAACAAACCATAATGTGGCATTATGCAAACAAACTTAAATATCATAACTGAACAAATTAAAGAAAAAAACTAATTACTTCATTGTTTGACTGGAAAACCTAAACTAAGCATAACAAAAACTATCCATACACACTATTGGCGGATCTTGCGTTAGAATGTGTTGTCAATCACTCATTGGTTTCACTACATTGGTTGTTACAATCAAAGTTCCTCCCATCGATTCGTTACGAAGGGTTTCGGTCGGTTGCGTGTTATAGTAACTCCAGTTGTTCTTATAATTCGTAAACACATCCACGATATGCACTCCATTTCAAGTAGCCTCAATGATGCGTTTTCTGGGTTCATATTCGTACGTAATGATAATCAATGTATGCGATACATCATTGTGACGTCGCAATCAGACCTGTACGCAATATGAATCAATAAATAATGCCATATATTATTTTCATGGTTAATAAATTGTAATTTAAGTCAATGCTTGAAATATGTATGCTACTTCCTATTGTAAGGGGGAAGTGTAAGGACATTATTTTATAAGTCCGTTATCAATTAATTATGTCGTATACCGCTACACCGTTGAAGAGCATTCAAGAACATTCAAGCATCAAAAACGGATCCGACTATCAAGTTCTTCAACATTCAAGACTCCGCGAGGTTAATTTTGGTAAGGTTGAGTTTTAATTCCTTAGCAATTCACTTAAAGTGTTGGGATATTTTATCAAATATTTTTCTAAATATTTTGTTCTCGGACACCTTTTCGTAGAAAAATCATAACTAATTATAAAAAATCAGAAAAATACGAAAATGACGGCCACGCGTTCGTATCGAAATTATCTACAAGCACGCATGAAATATAATTTGATTGGTCATTCAAACGACCTGATTTTGTCATTCAAACGACATAGCCATCTCGTTCAAATGAGATTGTTCTCGTTCGAGCGACGCGCCACCTTAAGTTTTTTAGAAATAGGAGTCTCCAACTCTGTTTTTCATAAGAAGTCTTGCATATTTTTAATAGACGAAACTATTACTGCAGAAACGATTTTTGTCTTCTTCTTTTAGGTTTTAAACCTTTTGTGTTCAATTCACAAAACATCCTAATCTTTAGTGAATTATTTCAAAACCCTAGATTCAACTTTGTTGAAATTTATTCTTTGTGGGAAGATCTCTACAACCGAGAGCTGCATGCTATTGTGAAGGGAGTCTTTGTGAATATTGGACTGCGTGTCCATATGGATTCGCAACATGTGGATTCATTGCTGAAGATAGAACTGCGTGTTCGTATGGATTAGCTGCGGTTGTTCCATTGCTAACGACGCCGACCAACACCTGTGCCGTATACCGTTACAACTGTAGAAGAAGTTCAAGAGCAATCTACATAAAGAAGGATTTAAATATATCAAGGTTCTTTATCAAAAAGACTCCGCAAAGTTTAATTTGGTAAGGTTATGTTTTAAATACCTTAACTTTGCACTTAGAGCTTTGGGATATTTTTTCAAAATATTTTCTAAGTGTTGGAGCGGAATTTTTTCATCAAAATTTGAGAATGAGTAATTTTTCTAACTCCTGTAGCGTTCCTCAATTTTGAAGCCCAGGTCGTTCAACCGAGATATCATCTCGTTCGAGCGACATGGAGATGTCGCGCGATGTCGTTCAAACGACACGTGTCCTTCGTTCGAGTGAGATTCCTTTTTCGTTCAAACGACCGAAGCAGCGCAATTTTATATAAATACTCATTAAATAGTTTCGTTTTCATTAAAAAGTCCCAGCGTTTTGAAAGACAGAAAACTGTGAATCTGCAAAATTCTTTTTGACTTCTTCTTTTAGGGTTTTTATCCCTTTTCTTTTCAATTCACAAAAATCCCATATGCTTTGGTGAATTGTTTTGGTGTTCATAAACACTACTTTTCTTTTGTTCATTCTTTATGGGGAGAACTCTACAATCGGAGAGTTGCGTGCTATTGTGGAGGGAGTCCTTGTGAAGATTTTAGACTGCGTGACTGGACTGCATGTCCTTATGGTATAGCTGCGTGTGAACCACTGTTGATTTCTAGTCGTTGCTTTGAAGGTTTGATGAAGACACTGTGCATTACACTTGTGGGTGAAAGCAAGATGGTATATAAGTCAATGGTCTTGTAAACTTGTCAAAGTTCTAGAAATAAAAGGTTTTGCCCTGTGGGGATTTTGCCTAAAATTTGTGTCACGTGCTTTATTTATTTATGGGTTGACACACGCACACACGTAGTGGCATGTTTAGGGGCTGAATTGAATTGGTTTAAAAATAGATTCTAATTAAGTAAGGTTTAATTTGAAACTTGAAAATTAATCGGTATCACACACCATCATCATATTTTACAAATTGGTATCAGAGCAAGTTACGCTAAATTATCGTGTATTCCTATTTTTTGCAAAATTGTATGATATTGATTTTTTGAAAAATCTGATTTTTGAAATTTTGTCATAATTTTCAATGGAGCACTTGTCTAGTTTGATGCTCCCTCCTATTGACACAAGTCAAAGTTTTAATGATTTAAATAGTTTGAATTTGACGTTTGCGAAAAGAATTGAAGTTTTGGAAAAAGAAAATTCTCATTTTAAATTCGCGATGGATATTTTGCAAACGATTCAAAATCAAAGAGATTTTTATCGTGCGAAATTTGTTGCCTTGGACCATGTCTTTGTTGCTTTAAAATTTTCCAAGAAGGAGAGTGATGATAGGGTCCTATTTTTAGAAAACGAATTACAGGACCTTAAAAATTTGATGGTTTGTGTTTGTGTCAAAGAGGATAAAAATATTTTAATCAATTAGTTTGTGGCACGTGAAAAGACTCGTAGGAAAAAGTTTGTTTTTATTGTGGGGGAGAAAGATAACCTTCTAGGTTTGACTGATAATTTGAAGAAGTAGCCCCTCAGATTGAAAGAGTCTAATTCTTTGCTTGAGTCAAAAATTTTAAAGTTAAAAAATAATTTGACAGACTTGAGTAGGTTCGATAGTGATGGTAGTGGCTCATCTTATTCTCATGCTTCTAGTGCTAAAGAAAAAACCATTATTTATTTTAGAGGGTCAATTAATCCCAAGGACGTTAGAAAAGATCACACTTTAGGTAACATACCTCCCGTTTACACATGTTCACATTGTGGTAGGAAAGGTCACCTGAGGAGATTTTGTTTTGATCTTGGAAAAAGTCCTAGGAAGTTGAAGTCTAGTGTTTTGTTGGTTTCCAAAACCCCGTGTCAATGTGTTACATCCGTTTGGGTTAGGAAATCACTTTTGGATACGCTAGATTTTAGAATAGTTGATTATCATTTGCTTGCACATGACTCTTCTCTTTCCATATCATACAGATGATTGTGTTTGCATGTTTGTCATACACTAGTTGTGGTTTCAATATATATATATATATATATATGTTTGCTAGTGTTATGACATGTGTACTTTTTGTATAAATTTTTTTGAAAATTTTGAAAAATACAAAAAGATTTTATTTTGATAAAATTTTGAGAAAATCCAAAAAGAGTTTTGTATTTCATTTTACACCTTTTATGGATATACACTTAGGATGACCGAATCACAACATCATTCCATTTTTCATGTGACTATTTGATAGTGTTTTGAGACAATACATCATGTCATTTGTGTGCCTTATAATGTTTGGAGTCATTAAGATGTAATTAAGTGATACTTCCTGCATGTTTGACTCATGATTTCCTTTATTGCACACATGCACGAATTTGTTTGATTATTGTGCTTGTCGTATCACATGTTGGTTGGGTGTTTTCATCTCAATCTTGTCCTTAAAACGAACCAAGTGCAATAATACGAGAGTAATAAAAGTAGCGCATGTAAGATCCATTTGCCCGTGAAGAATTTATTTAGTTTGAAAAAAAGATGAGTGAACACGAGAAAGGGCTGCGAGTGAATAACTATCACGTCGTGAAAGCCACCATTTGAAAAGATCCCGCACAAAAAATTAAGGCAATAAAAAGATGAAATATGCCAAAATGTGGGCCAATAGGTTTTCTCTAAGTTGAGAATTCAGATTTCCTCTAAAAGAAAATATGCATGAGGGAGTTTGGATGGAATTTAAAATGGGTTTGCACGACCTTGAAAGTCTTGAAAAAACGTTAAATAGTTTTGGACGTTATTGGTGTGGAAATCACTTTGACTTTGATTTATTGATTTGCATAAGACGATGTCATCTAAATTCAACAAATTTTACACCTAAGGATACTTTTGATGTTCATTCGTTAGGGGTACACGTATACATCGTGCACATATGATTGTTTGAGTTTATTTACCTATCGAATGTGTTCACACCCATACATTCCATTTCCATGACTTGTTTGTTTTAGTTAAATCCATGGTGTGATTTTTGGTATCTTCTTTTTGTACGAAAAATTTGAAAAATTAAAAATAGTTTGTGAAAGTTTTTGAGATATACTTTTGCATGCGCATAGTTTGATTCATGTTTGCTATGCATTTTTTCGTGACACTCCTTGATTCAAGTTTTGATTGTTTCTTCTTATCTGTCTATTTGGAGACATCATAAAAAGGGGGAGAAAGAATTATCATGTTGTGGGGGAGTTTTTGCATTACGGTGGATATTTGATTTATTAACGATTCATTCTTATATCATTTTAAACTCGATACGTCACGAAGGTTTTTTCTTTATCTCATATATATAGGTACAAAGATTGAAGATCATTATGTTGCACACCCTGATGAGAAAAGCTTTGAGATTTGATGAAATTTTTTAAGAACAGTTTGAGATCTTGAAAATTTATTCATGGGAGGGTAGATTTGTATAGGCATTTTGATATTTGATAATTCAGGTGTTTTTATGTATGTTCCGGCATAGACATAGGGGGATATTTGTAAGGACATTATTTTATAAGTCCGTTATCAATAAATTATATTGTATACCATTACAACCATCGAAGAAGTTCAAGAGAAATCTACATCAAGACGGATCCGAATATATCAAGGTTCTTCATCAAAAAGACTCCGCAAAGTTTACTTTGGTAAGGTTATGTTTTAAATACCTTAACAAAGTCCTGTAGTGTTCCTCGATTTTGAAGCCCAGATCATTCAAGCGAGATCTCATCTCCTTCGAGCGACGTGGAGATGTTGTGCGATGTCGTTCAAACGACACGTGTCCTTCATTCGAGTGAGATCCCTTTTTCGTTTAAACGAACGAGGCTGCGTGATTTTCTATAAATACTCATTAAATGGTTTCATTTTAATTAAGAAGTCCCAGCATTTTGAAAGACAGAAAATTACAAATCTGCAGAATTCTTTTTGACTTCTTATTTTAGGGTTTTTATCCCTTTTGTTTTCAATTCACAAAAATTCCATATGCTATGGTGAATTGTTTTGGTGTTCAAGAACACACTTTTCTTTTGTTCATTCTTTGTGGGGAGAAATCTACAACTGGATAGTTGCGTGTTATTGTGTAGGGAGTCCTTGTGACGATTTTAGAGTGTGTGTGTTTGGACTGCGCGTCCTTGTGGTATAACTGCGTGTGAACAACTGTTGATTTCTAGTTGTTGCTTTGAAGGTTTGACGAAGACACCATGCGTTACTCTTGTGGGCGAAAGCAAGATGGTGTGTAATTCAATGGTCTTGTAAACTTGTCAAAGTTCTAGAAATAAAAGGTTTTGCCCTGTGGGGTTTTTTCCTAAAATTTGTGTCGCATGCCTTATTTATTTATGGGTTGACACACTCACACATGTAGTTGTATGTTTAGGGGCTGAATTGAATTGGTTTAAAAATAGACTCTAATTAAGTAAGGTTTAATTGGAAATTTGCGAATTAATCGGTATCACACACCGTCGTCATATTTTATAGGAAGTTTTAGCAGGGATAGAGCTGGAAATCCTTGTATTCATGTAACATCCAATTCAGTGTTTCCTCCTCGTCTATGTTGATTGTGCCCCTCGATATTTTGTTAATGTAATTGTATCCTCCATTTAGCAATTTATAACCATCATTCTTTGTATTTATCGAGTATTTTTATATTACTCCATGCTGTAACATTATTTGTTGCAAAGGTTACAAGCATTGTAACAAATTACAATTTGTAGTATATAGCATACGTGGTTGTGTATATAGTGAGTACCATAATATAATTATCATCATTTTTGCTTCTTCGTCATAGTATCAGTCTTTATCGCTTTCAATCATTTTCTTTATTTTGGGTTGCAATGCAACCACATGCCCCCATCCTTGTCAAGGAAAACAGCGTGAAGCACATAAGAACAAATATCATTTCGTATTCTCATATGTTTTCTTTGAGGACGTCATACAAGTATGACTTTATCCTTGACTCTTTCTTCATTGTCATCATTTCCTGAACATCCAAAAATTTTAAAATCGATGAATTACAACATTTACTAAAATATAATATTAAAAAGATGGGACTTTAGTCAAATTTTACTTGGAAAAAGTGAGTGTATATATATATATGTTTTGCGACAACCATTAGTGTTAAAATGGTCTGAAAGTATTGCACCATATGAGTCGATCACCTGTTCAATTAGAGTCATAACGCATTAGTTGACAATTCGTAATATGTTGTTGAACGTTGAATTTTTTAGAACATGCAACAACATAGTAGTAGACCAATGCGATACCAGAGTCTTCATATGTAAATAACTAAAAAATGCGAAAATTCTTAAATGTATATTAAAAATATAATAATGTCTTTTTTCTCTCATGTTTTTGGAAATACAAAAGTCTAAAAATGTATAAATGGGTAAAGTTAGTTTTGATAAGCTTACAAGTTAGAAAATGCATTGTATATTAGTAATTTTAAATTTTGCTAAGAACAAGCAGTGTTTTGTAACTTTGCATTATGTTTTGGTAAGATTATCACTCATTCTGTATTTGGGGATTCATATACTCCTTATTTATATAATACTAAAATGGTTTAATTAATTGGTATTCAACTGTATACATATATTCACATTCCATTCATTGTCAAGAACCATCAAGTGGTTTGTAAATTTGCAATTATCACTCGGTAGCTTTGTCACTGAGATATTACTACATTCTATATTACGTATACTTCGCGCGATTTAATATATTGGGTGTACTCCGCACTCGATATTATTACACAGACAATACTCTAGTAATGATTAATTTGTTGATTTAAATATGCCACCACATATATTGTGACAAGTGGCACCATAAAAATTGGACACTTAGTTCCACGTATTTCATGAAATGTGTCAATACCACTTGAGGCACTTTTGCTATAAAAGAGGGTTTCCCCCCTAATTTGATGGATGATGGTCGTGGGGAAAAAGTAAGGAGAGGAAACCTAACTCTTCTCAACCGCGCACCTCTTGAGCTCCATCACGGGTTTGATAGTGATGAGAGGATTTTTTTTGTTTCATTATGGTGTATGGGCGTTTGGAGGCAATTATCCAGATTTGGCACCCCCCGCAAACCAAAACCACCAAAACAGAGTTTTTCGGCATATGTACAGACCCACAAACTACGTAAACTTTCATTACGTAACGAGATGGATACATAAGCGCAACAACGTTTCTCAAGTCTAAAACATTCTCAATGCGGTGCTTCCCCAAATCTGCATGGCGACTCTGTTGGGGAGGTATTCGTGATTCCAGATGCAAAACGCCTCGTGCGCACACACGGGGAACTCGAAAATAGTGGAGAAAACACCCCATTTCAGATAAGTATATCTCATCATTTAATCACTTATTATTACATGAAAATGCATGGTGCATATTACTAAATCTTAACTGAAAAATGGTTTATACTATTTATTTCAAAGGTTAGTCGAAATATGACTTCAACATCTATTTTCATAAAATGCCATGAATACACCTCATGTGATATAATTCTTATATTGATTCATAAATATTACAGACAATTAGTGACTGCTATAATGATTTCTCATTAAAAGTTTGAGATATATAAAACATGTATATACAAAAAATTGTGTTAAACTCTATTTGTTGCATGTTGATTTGAAAAAAACCTTTGGAGATTTGCCTTGATACGTGGTCACATTAAATAAATAAATCCGTACACTTTGTCAAACAAGGTTCTACGTCCTTGCTTTCAAGGGACTATTTCTAAGCTTTAAGTCACATTATGCTGTGTAATGTATTTTTGAGCCACACAAAAGTCGGGCTATTGTTTACTTTCAACAGATATGACATAAGGTCGTGTATTCTCAAGCTATTAAAAAATTTCCCGATGGGACACACGTTTAAATCAATGTTGTCAGAGCTATCAGAGCTTCAAAAAAAATACACGTTACCATTATAGGTTCAGAACCCATTCTCCGGCGACATAAATCCGTGGAAATATCAATTTTGATTTTGTGAATAAAGTTGTTGTACATGCATAAGAAGAATCGGGTGCATAAGGGAAATTGTATTTTGAATAAAATTGAACACACCTTCTGCTGACCTATCTCCGTTGATATACCTTGAGTTTTGACTTTGGTTTTATCAAAGAACTTAGTCAAAGCCTTATACAAACTAACACAGGTCTCCCATAACCCAACACATGGACTAGAGGAGCCATAATTCGAGGAACAATCTTGACCTCCGATAAATTTGACCTTTGAGGTCCCTTGACATCCGAGCTACTTACCATTGAAATCAAACAGAAACCATCGCCCGAATAACCTTGATTAACCCATCATGGGGGGCCTTAGTGACTCGAGATGCCTTAGTGCCTCGAGCTACATCAATCATAGTGCCTCGATCTGCTATAGTGACTCGAGTTGTCTCAGTCATAGTAGATTGGGCTACCTCATTCATAGTAGTTCGAGTTGCCACAGCCACGGTTGCTCAGAGTAATTTTCTAAGCAACCTCATCCATGGTCGCCCGGAGAAACCTTATGTGCTACCTTGTACTCGATTAATGCTAAAATGTGATATATTCACATTGTGATATTAACTACGTGAAAATTAAAATTTGGTATTTATTGTCCACCTCAAGGTGACTTAGCATACTTATTGACTGAATTATTCTGCATATGATTTAAATAGATCTCAAAACTTCTGAGGTTTCTCAGCTTTGATAAAATAATGTGGGCATGAGATAAATGGCTCACCACATGATATTTTCTTTACTCTATCATTTTATGCTATGAAAATGAAATTGATAAAAGTATAATTGCATATTGTATCAAACAGGCATCATGAAATTGCACAGGACAACATGTTTTACGATTCCACGAGGCATGATTTTGTGTTTATCTTATTATATTGACATAAAATAAAATAAAGGGGGGAAAGATATGACCCACATGATTATATATGGAATTATAATATGCCTCAAAAGTTACTAATGGTTTTTGTACCCGAATCAGAGATGATTTCTCATCCTTGTAGATATTGAATGCACATAATCAAATTGAGCTTGAGAAATTACATCAGGCCTTACAAATTTCAAAGCCAAACGCTTAAGAGATTTTCTTTTAAATTGGGGTCAAATACCACGAGAAGTGTATTAAAACGCTTTTAACTCTTAGATGGTGTTATAACCAATAGTTTATTTTTCTTTACTTTACTTTATCTTGAGATAAAAGACAAAGCAAAGTAAAGAGGGGGAAAAGGTTAAGTATGATGTACCACTTGTAGTTAGGCATAAACACAAGTGAAAAGCATGCTCAGATTCGATCCTAGAATGGTCATCGTTGATAAAGCATCCCCAAAAGAAATATCAGAGTTGTTCATCATAGCCACTTGATGGCTCATATATACCACTGGCTACAAGACATTATTTCCCATAAAGCGACAGGGGGAAAGAGAAATTGCCCGCAAAACCTGGGGCATGGATACAGAGTTCGCATACAAATCTTATCAGTAGTATGGTAAGTCGCCCACAAAGGGGAATTATAGTCCACACAATCCTTACCAGTATTATGGTAAGTCGCCCACAAAGGTGCATTATAGTTCACACAAACCTTACCTGTATTATGGTAAGTCGCCCATTGAGGTGCATTATAGTTCACGCTAACCTTATCAGTATTGTGGTAAGTAACCCACAAAGGTGCATTATAGTTTTCACAAACCTTACCATTGTGGTAACTCGCCCACAGAGGTGCCTTATAGTTCTCACAAACCTTACCGTCATTGTGGTAAGTCACCCACATAGGTGCATTATAATCCTCACAAACCTTGCTAGTATTATGGTAAGTCGCCCAAAGTGGTGCATTACAGTTCTCATAAAGTCCTATACTACTAGGCACCCAAAGTCCTACACTATTAGGCCCGCCCGACCCTCGAATATGGGAGTTTAATTCTTACATTACTAGGCCCGCCTGACCCTCGGATATGTGAGATTTGATTCCAACATTACTAGGTATGCCTGACCCTCAGATATGTGAGATTTAAGTCCTACATTACTAGGCCCACCTGACCCTCGATTATGGGAGATTTAAGTCCTACATTACTAGGCCCGCCTGAGCATAGGATATGTGAGATTTAAGTCCTACATTACTAGGTCCGCCTGACCCTCAGATATGGGAGATTTAAGTCCTACATTACTAGGCCCGCCTGACCCTCGGTTATGGGATATTTAAGTCCTACATTACTAGGACTGTTCAACCCTCTCTTATGGGAGATTTAAGTCCTACATTACTAGGCCTGCCTGACCCTCGATTATGCGAGATTTTAAGTCCTACATTACTAGGTTCGCCTGACCCTCGATTATGGGAGATTTTAAGTCCTACACTGCTAGGCACGCATAACCCTCTTAAGGGAGACTTAAAGCCCTACATTACTAGGAATAATCCTGATTTACGGGAGACTAAAATCCTAAATTTCTAGGCACGCTTAAAGACCCTAATTTTCGAGCATGCTTAAAGTCCTAAAAGGACCTTTATGGTTGCTCGACTAAATAAAACTCGGCACACTTACAAAATATGTTAGTTTAAAAACCTCAGTTCACTCAAAGCACTTATGGTTGCTCCAACAAGTACTCTCGAGAGGTTTTGATCTTATGATTGCAAAAGATCCACAATACTTAGATAACAAACAATTGGTTGCTCGGGCCAGTACATCTGGCAAGTTTTTTGTTCAAAATCTTTAAAACCACAATAAAATTATGGAGACATGCTCATTCGAGAGGAATGGAGGCAATCCCAAAAATACTCCTCTAAAATGAAAAGCAGAGGCAGCAAAGATAGCACTCAAAATTACATACAGGTGATATATGCATATACATGAATGATAAACAAACCAAACATGGTCATTTGATGATTCTCTAGTTGAAACGTGCTAAAACGATTATTTCGTACACATAGTTGATATGTCTCAGCCGAAGCATCAACACACCAACTATGCGTATGAGGGGGCAAATGTAAAGTGGGGTTAAATAAATTAACCACCAATACTCTAATAAATTAACTCCACAGATTTGATCAAATATTGATTAATGATTTATCAAGTTTTACCACAATCCATACCCTATACGGGTTGAGATATTATTACGCACAATTTAACATATTGCGTATACTTCGCGTTCGATAAATTACACTAGACAATACTTTAGTAATGATTTAATTTGTTCATTTAAATATGCCTCCACATATATTGTGATTAGTGGCACCATAAATATTGGACACTTGGGTTCACAGATTACATGACATGTCTCAATCCAACTTGAGGCACTTTTGCTATAAAAGAGGGTTTCCCACCTCATTTGATGGATGATGGTCTTAGAGAAAAAGTAAGGAGAGGAAAACTAACTCTTCACCCTCACGCACCTCTTGAGCTCCATCACAGATTTGATAGTGATGAGCGGATTGTCATTGTTTCGTTATGGTGTATGGGCGTTTGGAGGCAGTTAGCCTAATTTGGCACCCCTCGCGAACCAAGACCACCAAAAACTGAGTTTTTCAGCATATCGTACGGACCCACAAACTACAGAGACTTTGATTCCGCAACGAGACGGATACGTAGGCCCAACAACGTAACTCAAGTCTAAAATATACTCAACGCAGTGCTTCTTCAAATCTACACTCGCATTTTACAATATTCAATCAGTTGAACCTGTGTATAGAGACCTAAAGGAAGCCACTATTCATCTAGTCAGATTTGCAAGAGGGATGACCTTGCCCCTAGGAATGGTTATTTTTCATGTTCATACAGGAGGGGTCTCTAAGCTTATTGAGTTCCCCATGGTGGATATAGACTCCTTGTATAATCTTATCCTCGACAGAGGCTGGTTGCACACCATGATGGTTGTACCGTCCACCTACCACCAGAAAATAAAATGTATAACTGACAAAGGAGTTATGAAGATATGGGGGAACCAAAACTTGGCCAGAAAATGCTTTATAGTTGTTATCCGACCTAAGAAGAAGAAGAAGAAGAAGAAGAAGAAGAAGAAGAAGAAGAAGAAGAAGAAGAAGAAGAAGAAGAAGATGAAGAAGAAGAAGAAGAAGAAGAAGATGAAGAAGGAAAAATCCTTAGAGCTAGAGGAAGGCTTGATAAACTCTAAATAGCAGCAAAAGTATGGGCGACCTAGTGTTGAAAAAATAAATTTGCCCCTGCCAATCGTGTTATGGATTTGATGAAAATCAACCTCTAAAGAAGTTCCTAATTGGCAGTTCACTCACGGAAGAAGAAAATAAATAGTTGGTTGTTTTTTCTCAAAATCAACCAAGAATTATTTGCCTTAAGATCATATGGCATGCCAGGAATAGATCTGAAAGTGATGTGTCACAAACTCCACGTGGATCCATTATATCCACCAGTGACCCAAAAGGTGCAACAAACCACACCCGAGAAGGCCAAGCCTATTGAGGAGGAAGTGGTAAAGCGTCTGAAGGTGCAATCTATAAAGGAAGTTTATTTCCCCAAGTGGTTGTCATACCTAATAGTCATGAAGAAAAATAAAGGGAGTGGAGAGTTTGCTTAGATTTCACTAACTTGAACCATGCATTCACAAAGGATAATTTTCCTTCCCAAGATATATTAGTTGGTAGACGCCACCGCTAACCATGAACGTATGAGCTTCCTCGATGCCTACTCAGGGTATCATTAAATCCCATTGTTCTCCCCAAACTGGGAAAATATTTCTTTCATTACCACGCTGGGTTAATATTATTATAGAGTGATGTTGTTCAGATTGAAGAACATCGGGGCGACTTACAAAGGCTTGTGATACAGATGTTCAAGGAGAAACTGGGAGACAAGATGGAGGTGTATATAAAGGACATGCTTGTGAAAAGCATAATGATTTGGGTTTAACCTTGCAAATGTGGCAAAAACTTTTGAAGTCCTTTGTTATTATAGGATGAAGTTAAACATGATGAAGTTCTCCTTTGGGGTACAATCAAAAAAGTTCCTCGAATACTTAGTTAATCAAAGAGGAATCGAGGCAAACTCCGACTGGAATAAATCCATCAGTAAGATACAGCCCCCCAAGACTGTGTGTGAGGTAAAAAAATTGACTGGCATTCTAGCCGCCCTCAACCTCTTCCTATCCATATCCTTTGAAAAGTGTCTACCTCTTTTAAGCACTTAGAAAAGAAAGGAAGGAAATATGGAATGATTAATGCACTAGGGCACTTGAAGAAATAAAAACTATTTAGGTAAACCACCACTACTGGCCATTCTAGATTATGTAGGCATTTTTTACTTGTATCTAGTAGTGTCCAATATCGCTGTAAGTTCAGTCTTATTTTGTGAGAATAATAGGGGTTATATTTCAATATACTATGCAAGAAAAACATTGCTCGATGCTGAAAAAAGATACCTTTCGTAAAAACAATTGTGCATACGCATTGGTGATAACCTCTAGGAAGTTAAAACATTACTTCGAGGCATTTACTATCATTATTCTAACCTCTTTCCCTCTGAAAGAAATTCTTAGGAAGGTCGACCTATCTGTGCGGATGTTTAAGTGGTCAATAGATCTCTAAAGGTTTGATATTTAGTTTCGGCATAGAACCTCGATCAAATGACAAGTCATAAAAGACTTCATCGCCATCGAGGGATCAAGAACGGGTCTTACAACCGATCAAAAAAGGTGATAGATGGGTACTATATGTTGATCGAGCCTCAAATTCCAAGGGGAAAGGAGTAAGGATAAAACTAGTATCCCCTAAAAAATATTTCTCGAGCAAGCAATTCGCTTGGGATTTATAGCCTCCAATAACGAATATGAGTACGAAACCTTGCTCGGTGGATTATGAAATTCACTCTCCCTGGGATCCCATCACATTGATGTCTTCCATGACTCAAGGATGGTATCAAATCAAATATCAGGAGACTTCAGCGCTAAGAATGAATGCATGGCGGCATACCTTAAAAAATCCCAAAACTTGGTTGCTTAATTCAAGCATATAAAAGTGTAATAATTCCTAAGATGGAACAATAGTCATGCAAATACACTAGCCGCCCTCGTTTCAACCGTTAAGGGGAATATGAAATGGACAATGTGGGTACCCAGAATTTAGTGCTATAGGCTTGGACGTGTAGCCCAGCCCTAGCGGCCCAAAGTCCAGGCCCATCATCTTTTGTATTGATCCAATTTCCCCACGATCCCATGAAGGGAAGTTATAGGGGAGCACGATCCCATGAAGGGAAGTTATAGGGAAGATGGCTAATATGGAGGAACCCATCATCTCCACTAACTAACATACACATATATAAATTAAACCCTAGGTCCGGGGCAAAGGACAAGTTGTATTCTCTGTACTCATTCTCCAGAATATTGAGAAATAATACTGACTGCACCACCGTGGAAGTAGGCACATCTTTGCTGAACCACGTACATCCGTTGTTGTGTGATTGGCATTTTATTTTCTTTGTTCTTTCTTGGTCATCACTTCTCTCACATTTATTTGTGTTGCATAATCATTGTCACCACAATTGGCGCCGTCTGTGGGAAGCGTTCATCTTTCCCTGAGAAGAGCCCACGCCAAGAAAAGAATCTAAGATGTCTGGTCACAGCAGCAACGCTCCTCAAGCAGGAGATATTCAAGAACCACCTGCTCCTCGCAGGATTAGGTCTGAAGTCCGACATTCAGATCATGGGGCTCTCTTGGAAAAGCCAGCCTCAGAAGAAAGTCAAGGACCTAGCAAGGTCCACGCAGATATCCAGATTGATTGATGCATACGAGGCAAGGCTCCACGAGCAGAGGGAGTCTTCTCGTAGATACGAGGCAGAGAATGCTCGCTTGAAAAGAAGACTGGAAAGACTGGAGAAGGAACTACGTCCTGATATCAGGAGACACCCCTATCGCACTCCTAGCCCTCAGGCGAGCAAATCTCGCAGCCGAGGAAGGAGCCCTAGGCGGGAATATCAAGGGGTCGAAGGTGGCGACTCAGACGATGACCTCCGCGAACAACTAAGAAGAGCTCGCCGCTACCAGAGCCCTGCTCGCAGCGACAAAAACATACGGAACCTGGTCCGTAGAGAAATGGACCAACATCCAGCTCACCACGGCACCAGGTCGACCAAAGAACTCGCCAGGAGAGCCCTCAAGACCCAGATGAAGTCACCCTTCACGAGGGAAATTGAAGAGGAAGAGGCTCCCAAGAAATTTGCCATTCCAAGGCTCAAGATTTACGACGGGAAGACTGATCCCATTGATCATGTCAGGCAGTACCGGCAGGCCATGACCCTCTGGAATCACCGGGATGCACTGATGTGCCGTATTTTCCCCTCGAGCCTCCATGACATGGCCCAGAAATGGTTCAAAAAACTCCCTCACCGATCCATCATAAATTTCAAATCCCTGCCGAGCTCTTTACGGCCCGGTTCATCACTAGCAGCTCCCATCCTAAAAGGATGGATGCTCTATTAACAATGAAGAAAACGCCTCAAGAAACACTCCGAGACTATGTGAAGAGGTACTGAGAGTTATTCAACGAGATCGAGAACTGCGCGAAAGAGGTGGCAGTGGCTTCCTTTAAAATTGGGCTACCTAGCTCTTCCCTCCTTTACCAATCCTTGACGAAGAAGGAAGCTATGACCATTGACGACCTGATGGCCCGGATTGAGAAATACGCAAAGGTGGAAGATGTCACCCGCCTTAATGTAGGAGAAAACGGTCGAGCCAAGCTCACTACCAAGGGAAGTGAGAAAGTTGAGAACCAGAAGAAAGGAGGAAAGAGTGGGGGCAGGAATGGCTCCAAAAACGAAGGGAACCCTGACGTAACAAAATCGTTCCAGGTGGTCAACACCGTCTTCAAAGAGCCAATTTATAAAATTCTCGCGAAGATCAAGGATGAGCCGTTCATCAAATGGCCCCGAAAAATGGGAGGAGATCCCTCGAAAAGAAATAATGCATTAAGATGCGCTTTCCACAAAGAGGGAGGGCATAAGACCGAGCACTGCAAGGCTCTTAAGTCCCACCTCAAGGAGTTGGCCCAGTTTGGACATTTGAATGACTTCGTGGAAAAGAAGGTAGAGAAAGTGGCTGCCCACAGAGAGGCGAAACCCGACAACGTGCTGGAGGATGATGCCGGACATGAATTCGCAGTAATCCACGGAGTATCTGACGTCAAGCAAATACAAGGGAACTCAGCTCGAATGGAGGTAAAGAAATTGACAGCGGTAATGCAAGCTTTTCAGATTGATCCAGCAAAATCACAGTCAGGAAAACGTCGGCGAGCAGAGGACATTAACTACAACAAGCATATTGTTTTCACGAATGAAGACCTAGTGGGAGTAAGGACCCCACATCATGATGCCTTGGTCATTACACTCAGGATAGCCAACTTTGACATCGACAGGCTGCTCGTCGATCAAGGGAGCTCATCCGAAGTAATGTACCTCGACCTGTTCAGGAAATTGAAGTTGAGCATCGCCGACCTAAAGGGAGCTACTGTCCCTCTGGTCGGCTTCGTTGGAAAAATGACCATGCCCCTGGGCAAAATAGTACTGCCAGTGCGCGCTGGAAATGTTTCCAAGTGATAGAGTTTTTGGTGGTCGACATTGATTCACCGTATCGGGCCATCCTCGGCAGGGGATGGCTTCATGCGATGAAGGCAGTCTCCTCGACCTACCATCAGAAGCTCAAATATGTTACCGAACGAGGAGTAATAGAGATACACGGCAACCAGGCGGTGGCAAGGAAGTGCTTCATAGCGGCCATCCGACCAAAGCCAGAGAAAAAAGCTGATCAACCCAGTGAGAAAGTGGAGGAAGGTGCAATTCCTTCCAAATAGCAATTAAAATACGGAAGTCCTGGAGTAGAAGACACCAGGCTCCTCCCCTCCGAGCGTGTCGTCGAGGGCCTGGTAGCAGTGACGGTTAGGGAAGGCGACAATAGCAGAGTCTTCCTGATCGGAGCGTCACTCACCGACCAAGAGCAAAAGGAGTTGTCAACCTTACTCAGAAGCAACATAGATGTTTTCGATTGGGAACCTTATGAGCTTCCAGGAATCAATCCCAATATGGTCTGCCATCAGTTGCACGTCGATCCCACATTCAAGCCGATAACGCAGAAGGCACGGCGAACTACTCCCGAGAAGGCCAGAGCAATAGAAAAAGAAGTCGAAAAACTGTTGGATGCAGGATCCATACGGGAAGTGCAATTCCCCAAATGGTTATCCAACCCAGTGGTAGTCCCAAAAAGCAACGAAAAGTGGAGAGTTTGCATAGACTTCACTGACCTCAACAAATCCTGCCCCAAGGATAGCTTCCCTCTTCCAAAAATAGATCAACTAGTAGACGGCACCGCAGCTCAAGAACGAATGAGTTTCCTGGACGCATACTCAGGGTATCACCAAATTCCCTTGTATGCCCCAGATCAGGACAAAACGGCGTTTATCACGACGGTTGGTTTATATTGTTACAAGGTCATGCCTTTTGGGCTCAAAAATGCAGGGGCAACCTATCAGCGGCTAGTTACTAAAATGTTCAAGAATCAAATGGGAGACACAATGGAGGTCTACATCGACGACATGCTCGTCAAGAGCAAGGAGAAGGAGAATCACCTCTCGGACCTCTCAAGTACCTTCGAAATCCTCAGGAAGTACCGAATGAAACTTAATGCGAGCAAGTGTTCCTTCGGTGTCCAGTCAGGGAAGTTTCTTGGGTATTTGGTCAGCAAGCGAGGCATAGAGGCTAATCCGGACCAGATTGATGCAATCAACAGAGTGCAACCTCCTCGCACAATCCAGGATGTACAGAAGCTCACTGGAATGCTCGTTGCTCTAAATCGCTTCATTTCTAAATCCTCCGAGAGATGCAAGCCTTTCTTCCAACTCTTAAAGGGCAGCAAAACAGTAGAGTGGAGCCCAGATTGTTCGCGAGCATTGGATGATCTCAAGTCCTACCTAAGCACTCCACCACTGCTTGTCATACCACAGCAAATGGACTTTTTGTACCTCTACCTCTCTGTATCCAGTCATACTGTCAGCTCGGCGCTAATGTGCGAAGTCACAGGAATCCAACATCCGCTATATTATGCGAGCAAAACCTTATTAGATGTCGAGCAATGCTACCTACCATTGGAAAAGCTCGTATTCGCCCTAGTAATAGCCTCGAGAAAGCTGAAGCATTACTTCGAAGCTCATACGATCATCGTCCTTACATCACACCCCCTCAAGGCTGTCCTAAGGAAGGCAGATTTGTCAGGCAGACTGTCTAAATGGTCAGTCGAGCTCGGCCGGCTTGACATCCAATTTCAACCAAGGACGGCTATCAAGGGTCAAATCCTCGCTAATTTCATAGCTGAATTCACAGGTGAAGAACCCTCCAACCAGCCTAAGCCAACAGAGCAAAACAACCAAGCTACAGTGGAAAGCTGGAAACTATTCATTGATGGAGCCTCCAACTCAAAGGGGGCAGGGGTTGGAATTGTTCTCATCACTACAGAAAACACAGTCCTTGAGCAAGGAATCAGGCTGGGATTTGCAGCCTCCAACAACGAAGCAGAATACGAAGCCCTAATAGCAGGTCTCCAAAAAGCGCAAACTCTGGGAGCAAAGCGTTTGCAGGTATTCGGCGATTCGCAACTAGTTTCCAACCAGATAAGTGGAGACTATAACGCAAAGGATGAAAGAATGGCAGCCTACCTCTCCTTGGTGAAAAACTTAATGATGAGCTTTGAAGAGATCAACATCCAGCAGTTTCCCAGGGGGCAAAACAGCCACGCTGATGCGTTAGCAGCCCTGTGTTCAGCAGTTGATTCTAGCCTTAAAAGGGTTATCCCTATCGATTTCCTCAGTTGCCCAAGCATTTACCCCAACTGTGAGCTGCCAAACGCGGAACCAATACTCCAATTGGAATCATCCCCCAGCTGGATGGATCCCTTGAAGGATTATTTAAAGGACGAAACGCTTCCAGAGGACAAGAGAACCGCCCACCAGATAAGGGTCAAAGCTTCTCGCTTTCACTTATCCACAGGAGGCGACTTGTATAAAAGATCTTTCTCCGGTCCCTACCTTAGAGGCGTCCACCCAGGCGATGTCAAGGCAGTGCTTCACGAGCTTCACGAAGGAATCTGTGGAAGTCATGTCGGAGGAAGGTCTCTAGCCTTCTGAGCAATGAAGGAAGGCTATTGGTGGCCATACATGCAAAAGGACTCCGTAGTATATGTCCGCAAATGCCTGAAATGCCAACTTCACGCTCCTATGGTCCACCAGCCCACCAGCGAATTAAAATCCCTGACCAGCCCCTAGACTTTCGCCCAATGGGGAATGGACATCGTGGGACCACTGCCCACCGCTGCCGGCAATCGCAAATACCTGTTGGTTGCAACTGACTACTTTACCAAGTGGATCGAGGCAGAACCACTGGCGAACATCTGAGATGCTGACATGATAAGGTTCGTATGGAGGAATATAATCACTCGATTCGGAATTCCTAGAACCATCATCACTGACAATGGAACACAGTTTGAGAGTGGCCCTTTTCAGGACTTCTGCAACGAACACGGGATCAGGCACCACTTCAGCTCGGTGGCCTACCCTCAAAGCAACGGACAAGCTGAAGCTTCCAACAAAACAGTGATCGTCGGATTGAAGAAGCGGTTAGAGTGAGCCAAAGGCGCATGGGCAACCGAGCTACCGCACATCCTATGGGCATACAGAACGACTCCTAGGCGAGCAACAGGAGAAACGCCATTCTCACTAACATATGGTATGGAGGCAATCATCCCACTAGAGGCGGGATTGCCAATAATGAGATCCGACCTTATCGAACAAGGCCAGAACGATGAGGCTTTGCTCGCTGAACTCGACCTAGCCGACGAGCGCAGGGAACTTGCCCTAGTGAAACTAGCGAGCTATTAGCAATAGCTCGTGAAGCACTACAACAAAAGGGTCAACCCGAGGAGATTCAAAGTTGGGGACTATGTTCTAAGAAAGGTCCTTGGCAACACAGCAAAGCCATCAGATGGTAAGCTGGGCCCAAACAGGAAGGACCTTATAAGATAATTAGAGACGACCTGCAAGGTGCCTATCATTTGGAAACGATGGAGGGCAGGGAGATACCACGAGCATGGAATGCAGCTAATCTCAAGAAATTCTATTTTTAGGAATTCTATTATTAAATCTTTTATTGTATTCGTTATGTGAAAGGACAGTTCATTTCCCATTTCACTAATGAAAATCTCTCAGTTGATCACTCTCTAATTAGTAACAGTTATATTTTATTACACATCCCTTCCAAATCATAGGCATAATGGTCGACATAGCAGGGGAACACCCCTCCTCAGATCATCGTCATGAAGCACGACAGACCTCTTAGCATTGCCCCTGGCAATATATGAAGCCCTACAGAGTATTCTTAGGCATCAAACCTACTTTGGTAAAAAAAAATCCTGATCGGATGAAGACATCCAATACCAGGTGTGTCCTCGCCAATTGCCCTACTTAGGCCTAAGGGAGTGTGACGACACAACCTAAAAGGTAAAGTGAGGGCAAAATGGTATTCTTGCATTATGCTGGACTGGGGGGACACTCGCATGACAAAATAAAAAAGATTATGAAGTAGCGAAAATATTAAAAGATTGGATGAACACGTTTAGTTGGCAAAATTTCCCAAAACGCGAACTTTTCATTAATCCTTTATATTTACAAACAATGATAATACATGTTTAGTCGGCGAAGCTTGCCCAAAGCATTTACATTATCAAAAAGAAAAAGAATAACAAAATCTCTAGGAAGTGGAAGCCTCCGAGCAAGATAATCAGCAACTTTAGCTCTCCTTCCATCATCAGGAGTGGGGGCTAGCTCTTCCACGACCTCATTTGCTTCCAACTCCAATAGTTGTCGGGGAATAGCATCAATGGGGATCCATCGATCATCCCTCCTGAATGGATTGGGCATCAGAGTGGAGGAGGACATCTCGTGTCGATACCATAACACCGAGTTCCTCGGGACCTGCAGCTCTCTCAGGGCACTCAACCACCCTCTGATGAAAGAAAGTTCTTCAAACTCTGATAGTCTCGTGGGAGCATCCAACCATCCCTGATCGTAGCCATCAGACCACACTTGGCGAGGGCCCTTCTTGAATAGATGTCGTAGTCGGGAAACGTCCCTCTGGAGCCCAGAAGCAATTACATAAGCTCGCTGAACATCATCGCGCAGCTCCCCAATCTCCCTATCACGCTGTTCGACGGCTTCCCTGTTCCTACCCCTGGCACTACTGCCAGCACGCGGGAGGGGAGGCCGAGCAGCTCGCGACGAAGAAGAGCCTTGCAGGACTGCCGAAACGGTTCTCGGCGAATTCTCCTTAAGCTTTAGGACCTCCCTCCTCAAGTCTTCATTCTCCTGCTGCAGGAACTCCCCAACCTGGTTAATCTCGGTGGCCTCCAGTAACCTTTCTCTCAGTGCACTGACTTCTTCTTGTACTGAGGCACCGATTTCTTCCATCTTTCGGAGCCTGTCCTTCAGCTTGGCCACCAGCTCGGACTGATCCTTGTATTTTTGGTTCCTTTACTTAGCAAACCTGCAAAGTCTAACAAAGGCCTGGCGAACAGCAGGGCTTGCATTAGGATCAAGAGTCCTACCCAGTTGGGAGGTAACAGGAATATAGTCATCAACATCAACCAACTACAAGTAAAAGAAAGAGAAGAGAAAGAGATCAGCATAAACAAAAATGAAGTCTTTTCATTAATAAGGAACGAGGTTACATCAGATTGAAAAAGAAAAAATTACAAAGCAGCCCTATCAATTAGCAACGTCGGGTGGCCCAGAGGTGGATGGTCTCTTGTCCTTATCAGCATCAGCAGGGGCATTACCCTCTGCAGGGGTGTCCTCTGTCCTCTCAACCAAAGGAGCGTTAACAGGAGTCCCCTGAGAGACAGGATCAGTGCCTTCAGCAGTTGGGGCAGGGTCCTCATCTACGACTGGCTTCGGCCCTGGATCGTGCTCATCAAAGAGTGGGGGTGCAACGTCCACCCCAGCAGCCACGAGAGCCTTAGTCCACCCTTTCTTGAAGTTCAGACGGCTGATATAGCCTATCTGAACTTCAGCGCCCTTATACGCAGCAGCCCAGTCAGAGTTGTACGAGTCCTCCTTAAGGGTGGCTGCCTGGGCTTTCTCCGCCTCCAGTTGCTCGGCCAAAACCCTGTTCTTCTCTTCAAGGTCCATCTTGCTCGTGCACACCAGATCATAAGCCTTCCTCAGCTCGCCTGGCTCCCTGACCGCATCATCTCTCTCGCGAGCAGAATTGACAAGGGCCAGGTCAGATGAAACTCGAGCTGCATCAGCAGCCTTCAGGTCGGCCTCCAGCTGAGAGCCCCTAGCTTCCAGAGCAGATTTTTGTTGTTCCAGCTCACCATTCCTCCTCACCAGCTCGTCGCGAGAGCGATAGAGCACAGTGAAGTCGGTCACAAATTGCAAAGAATAGAGAAGAAATCGAGAAGAAGAAACCATCAAGACTTGTTAAAAGAAAATGATAATTAGTAGAGAACTTTACCAAGGCAAGCCTCTGGCTAGCTTGCAGAGCCAGTTGATCGGACCCCAACGCCCTCTGGCGATCCGCAGGAAGGACTGCTCTCTCGAGCAGCACAGGGGCTAGCTTAGGAGAAGTGGCCACCGAAGCCCCCTCAGGCAAGGCAGATACTGGGACCAGGGCTTGACCTGTTTTGGTCCTCGATTACATCTTCCTCCTCTCCTCCTCCTTTTATCTCTCCCTTCTCTTTCTCTCCTCCACTTTCTTCTTCTCCTCCACCTTCCTCCTCTCCTCCTCCTTTTTCCTCTCCCTCTCTCTCACCTGTTCCTCCTCTCTCCTCTTCTTCTCTTGCTCCTGAGAAGAAGGCCGAGAACCAGTAGCTATGACCCCAGATGGAGACTTCAGTTTCTTGGACCTCTATGCAAGGAGCACGTCATCATCATCGTCATCATCTCTGATCAAATTCTTCCTTGGAGGCATCTCTTCACTAGAACTGGTGGAAGTGCTCGACGATCCTTGAGCTTCAGAATTCTCCTCAGAATTAGAAGAACTGCTACTGACAGATCTCCCTCCACCAAGATTACCGACATGCTCACTTTCAGAGCTCCTCTCCTCTTCGTCCAACTGGATTAGCTCGGTAGTAGTCTCTTCGAGGGAAGCAAACTCTGGAACACTGTCCACAGGTCGTGATATGAAGTTGAAGCCTACGTTCTTATACTCTAACAAGAAAGCGGCAGATCTGGGATGCTCGCCGTCAACCAAAGGCTCTCTGATGTTCCAAGCTTTAACCAACTCAGAAATTCGGACCTCGCTAAGAGCAGGCTCCACGTTCCTTGACCTCACTGTAAAAGAAAATGCAGAAAGGAGTTAGAAAAGTCATAAGTCAGCAAAGATTGAAGCAACAGTACAAATATCTACCTATATATTCTTCCCCATAAAAGGGAACAGTGAATCTTTCAGACCTTGACCCTTCAGATTGGGGAGAGAACTGCCAATTCTTAACAAGAAAACCTTCCTGCCAGTAGTCCTTATGGGAATCAGGTAGATTTACTACCAATACCCTATCAGGGCTCCTAGCTTTGAGGTACAGGACACCAGAACTAGTTCGAGAGAAGGAGTAACAAAAGCAGACCTCGGCAAGCCCTAACCTTGTGCCATACAATTGATTTATCCTATGCACGCCGTTCACTATTTTTCATACATTGGGCGAACATTGTGGAGGTACAATACTAAAATAGCTAAAAAAAATCAAAAACAGATCATTAGGGGGAAAAGTAAGTCCCCCCTGAGAAAGCAACAAAGCATGAATCTAGTGGGCATCCTCTATATCCCTAACATTCCTAGGAGGCGAGGCACAACACTCTATATCCACCCACTCAGGAATGTTATAGAATTTTTTAAATTTCGAGATTGACCTATTTCTAATCTTCGCCATTGGAAAATACAAGAAAAGCTACAAACCAAAGAGAAAATGCAAAGGGCACGAGAGACTTACAAGACAGAAGATTAGGTCAAATGACGAAGAAGCAACGAGAATGGAGATCGAAAGTAGAAGGTACGAAGCGCAAGAGTTCTCAGAAGATAGAAGAGTGCTGGAAAAGGTGAAACGACGAAAAGAAATGAGCCTTATTCAAACAAACCTTCAAAATCTAATCATATCGCACAGTAAGCGAAGCAGCTGCCGCCAGAAATCGACTCTACAGCTCCCGAGGAATTGCAACACGGCTATTATGGCTAATCATTTAAATCTGTTGGGCCCATATGCATGGCACAACAAATTTAGGGGCAATTGTGGGTACCCAAAATTTAGTGCTATAGGCCTGAACGAGTAGCCCAGCCCTAGCGGCCCAAAGTCCAGGCCCCTCATCTTTTGTATTGATCCAATTTCCCCACGATCCCATGAAGGGAAGTTATAGGGGAGCACGATCCCATGAAGGGAAGTTATAGGGAAGATGGCTAATATGGAGAAACCCATCATCTCCACTAACTAACATACACATATATAAATTAAACCCTAGGTCCGGGGAAAAGGACAAGTTGTATTCTCTGTACTCATTCTCCAGAATATTGAGAAATAATACTGACTGCACCACCGTGGACGTAGGCACATCTTTGCTGAACCACGTACATCCGTTGTTGTGTAATTGGCGTTTTATTTTCTTTGTTCTTTCTTGGTCATCACTTCTCTCATATTTATTTGTGTTGCATAATCATTATCTCCACAGACAATTGAAGTGGAATACCTCAGCCAGCCTAAGAAAGTTGTTATCATCAATAAGATTTCGAGTTGGATGGATCCGATCATGCAGTACCTAAAAGAAGATCCCCTTACAGTTAAGAAAAGGATGCGCACATGATACGTGTGAAATATGTTTGTTTCCACATGTAACAAATCAGAAGCTTTATCAACGCTCTTTTTCAGGACATTACCTCTAATATGTGAACTTAGACAATGTCGAGCAGAACCTCTACAAGCTTCATGAAAGGATATATGGGATCCACGCAGGGGGTAGATCGCTAAAGTTTAGGGATATGAAAGAGGGATACTGGTGGCCATATATGCAAAAGGACATAGGATTGACATCATCGTCTCATTTCCCCTCGCGTCTAGTAGTAAGAAGTATTTATTAGTTGGCACATACTACTTCTCTAAATGGGTTGAAGGGGAACCCTTACCAAGCATCCGAGATGTTGATATGAATAATTTTGTATGGAAAAATAAAAATATCATAATGTGGTTTGGCATTCATCGAATTATCATCATAGATAATGGAAATCGATTTGAGAGCATCCTCTTTCAACGCTTCTACGATGAGCATATTATTAGGCATTACTATAGTTCAGTGGCCTACCCCCCCAAAGCAACGGGCAGGCAAAAGATTCCAACAAGAGAGTCCTCGATGGAATCAAAAAGTGTTTGGAAAAAGTTAAGAACGCTTGGGTCGACCAACTCCACCACATTCTCTGGGCATTCTGAATAACACCCAGATAAACAATGGTGGAACCCTTTGCTCTGTCTTACGAAATGGAGGTGGTCATCCCAATGGAAGCAGGTCTCCCAACCATGAAGTCCACCTTAGTCAATTAAGAACTCAACAACAAAGCAACCAGATTAGATCTTGACTTAGATGATAAAAAAAGAGAATTGGCTCTTATAAAACTTGCCTCCTACCAGCAGAAGTTAGACAAGCAATATAACAAGGATGTAAAAGTCAGAGGCTTCAAGGTCAGGGACTATGTACTAAGAAAGATCTGGGTAGTGCTAAAAATCCCTCAAATAGGAAACTTGGTCCATGGGTAGTGCTAAAAATCCCTCAAATAGGAAACTTGGTCCCAACTGGGAAGGCCCATTCAAAGTCATTTGAGATAACTTAATGGAAACCTACCACGTAGATGTAATGAAGGGAAGAGAGGTTCCCCGAGCTTAGAATACAGCCAATCTAAAGAAGTTTTACTTTTAATTTTTTTTAGTTTATAACTAAGCTTACATTGTTTGTTTTAATTTGAAAGTTTCTTTAAGAAGTTGTTTTAAACTTCTCGCATATATATCTATGCCTTGTTTCAAGTGGTGGGCAAATGAGTATTCAATAAAGAAGATTAATAGTTGAATGAGTTGTCTTAAACATATAACTTCTCAATGTGATGACTATATCCTCTCAAATGTCTTATTTTAAGACTGACTAGTTGAGCGATCGTAAACTAACTTTGAACAAAAGGTTTGTTTATGAGACTAAGTGGTCGATCGGCCAACATGAAGAGTTTTGGTAAATAATAAAATATGAACACTGGCTTACAGCCGATGAAAGGCATACTGGGAAATCCTAGGCACCTATGACTAACTAGGTCACAAAAATACTCATTGGGTAACAACCCCACAAACATATGCATTTTTAGTTTTCTGGTTTTAAGCCTAAGGTTATATGTGACAACATCACCAAAAAGGTAAACCAGAAGACCACACATAATATAGGGAAGCAAAAATGCAAAAATTTCCATTAACACTTTTAAGTTATTACAAGGAAATTAAAAGGCAAAAAATTTATAACAAAATGATATATATATATATATATATATATATATATAACAGGATCAATTGTTAGATCAATTGCGTGACCAGTATGGCTCATTCATTGAACTCTGAATTCCAACAGGTGGAATATACAATGCATGAGGAGTAATGGTCGCACTCATATCTTTGATCCTTGATGGCCCCCCAGGACTCACTATGTCGACCAAGTGTTGAGGTCGGTAGAGTTCATGATCTTCATCAAGGTCGTAATCGCCGAGGTACCTCCTTATAAGGTTAATCGGAATGGCATATATTGGGATCTACGAAACATCAAGCTTATAAGGAGGGTCTAACTAATAAAGGAATCATGGGTCATACTAATGCCACAACCCATAATCTTGTGGGACCTTTGCCACTGTGAGGGAAATAATCCAACCATGTTAATAGCCAACAATTAGGGCATCACTTAGGGTAGAATCCATATTGTAAATAGTTTCATCGTAACCATCCATCCATACCTGGAGAGATTGTTTATGGAACTGGAATGTGAGAAGGTTAATTTTCTTGGTCAGAATTTTGATGGTTGATAATTTATTAAGCAAATATCCTTGGTCTTCCGTAGATCTTATGCTGGAATACCTTCCTTTATAGAGATTGAGCCTTGATAGTCACAACCTTGTTATTCAAAGCCTTTAGGGTTTTCTCTAGTTCCTCCCTTAACTGGGTGTTCTCTTCTTCTAAAAAGGGAGAGCCTTCTTCACCTTTCTCGCTTGATTTGGACTTATTGAATCCTTCAAGATCAAACCTCAAATCATTGTTCTCCTTCTTAAGAATAGTAATGACCTCTATGGAATTCACCAGATCATCATGCAGAATGAAATTTTATCTCGAATGAGCAGATTCAATGAAGTTCGGTCTCTCATCAATTCCACTATCTTCGCTCAAAGCAACAAGCTTACATTTGAAGTCGGCCTTCAGATTGGCCAGAGACTCTTTATGGATGTGTTGGGCAGTAATATTCATGTCATAAAAAGCGGCATTATCTACAACTACCTGATGAAAGAGGCAATGAAGATCTAAGTATGCTTTTTTTCTTGAGCAGACACATCAATACCTAAGTGATATTCAAGGTCATCATCCTCATCATCTTCATTATGACCAGTAGTGAATCTTCCATATCTTTATTAAAAGATGCTCTGAGCGGAGACCATTTTTACAAGTCTTACGTTAAACTGCATAAACAAGTTATCAGATATATGAGTTTGTAAAACAAAAGAAAAGACTTGCAAAAATTAGACAAAACGACAACAGTTTAATTAAACTATGAAGTTAATTAAAAAGTATTATAAAGGGGCATGCCCCTATAACATTTAGGAATAAAAAAAATAAAACATTCCCTAGTCTTCTTCTCGACAACCTAGTCAGCAGTCGTCTGATTCTGATCGGCAGCCTTCTTCTCGATAACCTTCTCCTTCTTATTATCATTATCCTTAACCTTTCCCTTAAATTAAGGGGTGAACCTAGATGGTGATCACGGAAGAGGTTTGTCCCCTCACTTATATCGGCCTTAACAAGAGCCTCATCCAACACATTCTTAAAAAATACCTTTTTAAGATATGAAATCTGCATTGCAAAGGATTTGTCCCAGTCGCGGGTAAAGGCATAATCCTTGATCTTCACCACACTAGCCAGGACCTCCTTTTGGACTTAGCTTCAATTCCTTATGTATTGATGAGGCCTCAAACTTAGCATCCTTAGCATGTTTTTTGCCTGTTTGGCAGTAGGCACCACTACAGCAAAATCATCAATATTCATCTGAAGCTCGGTCTTCTTATACTCCAAGCCATTTATTGTTTCTCTGAGCTTTAGTTTCTCAATTGCTTGGGCAGCATTAAGTTTCTGAAAAAACCTTGGAGACATTCCCAGACCCTCAAAAGCCACCTCCACATCAGCAGCAATTTTCTTCAATGCATCATTCCTCTCCAATAATTAATCGTAATCAATCAAAAACTACCAAACAATAAGCAAACAAAGATTAACAATAAGCAAGTAAAAGGGAGAGCAAAAGGAAAAATGATATAAAGACGATCCACTTACAAGGGGGAGGTTGTGATTGGAACGCTCCAATAACCTAGAATGGGGTAAGGCCTAGGAATTTGCTCTATCTATAGAAAAAAATAGACGAATCCAGTCTCGAGCCAGGTTGGGGCGAGCAACAACAAACAAGGCAACACTCTTGCCTTTATCGACAGTCTTTTTCCCCATAATGTCCAATTAGGGAGGGGAGGATAACCCTTCTTCTGCTTCTTTGAAATAGGCTCATGGTTCTTGGAAGTAAAATCCTTTATGTCCACAAGATTAGTGAAACCCTCAACTTCACTTTTATTGCTCGACAGCCGAGCAAGATCTTTCTCTTTGCCCGACGAACGAGAAATGAAAGGGGACTTGGTACCAACGTTTGTAGAGATCAAGTTCGTAACTTTTCTTTTAGCCATGGAACGGGGGAAAATAGTAGAAGGTACCAACAAAATGTCAAGTGGTTCAAAGGAAGATGATGTGACTTCCTCGTTTGATTCATTTAATGCATCCCCTTCTGAGTCCTGAGATGTTGATGCTTCTGGGTCATCCAAGGTAATAAGGATGATTGATGTTTGTTTTATTGGCCTTGTAACAAAATAAGTGGTAGAACTCTTATAATTGAGTAGGAATGTCACCGACCTTGGGTTCTAAACAGTTCCAACTCTCTACTTAATAGGCCAAATCTACCGAAGATCAATAAAGTTAACATCGCTTTCACGAGAAATCTTCTTCTTGCTCTTTGTTGCAAATAAACAAAGAGAAGAGCAAAACAATAGAATCAACCAAGAAAATATCACAAAGATAAGAAAATGGCTTTCTAACCTATTATTTTCCCTCCCTAAAGGAATCTCAATCGTCCATACGCCACACCCTCGGTAAGGGGATAATGTTTCCAATTCTCCATAATCATCCCATTATCCCAATAAACTTTATGTAACACCCCGCCTAATTAAATACCGGGTGGCCAGTCCCATACCAAATTAAAACATAATATACAATTGGCTCATTCTTAGCATCACTGTCGAAAAAATTTACCACTCACCCAATACTCAATTAAGCTGGTGTTAAAAACTTTTCAAATTTTAATTTAACAAAATCCATTTCCAGTTTAAGAATAACACTACACATTTTATTCTACAACACTGATAACCAAATAGATAACACAAAAGAATTTAGATGAAATTGGAATAAACATTACCAAATAATATTAATCCATTACATTAATCCCAACAACATTAAATGCATTCAAATGACACGAACACAATAGTATTTGACCTCGATAGAAAAGATAACTGAATCCTTTGGGCGACATGCCCCAACTAAGAGAATACTGTGAATTAAATGAAGACAGGTGTCTAATCAATAATCCATAGCTCCATAGCTCGTCATAATTCACTAAGGTTGGCGTCCCTGCTGTTGGACACCTGATATAGAAGATACAATAGAAAAGAAAATATGCAAGGAAACGGGTCAGAGCCCGATTGTGAAAATGATTTTTAAAATAGCAAGTATTTAACAAGTGCAATAAATCTTTTATTATCTACATGTTAGACCCAACTCTCACTCGCCATTCTCACCTCTCAACTAGAGTGCACACTTAACGTATTCTATTAACCTCCTAGTTAATGGTTCCTCCTCACTAGTTCCATAATATAATTTCATTCCCATATCATAACCCCGTATGTCCCATACCATACGTTATATAATTCTTCTTATACATCTTTCATTTATGAATTGTTTCTCATTAACATGAAACAAGCTTTTCAATTCTTTAAGAATAAACATTCATTAACTTACTTCAGTTCTTTATCTCAATTTGTATATATATATATATATATATATATATATATATAATACAGCACCCCGAGTCACAGTTGCGGTGCAATGCATTACTCTGCTATCATGTCCCATCATCGCTGGTCGCCGAATAGTGGACAAAAGATTCGGTAAGGATTCCTCGAACCATAAACAACAACACAAACATTGGAGGCGAACATAGTTCTCGTATCCATGGTTCACGCACATACCTACGTACCCACAGTCAGCGGACTTATCAACTCCCCGATAAGTCTTTCATAGACCTATGTTCTCGAGCGACAAATCAAAGATCCCATGGATTCATCAGGATATGACTGCCCTCACGCGCAAACCTCCCGCCGATAGCAAGTAAGCTAGGTATGTCATACACATAATCATTAATCAATCAAATAGGCATAATCATACCTATAATATAATATCAATAAGGTACTCACATAACCCTTAGATTATTCCCATACGTAGCTTTATATCACTTTAATTCCCACATATTAAATTATCATAACTTTACTTCTTAAATTTAGTTACCCTCGAGCCTCACTCATTACTCAAGGTTCAAATAGGTTTTTCCTCAACATATATTCAGTAAGAAGTCACTAATACTCTACTGGTCCATATCGTCATATCTCCCAAATTACTACGAATCAAACTCTCCTTTTAATTAGGGTTAAAACCGATAGTTTCAATTTTCTTACGAACACCTCTTCTTTCACTTAGGATTAAACCCTCTTATATACTTAAGGATACCCAGGTATTATATTCAATCACCCCTACTGGTCCTATATTTAATCATCATGCATACCAATAAGAATCCAACAATTGAATCTAGCAAGCGAAATTCCTTTAAATTAATTATCATTATTCTTTATCAATTAAATCCCAATCAAATTAATCCAAGTCTTCTCAAGGGTCTACTGATATTTTCTAAGTCCCATAATATCCAATTAATAATCACCAAAGATCTACCAAAGTTTTGGGATAAGAATCAACATTAAAAAGAAGCAACTTTAGGAATTCTGGGGAGGTCGATCGATCGATCACTCATGTCACAACCTAGTTTTTCTGCATTTCTGCAACCACGGGTTTAGCCACTTTTATTCATTCTAACCTTCATATGAACATACCAAATGATTTATAATCCTTACTACATGATATACCAACATATATGAACGATTTATAATACTTTAAACATCCTAGAATCATCAAGAGATTGGATTAAAAAGCATGTTTCTCTCCTTATTTCCAGAAAATTATAAACCTAATATCTTCAAGAACACAACCATGGTTTTCAGAATTTCCTCAATATATATAAGATTATTTCGTGGATTATTATCAACCTATAACATGAGTTTGATTCCTATATATTTTCAGTTTCCAGAAAATCCATTAACAACTATATCCTTTCATCTTCCAAACATGAAAATCATCTCTTTTTATAACTATCCTAACATGGAAAATATACGAACTTAAATTGCAAATATCAAACACTTGCCTCTAATGAAGATATGATCCTTTGGTGTAGTATATCTCAGGTGGTTCTCCCTTCTCCGATCAACCTCCGGTGGTGGTTGGTGGTGGTGACCTTTGGTTCTTGGTTCTTCTCCTTCCCAAGTAAACTCTTCTCTTCCCAAGGTCCCTATCATTTTCTCTAGGAAGATGACTTTTTAATTTTGTGTAGAAGAGATGAAATGAACCTACGTACACTAATCTCCAAATATTTATAGTAAGACAAAACCCGAAATCACTATTCATCCCCCTCGTAAAAATGATCAAAATACCCTTTTGGGTTGTCTTTTCATTTCCAAATGAACCAAGACCCAAATCCAACATCCAAATAGACTTTTTCAACCCTTCCGGACGCAACGACATAGTCGAAATGACTATAAGGTCGATAGAAAATAAATTTCCTTTTTAATTTAATAAATTAGTCCCGACACGTCGCATACCGCGTCTGACTAAAAATTCAAATTACCGAATTTATATCACACCGTCATATCAATGAAATCACATTCATATATTACCTAAATATCTTTAAGTAATATTCAGAATCATCCATTTTAATATCCACAATTCGGATAAAACCCAAATGAATTAATTTATAATAAAATCCAATTAATCCATTAATCTAAAATATAACCCATTTTAAAAGTCATTAAAATTACGGGGTATTACACTTTATTGGAATCATGGAGGTTCCTAACCAGGGCTCGGTTATCTACCCTCGTCTTCATGTACATAATGTTCTCAGTGGTCATCACCTAATGGTAACAGTATATAATTTTGATAATTCCAAGATGGGTCCCACATATGTCGTTAATACGATTCACCCCATAACGATCCTCCATGTATTTGGGGCAACTTGGGTTGGAACCACATCAAAGTGTTAACATGACTTCAAAAAGAATTCATTTCGGGGAAGAGTGATCCCACACTAAGCAAAAAAAAATTAAAGGCAACCAATAGCCTTCAGAAAGGGCGTAAAGGTCACAAGAACCCTCAACTAACCCTTTTGATACCCATGGGAGGATTTGATGGTAAAGTTTGATTTTTTTTTCTAGGGGGTTTTCGTCAATAATGTACACCATGGTCAAAAATGACAGCTTAATGAAAGAATTATAAAAGAGAAAGAAAAGAAGATTGATATAGAGAAAGAGTTTTAAAAAGTTCTTATAGGCAGAATGAAGTTAATGAATATCCATCCTTTGAAAGATTGAAGATTTTTTAAACAAACTCGAAAGTGAGGAAAAGAGTGGTAAACGTTGTCTTGTGGTGAAAAACTCCCTCTAGATTCCCCAAAAGCATGATGATTATACGCGCATGTGACGATTATCAAAGCGACGGTTCACCCCCAAAGAAAAAAGTTACATTTACCAACGTGCCCCTAGGCTACTCAACGATCTAAAAATCCTCCAATTTTAAGGATATTTACAAAACTTCCCTTCGACCAACCAATAAAAATAAAGTATTAAGACTTATCAGAGTCAACATCCTACCTATATACAACAAATACAGTGGCCACGAAGCTACCCTGAGATTTGGGGGCAATTGTGGGGGCCATAATTATGGTAGCACATGACCTGCACATGTTCGGCACAAGCCTCCAAGCTTTTTGCGCATCAAGTTAATGGAGAGTAAGTCACGGAAGACTCCCGTCTATCTATCACTTGGAACGATTAAAACTTATAAGAGATAGCTTCGAACTTGTAGTAATAGATGTTAACAGAGCTTGGGACTCTCCTAAACTTTCCTATAAATGTAAACCCACCCCTCATTGAGAAGGTCATATGGAATTTTATCGTTGAGCGATACTATAACTCTATCGGCCAGTTTTCTGACTTAATAAAAGAACAAACCCCGTACCTCGTGAACATAAGCTCATTGCGAAACCACGTATAGCTTGAGCTGTGTGTGTTTTGTCTTATTCTTTCACTACTTTTCTTATTTAGCTTTTGTGCATTGAATACAAACATTATGGATTAAATTCAACTAATTATCCCCCAAGACTGAATTTGCTTGTTGAAGTCTCAAAATCGTTGATTAGTGCTACGATGTTTGAGTCATATTTCTTGTAAAATAGATCGGTTACCATCCCCTACATGTATGTACTAAGGAGAGTCTAAAATTATGTTTTACAAAATAACTCCCAATGATCATCATTTCTTCTATTTTCATTCAACAACTGCAACAAGGTGTTGAATGCCATCATATTTGACCTGAATTTATCTGATTCTCAACTTAGCAATTCGCCTCCTTTTTTCATCTGCATACGGTATTTACATTTATCTAATGGTTGCCTTAAAAAAAGTATAACTAAAATTATTCAAGATGATTATTTTCAGTAATGAGTAGTGGGTGTGGTTTTTATTATTCAGTTTGTAATATTCCCTTAATAATTCTACATACAATCCCTAATCTATGAACTATTTTTTAAACCAATTTACACCTTCCTCTAACTTAGTTGAGCTAAGTAGTTACAAATTGTACGAGATATGTGCGCAATTGACAATGTACACATTGTCCAGGTATGAGGTTGTTTTTTCCAAATATTGTCAATTTCCTACACTCGTGGATAGTTTATTATTTTTTTCCTATCTTTTTATAATTACACTATAGCCTAAAATTACATTTTAAGAATATATATTTAGTTGATGTTCCATATGTGTTAAGAATACATGTGTGTTTTTTAATAAGTACCATTACTAATAGTCATTAAGAAACAACAACTCAATAAACTATTGAGATTTTCCCTGACTAAAAGTTACAAAACAAGATTAAATGCCTCTCATCCATTTTAATAATTTAAACATCCACCCCGTAATACCCACATGCATCCTTTAATAAATTTAAGAAAACCGAAAACATAAATTGGAAGATTGCAATAAAATTTCGTTAGCATGGCTCAAATGACACCCAAACTAATTAACATATGCTCTACCTAACTAACACATTCATTTAACTGTAATATAAGAGAATGACACCTAAATTCAGAGATTCGTAAATAGTTACTGGGTCAGAATGACATTTTCTTCTTTAAAGATTATGATATAAACAAAATACTATACATTAAAATCAATAAATTACGGAGTTCAAACCTCTGTTCCTTATCGACAAAAGTGAATTTCCTTCCCTGGTACATAAGTTTTTGGATGAAATATCTTGATATATAATGGTTGCATAATTAGTGGGAATTAGTTTTAAAGTTAGTGGGACAGTGGCAGTGGCAACTTTAATATTTGTTTTGATCATTATTTTCAGGTAGAGTTGGTCCATGTATCAACAAGGGCATATTCATCATAATGACAATCCACAATCACCCACGTTCTATTTGACTTGCTATATGTGGGACTAACAACTAAATTATTATTGGGTAGGACCGGACATTTACAAATCTCACATAAAAGGACTAAATGCTTGCATGCCCTATTTTATTCTCCTCTTGTGGTAACCTATCAGTATACGAATGTCCAACAAGTGTCAAGTGTGGTTGTTAACTCCATTCTCCACTTGTAACATTCCCCAGCCATCATCAATTGGGGTGCTGATAAGTAAATTTTTTAGGATTTGAATCTTATTTTAGACCTTTTCTTTCCCTTGTTTAGTTTGGAGGACTTAGGGTTTTGTTCCTTCTTGTAGAGGGAACACTGGTGCCTGCCCCCTTCACAATTAATTTGAAGGTGACCTATTTGCATAAAAGGTTATTGTTCTTATTTAACAATGAGTGAAACATTTTTTAAATTTTCTATCGCCTCTTAACAATAATTGTAAGGACACAAATTTCCAATTGAGTCCATTGTAGTTTTCGCTCAATTTTGGACAAAAACGTTTGAGTCATTGCATAGAGTTAATTGATCATCCTTCAAGCCTATGACGGGTTTTTTGAAGACGTAGCGGCCAAGAGTATAAAGCTTCATCAAAATGTCGAGTTTACAGTGCCTCGTTTCTACGTCATCAACATGGTTCCATTGCTCCTAAGGTATGAATGCATTTATATATATATATATATATATATATATATATAGGAGCTTGGAATAATTTATATTGGGTGTACGTTTATTTAAAACTGTTGTTTAATTTCAGAAAGATTTTATTAAAACTTTAATATAAAGTTTCTGGGATAAAAATAGAATTTTTTAACTTTCTGGAAGTTCGTTCGAAGTGTCGTTCGAACGAGTTTGTCGTTCGAACAACAATGTCGTTCGAACGTGTTTGCCAACGAGTTCCCATATTGGTCACTGGAACTTCGTTCGAAATGTCGTTCGAACGAAATGGATGTTCGAACGATATTTCCAACGAGTTTCTAACGAGTTCACACTGGAACTTCGTTAGAAGGCTCGTTCGAAGGAGACTTCGTTCGAACGATAATCTCGTTCGAACGAGATTTGGCGGGAACAGTTATTTGACAGTTTTGAGAAGTTTTTGACCCACTTTCCCACTTCTTTTCCCACTATGCTTGTATGCTTTGTGTATATTTGTTCATTGAGTTCAATCTATATTGTCACATGAGATTATATTCAAATGTGATGAAGTTTGCAATCAATTGAGAACTCCATGAACATGTTTTAAGTGATTGGGTCTAAATTTAATTGTTACTAGTTCACACCCCAACACTTCTGTTTTCATATGACACATTTTTGCCATACGAGTGTGAAAAGCTTATTTTATTTTGTGTCATTTGTGTGTTTATATCTATATGTGTGTACTCGAATCTATAAGGTATTTATTATGTATACATATATTTGATATTTTTATTTGGTCTTTTCCTTGCTTTCTAGTCCATCTATGCTTTAATTCATAATTGGTATCTATCTAGTTGCATTTTTTGTTGATATCGCATGCTTAATACTTCATGTATCATATTGGTATCATTTTCTTGCTTCCTAGTTGGTATCCGTTATTATTTATTGGATTAGTTGTGAATTTTTTGCCCATGTGCTTTAATGTTCTCATCACTTTATGCACAATTACATGTTTTTAGCTTGTTATTCCATTCTATTTATCCATTGCTTAGTTTAGAGGGTGTATAAGCTTTTATTGGGGAAGATAAGTTAATGTTTTGATTCTTTATCCTTTGACTATTCCTGAACAAAAAGGGGAAGAATGATAGAGGGAGAAATGGTATCTATTCTTATTATAATCGAATCTTAGTTTATGGGAGATTTATCTTAGGGGGAGATGTCTTGCTAAGTTGATCATAGTTGATAAAGGGAGATAATTACTTTAGGGGGAGTACTTACTTTACTTGAATTAAATATTTTGATATTCCCTATGCGTGTAATGTGTTTGCTTAAGTGTGCAGGAATTATATTCTAAGTGGCAACTTTCACCGGCAAAGATTTTAATCCTTGGGTTTTTTGAGTCAAGCATTGTAATTTTATTTTGATGGGAGATTTTTGTCAGTCTAGTACAGCTTGACGGCCCTTTAGAATTTTTGTTTGGTTTTTGTCCCGGAATAGCCAAAGGGGGAGATTTGTAAGGACACAAATTTCCAATTGAGTCCTTTGTAGTTTTGGCTCAATTCCGGACAAAAACGTTTGAGTCATAGGATAGAGTTAATTGATCATCCTTCAAGCCTATGATGTGTTTTTTGAAGACGTAGCGGCCAAGAGTATAAAGCTTCATCAAAATTTCGAGTTTACAATGCCTCGTTTCTACGTCATCAACATGGTTCCATTGCTCCTAAGGTATGAATGCATTTTAATATATATATATAGGAGCTTGGAACAATTTATATTGGATGTACGTTTATTTAAAACTGTTGTTTAATTTCAGAAAGATTTTATTAAAACTTTAATATAAAGTATATAAAGTTTCTGGGCTAAAAATAGAATTTTTCAACTTTCTGAAAGTTCGTTCGAAGTGTCGTTCGAACGAGTTTGTCGTTTGAACAAAAATGTCGTTCGAACGAGTTTGCCAACGAGTTCCTATATTGGCCATTGGAACTTCGTTAGAAATGTCGTTCGAACGAAATGGATGTTCGAACGAGATTTCTAACGAGTTCACACTGGAACTTCGTTAGAAGGCTCGTTCGAACGAGACTTTGTTCGAACGATAATCTCGTTCGAACGAGATTTGGCGGGAACAGTTATTTGGCAGGTTTGAGCAGTTTTTAACCCACTTTTCCACTTCTTTTCCCACTATCTTTTGACAGAACTTCTTAAGTGCGAAAATGAACTTTTAATTCTATTCTAACTCCTAGAGACAGTCTTTTAGAGCAAATTCTTCCAAGAAAAGTTCATGGTTTTGAGTGTCTAATTTTTCAAGAATAAATCATTTAACACTCTTATTTTCACCTAAAGTTTATTTATCCAAGTTACTACATATATATATATATATCATTGCTTGAAGTTTGGCACCGGTTTGATCTCTACCATTTCAAGAGAAGTTTGGGTTTGCTTCTAAATCCCATAAATAAGAAGACCTTGTTTTGCTGCGGCATTCTCATGTGGTGAAAGACACCATGTGTGGTTGACGGTGTACCTATGTCTCATTGGTGAAGGCCAAGATTCCGATGGAGCTCCGGGGTTGTCTACTAGGCGGAGATGTTTACAAGAAGAAGCTTCGGGGCTTGAGAGGGATCGAGTCGAGTGTTGTAAGTCTTTTTGTCTTGTAATTTGTAAATCCATACTTAGTGGACTTAAGGCTAGGTTCGTCCGAGGTTGTTTCCCGTTGTGGGTTTTTCCTCGTACATCGCGGCGTAGTAATTTATTGTTTATTTTATCTTTCTATATTCACCTAGAATGCATGCTTAGGTAATTCAAGATAAACTTTGGTTTTAATCACTACATGTTTAATTTGGTGCTAAATTAAATATTGAGTAATGTTTAGTTAATTTAATTCAAGTCATTTAATCTATTTTGATAAAATTGGTTTGGTCTAATTTGTTAAAAAATGAAAATTTTGACTTAGGCAAATTTCTAGGACTTGGGTTAAATTTATTGTGTTTAAGTGAAATCTAATAGTGTGTGTGTATTCCATCCTATTTCACTTCGTTTAATTTAATTTTGAAAAGAAGTTAAAACTTGTTTAAGATTAACCATCTCCGTACGCTTCTGCATCTTTCCATAAAAGGAAATTATTACTTTTTGTGAAGTAAAAAGAATTTTGTTTAAAATTGGGGGCCCTCACGCATTTTCACAAATCTACTAAGGCAAAAAGGGAAGAGAATACAAGAAAACACTAGTATTTGAAATATTTTTTGTATCAAGGTATAAATTTAGTACTAACAAGAAAAAATGTAATGAGACATGATGAAACTTTATAAAGTGCGGGCCATCATCAACTTTGAGGATCTTGTAATCTTCCTTTTTCTCCTCAATATTGCCATCACTAAGAATATTATCAACTGTTATACCATATTTATGAACAGCACGTCATAGTCTGAAGACCTCGGCCCCGGACAAAGAGACATCAGTACAAGAGCTCGACCAGTCATGAGCTCATCTCTATTCCCTGCTTAGGTGGACGACAGTAAGACAAATAGATAGCTTGGAACTTTGGCGATTGGCCAACAACATCCAATCGATTTTTCAAATGGTCAATATGTGATAAATTCCCCGTTTGATGGGCAAAATCCTAAAATAACTCAAGAGGTGATCCACTAATCCAAGTTTCACCCATCTAGCCCATGCTAGCTAACACGTCTATCTCTTCAACAAGGATCACTATAAAGGAAAAAATCCCCCATAGGGAAAGGGGAGACCAATGGATTATGCACTGAAACCTATAATAAAAAAACTCAAACATCTTTATTATCTAAAACCCTAGACATGACTGTATTTTATGGGTTAGATCTAAGAGTGATAAGTCACCATGTGGACGTAGGCCATTTTATAAGGCTGAACCACCTATATCTCAGTGTTAATCCTCTTATCCTCATCCCCTTCTCATTTACATTACATTTCTATCATTTGTTATCTCTGATTGGTTTTCTTCTAGCTAGGATACAAATTGAATTCCATTTTTAGACAATAACAGAATGTCTTCGTCTATAGGAAACATCTAAAGCCTAGTTGTTTCTCACCCAATTCCCGGTTTAAAATTATGAAAAGATTGGATTTCCCCTAAATTCAATTAAACAACCATTTCATTGTATCTACCAGTAACGTCATTTGATTTCTCCCTCAGAATCTCTAAATTATTGTTTTGTCGACAAATTCAGGGTAAATCGTTTCCAAACTCTCTCATTTCTAGCCTAAGCAGTCTTGCATTGCCAAAATCCAAGAAATTCTGCCACACTCTATTTTCCTGTAATTATACTCTGTTTTTCTAGGAATTCTTGCAATAATGGTCGAACATCCAGAAAGAAGTAAGGAAAAATAAGACGCATCACCCTCCACTCCTATTAAAATAGGGGACCTAGATGGATTTATGCGTAGCTTGGTTAAAAGCTAGGAAGCTATGCAAGAAAACATAAGGCAACTCACACAAAGTGTGCTGGACTCACAAAGACGATCAGAATCACCTCCAATCACTCCGGCCTTGGAAAGAAATTTGGGCAAACAAAAAGAAACACCTCCATTTGCCCCCTACCAAGGTAGGAGACAAGGGAGCCGAGGAAAAGATTTAAAAAATCACAAGATATTAAATCTGGGATCTGAGTCCAGTAGATCTACTCGGGCACACGAATCTGAGCTCGAGGAATCGTCCTACCAGTCAGGTAAGACCTCCATTATACGGACTATTGATGATGATGATGATCAAATGTACTCAAAAGAGCGGGTAAGCGCCTTCGAAAGGCTCAGTAAATCACCAGTCTTAAATAGAATGGGAACAAGAGGTGCCCGAGCACATCCGCAGACCGAAGAAGGCACAGGATTTATAGAATGTGGGAGACTGGATCCTAAAAGAGGAAATAGTTTAAAAGGTAAAGCCATAGCATCCAATCGATGCGAGTGAGTCAACCTAAGGGAAGAATGCTCGACGGAGAGTCGCTGACAATCTAATACAATAGTCAAGGAAACTCACCATAGAATGGATCTATCAAGAGAATAGAAGATCGCTTGGGTGATCTCATAAAAATTAAAAATCTCTTGCAGGGGGGTTTTGTTCAATGACCCCATTCATGGCCTCTGTGATTAGTTATCCCGCACCTGCAAAGTTCCTTCCACTTGTAATTCTTCCCAGGTATGAAGGAAAATTAGACCCTATTTTTCACATACATCAATACCAAGTCGCATGTGATATATTCTTTATAGTAGATGAGATTTGCTACAAAGCTTTTTCAACCACTCCCACTAGCCCTCCTCAAATTTGGTATAATGGTTTGTCTATAAGAGAAATCTCAGAGTTTAAATAGCTAGCTGACCTCTTCGTAAATGATTTTTGCTTCGGAGCAAAACTTGAAAAAAAAGGCGGCTCACTTGTTAAGCATCCATCAACGTGAGAATGAAACCACAAGAGAGTACATTAGCAATTTTAACGCCAAAAAATTAGAAGTAGTGGATTATAGTAAAAGGGTGTCCCTGACAGCGATCATGAGTAGATTGTTTCTTGGGAAACTCTTTTGGAACCTAGCCAAAGATCCTTCAAACCACATGGTCAAGTTATTAGCCAAGGCGGGGAAGATCATAAATGTAGAGAAATCCATGGATGCAAAAGAGTTCAGCCATAAAAAATTCGAACAAAGTAGTAGCTCGACAAAGAGAGAAAAGCCCAAAGATATACCTAAAGGGAAGAACGAGAGAAGGCCATATCAAAAGTTCGATGAACATACTCCCCTAATGGTGAAAGTACACCATATCCTTGATGAGATCCGAGGAAATGGTGAATTGAAATGGACAGAAAATTTAAAAACTCCTGGTGGAAGAAGAGTTTTAGAATAAGTTTTACAAAATCCACAAAGACCACGGATATGAAACTCGGGGCTATTTAGCCCTAAAGGATGAAATTAAGACCCTTGTCAAAAGAGGGAAACTCAATAAATACGTGGAGAAAAAGGGTAGACCGGGCCAAACCCATGAATAACAATAAGAGGAGATCAAGATCACCTCATGTTAGGGCTCAAGAGCACAAAAGAGATAGGGAAATAAAAGATAAGGAGGATCTCAATCTCCCAGCACGACCTAAAGAGCCTGTACAAGAGCTGAATATGATCTCTTTCAGATAGAACTTTAGTGCAGGAGGAGATGCTGGCGGAGGTAATGAACCTGCTGAAAGGAAAGCATACCTCAACGAGGAAAGAGCTTATCGCAGTAATAATAATGTCATCATGGTCGCTATCGCAAAGACTCGACCTCATAAGGTCAAAAAAATAGGTTCATGTTAAGGTTCTCTAAGAATGACCTCTCATGGTCACTATATCCTCATGACGATCCATCGGTAACCATCATGATGGTCCATGGAAGAAACGTAAAAAGAATTCTTGTGGACAATGGGAGCTCATCCGATGTAATATTCTATGATATTTTTGAAAGATTAAAATTATCTGATAGAAAGATTAAGTCATATCATCGTCCTTTGATTGGGTTCTAAGGAGAAAAAGTTTACCCGCTAGGTACAGTTGAGTTGGAAGTTGATACAGGGTTGTGTCCAACCTGTAGAATAGAAAAGATAAGATTCTTCGTCCCTAACAAAACATCTCATTGGCTTACAACATCATCTTTGGAAGAGTGGTCCTGAAGAAATTTGAAGCTATAGCCTCTACCATTCACCAATGTCTTATGTTCCCCACCAATTTTGGTGTGGGAGTGGTGAAAAGAAACCAAGTGGAAGCACGCTAGTGCTATTACACCTCAGCTGAAAAAGGGAAAAGGAAAAAGTTAGACCAAACTTATCAGATCGAGACGTTAGATCCTCGAGATGAAGATGGGTTGATAACTAGAGAAATTATTAAAGAAATGGAGCGAGTGATGTCGGATAACGAGCACCCTGAGAAGATAACCGAGATTGGCTCGTCCCTGGACCCAATCCTCAAGAAGCAGGAAGTATACTTCCTCTGAGATAAAAAGAATGTATTTTCTTGGATTCATTAAGATGTGCCTGGAAGAGACCCTACTATAATATGCCACGAGCTCAACATAATAAAGGAAGCTAAGCCAGTTAAACAGTAAAGGCGAGTGTTCTTATAAGAGAAGAATATGGCAATACAAGAAAGATGAGTTCATTGAAGATGTGATGTACCCAAACTGGTTGGAAAATATGGTCATAGTACCAAAGAAGAATGAAAAATGGAGAATGTGCATGGATTTCAAAGATCTGAATAAAATATATCCCAGGGATTATTATCCTTCTCCACGAATAGACCAACTGGTGGATGCAAAAATTGGTAATGAGATGTTGAGCTTCATAGATGCATACTTCGATTATAATCAGATCAAAATAAAGCCAAATGATAAGGAGAAGACATCTTTCATCCCTAGCCGAGATAATTTTTGCCATAATTTTATGCCTTTGGGACTAAAAATGCAGGTGTTACTTACTAGAGGTTGGTAAACAAAGTATTTGAAAAAACAAATAGGAAAGAACATGGAAGTTTATGTGGATGACATGCTGACCAAAAGCATCAAGGCATATGACCACATTAAAAACCGTGGCCAGACATTCGATGAGCTGGAAGAATACCAGTTGAAGCTAAATCTAGCCAAATGAGAATGCGTGTGATATTGATTAAACCAAATTCGCAAATTCTAATTGTAAACTTATTTAATTAGAGTTAATTTTTAAAAAAATTCAATTCAGCTCTAAAATATGCAACTACGTGAGCGAAATCAAACCATCACATACAAAATTGCTGACACACATGTTTTAGAAAAAAAAAACAAAAAGGGAAAACCTTTTATTTCCCTTAATAATACTCACAATGATTGTAAGAAAAATTTGCAATGAATATTCGCAAATACACACAAGAACACGCAATTCTGAATCAGCTCAGGAACACCCACGAGCACACCCTATGACATGCAGTCAACGTCATCCCAGTACCTCCCTCAAGTGGCACCTAGATCAGTAGTAGGTTATCCTCCCTACAAGAGAAACTCCAGCAAAGATATATCTCGGGTTCCAAAAATAATTTACTAAAGCATTTGGAATTTTTGTGAATGGAAAACAAAAGGGTTGAACCCTAAATGAAGAAGACAAAGGTAATCTTATGTTTGCAGTTTATGCAGAAAGAAATTCGTCAGGTCTTCTTTATGAAAACAGAGTGATTTTAACACGCCTTATATAGAAAAGTTGAGTTGGTGTTGTCGCTCGAACAAAGTGTCAAAGTCTCTCGATCGAGGACAGATGTCATTTGAACGACATCACGCGAGATTGCTATGTCATTTGAACAACATTAGCAGGTCGCTCGAATGACCTTAAAAAAATATAAAAAAAATATTTTTCATTTCAAAAATCTGCCTCAATACTTAGAAAAATATTTTAAAGAAAAACAACGCCTCAACACTCAGAAAAAATATCCCAACGTATTAAATGAACCGTTAAGGGATTAATACACATCCTTACCAAAATTCATCTCGCAGAGGCTTTGAATGTTGAAGAACTTTGGTATTTGGATCCGTCTGCATGTATCTTCAAACTTGAACTTTTTTTTCGACAGTTTCTAGCAGTATACGACATACACTAATATAAACAGGACTTATAAACTATGTCCTTACAAATATCCACCTATGTCTATGCCGGTACAAAATAAAACATCAAAATTATCAAATCAAATGCCTATACAAATCTAATACCCTGCTATGAATCCCAAAACTGAAATGGTACTAAAAATGCAAGATAAAAACTTTTCTTCAAAAATCTTCAACATTAAATCTCAAAATTTTCAAGCTTTTCTCATCAGGGTGTGCAACATGATCTTCAATCTTTGTACCTACACACATGAGACAAAGAAAATACATTCGTGACGTATCGAGTTTGAAATGAAATAAACATCACCTCAAAACAAATATCGGATATCAAATGTCTTCCATAATGTAAAACTCCCCCACAATTCGTTCTCCCCCTTTGTATATGTTCGAAATAGACAAGGAAAAGAATTAAAAAAAACATGAAGTGTCACGATCAAACCAAACAACTACTATCATTGAGTGATACTCAAAAGCATTCCACAAACTATTTTTGATTTTTTGATTTTTTCACAGAAAAAATACAAATATCACACACCATGAATTTACACTAAAATAACCAAGTCGTGGAAACGGAATGAAGGGTTGTGACCAAATTCGATAGGAAATCCAATATAATTAAACATAACATATGTGCACGATGAATATATATACTCCTAATGAATGATCTCAAAATTGTCTGTAGTTACTAAATAATGTGAATTCATATGACATCGACTCAATCTAATCGACATATCAAAGTCTAAAATGATTTCTACACCAATAACGTCTAAAACTACGTAATGCTTTCTCAAGACTTTGTCAGGACGTGAAAACTCATTTTTCACATTTTTCCATCCGAACATCCTCATAAATAATGTATCTTTTATTTTTCTCTTGAGCTGATCAATTTTTCTCTCCTTAGAGAAATCCTATTGGCCCCGTTTTTTGAATATTTATCTTTTTATTACCTTTAAAAAAAATCACAGGCTCTTTTAAACGGAGGCTTTCACAGGGAGTTAATTTTGTACTCTCGTAGCCCTTTTTCGTATTCACTCATCATTTTGTTTAAATTTAATTCCTCGCAGTAAACGATTCTTACATGCACTACTTTAATTGTCAAGTTTTATCGCATTTGGTTCGTTTTAAAGACAGGATTGAGATGGAAACACTTCGACTAATATGTGATTTGACAAATGCAATAATCAAACAAATCCGTGCAAGTGTGCATTACAGAAAACTAAGAGTCAGACTCCATACATTATAAAGCGCAAAAATACAATGATGACACATATCACAACACTATCAAACAGTCACATGGATATGGAATGAATTTTTGATTCGGTCATCCTAAATGTGCATCCATAAATGGTGTAAAACAAAATGCAAAACTCTTATCTTTTTCAAAAAAAATTATCAAAATAAAATCTTTTTGGCTTTTTTCAATTTTTCTCAAAAAAAATCTTTTTGTATTTTTCCAAAAAATTTTGAAAACAAAAATCTTTTTGGTTTTTCAAAAAATATATCAAAAATGGAAATTATAAATATAAAAAATGGTACACACTAGCAATAGGCATATAATATTATTTTGAAAATCATTATATGCTAGCAAACAAGTCTAAAACCTCAACCAGTAGGTGCGGTGGAGTTTTCCAAATGTGGTGTCATCTTATTAAAAACATCCATCAAGTCATGTGAAGTTTTGACCAAAAACTTTACCTGATCCCTAATATGTGAAAACTCTCTCGCATAATCATTCCGAGCATCGTGTGTGGGTGCGTGGGTATGAACACGTGCAATAGCAAATCGTGACACGTTACCCAAGTTAAAACAAAACTCCCTAAGGTGTCATTTCTTATTACAATGGGTGAAAACATACACGGGCCTAGGAACACCTCTCTCAAAATGCCTACGGCACACTCTCCTATCAGGTACGGGACGCCTAGGTGGGTTAGGTTGAGAGTCATATGGATCAATCACAAACTCGGGAACTAGATCGGCTTCAATGTGGGAAGTGGATGCACCGTCATGACCAATTCCTAGTCTCTCAAGATTACCCAACTTACAGAATTGACAGATACTACACAACTTAAAGACTACTAAGCCCACTAACTATAAGGCGCAGTTCTTCAAGTCTTCTACAAATACGGCACAGTCCCGCATCGTCCACAGAAAGTAGTCTTCCATCGGCCTCCATCGATTAGACTTCTTCTTCAGCAATAGAGTCTCTGCTCTACAAATTAGCAGTGTTGATGAACTCTACAAGGGTACTTGAACATAGATTGTGCTCCTCTTGATTTGGTAAAGTGATCTCTAAATTTTCAATGAGTTTGAATGAAAAGCGAAAGAATTTGATCAAAAAAAGAACTTTAAAATGGCTTGTAAAGGGATTAAAAAGAGTTCTTTAAAACTCTAATCTCGCATCTCTATTTTTAAGGACGTTTATTGCAAAAGGATAGGCATTAGAGATTTGGATCAGATTTTGATTTAAAAATAAAAACTCGCGCGCTCGTTCGAACTACATGGTACCTCGTTCGAACGGCATACCCTTTTTCGTTCGAATAGGTTTTTCACAAAACTTCGATTGACATTCTAGTGCTTAACCAATAGCTGTCGCTGATATACCCATATATACCCTCCAAACCAGACGACCCCTCAGGGGGGCGACCCTTCATCATGTTCCAGACGACCCCTCAGGGGGGCCGACCCTTCATCATGTTCCAGACGACCCCTCAGGGGGCCGACCCTTCATCATGTTCCCGACGACCCCTCAGGGGGGCGACCCTTCATCATGTTCCAGACGACCCCTCAGGGGGCCGACCCTTCACCATGTTCCAGACGACCCCTCAGGGGGCCGACCCTTCATCAGGTTCCAGACGACCCCTCAGGGGGCCGACCATTCAGCAGGCTCCGGACGACCCCTCAGGGGGCCGACCCTTCAGCAGGCTTCGGACGACCCTCCAAGAGTACGACAGTATGAGGCCTAAATTGGGCCAGACTCACTACCGGAAGGAACTTTGCCCTCGGCCTCGGCTCATAGGCCGAGGGTGACATCATCGCAGCGCGTGATTTGGGAGACGTGTGGAACAGTGCGCATGAGGCTCACATGGCACATGGGAGACCGTTATAACAAAATCACACCCTCACGTGAGGGAATATTATATCATCATTTGGCATCTACAGGTGTCAACAGGGGATTGGCTAGATCATCATTCACATGCACCATGCATACTTGGGGGTACACTACACCCCCCAAGACCTATATATACTTGTCACCTACAACTCTACATCGATCGATAATTGGTAACCCTAGCTAAAACTCTGCTTGTATACACAGTAGAGAGAGAGAGGAGCTTATGTGCATTGTATCCAAGGCCATTAGTGCCCATACTTAGTGGATCACACACTCACAGTGGATGTAGGCCAAATTGGCTGAACCACTATACACCATTGTCTTATTTCCTCTTATACTCATCCCCTTCTACATACTTATACACATATAAATCTCTATGGCTGCCATGGCTACTACTGTTTGAGCTCATTATCATTTATCCGGTGGTGCTAAATCTTAGCATCATCAGTTTGGCGCCGTCTGTGGGAATCGAGAAGACATCTCTTCCTTTGTACAGCTTGACCTCACTGGGCACTCTAGTGGTGAGCCAGCACTCCCCCTGAGAGGAGATGTTTCACCATTGAAAGAGACCCACTAAGGTTCTCAAGCTCACCAGTCTTTTCTTCAGTTCAGCTTTTCATAGCTCAAACACATGGCACCTGAAATGCCACCACCACCACTTCCCCCACCGAATGATGGGGGAAGACCCAGTTCCAGTCAGCCGCCGCCTCAGTCTGAGATGGCTGATGTGGCGGCAGCCTTAAAGTCTCTGGCAGCAAGCCAGCGGATGATGCAGGAGCAGTTCACAGCTCTAAGCCAAAACATACTAAGACCACCAGGGGTTTCACCTGAGATGATTACTCCGGCAGTAGCTCCAGGATAGCATGAGGCCAGGGGACCACCCCAGGCACCACGCAAAGACCTGCCACCCCCTCAGCGGCATAGGGATGTTGCTGACCCCCGGCGTCTACGCCTGGGGAGGCAAGGAAACCCTTGCCCTGAGGACAGGTATGACGATCTGGAGGGAGAGGAGGCCCCAATAGAATGCTGGGAACCGTATGAGGTCTCCAACAATACTGTACGACCTCTTTAGGATAGTAGAGGAAAGTGCGGGAGACCAAACCCTGATGATCGCCTGAGAGGCTCTGCTTTTGATCGCTTGAGCAGGGGGTCAGCCTTTGAGAGGCTGGGCCCAGTAAATGACCTGCGGGAAAAATTGTCCAGGTCAAGAAGTGTTGCGAGGTCCAGGAGGGAGGCAGCAGATGGCCGACCCCAAGGACGGGATGACGGCCAAAGGGAAGTAAACAGCCGACACAGGCCTGCCGCAGCAGAACCCTCCGTCCACCTTAAAGAGGCGGCAGGGGATAACATCGGCCAAGACGACCCTGTGAGGCCCTGGAATGACTCAATCCAGCGACTAGAGGATAAGATTGGTGATATACTGAAGAGCCGGGACCGTCTTCAGAAGGGATACACCATAGGCTCACCCTTTGTGGCGAAGATAGTCAACTTCCCTACGCCATCAAGGTTCAAGCCACCTGAGGTCACCCCAAGATACGACGGGAGCACCAACCCTGTCCACCATGTCGAGATGTATCAATCAGTAGCAGACATATACTCTATCTCAGATGAGATGAGGTGTCGTGACTTTTCTGGTACCCTGACAGGGGATGCACATGTCTGGTACACGTCTCTTCCAAAAAATTCCATTGAAAACTTTAAGCAGTTGGCAGACCTGTTCATCCACAACTTTTACTTTGGGGTAAGGCCACAGAAGAAGACCACCCACCTGCTCTATGTTAAGCAGGGGAAGAGTGAGAGCCTGAGGGACTACATAGCCAGATTCAATAAGGAGAAGCTGAAGGTGGAAGACTATGAGGAGAGCATAGCTATGACAGCCCTGATTGGAGGACTCCAAAGGGGGAAACTGTTATGGAAGCTTGCTGAAGACCCTCCGAGGAAGATGGATGAATTGCTGTCGACAGCAGGGAAGGTGATGAACGCCGAAGAGGCGATGGCCGCAAAATATGAAGACGAAAAAGGAGGTGCTAGTGGGGGTAAATACCCTAAGAAGAACAAAGAGGGAAAGAAGAGGTCCACAGATGACAAGTTCGCTGGTTACACCCCTCTAACGGTCAGCTGTGAACAGATTCTCAATGAGATAAAGAGTGACCGGTCCCTGAAGTGGCCTGAGAAGCTGAGGGCAGCCCCCAGCAAGAGGAATAAGAACCTGTGGTGTGAATTTCACCAAGACCACGGCCACGTAACAGACAAATGCTTTGCTCTGAAAGATGAGATTGAGAAGATGCTAAAAGAAGGGAAGCTCAGAAAGTACATCGACAAAGGTGCCTTCAAGAGGGGCCGAGGGGACGACCCTAGAAAGAAGCGAGGCGATGCATGTAGAGAAGGTCCTCAAAAAAGAGGGGACGACCCTTCTGATGATGAGGACGACCCTGACCTCCCTCCGAGAGACGACCACGGCCCTGTCAAGAGGCTTAATATGATCTCGCTCGGAGTGGGAATGATCTCCGAGGGTCTAGCAGGAGGAGGGTCTGAGGTTGCTGACAGGAAGGCCCATGTGGCTGAGACCAAGGCAGTGACGAAGACGGTACACTCAACCTCTCTAGAGGTCAAGTCAGAAAAGAGGAAGAAGGTTGATATGGACACTCTGATAGTGGGATTTTCAAGAATGGACTTCAAAGGCCTCTTGGCCCCACATGATGACCCTCTCGTCATCACTACCAGGGTGCACGGGTGTGAAGTACCGAGGATCTTGGTAGATGGGGGTAGCTCTGCAGATGTGATGTTTTGGCCATGCTTCAAAGCCTTAGGCCTCAGCCGTGCTAGACTCGTCCCATACCATCATCCATTGATTGGGTTCAGTGGGGAAAAGGTTCATCCCCTTGGAGTGTATGAGGCTGATGTCAGGATGGGGGACGAATGGCCGAGATGGCTCACCAAGAAGGTCAGTTTCTTTGTGATGGATGAGCATGTGTTTTCGGCCTACAACATCATACTGGGGCGTGTGGACCTCAAGAGGTTTGAAGCTGTGCCGTCTATGGTCCAAAAGATGATCAAATTTCCTACCCCTTACGGGGTGGGGGAAGTTCAGGGAGACCAGACGACAGTGCGAGAATGTTACTACAACTCCGCTGAAGAAAGGGAGGCACACAAGAGGGCTACGACCACTTACAATATTGATACCCTAGACCCCAGGGATGAGACGAAGCTAAAGAAAGGAGAGGCCGCGGAAGAGGTAGAATCCATCATCCTCGATGAGGATGACCCGGAAAAAATCGTCCAAGTCGGTAAGTCTCTGAAGCCCAACATCAAGGAAGACCTCATTAAACTGTTGAGGAGACGACGAAGCGTCTTTGCATGGAGTCATGTAGATATGTCGGGGATTGACCCTGAAATCATGTGCCATAAGCTCAATGTGGTAGAGGGAGTGAAGCCAGTAAAGTAGAAGAGGAGAATTTACTCTAGAGAAAAGTATGAGGTCATCGGGGACGAGGTCAAAAAATTAGAAGACGCTGAATTTATCAGAGAGGTCATCTACCCTGAATGGCTGTCCAATGCAGTCATTGTCCCAAAGGCCAACGGGAAGTGGAGAATGTGTGTGGACTTCACAGACCTCAACAAGCACTGTCCCAAAAACAGCTTCCCTCTCCCCCGCATTGACCAGATGGTAGACGCTACCGCAGGCCATGAGCTCATGAGCTTCATGGATGCCTATTCAGGGTATAACCAGATCTTCATGAACTCTGAGGACTCGAAGAGGACAGCCTTCATCACTGACAAGGGGACATACTGTTATAGGGTCATGCCCTTTGGCCTAAAAAATGCGGGGGCAACGTACCAGCGCCTCGTAAATAAAATGTTTGAAGACCAAATTGGGAAGTCTATGGAGGTCTATGTAGATGACATGCTGACTAAGAGTCTGAAGGCAGAGGATCATGTGGTAGACCTGGAGAGAATCTTTAATACAATGGACAAATAGCAAGGGAGAGGATCATGTGGTATACCTCGCCGTCTCAGAGTCGGCCATCAGTGCAGCCATTGTGAGAGACGAAGATGGGATACAGAAGCCTGTGTATTTTAACAGCAAGGCACTCCAGGGGGTAGAGCAAAGATATCCAAGGATGGAGAAGTTGGCCTACGCCTTGATCCATGCCTCAAGGAAGATGAATCCGTACTTCCAGTCACACACAATGGTCATCCTCACCGACTCTCCTCTTAGGCAGGTCCTACACAAGCCAGAAAAATCAGGCAGGCTAATGGCCTGGGCTATAGAGCTGGGGGAGTTTGACATTGTGTATCAGCCCAGGACGGCCATTAAGGGGCAAGCGCTGGCGGATTTCGTGGCTGAGTTTACTTGGGAAGGTGATGAAGCCGAGGGTGAGACCCTTGGGAAGACAGATACACAATAAGACAGGCCCACCGACACACCCGCAGATAAGGCTGAGACGAGCACCGCTAGAAGGAAAGTGGTTGAAAACGAAGAGGGAAGATATCTCTTTAGACAGGGGTCACTCACCGAGGGAAGTTTCTCAGAAGAACGCACCGTGTGGAGTCTCTTCGTCGACGGGTCCTCTTGCGAAAGCGAGAGCGGAGCTGGGTTAATAGTATCAGCACCCGACGGCACAGACATTGAGTACGCCCTGAGGTTCAATTTTAAGGCCTCCAACAATGAGGCTGAATATGAGGCCTTGGTAGCAGGCCTCTCCTTAGCTAAGTCTCTTAGTGTCGGCCAGATTTTGGTCCATAGTGATTCGAGGCTAGTAGTGAATCAGATACTAGGAGCCTATGAGGCCAAGGACGAGAGGATGGCTAGGTACCTTGAGAAGGTGAGGTCGATACTGAAGGGCTTCAGAGAAGTTAAATTAAAGAGGATACCTAGGCTTGACAATGGCCGTGCTGATGCCCTTGCTAGGTTGGCCTTGGCAACGAGGACAGACATCAGGAGGACGGTCCCAGTCGAAATTTTGCTTCGACCAACTATTGAAGACGCTGAGGGAACACTTAGCAATTGCCTAAATGTTTCTCAGGAAGCTTCGTGGATGGACCCTCTGATCAGGTACATTAAAGAGGGGGAGATGCCAGAAGCAAGGCAAGAAAAGAAGAAGCTGAGGTACAGGGCTGCAAAATTCACTGTCATCGAAGACACCTTGTACAAAAAGGGGTTTTTGCTCCCCTTACTTAGGTGTGTGCATCCCTCAGAAGTCCCTTCCATTTTGCAAGATGTGCACGAAGGATCGTGCTCAAGCCACATCGGGGGCAGATCCTTAGCGAAGAGGGTGATCACCCAGGGGTACTGGTGGCCGACCTTGGGGAAAGATGCAGCGGCATATGTAAGAAAGTGTGACAAATGTCAAAGATTTGCCACCATCCCTCACCAGCCCCATCAGCCTCTTACTTTCATTACATCCCCATGGCCATTTGCAGTATGGGGAATTGACCTAGTAGGACCCTTGCCTAGGGCCGTCAATAACTACCGGTTCCTCATCGTAGCCACTGACTATTTTTCAAAATGGGTGGAAGCGGAGCCGATGGTGACGATCACAGAGCAGAAGACCTTCCAGTTCATCTGGAAAAATATTATATGCAGATATGGTCTCCCCAACACCCTCATCTCGGATAACGGGACTCAGTTCAAGAATACCTCTCTACAGAAGTACTGTGAAAGGGTGAGTATCAAACAATTTTTCTCCACCCCAGGCCGACCTCAGGCCAATGGGAAAACAGAAGTTACAAACAGGACAATCCTATATGGAATCAAGAAGAGGCTTGAGGAGGCAAAAGGAAGATGGGTCGAGGAGTTATATGTCGTGCTATGGGCATACAGGATGACAGTGAAGACCTCTACCGGAGAGACCCCATTCATGCTAGCTTATGGCTCAGAAGCCGTCATCCCCACCGAGATTGAGTTTCCTACGCATAGAGTCCAAATGTATGACCCCCAGAGAAATGTGGAAGAGAGGAGACTCGACTTAGACCTGATTGAGGAAAGGAGGGAGGACGCTGAGATAAGGCAGGCAGCCTACCAGCAGAGAACCGCAAGGTTTTACAATCAGAGAGTGAAATAGAGGCCTATCGCAGTGGGGGACTTGGTCCTCAATAAGACTTGGTAAAATCCCAACAAGCTCCATCCTAATTGGCATGGCCCATATAGGGTCATCGATGAAGTCGTCCCTGGGACCTATAGACTAGAAAACCTAGAAGGGGAACCTTTTTCCAACCCCCGGAATGCAGATCATTTGAAGAAATTCTATCAATAGTGTTGTAAGGTCTTGATAGACCATAATTGTCATAAGAGTTGCTCCAACAGAACACTTGGAAAAATAATGAGAAATATATGTGCTTCCCCTCATCATGTGGTTATCAGTTCTAGTACGCATGGAAACATCTACAGAGAACCACCCTCGGCTATAATAAGGGCCAGTGGAGGGGACGACCCCACCACTGTCCTCAAGAAAGACGAGGGAAAACTTTGTTAAAAACCATTAATTTGGTAAGTTGAACCCTCGGCTATAATGAGGGCCAGTGGAGGGGACGACCCCACCACTTTCCTCAAGAAAGACGAGGGAAAACTTTGTTAAAAACCATTAATTTGGTAAGTTGAACCCTCGGCTATAATGAGGGTCAATGGAGGGGACGACCCCACCACTGTCCTCAAGAAAGACGAGGGAAAACTTTGTTAAAAACCAGTAATTTGGTAAGTTGAACCCTCGGCTATAATGAGGGCCAGTGGAGGGGACGACCCCACCACTGTCCTCAAGAAGGACGAGGGAAAACTTTGTTAAAAACCATTAATTTGGTAAGTTGAACCCTCGGGTATAATGAGGGTCAGTGGAGGGGACGACCCCACCACTGTCCTCAATAAAGATGAGGGAATACTTGTTTAAAAACATTTGTTTGGTGATTTGATCCCTCGGCTATAATGACGGTCAGTGGAGGGGACGACCCCACCACTGTGCTCAAGAAAGACGAGGGAAAATATTAAAACCATTAATTTGGCAAGTTGAACCCTCGGCTATAATGAGGTTCAGTGGAGGGGACGACCCCACCACTGTCCTCAAGAAAGACGAGGAAAAAACTTCATTAAAAACCATTAGTTTGGTAATTTGATCCCCCGGCTACAATGAGCGCCAGTGGAGGGGACGACCCCACCACTGTCCCCAAGAAAGACGAGGGAGAGGTTAATGATTACACAAAAAAAAACTCACAAAGCAAACCATACAAAAGGCAAGTAAGGAAGACAGCAAAGGAGACGATAGTATTAATGAAATATCAAGTGTTCTACAAGTAGAGTACAAAAATGCTAATTACATCAAGAGGGTATGGGCTACAGACAGTCACCCTATGGAACAGCATCAGAGGGCAGGGCCTCAACATCTATAAGAGAGGTTTCCTCTGTGACTATGACAGGCTGAGCCTCAGACGTGTCTGTGCCTTCTGCATGTTGGGATTCCACCTAGGTCAGAGCCTCGGCGATCAGAGGGTCGTCCAGTTGGACTGCTTCAAGGGACGGGCGGACCGAAGAGACGACGTCGCCAAACTTGAGGATGACCCACCGACAGGCCGTCCTTATCCCTCTCTCCAAGTACTCAAGGCCGAAACCTTGGAACTCATCTGAGAGTTTATAGGCTTCAACAGCATCGGCCTCGGCTTTCTTCACAGCCTCAGACAGCTCAATCTTAAACTGGGCCTCTCGATGGGTCATGGCTTCATCCTTCTCCTTCAAAAGCAAGTCTCCAGCCTTCAGATCCTCATCATGCTGCCTCGTCAGCTCATCCATAATTCGTGCATGCTCAGTTCTGGAACTCTCTAACTCAGCTTTTTCAGTATCTAAGTCAGCCTGCAGGTCGGCCTCATGCTGGATGGCCCTTTCGGCGTCATGGAATTTCTCCTGATTTTCAGCAATCCATTTTGTTGCCGAGGTAAAGGCGCACACAGACTGCACAAGAAAAATAAATAGATGTCAAAAGTCCGAGGAAACAGTTGGTGAAAGAATGAAATTAAAGAAGTGGATAAAGACCAATACCTGTGCAAGGGCGTGCAGACCATAACCGTACACTTTGGCAGGAGGCATCTTTGACAGGAACTCATAATCAGCGGCCGAGGGAGCAGAAAACATTGAGGCCTTGGCTGCCCTCAAGTTTGCAATGAGTGATGAGGGCTCGGCCCTCAGATGTGCCAAGTTCTGAGACCAGAAAGCCCCCATGCTAGAAGAGGAGGCGGTTCCCTCAGACCCCTCAACCCTTGCCCTCGTCCGTGATCTTGGCCGAGGGTCTACGGGGGTCTCGAGCTCTTTCCTTTTCTGCGTACCGACGGTCGGCTCAGCAGGGGTCGGCCCTACGTCCTGTGTCTTCCTCGGAGCCTGCTGAGGCTCCTTTCCTTTCTTCCTTGCCAAGCCTGATAATAAGCTGGGAGCAGTCATTTCCTGAAGATAGTCTGATATACCTGCAGGACGACCTGGAAAGAGGACGACACGTCAGAAAAATGCAGAGATAAAGAGGAAACACTTGAAAAATAAGTAAAGAATGGAAAACGTTCAGTATAACTCACATAGTTCTGTCAGAGGGCCGACCCTCAGACCAGCTTCTTTGAGGAACCGGGGGGTCATCAAATCTTCAAATTTTGCAAGCTCACCACCTCTCCCTCGTCCCCTCAGATACTCAACGATGTCCTTCTCCTCCAGACTAAGTCTGGGGTCTGACCTGGACTTCATTGAAGGGTTAGACCATCTTCTGGGGACCCTCGGACCATCGGCTACAAGTTGAGCCTCGGCGGTGAACTCCCACTCCCCAGAGATAAATAAGAATCTCTTCTTCCAATCGTGGTTGGAGGTTTGTGCCACGTGGAGAAGTTTTTTCTCAGACCTCCTCGCCCCTAGATGATAGTACCCAGGCTGTTTGGACGAGGAGGTGATATTGTAGCAGGCCAAGAATACGTCAGCCGAGGGCTCATCAGTGAAAGCATTCTTCCACGGGGAGATGTAGCCCAGGATCGCCCTCCAAGAGTCAGGAGGAAGCTGAGAGGGGGTAACACCAAGGGCTGACAAGATATCTATGATGGCAGGATGCAGAGGGAATCTGACACCAACCTTGAACATTTGTTCGTATACTGCAACCTCTCCCTCTTCACCCTCGAAGACCCTCTCAGACTCAGAGGGAACCCTCATAGTTATATTGGGGGACACTCCATAGGCATGCCTCCATATCAAGAGGTCGCGATCCCTAACGGAGGAGATATAGGACGAGGCATGGGAGGTATCAACCTGGTCATCTGTATCATCGCCCTCGTACTTGATCCCCTCTCCCTCGGCCTCGTCATCTGCCAGAGGGCTGTGGGGAAAGGCCATCTGGAAGGCATGTGGAGATAGGGTTGTCACAGGGACAGCCTCGGTGGGGACCATACCCTCGGCATCTCGGCCTGGGCTTAGGTCAGATGTCTCTCTCCTACCAGAAGGTCCAGTGCCAGTTGGCGAAGATGCTCTCTCGTCCATCTCACTTGAATGACACTCGGCTGGACGATGGGACGACCCACAAGACTCAGATGGTTCAAATGGTTTTATTGTGGCAAGAGGAATAGGAAAGATGGGTTGTACCCAATTAGGGTCGGCCCCTCGTCTTTTCTCTTCCTCTTCCTCTATTCGTCTGATCTCTGCAAAGAGCTTCTCTCTCAAGGATGGGAATTCAGATGCTAAACTATAAAGCCTCCTAAGCATTAAAGGGAGGACCATACACTTAGAGAATTTAACTAAACTTAGCTACAAACAAGTTGGCAGTTGACCAGATTGGACTTTTGGATTGAAAAAAAGGAATTCAAGGGTTTTGATCAAGAACACTCAAGAACCAGTTGCCGGAGAAGACACCGAAAAAAGTTATGAGACAACCCAAGGAAAATGCAGCCCTACGAGCCTAAAAAGCAAACAGAAATGAAGATAAAAGAGAGCGCTGGGGCAAAGGTATTACCTGATAAAGAGAGAGCAAGACTGCTAAAGTTGCTAAGCTCGAAGGATCGAAGACTGCAGAAATGGCAATGAAGACTGGTGAAAGGCTAGAGAGAGAGAGCTTGGGCGTGAAGAAGAAGAAGAAGAGAAGAAAGAGAGTTCAAAAATCTCTTAAATACCTTAGTAATGAATGGGCCCATTAACCAAGGCAGGGCACAGCCCACGAGGAAGGCATCATTAGGGAACAAAGCCCCAGGAAAAGTATGCAGCGACCATGCCTTGGAAACCGGAACAACAATGAGTATCTGCCCAGGTGTCACTCACCTAACTGATCATACACACATCTTAATTACAACACTATCCCTCAGCCATCTCAACAGCACCTATGGCTAAGGGGATGGGGGGTGATTGATATACCCATATATACCCTCCAAACCGGACGACCCCTCAGGGGGTCGACCCTTCATCATGTTCCAGACGACCCCTCAGGGGGGGCGACCCTTCATCATGTTCCAGACGACCCCTCAGGGGGCCGACCCTTCATCATGTTCCAGACGACCCCTCAGGGGGGCCGACCCTTCATCATTTTCCAGACGACCTCTCAGGGGGCCGACCCTTCATCATGTTCCTGACGACCCCTCAGGGGGGCCAACCCTTCATCATGTTCCAGACGACCCCGCAGGGGGCCGACCCTTCATCATGTTCCAGACGACCCCTCAGGGGGGTCAACCCTTCACTGAGGGGCCGACCCTTCACCATGTTCCAGACGACCCCTTAGGGGGCCGACCATTCAGCAACCTCCGGACGACCCCTCAGGGGGCCGACCCTTCAGCAGGCTCCGGATGACCCTCCGAGGGTACGACAGTACGAGGCCTAAATTGGTCCAGACTCACTACCGGAAGGAACTTTGCCCTCGGCCTCGGCTCATAGGTCGAGGGTGACATCATCGCAGTGCGTGGTTTGGGAGACGCGTGGAACAGTGCGCGTGAGGCTCACATGGCACATGGGAGACCGTTATAACAAAATAACACCCTCACGTGAGGGAATATTATGTCATCATTTGGCATCTACAGGTGTCAACAGGGGATTGGCTAGATCATCATTCACATGCACCATGCATACTTGGGGGGTACACTACACCCCCCCAAGACCTATATATACTTGTCACCTACAACCCTACATCGATCGATAATTGGTAACCCTAGCTAAAACTCTGCTTGTACACACAGTAGAGAGAGAGAGGAGCTTATGTGCATTGTATCCAAGGCCATTAGTGCCCATACTTAGTGGATCACACACTCACAGTGGATGTAGGCCAAATTGGCTGAACCACTATACACCATTGTCTTATTTCCTCTTATACTCATCCCCTTCTACATACTTATACACATATACATCTCTATGGCTGCCATGGCTACTACTGTTTGAGCTCATTATCATTTATCCGGTGGTGCTAAATCTTAGCATCATCAGTCGCTTTAAATCTCGTTCCAACGTGGAAACTCATTCTAACGACGCACCCAATCTCGTTTGAACGACATCCAATGAAACTTCAAACGACATTCCAGAACTGAGCAAAAGGCAACATTCCAGATTTCATTCAAATGATGGCGTCTCATTCTAACGACACTGTGTAAACTGGTTTGAATGAATTGTCAAACTCATTCTATCGAGCTGTCAAAATTTTCAAAAAAAACTTTTAAAAATAATTTTAAACATTTTGAAAACTTTTAATGAAAACTCTAATTATAAAAATCCTCTGGATAAATAAATACTTTACCAAACTACCTCATAACTCTTCAAAATATTGTTAAGACGAATGATCTTCACTCTAGTTCGAATGCGTGGACGTAGTTATGAAGGTGCAGTGGTGTGTAACGGGATAAGCTAAATAAAAACTAAATTGAGTAATTATGAAACTTCCTCTTACAAATCCCCCCCTTTGGCTATTCCGATAAAAAACACAAACCGAAGGCAAATTGCCCCCTAAAACTCTTAAAACTAATGCCCTCCCAAATTAATAAACGAAAATGCATAAATTTGTAAGTCTTCATCGTGTGCGGTCCAAAAAATCATCATCAAGGCGGAATGACCTACACACATGAGACAAAAGAAATATCGTGATGCATACGAGTTTTTCAAAAAAAAAAAACTTCCCCTCAATTTATTCTCCCCAACTTCATTCATAACAGACAAATGTGTATAATCTAATCATGAATAATAAGCATCACATGAAGAGGTAAAGATATCATCACAAAGATAATCAATAAACACAGGTAATGATAATCTAAAAAGGCATGATATGTTTCTCCCCTCATCAAACAACTGTTTTTGAAGTTTTTCATTTTTTTTAAATATATGTACAAAAACATTGTCACCATGGAATAACACTAAAATTTTCAAATCGTGAAAACGAAATGTAATTGTGTGGACATTTTCCATGGGCAAGCCAACATAAGCATTCATAACATAGATGCACGAAGTCATGAAACATTTCTCAAGAAAGAACTCAATTTCAACCTTAGGTATAAAATGTTAAACTTAACTGAAATTGACTCGACCTATGAAATATGCCATGAATTTAAATTATTCTCAGAACAATTACACCAAACTATTTAATTATATTCAAAAAAGTCCGTTGTGCAAACCCAATGATCTTCAACTTTATAACTCCCTCCAAATCTCACATATATAAGAATTCACTCTCAAATATTTTAAAGAAATCACAGTCCTCGTATGTAGCGAAGCATCAATGAATATAAAAAAAATGGCCTTAGCCCTTTTATTTTTGTGTGTCGTTAATATTTTTAGGCTCATTTTGTAAATGGTGGCATTTAATGCAAAGAGATTTTTTCTCTTTCGTGTGTAACAATATTTTTTTGGGAAACGAAATCGAGCAATGGTTCTTGCAAGAAAATCTTATCTCTTTTCACATTTGGATCATTATTAAGAAGGATTGAGATGAGAACATCGTATTTGATACATGATAATTAAGTACGATGTTCAAAAAGTTTGTTCACGTGTGAAGTAAGGGTGACAAAGAATCTAACATTTAGAAAGTAATCATCAATGATCAATGAAATATTATCCACACATTATTAAGCACGCTAACGAAACAAATCCATGTCTCAAAGCACTATAAAAAAAGTCACATAAATGGATGGAGTATAGGGGTGATCCGAATATCTTAAATGTTCATGAATATAAGGTGAAAAATCGAAAGTATAAAATTTTTTTGTCTTTTTCTAAAATTTTATCTAAATAAAATTTTTTCGATTTTTCAATCTTTATTTTTAAACCCAAAAACTTTTTGGAGTTTTTCAAAATATATCAAAGAGAAAAACATATAAATACGAAGATAATATAATCTAGCAATGGGGATCTATGATATGAACATGATAGTCACCCTATTCTAGAAACGAGTCTCAACCTCAATCATTAGGCTCGGAGGAGTTCTCAATTAAGAAGCCATCATATGAAATTGCTCCATCAAGCATTGTTAAGTCTTGACTAAATACTCTACTTTCTCTCTAAAACTCTCAAAATATCCATGGTGATGTGCAGAACCATATGGAGTAGCATGGGTGGGAGTGCGTACGGTAACATATGTAGGAACTCGAGTGGGAGCATACAGGAGAACACGCATGTGAGAAACTCTCCCTAACTTAAAGTAAAACTCTTTAAGGTGACCTCTTGTTTTCAATGGGAATAAATATAAACGGACTTGGATCCACCTTGCTCAATACGTCTAGGACAAGCTCTCCTAGGTAGGTTTGGTCTTCTTAGTGGGTTAGGACGAGGGCTATAAGGATTCATTACAAACTCGAGAATCGGCTCAGGTGCGACATGGAAAGTGGATGCACCATCATAACCTATTCCTTGCCTCTCAATGTTACCTAATGCGGGATCGAGGAGCATATTTCCAACCTTATTAGATGTGTCCTCTAAAGTGACCTTGACCTCCCGAGAACGTTCGAGATCAATCTCGAGTTGGGATACAAGGCCTTCAAGTTTCTCACAAGTCTCCTATGAATCTTATAGATATCTCGTAAGACTAGCCACATTGTTGGTCAAATCGATCTTCTCGCTACCTACAGTAATCAACTGCTCACATAAAAAAAAACTTTCACCTTCTCGAGTTGACTCACCAACGCTTCACACTCTCTCAAAACATTCACCTCTTTCTCTAAATCAGACACCCTAAGAGATAAATTTTTATTAACCTTTTACATTTTTGAAGTCCCAGTGTAAACTTCACAAAGGCTTTTTGGAGTCCACCTTTTCCCTCACTCATATTACCTTCCTCACTCTCACTCTCTCCATAATGATTCAAAACATTGTTAATCTTTCACATTTAGAAATGTCCTCATCGGTGTGGGACAAACTAGAAGTACTCACGTTACTGGCTATGAATTCGAGACACAGTTCAAGCGGTGATTCGTCCCTGGAATTCACCGACTCGACGTCCTTATCGCTAAAAGAGGCCTTATGTTCAACTTTCTTTCCCGGTCTCTTTAGCCTAGTGGGACATTCATGTGACTTGTGACCTTTTCCCTCACATTCATAACATCTCACCTCATCTTTATCACAAACATTCTTGTCCTCATTTCCATTTTTATTTTTCTTAAAACCATTTTCTTTGGAAGAATTTTCTTTGTCAAATTTGAGAAATTTTAATAAATATTTTACAAATAAGGCAAGATCATAAAGTTTAAAATCAAACTTGGATTCGGAATCATAAAACTATCCCTTTTTCTTTTTGGATTGGACTTTCAAAGCTACCCCTATATCCTTTTTCTATTGAGTTTTGGGGAACATATCAATTTCATAAATTTGAAGGTATCCTATGAGTTCTTCTAACCTAAGAGTATATAATATTCCCAAGGAATTGAGGACAGTGACTTAAGGGATAAAAAGGGTCAAAAATGATCTCAAAATCTTTTTCACAGCTCTTGTCTCAGGAATTTTCTCACCTAAATTAAAACTAGAGTCAATGATTTCAGACAATCGTCCATAAAATTCATTAAAAGACTAGGACTCTAGAATGGTAATAGTCTCAAATTGTGTAGTGATGTTTCTAAGCTTAGAAGCTTTAACAGCATTGGTCCCCTCGTGAGTGAGCTAGAGGATATCCCTAGCTTTCTTAGAGGTGATGCACGTCATGATGCAACGGAACTCATCAGGAATGACGGAAATGGTACTTAAATCGCATAAGTTAAAATTAATCTATTTAAAATCATCTTTTGTCCAAGCAGAGACAGATTTATGACTTTCGACATTGTCGTTGGTCACAGTGGGTGGTTTCCACCCTCTTTCACAAATAAGCCAGACTCTTTCATCACTAGATTTTAAAGCAGATCCCATCCTAGCTTTTCAGTATGCATAATTTGACCCATCAAAAATAGGCATCCTATTATATAAATTATCCATAAAACCCAAATTTTTAAAGATCTCCAATTTAAAAAAGATTGATATCCAAAAAAATTATAAAAAGGATCACACAATATTTTAATGCAACCAGCTCTGATACCAATTTGAGAATGTGAATTCAATGGATTTATTCGTATCTTATGCCAAACACATAAATTCAAATTTTAGCAAATTTTATCTTGATTTAATTTAGTGTTCATGTAATGATGAAGTACAAAAATTAGTAAGCTAACCAAACAAGCATGCAAAGAAGTAAGGAAAACTTCCTTTCAAGCAAAACCTATATTTCATCACTGTATCAGAATTGACAGACACTAAATGACTTAAAGACTACTTAGCCCACGAAGTATAACCCACAGTTATTCACGTCTTCTATAGATACGGCACAGTCCATAACCGTCCACGGGAAGCAGTTTTCCCTCGGTATCCACTGATCAGCCTTCTTCTTCAGCAGTAGAGCCTCTGCTCCATAAATTAGCAATAGAGATGAACTCTACAAGGGTTCTCTAACATAAATTGTGTTCTTATTGATTTGGTAAACTGATCTCTAAATTTTCAAGGGAGTTGGATGAAAAGCGGTAGAGTTTGATCACAAACGGAACTCTAAAATGGATTGGAAAAGGGTTTTAAAAGAGTGCTTTAAAACTCTAATCCTGTATCTCTATTTATAACGAAGTTTGTTGTAAAAGGATAGGCATCAAAGATTTGGATTAAATTTGATAAAAAATAAATAAAAAATCGCATGCTCGTTCGAACGACCTGTTACCTCGTTTGAACGGCGCATCCATTTTTATTCGAATGGGTTTCCAACGAAACTTTAAACGACATTACAGTGCTTGACTAATAGGTGTCGCTTCGGATCGCTTTCGAACGTGAGAAACTTGTTCTAACGACATACCCAGTCTCGTTTGAACGGCATCCTATGAAACTTCGAATAACATTCCATAACTGATCAAAAGGCAGTGTTTCATATTTCATTCAAACGATGGAGTCTCGTTCTAATGACAATGTGTAAACTCATCTGAACGACCTATCAACCTCATTTTAACGAGCCGTTAAAATTTTAAAAAAAAAATAATTTCAGACATTTTGAAAACCTTTAATGCAAACTCTAATTATAAAAATCCCCTGGATAAATAAAGACTTTACCAAACTACCTCATAACTCTTCTGAATGTTGTTGAGACGAATGATTTTCACTCTTGCAAATGTCATCAACTTCTTGTCTTCGAATGCGTGGAAGTAGTTATGAAAGTGTAGTGGTATGTAATGTGATAAGCCAAATAAAAATTAAATTAAGCAATTATAAAACTTTCTCTTACAGTGGGCTTTGCTGCAATGAAGGAATGTTTTGCAGGGACTGGATTAAATCAGCATTTTGGGGTTTTCATGTTGGAAACTCATGACCAACGAATGTATGGGTTCGTTGCAATGAATGAGCAACAATTTAAGCGAAAATGGATTTTAAGTGGGGGTTATTTTAGGGATTTCTCCAATAGTTGCTCCCTTGTATAAGTAGAAGATTTTAGGTCTTTTAAACTAAGTTTTAGAGTAGCCAATAATCATAATTTATTTCTCTTTCCCTTGTATAGACATTGATAGGATTGTGAGATTGAGAAAGTTGTGACCCCTGTTGATTGAATTAAATAAATGAATCCATCATCCATGGACGCCGAAAAATTGGTGAACCACATATATATTCTCTTGTGAGCTTGTTGGTGTATATAATTTCTCATTACATTGAAATTAGATTGTAATTATCCTGTTATCTCTTTGGGTTTTTATTTATCTTGGATATTGAGCGTGCATTAGTCACTCTATTGAGTGAATATTCGTACAAAGAATTCGTATCATATTTTTGGCTTGTGGGTCTTTGCATTGTGTGCAACCAAGGTATTTGATAAAAAATTTAAGTGATATTTTGATCTTGTCCCGGTTGTTTCTTGTTACTCATTTTGAAGATTAGAGAAGGGCCATATTTAAGGTCGAAAATGTGTAAATGAAGAAGTTTGACATTGAGAAGTTTGATGCAAAATCCATTAATTTTGGCATGTGACAATGCCAAATGAGAGATGTCTTAATCCAATGAAGTTTGCATAACGCGTTAAGAAGAATTTTGGCTAAACCTTAGGATATGTCAAAAGATGATTGGAAGCAATACGACTTACAAGCGTGTAACACTATCCAGTTAAATCTCTCACAAAATGTGGTACACTATGTGATGAAGGAAAAATCGATGGAGTCAATGTTGAAAAAATTTATAACACCCCGTATTCTTATTGACCTTTTTTAACTAATTAAGTGGGATAATTAATTAAGAGGATTATTTTAATAATAATTTGAATTAAGTTAGAAGGGTTTAATTTAAATTGATGTCGTTGATTTTTGGTGAATTAAATGAATTTTGTGCATTTAATTAAAGAATTAGGTATTAGGTATTTTAATTTTAACCTAACGGTTATTTTGGACTTTTTATATTTTCTGGATTTTATTGAATTTTATTTGGATGTTATTTTGATTTTATTTAGATTTATTATTCTTGCATTTTAGTAGGAAGACTAAAACCATTTTGGTATTTTAATATTGATTGGAGAACAAGATTTATGTATGGGACTGAATTTGTTTTATTGAAACCTTCAAGGTTTAGGAACCAGCATCATCTCAGGAGAAGATTTATATAAGAGGAAAAGAATAAGCAAGAGATGAGAACAAGAGATAAGATAAATCAAGATATAATAGAAGATAAAGGCGAACAGCAAAAGAAAAAAAAAAGGCAAAGAGAGATAAGAGAGAGAGAAGGAAGCTCGCAGATGGGGAGCCCGCTATAGCGGGTGGTACCATCGCTATAGCAATTGTTACCCACCGCTATAGTAGGGTTGCGGCTAAGTTAGCATGGATATGGTCGAATAGATTTTTTTTCTCTCACGTGGTTAGTTTGCATGGAATTTCAAGTTGGGCTGGTATTTTGTTTTTCAAGACATGGACCCCTTATATTTATTTTCACATGCACATTGAGATTCTAAAACCCAACCAAATACTTACACTACCCAAACGGAAACCCTATTACACCGTTATTCTATATCGTTGAACCCAATTTTGGGAGGCCTTATGCTTGGAGTTTGAAGATAACCCGAACATGAAAGTTGTTTATTTTCACGAGACGAACATCGTGGTACACTCAAATTTTCAGAATAATTATTTCTCAGGAAAGAATATCACTATCATTGTATGTGTGGGTAGGCGGACATTACGATGATTGTGGGACCTATATTGTCTTGGTTACTTTGATGATTTTAAGACGGATTGTTGTGTGTCACTGTATGTGTGGGTGTGGGTAGGTCGATCATTACAATGATTACAGGACCCATACTATTTTGGTTACTTTGACTGTTTGTGTTGGCATCACGAGTATGTGCAGTATCTAGTGTGGGTCGGCCATTACGATGATTGCATAAACTAGGCTAATTAATGATAGTGACGAGTCGTGTGTGGAGAAAATCGCGATATGTGTGGGATACTAAAAATTGCACCGACGGGCTATAGTAATGGATGTTGATTTGATGTGTAGAGACGTTAGGCACGCCATTAGTATGTTCAGGACTAATAGAAAGGCAATTTGTCCATAATGGTGTTTCTTTGATAATATGATTAATATTGAGAAAGATAATTGGATTGAGTAAATTAATGGAATGAGATTTAGTTAATGTAGTAATAAACATAATTAAATTTGGGTGGTGAGATGGTTTACTTTATGTGGGTAGTTGTTACAGTTTTACATTCCTCGCATTGTTATTATTATTTCTTAGTTAATTAAAGTTATCTGTTGTGATATCTATCCCTTATAATATTTATGACCGAAATTATGGACCCTATTTGGGAAGAATATCTGGTATTATTACGGTAGGTCCTAACCCATCATTGTTGACTAACCTTTTCAAGATAGGTTGTTGTGTAACGGTACTATTTTGAAGATTAGCGGACGTACAGATGGAGTTTTATTTATTGCATATTTTAGTTTCTTTTCCAGACGATTTTTATTTATAAGGTAATTATTTTAGGATTTGGTGGTTTATTTGACTCCACTGTTATTTATGGTTTTCAGTTTGAAAGATTTATATGTAGTTGAATTTATTTCATTTGAGTTTTATTATTATTTGGAGCTAAGATTTATTTGTTGGAGTTTAGTAGAGTGATGGATTTTGTTATGGGGAATGATTTATAGTTGTTGGATTATCTTGATTTACATCTTATTGAGAAATTTTTAATGTCTCGTATTTCTATCATGTGCTGAGAATGGTATTTAATGTTAATGACATGTGTATTTAGGTATCGGTTCCTGGCCAGCTTCAATAATAGAATGTGAGAGTTATTACAAATTTGAAGACAAATTTATGAAAAATAGCGTAGATAATCATCTCTATCTCAAAAAGAAATTATTCCTATTTGATTATATTGAAGGTATTTCAATGTCCGAACATCTTAATGAGTTTAATAATATTATCTCTAATTTACTAAGCTTAGATATTGATGTTGATGATGAAGGTAAAGCTTTGTTACTTATAAATTCACTTATGAATTCATATGAGCATTTGAGCACCATATTGCTATATGGAGAGGATGAAGTGAAGTTTGATGATATCTCTTCAACATTTTTGGGAAGTGAGAAGCAAAAGAAGGATAGGAATGAGTCTTACTCTGATGCTTTGATTGCGTGGGGTAGGACCGAGGAGAGAAGGTAAGGTGGGAGAGGAAGCTCAAGGTCAAAGTCTAGGACTAAGGGCTTGGCTAATGTTTTATGTAACAAGTGCAAGAAGAATGGTAATTTCAAGAAGTACTGCCCTAAGATAAGGGCAAGAGACGATAAGAAACCGATGACGGAGTTCACCAATTCTATTACTTTAGAGGATGATGAATTTGGGAGTACATTGATAGTTTTTTGATGGAAAATCTCTTCAAACGAATGGATTCTTGACTCAAGATGCTCTTACCACATGTGCTCGGATAGAGATTTATTTCATATCTCTGGATAAAGGAAAAGTCTTTATGGGTAATGACCTCATTTGTAAATCGAATGTTATTATCACAATCAAATTGAAAATGCATGATAGAGTAAATCGGAATCTAGAGAATGTTTGTTATGTTCTAGAGCTGAAGAAGACTTTTATTTCTTTGGGTGCTTTAGATTTAAACGGGTGCAAGATCGTACTCAAGGGCGGAATTTTAAAGGTTATCTTCAGTGCCTTGGTGGTGATGAGAGTAAATAAATAGGGAAACCTTTATTTTATTCAAGGGTTCATGGTAGCATGTCACGCCTTAATCATTGATGAGGAAGAAAAGGCAAAATTGAATTCCACTAGGCTTTGACATATGCATTTGGGACATGTCGGGGAGAAGGCCATGATAGTGTTATGCAATCAAGGGTTGCCAAAGAGTGCGAAGAGTTGAAAGTTGAGCTTTTATGACCATTTTGTTCTTGAGAAGCAAACATGGGTCAAGTTTAGCATGAAAATTCATTGCATAAAGGGCATAGTTGATTACATTCACACGAATATTTTGGGTCCTTTGAAAACACCATCTTTGGGAGGCTATCGACGGACTTGGGTCAATACCATAAAACATAAGGATGAAATATTTAGGGTATTTCTCAAATGGAAGAAGATGATGAAGAATTGGACTAAGAAGAAAATCAATGTGCTTAGGTTGGATAGCAGCGATGAGTACCGGCATGATCCATACTTGAAGTATTGTTAGGATAAGGGTATTATTAGGCATTTTTTAGTACAAAAAATGCCACAATAAAATGGAGTAGCAGAGAGGATAAACCGAACCTTACCTAAAAAGGTGAGATGTATATTGTCCAATGCGAGCTTATCGAAGCATTTTTGGGTAGAGGATTTATCATATGCTTGCTTCATTATCAATCGTTTGTCATCTGCCACAATTGACAATAAGACTCCTATACAGGCTTGGTCGGGTTCACTTCCTACTTATGAGACGGTGCATACATTTGGGGGCCCGACTTATTTTCATATTAGTGAGGGAAAGAGTGATCAAAGAGCTCAAAAAGCAATTTTCATGGGTTCAAGTAATGGGGACAAGGGATACAAGTTATGGTCCCCGAAAGAGATGGTGAGTAAAGATGTAACTTTTGATAAGGCGTTTATGCTCGTTATGCCAAAGGTAGGAAAAGAAGATTCTTTGGTGGAAAATGAGAGCAAAAAGATGTAACTGGAGGTGACTACTCTGATTGACTCTACAAGTGAAGAGTTGGAGGTTTCAGAAGAGGGACCTAGTTAACGTGAAGAACAACCATCTTCGGCTAGTGGAAAAGAACAAAGGGTTCAAAAATCTACAAGGAGATATAGATTTCATGATGATACAGTCGCAAATGCATTGATGGTTTATGGTGATGATCCATCCACGTATCGAGAGACAGTGATTGGAACTCATTGTAACGAGCGGAAGGTTTCCATGAGAGAGAAAATTAATTCTCTTCTTAAGAACCAAACATGGGAGCTTGTGATGTTGCCTAAGGGGAAGAATTCTATTGGTTGTAAGTGGGTTTATGCTAAGAAAGATGGAGCTATAGATTCTGATGTTCGTTACAAGGCAAGGTTATGGCCAAGGGTTTTGCACAAAGGGAAGGTGTAGATTACAATGAAGTGCCCATAGTTCCATTTTGGTTTTATTGGTTATGGTGACACATTTTGACATATAAATCTTAAACAACTCGACGTCAAAATGGTGTTATTTTATGGGAATATAGAGGAGGAGATTTATATATCTCAACCAGAGGGATTCAAATTTATTAGAAAGGAAGATTATATGTGAAAATTGTGTAAGTCATTGTATGGGCTAAGCAATCGCCTCGACAGTGGTACAAGCAATTTGACAATTTATTACAGCCCAAAAATTCACACGGAGTGATTTTAATCATTGTGTTTATTTCACTGTTCTAAAAAACCCGCCTAGGCTTAAGACTTGGGTGAAACGCCTCGCCTTAAGTTTTTTACGCCTTATGCTTAGTAAACCCTTAATGCGCACTTTTTTCTAAAAACAACAATGCTTTAGTGAAACGATATCGCCTTTTAAAGAATTTTTTAACTAACCGAACCATTATCTCATCCAAAATAATCAAATAGTATTTTAATTTTCATATATTCAGACATATTTTTATGATAAGTACAATTTTAGTATTTTAATAGCCTTGTTATGGTGTAAAAATATTAAAATATATTAAGAAGACCTAAACGCCTTTTTACGCTTAAACCCGCCTAGACTTCTAAGGCTTAAGGCTTGACCTCCACGCCTCGATCACGCCCCGCGTTTTTTAGAACCTTGGTTTATTTCAAACGGCTCAAAGAAGTTACTTAAATTTATTTACTCTTGCATGTTGATGACATTCTCATTGCTTATTTGATCTTGGTAGAAATTGACAGGGTGAAGGCTCAATGGAGGTAAGAGTTTGAGATAAAAGATATGGGTAAAGCCATGAAGATTCTCAGCATGGAGATTAGTAGAAAGAGGAAGGATAGAAGTGTGAGTTTCAAACAAAGGCAATACCTAGAGAAGTTTGTGGCATGATTCAGGATGCAAAATCCTGTGAATACTGCCTTGGTTTCACACTTTAGACTTTTGGCTATGATAGCTACGAGCATCGACAATGAGGTGGAGTATATGGCCCAAGTTCCATGTGCTAGTGTGGTGGGTATATTGTGTATGGCATGACTTGTACTCAACCGGATATAGCTTAAGCAACAAGCGTTGTGAGTAGGTATATGACAAATCTGGGAAAATTGCATTGGAAAGCAGTGAAGTGGATTTTTCAATATATACGGGGATAACTTGATGTGGGACATGTGTACCAATAAGTGGAGAAGTAACATGTGTGGGGGTATGTTGATTCGGACTATGTGGGTGATTTTGATAAGCATCGGTCTACAAGATGGTATGTTTTTACATTAGCTAGTTGGTCCAGTGAGCTGGAGGTCCACGTTACAAGCCATAGTTACTTTGTCTACTACAGAGGCGGAGTATATAGCAGCAACAGAAATGGTTAAATGAGGCCCTATGGCTTCAATATCTTATTGGTGATTTAGGGATTACACAAGATTGTGTGGAGGTATATTGTGATAGTTTAAGTGCTATCCACTTAGCCAAGAATCAGGTTCATCATGGGAGGACCAACCATATTGATGTTTTGTTCCATTTCATACCGAAGGTTATCGATAGGGGTGGTGTTGTTTTGAAAAAAATTGGCACCAAAAATAATTTGGACGGCATGCTTTCGCAGGTGGTACCGATGGTTAAGTTTGAGCATTGTTCAAACTTGATAAACGTTCTACAGGTTGATGTCCTTCGGGATTGTATGGTGGTGGTGTTCCTAAATGATTGAGTTGATGTATGGGGTTGCGAAATTCTTTTGCCAAGGTTAAAGTGGAATCAATGGATTTACCATTTTCATCTTTTAAGAGCTTGACAGAGGTACTATCATAGGCGTTCTAGCTTCCTTAGCAGTATCTAGGCCAAACTTTTTTACAATCTCTAATGCATATTTAGATTGCAAAACAATTAAACCTTATGAATTTTGTTTAACTTGAAGACCTAAGAAAAATTGCAACTCCCCCATACGCGACATTTGGAATTCTTTGTGTATAATGTCTGAGAAAGACTTGGCTTCTGAAGGGAAGGTGGATCCAAAAATGATATCGTCAACATATACTTGAGCAATAGTAATGTTGTTGTCAAAATGTTTGACAAACAAGGTTTGGTCATTTCCTCCTCTCCTAAATCCATTATCTAAAAGAAAGGTGGATAGATGCTCATACCAAGCTCTAGGATCTTGTTTTAACCCATAAGGAGATTTCTTAAGACGATAAACATGATTTGGATGATTAGGGTCAATAAACCCTTTGGGTTGTTCTACATAGGTCTCCTCAGTTAAAATTCCGTTAAGGAAGGCAGACTTTACATCCATTTGGTAAAGTGTCAAATGTAAATGACATGCTATGGCAAAAAGTAAACGAATAGATTCGAGGATTCGGTCTCAGATATGACTAAGGAGTTATACTGCTACATAAGCATTTGAGCTTTAGCAGCTTTAACTCTCGTATCACCCTCATATGCAGTTACAAGAGTATCTCACGCTTCCTTAGAAGTTGTGCAAGATGAGTTCCTCTTGAACTCATGTTCGTTAATAGACATAAATATGGCATTCTTGCCTTTATTGTTACAAAATGAATTTGTTTCTCATATTTAGTGAATTCACTTAATAACTTCCTGATCCTCACAAGACTTCCTTCAGCAGTTGGTTTAGTAAGAAAAGTATAGCCATTTTCTATAACTTCCCAGACTTCATCTCCCAGAGTTCCTTGAATGAAAGCAATCATCCTTACCTTCCAGTGAGGAAAATTGGTTCCATCAAAGAGAGGGGGTCTGGACAGGTTACCTAGTCTCTCAAATTTTTCGTTCATACTTTTGTTTTGAAAAAACAATTTCAGAAACACGGGATCTAAAAGATTTTTAAAACAGCCAAGCTTTGATACCAATTGAAAAAATGCCACTTAAGACGTTTAATACAGGATTAAACTGTTAAAATGGCTCCGAACTGTTTGTTGGAGAAACTCTTAATTCAAAACAAAACTTAACACAAGATGTGTTTAAAATAATTATCAAAATAGTTTGAACGAGTTACCAGATCTAGAATAAACCAGTTTTGAAAAACAAAACTTAAACTATTAAATCAGCTTAGCTTAGAAGAAGGTGATGAGAAAATGAGGAAGCGCACAAGTAAATTTTTAACGTGGTAAAACCCCACCCAATTGGGGAAACATCAACGGTGACCTCTACGTCACAAAAATGAAAAATCCACTAAAATTAAAGTAAAAAATTACAAGCTATTTAACAATCAAACCACACAAACACACCTAAACTAAGTTCAAAATCATTACCAACTCCTCTGGATTAGATCTGACTTCTTTGAAGGTTGTTGTTGTTGATGTTCTCTCCAGCTTCGTAATTTTACTCAATTCCAGCTTTACTTCGACTCAAACAAGTTCAAGATCATACAACCAACACTTTAAGTGTGGTAGAGTGAAAGTGTAGGGGTGATGTGCTCTCTAACATATGCATGCAACACACTCACAATTAATACAGACATAATGATTTTAAGAAATTACAGAATCACTAGATATGCAAGATTTTTCAAAATCAGTTTAGTCAAAACTAAATCAGACTTTAAACCTTTCAAAATAACCGTAGATCAAGAGGGAATCTTGTTGTGAAATATCCAAGATCCTAACACTTTCTGGTTTTGAAAATATTAATGATTGAAAGTGCAATCCCCAATCAAATCTCAAAACTAGATCCAAGTCTGATAGTTTGAGTAAAATGAAATTAGAACGAATATTGTTGGTTTAGGGTTTGCAAACATAAAATCAATTTTAAAATAACCAACAAGCAAGATTTCTCGAAATAAGAAATCAAGACAGTAAACTATCTATGTGATTTGTATCACAGAGACGAGATCTCAAGTTTCTATATAGAGAAACTGAAAACTCTACCAACGTAACTAAGTTGGAAGGAAGATCAAGAACAAGAGAGGATAACTTCTCAAAACACGATCTAAACACTCAGGTTTAATCTCTCAGAAAAATATTTCTGGATTAGGATTTGACGAAGTTTGGATTAGGGTTTCTATTTCTCTCTCTAAACTTTTCTCTCTTATCTCTACTCTCTCTTTCTTCTCTCAAACGAGGAAATCACAAAAGTTTCGAATTGCCTCATCCAAGGCATTTATTTATACTAGTAATCGAAGGATCAGGAACGATGGCATAAACCAAGGGCTGAGATTAAAGGAATTTAAATCGATGCAAATCTAAGGGTTCACATGAAGTGGTGCAATAGCCAACTCTGATTGGCTAAAACCAATCCACTTGGATTGATTCCAATCACATGCAGACCGTAGATTAAGTCGATCATATGGTCCAGAATAAGTCACAGGTATGTGAGTGATAAGAAACTCAAATCGAACCGTTGTGTGTGCAACGCGTGTAGGCTCAAGATTAACTCCCACACACGTGTTTTTAAGTTCTAAAAAATTCTAGTTTCACCCATAAATGTCTCTTTCGCTTTTGATTTCTACCCAAGACAGTTTTAAGGGATAAAACTTAATTACAAATCAACCCAAAAACTTTATTAAGTTCCAATTTTAATTTCCAAAAATTATTTAAAATTCTTAGAAAATATTAATTAAATCCCAAAAATTATTTAAAAATCATATTAAGGGGATTTACCTCACTCAAGGTCATCACATGAATAAAACACTATAAGATTGCAGTCCTAGTGTGTGTTGTATGCGATCTACCTTCATGAACTTGTAAAGGAATATCAATGAAGCTTTGAAGATTTTGAGGCTTTTGGGTTTATCTAGGGATGGACACAATTTTGTCACTATTTCCAAACTAGATGAGCTCCTATATAATGCAGACTCAAATGAGTCAAAAATATAGGATGCTTCACCATGTTCAAAATAATTGGAAAAAATTATGGCTTAAAAACTCAAAATTGGCAGCATTTTTCAGTAAAACACACCACCCATAAGCATGTCAAATCTAAAATTTGATTTAACTTTAAGTAAATAAAGAACCGAGTCAAAAGACCCCCAATTCTACAAAAAGTGGTTATAATATAAAAGAAAGAATTCATTTTTGGGTCATTTGACAAAAAATCCCTCGATCTTTATTATGTTTAGTCCAAGATTTTTTTCTAATAAGTCACTCAACATATAAACTCTCGCTTCTCTAAAACCCTAAATAAAAATATTTAAAAATAAAAGTATAAGAAATAAACAAAAACTAAACCAAACCATAAAAATAATAATAAACTATGCCCTACACCCTTTCCCAAAAAAAATCGTCACAAGAATACACGGACTTTTTGAAACATAAAAATAAGTTAGACCAAATGCAAAATGTACTTATATCCTATGCACTAAATATTAATTTTCCCTTGATTTTTTAAACAAAATTATTATGTCAAAATTGATTTATTTGTGTATTATGAATCCAACTTGATCATTATTCGTGTAAAAAAATTGTGGCATTTTTCTATTTTTGTCAAAAGTGACCAAATCAAACTCTCTAATTTCATGTCAAATTTGAGTCATTGTCGCGGTGGTTGTGACGATTGTTGTGGTGGCGGTAGCGATGGTAGCAACAATTATTCTATTACACATTATTAATCCCAACAATATTTGGTTAAGCTGTCATAATCAACTTCCCCTTCCAAATTTCCCATACGCAAATAATCATTCTTAAACTAAAAATAAAAAATAAATAAAAGGAAAAAAGGCAATTATAAATTATATCAACATAGTGAAAATTACGTTTAAAAGACACAAGGATAGTTGTCAATGAAATGTGGACCTTAATTTCCCAAAGGCACGAACGACTGTTCATGCCTTGGATAAGAGGTCAGTAATGTGTGTTGGAGAAAGTGAAAAGAATAATGCTTTCAGGCATGTGATTAGTAGGACCGATTAAAAGTGTAGGATTCAAGTTCTTCATAGCTCAACTTTTTAATTTAAGTCGGCAATATCTATACTCCAACCTCAAGTTAAGGATTTTAAATTGAATTCAATTAAGGGCCCGTTTGGCAATCCAATTCCTAGACTCGGGATTGAAATTGAAAGGCCAATTTCAATTCCTTCGAATTCCAATTTCATGACTTGAAATTGAGTTGTCAAACATACCATAAGAGTACCTTTTTCAGTCCCACCCAATTTAACCTATTGGAAACATACAATAATTTTATTTAGTTTAGTAATTTGACCAAATAATTTAGTACATAAATATTAGAAATCTATTAAATAAGAAACAAGAATAAGAAGAGAAATAATTTCGAACAGATTAAACAATAGAAAATGATTATCCTTACAATTGGTACAACATAGATTTCAGAATTGAGACTGGGCCGAGTATTGGACACTATATCTTTAGCAATATTTACCATATCTCGGCATTCCTCTCCCTGAATATAAGTCTCCTCCATGTAATTATAGCACTCTAAATTGCAAGACATGAGTAACAGAACAATGGCAGAAACTTTTGTATGATGAAGACTGACTCTCAAAGTGCATGAAAGTGCATACCCACTTATTTTCTTTTCTTTTTTTTTTTGGGAAAACGAACTCAAACAACCTATAAATAGGATAACAAATGACACTAACCAGGGATACAATGTTTGCAACAAACGGTTACAAACGCTTTTAATTAACAGTTATTAAACTGTATAGAAAACCCATTAATTAAATGGATCTAACAAGCCAGGCCGGACAACCCATAAACCGGGCCGAACATAATCCAACAACAAATTAAATTCAACACATAAATTACAAAGTAAATGCCCACTGAAAAATTTGGCCCGAAAGAATATCCTTTTAGCCAAGGCCAAGGCCGAGTCTGGTGGCACCCATTTCTCATTTCTACTGGGGACAGTTTTTTCCCTTACACTTTCAAATTACAAGTGGGTATTTCAAAACATCAATTTTTTATTCAAAAGTTATATGGTTTTATACATGTGAATATAACACATTCCAATCCAGAATTGTCTCAAAAGAGAAGTGAAGCCCGCATTAATTAAGGTTTGAAGCTGACCCAGTTAATAATTAATAAATCATTTATACTAACGTAACACAAGTTTAAGTGGCAATCCCTAACACGACTTAGATTCACCATAAACGCCAAATTTGTTTCGCCAACGGTCAAAACATTTACATATATGAATGACACATCCATTCAACTACACCATACGAACACAATATACACAATAAATATTCCACTTAAAAAACAGTTGCATTTGCACCACCTCTAAAAATGTTTTATTTGTATCTCCTCTAGATGCAATTATTTCATATTTCAGATTTTATAGTAAGCCAAGAATAAGCATTCTTATGAAATACCTAAGCTTCAACTAAGTTTTCATATTAAATTCACATTTTTAGACAAGTGAATATATTACATTAACCTACTGTGCCAAATAGAACACATTTCAACCCAAAAACACCTCAAACATGTGAACCCGCATTTATTTAGACTCAAAGATAACCCCATATATATATATATATATATATATATATATATATATAGGGAGGTTCAAAGCGAACATCAAAGATGAACATTTTAATGAATCTTAACAAAAAACACCCGACACCCAATCAATTTTAATTCATATGTTGTAATTGGTCTGCGCCAGCGGCAACATACACGCGTGTGACATGCATATTTTTTAATACACGGGTGTATTGAAAAACATGCATGTCACACGTGTGCCCGTTGCCGCTGGCGCTCATCAATTACAACATAAGAATTAAAATTGATTAGGTGTCGGATGTTTTTTGTTAAGGTTTATTAAAATGTTCATCTTTTATGTTCGTTTCTAAACATCTCCATATATATATATACAGTCCTGCTCTTGTGCGGACTAGTCCGCATTTTAAGAATGCGGACCGGACATGTGTCACCTGGCGGTGAGCCGAGAAAAGAGAGAGCGTGCCTATAATTTAGGCAATAATTTCTAGGCGCACCGTTAGGTGACACATGTCCGGTCCGCATTCTTAAAATGCGGACTAGTCCGCACAGGAGCAGGACTGTATATATATATATATACAGTCCTGCTCCTGTGCGGACTGGACATGTGTCACCTGGAGGTGAGCCCAGAATAGAGAGAGAGTGTGCCTATAATTTAGGCGGTAATTTCTAGACGCACCTTTAGGCGACACATGCCCGGTCCGCATTCTTAAAATGCGGACTAGTCCGCACAGGAGCATTATTATATATATATATATACAGTCCTGCTCTTGTGCGGACTAGTCCGCATTTTAAGAATGCGGACCGGACATGTGTCACCTGGCGGTGAGCCCAGAAAAGAGAGAGAGAGTGCCTATAATTTAGGCGATAATTTCTAGGCGCACCGTTAGATGACACATGTCCGGACCGCATTTTTTAAATGCGGACTAGTCAGCACAAGAGCATTATATATATATATATATATATATATATATATATATATATATATATACACACTAGTGGGCGTGCCCGTGCCGATGGCACGACGATCCCCCCCCCCCCCCTCCCGTGCCCATGTCGATGGCACAAAAAAAAAATTAAAAAGCCCATGCCCATTTCTATTTTAGTAAAAAAAAAAAAGCCCAAGTCCACCAACCCAAAACTCATGCCCAACCCATTTGTTAAACCCATAGCCCAAGCCCATATCTCCCTATTATTAAAAAAAAAAAAAGTTGCTTTTAGCATGACATTTTATGGATGCCCATGCACCATAAAATGTCATGCATAAAATATCATCAAAATATCATGCAAAAATATCATATCATCCCTATAATATATATATATATATATATATATATATATATATATATATATATATATATATATAATAATATATACTAGTGGGCGTGCCCATGCCGATGGCACGACGATCCCCCCCCCCCTAAAAAATTTAAAAAGCCCATGCCCATTTCTATTTTAGCAACAAAAAAAAAAGCCCAAGCCCACCAACCCAAAACCCATGCCCAACCCATTTGTTAAACCCATTGCCCAAGCCCATATCTCCCTTTTATTAAAAAAAAAAGTTGCTTTTAGCATGACATTTTATGGATGCCCATGCACCATAAAATGTCATGCGTAAAATATCATCTAAATCTCATGCAAAAATATCATATCATCCCTAACTTATTATTATAATTATAATTTTATATATATATATATATATATATATATATATATATATATATATATATATATATATATAATAAAGGAGCATGGCTTTTGAAAATTTTGTCAAAATATCTTCGTTTTTTTTATGCATGACATTTTTCTCTTTTATGCCCATACATTAAATGTCATGCTAAAAGTTATTTTTTTTTCTTTTTTTTTTGTGTTATATATATACTATTATAAATACTATTATACTATTACAAATACATGTATTTTTTTAAATACGTGTAAATTTATATTTTTTTTATTAAATATTTTTCCCATTTTTTTAAACTATTTTTTATTAATTTTTTAAATATTTTTTTCTTTTTTTAATTTATATTTCTTTTTTCTTTTTTCTCAAAATTTTTTTATTTTTTCTCAATTTTTTTTTAACTATTTTTTTTTTTTTAATTTTTTTTTCTCAATTTTTTTTTTATCACGGGGGCAAATTTATCGCCGTATCCTCGAGCACGGGCATCCACTAGTATATATATATATAAGGGTTCAGATTCTTTGAGGAGCAGCACTACAGCGACCGACTCCAGTGACATAAAACTCATACTTAATGATGTGGAGTTGCCACATCATTAAGTATGTGGTTGCCACATCTACTTTTTTTTTAATTTTGTCACACTAAATTCTTTTTTTTTCGAAACAAAATTTTTAAATAAAAAAAGTCCAATAATATATAAATATATAAATATATATATATATATATATATATATATATATATATATATATATATATATATATACATATATATATATGTATATATATATATATATATAGAGAGAGAGAGAGAGAGAGAGTTGAGCACATGTGAGGTCCTAAATGAGGACCTTATACGCAAAATATTTTTTAAAATAGTAGGAAAAAATATTTTGACCTAATTTTATTTAGAGTATCTAAACATTCTATGTATACACTGTAAAAAAAATCAACCCAAAATATTTTTATTTACAAATTTATAAAAATCAATATCTTAATGTTACTTAAAAACTTACATATATTAACCGTTTTTTTTTAAATAGTAAAATAAGTATTTTGAGATGATTTTTCAACAGTGTAGCTTAATTTTCTATAGATGCCCTGTAAAAAAACATCAACCCAAAATATTTTTTGTTATTATTTTAAAGAAATTGTGTGCATTTAAGGCCTCATTTAATAATCTCATTGGAGTATGTATGTATGTATGTACGTATGTATGTATGTGCGCACGTTGGTAAATTAATGTATAAATTCATATGAAGCAATTTACAAAAATATAGCTTTGGCTATGACAATAATAATTGAAGGGTTATTTTTTTGGCAAAATAGCTTTGGTTTATAACTTGGGGACTTTTTTTCTCCTTTTGCAACTAAGACTTAGTTGTGGAGCGCCAGTCCAAACCCAGCAGGGAAGAAAAACTACCCTAACTCCACCTCTTTTTCATCAGCGCCATACAACAGTCTAAGTAAATTTTTAAATACACCCACCAAATCTTCCAACTCAACCATTTGCTTTTATATTATAAGTATATTTTATAAATGCTGGGTGCGATGCAAGACGTGGTTGGTGCATTTACAAACTCTCTAATTTTCATCATCTATAAAACCTTAGCATTCCTTGGCTTATATATAGTAGCAAATATGTTCAACACTTCATAAATGCACTCTGTTTCTTAATTCATTTACACGCCAATAAATATAATTTTAGGCCATCTCCCAGTATTTCTACCAAGTTTCTTCAACGGGACTTCTAACATGTTTTTTATATGATGATATAAAAAAAATTATATGACATGCACTAACACAACAAATCAACTATCTTTTGAAATAATGTTTATTAAGATAGGACTCACTTAACCCTCTCTTTATGATACACGTGGACTTCGTTGAATCATCACTTAAAACAATTAATAAAGCTATTAAGAGAAAATATCTAATAAGTAACATAAAGCCCATCTGTATTTTTTATCAATTCGGTAACCATCCTAAACAATAAATTAAGCTAGCCAAACAGACCTCTTCGTCAGATCCAACTCAATGGACACGTGGTAATCAAGCAGGTGTTCCCTCTAAAACTCTTAAAAGGCAAAAATGGAGTTTTTCAATGCCAATAAATACCATATCTATAAGGGATAACTTACATTCACCCATTCATTGATGCATAGCATTATATGGTCCCCACTAATGGATATCAGCATCATATATGGTCCTACCAACGTAATTCTCTATCCGTGGAATTAATAACAAAAGTTAGAGCCGGCACTAACGGCTAAAAACGTTTTAAGACCCTTTGATTATGACTAGAGACTCAGTTTAAGCCTAATGCAGAATTCACAAATTTCATCCAATTAAATAACCCAAAACATACAATCCTCCCTATAAAGGGTATACACAAAGTGTTGTTATTCATCACTTCATCCATAACTCTTCATCTTCAAACACTCCCCTCTAGTATTTAGTCTCTGTTTTCATCATTTTTTCTTAGTCTCGCATATATAAGGAAGAAGAAAAATGGCAAACTCTAGGATGGCAAAGTTTGTTACAGAGGTTGCACCACCACAAATTGTGAGTGTAATGAGGCAGCGTGCATCAAAGATGTTAGATACAATTCATGAAGAGGAAAGAGAAGTTGGTTCAAATGATTCCCACTCTATGGTTTCAAAGGGTTCACCTTTATTTTCATCATCTAGCTCTGCTTCATCTTCGAGCACAACTCATTCACAGTACTTTCTCAAAGTTCACAGAAAGTTTTCGGTGTTTGGAAATTAAATGACTACTTTGAGAGCGCGGTTATGACCAAAGTAAAGTTGAACCTTGTTTTGAACTCCTCATTAAAAATTATGTTGGTAGTTTTCTATGGTGAGTCCCATAAATTGTCATGTAATTATTCCCAAACAACTTTTGGTTATCTCCCGAGCATCTATTATTACAATGTGAGCTAATGCTATGATATGTATGACATTGATGTATCTTAAGTTGTGGTGTTCACGGGTCGGGTCGGGTCGGGTTGATTTTGGACCCTAATTCAAACCGAACCGATCGGTTCGGTTTTAGAAAAGGTCATACCGAAACCGAACCGACTATGAAAAAAACTGTCGGTTTCGGTTCGGTTCGGTTCCGGATCAGTTTTCGGCGGTTTTTTTAAGGCCGGTTTTCGGTTTGGGTCGGTTTTTGAAGGTGGTTAATGGTTTTTGGGTATAAAAATATAAGTTTTTTAGTTTTTTTTTAATATATATTGGTTTCGGGTCGGTTCGGTTTGAATCGGTTTTTCCCATGTATAAACCGACAACCGAACCGACATGGTCGGTTTTTTATATCCATAAACCGTAGGCCGAACCGGGCTAAAAAAAACCGACGGTTTCGGTTCAGTTCGGTTTTCGGGTTGGTCGGTTTTTTTGCGCACCCCTAATCTTAAGTGAGTTGTTCAATGGTTGTTGCTCCTTTCTCATAAATATCTTAAAATATGAGCTAATCCCTTGAAACGTATAACATGAATGTGATCTCCATTGAGTTATTATTAAAATTATTATGAGCTAACTAGTGCTTTGATAAATATGATATCAATGTTGTCTTAATTGAGGAAATACCAATTCCCTAATCAACATTTTAATTAGCCATTAACAAAAAAAGCCAATAACATTATTTATATTTGATGCGCACTGAGCGTGGAAAAGTTTTATCTAAACTAAGTAATAACAACAACATTTTAATAAAAGTCTATCTATCTAATTCTCATTCATTATCTCAAAAGTAGTAGTAGTAGTAGTAGTAATTACAATGGTTGCTCACGGTAGGTACCATTATTGTGTAAGGAATAATGGTTCTAAAAGGACTTGGGAGAGGGTTCTAAAAGGTGCTAGTTGTCATGCATGACAAATCTAATGGTACCTACCTTGGAAACTTCTATCCTAATTATAATAGCTAAGCACTAAATCAAAAATAAAAGGTACAAATAATTTACTAGCCCCGCATATACATCATTCTCCCCCAATGAAAAGGCCAATCCCGAGCGTCGAAGGTTCGTAGCAATGGAGCAAAACAACCATCATATATTCCCCCACTTAAGAAGGAGGCCGTCCTCAGAAACGTTCCACATCGGCTGGCAAAAAGGCAATGGGGAGCAGTCATGAAGTCCAACCACGACTGAGTAATAAGAACTCGGCCCCGAACTTTGCCACAATGAGAATCAACACACCAACTCTGGGACGGCCAACGATGTCAAATGCAGTCTGAGTCTCTCATGATGAGCACCTTTAATGCTACGTGCTTCAAGTCAACATCCAAACACGCCTCAAACGACTCCGACAACAACGGATCCACATACCCATGGTCAAACACGTCCACCCACAGGCATTTGTCTCAAAATAATGACCCCATCAAAATCATCATCACTCCACCCAAAGAGTGAGAGGAATTAACCATATCACACGACTCCACCTCAAGAAAAATGTGTGCGAGTCATCCAACCATCCTCAACAAAAATATCGAAGAAGTCTCCAATACACAACCCAACTTGTTCTCTCTAGAGATAAGAAAGAAGTCTCCAATCGACTAATCTAAAAAACTCCACCTCTCGGAACCACGTACGAGTAGTCCAACCATCCTCCTCAAAAATGGGGACAAAATTACTAGGAAAGAACTTGAAATCCATGCCATACTACGACGGCTCCTCGACATCCTTGGAGAAGTCATTACCATGCAAGATAGGGTAGTGGGCAACACCGTCGTATGCAGAAACATCGTCGGCCATAGGTGGTTTGAATTTTGTAGCATTACTAAGGAAAGATCACGGGGGTGGATTGTGTTATAGGCATGTGCGGCCCAGGCAAGTGGCCATGGATCGCTTTGATAAGGTGGGCTCCTTGACTAGAGTGGGTCAAGTGAGGTTTGCAGGCTAATGGACATGGACTTTGACACATAAAAGTTCACCCATCATGAAACAGGTAGATTAGGCAGATTGGGCCTGTAACAAATTCTTCACTATCAAATATCCAACCCAATCCTCCTAAAATACAATATGTCAATAAACTTGAAAGTGATGTCCTGGTAACAGTTAACTTGGCTCATTCTAAAAACACAAAGAACCTTGTATTGGAGTTTTCATCCCATTTTCTCAACCTAGTAGCAAATGTTTAACTGACTGAGTCACAAACACACACGCGCACACGCGCACACACGCGCACACACACATATATATATACCTATACCATATATTTTTATCGGACGATGAAAAGTTGCAGGATCAAAGTATACAATGCTTTGCAAAGTCAATGATGGACTGAGTTAACCACTGATATGCAAGTGAAAAATTTGAAGAAAAATGGAATTCCTAAACACTTGGCTGAGATTAATTCTATTTGACCTAACAAGGCTATGTACTTTCAATATTAAAAGAATACAAGACATCAAGAACCTGAGAATAAATTCAATAACACTAAAAAACAGATGACAAGTCCATAAATTACATCATTGACTTTGACAGAGTGTAGTTCCACAACATGTATCAACAAAATGCTTCAGACAGAAGTGGATAAAGACTCTACAGGATAAAGAGAAACTAATGCACTAGATTGTTTTGCAACAACAAAAAAATGCATTACCACCCAGTACAAATAAATTTAAGCGATTAAAAATGATAACAAAATTTAAATGCAACGTCAAAACTCTAGAATTTACCTCCTATACACTGCAAAACTGAACTAGCAATCAGATAGGACTTCCTGCTAGAGACATATGAGGCTATCCCTTCAAGTGGCTTCTTTCTTCCGCTTGCCCATGCTTGAAGAGTTGAAATTAATTTTGCCTTTCCTGTATGTTTCTGATTCAACGCTCTCTTTCAATTTTTCCAAAGCTGCCAAATTATAACGAAATGAAGCTAAGTGTTTGTAAAACATCTAATGTCATTCCATTAATTGAAACCTCAAGGTACACTTGACATGGTTCATAGAGATTTTAACTTATACTACAAAAAGAAATTATATATTACATTTTATCTTGGGGGGGGGGGGTAAAAAGAAAAAAGAAAAAAAAGAACTATGCAGTTTTTGCAAGAAACACACAAAACTATTTTAAATCAAAAACTCAGCTAGACTATACACTAAGTTGCAAATAACCCCTTGTCACAAACTCATCGTTAAAAGTTCCCAGAAGTAGTCTTTGCAACAACATGCATAGTTCAGGGAATCTCTTGCAAAAGCATCAAGTTCAGGGATTTGTTTTTGGCTTCCCTCCAACCCACACCCACCACCACCACCACCACACTAATACACACATACAAGAAAAACAAAGAAAGATCTAGAGGAATCCCATTTAAATTTCTTTAGTTACAAAACAGATTGGTGGGTAAAACTTTCTTTTGTTTCTCCCTCTCACGTTTAGTGATAAATGTGTTTTATGGGTAAAGCCATCCACCCCACCCCCCAACCAAAAGATAAAACTCCCTCTTTCCTAGAAAGAGCTAATAGAACTTCAGAGCAACAAAGAAGCTGGAAAAATGACAAATCAAATCTCTGGACCGCTTAGTCCGAGAACAATCTATAAAAGAAAGAAATTCAATGCAACTGAGATATATGGTCTAATGAAGTTCCACTATTATGAACATTATACAATGGAGTAGCCCCATCTTGAAGGCCTTAGGTTCGCAGCTACAAATAACACCAATCTGATACCAATTGATGAAAGGTTATTATTAAAAGATGACTTGCAACTGATTGATGGAGAGAAACGGAATTTGCTCCAGAAGAGGAGCGATAATCAGAAAAGAAGAAATTAAAAGAGCTAATAATCAAACTAAATATCAATATTGAATTCATTATTTCCACAGTAGTCTTCAATAATCAAGAACACACTTACTTATAGACAAAAAAAATACTAATTCTACTAGGACTAAATTATATAAGCTATACTAGGGGATAATTACTCGGAGACGAATTCTAATAAAAATCCTAATATCATAAACATAATAAATAAAATGTATTATAATACTTTTAATTTCTGAAATATAAAATATCAAGTCTATCTATTTGATCTCTTTTTTAGGACAACCAGTACGAAGTCTAAGAGGGTCAAAGGCTACATTTATATGCCTAACTGAAGGTGCAACTCTATGGGACCTCTCATTAGAAACTCCCTCATAATGAGGTATATCACGAGCTTCTTGAAAAGGAATTTCCCTGCGATTGGACAGCTTATGGGGTTTTTCAATCTCTAGGCTTCCTCCAAATTTCCAGTATAGCACCATTTGACTTCTATGATATTAGAGTTCAATCAACAACATCCCAAGTATTCTAACTAATGTCACATAACTCCCTGAGATACTCAAATTGTGCAAATTAATAAGACATAACAAGATTGTTGACGAGCGTGTAACCATTGGGCATGCAAGCAATCTCTAAAAGAGGTGGGAAAATATATCATCTTTGAGTGTTGTTTCAGTTCACTCCACGAGGTAATAGAAGGTTTTTCCAAATATCCTGTATTACAAGATTGTTGACGAGCGTGTAACCATTGGGCATGCAAGCAATCTCTAAAAGAGGTGGGAAAATATATCATCTTTGAGTGTTGTTTCAGTTCAAATATCCTGTACTCCATCGAACTTATCAATGACACTTGGCAGAACCCAATAATTGATCTTTGGCAATACAAATGCGTTGGGAGTCGAACAAACCCAACCATGAGAAATAATTGTCCATATCCTCACACCTTCCAATGTCATAGACCGGCGACTCATCGTGATGTCCATCTTCCTTGAACCATCGTTGATAAGAGAGGGATTGTGAAGACCTAGTTGGAAGAGATCGTGCAGTATGCCTACTTATTTCAGTTAATGCAGAGTATTAACTTTGTGGATCCTATGACCATATTCAGCGCATACACACGAGTACAAGTGGAAGAAAATACAGACTTATCTTAGTTTTATATGATCATTTAGATTTTAGTAGGAGTTTAGTATATCTTATATAAGAATTTCAATTAGTTAATTCAATCCTAAAAGAATTAAGTTTGGTTATTCTATTTTATAATATGATGTAATCCCATGATTTAGACAACCCTTTATAAATTGAGAGATTTCTTTAGTTAATCGTAGATTGTTTAATATTCTGTTCTTGATGGTGTGCTACACCATGTAGATTGTTTAGTTTCTTGTTTTGTAGGTGTTACACCACAATCCCTCAAAGCCGATACACTGAATAAGATCAGAATTTACCAGAGGTGTATATCGCGCGAAGTGACTCTATCGAATCAGAAGGAATAGAGTGAACAGAACAAGAGTTATTATCAGCTTTCTGTAGCAGCTTCTTGAATCTCTTAACCTGAAATGAGTACAAAGAGCGATGATTATGAGAATGTTAAACAGTGGATAGGGGAAAAAGAGAAAAAATTAAACCGATGTAAAAGCAAATTTAATTTCTCCTCGAACTAAAATTTCTCTTTCAGAAAAAATATCATGGCTAAGAGGTAGCATGAAATTGGGTGGACGTGTGAAGTGACTTTTCAAGGTCACAAGTAAAGGAAAATGATCCACTACAGTTTTAAAAGGTGTATATTGATTAAAAAAAATTAAACAAGAAAAATCAATAAAACACCGCATTTGATCTGCACGACAAGATATAAGTGATTAGATATTCAACTATTTGATCACTGAGCCTCAGGCCTTGAAACAACTGGGTTCCACTAGAAGATAGAAGTACTATTACAACTCCTAAACATAAATAGCTGTTCCAAGTGATGTACAAACTAGTTTAAGAGCGCCATAAAAATGTAATAATTCCGTTACAACCATCCTTTCCAAGTTAAGAATCTCACTATTGTTTTGTTGGGGGAGGGGGCCAAAATAAGTTCATAGTGAAACGAATTAATCAAATCTCATTACATTCAAACGGTGTTTTTTTCTGTTGGGATATTGTCACTTACAAAATTTGACTTTAAAATGAGTGCACTCATTTTCTATAGAGTTAGTATGGAAAGTAGGGAAATACGGGTTATGAGAAAACAAAACTTATCAACATATGTAGCCTTGCACGCATTGAACAAAGTGTAATATATTTAACGGTTCTAAAAAAGGTGAACTTCTTTTAATGAGTTTACAGACCTCCTCTTTTGTGAGGGTTATTTATTTTATCCCCAAATTTGGTGGAGATGATATGCATGATGAGGAGATCATCGCTTTTAATTTTATCAAATAAGTCAAGCATTTAATATGTGGAAGTGGAAATACAAATCAAAATTTCTACAGCTGAAAATGCACATATACATAGATATTATTGCATTTCACCCACTTCAAGAATGAAATTGTTGATAAAAAAATTTAAGGATGATCTCATCATGATGGAAATCATCTCCACCATATTCGGTAAAAATACTAAAAATAGGTAAAATACCTCATCTTTGTGAAGCAGTGTAAAGCATCGCCCAGACTGGCCCGCTCTGGCAGTCCGACCAGCCCGATGAATGTATGTCTTAATATATGCAGGTTTGTCATAGTTGATGACATTTCTCACCCCTTCCACATCCATTCCACGAGTCATCGCATCAGAAGAAATGAGGATTTGTATTTCCCCGGCCCGGAATGCCCTCAAAGTCTTGCTGCAGAACAAGTTTTCCAATCTCATTATATTTCAGTCAGGTCAAACTATGTTGTAATTAACCTCAGAAACCTAGAAAACCGTAAAAAGTCGCCATTGTCCATTTAAACATCCATCAGAACATTTTTCCGCTGTTGTCAAATAGAAAGTTGACATCTCATTTTAATGTCCATTGTCTTGAGGCTTACAAGCTATATAGATTTCTTTCATATGGTCTGATGTAGTAGTTGCATAAAATGTTTGATTTCCTTTGTATTTTCATATACATATCACATCATTTTTTGTTTTGGGTATAAAATCTTGTGAATCGAATACGAGAAGAAGGTGGGTGGGTGTGGGGGGGTTGATCCAGAATTTCTGATATAGATTTTGTTCACGTTAATTTATTATACCTTCCATTACTTCTTTTTATAAGCATTTGTTCTATTCCATTCATACGTGTATATATATACACATACATACATAATATATCAATATATCCTAAAGAAAAGAAACCACAACAAAACATAAAACAAATAAGAATGACTTGGCAATAATGTCTTTTAAAAACACTCATTGGCAGTATTTTTTTTATCAGGAGCAGGTTAGCTAAATTAAAAATTTTAAAATAAGTAAAAAAAAAGAACGGTAGAATATAAAAAAGCGATCCCCTAGAGAAAATACCCCCAATCTCCAAACCTCAAAAAGATTTTAAAATAACATTCAAATGATCCACAAAAGGAAAACAGGAGCTGCGTTCAAAACTCCCAATTCTCAGGCACTGCCTTCGCCAACAGCACAGACAACCTACCACAGGTCTAGAAATCACTCAGCACCCCATAGGGGAGAAAACTAGAGTATGCTTGGTTTTGTTTTATCTATTCACAAGTAATGGCCTGTTTAGTTATGGGGAACAGTGTTTTGTTTTCTATTATCAATTTTCATCTCCATTTAGAGTTTTCATTTTCTATGGAATTTTTTTAGAAAAAATACCCACCGCCACTACGAGCGTGATGATGATGGGTTTGGGTGGTGAAATGGTGGTGGTAATTGTGATGGTGTTTGTAGTTAAGGTAATGGCAGAATCATTACGTTGGTGATGGCAGTTGTAGTCAGGGACGGAACTAAGGCAATGCTGGGGTGGGCAAGTGCCCCACCCAGAATTTTTGGATTTTATTTCTTTTACATTTTTATAAGTTTGAGGTAAGTTTGTAATGTTATAAATATTTCAGGGGAACTAATGTAATAACTTTTAAAACCCATTTGTCTTTAAAGGCTGAGCAACGAGTTTCAAATTTAATCCCAAAAAGTAAAAGAGTCCTGTTTCTCTCTCCCTCAGCTCTCTCTCTCAAAACTCAAATTGGGTACTCTCTCTCTCTCTCTCTCTCTCTCAAACCGGCACTCTCTCTCTCTCTCAGAAAGGCTTTCATGGCGGCGATCCCGATCCTTTTTAACTGTCTGCGTTTAAATTAAGGTATTTTTATTTCAATTTCTTTAGGGTTTGATGTTTGATTGAATTTATTCGGTATTTTAGAGTTTGATTTTATTAGTTTTGGTTGTTTTTTAGGCTTTGATTTTGTTTTGATTTGGTTGTTGGTGTTTAGGGTTTTGCACTTGTGGTGGTGGATTTTAATTAGAGTTTATTGGATTGTTATTACTATTTGGTTGTTCATTTTGAGATATTTTTTTTCCAAATCTAACATTTTGATTTGATTTGAAATTTGAATATATAATTGTTTTACTTTGACAAAATGTCTAAATTTAACTCGAAAATTGGAATATTTGTGAAAAATCTAAAAATATCCTCAAAAAAATCATCTCGGTGGCTCCCACCCCCGAACCCCGACACCCATCATTTTTTCGAGTGCTCCCCCACTGGTTGTAGTGGTGGGGGGGATAGTGAGATGGTTGTGGTGGGTTGCTTATAAACCCAAAAATAGATTTCCATCCTACAAGAAAATTACTAGAAAATATTCTAATTGCATTTTCCAAATTCTCTGGGAATTAAGAATACTTAAAAGTAATTTCGGTTTTCGTTTCAATTGTTTTATGCATTTGAAGATAATTTCTAGTTTTTAAATTCTATGGAAGATGATATCTAGAAAAACAGGCTGGTTTTCCAAAAACTAAACAGGGGCCAGTAATTATCCTTCGAGTAGTTCGCATCTTGAGATAAACAAAACACTGCAGTTTCCTTTACTTCATCGGTTTCTTTTATAGTTTCTATTGTAGTCCAGTTGCGGACTCAAGGTTTTTACACAATGGAGGTCGCATCATACTAGTAACAATTCTTTCCTGTTAAAAAAGATGACACACTCAATTATCCATAACTAAATTGATTAAGGGTTATATTGACAAAACCCAGTTTGATCATACAATATTTGAAATAACCCCAGTTTTTGTAAAAAAATTAGGCATTACACCAATTTCATACAAATCGACACATATTTCATGCAGATGGACACCTATTTCATGCAAATCGACAACTATAGACACATATTTCATAGAAAACTACACATATTGAATGCAAATCAACACTTTTTCAGGCAAAATCAACAGTTATATTCATGAAATTGGTGATTTGTCTAATTATTTGCAAAAACTAGAGTTTGGTCAAATATTATATTCAAACTGGGGTTTTATCAAAAATGGCCCATTAATTAATGTAAGCCACAAAAACCATACTTTTGCAAATGTCTCATTAGCCTATCACTGGGCTCTCCACAACCATACTCATATTCCAGTCTCAAACATAAAACAATAAAATAACAATAAATCCAAATATTGTCAATATCACAACACAATACAAAAAATAACAATAAATATAATACTCTAAATCCCTAGGCATTACACTATATACTCTTTATATCTAAAAGTTCAATGAGGCATCAAACACCTCGCAGCCCTTGATTGATCCACCCATGCATGCATCTCATTTAGATCTCTACAGCCTCTTATCTTGTGAGCAGAGATATGAGCAACATAATTTACTTGCTGCTTATTGGAGGATGATGAGCTCATAGATAATACATAAGATACGCTCAGTGCCATATACAACATGGTGACCTCACCCATACGATTTGCTCAAATCACAATGCAAGTGGACAAAAAAATTGTGAGCATTACACTTCATGATTTACTCAAATAGAGAGAAAATCTGAAAAGTTATGTAGTCCATTAGGTTCTCTAGCTTCGATTATACTACCTTAAATCCAACCCATTCATGTTTACCACATATTTCCCTATTTTATAAGATGAACCACAAATAGCCTCTTTAAGAATCTTGTTTTAAAAGATATGGCCAATGGGGGATATAGCCTAGAGGCAAGATCTCACACCTCACAACCTCGAGGTAAAGAGTTCGAATCATCATGTGCCCCCTCAAATAGTGTGTCCCGATGCCTCCTGATTGAATGGGCTAAACATACTTTTGGAGATGTATCAAGCGCTCTAAGAGGGGACCCCTCAAGTTAACGGAAAATTATGACTACAAGAAACACAACATAAAGATTACGATGACATACCTTCTTACAGACTGACGCTGATCACCAGAATACTCCTTGATCTTCATTTGCAAATCACCAAAAAGATTTAGAAGAGTGCATAGTCTATGGGTTGACTCAATGGACGACGTGAAAACAATGCACTTCTCCCCTCTCAAAGTTTGCAGAAGGGCAACCAAATATAGGGGTTTAAGAGTTGATTCACAAATCTGCACAGATAATGGGGGGATATCGTTCATTGAAACATTAGTTAAAGGGAGATATACCACGATTTTGCATTGATAAGCATCTACCAAAAAGGGTGCATTTGATTGGTTTGCATTGACAAGAAAATATCTACTTGGAAAATGTTCTAAACTATTTTTCATCTCGGGTATTTGATAATAGTGGAAAATGAAGTGGTTATTAGGCTACCAAAAGTTGGAAAACAAAAAATCGAGGGAGGGAAATTCATTCTATGGAAAATGAGAAAAGTGCATCTTTATGCAGTTGTACGGTTATACCCAAGGGGATGTGCGACAACATTTTCATGTAAAATTTATGCTATCAAACAATAGCAAAAATTGAAAATTATGGAATTTGGGCATTTTTCATGGAAAATGTATGCTTTCAAACACCATAAATGAAATAATTGAACACAAGCAAAAGTTGATGGTAGAAAATGAATCGGAGCTTAAGTGATCATTGATCAAGCTTCTTGTGTTTGTAAAGCTGGCACTCTTCGATTTCAGGTGTTTAGTATTCCCAACAGATGACTAGCCCACAAGGCATGAAATAAATAAAATACACAATTAATATATATTCAGTAATGCATATGGTCATAGCCCTTTAGAGTTTCAAACAGAACATAGATGAAGGATAGCATATTTGTGACTAGAGTTGTGGGGTTGTACCACTTTGAGGGATTCTAGATGTTCAGGGAGCTGATAACGCATTTGCCCAGTTGTCAAGAACAAAGGATGATGCAGATCTAGCTGAGCAAGCTTGCTAGGATCTTGGGTTAATGTGGCCGATAGAACCATCTTCACAAGCCTCGGGTAAGATTTACCCTTAAAACCCCTCTCTACACCACTGCACAAATTTAATGTAGATGTCAGATGAAAGGATAATTGCTATAATAGAAATAGTTCATGAATTTAGAAACAGAATATGAGCGGAGAGAGTAAGACTTGGCAATCCTGTTTCTGACCCGGTTTCAGTTTCGGGTGAAAAAAAATAGTACATTATATAGAGTGTACGATACGATACATTATCGAAAAGATACGTATTGCGTGGTTGTAACGCAAGTAGCATTGTAACCATCGGTCGTATCATATCGGTCCGTATCATTTTTAATTTTAATTTTGGTATAAAAACTTTAAGTGAATATTCATTTTATTTGTTGTAATTTTACTTTCTTTCTCTGTTATTCTAAAATTCTTATAATAACAAGATTACTGTGAGATTTGAACACACTTTTTATCACAAAGGAAAAAGTCTTGCTGTTAGACAATGAAATTGTGTCTTAAGATTGGTTGTTGACTATAATATATTTTATTATGTATTTATATTTTTTAATGGAAACATACTTTATTGATAAGAGGATACAAAACAGAGAGGATGACAGATCCTCACAAAGATACAATCTTGCGACATAATAAAAGAGAAGTACACTAACTACTGATGACAGAAACAAAACCAACAAAGGTTTCCAAAGACAGAAAAAACATGATGCCAACAATACAGGTCTCTTTGCTCTCCAACACTTGCGAGCTGAAATATCAACTCATTGTGCTGCCATATGTTTTCCAAAGGTTTGGACTGGGATGCCCAAAGGGAAGCCAGATATCTTATATATACCCAAAATTACTTTCTTCTCAAGTTCTCATCAAAAGTTCTACTCTTGCGTTCCTTTCGGATATATCAAAAAAAATAATCCCCCAAAACCCTTCTAATACCCAAAATAAATCCACTCGTTTCAAAGGTATGTCTCCCACAATGATAAATTCCTCAATGATATTCGTCCCAAGGTAATAAGCGAATGAGCTGTTTTCACACATACAACACCAATATGGAGAAATTCTAGTAAAAGGCCTCCTCATTTGCAACATGTCATTAGTGTTGGCCTTTCCTTAAGCATCAAGCCAAGTGAACACTCTGATTCAGAGGGAATTCATAGTGCTCACTTTACTTTCGAAGGGGCAAATTATTGTATCGAAGAGAACACGTTACAAGAAAACCCATAACTATTTAATGTCCATCATGGTTCAAAGTAGCGCCCGAGTCAACTCGAAATCGGCCGAGTTGACTCGGAATCGCAGGGCCACGCACCGATTACGAGTTACGATTCAAAAAAAATTCAAAATCGTAAGATATCGTTGAATATCGCCGATATATCGGCGCCACCGAGTTGACTCACCGATTTATGAAGCGAGTCGCCGATATCTCCCCAAGATGAATCGTTTTTTTTTTACTGAAAAAGGAGAAGAAGAAGTCACGGACCAAATATTGGCTTGATTTCAAGTATAGATTTGTTGTTGAGTTCCAGAGAAACCACAGCCTTCTCTTTTTCATTTCAACAGAACAACCTTCTCCTACTCTTCTATTTCAGCCAAGATTTGTGCGATTTTTCTTTGCCCTCTCTTTCGGTTTGCTATCTTCTCTTCATGTGTCATATGGGTTTTTTATTTAGGGTTATAAATAACAGAGATATGTGCTCCTTTGTTTAGATATGCTGTCGGCTTGCTTTCTAGATATGTGCTTTCTAGATATGTGCTGCTTTGTTCAGTCCTTAATAAAGGCTGAAATGTTCAGTCTTTTCATGTGCAGTCTTCTTTATTAAAAAATGTTAATAATAAAGAAGCTTTACTACACGTACTTTAATAAAGAGGCTTTAATACAATTTTTAATGTTCAGTCTTTAATACAATACAGGTACTTTAATAGAGACTGAAATGGCCAGCGTTTATAATGTTCAGTCTTCTTTATTAATAGAGGCTGAAATGTTAAAAACCTGTATAGTTTAATGTTAAAAAATGTTTAAAGGGGGCCAAAACTTGTAGTGTTAAAAAATGCTTAAAAGTACGTGTATAGTTTTTAATGATTTTAATGTTTTAATATTCATTCTTTATTTTTTTTCAAATAACTTTCTTTTTGGTGCTATTAAAATAAATAATACTTATTATTTTCTAAAAATAATGTTTTTTTAAAATAACTCTAAATTGTATTTTTTTTTAAAGGACGCAAATATTTTTTTTTTAAGTTTGTACAAATATTTTTTTTTTTTAAATAGAAAGATTGTAAAAAAAAAAATTGTACAGTGGCTGCTTAAAATAATGCTTATTATTTTGTAGAATGGCGGAAATTATCCTACTGGAGGAAATTACCCCCATCCAAATTCGTACGATCGATACCACAACTAGATAGGCAGGTGAAAATGACAAAACATTATAATCATTTCTAATTATCTTCAATGTAATTTTTTTATCAAGTTCTATGTGTCATTAGATTGTTTTTCAATATTAATATTGATTTATTACGGAATATTGAATCTGACAAATCCGTCGCGCTTCAACATTAACAATTCTACAATGCAATGCATGTTGAAAGATGGATTTGAATGTATCTCAATGGTCCACATTGTTAATCTTATATTTGTTTTAATTTTTTATATTTTTTCCAGATTTCTTTGCACTCTCTAAATAGCGTATTTTTGCGCATCGCCCAATACCGTGACCGAGTTGAAAATCGGGTGTCCGATTCCGTTACCGATACCGAGACTTTGAACCATGATGTCCATCTTTCTATCTCTATAACGTGATTCTTGACAGAGAAATAAACTCCATGGCATAGGCTTCATTTAAATTTCTACAAAAAGATATGTTCCAAGAAACTTGAGGATTGGACTCGAAAAAGGCAAGAGACACAATGAGGCTGATATTGTTAAAGGACAATCTATAGCCTTAGAAAAGAAGATCGAGAGGAAGATCCATCCCCCAACCCCAACCCCACCCACACTTTCAAAACCTTATACAAGTTATTACAAATGCATCCTCTACACGTATATTTATTTAATACAGTATTTTATATATTTTTCACTGTACGATATGATACGGCATATGCAAATATAGGTTTTCAATATGCGCTAAGATACACAATTTGGCAACTATGATTTAGAGGATTAAAAACAACTGGAAGAAAATAAGGCTTGGTAATATTTCTGTCATTTCAGTATTAAACTCGTTGAGTTGATTTGCTAATATATAGGTACAGGTAACGTCTTCAGATCAGTGGGTACCAATGTTTAAAAAGGCGAAAGGCGAGGCGAGGCGTTTTAGTCGCGGAGAGGCGAGGCGTAAGCCTCGAGGCGTTTGAGGCGTAAGCCTCACCGAAAAGGAAAAAAAGAGCAAAATAATATTAAAAAAATACTAATAAAACCATAAAAATAAAATAACAAAGAAATATAAAATAAAACAAAAAAAAAAAAACATTCTTGAGGACTTTCTCACATAGTTTGACATTTTTTTGTTCCCCCGAGATAACTTTTAAAAAAAAAGTAATTTGAGAAAATCAATTTGAACATATTGGTTATTTTACAATATGACAATTAATTAATCAATGCAAGATCATATTGGCAAAATCATTTTTTTAGCTTCATTCACATATTGGTTATTTTATAATATGACAGTAAATTAATCAATGCAACTTAACAAGCAAATTTATTAAAAAACATTGATTTTCAAGCTAAGATTAAAAAAAAACAATTTTATTAAAAAAATAATAAAACATATCAACCTAAGTTTATTAAAAAAAACAGCAACCTTTAAAATATATTAGTTTCTTAATATATATTCAGTTTAGTTAAAGATAACATACTAATCTAAGTTGAAAACCAAAAAACAGGAAACTTTTAAAAAAAAGTCATATTGAAGTTAATTTAGTACATTCATTTCAAACAAAATCAAATTGACAAAATTAGTTTTTTAAGTTTCATTAACATATTGGTTATTTTTTTTTAAATTCTCTCAAGTTACAATAGTAAATAGTATAAGTTAAGTGCAGCTTTAAAACAAAAAAAAGAAGAAGATTTTTTTTTTTTTTTTTCGCGCCTCAGCAAAAAGGCGCGAGGCGAGGCGTGAGGCGCACCGAGGCGTGAGCCTTGAGGCGCATTGAGGCGTAAGCCTAAAATACAACCCTGAGGCTTAAGCCTCGAGGCATTTTTTGCCCGCCTCGCCTCGAGGCGAGCCTCGAGGCGTAAGCCTCAAACGCCTTTTTAAACATTGGTGGGTACCAAAGCCTACTCGGTTGTATCCATTCGATACAGCCTCTACATTAATGTTTAATTTAAACCATTTAGAAAAACATGTGAACTCTCCACCTTTAATCCAGTCAATGTTTCCATCCATCCAAAAGATGCCCTTGTAGACAGGTTAAATCTCAGATTAGGAAAATCTTATTGGCTTCCCTAGTATAACTCCATTCAAATAAATCTTGGAGATATGGAAAAAGATTGGATTTGAACTTCAAAAGAAAATTGGCAGATGACCCAAAAGATTCTACACATAAAACGAATATTTTCAAAGAAATTTGGCTTGATCCGGAGTTGGCTGCTTTCAGGCCGACTCAGTCGATAATACGGGGTTGAGGGAATTCGTTTCCAAGTAATAGATCGATAGTGCTTCAATGAAGAAGGCCGTTCTGTCACGTCCGTTAGCAGGTCTTACCTGTGGCAGGAACCATACGTAAGTTCTCACTTTGAATGCGATTCATCGGCAGTGCTTTCCTTGATTTGATTGAATCTTGATTGCCAAGTTGACTAATTCTCAAGTTTTTGGTTAAAAAAGGTTTCCCTTGTTATTCCATTGATCGGAGTCAAATTCTGGTTTGGATGCAGATGATACTGAGACATCGCTTGATGCTGAGGGATCCGGATATTTTCTTTCAAGAGAACCTGGATCCTTTGGTTCGGGAAAAGCTGCTTCACGCTCTTGCCTCGGTTGCTTCGCAAGCTTGCTTGGTCCGATTGTTCATCTTGCTGGTCCCGCTGCCCTTACCCACTCAAATCCCGAAACGAAAAGAAAAGAGTAGTTCCCGTTCCCTATTTGACATCCAACAGCATTTGATCCTAAAGCAAGAGAAGAAACCGCTACTGTCGGACCTTTGAATTTATGCAAATGGAATCATGGTTTATAGATTTAGTCAAAACTGCCACGTCAATTGAGCTCACTTCGTTTTGGCATCCAACATTCCAAAGCCGTTAGTTGTGCTTGTATCAGTGACACACCAAGTCAATTTTAGCAAGAATAAGTATCGTTTCGGTATGTGGAACAAAAACAGAAGCACAGCACGTCAGACACTGTATATAGCTTGGTACGATGGGGTAGGCTTATTTCAACTCAAATCAAATCAACAAAGCTTTTTCCCAATTATTTGGGGTCAGCTACATGAATCCTATTTTTCCATTAACGCGATGGGGTAGGCATTTATAGATTATATTATTCTAATGAGTTTAGCTAATTCTAAATACTATAGTTAGGAATTTAAAATAATTACCATCATATAATATGGTTAATATCCCCAAGTTTTGGTTCACCTCTGTGATACTCTTAATTAAATTTGTTCCTGTAACCACTTTGAATAAAAATCCTTAATAAAAATTATCACACTATCCTATATTTTGCTTTTGATATATTTTTGTTTTTGTTAAATTTTCTCTTGAACCTTAATAGGTATGTTATCAGATTGTAGCATATTATAAATTAACAATCGTTTTTATATTTTTTTCTTATAAAATAAATGCTAAGAGAAGAAAAAGGAAAGCATTCCTAGGATCATTAATCAATGCGTATTGAAACAATTGTATACCATATTTCAGAAATGCATACCAATGCATAGATTGCTAGGGTTTTAGCATTTTTTGGTAACTATGTGTCAAGTCACAGAGACATTTCTCTAAATCCAATTTTTTTTTAAATCTTTTTTTGCCTCTAAATAATCTATAGTTATCTCGATCATGTATGGAACACAAGCACTCTAACAATATTCATTATTAACACATGGAAGGTAAAAGAGCACATAACTCACAGTCTCCTTATTGTCTTTAAGGAACCAAATGTCGGAAGAAAAGTATTCGCACGAGGGAAAAGACTTTCATCACTATGGGTCAAACGAAGCACAGTAGGTAGCCAGGATTGGTACGCCTCCCTGAGTAAACGATCAGTTTCATCAACAACCTGAGATATCACATTGTCAACGGATGCTTTCCAACAGAAAATGTAACTCAAAATGAAGCATGTACTTTAGTCCTTACATGCATATGCATACTCTCTCTGTACCATATCAAAACCAGTTTCAACAATTTGAACGAGAACCACTTAGGGCAGTAACTTGATAATGGAAAATTTTCATTAAAGTTAGCTTAGCCTCCAAAATTCATAAAATCATGACGCTTTCCACTAATTAGAAAAAGGAAATTAAGAAACTTGCAAAATATGCTGTACGCAATTTCCTAAATGAACATGTATTATATAATATCCAACAATGGAAGGGGGCCACTAAATTGGGACAAAGTAAAAAATTTTAATATCACGTGTTCATACAATTGTCAGATTTTAAGGAAAAAATTATATCAGAAGAGTTGCAATGCAAAAGAAATAGGAAGACGTGGTGATTAATTAGCATAACCATTTTGTTGTATTGCCTCAGTGTCGTAACATAAATCAGAGGTAGAGTAATTGCATCAACTGGTACCCACGAGTCCTCACTCCCAAAGGGAGGAAGCTTGTAATAGCACGAGTCCAATGCGTACCAGTACCACAGTTCAAAGTCACACGGGACCTTGAGAACAGCTACGTCAGCCAGCCATACTTGTAGGCCAGGAATTGGGCATTTAATGGGCTTCATCATACCCAATGATCCAAACTGCGCGGGGCTGCATCTTGAACTGATATCTCAGCCTCATGATCCTCTGGCTTAAACCACTCCTGATAGCTTGGTTTTCACGAAAAGCTTGCTCGGCTTGCCAAGCTCCTGCCTTACGTCGACATTCTCATTCTGCGGTGATGTTCCTTACTTCTTCGAGCTCAGCCTAAAGACTCGCGAGCGTCCCATTTTGATCGCCATAAAGTGACATCGTCCTATGGAGTGCTTGGCGAACAGCCGAGAAGGCCATCCTAGTCCTATTAGAAACGTTATCCCCAAGCACGAAGTCCAAGTAACCGTCGTCCTAGACCATTGGCATAAGAGCCAGGCAATCACCAGGAGGGATAAAATCAATTTATCATTTAAGAGAACAAGGCATAAATCGTGCACAGGCAACATACAAAGTAACTAATCGATACAAAAGAAAACATGAGGCAAAAAAGTATCTTTCATTACAAAATTATGGTGGGACAAAGCCCTTACGTGAAGGAAGAAGGGATACTAAACTAAAGGGGTTTTATCTTTAGGATCTTCAGTGGCCTTGATCTGGTCGGTCATTTCTTCTCTCTCTTCCTTTCCTTACTCTGGACAAAGCTCAATTGCTTTTGAGCATTGTCAAAAGCTTTGTCCCAACCTTTGCAGCATTGTTTGCTTCCAACGCTGGTGCACTAGATTCTGGCACTATTGGTTCGCCTTTTCCAAGATCTCCACCCTGGCCTTCAACTGAAGGATTTCCTCATCTCGAACCTTCGAAGGCCTTTTGGGCTTCGTTCAAGGCAACCCCCATATCGCAGACCTCTTGCTTTTGATCAGCACTCTTGTCAAGTAGATTGACGAAGTCCACATCAAACAGAAAAAACAATGAGGACAATATCAGTCGGTAAATCAAATTTACTACATGTTAAACAGAGAGATTTTAAAACTTACAAGAGATAGCACTTGAGAAGCGTGCATAGCCAACCTCTCTGAGGTCATACTAGAGACCAGAGGAAGGAAGGCTCCCCTCAAAAGTCCGAGAGCCAGTTTTGGCTGTCTGGCAACTGAAACATCAGCAGGGGCCTTCCCCTTGCCAAGGACAACATCTCCCGACATAGAAGTTGGGGAATGGATAACAATGTCATTGGTCGGCTTGCTCTTCTTCGCAGGATTGGCCTGCGTTTTGTCCGAGGGATCTTTCACGACAACTGGATCTTAAGGCCCCTCGACCTCTTTCCTCTTTGCCAGTCGAGCAATGGGGGAAGTTGGGCAGATAGCGTCCCCATGAAATTGGGGATCTTTCATCTTGGTGTCATGTCGTCTTTAAAGGAGGATGGAATAACGGCAGTAATGGCATAATGATCCAAAGGCTCAAAAGAACCAGAAGTGCTACCACAAGGATTGTGGTCGGCGTATCCTTTTGCGAACCCTGGATCCCTGTCAACTGCTCGGGCGACGAACTACATGTGGGCACTAACCCCATGTAGTTATCTCTGCTTTCCTTGCTTTCGCTTTCAGGTAGTAAACCTTCTAAGAGGACAGTACACACATATAATAATAACGAATTTTGGGATCCCTAGACAAGTTCCATAAATCTCGTTCAAGTGATTGACGCCATTGACGATCCTCCACGTATTAGGTGAGCATTGTGCAAAGAAAATGTTGAAGTAGTCACATAACTCCAATAATAGGCGATTTTGGGGGAAAAATAACCCAAGTATCGACCACAAATTGGGAAAAATCAAATGGTCTCCTTCAACATTATAATAGTCCATAGGACCGAAGTCCATTTCAACGGTCACCCAGATAGGGATATAACGTTGCTTGAAGGCCTTTATGGTGTTCTCATTTATAGCATACAACATATTTTGCAATAGCCTTGGACTAAAAGAAGAAGAAGATTCACAAAAAATAAATAACTTTGATTGACAAAATTCTTAGCAAAGGTGAAGAAGATAACTTGCAAACTATGAAGGCACACACGGTTCTAAATTCTTGAAGACAACGGGAAGTTCAGAACAGTGAAGCCCAAATGACGGTAAGGAGTAGTTTAGTGGCCTGGAACGAGTTCCAATACAAAATCTCATCATTAGGCATGTGCAACCCCATATAACGGTGGGCAAGCATGTGTCCCTTCACCTCATACAGTCCAATGACCAGCGTACCCCTCAGACAGTCCAATAACTAGCATACCCCTCAGACAAGTGGGTCAAACGACTAGCGTGCCCTTAGAATTTAAACGGACAAAACGACTATTCACTGTCGAGATTAATTAACTTTATGCCCTCCGACGACAGCATGATTGGGCGATCAAGACTATCCACGATCACAATACGAATTCGTTCAAAAATCAGAACAAACCACAGCGACCTCACTTTGGGGGCAAATGTGAAGAAAATAATTTGCCACATGTGGGAAGGGAGCATGTGGCCCACTGACCCGGTCAAACCATTCACATCACGTAAATAAGGAATACTAAAGACAATCGAGCTGCGAAAATCAAGGGAAATGATACGGACTGTCAGCCGAGGATAATCGCCAATGTGATTGAGGTCCCAAGGACTCAATCACTTCCTCTTAAAAATGTAAACCTAGCCCGAAAAATAGAAATGGAATCACGTCTATTGAGAATTTGTCAATAAGAATGCAAAACCTCCTATGTACGTAGGCACATTACCGAACCATGTACATCATGTTCTTTTGTGTTTGTGTGCATGAACTTTCCTATTTTGTTCGGTTGGTTTGTGTTGAATCTTGACTAATAGGGTTTTCCCACTTACATACTATTAATGACGTAAACCACCTGTCAAAAGGACCCTAAAAAATCTAAACACTAATTTAGAGAGAGAAACACTATTTTCTATTGTCAAAATATTAGTCTCCCTCAAATGAGGCTTACAAGTGGATTTCTAAAGAGAGGAGTAGATTAGGCTCTAAGCTAATGCACTAATTACAAAAATGCCATGCTACTCCTTACCTCTAAATAATAAAGCAAAAGAAAGAAAAATACAAATAATAAAAGAAAAGAAAATTACTAATAAAACCCTAAAATATGACCCATTTCCATCACTCTCCCCCTCTTAAAACTAAGCTCATCCTCGAGCGTTCAAAATTTGGGGATTCGTAGGGAAATTTGAAAAATTATGCCAAAAAAAATTTTAAAAAAATTGTGGGGACCCAAAAATAATTCTTGAAACTTAAGGAGTGCACATCCCACAAATCTTGGTCTTTATTTCTTCTTCTTCTCTATTTTTTTCCACTTTCATCACCCAAGCAAGCCCTAGAAAACTCTACCCGGGTCAAAAACCAATGTTTGGAAGCAGGTAGAAGGGTTTGGGGTTGGGTAGGGCAGCCCAAGGGGTTTCCGAGTAGGCCTAGGGCAAAACCCTAGGTTTATGGGATCATTTTGGGGCTTGGGGTTGTTGTCGGAAGTGTTTTTTTGTCCAGTGGGGTGGTCGGCAGGTGGGGTGGGGGTCTTCCGAGGGGTACGGGGGGCTGGGTGACAAGGGTTAGGGTCGCGATTAGTTTTTTTTTGTTGGGGCAGCAGGTAGGGCTGGGGGTTTTGGGGTCCGATGGTGGCGAGGTAAGGCTGAGGCAGCGGGGCGGAAGCTAGGGTTAGGATTAGAGGGGGGGGAGCTAGGGTTTGTGGTTCTTCTTGGGTTGGGGCAGCCATGGGGGTTGAAGGGTTAGGTTTTAGCCCTAGGTTAGCAAAGTGTTTGTCTATTTTTTGTTGCAACTTCGCAATTTGTTGCCTCAACTCTCGATTCTCATCTTATTGTTGTTGTTTGGATTTCTTTGGAGCCATTGAAGAGTTGTGAACGATTTTGATAAAAAAAATACACCGATACACTAGCACCACTGTGGAGCTTCACCCGCTCTGATACCAATTTGACGTAAACAACCCGTCAAAAAGCTCCTAAAATTACTGATGGAAATGGACCTTATTTTAGGGTTTTATTAGTCATTTTATTTTATTTTGTATTTTTTTTTCTTTTATTATTTGTATTTTTCTTTCTTTTGCTTTATTATTTAGAGGTAAGGAGTAGTATGGCATTTTTATAATTCGTGCCTTAGCTTGGAGCCTAAGCTACTCCTCCCCTTCAAAAACCCACTTGTAAGCCTCATTTGAGGGAAACTTGAATTTTGACAATAGAAAAGAGTATTTCTCTCTCTAAATTGGTGTTTAGATATTTTAGGAGTCTTTTGACGGGTGGTTCACATCAAATTAGTCATTTTATTTTCTTTTGTATTTTCTTAGAGCCATTGTGAGAGAAAATAAAATGACTAATTTGACGTAAACCACCCTTCAAAAGGCTCCTAAAATATCTAAACACCAATTTAGAGAGAGAAACACTCTTTTCTATTGTCAAAATTAAAGTCTACCTCAAATGAGGCTTACAAGTGGGTATTTGAAGGGGAGGAGTAGCTTAGACTCCAAGCTAAGGCGCTAATTGAAAAAATGCCATTACTACTCCTTGCCTCTAAATAATAAAGCAAAAGAAAGAAAAATACAAATAATAAAAGAAAACAAAATACAAAAGAAAATAAAATGACTAATAAAACCCTAAAATAGGGTCCATTTCCATCAATTAAGACTAGGACTACTACAACTCCAATGTAAATAGTGGTAGAGTATTTAGTACATCAGGTGTTCGTCATTAAATCAAACCATGAAGCCTTGAAAATCTAAAAAGCCAAAAGACCAAGTGGTATAGTTTCATGTAGCGGCATACCTTTTCACCTGCAGTATAAGTGCATGAAGTATAAGTGTAGTATAAGCCAGGAAGAAGAACCGAGAAGCCGATGAAATGAGACACAGAAAGTATGCTTTAGTGTGTTGGAGAGTTCTGTGTTCGGGATTGAGGAGCTTCGATCCCCATATAATTTGGACCCGTCGTTTTGACCCCATTGTTTCGGATTGCTTACCCACTACAGAGCCTCCAATGAGTTCATTATGCCTCGTGGGTATTAGTTTAAGCGCAATGCCATGGGTATTCTTATCTCATTGACGAGATAGAGTTTGCTCAAGATTCATTGGGAGGGTAGGGGCACATGTGAGTAGCTCAGACTTCAGCAGTGTTACATGAGCGTTTCTTCTGGCCTACCATGACAAAGGGGACTAATACTTTTATTTGTTATTGCTACATGTGTCAAAAAGCTAACATGCTCCCCATTATAAGGGCAACTTTGGACTTCTCTCCCTAACAAGCTGATGGATTTTATTATTTCAGAACAGCCTCAGTTCGTATAACATGACTAATGATCTAAGATGATTCACTTTATTCTCTATAATGGTACCTTGGATGCCTTGCACAAGGTTCTACAACACTAATGTATTTCAGGATGATCGTTCGTCTGGTGTACCGTGGAGAGGAGTATTAATTTAGACAAGGATGTATAGTTTTGGTGGATACTATAAAAACTACCCTAAGCTTTCTACAGCAACGAAGGTGGTTAACTGAAATTTGGGGTATTTGCAGCGGGACATAATCACAAGTCCTTGACGTTATAGTCAAGGAGGGTATAACAACGCAATTTACCATTCCACCAATCTTTCTCCATTCCAAATAGTGATAGGTATACCACCGATTTGACTGTTGTAGGAGGGTAGTGCTAATGGGGCCTATGAATATCTTGAGAGGGTGAGGCCTGACACACACTTACCGAAGACTTTTCTAAGAAAATATTATCAAAGAGCTTCCAAATGAACAAAAATGAACTTTTCTTTGTAACAACTTGGATTTCCGTTACAGAATAGTAGCAATGATTGAATACAACACTTTTAATATGAAAGCAACTTTACAACATTAAATAAAGCCTTGAGAGTGATGATTCTTTGAAGAGAGGAGAAGTAAGCACTTCAATAAATGAGAGAGAACACGGAGAGAATAACTTTATGCTTTTGTGGATTTTTGTAAATAGACGAGAGACCTTGTACACAGACTTCCTCTACATGTATAAAAACTCGCTCGAACCTAAACTATGCGTGACTTGCTATAACCGAATTTTTTTGTCGACTTGCTCAAGCCGAAATTTTTTGTCGACTTGCTCAAGCCGAAATTATTCATCGACTTGCTCAAACTAAAATGTTTTCGACTTGCTCAAACCAAAATGTTTTGAGACTTGCTCGAGCCAAACTCACGAACCAACAAAAAAAAATTGCTCGAATTAGATCTCCCTCGAACCAGAATTGGAAGAATTAGACCAAGTCCCTCGTTGGTATTCTTTCAAACATGATAGCCAAGTTTAGACACCAGCACCCCGAAATGCAAAGGCAAATGCACTCGCACAATATTGTATTCTTCAACAATTGCATACTGAAGAACATATGTTACGCACTTGTAAACCTGGGGTTCTCATTGGCATTTTATCGAAAAGCTTTTGATTAAATCAAAATGCCTATGTATCAAACAGGTTTGTGACTTATTTCATACTAACTCGCTAATCTATTAGTCTTTGTCAAGACCGTCTCTCGAGCAAGATTTCAAACCAAAGAAAACCAAAGTTTGTCAACATACAAATTTACAAACAACTGCTTTGTAATTATTGACTCAGAGGTAACTAAAAACAAAAAAGACTGCGCTAAAATTCAATTCTCTCAAACATAGAGAGAACCATCACTGTACAGAGGGCATCATCTAAGAAATGAAAGGGCAATCGAAAATTTTCACCCCTGTAGTTGCTCAACTCAGTTTGCTCGTCAAAATGTTAGTACACGGGTTGCTCAAGCCAAACGTCTCGTGACTTGCTCAATTTTTCGGGTTGTAATTACTGAACAGAAATAGATCGAGAATTATAATAAAGGTACCGGCAGAGGCGCTACCAGCGAAGTTGTCACCGATGAACTTCCAAGAAATCAAATCTCTAGGCCGACGAAGGATGGAGTGTTCCCGAAGTTAAAACACAGAAATGGGTTTCATTGAGGGCAGAGCAAAGACTCAAGAATGTATAATAAGTGATCCATTAGATGGCCTCAAATTAGCGGCCAGGATTAAACGGTGAAATCACAACTCGAGTACCTAATTAAATATCGAGTAACCTAAAGCATATGAGAAGTCTAAAAAGAAAAAATGAAAAAAAAAAGAAAAAGAAAAATGAGTGTCTCAAGACTGTTTGGGCTCAAAATAATTATTATACGAGCAAGTTTAAAAACAGCGAACGTAAGAGAGGAGGTGCTCTCTCTCTCTCTCTGTATATATATATATATATATATATTAGGTAATGAATCACAAAGAAACCTTGTCGAGAAATCAGCTGATCGGAGCTTCTGATTCCCCTTTTGTCAGCTTCAGATGAAATGGCTCTCATTCATGGTGATAGAGTAGATGGTATCATTGATACGATATCCCTAGTTGGTTCGGTTTGACTACACACTTGCAACTTGGTCAAATAACTCGATGACTACTGATTATGTCCACGTAGCTTATAAAAGTTTCTCCTCGTTCGATGCTCCATTCTACAGCTAGTAGAGGAACTATTCTAAGGCTTCGCGAGGATGTCGGAGAGGGTGATAGGGCATAAGGGTCGGGGCAACGTGCACGCAACTTGGCCTTTTTAGTCCTCATTCTACTTTTCATAATCTTTACTTTATCGTATTGTCAACTCCCAAGGCATAGCCTAGTAGCGGCATAGGCTCTTATCTCATTACTTGGAGGTCACGAGTTTGATTCCTCTTAGGCCACCTCTCATAGTGTTTCACCGTGCTGATTGGAGGGTCTAACGTATTATTAGGGATCAGTGAGGTGCTCTGAGAGGCCTGAATATCCCAAGATACCATTAGAAAAAAATTGTAGTGTGTTCAATATTACATTCTAATATAGAACCGCATGATGATTGAACCCCAACTTTTTAGTTGTATGTAGGAGCTTACTTCCGCTGTTCACATCATAATAACTATCTTTCTGAGAGTTAAAGTCATATGACAATAACTCTGCATACCAAAATTTTACATGGTGGGAAACACTCTAATGTCCACAAAGGTATAAAAAATACAAAATAAAACAAAAGAACTTAGCGCATTAAGCTAAAAAGTCATCATACAGGGTCCTTGCAACAAAACGCATAGTTCAGGGTTTTTAAATGAATTAAAGACTTAAAGTAGTTCAGGTTCAGGTACGTTTCTTGCAAAACAGTATAGTTTCAAGGGGTTTCTTTACACTTTCTTTTATACTCTATTCAAAAATTGAAACATACCCAGACCATAAATATTAGTAGCAATCGACAACAGCCTTTAAATATAAAAATACATATTACAACAATTCAACAAGACAACCAGTGAGCTTCCCATATTTTAAAACAAAAAATAGAGAGATGACAGACTGTCAGGACTTCAGAAGATGAATTGAGAAATCACTAAATACACGAGGATGCAACTGTTCTACAAAAATGGTATGCTACTTACAAGATAACAAAGATGCTCTAGTGTAAAACCCTTTGTGTTATTGATATGGTCCATCAGTCTTCCAGGTGTTGCCACTAGTATGTCCACTGAACTTTGCAACTCCTGCGGAGGATTTTCTGGATCGAAACAGATGCCTGCCTCAAGCTTCGGCCTCTTAATAAGCTGTGAGATTTCATCAGCAATTGAAGATTGACCAACTGCCAAACCAACAGATAAGCCCACTGCAGGTGCAAGGGTAGCAAAGACTTCCTTTACCTGGGAAAAGAAAAAAAAAATGTCAGTGTAATAATTAATATTCATATTTAACGAACATCTCACATGCGGACTCCAAAAGGACCAAATTTTAAAATGGTAAATAATTGAATTTTTTAAACCAACGTGGTGGAGACGGTTTCCTCACTATCATGTACACGAAATCCAATCCAAAAGTGGACGAAGTGATCGTCAAAAGTTTCGACGACCGCAAATGCACATATTTTTCAATTTTGGATTTCACCCATTTTTGAGGTTGAATTTTTTTTATTCTTGTAGTAGATGAGATCCCCATTATGAATTATCTCAACCCAGTTTAGTTAAAAATTCAATATTTTACATTGTAAAAAATTAATCCGTTTTTAAGGAGTTCGAAAGATCCAAAATCCGAGGTACGTTTCAAATGAACTAGTAGATTTATACTAGGTAAGTAATCAATAATAAATATCTTTTGGGTTTCTGTGACGTTACCCTTGAGATAATTTCATGATTAGACTTACACACCACATGCAACAAATAATGCATAAGGTGCAAGTACAGGGTTCAAAGTCTCGGCATCGGTCCCGGTTTCGGCCACTCGATTTTCAACCCGGTCGCGGTATCGGTCACGGTATCGGGCGATACGCAAAGATAAACTATTTAGAGAGAGCAAAAAATTTCGAAAAAAAACTGATTTTTTTTTAAAAATACGATTAACAATGTGGACCAATCAGATAAGTTTAAAACTATCATTTAATATGCATAACATTGTACAATTAATTATATTGACGTGCTGCGAACTTGCAGATTCAATGTTCCATAATAAATCAATGTTTTTTTTTTTCACGGAGGATACAAATATTATGTTTTTACAAAGAAAAACAAATGTTACTTTTTTAGTAAGAGGATAATTTTTTTTTTTTTTTTTACAAAGAGGATACAACTATTATATTCTTAGTATTATTTTTAGTAAGAGGATACAAATGTGTTTTTTAAGTATGTTATATTTTTCTAAAAAGGATAGAAATGTTTCTTTTTTAGTATTGTTGTTTTTTTACAAAGAGGATACAAATTGTGATTTTGACAAACACAAAAAAATGTACAATCGTTTTTTACAAAAAGGATGCAAATGTTATTTTCTTACAAAAAATGATGCAAATGTTATTTTTTTATAAAAGGCATGTAAACGTTATTTTTTTTGGGTTGTTGGGTTGCAAATGTTTTTTTTAAATTGATGGAAATGTTATTTTTTTACAAAGAGGATACAAAAAAAAAATTCTTGTGTTGCAAATGTTATTTTTACATAAAGGATGCAAATATTATTTTTACAAATGTTTCGAGGATACAAATATTATTTTTACAATAATTACAGTTGTATATTTGTTTGTAAAAGAATAACATTTACGTTTTTTTTTTATAAATAATAACATATTAAAAAATAACATTGGGAACATTATTATAAAAAATAATAACAAATAACATTTGGATCATTTGCATTATTTAAAAAAAAAACCCGGCACATATACAACGCACTAAATTAAACCCACACGATGACCAAATAACCCACACACAGCACACTAAATAAAAAAAACAATTAGCATTTCGTAACCTCCCAAAAAAACCACGCTTACCAACATAACACTGGAGAGAGAGAGAGAGAGAGAGAGAGAGAGAGAGAGAGAGAGAGAGAGAGAGAGAGAGATGCTAACTTATACCATCTCGGCCGATATATCACCGATATGGGCCGAGAGAGAGATTGATGCTTAGTAACTTATACCATCTCAGCCGATATATCATCGATATGGGCCGATTCTACTGCGATATGGGCCGATTATACCGCTATATCACCGATACTACCGAGAAATTACCGATATAGGGTCGATTCACATCAATAATTGAAAAGTCAACTCGTAACTCGGAATCGGATCAGTGGGCACCGATACCTAGTCAACTCGGCCGTATCGTCGCGGTATCGGCCTTAACTTTGAACTATGTGCAAGTAAGATGATGTGCATGCGCTAGGCCTCCCGGTGTATCCTTTATGAATAAAAATTTGACGTTTGGGATAATAATAACCAATGTTTTAAATCGCGGTCGCGCAGGGTGTCGCGTTCTGGCTCCTAAGTAGCGTCGCGCTAATCGCGTCGCGTATCGCGCAAGCAATTCATGCATTCCCGCTTTTTAATTAAAAAACTTATAAAAAAAATATAAATAAAAAAATAACATTTTAAAATGAAATTTGTAAGAAAGTAACATTTTAAACTGAAATTGGTAAAAAAAGTTATAATTGAAATTGATTTTTTTTATTTTTTTCTAAATTTACTTTTTAAATTGACAATTAAAAAAATAATAATAATAACATTTTAAACAGAATTTTGCAAATAAGTAACATTCAAAGCTAAAAATAATAAAAAAAAAATTCTAAAATTTCTAAAGTTACTTTTTAAATTGCCAATTAAAAAAAAAATAATAATAATAATAATAATAACATTTTAAACAGAATTTTGAAAATAAGTAACATTCAAAGCTAAAACTAATAAAAAAAATAAAATTTTAATATGAAATTTGTAAAATAAGTCAAGTTTAAACTTAAAATTATAATATAATAACATTTTAAACATAAATTTATAAAACAAGTAGTATTTTAAATTGACAAATATAATAATAATAATAATAATAATAATAATAATAATAATAATAATAATAATAACGTTTTAAACAGAAATCTAAAAAATAAGTAACATTTAAAGCTGAAAATCATAAAATAAATAACAATTTAAACAGATATTTATGACACATGTAGCATTTCAAACTGACAATTATTAAAAAAAAAAACATTTTGAACTGAGATTTGAAAAATTAGTAACATTTAAAACTGGAAATTATAAAATAAAAAACATTATTTACTGAAAAATGTAAAATAAGTAAACGTTTAAGTAAACCGAGAGTTTGGAATAGAAAATATTAAATAAAAGTAACCTTTTAGGCTAAACTTTTTAAAAAAAGTAAATAACATCATTGAGACCTTCGTAAATAAGTAAATTGAGGGTTTGGAACAAAGAATACCTCACCCAAACAAAGTCCGTACGTGAAATACGGTAACACTTTTCCCCCTCCTTAACTAAACTGTGATTTCTAAAAAAAACATGAATAGCGTTCCTGTTGCGCCAAATAGCGCAAAATAGCGCACAATAGCGCCAAATAGCGCACGCTTTTTGAGCATCCCAAATAGCAGCCTTGTTTGCCTTGCTTTTTTCCACCGCAAAACGCAATAGCGCGCTTTTAAAAACACTGATAATAACGCATCATACGGAAAAGACTTATCGAATGTAATTATGGGTCATTGCGTGTGTGTGTGTGGGGGGGGGGGGGGGGGGGGGGGAAGAGAGCGCAAAGTGTGTAACCTGCAAGGCTAAATCACGAGTGGGCAAAACAACTAAAGCACGGATGCATTTAACAGAACGATTCGATAGCATTTGCACAATGGGCAAAGCATAAGCTAGTGTTTTCCCACTTCCCGTAGGTGAATTTATACAGAGGTCTCTCTCAAAAGAACCAGGCCCTATTGTCTCTTGCCAAACTGCAACTTGCACCGGAAAGAGTGAAGCAATGCCGGTGTTCCGCAAAACCACCTCCAACCTAACGCAAAAGAATTAAAATTGAGTACAAGTACTAAAAATTGAGCAATTATTTTTTGTAATTTTAGAGGTTGATATATGAAATTCATGATCAAGCTCAAGCAATAAATATTCTCATTATCAAAATGATGATTAAACATGATTCCAATATGTAATTGAATGCATTATTTAGTATTTACAATGATAACCCTCTATAACAATAACTCATCCCTTGGACACAATAGTCTCATCCTAATATTATGACTAGGGAAAGATGAAAATCTTAATTGATCTCTAGATAACTACACTGTCATAATATTAAGATCAAACTTAGAGGTGTTTGAAAAGGAAAAAAATAGATTCAATTGCCCAATATTTTGGTTCTTTCTCTTCTTCCTCATCTTTAAACCTTGCTTCTTCCTTCGCCATCTCTAGAACTTTAGTCAAGCCTTGTCATCGTCTCCATACCAAATTCTCTACCACATCAGTTGGAATCATGTTGGTTTTCTATAACAAACATTTCAAAATCCACTTAGGGCCCGTTTGGCATCCCAATTCCAAGGCTTGGAATTGGAAATGGAAGGCAGGGTCCGTTTGGCAACCCAATTCCAAGCCATGGAAATGGAATTGGAAGACCAATCTTAATGCCACGGAATTGAAATTGGTCGTCCAATTCCAATTCTAAGCCCGCCAAACGGGCCCTTAGAGTCCGTTTGGCAACCCAATTCAAAGGCTTCGAATTCCATTTCCATGGCTTGGAATTGGGTTGCCAAACGGACCCTTAGACTCCAACTTGACAACAATACAACCAATCCATCTTTTCACTTACATTTTTGAAGTGTTCATTTTCTGCTTAAAAGCTAAACAAATTCAAATTTCTCCTTTCAAAAGCAATATAAACTTGTAGAAACATCGAGCACTAATTACCTAATGGTCATATAGAACTAAAAGGGCCACAGTCAACAGTTTCAATGTGGTCCGACAACTTAGGTCAGTCCTAAATTATAAAATGACAAATAAATATAACAACAACAACAACAAATAAATATAGCAATGTAAAAGCGTTATATCCCAATGTGAGTGTCATATTAAAATTTTGTAAATTCAATTTAACAACAACAACAAATGAAATTAGTAATATTATCAAAAGCAGTACCTAGGATCGAGAAAAGGAAGGTGATTGAGAGGGAGCTCGTAAAAAAGACTAACATCCACGGGACTTCTCATCCATGGCACCACAGGTACAGCCTCCTTCTTTTGCTCTGTTGTTTCCGCCATTCTCAACTTCTTTTGCTCCTAAGATTGGAAATGGTTTAGTTAAACACTTAAACCCTGTTTTAAAGTCCAGTCCCCACGCCCGATGTGGTAGTTTCAAGGGCAAAATATAGGCCCATTCTTGACAAAATTCATGAGTTAGATAATAATAATACTCGTTTCTTTTTTGCGCATATACAAATACTCCCTCGAATATTTTTTAATACACGTTTAATTTAAATCTTTTTATTTTGCTTCAAAAAGTCCTTCACTATGCGAGTGGGGCGAACTTTCAAAAATAAGAGAATATTAGTTAAATGAGTGTTTAACGAACTTTTTTGTACAAAATAAAACGCTTCAAATTTTTCTCTCTCTCAAACACACACACACAAAATGGAAGAAAATTTAGACTCGAGAACAAAAGTCCTTCACCGTGCGGCTGGGGCGAACCTTTAAAAATAAGAGAATATTAGTTAAATAAGTGTTTGAGGGACTTTTTGGTACAAAATAAAAATCTTCAAATTTTTCTCTATCTCAAACACACACACAAAATGGAAGAAAATTTAGACTCGAGAACAAAGGTTCTGTAAAAAGATTTGTTCTAAAATGTTGAGTTACAAAATTTCTCTAGAGTTTTCAATTAAGGGGGTGTTTGATTGCAAACACAGAAAATGTGTGGAAAATAGTTCATTTGGATGAGAAGTTGAAAAATGAGTGGAAAAACGTATGAGTTTTTGCTCTTACTTTTTCTATTTTTCATAGAAACTAAAAATGAGGCTTGAGATGGATCACTTGTAATGTGGATAAGTGTTGTTTTTACATGAAGTATTCACAATAACAAAACATGAGTCAAAACAACTATTTTTCATGAAAAAAAATTCATGACAGTCAAACTTACCCTAAGGGAAAACTTAAAGAAAAGTTTGAAAAGCGCAAAGAAGAAGAATGAAAATGTGCTCTCAAATTCGATTAGGTGTGCTTTGCAAAATGATTTTCTTTTTTTAATTCTTCAAGTTGGGAGCGTGTTGGACCCATGAATTATATAACTAAGTGGAGGACACTGGGTGGCTTGTAGCTCATGTCTCAAACACACAAAGCTCCACGGGTAAAATCTGTTTGGAGGGACTTGAAATATGGTCCATAATATGATGTATAATCATTTACGCTAAACAGTTGTGGGTTCCTGAGCATGCATAATTGTAAAAGGACTTTTTATCTCGATTATGAGGATTTTTGTTATAACAAAATGAGAAATGTAAATATTTGAAACTTAATAAACTTGCATGAATTAAAGGAAAGGAGATTATATTGCTAGGAATTCAATGATAAAAGGTAAAGTCGTGTTGAAAATGATAAAATGTAAAGTCATGGGTTTTTTTTTCTCTATTGAAGATATTTTTTGGTCTTCATCAAACGTTGAATTTATAGTTATCTGCAATAACTAACATTTTTTGTCTCCTAGTAACTTTAAATCTGGATTCAAATTAGTTTTATGTCATAACGACCCATACTTGCCTCCAAATAATGCCTAATTCGAATTCAAATAATAACCGTTTTGAACTACCCACTACTTCGACCAAAAATTCTTACAATAACCACCATATAATTGCCATTAACTTCCCCGATTATTTATTCATGTGTAAAAAAAGGTCACCGGATGAACTCGGTAAAATATGGTGTAAACATACCCCCCCGCACCACCTGAGTTTTGAGAAAAATTTAGGTGGTGGACACTTGATAATTAAAGTTTTGAATAAACTTTATCGGATTTGTGGAATGTGCAAAACTTCTTCCTAAGTGAAGCTGTTATCAATGTTAAAGCTTGTAGTAAAAAATGGCCAATTTATTTTCGAGTTTCAGCTTCGCCCATCACCAAATAAGGTGAATAACTTTAGCCCTTTTTAACTTTAAAGGTCACCTAGGATGGTGAATAATAACAGGATTTTTAACCTTTGAAGGTCAACAAAGATGGTGAATAATCACAAAAATATTTACCTGCGAAGGTTCACCAAATATGGTGAATAATTACAACAGTTTTTACCTTGAAGGTTATTAAAGATTGTGAATAATACTATGGATAGTGTTGTAACAATCCAAAAATTTGACTTGAATTCCCAAGCTTGGCGTTATATCTAAAAAGTTGAGGGACTCCACTTCATTTATTTTTACAAAGCCAAAACACTTTGTCATCTTTATCTCCAACATTTAAATGATCGACTTGGATCATTTTTTAAGACAAAACACTCACATTCTCTACAAACTTCATACACCACCTTTGTGTGTGTGGTGGATTTCGCACGAGTTCGAGATACATCTTTGGCTATCGATGGATTCCGAGACATGGGACGTGTTGTGCAAGCATATTGGAGCTACACGTGCTATGGACGGAGGTATTGGAGACATCATTAGTGGAAATTGTTGCGTCGAGTCTTTAAGTCTGTTGAGTCGTCCTTATAAAACTATGTTCGTAGTGCATTTCTTATAGGTTTGGTCGTTCGAGGTTTTTTCCGTTTTAGATTTTTCCTTGTACATCGTGACATCGTGATTGTGTGCTTTTTTTGTTTGTAATTTTCCTCACATAGATGCATGCTTAGGACTAAAACATTAAAACCGATCTAACCATATTTATTGCTTAAATTCGATGCTTTAAGTACCCTTGGAAATTGACTAAGAAATATTACGCGTGTCCATATAGGATTAATTAATCAAGAATTTAAAATGGAAACTTGTCGTAATTTAAATCGGTTTGCTCGTATTTTATCTCCGTGGCGTGTTTGATTAATTGTGTGTTCAAATTGTGTTTGTTTACAGAGTAAATTTTACGAATATAAGACTTGACCATATAACCGGACTCCCCCTCCCTCAAACTAGTATCATAGCGTGTTTCTAAAATTTATTTAGATTAATCCTGATGGTAATATGGAAAGTTATTCATTAAATAGCCCCCCTTTATTTGATGGAAGAAATTATGCTTATTGGAAAGCACATATGAGATCCTCATTAAAATCTATAGATGAATGTATTTGGATTGTTGTTGAAAAAGGGTGGTACCCTCCAACTTTTATTATTGATGATGCTAATTTTTTATAACTCGTTGAAGAATGGAGTGAGGATTAGTTGAAATAATGTAATTTTAATTCTAAAGGTTTAAATGCTTAATTTAGTGTCATGTCCCCGAAAGAGATTCGTCGTATCATGACTTGTGAAACTTCTAAGGAGCATGGGACACACTCCAATTAACTCAAGAGGGTACCAACACTTTTAAGGCTTCAAAACTATAAAATTTAACCACTAAATTTGAAATTATCATCATGAAAGAAAGTGAAATGTTTGGTGAGTTTTATGCCCATCTTTCCGACATAGTTAACTCATGCTTTAACTTAGGTGATAGAATCCCTGAAAATCATGTAGTTAAGAAGATTCTTAAATCTCTTCCTATTCGTTTTAATGCTAAAGTCACTGTCCTTAATACCTTAGGCATATTAGATTCCATAAAATTAGAATACCTTATATGTGATCTCCAAACTTATGAGTTAAATATGTTTCCTAAGGATAACAAAAAGAAAGATAAGGGGGGTACTTTAAAAGCTAAAAAGGAAGATATTTTTTAGTCCAATGAATTCGATGATGATTTTGATAATATGGCCTTATTTGCAAAGAAATTTACAAAATTTCTCAAATTTAAGAACCAAAATTTAAAATTTGAGAAAAATAAAAATAAGGCAAATGGCAATTCTATTGATCGAAATCTCAAGAAGTTTAAAAATGATAATCATAAAAGAGATCATTTTAAAAAGGATGATTCAAAAAGATGTTTTGAGTGTGATGGCCGAGGTCATAGAGCATATGAATGCCCCGCTAAAGAAACAAGGCAAGAAAAGGCCGTTTATAATGCGACTCTTAGTGATAGTGAAAACAAGTTCGAAGACTCTGATGACTCAAGTCCATATGGTAATGGCTTCACTGCTTTTATGGATAGTGTTGATAGTTTATCTTGTGTGTCACATCCTAATGTTGACATTTCTGGAAGTGATAAGAAAGAAGTTATTCCCAATCACCCACTAGATAATTATTTTGTTAAAAGTGAGAATGATGTTGAAGAAAGTGATTTTAGAACCGCCTATTCTGAGTTATACACCGAATCCTTACGTATTCAAAAGACTAATAAGAAATTAACTTTTAGGGTGTTGACTTTAGAAAAAAAAGTTGAAAGAACTAAAGGAGATGGAAGCGTTAGCTAGTCAACTAAAGGCGATTAAGTTTACTCTTTCGGAGGAACTTATTTTAATTGGGAAAAAAAAGATTGACTTGACAAATTCTTTAGCTCGTGTTTCTGAAAATCTTCATGAATATTTGGAGGTTCTAAAAATACTTGAAGCAAATATTATCAAACTTGAGAAAGATCTCGAGGCCTCTCAAGTAGTCAAAGTCACTGTTGAAGATAACTCTGGAAGAATGGGAAAATTGTTCTTGGACTCGTTTTAGGTTATAAGGAGAAAGGATATCAAGAGAGAAAAGGTATAGGATATGTAGAGGGTGAAGACTAGATCCGAACCTCTAGCTAAATTTATTACCAAGGTTTACACTCATAAACCCATCCCACCTAAAATAAATCCTTATAAGTAATTTTTTAAAGGGACTCCTAACCAACATTCTTATTGTACTTTATGCAAAAAAATGGGTCATCTCAAAAACAATTGTTATGAGCTTAGGAATAATTCGTTTACACTGGCTTCTACACCTCACTATAGCCAATTAGCTAGCCTTAAAAATCAAGTTGAGTATTTAGTCAATACTTCCCAAGGTTTAATGGAAGAATTTCTAAAATTATCTAAACCTCAAAGAAATTCATTCTACCAAGAGACTAGAAACATCAATAGTCAAAACACAACTCATGCTTGGGTAACCAAAGATAAAACCGAGAAGGCATTAGTTGTTCCACTATACCAAAACAGTAAATTAGTAATGGTACTGTAGTGTTATAAAAAAAAATTACTAACACTAAATTACCGTTAGAAAAAAAGCTTGGGGTAGCAAATTACTAACATTTTTTATCGTTACTAACACATCTTTACCATTACTAAAGTGTTACAAATTGATTCAAAACTTAACACACTTTTACCATTACCAACATTCATAACACATTTATAACAGGAAAAAATGTAACATTAAGTAGTGGTATATATATGTTACTAATTTTAAATAATTTTAAAAAAAAATCAAATTTGAGATATTATTACTATTTATCACCTTGCAAGTCCCTGTACAAATGCTTTCATTTTACACTGGAATTTTAAGGCGAAAGCTTTTCCCATAAAGAAAATCATGTATTAATGCCACAATCTATGTGAAAAATATAAAAGAAAATCATGCATTAGTGTCGTAAATATTTGTACAATAAAGAAGTATTTTAATTACATACATCTCTCATTTATCTTCTATATCTAAATGGGGACCATAATACTAATATGTTCCCAATCAGATCTCCTTACAACTAAATTTCTCTACCACCAATAGATTATTCCTCTTTTCTGGTAAATCGGTCCCTTCCACCTTCTAATATACCCCCTTAATCTTCTTCACCCATCAGCTGCCCATACTTTACTTTCCATCCAACGTACTAACTAGACTTCACACACGGCTCTGTGGAAGGTAAACAAAAATTCATATCAGAATCACACTTATATACTAACAACACATCATCTGATAATTTTGAACTTAGTTAGTAAAGAGATGTTACAATCTCATACCTCGAACTTGAAGGGAAAACCATACATTACACGTCCCCAAGAAGAAACCATACATAACACATCCTTGTGTCGGAATCACTTCCGGAGGAGCTCCATGAATCTGAACATGTATATAAAACCATTGAAATAAATATGTCAACAATTCAATCCAAAAAGGAAACTGTAATTATATTTTGGTTGTCAAATAATATGTAGAAATAAACAAATTATAATGGATCCAATACCACTTGATGAGGATGAGTTATTTCCTGAGATGTTGTTTTTAATGTTTATTCCACTCATGTTAATCTGAGTTGTCCTTTAAACAAGACAGATAGATCATAAGGTGACATTAATGTTTATGTTATATAATTCCTGATTTAGTTGGGGTTGGTGCTTTCTACCTTAACTGAAAAAATGGTGATTGTCAGCAATCGAGGAAAAATAAAATTTGGACCTACAACATTTACATGATAATAATTAACCTAGGCAGATTATGCATTATCTGGACCTAAACCATACAAGGAAATCTCACCAAAATTAAAAACAAAACTATAAGAAGTTTGTAAAAGATGTAACTTTGAACAACATTGAACGAATGGCTGAATGGTCAATCCTATTTATGCAATTGTCAAACAAGATGTTATTACTGAATAGTGAATACTAATTAATTTATATGATGCCACGTACCCTAGCGGTTTACTTTGACTTTGATTAAATCAAATGACAGAATGGTCGATCCTGTTGGTATATTTTCATAGCGACAGTCAAAGCACGAAATGTAGATGTAAACAGTCTCAAGTAGTATACTCAAAATATCCAGCTTCTACTAATTTGTAACAATTACCTGTATGAGAAGGGTCCAGTTCAATCAACCTGTATGTTCCATTATAAAAGAGTTGATATGTTTCACTAATCCTCCTATTGCTATGCTTCACTATATTCGACTACCGCTATTTCATATATAGTTGCATTATAAACTACACCATAATCTATATAAAGTCGACATTATCACTATATTTTGCAAAATTGGATATACAATGAATGACAAAAACTGAATGAAATGTAATAATCACTAAAACTGGATGATAAAAACGACTCTAAAATAAAAAGAATGAAATGTAATAAAAATTAGGTAGAGTAATAATTCTGCCAAAACCAAAACTGAATGACAAAAATTGTCCAGCCTTGCCACAATTTTAGTACCAAGTCATATAACATGTTCGAAAAAATTACCTACTCTTGATGTCAGCAGTCATATCCATGAAAGCTTACTCAACATTAGTAGCGCTTTCGGCACTGGTTTCCATTAATGGAATGACTATTTCATCTGCAAATGCCTTTCAAAAACCAAAAATGCACAAATTGATTTTACTTTCCCTAATTCTCATTAAAAAAATACAACAATGTCAAGAAAAGCAAAAGATGTAGCCTTTACCTTGGTTGTTTCATATGACACCATTTTATTCTCCATCATAACATATTTGTTTCCAATGACAATATTGTTCACATTTTCACTTGCGTACCGATCAATTTCACTCAACCATTACTTAACATTGTTGAAGTTCTCTTGGTTAGTTACATCATAAACCACTTGCCATAAAGGCTCGGCAGACAAAATAAATAATAAATGGAAAAAAATTTCGTTGCTCAAAAGCTTAAGGTGATCCTGCATAGTGAAAAATAAGTAATAATAAAATGCCAAAGAGAAAGGAAATTAAAAAACATACTATAATGCCATGTGCCCTACGGTAGTAGGTACTAGGTATCGATCGAAAATGTTCTTGTTTAGCAGTATCCCATTGTATGAGCCAAAAAAGAAATAAGGGGAAACAATACCTTTTCAATACAATAAAAGGATGGGGGAAGCAAGCATGAAACATTTTTGTATCGACATATAGGATATCCCACAGAAACCATCTAATAATATTTTCAATTTAATAAAGTACCAAACAATGTTATAATAAAAAAATGTTAGGTTTTGAATGGAAAGAAGTTGGTTTAATGGTGTTGTACAACACCATTAGAACAACTTTTGTGCATTAAGACCCAGCATTTGGTGCTTATACCATTTTACTATAATAAAACAGATATACAGCGAAATATAAAGTTTATACTGGTATAATATTTAGACAATAAAATGTTATATTTAGACAGAAGTTGGTTTAAATCTAGGTAAAATTATTAGAACTCCAACAGATATATAAAGAAATGTAAAATTTATAAAACGACTCTAAAAATAACTAAAAAGGGGGTACTTTACAAGAAAATGTAATTAATTAATGAATGGTGCATGTGGATTAGCTGATGGCCAAAAGTACTAATGTTTCCCCTCTAATAAGTAGTTAATTATGTAACCACGTCAACAACATTTTTCAAAATATGTTCCAATATTATCTTAATATCTACTCCATGAGGTCTACACAAAAATGGTCAATATTAAGTACACATGATTGTTTGATCAGAAAAAGTTGATATGGAGAAGAAATCAACATAAATCCACTAAAAAAAAAGAAAGAAAAACAAAACAAAATTGTACAACATGGTAATGTCATTCCTTTTTGTAGGAGGGTAGTGTGACGGGGGTTTGGTAAGAAACTAGAACGGGTGATGCATGATCCACCTCAATGGACTCTGCCTCCAAGGTCTTTCACAATTTTTAGAAGCAGCACCTGGAAAAACCTATCTGCAAAAAGTTTCAAAAGCAGCACCAAAAAAACCTTCCCTTTCTCGTAAAAATGAAGCCAAGACTAGAACCACTCCCTTCAAGAAGACGAACTTCACAAACAATAATAGTAACTTTGAGAAAGGAATCTCCTGGGAATGATGGCTATCAAGGTAAGAGTAAAGAAACAAGCACTCAACACTTAGAGGGAGAGTAACGCCATAACTTGAGTTTCTAATACATTATTTGACCTCTCAAATGGTCCTATTTATAGGTGAATATTAGGGCTAGTTTGGGCCTTTTCGTGGCCAAAAACAATAGGGAAAGCTTAGAGGGAGAAGGTCTGTAATGTACCTTTTGTCCCTACTAGGTCTGCAGTCGCATGTCTCCTCTAACAGACGACACTTGGTGTGAACCAAAGTCAAAAAGCAAATACGTCTCCTAATGAAGACAAAATATTTGATTTGGTAAATATCTTTTTAAATGGTAACTTGTTGTACAAACTTTATAAACTTAAGAGTGGCCTCAAGGACCACCCTATATAAAATCATTTTATGAAAAAGTTCATTTCTTGTGAGCAGCCCCTTGGCTACTCACCTCAGTTGTGACTAAGTGTGATTTGTGTAAGGACTTGAGGGACTACTAGGGTTTCCCCACTAATATTCTCTCTATCTTAAAGTGCTAAGTGGTTGAGCTTGCTCAATAAATCACGTTCCTCCCCCACCAAGCCAAAACTCTCAAAAGATCCCTAATGGCATTTTTTAGCCTTACCTGCTCAACTAGTTTGCTTGTACAAGAAAGTAAATATTAGTACTTTGTTATTTTTTGGGCAACAAATCTTGAGGAAGAGGCCACTCTATGTGGATGATTCGACACGAATATTGTATTTATTCACCTTTAAACTTATACATTTTAGCCCCCTCGGGTACCTTAATTCCTATTTTTACGTTGGTTCACCAAACAACCTCCATTTTATATGTTAACATGCTATATGAGGTATAATTGAGTATTTTTAGGTATTTCGATGCTTAGTGCACTACACCAAATCCTGCGAATGGTCACGCCCAGTGGGTCACGGCCCAAGTCCGCGACCAGCTGGTCGCGGACTTGGGCCGTGACCCACTCAATATTTGTCGTGACCATATTTATTATCACACTAAATTATCGATGCTCTCGAAGTGGTCACGGCCCAAGTCCGTGACCACAGTGGTCGTGGACTTGGGTCGTGACCATCTTGGCTCCAAACTCGTGCCAAAATTCCCTCCAAGCTTGGTCGCGGATGGGTCACGGCCCAAGTCCGTGACCCATGGCATGATGAAGAAGAGAGTACACACATTGAAGGTCACGGCTTAGGGCCGTGACCATTTCTGGGTGTGGGTCACGGCTATGGGCCGTGACCATCCCTCATTCAAGCATTAGGGTTGATAAAAAAAGGTCGCGCATCACAGATTGAGGGTCACGGCTATGGGCCGTGACCATTTCTTGGTATGGGTCACGGCTATAGGCCGTGACCAATAGGCGGTATACATCCCACTTAGCTTCATTAATGGGTCGTGGTGGGTGGGTCACGGCTCTAGGCCGTGACCAGTGTTAAACATAAAACAAAACAGCGCGGCTCAAATTCTCAATTTCCCCGCTCATCTTGTTCCCCAAACTGTGGAAAAGACACACCCAACATCGAAAATGGAACTCACTTCCTCACCTCCTTCATCGATCGTGAAAATGGCACTCACTCTCAAATCCCTAGACGACACATTGCTTTAAAAAAAAGCTCTGATCCAAGGTTACTCGTCAGAGATGATTACAGATCTCTCTGATTCCCTGTTCGCCTCTCATTTTCATTCGACTCCAGCAAACATGTAAGATCGTTTCCTTCTTTGTTTGAGTTTTAATAATCAAATTTTTAGATCTATGAATATTTGGGTGTGTATTGATTTTTATATCAATGATTTTGAATGACTATTTTCTCACTCTCTCTGAATTTCAACAAACAGGGCCATGAAAGTATTTTGGTTCGAACCAAAAAGGGCTATGGAATTTGATTACCTTTTAATCGGATGAAAATATTTTACTCGATCCATTTGCAACAGGGCCATGGTTGAAAATATTTCGGCTCGAACCAAACAGGGCCATAGAACTGTGAAGACTCATTAGTTTTGTTTAAATCATGAATCACATTAGTTTTGTTTAAATTGCATAGGTTTTAATGGTTTATACATTATCTTTTTAATTTTGTGGATATACCCATTTTCAAATATAAATGGATTCTTCGCTCCCCATGGATCGTGTCTGCACCTTCTTGTTTCCCCATGGATTCTTCGCTCCCGATCCTACCATTCGAAATCGCAGACTTTCCAAATCAAATCTCCAGGTATGTTTATGTACATGTGCGTGTTCGTGTTGTTATCAAATTCAATTTTATGTTGCTTTCAAATTCATTGGCTTTCAACACTGTTCGTGTTCGATTATTTAATTTCAACACTGTGCTATTGAATGCTAAACTGTTAGGATTGGTGAGTTTGAGCTTTGTATTAGTCTCTAGTTTGTTAAGAAGTTTATAGAGCTACAATTTTCATGCTTTGCGTTATTATTATTATTATTATTATTATTATTATTATTATTATTATTATTATTATTATTATTATTATTATTATTATTATTATTATTATTATTATTATTATTATTATTATTATTATTCATTTTTTTACTTAAATATATTACTAATTTTTTATTCTAGACATTATTCCAAATCAATCAATTTAGTATGACTAAAATCTAATAAACGTATTAATCCGTATTAAAGTCTAAAATCAAAATTTGTAATGTATTGAAGTTAAACAAACTTTTTATTATTGTTTTGTTATAATTTAGCTACGGTTAGATGCTTATGAATTAGCTGGTATGACAATAATTTACTTAGGTTGAAGTAATGCCAATTTTCAATTATATGTGATTTATAGAAAACTGAAGTGTTGTTCACTTTGATTTTTCTGAATTTGAAATTTTCTTTGTGGGCTAAAGTTGTGGTGTTGAAACATATCATACCTAGATTTTGAATATTCATCTCACCCGCGTCGGTACCCTCGACGACGATTTCTTCTCCGGCGACGACGACCTTCCCCATACCAAACCCAAATTAGGCTTCTCTAATCACATCACTGATAATGGAATTACAATCTCTCAAATAGTTGGTTGGGTGAGTTCCATTAGCCGAGTCGAGGTGAGGGCATGTTTGTGTTCTATCTTCTCTCAAATGTGGAGCTGCGTTCGGATTCAAATGGTCGGCTTTGGCGGAACAGAGTTTGGGACAGAGAGCGAGAGCAAAAACGAACAAAGCAGACCTAATGGAACCTCCAAATGCGTTTATTGACACAAAGTTTCAAATGTACGTGTTTATTTTTATGATTATTTTTAATTATGTGTTTTGAGCATTGAATTAAAAATTATGAGAGACAATGGCACCTCAAAAATTATGAGAGACAATGACAGTTGTAGGTACAGTGGAGGTTAGCACAGCAAAGCCGTGGTCATGCGGATCAATGGCATTAGTGGACAAGTGTTGAGGATGAATTGCAGAGTTCAGGTAAAAATATTCCATCCCTCTTCTCTTAGTATAAGGACAAAGGTCATATGTATGATTATTGCATCTTCAAACCCCAAACTAAGAAAACCAAAGAATCCAACTCAAACATTCCTCTACCTACGCGAAAGCCAACCCCACCCCTATTTTGTTTGAAGGAAGTTTTGTAACAGCCCCTATATTTTTTTGTAGCAGCCCCCGTACGGTCCCGTACTTTCATTAATTTTCAAAAATAATTCAGTGATTTTGTGAGGTAATTTATTTAAATTTACATACCCGTACTTCATAACACATTGTTTACGTATTGCAGATCTAACCAATTGGATACCAGTTCTTCATTACATACCAGTTCTTCATTACACACTAGGTACTCTGTACATTAACAAAAGTAGTTATATAATTGATATGCATTATCTATTAAATCTTTTAGATGATAGAAGGAGTATGGGATAATTATTTGGTTTTGTTTGGTTTGGCTGTTGGAAAATTATTGGTTGTTGGCTTGTTGTTGGATAGTATGTTAGAAAGAGTATGAGATAATTACGAGTACGGGATAATTATTGGTTTCATTGTTGGATAATATGTTGAAAATATTTTAGACTCATGATTTTAGAATAAGACGAAATAACTCTCGTACGGACCCGTGAGAGGAACCAACACCTCCCACGGGACCAATGTAACTCGTAGGAACTGACCGTGCAGCCGCGGGACTCCCGGTTTGAGAATAAGACGATAATTTGCATATTTCTAGACTTAGGCTTAAAAACATGGCGTTAGAGGGTGAAAACTCGAAACAGCCCTCTAACGGCCCCGTCGGTGGCACCAACACCTCCCACGGGACCAATGTAACTCGTAGGAACTGACCCCGCATTCGCGGGACTCCCGATTTGAGAATACGACGATAATTTGCATATTTCTATACTTATGCTTTAAAACATGGCGTTAGAGGGTGAGAACTCGAAACAACCCCCAAACGTCCCCGTGGGTGGCACCAACACCTCCCACGGGACCAATGTAACTCGTAGGAACTGACCCCGCAGCCACGGGACTCCCGGTTTGAGAATACGATGATAATTTGCATATTCCTAGACTTAGGCTTAAAAACATGGCGTTAGAGGGTGAGATCTCAAAACTGCCCCCGAACGTCCCCTTGGGTGGCACCAACACCTCCCACAGGACCAATGTAACTCGTAGGAACTGACCCCGCAGCCGCGGGACTCCCGGTTTGAGAATACGACGGTAATTTGCATATTTATAGACTCCGGCTTAAAAACATGGCCTTAGAGGGTGAGATCTCGAAACTGCCCCCGAACGGCCCCGTGGGTGGCACTAACACCTCTCACGGGACCAATGTAACTCGTACGAACTGACCACGCATCCGTGGGACTCCCGATTTGAGAATACGACGGTAATTTGCATATTTATAGACTTCGGCTTAAAAACACGACGCTAGAGGGTGAGAACTCGAAACAGCCCCGAACGGCCCCGTGGGTGGCACCAACACCTCCTACGGGACCAATGTAACTCGTAGGAAGTGACACCACAACCGCGGGACTCCCGGTTTGAGAATACGACGATAATTTTTATATTTATAGACTTAGGCTTAAAAACATGGCGTTAGAGGGTGAGAACACGAAACAGCCCCCGAACGGCCCCGTGGGTAGCACCGACACATCCCACGGGACCAATGTAACTCGTAGTAACTAACCCCGCAGTCACGGGACTCCCGGTTTGAGAATACAACGATAAATTTCACATTTCTAGACTTAGGCTTAAAAACATGGCGTTAGAGGGTGAAATCTCGAAACAGCCCCCAAAAGTCCCCGTGGGTGGCACCAACACCTCCCACGGGACCAATTTAACTCGTAGGAACTGACCCCGCAGCCACGGGACTCCCGGTTTGAGAATACGTCGGTAATTTGCATATTTATAGACTTAGGCTTAAAAACATGGCGTTAGAGGGTGAGAACTCGAAACAGCCCCCGAACGGCCCCGTGGGAGGCACCAACACCTCCCACGGGACCAATGTAACTCGTAGGAACTGACTCCGCAGCCGCGGGACTCCCGGTTTGAGAATACGACGATAATTTGCATATTTATAAACTTAGGGTTAAAAACGTGGTGTTAGAGGGTGAGAACTCCAAACAGCCCCGAACGGCGCCGTGGGTGGCACCAACACCTCCCACGGGACCGATGTAACTCGTAGGAACTAACCCCGCAGCCGCGGGACTCCAGGTTTGAGAATACGACGATAATTTTCATATTTCTAGACTTAGGCTTAAAAACATGACGTTAGAGGGTGAGATCTCGAAACAGCCCCCGAACGTCCCCGTGGGTGGCACCAACACCTCCTACGGGACCAATGTAACTCGTAGGAACTGACCCCGCAGCCGCGGGACTCCCGATTTGAGAATACGACGGTAATTTGCATATTTATAGACTTCGGCTTAAAAGCATGACGCTAGAGGGTGAGAACTCAAAACAGCCCCCGAACGGCCCCGTGGGTGGCACCAACACCTCCCACGGGACCAATGTAACTCGTAGGAACTGACCCCGCAGCCGCGGGACTCCCGGTTTGAGAATACGACAGTAATTTGCATATTTATAGACTTAGGCTTAAAAACATGGCGTTAGAGGGTGAGAACTCGAAACAACCCCCGAACGGCCCCGTGGGAGGCACCAACACCTCCCACGGGACCAATGTAACTCGTAGGAACTGACTCCGCAGCCGCGGGACTCCCGGTTTGAGAATACGACGGTAATTTGCATATTTATAGACTTAGGCTTAAAAACATGGCGTTAGAGGGTGAGATCTCGAAACAGCCCCCGAACGGCCCCGTGGGAGGCACCAACACCTCCCACGGGACCAATGTAACTCGTAGGAACTGACTCCGCAGCCGCGGGACTCCCGGTTTGAGAATACGACGGTAATTTGCATATTTATAGACTTAGGCTTAAAAACATGGCGTTAGAAGGTGAGAACTCCAAACAGCCCCGAACGGCGCCTTGGGTGGCACCAACACCTCCCACGGGACCAATGTAACTCGTAGGAACTAACCCCGCAGCCGCGGGACTCCCGGTTTGAGAATACGACGATAATTTGTATATTTATAGACTTAGAGTTAAAAACATGGCGTTAGAGGGTGAGATCTCTAAACATCCCCCGAACGTCCCCGTGGGTGGCACCAACACCTCCCACGGGACCAATGTAACTCGTAGGAACTGACCCCGCATCCGCGGGACTCCGGCTTTGAGAATTCGCTGTAATTTGCATATTTATAGACTTAGGCTTAAAAACATGGCGTTAGAGGGTGAGAACTCGAAACAGCCCCCGAACGGCTCCGTGGGTGGCACCAACACCTCCCACGGGACCAATGTAACTCGTAGGAACTGACCCCGCAGCCACGGGACTCTCGGTTTGAGAATACGACGGTAATTTGCATATTTATAGACTTAGGCTTAAAAACATGGCGTAAGTGGGTGAGATCTCGAAACTTCCCCCGAACGTCCCCGTGGGTGGCGCCAAAACCTCCCAGGGGACCAATGTAACTCGTAGGAACTGACCCCGCAGCCGCGGGACTCCCGGCTTGAGAATACGACGGTAATTTGCATATTTCTAAACTTAAGCAAAACATGGCGTTAGTGGGTGAGAACTCGAAACAGCCCCCGAACGTCCCCGTGGGTGGCACTAACACCTCCCACGGGACCAATGTAACTCGTAGTAACTGACCCCGCAGCCGCGGGACTCCCGGTTTGAGAATACAACGGTAATTTGTATATTTATAGACTTAGGCTTAAAAACACGGCGTTAGAGGGTGAGAATTCGAAAGAACCCTCGAAAGTCCCCGTGGGTGGCACTAACACCTCACACGGGACCAATGTAACTCGTAGGAACTGACCCCGCAGCCGCGGGACTCCCAGTTTGAGAATACGACGATAATTTGTCTATTTCTACTTGGTTACTGATAATTTTAACTCATATTTGTAATTTTTCAGCTTGATTAAATTTTTTGTAAAACTACTTGGTTACTGATATTTTTTTTTTATGTATCCTATCATTTGTAGGATTTTTGCACGCGGAACAAACAAAGGAGGCAATGGTCTACAACATGATGATTGTTTATATATTGTGGACATTCAGGATTTTGTTTTTTGTGTTACAGCCGTGCGGGCTTTTATTATTTAGTTTTATGGTCGTGCGGGCTTTTATAATTTGATTGTTGAATATTATGGCCGTGCGGGCTTTATAATAAGTAGGTTTTACATTTACAGGTTTTGGAATGTCAAGAAAATAGAGGAAACTCTGCCCAATTTTTTTTGGTATGTGAATTATTAAGACGTGTAATATTTATAAGTTTGTATATATATTTGTTTTTTAACAACGTTCTCGATTCGCAATTTGCGATTTTTTTTATTGTTTTGCCAATAATAAATATTAGTAATACCTCGTACGCGTCAAACGTTACAGGTAGCAACTGATGGTGCACTCACAGGACCCCCAATTTTAGGATTGGACCAAAAAAATATATTTTTTAAATTATAGTTAAATATGGTCATGGACTTTGTCCATGACCATTTTTATTTTTTCGTCACGGATTCGGGCCGCGACCAATTTTTTTAAATTTTGTTGTCACGGTCGTGAGTCGCGGACTTTGGCCGCGACCAATTTGTCACGATTGTGGGTCACGGATCAGGGCCGCGATCAATTTTTTTAAATTTTTTTTGTCACGGTCGTGGGTCGCGGACTTTGGCCGCGACCAATTTGTCACGGCTGTGGGTCACAGATCAGAGCCGCGACTAATTTTTTTTAATTTTTTTTGTCACGGTCGTGGGCCGCGGACTTTGGTCGCGACCAATTTGTCACGGTTGTGGGTCACGGATCAGGGCCACGACCCGTCACGACATGGGTCACGGCCTAAGTCCGCGACCATCTGTCGTGACCCCTCTCGGCCGTGACCATTTTTTGGTCACGGACTTGGGTCGCGACCCACGAAAATGGTCACGACCCAAGTTCGCGACCCACAACTTTGGTCAGGGATTTTGGCCGTGACCAATCGCCAGTTTTGGTGTAGTGGTGTGAAGTTTGGTCGCTTTTCGAAAAAGTTTCGTTAAATATTGCAGCTTCAGAGGCATTTTAGTAATTTCAGCATTCGGATTTTAATCCCGACCTCTTCACGGAAGTTAAAGCCCTTTGATTTCTCTTCGTGTGGCGGCTAACGGTGCATGAATTCGAGTTGTATCGAAGGAGTTATAGCATTTTAAGAATGGTTTTGACTTTAAAAGCACACGCAAGGGCACATTCAAGGGCATTTTAGTCATTTCATGGTTTGGTTTATTGGCCTAATGGTTATTATATGTTGTATCCCTCTGAGTTATCTTCGCGCGGCCTCCGATCGTGCCTAATTACGAGTTATAACGAAGAAGTTACGGCATTTTCCGTAAAGTTGAGAATTATAGACTGTCAAGTCCGAATCGATTTGATTTGGCACCAAAACCTACTTTTTTATTTTCCCTATTTTGGAATCGATTCGGTTCCTTCCAAATCGATTTAGTCCCCTATTTTCAGCCTTCTTATTTACATGTTTGCCACATAGGGTTTATGTATAGATACATTTTCTCTTCATTTTGATGAGGGATCCTTCATTTTGTCTTAGATTTAGGGTGTTGTATTTGGAGATTTTTAACATCTTCTCCATTTCCTTTGGGTTTTTGCCCATTTTATATGTAAGTGTTTACTATTCATTTATCTTCCTTATTGTATTTGTTTTGTTTAGCTTTATTTCCATTGATGTATTTCATTTCCTTGCCTAGATAACTTGTTTTCATTAGTTAATTTGTTGTGTTATTTAGTTTAATTGTGTTTAAAATAGTTTATTCCATGCATAGTCCGTAGAATTACGGGTTGGGGTTGCGTTTCCGCTATTAATGGGCGTCGAGCTCTGAAAGTTAGATTGCGCGTAAAATTGCGTTTAATTGAAACCTCGCGGATTTAAGTTAGATTGTTATGCGTTTAACTTTTCTTGTCACGCAACGTTAGTGTTTATAGCGATAATTCGAATTTAATCCGCGTGTGACCATTTTCGGTTAAATATTTTATCTCACAACTTTGAGTTAAATTTCTTCTTGCATGATATTTATGATTAATTGAATATGCTCGATTAAATAGCTTTCGAACCGAAATTCTAACTATTAGTTGTTTAGCCCAAGACGGGGATGCGATCCCGACTCTCGTTTTAATTAGTTGTAGTATAGTGTTAACTTCTTAATTTTTTCCCTTTTCCCATTTTAAACCCAAATTACCTTTTACACTTATATTCTTGAAATAATAAATCAATTAAAATCTATACGACATTCCCTGTGGATTTCTTACGATACCCGACTTACCGCTATACTTGTATTGCAAGTGTAGTTGTAGTTTAGGCTTTTGTATTGAGGCGGTGAACAGAAAATAATGATTAGCGTACCTACACGACGCTACTTTTCACCCTCGATCAGTGTACCTCCTTGCCTTGTGTCATTTTTGTGGTAAGTCATTTGGGGCAGAGGGACCACTCTAGGTGGACCCCCTCACCCTTCCTCCATTTTTTTGATATGTGAATTAGGGCAGAAGGGGTTGATCGCAATGACTCCCCTTTCCTTGTCCTTGTTCTATGGATTTAGTCTTAGGACGAGGTGCTACTCGTGATGGGCCCTCCTCATCCAAGCCCTTTATCTATGGATTTAGTCTTTAGACGAGGGGCTGCTCGTGATGGGCCCTCCTCGTCCTTGCCTATTATCCGTTGCCTTATTCTTGGGATGAGGGGCTACTTGTGATAGGCCCTCCTCGTCCTTGTTTTACTAAATGTGACTTGGGCTTTCGGACAAAGGTTGTTCATGGTGAGCCCTCCTCGTCCTTGCTCTATATTTTCATAGCTAAGATTTTGTAACGAGGGGCCCTTTGTGGTGTGACCCTCCTTGTTCAACTGACCTTTGCTTTTGACTTCAACATCTTTTGGAGGGGGTTGCTCGTGATATTCCCCCCTCGCTATTGCCTTTTTTTTTATCTTCAAACTTGGGACTAGGCCCCCTTGCTCTAAAACTTTTATTAATAATTTTAGGCAGAGATACCCCCTTTATATGGACCTGCTCTCCAGTGTAGTTTCTCAAATGGATGAACACCCCTCTACATTAGTCCCCTCACACAAAAAACTTTGTGCTGGGTAGATCAAAAGGTTTTGTACGCAATGAATCACTTTATATTAGAATACGAAAAGTTTATTTCAATCTCATCATGGCATTGTTGGCATTAAACAGGTCTGTCACATCATCCCACATTGAGGGTCTTGAGGTGACACGCATTAAAAGGAGAACAGGCATCCCATAATTTGGGGAATGATTTGCTCCCCTTTTGATTGGCAGGAGCATGTGGGCTTAATAAGATACAAATGGCTTTTTTAAACCCTTATTCTTTTTTACCTCCTCATTTCTTTTTAAACTGAGTTTTCAGAGAGAGAGAGAAAAAAAGGCAAAAAAAAACTTTCTTCCATAACCGCCGTCGTCATCTTCCTTTCTTTACCAAGAAAATTGGCTCCTTCTTCCTCTCTAAACCCTAGTTCCGTCATTACCACCACCATTAGCGAGGTGCAAGTGGGTATGGTGCCTATTTTTGTCACCATCTCGACGATTTTGGACCCCGGAACCACCACCACCATCTCTACCATTTTGGATTCGGCCACCTCCGCCTTGGGTGGTTCGTCTGTTAAGATTACTACCAGGTAGGGTTCCTTGTCCATCACCTATTCTAAGTCGCAGAAGGAATACTTGGTCGCTCTCTCCAAGAGGGATTTTGGCATTTGTTGTCTTGCCCCTATTTTGGTGCTAAAGACACCTTCACGTCATCCCTCGCTAATTTCGAGCAAGAGTTTGTGGAGAAGATAAACGAGCAACCCCGTATTGGTTTGGGTGAGTCCTCTGACCTTCCTATTGTTTTACATGATTCCATTCTTAGAGTGTGAGTGGATAAGGGTAATTTTCCCTATTATAATATTGAGGTCAAGGTTGGTGGAGGTGCCTCAGACGAGTGTGGCCTTTGGGTGGACTATGTCTTAGCCACCCCCTCGCACAAGAATGTTATCGAGGGGCTGGGTATTACCACTACTATCAACAATATTAAATCCTTCCCCATTACCAAACATGCCAACTCCTTTACTTTATTGTATTACCATTGGAGTAAAGACTCTCACACTTTTGTCACTAGCTGGGGTGAGTTTACTATTACCATAGAGGATATCTACGAGTAGCTCGTCATGCCTTACTTGGGAGAACATGTGCTTACTAATGGTTTCGAGGATGAGACTGAGGAGATGATGGTGGGAGAACTCCACTCGGATCTAGGTGAATTCTCTAAATATGTTGCCATTAATCAAACTAGGGCTACCAAATATTCCTTTACCAAATGGCATAGGTACTGGTTCAAGGACCTCGAGCAGCTGCCCAAGAGCTCGAGCTCGAGCAGGGCTTTGAGGAGTTTAGAGGGCCCAAAACTTAACTCCCCCTCACACTTGGCAGACTTTTTTGTTACCTTCCTTAGTAGGTTCTTATTTACAGGGAGTCCATATGACTCCCCTCGTGAGCTTCTTTTCAAGTTAGCTTTGAGACTTATTCGAGGGAGGGCAGTCCCCCTCACAACTCTATTATTGGGGTCCCTTTACACTTAGCTAGATCGTGCTTATGTAGGTGTTAAGCATTTTTGTGGGCGTTATGATGCCCTTAACGTCACTAACACCTTCATCCTTATGTTATTTTTTTAGAGATTTCCCAATTTTGCTTCAAAGACAAGGTCTTGCCACGGGGATGTTGCTCGCGCTGTAAGGTGGCATAAAAAGGTTCATAAGGTCTCTCTAGGGCCTTTGATAGATTACATTGATGAGTTCTACTTCAGGCCTTACTGCAAGAGAGTGGGTGCCATTTTTCACTAGGGTTGATTCTACTTTCTATTGTCCTACTGACGCTGAGTCTGTTTCCACTTGCCCCCACATTGATGTAGTTGTTATGCTTTTGCCCTATACTTAGCCTTCTTTGACTCATCTGGGCTACGGTGTGTAGTTCTACCACTCTGAGAGGGTGAGGAGGTAATTCGATCATGACCAATGTATTCATATTGTGCCCTCTCGAGATTACTTGCCTTCTTTCACCCGTTCGTGGTTTACTCTCTGGCAGAGGCAGGTACTCCTTATTCAGAATTGTGTGAAGGATGTCTCTTATGAGACCATATCCACCATGCTCCCCAATAATGACAAGTAAGTATAAGCCCCAACCTGCTAAGTCTAAAGGGAAGGGCAAAGCAAAAGCCCATGCTGCTTCTAAAAGGAAGCATCCTGATGTGGATGTTTCCAACTTCATACCGATTACTGTTGCCACTACTGCTTCCCCTACTCCCCCCCCCCCCCCCCCGCGTGCGCGCGCCAATAAGGACTAGGGAGAGAAAGAAGAAGAGGAATAAGAAAAAAGTTACTGTTGAGGCTGTTGCTCCCTCTTTTGCACCAAACTAGGGGGTTGATATTGTTGAGTTAGGTGTGGATAAGACCTACTGGACTGTTCCCGAGCAGGGCTATGAAGCTTTAGGATTATCTTCTGAGGAGCCTCCTGCTACTTCTATTCCTATTGTTGAAGGTACTATACCTTACTCCTATTTACTTAGTGAAATTGGTTTTCATGGGGTTTCACTTGTTGATTACCCTTCTCCATCATTTAAAGAGGAACTAATCGATTATAGAAACACTTCTTCCTATGATGATGACAGTTCTTCTTCAAATTAAATGAGTGTCACTGACCCATATGATGATTATCATCCTAATGCTTCTTCCTTTTTTCTAGTTTTGAGAGAGCCCTTTAGTGATGACATTATGATAAATTCTCCTTCCTTCTACAGTCCCACCATTGGACACCTCCCATATGGGCAAAATGCCCTCACGACTGCTATAAGTCTTTTCTCTTGACTTCTTTTGCATCACTTACTATCTGATTAAACTTGCATATTTTATATCTAAACCATCTTTATCTTTGTGGCATTTGCATGGTGTTTTTGTTTCGACGAGTGATCCTTCGCCTCCTCCTTTTGCCCAGAGGCCCTTTCCTAGGGCGAGGAATTCCATGTTAGTTTCCTCTTTGAGCCTAGCTAGAGAAGTTCGTCACTTCCTCCTTATTTAAGTATTTTTCTCCTTTTTTCCTCTTTTACTAATATAATTCATTCTCTTTTTGCTTTTGTAGTTATCTCCCGTGTTTCCTACCACCACGAGGACCTCATTCGTGTCGTCCCTCTCTATCTAGGCAATCATCAACTCTATTTTTTGCTTAAACTTGTCGTATTTTGAAACATATTTCGAAGCCTTTCTTTTTTTGCGTGTTCACAGGTAACCATTCCTCCCAACCACACTTCCCCACTTCCCGTCTCAGCTGCGGTGAGTAGTTCTTTTGTCGGGCTTCGTGAGGTGTTTTGAACTTGTCACTTTTGCCATTTTTCTCTGTTCATGACCATTTTCTATATTTAATTTTATTGTCTTTGTCTTTGTCTTTGTTCTTTGTAGGGATTATCCTCGTGTGGCCTTTCCTCTACTAGGGGAATGGCACAGCTTACAGGAGTCATTGCTCCGAGTTTGTCACCTTTCAGGAGGATTCTTATCTCTCGGTCTTCATGCCTATGGATAATAAGCCTCACATCCATCCCATACCATCTCGACCGATTTTCACCGTTACCTCTAGTAGACCTGGCAAAATGAGGCACGACACGATAACACGACACGACACGAAATTATAAGTTAATGGGTTTAGTCTTATCGGGTTTGGGTCATTAACGGGTCAACACGGTAGAACCGTTATCATAACGGGTCATGTTTGGGTTTGTACTCTTACACGATTAAACCCGTTTATACCCATTATCACCCGTTACTGGTACCGGGTTTTATTGGGTCGTGTGACCCGAACCAATATTACACGGGTACTAACGGGTGCTAACGGGTGCTAACGGGTACTAACGGGTATTAACGGGTGCTAACGGGTACTAACGGGTAATAACGGGTACTAACGGGTAATAACGGGTCACCCAACCCGTTACCCGTTTAGACCCGTTAATATTAACGGGTGTTAACGGTTCGGGTCGTGTACCCGTTAATATTAACGGGTCGTGTTTGGGTATTATAATTTGACCCGTTAGTCTTAACGGGTCGTGTATGGGTTAAGGGTATTTTCACCCGTTAACCCGTTAACACGACCCGTTGACAGCTCTAACCTCTAGTGAGCCTATTATATAGGCTATCACTTACTCCTAGGCATTGCTAATTTCTGTCAGGCTCAACTTCCTTCTTTATTTGTGTTTGGTTCTTAACAACTTTTTGATGATTAGGCCACTACTTTTGCTGCGACTGTACCATCAGTTATCTTTCATCCATCTTCCTTGGAGGGAATTCAGGTACACCTGCTTTGAATATTTTCATTTCTCAGCTCACTTTATTTTATCATTTAGATTTTACTCTCATGTCTTGCTCCTACCCGTTTGTGTTTCAGTTGGCCAGTGTTACTGAAAATCAGTCACTTCTATAGTTTCTCCTCTGGTAGCTCCTGCGATCGAGGAAGCTCCTGCTACTATTAACTCTATTGGAGGCATCGTCATAGCACCTCTCCCGGTACTTATATTAACTTGACTCTGATTTTTTTCTATATATTTTCTTCGCTATTATGGACAACTTGTCAACACTTATACTTTTCTCTTATTCGCAGGTCGGTGCTAATAAGACTTCTTCATCTATGGTGCCTGTGATTGCGGAAATAGAGATAGCTCCCCCACCACCACTCGTAGGTCCTCATTTGGTTTCCACGGATCTGGCCACATAGGTATTTAGGCCTTTATTATATAAGAGTAGTTGTTTATATGCTTTCTTTTTACTTATACATTCTCCACTCTCTCTTGCCCTGAAGTCCCCTTGTCCGAGGGGCATGTTCCTAATTCTGTAGGGATGACTTCAGCGGTATGCTAATCTTTACATCCCTGTTTGCTATACTTGACGTTCTTTCCTTTTCTTATGGGCTTTCAAACTTTGGAGATCCTTATAACATATATGTAGATATGGTCCCTTTACCTGTGGGACCTATATTTAAGTTCTCAGGTTAGTGTTGCGCCAGTCTCTGTGTCTGAGGAGACTCTGGCTAGCGTCCCGGAGGAGACTGCTCCGGTACGTACAATACTCTGTATTTTTCTTTTCATTGGCTTGCATTATCTGTGCAAATAGTTTATTTACACTTCCCTGCTTTTTCATCAGTGTCGCTCTTGTTCTTGCCGCTGCAGGATCTTTGGTTGGTGTCTCATAGAAGAGCTCCTCAGTACATACTTAGTCTACTTAAACCTTTTGAGCTTGTGTTTTCTGTGCAAGTGCTTGCTGAAACTAACCTGTTTCCTTGTTTTCAGGTTAGTGCCGCAGTTGTTCCTATGGATGTGGAACGTTCAGGGGAAGTCGCTGCGAGAGAGGTATTATACTGCGTTGCCTTACTCTTCTTTTTATTTCCTCTTTCTTCATGCTTTTAACGTGTAAGTAGGCTCACCTTCACACCCTTGTATCCCTATTTTCAGGTTAGTGAGGTGGTCATCCCTAGTCCTGTGGGACATACTATGAGTGTTGTATTATGCACTCCCCAGGTATCAGACTGCCATACCTAGTTTACTTATGTCAGTTAAAGTTAGTATGTTTTTCATTTCTCTTTTTCTCAAAATAAGTACTAACTCTTGCCTATATTTTTTTAAGTTGGTGTTCAGAGTCACATGGTGCCTCCTCGGTTTGGCGGTAGCATATTGACCCCTCTAGGCTATGGGGTAAGTCTTTGTAACCTTTGTTTCCATTTGAGTAGAGATCTTCCACCACCTACTCCTTCTTTATATATTTGTGACTTATCTTTTTTTATTTCTCCTTTTGTAGGATCTAGTCAGTGAGCCTGCGGAGGCATTTGGTGAGGCAGAGCAGAGCTCTAAGGCTACTGGTGATGCAGGCTCTAGCGAGGATTCCTCTCTTCCTCTTTCAGAGTTTGAGTCTCAAAACATAAGCTATGCCGATATAGAGGTGGAGGCTCAGGGGCTTTCATGAGTGTACTATAGCATTCAGAGCTGCCTTTGAGATTCCAACATGCTGAGCGGGAAGTATTAGAGATGGTCCCGGTGCACAATCCTGAGACATTTATATCTCAGAGTGTGCTCAACGTCGACAGTCTTACGGTCTTCAATTTGAGGGCCCTAGCCAACCACTTTAGGACTTTATGTCCACCGTGTGACACCCCGCCTAATTAAATACCGGGTGATCAGTCCTTTATTAAATTAAAATCAAGGTGAACAGTTGGCTCATTCTTAGCATCACTGTCGCAAAATAAAATTTCCGATTTAAACATCCTAAATAATTAAGCTAAGTATCAAAACTATTTAAAATATTATTTCCATTTTATTTAATCCAAATATGAAAACCTTTAATAAATAACAGTTTAAGAATCACTCAAATATTAAGGATGGTAATAAACACCCAAGAATTTAACCATTCAGATAAACCAATACCAAGTTTAAGGACTACAAATGAAATCGTCCTGACAGTAATCAAAACCCAAAGAGTCCTAAATACTGAAAATAAATGAACATAAGTCTCTGACAAATCCAACTGAATAAGGAAACGGGCGACACATGCCTTAACTAAACAAAACAAAGATAAGAGTATAATTAACAACGAGTTCATCTAAGCAATGGCCTGCAACTCCCACATAAGCTGCAGCGTGTCCGGTCCAAAGAACCTAAGCATGACTCCCCTGTGGCTGGGCACCTATTTTATATACATATATATACAAGAGAGAAGAAATAACAGGAAACGGGTCAGAGCCCGAGTGTAAAACAGTTTAAAATTAGTTTAGCAAGTGTTTAAAATGCTTACCGGCTAATGTAACAACCATGTTAGTATGCGACACTCTCTTGAGAAATTCTCACCTCTCATCTAGTGTGCACGCCTATCGCACTATTAATCCCATAAGTTTATTTTAACTTAACTTCCCCCATAAGATTTCAGTCCGTCACATACTATGGCTACTATAATTAATTTCTGAAAATCAAGCTCTCTCATATATCTTATGTTATTTGAAATAACTCAGTGATGTCACAAAATTTCCAAACACTTATAATAAAATTGGTGTAATTATTCATTACTTAACTACTTTTATGTACAGTAGAAAGTTTTCATACTTAAGTATATATATATATATATATATATATATATATATATATATATATATTAACCACTCATATAATATATCGACACCCCGCATAAAATCTATGGTGCTGGCATACTCTGCTATCAAGTCCCCGTATTACACATATTAAGGTAAATACTAGTTCGGAATCACTCTTGAACTGTATTAACATAAAACACATACAAATGGAGGCGAATCATATTTTCAAGTCACTAAGAGGTCAGCACATACCCTCACGTCTCTTAGGACTGTCTGACTATCAATCAAATAGCCTGCACCAAGGAATCCTATGTTCTAGGATACGAGTCAATAACCCTCATAAAGGCCCAATAGAGATAAGACCGTACCGGCGATGAAACCCCCGTTATAGAAAGTAGCAGGAGTATGATTTGTATATAGATATATAATATATACACAATCACACCGTCATATATATATAAATATCCACATTTATAAATTAGGTGCGCTCACGACCCATAATTATAATTATTCGTTCTTAGCACATTTTTACTTGATTATCTCGCATAACGGATTTGTCACTTTTATTCTCATATATATAAGTTACTCCATACCTACTTCTCGACTCTCGAAGTATTCTATCTCCCTAAATATAATTTCAGTAGGCACTCTCACTTACCTTCTAGTCTAACTTCCTTACAAGTCTCGATCTTTTATTAAACGTACTCATGACTTCATATGTGTGAATAACTCACCGTTAACCCTTAATTTCGTCTTACATTAAATTCTCACTCAACGGAGTTTACCTAAGACCTACTGGTCCTATTTATATCCCATTATGCTCTAACAATAAAAATCAAGGGTTACTACGCACTTTAATCGGATTAATCCAACATAAGGGGAATATGCAGTTTTTCAGGAGGGGTCGATCGATCGAGGAAATGGGGTCGATCGATCGATGTTCTTGGGTCGATCGATCGATCAAGCAGTTATGAAGAAAACTGCATTAACCCAGTTACGGGTTTGCCTCTCCAACCTCAACCAAATCTCCATATATCATTCCCAAACTCCCAACCAACGTTACTACAAGTACTATATACCTAAACACATGATTTTTTACATAAAATATGTCCCAATTCATCAATTATAACAATTTAATGGGTAAAATTTACCTAAACTTCAAGAACCCTAATTTTTCTTTTTCTTTCAATTCTTCCAATTCTTTTTCAGATTTCCTACTTCTAAATCTATAAAATTTCGTGATTTATCCTCTACATGCGATTTAGATGTCCAGGATATGATTACTTCTTCTACAGCATGTAATTTTAAGTCTCAAAACTCTACTTTCTTTCATGAAATAAGTTCTAAACAACCCTAGGCTAACATGATTGAGACATTAACTAAAAATAAAGCAAGATATATACTTGCATGGAATTTGAGTTTTTGTGGACGAAAGAGGTATGGTTACGTTCCTTGTCGCGCGATCTACTCTTTGGTGGTGGTGGCGGTGTAAACGGTTGAGTCATTGGCCTTAAGTTGCTTGGAAAGCTCTCCTACCCTTCTCTAATGGCCATTCTTTGATTTTGTATTTGTTAACCCTAGAAGGCAACTCCTAAAGGCTGATTTATTCTTTGAAAATTCGTGGGTTTAATTGCCTGAAAATATAAAATGTCTATAATACCCTCCCGAGATGCTAATTAGGCTTAAAAAATGCCCCGAGACCCGAACTAAACCCCCGGGTACATTATTTTGACTATCTCGACCCTTTTGGACACATTGGCACACTCGAAAAGACCATACGGGCGACTTATAATTTATTCACTTTTAATAATAAAAATTTAATCCCGACATGATACAGGCGCGTCCTGACTTAATTTCCATAAGTGTCCAATTATACACTCGTGGCAATTCTTAATAAATTCAATTCTACATATTACTCTACTCAATAAGTAATATTTAACAAATCAATAATTTTTCAATAATTACTAACTCCCGTCACGCTAATATATATTTAAAACCAATTTTCGGATTAATATTAAATTGATCTATCCCAATTAAATTTAATAAATCCCTAAATTTAAAAGTCATAAAAATACGGGGTATTACACACCTCTCCTGCTACCATGAACAATACGAGATTTACGTTATTCCTCCAGGATCTTCATGATCTCCAATGTTGCTATCATTTCCAACTGGACTGGCATGACACTACCATTCGTCGTTTCCTCAGTGCACCTTTCAAGAAGATGATAAATCTCCACACATCTAGGTAGTCTCTAATTCAGCAGCGACAGGCTGAGGTTGCTCAGATCAGGGGTCAGATATAGTCACTTAAGGCCAAGTTGGAGGTTGGTGATGCGGAGGATGAGGCTATGATGGCCAGGCTAGAGGAGTAGCTAGTTAAGGAGGCAGGTCCTTCTTATTCCGACATACGTTCACGACAAGAATTGTTTTTTATTTTGTCTAGCGGGTAGTTAGCCTTACTGTGTATGCCTCATTTTATATTATTATGTTTTTCATATGTAAAGAACTATTGATTTATTAATGAAAAAAATCCTATGTTGGCTTCTATTATGCTATTTATTCTTTGCCTCTATTTTTACTTTGATGTCTGCTAATTATGACCTGCTCTAATTTTCTGTTAGCACTACGTTTTTTTTTGCCATGAACATTCATTTTTTAGGGAATAACTGGGAGAGGGGGTTATCCCTTATCCTTCCCTCAACTTTGAATATAATTCACAAACATAAATAAATAAAGGAATGACTATTTTCTTATCAAAAACTTTCCCTGGTCTACAGGGTCTTTGTTCCAAAAAAATTTAGGAACCTTTTAGTTTTAAAAAATTATTTTAGAGAGGGAGGTAGACCCCCTTCAACACATTTTTTGAGAACTGGTCAAGTAAAAGGATAATCTCAAAAACTAAAAATTTCTCGAGAATAGAGGCTAGAACTTGTTCTCTATGCTATAAATCTATTATGCAACAATAAAAAAATGTCATTTTTTATTATTACTATGAGATTAACCTCCTGTCGGTCTAGTGGCGTGATATTTTATCTGTTATGTCTGTAGAAACTTTGCTCAATATACTTATCTCTTGGTATGGATGTACCACCTAGTATAACGAGGAAAGTTTCTTTTGTTATGGACCCTCTTTTAGCCTAGTAGAGAGCATTTCTCTTTTTTCTTTCACTTTTTTAGCAATAAAATATTCGGGTGCATCTACCTCATATGACAGGTAAGTAAATAAAACAAGAATCACAATGCAATGATAAAAAAGAGTTATTATTAATTTATTTCACATTGGGTATTGTTTACAAGACTTCATTGCTCTATCATCTTTATAAAAAACTTTTCTAGTTTTAGAGCAGATCGCTCAAAATTTTCAAAAAGAAATGAATTTTAATAAAAGACTAGGCATAATACCTCTTCAGTCATTTACAATTGATGGATTGAAGACAGTTACTCTTCGGCTCCGAGATCTGGCAGTACCCTGACTTGCCTACCCCCCTCACCACAAATGGCCCTCCTAATTGGGTTTGAACTTTGACGCTGACATACTGTGGAGATGAAGAGTGGATGTACAAGGACCAAGTCTCCCACTTGAAACTCTCTAGGCTTGACGAGGTTCTCATAAGCTCTGGACAACTTCTAGGCGTAGACTTTGAACTTCTCTTTTACCTTATCTCTGTACTCGTCTAGTGCCTCCAGTTGCACATATAGCGGGGCGGGGATAAGTCTATTGCTTAGAGTGGCCCTAGCTAAGGGTATCGCCAACATCACCGATAGGATTGCTTCGGTCCCATACACAAATGAGAATGGGGTAAACCCGATCGACTTTCTCTTTGAAGTGTGATAAGCCCATAGTACCATGGGTAGATTATCATCCCATGCCCCTGGCATGTCCTCAAGCTTTTTCTTTAGTATATTGATCCAGTTATATTTGTGGCCTCTGTTTGGACATTTCCCTTTAAGTAGGAAGTAGTTGAGCTATTGTGCACAATCTTATACTTAACAGCGAGGAGTGCCATCTCCTTGGATTCCCATTGTCTGTTAGGATCACCTTGGGTATAATAAACCTGCATATGATATACTATTTGATAAATTGGATCACTAGTTGGGCAATTACTCTTCTTATAGGATTGGCCTCTACCCATTTGGTATATAATTTTGTAGCCACGATAATGAAAGCTTTGCCACGAGAGGCTGGGATGGTCTTTCCTACCAAATCAAATACCCACGTGTAAAAGGGATAAAGAGCTACTAAGCTTTGCAAACTGACTAAAGGGGAATGTACCATATTTTCATGCACTTCTTCATATAACCAATGGATTCAGCTTCCATGATTGGCCAATAGTACCCCAGCATCATCAATTGATCATACAGTTTGGCACCTCCCAAGTGGGAGGTGTCCTGAGCTTCCTTTAACATTCTCTCTATATCTCTTCTAGCTATACATTTCATGCCTTATTATTATATTCCTTCCTATAAAGCTCCCCTTCTACTAGATAGAAGCGGGCCACTCTCTTTCGGAGATAAATCTCATCTGCTGCTCTCTGCTGATAACTCACCATCTTTCAGATAAGCTATGTATGGTTGCCTCCAATCCTCAAAGGTCTCTATGAAGTTAGCTTTTGTTGTCTGAAATTGGGTTTGGAACTTTAGATAACCCTACTGCAGACGACTAACCTCCGTGCTCAAGGTGGTCCAGTAGTAGCACCCCTCGCTGCAACTGATAATAAAGAGGGATATCAGTATCCCCGCAATGCTTCTCATGCATTGATGCCAACCTATCTTTAGCTTCCTCTTCTCCTACACGCCTTGATAAGAACCCTCTGGGGCTCTTATAATGAAGTGTTCCCTGCAGCAGGTGGTAGTTGTCCAGCACTAACATCTTTATTATTCATTCTCTTATTTCTAGCTGCTTCACAACTAGGTACCTCCAGTCTTCTGGCTCATCACTTGGAACAGAGACCTCACTGTGGTAGGCATGTTTCTCCACCGTACCATGACAGTTGCTTTTGGCTCGTCCATGTATAATTTTTGGGCTATCGTAACTGGCACATCAGGGTGCCTATTCATTATTCGTGCATGTCTCTTAACGGTAACTTTCAGAAACTAGCCCAACGGCTTTTTGAAGATAGATCTATACGGTGCTAGGTTCGCATTCTTGATGGAAAAGTCCCCATTAACTTGTTTTACCATTAGGTTAAAGTCCCCTCGTATACACAACACTCTGATGCCTCTTCATAGCGCATCTAATAATCCCAAAATGAGGGCCCTATACTCAGCCTCATTATTTGAGCACTTGGAATCTAGTTTGAAGTAGAGAGTGACCTTCTTCTTCTTACCATTTGATAGGATAATACCCGCACCCCCTGTTCCTTATGCATAGGAACCATTGAATTCCATCTTCCACTCATCCATCTCTTCTACCAAACATGCTTGGAAATTTTCTCCAGGCAGTTCTTCGCTGGAAGGCTCAAAATTTTGGCTTCAAAAGTGGGCTAATAAGTCTTCCACTGCTTGAATTTTGATGCATTTTGGCACCACACACTTCAAATCGTATTCTGATAGAATTAAGAACCACCTTGTTGCTCGCCCTACCAAGACTGTCCATGCTAAGAGGTACTTGATAGGGTCACACTTAGTGACAATGTGAATTATAAAGACAAAAAATTAGTGTCTCAACTTTTAGGCCATAAAGAATAAGGTAAGGCAGTGCCTCTTAATATTGGTATATCTGGATTTCGTGCTTGAAATTACCCTTGCCAAGTAGTTCACTGGCCTCTCTACGCCCTGCTTCTCCTAGGCGAGCAGTGCTCCTATATATCTTTGTGTTGAAGTGAGGTAGAGCAGTATCTGTGCCTCGACCTTCAGCGGTATCATCGTAGATGGAGAGGCTAAAATTTCCTTAATTTTCTGAAAGGCCCTCTTCTGCTCTTCTCCCCAAGTCCACTTGCCTTTTTCCTTCAGCGGGGGGTAAACGGGTGGGTTACCTCTGCCAGCATGGGTATAAATCTTCTTAAGTAGGACACCTTTCCTAAGAAGCTCTTGAGTTGCCACTAATTTTTTAGCGGTGGTATCATCACAATGGCCTTCGTTTTTTCCTCATCGACCTGCACCCCTTGCCGATTTACTACAAATCCCAAAAAATTTCTCCCTGTGACCCCAAAGGCACACTTTGAGGGATTCATTCTCATTTTGTACATGCGGTATCTTTCAAATATTCACCCGAGGTCCTGGAAATGCTTGCTTTCTTTATAAATTCACCACCGGGTTATCCACATAAAATTTTAATATATCATGAAACAAATCATGGAAGATGGCCATCATGGTCCGCTGGTAGGTGGCCCCAATATTTTTCAACCCAAATGGCATGACCGTGTAATGAATGTTTCCCAATGGCACGTAGAAGGCAGTCTTCTCTGTGTCCACCAGATTCATCTTGATCTGATTATAACTAATGTACCCGTCCATGAAACTATACATTTCACGACCCGCACTAGCATTTACTAACTTTTCTATACTTAACAAGTGAAACTCATATTTGGGACATGCTCGATTTAAGTAACGGAAGTCCACACAAATACGGATTTAGCTTTTATCCTTATTCACCACCGGTACAATGCTAGAGAGCCACATAGGGTGCTTAATGGGTTGGAGGAACCCTGCCGACAATAATTTCTCCACTTCTACTTTTATCTTAAAGTCTATCTCAGCCTTGTATGTACGCGTTGCTTATCTAACTAGGAAAGCATTGGGAAGAACATTTAGTTTATGAGAACTCACATTTTGGTCTATCCCTGGAACCGTTGTGTATTTCCACCTAAACACATCAGTGAAATCCTTGAGTATGCTGATAAGATCCTCCTTCTTCTTTGATTTTAAACTTTTGAAGATTAGAATGGGTATACTATCACCCCATTCTATTTCCAGATTAATTTCCTCTAACTTTTGCAACTGTTGATTTGGTCCATCTTGCATACACTCGAGGGTTTCTTTTAGCTCCTCAATATGTTCGATAATGTGGGATTAGTCCACCACAAAACACTCTGGTACAGGGTCGACGCTCTCATCCCAGAGCGTCGCCCGCACAGACCGTTATAAATGGTATATGACTTTCTCATCCAGCAGGACCACCTTCTTGCCTTTATGATGGGGCTTGGATACCTCCTCTACCTTCATTTTTCCTTTTGTTATCTGGGGGATCACTCTCTCCTCCAAACAATCATGTATAGACATTCTTAGTTGGTTACCTCTTGCCACCAACTGCATTCTCTCTAATTTTTTTGTTAAGCTCTTTCTCTCTTCATCAATATGAGTATAAAATATTCCATTACGAGGTGGACCTCCGCAACAGAAAATGGCTTTTGTGTTGCTTTGATTATAATCTCAGTACCTCGGATATTGGCTTTGGCAAATTGATGATATGTTGAAGGCACTATGCCATGAGTGTTCATCCACACTCGCCCTATGAGAAGTTGTTAGCTTGTGTTGGCATTGATAACATGAAACTTAATATGGGAAGTGAAGTTCCCCAGCTTGGTACCCACGTTCACTTATCCAAGCGACTGCATACCTGCGCCATCAAATCCCAAAATCATTAACGACACGAGCACTATCTTTTATTGAGACATCACCATCTCATATAAGGTGTTGATTGACATAATGTTGATGGACACTCATCCATCCATCAATGCCATAGGGAAGAAATTCAATTGATCATGGTTGTCAAATAGATCGGGTGGTATTAAAAATATAGCACTTGCCTATCTGCCTCAGATAAGACCACTTCAAAAGTGTATCTTTTAATCAACTGCCCGATGGGTCCCTGCCAGTTTAACGATGGGTTCCCGCACTACTGCACTACTTTCAACACCTTCCTTGTGATAACTACCCTGGTGTCATGCTTTACTCCTATTTTGTCGAATAACTATTTGAAGTTGGGGCTTCTTGCTATGGCTTCGCACTCGGAATTCAAGTTTACCTCATAAATTTAGGTATTACAGACGTATTCTGCCTAAGATGTTCCTCCTTCATCCAGAGCAAGGATAACATTTACTTTGCTTTATTGGGAATTCACTTGCTCAACCCCCTCACATTAAGCCTCCTTTTGATTAGAATTGAAGAACCACTCCTCGTGCCTCCTCTCCTTCTCAGTTCTCTATTCACTATTAAGTGTCAGTCCTTCTAGCTCTTCACATATCTTCTCGCTACATTCCCATTCCATCAGGTCTCGAGCTGCTGCTTCATCATATGCTAACACTATATGGGCAGTGCCATAATAATTTACTGGAAGTGGGTTCTCATTGACATCTACAGGAGGTGTTTGTAAAGTACCATTGGCCGCCTGCTCACCAATGATCCTCTGCTGTTTGTAATAATTTTTGGTGGCGTATTGCACCCTCTTATGCAACTCACAATACTTAGCATTAACTGTGTTTACCGCTGTTGGAATTTCCTCATTTGAATGAGGGGGACCTGCTACCCTCTCTCGCACCAATGTACGTTAACCGTCCAGTGCTTCTGCCACACTATAAGGCAGCAGAGGTCGGATATCCCCTCCAAACTTCCTCTTATTAGCTGGGTTGTTTCCTTTGAATTTGAGGCCTCCTTTATTGCTCTTTGATCATCCATTTACACAATTAACTGCTTGACTCCTCGAGACTTGAAATATTCTAAAAATCAAAGGCATATGCGTCCTCCAACGTGAGGACCTATGCTTGATTATCATGGCTATATTATTGGCACCCTTAGTGAACTCTCTAAAAGTCCCATCTCCGGTCTCATTAACCAAATGGATCTTATACTCTTCCAGGATCCCCTCAACACATATTTGCAGCAACCTTGCCTCCACCACATCCCCATGGACATCTAGTACCCTTTCACAAAAATGCTTAATATATTGTATTAGCTCTTTATCGGGCTTCTACACCTCCTGAGCGAGGTGTCTTAATGTGAATTCATCCTCTAATACGGATTTTTTTTGAAGAAATTGCTTGTGAATTTCCTCCCATGTGGGGATGCTGTTGGGCGCCAAGTGGGGGTACCATGTGTATGCCCCCCCCCCTTGATTGTCTTAGGGAACTCCCTCAACTTCAGATTTTTGTCATTCTCATACACCCTTAGGTACTCAACAAATATTTTCGCTGGCTCCCTTGGATTTTCTCCTTTGCCATTGAACTTGATGAATTTCGTGGCACATACCCCTCTGGGTTTTTCTTTTCATTCATGCTTTTCGGGTACGAGTTCTGCAACTCCTCATATAGATGAGAAGTTTCCCTATAAGCGGATGAGAGTAACTTCTTTACTTACTGTATCATAACTGCCTTGGAGGGAGATTCCTCCAAACTCACATTCTTTGTTGTTGGTGAGCTCAACAATGTTGTTTACTCCGGAACCACATTTGGCGGTGGAGCCACCTCTACTATCGCTGCTGCTGTTGCAGCTGCCCCTCCAGAGGGTCCCGCTGCTAGTGTTACACAACTCTATTTTAAACTTGCCAAATTCACATTATTTTATTTTAGAAATTCAAAAAACATGCTCATTATATTCATACTTGTCAATGGAGCAACTACACTGGTCTGCGCTTTTTGAGGCGCAGGTGCTCTACCTGCAATATCCACCATATCCTTTTGGGTGGTCTAATTACTTTGAGCTCCATTCCCAGGTGGAGTGTCTTGAAAGATAAGCTTATTATAAACGTTAAAACCTTTTTTGTCCATGAAATTGAGGATACCTCCCTAGCGGAGTCGCCAAATATAGGAAGGTATTATGACTGGGGTCTGTTAAGAAACTAGAATGGGTAAGGCGTGACCCACATTAATGGACTCTGCCTCCAAGGTATTTAAAAAGTTTTCAACAGCGGTACTTAAAAAAACCTTCCCTTTTGGGTAAAAATAGAGCCAAGACTAGAACCACTCCCTACAAGAAGATGAACTTCACAAATAATAATAGTAACTTTGAGAAAGGAATCTCCTCAGAATGATGGCTGTCAAGGTGGGAGAGAAAAAACAAGCACTCAACACTTAGAGAGAGAGAGATAAAGAGAGAGAGAGAGAGCAGGAAGAGAATACTAGGTGGTCCAGTGTAATTTTGACATAGTAACGACTTAACTTGAGTATCTGATACATGATTTGACCTCACCAACGGTCCTATTTTTAGGTGAATACTAGTATTGGTTTGGGCCTTTGGGGAGCCAAAAACAATAGGGAAAGCTTAGAGGTACAAGGTTTGCAATGTACCTTTTGTCCCTATTAGGTCTGCAGCCTCATGTCCCCTCTGACAGATGATACTTGGTATGAACCAAAGTCAAAAAGGAAATATGTCTCCTAATGGAGACAAAATATCTGATTTGGTAAATATCTTTTTAAGCGGTAACTTATTGTACAAACTTTATAAACTTGAGAGTGGCATCAAGGACCACCCTCTCTAAAATCATTTTATGAAAAAGTTCATTTCTTGTGAGCAACCCCTTGGCTACTCACCTCATCTGTGACTAAGTGTGAGCTTTATAAGGACTTGAGGGATCCTAGGGTCTCTCTACTAGTATTCTCTCTATCTTAAAGTGCTAAGTGGTTGAGCTTGTTCAACAAACCTTGTTCCTCAACCACCAAGCCAAAACTTCTAGGAGATCCCAACTGACCTTTTTGATCCCTTCCTGCTCAACTAGGCTACCTGTACAAGAAAGTAAATATCAATACTTTGTTATTTTTTGGTCAATAAATCTTAAGGAGGATGCCACTCTAGGTGGACCTCCTTGCCTTGTGACATTTTTGTGGTAAGTCATTTGGGGCTGAGGGACCACTCTAGGTGGACCTCCTCACCCTTTCTCCATTTATGTATAATGTGAATTAGGGCAGAAGGGGATGATTACAATGAGTTCCCTTGCTTTGGACTTTTTTTTATAGCTTTAGTCTTGGGACAAGGGGCTGCTCATGATGGGCCATCCTCGTCCAAGCCATTTATCTATGGCTTTAGTCTTTGGACGAGGGGCTACTCGTGATGGGACCTCCTCGTCTAAGTCGTTTATCAGTGGATTTAATCTTGGGAGGAGGGGTTGCTCATGATGGGCCCTCCTCGTCCTTGCCTATTATCCGTGGCCTTGTTCTTTGGACTTCGGGTTGCTCATGATAGGCCCTCCCCATCCTTGTTTTACTCAATGTGACTTGGGCTTTGGGATTAGGGGCTACTCCTGGTGAGCCTTCCTTGTCCGTGCTCTATTTCTGTAGCTAAGGTATTATAATGAGGGCCCCCTCATGGTGAGCCCCTCCTCGTCCAACTGACCTTTGATTTTTACTTCAACATCTTTGGGAGGGGGTTGCTTAGGATAAGCATCCCTCGCTATTGCCTTTTTCTTTTTCTTTAACTTCAAACTTAGGAGTAGGTCCCCTTGTTCTAAAACTTTCATTGATAATTTTGGGCAGAGACACCCCCTTCATATGGACCTTCTCGCCAGTGTAGTTTCTCAAATGGATGAATAACCCTCTACATTTTTAATTTTTAGCAGGCGGCTACAAAGTAATCATTCCAATGATAAAACAACAATAGCTAATTTAACTATAATTCGTTGAATCAATAATCACTGAACAAAATATATATATTCCAAATGGCAAATAATAATAAAGGGACATGTTATTGAGAATGCTGATGTGATATTAATTTAATAAATTCGCAAATTTCTTAATGGAATAAACTTATTTAATTAAAGTCAATCTTTGATCCAAATTAATTAAACCCTAAAACATGCATCTAAGTAAGTAAATTAATCATACCATTATAAAACAATCACAAATTGCTGGACACACTAATTTCAGGAAACATCCCTCGAAAGGGCAAAACCTTTATTTCTATAAATGTCTGCAAATCCCAACGTATAATACACTTACGAAAATTTGCAATGAATTTACTGCAGCAAACTCACATAGGCCACAACCTCAAAATCAACAACGGACTCCCGTAAGAACCCACAAGAATCACAGATCTGTCTCCAGTACGGAACACCCTCAAGTATTTTCAAGTCATCGGAATCGTCAGCCAACAACTCCCTCAAGAGATACCAAATCAGTAGTAGAGATGTAGTCTCTTCAAGAGAAACTTCAACAAGGTTGAATCTCGGGCTTAAAAATGATTCACTAAAGTATCAAGGATGATTTGTGAATAAAAAAACAAAGGTTTTGTAACCTAAAAGTGAAGACTAAAAATTCTGCATTTTGCAATTTCGTTTCGTCAAATTCTGTAGTCTCCTAATGGAAAAGGTTTACAATGCAACTATTTATAAAAAACTTGAGTCTGCGGGGTCGTTCAAACGACTTCAGCATGTCATTTAAGCAACAAGTGTATGTCATTTGAACGACTGGATAATTTCATTTGAACGACATAAATAAAACTTTTGTTTTTACAAAACGTCACTTATAGGTCTTCCAAAAATAGATTGACTTAGAAAAATGTGATACTTTGATAAACATAGTTTTATAAAAAATATCCCAACAATTAAATGAAACATTAATAAACTTTAAGCATAACCTTACCAAAATCAATCTTGTAAAGGCTTGTTGTTGAAGAACGTTGATATTCATATCCGTCTTGTCGAGTATATGAACTTCAACTTCCTTTGACGAGTGTAACGGTATATGACATACGCAATGTAAATACGAATTATGAAAAATATGTCCTTACAGTTATATTTTGCTAAATTGGATAATAAGAACTTAAGATTTCCCACTCTATAGTTTTCTGTGACTGAAAAAATGTAATAAACAATTCACTTTTCCCCTCCTCCGTATTTTGGGATTGGGACTGGCAATGCTCGTATAAATATTGGCATTGGCGAAGTTTAAAAAGTTTTTACAATACATAATCTAAGTACAAATAACTTAAACAGAGTCCATAACAAAAGCATTGTACAAATTCAGTCCAAATCTAGTTAATTTCAATAAAGTCCACGACAAAAATCATACTATAAATTAAGTCCAAATCAAAAGCATGGAAAATTAAATCCAATTTAAATATAAAACCATGGTCTTAACTCATAAACTAAACATATTTAAGCCAGCAATCCATCCAAATCAAATATCTTCCCAAACTAAATCGATAAAAGTGTAATTGCCACCTTGAGGAGCATCTAACAACGTGGCATCGGGCTTCATAACTTCCTCCACATATATTTTCCCTTCTCTGACTCTAACTCGCCTCCCGTGACATATATCCTTTATCATATCCATCACGACATAACTCTTTGTCAATTCTTAATTGTACCTATCAAGTAAGATGACGTCGGGGTTGACGGAAAGGGAAGCACAAGGAGCTAATCTAAAAATATTATCTAGATTTTTAGAAAGATTTATTTGCGGACGATTATATTATATGCATGCTCACTTATTAGTGTCAGTTGTGAACTATTTTCCTTTTGATCATTAAAGGCCTGAACCAAACTTTGTATGGCATCCTTGATAAATAAGATCAAACAACAGTAAGGCTTGTATAACTAGATAGATATGTTGATTAAATAAAATTATATAACATGAAAATATACCTTCATAGATTGAATATCTATGTTATTTTCATCCAATTTTTTATTCATAGAAGTAATGATCTTTTTCTTTAATGCATAATAAGAATAGAACATATCAGTTGGCTGAGCAATAATTTTATGCTTTCGATCTAGCCTTCTAACATCTCCATTATTATCTTGAGAGCTATTTTCACTTCCATTCCTGATCTCAGTAGGACTATTTGATGTCTTTCAAGATATAAAATAAATGAATAATGTCATTATGGCACTAATAATAATTCCATATACTAGAATGGATTTTTTTAAAGAAGTCTACGGTTATTCATGTGATAAAGAATATTATTTAGACCAATTCTCTTTTTTTAGAAAATCACTTTTCCCCTCCTCCTTTATCCGGGCTTGGGACTGGAAATGCTCATATAAATATTGGCATTTACGGAGTTAAAAAAGTTTTTACAATACATAATCCAAGTACAGATAACTTAAACAGAGTTCATAACAAAATCATAGTACAATTTCAGTCCAAATCTAGTTAATTTAAACAAATCCCATGACAAAAATCATTAAATTAAGTCCAAATCAAAAGAACGGCAAATTAAATCCAATTTAAATATAAAACCATGGTCTTAACTTATAAACTAAACATATTTAAGCCAACAATCCATCCAAATCAAATATCCTCCTAGATAAATCGACAAAAGTGTAATTGCCACCTTGAGGAGCATCTAACAACACAACATCGAGCTTCATAACTTCCTCCACATATATTTTCCTTTCTCTGACTCCAACTGGCCTCCCGTGACATATATCATTTGTCGCATCCATCATGACGTAACTCTTTATAAATTCTTCATTATACCTATCAAGCAAGATGATGTTAGGGCAGACGGAAAGGAAAGCACAAGGAACTAATCCAAAAACATTATTTAGATTTTTAGAAAGATTTATTGGTGGACGACTTGTATTAGACGCATGCTCACTTATTGGTGTCAGTTGTGAACTGTTTTCCTTTTGAGCATTAAAGGCCTTAAACAAACTTTGTATATCATCCTTGACAAACAAGATTAAACAACAATAAGACATTTATAACTAGATATATATGTTGATTAAATAAAATTATGTAACATACAAATATACCTTCATAGATTGAATCTTTGTGTTATTTCCATCTAATTTTTTATTCATAGAAGTAATGATCTCTTTCTTCAATGCATCTTCACTATCACTTAACTTATTTCTTTGTTTGAGTTTCGCCTTTGCCACCCTTAAATGCATCAACTGCCTCTTCGAAACGAGGGGCAAACTGCAATAGCTCAACCCCTTTTTCTCCTCTCTAAAAACTTATGTCACCTTATCATTTTCGAAGCATTGGCTCAATATACTACCCTATCCACTCTCACTCTTCCTTTTTTCAACCATATCCTTGAGTTTATCCTACAACAACATAGTTATAGATCTAAATAAGAAAAACTCATTAGTAAAAACATAGAAATATACATTAAAAAAACTTTTACTTCTCATGTAAATACTCACATAGTGAATCTTAGCACTTTTTAAGACATTTCCATTTTTATCCTTATGTCCCGCGAACCATACATCTACTCGCTTTACTTTTTGGTATTGGTTTGATTCAACTTATAATTTAATTGGCACATGTTAGCAATCTAAATGGAAAATGTTATACACAAAAGTGATGATAAGAATTTATAGTTTTTATGATATATACCATTTCATATACCACCGCAGCATAGGTGCATCGCCCAAGTGTATGGGTATGTTAAAATTTGGTCTGATTCTTAGCATTTTTAATGTTTTGTGTATTTTTTATTGCTTTACTTTCATTTTCACAAAACGATCTCCATATATTAGGATCAACACCTTCATGTATAATTCTAACGGTAGACAAAAAATATTTCATATTATTTTTGTGCGTCCTAATTTTTTGTGGGAACCGCTTCTCCATCAATGGTCGAGCCACCTCTGGTTCGACATTGAGCTCAAATTGCCCCTGTAATTAACATTAATAAATAATAAATCAATGAATATCATATAACCAACAATTAATTCATTTGTATCTTTAATATACAAATAGTACCATTAAAGCATTCCAAACGTCATCTTTATAGTTTTTTGGCATAGATCTCCAATCTTTGTAATTAATCGAGATATAAGATCTAACAAAATCACCGACACGAGTACTTCACTTTCCACTCCATGGACCATATACACTCCCATCAATTAAACGATGATCATTATTTTACCATTCGGGGTTATATATTCAAATTGTTTAGCCTTTTTTTCATTTTTTGCTTGCTTCTTTTTACTCCCACTTGAAGATGGTTGGTCCGAATCTCCATTGGTTAATTCTTCTTGTAGCAGAACAAATGTTTGTTGCATATCATTTTATAATGATGGTTTCTCTGAACCTCCATTAGCACTAGAAGCTACAATGTACAAAATAATCCTACCAAAAGAAATAACAATGAGTAATAACGAAAATTATAGTAGTCAATATAAAATATAGCATGAGTAACTACGTAAACCAACAATTCATATGTATTGGACTATAAAGTTTTTACATCACTATCATATTCATAAACATATCAATATTAATCACAAGATCATACCATGCATGTAAACTAAAATTCAAAACAAACAGTTTCGAAATGAATCTGAAAAAACTACTCGAGACTTCATACAACCGATAAAATATTATATTATCAACGGGACAAAACAAACAAATTTTGAAAGAAAAATATAAAATAAACTAAATGAATCATAACACTTCAACAAACCTTCTAAATGTGGTTTGCCTTTAAGAATAGACTGGAAGTATGTTGGGATCTCTAAATCGTCCACTTGACTCATCAATCTCTCCGGTGGATGTATAACTTGCCACAATTTGGATTTTTAAGACCTTTTGTATAAAATACTTGATTATCCTCAAATGCGAGAATAACAGGCTCATCAAACTCATTGTCAACGCTCTTAAACTTGTCAAAGTTTACCATCACTAAATTGGAGTCAGGGCAAAGCATATAACCATTAGTATTATCCTCCACCAGTACCCAATCACAATAAAAGACCACCTCCTTAAATGCAGTATATTCTAGCTTAATTATTTATTTTACGACTCTACACCACATAGTCCAAGTATTTGTGAGGTTCTTATCACTTTTTCTAGCTCGAACTACGTCCATGACTTCAAACAAACACCACTATCCAGTGTAACAACTGTATCATCGTGCTATTTAGGAGATAATATGAAACCATTTACACAATACTTTTTTTTATGTTTTAGCCTTGAATTGTGTCCATTAAACTAATCACCACAATGCTTCTTTCGTCTTTGTCTCTCTTGATTTCACCATCTGTGTTCAATGAAAATAATTCACAATTACGTCAATATATGTTTTTATCTCATGAGGTTATGCAAAAGAGGCATTAAAATATTAGTATTTATGGAATCACCTTGTCTGATAACCAAGAAATAAAAGAAGTTTGTTTCTCCTCTTCTGTCATCTTAATCCCCTTCCATTTCGCACGAGACATGGATTGTAATGACGCTTTATACTCACTACAATATGTCATTTAATATAAGTGATTATTAAACAAGATATTCATTAGATTTTAATTGATAATAGAAGAAATAACTTTAACATATAGTAATCTTGAAGTCCATCGACATTAAGTCTAAATAACACCCATCGACGCATTTGTTGGAATTGTATTGGTCCTAACATTATAGTCTTATCACCAAGTAAAGGCCCTTAATCAGATATATCTCCATCCTCCTCTAAAAAGGCTTCACGTGAGCGTTTATGATTTCCATTTAACAAATTTTGCATGTACTCCTGACAATATCTAACAGATTCAGCTACGACATAGGACTTTGTAATGGAACCTTCAACATGTCGCATATTATTGGGTATACCTTTGAAATATTTCATTATCCTATTTGTATAAAGTAATAAACATCAATAGCAACCAATGTCAACCTGAATTGTGCATATTTTATTTTATTAACTGATATAAAACTACCTTTTGAATGGATACATCCAATGAGTTTTTATTGGTCTACAAACCGAGGCTTCATCTACTAGATGCACAGTGGGGTGAATGCTAATATCGAAAAATATTGGTGGAAAATATATCTCCAACACAAAGAATGATTCAACAAGCATGCCTTTGGCTTTGGGGATATCTTATCGAATGAGGATCTTGGAGCACAACTTATTAAAAAATAAGCTTAATCGTTGGACTGATCTTCTCAAATCTCGATGTTTTGGTAAGACATGTTTGAGCAACACGAGTATCAAGTGTTCCATTATGACATGATAGTAGTGGGACTTTAATGAGTGCAGAGACAGGGGATTAAGACTTACAATATTGCTCAAGTTAGACAAAAAACTAGTAGGAAGCTTTAGATCTTTCAAAATTTGGTAGAATTATCTCTTTTCCTCTTTATCCAAGATGAATGATGCCATTAGTTTTATATTTTTCCCGTGCACGCATTAACTTTAAGCCATTAACCGCGGCGTATGCCCATGTCCTTTATATCCAATCGACCATTTTCAGTATCCTTTGTTTTATTAGCACCAAGAATTGTGTTTATTAATTGCTCTTCAATGTTCCTCTCGGTGTGCATCACATCAAAGACATGTCGAACTTGATGATGTCGCCAATATTCCAAGTAAAAAAATGGATTTTTTATTCCATGATTCTTCAACTTCAACACTTTCGCTTTTGTCCACATCGCTGTCACTTCCATTCACATTATCAGACTTACGCTTCTTAGATCAAACTTTTAAGGCTTTGCCAAGTACATACTTGATTTTGCTAAACTTTTCCACAAGTGCATCTCCGTTAATTCTAAGCGGGGGAGATCTAAGTTTTTGTGATTTAAGTCCCGAACCTTTACCGCTCTTAAATGGGCGATCTCTATCAAGAAACATATGATAGTTTGTGTAAACTCTCTTCCTGCTGTTAACTAACCGGATTGATGGTGTTTCATCACCACAAACAGGACATGCTTTGCATCCATGTGTTATACATCCAAAAGAGTTTCCATATGTTGGGAAATCATGAATCCCCCACATTAAAATAACTCTTAATGTAAATTGTTTTATTTTGTGCATGTCAAAAGCTGAATCTCCCTCCCGTAATTGCTTCAGCTCATCTACCAACGGTTGAATAAAAATATCAATATCTTGACACGGTGCCTTGGTCTAGGAATCAACAAAGATAATATTTGAAATTCACTCTTCAAGCACAAAGATGGGCCCACATTATAAGGGGCACCCATAACTGGCCAATAACTATAACTACTAGATTGTATACCACGAGGATTGAACCTATCTGTAGATATGGGAAGCCAAACATTGCACCATTCTTTAGCAAAATCAGTACATTTATTTTTTAGCAATCTCCAGTGAGATGAATCACAAGGATGTCGTTACTTATCCCATGGAGTGGTTTCTAGATGGTGACACATCATTTCATGCACTATCCAAGGTATAGTGTATAATCTCCTTAGCCTTGAAATCAAAGGGAAATGTCCTAATACTTTCATCGGTTCTTTTTATACCCATTTTCCTTTCCTCATGGTCACTAAATATCTTGATGTCCCACACTAAGGGCATTATTTTAAGTCTGCATTCTATTTCCAGTACAAAATATAATTATTCTCACATGCATGAATGTAGTTTGTTTTCATCCCTAACTCTATCATCATTCTCTTCATTTTGCGGATACTTTATTGGTAAAGTGTTTTCTTTCGAAGGCCACTGTTGATGTAAAAAATTAGATTATCTCTAATTATTCAATCACATATAAAATAAATAAGACAAAAGAATTTTTAAACTGGTTCAGTCTTGAAAGAATGGCCTACGTCCACTGTTTTTCTTATTGCTGACTGTTTGGGAATTCTCGATAACAAATTTTTACCAAGAAATTTCGAGTCCCCTTACAATGGGGATGATAGAATGTATTTGTAGCCTTGAGGTTGTACATGTTAAAGGGTAATACATAGCTGTTCAATAGGCGTATACATCTGTATGATAATAATGAGCATTTAATGCGCATTTAATCCTCTTTATTGTCTGGTAATAAATGCTCTGATCGAGGTGCAACTCAGACCGCCTAAGCTGCTCGGACCGCCTAAGTAGCTCGACATGTACAAGTTGATAGAAGTATACTTGTTGCTCGGAGAGTCATAGTTGGTCGGGGAGGTTGAGTTCCTCGAATTCAGGGTATTGTTCAAAAATATTTGTAGGCGCCATGTAGAGTGACACGTGTCCCCACATGATTGATCCACGTCAGCGGACTAAATTTGATATCAACAGAAGCCCCCAATGTTTCACAGTTCGAGGTTGAGGAGTGTGGAACATTCTTCTCGAAATATGGCGGGATTAAATGTCATCCTAAATTTTAGGAGTGTTTTCCTTGTATTTATTTTTCTTTTCGAATTCATAGAATCAGACTTTTCGAATTTTTCTAACTGCTTCGGTCTCCGCGCCCTTTTTGTCCTTTTAGCCGCCGGTAGCACAAACGTCTCTTTTTGTAATCATTATTTTTACCCCTTCCCAAGGTAAGGTATTTAAGCGTTGCAGAAAATCCTATCGTCTCTTCACTTTTTCAAATCTGTATCTTTGAGTTCTCCATTTCTTCTCTATCTTGTGCGTTCAATCCTTCCTTTGTTCGTTCTCAACTGATCCATCCTTTTTCTGTAGGATCTTCTTCCTTCTTTTTTATTTCCTTTATTCATCATGGTTTACCTTGTTGAGTCGCTTGATAAATTTCGTTTTGATTTCTCTATTTCATCATGTGGGGACACGTGTCACTCTACATGGCGCCTACAAATATTTTTGAACAATACCCTGACTTCGAGGAACTCAACCTCCCCGACCAACTATGACTCTCCGAGAAAAAAGTATACTCCGAGCAACTTGTACATGCCGAGCTACTTAGGCGGTCCGAGCAGCTTAGACGGTCCGAGCTGTACCTCGATCAGAGCATTTATTACCAGACAATAAAGAGGATTAAATGCGCATTAAATGCTCATTATTATCATATAGATGTATACGCCTATTGAACAACTATGTATTACCCTTTCACATGTACAGCCTCAGGGCTAGAAATATATTGTATCATCCCCATTGTAAGGGGACTCAGAATTTCTTAGTAAAAACCTGTTATCGAGAATTTCCAAACAGTTAGCAATAACAAAAATAGTGGACGTAGGCCATTCTTTTAAGACTGAACCACTTTAAAAATTCTTTTGTCTTATTTATTTTATCTGTGATTGAATAATTAGAGATAATCTAATTTTTTACATCAACAGATTGGCGCCGTCTATGGGAAACGACTGAAATTCTCGCTTTTCACCAAAATAATTTATCACCAATGGCTGAAAATCCTGAATCCAGTAATCGAAACACTGGAAATCCCTCGAATCCATCCGCTCCTCCAAATGTTCAAGATGTAGCTGGTATTATGGCCAGTTTGGCTCAAGGCCAGAAGACTATGCAAGAGACTATGTGACAACTCATGCAAACTATCCAAGGTGGAGTGTCGACCTATTCAGGACAACGAAATGTTCAAAGAAATACCCGTTTAGTTTCTTCGCATATTAGGCAAAGTGATTCATATCGCATTGAGAAATCTGATGATTTTTCTTATCAACCGGGTCGAACTTCGTTAGTACGAGCCACAGATACTGAACAACACATCACTCTCTCTCCAGAAATGACTAGTACACTGGAAAGATTAAGTAGGGTCTCTCCTTTTGATCGATTGGGCCCTAGGAAGAATAAAAGTCCTCCTAAGGCTGTGTCGAGAAACTTTCGACGACCATCTGATCTAAGAGAGGGTTTTGCCCAATCACAACCAGTTGCTCGACAAGATAGATCCCATGAAGCGACTTCAACAAGATCAATTGCTCGAACCAATAGGCCCGAGGAGGGAAGGGATGCATGGAAAGGCTCTATTAAAAGGTTGGAAGATAGACTAGGGGGAATGGTTAAGGCCAAGAATCCTCTACAAAGAACTTTTGTCCAAGGGACGCCTTTTATACAGGCAATTGTGGATTTTCCCACACCATCGAAGTTCAAAGCACCTATTGTGACCCCTAAATATGATGGAAAAACTGATCCAGTCCTTCATATAGAACAATACCATGCTGCTGCCGACATCTATGCCGTGCCAGATGAGATGAGATGCAGAGCATTTTCGGGAACTCTTACCGGATCTGCGTAAATATGGTACAATAATCTTTCTCGGGGGAAGATATCAACTTTCTTTCAATTGGCCGAGGTCTTCATTGGAAATTTTTATTTTGGAGCAAAACAAGTTAAACGAGTTGCACATTTGTTAAGTGTTAGACAAAAAATAGGTGAGAGCACCAGAGATTACATAACTCGTTTCAATAACGAGAAGCTTGAAGTTATTGATTACGAGGAAAAAATAGCAATTACAGCTTTGATGAGTGGACTGTTGCCCAATAAATTGTACTACACTTTGGCCAAAGATCCACCCAGAACCATGTCAGAACTAATGGCAAAAGCGGCCAAGATCATGAATGCCGAGGAGGCTATGGCTTCGAAGAAGAACATGGACACCAAAGAGACCAAGGTGGAGGTTGATAAGGCTAAGAAAAAAGAACATTAGAACAATGGTGGTGACAAGCAGTCAAAAACAAAGCCATCATGGGAAGTATTAAAGAAATTTGAAAATTATACTACTTTGAAAGTAGACATAAACCATGTCCTGGAAGAGATCAAGAACAACGAGGAACTAAACTGGCCTGAGAAAATGAAGTCAGATCCTGACAAGAGGAATAAGGCCAAATATTGCGAGTTCCATAAAGACCATGGTCACACAACCAAAAATTGCATAACTCTCCAGAATGAAATCGAAGCGCTCATCAGACGTGGAAAGCTGACCAAGTATGTGGATCGAAGAAATGAAAGAAAAAATAACGACCGAGCAAGACAGAGGTCTAGATCTCCTCGTCGATCAGAAGAAAATAAGAAAAGAGATCATGAAGATGATCCAGAAGACGACCCCGATCTCCCCAAGAAATCAAGACAGCCAGAACGTGAGGTATTTTCAATTCATTTTGGATCATTTGATTGTAACGTTATTACAGGTGGAGATGCAGGAGGTGGGGACCTTACTGCGAAAAGGAAATCTTACCTCAATGAAGCTCAAGCTTGTTCATATATTCAGCGAATAAATTTAGCCGAGGATGATCACTCGAGAAAGGTGAACAAAGAAAAATTGGTCATTGGTTTCTCTAAGAACGACCTCGCAGGTGTACTATATCCTCACGGTGATCCACTGGTGATCAAAATGAGGATAAAGGAAGTAATAATCTCAAGAGTACTGGTGGATAATGGTAGCTCGGCGGATATCATGTTCTACTCATGCTTTTATAGTTTAAATCTGAAGTTGTCTCAGTTGGAACCTTATCACAGGCCCCTCATTGGGTTTGCTGGCGAGAAAGTTTTTCCACTTGGGACGATCAAGTTGGATATGTTCATCGGCACATGGCCCGCTTGTCGAAGAGAAAGAGTACATTTCTTTGTGATGGATAAGAATGGCCAGTCAGCTTACAATATCATTATGGGAAGGGTAGGATTGAAGAAGTTCGAAGCAGTACCATCTACGGTACATCAATGCCTGAAATTTCCAATCAATTTTGGAGTAGGAGTTGTAAAGGGTGACCAAAAAGTAGCTCGGGAATGTTACTACTCATCTGCTGATCAGGAAGAACTGGAGGAATCTAGGAAAAAGACTATTACCTACCAAGTGGATGAAGGTGCAGAGATTGAAACATTGGATCCTAGAGACGAGTCGCAGCTCGTGAAAGGTCAGGTGGTGGAAGCTACTGAAAATATCATTCTGGACAACGAACACCCGGAACGAACAACTCAGATAGGTTCGTCGTTAGATGCCTCACTAAAACAGGAATTGATAGTTTTCCTAAAAAGCAGAAAACAAACTTTTGCTTGGAGTCATGAGGATATGCCAGGAATAGATCCAAATTTTGTATGTCAGGAGCTCAATGTGAATAAAGAAATCAAGCCAGTGAAGCAAAGAAGAAGAGTGTTCAGCCTCGAGAAGAACCAAGCTATACAAGAAGAGGTCGAGAAACTCCAGAAAGCTTGGTTTATTGACGATGTCAAATATCCAGACTGGTTGGCGAATGTAGTAATGGCGAAGAAGAAGAACAACAAGTGGAGGATGTGTGTAGACTTTACCAACCTTAACAAGACATGCCCAAAGGATCATTTTCCTTTGCCCCGAATTGATCAACTAGTGGATGCTACCTCGAGACACGAGCTGTTGAGCTTCATGGATGCTTATTCTGGTTACAACTAGATTAAAATAAAACCTGAAGACAGGGAGAGTACCTCTTTCATTACCCCTAGGGGAACTTATTGTTATAATGTTATGCCTTTTGGTTTGAAAAATGCAGGTGCAACATATCAGCGGCTGATGAATAAGGTATTTGCAGAGAAAATCAGTTGCAATATGGAAGTTTATGTTGATGATATGCTGACAAAGAATAAGAGAGCTACTGACCATCTAATCGACTTAGGCCAGACCTTTGATCAACTAGATAAATATCAAATGAAGTTAAATCCCACAAAGTGCATATTTGGAGTACGAGAAGACATGTTCCTCGGGTATATTATCAACCAACGAGGTATTGAAGAAAACCCTAAAAAGATCAAAGCTCTATTAGGGCTGCGATCTCAACGACGAAGAAGGAAGTACAAAGTCTCACAGGGTGGGTTGCAGCACTTAACATATTTGTATCACGAGCAACTAATAGATGCCTTCCATTCTTCAAAACACTCCGAAAAACGTTTGAATGGAATGAAGAATGCGAGAAAGCATTTCAAGAGTTGAAGAAATATCTGGGAGCACCTCCACTGTTGTCCAGGCCAGTGATGGGAGAAAGATTGTACTTATATCTAGCAGTTTCAGAAAATGCAGTTAGCTCGGCATTAATAAGAGTGGAGGATGGAGTGCAAAAACCAATTTATTACACTAGTAAGGCCTTCCGAGGCACAGAGATCAGATATCCAAGACTGGAAAAGTTGACACTGGCGCTGATCGAAGCGAGTAGAAGAATGAGGCTATACTTCCAGGCTCATACCATAGTCGTGTAGACCGATATGCCGTTGAGGCAAGCTCTTCATAAACCAGAAAAATCAGGGAGATTGATGTATTGGGCAATAGAACTCGGTGAATATGATATAATTTATGAGATTAGATCGTCACTAAAAGGGCAGGCAGTAGCAGATTTTATAGCAGAGTTCACCTATCCTGATACCTCCGAGGAGAAAAAGCTGGATACCGACCTACCTGTGGATGTTACAGGATCATCGAATTTAAACCCCGATCAACTTACGTTGGTCGACGAGCAAGAGAAGTTGGTCAGCAAGCAAAAGAAGATGGTCGACGAGCAGCAAGAAGTGCTAGAGGAGGACAAAAGGAAGCAACAAATATTTCACCGAGGAACTCTGTCCAATAAAATTTTTGAAGAGGAGGTACCTATATGGAACCTATATATGGATGGCTCATCTTGCACTACAGGCTGTGGGACAGGGATTATTTTAAACAACCCGGATGAGGTCGATATGGAGTATGCTCTGCGCTTCCAATTCAAGGCTTCTAATAATGAGGCTGAATATGAAGCTATGATTGCAGGTCTTAATCTGGCAAAAACTATGGGGGCAGAGCAAGTTATTGTATTCAGTGACTCGCAGTTGATCGTAAATCAAATACTGGGAGTATATGCATCCAAAGGAGAATTAATGATCAGGTATCATGCAAAAGCGACGGAGATTTTATCAAGCCTGATGGCAGTGCAGATAATTAGAATACCAAGATTATAGAATGCCAGAGCAGATGCATTAGCTCGCTTAGCATCAGCCACACGCACCGAGCTACGAAGAACAATCCCAATTAAAGTCTTGGCTAGTCGGAGCATAGATGAAGATCTGATGATGAACTTTCTTACCCTTGAGTTAGGACCATCTTGGATGGATCCTATCAGGGCATATATTGAAGAGGGGTATTTGCCAACTAATAAACTCGCAACCAAGAAACTAACGTTTAAAGTTGCTCGTTATGTATTGACTAATGGTGTTCTATATAGACGAGGAATTATAGATGGCTTGCAGAGATGTGTACATCCCGTCGAGGTGAAAGACTTGATCGAAGAAGTCCATGAAGGGTCTTATGGAGTCCATGTAGCAGGTCGGACACTTCTGCAAAGGATAATGATGCAGGGATACTATTTGCCGACAATGAGGGCTAATTGCATAGCCTATGCAAAAAAATGTGACAAATGTCAACGCTTCTCCACCATCCGAAGAACTCCCCAAGCAATGTTGACACCCATTACTTCCCCTTGGCCATTTATCATGTGGGGAATTGACTTGGTCGGGCCACTTCCAACGACCCGAGGAAGGTTTAAATATATCATCGTTTTAGTGGATTACTTTACTAAGTGGGTGGAAGCCGAGCCTCTTGTCGACATGACGTACGAAAAGGTGTACCAATTTATTTGGAAGAATATCATCTGTAGATATGGTCTTCCCCATGCATTCATCACCGATTATGGAACACAATTTGACAGCGAGGATTTCGCTGCATATTATCATCAGTCGAACATATTAAAAATCCACTCTGTACCAGGCCATCCCCAGAGCAATGGGCAAACTAAAGTGACGAATAGAACGCTGCTGAATGGCTTGAAGAAAAGATTAAATGATGCAAAGGCAAATTGGATCAACGAGCTACATTCTGTACTATGGGTTTATCGTACTACTCCCCGAGCAGCAACAGGAGAATCTCCATATATGCTGGCATTTGGAAGTGAAGCTGTTATTCCTGCCGAGTTGGGCCTTTCAACACACGGAGTGTTTAATTTCAATTCCCCTGTCAGCGACTTGATGAGAAGGTTAGACTTGGACATGCTCGAGGAAGTTAGAGAAGAAGAAGCCATCAGGGATGCTACATACCAGCAATGAATAAATTTGTTTTACAACAAGCGAGTGAAGAAGTGTGACCTGAAAGAAGGGGACTATGTGCTAAAGAAAGTAATTCAAAAGCACAATAAACTGGAAGCTAACTGGCATGGGCCCTACATAATAACTGAGGTTGTTCGACCAGGGACATATAGGATTGAAACTTTAGAAGGGGAGGGGTTTAAGAATGCATGGAACGCAGAGCATCTTCGCAAATATTATCAGTAGTTGTGGATTCCTATGTAATGCAGTTTTCTTCAATATAAATAAAATTTGTGGATGTTTTGCCCAATTCTCTCCTTTTGTTGAAATTTTTTCAGAGTACTAGTGCTACACACTACGCATCAAGCACAAAAATACCAACTCGCCCAGAAATACCAACTTCGGTTGGTTGGGAAGAAAATCCACCAACTAAGGTTGGTCGGGAATAAAAATTTCCCAGAAATACCAAGTTCGGTTGGTTGGGAAGAAAATCCACCAACTAAGGTTGGTCGGGAATAAAAAATTTCCCAGAAATACCAACTCCGGTTGGTTGGGAAGAAAATACACCATCTAAGGTTGGTCGGGAATAATAATTTCCCAGAAATACCAACTCCGGTTGGTTGGGAAGAAAATCCACCAACTAAGGTTGGTCGGGAATAAAAAATTTCCCAGAAATACCAACTCCGATTGGTTGGGAAGAAATTCCACCAACTAAGGTTGGTCGGGAATAAAAATTTCCTAGAAATACCAACTACGGTTGGTTGAGAAGAAAATCCACCAACTATAAGTTGGTCGGGATTAAAAAATTTCCCAGAAATACCAACTACGGTTGGTTGGGAAGAAAATTCACCAACTCAGGTTGGTCGGGAATAAAAAATTTTACCAACTAAGGTTGGTCGAGAACAAAAAACACCAACTCCGGTTGGTCGGAAATAGTTGGTTAAACAAATGAAAGTCATTTAAAGGCTTAAAATTAAAAAGTGGTAAATTTCTTGATATTTATGGCATTTTAAATTAGTAACATAGTTGGTCAAAAAACGAAATATCACCAACTCTGGTTGGTCGTCAGATGATTATCATCAATTCAAGATAGTCAACAATAAGTTTTCACCAACTTTAGTTGGTTGGCAAATAACACAAAATATTTCTGTCTTTTTAACAGCTATACATGCACATTCATTAGTAAATAAAAAGAAATGTCTTACAGAATATTTCCAAGACAATCGAAATTGCAAATAAAACTAGAAGTTTTTCATTAAATCCAAAACAAAATACATTGAGAATGAAATACATATTTAAAAATTATTACATCAAGATTCCTATTCTATTGGTCTCTTCCCCTCTGCCTTTGCAATGGGTTCTTCGCCAGCAGGAGGATCGTCTAAAGCATAGGGGGAATTTATGAAATTAATATCTTTGAGCATCCTGATGTTCATCACTGATGGACGATCAAGAAGGTGCTCTGGGCGAGATATCTCAAAGTTGGAATGAAGGCTATAGTCACCGAGATACTTTGAAATCAGACATTGAGGAATGGACTGAGCAAGAATCCAGCTCATATCCAGTTTGAAAGGTGGCACCGGCAAATCGAGCAACCCAGGGTCATAGTAATCCCATATATAGTGACCCTATTCCAACTGCAGCACGCCCAAGGCATTCAACCATCCTTGCTTGTAGCCCACATTATTTGCATTTTGGATCTGATCATCTAGATGGTATAGGGCTTCATTATAACCCGCCATCTAGAATTCCCTGGGCTGCTTGTGGAATTGATAGGTTAACCTCTCCAGTTGCTCGTGAAGGTTCTTCGTTAAAAGTTCTTTACTCTCCAAGGCAGACTTTTATGCAGAGAGTTGCTCGTCCAGATTCAGAATCTTCTTGGACATCTCAGCTAATGCTTGATTCTTCGCAATTAACTGAAAGGCCTGATTCTCTAAAGCTGATTGAGTTCTTTATTCTTCGATAGTAAGTTGAGCAGCCCTTACTCGTCCCCAAGAAGCTCTTGCTCGTCCGCGAGTAGAAGTAGAGGTTCCAGTTCTCTTCAAGGTTTCCAATTCGTCTCTCAGATTGGCATTTTTGACCTCCAAAAAAGAAAAACCCTCATCGTTGACAGGGACCAATGCTCCCGAGGTAGAGGCTGCAAATTTCAGCTGAGATATCTCTCCTCGCAGGTTATTATTTTCCTGCTCCAGCAACTTAGCTATCTGCCTGTGCTCTTCGACCTCGGTCGTTAAAGTTCTTTCCTTTATATCATAAGCAACAAATAATCTATCATATCCTTTATCAGCACTTAGTTGCTGATACTTCTTCTCATATCCTTGGTGCAAAAGGGCTGTAGATTCCTTGTATTGTTGTTGAAGCTCCTCGAGAGTGCCCTGAAGGTCTTCAATCATCTCATAATATGCTACATTGTTAGCCACTGCCTGGTCGAGCAGACACTTTAAATACTGGTAGGCTTCAACTGCTCGCTCCGAAGCATCTGGACCGAGGATATCAACAATTTGAGCTTCAATCATATCTGTATGACCAACTTTGAAGTATTCAATGCATTGTCTCAACAATTTTATATCATGAGCTGATAACAATTCCATCCTGGCCATAAACTAGTAAAAGGAAGAGATAACAAGAATCAATAAGAATACAAATAGAGCAAGAAGAAGAGAATCAACAGTATGGACAATCAAAATTTCAAATTTTACTGCATCATAAAAGAGAAGTTCATAGTTCAGAGTTACATTTGACAAAAATAAATAAAGAGAAAAAGTCTGAACAACGCTACACCTTCTCCTTATCTCCTAAAACTTTCTCGGGAGGCTGAGACGAGGAGGTAGGTTGCTTGGATGGCATAGAAGGTTGTTCGGTGGGTGCTGGAAGCTGCTCGGCTAAAATATTAGTTGATTGAAGCTGCTCGATAGGAGTAATAGTTGGTTGGGGCTGTTCGTAGAGAAGCTCAATAGTAGGGACCTGATCCCCAACCATCATAGAAGATTCCTCGGAGGCAGCTTCGTCCTCTTCTTCTTTCCCTGGAGTAGGAGGGGGGACAGGAATGTGTCGCTGAAACATGTCGGAGTTCTCATCGATATTCATCTCTGTCAGAGCAGCCACCCAACCATCCCTGAAATATTTAAGGCTGCCACACTCCATTTGTGAGACCATGGCAGCCAAACCCTTATTCCAACCTTTGTCCCAGCCAGCACTGAAGGACTTCTTCACGGCCAATTTCCTTTTCACCTTCTCTGAGGAAAGCTTTTCAGACGAAAGTTCCTCGGCAGCTTTCAATTTCCTTTCTGCCTATTCCTTCTGACGACCAGCGTCACGAAGTCTACTTAGCTCTTCCTTAGCAGATTTGAGCTTGTTTTCAAACTCTCCAGCATGTTGGAGCTTCACCTCGAGCACTTTATTTTTCTTCTCCAAGTCTTTTATTTTCTTCTCCAACCCCTTGGAGACTTCAACAGCCTGATCCCTCTCCTGCTCGGTGGAGTTAAGCTGCTTCTCCCAAGCAGCTTTATCATCAACATACTTCTGACGAGAATCATTTAAAGACTGCATCAGACCTACAAAAGCCTCCTCTACACCACCCGAGGTGATGGACGACTTGATGGCTTCGTCCTTCTTCAGAATAGTATTAAAGCAGGTTACCAACTGGAAAAAGAAAATAACCGTAAATCAGTGCAAGGACATAACATTGAAAAATGAAAATTTAGATTAACAATACTTACTGAGGCAATGTGCTGAGATGCCAAAGTGGTAACCATATCCAGGGAAAGATTTTCTTCAATACCTTGGATCTCGGGAATGATCCAAGACTTCACCGAGCTCATGGCAGAGCTCGGAGCAATAAAAGTGGGAACACCACTTCCAGTAGTTAGAGGCTGAGAGATGGATTCAACCAAATCGACTGAGGAGCTCTTCTTCAGCTTCCTCGTGGGAACAGAAACATTCTCGACCAAGGATGTCATCTTGGTCGGTGATATAATTACAACCTCGCTTAGAGGGGAAATAACTGTAATTTTGCCTGGAGCCACAGGGGGCTTCTCGGTAACCTTCACAGTAGCAGCTGGAGGAGGTGCATCAATTTGTTTTGTCCCTTCTGAGACATCCTGCTTGCTTTTCTTTGCCTCTTCAGCAATAGAGGCAGATTTCTCGAAGAGGGCAGGAGCTCTTCTTCTCTTCATTCTGTCACTAAGAGGAATATGTGATTCAGGAGAAGAACTTTCAGAAGCTGGTACTGGTTCTCTGTCACTTATCACTGGACGAGCAGTAAAAGACGAGGTGTAACTCTTGTACTGCAACAAGTAGGAAGCTGATCTGATATGTTCGTCAGCGACAGTCTGATGCAAATCCCAGATAAGTTTCAGATGCTTTAAATTAACTTCTGTCTCTTTTGGAGACCTTCTTTTGCTGTCAACTGCAAATAAATGAAAATTAAAATATCAGTGACACATTTTATCAAACACAGAGGAAGCATAATTTCAAAAATAAAGTAAAAACAACCTATCCCATTGCCATAGGGAGGACATCTAGGACCCTGATACACATCATTGCTAATTAGTTGAGCATGTTGCCAATTTTTCATAACTACCACCATGTTCGATGTAATCCCTGTTGGCATTTGGGAGATTGATGACTAAAGCCCTATTTAAAAACCTAGTTTTCAAATAAAAAGTACTGTCACTGACAGCCCATCTATAGCAAAACATAATTTCTGGAATTCCTATACAAGTTCCATGAATATGATTTAACCTATGGACTCCATTAACTATTCTCCATGTATTGGGGGCTATTTTTGCAGGTACCACATCGAAATATTGACAAAATTCCAGACATAAGGGGTTTGGGGGAAAAGAAAAGTCACATTCAGCTACAAAGAGACTGGGGAACCAATGTCCCTCAGCCAAACGAAAGTAATCTGAAGGTTCAGAAAGTTCTTCCAAAATGACCCATGAAGGAATAGAGAAATCAGAACGAAATTTATCAAGCGACTCAACAAGGTAAACCATGATGAATAAAGAAAATAAAAAATAAGGAAGAAGATCTTACAGAAAAAGGATGGATCAGTTGACAACGAACAATGGAAGAAATGAACGCACAAGATAGAGAAGAAATAGAGAACTCAAAGATACAGATTTGAAAAAATGAAGAGGCGATAGGATTTTCTGCAACGCTTAAATACCTTACCTTGGGAAGGGGTAAAAATAATGATTACAAAAAGAGACGTTTGTGCTACCGGCGGCTAAAAGGACAAAAAGGGCGCGGAGACCGAAGCAGTTAGAAAAATTCAAAAAGTCTGATTCTATGAATTCGAAAAGAAAAATAAATACAAGGAAAACACTCCTAAAATTTAGGATGACCATTTAATCCCGCCATATTTCGAGAAGAATGTTCCACACTCCTCAACCTCGAACTGTGAAAAATTGGGGGCTTCTGTTGTTACCAAAATTAGTCCGCTGACGTGGATCAATCATGTGGGGACACGTGTCACTCTACATGGCGCCTACAAATATTTTTGAACAATACCCTGACTTCGAGGAACTCAACCTCCCCGACCAACTATGACTCTCCGAGCAACAAGTATACTCCGAGCAACTTGTACATGCCGAGCTACTTATGCGGTCCGAGCAGCTTAGGCGGTCCGAGCTGCACCTCGATCAGAGCATTTATTACCAGACAATAAAGAGGATTAAATGCGCATTAAATGCTCATTATTATCATACAGACGTATACGCCTATTTAACAGCTATGTATTACCCTTTCACATGTACAGCCTCAGGACTAGAAATACATTGTATCATCCCCATTGTATGGGGACTCAGAATTTCTTGGTAAAAACCTGTTATCGAGAATTCCCAAACAGTCAGCAATAATAAAAACAGTGGACGTAGGCCATTCTTTTAAGGCTGAACCACTTTAAAAATTCTTTTGTCTTATTTATTTTATTTATGATTGAATAATTAGAGATAATCTAATTTTTTACATCAACAGCCACCTTTTTACAATCAACAAAAAAATTGTAACGCTATTTCCCGACCAACCAAACTGATTCTTTAAATTATGAAATTCCATAATTGCAGAGAGAGTAATCTCAGGACCATCACATCAAGAGTACGGCTTCCCAGTCTCCAATCTATTGTACTCTTGATACTTCTCATTATTAGCATGCAATTTTTCTACCTGGTCAGGTTCTCCACAATGTTGTCCGTGCACTCTGTAGCACGTGTCAACTAAGTCTTGAAGCTTCATTCTCAGTGTTCTCATCATTTTTGGCATGTCCTTCACAATCAAAAGGTTTTACAATGGGATTCATAGAGTTCAAGGATCTTGTTTCACCGTGTAAAACCCATGTAGTATATGTCAAATCTATACCATGCTGAATCAAATGACTCCTGATATCTGATGCACTAAATCGATTCTTATTTCGACACTTACCACATGGACATGGAAATGTAAGGAGATGATGTCGATTGTTTGCAATTGCAAAATCAAAGAAAGATGTTACTCTATTTACGTATACCTCACTTACTCCGTTCCTCTTAGTCATCCATCCTTTGTTCAATATTTGGGACATTTTGCACTACAAAAAAATCATTATTTTATATAAAAGGATAGTTTCCACCTTTGAACTTGCATGATACACTTTACCGAAATGGTATAGTAGCGTTGGTAACATAAAATATGTAATAGTATAGTAACGATATTATGGTATTAGTAATCCTAAAATAAGCCTCTACGCAAGTCTTACCTGTACATAAATACAAAATAACTCAAAAGCATTAGTGCATGGACAATGGTGTTTTAGGAAAATGCAATGAACATTGGATTTTCCCACTTAAAATGTCCTATTTGTCCTAAAAACACAATCCGATGCCTAATTACACCTACAAACCCTTGCCAATAAAAAACAAACCACAAAAGTTCTAAAATCCAAGCTTTCAATGGACATTGGATTTTCTCACTTAAAATGTCCTATTTGTCCTAAAATCACAATCTAATGCCTAGTTACACCAACAAACCCCTGCCAACAAAAAACAAACCACAAAAGTTTTAAAACCCAAGCATTCAACCTTAACTCACTAAGTGCTTAAGAAAATAATGCTATGGTACGAATGGTGGTTCACATTATGAGTTTAAGAGAAGTTTGAAATTTAAATTATATTTACAGTTAACAGTCATATAATGGATGGATCGTGGGAATATATTTCCACAAATGGTCTTTGAATCCCCATCAAACGGTCACACAATGAATGAGAAAACCCTAGTTTAATTTTAGTTTGATTTTCAGCTTTTTATATAGAGTTAATGCATAAAAACAACATAAATCATCAAATCAAAGGAAATAAATGGACAAAGAATGAGAAAAGAGGCAAAAAACTAACTTGAAGATGAAGATTCTAATGATTTTCTGAAGTTAAAGCCTGACAAAAATCACCAAGAGGTCTCGTCGAAAATCGCCAAGAAGTTAAAGCCTACGACGATATCTTAAAGCCTGTAACGATCTCTCCAAATCGCAGCACGATTTAGAGATTTGGAGAAAAGGGATGATTTGGAGATTTGTCAACACGATTTGGAGAGATTTGGCTTTTCATTCGGAAGGAAGTCTCCCGCTCCTATCTTGTAAGGTGTACTTTTAAAATTGATTTTCACTTAATTATTTGACACGATAAAGCTCATTAGTAACACATATCTTAATTTAGTAATGGTAAATTACTATTAATAATTGTAACATTATTATAGTGTTGGTAATCAATAAATTTGCGTGTTACAAAAACTGCATTTTAGTGTAGTGTTCATGTTGTGCTAAAGGCTCAAGATACCTCCCAATGGTATTTTGATAGGGATGTTATAGACATATGACTTGTGATAAATCTTTTTTTACCACTTTTGGGGATCAGAAGGATGGTAAGGCCACCTTTGGCAATGGGAGTAATTCTAAAATTATTGGTAAATGGACCATTAAAGTTTTCAAATTTCTAAAATTAGAAGATGTTTTACATGCTGATAGACATAAGGCAAATTTAATCAGCATTAGCCAAATTTGCGATGAAACCTAGCTATTAAGTTTAGCCAGACCGAATGTAATGTCTATGATAAATTTGGTAAAACTATACTACATGGTGTGAGGACTAGTGATAATTGTTATGGGATTATTCTAAAGTCTTCATTCGTCTACAACAATGTCAAGATCTCTCTAGTCGACCCTTGGCATAAAAGATTAGTTCATGTCAATTTTAGACTTCTTGAGCATCTAGCTAGAATACACCTAATTCGTGGCTTGCCATCGTTAGAAAAATCAACTTCAACAATTTGCGGTCCTTGTAAACGTGGAAAGAAAATTGACGATCCTCATGAGAAGTTGAACTTGATTACAACCTCTCGTGTCCTAGAATTGATTCACATGGACCTTATGGGTCCCACTCATATCGAGAATATATGAGGAAAGAGGTTAAAGGATAAAAGGTAAAGAAATGAGTTTGTTTGATATATTGGAGATGTCTTTTGTCTTCCTGAAGGGATAAATATATAGTTGTCTACAATAACTAACTCCTTTTGGCTCCATGTAACTTACAATTTGAATTCAAATTAATTTTTTGCAATAACCACTCACACCTGCCTCTAAATAGCCTCTAATTTGAATTCAAATAACAACTGCTTTAAACTACCCACTACTTCCATTAAAAAGTCATGCAATAACCACCACTAACTTCCCCCATAGGCTAACCACATGTGAAAAAATGTCACGAGATGAACCCGATAAAATATTGTGTAAACAAAGTCTAGGGATGATAAACCAAAGATTTATCCTTGACACATCTTTCAATGAGATATTTTGGAAAAATCTCTTAAAAAGTGTAATATGCGAAAGTACTAAGTTGGTTATGTAGCAACACATATGCTTCGTTGTAGCGAATATGTGGAAAAACAAGTCATAGTATGAGGCATGGTTTTTGCACCTATACCGAACTTGGCAGCGACGAGGCTTCGTTGTACCAAACCATAGCAAAATTTTGCTGAAACGATCTAGGTCACGCCATAGCCTATAAAGATATTTCTAAATTTGCTTCTAAAAATTTGGGAAAAAATATTTTAAGTAGAATCCCAAAATATGTTTCACTAAACCAAGTAATACATATATTAAACTACATTTAATTTTCATTTACTAAGAGGTAGTTTTATATAAGAATAGTATACTGCATTATGTATTTGACATTCCACAAAACAAACACAAATTTAAACTGTAATAAAAAAATATTTATGAAAACATTTAATGGTGAGGTGATTCTAAGTCCTCTAGTCAAATTATAGATTTTTCTAAGTAGTGTAATTGAAGTGTTTTAATGAATGATCAGGGATGAAGTTGATGAAACTTTATGAAGACCTCTTAGACAAAAACTCAAAGTGGATTTTTGAAATCAAAATAAGAGAACCTAACAAGGTTATGGAACTTGATCATACATATTCTCGTATAAACTGAATTAATATCGGGTGGTGTGCGAATATACATTTCTAATAGGGGTGTTGAATATGATTTATTACATGACTTATGTGTTTTTAAAGTTCCTTTTTTATTTAACTGTAATAAATTTGTTTATTTTTTTGTTATGAATGTAATATCATACTCAATTTGCTGTGTTGGTTATTTACTTTTTATCAGCATTTCAATTTTATGGAATGTATCAATAGCTTGTCTAATCTTGTTCAAAATAGACATTATACCGCAAATACAATTAGGTGTTGTGATTACCCAATCGTTCGCTAAATATTGGTCAAGGAACCCATGCGACATTCAAAATACCACTGCATACTCTCTTATACACAATTAGGGGTGTTTATTTTTTATGAACTTCCAATTTTCGCTTTGATTTCCCCCCCTTTGGTATTATATCTAAATTTCTGATTTTCGATATTTTCGAAAAAAATGAATGGAATCGAAAAGCATATAATATAAAAAAATTTGAATTTCTGATCCGAATTTTTTTATTGTCATGCCGATCCGATATTATGAAAATATTAGTAATTTAATATATATTTACCTCTCATTTATTAAACTTATAAGTATAAGTTATATTTTTTACACATAATTAATGAGGACCCCTCATTTAAATATATTAAAACTTTTAAATAATCTCAAACATTCACCAAACCGTATAAAAGCAAAATCTTATATCTAAGTTATCTAACTCCCATAAACCCTACCTCCCGTGAGCTTCTTCTTGTTTTCCATTCTGTTGAAACCTTAGGTGATTTTGGCGACTCCCCCTTATATGCAAGTCTCTCTCTCTCTCTCTCTCTCTCTCTCCCCCCCTCTCTTTCTCTCTCCTCTGGGCCAGGTTGATGCTTAAAGGAAAGTGTTGTTTGCATATTCATCTTTTGTCTCTCTCACACAAAACACGTTTTTCATTATTGTATTTACAAATTGAAGGTGTATATATTAGGTTCTGTATGTATTATAATTTAAAGTATGTGATATATTGAGACGCGAATGGAGTTTGTAGTGATTCTCATCATTAACAAAGGCTTTTCTGCTTTTATGGTTGATATTACAGTGAGTGATGCATTATTATAATGTTAAAATTAAGGGATATTTTGAAATGTTGAATGATTTGGATATCATAGTGAGTGGTGTTTCTTACTATTTTTCAGTTTATTTATAAAAATTCTCCATATTTATTGGCTCAATTTTGAGACAAATATCTTTTTGGTATCCCTTTATGATTTCAGCATTTTTATTCTTTGTTAAAATCTAATTTTTTAAACCTTAAACCACAATTTCTTAATTTGATTCAATATATAAACTATTTTTGATAAAGTTCTTTTAATATGTATTTTTAACTCAAATAATTTTTATATTGTGATATATGAGTTTTAATTTATTCCTAGAATTTTTAATTATTTTGTATGTTTTTAATTTATTTTTTCTGGATTTTAAAAGTGATAAAATGTTATTGATTAAACATTCTTTATGGTTTAATTTAAACATTTTGTCAAAAATTAAAACGACAACCATTTCCTTTGTTTATGATGTCGTTTTAAGTTTAGGGTGTTGGTGTATTTGGCGATCCATGTGGTCTTATTTGGGCTAATCGAATTTGTCATGCGGCTCATGCGGTTTGACCACGCCTGAGCCTGCACCACCTCTGATTATTCGACCATTTTGTCTCTAGCTATTTTACACCTTTGTTCCTGGTTTAGTGTGGTAAAAGATGCATTTACCCCTAGTTTTGTGCTTCCTTTTGTATCCTCAGCCGACCGTGGTTGTTTACACTTATACCCTCATGGTTCTTGGTATTTATTTACGAACCTATGCCATTCTTTTGTGCCTATAAATAGATGTCGCAGGGTGTTGAAAAAAATCAGAGATTTTTTATTTAAAAAACTACCAAAGTGCTGCTGAAATTTCTCCATTCTTTCTCTCTTTAAGATCTAACGTGTTCTTATCATTTTTAGAGAGTTATTTCATTTCCTCATACTTACAAACACTAAAATCGCACATATCTTTAAGCGTTTCAGAATTTTGTTGAGATTATTTTATCTCAGCTTGGTATTGAGGTTGTTGAGATTTGGTTTTCAAAATTTCGTTTGAAACCTTTTGGAGTTTGAAGAGGGTTGGTGTTGTTAATTTGGGGTTTGTTGGGTCGCTGCTGATTTTCGAGCATTTTGGAGACCTCTTGAGCTGTTGGTGTTCTTTAAACGAGACTACCCATTTTTATCTATTTGGTTCTCTTTGTAAGTATCATTATATATATATACGAACTATTATATATCTATATTTATAATTTTTTACTTATTTTTATATTTATCTTGCATGTGTAGATCTAGGTGTTATGGCTATTTTTTTTCTTTAAGCCAAAACTTCTTCATGTTTTTTAATAAAATTTCCTATGTCTTTTTATTTTATTATTAAACTATTATTGTTGTTAAAACCATATCTAGTTTGTTTGAGGTTGTAAACTGAGTTTATATTTTTGTTCTGTAAGATTTAGAACCTTGCATGTGTTGATCCAAAACAAAATAATTTTTGTCCGGACTTGGTTTCTGGTTTAATTTTTTGTTAAACCTAATTTAATGTGGGTGTGCATGTGTTAATCTTAGCATTTTTAATTAAACTGGTTTTGAAAATTAAAGCTGGTTTAGATTAATTTTAAGAGATTAAGTCAAATTTGTTTCTTGTTTATCCTACTTGTACCTGTTTATGTCCTCTAAGTTGAACATTTTTGTTGTGCTCATTTTAGTTAGTTGGATTTAATCTGTGTGTGAGTTTTAATCAAAATTTTATTATTAATTTTGTTGGTGGTGGTTATAACTTCATTGATTCACTAATGTTCTGTGCGGGGTTGTGTGAGTTCCAAGTTGTCAATGCCTTGGTGTTATTGGGTTGTGATTTTCAATCAGTGGGGTTGCATTTAGAGTAGGCTTGATGTACTGGTTGCATGTGCTTAGTGTAAATTTTTGTACACTTATGGGACTATAATTGTAATTAATAGTTAGTAATAATGGACTTGGGTACGTGTGTTGTCCTGGTACCAAAGGACATGAGGTTTTCCACTTGTTGGTTTCCTCGAGAATAAATACTGTGTTCTCTTCTACTTTTTCTCATCCCATTATAATTTATTTTTATTTGTGCAACATCCTCACAAATCCCTTTTATTTGTATGTGTGTTATAGTTTCAATCTATTTTTAAAACTGGTTTTATCAAAGAGTTATAAGAGTTTTCCTTAATAACTAAAACACTTAAGTATGTTAGGTTATTCGAAGTGGTATCAGAGCTTCATGATTCATTTTTTTAAAGTTTTTATTTCGCAAAGATCCTGAACTCTTTGTTTTAAAAATCAATCTTTTACGTCCTCCCGTGTTCGATGGTGATAACTTCGCTTATTGAAAAGTGAGAATGATTGGGCACCTCTAACACTTGGGTGATGAGGTATGGGAGATTTATGAAACTGATTTTTCTACTCCTACTGATTTAGTTGGTGATGGTGATGCTCAAATTTCTTCTAGAAAACCTCTTTCAGAATGGACTAAAGAAGAAAAGTTAGGCTCGTAGTATAACAACAAAGGAAAAAATTATATTTTCCAAGTGATAGGTGCAACTGAATTTAAAGGAATTTCACTTTGCACCGTATCTAAAGAGGCTTGGGACATTTTAATGACAACTCATGAAGGAGATTATAGGGTTAAAAGGAATAAGTCACAAATGCTAGTTAGACTTTATAATTCCCTTTATATGAAAGATAATGAAAATTTTGATGAATTTTACCTTAAGTTGCAATATATTATTAATCAATCACATGTTAATGGTATTGTGTATGCTGATTCATAAATATGTGATAAAACCATTAGTTCTCTTCCTAAGAGTTTTGATTTAATAATTCATGTTATGGGTGAAAATATAGATAATAGTTATGCCTCCCATCTTTTGTGTACTAAACTTAAAACGTTTGAACAAAGAGGAAAAACACATGCACACATTAAAACACAAAATGTGCTGAATTTTAGGTCGAGTGAAAATAGTTTAGCCATTCTATCCTCGTCGACCAATTTGAACGAATCTGAAATCTGCTTAGATTCTTTAGCTAATGAAATTGCACATATGACTAAATACTTTAAGAAAATTGTTAAGTTTAGGAATAAATTTGTTTCAAAGGAAGGTCAACCCAGTTATTAAAATAGACCTCAAGAAAAATACTTTGAAAAGAAAAGTTTCAAAAAATCATAACCTAAGAAGGATTTAAGCCACATTTAATGCATAAAATACAATGAATGTGGACATTAAGGCACATAAATGTTTTCTAAAACTTAATGGGAACCTTCTAATAACACGCAATTGCCTAAAACCCGGGGTGATAGTTATGATAATGATAATGAGGAATGCTTTGATAATCTTATGGCTTTCACATCTGTTTGTACTATTAAGTCTGAGGACATTTTTGACAATCTATCAACACATTCTGATGATTCTGATTTATGTTTAGATAATCGTGAGCCTACCCAAAATCAGCCTATTATCACAGCTTCTTTATTTGATATTAGCGATTTCTACAATTGTAGAAGGGTGTTGTGACACCCCGACTAATTAAATACTGGGTAGCTACTCCTTTATTAAATTAAATCAAAATGCCTAGTTGGCTCAGTTAATAGCATCACTGTCGAAAACATTTTATTTTTACTAACCACCTTGTATTTAAAAAGTAAGTTGCCAAATTTTAATTAAAGTCTGATGAACATGCAACAAGTGTAATAAAAATAATAACACCATTACCATAACGAAGTAAATAGAATAACCATCACATAATGTAAATAAAGTCTGGAGGAAAACTCCTCACTACAAATCCCACATCTGAAATAAGTAATTAAATACTGAATCAATACATGCCAAAGTCTGAAAACTGTAATGGAAAAGTAACTCTAATGGATCTGGGTAACATGCCCTAAAACTGAAGAATACTGAATACGGAATCCAACTGATAGAAGCGTCTAAAAGCAAATCCCTGTAGCTTCCACAAACAGCTACAGCTCGTCACCTGAATGAGTATCATATGCATGGTGTCCTTGTGGCTGGGCACCTAAAATGGTTTTACAAAAAGTAGATTTGAAAGCAAACGGGTCAGAGCCCGAATGTGGAGATATTTTAAAAACCTGCAAGTGCTTTAAAAACATTTAAACATTAAATGCAAAGTACATGTTAGGACGTGCACTCACATGAAATTCTCACCTCTCGTCTAACTGTGCACTCCCAACGTAAGTACCAATCTAAAATGACACAACCACTAGCTAAGTGATATCATATCTAGCTAGACTGCCATAGGTTCTACCCTTATTACTCTGTTCCCATTAACATTAGAACGATCGCAATTAAATAGGAGCTTAACGTAAATTCAGGTTCTCATATAAAAGTAATACAACTCATTATAGATTAGCCCTTTATTCCATAGTTACACACAATACCATATGAAAATTTCCAGTTTATTAAGCGTATATTTCCCACAACATAAATATACAATATAAGCACCCCGAGACTAAACTGCGGTGCACACATACTCTGCTATCCATCCCGGTACATCACGTACATAAGGATCACATATTCCGAATTTCTCAAGAATAGTTCAGATAACACAAATCACAAACAGTGGAGGCGAACACAGTCACATCACATGGGTCACGCACATACCTGCGCTCCCACGATCAGCAGACTTATTAACATCCCAATAAGTCCTTCTCTGACCTATGTTCATCGAGGTAACCGGTCTAAATCCGGGCAACACAAGGATTAGAGGGCCCTAAGCGAACGCAAACCTCCCGTGATAGCAAGTATGGTAGGTATGTCATACACACAATTCATATACCAATAATAAGTAAACACACATCTTAGTAATCCCGTAGTTTAATTGTAGTACTATTCTCATTCTAGTACCAATATATAATTTACACACTTTATACGATTCCGGTTTATAATCATACGCGCCATAATTTATTCTCACGTCGTAGTAGACACTCACGTCTCAACCCAAACAGTCCATTGATTTAAATCACTTGTATATAATTTACTCCTCATAATAACCCAAAAGTCCCAAATCTATCAATACATCATCAAAGGAATGTTATCTCTACCCTCGAACAAGTTTACGGGACTCCCAAAATCAAAACAGGCCAAAAAGGCCTAAACTGCCAACTCGTTAGAAGTCTCGTTCGAACGAGGCTGTTCGAACGAGATTCCAGTTCGTTCGAACGAACTGTACCTTCTAACGAGATCTCGTTCGAACGAAGTATCGAATGAAATTCCCTTTTGTTAGAAGCTACTGTTCAACTTGTTAGAAGCTCGTTCGAACGAGCTCGTTCGAACAACCTGGGAAGGTCTTCTAACGAGGGACCAGTTTCGGCCCAGATTTTTCCCAATCTTGTTTTTCACCATTTTTACTCCTCAAATCTCCTCTAAAATTAGTCCCAACGATTGTTTTAAGGTCTCTAATCAATCCTAAATATGCCATAGTCACATCCTAACACGTTTTAAAGGATTAATTCATCCTAACATCAATCAATTTACAAATCTCTACACTTTTCCTCCAATTATTCAAGAACATGAACCCTAAACTTTTAAGTCCTCAATTAGTCCATTCTAAATCCGTTTTTCTTACATACAACATATATTAATACCAGAATAATCATCTCTATATGATTCTACATGCAATTTGTCCTCAATATTCAAGTTCTAAGTCCAAACAACATGGGTTTTCATTTATCTTCCAAGAACAATTGTAAATTTTCAAATTATCTAACATGGAGGAAACATTCTCTGAATTAAAAGAAATTAAATCACTTGCCTCGATTGTCTCTGAATTTGGTGTTGATTTCCTCTCTCTTTCTGCAGAATTCCCTCTCTCTCTCTTTCTCCAAGCTTCTTCTCCAATGGCTATGGTGGCTAGGGTTTGTTTTGGGGAAACTTAGAAAACCTAATCTAACAACCCCCGTAGCTTGTTGGGTTAATAAGGGTTGGTTAGTGGCTTAGTGGGTCAAACCCACATCAGATTTACTTCTCTAATTTTCGTCATTTTTAATTCCTAAAAATACGAAATTACTAAAATACCCTTTATATTGTCGGTATGGCCTAAAAATACCCCGGGACCCAAACTACACCCCGGCTAGTGTTTTCTGACTATCTCGACCCTTCCGGACGCGTTGGCGCACTCAAAACGACCATACGGTTAATAGAATTTAAATTCACTTTTATAATTAAAATAATTATATCCTGACGCGACTGTCACACGCGTCCCAATAAAATAACCAAATTGCCGTATATCAATCTCACGATAATTTTCATAGTTCAACATTCAATATAACATCATATATACTCAATATAGTCAAATACCAACTCACATCTCGCTAGTATTTTATCCGGATTAATTCCCAATTAATTCTCATTTAATAATTAATCCCAAAAATAAATATAGCCGAAAATACGGGGTATTACATACTTCCCCCCTAATAACTGAATTTCATCCCGAAATTCGAAACTAGAAAGTACCTGCTAAAAACAACTCTGGATAACGTTCGCGAATCTCATCTTCGCGCTCCCATGTGGACTCCTCGGCATTGTGATGTCGCCACTGAACACGCACTAACGGAACTATCTTTGACCGCAGCTTCCTCTCACTTCGGTCCAAAATAGCAATCGACCCCTCCTCATAGGAGCTATCCGGCTGGAGATCGATGTCCTCCACAGCAATGTGAGAATGAGCCAAATTATCTCTAAGGTATTTCCTTAGCGAGGAAATATGGAACACATCGTGAATCCGATGCAAATGCTCCGGTAATACAAGTCTATACGCAACTGGTCCGATCCGCTCAATAATAGGAAACGACCCCACACACCTCGGTGCCAATTTCCCCTTCTTCCCGAAACGCATAATCCCCTTCATAGGAGATACTCTGAGCAAAACCTGGTCCCCCACTTGGAACTCCCTAAAAAATCTCTTCGCATCAGCATAACTCTTCTGCCTGTCTTGAGCTACCCGAATGCGACTCCGAATCAACTCAATCCTTACCGAAGTATCCTGAATCACTTCCGGCCCAAGTAGTTTGTTGTCCCCCACCTCTAACCAACATGCTGGGGAACGACAAGGCCTACCGTACAATGCTTCAAACGGAGCCATGCCAATAGTGAACTGATAAGAGTTGTTGTAAGCAAACTCTACCAGTGGAAGGTACTGCTCCCATCCACCCCCAAAGTCAATAATGCACATGCGTAGCATGTCCTCCAACATCTGATTTGTGCGCTCGGTCTGCCCATCAGTCTGCGGATGATAAGCCGTACTCAACCGCAATTCCATGCCCATGGCCTCCTGGAAACTCTCCCAAAACCTCGAAACAAATATATTGTCTCTGTCAGACACGATATTTAGGGGTACACCGTGAAGTCTCACAACCTCTGAAATGAAGAGCTGAGCATACTGTCCCGTAGTGTAGTCAGTCCTTACGGGTAAAAAGTGAGCGACTTTGGACAACCTGTCCATAATTACCCAAACGGAGTCGTGACCCCTCTGCGACGTAGGCAACCCCGTGATAAAGTCCATGGATATGCTCTCCCACATCCACACCGGGACTTCCAACGACTGTAGCAGTCCTGCCGGTCTCTGATGATCCACTTTTACAAGCTGACAAGTGGCGCATTTCGAAACAAACTCAGCGATATCTCTCTTCATACCGCTCCACCAATACTGGTGTCTCATGTCTTGGTAAATTTTGTCCCCTCCGGGATGTACCGCGAACCGTGAGCCGTGCGACTCTGCCATCACCTCGTGTCGCAATTCCTCCCCTTCCGAAACCACTAATCTCCCATTGAAGCGTAATCCCCCGTCTGAGCTAATGGTATAGGACTCGGCTCCCTCTGCTAGTAATCGAACTATCTGCTCCAGACAGAACGAGTCATTAGCCTGTGCCCGTACTACCTTCGTGACAATCTGCGGTGTAACAGTCATCACAGACATGAAAGATCGGGCCACTGCATCCTGGTATCCCAACTCCTTCCACTTTGACTTCCACACCTCTGCCACCTCATCTGCTGGCCTACGGCTCAACGTGTCTGCTACCACGTTAGCCTTACCTGGATGATACTGGATATCGAACTGGTAGTCTTTCACAAACTCAAGCCACCTACGCTGCCGCATATTCAACTCTTTCTGCGTGAACAGGTATTGTAGGGACTTGTGGTCCGTGAAAAGTTGGAACTTCTCCCCCAAAAGATAGTGCCTCCAAATCCGTAGGGCAAATACCACTGCTGCCAACTCCAAATCATGCGTGGGGTAATTCCTCTCGTGAGGCTTAAGCTTACGGGAAGCATAAGCTATGGCATGTCTCTCCTGCTGCAATACACCTCCAAGCCCTTGCAAAGACGCATCGGTGTATACCAAATATTTAACTCCCGGTCTCGGCAATGCTAACACAGGTGCTGAGGTTAATTTGTCCTTTAACTCATCAAATGCCAACTGACAGGCATCACTCCAGATGAATGGCACACCCTTACGAGTCAGATGTGTCAAAGGACCCGCTATCTTCGAAAATCCCCGAATGAACCTCCTGTAGTATCCTGCTAGACCCAAGAAACTATGAATCTCCGTTGGTGTCGTGGGCTGTCCCCACTCCCTCACCGCGGATACCTTCCCCGGATCAACAGATATCCCCCGGTCGGAAATAATGTGTCCCAAAAACTGGACCTCCTTCAGCCAAAACCCGCATTTCTCATATTTTGCATACAACTCGTTCTGACGAAGTGTCTGCAAAACCTGCCTCAAATGCTCGGCGTGCTCCTCCTCTGTCTGGGAGTAAACCAGAATGTCATCAATGAAGACAATGACAAACTGATCTAGGAAATCCCTGAACACTCTGTTCATCAAGTCCATAAACACTGCTGGAGCGTTGGTCAAACCAAAAGGCATAACCCGAAACTCGTAAGAACCATATCTCGACAAGAACGCAGTCTTCGAGACATCCTCCTCCCTGATACGCAACTGATGGTATCCCGATCTCAAATCAATCTTCGAGAAGAAAGAAGCTTCTCTCAACTGATCAAATAGGTCATCGATTCGGGGCAACGGATACTTATTCCATATCGTGACCTTGTTCAACTCCCGGTAGTCCACACACAATCTCAGTGAACCCTCCCTCTTCTTCACAAACAAAACTGGAGCGCCCCAGGGTGAGGTACTCCTGCGAATAAAGCCCTGACCTAACAGCTTCTCTATCTGATCTCGTAGCTCTCGCATCTCTGCCGGAGCCATACGGTACGGTGCGCGTTCTATAGGCCTCGTATCTGGCAATAGGTATATAACAAAGTCTATCTCTCGACTGCGGGGTAGGCCTGGTATCTCCTGAAACACATCCGAATACTCCCTGACAACCGGGATCGAATCTAAAGGAATCACAACCTCCTTAGAGGTATCCTCCTCTATGTAATACAGATGAGCGGTCGATCCTCCCTCTGGGCGAGGCATCTCAACTACGAACATCTCTTGCCCCGAAATGGCAAAAATAATGCTCCCGCTGAAGCAATCAATCATGGCCCTATAACTACGAGCCAATCCATACCGATAATCACATCGTGAACATGCATATCTAATACCAACATGTCTGCAGGTAATACCAAACCACCAATCTCGACCCCCACTCCCCGGCATATAAAGAATATAAGTGACCCACTCCCCAATGGTGAGTCGACACACGTCACTGTGCTCTCTGTCGTAGCTAACAATCCTAAGGCTTTCGCGAAGTGTGTAGCTATAAAACAATGTGTAGCCCCCGTATCAAATAATACCCGACCCATAGTGCCATTGATAGGAAACGTACCCTCAATCGCAGGCGGTGCCTGTGGAACTGCTACCTGGTGGACGTTATAGACACGTCCATACTGTAGCTACCCCTGCTGAACTGGGACTGCTGGAATGGGTGGCAATGCTGCCATCTGTGGCGGTGCGGGGAGAGCGGCGGGAAACATAGGCCTCTGCGGCTCCTGGCGAGCACCCTGCTGCTGTGGGGCCCTGCCCCTATCAGGACAATCCTGTCGTTTATGGCCAGTCTTGCCACAAACAAAACACTTCCCTAGGAAGTTCCCTCCTCTCTGCCCCTGCGGTCCCCGGTCCTGGTGGCCGTTACCGTTCCTCCCTTGGCCCTGCTGAAACTGCTGCCCATTCTGCCCCTGTTGGCCCTGATGACCGTTTGGACCCTGATGGCCCTGACGGAAGCCTCCCTATCCCTGTCTGTAGTTCCCTGATCGGAACCTCTTCTGATCCCCCTGTTGGAAACCTTGCTCACCCTGTCTCTGCCCCTGAACAGATTGTGCCCCACCGGCACCATGTCCTCCAGTCCTGCCCTGATGGCTAGACTCTCCCGACCTCTTGCCCTCAGCCATATGAAAGCGGTGGTCCTGGCAGTGTAACAAAGCAGCGTTAACCACATCAAAATACGTGGCCAACGAAAGGTTCCCTAACAGATGCTGACGGATCCTCCATGTCAACCCGTCGGTGAATTTCTCAATCTTCTTCTTCTCTGTTGGTATCTCATCCGGAACGATATTCAACAGATTTGTGAACTCGGCCTCATACTCGGCCACAGTCTTACCCTCCTGCCTCAGACTCATCAATTTCCTCCTCATTTCTGTGTGAACAGCCGACGAAAAGTACTTGCGGTCGAACCGCACCCAAAAGTCCTGAATAGTGAGAGTATCCCTCTCCTCCACGGTGGTAATAGACTCCCACCACTACAGTGCAGATCCAACTAGCTTGAAAGTAGCTAGCACCTGCTTCTGAACGTCCGTGCACTCATACATCCTCAAGTGCCTCTGCATATCCTTCCTCCACTGGCTCGAGACTACCACATCTGAGCTACCTGCAAACTCTGGCGGATGCGCTTTCTGAAAAGCGTCACGTACACGTTCCCAAGCAGACGGGAATGCATTTGCCTGTATTGGCGCGGCAACCGGCGCCTGAGGTGGTGATTGCTGAACAACGGCAATTGCGGCATTTACCGCTTGGGCTACTATAGCTGCAACCTCAGCGGCGTTCATCATGCCCTGAACTGGAGCGGGCTGGGGTTCGGGCATTGCATCCCTGGGAACTCGTCGTGCACGTCGTGGAGGCATCTGAAATAAGAATAAATTTTATAAGTTCACAGTTTATAAACTTAAAATAGCTGAGGAACGAAGCATACACAAAAAGAGTACAACGGTCCTAAAATATAGGGCTCTATATCAAAGAAACTTAGCGGAAACATAATAGCCGTACAGATCCTAAAGGACACTAGAACCTGATGCTCTGATACCACCTGTGACACCCCGACTAATTAAATACCGGGTAGCTACTCCTTTATTAAATTAAATCAAAATGCCTAGTTGGCTCAGTTAATAGCATCACTGTCGAAAACATTTTATTTTTACTAACCACCTAGTATTTAAAAAGTAAGTTGCCAAATTTTAATTAAAGTCTGATTAACATGCAACAAGTGTAATAAAAATAATAACACCATTACCATAACGAAGTAAATAGAATAACCATCACATAATGTAAATAAAGTCTGGAGGAAAACTCCTCACTACAAATCCCACATCTGAAATAAGTAATTAAATACTGAATCAATACATGCCAAAGTCTGAAAACTGTAATGGAAAAGTAACTCTAATGGATCTGGAAAACATGCCCTAAAACTGAAGAATACTGAATACGGAATCCAATTGATAGAAGCGTCTAAAAGCAAATCCCTGTAGCTTCCACAAACAGCTACAGCTCGTCACCTGAATGAGTATCCTATGCATGGTGTCCTTGTGGCTGGGCACCTAAAATGGTTTTACAAAAAGTAGATTTGAAAGCAAACGGGTCAGAGCCCGAATGTGGAGATATTTTAAAAACCTGCAAGTGCTTTAAAAACATTTAAACATTAAATGCAAAGTACATGTTAGGACGTGCACTCACATGAAATTCTCACCTCTCGTCTAACTGTGCACTCCTAACGTAAGTACCAATCTAAAATGACACAACCACTAGCTAAGTGATATCATATCTAGCTAGACTGCCATAGGTTCTACCCTTATTACTCTGTTCCCATTAACATTATAATGATCGCAATTAAATAGGAGCTTAACGTAAATTCAGGTTCTCATATAAAAGTAATACAACTCATTATAGATTAGCCCTTTATTCCATAGTTACACACAATACCATATGAAAATTTCCAGTTTATTAAGCGTATATTTCCCACAACATAAATATACAATATAAGCACCCCGAGACTAAACTGCGGTGCACATATACTCTGCTATCCATCCCGGTACATCACGTACATAAGGATCACATATTCAGAATCTCTCAGGAATAGTTCAGATAACACAAATCACAAACGGTGGAGGCGAACACAGTCACATCACATGGGTCACGCACATACCTGCGCTCCCACGATCATCAGACTTATTAACATCCCAATAAGTCCTTCTCTGACCTATGTTCATCGAGGTAACCAGTCTAAATCCGGGCAACACAAGGATTAGAGGGCCCTAAGCGAACGCAAACCTTCCGTGATAGCAAGTATGGTAGGTATGTCATACACACAATTCATATACCAATACTAAGTAAACACACATCTTAGTAATCCCGTAGTTTAATTGTAGTACTATTCTCATTCTAGTACCAATATATAATTTACACACTTTATACGATTCCGGTTTATAATCATACGAGCCATAATTTATTCTCACGTCGTAGTAGACACTCACGTCTCAACCCAAACAGTCCATTGATTTAAATCACTTGTATATAATTTACTCCTCATAATAACCCAAAAGTCCCAAATCTATCAATACATCATCAAAGGAATGTTATCTCTACCCTCGAACAAGTTTACGGGACTCCCAAAATCAAAACAGGCCAAAAAGGCCTAAACTGCCAACTCGTTAGAAGTCTCGTTCGAACGAGGCTGTTCGAACGAGATTCCAGTTCGTACGAACGAACTGTACCTTCTAACGAGATCTCGTTCGAACGAAGTATCGAACGAAATTCCCTTTCGTTAGAAGCGACTGGTCAACTCGTTAGAAGCTCGTTCGAACGACCTGGGAAGGTCTTCTAACGAGGGACCAGTTTCGGCCCAGATTTTTCCCAATCTCGTTTTTCACCATTTTTACTCCTCAAATCTCCTCTAAAATTAGTCCCAACGATTGTTTTAAGGTCTCTAATCAATCCTAAATATGCCATAGTCACATCCTAACACGTTTTAAAGGATTAATTCATCCTAACATCAATCAATTTACAAATCTCTACACTTTTCCTTTAATTATTCAAGAACATGAACCCTAAACTTTTAAGTCCTCAATTAGTCCATTCTAAATCCGTTTTTCTTACATCCAACATATATTAATACCAAAATAATCATCTCTATATGATTCTACATGCAATTTGTCCTCAATATTCAAGTTCTAAGTCCAAACAACATGGGTTTTCATTTATCTTCCAAGAACAATTGTAAATTTTCAAATTATCTAACATGGAGGAAACATTCTCTGAATTAAAAGAAATTAAATCACTTGCCTCGATTGTCTCTGAATTTGGTGTTGATTTCCTCTCTCTTTCTGCAGAATTCCCTCTCTCTCTCTTTCTCCAAGCTTCTTCTCCAATGGCTATGGTGGCTAGGGTTTGTTTTGGGGAAACTTAGAAAACCTAATCTAACAACCCCCGTAGCTTGTTGGGTTAATAAGGGTTGGTTAGTGGCTTAGTGGGTCAAACCCACATCAGATTTACTTCTCTAATTTTCGTCATTTTTAATTCCTAAAAATACGAAATTACTAAAATACCCTTTATATTGTCGGTATGGCCTAAAAATACCCCGGGACCCAAACTACACCCCCGGCTAGTGTTTTCTGACTATCTCGACCCTTCCGGACGCGTTGGCGCACTCAAAACGACCATACGGTTAATAGAATTTAAATTCACTTTTATAATTAAAATAATTATATCCTGACGCGACTGTCACACGCGTCCCAATAAAATAACCAAATTGCCGTATATCAATCTCACGACAATTTTCATAGTTCAACATTCAATATAACATCATATATACTCAATATAGTCAAATACCAACTCACATCTCGCTAGTATTTTATCCGGATTAATTCCCAATTAATTCTCATTTAATAATTAATCCCAAAAATAAATATAGCCGAAAATACGGGGTATTACAGGTGTGTGCGTAATTATTCTATTCACTGCACACTTGATGACAACACACACTTAGGGGCAAAATTAATTCTAGGTTATTGGGAAAAATTGATGTGTTGAATAATCAAATCAAACTAGTAACTGAAGAATCAGCCTGTTATGTTGAAAAACTTGGAAATGATATTTTATTACTTGAGATAAGGGTTGTTGTGTCAATTGAAATTAACCACTCTCTTGAAATTAAACACAAGGATGATTTGAATAAATATGAATCAAAAAAATAACTTAATGAGACTTTGAAAAAGTTACATGTGTATCCAAACTCTAGTATAATTGTCAAATCTTTAAATAAATACGATGATCTTACCCCTTTAAAAGGAATTGTATTTGTTGGTGAGGATTTTAGTGAAACTATTTTTTTTAACTCTAAAGAACAATTCCCTTATTCAACTGAAATTAAGATGAGCTTTAAACATGTTAAAAATGAGGATTGTGCTACTGCTTTTGTTAAACCGGTGTTTGTTTGTGGTTTCTGTCATAAAAATGGACATTTAAAAAAAATTATTTTAAGAAATTATGACAAAATAAAACTACCTTAGGCAAAGTTAGACCATCTAAAACTATTAGATATAGTCAAACTGCCAAACCTGGATTTTGTTTAAAGAAAGGTCATTTGGAACCGTTTTGTTTTGGAAAGGAAGAATTGAATAAAAATAAAGTTGTGCTTAAATATTCTGTTCGAACTAAACCAGTTTATCGAAAATTTTATCGATTCAAGTTTTGTAATAAAAATGAACATTTGATAGATTTTTTTCTATAAAAGGTTGCATGCTATTAAACATGTTAACAATCTAAGTCTGTTTATGGTAAAACAGAATTAGTTAAGAAGCGTATTCTGTCTAACAAACAACCTTGAAAAACTAAAACTGAATTTTTGAAGACCAAGGCTGTTTGGGTTAGTAAGGTTGAATCAAATGACATATTGAGATGTAACGTTGTTTTATCAGCATTAAATGCTCGCAATAAAAACTCTTAATGGTACTTAGATTTTGCATGCTCTAGGCATATGACGGGGGACAAATCCAAATTCACCACTTTAAAATATTTTGTTGGTAGATCTGTGGCTTTTGATGATGGAAAGACGTCCCACATCAGAGGCAAAAGGTCCGTTAAGAAAGATAGGATTCCTAACTTGGAGGAAATTTTACTTGTTGAAGGTTTAAAAGCAAAGTATTAGTTAATTTTGTGACACTAATCATGTTGTGAATTTTTCAAAATCAAATTGTAAGATTTTAGACCCTAGTGGGAATACTATTTTGTGTGGAACTAGAACTATAGATAATTGCTATCATGTCATTCATGAAGGTGATTCTTAAAATTATCTATCGTTTAGGATTAGTGATTTAGACTTGTGGCATGAAAGATTAGGACATTTAAACTATGATAGTTTATCTAAACTAACTAGGTAAAATCTTGTTCGTGGTGTGCCCAAAATCACTAAAGTTAAACCTTCTGTTTATGGGCCACGTCAAATTGGTAAAATACACAAAGCCCTTCATAAGAAAGTGAATGATATCTTTACTTCTCACCCTTTATAATTGTTACATATGGATTTAATGGGTCCCTTTAGGATAATTAATTTATGTGGTAACTCTTATATTCTTTCCCTAGTTGATGACTTCGCTAGATTTACTTGGGTAGCATTTATGAAAGAAAAATTCGACAAATTTAATCATTTTTTGAAAATTTTGTTGAAAATTGAAAATGAAAAGGATACTCAAGTTATTCGTATTAGTAATGATCGAGGTGGGGAATTTAAGGATACGAGTGTTATTGATTATTGTATTGGGAATGGGAATTAACACGAATTTAGTGCACCCAAGACACCTTAACATAATGGAATTGTTGAAAGGAAAAGTCTAACCATTCAAGAAATGGCTCGAGTTTTAATTAAAGCTAAAAATTTGCCAAAATATTTTTGGGTTGAAGCTACTCAAACCGCCTGTCACATAATAAATAGGGTTCAATTAAGGAAAAATACAAAATAAACACATTATGAATTATGGTATCGAAAGTAACCAAATCTGTAATATTTTAGGGTGTTTGGTAGTGAATGTTATGCGTGTAAGGATCATGAACATTTATCCAAATTTGATGCTAAATGTGATAATGTTATTTTTCTATCATACTCCCAAAATAGTCGTACTTATAGAGTTTATAATAAGACTATAATGGAATCAATCAATGTTTTTATAAATTACCGTGTTGCCCCTCTATTAGAAGATAGCCGAGAATCGCTACTTGTTGAAAATGACACTTTAAATGATTTACTAAAATAATCGACAGATAATAACTCGGACTCTCTTCCACTGGAAGACCTTGATGTTCCTAATTGGGTTAAGGATAATCATCCTAAGAAAAACATTTGAGGTAACGTTAGGGAACCAATTAAAACTAGAGCACAAACCCAAAATGCTTTAATATTGTCTTCTTTTATTTCTCTAATTGAACCTAAAAATATAAAAGATGCCCTTATTGATGAATATTGGTTACTTGCTATGCAAGAAGAGTTAGGTCAATTTAAGATACATGATATTTATTTTTTAGTTCCTCTTCCTCATCCTACTCATACTAATATTATAGGAACTAATTGGATATTTAAAAACAAATGTGATGAAATCAGAAATGTCTTATGTAATAAAGCTAGACTAGTAGCTCAAGGGTACTCCCAAATTGATGGGGTTTATATTGATGAATCTTTTCCCCCAATTTATAGGATAGAATCTATTAGACTTTTATTTTCCATTTCACATCATTTAAAATTTAAACTATATCAAATGGATGTCAAATCTACCTTTTTAAATGGGTTTCTAAATGAAGAAGTCTATGTTGAACAACCAAAAGATTTTGTTGTCCCCTTTCTTCCCGATCATGTGTTTAAGTTAAAGAAAGATCTTTATGGGCTCAAATAATCCCCTCGTACTGTGTATGAGCATCTTTCCATGTTTCTCATGACCAACGAATTTAATCTAAGGGGAGTAGACCTAACAATGTTTGTCAAAAGAAACACAAATTGTATACGTATTGCATAAGTTTATATTGACGACATTATTTTTAGGTATAAATCTCCTCAAGAAGCTGAAATTTATGCTAACTTAATGAAATATGAATTTCAAATGTCTATAATGGATGTGTTGCAATTTTTCTTGCGTTTGCAAGTATATTAAAAATCAGATTGCATTTTTATATGTCAAACTAAATATGCAATTGAATTAGTTAAACAGTTTGGGTTAACCAATGTAAAAATAGCTAGGACTCCTATGAGCTCTTCAACTAAGCTTTCTAAAGATCTATCGAGTAAAAAGGTTGAAGTTACTCTATACTATAGTGTGATAGGTAGCCTTCTTTATTTAACGGCTAGTAGACCCGACATAATGCATAGTGTGTGTGTGTGTGTGATAAATACCAATGTGAACCTAAAGAATCACATTTACTTGTTGTTAAACTCATATTAAAGTATGTTAGTTGTACTTTAAACTTTGGTATAATGTACACTGTTGACACTAATTCTAAAATAATTAGGTATACGGATGCTGATTGGGTTAGTTGTGCCAATGATAGTAAAAGCACCTCCAGTGGTTGTTTTTACTTAGGTCACAAACTCATCTCTTGGTCATCTAAAAAGAAAAATTGTGTGTCTCTTTCTTTCTCCGAAGCCGAATACATAGCTGCTAGTAGCTGTTGTACTCAGCTTTTGTGGATCAAACAAATTCTAAATGATTACGGTATAATAGAACCAACTGCCCTTATTTTGTGTGATAATCAAAGTACAATTAGTATTTAAAAAAATATAGTGATTCACTCACTCACAAAGCACATCAAAATGTGAACACTTTATTGGGGAATTAGTTGAGAAAAAGGAAATTTGCATTGAAAATCTTAATACTAAAGATCAATTAACTGATTTACTTACTCAACCATTAGACAGTCATAGATTTGGAACACTTCAAATGTTTACTGGTGTTTGTGCTTTTCCTAGTTAATTATCTTTAGTTTCTTCCCTGCCCCTTGTCCCTTTGAGATAAATAGGGGAGAATTTGAGACTCTTAGAGTTGTACTCTTGTACTTACATTTCTTTAAAGTCTATTAGGAATCATTCTTGTTAGTTGAGTTATGTAATAATCTATTTTAGGACTTTCGTTATTAGTTGAGTTATGTACTGTTCTATTTTTTGGACTCATGTTGTTGGTTGAGTTATGTAATTCATATGGTTTATTTCTTTTGAGTCTCAGCTTAGTTTGTCTCAAAATTGGCCAAATAGGGAGATTGAAAATTCTCCATCATCATTGGCTCAATTTTGAGACAAATTTATTTTTGCTATCCCTCATGATTTCTGTATTTTTATTCTTGGTTAAAATTTAATTTTATAAACCTTAAATAATAATTTCTCAATTTTATTTAATATATAAACTATTTTTGATCAAATTATTTTAATATGTATTTTTAACTCAAATAATTTTTATATTCCGATTTATATGAGTTTTAATTTCTTTCCAAAATTTTTAAATTTTTTTTATGTTTTTAATTTAATTTTTTGGATTTTTAAAATGGTAAAATGTTATTTTATTAAACATTCTGTATGGTTTAATTTAAACATTTTGTCAAAAATTACAACGACGGCCATATCCTTTGTTTGTGATGTCGTTTTAAGTTTAGGGTGTTGGTGTATTTGGCGATCCATGTAGTCTTGTTTAGGATATTCGAATTTGTCATGTGGCTCATACGATTTGACCACGCGTGAGCCTGCACCACCTCAGAGTATTCGACTATTTTGTCTCTAGCTATTTTACACCTTTGTCCCTTGTGTAGTGTGGTAAAAGATGCATGTACCCCTGGTTTTGTGCTTCCTTTTGAACTCTCAGCCAATCGTGGTTGTTTATACTTATACCTTATGGTTCTTGGTATTTATTTACGAACCTTTGCCATTCTTTTGTGCCTATAAATAAATGTCATAGGGTGTTGAAAAAAATCAGAGATTTTTTATTTACAAAACCAACCAAAGTGCTCTTGAAATTTCTCCACTCTTTCTCTCTCTCTAAGATCTAACGTGCACTTATTATTTTCTGAGAGTTATTTCATTTCCTCACACATACAAACACTAAAATCGAACATATCTTTGAGCATTTCTGATTTTTGTTGAGATTATTTTATCTCTGTTTGGTGTTGGGGTTGTTGAGATTTTCTTTTTAAAATTTTGTTTGAAACCTTTTGGAGTTTGAAGAGGGTTGGTATTGTTAATTTGGGGTTTATTATTTGCTCCTGATTTGCGAGTATTTTGGAGACCTCGTGAGTTGTTGGAGTTCTTTAAAGGAGACTAACTATTTTATCTTTATGTCTTTTTTTTTATATACCTTTATATGTAATTATATTTATATTTATATATATACTCATTAATTTATATATATAACTGGTTTCATATTTTTAGTAATATATATATATATATATACACGAACTGTTACATATCTATATTTATATTTTTTTAGTTATTTTTAGATCTATCTTGTATGTGTAGATCTAAGTGTTAGGATTGTTTTTTTTTCATTTAAGCCAAAACTTCTTCAAGTTTTTTTAACAAACTGTCCTACATTTTTTTATTTTTTTATTAAACTATTATTGTTGTTTAAACCAGATCTAAGTTGTTTGAGGTTGTAAACTGAGTTTCGATTTTTGTTTTGTAAGATTTAGAACCTTGCATGTGTTGATTGAAAATAAAATAATTTCTTTCCAAACTGAATTTTGGTTTATTTTTTGTTGAACTTAATTTAGTGTGGGTGTGCATGTGTTAATCTTCACATTTTTCATTAAAACTGGCTTTGACAATTAAAATCGGTTTAGATTAATTTTAAGAGATTAAGTTAAATCTGTTTCTTGTTTATGCTACTTGTACTTGTTATATCCTCTAAGTTGAACATTTTTTTTGTGTTCATTTTAATTAGTTAGATTTAATCTGTGTGCGAGTTATATTCAAACCTTATTATTAATTTTGTTGTTGGTGGTTACAACTTCGTTGATTCACTAGTGTTATGTGTGGGGTTGAGTGAGCTCTAAGTTGTCACCGCCTTGGTGTTATTGGATAGCTGATTTTCAGTTGGTGGAGTTATATTTAGATTAGGATTATTGTACTGGTTGTATGTGCTTAGTTTAAATTCTTATACACTTGTGAGACTATAATCTATAATTAATATTTGGTAATAGTCGATTTGGGTGCGTGTATTATCCTAGTACTAAAGGACACGGGATTTTCCACTTGTTGGCTTCCTCGAGAATAAATATTGTGTTCCCTTATACTTTTCCACATCACATTCTGATTTATTTCTATTTGTGCAATATCATCACAAATTTCTTTTATTTATGTGTGTGTGTGTTACAGTTTCAATCAATTTTTAAAACTAGTTTTATCAAAGAGTTAAAAGTGTTTTCCTTAATAACTAAAGCACTTTAGTGTATTAGGTTATTTCACTTTGTATAAAGTGTATAAGGAACTAAAATTTATCCAAAGTTTTTCTTTGGATAAATTCCAAACATGAGCCCTTCTTAATTAAAGTTCAAACATGAGCTAAAAATTCTTTTTACTTCATTCGTTTATTTATAGAAATATGTCATTTATGGGGAGATTGCCACAACATTAAACCCTATGATAGAAGGTAGTAAAAAAGCCAAAGATTATAATAAAAAACAGTCTAGCTAGAAACCGTGGCACTATGTCGGTATGGATTTATTTTACTAAACAACTTGTTGAGGGAATGAAAGAATATATCAGTAAAGCTGATTATATTTTTTATCATGTTGTAATTAATACACCTTTCTCTGGTGGCACCAATAATATATGGAACCATATTAAAAAATATAAGGAGTTTCTTGAGTTTAAAGTGGATACCACTAGTGTTGCAGGCCCTTGGGATCAAAAGGTACATCGCTTCGTCTCCCAGTGGTTAGGCTCCTGGAAGTGATCAAACACCATGTCCAATTTTTGTGTGTACCCATTATCGACCTAAGCTTCTTTTTTTTCAAAAGGGTTTTTTCGATTTGTTTAAATTTGTTAGCTTGTTTTATATAAAAATAAATAAAACAGTTCAGGTTAACCATTTATGGCTTACTCTAAGGCCAGTTCGCGACCTGCGAATGTTCTAGAGATTCATGGTGCGAGTTCGAGTACCGGGTTACAAATGGGTACAAGTTCTTAATGCTTCCTTATTAATATACTTATCACCGTATTTTACTTATTAATTACTTTTAGTTTTGTTTTAGAACATGCTAAGTGACCTTAGTTTATTAGAATCCCTTAAATATAGACATATTCTTAGGTATAAAAAACGAGATTAGTGGGAGGTGTAGGGATGTCACTAATAGGTATATGGGTACACAAGCGTGTAGGTGTAGGAATACGTATCAGTGTAATGGAAGTCCATTTTGGTGCGCTGGTGTGTGCAACAGGAGGTCGTTATTGTACCCGGATATTATGCGAGGGTATATATTGGGAGGTCGCTAGTATATGTAGGCGTAATGACAATTATTTAGTATGTGGGGGTGTAATGGAGGGTCGTTAGTGTGTTGAGGCTTGTTCTCACCGTGAGAAGCCTGGTCCGAGGCGACGCGCCTTTATCCTACCCTGCGGGTGCATCTGATTGTCCTTTCGGGACAAAATATGGCGAACGTGAGTCATTGGTGGTGAATCCTCATTCTCGTTTTGAAAGGAATAAAGTTATCGGTCTATGTTACATAAGACAAATAAGATAAGGGGTAAGCCTCCGTAGAGACTAAAGAAGGCTAATGGTCTAAGTGTTTAATTAAAGGGTTTGGGGGCTAGGTTACAAATTTGGAAGGTGTTAAGCGATCTCTCCGCCCTTTCCCTTTTAAATGTAGATATAAAATATTTATATTAGCATGTTACAGTGTAAAAAAAATAATAAAATTAAAATAATTAGTATGTAAACAGATCGTGCAGTGCACTGTGAATTGTTTGTGTTAATAATATTAACAAGGAATATATTTGAACAAAGTTGGTCCGAATGAGCCTACAGACTTGCACGGAGCGATTCAAAGTCCACGTAGTTTGTGTTACAACAAGAGCGTTTTGACCTCTTATAGAGGCTCGATGTAAGCGATGTAGGTTTTCTTTGATCTATTAAAGTGTATTTAAAGTGAAACGAGACCAGATTTGAAGATGTAAATGATTTATGTTCATAAAAGAACTTGAACGAGATCGATTCACACATAAAGTCACTTTTATGATGAAGGAATGACAAAACTTCCAACATTAAGAACAAGATAGTAGATAAAATCTCTGAATCTAGCGATCCTCTAACCTATATGAAAGTATTTCATGGTTTTTAGGCATTTTTATTTTTTTGGACACTTTGCGAGAATAAAGGTAAAAATAGATGAATAAGTACAAGATCTGAATTGACTTTTAGAGATCGAGTTTCTCTAACGTGCTTGTGTATCCACCATAAATGAAATCGAAGTCAACGTAGTTCAGGCATGAGTTTTAGAGAAAATTCTTGTCTAAAATAAGAATAGATGAAGAAAGAAGAGCTTGGGGTAGTGTTGCATAACCCTTTTTATATCAAGACTTTAAAATGAAATATTAAGAATAAGCGCACCTATAATGTTACGCGTACACCTTTTTGTTTCGGCAACGTTCCAACTTGAAAGCAACCTTTTTGTAGTAGATCTAAGGTTACTTTAAAAGTAAAGTACCTTTGAAAGAAAAGAAAAGAAGAAATAGACAAAAAGGTCTTTTGACCTCTTTTGTGTTTAAGTGAGAAGAAGAAAGTTAGGGCTGTGTGATATAACTTTAGATTTAGGTTTGAAAGGGGTTTTAAAGGTAAAAAGAGAGAGCTTGGGGGATTTTTCTTAGAGAGAAAACACTTTTGGGTAGAAATACATCATTTAAGAGCGAAGATGATGATTGCTAAAATTAGTAGTGAGGAACCCTTTTATACACAGACTGTCTACGGCGACCGATCAACCATGTACACTGTATACTTGGACCAATCGAATAAGAGCGTGTTATTTTATTTGGGTTATTCCATGGACGGTTTCGGGTTATTTGGATTATTTATTTTTGGGCTTCTTAAGACCTTTGGGTCTTAAGTGAGGTATTATTTAGGCTACCTTTCATTTGGTTTTTATTGGGATTTGGGAGGTTACGACAAGCTATTCCATATCATTTGATCATTTATGGAGCAGAATGGTGTGCTTGTAAAGCCCCTCAATAACAAAGTTCACTTTTGAGCGAACACTATTGTAAAGAAAAGTAGTCGTTTTGCGATTGTAGGAGATTTGCTATTTTTGGATAGGAATCTTGGGATTATGCTCCAATTAAAATTTTCCTTAAGATTATTGTGAGAGGATTGCGGTGCTTTCTTGACCACTTTCATGATGCTTATGTTATTTTTTTTATGACTGCCTGAGACGGTGGTGCTTTCTCCTCACACCACGATAACTTTTAACTTCCACATGAGATGGTTGTGATTTCTCGACACACCACGGTATCTTTTAACATCTGCATGAGACAATGGTGCTTTCTCAACACACCATGGTAACTTTAACGTCCGTATGAGATGATGGCGAGTTCTCAGCATACCACGGTAACTTTTAACATCTGCATGCGACAGTGGTGCTTTTAGCCCACGCCACAATAACTTTGAATGTCCTTATCAGATAGTGGTATTTTCACGACACACCACGTAACTTTTAACATACTCATCAGATAGTGGTGCTTTCACATCACACCATGATAACTTTTAACATCTTCATGAGACGGTGGTGCTTTCACGACGCACCATGGTAATTTTTAACGTCCGCATGAGACGGTGGTGTTTTCACGACACACCATAATATTTTTTTATGTCCGCATGAGAAGATGGTGTTTTCAAGACACACAACGGTAACTTTTAACGTCCGAATGAGGTGATGGTGCTTTCTCAACACACTACGGTAACTTTTAACGTCTGCATGTTACGGTGGTGCTCCTGTAGTGAAAGTTCCCGAGTCCTCACAGAGGGTATATCCTTGGTTCGAGGGCCTATTTCTCCCATGGTTCCTCGAGGAGGCCCACCTATCCAAAAGGGTGCTTCGAGGTGAGCGATTGTATCCAACTACAACGATGATAATGAGGATAATGAAGAATCTTTTTTTTCATGTATTTTCTTTTGTTGAAGATTAAAAGGAGTTGTCTTTTATTCCCGAAATAATTATATATGTAAAGAATGAAATTATGTTTTTATTTTGAGAAATGCTATTTATCTTTGAGTTTTTGAGTTATTTATTATTTCATTCTAATTATAACACACACATGAAATAAATATGCGGAGGATAAAGCCGAGGCTCAAAATGAGAAAAATCTTATTTATACAATTTTAGATTTGTTACTGTTTTCCATTTTTGTAACACATAATTTCAAATAGATTTTGGATCTCCATGCCTATAGGCCAGTCCGAAAATTATTTATTTGGCGTGAGTACCGATCGGCCTTAAGACCTTTTCAGGATAACTGATTAGTCAATCCATTCTCCCTATAAATGGAGGTAGAGTTTTGGCCTATAATCTCACACCCTCAGCTCTTATTTTTCACGGTCTATATGTAACGTTATTTTCTTTTCATAGCTTATTTGAGATGGTCTCTCACATTCTGATTATCAAATTGTCCTTACTCACCAGGTAGAATCTTTCATCCACAACTATAATGATTGGTATCTCTCGATCCTGAATCGATATAATTTAGTTCGCCTGTTACATTAGAGGACACCCCCTGTTTATTGGGATTTCTTGCAAGTTTTGCACATTTCTGGTACCCATAAGATCATATTTTCTACTTTTCATTAGAGGACATTTGTCCCACATTTGAGGATTATAGTTTCTTGACAGAGTATGATATAGACCAACCCATAACAGAGTCGTATTTGGGCTAAAGGGGAATCTTTCATCTTGTTAAACTGTTGGACATATACCATCTTGGCTGTCAGTGGCTTCTTTCTTTATGACATCTCGGAGAGAAGGCACAGGGGAGGATGGAGAGGTGACTTAGCTTTGGCTTTGGTACCTCAGTATTTTCTTATCACGGGTACCACATGCATTGACATGCATCTGGCGGACGTAGTCTTACAGATAAAAAAAGGTGAAATACCAATACCCTTGATTTTAAGTGAGACTATTAATGGACCATATTCTTATCGTTGTCAGGAATGTTCTTATCTCTGGGGAAGCCCATGGTTTTCTATATATGGCTTTTAGAGAGGCTTATCTTGATCGAGGATCCTCTGTCTTCTCCTTATCAACCAGTTAATTTTTTTTGTGAGCCTTTCATCCACCTCAGGGAGATTGGAAGAGAGTGGGTTTGATGGTTATTAAATCCTCGGCATTCCTATCTTCGTTGGCATTTACCTTGGAGGTCGATTGTATGACCTCATTTATCCATGACACTATTCCTCTACATCCTTTCGTGTGCTTTATGTTTCATTTCTTTTTATTTCCCATGGTGAGTGTTGCATCAGTATGAGAGAAGACATGATATTCCTCTCCCTTGGGTTATCTACTTCCATTTAAACCTCGATCCCCATACTTGGTGAGCATAATTTCTAACTTTTGGAGAAATGATGTTCCATTATTCCTTTCGTTTTCACATGACTTATTTGGAGGCATGGTGATGCACTTATCCGAGGAGTACCTTATGTGTCTATTGGAGAAGGTAAGAGACGTAGTAGTCTTGAGGGTGGAATGCCTTCATTGGCTCTTCGAGTTGACTCTTTCAGGACCAAAGGAAATTTGAGGAATTGTTAAACTGCAAGATATGGGTTTAAATTTCTTCAGCCGCATAAGAGCTGATGAGATGTATACGAATGATGGCAGTGGTTTATGATAAATGAGTATCTCCATGGAAGAGCATTTTTATTATTTTGACAGTGTTAACAGGAATTCCTTTAATTATCTTTGTGTAACTTGTTATTTTTTTGGTGATGATGAATGTACGATTGTAATGAAAGTATTTACTTTAATGAAAAATGAGTCCCCCTGAGGGCCTCAAACTTTTTTTATCATCCTAATGACTCTACAATTAGGTTATTTAGGAATAAAAAAGATGAGATAAAATAAAAATATAAGGGCCTTACCCCCGAAGGGGTGTTTTCTTGTTGACCGAATCCCTAAAGGTTGCATACGTAGCTCCATTATGTGGTGCAATTGACTTAAGGGTGGTTTCAATGATTTTTCTTTAAATTATGGAGGATCAAGTCATACGTAGTTCTTGTTGGTTAGTTAATGCCTTTCTTTTTCACATGTAGTACTTCTTGAGATGATCTAAATTAGTCGATTTGGCTGATTCTATTCCATCGAGATCAACTAGGAAAGTTGCACTTCCTGATAGGATCTTCTTCAGCATATATGGACCCGTCCACTTAGGATGAAACTTGCATCGAGGATCCCATATGTGTTATGTGCTCCCTTTCAACATTAGGTCTCCTGCTTTGACTCCTTTGTCCTTGACTTTCTTATTAAATGACCCAGCGATTCGTCTATAGTAGCACTGCACATGAAAACATGCCAGTTATCGTCATTCGTTCAACAATGCAAGGTCTTCGTATATGCTCTTTACTCAATCAACTTCAGAGATTTAGTTCTCCAATAGCATTCTTAAGGAATGGATCTCCATCTCAATTGGCTATATTTATCCCATCATATATAAAAATGAATATTGTGTGGCTCCCATGGGGATTCTAACCATGGGTCTATTCCCCCAAAGTGCATACGAAATCCATTCAGCCCAATCTCGGCATCTTTCGATCATCTTGATTAGTATCACTTTCATATTTTTATTTGTCAAATCTATAGCACCGTTGGTCTATGAAAGGTACGGAGATGACTTATGTCTTGGAATTTCCTATTCTTCAACGAGCTTTACATCCTCTGACTTGAAATGCATTCCGTTATTAGAGATCTGCTCAAAAGGAACACATATCTGTAGATGATATTCTTCCGTATGAATTATACCACTTTCTTAAAATTCTACACAACGTATGATTCTGCTTCGACCCACTGAGTGAAATAATCTATGGCTACTAGAATGCACTCATGGCCTTTGGATGCTTTCAGAGTTACCTTCCCTATGATGTCGATTCCCCGAGTTGAAAAGGTCTAAGGCGACATCATATTGTATAATTCCCTCAGAGGTAGATGTAATAAAATTATGAATCACTGCAATTTAGGACATATTTGGACATATCTATTGTAGTCATACTGAAAGCTGATCTAGTAATACCCTTGGCGAATGATCTTATTTGCTAGCATGTGGCCATCCATGCGAGAGCCATACTCTCCACCATGGATTTTTTCCATCACTTTTTATGCTTCACTCTCATTAAGACACCGTAAATGGTTGCCATGAGGATGTCTCTTGTATAAATGGCCAACGTATATGATGAATTAAGTGACCCATCACCGGACTGCCATCTTGTCTTTCTTACTAGATAATGAAGGATACTTTCCGTTTTGAAGAATCTCTTTTACATATTGACACCACGGTCCTTCGTTCGTGGCCTCGGTCATGGAGATTTCTTACGTGAACCTAGATATCTCCTATTTGCATACGTCTAGTTGCACTTTATCCATATCTAAAGGGATTTCCACCACGAAGGCTAGAGGAGTCAAAGCATTAGCGAAGTTGTTCCAAGCCCTTGGAAGACAAAAGATTTAACATCGTCAAATAGGGAAGTGATTTTCTCCAAGTATTCATGATAAGGAAATAACCACTATAAGAAAAATGACATTTGGCGGCGAAGTTACTAGTGGAAAAATGAAAATTACCACTAAAAATATCTTTTTGTGGAGATATTATGTTTGGCACAAAAAGATGGTGATTATGGTTAGTATTGTGTTGAATATATAAATCACCACAAATATTGTTTCCCGCCTAAAATTTGGCAGGTGGGGTAAAGGACTTAGTGGTAAAATAGTATTATCTCCATAAAATACTGTGCCTTTTTTAATTTAGTGGCAAAAATGAAATCGCCAGAGAAAGTTAGTCATTTTATTCCCTTACTTTTCCCCCATTTTTCTTAAGAGGTGGGAATCTTTTTTTGGCAAAAGTTATTAATGGAAAAATACTTCTCCAATTTTACAAATAAGAAACAAACAATGACGTTTCTTCCTATTTTCACTCCCATGTTTTTTGGAATGGGGGGGGGGGATAATAAACACGTATTTTTAGCATCAACCCAGAAGACCTAAATTTCTCTCTTGGTGGTGATTCATCGATTTGGACAGTTGCGTTCCTCTAGTTTATCTCTTGACTACAATTCACCGTATCAGTATCTCGATCGATTCAATGTTCATTATATTTATATGTTAAATAAATTTTTTGTTTACTAGTCATATTGTTGATTCACTGATTTAATATTTCAATCGATTCAGACATGTCTTTTGTTATTTTGTTTATGAATTCTTACAAATTTCCACACTTTTGTTATAAAATTGAAATACGAAGTGAGAACTTTATACAAATTCATCTCGCCCTTCGTATCCTCAGGGTCGGTCTCAGTAGGGGATATGAATATAGTGAGTTAATTATTAAAACATAGAGAAGAAAAGTGACCTAACTGCCATTCTTAATTTATTATATGATGAATTCAAAATAAGTCTGGCACAATGTAGGGCGGTTCTAATTTCTAAATAAAGTCTTCTCTCTCACATCACTTCATATAAAGCACACATAATCCCAGGTGTTTATTCAGTACCTTGTTTGATTGTTTTTTAGATTCTAGCAGAGTTGCATCACATGGAGATGATATTAGCACTAAGAAAACAAAAACACAAGTTCAATCAAATGGTGGATCCAAATTAAAGAGCAAGTCCAAAAGTCCCCAATTCAAATTTCTTACTTCCCCATTGTTGATGTGTAAATCAGAGGTTAAATATGACTTTGGAACTCCAACATGGAGTTCTTTAGATTGTCATACAATTTATCCTTAAGATTTTTTTTGAAAGTTTAGTTTTGTGGTGTTGTCATTGTCAACTATGTAAAATTGGTGTATCAATTTTCAAATGATGAGGCCCTTAAGTTAAGTTCTAGTTGTTTATTTATTGATAGAATATTGGAGTATATATGAATATTGGTTATTATTGGAGTGATGCAGGTATGAATATGCAATGGGTTTTCTAATGTCGATATAGTTAGAAACCTTATACATAAAGTGTTAATATTGAAAATACTGTTAAGGCAAATCTGGGTTTTGCAATGTCGGTGCCTCTCTCAATGGTATGTATGGGTCTTTGTTTTGTGATATGTGAGCACAAATATGTTTGTATTTTTTGGGAGTGCTATTAAGTGTTTTTTTATTTATATATATTGGACATTTTCACCCTGTTTTGTACAATTGATATTGTTGTTGTGCTTTTTGGTTCGTTCATAACCTTGAAACTATAGTCAATCAATTTATATAGGCTAACTATGAATGCGTGGCATTAGAGCCTTAATTGAAGTCTTAAATATCTGAATCTTTTCCATACTCTATTTTTTGTATTATCTATTTTGAAATTCAAATATGGAAGATTTTAATGTTATTATTGATATACGAGGGATTCTAATGTGACTACGACAACATATAATTATGTTAAGTTTTTAAAATCATACATTATATTGGGATTACTTATGGATTTCTTGTTATTCTCGGTTAAAAATTGAACCGGGATTAGTTTGGTTTCCCATGAGGTAATGTTTAGATCCAGTGCATTGGAGTCCCCAAGACTTATTATAATGTTTCATTTTGGTGTTTTGTTCCTTTATAATGGCAATTTCATTTTAGAGATATTAAGTTTCCTTTGTGTTTAAGTTGCAGGTATATTTTTTAAATATTTGCACTGAGTTTCCACTACACCAAAACACGCCATTAGTAACACAATTTTACCATTACTAAATATATTAGTAACACAATTTTTCTGTTAGAAAAAAGGCGTGGGGCACGAAGCTGGTAACGATAAAATTCTGTTACTAATAGTAACGAAAAAAATTAGAATTAGTAACGGTAAAATTTTGTTACTAATAGTAACGAAAAATTAGAATTAGTAACGGTAAAATTATGTTACTAATAGTAACGGTAAAATTCCGAATTAGTAACGGTAAATTTCTGTTACTAATAGTAATGGTAAAATTCTGTTACTAATAGTAACGGTAAAATTCAGAATTAGTAACAGTAAAATACTGTTAGTAATATTAATACATATTTAAAAAAAAATCAAGATCCAATATCCTCAATTTGAAAAATTCAATTATTCTTACCACATTATTTAAATCCTAAGAACATAAACAAACATAGTCCACAAAAACAAGGGTAATATATTCAACATTTACATTTATATAAGCCTCCACTCTTTATTTACAAAAGAAACTTAAACCAAATAAATAAAACATCATAATACAATCGCCCCCAAAGTTACATTATTTTAATAAAAGCATCCAATATAACATCCTAATACAATCATCGCCAAATGAGATATTCTTATATTATAACCAATCAAATGAAGTATAAAAAAGAAGTTCGCTGTTGTTGACTATCAACTTTCGTTCTATTAGCATTGCCGTCAACGCCGCACCCGTAACGCTGGAAACTTGATGAGGATCCAGAAATGACATTCTGTCAAACTAAATAAAATTATCAAAAGATCTTAGCTAATATCTCAAACTACTTCAAATGCTTAGATCAATTTCTCATCTAGTAAAAAGATCCACATTTTGAACTATATAACACCAATGGGTCTCACACACACACACACACATATATATATATATATATATATATACACACACACACACACACAGTTGTAAACATACATATACAGAGAGAGATATGAACCTCAAATGTGATTTGGAGGGGCTCATCAACTGCAACAAAAAAAGGTAACAAACAAAACAAATGAAATATTAGATTATTTAGATCCAAGTAAAGAAAATGACCAAATTAAAGAATCTCGGACGCATTGGACCATCCGCATTTTGCGAAACTTTTTTCTACACGGGAGATAGTCCACTTTAATGACCACTCATGTTGCCTTTTTGTACCCGTACAGGGGTCCCTTGTCAGCAGCACCCTAATAAACAATATAGAAACATTTAAGCAACCAAAATAAAGCTGTTTAATAACATGTCGTAATATACCGAGGACTGGAAAAGAAAAATAAAACCTAAATTATTATTAACATCCGTACTAGATGAAGCCCGTATCTATCGCCATACGGTGCAGGATTTCCTCCCTCTGAGCTGCCAAATCTTATTCCGTAAGGTCCACCTATAGTAACAAATATCAAGTTAAGGAGATTATAAGCAAAGTCAATAACCCCAGATAAAGATAATAGGACATGATGTTCTAGCAATGTTGTGTTGCACCATAGCCATGACAATGATTTTGACCCACCAACCAACTGGTGTCATATATTCTGGATTCATTTTTTCGTACAGGTATACATAGCTTTACTCAAAAAGAACACTAAGCAAAAAGTTATGAAAAACAAAATAAACATGGACCTAGCAATATCCATCCCAAAAGCATGGTATTGATATGGTGAAAATATGATCGAAAAACTAGGGAAACAAATGTAACCGGTGAAAATATGGTATTGATAAGGTGAAACGGGAATCTCCAATGAAGGAAACTGCAACGGGAATTTACTGAGTAATATTAAACACCTGTCAAAGTAACCTTGACAAAGAATCAAAGTGGGGGTTTGTGAAGACGAGGTCGATTACAGAAAATCCGACCATTGGCCTTTACAATGGCCGCTACAGCCAAACTCAGTCCCGCACACATAATGGAAAAGAGTATATGCCAAATATTATATTGAAATATCCTCAATGACATTGTGGTGAAAAAGAATCCAGTTGCGATAAGTGATAAAGCCAGTTGAAAAGAAGCTACTGCCCCATTGCCTCTTTTTTTAGATACAGGGGTCATATCTCGAGATACAGAAACGATGTAATATCCTTGCAGTAGATCAATTGCATCCTGTTTTGTGCCATCACAAAAATTATTCAGGTAATAACGCATAAGGGAATACCAACCATCTTTAAGAATCATGTGGATTGTCCGCTGCCCACATCAGACAAAATCTCCTTTCAAAGCAGGAGTACCAGAATATTGAATACTTATCTCATCCCCATGATTAGCCCATAAAATCTTGAAGTTGTCATCAAAATTTGGATGTGTGCTAATGGTTTCTTCAGCATCAAAAACACCAATCCTACGAAGTTGGAATTATAACATTTTTTGACCAATCATGCTCTGCGTGACATTTGTGCGGTATAAGCAATCAATATAATTGGACCTCACAACTCCAAGGTGCCCCTCAACTTTCTACCCTTTTTCGTTTAATATAAGATACCTACTTCTTACGAGGAAATCCTCAATTTGGTCGTAAAGGTAAGAGACGCGCTCAAAATGTACATGCCACAAATCCTATGAAAATCAAAGTGCAAATACCTCACATCATCACTAGTAATATGTTGCATCGCACTGCCAAACTTTTCACATAAGTGTCCCTCACCACCATGCTTATTGACCAGATCAACAGCTATAACATTTCCATACTTTTTTCTTAGATCCAAAAAATGCCGCTCAATAACGAAATTGATCCTCGAACCTGCACAAATGATGTTGTAAATCCATTCAACTGAACAATTTTTTCACTTTCCATAAAATTTGCAACATAACCATCAGAATTAGCTCCTCTCCTCTACATCCGAGTTCCAGTTCTTTGAGTGCATATCCTTGCCATGAGAGTAACATCAATAACGTCTTTCCCAATGGTAGCTTGAAAGTTCTGAAAATTGCCTTGGACAATTGGAAGCAAGTATGAATCAAGCTTATTATCTATTGGAAGTTCCAACATATAGTTATTCCAGAGAAACCGCGGGTCTGCCTATCTCCAAAGAGGAAGTAGCTTTGATTCATCACCTAGATCATCCAAGCGTTGGGCACTTAGTGTTATATTAACATCATATGAAAAATACAGTCCAAACGTCTTCTTTGCCACACTTAGTTGCCCAGAAAACTCAGTCTCCATCCTTTTCTGTTCTGCGGGGGAATTCTTGAGAGAGTGATCACAAGGAAGAATCTTTATGGATGAAACTTTGAAGATAGGATGCCCCATGTAAGATCCAACGCATTCACGTTATGTTATAGCTGCCAAAACTTTTAGCATCCTAATTATGCCAAAGATAGTGCGAATCTTCAGAACACGGAGAGTGCTGCAATAAGATTCATTGACCCATCCACCCGCCTGATTGCCAAACAGGAACCAAAAGAGCCATCAGTGGGCTCATCAACATATTGATCTGGAAATTACCATAGTCGCATCCGTGTGTATAGCTTCTGTGAAGGATTTGCCTTCTTCATCATTATTTGAATTCAGTCACTAATTGCAGATCTGTATCAACACACCACGGCGTGAGAGAGGTAGAGAGTTTTTGATTTCTTTTCCTGTGTGAAGAATGGCTCAAAATGACATAAAGTTGTTAGTTTATTTTCTAAACGTCAACAATTCAGACTTGAGCTACAAAAAAGTGTTTACTTTTTTTAAGTTTCATTTGGTTGGTCACTTTTGTTAGCAAATCACCAAAATTTGGATTACCAATAAAGCCTTCGAAAAAGTTAGATACCAATAGTGCTTTGAACCCTCGTGATTTTAGCGATCAAATACAAGGGGAAGTTGCTTCAACAGGTAAAAATATATTGATATGTCATTTAGAGAATATGTTGTCAAATAAACATGAAGACCAACTAGTACTACATATGTTATGACAGTACCGAACATTAGGGCTGCTCATATGATAATGTTCCTTGACTTGTACAAGTTAGAGTCAGGAACAATACAAATATATTCTAACATGAAAAGAAATATTTTCTTTATAGACATAAAGATTTTTTCTTGACAATTTGTTTAGTATGAATATAAACTTGAGGTCAAATGCCTATTAATAGACCAAATGTCATAAGATATTCATAGTATGAATACGAATTTGTTTAGTATGAATACAAACTTGATCCTCAAGTTTAAGGTCTATTTTGCAATTACCTCAGTTCAGGCTGATAATAAATAAGAGTTTCAAAATCACCTTCTCCCTGATTCTACATCTTCTACTGTCAAACTTAAATTGCGAGATAAAGATATCCCCGGGAACGCATTGTTGTTTCCCTCATCTTGCAGATTTTCAACTCGAACCCCTGTGGCCTGCCTATTGAGAGGAGCATCAGGAGCTAATCTATTTGCGCGTAACTCCGTCAATACTTGAAAATATGCATAAGAACCCCATCATACAAGAACATATCAGCAGAAGCTGAGTTGAATAACCATTTCAGTCAATGGGAAATTAAAATCATATTTTGATTAAGATTGCTTTGCACTTGCCTTTCACTCTTGCTATATCCCATTAAATGACTTTGATATTTTCGAAACATGATGAGATGAATGCGTTGTAAGGAAGAGTTAAATAAATGAAAGAAGCAAAACACAATCTCTTATAATCAAGCACCAATGCAGCTATCTCAATTATTATACTTCTTAAGCAACTAATTTTTCTTGCCACGAGGCATCGATTGATTGACCACTTATACATTCGACGCTACGTCATATGCCCATCACCTTAAACTTTAGGGTTTAATGGAGTTAACAGTTGTGTTAAGATTAAATAACTTTTAAAACATCAAAGGAGACATTACAGACATAGAGACAATACAAAAATTGACACATCAAAGGGGAAATAATTCCTTTAGGGATTGATCACAATTACTGAATAAGACGATGATCGATTACTTGGACTTTGTAAAATGTGTGGAGAAAAAAATTTTAGTCCCAAACCTCATATTAAACTAATCTCAACATTAACTATAGCTATATACAAGAATCTAAAAAAAATTAATTGCTACAAGTATGTGAATACTGCCCGACCACAATTACATGCTACGGTACCCATTAGAGTAGTTTCCTTTATTAGACACCAAAATTACAAATCATCCATATCAAAATTACAAAATTCACTAATGGAGTTGGCTCGAGTCACGTTACACATGAAAAATTAAAAACTTTGCACCAGAATATTGATGTTGTGTATAATATACAAGTCCTAGGTTGGGAATCAAAGTTTTGTATCAAAGTGCATAAGATCGTGAGTCCCATCCACCCATTGCTAGTTAGGTTTTGAGTTGGGGCACTCTCACTGAAAAATGGTGTTGAAGTCAACTAGGAATTGGTCGAGGGGTCCCAGGATCTTATATAGATATGGAGTTCTGAAATCATATTAAAACATTGTTGTGTCCCAAACAACAAAGGAAATTTCACTAAAGAAAGAGTACCTTCAGCATGATATGGGGGTGGGAAGAACTGCCGATAGCAAAATGCAGAGACAATCAGACCTGAAAAGAACTTCATAACTACCCAGCCAGTGAGAACAAATATATGCATCACGATATAGTTTCAACAAATATTGAAAATAATTAAATCGTGACTGAATATACCTATGAGGCCTTCAACAAAGACAATAGACTACAATAATCTTAGATAAATAATCACTCAAATAATACTACAAAATTACAAATAATTAGACTACAATACTTGAGATCTATAATATTTTATCATGTTAAATTAGTTTTAGCATACCTGAGACCAAAACATATAAACAAACATATATTTGGCAGACCCAACATATTTAAATTTCAGTATTGAGCACAAATATTTCATCGAACTACCTAAATTCAGATTAAAATACATATACAAAGTCAACAACTGACTAACTCCTAAATACAACTATGAACAATTAATCTTACAAGTAATACTGAAATAAGTAATTATATACACTTCAAGACCCAAAATCAACCACACATGTTATCAAATATATCAGTAAGTCAACACTCAACATGAACAGATTCAGATCAGAACAGATCCTAAACATAGTAGATAAGAAATCAAATGTGAATGGAAAAGCAAGCATAATTTATAAACCATATTATTAAGTCAACACTCAATATGAATAAATTAATAATAGTAAACGAATAATATAAAGAAGATATTACCAAAAACGCAGATCTTCCTAGACACTATTGAGAAACAAATGATGAACAAAGAAACCAATCGATAAACTGTGCTAGAGAGAGGGTCTTACCGAATAAAAAAGGGAGGCAGCGATCAATACATGCCTTGCTCAGATCTGAGAGAGAAGGGGGAAGAATTTTGGGTCAGATCTGAGAGAGAAGGGTGTGAGCGGGGGTTTCGTGGGGGGTGTGAGCGGGGTTTTTTGAGTTTTGGGGTAAATTTTAGTTGAAAAAATACCTTTTTTCTAAAAAAAATTCACTATTAAAATATTGAATCAATATTAGTAACACTTATAGTAGATTACTAACGGTATTTTATTGTGAGAAATAGTAATGGTATAATACTATTAGTAATAAAAAAAATAGTCTGTTACTAAAAGAGTGTTTTGGTGTAGTGAAAGCGAGGCTACCCGAGAAGTTCAAGATGATAAATATCGAGAAATTTGGAGGAAGTGGACCCCCGATTGTTCATCTCCGCAGCTATCACCCTTCCATGACTCTACTAGGGGCTTTTAAAGAAGTGATGGCCCAATTATTTCAGTAAACTATAAAGGATAGCGCCCTCCGATGGTTTTTGTCTCTCGAAGAGTCTAGAATTCGTAGTTGGGAGGATGTAGGCAGAGAATTTATGTCACAGTACAAATATAATGAAGAGCTTGAGGTCACCCGCCGTGATTTAGAGCTGCTCAAACATAACTCTGGAGAATCAGTCAGTAACTTCATAGTTCGATAAAGGGAAAAAGAAGCAACCATGACCAATCGACCTTTCGAGGAAGAACAAGTCACCATAGTGAAGAAGAATTTCTTACCCCATGTTCGAGCAACTATTGGAGGTCAATACTATCCCCACTTCCGAGCTCTCAGAGAAGCAGGAGTAGAAATCGAGGAAGGTCTTGCTAAAACAGATGTCGAACCAAAGAAGGTATCTGAACATTTCTCCCCCAGGAAATATGATAAACCTATCAGTACCGCAGTCTCAACCAATAACAACATCTCTCAACCAACCACTTCATGGGCACAAGAAATCCGCCTTGTCCCAGTTCGAAAAGAATACACCAAGATCCATGCTCCCCTCTCCAAAGTTTATCAAGCCTTGTTGAGACAAAACCTTATCCAACCCTTGGGTCCCCGTCCTTTGCCAAATCCTTTCCCAAGAAACTTCAAGGCATATGCTCATTGCGCCTTTCACCAAATAGTTGACCATACCATCGACCAGTGCTTTCACCTTCGAAACGTAATCCAAGGTCTAATTGATAGGGGTACCATTGCCCCACCAGCTAATTCTAAGCCAAACATTACTCATAACCCACTCCCAAATCATACCAATGCTATCTTCCTAGAAATGAACCCAAGATTTGATCCCTCAACTCAAATCACACCCATACACTCTCCCAAACCTCTTAAAACTTGCCCATATTTCCTTCTACACCCTGCTAGCCTCACTGATCAGGCACTGTCACTCCTTACCAGAGCATGCATCGCTGTTCATACCCATTCTGAAAATGGAAGTATGGAATTATAAGAAGTCTTAAACCAACTCTTAGAGTTCGGGCTGAAATTTCCTTCACGGATGATCATTGATTGTCAGAGATTCAGTACGCTATTCTTGGAAGCACGAAAATGGGCTCGAGAGTCAGACAATTGGGTAGTACCAACCGGGGAAGTCAGCTTAGATGATGTTGTCCAGGTTATAGCAGAGATGTTCAGGCGAACTAACGATATTTGCAGTATGACTGAGTTACTGGATACTCTGAAGCTACAAGGGCGCCTGGTCCCTTCACCCTTACATATCCCCACAGAATGGGAGTGCCTGTATGAAAAAGCTATTGAAGTTGTGGAATGAATTGATTTTAAATGGAAAGATAGAATTATTGCCACCGAATGGGGAAAAGAGTTCGGAGATTCAAATGAAGAGCAAGCTTCAGAGAAAATTGGCTCGGTAGCCGACATGTGTGGGATGATATCATTTGAAGAACTTCTCAAAGAAATAAATAAGGTGGCGGAATAACCCGAGGTTGATGAGGAATTAGGATTCATGTTCTTCCCTTTTTAAGTAAATCACATGACCAGATCAGGGAGGCATTACCAGATTCCAAGCTCACTACTAGCTAATGACAAAGGGAAGGGCGTTGAAAACATTCTTATGCCAGAAATAACCATCGAGGAAAGCAAGATCCTCGATCAACTAAAGAAAACTCAAGCTAACATCACTCTATGGGTGCTTTTCATGTCTTCTCAGCTGCATAGAAATTCTTGGATCAAGTTGCTCATTGGACCCACAGCTCCTCCCTCTACCATACCAAAAGAAGCGGTAAATTTGGTCTGATCCTTGACCTTTACCCGAATGCTATCCTTTTTCGAAGAAGAAATCCCCAGAATTGGGCCAAACCACAATTATGCACTCAATATCTCCATCGAAGTTGTGGGGAAGGTTGTACCACTCTCTCTTGTCGATAATGGATCTGCCTTGAATGTCTTCCCACTAAGAACCTTCAAATGTTTAGGACTGAAAAAAAGTGACCTCGCTCCAACCTCCGCTACTGTAGGTGCTTACGATAATACCCATCGGGAGATGATGGGATCCATAAAACATGTAATATGGGCTTGCCCTATAAACCCTATCATTGAATTCCAAGTAATTGATATCCCAGTTTATTTCAATCTGTTGCTAGGATGACCTTCGCTCCACAGTATTAAGGGTGTGTCTTCCTCACTCCATCAGAAATTGAAGTTCTTCGTCGGCGGACGGGTCATCACCATTTTGGGGGACGACGATAATGCTGAGGGTGTAAGCACCAGCAATCCAATCCTTGAGATACTGCACGGGTCAAATGATATGCTCCTATCAGTATTACGAGTTGAACCACCTCTACTCTCGGTAGGGGACGATTTCAAAGAAACATGCACTTCATGCCCTAACTGGGGCTAGGATAGAGACAACAAGGTATACTTGAGTCGATTGAACTGAAGAAAGCTTTCCCTCCTTGTGGTTTGGGGTATCAACCGTCAGAACAAGAGCTCAAAATGATCCGCCAGTCTCGACCAAAGAGAGGAATAGACTGCATCCAGACTATCCCAGGTGAATCCTTGAATGGACGATTCATCAAAGAGGGCAAAGACTTCCCCTTTTGCGTCTTTCCGGAACCATGGTATGACCATACAGACAAAAAGATAAAACACGGAATGGAGATCTTTTTCCAAGACAGCCACCCATGGGCCGAAAGTTCCTAACACCATGTACAACCGCTCATCAAAGATACCGAAGAGACTGAGGAAAGTGACTCCGAATATTCCTTAAACTTACAGACACTAGGGTTAACACTCTGCATGGTTCACTCAGGCACTACATAACCGGATCCATCCCAACTGATTAAAGCTGCTTATACACCTCTCCTCAACTGGCATGCTGCACCAGTTCTACCTGTTGAAGTCCTCCTTAATCCCTATGTTTACCCTATTTTTTCTTCTATTGTCTATCCTTGTTCAAATGTAATCGAGTCCTCCTTTGACGAGGTTCTCAATGCTGTTTTTCCTATCAATGAAATAAATGAAGATTTTGAGTATCTTGTTGTGCCTTACATTAACTGTTTGGATTCTAATCAAACTTTTGATGATGATGATTTTACAAATGAATAATTCTCAATTGATCTAAATAAGGTTAATAATAAACAACATAACCTCGTTCGAGTTAATGACGAAAAGACTGTTGTTGTTAACCTCGGTTCTAGTAGCCAACTGTGCGAGATTAGGATACGGGCTACCCTTAACGAGCATGAGCGTGCACAACTCGAAGAATTGCTAAAGGAATTCGTGGATGTCTTCGCATGGTCTCATAACGATATGCCCGACATTGATCCTGAAATAGCTCAGCATGAGATTCCTACTCTCCCAGATTACAAGCCGGTTAAACAAAAGTTGAGAAAGCTCTGCACCGAATGGTCACTCAAGGTCAAAGAAGAGGTGGTCAAATAGTCGAACGTGGGCCTTATTCATGTGATCAAATATCCCACGTGGCTAGCCAACATAGTGCCTGTGCCAAAATCATGAGGGAAGGTTCGGATGTGTGTAGACTACCGGGACTTGAACAAAGCCTCTCCAAAGGATGATTATTCGCTACCTAATCTTGACATGATTGTGGACAACATAGCCAGTCATGCTCTTAAGTCATTCGTCGACGGGTTTGTCAGATACAACCAAATTAAAATGCACCCAGACCACCAAGAAAAGACCGCGTTCATCACCCCATGAGGAACATTTTGTTACACTGTTATGCCATTTGGTCTCAAGAATGCTGGGGCTACCTACCAGAGGGCTGCCACAACCATCCTGCACGATCTGATTCACAAAGAAGTTGAGGTCTATGTGGATGATATGATTATCAAATCCAAGACTAAAGAAGGTCATGTTCCCGCTTTCTTAAAGTTCTTCGAACGACTGCGATAGTATCAGTAGAAATGCTTCTTCGGCGTTACAAAAGGAAAAATCTTGGGATTCATAGTCAGTGAGAAGGGGATAGAAGCATATCCTGCCAAGCTGAAAGCCATACTTGATATGCCACCTCCCCGAACAAAGAAATAAGTTCAAGGTTTCCTTCAGAAATTGTAATACATCAGGCGGTTCATCATCCAATTAACCTCCATCTGCGAACCTATCTTCAAACTCCTCTGAAAGGATTCAACTAAGGTTTGGAATGAGGCCTGCCAAGAAGCTTTTGATCGAATCAAATAATATCTGACCCAACCCTCGGTACTCATGCCACCACAGTCTGGTATCCCCTTGCTCCTATACCTAACCATAATCGACACTATAGCTGGGGATTTGCTAGCCCAATACCTTGAAGATTCCTACAAAGAAAGAGCCATCTATTATGCCAGTTGCAAATTGGCCGGGTACGAGGTCAACTACACTGCTTTGGAAAAGGCACGTGTCGCGCTTATCTGGGTCACCCAAAAGTTACAGCACTACATGCTCGCCTTCCCTATTAAACTTATATCCCAAATGGACCCCATCAAATGCCTGCTTGAGAAACTCGCCTTATCCATCCGAATGTCCCGATGGTTGATGCTCCTAGCCGAGTTTGATATTATATACGTCACGCAGAAAGACATGAAAGGAAGAGCCATCTCTGACTACCTCGTTGATTATTCCATGGATGAAGCCGATGTCTGGATCTTTGAATTCCTAGTTAAAAACATCCTCTCCACTGCCCAGGACAATCTCCGATGGCAAATGTTCTTTGACGGCGCTGCCAAAAAAAGGATATGGCATTGGGATACTTCTGATCTCCCCAGATGACTCCCACACTCCCATCGCCATCAAGTTGGGTTTCCCTTATACCAATAACACGACTGAATATGAGGCATCCACGGTAGGCCTCAAAGTTTCTCTCAAGAAATGTAATCAGTGCCTAGACGTATATGGGGATTCCTCCCTCGTCATCGGTCAAGTGCTCAAAAATGGAGAGTTAAGGACGAGAAGCTCCAACCCTTCCATGCCCACTTACAAGAACTAGCCTCCCAATTCTAAGATATCACCTTCCATTACCTACCTCGAGCAAAGAATAACTTAGTCGATGCCCTTGCTACCTTGTCCTCCATGGTTGACATTCCTAAAGGAATCACAATGACCCATTCCTTATTCAAAAGCAAGACAAACCAACCCACTGCTACCACATTGAGCTCATCACCATAGAAGATCCCGAGCTAGCCAATTGCTGGTACTATGATATATGTTGCCTCCTCAAACATGGTAGGTATCCCGAGGATTCTAACAAGAAATATCGAGCAACCCTTCGAAGACTGGATGCCCAGTACATCATTTATCACAAAGCACTACTCAAAAGGAACTTCGATGGAACTCATTTGCACTCTATCACAGGGCTGACATTGAAAAGATAATGCAGAATATCCACATAGAAGAATGCGGACCCCACATGAACGGTCACATGCTTGCCAAGAAGATCATCCGGTAAGGCTACTACTGGACCACCATGACCCAGGATTGTATCGCTTATGTCCGGAGATGCCTCAAATGCCAATAATTCTCCAACCTTCAGTATCTGCCTCCACGTGAATTATACAAGATGACTTCTCCCTGGTCGTTCTCTACCTGGGGTATCGACATCATAGGGAAAGTTACACCAAAGGCTTCCAACGGGCATGAGTTCATCCTAGTTTCCATTGATTACTTCACCAAATGGGTCGAAGTCGAGTCATACGCAGTGCTGAATGCCAAGAAAGTGGCCAAATTCATAAAAAAACATCATCTGCGTATATGGGGTCCCGTACGAGCTAGTATCATATAACGGGTTGCATTTCGAGGCAAAAGTCACAAAGTGGTCAACGAGTATGAGATTCAAAGACACAAATCTTATCCTTACCGACCTCAAAATAGCGGTGCAGTCGAAGTTGCCAATAAGAACCTCAAGGCCATCATCAGCAAGATGATCGAAAGCTGTCGAGATTGGGCCGACCGGATCTTGTACGCCCTCTGGGGCTATCAAACCTCAATTCGAACCTCTACTGGGGCTACCCCTTACTCTCTAATTTACGTCATGGAAGCAGTCCTACTCGTGGAGCTGGAAATACCCTCGTTGCGCATCATGCTTGAAAACAAGGTCAGTGAAGAAGACTCGTGCCAAAGCCGTCTTAAAGAGTTGACCCTCCTAGACGAAAGGAGATTAAAATCTTTATACCACATACAAGGGTACCATCATCGAATAAAATGATCATTCAATAAGAGATTCAAGAACCGTGGTGTCTGAGAAGGGTACCTAGCCCTCAAAGAGATAATAGAACCCAACTGGGACCCCAGAGGGAAATTCAAGCCCAATTGGAGAGGCCCATACCTTGTAAAGAAGATCATGTCCGGTGGTGCCGCTATGCTCACTGACTTAGATGGGGAGGAGAGGTCTCGCCCAATCAACCTGGACCGTCTCAAGAAATTTTACCCCTAGTCCGAAATCTTGGGGAGCTACGACTCTTCTCATCTCCCTTCTATTCTACAAAAAAAATCGTCATTTCCCTCTACCCAGAACTACGTAGGCTTGATCCTCTGCAAAACCATTTTCAAACAATTTAGAAATCTTTAAAACCCCAGAGGTATGTAGACAGCTCATTCACCTTACATGGGCACGGCCCTTTCTTTTTTATAAAATGATATTCTTTTCTTATCTTCGAGAACAACAGTCCATTCTAACATATACTTGAACAAAAGGATTTTGTATGCCTTAGTGATCGGTATAGATAATTTAAAAACACAAAACTCATCAAAAGGTACAGCTTGATGATCAAAAACTTATTTATTTCACTAATAAGAAATTACAGTATAAATTACATGAGAAAAGGAACGGATAACTCCCTTCCCCTACCTTCCTAAAAAAAAGCCAAAATAAAATCCCCATATTTATTCCCCATTACAAAATAAACTCCCCAAGAGTCCTATCCATAGATACCAGAGGAGTCTGCTCCATCATCATCATCTGCATCCTGGGGTCCCCAATCTTCCCCTGATTAAATAGAGTTCTGCAGACGCTTCATGGACCGATAAGCCCGAACCAGCTTCGAAAAAACCACAACACCTCCCTTCACGGTATTAAATAAGACAAGCCACCTTTGTCAAGTCTCCACTGCCAACATCTTGCTGAATACTCTCCTCCACAACCACTTCATATAATCCCCAGGCATATGCCAAACTCTCCCAACAGACTGAGAAGGGCGGGTCGATGGACGCCGATTCTCCCACATAGAGCCAAGCCGCATACGCACACGCTCAGTCAAATCTTCTACCGAAAAGAAGTCGAGTGTCCGAGGTGGCACGACCTATCCCCAACCAAATTAACGCAGAAGTTGCCAAGGGAAATTGAAAGAGGTCTGTTTGAGACCAACCAGCCAGACATACTGGTATTCTCCCAGCTCCAAAATAGGTAGTAACTGTCCCCACCAAGGCACTGACCAGCACAGGTTTAGAGCCCCGTGCTCCACAAACCAGTTCTCCCAACTCTCGATGTCCAAGGCAACACTAATAAAATAACGTGAAAAGAAGTTGGGTACAACCGACAAAGGGTATTCCGGAGGAGTCATCAGGTGGAGTCTCTCAGACAACCATATGAACAACATCACGGGGCAACCCCTCAGAAAGCCAAAACGACCTTCTCGCCAGGCATCCAGACCATTCAAAGTCTCTGCAGTATCACTGTCGCATGATTGCGACGGTATGACATCCATGAAGTAATGGTTGTAAGTTGTGGGTCCACCAGCAGTTCCCTAGTCACCAGCAGCAATTTTGATACTAAGCCCAGAACAACGGCTCCGACGTATCCAGCATCGCCAACCTCCTACAAATGCACGGACTCTAACACCGTCGAAAGGGAGATCATTCCCCCAGCAACCAGTGGTCTAGACGCCGAAGGCAAAATACGAAGAAACCCGACCAACAAATCCCTGGGAGAATGGGAAAACTCGGGAAGAGCTGCAATAATAATGGGATTTATTCCCAGAATAGCAGCAAATTCCTTGTAGGTAGGACAAACTTCATCCACCCCAAAGCGGAATACATGGTCTTTGGGGTACCAAAATTGCACCGCCGCCATCAACATGTTCCACTCAATGGGCCGATTGCGCCACAAAGAAACTCGACGCATATTGAAAGCATCATAGTCGACATTATAAGAGCATATTACTTCCAAGGCTTCAAGGTAGTTAGCAAACTCAATGCTACCAGGGAGAGCCATCTTGCAAGACTAAGAAATAGTAGGCAAGTAAGTAAGAATGTGAAGGTGTGATGAAGACATTTCGCCCTTACCCCTTTTTATACTTGGAAACCCTCACAAAAAACATGACCCCTGCAGAAATCGAAGGAAATCCTACCCCACAAAGTACAAGAGGCTGAAGAGGGCACTAATCAAAGCTTTGAATTGATGGGACTGGACTTGACTGCCAATAGGCAGGACAAGGGTCTTGCTGATCGGCAACCCTCTATTTTTGGAAATTTTCCTTTTTTATCTTTTGTCAAAATCAGAAGCTCAATAAAAAATAAATTGATATTCTCAAACAGAATTTCAAAAATCCTCTTCCACCCCTATATAATTTCTCATTTTTAAAACTTTCCTCCAAATCCCAAAAATATCTCTTTTTACGGTCTCAACGGCAAAGTAAAAGCGCATGTGCATGCATTCACCATTAACAAAAGATAATAAAAAACCCCATTGCATTGCATATATATATTCTTCTGTGTTACATCAAATTTTGCAGGAAATAAAAGAAAAGCAAAAACAACGAGACTCAGCCCGAACCCACTCTCTCTCTCCCTCTCTCTAAGAGCTTCCACCCCTGCGACGAGCTCTCTTTCCCCTATAACAAGAAGACGCACCACCACTATCCAAGCCAGAGTCCTCCCCGGACGAAGCAGACGACACCAAGAAAGAAGGAACCGGGACCACATCCCGAATATGGGCAGTCGCTGAAGATATCTAGTCCCTAATGTCCCTCACCCAAGTGGTCGACACTCGGACTTACTGCAAGTAAAAGAAAAAATCAGTATCAAAGCAAAAAGGATTAAAACAGAAAAGAAACCAAAACGAGGAAAAGAACAGAAAGGTATACCGCATGATGAAGAACCTCCTCTGTCAAACCCAGTTCCTCCGGATCCATCGCATGAGGACGATGCAACATGGGGACCATCCCTCCATCAGCCCTTCGAATGTTATATGAAGGAGTATGCAATCGAACGAAGGGAACATCTGAAGTCACCACCGCCGCAGATGCTGACAGACCATCGCAGTTGTGGGAAGACCCCACCGCCCGACTCAAACTCGTAAGAGGAAAAGGCAAGTCATCATATATGATAGGCGCCATCAACCAGCTCATCATAAAGTCCATATAGTCATATAGCACAGCCGTATCAGTGTATAACAAGTAGGACTCGCCGATCATCACTGCAATCCTCGCATCCTTCGGCAACAGCCGCTCCCACCTCATGGACGTAGGAGGCTACGCAGGTGGAACCATCACCTCCTCCTGAGAAATCTATCGAACCACCCTCTCCCCAAGATACCAAGAATGGTCAAATTCATGCACCAGTAAATGCCTCGTCTGCGCGTTCACCCCAGTCGCCCCCGTATCCTGAATGGCTATACCCCAAGGGTAAAAAGTCACCTGAAAATTCCCAGCAGGCATAAGTCAATACAGAATCAGAACATGCAAAAACTAAGACCGAAAAGGAAAGAGTCTTACCCTACCAATGGTCAGGCCATTCAAGACATGACGCACTGCCTCTAGATAAAGATATCCCTTCGACTGTCGATTGGCCTTCCGCCATCGATACAATCGACAGAAGTCCTCAACAGTCTCATCCTTCAGGGTAATCAGCTGGGTATTGCAACCAATCACCTCATAAAACCACGTCTGCCAAAGATAAGAATTCACAATAAAAAAGATACGCATAAGGAAAATGTGAATGCATTAAAGGAGAATGCGCAAACTGAAGAATACCTCAAGAAGATATGTGGCTCCAGTAAAAGTTTGTCGGCAGCACCGGCTGAATGCATCCAAATTAAAATAGAGGGTCGCCAAAGTCAGCCTCCCCCAATCATAGAGATGGATGTTCAAAAACACCCTCAAATACGACAAAAACCACAAGTGGACAATGTCGCCGCTCAATGCCACCATAAAACCTTCCAGCACCAATAATATGAACAACCGGGCCATCTGCCTTACTTGAAGCCCGTCCTACACATTAACCACCCTACTCAGAAAAACATCCTTCAGTAAGGACAGCTTGATGAAATCCCCAGAAACTATCCTCCCTACATCACCAAGCGCCGCCCACACTGCCTCTAGCCTGACCCGTAGGGAGCGATCCACCTCTATCTGTTCTCTGTCACAATCTAGCCCCAGCAGATGCTGCACATCTATGGGAGTCACATTCATCTCCCCGAAGATAAAATGGAAGGTGTGGGTAGTGTCCCACCATCTCTCCCCCAGAGCGCACAAGACCGCTGTCGAACGAGGCGTTCCAAAACCCGCTGATGATACCACCCAACGCACAATAGGTGGAAGATACTCCCAGATGTCCTTAAGCCCCGTTGTCCTGGACCCCATCATCCCATGAGCACGCATGTCCTTCAAAGAGATATCAGACTATCAAAAGAAGAAACCTTCTCAAAAATTTAAGAAGGAAGGAAAAATCACCAAGAAAAATGAGAAGAATGCCAAAATTCAGGTTACTTACATAACCGTCGGGGCTCACCACCCTCGAAGAGTGATGATGCGATGGCTCCTGTAGCAAGGTTCGCTCATTCGCAACCGGCTCGAATGCGTCAAAGGAATTCTCGCTCCCCAAAGAAAGAGGCTCCCTGACCCTCCACTCCACATTCGCCCAGTCATCAACAGTCAACCATTCCCTATGTGCTGCGGTGCTCACAAAGGCGGCCATTTCATAAAGATCGGAATGCTATAATGATTTGCAGAGGAAAATCACAGAAAGAGAGAATGCAAGAATCTGAGAAAATGAAGGGATTTCACCCCCTTTATATAGGATGCCAAGGGTCATGCCGATCTTCATTGACCCCCTAACCACCAATCGACACTGCCCCTTTATCTTCCTGAGGCAGTTCCAAAGTCCATCTCACTGCCGAATGGCACCCTCTACACCATGCCGACCGACACCCCCTTAAAATTTCGTAAAAAAATTCCCAGAAAATCCTAAAAAAATCCTCAGAAAATTCCTAAAAATCCCCGAAAAGATTTAGAACATTTTTGCCAAGAAAATTTCGCTTTCCCTCAAGCGAAACCCCTAGTTCCCCAGCGGAACTCTCAAAAGATAAGTGAATCTCATCCCGGCAAAACCCTCGGAGGATCTCTAAGGATCACCTCCTATGCCACAAGGGTCTCAGACCTCCCCGAGCAATACGTCCAAAACCTGGACCACTTAATCACTTCCCTAGTGGAATTTTAGTTATCCCTCCGCAAAATCTCCAAAATCACAAGGATTTCCCCAGCCTTCGACTCCCCAAATCAAATAAAATTCACAAGGTAACTTCCCCAGCAGAGTTCCCCGAGAACATCTCAAGCCCGTAGAATGGACTTCGACCCGTAGAATTGGTCATCTCAACTCAAGCCCATAAAATTGGATTCGACCCACAGAATTGGTCATCTCAACTTAGGCCCGCAGAATTGGCTTTGACCAGTAGAATTGGTCATCACAACTTAAGCTCGCAGAATTGGTAATCTCAACCTAAGCCCGTAGAATTGGCTTTGACCCACAGAATTGGTCATCACAACTTAAGCCTGCAGAATTGGTCATCTCAACTTAAGCCCGCAGAATTGGTCATCATAACTTAAGCCCGCAAAATTGGCTTCAACCCGCAAAATTGGTCATCACAACCTAAGCCCGTATAATTGGCTTCGACCCGCAGAATTGGTCATCACAACTTAAGCTCGCAAAATTGGCTTCGACCCGCAGAATTGGTCATCTCAACCTAAGCCCGCAGAATTGGCTTCGACCCACAAAATTGGTCATCTCAACTTAAGCCCGCAGAATTGGCTTCGACCCGCAGAATTGGTCATCTCAACCTAAGCCTATAGAATTGGCTTCGACCCGCAGAATTGGTTATCATACTTAAGCCCGCATAATTGGCTTCGACCCGCAGAATTGGATTTGACCCGCAAAATTGATCATCTCAACTTAAGCCCGCAGAATTGGCTTTAACCCGCAGAATTCATCATCTTAACTTAAGCTCGTAGAATTGGCTTCGACCCGCAGAATCGGTCATCTTAACTTAAGCTCGCAGAACTTCGACCCGCAGAATCGATCATCTCAACTTAAGCCCGCAGAATTGGCTTCGACTCGCTTGGTCATCTCTAGTTAAGCTCGCAGAATTGGCTTCGACTTGCAGAATCGGTCACCTCATCTTTAAGCCCACAGAATTAGCCTCGACCCACATAATCGGTCATCTCAACTTAAGCCCGTAGAATTATCTTCGACCCGCAGAATCGATCACCTCATCTTTAATCCAAAAGAATTGGCTTCGACCCACAAAATCGGTTACCTCATTTTCAAGCCCTCAGAATTGGCTTCGACCCGCAGAATCGGTCACCTCATCTTCAAGACCTCAGAATTGGCTTCGACCCACATAATCGATCACCCTCATCTTCAAGCCCTCAAAATTGGCTTCGACCCGCAGAATCGATCATCCCTAACACCTCCTTAGGAATTGACCTAAACCTTTCCTCCAAACCATCCCTAGTATTCTCCACTTAGGTCCTCAGAGTCGGCCTTGACCCTCTAAATTGGTCATCCTTACCCCCCAAGTCCTCAGAATCAGCCTCGACCCTCTAAATTGGTCATCCTATTTTCAAAAGCATCATGCGGTGTCTATTCGACGGCTATCATTTGTTCCAAACTCACCCATCGAGGGGCTCTGCAGACACCCCATTTTGTTACCCCTTAAACTCTCCTTAGGTCCCTAGCACCTCCCTTCATCACTACAAACCCATGTCATTCCCCGAGTACTGACCTAAAAGCCATCGAGCGCTCCCAAGCTCTGTTTGACCAAAACTTTAAACTCTTTAGCTCGACCAAGATTGAATGAATCTTCAAAGGGCACTAAATCCCCTTTCCAACGGTCCGTCCCGTGCATGATTCCGACTTACTATGCGAACGAACAACCCGTTTTTCCTAAAACCTGATCTAGAGGCCATTGGATCCATTTGACCTAAGTCAACTCTCCAGCTCGACCGAGACTAAATGAATCTTCAAAGGGTACTAAAACCCCTTTCCAATGGTCCACTCCGTGCGCGATTCTGACTTACAGTACGAAATAACGATCCGTTTTACTTCAAGAGGTCACCAAATGCTTCTAGGGCCCGGTTGACCAAAGTCAACTCCCCGAACCGGGTCAAACTCTTTGGAATGTCAAAGTACATCTCCTAACCTTTCCAATGGACTGCCCCGTGTGCAATTCTGACTTATCATGCGGACGAACGATCCGTTTGCACCCGAAGTTTTCCCATCCAAAGGATCGATGAGCGCTTTCGAGCCACATTTGACCCGAAGTCAACTCTTGGACCTGGGAGTAGTCCAAAGGACTTTTGAAGGTCTCTAAATTACCTTTCCAACGGTCCACACCTGCGCAATTCGGATAGAGGGTTTTCACTCTGAGACCGACTTTCCAAAAAGGCCAGAAAGACACTGCTAAATGGCAGGTCCCAGACCCTGCCTATCGGCAGTGTGCCTAAACACACCTGCTGATTAGCAGGACCAGGGCTATGCCGATCGGCAATGCCCTGGGCCTATAAAAATAAGGCCATGTCCTCATTGCAAGAGTAGCCCAGATCAGATAGACACCACTCCAAGCAAATTCAGAAAACCTCTCTCGAAGTCAGCGTTATTTCCACATCCAAATCCCTTTCCAACCTTCACTCCTCATCATCCTTTTCATCAAACTTGGTGAATTCATTACCCTCCATCATCATCCAAGTGCAAGGGCTGCTCTCCAACACTCAAAATCAAGCTCAAGATCTTCAAGAAGGTCCAATTTTCTCAAATCTCTCCTTAAATTTTTATAAATTCGCATTAATTTGTTTTATTATTTAACGCTTTTATTCTCTCACCTCACATATTCTAATATACTTTTCATTTAGTATTATTGCACATCCCTTATTTTAATACAAATGAAAAACCCTAAAAAATAAGAAAAGAGTGCTCATAAATTCCAAATGGGAATTCTCACATTTTTCTTACACTTCTCTCACAACTAAAACACTTTTTCCACACACACACAAATAAAAGAATCCCCCGATTGGATTTATGGGATAAACCCCACCCCACGTTTTGCATACGAATTATGTGGACTTTGATGCCTCTATGGGCTACGTAGGCGTCTTGGGGTAAAACTCGAGACTCGAGTCCTATTTTTTACTCTTTTTCCCATTTTCTATTTTCTCTAAATTCAATTCTCTTAGATTACACACACACACACACACACACACACACACAGATATATATATATATATATATATATATATATATATATATATATATTTGTTCTCAGTGGCGTATTATTCCACATACGTTATCGTTCCAGTATAACGGTCAACGCATGGATGATCGTGCAAATCTTATTTTCTAATATTATCTTTACATTCCTACGGATGACTCACTTTATCTCTTCTATGGTACAAGGCGATGACTCCTATCTCCACTACATATATACATGCACACATATCACGGGGAAAATAAAGGAAAATAACAAAAACCCATGAGAGACCGTAAGGGCAGAATGGGTGCCTAACACCTTCCCATTTCGTAACTTAGCCTCCGGACCCTTTTCAAATCATTTTGGTTTCATATGCATCAGTATGTCTTTAGATGTTGTCCTTCGGGATGGCTCCCCTTCTTTTGTCTGTTTTGAGTAAAATAGAGTGGCGACTCCATCTTTCTATATTTTTTAACTCATCAATGACGCAGGCCGAAGCACTCCTGAGAAGGATGCGCGGGACCTAGGATCCTCACGCTCCCGCCCGCCGCGAGGATCGGGGATGGACACAATAACGTGAGTTACTCCAATCACCAGACCCATTTGCGCCCGAATAGAGTCGTGGTCCCGTTACAAAGTAATTTACTCTGTTATGGTCTAGGGATATATTCTCCCATTACTAACAAGGAATTTCTAATGCTGAAGGAGACTCTATTATTTCCTGATGGTCCACTTCCAATTTGAGCTTAGTAATGTCTTGTCTCGTTTATGCCATCACTATTACGATTTTATATCATGATGCATTTTACCTTTCTCACAAACGCATCCACATCCATGACTCGTGTGACAATTGTCATCGCCACGTGTCATAAGTCCTTCCCCCTTTCTTTAAAGTTTCAGATTCTTGTGAAACATGGTCTCTACACGTCTTACCAAGTAAGTTTTAACTTTCCCGAGTTAAACTCTATCGAATTTTTTTTTATACCATCCTCATGGCAAATTAGGAAGTATCAGGCCTAACTGACCAAAACCATCAATCGTCTAAGTCCTGAGGTCACCACTTCTACATTCATTTACCTTAAAAGTATGCATTTTGTCTCAATTTTCACTTATGGAAAATACCATAGTCCCACTACCTAGGGCACCCATACACCCTATATTTTGTGCATTACAGCACCACTATACTAGATGTGTTATATATATCTCTAATTATGCCCCACGTGCTTGGCATGACTAAATAGTAGGGTCCTACTCAGCTACCCTACCTTTTCCACCTAATTATATCTTAGGTTGTCCCACTGGCCTGTTCGTAATGTCAACAATTGGTAACATTTTCACATATTAACCTTATACGGCTCTATCGTCCTTAATCTATAATATAACCATTATCTCACAGTTATAACTACGTATACGTTTAACCCCTACGATACTAAATCCATGTACTAAAGGCAAACTTCTCCCGACTTCCAACGGTCGCAAAGTTTCATGCGTGGGATGTCTCGCAGAGCGAAATCCAAATAAGGAACCCCCCCAATACACTACTACCTAACACTGCTGGTCGTCGAGATCTGTTAAGTCCTTAATCCATAACATATATCCCTGAATTCCCGTCTATGAACATAAAAAGTCTACTCGTCCACTCTCATGTCACTAAAGACGGCATACAACGCGGCTCTCTCACTATCATAAGTTATTAACGCTATATAATTAATGAGCTATCTCTCTTCGCTCTTCAATAAGTCAATATACTCTGAATAACATCAATAAAACATCCCTGCTCCCTGGTATTAAAATAGTAAGACAACATACTCACTGAAATCTATAAAATAATGCAACATACATGCAGGCTCAACCATCTTTCAGGTGATGCCTCGCCAAACCCATATTTTTAAACTCGATATATTAAGTACGATAGTCTTATCACACAATTTACTACCGTTCGAGCCCTCTGCATCTAGTAACCATACACTAAAATAATGATTTGTTCTACTATCATAGCAATCAAAGGATCACGAATCATTACGCAATACCATATACAAATTCTTCTTATCACCCACACTTGCTCCTCCCCGCAGGTGGCACAAAAGTCTTGCTACTAAACGGTAGTCATTTACATAATAAGGCTGCTATCACCAGTGCATCCACTGCCCGATGTGCACTCGAATCCCTAGTGTTAACTATTCCCACATGTTATGACACGCTCATGTAAATGAATCCATCATTTTCTCATAAGGATTGAACAAATCTTTATCAGACTATCCTAATCATAGCTTCCCCGCACGTACGTTTTGTGACCCATAATTATCTATCATCGTTATACCTTTCGAATTCCATTCATTAATTTTCCTCTTTCTCGTTGTGAGTAAATTATTCTGTTCTGCGGCTTACATGCCTCACATTGATATATTGGGCCCATATCTCTAGGCATCAATTATGTTCTTACTGGCCTTCCTTTTATTCCCTGGACCCATCGACCCTGAAATACGATATACTATAATCATTGAGGACTACATTGGTCCTGCCCGGACCCACTACTCTCGGGTCATTAGTTCCTGGGCCTAATTCTTTTGACCCGAATTTTACACAGGATATCTTACTTCTCCAATGTTACGCCTTACCGGCATGGTTTGATATTCCCATTCTTATCAATTCCACTTTTCATGTGAACGATTTCAATACTGGTAACCCCTATCTCTAAAAATAGGGATATTTCCCTTTCCCTGGTCCTACTGGCCTTTTTTGGGATCTCCTTCTCTCGGACCTGATAGTCTTAGCTCCCAGGTGTCATTTTCATTATTCCTTTGGCTCTACTGGACTCATGGAACATGTGGTCGTCCTCGATGGTATTGGCTGAATTCATCGCTACTACGTTGAACTGGAATCATGTCCTTTTAGATAGTCTTCCCTTCTGGTGGTGTTTCACTAACACTATAGAATTCAATCTTGCCCTTCGGCTAGGTATCACAACTCTACTAGCTCCCTTTCTTCTAGGGCATTAACGTATTCTCATAAACGTATAATTATTACGACATTAGTTGCACCTCCCATTCACGCTTGGGCATTCCACTCACGAGTCTATTTTCAACTTGCGGACTCTTTTTGTCTTCTGTAACCCCTACTTTGGTTACGGAGTTCGCTTGTCAAGTAAGCTTATTTTCTCACTGTCGGTCCCTACCTAACCTACTTGTGATAAGTTTGAAATATCTTTCGTATCTTCGTCTGACCAGTAGATGGAAAGTTATACGGTCAACCCACACCCAATATCTCGATGTGATTGACTATTCTTACTCTTAATACTGCTTCTCTGAGCTAGAAAATATTTGTCTGAAATTAAAATTCTGAGTGTTACTTCACTCTACCTTACGCTATTGCCTTTGGATTAGCTCCCTCCATTGGCCCATCACACTTAGATAATGCTATTGGTGACTTCTATCATGATCACCGTTCCTCTAATGCTTCACAGCTTTCAATTATTTCCCTCGTCCTGCAGTCCCACTAACGTCCTTCGCTAGTCATCCCATATTGTTCGGTGTACAAAATCCAATCAAAATCGCATATGAATTGGATTCACTAAATTTAATCGCATGAGAGCATAAATCATATACGCAATGGAATACAATAATCCTATAATAAGTCTCTATATCAAACAACGCTAAGCTGAAATGAAATAAGCGGTACAGATCCTAAAGGACTCTGGAACTTGATGCTCTGATACCATTTGTGACACCCCGCCTAATTAAATACCGGGTGATCAGTCCGTTATAAAATTTAAAACAGAATGTTCGGTTGGTTCATTTTTAGCATCACTGTCGAAAACATAACAACCTTATTAACCACCTAATAATTAATTAAGCTAGTGTCAAAATATTATTTTTCCTTTTTACATTGTAACCAAAAATCATTTATTTATAAAGTCCAAGAGTTTAAATATAATCCATCCACCACACAACTGAATAAAATAAATATTGAATCTGAATTACGTACTGAAATAAATAAGACTGGATAAAACATTTACAGTTTAAAACTCTAAACCAAGAACCATAGTAAAATAAATCCAACTGAAATGACTGGAAAGTAAACTCAATACAATCTCATATAAAAATGTCCAAGGAGTGGGTGACACGTGCCCTAAATGAAAAGTCTAGATAAAACTGAGTGAAATGATAGAGGCGTCTAATGCAAAGACCTGCAGCTTCCACAACAGCTGCAGCACGTCAAGCAATCTAAGTCTCTAAGTCTGGTGTCCCTGTGGCTGAGCACCTGATATATACTTATATATATAGCAAGCACTACACCAAAATGGTCAAATGTCACCTTTCAGCCGGCCACCCTTGTCAAGGTCATTGACCGTGACAAAAAATACGCGTTTTATGTCACGGTCATTGACCTTAACACGATCGTGACAAAAAATTGTCACGGTCAATGACCGTGACAAGGCCGTGATAAATTTACTTGTCACGGACTTGTCACGGTCAATGACCTTAACACGATCGTGACAATATTTCCAGCAAAAACCCTTCCGCCCTTCTTTTTTCCCTCCCGTCGTTCCCTCCCTCTCTCTCTCTCTCGACGCTGCTCTCTCTCTCTCTACTTTCAGGTTTTATTCTCTCTCTCTCTCTCTCTCTCTCTCTTCCATTTATATATATGTTTGTGTGTATATATATGTGGGTATGTGTGTATATATGTGCGTGTGTGTAAGCGTGTGTGGGGGGTGGGGCATGGTGGGGGTAGGGGGTGGGGTAGGGTGGGGGTAGGGTGGGGGCAGGGTGGGGGGTAGGGGGTCGGGGGTGGGGGTAGGGTGGGGCGTAGGGGGTGGGGCAGGGTGGGGGTAGGGGTAGGGGTAGGCGGTTAAAAATGTCAATAAATAAGTAATTTTCTATAAATTTCCAAAAATAATATCCAAAAATGTAAATGTAAATAATATCCAAAAATAATATCCAAAAATGTAAATGTAAATAATATCCAAAAATATTGGATAACAATTTATTTTCATTCAAAATAAATAAGTAATTTTCTACAAATTTCATAAAAAAATGAAGGTCGGCTTAATATGTGATTTAAGTGTGAAATAATCGCTATATACTTATACTAATGGAGAAAAAAACCATATATGGCATTTTTTGTTGACTTTATATGGTGAAATAATCACATGACTTTATATCCATCAAATAAAAGCATGAAAACGAAAAAACTACAATAAGGGTTAAAATGGCATCCGAAGTTGCTAAAAGCATGAAAAATAAAATATTTTTTAAGATTTGTGGTGAATAACTAAAGTTAAAAAAAGTATTACTTTAGTCATTAAATTACTTTTTGAATTCGGGCGATGCGCATAAATTTGTAGTAATTGTCTTATAATAAAGATCAATTAGTCTATGTTGTTGAAAAATTTGATCAAATTGGTGAGCCCTTCATATTTTAAAAATGTTATTTTTATTCCTATTTAACTTTTCTTTCTATACACCCCTAATTATATTTAAAGTTTAATAAAATAGGAGTTATAGAAAGAAAAGTGGGGATTCCATAATCTTACTTTGTCACAATTAATTTATATGCCTCAAAGTTATTTTATCACTCTTAGTTTATATTTATGATAATACTTTATTAAATATTTTTATGGGAACTTGTTATACTAGAACTTAGATGAACACTAAGTGATGAAAATAGTCCTTAAAATTGAAAATTAAATAAAGTTTATAAAAGTAAAGATGTTGGTAATACATCAAAGATAAATTAATAAGGACTAAATAACAAAACGTGTTCAAGTGTATAACAAGAAAGAAAATGTGGTATTTAGATTGGGTAAAATTCTTAAAGTAATGTTAAGGGACTAAAAGACCCAAGACAACTGGCCAGTAAGTCACGGACCGAAAAATTTATGACGGGTGATGAAAGCCCGTAAACATGTTGGGGTGGGGGTGGGGGTGGGGTATGATTTATAAAAAGCACAAAACAATAGTAGAAATTCAATACCTGAAAGTAACATTGAGATTATTTTAAATAGACAGTCACTATTGTGTGTGTGTTTAAATTGAAAGAAGATATGAGAATTTTATTAAAGATTTTTATGTGTGTGTGTGTAATTCTCACTTTATTAATGCCAAACCCGACTCTCTTATAAGATATGCATATTGTGATAATATTATATATGTACTAATAACATTTTTTTACAGCAAATGTCTCCTTCAGATATTAAGGCGAAGATGATGATGTTGTTTATGATGATGTCGTCTGGGGTCGGTGGTAGTGGAGGCGACGAGGGCTCTTCCGCCCCTAGGCTCCCCAAATATGGGATTACCGTCGAGAACAAATCGGAGATATTAGCGAAATCCCTCGTTCTGCTAAAGACGGTCATCGGCCCGGGGTTTATGAGTTGGAAGGAGGTGCCATATGAGCTCAAGTTAGCTGTTTGGGCGGCACTACAGGTAATATATTTATATTTATATTTATATCTATATTTATATTTATATTTATATTTCAATTTCAATTTCAATTTCAATTTCAATTTCAATTTCAATTTCAATTTCAATTTCAATTTCAATTTCAATTTCAATTTCAATTTCAATTTCAATTTCAATTTCAATTTCAATTTTAATTTCAATTTCAATTTCAATTTATTTTTATATTTATTCGCAACTAACATTGTATTTGTTGGACAGGAACAATTCAACTTGGATCCAAAGCTACGCGATCTCGTGTTGGAGCAGATTAGGGAGCAACTCAAGTCGTGGAAAAAAATATGCGGGCACGGTACTTTGGGAAAACACGAGAGTCGATTATCCAATGGCGTGAATCCGTCCCCCTTAAGGAGCCGATCTCATTGGCACAATGACAGAAGTTCATTGACAATGAGATCGAGGATCGACAATTGGCATCTCGCCAATCGGGGAGGGAAAATCGGACAAAAAAGACGGACGTGCACTACTCTGACCGGACCTCTTACGCCGAGGTGGAGAATAGGATGCATGTAAGATTTAATTTTTCTATAACTACAGAAATATATTATTCTTCATTATTTTACTTTGCGGGGCCGATACTAATTTTACTTTACTTTATTTTATTTTAGGGGGTAGGGAGTGGGCCAGGGGGTAAGCCACATAGGCTCGATACTTATGTGGCTCTTCGGACGAAGAAGGGGAAGGACAAGGAGGTGTCCCCGAGCGTCGCGGCCACGATTGTAAGTAATCCGACAGTTTAATTGTTGTTAATTACGTTATAATTTTTTAGTTTACTTATTTTACTAATCATGTGCTTTTTGTCGTTTCAGGCAAAGCTTAAGGAAGTGCATGGGTCGCAGTCTGATGCCGACAAGGCATCTTTGTCCACAGATGCACTCAACCAAGTGCTTGGCTCTGATCGCAAGGGGAGGACAAGGGGGGTGAGCTTGCGGGTGGCCAAATCTAGGATCATCGGATTGGAGACGAGCGACACCGGGTTGGCTCGAACGGTGGATTCACACGACGCGAAGCTGTCCCGTTTGGAGGCGACGATCCAAGATATGTACGCATTCATGAAGCGTACGTTGGGCGGAGACCGTAAAGGGAAAGGGAAAGGGAAGGAGAAGGCGGTGGAGGAGGAGGTGCGGGAGGACGAGGCGCAGGATGACGAGGATGTGGACCTCGTTGCTTCATCACCGACACGTTCGTACTTCGATGATCCACTTCCCTATTTGGCGCCCTTCAACAGACCAATGTCGACACTTGGTTGGACGAGCGTGTTCATATTGGACGTATTTGATGGCCAGCGGATAGGGCGGGGGTTGAGGGACCCGAATATCGTCCAGGGTGGAATAGTTCATGGACGTGCGCTTCAAGAGATGGAGTCCAGGGTGCTCGTCACGCATGTCACACCCGGGAAGGAGAACTCCCTATTGTGGTTGCGCGAACAATACGACACGACGTATATTAGTGGGTGCATCAATTCGTATGTCGTATGGCCTACTCACCTCCTCAGTTTTAACAATACACCAGACATGTAGTGACATTGTTTTAAGTTTGAATTGAATTGTTTTAAGTTGTTACATTTGAATTATATCGTGATGCATATTGTCTCTATTTGAATATATATTTGCATTATCTTTAGTTTGTTTGGATATATGATGTTTGGAACAGGTACAACGTTGCTATAACAGGTACAAATATACTGCTGGGCAGTGGCAGTGGCCATACTGCCCAGCAGATTTTTTTTATGCCCAGAATTGTCACGGTCATTGACCGTGACAAGTCCTTGACAAATAAGGTTTTCACGGACGTGTCACGGTCATTGACCGCGACAATTTTTTTAAAAAGGGTCACGGCTTTGTCACGGTTATAAACCGTGACAAACGTGTCACGGTCATTGACCGCGACACGACCGTGACACAAAACGCGAGTTTTGTGTCAAGGTCAATGACCGCGACACGACCGTGACAAAAAAAGTTGTCTCGCCTCGAAATGTCACGGTCATTGACCTTGACAAGTTGAATTTGTCAGGGTCAATGACCTTGACAATAGTGCAGATTTGGTGTAGTGAAGAGAGAAAAGAGGTGCAAGAAACAGGTCATAGCCCGATGTGTAAAAATATTTATTTTAGCAAGTATTTAAAATTTGCAATAAAGCAAATATCAAATGCATGTTAGTTCGAACTCTCACATGAGATCCTCACCTCTCGTCTATTGTGCACGCCTAACGTACATCTATTCAAACCTATCCATCCGTAACACTTCAAAGTAGATAAAGACTTATACTTCTAGTTATACCTCGTGGTAGCAACCCGTGATTCCCAGCTTTCCACATTATTAATATCATCATTTATTAATTCGGTTAAGTGTTATCACACTAAGTTAAGTATTCACAGCTTACGTTACTTAAGATTGTACTATTCTAATAACCTACAGTTATCTCACAGTAGGAATAACACAAGTATACATATATATATATTCACCACTATAATATACATATACTAATACAGCACCCCAAGGCTAAACCTGTAGTGCATTGCATACTCTGCTATCATATCTCGATACATCTCGTACACAAATAACGACTATCGGTTCAGAAGTCTCCCACGAATCGTATACACAAAACACACATAGTGGAGGCCAACATAGTTCACATACCTATGGGTCACGCACATACTTACGCTCTCATAGTCAGTTGACTTATTAACTCACAAATAAGTCTTCACAGTCCTATGTTCTGAGATACAAGTCAAATATCCCCCTGAAGGTCACCCAGGATAAGACTATCTCTACACAACCTCCCGCGATAGCAAGCCGCTATGTATGTCATAAACATAATATTAAGCACGTAATAGTTATCCACACATCCTATTAAAATCCATTAGGTATCTACCCAACCTAATCATACATATCCCATACGGATTATTCTCTCATTACTACGTATAATATGTTTACTTTATCCCAAATAATCTACGTAGAGTATTTCTCCTCACTCGAAGGGTACTACTATATTCACATATCAAGACAGTTGATAAGGTCCCAATACTCTATCGGTCTAGGGTATTTTTGCTCCCCAAATCTCACAATTTAAGATTCTAAAGGTTCTCTAAAGTTCTGCAACAGTACTGGAAATCTGCAAAAAAATGAATCGAACCGATCCTCTAGAAAATGAACCGATCCTACTAAAATAAAAACGAACTGATCCTATCAAAAAACGAACCGATCCCATCAGAAAACGAACCGATCCTATCAAATAAAGGAGTCGATCCTATAAAAAAAAGGAACCAATCCTATAAGAAAATGAACCAATCCTATTAGAAAATGAACCGATCCTATCAGAAAAAGGAGTCGATCCTATCAAAAAAAGGAACCGATTTTGTTATGTTCGACCTGTTCTTCAACAGTTTCGTTTTTGCCATATTTGCACCCAAAACCTCGTAGTTCCTACCCAATCTTCATTGTAACTATTTTGATTGATAACCCGACATGTTTACACAATTTCTAACATCCTAAGATCATTTAATAATTATAAATCATAAGGTAAAAACGAAATCCCCAATTAATATCATAAGAGCCCTAGTTTTCCAATTTTCCCTTTAAGAACTTAATTAACCCAGATTTGTTCATTGATTTGTACTCCAATTTCATATTAAATTCTCTTACATACATGAAGGAATTAACTACTGAACCATATGCCCATAATCATAAGTTACTTCTCTAATTTTCACCCAATTTCAATGTAATTCATTAACAAATTTACCTACACTAACATGAACATGACTATTGCAAAATGAAAAGCTAGTAATAAACACTTTCCTGATTACGAAGGTTTGATTCGTCACTTGAAATTGGTATAGATGTGATCTCCTCTTTCCGATCTACGCGTTGATGGTGTTTTTAGTGAAGGATAATTGGGTTTGGCCTTAGAACTCCTAGGAACCTCTTCTCCTTCTTCCCCTGGGACTCTCTCTTTTCTTTCACAGATGAAACCCTAACAGTAACTACGTAAGGGATAATAAAACCTTCTAATTTTTGTCCATTAATTAACCCCAAAAATAAAATTTACTAAAACTCCCTCCCGGGATGCCGGTTAGGCCTAAGATTGCGCCGGGACCCAAACTAAACCTCCGGATACATTGTTCTGACTATCTCGACCCTTACGGACTCAATGGCGCACTCGAAATGATCATACGAGTTGCTTAAATATAATTTATCTTTTTATTTCATTAAATTAGTCCCAACACGACTCACACGCGCGTCTGACTACATTACCAATTGTCGAATTTCTCATTCCTGATAATTTATCAAATTCAATAATTCCATATTACTTATTCACTCAGTAATATTCAATCAATAAGTATTAACACTGGCACACTAGTTAATATCTATCTATTTTAATCCGGATTAATTAACAATTAAATCTCACATTTTACTTCAATTAATCCAACAATAATTACACATCACATAATTGTTTAAATGCTAAAAAATACGAGGTGTTACAATGCAGTTAGAGTTTGTGAGAGTAGGATGCATATATGATTTAAGAATGTTATTTCTTATCATTTTTGAAAATGGGTTCATAAAAGGTCTAGTGGCTCTGAGTAAAATGATATATTTGAAGAAAACTTAGTGTTTAAACATTTTTAGGGAATAAAAATGTTGATGGAATGTTTATCTTGTTAAAGACATTTTATAAAGAAATGGTTTAAAGTTTTCTTTGTGAAAAATAGGGTTTTTATATAAATGGAAATTTATTCAAATTTGGAAAAAACAAAAATGTATTTGCCTTGAAAAGTATGTTTGTGCAAACATTATGAAATTTCTAGAACAAATCATATATTATACCCATTTAATAGGATCTTTGGACTTCAAATCCATATTCTCATGTATATAAACTTATAGTAATTTGATGATGAACATATAAACAAGTTTAATGACGGTCCTAATGGGTTTAAACATGAAATAAAAAAATAGAAATTTCAATCTTTAAAGTGTGTTAAAGGGGTGGAAAATGTGATAGATGTATATTTAAGACTACATGTAGAAATAAAAGGGAAAATGGCATTTTCTTGTGAAGTAGTCTAAAAAACGTAAAGGAGTGGAGTTTTCTTAGTAAAGAAAGTAATAAAATAAAGAGATGTGTTACTCCAAAGTGTTAATGAGTTAAAAACATTTAAGAAGTTAGTGTGGGTAACTTAATTATGTGTTAGGAAATAACACTTGTGTAAATGGAGGAAAGGACAAGTTTGGAAACAAATGAATAAAATGATAATTTTAGGTAAAGTAGAACATTTTTATGAAATAAAAATGTTAGAAAATGTGTTACACGAAATAGTCCTAAATGAACATGATGTTGGGATAAAATCAATGCAAGAGTATAAAGGACAATAAATGATAATTTTAAAGTGTAACACAGGTTGGGTTAAAACCCCGGGTTTTGGTTTTGGCTAGCAAAGGAAACGTGGAGTGATGTGAACATTTGTAAAATGTTAAAACATATTGATATGGACTCGGATGACACCGGGATAACTAAGAAGGGTCAGGAGTCCTACTATGAAAGACCCAAAATAACTGGCCAGAGCAAATGGTAGCATAGTCGGCGGTGTGGAGTCCGTTAAAGTATGCAGATATGGGAAGATTCCGAGATAAGGATAACAAAAAGTGGAACATGTCAAGAAATGGGTTGTGTGGGGAATATGAGAAAAGATAGCCTAACTTGAATGAATTAATAAATATTCTAATAAAGTATAACATAACAAGTAAATGTGAAAATTGATTAATGTCCGTAAAGTAAAGGAATGCTAAAGCGAGGTCACTATATGGGTGAATAAGCAACATAAAGAGGTTTAATCCATAATTAACACAAGAGTGTGTTTATGAAAGGCTTTCAAAGAAAAATAAGTATTTTCTAGCACGGTGCTTGCGTGTGTTGAAAGGTGGTTTTCAATGAAAATACTAAGATAAATTTGGTATTAACAAAAAGGGGTAATTTCGGTGACATAAATGTTTTTCCTTAAACAAAGGGTATTTGTTTAAAGTATTTAACCGGGTGTGTTTAATCAAGAAATAAATTTCAAGTCAATTAAGACAAGGTTTTTTGTAAGATTAAGGCGGATTAATCGGAATAAGTAACGTTATTGCAATAAAAATGGTTTCATGCATTAACGTATATATACACACACACACACACACACATACACACACATATATATAAGGTAGTTGCATGTGCAAGTAGATAAATGCGTTAGATCTCTTTTCTTCCATTCGATTCTATATTGCATTTTGGTATATTTCCTACCGACCATTCGGATCATTTCCTCGTCTTCATTATGCCAGGTTGGTTGCAGTTTCGTATTTTGAGACCATTGTACAAGTAAGTATCCTTTTAGCAACTCTGTATGCTTAGATTTCGGGATGCTTTCCACGAGTACCTCACTTAGTTTGATTTAAATGGAAATTACATGCTAAATAAGTGAAATGTTAAATAAATAACGTTGTACTAGAAACACTATGTAAGTTATTTCAATACACTTCACACCTACCTCTCGGGTCGGATCGAGTTAACCACGAGTAACCCATAAATTCGAGTCGGGCGTTACAAATGGTATCAGAGCTGCAGGTTCAAGGTTCATTTCTGTGTTAGTTTTGGGTTGGTCATGCTAGATTGGCGATGATTTCAGTTCGTATGTCTCGACGGTGGAGTCAAAGAGATTAACACGATGGGTCATTCATTGACAATTGGCATGCAACCAAGTTAGTTATCATTAATTGCTTCCGCGCTTCTGATTTAACATGTTAGTGATTTACGAGTGACTGTGCAAGAAAATGGTGGCGACACCGCAGTTTTTACTGAGAGGTGCTTGTGCGTAAACCCATGATGATGTGAAAGGTGTATTAAGATGTTAATAAAGCGAAATAACGTCCATTGATCTAGGAGCATGGATTGCGTAAAGTCAGTTACAGAGATTAGGCGATTAGAGCACCATGCCTAAGTAGTGTTGACTAGTGATAAGATGTAATAGGTTCCTTGTTTGGGTACTGTAGAGTAATTAATGCCGATGATGTGATTAAACGAACACGATCCTTGGGGTAATGTCATGTCGTAGATAATTGATGATTCAGTAGGCATGAGTAATTGTGTTAGTCAGCATTTCGGAATGTGTACTCGGTCTGAGTCGTTAATACATTAATATTTTAAGTAAGTGCCTTGGTTGCTGTTGATTGAAAGTGGTACCTCATAAGATATGATAAGAGTTAGGGGAACATTGTGGTAGGTATGTTACGTATGAAACTATGATGGTTAAAGTGACTTAGGAGTGAACTCTAGACAGTCTTCTATGACACAATATTAGACAATATGATGTAAACATGAGGAATAGGATCCCTACTGATTTCGGATGTAGACCTAGAGGTTTATAGGTTTTATACAACTTCATGTACCCTGCCTTTATAGTGCCAGTTTGGGGTTTAATGCGCAATTTAGGTCTTCAATCGTTCGAGAAAAAGTCTTCAAATCCTTATTGGATCTCGAGAAAAGAGCCGTAGGTTAGACCTATGCTGGTGTTTCGGACAAAAGGGAAATAGTCGACCTGTTGTGATGCCTTGATGTGTTCAAAGGTTAAATCACACCATGCATAGAGGCCTGTAGACTAGTGTCTTAGTGAGTGTTTGATATTCATGATATGGATATTGAGACATTTGTGGAGCGTACCTACTACGAGAGGATTATAGGTGATGAGATGTCGTTAGGTTGTCGATGACAATTATGTAGTAGCATGAATGGTGTCCATAGGGATCAGTTGAGTATAGTGTTATGGAGTACAAGTGTCCTAATGATGTTGGTATTAAAGGTCATGTGATAATCTTAGGTTGTTGGTCACGGTTTAAATGAGTTGAATAATATACGTATCGGGTACTATCATCTGAATTGGCACAGATGGGTGATGGAACCTTCTAAGAGAAATTAGAAGCTTTTGTCATGAGTAGGCATCTTCCTGGGTGTCATGGAATGACTAGTGTGGGAAGTGTAATACTTGATTTTGAGAAGTACTAGGAAATACATTCGGGGTTAGATTGATGACGTCATGTTAGATATTTGAAAATGGCACCCCAAAAGGGATATCGAATCATGATTAGCATATTCATACGTGCCGATAGCATAAGTTAAAATAGCCCTAGCAAGGAAGGGATTGGTTCTTTCCACTTCTTACCAAATATATATAGACTAAGAGACATAGTCTTGATAGTACTTACTACCCTTAGAATGCTAATGGCGACCGGTGTGGCCATCATGTAAATTTAATTTGGATAGAACCTAGAGATGGGCACAGTGCCGACCTTGTGACATTTTAGGTTATAATAGGGTGAATATTTCGCTTGATTAGGCACTGCCTAAGGACACGTTTGGTATACGATGGTGGTACAACAATTTAGGCAATGACCTAGGTGTGTTAGGTTAGTCACGGCATCATGTTTACTAGAGTTATGGATGAGGTCGGCATTGACAAGGGTCTTGGGCATTCATCAATCAAAATGGATCACATTTGTCAAGGATGTAAGGAGGAAACCTTACCCCTAAGGAAGGAAGTCCAACATTTGACTTGCCAAAGGATAATAAGTTCGTATGTTGCTTTCGTCTTGTAGGGATTGATGGTTTATGATTTAATTTGTCACGATTGATGATCGAGCTATGTTGTGTGGCTAGGATAGTATGCGATGAGAACATTTAGGAGGAGTCATAGAATTCAAATAGTTTGATGTAGGTTCTCCCTTTGTAACCCATTATTCGTTGCGTGTGAATGGGATTTTCTTGGAATGGCTATTTGTTCATTCTGATTTGTTATGTTTTTTCAGTTTTGGTAGTTCGGGATTTTTTTTTTTTTTTATTTTAATGGTTGAGGATGGTATACTTTCAATTTCAGTAGTATGGTATTATTCCACGTTGACGGTTTAGTCATTGTGCGTATTGGCTCAGCATGAGTACGGATGGACCTGGTGTGGTCATTGCAGCTCTGCAACTGGGCGCGATCTTGTTTAAAATATTCCTTTGTTTGCATAAATTTTATGTACGAATGGCTGCGCTTTCAACCACATAATTTGCTTATAGTATCCATTCGCCTTAGAATTAACGACCTTATTATGGGCCGATATGGCAGTCAGTGGATCCGGATGTAAAGAAAGGGATGATGATTCGAGGACAGTGTATGGAGATAAAATTCGAGGAAACATAACACAACATGGTTGTTTTGCCTCAATGAGTGGATACGTGTAATACTTGGATGAGTGTTCCATAGTTAGAGGCCTATAATGATCCTAGGTTCATAAAAGGGTCTTGTGGGAAGTGTCAGGCAGGCGCACAATTGAAGTCTTAGTTACCTTGTCTCCCCTCGAGGTGAGAGACTAGCTACGCGAGGTTATTATCTAGTTTAAGTGAATTTGTGTGGTCAGGAAGACTCGAGAATTCTAGGGAACGGGATATGTAGTCCGAATATTGAAATAAATTACGATGATGTATTGGGTGACTAGTTTTATGTTGTTTACTCTTGGTAAAGTGTCAATCACTAGGAAGTGTTGTCCCAGTAGAGGCCCTGGTATGCTCGGGTGTTATCAAAGAAGCCTTATGACTCGATCGAACTTGATTATTGAGTGAGTAGGGACTCAAGGACTATTATGTAAAGCTTAATAGATAGATTGATTCGTAAGCGTTAGAGCATGTTACATGCCAGGTCCTTTAGCTACAACCCCTTTTGGAAGGGTGCATGATGACTTTCGGTGATTGAGGACTTCGATGACCTAGCCCTAAAATATCCATATGACTTTGAGTAAGGATTAATAATGACAAGAGTTTGTAGAATCGATGAATTAATGATTTCAAGGATGAAATTCCCTAAGGAGGGAAGAATGTAACACTCGTCCCCGCGATTTTATCGTACTAGTAAGATTTGATGACTTATTATGACCAATTGGGCTTAGGACTTGTTGAGGTGGACCATAAGACAAATTTAAGTGACTTCGTGGCCGTCGAATCATAATTTTTAAGGAACGAAGTTTGGAATGAGGAAATTAGAGATCGTTCGAACGAGGGGTCGATCTCGTTCAAACGAGGCGTTCGAACAACGTTCGAATGAAACTTCTAACGACTTAGGACTGATCCATTCATCACGCATGCTGATATATCATTAGAACACCTCGCTGGAAGAGTCATTTGAATGAGTGAGTAATCTCATTCGAACGAGGCTCAGGGTCATTAGAACGACCAGAGATGAGTTTGAAAATCTTATCCATTTTAATGTGTTGTCACGATGTGGGTCGTCAGATGCAAATCGTTATGTAATTTATTATATGTCGCGTATGAATGAAAGCGACGATTTGTTATGATATGTCGATAGAGTGTTATATCGGAGGATCAATATATTTTATGGGCAACGCATAGGGTATGCATGTGTCGAGCCCGATTAATGAGAAGTTAGCATAATTGAAGTTGGGTGACTGAAATGATCTTTTTCATTGCACCGATGATTCGGGAAGGGTCAAAGTAGTCCAAAATAGGTACTCGGGTGTTATGTTAGGATTCCGAGGGCTTTTTAGACATAATAGGGCCCGTATATGGGTAAGAGGGCCATTTTTCACTTAGAGCAAAAAAAGAAAAACGGGTTAGGTTAATTAAGGGGTTAGAGGGTGGGAAGTTTGATAGCATCCCACCTTTCATATTGTACTCAAGAAATTGAGAGAGAGAGAAACCTAGAGAAGAGAGAAATACGAAGAGGAAACTTTGAGAGGAGAAGAAAGAGGATTAAACCCACCATCGAATCCATAGAAGACTTTGGATTTTAATCCAATGAGGCAAGTAGATACTTGCTTTATGTTGTAATTAGATAATAGTTAATTATTTTCATGATTAGAGAAAAAAATCTGCAAATTAAGATGTCAAAGATTGAAACTTTCTTAATTGATATAGAGACTTAAAAAATAAAAGAGTAGGGTTTGTAAATGAATCATTAATAGAGATCAATCATACTTGAAATTCTAAATATATTATAAGATTTAAATGGATGAACATTTAGAACTTGAATATAAATATTAGATCTTTGATAATTAATTTAGGAAAAATTCTATGATGAATTAATTGGAGTTTGATTTAAAATCCTAGAATTTGATTCGGGATTTAAGGTTAATTTTGTGTTAAAATTACCAATTGAATGTTCGGGTAATGCTGTAAGAGTTAATTTTCGTGTTTGAAGTAGGAGGAAACCTCCATTGGTGGGTTTGGAAGAGAAAAGTACGAGGAAGAAGATGTTTAGAAAAATTGAACTAGTTAGCTCCCCCAGTAAACCTGTTCACTTTTAAAAGTTAGATAAGGTTGTGCAAAATCGAATTATAAAGGGCTGGGCGTAGGTTTCATATTTTCTGATCTTTTTTTAATTTGTTATGAATTTTCTACTAAAAGGTGCGTGATACCAAAATTTTAAATTGGTGGTCTAGGATTGGTTTTTTTTTGGAAATTTGGATTTTGAGGGAAACGAATCGGTTAGATTTGATCGCCTGCCCTATTTTTGTTCGTGTATCGTTTTGACCCGTTAGGACTTAGGGATTGACTGTAGGGACTTTCGAGGTACCGTGGGATTACTGGGGAAGACTTTACACCGTTCAGTACATATGATATGCCAACGTTAGATGGGTTCGAGTGAGGAGAACCAAGGATTCAAGTGAGTGACTATTTATTTAATTAATCGGGAGTTGGGTTGAACTTGGGGATTGGATTAATTGTTCATGGTGGGATATGCGTGCAAGTTCGACACTTATTATATATATACATATTAAAGTGACGTGTTTATATATGTATGTATTTTTGCTATTTGTTTTATTGAACAAACCTACTCGTGAGTGATATCCTAGGAGGTTGCACGTAGTAGACAATCCACCCTGACATTGACCAGCAACTGTTGGGTTGATTCCCCAAGTCATAGTACTATTGCATGGACACTATCCTTGTGTGAGGATAGATGTTGGTTTCGAGTGCGGTTCGGTGCTATGTGGTATGGTTGCGACCCTCAAATGTATGTCTATTACCGCTTCCGTTGTGTGTGTTTTTGTTTGGGATAGGTGGTGAGATTTTGACCTGATTACTTAGTGTGAAGAGTGATTCTTGGAGTTTAATAGCACATGAGGGATGCATCCGCCACATCTCAGCTCCGCGGATGCGGTTATCAGTACATAACGAGTGATATATATGTATGTTTATATGATATCGTGTAAGTATCTATTTATAGCACGAGTGTAGCTATGTTGTGTTTATTACGTGATTATTTATTTATATCAAGTGCCGCTATAATATTGTTTATGAACATATACCTAGAGAAGATAGTTATACTTAGCTAATAAAGGGTATTGACGGGATTGGGCTTAGATAGCGGTCATATATCCAAGTTAGATAGGGTAGTTTAATTAGGATAAATAAAATAAATACGTTAAGTGTGCACTGTAGTTGAGAGGTGGGGTTTATCTCATGTGAGTGTGACTGGTTAATTATGAAAGTAATAGACTACTGTTTTAATCAATTTAAAAAAACTATCAACTTGCAAAATATTTTCTATTTTTCGGGCTTTGACCCTCAGGCTTTTGTTTTTATTCCTTGTCTTTCTTTTTATACCCCGTGTTTGCTACACTAGTAGCTGGGACCGCATGAATAAATTCATTCTTGATGTGCAGTAGCTGTGGATTCTACATCTTTGTTTAGACGCAACAGTCTATTTTATATAGATAGAATCTGTTATTTTTGTTTCAGTTTTGGACGTGTTGTCCGTAGATGGATATGCATTTATATTATTGTCATACATTAATATTTTAATACTCAGTTTATTTATTCAGTTATTGTGGATGTTTTATTTGGTGATCGATGGTTTATTCGGCTCATTCTTTTTATCTATTGATGTATGAGGATTATTCATTCATTTTTAATTGCATGACTTTATTTGTAGTATTTATATTATATTGTGATTGCGACGGTGATGTTGAGAATAAACCATATTGAGATTTCGATTTTATTTTAGTAGAGGATTAGCCACCCGGCAGACCATTGAGGCATAATAAATTTTAAAGGTGGGTACATTAATTAGTGTTTTTAATAAACAAATTGCACTCTAAAACACCTTGTAACACCCCTTATTTTCAACGTATTGAGGGTCAAGCCTCAACATCGAAGATAGGGGACGTAAAATAATTTTGACATTCTTAGAATCTATAATAACAATAAATAAATAAGTAACCATCACAATAGTAAAATAAACGAAGTGAAAAAATTAAACGAGATAATAACCAAGAGTCCGAAAATTGAATCATATAAATAAATAATCGCCATAATACTAAATGTCTCAACTGAACGAATAAACATTGACAGAACCTAACACAGACCCATAAACTAATATTTGAAAGAATCAATAATCAATTGGGGGTTCAATGCAAATAAAATTTTGAATATAAATGTAATTTGAGATTGTGCTTATCACGTTAGTATCCTACTAGTTCGATCTTAGACACCTTGCTCCTTGCAGCTTTTATGTCTCTTGTGACATTTTCGTGTTTATCTTGACTAATGTTCGATACTATATCTTATTGATAATCTCTTATGATATTATATGATTTGATATGTTTCTTTTCAATATCACGTTGTTCTTGATTGCTTTGACATATATGGTTATTTTCATTATCTCACATGATATTTCACACGTTCCATACTCACATGTCTCTATCACATGATTCCATGTTCTATATCCATGTTCACATGCTCAGATGTTCTCATATAAAATTTATGATATCTTATTGTTTTGCACTTACTCCTATGTTTCACATGCCACATATGATATGATTTGTTATATTTATCATGATTTGCTTCTTGCATGCATACCTTTAGGGAAGTATGTTTGTATTAGGTACATTGAACGTTCCTTATTGAGATGAATTTTGATTGTTTATTCTTTGTCATACTACTTATTGATTCTTGTTAGTATGTTATCTTCTATACGAGTTGGTCTTTGATATCACATGATTATCATGCTTTATCGTTGGTTCTTTTGTTCTTATCATTGATATCTTGTGATTTGTCATTGTGATTGTCACACATGCATTTGGTCAAGATTAGATATTTTATATGTATCTTTATATCCATTGATAGTCACTTGTTGAGAGATTGTTATAATCATTCACAATAAACTATGAATCAAACCATGTAGCAATATATAAAGGATAAAATCTTGCCGAGCCAACATTCGGCTAAAAATCCAAAAACTACTAAATAAAACCAACATAATCCAAAATTGAAATATGTAATAAAGACTGTGGACAGCATGTCCCAATAGAGATTACTATACTGAGATCCTACACTAGATCTGAATAGATGAAACGTCTATGCAAAGTCCTGCAAGCCTCCGTAAAATTGTAACTACGAGTCCCTGTATAGAATCTTTAAGTTTGGCATCCCTATGGCTGGACACCTAAAAGTTTTTTAAAATATTTTTATAGCAAGAGTTAGTACTCAAAATGTTTTGAAAATATTTTGCAAGTGATTATCACAATAAAATGAGTTATTGATTACACATGTTAAGATTTCGCGTACACTCTCTTGAGTTACCTCATCCTTCATCCATCGTGCACGCCTAACGTCTCGTACCTAGCCCACCTAGCTATACTACTCAAGCTAACTGAACTATAGTATTCAACTGAACTCATCTATGCGACTAAGTCCCCATTCTGGCCACTTAGTATGTAATAGTAACCATATCTCATTATTTATATACTTAGATAATTGTTCATGCCTTGCTATCTTTCATCGTTTTATAATTAAGTCTTCCTACTTAATTTGCTTTTTGATGTATTCGCAGCATCTCATTATCTACTAACTCGCACAAGTAGATTATTAATACAGTATATATTTCACACACAACATTTACTTATAAATTCATTCATTATTAATATGTCATATTAACACGCATCAAGTACTCTTGGTTCGGAATGGTCTATCGACACCAAGTAAGAGTTTGGTTCTGAATGTAACCTCGACCCCAAAGGTATTTCATGTAGTGGTTTGGAAAATAGCCTCGACCTCACTAATGAAACTTTATACATAGATTGGTTCGGAACTCTTTCTTCACGACCCCAACTTACTATTTCCATATATTAGTTCGGAATCCTATCTCGACCCTAATATAGAAAATTCTACTTTAGGTGTTCTCTCCACTTAAGTATCTATATAATTCAGTAGGTATACACACAACCTAATAATAGTGTTCGTACGTAATATTTTTGCTTTGATATTCACCGTACTTATTTATTTACAATTTATCTCACTATCGTATTTTAATTTGAGTATTCACACAACTCTAAGGGCCCTAGTTACCCCTCCATTCATTTCAGCAGTTAAGTTATCTCTAACCTAGTGGTACACTCCTTGGGATGACGGTTACTCTCTCCGTAACACAAAGCTCAAATTCCCTATGCACTATTCGATCGATTTATCTTCATCGGTCCATCTCTTCAAATCTTGCACTCATTGATTATAACGGACCCCCACTATGCACCTACTGGTGTTCCCTCAATCCCTGAATAGGTACAATATCATCTCTAAGGTTCCCTCCAAGCATTGGCAAACCATTAGAACTCAATCAACAAAAGAACCCAAAATCAGCCTAGGTCGATCGATCGACTCCAACGATCGATCGACATTCAAGGGTCGATCGAGCAGGTGCAGATGCAGACGCAGTTTGTCTTCTTCATACGTTTTCTCACCATTCCCAAATATCCAACTTACATGACAACACACCAAAGTTGAAATCAATGGTTTCTAACCATTCCTACATACTCTAGGATAATTTCCAACAATTAAACATCATAAATCTTCACAAATTTAGCCCAGAATAATTCAAATCCTCTAATTATTCAAGAACCCTAAAAATATGTTCTTCTCATATTTTTAATCATAAACCCAACTTTTAATTCGTATTAATAATCATGGTTCCTCTGATTTTTAATCCTCTACAGATATAAATCTAACTACATGCTATTTCTATCCAAACATGCAATTAATTAATTCTTTTTCTCCAATAATATTAAACAAAACCAATTATTCATAAATCCTACGTATGGATATTATAACTCAAAATAATTTGCAAATAACCTCTTGCCTTATTAAGAGATGATCTGATTTCATGATTATCGCTGGTGATTGATTGTCTTTCTCCTACAATCTTCCTTCCCAACTAGTTTGTGGTGCAGTAACTCTTTGAATCCTTTACCAATTTTTCCTTAGGCTTTGAGAATAATCTCTCTTCTCTCTCTAATGGATCTCCTTTATGTTATGAGGTTTTTAACCCTAACCCAACTTTTAATTAACTGATAAAACACTCCACAATTCGTAGGTCTCCTCACCCCCATATGCCAAAAGACTAAAACGCCCCCGTACGGTCCCGATTTATCCAAAAAATACTCCGGTACCTGACTAGTACCCCCGGGTATACTATTTTGACTAATTTGGCCCTTTCGAAATCACCTGTGACCTCTAAATTATCATTTGAGTCACAAAAAAATATTTTTCCTATCTCATCCTCAATTTAGTCTACACGCGACGCTCGGTTGAGGTATAATCAAGCACGCCCATATCTCTCGCTATATCATAGAAATTAACTATCAACGTTTACTATTCTCACTTAATAACTTTGAATCATAATATTAATCAGTGTCTATTTCTCGATTAATATTTAATAATCACAATTATTATTTATTCGCTTGATAATCATAATTATCATTAAATCGTATTAAATTACTCTACTCACGTAATTTAAATTAAAACGTATTTTCTATTTAATTACTCAATTAATTAAATTCTAAATACACAGAAATATGGGGTATTATAATATGCACGGTGAATGCATGATTTTTATATTGGATGAATTCATCCACATAGCTGACCCATATTTTTAAAAAATCCTATTTAAAGGCCAATTTCCCTCCCAATTGAAATAGATTTAAAAAACTCATAAAATAAATACATTTTTGAGAGCATTTTTTAGGTTAAGAGAATGTATTTTCTTCTTTTTTCAATTTCATTTGTTCCCTCCAAAATTGTTAAAACTTAAATATATACTTAATCTATAATTTTGAGAGAGAATTGAGAGTGTTTTGATTTAGATTTCAAATGGCCTATTCAGTTTAAATCAATCTACCATTGAATTGTATGATCAACTACTCCTAGATCTAAAAGAGTATCCCTTCCAACTTATTGGATAATTTGGAGTGTGGCGTGACTTTCAAAGAAGATAGTGGACTTCTTCATTTGTGGCGTGTAGCTCATTGTGAATTTTTATTATCTTGCAAGGTTCACAGGTAACTACACGAGAGTGCTTATGTGAGAGGTATCTTCTTGCCTTGTGTAAAAAAAATTAAGTAGAAATAAAAATTGGAGTGCATCGAGGTTTTCTTACCCCTAGGTTGGGGTTTTACTTATAAACCTTGTCTTATGGTTAATTATGTTTATTTTATACTCATATGCACATATTTGATCATACACATCACTTATATCTAATTCAAATCAAGTGAATTCAACTGAAATTGACTTAGGTGTGGTAGATTTAGATTTTCACACTAGATTCACCTAATTACATTATTTTGTGAGTTAATCAAGTTGTTGAAAAATCACCTTGGTAAAACTTGTGTTGAGTAATTTGTATGTGCAAGCAAAATCATTTTAAATAAAAAATTAGACATAAGACGAATTTAAACCTATCCACCCTCCTTCAAATTTGGTTTAGGTGTTTTACTCACATAATTACCACACTCCTTTATTGGTATCAGATCCATATGCTCATTTGTATATCATTAACATGCTTGAGTTTATTTATGTCTTATTATGTGTTTATTGTTTTTGCTTATTAACACCATTTGCTCATGCTTATATTGTGACTATTAGTGTTATGATACTTTTTTTTAATTTACCTTCTAGTATTAATTCTTGTGATTTTAGATATATGAGTCTGGGTCAAGGTGAAATGTTAGATTAATTGAAAGCTCAATTTGACAAGAATGTGGTGAAATCGTCTTATTCTCGAAATAAATTGAAATTTATTGATGTTGATTTTGATGGGCGTGATGAAAAACAAAATGTCAAAATTTTTATTCAAAACAAAGAGGTGTTGGATGCTAAACGTCTCAAAATGAAAAATATGAATATTAAATTAGCTAATCAAGTCAACCTCTATAAACAAGAAAAAAAAGCTTTTAAAAACTTTGAAATGACTATTCAACTAACAAGTGAAAAGTTGAATTTGATTGAAAAATAGAAGGATGAGTTGTTAGAATTAACTTATGATTTGAAAGAAGATAACCAATCTTTAAGATTAAAAAAAATATTTGAAAAGATTGACAAGTGCGGAAAATGTTGATTTCGAAAAACTCAAAGTTTTGGATCCAGAGAAAAATGATTTGACTCTTGAACTTGAAAAACTGAAAAAATAACTTATTTTTTGTGAAAGTTCTAAAAGTGAACTTGAGAAGAGATTTGAATCTTTGGAAAATGAATTTGAGTTATTCAAAAGTTTGAAAAACAAGTTTTCTTCTCAAGTTGACTCATTGAGTGAGTGTTCATCACACGATTCAAAGAAAATCAATTTCTTAATTTTAAGAAAAAATGGAACAAGTTTTCCTTCATGGTGAAGAAAGATGAGAGCGTGGTGAAGAATAATGCACCCAGGAAGAAAGTAGAGGTTGTTGTTCCATAAATAAAGTTTATGAAGAAACAAATTGCTTTTGCTCCGTCCATTGATCAGAGGGTTGCAACAACCATCGCTACCTAGGTAGGTAGTTTGCTTAAGATGACTAGGTTCTTGTAGGTTACCACTCCTAGTTCATTCTTGATTTTTAAGGAAAAATTCAAATGTGTAAGATATTTTCATTGGTATATCTTTTCATTGTTTGGTGAGATTTTCATGCATATGTGCAATCTTCATGCATTTGCTTTCTATGCATTGTTTTATTATATGGATATTATTTTTTAAATATTCATGCATCAGTCTTACTTAAAAATCCAAAAAGAATTTGTGTTTATTCTTTTCGTGAATTATGGTTAAGTCTTTAATTCCTTTTAATTAAATGATAGATTTTACTTGAATAATGATTAAAAAATTAATTTTAAACCATTCGATGAAATATTTTATTGATTTAATTGTTGGTTGAAATTCATGGATAAATCATGATTGTTAAACTTGTTGAGATCTATGGTATTTGATTTCACACTATTTGCATATGTGTATTGCTTGTTGCATATGATGTTTATAATGTTGATCTTGATTTAAGTGATTATTTATCATGATCAAATCCTTGAGATCTTATTGGTGTTTCATTGGTCGATATGTAAGATTATATGTGTTTCTTACTATGAAGGAGTTGAAAAAAAATACCGTTTTCAAAAGCATTAATAATGGTTACCGCTAGGATTGATTACACCCATTTTGAAAATTATAATATATTTAGGTAGGTGTCATCTAGGTGTGTGAAAAATCATTCAATGATAAAAGCCAAAATATGTTGAAAAGGAGCCATAAGCCATGAGCTTGAATCGACATGAAAAACAAGTGAGGGCTTAACATTTCCAAAAGTAAATTTTTCTATTTAGTTGGCATTCAAAAATATTTTGTCAACATATGCTTGAGGGAGTAGTTGACTTGAAACAACTATGGTTGATCAAAAGGATATTGATGTAATGATTGTCTTTTAAGCATCATTTGTAAGGTTTGCATGATTTAATTATGTGTATTCATGTTGATTGTTTATTTATATTTGTCACATGAATTGTACCTTGATTGATATTACAAAGTTGCACAATATTGATTTCATAAGAATTTTATACCTTTAATGACTAAAAGTGAGTTATGTGTTTTTAATTCATGTTTTTAATCAAGATTTAAATAAAATCTTTTTGTCAAATCATTGGATCACGAGTTGCCTAATCACAATCACACTTTGCATGATTTTTATTTACATTCTATATATGTGCGTGTGATTTGTTAATTTTTGACATTTTTGCATTTTTATCCCAAATTGGTGCTTTTAAAATCGAATTAAATGATTTTTCCATGCATTTTTATTCATTCATATCACTAGACTAGGATCTAGAGTGATGGTTTTTAGAAGGCTGAGTTAAGAAATTTTGGATTTTTATTTTTTCAACTTATTGGGAGAATTTCTCTCTTTCGTGTGCATGTCTTTAAAAGGATTCTGTGCGGACAATACTTGTTCGCACGATTATGTTCGTTATCGTGCACATGTTACTCTGCTCTTGGTACATTATTTTGGTTTCAGACAATTTCCTGTTATGTTGGTATACTTAGCCCTGCATATATGTTTTGAGTTGTGTTGTACCTTCTGCCTTTGAGCTTGTACCTTGATTGCATTATCTTCTTAGAACTTTTGAACGTTGTGGTTGATAATATTATTAATTGTTAGAGCTTTAAATGTTCTCTATGAATATTATCGGCTATCGTTTTCTGAGCTTTGTATACCCTATGGAGTTCGAGTGAGTGATGAGGCCTTGATTATTATTTGGATTGTTTTTATGTGAGTTTGTTAGTTGATATTGTGCTTATCACGTTAGTATCTTGCTAGTTCAATCTTATATACCTTGTTCCTTATAGCTTTTTTAATGTTTTTGGATGGTCCGATCAAGTAGGGCTGGATAAAAATTGGGTGAAGATTTTTTTGCAATGGACAGTTCACTTTTTGGCTCATTCTTCGGGTTAAGTGACTCTTGTGGTTTATATTTGCTCATTGACTTGGTCTTATACCCATCTCTATTGGATCACCGCACATATTCCTCTAAAATTAAAGTTATGTTTTAATTTTCTTTAGCGTTTGTCAATGCCTTACTCAAGTCAGTAGTTTCTTTGATCTCTTAGGCTACATGGAAGTTCTACATTAATCAATTACAACAAGAGGGTTGGAGTTAAACAAAAGGGGATATATTAAAAATCCCCTATTGGATCGATCAAGAGTTCGTAAATTTTCATAGTTTAGAGGCTTTTCTTTCATTTTGCTCAAATCTTCTTTAACGCTTATAAAAGCCACTTAGGAGATGCTTTTTCTCTTAATTATTTATAAATAAATTTATTTCCTTACTTAAAAAAAATAGTTAATCTCAATTTTTATCTAATGAAAATGAGTGAACCACAACTAATAAAAAGACTCGTACAAAATCTAAACAAACCTTGAAAAAAGTCGCAGTGGTTCTTAATGTAGTTCTGAATCAGCTTGTACAAAATAAATAGGGTATTACTACAGTGACCCCCGTTTTGTACCCCTGTTTTGTACCCCCTAATAAGACAAGGCAATAGCAAGTTGTACTCTATGCCCTGACGGGACCTACAACAATAAAGTATAAGCATTTAAAGCAGAGGGTACGGATTGAAAGTACATTTTGGGGGTACACATATCTTTATTGAAATAAATAATATATTTTAGTTGTACATCCATCATCTTCTGTCGTTAAATAACACATAAAAATATTGTTAGGGAATCCGTTTGTCCAAATTTATTTATTCAATATAGGATAGGAGTATTTTTTTATTTTTAGAGAATAGTCCATTTATTTATGTATTCACTAAAAGACAGCGGACCGTACATCACTAAATTTATATATAACACCTTCCCCGCAAACCACCTTCCTCGTACAACAAATTTGTATTCCTTCGAATTGAATATACAATCTTATCACAGAATATTAAACTATTTACTAGTTGAAACTTCAATTATTTCCCCAATCCCAGTCCCACCCATAGATACACTAACAATACACATCCAAATCCACCGCCAATAATTCTCTCTCACGTTCATCAACACTTAGATAGAGCAAAATTAAATAAAAATTCTTGAGATCATTAATTGTTCTGATTCATGGGAATGGCCGCAACAATTAGTTTTTTCTTCAATCAGATCCAAATCTCATCGGTTTAAATTTTCGAAGATCCATCAGCGAGTTTGTATAAAAGGAAAGATGAGTATAGCCAAGTCTCAGGTTTGGCAGCCGTGTAAGAAGAAGAGATCTTGAACCTCCTAGGTTAACAAAAACACAGATATATATATACATACATATAGAGAAAGGGAGAAATGGGTTCGAGATCGAGTGGAAGTAGTAGTGGGAGAACACGAGTGGGGAAGTACGAGCTAGGGCGGACTCTGGGAGAAGGATCGTTTGCCAAGGTCAAATTTGCCAGGAACGTTGAGAATGGTGATAACGTCGCTATAAAGATTCTTGATAAGGAGAAGGTTTTAAAGCATAAGATGATCGGACAGGTATTGCATTTGTACTTCTTTATTTCTTAGATTTTTGATTGTATGTGTTGTTTATTGGGTTTAAAAAAAATTAAATTCACTAAATAAACATTAATTAAAATTAAATAAATAACTATACAGAGATCATAGAGTTCGTGATTGAAACAATCACTTTGAGAAATCTGAACGAGTCGAAAATTAAATTATCTCTCCTTAAGACAGAATACCTTCCCATCCACCTATGTGGTATTTCATTATACGATATATATATAAGATCCATCGGTATAAATATCAACATCTACATCCAGAAAGTCATATGCTTTGAAAGAATCTTCTATAGTTTGAGAAGGGTTTTTAATTCATCAAAAAGAAGAAACTACTTCAATAATCGATATCCCCTTAGGCAGGGCCACACATAAGATTAAAATCACACTTTGAAAGGGTTGACAATTAAATGGTCATCAACTGTCGCAAGAAGCACTTCAGTGCGACAGTTGCATGAATTAACAATGGCGAAATTCTCTCAAATATGAGGAAGGGAATAAAGACAAGAGTAGGGAATTAGGATAAATTTTCTCACCAAAGGATGAGAGTTCAAACAGGTACATTACTTTGTTTAATGAACAACGTTTTTTAATTAAAAAATTAAAACGTTTTTTTAATTGACGCGTACTTAATTTTGGCCCCAATATTTTTTAAGCCCAAAGGCCAATTAAATTTTTTGCCCCAAAGCATTAATACTTGCTCAAGAAAGATCCACGATCCTTGACCCCGACTCCGACCCCGGGAACAGGCCGGATGGCGGCGGCGGAGGCTCGCGCGGAGGCCTAAGGCCCATTCCCAACACCAGCATAGTGTAGGCCATCTCCCCTTCAAAGAGTTGAGATACCCCAAAGGCATCCAAGCCTTAGTCCCATTAGTTGGGTATATCAACCCCAAGTTATCCCGCCACTTTTCCAATGTGGGACAAAACCATTTAACTAAATTACACTAACTAGCTTAAATTCAAATGGGTCACTTTAAGTCCAAATTTCTCATGTATTACTTCACTATTTTGAATATATGAGTATACCAAATTAATCTCCTTTCGACAAGGAATGCATTGGTATTAAGACATATCTCTTCTGACATATGTGCCCCATATAAAATTGATTACAAAATTTGACCAAATGAGCTGAACATTATATCAAAATATTCAACAATTCCCCACATGAAGTTTGGAAGAATCAAAGCAAACATAGAGGCTTTCGAGGAAAAACATTGCATCGAAAAAGATAGCTGGTGGATTTGAATCTTTCCTAGTGAGATACTATCGAGCCTACTACTCAATCAATGAACATGATGTCTTGAATTAATCGATCGTTTGTTTAAACTGAGACAATAGTAATCTCACAATGTCTTTCCAACCTTCTTAGTTCTCATTATTGTGTCCATTTTGACCTTGAACACCTCCTGGTTTCATGAATGTGCTAGAGAAACAGCCTTCGTTATTATCATAAAAGCAACCCCTTCTCACTCACATAGGTGATTTCTATAAAGAGTATCCTGCTAATACCCCACTTGACCTATACATTCAAGATATAAATTTCATTAAAAACATAGTTTATCCTTATACACGTGGCAGTTTGTGCATTGACTCATTTTCGGAATGGGAGGAAGCAATTAAAGTATTACTTCTCAGTGCTAACTGAATCATAATAATTATATTGTGCCTTTGAACCTATTTCTTGGGATCTCCAATCATTTAGGTTGGATTTCTATTAAGACGACTCTTTAGAACTTAACAGGCTTTACGCCTATTCCGCGTGATGAACTTGCAACTTGCTCTCCATGTATACCTTTAATTAGTGGATCCACAATATTTTCCTTTGACTTTACATAGTCAACAGAGATAATTCCATTTGAGAGCAATTGTCTAACGGTTTGGTGTCGACGATGTATATATCGTGGCTTACCATTATAGTTACTATTTTCAGCCCTAGCAATTGCCGATTAACTGTCACAATGTATTATGACAAAGGCTTTGGCCAAATTGGAATATCCTCTAATATTATTCTAAGCCATTCGACTTCTTCCCCAGCTTTGTCTAAAGCAATAAATTCGGATTTCATAGTGGATTTTGCAATGCACGTTTGCTTCGAGGATTTTCAAGATACGATTGCACCTCCAAGAGTAAATACATATCCACTTGTGGATTTTAAATCATTTGAATTGGATATCCAATTTGCATCGCCATAGCCTTTAATTACAGCTGGATATCGTTTGTAACAAAACCCATTCTTAAAGAGTATCGAAGGTATCGAAGAGCTTTTATCAAGGCTTTCCAATGATCTTTTCTGGGATTACTCGTATATCGATTAAGCTTACTAATCGAGTATGATATATTCTGTCGACTATAGTTTGATAAACACATCAAACTTCCAATAATACGAGAATACTCTAATTGAGATACCCTTATTTGTAAAGAGGCGATGACTTGGATCTACAGGTGTCCTCACTGGCGTTTGATCATATATATTATACTTTTGAAGTATCTTCTCAATGTAATGTGATTGAGATAAGCTAATTCCTTGAGGGGTTCTAGTGATTTTAATTCCTAGAATTACATTAGCTAGTCCTCGTCCTTCATTTCAAATCTAGTAATTGAAATTTGTTTACTAGCACTGATAACGTTAATATTATTACCATTTATTAGCATATCATTTACATATAGACAAACAATCACATGTCCCCCCTTGAATGCTCTTGACATAAACACATTTGTCACACTCATTTATTTTGAAGCCAATTGAGTTTATGACATTGTCAATTTTTTTGTGCCATTGTGTAGGTGCTTGTTTTAACCCATATAGTGCCTTCACAAGTTTACATACTTTCCTTTCATTGCAAGAGACTTAAAACTTTCCGGTTGTTCCATATATATTTCTTCATCTAATTCATCATTTAAAAATGCGTCTTGACATCCATTTGGTGTATTTCTAATTTATGTATTACCATAATTGCAATTGAAGTTCTAATGGATGTAATCCTCGTAACAGGTGAATAAGTGTTGAAATAATCTATTCCCTCCTTTTGTTTGTAGCCTTTAGCCACAATTCTAGCCTTATATTTATCAATGGTTCCATCAGCTTTCATTTTCTGTTTGAAGATCAATTTACATCCTAATAGTTTTGTCCCCGGTAGTAGGTCCACCTATTCCTATGTATGATTTTGCATAATGGATTCAATTTCAGTATTAATAGCTTCTTTCCAATATGAAGCTTCCGAAGTGGATAGAGTTTCCTTTACAGTTTGAGGTTCACTTTCTAACGTATACGTTAGAAAATCTGGACCGAAAGATTTTGAAATCTTAGCTCTTTTGCTATGTTTAGGTTCCTCCTCAATAACATTTTGAGATTCACTATTTGTAACTTCGAGTGTTCTTTTGGTGGAACTTGTTTCTTGTGCATTCTTACAAGGAAAGATATTTTCAAAGAATGATGCATTCCTAGATTCAATAATTGTATTTTCATGAATTTAAGGAATGTCAGACTTATGCACAAGGAATCGATATGCATTACTGTTATTTGCATAACCAATGAATATACAATCAATAGTCTTAGGACGAATTTTCACCTTTTTAGATTCAAGAACTAGTATTTTTGCAAGACACCCCAACACTTTTAACTATTTGTAGGAAGGCTTGTGCCCTTTCCACAATTCGTAGGGTATCTTATTCGTTTTCTTATGAATCAACTTGTTGATAATGTAATTAGCCGAAAGCAATGCTTCTCTCCACATATGTTGGGGTAAACCCGAACTTATTGACACTGCATTCGTCATTGCTTTTAAAGTTCAATTTTTCCGTTCCACAATCCCATTGGATTGAGGAGAATAAGGAGCGGTAGTTTAGTGACTAATGCCACTCTAAACATATTTCCTTAAAAGGAGATTCGTATTCACCATGTCTATCGCTTTTTCATTCTTTAATCTTTTTACCAAGTTGATTCTCAACTCCCATCTTGTATTGCTTAAAAGCTTCAATTGTTTCATCTTTGCTTCTTAATAAGTAGACATACCACTATATAGTGCAATCATCCACAAAGGTAATAAAGTACTTTTTCCCACCTCTAATTTAAACAAATTTCAAATCATATATATTGGTGTGAACTAATTATAATTGTTCATTCTTTTAATTAATAGAATAAAAAGGTGACTTATTTATGATTTGAGTTAATGTTAATATTTGGAATTAATTCTAAATGAATTAATTTACTCGAAGTATGATAATTAATATGTCCTAATATACTATGCCACATATCCATAGACTCGAGCATATAAGCAAAAGATATCATATTATTATCATAGTTACCATTAGGTACAACAGTCATGATGTTCATTTTGAACATTCCATCATACATATATGCTTTTCTACAAATTTGTCTCCAATAAAGACAAGCTTAACCCTTTCTTACTTAGCACGGAATCGGATACAAGGTTCTTTCGAATGTCGGGCACATGCAATATATCATTGAGTGTGAGATGCTTCCCCGAAGTCATTTTCGACACGACTTTGCCTTGACCATCAACCTTCAATTTAGAGAAGTTTTCCATGAATAGTTGTTCTCCATTTGCAATTGGTTGGTAGGTTGTGAACATATTTTTTTGGGAACATACATGGTGTGTAGCGCCGGTATCAACCCACCACTCTTTGGTGTTACCCACTAAATTTACTTAAAGATACAACTACGGGGAAAGACATATTGGAAATTAAGGTTCTAAAAAACGCTGGTCGTGACCGAGGTGTGGAGGCCAAGCCTTAAGCCTTAGAGTCTAGGTGGGCCTTAGGAGTAAAAAGGCGTTTATGCCTTTTTTAATATATTTTAATATTTTTAACCATAACAAGGCTATGAAAAATACTAAAATTGTACATACCTTAAAAATATGTCTGAATATATGCAAATTAAAATACTATTTGATTGTTTTTGACGAGATATTGGTCCGGTTTGTAAAAAAGTCTTTAAAAGGCAATATCGTTTAACTAAATCATTTTTGTTTTAAAAAAAAAGTGTGCCTTAAGGCTTTTACCAAGAATAAGGCGTAAAAGGCTTAGGGCGAGGAGTTTCTTCCAAGCCTCAAGCCTAGGCAGAGCCTAGGTACGCCTTTTAGAACCCGGGGAAATATCATCAGGCAATGCATCAACTTCTGTTATGTTGGCCTGTGGTGCTTTCTTCTTGAAGTTCTCTTGCTTTTTTGACTTGCGACAATTCTTGGCCCTATGACCTTTGTTTATTGCAATTAAAATATTTTCCTTTAGACTTCTTGTTAGCACCACCTGGTTTACTTGTGCCTTCACTTTTATGCTTTTTTTATTGAATTTGTGCCCATCCTTAACGATATTTGCTTTTGCCGACTTATCATGGTTAATTCGTTTTTCTTTTCAGATTTACAATTATCTTCTTCTATTGTTAACCGAACAATTAAATCTTCAAATCCCATTTCTTTTCTTTTATGCTTCAAATATTTTTTGAAATCTTTCCAAGATGGGGGTAATTTTTCAATTACCGCATTAACTTGAAATGTTTCACTTTTGACCATATTTTCGACAATTATTTCATGGAAAATTAATTGAAGCTCTTGGACTTGGCTTATGATAGTCTTTGAATCCACCATTTTATACTCGAGAAATCTACTGACCACCAATTTCTTCATGTCGGCATTCATGGTTTTATTTTTTATCCAAAGACTCCCATAATAATTTAGCGGTATTGATTGGACTATACACACTATAAAGTTTATTCTTCAATCCGTTAAGGATATAGTTTTTGCAAATAAAATCCGAATGCTTCCATACTTCTACGGCTAGCAAAGTTGTCTCACCCGTTCATTTTCATTAACCACGGAAGCATCCTCATTAATAAACCTCACAAGATTAATGGTAGTTAAATTGAACAACATCTTTTGTTGTCAACGTTTGAAATCAGTACCATTAAACTTTTCGGGCTTTTTTTCCATGGGTTAAATGAGTAGGAACGGTAGTAGGAACACCTATGAAGCACCGACACTCTCCCAGAAGCCACGAGTCAGCTTTGACACGAGTCCGGCACGCGACACGCTCCGACACGTTGCCGACACGCTGGGACACGTAAAATGACACTTTTATTTTTTTATTTTTTTTTAATTTTATTTTTTCAATTTTATTTTTCTTATGTGATTATGATTCTGCCTTATTTATGATTTTTAATGTTAAAGTGTGTTTGAATTTTGTTTTATATGGTCCATTTTCATAATTTCATGTTAAGAATGCTCTAATAATGTATTTTATGGAAAAAAATCTGTTTTATTTCATTAATATATATATTTAAATATATATTATATATTTTAACGTTATATTATATATTATACGTATCCTAGCGTGTCGTATCCTAGTTTTTGAAAAAATCACGTGTCGCGTGTCGTGTCGAAACATATAACGTGTTGAGTCCGTGCTTCATAGAGGAACACTAACCGACAAATTAGTTCGAGGAACGGACAACACATTTTCAGAGGATTTATTAGCCATTATTTTATTATAAAATAACATAGAACGAACTTATGATATGTAGAGAATATGTAAATTACAGAAATAAGGTCATATAAGTAAATAAATAAACTAAACACGTTTCTGTGTATATTAAAACAGAAAAAGTTACCAAAGTAAATTACAATTTTAGAAAATTCCAGATTTTAAAAATAATTTATTTATGAGAAACAACACGAAGAAAATAATCATTCTGTCTTAAGATTATTGTTTATTGGGTTTAAAAAAATTATATTCACCAAATAAACAGTAATTAAAATTAAAGAAGTAAACATAATTACAATAAGTAGAAAGAAAACAAAGATCATAAAGTTCGTGAAATAATCATTTGAAGAAATCTGAGCGAGTCGAAAGTTGAACTCTCTCTCCTTAAGACAAAATTCCGCCTTGCTACGGTGCTGATGGCAAATTCAACGGGCATCTGCCTCCCAAGGATGAAACGATCACCAACTGTCGTAAGAAGCATTTCAGTGCGACAGTCCTACGAACCAATAATGACGAATTTCTCCCAAACAGGACAAAGGGAGCAAAGGCAAGAATTTTCTGATGTCTAAAATGGACTGCAAAGGGTCCATTATGTAGCTTGTGAAGGGGTTTAAGTCTGTCTTTTTCATCGAAGGATGACTGTTCGACAGGTACATCTCTTTATTTACTGAACAACGTCTTTATTTAAAAAATTAAAATTACAACATTTTTTTAATAAACGAGTAATTAATTAATTCGTTTTGGGAAAATAAAGTTTGCCTCCAATTTTTTTTTAAACCCAAAGGTCAATTAAATTTTTGTCTAAAAAAAGTAATACTTGCTCAAGAAAGAGCCATGACCCGGGCACGGGCCGGTCCAGAAGGCGTCGACGCGCGTGTGGGCCTAAGGCCCATCCCCAACACATGCATAGCTATCTCTCCTTTAAAGAGTTGGGATACCTAAAGGCATCCACGCCTTAGTCCCATAAGTTGGGTATATCAACCCCAAGGTATTCCACTACTTTTCCAATGTGGGACAAATCCACTTAATTAAATTACACCAACTAGCTTAAATTTAAATGGATCACTTTAAGTCCAAATTTCTCATTTATTACTTCACTATTTTGAACAAATGAGTATACCAAATTAATTTCCTTTTTACAAGGAACACTTTGGTACTAAGACACGTCACTTTTGACATATGTGCCCCATATAAAATTGACCCCAAAGTTTAACCAAATGAGCAGATCATTATATCAAAATATCCAACAGTATGATGATGACATCACTTCACTTTTGTTACATAGATATTGAATTATTGTCACATCGATCATTTGAGTCTTGAGTCTTGTTACTTTATCAAGCAATGATTTAGTAGTAAAAGAACATCAAGTTTAAGAGCACTTAACATTCATTAACACAGGACTTAGTGGTGGAAACATCACAAAATATGTGACTAGCAAAATTGTTATGACAATTAAGTCACTAATATAACCGGTTAGAAGATACCAAACATAAATCTTAATAAAAAAATTCCGAAAACTTAGAAAGGGAGGCCCTACATGGGACTTGCCACGGATGTAATAGCAATAGGATGTGGCAAATCTTAGAAAACTAGGATGCAATGAGAATGGGATACGATAATTTAATAATTGCATGGCGTACTTCATATGTATTAGAGTTTACTAAGTAATAACTTTATGAATAATAAATCAATAACAATTGCATAAATCAAAGAAATAAGTAACTCCCTTTGCCCAAATTAAGAGTTCTGTTTGAATTACAAACATTTTAAAAAAAAAAATTACTGTTCAAATTTGTCCTTCTGAGAAGAATCCATACCTTTGTAATGCAAAACATGTACTTGAATCGTTGCCTCCCATGAGTACTACTGTTAGATGGGTAACATTGGAATCATTTTTAGAAACAGGACTTGTAATTCCATTTCGTGAAAGACCAAAACAAAACAAATACCTCTTAATTTGTGATAGTGTTTGATGGTGACCACAAGGATGAGGTTTGCTGAGCGGCGGCACCATTAAGAGACAAACCTGTTGTTTGGGTTTTTGACTTTATATTCTATTTTATATTGAGATAAATAATTAATGCGTGTTTATTCTATGGAATGAACATTATATATTTGATAAGTTGTCTGAAATTACAGAACGACTTACTTTAACATTCTCAAACTCTCAAGTATCCTGTCATATCCCCTTACTTATCTGTGGTGCATTTAAAAATAAAAATAAAAACTAGGATACTTGGACACGTAACGGAATGTACCATATATCCATGTGTATCTGAAACGTGTCCAGTACGGGTAAAAGGATCCTAATAATGTATGGATGCTTCATAGGTTGCCTCTTAATACTGGCTAAATATTGTATGTTGATCAGCCAAGAACGGATTAACATATTCCTACATGTTTTGACTTCTCGTCTCTGTCTGCCCTGCTTGTTTGCACTTGTGCTGATAAGATATTTATGCCATTTGTACACTATTCTGTTTGACTTTTGGAATGACTTTTTTTTCAATTGGAGAATTTACGGAACATAATCTTGTTCTTTGGTTTTGTGTCACACTAATAATTGTAGTGACATTCTAACAATCTTTGACCTTTGCAGATTAAACGCGAAATTTCAACCATGAAATTAATCAGACATCCCAACGTCATTCGCATGTATGAGGTTAGAATCTGGTTGCATAATTTTGTTGTTGATCTGTCCTTAAGTTGTCCTTAAGTTGTGGACATGGCTTCTTTGTTTATCTTGCTTGTACTTCATTTTCCCCTTTTACTTTTTCATTTTATATAGTTTGTGCATTTTGTTTTTACACGTGGTCAATTTAATTAACTTTTTAACTTTTTTGTGCTTCCTTTTCTTTTCTTGCTTTTTTTCCCCTCTCCCCATCATATTGTGTGGACTTGTGCACATGTAAATTGACAAAGACACAATTTGTTATGCTATTATGGTTAGTGCTAAAAGTCTGCAATTATTTTTTGGCCATATAGACTTGGTGTTCCAATTTCTTGTCTGCCATCTTTTTTGGTTTAGGTTTTGGGTTTCGGACGAGTTAAAATGATACTGACGTAAATGAGAATCAAATGGACAATAAGAAGATGATTTAACTCTTGTCTCAATTCTCTTTCAATATCACAAATGTAGAAATGCCTCAAATGAGGCTACACGGAAAGTATTTATAGGGTAAAGTAGAAGGATCTAAACTTGGACGACAAGAAAAGGTCCTAATTACACCCATGTCCTTACTAGCCTTTAATACTTTCCTTTTATAATACTAAACAATATAACTAAACTAACAATAAAATAAAAGTACATCATAATAGAGAAAATAAGAAAAATGCCACGGAAGTGGGTATATACTAAAAATAGCCCCTAAGCCTCTCAATTCACATCATTCTCCCCCACTAGAAAATAGTTCGTCCACGAACTCATAGGGAAATGCCATCGGTGTCACCCTCCAGGATGGTGATGAAAACATGATATGGCGCGGGATTATCGACCTCCTCGAGAGGTACTATGGCCCCCCTGAAGCAAACAAGGCACGATGATGCGATAAAGAACAATCCCAAGCCTTGTGACCTACTACTCCACAACTATAGCACTTAAATGTTACAGTATGGGAAGAGGATGAAGGAGGAGTAATAGTAGTAGAGAGTGGAACGCTGGAAGTAAGTGGAGAAGCAGAGGTAGTAGTGCGTGTACAAGTACTGGAAGTGGCCTGATGATACGTCTACCTTTGTGGCATACTCCACCGCCTTCGCAAAGGTGGAGATGTCACGTAATGCAAGATCCCGCTGAATATAGGTCTAAATGCCATGAATGTAGCTACAGATCCGCTACTCCTCAGTCTTTCCCAGCCGAGCTTTTGTGCACAAAATCTAAAACCTCTCACTGTAGTCTAATACGGATGTATCCTTCTCGCTCGTAAGTGTCTGGGACGAATGAGTCCATCATCCCTGCTCGCAATTCGGTTCAAGACTGGATAGGAGGCTGACCCTCAATCACCCGACGCTGCTCCAAATCATGCCATCAAACACTAGCATAGCCTTGAAATTTGGTTGTCGCAAAAAGGACACAACGGCGGGCCACTCAACCTCTTATACTAAAAAATACGTTCCATGGTGGCAAACCAATCAATCACTGCATCGGGCTGGAGGTGACCATCAAACATCGGCACATCAACCCTGTTATCCCCTTGCATGCTCCGGGAAAGCATATGAAGAGCCATATGAGTAATGGGGTTGCCTCCTTGATGGTCTAGATCATCCTCATCAAACCCGTCCTCGCCTGGCGCTGCCTCCGAGGCGGTGGATGAGCATGAACTGGGGCTAGAGGAGGTGTCTCAACAGGAGCTGGAGGTGGTACATAAGGAGGAATCGTTGTCACTGAAGGTGCTCGAGGTGGAACAAGCTCCACTGGCTGGTGATGCGGGCACTGATCCATCAAATACTCTCTGGTAGCACAAAAAGCAGTGCCTGTCAGTAATCGACACAAATGGAGTGACCTTCAGACTCAAAGAGTCAAAAGGCGAAACATCTGTGCGCCACTTTGTAGGCTGATGTGGCTCAATATCCTGTAACGACTGTGGTCTAGGAGGAGGTCCACCCTGTTGGGGATGGCCTAGCTAACACTGAACACGCTCAAAATTATCAACTGGGGCAGAATATGTTGAACGGGCATCCCACATAGACTGTGGGTGGGGAACATGATCTCTGTGGAGGAGTGGAGGCAAGGTGGTATGAAGTAATGTAGGGGCGGAAGCGTGGTGTAAGTAGTATGTGGATGAAGGTGCAGGTCAATGTAAGTAGCTAGAGCCGGGGGTAGGGATGGAAGAGGATGCGAATCATATGGCTCATGATGTCGCTGGGGTGGTGGTGGGGATATGTGGAAATGTGCAGGAGGTGCGAGTCATGGGTGGAGTCAATAGAAGTGTGGTTTAGGAAAAGTAGTGGTTTGGAGAATGCGTGGCAAGGGAAGGTGTGGTGACGGTGGCCGTATTAGTTTGGATTGGGCGGTAATGGAGGAAATTTGTATGGTTGGCAACTCTATTATGTGTGTGTGTGTGTATATATATATATATTTTTTTTTTGGTTGAGATGTTTTATGCATGTTAATAAGAATGTTTCTGTTACTTGATTGACTTATATATTATTCGTTTGACTAAAGTTCCTTCTGTGTAGGTTATGGCGAGCAAGACAAAGATATACATTGTTCTGGAATTTGTTACTGGTGGTGAACTCTTTGACAAAATTGTAAGTTTATGGTTGCTTCAGTTATGCATTTGCTTTTGATGACAACCTGTTCTATTCAGTTAGTAACAATGTGAGATTCTGTGATGTTTTGTTTTGGCCAGGCTACTAAAGGTAGGCTGAAAGAAGATGAAGCAAGAAAGTATTTTCAGCAGCTCGTTAATGCTGTTGATTACTGCCATAGCCGAGGCGTTTTCCATAGAGATCTCAAGGTGAGAATACATTTTCATTCGTTTTTCAGTTTCCCTAATAGTTTCTTCAATTGAGATCATCTCCAGTGGTGGCTGCTATTAATATTATAGCAAGCCACATCAGCAAATATAGACAAATCTAAAATATGTTTGGCCCAAAATGAAGGGCCTGCTCAATTAAAGGTGGGTTTACACGACTACTAAAACGAAAAAATGCGAGACGCTTAAACAACAGGGACATTTGCGATGGTTAAAACCATTACAATGTGCATATAAATAACCCAGATAATTGGTAATATATGTCAAGGTTTTAACCGTTTCAATACACACGAGATAGTTGAAGTGCCCGCACATTTGTTCGTTTTAACAGCTCGTGTGTTGTATTTCTGTGGACTATTTGCCCAGAAATTTAGCCACCCAAATGGTTTTTGATTATTCTAGCAGGTCTGTTGGAGACTTGTAAAATGAATTTTAAGCCATTTTACAAATCCCGTTGGAGGTACTTTGGAAAAGTGATTCAAACTCGGGGGAAACAAACAAAGCAAAGCAGTTATCCAGAATTTAAACCTTCACATGGTTCATAATTTACAGCCAGAGAATCTACTCCTGGATGCAAATGGAGTTCTCAAAGTTTCAGATTTTGGATTGAGCGCTCTACCTCAGCAACTTCGAGTAAGTATAAGGGTTTCTTGTCTCATGAGTATTACACATGATTCATAAGAAATTTGGCAAATTAAATAAACACTCGCTCGTTCTATATTGCACAGCTTTGCTTCGTTTCTTGATTGTACTGTAGAAGATAATCTATCAACACTTGCATAACTCGTTATACATGAGGTTGTTACTGAGTTTCTAATACCTTTTTTTCTTTAGGAAGATGGGTTGCTTCACACAACATGTGGAACCCCAAATTATGTTGCTCCTGAGGTAGGCTACGCTACTCAATTTACTATATTTAATTTCATCTAAACTATAGTTTTTTATTGATTTATGTAATCACAGTTTTGATGCCTTACTTTTTTAGGTGATCAACAACAAAGGTTATGATGGAGCAAAGGCAGATCTGTGGTCTTGTGGTGTAATCCTTTTTGTCCTTATGGCAGGCTATTTGCCTTTTGAAGAATCTAACCTCATGGCGTTGTATAAAAAGGTGATATGTGCATTGTTATTTTGTGTTTTAAGCACTATCTAAAGTATTTCTTTTCTTTTCACGTAGTTTGTGAAGTCTATGGTGAAATGTGATCTTTTCTGTATTATGTTTCAGTGAGGTGAGTGATAATTTAAAGCGTAGTTTGATCTTTATGATAACTTGAGGGAGGGAGAGGGAGGGAGGGAAGGTTTCTAACTTCCAAGTCTAAGTAACAATTGTAAATGAATGACCTAGCTTTGATGGGTTGGGACTGGTCTGTGCGTCTCTCCCTCTTTTAAGGGTATGTTATCTCGTCTTATAGTTTTAAAATCTGGCTCTATAAGCATTTTAACATGATTGCAGATATTCAAAGCCGAGTTCACTTTCCCTCCGTGGTTCTCCTCAAGCGCAAAGAAACTGATTAAAAGGATCCTAGACCCTAATCCCGTGACAGTATGTTGACTTATCTCCTTCTTACACGATTGAAATCATTCATCTCTCTCTCCACACACACACACACACACACACACACACACACACTTAATAGAGATATTTGAATTTCCTTGTTAAAAGAGTTACGTGTGATATCGACCCTTTGCTGCAGTAACTTTCGTTTTTCTTACCAAAGTATAACTAGTGGAATTACTGATAATTTGTTATTGAAACAGAGAATCACGATTGCCGAGGTAATTGAGAATGAGTGGTTTAAGAAAGGATATCAACCACCTAGGTTTGAAGAAGAAGATGTTAGTCTTGATGATGTGGATGCTATTTTTAATGAATCAGGGGTAGGCATTTTTCTTTCTTGTCGAGGTCACTCATGAGCACTTTTTTCATGTTAATTCTTTGTATTGACTAGTTGGCTTACAGGACTATGCAAACCTTGTCACTGAAAGGCGGGAAGAACGATCTGCGGCGCCTGTCACTATGAATGCTTTTGAGCTTATCTCTAAATCTCAGGGTCTCAACCTCAGTTCTCTTTTTGAAAAAGAAATGGTATGTGTTAGGCCTAGTTTGGTTTGGAGTGAAAACCTTTTCATCCGAATGAGAAGTATATCTCGTTGGATTTAAATTTTTTGTTCATATAATATTCAAAATAGATATACATGCTATAATCCATGTGATTTGGACAAATAGTAACAAATTTAGCTAAATGAAAATACTTTTCTCAATTTTATTTTTCACCTAGGTGAAAAATATTTTACCCCAAAACCGAGATTGTTGATTATAGCTTTGATTATTAGACTTGATACATGAGTTATCAGATTAAAATCTTGTGATTGATACTGTGTTCACTTTGTTGCTTGTATATTTTGCTAATATCAAGTTATTGTGAGACAGATTGGTGGACTTGTCAAATTAAACTGCCGTACTAAAAAGTCAATTTAATTTTTAATTGCATATGATATAGCTAAATGAGCAATTTCTTGTTTCTTAGAATCGGATATGAATCCGAGCTTGTTAAGGAATGTGAAGCTTAAGGTAGCTGACATTTCTTTTGATGACCAGGGGCTTGTTAAGAGGGAAACACGATTTACATCCAAGCATCCTGCTAGCGAGATACTCTCGAAAATAGAGGAAGCTGCGTTGCCTTTGGGATTTGATGTGAAGAAAAATAATTACAAGGTGCATTAAGCATTTTGTTTCTTTACCTCCCTTTTCCCAAAATTTGGACTTCGAGCTATTTCTGGATCGAATTGAAAATGCATTTTATATAGCTGCTTTTGAGTCAAATTATTGTTACGCTAACTGAACCTATGCAAAGTATAAATCTTCCTTATTTCTGATTTCATTGCCTGTAGTATTCATAATTTTTCCCTTGTAATTTCAACTAACCAAGTTCTAGCTGTTAGAATCTGTAGAATCGAGGGACCTCGTTGATATTGATTTTTTCGTATTTGTTAGTTCTTAATTATACTGTTATTAGCTCTCAGCTGTTTGAGAGACGTGGAAAGTATATCTATGAACTCTAATTTTTCCTATTATTGTTTGATCTTCCACTTCTAATGGAATCCGTGTTATGTACTTTAGATGAAGCTTCATGGGGAGAAGACCGGGCGCAAGGGCCATTTATCCGTTGCAACAGAGGTATGACTCTTGAGCAAACTTCTGGGAGTTCTCTATTATGAAAACATTCATAATTTATTTCTAACTAAGGCTACATATTATTCCCTCCACCAGATTTTTGAGGTGGCTCCCTCACTTTACATGGTCGAGCTTCGAAAGGCTGGAGGGGATACCCTAGAATTTCACAAGGTATGGCATTGATATCTCATTTTAGTGGACTTAAGAAGCATATACACTTCTAAGAAGGAACTTTTTGCACCGAACACCGTGCCAGACGCTCTTCACGGACACTCTCTGACACGTTCACCACACCTTTTGAATGGTGAAACAGTTATTTCTCGGGTGGGAAACATCTCCAACAAATTTTAAGTGTTGAGATATGACTTCCTTTTTGCTATGTAAAATATATATGATTGTTAAAATTTTTAGAACAAGTTTAACATAATAAAAATAAGACAATGAAAGTTTTTACTAGATGAGTTGGCGTGCATAAATGAATAATCATAATAATAGGCTGTAATAGCATACCCATACATTTTAATATATTTATATACATGCAGACTAACATCAATATGGTTCTTCATGATTTTTTTAATTGTTAACATAGTGTATAGGTGATTATTGAATACTATGATTCATAATTTTAGGTTTTTACATCATAGACCTATGATATTAGAGTTAACTTGTACATATTTTTATTTTATATTCTTTAATTTGTAAGTAAGAAATATTTATTATTGACGTGTCCTATGTCCTAATTTTTGAAAATTTTCCTATTGATGTCTCCTTGTCGTGTTGTATTCATTTTCCGTAACCATGTTCCTGCTCTAATGTTATTGTTTTTACTATGGTTTAGAATGTATTTGTCTACTAAATTATTGATACCCTCAACAGAAATTGGTTGTGCTCTAGTTCAACTCATAAGACCAAGTGTAGCCCTTCGAATTATTTGAACTTGCATAATAAATTAGCCCCATTTGAGGTATCATTTTTACACTCTTGGCCAAGGCTGATCACATTGCTAGATGTATGTAGATGTATTATTGGCAACACCCAGGCCAAAACATGCTAGTTCCCCCCGTTTCTGTATTCTTTCTAGGCTCGGCCATGTGTGTCCAAAAGGACCAAACCGCCCATCACCTACCCATAAAAAACTGCCCAGACCCATTTTTTTTTTTGGGGGTGGGGGTTAAGAACAGGTTATAAAACCCACTCCGCTGGGTCAATTGCGAGTCATAAGCAGGTTCCTTTGCGGGTTATAAAGAGAAATTTTGTTTGTTGCTCTAAAATCTGAACAAACTGTCCTGGGCGCACATCTCTCTCTCTCTCATAGAGTGCAGCAAGAAGCGGTTTCATGTAATTTGATTTGGTTAAAATTGATTTCAATATTTAGTTCTACATATATCCCGTTTCACTCTTCTGGATGGACTCGATAATATCTGGTCTGTCACAGGATCTGGTTGGATTTTGTTGGTTCAATGTTTGTTTGAGTTCCTTTCCCACATTTTTCACTGAAAGGGAATGCCAATGGCCAAAGGATGGAGGGAGTGAAGGGGAAAAAAAGAGGGGAAACGGGTTGACCCAAAACTGCCAGGCACAAACCCAAACCGAATCCGATCCTCACCTTGCCTTAACCCGTGTTTGACCCGCCCATAACCAACCCAATCCATTATTAAACTGCCCACACTGATGTGGAATACTTGGACCATTACGCCATGAAATAACGTATTCTGATAAATTAACTCAAAACCTGTTGGCAATGTGTAGGGGCTCGAAATTGTGATGCAACTGCCAGGTATTTTTATTTCAATGTGTGATTTTATATTCTCAACACATCTCCTGTGCGGCAAGTCAGAATATTGGGCTGTTTATCCAAGAAATATTCTGTTTATGATGCTAGAGTGTCAAACCTAAAGCAATTTGGCAATGGGTAGATCCCAAAATCTTATATATTGAGGTTCAAGGTATTCATTAAAAAAAAACGTGCAAATATTTTGACTGGGGCCTCTAGTCATAATCCCCTAACTCTCTCTTAAAATTTCAATATAACATAGTTTGTGGTCCCCGGTGTAATATTATTACACCATTATATAACAATGTAAACGTGTCATACTAGAATTGTTTTTTCACATCAGAATTTTTGTCATAGAAGTATCTGTTATATTAGAAATTGTCACATTAGATTATTACAGTATATTACAGTGGTAGTCAGGGACTGCACACAAGCACTTAAAAAGTGTCACACACAAAAACACCCCTCACCTACGGGGTTTAGACAAATTATCTATATTTGATTATAAGCTGTATTGTCAACTGTATTTACAAGCTCATTTTTCTTTTGTCTCGAGTACGCAGTTCTACAAGAACCTCACGCCTGGGTTGAAAGAAATTGTGTGGAAATCAGGAGATGAGACTGGTTAGTATGTAGTAGTAGTTGGTAATATGTTTGGATTAAATATATTTTGTTGTCTTGATTTCAGCATGGGTTTGGTCCTGTTCGGTATATAAATTTTCCATCTAAAAGATTACAAATTTCCATCGTAAAATGATACCATCTTTTAATTTATGCAAAAAGTGATCCAACTTGAGTGTGTATCATGGACAAAACTTCAAAATAGCAACACAAACTATGTTGCCTTAGCATTTTTTATTTTTATTTTTATAAGAAACAACTTTATTGATGAGTGAGAAAAAATATAGTTTTTAATTGTGAAGCTTTTTATTTTTATTTTTTAATTTTATAACCTGTGCAATTTAACAAATATTTTGGTTTGAAAAATAATCTATGCCGATGGTAGTTGTTTTAATTCACAATTTACTGTTCTGGTTCTCCTATAGGGGAAGGTAATGCCCCATCTTGATTATGGGCTTCTTCAAGGTGGAGTTTCAAAAACTTCGAATCGTTGCATCTTACGTCGTTTGAAATGTTTTCAGAATTGTATAACAAGGTTTGTTATATTGTATCTTCTATTGTTTGAAAGGTATTAGATCTTGTTTCACCATGTGCCAAGACTAAATATGCTTGGAAACTTGTTAAGTAATATCTTGATTGAATGTGGATTTTTATTGTTTGTGGTGACTTATGGACATTTTCGAGGGGGACGCTTTTTATTGTTGGTCTCTTAATGCGTGAACATGACACATAGGTCCATGATGCAAAATCTGACATTGATTTTTAGCATATTTTTTAATAGAATTCAAATTTGTTGAACCTTTTTAAAGTGGGTTAACATGAATTTATAATGTGATTGGTTAAAACATGAAGAATTCATTAAAAACAATGCAGGTTCATTGATGAGTCATTCATGTTTCAATCAATCACATTTGAGGGTCAAGTTAATCCTCATTATTAGTCTCAAATTTAGACTTAAAAAAAGAAACAAAACAAAAAATTGAAAATCTATTAACGAAATAGATAATCATAATCAATCAGAACTAATTGGAATGAATCATCCAGGAGATAATGAGATCTCTAGATTATATTATGGTACATGGCGTAGAAGAAATTAAAGCTCTTCAAGCAAAAGAATTTAATCACATTATCTTACATAAATGTTTATTTATCTGAAGAATAAGAAAATGATCCACCACATATGGTAAACACTGCAAGTGATGGAAAACGAAAAGTTGAAGAACCACTAAAAGAATTTCATAACATAGAGGAATTTAAAAAATTTATGCAAAATCTTGCAATAGAAAAAGAAAATTTTGTTAAAGTTGGCAATACTTTTGTAAGTGGAAGTAATACTTCTACAAGTGAAATTAAAGCGGAGGAACCAAATTCTTTTTTCTTAAGGAGAGATGATCTAAATAAATATAACGTATCACACAATGGAATATATCTTGATCTTAGGCACATACCATTTAAAGATCAAGAACAAACTATTGCTAAATGGGTACAACGTATGTCTATACTCATCACAAAATATAAAAATACATGGTTTAAAAAAAAAATTTAGACTACTTAGTTGCAGCACTTCAAGGTGATGTGTTACAATGGTTAAAATAATGAGAAAAATCTGAAGAAGGAAAATAACAAAAAGCTGAACTTCTACAAAATTTTAAGACTTTTGGTGAAATATTTAAAGATTTTGTCAAACTAATGAAAGAAAATATAATAGGATATACTGGAGAACCCAGAATCCAAGAGGATGCACGTTACATATTATTTATACTAAAATTATGTAATATATGCCAATTTGAAGAATTTGTTGAACAATATAAAAAATATTATTTCATGATCAATCCATCAGATAATAAATACTGGTTGGATTAATTTTTTCATAAACTCCCTCCACCATGGGATGAAATATCTTTAAAACTTTATCCTGACTGGTTAAAACAAATTAATAAGGAAGATAATATTGGGTTCCGTATCAATTGGGTATTAAGACAAATATCCGAAAAATGCTTTGATGTAAAAGCAAGTAAAAAATCAAATCACAAATACTAAATTTGGATATAAATGTTGTGATAAAATTTTAAAAGAAAACTGGAAGATAGGATGTAACCCACCAAGATCTTTCAAAGCATCTCGAAAACGGAGATTCAATTGGTAACCTTGGAAAAAGAAATCAATTTTTTTGAAAAATAAAAAATATATTCGAAAAAAGAAATTTTCTAATAAAAATACAGATATAAAAGAGAAATGTAAATGATATATATATGTAACAACGAAGGACATTATGCACCTGAATGCCCAAAGAAAGGAAAAAGTGCAAAAAGAATGATAAAATTTCTTGAAGAACAAGAATTAAAAATATGCTTTGGAGATGAATTTACAAATATTCCTGATAATGAATAAATATTATATGAACTAGAATCAGAATCATAATCATCTGATGATGAAGTCATATATATGTACAATACGGCAGAAACAAGAGAGAGTAATGAAAATGACTTGCAAACACTAACTCTTAGGGATGTCATTGGTGAAGAAATAACTTTTATCAATGAACAATTACAGGAATTAGAAATTGAAGACAATATATATATATAAAAAAGATGTCTATAAATTATCAAAATTCAAAATATTCTCAACAAGAATATTTGAGCAATTTAATGGAAACACCACAACTGGATCAACTAATGAAGAAACAACAAAAATTACATTATTTGATAAAAAGAAAATAAAGTACTGGAAGAAAAACATCCAGAAATAAAATATCTCCATATTGGATTAATTCAAATATGTATCACTGCCTTATTTAGACAAGGTATGGATACACCTGTAGCGGTTTTGATCTTAGACAAAAGATTCAATAATCTGATTAATGCAATCATAGGAGGAGTACAATTCAATTTAGTTAATGGAGTTATCTGGTTTAATATAAAACCAAATTTCTTTATTTCAATTGTTGATCCTAATATTGAGGATTTTGAAAAAATAAAAATTCAAACCAAAAGAATAGGAATGAAAGACACCTCTAGAAATTTGTCAATAAATTGGAAAACAATTCATGAATTGACTACACTACCACAAACAACAACACATTTTGTGGACAGAAATCTGATAGAAATATTTGAACCCACACCCTTCGTTTGGGCAATCCAACCAATATTGATGAGTTTGAAAGATCCAGAAGTACCAAAACAATGGATACTGCAACAAATCACAGAAGAACCTGAAAAACAATGAAATAGCATTGAAATTTAAGTTTCTTGAAATAATGTTTATTTAAATAATAAACACTCAGACTGGCAAAAGAATTTTTCTGAAAATGATTGGGAAAAATTAAAAAGTAAGAATGATACAAACCTATTAAAAGGAGAATCTAGCAAAACAATTGCTATAAAAACGTACAAATCCCAATATTATTAGGTACAAATTACCAAAAAGAAGAAAATATTAAATCAAGTCAAATATATCACTTTTAAGTAGGAAGATAAGAAATCGTATCCTCTCCAAGCCATGGAAAGAAAAGATATACTAATGTATTATGTTACTTTAATTTTGCTGGCTATAAACAATCTAGTCTATGCACTCTTATAGGTACAAGAGCAACAATCAGTTTTTATATACCTAATGCCTTACCACCAGAAAAGTGGATAAAAATGGAAAATTCAATTGCTATAACAGGCATTAATGGAAATAATTTTATTTCAGAAAATTTACCCATGAACATCAATATTGGGTTAATTAGTTTAACTCTAAATAAAGAACTGGTAGAAATCCCTCTACTTCAACAACATAAATATAAATGTGACAGAGATTTTTTTCCTGTAAGAAAAGGAGATATGACCCCAATAGTTAAAGCGTTAGAAGAAACTCATTGGCTATACACTATTTTAAAAGATAATTTTAGTGAAGACCCCCTAAAATTATGGAATAAAAGCCCAAGATATTGTAGTCTTAGAGATCCCACTATTATTATACAAGTCAAACTGATGATTTATACTAGACAAGATATTGATGAATTTGATAACTAAATCAAAGAATTATTAACGGCTAAACTTATTGAAGAAACAATAAGTCCTCACTCCAGTCCTGCATTCATAGTAAGAAAACACAGTGAAGTCCAAAGATGAAAAGCTAGAATGGTCATAAATTACAAAAGATTAAATGAACAATTAGAATTTGATGGATATTTTATTCTAAAAAAGACATCTTGATTAGTCAAACTAAAGGGAAAAAGATATTTAGTAAATTTGACTGTAAATTGGGATTTTGGCAGATAAAATTAACTGAATAATCAAAATCATTGACTGCATTTAGCACCCCTAAAGGACACTACTAATGGATAGTAATGCCGTTTGGGTTAAATATAGCTCCACAAGTATTCCAAAGATGAATGGACAATATCTTTAAAGACATTAAAGATTTTGATGACATTCTTATTTTTTCAAAAACAATTGAAGAACATAGAAAACACCTAAAGATATGTGAAAAATTCCAAAAACATGAAATTATTCTATCTCAAAAGAAAATTGAAGTTAAAAAATAAAAATTGATTTTCTTGGCATAATCCTTAACCAAGATGGATTACAGTTACAAGATCATATAATAACCAAAATAAGAGATTTTGATGAAAATATTTAAGGTAAAAAACAATTACAAAGGTTCTTGGGAATACTAAATTACGGAAGAAATTTCATCCAAGGATTATCCCAAAAAGAATTATCTCTTAATGAAAAACTCAAAAAGAGTGATATATTCATATGGAATGAATAAGATACAATGTTAGTAAGGAAAATAAAACATGACATAATTACAAATTGTCCTAAAGTCTATATCCTCAACCAGAGGATAAATTAAGCTTAGAAACAAATGCCTCTGATTATTGATGATTATTGATGGGGATGTGTTCTCAAAGCAATTCCATTTCAATATTGGAAAGAAAAAAAAATCTAATATGTTAGGTATCCGCGATAGGAAAAACCTAATACCTAAAAACATTCAAACGAAAGAATTAATATGTGGATATAAATCAGGTAAATTCAAACCTAACGAATTAAACTACATTATTTTTGAAAAAGAATTACTATCAATAAAACTTGCTATTAAGAAATTCCATATCTTCTTAGCCCTAGAAGATTTTATTGTCAGAATTGACAACCAAACAGTTAAAAACTTCTTTACAAACAAAAGAAATAGTATAGAAGGAAGAAGACTTAAGTGGTATAATCAAATTGTAAATTATACCTTTGAAGTTGAACATTTGAAAGGTACTAATAATTTTCTTGCACATTATCTTAGCAGGAATTTATAGAAGATCACTAAACAAGTAGGCTAACAACCAAAATTTAAATTTCTCTTTTCAGGAAGGAAGATCCGAACAAAAGGAAAGAAACACAAGAAGAATGGGTAACAATTGCTAAAAAAAAAGAACCCAAAATATTGTATCTGTAACAACTCGTCCTTTTAGAGACAATTAAATTCCATAATTAAGTATAAATTGACAATTTGGAGAATTTCTCGAAATAGTGATTTTTGGAATTTTCGAGGATTTAATGATTTTTGATGGGTTTTGGGATTAAATAGGTCAAAGTATTTTAATTATATGTCGCCGTGGAGTAAAGCGACAAAAGGTAAGATTTTGATTTGAAAACCCGCATTAAGTTTTATGGGTTAGAAATAGTGAGTTGCGGTCAAGTACCTCAGATGAGAATTTTGACTGCGCCATGAGTCTCGGAATGGCCGAGATAGTCGGAAAAGAGTATCCGATTGTCGAAATTGAGTTCCGGGTAATTTTAGAGTTAAAGGGGCTCGTAATCGAGTAAACGAGTCGTTTTTGGGTTTAAGGGTTAAAACCCTTCTCTCCTTATAAAATGAGGGTGAGAGGGAGAAAAGAGAAGAGAATAGAAAGAAAAGAGAGAGGAGAAAGAAAAGAGGAGAAAATGGGAGATTCCGGCCAACCTCCGCGGGATTCGGCTCGAGGTCGTCGGATTTTATCCACGAGGCAAGTGTTTACTTGCTTTATTTACTTTTTGCATAAATATCTCATACCGTTGTTTGGTATAAACGAACCCTAAAGATTTTGGGTTGGATTTTCGTGGATAAAACGGGTTTTCGGGAGTTAAAACGAATAAACCCCTATAATTTCATAATTGGAGAAACTTAGAAATTAATCGAAGTAAATTGGTGGTTTAGGGTTCTAGGATGTTTAGATAATATATGTGTATTTGTAGTTGGTTGAGGTTGTAGGACGTTGGGTGAGGCGACAAAAGCTTGGGAGAAGCTTTAATGGCCGAAACCGTCTCGGAGAAGACGATGAATAGTGACCTGTGTCTTTCCGAATCGATTTGGCCTTGATGCAAATCTATTCGGCTCCTGATCAAAAAATAAAAATTGTAGATCTTTTCCATGCGGTCGCGTGGGCGCCGACCGCATATTTTTTTGATTTTTTTTGGATTTATAGTGATTTTTCTACGGAAAGCTGTCCGAGATCGAAATCGTTAGTTAGAAATTAAGGATAGAACTTTGGAGATAAATATTAGGGGTTCTCAAATGAAGTGTTAGGACCTCTAAAGAATTTGAGGAGACATAAAAACTTTGGGTTTGTAGGAATAAATCCAAGTTATGATTTAAATGGAGATTGGATTGAATTTTGGGTATTTTGGAGATTGAAAAATTGCCCAAATAGTGCCCCTCGAACATGCCAAATCGATTTGGGTCTAGGCCGAATCGATTCGCCTAAGGGGATCTGTGATTCTGCAGTGGGCCGAATCGATTTGGATTTAGACCTAATCGATTCGCCATTAAGGCCCTATTTGCAGAACACTTTCCGAATCGATTCAGATTGGGGGCTGAATCGATTCGCAAATGGGGCGAATCGATTCGCTTTGGTCAGAATTGCTAGTTTATTCCCTTAAGAGTATGGGGAGTTAAAATACAATTTGGAATTTTATGGATAATCCTAGTTATGATATTGGTGCTCCTAAATGAGGGTTTTGAGGGTAAATAAACCTTTAGATGAAAGAGAATACCTTGGATTGGTGTAGGGCATAACCTGGGGAGCGAACATAGTTTAAGTTCGGGAAAGAATACTCCCTAGAATATTTCAGTGGGCATTTAGGCCTATATAATTATGTGTATAGAAAGCATAGTTATATCGATTATTGTTGGGCAAATCCTATGAGGTGATTAGGATGAAATTGAGAATACAGATATATATTCAATTAGTGTAAAGTGGTATAATTGGAGATATCCAATAAATCCGTAGAGGGGATTGAGGTATTTATTACTTATCAAAGTGAGGAAATACTTTGGGTTTAGTATCATGCGTATATGAACGCATGATTATGATTCTCTAAGAGAATCTTTGGGATTATTGGTTATCGCTAGATGAGATTGACAATTATGGCCATTTTTATATTCGAGGAGGAATATATGGTGTATGTATATACTATGTGATTAAAGTATATATATGATATGATGTAAATGATTTTGAAAATATAAAAATGAATGTTTTCAAAATGGAAAAGAAATGATTTTCATAAATAATAATTTATGGATACACACCTCTCTAAATCGCTATCATAAGGGAAGTTGCGTTCGTATGGTGATGCCCCCTGGCTAATGAATGCAGGGTGGATATAGTCGTAGGCCATATGAGCGATTATATGTTTTACTGCGCTGGTGAGGTGATTCTGGGTGTGGTCATGACTCTCCTGCAGGCACATAGCCGCTTCCCGACGTTGGTAGGTTCCCAGGTTGTCTTGTTTGATAGGCCCTGGAAGATGATAGCCATTTAGGGGCGCGTCCAGTGGAGAAACCCGGAGGGACGGTCATAGATTTGTTAAAGCAATTCATGATAATGAATTGGCTTTAAATACATTTCCTGGATGGAAGAAGGGAAATGGGATAATTGATTTGGCTTTGGATATATTTCCCGGATGGAAGAAGGGAAATGGAAGCATGTGATATGATAAAAGCATTTTTATGTTAATAAAATTGGCTTTTAAATACATTTCCTGGATATAAGAAGGGAAATGGGATGTTATGAAAAGGTAAAACATTTTTATAATAATAAAACTTGCTTTAAGTATATTTCCTGGATATAAGAAGGGAAATAGAAAGTTTTGAAATGAGTATAGAATACACCTCAGTCCGGGAGATAGATCCGGATGTGTATTATAAAGATGAATATAAAGTAAACCTCAGTCCGAGAGATATTATCCAGATGTATATGGTAAGATGTATATAAAAATGAATGTGATATGTATATGTATAAGTATATATTTATACTTTAGTTTTGTGCTATGGGCCTAATGGATCTCCACCATTAACCCTGCCAAGTAGTAGTGTATCGAGGGGGTTCCTTGTTTGGATTTCGCTTCGCGAGACACCCTACGCACGAACTGAGCGCAGTGTTGAGAATGGGGAGAAGTTTAGCCCTTAGTGCTCGGGCAGTATAGGTTTCTAGTAGTTGGGTGATAGAATAGTTTAACAGGGTAGCTTGACTAGGATGTTTAGAGGGATGCGCTAGGAGTGAACTATTAGAAGAGAGGTGAGGGGTATCTCATGGGAGTGCGATACCAAACTTAAATATGAAAAAATCTTTTTCTAAAAATAAAGCATTTATGCACTTGCAAAATATTTTCAAACTCGGGATTTGACCCGTTTATCTACTTTTCCTTTCTTGTTATATATATATATATATATTATATAGGTGTCCAGACACAGGGACGCCTGGATGACACTTCCTTCGAGTCTGATGTCTGCTGCAGCAGCTGTGGATGCGTGCAGGTTCTCGATAGACGCTTCCATTCTTGTAATCTAGATAGGAGGTACTGTATAAATATTCGGGTTAATAACCCAATTGCATTTATTTATTCTTTTAGCACAGCATTCGATATGGTTGTATATTTTGACCGAGTGTTCGGTTATTTCATTTTATTTCAGTTTCATTTACGCAAAACTGTGTGGATGTTTTAATTTTGTATTCGTTTAAAAAGATTAGTTAAGTAAAATTTTGAAGCCAGCCTAATAGGTTATTAGTAATTAAATGGATTTTCGACTGTTATGCTAAGAATGATCCATATGAGACTCCTGTTTTAATTTGATATAGGAGTGATCGCCCGGTATTTTATTAGGCGGGGTGTCACAGTATCATTCTCCAATACACAACCTAAACCAAAGAATGTGTACGTTGTTTTCAGTGGACGCCAACCAGGCCTCTACTACAGCTGGTTTCAATGTCATGCCCATATAGTTGGGCATCCTGGAGCATGCCATAAAAAATATGATAATATCCAGGAAGCAATAGCTGGATGAGAATGTTGGATGAAACAACTAGAACCCCCAAAATTAATACATCAATTTTTTAAACTACAAACACAGGAAAAAAACTCATGCAACTGAAGTAAAAAACTTTTACAATCCATGGATTCCTCATGAATTATATAACCCTCTGAATGAATCTTGAAAATTCGATATTTTAGCCAAAAAGAGAGAATTTAGAAAAAATATGAGTATTTTAGCGGAAAAAGTTGCTAAACAAACAACAATTCTTGATCAATTAAAAGTTCTCAGTCTTCATGCACTAAAACAATTAAATTATGAAAATGAATAATTTTCTCTTAAAAAAATCAATATTTTTTTAGCAGTAGCAAAACTGCTAGAAAATGATTTTCCTGATAAATTTTTTAATACCATTCGAAGGATTTTCCTATTTGAAAAAGAAAAACAACTTCTTCCTCGACCATTATTTCAATTAGAAATTTTTCCAAAAATTGAATATCAGGATGAAAAGATAAAAATTCTTTTAATCCAATTTGCCGATAGTCTCAATTTAAATGATGATATACCAAAATTATACTTCTTCACAGAAGAAAATCAGGGTATTTAACTAATTGAACGATCATTAATAAACAAACTAATATTCCCAAATACTTTACTGATTTTTTTTTTCCAAATTACTAATGGTGATCAAAACAATGATTAATCATGTTTGTTAACTCAAAAATTCTCCATCTACGAGGACCAATCAGAAAAGGACACATGTCATCCTACGTGACAATATTCGACACCCGAGGAGAGTTGGTTGGAATCCGAGGAGAGTTGGTCGGCACCCAAGGAGTGTTAGTCGGCATCCGAGGAGAGTTGGTCGGTCGGCACCCGAGGAGAGTTGGTCGGCACCTGAGGAGTGATAGTCGGCACCCGAGGAGAGTTGGTCGGCATATCAACCAGGAAGATCAAAGGATAACTACGCATTTAATGTGCATTAATGAAGATGACAACACATTTAATGAGCCTTGATGTACATTTATACTGTATTAATAGATGACAACACATAGCATACCAAGCAATTCAACAATTAGATTCGTTGAATGTAGACATAAATGTCTACATACAATGAATCTCTTTATCTCCCATCACTATAAATACATGTATCCCCTTAGCCAAAAGAGAGGAGACCCGAAGAGATCCAAGAGAACCTAGAAATACCATACACAAGATACACATCCTTTCTCTCTCTGCACCTTATGGTGCTATTGTAAACCCCTGGAAATAAAATAACAGTGGACGTAGGCTTTATTCATAGCCGAACCACTTTAAAAACCTTTGTCTCTTATATGTTTGATGTGAATGTTTATCTTCATCTTCAATCTCATCCTCGTCATTTATCTGCTGTTGATGCCACTAAAATGACAGTGGCCATTTTCTGTCTTCAACAGATTGGCGCCGTCTGTAGGAACGTGTTACAAGCATTGTTCTCCATCAAAAGCTAAGTTTTTATTTTCTATATGTATAATCAATTATATATTATACATACATCTTTTGATTCAATCATGATTTTTATGTTTATATACATAAATTAATTGTCCAATTTTTATCTGTAAAATGTTGCATATCATGATTTTAAAATCACAACTGTTAGATTAATTCTTATTTAGAAATCTGAAAAATAATGCATTTCATAAATCATAACTTTTTGCTTGATTCTCAAGTTTCAATTTTATATCATGGAATAAATATTTTAAATGATTAAATATACCAATATATACGATGATGATAAGATTTGATAATTTTCTTTGTTGATTTTGAAATAATTTGTTAAAGATCTTTGATGATTATTCAAATTCCCATTATAGTTTTGTTCAAATCATGATTCTCATATGTTTATATCCATAAAATTAGAGATCAAATAAATCATATATTGTGCATACATCTTTTAATTCAATCATGATTTTATATTCACAAATTGTTGAATCTAATTTTACAAATCTGCATAAATGTACATTTCATAATCACAAAGTTTGAGAAATTTGTGTATATATTATATTATTTCTTCTTTAAGGAGATAAAATAATTTCTCTATATTCATAAATCTCTTTTATATGAGTATATACAAATTTGATTCATTTGGAAATCTTTTAATTTAGTCATAATTTTTATATGCACTAACTGTGTGATCGATTTCAATTTGGGGATCTGGTGAATTTTAGACTCATAAATATTATACAAATCCTTGCATCTATGGATCCACTTGAAGATTTTCTGAACAAATATGTTAGGATATGGATAAGCATTAAGAACGATTATGTATTTTCCATTCCGATATTAACATGAATTGAATCAGACCCATTTTCTCTCTCTTCAAGAAAACTATGTTCTCTACACAAATAATCATATTATGTAATTGTGTTGATACGATCAATTTTATCAATATATGAACAATCAATTATATGTTGTACATACATACATACATCTTTTGATTCAGTCATGCTTTTTATGATTATAAACATAAATTAGTTGTCCAATTTTTCATTTATCAAATCTGCAAAATATTGCAAATCACGATTTTATTAAATTAGTGGATCGGTTTTTATTTCAAATATGAATAAACGGAAATTTCATAATCACAAGTCCGTTAAATATTTTTATGGAGACACGTTTATGTACATCATATTTTTATGAGAACACGAGATATTTTGATTGTTATCTCTCATATTATTATCTGGAAATTTAAATTGTCCAATATTGAAGCCAATGCACACTATATATTGGTCGGCTGAATAATTATTCTAATCGTAATTTTTATATGATTCAGCCTCAACAGGTGCTCAGGAAAAATTATCTGCCCAGTACAATTCTTGGATGCTCATCAACAGCACATAAAGACCTTAAAAGGTCAATACCGAACAAAAACAACGCAGCTAGACTGTACACAACACAACAACAAGACTGCAAACAACAATTCAATTGGCACCATCAGATTCATTTCATACATGCCCCAATCCTGGTCATAGAGCTTCATACTTGACTTAATCGATTTAAGAGTAGGATTGAAGAAGTTCGAGGCAGTGCCATCTACAGTTCATCAGTGCTTAAAATTTCCAACAAATTTTGGAGTAGGAGTTGTGAAAGGTGATCAAAAAGTAGCTCGGGAATGTTATTATTCATCTGCCGAGCAAGAGGAGCTGGAGGAGTCGAGGAAAAAGACTACTACTTATCAAGTGGATGAAGGTGCAAAAATTGAAACTTTGGATCCCAGAGATGAGTCGCAGCTCGTGAAGGGTCAAGTGGTGGAAGCTACTGAAAATATCATTCTGGACGACGAGCACACCCTGAACGAACTACTCAAATATGTTCATCGTTGGAAGCCTCATTAAAACAAGAATTGATAACTTTCCTTAGAAGCAGAAGACAAACTTTTGCATGGAGTCATGAAGATATGCCAGGGATAGGCCCAAACTTCTTATGTCACGAACTTAATGTGAATAAGGAGATCAAGCCTATGAAGCAGAGAAGAAGAGTATTCAGTACCGAGAAGAATCAAGCTATACAGGAGGAAGTCGAGAAGCTCCAGAAAGCTTGTTTTATTGAAGATGTTAAATATCCAGACTGGTTAGCAAATATGGTGATGGTAAAAAAGAATAATAACAAGTGAAGGATGTGTGTAGACTTCACCGACCTCAATAAAGCATGCCCAAAAGGATCACTTTTCGCTGCCCTGAATTGATCAACTAGTCGATGCTAACTCGGGACACGAGCTGATGAGCTTCATGGATGCTTATTCTGGTTACAACCAGATTAAAATGAAACCTGCAGACAGGGAGAGTACTTCTTTCATTACCCCTAGGAGAACTTATTGTTATAATGTTATGCCTTTTGGCTTGAAAAATGCAGGTGCGACATATCAGCGGCTGATGAACAAGGTCTTTGCTGAACAAATCAGTTGCAATATGGAAGTCTATGTTGACGATATGCTGACAAAGAGCAAGAAAGCTGCCGATCATCTAGTTGACTTAGGCCAGACCTTTGATCAACTGGATAAATATCAAATGAAGCTGAACCCGACGAAGTGCATATTTGGAGTTCGAGAAGGCATGTTTCTCGGGTACATTGTCAATCAACGAGGTATTGAAGCAAATCCTGAAAAGGTCAAAGCCCTATTAGGGTTGCGATCTCCAACGACGAAGAAAGAAGTACAGAGTCTCACAGGACGAGTAGTAGCACTCAACAGATTTGTATTGCGAGCAACTGATAGATGTCTCCCATTCTTCACAACGCTCCGAAAGACTTTTGAGTAGAATGATGAATGTGAGAAGGCCTTTCAAGACTTGAAGAAATACCTGGGAGCACCTCCACTGTTGTCCAGGCCGGTGATGGAAAAAATTATACTTGTATCTAGCAGTATCGGAGAATGCAGTTAGCTCGGCGTTGATCAGAGTGGAGAATGGAGTGCAAAAACTAATTTATTACACGAGTAAGGCCTTCCGAGGAGCAGAAATCAGATATCCGAGGCTGGAAAAATTAGCACTGGCGTTGATTGAGGCAAGTAGGAGCATGAGGCCATACTCCCAGGCTCATACCATAGTAGTATATACTGATATGCCGTTGAGGCAAGCCCTTCATAAACCAGAAAAATCAGGGAGATTGATGTATTGGGCAATAGAGCTCGATGAATATGATATAATTTATGAACCCAAATCATCGCTAAAAGGGCAGGATGTAGCAGATTTTATAGCAGAGTTCACCTATCCTGATACCCCCGAGGAGCAAAAGTTTCTCGCTGATCAACCTGTGGATGTTACAGAATCAATAGACACAAGCTCAGACCAACTTCGGTTGGTAAAAGGGCGAGTGGATGTTACAGGATCATCAATTTTTGAGCTCAGACCAACTCCGGTTGGTAAAAGGGCAAGAAAATATGATCGACGAGGAGCAAGAAATATCAGGGGAGGATGAAAGGAAGCAACAAATATTTCACCAAGGAACTCTTTCAGATCAGAAATTTGAAAACGAGTTACCTATATGGAGGCAATATGTAGATGGCTCATCTTGCATAACAAGCTGTGGGGCAGGGATCGTTTTGAACAGCCCGGACGAGGCCGACATGGAATACCCCCTACGATTCTAATTCAAAGCTTCCAATAATGAGGTTGAGTATGAGGCCATGATTGCAGGTCTTAATTTGGCAAAAATTATGGAGGCGCAGCAGGTTATTGTCTTCAGTGATTCTCAATTGATCGTAAGTTAAATGTTGGGAATATATGCAGCCAAAGGAGAATCAATGATTAGGTATCATGCAAAGGTGATGGAGTTGGTATCAGAATTTGTTGCTATTCAGCTGGTCAGAATACCAAGAATGGAGAATGCGAGAGTAGACGCCTTAGCTCGATTAGCATCAGCTACTCGTACCGAGCTACGAAGAACAATCCCAATTGAAGTTTTAGTTGGTCGGAGTATAGATGAAGATCTGACGATGAATTTTATTACCCTTGATTTATGACCATCTTGGATGGATCCCATCAGGGCATATATTGAGGAGGGAGAATTACCAATTGACAAGCTCGCAGCCAAGAAATTGAAGTTTAAAGCTGCTCGGTATGTATTAATTAACGGTATTCTATATAGACGAGGAATCATGGCAGGTTTGCAAAGATGTGTGCATCCCACCAAGGTGAAAGATTTGATTGAAGAGGTCCATGAATGGTCTTATGGAGACCATGTAGCAGGTCAGACACTTTTGCAAAGGATGATGACGCAGGGATACTACTGGCCAACGATGAGAGCTGATTGTATAGCCTATGCCAAGAAATGTGATAAGTGCCAGCGCTTTTCCTCCATCCTAAGAACTCCACAAGCATTTTTGACACCCATCACTTCCCCTTGGCCATTTTCCATGTGGGGAGTAGATTTGGTCGGGCCACTTCCAACGACCAAGGGAAGGTTCAAATACCTCGTCGTTGCAGTGGATTATTTTACTAAGTGGGTAGAAGCGGAGCCTCTCATTGATATGACGTACGAAAAGGTGTACCAATTTATCTAGAAGAATATCATCTGTCGATATGGTCTTACTCATGCCTTCATCACAGACCATGGAACACAATTTGACAACGAGGAGTTCGCTGCCTATTGCCATCAGTCCAATATCTTAAAGATCCACTCGGCACCAGGATATCCTCAAAGCAACGAACAGACTAAAGTGACGAACAGAACACTGGTAAATGGATTGAAGAAAAGACTAAGTGACGCAAAAGCAAACTGGATCAACGAGTTACAGTCAGTACTGTGGGCTTATCGTATTACTCCCCGAGCAGCAACTGGAGAATCACCATATATGCTGGCGTTTGGAAGTGAAGCTGTTATACCTGCTCCTTTTATTGAAAATTTTTCGGGGAATACTAGTGCTACACACACTACTCGGCAAAACTCGACAAAGCTCAGACTACTCAGTAAAAATATTCCTAAAAATGCCAACCTCGGTTGGTTAGGAAACAAAATATTCCTAAAAATGCCAACCTGTTTGGCTAGGAAACAAAATATTCCTAAAAATGCCAACCTGTTTGGCTAGGAAACAAAATATTCCTAAAAATGCCAACCTGTTTGGCTAGGAAACAAAATATTCCTAAAAATGCCAACCTCGGTTGGTTAGGAAACAAAATATTCCTAAAAATGCCAACCTGTTTGGCTAGGAAACAAAATATTCCTAAAAATGCCAACCTGTTTGGTTAGTAAACAAAATATTCCTAAAAATGCCAACCTGTTTGGTTAGGAAACAAAATATTTCTAAAAATGCCAACTTATGTTGGTTAGGAAGTACATATATTCTCGAAAATGCCAACTTATGTTGGTCGAGAGGTAAATATATTCTCGAAAATGCCAACTTATGTTGGTCGGGAGGTAAGATTATTCCAGAAAGCGCCAAAGTTGCTCGTAGAGGAAAAATCCACTAACTATGGCTGGTCGGGGATAAAAACCCACTAACTGTAGTTGGTCAAAAAGGAAAATTTACCGACCTTGGTTGGTCGGAAACATTTTATGAAAACGAGAAAGTGACCGAGCAACATTTTTGATACTCGTAACTTTTTTTACTAAGTTGGTCGACAAACAAAACATCATTTTTTATCAAATGGTTACCACAAATTCAAACTAGTCGACAATAAGTTGATCGACAAACAACACAATATTGTTATTTTTTTAACAGATACATATGTACAGATGTAAAGTATTTTACAAGACAATATCAATTAAGATTGCGAACAAAAATGAAAGTCTTTCATTAAAATAAAAAACAAAATACATCAGGAATGAAATACAAATTTATTACATCAATATTCCCATTCTATTGGTTTCTTCCCCTCTGCTTTTGAAACAGGTTCCTCGCCAGCAGGTGGATCATTTAAAGCAAGAGGAGAATTTATGAAGTTAAGATCTTTGAGCATCCTGATATTCATCACGGATGGTCGATCTAGGAGGTGCTCGATAAAGTATTTGTTCATTTGGGGGTTCTATTACAGATATATTTGTTCACTTGGTGGCACATTCTTATAACATCATGCAGTCGAGCACCAAATTCAACTTCACAAACTCACACGGAGGCGTATTCAGAAGTTCAGGAGGCATATTCAGGAGTTATTATGCACATACTATTGAAGTTCAGAAGTCAAATTTAGCATCTACAACACTGAGATCTTTACTACTACTATCCCGACCAATATTGAAGAAGAAGTTGTATGAAAATGTTTCGAAGTCCACCACTAGCTTGGTGCTAATCAGATTGAAGAGTTGGGTTCAAAAGCTATTATGTTACTCGACAAAGTATTCAGAGGATCATAAATCAGAAGAATCAAGCACGTGAAGTTATCATTAAGTTGCTCGGCACAGTCAGCAATTGGTCGGCTAGCCAAACCAATCAACATACTTGAAGATTATGACAAGCTACAAGATGCATACTATGGCATGGCTGCATCCAAATTCCCAGGGGTGATACATAGCACACGGAGTTGCTATAAAGAAAGATTAGCAACCATCGATCAACCTGCATCATGTGTCGTCCAGGAGATAACGCACTTTATGTTGAACAAATCAAGAAGGTAGATCAAGAATTTCACGAGCACCGAGCAACACTGCAGAATAAATACTCCATCCTTTCAAGTAAACAATCAAGCATGGAGCATTGGGGGCCCTTGTTAACTCAAAAATTCTCCATCTACGAGGACCAATCAGAAAAGGACACATGTCATCCTATGTGGCAATATTCGGCACCTGAGGAGAGTAGGTCGGAATCCGAGGAGAGTTGGTCGGCACCCAAGGAGTGTTAGTCGGCATCCGAGGAGAGTTGGTCGGCACCCGAAGAGTGTTAGTCGGCATCCGAGGAGAGTTGGTCGGCACCCGAGGAGTGTTAGTCGGCACCCGAGGAGAGTTGGTCGGCACCTGAGGAGTGATAGTCGGCACCCGAGGAGAGTTGGTCGGCATATCAACCAGGAAGATCAAAGGATAACTACGCATTTAATGTGCATTAATGAAGATGACAGCGCATTTAATGAGCCTTAATGTACATTTATACTGTATTAATAGATGACAACACATAGCATATCAAGCAATTTAATAATTAGATTCGTTGAATGTAGACATAAATGTCTACGTACAATGAATCTCTTTATCTCCCATCACTATAAATACATGTATCCCCTTAGCCAAAAGAGAGGAGACCCGAAGAGATCCAAGAGAACCTAGAAATACCATACACAAGATACACATCCTTTCTCTCTCTACACCTTATGGTGCTATTGTAAACCCCTGGGAATAAAATAACAGTGGACGTAGGCTTTATTCATAGCCGAACCACTTTAAAAACCTTTGTCTCTTATATGTTTGATGTGAATGTTTATCTTAATCTTCAATCTCATCCTCGTCATTTATCTGCGTCAACAATGTTGTTTATAAATATTACAAATATAGCAAATATTTAACTTTTCATATATCCAACACTATTGGGTGGAGAGTTAGAGAAAAATTCTACCGACCATACCATATATGACACCTTAATGAAACTGAGGAATATGAATGGGATGAGATCGATCAAAATAATTATGACGATCGTCTTATTGATTACATGTGTACAAAATAGTATTAAACAAAAACCCTAATCAATATCTCCAATAAAGCCACATATTTTTATTCTGAAAAAGATTTAAAATTTATGGTGACAGATGGAAAAAGACTTTTTTTCATAGATTTCCCTGTAAATTATGTAACTTCTCTTGAGAAAAAAACAGAGGTGAAGAAATTTCTGAAAAATGTCATGGACAAAAATAAATTAGAAGTTCCTTATGAGTTATTAAATGATGCTGAGGAGTATGAAGCAGCAAAGCTACATCCTCATAACCAAAGTCCAATTGATAGTATCTCATTGGAGACACTAAAATTGCAAATGCAATGGAGGGATAATCACATGTTTTTAGACCACAATGAACGACTGCACAAATCATTCAACACACGACACGTGACCTAGAAAAAACTAATACGAGGAAAAGCTAAAACAAAGAACCATTTTCCCTTTTGATAAATAGTATTTTACTTTAATAAAGTAAAAAACTTTATTAAAGCAAATAGTCTTTCTTTTAAGAAATGGATGATTCCCTTACTTTACTTTAATAAAGTAAAGCACATAGTACATTTCCTTTAAAAAGAAAAGGAACGGAAGAAACATTTTCTTATCTTTTATTTTTTTGCATTTTATGAAACTTTGGCATTCGGCATCAATATTGTAATATAAATAGGAAAACCCAGCATTAGAAAATGCATCAAAAAAAATTCTTCAACAACCATTGTTCAAAACCTATCCCTTCTACAATTGTAATATACAACCTTTGTATCTTGCTTTTGTAATTGGTATTAGAGCCTTGTAATAAAAGGTTAGTATTTATATACGTGTTGTTTCAAATTTACGTGTGCTATTTTTATGTGTTTATGTTAGTATTTACATATATATTCAGAGCCTTGTAATAAAAGGTTAGTATTTGTATATGCGTGATCTCATATTTATGTGTGCTGTTTTTTAAGTGTTTCTATTAGTATTTACATATATGTTACTTTGTTCTTGTGTAATCACAAATTAACATTATTGACAAACTAATGTTTTCATAAAACCCATATACCTGTTATTGTTTCAAAGCCCACATCCTATCTTTCACCATTAAAGCTGTTTGGTTAGCGTCAGGTGTTTAGGGAACTAGTTTTAGGCACCAGAAAAAAAATAATAGGAGGTCTTAGGTACCAGTGAAAACTGAAATGGAAGAACAAAATGTTGAAATTTTGTTACAATGTTTAGCTCCATGGTTAGATAAGGATGAGTCTATATATAATCATAATTTACATATAGAAAAAAGATCAGAAAACGATATTAGTAAAATTAGTTTTACCTTAAATATTATAGTTGATATTATGTATGGATGGATTAAGAAAATTGAAAAAGACAAATCATAAAGCAAAACTATGTAGAAAAGAAATTAAACTGTATCGAATTCAACTTAAACAAAATTGACCAAAAAATTATCCAACTAGGATCAGTCTCAAACCTAGACTTAAAAGAAGAAACAAAATAAAAAATAAAAAATATATTAACGAAAATAGATAATAATAATTAACCAGAACCAACTGGAATGAATCATCCAGGAGATAATGAGTTCCCTAGATTATATTACGGTACATAAGAAATTAAATCTCTTCAAACAGAAGAATTTAATTACACTGAATACATAAATGTTAGAGAGATACTAGACCATTGGAGACATTATATAAAGACCCAAATTTGGATATTTGAAAAAGAAATAAACTCATTGAACAAATACTAACCACGTATTTAGAACATGAGAAATTATTAAAATATTTTCAGTATGAAATAAACCAACATTCATTTGATGAAGAAGAAAATGATCCACCACATATGGTAAACACTATAAGTGATGAAAAAAGAAAAGCTGAAGAACCACTAAAAGAATTCCATAACATAGAGGAATTTGAAAAATTTATGCGAAACCCGATAATAGAAAAAGAATATTTTGGTAAAGTCGACAATATTTCTACAAGTGGAAGTAATACTTATACAAGTGGAATTAAAGAAGCGGAACCAAATCCTTTTTTCTTAAGGAGAGATGATCTAAATAAACAAATGTATCACAAAATATAATATATCTTGAACTCAGGCATATACCTTTTAAAGATCAAGAACAAACTATTCATGAATGGGCACAATCCATGTCTATACTCATCACAAATTATAAAAATACATGGTCTAATGATTTTTTTTAAGACTACTTAGCCCCAACACTTCAAGGTGATGTATTACAATGGTTACAAAAATAGAAAAAATCTGAAGAAGGAAAATAACAAAAAGTTGAACTTCCATAAAATTTCAAGACTTTTGATGAAATATTAAAAAATTTTGTCAGACTAATAAAAGAAATTATAATAGGATATACTAGAGAACCCAGAATCCAAGATGATGCAAGTTACATATTATCTAAACTAGAATTAAATAACATATGTCAATTTGAAGAATTTGTTGAACTATATAAAAAATATTATTTCAAGATCAATCCACCAGATAATAACTACTGGATGGACCAATTTTAGCAATTAAATTTATGCTAACATAATGAATAACAAAGATTGCAAGATGAAGATAGAATTCACATTATAATAATCAACTTACAAAACTTTGTTTAAAAATAGTATTATATTCATGAACAATTTTCTTCACAAATTTGCACACAATAATCTCATAAGCACTCGTATTATATTTTGACAGAATTTGGGTGCTCCAAAAGTTGAATTATCAATTGTTGAACCCGCGACCCTCAATATAGAAGAGTAGGAGTAAGAGTTATATTTAATGTGGATTTGTCATTTGATAAATTATGATAAAAATATTTACCTCTAAAAAACTGATTTTTATTATTGTCATATTCTTCTTCTGCTTGCCACATAAAATATGATTGGTACTTATTAAGTCTTGGGAAGAATTGGAGTACTTTTGGGGTTCTTTTATGATTTTTCTTGGATTGGGAGTTGTTGTTTGCCCAAAAAATAAATGTTGGTCTTGGGAATTGAATCCAGGGCATCTTGGTCCCTTGTAAACACTCCTACCATTAGGCCAACTTCCGTTTTTGTTGAAAATTTTACCTCTTTTAGTTTAAAATCTCAGTTCCTTTTTTACACTTTAATCCCCAAATCTGTAATTCCTTAACTAGCCTCCAATATTCATCATATATTCAGATTACCACTAAAATTCAAACATACAATATAATTAATTAAAATGAGGGCCATAAAGATTAAAAAATTACTATTTTGCCTTTATTTTCATTTTGGTCCTCACACTTCATATTTCAATCGTTTTCTCGAAATTCAACCAAATTTCAGATAGATCTTTATTTTACCAAGATAGCTACTTTAAAATTACTTTTAGGTTCACAAAGTTTTTAAAATTATGGTTTTACCCCTCGGGTTTCTGAAATTACATTTTTAGTTTGAATTTCTTTTAAACTTTATTTTCTTTCTTTATTACTAAAATGACTCTAAAAGCTTATTAGTTATGGTTAAATGAGAATAAAAAGATCAAATTTTGAGTAGAAAACATACAAAATTATGCACCTATCAGTTATGAAACCCATTAGAAGCCATTTACAACTCAATCTGCTCGCCCTGTCAGTTTTCATAAACATGTTTGGTTCAACCCACTTATGATCCACCTAAACATTTTGCATTCGAGTCACATATTTAAAACCTTTAATATTATTAGAATGAAGTAAATTTTTTTTGGAATCCCAAAGAACTCGAAAACGATGATGGTGGGAGTAAATTATTAATGTATGATATAAGTTGAAAGTCATGCTAAACTATAATAGTTTATATCGAGTTCATAATTATGCAAGCACATGATCGACACAAGTTTTGAAATCACTTACGCCCAAATTTCATGAATAGTCAAAGTCATAGAAGACTCCCATGTGTTAACCATTTGGAACAATTGAAGTTGATAACAAATAGGTCCGAACTCTTATGGATAGCTATTGATGGAGCTTTGGACTAACCTAAGCTCCCCTATAAATAGAAACCCGCTACTAATGAGAGAGGCATATGTAGTGTATCATCGAACAGTATTAAAACTCTACCAACCAGTTCTCTAAAGAAATATAGAGTAAATCTTAAACCCCGTGGACGTAGGCACATTGCTGAACCATGTACATATTATTTATGTGTGTGATTTTATTGCTCTCTTTGATATTTATTATTATTTGGATTGTATTCATTAGATACTTTTACCTATAGGAAATTACCACCTACAATTGGTGCAGTCTACGGGAACGATTTGAGTTCTTTGCAACTAGCTAATTTTGTAAAATATTTCACTCACCCAACCAAGATCATCAATATATCAATGACTAAGAGGGTCATCAGCACCCCGGTTATAGGGACCTGAAGGACTTTCCCCTTGACCATGACGATCACGATAACCATGAGGTCCATCAATCATAGCCTCCCCCTTAGAGAGTTAGATCTGAGATCGGTAATTATTACCAATCCTCTGATGCCTGCTACCATCCGTAGGAGGAGAAAAGAATGAATAGTGTTAAGATTGAGTGATCTAACTGGATCTCAAGGCTCATTGACAACTATGAGAAGCGCCTCAGAGATGAAAAGGATGCCAATAGGCAACCATATGAGTAGAATGTTGTGCTCTAGTGTTGCCTGTAGAAGTTAGAGAGGGAAGCTAATAATAAGAAGCACAAGTGTGAATACGGGTTCCAAACTCCTAGCCCCCAGGAGAGAAGAGATTGTAGCCTAGGAAGGAGCACTTTGTGATAGAAGGAATCATCTCCTCACGAGAGAACTCATGAGAGGAGGCCATGCTCTAACAAGCGATGAGGAAATAAAGAGCTTAGCAATTTCATCAGAAGAGAAGTTGATAGACACCTATCCTATCAAGGATCGTCCACGACTAAGGAACTCATAAGGAGAGACCTTTTCTACCAGATGAAGTCTACCTTTAGCGGGGATATTGAGAAGTTTGAGCCTTCTAAGAAGTTTAATCCCTCATATTTTACAATATATGATAGGAAGACTGACTACTACTCACGTTAGGCAATATTTCCAAGCGATATCCTTTGGAATAATAATAAAGAATTGATGTGAGGAATATTCCTCTCCACACGTAGAGACACTACCCAGAAGTGGTTTGAGAAGTTGCCTCACATATCGATTACTTCCTTCAAGCAGTTGGTCTAGGCCTTCACGATAAATTTATTACTAGAAGCACTCATCCTAAATGGATGGACTCAGTTTTGACAATGAAGATGAAGCCTTAGGAAACACTTCACAAGTATGCTAGAAGGTATTGGGAGGTGTACTATGAGGTGGAGGGTTGTACCGATCAGGTTATGGTGGCATAATTCAAGATTGGTCTGTCGAGCAGCTCCATGCTTTACCGGTCCCTCACCAAAAAGAGGCAATTATCATCGACGACCTTATGGAGAGAATCGAGAAGTATGCCAAGGTTGAAGGTACAATGATCAATGTTGGTCAGTAAGAAAATCTTTGGAAACATATAAATAACGGGGATAAGTAGGGGACAAGGAGGGGACAAACAAGAAAGGAGGGAGGAATTCAAATAGAAAATAGAAGGGGACTGAGAAGAAAAATCTCGAGAAAGTATTCAAAGCCATTAACAAAATTTTCTCTGCACCAATATGTAAGATCTTTTACAAGATCAGAGGTCAAAAATACTTTGAATGGATTGAGAAGATGTCTAGTGACCCCAATAATGGAAATCATTCACTAAAGTGTGCATATCATAAAGATCACGACGACGAGACTAAAAATTATAAGGCACTCAAGTATTACCTTGAGGAACTAGTTTTGGGTGGGTACCTAAGAAATTTTGTAGAAAAAAAGGAAGGTAAAGCACCTATCGTGCATGACCAGAGACCAGACAATGTCCTAGACGATGACATGGGACACGAGTTCATCTTAATCCATGGGGGTGCAAGACTATATAACGTCTTAGATGAATGTGAGGGTCATGAATTCACAGTGATTCATGGGGATAGGAACCCAAACTAGATCAAAGGGAATGAATTGAGTATGGAAGTTAATAAACTCACAATAGTCATGGAATCCTTTCAGATCGACCCAGCCAAGTCCATCGCGGGCAAATGTCGACAACCTAAAAATATTGATTATTCGAAGCATATTTTTTCACTGCCGACGATCTAGTTGGAGTAAGGACTCCCCATCATGATGCTCTCATAATCACTCTTAGGGGTTGAGAATTGGGATGTGGACAATCTATTGGTGGATCCGGGGATCTCCTAAAAAAGTAATGTATCTTAGAATGTTCAACCAGTTAAACCTGCGCATAGAATACCTACAAGAATCCACTGTGCCTCTGGTTGTATTTGCAGAAATGATGGATTTCCCCTGGGGAAGGTCATTCACCCCATTCGATCAAGAAGAATATCAAAGCTTATTGAGTTCCTTAGGGTAGATATATATTCCCCTAACAATGCCATCCTCTGCAGAGGTGGTTGCATGCAATGAGCGTTGTGTCATTTACTTACCACCAGAAACTAAAGTGCATCATCGAAAAGGGAGTCATGGAGATCCAAGGGAACCAACCCTTGACCCAATTTTTTTTATAGCTAACATCCAACCAAAATAGGAGAAGAATAGGGAAAAAGAAATGGATCCAAAGGGGGGTCCGTACCCTCCAAGTAGCAGTTGAAGTATAGGAGACCCAGTGTTGAGGAAATTAGGGTTGCCCCTGCCGATCGAGTTAGGCAACCTCTTAAAGAGGTAGTATTTGATGTCAATCAACCAGAGAAGAAATTCTTGATTGGAAGTTCACTTATTACAGAAGATAAAGATGAACTGATTATTTTCCTCAAAGTTAAACAGGATATTTTTGCTTGGCAACCATATGACATGCCAGGAATAGATCCAGAAGTAATGTGTCACATGCTCCACATGGATATATTACATCCACTAATAACTAAAAAATAGTGATGAACAACACCCAAGAAGGACAAAGCAACTGAGGATGAAGTAGTCAAGCTTCTGGAAGCGCAATCTATAAAAGACGTTCAATTCCCCAAGTCAATGTCAAACCTAATAATCTTGAAGAAAAATAACAAAAAATTGTGTAGACATTACTGATCTGAATCGTGTGTGCCTAAAGGATAGTTTTTATTTGCCCAAAATAGATCAGTTGGTCAACTCCACCGCTAACCATAAACATATGAGCTTCTTCGATGCCTACTCAAGCAACCAACGAATCCTACTGCTCGCCCCCAACCAGGAAAAGACTTCCTTCATCACCATACTAGAACTAGATTTCTACAAGGTGATGCCGTTAAGATTAAACAACACCAGATAAACTTATCAAATATTAGTGACAAAGATGTTCAAGCAGCAACTGGGAGATACAATAGAGGTGTACATAATAGACTTAGCAAAAAAATTTGAAGTTCTTCACTATTACATGATGAAGCTAAATGCTCATTTGGGGTGGAATCGAGGAAGTTCCATGTATACCTAGTCAGTCAAAGAGGAATCAAGGCAAGCCCCGACCATATTAAAGCCATCGAGAAGGTGAAGACCCCAATACAGTGTGCGATGTCCAAAACTTAATTGGAATGCTCTTTGTGCTCAACCGCTTCATCAAGACATTTCTTCCAAGCATTAAAGAAGGAAAGAAAGGAAATATAAAATCGAGAATGGATCAAGGCACCTGAAGAATTGAAAAACTATTTAAGCTGACGACCACTGTTGATTATCCCGAACAATGATGTACCTTTTCACTTGTATCTAGCAGTGTCTAACAATGTAATTAGCTCGACTCTAGTTTGGGAAAAGAGTAAGAGTCAGGATCCCGTTACTATGTGAGAAAATCCTTGATAAACACTGAGAAGAGGCATATGCTATTGGAGAAACTTGCATACGCACTAGTAACAGCCTTCATAAAGTTAGAACACTACTTTGAGGTGTACACTGCCATTTTTCTACACTATCATTATTCTAACTTCCTTCCCTCTGAAGGCAATGCTCAGGAAGGCCAATCTGTCTGGACGAATGTACAAATAATTGGTGGAACTCGAAAGGTTTGATATCCAGTTTCAGCTTAGGACCTCAGTCAAGGGTTAAGTCCTATCTGACTTCGTTGTTGAATTTTTTAGCGACCAATTACCAATCAAGACTAGCACCGGAAGCAAAGAGTTTGTCGAACAACAGATCGAGGACATGGGAAAGTGGAATCTTTATATTGATGGAGCCTCATATTAGAAGGGGGAGGAGTTAGGATTATGCTAGTATCCTCGGAGAAAATTATTCTTGAGCAGATAATTTTCTTGGGATTTGAATCTTCCAAAAATGAGGTACAATATGAGGAGATGATTGGCCGATTGAAGAAGGCTCTCTCCCTAGGCGCACACCAACTTGACATCTTTAATGACTCAAGGAAAGTATCAATTATATATCAAGAGACTATAACTCTAGGAATGAACTCATGGCTACATACTTTGAAGAAGCTCAGCACTTGATCGCTCAGTTCAAGACTGTATAAGTGCAACAGTTCCCAACGAGGAACAAAAGTCACACAGATGCGCTTGCCACACTAACTTCAGCTGTTAGGGGAGATATGAAATGAATGATTCAAGTAAGATTACCTTGATCGGACCAACATCAATAAAGGAAAAGTTGTTGAGCAAGACCTAAGTGGGGACCCGAGACAGATGGATTTGATAGTGTGTTATTTAAAAAAGGATGTCTTGATAGACAATCAAAAAGAGGCATATAAGATTTGAATGAAGCTTCTCTCTTTCAATTGTCGCCGAAATAGAAGCTTTATCATTGTTCTTTTTCAAGGTCTTATCTCTACTGTGTACATCCAGATGGCGTCGATAAGACTCTCTATGAGCTACACGAGGGAATATACAAAAGGAACGCTAGGGGAAGCTCATTAGTATTAAGTGTTGGAGCAACAGTCCAAGGGTCTATTGAATGTGCCTATAAATTGAACTACAAAGAAATTACACATACATGAAATCCTACCAGGCAAATTTAGGATTTACCTTTCGATATCTCTTTGATTTGATCTCGTGTTAGTATAAACAATATGTGATGCCATTTGATTAAGAACGCAGGCTCGATGCACCCCACGGTCTTCTACTGTATTCCTGATATGGACAGTCACGAGCAGTGTGTGGGATCTATCTCCGTGACCACCTACTCTTCTCACTTTTCCTCTATATTATCTCTCTTTCTCACAAATCCGAATTAGGGTCTTTTGAGTATCAAAGATCGACGATTGGCCTAAGAAAAACGAGCCTTAGGTGCATATATATATGCTACAGTAGGGACCCTTAGGAGAGATAAGGATGTAGCTCATAATGGGCCTGAGAAAACCTAATCCTTCCCGGATCCTAATCTCAATCCCTTAACTATAATTACTACCACTAAATAATTATAATTGTAACACCACTTCTTAACTCAAAATTTTATTTCGAGCTCCTTATTATTAATTACTTAATTCTCCCTAGGTAAGGTTACAAATACCCGTTAATAAAATAAATTACTCACAATTTATTTTATTAACTTCTTTAAGTCCTTTAACAGTCCAACTTAACTTATATGTAGTATCGAATTAATATAATCCACCTACCAGGTTTGACACATACAAAACTTATAAGCATCTCTCGTAGATTCCATCCATAAAAGACTTTCACCATATAATATTAACAATTACCCAATCTATCACGATTATTGATCAAATAATGAATCTCACCCGATAGGTTAAAGCATAAAATAACTAGTGCATGTGTCCATCAATCATATCCAGATTAAAAGCTTTATGTAAATATAATAATCACGAGGTTAACATTCTCTTATAAAACCAATATGGAGACACTGGCCTCAAGGGGATCCCATTCACTACACAAAGTGTGCTAGCACAAGAATTTGAAACTATATAGTTTCCCGTAATTGATAACTGACATTTTATGTGTCTGTCGTTGTTTTTAAAAGTCTAGTCTCAAAATCCCTTGAATACCCACAAAACTTGTTAAATAACTCGTATTGTAGTAAATATGGGTATCAATCCAACTTTCAAGTGGAAAACAAATAACATAAATGCTTGCAATTTTGTTTTTTTAAACCTTATATATATGTATATATTAAATAATTTCAAGGGAGAATTAAATAATTAATGCTACAAATCTGAAGTGACTAAATAACTAAAAATGACACCTAGCCGAGTGTGATAAATGTGAGAAGGTACAAGAGATGAGATTACATTGCATGATCAATTATTTTAATTTCTTAATTTATTGAATTTAAATATTTTGAGATAATATTAAATTCATAATCTAACTCTCGTTACAATTATAAATTGAATAGTATCTTTTTCAGAAAACTAATTCAAAAATGTCACACTATGAAAATCTAAGATTTATACTCTTTTTTTTTTATAAATTACCTGCTAAGATCAATTTAATAAAAATTGTATGAATCCTCAAATTTCAACACCGACTTAACATTCTAATTTTAGGAAAAAACTATCTCTAGTTCGATTTTAAAATCAAATATTAAAACAAAATTAATTTACTATCTCTCGATACATAAATTAATTAGTGACAATTCAGAATTAATTTTTCTAGAAATATAACAGTCGACAAAATTACTTAATTAAATTAACATCCTACGCGATTTCATCCCACCCCTTTAACGGGGTGTTTAGCCTAACATTCTCATGCGTGCATAAACAACAATCAATAACATGTCAAGAGTTGTGGGCTAAGGTTGGGTTTCCATGGAGGTCGGGTGGAGGGCTGTTCGGAGGTTGGGTTGGTTTAGTCGAGCAGTCGGTGTACAAGTTTGGCACTGTGGTGAGGTTGACGGCGAGAAGCTTTAAGGGCAGGTATTCAGGTGGGTTAAATCTCGCAGAAAATGGATGCTAGGAGGTCAGATTTTAGATGGGTAAAGTCGCCGACAATGGGTTGATAAGACCATGGGTTTGGTCGATTTTTGGTTGGTTCGGGTAAAAGGGTCTGGGTAAGGCTATGGAGGTTAATTTCCTAATGGGTTAAGGTTAACAAGTGAGTCAATTTGGTTTAGGTTAAACCGATTTTAGTTTGGGTGTAGGAGAGTGAGTGAGGTGGAAGAAGGGATTAGGTGGGTGTGTGGTGAATGAGTTGTAGGGTGTGAGTGAGTGTTTAAATTGTACTTAAATAATAAAAAATGCAACTAATCCTAATATTTAAGAGTCAACTAAAAAGTTTATAAAACTAAATAAAATCTATTAAAATTAAATGCTCAAAATTAAAAATCCTAACCTATATAAAAAAAAAATTTACAAGTCTAAAAATAAATAAAATAAAAAAATCTAATATCTATTAAAACTAAAACATTAAATCTCTAACCTAAAAATAAAAGACTCAATTAAAAGAAATACAATACAATAATAATAATAATAATTATAGAATAAAATAAAATAAAATAAATTAAAGAACAAACCTTAATAAAATAGGCACCCCTATATAAAAAAACACTAGACGCAACTAACGGACACTAATATATATAGTTGTACGCACTCAAATTTAATATAAAATTATTCTTAAAAATTATATCCGACTCAAAATTAAAAATCTAAAAACTCAAAGTGTATAAACTAAACACACACAAGGCTCGGGAGATGGCTTGGACTCGATTTAGGCTTAGGCTTGGTTCAGAACTGGGCTCAGGATATCAAAACACATCTGGACAAGCTCAAACATAACTTCTGTCTTCATGGTGCTTTGATTTTCTTCATTCCATGCTTTTGACCGCTACTTTGTCGAAATTTACTTGATTTAGCACAATTTGATGTTGCGACTGCCGATTGACCTGCAATATAGATAAATATGAACATAAGGCCATTTTTATTGAGACCGAGCTACTAAAATGCACGCATTTGGGGAATAAATTAGACACTTTTGGGTGCTTATCACACCACCTCCAAACAGAACATTGCTAGTCCTCGAGAAAATATAGAGAGAAATAGAGATAAATGACCAAACGTGTGGCATTTTTTTAGGCACTTGCGATTGAACTTAGCATGTGCAACAAGCCGTTAAACCTGTAGATTTTCCTATAGGACGAGTGGTGTCTCGTGAGGGTTTGTAGTGAATATACCCACAAAATTTAATTTTTTTTAAATTAAAAGCCAATTTCTTATTTGAAGATGAAAATCTATACAACTCAACTAAAAAGACATCAAGGAACACCATGTTCAATTATCAAAGTGTGGAATATAATTACTTAATACTAAAAGCGTAATCTTTCCTAAAACTCAGCATGTGTTAGTGTGAAATAATCTTAAGTATCATTAGAATAATTATTAGATTGCTTTTATAAAATCAATGCTTTGACTTCAATTCTCACTAGCTATATCTTTCTGAATTGAACTCTAAGAGAATCAAGTAATTGTTTATCTCTAGTGTGTGAGAAGGTGAGTAAATGTAAACAAGGTCAAACGTCTCACACACATATAAAAAATTACAGATACATGAAAGAAATTGATCTCTTGAGGGAATGCTAACCACTATGTTGAGAATGTCGAGTTATTCACCATATAGACTTCTCGTTTGCCCAAACACCTTACCAAGGACGAAAAATGGGATTTATGTAAGGCATGAAATGAAAATAATATGATGGTAGGGTATTTTAGAAGAGTGGAACACAATTTGAGTGACTAATGTCTTCATCTTTTGAATTTATGATCACTTTCTTTCTTTTTCTTCTTTTTTATTTTTTCTCTGCTTTTTTTTTTCTATTTTTTTGTTTGTTTTTCTCTTTTTTTCTTTTTTTATTGCGATGCATTTTTCTTTTCACAACACAAATGAAGACAATTTAAATTGACAATTCCAAACATTTTTTTTCTTCTAAAAAACGATGTAGTGGTGGGAAATGATATATGGATGATGTTTAGAATATATCTGGACAAGGGGAATATGGATAAATAATGTGATATTAAAAAATGGTAAGTGTATGGTAAAATCAGTTTAGTGCTCGGGACAAACTACAAGACACATGTTTCTTACAACTCGAAAGTGATGTCATTCTCAGTTATTATGCCAAAATTGAAAAATAATGAGACCATTCAACAACTAAGTGCAGTACCTGAAGAAAATTGAGTCAATTTGTGACTCATAGATTATGTAAAAACCCTAAAAAAGGTGAAAGGCTCAAATCTCACGGGTTTAAAGTCTCCACTAGTGATCTTTTTAGGCCCTCTTAAGAATGTTGTTACTCTTCAACTTTTGATTGTAAAATATGATATTGCAGTTTTGCCGAGTTTAGAAATTCATAATGCAAGTACGCTTTAAGAGGTACTAATTAATTTTATGGTAAAAACGTAATTTTAGGGTCGAACAAGGGTATTCTGAGACTTTTAAAAGAGGGATGATAGACAATTCATGTCATAAAATTTAAACTGCACCAAAAAGTTAAAATGATTTGTTTCTGATTTTTTTTCAAAAGAGGTATGATTTTGATAAATTTCCCACCCCCAAACAAAAGAGAACATTGTCCTCGATATTTAAAACTACATAATAAAATAAAAAGCACAAGGGAGGAAAGATATTACCATAATTGACTGCTAGTGAAAATGGACCGCATGATGGAAGCAGAGGTGGAACCAGAAGAAAAAATACGACACAAAACTATGTACAAGTCTATAAAGCATGTGAAAATCATTGGGGGAGGATAGAACACCTGCCCCAAATAGGATAAGACTCATATTCAGAAACAAGATATAATGGGTTGCCTCTAGATAGCCCTAAGTTTAACGTCTTCAGCTAGACCAAATAGAACTCATCCCAAAACAAGATAGAAACTAGGATAGTCTGGGGTGAAAAAAAGGGTTCGAGTGATGGGAATCACCACCAAACAAGACTGAAAAGTCAGTCCTGTTGGATAAAGGATACAAGGACAACACGGGTGTATGGAAAAGTGCTTCACATGATGCAAAGCATCGGTGGATCAAGGGTGGGTGCACTACACCAAAAATGCTGTTTTATAAGTGTTTTAAACACTTACAAATCAAACAGTAACGATTTAAACTATTATAAAACAATGGATTATAATTTTTTTGTAACTTTTTAAAACACTTACAAATGGAAATTAGTAACGGTGCAATCGGTGAATATTCACATAATTAACCAATTTTAAGTGTTTAAAGCCGTTGGAATTTTATAAGTGTTTAAAACCATTACTGTTTGGCATTTTATATGTGTTTAAAACCATTACTGTTTTGAATTTTATAAGTGTTTAAAACCGTTATTATTTTCAGATTTATTACTATTTAAAACCGTTACAGATATTGATATAAATTAAAAAAAAATATGTGATTAGAAACACCTCATCCAAATATATAAACTCTCAAGCCGCGGTATTGTAACAAATAACGTATGATAGGAAAATCCTACAATTATTTCAAATTGGATTGACTTTCCCTTTTATAAGATAAGTAAGACTTATTTATAATTTCCAAATACGTTACAAATCATAAATTTTTGTTTAAACTTTAAACTACAATAACATGTTATTAATGAAAGGGATAACTATAGTCTTCCTATAGCAGTCTGTGGTTGTCAAAATCTGAGTCTTCCTAGCACACATTCCAGATGCCATTAACATGGTTGTTGCTTCTTCTCCCTCGAGAGCACTGATTCAGTTATAATAACAACATGAACTAAATATATTCATTTTTTTTTTAAAATTATCTATTTTGATAAGTCCACTTAAGGGAATTAAGAACTAAAGGAGGACATACCCGATCTCCTCTGCAACCATAGTTGTAGGAATTCCATAATGCCCATATTCAAAACTTACACGTCTTTTCTCCTAGAATAAGATTAAAAAATAAGGTGATTTACCATAGTTTTCTCATAATTGAATCACTAAGGCAACACATTAATTAATGTCACGATGGAAATGCAACCAAATATATAGTCAGTCAATTTGTTTCTCAAAGGTTGACATTTGGTATTTCTAAATTAGCAAATGAAAAGAATGAGGATATTAAATTCCACCATGATTCATTCCTTGAAGTCAATGAGTTCAGCAGTTTTATTGAAGAAGTAAGGAGATGTATTAAATACTGGGATAGTTATTGCATCTATAAAAATACCTTCTTTGCTACAAACACTCGTTAATTCCTCAACCCCTCTTTGCTCGGGTAAATAATTCGTCCTATGATCTTGCGACATTTGTACTGCAACTCCTTTCCTGGAGAGAACTGCACGACATTCGCCCGCATTAGAGCTGATAAAAAATTGTACAACTTATTATTGTAAGACATATATATCTCAGCATATATCAAGTTAGCAACTGATAGCACAAAATTGGATTAGTTCAACTCATAATAAAAAAAGTCATATAAAGACATTTAAGTAATGTTAACATTCTTTAAAAATATTATTACTTTTCATGGAAGATCCATTAAAAAACACAGTGATAAAGGAAGATCACATGAGAACTGAACTCCCATCACTACCATTAAAAACAAATAAATAAAAGTAGAAGAATTGTAACTATTCATTCAGAAATTACAGAGTAGGATACCCTTAGACTTTGCATGTACTTAAAGTCGCATATCACATCGACTCAAAACTCAGTGCAAATAGTGTAATCAATCAAACATCTCAACTACCATATGGTTTAAAAAGTACATCAGCTAGTTATGATACAGATTTAATCTAAGATGCAAAGTTTTAATATTCTTGATCTGTTATAAAAGTAAAGCCATTATGTAATTATTTAGCGAGAGAGTTAACTAACCAAATGTCAAGAAATATAACAATTGATCGAAGGAGTTCCATTTGAAGAAAGCGTGCAAATTGGGTTAGATTAATAATACCATGGATTGATCTTTGTTTTCTTTACACATTTTTTCGAATGCAGTTTTATTTGCAACGGTGATCTTTGTTTGTACTTTGCCCATGGGGGGTTAGCTTCTATTTTTAGAAAATCAGGAATTTAAGCGTCGAAAAGAATAAGAGGGACTAAAGAGTAAAGCCCACATAAATAATAGTTCACCTAGAATCAAACGATATCTAAAGCTGAAATGACGGAATGAATCCAGCAGCTGAACTAGTGATAATGGCAAGATACATGTTCATGGATTTTACCACCGCAAAACAATTCCATTTTACATACCTAATTACCAAAATGTATTGCTACAAATAAGCACAGAAAACTGAACGGGAAGAGATAATTAAATGCATAATTTGAACTATTTTCAAATGAAAAAACTCATGCCTGCAAAATCAGAAAACTATACATAAATAAACAAGCGTGAATTACACTGAACTATAGCAGTTAATGTATTTCTCCCAATATAAAAAAAAATGACAACTGCCCCTAAAATATTGAATCGTGACAAATAACACATTTTCGCTAGAATATGTAAAATTTTGATGTAGAACATCAAGTTTATATCAACTTTATTCAATAGTTTAGGGGGTATTTTATCTTGTTTTTAAGATTAAGGAGTGATTCATAAAGCTGCTATATAGTTCAGGGGGAGTTGATATAATTTAGCCAATAAACAAATACAATTAGAACCCTAACACCTGAAGTGATATTTCCCCAGAGTGCAAGTGTACTCAGCCACGAGGGCTATAATTTAACAAAGAAGAATTTATAACAATGTGCTCAGTTAACTTATACTGTTCAAATTTTAACACAAATTTGTTCAAAGCCTGTAATCATAGTACAGTCAAGAATATTCTTAGCCGCATAACAAAAATAAAAGGATAAGATGCCTATCCTTAGATAAAACAGGTGTCTCCCAGTTGCCTAGTATAATTTTTTAAGGCTTTGCAACCTGCAACATTAAGAGAACTTCAATTAGATCTCACAAATATCCCATTTTTACATCAGTCATGTGTTAGATAGCGTTACAACTGAAAAACAAATAGCCTAGTCAAATTTTGGGACATTATCAGTAAAGATTTCAATGGAGTTAAAACTGAAACCAAAGAGGCTATACAGATTTCGAACACCATTAATCAAATAATTCAAAGCTTCTACAAAAAAAATTAAAAAAAAGAAAAAACTCACTTGTGATAAACTGCCTGTAGCCAAAGTATGACCTACTCGCTTAACATGTACAAATAATCATGAATAATAAGTCCAACTTAGCTCAAGCAAAGGCGGTGTTCAAGGAACTCGATCTTCCGTGAGTGACTTGTGGGATTCCCAAGAGCATACGATTGGAAAATGAAAAAATTGACAAGTAACAAATGCTTAACCTTTGCAAGTAACTAAGAGAAACACAAGTAAAAAAGGTAATAGTAAGTCCAGCTTAGCTCAAACAAAGTAAACTAACCAAAGATCACCGTTCCAGCTTTTCTTCATTTTCTTATCATCTTTGTTCAATCCCAATAACGCCCATCTCTTTTTCCTACTACTGATCCCACAACCATTACACAGTGACTGCACACACAAAACCACATCATCACAACCTAAATAAGTCATATAAAAGATTTATTGTGGGTGTCAAATAAATAATGAAATATTACCTTAGGCCCAGCTGGACCACCTTTCCACAAAGGCGGTTTAGTTGTTCCACAATCAACACATGTTTTAAGCTGCCCTTCCACGATTTTGCAACTAATCATTCCTTTAGAGTCCGATCCCTGTACAAGAAAATCAAATCAATAATCACATAAACAAAAAATATTGATTACAAAATAAAACGAAACTAAACATTGACAAGTGATCACTTACTTTGAAGTCTGAATGAGTATATATACATCCATTAAGAGGTTCATTCAACATAAAAGTAAACATATTTTTCCCATTCAGACTTCAGATTTCAAATTTAGACTTAATATTGAGATGAAAAAACAAACGCAATCTTAGTAACAAAAACCCCAGTTGGAATCATTTTTTAAAATTTAATCTACTAAAAAGCATGAGCCTTCATAGTTCTCATAATAAATATTAACAAACTGCATGTGCTTTATAACAAGTATCTGGCAATAAATTTTTAATAGGTGAGCATATTTAGATTAATGTCATAAACTCTAACCAAAGAATCAATCTTTTATTCAAACAAGTTGAATGATGATCAATAAACTTGCCAATTGCAACGTGGTCAGGTTTATGTACTCTTATGGCGGCCATAAATCCTTTCTACAATGAAATATATTTCCAGTAATCATATCCACTAATTTTTATTCTTATCTATCGATATATATAAACTGCCCCAAAATACCAAATTCAATATATAAAAAGCCTCAAAACATAGTCCAATTCCTCCACTCTGTCATACATATACTAAAACCTGGCTCCAACTTCAAAACAAAAATGTTAGAGCCATTATTGAATAATGCACAATTCCACCATATAATTCATTGAAAAGAGTATAGTTTCATGCATTCACTTGCATAGTCTTAAATATGTACCCTTTATAATAATTTACATTCCCTTCCCAGTTATTTTTCTTAGAACAAATTCTATGTACAAAAATTACTCTTGTCCAATAAGGCAGCAATAATTAACAATGATAGATCTGATTCGACAATCAAAAGGAACTCCAAATGCTCATTAAACAAAGCTCTACTTAGACACAAATTTTAAATCACGCTCGATATGCAGTAATCTAGTGAGAAAATTTTACAATGTTCAGAAGGTTGTTTGAGTTATTCAAGAAATTTGACAAAACTAATTGACCACATAATTCAGAATGCTAATCATTAATGGTTTGAATCTCAAAGGATATTGGATTTATTTTCTTGTTCAGATATCCCTATAAGCTAGTCTAGCACCTTAATTTCTCTTATTCTTAAGACTAATAATCCAACTTATATGAAAACACTTGTGCAGTGAGTGACTTGGTTTATCTCCGGTTACAACCTTATATACAGACACTTGTAGCTCTTAGATGTAATATAAATCTAACATCGCATCATATCAACAGTAGTTCTAGTTAGTTCTAGTACAATACAAAACATATAGATATCAAAAGTAGTGATTAACTGTGTATATACATGTATATATATTCATATTGGGGGGGGGGGGATGGTGGTGTAAGAATATATTGGTTACCTTTGATAGGAAACTCCTCAAATCTTGTTACCTGTTTTGAACAGCTCTCGAGTGCTGAAGATGTACTTGTCATGAACTATATGCATAGGTTCAGAAGATATTTGAACCAAGTCAACTGGGATGTATCGGTAATTAATCAATTCAATATGAAATAATTAAAACAGTGGTAATTAATCAAAACAGTGTCAATTAATTACATCAGTAGATGCTTACTTTTCTATGAGGACATCAACCAGGTCTTCCTACTATCCGCTAAATCTTTAAACCTCTTCCCACCTCCTTTATCTGGGCTTGGTACCGACAATGAAAAATATATATTTGCATTGGCGGAGTTAAAAAAGTTTTAGCTATTAAAGATAGTTAAAGATCAAAACATGCCCATAACCTAATAACACAAAAGACATACAACCCATTATGGAAAGTTCCTAACAAAAATATAATACAACAACATTTAGCATAAACCGTTAAAATCCATAATTACAAAGTCCATATCAAAAAAATAAAAATTGGAAATCATTAAACACGCGTGACAAGTGCTTTCGGCCACATAACCCAGCTCCTAGTACCAACGTCTCTCAAATCCTCACCTCCACCCTGTTGGCCCAAGTAAAGACCAACACTGAGGTTAAATATCGTGTCTAGTATCACTACTACCTCTTGCTCATAATCAACAATGTGCAAGTGCAATTTTTCCCGAACAGTCGCGTTTATCGTTCCCTTAGCAATTACCTTACCATTCACACCTTTAATCTCACATGACACACCATCTTCTAGTCCACATCGTGTTGCATTAGATAAAGCAAAGGCTATATATATGGCATTTTCTCCATTTATGAGGTTGGGGTGATGCTTCCCCATATTAGACTTTACAAATGTAGCCAAGTCAGCAAGTGTGTTCTCCATGCCTTTCATAAATTCTTCCATTGCGTTCAATCGACCTTTCGTACATTCATTTTCAGTTTTTCGGTTCGAAGCAGGGCAAGGGCTGTCATGGAAGCTTTAATAGATGATAGTGACACTAAAGACCCTATAACTCGAGTGCGTGCCCTTTTGTCTATGCCAAATACTCGGGACAAGGCATCAGTTTGCAACGATTGGAATTGGTCAATACCCTTTTCTTTAGGCTCGACATTCTTTTCTTTCACCTTCTCTTACAATAAATTATGTAATAAAAATATTAGCAAATCATTGAACATAACTAATCATATACTTTATATTATCAAATCATTAATGTTTGCAAGAACTTACCATGCTTGAAGCAATGCTATCCGGGACTGTCCCATTTTTCCTAGAGTGCTATACACACATCAATACGTGTGATATTGGCATTAGGATTGATGTCAGAGTTGTCATCATTAGGATTAGATTTGGCATCTGGCTTATCGACCTTTTTCTTTTCCTACAAATATAAATTCACCAATTAGAGAATATTAGATTAAAAGAATACAATTCACCGATTAGAAAATATTCAATTACAAAAAAATAATTCATCGAGAAAGAATACCAAGTTTGAAAAAAAGGTATACTTACAAGTTTGTATCGGACTTGGGCCTGACCATTGCGCCCACTAGTGTGAGTAGCCCCAATTTTAGATCTATTGGATTTCCCTAATTCGCTTTTCTTTCTGGAAACTTCCGTACCCTTATTCTCCACGAACTCCCTCCACTGCTCCGGCTTAACACAGGGAGGTACATTCGCCAACCTTTCTGCATCTGTTGTATACTTCATGTCATATAACCTCCTTAACTTGGATTTCCATGACTTGTATTTAGAGGCCATGATTTTAAAACATTGTTGCTTATGAGATGATGGAAGATCATATCTTGCCTGGTATGAAGACACATTATCTAGCTTTTAGGATATGAGATAATTCATAAAGAGAAAGAACAGATAAATACATATATTATTGATGTTTTACCAATATCTCAATCCAAACATCATCTTTGTAGTTGACTGGAACTTTACGCCAATGACCGTATGCAATTGGAACATTAGCAAGAACTATCTTCCCAAGTCGAGACATATATAGACCTTTTTTCTCACCCACCACTTGATTATCCTCATCGATAGTAACTATTTCTTTTGCATCACTACCTTCGATAGACATCGAATAATGCTTCAAAACAACTAAACCATATATATCAATGTGGAAAGCAGGACAAAAAAATTAAAATAAGAATTTTAAAAAATCATCACTACCATTATATACCCAACATATAAATCACTATTAAGCATCACCATGATCCCAACATATGTATTATAAAAGGTGCTTTAACATCAATTGAAACCTGATAATAACAAAATTTGTAATATAGAAAGGGTTGTTTCAACAAACAGGAGTCTATGATGAATAACAAAAGATGTCTGCATATGAACAAACTCAATTTAAGCAAATAAAACACTCAAGAAATGAAAACACTAGTAAACAGGTCCAAAAAGCCATATATGTTCAGTCAACATTGAGCAAATCCTTTAGTTTGACATTGTCCTCAAGAATGGATTGATAAACGATCGAAACCTCAACGTCATCCACCATTGTCGTCAATCTCTTTGGAGTATGCAAAATAATGGACCATCCCTCATTTAAAAAATCCTTGGCATAAAATACTTGAGCTACTTCAGAGGCAAGAATGATCGGTTCATCATCAATTCTCTCTTTACTCTTTAGCTTACTTAAGTTAACCATAATTATCTTTGTTGAGGATAAACTTTGTAGCCATTAATCTTGTCCTCGACTTTCACCCAATCACAATAAAATACGACTATCTTAAAATACGTATAGTCCGACTCAAATATGTCACGAATAATTCCATAATACGTTGTCTTCGCTTATTTATAAATGGTATCTTTCCCGCTTGATCTGAACTTAGTGATGGACTTTATAAACTCACCGTTATTTTGTGTTACCCAACGTTCGTCATATTCCCATGTAGAAAATTCAAACCCATTGGAATGATACTTCTTATATGATTATGCATCATATTTTGGCCCGTTGGCTAACCGCCACAACATTGAATTAGTTGATCCATTTTTAAGTAGCTACAAAATATGATGACAAAAAAGTATACTGAAATATAAAAAGACAAAACCAAATGTTTTCATACAGTTGACTTAAGTACGGACCTCCTTAATCAACCATGGAACAAAACCCTCATTTTTTTCCTTAATTGTACCCCCCTTTCGATTACGCCCAAAGGTAGATTCCCAATAAAGATCATACTTCCTACACCCAATAAAAAAACATTTAAACATATGATACATGTTAACTTAAATAAAAAAAACATAACCAAAACTAATATACTCACATTTTCCATTCATCCACTTCATCATGTTGTTCCAATACCCATTTTCGAGCTTGTTCAAATTGCACCGTGGTTAACTTCACTTTCTTCCCTTCTACTAAAGGTCCCTCATCGGTGCATTCATCGTCTTCATCAAGAAAAGATTCATGCGTATACTTGTGGTTTCCTTAACATGGGTTTGGCATGTACTCTATGCAATAAAGAGTTGATTCTTCTACAATGTATTTCTCAGCAATGCCCCCTTCAATATACCTCTTGTTGCCAACGTACTTATTGTAATTTTTCATCAACCTATACCTCAAAAGCATAATGAAAACTAATAAATATATATTATATCATACTATTTATCTAAAAAACATTATCACGCGTAATTCGCTTAACTCTCAAAAGGATACATCCATCTAAATCTGACCGGGCCACATTTTAGTGCTTCCTCAGCTAAATGTATGATGAGGTGGATTGTTACAACGAAAAATGTGGGTGGAAAATACTTCTCTAAAACACATATAGCCTCAAACATTGCCTTTTTAGCTAAATCAAGAACATCCCTCCTTATCACCTTGGCGCACAACACATTAAAAAACATGCTTAACCGCTGAATAAAAACTAACAAATCCTTGTGCTCTGCATAAGCATTTTTAAGCAAAATCGAAAGCAAATGTTTCATAATCACATGATAATCATGCGATTTCAGTCCCTTCAACTCGAACGGTTCGAAAGTCACATTCTTACTCAAGTTAGAAGAAAAATCCTTTGATAATTTTAACTCCTTTAAGGTACGAAAGAACCAATCTTTTTCTTCTTTACCTAAAGTGAATGCAGCTGCAGGTTTAACAGTTTTGCCATATTCATCTACGGTCAACCATAACTATTTTCTATCCCCATCGCCTCCATATCTTTACGTGCATTGGTTCTGTCTTTTGATTTATCTTTCAAGTAAAAAATAGTTGATAGAAGATGATCGGTGACATTCTTCTCAATATGCATAACATCTAAATTATGTCGAACATCACGCTCTTTCCAATACGGGAAATCAAATAAATGGGCCTTCAAGACCATGGAGTTGTGATATTTGTATCCGCACAATCATTGTTGTCCCCATTTTGTTTCCTTTTCTTTTTAATTTTTTGTTTACCAATTTTTGACTTAATGCATGCTACTTTCTATTCAATCTCAGTGCTAGAAAACCTTTGTGGAGCTTTGTGATCCTCAACATTGCTGGTAAAGTTGTGTTTGTGCAACCAAAATTATTGATTGTGTGGAAGGAATCTTCGATGACCCTGGTAGCAAATTTTCCTACTATTTCCAAGATGTTATGAGTCGAATTCTTTCGCTCAAAGTGGACAAGCTTTCTAACCATGAACAGTGCACCCAAACAAAGTGCCATATGTAGAAAAGTCATGAATTTCCCACAATAACATAGCTCTCAGTGTAAAATTAGCTTTGGTGTGGGAGTTATATGCCATTACACCTTTGAACCATAATTATTTTAACTCATCTACAATAGGTTCGATATAAACATCTATGTACTTAACTAGTGCATTCGGCCCAAATATCAAAATTGACAACATGGAAAACTCTCTTTACATACACAAAGACGGCTTCATATTTAAAGGTGCAACAATGACATGCCAATAACTATAACTGGTGCTGAGATTATCGTATGGATTAAAACCATCTGTAGCTATAGCAAGACGAACATTACATGATGTAGCAGCAAAGTCAGGCCATTTCGTATTTGCGAACTTCCAAGATGATGAATCAAAGGGATGATGCATAATATTTATAATGGATTTCTATCGAGCATGCCAAGTCATTTCATTTGCAATTGATGGTATACTAAACAATCTCTTCGGCCTTGGAATCAATAAAAAATGCCTCACTGTCTTTCGGGGTACTTTACCCTCCCCATTTAAACTAAACTGATATCTTGATAAGTTGCATATTGGGCATTTCTCCTTCTTTGCATGTTCCTTTCGGTATGAGATACAATCATTTTGGCATGCATGAATGATATTATAATCCATACTAGCTTCTTTAATTATATTCTTCATATCTGGATATTTTGTTGGTGTTGAATTTTCTTTGGGCAAAAGCTCCTTAAATAAACTCAAGATATCGGTTAAACTATTGTCTGACAAACCATGGCTTGTCTTTATGTTATTCAATTTAACAAGAAAATACAATGTTGTGTGTTTCTCGATACATGACGAATACAATGGCTCACTCGCCTTACCATGCATATACATGTATTTCAGCTCCGCGGGGGTTTGAGAACCATTTTCACCACCTTCGTCTCTACCAATGGGATTTGTCGAATGATTAACATTTCAATTAAACATTTCAAATGCATTATAAACAAATTCCTCCATCCTTGGATATTCAGGCATGTCATCATTTTGTTCAACATCTTCCTCAGTTGAACGTTCATTCCTCTCGACATATTGCTTTTCCCCATGTAAATTCCAAAATGTGTATGAATGCAAGATTCCATGACGAAGCGAATGAATATGAATATCTTCGAGGTCGAGCAATTTTCCATTCTAACATTTACAACATGGACATGCAGACATAGTTTATCCACGACCATTTTTCCTCGCAAAATCGATAAATGTAGAGACCCCATTTATATATTGTGGTGTTCCTCTATCACATTCTTTAATCCATTATTTATAAAGTTGTGACGCCATTCTACAAGTCATACAAATTTAATGGCAAATAAATATTAATTGACATATTTGATAAAAGTTATAAAGTGCTAAAAATAACACAATTAAAGGCCTGTTTGGTCTATGTTTCGGCTGTTTTCTGTGTTTAAAACCTAAAACTAGTAGAATATGCGTTTATTTTTTTAAAACTCTTTGCTTAATACTATTTGATTTGATTTAGTATCAACTCCTATTTGATTATCTCATCTTAAAAAAAACACTCTAACGAAATATATTATAGGTAGTATTTTTGTACCTATATTTGAGAAGAGGAACCTCCTTAGAACAAAGATGAAACGTGATGAGATCAAAGATGATCGAAAAAATTCCTGAGATCAAAGATCGACCTGAAATAAGTAACAAAAGATAAGTAAGCATAATACCTATAAATAAAATACGAGAAATTAATCAGCTTCGTCGATTTAAACAAAATTAAAAAAAAATATTGAGTGCTTTTAATTTTTAAACTGATGAAAAAAAAGCAGCATGATTTTAACTCTTTAAACAAAATTAAAAGTTAAAATTAGATGAAAAAAGTCTTGAGTCTCACGAGAAGAATAGATTTTAAGAGATGAAAAAAATTTCTTCACAAAATTTCTTCAGTCTTGAGATCGAATTTCTCTAAAAATTTTTTTCACATAATTTATTCTTCTTGAAAAAAACAGATGGATACCTCTTCCGATGAATACCTCTTCTGATGGAAAACAAACAGATGCAAAAAAAACTCTACCGATTTGATATTTGTGTTTATCTGAAGAAAAAAAAACAAAATCAGATGAATCTAACTATTCAGGGGAACAATCTTACTATTCAGGGATACACGTGAGTGTGAGGGTTTACCAAAGAGGTCGAATACCTTTTTTGAGTGTGAGGGTTTGTCGAAGCCGAAGCTAAAGACGCCTGAAACCGAAGACGAAAGACGCCTGAGACCGAAGACCTAAACTGAGGCGAGAATGGGATACACGTGAATGGGATACACGTGAATGGGAAAATACAATAGAGGTTCTATAAAGCGGGAATGGAAAAATACAATAGAGGGAAAGGATTTTTTTGACACTTTTGAGTCTTAGAAAGGGATACACGTGCCCCTCACGTGTTCTATAATAAATGATGTGTGTTATATTAATAATTTTGTATCAGTCATGAACACTTACAAATTTTGTAAGTGACTAAAATCGTTATAATTTTTATAAGTGTCACGAACACTTATAAATCATTTTTTCAATTAGTTTTATAATAGCCAACTTGGTGTAGTGGTGGGGTGGACGGTAGGGCGAAGAAAGGCAAGGGTGAGGGTGAAGAGGCACCGATCACGAGCCTTATTGAGCATAAAGGTGAGGTCAACAAGAGCCCTATAAGCATTGTGATCCAATTGGATGGGGAGGAAAAAAGGTTTGGCACTCGGGATGGGGTGGGGTTCAAATAAAGTGCACGACCATTCTATAAATGGACGATGATAATGGTCACACCGTGATACATTAATGAGTTGGCAGAAATAAAAATCACCACAACAGGCGAGTGGCATACATGTAGGAACAAGCATGGTGTCACGTATAGTGAGAGTAGAAGAAATACCCTCATGGATGGTAGGGTGGATGAAAACTCATGAAAAGGATCGTGGAGTGTGAAGGTGGATGAAGGTTTCAGGTGAAGACCTAAGTGCATAAATGGGAATATGGGAGGGATAATAGCAAGTTCCAAACCAGGTGGTTGGTTAGGTGGGACAATCGGTAGGTCAGGTGGGACAATTGGTGGGGGGAGATGATCCAACTGTAGAGTAGTGGACGTACACTCAACACAAGGCTCAGAGCCATCATCAAGAGTACTTGCAAGAGGAAGTTTGTAAGAAGAGGATGGAGAGATCAATTTAGCCAAACATACGTTACCATCCGAGGATGTGGGAAAATCTGACGAGGCATTAAGATCCGAGATATATGAAGCAACATCAGACTCAAAGTGAGCCAAACTTATTAAATAGGATCCATATCTAGAGAGGTTGGATCCATCTCGGATGCAATACCAGGACATGGGTGAGCACTCGTAGATGGAGTTAACCTATAAGAAATAGGTGCCCCGTGGACACACAAGGTGGGATCAAAAGGTTTAAACTCATGCATATATTTGAAATCGTCAGGTTGAGGAATATGAACCTCAATGGTGGGTTGTATAAGACAGGGTAGGGTTTGATTAGTCTCAAAATCTTTGGATTTTTGACTTGGGGCCCGGACCACGGGGTGGTCTCAACTTCGAGATTCTCAATATAATAGGGTTGGGCACACTCAAAAGTCATATAACAAGATGACTCATCATCACTCCACGTGGGTGCAAGAAGGGGTTCACTGAGGGTGGAATCCGACTCTCTCGCGCACTCAAATCCATTTAATCTTTGTTCAAGTCGTTGAAGGGCGTCAGTTTGATATTGAAGAGTGTGCTCTGGTTAAAGGATGAACTTTTGCAAGAGACTTTTGAGAGCGGATGTGGATGGTAGTGGTGATTGAGGTGGACAAAAATTGCTATAAATACTAGGATAAAGAGAATACTCATATGAAGTGGGAGGAACATGGCCAAGTTCATCATATACGAGAGAAGTCTTCGTGAGAGAGAAAATGTTGATAATCATGGGGAGCATAGTAAGGGGACTGATCAGGATAAGGTGCACTAGGTTGTCATGAAGACTGTTGGAAACTGTGAGGATCCACAACATGGGGTTGGGATACATATTGCATAGGAGGGTGATATAGCCTCCACGAATAGCTTGGGTGCTCATACCCTCGACATTGGATATGCCGTGACAATACATCGAGGGTGCTTTCGAAATAGTGTCATACTTATACACTTGGGCCATGGTTGGTTTGGATGTATATGGAAGATAGGGAGTCTCATGGGACAAGTGATTGACGTGAAAGAAGTGGGTGCACGACAAAGCATTGGATGGGTTGACATTCATCACCGGAGGCGGTGGAATATGAGATGTGTGCATGGATGACGTAAGAGTAGCAAGAGTGGGTGTGAGAGAGTTGAAGCCACGAAGTAATGTATGGAGGTTCGACTCGGGCTCAACGTCAAATGTACTTCGAGATTATGGAAAATGGCTAATGTATTCCTGTAAAGGACGTTCATACGCCACGACGAGAGAAATATTTTTAGATTTTTAAATATTTTTCAAAAGAAAAAAAATATTTTTGTGATTTTTTGGAAAATATTTTGAAAAAGAAGGAAACTATTTTTTGGATTTTGTGGAAAAGGGGAGATAATGGACTCTGTTTGAAACTCAAAAAGGGCGGAGCAAAAAATTGACTACCCAAAGAGTTGAATTAGATAGGCACACGCAAAGGAAAAAGTCTAACTACCACGTAGCAAATTTTTATCTTCAATTAAGTGATGGGTTAGTTAAATTTTAATTAATCAGCGGGCTAGAAAAGCACGAAATGTTATACTTAGCCTTTGAAAAAAATGTTCTCTTACTTTCTTCTCGAGAGAACAAGAGGCTTACTAGTTAAAGCTCACCACACTAGCTACTACAACGATCGACCGTCCGGTACCACGTTGGGGAAAGAACAAACCCGTTTTACTGGGCGACCTCACTTTGAACCCAGTTTCCCTAGAAAAAGTCTTAAGAAATTCGACTGAAGATTGATAGGGGTGGAAAGGACTCATTAGAGAATCCTTCGAGTGTCTCGTTCCAAAAGGGTTCTAATGAACACCGATCCTAATTGACTTGCTAGTTGGTTGATTTTATTTAAGTGATGATACGAGTAACAAGAAATTAGGATAAAATGATTAAGTGGGTGATGAAATCCCAACTCGTTTCAATGACCGAGTCTAGGTCTTAGGTTCATTTATTATGCGATAATTAAAAGAACATAAGAGCAAATAATCACACAAAAAATGAACTCGCTTGCAGGAGAGTTGCAAGGGATAAAAAAATGTACCTCCCACGATTTTTACACATGTGGGGTGAAGATCAATTTCGGTCTTAAAACAGAGAGGCTTCAAAATTTCACTCCAAGGGCGCTTTCTCTCTATTTTGTCCCGTTTCCCTTTTCGCTTGTTTTTTTATGAATAATTATTACAAATAAATTGGTGTCAAATGCACCCAAATAAATACAAAGCCTCAATAATCCTAATACAACCAGTCTAATGAATAATAAAATAAAAATAAAATAACAATTAAACTACAAATGAAATATGAGTCTTCACTTTGTCTCCTCGTCACGAAAGCGACAACCTCGCCATTTGATAACTGGTTTTTTATGTGTATGTCGTTGTTTTCAAAAGCCTAGTCTCAAAATTCCTTGAATACTTACAAAACTTGTTAAATAACTCGTATTGTGGTAAGTACGAGTATCAATCCAACTTTCAAGTGAAAAATAAATAACGTGAATGCTTGCAATTTTAATTTTTTTAAAAAACCTTATATATATATATATTATTTTTTTAAAAATAATTTCAAGGGAGAATTGACTAATTAATGCTAAAAATCTGAAGTGACTAAATAACTAAAAATGACACAAAATCGAGTGTGATAAATGTGACAAGGTTCAAGAGATGGGATTACACTACGTGATCAAATATTTTAATTTCTTAATTTATTGAATTGAAATATTTCGAGATAATAATAAATTCATAATTTAACTCTCGTTACTATTATAAATTGAATAGCATCTTTTTTAGAAAACTAATTAAAAAAATATCACACTATGAAAATCTAAGATTTATACTCTTTTTTTTATAAATTACCTGCTAAGATCAATTTAATAAAAATTGTATGAATCCTCAAATTTCAACACCGAATTAACATTCAAATTTTAGGAAAAACCTATCTCTGGTTCGATTCCAAAATCAAATATTAAAACAAAATTAATTTACTATCTCTCGATACATAAATTAATTAGTGACAATTAAAAATTGATTTTTCTAAAATATAACAATCGACAAAATTACTTAATTAAATTAACATCCTACGCAATTTCGTCCCACCCCTTGAACATGGTGTTTAGCCTAACATTCTTATGCGTGCATAAATAACAATCAATAATATGTCAAGAATGATATAAATTGAAAAGAGGAGGAAAAAATACAATACGCAAATTTTTCCTCAAATATGTATTGAAATGCGTCCAATTTCTTCACAATATCCACACTCGCTTATGAAAATAAAAATATGAATTAAACCAAAAAATTATTCTAAAGCTAAAATAATTTTTTTGTTTTTTCTTCTTAACTTTTTTATTTACAAGTTTAAAAATAAATAAATAAAATAATAAAAAAAAAATTCTAATATCTATTAAAACTAAAACATTAATCCCTAACCTAAAACTAAAAGAGTCAATTAAAAGAAATATAGTAATAATAATAAAATCAAAAATAAATAAAATAATATAAATTAAAGAACAAACCTTATTAAAATAGGCACCCCTATATAAAAAAACACTGGATGAAATTAACGGACACTAATATATATAGCTGTACGTACACAAATAAAATATAAAATAATTCTGAAAAATTAAATATGACTAAATAAAAATCTAAAAACTCAAAATGTACAAATTAAACACACACGAGGCTAGGATGATGGCTTAGACTTGGTTTAGGCTGAGGTTTGGTTTGGGACTGGGCTTAGGGTAGTGGAACACATCTGGAAAAGCTCAAACGGGACTTTTGCCTTCATGGTGCTTTGATTTTCTTCATTCCATGCTTTTGATCGCTAATTTGCCGCAATTTAATTGATTTAGCACAATTTAATATTGCGACTACCGATTGACCCGCAGTATAGATAAATATGAATAAAATGCCATTTTTATTTAGATCGAGCGACTAAAACGCACGTATTTGGGGCATAAATTAAACACTTTTGGGTGCTTATCAGTTATCAAGATAGACCTACTAAAATATTGTGCTACAACCCTACTGATGGCGTGTCCAGTTCCATCTAAGAACTGATCCTCTGTGTGTGTAAGTTGTACTCTACACACAAGAACACTTACTAAGAAGAATAAAAGACATCGACAATATATAAAATAACACAAATATTATGTCCATACATGATTCTCATTAAAATAGAAAAAAATGATTTTATTTTAACAATAAATCCATAACTAAAACTATAACATAAAGCATGGTTTTAGTCTCCTTCTCTAATAATCTCCCACTTAGACTCAAAGCCATGTTGCAATGCATATCACTCCCATCCCCTCTACATGACTATCAAAAGCCTTGTTTTGTAAGCTCTTCGAGAAAGGGTCTGCTAGGTTGTTCTCTAATGCAATCTTCATAATTATGACGCCACCTCGCTGCACAAATTCTCTAATGAGATGATATTTATGCTCGATGTGTTTACCTCTATTATGGCTCCTGCGTTCCTTTGAGTTAGCATCCACACCGCTATTATCATTGTTGATGCCGATAAGATAACATGGATGCTATTTCTAGTCATCAACAGATAAATAACATCCATGTTATCTTATCAGCATCAACAATCACAATAAAGTGTAATAGTTAATTGAACTAAAGGTACCACTTCCAGATTCATTAGGAAGTTTCTAAGCCACACTGCTTCCTTGGTTGCCTTAGAGGCCATGACATGTTCAACTTCTATGGTGGAATCAATAATGCAAGATTTCTTGATACTCCTCAAACTAATGGCTCCACCTCTTAGGTAAACACATATCTAGAGGTATACTTTCTGGAATCTCTATCAAAGTGAAAATCTGAGTCGGTGCACCCAATAGGTTCTAAACTCTCTGCCTGGTAAACTACCATATAATCTTATGTTCTTTTCAGGTATATGAATATATGCTTTACTATAGTCCAGTGTTCTTGCCCAGGGTTAGACTGATATCTACTAACCATGCCAATAACAAAGAAGATATCAGGTCTAGTGCATAACATAACATACATAAGGCTCCGAACTTTCGAAGCATTAAGGATGCCTTTTATTTTCTATATCTCATTAAGTGTTTTACGACACTGATCCTTGGAAAAAGATATTCCATGTCTGAAAGGGAGGAACCCTTTCTTGGAATCTTTCATGCTAAACCTTGCAAGAAAGGATATAAATTGCTTGTGATAAACCCGACTTCCTATTCTTATGATCTCGCATAAGCTTGAACCCAAGGATGCGACTAGTTTATCCTTAGTATTTCATATCGAATTGGCTGGACAATAACACTCTAACCGAAGACAACACTCCAACATCCTTTCCAATGAAAATAATGTCATCCAAATATAATACTAAAAATACCACTACATTTATGTTTTATTTGTTGTACACATAAGACTCATCTGGACATTGATCAAAACCAAAAGATTTGATTGCATGATAAAAACAAATGTTCTAAGTTCTAGATGCTTCCTTAAGTCCATAAGTGGATTTCTTGAGCTTACATAACTTATGCTCTTAGCCTTGGACAGTAAAATCGTCTGACTGCACCATATAGATACACTCGTTAATATTCCCATTAAGAAATGCAGTCTTGACGTCCATTTTCCAAATTTCATAATCAAAATGAGCCAAAATGGATAAGAGAATTCAGATGGACTTCATCCTAGCTACCGATAAGAAGGTTCCCTCATAATCGATGCCCTATTTCTGAGTAAATCCTTTCGCAACAAGCCATGACTTAAAGGTTTCAACCTTCGCATCCACCCATATTTTTTTTCTTGTAGAACTACTTATATCCTATGGGTTTTATCCCTTTAGGTGGATATATAAGATTTCAGACGTGATTTGAATACATAGATTCCATCTCATAATTCATAGCTTTAAGCCAAAGTTCTATATCTTTATCTTGGATAGTCTCGTTGTAGTTATAGGGATCAACTTTGAGTATATTAGGGACATTATCATAAGACTCTCCTAGAAACATAAACCGTTTAGTTTGATGTATAATCCTCCCACTAGGACGAGGTAGTCCCCGTGCTGGTGTACTAGAGTCAAAGAATCTTATTAGTGGTGTTAAATAATCTTATTGGTTCCCTCATATCTCTTCACGAATAACTTTAATTCTAGGTTTGTGATCCATCATGTAATCCTCTTCTAAGAATCGGGTATTGGTGATAATAATAACTTTATGATCCTTAGGATCATAGAATAAATAACCCTTAGTTTTCTTAGGATATCCTATAAAGAAACAAACTCCTAAACTTGATTCCAACTCACTAGGATCTCTCTTCATGACACATGCTAGACTACCCCAGATTCGAATATGTTTCTTACTAGGCTTGTACCCAATCCATAATTCCTTGGGTGCAGTAAAGACCACCTTTTAAGGTACTAAGTTCTGTAAATAAGTGTCCGTTTCTAAAGAATGTCCCCAAAAGGAATCTGGGAGATCTGTCTAACTCATCATGGACCTAATCATATCCAAAAAAGTCCCGTTCCTCCTTTCTGCTACACCATTTTGCTGAGGCATACCAGGTGCAGACAATTGGGACATAATCCCTTGATCTTCTAGATATTTCCTAAACTCCCCGAAGAGGTATTCGCCACCACAATCAGATCGTAGTGTGTTGATACTTTTACCTTGATGCTTCTCCACTTCTGCCCTATAAACTTTGAATTTCTTAAAGGCTTTGGACTTATGGTTCATTAGGTAAATGTACCATACCTTGAGTAATCATCTATGAAATTCATAAAGTACTCAAAGCCCCCTCTTGCTCAGGTTGTCATTGGTCCACATAGATCAAAATGAACCAATTCCCATAGTTTTTTTTTGGCTCTATAGCCCTTGGCCGAGAAAGTCCCCTTGGTCATTTTACTTTCTAAATAGGATTCAAAAACTGGAAGTGCCTCCACTTCTAGTGTGCTCAATTGCCCACTTGCTTCCAGTCTATGAATCCTTTTTAAATTAATATGACTTAGGCGTAAGTGCTAAAGATACGCTTGGTTCATTAACGAGGGTTCCTTTCTCTTTAAATTTGGTCCAATTGAATTATGTAAAATATTAATTTGTTGTGTTGGAGAAATATGATTAATAATATAAAGATTACCAACTAATGTACCAGAACAAATAAAAGATTTATTTTTCTTAATAATCACGAGTTCATTAAAAGAAATTGAATATCCACAAAAGGCTAAATAAGAAACTAAAATCAAATTCCTTATAATGGAAGGTGCATAAAGACAATCTTTTAAAAGTACACTCTTATCATTATCAAAGCTTAAATGAATGTCTCCCATAATAACTACCGCTACTCTCCTAGCATCTCCCATTATTAGATAAATCTCTCCATCACTTAGTCGCCTGGTTTCCTAGAACCCCTGCAAAGAATTACATACATGATTAGTGGCTCCCGTATCTACACACCAAGTACCGATACTATAAACCACAAAACATGATTCAATGACAAATAAATAGAATTTACTGTGTTATTCTGTTTATTGCGGAAAACCAGACAATTGTTCTTCCAGTGCCTGACTACTTACAGTGGAAACACTTTTCCTTGGGCTTTTTCACACCTCTCTAAGGTCCACGAGCTGCCCAAGGGACCATAACTTATTTTTGAGCCTCCTTATTCTTTTTATTTTTCCCATAGGCTTAGAAGTAGGACCTTTCTCATCAACAAAATTACTTACTGACTTATTGATCAGGCCCTCATCTGCTTGTTATTCTTTAAGTAGTTCTGCCAAATAGTAAGAAAGTTTGTTCATATTGTAATTTAGGCGGAACTGCTTAAAGGACTCAGGCAGCGACTAAAGAACAATATCGACCTTGGTTTCCTCATCGATTTTCTCTCTAAGGATTTCAACCTCATTGAGATGAGACATCATTTTTAAAACATGATCCCTCACTAGGGTCCCTTCAACCATGTTTATGTTCATAAGTTATTTAATGGCAACCTGCCTTGTAGTACGATTCTGATCCCAAAACATATCTTTGAGATTTAGTATCATGTCATAGGCATGGTCCATCGGCTGATGCTAATGTTGCAGAAGATTTGACATAGATGCCAAAATATGAGATTGCTCCATCTCATCATCCTTTATCCCTTTCTAGTAATCCTTGATTTCCTTTTCGGTCGCCCTCTCATCAGGTTTCTCAGGACAGATCTCATAGATCACAAACTTATACCTTTCAACAGTTAACACAATATCCAAATTCCTTTTCCAGTCAATGTAATTAGGTCTAGTTAATTTATTTTCCTTGAGAATGATGATAAGTGGATTTAAAGAGCTTCCCATTTTAATACTGAGAATTAAATAATAAAAAGAATTATTATAGGGCATAAAACTATTTGAATTCAAAATTAAAATTAATGTTCCCTCTATCAATTTTAAAAGAATTCGTCGGCATCCCGATTACTTTGAATAGTATTCCTCTTTAGAGATCCTACTTTCCAAAAATAAATAAATTAGGTAGGCTTATTCCTTTTAATTTTATGTCTAGTTAATTTGAATAGTATTCCTCTTTAGAGAGCCTACTTTCCAAAAATAAATAGATTAGGTAGGCTTATCCCTTTTAATTTTATTATCTAGACAAAGCCTATGTCAAATAAAATTAAATAGCCGGCACTTTGGTACCACAAAATCATAGCATTCCTCTTTGGAGAACCTACCATTATTTTATCTCTAAGTGTACCACCAACTAATTTTAGATTATCTCATATCTCATAAATTCCTCCTTTGGGGGCCACCTATGTGTATCATGAATCCAAAATTATGCTTAAGAAAATAATAAGCATTCCTCATTGGAGGACCTACTTATTATTGAAACTCTACAAATCGTTGATGGAGACCATGGTATTTTCTCTTGGAAAATTCCCTCTCCCACTTTGTAATTTAAAAACCCCTATGAGGGTTATAAAAAATGTGTCAAAATTTTTAATTAATTTGAAAAATCTAGGACATTTGATATATTTCCAAAAATACCGGGATATCCCTATTTTAATGCATCAAGCAAATGTGTGATGAATAAAAAAGTTAAAATACCATTGATCATTGTAAAAAAAGAATACTCAATGTTTTTATTCTTTAACCACACATATTAATGTCCACAATTCAAAATAATTATGAATTATTCATATTTATATTCTACATGATTTAAGTCCGGTCGGTGTTCCATGTTGTCCATAATTCTAAGGGAACCGTTAACACATATTAATAACCCAACAATTAAAACATGAATAATAAAGACATAAATTAACGTAAATAAAAATAGAGATAAATAAGGATTCCCGAGTATTATGGTCAAGATACAAATCTGTCGTAGATTGGAGTTCTCAACAGTCATCCTTGAACCCAAACACTTTATGTTGCCACTACGCTAGGATGGCACGACACTTCACCTTCCCGGTCATGTGGAGGGGTAGAGGGGGTACACCCTCATGGGGGTCTAGGGGGAAGTTCCCCTGCCTCCATGCACTATTTAACACCATCCATACAGATTTTTGTGCTAAAAATAGACTCCGATTAAAGATTTGGTTTCTCACTCTTTCATTGAAAATTACGATCAAAACGGTAACAATTTATAGTTGTCCTATGCCTCCATGAAGGAATTCACATTTTACATCAATATTACATTAATCCAGCGAAAAATATAACCACGAATAAATCATCATGGGAACTAATCACATTAAACATACACAAAATTACGTGACCATAATAGTGGGACTAAATCGCTGCAAATCGAACTTTAACACAGATTTATATTTTACCTAGGATCCATTCACATATATGATTGTTTTAATTTAATAACATGGATGAGTTCAACCTATACGAGGTATCAACAGGGCTCTGATACCAATTGTTGGAGTGAAAGTCCACGGGTCTATTTCATACACATATAGATTGAATTACAAAAGAAATTACACATACGTGAAATCCTACAAGGCGAAATTAGGATTTACCTTTCACGATCTATTTGATTTGATCTCGTGCTAGCACAAATCGTATGTGATGATAGTTTATCAAGAACGCATGCTCGATGCACCTCACGATTTTCTGCTGTATTCCTGATATGGACAATTACGAGTAGAGTGTGGTCTCTATCTCTGCGATCACTACTCTTATCACTTTTCTCTTTGCCATCTCTCTTTCTCACGAATTCGAATTTAGGTTTTTTGAGTATCAAAAAGTGACATGTGGCTTAAGAAAAATGAGCATTAGGTGCATATATATAGGCTATAATAGTGACCCTAAGGTGAAATAAAGACGTGGCTCATAATGGTCATGAGAAAACCTAATCCTTACCGAATCCTAATATCAGTTAATTATAATTAATATCACTAAATAATTATAATTACAACTCCACTCCTTAACTCAAAATTATATTTCGAGTTCCTCATTATTAATTACTTAATTCTCCCCACGTGAAGGTTACATATACCTATCAAGAAAATAAATTACTGATAATTTATTTGATTAACCTATTTATGTCCTTGAGCGGTCCAACATAACTTATTTGCAGTATTGGATTAACATAATCCACCCGCAGGTTTTGGCACATACAAATCTTATAAGCATCTCAAGGAGGTATCCCCAGTCTCTATATCGAGACGTGGATTCCATCCATAAAATACTTTTACCATACATTAATCACCATTACCCAATCTATCAAGACTATTGATCCAATAATGAATCTCACTCTATTGGTCAAAGCAATAAATAACTAGTGTATGTGTCCATAAATCATATCCGGATTAAGAGCCTTACGTAAACCTAATAGTCACGAGGTTTACATTGTCTTATAAAATCAGTATAAAGATAATGACCTCAAGGTGATTCCATTCAATACACATCAAAAGTACTAGCATAATAAATTGAAACTGTACAATTTTCCATAACCAAGATAAACCTACTAAAGTATGGTGCTACAGCCCTACTGATGGTGTGTCCAGTTCCATCTAAGATCGTGAATGATAAAGCTTATATTCTACAAGAATTGGTGATCTGATCCTCTATTTTAAGCCATACTCTACACACCAGAATACCTATTGAGCAGAATAAAAGACATTGGCAATATATAATATAATAAAAACATTATGTCCATACACGATTCTCATTCAAATAGGAAAAAATGATTTTATTTTAACAATAAATCCATAACTAAAACTATTAGATAAAGCATATTTTTAATCTACTTTGCTAACATTAAGGGCCATAAAAAAGGGTACTGGTGGCTATATGTGCAATAAGACACAAAGGCTTACGTCCTAAAGTCTAAATCTTGTCAATCCTTCTCATCGTTAGTGCATCAACCCGCTAACGACCTTAATTCTCTTACAAGTCCTTGAATTTGTCTAGTGGGGGCTTAACATCATCGATCTATTTTCCCTCACCCCTAAAAGTAGGGGCACATACTTTTTCTCTAAATGGATTGAGGGAGATCCCTTGAGATACATTATAAATACAGACATGAACAAATTTATGTTGAAAAACTTTCTCGATTTGGCATTCCTCGGATCATTAACACAGACAATATAAGTTAATTTGAGAGTAGTCTTCCAAAGCTTCTGCGATGAGCACAACATTGGGAACTATTATAGTTCAGTGGCCTACCGTCAAAGTAATGGGAAATAAGAGGCCTCTAACAAGACAATCCTCAATGAAATAAGTAAGATATTAGAGAAACTGAGGGGCGCGTAGGCCGAATTCCTCCCACATATCACATGTTCTTTTTGAACAATGCCTAGATGATCAACGGGGGAAACGCCCTTTGCCTTAGCTTATGAAATGAAGGCAGTTATCCCACTGTAAGAAGGTCTTCCATCCATGACGTCCACCTTAGTCTACCTAGACCTCAATAACGATGCCATAAAAGTAGGTGTTGATTTAGCTGATGAAAATTGGGAATTGATTCTTGTAAAGCTTGCCTCCTACCAATAATAATTTGCTAAGAAGTTCAATAAGGGGGTCAAGACGAGGAGCTTCAAGGTCGGGGACTATGTACTTAGAAATATTCTGGGAAGGACCATTCAAAGTCATTTGAGATGACTTAATGGGAGCCTATCACTTAAAAATAATGGAGGTCATAGAGGTCCCTTGAGTATGGAATGTAACCAATTTGAAGAAATTTTACTCTTAAAGTCTAAGCTTATGTTTAAGTTAATTTAGTCCATTTTAATTTCGAATTGTTTTTAGAAATTAATTTAGACATCTCGCATTTATCTCTAAGCATTATTTCAAGTGGCAGTCATATGATTATTTAATGAAGAAGATCAATCTATCGAATATCCTTCTCTTTTGCATGCTACTTATCGATATGATGATTATCTTCTTTAAAATTTCTTCTTTTAAGACTGATGAATGGGATGAATATAAACCAACTATAAATTTAAATGTTTGCATATAAGACTAACTAGTTGATCAAACAATGGTCAACTTGACCCAAAATGTTTTGGCGATCAACAAAACACGAGCAATGTCTCATAACCAATGAAAGGCATACTGGGAAACCTTAGGAACCTATGATCAACTGGGTTGCAAAAATCCTTACTGGGGAACGAACCCACAAACAGGTGTATTTTTTATTTTCTGGATTTAGGCCTAAGGTTTGATGTGATGAAATTACCTAAAAGGTAAGACTAGAAGATCACACACTATAAAGGGATGTAAAATGTGCAAAATTCCATTAACGCTCTAAATTATTACAAGGAAATAAAAAAATTAAACAATTTACAACAAAATGATAAATACAACTGTATCAATTGCATGATTGGAATAACTCATTTACTGACATCCCAACTCCTGCAGGTGAAACATTCCAATGCCTAAGGAGTAATGGTCACAGACATATCTTCGATCATTGTAACATTTATCATACTTGTAACATTTGATGACTTGGTATGACCAATTGGGCTTAGGACTTGTTGATGTGGATCATAAGATAAATTTGGGGTGAATTCGTGGCCTTCGTGCTCACCGAATCAGAATTTTCAAAGCATAAAATTTGGACCTTGGAATTTATAAGTCATTCGAATGATGTTCAAATGAAACTTCTAATGACTTAGGTTTGATCCATTCATAGTGTGTGCTGACATCTCACCAGAACACCTTGTTGGATGGGTCGTTCAAACGAATGAGAAATCTCATTCGAAGTTCGAACGATTGGAGCTGAGTTTGAAAATCTTATCCTTTTTAATGTGTTATCACGATGTCGGTCATTAAATTTGATAACGTGTCAACTTCTCAATGGCCCAGATAAAATGTGGGACAAAAGACTATATTTCCCTTGGCTTAAAAGGGTTAGGTGTAAGGGCATTTGATGTATTTAACCACTTAGGGTTTTTGGAAGTATATAATGTGTGTTTGGATCATTTGAGAGACCAATATCATATTTCCTCTCTCTCTTTCTCTAGCTCTTGAGAGCTTTGATTAGTCGCGAATATTATATATTGGTGCCTATTACTTATGTATGCATGCACAATTGTGACCATTATTCTCCATATTTAAATCTCTTATACTATATAATGTTTGTTCTCACTATATATTCTTTTTAACGTTTATTTGAGTCTTTATAGGCTTTGGAATGCTTAACGGTGCAAGTATTAACTTTACGGGAAGTTACGATGCATTATGAAACTTCGAGGGTAATTTAGTCATTTATGAATTTGAGCTTTGTTCCCTAACTCTTCACGAAAATTGTATATCTCTGAGTTAGCTTTGAATAACTGCCAATGGAGTGTCAATCCGGTCCCTAACAATTGAGTTATGGTCATTTTCCTTTGAGGTTCCTTTATGTTGAATGATAAGAGAATAGGCCCACTTGAATTAAAACCCCCGATCGATCGTTTTTAGACCCTGTGTCGATTAGCATTTTGGATTTTTCCTTTGAATCAAGGTAGTGTGCAATGTCCAGAACCCCGGTTGACCGACCCCAATTACACGATTATTTTTTTAAGTAGTCTTTGTTTCCTATTTTTGGTTTGGGCTTTAACCTCTTGTTTAGTGGTTTTGTTTCCACTTACTATAAGCAGCAAGTGGTTTGTACTTGTATATAGGGTTGGTTTTTAATTGTTTCATATGAAGAAAGCTATATATTTTGCATTTGTTCTCTCTCCTCTCCCCTAGGTCTTGTGACATTTTCTTGCTTCTCTCTCTTTATTTCATTATTTATATGTTACCCAAGATCATCTTTATTGTATTTTTTCCGCTATCTTTTGTAATGGTTTTTCATCTCTTAATTAATCCCACTCTGTGTGTATGCATAGTTAGTTTTATGAGTAACTAGTTTCCTTATGCTGGGAGAATTAAACCCACCTTGGATGGTTCCACTTATTGATTGGTTTAATGTTTGAATCCAATAAATGGGTTTATGTGTTGGAATTGGAGTTTCATGGGATTCTAACTTCTCTTATCTTTTAAGAGTTATTTTTAAGACTTAACTCCAACATCAATGCATTTGTTCAATAATATGTCAAAATCTTCATTTCGTATTATTCAGATGGTACTTTTCATACGAGATTGTTGAGAATAACATTTTATTCCCATTTGATTGTGATTCAATCGTAAAAACCGTTTGGGTTCTGATCATCCGAGGTGGGGGAATTCTCCTCAACCTTTTGTTAAAAATCATTTTATCATCTGTAACATAAATCTCGCTTGTTTCAATTAGTCTTTAATTAAGTGTTCTAGTAATTGTGGTTCTCCTTGGTTTACTATAACTTTCAAAACCTAAATCATCCTTTCTTTTATTTATATTTCTTGTTTATAGACTTTTACCTAGAAAAATATCTTCGTTGCTTCATGTAATTCCCTGTGGAAATTGACTTCGGTCTTATCGTGTTTTTACTACACTCATGATTAACATGCACTTGCGCTATACAATATTTTAAGCGAGTCAAGTTTTTGGCACTGTTGTTGGGGAGTTATTAGTAACTTTTATTTGTTGATAAATCCTGTTGCAAGTGATTGTTTGAGCAAGTGTTTTTTTAAAGGATATGTTCTCTGTCCAAATGAGCAAAAACTCAGACCAAGGGTTCGTCGGGGAATACTTACCACTCGATTCATCTGAAAGTTCAAACATTCCATTCAATAATTCTAGTACTTCATCTCAGCATCGTTATATGCTTATTACGACTCCTTCTCAAACATATTTTCCATTGGTATCATATTTTCCTAGTGCACCGCCCTTTGTGCAAAGCTTCGAACCTCAAATGGAGTATAATCACGAACCACCGCGTGATGTGGCTCCAGTGCATTAATCACTTGGTGACTACCTCCACTCAAATTTGGTCACTTCTCCCAGGTGTATCAGGTTCCCTTTTAATCACGGGGCTTTCCATTTCTGAAATGGATTGATTAATCACTTCATTCCTTTTATGGGATGGAGAAGAAAAATCCGTGTCAACACATTCGAGATTTTGAAGAGGTTTGCACACATTTTCAGATAGAAATTGCACACCCGAGATTGGGCGACTAAAGTTTTTTTCATTCTCCACTAAAGATAAAGCTAAATATTGGTTAGTCAAACTTCTCACCAATTCTATTTGGAATTGGCAACAATTGAAGGACCTATTTTAAAAATAATTCTTTCCCACGCATAAGACAAATTCACTCATGAAACAAATACAAAATTTTCAATAATATGATCATGAGACATTCGACAAGTGTTAGGAACGTTTCAAATCTTTAAATAGGGTTTTCCCTCATTACAAATTCGACCAAATACGATTGATTTCCATTTTCCACGGTGGGCTAAATCGCTTGACTCAACAATTGGTCCAAACGATGTATCACGGTTGCTTACTTGACTTGGGTGGTGAGGAAGTTAAGGTCCATTTCTAATTTGTTTCAAATACCTCTTGGGGTTGGGATATGATGAATACTTTTGACCGAACTAGGTGTGACCACACCACCCTCGAGGGAAAACCCAAGGTGTATCTATCCTATAGGAGAATCATGATATGCAAACCAAGTACGACCAGTTGTGTCGTCAGATCAATGCTTTGAAACTTAGACAACAATCCCCATCCATGGAATCCATTCAAAAGGTTTACATTGTGGAGGAGGTTGTGTTCATCATACGTGACAACATTATCCACCAAACAAAGGAGTGTCCCTCACTTGCCAATATCAAGAGTCAGTTGCATGAGCAAGCTAATGCTATATGGTTGTATAAAAAGAAATATTCACATACCCCCTTTGATCCTATAAACCCCCCTTATATCCAAGTTGGAGTATGACACATCCTCTCATGAGTTGGAAGGACCAAACTCCCCAAACTCCTCCACCTCAAGGTTTTCGAGGCCCGTTTGCAGCCCCACCCCCACAATTTCAACAATAACCACCCCAGTACTATCAACCTCAGCATCCTCCTGCGAGACCTCCTGCTTCGTATTTCCTCCTCAGAGAAGGAAAAATGAGGAGCGATACGCCACTGTTTAAAAAGTTACCCAACTTGAATAGTTAATTTCTCAAATGGCACGCTCTATGCAAGAGATGCAAACCTCTCTTGCCCAATTGGTCCAAAATTCCCAAGGGGTAGAAAGAACACTTTTGTCAGCTCAACCTCAACACAATACTAAGGTCTAAATAGGCATTGATAGCTCCAATCCTAGTTCATCACAAACTGAGCATGCGGATGGAATCACCACCCTCAGGAAACAGTAGATAACAATATTGCGGGTCCCTCATCGAAACGAACCATTCCCACTAATTTCAAAGGCAAAGCCATTGCTCCAAAGGATGTGCAACCATGCATTTTTGTTATTATAGATGATAGCATCCCTAAAGAGGGAGATGAGCATATAATTTCGAAGGACATCATTTGTACCATTCCGGCCCTACTTACACAAAGGCTCAAATATAAGGCTACTAAGGCCTTTGAGGTGGGTTTTCTTGAACTTTTCATGAAAGTAAAAATGAATATCCCTATCCTCAAGGAAATTAAGAATGTGACAAAGTATGCTAAGTTTATGAAGGACTTGTGCATGGTTAAACGAAGATAAAATGTGCATAAAAAGGCATACATGGTCGTGCAACAAGTGCGATCATAACCAATGAACTTACCCCAAAGTTCAAGGACCCGGGTTACCCCCCCATTTCATGCATAATTGGGTATTCTAGAATAGATTGCACTCTCCTAGATTTGGGATCAAGTGAGAAATTTCTTCCTTATTCTGTGTATCTCAAGTTAAAGCTCGGCGATATTAAAGTGACTCTCATCACTTTATAATTAGCCAACTGTTTGACTAGGATACCGCGAGATGTTATTGAGGACGTGATTGTACAAGTTCATTCTTTCTACTGCCCGGTATATTTTATTATCTTGGACACCCAACCCATACCAAAATGGAGTGCTCAAATCCTAATAATTTTTGGTCGTCCATTCCTCACCACCGTTAATGCTAACATCAATTGTAGGAATGGGGTGACGTAACTCTCCTTTAATAATATGTCGGTCAAAGTTAACGTGTTCAACCTCCTTAAGAAACCCCGAAGTTGTGATGAAAGTGAGGAAGTGATTGAAAAAGCGACTTGAATTGGTACTTTTGTCCAAGAATATTTTTAACTCTCTTATTTTAGAGATCCATTAGAATCGTGTATTGCAAACTCCTCGAACAGAGATTTGCTCATGAATGATGAGGTATATGAAAATGTCCCCCGATGCGAATTGGTATTAACGAGATGGGGAGTGATTGAACATGTTAAATTCCCTCGATTACTTTGAATATGTTAATGAAGGTATTGGGGGTGGTAGCATAGTAGGGGATGGTGAAATATAGCTAAAAAATGATGAAAGTGAGGTGGTGATCGATGACTCGATGTGGATCTCCCACTTTGAGAATTACCCCAACGTGACTCTTTTCCCTTCCCATCGAATATTTCATTGCTCAAGATTGAGCTCAAAACCTTACCAACAAAGCTTAAGTATGTTTTTCTAGGTGGTGAGAACACCTTTTCGGTGATTATAGTGACAAACCTTGACAATTATGTAGAGGAGGCCTTGCTAGAGGTGTTGAGTAAGCGTAAAAGTGCGATAGGATCGTGCATTTCTGGCTTGAAAGGGATCAATCACTCCACTTACACTCATAGAATTACTTGGAAGAGGATGCCAAGCCCACCCGTCAAATGCAAAGGCGGTTTAATCCGAACATGAAAAAGGTGATAATGGTGGAGGTGATAAAGCTATTGGATGTGGGGATAATCAACCCCATTTTTGATAGTGAGTGGGTGAGCCTGACACAAGTTGTACCCAAAATTTTAGGCATCACAATTATTAAGAATGAGAAGGGTGACCTTTTGCCCTCTCGCATTTCAACCAATTACCGTGTTTGCATCGACTATCAAAAGCTTAATATGGTCACGAGGAAAGACCACTTTCCCTTACCTTTCCTTCAATAAATTCTCCAAAAGGGTAGCCGGGCAGAAGTATTATTATTTTCTTGATGGATACTTGGGGTACAATCAAATTGAAATAGAACCCGAAGATCTGGAAAAGACCACGTTCACGTATCCGTGCGACACTTTTTCCTTTCGAAGAATTTCTTTCGGGATTTGTAATGCACTTGCAACTTTTTAATGGTGCACGCTTAGCATCTTTAGTGACATGGTCGAAGAAATTATTGAGGTCTTCATGGATGATTTTTGTGTCTTCAGTAATACTTATGAAAGATGCCTAACTAATCTTAAAATGGTGCTAGCTAGGTGCATTGAGAAAACCCTCATTCTCAATTGGGAGAAGTGTCACTTTATGGTGACATAGGGGATCCTCTTAGGCCATATTATCTCCAATGATGGTATTCAAGTCGACAAGGCTAAGATTGATGTTATCGATAATCTTCCCGCTCCTAAAAATCTCAAGGATGTGAAGTCTTTTCTTAGCCATATCGGTTTTTACTGACGTTTCATTCAAGACTTTAGCTTGATCGCGCGACCCATGTGCGCTTTTCTTGCTAAAGATACTCCATATATATGGAGTGAGGTGTGCCAAGAATCATTTGGTAAGTTGAAAACCATGTTTACCATGACCCCCATCATTCAATTTCTTGAGTGGACCCTTTTACTAAACCTTATGTGTTATGCAAGTGACTATGCAGTAGGGGCGGTGCTTGGTCAATAGAAGGACAAAAAACCTCACGTGATATCTTATGCTAGTCGCATGCTTGATAGACTGCAAATAAACTACTCCACAAAGGAGAAGGAATTACTAGCCATAGTATTCACGTTGGATAAATTTCGAGCTTACTTTATAGGATTTCCCATAATATGCTTCACTGATCATATATCTCTTAAGTACCTTCTTCTAAAAAGGATGCTCAGAGTAGGCTTATACGTTAGGTGCTTCTCTCCCAAGAGTTAGACCTCTCAATTAAGGACAAAAAGGGAGTGGAAAACTTAATTATGGATCACTTATCCTGACTTACATTATTTCATGATCATATCAATCCCATCCCTATCCGAGAATGTTTCCCGAACGAGTAACTCATGGCCATTTCGACGTTGCTATGGTTTGTCGATATTATGAACCTCCTTATCACCGAGGCCTATCCACCGTACTTCTTGGCCAAGGACAAGGAAAGACTTTCAAGTTTGGCCCGATCATTCTTCATTGACGACCCATACATGTTTAAACATTATTCGGACCAAATTATTCACAAATCTATCCCAAACGATGAGATCGCTAGTATACAGTCTTTTTGCTACAACGGAATATGTGGAGGTCACCTTTATTCCCAAAATACCGGGTTCAAAGTTTTACATATCGATTTCTATTGGCCTATAATTTTCAAAGATGCACAATCTTTCTATAAAACTTGCGCCCGTTGCTAATTGCCTGGGAAGGTTACTAAAAGGCACATACTGCCTCTTTCCCCTATTCTTCCAATTGAAGTTTTCAATTGTTGGGGAATAGAATTTATGAGTACTTTCCCTAAATCCAAGCAATTTGAATACAATTTAGTCATGGTCGACTATGTATCTAAATGGGTGGAAGCCATGCGAACTAGGAATAACACCGTGAAAGTGGCATTGGAATTCCTAAAAGATCACATTTTGGCTCATTTCGGCACACTAAAGGTAATCAAAAGCAATAAAGGCATTCAATTGCTTATGATTACCTTTTTTGATTATCAAAATTTGCTTGGTCATATAAGCTAACCGACGCGCATTGGGAATATCATATGAAATATAAGACACATCTTAGGATGTCTCCCTACCGGGTAGCATATGGGAAAGTATGTTGTTTTCCAGTAGAGCTTGAGCACCAGATATATTGGGCTGTCAGGAAGCTTAATTTTGATATTACATAAGGTGGAGACCTTCACAAGTTCTAGCTTAATAATCTTGAGGAGTTGAGGATTGATTTATAGGAGAATGCTCGTATATTTAACGCTAAAACCAAGGCTTTTCATGATAAATGGATAGTGTGAAAGAATTTTGTGGTGGGAAACAAAGTTATACTTTATGATTCTAACCTCCACCTTTTTATCGAGAAATTGCATTCCCGATGGAATGGACCATTCGAAATATAAAAGGTCTACGATCACGATGCCATCGACATTATGAATCTGAGGACTGGAACCTTATCTAATCTGAACAGGCAAAGTCTAAAGCTTACCTCGAGGGATTCAACCCTATACTTGCTGAGACCCCTCTCGAAGACCCTCTCATAGACCCTTCATTGGGCATCGCACAGTAGGTCTCAATGTTTTTTTCAGATTGCCTCATTTTCTTTTGAATTCATGGTAATTATGCATTCTCGCACTCAGTATTGTGCATTCATTTCTTCCCCCGTTACGTTGGTCATCCTCCACCCTTATTTTATTTTTTTTGACTTATTTCAAATTCCAGGCTACTTAAGCAACATTTGGCTCAAAACAGGAACTCGATCGACTGGGGTTGGTAATTTTCCCTTTAAATTGAGGCAATGGGCAAGATTTAAGAAACCCATTCAACCAACCCCAATACGCAGTTGGCCAATATTGAATTTCATTTAGCACTATCTCAGGTCCTAGGCTTACTTAGAAGATGCAGTCGACCGGTAAGAATTTCCATCGAGAATTGTCTTAATTGGTATGTTATTTTTTAGGCTCGGTTGACTGGGCCCTGGACCACGGTCGATAGGGGGCTACAGGTATTTGGGTCTTTTGATTTCATTTGCCTCCCAAACTTTTAAAATCCCCATTACTCTCCTCTTCTCCCCAATATTAAATTCTCCAAACACTGACCTTACTCCTTCTGTTTGTATTTCACCATAATCAACCTCCTAAATCCTTCATCCAACATCGAAGTTATGATTTCTCAACTTAATTTTTGGATTTTTATTAGTTTTTTTCGTGGTTATTCATAATTCTAGGGTTTGGCGCTTTTTATAATTGATTGGTATAATTTCCTTGCTCTTTCAATGTGTTGTTCACATCTATATTCCCCCCCTCCCCACACGTTCCCTTTTGCTGATTTGTTTCTTATTGTGTATATGGGATTGATGAACACTATCTTGAGTGGATTTTTGTGCATATTGATGGAGTGGAATATATGGTGATGGCGTGGTCCTAAAATTTCCAAATTCTTAAACATATATTTTCACTCTTTGTTATTGAATGGTGGTAGATGAGGAAATCCACTTTTGAAAAAAAATTGGTGGGATGTTTGAGCCATTTTGGATGTCTTCAACCGTTGCATTGTTCTGAAATTGTGTCAATTTTGTCAACTCATTCTAAACGCAACTCTATTGTTAAAACCCCATTCATAAGCATATATTGTCTTATATTCTTGAGACGCCATGAATGGGGTGTTTCTTGTTAGTTTAACTGTCCCCCACACCATTTTTTTAACTTTGTACACACCAAGTGTATGTCTAAATGCCTTACTTGCTTTTACTTCTCACTTTGGATACATTATTTCTTGAGCATCGCTCTTTTCATTGCATCGGATGCCATTATTCCATCTGTGCCTTATCATTATGAGATTTAGTCTTCAATTGCATTGTTGTACTAATTTCTATTTTATAGGTCTTCATGTTCGAAGTGGAAAAATACAACCAATCATGTTTCAACCCTCCAAAGGGTTTTGAAGGGTTTAGATGCAAGCAAGAGAAAAAGTGGTACGAGGTGTACTAAAGTGCTCCCATTTTCTATTTTTTTTGTGAAAAATTAAGGACATCCCATCCGAGGCGATGACACTTTTGAAAGATATAGTTAGGATTCCTTCCTTGCACAACAGAGAACTATAACTAAGGACTTTATAAGTATGTTCTATTTCTCATTGATACAATTCAAGGGGAAAAACTATATTTGAGACCTATGTTCAGGAGGTAAGAATAACATTTTAGCAAAAGGAGTTAGCTCGATGGATGGGAAATGTGCCCAACCCCACTCCTTTTGTGAGCCTGTCTGATGAGGCTACATTTGAATTTTATACTCTCGTTGAGTTCCTAGCGCCAGGTAAGTATGGACCCATAAAATGATTTAAATCACCCCGCATGCCAAACTTTCCGAGGTTCCTACATTACATTAAGGTTCATTGCTTAATGGTGAACAATAACCATTCTGAGGTTCGTCACAAGCATGCCTTTTTCCTTTACAATTTTCTCAAACATTCGGGTGACATCAATCTACCCGACTACTATCTGGACCAAATGTATCTAGCGACAAAGGAGAGGGAGTGTAATTTTTCCCTTCCTTTTCCCAGAGTGATCACTTAGATATTTCGTGCCGCCAAATGCCCCGAGCTATCTAGCGATAGAAGTATAGAGCCCAAAACTCCTCTTAACAAAGTTAGTATTAGGAGATGTTTGGGACACTACAGGGGAGAGACGGTGAGTTAGAAGAGACCGAGGGTGGTGGTAGATGACTTGGATGAGGATGCAGAGCAGGGATCCGAGCAAACTCCCACATTTTTTGATGCCCACTTTGGAGCGTTCGAGGCCATTCAGGAGAAGAGGTGGGGTGAGACGCAACTGAGGTGGGCTACATTGGAGTCCCATCTTGATATGAATCATTCTGAACGGTGCAAGGAGTTTATCATGATGAAGAGTATGATGAGGGACCTGTACATGCATAAAAAGGTCCTAGACGCATCGATGCTAACATATTTTAGGATCCCTTATGACCTGAGTGCCCTAGGACCCTCTGGTGGTCCTAAAGTCTAGGAAGGCTATAATTGGGAGTTTTTGTTTTGATGTGGTTATGTAAGGATGGTTGTGGGAAGAAAATTTATTTTCTTTTTTCTGATTAAGTTATTTTTGTGAACATTATGAAATTCGAAATGTTTTAGATTTTGATGTGTATACACTTTTATAAAATCAAATGTCCACCATTTATTATCTAGTATTTTCACTCCAACCCCTCTATATTATTGTGACTTAAGACATGATTTCTTTTAACTTAATCCTTGTTGTACATATTTCTACCTTTTCATATGTTTGTATATGGCTCACATTGACTACCTCGGGGATTGCTCCAAATTGGGGTATTTTTTCTTCCGTCTCTTTTTCATAATGTCTTTAATTACATTGAGGACAATGTGAAATTCAATTTAGGGGGTGTGATTACAATCTCAATTTATATTTATTCATCATGAGCCATGTGTATATTTATTAAATACATATTTTCTTGATTATTTTTTTTTTCAAAATTTCAAAAATTATTTTCTTTATTTCTTTCTCTTTCTTGGTCTTCATGCTCTATTTTTTGACGATAAAATTAATAATCGCCCTATCCAATTGCCAATTCAACGATGTATTTTGTATTTCTTTAATGTTATTAAACTTTAGTCTGCAAATTAGTTAACATTGGGAATAAATGCATGAATTAAACCTTGAAAACCCATGAGCAGTTGAGCATATTTTGTAAATGATTCAGTAAGACAATTATAACTTGGTATCTTTTTGTTTATTCATGTACCGTAAAATCCTAGTGAGCTTTGTGCTTTTCTTTATTTTGGAGTGTTTATACACTACTCTTCCCTCCTTGAAATGTTAAATTCGTTGGTAATCTCATTTTTCTTTCATTGATTGTCCATTAATTGACTATATTATGAGTTTTTTTATTTGAACATGATTTTTAAAGTTATTTTGACTCAATAATTGCATAAACTTTGGACAATGATCACATGACATTTTTGTTTATCAACCCATATTGACCTTGACTTGACCTTATATATTTCCTAGTCACCTTTGAGCCTTAATATAACCTTTCATTTCAAAACCCAAAATCCCCTAACCAATTCCAAATTGGAGTCATAAACCATACACATTACCTTCCATACCTTTGTTTGGAATGATACTTGGTATTGAATGAGGCTCTTGTTTTGTGGTTGGAATTGAGCATGTGAGAGTGAAAACAAAAGAAAAAAGAGAAAAATAAAAGAGAAGAAAAGAAAAAGTAAAATACAAAAGAAACACATAAGAGAAAAGGAAGAAACAAAAGAAAGAAAAGTATTTGCCTATTGTATATAGTGTTTAATAAGCTTAGTCACTCTCCAATTTCATATTCTAGTTTTGAAATTGCCCATAATTTTTCATTATCCCAGTGTTCATCCCCGAACACCTTTGTACGTAAATATCCCCTTCTTTCATAACCTCAAACCCACACTAATATTAAAACCCTTTAAAGTACTATGTGATCTTAAGATAAATTTAATTCAAAAGTCAGAATAGTTGCGATAATCTATCAAAGTACTTTTAATCTCCTTTAATGAATGATATACTTTCATGAGATTTCATGTTTTTCACTTTATATATCGCGTTCTTCATTGATGACGTGTGCACGACCTAGTTTTCCTTTACATTTACTCGTTATGCCCGCATGTCCCATATGCTACACCACATTTCGAGTGATTTCATTTGTTAAGTGTAATATTCAGAGATGATCGAGTGAAATCATACTTTAATTTTTTCCAGCCTTTATGCCTTTTTACCGAATCAAAGTTTTTACATGTGCATGCACACCATTCACATTTGAGGTTTCAATTCCATGTAGTTATTCTTTTAATATTCAACTAGTTTTGGATTATTGAGACACATTCTCTTTTTCTTTTTTAATAATAAGTTGAAATATTTAGTTGTTGTTGAGCCTGGAATGTTGGTTGGTTGGGCATATTTTGAGGAAACTTTGATGATTTGGAGTTTCATCACTGAAAACCCTCATAAGATAACACTCATCCACTAGGGTAACCTAGGGGTATAACGACTTGTTGAATTCGCTAAATGCAACTATGAGCTTGTGAAAGTGGCACTTCTTACGTGTACATAGTTATTTTCGTCTTGTTAGTCTGATTGTTATTTATTGTGTCAGTTCATCACTAGGGACTAGCAATGTATGAGTTAGGGGGTGTGATTAGTCACGAATATTGTATATTAGCTCCCGTTACTTATGCATGCATGCACAATTGTGATCATTATTCTCCATATTTAAAGATCTTATACTACATAACCTTTGTTCTCGTTAAATAAATGCTTTGGAAGATTTGTTTGCGTCTTTGTAGGTATTGGAATGATAAATGATGCAAGTATGCTCTTTAAAAGAAAGTTACAAAACATTACACAACTTTGGGGGCAATTTAATCATTTCTTCATTCGAGCTTCATGCTCGAACTCTCATAAAGGTTTTAGCTCTTAGAGTTAGCTTTGCATAGCCGTTGACAGAGTGTCAATCCGGTCCCTAACGATCGAGTTATAGTCATTTTTCTCTGAGGTCCCATTTCATGGAAAAATAGGAGAATAGTACCACTTGAATTTAAACCCCCGATCGATTGGCTCTAGAGCCCGAGTTGATCGTAATATCGAGCTTTTCCATTAAATCAGGTAGTGTGCAATGTCCAGAACCCCGATCGATCGGGACCAGACCCACAGTCAACCGGCCTGTTCAGTTACACGATTCTTTTTTAAGTAGTTTTTGTTTCCTATTTTTAATTTTGGTTTTAACTTCTTGTTTAACGGTTTTGTTTCCCCTTACTATAAGTAGCAATTGGTTTGTACTTGTATAAAGGGTTAGTTTTTAGTCGTTTCTTACAAAGAAAGATAGATATTTTGGATTTGTTCTCTCTTCTCTCTCCGAGGGCTTGTGACATTTTATTGCTTCTCTCTCTCTCCCTCTCTCTCTATTTCATTGTTTGTAAGTTACCTAAGATCATCTTTATTGTATTTTGTTGGCTATTGACACTCTTCGATTAATTAATATAGTTTTTTTTGGATGCTATCTTTTGTAATGGTTTTTCCCCTCTTAATTAATCCCATTTTGTGTTTATTCATATTTAGTGTTATGAGTAACTGGTTTTCTTAGGTTGGGAGCATAAACCTAGTTTGGATGGCTCCACTACTTGATTGATTTAATGTTTGAATCCAATAAATGGGTCTATGTGTTATTATTGACATTTCATAGGATTCCAACTTCTCTTATCATGTTAGAGTTATTTTTTAGACTTAACTCCAACAACAACGCATTTATTCGATAATATATTGAAATCTTCATCTAGTATTGATCAAATGACACTTTTCATGCGGGATTGTTAGGAAATTTTTTTATCCCATTTTATTGTGATTCAATTGTAAGAAAATCTTGGGTTGTGATCATTTAAGGTGGGAGAATTCTCCTCAACCTTTCGTTAAAAATCATTTTATCATCCGTAGTATAAATCTCGCTTGTTGCTATCAACCTTTAGTTAAGTGTTCCAGTAATTGTGGTTCACCTTGGTCCTTTATAACTTTCGAAACCTAAATCATCTTTTCCTTTATTCATACTTCTTGTTTATCGACTTTTACCTAGAAGAATATTTTCGTTGATTCATATAATTCCCTACAAAAATTGACTCCGATCTTACCGGGGTTTTACTACACTCGTGATTAGCGTGCACTTGTGCTATATAATATATTAAGCGAGTCAAGCTTCTCCTATACCAACCACCACCAACCTCCCTACACCACCATCCATCCACCTTGTTCCACTATATTTTATGAGTATTCCACCATATTTAAGCCTTATACACTCATTTCCACCATGGTTGCGCAAAGATATGAGATATGGAGATGTTGTTGTGTTTAAAAAAAAAAAAAGAAGACGGGAAGATTAATGGAGTTTGAAGGGGGTTTTGCTTGGAGATTTCATGGCGGAAAGATTTATGGAGCTAGGCAACCTATTTAAGCCCACCTTAGAGGGTGGCATGTTTTCATATTCTTCTAACTTCATCCTACCATTTTTAGAGCTTCTTTGAGGTGGGAAAAACTCTACTCTTTAATTTGAGACCATATTCCTCCAATATTTGGTCTTGTAGTTAGATTTTGTGACAGTGGGATGAACATATGATTTACGAACGATATTTCTTATGATTTGTGAAAATGGGTTTACAAAAGTTTCAATGGTTTCGAGAAAAATGATATATTTAATGAAAACTTGGCGTTTAAACACTATTATGGAATAAATGTGTTGGAGGAATGTTTATCTCATTGGGAATATGTTATGAACAAATATTTTCAAAGTTTTCTTATAAAATTGGGATTTTTGTATAAATAGACATTTACAAGTTTTGGAGAAATAAAGAGGTCTTTTATCTTAAAAAGCATGTTTTGCCAATATTGTGAAATTTCTAGAATGAACCATATGTTAGACCCATTTAACATGATTTTGGACTTAAAATCCATATTCTCATGTACATGAACTTGTGGTATTTTTATGATGGACCTATAGACAAGTTTAATGAGGGTTCTAATGGGTTTGAACATGAAAAAAAGAAACAAAAATTTTAGCCTTTAAGTTGTGAAAAAGGCGTGGAAAAAGTGATAAATGGATATTTAAGACTACGTGTGGAAATAAAGGGAAAATGGCATTTCTTATGAAGTAGTCTTCAAAGGGTGAAAGAATGTAGTTTTTTTAAGTAAAGAAAGTAAAGAAGTAAAGAGATTTCCAACTTGAGATGTACGTTACTCCAAAGTGTTAAATAAGTGTTAAGGAGTTAAAATTATTTAAGAAGTTAGTGTGTGTGTAACTTAATAATGTTTTTGGGCAAATAACACTTGGAAAAATGGACAAGTTTGAAAACAAATGGGTAAAATGAAAATTTTATGTAAAGCGGAACATTTTTATGAAATAAAAATATTGGAAAAGGTTTTACACAAATTGGTCCCAAATGAAAGTGATTTTTTGGGATAAAATAAATGCTTGTAAAAGTACAACAAACGATGATTTTAAAGTGTAACACGAGTTGGGGTGAGATACCAAGTTTTTAGCTTCGGCCGTAAAAGAAATTGGAATAATGTGAACATTTGAAAAATGTTGAAACACATTAATATGGATTCGAATGACACCAGAATAAATAAGGAGGGCCCGTAGCGTTGGGATGAAAGACCTAAAATCACTGGCCAGAGCATATGGTAGCATACTCAGCAGTGTGAAGTCCGTTAAAGTATGCGGAGATTAGAAGATTCCGAGAAAAAGATAAGAAAAGTGGAACATGTCAAGTAATGGGTTGTGGGATGAACACGAGAAAAGACAACCTAACTTGGATGAATTAATAAATGTTTCGATAAAGGATAACATGGACAAGTAAATCTAAAAATTGATTAATGTCCATTAAGTAAAGGAAATGTAAATTAAAGTGACGTAATGGATAGTTTAGCAACATAAGAGGCTTAACTCATACTTAACACAAGAGTGTGTTTATTAAAGGTTCTCAAAGAAAATAAATATTTTCTGACACAGTGATTATGTTTGTTGAAAGGTGATTTTCAATGATAATATTAAGGTAAATTTGGTAAGAGCAAAAAGGGGAAATTTCAGTGACATAAATTCTTTTATTTAAACAAAGGGTATTTGTTCGAAGTATTTCACTGGATGTGTTAAATCAAGAAATAAATGTTAAGTCAAGTAAGACGAGGTTTCTTATAAGATAAAGGTGAATTAATCGGAATAATTAATATTTTGGCATAAAAAAATGATGCCATGCATTAAAGTGTGTGTATATATATATATCCATATCTATATTATAAAGTAGGAAACTTATGTATGTCATAAGATTAATTGATGATGTCATCCATATAAGTTTTTCATGCACTACCTATTTTACCCCTTACAAATTTGGATTCCCCGTCTTTTAATCCACACTAATTTATTTTCCCCTTCTCTTCAACATTCAAACATTAAGGGTACAATTGTATTTTCACCCCTCTCTCCCTTACCCTAATTATCCAAACCTAGCCGTGTTGTTATTTTTCACTTTACTCTTTCCCTTTGTCTGGCAATAATCCTTTCTCTAACAAGACAACGAACAACAACGGATCTTCGATCTTTCTCTTGGATGTGTATTTTCTGATGATTACTATCCATTTTTATTTACATTTTGTTGTAAATCAAGTTAACTTTGTTATTTACGTTTTTTTTGCAGGCTTCGATGGGTTAAGCTCAAGGCTCAATAAAAAAAATTCCCTCATTTTATTTTCTTCATTATCGAAGGCATCCGCACATCATCGATCTGGTATATGTATCTCCTACGTCGATTTGTTTTCCTCTTATCATTCTAACATTTGGTTTCATATTTTTCATTGTTTTAGGTGTAAGGTTTGAAGTCCGATATCGATTAACCATTCTTGGTAATTTCTGCGATCGTTTCGTTGAGTGCTGTTTTGATTTGTATTCATTTCGCAATTACATTATCATTTTCTAAGCAGGTAGAAAGGGTGGTGAGATTGGTTTGAATTTTGGATTTGATTTCATCAATCGACGGTGGTGTTTGATTCAGAGTTTTAGCTAATAATTACTCTGAATCAATAAAACTATCCACCGGTTTTTTGTGTTAAACATAACCCACTCAGTGAATTTTTTGTTTGATTCAAAGTTCCAGAAGTCATGTTTTGGTTCACGAAGTGGGTTTGGACATTTGTCTACAAATTTTATAGTAGATCTGGTACTAAAATCATCACAGTGAGGGTGAGGGATTCATAATGTGAGATGGTGTAAATTTTCAATTTGTTTTGTTTTGTGTGTTGAATTAAACCTGAGAGCGTTGTAGTTGGTATTGAAATGTATGTGTCTACTGTGATAAGTTTTTAAAGAGAACGAGTGTTTGTTATGTATAGACAACGGTCGTGGGGACTGGGAGGATGACACAGAAATTGTCAACATTTATTTTTCTCCTCTGTTCTATGCTTTAGATTTCACAGATTAAAACGAGGGCAAAGAGAGTAAGGATAAGAGTGAGGATCAAATTAAATCTCATAAATTGAAAAATTACCATTTTTCAATTTGTTTCATTTCGTGTCATAACGCGTGCTCTGTTTTTCTTGGGTTTGTGGAGACCTTGGCTCTGTCTGATTTATGTAATCGGTTCCCTTAAATTTATGTTTTACATGTTAAAATATATAAACAAAGGTGTTTTTAGCCCAATTTTTTTCTTAAATCGTGGGTTTAAAATCATTTTTAAAGTTCCAAATTGAGTGAGACAATTTACTGGAATAAAATATCTGTTTGTTGAGCATAACAAAATTGCATATTTCTGCCTTTTCGGCATTTTATATGTTTGGTAACGCCATTATCAATCTCTGGACATAAAATATGAGAAATGATTTTCGTACTTCATGGTATGTGAGGTTAGTTTAGATTATATTTCTTGGAAAAATTAACTTCTTATCCTAGTAAAAAAGGATCTGAAATTACATGAATTTTTTCCAGCTCGATTCAATGCTTCTAAAGAGGGATGGTGCTAGGTTGTCAGTTGTTTAGGTAATCCACCATCGTCCCTTCCATGAAATTACACGAATTACAATTAATCGCCTAAATATTTTTAGGTAATTAAAATTCATAGTGTTTTAAATTTTTATTTCCGGATATAGTGCTTTTCATTTTTAATTCATAAATAACTGTAGATCTGCATTACCATTGGGTGTTTTTGCCATGAAATGTCAAAATGACCATATATTGTTTATTTTCTGAACCGAACATACTTTTTTTGTTTACTGGAGCCTATTATCAATGGATAACAATTATAATTGGAAGGAAACAGAGCTTAATGTTGTCCGGATTATAAAACATAGCAACATGAGATTTCAAAATTTAATGCTCGACTTCTCTCACTCACCACAGAAGATCGAGACGAAGCAGGATCGTATAATATTTCAATGCATTGTTGAATATTATTTTTTGATTTCTAAAACTGGATGCAGCCCATCTATATGACTCTCTAGATATGTAAACTTCAAGGTAACTAATTAGTGCTATTGGAATTTTCCCAGTCCACAGCCCACGAATACAGTTATTGTGTGTTGCATTTTTTTTTATTAAAGTTCTTTCTGTCTCTTTGGTTAAGTTGATGTAAGTTTTTTATTTTATTTTTATCCATTGGATAATTGGAAAATAGTGATCTCCCATTTATTACTGAATTGATGACTGTCTTTTCAGGGTAAAAAAAGATTCGTAACAATCCATGCGTGGGCATAGAGGGAAAAAATGAAATAACTGAAAAAGATATATGCAATAAAAATTATTCTCAACCGTTGGATAACTCATCGGTGAAGCCTATTAACAGGGACAAGGCCACCTTTTCAGGCAACCGTGGGATAACATGGTCTTTTTGTTCGCAGACTTTTGTTTATCTGTGAACATCAATTGATAACAGTTGATATCAGTTGCTCATCATGTTTTATGTTTGATTATTAGGTTTTATGTTTGATTATCATCATGATGAGCAATAATCTTTCAACAAAAGTTTACAAAAAAGATATCAGTTGGTAGCAAATAAGATATCAACATAAGCCGAAGACGCAGACTTTTGATTATTGAGTTTAGTTTTTCAAGTTCGTGCTTGATTTTATTTACATCAGTTGGTATGTTGGCATTATATCAGTTACTATGTTAGTTTGTCAGTTGGTATGTTGGTATTATATCAGTTGCTATGTTAGTTCGTTAGTTTGTAGGTAAAACAGTGTTTAGTATTTGATCTAAAATGATAGTTTTGCTTAAGTTCCTTTATTTTACTTTAAAATTAGTTTACTCAGTTATGTTGTGATTCCTAACCTTTTTGGTGGTTGTTCTGTGAAATTACTGGAATTTAAAAACAACCTATTAAAAATATCGATGTGGATTGTGACTATGTAAACAACACACTAAAAATATATTTTGCCTTTATTAGTTTAAAATGTGCAAAAAATATCTATAGATCTCTGTGTTTTCGAAGTTGATGTGAATCAGTAAGAGGGATCAATAGTTACAATGCAGAGCAGCCATACTGTATTGTGTATCATATTTAAATGAAGGTTCCAAATTCACATGGATTCAGTGTTCACATGGTAGGATCCATTGTCACACAAGAGTAAACAAGGCTGATTTTTTGGAGAGCTATGTAAAATGTTGGAGCGTTGTGTTTTTTAATTGTTTTTGCTTTTTTTCTTTGTTTTTTTTGAATGTATAATATTATGTTCAGAAATTGAGTAACTAATTTGTTTGTATTTTTTAGTTTAGAAGCTTACTAAAGCCAAATGAGTAATTAAAATTGAGCCAACATTTGTTGTTTTCTTTGTATTTTTTGAATGTATAATTTTGTTTTAGAAATTGAGTAACTGATCTATTTGGAGAGCTAAACAATGTTGGTTGTTTAGAAATAACTACAATGATTATAAGTCACTATATTCACATCCATAAGAAACTCAAAAAATCCAAATGACACAATCCATATGCATACAGAAACTCATTCCCTAATATTTGGAGGTGCTGTCTATCTGTTATAACTGTTACAACTACCATTAGATTTATTACTATTATGGCTTGCAACTTCATTTATTTTATTTTACTAATTTTGTATATTAAAATATATGAATCATTTATGTTGATACAAGTTGTATCCATGGATGCAAGCAAACAGGTACAGAGCGCGAACAACTACACAGTGTAGTATAGTTACAAGTAAATAGGCACTGTTCAAGCAAGGAGGTTTGTACAGAGAGCGAACAACTACACAATATAGTATAGTTGATACGACTTTATCCAATAATTACGATGTAACGAAAAGAATGATGATTATGTAACTAACATTTAAAGTGAGCTTTGGACTTGAATGATGACTCATGATGATTGAATCATTAGGCCTAAAAACCAAAGGGGAAATGAGCTTTGAATTTTTTTTCATGAAATATGAAATTTATTTTAGTCCAAATTTTATATCTTAAGTTGGTATGATTATTGTCTATTATCTATCATTTCATTAGTTGATGTTATTTTTGAGTATGATGTTATGCATTTTGTTGTTTAGGTACTTCAACAAAAGGGGTTTGGCAGCGTAAAGAAGCCGCAGCATATCAGAGTAAAGAAGCCAAGGAGGGGATGCTCAAGCTTGGTGCTGATGCCTTGGAAAATGTGGATTATGGTCAAGCTTATAATACTGATCATCAATCGAGGATATTACTTGAAGCAGCTTCAATGATGGTGGAAACCAGGTTTGCACTTATGATAGTGGACAGTTCTACCGCTCTCTATAAGACAGACTTTTCTGGAAGGGGGGAACTGCCGGCCAGACAAATGCATCTCACGAAGTTCTTGAGGAGCCTTCTGAAATTAACAAATAAATTTGGTTTAGTTGTTGTTATCACTAACCAAGTTGTGGACCAAGTGGATGGTTCAGCCAATTGGTGGCAACATTATGGCCCATTCATCTACAACAGGGTTAGCTCTACGAAAGGGAAGAGGGGAGGGACGCATTTGTAAAGTGATAAGTTCTCTATGTTTATCTGAAGCTGACGCAAGATTTCAGATTTCAACTGAAGGTGTAAGCGACGTCAAGGATTGAGCTCTTCTGTTCATCGAGGTTCTTCTTTTTTAATCGTTCAAGGATCTACAAGAATTTTTCTAATTCTTTTGAGTGTTAACTAATCCAATATATTATTCATTTATTTATACATATGATATTACTTATTGCATTTTAGATTTAGAGGCAAGATTTTTTGGGTGGTGCAAGAACTCAATCGGTTAAGGAATTGAGAAATCATGCAATGATGTTACGAGCTCAACTCACAAAAGTTCACAATAGGCTAAACGGTTGGAGAAATCCCGTTACGATTGGCAACATTGAACAAATTAGTCGGATGGAAGATTCACTAAGGGAATCACTTGAACATTTTTGCATAAACAAGGAAAATATTGGAAAACCTCAACTTATGCAACTAGATAGCACTATCTAGTTCCTGAATAGGCTTTGCCTGCATTTGATGATGGGTGGTTGCAAGGAAGTCCAACCCCTATCCTGGCTTATGGATAAGAGCATCAACATATGATATTACCGGAGGGCCAGAACTTTCTGCCTCAGAGATATGGAGTGCGCTAAAGTTGCCTCCCTTGCGAGTTACTCTATTTTTTTTTCTCTGAAACCAAGCAATGATCAACAACTCGCAGTAGGTTGATAATACGAGACAAAAAGGCAGTTCTTTAAATGAACTAACGAGTAATGCTTTCTTGAATCTACAAAATTGATGCTTATATTTATTGCATGCAAACCACCACTGTTGGAGACATATTTAGAGGTTGAGGACTGCTAATTTGAACATTTCCACTCCCAAATGTGTCTACTGTATAGTCTATATCATAGTCATTAGATATTTACCACGTTCCTACTTAAGTTACGTTGCAACGAACAAGTCTCTTATTTTGCAGCACTCTGTTATTCGAACTATTTTTTAAACTATAAACCACACCAACTTATGTATAGAAAATTAGCTTCACCTACAATATTTTGTTGCAATGCATCTTATGGGATTAAAAAAAAGAGAAAAATGTTTTTTGTCCAGATTATGGTATGACTTTGATTAACGCAGCCGCATTAGCATGCTATTATTCTGCATGTTAATTGATAAAGTAGATAACAAGCTATTATGAAATGTTCCATTCAGTTTATATTTATGTCAATGTAGAATTCATCTTTTATAATTGTTTCTTATGATGTCGTTAACCTGATAGTGTGATCTTATAATTTGACTTAATTAGGTGGCCCCGGTTAATGACGATACCTTATGTAATGCCCGAGCAACAACTGTAAGGCCTACAGAGGGAACAAGTTTATTGGCAGAGGAAATGGAGGATCAAATGGACGAATTCACTGACATCAGGCTTGGGAAATTTCTGCCAGGAGAAGATCATCAAAATTTATGTTACACATACTATTTATTTATTGTTTTCTTTTGTTTAGTTTTTTCTTTCTTATTATTCATACTTTGTAGACTCACTATATTTTACTGAGACATAATTTAATTTGAATTTTTATTCTCGATTCTTCTTTTTGGTTTAGGTACCACCAATATATTGGAATGTTAAATTGGTTCATTTAAATATATGTTGGATTGATTATTTACAATTTTGTTTATGCTTTTGCATATTCTTCTTATGGAATTAAAAATTCCTATAACAATAGATATAAGGTAAGTTTTCGCTTCCATATCGATTTCACTATATGGGGTTGCTAAATTTTTCTTTGTGCTGATTTGAGCCTGTTGTAATATTTTTTTTGTTATTTTCTATTTCTTAAGAGATGGTATTTTACATGTAAATGCTTTGACAGGATGTGTGACAACCCGCTCAAAATAATAACGGGTGGCCAACCCTATACTACATTAAATCAGGTATCCCAGATGGCACAGTCTCAACATCAACAGACAACACTAAATAATATAAGGCTAACTACCCGAAATCATTAAAAGTAGATTGTCAAATATTTAAAACTTTTTATTTAACAACAACAACAAAACCAGTAATGCAAACATACTCAGCAATACACATCTAACTATGATGAGTGATAAGAGCAAACTCCAATAATAAAAAAGGGTAGAATACAATGTACAACAAAATCTCTACAATGAAATACCCGAATAAGCTGTCGGGTCACAGACAATACAAATAATCTGAGAAACGAAATGTAAAAGTGTTAATCTACAACACTTGAGTATAAACTCGAGATACAAACTGAATCCTAATCTAAATATATCAAAGATAGGAATCGTCTAAACAAGATGCCGCAATAGTCCGCTACTGCCACATCTCCACGAAAACATTGGATGGATGAACATCAATGGCATCCTTGCGGAGGAACACCTAAAGTAATACAATATATACGCGGAGGGAGAAAATATAAACGAGTCTGAGCCCGAGTTGAAAACATTTTATAGCAAGTGTGTTAAAATGTATAATAATTATAAATGCATTATTACATGATTAAGGTGGAATTGAACTCTCCATAATAATTTTCCTCTCCTCTCAACTAAAGCGCGCAACTAAACGTATACACGTGATCTCCAAATGGATGCCCAATTTTAATTAGGCAAATAAATATAACTAGATCCAAAAATGCAGATTCGATTAAGATTATCTAACTTATATCGCAATCTACCCTTGTCTAAGTTCCATCTACAACATTAATTTATTTTAAATGTTATAGTTCTCTTTATATTTGTTCATTTGTTGAACATATAAAGTTGCATAACCATCCTCATAACAACAAAATCACAATACATCAACATTCTCTTACTAGAATTTCATATATTCTAGTTATGCCCTCATTTGGCATGTAAACATATATAAAGTTAATTATATGAGTTATTAACATAAAGAGATAAGGGAAAAACTTCTCCTAATTCTCAATACGCCACTGCGTTTCGTGCGTGGGACGTCTCGCCGAGGTGAAATCCAAACAAGGAACCCCCCCGTTACACTACTCCTGACAGTACTGATCCTTGAGATTCATTATGCCCTCAATGCATGATGCATGTTACCCAAATTATTATTTCTCAAATTTTAATTAATTAATATTCCCAATTCTCAACAGTACACGGCGTTTCATGCGTGGGACGTCTCGCCGAAGCGAAATCCAAACAAGGAACCCCTCCGTTACACTACTCCTGGCACTGTCGATCGTCGGGATAGGTGATATATATATATATATATATATATATATATAAGTATGAGCATTTAGGACTAACTTCTCCCCAACTTCCAACATTACACTGCGGTTCGTGCGTGGGACATCTCGCCGAGGCGAAATCCAAACAAGGAACCCCCTCGATACACTAATCCTGGCAATGTTAGTCGTTGAGGTCCATTATGCCCTCGATACCCAAGTACATGCACAATCAACAATAACCATCCAACCGAGCTATAACTCGAGGACGCAGGCTCACATGCTAACATCTTCCGACAGCCCATACACGTAGAAAACTAGGGCCACCTGGTGGGGTTCAACGGCACCCACCTCATGATCAACTCACGCACACAACGTCCCGGGAAGCGGCCATAACTCCTAACCGGCAAGTGAGAACGTCACATACCCCCAACTTCTCACCCCCAAAAGAATGGATATATATATCGCATAATAATCACAATGGACGACTATGACCTGGGGAATATCCGCACCCTGCTCTTTGAGCCAGGATGCTCATCCTCAACGCACGCAACTTCCCAATGATAGCAAGGAGGGGGTATGCTTCACTATATATATATATATACCATCATATAAGGTATACATACATCATCGCATCATATAAAGATTTAACGTCATATAAGGTATACCTTGATATGCACCAAGTGTCACCTCGGCTCGGAGACATCAACCTCGGCCGAGGACATGGACGGCGTTGGAAGAGCCTTGGATCGGTGACCTGCAGCCTCGGCCATAGAAGGGTCGGCCCTGGCTGACACCACTACAAACCTCATCAAGGGGAGGCTGCATGTATCATAAGGGTCAGCAGCTCTTTAGTTTGCCTGGGAATGACAACCTCGGCCAGATGTAGGCCGAGGTTATGAGGATACATACCTTTATCAAGGACAAACCCATTAATGAATCAACCAATGTTCCAGGCACAGTCCAGCTTAACCTCAACCCGGGCCGACCTCAATACCTGCCTCGGCTTCACTAAAGCCGGGACCATAATGACTCATCTCGAATTAGATGGGCAACTGGACCTTACCAGCCTCGGCCTCTTCCAGGCCGAGGTCAGGACTAAGCATCGAGGCCGAGTTCTTATTGGCATATGTGTGGACAAGGACACGTGGACACAATTCAGTTATAACAAATCATTCCCCTCACGTGGGGGGAATATTTCATCATCATTCTCTACCTGTGACAGTGATAGATGTCTTCATCAGGTTGGCTAAATCAACACACACATGCTCATTGCATGCATAGGGGGTACACTACACCCCTCAGGTACTATATATAGAGGTCATCCTCTACCTTGCCAAGGATCCCGAAATTAGTGACCCTAGCTGAAACTCTGTCTAAACACACAGTAGAGAGAGAAAGCTTGAGAGATTATAACTCTGTCTAAACACACAGTGATACATATCATACACTTGCACAGTGGATGTAGGCCTAATGGCTGAACCACTTATATTCCGGTGTGAATCCTCTTCTCCTCACCTCCTTCTACTATATGTGTATGTACCCTTATGCTTCCATTGTTAACATTGAATTGAGTTCACAAACACCTTGAAGGGTGGTGCTATTTCCAGCATCATCATTTTGGTACCGTCTGTGGGAACGAGAAGCTGTCTCTTCCTCTTCCTCAGGTTAACCTCACCGGAGACTCTGGTGGTGAACCAGGCACCACCCCTTGTGTGGAGCTGCTTCACTATTGAAAGAGGACCTTTAAGGTATTAAGCTCACCTTCTACTCAAGCTCTTTATCATTAACACATGGAACCAGAATTACCACCGCCTCTTCTGTCGCCTGGTGGGGGAGAGCCTAGTTCCAGCCAGGCACCGCCTTAGTCCGAAATGGCGGAGGTAGTTGCATCCTTAAGGTCTTTGGCTGCAACGCAACAATCTATGAAGGAGAAGTTTGCACAGCTCAGCCAAACTATGATAAGGCCACCTGGAGTTTCACAGGAGATGATCACTCTGGCGGCTGTCCAACCTCATCTCGATGCCAGGGGACCACCCCAGGCACCAATGAAGGACCAACCTGCACCCCAACGGAGGAGGGACATTGCTGACCCTAGGCGCTTATGCCTGGGGAGGTAAGGAAACCCTTACCCGGAGGACAGGTATGACGATCTAGAGTCAGAAGAGATCCCGGAGGATTGTTGTAAACCGTATGAGGTTTTGAATAATACGGTACGTCCTCTTCCGCAGAGCCGAGGCTGTGTCGGCCGAAGAGGTGAAGAGGCTCAATAAAGAGGATTAACTTTTGATTGATTGAGCATAGGATCAGCCTTTGAGAGGTTGGGACCAGTGAATAACCTAATATAGAGGTTATCAAGGTCGAGAAGCGCAGCCAGCTCGCAAAGAGGAGATAGACAAGGTCTGCCTGAATAAGGCCAACCCCGTGAAGAAAGGTGCAGAGACCAAGAAGAGGTCAACATCCGACATTGTGCTGTGGCAGAGGAACCCTCAGTCCATCCCTTGGAGGTGGCTGGGGACAACCTCGGCCAGGCCGATGGTAGGAGACCATGGAATGACTCTATCCAACGTCTTGAGGAGAAGATAAGAGACCTCATCAAGAGTAGGGATCCACTGCAAATGGGTTACTCAGAGGGCTCTCCATTCGTAGCTAAGATAGTGAGCTTCCCGACCCCTGCTAAGTTCAAATCACCCGTAGTGTCTTCCAAGTATGATGGTAGCACCAACCCCGTACATCACATTGAGATGTATCAGTCGACGGCGGACATCTACTTGATACCTGATGAGATGAAGTGTAGGGCCTTCTCTGGGACTCTGATAGGAGCAACACACAGCTGGTGTACTTCTCTTACGAAGAATTCAATCGAGAACTTCAAGGGCTTGGCCGAACGATTCATTCAGAACTTCTACTTTGGGGTAAGACCTCAAAAGAAGACCACTCATATACTGTATGTCAAGTAAGGCTAGGACGAGTGCCTAAGGGACTAAATCGCCAGGTTCAACAAAGATAAACTTGAGGTTGAAGATTACGAAGAGAATATAGCCATGACTGCCCTCATAGGAGGTCTTCAGAAAGGGAAGTTATTGTGGAAACTCGCGGAAGACCCTCCCAGGTCCATGGCAGAGCTACTGGAAACTGTGGGAAAAGTCATGAATGCCGAAGAGGCAATGGCTGCCAAGTATGAGGATGAGAACTGTGGTAGTAACGGGAAGTCCCAATGAAAGAAAGATGGAAAAAAGAGGTCACCCGATGACAAGTTCGCTCACTATACCCCTCTAACCGTGATATGTGAGCATATCCTCAACGAGATAAAGAATGATAGGACTCTAAGATGTCCAGAGAAACTGAAGGCCCCTCCGCATAAGAGGAACAAAAACTTATGGTGTGAGTTCCACCAGGACCATGGCCATGTTACAAACAGATGCTTCACCTTGAAGGATGAAATTGAGAAGATCTTTAAATCCAAAAAGCTGAGGAAGTATGTTGATGGCAAAGCTCCTAAGGGGGGAAGAGATGACCCTAAGAAAAGGAGAAACGACAGATGCCGTGACGATGCTCCAGCTAGAAGAGGCAATGACTCGGAAGATGATGATGAAGATGATCCGAACCTTTTGCTGAAAGACGATAACACCCCGTGAAGAGGTTAGGCATGATCTCCTTTGGTGTTGAAACCATATGCAGAGGGCTTGCGGGAGGTGGTTTCGAAGTGGCTGATAGGAAAGTTCATGTGGCAGAGGCCAAGTCGGTGGCCAAACTTGAGGTTATAAATCTAACGTCTTCCGATACAGCGCAGAAGAGAAAGAAGGTGGACATAGACACCCTTATAGTTGGGTTCTCCCGACTCGACTTCGAAGGTATCTTATCTCCCCATGATGACCCATTGGTAATAACAATAAGAGTGCATGGGTACGAGGTGCAGAGGATCCTCGTGGACGGGGGGAGTTCAGCAGACGTAATGTTTTGGCCTTGCTTCAAGAGCCTAGGTCTTAACAGAGCTAGGCTGGTACCCTATCATCATCCCTTGATCGGCTTCAGCGGCGAGAAGGTCAACCCATTGGGCATGTATGATATGGACGTACGGATGGGTGACAAGTGGCCTAAGAGATTGACCCGGAAGATAAATTTTTTCGTAATGGACGAAAACTTCTTCTCGGCTTATAACCTCATCATAGGAAGAGTGTCCCTTAAGGAGTTTGAAGCTGTGCCATCAATGGTCCACCAGATGCTAAAATTCTCGACCCCCTATGGGGTAGGGGAAGTGCAAGGTGACCAGACCATAGCACGGTAATGTTACTTCAACTCGGCCAAAGAGAGAGAGGCATATAAGAGGGCAACTACCACCTATAGCATTGATACATTGGACCCGAGAGATGAAACAAAGTTGAAGAAGGGAGAGGCCGCGGAAGAGGTAGAATCCATCGTCCTCAATGAAGACAAACCATAAAAACCATCTAGGTCGGCAAGGCCCTAAAGACAGAAATCAAGGAAGAGCTGATAAACTTCCTCAGGAAGAGGCAGAGTGTCTTCTCTTGGAGTCACCCAGACATGCCTAGTATCAACCCTGAAGTTATGAGTCACAAGATCAACGTGACCAAAGAGGCCAAACCTATTAAACAAAGACGAAGAGTTTACTCCAGAGATAAGTACGATGTCATCTGGGAAGAGGTTAATAAATTAGAGGAGGATAAATTTATAAGAGAAGTCATATACCCGGAGTGGTTGTCAAATGCAGTCATCGTGCCCAAAGCCAATAAGAAGTGGAGAATATGCATTGATTTCACTGACCAGAACAGGTCTTGCCCATAAGACAGCTATCCCTTACCTCAGATAGATCAGATGGTAGATGCTACTGCAGGGCATGAGCTTATGAGCTTTATGGACGCGTATTCAGGCTACAATCAGATCTTCATGGATGAAGAAGACTCAGAGAAAATAGCCTTCATTACCGATGAAGGTACGTACTGCTACAAGGTGATGCCCTTAGATCTAAAAAATGCAGGGGTGACGAACCAATATGTTGTGAATAAGATGTTCGAAGACCAAATAGGCAAGACCATGGAAGTGTATGTAGACGATATGCTGACAAAGAGCTTAAAGTCCTGCACTCATGTGGCAGACCTTGAAAATACCTTCGATACTATAGACTTGTACAGGATGAAACTCAACCCAGCGAAGTGTGTCTTCGGGGTAGGAGCTGGGAAGTTTCTTGGATTTATCGTCAATCAAAGAGGAATCAAATTAAAGCCAAAGAAGATCAAGTCTTTGCTTGATATGAAGACACCAAGGAGTATCAAGGACGTCCAAAGACTTACTGGGAGAGTGGCCGCGCTCAATAGATTTATTTCCAGAGCAATGGACAAGTGTCTTTCGTTCTTTAATGTGCTCAGAAAGGCCTTCCAGTGGGACGAAGAGTGCGAAGAAGCTTTTAATTAGCTCAAGTCTTACCTTAGGTCTCCCTTGTTATTATCTCAGCCCATAGTAGTAGAGAAATATATATGTTTATCTAGCGGTCTCTGAATCGGCTATCAGTGCAACCATAGTGAGGGAAGATGTTGGAATCCAAAGGCCTGTGTATTTCAACAGTAAAGCCCTTTAAGGGTCTGAACAAAACTGCCCTCGTATGGAAAAGCTATCCTACACCATGATACATGCTTCAAGGAAGATGAATCCCTATTTCCAAGCCCATTCCATGGTTGTCCTCACCGACTCCCCACTAAGACAGGTCCTACATAAACTTGAGAAGTCCGAGAGATTGATGACCTGGGCCATTGTGTTGGGGGAGTATGACCTTACCTACCAACCAAGGATAACCATCAAAGTTCAGGCCCTCACAGATTTTGTTACTGAGTTCACATGGGAAGAGGCCGAGACAGAGAGTGACCTAGAGGGTGCTGAAGGGACAAACAACAGTGTCCTCTGAGAGCAGGAAGAGATGACACCAAATGTCTTCCGAGAGTAGGAATAGGTGGTACCGAATGTCTCCCGAGGCCAGGAAGAGGTTTTATCCAAAAAGATCAGGGTAAGAGTAGCCGAGAATGAGGAAGATCGGTACCTCTTCAAGCAAGGAATCATGTTAGAGGGTGCCTTCTCATCGGATACAGACATTTGGAACCTCTTGGTTGATGGTTCTTCCTGCGACAGTGGAAGCAGTGCAGGGTTGATACTTTCAGCTCCATATGGTGCTAACATTGAATATGCTTTGAGGTTCAACTTTAAGGCATCTAACAACGAGTCAGAATATGAAGCCATGATAGAAGGTCTCTCATTAGTAAAGGCTTTGGGTGTAAGGCGACTCCTATTTCATAGCGACTGCAGGTTAGTTATCAATCAAGTATTGTGAGTCTATAAAGCTAAAAATGAAAGGATGGCTAAGTATCTTAATAGGGTAAGCGAAATTTTAGAATATTTTAAAGAGACAAAACTAAAGAGAATACCTCGGCAAAGTAACAGCCACGCAGATGAGTTGGCAAGGTTGGCCTCGGCAACAAAGATAGACGTCAGAAGGACAGTTTCAGTTGAGGTCTTAGGAAAAGCGACCATTGAGGAGGAGGAGGTATGCAACCCTTGTCTCAATTTGAACATAGGAGACTCATGGATGGACCCCCTCGTTAGGTATATCAAAGAGGGAGAGCTACCCGAATCCAAGATAAAGAGGAGGAAATTGAGATATAGCGCTGCCAAGTTCTGTATAGTAGGAGACGTCCTGTACAGGAAGGGATTTCTGTTACCTCTCCTCAGATGTGTGCATCCCATCGAAGTTCCCCGTGTCGTACAGGAAGTTCACGAGGGCTCTTTCTCCAACATAGGAGGAAGACCTTTGGCCAAAAGAATTATTACCCAGGGATACTGGTGGCGAACCTTGGCTAAAGATGCTACAGCTTAAGTCAAGAGGTGCGATAAATGTCAGAGATTCTCCACTATTCCTCATCAACCTCATCAACCTATGACATCAATTACCTCCCCATGGCCATTCACAGTATGAGGAATTGACTTAGTAAGACCCCTACCAAGAGCTGCCAATAATTACCGGTTCCTGATAGTGGCCATTGACTACTTCTCAAAGTGGGTGGAGGCATAGCTAATGATAACGATCACAAAAGAGAAGACCTTCCAATTTATTTAGAGGAACATCATATGCAGACATGGACTCCCATGCACTCTCATCTCAGATAATGGGACCCAGTTCAAGAACTCATCATTAGAAAAGTATTACGTAAGAGTTGGGATAAAGCAGTTCTTCTCATCTCCCGATCGACCTCAGGCAAACGGTCAAACCGAGGTCACGAACAGAACAATCCTCGGTGGAATTAAGAAGAGGTTAGAAGATGCGAAGGGAATATGGATTGAAGAGGTCTACGCTATGTTATGGGCCTACAGAACCACGACAAGGACACCTAGAGGAGAAACCTCCTTCATGCTAGCACATGGCTCGGAGGCCGTCATACCAACAGAAGTGGGACTCCCTACTCATAGGGTCCAGACCTATGACCCTGATAAGAATGGGGAAGAGAGAAGGATCGACCTAGATTTGATTGAAGAGAGAAGAGAAGGCTAATAAATAAGACAAGCAGCTTACCAGCAGAGAGCAACAAAATTTTACAATCAGAGGGTGAAGTCAAGGCCCATCACCGTGGGAGACTTGGTACTGAAGAAGAACTTACAAAAAACAAACAAACTCCATGCAAACTGGCATGGTCCCTACAAAGTAACAGAAGAGGTTGTACCCGGGACCTACAGGCTAGAAAACCTAGAAGGGGAACCTTTTGCTAATCCCTGGAATGCTGATCATATGAAGAAGTATTACATATGATGTTGCAAAAAGTTATATAAATGTGCCATATTATGAAGATATTATTAATAAGAGATCAGTTTCCATATCGGTTCTTGATTCATTGTGCGCTAATGGTAGGAATTATGAGGATAACATCTTAGGTGATGACCTCAGACCCTTACAACATCATTAAGTGGTGACAAGGTCTGAAGTCAGACACCATAATTGGATGACCTCAGACCCTTAACATCATTAGTTTGGTGAGATTAATTATGAGGGTAACATCTTAGGTGATGACCTTAGACCCTTACAACATCATTAAGTGGTGATAAGGTCTGAAGTCAGACAACATAATTGGATGACCTCAGACCCTTAATATCATTAATTTGGTGAGATTAATTATGAGGGTAACATCTTAGGTGATAACCTCAGACCCTTACAATATCATTAAGTGGTGATAAGGTTTGAAGTCAGACACCATAATTGGATGACCTCAGACCCTTAACATCATTAGTTTGGTGAGATTAATTATGAGGGTAACATCTTAGGTGATGACCTCAGACCCTTACAACATCATTAAGTGGTGACAAGGTCTGAAGTCAGACACCATAATTGGATGACCTCAGACCCTTAACATCATTAGTTTGGTGAGATTAATTATGAGGGTAACATCTTAGGTGATGACCTCAGACCCTTACAACATCATTAAGTGGTGACAAGGTCTGAAGTCAGACACTATAATTGGATGACCTCAGACCCTTAACATCATTAATTTGGTGAGATTAATTATGAGGGTAACACCTTAGGTGATGACCTCAGACCCCTAACATCATTAATTTGGTGAGATTAATTATGAGGGTAACATCTTAGGTGATGACCTCAGACCCTTACAACATCAAGTGGTGACAAGGTCTGAAGTCAGACACCATAATTGGATGACCTCAGACCCTTAACATCAGTAATTTGGTGAGATTAATTATGAGGGTAACATCTTAGGTGATGACCTCATACCCTTATAACATCATTAAGTGGTGACAAGGTCTGAGATAAGGCTACTAATTTAGTTCAAGCAGACATCATTGCACAAACTTCAGAGCTAAAACATTGCATGACAAGCATTCAACAAAGTAAATGAAGTAAAAACCCTCCTCAGAGGTTGTCATTCCAATTATAAAAATTCAGAAGATACAAGTTTTATATGTTCCTCAGAGGCTACATCCAATCAGGGGTTACAAAAAGTATCAGAAAGCTTCACAATTAGCCTATGGGTTAGAGGGGAGTGTGCTGGTGTCCTCAACCTGATCCTGTTGGACGATGTTGGTCACCTCGGCAATGTCTTCTATGTGGTTATCTCCGTCTATCTTAGTGCCATCAAGTGGTACAGTCTCTGCAGGTGTCGCGACTTCCTCCTCCACCTCTTGAAGGGCTTGGGCAAGCTGGGGGTTAGCAAAGTCGAGACCTATGAAATCAGAGGCCTTCAAACTTCCTGCTTCCTTCTCCTTAATAGCCACCCATTTGATAGTAGCTTTAATACCTCTTTCAAAGTACTCAAAGTCGAAGCTCATGAACTCATCTGAGGCTTTATAGTCAGCAAGTATCCCTTCAGAGGCATCTTCATGTGCTGCCTTCACGGCAGAGCCGACCTTCTTCTGGAGAACATCGTCCTTCGCCTTCAGAGCCACAGTATGGTCCTTCTTAAGTTTGGAGATATCTTTCTCCATCTCCTTTACCTTCTTCTCATACTCGTTAAACTCAGACTTCAGGCGGTCTATTTTGGCATTCAGAGTGCTTTGCACCTTCTCAGCTTCTTGACCCTTCTAGATGAGGGGTAACTTCCTCAGGGTCCAGTTAGAGAGATGATGCATAGTGGCCAGGCCCTGCAAATTATGTGATCATATGCATGAGTTGAAAGTAAAATCAGAGGTTACAGTTGGAAATCATAAAGAAATCTAAAGTTATACTTGAATGGACCTGTAGAGACCAAATTCAACCAGAAGAGGTGTATCCATTTACCGGCAGAAACATTTGTCAGCCTCGGTCATGGCAGCGCTGATGGCATCAAGTGCCTACAGACTATGACCTATTATGCTGTCGTTGATTTTTAGTTGCTCTATGCGAGCAGCCAAGGCATCAACAGAAGATATGGGCATGGCAGAGTCTCCACCTTTCTTTTTTTGCCTCTGATCCTCAGGGGGAGGGTCAGTAGCATTCCTCTTATTTATGGCCTGACCTTCGAGGTTGAGGGAGGAGGAGGAGGGGCGTTTAAACCAGCCTTCTTGGCAAGCTTTATCAGACTCGACGCCTCTATTGCCCAAAGCTCGTCTGAGATATCCTTCGGACGTTCTGCAAAATTGAAAGGTCTGAGTTAGTGAGTCAGACATGCATAAACTTAGAGGTATAACTTGAATAAAAATACTTACCAAGCTCTGTAAGAGGACTACCCCCAAATCAGTCTCAGAGAGGTAGTAGGGGGTCATAAGGTGTTCAAACTTAACTAGAAGACCATGCATCCCCTGATCCTGAAGGATTTTGACCTTCTGAAGATTCTGTAGGCTTAGACCAGGGTCGGCCTTGGCAGAAATTGTAACCTTGCCCCACCTTATGGGCATTAGCGGCTCTAGTAAGGAGTAGGGGGCACATGGGCCAAATTCCCATGGCCCTGAAGCGAAGAAATAACGAGGCTTCAAGTTATGGTTGGAAGTCTGAGTTATCTGGAGCATCTTCTTCTCAGGCTTCTGAGTTACAAAATGATAGTAGCTTGGATGGTTTTGGGCAAAAGAAGGAACATAACAACCTATGAAGGCCTGGGCTGGAAGGTCTGAATGGTAAACAACCCTCCATAAGACGATGGCCCCAATTATTACCCTCCAGGCATTGGGTGACAAGTGGTAAGGGGCCAAGTTGATGTAGGCTAAAATAAACCTAATGATAGGGTGGATTGGCAGAAGAAACCCTAACTTGAACATCTACTCGTACAAGTAGATCTCACCATCTCGACCATGATATGCCCTCTCTTCCCTAAGAGGTCTCCTGAGATTTATGGAGGGGCTGATGGAGTACAAGTATCTGAAGCAAAGAAGGTCTACCCCAGTAATTGAGCTCTTAATCTCGACCGCCTCAGAGACGTCGACGTCACTCTCAGCATCATCATTATCGTCATCATCCATCTCAACATCGGCCGGAGCAGACGTTGAAGGATTACTCGGGAACCTCTGAGCAAACTCAGCCCCTGTGACGACCGACAGGGGAATGGAATCAAATATTGGTGGAATAGCCATGCTTGGTTCAACAATCTCGACCTCTGAGAAAGAGAACGATGTGCTTGAATGGTTGTGAAACGAGGCCCGACTGGAAACCTCTGCTTGATCAGGGGCCTGATATTATTGATTTGTAAAGTCCATGGACAATTGGAAAGAATCCACAGACATGGGGTCTGATGTGGAGGACTCAGACTCAGACATCGGTGATGGTTCAGTAGGGACTTGGGCTTGGCTAGTGGGTTCTGCTGGTTCAGGGTATACTACCTTCAGGGGTGGTGGAGAGATAGGTATGAGGGGGAATTCCTCTGACCTACGATTTTCCTCCTATGCTCTTTATATTTGCCTAATTTTCTCTAAAGTCTTCTCCCTGAGAGAAGGGAACTCCTCTAGAAGTTAGTAAAGGGGTTTGAGCATCATAGGCCGACCCTACACTTGCAACTCTCCTAAAATACAAACAAGACTAGCTAATGGAATAAAGCAATTTAAAGATCAAACTGTTAAACCTAGAGCAAGAATAGTTCACCTGAAAATATGGGGACTCGCCGAAAATCCCCAAAGCCCACCGAAAAATTCAAAAGTAAAGGAAAAACAGGGAAAATGAAGGAAAAGTAATGGAAGAGGATACCTGAGGATGAAATGGTAAAGAAGAAGGAAGAAGACGCGAGGAATCACCACCAAAGGCTTCGAACCAAAGCTTTTCTAGAAAGAGAAAATTCTGCTGAAACAAATCGTGCCAGGAAAGAGAAATGAGGAAGAAGGAGGGAAAATAGGGTTTGAACCCTTAAATATGATGGCACATTTCCCAAGGCCCATCATTGCCTTGGGAGCCCCAAAGGACGGTTGACAACACATGCTTGCCAGGCAAGCCACACTTTAGCAATTGACAAGTGTTAAATGAACATTGGCACATAGAAGAAAGACCTCAGAGATGTAGTGCTCCCATAGTCACCTGCTCTCATATATAACTAAGGGCTGGGGGTGATTGATATGCCCCAAGTGTCACCTTGGCTCAGAGACATCAACCTCGGCCGAGGACATGACCGACGTTGGAAGAGCCTTGGATCGGTGACCAGCAGCCTCGACCATAGAAGGGTCGACCCTGGCTGACACCACTACAAACCTCATCAAGGACAAACCCATCAATGAATCAACCGATGTTTAAGTCATAGTCCAACTTAACCTCGGCCCGGGCCGACCTCAATACTTACCTCGGCTTCACTAAAGCTGGGACTATAATGACTCATCTCGGATTAGATGGACAACTGGACCTTACCAGCCTCAGCCTCTTTCAGGTCGAGGTTAGGACTAAGCATCGAGGCTGATCTCTTATTGGCATATGTGTGGACAAGGACACGTGGACACAATTCAGTTATAACAAATCATTCCCTTCACGTGGGGGGAATATTTCATCATCATTCTCTACCTGTGACAGTGACAGATGTCCTCATTAGGTTGGCTAGATCAACACACACATGCACATTGCATGCATAGGGGGTATACTACACCCCCCAGGTACTATATATAGAGGTCATCCTCTACCTTGTTAAGGATCCCGCAATTAGCAGCCCTACCTGAAACTCTGTCTAAACACACAGTAGAGAGAGAAAGCTTGAGAGATTACAACTATGGCCATTAGAGCCCTCATACAGTGATACATATCATACACTTGCACAGTGGATGTAGGCCTAATTGGTTGAACCACTTATATTCCGGTGTGAATCCTCTTCTCCTCACCTCCTTCAACTATATGTGTATGTACCCTTATGCTGCCATTGTTAACATTGAATTTAGTTACCAAACACCTTGAAGGGTGGTGCTGTTTCCAGCATCATCATACCTTCCACATCATTTCCATTTTCAATATTACGCACTTAGGCGTAGTTGAGTTTATATAATTATTTAGTATACCACTCTCTTTTGATACACTAACCGTCAATCCTCACACATTATCCCCACTTAGTATACATTATACTATTTCTCGCTTGAAGCTCACAAGTCGCTTCTAATAATGAATTGTTTCTAAATTCTATTCATGTTAAGGATATTCTTTTATCCTAATGCTCTTCAATTAGCATTTCTCATTGTGTGAGACATCTCCCAAATCAAACATAAATAAGGATATTTCTATATCCGTATGCACATCAAATAACATTTATAATTCTCCATCCATAATAGGGTTCAATTCATTTTATGAACCTTTTAAAGTAATCCCATTTGGGATTGGATTATAAAATCCATTATCACTAAGCTTATTATCATTCTTCTATATGAATTTATAATTATCTCCCAATAGAGTTTCCAATCAATGTGGGCTTCCCCACTTAGAAAATACCATAATATCTAATCGGTATTCCTCAAAGTTCGTCAATATGACTCCGAAAATTTCTTATAAGGGAAACTCGCTAAAAGTCTCCAAAACATACTCCAAATATCTCCTATAGAGGTTCCCAATCGATAATCTCAAACAAATTGGAATGAAATTCTCCCTAGAAAAATATTCCCCCCAAAGCCCTATTTTCGAATCGATTCGGGCCAATTCCGAATCGTTTCGGCCCAGCGAATCGATTCGGCCTGGAAGGCGAATCTATTCGGGTCATCAGACCTAGGACTCCTTCTCAGGACGAATCGATTCGGCCAGGGTCCGAATCGATTCGATCACCCAGACCTGGGCACTTGCATAATTCTGAATCGATTCGGTAGGAGGCCGAATCGATTCGGCCCTTCAGAACTCTCGAAAATGGCTACTTTTTAGGTAAGCCAAAATCCCAAAATTTGTTTTAATCATTTTCTCTTCAACCCAATCACATATATATCATCAATACTCATCATAGAATACATATAAACTAATTTCTATCCTCAAATCAAAGATCTATATATTAAATCTAAGATTATACCCAAAAGTTAGGTTTTTCTGAAACTAAACCTAAAACCCAAAGATTCAATCCACAAATCATGCAATAAATGGTACACAACAATTATTTAGCAAGTTTAATCACTTGCCTCGAGTTCGTAGTGTCTGAATCCGCCTTGAGATCGCGTATTGGCCGAAAAATCCTCTTTCTCTCTCCTCTCTCCTTCTTTCTCTTCTTCTTGCTTTCTCTCTTTCTATTTCTCTTTCTCTCTTTGGAGAATAAATCTCTCGTAGGCTTTTTAAGCCCTAAATCCCAAAGATACACATCTTTAAATGATAATACACACTTTAAATGACTCGATGACTTTAATTCGAGTCAAACTGACTTAAATTATTTCGGAACCTAAATAGACCTCAAGTACAGTCATTTTGACTTTCTCAACCCTTCCGGACACAACTACTGTCTCAGAATCGCCATTTGACATACTTTCTAATGACTCCAAGTTTTGACATCAAGTGCCAAATTTAATTATTCTCCAATAAAATATTATTTATTTCTCCCAAAATAAATAAATCCTCATCTCCAAGACCTCGGGTTGTTACAAACTTCCTCACTTACAAAAAATTCATCCTCGAAATTTTAGCTAAGCCTAATTCTCCAACCGAGCTATAACTCGAGGACGCAGGCTCACATGCTATCATCTTCCATCAACCCATACACGTAGCAAACTGGGGCCACCTGGTGGGGTTCAACGGCACCCACCTCATAATCAACTCACGCACACAACGTCCCGGGAAGCGGTCATAGATCCTAACCGGCAAGTGAGAACGTCACATACCCCCGACTTCTCACCCCCAGTAGAATGCATATATATATCGCATAATAATCACAATGGACGACTATGACCTGGGTAATATCCGCACCCTGCTCTTTGAGCCAGGATGCTCACCCTCAACGGACGCAACTTCCCAATGATAGAAAGGAGGGGGTATGCTTCACTATATATATATATATATATACATACCATCATATAAGGTATACATACATCATAACATCATATAAAGATATACCGTCATATAACGTATACCTGCCACATCATTTACATTTTCAATATTACGCACTTAGGTGTAGTTGAGTTTATATCATTATTTAGTATATCACTCTCTTTTGATACACTAACCGTCAATCCTCACACATTATCCCCAATTAGTATACATTATACTATTTCTCGCTTGAATCTCACAAGTCGCTTCTAATAATGAATTGTTTCTAAATTCTATTCATGTTAAGGATATTCTTTTATTCTAATGCTCTTCAATTAGCATTTCTCATTGTGTGAGACATCTCCCAAATCAAACATCAATAAGGATATTTTTATATCCGTATGAACATCAAATAGCATTTATAATTCTCCATCCATAATAGGGTTTAATTCATTTTATGAACCTTTTAAAGTTATCCCATTTGGGATTGGATTCTAAAATCCATTATCACCAAGCTTATTATCATTCTTATATATGAATTTATAATTATCTCCCAATAGAGTTTCCAATCAAGGTGGGCTTCCCCACTTAGAAAATACCATAATATCTAATCGGTATTCCTCAAAGTTAGTCAATATGACTCCAAAAATTTCTTATAAGGGAAACTCGCTAAAAGTCTCCAAAACATACTCCAAATATCTCCTATAGAGGTTCCCAATCGATAACCTCGAACAAATTGGAATGGAATTCTCCCTAGAAAAACATTCCCTCAAAAGCCCTGTTTTCGAATCGATTCGGGCCAATTCCGAATCGATTCGGCCCAGCGAATCGATTCGGCCAGGAAGGCGCAATGATTCGGGTCATTAGACTTGGGACTCTGTCTCAGGCCGAATCGATTTGACTGGGGTCCGAATCGATTCGGTCACTCAGACCTGGGCACCTGCATAATTCCGAATCGATTCGGTAGGAGGCCGAATCGTTTCGGCCCTTCAGAACTCTAAAAAATGGCTACTTTTTAAGTAAGCCAAAATCCCAAAATTTGTTTGAATCATTTTCTCTTCATTTCTCTTCAACCCAATCACATATATATCATCAATATTCATCCTAGAATACATATAAACTAATTTTTATCCTCAAATCAAAGATCTACATATTAAATCCAAGATTATACCCAAAAGTTAGTTTTTTATCAAAATAAACCTAAAACCCAAAGATTCAATCCAAAAATCATGCAATAAATGGTACACAACAATTATTTAGCAAGTTTAATCACTTCCCTCGAGTTCGTAGGGTCTGAATCTGCCTTGAGATCGCGTATTGGCCAGAAAATCCTCTTTCTCTCTCTTCTCTCCTTCTTTCTTTTCTTCTTTATTTCTCTCTTTCTATTTCTCTTTCTCTCTTTGGAGAATAAATCTCCCGTAGGCTTTTTAAGCCCTAAATCCCAAAGATACACTTCTTTAAATGATAATACAGACTTTAAATGACTCGGTGACTTTAATTCGAGTCAAACTGACTTAAATTATTTCGGAACCTAAATAGACCCCAAGTACAGTCATTTTGACTTTCTCGACCCTTCCGGACACAACTACACTCTCAGAATCGCCATTTGACATACTTTCTAACGACTCCAAGTTTTGACCTCAAGTGCCAAATTTAATTATTCTCCAATAAAATATTATTTATTTCTCCCAAAATAAATAAATCCACGTCTCCAAGACCTCAAGTTGTTACAAGATGTTAACAGAAGTTCTTGAATTTTGGTTAGCAACTTTAGTAAAAAAAATCTTAGATTAGGGACCAAAATTTGAGCAATATTATTAAGGATGTGTTATATTTGAGTGGACTTATTTTTATTATATGCATTACTCAATTTTTAATTTGATGATCTGTTATGTTTGTCTGATTCTTTTTTTGCAGCTTTTGTCCTTTTTGGGGGTGGATACATCGATGTATTTCTCCTATTATTACTTATGCTTCATTAATTGCGAATTAAATATGACGTATGGTCCTATGAACGATATACACTTTCAAAAATTAGTTTCGTGCCTTCAGGCACGGGCATACCCTAGTGTGTATATATATATATATATATATATATATATATATATATATATACACACACACACACACACACACACACACATTGGGAGAAGTTCAAAATTAAACATAAAAGATGAACATTTTAATGAACCTTAACAAAAAAAACACCGAACAACCCATTTATTTTAATTCTTATGTTCTAATTGGTCCCCTCCAGCAGCAATGAACACACATATCAATCGGATATTTTTTTTACACATCATCCCCCCTACCATGATAGCCCCTATAGTAGCCCTTATGCCACCAAAACCTGCTACCATAAGGGCTTCCATGGTGTGTGTGTGTGTGGTGGGGGGGGGGGGGGGGGGAGGAATCGATTGACACGCTTGTTCGTTGCTGCTGGCGCAGACCAATTACAATAAATGAAGTAAAATTAATGGGTTGTTGGGTGTTTTTTGTTAAGGTTCATTAAAATGTTCACATTTTATGTTCACTTCTGAACCTCTCCCTATATATATATATATATAATATAGTTGCTTGTGCATGTAGATATAACGTGTTAAAGTCTCTTTTTGCCGTTCGATTATGTATTGCATTATTGTATTTTTCTCACTCGGCATTCGGCTCATTCCATCGTCTTTGTTATGGTAAGTTGGGCGTGTATCCTATTTTGAAGCGTTGTACATGTAAGTATCCTTTTATTTTTACGTTGATAGCTCTGTGTGATCAGATTTCGGGGATGCTTCCCATGGGTCCCTCACTTAGATTGATTTAAATTAGAATCGAATGCTAAAAAAGTGAGATATTAACTAAAATATAACCGAACTAGCAACATCATATAGGTTGTCACATCTCACTTCACACATAATGCTTGGATTAGACCGGGTTGACTACGGGTAACGCATAAATCTAGGCTGAGTGTTGCATAATGATCCCCCTAGACTCACCCCATCGACTAAGTGTTGAGATCGATAAATTCCATCACCTCCATCATGGCCATAGTCGCCGAGGTACTTTCTCCATCTCTTCTATTAGATGGGCATTATCTTCTTCCAAAAAAGATTCTCCCTCTCCAGCCTGTTTGCTTGGTTTTGACTTGTTAAGCCTTTCGAGCTCGATCCTTAGGTCATTATTATCCTTTTTGAGAACAATGGAGACCTCCCTAGTGCCTATATGGTTGGAATGTATAATAAAATTCTTCCACAAATGAGCAGATTAAATTTCGTCCAGTTTCTTACCAAATCCACCCTCTTTGATCATCTCGAAAGCCTTTGGTCGAAGTCAGCACTCAAATTGGTTAATGACTCCTTATGACTGCTTTGAGCAATGAAAGTCATATGATGAAGGTTAAAATTTTCTTCCACAACCAGATGGAAAAGGGGACAAAGATCCAAGTACACCCCCTTTAATCTGTCATTTGAGGACCGATGTGTTAGTCAAGATCATTGTCCTCATTATCAACATCTTCATAATGACCATTAGTAAAGAGTCTTTCATGTCTTTCCTAAAAGTCAAGTTGAGCAGTGACAAGCACGGCAAGCTTTGCATTGAACTAACATGTAAGCTCAAAAAATAAAATGAAACACGTGAGGAATAATAAATCATACAAATGGGAAACAATTATGTGGCCATCCAGGGTCGGATTCCTCTGGTGTGTACAGATAAGGAGTCGACTATCGTCAAATGGGAGTAAGGTGAAGAGATAGAGTCGCTGACCTATTTTGCTCAAAATAGGAAAAATAATGTCATCGCCTAGAGAGAACGGCATCAAGGTTAAACTGATGCCTGTGAAACCAAATAATTTAAAAGTTCGAGGACTAAGTTATGGAATGGGAAGGTATTAAGCACCCATTTCGCCGTTTAGATCTCTCAAGGGCTCATATTAATTGATGATGCTGGGAATCAGCACCACCAGGTGAGGTGTTTGCAAGCTCAATATAAGTACAACAATGGCAGCACAACTATATAAAGAAGATAAGAATGGGATGAGGATAAGGGGAATCAATACATGAATATAAGTGGTTCAGCCAATCTGGCCTACGTCCACTGTGAGTGTGTGTGAGAAATATCACTGAAAGAAGGTACTAATGGCCATGGATACAACCGCTCAAGCTCTCTCTCTCTACTGTATGTTTAGACAAAGTTTTTGCTAGGGTTTTTATATATGGATCCTTTTGCAAGGTAGGGGATGACCCCTATATATAGTGCCTAGGGGGCGTAATGTACCCCCCATGCATGCAATGAGCATGTGTGTGGTATCCTCACCAATGTGGGAATTCCATCTGTCACTGTCACATGTAAGCAATGATGATGAAATATTCTCCCACATGTGGAGAAAAATCTTGTTACAACTGATTTGTGCCCAGGTGTCCTTATCCAAATGTCAACAGATGCTCGACAGTCATGTTGGTGAATGACCTCGGCCTGGGAGAGGCCGAGCTGTAAAGGCTTGATGTCCGTTCAATCCGAGAAGTGTCATAAAGAGTCTCGACCTGATCTCAGTCGAGACATTATCCTAGGTCGTCCCCAGCCGAGGTAGGGATAGTCCCATGCTGGTGATTACTAAGGCCTCTTATGACCTCATCCCAAGCCGAGGTTGAACCGGTTCCAAGTTGAGGGTCGGCTCCCTGTCACCTCGGCCCATCCTTGGCCGAGGTTGTCATACCCAGAGTGCTGTTGATGCATGTGATGCGCGCAGTGCCCCCTTGGCTGTGTAGATGGTAGTGTCGGCCTGAGCAGAGGTAGGTCTGGCCGAGGGATAGTATCGTGCGCCCCTGGCCTTCCTAGGGTCGATCAATGTTTCGGCCATCATCTCGGCCGAGGTAGGTCTGGCCGAGGTTATACTTGGGCATATCAATCACCCCCCAGCCCTTAGTCACATGCGAGAGCAAGTGGCTAGGGGATTGCTTCACCTCCAAGGCCTGTTTATCCCAAGGCTAACACCTGCGTGAGACCTGTCCCAGGCTAAGGCGTGCCCACTTGGCTTGCGTGCACTGTCAGTTGTCCCTTGGGTTTCCCAAGGCAATGATGGGCCTTAGGAAGTGTGCCCAAGTATTTAAGGGGTTAAACCCTTTCTTCCTCTTTCTTCTTCCTCTTTTCTTTCCCGCGCATGCTGTTTCCTGCAAATTTCCTCTCTCTAAAGCCTTTTCAATCCAGCGCTCTTTCTGCAGAAGATTTCCTGTAGGTTTCTTATGGATTCTCTTGGTTTCATTCATCGATTCACTTCCAGGTACTCCTCCTTTTCCATTTCCTTTGTTTTTGACATTCGGTTTGCATTTTCTGGTGACCTTTTAAGTTTTTCGGTGGTTCATTTGAGTTTTCCGGCGAGCTTCATTGATTCAGGCGACCTGTGTTTTCTTGAAGTTCCTTAGTTTGATCTTCAAACCCCTTTATTTTATAAGCCAATCTTGTTTGTAGGTTTAGGAGTTTTCCTTAAGTTTAGGATCGTTAGAAGTTTTGGGTCGTCCTCTGATGCTCAGACCCCTGTACCAGCTTCTTGAGGAATTCCCTTCTCTCAGAGAGAAGACCTTAGAGAAAATTAGGCAAATAGAGAGAGCTCAGGAAGAAGCTCGTAGGTCACAGGAGTTCCCTGTCAGACCTATCTTTCCCCCACCTCTCAAGGTAGTATACCCTGATCCTCCTGAGAACTTCTATCAGACAGACGTCTCTGCTAACCAATTGCCGATGTCTGAGTCTGAGTCTTCCACCACAGACCCCATGTCTGTGGACTCTTTCCAGGAAGCCATGGATTTTACACCTCGGCCTGGTCAGGCCCCTGACCAGGCCGAGGTCTCCAGCCGAGCCTCATCTCAGAATGGCTCAAGCACCTCAAATTCTTCTTCATAGGTCGAACTTGTTGTGACAAGTGTGGCTGTGCCACCCATTCTAGATGCCATCCCTCTATCGGTCGTTACCGGGGCCGAGTTTGCTCAGAGGTTCCCTGGTCACCCGTCTACGTCTGCTCCAGCAGACATTGAGCTTGACGACGACGATGAGGATGCTGAAAGTGATGTTGACGTCTCTGAGGCGAATGAGTACGAGAGCACAGTCACTGAGGTGGATCTGCTGCACTTCAGATACTTATACTCCATCAGTCCCTCAATCAAATTAAGGAGACCTCTGAGGGAAGAGAGGGACTACCACGGCCGAGATGGAGAAATCTGCTTGTATGAGCAGATGTTTAAGTTAGGGTTTCGTCTACCCATTCATCCCGTCATCAGGTCCATTCTTTCCTTTATCAACTTGGCCCCCTCGCAGATCTCTCCCAATGCTTGGAGAGTCATTATTGGATCCATCATCTTGTGGAGGGCAGTCCACCACTCTGACCTCCCAGTTCAGGTCTTTGCTGGTTGTTATCTCCCTACCTCGGCCAAAAACCATCCGAGATACTATTACTTCGTGGCTCGGAGGCCTGAGAAGAAGATGCTTCAGGTCACTCAGACCTCGAATCACAACTGGAAGCCCCGGTATTTTTTTGCCTCAGGGCCATGGGAATTTGGCTCATCTGTTCCCTCTTCCACTTTTGAGCCGAGGATACCCCTCAGATGGGGTAAAGGTCACCACGTCTGCCAGGGCCGATCCTGGCCTAAGTCTTCAGAATGGAAAAAAGGTGAAGGCCCTGCAAGACCAAGGGGCACATGGTTTGTTCGTCAAGTTCGAACATCTGCTAACCCCCCAGTATCTCTCGGGGACGAGCCTAGGTAGAAGTCCCCTTGTTGACTTTGGTAAGGATTTTTCTTTTTATTCCAAGTCTAACCTCTGATCATTCATGTTTGATTTCTGACTCTTATCTTTTCACTTTTGCAGAGAGACCTCCAGGTGTCCCGGACGAACTGTGGGAGATGGCAGCTCTGAGTTTGGCTAGACTTACAAAGAGGACTGGTTTAAACGCTCCTCCTCCAGCTCCCTCAACATCCAAGTCCAAGAAGAGGGCCCCTTAAGTCCCGGCCTCTGAGGATCAGAGGCCGACCTCAAGGCAAAAGAAGACCTCAGACGCTGCGATCCCCATCTCAGCCGACACCCTGTCGGCTCGTCTGCACCAGCTGAAACTTACCGATAGCGTGGTCAGCCACAGCAGACAGGCCATGGACGCACTTGCCAAAATGATGACCGAGGCCGACAAGCATTTTTACAGGGCGATGGACACCTCTATGATGGTTGAGGTCGGCCTCCACAGAGCCATCCAGGTATGACTTGTTCCTTTTGCCAATAATTTTACAAGTGCATCGTCTGATTTTACTCCCCTCTAACCTCTTCATTATCTGTGCAGGGTGTGAATGCCATGTACCAGCTATCTAACTAGGCCATGAGGAAATTGCCTCTCATTCAGAAGGGGCAGGAGGCTGAGAAGGTCGAGAGCGCCCTGAAGGCCGAGGTTGACCGTCTGAGGTCAGAGTTGCAGACTTTCGAGAATAAGGCCAAGAACTCTGAAAATAAGGCCCAGGGTTTGGAAAAAGATATCTCTGCGCTCGTCCAAAACCATGCCAAGGCCCTGAAGGATAAGGATGATGCCCTGCAGGGGAAGGTCAACGCAGTTGTGAAGGCTGCCCTTGCAGATGCCTCAGAGACAATAATTTCTGACTACAAAGTCTCTGAGGAGTTCGTAGGTTTTGGTTTTGAATACCTCGAAAGAGGTATCAAAGCCACTACCAAATGGGCCGAGGTCAGAGAGAAGGAGGTTGGCGCTATAAAAGCCTCCGACTTTGTGGGCCTCGGCTTCGCCGACCCTCAGTTTGCCCAGGCACTGCAAGAAGTAGAAGACGAGGCTGCTGCCCCTGGTCAGACTGCTACTCTAGAAGGGACTGATCTTGCAGGGACTGACCCTGCTGATGATGTGCCTGAGGTGACCAATGCTGATCAGGTCAACCCAGCCGATACTGTCAATGCTCCCCCCTCAGACCTTTAAGTTGTAATTTATAATTTTTGACTTGTAACTGAGCTTGTAATTTGTAACATCAGTACTTTGTAATGAATATTTGTAATCTCTTATTTTTACTGAATGCCAATCTCTTCCGTTATTTTGACCTCTGAATGTCTCTGAATGCTATATGACCTCTGAATGCTAAGAGGTTAGCCTCATAATAAATATCACCAAATTAATGGTTAAGGGTCTGAGGTCGTCTAACCCAGGTGTCTGAGCTCAGACCTCGTCACCACCGAGTGATGTTATGAGGGTCTGAGGTCATCACCTAAGAGGTTAGCCTCATAATAGTCACCAAATTAATTATGTTAAGGGTCTGAGGTCATCTAACCCAGGTGTCTGAGCTCAGACCTCGTCACCACCGAGTGATGTTATGAGGGTCTGAGGTCATCACCTAAGAGGTTAGCCTCGTAATAAACTTCTGGTCTAAAGAACAAAACAAGAACTTGATATGGAAATTGATCTTTATTAATAACCTCCTCTTAGTAAGATAGTACATTTTCATAAAAGTCTACACATCATATGTAATATCTCTTGAGATGGTCAGCATTCCACGGGTTAGTGAAAGGTTCTCCTTCTAGGTTTTCTAGCCTGCAAGTGCCAGGCACAACCTCTTCTATCACCTTGTAGGGTCCATGCCAGTTTGGGTGTAGCTTGTTTGCCTTCTGTAGTGTCTTCTTTAGAACTAGGTCTCCCACTGCAATGGGTCTTGACTTCACCCTCTGGTTGTAGAATTTTGCTTCCCTCTGCTGGTAGGCTGCCTTTCTGACCTCTGCATCTTCCCTTCTTTCTTCGATGAGATCCAGGTCTAGCCTTATCTTCTCCCCATTGATGTCAGGGTCTTAGTTCTGAATCCGATGAGTTGGCAGTCCTACCTCCGTTGGTATGACTGCCTCTGAGCCATGTGCCAACATGAATGGGGTTTCTCCTGTGGGTGTCCTTACCGTAGTTCTGTAAGCCCATAGCACAACGTGGACCTCTTCTATCCATCTCCCCTTTGCGTCTTCTAACCTCTTCTTGATTCCATCCAAGATGGTTCTGTTCGTGACCTCGGTCTGGCCATTTGCTTGAGGTCGAATAGGGGATGAGAAGAACTGTCTGATCCCCACACTTTGGCAATACTTCTCCAAGGAGGCATTCTTGAACAGGGTCCTATTGTCAGAGATGAGCGTGTTCGGGAGGCCATATCTACATATGATGTTCTTCCAGATGAACTGGAAGGTCTTCTGCTCTGTAATGGTTATCATCGGCTCTGCCTCTACCCATTTTAAAAAGTAGTCAATGGCAACTATCAAGAATCTATAGTTGTTGACAGCTCTTGGCAAAGGTCCTACTAAGTCAATTCCCCATACCGCAAATGGCCATGGAGAAGAGATCGACGTCATAGGCTGATGAGGTTGGTGAGGGATGGTGGTGAACCTTTGACATTTGTCGCACCTCTTCACATAGTCTGCTGCGTCCTTAGACAGGGTAGGCCACCAGTATTCCTGAGTGATGATCCTCTTGGCTAAGGGTCTTCCCCCAATGTGGCTAGAGCAAGAACCCTCATGAACCTCCCTTAAGACCTGGGGTACTTCCGCAGGGTGCACACATCTGAGGAGAGGCAGTAGAAACCCCTTTTTGTACAAGACGTCTCCTACCAATGAGAACTTTGCAGCCCTGTATCTCAACTTTCTTCTTTGCATCTTGGACTCGGGTAGCTCCCCATCTCTTAGGTATCTGACAAGCGGGTCAATCCACGAGTCTCATAGGTTCACATTGTGACAAGGGCTACATACCTCATCTTCCTCGATGCTTTCTTTTCCTAAGACCTCGATTGGAATGGTCCTTCCCAAATCTGTCTTCATTGCCGAGGCCAGTCTTGCCAATGCATCAGCGTGGTTGTTGCTCAGCCGGGGTACTCTCTTCAGTTTTGCTTCTTTAAAATACTCTAGCAGCCCTCTTACCTTCTTGAGGTATTTGTCCATCCTTTCATCTTTGGCCTCGTATGCCCCCAACACTTGATTGACAACCAACCTTGAGTCGCTATGGAGTAGGAGTCGCTTTACTCGAAGAGTTATTGCCAATAAGAGACCTGCTATCATGGCCTCATACTCAGAATAGTTGTTGGAGGCCTGGAAGTTGAATCTCAAGGCGTACTCAATGTTGGCACCATCTGGAGCCGAGAGTATTAGCCCCGCGCCGCTTCCACTGTCACAGGAAGAGCCATCAACGAAGAGGCTCCATACGTCTGCATCTGATGAGAAGACCCCTTCTCTCATAACCCCCTTTTCGAAGAGGTATCGATCCTCTTCATTCTCTTCTACTCTACTCCGAGTTTTTCCCGGGACAACCTCTTCTCGGCCTCGGAAGAGGTACGGGGTGGTCTCTTCCTAATATCGGAAGACACTTCGGTTCGTCTCTTCACCGTTATCTAAACCTTTCTCTGTCTCGGCCTCTTCCCAAGTGAACTCTGCAATAAAGTCTGCAAGGGCCTGCCCTTTGATGGCTGTCCTGGGCTGGTAGGTAAGATCATACTCTCCTAGCTCGATGGCCCAGGTCATCAGTCTTCCGGACTTCTCAGGCTTGTGTAGAACTTGCCTTAGTGGGGAGTCAGTGAGGATTATCATGGAATGAGCTTGGAAGTAAGGCTTCATCTTCCTTGAGGCATGTATCAGGGCATAAGCCAATTTCTTCAACCGGGGATAGTTTTGTTCAGACCCTTGAAGGGCCTTACTGTTGAAATACACAGGCCTTTGGATTCCATCCTCTTCCCGTACGATAGCTGCGCTGATGGCTGACTCAGAGACTACTAGATATACAAACAACCTCTTCCCCGTGATGGGCCGAGACAGCAACAAGGGAGACCCCAAGTAGGACTTGAGTTGGTCAAAGGCTTTTTCACACTCTTCATCCCACTAGAAGGCCTTTCTCATAACTTTAAAGAACGGAAGACACTTGTCCGTTGCCCTAGAAACAAACCTGTTAAGGGCTGCCACTCTTCCCGTGAGTCTCTGGACATCCTTGATACTCCTAGGAGTCTTCATGTCGAGCAAGGCCTTGATTTTCTCAGGGTTTGCTTCAATCCCCCTTTGATTAACGATGAACCCCAGGAATTTCCCGGCTCCTACCTCAAAGACACACTTCGCCGGGTTGAGCTTCATTCTGTACGAGTCCATGACGTTGAAGGTCTTCTCAAGGTCTGCCACGTGAGTACATGCTTTCAGGCTCTTCGTTAGCATATCGTCCACATACACCTCCATGGTCTTACCTATCTGCTCCTCGAACATCCTATTGACAAGACGTTGATAGGTCGCACTCGTATTTTTCAAACCAAAGGGCATCACCTTATAACAGTACGTCCCCTTGTCAGTAATGAAGGCTATCTTCTCAGAGTCTTCGGCATCCATGAAGATTTGGTTATAACCTGAATAAGCATCCATGAAACTCATGAGCTCGTGCCCTGCCGTTGCATCCACCATCTGGTCTATCCTAGGTAAGGGATAACTGTCTTTTGGGCAAGACCTGTTCAGGTCTGTGAAATCTACACACATTCGCCACTTTCCATTGGCCTTAGGCACGATGACTGCATTTGAGATCCACTCTGGATAAGTGACCTCTCTTATGAACTCGGCCTCTTCCAACTTCTTCACCTCTTCCCGGATGACCTCATACTTCTCCCTGGAGTAGACTCTTCGCCTCTGCTTTATAGGCCTGGCATCGCTGTCCATATTGAGCTTATGGGTCATGATCTCAGGGTCGATACCAGGCATGTCTGCGTGACTCCATGCGAAGACACTCTGCCTCCTCCTGAGGAAGTTTATCATCTCTTCCTTAATCCCTTGATCCAAGGCCTTGCCGACCTGGACGGTTTTTTCCAGCTCATCCTCATTAAGGACGATGGATTCTACCTCTCCCGCGGCCTCGCCCTTCTTTAATTTTGTTTCATCTCTGGGATCAAGAGTGTCAATACTATAAGTGGCGGTTGCTCTCTTATGGGCTTCTCTCTCTTCGGTCGAGTTGAAATAACATTCCCGCGCTGTGGTCTGGTCCCCTTGCACTTCCCCTACCCCATAAGGAGTCGGGAATTTTGGCATCTGGTGGACCGTCGATGGCACGGCTTCAAACTCTTTGAGGGACACTCTTTCGATGATGAGGTTGTAGGCCGAGAAGACATTTTCGTCCATAAAAAAAAAGTTTATCTTCTTGGTCAGCCTCTTAGGCCATTCATCTCCCATCCATACATCCATTTCATAATGCCCAATGGGTGTACCTTCTCACCACTGAAGCCTATCAATGGGTGATGGTAGGGCACCAGCCTTGCCATGCTAAGACCCAAGCTCTTGAAACAAGGCCAGAACATCACATCTGTTGAGCTTCCCCCATCTATGAGGATTCTCCCTACATCGCACCCATGCACCCTTGTTGTTATGACTAAAAGGTCATCATGGGGGGATAAGATGCCCTTGAAGTCGAGTCTGGAGAACCCCACTACGAGGGTGTCCATGTCCACCTTCTTCCTAATCTGCACTGCGTCAGAAGACGTTAGATTCACAACCTCAGGCTTGACCACTAACTTGGCCTCCGCTACATGAGCCTTCCTATCGGCTACCTCAGAGCCACCTCCCGTGAATCCCCCACATATGGTTCTAACACCAAAGGAGATCATTCCTACCCTCTTCACTGTGGTGTTGTCATCCTTAGGTGGGAGATCTGGGTCATCTCCATCATCACCCTCTGAATCATCATGCCTTCTAGCCGGGACATCGCCACGGTACCTGTCATCTCTTCTCTTCCTAGGGTCTTCTCTTCCACCCTTTGGGGCCTTGCCTTCCACATACTTTCTCAGTTTCCCAGATTTCAGCATCTTCTCGATCACATCCTTCAGAGCGAAGAATCTATCTGTGACATGGCCGTGATCCTGATGGAACTCACACCAGAGGTTTTTATTCCTCTTATGTGGTGGGGCCTTCAATTTTTCTGGCCACCTCAGAGCCCGGTCAGTCTTGATCTCATTAAGGATGTGCTCATAGCTCACAGTCAGAGGAGTGTAATGAGCGAACTTGTCATCTGCTGACCTCTTCTTCCCCTCTTTCTTTCCCTGGGACCTCCCAGTGCTACCACGGTTCTCCTCCTCATATTTGGCGGCCATTGCCTCTTCCGCATTCATCACTTTCCCTGTGGTGGACAGCAGCTCTGCCATAGACTTGGGGGGTTCTTCCGCCAGCTTCCACAATAGCTTCCCCTTCTGGAGGCCTCCTATCAGGGTGGTCATGGCTATGCTCTCTTCGTAATCCTCCACCTCCAAATTATCCTTATTGAATCTTGCTATGTAGTCTCTTAGGCTTTCACCCTTAGCCTGTTTGACATATAGGAGGTGGGTAGTCTTCTTTTGAGGTCTCACCCCGAAGCAGAAGTTGTGGATGAACTGATCAGCTAGGCCTTTGAAGTTTTCTATTGAGTTCTTTGGAAGAAAGGTGAACCAGCTATGCGCTGCCCCTGTCAAGGTTCCTGAGAAGGCCCTGCACTTCATCTCATCGGGTATCGAGTAAATATCTGTCACCGACTGATACATATTGATATGGTGCACTGGGTTAGTGCTTCCATCGTACTTAGGAGTCACTATAGGAGGCTTGAACTTAGCTGGGGTTGGGAACCCCACTATCCTAGCTACAAACGGGGAACCCTCTGTAATGGGTCCCTGCTCTTTATGAGGTCCCCTATCTTCTCCTCGAGACGTTGGATTGAGTCATTCCAGGGTCTTCTCTCTCCAATTTGGCCGAGGTTATCCCCTGCCACTTCTCTGCGATGGACAGAGGGTTCCCCAGCTATGACCCGTTGACTGTTGACCTCTTCCTTCTCCCTAGCTCTTCTCTCCAAGGGTCGGCCTTGATCTGAATGAGCTTGCCTATTCCCTCTTTGAGAGCCTGCCGCGCTCCTTGACCTCGATAGCCTCCGCCTCAGGTCATTGACTGGGCCCAGCCTCTCGAAGGCTGACCCTCTGCTCAACCTGTTAAAGGCCGACCCTCTCTGCTGGGACTTATCTCTTCTTCGGCCGACACATCCTTGACTCTGCCTATCAAAGGCCGACCCTCTTTGTTGGGCCTCATCTCTTCTTCGGCCAACACATCCTTGGCTCTGCCTAAGAGGTCGTATGGTGTTATCTGACACCTCATACGGCTCCCAGCAGTCCTCCGGGGCCTCTTCAGCTTCTAGGTCATCATACCTATCCTCTGGGCAAGGGTTTCCTTGCCTCCCCAGGCGCAAGAGCCTAGGGTCAGCAACGTCCCTCCTCTGCTGGGGTGCAAGTTGGTCCTTTATGGGCGCCTGGGGTGGTCCCCTGGCGTCAGGATGAGGCTGAACTGCCGCCGGAGTTATCATGTCCGGGGAGACTCCAGGTGGCCTCATCATCATGGTTTGGCTGAGCTGGGCAAACTGCTCCTTCATGGCTTGTTGGGTTGCAGCTAAAGATTTCAAAGCTTCTGCCACCTCCGCCATTTTGGACTGGGGAGGAGCCTGACTGGAACTAGCCCCTCCACCTCCAGGCGGCGGAAGAGGCGGTGGTAATTCTGGTGCCATGTATTATCAATAAAGAGCTTGAACAACAAGTGAGCTTGATACCTTAAAGGACCTCTTTCAATGGTGAAACAGCTCCACACAAGGGGTGGTTCCTGGTTCACCACCAGAGTCTCCGGTGAGGTAAAGCAGAAAAAGAGGGAGAGATAGCCTCTCGCTTCCCACAGACGGCGCCAAAATGATGATGCTGGGAATCAACACCACCAGGTGAGGTGTTTGCAAGCTCAATATAAGTACAATAATGGCAGCACAGCTATATAAAGAAGATAAGAATGGGATGAGGATAAGGGGAATCAACACCGGAATATAAGTGGTTCAGCCAATCTGGCCTACGTCCACTATGAGTGTGTGTGAGCAATATCACTGAAAGAAGGCACTAATGGCCATGGATACAACCGCTCAAGCTCTCTCTCTCTACTATATGTTTAGACAGAGTTTTTGCTAGGGTTTTTATATCTGGATCCTTTTGCAAGGTAGGGGATGACCCCTATATATAGTGCCTAGGGGGCGTAATGTACCCCCCATGCATGCAATGAGCATGTGTGTGGTATCCTCACCAATGTGGGAATGCCATCTGTCACTGTCACATGTAAGCAATAATGATGAAATATTCTCCCACATGTGGAGAAAAATCTTGTTACAACTGATTTGTGCCCAGGTGTCCTTATCCAAATGTCAACAGATGCTCGACAGTCATGTTGGTGAATGACCTCGGCCTGGGAGAGGCCGAGCTGTAAAGGCTTGATGTCCGTTCAATCCGAGAAGTGTCATAAAGAGTCTCGGCCTGATCTCAGCCGAGACATTATGCTAGGTCGGCCCCAGCCGAGATAGGGATAGTCCCATGCTGGTGATTACTAAGGCTTCTTGTGACCTCATCCCAAGCCGAGGTTGAACCGGTTCCAAGTTGAGGGTCGGCTCCCTATCACCTCGGCCCACCCTTGGCCGAGGTTGCCATACCCAGAGTGCTGTTGATGCCTGTGATGCGCGCAGTGCCCCCTTGGCTGTGTAGATGGTAGTGTCGGCCTGAGCCGAGGTAGGTCTGGCCGAGGGATGGTATCGTGCGCCCCTGGCCTTCCTAGGGTCGATCAATGTTTCGGCCATCATCTCGGCCGAGGTAGGTCTGGCCGAGGTTATACTTGGGCATATCATTAATCTTCTCCTTTTTAACTCCGTGATGTGTGTGAACATGTGTATAATATAAGTGATGGGAGAATGGAATCATGCCAAATATTGATAAAAATATGATGCAAGTGTTCGCTGAATCACAAATCGCTATGGGAGAGAGAATGTGCACATCGGATGAAACACAATTATGTATTACTTTATAACTCATGAAATAGATATAATAAGATATATAAGATATATAAAATGAAAGAGGGTGGACTTGAATCTCGAGATTGTCCTATGACGCCGACGTAGCCCAAGGGGCATCAAAGTCCATGTAGTTCGAAAAAAGCATAGGGGTGGGGTTCAACCCATAAATCCAAAAGTGGGACTCCTCCTATGTGTATGTGAGGAAAATGTGTTTTAAGAGTGAAGACGTAAAAATGGAAGTTCCCTTCTTAGAGCTTAAGGATAAATCCTCTTTTTTTGTCTGTTTGATGAAAATAGATTATGCGCAATACTCGTAATAAAGACTAGAGATTAGTGATTTATGACATCGTGAAACAAAAGCACAAAATATAAATAAGATAAATAACACTTAAAACTGGATAAATAAGAGAAAGGGGTTGAGAAATAGACCTCCTTATGAATTCTTGTTCCTGACTTTAGAATGAAAGTATGTTGATTTTGAGGTGATATGGAAGTGATGTAGAGAGGTCGGGTGAATTACCAAGTGAGGTAAGAGAATTTGGTAAAATCGACTTTTTGGGAATGGGAAAATTTCTAATTATGAGGAGAATGTTCTTTATTTTCTGAGAGGGGTCAAAGGTTGTGTGGTAGGGTGAGGTCATGGACCTTTTATAGAGGCCAAGGGGGGTGTCAATCGGCATGGAACCTGGCCTACCTAGAGGCATAAGGCCAAACTTGTTGGGCAAGGAAAATGACACTCTACCGATAGGCAGGGTTCCTAGGTTGCCTATAGGTATCCTGGAACAGTTTTTTTTGGAAAAATGGGCATAAAGTAAAAACTGTAGTCTTAATCGTGCATATGACAGAGTGTTGGAAAGATAATTTAGAGCCCTTTAAGTATCCATGATCCATTCCCGAGTTTGGGAGTTGGCCAAAGTCAAAGTGGGCCCGAAAGCACCCGATGGTCTCTAGATGAGAGGTTTTTGGAGTAAAACGGATCATTTGTCCAAATCGTAAGGCCAATTTTCACATGGGATGGACTATTGGAAAGGGAATTTAATTCCCTTCAAGATTTTATTGCGCTTTGCTCGATTTGGAGAGTTGACCAAGGTCAAATGGGGCCCAAAAGTGACTGATGATCCTTCAAAGTAAAATGAATCTTTTGTTCAAACTGTAAAGCCAATTCATCCATGAGATGAAACATTGGAAAGGGTATTCAGGGACCTTTAATGATTCATTGAGTTTTGATCAATAAAAAGCATTGACAGGAGTCAAATAGGGACTGGGAGTGCCGGTGGCATCCAGATTAGTAATCAAAGTAAAACGGATCGTTCATCCGAACCATGAGGCCGATTTTCACATAAGGTGAATCATTGGAAAGAGAATTTAGAGATGTTAGAAAATTCCTTTATCTTCGCTCAAGCTGGAGAGTTGATCAGTGTTAAATGGGGTTCGAGAGTGTCTGATGTCTTCTAGATCGTTACTCAGAGTATGACCTAAGGTTTATAGTGAATGGATGAGTGTTAGGTACCTAAGGAGGTGCTTTGGGTGGTCTTGAGATGGGGTGCCTATAAAGCCGCTTGGTGGGAGATATTGGAACAAGTGAAGACCATTGAAAGATACACATCACATCAATGTGGGAAAAGGAGATTAAGGTCAATTCTGCAGATCGAAAGGATGAGGGAGATCGATTTAGCGGGTCGAGTTTAATTTTGAGGACCTAAGGAGTGTTGAGGTCGATTCTATAGATTGAGGAGTGTAGCGATCGATTCAATCGGTCGAGGTCTATTCTGCGAACATTGAGTTGTGGTGATCGATTTTGCAAGCCGATGTTAATTCTGCGGACCTAAAGAGTGTAGTGACCAATTCATTGGGTTATGGTCAATTCCGAGGACCTAACGAGGGGAGACCAGTTACGGGATGAGGTCAAATTTGCAGACCTAAAGTTAGGGTGATCGATTATGCGAGTCGAGGTCAATTCTGAGGACCTAAAGAGGGACGACCAATTCTGATGTCCAAGGTTAATTATGTGGACCCAAAGTTAAGATGACCAATTTTGTGGGTTGAGGTTAATTCTATGGACCTAAACTTATAGTTTGTGGGGAATAGTTTCGCTGGGGGATGGTGTTGACTTGTGATTCCTCTAGGGGTTGTGTAAACTTGTATGGTTGTTCTAAATAGGGATTTTGAGCATATGTAAGGGACTCAACGCTCCAAAATTAGTTTTCGTGGGAAAATAATGTTATGTACATGTTTTTTTAGCATTTTATAGGATTTTTTGGGAATTTTATGGGTAAATTTTAAGTTTTTCGACATTTTTGAGATAAAATTTGGAAGGACTACCGATAGGCAGATCATGGGAGGTACTAACATAGGGCACGAATTCCTGGGCTTCTCGGGGAAGGGGAAAGGCCACTGCTTGCCAACATGGTCAGGGGCTGACGATCGGTATGCCCCTCAGCCTTTTATAAAAAGGGGGAGGCCCCTCCTCATTTTTCACACCTTCAAGTGATTGAATTTTTTGCTTTAGCTACCTAAGAGTCACTCCTAAGTCCTTATTCCTTTAAGAATTTCGAATGTAGGCTATGATTCGTATCGAATCCTGCACATTATTACCCTCAAACTTAGTCATTTTAGCCCCCTAGGGTACTGTAATTGCTATAATTATGCTTGATAACCAGAAAACCTCTGTTTTATATGCTAACATGTTATTTGAGGTATTATTGAGCTTTTATAGGCATTACGGTTCTTAGTATGAAGTTTGAGCGTGTTCTGGTTAAGTTCCGTCGCGATTCGCAGCTTCGGGGGTATTTTTGTAATTTCACACTTCAGTCTCGAAGACTTCATGGAAGTTGTATCCCTCGAGCCAAGATTCGCGTGGCCGTAAATAGTGCGCAAATCAAAGTCCGAACGAATGAAACACGGACCTTGAATCGGATAAGAATTATAAGGATTTAATTTAATATTATTATATTAATATATTAACAATTCAATTAATGACAACCATGTCCTCAATTTGCAAGATACACAATTCAGCCATGGGCGATTTTTGGCCAAGCTCGGGTTTGTGCTCGAGTTTTGTGTTCGTCCAAAATTGGTGCTTTTCATCTGGAATTGAAGCTGGCGTCGCGTGTGGACATGGTTGTGGGTTAGTTAGCTTGATTCCCAGATTTTTTTGGAATACCCATTTGGTCATTTTCAAGCTTTGGCCAACAATGGTGGGTTTTTCCATTTTCTTGGCGGATCTCGGATTGGATGGTGGGTAATTGCGTATTGGGATTTGCCATGGTTGTAGTTTTTGGCCAAATTCGTTTTGGCTCGGGTTAACAACTCTTGCCAGTGTGGGTTCGCGTTTGGCTTTGGGGCCATGGAGTTTTTCGATTTTGATCCTCTTTTTGTTGATGCTGCTGTGTGCGATCTTGGGGAGTGCTGGCACACGCGGTCGACCGTCCACCATCCGGCGGTCGAACGAAAAACCTAATTTGTGCCTACAACGTTGACAGTAGCCACCATCACTGTTTCGGAGGTCGACCGGTCCTCTGTATTTTTTTTGCCACGATTTTTGCTGTAGCCATATTTTTACTTTTTTAAATTTTTTTTATCCCTTTAATCAAGACTTGTCCCTTTTTATTTTCTTATTTCTTTTTCTTTTCTTCTTTTATTTTCACTTAGTATAAAAGAACCCCTTTGTTTATTTTTGGAGATATCTTGTAATTTAATTAGTTTTTAGGTTAGAAATTGAGAGCTTCTGTCTCTTAGGTCTTTTTCCCATTTTTTGGTTTGTAAAGCACTATTCCTTCTCCTCCATTAATGTAAGTTCCAATCTTATTTATGCTTTGTTCCTTTTATTTATTGCTTTGTTAATTTCATGCCTAGTTAATTAGTGTAATTTATTTATTTCTTGTTTTAATTATTAATTTGTCGTTTAATTTAATTATTAATGCTGTGTGAGTAGTTAAATAGGGTTTGGGTCGTGTGTCCGCCATTGATGGGCATTGAGCTCCGACAATTAGTTTTTGTGTAAAATCGCATTTAATTGAAAGCTCGCGTATTAAAATGGGATTATTATACGTTTACCTTTCTTTGTCACGCAATGTTAGTATTTAAAGCGATAATCCAATTTTAAGACGCGTGTCACCATTTTTTATTAAATATTTAATCTCGCTTCGTTGGCTTAAATTCCTTCCCGTGTGATGTTTATGATTAATTAAAAATGCTCGATTAAATATTTTCGAATCGAAATTCTAATTTTGCGTGTTTAGCCCATGGCGGGTACGTGATCCCGACCCTCGTTTTATTAATTATTGTTTACACTTAACTTCTTATTTTTTCCTTTTATTTACAACCACCCATAATCTTTTACATTTTTATTCCTGAAGTGATAAATCGATTACAAGCTATACTAACATTCCCTGTGGATTCTCGATACCCGACTTACCGCTATACTTGTATCGCAAGTGCAGTCGTAATTTAGGTTTTTGTATTAACGCGGTGAAACGAATTCAACGATTAGCGTGCTGACAACGTGCTACCTTTCACACTTAATCAAAATGGAGCTGTTTCTGGGGAATGTTTTGTTATAGATTGTAATTGTCTTATAATTTCGTAGTATTTTTTCTTTTGTATTTGTATTCTTTGTTTTAACCTTTTTTGCTGGATTTCTACATTTGAGCTCCTAAAAACTCTTCAATTTTTTCGTGCGCACATCATCTTTGTGGAAATATCCATTTTGAGCCTTTGTTGGGGTAAGCGTGTCTTATTCCAATCCTTTCGGTATAATTCTCAAAATCCCCGTACTCCTATGACTTTTGGTCAATACTTAGAGTCCTTAAAAATTGCAAATTCAAAAATGACTTTGGGCGAGTATTACAAAAGTCAAACTTTGGAGTGCGTATATTTTGAGGATGATGATAATAATTTTGGTCCTCTAATTCCTTATAATAAGAATGTTGAAACTAAAAGCTATAGCTTTCAAAGTTCTTTTAATAATGAGTTTGAGTATAGTTTCGATAATAATTTTCAAACTTCTCATTTCCAAGAATCCGTACCTCGGCCTATGACTTTCGGCGAGGGTTTGCTCATGCTTGAGAATGAGAGGTATGAATACCATTATCGGGAAGAAAATCGTTGTTGGGAGAAAGACTTGGATTTATTATTCGAATCCGATGACGATTTCTCTTTCGAAATTTTTGAAGTCGAGGAATGTTTTGAACCAAATGAGGATTTTATGCCTACTTTGGAACGAACCATTCTTGACTTGGCCCATGGTTTAATAGAAAATGAAAGTGAGGATGAAATGGATGTAGTATCCATTTGCAATGAAATGATTTCGTCTTTAGATCCCAAAGAAGAAGGTTTCATTGACAATGATCCTATCTTTATCGAAATTCCAACTTTGAGTGATGATAACTTATCTCTTGAGTTTGAATTTCTTTCCTCCACCTTTTCATTCTCCATTATCACACCGTCACAAGTACCCGATGAATCGGTGCCAAATTTTAAAACGTTTAACCCTTTCACCAACGAGGAGTACTTGTTCGAGTTGCTTTCCATGAAGGCATCTTTGCCTCCATATGTGCCCCCTCCTATTTCAATTTAAAAATACTTGGGAGATGATTCAATTTTTCTTAACCCACATGTGTATTTGTCACCCGTCCTATCCCAATTCTCCATCTTCCCTCCCAAATTTCTAATTGGGGATGGTTCACTTTTATCGCCTTACGCATGCCTTCCGTTGTTTAAACGGAATTCCTATATTCCGGGTGGCATGCATGAAAGGGAGGATCCACCGTTTATCCTCCAAAGTCAAATTGTATTTTGGTTGTACCCTTAAAAATTTCAACTTCTAGTGTATAGCTAGTTAGGATTTTAAATTGTAGGTTGTAAATAGTTAATTTTATTTTTCTTTACTTTTACTTTTTGTCTAGTGTCATTAGTTAAGTTTTATTTCTTCTTTTTGTTATTCTTGGTACTAACATGTTTTGTAGAATCATTGGACTTGTTCTTTCACGAGATCGTTCCTTTTTGGGTAATATCACTCTTTTCCTTCTTTAACTTCATTCTTAATTAACATTGAGGACAATGTCTGGTTTTAAGTTAGGGGGTGTGGGATATTTTATTCATTCATTGGTAGTGTCCATGTCCATGATTTTGATTATATGTTATTTTCAAGCATGTTATTAAACTTTAATCCTCAATTTATTCAATATTGGGACTAAATGCATGAGTTAAACCTTGAAAACCCATGAGCACTCGAGCATATTTTCTAAAATCATTCGATAGGACAATTATAGCTTGGTATCTTTTTGTTGCTATGTGTACAGTAAAAACTTAGCGAGCTTCATGCTTTTCTTCATTTTCGAGTGGTTATACATTACTCTCTCTTTCTTAAAAAATGTATCTTGTTGGCAATCTCATTTTCGTTTCATTGATTGCATATTAATTGAATTAATACTTGAGTATGATTTTCAATGGTGTTGAGTCCCGAGAATCACATGAAACTTTAGGATAGGATCATAGGCCCTCTTTGTTGTTAACCCATACGACCTTAACCTTACCCTTATACATGTCCCTAGTCAACCCCATTGATCCCTATTATGACCTTTCTTTTCATCCCAAATCCCCTAACCAACTCCACGTTGGAGTTTTAAACCATACTTATTAACTTTCTTACCTATGTTTGGAATGATATTTGGGATTGAGTTATGTTGTGTAGTGTGGTTACAATTAAGTATGGAGAGTAAGAAAAGAAGAAAGTGTAGTGAAAAAGAGAAGAAAAAGAGAAAGTTGAAAACAAAAGAAAAAGTGTGTAAAAGAAGGAAAGAAAAAGAAAGAGAAATTTGTATATATTGTTTATAGTGATTCAATAATCCTTGTTACTTTCTCGATTGATATATTTGATACTTGTTTGGAAATTATTTTCCACTTTTGAAATTGCTCGCTATTTTCATTTATCCCATGTTTTTCATCTCCGAACATCTTTTGTTTTCGTAAATACATCCTTTCATTTCATAACCCTAGCCTAACCTACATTACAACCCAATAAAGTCATATTTGATCCTAAGCTAATGTGATTCAAAGGTTGAACATTAGTGATAATCTGTTTAAGTCCTTTTCATATCGGTTAATATGCGATATCCTTTCATGAGATTATATTTTGCATCTTTATATATTGTTCTTCATTAATGACATGTGCGCGGCCTTGTTTCCTTTTACAATTACTCTTTATGCCCGCATGTCCTGTGTGTTACACCCTCTTCCGAGTGCTTCTATTTGTTGAGTGTGATATCCGAAGAGGATTGAGTGGAAGCTTGCTTTAATTGTTATCCGGGATATAGGCATTTTTACTGAATCAAATATTTTCGCATGTGCATACACCCCACTCACATTTGACGTTTCAATTCCATGTAGTTATTCTTTTAATGTTGATAGTTTCGGATTATTGACAAAAATTCCCTTTTGCTTTGTTAAAAATATGTTGAAATATCTAATTGTTGTTAAGTTGGGCATATCGGTTCTTTGGGCATGTTTCGAGGAAACAATTTGATGTTTGTGGGTTTCATCCCTAAAAATCCTCACGAGACGACACTCGTCCACTAGGGTAACCTAGGGGTTTAACGACTTATTCCATATGCTAAATGCAATCATGTTCCCTACGAAAGTGGCATTTATATTTCGATGCACAATACATGTTGTGATTTTCTTATAGTTATTCTTGCTTTGAATTTCATTACTAGGGACTAGCAATGTTTAAGTTTGGGGTGTGATTCATATCGAATCCTGCACATTATTACCCTCGAACTTAGGCATTTTAGTCCCCTCGGGTACCGTAATTGCTATAATTATGCTCGATAAACAGACAACCTCTATTTTATACGCTAACATGTGATTTGAGGTATTATTGAGCTTTTATAGGTGTTACGGTGCTTAGTATGAAGTTTGAGCGCATTCTGGTTAAGTTCCGTCGCGATTCGCATGTTCGGGGGAATTTTCGTAATTTCACACTTCGGGATTTTTTGCCCGAAGCCTCCACGGAAGTGGTATCCCTCTGGCCAAGCTTTGTGTGGACGCGAATGGTGCACGAATCGGAGTCCGAACGAAGAAAACACGGACCTTTAATCGCAGAAGAATTATAAGGATTTAATTTAATATTATTATATTAATATATTAACAATTTAATTAATGACAACCATATCCTTTTCTCTTTCAATTTGCAGGAGACCTGATTCAGCCATGGGTGATTTTTGGCCAAGCTCGAGTTTGTGCTCGGGCTTCGGGTTCGTCCAAAATTTGTGCTTTTTGTCTGAAATTGAAGTTGGGGTCGCGTGCGGACATGGTTGTCGGTTAGTTGGCTCGGTTCTCGAATTTTTTAGAATACCCATTTGGCCATTTTCAAGCTTTGGCTAACAATGGAGGGGTTTTCCATTTTCGTGGTGGATCTAGGCTTGGATGGTGGGTAATTGCGTATTGGGCTTTGCCATGGTTGTAGTTTTTGGCCAAACTCGTTTTGGCTCGGGTTAGTAACTCTTGCCAGTGTGGGTTCGGGTTTGGCTTTAGGGCCATGGAGTTTTTCGATTTTGGTCCCCTTTTTGTTGATACTGCTGTGTGCGATCTTGGGGAGTTCTGGCGCACGCGGTCGACCGGCCACCATCTGGCGGTCGATCGATAAACCTAATTTGTGCCTACAACATTGACAGTAGCCACCATCACTGTTTCGACGGTCGACCGGTTTGGGCCCCAGTCGATCGGTGCTCTGTATTTTTTTGCCACGATTTTTGTTGTAGCCATCTTTTTCCTTTTTTTTTAATTTTCTTTTTCTATTTTTCTTTTATCCCTTTAATCAAGACTTATCCCTTTTTATTTTCTTATTTCATTTTCTTTTCTTCTTTTATTTTCACTTAGTATAAAAGAACCCCTTTGTTTATTTTTGGTGATATCTTGTAATTTAATTAGTTTTTAGGTTAGAAATTGAGAGCTTCTCTCTCTCAGGTCGTTTTCCCCATTTTTTGGTTTGTAAAGCACTATTCCTTCTCCTCCATTAGTGTAAGTACCAATCTTATTTATACTTTGTTCCTTTTATTTATTGCTTTGTTAATTTCATGCCTAGTTAATTAGTGTAATTTATTTATTTCTTGTTTTAATTATTAATTAGTCATTTAATTTAAATATTAATGTTGTGTGAGTAGTTAAATAGGGTTTGGGTCGTGTGCCCGCCATTGATGGGCGTCGAGCTCCGACAATTAGTTTTTGTGTAAAATCTCATTTAATTGAAAGCTCACGTATTAAAATGGGATTATTATGCGTTTAAGTTTCTTTGTCACGCAACGTTAGTATTTAAAGCGATAATCAAATTTTAAGACGCGTGTCACCATTTTTTATTAAATATTTAATCTTGCATCATTGGCTTAAATTCCTTCATTTGTGATGTTTATGATTAATTAAAAATGCTCGATTAAATATTTTCGAACCGAAATTCTAATTTTGCGTGTTTAGCCCATGACGAGTACGTGATCCCGACCCTCATTTTATTAATTATTATTTAGACTTAACTTCTTATTTTTTACTTTTATTTAAAACCACCCATCATCTTTTACATTTTTATTCCTGAAGTGATAAATCAATTACGAGCTATACCATCATTCCCTATGGATTCTTGATACTCGACTTACCACTATACTTGTATCGCAAGTGCAGTTGTAATTTAGATTTTTGTATTAACGCAGTGAAACGAATTCAATGTTTAGCGAGCTGACAACGCGCTACCTTTCACGCTTAATTAGTCTACTTCAGGCGAAGCTAGCAACGAGTGGGTGTCTATCGACGATTAGGCAGGCCTAGAATGGCGAGATATGGTGTAGCTTTCACTGTGGAATGAAAATGCTCACAACTCCTTTGAGTCGGTTGCTGATGAGAGGGTTTCATTGTGCGAGCCCATGCACCATCATTCGGTATGGGTGAAGAACACTAATGGCTATGTGAGTATTCTTTACCTTTAGTTTTCCATTTTATTTTATTTTATTTTTCTTCTTCTTATTCTTAGTCTAATGGAGGGTCTTCTTTGATTTTTTATAGACTAATATAGCTTTTTTGAGCATCTGGTCCAGGAGGATGACTGGGTTGAAGGACATTTAGGACCATCTTCCCGAGCTCGTACGTTAGATAATATCGTTTTTCGAGTTTGGTTCTTATCGGGTACACTGGATGAGACGTCGCACTCTTCTGCAGTATTATGTTCTCTTAGAAAGAGGTAATAAGACATGACCCACACATTCCATTTAGGGATTAGGGAGATGAACGTTACTCCATTATACATCTAACAACTGATGGGGATGGATTATGAGGGGCATCAGATCGTAGTGGACCATAGTCTGCGAGTCACACATGAGGTAGTGCAGACAGCTTTGGGGGACGTTGGTAGAGTAATGTCGGAGGATTCTATCCATATTTCTTTACTGAAGAAGACACTACTGAAGAGGAAGATTGATGTGACGGATGGGCGACAAGTGAGACATGCATCCCGCTTGCTTATTTTTTTTTTCTTGGGGGATTTATAGTGGTGTGAGTGGTGAGGTCATTTATCTCTGAATTTTGCCATTTTTGTGGATCATTTTGAACGATGATTAAGGAAGATTCACTCCGGCGTCCCTTTACGCTTTTATGGATGCATTCATCCGATGCTGTCGACAGACATTTATGGGACCCACGTACCTTCTGGAGGTAACTTTACATTTATTTTCCTTTATTTTCTTAAAGCCCTTTTTTGTTTCCTTTTTTTGATTTTTGTCTTCTTGCAGACACGATTTTATGAGGTGATGAGGCGAAACTTAATGTTGGTGTCCCTAAAAGATAGTGGGTTGGGAGACTTCTGCAGGATGTATTGGTGACAGAAGTCAAATAGGTAGTCCAACCAATATTTTTCTCTAAAAAATATGCGGAAGGCTCTGAACAACCCGACGAGTGATCAGGTTAGCTTTTATCCTTTTCTGAGTTTTTTTGGCATCTTTATTTTTGAGTGGTTACTAATTATTTGTTGGGGATGTAGGTGAACTTTTGGCCTTGGAGTATTTTCTCATCGGCCATGAGGGTTATGATCATGCACACACAGATGTGACAGATGATGGTGCATGAGTTTAGGTATGTCTGGTACCTTGGAAAGAGAGTTATGAGTCAAATTATGGAGTAGGAGGTCGAGGTCCCACCATCGGTGCCCTCAGAGTTCATGAGGTGGGTGTGAGAGATAACAGATGATTCTAGGGCAACGACGATGATGGGCGATCCATACACGCTCCACACTAATACGGTAGTGGTTTATAACTACCTAGATTTTAAGACTAGTTAGTTGATGGCATCCTACATATATGATATGGAAATATGTCTCCATCTGCCACTGCTTCGGGAATGGGTACCAGCGCACCGATTGCATCGGCCCACATCATGAGGGGTGATACAGTTACAACGATGGAGGAGGCTCTGCTTATTTAGGTCACTCTTACTTCTTATTACTTCAGGTTGAGTGGTGAAGAGATGTTGAGGGTGACCTATCATCCTCATGCATCGGTAGCTGGGTTAACGGGTCTTACTAATGATGCGATCTGGCTGAGGTATGCTAATCTTCTATTTTCCTTGGAGTATTCTTCACCAAGTGGGTGGAAACAAATAGTGCATTCTCGTATAACCAACTTCTTCTCGATAGAGGACTTGACTGAATCTCTAAAGATGATATTAGAACCTTTGTGTCAGTGCCGATGGCTGTCTACCCATCCGTCAAAATCTATTGGAGGGGCTTGACATGTGTCTGTGATTATCTGAGATGGTTGTGGAAGCGAGAAGTTGGGTAGATTTTGGAAGCGAAGACTGGGCAAAGATGGCTTGTGGCTTTCGATACCATGGAGGAAGGTATTATGGTTTCATCAAAGCTTGTAAAGGCATACTACTGCATAGAGCACATTCGGAGAATCGGTCAAGAGTGGGAGACTTGGGGACCTTTGGGGGAAGGCAATGATGATGATGCAGGTCCATCTAGCAGTTGAGGGCAGTATTTTATGAAGCTGAGGAATTTTATTCGAGGGTGGTTTATGTTGGTGGCATGTTTTAGGATTTTTCTGTGAAGCGAGTTTATTTAGCAGGGATTTGGTAGGTTGGTTTGTAAATTGTAAGGGGAAATGTATGTTGGTTTTATTATCGAAGGAGGGGGGGTTGGGTCTGTTTGACTCCCTTAATGATATTTCATGTAATGACCATGTTTTTTGATATTGAAATAAAAATGATTTTGACATATTTTGTATGTCTTTTGATGAATTTTTCATTTGAATTATCTATAGCGATTTCTAAGTCATACATGATCCTTTTATTTATCTAAATGTTGAGATGGACCGCTATTCTGAAAGGTTTAGAAAAGAATATCTTTTTGTGAAAAAGAAAGGACCGTGCCCATAAATGACGTATGGGCTACTTATGTACCTCTGTGGGTTTTTGAAAATTTCACGAGTTTCATTTTGAAAAGAATTATTTTGGGTGCATCAAGTCCCACGTAGTTCTGGGTAAGGGAAATGGAGTTTTTTTAAGAATAGAAGGGAGATGAGAAGAGCCGTAATGCGTCGAGAGTTAGGATTAAGGGTAAAATTTCTTGAAATGGTCTAGATTGGCTGGATGAGCCATTTCTTCTCCATCGAGATGTATGATCATAACAATGTCGCCTTATAGGATTTTCATCACGATGTAGGGGCCTCTCCAATTAGGTTTGAATTTTCCTCTTGAGTCCCAGATAGGCTCTATAATTTCCAAGAGGTTAAGGTCTTCTTCTTGGACACTGCGATCGTTTACATTCCCGTTAATGATCCCGTTATCCGATGATGGTATCTCTATATGTGGTATATATACTTAAGTCTCTCTTCATACAAGAGTGAGAGTTCGTCATAGCGGATCTGATTCCATTATTCTTAATTGATCATACTTTCGAGCATGACACACATACAAGGCACTTCAAGTTCAATAGGGAGAACCGTCTCCATGCTGTATACCAGAGAATAAGGGTAGTACCTGTAGATATTCTAATAGTGGTGCAGTAGACCCAGATGGTGCATAGGTTCTGATCCTTCCAATATCTATAGCTTTTAATAATTTTACTGGTGATGGTTTTGAGGCTCTTGTTGGCGATTTTGACAATGCCGTTGGTTTGAGGCCGGTAAGGAGAAAACTCGTCGATTAGTTCTACGACCTCGACTTCAAAGTGGAGCTCATTGTATGATACTAACTCATAGGGAACACCATACCAGAAAATAATAATCTTTATGATAAACTTGGCCACTTTCTTAGCATTCAACACAACGTATGACTAGGCTTCGACCCATTTCGTGAAGTAATCGATGGCGACAGGATGAAATCATGATCGTTGGAAGCTTTAGGGGCGACCTTCTTATGATATCTATGACCTAAGTGGAGAAGGGATAGGGAGAGGTCATCTTGTACAATCACTACACCAAAAACAGTAATCTGGCACGATTTAAAACAGTGCCAGATCAAATCTGGTACGATTTTGAACTATGCCAAAATGGCCATTTTTTCTGGCACGGTTTAAAAGTATACCATATTTGGCCAACAAGAACATTTCTGGTACACTTTAAAACTGTGCCATAATTTTATATCAAAATGATATTTTTTAGAATGACTTTGGAAAATAATATTTTTTAAAACTTAGCATTTTGCTCAAATCATGGTGCCTCGAGAAGGTGCCTCGAGCAGCCTCGTTCTAGTGCCTCGAGCAGCTTGTCACAAAATATAATATTTTTTAAAACTTAGAAAATTTGCTCAAGCCATGGTAGCTCGAGCAGGTATCTTGAGCAACCTCATCCATGGTACCTCGAGTAGGTACCTCGAGATGCCTCAAGCAGCCTGAGTCTTAGTGCCTCGAGCAACCCTAATCTTATTTCCTTGAGAAGCTTCAGTCTTAGTGTCTCGAGCAGCATCGCCCTAGTGGCTTGAAAAGCCTCTCCCTAGTGACTCGAGCTGCCTCGTCGTAGTGACTCGAGCTTCCTCATTCGCGGTTGCTCGGAGCAACCTCCTGAGCAACCGCATCCATAGTCGCCCGAAACGACTTTTTGCGCTACCTTATATTCTATTTATGCTAAACTATGATTTATTCACATGGTGATGTTAGTTACATGGAAAGTCAAGTTTGATATTTATTATTCACCTCGAGAAGACTCAACATGCTTAACTGACCGAATTATTCTACATATGATTTAAATGGAACCCAAAACTTCTAAATTTTCTCAGCTTTAATAAACTTGGGGGCGTGAGATAAATAGCTCACCATATGATATATTTACACTCTATCAACTGCATATTATCATATCAAATTCGCATCATGAAGTTGCACAGAGTAATATGTTTACGATTCCTCGAAGCATGATTCCGAGTTTATTTTATTCTATTTGACATAAAATAAAATAAAGGGGGAAAGATATACCCCACATGATCATATATGGCATTATAATATGCCTTACGAGTTACTAATGATTTTTTTTCCAGAATTCGAGATGATTTATTATCCTTGCAGATATTGAACGCACATGATGAAATCGAGCTTGAGCAATTACATCAGGTCTTATAGATCGCAAAGCCAAACGCTCAATAGATTTTATTGTAATTGGGGGCAAAACACCCTGTGAAATGTATTTAAATACTTTCAACTCTTAGATGGTGTTGTAACTAGTATCTATATTTTTCTTTACTTTACTTTATCTTGTGATAAAAGCAAACTAAAAAGGGGGAAAATTATTGTATATTGTACCACTTGTAGTTAGATGTAAACACAGGTGACAAGCATGCTCGAATTCGATCCCAGAATGACCATCATTGATGAAGCATCCCCAAGAGAAATATTAGAGTTATTTAGCATAGCCACCGGATGGCTCACATATAACACTGACTATATGACATTATTTCCAGCATAGCAACAAGGGGCAAGAAAAATTGCCCGCAAAATTTGGAGCATGGATAGAGAGTTTGCATACAAACCTTACCAGTTTCGAGGTAAGTCGTCCACAAAGGTGCATTATAGTTCTCACAAACCTTACCAATTTTGAGGTAAGTCGCCCATATAGTTGCATTATAGTTCACACAAACTGTACCAGTTTTGAGGTAAGTCACTCACACAGGTGCACTATAATTCTCACAAACCTTACCACTATTTTGGTAAGTCTCCCACAAAGGTGCATTATAGTTCACACAAACCTTACCATTTTTGAGGTAAGTCGTGCATAGAGGTTCTTTATATTTCTCACAAACCTTACCAGTATGGTGGTAAGTCACCCATAGAGGTGCATTATAGTATTCACAAACCTTTCCAGTATTGTGGTGAGTCGCCCAAAGTGGTGCTTTACAGTTCTCATAAAGTCCTACATTACTAGGTCCGCATAACCCTCGGATATGGGAGATTTAAGTCCTGCATTACTAGGTCTGCCTGACCCTCGGATATGGGAGATTTAAGTCCTACATTACTAGACCCGCCTGACCCTCGAATATGGGAGATTTAAGTCCTACATTACTAGGCCCACCTGACCCTCGGTTATGGGAGATTTTGTTTTTAAGACCAATGTGACTTGGCCCACCTGACCCTCGGTTATTGGAGATTTTATTTTTAAGACCAATATGACTTGGCCTGCCCGACCCTCGGTTATGGGAGATTTTGTTTTTAATACCAATATGACTTGGCTCACCTGACCCTCGGTTATGGGAGATTTTGTTTTTAAGACTAATATGATGTGGCCCGCCTCCAGCCTCGGTTATGGGAGATTTAAAGTCCAATATAACTTGCCGCGACTGCTTATGGGAGATTCAAAGTTCTATATTACTAGGCACGCATGGCCCTCTTAAGGGAGACATAAAGCCCTGCATTACTAGGCAGACTTAAAGACCTTGGTTTTCGGGCACGCTTAAAGTCCTAAAAGGACCTTTATGTTGTTCTACCAAATAAAAGTCGGGCACACTTACAAAATATGTTGGTTTAAAAACCCCATTTCACTCGGAGCACTAATGGTTGGTCGACCGAATACTCTTGATAGATTTTGATCTTATGATTGCAAAAGATCCACTATATTTACATAACTAACAATTGGTTGCTCGTGCCAGTACATCTGGCAGATTTATTGTTCAAAATGTTTGAAACCACAATAAAATTGTGGAGACATGCTCATTTGAGAGGAATGGGGGCAACCCCCAAAATACTCTTCCAAAATGAAAAGCAGAGGCAACAAAGATAGCCTTCAAAATTACTTACAGATGATATGCGCATATGCATGCATGATAATAGACCGAACACGTTTGTATGGTGATTTTCTAGTCGAATAGGCTAAATGATTTATTTCGTACACATAGTTGATATGTCTCAGCCAAAGCATCAACACACCAACTATGTCTACGAGGGGGAAATGTAGAGTGGGTTTAAATAAATTAACCACCAAAACTCTAATAAATTAACCTCGTAGATTTGATCAAATATTGATTTATGATTTATCGAGTTTACTACAAGCCAGACCCTACACGGGCCGAGATATTCTTCCGCGCGATTTAATATATTAAGTATACTTCATATTCAATTAATTACACTAGACAATACTCTAGTAATGATTTAATTTGTTCATTTAATATGCCACCACACATATTTTGACAAGTGGCACCATAGATATTGGACACTTGGTTCCATAGAGAGCATGATATGTGTTAAGCCCACTTGAGGCACACTTGCTATAAAAGGAGGGTTCTCCCCTCATTTGATGGATGATGTTCTTGGGGGCAAAGTAAGGAGAGGAAATATAACTATTCTCCCCAACGCACCTCTTGAGCTCCGTCACGGGTTTGATAGTGATAAGCGAATTTTCATAGTTTCATACGGTATATGGGCGTTTAAGAGGCGGTTAGGCGAATTTGGCACCCCCACGCACCAAAACTACTAAAACTGGGCGTTTGAGAGGCAACTCGCCGGATTTGACACCCCCCACGCACCAAAACCACCAAAAACCAAGATCTTCGGCGTATCATATGTACCCACGGACTATGCAGACTTTGATTCCGCAAAAATGGATACATAGGCGCAACCACGTTGCTCAAGTCTAAAATACGCTCAACGTGGTGCCTCCTCAAATCTGCACTCACATCTTACATCTGGCACACTTTTGGAACACTTTTTAACTGTGCCAGATTGAGTACATTTTGGTACACTTTTAGCACAGTTCAAAACCGTGCCAAAATTTGATACACTTTTGGCACGGATTTGAACTATGCCAAAATTTTGTATCAAAGAAAAACTAATTAATTATTTAAAAACAAGAAAATTCACAAATTGCGAATCTCGCATGTTATTGATAAACTAATGTACATACAAACTTCAAAATATTACAAGTCTTAATAGTTCACAGACCAAAAAAAATTGGGCAGAATTTCCTCTATTTTCTGAACATTCTAAAACCTACTAATATAAAACCTGCTTAATGTAAAGCCTACATGGCCATAAAATATAACAATAAAATTACAAAAGCCCGCACTACCATAAAAGTCAACAATAAAACTATAAAAGCTTGCACGACCATAACACAAAAAAATAGAATCCTGAATATTAATGACATTAAATAAATAATCCTCTTGTTGTAAACCATTGATTATTCATGTGTTCAATGTGGATAAATGCTAATGATAAAATGTTATCCTACAAAACAATATGATACAAAAAATAGATGATATTAGTAACTGGGTAATTTAAAAAAAATATCATTTAAGCTGAAAAATTGCATATACAAGTTATAATTATTATTATATTCTTAAACTGGAGTCTTGTGACCACACGATCAGCTCCTACGAGATACATTAGTCCTATACGAGGTGTTAGTGCCTCCTATGGGGGCATTTGAGGAATGGTTTGAGTTTTTGCCCTCAAATGGCATGTTTGTAAGCAAATCTAAATAATTTCAAATTATCATCATATTCGCAAATCGGGAGACCCGTGACTACGTAGTTAGTTCCTACAAATTATATTAGTCCCTTACGAGGTGTTCATGCCTCTTACGGTACTATTTGGGGGTTGGTTTGGGTTTTCACCCTTTAACGGCTTGTTTCTAAGCCTAATCTAGATATTTTCAAATTATCATATTCTCAAACCGGGAGACTCGTGACTATGCGGTCAGTTCCTACGAGTTACATTGGTCCCGTGCGAGGTGTTAGTGCCTCTTACAGGGCCGTTTGAGGGCTGATTTAGGTTTTCACCCTCTAATGGCATATTTTTGAGCCTAATCTAGATATTTTTAAATTATCATCATTTTCACAAACCAAGAGAACTGTGACTACGTGATTAGTTCCTATAAGTTACATTGGTCCCAAGCGAGGTGTTCACGGCACTGTTCAGGACTGGTTTGGGTTTTCACCATTTTAACGGCTTGTTTTTAAGCTTAATCTTGATATTTTCAAATTATCATCATATTATCAAACTGGGAGTCCCACAAATACGTGGTCAGTTTCTACGAGTTATATTGGTACCGTGCGAGATGTTAGCGCCTCTTATGAGGCTGTTTGGGCGCTGGTTTGGATTTTCACCCTCTAATGGCATGTTTTAAGCCTAATCTACATATTTTCAAATTATTGTCATATTTTCAAATTGGGAGATACGTGACTATGCGATCAATTTTTACAAGTTATATTGGTCCCGTGCGAGGTGTTCACGCCTCTTATGGGGCCGTTTGGGGGCTGATTTGGGTTTTTACCCTTTTAACGACTTCTTTTTAATCTTAATCTAGATGATTTCAAATTATCGTCATATTATCAAAGCAGGAGACCCATGACTATGTGTTCGGTTCTTACAAGTTACATTGGTCCCGTACAAGGTGTCCACGACTCTTATGGGGTCGTTTAAGGGTTGGTTTGGGTTTCACCCTTTTAAAGGTTTGTTTTTAAGCCAAAGTATAGATGTTTTCAAATTATCGTCATATTCTTAATGTGTTCTCTTTGCATGTATATATTATTTCCTACATATTTTACGTTTGAATCGATTCTTATGATTCCATTAACGATTTGATTCATAAGGTTTTCGATTCATGATTCGATTCAAAATTTTACAACTATGATCGTAACCTATTTACTCTATAGAATAAGTAATCTAAGAAGTTTATGGGTAAGTATCATACCATCAACAAGAGGAGAAACACACTCTTCAAACATAGAGGATGTGGGACAACCATTACTCCTATACACATCAACAAAAGTAAAGGATGTGTGCCAAGTTGGACCTACACCACGTCACAAAGAAGCATTAATCAAAAGAATGATTTTTGAAAGATGAGGAGAAACACTAGAAATTATTCAAGACAATGGTTACACAATTATATTTCTATCAGCATGTGACGAGAAACATACATCTTCATTGTTGATGTAAAAAACTAGATCACTCTAATTCTTCAATCACAGATAAATAAATAAGACAAAGATTTTTAAAGTGGTTCGGCTAGGAATAAAGCCTACGTCCACTGTTATGTTATTGCTGAGTGTTTGTGGAATTCTTGATTACAAGTTCTCTTAAGAAATTCCGGTCCCTTTGAATGGGATTGATACAAGGTATTTATAGCCTCAAGGCTGTACATGAAAGGTCCAATACATTAAATGATATACATATGAATGGGTAATACATTTAATGCGGCGTGTGCGTCAAGAATCTAATGAATAGTTGAACAGTTGTCCGTCTGATAATTGATGACACGGCCGAGGTGCAGTTCGGACCGCCTTAGTTGCTCGTTGATCAAGAGTTCCTCGGAGTGCTTAGAGTATCTCGGGATGAAAGAGTTCCTCGGATGAAGTTCCTCGGCATGATAGAGCTCCTCGGTGTATTCTCGTTGCTCGGTACCAACCATGGTTGTTCAGTAAATGATCTTCCTCGCTGTTATTGTGCCACGTAGATTGACACGTGTCTTCATACTATTCGTCCACATCAGCATATTAATTTTGGTATCAACAGAAGCCCCCAATGTTTCATATTTCGAACTTTGAGGAGTATGGGACATTCTTTCTCGGTATATGGTAATATTAAATGACCTTCCTGGGTTTTAGGAGCATTGTATTCAAATTTCCTTCTCATTTCGCAGTTTCCGCCTTTTTTACAAGCGCTTCGATCTTCGTGCAACTTTTGTCTTTTTAGCCGCCGGAAGTTCAGTAGTTTCTTTTTAGTAATCATTTCTTTCGCCGCTTCCCAATGCAAAGTATTTAAACTCCTTTGGTAACCATACCGTCGTCTACACTTTCCATTTTTCTGCATTCAAGTTTTCTATTCTCTTCCTCTCTCTTGTGTGTTCATCATTGTTTCCGTTCGTTGTCAACATATCTCCTTTCTTTCTGTAAGATCTTCTTCTTTTCTTCTGCATCTCTTTTATTCAATATGGTTTATATTGTTGAATCTGCTGAGAAATTTCGTTCTGACTTTTCCATTCCTTCTTGGGTAACTCTAGAGGTTCTTTCTGAGCCTTTAGATTACTTTCGATTGGCTGAGGGACATTGGTTCCCCAGTCTTTTCATTGCTGAATGTGGTTTTTCTTTTCCCCCAAATCCATTATGTCTTGAGTTTTGTCAATATTTTGATCTTGTTCCTGCAAAAATAGCCCCCAATTCATGGAGAATAATTAACGGGGTGCACAAGTTAAATCTAACTCATGGGACTCGTATAGGGATCCCAGAAATCATGTACTGCTATAAATGGGCCACTTTAGATAATATTTATTATTTAAAAACTAGGTTTTTAAATAGAGCCATTGTAGTTAACCTCCCTGATTCAAATAGAGATTATTTTGAGCATGGGTTGGTCATAAAAAATTGGCAACACGCGCCTTTATCTGGGAATGAAGTATACAACGGTCCCAGATGCCCCCCATACGGCAATGGGATAGGTTTATTTTTCATTTTTATTTTACTTATGAAATTGCGTATTCATCATGTTTGACAAAATGTATGACTGAGATTTATGTATTTATTTGCAGTTGATAGTAAAAGAAAAACTCCAAAAGAGTCGGAAGTGAATATCAAGCATTTAAAACTTATCTGGAATTTGCATAAGACGATTGCAGACGAGCATATTAGATCTGCATCATATTTGCTGCAGTATAAGAGCTACACAACCTCTTATACTGCTCGCCCTGTTGAACCAGCCTCAACACCAGAAAGTTCATCTTCAGATTCTCATATTCCCCTATCTCAGAGAATGGGCAAGAAAAGAGCTCCTCCTGCTCTATTTGGTGAAATTTCTTCTGCTGTTGAAGCAAAGAAAGGTAAAATTGATGTCCCAGAGGGGACTAAAAAAGTAGATGTTAGTTCCTCCAAAGTTGCCAAGAAGCCCCCAGTGGCCCCGAGCAAGAAAGCTGATGTAATTACAATCTCTCCGATCAAGACCTCTTCCTTGGTTGATGCTGCTGACCCTCCTTTGAAGAGATTGAGGAAATCATCCTCGGTTAATCTTGCTGGAACTGCATCTTCTCTACCCGCTGGTGGTAGTAGTATTTCAAAAATCATTCTTCCGAGCTCTTCAACGAGCTCAGTTATACCCGAGGTTCTCGGGGTTGATGAAAAGATTCCTAGGGATACACTGACATCCCTAGCTGCTCGCCATCTTTCTTCAGTAAATTTCTCATACCTTTGGTCTTTCTTTTCTTTTTCCTGAACTCTTATATTTGTGTTGACTCTATTGTTTTTCTTATCTTTTAGCTGGTGAACTGTTTCAATACCATCGTGAAGAAAGATCAAGCTATTAAAGCTTCTAGTTCCTCGTCCGATGTTGACGATGCCCTCTTGGGTTTAGCCCAATCTGTGAAAGAATCTCGCCAGCAGTACGTCGAGGAGAAAGCTGCCTGGGAGAAAAAATTGGCTGCAGCTGAGGCTGATAAGATGAAGATGGCTGAAACCTCCAAGAATTTGGAGGAGAAGGTGAAAAGCTTAGAGGTCAATCAGCAAAAGTGCGATGACCAACTGAAGAAGGCAGAAGAAGAACTGTCTATCCTGCGAGACATCAAAATCCAAAAAGAACAATTGGATGTCAAACTCTCCTCGGAGCAGTTGAAAAGAAAAGTTGCAGTTAGGAAACATTTCAGTGCTGGTTGGGAAAAAGGATGGGATAAAGGGATTGCAGCTATGACATCTCAAGTCAAATATGGGGAGTTGAAATACTTCCATGACGGTTGGGTAGCTGCTCTACAAGAGCTAAAAATCCAAAACAATTCTGAGCTATTCCAACGGCATCTCCCTGGTCCTCCTCCACCAATTGTAGAAGAAGAAGAAGATGAACCTGCATCAGATGAATCTTCCATGGCTGTGGATGTCCCAATTTCTGCTTCTCAACCCTCTGTCATTGAGGATATTTCTTCTATGCCTCCTCCTGCCGAGAAGATTTCTGCTGATCAAGCTGTTGTTATCACCGAGCAACCGAGCTCCTCGTCCCAGCCTCCCGAGAAAGTCTTGGGAGACAAGGAAAAGGTGTGAAGTTGTTCGGTATCATTCTTATCTTTTATCATTTGTAATCGAACACTGTAATCCTTTTATGATCTAATAAAATACTTCTTTACTCATCGCCGTTATTGATGATTCTTTGTTGATTGTTGTCTTTTTCTTGTCTTTAGTTTGTTGCTGGAATGGAACTAATCTCTTCTCATGATACCGAGCTGATGCAGCAATGTCACCAATACTATAGGGCTGGTCATACAGACCTTAGTTCTTCTGAAATTGCTGACATTCTTGGTCATGATGCTTCAGAACAGGCGACTGAGGCTTATCGGTACTTGAAAAATTTACTCGACCGAGCTGTAGCTAACAATGTCGCTTATTATGAATTGATTGAAGAGCTGCATTGTTCCTTAGAGGATCTCCAAGGCCAGCACAATGAATCGATGGCTTCATTACACGAGGAATATGAAAATAGATATCAACAACTTTCCTCTGATACAGGTCATAAAAAGATCATTGCTGCATATGACATTAGGGAAAGGACCCTAAAAGGTGAAGTTGAAGCCTGCCGACAAATTGCCGAGATCCTGGAACAAGAAAATAATAATCTGCAGAAAAGATTGGCTCAATATGAATCCGTTGCCTCCTCTTCCACTGCATTAGTACCAGTTACTGATGAAGGTTTTTCGTTTCTAGAGGTTGAAAACGCCAAACTAAGGCAAGAGTTGGATGACTTGAAAAAGTCTGTTATTCCTGTGACTGCTCGGGGACGAGGAAGGAGTTCTCGGGGACGAGGAAGAATCGTCGAGGAGCAAAGTTCTCCAGTTGCTTCTCGGAGCCGATCAAGAGTTCTTAGCCGTAGTGTTGAAGAATCTCGCACCCAATCTACTCTGGAAACTCAAGCATTCCAACTAAATGTTAAGGATCGTGCTCTGTCTGATTTGTCTAAGAAAAATTTATCTTTAGAGGATCAATTGGCTGCGATGAAGTCTGATCTGAATAATAAAGATGCTCTTATCAAGAACTTTCTCGAGCAAGTAGATAGATTAACTTTCCAATTCCATAAACAGCCTCGGGAGTTCTGGAATGCAGGCTATAATGAAGCTCTTTACCATTTGGATGATCGCCTTGAAAATGCTAACAACGAAGGTTATAAGCAGGGATGGTTGAACGCCCTGGGTGTATTAAAATTGGAACGAGGTCATTATTTATGGGATTATCATGCTCCTGGATTGCTAGACTTGCCTGTTCCTCCCTATAAATTGGATATGGCATGGATTCCTGCTCGTTCCATTCCTCGGAGTTTGATCTCTAAGTATCTTGGTGATTATAACCTTCATTCTCAAGTTGAAGTATCTCGTCCTGAGCACCTGTTGGACACTCCTACAATAATGAATGTCAGAATGCTGAAGGACATGAACTTTATTAATTCTCCTCTTTGTCTAGAGGATCCTCCTGCTGGCGAGGAACCTGTCTCAAAGGACAAAGGAAAGAAACCAATAGAGTAGGAATCTTTAATGTAATAGTTAGCACATATATGTAACATGTAATACATTTTTATCTTAATGAAAGAGTTTCATTTTCTGTTTTGCCAATAGCTATTTTTCTGTTTGCAAATTATATGGTTCATCAACCAAATTAGAATTTATAATAAGCATAAATTGTTCAAAATTGTTTCCAACCAACCAAGGTGGATAAATAATGTTTGTCGACCAACCACAGTTGATGGGTTTCTATCCCCGACCAACCATACTTGGTTCAATTTTCAAATATAAACATGTGTCCGACCAACTAAGGTCAATACTTTTATCCTCGTCGACCAACTACAGTTAGTGGGTTTTTATCCCCGACCAACCATACTTGGTACAGTTTGGAATATTTTGTTCTTTAAAGAACTTTTTGTAATAATGTTACCTCCCGACAAACATAAGCTGTAATGCGAGAGTATATAAAGTCTTACCAACCGTAGTTGATCATGCTGGTCTACACCTCCTAATCAAAGGAGTAGTAGGGTTCTTTCGAACTTTTTGGCTCCTTGGAGCATGTCCTCCTAACCAAAGGAGGTTGGCTACTTATAGCACTTTTGCTCCGTAGAGCGCTCCGGAGAGCTTATCCTCCTAACCAAAGGAGGTTGGCTACTTATAGCACTTTTGCTCCGTAGAGCGCTCCGGAGAGCTTATCCTCCTAACCAAAGGAGGTTGGCTACTTATAGCACTTTTGCTCCGTAGAGCGCTCCGGAGAGCTTATCCTCCTAACCAAAGGAGGTTGGCTACTTATAGCACTTTTGCTCCGTAGAGCGCTCCGTAGAGCTTGACTCCGTAGAGCATGGCTCCGTAGAGCATGACTCCGTAGAGCAGTCTTCTTCTTGTCAGTCTTCTTCTTGTCAAGCAGTGTAGTGTTCAACACTAATATTCCCCGAAAAACTTTCAACAGAAAGAAAATGGTGAACCATCCTCGTTTTATTCATAATGAAGGAAATACTTTACATTTTTCATTACTGATAATACTTTCGCAGGTGTTCAGCATTCCATGCATTCTGAAATTCTTCTCCTTCTAGAGTTGCTATTCTGTAGGTTCCAGGTCGAACAACCTCTGTAACTCGGTAAGGTCCATGCCAGTTTGCTTCCAGTTTATTCTGTTTCTGAATGACTTTCTTCAGCACATAATCACCCTCCTTCAAATCGCATTTCTTCACCCTTTTGTTGTAGAACAGAGCTGTTCGTTGTTGATAAGCAGCATTCCTTATGGCTGCCTCTTCTCTTACTTCTTCGAGCATGTCCAAATCCATTCTTCTCATCAAGTCACTGATCGGAGAGTTGAAATTCAGCACTCTATGCGTTGGGAGACCCAACTCGGCCGGTATCACAGCCTCACTTCCAAATGCTAGCATATATGGTGATTCTCCAGTTGCTGCTCGGGGAATTGTTCGGTAGGCCCATAATACTGATTGGAGCTCATTAATCCAATTTGCTTTAGCTTCACTTAGCCTCTTTTTCAACCCATTTAGTAATGTTCTGTTCGTCACTTCAGTCTGTCCATTGCTTTGGGGATGTCCTGGTGCTGAATGAAACTTCAAAACGTTCGACTGATGACAATAGGCAGCAAATTCTTCATTATCAAATTGTGTTCCATGATCTGTGATGAAAGCATGAGGGAGACCATATCGACAAATGATATTCTTCCATACAAACTGGTATACCTTCTCGTACGTCATATTGATAAGAGGCTCAGCTTCCACCCACTTAGTAAAATAGTCCACTGCAACTACGAGATACTTGAATCTTCCTCGGGTGGTCGGCAGTGGTCCAACCAAATCAATTCCCCACATGGCAAATGGCCAAGGGGAAGTTATTGGTGTTAGCAATGCTTGTGGAGTTCGTCGGATGGAAGAAAAACGTTGGCACTTGTCACATTTCTTGGCATAGGCTATACAATCAGCCCTCATTGTCGGCCAGTAATATCCCTGTGTCATCACTCTTTGTAAAAGTGTTCGACCTGCTACATGAGCTCCACAAGATCCTTCATGGATTTCTTCAATCAATTCTTTCACCTCGGTGGGATGTACACATCTCTGCAAACCTGCCATAATTCCTCGTCTATACAAAATACCATTAGTTAATACATACCGAGCAGCTTTATACTTCAGTTTCTTGGCAGCGAGTTTGTCCTCCGGCAATTCGCCCTCTTCAACATATTTCCTGATTGGATCCATCCAAGATGGTCCTAAATCAAGGGTAATCACATTCGTTGTCAGATCTTCATCTATGCTCCGACCTTCTAATACTTCAATCGGTATGGTTCTTCGCATCTCGGTACGAGTAGCTGATGCTAGTCGGGCCAGTGCATCTGCTTGTACATTCTCCATCCTCGGTATTCTCACCAACTGAATGGCCTCAAATTCTGTCAACAATTTCATCACCTTTGCATGATATTTGATCATTAAATCTCCTTTAACCGCATACATTCCCATCATCTGATACACAATTAATTGAGAATCACTGAATACCATCATTTGTTGTGCTTCCATAGTCTTTGCTAGATTAAGACCTGCTATCATGGCCTCATACTCCGCTTCATTGTTAGAGGCTTTGAATCGGAATCGCAAAGCATATTCCATGTCAATCTCGTCTGGAGTGATCAAAACAATTCCTGCTCCACAACCAGCTGTGCAGGATGATCCATCTACATATAATCTCCATGTAGGTATTTCGTCCTCAAATTTCTTATCTGTCAGAGTTCCTCGATAAAATATCTGCTGTTTTCTTCCATCATCCCCCGGTATCTTTCGCTCCTCGTCAGTCATCTGCTCGTACTCTTTTACCAACCGTGGCTGGTCTGAGTTTGAATATAATGATTTCTCTACATCCACAAGTCCTTTTACCAACCTTGGTTGGTTTGGACCTATTTCTGCTGATCCTGTATCGTCCACAGGTAGGTCAGCAAATGTTTCTGTTGATCCTGTATCGTCCACAGGTAACTCAGCAGGCATCTTTTGCTCCTCGGGGGTATCAGGGTATGTGAACTCTGCTATAAAATCTGCTACAGCCTGCCCCTTCAATGATGATCTGGGCTCATACACAATATCATATTCACCAAGTTCTACTGCCTAGTACATCAGTCTCCCTGATTTTTCTGGCTTATGGAGGGCTTGTCTCAATGGCATATCAGTATAAACGATGATGGTATGGGCTTGGAAATATGGCCTCATTCTTCTGCTTGCTTCAATTAGTGCCAATGCCAATTTTTCTAGCTTTGGGTACCTGATTTCTGCACCTCGGAAAGCCTTACTTGTGTAATAAATTGGCTTCTGGACTCCATTCTCCAATCTGATCAACGCTGAACTGACTGCGTTCTCTGATACTGCCAAATACAAATACAACTTTTCTCCTGTTATTGGTCTGGACAACAGTGGAGGTGCTCCCAAATATTTCTTCAACCGCTGATATGTTGCACCTGCATTTTTTAAACCAAAAGGCATAACATTATAACGATAAGTTCCCCTAGGGGTAATAAAAGAAGTACTTTCCCTGTCTTCAGGTTTCATTTTGATCTGGTTGTAGCCAGAGTAAGCATCCATGAAGCTGAGTAGCTCGTGTCCCGAGGTAGCATCCACTAGTTGATCAATTCTGGGCAATGGAAAATGATCCTTGGGGCATGCCTTATTGAGATCGGTGAAATCGACACACATTCTCCATTTGTTGTTTTTCTTCTTTACCATCACCACATTAGCCAACCAATCTGGATATTTTACATCTTCAATGAATTGGGCTTTCTGGAGTTTCTCGACTTCTTCCTGTATGGCCTGGTTCTTCTCGGGACTAAACACCCTTCTTCTCTGCTTTACAGGTTTAATCTCCTTATTCACATTGAGTTCATGACATAAGAAGTTTGGATCTATTCCTGGCATGTCTTCATGACTCCAAGCAAAAGTATTTTTCCTATTCTTCAAGAAAGTTATCAACTCCTCTTTTATTGACATATCCAACGATGAACCTATCTGGGTTATTCGTTCAGGATGTTCGTCGTCCAAAATAACATTTTCTGTAGATTCCATCACCTGTCCTTTTACAAGTTGAGATTCATCCCTGGGATCAAGAGTTTCAATTTCGGTACCTTCCTCCACCTGGTAAGTAGTAGTCTTTTTCATCGATCCTTCTAGTTCTTCTTGTTCGGCCGACGAATAATAGCATTCCCGAGCTACTTTTTGATCACCTTTCACCACTCCAACTCCGAAATTTGTTGGGAATTTCAAACATTGATGTACTGTTGAAGGAACGGCTTCGAACTTCTTCAATCCAACTCTTCCCATGATGATGTTGTAGGCCGATTGCACATTCTTATCCATCACAAAGAATCGTATTCTTTCTGTTCGACAGACAGGCCAGGTTCCAATGAATATATCCAACTTGATCGTCCCAAGTGGAAAAACTTTCTCGCCAGCAAAACCCAGAAGGGGTCTGTGATAAGGTTCCAATTGAGATAATTTCAAATTCAGGCTATCAAAGCATGAATAGTACATGATGTCTGCCGAACTACCATTGTCTACTAACACCCTTGAAATGATCACGTCCTTCATTCTCATTTTGATCACCAAAGGATCATCATGAGGGTAAAGAACACCTGCCAGGTCGTTTTTTGAAAAACCAATTACTAGCTTCTCTTTGTTTACCTTCCTCGGACGATCATCCTCGGCCAGGTTTATTCGCTGAATATATGAGCAAGCTTGAGCCTCTCCGAGATAAGCTTTTCTTTCTGCAGTAAGGTCTCCTCCTCCTGCATCTCCCCCTGTAATAACGTTACAATGAAATGATCCAAAACGTATGGAAAATACCTCTCGTTCAGGTTTTCTTGGCTTCTTGGGAAGATCGGGGTCATCATCTGGATCCTCTTCATGGTCCCTCCTCTTTTTCTCCTCTGCACGACGAGGAGATCTAGATCTCTTTCTAATTCTGTCCTCATTTATCCTCTCACCTCTGCGATCTACATACTTTGATAATTTTCCTCTTCGAATGAGTGTTTCAATCTCGTTCTGAAGGGCTATACAATTTTTGGTCATATGGCCATGATCTTTGTGAAACTCGCAATATTTGGTCTTATTCCTCATGTCTGGATCTGTCTTCAGTTTCTCTGGCCATTTGATTTCCTCGTTATTCCTGATTTCTTCTAAAACATGATTAATACCCATTTTCAATGGAGTATAATTATCATACTTCTTTAGGGCTTCCAACTTTATCCTGTTATTCCTGGAATATTTGTCACCACCATTACCTTTCTGATCTTTCTTTTTAGAGTTGTCGACCTCCACTTTAACTTCTTTATCCATATTCTTCTTCGCAGTCATAGCCTCCTCGGCATTCATGATTTTGGCCGCCTTTGCCATCAATTCCGACATATTTTTAGGCGGATCTTTGGCCAGAGTATAGTATAGCTTGTTAGGCAGCAAACCACTCATCAAAGCAGTGATTGCTGTCTTTTCTTCATAATCTATGACTTCCAACTTCTCGTTATTGAAACGAGTTATGTAATCTCTAGTACTTTCTCCTGATTTTTGTCTAACACTTAATAAGTGCGCTACTCGCTTTACTGGTTTTGCTCCAAAACAAAAATTATCAATAAACAGCTCGGCTAACTGAACAAAAGTTGAAATCTTACCCCGAGGAAGATTATTGTACCATATCTGTGCAGATCCGGTAAGAGTTCCCGAGAATGCTCTACACCTCATCTCGTCGGGGACAGCATAGATATCTGCAGCAGCTTGGTACTGTTCTATATGAAGTACGGGATCTGTCTTTCCATCGTACTTGGGGGTCACTACAGGTGCTTTGAATTTCGACGGTGTGGGGAAATCCACAATGGCTTGCACAAAAGGTGTCCCTTGAACAAAAGTTCTCTGTAAGGGGTTCCTCGCCTTAGCCATTTCTCCCAGTCTATCCTCCAATCGTTGAATGGAACCTTTCCATGCTTCATTCCCTTCCTCGGGCCGCTTAGTCCGAGCAACTGATTGCTCTGACGTAGCTTCCTGAGATTTATCTCGACGAGTAATTGGTCGTGATTGTGCAGATCTTTCTCTCGAACCTGGTGGTGGTCGAAAACTTCCTGATGGAGCCCTAGGTGGACTCATGTTCCTCCTTGGTCCTAACCGACTGAAAGGAGACACCCTGCTTAATCTTTCTAAAGCGCTAGTTCTCTCAGGAGAAAGAGAGATATGTTGATCAGTATCCGTAGCCCGTATTGATGAAGTTCGCCCAGGTTGATAAGAAAAATCATTGAATTCCCCATTGCGATATGACCCAATACGTCTGGATCGTGATTGCCCATGATTAGTCCTTTGCCCTGAATGAGTAGGTACACCGCCTTGAAGAGTTTGAAGGAGTTGCCTCATAGATTCTTGCATGGCGGTTTGTCCCTGAGCCAAATTTATCATAATTCCGGCCAGATCTGGAGATGCAGATGGATTTGGAAGATTTCCAGTATTTCCAGCATTTCGATTACTGGATTCTGGATTATCTGCCATTGGTGACAAATGATTTTTATGAAAAACGATAACAACAGTCGTTTCCCACAGACAGCGCCAATCTGTTGATGTAAAAAACTAGATCACTCTAATTCTTCAATCACAGATAAATAAATAAGACAAAGATTTTTAAAGTGGTTCGGCTAGGAATAAAGCCTACGTCCACTGTTATGTTATTGCTGAGTGTTTGTGGAATTCTTGATTACAAGTTCTCTTAAGAAATTCCGGTCCCTTTGAATGGGATTGATACAAGGTATTTATAGCCTCAAGGCTGTACATGAAAGGTCCAATACATTAAATGATATACATATGAATGGGTAATACATTTAATGCGGCGTGTGCGTCAAGAATCTAATGAATAGTTGAACAGTTGTCCGTCTGATAATTGATGACACGGCCGAGGTGCAGTTCGGACCGCCTTAGTTGCTCGTTGATCAAGAGTTCCTCGGAGTGCTTAGAGTATCTCGGGATGAAAGAGTTCCTCGGATGAAGTTCCTCGGCATGATAGAGCTCCTCGGTGTATTCTCGTTGCTCGGTACCAACCATGGTTGTTCAGTAAATGATCTTCCTCGCTGTTATTGTGCCACGTAGATTGACACGTGTCTTCATACTATTCGTCCACATCAGCATATTAATTTTGGTATCAACATTCATAATGAAAGAAGTTGTCAATATTATATGGTGAAAAAAGCAAAGAAAGATACATTCAGAATATTTTTTAGTTCACTTCAGTTGTCAATATTTATGTAAATGTATAAATATTAATTCACCTTGTTAATCATGTTTCAATGCCCCACTCGTGGATCAACCCTACTCTCTCACCCAGTCCCATGGTACTTAATCTGGGAACACCAAAGTGGAGGTTAGAGTCAAAATCACTTGGAGGGTAAAGATAATGTAGTCATAATTGGCTAAGGTAAGAAATGGATACTGTTGGCGGTGGGAGGACTCGTGAATTAATTGGAGTAAGCGTGAACCTCACTTGCATCCCAAATTCATCTTTTGCAATCTTATTAGTATTGTAATAGTTATTCCTTATGATTTGCAAGCATATTCAATGTTACGTAGAAATAATGGTCCAACAAAATGTATAAAATTAAGGGAGGAATTAATATGAAGTATTATGGTCATAACAATGATAAAACAACATACATCTCTCTCCTCAAACTCGTTATGCTAAGTATTCATACCTCCATTATACTGGCTTCCCTTTGACTAGGGCATTGATAGGTAGCTCTGAACAGGGCAGTCACCTGCTTCTCATTTCAACTTCTTTGAATATCTTTGCCCTTCTATGATTTCTTGACAATTCTGCATAGTTCGAATATATTCTTTTGGGAGATTGCCTATTAATCTATTATATTCCATTAATCAAACATTAGAATGGCAACTGAATTGGACCATCGTAAGAACTAGCTAGAGGGAATTGATACTTTCAACATGGCATCATAGAACTGGGATGAAGATTTAGGCAATGACTCAAACTGAATTCAGTAGTAAAAAGTTTAAAAATATTATCTTTGACAACGTTTGGATAGGTTAGTGCCCTCCTTTATCTCATATATGTGTTTGTGATACACAAATATATGCAAATATTTTATTGCATTTCGAGCATAAATATGAAGGTAGGACTAATAAGATCAAATTAAAAGTAAATTGACTTGGGTGGGGAAGTATTTAATAACATTAACAGTATTGCCTTTCCAAAGAGCAATGAAGCCTCCATCTTCTATAGTACTGGAAAAGCAATCAGAAATTCCCTTGTATGGTTCAGACAACCTGCCAGATTTATGCATCTCATCCTGATTTTGAATCAAAAGCTTAGTGCTCTGAATTAGAGCAGCAACAGTCTTGGATGTTGTGATCCATCAGCCATGTTTGAAAATCAAGGAAGCGACCTGCAGAGGATGATTGATTATAATTAGGAGTACTAGAAAGGTAAGATCAAGATAGAAAATGCCTATATGTGTTGTTAATCGAGATTTAAATTGGGTTTGATGAATCTTCGAAAACTAAGACTAATCCAGTACTCTACCTCCTTTGATTCTCATCTCTGCTCAACAATCTCCCATACTCTCCTGTTGTACTCACAATTACTCTCACTAAACATCCATGCAACTTCTGAATTTGCACGAGTGTTTGGATTTCGATCGCACACCAATGACCATTTCTGGACTTTTAACTTGTTGCTATGCACCAACGCTTACTGCAAAACATTGAATAAAAAAGATTAGCATATAACCATGATTAGCCCATAAAATTTTGAAGTTGCATCCAAATTTGGTTGTGTGTTAATGGTTTCTTCAACATCAAAAACACCAAGCCTCTGAACTTAGAATTCCAACATTTTTCGACCATAATTAGATGCCATAAGAAGACAATACGTAATAAAACATGGGATGAGTAGCTCAGTGTTCACCATTCTTCTGATTGTAAATTATTTAAGGATTACAACATAGGTATTCAAGTTAAACTAGTATATACACCAATCAGATATTTTACGTGTCTTTTCGTCTTCCAATACAAAGAGCATACAATTAGAGCAAAATATTGAGATATATATAGAGATATAACTACACAAAAACCTACCAAGTTGTTCAATCTATGTGCAACATCAGGACCATTCATTCACTCAGCCAAGGGGGCATTTTCATTGACATTTGGTACAAAACTAGCATCCTGAGAATACATCCCGTACACACCTAAACACCAAATCCCATAAACAAATTAAGCATTAAACATTTTTTATTCACATACCTCTGACATCAAGTTGTTGGTCACATCAGGTGACGAAGTTAAATTTTCCACTTCATCTTCATAAAATAGTTCATAAATTCTTCTTAGTAGATTCTCGTCAAACTCAATGGTTCAGATAGCAGATTCATGTATGTCACAAGTGGAATAAAACATTATATTCAAATAACAATACAATCATGCGTAAATTGAAGAAAACTACTTTAACGTTGCATGCGATGTTTTTAGCCACGTGTATAACTGGAACAACATTTGCTGTCTACTCAATGGAAGATAATTGGATTAATAACACTTCGAGAAAAATAATATGATGATTTCAATGAGCAAGCTGATTGAAAGAAAAATACATTACCTCTGCCTGAGCGGCATAGTAAGGAGTAAAGGCAGGTACTATGTGAACTCGAGGTTGATTTTAATCTTCCCAAACCTCCAATTGATCATCTATACCTCTGTCTGAGCAGCATAGTAAGAAGTATAATATTCTATTAATGAATTAGTAAACATCCACGATGAACATATATGCAGAAAATAAAAGAAATAATTCATTTATATATCATGGGACCAATGTAAACTTCCTGAGACCAGTTCTTTTATTATCAAATAGGGTTTAAAGCTTCAATAATTATAAGTATTTCTCTTCTAAGGTAGCACCAAAAGAAAAATGGGGAAAAATACAAGAAAATATCTTTAAGTTTGTCTCTTCACTTCCCTACCTACGAAACATGATCCAAATAATAATCACCAAAAGGAAGGTTATTTCGTTGGAACCAATTTTACAAAATTTCACATTTAGAGAAATTCCAAAACTCTATATACAAACCCAACAAAAATCACTCTTAAAACATTCCATTCAAACTAAAAAAACCAACAAGCCCATATCTGTAGAAAACTTAAAAGTTTTCAGATGCTGTAAGCGAAAAAAATAGTTCAAAAATAGTTGGTCTCATAGAATGTATATGTTTATCTTCTTTGTGGAAATTCATCAAATGATTAGTATGCACCGTGGAGAAATAAAAAAAGGATAACATACAACCAAAAATGGATGTGCAAAATCGGTTCAAGCAGACATAAACAAATAGTTTTTTAATACAAGTTCGGCCATTTGTTCAATACTTCCAAGACCGCCCATTTTAAAGTTTGTCGATAAGTATATATATTGAAAACTAAAATATACCGAACCAAATGAACACTAGATATACCCTCTAAAATCCGTTCATTTTATTTCAATTTGAGATATGTAGAACTATGAGTATATGTTTTGTGTTAATAACACTATAACAAATCAGTAGAAATAACCTCTTGCAACAAAATTAATTCATTACAAATGGTAGGTATACGGATACAAGGGAGGTAGACAACAAAATTAAATCATCACAAAACCCTAATACATGGATATCTCACGGACTGATCACAAGTCAAGACAATGGGCATTCTTTAGCCCTTACTGGGCTATGATTGGAAACATGACAACGAAGGTAAGGGACTAAACCTGAATATTCCCCTTTCGATGGACATCCTTGAATGAGAGAGAGAGAGAGAGAGAGAGAGAGAGAGAGAGAGGGGGGATAAAAAATTAGGACATTTGGTATTTTTTAGGGCATTTATATTTTAGTCAAGGGTGATAAGTTTTCGCACACTTTTAAACAGTACCAAAATTTGGCATGGTTTTAAAGTGTGCCAAATTGTTAATATCACGGCGTGTCAAATTGTTATTTTTGGTGTAGTGAATTCCTAAGGAGGTAAGTGTTGGAGGTTGGCAAACTATTGGCATTTGAGGCATCTTCGAACATAGAATGTGTAGTCTTGAACCATGGTGGTCCAATAGTACCCTTGATGGATGATTTTCTTAGTAAGCATGTGACCATTCATGTGGGGCCCGAATTTTCCACTATGGATCTTCTGCATCATTCCTTCAATATCAACCCATATTATGTAGTGTAAATGGGTTCCATTGAAGTAATTGTTAAAAAGTGATTTGTCATAAATGATGTACTGGGCATCTAGTTTGCAAGTGTCACAAGGTCTTTCTTATCTACATCTTAGGGATAAATACCATTTTTGAGAAGGCGTTAAATATAATTTTACCATAACCCAACCATGTCACGATTTTATCAAGTGACGAGCTCAATATGGTAACAGTGAGTGGGTGTAGTTTGTTTTTGAGCTAGGAAATGGGCCATTATTATTCCCTCGGGCATATTAACCATGGAGACAAAGGTTAAAAGTGCACCGGCTAGGATATTCTTTGTGAGAGGAAGGTAATGGAAGGTGACATCTTTGAACTGGGAGGCAAGCTCTTCTAGGTGGGCATGGAAAGCTAGGAGCTTTGCAACTTTGACTTTCCATTTTTTAAGGATTTGTTCGACAATGAGGGAAGAGTCCTCATAGAGGTTTAGGTGTTTGATGCCTCTTTCGAGGGAGATATTGAGGCTTAAAATGTATTCCTTATATTCGATTATGTTATTCATGCAAGAAAAGTCCACCTTAATGGCAATGGGGGCATGAGAGTCATCAAGGGCGATCAGGAGTATCTCAATGCCGTACCGTTTCTTGTTGGCTTCTCCATTGAAGAACACCTTCCTTCTGAGATCCTCCTGAGAGGTGCAGACAATGTCTTCTTATATGAATTCAAATACCCAGACATCATTTCCTTCCATAAGATAATTAGCAAAGTAGTCGGAGATGGCCCTCCCTTTCATGGCGTTCTCTGTGACGTACACAATATCGAACCCATCTAGCAAAATCAACCATCGGGCCATTCGACTTGACATAGCATATTTGTCTAGCAAGTATTTTATGGGATCCATTTGGGATACTAGTCTGATGAGAAAATCAAGTATGTAGTCCTGTAATTTTTGCGTAATCTAGACTAAAGTGGCACACGCTTTCTCCAAAGTAGTGTAATTGAATTGATACTCGACCATTTTTGACTAGCGTAGTAGATGGATCTTTACTTGTGGGACTCTTCAATGTATTGGGCTAAAAAAAATCCCCTATTATGATATTAGTGACAGTCAAGTAAGGGAGGAGGGCAAGACTCATCTACAGAGGCATGAGCACAAGAGGTCGGGTGAGGTATCATTTGATTTGGTCAAAGGCTTCTTGGCAGTCCTCATTCCAAACTTTGGTTGAATCCTTCCAAAGAGTTTTGAAAATGGGTTCGTAAATAGAGGTTAGTTGGTTGATGAACTGACTGATGTACTACAATTTACCCAAGAATCCTCGTACTTCTTTCTCCGTTTGGAGTAGTGGAATCTAAAGTATGGATTTTAGTTTGGGAGGGTATACTTCAATTCCTTTCTCTTTCATCATGAACCCCAAGAGTTTCCCCTTAGTGATGCCAAAAACACACTATTATGGGTTTAGCTACATCTGATTTTATCGCAGTTGCTTGAAGAACTTTTGGAGGGTGGAGATGTGACCTTATTGACTCTTGAACTATTGATCATGTCGTCAACTTAAACCTCAACTTTTTTGTGAATAAGGTCATTGGAGATGAGTTTGATAACCCTTTGGTAGGTAGCCTCGATGTTTTGAGTCCTAATGCAATCACGGTGTAGCAAAAAGTTCCCCAAGGGGTGATGAAGGCACTTTTCTCCTGGTGGTCAGGTGCATCTTGATCTAGCTATAACTGGAAAATCCAACGAAAAATGAATTGAGGGCATTAATGGCCATGTTATCTATGATCAAATTGATGTTTTCAAGTGGGTAATCATTTTTTGAGGATTTTTTATTCAAATTCTGATAGTCGATGCACACACGTACTTTTCCTCTTGACTTCGATATGAGGACGATGTTGGCAAGCCATATACCGTATTCTACTATGCAAATGAAAACCACGTTCAACTATTTGACTATCTTTTCTTTGACTTTGAGTGACCATTCCAGTTAGATTTTTCTTAACTTCTTCTTGACCGGTTTGCATTCTTGGAATGTGGAGATATTGTGCTGAGCTAGAACTGGATTAATGCCGGGCATGTCATCCCAGGACCAAGTGAAGACATTTATGAATTCTTTAATAGTTCTTCTGATTGTGCCCACTCATGATCATTAAGGGTTTACCCTATTCTAATCTTGCGCTAATGGCTACTAGAATTAAGATTAATAATAACAGTCTCATTATCATTAGTTTGAAAGCGTTTATATTGTTTATTATTTTCCTTATTGAGATTGGTTAAGAATTAATTTACAAAATCATCATCATTAAAAGTTTGATTAGAATTAATTCAATTAATATAAGGCACATCAAGATACTCAAAATACTTAATTATTTAATTTTCAAGGTGCAGAGGTTTCTCAAATAGAATAAACAACATGGTTTGGCTGAGCTTGAAGAGGCTGGACTGGGACGACATGCCAGGCTAGGAGAGGCATATCGACATTTAAGATCTAGGCAGATGGGTCCGTTGGAGCATTATCTAAATGGATCATGTAAAGACTCAACCCTAGTGTTTATTGGTCAAAGGATTCCTCAGAGTCACTTCCTTCGGAGTTTTTTGTGATTTCCATGGTTTTCTCAGTGTGGGGCTGTACTTTATGTTTTCAATATTTCTCCCAAGTGGGGAAACCTTCGCTAACAAATTCACTATTCGAGCCTTCAAAGTCTTCACACCAACCAATGTCAGCGATGTCCTCTTGTCAGGAGTTATTAATGCATTCGATAACCTCTATGGTTTAATTAAATATATCTTTCCGATCACCAGGGAAATGCATAAGTAAATGTACAAATCATCCCTGAAGTTTCAATGCCATGAGTAACTCAGAGATGCTGTAAGTTTCTACTATCTGACAGAACATATTAGACATGATCTATACAAGGTAATCTAGACTGATTTCATCAACAGGTACCACCTACTCATCTAATTCTCAAGCTCACTTTCAATCATCCATAAACATGCCACTAAATCACTGGTAGTCGATAGATATTTTTATGGGCATTTCAGCCCAAATTTATGGAGTTGGTTTACTATGGAATGTAGTTCCATGCCTCTACCCTAAGATTGTGTATGAATAGAAATACATATAAGGAGCAGCAGAGCTTAATCAGTAATGCATGTAGGATGCAAGATAAGGGACGAGCAAACCTTGAGAGGATTGGGTGAGACTGTGGGGGTAATGGGAACTTTGACAGGTCAAACTCAAGGTTACTTTCCGGGAAGATGGAATTTGTTCTGGTTCCATGTACTAAAAGAGGGTTGTGAGTTATGTTTATCTTGGGATTATATGGTGGGGCAATGATACCTCGGTTTATCAGGCATTGGATCATATTTTTGAGATGAAAGCATTGGTCGGTAGTGTGATATAAGACTTGGTGAAAGTCACAATAGGTATCGTGCTTGAAGGTTTTAGGGAGTGAGTTTCGTAATCATCGAGGTTCTATTAGTTTGATGATATTTTTATCTAGCAAAGCTTGGTATATCTTTTATAGGGGAGCATTGGACTCAGTGTACTCTTTTCTGATAGTGTTGAGGAGAATTTTTGGTTCCCAAGAAGTTTCAAGTTATGATATGTTGTTGATGGTTGAGACTAAGGCGTTAGCAGGATTTTGATACTTCATCGGTGTAAATTGTCCAGTTGGATTTTTTATTTTACACTCCACTTTGGTTACATCTTCTTTGATCTCCACACCAGCCTCTAGTAGGACTCGAAAGATAGGGTAATTCTTTCCTCCCATGTATTCTTAGGTATGAGGCAAGAAGTTCTTTTTCACAATGCTCACTTGTTCCTCCTCTAAGGTCCTGTTGGTCATAGTGGCAGCTTTTTCTCTCCACCTTCTAATGAAGCTACTGAACGATTCCCTAGGGTTTGCTTGAGCAGCTCTGGGTCCTTAAATGTGACCTCGAGATCTTCATTATATTTATACTCAGAGATGAATTTTTGGGATACATCTTCCCTGCTATAAATTTTGGATTCTTCGAGAGATAAGAACCATCAGAGAGCACTTTCTTTCAAGGTTTGCTAAAACATTTGGTCCATGTTCTCTTCTAAGGCACCAAAACGGGTCATGTCTCAGTGGTCACTACATAGGTTCATGATTGGGGGCCCACTGTCCCCGAACTTCTCGATGTTCAACATCTTGAACTTTTATAGAAACCTGGCCTTAGGGTAAGGAGACACATGAGTGTAATCCATGTAATTCCCAGAGATTTTTATTTGGTCAAACTTCTTTGATAACAGTTTGAGGTCTTCCTTAACCTTATTCAGTTCCTCTTCTTTGGGATCCACGGGTATGAACAGATTGACCCTAGATGGGCAAGGTTCAAAATTGATAACCAAGTAGGTGGCGGCTCATTTGCTAGTGGGGCATAAAGGACATGTTGGCATTATTTTAGGACCCAAACAGGCTTAGGGTCAGTGGACCCATAGCATGAGAAAATATAATATCAGGTTCATAAGCTTCTGGATTCTAGGATTGATGTCACTGCATCTCTTATATATTGATTTGAGGGTTGTCAATCTTAGTGCCGAGTTGGGATAGGATGTCCATAAGATCTGGATGAACATTTGGTTCTTGGTCGGTGTTCTCCATGAATAGCTTATGGAGGTAAATCCCAAATTCGGTTGAAGTTATAGAAGAACCAGCGGAGCTTTAGGGCGGTTTGACAGAAGACCGAAGTCAATAGGGAGCCAGGCCAAAGTAGGGATGTGATCGACCTAAGAGGGAAAATGATTTGGGTTTATTTTTAGAAGGAAAATGGAGTTTTTTTGGTATAAAGGGTAAAAATGTTTTTGGTATTTCTGGTTTTTGAAAAGAGGAAAAAAAGGGAGAAATCTCAGCATGGTTATTATTATTGGTTTTCACTTGTATTGTGTATGCCTAAATGGAAGAAAAATGTCAGAAGTACCCGAGCCTAGGGAAAGATAGGGTTTAAAAAAATATAAGACATGATTTGACTTGTTTCTAGTCTCACGGATAAAGTCCTATTTAAAAAAAAGGTGAAATAACACGATAATTCAGGCAATATGCCGACCCAAAATGTTGGTAGAGTTTCCCATGATAACTGACAAACTAATTATGAGTGACCTAAGGTTGATGCCTATGGTATTTATGCACTTGTTGAGTTAGTGGAAGGGTTCCCCCATTTGGCATGACTTCCACGATATACCTATTGCATATAAGGGCAGTCATTTATCGATACGTGTGGACAAGCCATTTGATATACTTGAGTGTACATGAACTGACTCACGATATACCTTATGGGGATGGTACTTGTGTGTAGGGATAAGTCTATACTCAATATGGATTAACTAAGATGACTTTTTACTTAGTGAAAGTCTAACCAAAGAGTGAAGACAGAGGCTGCTCGAGGGACCCCCCAAAGAGATCAAGGCTATTCGAATGATAGTATTTGTAATAGGAAATATGATATACTTTGTCTTACATTTTATGATTTCGTAAAAGTTCACTTTGTAATATGAACCCTTGAGGGACCATGCTTGGCAAGATATGAAAGATCTTACATGATCTATCAAACGACCTCCTATTAGGATTTGATTTGGAGGATTAAGAGCATGGCTACATTGGGAAAGTAATAACCAACCCTCTTGAAAAACTTAATCGAAACCTTGTTTTAGCACATACAGTTGCTCGAGTTACCATTTATAGGGGAACCTCCTCGAGGGACCTTAATCCTAGATAATTAGCCAGAAATAATCTCTAGCCCACAAGAAGTTCATAAGATGATCGAGGTACTCCCATCTGAACATCCTCAACTAGAGGAACTACCTTTTTGATTTATGTAATAACACCTCTGGTGTAGGACACTATTCACCTACTTTGTGACGTCATAACCTATGACATTTAAGAGCTCAAAGTAATAGCACTCAAGTGAGTTTATCCTTAGGATGGCAGGTCCATTTGATGAATTAGTATATTCTCGTCGTTATAAGATAAACCTGTGAGTTGTCATGTCAAAACTTTATTTATGCCACCATACTTTTGATTGGTGAGGCAGTTTTCCTGCCAAAACCCAATATTCCATGCATTTAATGGAATATCTTTGGAGGTAATGACATAGTATTTAACATATTGCTAGTCAATCACATTCAATACTAATAATGATACTTGAGTGACTTATCCCTCATATAAATACATCAGCCAAACAGTTTACACTGATGACAATTTGAACCTAGAATTGCTATGGGTGTTTTCTCATACACGAGTGCTATTGTGAAAACATTTATTGCTTGAAAATTCCCTCTAGCTTCTATTGATACCAATATCATTGAGCATTAATTATGCTTTGGCTTCCTACCTTGCCTTTATTTTGATAAGGGTGCTTTCCCTTTCTACCTCTGACCAGATTACTTACTGGCTCCACTAACTTATTATATCCCCAATGCATTTATGGTATAAAGGTCCCCTTTAATATAGTATTGAACATTGAATGTTGTTGTCTCTTCTGCTGTCATTTTTTTGTCACTGTTAAATATAACTTGGGGCATTAATCACGGTCTTGATAAGGGGTTATGCCTCGCTTGATACTAGTTGTATTCCAAGAACCCACATCTTACATTTGGGGACTCCACTGGGAAGGTGTTCTCTTTTGAAAGATGCCAGAGGATAATACTGCTAGGGTCATTGACTGTGACACCATGCATCGTGACGAAGAGGCGAATCTCACTATTCTTCTTGAAGGGACAAGAGTGGCACAGGCAGATCCTATCTTGGCCGCCATAGGCATGACGGGAATGGTTGGCACAACAGATGGAATAGTCCTAGCACAAATGATAGGACCAATGAGTTTGATTATGGAGTTCATCAAAACTCCAATGGCCCAAGTGATATTATGGGTCACGGGAGGATCAAACTCCTTCATGACACCATCGACTAGAATAAAAGCTCCCTTTGTTACAGGAGGAGTCGCTCAACCTACTTTCAATAATGTTACCCCCACTTGTCCACCAATGATTGTCTCACCCATAGGCATGGGAACATATCTGTAGGATGCAGGTACAACTGACACAATGTCGAAAAAAACTGCTAACATAGGAGGGAGTACACCAGCTACGCTACTAACGCCTCCCGTGATGTTGCCACTACTTATCGGTTCTCCACCATCTAATATGTAAGAAATGAAAAAGGTGCTCTTGAAGTTCATAGTTGCATCCAAAGATAGAGGAGATAGACCCCTAGTTTATGATGATTTTCGTACTCCGTACCCAGAGGAGTACAATAATGAGCCTTATCTTGTGGGGTATATTCCGCCAATTTTTGAGAAATACACGGGGAAAAGGAGAAACCCTAAGGAGAATGTAAAAGGGATCATTAAAAACCTTGGGTTCCAATATAACGATAAAAAATCTAAGGCTGGGGCCTGGGGGAGTTCTTAAAATCCCTGATAAACAAGGCTTATACTTGGTACTATCATCTAGCACCACGAAGCGTGGCGTCTTGGGAAGAATTTCATGTGATGTTTGTGCAAAAGTTATTTTTGGCTAAAGATGAGTTTACACTCATGAAACTGGACTATGAGAAGAAAAATTCGGGAGGACATTGTTTCTTACATAAGAAGGTTCCCCGAACGTTCTCTAGATGTAAGGGAAGATACGCGAGAAGATAAACTTTTGCAAGTTTGTCCAGTTGGGTTACCGCTTGGGTTTATTTTCCACTTGATTAAAAAGACACATGAAGACACATTTACTACGTTTTAAAAAGAAATGAGGAATATTGCCTTAGTGGTAAAACCTTCACCACTTGCCTTGGCAAGTTTGTTGCTAAGACTGTCAGCTAGTTTGTGGAGGGGTGTACCCCCGAGAGTAAACTACGCAGATGATGGAGTGGGGCACGGAGGTGGTGGCCAAGGAAGAAGAGACAAGAAACAAAAGGAGGTTTGGCAGGAAAGAGGAACCTCTCGAGCTACCATGCATGCTTGAGCAAGCATTAGACATCTACGAACTCATGGTTTGTGATAAAATTTGTACGCCAATTAATGGCAGTATGACGTAAGCATCTCTGGAAGATAGAGAGAAGCCAATTTTTTATATATTGCACAATAAGGTGAATCACCTAACCAGGGTATTATCTCTAAGAAGGTTGATCAACCATCAAGTAAAGAAGGGGGATATCTAGTTTCCCCAAGGCAGTGTGAATGACAACCCTCTTCTAGTTCATGGAGCCCACATGGTTAGTGCCTTTAATGATGAGGATTAAAAAATATTGATGGAGCAATGTCTCCTTCAAGAAGACATTGAGTAATATCTGGATGAATGTACCTTTGAGATAGCTCACCTGAAGTTAGAAGATGAGACAGAATGAGAAGAAGATGAAGAAGACCCTATCAAGAGCTTAAGCAAGAAAATAGAAGCTTTCTCTCTAGGGACAACGAATGTTGTGATAGCATTCAATGAAGCTGCTTACAGAGATGTGGAAGAAGTATATGAGCTTAAGGAGGATTAAACTGATCCTTGGATTGAATGCGCAGTAATCGCGCGATCGCAAAAGCTTAGATGGTTCTTCTATCAAGTTGGACTCCCCGAGCACTCACGACTAGAGGTCACTTGGGCCATTTTAGAGATTGCTCCACATATGAAGTGAAAGGTCCCCTGGATAATCTTATAAGAAGGTATGTCTCTGAAGTTACATTTTCAGAAACTAACATAATGATCGCATACCCCCATAATAGGCCTCTTTACGTCACGGCCACTGTGAATGACTATGTTTTTGATCATGTTCTTTTGGATGGTGGTACATCCATTAATATAATTCCTATTAGGTATTTCTATGCTACTGGTTTGTCCGAGACAAGGATAGTTCAACATCGTTTGTCCATTTTAGGGATGACAACCAGTCCTCCAAATCAATTGGATACGTCAATGTGGGGATCACAATAGGGAACATCACTTATCACATCAAATTCCACATTATAGAGTGTGAACCATCGTATCAACTATTAGTAGGGAGGGTGTGGATGCAAAATCACGAGCTGGTGCCTTTCACTTATCACCAATATGACAATGGAAATTTAAAGGGAAAAGAGGTTGCGATTTAAGCATCCAGGAAGCCGTTCGTAAAAGATAAAGCTCACTTGGTGGATGTTGCCTTCTACAAAGAGTAAGACAAAGAGGCTACGATAGTTACAAGGTATACTGGAGGCACCAGGATTCCCAGTAAACGAGAAAAAGTGAGCGCACTAGCTCGACCAATGGTGGCTTATGATGAAGAAGATTGTGAGACGGAGGCGGTGAGGCCTCCTAATTTATCTAGGCATCTGCGTGATTAGATGACACTATGCATTGATCCTATACAACACCAAGTTTAGCTCCAGAGTGTGCTCAATAGATTCTCTATGATAGAGTTAGAGGAAAATGCTACAAAAGACCTCACAGGGAGGAAAATCCCTGATAGTGCAAGAGAGTAGTTTTGCCTAGCAACAAAATTATTTATAAATTATAAAAGTATGAACGGGAAACTAAAGGCCTGGATGACAAAGCTGGCCAGATTATGAATGTTTCTTGGTGGACAACCAAGGATAATGTTTGGTGATTGACAACTCTAACATCCAAGAATTTTTAGAAGAAGTAGAGGATGAACCCGAGTGCATGAAAGACACGCCCATCCCATAAATACAGGGTTTAGAAAAGATAGATCTTGCTAAGGAGGGTGATGATACTTATCATATCTTTATCTCTAAGGACCTTGAAGGTGCCTCACGAGAAGGTTTGGTCGAGATTCTACAAGAGTTTAAAGATATCTTCACGTGGAAGTACATCGAGATGCCTGGGATTGATAAAGAAGGAAGCTTCCATAAGTTGAACATCTTGCCCTCAACTATCCCAGCAAAGAAGGCCACTTGAACATACAAAGAAGAGTTAGACTTGAAGATAAAATAGGAAGTTCAAAGGATACTCATGGTAGGCCTCGTTATCCCCATTCAGCATCCCATCTGGATGTCTAGCATCATGCTAGTAGGAAAGAAAGACAAAAGCCAAATAAGGATCTGCGTGCAGTTTAGAAACCCAAATCGTGCTTGGTCGAAGGATGAGTTTCCATTGCATTTTATTGACAACTTGATATATGCAACCACAGGTTATGAGATGTACAACTTCATGGATGCTAATGTGGGGTATAATCAGATCAAGATGGACACATTTGATGCCAAGAACACTGCCTTTCAAATACCCTTGGGTAATTTCATCTATAGGGTCATGCCTTTTAGTTTAAAAAATACAGGAGCTACTTACTCGAGGATTATGATGGCCATATTTCACTATCTCTTTCATAAGATTGTGGAATTTTATGTTGATGACCTGGAGATGAAGTCCAAGAAGGAAGCTACTAACCTGGAAGACTTGAGGAAGGTTTTCATACGATGCAGGTAGTACAAGTTGGAAATAAACCCTCTCAAATGTGCATTTGGGGTGACAAGTGAGAAATTCCTAGGGTTTGTGATGAATTGGAAAGGCGTTCAAATGGATCTTGATAAGTAGAGGGGAATTTTTGACATAACAATGCCAAAGTCAGCGTGGGAGTAAAAATTTTTTTGGGAAAAATCTTTTACTTGAGGAAATTTATCCCCGAACTTGCTGAGGTGACCCATCCACTGATAAAGCTGCTATGAAAAGGGTACAAGTTCGCATGGGATCAAATGGATCAAGAAACCATGGACAAGATGAAAGAACTCCTCACATCTCCTCGAATAATGATTCCTCCAAAGACAGGTATTCCTTTGCTCTCGTATCTCACTTCTACTGAATGATCCACCGGGGCACTGTTAACCCAAGAGGTAGATAGTGTACAAAAACCTGTCTATTATTTGAGCCCTATCATACATGGGTCGAAGGCTAGATACACTATCATTGAGAGGAATTGTTTGGCCCTCGTATTTGTATCATAAAAACTTAGACATTATGTGTTGTCCTTCACAGTCCACATTGTAACTAGATGTGATCCTATAAAGGCTTTGCCTACTAGAACTGTACTAATAGTCATGTCATCTAGGTGGTTATTGATACTTTCAGAATATGATCTTAAATGTATGGCCCTTCGAGCCATCAAGACCAAGCTTGTGCAGAACTCTCGACCGTCTTTCCTTTTGGGACGTTCGAGCCACCTGTTGAAGAGCTCCCAGGCGATGACCTTTAGGCCAATTTCTAGGCATCCAGTTTAGATGAATGGATCATGGAGTTTGATGGTTCCTCAATTGTAGGAAAATGGGGAGTTGATGTAATTTTAAGAAGAAATGGCGAAAAAGTCTGATTATCTTTCAAGTTGGACTTCTGTTGCTCGAACAATGAAGCTGAATATGGTGCACTTGTTCTAGGGATACTGGAAGCCCTTCAAAGAGGTATTCAGGCGCTAACAATAAAAGGTGAATCTAACTTAGTGATCAAACAGGTGAATGGTGAGTTTGCTCTAAAACACATGAGTTTGGCGCCCTACCGAACGATTATACAAAGGATGCTCAACCAATTCGACAAAGTAAAAATCAAAAGTCACCCCATAATGATGAATAGGCATGCAAACACTTATATGCCATAATTTCCCAAAAAATTTCTTTTGATAGAGAGTCAACGGTGGTTCGAATTACTAAGAGCGTAGCTCCCTTGACTATTGATGATACCAGATATAGTATTAAGATAAGAACTTAACCAGAATTGCTATGAAGGCGCAATAATGGTGTTTAAACATGTAAATAACTGAAGAAGGAGGAGAGTAAAAGAGGATACAAACTATAAAATAAGTGGTTCAGCCACTTGGCCTACTCCACTGTGCATGTGAGTGTATGTTTCATTATAGAATAGGGCTCTAATGGCGCTTGTGTTAAAATTCACTCAACTTTTTTTCTCTACTGTGATAGCAACATAGTTCTGACTGGGGTTTTATGTATGCAATCCTTTACATTGATGAAGAAGATAAATTTATATAGTGCTTCGGTGGTATAGTGTACCCCCAAGCATGTAATAAGCGTGCGTAGTATGCGCTTGCCAATAGGGAAAACACTTATCACTGTCATATGTAGATCATGATGATGAAATATGCCCTCATGTGTGAGGGAGATATGTTTATAATGGTTTTGTGCACGTGATCTATAACCCATACGTGCTCTTCCATGCGTACCTCAATCCACGTGCTCTTTCAACTGTCAACTGTTGGCCATTCGGACCAGGCCGAGCTGTTAAGTTGGATCCTCTGATGGTGTGCCACTTATCATGCTGTGTTGAGCCTTCATTCAACCCCTATCCTCCAAGTGATGGATGAGGCCGAGGGGACTTGAGTTATAAGACCACTGATGTTAATATCATTGACTTCGTTCTGAGATGAGGATGAGACCTCTTGTGATGAATTTTCGTCCAAGGATGAGATCCTTCATGTAGTGCCCATGGTTGAGACATAACTTTCACTAGCTGACGATCTGGTATTAGTTGGACTTAGCCGAGTTGGTCTAGTCTATGGACGAGGCTATAGTTGGTATATCAATCACCCCTAGCCCTTTGTCTTCAATGTGAATGAAAGGCAAAGGGATAAATCATCTTTGGGTAGAAGCTACTGATACGTCCTTGATGAGATGTCCTTTCACATGTCAAATTTATGAGGCTGAACGTAAACCCTGGGTTGACACTTGGCAGCCATCTTATGGAGTAGCATGTGGCTCAATAATGATGGTTGCAAATGTGCTATAGGGTATTGTGCCCTAATAATGACCGCCTTAAAAATCGTGCATAATTAATACAAGAATTTAAATGTTTTTGAAGCCCTTTATTTCTCCTTCTTCATTTTTCTTGCGTGCCCATTCTCTCTTTCTAAATCAACTTTGTTTTCTTTCCCTCTTCCAACCAAGCTTTTTGATTGGTTTTAGGGTTTTTCTCTATTTTTTCAAGCGTCATCATCCACCAGATAACCTTCCCCGCCCATTTCTCTAAAGTTTTCTCGATTAAATTAGTGGCTTTGAGTTTGTGTTATTTTTCGGTGAGAGTTGAGTTTTTCGTCAGCCCTGGATGATAGCTTTAGGGTTGTTTAGGGGACTTTACTGGTGGTTCTGGAGTTAGGAAAGTGGGTTAGGCCCATCCCCACATTTTTTTTATTTTCTTTTATAACAGGGAGTGTTGTAAGAGTTTCTTTGATCACCTTTTCCGGTGGTACTTAAGCCAGTGTTCTTGGTTTGTTCTTGGAGAAAAATGATTCAATATCCCACTTTAATCTTTAGGTCAACAATGGTCAAAATTTAAGTTGTTTGTGCCTTTTTACCCTTTATTCTAGTCAAGTTAAGACTTAGCCACTTGAATGTTAAAAACCCTTTATGTTATTGCACCATAATATCCCACACTTAGAGAGAGATATTTTCAGGAGATTGAGGCCAAGAGTCATCATAAAGATGGAGTCAACCGCACTCGCCCAATCTTCCCCATTCCTTTAAAGGTCATCCTACATCCTCCGGTTGTCGTTGGTGAGGTGGAGATGCCTGACTTGTCCTCTGTTCAAGACGACAGTAGGGATTCCTTTGAAGAGGCCATGAGACTTTCACCCTCAAATCCTGAGGGGTCTGAGTCGGTCGAGAATTCATTTTATCTTCGTCTTCTAACTAAGTGAAGTTATTAGGGCATCACGAATCTTCAATTGATATATCTCAGACCACACTGAGTCATCTATCCAAGATGACTCTTCAGTTTAACTCATTTCGGATCATGATGAGCTGAGTGTTAACATGGAAATTCCACTGATAACTATTCCTCTCTCGATTATGACCAAGAGAGAATTCCAAGAGAGATTTCCTGTCGGGCCCCCGACCACTGAAGAACTGGCTAATGATGAAGATTCTAAGGCCTATGAACTAATTAATTATTCACATGGTAAAACATTTGATTCCACTATTAGAGAGTCCACCCTTCTCTTTTGGAGACATTTGTATGGCGTTAAGTCTGACATTGTTATGAACGTCCCAGATGAGGACGAGAGAGTGTTTCATGATCGAGAAGGTGAAGTTTTTGTATATGAGCAGATGTTTAAGGTCATCTTTTGACTCCTTATTCATCCATCCGCCCAAGCTATACTATCCATCTTAGGTATTGCTCCTTCTCAACTGGACCCAAATTCATGGAGAGTCATACTTGGCTACACCTCCCTTTGGATGAATAAATACGAGGATGAGCCTTCTACCACACTGTTCAAAGCTTGTTATAACGTCTCGTCTTTAAGGACTCAACCCGACTATTACCACTTATAGGGATAAAAAGACTGATAAAAAGATTATACATGTCAACTAAATATTAAATAACCACTAGAAACTGAGATTCTTCTTTGTCTTTGAAGCTTAAGGATTCTTGGTCAATGTCGATCAATCTGAAGATGAGCCAAGAGTTCCCTGTGCTTGGGTAAACCCTTCCATGTCAGCCAAGTTGGATCCCCGCCTCAGCATTGCCGACAAGGAGAAAGTTGAATTTTTGAAGAGTCAAGGGAAGAAAGGTGCTCTTCCTAAGTTTGAGGATCTGATGTCCCCTCAATTTTTAGATAAGTCTGGTCTGGGGGTTGACCCCCTAGACAAATTGTGTGAGTTACTAAATTTTTCTGAACTCTTTACTCATCTTTTGGCTTTATTACTAATAATTTTTATTTCTCCTTTGCAGACCGTCATTCTCATATTTCAGACGAGCTTTAGAATATTACATCCCCGAGCTTAAAAAATGCTTTTACTAAATAACCCATAAAGAAGATGACTGCTAGTGAGCCGACCCAGCCTAAGGTTGATCAAAAAAGAAAGGAGCCAACTGCTCCTTTGGACACTCGTCAAGATCGTGAGACGAGCCCAAGAGTTATTCGTTATCAGTCGGAGTCTATGTTGATCTCTTCTGGGCCGGGTTTATCTTTTCAAGACTCATTCAAGACCTTTTGTGCGGCCAATATAACCCAGCTTAAGGCATGCCCCAATTCAATCATTTATTCAGTGCCGAGTTCAAGGGCTGCCATGTTTGTCATCCCTTCAAAGAGAGACTATGAGTTAATGGGGATGATGCACCCCCAAAAGACCTATAACTTTGGTCTTCATCATCCGGAGCAAGTATTAGATTCATATTTAATTTGATCCTCCTCTCATCCAAGTTTTACTTCATCGTATTCTGACATTTGTATATTTTATTTTTCTGTAGTCCGTGGTTACCTTTTCCTCAGCTATAAAATTGGTGATTGAGAACTTTTCAAATATTCAAAAGGGTGAGAAATCCTTCCAGGATGTCGCCGACCTTAAGAAGAAGCTGAAGGATCGTAAGGATAATCACAAGAATGCCCTGGACAAGATGAACTTGGACCATGATAATGCCCTGAAGGCTAAAGATAAGGAACTTTCTACTCAGGCTACACATCATGCAACAAATATTACTGTAGCTATCAAGAAAGCAAAGGATGAGGCCCTTTCTGTTGAGGCTATAAATAAGATTTAGGACGAGGCCATTGAGGCCTATAAAGCGTCTACCAAATTTGGTTGCTTCAGCGTCGTATACATTAAAAGAGGTATTAAGATGGCCTATCGGTGGGTCGTCATGAAATTTTCTGAGGCTATCTCGTCCATTCATCCAGAATTGGAGGCCCCTGATCTGGAAGATCCTCTTTTCACCCATGCCTTAGTTTATGCTGAAGCAATGGCCTCAGCTAAGGGAGAGGAAGCTAGGACCGTGGTCCTAGTTGAATCTAATATTAATACTACTACTGCTGTCAGGGATGCTCAAGTCGAAGATGGTGCTGATGGGTTGGCTGCTGTCAATGAACCAACTATGTAGTGTGGTCAACTGTGACCCATACCCTTCTTCTTGTAATTTTTTGTATTGAACATTTAACCATTTGTAACATTTTGCACTCAACTGAATGTTATTGCTTGCTTGAATAAAGTTTTTCCTCGCACTAGAGCTTTCATTTTCTTTTTGTTGAGTGTGTAGTGGTTTTGTCAAGTTTATTTCTCGTCTCGGCTTCCATTTTTGAATTCTTCCTCGTCTTAAGACGGGGGATAATAAACAAGTCATAAGTTTTTTAAACAAGAGGTCACCAAGTTAATGATGTTTATATCAAGCTCTCCGTCATCCTCATATGAGGGGTCAATTAACCATAATTAAATACCTTTTGATGTTAAATGAACAAAATTAATGGTGTTTAGTTGCAAGTCCCCTCTCGTCATTTTGATAGTGTATGGATGAGTGTCGTCTTATCCTAGACTGTCATCTCATCGAGAGAGTTTAACTTTCACACCACCAAATTAATGAAGTTTAAAGAAACTATAATTAAATGATTTTCAAATTTGAATGCACCAAATTAATGGTGTTTAATTGAAAGTCCCCTCTCATCGTTTTGAGAGTGCACGGATGAGTGTCATCTCGTTCAACACTATCGTCTCATCGAGAGAGTTTAACTCTCATGCCACCAAATTAATGATGTTTCAATTAACCATAATCAAATGATTTTTGAATTTGAATGAACCAAATTAACGGTGTTTAATTGCAAGCCCCCTCTCATCATTTTGAGAGTGTATGGATGAATGTCGTCTCATCTTACACTATTATATCGCCAAAAGAATTTGACTCTCGTACCACTAAATTAATTATGTTTAAAGAAACCATAATTAAATGATTTTCAAGGTTGCTTTATGTTTCTCACCACCTTAGAGATGTTATCACACATCCCCCCTCTCGATGTTATTGAGAATCCATGGATGATGAGGTGAGCCCCGTCTGGATTCTCGTGTCACTGAGAATGAGTTAATGCTAATTCACTATATAAATGATATTTTTATAGCTTAGGATGATTTGTAACAAGTAATTTGATCAATTCATACAATAAAAATATGAGGGAACACTTGATATTTTTCATTCATTACTTTTTCAATACATCTTTCGTACAATGGTAAAACAAAACTATTACAAAATCCTATTGATAGTATTTTTTCAAATGATCAGCGTTCCATGGGTTCATAAAGGCTCTCCCTCCAAATTTCCAAACCGATACGTGCCTAAAACCACTTCTTTTATGACTCTGTACGGGCCATGCCAATTTGCGTGGAGTTTATTCGGCTTCTTCCATCTCTTAGTCAAAACGAGGTCTCCAACGGCTATCGACCTAGCCTTAACCCTCTTGTTATAGAATTTTGTGATTCTCTACTGATATGCAACCTGCCTTACCTCTGCATCCTCTCTTCTCTCTTCGATTATGTCCAAGTCCAATCTTCGTTCCTCCCTATGCATTTATTTTTGGGCTTTGTGTTTGAACTCTATGACTTGGTAGACCAATCTCAGTAGGTATCACGACCTCTGAGCCGTAGGTAAGCATAAAAGGGGTCTCCCTTGTTGGCATTCTCACTGTTATCCTATAGGCTAAGAGGACGGCATGCACCTCTTTCGTCAACACACCCTTGGCATCTTCTAATATCTTCTTAATCCCGTCTAAGATAGTTCTATTTATCACTTCAGTCTAGCCATTTTCCTGAGGTTGGCCTAGAGCTGAATAAAATTATTTAATTTTGAACCTCTTACAATTGGCCTATAGAGATGATTTTTTAAACTGTTTGCCGTTGTCGGAGATTAAGGTGTTGGGAAAACTATACCTACAGATAATATTCCACCAAATGACTTTGAAGGTCTTCTTGTCAGTTACAGTGATCATGGCCTTAGCCTCAACCCACTTAGAGAAATAGTCGATCACCACAATAAGGTATCTGTAATTGCCTGTTGCTCTGGGTAAGGGTCCTACCAAATCAATCACCCAAACTACAAATGTTCACGAGTAATTAATAGATGACAGGGGTTGCTGAGTTGATGAGGAATGGAGGCATATCTTTTACATTTATCACATCTCTTCACGTAATCGGCTACGTCTTTGGCTAAGGTCGACCACCAATACCCTTGACTAACTACCCTCTTTGTTAAAGATCTTCCTCATATGTGGCTTGAATAGGAACCATCATGCACATCTTTCAATATGTACTCCACATCTATAGGATTAACACATCGCAGTAAAGGGAGGAGTAATCCCTACTTGTATAAGACATCCCCTTTGATTGAGAACTTGGATGCCTAGTATCTCAATTTCTTTATCTCCACTTTGGAATTTGACAACTTTCCATCTTTGATGTACCGAATGAGGAGATCCATCCATGATGCCCATAGGTTTAGGTTTAAGAAGAACTGCACTATGTTATCTTCTTCTTCTTCAATGGCCGGACGATATATCATCCCTACTGGCACAGAACGTCTGATCTCAGTTCTAATCGCTGATGCCAACTTTGCCAGGGTATCGACTTAACTGTTGTCTAGCCGAGGGATCCTCTTGAGCTTGACCTTGCTGAAGTTCTTTAGCATTTTCTTCACCCTTGCTAGATATTTAACCATTCTATCATCTTTTACCTCATATACTCCCAAAATTTGATTTACCACTCACTATGTACCAACAGTTGGACGACATTTAATGCTTTGGCGAGTGAGAGTTATACCAAAAGAGCTTCATATTCTGACACATTATTGGACACCTTGAAGCTGAATCTCAAAGTGTATTTGATGTTAGTTCCATCCAGGGATGATATTATCAAGCCGGCTCCATTCCTAGCCTCACATGAAGAGCCATCTACAAGCATGCTCCAAATAGTACCTTTTTTTAAGAAAGTTCCTTCATCCAGGACTCTATACTTGAACAAAAAATTTATTCTTCATTCTCGGCAATAATTGGCCTTAGTACACTAGTCTCTACCTCAGTGGGGCTTCCACTTGTTGTCTCTGGCTCATCTACTAGAATAATAAATTCTTCTTTATCGGCCTCGTCCCCGATGAACTCGACCACGAAGTCGGCCAAAGCTTGGCCCTTTATTGATGTTCTCGGCTAGTAAATAATAACGAATTCTCCCAACTCAACCGACCAGGCCATCAACCCACCCGATTTCTCGAGTTTATGGATGACTTATCTTAGAGGGGAGTCAGTGCGCATGACCATTGCGTGAGCCTAAAAATAGGGAGCAAAAGACAAATTTTCCATCTTCGGGTATCTTTTCCCAGTCCCTTAAAGGGCCTTTCTATTAAAGTAAATCGACTTTTTCACCCTATCGTCGCCTCGCACAATTTTTGCACTAATGGCCGACTCAGATACAACCAGGTATAAATATACCTTCTCTACCTAAACATGCTGAGATACCAGAAGTGGAGAGACGAGATAAGCTTTTAAATCCTGGAAGGATTTTTTATACTCCTCATTCCATTCAAAGGCTTTTCTCAACACTTTGAAGAAGGATAGACATTTAACGGTAGCCCTTGATACAAATCTATTTAGCGCAGTAACTCATTCAGTCAACCTCTAAACTTCTTTAATGGTTCTTGTGGTCTTCATCTCCACCAAAGCGTTAATCTTCTCAGTATTAGCCTTTATCCCTCGCTGATTGATAATGAACCCTAAGAATTTTCCTGCTCTAACCCCAAACACACACTTGGCAGGGTTGAGCTTCATCCAATACTCTTCCAATGTGTTGAAAGTGCGCTCAAGGTTGGCCACATATGTCTCGAACTTGGGGATTGTGGTTAACATGTCTTACATATATACTTACATGGTTTTGCCAATCTAATCTATAAAAATCTTATTCACTAATCTTTGATATATTTCCCCGACATTTTTGAGGCCGAAGGGCATTACCTTGTAGCATTGCATTCCCTTGTTAGTGATGAATGAGGTCTTCTTAGCATTGATTGGGTCCATAAGATCTGATTATGGACTGAGTAGGCATCCATGAAGTTCATCAATTCATGCCCAGACGTGCCATCTATCATCTGATCAATCCTCGAGAGGGGAAAGAAATCTTTTGGACATGCTTTGTTCAAATATATGAAATTTACACACATCCTCCACTTGCTATTAGGCTTTGGCACAATGATTGCATTAGCCAACCATTACGGATAGAGAACCTCCCTGATGAACTTGCCTTTATCTAGATTTTTCACTTCCTCTCTTATGACTTCATATTTTTCCCAGGAGTAGATTCTCTGCATCTGTTTGACTGGATTGACTATTTCGTCTACATTTAATTTATGGTAGGAGATCTTTGGATCAATTCCTTGCATATCCTTGTGGCTCTAGGTGAAAATACTGTGTCTCTCCCTCAACAACTTGATTAGCTCTTTTATCTACTTCATTAGGGCTTTTCCAATTTGGAAGTTTTTTTTGGCTCGTCCTCGTTGAGGATGATGGATTCTACCTCCTCATCAGTATCACCCTTTTTTAATTTCATCTCATCCCTTGGATTGAGAATATCGATATTTTATATTATGGTGGCTCTTTTATGGGCTCATATCTCCTCGGCCAAGTTAAAGTAGCATTCTCGCGCCTTACCTAATCACCTTGAATTCCCCTACTCCATTAGGAGTCAGGAATTTTAACATCTGGTGAATGGTAGAGGGCACTACCTCAAATTACTTGAGGTCTACCTAATCCATTATGTTGTTGTAGGATGAATAAACATTCACATCCATCACAAAGAAATTTTCCTTTTTATGAGACACCTCGATCGGGTCTCCCCCATATAGACATCCATCTCAAAAATCCTAAGAGAATGGACTTAATCACCACTAAAACCAATTAAAGGTTGATGATATGGGATGATTTTTTTTTGCTTACTCCCAACCCTTTGAAGCATTCCCTGAACATTCTATCAGCCGAACTCCCGCCATCGACTAATATTCTAAGAATGTCATACTCGTGCACTCAAGTGGTGACCACTAGAGGGTCGTCATGAGGGGCCTGGATCCTCTTAAGTCTAGCCTCAAAAAACCTATTACCAAGGTGTTCATGTCAACTTTCTTCCTCTTATCCGGCTTTGAATCAACTGCAGCCGAGTTTACCACTTTAATTTTCGGGAGTTCCTTGGCCTCTCCTATATGAGCCTTTTGGTCGGTTATGTATTTACCACCACCTACTAAGTCACTACATATCATTTTTACCCCCAAAGAGATCGTATGCAGCCAATCCTTGGGATCAGGTATCTTCGACGGAAGATCTAGTTGGGCTCATCATCATCATCATTAGAGGCATCAACATCTCTATTTACCAGGGCATCTCGTTTGCACCTGTGATCTCTTCTCTTTTGAGTGTAATCTTAGTCACCTCTCATACCTCTTTTATCCATATACTTTGTAAGTTTCCCCTTCTTCAGTATCTTTTCTATCTCATCTTTGAGTGCAAATAACTTTTCAGTGGTGTGGCCATGATCTTAGTGAAAGTCGCACCATTTGCTTTTATCCCTCTTGTGAGGAGGGTCTTTCATCTTTTAGGCCATCTAAGAGACTTGTCATTCTTGATTTCATTCAGGATCATCTCAGGAGTAGATTTTAATGGAGTATAGTCAGCAAACTTGTCATCCATCGACTCTTCCTATCTCCTTTTCCTTTGAACTTTTGAGGCTTACATACACTCGCCCCTTTGTAGACTTCTCCCTTGGACGCTAGGGTCTCTTTTTCATTCATGACTCTCCCGATTGTAGCTAGGATTTCTACCATAGATTTTGGAGGATCTGTGATAGCTTTCATACGAGCTTTCTTTTCTGTAATCCCCATAAGGGCAGTCATTACATTACTTTCATCGTAATCTTACACTTCCAACTTCTCTTTATTGAAGTGGGCTATTTAGTATCTCAGAGATTCATTTTTTCCTTGCTTGACATTTAAAAGGTGTGGTCTTATTTTAAGGCTTTGACTCGAATCAAAAATGAAAGATGAACCTCTCGACAAGTTGGTTGAAATTATTAATTGAGTTCCTGAGGAGAAATTTGTACCATACATGCGTAACATCAGTAAAGAAGCTGAAGAAAGATTGACACCTCGTCTCATCAGAGACAGAATATATGTCGGCTGCTAATTAGTACATTTACACATGATGTAATGGGTTTGTGCTTCTATCGTACTTTGATGTCACCACCGATGACTTAAACTTAGATGGGGTCGGATAGCTCACTATCCTGGAAATGAACGATAACCCTTCCATGTAACCCCTCTATAGGGGGTCTCGGCTCTTTAAAATGTCACCAATCTTATCAACGAGCCTATAAATAGAAATGTTCCATGACTTGTTAGTTATTGCAGCATTATCTCCTTAAGTCACCACAACATTATCACCAGTGCCTTCCCTGTTGGTTGGACACTGCACAGGTTCTTAGCCAGCCACCCTCTGATGACTATTAACTTTGTATTGTTCCTCATCCCGACCATGTGATGGCCGTCGATCAGTATTCTAACCATTCCTCATGGACGCCTCCCTACTAGAGACTTGGAGAGTCGGTCTTGGAGGTCACCGACTAGGCCGGGTCTATTAAAAGCAGATCTTTTACTAAGTTTATCAAACGCCGAGGGACGAGGTTGACCTTCTCGGCTCGGCCTTTCACTATTTCCCATAGTGGCTTGAATTGGGCGTACAATATCTCGTGAGATCTCATAGGGTTCCCAATAGTCCTCATCATCGTCATATTAGTAATCTTGAAACTCTTGGCCTTGCCTCCTCAGGCACAGTCGCCTGGGGTAGGCCACATCCCTTCGTCTTTGTTATTGAGACACTTCCTTCTGTGGGGCTAGGGGGTCCCCCATTCACCTAGTTACCACCCTCCCTAACAATCGGAATTATCATCTCTGCTTTCGCGCCAGTGGGCTTAGTAAATATGTTTTGGCTAAAAGCAACGAGCTACTCCTTCATTTTCAGTTGGCTAGACGCCAGCGAGCATAGCGCCACCTCGACCTCAACTATTTTTTACCTGGGTGGGCCTGTATAGAACTGGGGATAGCGCCGTATGGCAAATATGAAGCCATAAATTTTAGAGGGTGAACAAAACTGGAATGGATGCACGAGGTGAGAGAAATAAATTAGAGAAGATATTAGATAGCTTGACCAGAGCTCTTTTATTGGTGATTTAGGTATAACTAAATGTGGAATTATATCACTACCAGAGAATCCGATGAGGATCAAGCTGTAAATGTAAGGAAGAAGAATCTCTAATTCCTATAGACGGTGCCAAAAATGATGATACCAGATATAGTGTCAAGATAAGAGCTCAATCCATAACTGCTATGAAGGTGCAACAATGGTATTTAACCAGGTATATAATTAAAGAAGGGTGAGAGACAAAGAGGATATAAACTATAAAATAAGTGGTTCAACCATCTGGCCTAATCCATCATGCATGCGAGTGTATGTTTCACTACATAACATGGCTCAAATGGACTTTGTATTATAATTCACTCAATGTTTTCTCTCTACTGTGATAGCAATCGAGTTCTGTCTAGGTTTTTCCTTTACATTGATGAAGAAGATAAGTTTATATTATGCCTGGGTGGTGTAGTGTACCCCTAAACATGTAATAAGCGTGTGTAGTATGCATTTGCCAAGAGGGAACAACCACCTGTAAATGTCACATGTTTATCATGATGATGAAATATTCCCTCACGTATGAGGGAGATCTGATTATAATAATTTTACTCACGTGGATATGTAACCCACGTGTGCTCTTCCACGCATGCCCCAATCCATGCGCTCTGCCAATTGTCAACTGTCGAACATTTGAACCAGGCTGAGGCTGAGCTGTTAAGTTGGATCGTCTGATGGTATGCAACTTGTCATGCTATGCCGAGCCTTCATTCGACCCTCGTCCTCCAGGTGATGGATGAGGCCGAGGGAAATTGAGTCATAAGCCCACTGATGATAATATCATTGACTCTATTTCGAGACGAGGACGAGACCTCTTGTGATGACTTTGTAGCTACGGATGAGATCCTTCGTGTAGTGCCCATGGTCGAGCAATAACTTTCATTAGCTTACAGTTTGGTATTGGTTGGCCTAGGCTGAGTGGGTATAGTCTAGGGACGAGGCTATACTTGGTATATCAACTATACTCGAAATGCTACCCATTGATGATAGTAATGTCTGAAGAGGTAAAATAAGGAAGCAGATGGAAATGGGGGAATGATCACTATGTTTGGCTAACCTTGCACAATATTTTCTTGCTAGGGGCAACTTGTACTATAAGAATAAAGGGGGACGGTTATCCAGATGTGTGGATCTTAAGGAGGTTGAAATAAGACTGAAAGAATTTTTTGAAGGTAGCTGCGAGACCACCGAAATTCCTTTGTACCAAAGGGTCCATTGAGCAAGTTAATTTTGGCCTTCGATGTGATAAGATGTCGTGAGGCCTCACATAGACTGTGGGAAATGCCAGTTATTTTATCAGTCTATGGAGTTCAACTTTATTAACCAACCCTATGATTGTAGACAACCATATATGGACATGTTGATAGACGGAGTGATGCTGACGGACCAAAGATGATGCCACAAGGCTAAAACGGAGAGTATCCAGGGACAATGTTCAAGAAGGACAACTGTATCGAAGTGGTTATCATGATAAGCCTCTAAGGTGAATCAGGATGAAAGAATAAGAGGTGCTAAAGTAGGCCCATGAGCTAGGTCACATTAGGGGAGCCAAACTTTATGACCGACTTATGACCTTAGGGTATTTTTGGCATAAGATGGAAAAATATTTTGCGAAATTTATTCTCAAATGCAAGGCATGCTATCTCCATGGGAATATGATTCATGCTCCTTCTGTGATACGCATTCTCTTATACCCCTTTTACATTCCATACATGGGCATTTTACCTGGTGGGAGCAATAAATCATTCCTCGAGAGGGAATATTTGGATACTCGTGGCAATTGAATGTTTCACCAAGTGGGCAGAGGCTATACCATTGAAGAAAGACACAACCGGGTTAGTTGTTCGATTTATGATGGAGTAAATTGTATGTCATTTTAGCATCCCAAAATTTTTCCCTCGGATAATGGCCATCCCTTTGTGAATAGCGAAGTACAGTTGCTTACAAATAAGTATTCGATTATTCATCAAAAACCAACTGTGGCATACCCTAAGTGAAATGGGAAGGCAGAAGCTACCAACAAAACCTTAGTATATATTTTGGAAAAGATGCTAGAATATTTTCCAGGGTCTTGGGATGACAAGATACTAGAAGTTTTGTGGGCATACAGGATAACTAAATGGAAACCTACAAGATACACTCCCTTTTCCTTAGCCTTTGGTGCTGAGGCAATCCTTCTAGTGGAGATCAAGGTACTTTGTGCCAGATATAATTTATGAAGTGCAATGATTCCTTATAGCCATATTGTGTAATTAAGGCACTGGAAGAACATAGACATAAAGCGGCGAGGAACTTCGAATTATATCGAAAATACTTATCTAGATCCTATGACCAGCTTGTGAAACTGAGGAATTTCAAAGAAGGAGACTTAGTCCTAAATTTTTTTATGAGGCATATTCAGGGACTCTCATTGCCCAAGTTTGAGGCAAATTGGGAAGGCCCTTATATTATTCGAGCAACACATGATTTGGGCTATTGTGAGATCTCAAAGTTGGAGGACTAAGTCACTTTCAAACTAAACAAAAATGGCTCAAAATCTACCATGTCTAGTAGAATTTGTTAGTTTACTCTCAATGGTTTACTTAGTTTTGATTTATTTACACATATTCTAACTTGAGTTGTAAGGGGTTGGCATGGGAGAATGTTCCCAGCAGTCAATGTTGGCATAGTCATAGATTAATATAAAGACATCTTTTTGGAAATTCTAAATCATTTCTCTATTTTCTTTTTTCTATCACAATGTAGTAGAAATTGTATAAGTTTGATATTTCATTCTTTATAAGCCAATACAAAAAAAAAGAATACATAGCAAGCTGTTTGAACAAATGTAAGTACTAAGCAACATCAAAGAAATTCTCCAAAACAAGAAAGGGGAAATCATTAAAAAATCTAGCCGGCAAGAGAGTCCATGATAAACCATAGGTTGGCTGAGCTAAGAAAATGGTGGTGGTGTTATGGTAGTATTTGGTCTAATTGTCTCTAGTCATTAGGAAAGTCAGCTAAGTACTTCTCATAATGATGCTTTCTTCGTTGAACATCATCCACTTTGGCCTCTGCCTTAATCAAAACCTCACGAGCAACCTCAAGTTACTCTTCAGACTTATCGAGTTCTGCTTCTCAGCTCACCAACTCCTTAGAAATGGACACCCACAAATGATTGGAGGCTTTTATATGAGCATATAAGGTAGGTAAATAATCTTTCTTAAAATCATGAAGGAGCTTGACTAGCCATGACAAGAAGAATCCATCGCTAATGAGGGTGTTGATTTTTCCCAACAAGACCTTAATGACGGAAGAACTTAAAGATTCTAGAGGAGTATTGAGGACCTCTTTGGATGCTACAGGGAGTAAAGGTAGAAGGAAAACGGTCTAAAAGCCTTTTGATCAGCTCATGGGGATCATTAGTTATGATATGGGGGAAGTCATGCGAAGTTTCTCATAATTGACTGAGGAGATGCCTCAAGAGGATATACGCTAAAGACACTATCGCTGGAAGACGGATGTTTGGTATTCAAAGAACTATCATCTTTTTGAGTCCTAGAGGCACCTATTTGAGGCACTTCACCAACAATAGGGGCCGAAGGTAATGTTTGCAAACCAAGTGCATCACCTAGAATATCGAACTCGACCATAGTTCCCTCTCGAGCAGTATCTTGTGCAGCAACCTCAGTCTCTGTCCCATGAGAAACTAGCTGCTTGACCTCTACCTGAAACACATAATTTACTAAGTCAGAGAAATAGGCAATATTTTTTAACTAGATTTAAAGTCCTACATTAATAGGCATGGCCCTTTTATGGGAGATTTGAAATCCTATACTACTAGTCGCGCCCAACCCTCACGTATGGGAGATTAGAGTCCTATACTACTAGGTACATATAACCCTCGTTTGTGGGAGATTTAAAGTTCTAGATTACTAGGCATGAACCTTTTAAGGGAGATTTAAAGTTCTATACTACTAGGCATTCCCGACCCTCGCTTATGTGAGATTTAAGTCCTATACTACTAGGCACACCTGACCCTCATTTATGAAAGATTTAAAGTCCTACATTGCTAGGCATGACCCTTTTAAGGGATATTTAAAGACCTATACTACTAGGCATGCCCGAGCCACATTTATAGGAGATCTAAAGTCCTATACTACTAGACAATTATAATAATGTGTATTGCATATGTTATCTAATTTCAAAGGTTGGGGAAATTATATCTCTTCGATAATAGGTAACACTGGCATAGGAGGAGGCACAGAGGGAACTAGTTCTGTTATCAAGTGCAGGGATTCTTCTGCAAATTGCCTTATAGACATCTGTATTACATCCTCTTCCTCATTATGGCTTTCTGAGCCAATGGGGGAGCAATTTGACCAACCACAACACTTGGGGCATTCTTAATAATTGTAACTTCCTCTTGCACTACTTCTTGCAGAGCCATAACTATAGCCTCAACCCCTTTTGGGTTAAGGATCGAGGGACCAAATAAGGTCATTAAAACTTGGTCATTTATCGGGGAGGCACCAAAGTGGCAGCCTCCTCGGGTAAGGTAGCCTACAATGATCATCAAATAAAACCAAAGTCAGCACAGAGAGCAGATGCATAAAATTAGAAGATAATAAAAAAAATTACAAAAGGAGAAGTGCTACTGTTATAGAGGGTGCACTAGCAAGAGACTTTGCAGGGCCATACTCAACAACACCTTCCTCATTTCCACCTTCCTTATGGGCAGCCTGATTACGTAAGAAGGAAGAGTTAGGTGAATATCCACTACTAGATTCAACATCATATAGGCTAAAAACTGCCTCTAGGGGAATTTCATAGTTAACTTTGATGAAGTAGTGGCAGTTTCACCCTTTGGGAGAACATCCTGAGAATCAGCCAAAACTTCTGTCATCTCTAAGTCTGCCTCAATACCACTACTTGCCTAAGCACACTCGGGGGAACCAACATGGGCACCAACCTGCATCTAGAGAGACAAAGAATACATATTTAAAGAAGAAAATTAGAGAAGTTACAAGTAAATAGAATAGCCATACCTCTTCCTCAACAAAGTATCTTCCAAAATGGTATAGTCTTGAGGGGTTGAAGAGGGATTCATGGTAGAAATAATCTTTTACAGTCTACGTCTTTGGATAAGCGGGGAATCCTCCTCCTCAGACTCTTATTCCTCCTCATTCTCTTCATTTTTCTCTTCAACTTCCTCCTCCTCTTCCTTTCTTATTCCCAATCAACTCTTCCCCAGATTGCTCCTCAGCACTTTCGTCATTAGAGTCCTGAAAAATAACTTTAATGAGACTAGTTAATCCCGTCGAAGACCTGCTATGTTTCCTACTAACTGGAATAGATATGGGGGTATAAGAAAACCCCCGAGAAACCATATGAGAAGATATAGAAGCCCTATCTTCCATTGAAAATTTTTCCCAAGTATACCGACTGCTTTCGAACATCTGGTCAACCTTCTTGGCCAACTTAGGACAAGGAACCATAATAGGAGAAAAAAATTGGGTTACTTTAGGTTTCTTCGATGGAGATTTCCTAGTATCTCTCACATCTTCCCCAATAGAGGTATCATGAGGAGTGTCCTCATATCCAACAACATTTTAAGTACCAAGGGCAATCGCTGCCTTATTGTCCAGGCTCAAAGTTTGAGCACCTTTCTTCTTCTTGGATATTGTGTCCTCCAAAGGAGCTAAAGGCATCAACTCGGTTGGAACGGAGTCACTTATAATACTGAGGGGGAATTGATAATTAATAGTAAAATAACAACTCAATCCTAACTCTGTAGGGGTCAGCACAAGGGTAATGATGTTCTTTAAGGATATTGCTTTGAAACCTACCGAGTTGATTCATCTAAAACACGATCAAATACATAGATGATATCCCTTCCCGAGAAGCTCTATTCAGGACGATAGGATTGGTAGTGTAATTTACATAGAGCTTCACAACAGTGGACGTGAGAAAATTCTTATAAGCAAAGGAAAAATTGGCGGGCTTCTCGTTGGTAAAATGGCAAATCATTGGAGTACCTTGATCGTAGCGTAACTGCATGGAAACTCAATTGGGATAGTAAATTGAATAAAAGGGTCACCATTCAGTATAGGATGACCATTCGGTATAGGATGATAAGTATGAAGGAATAAGGATCAAAGAAACATTGCTCGCAGGATGCTTCCTAGATTGGGGTAATGGGCCGCGGTTCCTCCTTGAAGAAATTATTGGTGAAAAATTGGTCAACAATAATATACGGGCGATAAACAAACTTATCAACATTATCAATTAAGGAGATAAAAGGCTTCTAGGAAAGATTGTGATTCGAATAACCTATATGGGCACCTTAATGACATGGGCCTACGGATCACTACCAGTTGGAGCATACTCGGGGAAATGAGCGTAGAGAAATGTTGTTAATAGAATATGGCTGGCATAATTATAAATGTCAAAACCTGGCATTACTTCAAGTAGAGTCCGCTTGAACTCGATCGAGCCAATTATATAATGACCCTAAATTCATGGAAGCCAAAGGAAGTTTGATAACGTAAGCCATTCAAACTACCATGTTAATTAGGTCCTTTTTAGGGCAATAATGTGGCTTACCAGGGAGGAAAACCTTGGAAAGGATAACCCAAATATATCCCACCAACTCAAGTTTTGATCCATAACAACTGTTAGTAGGGGGAGTCTCAATAACCTGCTTTCCCTTCGAGTTATTCTTTGCCACCTCGTGAGTCTTAGCGCTCGCCTTATCCTCAATATAGTAAAAATAACGAATCACCTTCGAGTATGTACATGTGTTATATGTGACCATACAGTCTTTGACCACAACCTCCAATTCTACTCGAGAGGCCTTCTCACCACTAGAAGTGGCCTCCTCAAAGAAGGTGTCAAAGCCAGCGACCTTTAGCCCCAAAATCTCATAAAAATCCTCAAGAGTGATCATAAATTCCCCCAAGCATCCACAAAGTTGTGAGTCCGTTGGCTCCACCTAGAAACAAGAGTCTGAAGACTGTCCTTATTTTTGGCTAGTGTAGGATAACCCAGCTAGTAAGTAGAGGATAAACCATAAAAGCTAAATTAATGATGTATTTGTCGTGCATATAGTTGGACCAAGAACCCAGGCCCTCATAGGTTCCGTCGGTGGATTAAAACTCCACTTTGGAGTATGGGTAATCTCCCTGTTCGATCCTAAAATGAGTTACTGTCCTAGTGGTGATATAGGAAAAATCATTATCATTGTCGCTCTTATCCATCAACAAGTTCACCATCACCGCCGATGTAAGCTCGTCGGGAAAGCGTTCAGCGATGGGAAAAAAGTAATGAGGCTCGCTAAAATAGGGTGCGTGATAATAATGATCCCATTGGTTTTGACAGTCATGAGTGCGGGGAGATAAGCCCCTAGTGAATTTAGTTCTCTTTAAAATAGGTGACATTGGTACAGATAAAATAAAAGTGAGGGGTAATGAATAAAAGGTTTGATTTGTAGAAAAAATGAAGGATAAAAGGCTGTATTCTCTCTCTATAAGAAAAACATAAGTTACAAACCAAAGGGTAAAGATTTAAATGACTAACTGTGCCCTTTTATGGGGGTAAAAAAAGTACAAGAGATAAACGACTGATGGCGTTCCAAAAAATGTGGTGACGTTTGAAGTGCTCGTGTGGTTGACACGCATGTGTAGTGACACAAATCCAAAAGAGGTAATAATGGCAATAAATTGGCGATGCATGAAATGTCTCGCATGAGCATAACATACTAATCCTAGGCTACCATGTGTAAAATAGGGGAAGCAAGCATCAGTTATATTAAATCAGGAGTAGCCAAAGCAATAATGGCGCACGTAAAATCCCATCCTAGGAAGATGAATCATTTTGGGGGGAAATTTGAAAACAAAATTATCTACTCCCCGTGAAAACTATCTCACACGCAACCATAATGTGATATCAACGAATAGGTTCATTTAATGAAGTCACAAGCTGGTAGAAGATGGAATGGCTCCTCGTTCACACTTCTTTACATTGACTAAAAAGATTTCATATGTATTAGGATATGCTATTTGCTTGCTAGTTGATAATAACTCTTCCTTGCAGATAGTTAGAAGGACATCAAAGTATTTCATACAGATATTTCTTCACGAAGTAAATTAATATCTCTAAGAAGGGGAAAATGTAGTGGGAAGTCTACACTCAAGATTGATTAGCTGAGATGACTTTGTACTTAGTGAAAAGCTAACGAAAGAGTGAAGACAAAGGTTGTTTGAGGGACCTCCCACAGAGATTATGGCTATTCGAATGATAATATTTGTAATAGGAAATATGATGTACTTTGTCTTACATTTTATGATTTATAAAAGTTTAATTTGTAATATGTTCAAGGACGTTCGCTACCCTCGAGGGACCATGCTTGGTAGGGCATGGAAGAGCTTACATTCCCTATCGAACAACCTCTTGTTGGGAGCAGGGATTTGGTTTGGAGGATTGAAAGCAAGGATACGCTGGGAAAGTAATAAACAATGCCATTGGCACACTTAGGCAAAACCTTATTTTAGAAAATACAGTTGCTCAAGTTACCATTCTTAGGGGAACTTCCTCGAGGGACCTTAACCCTAGATAATTAGCCAAAAATAATCTCTAGCCCATAAGCAGTACATAATATGCTCGAGCTACTCCCAACCGAGCATCCTCAACTCGAGGAACTACCTTTTTAATTGATGTGACAACACCTCTAGTGTAAGTCACTCTTCACGTAATTCGTGACGTCGTAGCCCCTGACATTTAAGACCTCAATGTAATATCACTCAAGGGAGTTTATCCTTAGGGTGGAAGTTTCATTTAATGAATTCATATATTCAAGCCATTTTAAGATAAACATGTGAGCTGTCATGTCACACCTTTATTGATGCCACTTGCATTAATAACACAGTACTTTAGCATTTATTTCCAGTCAGTCACATTTAATACCAACAAGGCTACTTAATTGACTTGGCCCTCAGATAACCCAAACAGTTTACATGGACGGAAATTTGAACCTAGAATTGCTGTTGTTTTTTTCTCATACACAAGCTCTATTGTGAGAACATTTATTGTTTGCACATTCCCTCTTGCTTCCATTGATACTAATATCATTGAGCATTAACAGATCTTTGGGTTATTTCGTGTGCTTTATTATGACAATGGTGATTGCCCTTTCTCTTTTCGACCAGGTTGCCTGTTGGCTCCACTCACTTATTGTATCCCCAGTGAATTTATGGTGTAAAGGTCCCTTTTAAATTAAACTTCAACATTGAATGTTGTTGTCTCTTCTGCTTTTATTTATTTTCATTAAAATATATAACTTTGAGAATTAATCACTGTCTTGATAAGGGGTTACCCCTTTCTTGATACTAGTTGTATTCCAAGAACCCACATCTTATAGTGTGAGAGCGAATTCGAAATACTCGACATATGTGAACGACTTCCCTACTATATACCTCCTGTCATGAGTTCGGTCAAGTGGTACGATGTGGGGGGAACCATTCAATATACGTTGAAGGTACGAGGCCAATGAAAGTGATAATCATATCGTTTAGGTTAACTCGGGCCACAACAAAGCCGACAACCATCCAGAAGTGACCCCCAGTATTTTAATAAAATTATCGTGAGTGATAAATACGTCATTTATGGTATTTAAGTCGGGACTAAATTTAAATGGAATGAAAAGTAAATTATTTTTTATGTCATCCAAATGGTCATTTTGACTACACCAAAGTATCCGGAAGGGTATTTTGGTCATTTTACAAATAAGGTGAATAGTACCCATGAAAATTGAGTGTTATTATATAATTATAAAGGTGGTAAGATTCATAGTCATTCACCAAACTTGGAGGGAAAGATTTAGGGGAGATTGAGAGACTTCTCTGGGGAAAGGAAGAAACTCTCTAGGAAGCCAAAAGGCCAAAAGCCATCCTGCACCACCACGACCATCGAAAGTTGGCTAAAAAAGAGAGAGACACCAGTAGGATTATCATCCCCAACGGTTCAGTTCTACAATATAAGGCAAGTGATTTAACCTTCGCAAACTTAGCGTGTATATTGCCCATGTTAGGATAATTGTGAAATTCTAAAAAGTTGCATGATTCAAAGATAAATTATGATGATTTTCATTGATTCCTTGAAATGAGAAATATGTAGGATTAATCTCTTTTTGAATATATATTTTAATCCAAGAAATTTGGAATCATTTGGTGAAGAAAATCTGAGATTTATAAGTTGTTCTTGGAGAAATGATAAAATATGAGGTTCTTGAATTTTAAGGGAAATAATATGTTTTCATTCAAACTTCTTGATGATTTTATATTTGTTAAATGTTATAAATCGTTTATACACCTTGATATATCATTTGAGATGAATTATAAAGAGTTTGGTATCATTTGATAGAGGTTTTGTGGATTGAATGTGTTAAAAACCCGTAGGCAAAATATGTAGAAAACATAGGCTGATATCTGTTTGATCGATCGATCGACCCAAATCATCGATCGATCGATGATCCTAGAAAAAGTGTTTTGTTTTTCTTTAAGTCTTAATTTAATCCCAACATTTAAGGATGGTTAGTGTTCATTAATTTGAGCATAATGGGACTTAGGGATGGTCAGTAAGGTGGTGATTAAAGCCCGAAAAATATTTATGTGTGGGATTAATACTTGAAAATGAAAGAATTGTTTAAAAATTGAATTAGAGATTATCGAAGAATAAACCCAAATGACGATAATATTAATTCGTGAAAAGACGTGAAATTGGGATGACATGGAACAATAGGGTGTAGAGTTCTACCTACTACACTTATATGAGAAGAAATTTATAACCTTTGAGTATTAGGAATGCTCAGGAGTATATAAGAAGTAAAGTCATAATCTATAAATACGTAGGATATTAGAGATACAAATATACTACGTATGGAATTATCATATGGGTTTTGCAAATACTTTATTGATATAATATGTATATAGGTGGGGTGAATACCTACATTATAATTTGTATTGTGTATGACATACCGACGCTGCTTGCTATCGGGGTGGAGGTTTCGCGTTATGGTCGATCTTATCCTAACGAGCCCATTTGGGAGATTTTAGATTCGTACCTTGAGCATAGGACCTTGGACACATTCTATCGGTGAGAATGATTATTTCGACGGTTCAATCGGAGTGTGGGTATGTGAGTGACCCATTCGGCTAGTGAGTATGCTTGACTCCAAATATGCGTGTTATGTTATTTAGGGTTTGGGAGAGACGCCGAGCCAATAGTTCTTTTTACAGTGCTAGATGTAACTGGACATGATGGCATAGTATGCATGCACCATAACTGTGTCTGGGAGTGCCACATTAGTATATATAATAGTGTGATGAGTATATATACTGTGATGTGATCTAATGTGTGAATTAGTAAATGAAAGGAATAATGAAATCTGAATTTAATTAAGTAAGTAAATACTTAATCCTTGAAAGCCTAGTTCATCTTAAAGAGAAATGAACACGTTTAATTAATATACGTATTGCGTGGGAAATACGAGGAAAATATAAGGATAGAATAATAATTGAGAACCTTAATTAGAGAGATAATAATGTATGTTACGCGTTAACACTAGATGAGAGGTGAGATTCTCAAGTGAGAGCTCGGGAACTAACATGTACATATTACCTTCTTAATTGCTCTTGTTAAAGACTGGCTATTTTTAAAAATATTTTATAATAGGGATTTGACTTGTTTCCTTGCATATACTCTTCTCTATTATATCTATTATACTAAGTGCCCAGTATCAGGGACGTCCGTCTTAGATTATGGATATTTTGACGTGCTTATGGAGATGCAGACTTGGATTAGATGCTTTCATTTCATTGATTCCTATTTCTATAGTATTTGTCTCATTTAGGTCATGTCGCCTAGGATTCTAGTAGTTCCATTTCTTTTTTAGATATTGTATTGGTTTCATGTCGGTACTGTTATTACCATTTTGTTTTGGATGGTGATATTGAGATATTTAAACTGGAGAGTTTATTCCAGTTACATTTCTTCTTGTTGACTTTTAATTCAGTTGTGATGTGATGTTACTTATTTTATTCCGCATGGTAGAATTGATTTAATTAAGTTAAAAATGGAAAGTTTTGACATTTAACTTAATTAATTATTATGTGAATTAATAAAGAAACTGTTTTTCGATAGTGATGCTGAGAATGAACCAACTAGATATTCTAATTTAATTTAATAGAGGATTGATCACCCAATATTTAATTAGGCGGGGTGTCACAGGGTGCCTACAGGCTTTGGGGAATGATTTTTTTCCCAAAAAAATGGGCTCAAATTCTAATCGTAAGTATGAATTGCGCACGAGGTCAACTTTTGGGAAGGAAATTCCGAGCCCTTTAAGAATCCATTGAGCCACTCTTAAGTCTGGGAGTTGACAAAAGTCAAATGTGGCTCAAAAACTTCCGATCGTCTTCAGATGAGAGGTTTTTAGGGGGAAATGGATCATTCGTCCAAACCATAAGACCGATTCGTGCACGAGATAGACTGTTGGAAAGGGAATTCAGTACCCTTTGATATTTCATTGAGATTCGCTCAGTTTGGAGAGTTGAACAAGGTTAAATGGGGCCCAAAAGTTCTTTATGACCCTTTAAAGTAAAATGGATCATTCGTCCGAACCATAAAGCCAATTCTAGCATGGGATGGACCGTTGGAAATGGTATTTATAAATCTTCAACGATTAATTAATCTTCGCTCAAGTAGAAGAGTTGAGTAAAGTCAAACGATGTTTGGGAGCACCCGATGGTCTCTAAATCATTACGCAAAGTAAAACATATCATTCATCTGAAATGTAAGGATGATTCGCGTATGGGATAGATCGTTGAAAAGGATATTTAGCGCCCTTTAAGGATTCTTTGAGATTCGCTCAAACTAAAGAGTTAATCGGAGTCAAAATGGGCCTGGGATGGCTCAGTGGCCTTTAGATCGGTACTCAGAGTATAACCTAGAGTTTATGATGAACGAATAAGTGCTAGGGACCTAAAAAGGTTCTTCGAGGGGGTCCTAGGATGGGGTGTCTACAAGTTGGTGTCAAACTATATGTTTCATTGAACAAATTACAAATAGGGAAATCACCTACATAATTCATTGAAAGAAAAGAAATAAAATGTTACCTAAAAACTCCTAAGAAGCATTCTCACCAATCTTCTCTTTCTCGGTAGCATGCTATGTAGCTATGGCTTCTGGGTGGTCGACCCCAATCACAACCATTTGATCAGTTTGCACCTGAGAAAGCGCCATAATAGAAACCTTCGCCCAAACTATCACCTCATCATTATCCTCAACCTATTCTTAAAATTGAATTGGATAACTTGCGTGGTGTTCCTGGAAAAGGTTGGAATCCTCAATAGAGATGACCTTAACATGAGCCTCATTCCTTCCATTCTTAGAGAACAAATTTATAAAGTAAGAAATCTGGATCTGGGTATTATCTAAGTCCTTATCCCATCTAAGAGTGAAGGACTCATCCCTAAACTTTTACACTCCAGTTAAGGCATCCTCGGATTTGGCCTTGACCTCACTAGCATGTGTTTGGGAAAGATCGATCTTGTCCTTAGCATCCATGGACTATTTCTTAGAATGTTCACCAGTAGCCACCAACTTAGAAGAGTCTTCAATTTCCTTTTAAATTTTAGTATTTTCATCCTCCAGGCTCTTGACTGTTTCGCTAAACTTCAGTTTCTCGGTTGCCTGGGAAGCATTAGGCTTTTGATCAGACTTTAGAGACTTGTCCAACTCCTTAAAATCAACATCCATATAAGTATAGGATTTCTTAATGCGTAGTCCCTCTTAAATAATTGATCATAATCGATCACAAACTGGGAGATAATGGTCAAACAAATATAAGGAAAATACAAGTGAAAGGAAGCACAAAAAGAAGAATAAAAGTGTACGCTAAACGTATGATGGAGAGATTATGGTTGGCACACTCTAATAGTCTAGTATGGGGTAGGACAGAAGGAATTTCCTTATCAGTAGAAAACACCCCTGAACGAATAAAGTCTCGAGCCATATCGAGGTGAGAAACTACAAATTAGGCAACTCCCTTACCGTTATCAGCATCCTTTTTCCCTACAGTGTCTATTGGGGGATGAGTGATTTAATACCTTTTTTTAACTCTTTGAAAGGTGATCATTATCTTTGGAGGGAAAGTCATTGATGTCCATTGGATTAGTGGAACCCTCAATTTCACTTTTCTTATTCGCCGACTATGAAAGATTTTTATCTTTACCCGACGGACAAGCAGAGGGAGGAGACCTGGTACAAACATTTACAGCGATCAGGTTCATAACTTTCATACTGGACATGGCATTATGAGAATCCACAATAGAAGGAACCTATGAAAGTTCAAGAGTCTCGAAGGAAGATGATGTTTCTTCCTCCTTTCACCTTTCTCCCTCTCAATTCTGGGAGGTAGAAGCTTTTGGGTCGTCCAAAGATATGGGGATGACCGGGGTCTATTCTACTGACTTCGTAAAAAAAAGCTAGTAGAAATCTTGTAGACGAGAAAGAATTTTGCTGACCTAGGATGATCAATAATTCTAGCCCTCTGTTGAATAACAAAAACCGTTCGAAGAATAGAAAATTGATGTCGAGTTTGCAAGGTATCTTTTTCTTGAATTTCTCGACAAAGAACAAGGAAAATCACTCAACACCAGCCCAAATCAAGAAAATATTGCAAAGTAAAAATTTAGTTACTTTCTAACCTATGCCTCACCATTTCTAGAGGCATCTCAGTCTACCCTTTATATTCCATATGTTGTCAATTTTTCAATGAGAGCCCATTATCCCAATAATTCTTATTGGAACCAGGGAGGTTCATGATCAGGTCCCGGTTGTCCACCCTCGTCTTCATGTAATACATATTTTTAATAGTTATTTCCCATTGGTAACAATACATAATTTCATTGATGCCAAGATAGGTCCCATACAACTTCTTAATGCGGTGAACCCTATTAATGATCTTCTAAATATTTGGAGTGATATGGGTCGAAACCATATCAAAATGTGGCAAAATTCCAAGAACAAAAGAGTTGAGGGAAAAGTGATGCCACATTCAGTAATAAAAATAGATGGAAAATAATGGTCCTTAGGGAGGGCACACAGTTCATAGGGAACCCCAACTAATTCTACCTTTACCCACTAATGGATTTTGTAGTCAACTATGAATTTTTTAACGGTATCTTCATTAATCACATACAATATTGTTAAAGACAATAACTCAATGGAAGAATAAAAAAGATAGAGTGAAGAAGTACAAAAATACGATTAAAATGGAGTGAAGAATTTTAAGAGTTCTTACAAAGAAAGTGGCGACAGTGAAAACCTATCATTTAAAAGTTAGCAAGTTTTTGAAATGAGCATGAAAGAGTGGGAACCGCTGTCTTATAGTGTAAAATTCCCTCATGATTACCTAGAAGTGTAATGATCACTCGCGCATGTCATGGCCATCGAAACGACAGTTCATCACTAACAAAAAGGGGTTGTATTTACCAGCGTGCCCCTGGGAACTTAACAGACAAAAACTTTCCAGTTTTGGGGGGAAATGACCTATTTTCCCTCTAGCTAGCCGGTGCAAACTCCAAGCATCAATCAACTTCTAGGAAAAGAACAATGTTATTCCCTTAGTGAGAAGACTCGTTACAAGTTAATAACTGACCCAGATTCAACACAATCCAATGACCTCAAAGTGACTTTAATCTTTGTGGGTAATTATGGGGTCCATAATTATGCAATCACGTGATCAAAACATGTGTTGGGATTAATTGCACCCAAATTTCATGATGTTATAGAAGACTCCCACGTGTTCACCACTTGGAACTGCTGAAGTTCATAAAAGATAGGCGCGAAAACTTAGGGATAGCTACTGAAGAAGCTTAGTACTCTCCTAAACTCCCGTATAAATAGAAACCTCCCCCCATTGTGAGGGGTACATGACATTGTATCGTAGAGAAGTACTACAACTATGCCGACCAATTATCTTAAGTAATAAAGAAAAAACCATAAACCCTATGGACGTAGGCACATTACTGAACCACATACATCTTGTTTTGTGTGTGTGATTTCATTTCTCTCTTTGATATTTATTCTTATTTGGTTTATGTGCATTGGATACTTTTACCAATAGGAAATTGCCTCCTATAATTCATTAAGATTAATTTGTCTTATAAAATATGACATGGTTTAATACATGGGGCGAAGTGAACATGAACGTTTTTCACATTATGATGCACGAAGTCCAAAACATGTGTATGAACGTTATTCCCAGGCTCAAGAAATTACATGACAATATAGTGTCTCCCTAATCTAATATCTAATATGGAAAATGATATATGCCCAATGAAATTACACAAAAATTAACAAAAATATATATGACACTGCAGTAAAGTGTTGTACACTATTTTGAAGTAAGTGGTGTACAAACATATAATATAAAACAAAAATCCTATTGATGAGGGATCAAGGCCAGGATTTAAAATTAAATGAGGAAATGACGTGAAAGAAAATAATATATTTATTTTTGTTATTTTATTTATTTATGTTATTCAATTTGTTTAGGAGTTTCTTGGAGATTATTATTAGTGTCATATATTATCTCAGCTTCATTTCTTTTATGAGGCCTATGAATTAATAGGTCTTTTGCCATAGAAGGTGACATTAGTTTCGATGATTGAATTTTTAACTTTATTTCCACGTTATTATCAATCATAAGTTTAATTTTTTCATTCTTAGTTCTTCATTTCCATATTTGTGTTCTACACCAATTTCATTATTACCCATTGAGACCTTAACATCAGTCAAATCCACCAATACACCCCTCATCAAAATCATCACCAAGACAATCCACCACTATTAGACCAACCCCAATTCATCTCAATTTCTCACATATATTTTGTGTGTATACCACCATTCGATGACCTCACTAGTGTACCATCATCTTTGCTCCTAGCATAACCCAACACCCACATCAATCCACCCTTCATAACCGACAGAAAACAACAAAAGAAAATAAGGAAAATAGAAAGAAGAAGAATGAGAAAGTAGACATACCGTCACAATGAGAGTGTGGCCATACCCTAGCATCCCATCAACTTGTTGCGAAAACTATTTTTAGGTCGTTCAAACGCTAAAAAGAAAAGGGTGAGCTAATGAAATAGATCTTAGTCAAGCCCTCTTTTTTCTTTATAAACCCAACCACCTCTATTAACTCACAAAGACACAATAGAATAAAACTTTGACATACAACCCAAATATTAACCTTTTGACAAAACACCTACTTGATTATTCTATTGAAAAAGCCAAAAAAAGGGATTGGATCCAGAACCTTGCTACAAAATTAGTGCAACATTCATGTATTGAAATATAATTACAAATTCTTCCTTGATCATAACTTCTAAAAAGTTAGTCACCACTCTTTATTATAGCCTCAAGACTCATTGTGGGTTTTTGAATTTCTCGTTTAAGGTACATAGGGGTGGGAATTTTTAACACAACAGGACCTAACAAGAAATTAGCACAAAATTAACACGATTTGTTATGTTTGGGCTAGAATATTCTGGGCCAATAGTGGGTCATGCTTTGTTCGTGCCATAGGTTTGACATGAAATCGACTCGTTTTGGCCCAATTGCAACCCGATTAACCATCCCAATTTTGATCGATTACCATCCCTTAATAATTAATATATTTCATCTGATTTAAAAAATGACATTTATATATAAAAAATAAGCGGGTTATCGTTTGGGTTTGCACAAAATTGATTGATTGTGTAATTCATGTCGTGTCATGATCTTAACAGGTTGCGTTCATGTTAGGAAAAAAAACACGACATCATGTCATTTCGTGTTCTTGTCGAGTAAAATAAAGTCGTATCGTGTCAGGTCAGGACAAAACAGAACCCGTTAGCCCAAATCGTAACCCCTAAAGTTACACATGGTCTTGAAAATTTGATTGATCTCGATTATTATTTGGTAGTTTGGAAAATTATTAAATATTAATTAAGGCCCTTGCATTCAACCTTTTCATTTATAGTTAATTAATTTCAGTCGACCCTATATATTAAAAAATAGGTGTAACACCCTTTTCCAACATTTTTATTTCATAAAAATGTTCCACTTTAAGTATAATTACCATTTTACTCACTTGTTTCCAAAATCATCATTTGAGGAGTCTGGTGAAGTGGTGGTATCAGTAGGGGTAAAGATTGTAGAAATGGGAGAAAGAGGTCCATAGTCTATCGGGGAATCGAGAGGAGTCATAACAACTTTATTGGGTGGTACCACGTCCCACGTGAGATGGATTGCTTGTTGTAGACATTTTGGATCTTCGCAAAACTTTTTTACTTATCAAGTGGCATGAGCTTCTCCCATTAGGTGACCAATGAGTAAACTATGTTTAATCTCTGAAGTAGCAATGGTCCAGTCATGGTCGATGCTTTGGATGTGTTGGCATGATTTGGCATATCCCATATCATCGATAGCTCGCTCAAAGAGTTCGTGTGTTGAATCACGAACTTCGAGATAAATGTCATTTCAAATGTTCATAGCTACAAAATAATATGAGTAATAAAATATAATAAGGAAAATATTTAAAAATAATAATCATTTTAAACCGTAGACGAAGATTCTCATGGTTGTCTCGTATAGGCATAAAACCCGATTATGGTTGATACCATGCTGTCGCATCCATGATTATTTATGCTTTTGATGATAAATAAGGATAAAATTAAATACAACAATAATTTTAGTGGAGGGGAATTGAAAAGATTTTTATTAGGGACATGCCTGCAATCTTATTACATATGGGGTATGATAATAAAAGAAAAGAAAATATTAATTGTTTATGCCGTACATAAATTTAAGACATCAAAGAAATACTCAAGATTCATGAGAGCTGATAGGCTACGGTGTAAATATTCCAATGGGGACTACCATCTTTGTCTGTTACAGCCCACACATATGTAACTTCAAATATTTTTGGAGGTAGAAAAGAATAAAAGTTGAAGGCGCGGGTAGAAACTGATCTTCTTCAGGTTCGTTGTCCATATGGAATGAAAAAAATTAAGAAAACATGCCAAGTAGATCATTTTTATTTCTATACAAGATATAGAAGATGATGATGGGTCAGCAAGTGATAGAAGAAAATTCCTGAATTTATACCAATTAAGGCTATCAGGGGTATACTGAAACTTAATGATATGTAAATAAAAAATATGGTGAAGATAACCAAATAATTGAGTATCGAGTTACTGTGATATTGACTCAAATTATAACATGATTACCTATAAATTATCAGTTACAGGGCTTCAATAGTAGAAACATACCACTACAATATCGCTCAAGGCATAACATACACTTGAACAGGCAATCCCAATAATCGGGGAATAGTAAAATATAGCTCGGCACACTTAAATAGAATGGCACTCATACATATGTAGCAGCACACTAAACTAGGAACTTAATAACTGGGTCCTACAGGCGAATTAGATTTATCATGGATACACCGGGGTCTAATCGCTGAATAGTAAGGTATGCTACATGGGGTTGGTATTGATAAGGATAATGATTTACAGGGTTATGTGCTATTATAAATAGATTGCAGGGTTCTACCACACTGAAGGGTGAAAGGGTTTAGCGGTTCAGTATAACGGTTTATTAGTTTCGGGAATAATCGAGAATATCGACGGAATCAACATTACGACATAAATTTGAACTACTCAAAGGAGTTCATATTTAAGTTTGGAGTTCAAAACTATCACATAGTGATATAACAATCAGTAATTGAAAGAAATAAGCTCAAAATTATTTAATATTGAAATTTAAATCACCTACTTTGAGTATTATGAATTTGGTTGGTTGTGCGACTAATATGCTAGTAGATTGGAGAATCTGAAACCATAAAAAATGTAAGTACGCTATATAGGTAAAAAAATGTTTATGTAATGTAGTAGGGTGGAAATTCAAAAGGGATTTCAGTGTCAAAATAACTAAAAGGGTATAAAGTATAAGTTTTAAAACCTTTTTAAATAATTTTTTTCTACTTATTCATTATGATTTAAAATTAGTGCCAAAAGACAAAGTAAGTCTAATTATACTCAAGTAATTATAGAAAAAGTTTAGGAAAATTTTGAAATACTTAAAAAGTAGGAATGGTGTTAAGTGTAAATATAAGAGTTAAAATTTAACTTTAAAACTCACTTTCTCGAGAAAACACTTTTCAGGAATTTGAACAGGATGATGTAATATACCAATTTCTTCAGAATTAAAAAATAAAAAAATGGAAAAAAATCAAAAAAATTTCAATTGGAGACACGCCCTCATGCGCCTAGTCAAATTTGGGATGTGCCTAATTTGACTTACATTCGGGCGCGTGTGGTTTAATCATCTTCAATCTCTCGACATTTTCACTTTAGGGTTTGAAAACTTTGACCTTGATTTCAAAACGTTTCATAATTCCTTTCAAGTTGATTTTTAAATGAAAGTTGTTTAATTTTTGAAGACGAATCCAACCATATTGGTTTTAAGAATTTTGGTAGGGTAAATTGAGCTAGTGCATTTCTGTAAAAATGGAGAAATTTTGACCAAATATAATTGTTTGAAAGTTATGATACTTATTCTGACATTATAAAGGTGTTATTCCACATAAAAAAATGGTGAAGATTAAACTTGGTTTAAAGGATTTTGGTGGAGTAAAAATTGACAATTCATTTTTTGAAAATTTTAGGGCTGGAAACTTCAATTCTTGATTTGAGGTATCAAGATCATTCTTAGTTCAATTAAACATTCACCTAGGTTATTGAGAACTTAAGTTCAATTTACCCCACTTTAAAATTGGTTCAAAGTCAGGGAAGAAAAATCCACCATTGAAGCTCTAGCTTTAATGGTATTTTCTTGTTTTTTAGCTCATTCAATGCATATACACATTAACTTTCACATGTAAAAACATATTTATACTCTAAAGATATGCAGAAACATAAACACATTGAATAGTCAAGCATTCATACATGAAATCACAAAAATGTAAAAACTCTCAAAACTTTACTTTGAAATTGCGTTTAGCTGGGATGGATTTTGACTGAGGTAGGAAGGGGTATTTATAGGGTTCATCTAGGAGAGTTTATCGATTAAATTAGAGGGGAAGTTTGGTCTAGTTTACACAGGTTTCTAGCATGATATTGTTGCATGTAAAAAGGGTACTATAGGTTACCCACATGGTGCCACCTATGATGGCTATCCAACTGGTGCCATATCACCAGGGGTTAAAGACTAAAGAAGTTTGGATTTAAGTTTTGGTCCTTGGGTAGTTTTAATGAAAGTTTCAAGGTTTGTAGTTTGTTTTATCAAAGTTTAGGGTATTTTGTGTAATTATGCAAACTGAATGGATTGGTTTATGAAAATCCTATAAAATATATATCCTTAGGTTAAACTTTGATTTAAAGTTGGGGTCAACTAGGTATGTGTAAAGTATCCTAGTTATATTTATAGTGTAACTTTGGTAATTTAGGGTTATGCTTGAAATTTTGCCATGGCCTCCACTAATGCTCCTACTTGGTGTCAATCTCTAATCGAGGGATTAAGGTTTAGTGTTCATATTTAACTTACGTGTAAAAGTGGTGGATACAATGGAGTGCGTGGAACCAGAATCAAAAAGTGAGTAATCATTTATATTATTTATAGTAATAGTAACCGCTATAATGTCCTCGACCTTATTAACATCTTTAGCACTCGTAGTAAAGACTCTAGAGTGAGTCTACAACTTCTTTATATATTTCTTTGCACCTGACAATCCTTAGGCTTGTGTTCTCACTTACCACAGTTGTAACATATCATTCCCAAAGGAAAACTTGGCAAAGTGTCCGTTCATGTCACAGTTAAAATAAGTGACAGTTGTAGTGTCCACCTTCTTAAATTGCTTGTTCTCTACTGCCCTATGTGCTGGACACGGATTTTGTGCCTGTTACCATAGCTTTTCATTTTTCTTGGTACTCTCATGTCATAATTTCCTATTCTCTCCCTTAGACTTAAGTCCTTCTTTAAATTTCTATTGCATAATTTGGGCCACTTTTACCAATTTCGTGTATGTCCACAACCTTAAACAAATACCTTTGATGTGAAGTCCATGTTTGAGGCCTCTTTAGAACACCTTGGACTTCCTTTACTCATTATTGATGGTGTGTCCATCCCAAGGGGAGGGGGATCCAAGTAGGGCATCCCTACCTTCCTTAACTTCTAGCGTGCACGCAAAATTGTGCCCTTTCTCAGGGTGCTCGACCATCGTAAATGTGGGGTAATATGTAGAGACAAAGTTGTCAGCCTATTTTTTTATAAAACAGGCAAAAGAAATGTTGTCACCAAGAGACAATGACATCAAGGACAATACTAATGCTTGCCAAACAAAGTAGTTCAAGGGTTTTAGGATTAAGTTACGAAATAGGAAGGTGTTAGGCACCCATATCGCCCTTTTGGACTCTCGTGGGCATGGATAATCTTCTCCTGTTAAATTTCGTGAAGTGTGTGCTTATGTGCATAATATAAACAGATAATAGAATCACTCAACTCAAGTCATGGATAAAGGTGAAGTGAGTTCATCCTTACGAGTGTTCCCAAAAAAGTAATTCAAAGTATAATGTAAGTGTTTGTCAACTCACAAGTTGTTATAGAAAAACAAATGCATACATCGGACAAGACACAAGCATGTAAGCATGTAAAATCCATTAAGAAAATATATAGCAAAAATAAGGAAACACATATGTATAAAGGAGGACTCGAGTCTAGGGATTTACCCAACACACCTACTAACCCAAGGGGAATCAAAGTCCATGAAGTTCAAAGACAACGTAGGGTAGGGCTTGACCGATAAATCCAAATGGGAGAATTGTCTTGTATGCGTGTGTGGAGATAAATGTGCTTCAAGTGTGAGGATGTGTAGTGATAATCCTTTTTTTGGAATTTATTGATTAACCTTCTTTTTCTTGTTATGGGTTTTTTATGAAAATAAATTATGTGAAAATACTAATAATAAAGGTTTGAGTTAAGGTTTGTGATGTAATAAAATAAAATGCCAAAGTAAAGATAAAGAAACTAATGCTAAAATAAGAGAATTTAAAGACAAGGGTGAAGAATTGGACCTACTTATGAAGACTTGAAGTGGATCTTGATTGTAAATGCACTGATCTCATAAAGAGATGATAGTGGTATGAGTATATGAGTGATAATTTACTAAAAGGATCAGGAAAATGATAAAAGGAATGCTGGAAATGAGCTTTTCAAGAGGGGAACAACTGTAAATTTGAGAGAATGTTCTCTGAACTGATGAGAGGGATGTTTATGGGTGTTGGGGTGTTTTGAGTGTTGATTTAAAGCTTAGATTATGTATATGGACAATATGGTGATGATCTCCAGAGCCCTTGACCTACCTATCGATATAAAACCCCAGACACACTGCTGATAGACAGGGTCTTGGGGGTGCCTTTCAGTAGTCTGAGGCATATTTTATAGGGAAAATGGTTGGTAAAATAAGAACCATAAGTCAGAATCATGGATGGGACAAACCATTGGAAATGGCATTCAGATCGCATAAATAATCCATTAAGACACTCCCTGGTTCAGGAGTTGATTGAGGTTAAACAAGTCCCGAAAGCACCCGTTGGTCACGAGATAGGAAATTTTCGAAGGAAGACGTATTGTTCATTCGAATTATAAGGTTGATTTGTTCACGAGATGGACCATTGGAAAGGTTATTCAGATCCCTTCTATATTTCATTCACCTTCATATGGTTTGTAGAGTTAACCAAGGTCAAATAGAACTCGGAAGCGCCCAGTGACCCTTCAAAGTAAAATGAGTCATTTTTCTGTATCGTAAGGAATATTCTCACATAGGTTGGACCATTAGAAATGGTGTTCATAGCCCTTCAAAGGCCATTCAACGTCATTTAAGCTGAAGAGTTGATCGGGTTTGAACGGGGCCTGAGAACACTCGGTGGTCTCCAAATAAGTTTTTAAGACCAAACAGATCGTTTGTCTGCATCGTAAGGCCAATTCCTGCATGCAGTGGACTATTAGAAAGGGGGTTTTAGAGCATTCAAATATTCATTGAGATTCTTCTTAGGAGAGTAAGTTGTCAAGTGTCAAACGGGGCCTAAGAGCGCCTAGTGGCCTCTAGATTAGTTTTTTTATAGTAAAATGAACTGTTCGTCAGTACCGTAAGGTCGATTTACACATCGAGTAGACCGTTGGAAAGGGTATTTGTAGCCTTTATAAGATTCATTGATCTTACACTCAGACAAAAATCTTTATCGGAGTCAAATGGGATCTGTGAGAACCCGATGGCCTATATATCTGTACATAGAGTATGACCGAGGGTTTCTAGTGAGTGAGTGAATGTTATGGACCTAAGGTGGTGCTTTGGTGATCCTAGGATGGGGTGTCTATAGAGATACCCTAGAAGGGAAAGCTTGGAACAAGTGTAGGCCGTCGAATGATAGACACCACATCAACATTAGGAAAGAGCTTTTTAGGTCAATTCTGTGGACCTAGAGTATGAGGTTGACTAATTTGGTGGGTCAAAGGTCATTTTTGAGGACCTAAGGAGATGATGATGACCAATATAATGGGTTGAGGTCAATTTTAAGGACCTGAGGAGATACGAATGGTCGATTCAGTGGGTCAAGGTTAGTTATGAGGACATAAGGAGATGAGGATGGCTGATTCAGTGGGTCAAATGTGTTAAGATTAGTTATAAGGGGATAAGGTGACTAATTCAATTGGTCAAGGTCAATTTTATGGACCTACAGTGATGTCGGGGATGATTGCTTTAGCGAGTTGAGTTTGATTATGAGGACCTAAAGTTATAATAACCAGTTCTGAAGGTCGAGGTTAATTCTGAGGACCTTGAGTTAGGACTAACGATTCTGAGGGTCGAGGTCAATTATGAGGATATAAATTTGTAATGACTAATTCTACGGGTCAAGATCAATTCTGAGGACATAAAGATATGATGACAATTTCTAGTTGTCGAGGTGGTGATAACCAATTCTGATAGTCGAGGTTAATTCTAAGGAACTTGAGCTGGGATGATTTATTTGAAGGTTCGAGGTTAATTACAAGGACCTTAATGTTGTGATGACCAATTCTATGAGCCGAGCTCAATTCAGACGACCTTAAGTTATAATGACCAATTCCGTGAGCCGAGGTCAATTCTGATCATCTAAAGTTATGAGGACGAATTTTAAGGGTTGAGGTCAATTTTGAGGACCTTAATGTTTTAATAACCAATTTTACCGACCGAGGTCAACTTTGAAGATCGGACCTTAAGTTATAATGACCAATTCTGTGGGTCGAGGTCAATTCTGAGGGCATTAAGTTATGGAGACTAATTTTACGGGTCGAGGTCAATTCTGAGAACCTAAAGTTATGACAACCAATTTCATAGGCCGAGTTCAATTCTAAGGACCTAATGTTTTAACAACAAATTCTGAGGGCCAAGCTCAATTCTGAGGTCATAAAGTTATGACGACCAATTCTGAGGGTCGAGGTTAATTTCGAGGACCTTAAGTTATAATAACTAATTTTATGATCTGAGGTGTCTGAGGACCTTAAGTTGTATTGATCAATTTTGTTGTTCGAGGTCAATTATGAGGATCTAAAGTTTTAACGACCAATTCTGAGGGCCGAGGTTACTTTTGAGGACCTTAAAGTCATGATGGCTAAATCTGTAGGCCAAGGTCAATTATGAGAACCTTAAGTTGTAATGACCAATTCTATGGGCTGAGGTATATTTCAAGGACCTTAAGTTATAACGACCAATTTTTAGGTCGAGATCAATTCTAAGGATCTAAAGGTGTGTTGATCAATTCTACGGGCCGAGGTCAATTCTGAGAACCTAAATTTGTAATGACCAATTCTATGGGCCGAGGTCAATTATGAGGACCTAAAGTTATGACGACTAATTATGAGGCCCAAGATCAATTCTGAGGACCTTAAGTTATAATGGCCAATTCTGTGGGCTGAGGTCAATTTTGAGGACCTTAAGTTATCCTAATCAATTTTGTGGATCAAGGTCAATTCTGAGGACCTAATGTTGTGACGACCAATTCTGTGGGTCGAGGTGAATTCGAAGGACCTTAAGTTTTAGTGATCAATTCTGCGAGCTGAGGTCAATTTCGAGCACCTTATAGTTGTGTGACCAATTCTACGGGCCGAGGTCAATTCAGAGGACCTAAAGTTTTAACGACCAATTCTGCAGGCCTAGGTCAATTCTGAGGACCTTAAGTTGTGATGACCAATTCTGAGGGTTGTGGTTAATTCCGAGGACCTTATGTTATAGCACGGGGAATTTCTCTCTTGGGGAAACTTGAATCATCTTGAGGGTGCAAGTGCACTTGTGGTTCCACTGGTAAATATTGTCTTGAAACTCCACCTGGATTTCAGCTGGGGGATCATAGTAGACTTGGATACGGATGCATAATTGGTTCTGTTATGTAGTATGCCGAGGATCATAGTATAAGAGTAATCCTCCTAGGGATTTTCGAAGTTTGTAAGGGGCTTAATGCTCTAAAAATAGTTTTCTTGGGGAAAATGATGTTTCATAATTTCTGAGATTTTTGAGATTTTTTCAATAAATTTCAGGATTGTTTTGAAATTATGGTATTTTTAGTACAAAATTTGAAAGGCGCTGTTCATTGGCATTCTTGGGGGGTGCCAATCGACAATGGCATCGACTCCTGGGCTTCATTTGGCAGAGTAAAAGGGTGTTAATGATTGGTATGGTTAGGGGGCTATCGAACCTTACTTCTGGGTGGATTGTTGAATCTTTGTTGGGAATTTAAGTGACCATCTACCCTTGGAGTCTTCCTTCGAGGGCCATCGGGGATACGAGTATGCAGGTTTGGATAAGGAGTATATTGGTGGATAAGGCACGAAAGATTAGGTGACATTCATTTTTGGTGTTATCTTTCAGATCCATTACTGTGATTGGAGGATCTTGATATTGACCATGCTGTATGCTTGATTTAGCATTTTTGTACCTGAAAAGATACTCCAAAATTCACAAAAGATGAATTTTTATTTGATTATCTCGATTTAGTTGCTTATTCTATATGCACTTTAATTTTTCGCTGAGATTTTATTTTGAAAAAGAGTATGAAAAGTTTGTTTCTTAGAATTTTTGAATAAAGGAAGGCCTTGGAGTCCTAGTTTCAAAGATTTTTCCCTTTGAAGGGGATTATTTCAGAAAAGTAAGAGAAATGTGTTTTTGGAAATTGATTTTTGGGCAAAAGAGATAAAATGGAATTTTCTAAAAGTAGGGGCTTGCTGATCGGCATACCCATTGATATGCCTATCGGCATGGGGGTCAAGTCAAATAACTCTTAGGCTTTTATTGCACTTTCCTGCACATTAGTGTACTCCTAGAGGGTTGAGAATTAATAGGATTTCTAGAGTTTTTATTTTTTTGCCAAGGATTTGGAGTATAAAATGAGGGGTATGGAGTGTGCTTTCTCTACCAATACCCACATTTCTCGCTTCTCATTTCCTATTCCTCAAATGGCACTTCCCATGTATGAAAAATTCTCATCTAACCTTATACCCATACAAGGTGGATTATGATGATTTCAACCTGTGCCGGGGTTCTTTATTGTGTAATCGAGCCATAAATTGGAACTTGCTAGCAATAATGGTATAGTTCTGGTACCCTGAGGACCATGTCTTCCATTTTGGCCTAGATGAGGTATGTCCTACCTATGAACAATTGCTGTCCATGTTGGGGGTCGACCCTAGTGTGGAGGAGACTATATCCAATATTTCTCATTCTCCCCAGCATTTATGGCTTAGTTGCTCCATATTTCTACTTCGATGGCTCGACCGTCGGTTATTTGAAGGATTAATTCTCTTCAGGCATTTATATATTTAGTGAGATTGAGGGGCTTTGAGGATGATAGATTTTCCAGAGTTGTTGCCTTGGGCCTTAGGCTTTTGTTGGTGATGGGGGATTTGACGGTGGATCCCCTAGTGGCTACAATAATGGTATGGATGTTGTATCACTGTAATCCTGTGGCGGTATTGCTGATTGGGCCCCTGAATGGTCTGGATGCTTGGAAGGAAGGTTATTTCGACTTTCTGAGTTGGAGACCGATAATGTTGTTCATGTGTCTTGTAGAGAGGTTTCGTTTAGTGGCCCCTCCTGAGTATCCCTTGGCAGGTATGTCTAATTTTTTTGTCCATCCTTTCTTCAGTTTTGGCCCATCGGTAGAGAACTGGGTCAATTGGTTTGTGGAACACAAAGTCCGATGTCTTCATTGGTCTGTGCCATGGTGGGGATACTTATAGCCTAATTTGAATCTTAGAGAGTGCCCATATGTATGGTTAGTCGACCTTCACTATGCGTACTTCTATTTACCCTAGCGGCTTTTGCATCACGTTAGGTGGGAACAAATTGTGCCCCCTCACATAACGAGTTTCTTCTCGGTGGAGTATTTGACAGAATCACTATGGATGATGTTGGGCTTCTTGTGGCAGCACCATCAATCATCTACCCGTCCGTTATAATTTATAGGAGGGTCCTAGCATGTGTTCGAGGACTGCTTAAAGCGGTTGTGGAAGAGGGTAGTAGAGAAAATCATGGAGGATGAGACTGGACAAAGGTGGTTTGTTATCTTCGACACCATAGATGAAGGTGTTTTTGTATTGTTCAATCTTGTCAGGGTGTATCACTCTATGGAGTGTATACAAAGTGTTAACTAGGAGTGAGAGACTTGAGAACCATCGGGGGCCGAGAATAATGACAAAACGGGGTCGTTAGGAAGTTGAACGAATGTCTTATGAAGCTTAGGTGATTTTTTTGTGAAGCTAGGGTAATTTTGGTGTTTTATCTTTTTGGAATGATTTTTATGTAGCTTGGTAAATATTGAGTCCGTTTAATAATGGGTTTGCCAGTGGAAGGGGGTGTTTTTCATAACTCCCTTCACTGATACTTCATGTAAAAACGTTGTATTCCTTATTTAGATATAAAAGCTGATTTTGATCATATTTTGTTGAGCCTCTTGATGAATTTTTCATTTGAATTATCTATACCAATCGCTAAGGCATACATAATCCTTTTGTTCGTATAAATGATAAAATGGATTGTCGTTCTTGGATGTTAGAAAGTAATATCATTTTGTGAAAAAGAAAAGGGACTGGGACCATGTATGGCATATAAGCTAGCTATGTACCTCTGCAATTTTGAAATTTTTTATGAGTTTTATTTTCAAAAAGAAAATATTTTTTGAGAGAACCAGGTCCCACGTAGTTTTGGATAAGGGAAATAAATATGTTTTTTGAATATAAGGGGGATGAAAAGAGTTATAGCACACCGATATTACGGACTAAGGGTAAAATTGATTGAGATGGTTCGTTGAGTGGATGCTCCATCTCTTATTCGTAGAGGTTTGTGAGTATATCGACGGCTCCTAAGTGAATTTTCTTCACAATGTAGGGGCCACTCCAATTCAGTTTGAATTTCCTTCGGGGGTGCCAAACGTGTTTAATGATTTCCTCGAGGGAAATGTCTCCTTCCTGGACACCGTGGTCCTTGAATTTTAAGTTGAATGATCACGCTCTCTGGCACTAGTAATCTGTATATGATATAGAGCTTTCAGCCTCTTTTCATCCAAGAGTGATAACTCGTCCAAGCGTCTTTGACGCCATTCTTCTTTGTTAACTTTGATCTCGAGAATGACACGAATGGAAGGTATTTATAGCTTAAAGGGTAGGGCCGTTTCCATGCCATACACTAGAGAAAGGGGTAGCCCTAGTAGTGTAAGGACACAAATTTCCAATTGAGTCCTTTGTAGTTTTGGCTCAATTCCGGACAAAAACGTTTGTGTCATAGGATAGAGTATATTTATCATCCTCCAAGCCTATGACAAGTTTGTTGAAGACGTAGCGGACAAGTGTATAAAGCTTCATCAAAATGCCAAGTTTAAGTGCCTCGTTTCTACGTCGTCAATAGTGGTTCCATGCTCCCAAGGTATGAATGCATTACATATATATATAGGAGCTTGGAACATGTTTATATTGGGTATTAGTTTTTGTTTTCAGATGTTTTTTTATTAAAACTTTTATATATATATAAAGTATATAATGTTTCTGGGCTTAAAAAGAATTTTTGAACATTCTGTGAGTTTGTTTGAAGTGTCGTTCGAACGAAATTGCCAACGAGTTCCCAGTACAGGCCTTTGAAATGTGGTTCGATATGTCGTTCAAATGAACCTTATGTTCGAACGAGATATCCAACAAGATTTCTAACGAGTTCAATCTGGAACTTCGTTAGAAGTCTCGTTCGAATGAGATTTGGCGGGAACAGTTTTTTTGGCAGTTTTGCCCACTTTCCCACTTATTTTACCCCACCATCTTTTTGCTGAATATCTATGTGTGGGAATAACTTTTTCTATTTTAACTTTTTCATATCCTACCAACCTCTAGAGAGTTCTTGAGAGAAAAATTGTTTTAGGGAAAAGTTCATTGTTTTAAAGTGTCTATTTTCAAAGAATTTTTTTATACACTTTAGTTTTACACCCATAGTTTTGTTTATCCAAGTTCATATATATACATCTTGCTTGGAGTTTGGAACAGGGTTTATCTCTACATTAGTTTGAAGAGAAGTTTGGGTTTGCTTCTAAACCCACAAAGAATAAGAGGTTTTCTTGATTTACCCACTTGGAGAAAGGCTCCTAGTTCGGATGACGGTGACCATATAAAGTCCGATCGGTGGATTCCGAGAGAACGGTGGAGCTCTGGGGTTATTTTCTAAGTGTAGGTGTTTGTAAGAAGGAGTGTCGAGGATTGAGAGGGATAGAGTCGTGTTATGTAAGTCTTTTGTCTTATAATTGTAAATTCCATACTTAGTGGATTTGAGGCTAGGGCCGTCCGAGGTTGTTTCCCGTTATGGGTTTTTCCTCGTACATCGTGGCGTAGTGCGATTGATTTATTTTTATCTTGCATAACATCTTACAACTCATGCTTAAGATAACTCAAGATAAAATTGGTTTTAATTATCACACTTAATTTATTTTGGTGCATAATTAAATTTGGGTATTTATTTATCTAATTCAAGTCTATTGTTAAAACTGGTTTGGCCTAATTTGGATATATTGATAAATATGACTTAGGCAAATTTCTAGGACTTAAAATTTGGTAATACGTTTTTCTTGAACCATCACTCCTTCCGCATCTGTTTCATAAAAAGGAAATATTATAATTTTATAAGAATTTTAAAATTGGGGGCCTCTCTATCTCAAATTGGTGTCAGAGCCAGAAACGATAAATTACTTCGTTAAGATCCTTTAAATATTTTTGGCTAAAATGGAATTTTTCCCATTTTCAAAATTTCCTATTTTCGATCGTTCAAACTACGCGTATTGGAAAGCATGAATGAAATCGGCACTAAAATCTATCGACGAAAGAGTTTGGATGTCTGTTGTTAATGGGTGGTCCCCACAAACATATTTAGTAGAAAATGAACGTGTTCCCAAACCGGCTGATGGATGGAGTGAGGGTGAATTTAAACTTTCAAACTTTAATTCCCGTGGTTTAAATGCCTTGTTTAACGCTGTCACACCGGATGAATTTCGACGCATTATGATGTGTGAGACCTCTAAAGAAGTTTGGGATATTTTAAAACTCACTCACGAATGTACAAGTGTCGTTAAAGCTTCGAAACTCCAAAACCCCACCACTTAATTTGAAACTATCAAAATGAATGAAAAAGAAACTTTTGATGAATTTTATGCTAGACTTTCCGATATTGTTAATTCATCTTTTAACTTGGGAGAGAAAACACCCGACAACCGAGTTGTAAATAAAATTTTAAGGTCCCTACCCGATAGATTTATTCCAAAAGTGGCCGTTTTAAATTATTTACCAACTTTTGCCTCTCTGAAATTAGAAGAGCTCGTAGGTGACTTACAAACCTATGAACTGGACATGTTTCCCTCTAAAACTAAAAAGAAAATAGAAAAGGACATTGCTTTAAAATCCCGGAAAGAGGTCAAACAAGTAGTAGAGAGCGAGAATGATAGTGACTTGGAAGACATGGCTTTGTTTGCTCGAAAATTAGAAAATTTCTTAAATTTAACAAAGATAAATTTAAAAATGATTTTAAGAAATTTGAAACTTCTAAGTATGACAAAGTCTAGAAGATCCCTAAACCTATTAATGAACAACTCAATAGGGACGAGTCAAATAGGTGTTTTGGTTGTGAGGGTTATGGCCATAGGTAGGGGTGGCAATTTTAGAAATGACACGAAAAAATGACACGGAACGACACGAAAGTGACCCAAAATTGACACGATGTTTTGTGTTCGTGTCGTGTTTTTTTGACACGAAGTCATGTCGTGTCGTGTCGTGTCGTGTTCGCGTTCGTGCCTTAATTATGAGTCGTGTCGTGTTATCATGTTTTTTTAGCCTGAAATTTAAGAAATTATGGTTGTCGTGTCGTGTTGTGTCGTGTTATTTTTTATTCTAGTCGTGTTCGTGTCAGCTAAAAAAAGCACGAATTCATGTCGTGTCGTGTTCGTGTCCGAAAAAACCTTGTCATGTCGTGTTATGTCGGGCCAAAACACGGCCCGTTGACCCGAATTTCCACCCATAGCCATAGGTCTTCTGAGTGCCCCACTAAACTAAGGAAAGAGGGTAAACGACCCATTTCATATAATGTGACCCTTAGTGATAGTGATAAGGAAGAAGGAACCGATTCCCCCACTAAGCCTAATTTTGTGGCTTTTATGGCTAGTCATATGAGTGATCGTGAGAACTCATCAATTGATGAAACTTTAACACATGACACTTACAAGGTCATAGTTTATGATTCTCTTATTTTTGATGATAGTGAAAGTGGAGAAGAAAGAGAGAGTGAAAATGAAGAAGAGGTTAATGTGAGTGAACTTCAAAATGCTTTTCAAGAATTATATAAAGAATCAATTAAGTTAAAAAGAGCTAATTTGAAGTTAGAAGTTAGTTTAAAAGAGCGTGTCAAGGTTATTGATGATAATAGTGTGTTGATAGAAGACCTTAAGACACGGGAGAGGACTCTTCGAGAGAAGCTTGAATATATAGAAGGCGAGAGAGATAGCCTTAGGGGTTTAATGGAATCCTTGAAAAAGGAGCTTCTTGCTTTTGAAAAGCGAAATGTTTTATTAGAGTCTAACATTTTAGAATTGCAAAATAAATTAAAAGACTTTAGTAATGTCAAATTTGATTTGGAGTGTCGTTCGGAAAAATTAGATAAAATCTTAGGAACGGTCCAAATTAAAAATGACATGTGTGGTTTAGGCTTCAATTCTTATAATGAATCTACTCATAAAGCCAAAACAAACGTTTTAGGAGAATCTACTAGGAAAGTCTTTAGAGATGATATCTTAGGTACCAAATTTCGACGTAATTTTACTTCTACACATTGTGGTTGAAAATGTCATCTTAGGAAATTTTGTTTTGATCTTAAACGAATTCCTAGAAAATCTCAATGTAAAGTAACCACGGTAGTTAAAGTTCCTACACCCTAAGATAGTCATTCTTCATTAATTTGGGTTAGGAAATCCGACTTGGTTGCCTTGCAAAATAGGACGTTTGATTCTCGTTTACTTTCACATGATTCCTCCCTTGCTAAATCTAAAGGTTGAATGTGTTAGTGTTTGCATACTTTAGCTTGTGTGCTTCATGCTATATTATCATGCTAAATGTATGCATATTTAATCATTTTCTAGTCAATGATCCATACTTTATCACATGCTAGAATAATGATTTTTTTTTATCTTTTGTATTTTATTTCTTCATTTTGTGTGCATTAAATGAAAAATATAAAAAGATTTTTGTTTATCATTTGAGTTTTTATCTCTTGATAATTTAAGCTTAATGAAAAGTTCAAATGATTTTTGTTTGTCTTTTGAGTATATATTTTTATTTTTGGTTAAAAATTTCAAAAAACTCAAAAATATTTTATTTTGTGTGTATTTTAGTTTGACACACTTTATGTGGCATATACTTGTGTTTGAATCCCATCTTTTACGCTCCCATGTGGCTAGAACTTTTGGTTTAGATTGTCAATCCTTATTATGTTCTTTACCATGCTTACACGGAGTAGTTGGATTTTCTGTTGTTTAAATGGATTCTATTTTTATATGCCTCTATTCACTCATGCACGAGCTCTCTTGAAATTTTAATGTCACATGTTATATTTGAGCTTTGTGAGATGTTCTCCTATCAATCTAGTCATCTAAATATTTATGACTTAAAAGGACTAGTGCATTTCAAAATCCGTTGCACGTGAATTTGTGAGATATAAAAATGATATATAAATGTGCACGGGGAAGGGCACCGAAAGGAATAATAATCCTTTGTGATTGTAAGCCACTGTTTGAAATGGACCTAAAAGAAATACGTGGTCCAAAGGCCTAAAAACAGAAAAATGGCTCTAAAAGAAAAATAATTGCCAAGGCCTATGTTTGTTTGATATATTCATTCAAACTTCATATATATGCTTATTGAGGGAGATTGGATGGTATATCAACGGTTTGTACAATGTCCGTTTATCCTAGTGGTCATTATTGTCATGATTCTATTTGGTTTGTAGAATCATCAAAACTCTAGGCTTGTATGCATTGTGTATGCTTGTTCATTAAGTTCAATCTATATTGTCACATGAGGTTATATTCAAATGTGATGAAGTTTGTAATCAATTGATAACTCCATGAACATGTTTTTAAGTGATTTGGTCTAAAATTTAATTGTTACTAGTTCACACCCCAACACTTCCGCTTCCATATGATACATTTTTGCCTTTCGAGTGTGAAAGACTCCTATTATATTTTGTGTGTGTTGTTTGTGTGTCTATATCTATATATGTGTACTTACCTCTATTAGCTATATCTTATGTATACATATATTTGATATTTTTGTTTAGTCTTTGCCTTGTCTTCTAGTCCATTTATGCTCTAATTCATAATTGATATCTATCTTGTTGCATTCTTTGTTGATATCTCATGCTTAATTCTTTATGTATCTTATTGGTATCTTTTCTTGCATTCTAATTGGTATCTGTTATTGTTTGTTGGATTAGTCGTGCTTTTGATGCTCATATGCTTTATTGGTATCACTTTATGCTCAATTACATGTTTTTAGTCTTTATCCGTTGCCTATTCCTGAACAAAAAGGGGGATAATGATAGGGGGATATGGTATCTAATCCTATTATGATAGGGGGATATATGTTATCTAATCCTATTATAATCGTATCCTACTTTGAGGGAGATTTATCTTAGGGGGAGACGTCTTTCTAAGTTGAATCACTGTTTGATAAATGGAGAGAATTAATTTAGGGGGAGTTCTTACTGCATTAAATATTTTGATATTCCTTATGCGTGTAATGTGTTTGCTTAAGTGTGCAGGAATCATATTATAAGTGGCAACTTTCTTCTGGTAAAGATTGTAATCCTTTGGGTTGTTTGAGTCAAGCATTGTAATTTGATTTTTGGGTGGGACTTTTATTAGTTTAGTAGAGCTTGACGACCCTTTAGAATTTTTGTTTGGTTTTTGTCCCGGAATAGCCAAAGGGGGAGATTTGTAAGGACACAAATTTCCAATTGAGTCCTTTGTAGTTTTGACTCAATTCTGAACAAAAACGTTTGTGTTATAGGATAGAGTATATTTATCATCCTCCAAGCCTATGACATATTTGTTGAAGACGTAGCGGCCAAGTGTATAAATCTTTATCAAAATGCCGAGTTTAAATGCCTCGTTTCTATGTCATCAATAGTGGTTCCATGCTCCCAAGGTATGAATGCATTACATATATATATAGGAGCTTGGAACATGTTTATATTGGGTGTTAGTTTTTGTTTTCAGATGTTTTTCTATTATATATATATATAATGTTTCTGGGCTTAAAAAGAATTTTTGAACATTCTGTGAGTTCGTTCGAAGTGTCATTCGAACGAGATTGTCATTCGAACCACAAGTCGTTCGAACGAAATTGCCAACGAGTTCCCAGTATAGGCCTTTGAAATGTCATTGGATATGTCGTTCGAACGAACCTTATGTTCGAACGATATTTCTAATGAGTTCAATCTGAAACTTTGTTAGAAGTCTCGTTCGAACGAGAATGTCGTTCTGACGAGATTTGGCGGGAACAGTTTTTTTGGCAGTTTTGCCCACTTTCCCACTTGTTTTACCCCACTATCTTTTTACTGAATATCTATGTGAGGGAATAAATTTTTCTATTTTAACTTTTTCATATCCTACCAACCTCTAGAGAGTGCTTGAGAGAAAAATTGTTTTAGGGAAAAGTTCATTGTTTTAAAGTGTCTATTTTCAAAGAAATTTTTTTATACACTTTAGTTTTACACCCATAGTTTTGTTTATCCACGTTCCTATGTATACATCTTGCTTGGATTTTGGCACCGGGTTTATCTCTACATTAGTTTGAAGAGAAGTTTGGGTTTGCTTCTAAATCCCACAAAGAAGAAAAGGTTTTCATGATTTACCAACTTGAAGAAAGGCTCCTAGTTCGGGTGACGGTGACCACATAATGTCCGATCGGTGGATTCCAAGACCACGGTGGAGCTCCGGGGTTATTTGCTAAGTGGAGGTGTTTGCAAGAAGGAGAGTTGAGGCTTGAGAGGGATAGAGTCGTGTGATGTAAGTGTTTTGTTTTGTAATTGTAAATTCTATACTTAGTGGATTTGAGGCTAGGGTCGTCTGAGGTTGTTTCTCGTTGTGGATTTTTCCTCGTACATCGTGGCGTAGTGCGATTGATTTATTTTTATCTTGCATAACAGCTTAGAACTCATGATTAGGATAACTCAAGAGAAAATTGGTTTTAATTATCACACTTAATTTATTTTGGTGCATAATTAAATTTGGGTAATTGTTTATGTAAATAAAGTCTATTATTAAAACTGATTTGGCTTAATTTGGATATATTAATAAATATGACTTAGGCAAATTTCTAGGACTTAAAATTTGGTAATACGTTTTTCTTGAACCATCACTCCTTACGCTTCCGCATCTGTTTCATAAAAAGGAAATATTATAATTTTATAAGAATTTTAAAATTGGGGGCCTCTCTATCTCAAGTAGGCGTTCTGATTGAAGTGCGATAGCACCAGAGGGCATAAGGGATCTTATCAGCTCTATCTCTTTAATTCTCAGTCATCTTTCTGATTATGGTCTTGAAGATTTTATTCACAGCTTTAACGACACCATTAATTTGGGGTCGGTAGGGAGAATATTTGTGTCTCCGAATCCCGTACTCGCCGACTAGTTTTTTTACCTCAACTTTGAAGTGGAGCCAGTTATTTGATACTAATGGGGATGTGAGAGTCATCAGTAGCGATCAGGAGTATCCCAATGATGCGACCTTTTTTGTTGGTCACTCCATCAATGAACATTTTCCATCTAAGGTCCTCTTAAGAGGCATAAATAATATCATCATCTGGGAATTCAGAGACCCAAAAATCGGTTCCTTCCATGGGTAATCAGCAAGGTAGTCAAAGATGGATCTCCCTTTTATAACTCTCTTCGTGACGTACAAATATCAAAATCGACTAGAAACATCAACCAATGGGCCATTAGACTGGATTTTAAAGCACGCAATTGATGGGATCCATGCGATACATTAGTTTAATGGGAAATGCAAGCATGTAGTTCCGTACATTCAGCGTGACCTAGACCACACTGGCACGCGCTTTCTCCAAAGAAGTCTAGTTGACCTCGTATCTAACCAATTTATGGCTGGCATAATAAATGGCTCTTTCATTTTGGAATTCTTAAATGCATTGGGCCAACAAAGCCCCTCTTGTGCTATCTTTTATCATCAAGTATACGGTGAGGGGGAGACCTGGCTACAGAGGTATAACCAATGTGTAATACCCCGTAATTTTATGGATAATATAATTACATAAGTGGGTGTAATTTAATAATATGAGAGTTTAAAGTAAATGAGATAGACTAATTATATTTCATGTTGCAGGTGAGTAAAAGCGACATGTGATATTATTTTATGTGAAAAACATGTGTGGAGATGTGTTGAGTTAAGAGGTGATTTTTTATAAGTGACTTGGATTGAGATTTCGAGTGTACGGTTGGTCTCGAAAGGGCGAAGATAGTCCGAATACAGTACCCGAATTTCTTGGATCAGTAGGGACTCACAATTGTGTATACGAGTTAATTTTTGGGTTTAATAAGGGATAAACCCTCATTTTTCTCTTATAAGCCACGAGAGAAAGAGAGAAAGGGAAAGGAAAGAAAGAAAGAAAGAAAGAAGGAAGAGGAGAAGTGAAGGAAGAAAGGGAGAAAAAAGATGATTTTCGGTCAAGCTCTGGCAGATTTCGGCACGAGATCATCGAATTTATCCAACCAGGCAAGTGTTTAACTTGCTTTAATGAGTTGAGTGTGTTTACTTTTCATATTATAGTTGGAGATGAAAAACTATAAGATTTTGGGTTTGGGATTCTTGCACAAAAATGGGTTTTTGGAAGATGATTTCATAAGGAATTAATGAGATAAAAACCCTACATGAAATCTAAGTTAAAATCCATATTAATGGTTAAATTATGGTGAGAAATGGCAAGAAATGAAAATGGTGGGTTTAGTAAGAATTAGGGTTTAAATTCTTGAATAAATTGAGGAATACCATAAATTAAATGATTGTGTTGGTGGAAGATAAGTTTGTAGATGTTTACATTGATGGGTTTTGAAAATTAAAAACCTTAAATCTTGGGTTGGAGGAGAGTTTGAGTGAATTTTGGGAAAGAAAAAATATGCACAACCGGACCGGTCCGTTTTTTTAGGAAATCGGTTCGATCCAGTTTTGACAGAAAAGTTGGAAAAGTTTTCTTGGATTAAAAAGGATTAAAGAGGAATTCGTTTTGGGGATAAATATTAGGGGATCCTAAATAGAGTTCGAGGACCTCTAAAAGAGTAAATGGGGGATGTATAAGTCCTGGGTAAGTGGGAAAGGTCCACGGTTTAAATTTAGGAATGTTTGGGATGAGTGACATTCGAGAAATTATTTAGCGGGTTCGTACATATATATTTATGCGTGTAGAGTATATATGCTGAGTATGTTTGAGTAATATTCTAAGGTACGAATAGGATCATATAAGAATATTAGATAGAGTGATAAGCTATTTGGATATAATGAACGTGAGAATTGTATCATAAGTGAGTAAATACTTATGGGATTAAAATAAGTTGTGTGTATACTTACCGATTAATATGAATTGATATATTCGGGATTATAGGTTGATGCCATGTGAGATAGGCGTGGATAGCCGAATATGATGATATATATATATATATGGGTATAGAGACAATACATATATGCTATGATTATGAATATATATATATATGTGTGAATGATATATTTATGTGAAGTATACCCCTCTAGTGCTATCATGGGAGGTTGGGCGATGTGGGTGAATGATACGACTAAGAATGTGTCCCAAAAGTGCGTACTTTATAGGCTCAAGTGCAAGCCTATCGCTTAAGTAATAATCCGATAAGTCACGTATCGATCCTCAGGGAAATAGGACAACAGAGTTGTGACGACGTTGGACAGACGAAGGAAACCTAACTTTGACTCTAAAGAGAAAGAAAAGATGATTGATTTTGAGAATGGACTACAACTAAATGCAATTTTGAAAATATTTATTTAATGCACCAAAGTATGAATGTAATGCAACTATTATAAATTACCTAAATTACTGATAGTGAATGACTTAAAACTTGAATTATATAATGAAGGAAACAGGACGGGAATACAATCCCTCAACCCTAGTGTATTGCAGGTATAAAACTAATCGTAAATTTAATTAATTAATTAGACCCAGAATTTAGTACTCCCAAGTATTACGTATATGAGGTTCAAGCCCGCACCATACTTAATCAGAGGACGAGTAAATCGGTACACGCGATAGCGACACTCGCATTGCATTCTAAAGCATCCCGGTTACCCAAAAGCAAACGAGATCCAAAGATCTACAATGGTTGTGTTGCTACGCAAGACGGTCGTAATAAATCATTAAATTCAGAGGATTAATTTTATACACATGCAACTAACACATCAGGTGGAGTTCATGCATTCTGACCCTTGTAAAACTAGCTGGACATGTTAAACTGAATGATGCATGAAATAATTACATTTCATGGAAAGAACTCATGATGAAATTAGATTGAAACATGCAAATAAGTATTTTGATCACATAAATTGGTTGAATTAAATGAGGAAAATAACCATGCAAGAATAATAATAAAAGGAATGAAACTTGGAATAAAACCTTGAAAACAAACCCAAAATGTATCAATCTTAAAGCAAATAATCCAAACTATGTTCCCAGGTGATCTTATACTTTTTCTATCTCTAAAACTCTGAAAAAACTATCAAGAACTTGCCTTTCTAAGTCGTTAGCCTCGCCAAAATACATTTTTTAATGAGTTGTAATTTTCTGGAACTCTTTGGACCAATCAGAATAAAGGAGGATTTTCGCGCATCAGGACCCCCGAACCGGTTCACAGGTAACCCGAACCGGTTCGATCCCAAACGTATTCTGCCTGAGTTTGGGAACTTTCACGGGTTTTAGGTGCCTTTTTGCACTTTTCAACACTTAGAATTTTTTCATGTTTTCTTCTTTTCTTCTTGGATTTTTTTTCTCAACTTCAATCGATCATAACTCTTCAACTGTACCTCGGATTTGGATGTCGTTTATTCCATGGTTCTTGTTGTTTCGATCTTCTCAAATTTCCATTTGACTCCAACTCCGGGATCCTACTATAGAATTACCAAAATGCCCTTGAACTTGCCTTCCTATCCTTTCTTTCATTGTTTCGATTTCTCTTTTGGTCCGTTTGCATAATTAACCTGTAAAACACATAGGAGAAACACGAAACACGAAATACTTGCCAACGAAGGTTATTCGTATAAATGTGAGTTGAATCCATATCGATTGCATCACTCAGTTCACAAATGTACCGAAATTAGGGGAATAAATTAACAATATTTATGCCCAATCAGTGAATCCCCTGGCTTGAGGAGCACGGTGAGTATATCCTCGGGTCATAGTCGCCCAGATATTGTATAGTGTGATTTTTATCAAGGGTGAAATGTGGTGGGTATGTTTTTATCTTGTTTTGGTGAGGAACTGTGACCACTTCCCATACGTTGTGATTTTGTTTTTACCAAGTTGGTGTGAGAGTCCGACGCTGGTACCTAGGATTATAATGTGAGTGATTCCATGGATGATGATAGCATTCTAGATACTGCATCTATTGAGTTATAGCTCTAAGGGGTGGTTATTATACTTATATAGTGTGTGATATATACGTATGGATATACTTGATGTGTATAGTATATCATAAATATATATAATAATGGACTAAAATAAGAAAAGAAATATGAATAAATTTCTGGACTATCGGGGAGTATAAAATCCAGAATAAAATATGTGATAAACGTATATAAAGATGAGAATATTATATATGAGATAAAAAACCCTAAAATTTAAATAGGGTAATAACTAGTGAAGGTTATTTAAAATAAAGGGTCATATGAGAAGTGAGAAATGATAATGTATAAGCTTGGGAGAACTCTTAGAATATTATATATACGCGGGTAGTTAAGATAGCGCATGGATGTTTACGATGGGTGAGATGATAGTTAGGCTGGGTAGCGTAACTAGGGTGTTTAAAATACAGGTGTTAGGTGTGTACAATTAGATGAAAGGTGAGGGGTATCTCATGTGAGTGCGAAACCAGTTTAAATATGGAGAGTACCATAATTTAGTATTAAAGTAAATTAAGCACTTGCTAAAATATTTTCAAAACCCGGGCTCTGAATAGTATCTATTTTTATTTTTTCTTCTTCTTTGTATACTTTTTAGGTGTCCAGACATTGGGACACCTGGATGACTATTCCTTCGAGTCGAACGTGTTACCGCAGCTGTGGATGTTGGCAGGAGATTATTTTAGACGTTTCTATCCTTGTGATCTAGATAGGAGGTACTATTGTAATTATTGGGCATGTTGCCCAACTGATGTCATTTATTTTATTTATAGGGATTTTATTTTACGCGCATTCGATTTGGTTGTAATATATGTTTACCAAGAGTTATCTGCTACTTATTAATTTATTCCATTTGTTGATTATATTCCTGTGTGCACTTAGTTTAAAAATATTAGCAAGTTTAAAATTTGAAATAGGTTATTAGTAATAAAATTGGTTTTCAACAGTGATGCTTAGAATGAAACCACATGTGATTCCTGTTTAATTTGGTATAGGATTGATCACCCAGTATTTTATTAAGCAGGGTGTCACACACCGGAGGATGGGTGAGGTATCTCTTGATTAGGTCAAAGTTTTATTAGCAGGCCTCATTTTGGACTTTAGTTGAATACTTTCAGAGATGTTTAAAAACGGGTTCGTAAATAGAAATCAGTTGGATGATGAACCGACTAATGTATTGTAGTTTATACAGGAATCCTCTCAATTCCTTCTCTGTTTGTGGTACTGGCATATTAAGTATGGATATCAGCTTGGCTGGGTCTACTTTGATTCCCTTCTCACTGACCATGAATCCTAAGAATTTTCCTTTTGTGATGCCAAAAACACATTTATGTGGATTAAGTTGCATCTAGTATTGCCGCAGTCATTTGAAGAACTTTTGGAGGGAGCTCGAGTATAAGACTTAATTATCATATCATCTATGTAGACTTTAACCTCCTTATGAATAAGTTTCCGTAGGATGGTGTTGCAGCCTTTTTGTAGGTAGCCCCGACGTTCTTGAGTCCGAATGGCATGAAAGTATAACAAAAGGTTCCCCATGGGGTGATGAAAGAAATTTTCTCTTGATGGTCAGGGTACATCTTGATCTGGTTATATCAAGTAAATTCATCAACTTAGGACTTGAGGGAATGACTAGCCGTGTTGTCCATGATCATGTCAATGTTGGGCAATGGGTAATTACCTTTTAGGGATGCTTTATTCAAATCCCGATGGTCGATGGGGACGATATTAGAGAGCCATATAGGATATTTGACTATGCGAATGAAATCCGTGTTCATCTGTTTGACCACTTTTTCTTTGACTTTGAGCAACCATTCGATGTGGAGCTTCCTTAGCCTCGGTTTGACCGGCTTGCATTTTGGGAATGTCGGGATCTCATGTTAAGCTATTTTTATGTCAATATCGGGCATATCATCATAGGACCATGCGAAGACATCCATGAATTCTTTCAGTAGTTCTTCAAATTGTGCATGCTCATGATCGTTATGGGTGGAACCTATCCTAATCTCACGCTGATGGCTACTATAATCGAGATTAATAACAATAGTTTCATCGTCATTAATTTGAATAAAATTATGTCATTTGTTATTCTCTTTATTAAATGTGAGTCGCATAAATGTGAGTTAAATCCATATCGATTGCATCACTCGGGTTCACAAATGTACCGAAATTAGGGAAATAAATATACAATATTTATGACTAATCAAACTCCCCTAACTTAGAACTTTGCGTGTCCCGAGCAATGTAAAAGAGAAAGAATAAAGTCACAACTCTTCTAAAAATATTATTGGGATAGAATAAATTTTTCACGGGCAAGCGATTGCATTTAGCGTATGCAACAAGCCGTTAAACCCCTAGGTTGCCCTAGTAGGACGAGTGGTGTCTCGTGGGGGTTTGCAGTGAATATACCCATAAAATTCGACTCAAAGAAAATTCAAAACACGCAAAAATTGTATAATTCCAACTTTTTCGAAAAATAGTCATCATTAATTCATGTTCAAGAGTCTCAAATCATAGTGCATGTGTGTGAAGCCAAAAATTTAACCGCAAATTTCCACCGATTGAACATTACGTTACTTATCCGAAAGTTCATTTTGATTTCAAAATCTCACGAAATGCTCTCTCAAACAAATCACTCGGAATGTGGCTATTCTCTCGATATGCGTGATATAAAGAGTAAATATATTGGAACCAAGTTCACGAATGTAAGTAGAAAGATGTAATTTTAGGGTAATTTGATCTCATCAAGGAATACGGTTTGAAAGAGGGGAACATTGCATCTAATTCACGTTTGTTGATCTCTCTTATTATCCTTTTGTATCTTAGCTCTCCACGCGGTAACCAATTTTGCAATTTGGACTCGGTTAGGAATTTTTAGAGTTATATGGTGTATTGAGTAAAATTAGAAAAGGTTAAGAATTTCGGAATTGGAAAATTTTGCTTATGATGCCCGTTAGTGCTTTTCCGGGCTTTTGCTCATTTTCTTTTTCTTTTTTTTTCCTTTTTATTTTTATGCTTTTCTTATTTTTCTTTTTCTTGCTATTTTTGTTGAGAAATTCTATTCTTTTTCTTGCCCATTTTTGTTGCACTTTTTGGACTCAAATTCTGAATTTTTCCATTTTTCACAATTTCGGGCTATTTGGGTTTTTCGGGTTACCAAACGAAAAGGACAAATTTTTATTCGGCTCAAAATGAGTTACAAAAGGAATGATTTTTCACAACTTTTTATGGCCAATATTTTTGGGTAACAAACGATGGCCTACTTCATTGTCCAAAATATTAATTGCGTTGCCATATGCATTTCAAGATGAATTTAATTTAGAGATTTCTTCGGCACGTTTTTCAAGGCAATATCACACACATTTCTCAAAACCGATGAAAGTGAAAGACTTGAGATCCTCGACGACTTATTAGACCACTGAAAATAACTTTGAGTTAACAATTAACTCGGTTTGATTTATAAATTTCACAAAAATGAGAGGCTCGAATCTCACCGGGGTTATTAATCTCCACAATCATTCGTTAAGTCGTCAATTTTCGCACAATTTCCATTTGTGGTCAATTTCGGCTTTATGTATTGAGTTTTTATAATTTGAGACTTTAAACCGAATCTTAATGATAGGAACGACGGGGGAGAGTCTATCTTAGATTTTGCGATGACTTGTGATTTTGTACTAGTAAATACATGTTTTAAAAAGAGGCTTGAACACTTAATAACTTATAAAAGTGGAACGCACAAGAGCCAAATAAATTTTTTCATTATTAGAAAAGGAGACCGATTAACGTGTAAAGATTGTAAGGTTATCCCGGGAGAGAGCTTAACCTCACAACATAGGATAATGGTGTTGGATATAAATATTAAAAATCAATCACGAGTGCGAAAAGTGAAGATTAACCTACGAACTAGGTGGTGGAACTTAAAAGGAGAGAAATTAGAACTATTTAAAGATAAATTATTAAATGAAGCAACATGGAATACTGAAGAAGAGACTAACATAATGTGGAATAAGATGGCCACATGCATTAGGAGAACATCAAAAGAAATTCTTGGAGAATCAAAAGGCAAGGGGCCACAGTCTAAAGAAACTTGGTGGTGGAATGAAGAAGTACAAAATATAGTAAAAATTAAAAGGGAGTGCTTTAAAACATGGCAAACAAATAGAAATGAAGAAAATTTTGAGAAATATAAATGGGCTAAAAAGGAAGTTAAAAAAGTGGTAAGAGATGCTAAGTTAAAAGCGTATGATGATCTTTATACAAAATTAGGTACACAAGAAGGGGAAAAAAGTATTTATAAGCTTGCTAAACTTAGGGACAGGGAAACAAAAGATTTTAATAACGTTAAGTGTATCAAATGTGATGATTTGAGAGTCCTAGTCAAAGATGATGAAATTATGGAAAAACGAGAAAACTTCTTTGAGAGGTTATTAAATGGAGATAATGGGAGTAGATTAGATATAGAGGAACTTAGGGAGACTCGAGAAAATATATTTTTTTTGCAGAATTAGGACAACAGAGGTCAGGATTGCTCTAAAAAAGATGAAAATAGGGAAGGCTTTAGGACCAGATGGTATCCCTATTGAGGTTTGGAAGTGCTTAGGGGAGGATGGAGTATCATGGCTTACAAAATTATTCAATTGAATTTTAATGACTAATAGGATGCCCGATGAATGGAGAAAAAGTATTTTAGTACCCATTTATAAAAATAAAGAGGACATGCAAAGTTGTTTAAATTATCCTGGTATTAAGTTAATGAGTCATACAATGAAACTTTGGGAGAGAGTGATTGAATATAGATTGAGATTAAAGACAACAGTATCTGAGAATCAATTTGGGTTTATACCTGGGAGGTCAACAATGGAAGCAATCTATTTATTGATGAGATTAATGGAGAGGTATAGGGAGAAAAAGAAGGATCTTCATATGATTTTTATAGATTTGGAGAAGGCGTATGATAGGATACCCAGAGATATAATATGGTGGGTTATACATAAAAGAGGAGTGAATCGCAGATATATTGATGTGATCAAGGATATGTATGATGGGACGATGACTACAATAAGAACATCAGCCGGAGAAAGTAGTGAATTTTCAATTACGATAGGTCTACACCAAGGTTCAGAATTAAGTTCTTATTTCTTTGCGCTTGTTATGGATGAGTTGACTGGACAAATACAAAATGAGGTGCCATGGTGTATGCTATTTGCAGATGATATTGTTTTAGTGGATGAGACTAAGATAAGGATTAATGCTAGGTTGGAATTGTGGAGAGAAACTTTAGAAACAAGAGGATTTAAAATAAGCAGAACTAAAACAGAATATGTGGAGTGCAATTTTAGTAGTAATAGGAGGGCAAATAGAGATGTGGTGAAATTGGAGGGTAAAGAGATACCTAGAAATGATCATTTTCGTTATTTAGGATCAATTATCCAAAAAGATGGAGATATTAGTGATGATGTTACTCATAGGATTAGAGCACGCTCGGTTAAATGGAAAAGTGCTACCGACGTTTTGTGTGATAGGCGTATACCTTTGAAGTTAAAAGGTAAATATTATAGGACAGCCATTAGACCCGCCATGTTATATGGGACAGAGTGTTGGGCAACCAAGAAACAAAATGTGCAAAAAATGAGTGTGACGGAGATGCGAATGCTAAGATGGATTTGTGGTAAAACTCGAAAGGATAAAATTAAAAATGAACAAATTCATGAAATGGTAAAAAGTAGCTCCTATAGAAGATAAATTGAGAGAAAATCGACTTAGATGGTTTGGACACGTCAAGCGTAGACCAATGGATGCTCCTGTAAGGAAGAGTGATTTAGTTAGTATTGATGGTAACACAAGGGGTAGAGGTGGGCCTAAATTGACTTGGTGGGATATTATAAAAAAGGACACGATGTCATGTGGTTTAACTAAAGATATTTCACTGGACAGAATGAAATGGAAAAATAGGATTCATGTAGCCGACCCCAAATAATTGGGAAAAGGCTTTGTTGAGTTGAGTTGAAGAAAAATATTTTTGGATTTTTTTCAACATTTTATGATTTTTTTGGGGCATTTTTGAAAATTTGTGAAGTTTTAGAAATACGCACTTGTGACCCCCCTGATGATGCTAAGATTTAGCACCACTGGATAAGTGATAATAAGCTCAATCAGTAGCATCCATGGCAGCCATAGAGATGTATAAGTGTATAAGTATGTAGAAGGGGATGAGTATAAGAGGAAATAAGACTGATGTATAGTGGTTCAGCCAAATTGGCCTACATCCACTGTGAGTGTGTGATCCACTAAGTATGGGCACTAATGGCCTTGAATACAATGCTCATAACCCTCTTTCTCTCTATTGTATATATAAGCAGAGTTTTTGCTAGGGCTATAGTTAATTGATCGATCCCCTGTAGGGTTGTAGGTGACAAGTATATATAGGTCTTGGGGGGAGTAGTGTACCCCCCAAGTATGCATGGTGCATGTGAATCATGATCTAGCCAATCCCCTGTGGACACCTGTAGATGCCAAATGATGACATAATATTCCCTCACGTGAGGGTGTGATTTTGTTATAACGGTCTCCCCTGTGCCATGTGAGCCTCACGCGCACTGTTCCACGCGTCTCCCAAACCACGCGCTGTGATGATGTCACCCTCGGCCTATGAGATGAGGCCGAGGGCAAAGTTCCTTCGAGTAGTGAGTCTGGCCCAATTCTGGCCTCGTACTGTCGGCCCCTCGTAGGGTCGTCTGAAGCGTGATGAAGGGTCGGCCCTTCGTAGGGTCGGCTGGAGCCTGGCGAAAGGTCGGCCCCTCTGAGGGGTCGTATGGAGTCTGGTGGAGGGGTTGGCCCCTCATAGGGTTGTCTGGAGCCTGATGAAGGGTCGGCCCCTGAGGGGTCATCCGTTTGGAGGTAATCCTCAGCCAGGCCGAGGATATAACGGGTATATCAATCACCCCCAGCCCTTAGCCATAGGTGCTGTTGAGATGGCTGAGGGATAGTGTTGTAATTGAGATGCGTGTATGATCAGTTAGGTGAGTGACACCTGGGCAGATACTCATTGCTATTCCAGTTTCCACGGCATGGCGGCTACACACTTTGCTTGGGGCCTTGCACCCTAATGATGCCTTCCTCGTGGGTTGTGTCCTGCCTTGGTCAATGGACCCACTCATTACTAAGGTATTTAAGAGATTTTTGAACTCTCTCTCTCTTCTTCTTCTATTTCACGCCCAAGCCTTCTTTCTCTATCCTTTTACCAGTTTTCATCGTCTTTTCTGCAGCCTTCAATCCTTCAAGCTTAGCGACTTGGGCAGTTCTTGCTCTCTCTTTATCAGGTAATCCTTCAGCGCTCTCTTTTTCCTTCATTTCTGTTTTCTTTTTAGGCTCGTAGGGCTACATTTTCCTTGGGTTATCTCATAGCTTTTTCCGGTGTCTTCTCCGACAACTGTACCCTGAATGTTCTTGAGTGTTCTTGAGTGAAAACCATCAATTCCCTTTTTAATTCAAAAGTATAACTTGGTCAACTGCAAACTTGTTTGTAGTTAAGTTCCCCTAATTTCTCCAAGTGTAGGGTCTTCCCTTTTAATGCTTAGGAAGCTTTATAGTTTAGCGTCTGAGTTCCCATCCTTGAGAGAGAAGCTCTTTGCAGAGATCAGACGAGTGGAGGAAGAGGAAGAGAGGAGATGAGGGGCCGACCCTAATTGGGTACGACCCATTTTTCCCATTCCTCTTGCCATAATAAAACCATTTGAACCGTCTGAGTCTTGTGGGTCGTCCCATCATCCAGCCGAGTGTCATTCAAGTGAGATGGACGAGAGAGCGTCATCACCAACTGGCGCTGGACCTTCGGGGAGAAAAGAGACATCTGACCTAGGCTCAGGCCGAGATACTGAGGGTATGGTTCCCTCCGAGGCTGTCCCTGTGACAACCCTATCTCCCCATGCCTTTCAGATGGCCTTCCCTCAGGGGCCTCTGGAAGATGATGAGGCCGAGGGAGAGGGGAATGAGGACGAGGGCGATGATATAGATGACCAAATTGATACCTCCCATGCCTCGTCCTATATCTCATCTGTTAGGGATCGCGACCTCTTGATATGGAGGCATGCCTATGGAGTGCCCCCCAGCATAACTATGAGGGTTCCCTCTGAGTCTGAGAGGGTTTTTGATTATGAAGAGGGAGAGGTTGCAATTTATGAGCAAATGTTCAAGGTAGGAGTCAGATTCCCTCTGCATCCTGCCATCGTAGATATCCTGTCTGCCCTTGGTATTGCCCCCTCTCAACTTCCTCCCAACTCTTGGAGGACGATCCTGGGCTATATCTCTTTGTGGAAGAATGATTTCACCGATGAGCCCTCGGCCGACCTATTCTTGGGCTACTACAATATCACCTCCTCGTCCAAACAGCCTGGATACTATCATCTGGGGGCGAGGAGGTCTGAGAAGAAACTCCTCCATGTGGCGCAAACTTCCAACCACGATTGGAAAAAGAGATTCTTCTTTATCTTTGGGGAGTGGGAGTTCACCGTCGATGGTCCGAGGGTCCCCTGAAGATGGTCTAACCCCTCTATGAAGTCCAGGTTAGACCCTAGACTTAGTCTGGAGGATAAGGACATCATTGAATATCTGAGGGGACGAGGGAGAGAGGGTGAACTTCCAAAATTCGAAGACCTGATGACCCCCCGGTTCCTTAAAGAAGCTGGTCTGAGGGTCGGCCCTCTGACAGAACTATGTGAGTTATACTGAACATTTTCCATTCTTTACTTACTGAAGTGTTTCCTCTTTATCTCTGCATTTTTCTGACGTGTCGTCCTCTTATCAGGTCGTCCTGCAGGTATATCATACTATCTTTGGGAAATGACTGCTCCTAGCTTATTGTCAGGCTTGGCAAAGAAGAAAGGAAAGGAGCCTCAGCAGGCTCCGAGGAAGACGAGGGCCGCTGGGCTGACAATGGTGGAGCCGACCGCTGATAGCCATAAAAGAAAGGAGCCTGAGGTCGCTGTTAACCCTCGGCCAGATGCTCGGACAAGGGCCAGGGTCGAAGCATCTGAGGGGACGGCCTCTTCATCCAACATGGGGGTCTTCTGGTCTCAAAACCTGACACATCTGAGGGCCGAGCCCTCATCACTCATAGCAAACTTGAGGGCAGCCAATGCCTCAATGTTCTCTGCACCCTCGGCCTCTGACTACGAGTTCCTGTCGAAGATGCCTCCTGCCAAAGTGTACGACTATGATCTGCATGCCCTTGCACAGGTAATGGTCTTGACCCACTTCTTTTAATTTCATTCTTTCACCGACTGTTTCCTCGACCTCTTGACATGTGTTTATTTTTCTTGTGCAGTCTGTGTGTACCTTCACCTCGGTAAAAAAATGGATGGCTGATAACCAAGCAAAGTTCCATGAAGTCGAGAGGGCTATCCAATATGAGGCAGATCTTCAATCGGAGCTTGACACTGCAAGGGATGAGTTGGAAAGTACCAGGACTGAGCATGCAAGGATCCTGAATGAGCTAACAAGGCAGCACGACGAGGACATTAAGGCCAGGGACTTACTTCTCAAGGAAAAGGACGAGGCCTTGACCAACATGGAGGCCAAGTACAAGACTGATCTTGAAGCAGCCACCAAAAAAGCCGAGGCTGATTCTGTTGAGGCTTATAAGATTTCTGACGAGTTTCAAGGCTTTGGCCTTGAATACTTGGAGAGAGGAATCAGGACTGCCTGCCGGTGGGTCGTCCTCATGTTTGGTGACGTTGTCTCCTCGGTCTGCCCTTCGCTTGAAGCAGTCCGACTGGACGACCCTATGATTGCCGAGGCTCTGACTTATGTATAATCTCAAGTGCAGGTTGAGGGGATCGGCACATCTGAGGATCAGCCGGCCATGGTCATTGAGGAAACCCCTTTGGTGGATGTTGAGGCTCTGCCCTCCAATATTGTCCCATAGGGTGGCTGTCTGTAGCCCATACCCTCTTAGTGTAATCAACATTTTTGTACTTTACTTCCAGAACACTAAACATTTTGTATAACTGGCATTTCGTTAATACTATCGTCTTCTTTACTGTCTTCCATATTTTCTTTTTGTATGGTTTGCTGTCTTTGTTAATGCCACTAACATCTGCCTCGTCTTTCTTGAGGGTGAACAAGGGGTGATCCTCAGCGTTGGCCCTCATTATAGCTGAGGAGTCAAATTACCAAACTGGTTTTTAATAAAGTTTTCCCTCGTCTTTCTTGAGGATAGTGGTGGGGTCGTCACCTCCACTGGCCCTCATTATAGCCGAGGGATCAGGTTACCAAATTAATGATTTTAATGAAGTTTTCCCTCGTCTTTCTTGAGGACAGTGGTGGGGTCGTCCCCTCCACCGGCCCTCATTATAGCCGAGGGATAAACTTTCCAAATTAATGGATTTAATAAGCTCTTCCCTCGTCTTTCTTGAGGACAGTGGTGGGGTCGTCCCCCCCACTGGCCCTCATTATAGCCGAGGGATCAACTTTCCAAATTAATGGATTTAATAAGCTCTTCCCTCGTCTTTCTTGAGGACAGTGGTGGGGTCGTCCCCTCTACTGGCCCTTATTATAGCCGAGGTATCAACTTACCAAATTAATAGTTTTTTACAAAGTCTTCCCTCATCTTTCTTGAGGACAGTGGTGGGGTCGTCCCCTCCACTGGTCCCCATTATAGCCGAGGGATCAACTTACCAATTTAATGGTTTTTAAGTCTTCCCTCGTCTTTCTTGAGGACAGTGGTGGGGTCGTCCCCTCCACTGGTCCCCATTGTAGCCGAGTGATCAACTTACCAATTTAATGGTTTTTAACAAAGTCTTCCCTCGTCTTTTTTAGGACAGTGATGGGGTCGTCCCCTCCACTGGCCCTCATTATAGCCGAGGGATCAGCTTACCAATTTAATGGTTTTTAACAAAGTCTTCCCTCGTCTTTTTTGAGGACAGTGGTGGGGTCGTCCCCTCCACTGGCCCTCATTATAGCCGAGGGTGGTTCTCTGTAGATATTTCCATGCGTGCTAGAGCTGATAACCACAGGATGAGGGGAAACACTGATATTTCTCATTAATTTTCAAAGTGTTCTGTTCGAGCAATTCTTATTACAATTATGGTCTATCAAGACCTTACAACACTACTGATAGTATTTCTTCAAATGATCTGCATTCTAGGGGTTGGAAAAAGGTTCCCCCTATAGGTTTTCTAGTCTGTAGGTCCCAGGGACGACTTCATCGATGACCCTATATGGTCCATGCCAATTAGGATGAAGCTTGTTGGGCTTTTGCCAAGTCTTCTTGAGGACCAAGTTCCCCACTGCGATAGGCCTCTGTTTCACCCTCTGATTGTAGAACCTTGCGGTCCTCTGTTGGTAGGCGGCCTTCCTTATCTCAGCATCTTCCCTTCTTTCCTCAATCAGGTCCAAGTCGAGTCTCCTCTCTTTCGCATTTTTCTGAGGGTCATACACTTGGACTTTATGCGTAGGAAACTCAATCTCGGTGGGGATGACGGCTTCTGATCCATAAGCTAGCATGAATGGGGTCTCTCTGGTAGAGGTCCTCACTGTCGTCCTGTATGCCCATAGCACGGCATATAACTCCTCGACCCATCTTACTTTTGCCTCCTCAAGCCTCTTCTTGATTCCATCTAGGATTATCCATTTGTAACTTCTGTTTGCCCATTGGCCCGAGGTCGGCCAGGGGTGGAGAAAAATTATTTGATACTCACCCTTTCACAGTACTTATGTAGAGAGGCATTCTTGAACTGAGTCCCGTTATCCAAGATGAGGGTGTTGGGGAGACCATACCTGTAAATAATATTTTTCCAGATGAACTGGAAGGTCTTCTGCTCGTTGATCGTCACCATCGGCTCCGCTTCCACCCATTTTGAAAAATAGTCAATGGCTACGATGAGGAATCGATAGTTATTGATGGCCCTAGGTAAGGGTCCTACTAGGTCAATTCCTCACACTGCAAATGGCCATGGGGATGTAATGGAAGTAAGAGGCTAATGGGGTTGGTGAGGGATGGTGGCAAATCTTTGACATTTGTCACACTTTTCTACATATGCCGCTGCGTCTTTCCCCAAGGTCGGCCACCAGTACCCCTGGGTGATCACCCTCTTTGCTAAGAATCTGCCCCCGATGTGGCTTGATCACGATCCTTCGTGCACATATTTCAAAATTGAAGGGACTTCTGAGGGATGCGCAGACCTAAGTAAGGGGAGTAAAAACCCCTTTTTGTACAAGGTGTCTTCGATGACAGTGAATTTTGCAGCCCTGTGCCTCAGCTTCTTCCTTTCTTGCCTTGCTTCTGGCATCTCACCCTCTTTAATGTATCTGATCAGAGGGTCCATCCACGAAGCTTCCTGAGAAACATTTAGGCAATTGCCAAGTGTTCCCTCGGCGTCTTCAATAGTTAGCTGAAGCAAAATTTCTACTGGGACCGTCCTCCTGATGTCTGTCCTAGTTGTAGAGGCAAACCTCGCAAGGGCATCAGCATGACCATTGTCGAGCCTAGGTATCCTCTTTAATTTCACTTCTCTAAATCCCTTCAGTAGTGACCTCACCTTCTCAAGTTACCTAGCCATCCTCTCATCCTTAGCCTCGTAAGCTCCTAGTATCTGATACACTAATAGCCTTGAATCACTATGGACCAAAATCTGGCCGACACTAAGAGACTTGGCCAAGGAGAGGCCTGCTACTAAGGCCTCATATTCAGCCTCATTGTTGGAGGCTTTGAAGTTGAACCTCAGGGCGTACTCAATATCTGTGCCGTCGGGTGCTGATACTATTAACCCCGCTCCGCTCCCACTTTCGCAAGAGGACCCGTCGACGAAGAGACTCCACACGGTGAATTCTTCTGAGAAACTTCCCTCGTAGAGGGATCCCTATCTAAAGATGTATCTTCCCTCTTCGTTTTCAGCTGTTTCCCTTCTAGCGGTGCTTGTCTCAGCCCTATCTGCGGGTGTGTCAGTGGGTCTATCTTGTTGTGTATCGGTCTTCCCGAGGGCCTCACCCTCGGCTTCGTCATCTTCCCAAGTGAACTCAGCCACGAAGTCTGCCAATGCCTGCCCCTTAATGGCTGTCCTAGGCTGATACACAATGTCAAACTCCCCCAGCTCTATAGCCCAAGCCATCAACCTACCCGATTTTTTTGGCTTGTGTAGGACCTGCCTAAGAGGAGAGTCGGTGAGGATGACCATTGTATGGGACTAGAAGTACGGCTTCATCTTCCTCGAGGCATGGATCAAGGCGTAGGACAACTTCTCCATCCTCGGGTATCTTTGCTCTGCCTCCTGGAGTGCCTTGCTGTTAAAATACACAAGCGTCTGTATCCCGTCTTCATCTCTCACAATGGCTGCACTGATGGCCGACTCTGAGACGACGAGGTACACATAAAGTCGTTCACCCTGCTCGGGCCATGACAGCAGCAAGGGAGACCCCAAGTATGACTTTAGGTCCCTGAAAGCCTCATCACACTCTTCGCTCCATTCGAAGGTCTTCCTAAGGATCTTGAAGAATGGAAAACACTTGTCTGTGGCTTTAGACACGAACCTGTTCAAGGCAGCAACTCTCCCTGTGAGTCTCTGAACCTCTTTAATGGACTTGGGGGTCTTCATCTCAACAAGGGCCTTTATCTTTTCAGGATTGGCCTCGATGCCTCTTTGGTTGATAATGAACCCCAAGAACTTCCCTGCTCCGACCCCGAAGACACACTTGGCCGGATTAAGCTTCATCTGGTATTTGCCCATCGCATTAAAGGTCCTCTCCAGGTCTACCACATGATCCTCTGCCTTCAGACTCTTAGTCAGCATGTCGTCTACGTAGACCTCCATAGACTTCCCAATTTGGTCTTCAAACATTTTATTTACGAGGTGCTGGTACGTTGCCCCCGCATTTTTTAGGCCAAAGGGCATGACCCTGTAACAGTATGTCCCCTTGTCAGTGATGAAGGCTGCCCTCTCCAAGTCTTCAGGGTTCATGAAAATCTGGTTATACTCTGAGTAGGCATCCATGAAACTCATGAGCTCATGGCCTGCGGTAGCGTCTACCATCTGGTCGATGCGGGGGAGAGGGAAGCTGTATTTGGGACAATGCTTATTAAGGTCTGTGAAGTCCACGCACATTCTCCACTTGCCGTTGGCCTTTGGGACAATGACTGCATTGGACAGCCATTCAGGGTAGATGACCTCTCTGATAAATTCAGCGTCTTCTAATTTTTTGACCTCGTCCCTGATGACCTCATATTTTTCTCTGGAGTAAATTCTCCTCTTCTTCTTCACCGGCTTAGCTCCCTCTATCACATTGAGCTTGTGGTACATGATTTCAGGGTCAATCCCCGGCATATCTACATGACTCCATGCGAAGACGCTTCGCCTTCTCCTCAACAGTTTAACGAGGCCTTCCTTGATATTGGGCTTCAGAGACTTGCCGACTTGGACGGTTTTTTCCGTGTCATCCTCGTCGAGGATGATGGATTCTACCTCTTTCGCGGCCTCCCCTTTCTTTAGCTTCGTCTCATCTCTGGGGTCTAGGGTATCAATATTGTAAGTGGTCGTAGCCCTCTTGAGTGTCTCCTTTTCTTCAGAGGAGTTCTAGTAACATTCTCGCGCTGTCGTCTGGTCTCCCTGAACTTCCCCCACCCCGTAAGGGGTAGGAAATTTGATCATCTGATGGACCATAGACGGCACAGCTTCAAACCTCAAGAGGACCACACGCCCCAGTATGATGTTGTAGGACGAAAACACCTGCTCATCCATCACAAAGAAACTGACCTTCTTGGTGATCCATCTCGGCCACTCGTCCCCCATCCTCACATCGGCCTCATATACCCCAAGGGGATGAACCTTTTCCCCACTGAACCCAATCAATGGATGATGGTAGGGGACGAGTCTAGCACGGCTGAGACCCAAGGCTTTGAAGCATGGATAAAACATCACGTCTGCAGAGCTACCCCCATCTACCAAGATCCTCGGCACCTCGCATCCGTGCACCCTGGTAGTGATGACGAGAGGGTCATCATGTGGGGCTAAGAGGCCTTTGAAGTCCATTCTTGAAAACCCCACTATCAGTGTGTCCATATCAACCTTCTTCCTCTTTTCTGACTTGACCTCCAGGGAGGTTGCGTGTACCGTCTTCGTCACTGCCTTGGCCTCAGCCACATGGGCCTTCCTATCGGTGTCCTCAGACCCTCCTCCTGCAAGACCCCCGGATATCATTCCTACTCCGAGCGAGATCATATTAAGCCTCTTGATAGGGCCGTGGTCGTCTCTCGGTGGGAGGTCAGGGTCGTCCTCATCATTAGAAGGGTCGTCCCCTTTTTTTTGAGAACCTTCTTTACATGCATCACCTCGCTTCTTTCTGGGGTCGACCCCTCGGCCCCTCTTGAAGGCGCCTTTGTCGAAGTACTTTCTGAGCTTACCTTCCTTCAACATCTTCTCAATCTCATCTTTCAGAGCAAAGCATTTGTCCATTTCGTGGCCGTGGTCTTGGTGAAATTCACACCATAGGTTCTTATTCCTCTTGCCGGGGGGTGCCCTCAGCTTCTCAGGCCACTTCAGGGACCGGTCGCTCTTTATCTCATTGAGAATCTGTTCACAGCTGATCGTCAGAGGGGTGTACCCAGCGAACTTGTCATCCGTGGACCTCTTCTTCCCCTCTTTGTTCTTCTTAGGGTATTTCCCCCCACTAGCACCTCCTTTTTCATCTTCATATTTTGCAGCCATCGCCTCTTAGGCGTTCATCACCTTTCCTGCTGTCGACAGCAATTCATCCATCGTCCTCGGAGGGTCTTTAGCAAGCTTCCATAACAGCTTCCACTTTTGGAGTCCTCCAATCAGGGCTGTCATAGCTATGCTCTCCTCATAGTCTTCCACCTCCAGCTTCTCCTCATTGAATCTGGCTATGTAGTCCCTCAGACTCTCACTCTTCCCCTGCTTAACATAGAGCAGGTGGGTGGTCTTCTTCCGTAGCCTCACCCCAAAGCAGAAGTTATGGTTGAACAGGTTTTCCAGCTGCTTAAAGTTTTCAATGGAATTTTTTGGAAGAGACGTGTACCAGACATGCGCAGCCCCTGTCAGGGTACCAGAGAAGGCACGACACCTCATCTCATCTGAGATAGAGTATATGTCTGCTGCTGACTGGTACATCTCCACGTGGTGGATGGGGTTGGTGCTCCCGTCATATCTTGGGGTGACCACAGGTGGCTTGAACTTTGATGGCGTGGGGAAGTTGACTATCTTTGCCACAAAGGGTGAGCCTATGGTGTATCCCCTCTGAAGAGGGTCCCGGCTCTTCAGTATATCACCGATCTTATCCTTTAACCGCTGGATTGAGTCATTCCAGGGCCTCACAGGGTCGTCCTGGGCGATGTTATCCCCAGCCGCCTTTCTGAGGTGGACGGAGGGTTCTGCTGCAGCAGGCCTGTGTCGGCAGATCACTTCCCTTTGGCCGTCATCTCGTCCTTGGGGTCGGCCATCTGCTGCCTCCCTCCTGGACCTCGCAGTACTTCTTGGTCTGGATAATTTTTCTCGCAGGTCATTTACTGGGCCTAGCCTCTCAAAGGCCGACCCCCTGATCAAGCGATCAAAAGCAGAGCCTCTCGGGCGATCATCAAGGTTTGGTCTCACGCACTTTCCTCTACTATCCTGGAGAGGTCATACAGTATTGTTGGAGACCTCATATTGTTCCCAGCATTCTACTGGGGCCTCCTCTCCCTCCGAATCGTCATACCTGTCCTCAGGGCATGGGTTTCCTTGCCTCCCCAGGCGTAGACGCTGGGGGTCAGCAACATCCCTACGCCGCTGAGGGGGTGGCAGGTCTTTGCGTGGTGCCTGGGGTGGTCCCCTGGCCTCATGCTGCCCTGGAGCTGCTGCCGGAGTAATCATCTCAGGTGAAACCCTTGGTGCTCTTAGTATGTTCTGGCTTAGAGCTGTGAACTGCTCCTGCATCATCCGCTGGCTTACTGACAGAGACTTTAGGGCTGTCGCCACATCAGCCATCTCAGACTGAGGCGGCGGCTGACTGGAACTGGGTCTTCCCCCATCATCCGGCGGGGGAAGTGGTGGTGGTGGCATCTCAGGTGCCATGTGCTTGAGCTATGAAAAGTTGAACCGAAGAAAAGACTGGTGAGCTTGGGAACCTTAGTGGGTCTCTTTCAATGGTGAAACACCTCCTCCCAGGGGGAGTGTTGGTTCACCACCAGAGTGCCCAGTGAGGTCAAGCTGTACAAAGGAAGAGATGTCTTCTCGTTCCCACAGACGGCTCCAAACTGATGATGCTAAGATTTAGCACCACCGGATAAGTGATAATAAGCTCAATCAGTAGCAGCCATGGCAACCATAGAGATGTATAAGTGTATAAGTATGTAGAAGGGGATGAGTATAAGAGGAAATGAGACTGATGTATAGTGGTTCAGCCAAATTGGACTACATCCACTGTGAGTGTGTGATCCACTAAGTATGGGCACTAATGGCCTTGGATACAATGCTCATAACCCTCTCTCTCTATACTGTGTGTATAAGCAGAGTTTTTGCTAGGGCTATAGTTAATTGATCGATCCCCTGTAGGGTTGTAGGTGACAAGTATATATAGGTCTTGGGGGGAGTAGTGTACCCCCCAAGTATGCATGGTGCATGTGAATCATGATCTAGCCAATCCCCTTTGGACACCTGTAGATGCCAAATGATGACATAATATTTCCTCACGTGAGGGTGTGATTTTGTTATAACGGTCTCCCCTGTGCCATGTGAGCCTCATGCGCACTGTTCCACGCGTCTCCCAAACCACGCACTGTGATGATGTCACCCTCGGCCTATGAGCTGAGGCCGAGGGCAAAGTTCCTTCCAGTAGTGAGTCTGGCCCAATTCTGGCCTCGTACTGTCGGCCCCTCGTAGGGTCGTCTGAAGCGTGATGAAGGGTCGGCCCCTCGTAGGGTCAGCTGGAGCTTGGCGAAAGGTCGGCCCCTCTGAGGGGTCGTATGGAGTTTGGTGGAGGGGTCGGCCCCTCATAGGGTCGTCTGGAGCCTGATGAAGGGTCGGCCCCTGAGGGGTCATCCGTTTGGAGGTAATCCTCAGCCAGGCCGAGGATATAACGGGTATATCACCCCCCAAAAAAAACTTAGACTTTTGCATTGTTCTCAAGCAAAAAGGACTAAAATCTAATTCAAAGCGAACGAAAAGTGCGTAAAAATAAAATAAACAAATTAAAATAAAAGTGCATCCTTATATTATTACAAAGTAGAAGCATGTGTTACATAAGAGACGGGAGAGCATACAACTAACGATTTTAAATCCACTTATGACACACATAACGAACAAACATATCAAAACAGTCATAGGCTTCATTGGGGAGGAGGATGTGAGGGCCCGGGTGCGCTCGGATCATACGGATCATAAAAGAAAGATGGCAGGGGACCGCCGAAGTTTAGCTCGTAGAGGTGGGCTTGGAGTTGGTGCATCATACTTGTGTCCCTCCGATAAGCATATTGGTCCCTACGATAGGCGGCTTGATCTTGGTTTTATTGGGTGATGAAACCGTTAAGCCGGGATTCCACCACCGAAAGGCGCCTATAGAAATTGGCCCCAAGGGGCTCGAAATACGAATCATCATCTTCTTCATACTCCTCTTTTTCCTCCCCAACATCCATCATGGGGTCATCATGTCCTTTTTCCCCCACACCCTCGTCGATAATGGGACGGTCGGGGTGAGCCACCTGCATTTGGCGTTCCCTCCGAGTGGTGGAGGTGGTGCTAATTGGGCGGGGGAGTCAGATTTGCTACCCGAGGTCTTCTATCCCGGCATCCATTAATAGCTCCATAATAAAGTGAGTGTAAGGGAGCGCGACCTTGCCCCACTCGTTATAGGCGACAATGATGATATCCTCATAGAAGAGTTGGTCCAAACTGATTGTGCTCTTGGGGTCGAGGAAGTGGTAGAGGAAGTTAGCATGACGTAACCGGACCACCGAGTCATTGGTCATTTGGTGGATTGCTCCATAAGCCATTAGGTGCATGAATCACATCGTATCCGAAAGACTTCCAATGGGAAAAGATTCCCGTACCCATTCATCCCCGGTGACATTCAAGCAATGCATTCATCTTTGGTGCGGAGGGCACCATTTACCGGGTATTGGAAAGGCATGGGGAGGATAACCCCTTTGGAGCTCATTTTTCGCGCGATGATAGCGGCCAAAAATGGAATTGAGATACCGTCGAGGTAGGCCTCGTGAAGCGTGGAGGAGTTTCGAACGAGTGTTGCATAAAATTGGCGGATGGTGACTTCAAACACGTGATTGTTCGTAGGAGAGAGAAAAGAGCACCACCCCCGGCAGTCGAATAGGGAGGTGAGGTCGCCGAGAAGTTGGTCCCAAGTAACAAAATGCTCGATGTGGATTGGGCGTGTGGAAGAGAAGTATTGCTCGGACCAATGGCGTTCTTGGAGGCTTCAAAACACGACCTTACCCTCTTCATCAAGGACGGTGGTGTCATCATATTTCTTGGGGCGGAAGTTGGCTCGGTGGGGATGGGGCATGGTGAGAGGGGGAGATATGTAGAGAAGAAGGATATGAGCTGGAGGAAAGTGAGAGTGAATTTTGGTGTGATAAATGGATGAGGGGTGGGGGTGAATTTATAGGTGTTAGGAATGGATTTTTGGTGGGAAAGGGGAATGGGTTTGGTGGGAGTGGAAAGAGGAAAGGAATTGGGATTAAAAGTGGAAGGGGGAATGGTTTTGGAGGGTGAAAAATCGTGGTGAAATGAATGGAGGGAGAAGAGGAGGGAAGAGAATGAATTTGTAAAACAGGGGGGGGGGAATCTGCCAGGTACCCCGAACCGGTTCGACCTGAGTTTGGGGAAATTTTCTGTCCAGAAAAGTTTGGTTCTCTATTCTCTTAAAATCTAAGTGTTCTCGCCGATCTCCTCTCGTGCGTATTGCCCCTAAAAATGTTTTAGACCCTCGGGTGTCTTAAAATTGCCTCACCCATGCTCTCGAAATACGTGAAAACTCTCTCAAAAACTGTGTTAACTCAATCCCTCTCATGAACCGTGCTCCGATCTCAAAAATACCCTAACTTACACACGACTACTATACACAAGAATTCATCCCATACGCATCGGTGGTGCGATAACCTCTCTTTTTAAGCTCACTCGACCCCGTAAACGGGGTTCGACAACCAAACGGTGTCGACTTCTTCCACACACGCCTCTAGATATGGCTGTAGGCATTTTCCCATTTACCTTGAACGTATTTCCCCCTTTCAAATCGTCTAATTCCACAGCTCCATGAGGTAAAACGTTCCTTACAACGAATGGGCCACTCCATCGTGACCACAACTTGCCGAAAATAGATGAAGACGAGAGTTATAGAGAAGCACCTTTTATTAGAGAATAAACTATTTGCGTCGAATGATATTATCGTGAACGAGTTTCATCCTTTCTTTGGAAATTTTTGCGTTCTCATACGCATCATTGCGTATCTCTTCTAACTCATTTAATTGAAGCTGTAGAGCTTCACCGACCTTATCCATGTCGTAGTTCAACTTTTTAATCACCCAATATGCCTTGTGCTCTAATTTCACGGGAAGATGGCAAGGTTTGCCATACACAAAGAGGATTGGGGACATGCCAAGTGGATTTTTGTATGCGGTACGATAGGCCCATAGTGAATCGTTCAATCTAAGTGACCAATCTCTCCGGGTAGGATTGACGGAATTTTCGAGAATGTTCATGATTTTCCCGATTTGCTAGTTCGGCCTGCCCGTTCATTTGTGGGTGATAAGTCGTTCCAACCTTGTGTACGACACCATACTTTCTCATGAGCTTCTCAAATGGCTTATTGCAAAAGTGCGTGCCATAATCGCTGATTATCGCTTTCGGAGCGCCGAAGCGGGAAAATATGTGTTCTTGTAGGAACTTAATCACCACTTTGTTATCATTTGTCTTGGTCGCTATATCTTCCACCCATTTGGAAACGTAGTCGACCGCAACAAGGATGTATAGGAAACCAAAGGACGGGGGGAATGGGCCCATGAAGTCAATACCCCAACAGTTGAATATCTCAATAATGAGTATCGGGGTTAATGGCATCATGTCTCGTCTGGTAATAGCTCCCATCCTCCGGCACCTATTGCAAGATTTATAAGCATTGTTCACATCTCGGAATATTGTGGGCCAATAGAGGCCGCATTGCAGAATTTTAGCGGCCGTCTTTTTTGTCGAAAAGTGGCCTCCATAAGCTTCCGAATGACAAAATTGGATGACTTTTGGGATCTCGTCATCCGATACACAACGTCGAATGATTTGGTCGGCTCAATATTTAAACAGAAAAGGATCATCATAGAAAAACATGAGTGACCAAGTACTAAACCTCTTCTTATCTCGCGGTGTCCAATCGGGAGGGACGGCTCCCGTGAGAAGATAGTTTACTATATCCGTAAACCAGGGCAAAGAAGAGGTAGCAAAGAGTTTCTCATCCGGGAAGTATTCGTCTATGGGTATTAGATCACTAGGTACATCGGGCGAAAACCGTGATAAGTGGTCGACAATGATGTTTTCTACTCCTTTCTTATCTTTAATGGAGAGATTAAACTCTTATAGCACTACAAGAAAAAGTACTTTCCACGACACCTGAAATGCGTCGTGAAACTACTTCCACGACACATTTTGTGTAGTCGCTGAAGGGGGGTGTCGTAGAAAGTTACCTTCTATATCGACATCATTGTGGTGTCGTAAAACTATTTGACAACACCCCTCAAGTGTCGTTGAAACAAATATCCACGACACGTAGTTACTAGTCGTAAATATCCACGACACCTTTGTTGTGTCATAAAACTATTTCACGACATCTGCCAAGTGTCATTGAAACAAATATTAACGACATCTAGTTACTAGTCGTAAAAGTCATTACCCAAAAAAACCTTCCACGACTACTTATTATGTGTCATTAATGTTATTTTACGACTGAATGTAGGTGTCATTAATATTGTACATGACTACATATAAGCGTCGTTATATCATTTTACGATGTATAAAATATGTCGTTAAAAGTGTATAATTTTTTTTATAAAAATTAGCTTCTCAAATGCATGTTGCTTATACTAACATTAACATATCCACATATATGATTGTATCACAATTAGACATTCCACAATTCTTGAAATTTAAAACAAACTTATATAATTAAGAGGAACTCATAATATGTACTCATAATCATAATATCAAAGTCGTGCGTAAAACACTAGAAGGAATATATACTTGGGTGTTACAAGTCATATAAAAGCATGGGATTATAATGAAAGGAGCATAGCCTAACAAGTTAAAATGCAATCTTCCTTAAAAAAATAACTAATATCATTCTTCAAAAACATTCCTCCCATAATGTCTTCAACATCTTCAAAAAATAAGTCCCTGTTCAGAAAACAATTTTAGTAAAATACTCTCATAAATTAACAAAACACTTGTAATAATAAAATAAAAAATCAAAGTATACCTTCAATCCAAAAAGTAATGAAGAAACACCATACCCACTTAATTCCTTATGTTTATCTGAAATCGATACGAGAGAATGTCAAAGCAAAATTCTTAGAATAAAATTCAAGAACTATAACTATTCCACTCACATAACTAGTCAAAATGAATGTATCGATGTGGCCATGCTATGGTACTTCCTTTTGCATCATCAAGTGTGGAAAACGCATCCGAGTATCGAAAAACTGGCACTTTGGGCACTAAAATTTCAACAACCCATACTTTATAACAATCAGGCCCAAGGATTTGGTGGTGCACTAATGACTTCGGGTCTGTAGAATCAAGTTCTGCGCTTGCAACTTCTTCTCCAGTCCCCAACCAATGTAACAATTTGCAGGGAGAATTTCTTTGTGGAGCACTTTGTATACATGAACTTTCTCGATTGCACTAATAAATAGTACAAAGAAAACAATTAAAAAATAATTATTAAAGCAACTAGTAAAATAATTTAGACTTAGATAATTCATTAACAATAACCTGTAGAGTATGTGCGTGATTATGCATGGCGTCCCCACCACCCTCATGTTGACCCTATAGAAATTGCAAGTGAAGTATATAAAAACAAAATAAGGGAAAAAATATATGCATTGAATCATGTTTAATTTTAAAAATATACCACATTTCGTTCATTTCCTTGCGTCATTCGACTTTCCATGTGCATCTTCCATTCCAAAAGTTGTTGAATTTGATTTTCAAGAGTCGTTACCCTTGCATTACTATGTAACGACACATCTACCTTCGTAGGCGTCACCCCAAATCCAAGACCTCGGACATGACCCGAACGTTCAGGACCAAGCACCTTTACCACTGCATCATCTCTCAACGATGTTGAGTCATGAGATGGAATTTTTTCCATCTTTTCCTAAAATAAATACAAGAATTTAACATATTAAAAAATAATAATAAACCCATTGTAGCTTTTAAAAAAATTGTAAAGTGTTGTGTAAGTGTTTAAGTCGTAACTATTGCTTCACCAACAACTTGATTAACTGGATCGCCATTTTCTCTCCTATGTCCCCTTATCCAAACATCAACACGGCGTATAGTTTTATTTGGGTCTTCGGCTTTCTACAAAATTTTGAAAGATAGGATTACGAAATAATGTAAGCTATTTCTGAAGTATACAACTTCAAAGGGGAAACATACCATGTTTTCCTTAAGTCTTGCATAGCCTCTACGACTAGTTGTGTGTGGATGGATTTGCTTTGCTCTAGCCTCCTTATGCTTTTCACTTGTTTCCTATAAAAATAAAAGAAATCATATATAATTGCAAGAAATACAAGAATACTAAAATTGGACTTTAGTCTATTAATAAAAATAAAAAATAAATAGTCAAATTCACTTGCATCAAATTCAGGTGACAAATGAGATTTAACAAATTCATCCCATTCGTTTGACTTCATTCCAGGGGGCTTGAGTAATGTAAGATGGCGAGTGGAATTTGGTCTTTTAGCTTCTTCTCGTATTTGTGTTGACAATTTTGACTTATATTCTTTCCAAGCTCTGCCCGTCTGACCTAAAACAATGGCCTTTCGGCATTCTTCAAGGTTATATTTTTGCTGCATCATACAGAAAAAATACACTAAATTAGTTACAATTAAATATGTACAAAGTTACATTCAAAATATTACATAATTGTGCAAAGGGTAGAGAAATAAAATACTCACAGTAACAAACTCCCATATTTGATCCTTGATGTCACTTGTCACCTTATCCCAACCTTTATGTGTTACTGGTACGCATTCTCGTGCTAAAATTCCAATCATAGAACTAAGCTGGATGGAATAGAGTCCAATTGGTTGCCCAAACTCATTGAATTCTACATCTTTACGGTCTTTTATCCCAGTTGCAATTACATTCAATTTTGATGGCCCCCGCTTCTTTTTTTTGCCCTTATCAACAGAATCAATGTTGGGTACTTCATCCGCATAAATTTCTTCCGCCGCATGTGAGTTAGAGACTTCACATGATATTCTTGCATCCTCATTCTCATTGCATGTAGTTCGTTTTGATCTCTTACCCCTAGCAACCTGTTTTGGATACACACAACATGCATGGAATGTAGTGTAAATTATATGGACTTCAATAACATTTATTACAAAGTTTAAATTAAAGAGATAATGGACTCATAACTCACCTCTTTAAACATATCCGCCATATTCTCAAAAGGTAGATTTTTTTTCTATTCACTCTATTTGACAAGCAAAAAATTAGAAAAATTAGTACAACTCGGTCCAAACAGAGTAGTTCAAGTGAAGGTCCAGGATGCAATATAAATGGGAGGAATAAATTTTGTATTATACATCTGCACTTAAAAGCATAACTTCAAGTTACACATGTACCAGGAATGCGAAAAAATATTATTCATGATTGATACATGATTGATACAGAGCATGATTGGTACAGAGCATAATATATGAAATACATGCTACAAGTTAAAAAGATATGCTCGTACACATACTCCCGCGCACTAATATACCGACTTTGCTAGTCTGAGAAAAAGCCTCTCTAGTGGAACTTACAAACATAAGGAGCCCCAATAGAGTTGAGAGAGATTCGCCCTCTCACAAGGTTTCCAAAATGAGGGCTAAAATGAGAAATATTTAGAAATACATCAACTCGACGGAGATTCAAACTGTATCTGGCTATAGTGGAGGCCACATAATTTGTATCTGTAGGAATGTGCTGAGTAGGGATGTCCCGCTGTAGTAGATATCTACAAATCTTGAACACTTTAGAGCTTCCAGGGGTAGCAGCAACTAAGGTAATAGTATCAAGTGCCACCTTTGAGTCCACATCCAATGAAATGGGGAAGCACCCAATGAGGTTACAGAGATTCAAACCATGGAGGATAGCTTCAAAATCCACATCAGCGTCATTATAAGGCCCCGCGCAGGCCCCAACAAATCCACCAGAATGATCCCTAATGAGCCGCCCCATCGTAGACCTACCACCACGGGCAATGGAAGTAATATTTAATTTAAAATTAGGAGGATTGGGAGGAATCCATCTAACAAGCTTGGATTTAACTGCGATAGGCATTCTCTGAATTCCTATGGCAGACTTACCATTCAAGGACTCACTGCTAATCTTCGATCTGGAACAGATGAGGGACACATAATTTTTAATATTAGAGATAGCCTTGTCCAATTCAGTCCTGTCATTATCAAAAACTAATTTGCACCTACTACACAAAATTTCCCAAGAGATGAGCATTGCAGTAGATTTATATAGAACTTGGCAAAACTTGTTTTTGGGAGCATAACACCACCAGGCCATAAAGATGGAGTGTATACCTCTTCTATTGTGAGGAATACAAATAGACTTCTCAAAATGAAGCCATAAGGAATTTGAAAAGGGGCACTCACAGAAGAAATGTTTTGGGTCAGAGAGTTTTGAAGACAGAGCTTACATTGGGATGCTAATAAATACTTTTTAACTGGATATTTGCCTCAACTGGCACAATATGATTCAACATATTCCAAGAGTGAATAGACATTTTGAGGGGAACATTATGGTCCCAAGTCCACTGATGAAGCCTAGACGATGGGTAACTATCTTTGAGCACCTCTTTAGCAGATTTCATGGCGAATGTGCCATAACTAGAGCCCGACCACCTCCATACGTCAGCATCATTGGACATATTAGCCTCACAAATGCTTTCAACATCTTTAATCCTTCTCTAGTTTTTGGAGCTAATGTATCTGTAATCTTTACTACCTTTGTATCTAGACTTCATAAACGAGGCCCACAGGGAGTTCTCAGTGTTCAGTTTCCAGGCCATCTTTAGAGAGCAGGCTTTAATCACTACATTTAAGTCCTGAGTGCCAATCCCACCATGGTTTCTGTCCTTACTCAAATTCTTCTAGGACATCCACACATATTTCCTGTCAAGAGAGCCACTCCAGAAAAATTTAGTAAGCAGGGAGTGTATTATTTTAACTACAGTTTTGGGGGGGGGGGGGGGGTTTAAAGAAACAATGAGATAAAATGGCTTAGATGAAAGAACTGATTGGATTATGACCAGTCTACCACCTTTGGATAACCATTTCGGGATCCACCCACAAATTTTAGATCTGATAGATTCAATAAGAAGCCCAAAATGAGATTTAGATATCCTCCCTTTGAAAAGAGGTCATCCCAAATACTTAATAGGGCTATGCTTGATGTTAAAGCCACAAACCTCCTTAATCAAGGCATCCATGTTGCATCTATTACCCACCATAATACAATATTTTTGGGAGTTCACTTTCTGCCCCGAGCTAGCCTCATAAACCTTAAGGAAAGTCATGAAACCAGCTAAGCTTCTTTTGTCACCTCTGTCAAATATAACAATATCATCTGCATATACAATATTTTATCAATATTATGTATCATCTCCTGAGCAAGCCAGATGTTGTCTTGGATGTTCCTACCTTTGACAAAGCCACTTTGATTAGAGGAGATCAATTTAGGGAGCAACTTGTTCAACTGCTCAAGCTCTTCAGGAGAAAGCAGCAGCTTAAAGTGTTCCACTATGTGGTTAGTAATATTCTTCTGATTGTCGAGGTTAACTCCGCCATTACCCAGAACAAAATGGATCCCCAACTTTCTTTGTTTACTCTTTAAAGAGGAATGAAAGAATTTTGAATTGTCATCACCTACGTTCATCCACTTGACACTTGCTTTTTGCCTCTAGTAGGTATCCACATTTTTCATTACAGTTTCCAACTCAGCTTTTATTTAGCTCACATCTCATGTCATTATCCTTGCTACTTTCAAACTGAGCTTCCATCATCAACACTTTATCTTCCAGGTCGTTAACATTTTGAAAGATATTCTTGAACACTATTTTACTCCAGGTGTTAAGATCTCCTTTTGGCCTTTTTAATTTATAAGAGAACAAATGCAGACATCTACCTTCACAATCAGCATCCCAAGAGCTTTTAACAACATCCATAAAATCATCATGACTCATCCAGAAGTTTTGAAATCGAAAAGATTTTGGAATGTTATCCATCCAGCTTTTAACCTCAAACAAGAGGGGATGATGGTCAGAGCAAGAGATGTTCAGATGATTAACTGTAGAATTAGGGAACTGGTCTCTCCATATATCATTAAAAATACCTCTATCTAATCTTTCAAAGATTAAGTCCTCTTTTCTTCTTTTATTACTCCAGGTGAATCTCGAACCTGAGAAGCCCATATCAATTAGGCCACTATTATCAATGCAGACGTTAAAGTCCATCACTGCTTGAAAATCGATCTCATTACCCCCACTTTTTTCCTCCTGAGCAGCCACTGTTTTAAAATCGCCAGCAATTAAAGGGATTAAGAGCATATCTTCTACTTATAACCACAATATCATCCCACAATTGGCATCTCTCATGAGCATTACATTTGGCATAGACCACTGCAATCTTAACTGCCCGAATTAAACCTGAATGAGTGACCTCCACTGCAAAAAGTTGATCAGAATTCCATTCCATGCTAATGTTGACCTCAAATCTCCAAAAAAGCCATATCTTACCATTTTGATTAGACATACAACCCTCCATTGACCATTTATGCTTCAGTTTCTCCATTTTTTCAATCCCAATTTTAGGTTCTAAGATAGCAAAAATTGGGCAATTGTACTTTTTAAGAAGACATTTTATTCTCCTAGAAGTAGCAAATTTACCAACCCCCCTCACATTCCAAATAAAGAAGATTAACATTTAAAGGTTTTTGAGATGGTGCTACTATCTTGTAGTAGAAGCTCGAATGGTTCTAGCACCCTTACTGGACAATATAGCCTTGCCCAAGTCAGGAGATTTCATATATTGCTTTTGAGATCCACTAGCGGCAATCTTGTTCTTTGAAATCTTTTTAATAACTTCAGAGAATTCTTTAACATCAGCTGCTTCTTGATTCCTCAATTGAGCCTCCAAAACTTCATCAGTTGCATACTCTTTGCCTTGAGTGTATTTCTCAGTACCAATAATTTTGTTCTAGTTTTATGTACGTGTTTCGTGTTAAAAACAAATAAAGGGAGAGAGGTATATGAGGAATTCACTTGGGCCAAGATTTTAGTTCCCACATTGATCAGTGGATTAGTATTGCGATTGATAAATCAGTTGAAGAAATCGATCTCGACTTATTAGAGGGGTGTAGTTTTTTAGTGGATTACGAGCTGAAGTTGGGATTAAATCCATCGGTATAGAGCTTCGGAACAAGTGATTGAACCTGAGTTGCTCAGCAAGGTCCATGAATTAAATTCAAATCCAGATGTACACGGCATACTAGTCTAGCTTCTATTGCCAAAACATATAAACGAAGAGAAAATTTAAGTGAAATCAGCCTCGAAAAGGACGTAGATGGCTTTCATCCTCTCAACATTGGCAAGCTCGCTATAAAAGGCAGAGAACCTCTGCTCCTTCCTTGCACCCCCAAGGGTTGTATTGAGCTTCTATCAAGAAGTGGTATTAGCATAAAAGGTAAGAAGGCTGTGGTGGTGGCTCGAAGTTTTTTTTTGCAGTGCAACCAGTAAAAATACTTGGTGCATATTGCAGGAACCTGCCACATCTCCATTTCAGCAGCTCCAGGAAATCGTCACTCCATTCACGCTGTAATCTGAAACAGAAATCCGCCTACATTACCTTTGGCCCTCAATGGCATCGCTAAGGATGTGGATCGATTCCTCTGAGGTCCCCCTACCCCTTAGCACAAACACCATCTCAGAATTATTGGTTGTAGTCATCAATTTTAAGGAGTTCATAGCAGAAGCCTATGAGTTCATGTCCTATGAATAATAAGGCCTAGATTATTTATCTACTTAGTAGGACCTTAGGCCTCATTTTTCACCCTCAGCTATATCTATATCGGGTTTTACAGTTATCCACACGAACTTTATGTCCTCAAGTATCTCATTGACAACAGTTGGACTTGAAGTCCTCGTGATTGATCCATGCAGTTACCATTAAGTGTAGGGATATTGATCGACAATAAAAGCAGTTACCATTAAGTGTAGTAGCAGCATCAAGAGTTTAAAAACATAACAATGTACCATTAAGTGTAGTAATATACGGACACTGAGAAACAAGACAATGAGTTAATAATCTATGTACCTGCAGTTTATATTTTAGTGAGAGAACGAAACTTTTTTTATTTAGCGCTCTTGTGTGCCATTTCCCATGTTACGTCAATAACACTCCTGAAAGAAAAACAAAACAGAGGTTGTCAATCAGTAATAATTTAGCCCTGTATTACTTGAAGGATTCAAGAAAAATTTCACACAGACCCTATATAAAATTATCAAAGGTAATGTGCCACATGATTTCTCACAGGGGCCACGTAGTAGAGCTCTGTATATTTTCTCATCAGCTATTGATAGGAGTTAATAAGAGATATACGTATTTCTTGTAATCTACATTAAATTTTTAAAATTCCCAATAAAATTCTCATCATTAAGTATAAAAATATGCAAAATAGACAGTTGTATTCATATCATATCCAAGACACCCATATCGTATTCAGAGATCAAAACTAACAATTTAACAAACGGAAACTTATATGGAGTATCAGCATTTCGCAAATGACACCAACGACGTCATGTGATCCATGTCAAAACCAGCAGCTACAACACGTGTAAAAGCCATGCCTTGTTCCTTTTGCAGCATTGTTTTCCATGTCTCGAGGACTTTTAAATTTTACACGGTTTAGTAGTGTCAACTTATGTCTACGGAATGCACCGAATTTTACGAAATTTAGGGAACATAAATGTAATTCACTTAAATATAATAGAAATTTAAGTGTATAAAGGCCTTCTCAACACATTTATGAGGGCTTGGCCTAAAACAGGTCCTGTAAAGTGGTAACATAAATCGGGATCTACAACTCAACATCTAGATCATTTTTTACGGTTCTTTTGCATGGAGATCAATTTTGACAGTTCTTTCACTTATTTAACACTTTTTTATTGATGAGATTGGAATGTGATATCATTTTGACTATTGCCCGATTTTTGTTAGCTCTCTATTTTGAGTGTATTCATAGAGCTATAAATGAACAAACTATATGTGATGCGAATAAGGTTAAACACGCAAACTAGCATAGAAAAGGAAATATATATGCAGAACAAAGAAACATTCTCTGTTAGTTATCTATTGTTAAATTCACCATAAACATACCAACACTTATATTCATCAAACAAACTTAATGTTTACATGCTAAAATAAATAACAATCACACAATAACACCCTCACAATCTATCCTCACATGAGGCTCATCGTCATTTCTCTCATTATTGTCAAGTTTTGAAACATCAATCGGCGAATATGATGTGTAAGCACTTTCATCATACGTCTCCAGCTCATGAAAACCTCGTGGCGGTGCCTTGAGAACCACATACCAATTTGATGTTCCACTTTCTCTCGAATAAAACACTTGTCTTGCTTGTGATGCTAGAACAAAAGGATCTTTTTTTAGTTGATTTTGTCCTTGGTAGAGGTTAACCAAAGTGAATCCATCGTCAAATTTAACACCATTCGAAATGCTGGCCCAATCACATTGAAAGATAGGCATTCGAAATTTGTGAAAGTCCAACAAAATTATATCCCGTATAATCCCATAATATGAAACATTAGCAACAACGTGTGTGGTATCCCTTGCACTAGATCTACAAATAGTCTCTGCCTCGAAAAAAACTCCACTATCTTGGGTGGACTTTTCAACCATGGATGTATGAAATCGTTTGCCATTTATTATGTAGCCTGAATATGACATAGCATAACGTCGTGGCTCAACCGCTAGCCACTTTAGGATTGTTGATACTTCAGTTGTGTTTGCTTGGACCTTAATCTGTTTAAAATATCATAAATAAAATTATATGAATTTTTATATACATAACAACATTAGACTCTTACAATGCACAACGTAAAAATTGGTCTACCTTGTTCATAAACCACGAAGCGAATGTCTCGATATGTCTTTTTTGTCTCATCTTGGGATAAACTTCGATTGGAATGCTTTAGCTCGCTCAAATGCATTCTAATATGAACGTAGAGGAATTTTAATAACAATATCAATGATAACATAAGTTATAAATATATATAACGAGCATCATTTTACTCACTCTATATATGGCTCAACTTCTAAATTATTAAAAAGCACAGAACGATCGGCAATTTTTAACAAGTCATCGGACAATGTTATTGGCTTCCCCTTTGAGATAGGTCGTCCTCCCAGTATTGTCTCATCTTCGAACTCTTCATTTCGAGATTGTGGAACACCTATTTCTGCTGTTTTTTTTAGATACATGCTACAAAACCTTACACACTCATCAGCCAAATAATTTTCTGCTATGCATCCTTCAGGTCGTGCACGGTTCCTAACATAACCCTTGAGTACCTTCATAAACCTAATGAAAAACCATAGTAAAAGAATACGAATACAACATCTATTTACTACATATCTAACTTGTTAATAAGATAAAAGTTAAATACATTCTAAATTACCTCTCAAATGGGTACATCCATCGAAATTGTACGGGCCCACATAATCGAGCTTCTCGAGCTAAGTGAATTGGCAAGTGAACCATAATGTCAAAAAAAGAGGGAGGAAAGTACCTCTCCAACATGCATGTAATCTCTACGATATCTTCCTCTAATTTTTCCATTCTCCTTTTATCGATCACTCGTTGACATAACTCATTAAAAAATGAAGATAAGCGAAAAATTACTTGTCTTGGCCCCTTTGGTAGTAGTCCCCGTATAGCAACTGACAACAATTGTTGTATTAAAACATGATAATCATGGGATTTCAATCCCAATAACTTACATTCTTCCACTAAAACACAACGACTAATGTTGGAGATATAACCATCAGGTAACTTCAAATCATATAGTCTTTGACAAAAAACTTTCTTTTCTTTCTTTGAGAGTGTGTAAGGTGCTGCCGGTAGGTAAAATTTATTCCCTTTTGGTTGTGGATGTAATTCCTTTCTAATGCCCAATTCTTGCAAATCTTTACGAGACTCGAGGCCATCTTTTGATTTTCCCTTTACATCTAACAATGTGGAAATGAGGCTATCACTTATATTCTTCTCGATGTGCATCACGTCCAAATTGTGAAGTAAATCTAATGCCTAGAGAGAAAAAATGAGAGAGGATTAATATGAAAAATAATTGTCCTAAAACTTTTAATAGAATTGCATTAAGTTAGTGGCTTAGATTATGAGTTAAAATATACGTACATGCCAATATGGTAAATCAAAAAATATTGACTTCTTTTTCAAGAACACTTTCTTCCTCTTACGCTTCTTCCCTTTACCGAAATCATTTTCAACACCCTTCAAAGCATCTAAAATTTCCTCTGCATTCAAAGGTTTTGGTGGCCTCCTCAATTCTTCAAATCCGTCAAACCAACTCTTTTTGGTAACCCTCCACGGATGGTTCATTGGGAGAAAACGCCTATGGCACATATACACCGATTTCATACTCTTTGATAACCGTAGTGAGGATGTGTTAGGACCACAAACTGGACATGCAAATTCCCCTTTTGTGGTACATCCGGCTAAATTACCATATGCGGGAAAGTCATTTATTGTCCACATCAAAATAACTTTCAAATTAAACGTAGATTGGCTAGATGCATCGTACATCTCCACCCCATTATTCCACAACTTGATTAAGTCATCTATAAGTGGTTGCAGATATACATCTATGTCATTTCCCGGTTGCTTTGGCCCCGGTATAAGCAAAGTCAACATCAAATTTTCCTGCAACATGCATAACCATGGGGGAAGATTGTACACAGTTAAAATTACGGGCCAACAACTATAGCTCGAGCTAAGATTATTAAAGGGATTAAATCCATCCGCTGCAAGTCCAAGCCTAAGATTTCTTGGATCGGATGCGAAATGAGGCCACTTTTTATTAATTGTGTCCCATGCTAATGAATCAACTGGATGTCGCATCTTTCCATCTTTGCTTATGTGAGTTGAGTGCCACTGTAACTGCTCTGCTCTATCTGCTGATAAAAACATCCTTCGAAATCTTGGGATTATTGGAAAGTACCGCAATACTTTTGCAGATACTCCCTTCTTAACCTTCTTTGTACGTTCGTCAACTTTCCACCACGAGGAGCTACATTTAGGGCATTTATCCAAATGTTCATACTCTTTTCTAAATAAACAACAATCATTAATACATGCATCTATCTTCTCATAGCCAAGATCAAATTCCTTTAGAAACTTCTTCGTTGCATACAAGGACTTAGGAAGAACGTTATCCCCGGGCAACATTTCATGTAGAGACTCAAGAAGTTCATTAAATCCTTTATCAGATAGTCCGTGTGTAGCTTTATGCTTGTATAAAGTTGTAATTGCCGACATCTTTGTATACTTTGTACACCCGGGATATAAAGGAGTCTCGGCATCTTTTAACTTTTGTTTAAAACTTTCATCGCCGCTTTCAAAACTATCTTCAGCAAAAATTGCATCTTGAACATAAGCATCTTTATACATCCTATGTAAATCTGACAATTCAATATCAATATCATTAGAGTATGAAGAAGTCGAATGTTCTCCGTGAAATACCCACTTCTTGTACGTAGGATCAAAGCCATGAATGACTAGGTGTTCAAATAGTTCTTCCTGGTCTTGTTGACAAAGGTTTTTACATTTTCTACAGGGACATATTATCATATCAGGATTTCTAGCAGTTTTCTTGGCAGATTCAATAAATTTGTACACGCCATCTTGGTACTCCTCGGTATGTCTACAGATAATAAAAAAAGGCATGAAATCATAATCACTTCTCAATTTCACTACAGTGTTCATTCAGAAAAATACTTTAGGTTTTTGTAATATATGTAAACGTATATGCATGCGAGTAATAATAATAATAAAAAACCTTGGAAATCTCAACCAATCTTTTTCCATCTTGAGTTTCCCACTTACTAGTTTCTAGTCTGTTTACACCAGCAAACGTTAATATTAAAAAAGAGGTAAAATATCAACAATAAACGGATAAAATGTCATATTTTTTTCAATATAGTCATTCTACAAGATCTGATTAGATTATTCACTATCTACAGAGGTAGATTGAAATAAATATATAGTTAGATCATCGGGGCTACAAACTATAGCCATTTTTGTCTTATTCATGATTTTCTTAAGCATAGAAGTAATATAATCACCCACACTCAACAATACAGATTCATACACTTAAATCAAGTTGACCTGTTGTATACACATATGTTCAGAAATATCAATGTGGGTATATACACTTAATTATACACAAATGAAGCAAGATAAAAATACCTATATTGGATCTGATTTGTAGTATCTGAATACTGCCTAAGACAATCACCTGCAAAATAGAATAATGAAATATTGCAAATGAAAACATCAGATTTAGTATTAATGAGTTTGCCCGGGGAAAAAAAGAATTAACCCAAATGTCGATAAAAAAATAAAACTCACATAACGCAATTAAGAAAGAAAAGAAGAATAACACACAAGTTGTCAGATTTCACACTATATATCCAATGTCAAAGAGTAAAAAAGTTTTAGGATCCACAAAATTTGATTTTCAGGAACTAAGAGCAACAAACTTTCACATCTAAAAAAATAGCATCGAAATATCATTCGGTGCATGATTACGTGTCTGTAGCAAAAAGTAACAAAGTCGCAAGCCAAAACTTGACCAAAATAGAAATAATAAATAAATAGATTACAATTTATATCATCATAGCTTAATGTGGTTGTCATTATAAAAAGAAAGGCCATACCAATTTTAATCATCCAACAATACTATGGACTTTGAGGTCTGACATAAGCATCTGACATAAGCATCTAAGATATATTTTTTTGACATAGCATCTAAACATACATTACCCCTTCTTCAAAGCTAAAAATCAGAACATTTATTTTTTTTGGTCAACTAGAGGTTGAAACAGTGTATCTCACTAGATTGAAAATAAGGAAATTTGGTGTGATGATCAAATGGCATTTGTATAACACACTAGACAGCGTGATCAAATTTAGTCAGTGGGTGAACTGTAATATTTGTCCTCTTTGTCAATGTCTTTGTGGTAAATACCTATATTGACAAAGAGAGAAAATGGGCAGTGAATAAAAAAATGAGCTCAGAAAACAAATACTCATATCCCAAAATCCAGGGTGGGATAATTATCTCCATTTACAGGTATGCGTCAAATTCTTTATCATGTCTACATTTTTTCGTTCTTGTACTTTCCAATGCCGTTTTAAAAAGTTCGCATAATATAGAAACACAGTGTTTTCTAAACACAATATATTTGGAACTGACATAAGCTAAACAAGAACATAATGGAAAATTTAAATAATTGGAAAGTTTTTTATACTAGTTGGATCGGGAAAGAGAAAAAATACCTTACATTAATGGAGGTGAAGCTCTGTGGGTCTGCTACAATGGAGATTTCCTCGCTCTGTTTCAATGGAGATTTGTACGAAGAGTTATATACCTAGATTTCTATACCGCTCTGCTTCAATGGAGACTCTGATTCCGCTCTGTTTCAATGGAGACTTATGTACGTAGATTTATATACCTAGATTTCTATATTGCTCTGCTTCAATGGAGACTCTGGTTCAAGGGAGATTTATATAGGGCTCTTCTTCTAAACCTCCATCGAAGTTGCAGTTCCATACGGCTCTCCTTCATGACAGATACGTGAGTTTTTTATGGGATCGTGGATGAGGGTTGTTACGATAATATCAACATTTTTTTTAACACGCTGACTGAAAATTCTAGCGCCCGCGCCTTTTCTTTTTTTTTTTTCTAATTTACGACACCCAATAACGTGTCGTCTTTAAAAAAATTAGAACATATTTATTTTAGGGACATATAACAAATAGTCCCTCGGACATTTTTTAATACCCATTTAGTCCAAACTTTTTTATTTTGCCTCAAAAAGTCCTTTGCCACATATTTTGGAGAGGGAGTGCCGCTGGCGCGGACCTCTAAAAATAAGAGGATATTGAGTGCTTGAGGGACTAAATGGGTTAAACTAAAAATATGTGTCCTTTTTAAAAAATATATATTTATAGTAGGGACTATTTAATAATTGACCCTTTATTTTAATAGACAATTAAAGTAAAGGTCATGTTCCTTCCTATATTTAGATTTTAGGAAAATGCTTTTCAAGTTTCTAAATCTAGTCCCTGTGGTACAATAACATTTATAAATTTAGTCCCTGTGGTACAATACCTTTATTTTTTTGGTCCGCGCCAGCGGCACTATTTTTCACCATTTTTCATGGTATTTTTAGTACAGGGACTAAATTTATAAAATTATATAGAATGTCCTATTTTTATACACTTTGAACATTATGAGGACCTTTTCCTAAAACCCCCTTATTTTATATGTCGTGATATTTATTATAATTGAAATGTTTACGACACGTTTCGAAATTATGTCGTGTTTATCTACTTTCCACAACACATTTTTATAAAGTGTCGTCTTTATCGACTTTCCACGACACATTTTTATAAAGTGTCGTAAAACATATGTCGTGGAAAACACTTTTTCTTGTAGTGTAGGAGTAGGATCCACCTTATGAGGCGCGACTTTACGTCTTTCTTTGCAAGTAGGCATTTCAATGCCGCATGGTCGGTGAAGCAAGTAATGGGAGAATCGATAAGGTAGGACCGAAATTTGTCAAGAATGAAGACTACCGCTAGCAACTCCTTCTCTGTAGTGGAGTAATTGAGTTGTGGTCTGGTAAGAGTCCGATTAGCGTAGTAGATGACATGAGCCTTATTGTCTTTTATTTGGCCCAAAATAGCGCCTATCGCATAGTCGCTAGCATCACACATAAGTTAGAATGGTAAGGACCAATCCAAAACTTGCATGATGGGAGCGAACACAATCATGGTTTGCAGTTTTTCAAAAGCTCTATGGCATGCTTCCGTCCACTCAAATGGGGTGTCCTTCATGAGTAGGTTGATTAAGGGCCTAGCGATGGTGCTAAAGTCCTTAATGAACCTTCGCTAAAACCCCGCGTGGCCCAAGAAGGAGCGCACATCTTTGAGCGATTTTGATGGGGGTAGATCGACTATGACATCTATCTTAGCTCTATAAACTTCTATCCCCTTGGATGAAACTATATGGCCAAGAACTATTCCCTCAGTGACCATAAAATGGCATTTCTCCCAATTTAGCACCAAGTTCTTTTCCACACACCGGGCCAGTACCTTTTCCAGTTTTTCAAGACAAAGATTGAAAGAGGTGCCAAAAATGCTGAAATCGTCCATGAACACTTCAAGTCCTCTCTCGACCATGTCGCTAAATAGGCTCAACATGCACCTTTGAAAGGTCGCGGGTGTATTACACAAGTTGAATGGCATACGTTTGTAAGCAAACGTACCAAAAGGGAAAGTGAAGGTTGTTTTCTCGTGGTCAAGTACATCTACCTCAATTTGGTTATATCCAGAATAACCATTAAGGAAGTAATAGTAGGGGTTGCCTGCTACTCTCTGAAGCATTGCATCAATAAATGGTAAGGGGAAATGGTCTTTCCTAATTCTCGTATTGAGTTTCCGATAATCAATGCAAATGTGCCACCCGGTGGTGGTACGTTGGGGAACTAGATCTCCCTTAGCATTCTCAATCACAGTCATGCCCGACTTCTTCGGAACAACTTGAATAGGGCTCACCCACTTGCTATCCGAGATTGTGTAGATGATCCCGGCATCCAATAGATTAATAATTTTGGTCCTGACCACTTCTTTCATATTAGGGTTTAGCCTTATTTGCATTTCTCTTGAGGGCTTGACGTCCTCTTCGTGATGGATCTTGTGGGTGAAAATAAAAGGACTCATCCCTTTCAAAAAAAAAATTACACCAACCAAAAGCACTTTGGTGATTCCTCGAAATCTTTAGCAAGTTACCCTCCTGCTCTTCGTCTAGGTTAGAGGACACAACAATAAGAAATGTCTCATCCTCTCATAAGTATGCATATTTAATATGGGAGGGTAGTTTTTTCAATTCAAGGGTCCGAAATTTGTCACTGGAGGGAACCATGCGTATTTCTCTCGACGGTAACTCCTCGAATCGAGAAACCCAATTCACATCTCTCGCGTTCTCGTACGATGCTCTCTCATGAAGTAACTCTCTCAACTCCTCAACCTCCCTCTCGAATACGGTGTGCATTCCCTCACTCTCATGGATCGACACTAAACAGGACCCTAGGGCATCCTCATAATAATTTTCCTCGAATACTCCTCTACGATATCGTCTATTAGGCTCACCGCGTGAAGATCATCTTCTTCCCCCGTTTGTTGGGCGTTATGGAAGGGGTTAGTCTCTAAAGTCATGTTCCCAAAAGTGAGTTGCATTTTCCCATTTTGAGTATTGATGATTGCGTTAGCCGTAGCTAAGAACGGGCACCCAAGAATAATGGGAACATGATTTCTCGAGGTGAAGGAGGGCTCCTTGTCCCAAATGACAAAATATACCGGGAAGTAGAAAGTGTCAATTTGGACAATCACGTCCTCAACTATACCTCTTGGGATTTTCATGATTTGATCCTCTAATCGGGAGATTGTTCTTTGTGGGCTTGAGGTCGCCCAAATCAAGTTGCCTGTATATGGCGTAAGGGAGAATATTGACACTTGCTCTCAAGTCAAGTAAGGCTTTTTCGATTTTATTTTCTCCAATGATGCAGGAAATGGTGGGTGCACTGGGATCCTTGAATTTTGGTGGGAGATCATTAAGTCGGATGGAGTTCATGTTCTATGCTAGAAAGACATTTTTCTTTACCTTCATCCTCCTTTTTAACGTCAACAAGTCTTTAATGACTTTTGCATAAGCTGGAATTTTCTTAATAGCATCGAGGAGAGATAAATTTAGCTTCACTTGCTTTAGTACGTCTAGCACTTCATCACGGGGGTTTCCTTTGTGGGAAGGAATCAACCTTTTAGGAAATGGTGCCGCGGTGGGTGGTTTCACTACTACCTCGGGCTCACTAGTGTCTTCTTTATCACTCTCATTCAAGGGTACATCTTCGGCCTCTTTCGTGCCGGGCAAAATATCCTTGTCTTTGATTGCGTCGTGTGAGGGAGGTGATAAATCAATGACTCTCCAACTAAGAATAGTGGTCACATCTTGACATTGCTCTTGATGTTCTGTCGAGGTGAAGCTAACACTAGTTTGACCTTGGGACGGTCTTTGGCCATGGGCAGAAAATTTTCCTTTCTCTTGGATACTCAACGATGATTGCAACTGTGAAATGTTCGTATTTATGTCGTTGATCATGCGCTCATGCCTAGCATTAGTTTTAGTCTGGGTATTGATAAAGTGGTTGGTCGTATCCTCGAGATTTCTCCACAGTGGAGTGATATATGCTCCTTGAGGTGGTGGTGCTTGCACATGTCCCTGCATGTGTGGAACTTGTTGAAAGTGTTGTGGTGGAGGAGGGGCAACATGTGAATTAGAATTCATCGCAGCATGTTGTTTCCCATAGCTAAAACCAGGGTGGTTTTTACATGAAGGATTGTAAGAATTCCCGTACGGTGCACCGAAATTACCCTTGAATCCTCCTATACAACTTACTTGTTCTTGAAGTATCACTTTATAGGCGGGTATAGTCGGGCATTCCTCAGTTGAATGAGCCGCCTCACAAATCGCACACACCTTCTCGATGGGGTTTGAGATGGATCCAGTTGGTCCTCTTCCATATACCCCACGTAGGTCTCGCAGTCCTTTCTCAAGCATATCGAGTCGACTATCCGCCATAGAATTCTTTTCTACATAAATAGGTCGGACGCCGATGGAGTGGTGGTCACTTGATGATTTCGATTTTGAGCATTAGGGTCAGATTATCCCAAGATTGGGTAGTCTCGGCGACATACCTCAGGTGAAGCTCAGCATCGTGGGTGTCTAAGTCGACAAAGGAACCACTACCCATGGTTTCAACGAGTTGCTTGGTGTTAATGTTCATCCCATTATGGATAAAGGAAATGATTTGCATTTTATCAAAACGATGATGGGGACACAAAGCAATTAACTCATTGAATGGCTCGTAGCATCGATCGAATGACTCATTTTCTAATTATCGGAAAGTTTGAATTTGAGCCTTGATGGAATTCGTTCGATGTGGAGGAAAGAACTTCTTGAGAAATTTGGATTGTAGCTCGTTCCATGATGAAATCGAATTTGGAGGTAAAGACCATAACCATGTCTTAGCCCTATCCTTTAGCGATAATGGGAAGAGTTTAAGGTGGAGCACATCTTTTGTGCAAGTTTGATCACTGAGAGTCTCACACGCCTCCTCAAATTCCATGATGTGGGCATATGGATTTTATGAATCCATTCCATAGTAAGTGGTAAGTATATGGATCATCCCATTTCTAAAGAGAAATTTCCCAGCATTGTACGGGAATAAAACGCATCCCAGAGTGACAGTGCGCTTGGGATATAAGGTGTCTCTCAAAGGGCAATATGGAGCCTCTCCCTCATCGACGGCTGCACTATCGTGTTGTGACATGTCTATCTCTCTCAAAGATTCGGTATCGTCACTTGGTATACTCGGAGCGTGCTTTGAATTGTGTCCTAAGAGGAAAAATGACGTGTTATTTGAGATTGAGTGTGACGGTGTGGGAGGTGGAACCCAGAATTGTGGAGCATTAGGAGTGTGAGGGCTATCAAGGTCGTACTCAACTATTGGATTTTTGTGAATGTGGGTTGCAGTATTATGGGGAGTTGGAGTGAGTTCATAATTTTTCATTAACGGACTTATGAGAGATGATGATGAATATTTTTGTGCTTTTTCAATTTGTTTTTTGATTTTTTGATTTTTTTTGAAGTTTTTTGGTCAAAGTTTTAGATTGACTCGATCTAATCCTAAGTCTACCTAGTTCCCCGGAAACGGCGCCAAAAACTTGACACGACTAAGAATGTGTCTTAGAAGTGCGTACTTTATAGCCTCAAGTGCAAGCCTGTCGCTCAAGTAATAATTCGACAAGTCGGGTATCGATCCTCGGGGAAATAGGACAACATAGTTTTGATGACGTTGGATAGACGAAGGAAACCTAACTTTGACTCTTAAGAGAAAGAAAAGATGACTGATTTTGAGAATGGATTACAATTAAATGCAATTTTGAAAATATTTATTTAATGCACCAAAGTATGAATGAAATGCAACTATTCTAAATTACCTAAATTACTGATAGTTAATGACTTAAAACTTGAATTATATAATGAAGGAAACAGGACGGGAATACAATCCCTCAACCCTAGTGTATTGCAGGTATAAAACTAATTGTAAATTTAATTAATTAATTAGACCCAGAATTTAGTACTCCCAGGCATTACGTATATGAGGTTCAAGCCCGCACCATACTTAATCAGAGGATGAGTAAATCGGTACACGCGATAGCGACACTCGCATTGCATTCTAAAGCATCCTGGTTACCCGGAAGCAAACGAGATCCAAAGATCTACAGTGGTTGTGTTGCTACGCAAGATGGTCGTGATAAATCATTAAATTTAGAGGATTAATTTTATACATATGCAACTAACACATCAGGTGGAGTTCATGCATCCCAACCCTTTTAAAACTAGCCGAACATGTTAAACTGAACGATGCATGAAATAATTACGTTGCTTATGAAAGAACTCATGATGAAACTAGATTGAAACATGCAAATAATTATTTTGATCACAGAAATTGGTTGAATTAAATAAGGGAAATAACCATGCAAGAACAATAATAAAAGGAATGAAACTTGGATTAAAACCTTGAAAACAAACTCGAAATGTATTAATCTTGAAACAAATAATCCAAACTATGTTCCTAGGTGATCTTCTACTTTTTCTCTCTATAAAACAATGAAAAAACTATCAATAACTTGCCTTTCTAAGTCATTAGCCTCACTAAAATACGTTTTTGAATGAGTTGTAATTTTCTAGAACTCTTTGGACCAATCAGAATAAAGGAGGATTTTCGTGCATTAGGACCCCCGAACCGGTTTGCAGGTCCAATTTTCTCGATAGTTTTTTCTCCAATTTGTAATGGGGATATTTATAAATTCCCATATTTAATCTTTAATGGCCTTTTGTAGTTCTCCTTTGCTTGTAAGCCCTTGGAGAGGATCTTTCTCCATTAATAAATTTATGTCTGGGGGTTTAATCCCTCTTCCATGAAAAAAAAATCGGTTTGCAGGTACCATGAACCGGTTCGACCCCAAACTGGTTCGGCCTAGGTTTGGTTACTTTCACTGGTTTTAGGTTCCTTTTTCCTCTTTTCAGCACTTAGAATTTTTTCATGTTTTCTTCTTTTATTCTTGGATTTTTTTCTCAACTTCAATCGATCATAACTCTTCAACCGTAACTCGGATTTGGATTTTGTTTCTTCCATGGTTCTCATTGTTTCGATCTTTTCAACTTTCCAGTTGACTCATCCTCTGGGATCTGACTAAAGAATTACCCAATTTCCCTTGAACTTGCCTTCCTATCCTTTCTTTCATGGTTTCGATTTATCTTTTGCCCCGCTTGCATAATTAACTTGCAAAACACATAGAAGAAGCACAAAATACTTTCCAACGAAGGTTAGTCGTATAAATGTGAGTTAAATCCATATCGATTGCATCACTCGGGTTCACAAATGTACCGAAATTAGGGGAATAAATATACAATATTTATGCCCAATCAGTGAATCCCCTGGCTTGAGGAGCACGGTGAGTATATCCCCGGGTTATAGTCGCCCAAATATTGTATAGTGTGATTTTTATCAAGGGTGAGATGTGGTGGGTATGTTTCGTTCTTGTTTTTGGTGAGGAACTGTGACCACTTACCATACGTTGTGATTTTGTTTTAACAAGTCGGTGTGAGAGTCCGACGCTGGTACCTAGGATTATAATGTGAGTCATTCCATGGATGATGATAGCATTCTAGAGACTGCATCTATTGAGTTATAGCTCTAAGGGATGGTTATTATACTTATATAGTGTGTGATATATACGTATAGATATACTTGATGTGTATAGTATATCATATATATATTATATATATGGACTAATACAAGAAAAGAAATATGAATAAATTTCTGGACTATCCGGGAGTATAAAATCCAGAATAAAATATGTGATAAACGTATATAAAGATGAGAATATTATATATGAGATAAAAAACCCTAAAATTTAAATAGGGTAATAACTTGTGAAGGTTATTTAAAATAAAGGGTCACATGAGAAGTGAGAAATTATAATGTATAAGCTTGGGCGAACTCTTAGAATATTATATATACTCGGGTAGTTGAGATAGCGCATGGATGTTTACGATGGGTGAGATGATAGTTAGGCTGGGTAGCGTAACTAGGGTGTTTAAAATACAGGTGTTAGGTGTTCACTGTTAGATGAAAGGTGAGGGGTATCTCATGTGTGTACGAAACCAGTTTAAATATGGAGAGTACCATATTTTAGTATTAAAGTAAATTAAGCACTTGATGAAATATTTTCAAAACCCAGGCTCTGAATAGTATCTATTTTTATTTTTTCTTCTTCTTTGTATACTTTTTAGGTGTCCAGACATTGGAACACCTGTGTCGGACGTGTTACCGCAGCTATGGATGTTGGTAGGAAATTATTGTAGACGTTTCTATCCTTGTGATCTAGATGGGAGGTACTATTGTAATAATCGGGCATGTTGCCCAACTGATGTCATTTATTTTATTTATAGCGATTTTATTTTACACGCATTCGATTTGGTTGTAATATATGTTTACCGAGAGTTATCGATTTTTATTTATTTATTTATTTATTCCATTTATTGATATATTCCTGCGTGAATGGTTTTAATTGTGCATTTAGTTTAATAAGATTAGTATGCTTAAAATTTGAAATAGGTTATTAGTAATTAAATTGGTTTTCGACAGTGATGCTGAGACTAAAACCACATGAGATTCCTGTTTAATTTGATATAGGACTGATCACCTGGTATTTTATTAGGCAGGGTGTCACACACCGGAGGTTGGGTGATGTATCTCTTGATTAGGTCAAAGGCTTATTGGCTGGACTCATTTTGGACTTTAGTTGAATACTTTCAGAGATGTTTAAAAACGGGTTCGTAAATAGAAATCAGTTGGATGATGAACCGACTAATGTATTGTAGTTTACACAGGAATCCTCGAAATTTCTTCTCTATCTGTGGTACTAGCATTTTAAGTATGGATTTCATCTTGACTGGGTCTACTTTGATTCCCTTTTCACTGATCATGATCCCAAGAAATTTCCTTTTGTGACGCCGAAAACACATTTATGTGGATTTAGTTGCATCTACTATTGCCATAATCATTTGAAGAACTTTCGGAGGGAGCTCGAGTATAAGACTTAATGATCATATCATCTATGTAGACTTTGACCTATTTATGAATAAGTTTGCGTAGGATGGTTCTGGTAGCTTTTTTGTAGGTAGCCACGACGTTCTTGAGTCCGAATGACATGGAAGTATAACAGAAGGTTCCCCATGGGGTGATGAAAGAAATTTTCTCTTGATGGTCAGAGTTCGTCTTGATTTGGTTATATCCAGTAAATTCATCAACTTAGGACTTGAGGGAATGACTAGCCATTTTGTCCATGATCATATCAATGTTGGGCAATGGGTAATTTCCTTTTAGGGATACTTTATTCAAATCTCGATAGTCGATGGACATGAGGAATTTTCCTCCTAACTTTCGCATAGGGAAGATATTAGCGAGCCATATAGGATATTTAACTATGCGAATGAAATCCACGTCCATCTGTTTGACCACTTCTTCTTTGACTTTGAGCAACCATTCGATGTGGAGCTTCCTTAGCCTCTGTTTGACTGGCTTGCATTCTGGGAATGTCGGGATCTCGTGTTGAGCTATTTTTGTGTCAATATGGGGCATATCATCATAGGACCATGTGAAGGCATTCATGAATTCTTTCAATAGTTCTTCAAATTACGCATGCTCATGCTCGTTATGGGTGGGCCCTATCATAATCTCACGTTGATGGCTACTAGAATCGAGATTAATAACAATAGCTTCATCATCATTAATTTGAATAAAATTATGTCATTTGTTATTCTCTTTATTAAGATCAGTTAAGAATTGTTAATTTTCAAAATCATCATCATATAAGGTTTGATTAGAATCAAGACAATTATTGTAAGGCACAACAAGATACCCAAAATCCTCATCTATTTTATTTTTGGGGAAAACAATATTAAGAACTTTGTCAAAAAAGGTCTTAGTGACATTGATATAAAAAAAATGATCAACAATATCTGATAAATATATTTGGATACGGTAAATAGTAGGGTTAGGTTGAATTTGAGTAGGTTAGGTTGGCACGACATTACGGTTGAGGAGAGGAGTGGTCGGGTCTGATGGTGTAGCATCTAAGAGGATCATGTAGAGAGATAACCCCAATGTCTACAGGTCGAATGAGTCTTTGAAAGCACTCTCCTTAGAGTCCTCGATAACTATCACAGATTTTTCAGTGCGAGGTTTTACTTTATGTTTGCAGTCTTCATACATTGGTTCAGGTAAGCCATATAAAGGGAAGTCTTAACCCTCCATGATAAATTTTTCGTTCAAAGAGTCTCTCAAAATAGTATTTTCATCTTCTAAGTCTCTTTTCAATCTTAGTCGCCAGAGTGCTTTGAGTTCCTTTGGTGAAGGCTGGTAACCCAGACCACTTGGGGGAAGGCCTCCTTCAGGACTATATATATTCAAATATCCCTTGTTGGCATCGTCTTAGCCCTATTTAAGACATGAATTTCATGTTCTTGAATATCTGAATCACATCGAGGTTGCCATAAGGGGTGTGTTCTGGAGAGACTCGGTCTTTGAAATTATCTCTTGTTGGAAGGGGAAGTGGTTCAACTCTGAATCCAAAGAGGAGAATGTCATTCTTCCCATGATGGATTTTCAATACCAAATTGCTAATGATAGCATTTTCTGTACTTACATCATCCCCTAAAATCGTGATAACATGAGCTTTGGCAAAAGAAATTCAGTTTTTGATGAAGAGAAGAAAATTCCCCTCGGATGCTATGGAGCCATGCATGGCCAAAGATTAGATTGAAACATGCAGGTATGTCAATGACTTGGAACTCGACAGTAGGATTGATAGGGCCAAACCCTATTGTGAGTTTTATGGACCCCATTACTTCTCGGTGGGTATTATCATAAGCATACACAGTGGTAAAAAGTGGGAGTGAGATCACTGACTTTTAGTCCCAAATAATTGAAGGTTCTGAGAGGATAAACATTGAAAGGATATTTGTTGTCAACAAGTGAAAGTGGGTCTATCTTTTTCAAGACTTTAACGGAGATTTTAAGGGCATAATTGTGATCAGGTCCAATCTTTGGTATCTCTTCTTCGAAAAAGGAGATAAGTATGGAAGAGATAAAGGACCTAAGTATGTTTATGGTTTCTTCGGGAGTGGTGGAAGGCAGGACCATGGGCTGAGTGAGAAGTTTTATCAAAGCATTCCGGTTCAACTGGAAGAATATGAAAAGCGCCCATAGGATGATATTGTCTTGGGTCTTCTTGAGATAGTCAAGGACTTTGCATTTTTTAATTGTTATTTTCGGCATGGGAATTTCTTTGACAACTCTCTTTCCTTTATCTATTTCGATTGCATGAGGAATTATATTTTTGTAGTGTATTCCAATCCTGGTCATATGATTTACTAAGGCGAGGAAGGATATGAATCCCATGGCTTCATCTATCTTGAGTTGAATGGCCACTTTATTGATTTCCCTTAATAGATCTTTGAACAATATCATTCCACACTGGATGGCTATTGGACTGACTTCTCCCAACTGGGTTGAACTATTAAAATCATCCCCCATCTAGTGGCGACTATGTACGCTTACCAAGATAAATCAATACATTCAATAACCTCAATGACTTCATTGTACAAATCTTCCCACTTAGCGTAGAGGTGCAGAAGTGAAGGGACTAACCGTCCCTGAAGCTTCAGAGTGGTGAGTAACTTAAAAATGCTACAAATTTCATTTTTCTGTCAAAAGATGTTGGCCATGATCTTCACCACATCACTTAGACTGACATCTTTAATAGGTACCACCCATTAATTTAATTCCCGAGTCCACTTCTGGGCTTTTATGAACAAGACACTGAATTTTGGCAATCAACGATCATATCGATGGGCAACTTCAACCCAAAATGGAAGAGTTGGTTCAATACTACTAGTAACTGCATGTCTTTCCCCTCAGATCGGGTGCTGAAAATAATATAGGCCCTTGTAAGGAGTGAAAAAGCTTGATCGGTGAAGCAGGTGGGGTGTAGGAGAAAATATTGGCAAACCTTGAGTTATTTGGGTGAGATTGTAGGGTTTATAGGTAATTTCCTAGGTACGATTTTAGTAGATGGGTCAAATTCTAGGTCAATTTATAGAAATATGGCATTTGTATGTGCTAAAAGTGGGTTATGAGTGGTTTTGGGTTTAGGATTAGCTGGTGGGGCAATGATATCTCGATCAATTATGCCTTGGATCACAATCATAAGGGGAAAGCATTGGTTGGTAGTATGACCAGCGAATTAGTGGAAATCATAATGGGCATCAGGCTTGAAGTTTTTAGGGAGTGGATTTGGTAATGGACGGGGGTCCAAGGGGTTGATGAGATTTTAGTATAACAGGTTCTGTCAGACTTTGGATAGGGGAGCATGGATCTCAGTGTACTTTTCGTGGTAGGATTAGGGTGATGTTTTTCTGCCCAAGAGGTAGCAGGTTGGGAAATTTTATTGATGGTTGAGACTATATCACCTGTGGGCTTCTCATATTTTCGGGGAGTGAACTGTTCGGTCACTTTCTTTGGTTTAGATTCTACTTTGTTAACTCCTTCCTAAATTTCTACACCTACCTTATGAATGGCTCAAAAGTGTAGGTAATACTATCCTCCCATGGACGCTCAAATGTGAGGCAAGAAGTTTTTCTTCATAAAACTGACGTGTTCCTCCTTGGAGGGTCTATTGGTCATAGTAGCATCTTTCTCTATCCACCTTCCTATGACGCTACTGATTATTTCCCTAGGGTTTTGTTTAATAAGATCTAGATCTCGATGCATAACCTCTAGCTCATCATTATACTTTTACTAAGACATGAATTTGCGGGCGACATCCTTCGAACTATGGATTCTGGATTCTTTAAGTGACAGAAACCATAAGAGGGTACTTTTTCTTTCAAGTTCTGTCGGAACATCAAGGCCATTATCTCTTCGGAGGCACAAAGGAGGGTCATGGCTTGGTAACAGCTTCAAAGGTTAACAAATGGGGGTTCACTTCGCCCAAACTTCTTGATGTCTAACATTTTGAACTTCTCTGGCAATCTAGCTTTGGGATAGGGAGACATATGTTTCTAGTCCATGTACTTTCCGGATATCTTGAATTGGTTGTACTTCTTTGATATCAGTTTGAGGTCTTCTTTGACCTTGTTCAGTTCCTCCTCCTTGGGATCCATGGGTACTGGAAGGTTAACCCCTATTTGGGTAAGGTTCGGAATAGGTAGTTGAGCTGTTATTGTCCTATTGGTAGGTGGGGCATGCTGAACATGCTGATACTCTTCTGGGATTTAGATAGTCTCGGGAGTGGGTAGACCCATGGAATAAGGAAAGATAACCTCGATTTATTTAAGAATCTGGGCTCGATGACGTTGTATTTCATGGACCTCGATTTGAAGGTTACCAATCTTGGCACTGAGTTGGGCTAAGACAGTCATCAGATCGGTCTACACATTCGATGCTTAGTTAGTTTTACCCATGAAGAGCTTGTGAAGGTAAATCCCAAATTTGGATGAAGTAGCAAAAAAATCGTTGGGGCATCGAAGCGGTTTGACGAAAGACAAAGCTAATAGGGATCTTGGCGAAAGTTGGGTATGCGATCGACCTGAAAGGGAGAAAGGGATGAATTTATTTTTGAAAGGACGATTTTTTTTTTATATTTTGTAAGGATGAGAAAAAAAGTTATTGGCACTTTTAGAAAATGAGGGAAAAAGGAGAGGAATCTCAACATGATTATTATTAATGTTATTATTAGGTTCTCACTTGTATTAGGTTTGCCTAAATGCAAAAAAAATCCCGATAGGGCTCCAGCCTACCAAAATAGGTTTTAAAAATATACTAGACACAGTTTGGCTTGTTTCCAGGATCACAAAGAGGGTCCTATTTTGCAAAAAGGCAAAATAGCATGAATATTCGGGCGGTATTCCGAACAATAGTTTCGCATTGTAAGGATCAAAATTTCCAATTGAGTCTTAATCTTATTTTGACTTATTCTCGTAACAAAACATGTTTAAGTCATAGACAGTCTTTTATTGTCTGATCCCACGAGTCTATGATGTATCGAAGATTAATTGAAGACGTTGCGACAAACCTACAAAGATTTAATCATGTCGAAGTTTAATTGGTGCAATTTCGCATCTTCAAGGTTTAATTGCATTCCCACACAAGTATGAATGCATAATGTTAATGAATCTCGAAATTCCTTTTATAAAATAAGGATGTTATTTTTTTAAAGGAAAATATTTTTAAAAGAGGTTTAATTGTTTACACTTCATTTATGTCAGATAAGGATGGATGAGAGTTAGATAAGAGTTGGTTTTAATCAAAAATCAGTTTAAATTAAGAACTCTATCTGATAATGTCATTAAAACGACATTTGATGTCGTTCGAACGACGTGGCATCTCGCTCGAATGAGATTCTAACACCGACTCAATTTTATTATAAATAGAGGTGTCCAGTCTTCTCTATGTGTGTGCATTCTGAAAAAATAGTTTTAAGATCCAAAAACTTGTTTGCACATGTTTTCTAAGGTTTCAAAGGCATACACACATCCTTAGAGTTTACAAGATCTGAGCTTTCATTAGTATATGTTTATGTGATCTTGTGTGCCTAAGTTTAGCTTGGTCAAACTCATTGGACAACCTGTTTAGTTGGGTTTCATAGTGAAGAAAAGGCGGACACCTGTTTCAACATCATAGACGACATCAAAGCCATATCGAAGGACACCGAGGCACTTGTGGAGTCGCGTGTTATGGACACGTAGCATGGAAGATAGAGTTTCTGCGTGGGCACTATGAGAGGAGTGGTAGAAGATCAGAGGAGCGTCAAGTCTCGTGGGTGGATCGAGTCATTGAGTAACACTACCGTCTATCTTTGTAAAACCATATTCATAGTGATTGTCTGGCTTGCGCCGTCCAAGGTTTTTCCCGTTATGGGTTTTTCCTCGTACATCCGATGTTATGAGTATTGCTCTACTTTATTTTACTTGCTTTAATCACTAGATGCATTCTTAGGGTTAAACAAGATAAAACTGGGTTAAGCTAATTTGTTCACAACTTGGTTTTTGTTTAAAACACACATTTTTCGCACTTGGTATATTCAAGCGACCTATCAAATTGGTATCAGAGCTAAAAACACTATTTTATTGCAAAGATCCTTCTGTGTATTTATTTGGTTTTTACTCCTGATTTGTTTCTCACTCTTGATTTGTTTTTTTCTTCTCTCGGTGGATTCTCAAAGTTTTAACGAATTAAATCTGTTGAATTTAAAGTTTGCAAAACGAATTAAAGTTTTGGAGGAAGAAAATTCACATTTAAAAAATATGATTGAATATTTGCAAACGTTTCAAATTCAAAGAGATATGATTCGTGAGAAGTTTGGATCTTTATATAATAATTTTGAATCTTTAAAATTTTCCGAAAAGGAGAGTGATGATAGAATTCTTGGTTTAAAGAGAGAGTTAGCGAATTTGAAAAATTCTAGTGTTTGTGCCATTAATGAAAATAGTTTGATTAATGAATTTAAGGCACGTGAGAAGACTCTAAGGGATAAGTTTTCTCATATTGAGGAGGAGCGAGATAATCTTTGATGGGTAACTGAAAATATAAATAAGAATTCCCAAAAGTTTGAAGAGTCTAATCGTTTGCTTAAGTCAAAAGTTTTGATGTTAAAAAATAATTTAACCAACTCAAGTAGTGTGAATAGTAATGGTAGTGGCTCATCTTGTTCTAGTGGTTCATATGTCAAAACCAAAACCATAGTTTGTTTTAGAGCGTCAACCACATCCGAGGGTGTTAGAAAAGGTCAACCTAAAGGTCACGTTCCTCGTCGTGTTTTCAAATATTTGCATTGTGGTAGGAAAGGTCACCTTAGGACTTTTTTTTATCTTAGAAAAGACCCTAGGAAGTTTAAACGTAGTGTCCCATCAATTCCCAAAACCCGTTTTGTTAGATATACACCGATTTGGTTTAGGAAATCCGTTTTGGAGATGTTTAATGCTTCGTTGGTTGATTCTCACATGCATGCACATGATTCATCCCTTGCTATTTCTTATCGATAGTTGCTTGCATGCTTGTCATATGCTAGTATTTGCATTCATGATATAATCCTTGCTAGTATTATGTCATGTTTATCTTTTGTATTATTTTCACTTGTTTAAGTGTCATTAAAAAATACAAAGAAGATTTTGTTTTTATTTGAGTCAAAATATTTTGAAAAAGCCAAAAAGATTTTTGGTTTTTTTGTCAAGAGTTAACATGTTTAATATGGCATATTGGTGTGCTTGGACCCCCTTCCTTCATTTATCCATATGGCTAGGACATTTGATCATAATTATCGATGCTTAGATTGGTCTTAACCATTATATTTTGGGGTTGTTTCAAAGTTAATAAGCGTTTTGATTCGACTTTGTGTATATGCCATGATTGCACACATGCACGAGTTATATGGATGTTTAACTACTCTTGCATATTTGAGTTTGGTGAGAAGTTCTTATCTCATTTTTGTCATCTATGCGTAAGTAGACTTAAGGAGGAGGTGTGCATATAAATACTATTTACCCGTGAGCACTTTTATTTGATAATATGATGAGTGTACGGGAAAGGGATGCAAGAGTGTAAAATTGACTCATCGTGAAAGTCACAGGTTAAAAGATCCCTGAAAAATGAAATGGCAATAAAAAGAGTCATATGCCAAAAATTGGTCCAAATTAGTTTAGTTCATTCAAAAGAAAATATGATATATTTGAGGGTGTTTGGATGGAGTAGAAATTTTAAACAGGTTTGCATTAAGAATCCTAAAGGTTGAAAATTTGTGTCATGACGCTATTGTTTATAGAATCATCAATATTTCGGATTCGTGTGCATGATGTTTGTTTAGTTCATTAACCTCACACATTAATTCTCACATATGGATATAATAAAGTTTGATGATAGATTTCTATTGATTAAAGCTTCTTGATCATTTTGATGTGTTGGAATTGTGATTCATTTGTTTTAGTTCACGTACATACATTCCATGTTCATGTTTAGGCACATCAATACTATGTTAGCATGTTACTTATATTTGTTCAGTTTGAGTTTATCTATTGTTTTCTCAGTTTGGAGCCCCTTCCAGTTTGATTTTTCCTAAAATCTTTCCACTGGGCAACACTGTTTGATTTTTTGGGGAGACTGTGAAAATTTGAGTATGTCGTTCAAACGACATACTGTTTCGTTCGAGCGATGTCTTACTTTGTTCTAACGACATCCCTGGATCGTTCAAACGACAACCTGTTTTGACCAGTTTGACTTTTGGTTGGCTGTCTTTTTGTTTCAGTACCCTGCTGTATATTGATTCATATTTAGGTACCGGGTTTCTGTTTATGCAGTTTACTTTGTTCGATGATATATTATACTGCATTGAATCGTTTATCACACCTACTTAGACTGTTATATTTTTTATGTGATTCATTATTTGCTAGCTATTGATTTAACATTGCTTGATCATTATTAGCTGGTAGTTGCATTTTTATCAAGCATAATATGAGTTGATGTAATTAAATTGGTATATCACATGCTAGATTTGTTTATCTTTTCACCGGATTGTCTATTCGAGACAAAAAAGGGGGAGAGATGTCTGTGATGTAGGGGGAGTTTGTGTGAGAGTTTATTTTTATGTTTACACATATTGGTATCATGTTTTTATGTCTACATAAATTGGTATAATGTTTTACTCTCATAACAAAATGATTCTGATTTAATATTTCATATTGATTTATATCATATCTTCCTCCATACTTCACTTGGTATTTATCTGTTTCATGTGTGTAGGTTCGCTTAAAGATACTCGGTATTTTAAGTTTACAACACATTCAGACATTCGAGACAGTTTCATGTTTGTCGGTCCATTGTTGAAGAACCTCTTCCTATACCAATGATGTATTTTTCATTGGGGGTTTATGGGATGGGATTTAGGTGTCATACGGCTTGACGACCCAGCTTAGGCATTTCACTATTGGTTTTGTCACATAATAGTCAAAGGGGGAGATTTGTAAGGACTAAATTTCCAAATGAGTCTTAATGTTGTTTTGACTTATTCTCGGAACAAAACATGTTTGAATCATAAATAGTCTTTTATTGTCTGATGCCACGAGTCTAAGACGTATCGAAGATTAATTGAAGACGTTACAGAAAAGCTACACAGATTTAATCATGTCAAAGTTTAATTGGTGCAATTTCACGTCTTCAAGGTTTATTTGCATTCCGAGATCACACAGGTATGAATGCATAATGTTAATGAATCTCGAAATTCATTTTATAAAATAAGGTTGTTATTTTTTTAAAGGAAAATGTTTTTAAAAGAGGTTTAATTGTTTACACTTCGTTTATGTTAGATAAGGACGATTGGTAATTAGATAAGAGTTGGTTTGAATCAAAATTCTGTTTAAATTAAGAACTCTATCTGACGACGTCGTTCAAACGACATTTGATGTCGTTCTAACGAGATCCACTGTCGTTCGAAAGAGATCCACTGTCGTTCGAACAACGTGGAATCTCGCTAGAACGAGATTCTGACACCGACTCAATTCTATTATAAATAGAGGTGTCCAGTTTTCTCGAAGTGTGCTCATTATAGAAAAATTTCTTTATGATCGAGAAACCTTTTTGCACATGTTTTCTAAGGTTTCAAAGGCATAAACACATTCTTAGAATTTACAAGATTCGAACTTTCATTAGTATATGTTTATGTGATCTTGTGTGCACCAAGTTTAGTTTGTTCAAACTCATTGAACAACCTGTTTAGCTGGTTTTTGCAGTGAAGAAAAGGAGGACGCCTATTTCAACATCGTAGATGACATCAAATCCATATCGGAGGACACTGAGGCACTCGTGGAGTTACATGCTGTGGAAGAGTAGCATGGAGGACGAAGTTTTTGTATGGGCACTATGAGAGGAGTGGTAGAAGATCAGAGGAGAGTAAATTCTCGTGGGTGGATCGAGTCGTTGAGTAAGACTATCGTCTGTCTTTGTAAAACAATATTCATAGTGATTGTCTGGCTTGGGTCCGTCCGAGATTTTTTCCCGTTTTGGGTTTCTCCTCGTACATTCTACGTTGTGAGTATTGCTCTACTTTATTTTACCTGCTTTAATCACTAGATGTATGCTTAGGGTTAAACAAGATAAAATTGGATTAAGCTAATTTGTTCACAACTTGGTTTTTGTTTAAAACATATATTTTCCGCACTTGGTATATTCAAGGGACCTATAACACATGGTAACTGACAAAATAAAGATGAATGCCATAGGTTTAACACCTATATGAAGTTTATGCAGTTGTTGGGTTAGTGGAAGGGTTCCTCCCATTGGCATTACTTCCACGATATACCTCTTGCTTATAAGGGAAATCATTCATCATGTACGTGTGGGAAGGACATTTGATATACATGAATGTACGTGAATTGCCTAACTATGTACCTCGTGGGAATAGTTTGTGTGAGAGAGAATTCGATAGACTCGACGTACATGAACGAGTTTCCTGCTCTATACCTCCCATTATGAGTTCGGTCAAGTGGTAAGATGCGGGGAGAACCATTCGATATACGTCAAAAGCACGAGGCCAATGGAAGGTGTGTCATATTTCTTAGGCTAACTGCGACCTGTAGGACTAGAACCCATCACAAAGTGACCCCCCACTACGGGATAAATTTTTGGTCAATATTGCCATCCTCTTGGTGATGTAGTGAGCAAAACTGCATGCATCTTAATTAACATATGAGAGAGAGAGAGAGAGAGAGAGAGAGAGTATTTTTTATCTTTTTTCATTAGCATGATGAGCAAATGGAGTACAATACTAATGAGGGAGAATATACAAGTAAAAGTAAACCTATTATGAAGCATGGAGACTACACTATGCATATACATGTAAGTGAGTGACATGTGAATATTTACAAGTGAGCCTGCGTGGTAGTGATACTATACATGGATCAACTACAAGTGGTGTGTGGTATGTGTAAGTGAGCATGGAGATATATACAAGGGCGGGAATCATGGATGTGTGCTAATGAAGCCTAAGCATGGACATTTGAAGTGGTGTGTGAAGCATGTGAGTAAAAAGGGAAGCTAGATGTAAGTGTGTGAAGTGTACATAGAGAGTATATACAAGTGTGTGGAGTGTATAAGTGAGTGAAAAGTGATATATACATGAGGTATATATACACAAAAATAAATAGAGGAGAAAAGGGAACATACTGGTAGGTGAATACGCACACATGCATAAAACAATAACACCCATGTAGAAAATACAGTTTAGTCCTCTTAAAACGTCCCTAGAGGAGTCTCCACTGTGGCCATCTTAAGGGGGGCTCCAAGGAGGGCTCCATCCCTTCCTTTCCTTTCGGCATGTGTGTGGGATTACACCCTTTCTCAGGGCGCTCGGACATCGTCGATGTGGGGTAACATGTAGAGATATAGTCATTAACATATTTTTCACAAAATAGGAAAAAGAAATGTTTCCACCTCAAGAAAACGACATCAAGGACAATATTGATGCTTACGAAACCAATTAGTCCAAGGTTCTGGGGACTAAGTTACAAAATAGAAGGTGTTAGACACCCATCCCTCCGTTTCGTTCTCTCATGGGCCTGTGTTAAACTTCTCTTGTTAAAATCTGTGAAGTGTGTGCTTATGTGCATAATATAAATGGAGAATGGAATCACTTAACTCACGTCATAAATAAAGGCGATATGAGTTCACCCTTAGGAGTGTTTCCAAAATAGTACTTAAAAGTATAATGTAAGTGTTTCCTGATTCACAAGTTATTATAGAAGAACGAATGCATAGATCAGACATGTTACAAGCATGTAAAATCCATTAAGAATATATAACAAAAACAAGGTAACAAATATGTATAAAGGAGGAGTCGAGTCTAAGGATTTACCCAAGACACCTACGTAACCCAAAGGGAATCTAAGTCCATGTAGTTTGAAGATAACGTAGGGTGGGGTTTAACCCATAAATCCAAACAGGGGAGTTTTCTGATATATGTATGTAGAGATAAATGTGCTTCAAGCATGAGGATGTGTAGGGATAATCCCTCTTTTAGAATTTATAAATAAACCCTCTTTTTCTTATTTTTGGTTTTTTTTTTTACGAAAATAAAGTATGTGCAACTAATAATAATAAAGGTTTGATATTAAGGTATGTGATGCAATGAAATAAAGCTCTAAAGTAGAGATAAAACAACCAATGATAAAATAAGTGAATCTAAAGACAAGGGTGGAAAATTGGACCTCCTTATAAAGACCTGGTGGTATGAGGAGATGAGTGAGAATTTACTAAAAGAATCATGAAATTGATAGAAAGAATGGGGGAAATGAGCTTTTGAAGAAGGGAATAGCTCTGAATTTGAGATAATGTTCTCTGAATTGCTAAGAGGGATGTTTAGGGGTATTGGTGTGTTCTGAGTATTGATTTCAAGCCGAGATCAAGGCCCTTATTTATAGGACCAAGGGGGTACCGATCGGTAGGGACCCCAAGACACACTACCGATAGGCAAGGTCCTTGGGGGTGCTACTCGACAGTCTGAAGTAGATTTTTTTTAAAAAAATGGTCGTAAAATGCGAACTCTAAGTTAGAATTACACAGGGGGTGGACCGTTGGAAAGGGTATTCCGAGTCATTTAAGAATCCATTAATCCACTCCTAGGTTCGAGAGTTGACCGAGGTCAAATGGAGCCCGAAAGCACCCATTGGTCACTAGATAGGAAATTTTCATATGAAAACAAATCATTCGTTCGAATCATAAGGCCGATTCACACATGGTACGAATCATCAGATAGGGTATTCAAAGACCTTCGAGATTTCACTCAGCTTTATTTGGTTAGGCGGGTTGACCATGGTCAAATTGGACCCAAAAACGCCCGATGACCCATCAGAGTAAAATGAATCATTTGTTCGTACCTTAAGGCTTATTTGCGCATGGGTAGTCGGTTAGAAAGGGTGTTCCGACCCCTTCAAAGATTCATTCAACTTCATTAAATATGAAGAGGTGAACGGGGCCCGAGAGCATCCAATGGCCTCTAAATCAGTTTTCAAGGTAAAACGGACTATTTTTCTGCACATTAGGGCCAATTCTCACACGAGTGGACTTTTAGAAAGGGTATTTAGAGTTCTTCAGAGATTAATTTAGCTTCCACTCAGGACAGGAAGTTGACTGGAGTCAAACGACGTTCGAGAGCACCCGATGGCCTCTAGATTAGTTTTCAATAGTGAAATGGACCGTTCGTTTGAACTGTAAGGTCGATTCATGCATAGGGTAAACATTTTTAAAGAGTATTTGGAGACCTTGAATGATTCATTGAGTTTCCTCTCAAATGAGAAACTTAATCGAAGTCAAACAGGGCCTGGGAGCACCCGATGGCCTCTAAATTGATACTTGGAGTATGACTTAGGGTTTAGGGTGAACGAGTGAGTGATAGGGGCCTAAGGAGGTTCTTAAGGGTGGGTCCTAGGATGGGGTGTCTACTAATGACATGAGGATAAAAGTGTGAAAGTTCCACGAACTTAGCATTGTATTCGGCCACAAATATTGATCATTGAGTTAACTCCAGTTACTCCACTTCCAGATTCTCCATGACCGCAGAAGGGATATATTTATCAAGGAAAAGTTCCTTGAATTTGGTCCTACCAATGGTCGTGGCTTCACCTCCAAGATGGTTCCTTTTGACCATCTTCCACTAGTGATTAACGTCTTCTATAAACACGAATGTGGAAAAGGACACTTTTTCTTCCTCGGTATAATTCAGTACCTAAAAAATCTTCTATGTCTACCTTATCCATGTGTAGGACTTTAAAGAATAGTGGTCCCCTTTAAAAGGATGCCTCCCTAACATTTTGAAATGTTATATGGTGCAACCAATGGGTTTCTTTTTGAACTTTCTTGCTGTCGTTGCTAACTAGGGCTTATGCAAACCCAACCACCACCTCTGAAACTAATTCCCCATTAGCCTCGTCATTTGGGATATCAGGTCCCACAGATGTAATGTTGTAATTTTATGGATCCTCTAGCTCCTCGACGATTACCTCTTGCCATGGCTCGCTGGTAAAAATCAAATACATGTAAGTCTAATATCCTAAAACAAATTTCCTAGGAGCAAGTGTACCTATAAACTCTAGAAGCTAACACTCTGATACCACTTATAACTCCTATGACCTTGTCCCATTAGGCCTAGGGGTTAGTTACCTTAATATCATAATAGAAATTTAAATTCATCTTTATTAGGTCACCTTATTAGGCTACGACCTCTAAGTAGACCTCGGCCTTGTGACACCCCGCCTAATTAAATACCGGGCGATCACTCCTTTATTAAATTAAATCAAGGTAAACAGTTGGTTCATTCTCAGCATCACTGTTGATCAAAAATAATTTTTTTTTCCAATTTAACACCCTAAATAATTAAGCTAAGTGTCAAAAATATTTTTCATACTAACAACATTTTTTTCCAAATTTTAATTAAAGAAAATATTTATTTATACAAAACAACATTTCTACAATATGGAATCACACCACGATGAACTAAAATAAAACCATACATTCGTCAATCGAATGTCAACATAATAAAACTAAACATCATAAACCATCCTGAATAAATCCCATAAAACAATACTGGAATAACTGAAATTTAAGAATCCCAACAATAAATGAAATGATAAAAAGGGCGACACATGCCCAATAAATGAGAGTAATAGGAGTGGAGTCAAGAACAGAAGCCGTCTACTCAAGTGACCTGCAACTCCCACCTAAGCTGCAACTCGTTCTTCTCAAAGGATCCTAAGCAAGACGCCCCTGTGGCTGGGCACCTGAAAATATACATATATATACAAAAGAGAGAGAGAAAGAGAAAAGGAAACGGGTCAGGGCCCGAAAGTGTTTTTGATTTTTAAGATATGTTAAGAAAGTATTTAAAATTGATACAGGCCAATGCAACATCATATTAGTTCATCTCTCTCTTGAGAAATACTCACCTCTCTTCTAATGTGCACTCATATCGCACTAACCTTCCCAACGGTTCATTTATCTTAGCTTACGCATATATTTTCAAAACCGAACGATGTCAATGTTTTAAAAAGGTTACTTTCAATATGTAGTACTCCTCTCGTTTTAGCTTCATTAAATTATAAGGTTTCCCAGTGTCTTCTCATACTTTCACAAAACAAGTATTTATTATTGCGTCAACAACCACGTCCTACTTATCACATTATAGTAGGCAGATTAAAGTTTATAACCATATGTATATATATTAACTACTCGTATAATATATATATAACAGCACCCCAACTAATCTATGGTGCGGGCATACTCTGCTATCCAATCCCCGTATCGCTCACACAAAGGGAAACACAAGTTCGGAATCACTCTCGAACTGTATTAACATATACAAAACAACGTTGAGGCGAAGCATAGATTCCAAGTCCAAGAGGTCAGTACATACCCACACGTGTCTTAGGACCGTCCGACTATCAATCTAATAGCCCGTACCTAGGATCTCTATCTTCTAGGGTACGATTCAATATCCCCCATAAAGCAACACAGGATACGATCGTCCCAGCGCGGTAACCTCAGGGATAACAAGTAGCGCGGGTACGTTTTTCACATGTATATAATATATGTACACACAATTATATAAATATACCCATTTCATCCTATTAATATAGGTTTCTCTCGTAACCCATAGTCACAACATTTATCTTTAATTTCCCATTATTATGATTACGTATAAGGTTTCGTCTCTAACCTTAATTCGAAGAGTTTTCTCACTCATTACCTAATACTCATGGTTTATATTCTCACCAATCTGAAATTCAGTAAGGGACTTTATTTGATTCCAACATAACTCTCTTACGTACCTCACCCTTAAGTTATAAATCTATCAACCTAAAGTAAATATCCCATAATTACCATACTTGTTGAAGATTAAAGGTTCTAACATTTATCCATATACCCTACTGGTCCTCAATATCTCCCAAATCCTTTTATTTAGAATGCCCAAAGGTTAAGTCACGATAAATTAATTTAAGTAAATAAACAAGAGAAATAGGAGTCTTCCAGGAGGGGTCGATCGATCGAAGTTTGGGGTCGATCGATCGAACCTTCGATCGATCGAAGCTCTAGGCTCGATCGATCGATCAAGCAGGTCTGGGCAAAAATTCTGCAGAAATTGCAGTGACGGGATTGATTAAAGTTCTTCATCAAAACTCATATTTTCCAACACTAATCGGTCCAAAAAGTTTACTGTTAACATACTAACATAATTCCAGATATCTTTAACGTTCAGCATGTGTGTATACATCATTAAACATGGTTAAACAACCCTAAATTTTTCTTAACTTTTTTTCTAATCAGTTTTCTCCAGAATTTCCTTCTAACATAACTTCAAAAATTCGTGGGTTAATCATCTACTTCACATATTATTTCCAGAATATGGTTATAACGATTTCTACATGCAAAACCCTATCAAAAATTGGGGTTTTCTTCCATTGATTATACTCCTAATCATTCCTACAGTAATATGATTATTGCACCAATGAAAATACGCAAGTTAAACACTTGCCTAGGATTTCAGAGGTCTGCTTTCCTGCTGATATTGGTGTGGTTGCGTTCTCCTCCTCGCGATCTACGCTTTGGTGGTGACAGCGGGGAAATCGGTGGTGTTTTGGGCCTTGAATCACCTTGAGAGCTCTCTCCTCTCTTCTCCAATGGCCGTTCTAGGGTTCTGAATGTTCTAACCCTAAAAGGCTGACTTAAATGGCTGCTAAGGATGAATGAAATTCGTGGGTTTAATTACCCTATTTTGTAAAATGACCAAAATGCCCTCCCGGGTCACTAATTAAGCCTAAAAACATCCCGAGACCCAAACTAAACCCCCGGGTACACTTTTCTGACTATCTCGACCCTTCCGGACGCGTTGGTGCACTCAAAACGACAATACGGACAATTTATAAAATATTCACTTTTTAATTAACATAATTAGTCCCGACGTGGCACGGACACGTCCTGACTTAAATTTCCGAAATAGTCATTTAATACACCTATGACATTCAATATAACCAATATAATATATAACTATGCTCATTAGTAATATTCAACAAGTTTCCCATAATTACTAACTCTAGTCACGTTAATAATTAAAACATAATTAATTTCCGGATTTTTATTAAATAAATCATCACATTAAATTTAATAAATCCCCAAATTAAATATAGCATAAAAAATACGGGGTATTACATACTTCCCCCCTAATAACGGAATTTCGTCCCGAAATTTGGAAAATAAGGCATACCTGGTAGAAACAACTCTGGATATCTCTCGCGCATATCTGCCTCACGCTCCCAAGTGGATTCCTCCACATTATGATGCTCCCACTGGACTCGCACAAGTGGAACTACTTTCGACCTCAATCTCCTCTCACTATAGTCTAGAATAGCCACTGGTCTCTTCTCGTAAGAGCTATCAGACTGTAAGTCTATCTCGTCTATCGCAATGTGAGTATGGGCCATATCATCCCGAAGATATCGTCTCAACGACGAGATGTGGAATACATCGTGGATGCGATGTAAATGTTCTGGCAATCCCAACCTATATGCTACTGGCCCAATTCTCTCGATGATGGGTAATGGTCCTACGTACCTCGGAGCCAACTTCCCCTCCTTCCCGAACCTCATCACTCCTTTCATAGGAGATACACGCAACAACACTTGATCTCCCACATTAAACTCACGGAAGAACCGTTTCGCATCGGCGTAGCTCTTCTGCCTGTCTTGGGCTACCCGAATATGACTCCTGATTATCTCAATCCCCGCGGAGGTCTCCTGGATCACTTCTGGTCCTAATAACTTGTTGTCCCCTACCTCGAGCCAACAGGTTGGAGAATGACAAGGCCTACCGTACAAAGCCTCAAATGGAGCCATGCCAATCGTAAACTGACAGGAGTTATTATAAGCAAACTCTACCAGTGGAAGGTGTGGTTCCCAACCTCCTCCGAAATTGAGAACACACATGCGTAGCATATCTTCCAACATCTGATTAGTACGCTCTGTCTGTCCATCTGTCTGTGGGTGGTAGGCTGAACTCAGTCTCAACTCTGTACCCATAGCCTCCTGAAAGCTTTCCCAGAAACGTGACACAAAAATCTTGTCTCTATCTGACACAATATTCAGGGGCACCCCGTGTAATCTGACAATCTCAGCGACGAACAACTGGGCATACTGACTCGTGGTATAATCTGTCCTTACTGGCAGAAAATGAGCCACCTTGGTCAGACGGTCTACAATCACCCAAATAGAATCGTGGCCCCGCTGTGATGTAGGCAACCCTGTAATGAAATCCATGGAAATACTTTCCCACTTCCACGCGGGTATTTCCAACGGCTGAAGTAATCCCGACGGTTTCTGATGGTCCACCTTCACCAGCTGGCAAGTAGAACACTTGGACACAAATTCAGCGATGTCCCTCTTCATCCCACTCCACCAGTACTGTCGTCTCATGTCCTGGTACATCTTATCGCCTCCCGGATGTACTACAAATCGGGACCCATGAGAATGAGTCATCACTTCATGACGTAGCTCCGCTCCTTCTGGAACCACCAATCTCCCATTAAATCGTAACCCACCATCCGAACTAACAGAATAGGACTCAGCATCCTCGGCTAGAAGTCATACGATCTGCTCGTGACAAAATGGGTCTGGGGTCTGTGCCTGTATCACCCTTGTAACAATCTCGGGTGTGACTGTCATCACGGATATGAAAGAACGTGCTACTGCGTCCTGGTGACCCAACTCCTTCCACTTTGCTTTCCAGATGTACGCTACATCATCAACCGGTCTACGGTTCAACGCATCAGCAACTACGTTGGCTTTACCCGGATGATACTGTATATCGAACTGATAATCTTTCACAAACTCTAACCATCTGCGCTGACGCATATTCAGTTCTCGCTGAGTGAACAGGTACTGCAGTGACTTATGGTCTGTGAACAAACGGAATTTCTCGCCCAATAAATAGTGCCTCCAAATTCTCAAAGCAAAGACGACCGCAACTAACTCCAGGTCGTGGGTGGGGTAATTCTTCTCATGCGGCTTAAGCTTACAGGAAGCAAAAGCTATAGCCTTCTCTTCTTACTGAATTACTCCCCCAAGTCCTCGTAAGGATACATCGGTGTAAACCAGGTACTCTACACCCGACTTCGGTAAAGCAAGGACTGGTGCCGAGGTAATCTTGTCCTTCAGCTCGTCGAAAGCCAACTGACAAGCGTCATCCCAAACATATGGTACCCCTTTGCGAGTCAGATTCGTCAATGGACCCGCTATCTTGGAGAATCCCCGAATGAATCTCCTGTAGTGTCCGACTAACCCCAAGAAACTACGCACTTCCTTCGGTGTCGTGGGCTGCCCCCACTCCCTCACCGCTGACACTTTTCTCGGGTCAACTGCTATCCCCTGCTCAGAAACAACATGGCCCAAGAATTGTACCTCTCACAACCAGAATCCACACTTCTCGTACTTAGCATACAACTGATGTTCTCGTAGAGTCTGAAGAACCTGCCTCAAGTGTTCGGCATGCTCCTCCTCGAAATGTGAATATATCAAGATATCATCTATGAAGACGATGAAGAACTGGTCCAAGAACTCTCTGAATACTCGGTTCATCAAGTCCATGAAAACGGCTGGGGCATTTGTGAGTCCGAACGGCATCACTCTGAATTCATAGGACCCATACCTCGACAAGAAGTCAGTCTTTGAAACATCCTGCTCTATAATTCGTAACTGATGGTACCCCGACCTAAGATCTATCTTTGAAAAGAAAGTTTCTCCCCTCAACTGGTCGAATAGATCATCGATTCGAGGCAACGGATATTTATTCCGTATCGTGACCTTGTTCAACTCCCGGTAGTCCACACACAATCTCAGTGAGCCATCTCTCTTCTTTACAAATAAGACTGGAGCGCCCCACGGTGAGGTACTCCTACGAATGAAACCCTGACCTAATAGCTGCTCAATCTGATCTCGTAGCTCTCGCATCTCTGCCGGAGCCATACGGTACGGTGCGCGTGCTATTGGTCTCGTATCTGGCAATAAATCTATAATGAAATATATCTCACGACTGGGCGGTAGGCCTGGTATCTCCTGAAACACATCGGAATACTCCCTAACAACTGGGATCGAATCCAAAGGAATCACAACCTCCTTAGAGGTATCCTCCTCAATGTAATATAAATGAGCGGTCGAACCTCCCTCTGGGTGAGGCATCGCTACTACAAACATCTCTTGCCCCGGAATGGCAAAAACAATGCTCCCACCGATGCAATCAATCATGGCTCTATAAGATGCGAGCCAATCCATACCAATAATCACATCATGCTCGTGCATGTCTAAGACTAGCATGTCTGCAGGCAATACCAAGCTACCAATCTCTACCCCTACTCCTTGGCATATAAAGAATATAAGTGACCCACTCCCCAGTGGTGAGTCGACACATGTCACGGTGCTCTCTGCTGTGGCTAACAACCCTAAGGACTTAGCAAAGTGCGTGGCTATAAAATAATGTGTTGCCCCCGTATCAAACAAAACTTTACCCATAGTACCATGGATAGGAAACATACCCTCAATCGCGGGTGGTGCCTGTGGAGCTGCTGCCTGGTGGACGTTATAGACACGTCCATACTGCAATTGCCCCTGCTGCACTGGAGCTGCTGGAATGGCTGGTAGGGCTGGCACCTGGGCTGGAGCTGGAAGGGAAGGTGGGAAGAGTGGTCTCTGCGGCTCATTACGGGCTCCCTGCTGCTGTGGGGCCCTATCGCCCTTTGGGCAATCCTGACGCTTATGGCCGTGCTTGCCGCACACAAAACACCGGCCTCTGAAATTACCTCCCCTCTGTCTCTGCTGACCACGGCCCTGCTGGCCGTTACCTCCACGCCATTGGCCCTGATGTGCACGCTGTTGGACTTGCTGGCCCTGCTGCTGTCCCTGCGGTCGGTGTTGACCCTGCTGGCCCTGCTGATTAGGCTGACCCTGATGGCCCTGCCTGAATCCCCCGAATCCCTGCCTAGAATCACCTGAACGGAATCGCTTAGCAGGGTCCCCCTGATGGGAACTCTGCTCGTGCTGACGAGTCTGTCCATGAGTTGGTGCCCCACCGGCACTATTACCCCCGGTCCTGCCCTGCTGGCTGGACTCTCCTACTCTCTTGCTTCCCTGAAGATGGAATCGGTGATCCTGGCAATGTAGTAACGCTGCATTGAGTACATCAGTGAACGTACTCAGGGATAGGTTCCCAATAAGGTGCTGACGGATCCTCCAAGCTAACCCGTCGACGAACAGCAAAATCTTCTTGCCTTCAGTAGGTGCCTCATCTGGCACAATGGTGAGAAGTCTCGTGAACTCCTCCTCATACTCTGCTACAGTAAGATTATCTTGCTTCAGATTTAGTAGTTTCCGCCTCATCTCCGTCTGCACTGCAGGTGGGAAGTACTTGCGGTCAAACCGCTCCCACAACATCTGAATAGGGATCGTGTCCCTCTCCTCCAAAGTAGTAGTGGACTCCCACCACTGCAATGCGGCTCCAACCAACTTGAAAGAGGCCAATAGCTGCTTCTGAACTTCGATGCACTCATACATACGGAGGTGCCCCTGGATGTCTTTCTTCCATTGGCTAACCGTGACAATGTCGGAGCTACCAGAGAACTCAAGGGGATGTGCTTTCTGAAAAGCATCCCGAACCCTCTCCCATGCAGATGGAAGCTGTGCTGGTACTGGCGCCACTGCCTGAACCTGGGGTGGAGCCTGCTGAATCACCGCTATCGCGGCATTCACCGCCTGAGCAACTATGGCGGCCACTTCATTAGCATTCATTGTGCCTGGTGCCGGAGCTGCTGGTTGCTCGGCCTGGGCATGCCTATCTTTCGGAGCACGTCTCGGAGGCATCTGAAACGTGAACAAAATTTATCAGTCTACAGTTATCATCGAATCTCAATTAACTGAAGACTTAAACGTAAAAGCAGGAATACAACAAATCCTAAAAATAGGGCTCTATAGCAAAAACGTTAAGCTGAAAGCGAAATAAGCCGTACAGATCCTATGGACACTAGAACCTGATGCTCTGATACCACCTGTGACACCCCGCCTAATTAAATACCGGGCGATCACTCCTTTATTAAATTAAATCAAGGTAAACAGTTGGTTCATTCTCAGCATCACTGTCGATCAAAAATAATTTTTTTTCCCAATTTAACACCCTAAATAATTAAGCTAAGTGTCAAAAATATTTTTCATACTAACTTCCAAATTTTAATTAAAGAAAAGATTTATTTATACAAAACAACATTTCTACAATATGGAATCACACCACGATGAACTAAAATAAAACCATACATTCGTCAATCGAATGTCAACATAATAAAACTAAACATCATAAACCATCCTGAATAAATCCCATAAAACAATACTGGAATAACTGAAATATAAGAATCCCAACAATAAATGAAATGATAAAAAGGGCGACACATGCCCAATAAATGAGAGTAATAGGAGTGGAGTCAAGAACAGAAGCCGTCTACTCAAGTGACCTGCAACTCCCACCTAAGCTGCAGCTCGTTCTTCTCAAAGGATCCTAAGCAAGACGCCCTTGTGGCTGGGCACCTGAAAATATACATATATATACAAAAGAGAGAGAGAGAGAAAAGGAAACGGGTCAGGGCCCGAAAGTGTGTTTGATTTTTAAGATACGTTAAGCAAGTATTTAAAATTGATACAGGCCAATGCAACATCATATTAGTTCGTCTCTCCCTTGAGAAATACTCACCTCTCTTCTAATGTGCACTCATATCGCACTAACCTTCCCAACGGTTCATTTATCTTAGCTTACGCATATATTTTCAAAACCGAACGATGTCAATGTTTTAAAAAGGTTACTTTCAATATGTAGTACTCCTCTCATTTTAGCTTCATTAAATTATAAGGTGTCCCAGTGTCTTCTCATACTTTCACAAAACAAGTATTTATTATTGCGTCAACAACAATGCCCTACTTATCACATTATAGTAGGCAGATTAAAGTTTATAACCATATGTATATATATTAACTACTCGTATAATATATATATAACAGCACCCCAACTAATCTATGGTGCGGGCATACTCTGCTATCCAATCCCCGTATCGCTCACACAAAGGGAAACACAAGTTCGGAATCACTCTCGAACTGTATTAACATATACAAAACAACGTTGAGGCGAAGCATAGATTCCAAGAGGTCAGTACATACCCACACGTGTCTTAGGACCGTCCGACTATCAATCTAATAGCCCGTACCTAGGATCTCTATCTTCTAGGGTACGATTCAATATCCTCCATAAAGCAACACAGGATACGATCGTCCCAGCGCGGTAACCTCAGGGATAGCAAGTAGCGCGGGTACGTTTTTCACATGTATATAATATATGTACACACAATTATATAAATATACCAATTTCATCATATTAATATAGGTTTCTCTCGTAACCCATAGTCACAACATTTATCTTTAATTTCCCATTATTATGATTACGTATAAGGTTTCGTCTCTAACCTTAATTCGAAGAGTTTTCTCACTCATTACCTAATACTCATGGTTTATACTCTCACCAATCTGAAATTCAGTAAGGGACTTTATTTGATTCCAACGTAACTCTCTTACATACCTCACCCTTAAGTTATAAATCTATCAACCTAAAGTAAATATCCCATAATTACCATACTTGTTGAAGATTAAAGGTTCTAACATTTATCCATATACCCTACTGGTCCTCAATATCTCCCAAATCCTTTTATTTAGAATGCCCAAAGGTTATTTCACGATAAATTAATTTAAGTAAATAAACAAGAGAAATAGGAGTCTGCCAGGAGGGGTCGATCGATCGAAGTTTGGGGTCGATCGATCGAACCTTCGATCGATCGAAGCTCTAGGCTCGATCGATCGATCAAGCAGGTCTGGGCAAAAATTCTGCAGAAATTGCAGTGACGGGATTGATTAAAGTTCTTCATCAAAACTCATATTTTCCAACACTAATCGGCCCAAAAAGTTTACTGTTAACATACTAACATAATTCCAGATATCTTTAACGTTCAGCATGTGTGTATACATCATTAAACATGGTTAAACAACCTAAAATCTCATCTAATAATCAAGAACCCTAAAGTTTTCTTAACTTTTGTTCTAATCAGTTTTCTCCAGAATTTCCTTCTAACATAACATCACAAATTCGTGGGTTAATCATCTACTTCACATCTTATTTCCAGAATATGGTTATAATGATTTCTACATGCAAATCCCAATCAAAAATTGGGGTTTTCTTCCATTGATTATACTCCTAATCATTCCTACACTAATATGATTATTGCACCAATGAAAATATGAAAGTTAAACACTTGCCTGGGATTTCAGAGGTCTGCTTTCCTGCTGATATTGGTGTGGTTGCGTTCTCCTCCTCGCGATCTACGCGTTGGTGGTGACGGCGGTGAAATCGGTGGTGTTTTGGGCCTTGAATCACCTTGAGAGCTCTCTCCTCTCTTCTCCAATGGCCGTTCTAGGGTTCTGAATGTTCTAACCCTAAAAGGCTGACTTAAATGGCTGCTAAGGATGGCTGAAATTCGTGGGTTTAATTACCCTATTTTGTAAAATGACCAAAATGCCCTCCCTGGTCACTAATTAAGCCTAAAAACATCCCGAGACCCAAACTAAACCCCCGGGTACACTTTTCTGACTATTTCGACCCTTCCGGACGCGTTGGCGCACTCAAAATGACCATACAGACAACTTATAAAATATTCACTTTTTAATTAACATAATTAGTCCCGACGTGGCACGGGCACGTCCCGACTTAAATTTCCGAAATAGTCATTTAATACACCTATGACATTCAATATAACCAATATAATATATTACTATGCTCATTAGTAATATTCAACAAGTTTCCCATAATTACTAACTCTAGTCACGTTAATAATTATAACATAATTAATTTCTGAATTTTTATTAAATAAATCATCACATTAAATTTAATAAATCCCCAAATTAAATATAGCATAAAAAATACGGGGTATTATAGGCCTCAACATCAAAATATATATTATTATTTCCATAAATATTAAATCACAAATTAATGAGTATCTTCATCGATAATTTAACCATAGTCCTCGATATATGCGTTGTAAAATTTCTAAGTTTCATAAAATAAGCTCTACAATTTGACACATTTGAATAAGACACTAACTAAATCTAGATATAAGATATCTCTAAGAAACATTTTGTACTATCTTCAAAAATAATTTAACTCTTAAAATATCTTTTATCTATAGCCTCTAATACTTTCTGTGTATTGGTATTCACGATTTCTCATCCCAAGGAAGTCAAGAGATAAAGGGATGATCTCAAATAACTAAGTAAAGGTTAAATCAAATGTCAACCCACCTGCTAATGTTGGTTTTCACTAGAATATTTATAGACTAAAAAAATTATGAATTACAAGTTTAAATAAAGTAACACGATTTAATATTTTTACAGATGAAACGAGAGGAATGTATTTATCTAATATCAAAGTTACAAACCTTAAGGCCACATCTGATTAAAGTTTAAAAACCCAATAAACGATAGGAATTCGTTTTTGGTTTTCTTAGATTGTTCGCGACAATGACTCCATTTTTTTGTCACGGATCGTTTCTCTAAAATTCCACACTTCATCATTTTCAAAAAATCCACTTATGCCTATTTTTTGACTAAATTATTTTTTTTGAGGTCATGAAATTCCATGGTTTACCTACATCAATAATGTTCGATAGTAATATTATCAGTTACCTTTGGAAAACCTTATGGAAGATGTTTGGTACTAATATGAAGTTTTCCTCATCCATTCAACCCCAAACCGATGGCTAAGCTGAGGTCGTTAAACAGCGTCTTGGGGATTCGCTAGATGTTCAGTGGGTTAAAAATTGGGAAATTGAAAATATCAACTACCTACTATGGGGTTTTCTTATAATATTTCAACGAATCATTCTACCCGAAAAATCCCGTTTGATATTGTTCATGTTTTTTCTCCTAGGGAGCCTATTAACCTTATCCTACTCCCATTTTACTACTGCTCTTTTTATATTATCACATCTTTTGTTGAACACATCTGTGACATCCATGATTATTTTAGATGAAAAATTGCATTACGTAAGGAAAAGTTTAAACTCTCTCCACATCCACACTGTAGAAATTAAGAATTTATTGAAAGTGAATATGTTATGGTGCGTGTTTAGAATGAACATTATATAAAACATTCTTTTAAAACGTTAAATGATGGAGCCGTTAGACCATATTTTATCCTTCGTAGTTTTGGACCTAATGTTATTTACTTAATTCACCATCTAACATGAATATTTTCCATGTTTTTAATGTTGATGATGTTTTCCCTTATCGAAGAACATTTGAGCATCCTGGTATGCATTCTAATATTTATATAGGTAGAGCTTCATCATTATATACACTAGTGGTAGTGTCTCCACATCCATCACTACAACCAATTGACCGTATTTATATCTAGTTGATGATATTATTACATCAGTTCATGGGGGTTTCCAGCAGTAATCTATTAATTAGAGAGACCATATACTATCCAAAGCTACTTGGCATCTTAATGAGGATGTTCATCGAGCTGACGATGACATTTTGGAGAATTATCATTGTCGTAACTTGCAGGAGGCGAGTTTTCTTCAGTTAGGGACCAAGTATGGGGATTAATGGTTAAGATTTAATATTTATGCACATAAGAGACATGGAGGAAGATAATATTTTTTTTATTTTATATATTTATTTGTGTTATTAGGTTACTTAGGAGTTTTTATGGTGATAATTATTAGTGTCATATTTTATCTCAACTTTTCATATTTTGTTAGGCCTATAAATTAATAGGCATGTTGCTATAAATAGGGACCTTATTTTCTATGTTAGATATTTAAACTTTATTTCCAGACTAGTATGAATATTAACTTTAGTTATTTCATTTTTAGTTGTTCATTTCTATATTGATTTTACACCGGTTATTCTTAACCCCTTTTTTTAGTTAGTACATTAAATGTTTTTACCTTTGATTGAAAAGTCAACGGTACAAGCACGTCAAGGAAGTCTAGTAAGAAATTCTTATAAGTTTAATACATCTTTACATTATGAAATAATAATATCTATTTTTATTTCTTATGTGCACACACGCGCCCACGCGCCCGCACACATGCACACACACACACACATATATCTACACACACACATGGATATATAGATATACCATTCTGTTATAGTTTAATGTTTGGTTGTTTGATCATATTTGAAATTATGTAATCCACTTGAAGAAGAAATTGAAAGGGCCAGACCATTCCCACCTCTCCATTATTCTTGTCATATCTGAAAAATGGAAACTCAATCAAAGGTCATTGGACCTGAATTACATCAAGACTATCAGTGGCGGATCCAGGATTTTTGTTCAACTTGGGCGAAAGTTTCGAGTGGTGTCGGGGTTTGGGGGTGGGACCCCCCTAAGGCGAATTTTTTTGGGGTTATTTCAAATTTTATACAAATTATAGCTTTATAATTCCCAAACAACTACAAATTATAGTTTTATAATACCCAAATAACTATAAATTATAGCAGACCTTATTTTTATATTTATTATTTTAATACACAAACAACTACAACTACAAATTATAGTTTTATAATGCTCAAATAACTACAACTACAAAGAGATAGTAGACCTTGATTTCAAGTTTATTATTTTAATTAATTACAAATTTTTTTCACCATCAGTTATCTAAATAATTAGAGGTATACCTTGAAGTTTGAAGTTTTACAAAAAAAAATCCTATACTTTTTTAAATTAAACCGCCCCCCTGCCGACAACCAATTTTTAGCACCACCACCTCCGGTACACCCATAAGCCCAAACCTCCCTAACCTCCACCCCTCCTCCCACCATCAATACAAGATACCATCAATACAAGACAAAACCACATGGGAGAATATGGAAATGGAAACAGATCGTTTTGGAAAGAAAAAAAAATTAATAACAGATTGATCTAAAAAATCGGCTTAGCGAACAAAAAAACAAAGAGAAAAATAGGGATTTTTACCTGATCGGAGAATATGGAATTGGAACTTTACCTGATCGGAGATCTCACAGGAGATGTTGTGAGTAAAAATAGGGAAAAAAATCTTAGAAACACCGCAGATGTTAGGAGTAAAAGCAGGAAGAAAAATCTTAGGTTTCTTCGTCGTCCATAGATGGTGTGATGTGTTAGATCAAAATTGCAGCAGTGGCCCTTTGTAAAATCAAACGCATACGTGTAGAGGAGGAGAAAGGTAAGGTAACGAGCAAAGAACGACCGGGACATGAAATTGTACAAAAAAAAAATTCAAATCTGAACTGGGGCGGCCGCCCTAGTTCGTCCTCACGTGCGTCCGCCCTTGATGACTATATAAGCTATTTTGATATTAAGAGGTTCAATATATATGAAATTGTGAAAGAAAACATTTGATTTCCTTGGACCACATAGAAATTCATCTTTCAATAAAACATTGGGCTTTATTAATCACAAGACCTATTGAACTATGAAAAAAATTCAACACTTGGTTGATGGCCATCACATTATACACCAATCTATTTACGAAAATGACATCATCAACATATATTGTATGAGAAAAAAAAATTGATATCTAGTTTTTATTATTTTATGAAGATTTATTCATTAGTATTCACCATACTTATGTAACATTTTATAATTCAAATTAATTTGATATGATTCTAAAATATAAAAGTGTGACTCTTTACTTTCTTATTTCACATGCAACTAATTAATTCTCTCTCCATTCTATTTATTTACTATTTTTACCATTATCATCCTCTCAAATCTTTTGGAATCTTAAATATTCTCTCTCTTGACATTGCTTATAAACTATTATTAATTATTCATATCAATGTTGATCTCCATCTTTCAAGAAAAAAATATTATGTGTGGATGGCGTTACATGTCCGTATACTGATAAGTATGCGATAAAAGTGCAACACATATACGATACCATTCTCACATGTTCCCTACTACATATATAGTGATGTTGTATAAACAAACGTATCTTTATTCATGTTGAAAATGAATACATGTCACCCTCAATTCATAATGTACTATTTCTCCTCTTTTTTTTATTCTTTCATGGTAAATTAAACGGGGCTTCTTCAATTGTTAGTTATGAAAACTATTCGATGGTAATGGATACTACTATTGAAAATATGATTTCGATTTTCTCTATATCTACTTTTATATCACTACATGTTCGATAATCCCAGTTATGCATAGGTAGCTATAGAATGGTCAAAATTATATGAATTTTATTTTTAAGCATTCCGTGCCACACACACACAGATATATATATAATATGGGGTTATTGAAGGCATCACTATAATTATCCCATCCATCACATGCACTATCACGTAAATATGATGTACAATCACTTTAAGTATATTATGGTGCTCAAAATTACTTTTTGTGATGCCTTTAGTAACTAAATCTATAATAGATTACTTGAGTGTTTAAGATTGATTCTTGTAAGTGGTAGAAGAAAAAACACCAAAAAAAACTATGCAATATCAAATGTTAAACTTTTCAAAAAAATATCAATTGTTAAAAGACATGTTTTAACTTTCACACACTTTCTCATTATTCGAATAACTTGGTTGGACAAATTTTAACCTTTCAAAGAAATTTAATAACAACCAAAATTATAAATATTTCTTGTAGACCTCGATACCGTGCTAAATATGCAAAGTGTATACATTCATGATAGGCCTATCAATTTATTTTGCATTTAGAAAGCTCGCTTGCGATTGATATTTCTAAAATTTGAATACCATAATATTTGAAAGAGCATACTTAATGGGTATGATATTTAAGATTAACCCTTATGGTTAGTTTATACGTGCATATAAATCTTATGGAAGAACCTTACGAGTATCCAAACCATCAAATATAAACATTAATAGTGAAAAACTTATCAAATATAGTGAAACAATAGAAGTCGACAAAGCAATTTTTTGTGGGTCCAACTGGTGGTGTAGAACATGAAGTTTCATTTGAAAAAGGGACTTTTTTCCAAAATTCAAAACACCCCTACACCTTTATATTTCCATTATATATGGGTCATTTGGTATTTAGCCCATTAGTTATGGTGAATATCATTTTGGATACAAAATTTTAATGTAATATCACTTTAGGGGTACCATTTTTACCTTTTTATGACATTTGTTTGGGTGAAAAAGTGACAAAAAGTAAAAAATAATACAAAAAGACATCGTAAAAAGTGAAAATGGCACCCAAATTATATTAAGTTAAACTTTGTTACCCAAAGTGATATAAACCATAATTAATGGAGGCTAAAGTCCATATGACCCTATTTATATTTATGCAACCACCCACTTTACTTACACTCTTAGTTGCAAACCTCTTTCCTTCTAACATCTTTCCAGTTTCTCTTCAAAAGTATTATTTTAGGCTTAATGGTGCCGATATGATAATAAATGAAGTTTTAGAAAAAGTAAAAGGAAAAATGCAAATACAAAATTTAAACCCCTATCTCAAGTACATAATGATGTTCTGCCTGAGATGGGGTGCCATAGCCTCAAAATGTCATTTTATGAGAATTGGGTCAGAGTATTCCATAACCACAGGGGGATGGTGAGTTTTATACCATGTTTTTATTTTAGCAGTTTCTTGGCTTAACATACATACACATAAAAGATGTTTTAATGCCTATGTTATTATTTCGTAAATGGATATTCCTAGGTCAAATGGGTTCATCTTGGAACATAGGCCATATTTTTTTGGGGGCCATAACTCTAACGACATTTCATGTATTTTGGATGAGAATTTCCCTACAGTGTGTGTGCTTAGGCAAGGATGGTCCGAATAAACACAGGTCCTATATTTTTATATTTTGCAAATTTTAAAAATTGAAACTTTAAATAAAATTAACCCAATTAAACTTATGACTAATTTTAAAACTATCTTATTGAAAATCAACTTACCAAATTTTATCTTTTTAGCCTAAATCATGCACCTAAGGTGATTGCAGATAAAATAAAGAAATCCATCCACATGACATCAATGTATGAGAAAAAACACAAAAGAAAAAACCTTGGATGCCCCAGCCAAACGGATCACTATGATGCGAAATTACAAAAGATGATAGTAGACCTACACAGCGGCTTCATCACCTATAAGACTTGATGCTCTTCAATCTTTGATTGTTCCTCCACGGTGCAATATAGGAATCCACCTATGCCAGCTGCCACAAGCCACAAGTCCACGCACGTCTCGGTATCCACCGATAAGGCTCAACAACTATCAAACACCGCAAACAGCATGCACATGGAGTCTGCCGCACGAAATAGGTTCTCTTCAGTTGAAAGAAACAATATTTGGCACTCAATATCAAGATCTCTAAACATAGGAATTATGGAACTTGGATCTTTAAACATATAGGGTGAAACTTATGATTTTGAAATTTTGTAAATAGGTAGAAAATCATTTTTTCCCAAAAGTTCTTAAAAATTCTGAGTTCATAATGCCTTAAATACTGACTTTACAAATTTCAATCCAGCGGCTTGTTCGAACAAAAACTGAAGTCATTCGAATGAGAATTTCATTTCATTCGAACAAAAATGCAATCTCATTTTAACCAGCTTCTAACGAGTTATGATATCCTTGACAAAGGAATCTCATTTGATGTTCGTTACATAGGCATTCAAACTAGTTCAAAATATCGTTTGAACGAAATATCAAGTCATTCGAATGAAACTAGGATAACGAGCCTTATTGTCATTCCAACGAAAATAAAACTAGAAATTATTTTTTATTTAAAAAATAATTAAAAACGGTTCCAAACAATTTAAATAAAAAACCAACACCCTTGAAAATATTTCCAAGGTCTCATAATTAATACACATTCATACCTGCGAGATCCTCAGAAAACATAAAGGCAAACTTGTCACTAAACACGACACGACATATCCAATCGTTGAAGCTTGCAAACAATGTCATAGACTTATGGGACAAACAAAGTTTATCTTTATGACTTGAAAATTTTGTCCAGAAAAATGCCAATTTCATACAAATTGAATCGATTGGAAATTTATCCTTAGAAATATACCCCTTTGGCTATTCCGGGGGAAAAATAAAATAAAAATCCTATGAGTCGTCAAGCTCTCTAAAAATACTCATTCCCTAATCCTAAAAATGAATGACGAGTACATACGCTCCACAAACACACAAACATGGGTAGCTTTGCTTTGATTTAAAACTTTTTCTCATTGATGTAAGCCTATAATCCTTCACCCTTAAACACACCTTCAAATGTAAAGAGAATATAACAAGTATAAATCCACAAATGAATAAAGGTCTAACAATGTATACAAAATATCAATTGAGGTACGATGTCTCCCGTAAGATAGAGATATCCTAATCATCCAAAGGAAATATACCATTTCCCCCACTATTTTGTTCAGGAATAAGGATGAAATAAAATAATTATTTCCCCTAAACCAAATCTCCCCCTAAATACATGATCTTAAGATACCAATTTAAGAAAACTTGATACAATAATTATACACATAGGGAGAAGCAAATAAAATATGCAAGGGTGTAAAGTGTAGCAAACACGTAACATGGCAAGTTAAGAACAAATAATCCAAATGATCAAGCATATGGAAAATACAGACTCAAATACATAATACCATATATAATATATATGCAAAATGTGTCAGTGAAAATATAGCATATATATATAGGTATAAATGACCACAAAATTTGACACAAAACACTTAAACTTTACACATTAGCATAGTATCGTTATGTTTAAATATGTGAAATAGAATGAATGGGAGTGATTACAAAACTTTATCAATCTAAGGTTTGTCCTCACGTGATAAGATAAAGTGAACTTAATGAACAAACAAGCACAATGCTTACACGCCTAGAATATTGATGATTCTACAAAACAATAGTGTAATGATAAAATAAGCATAACTAGGATTCATTGTGCAAACCCATTGATCTTTGACTAAACAACCTCAATGGATAAACATATAACATATTTTATATTCTTTTCTTATCTCAATTATTTTGAAGTTATTTCTTTTTAAAGATCAAACAAACTAACTATTTTGGCCTTTGGCAATATTTCTATTGTTGTTGCCTTTACTTTTTTTATTAGGCTCTTTCCAACAGTAGATTTCCCGCAAAGGAGATTATCTCATTTCGTAGCCCTTTCTCGTGCACCCTCATATTTTTCAATACTAATCAAAATTATCCACGAACAATGGTTCTTACATGAATAAATCCTCTATAGTCACAAAATATGTGGATGACAAATTTGATGGGAGAACATCGCACAAAGTTCAAATATATGTATATGTGAAGTTAATGTTATAAAAGCTTATGCATGTGTGTATGGAGGCATATACGAAGTTGAATCCATAAATCTTATCTAGTTCCAAACAACACCATGATAGCATGGTTAAGAGCAAACTAAGTATATACAATCATAATCAAATGTCCCAGCTGCATGCAGAGTGAATTGGATTCAAACACACCAAATGTGTAAAACTAAAATACACAAAAACCAAAAACTTTTTGAGTTTTTCTTATTAAATTTCAAAAGAAAAATACCAATTTTTTAATTTTTAGAAAATAAACTCAAACCTAATATACAAACAAAATATTTTTGTATTTTTAAATATGACTCAAAAAAAGAAAACTATAATACAAAAGATACACATGTCATAACACTAGAAAATATATATCATGAAGCATAACTAGAGTATGATAAACAAGATGACATAATCAACCATTAGATTAGCATGGGAAGTATCATGTGCAAGCAAACGAGAATCAATAAGTCTAATATGTAAATTCTCCAGATCCAATTTTTGAACCCAAGTAGGTGTAACATACCGATTAGGACTTTTAGGAACTGTGGTGACTCTATTCTGAGACTTCCTAGGACCATTCTTAAAATCATAGTAAAAAAACCTAAGGTGACCTTTCCTACTGCGGTGAGTGCAAGTGTAGACACGATGACGAGTGTTACCTAAAGGTTGACAGTTTCTAATGTTCCTAATCGGATCTCTCAAACTTATGTTCTTGGCTTTGGAAGCGAAAGAATTATGATCATCGAAGCCAATTCCACACTTGTCCTATTTGATTTGGACAGTGCCTAACATTCTATCCAACTTTTTCGATCTAGACTTCAAATCAAATTTGACCCTATTAGAATCCCTCAATCTCTCCTCAAGCTCAATGACCCTAGAATTGAGTAAATGCCTAACCTCCTCAAATTCTAGAAGATTTTTCTTTATAGCCTCCATCCAAACATGAAGACTATCTCTTTCACCCTCAACATACTTTAGATCTCTCTAAAAGTCCTCTCACATTCCCTAAGATCCTTAATTAAAGCACTATTATCATTTCATATGGCATGTTACTTTTACCTAGCTTCTAACTTCAAGTTAGCCTTCTTTACCTTCAAAGTTTTCATATACAATTCACTAAAGGCAACTTGTAGTTTACTCTCCTCATCCTCTTTTTCATCCTCACTTTTATCTCTTGACCATCACTCACGTTGGATCCAAAAACTATGGCCTCGAAAGTGTCATGCAAAGGAATATTTTCCCGGGAAGATTTCTCTTAAATTCTCACATGACTTTCCCTGAATGCGATAAAGTTGCGATCAATAAGGGAATCGTTTCCCCCTTCCAAATCACTACCACTAAGGGTGGAATTAGATTCTATCGATTTCTTGCCCTCCTTACTTATTTTAGTGAGGCACTCAGCTACCCTATGGTCAAAACCCTCACAATCGTAACATCTTTTCGAATCATACCTCTTAAAGTTCTCACTATGTTTCTTAAAGATGTGATCGGCCTTATTGTTCTTATTTTTCTCAAATCTTTTTTCATTTTTCGATTCCTTTTGGAACTTGAGAAATTTCTTGAATTTCTTTGCCAATATGGCCACAGCCTCAAAATTGATGTTAGAATTATCATCCAAAATAGTTGCTTCCTCCTTTCGGGCTTTAAAAGCTATGCCTTTTTTTTATTTTTTTCATCACATTCTTGGAGGTAAACATGTCAATATCATAAGTTTATAAGTCACCTACAAGCTTTTCAAGTTTCGTACAATCTAAAGTACCCAAAGAATTCAAGATGGTCACCTTTGGATTAAATCTATCAATCAACGACCTTCAGATTTTCTATATCACTCGGTTGTCGAGTATATTATCTCCCAAGTTAAACTACGAGTTAATTATGTTGGACCATCTAGCATAAAACTCATGAAATATCTCACTCTCTAACATCTTAATCGCTTCAAATTGGGTGGTGAGGTTTTGGACCTTAGAAGCCTTAACGACACTAGTTCCTTGATGGGTGAGTTGGAGTATATCCCAGGCCTCTTTTGATGTCTCACATATCATAATATAGAAGAATTCCTCCGAGGTGACATAACAAAATAGAGCATTTAAACCTCGAGAATTATAATGCGATGATATATTCTCAGGCTCACTCTACGATTCTACGAGGTTAAAGTGAATTGCCTCTCTATCTCTCATGAATAGTGGAGACCACCATTTAGCAAGTGATGAACACATTCTCTTATCTATTGCCTTAAGTGATGATTTCATGCGCATTTTCCACTATTCTTAGTTTGGCCCATCAAACATAGGTGTTCTAAAACCGTCAAAACCTCTAAAATTCATTCCTAAAGGCACGGGATCAAAACACAAAACCTGAGTGTTCTAGCTCTGATACCAATTTGAGAATGCCCTTACAATGTCTGTGCATGAGAAAGGCTAGTCCATATAAACATAAGTCCTATATTTTTATATATTTTAAATTTTAAATATCCAAACATTAAACAAAATCACCCAATCAAACTTAACACCGATTTTAAAACTATCTTATGGAAATGTCTTTTTTACCAAAATTTATCTTTTTACCCAAAAACATGCATAGAAGGTGCTTTAAGATAAAATAAATAAATCAATCCATAAGATGATGTTGTAAGATGAAAAATATAAAGGGAAAAACCTTGAACAGCCTAACCAAAAAAATCACCATGATGCGTAATTACAAAAGATGAAAGTAGACTCACATAACAACTCTATCCCCCACAAGCCTCAACGCTCTTAAATCTTCGATCGCTCATCCACAATGAAACATAGGAATCCACTTATGCCAACTGTCACAATGCACGAGTCCATATATGTCTCAGTATCCACCGATAAGGCTCAACAATTGTCAAATACCGCAAATGACACGCACGAAGTCCACCGCACGAAACAGGTTCTCTCCAGAAGATAGAAACAAACTTTGGTTCCCAATATGAAGATATCAAAGCATATGAATTATGGAACTTGAATCTTTAAACAAATAAGGTGAAACTTAGGATTTGGAACTTTTTAAATAGGTAGAAAATCATTTTTTGCCAAAAGAAATTTATAGTCCACAACCCTTTAAATACTAACAGCACGAATTTTGAGGCGGTGGCTCGTTCGAGCGAATACTGAAGTCTTTCAAATGAGAATTGCATTTCGTTTGAATAAAAATGCAATCTCATTTGAACCAGCTTTTAGTTATCTTTTAACGAGGTGTGATATCCTTGATAGAGGAATCTCGTTTGATGTTCATTTGACAGTCATTCTAATGAGTTTTGAATGTTGTTTGAACGAAACATCAAGTCAGTGTAATGGAATCGAGATTTCGTTCTAAGGAGCCTTATGCTTGTTTAAACGAAAATATAATTAGAAATTTTTTTTTTTTAAAAATAATTAAAAAAAAGTTCCAAACGATTCAAATAAAAAACCAATACCATTAAAAATATTTCCAAGGTATTATAATTAATACGCATTCATACCTTCGGGATACTCGATAAATTTGAAGACAAACTTGGCACTAAACACGAGACGACATATCCAATCTTTGAAGCTTGGCTTCTACGTCTTCATTAAACAACGTCATTACCTTATAGGATCAACAAGACGAAGTCTATCCTATGACTTAAACATTTTGTTCGGAATAATTCTAATTACATAAAAATTGACTCAATTGGAAATTTGTCCTTATAGCGGATAAATAATTTATTCTACATATGTTCACAACCCAAATGAAACTTCATGTTTGGCGTAACAAATGGGGTTAAAATGACGTTTGATGTCGTTTATGCTATATTTATCCTTAACCACTATGATAGGACCGTGGCTCCCAAATTTTACTTAGAAAACTTCTTCATTTCGCTTGTGCATTAAAGTTCTGAAGCTTTTTTTTTTCTATCACAAATTTAGAAGGCAGAAAAAAATTATTATTCAAAATAATTAAAACACTTCTTTCTTAAGAAACATAATATGTTCTAAATATTTCTTTCAACTTTTTGAATAGTCATATAAGTTGACAGATGCGTTTCTCAAATTTTGTATTAGTTTCTACTTTACATATTAATTTCATCTATCTACAATATTAATGTTTTTAAATTATATATTTTTATAAAAATTTTCATACTAAAGTGCATTTGATAGATATGATTTTTAATGGAAAATATCAAAATCTTTGGTGTTATCCAGCTTTTTGTAGTGTTTAATACATACTAATTTTCATGAAAAATGCTTTTTGTTGTTAAAGAAATCCACCTAAAACTATATTTTGTTAAACAGCCTAAAACGTTTATCAGCTGACACACACACACACACACACATGGATATATATATATATATATATATATATATAGAGAGAGAGAGAGAGAGATTTTCTATTTTAAAATTTTCTTTTCCATTATTATAATTTTTTTTTTTAATTTGAAAGCTTAGTCCAACAAAAACCTTTTATTTTCAATAAAACACTCAACCATCTTGTGTTCAATCAAACACACTATCTATAGGTGGTAAAATTCTACAAATAACAATCAACACAAATAGAGCCGAGCAGAATTGAAGTAAATCACAATCACACATAAGAACATAATGTATATGGTTCGACAATGTGCTTATGTCCACAAAGTGTCTCTCTATTTATAAATCTTGTTCTGATATGATTGTTACATGCCCTTTTATCTTGGGTAAGTGCTACATTTATATATAAAAGAAAAGAGTTTGTGCTATGCAATAATCCTTAACCGTAGATAGTTATCCAACCTAATCACCAATATCTAATCTCGAGATTTACCTAAGTGGGTATCAACCGTCTTTATCTATTTAATGTGAAATGTTCGACACGATCAATGGACAAATGTCTTTCCTTAAAGTGAGGATGAATTATCCCCCATAATTTCCTCAAAATCTTTGCATCTAATTGAGAATGCAAAGGTTTGTTTTATCTTCTAATTGGATCCTGATCGAGACTACTAATAATTCTTGGGAATCCACAAATGCTATAGTCAAAGGGTATAGGTGACACTTTTGTTGAAATGTTAAACTTTGCATTCTTCCAGTTAATTTTTTGAGTGGAATTTTGGTAATATTCCCCAATTTTTATCGGTAGGATGGTAAACAGACAACTGATAACCCAATGGATGATTGCGTGTGCATGCTGTCATTTAGGGGCATGCTAGTAAATGATGAACTTTTCCTCATGAATAGGACCAACCCCCTAACATCCCTTATACATTAATTTGTTTCATTACCCCTCATTTTCATCTTCAAGTTCAAGAGCAACAGATTTCAGTTGCATCTCCATTGTTTATAAGTACCCCTTTCTCTCTTTCGATCCTCATTTATTGCAATTTCATCAAAAGATTCTTCCTTCCCCTTCTCATTCTTTGTCGTATTACTCTAAAATGGTTTATGTTATAAATGAGAACATTATAGAGGATTTTATATTCCGTTATATCCCTAAATGGGTGATGGTTGAGTTTTATTTAGTCCCTTTAAACTACTACAACATTAATGGGAGGCATTTGTTATTTTCCCAATTCGTGGCCAAGGTTGGGATCATTTTCCCTCAACCGATTATTCCTTGTGTTTTGTCAATTTTTTTAAATTAGTGCCTTTCCAATGTTCTCCCAATACTTGTAGAATCATTAATGGATTTAACATGAACAATGAACTGTATGGAACCCAACTTGGGATCCTTGAGATACGCTATTGTTACATGTGGGTGAAATCAAATAAGGGTATTTATTACTTAAAAGATGTGAGGGATGAAGGAGTTCTTATAGTTAACATGAAAGACTCTAATAATGAGTACTGGTCTCACGAGTTTATAGTTAAGGATTGAGACCATTTTCCAATTCTAGAGGGTGGTCATCCATATAGGGGACCTAAGTTCCCCAGGTATGGTTATAAAATATGTCAAGCTTAGTTTTGACATGATTTTCTTTAACTAATTTTTCTTTGACTTCTCCATCTTCAGCCTATTCTCATATTCTATTTTTTTATGTACATATCATCATAAGAAGAAAGAACCCAAGCCCAAAGACATTAATTTTATTGACTTGAAAAAGGCTTGGTCGCTCAAATAACCTTTGACATGTATTAATTATCCTAGTCGACTTAACTTTTTCTGTCCTATACCTCCACCAAAACATCGTTTATTGTACACCCAGTTGATAGGGAACAAGCAATTCCTAAAGGCCTTATCGAGAACGAGCCTTCATCAATGGGAACTTTAGAATCTCTTGAGTTTGTTGACACCTCCACCACCATAACTGTCACTCTCATAACTTCATAGGAAGGTATGATGCCAAAGAGGAAAATCTATAATATGATTGTAGATGTCATTTCCCTAATTTCACCAACATTTCAACCCTTCAAAAGGAAGGAGGTTGGGGGTCCTTCTGACCTACTGAATGTGGAGGATTCCCTAAGAGAGATGCATGATCATTATAGGAAGAAAAGTAAGGGAAACACAAACCTTTCCATTTAACCAACGACCTAGAAGTTGGTTGATGCCCCTAATAATAAAGGGAAGCTCCTTATTGAGGTTTTCATGGTCAAAACTCTAGACACCAGTATCCCTTTAGACAGGATGGTCATGCATGTTGTCCAAGAATTTTCTCTTATAAGTTTTGAACTTCTTTAGTTAAAATTTTATTGATTTAAATTCCTTGTACTAATTGTCTTCCTCTCATCCAATTGGCAGTTCGTGTTGGACTTTGTCAATCTTCTGAACATGAGGTTCAATCTAAAAAAATGAAATGATCGAGATAGGAGCATTATTTCATGACAAAGTCCAAGGATGTTAAAGTCTCCACATAGAAGACAAAGGTCGAGCAGTTGGAGAGGGCTAGAGGAGTTTGCCCAATTTTTGGTAATTTTGGTGTAAGCCAATACCACTACTTTTGAGATAGGATGCGATAAAGCCTTTGCTAGAACCCAGAAGAAACTAGGCATGGTCTAGAAAGATACTTTGGCAAAGGATAAGGTCCCTGATGAATCTAAATTATTCACCTAACATCATCCTAGCTTCCCTCCCAACCTGGAGGAAGAAGAAAAGGTCGCGGACGAGCCCAAGAAGGCTATCGACTAGTGCCAGGTTGTTCTAGAGAAGGAGACTCCTTATAAGTATATTATCCTAAGATGTTCCTTGTATTTTCTTGAATTTCTTTTTCGTCCCTTATATTATATTATTCTATAAGATCTTGCCCCATATTTTTGAATGTAATGAATAATTAATTTTGGCTTTATCAAATTTTATTCTTCCATTACTTTACACTTGCTTATATTGTTGTTTGCCTTAGAATTATGAATGCAATTCTTTCATTCTTGTAGTTTGGTAATAGCTTGGACTTTGTTCCATTTGTCCAATGAAGTGAAGATGTGGACTTCATTATGAGAATTGATCATTTTTTAGTGAGATCGAACAACCTTTGTTGCTATTCATTTGGCATTGTAGAAAAAGACAAAGTTCTTAGGCGATTAGATAAACGTGGTTGTCAATATTTAGGATGAACTAGGAGAGGTCAAAAATATAGTTTGTCTTCTCTAGAATGATAACGTCTCTTTAAGAGATGAGCACGACAAGGCCAATCATAAATACAAACAAAATGAGACGATCAAACATGGTTTTCACTAAAATATCGTGAGAATAAGGTATCATTTAGAAAGGTTTCTCGTTCCATCTAGCCTGCCAGTTATGGAGGAGGTTGGATGGATGCCCTGTTTCATTTAAATTAAGAAAATAGGTAATTTACAAGAATAATTATATGAATGCTCTAGCAATTTGAAAAGTCCCTAAGTATTATTAGTTCGGGTATTAGTACTAGGTGGTTTCTCCTTTTTCTCACCTTCCCCGTGGGATCGAGGAATAATGGATACCACCTGATTTACTCCCCATACAACTGGTGAATAACTTTCTCGTCGATCATGATAGTGATGGTGAGTTCTATCCCAATTCAAATGATGATTGACGAGAAATTATGGCTAAAGAAGTGAATCATCGAAGATGATAGGGATGCATATACCACGTTGTAAGTTCATTGTATATTTTTTAATCAGTTTCTACGATTGATCTTGTAATTAATGAATATTTTGAATAGAGTTTAAATTTTCTTCATTTTTCTTTCACACTATCCCAATTCTATTTAGGACAAGCATATGTTTTTGGTCTTGCCTTTTAGGATCGTGCTGTCACACTACTTTAGGTTTATCACCAAGTTATGGTAAGACTGTGCATGATCATTGGGCAATCCACCTGTTCAGGATTTTGTGTAACTAATGATAGACAAACTACTTAATGCCTAGGGACGCTCCGTAGGTCATTATTTTTCCAAGGAAATTCATGACGTTAGCATGTTGTTAGTAATGAAACATGTAATTTTAAGATTATGACTAATTGTAATCACATCAATAAAATATTATTGTAATGATCTGGTCAGACATAAACAAGAAACGTTTTCATTAACATTGGCCTGCCATTTGGAACAACAAAAAAGATAATTGCATTGATCAAAATTAAATATTCAAAAAGTTTAATAGAAATGAAAAATAATTTTTTTTCATAATATCCTAAATCTTAAAACTTTGAAATAAAATTTCAAAAGCAAAACTTCCTAAGGTTTGATGCATTTCAAGCCCTAAGTATATCACTTCCCTCCATTGTTTTTTTATGGTAGGCCTCTTGGAGGTCACATATGATGACTTTGAATGGGCCTTCCCAGTTGGGTCCCAACATGTCATTTAATGGCCTCATCACATTGTAAATGAACTTCCTTAGTACATAGTCCCCGACCTAAAACTTCCTTGGATTGGTTCCTTTATTGTAGTTCTTTTTTAACTGTTGCTAGTAAGATGCTAATTTGATCAAGGCTTATTCCCTTTTCTCATCAGATAGGTTGATCTTAGTTTTAATGATCTCATCATTCATGTTTTCATTATCAAATGTTATTCTCATGGTCGGCAGGCCTGCTTCTAATGGTACTATGGCCTTTATTCTTCAAGCTAAAGATAAGGGAGCTTTGAGGATCCTCCTGAGAGTCATTCGATATGACCATAAGACGCGGGGAATCCCATCCACTGAAGAAATTTTTGATTATTTTAGCCTCTTATTCATTCCATAAAGCACTATCTTATTAGAGCCCTCTTCCTTCCTGTTGCTCTAAGGATAGGGCACTGAGTTTCAGTAGTGTTTGATGTCATGGATATTACACAAGTCTTGTAATTGTGTACTCTTAAATTTGATTCCATTGTTAGTGATAAGTGTCCTCGACACACCAAACCTGGGCATAATTTCCCTCCCAATGATCCTGATTATGTTGACGTCTCTTATATTTCCCAAAGGTTCTTCCTATATCGATTTGGTGAAGTAATCTGTGCCAACCAAGATATACTTCTTATTTTTAGGTTTTATAGGAAGTGATACCATAATGTATAACCCCCATTGTGGAAAAGGAGATGGGTTGGTCAAGGTCTTTAGGCCACTGGCTAGCTGGCGGAGTATTGATGAGAACACTTAGAATTTATTTAACTTCTTCACATGTGAGATGACTTCCTTTTGTATGTAGATTCACCAATATCCTTCTTCTACATCTTTGAATGCAAGAGATCTTCCACCTACATGACTTTTACAAATACCCTCATGTATCCCATAGAGAACTTAGTCGACATCGCTGGTATGCACACACTATATATATGGCCCCTTGAAGGATCTTCTATAGAGGATCCCTTTAGGGGGTAGGTAAAAATGAGTATACTTAACTCTTATCTACTGGGATACTTTTTGATACATAGGTAATGTGTCCTTTCATAAGTATGCAATGGATGATGAGTACTTAATCAAAATTTTGTATCTTTAGGATGCTCGATTAAGCCAAATTGTCCATTTCAATCACTCTTTTGAGGTTGGAGTCAATATATAAACCCAAAGTGGCTAAGCAATTTGTGTGACTGTTATTTCCCCTAAGGAATTCGTAAACTTAAATGTGCTTGAACTTTGTGACTAAATCCTGGGCGATCTGTAGGTAGGATGACATGCATTTATCAATAAAGCTATAGTCTCCTAATATCTGATTGTATATCAGTATTCAGTTATAATAGACATTAAGGAGACTTGCCTCCAAGGATAAAGCTTTATTCAATATAACGAGGAGATCCTCATATTCTGCTTTATTATTAGATGTCTTAAATCCATGTCAGATTCCTTGCCCAAGGAGTGTCTTACAATTCCTACTCCTGACCTTTTCGAATTAGATGCACCATCCACATATAGGGTACATTTATAATGATGGTTACACTATTTGGTGGTTACTTGATTAGTCACTTCATCGGGTTGATGCCTTTTGTAAAATTTAATGACAAAATCTTCCAAGACTTGTCCTTTTTTATGGTTTTGGGTTGATAGCAAACCTCCTTAGTTCCATCGACCATTTATCCGTCTAGATTGGTCAGCCTTTTGAAGGACAACCTTCAACGGGAAGGAAGTTTTTACTATTTAAAAGTGTGCCCAAAAGTAATGTTTTAACTTGCATAAGGAAATCACTAATGAGTAGGATAGCTTTTCTAGCGGATATAACATTTCTAAACATCCAAAATTATTTTGCTAACATCATAGATTTGGGCATGGTTCCCTTCCATCTTGCATACCAAAACTGCACTGACTGTGTGGTCTTATAATGAGAGATACATGTAGACTAGATCAATCAAATTTGTGATTGTGAGCATGGGAGTCGGCTTAGGTGGATTTTATTTCTTTAATTGACGTTAAACATTCATCTTTCCAAGTCTCATTCTTCTCCTTCCTCAACAATTGGAATAAAGGCCAAAAAATTTCACGGGATATAGAGATGAAGCGGTTAAGTGCTTTTAACATCCCGATCAGCTTTGAACGTCCTTAATAGTTTTGAGTAAATTTATGGTTCTTATTACTTCACTCTAGTCGAGATTTTCCTCAATACCCCTCTGGCCAACTAGGTAACCCCAAAACATTCACGACTGAGTCCAAAAGAACACTTAGCTACATTTATCTTCACTCTGTAATATCTAAGGAGTTTAAATGTCTTCATCATATCTGCCATATGGTCACCCTTATGTTTTCTTTTCACAAGCATGTCATATTTATATAATTCCATGGTGTTACCTAGCTAATTCTTAAACATCTTGGTGCCATTAGTAGGTTAATACTGAATTTTTGAGTCCAAATGGCATGACTATGTAGCAATATAGGCCAAGGGTATTCACTAAAAATGTCTTCTCTTTTCAGTATTGAATAGAGGGATTTGGTGATAGCCAGAATAAGAGTCTAAAACTCCCGTTCATTCGTGATTGGCTATGACATCAACTAATTGATCAATCTTTGGTAAGGGAAAAATGTCTTTAGGACACACTATATTTAAGTCGATAAAGTCTATACAGAATTTTCACTTTCCATTACTCATTCTGACCACGATCGAGTTTAAGCGACATTTAAGGAATTAATCTTCCTTTATGGACATTGACTCTTGAAATTTACCTACTTCCTCTTCCAATGCATTTTCCTTTTTCGGGGTTATTCGTCATGACTTCTGTGTGATCAACAAAAATGTCGGTCGGGTCTATGAGAAATCGGTAACATATTAGTTTAGGATTGAGGCAGAGCATATCATAGAAAAACCAAGAGGACACGGAAAGAAATCAACTCTTCTTTTTCGTGATTGGTGAATAAGCTTTTGATCATAGACTTTTTTTTTCCGGGTGAGTCATCAAATATGACTTCTTGTAGTGGTTCCATGACTCTGCCCCCATGGGCCACCCTTGTGCCTTCTACCTCCGGTCTTTCTTACTTTAATTTTAGGGTTATTTACATTTTTGGGTATATTTGTTCTTGTTTATTCTAGGTTGGGGGAGCCATTATTTTTTTGTTTCTGATGGAAGTCGTTAGAATTAAAGAGAGAAACGTTTCGCAACTGATTTTGAGGAAATAAATTGACTATTTTGTCATTCTTTAAGGTTTTGTATCATATAATAATTTAAAAATGATATTAAATGTTTATAAAACATCACAAAAAGTTTTATAACACATTTGAATTCTATATAAAATGAAAATGTCTTATAAATTTTTAGAAAATTAAATTTACAAAAATTGTTATAAAAAAGTTACATCCAACTTTTTTTTAAATAACAAAAACAATTTCTTTATAACTTGTTTACAAAAAATAAAGTTTCAAAAAAACCCTTTCAACGAACTATTTTATTTTTTTAGAAAAATGACATTTTTTAGTTTTAAAAAATAAAGGAAACATTTTTTTCACCAACAAATAAATGAATGTTGTTTAAAAAAATATTTCCATAAATTTTTTTTATAAAAAAATTAAAAAGAAAAAAATGTTTTCATTATTTGTAAAACAAAAAACTGCATGTTTTCTTTAATCTTTTTTTTTTACTGAAGATGATAATTTTTTAAATAAAATAACATTTAGTTTTTAAAAGAAATAAGGAAATCATTTTTTATACTTTAAAAAAAATGTTTAATATATGTATCCAGCTCTGTTATACAACTGAGAAACATTCTCCAAACATAACACATTGCTCAACATTACACGCTCTCGGTAAAAGTCTTTAATTTTCAATTCCTTAATTTACTAATTCAAAGTTCAACATCTCTAATTCTATAACTAAATTCATCTATTCTAAAATTTATCTCTTGTTTAATAAACAATTGATGATGAGATTATGATGAATGTTGTGGAGAAAGATAGGATGATCAGGCCTCTGGATGTTTACAACTATTGAATATGAGAATTTGTTCTAACTTTTTGACAAAATATTACAAAAAAAAAATTGTTACATTTTTTTAACAGGTTATCAAAAAATGTATTTTCATAATTTTTTTAAAAAAACGGACGCATTATATTATGAAAAAAATTGGACGTTATATATAAAAACAATGTCGATTGTAATTTTTTTCAATATATAACTTATTTATTTATAAAATATACATTTTTATAAGTATTTTTTAGAAAACAATGCACATATATATATATATATATATATATATATATATATATATATATATATATATATATATATATATATATATATATATATATATATATATATATATATATATATAATTTTTATTAAATAATATACAATAATAATATGTAGTTTTTTTGTAAGATAAACATTTAGAGGGGCATAAATGTCCATTTTTTATTATAAAATAATATGCAATTTTCTTTTTATAACGTCCAGTGTTACACATGTTTTCTTTTGTTAAAACAATTATTTAAGAGGGCAAAAGGACCTTTTACATCCTCAAACCTGCTATCAAACGTTTTCTACAACTGAGTTACCGTTAGAAACGACACCCAATCGTTAATACAAGAAATAAAGGCATCTAACCAAAAATAAAGGAGAACAAACTCACCCCAAACTACAAATAACCCTTAATTGTAATTTTGAGGGAGTGTCTCCCTCCATATTCTCTACCTTTTCTTTCTTCTTCTCCTATATAAATATGATGGCATTGATAAAACATTGGCAAGTAGAATCTTGATTCCCATGTATCTCCATTGCCCCTTTGTCGGTAATGCATTTGATCTTGTAATGGTAGGTGTGTTGATGTAAAAAACTAGATTACTCTAATTATTCAATCACAGATGAATAAATGAGACAAAGAATTTTAAAGTGGTTCCGCCTTGTATGAATGGCCTACGTCCACTGTTATGTTATTACTGAGTGTTTGGGAATTCTCGATTACAAGTTCTATCAAGAAATTCCGGTCCCCTTGAATGAGGGTGATACAAGGTATTTATAGCACTTAGGCTGTACATGAAAGGGTGATACATTAAATGATATACATATGAAAGGGTAACTCATTTAATGCTCTTCAAGCGTGTGCGTCAAGATGATAAGCATTCAATGAATAGTTGAACTGTTGATTATCTGGCAATCAATGCTGTGATCGAGATGCAACTCGAACCGCCTTAGTTGCTCGTCGTCCAAGAGTTCCTCGGAGCATTGGAGTTCCTCGGAGGACAAGAGTTCCTCGGAGGGTTGGTGTTCCTCAGAAGACTGGTGTTCCTCGGGGTACACCTGTTACTCGGAGTGAGTTTGTCGGTCGGGGGAATGATCTTCCTCGTTGCTATTGTGCCACGTAGATTGACACGTGTCTTCTTATTATTCGTCCACATCAGCATATTAATTTTGGTATCAACAGAAGCCCCCAATGTTTCATATTTTGAACTTTGAGGAGTATGGAACATTCTTTCTCGGTATATGGCAATATTAAATGACCTTCCTGGGTTTTAGGAGCCTTTTCTTCGTATTTGAATTTCCTTCCAAATTCGCAGAATCCGCCTTTTTTGCATTTTTATAAGCGCTTCGATCTTCGTGCCCTTTTTGTCCTTTTAACCGCCGGTAGCGTAATAGTTTCTTTTTTGTAATCATTTCTTTCGCCGTTTCCCAAGGCAAAGTATTTAAGCTTCAGAGGCAATCCCATCGTCTTCTACCGTTTCAATTTCTGCTTTGAGTTTTCTATAACTTTTCTCTCTCCTGTGCGTTCATCCCTTTCTTCGTTTGTTTGTCAACAAATCTCCTCTTTCCTGTAAGATTTTCTTCCTTCTTCTTCATTTATTTTTATTCACCATGGTTTATATTATCGAATCTCTTGAGAAGTTCCGTTCTGACTTCTCTATTCCTTCTTGGGTAACTTTGGAGAGTCTTTCTGAGCCTTCAACTTATTTTAATTTGGCTGAGGGACATTGGTTCCCTAGCCTCTTTATTGCTGAATGTGGATTTTCTTTTCCACCAAACCCTTTGTGTTTAGAGTTCTGCCAGTATTTCGATGTCATCCCTGCAAAAATAGCCCCCAACACATGGAGAATAGTTAATGGGGTACATAGGTTAAATCAAACTCATGGAACTCGTATAGGAATTCCTGAGATTATGTACTGTTATAGATGGGCTATTTTAGACAATGTTTTTTATTTAAAAACTAGGTTTTTGAATAGGGCCTTAGTAGTCAACCTCCCTGATGCAAACAGGGATTATTTTGAACACGGGGTAGTTATAAAAAATTGGCAACATACCCCTTTGGTTGGAGATGATGTATATGAGGGTCCCAGATGCCCCCCATATGGCAATGGGATAGGTTATTTTCATCTTATTTTGTTTTTGAAATTATGATTTCATTGTGTTTGACAAAATGTATGACTGATATTTCATTATGTATTTGTTTGCAGTTGACAGTAAGAGAAAAACTCCAAAGGAATCAGAAGTAAATATTAAACATTTGAAACATATCTGGAATTTGCATCGAAGAGTTGCAGACGAGCACATCAGGTCTGCTTCATATTTGCTGCAGTACCGGAGCTACACATCATCCTTTACTGCTCGTCCTGTGGTCAGCATTAGTGACCCATTGCCAGCTTCTGAGTAATCTTCACCAGAATCTCACATTCCTCTAAGTCAGAAGATGGGCAAGAGAAGAGTTCCTGCTATCTTCGAGGAGACTTCCTCTGCCGGGGATGGAAAGAGAAACAAGGCTGAAGTCCCAAAGGGGACAAAGAAAGTAGATGGTGCCCCTTCTATTGCTCCTCAAAAGGCTGCCGAGAAGCCCCCAGTGGCTCCAAGCAAGAAGAATGCACCTGTGAAAGTGATCCCAACCAAAAGTTCTTTGGTTGAAACTGCTGAAGTGCCAGTGAGGAGATTGAAGAAATCCTCCTCGGTCACTTTGACTGAGACCATTCCTCAGCTCCAAGCTAGTGGAGCTGGTGTTCCAACCATTATTCCCCCGAGTTCTGCGATGAGATCGGTAAATATTTGGACTATTCCTGAAGTCCAAGGGATAGAAGAAAACATGTCTAGGGATATGATTACACCCCTATCTACTCGTCACATTGCTTCAGTAAGTTTCTCTTATCTTAAATTTTTCTTTCTTTACATCAATTCATGTATCTCGGCATTGACTTATTGTTACCTTCTTTTTCAGCTGGTGACTTTCTTTAACACCATAGTGAAGAAAGATGAAGCACTCAAGGCTTCTAGCTCCTCGTCTGGAGTTGAGGATGCCTTTATGGGTTTGGCCTAATCTCTGAAGGAATCCCGTCAAAAATACGACGAGGATAAGGGTGAATGGGAGAAGAAATTGACTGCGTCTGAGGCAGAGAAAGTGCAGTTGGGAACGAAGGTGAAGGACTTGAAGATAGAGAATAAAAAATACGCCGAGAAGCTCACAAGTTTTAGGGAGCTTGAGAATAAGTTGAAGTCGGCCGAGGAAGAGCTGACCCTTCTGCGAGAAGTAAATCGCCAGAAGGAGGAGGTGGAGGCCAAACTGAAAGCCACCGAGGATCTTCTATCCGAGAAGCTCTCCTCGGAGAAAATGAAGAGAAAAGCGGCTATGAAGAAATCCTTTCGAACTGGTTAGGACAAAGGATGGGATAGGGGGGTAGCGGCAATGATGACCCAGGTCAAGTATGGAAGTTTGAAATACTTCCGAGATGGTTGGGTTGCTGCCCTGCAGGAACTGAAGGTGAGAGAGGACTCTGAACTATTTCAACAACATCTCCCTGGTCCTCCTCCAGCTATTGAAGATGAAGAAGAGGATGAAGCTGCATCCGAGGAGTCTTCAGTGATAGTAGGTGATCAAGTCCTTGCTCCACAACCCAATCAGACAGCAACCGAGGAGATTTCTTCCTTGCCTGCTCCTCCTGAACAAGTCCCAACTTCTGCCAACCAAATTGTTGTTCCCACCGAGGAACCAAGCTCCTCGTCCCAGCCTCCCGAGAAAGTCTTGGGAGACAAGGAAAAGGTGTGAAGTTGTTCGGTATTCCCTTTTATTTTCCTTTTACTTGTACTTTGTATTCTGAACAATGTACTCTTTTTGATGATATAATAAAATCACATCTTTTTGTTCTTCTACATTGTTGATGCTCCGTCTTCTTCTTTTATTAACTCTTGCCTTCTCTTCTTTATTAGTTTATGACTAGAATGGAATTACTATCTGCCAATGATACAAAACTGATGCAGCAATGCCATGAATAGTTTAAAGCTAGCCATACTGACCTGAGTGCATAAGAAATTGCTGATATCCTTGGTCATGATGCTTCAGACCAAGCAGTGGAGGCATATCAATACTTGAAATGTCTTCTTGATCGTGCTGTAGCCAACAACGTGGCTTATTACGACAATGATCTAGGAGCTTCAATATACTTTAGAAGATCTTCAGACTTAGTACAAGGAATCAAATGCCTTGTTACATGAGGGGTATGAAAAGAAGTATCAACAGTTTTCTGTCGAGAAGGGCTACGACAAACTCCTTACTGGGTATGATGTCAGGGAGAGGACCCTAAAGGGAGAAGTTGAAGCTTGTAGACAAATTGCTGAACTGCTGCAGCAAGAGAATAATAATTTGCAGAAAGAGCTAGCACAATATAAGTCTGCAGCCTCTTCTTCAACAACGGTAATCCCAGTGACTGATGAGGGATTTTCCTTCTTAGAGGTTGAGAATGCCAAATTAAGGCAAGAGTTGGATATCCTGAGAAGGTGTGGTACTTCTACTTCTACTCGGGGATGAGGAAGAGGTTCTCGTGGGCGAGGAAGAGTTGCCCAGGATGTTGTCGAGGAACGAATTACTCCACCTGCTCGGGGTCGATCAAGAACTCCTCGTAGTATTGAAGAAGCTCGTACTCTGTCAACATTGGAAACTCAAGCGTATTAATTGAATGCAAAAGATCGGGCTTTGTCTGAAATGTCTAAGAAAATCCAAACTCTGGAGGATCAACTTGCATCGACAAAATCTGCTCTGGATAATAAGGATGCTCTTGCCAGAAACTTTCATGAGAAGCTTGAAAAGTTGACATTTCAATTTAATAAATAGCACAGGGAGTTCTGGATCGCTGGATACAATGAAGCGTTATTTCACTTAGATGATCGTATCCAGAATGCCAATAACGAGGGTTACAAGCAAGGTTGGCTGAATGCCTTGGGCGTGCTGAAGCTCGAACAGGGGCACTACCTGTGGGATTATTATGATCCCGGGGTTCTTGACTTGCAAGTGCCACCGTATAACTTGGACATGGAATGGATCCCAGCTCGTGCGATTCCTCGGAGCTTAATTGCAAAATACCTTGGCGACAATAATCTCCATTCTCAGATCGAAGTATCTCGTCCCGAGCATCTATTGGATACTCCTTCAGTAATGAATGTCAGAATGCTCTGAGATATTAACTTCATTAATTCTCCTCTTTGCCTAGAAGATCCTCCTGCTGGCGAGGAGCCTGTTTCAAAAGCTAAGGGAAAGAAACCAATAGAGTAGGGATCTCAATGTAATAGTTAGTACACATATGTAAATTGTAATTCGTTTTGAATTTTAATGAAAGACTTTCATTTTCTGTTTGCAAATCTGTATTGCTATTGTTTTGTGCTTGTCAAACACTTTATATTTGCGCTTGGATAATAATATTGTGTGGTTCATCGACCAACTTAGTAAAAAATTACAAGTACCAGTAAAGTTGCTCGATCACTTAACAATAAAGTAATGAGTATAAAAATGTTAAAATTTCTCCTAACCAACCAAGGATGTTAAGTTGAGCTCGTCGACCAATTATAGTTAATGGGTTTTTATCCCCGACCAGCTATACTTGGTAAACTTTGTCTTTTTCATAAAATGTACCCGACCAACCAAGGTCAAAGATTTTTCCTCGTCGACCAACTACAGTTAGTGGGTTTTTAACCCCGACCAACTATACTTGGTTCAGTTTGGAATATTTGTTCTCCGATGAACTTTTATGTAATAAACTTACTTCCCGACCAACATAAGTTGGCATTTGAGAGCATGTCTTGTTTCCCGACCAACCGAGATTGGCCTTTCATCGATCATCTTTTGTTCTCGCCCTTTTACCAACCGGAGTTGGTCGTGGGTTTAAACTATTATGTCCACTAGCTCTTTTACCAACCTGAGTTGGTCACACTAGTGTACGCCTCCTAACCAAAGGAGTATAGTTTGTTCTCGCCCTTTTACCAACCGGAGTTGGTCGTGGGTTTGAACTATCATGTCCACTAGTTCTTTTACCAACCTTAGTTGGTCACGCTAGTGTAGGCCTCCTAACCAAAGGAGTGTAGTTTGTTATCGCCCTTTTACCAACCGGAGTTGGTCGTGGGTTTGAACTATCATGTCCACTAGTTCTTTTACCAACCTTAGTTGGTCACGCTAGTGTACGCCTCCTAACCAAAGGAGTGTAGTTTGTTCTCGCCCTTTTACCAACCGAAGTTGGTATTGGGTTTGAACTATCGTCTTCTTTTTACTGCCGAGCAGCGTAGTGTTAAACACCCTAGTATTCCCCGAAAAACTTTCAATAAAAGGAGAGAAGATTGTAAAATATCATCGTTTTATTCATATTGATGGAACTGCTTTACATTTTACATCACTGATAATACTTGCGTAGGTGTTCAGCATTCCATGCATTCTTAAATTCTTCTCCTTCTAGAGTTTCTATTCGGTAAGTTCCTAGTCGGACAACTGCTGTAACTCGATAAGGTCCATGCCAGTTTGCTTCCAACTTATTGTGCTTCTGAATGACCTTCTTTAGCACGTAATCTCCTTCTTTTAAGTCGCATTTTTTCACCCTCTTGTTGTAGAACAGGGTTGTTCATTGTTGATAAACATCATTCCTAATGGCTGCCTCTTCTCTAACTTCCTCGAGCATGTCCAAATCTAATCTCCTCATCAGGTCGCTGACTGGGGAATTGAAATTCAGCACTCTGTGTGTTGGGAGACACAACTCGACAGGTATTACGGCCTCACTTCCAAATGCCAGCATATATGGTGATTCTCCAGTTGCTGCTCGGGGAGTTGTTCGGTAAGCCCACAATACTGACTGTAGCTCATTAATCCAATTAGCTTTAGCCTCACTTAGCCTTTTCTTCAAACCATTTAATAATGTTCTGTTCATCACTTCAGTCTTCCCATTTCTTTGAGGATGGCCTGGTGCTGAATGAACCTTCAAAATGTTTGACTGATGACAATAGGCAGCAAACTCCTCGTTATCAAATTGTGTTCCATGGTCAGTGATGAAGGTATGAGGGAGACCATATCAGCAGATGATGTTCTTCTAAACGAATTGGTACACCTTCTCGTATGTCATATCAATCAGAGGCTCAGCTTCTACCCACTTAGTAAAATAATCCACTGCGACGACGAGGTACTTGAATCTTCCTCGGGTCGTTGGCAGTGGTCCAACCAAATCCATTCCCCACATGGAAAAAGGCCAAGGAGAAGTTATGGGTGTCAACAATGCTTGTGGAGTTCGTCGGATGGAGGAAAAACGTTGGCATTTATCACATCTCTTAGCATAGGCTATACAATCAGCCCTCATCGTTGGCTAGTAGTATCCTTGTGTCATCACCCTTTGCAAAAGTGTTCGACCTGCTACATGGGCGCCACAGGACCCTTTATGGATCTCTTCAATCAATTCTTTCACCTCGGAGGGATGCACACATCTTTGTAAACCTGCCATGATTCCTCGTCTATACAAAACACCATTAGTTAATACATACCGAGCAGCTTTAAACTTCAATTTCTTTGTTGAGAGCTTATCCTCCGGCAATTGTCCCTCCTCAATATATGCCCTGATGGGATCCATCCAAGATGGTCCTAAATCAAGGGTAATAACATTCATCGTCAGGTCTTCATCTATGCTCCGAGCTTTTAATACTTTAATTGGTATCATTCTTCGCAGCTCGGTGCGAGTAGCTGATGCTAATCGGGCCAGTGCGTCTGCTTGTGCATTCTCCATTCTTGGTATTCTGATCAACTGAATGACATCAAATTCTGCCAATAACTCCATCGCCTTTGCATGATACTTGACCATTAATTCTCCCTTAACTGCATATGTTCCCATCATCTGATTCACAATTAATTGAGAATCACTGAATACTATCACTTGTTGCGCTTCCATAATCTTTGCTAAATTAAGACCCGCTATCAAGGGTTCATACTCAGCCTTATTATTGGAAGCTTTGAATTGGAATCGCAAGGCATATTCCATGTCAATCTCGTCTGGGGTTTTCAAAACAATCCCTGCCCCACAACCTATTGTGCAAGATGACCCATCTACATATAATCTCCATGTAGGTAACTCGTCTTCAAATTTCTTATCTGACAGAGTTCCTCGGTGAAATATCTGTTGTTTCCTTTCATCCTCCCCTCGTATTTTTCGCTCCTCGTCGACCATCTCTTCTCGCCCTTTTACCAACCGGAGTTGGTCCTGGTTTGAATTTGATGATCTTTCTATATCCACAAGTCCTTTTACCAATCGGAGTTGATCTGGGCTTATGTCTGTTGATCCTGTAACATCCACAGGTTGGTCAACGAGCAACTTTTGTTCCTCGGGGGTATCAGAATATGTAAATTCTGCTATAAAGTCTGCTACAGCCTGCCCTTTTAATGATGATCTGGGTTCATACACAATATCATATTCACCGAGCTCTATTGCCCAATACATCAATCTCCCTAATTTTTCTGGTTTATGAAGGGCTTGTCTCAATGGCATGTCGGTATATACGACGATGGTATGGCCCTGGAAATAAGCCCTCATTCTTCTACTTGCTTCAATTAATGCCAATGCCAATTTTTCCAGCCTTGGGTACCTGATCTCTACACCTCGAAAAGCTTTACTTGTGTAATAAATTGGCTTCTGGACTCCATTCTCCAATCTGATCAATGTCGAGCTGACTGCATTCTCTGATACTGCCAGGTACAAGTACAATTTCTCTCCCATTACTGGCCTGGATAACAATGGAGGTGCTCCCAAATATTTCTTCAAGTCTTGAAAGGCTTTCTCACATTCATCATTCCAATTGAAAGTTTTTCGAAGCGTTTTGAAGAATGGGAGGCATCTATCAGTTGCCCGAGATACAAATTTGTTGAGCGCTGCAACTCGTCCTGTAAGACTCTGCACTTCTTTCTTCGTCGTTGGAGATCGCAACCCTAAAAGAGCTTTGATCTTTGCTGGATTTTCCTCAATGCCTCGTTGGTTGACGATGTATCCGAGGAACATTCCTTCTCGTACTCCAAAGGTTCACTTCGTCGGGTTGAGCTTCATTTGGTATTCATCCAGTTGATCAAAGGTCTGACCTAAGCCAACTAGATGATCAGCAGCTTTCTTGCTCTTTGTCAGCATATCGTCGACATAGACTTCCATACTGCAACTGATTTGTTCGGCAAAAACCTTGTTCATCAGCCGCTGATATGTCGCACCTGCATTTTTCAAACCAAAAGGATAACATTATAACAATAAGTTCCCCTAGGGTTAATAAAATAAGTGCTTTCTCTCTCTTCAGGTTTCATTTTGATCTGGTTGTAACCAGAGTAAGCATCCATGAAGCTAAGAAGCTCGTGTCCCGACGTAGCATCCACTAGTTGGTCAATTCTAGGCAATGGGAAATGATCCTTTGGGCAGGCCTTGTTGAGATCAGTGAAATCAACACACATTCTCCATTTATTGTTTTTCTTCTTTACCATCACCACATTTTCTAACCAGTCTGGATATTTCACATCTTCAATGAATTGGGCTTTCTGGAGCTTCTCGACCTCCTCTTGTATAGCCTGATTCTTCTCGGGACTAAATACTCTTCTTCTCTTCTTTACAGGCTTGATCTCCTTATTCGCATTGAGTTCATGGCATAAGAAGTTTGGATCTATTCTTGGCATGTCTTCATGACTCCATGCAAAAGTTTTCTTTCTGTCTCTCAAGAAAGTTATCAACTCCTGTTTTATTGAAACATCCAATGATGAACCTATTTGGGTTATTCGTTCAGGGTGCTCGTCGTCGAGAATAACATTTTCTGTAGATTCCACCACCTGTCCTTTTACCAGTTGGGATTCATCTCTGGGATCCAGTGTTTCAATTTCTATACCTTCATCCACTTGGTAAGTAGTAGTCTTTTTCCTTGATTCTTCAAGCTCCTCTTGCTCGGCAGACGAATAATAGCATTCCAGAGCTACTTTCTGATCACCTTTCACAACTCCTACTCCAAAATTTATAGGGAATTTTAAGCACTGATGTAATATAGATGGGACTGCTTCAAACTTCTTCAAACCAACTCTTCCCATGATGATGTTGTAAGCTGACTGCACATTCTTATTCATCACAAAAAAACATATTTTTTCTGTTCGACAAGCAGGCCAAGTTCCAATGAATATATCCAACTTAATCGTCCCAAGTGGAAAGACTTTCTCGCCAGCAAAACCCAATAGAGGTATGTGATAAGGTTCTAATTGGGATAATTTCAAATTTAAACTGTCAAAGCATGAATAGTACATGATGTCTGCCGAACTACCATTATCTACTAGCACCCTTGAAATCACTACTTCTTTCATCCTCATTTTGATCATTAAAGGGTCGTCGTGAGGGTAAAGAACACCTGCCAGGTCATTTTTTGAAAAACCGATGACCAGCTTCTCTTTGTTTACCTTCCTCGAGCGATCCTCTTCAGCCAAATTTATCCGTTGAATGTATGAGCAAGCCTGAGCCTCACCGAGGTAAGCTTTTCTTTCTGCAGTAAGGTCTCCTCCTCCTGCATCTCCTCCTGTAATGACATTACAATCAAACGATCCAAAGCGTATTGAAAATACCTCTCGTTCTGGCTGCCTTGGTTTCTTGGGAAGATCGGGGTCATCCTCTATATCATCTTCATGATCCCTTTTCTTTTTCTCCTCTACTCGACGAGGAGATCTAGACCTTTCTCTAGTTCAGTCATTATTTCTTCTTTCGCCTCCCCGATCAACATACTTTGCTAGTTTCCCTCTTCGGATGAGTGTTTCAATCTCGTTCTGAAGAGTTATGCAATTTTTGGTCATATGGACGTGATCCTTATGAAACTCGCAATATTTATCCCTGTTCCTCAGTTCAGGGTCTGACCTCAGTTTCTTTGGCCACTTTACTTCCTCGTTATTCTTGATTTCTTCCAAGACATGATTAATACCCATTTTCAAAGGAGTATAATTATCGAATTTCTTCAGGACTTCCCATGACGATTTATTATTCTTGGAATGCTTGTCACCGCCATTGCCCTTATGCTCTTTCTTCTTGGATTTTTCGTCTTCCACCTTGGTTTCTTTATCCATATTCTTCTTCGCAGCCATAGCCTCCTCGGCATTCATGATTTTGGCTTCTTTTGCCATCAACTCTGACATAGTTATAGGTGGATCTTTGGCCAAAGTGTAATACGACTTATTAGGCAACAACCCACTCATCAAGGCGGTGATTGCTGTCTTTTCTTCATAATCTATGACTTCCAGCTTCTCGTTATTGAAATGAGTTATGTAATCTCTAGTACTCTCACCAGATTTTTGTCTAACACTTAATAAGTGTGCTACTCTTTTTACTGGCTTTGCTCCAAAACAGAAATTACCGATGAACAACTCCGAAAATTGAAAGAAATTTGAAATCTTACCCCGAGGAAGATTGTTGTACCATATCTGGGCAGGTCCAGTAAGAGTTCCTGAGAATGCTCTACATCTCATCTAGTCGGGGACAGCATAGATATCGGCGACAGCTTGATATTGCTCTATATGAAGAACAGGATATGTTTTTCCATCATATTTGGGGGTCACCATAGGTGCTTTAAACTTTGACGGGGTAGGAAAACCCACAACGATCTGGACAAAAGGTGTCCCTTGAACAAAAGTTCATTGTAAGGGATTCTTCGCCTTAGCCATTTCTCCCAATCTATCCTCCAAGCGCTGAATGGAACCCTTCCACGCATCGTTTCCTTCTTCGGGCTTATCAGTTCGAGAAATTAATTATTTTGATGTGGCCTCCTGAGATCTATCTTGACGAGCAACTGGTCGTGATTGTGCTGATCCTTCTCTTAGATCTGATGGTCGTCGAAAACTCCTCGACATGGTCTTAGGTGGACTCCTATTCCTGCTAGGGCCTAATCGATTGAAAGGAGACACCCTACTCAGTCTTTCCAAGGCACTGGGTCTTTCTGGAGAGAGAGTGATACGTTGATCAGTATCTGTAGCCCTTATTGACAAAGTTCGCCCAGGTTGATAAGAGAAATCATCAGATTCCTCATTACGATATGACTTAGTACGCCTGGATCGTGAAGAATGTAATTAGGTTTGCCTCTAACCACTTCGCTGTCTTGAACGTGCAGGTGCACCGCCATGAAGGGTCTGTATGAGTTGCCTCATTGTTTCTTGCATGGCGGTTTGTCCTTGAGCCAGATTCGTCATAATCCCAGCCAGATATGGAGGTGCAGAGGGATTTGGAGGATTTCCATCATTTCCAGTGTTTCGATTGCTGGATTCCGGATTATCTTCCATTGATGATGAATGATTTTTGGTGAAAAACGATAATAACAAATCGTTCCCACAGATGGCGCCAATCTGTTGATGTAAAAAACTAGATTACTCTAATTATTCAATCACAGATAAATAAATGAGACAAAGAATTTTAAAGTGGTTCAGCCTTGTATGAATGGCCTACGTCCACTGTTATGTTATTGCTGAGTGTTTGGGAATTCTCGATTACAAGTTCTATCAAGAAATTTCGGTCCCCTTGAATGAGGGTGATACAAGGTATTTATAGTACTTAGGCTGTACATGAAAGGGTGATACATTAAATGATATACATATGAAAGGGTAACTCATTTAATGCTCTTCAAGTGTGTGCGTCAAGATGATAAGCATTCAATGAATAGTTGAACTGTTGATTATCTGGCAATCAATGTTGTGGTCGAGATGCAACTCGAACCGCCTTAGTTGCTCATCGTCCAAGAGTTCCTCGGAGCATTGAAGTTCCTCGGAGGACAAGAGTTCCTCGGAGGGTTGGTGTTCCTCGTAAGACTGGTGTTCCTCGGGGTACACCTATTGCTCGGAGTGAGTATGTTGGTCGGGGGAATGATCTTCCTCGTTGCTATTGTGCCACGTAGATTGACACGTGTCTTCTTATTATTCGTCCACATCAGCATATTAATTTTGGTATCAACAAGGTGGATGGGACTACTTTCATGTCGTGGATCCGCCCTCTCCCCATAATCACATTATATGGAGACTTAATGTCCACTACTAGTTTGGATATGATTCTATAAGTTTAAACATGCTTCCAGAGCACGAACATTCCAAAAGGCATCGTCATTTTTACAAAGAAGCTAACTAGAGGGATGATGACTTCCTTCACATCTTCCATCTTTAGGTTGATCTTGTTAAACGACATTAAATACATGAAATTGGAAGATCTCTTTTGGTCCACGAGTAGCTTATGCACATCTCAGCCGGCTATCTTGAGAGTTATTACTAGTGCGTTATAATGTGAACTTTTGACACTTATTTAGTGAAGACGATATGCTTAGCATAGTCTGTATCTTTTAGTCGATGGAATTTTATAATTATTATTTTAGTAGGTCAACTTGGAAAGCTTTCATAACCATAGAAACCATATTAAATTCCATTCTTATAGCATTGCCCTGGATATGATTAGGGCTTGAGGCCCTAAGGATAACAACAATCTCATGTTCTGCCTCATCATTATCTAGGACACTGTCTAGATTTTGTTCGCACACAGTGGGGGTCTTTTCATTCTTTTTCTATACATAGCCATCTAGATAACCTACCTGGGTCAATTCTTCTAAGTATGACTTGCGAGCCTTATAGTTCTCTATCTTGTGCCCATGCTCCTTGTGATAGGAACATGTTATGGTCATGTTTCTCTTCTTTGGGTCCCATAACATCTTCCTCGACCACTTGAAATACTTTTCATTCTTAATTTTATTCAGGCTTTTGTAGATTGTCTCTTTAAAAATTATTTTGATAGCATGATGGGACTTACTAAGATTTGACTTATCATTTCCTTTGGATCCGCCGTTCTGATTTTCCCCACTTCTTAGGGGAATTCTCCTTATCTACATTCTTGCTCTATTTTGATCAACCAGTATGCCATTGAATGCCTATTAATACGTCTTACGCCATGGTATATTGCTCAATTCTAGACGTCAGGTTATCTATAGTGGTCGCATCCTTCTTGGTGAAGGACTAGTGCAACATGGAGTAACTCAGTAGACTGATCTTGAATAAAGCCATTTCCATTTGCTCAGAACATTCCTCCACTCTATTGTAGGTTTATCAATAACGTCGAGAATATTCATCTGGGGTCTCTTGGGGATTCTTCTTCATTATAAGGAATACTTCCATCCTTTTTAGATGGGTGCTACTAGTGATAAACCTTGCAGTGAAGACCTTTAGCAAATTTCTTGAAATTGGTGATTAACTGGTACGGTAGTTTTTCACAACATTTTTGTGCAACGTCCCCCAAACTATAAGTAAAGATATGACACATGAGGTCCTTATTATTGTTCAACAGGATCATAACCTGCTTATATTGGTGAACATGGTGGGTGGGATCAGTTTTTTCATCATAGATCTTAAATCGGGTAACAGAGAACTTCTTAGGAGGATTAATATCTTTAATCAACCTTGAGAAAGGGGATTTCATTTAACTGACGAGGTCTCTCCTAGACATCTCCTTGGTGGACCTAGACCCTCGATGAGCTATATGCTCATCCATATCTCTTAAGCTGAGGTTGCGGAGGTCATTCTTATTACGACGAGTGCTTTCATGGTCTCTTCTATCTTGAGAGACCCATTGGATGGAATGATCATGATCACATCGTGAATTCCTTCCTCAAATGTGAGTTTTACTTGTCTAAGGTCCTATTAGTCTCATGACATTTGTGTTTGTCTCCATGGAGATCACGCTCCATCTTTTCCATGAGAGTTTGGAGGCGAGCATTTTCCTTTTGTTGGTCGCGTGGATGCCTCTTATTGTCGAATATGGCATCAGATCTGGTTGGATCATGGTGTCTCATTGATATCCATAATTTTATCCTCATGTGGGTGGTAGCGAGAACTGGAAGTATGATGACTCATGTTAGGTTAGATCTTAGACCTGATCCTTTAAGCCTCATGACTATTTTGGTTGTGTTGCCGACTGTTATGAGGTGCCAAGTGTTGGCTATATGAATGAGACACAACTGGTTTTTTGGTTATCTTTATTTGGTTGGGGAAGGGAAATCATTTCCCACGGATGACGCTGATTGCAGGTGGTCAAATTCTACAAATAACAATCAACAAAAATAAAGCTGAGAAGAATAGAATCAAATCACAATCACACACAAGAGTGTGATATACTTAGTTTGATAATTTTCCTATGTTCATGTGGAGTTTGTCTCTATTTATTAATCCATTTTCGATAATGATGGTTATATGTCCCCCTTCCCCAGGGTAAGGGTTACATTTTAGAGGAAAAAAAGATTGATCCATGAAAAATGCATTGACCTTCGATAGTTATCCAACCTGATCAGTAATATCTAATCCCGATATGTTTGTAGGTCCGCATCAACTGTCTTTATTTATTTCATATGTAATCTTCAAAAAAATAAATGGAAACATTTATTTCTCTCACGTGTGACTGAGTTATCCCCGACACAACCTTTCTTTTTAGTTTAAACTTCTAATATATTATACGTGTAAAATGTCCATTATATGAGCCAACCAAAAAAAATAATTGATGAAAGTTTCCTTTGGGAAGTTTACGACGTTATAGAATTTGGAAAATGTAGTTTTTTCATTGGATTAATTAGACACTCTTAAAATAGGAAATACTTCTTAACCAAATGCCTATTTGTGAATTTAACATGTCTAGTGAGAAAAAACGTCGTGAGCAAATTGATTTGAAGATATCGGCTTTACTGAATTGCTAGATGTAAGCACTATTCAATGGTGGAAAAATATCAGTGTTTATGATATGCTATTTTAACAAAGAATTCAACACAAAAAAGACACAAGATTTATAGTGATTCCCCAAGGAAACAATCTATATCCACTTCAAAAGATGGAGATTCTTACATTATATAAAAATAGTAAGTATGATATATTTGCATGTTTTTTTATGACTTATCAATTGTAAGTTGATATGGTGTCCTTACTATTTTTAGATTCTTCATGTGTTCCCTTAGGACACACGTTATCTAGAACCAAAAAATAGTACAATGAAGGATCAGTTAGTTCTCGAGGAACTCACAAGTCGAGAACTACCAAAAATTAGTGGTAAGAGTTTAAGTTTTCAATATTTCATGTTTTGAAATATTTCAGGTAAGTACAAGGTGTTATCTCTATTATGTACCGGAAGTAAAGAATATCTAGACATTACATGGTCCAATTATCTTTGTTTATGTCATATAAATTTTTTCCATGAGAAATTTCGATACCTCGACTCCACTACATTATATAGGGATGAAAATAGAAACCAGACGTTTGAAAAGATTTTTGTATTCTAAAATTTCTTTATACATAGATAGACATACACATTGGATATGGCTTTATCTTTTGGATCCTTGTAGTTCATCATGGGCATCTTCGAAGTCGTCCTTTATGTGTTTAACATAACCCTACCCTACACTCCTACAAGTCCTTATCCTTGTAAGAACATGGGATTAGGTTCCAAGATTCCCCAAACATTAACGTAGAAGTTTTTTACTATTCGTCGAGATGATCAGGAGGATAAGATGGTGGTAAACGAGTTCTCCCTGGATTTGGCCGAGCTATAGCAACATCAATTGTATTCAAAATTTTAATATTTTTTCAAACAGAAAATTAGGATTTTTTTTTTTTGTTTTTTTCCAGAAAATTAGAAAAATAATAAATTCGGTATCTATGTGATTATTCATTGAATAGTTGTTTTTGAACGCATAAAAAGTAATTTGGTAAGGACTCTCTCTCTCTCTCTCTCTCTCTCTCTATATATATATATATATATATATATATATATATATATATATATATATATATATATATAATGCTCTTGTGCGGACTATACATGTGTCACCTGGCATTGAGCTTAGAAATTATCAGCTAAATTATAGGCACTCTCTCTCTCTCTGTTTTCTGGGCTCACTGCCAGGTAATACATGTCTCATCCGCACTGTTAAAATGCGAGATAGTTCGTACAACATATATATATATATATATATATATATATATATATATATATATATATATATATATATAATGCTCTTGTGCGGACTGTACATGTGTCACCTGGCGTTGAGCCTAGAAATTATTAGCTAAATTATAGGCACTCTCTCTCTCTCTGTTTTCTGGGCTCACTGCCAGGTAATACATGTCTCGTCTGCACTGTTAAAATGCGAGATAGTTCGTACAAGAGCAATACTGTATATATTAGGTGGTGAGCCTAGAAATTATCGGCTAAATTATAGGCACTCTCTCTTTTCTGGGCACACTGCCAGGTGATACATGTCTAGTCCGCACTGTTAAAATGTGAAAAAGTCCGTACAAGAGCAGTATTGTGTGTGTGTGTGTGTGTATATATATATATATGTGTGTGTGTGTGTGTGTGTTCCGCATGTCGAAGATTATTAGGTAACACAACTAAAAGAATGTAAACATAAAAAGAAAGAAAAAAGGCAATTATATGAATGGTTTGACAACTTCTCTATATCCAGAAATTGTGTTGTGTTTGTTATTAGAGTAAATTATACGGGTGCCACCTAAACTTTTCTCATTGTAGAGTCTTGTCCCTCAAACATTTTTTTCTATTAGAGTTTTAAATTAGCTTAAGTTTGTAATGTTGGACCTTCAATTAATTTTCCATTAAATCTAATGATATTTTCATCTAACTTATATATGAAGGATTTTTTACCTATAGCCAAACATTATACCCAAAATAACTATAAGCCATACCCAATATCGTAGTGGGATAAAAAAAACTTGGATAAACCATGTTACGTTCCAAACAATTAGTTTAGATGTGATTTGAAGTTATACTGGTTGTGGAGTTTAGTTAGGGGGTGATAAAATATTTTCCCTTGATTTAAATGTCAAAAAAATTATATTAAATATAAAAGAAAAGTTCACAGATAGGCTAACATTGCAAAGTTAACATAGTTTAAGTGTTTAACTAAAAAAATTGAGGTCAAAATGTAACATTGGGCAAATGTCAAGGGCCACTAGTGTAATATACCCTTGTTATTAGAAATATCAGGGTAGTATACGATAGAGTAAGTAAGATATGTCCTTTTTCAGATAGTCGGGTTTGTGGTTTGATAAGGGAATGACAATTCTTGGTTCGAGGAATTCTAAACACCTTGAATCTTGACATTTTTTGACACCCGCTTAATTAAATACCGATCGATCACTCCTTTATTAAATTAACATAGAATTTCCATTTGGTCCATATTAGTTACTAATCACCTAATTAAGTAATTAAACTAGTGCCAAATTTTATCATTCGTTAAACATATAAATATGCATGGAAAAATAAACTAATCCATGCACACAATCACTGAGTCTAAAAGCAGTGCTAAATAAATATTGGAAAGACTTTTCGAATAAACCATCGGCTATAAATCCAAATCTAACATAATAATCCAAAAGATAAATAAATAATCCAAATACTGAATCTGAAAGTAAATGGGCAACACGCCTTAAATGAAATTGTAACTGAGATAAGATCCCTAATCTAGGAATGAAGAAATGATGGTTCTAATCAAACTCCTGCATGCATCCACATATGCCGCAGTTGCGTATCCCTGAATAGAATTTCAAGTCCGGCGTCCCTTTGGATGGACACCTAAAAGGTTTTTAAAAATATTTGCATCAAGCATTAGAACCCAAAACATTTTGAAAATATTTAGCAAGTGATTAAGTTTACAGTAATTAAAATGTATGAATGCTTTTCATGTTTAAGTTAGTGTCGTACTCACTTGAGATAATACTCACCCCTCAACTATTGCGCACACCTACCACTTTTTATTATGACTCTCTAGCTTCACTACCCCGTCTAACTAGCCTTGTTATAATTGCTTCCTGACACCTTACTCTAACCCGAGTAATTTCTAAGTTATTTCTCACATTAACTTAATTTATCATCTTTAAATAACTATATAACAATTTCACTAGTTATATAAAGATACCATTTCACTATAGGTATTTCACCCGTAAGTAAATATTTTCACTATTTTATACATATAAATATACTACAAATTCACACACATGTTGTGCATAGTATCCATCCTCTCGAGTAAGAACTCACCAGATGTTTTATCTAAAATACTATTATCTTAGGTATACTCAATCTAACCTGGATACCACGAGACGGCTCACTCACACCGAATCATTCAATAAATAATAAGCGTAGCGGAGGCGATCATAGTTCCCCAAGTGTGAGACTGAATCATACCCAAACTGTCTCACCTCGAAAAGGATCATAAAATAAAATATTGGACGCTATGACATGGGGATTATACTCGCCCTGCATTCACTAGCCAGGGGATTCGCCCACATCGTACAACCTCCCATGGTATAACTATAGGGGTATGTAATAATAAAAATATCTTACACTGATATTTAATGAGCACACAATAATATATATATATATATATATATATATATATATATGAGGGACTCTCACATGCGGACCCATTTTAATACATACCTCCATACGGAAACTCCTAACAACAAAATATCACTTACAAACCTTATCTATCCCCTCTCTTCATGTGTCAGCCGAATAAGTACACATTCTCTCTCATCTCTCTTCTGTCTCCAACAGCTACACATAACCACACGCAACCTTTCCTCAACCATAAAACTTGTAATCTCACAAACCTTAAAAGAACAAACTTTTGAATGCCATTATTTTATATAGCTGTGGAGGTTGAGATTTGAATCTACTTTAAAGGTATGACAAAATGGATTTAAATACTTTGTTAAACCTTTGCTGTTAGACCTTTCCTTTAAAGATATTTGCATTCATTTTAATTAAAAACGTTAAATCAACTTGATATTATCTGTTAGGCAACATGTATTGATAGCTGTTGTTAAAATGTGTTAAAAACCATTGTTATCTAGTGTCAAAAATTATTAGTTTTTAATCTTTTGAAAAAATACTAGTTGTTATTAAAATCTGTTTAAAACACAGTTTTTAATCTTTTGAAAAAAATATTAGCTGTTATTAAAATCTGTTGAAAACCAGTTTATAATCTTTTTAAAAAAATATTAGTTGTTATTAAAATCTATTAAAAACCAGTTTTTAATCTTTGGAAAAAAATATTAGCTGTTATTAAAATCTGTAAAAATACCATTGTTATCTAATGTCAAACATTAAATAGTTTCTAATCTTTTGAAAATCTTGAAAAAATCTTGAAATCTAAAAAATATTAGCTATTATTAAAAATTTTAGATGTTATTAAAATCTTGAAAAATTATTATCTGTTATTAAATTATTAGCCGTTATTTACATATTATTAGCTGTTCATTACAGATTATTAGCTGTTATTTGTTAAGAATTTATTTGTTAAAAATGTTATTGGTTGATTTTTTTGCAGTTAAATGGTGGGTGATTATGATGGTGCGAGCAGTATATGTGAGAATATTAATTTCGATCTAGAGAGTCGGCATAATTTAGAAATAGCTCTTGTGGATGAAGATGTAGACGTCCATGTTGATTCTAATTTGGCAGAATCTTCTTTAGAATATTATCCTCATGTCCCAGAGGACATCACTCCCAAACTGGAACAGGAGTTTCAATCACTAGAAGAAGTCCATGGTTTTTATAATGTGTATTCCAAAGTCGCGGGCTTTAGCTTTAGAAAGTGGAGGGAGAAGAAAAAATGTGGAACTGATGAGATTATTCGGAAGGAGTACGTATGTTTTAAAGAAGGCAAGGGTACGGTGATTGCAGAGCCAAGTGCTAAAAGAAAGCGACGTTTAGTTAGAGAAGGTTGTCGTGCTAGACTTGCTGTTGTAAGGGGACAACTGGGTCATTCATAGTCAATCAATTTATTGGGTCCCATAATCACCCATTGTCTACTCCCGAAAAAACCCATCTTTTGCGATCGCACTGTAGACTTTCAGAATCCCAAAAGTGTTTGGCCCAACAACTTAGTGCTATTAACATCCCAACACATCAACAATTTAATTTTCTTGGTTTGTAGGCGGGATGTTTTGAGAACATTGGATGTACGCAAAAGGATTTGTATAATTACGAGAGGGACTTGCGAAGAGAGATGAAAGGGCATGACGAAAGTGTGTTTTTTGAGTATTTGAAGCAAGAGCAAAATAAAAATCCTTCATTCACGTTCGAAATGAAGTCCGATGAAGATAACAAAATAACACATTTTTTTGGGGTCGATGCTTCTTCAAGACACTCATACAATTTTTATGGTGATGTTGTAATATTTGATAAAACGTACAACACCAATCGGTACGGTTTGATATTTGCACCATTGTTGGGTGTTAACAACCACAGTCAGACTATTGTATTTGGTTGTGCTTTCTTGGGTGATGAGACGGTCAATTCATTCATATGGTTATTCAACCATTTTCTAGATGCAATGCCTGGCGGAGCCCCGAAAATGATTATCACTGATCAAGATCCGGTAATGACAAAAGAAATATCAATCGGCCTTCCTACTACGTTTCATAGATATTGTAGTTGGCATATATTGACAAAGTTTTCTAAAAAGATAGACTCCATGACATATAATGCTTACTATAGTGTGTTTTCGGATTGCATTTGGAATACGGAGTTGATGGAAGAGTTTGATATTAAGTGGATTGATCTCATTGAGAGGAGTGGATTAACTGACAATAAATGGCTACGCAATATGTTTGGCATCCGTTCGACTTGGATTCCATGTTATGTGAATCATGTTTTCTCCATCGGCATGTCGAGTAGACAACGAGCGGAGAGTGCTCATTCATTCTTCAAAGGGTATGTGTCCAAAAAAAAATCATTACTAGATTTTATAATTCACTTTGGTAGGGGCCTTCTTAGGCAACGAGACGAAGAAAAAATTTTGGGCCACAAAGATCTAACGGAGAAACCAAAATTATTTTTGGAAAATGATGTGTTGTTACAAATGGTTGACTTATATACACATCAAGCGTTTGATAAATTTCAAGGTGAGATGCGAGACTTTTCGAATTATAAATTTGAACAAGTAGATGTCGAGTGCACTATATGTGTTTATTACTCTGAAAAAAATAGAGTCGTACAAATATCGAACAATTACATATGACAAGGTGTCCAACTTTGCTATATGTACTTGTCAGAAGTTTGAAAGCTCCGGTATCCCGTGTAGATATATTTTATCGTACTTGCAAAAGTTTCATTACTTTGAAGAATTACCGGTCTCTTATATTTTGAAGCGATGGACAAAAAGGGCAAAAGTTGGGGATGTTGTCGAGGGTGGGATAATTATAAATGATGAAAAATCATATTTCTCAAATCGTGCTCGGTTGATTCAACTTTCTTTGAATTTGGTTGATAAGGGTCTCACAAATGAAGACACGATGAGATCATATACGGATGCTTTAGATGTTGCAAATGATAAAATCAATCAAATAGTTGGTGTTGTGGGATGTGATGTTAGTGATCGTAGAACAAACCGATTGGTAGTTGGGTCAAATGCACAGATGGAGGAAAGTTACAACGAGCCAAACCAAGTACGAGCAAAGGGTTATGGTACAAGATTTAAAAGAGGAAAGGAAAAGGCACTTCGGAAGGCAAAACAAAACAAATCTCATCGTTGTAACGGTTGTGGTTTAATTGGCCAATCGCACGATAAGAGGAATTGTCCCGTTGCAAATGGGTATGCATTACCTTTTTTATTTTCATTAAATTCTTCATTTGAATAATCAATATTTTATATTGTACTTATTACGTTATGTTTCGGTCTTATATGCAGCATACATACAACTCTGGATGGAAACGCATTCGTGAATTTGGAAAATGATGAATATTCGACAGATGAATCCATGGATGAAGCCTCAAGAGATGATATTGGAATTTGAACCATTTATAACATTTTGAATGTCAACTGTAATCTGTAATCTGTTAACAATTTGAATGCATTTTGAATGTCAACATTTTATAACACCTTGTAATCTGTAATGAACATTTTGAATGTTAACATATTGTAACATCTTCTAATCTGTAATGAACATTTGATACAAAGTTTTGAATGTCAACATTAATAAACAATCTGTTAACAATTAGAATGCATTACCTTTAGAATGCATTACCTTTAACATTCTGTTAACATTATATTATGTTATAAATGTTAACTTTTAACATTAATTAATAAACAATTGATCAATGATAACTTTTAACATTAATAGACAATCTGTTAACAATTAAAATGCATTACCTTTAACATTCTGTTAACATTATATTATGTTATGAATGTTAACTTTTAACATTAATTAATAAACAATTGATCAATGCAAAATAGACATTACCATTAAAACATTATAAACAAAGATAAAAAGTAGCAACAAATACGACAATAAAAAGTACAAAGGACTACGGCAATAAAAAGGTTGCGACGCCTATGACGCCAACAACGACAATAAAACAAAGCAACTTCTTCAATATCCCTCTTAACTTCTCATTTTTCGTCTCCTACTCAATCAACAATTCAAGTAGATGCGCATTCCGCTCTCTTTCAATTGCAATCAACATTTTAAAATTTTCATTTTTTCCCTTCTCGATATTATTCAGTTCTGATAGTATATCAACTTGGTTTTGAAGATTTAGGAATCATTCAAAAATTGTTGTTTCCGGGTCAATCCATTTGAAATAGCCAAAGGACCGAGCTTTGTAATTTGGACATGCAACGAAACGCCTTCCTGGATTTTTTGCGGTGTTACCTAACTTGATTGGTGTTTCGTCCTCGCAGTAGCACGAGAATGGAATTTTTTTTCGACGCGGCGCTAGATTTCATTTCTGAGATGAAAAAATAATATAAATAAATAAGTATTTCATACAGTTAAAAATAAATAAATCAACTAAACAGCATTTTGAACAAATAAATTCTTCACAGATAATTACTTTTATCATCTAATAATATTTTCTTGATAGATTTTTATCATTTAAAATTAATTATTTTCATCATCTAATAACAATTATTATCATCTAATAATAATACCATTCATGACAACTTTTTATCATCTAATAATAATTATTTTTATCATCTAATAATAAATCAATCAATTATTTTTATCATCTAAAAGTAATTTTTCAGACCTGTTTTTCCTAAAAAAATTTAACATTTCCATTTTATAACAGGTCAAATCTGTTAAAAACAATGGTGGATTGTTTATTAAAAAACAACCGGAACAAAAAAAAAATTAACATTTTCGTTTTAACGATATAACAGGTCAAATTTGTTAAAAACAATGGTGGATTGTTTATTAAAAACAACCGGAAGGATTTTTAGATGACAAAACAAGTCATTTATAGATGATAAAAAAAACATCAAAGAACCCAAAAATTACCTCTGAAACATGTCTTAACAGGTCATTTAAGGAGTAAGGTACTATTTCCTTTGAAACATGAATCAAATCCCCCAAAAAATAAAACATGACTTAAACGTTTAAGTGACGATTTTTACAAAAACTTGTAGATTTTTACCAAAAATATACTAACGATAAAGTGACTTAAACGTCTGAACATTTCACTGTACAAAAACTTTAAGATTCTTACCTGAATCCGTGGAAGCCATTGTTGATCTTCAATATTTGCCTTAGACTCTTTTTGGTTAAGAATGGTGAATTGGGAGAGAACATAAGGAGTTCCTCTAAAGTTTTGTGGTTGAGGAAAGGTTGCGTGTGGTTGTGTGTAGCTGTTGGAGACAAAAGAGAGAGGAGAGAGAATGTGTACTTATTCGGCTGACACATGAAGAGAGAGGAGAGAGAAGGTTTGTAAGTGATATTGTGTTGTTGGTAGTGTTCGTATGGAGGTATGTATTAAAATGGGTTCGCATGTGAGAGTCCCTCACATATATATATCACACTATCGATATATATATATATATATAATAAATTAAACCCGTCTAACCCGTGTCTAACTCCTGTAGCACTAGCCGAAAATACCCAAGTCAATTCCCCGACTCTTACTTTAATTAATTGTACATTGATTAATTTATTAAAATGGTGTCACTCAACCAAAAGTGTCCGAACACATTCACTCGGCCCGTGATTTACACTTCAGAATTTATCACCCCAAATTCCATAATTTAAATCTCATACTTTTATCTTCCTCATAATCCCTTAAACAAACCTCTGAAAAAATTAAAAAAAAAATATCGAACTGTGCAAAATTCACTAGCGTCATTCGAACGACCTGCTGGATTTTTGCCCCCTTCTTCTTCCTGCTTCTCCGTCCGCCATTAACAACTTACCAAGATTTTAATTTTTACCCAGCATCACGTTTTGGTAAACCCTTTTGCCTAACAGACATTCATATCTAACTAACCACAAAAGGTTCAACTCTTCCGTATTTCCCATACAATATGCTACCGTACTACCATTAACTAATATTTACCTCCTATTATTAGTTAATCATTTTGATTAAGTTTCCCATGCTTAAATCACATTCAGATATGAACTATCTATCTTTCTACTATCACATAAGTATAATAATCACCCATTATTATCAAACCATTTATTAAGTTTCATTACACTTAAGTTTCTTTTATATATACACTATCTATCTTTTCTACTATCACACATAAGTAGATAAATCACACTATAAAATATACAACTATAGCATCCTCCAAAATGACCACCGCGATGCATGCGTACTCTACTATCAAGTCCATGTACCTCTTGTACAAATCAAGGACTATCGATTCGAAATGTCTCCTTGAACCCTCAATCAAACAACACAAAATGTAGGCGAATATAATTCTAAGCCTTTAGGCTACGCACATACCTAACGTACCTAAATCACCTGTCAGTCCCGCTAATACACAACACATAGTGAGCTACCCTAAGTTCTATGCTCTGGGGCCGTTGGAATCTCTAAGGTGGGATCTCCATTTGCACAGAACCTACCGTGATAGGAGGTAGCGTAGGTATGTTCACACACATAGAAAATCACATCACAGGTATTCACATAACCTCTCTCTCTCTCTCTCTCTCTCTCTATATATATATATATATATATATATATATATATATATATATATATATATATATATATATACAGTCCTGCTCTTGTGCAGACTAGTTTTCATTTTAAGAATGCAGACCGGGCATGTGTCACGAGGCGGTGAGCTCAGAAAAGAGAGATTGTGCGCCTATAATTTAGGCGATAATTTTTAGGGGCACCGTTAGGTGACACATGTTCGGTCTGCATTCTTAAAATGCGAACTAGTCTGCACAAAATCATTATTTTATATATATATATATATATATATATATATATATATATATATATATATATATATATTCTCAGTATAGGAACACATACAACCTATATATATGTCTAATATAGGCATCCACACGACCTATAAATATATCCCGTACGTAGTATATATTTCGCGAATACTTATGTACTATTAATTTAGCATTATAACCTCTTATTGTATATTTTCGAGTATCGCTCACTACCTGAAGGGTCCTAGTTAGCCCTCAATTAATATCAGTAGTTGATACATCTCTATCCTACTAGTTCAAAACTTTGGTTTACTTTCTCTCCGTAACCTATTCCGATTCCCAAAATTCTTTCAACTTCATATTATGACCAAAAGGTCCCAGCCTTAAATTCTCTCATTTGGCTAAACCCAACGCTTACCACAGTCTATTAGCATTCAATAGGTCCTTCCCTATAGTTTAATAATAAACCAAAAGTCTCTCGATTAATTAATCACAAATTCGGGCATAACCACAAGAAAGTGTTGAAATCTGGGCAATCAAATCAATTCAGTGAAGAGGTCAAATCGATTCTCTTACCGAATCGATTCTCTCCTTGAGCCAAATCGATTCGAAATGTCACTATTCATCTTCTCCGTTTAACTGTTACGTTTTCACCATAAACATAAAAGTCAAACTCCATGAAACTTTCCCAAACTCCCATAAAATATTACCAATCATCAAATATACGTATAGGGGACAATTTAACATGACAATATCATCAAATCTTCAATAAAACTAACTAAAAATGAATTTAATCTCCATAAATCATAAAAGCCTTGTTTTTAATGTTCTTCATGCATAAATATTTATTTTTCCAGATTTCTTTCACGTTCATAATCATATATACTCTTATTTTAAATTATCTACATGTATGGATTCACTCTATATGCAATCCTACCCCAAATCATGAGTTCCATTCATCTAGACTCCAAGAACATCATTTAAATCAAGAGTTCAAACCCTACACTACATGGGTATTATAACATGCTTAAATAAATTGTAAGATAAACACTTGCGTTCATCTAGTAGGTTTGATTTTTGTTAATTGATGATGGAGTTGATCTTTCCTTGCTCTAATCTCGATTTCGGCGATGTCTGTGGTGCAAAACGGCGCGGGAAGGTCTAGTTTCCTTCTCCTCTTCCTCTTCTATGGCCTCCTCTCTCTCTAAAGTGTTCTAACCTTAGCGTCCCACTCCAATGGGATGATATAAGTCTTAAATTTTTGGGGTTCCATCTACCACAAACTCTCGAATTATCGAAACGCCTTTATTTGGTGTCGGGTTGATCTGAAATCACTCTGGGATCCAATTAGCACACCCGGGTACACTATTCTGACTATTTCGACCCCTTCAAAATCAACCGTGTCCTAAAATTCTCCGTCTGAGTCTATCTACATTAACTTATCATCTCGATCTCATATAGTCTATGCTTGACTCCCGGTTGAGGTATAACACTGTCACCCCATTATCACTCACTACGACGTAAAATAATAAATCCCTATTCACTTAGTAATTATATTCCATAAACATTAATCATTATTTCTCTCGATTAATATTTTAATATACACATAATTATTAATTCAACTTAATTATGACACATGTGTAATTTAAAAATAATTGAATTTATCAAATTTTAAATACTTAGAAATACGGGGTGTTACATACTTCCCCCCATACAAAGGAATTTCGTCCTCAAAATTAGTATAAGTTTGGTTCTAATAGCTTCAGATACCTCTTCGCATAACATCCATCTCATCCCAAAATTGAATCTTATTATACTGTTTCCCCTACACTTCTTCCAATGGTACTCCACGGTTCGAAGGTCTATACCTTACCATTCAATACTAGTGACCAACCCATTATAGTTACATTACATCAAAATTTCCCATTATTATTTACTATATACTCTCGACAACTTATCAACACATAAAAATTATGTCCAACATTTTCCAATACGGCGAGCCTATCTACTAACGGATAAAGTATTTTCTCTACTGGGTAAAGTTCCAACATTCCCTTATGCCAACTCCCTGTTTATTCTCATACACTTATGTTCAACACATATGTTTCCACATCTTCTGATTGTGGACAATACTAAAATGCAATTAACTAGGGCACCTATACACCCTATATACCATGCATAACTGCACACATACTCTCTGGCTCCATGGGCCTTACATCATAAAATAACTCTCAACTCATGATTTTAACTACAAATCCGTGCAACAACTAGTGTACTAGATTCATGTCCTAAAGACAACACATCTCCCAACTTTTGATGTTCGCTAAGGTTCATGCGTTCGATGTCTCGTAAGAAAAATCCAAACAAGAAACCCCTTGATACACTACTTCTTATTATTTCCGATCATCAAGATCCTTGTGTCCAAATCACATACTAAGACACCTCAAATCCTATTTTTCTACACATAAGTCAAATCTTTCACTCCCCATCAGTCAAGGAGTAATAAAACATTGTGCTATCAGTATCACTAAGTTCTTAGCACTAAATCAATAATGAGCTAAGTCTCTCTACTCAACGTTAATCTCGATATATCCTGAATCAGATCAATAAACCCTTGTTATCGAGTCACCACACAAGACAAAAATATGCTCTCCTCTCATAACTCTTAAAAGGAGCAAAAAATACCATGCAATATAAACATCAAAGAGTCTCACTACCCAATGGTAAATACATTTATAAATATAAGGCTAATACTACCAACGAACCCACTAAACCCGACTCACTCGTGAATTTTGTGTTATTATTTATATTGTGACTCTCGTTTTGGACAATCCATTTTCATGTGGTCCGTCTCTCCACAACTGAAGTAACTGCTAAAAAAACCTCCCAGCCCTGAGGAATGGAATGCTACTGCTACTGAGGACTCTGTTGGTCCTTTCTGAATCCACCACTCTCGGGTCGATAACCCCCAGATCTAAATCTCTTAGCTCAATCCCCCGTCATAAATCTCGTTCATGTTGCTGTTGTGCCCCACTCGCATTGTTCCCACCTATATTCCTAGTATGACTAGTCTCCTTTACTCATTGGCTCCTCTTCATGTGGAAGCATTGATCCTAACAATGAAGTAGGGTGACATTAACAACCTCCATATACGTCTCCAACGTTGGATTACCCAACAAGTGTTGTCGAATTTTCCATTTAAGTCCATCCATTATTTTTCTCATCGTTTTCCTTCAATGTTCACTTCATCCTTCACAAAAGTTGCTAAATGAATGAACTCCTGGTCTTATTCTGCTATAGTCCGATCACCTTGAGCGACATCAATAAACTTTCGCTGAATCTTTGTTTAAATAGCAGATAGAAAATACTTGGGGTCAAATCGTGCCCAAAACTCCCCAATGATCATCACATCTCTCTCCTATGTTATGGTCACAGACTTCTAACACTACAAAGTTGTGCTTACTAACTTGAATTTTTCCAAGAATTATTTTGTAGTTTCACTGTACTCAACCATATAAAGTGGTATTGTATGTCTTTCTTCCACTGACTGGCCATGACTACAACTGAGCTACCCTAAAACTCCGGTGGAAGCCCTTATGAAATGCCTCTCTCACTCTCTAAAAATAGGATGACCCTTAGTGGTGCGAATAACCGGTGCTACTGGTGGCTATGGTTTAATCTGCAGAGAGTATTGTGACATTACGATCATTACCGCTTTAGCTGCCTATGCCATGATTTCAGCCACCTCTGCTGCTGAAATGTTTCGCCATGGGGCCCCCTCCCCAGCGTTCGCTCTTATTTGACAACTCTCCTTTGACTACATTTGAAATGAGAATGACGTTTTTATAAGCTCATAATCAAATATAAGGTAATTAGAAGAAGCACGTAATCTTAAATACATATTCATGAATGCAACAATACTAAAAATAGGGCTCTATGTCAAAGAACACTACGCTGAAATCATAGCAAGCCGTACAAATCCTATGTACACTAGAACCTGATGCTCTGATACCATCTATAACACCCTGCCTATTTTAATCATGGGTTATCAGTCCTTTATTAAAACAAATATGAATCTCATTTGGTTCATTCTAATCTTCACTGTCTAAAACCTTTTTTAAATTACTAACCACCTATGTTAACTTAAGTCGGTGTCAAAATTTTATCTTTCATTAATCACACAACAAAAAGCGAAATAAAATAATCTAAACTATCCACAAAATAATAGAGTCTAAAGCATCACATGATAAATAACTGAATAAAATAATACCAAATAAACCATTGGTTTCCAAAATAAAATCCATCTACAATATAAAGTAAATAAAATCAAGTCTGATAAATACTGAATGAAATGATGGATAGTTTGAAGGGGAAACATGCCCAAATGAAATAATAAAATGAAATCCTATCTAGGGATGAATAACTGAAGTGCTTATATCAAATCCTGCAAGCCTCCATAAGTGTTGAAACCATGCATCCCTGAAATGAGTCATCAAGCTAGGCGTCCCTGTGGCTGGACACCTAAAGTATTTAGAAAAAATAGAAAAATAGAATCGACACGCGTCAAAGCCCAAGAAAAACCTTTTGAAAATATTTAGCAAGTATTTAAATCACAATTTAAAAAGCGTTATTACATACACATGCTAGTGTCACGTACACTCCCTTGAGTTCCACACCTCTCAATTAAGGTGAACACCTAACACGTACTACCTAGAGATGCTACCCAACCTAACTAGACATATGTATCTAACTAACCACAAAAGGTTCAATTATCCCTACTGCCCATACAATACACTACCGTAATACCAATAACTAATATTTCCTGCATATTATTATTGAATCATTCTGATTAAGTTTCCCATGCTTAAATCACTTTTAGATATGCACTATCTATCTTCCTACTATCACATAAGTAGAATAATTACCCATTATTATCACACCATTTATTAAGTTTCATCACACTTAAGTTGGTTTTAGATATACACTATCTATCTTTTCTACTATTACACGTAAGCAAATAAATCACACATGTATATATCTATCATACTATAATATATATACATCTATAACATCCCTCAGAATGACCACCGCAATGCATGCGTACTCTACTATCAAGTCCATGTACCTCTTGTACAAATTAAGGACTACTAGTTCAGAATGTCTCCTCAAACCCTCAATCAAATAGCACATATTGGAGGCGAATATAGTTCTAAGCTATTGTGCTAGGCACATACTTAACATACTCAAATGGCCTACCAGTCCCATTAATACACATCACATAGTGAGCTTCCCTAAGTTTTATGTTCTGGGGCACAAATCTAGACCTCACTGAAATCGCTAAAGTGGGATCGCCCTCTGCACGGAACATCCCGTGATAGAAGGCAACCTAGGTTTATTCACACACATAACAAATCACATCCTAAGTATTCACACAACACATACACACACACACACACACACACACACACACACACACACATATATATATATATATATATATATATATATATATAAATTCTTAGTATAGGTACACACACAATATATAAATATGTCCAGCATAAGCATCCACACAACTTATAAATACATCCCGTACATAGTATATATATCTCTCAAATACTTACATACTATCAATTTACCATTACAACCTTTTATTGTATATTTTTTAGTATCGCTCATAACCCCGAAGGGTCCTAGTAACCCCTTAATTAATATCAGTTGTTAATATATCTCTATCCTTCTGGTTCATAACTTGGGTTTACTCACTCTCCATAACCCATTTTAATTCTCGACATTCTTTCAACTCCATATTATGCCCAAAAGATCCTAGCCTTAAATTATGTCATTTGGCTAAACCCAACACTTACCATAGCCTACTACAATTGAATAAGTCTCTCCCTATAGTTTAACAATAACCCAAAAGTCTCTCGATTAATTAATCACAAATTCGAGCATAATCACAAGAAACTATCAAAATCTGGGAACCGAATCCATTCGCTCCTAGAGCCGAATCGATTCGAAATGCCATTGATCGTCTTCTTCATTTAACTGTTACGTTTTTCACCATAAAAATCAAACTCAAACCCCATGAAACCTTAGCAACCTCCCATACAATTACCAATCATCAAAAATATGTATAGGGACAATTTTTAACGTGGTAATATCATCAAATCTTCAAGAAAACTAACCATAAGAGGATTTAATGTCCATAAATAATAAAACCCTAGTTTTTAATGTTTTTCATGAATAAACATTTATTTTTCTAGATTTCGTTCACGTTCATAATCATATATACTTTGATTTTGAATTATCTACACATATGGATTCACTCTACATGTAATCCTACCCCAAATCATGAGTTTTATTCATCAAGACTCCAAGAACATCCATTAAATCAAGAATTTAAACCCGAAACTACATGGGTATTATAACATGCTTAAATAAATTGCAAGATAAACACTTGTCTTGATTCGGTTGGTATGATTTTCATTAATTAGTGATGGAGTTAATCTCCCCTTGCTCCAATCTCAATTTCAGCAATGTCCGTGGTGCAAAACGGTATGGGAAAGTCTAGTTTCCTTTATCCTCTACCTCTTCTATGGCCTCCTCTCTCTCTAAAGTATTCTAACCCTAGCCTCCCAATCAAATTGGATGATATAATTCTTAAATTTTCGGAGTTCCATCTACCACAAACTCCCAAATGATCAAAACGCCCTTATTTGGTGTCGGGTTCGTCTAAAATCGCCCCGGGACCCAATCAACACACCTGGTACATTATTCTGACTATTTTGCCCCATTTGGAAACAATTGTGACCTCAAAATTGCCATCCGAGTCACTATATAATAATTTCCCATCTCGATCTCATATAGTCTATGATCGACTCCCGGTTGAGGTGTAACACTGTCACGCCACTGTCACTCACTATGACGTAAAATCATAAATCAATATTCACTTAGTAATTATATTCCATAAACATTAATCATTATCTCTCCCAATTAATATTTTAATCAACATATAGTAATTAATTCAACTAAATTATGGCACACGTGTAATTTAAAAATTACCAAATTTATCAAATTTTAAATACTCAGAAATACGGGGTGTTACACTATGCACCATTTGCAAATTGTGAGATTGTACTAGTCTAATCTAGACATCACCCGAATCCAAGTCTCACAATCATTCCCATCTAATACATTACAATCTTTATTAAACCATCAGATAAGTTTTCAAGCCATCAAACAGGTTCCTATAGTCTATATAAACTACCAAGGTTGTGCACAAAACTTTACCGGTCAGATGCCTAGTCCTTATCTTGACAGTGAATTGTTTAATCATACTAAACTAAAATTTTGATTTTCAATGATCGAGACAAAACTGATTCACCATAATTTCTAATGATTGTAATTGAAAGTCATATAAAATATATTTATCAACAAATATAATGCATTCCTACAAACCCTATCAATATTTTAAACGAGCTAAGACAATCCTTTATAAATACATAATAAATATGATAAAATATTGTTTTAATAATAAAACCCTAAAAATCCCCCATTTATTTCTACAACCATGTGCCTATGCATGTAACACTAATTCCCTCTACTTTCTTATTCAAGGTCCTAACTTATAAATGGATTAATCAGGTTGCTACCGATGCAATCTTGGTCATAGTCTTGTCACATTTCCTATTTAATCCTTTAAGCCAGTTCATACCTATGTTTAATATGCTTATCTCTTTTATGAGTCTTAGTATCCATAAAACTTGCAATCATTTTGTTATTATCACAATATAATGTAATTATCTATTTCACTGAAGGAACCTCACCTAAGTTACTTAGGAAGTTCCTCATCAAATTAGGCTCTTTATTTTCTTCCAAAATGGTAACAACTTCAATTTCCCTGCTGGGGTCGACCATACATGATTGTTTCATACCTATCTAATTAACATCTCCACTTCCTAGATTAAGCATCTATCCTGAGATAAACTTCCTAGAATATTTATCTGACTAAAAAGCCAAGTCTTTGTACACCAAAGGTAAAAGACTATTTGCTAAGTAAACTGACACATAATCTTTAATCTTTTTCAAGTAATTGAGAATCTGTGTTATTATTGTCCAGTGCTCCTCACATAGATTAGACTAAAATTTGTTGACCATGCTTACAATGAAGAAAATATCTGATATTACAGAATATGTCATACATGAGGCTTCCCACTAACAAATTAGACTGTATATTCCACCTCCTCTCTATTTGATCAGGTACCTTAGGAAATTGATCCTCAGAGACAATGATTCCATGTGTGAAAGGACAAAATACTTTCTTATAATTGTGTATACTAAAATTTGTGAGAACACCATCAACATATATAGTTAGGGATAAAACCAATATCTTATTTTTTTATCACGTAAAAGCTTAGTCCTTAGGATATGACTGGATTCTCCTTCCTTCATATTGAGTTTGATAGATAATCACACTTTAATTATGCTAGAAAACACATCCATGTTTTTCCCTATTAAAAAGATATCATTTACATATAGTACTAAAATTACCATCACGTTCCCATTATGCTTCTTATATACACAAGTTAAATTCGAACACTGATCGAAAGACAAAGGTTTTATAGCCTGATCAAAAAGGATGTTATAATACCTAGATGCTTGTAAGTGAAAAATTTATAATTGCTCATTTTATTTTTATTTGGCTTATCCTGTTACACACCACTGCTCCTTTGTGACCATTCTCAAATCTTTGAAGAGAAGAATTATTGGGGACATTTGTGAAGATTGAAGATCGTTCATCACAACTTCACTTGAGAAGTGTTATGAGGTGGTTTGGTAAAGCTTAAAATATTTAGGGGTTATTTTTAAAAGAGTTCTCTTTTAAAAAAAATAAAATATTCTTAAAAGTTTTTTGAAATTTTTATGAGGTCATTTGAATGATAGCATATGTCTTTCAAACGAGATGCCATGGGTCATTAAAACGAGGTTTCCATGTTCAAATAAGATTTTTTAAAGCATCGCCTTTTGGCTCAACTCTGGAATGCCGTTCGAAGTATCGTTGGAAGTTATTTGAATGAGATCCGATACATCATTCGAATGAGGTGGAAGTTCATTTGAACGAGTACTAGAGTTTTTGTTTTTTAAAATAAATCAAATGCAATATTTTATCCCTGTGCCCTTTTAACAACTTTTCCTATAAAAAATATGAGGGTTGCATTTATTTCCAGGCCTTTTTAGAGTTCCTTTTGTGACCAAACTTTATAATTTTGCCATCCAAACCTCTTGTATCTTTTAGGACAATTTTTCAAAATCAAGAAGAACACAATCCAAAGTCTTATAGAGAATTTATCTATAGTTGGTTTGTTTATTTGAGGCCCTATGGATGAAGAATAAGGTAATTGCACATTCCAAAGGCTGATCAGTGGATACCGAGGTAAGATTTGCTTCATGTGGGTGGTGCTGGACTGCATCACATTATGTCAAAGATTTAAAGAATGTGTGCATTATACTTAGTGGAAATCTAAGCAGTCTGTAAGTCTTTTGACTCTATTAAATTCTTAAACAGTGCAAATAATGGGTTTCTCCCGAAAGGGTTTTTCCCTCTATTTCTTCTTCTTTTTCTTCTTCTTCTTCTTCTTCTTCTTCTTCTTCTTCTTCTTCTTCTTCTTCTTCTTCTTCTTCTTCTTCTTCTTATTTGTTTTGGATATTTGGTTTGAATTTGGCTTCACATAATCATACATGTTCTCTTTAATTTAAATCAAGATAAAATTTGGTAAAAAGTGAATCTTTGTATGTTACCCTAATATACAAATGAATCCTTATAGTACCTGCTTTATCAAATTGTTATCAGATCTGGTTATACCAATTTATCATATGATATTTATTTTGGGATTATATGGAATTTTTTTGCAATAGAGTTCCTATTTTTGATGGGTCAAATTATTCATATTGGAAATCTCGAATGAGGTCTGCATTAATGTCGATTGACGAGAAAGTCTAACTTGTCTGTGAAGGAGGGTGGGAACCACCCATTATGACTAATGATGATATCATAACTCTTAAACCTATTAATTTCTGGACGAATACTGATTTTAAATGGAGCAATTTTAATTCCCGAGGCTTGAGTGCAATTTTTGGTGCAGTCATTCCCGGTGAGTTTCGTTGCATTATGATGTGTACCATGTCTAAATAAGCATGGAATATCTGCTAACTCACTCATAAGGGTACCAATTCTGTGAAAACTTCTAAGCTACAAAATCTCACCAAACAGTTTAAAACGATTACCATGCCAGAGACTGAGACTTTTGATGAGTGTAATGCATGATTATCTCATACAGTCAATTCTAGTTTTAATTTAGGTGAGAAAATCCCTAAGACCAGAGTTATGAAAAACATTTTGAGATCCCTGCCATCTCTTTTTATCCTTGAAGTCATGGTACTAAATTCTTTATTAATCTCAGATGCTCTTAGGTTAAAGAATCTCCTAGGATACCTTTTAATTTATGAAACACATATGTTTACCAAAAATCAAAAGAAAAAGGAAATATGGATTGCTTTGAAAGCCCATTCTAAAAAGAAAAAGGAAAAGGCTTTTGATTCCGAGTCTGGTTTTAATTTTGAACTTAATGATCTTACATTGTTTGTGAGAAAATTAAAAAAAATTCTCAAATTTAATAGAGAAAATTCTTCAAAAGAAAGTAAAATTTTTGAGAAAAAAATGTTAATGGGAGCAAGACATTTTTAACAATGATCAAGTGAGATATTATGAGCGTGAGGGTAAGGGTCACAAAGCCCATAAGTGTGCCACTAGGCTAAAGAGATGGGGAAAAGGAAAAGCTTCATAAAAAGACACTCTTAGTGATAGTGACGTTGTGTCGGTGGGGGGGATGAATCAACACATGAACCTAATTTATGTGTGTTCATGGCCACTCATGTTTTTAGTTTTAGTTTGTCCCACTTCGGTGAGGAAATTTCTAAATGTTATGCCCTCGACACTTTATTGAGCCGTTTTGAAGAGAATGAGAGTGAGAATGAATCGAATAATTCAAATGAAGGAGAAGTTAAACTCCAATGCGCCTATGTTGAACTTTATAAAGAGTCTTTAAGAATCAAAAAGAGAAACAAATACTTATCTCTTAGGGTGATTGATATATAGAAAATGATGAAAGATTTGAGAGTGAGGCATCCATGAGTCAACTTGAGAAGGTAAAAATTTCTTTATGTGAGCAATTGATTGTGATTGGTAAGGAAAAGGTCGATGTTACCAAAACTATGGCTATTCTTACGAGAGATCTTCAACCTTCATTGGAGACTTATGAGAAACTTCATCGCATGTGATTTCTTGATTATCCTTGTGATGTTCTTTCATTTGTATTCGGGTGATGCTAATTATTCATGTTAATTTCTTACCATTTTTCTATTACGGACAAAAAGTGGAAGATTGAAAAATTGAGAGGGTGTTTTTTTTATTGCTTTAAACTCTTGTATGCACCACGGTACTATTTTTGTCTCATGTGTGTAGGTCATTACGGCTTGCTGGTGATTTCATGGACCACACAAGATGAATAATTTTAGTTGAAGACTCATAGCTTTATGCGTTTTCGTTTCTTTATTTGGGAGGGCATTAAGTGTATTAGTATTAGTTTTTTTTAGAATAGTATTAGGGGTCAATTTGGCTTCGTTTGTATTTTTTACCGAAATAGACAAATAGATAGATTTATAAGATTTAAATTTATAATTTGTCATTTTATGTTCATTTGACTTATCTTGTTACACCCCACTACTCCTTCATGGTCGTTCTCAAGTCTTCGAAGGGAATAATCATTGGTGACATTTGCAAAGATTTAAGATCATTCATCACAACTTTACGCGAGAAGTGTTACGAGGTGGTGTGGTAAAGCAAAATATCTGTGGCTCGTTTTTAAAAAAGTTTTCTTTTAAAAAGATTTAAAATGATTTTTAAAAGTTTTTTAAAAGTTTGGCGAGGCCGTCAGGACAACATATGTAATTTGAATGAGATACCTTAGGTCATTAGAATGAGGTTCCCACGTTTAAAAATGACCTGAAGCATCGCCTTTTAGATCAACTCTGGAATGCATTCAAAGTATTATTGGAAGTTGTTTAAACGAGATCTAATACGTTGTTCGAATGAGGTGGAAGTTCGTTTGAACGAGCAAGAGAGTTTTTTTTACAAATCCAATGCAATATTTTATCCCTATGTCCTTGTAACAACTTTTCCTATAAAAAGCAATGTGGGGATGCATTTATTTCCAAGATTTTTAACGTTATTTTTTTTTTATCAAACTCTATAATTTTTCCATCCAAGCCCTTTGGATCTTATATGATCACTTTTCCAAAAAAAAAAAAACACAATCCAAAGTTCTAAACGCTTGTAAATAATTCCTCTATTGTTGATTTGTGGTGTTGAGGCTCTACGGATGAAGGAGGGAACTTCATATTTCAAAGGTTGATCTATGGATATCGAAGGAAGATATACTTCCTATGGGTGGCACTGGACTACATCACATTCTATTAAATACTTGAAAACCTTGTTCATTATACTTATTGGATATCTAAGTAGCCTGTCAGTCATTCGAGCCTATTCAATCTGAAACAATGTTGAATTATAGGTTTTTCTCGAAAGATATTTTTCCTTTATTTTTCCTCTTCTTATTTGGTTTGGAGATTTGGTTTGAATTTGGCTTCACCTAATCTTGCATATTCACTTTAATTTAAATCAAAATAAAATTTTCTCAAAAGTGAATCTTTATGTTTGTTACCCTAAGATACAAATTAATTCGTATATCCCCTGCTTGATTAAGTCCATAAATGGACCTCATAATCTTACACAATTTGCTTTCCTAGCCACTTTATATGAATCCACAGACTTCACCGTATAGATTCACTCATCAACACTACCGCTCAAGAAAGTAGTCTTAATATCTAGTTTAAAAATCTCATAATTGAGATAAGACACAATGGATAAAAGAATCCAGATAAAATTTAGAATATTTGCCAACAATATGGTTTCATCGTAATTTATCCCTTATTTATAAGTAAATCCTTTTGCAATGTGCTTTGCCTTAATGGTTTCCACCTTTCCATCTATGCTTCTTTTGTTCTTATAGATCCACTTGTACCCGGTCGGTTTTATCCCATCCAGTAATATATAAGATCTTAAACTAGATTAAAACACATCGACTCCATATTGTTATTAATATCCTTAAACTAAATATCAAATTCCTTGTCTTTAAATGCCTCACTGTAGTTCTTAGGATTCAATTTGTGCTCCTTTGGCATCTCATTGAAGTGTTCACCCAAATACACTAACCCATTAAGTTATCTCCTGACCTTCCCACTATGATGTGACTCCACTTATGATCCTATATTAGTGACATAAGTATTAAAATCCTTAGTAATGTTCACACTAACCCCAGGTAGTGTATTATTCATATCATGTTGTATGTCTTCCTATATGGGCGGTTCATAAGGAACTAATTTGTCTTATGCTCTTAGCTATTGTATATCTTACTATTGGGTTTCTAATCCATTGTATAATTGTAAGAGTAAGATTTTATAATTACTCATAGCTTAGGCTTTTTATTAGTTTTGGCATATTTAGTTACAAATCAGCATCACAAACCGAACACTATATCTCCAAATTCATTCGAAGACACGTTAATGACCGAGCTTTGTCTCTGAATTCATCAAAAACACTTTATGGCGGTATAAAACTTGTGGTTTTTCATGGATTAATATAACTCATATTCTAGGATGTTTAACTTTAAAATCGAGGCTTTTTTATAAAAGTATTTCAAAAAGAATTTTTTTTAAAGTTCCGTTCAAATGAGATTTGGTCTCATTTGAACGAGATATGTGGTTTCATTTGAACCAGCTTCAAACGACCATATAATGAGACATCCTTGCCTTGATAGAGAATTCTCATTAAAAGCTCGTTAAAAGAATATTCGAATGAAAAGAAGGTTTCTTTAGAACGAAACTGGATGTCATTTGAATGAAACTATAGTTTTCATTCCAATTAGATCTATTTTCATTTGAATGACCTCAATGCCTTGAAATTCGTGTTTTTATGATAAAAACTCTCTTATTCAAATTTTTAAAGAGAACTTTATTGAAAGAAATTTTTCAATACACGCTCCAAAGTTTTCCCTTTTTGGTTAATCGAAACCAGTTTTAGTTTCACAAATATTTCATCCCCATATGTGATTTGTGAGATTTATGAAACCCTACTCGATCTCTATTAGTGTCTTGTGGAATTGAGGTTCCACTACTGAAGAAGAAGAAGGTTGATCGGTGGATACTGAGGGAAGACCGTTTCCAATGAACGACACTAGACTTGGTCATATTCTATAGAAGGAATTAAAGACTTTGCACATTATACATAGTCGTTCTATGTAGTTTGTAAGTCAGTTGTGTCTATCAATTACTCTATAGTGCTGAGTAAAGGCTTTGCCACTTTTAGGGATTTTTCCTTACTTATTTGCATGTCTGATTTAGACGTGTGTTTGTTTAGGATTGAAATTGGACTTTATGATATCATGAACACTTAATCGTTAATCAAGATAAAATTTGATTAAAATTAAAATTTATGTGTGAGGAACCTAGTATACGAATCAATCCATAAAATTCCGCATTCTGAATAATATTCACATAAGAACCGAGAATTAGTATTAATAATGCCTAAGAGGTTCTTCGGATTATAATATACATAATATTTGGTTACTTTTAGGTAGACTGAAAACTTACATACTTTTTTCGTTGATTCTAACTTACACTTATTCCTCAGCATGTGTGCTGAGAAATTGTAGATCTAAATAAATGTAGTGGGAACAAAACTAGTTCACCATGGATCTAACCATATCTAATAGAGTCTTCTTCCTTCTTATCGCTACAACATTTTGATGTGGAATGCTTCGTTTAGAAACCTGAAATGTTACCCGAACCTATGATAAATGATTCCTAAAATCGCCCAAGAGGTACTTACTTACCTCGACAATGAGATAATCAGGTTAGGATTTGTTTACCATGCCTATGCTCCACCTCGGCATTATGCACTTTGAAATTATCAATGGCTTCAGACTCGTGGTTGATAAGGTAATCATATCCATACCTTTAGTAATCTTCAATAAAGTGATGAAGTACTTGTTGAGGATAAATATATGTAGAAAAATTTTAGCCCCAAAACTTTGATGAATAAATAAATAGAAAGTGAACAAAAAAAATAAGGTTTGATGTTTAAACCTAGGTTTCGAAATATTAGACCTTTGAGGATCTTGTTGATGATCAAAATAAGGAGAAAATTTATTTGGAGAAGATGAGAAGGTTGTCTTCTTTTGGTACTCTAAAATATTACTAGTGTCCATCGAAAGGCTTGAATCCTCTAATATATGATCCTCTCAAAGAATGACGTGGGGGGGGGGGGGGGGAACTTTTGAGATGAAAACCTTTGGTTTTGTGTGAGATATAGACTTCTCTCTTTAAGACTCTTCATAAAAATAGGAATAGTGTTTCCTCTCCCTACCTATCCCATAATAATGAATACGCAGCTTAAAACCATATCTTACACCAATATACATATGTATAAGTTATGTGTCTGGTCTAAATTGGGTCTCTAGAGAGTCTGGGTCTACTACTTAGGTATATGGAATATCTAAGGACCCAAGAACAAATAAATTGGATTCAAAATAAATGCTCAAAAACCATAAATTACAATTATGGGAGAATTATCTTAATAGTGCAAGTAACTTGAACTAAGTGTCATTTATTTGGCGTTAGGCGATAAAGGTTGGAAACTCAATATAAGAATGTAGGAGAGTCTAATTATCTATAATCTTAGATAAGATCATCTTTAACTTATTGTGAATGTATTAAGAAGAGATCTTGAGAGACCTACACAGAAGAACCTCCTTATGTTCTATATTGATGTAACCCTTACCCTGGGCAAAAGGGGCATGTAAAATTTTATGGAAATCTAATTAATAATAAAATAGAGAAACCCTTATAGACGTTAGTATTTACTGAACCATTTAAATACTTGTATTATATAATTTTGTGAATTATTTATTCTATTTACTTTTAATTATTTAGGATCATTCATTGTGGGATAATTGCACTTGTAATTGGCACGGTCTGAGGGAAACGAGTTTTCTTTTCCTAAAGAAATTACAACCAATAAAAAATATATCTCACCCACACAGTTCACCTTCACCATTTAATGGAAATAACAAGAATTGGCTTCCAGTGCCTAAAGTAAGATTAGATATCCACCTTAAAAGGATTAATGATGCTCCTCATGCATGTTATCCCCTATAAGAGTGACACTCTAAGCAAAGAAACAAGCAATCTAGATCCACTTAGATATTATGACTGGTTGATGCATATGAATAGCGACTCCGTCGGTATGAGGATGCCAAAGGCCTCCAAAGGGAGGAAAACACACATCTGTAGTGACATTTGGAAAGAATGGAGTGAGAACTCCACGAAGAATAGCGTTATCACCAAGGCCAAACCCTCAGCTCCCAGTCGAGTAAAACTTACTATTAAGGAAGGCGTTAATTTCATGATTAGGAGCATTTTGAGCATGATAGTCACTCGATGAGATGAGATCAAGATATATGAAATTATATACATGATATCCACAATCTGATTAGGAAATAAATGAATCAACACCACATTTATCTTGGGGATAGATCCACTAAGGAACTGGTTAGGAGGGCCCTCATCACCTAAATGCAATCCCCTTTTTTAAGGGTAATTAAATGTCTAGAACCTCTCAAGAAGTTTAGAACTACTAGGTTCAAGATTTATGATGTAAATACCGACTCCATTAACCACATAGTTCACTACAGGCAGGTTATGACCTTGTGAAATCACAATGATGTTCTTACGTGTTGTATATTTTCTTAGATCCTGGGGATTTCCCATAGAAATGGTTTGAAAACTGCCATATAGATCGGTTAATGACTTTAAATAGATTTCCTAGGCCTTCACTGCTCGGTTGATCACTAGCAATGTCCATCCTAAGAGAATGGATTCCCTCCTCACTATGAACAAAAATCCCCATGAAACTTTGAGAAAATACACTTGTAGACACCCTATCTTAGGACCCCCTAAGAACCTCCTTAGGTCCCTAACACTCATCTGTTCACCATAAACCCTAGGTAATACTTCGAGTACCGATCTAAAGGCTACTGGCAGCTTCAGAGCCCCATTTGACTCCAGTCAACTTTCTATCTTGAATGAAGCTCATTGAATCCTTAAAAGGCTCTGAATACTTTTTTGAACAGTCCATCTCGTGCACTAATCGACCTTACGATTCAGACAAATGATCTATTTTACTATAAGTACTGATCTCGAGTCCACCGAGAGCTCCAGGGCTCTATTTTACTATGGTCAAATATTTCTCTTGAGAAAATTAATGAATCTTTAAATTTCTTTGAATACCCTTTCCAACGGTCTATCTCATTTGTGAATCAGCTTTACCGTTCAGAAGAATGATCCATTTTACTCCAAAGGGTCATCAGGCGCTTTCAGGCCCCATTTGACCTTGGTCAACTCTCCAAACTGAGCGAAGCTTAATTAAATCTCAAAGGTCACTAAATTCCTCTTCCATCAGTCCCTTCTGTGTGTAGATCAACCTCAAGGTTCAGACGTACAATTCGTTTTCCTCTAAAAACATCTCATCTAAAGACCGTCGGGTACTTTCAGGCCCAATTCAACTTAGGTCAACTTTTATACCCAAGAGTGGCTCAATAGATTCTTAAAGGGATCTGAATTCCCTTTCCAACGGTCTGCCTCATGTGTATTTTAGACTTACGATATGCATTTTATGCTCATTTTTTTGAAAATATGTTCCGTACGGCCTATAGCCACCCCAAGAACCTTAACTATAGGCATGATGTCATTTACCATGCCTAGCAATTCAGACCTTATGTTGATAGGTAGTCCAGGATCCATGATGATTGACAACCCCCTTGGCCGCTATAAAAATGCGATGTCCTCACCCTACCACACAACCTTGGACCTCTCTCAAAAAATTAAAGAACATTCTCCTCGTTATTAGAGCCTTCCCCTTTTCCAAAAAGTCCACTTTCCCACATTCTCTTACCTCCCATCCTTACTTCACTTGGTAATTCACCCCACTTCTCTACATAACTTCCATATCACCTTAAAATCAGTATACTTGCATTCCAAACTCAGTAACAAGCATCCATAAGGAGGTCTATTTCTCAACCCCTTTCTCTAGTTTATCCATTTTTAAGTGTTATTCATCACATTTTATTTTGTGCTTTTGTTTCATTATATCACTTATCAATAATCTCTACTCTTTATTAGTAGTATTGTACATAATCTGTTTTCATAAGAAAAAATAAAAAGACAAAAAATAGGGTTTATTCGTAAGATCCAAGAGCGAGACTTACATTTTTACGTCTTCACTCTTAAAACACATTTTCCTCGCATAAAGGATTCCTACATTTGGATTTATGACACCTATGCTATTTTTGAACTACGTGGACTTTAATGCCCATTAGGCTACGTAGGCGTGTTAAGCCAATCCCGAGATTCGAGTTCTACCTCTTCAATTTTATATATCTTTTATATGTTACTATATCTATTTCATTAGTTAAAGACTCCTATATACTTGTGTTTCAATTTTATATATCTTTTCGAGAACACTCCTATGGATGAATCCACTCTCCCCCCTCCATGACGTGAGTTGGATGATTCCATTTTCCCATCACTTATATTAAACACACGTGCACACACATCACGTAGTTTAAAAGGAGAAGATTAACATAGCCCATGAGAGATCGACAGGGTGGAATGGGTGTCTAACACCTTCTCATTTCCTAACTTAGTCCCTGAACCTTCGAATTATTTGGTTATGAATGCATTAGTTTGACCTTGATGCCGTTGTCTTGAGGCAGGGACATTCTTTTGCATGTTTTGTGAAAAATAGGTTGGCGACTCTATCTCTTCACCTTACCCCCATATGATGACAACTGATTCCATATACATTAGCAGCAGAGGAATCCTACCCCAAATGGCCACAGTGGTGACTCTGGTGCGTGTTATTCTTTATTCTCCTACTTTTATACATATGTACATATGCTCCTACTTATATGTTCTTTTTACTCCTTTGCTTATCTCTTGTATATTTAATATCATCTCTAGCATGCTCTCTTTTCATGTATCTATCATTTTCACTTACTTGCACATGTTCAATTCACACACTGAATTCTCCATGCTCACTTCACACACTCACACTTGTATATTGTTTCACCTCATACACCACTTGTATAATATCCATGATTAGATTCATTAGCGTACATCCAGACTTCTCTCACTTTGATATGTCTTCATGCTCACTTACACATCTCACACCACTTGTAGATGATTTATGTTTAGGATCACTAGCACACACATTCACTTGTGTATATTCATATAATCACTCATACTATTACCATGTCACTCTCTCACCTTACACATCTCACTCACTTGTATATATTCAAATGCTTCCCAATCAACATGCTTAATACAATATTCATGCTCCATGCTAGATTTACTTTTCATGATATTTGTATATTCTCCCTCATTAGTGGTAATACTCCCCTTACTTATCATGCAAATAAAATATCTCTCCATAAGATATTAATTAAGATTCATGCATTTTTGCACACTTATCACCATAGTATGGAAATATTGACCAAAATTTTGTCTCATACTGGGGGCTCATTTCGTGATAGGTGCCGACTTCGTTAGGGCGTGGTTAACCTAAGCGATATGATTCTCACCTTCCATTATCCTCGTACTTTTAACGTATATCTAATGGTTCCCCTTGCATCGTACTACTTGATCGAACTCATGGAGGGAGGTATATTGTAGGGAACTCGTTCACGTACATCAAGTATATTAAATTCTCTCTCACACGTACCATCCCCACTAGATATATCTTTAGGAAATTCATGTACACTCAGGTATATTAAATGGCTTTTCCACATGTACCAGAAGAATGATTGCCCCTATAGGCAAGAGGTATATCGTGGAAGTCATGACAAAGGGAGGAACCCTTCCACTAATCCAATAAGTGCATAAACCTCATATAGCTGTCAACCTTAGGGAACTCATAATTAATTTGTCGATTATCATGTGAAACACTATCGAAATTCCGTGTTGGCATACCGCCAGAATTTTTGCACTATTTCGCTTTTTTTTTAAAACAGGACCCTGTCTGTGAGCCTGGAAATAAGTCAAACCACATCTTATATTTTTTAAAACCTATCTTTCACTAGGGTTGGGTCTTGTCCGACATTTTTCTTCTATTTAGGTAAACATAATACAAGTGAAAACCTAATAATAATAACCAAGATGAAATTTCTCCCCTTTTTTTCCCTCTTTTCTAAAACTAAAAATACCAAAATCATTTTTCCCTCTTATATAAAAAAATTCTCCCTTTTTCTTCCCAAAATAAACCCAAATCATTTTCCCTCTCAGTTCGATCGCATCCCTAATTCATCTGGCTCTTCGGTCTTTTGTCAAATCGCTTCGAAGCTCTCCTGTTTCTTTTATTACTTCAATCGAATTAGGGATCTACCTCCACAAGCTATTCATGTAGATCACCAACCAGGCACTAAATGTTCAGCCAAATCTAATGTCCATCCTAGCCCAACTAAGTGATAAGATTGACAACCTTCAAATGATATCCAAAAGATTCAATGACATCAATCCCAAACTCTATAAGCTCATGAGACTGGCATCCTTTTTCCTCATGTTATGAGTCCACCTTCCTCCGAGCCTATCTGGATACTAGAATAATACCAACATGTTTTATGTGACCTACCTACAAATGGGCTGCCACTAACTTAGCTCTTGATTTTGAACCGTACCCAGCTAGGGACGAATCTATTAGTACTCATGGCTCCCAAAGTAGTGAACTGAACAAGGCTAAGGAAGACCACATGCTCCTATCAAAAAAGTTTGACCAAGTTAAAATATTCAAGAACTATATGAATTACACTCACATGTCTCCCAAACCTAAGTCTAGGTTACCAAAAAAGTTCAAGATGCTAGACATCGAGAAGTTCAGGGGAAGAGGGTCCCCAATTGTGCACCTACGTAATTACCACTAAGCCATTACCCTTCTTGGTGCCCCAAAAGAGAAAATAGGCCAGATGTTTTAGCAGACCATGAAATAAAGTCCTCTCAAATGGTTTTTGTCTCTCGAAGAATCCTGAATTTGTAGATGGGAAGATGTAACCCAGGAATTGACATTTTAATAATAATACAATGAAGAGCTAGAGGTCACACGCTGGGACCTAGAGCTACTCAAGCAAAACCTCGAAGAATCATGTATTACCTTTATTAGAAAATAAAGAGAGAAAGACACACCCATATAGCCAACAGACCCTACTAGGAGGAACATGTGAGCATTGTGAAGAAGAAATTCTTGACTTATATTTGAGCATCCATGGGAGGACAGTACTACCCACACTTTTGAGACCTTTAAGAGTCTGGTGTGGAGATAGAAGATGGTGTCACCAAAGTGGAGTCTGAACTAAAGAAGATGATCGAAAAGTTTGCACCAGGGAAGTATGAAAAGACCTATAATGCCTCAGTCTCAACCATTAATAATATACCATAACCTGTAATTTCATGCGCACCAGAAAGTCACCCCAACCGTGTCAGAAAATAGTACACTGAGCTCCATGCTCCCCTATTGAAGGTATACCAAGCTCTGCTAGCCTGAAATCTCATCAAACCATTGGAACCCCGACCATTACCAAAATCACTCCCAAAAAACTTCAAGCAGGATGTATGTTGTGACTTTCACCAATTCGTAGGTCATATCACCAACTAATGCATTCATTAAGATGGTTTTGCTTTCACTTATGCATTTCTCGGCAGAGTGGGAAAATTTATTTGATGAAGCTATAGAGGTTTTCGAAATCATTGATTACTCTTGGAAGGAGTACATCGCTGCCACTGATTGGGGTGAAGACTTAGAAATGTTGAATGGAGAATCAGACAGTAAAGGTTTCCCAGCTTAGGATGAAGATTGAAAACATGAAGTGCAGCCTCTCACCGAGCAAACCATGAACTAAGAACTCCGAAGGAAGTGACTCTGAGGAATACTTAGACCTACAAACACTAGGGTTGATTCACTGCATGACCCTCTTAGATGATGCAAAAATAGACCCGTCTGCCTAGATCACAACTGCTGATATGCCTCTCATAAATAGGCATGTCGTCCCACTCCAATCTGCTCAAGCTCGCCAAACCCTTATATTTATCCTATTCAAGTAACCTTCGCAGCTACTTCTATTTCTCCTATTCCTAATTTAAATGTTACTGAGACCTATTTTGATGATGTTCTCAACGCTATTTTCCCTGAAAATGAAATGAATGAGGATTTTGAGTATCTTGTCGCGCCTTACATTAATTCCATTGATTTTAATAGAACTTGTGATGATGATGATGATTTTATAAATGAACAATTCTTAACCAATCTTAATAAGGAAAATAATAAAAAAAACTTAACCGCATTCAAGCTAATGATGATGACACCATTGTTATTAATCTTAGTTCCAGTATCCATTAGTGCGAGATTAGCATAGGGTCAACCCTTAATGATTATGGCGAGTCAAATTTGTAGAACTATTGAAGGAGTTTTTGGACATCTTCATGTGGCCTATGACGACATGCCCGATAGTGACATATAGATAGCTCAACATCAGATCACCATATTCCAAGAATGCAAATCGAATAAGCAAAAGTTGAGAACTCCAAATGGAATGGTCACTCAAAGTCAAAGAATATGTAGTGAAACAGCTGAACATGGGTTTTATTCGCGTAGTCGAATACCATAAATGGCTTGCCAACATCATCCCCGTGCCAAACTCGGGGAGAAAAGTCCACATGTGCATCGACTATATTATTTGAATAAGGAATCCCCAAAATATTATTATCCATTGACAAACATCGACATGATCCTGGATAACACGGCCATCAATACCCTCAAGTCATTTGTCGATGGATTTGCCAGCTATAACCAGATCAAGATACACCCTGACCACTAGGAGAAAACTACATTATTCACATCCTGGGAAATTTCTGCAACACTGTTATGTAATTCCAATTAAAAAATTCCAGGGCTACCTACCAAAGTGCTGCAACAACCATATTACATGACATTATTCACAAGTTGAGGTTTATGTTGACGATATGATCATTAAGTCCAAGACTCAAGAACCTCATATCCTCGCCCTCAGTACGACAATATCATATGCATCTAAACCCACAAAAATGTATTTTTAGCATCATTAAGTGGAAACTCTTGGGGTTTATGGTCAGTGAGAATGGAATTGAAGTAGACCCTCCCAATCTGAAATCCATACTTGAGATGTCACCACCCCAGATGGAGAAGGAAGTATGAGGATTTCTGGGTAACTTGTGGTACATCATTCGGTTCATTAGCCAACTAACCTCTATCTGTTAACCCATTTTCAAAATTCTCCATAAGGATTCAACCAAAGTCTAGAACGAGGCCTGCAAAAAAGCCTTTGACCAAATCAAGCGATATCTTACCCCGACCTCTGGTGCTCATGCCTCCGCAGCATGGTCCCCCCTCTTATACATGTCCATTGTTGATACCACGTCAGGGTCTTTATTGTCCCAATATATTGAAGAGTCCCACAAGGAAAGAGCCATCTACTATGCTAGTCAGAAATTGTTTGAGTATGAAGTCATTTACAATGCTTTGGATAAAGCATGTGTCGCCTTAATCTGGGTCACGTAGAAATAACGACACTACATGCTTGCTTTTCCTATAAGACTAGTATCCCAGATGGATCCTATAAAATACCTAATAGAGAAACCCTCTCTATCATGATGAATTTCCTGATCATTGATGTTTCTAGTCGAGTTCGATATTTGTATGTCACATAAAAGGCCAGAAAGGGAGGGTCATCTTTGACTACCTTTCCGATTATAAATGGAAAGAACCGATGTTTGGGTCTTTGAATTACCAGACGAATACATTCTCTACACCTCTCAGGAGGATGTCAAATGGCATATGATCTTCGATGGAGCTTCTAACAAGAAACTGTATAATATTGGGACACCCATGATCGCTTTTGATGACTCTCATGCCCCAATACCATTAAGATGGACTTCCCTTTCACGAATAACATAACTGAATATGAATCATGCACCGTGGACCTTAAGATCGCACTTGAGAAAGGTATCAAGCACCTAGACGTCTATGGGGACTCTTCCCTTACTGTTAGAAAAATCCTTAAAAATGGAAAGGTAATGGCGAGAAGATCCTACCCTTCCATGCACACCTAGAAGAGATTACCTCCCAATTCAATGATTTTACCTTCTATTACCTTCCTTGCGTGAAAAATAGCCTAGTTAACACACTTTTTACCTTGGCCTCCATGGTAGATATGCGTGAGGGAATAATAATGGCCCCTTTCTTGGTTAAAAAGAAAACTACACCAACTCATTATTACCAAATTGAGCTCATCACTAGAGAAGATCCTGACATGGATGGATTATGGTACTATGATATTTGGTGTTATTCAAACATGGTAGGTATCCCTGAGTTGCAGATAAAAAAGACCATGCGACCCTTCGCACACTGGTTGCCCAGTATATCATCTGCGATAAAGCACTTTTCATGAGAAACTTTAATGGAACCCATTTGCACTGCATAGCAGGGGATGATATTGAAGGAATGATGCAGAAGATCCCAAATGAGAAATGCGAGCTCCATATAAACGGTCATATACTTGACAAGAAAATCATCCGTTAAGGGTACTATTAGACCACCATGGTTTAATATTGCACCACCTATCTTTAAAGATGCCTAAAATGCTAATAGTTTGTTAACTTCCAACACTTTCCTCCCTAGGAACTGTATAACATGACCTCTCCCTAGCCCTTCTCCACCTGGGTCATAGACATTATAAAGACATAATTTGCATAGTCCGTTTACATTAGAGTATGTTGTATACCGATACAACCGTAGAAGATTTATTCAAGTTTATTCATACATCAAGAGGGATCCGAATATCAATATTCTTCAACAATCAAGCCTCTGCGAGATAAATTTTGGTAAGGTTGTGTTTAAGTTCCTTAACGATTCATTATAAGTGTTGGTATAATTTTTCTAAACTGTTTTATAACACCTAAGGTGTTGTTTTTCGTCAAAATGAATTGTTTCTAAGTGTTGATGCGAAGCTTTTACAAAAGGGAATTTTTCATTTTGCTCATTCAAACGACATCATGTTCTCGCGTGAAGTCATTCAAGCGACATTACATGTCATTCAAGCCAGATCAAGTTGTCATTCGAGAGAATCATTGAATTAACTTTTTTATAAATTTATCATTAAACGAGACTTTTTCACATAGGAGATCTGAGTTTTTCACACACACAAAAACTACAAACTGCATAAACATTTTGTCTTCTTCATTTAGGTTTTTTACCATTTGTTTTTCAATTTACAAAAATCCCAATAGTTTAGTGAATTGCTTGGAACCCAAGATAGATATTTGCTAGGGTTTCCCTTATAGGGAAGATTTCCTATTGGTAATTTGGTACTTGTGGGAGGTGATGGTAGATGAATGCGTGTCATTGGGAGTGCTCGTGGGTGTTTCTAGATGATTTGGAACTGTCTGTTCTTATGGATCTATTGCGTGAGATTTATTGTCGATTCTAGGTTGTGTGTTCTTATATATCTACTAGTAATTTCATTATGTATGTAAGTTGGAATTTACCTTTTCATAGTGAAATAAAAGGTTTTTCCCTTTGGTTTTTTTTCCTGAAATCTGAGTGTCAGCAATTTGTTTTGGTTTGATTTTAACACTTATATGCATGTGTTAGGGTTTAATTAATTTGGTTTAAAATTGACAATTGATTAAATAAGGTTTTAATTGGAATTTACGAATCACCCCACAATCAATATCGCACTCTAGGATTCTCAAAATAGTATCAGCGTAGGTTACTCTAATTTATTGAGTGTCAATTTTTTCGCAAAATTTGCGTGATATTAATTTTTTTGAAAAATATGATTTTGAAAATTCCCAATGTTTCCGAACGAAAACTTATATAGTTAGTTGCCAATTTTTGATGGGATGAATTATGCCTACTGGAAATCCCTTATGAAATCTCACTTAAAGGCCATCGATGAGCGAGTTTGGGTTATTTGTGAAAGAGGCTGGATTCCTCCCACTGTCACCGCTAATAATGTCACCAATCTTAAACTCATGGTAGACTGGACCGAAGATAAATTTAAATGGAGCACTTTTAATTCATGTGGGTTGAGAGAAATTTTGGGTTCCATCACCCCTGATGAGTTCCGACGCATCATGACGTGTACTACATCAAAAGATGCATGGGATGTTTTATAACTTACCATGAAGGCACGAATGCGGTCAAAGAGTCTAAATTATAAAATTTAACCACATAATTTGAAACAATTACCATGCTCAAGACTGAGTGTTTTAATGAGTTTTATGCACGTTTGTCTGATATTGAAAACACTAGTTTCAATCTTGGAAAGCACATTCATGATGCACGGGTAGTCAAAAAGATTTTGAGATCGTTACCTAAACGTTTTATCTCGAAAGTGACTGTTTTGAATTCCTTACAAAATTTGAGCAGACTTAAATTAGAAGAGTTGGTAGGCGACCTCTAGACAAATGAAATTGACATGTTTCCTAACATTGTCAAGTCTAAGGATATAGGAATAACACTTAGATCCAGTCTAGGAAAATAGAGGAAGTTTCCAAGATAGAGAAGAAAAAGAAAGTGAAACTTTGTGAATATGATTCCGATGGAGAGTTTGATTTTGATGATGTGACCATGCTTAATAAAAATTTTAAAAAGTTTCTCAAGTTTTCAAAATTAAATTCTTCTAATAAAAAGTTTTTTGAGAAAAACAAAAAGAAAGATGAGGCCAAAGAGAGTGGTGAGAAGTAGAATGAGAATGAGGAAAAGGAGAGATGTTTTGAATGTCATGGAAAGGGGCATAAGGCATTTGATTTTCCCACTAGGCTAAAGAGAAAGAGCAAAAATATTTCCATGCCATCCACTCTTAGTGATATTGAGCAAGAGGTGAAGGATTATGGGGATGAATCTTTATATGGGATGTGTGTTACCTTTTTAGCTAGTCGCGTGAGCACACCTAGTTTTTCCCACGATGATGAGGATACTTGTGCATATGAAAGCCTCGAGTTCGAGGATGATTTGAGTGTTTCTAGCGAGTAATAGAGTGAGTGAGCTAGTGAAGCTGAGAGTGAGATCCAAATTGCGTTTAGAGATTTTTACGCCAAGACCTTAAAGACGAAGATGTTGTATAAGGAATTAGGTCTTAGGGTGTTAGATTTGGAGAGAGAGATAGAGGTTTTTAGAGGTTTTGAGGTGTCAGCGAGTCATCTAGAGAAAGTGAAGGTTTCTTTGAGTGAGTAGCTGATCATCATATGTTAGGAAATAGTGAAATTATAGCCCATATGTCACAATTAGAGAGAGAGATTGTACGTTCTCAGGAGGTAAAGGTCACTATAGAGGATCCATATAATAAGGTTGGAAAGATGATCCTTATCCCGCTTTTGATAATGTTGAGAGACTAGGAATAGGTCATGACGGTGCGTCCACTTCACATGTTGCACCCGAGCCGGTTCCCGAGTTTGTGATTGATCCATATGGCTCTCAACCCAACCACCAAGGCATCCCATTTTGGATAGGAGAGTACGTACTAGATGTTTTGACATAGGTGTACCTATGCTCGTTTATGTTTACACACATTGAAAGAAGAGAGGGCACCTTAAGGAATTTTGCTTTAAGTTGGTTAGTGTGTCATATAGAGTTTTGCCACGTGTTAACACACACGCATCCACACATGATGCTCCAGATGACTACATGAGAGAGTTTGAACATATTGGGGAGAAAGTTAAGTTTTAGCCAAGACTTCACATGACTTGATGGATGTTTTTCATAGGATGTCGCTACCTTTGGAAAACTCCACCACACCTAACGGTTGAGGTTTAGACTTGTTTGCTAGCATAGCATGATTTTCATGATATTATTTTATGCCTATTTCTAGTGTGTATCAATTTTTGTACTTATGTTTTCCATTTTTGATATATTTTTCGAAAAACCAAAAAGATTTTTGTTTTTTGAAATTTTTTGGAAAAATACCGAAAGATTGTCTATTTCTTGTGAAAAATTGAGAGAGCCAAAAAGATTTTATTTTGATAAATTTTTTGGAAAAACACAAAAAGAGTTTTATATTTTGTTTGCATCGTTGATGACTAGACATTTAGGATGATCGAGTCACAATTTCATTCCATATCCATGTGACGATTTGATAATGTTTTGATATGCGTCATCATTTCATTTTTGTGCTTTATAATGTGTGGAGTCATTGAGATGTTTTTAGTTGATTACTACCTACATGTTTGACTCATAATTTCCTTTAATGCATACTTGCACGAATTTGTTTGATTATTTTACTTGTCTATTACATATTGGTCAAAGTCTTTTCATCTCAATCATGACTTTAAAACAAACCAAATGAGATAAAACTTGACAATGAAAATAGTGTAAGAACCATTGCCCATGAGGATTTGTTTAAAACTTTAAAAAATGATGAGTGAAACACGGGAAACGAGTGCGAGTGAATAATTACCATGTCGTGAAAGTTATCGTTTGAAAAGAGCCTGAGAATTTTTTTAAAAGGCAATTAATAGATGAATACGCCAAAAATGGGGCCATCTAGTTTAGATCACCTCAATTGAAAAATAAAAGATTATTATTTATGAGGAAGATTAGTTGGAATTTAAACAACAGGTTTGCATGTCCTAACAACGTCATGAAAAAGCATTACAGGGTTTTAGATGTTATTGGTGTGAGAATCCTTTTAGACTTTGATATGTTGATGGATTGAGTCGATGCCATTTAAATTCAATAATTTTGACACCTAAGGACGATTTTTAGCTCATTTGTTAGGAGTATCCATACTCATCATGCACTATGTTATGCGTGATTATATTGATTTTCCTTTCGAATTTGTTCACACCCATTGATTTTGTATTAACGATTTGGTTATATTAGTGTAAATTCATGGTGTGATTTTGTGTAAATTATTTTTGTTTAAAAAATTGAAAAATAAAAAATATTTGGTGGAAGTTTTTGAGTTTATCCTTGATGATCGTAGTTGTTATTGCTATGCTTATTGCGACACTCCGTGTTTATTTTTGTTTATTATTTTTCTTGTCTATTTTGGACAAATAAAAAGAGGGAGAACGAATTATGAATTATGGGGGAGTTTTTATATTATGGAGGAGATTTGAGATTTGATCTATGCTTTGATTTATGATTATCTCATATCATTTTTGCATTGTGGGGGAGATTTGAGATTTGGTCTATGCTTTGATTTATGATTATCTCATATCAAACTTGATACGTCACGAAGGTATTGTTTATTATATCATGTGTGTAGGTACAAAGTTTGAGATCATATGTTGCACACCCTAATGATGACAAAGAAAAGCAGTAGATTTGAAGATTTTGAAGAAATTTTAAGACTTGCATGTTTAGTACCTTTTCATTTTTGTGTTCATGGGAGGTTGTTATATTTGTATACGCATTTGATTTGATAATTCGGATGTTTTTATTTTGTACCGGTATAGACATAGGGGGAGATTTGTAAGGACATAATTTGCATAGTCCGTTTACATTAGAGTATGTCAAATACCGCTACAACCGTCAAAGATTTATTCAAGATTATTCATATATCAAGACGGATCCGAATATCAACATTCTTCAATAATCAAGCCTCTACGAGATGAATTTTTGTAAGGTTCTGTTTAAGTCCCTTAACGGTTCATTATAAGTGTTGGGATAATTTTTCTAAACTGTTTTTAAACACTTGAAGCGTTGTTTTCAGTCAAAATGAATTATTTCTAAGTGTTGAGGCGAAGCTTTTACAAAAGGGGATTTTTCATTTGGTCATTCAAACGACCTGACTAAGTCGTTCAAAAAACATCATGTTGTCGCGTGAAGTCGTTCAAGCGACATTACATGTCTTTCGAGCGAGATCGAGTTATCGTTCAAGAGATATCAATGACTTAACTTTTTTATAAATAGATCATTCAACAATACTTTTTCCAGAGGATACCTGAGTTTTTCACATACATGAAAACTACAATCTGCAGAAATATTTTGTCTTCTTCATTTAGGGTTTTTACCATTTATTTTTCAATTCACAAAAATTCCAATAGTTTAGTGAATTATTTGGAACCCAAGATACATCTTTGTCGGAGTTTCTCTTGTAGGGAATATTTCCTAATGCTAATTTGGTACCTCTTGAGAGAGGTGCTGGCTGACGACTATGTGTCATTAGGAGTGCTCATGGGTGTTCCTGACTAATTTGGGACTCCGTGTTCTTGTGGATCTACTGCGTGAATGTCACCCCTAACCCCATTAGGGTATAATTAACTAAATAGTTTACAAACCACAATTATAATTTATTTAATATTTAGGTAATACATATTGAAACAACTTCAAGGTTAAAATGCGGAATATTAAAAAAATCCAATCGTTTTAAGGAGACATAATTTCAACCGAACTCACATATCATTTAACTTAATTACAACTAGTGAAGTGTATAAAACAAACTAACAAAACCCTACTTCTATGTACTCAACCTCCTAGACCTGGCAGTGGCAGCTGGAAAACCTGAAAATGTAAACATATAAAACCATGAGTTTAAAAACTCAGTGAATGTACTACATCTCTATATAGTAAAAGCACTATATTAACATCTCAACATATTAATATATACATCTCTGTGCCAAATTAGGCCATATACATATCCGGAGTTAATAAACCCCACATCTCCTGCCCGTAGGCAATAATCATATCCATAGGTTTTAAAAACCTAACATCTCCTGAATTGCATAGCAACTCAACATATCCTGACTTTTATAAAGCCATAACATCTCAACATCTTTTGGCTTTTAAATAAGCCATAACATCTCAACATATCTTGGATTTTAAATAATCCATAACATCTCAACATATAATACATATACATCATATCTAAAATCAACTCAGTAAGTACACTCACATTGGGTTTTCAACTATGTATTCACGTTTCCCTCTAGTGGAGCTGAACTTGGTTGATTTGACCTTACACCTGTTAATCCAACTAAATCAGTATTGAATCTCTATCATTAGTATTATATTAATATAATTATGTACTTTCACTGACTACACAACCACAATATGATTCCACTTAAGTAGAATCCCAAGAAACATGAGTAAAGTCGAAACAGTGGTATTTATGTTGATAGAGTTAGGAACATTCAATCGTAGAACATACCTCATAAGAAACTTACAACTAAAACCAAGTAACTATTAAAGAATACTTCTCAATGTATATAAACATGAAACATCTACTCAAAATACTCTTTGGAAAGAGCAGATAAAAACATTATCTTCATGGAGTATCCAATATGGCCTCAAAATATTGTCTTCCATACTTAACCATCCCATATTCATAAATAGTACACATACAGTGTCCAAGCTTATCAATCTGAAAACATATATGAATATACTTTCCGTTACAAGTGACGGTGTAATTTTTCAAGCTTCCTAGGGCAAGTTATGGCCATTTCTTTACAACACAATAAATCTTCCCTACAAACTCCTCTCTTGTTCCTTCGACTTCCAAGAATTTTCATAATTTTTCTACAAAATAATTTTCCATGATTTTCAATAAACTTTCAGTAGACATACTTAATAATACATAATTAAAGTTTCATAATATTTGGACTTCATTTGCTTTCTCAAAATCTTGACCAAACTAAGGGCATATTGAAATGAAATATACAAACAACAACTATATACCAACTTGCAACCATCACTAAAGCCTAACCATAAGGAGTTAAATCCTAATTTTAAGATATGATACGAATATATGAGTCTATTTTCATATTCAATTGGAATTTCTGAATCATAGTAAGCACACAAAGAGATATACAAGTTTGAATACAAAGGGTTTCAATACAAAGCAATATGACCTATAACACCACTTATCTCACATATGAACCAATACATATTATCATAAAGGAGGATGGAATTTGGATCAATACTTAACGATTTATATACTTTGAAATAATTATAATACAATATTAAAACAATATTAACAAATAATTTTACCTTGGAAACACTTTAAGGATTTTCTCGGAATTGTTTTCCAAGATTTTCCTTGTAACCCTTTCTTCCTTAACTTCTACCTCTCTTTCCTCAAGCTAATAACACCTCAAAATGAACCTAGGGACTTATTTGCTGAAGAAATAAGGTTAAGGAAGAGTTTTAAGTCGGCCAAGGCTGCCTCCCAATCCATCCAATCAAATTAAAACATTTGGTTTAATAAAAGACAATTTATCACTTAAGGGAATTGACATATTTGCCCCTTCTCATAATTTCGACCTAACTTCTTACTCGAACATCCGTTTGATGCACCGTTTGTTGTATTAAAACCCTAAATCACATGTCTACAACAATGTAGTTTTCACCTCAAGTCAATTGTAATGTTACAAGGGTCAAAACTATTCTTAAACAAGAACATTTCTATTGAAAATAACCAAATCTTGTGTTCGTAAATAATTCGACATTTCATGATTTATGAAAGTAGAATTATACTAAACATAATCACTTAACATTAGATATACTAATAACACATTACTCATATCACATAAGATAAGTATAACTTAAATATAATTTATCATAATTATATACGTGTTGTCACAACCTCCCCCCTTAGAAAATTTCGTCCCCGAAATTTAATACGAATGCCACTTACCAAACAAATGGGGATACTGTTTCTTCATGCTATCCTCCATTTCCCAAGTTGCTTCTTTAATTCCATGGCTCATCCACATAACTTTAACTAAGGGAATAACTTTATTCCTCAATACTTGCTCCTTACGATCAAGAATTTACACCGGTTCCTCGATGTACAACAAGTTTTCTTTCAGTTCCATAGGTTGGGTTTTCAGTTGATGAGATGGATCTGCCAAATTCTTACGAAGCATCAATACATGGAACACGTCATGCAAATGAGATAACTCTGGAGGTAATGCTAATCTATATGCCAGGGTTCCAATTCTTTTCAACACTTCATATGGTCCAATGTATCTTAGACTTAGTTTCCCCTTCTTTCCAAATCTCATAACGCCTTTCCACGGTGAAATACGTAGGAATAAAAAATCCCCCTTCTAAAATTCCAATGGATACTTCCTCTTATCTGCATAAAATTTCTGCCTTCTTTGCGCTATCTTTATCCATTTTCGAATCATTTTGATCTTTTCAGTTGTCATATCTATCAATTCAGGACCCAAAAGTTTACTTTCACCTACTTCATCCCAACACAAAGGTGTTCTACATCTCCTCCCATATATAGCTTCATACGGGGCCATACCAATGGTGGACTGATAACTATTATTATACGAGAATTCCATCAATGGCAAATGATCATCCCAACTTCCCTTGAAGTCAAATACACAAGCTCGTAACATGTCTTCTAATATTTGAATCGTCCTCTCAGATTGCCCATCGATTCGTGGATGAAATGCAGTGCTGGACTTCAAACTTGTGCCCATGGCATTCTATAAATGAGGCCAAAACTTAGAAGTGAACGTTGGATCTCTATCTGATACAATTGACACTGGTGCCCCATGTAAATGAATAATCTCATCAACGTACATACGTGCATACTTGTCAACCGTGTAGGTAGTCTTAACTGGAAGAAAATGGGTCGACTTTATCAATCGATCTACAATCACCCAAATAGAATCATACCCCTTTGATGACCGAGGTAATCCTGTAAAAAAATCCATCATTATATGCTCCCACTTCCATTCCGGAATAGGCAGTGACTGCAATAATCCTGCCGGCTTCTGATGCCCCGCTTTCACTTACTGACATACTAAACATTTAGCTACAAATTCTGCAATCTCACGTTTCATATTGTTCCACCAGTAATACTCTTTCAAATCTCTATACATTTTGGTACCTCCCGGATGCATAGAGTAAATAGAACTATGTGCCTCCTCTAATATATCCTTCTTTAAGGACGGATCGTTCGGTACACAAATTCTATTTTTATAACACAATGATTCATTCTTCTTAATTTCAAAGTCACTCTCTTTACCATCCAGGATTTCCCGTTTCTTCTTTTCAAGGAATGGATCACTGACTTGCAAATTTCGTATGCGCTCTGCCAGTAAAGGTCTCACTGTAACGTGTGCAAATAACGCCCCCGTTTTAGATAAGTTCAACTCGACTCCCATCAGTCTTAATTCCATAATATTTCCAACTTGTGCACATTGAATAAAAGATAACCTCCCCAATGACTTTCGACTTAGAGCATCTGCAACAACATTGGCCCTCCCGGGATATGGTGAATGGTACAATCATAATCTTTAATTAACTCCATCCAACGTCTTTGTCTCAAATTCAAGTCTCTCTGTGTAAATAAATACTTCAAACTTTGATGGTCAGTGTAAATTTCACACGTCTCTCCATACAAATGATGTCTCCATAATTTCAAGGCAAAAACAATATTCGGAAGTTCTAAATCGTGCATAGGATAATTACGTTCATGCGTTTTCAACTATCTAGATGCATAAGACATTACCTTTCCATGTTGCATGAAAACACAACCCAGACCCTGATGTGAAGCGTCAGTATAAATCACAAACGCATATCCACTCGATGGAACAGTGAGAATTGGAGCTGATACTAGCCTATTTTTCAACTTTTTAAAGCTGTGCTAATATTCATCACTCAACACAAATTTCACTTCCTTTCGGGTCAATTTAGTCAACGGCAAGGCTATAGGTGAAAACCCCTTTATGAATATTCTATAATATCCTACCAATCTTAGGAAACTCCTTATCTCTGTTACATTCCTCGGTCTCTCCCATTACACAATTGCCTCCACCTTCTTAGGGTTAACATAAATTCCATCTCCCGAAACAACATCCCCCAAAAATACTACCCGATTTAACCAAAACTCACATTTGCTAAACTTAGCAAACAATTGACTATCTCGCAAAACTTGCAATACAACTCTTAGATGCTTCTCATGTTCCTCTTGACTAGGTGAGTATATCAAAACATCATCGATAAAGACAATCACGAATGAATCTATGAAAGGACGAAATACTCGATTCATTAAATCCATAAACACCGCAGAAGCATTTGTTAACCCAAATGGCATTACCAGAAATTCATAATGACCATAGATAGAACGAAAAGTTATCTTAGAAATGTCACAATACCTCACCTTAATTGATGATAGCCCGATCTCAAATCAATTTTTGAAAACACTTTAGCACCCTGTAATTGATCGAACAAATCATCAATACGAGGCAATGGATATTTATTTTGAATAGTCACCTTGTTCAATTATCGATAATCAATGTAGAGTCGCATGGTGTCATCTTTCTTCTTCACAAATAATACTGGAGCGCCCCATGGTGATGCACTGGGTCGAATAAAACCTCTATCTAGCAAATCTTGCAGTTGAACCTTTAACTCCTTTAGTTCCACAGGTGCCATTCTATATGGAGAAATAGAAACTGCAGTTGTACCAGGCACTAAATCGATAGTAAACTCTACCTCTCTGTTAGGTGGCAATCCTGGTAATTCATCTGGGAACACATCTGCAAAATCCTTAATGACTGGGATATCTTCTAATTTTTTCAATTCCCTGTTTGTATCCACAATATATGCTAAAAAGCCTTAACAACCCTTATTTAACAATTTCCTCACCCGAAGGGCTGAAATAAGACAGTTCAGAACCACATTTCTTTCCCCAATAAATTTGAATTCTTCCTCCCCCGGCATATTAAATGTAACCTCCTTACGAAAATAGTCAATTGATGCATGGTAGGAAGATAGCTAGTCCATACCCAAGATAATATCAAAATCTTGAATATCTAGGGGAATTAAATCAATGGTCCACTCCCTCTCCCCCATATACAATACACAATTTTTATACACAAGCTCCACTAACATCACATCCCCCATAGGTGTAGAAATATATATAAACCACAATCTAGATAAGAACATGGTCTACCCAAATGCATGGTAAATGACAGTGCTACAAATGAATGAGTAGAACCTGGATCAATAAGCACGTAAGCATGTTTGTTCATGACAGAAAATGTACCTGTCACCACCTCTGGAGTAGCCTGAGCATCCAGTAAAGTCATAGAAAATATCCTTCCCGGAGCCCTGGATCCACTAGCCTGTCCTCTACCTCCTCCTCTCCTTGTGCCTCTAGGTGATGAGCCTCGACTAGTAGTAGCTGATTGAATCCCTCCCAGTAGCATATGACAGTTCTTTTTGGTATGACCAATTTGATGGCAGTGATAACACTCTACCCCCTTTAACTTGGGACAATCTGGGCTGATATGACCCTCAGCTTTGGAAAAATAGCCTGTAACAGGCTTGGACTGCCTATTGTCATTCTCCTGCTGTCTATTCTGTTGGCCCATCTATCCTACACCCCTAAAATGCTTGGTGTCCTATTCAGAAAAAAAATTCCAGACCCTCTACCATGCTGAAATCTTTGACTCCCCTGTTTCGAGTATTCTACATTTCCTTCCTTTTGCTGAGATGGATCAAATATACTCCTCTTTCCTCTTTGTTCCATATTCCTTATTGCATCGTTAACATATCCTTCAACCATCATAGCTTTGTTAACTAAGGAAGAATAATCTACCATCTCAAGTGCAGTGATTCTAGACTTGATAACCAAATTCAACCCATCCTGAAATCTGGTGCATTTATCCTCCTCATCATGTAAGAAATGTAATGAAAATAGAGACAAAGATGTGAATTTAGTTTCATACTCCCTGACCGACATATTCCCATGAGTCAATGATAAAAATTCTCTTTTCTTTTGCTTCCGATACATTCGAGGAAAATACTTTTCATATAAGACTTTAATAAAGGAATCCCAAGTAATTAACTCACCTCCCTCCGGAGTAAGCAATAAATGTTTGGAAGACTCCCACCAATATTTAGCTTCTCCCTTTAACATGAAAGTAGACAAAATCACCTTCTGTGCGCCAGGTACATTCATCACCCCGAAGATAGTTTATATGTCTCTAACCCAAGCTTCAACTTATAAAGGATCTACAGAACCTGAGAATGCTGGGGGGTTCAATTTGATAAACTTCTCGTATATAGTATTCTTCTCCTCTCGTTGTATTTACATTTCTCTTCTGGCCAAAGTATGATCCTCCAAGTACTTGGCTTGTTGTTCTGCTATTTGCATCATAAACATGTTTTGTTGTTCTACCATTAAAGTCATGGCACAAGCCATCTTCTGCATACCTGTAAGTTGTTCAGGATCCCCCTCTACATTATTTGGATTTTGTTGGTTTACTGTATTTGAAGACTCCTCATCCACCCTCTCACAAACATTTGCTCCTTCAATAGCTTACTATCTGTCATAAACCACAATTATAGAAACAAGAATACAACATTTATTTCTAACATAATGGTCAGTATTTCTCACAAATTAATATAAATGACCCACACAACGCTATTTCTGCCACTGCCATATCTAGACTCTCTAACCCTAGAATATAAAAACCTAAAGCTCTGATACCAAGTTGTCACCCCCTAACCCCATTAGGGTATAATTAACTAAATAGTTTACAAACCAAAATTATAATTTATTTATTATTTAGGAAATACATATTGAAACAACTTCAAGGTTAAAATGCGGAATATTAAAAAAATTCAATCGTTTTAAGGAGACATAATTTCAACAGAACTCACATATCATTTAACTTAATTACAACTAGTGCAGTTTATAAAACAAAATAACAAAACCCTACTTCTATGTATTCAACCTCCTAGACCTGGCAGTGGCAGCTGGAAAACCCGAAAATGTAAACATATAAAACCATGAGTTTAAAAACTCAGTGAATGTACTACATATCTATATAGTAAAAGCACTATATTAACATCTCAACATATTAATATATACATATTTGTGCCAAATTAGGCCATATACATATCCGGAGTTAATAAACCCCACATCTCCTGCCCATAGGCAATAATCATATCCATAGGTTTTAAAAACCTAACATCTCCTGAATTGCATAGCAACTCAACATATCCTCACTTTTATAAAGCCATAACATCTCAACATCTCTTGGATTTTAAATAATCCATAACATCTCAACATCTCTTGGCTTTTAAATAAGCCATAACATCTCAACATATAATACATATACATCATATCCTAAATCAACTCAGTAAGTACACTCACATTGGGTTGTCAACTATGTATTCACGTTTCCCTCTGGTGGAGCTGAACTTGGTTGATTTGCCCTTGCACCTGTTAATCCAACTAAATTAGTACTAAATCTCTATCATAAGTATTATGTTAATATAATTATGTACTTTCACTGACTACACAACCATAATATGATTCCACTTAAGTAGAATCCCAAGAAACATGAGTAGAGTCGAAACAATGGTATATATGTTGATAGAGTTAGGAACACTCAATCGTAAAACATACTTCATAAGAAATTTACAAATAAAACCAAGTAAATATTAAATCATACTTTTCAATTTATATAAACATGAAACATGTACTCAAAATACTCTTTGGAAAGAGCAAATAAAAACATTCTTTTCATGGAGTATCCAATATGGCCTCAAATTATTGTCCTCCATACTTAACCATCCCATATTCATAAATAGTACACACACAGTGTCCAAGCTTATCAATATGAAAACATATCTGAATATACTTTCCGTTACAAGTGACGGTGTAATTTTTCAAGCTTCCTAGGGCAAGTTATGGCCATTTCTTTACAACACAACAAATCTTCCCTACAAACTCCTCTCTTGTTCCTTCGACTTCCAAAAATTTTCATAATTTTTCTACAGTATAACTTTCCATGATTTTCAACACACTTTCAGTAGACATAATTAAAGTTTCATAATATTTGCACTTCATTTGCTATCTCAAAAGCTTGACCAAACTCAGGGCATACCGAAATGAAATATACAAACAGCAACAATATACCAACTTGCAACCATCACTAAAGCCTAACCATAAGAAGTTAAATCCTAATTTTCAGATATGATATGAATATATGAGTCTATTTTCATATTCAATTGGAATTTCTGAATTCCAGTAAGCACACAAAGAGATATACAAGTTTGAATACAAAGGGTTTCAATACAAAGCAATATGACCTATAACACCACTTATCTCACATATGAACCAATACATATTATCACAAAGGAGGATGGAATATGGATCAATACTTCACGATTTATATACTTTGAAATAAGTATAATACAATATTAAAACAATAGTAACAAATAATTTTACCTTGGAAACACTTTAAGGATTTTCTTGGAATTATTTTCCTAGATTTTCCTTGTAATCCTTTCTTCCTTAACTTCTACCTCTCTTTCCTCAAGCTAATAACACCTCAAACTGAACCTAGGGACTTATTTGCTGAAGAAATAAGGTTAAGAGAGAGTTATAAGTCGTCCAAGACTGCCTCCCAATCCATCCAATCAAATTAAAACATTTGGTTTAATAAAACACAATTTATCACTTAAGGGAATTGACATATTTGCCCCTTCTCATAATTTCGACCTAACTTCTTACTCGAACATCCGTTTGATGCACCGTTTGTTGTATTAAAACCCTAACTCACATGTATACAACTATGTGGTTTTCACCTCAAGTCAATTGTAATGTTACAAGGGTCAAAAGTAGTCTTAAACAGGAACATTTCTATCGAAAATAACCAAATCTTGTGTTCGTAAATAATTCGACATTTCATGATTTATGAAAGTAGAATTATACTAAACATAATCACTTAACATTAGATATACTAATAACACATTACTCATATCACATAAGATAAGTATAATTTAAATATAATTTATCATAATTATTGACGCGACCACATATGTGTTCTAGTGTGCAAGCTATCTAGGCTCAAGTGCAAGCCTGTCCCTCAAGTAATAAACCAGGTAAGTCGGGATCGTATCTACAGGGAGAAAAGGACAATAAGTAAGAATATCTAATTTAACCCTCAAGTGATCCAATAATAAATGAAAAGATGTTTGTTGGTGATAATTGACGCTATGAATAAACTAACAACAATAATTGACGCTATGAATAAACTAAGTGCTTAAGAACACAAATTAAAGAGAGTGAATATAAAGATGAAAAAAATATAGGTTAGGAAACAATCCCCCAAACCCTAGTAATTTATCAGATAGAATGCTAGAATTATAAATTATAAATTGGAATGAATCCAATCTTTATAGATCCAAAGCATTACATATATGAGGGTACTAGCCCGCATCATATGAAATCAAAGGTAAATATAAAGCGGTGTAGGAAAATTATACTCGCATAGTATTCTTAAACATCCCAGGTACCTAGGGTAAGAGAGATTAAAAGATCTACCATGGTTGTAGAATTATCTTAAACGATTCGTCCAATTATTTAATTTAAGTTATATTTTCTATATAGATAAATTACATCGGGATGGGTTCATGCATCCCAACCCTTACAAATTAGCTAAACATGATGAAAACAAAAGAAAACTCCCAAATTAAAGTGCAGGAATTCATAATTAGATCTAAAAATTTGAGAACAAGACTTGGGAATGGAAAACGAGAAAGCAATAATTAATAACACTAACTACGAAAGCAGTAAAAATAGAGAATTTAAAATTACTTGGAGAATGAAGAAATCTGAAACTAAAACTTGAATCTTGAATTGAACTTCAATCTTGAATAGTAGAAAAATTTCCAAACTAGAGTTCTTGGTTACAAGAACCCTTTAAACCTGAAAAGAAGGCTAAACTAACTCTAAAACTTCTCTAAGAACAACTCCCCTTGGAATGACATAGGGATTGGCCTTTTATACACATAAAAAATGACTTTTTCCATGCCTCTCCACGTTTTATAACTAATAAAAACGAATTAAACAAGAAATTTCAAGAGTTGTCTCTTCAGCTTCCAGAATTAATTTCAACTTTAGACTTTCTGTCTCCAACTTTAAATGGGCATAACTTCTTCACTGTAGCTAGGATTGGGGTGCCGTTTTTTCCAATGTTCTTCTAACTTAGAGATATTAAACTCTATAGCTTTCCCCACCGCCGGAATATATATGTAAAATTACGAAAATACCCTTCAACTCTCCATTTCTTGGTTTCTTTCACTGTTTTGAGTTCTCCTTCACACTAACTTGCATGAAATACCTATAAAGCACATGAGAAATACACAAAACACGAAATACTTACCAAAAGAGGCTAGTAGCATAAATTTGAGACAAATCCAAGCTATTTACCCAGCACGGGATCATAAAAATACTGAAATTAAGGGAATAAATGTGAAGAATATGTGCCTAATCACACCCCCTAACTTAGAACTTTGCGCGTCCCGAGCAATGTAAATGAAATTAGTTTAAAGTTCAACTCTTGAAAATTCTTTTATTGGGATAGAATACTTTTTTCACGGGCAAGCGATTGCATTTAGCGTATGCAATAAGCCTTTAAACCCCTAGGTTACCCTAGTAGGACGAGTGGTGTCTCGTGAGGGTTTGCAGTGAATACACCCACAAAATTCTTTATTGACTCAAATAAATATCAAAATACTTAAAAATTGTACAATTTAAACTTTTCAAAAAATAATCACCATAAATTCATATTCAAATGTCTCAAACCGTAGTGTGTGTGTGCAAAGCCATAAATTAAACCTCAAATTTCCACCGATTGAGCATTACGTTACTTTTCAAAAATTCGTTTTGATTCAAATTCTTACGGATGCACTCACAAACGAATCACTCGGATTGTGGCTATTTTTTCTCAGTATGCATGATATAAAGAGTAAATATAATGGACACAAATTCATGCATACAAAATTGAAAAGAATGAAATATATGGTGAAAAGATCTCATCATCGGAATACAATTATATGGAAATGGGAAACATCATCTCTTAATCACACCCTTTTAATCTATTTATTATCTTTTCATGTCTTAGCTCTCCAGGCGGTAATTAATTTCACCATTCGGACTCGGTTAGGACTTTTTGGGTTAAAAGGTGTAAAGGGTAAAAATGGGAATGGATGGGCTGTTCGAAATTGAAAAATATCCTTATGACGTCCATTAGTGATTTTTCGGGCATTTGCTCATTTTTCTCTTTGTTTTTCAATTTTCATTTTTTCTTTTCTTTTTCTTTTCTTGCTATTTTTGTTGAGCATATCTATTTTTTTCTTCTTGCCCCTTTTTGTTGCACTTTTCGGACTTCATGAATATTCCATTTTTGCAATTCCGGGATATTTGATTTTTTCGGGTTATCAAACGAAAGGGAAATATTTATTAGCCTCAACCTGGGTTGCAAAGGGATAATTTTGTTTTTCACAACTTTTTATGGCTAATATTTTTGGGTTAAACAAACGAAGGCCTACATCATTGTCCAAATTTCTAATCACATTACCATATGCATCTCGAGATTAATTAAGTTTAGAGATATATTTAGCACGAATTTCGAGATAACATTTCTCACATTTCCCATAACCGATCAAAACAAAGGATTGAGATCATCAACGACTTATTAAAACGCTGAAAAGAACTTTGAGTTAATCATAAACTCGGATTGATTTAAAAACTCATAAAAAATTGAAAGGCTCGAAATCTCACCGGGTTGGACTAATCTCCACACTTATTCGTAAAGTCGTCAATTTTCTTTCAATTTCCATCTTCGGTCAATTTTGGCTTAGTGCAATTGAGATTTAACAATTTGAGACTTCAAACAGAATAAAGGTGATATTTTTGAAAAATTTAAATTCCAATTTTTATTTATTTTGAACAAAAATATTTTTGGCTTTTTTCAAAAAATTTCAATTTTTTTTTTTTGGAAATTTTTGAATTTTTCTATTTTTTTGGCATTTTAAAAATTTGTGAAGTTTTAGAAAGACGCACTTATCACCCCCCCTCTAACTTAGACTTTTGCATTGTCCTCAATCAAAAGGATTAAAATCTAAAGAGGAAAAAAAATAAGTGCGACAAATAAAACAAGCAAATTATTAAAATGCAACAAGACACTATATGACACTTATACATGACTCAAAAATACAACAAAAATCACCCCATACACGTCGGAGGTGCGATGACCTCTCATCTCTCTCCACAAATCACCCGACCCCTTTCACTGGGTACGATGCGCTCCTCGTCTCTCCCGTCTTACCATCATAAGTGAATAGCCGAAACAAATTGGGCCCGTGCCCATAGATAAAGGAAAGATCGGGAGATGCATTATGATAAACCGAAAAAGGATCCTCTTGTTGAATAGCACGTGGGTTGGTCTCTAAGTCGGACGAGATTTGAGTCGTATCTTCAAGTACCTCTAAAGACTCAAATGGTATGGGTGGATGTTTGGTAAGGAGGAATGCATCAATTCTATTGTCCCACTCGCTTTCGTCTAAATGAAGAAATGAGGCCCAGAAAGATTGGACTTCAACATTTAGGCGTGCATCCACCTGTCCGAACTCGCTCTCAAACTCTGCTAGGCTCAACTTCTCGAGCTCTCTCTCTTGCTTGGTGTCCTCAACCCGCCTTTCGTGCTCACTCGCCGAATTATAGGGTGGTGTGGGTGGGTGGTAATCGAGGAGAAATGTATCGATAGTGTCCTGCCATTATCTTTCCTCTAAGTATTTCGATGAGCCTCTCCCGACACACTCTAAATCTCCTCTTTCACTCTTGTTTATGGGCTCACTCATGCTCTCTAATGCATTAACTAAACATACCTCCCCTACCTTGCTCTCGATGTTTCAACCACTCCTCTCACTGTGCACAACACAACCTTCCCCTAATGGCTCTTCCTTGTAAGTTCTTTCTTGCTCTTGTGCTTCCCCCAAAAGATCCAGCCCTCGCGATTCCCCTTCATCACCCTCTCTCTTGGAATTATTAAAGATATTTGTTTCGAGGGTCATGTTCCCAAAAGTTAAATGCATACGCCCACTTCAGGTATTGATAAGAGCATTAGCTGTAGCTAAAAATGGGTGGCCAAGGATAACGGGAACATGATTACTTGGGAGAACGGAGGGTTCTTCGTCCCAAATGACAAAATCCACCGGGAAGTAAAAAGTGTCTATTTGGACAATCACATCCTCAACAATTCCTCGAGGAAGCTTCATAGAATGATTCGCGAGCTGGAGAGTCATATTTGTGGGATTAAGGGCCCCCAGTTCTAGTTGCCTATAGATGGAATAGGGCATAATGTTAACACTCGCCCCTAGATCTACTAGGGCTCTCTCGATTTGGTTCTTCCCCATGATACACGAAATAGTGGGTGCACCCAGATCTTTATATTTTAATAGAAAGTCACTCGACAAGACTGCGCTGACATTTTGGGTCAAAGAGACGTTCTGGTTTACCTTTAGCTTGCATTTCACCGTGAGTAAGTCCTTAATAAACTTAGCATACGCGGTAATTCTCTGTATAGTCTAGAGAAAAGGTAAATTAATTTTTACTTGCTTAAGGACTTCCAGAACTTCATAACGGGAGGTCGTTTTAGAGTGAGAGACCAACCGTTGAGGGTATGGGGCAGCGGTGGGGGTGATGGCCTTGGGTCCACTAGTGTTTTCCTCCTCCTCACTCTCAATTAAAGGGGCATCTTTGGCCTCTCTTATGCCGGGCGAAACCTCTTTATATTTAGATGCAGTGCGTGGGGGAGGTGACAAATCAACTACTTTCCAACTACGTAGAGTGGTAATAGCGCTACATTGCTCTCAATGGTCGTGGGATGTAGTGCCAATACTGGTTTGTCCTTGGGGAGGTCGTTGGCTTTGAGTAGAAAATTTGCCCTTCTCTTGGACATTCGATGCAGATTGCAACCTTGAGATGCTAGTATGTATTTCATTGAACATTCGATCATACTTAACACTGTTCTCCTTTTGAGATTGGATGAGGTGATTTAAGTTGTCCTCAAGAGATCGCCTCGGTGGGGTAACATATGGACTAGAATATGGTGGTTGCATAGGGTTTGGCATTGGAGGAGGCATTTGCTGAAATTGCGGTGGGGGTAGTGGCAAAGCCACATGTGGATTAGGAGCTATCCCACCTTGTGGTTGTCCATAGTTGAACCCAGGATGATTCCTCCAAGATGAATTGTACACATTTCCCTGGGGTGTACTAAAATGTCCGCTAACCCCTCCTATAGCTTCCACTTGCTCAGTGTACATTGCCTTGTAAGCGGGTATTGCCAGACATCCTTTGGTAGAATGAATCGCCGCACAAATGGCACACACCTCTTCTTTTTGAGATGAGATATGTCCAGTAGCTTCTCTAAATCGAACCTCAAGGATGTCTCTTATCCTTTTTTCAAGCTGATCAAACCGACGGTCTAACAAAGTGTCCTTGTCCAACTGATAAATACCGGAAGCAGTGGGAGTGTTGGACACTTGTGGATGTCTGTTTTGGCTGTTGGGGTCAGAAACATACCATGATTGCGTAGTCTCTGCTACGTATTTCAAATGAGCCTCATCATTGCTTGAGTCTAATTCCCAAAATGGTCTTTCGCACATTATCTGCACGAGTTGTTTAGACGCCAAAGTAAGCCCTTGATGAAAGAACGAAATGAGATGATGTTTCTCAAACCCATGATGTGGGCAAGCGCTGACTAACTCCTGAAAACGTTCCCAACACTTATCAAAAGCTTCATTGTCATTTTGGCAAAAATCTTGGATTTGATCCTTGACATAATTGGTTTTGTGTTGCGGAAAGAACTTTGAGAGAAACTTAGTCTGCATATCTCTCCAGGACAGATAAGAATTCGGGGGTAGAGACCATAGTCAGGTCTTAGCTTTATCCTTTAAGGAAAAAGGGAAAAGTTTTAATCAGATAACATCTTGTGGGCAGGCTTGATCACCAAACGTCTCACATGTATCTTCGAATTCTCGAATATGGAGATATGGTTTTTCAGAATCCATCCCATGAAATGTAGGAAGAATTTGATACATCCCATTACGAAAGTGGAACTGACCGGCATTATACGGGAGCAAAATGCAACCAGGGGTAACAGTTCACTCCGAAAATAAAAGATCTTTCATGGGAAGATATGGTATCTCTTCCTCTCCAACACCAACACCAACACTACCGTGCACAGACATAGTGCTACCCAACGATTCAGAACCCTCACTCAGTGTTTGACTCAAAGTGTGGAGCGTCGGTAGTATGAGAATTGTCAGAGTTAGCTTCAGCAAGGTGATTTTCGTGAAATTAGGTTGGAGACAACGGAGGAGTTTGCATGAACAGCTTATGAAAGATGAGATGAGATGAGATTTTTTTTTTTAATGAATCAAATTAGGATCAAATTCACTCTCCTAAATGTCACAGTCTCCCTGGCAACGGCGCCAAAAACTTGACGCGACCACAAATGTGTTCTAGTGTGCGTGCTATCTAGGCTCAAGTGCAAGCCTATCGCTCAAGTAATAAACCCGATAAGTCGGGATCGTATCCACAGGGGGAAAAGGACAATAAGTAAGAATAGCTAATTTAACCCTCAAGTGATCCAAGAATAAATGAAAAGATGTTTGTTGGTGATCTTTGAAACTATTATAAACTAACAACAATAATTGACGCTATGAATAAACTAAGTGCATAAGAACACAAATTAAAGAGAGTGAATATAAAGATGCAAAAATATAGTTTAGGAAACAATCCCCCAAACCTTAGTAATTTATCAGATAGAATGCTGGAATTATAAATTATAAATTGGAATGAATCCAATCTTTATAGATCCAAAGCATTACATATATGAGGGTACTAGCCCGCATCATATGAAATCAAAGGTAAATATAAAGCGGTGTAGAAAAATTATACTCACATCGTATTCTTAAACATCCCAGGTACCTAGGTTAAGAGAGATAAAAGATCTACCATAGTTGTAGAATTATCTTAAACGATTCGTCCAAATATTTAATTTAAATTCTATTTCCTATATAGATAAATTACATAGGGATGGGTTCATGCATCCCAACCCTTACAAATTAGCTAAACATGATGAAAACAAAAGAAAACTCCCAAATTAAAGTGCAAGAATTCATAATTAGATCTAAAAATTTGAGAACAAGACTTGGGAATGGAAAACGAGAATGCAATAATTAATAACACTAACTACGAAAGCAGTAAAAATAGAGAATTTAAAATTACTTGGAGAATGAAGAAATATGAAACTAAAATTTGAATCTTGAATTGAAATTCAATCTTGAATAGTAGCAAAATTTCCAAACTAGAGTTCTTGGTTACAAGAACCCTTTAAAACTAAAAAGAAGGCTAAACTAACTCTAAACCTTCTCTAAGAACAACTCCACTTTGAATGACATAGGGATTGGCCTTTTATACACATAAAAAATGACTTTTTCGATGCCTCTCCACGTTTTACAACTAGTAAAAACGAATTAAACAAGAAATTTCAAGAGTTGTCTATTCAGCTTCCAGAATTAATTTCAACTTTAGACTTTTTGTCTCCAACTTTAAATGGGCATAACTTCTTCACTGTAGCTAGGATTGGGGTGCCGTTTTTTCCAATGTTCTTCTAACTTAGAGATATTAAACTCTCTAGCTTTCCCCACCACCGGAATATATATGTAAAATTACGAAAATTCCCTTCAACTCTCCATTTCTTGGTTTCTTTCACTGTTTTGAGTTCTCCTTCGCACTAACTTGCATGAAATACCTATAAAGCACATGAGAAATACACAAAACATGAAATACTTGCCAAAAGAGGTTAGTAGCATAAATTTGAGACAAATCCAAGCTATTTATCCTGCACGGGATCATAAAAATACTGAAATTAAGGGAATAAATGTGAAGAATATGTGCCTAATCAATTATATACGTGTTGTCACAGCGAAATTCATTGTTGATTCTAGGCTTCGTGTCTGTAGATATTTATTATAGATTTCATTGTGTATGTAAGTTGCGATTTACCTCTTCATAGTGAAATAAAAGGTTTTCTTTTGGATTTTTTTTCCCGAAAATCTATGAGTTCGCAATTTGTTTTGGTTTGATTTGAACACCTACATGAATGTATTAGGGTTTAATTAATTTGGTTTAAGATTGGCAATTGATTACATAAGTTTTTAATTAGAATTTGCAAATCACCGCACAATCGGTATCGCACTCTAGCTTTCTCAGACATCATAAGGAATGTCACCCCCAAAGCTTCCAATGGTTACATGTTTATCCTGGTCACCATCGCCTACTTCACGAAATGGCTCGAAGTCTAGTCATATGCAATGATAAATGCCAAGAAAGTGGCCAAGTCTATCAAAAAGTATATCATTTGTCGATACAGGGTTCTCCATGAGTTAGTGTCAGGCAATGGACTCCACTTCTAGGCCTAGGCCATATAACAGGTTGACGAGTATGAAATTAAGAGGCATAAGTCTTTTCCTTACAGGCCCCAGACCAATGTTGTTGTCATAGGCTCAAACAAGAGCCTTAAAATAATCACTGCCTAGATGACCAAAGGGTGCATAGACTGGGCCAACCAAATCCCGTACCCCCTATTAGGCTACCTCACCTCTATCATAACACCTACTGGGGCAACCCCTTATTCTATGGTATATGGTATGGAAGTGGTTCTCCCTGTTAAACTAGAATTTACTTCTTTGCATGTCATGCTCAAAAGAAAGATAAATAAAGAAGACTGGCATTAGAGCCGTTATGACGAATTCTCACTCTTGGATGAAAAGAAACTTAAGGCTTTATACCACATACAGGGGTACCATCACTAGATATCGCAATCATTTAATAAGAAAGTCAAGGACCGCGGTGTCCAAGAATAAGGCCTTGACTTCAAAGAAATTACAGAATTTATTTGGGACCCTAGAGGGAAATTCAAACCTAATTGGAGAGGACCCTACATCGTAAAGAAAATATTATTAGGCGACGCGGCTATGATCATAGATCTCGATAGAGAAGAAATGGAGCGTCCAATCAATCTGGGCCATCTCAAGATATTCTACCCTTAATCTGGACTCTCAGTGCACAATGACTCTTATCATATCCCTTCTATTCTTGGAAAAAAATTCTCCATTTCCTATACCCAGAACTATATGGGACCTGATCCTTTGAAAATAATTCTTCTCAAAATGAAACTCGTGAAATTTTTAAAAACCCACAGAGGTATATAGGCAGCCCATACGCCATACCTGGACATGGTCCTTTATTTTTCACAAAATTTATTTATTTTCCAAACCTTCGAGAATGATGGTCCATATTATCATTTACATGAAAAAAAAGGATTATGTATGCCTTAGTGATTGGTATAGATAATTCAAATGCAAAATTCATCAAAAGTCACAATAAAATATGTCAAATTATTGTTATTTCAAAATCAAGTAACATACTAACATACATTTCACCTAATAATTTACAAACCAACCTACCAAATCCCTACCAAATGAACCAACTTCATAGAAAAATCCTAAAACATGCCACCAACACAAACCACCCTCAAATAAAATTCCACGGCGTCACAAAATTCTTCCCTCGGCTTCTATATGGGCCTGACTCGTCATCATTGCCTGTTTTGGAGGTCTTTAAGCCTCCCACTCATGATTGGTGCTTCGTATGTGCTCCACGTAACGGTATGCCTTGACGATCTTAGAATGAAACCACAATACCTTCCTCCATGGTATCAAAATCCACAAGATAACTTTGCCCAGTCTTCTCTTCCAAAAGCTTCCTAACTACCCAATTACACAACCATTTTAGATAATCCCCAAACACCTGTCATGCCCCTCCATCAGATTGTGACAGATGGGTAGACGATTGGCGGCGCTGCCACAAAGGTCCCAATATTACCCTTAGAGATTAACTTAAGACCTCTATTGGAAATAAGTTGGATATAAGAGGAGGAACTATCTTTTACCACCCCACTTGGTACAGAAGCCACCAAGGAAAATAGAAGGAAGTCTGTTGAAGGCTAACTAGTTGCACATATCGGTAATCTACCAACTACAAAATGGGATATAAGTCCCCCTTCCATGGAACAAACTAGTGAAGATATTATCATTCGTGCTCACTAAATAGTTAATCCCGTACTATTTTAAAGGTCTAAAGATAAAGACGGGTCGGATGAAGAAGTTAGGAACACTTGATAGGTAATACTCAAGAGGGGCCGCCATTTAAAATGTCTTGAAATGAATAGCATCACAAGACTCCCCTATAAAAATTTGAATTGACCCTCATTCCAATCATCAAGACCATTCAAGGTCTCCTCTATCACCACCGTCGCAGAACTATAGTGGTAAGACATCTATGCCACTATCGTGGCTACCTGAGGATCAGTCGTTAGGTCACCCATCCCCAGTAACAGACTAGCAGTGAGACCCATGGAAATAACTCTGGAAAAACTAGCATCAGAGAAGTCACTCTAGCACACTGAGTTCATAACCATTGGAAGGAAGATATTCCCTCCTTGGACCAATGGTTGAGTCATCGAGGGAGAAATATGAAGTAACTTAGCCAAAGACACACAAGGAGAACGAGACAAGTCGGGCATAGTTTCCACTACACTAAGGATAACATCGAGCATTAGTGAAAACTCCTTATAAGTAAGGCACGCCTCATCTATGCCAAATTGGAAAACATGATCTTTGAGGTACTAGAATTATAGTGTCGCCTATAGAAGATTCCAATCTATAGGCCGATTATGTCATAAGGAGACCTAACGCAGGCTAAAGGTGTCATAGTCGACATTATAGAGGCACGTGGCCTCTAGACCTTCAAGGTAAGAAGATAAGACTTCAATCATTGGGAGAGACATTTGCGAAAGAGAAGAAAGACACAAAATAGAGAATGTGGATGGTAGTGAAGAATTCACCCCCAAACCCCTTTTTATACCCAAAGGTCCTCATAAAGGACAAACCATTCGAAAGACCATCAATCCCTCTGCACCATGGTACTACATCCCTCTGCACCCATGGTACTACAACTATACAGAAAGTGCAATCAAAACCAAAGGAGTGATTTGACTCGACCCTTATACCGATAGGCAGGACAAAGGGTATGTCAATCGTCAACCCCCATGCTTTAGGAAAATTTATTTTTCCTCTTTTTCCCAAAAATCAATTTTTAAAACTTCTTACTTTGAAAAAAGTTAATCCCTAGGTTATCCCTCTTCTCATTACTTCATTTTTCATAAAATAAACGTTTTTTTCAAAACCATTTTCAGACTTATCCCCACCTATATAGATAAATGAGAAATCTCAGCAGAAAATTAAAGTGCATATAGAATAAGTTACTAAATCAAGAAAAAATGCCAAAAATAAATGCATTTTTCATATATAATCCCTTTTTAGCATTATTACATTTTTTGTAGGAACAAAAGAAAAGGTAAAAAAGGAATAAAATAGGACACTTCCCAAACCCTCCCTCAAAAACCTCTCAAACCAACCCTCAGCCTTCACGGTGCACGTGCTTACCCCTGCGATGGGCGGTGGACCCTCCACTACCAGAGACTGAACCCTCATCAAAAGTAGCTGATGGCACCATATAGGAAGTGGACTAATTTTTCACATAGGCAGATATAGATGCCATCCTGTCCTTGATATCCTGCAACCAATTTGTCGACACCCATGCAGTCTGCAAGGAGGAAGAAAAACAAAAAAAAGACAGAAGTCAAGCAGGTCAACAAAGAGCAAGGAAAAATAAAGCGGGAAACAGGAAATAAAAAAAAGAGAAAGAAGATAAGTATACCTTAAGATGGAGTTCATGATGAAGAAGGATCGTCAACCCAGCTACCGATGCATGAGGATGATGGGGCACCCCCAACATTTCCCTACTACTCAACCTGGAGTGATAAGAATAAAGAGTGACCTAACTAAGATGAGCCTCCTCTGTCACTGTAGTTGCATCACCTCATGTGTTGTGGATCGATGCCATCAGTGTGAAGGTACCCCTATCCGAAGCAATGGCATGTGGATGCATGTTGTCCATGTCATAAATGCAGCGTGGCATCAACCAACTAGTAATGATATCTAGGTAGGCATAACTCGCTACCTTATCAGTGTTGAGCATGCATGGATCGCCTATCATCGCCACCACCCTGACATCATCTATCATCTCTCTCACCTGCCTCATGAACTCCGAGGACGCCAAAGGTGGTACCTCCACCTCCTCCTCCACAATCTTCCTTAAAACTCTCTCTCTAAGGTACGAAACGTATTCAAACTCATGTGCCAGTAGACGTCAAATTAGCGCGTGCATACTTGTAACTGCCATGGCCTACGAGGAAATACTGCAAGGGTAAAAAGGTTACCTATATCCATAACAAAGAATTAGTATCCACCCAAAAATAAAGATGACAAAAAACTAAGAAAATGACAAAAGCTAACCTGATCTCTCATTATGTTGTACAAAGCCTTTTGTACGTCCTCTAGAGATAAGATTAGTTAAACTTCCTATTCAACTTTCGCCACCGGTACATCCTATTGAAGATGCCAAACCATTATCCTTCAGGGACTCCAATCCCACATTGCACCGTATTACCTCGTAAAACCATGTTTACAAGAATATAAAAAATAAAATAAAAAAAAAGGAAACAAAAATGGACTTCAAGAAAATAAAGGAAAATAAATGTAAAGTTACCTCCAAAAGGTATGTGGGTCTTGTAAAAGTCTACTGACAGCCTCGACTGAATGTGTCCAAATAATCTTAAAGGGATGCTAGAGTAAAGCTCCTCCAATTGTATAGACGTATATCCGGAATGATCCGCAAAAGGGGAAAAACTAGAGATGAATGGTATCTCCACTCATTACCACCATAAATCCCCCAATCAAAAGAAAAATAAAGAAAAGGGATATCTGTAACACTTACCTCCCATCCATCACATCAATCTGCCTATTTAGCAGTGTCTCCTTTAATAAATAAATACGGATAGAATCCCCTGACACTATTCTACCAACATCCCTCAAACTAGCTCACACAGACTTTTGTATGACCCACAAAGTACAGTGAACCATAATTTAATGCCCATCGTAATCTAGACTATCAGCTATTGAACATCCAAGGGAGTAACGTTCATCTCCCAAATCCCCAAATGGAACGTGTGGGTGGTGTCCCACCACTTCTACCCAAAAGCACACAATATCGTAGAAGAGTGTGGCGTCTCATCTTGGGTACCAATCAAAGGACCAAACTCGATAAACGATAACATCCAATGAACCATGTTAGGAAGATGGTCCCAAATGACCTTCAACCCAGTCGTATCCCAAGACTGGATGCTTGAAGAAGTTGTATCAGTCTATAAAAAATTCAAAGAAAACCCTCCATTAGCCTAAGAACAAGAAGAAGAGAAGAAAAAATGAAAGGGAAAACCAAAGGTCAAAATACTCACATATCCATTAGAGTTCTCTACCCTTTTTGAATAATAGTTCTCGGGTTCGTGCAAAAAAAGCTTCTCATTATCAACCGACTGAAAGGAGTTATAGGCATTTTTAATTCCTGGCACAAGTGGCACCATTACCCTCCATTACATGCCTTCCCAATTATCGACAGACACCCACTTATTGTTAACTTTACTAGAATTCGTTCTATTTTAAAGTCTTGAAGAAACAAGGACTTAGGAGAGACTCTTAGAAAGAGAAAGTAAGAAAATTCATTCACTTCAATGTGAGAAAAATATGGACGGGTCACCTCTTTTTATAGAGCTAAGGGGCATGTCGATCGATAGCCCCTTAAACATGCGATCGATAGTGGCCCTTCACCTTCCCTGAGAAGACTAGGAGTCCGTGCCCTATGTCGATAAGCACCTACCCAAACCCGCCTATCGATAGTCCCCTCTATATTTCTTCCCAAAAATGCAAAAAAAAAAAAATTCCAAAAATTCCCCAGAAATTTTTCAAAAATTCCCATAAAATCCTGAAAAAATATAAAACATTATTTTCCCCAAGAAAACCAGATTTTGAGCACTAAGCCCCTTAAATAATCTCAAAATCCATAATGGATCTATTTCACACTCTTATCATTAACATACTCCCCAGTGGAAGCATAAATCTACACAATCCCTAGCGGAATCGAAAGTCAACACCTTCCCCCAACGAAAGTAATCTCCACAAACTATAACTTATAAGTCCTCAAATTTACCTCAACCAACAAAATTGGTCATCCCAACTTCAAATGATCATAATTGACATCGATCCAAAAACTTGGTCAACCTAACTTTAGGTCCATAGAATTAACCTCAACCCGCAGAATTGGTCGCCCGTCTTTAGGTTCGTAGAATTGACCTTGACTCGCAGAATTTGTCAGCCCAACTTTAGGTCCGTAAAATTGATGTCGAACTACAAAATTAGTCATCCTAACTTCAGGTCCTCTGCATTGAACTTGACCAACAAAATTTGTCACCCTAACTTTAGGTATGTCGAATTGACCTTGGCCCCCAGAATTATTGCCCCTCTTTTGGTCCTTAGAATTAACCTCGACTCACTAAATTGGTCACTACACTCCTTAAGTCCACTAAATTAACCTTGGCCCCAGAATCGATCTCCCAACTCAAGGTCTGCATAATTTACCTCTACCCTCTAAATTAGTCGCTACATTCCTTGGTCCACAGAATAAACCTCAATACTTATTAAGTCCTTAGAACTTTTACTTCTGAATCGATCGCTACACCCCATAGGTCCTCAAAATTGACCTTGACCTACTGAATCATTCATCCCTATATAGATCCTTAGATTTGATCTCGTCTCTCTGAATCGTTTACCCTCATCCCTTAGGTCCACCTTTTCAAGTGTTTATGTGGTGTCTACCTTTCGAGGGTCTTCACTCATTCCAAACTCGCATATCGAGGGACTTTGTATACACCCCATCCTAGGACCCCTAAAGCACCTCCTTATATCCATAGAACTCATCTGTTCACCATAAACCCTAGGTTATACTATGAGTAATGTTTTAGAGGCCACCAATTCTCTCGATCCCCATTTAACTCTAGTTAACTCTCTAGCTTGAGTGAAGCTCAATGAACCCTCTAAGGGCTCAGAATACCCATTCTAAGGGTACATCCTGTGTGCGAATCGGCCTTATAATTCGGATGAATGGTCCATTTTAATCAGAGTACTAATCTAGAGGCCACTAGGTACTCTCGGGCCCCTTAGACTTTGATCAATCTTCCTCTTTAGCAAAGCTCAACAAATCTTTGAAGGGCTTTGAATACCCTTTTCAACGGTCCATCCCATGCATGAATTGACTTTACAGTTTAAACGAACGACCCATTTTACTCTGAAGGTCATCGAGCGGTTCAAAACCCCATTTGACCTTGTTAGCTTTCCAAACTGAGCGAAGCTCAATGATATCTCAAAGGTCAGTGAATTCCATTTTAAGCAGTCCATTCCATGTGCAAATTGGCTTTACAGTTCGAACGAATGATCCGTTGTCATTAAAAAACCTCTCATCTAGAGACCATCAGACACTTCCAGTCCCCGTTTGACTTTAGTCAACTCCTAGACCCGGGAATGGCTCAATGGATTCTTAAATGACTCTGAATTCCTTTTCCAATGGTTCACCACATGCTTGATTTGAACTTACGATTTTTATATTATTCGCATTTTTCCAAAAAAATACAACATTGCGGATTGCCAATAGGTACCCGAGGATCCTTGCCAATTAGCAGTATGTCCTTTTCCTTGCCCACCATTTCAGGCCTTATGCCGATAGGTAGTCCAACGTCCAAGCCATCGGCACCCCATTGGCCCCTATAAAATGGTGATGACCTCACCCTACCACACAACCTTAGAGCCCTCCTAGAAAATCAGAAAACATTCTCCTCGTAGTCAGAGCATTTCCCTTTTCGAAAATGTTCATTTTCTCACATTCGCTTACCCCACCTCCTTAACTCACTTGGTAATTCACCTCACCTCTCTACATAACTTCCACATCACCTCAAAATCAGTACCTTTGCATCCGAAAGTCAGCAACAAGCATCCATAAGGAGGTCTATTTCTCAACCTCTTTCTCTACTTTATCCATTTTTAAGTGTTATTCGTCTAATTTTATTTTGTGATTTTGTTTCATTATATCACTAGTCTCTACTCTTTATTAGTAGTATTGCACATAATCTATTTTCATTAAAAAAAAGGCAAAAAACGGGTTTATCCTTAAACTCCAAGAGAGGGACTTCCATTTTTACGCCTTCACTCTTAAAACACATTTTCCTCACATACACATAAGATGAGTCCCACATTTGTATTTATGGGTTGAACCCCACCCTTATGATGTTTTTGCTCTACGTAGACTTTGACGCCCCTTGAGTTGTGTAGGTTTCTTAGTCCAATCTAGAGATTCGAGTCCTCCCTTTTTCATTGTATATATCTTCTATATCTTATTATATCTATTTCGTGAGTTATAAACTCCTATATACTTGTGTTTTATCTGATGTACACATTCTCTCTCCCATAGCCATTTGTGATTCAGTAACACTTACATCATATTTTTATCATTATTTTTGGGAACACTCCTATGGATGAATCTGCTTCGTCCCATCCATGACGCTAGTTGGATGATTCCCTTCTCTCATAACTTATATTATACACATGTTCACACACATCACGAAGTTAAAAAGGAGAAGATTAACATTAGACCATGAGAGATCAAAAGGGCGGAATGGGTGCCTAACACCTTCCCATTCTGTAAATTCATCCCCAAACCTTTGAATTATTTGGTTTTGCATGCATCAATTTGACCTTGATGTTTTTCTCTCAAGGCGTCCACATTATTTTGACTATTGTGAGATAAATAGGTTGGCGACTCTATCTCGTCACCTTACCCCCATTTGATGATGACCGAATCCATATCCGTACGTATCAGAGGAATCTGACCCTAAATGGCCACAATGATAGGAAGTATTATGAAACATACATTGAGGTTTAAGATTGCTCCTAGAAGGTCATTATGGCCTCATTCAAGATCGGGTTGCCCATCAAATCTATGTTGGATCAATATCTCACAAAGAAGGAGACAGACAAAATCGATGACCTCAAGTTATGAATAAAAATTATGAGAAGGTGGTAGATGTGATCACTAAAACCCAGAACAACAACAGTCACTCAAAGATGACCAAAAATGGTGATAAAGAGAACTTACACAAGATAGGCGACAAGAAGTAGAATGGGAGATCAAATAATGGAGATAAGGCAAATCTTGTCAAGGATTTCCATGTGATCAATACCTTGTTTAAGAAATATATTTATAGGATCTTGAGTAAAATAAAGGATCATCAGTTCCTCAAATGGATAAATAATATGGGGGACCCGATAAAGAGGAATAATGCGCTCAGATACGAATATAGATTATTCACGGAGTAAAGAACATGGGCACAAAATGGAGAACTGTAAAGCCCATAAGTCACATGTGGAAGTATTGTCCTAAGTTTACCACTTGAGAAATTATTGGGAGAAAAAGAGAAATGTCATTGACATCAACTTAAAGCCTGACAATGTCCTAACAAATGACGAGATAGGACATGAGTTTGTTGTCGTCCACGACATTTCAAGCACTAACGGATGTCCTAAACTATAATGTGATAGGACATAAATTTACAATCATATATGATGCCTCAAGCCCAAAGAATATTTAAGGCAATGTCGTTTGGGGAGAACTGAAGAAAGTCACCGCTATGATGGAACCATTCCAAATCGATCCTGGTAAGATTCCAACTGGAAATAATCAATGCACAAAAGGCATAAATTACATTAAGCGCATAGTATTCACGAAGGATGGACTGATCATAGTTAGGACTCTGTATCATGATGTAGTAGTAATCTCACTCAAGATTTTAAACTGGGGTGTAGATAAGTTACTAGTTAATAAGGGAAGCTCCTTGGAGGTTATTTGCCTATAGATATTTAAAAAACTTAATCTCAAGATAGAGGATTTGAAATAAGCGACCATCACTTTAGTCGACTTTGCTAGAAAGATGAATATGCAACTGAGAAAGGTGGTTCTGCTCATCCAAACTGGGAATATCTTAATTCTCCTTATACCATTATGCATTGAAGAGGATGGTTGCATGTTAGGCAAGTTATCTCCTTCACTTATCACCAGAAGCTCAAATGCGTCACGGGCTAAGGGATAACGGATACTAGAGGAAACCAAGTAATTTTCTAGCAGTGCTTTAGCACCGCCATTATGCCTAAACGGGAGAAGAAAAAGGAGAAAGAGATTGACTTTGAGCCGACTAAGGATGGACCCACATCATCCAAATAGAAACTAAAGTATGGCATACCGGGGGTAAAAGAGAAATGGGTGGCCCTCGGATACAAGGTCATGAAACCATTATAAGAGGTGTTGTGCAACAATTCACGCCTAGAGAAGAAATTCTTGATGGTATATCACTTACCTATAAGGAAAGAGAAGTATTAATCTCTCTACTTAAGTAAAATCGAGATGTGTTTTCTTGGAAGTATTATGATATTCCCGAGATCAACCCTAAAGTCATATGTCATGGACATCATGTGAACTTGACATACCCGCCAATCAAGCAAAAAATCTCGCCAAATAGCCCCAAAAAAGGTAAAGTCCATGGAAGAGGAAGTAGGGAAAATTATGGAGGCAATGACCATTAAAGAAGTTTAATTCCCTAAATGGCTATTAAGCCCTATAGTAGTAAAGAAAAGTAGTGGAGAGTGTGCATAAACTTCACCCACCTCCATAAAGCTTATCCCAAAGATTACTTTTTCTTATTGAAAATTGACAAATTAGTTGATGCCATGACTAGCCACGAACGAATGAGTTTTTTTGATGCGTACTGAGGGTTCCATCGAATTTTCCTTTTTGTCCCATATCAAAACAAGACATCACTCATCAAAACTCTCGGACTATATTGTTATAAAATCATGCCATTTGGTCTGAAGAACTCAGGAACTATGTATCAACATCCAGTCCCCAAAATGTTTAAAGAACATATAGGCGACACCATGCAAGTCTACATAGATGACATGCTTGTTAAAAACAAGAATAAATTTGAACACCTACTGGACTTGAAAAAAAATTCTGAGCTCCTCATATACTATAGAATGAAGATCGACATAGCCAAGTTCTCTTTTAGAGTCCAATCTAAGAAGTTTCTTTGGTACTTGGTCAACCAAAAGGGCATTTAATCCAACCCTGAGAAGATCATGGCAATCAACTATGTTCATCCACCAAAGACACTTTGCAATATTCAAAGGTTAATAAGAATATTAGAAACTCTTAATCGTTACATCTCTAAATCTTCCAAGAAGTGCTAATCATTCTTTCAGCTATTGAAGAAAGAGAGAGGCTTAACATGGAATAAGGAATGATCAAAGGCACTCGATGAAATAAAAACATACCTGAGCCAAAAGCCTTTGCTCGTAATACCAAATTTGGGAGATCCACTCTACTTATATCTTGAGATATTTGACTATGCATTTAACTCGGTCTTGATGTGCAAAAAGTAGGGGATCCAGGATCCTATTTACTATGTCAGTAAAATGTTCCTCAACGCTGAGAAATGGTAACTTCCACTTAAGAAGTTATCCTAATCTCTGGTTATGGATTCTAGAAAATTTGAGCATTAATTTGAAGCTCATTCAATCATGATCATCACCCCTTTCCCATTTAAGGCACACTACAGAAAAACTGACCTATCTGGACGAATGTCCAAATGGTCAGTGGAACTTGGAAGGTTTGATATTCACTATCAATCAAGGACTAAAATAAAAGGGCAAGTAATGCCTTGAGTTTATAAGGGGAGAAAGGCCCAATGATATTGACTTCACTGACTAGGTAACCAGTTAATAGTTTGACCAGTTCATAAAGTTGACCCTGTTTGTGGATGAAGAATCTAATTTAAGAGGGAAGGAGTGAAAATTTTACTCATTTCTCCTGAGAAGAATATAATCGAATAAGGCTTCAGACTTAGCTTTGAAACATCTAAAAATTAAGTTGGGTATGAATCTTTCATCATCGGGTTACATAAAGCTCATCTCTAGGAAAAAGTGACCTCAATGTCTACTATGACTCAAAGATGTATCCAATAAAGTATTAGGAGAGTACATTGCCAAATATGAGATAATGTCAACATATCTACATTTCACCCATGACCTAATTTCTAGGTTTAAAAAGATCCACAATAAATAATTCCTTTGGGAGAACAATAATCATGCCGATGCCTTAGCCACTCTCGGTTCAAAAGTAGACTCAGATCTTAAAAGAACTATTAAGATAGAGTTCCTTGCCCAACCTAATATCACGAGACCAAAAGTCACTGAGCGATTCCTCATTATCTAGAAATCTTGCAGTTAGATGGATCCGATCACAACTTACTTGCAAGAGAACAACCTATATCCCATCAGGACAAGATAAAAGATGATTATTTTTACTTATCAATTGAAGGAAAAATATATATGACATCTTTCACAGGTCCCTACCTTCAACGTGTGCACCCAAATGAAGTCGACCAACTCTTGTACGAACTTCATGACGGTATCTAGGGAAGTGATGTAGGGGGAGATCTTTGGTTTCCAGAGTAATTAAAAAAGGTTATTGGTGGACATACATACAGAAGGATGGCGTATCCTACATCAAAAGCTGTGAGCATTGTCAAAATTTCTCACTCACGCTCCATCAACCGTTCAACAACTTTAAATCATTAACTAACCCATGGTTGTTTTCTCAGTGGGGGTTGGACATCATGGGCCCATTATCTATAGCACCAGGAAATTGTAAGTATCTCCTTGTCGTCATAGACTTTCAGAAAGAGGATTAAAGATGAACCGTGGGTTAACATAAGAGAAACTGATATGATCGGATTCAATCAGGACAATGTCGTGACCCGTTTTGATGTGCCGAGAATGATCATCACATATGTTAGGACATAATTAAAAGCAGTCCATTTCAAAGATTATCTGACAACCATTTCATCAAGATCCACTTCAACTCGGTGGCCTATCCCCAGAGAAATGGGCATTCTGAAACTTATAACAAGACAATGCTCGATGGCATGAAGAAGAGGTCGGATAAGAAAAAAAGTTTCTTGAATGGATGATCTTCCCCACTTCCTATAGGCATATCTCACTGTGCCCTGGAGGATGATTGGGGAAATGCCTTTTACATTTTCCTATTGGATTGAATCCATAATACCTTCAGAAGATGGCTTGCCAACCATAAAGACTATCATCACCGACCAAAACTTTACTAGATAAATCATAAGGACTAAGCTCGACTTAGTCGATGAATGTAATGAATAAGCCTTAATAAATTTAGCTTCCTACCAACAACAGTTGGCTAAGCAACAAATTCGTTATCCCAAGAAGGTTCCAGGTTGAGGACTATGTCCTCGAGAAAGTGCTCGATAGTGAGAGAAATCCATCAGATGGAAAGTTAGGTCCTAACTAGGAAGAACCGTTCAAGTCATTGGGGGAAATCTACAAGGATCACACCATTTGGAAAGAATAAGGGGAAGGGAGATTCCTTGTTCCTAGACTACGGGCAATCTTAGGATGTTTTATTTTTAGAAAAATTACTTGTTGAAGTTTAATTTCTAGATTTAAATTGAGTTTTGAAGTTTTGTTTCCTAGAACACTTTAAGTTTAATTATTTACAATTTTCATCATTAATATTCCAAATTCTTGTTGAACTCTTTTTATCTACGAATCATTGTTATGTCCTACCAAAATTTGGTCATCATCATGAATGCCATGGCATAATTACACTTATCGATACTTTAAGGTTACATGTTTTCGTCATAAAAAATAAGAAAACATCAAGAATTTCCCAGGAAAGTAAAAGAACTAAGGTGGGGGATCCCTAAGCACTAAGTGTTCCAACTTTGGTTAGCCTAAAATCTAAATGGGTGGATAGCCTTGTGACCAGGTGCATTTTTTCCATAGTTTGACACAGTCCTAAGATTGTGTGATAACTCTTTTTAAAAGTTAAGGCAAGCAATAAAAACATGAACGCATAAAGATGGGAATATGAAAATATGGAATTAATCAAAAATTTCATAAAGCATTCATTTAAAAAAAATTATACTGGAAAAGTTGCAAAATGAACATAAACAGTCCTGGCACAAAGTAGTCATCTTTGACGAGTTATCAAATCGACAATCGTACTTCTTTGTCTTCATTAGAGATAGGCCTAAACCCGTATTTGATATCATGCATTGACAAGTAATATGTCGCCAACTGAAAGGGAACAATGTCTAGTGCTATCCATATTTCATTACTTCTAAATGGAGGGTGACTATAAGCAGGGCATTCCATTTGATAGGACTACCAAAGCTCGGAATCTTTGGGGACCTTCATTGATGATACTGAGATCATGCATTAGATTAACCCTTGGAGTATGTGATGCAGATAGATAATGAAAGTGTGGCCATCCCCCGGATATATCCCCCTGCTGCGTGGCGGGAGAGAATCCCTCTAGGTCTCGTATGTCCCTCTTGGGAGAGCTTCGGCCAACGTCAGTGAATGAGGTGAAAAATGTAGAGAGATAGAGTAGCCAGTCTATTTTACTCAAAACAGACAAAAGAAAAGGGAGCCATCCTGAAGGAAAGCATACAAAGACATATTGATACATACGAAACCAAAATGATTCAAAAAGGGTCCGGAGGCTAAGTTACGAAATGGGAAGGTGTCAGGCACCCATTCCGCCCTTGTGGTCTCTCATGGGTTGTTGTTGTTTCCTTTATTTCCCCATGATATGTGTGCATGTGTATACATGGTGGAGATAGGAATCATTGACTTGTATCAAGGAAGAGATAAAGCGAGTCATCCATAGGAATGTTCCTAAAAGTAATATTAGAAAATATAATTTATGCGATTATCCTAACGTCGATCATTATAGGGGAATGATAACGCATGTGGAATAATACGCCATTTGAGAAAAAATATATATATGTAAATACATATAATTTGAGAGAAGTAAGTCTAAATAATATAGAAAAATGGGAAAAGAGTAGAAAAAGGACTCGAGCCTCCGATTTTACCCCGAAATGCCTACGTAACCTATAGAGGCATCAAAGTCCACGTAGTTCATATGAGAAACGAGGGGTGGGATTTATCCCATAAATCCAACCGGGGACTTCTTTTGTATGTGTGTGTGTGTGTGTGTGTGTAAAAAAGTGTTATAGTTCTGAGAAAAGTGTAAGAATTCTCGTTTAGAATTTGTGAGTAAATCCTTTTTTTCCTTATTTTTTTGAGTTTTTATTTATATGAAAATAAGAGATGTGCAATAATACTAAATAAAAAGTATATTAGGATATGTGAGATGAGAGAATAAAAGTGCTAAGTAATAAAACAAGTTAATGCGAATTTATGAGAATTCAAGGAGAGAGTAGGAAGAGTTGGACCTTCTTGAAGATCTTGAGCTTTATCTTGGATGTTGGAGAGAAGCCCTTGCACTTGGATGATGATGGAGGGTACTTAATTCACCAAGTGTGATGAAAAGGATGATGAAAACCGAAGGTTGGAAAGGGATTTGGATGTGGAAATCGCGCTGACTTCGAGAGAGTTTTTCTGGATTCGTTGAGAGTGAGGTATTTCAGATATGGGATCCCTTTACAATGAGGTCAAGCCCACCTTTTTATAGGCCTAGGTCATTGCCACTCGGCATAGCCCTGGTCCTGCCAATCGGCAGGTGTGTTTAGGAACACTCCTGGGACCTACCGTTTGGGAGTCTCTTTTTGGCTCCTTCGGAAAATCGGTCGTAGAGCACAAATCGTTGATCCGAATCACACAAGGGGAAAACCATTGGAAAGGTAATTCAGATACCTTCAAAAGTCCTTTGGACCGCTATCGAGTTTGAGAGTTGACTTTGGGTCAAATGTGGCTCTGAAGCGCTCATCTCTCCTTTGGACGGGGAAATTTCAGATGCAAATGGATTGTTAGTCCATATGGTAAGTCAGAATCACGTACGGGGCGGACCGTTGGAAAGGTTACGAGATGTACTTTGACATTCTAAAGAGTTTGACTCGATTAGGGGAGTTGACTTGGGTCAACTAGGCCATGGAAGCATTCGATGACCTCTCAAAATAAAACGGATCATTGGAAAGGGGTTTTAGTGCCCTTTAAAGATTCATTCAGTCTCGATCGAGCTGAAGAGTTGACTTTGGTCAAATAGATCCCGGGAGTGCTCTGTGGCCTCCTGATCGGGTTTCGGGGGGAAACGAGTCGTTCGTCTACATGGTAAGTATGAATCGCGCATGGGACGGACCATTGGAAAGGGGATTTAGTTCCCTTTGAAGATTCATTCAATCTCGATCAAGGTGAAGAGTTTGACTTTTTGGTCAAATGGAGCCTAGGAGTGTTCGATGAGCTCTAGGTCAATACCCGGGGTATGACTTGGGTTTGCAATGATGAAGAGAGGTGCTAGGGACCTAAGGGGGGGGGAGGTATTAGGATGGGGTGTCTACAGATCCCCTCGACGGGTGAGTTTAGAACAAATGATAGCCGTCGAATAGACACCACATGATGTCTTTGAAAGAGGATGATCGGAGGGTGGAGATCAATTCTGAGGACCTAAGAATGTGGATGACCAATTCTGTGGGCCGAAACCAATTCTAAGGGCTTAAAGATGAGGGTGAACTATTTTACGGGTCGAAGCCAATTCTGCGGTCTTATAAGAACATGTTGGGGATGGTCTTAAAGGAAGTGATGAGCAAAGAAATGATGGGGGTGACCAACTCTGCGGGCTTAAGGTGAGAAGACCAATTCTACGGGTCGAGGCCAATTCTTCGGGCTTAAGTTGAGATGACCAATTCCGCAGGTCGAAGCCAATTTTGCGGGCTTAAGGTGTGATGACCAATTATGCGGGTCGAAGCCAATTCTACAGGCTTAAGGTGAGAAGACCAATTCCACGAACTTAAGTTGAGATGACCAATTATGCGGGTAAAATCCAATTCTATGGGCTTCAGGTAACAATCCAAGACCAGGGTCAATTTTAACCTAAAGAGGGGTGACGATCAAGGACCGAGGTCAGTTCTAACATAAGAGAGGTGACGACCAAGGATCGAGGTCAATTCTAACCTAACTAAGGTGATGATCTAAGACCGAGGTCAATTCTAAGGTGACGATCCAAGACCAAGGTCAATTCTAACCTAAGAGAGGTGACGATAGAGGACCGAGATCAATTCTGACCTAACTAAGGTGACGATTTAAGACTGAGGTCAATTCTGACCTAAGAGAGGTGACGATCGAGGACTGAGGTCAATTCCGACCTATATAAGGTGACTATCCAAGATCAGAGGTGATGAACGAGGATCGACGTCAATTCTGACCTAACTAAGGCGACGATCCAAAATCGAGGTAAATTCTGACCTAAAAGAGGTGTACATTTCCCTCGGGAAAAATTAAGGATTTTACTGGGGATAAAGATTGGATTTTGGGTTTCGCTAAGGAATAGTTAATAAGTTGGGGAAAATTTAGAGTGGCTTTTGGAGACATTGATGGGGAGAATGATTCTCTAGAATTCCATCGGGGAAATTACCTCGTGATTTTTTTTTGAGCTGAGGAGCCGATTGCTGGGGAAATCCTTGTATCCTTTGGAGACTTTATAGAGAAAAGGAAAATTTGATGCTATAAACTCCATTGTGGAAGTGATTAGGTGGTCCAGGTATTCGACGTATTGCTCGAGGAGGTTTGAGACCTTTGGGGTATAGGAGGCAATCCTGGGAGAAGATACACTTGGCTTTAGGAAACAGGGTTTTTTTTCTTAAGGGAGTGTGAAATTTCCTTTGTGAAGATGTTCTAAATCTTTCCTAGGGTTTTTAGGAATTTTCTGAGGATTTTTTAGGGTTTTCTGATATTTTTGGGGAATTTTTGTACGAAATTGTAAGGCGGTGCTGGTCGCCATGGTGTAGAGGATGCCATTCGGCAGTAGCACGAACTTTTGGGTTTCCTTGAGATGATAAATGGGCAGTGCCAATCGATAGGTGGGGGGTCAGTGCTAATCAGCATGACCCTTGGCATCCTATATAAAGGGGGAGAATTCCCTTCATTTTTCAAAGCTTCTTGCCTTATCTCTTTCTGTGATTTTCCTATGCGAATCGTTCTAGAATTTTATGATCTAAAAAATGCCCGCTTTGTGAGCACTGTTATACACAGGGAGTGGTTGACTGTTGATGACTAGGCGAACTTGGAATGGAGGGACAGGGTGCCTCTTACTTTGGGGAGCGAGAACTCCTTTGACGCGTTCGAGCCGATTGCGGATGAGAGGACCCTACTGCGGGAGCCATCGCATCATCGCTCTCCGAGGGTGGTGAACCCTGGTGGTTATGTAAGTAAAAATGACATTTGGCATTCCTTTTTTATATTTCCCTCTTTTTTTAGATTTTGACAAGGATTTTTCTTTTTTACAGTCCGATGTCTCTTTGAATAACATGCATGCCCGCGGGATGACGAGGCTTAAGGATGTCTAGGAGCATCTTCCACCTATGGTACATTGGGAGGTATCATCAGCGAGTTTTGGGAGGTTGGCATTTGCGCTGGATGAGACGCCTCGTTCGACAACGGTCTTGTGCGCTCTGGGGGAGAGATAGTGGGACACTACCCACACCTTCCATTTTGGCTTTAGGGAGATGAATGTGACTCCCATAGATGTGCAATAGCTGATGGGGCTGGATTGAGATGGGGAGCAGATAGAGGTGGATCGCTCCCTATGGGTGAGACCGGAGGCGGTGTGGGTGGCGCTCGCTGACGTGGGGAGGATAGTATCTGGGGATTCCATTCGGTTGTCCCTGTTGAAGGATGTTTTGTTGGGTAGGGTGGTTGATGTGGAGGACGGGCTGCAGGTGAGGCATATGGCCCGATTGTTTATCTTGCTAGCGCAGGGGGGTTTATGGTGGCGTCGAGCGACGGTGTCGTTCACTTGTGGTTCTTGTCATACTTGAGGGTGTTTTCGAACATCCCTTTTTATGATTGGGGGAGCTTGACTTTGGCGATGCTCTATTTTTCTCTGGATGCATTCAGCTGGTGCTTGCCAACAGACTTTTACTAGAGCCATATATCTTCTTGAGGTATTCTTTAATTTGCTCATTTTCCTTTCATTCGCATGTTCCGTATGCGTCTCATTTTTTTTATTGCAAGATCTTATCTTTGATAGACGTGGTTCTATGAGGTGATTGGGTGTAATACCCAACTGATCGCTCTAAAGGATGAGACTGTTGGAGACTTCTGTCGGTTGTATCGATGGCGCAAGGCCAATCGGCGCTCGAGGGGATCTCTTTTTCTGGAGGCGGTGCATTAGGTCTTGAATGGCCTGACTAGTGATAGGGTGAGACGTTTCCTTACTTAGTTCTATTCTTTGTATGGTCTGATTTTGTATTGGCTTATACTTGCTTGGGATTTTCAGGTGACCTTTTACCCTTGGGGTATTACTATTTAGAACACGGGGTTGACTGGGTGAACGCATAGCTGCGGCGCTTACTGGCGCATGAGTTCGACCACTCTTGGAATCTTGAGGAGGGGTGGTTCGATAGATCGCTGAGGAGGAGGTGGTGGTGCCACCTGTACGGCCTCCTATATCTATGAGGCGGGAGCGGCTGCTGCTGAAGGATGCGAGGATCGTGACGATGATCGGCGAGTCCTACCTGTTGTACACTGATATGGTTATGCCATATGATTACATGGACTTTGTGATGAGCTGGCTGATGGTGCCCACCATATATAATGCCTTACCTTTCCCTACCGCGGGTTTGAGTCAGTCGGTGGGGTCCTCCCATAGTGGTGGTGGTCCGTCGACATCTGCGGCGGCGACGACTTCGGAGGTTCCCTTCGTACGGTTGCATACCCCTTTGTTCAACATTCGGCGAGCTGATGGAGGGATGGTTCCTATGCTGCATCGTCCTCGTGAGATGGATCCAGAGGAGTTGGGCTTGACAAAGGAGGTCCTTCATCCTGAGGTATAACTTTCCATTCCTCTCTTTCTTTCTTTTTGATTCTTTTCTGCTTTGATACCAATTTTGCCTTTTCTTGCAGTAAGTCCGGGTGTAGACCACTTGGTTGAGGGATATCAGAGATTGGACATCTTCGGCGACTGCCCATATTCAGGATGCGATCTCAGTTACTTCTTTCTTGGTGCCATCTGCTTCGTCTGGGGAGGACTCTGGCTCGGGTAGCGGTGGTGCGTCATCTCATTGCAGGGGGAAAAGAGCGCATCGTAGGGGTGAAGTTTAGGTTAGAGGGAGAGAGAGAAAGTGTGGGTTCGGGCTGTGTCCCGTTGTTTTTGCTTTTCTTTATTTCCTGCAAAATTTGATATAACACAGAATAACATATATATGCAATGAAATGGTTTTTTTATTATCTTTTGTTAATGATGAATGAATGCATTCACATGTTCTTTTTACTTTGCTGCTGAGACCGTAAAAAGAGATATTTTTGGGATTTTGAAGGAAAGTTTTAAAGGTGAGAAATTATATAAGATGAAAAGGGGATTTTTAAAATTCTGTTGAGAATATTTTTTTTTTCTAATTTTGACAAAAAAGGAAAATTTCCAAAAGTAGGAGGTTGCCGATCGGCAAGCCCCTTGTCCTGCCTATCGGTAGTTAATTCCAACCCCATCAATTCAAAACCTTGATTAGTACCCTCTTCAGCCTTTGGTACCTTGTGTGGCGGGATTCCCTCCGATTTCTGCAGGGGTTATGTCTTATGTGAGGGTTTGCAAGTATAAAAAAGGGGGTAAGGGTGGAGTATTTTCATCACACCCTCACACTTTTATTTTCCCACATTCTCACTTGCTTACTATTTCTTAATCTTGCAAGATGGATCTCCCTGGTAGCATTGAGTTTGCTAACTACCTCTAAGCCCTGGAAGAAATGTGCTCGTGTAATGTCGACTACGATGCTTTCAACATGCGTCGAGTCTCTTTGTGGTTCAATCGGCCCATTGAGTGGAACATGTTGATGGCGGCGGTACAATTTTGGTACCCCGAAGACCATGTATTCTGCTTTGGGTTGGATGAGGTTTGTCCTACCTATGAAGATTTTCTTCCATGCTGGGGATAAATCCTAGCATTGCTGCGTCTTTAACTGAATTTTCCTGTTCATCCAGGGATTTGTTGGTCGGGCTTCTTCGTATTTTGCCTTCAGTGGATTGGCCACTGGTCATTGAAGGAATGATATCCCTTTCGGAGGTGTTATAATCTGTGCATTTGCAGGAGGTTGGTGATGCTGGATATGCCGGAGCCGTTGTTCTGGGCTTGGTTTAAAAATTGCTGCTGGTGACTGGTGAACTGTTTGTGGACCCACAACTTGTAGTCGTTACTTCATGGATGTCATACCGTTGTAATCCTGCAGCTGTGATACTGGCAGAGACTTTAAATGTCCTAAATGCCTGGCGAGAAGTTTTTTTGACTTTCTGAGGGGTAGCCCCATGATGTTGTTCATGTGGTTGTCTGAAAGATTTCGCCTGGTGACTCCTCCAGAATATCCTTTCTTAGCTGTACCCAACTTTTTCTCACGTAATTTTATCAGCGTTGGCTTGGATATTAAGAGATGGGAGAACTGGTTTGTGGAGCATGGGGCTCTAAATCTGTACTAGTCAATGCCTTGATGGGGACAGCTGCTGCCTATTCTGGAGCTGGGAGAATATCCGTACGTTCGGCTAGTTGTTCTCAGACAGACCTCTTTTTATTTCTCTTGGCGGCTTCTATTCCAATTTGGCTGGGTGCAGGTTGTGCCACCTCGGACACTAGATTTATTTCTCGTAGAAGATTTGACTGAGCGTCTGCGCATGCGGCTTGGCTCTTTATGGGAAAGTCGGCATTCGTCGACCCGTCCCTCTCAGTCTGTTGGGAGAGTTTGGCACATCCCTCTGGATTATATGAAATGGTTGTGGATATGAGTAGTTAGCAAGATGTTAGAAGTGGAGACTGAACAAAGATGGTTTGCCTTATTTAATACCATGGAAGGAGGTGTTTTGTTTTTTCCGAAGCTGGTTCGATCTTATCAGTCCAGGGAGCGTCTGCGACACTCTATTCAGGCAGGGGAAGCTTGGGGACCTTAGGATGTAGATGATAATGATAGAGCAGGATCCTCTTGTAGCTGTGGATAGGACTCTTGGAGTGTTTATTTTGTACCGGGAAATATGTTATTTGGCTTTGAAGTTAGGGGCGGGAATTATCAGTTCCTTTTCGCATGGAATTGTACCGTAATTTCTTTATAGTGAAATAAACAAGTTTTTGATCATCCAACTGTGCCTTTTTTATGAGTTTTGTATTTTTGAATTATAAATACCGATCGTTAAGGCATACATAATCTTTTTGTTCAAGTATATGTTAGAATGAACTGTCGTTCTCGGAGATAAGAAGAGAATAGTTTTTTGCGAAAAAGAAAGGGTCGTGCTCATGTAAAATGTGTGAGCTGCCTACGTACCTCTGGAGTTTTGAAAAAAAAAATTGCTTGAAAATGGTTTTTGCAGAGGATCAGGCCCACGTAGTTCGGTTTAGAGGGAAATGAAGACTTTTTTTAAGAATAGAAGGGAGATGAGAAGAGTCGTAGCGCGCTGAGATTTCGGACTAGGGGTAGAATTTCTTAAAACGGTCCAGGTTGACTGGATGAGCCATCTCTTCTCCATCTAGGTCTGTGAGCATGGCGGCATCGCGGGACAAAATCTTCTTTATAATGTATGGGCCACTCCAATTGGGCTTGAATTTCCCTCTGGGGTCCTAGATGTGTTCTATTATTTCTTTGAGGGCTAAATCCCCCTCTCGGATACCGCGGTCCTTAACTCTCTTATTGAATGATCGGGCTATTCGGTGATGGTACCCTTGTATGGGGTATAAAGATTTCAATCTCCTTTCATCTAGGAGGGTCATCTCGTCAAGACGGCTTTGCCACCAGTCTTCTTTGCTGACCTTGATTTCAAGCAAGACGCATAATGAGGATATATTTAGATCCACGGGTAGTAATGATTCCATGTCGTAGACTAGAGAGTAAGGGGTAGCCCCAGTAGAGATTCAGATTGACGTCCGATAGCCCCAAAGGGCGTAAGGGATTCGGTCAACCCAATCTCGTCAACTTTCGATCATCTTACTGATGATGGCTTTGAGGTTCTTGTTGGCACCTTTGACTGCACCATTGGTCTGAGGTCGGTAGGGAGAAGCTTTGTGTCTCTGAATCCCATACTCACTGACCACTTCTGTTACTTTTGCCTTAAAATGCATCCCGTTGTCTTATACTAGCTCGTACGGAACCCCATATCGACAGATGATGTTTTTCTTGATGAATTTGGCCACTTTCTTGGCATTCAGCACTGCGTATGATTTAGCTTCGACCCATTTGGTGAAGTAACCAATGGCAACTAGGATGAACTCATGATCATTGGAATCCTTCAGTGTAACCTTCCCTATGATGTGGATACCCCATGGGAAGTCATGTTGTATAATCACGCGGAGGCAGATGCTGAAGATTGGAGAACTATTGGCATTTGAGGCATCTCTGAACATAGGCGGTGCAATCTTGGGTCATGGTGGTCCAGTAGTAGCTTTGTCGGATGATCTTATTGGCAATTATGTGACCGTTCATGTGGGGCCCGCATTCTCCGATGTGGATTCTCTGCATTACCTCTTCAATGTCAATCCCCTGCGATGTAGTGTAAATGGGTTCCATCGAAGTTTCTCTTAAATAGTGCTTTTTATGATAGATGATGTACTGGGCGGCCAGTCTTCGGAAGGTTGCTCGGTCTTTCTTGTTGGAACCCTCTGGATACCTACCATATTTAAGGAGGTGTCAGATATCATAGTACCAGCAATTGGCTAGCTCGGTATCTTCTGCGGTGACGAGCTTAATGTGGTAGTAGTGGGTAATTTTATCTTGCTTTTAACTAGGAAGGTGGTCATTGTTATTCCTTCAGGCATGTCGACTATGGAGGCCAAGTCAGCAAGGGAATTGGTTATGTTATTCTTTGCTCGAGGTAGGTAATGGAAGGTGATATCTTGGAATTGGGAGGCTAGTTCTTCTAAATGGGCATGGAAGGGTTGGAGTTTCTTGTCCTTGACTCTCCACTTTCTGAGCACTTAACCGATGATGAGGGAGGAATCCCCATAGACATCTAGGTATTGAATACTTTTCTTGAGAAAAACTTTGAGGCCTACCGTGCATCCCTCGTATTCAATCATGTTATTGGTGCAAGGTAAATCCAATTTGATGGCGATGGGAGTGTGGGAGTCATCTGGGGCAATTAGAAGTATCCCAATGTCATATCCTTTTTTGTTGGCAGCATCGTCAAAGAACATTTGCCACCGGAGATTATCCTGGGCAGTGCAAAGGATGTTTTCATATGGCTCTTCCTTTCATGGATTTCTACGTGACGTACATGATATCGAACTCGGCTAGAAGCATCAACCATTGAGCCATTCGGCTAGATAAGGAGGGTTTCTCAATCAGGTATTTGATGGGGTCCATTCGGGAAACAAGTTTAATGGATTAGGTGAGCATGTAGTTCTGTAAATTTTGGGTGACCCAGACAAGCGCGACACATGCCTTTTCCAAAGCAGTGTAGCTGACTTCATATCCGGCCAATTTGTGACTGGCATAATAGATGGCTCTTTCTTTGTGGGAATCTTCAAGGTATTGGGCTAGAAAATCCCCAACTGTAGTGTCAGTTATGGTTAGGTATAGGAGTAAAGGGAGACCAAGTTGTGGTGGTATGAGTACTGGGGGTTGGATTAGATATTTCTTGATTCGGTAAAAAACTTCTTGGCAGGCCTCGTTCCAAACCTTGGTTAAATCCTTTCGGAGTAGTTTCACAATGGGTTCGTAGATGTAGGTTAACTGGTTGATGAACCGACTGATGTATTTCAATTTTCCAAGGAAACCTCGTGCTTCTTTATCTATTCGGGGAGGTGGCATCTCAAGTATAGCTTTCAGCTTGGCAGGATCTGCTTCTATCCCTTTCTCACTGACCTTGAATCACAAGAGTTTTCCCTTTGTAACCCCGAAGACGCATTTTTGTTGATTGAGTCCCATCTGATACTTTCTCAATCGTTCGAAGAACTTTCGGAGAGCGGGGACATGTCCTTCTCTAGTCTTGGATTTAATAATCATATCATCCACATAGACCTCAACTTCTTTGTAAATCAGATCTTACAGGATGGTTGTGGCAGCCCTCTGGTAGGTATCCCCAGCGTTCTTGAGACCAAATGGCATGACATTGTATCAAAAGGTTCCCGATGGGGTGATGAACGCGATCTTTTTCTTGGTGGTCTTTGATTTGGTTGTATCCGGCAAACCCGTCGACGAATGACTTAAGAGCATGGCTGGCTGTGTTGTCCACGATCATGTCGATATTGGGTAGCGGATAATCATCTTTTGGAGAGGCTTTATTCAAATCCCGATAATCTACACACATCCGAACCTTCCCTCTTGATTTCAGCACATGAACTATGTTGGCCTGCCATGTGGGCTATTCGATCACATGAATGAAGCCTATATTCAGTTGTTTGACCACCACTTCTTTAACTCTAAGCGACCATTCGGTGCGGAGCTTTCTCAACCTTTGTTTAACCGTCTTATAATCTGGAAGAGTGGGGATCTCATGTTGAGCTATTTCGGGGTCAATGCCAGGCATATCATGATAGGACCATGCGAAGACATCCACAAATTCCTTTATCAATTCTTTGAGTTGTGCGCTTATGCTCGTCGAGGGTAGCCCCTATCCTAATCTCGTATTGTTGGCTACTAGAACTGAGGTTAATAATAATAGTCTCTTCTTCATTAACTTGGACGCGGATATGTTATCTATTATTAACCTTATTTAGATCAGTTAAGAATTGTTCATTTGCAAAATCATCATCATCAAAAGTTTTATTTGAATCTAAACAGTTAATGTAAGGCACAATAAGATACTCAAAATCTTCGCTTACTTCATTGATAGGAAAAATCACATAGAAAACCTCATCAAAGGATGACTCGATTACATTTTAGCAAGGACAGACAACATATGAAGAAATAGGGTAAACATTTGGATTAAGGGGGATTTCAACAGGTAGAACTGACGCAATATGCTAGTTGAGGAGAGGTGTGTCAGCAGCTTTAATCGGGTGGGATGGATCCAGTGATGAAGTGCTTGAGTGAACCATGCATAGTGTCAACCCTAGTATTTGTAAGTTGAATGAGTCCTTAGAATCACTTTCCTCAGAATCTTCGATATCTTTGATGAGTGGTTATACATGGTGTTAGGAACTTTCGGCCCATGGGTAGCTATCTTGGAAAAAGATCTCTATTACAGGTTTTAAATTCTTGTCTGTATGGTCATACTATGGTTTTTTAAAGCCACAAAAAGGGAAGTCTTCACCCTCTTTGATGAATCTTCCGTTCAAGAAATCACCTGGGATGGTTTGGACTCAGTCTAGTCTCCTCTTTGGTCGAGACTGACGGATCATTTTGAGCTCTTGTTCTGATGGTTGATGCCCTAAACCATAAGGAGGGAAAGTTTTATTTAGTTCAGTGGGCTCAAGTATCCCTTGTTTTCTTTGTCCCAGCCCCGGTCCGGGCATGAAGTGCATGTTTTTAAACATCTGAATCACATTGACGTTGCCATGAGGGTCGTATTCTGGACAAACCCTTTCTTTGAAATTGTACCCTGTCGGGAGTAGGAGTGGCTCAACTCGGAATCTTGATAGGAGCATATCATTTGACCCTTGTTGTATCTCAAGGATTGGACTGTTGGTACTTACACCCTCGGTATTATCATCATCGCCCAAGATGGTGATGACCCGTCCATCGATGAAGAACTTCAATTTTTGATGGAATGAGGAAGACACACCCTTGATACTGTGGAGCCAAGGTCGTCCGAGTAACATGTTGAAACAAGATGGGATATCAATAACTTGGAATTCAACGACAGGGTTTATAGGGCCAACCCCTATTACAGGTTTTATAGATGCCATCAGCTCCCAATTGGTATTATCATAGGCACGTATAGCAGCAGAAGTTGGAGCGAGGTCATTTTCTTTCAGTCCTAAGCATTTGAAGGTTCTTAATGGGCAGATATTCAAGGCGAATCCATTATCGACAAGAGAGAGTGGTACGACCCTCCCCATAACTTCGACTGAGATGTTGAGTGCATGATTTTTGTTTGGCTCAATTATAGGGATTTCTTCTTCAGAGAAGGATAGCATTCGGGTAGAGGTCAAGGATCCGACCAAATTGTCGCCTCTTCTGGCGTGGTAGAAAGAGGAATTGTGGGTCCAGTGAGCAACTTGATCAAGGCATTTCTGTGTAGCTGAGAATACATGAAAAGCCCCCATAAAGTGATGTTAGCTTGAGTTTTCTTTAGTTGATCGAGGATTTTTCTCTCCTCGAGGGTCATCTCTGGCATAGGAAGGTTTTCAACGCCCTTCCCTTTGTCATTTACCGGTAACGAGCTTGGGATCTGGTAATGCCTCCCTAATCTAGTCATGTGATTTACTGAAGAAGGGAAGAACATGAATTATGTTTCCTCATCAATCTCATGTTGTTCTTCCACCTTATTTATTTCTCTGAGGAGCTCCTCAAACGATATCATCCCACGCATGTTGGCTACCGGGCCAGTTTTCTAGCAAACTTGCTCTTTATTCGAATCTCCGAATTCTTCCCCCCATCCGGTGGAAACAATTATGTCCTTCCATGTAAAGTTGATGCATTCCAAAACTTCAATATCTTCTCCATACAGGTATTCCCATTCTATGGGGATATGTAAGGGTGAGGGGACCAGGCGCCCTTGTAATTTCAGAGTATCAAGTAACTCGGTCATACTACAGATGTCGTTGGTTTTCCTGAATAATTCTGTCATGATCTGGACAACATCATCTAGGATGACTTCATCGGTCGGTACTACCCAATGATCTGACTCTCGAGCCCATTTTCGTGCTTCCAAGAATAGCGTACTGAACCTCTGGCAATCAATGGTCATCTGTGAGGGAAATTTCAACCCGAACTCCAAGAGTTGGTTTAACACTTCTGATAATTCCATAATTCCATTTTTGAAACGGGTACGAACATAAATGCATACTCTAGTAAGGAGTGACAGTGCCTGATCAGTGAGGCTAGAAGGATGTAGGAGGAAATATGGATAAGTTTGGAGATGTTTAGGAGATTATATGGGTGTGATTTGAGTTGAGGGATCAAATTATGGGTTCATTTATAGGAAGATAGCATTGGTATGATTTGGGAGTGGGTTGTGAGTAGTGTTTGGCTTATGATTGGCTAGTAGGGCAATGGTACCCCGATAAATTAGACCTTGGATTATGTTTCGAAGGTGAAAGCATTGGTCAGTGGTATGACCAGCGGTTTGGTGAAAGGTGTAGTGGGCATTTGCCTTTAAGTTTTTTGGAAGTCGATTTGGCAATAGATGGGGATTCAAGGGTTTGATAAGGTTTCGACTTAGCAGGGATTGATAAACTTTGGACAGGGGAGCGTGGATCTCGGTGTATTACTTTCAGACTGGGATATGGCAGATTTCTAGTGCCCATGAAGTGGTTGGTTGAGAGATGTTGTTGATGGTTGAGACTGCAGTACTGGCAGGTTTGTTATACTTTCTGGGTGTGAACTGTCCGAATGCCTTCTTTAGTTCAACCTCTATTTTATCAAGACCTTCCTCAATTTCCACTCTTGCTTCTCTGAGATCTCTGAAGTGTGGATAGTATTGTCCTCCCATCGTTGCTTGGACATGGGGCAAAATTTTCTTCTTCACTATGCTGACTTGTTCTTCCTCGAAAGGACGATTGGTCATGGTAGATGTTTTTTCCCTCCATCAGGCTATGAAGTTACTGACTTATTCCCTAGAGTTCTATTTGAGCAGCTATAAATCACGACGAGTGACCTCAAGCACTTCGTTGTACTTATACTGTGACATGAATTCTCGGGCCACATCCTCCCAACTACGGATTCTAGACTCCTCGAGAGATAAAAACCATCGGAGGGCGCTATTCTTCAAAGTTTACTGAAATAATTGGGCCATCACCTCTTTAGAATCCCCTAGGAGAGTCATGGAATAGTGATAACTGCGAAGATGGACGATCGGGGGTCCACTTTCTACGAATTTCTCAATATTTGGCATCTTGAATTTCTCGGGTAACCTTGCTTTAGGGTAAGGAGACATGTGGGTGTAGTCCATGTAATTTTTGGAGACTCGGACTTGGTTGAACTTCTTAGTTAGTATCTTGAGATCTTCTTTGACTTGGTTCAATTCTTCCTCTTTCGGATCAACGATCACAGGCAAGTTAGCCCCAGGCTGGGCAGGCGACAGACCATTAATAGGAGGGACACAGGGAGCGTACTGATATTCTTCGTGAACCCAAATAGGCTCGGGTGGACCCATAGCACGAGGGAATAGGTCCTTGGACTCTTGAGGAATAGGAACTTAGTGTCGTTGCATCTCTTGGACCTCAGTCTGGAGGTTATCAATCTTGGACACGAGCTGAGCTAGGACTACCGTCAGATCCGATTGCACAACAAGTGCTTGGTGTGTGTTCTCCATGGAAAGCAGATGGATATCGGACTCGAAAGAAGTAATAGGGGGACAGACAAAACTCCTGGGTGATTTGATTGAAGATCGAAGCCAATAAGGAGCCAGGCCAAGGGCGTGCGATCGACCTAAGAAGGCGTAAAATGGGATTTATTTTTTAGAAAACTAATGAAAATATTTTTGACATTTTTTTCTTTTTGAGATTGAAAGATAAAATATTTTTGGATTTTTTATAAAGAAGGGATAAATGTTTTTGGATTTTTGATAAAGAAAGGAGGAATGTTTTTGTATCTTTGATAAAGAAAGGATAAATGTTTTTTTGATTTTTTGGGAGATGGTCTTATCATGATTATTATGATTATTATGTTCTCACCTGTATTAAATTCTCCTAAATGCAAAATGAAATGTCGGACAGGACCCGAGCCTGGAAAAATTGGGTTTGTAACATATGCAAATCTATGGCTGAACTTGTAACCAGGCTCACGGGCAGGGTTCCATTTTAAAAATGCATAAAAATTTGGGCGGCAGGCCGACCCAGAATTTCGACAGAGTTTCGGGCAGAAACCGATAATCTTATATATGTGTCCTAGGCTTGACACCTATATGCGGGTATGCAGTTGGTTGGGTGAATCGAAATGGTTCCCCCCTTCGGCGTGACTTCCACGATATATGTTTTGCTCTTGTGGGCAATCAGTACGTGTGGACAAGCCATTTGATATACCTGAGTGTACATGAATTTCCTCACTATAAAACTCATGGGGACGATACGTGTGAGAGAGAATTCGATATACTCGACGTACGTGAATGAGTTCCCTACGATACACCTCCCGTCATGACTTAGGTCAAGTAGTACGATGCGGGCGAACCGTTCGATATACGTCGAAGGTACTTGGCCAATGGAAGGTGAGAGTCATATCGCTTAGGCTAACTGCGCCCCGCCGGACTAGCGCCTATCACGAAATGACCCTCCATCTACTGGACAAAATTTGGTCAATCATAATGATCTTTGGTGATATTGTGTGAATCATGCATGATTCTCTTATTAGTATCTTATGACGAGAGTGTCTTTCTTGATCATGCGCAACAGGGAGCAAAGTACAAGTACCAATGGTACACATATTATGGATGGGTGATGCGTGCAATATATGGATATATGTAATCCTAGGTGCACGTGGTTTGAAGTTTACGTGGAGAATTTTTCTACAAGTGTGTGAATAGAGGCATCAGTATGGGGTATACATGAAAAAAGGGGAACATGCAAAATGGGGAAAAATATAAAAAAGCATAACATCCACGTAAATAGAGTCTTGCCCTCAAAATAAAGTCCCCAGCAAAGTCGCCAATGTGTCCATCCCCCGGATATACCCCCCACGGCGTGGAGGGAGAGGATCCCTCTAGGTCTCTCGCGTCCCTCTCGGGAGCGCTTTGGCCGGCGTCGATGAATGAGGTGAAAAATGTAGAGAGATAGTGTCTCCAGTCTATTTTACTCAAAATAGATTAAAGAAAAGGGAGCCATCCCGAAGGACAGCATCCAAAGAAATACTGATACATACGAAACCAAAATGATTCAAAAAGGGTCCGGAGGCTAAGTTACCAAAATGGGAAGGTGTTAGACACCCATTCCGCCTTTGCGGTCTCTCATGGGTTGTTGACATTTCCTTTATTTCCCCGTAATATGTGTTCATGTGTATACGTAGTGGAGATAGGAATCATCGACTTGTATCATGGAAGAGATAAAGCGAGTCATCCATAGGAATGTTCCTAAAAGTAATATTAGAAAATAGGATTTATGCGATTATCCTAGCATCGATCATTATAGGGGAATGATAACACATGTGGAATAATATGCCATTCAGAAAAAATATATATATGTAAATACATAGAATTTGAGAGAAGTAAGTCTAAAGAATATAGAAAAATGGGAAAAGAGTAGAAAAAGGACTCGAGTCTCTGGTTTTACCCCGAGACACCTACATAGCCTATAGAGGCATCAAAGTCCACGTAGTTCGTATGCGAAACGAGGGGTGGGATTTATCCCATAAATCCAACCTAGGACTTCTCTTGTATGTGTGTGTGTGTGTGTGTAAAAAAGTGTTATAGTTGTGAGAAAAGTGTGAGAATTCTCGTTTGGAATTTGTGAGTAAATCCTTTTTTTCTTTTTTTTTTGAGTTTTTATTTATATGAAAATAAGAGATGTGCAATAATACTAAATAAAAAGTATATTAGGATATGTGAGATGAGAGAATAAAAGTGTTAAGTAATAAAACAAGTTAATGCGAATTTATGAGAATTCAAGGAGAGAGTTGGAAGAGTTGGACCTTCTTGAAGATCTTGAGCTTGATCTTGGATGTTGGAGAGTAGCCCTTGCACTTGAATGATGATGGAGCGTACTTAATTCACCAAGTTTGATGAAAAGGATGATGAAAAGCGAAGTTTAGAAAGGGATTTGGATGTGGAAATCGCGCTGACTTCGAGAGAGGTTTTCTGGATTCGCTGAGAGTGAGGTATTTCAGATCCGGGCTCCCTTTTCAATGAGGTCAAGCCCACCTTTTTATAGGACCATGGCATTGCCAATCGACATAGCCCTGGTCCTGCCAATTGGTAGGTGTGTTTAGGCACACTACCAATAGGCTGGGTCTGGGACCTACCGTTTGACAGTCTCTTTCAAGCCCCTTCGAAAAAGCGGTCGTAAAGAGCAAATCGTTGATCTGAATCATACACGGGACAAACTACTGGAAAGGTAATTTAGAGACCTTCAAAATTCCTTGGACCGCTCCCAGTTTCGGGAGTTAACTTTGGGTCAAATGTGTCTCCGAAGCGGTCATCAGTCCTTTAGATAGGGAAACTTCAGACACAAATGAATCGTTCATCCATATGGTAAGTCAGAATCACATATGGGGAAGACCTTTGGAAAGTTAAGGAGATATACTTTGACATTCCAAAGAGTTTGACCCGGTTTGGGGAGTTGACTTTGGTTAACCGGGCCCTGGAAGCCTTCGATGACCTCTAGGAATAAAATAGATTATTCGTCCGTACCATAAGTCAGAATCGTACACGAGGCGAATTATTGGGAAGGGGTTTCAGTTCCCTTTGAAGATTCATTCAGTCTCGGTCGAGCTGAAGAGTTAAATTTGGTCAAACGGTGCCCGAGAGCGCCCGGTGGCCTCCTCATTGGGTTTCGAGGGAAAACGGGTCATTCGTCCGCATAGTAAGTCATAATCGTGCATAGTACCGACCATTACAAAGGGTATTCAGTGACCTTCGAAGATTCATTTAGTCTCGGTCGAGATGAAGAGTTTGATTTTTTTATCAAATGGAGCCTGGGAGTGTCTGATGACCTCTATGCCAGTACCCGAGGTATGACTTGGGTTTGCAATGATGAAGGGACCTGCTAGGGACCTAAGGGGGGTATTAGAATGGGGTTTCTATAGAAACCATAATCAATAGGTAATTTAACAGAAGAGATCAGAGAAATGGAGGTCTAGACAAGTATTTAAGTGGTTCGATCATTGACCAACGTCCATTGTACAAAGTGTGAGTATTTCACTCAAATAGGGCATAAAAGTCCGTTAAATATGAGCATAAGCTCTCCCTTAATTCTTCATAGTAACAGTAGGGTTTCTAAGAGTGGATCCAAATGAAGAACACATAATGTAACTTTTATAGGCTAAGGAGTGTGAAATATCGCCCCTAACATGTCGCCCACGCTTAGTTAAGGTCGAGGGAATTTTATACTCTTGCCATGATATTCATCCACAGGTGAACATATTTTTATAGGAGGTATCGTCTGAAGTGATATTTTAAGCGTTGGTTCGATTAAGAGTATGTCATGCTTGGTTCCAAATTGAAAGTCTAGAGAAGATTAGGTGGTCATTTGTGCCCGACACACCTATCCATTACCCTTAAGCCTGATGTCTTATAACATGAGTGTCATCTTAGGTCGACATTCTTCCAATGGTATGCGTGAGGTTAGTCTCCCTTGTACGATGATGCTATAGTGTGGCTAGTTACCATTGTATATTAGGTATAGGTGATAAGGATAGTCTGATTTATGTGATGAAAATGTAGTGTCTGATTAGATGCTAGGGTGTCATGTGGACGAGACCATAATTATGTATATCAATTACCCCTAGATATTACCCCATAATTATGCTAGGGTGATAAGGATAGCCTTTTTTTATTATTAGGAGGATGAGGTTCAAACTATGTTCCAATTGGCTTTAAGATGATTCTTCTCAGTGTCTCGTCTCATCCAATGAATGGACTACATGTCATGACTCTTGGAGGCTTAGATATTAACTCCCAATCATATCTTGAGGATATAATGATCATATCATCATAAATAATGGTCATATCACCCCATGTGTCCTCGAGTCATATCCCCAATGAGATGCTTGTAATCTATTGGTCATCCCATGGTTGTGTCAAATGTGGCATCATTCACAGGGAGCGTGTGCACTATTTAAGGTGTGTCTCGCCCACGCGCATAACCCATTATGTCATACCATGACGTAAAAACTATGCTTCATCATTACCCTGTTTTTGATATTGCTTTAAGGGGGATAGCTTCACATTTCAGTCATTGTTTTAAAACTTTTGAACCTTTGGAAAAGACCAGAGTTTTCTCTCTCTAGAACATTGTCATTTTTGCTTCCTCAAATCACCTTCTCTGGTGTTTTTTGTCACTCCCTTTCTTGAGGCGCACTTTCAATAATATCTCCCTATGTTTCATTGTTATTTCCTTTAGTTTTTTCATTGACTTTCTAGAGTTCATACCTCCCCCTGTGGTAGTTGTAGGATGTTGATTATAGGTATTTTTGGTTTTGTGGAACTTTTTGGTAGTAGTTGTGTGATTTTTAAAGGAAACTGGTAGCTCTTAGGGTTTTTCAGTGACTTTTCTACTGTCATAAGGTTTATAGTTTATCGAAGTGTTCTTAAGTGTTCTAGAGTATTCCTCTTTGACCTTTTGATCCTTAGAAATCTTTTAAGTAACTATTTCTGAATTTAACGAAGTCTACATGAGACTTGGGTAGAATTACATCACCTTCGTGATCGTGTCTGCCAAAAAAGGGAGGAGGTTAAGGCCCAACTTAATCGAGACATTTTTCATCAAGAAAGATTTCCTCTAATACAATTGACTCCAATACTGTTAGTGGCAGTACCTGATAAGAGGCTTTTTATATATGGTCGTTATCTTTAAAAGCCAATCTCAAAATTCCTTGAATTACCTACAAAACTTGTCTAAAACTACTCGTATTGCGGTAAGTTCGGGTATAGACCCCCCATTATAGCACCCCTTAACCTCTCATTAGGTCCCTATCACCTCCCTTCATCACTACAAACCTAAGTCATACCCCGAGTACTGACCTAGAGGCTATCAGGCACTCCCAAGCTCCATTTGACCAAAATTAAACTCTTCAGCTCGATTGAGACTGAATGAATCTTCAAAAGTCACTAAAACACCTTTCCAACGGTCCGCCCCGTGCACGATTCTGACTTACGATGTGGATGAACGATATGTTTTTCCTCAAAACTTGATTAGGAGGCCACCGAATGCCCCCAGGCTCCGTTTGACCAAAGTTAACTCTTTAGCTCAATTGAGACTAAATAAATCTTCAAAGGGAGCTGAAACCCCTTTCTAACGGTCCTCCCTATGCGCGATTCTGACTTACGGTACAGACAAACGATCCATTTTACTCCGAAAGGCCACCATACGTTTTCAGGCCCCGATTGACCAAAGTCAACTCCCTGAACTGAATCAAACTCTTTGTAATGTCGAAGTACATCTCATAACCTTTCCAAAAAAACCCACCTCGTTCATGATTCTGACTTTCCATGAGGACGAACGATCCATTTGCGTCCAATAATTCCCCTTCCAAAGGATTGACGAGAACTTCCGAGCCACATTTGACCCGAAGTTAACTCCCGGACCCGGGAGCAATCCAAGGACTTTCAAAGGTCTCTTAAATGACCTTACATTGGTTCACCCCATATGCAATTCGGATCAATGATTTGCATTTTACGACCATTTTTTTCAAAGGAACCTGGAAAGAGACTTCCAAACGACAGGTTCCAAATCCTGCCTATCGGTAGTGTGCCTAAACACACCTGCCAATTGGTAGGACCAAGACTATGCCGATCGGCAATTCCCTGGGCCTATAAAAAGGAGGGCCTGGCCTTATTGAAAAAGACCCAAGATCTGAAATTCATCACTCTCAGCGAGAAAACCTCTCTCGAAGTCAGCGTGATTTCCACATCCAAATCCTCTTCCAACCTTTACTTTTCATCATCTTTTTCATCAAACTTGGTGAATTAACTACCCTTTATCACCATCTAAGTGCAAGGGCTGCTTTCCAACATTCAAGATCAAGCTCAAGATCTTCAAGAAGGTCCAACTTTCTCAACTCTCTCTTCAAATGCTCCTAAATTCTTATTAATTTATTTTATTACTTAGCACTTTTATTCTCTCCATCTCACATATCCTAATATACTTTTTATTTAGTATTATTGCACATCTCTTATTTTCATACAAATAAAACCCGAAAAACAAGAAAAATAGGGTTTGCTCATAAATTCCAAACGAGAATTCTCACACTTTTCTTACAACTAAAACACCTTTTTACACACCCACACATAAGAGAAGTCCCTGATTGGATTTATGGGATAAACCCCACCCCTCGTTTTGTATACGAACTACGTGGACTTTGATGCCTCTATAGGCTACGTAGGCATCTCGGGGTAAAACCCGAGACTCGAGTCCTATTTCTTTTCTTTCCATTTTCTATTTTTCTAATTCTTTAATTTAATTCTCTTAGATTCTATATATTTTCATATACATATATTTGTTCTTAGTGGCGTATTATTTCATATGCATTATTGTTCCATTATAACGATCAACGCTAGGATAATCGTGTAAATCCTATTTTCTAATATTACTTTAGGAATATTCCTATGGATGACTCGCTTTATCTCTTCCATGATACAAGTCGAGGATTTCAATCTCCATTACATATACACATGCACACATACCACGGGAAAACAAAGGAAAATAACAACAAATCCATGAGAGATCTCAAGGGCAGAATGGGTGCCTAGCACCTTCCCATTTCGTAACTTAGCCTCCAAACCCTACTCGAATTATTTTGGTTTCGTATGTATCAGTATGTCTTTGGATGCTGTCCTTTGGGATGGATCCACCTTCTTTTGTCTGTTTTAAGTAAAATAGACTGGCAACTCCATCTCTCTACATTTTTTACCTCACACATCATCGACGACGGCCAAAGCGCTCCCGAAAGGGATGCGCAGGACCAAGATCCTTTTTTATATGAGGGATAGACTCTATTTACATGGGTGTTTTATTTTCTTATATACTCCCTTACTTTACATGTTCCCCTTTTTCATGTGTACCTCATGCTTATGCTTCTCTTCACACACTTATAGAAGATTCTCTGTGTACACTTCGCACCACGTGCACTTAGGATCACATAAATCCACATGTTGCACGCATCACCCATCCATACTTGGTATACCCTTGGTACTTGGACTTTGCTCCCTGTTTGGCATGATCAGGAAAGATACTCTCATCATAAGATACTAATAATATAATCATGCATGATTCACACGACATCACCAAAGAGCATTGGTATTGACCAAATTTTATCTAGTAACTGGAGGGTCACTTCGTGATGGGCACTGGTCCGGTAGCGCATAGTTAGACTAAGCGATATGACTCTCACATTCCATTGGCCAAGTACCTTCGACATATATCGAACGGTTCCCCCACATCGTACCGCTTGACTGAAGTCACGATGGGAGGTATATCGCAGGGAACTCATTCACGTATGCCGAGTATATCGAATTCACACTCACGCATATTGTCCCTACGAAGTATATAGCGAGGCAATTCATGTACACTCAGGTATATCAAATGGCTTGTCCACACGTACCGATTTCCCTCAAAAGCAAGACATATATCGTGGAAGTCACGCCAAAGGGGGGAACCCTTTCCAATTCACCCAACCAACTGCATACCGACATATAGGTGTCAAGCCTAGGACACACATGTTAGATTGTCAGTTTCGACCCGAAACTCTGTCAAAATTCTGGGTCGACCTGCTGCCCATATTTTTGCACATTTTTAAAATGGGCCCCTCCTCGTGAGCCTGGTCACAAGTCCAACCATAGCTTTACATATGTTACAAACCCAACGTTTCCAGGCTCGGGTCCCATCTGATATTTCATTTTGCATTTAGGATATTTTAATACAAGTAAAAACATAATAGTTATAATAATCATGCTGAGACCCGTCTCCCAAAAATATTCCTCCCTTCTTTATCAAAAATCCTAAAAATATTTCTCCTTTCTTTATCAAAAAAAAATTCCAAAAACATTTCTCCTTTATTTTTTCAAAAATCCAAAAATATTTCTCCTTTCTTTATAAAAAATTCAAAAATATTTTGTCTTTCAATCTCAAAAAGAAAAAAATGTCAAAAATAATTTCATTCTTCTTTTTTCAAAAATAAATCCCATTTTACGCCTTCTCAGGTCGATTGCATGCCCTTGGCCTGGCTCCTTATTGGCTTTGGTCTTTAGTAAAATCACCCTGGAGTTTCGTCTGTTCCCCTGCTACTTCTTTCGAGTCCAGAATCCATCCTCTTTCCATGGAGAACACAGATCAAGTCCCAGTTGTGCACCCAGATCTGATAGAAGTCTTAGCTCAGCTCGTGTCCAAGATTGATAACCTCCAGACTAAGGTCTGAGAGATGCAATGAAACTAGGTTCCTGTTCCTCAAGAGCTCGAGTCCCTATTCCCTCACGCTTTGGGTCCACCCGAGCCTATCTGGGTTCCCGAAGAGTATCACCACGCTCCACGTGCCCCTCCTGCTAATGGGACACCGCATGCCCAGCTTCCTATGCCAAACCTTGCCCAGCCTGGGTCTAACTTACCTATGATCATTGATCCAAAAGAGGAAGAGCTGTACAAGGTCAAAAAAGATATCAAGATCCTAACTAAGAAGTTTGACAAAGTCAGAATCTCTTGAAATTACATGGACTACACCCACATGTCTCCTTATCCTAATGAGAGGTTATCCGAGAAGTTTATGATGCCAAATATCAAGAAATTCGGAGGAAGTGGACCCCCGATTATTCATGTTCGCAGTTATCATTGTTCTATGACTCTCCTAGGGGCTTTTAAATAAGTTATGGCCCAATTATTTCAGAAAACTTTTAAGGATAGCTCCCTCTAATGGTTTTTGTCTCTCAAAGAATCCAGAATCCGTAGCTGGGAGGATGTAGCCCGAGAATTCATGTCACAGTACAAATACAATGAAGAGTTTGAGGTCATCCTTCGTGATTTAGAACTACTCAAACATAACTCTAGGGAATCAGTCAGTAACTTCATAGCCTGATGGAGGGAAAAAGAAGCCACCATAACCTATCGGCCATCCGAGGAAGAACAAGTCAACATAGTGAAGAAGAACTTCTTACCCCATGTCTGAGCAACAATGGGAGGAAAATACTATCCCCACTTTCGAACTATCTGAGAAATAGTAGTAGAAATCGAGGAAGGTCTTGCTAAAACATAAGTTGAACCAAAGAAAGTGTTCGGACAATTCACTCCGAGAAAATGTGGTAAACCTGTCAATGCTACAGTCTCAACCATCAACAACATCTCTTAACAAACCACCTTGTGGGCACCAAAAAGCCTCACTATCCCAGTTCGAAAAGGAATACACTGAGCTCCATGCTCCATGCTCCCCTCTCCAAAGTTTATAAAGCCCTATTAAGCCAAAACCTTATCAAACCCCTGGATCCCCGTCCATTGCCAAATCCACTTCCAAGAAACATCAAGGCAGATGCCCATTGCGCCTTTCACCAAACTTCTGGCCATACCACCGACCAATGCTTTCACCTTCAAAACATAATCCAAGGTCTGATTGACCAGGGTGCCATTAGCCCACCCATCAATCCTAAGCCAAACACTACTCACAACCCACTACCAAATCATGTCAATGCCATTTTCTTATAAGAGAACCCAGATTTAGATCCCTCAACTCAAATCACACCCATATACTCTCCCAAACCCCTCTAAACTTGCCCATATTTCCTCCTATACCCTGTTAGCCTCGCTAATTTGTCACAATCACTCCTTACCAGAGCATGCATCGTTGTATGTACCCGTTCTAAAAATGGAAGTATGGAATTATCAGAAGTATTAAACCAACTCCTAGAGTTTGAGCTGAAACTGCCCTCATAGATGATCATTGATTGCCAGAGATTCACTACGCTATTCTGGGAAGAGCAAAAATGGGCTCGAGAGTCAGATAATTGGGTATTACCGACCGATGAAGTCAGCCTAGATGACGTTGTCCAGATCTTGGCAGAATTATTCAAGCAAACTAATAATATTTGTAGTATGACTGAGTTACTCGATACTCTGAAGCTATAAGGGCTCTTAGTCCTTTCACCCTTACATCTCCCCGCAGAATGGGACGACTTGTACAAAGAAGCCATTGAAATTGTGGACTGCATCGACTTTACACGGAAAGACAGAATTGTTGCCATCAGAATGGGGGAAGAACTTGAAGATTCGTATGAAGAGAAAGCTTTCGATAAAACTGGCCCGGTAGCCGACATGTGTGGGATAATATCATTTAAAGAATTACTTGGAGAAATAAACAAGGTGGCAGAGAAACCCGAGATTGACGAGGAAATAGGATTCATGTTCCTCCCTTCTTCAGTAAATCACATGACCAGATCAGGGAGACATTACCAGATCCCAAGCTTACCACCAGCCAATGACAAAGGGAAGGGCATCAAAAACCTTCCTATACCATAGATGACCCTCGAGGAGAGCAAGATCCTCGATCAACTGAAGAAAACTCAAGATAACATCACTCTATGGGGGGTTTTCATGTCTTCCCAGCTACACAGAAATGCTTTGATCAAGTTGCTCACTGGACCCACAATTCCTCCTTCCACCACACCAGAAGAAGCGATAAATTTAGTTGGATCCATGACCTCTACCCAAATGCTATCCTTTTTAGAAGAAGAAATCCCCAGAATTACTGGTACTATGATATTTGGCACCTCCTCAAGCATGGTAAGTATCCTGAAGCTTCCAACAAGAAAGACCGAGCAACCCTCCAAAGACTGGTCGCCCAGTACATTATTTGTCATAAAGCACTATTAAAAAGAAACTTCGATGGAACCCATCTACACTGCATCACAGGGGCGTACATTGAAGAGATAATGCTAAAATCCCACAACGAGGAATGCGGGCCCCACATGAACGATCACATGCTTTCCAAGAAGATCATTCGATGAGGCTACTATTGGACCACCATGGTATAGAATTGCACCGCCTATGTCCATAGATCCCTCAAGTGCCAACAGTTTTCCAACCTTTAATACCTGCCTCCGCGATAATTATACAACATGACTTCTCCCTGGTCGTTCCCCACCAAAGGCATCGACATCATAGGGAAGGTTACACCCAAGGATTCAAACGGGCGTGAATTCATCCTAGTTTCCATTAATTACTTCACCAATTGGGTTGAAGCAGAGTCATACGAAATTTTGAAAGCCAAAGAGTGGACAAATTAATCAGGAAGAACATCATCTACCGATATGAGGTCTCGCACGAACTAGTGTCAGATAACGGGTTGTACTTCGAGGCAGAAGTCATAGAAGTGATCAACGAGTATGGAATTTAGATACACAAATTCTCTACCTACCGACCTCAGATGAAGGGTGCGGTAGAAGCAGCCAACAAGAATCTCAAAGCCATAATCAGTAAGATGATCGAAAGCTGTCGAGATTGGGCCGATCGAATCCCATACGCCCTCTAGGGCTACCGAACTTCCATCCGAACCTCTACTGGAGCTACCCCTTACTCTTTAGTCTACATCATGGAAGCAGTCCTACCCATGTGTAACACCCCGTATTTTTAATATTAAATTTAAATAATTAATTGGGGAATAATCGAGAAAAATAAATTTTTGGATTTAATATTTTTGTTGGTTAAATATGTTGGTTATGATTTTAGAATAATAAAACTTCAAGCGGAATTAAAATTGGAGTTAAAACGGATTTTATATGAATTTTTAAATATTTGTCCCTTATAATTTTTTAAGCCAAACTGTCAGATTTTCTGGCCGATCGATCGATCGATGCCAGGGGTCGATCGATTGACGCCAGCAGAAATCGTGCACTACAAGTTGTTTTTATTAGAGTTAGTTTAGGATTAGGACTCCTAATCACTATATAACCTTAATAATCCGTAGGGGGGATTCTCATAATCACTTTTTCTGAAGTTTTTCACCAGAGAACACTTCCAAATATTATTCCTCTCAACCATAGTCATCAACCTCCAACATAATCAAGTTTTTGTCACAAGTTTTGATAGGCTTAATTGGGGTTTAATCAAGTTTGTTCAAGAACACTTCTTCGCTAATTTTTCAAGAGGAATCCAAATTTCTAATTATATTTTCAACACGATATTCATAGGCATGAATACTCTATTCTTTTCCTTTAGTATTATGCATTTTAAGTGTCGCCTAAACACTTAATTACATGTTTTCGTAAAATCAATTAGTAACTTAATTAGAGAAAGTAGACACCAATTATGGGACTATTTTTATGAAATCTTTTAATCTGAATAATATTCATAACCCTTGGGTACGTAGGATTGTTGAGTGGATTTTGGGTTTTATTGGTGTAGGTTGCATGTAGAAAAACTCTAGTTTTGAAATAAATGAAGTTGGGCGTATAACTCATGTAATTTGTGTAGAGATAATGAAATTTGATTTTCATGTATAAATGATGAAAACTCGGTATATTTAATATAAAATAATTAAATGAGATTAATTGGGTATTTTGAAGAGGTGATAATTAAATTAAGATTTAATTGAATTGGACTATCATGCGTAGTTTATTACGTTGATTAATTATGCGTGTTTGTGTGACTTGTTGTTATTATTATATTGCCTTTGTGACGATGGGTTGTTGGGTAATTTTGCTCTCCCTATATTTTAGGATGCCTTCTAGGTATGGGACTAGTGGGTTGGCCTTTTGATGATTTATGCCTTCTAGGTATGGGACTAGTGAGTGTAGATTATTGTGACTTTATTATGTCGGGAATGAGTTGAATTTTGATACTTTATCGTGGTTATGCAAGCCTAGGCATGAGATTAGGTTGAGGTTTAGGTTATAAATTCATCCTATACATATGGTATGACGGATTGATAACTTGGGGGACCCTTAAGTATGGGACTAAGGGATATTTTGAGGATCTCACATCGATAAAAAGGGTGGGCTGATTTACAAATTGAGAAATTGAGAATTAATGCCTAAGATAAAGATGGGTATTAAAATTTGTGGCGGCATAATGTGTCGGGGCCGACAGTTTAAACGGGTCAGAGGGCGATTGACAAGGGCAAGTGTGACACTTTAATAAAAAGTAAGAATTAAAATAAAATTCGGTTAATTTAATTAAATTAACATCGTGGGACTTGGGAATTTAAAATCACATTGGTGTGCCTTTATAAATTGGGGATTTCTATGGGTAGTTGGTGATTTATATTTATCGCGTTTAATTTAAAATATTCTATTGTGGTATTTATTGTGTATAATGCTACTGTCTGGATTCAAGAATTCTATTTGAAGGGAGTAGTGTGTATTCTTGCTCGGGTCTTTGGCACTGACCCATGCGTTGACTAACCTTTTTCAGGATTAGTATTTGGAGTGGCTGCATAAGATTTTTGGAGATTATCGTTTGGAGGTGAAGCTGGAGCTGAATTACTTTATTTCTTTATTTTAGTTTAGACTTCCCTTTCAGTCGTATTTCATTATGAGACTCAGTGAAGAGATTTATTGGGCCATTCGGTTTTAAAGTTCTTTATGGGTTTTATTTCAGTTATTCAGAGTTGGATCTTTATTCAGTTTTTATAATTATTCGAGATTGGATTTATTTGGAGTTCTGGCATATGATGGATATTTTATCGCGCAGTTGGTTGTTATCATTTGAGATTGATTCAATTATTTATCTTATGCCCTGATTTATATATGACTAATATCTGTCTCATTCTAAGAATGGTATTTATTTAGTTCACGCCCGGCTTAGTTCGGCGGCGGTGGCTGGCCACCCCGTCTGTCAGATTTAGCGAGGTCTGACAGATGGTATAAGAGCATGGTCTTAGGTCTCGTAGGTTATGAGTCCGTTTAGCTTCCGTGTTGCCGATCTTTGATTCCCTTTGTTGATTCATACTCCTTAAGGTAGAGGGTCTAGCATACTTGTTAGATGTGTTTCTTGAAGATGTTAAGTTTTGAGTTAACGACTCCATAGGCATTGAGTTTAGAGTTAGTAAGCTTGATATGAGGATCCTTATAATGGATTTTTGAGACGATAACTATTTTAGAGATTTTAGTGCAGATGTTAGGTATCGTATGTATCGATTTTTGATGTTGAGATTTAATTTGAGGATTTTAGCATATTGAAGACTTTCGGATATAGGATCGAGTGGTGATTTGTGGGAACGTGTGGTACGCCGTTATTTTCATAGTTATGCGTATGTATAAAGGCAATATATATTATTTTGTTACTCGTGGGGTAGGTGCAAGTAGAATTGGGTGTATAGGCACCCAATTATGGCATCCTACGGGTAGGCATATGTGAGCCATATTTTTTTTTGCGAGATTTACGTGACGGGTATGCTTCGTCTAATTTCGAGGATGAAATTATTTGCTAGTGGGGAAGTATGTAAGACCCCGTGCTTTTATTATTTAATTTAAATAATTAATTAGGGAATATTCAAGAAAATTAAATTTTTGGATTTAATAATTTTTATTTGTTAAATATGTTGGTTATGATTTTAGAAGAATAAAACTTCAAGCGGAATTAAAATCGGAGTCGATCGATCGACCCCAGCAGAAAGCGAGCATTGCAAGTTGTTTTTATAAGAGTTTGTTTAGGATTATGACTCATAATCACTATATAACCTCAATAATCCATAGGGAGACTTCTCATAATCATTTTTTCTGAAGTTTTTTAGCAGAGAACACTTCCAAATATTTTTCCTCTCAACCATAATCATCAACCTCCAACATAATCAAGTTTTTGTCACAAGTTTTGAGAGGCTTAATTGGGGTTTAATCAAGTTTGTTCAAGAACACTTCTTCGCTAATTTTTCAAGAGGAATCCAAATTTTTAATTATATTTTCAACACGATATTCACAGGCATGAATACTCTATTCTTTTCCTTTAGTATTATGCATTTTAAGTGTCGCCTAAACACTTAATTACATGTTTTCTTAAAATCAATTAGTAACTTAATTGGAGAAAGTGGACACTAATTATGGGACTATTTTTATGAAATCTTTTAATCTGTATAATAATCATAACCCTTGGGTACATAGGATTGTTGATTGGATTTTGGGTTTTATTGGTGTAGGTTGCATGTAGAAAAACCCTAGTTTTGAAATAAATAAAGTTGGGGGGGTATAACTCATGTAATTTGTGTTGAGATAATGAAATTTGGTTTTTGATGTATAAATGATGAAAACTCGGTATATTTAATATAAAATATTTAAATAACATTAATTGGGTATTTTGATGAGGTGATAATTAAATTAAGATTTAATTGAATTGGACTACCTATGATGCGTAGTTTATTGCGCTGATTAATTATGCTTGTTTGTGTGACTTGTCGGTATTATTATATTGCCTTTGTGACGATGGGTTGTTGGGTAATTTTTCTCTCCCTATATTTTAGGATGCCTTCGAGGTATGGGACTAGGGGGTAGGCCTTTTGATGATTTACGGCTTGTAAGTATGGGACTAGTGAGGGTAGATTATTGCGACTTTATTATATCGGGGATGGGCTTCTTTTTTATACTTTATTGTCGTTACGCTAGCCTAGGCGTGAGACTATGTCGAGGTTTATGTTAGAAATTCATCCCATACATAGGGTAGGAAGGATTTATAACTTGGGGGACCCTTAAGTATGGGACTAAGGGATATTTTGAGGATCTCACATCACTAAAAAGGGTGGGTTGATTTATAAATTGAGAAATTGAGAATTTATGCCTAAGATAAAAAACGGGTATTAAAATTTGTGGCGACATAATGTGTCGGGGCCAACAATTTAAACAGGTTAAAGGGCGATTTATGTCGTGTCGTGTGTGGAACCTTGTCATGTGTCGGGGCCGACAATTTAAATGGGTCAGAGGGGGATTGACAAGGGGAAGTGTGACACTTTAATAAAAAGTGAGAATTAAAATAAAAGTTGGTTAATTTAATTAAATTAACATCGTGGGACTTGGGAATTTAAAATGACGTTGGTGTGCCTTTATAAATTGGGGATTTCTGCGGGTAGTTGGTGATTTAAATTTATCGTGTTTAATTATCCTGTTTAATTTAAAATATTCTATTGTAGTATTTATTGCGTATAATGCTACTGTCTGGATTCAAGGATTCTATTTGAGGGGAGTAGTGTGTATTCTTGCTCGAGGCTTTGGCTTTGACCCATGCATTGACTAACCTTTTTCAGGATTAGTATTTGGAGTGGCTGCATAAGATTTTTGGAGATTATCGTTTGGAGGTGAAGATGGAGCTGAATTTCTTTATTGCTTTGTTTTAGTTTAGACTTCCCTTTCAGTCGTATTTCATTATGAGACTTAGTTAAGAGATTTATTGGGCCATTCAGTTCCAAAGTTGCTTATGGGTTTTATTTCAGTTATTCAGAGTTGGATCTTTATTCAGTTTTTATAATTATTGGAGATTGGATTTATTTGGAGTTCTAGAATATGATGGATCTTTTATCGCGCAGTTGGTTGTTATAATTTTAGATTGATTAAATTATTTATCTTATGGCCTGATTTATATATGTCTAATATCTGTCTCATGCTAAGAATAGTATTTATTTAGTTCATGCTCGTCTTAGTTCGGCGGCGGTGGCTGGCCACCCCGTCTGTCAAATTTAGAGGGGTGTTACACCGTGGAGCTGGAAATAACCTTGTTGCGCGTCATGCTTGAAAGCAAGGTCAGCGACGAATACTGGTACCAAAGATGTCTTGATGAGCTGACCCTCCTAGATAAAAGGAGATTGAAAGCCCTGAATCACATACAAGGGTACCATCGTCGAATAGAGCGTTCATTCAACAAGAGAGTCAAGGACCACAGTGTTCGAGAAGGGGACTTAGCCCTCAAAGAAATAGTAGAGCTCATCTGGGACCCCAGAGGGAAATTAAAGCCTAATTAGAGCGGCCCATACATTGTTAAGAAGATCTTGTCTGGCGGTGCCGCCATGCTCACCGACCTCGACGGGAAAGAAATGGTGCACCCAGTCAACCTGGACCGTCTCAAGAAATTTTAAACATAGTCTGAAATCTCGGCACGCTACGACTCTTCTCATCTCCCTTCTATTCTAAAAAAATAAAAATAAAAAAATAATTATAATCTTCATTTCCTTCTACCCAGAACTACGTGGGCCTGATCCATTACAAAAATCATTTTCAAAAAAATATTTAAACTTTTCGAAAACCTCTAGAGGTACATAGGCAGCTCATACATCTTAAATGAGCATGGCCCTTTCTTTTTCACAAAAAACTATTCTTTTCTTATCTCTAAGAACGACAGTTCATCCTAACATATACTTGAACAAAAGGATTATGCATGCCTTAGCGATCGGTATAGATAATTCAAAATACAAAATTCATCAAAAGCATAGTTGGATGATTAAAAACTTATTTATTTCACTAATAAGAAATTACCGTGCAATTACATCAGAAAAGGAACGGATAAATCCCTTCCCCCTACCTTCCTAAAAAGCCAAATAAATTCCCAAAGTTATTCTCCATTACAAAACAAACTCTCTAAGTGTCCTACCCACAACTACCAAAAGAGCCCATTCCATCATCATCATCTACCTCCTAGGGTCCCCAAGCTTCCCCTGCCTGAGTAGAGTACCATAGACGGTCCATAGGACGATAAGCTCGAACCAGTAGAAGAAAAACCACAACGCCTCCCTCCATGGTATCGGATAAGATAAGCCACCTTTGTCCAGTCTCCACTAGCAATATCTTACTGACTACTCTTCTCCACAACCACTTCACATAATCCCCGGGGATGTGCCAAACTCTCCCAACAAACTGAGAAGGATGGTTCAATGAACGCCGACTCTCCCAAAAATAGCCAAGCCGCATGCACAGAGGCTCTGTCAGATCTTCTATCGAAAAGAAGTCTAGTGTCTGAGGTGGCGCGATCTGCTCCTAACTAAATTGGTACAGAAGGCGCCAAGGGAAATAGAAATAGGTCTATCTGAGACCGACCGACCGAACATACGGGTATTCCCCCAGCTCCAAAATAGGCAGTAGCTGTCCCCACCAAGACATTGACCAGTGCAGATTTAAAGCTCCATACTCCACAAACTAGTTCTCCCAGCTCTCGATATCTAGGCCAACAGTGATGAAATGGAATGAAAAAAAGTTGGGCACAGCCAACAAAGGATATTTCGGAGGAAACACCAGGTGAAATCTTTCAGAAAACCACATGAACATCATCATAAGGCTACCCCTCAGAAAGTTAGAATGACCTTCTCGCCAGGCATCCAGGAAATTCAAAGTCTCTGCCAGTATCACCGCCGCAGGATTGTGATGGTATGGCATCCATGAAGTAATGGCTGCAAGTTGTGGATCCACCAGCAGTTCCCCAGTCACGAGCAACAGCTTCAAAACTAAGCCCAGAATGACAGTTTCGGCATATACAGCATCACCAACCTCCTGCAAATGCATAGATCGCAGCATCGTCGGAAGGGAAATCATTCCTTAAGTAACCAAAGGTCTACCTATTGAAGGCGATATGTGAAGAAGTCCAGCTAATAACTCCCGAGAAGATCGAGAAAACTCAGGCATAGCAGCTGCCACACTAGGATTTACCCCCAATATGGCGAAAAACTCCTCATAAGTCAGACAGACTTCTTCCAAGCCAAAGAGGAATACATGGTCTTCGGGGTACCAAAATTGTGTCGCCGCCATCAGTATGTTCCACTCTATGGACTAATTACGCCATGAAGATACTCGACGCATGTTGAAAGCATCGTAGTCGACATTGTAGGAGCAAATAGCCTCCAAAGTCTCGAGGTAGTTGGAAAACTCAACACTACCAGGGAGAGCCATCTCACTGAATAAGAAAGATAGAATGTGAGGGTGTGATGAAAAAACTTACCCCTTTTTATACTTGAAAAACCTCACAAAAGACACAACCCTTACAGAAATCGGAGGGAATCCTGCCCCAAAAGATATCAAGAGCTGAAGAGAGTACCAATCAAAGCCTTGATTGATTAGACTGGACTGGCCTATCGATAGGTAGAACAAGGGGCTTGTCTATCGGCAACCCCCTATTTTGGAAAATTTACCTTTTTTCCTCTTCTGCCAAAATAAAAAAAATCAGAAAACTCAATAAAAATAAATGGATATTCTCAACAGAATTTCAAAATCCCCTTCCATCTTTATATAATTTCTCATTTTAAATAAAACTTTCCTTCAAATTCCAAAAATATTTCTTTTTACGGTCTCAGCAGCAAAGTAAAAAGTGCATATGCATTCATTCATTCATTACTAACAGAAGAAAATAAAAAAACTCCATTGCATAAATAAATATGTTTTTGTTACATCATTTTTACAGGAAATCAAAGAAAAGTAGAAAAACAACGGGACTCATCCCAAACCCACATTCTCTCTCTCTCTCTCTCTCTCTCTCTCTCTCTCTCTCTCTCTCTCTCTCTCTCACCTACCCTTTCCCCTCTCTCCTAAGAGCTTCCATCCCTGCGATGTGATCTCTTTCCCTATGGCGAGATGACACACCACCACTACCTGAACCAGACTCCTCCCTCCATGAGGCTGACGACACCAAGTAAGAAGGAACAGGAACCACGTCCCGAATATGGGAAGTTGCCGAAGATATGCAGTCCCTGATATCCCTTAGCCAAGTGGTGGACACCCGGAAATACTGCAAGAAAAGGCAGAATCAGTACCATGCAAAGAAGAACAAAAGAAACTAGAAAAGAAAGAAGAAAAGACCAGAAAGGTTTACCACATGACGAAGAACCTCCTCTGCTAAACCCAACTCCTCCGGGTCCATCGCATGAGGACAATGCAACATAGGCACCGGGGTATGCAATCATACAAAGGGAACCTTCAAAGTTGTCACTGCTGCAGATATCGACGTACCACCACCGCTATAGGAGGAACCCACTGGCCGACTCAAACCCGTAGGATGGAAGGGAAGCGCATCATATATGCTAGGAGCCATCAGCTAACTCATCACAAAGTCCATATAATCATACGACAAAGCTGTGTCGGTGTATAATAGATAGGACTCGTCAATCATCATCGCATCCTCGCATCCTCTGGAAGCATACGCTCTCGCCTCATAGACATAAGGGGGCCTTGCAGGTGGCACCACCACCTCCTCCTCAGAAATCTGTCGGACCACCCTCTCCCTAAGATCCAAGGAGTGGCCAAACTCGTGCACCAGTAAACGCCTCATCTGCGCATTCACCCCAGTCAACCTCGTGTCCTGAATAGCCATCCCCCAAGGGTAAAAGGTCACTTGAAAAATCCCCAACAGATACAAGTCAATATGGAATTAGAGCACACAAAGACCAAGACTGAAGAAGGAAAAAGTCTTACCCTATCACTGTTCTGGCCATTTAAGACCTGACGCACAGCCTCCAGAGAAAGAGACTTCCTCGACTGCCAATTGGCCTTGCGCCATCGATACAATCGGCAGAAGTCCCCAACAGTCTCATCCTTCAGAGAAACCAGTTGAGTATTGCACCCAATCACCTCATAGAACCACGCCAATGCGAATGAATGAAAGGAAAATGCGCGAACTAAAGAATACCTCAAGAAGATAAGTGGATCTAGTGAAAGTCTGTCGATAGCACCAGCTAAATGCATCAAGAGAAAAATAAAGGGTCGCCAAAGGCAGGCTCCCCCAATCATAGAGAGGGATATTCGAAAACATCCTCAAGTATGGAAAAAATCATAAGTGGACAACATCACCACTCGACGCCACTAAAAATCCCCCCAAAACCAGCAAGATAAACAACTGGTCCATCTGCCTCACCTGCATCCCATCCTCCACATCAATCACCCCACTCTGCAAAACATCCCTCAACAGCGACAAACGGATGGAGTCCCCAGATACTATCCTCCCCACATCACCTAGTGCCGCCCGCACCGCCTCCAGCCTCACCCGCAAAGAGCGATCCACCTTTATCTGCTCTCCATCACAATCTATCCCCAGTAGCTACTTCACATCTATGGGAGTCATAGTCATATCCCCAAAGCAAAAATATAAGGTGTGGGTAGTGTCCCACCACCTCTCCCCCAAAGTGCATAAGACCGTCATCGAATGAGGTGTCTCATCCAGTATAGACACCATCCTCCCAAAGCCTTCTGACAATACTACCTAACGCACTACAGGTGGAAGGTTCTCCTAGACATCCTTAAGCCCCGTCGTCCCGCGAGCATGCATAGTCGACAAAGAAACATCAGACTGTCAAAGAAAGAGCATTTTAAAAATCTAAGAAAAAAAGGAAATCACCAGAAAAGAATGCCAAAAGTCATTTTGTACATACATAACCACCACGGTTCACCACCCTAGAAGAGCGATGACACGACGGCTACCGAAATAAAGTTTGCTCATCCGCCACTAGCTCAAATGCATCAAAAGAGTTCTCACTCCCCAAAGCAAGAGGCTCCCTGGCCCTCAACTCCACATTCTCCCAGTCATCAACAACCAACAACTCCCTGTGTACCACAGTGCTCACAAAAGCGGCCATTTTTTAGGTTGCGAAATATTAGGACGATTCGCAGAAGAAAATTGAAGAAAGAGAGAAGGCAAGAAGCTGTGAAAAATGAGGGGAACCCGCCCCCTTTTTATAGGAAGCCAAGGGTCATGACGATCGCCATTACACTCCCACCTACCGATCGACACTGACCTTCCACCTTCTTAAGGCAGTCCAAAAGTCCGTGCCACTGCCAAATGGCACCCTCCACACCATGCTGACCCACACCCCCCTTAATTTTTCATACAAAAATTCCCAGAAAACCCTAAAAAATCCTCAGAAAGTTCCTAAAAATCCCGGGGGGAGGGGATTTAGAACATCTTCACCAAGAAAATTTCACACTGCCTCAAGATAAACCCCTATTTCCCCAGCGGAACTCTTAAAAGCCAAAAGAATTTCCCCTCAGCAACGTCCCCAGAGGACCCCCTAAGGTATCCCAAAACTTCAGGTTATCTCTTATTCCCTAGTGGAACCCTAAAAAACCATTACAACAAAAGTCTCAAAATTCCCCAAGAAAAACGTCCAAACCCTAGACCACCTAATCACTCCCCAAGTGGAACTTACCGCATCAAATTGTTTATTCCTTTGCAAAGTCTTCGGAAGACACGAAAGTTTCCCCAGCAATCAGTTCCCTAGCTCAAATCAAAATCACTAGGTATTTTCCCTGGCTGAGTTCCCCGAAAATGCCTCAATTGGCTTGGACCTGTAGAATTGGTAATCTCAATTTAATCCCTCAGAATGGCTTCGACCCACATAATTGGTCATCTCAATTTAGGCCCTCAGAATAGGCTTCGGCCCGCAGAATTTTTCATCTCAATTTAGGCCCTCAGAATTGGCTTCGACCCGCAGAATTGGCCATCTCCATTTAAGACCTTAGAATTGGCTTCGACCCGCAGAATTGGTCATCACAATTTAAGCCCTCAGAATTGGCTTTGACCCGCAGAATTGGTCATCTCAATTTAAGCCCTCAGAATTGGCTTCGACCCGCAGAATTGATCATCTCAAACCTAAGCCCTCAGAATTGGCTTCGACTCACAAAATTGGTCATCACAATTTAAGCTCTTAAAATTGGCTTCGATCCGCATAATCGGTCATCATCATCCTTTGGTCCTTCGAATCGGCCTCTACCCTCAGATTTGGTTATCCTCATCCTTAGGTTCGCAAAATCGACCTTTTCAAAACGCATCATGCGGTGTCTATTCGACGGCTATCATTTGTTCCAAACTCACCCACCGAGGGGCTCTATAGACACCCCATTCTAGCACCCCCTAACCTCTCCTTAGGTCCCTAGCACCTCCCTTCATCACTGTAAACCTAAGCCATACCTCGGGTACTGACCTAGAGGCCATCAGGCACTCCCAGGCTCCATTTGACCAAAAGTCAAACTCTTCAGCTCGATCAATACTGAATGAATCTTCAAAGGGCACTAAAATCCCTTTCCAACGGTCTGACTTACAGTGCGGATGAACGATCCGTTTTCCCTCTAAACTTGATTAAGAGGCCACCGGATGATCCCAGGCTCCATTTGACCATAGAAAACTCTTCATCTCGACTGAGAATGAATGAATCTTCAAATGGCGTTGAAACCCTTTCTAATGGTCCTCCCTGTGCATGATTCCGACTTATGGTACGGACGAACGATCTGTTTTACTCCGAAAGGCCACCGGACGCTTCTAGGCCCCGGTTGACCAAAGTCAACTCCTCGAACTAAATCAAACTCTTTGGAATGTTGAAGTACATCTCATAACCTTTCCCAAAGGTCCTCCTCGTGCACGATTCTGACTTACCATGCAGACGAACGATCCATTTGCTTCCGATAATCCCCCATCCAAAGGACCGACGAGCGCTTCCAAGCCACATTTGACCCAAAGTAAACTCCTGGACCTGGGAGCAGTCCAAAGGACATTCGAAGGTATCTAAAATACTTTTATAGAATTTTGCCCCGTGCACGATTTGGATCAAAGATTTGCATTTTATGGCTATTTTTTCGACGGAACCTGAAAGAGACTGCCAAATGGCAGGTTCCAAATCATGCCTATCAGCAGTGTGCCTAAACACACTGTTGATTGGTAGGACCAGGCCTATGTTGATCAGCAATTCCCTAGGCCTATAAAAATGAGGGCCTGATCTCATTGAAAAAGACCCAAGATCTGAAATCCATCACTCTTAGTGAACTCAAAAAACCTCTCTCGAATTTAACGTGATTTCCACATTCAAATCATTTTCCAACCTTCACTTTTCATCATCTTTTTCATCAAACTTGGTAAATTAATCACCCTTCATCACCATCTAAGTGCAAGGGTTGCTTTCTAACATTTAAGATCAAGCTCAAGATCTTCAAGAAGGTCCAACTTTCTCAACTCTCTCTTCAAATTCTCCTAAATTCGCATTAACTTATTTTATTACTTAGCACTTTTATTCTCTCCATCTCACATATCCTAATACAATTTTTATTTAGTATTATTGCACATCTCTTATTTTCATACAAATAAAACCCAAAAAATAAGAAAAATAGGGTTTACTCATAAATTCCAAATGGGAATCCTTACATTTTTCTCACACTTTTCTCATAACTAAAACACCTTTTTACACAGACACATACATAAGAGAAATACTCGATTGGATTTATGGGATAAACCCCAGGCCCCATTTTGTATACGAAGTACGTGGACTTTGATGCCTCTATAGGCTTCGTAGGTGTCTCGGGGTAAAACCCGAAACTCGAGTCCTATTTCTTTTCTTCCCATTTTCTATTTTTCAAATTCTTTAATTTAATTCTCTTAGATTCTATATATTTGGATATACATATATTTGTTCTTAGTGGCGTATTATTCCATATGCATTATCGTTCTGTTATAACGATCAATGCTAGGATAATCGCGTAACTCCTATTTTCTAATAATAATTCTAGGAACATTCCTATGGATGACTCACTTTATCTCTTACATGATATAAATCGAGGATTTCTATCTCCATTACATATACACATGCACACATACCACGGGGAAATAAAGGAAAATAACAACAAATCCATGAGAGTCCGCAAGGACAGATTGAGTGCCTAACACCTTTCCATTTCATAACTTATCCTCAGAACCCTACTCAAATCATTTTGGTTTCGTATGTATCAGTATGTCTCTAGATGCTGTCCTACGGGATGGCTCAACCTTCTTTTGTCCATTTTGAGTAAAATAGACGCGCGACGCCATCTCTCTACATTTTTCACCTCACACATCGCCGACAACGGCCGAAGCGCTCCCGAGAGGGATGCGCGGAACCAAGATCCTCTTACCGCGTGAGATCAGCTCCCTATCTCTCTCTTCACGAGGATCGGGGATGGCCACAATGGGTATCAATCCAACTTCCAAGGTGAAACAATTATTGCGAAAATTTGCAATTCCATTTTTTTCTAAAAATATTTTTATTTGAAACAACTTTAAGGGAAAATTAACTAATAAATGCTAAAAATTATGAAATGACTAAATAACGAAAAATAATGTGCAATCGAGTGTGAAAAATGTGAGAATGTCAAGAGATGGGATTACACCGCATTATCAATTATTTTAATTTCTCAAGTTATAAATTTGAAATATTTCGAGATAATATTAAATCGATAATCTAACTCTCGTTACAATTATAAATTTAATAATATCTTTTTCAGAAAACTAATTTAAAAATATCACGCAATGAAAAATTAAGAACTATACTATTTTCAACAAAATTACCTGCTAGGATCAATTGAATAAAAACAGTATGAATTCTCAAATTTCAACACATAATTAATATTCAAATATCGAGAAAACCTATCTCTAGTTCGATTCCTAAATTCAAACATTAATTTACTAACTCTCGTTACATAAATTAATTGGTGACAGTTAAAAATTATTTTTTCTAGAATTATAACAATTAATGAATTTAATTAATTAATATAATATCCTACATAGTGCATCCCACCCCTTGAATGGGGTGTTTAGACTAGCATTCTCATCTCAGAACATAACACAATAATCAAATGAATGTCAAGAATAATATAAAATGAAACAAAAAGAACAAATACAGTACGCAATTTTTTATGTCGAATTATATTCATGAAATGCGTCTCGACATTCATCCAATCTTCTTCATAAATTTCAGCACTCGATTACACCAAGAAGACTAAAAAAACCTAAAAATTATTCTAAAATAAACTAATTTTTTGGATTTTTCTGAATTTTTTTATCCTAATATGTACATAATATACACTGTGTCTATTTATTTTCTATCTCTAGTTGCCTATTCTGTGAGAGTCCCTCTCAAATGAGCTGGTGCCTTTTTTTTATAACCCACGTAATTGCTTTGTTAAGAAGATATTTTCGTGGGATTGATTTTAAAATATAATATAAAATTGGTATTTAGGGCATATGAAATCTATATTTTGGATAGCAGTTTCGATATTTAATTTTAGTACGGTAATTTTGGTAAATCGATATTTTAATTGGCTAAACCAATATTAACCACAAAGTTTTTGATCATTTTTGTTTCAGTAATTTCAATTTGCGGTAATAAAAATTGTAAACCAAAACTCTAATTTTTCGGACCAAACCAGTATTGTAAGGACATGATTTTATAATTGTTCCTTATCGTATGCCGCTATAACCGTCAAAGATCGTTCAAGATCATACATGGATCGAGACGGATCCGAATATCAAACTTCTTCAACATTCAAGCCTCTACAGGGTTAATTTCAGTGAGAAAATATTTAAGTCCCTTTACGGTTCACTTAAAAGTGTTAGGATAATTTTTAAAAAGAGGTTTGAATATTTTTCTAAAATATTTTCTAAGTGTTGAGGCGTTGTTTTCTGTCAAAATGAATTTTTTAAGATTAAAAGAAGAATTTTTGAAATAAAAAATTAAATTTATTTTTCACGAATTTTCCACTTCGAACGGCGTGGGATCTGGTTCGAACGATATGGTATCTCGTTTGAACTACGTGCTAACTCAAATTTTTTATATAAATCACATTAAATCATTCCGTTTTGGTAAAGTAGACCTGACGATTTTCGATACCAATAATTTGCAAACGGAAGAACATTTTGTCTTCTTCAATTTTAGGGTTTCAAACCTTGTTTTTTAATTCACAAAACATCCCAATCCTTTAGTGAATTGTTTTAGAATCCAAAATACGATCTTATTGACCTTGCTCTTGTAGAGAGGGTAAATCTACATCATATGGTTGCATGTCATTGAGGATCTGGATGTGTGAAGATTCTTTGCTCATTTGGATTGAGGTTCATAGAGAGTGTTGCAGTGTTCCTGGGCTGAAGATAGGACTGCGATTCTTGTGGTTTTATTGCGTGTGGATCCATTGCTAACGATTACGAACCGAAACCGACAGGTATTTCGTATGTCACTCATATTTCCATTATAATCCATGCAAACCATTCTTTTACAAATTATAGTGGAAATAAAAAGGTTTTTCCCTTCGGGGATTTTTCCTGATATTGGTTTCCTTTACATGCTTATTTCTTTATGATTTCATATCACTTAGATGCTTGTGTTAGGAATGAATTAAAACTTGAATTTCATTAAAACTGATTTGGATAACTCACAATCAAAATTGGATTTATTTGAGAAGTCGCATTTATTCCGCTGTAGCACTCTCAAATTGGTATCAAAGCCTATTTCACTAAGTGATTGTGTTTGATCCTTTTTTTAATATGGCTTTTGGTTGTTTTGATGATTTTAGATGTCAAATTTTTGAAAGGACTAATTGGAAAATTCACTTGAACTCTTGTTTTAAATTATATGTCGAAAATGACTCTGAGAGGTGTCTTGGTTGTAAGGGAATTGGTCACACGATAGATGAGTGTCCCACTAATATGAGGAAGATTTTTAATAAACCGACATCTTATTCTTCTTCACTCAATAATAGTGATTCTGAAAAGAAGTTTTTTATGCTACTAAGCGAGAGCTCACCACCCCTATGACTAGCGATGAGAGTGAAAGTGATGAGTGTGGAGGAAAAGGAAGAGTTGGGTGAGTTACAAGTTGCCTACAATAACCTGTATGTGGAATATGTAAAGTCAAAGAAGGCAAACTTGAAACTTGAAACTAAATTGAAAAAATGTGTCTTAGATGAAAATAACACTAAGGCATTAATTGAGGATCTTAGGACACGTGAGAAGATGCTTAGAGATAAGCTAGGGCATGTTAAGGGTGAGAGAGATAGTCTTAGAGGGTTGATGGAGACTATAAAAAAGGATATTTTAGAGTTTGATGATTCTAGACGTGTACTCGAGTCGAGAATAGGTGATCTTAAAAAGAGTTTGAGAGAGTCAAGTAGGGTGAAGATTGATTTGGAGTCTAGGTCAGAAAAATTAGATAAGATGTTAGGCACTGTCCAAATCAAAGAGGATAAGGGTGGTATAGTCTTCGATGATAATGTTGCAACCATTCACAAAGTCAATCCCACACGTGTGAAAGATCCTCCTAGGGCTGTTAGGAGAAAGGCACCGAAGGTTGTTAAGAGAGATACACCTAGGAACATCGTGAGAGAGGCACCTAAGAATTTTAGGAGAATGCAACATAGAAATTTTAGGAGAGGGCCGCCTTTAGGTAACATTCACTGCCCGATTTACACTTGCACACATTGCGGTAGGAAAGGTCATCTTATGTGTTTCTACTATAAACTTCAAAATAATCCTAGGAAGTTTAATAACAAAATAAATTTGATTCCCAAAACCCCTACATGTCGTTATAAATCTATTTGGGTTAGGAATTCGGATTTAGAGGCCTTTGGATTAATTGTCCATGACCTTCGGTTGCTTGCACGTGATCCACCCCATGTTAAATCTTTTGGTTGTTCATGTTGTTTATTTGTCATACACTATTTGTGCTTCATGATTTATTTTTGCTATTTTTATGACACGTGTACTTGTTGTATTAAATTTTTATTTTTTGAAAAAAATTGAAAAATACAAAAAGATTTTAGTTTGATAAATTTTTTGGAAAAAGTCAAAAAAAGTTTTATATTTTGTTTGCACCGTTTATGAATGAACATTTAGGATGATCGAGTCACAACATCATTTCATATTCATGTGACTATTTGATAGTGTTTTGAGACAGTATGTCATGTCATTCGTGTGCTTTACAATGTTTGGAGTCAATGAGATGTTATTAGTTGATACTTCCTACATGTTTGACTCATTACTTCCTTTATTGTGCACATGCACGGATTTATTTGATTATTTTACTTGTCTATCACATGTTTGTCGAGTCTTTTCATCTCAATCATGTCCTTAAAATGAACCAAGTGCAATAATACGTGAATAATAAAAGTAGTGCATGTAAAAACTATTGCTCGTGAGGAATTTGCACTACACCAAAACTGCTGGATTATCACGGTCATTGATCGTGAGAAGTCCAACTTGTCAAGGTCAATGACTGTGACAAGTCCGGGGGTGACAACTTTTATTGTCACGGATTTGTCATGATCGTTGACTGTGACAAGTCCAATAGACTTGTCACGGTCCTATCACGGTCTTTGACCTTGACAAGCTTTATCACTGTTATTGTCCGTGATAAATTTGAACATAATTTAAAAACAATCTGTTGGGTAGTTTGTCCACTGCCAGTGTCCAGCAGTATATTTGTACTTGTTATAGTAAAATTGTACCTATTCAAACAGCATATATCCAAATAAAATATAAATAATGCACCAAGTCATTGAATATATCCAAAACAGCATATATCCAAACCAAAATATAATAAATCAAAACAATACAAATATAATCCAAGTGTCCAAATAAAATAGATGCAAATAATGTCACTACATAAGGTCTATGGTAGGTTTGAGGATGATGGAAGCCCACACGATATACGCATTGAGACACCTCTGAATATGCATCACGCCGCATTGTTCGCGCAATCACGATAGGGAGTTCTCCTTCCCGATTATCACATGCGTGATGAGCACCTTGGCCTCGATGTCTTGAAGTGCACGTCCATGAACCAACATACCTAGGATGGTATTCGGGTCCCTCAATACCCTCCCTATATGCGTGCCATCAAATACGTTGTGTATAAACACGCTCGGCCACCAATTATTGTTATAGGCCGCTCGACGGGAGCCAAGTAGGGGACAGAATCATTAATCGATGAGTCCGCATGTTTCGTCGATGAAGCAGCGACATCCACGTCCTCATCCTCATCAACCTCCTTCTCCTTCCCCTTTCCCTTTCTTCCCAACGAACACTTCATGAATGAGTATATGTCCAAAACCGTCGCCTCTAATCTTGATAGATTCGCATCATGCGAGTCCACCTGACGAGCCAACCCGGTGTTGTTCCTCTCCAATCCGATGATCCTAGATTTGGCCACTCGCGATCTCACCCCCTTTGTACTCCCCTTGCGATCAATGTTAAGTACTTGGTTGAGTGCGTCCGTGGATAAAGATTCCTTATCGGCATCAGATTGTGACTCATGCACTTCCTTAAGCTTTGCCTGAAACGATAAAAAGAAAACGATTAGTTAAATAAGTAAATAAAAAAATTATAACGTAATTAATAAAAATTAAACTGTCATATTACTTACAATTGTGGATGTGACGCTCGGGGACACCTCCTATCCTTCCCCTTCTTCGTCTGAATTGCCACATAGGCATCGAGCCTATGTGGCCTACCCCAGGGTGACTCCCCGTCCCCTGAAATAAAATAATACAAAATTAATAAGTAACGCAAAGTAAAATAATGAATAATAACATATTTTTGTAATTATAGAAAAATAAAAACTTACCATCATCCTGTGATCTACCTCGGCGTAAGACGTCCGATCGGAGTAGTGCACGTCCATCTTTTTCACCCGATTTTCCCTCATCGATTGGCGAGATGCCAATTGTCAATCCTCAATCTCATTGTCAATGAACTTTTACCAATGTGCCAATGCGATCGGCTCCTTCGGCGGGACAGACTCACACATTCTAAGAATGGAGTCTCGGGTCTTCCCAGAGTATCGGGCTCGCAAATTTTTCTTTCATGTCTTGTGTTGCTCCCTCAACTGCTTCAACACAGAATCACAGAGTTCTGGGGCCAGGCTGAATTGTTCATGTCAAACAAATACAATGTTATTTGCGAATGAATATAAATATAAATCGGAAATAAAATTGAAATATAAATATAAATACGTTACCTGTAGTGCTGCCTAAATAGTTAACTTGAGCTCATTTGACACTTCCCTCCAACTAGTGTACCTAGGGACGATAATCGTCTTTACCAGCTCGAGGGATCTAGTTAATATCCCCATCTTGTTTTCAACAACCATTCCCAATTTGCCCTATTTGGGGAGCTTAGGGCTGAGGAGCCCTCGTTGCCTCTGCTACCGCCGAGCCTAGAAGACACCATCATTAACATCATCATCATTATTGCCTTAATCTCTGAAGGATATATTTTTTGTAAAAATTTGTTGTTATTAGTACAAATCCAAATAAATTAGAAGAAGACACCAACATTTTCTGTGGTCGTCCCCCCCCCCCCCCCCAACACACACATCTCTTTGCGTATTTCACAAATTCATTAGCACCTATATGAAATACATCCCCCAATCTAATTGTCTCACCCATCCACTCTTTGTATTTAGGATATCCCATCACAGCTACTACAAACAATAACCTATTAAAGGTAAGAAGCGTATATTCGTGGATTAGTATAAATAAAACTTAGATTTATAAATTTCAATTTCAATTTCTATTTATAATAGTAATTCCTATTTTCTCCATCTCGTCTAAAGGTTGAGTGGTCCTATCCCATTCAAGCCCGCATATTTCTGTAATATACTTAACAACTCAAGCACAATGTTATGATTTGAAAAAAATTCGGTAGTATATACCCATAGTTCTCCATGTACACGACGTAGATTGGCAAGTGTGAGTATAATTTCAATTGATCAATTGAAATAACACTCGCACTTGCCAATCTAGTATGTACCCAGAGAACATTAGGATACGACTGTAGAACTTCCTCTAAAAATAACAACTTTAAGCCACTAAGAATATTATTATACATAAATTATGCAGTCCCAAACGGGATAATTAGAGTGATCTCATTACAAGGGTAATGACCCTCGAACGGGTCTAAGGGCTATTGAATGCATACACATAAGAACTATAAGGCTAGTATCTATGCGCACTAGAATTATCATAAATGAAACATACTATACATATGAATTAATGAAAACTCCCCCCCCCCCCCCCCTCCCACACACACACAATTTTTATTGTAATCTAGTGGTCATGCCACTTACAAAATTAAAGCAACTATAATCCAACAACAACAACAAACCAACAAATGTGCATCCCTTACTCCTTCTAATTCATCTACTTAATTAATTCATTTTATCACGTCTTATAAATATATCAACCTTAAAGCTATACAATTAAAGTTACTTCTAATCTCAACGACTATCTCCAAATGAGGGGTAATCCTACTTGCATATGAAAGGGGCAATACATATTTTATTAATCAATTTTTCCATTTCATCTGTCACGATATAATATAAATGTTTAACAATTGAATTCTGAATTCAAAAACAACAACATCTAACTCATAATATGTACAATTACTAAAAATTCTAAACATTAATTCAAACTAACTACTTACTAATTTAAAACCAACAATTAATAAAGGGAATCTAAAGTCTCCTAACTCAATTGTATCCAATTAGTCCCAATTCTAAATCCTATTATGACTATTCCGTGAGAAAAATCTCAAACATACGTATGAAATCACACTACACACGCACACACACGCACACTACACAAACATACGCACTGCCCCTACCCCCCACCCCTACTTCCCACACTCACGCACACTACACACACACTTCCCTCCACCCCCACCCCCACACACTCACACTCACACAACACACACACACACGTTGTACACACACACACACATTCATAAACACACAAATGAAAGAAAGAGAGAAAAATGCACTGTGATAACTTTTATCCAATTGTCACGGTCAAGAACCGTAAGAAGCCAGTGACAGGTGTTATTGTCACGGGCTTGTCACGGTCAGAAATCGTGACAATGACTTATCACAGTCAATGACCATGATAAAAAATGCGTATTTTTTTGTCACTGTTATTGACCGTGACAAGGCTAGCTGACTAGAAAGTGACAATTTTACCTTTTGGGTGTAGTGTTGATTACATTTGAAAAAATGATGAGTAACACGAGAAAGGGCTGCGAGTAAATAATAATCAGATCGTGAAAGCCACCGTTTGAAAAGACCCGCACAAAAAATTATGGCAATAAAAAAATAAAATATGCCAAACTTTGGGCCAACAAATTTTCTATAAGTTGAGAATTTAGAACCTCTTAAGAAAAATAAAAAAATTCTTATTTATAAGGGAGATTTGATTGGATATGTATCAATGGGTTTGCACGTCCTTTGAAAAAGTTCTTGAAACGACATTAAATGGTTTTGGACATTATTGGTGTGAAAATCACTTAGTCTTTGATTTGCTGATTTGATTTAGTCGATATCATCTAAATTCAATAATTTTACACCTAAGGATGTTTTTTTATGTTCATTCGATAGGAGTACACTTATGCATCGTGCACATATGCTTGATTGAGTTTTATTACCTATTGAATATGTTCACACCCATTCATTCCGGTTTCCATGATTTGGTTGTCTTAGTGTAAATTTATGGTGTATGGTTTTTGTAAAATGATTTTTGCATTTTTGTATGAAAAATTGAAAAATAAAAAATAGTTTGTGGAATACGTTTGTGTATCTCTTTGTGATCGTAGTTTGATTGCCTTGTTTATCGTGGCAACTCCATGCTTTATTTTGTTTATTCGTTTTCATGTCTATTTCAGACAAATAAAAAGGGGGAGAACGAATTACGGGGGAGTTTTTGCATTATGTGGGAGATTTGATTATGATGATTGATGTATTTTTATATCATTTTAAACTCGATGCGTCACGAAGGTATTTGCTTTGTCTCTTGTGTGTAACTACGAAGAATTGATAATGATTACTGGATTGCACACCCTGATGAGAAAAGCTTAAAGATTTGAAGTTTTGATGTTGAAGAATTTTGAAGAAAAATTGAAAGACTTGCATATCAAGTACCTTTTCACTTTGGAGTTCATGGGAGGGTATTAGATTTGTATAGGCATTTTGATTTGATAATTCGGATTATTTTTATTTTGTACCGGCATAGACATAGGGGGAGATTTGTAAGGACGTGATTTTATAAATGTACGTTATCAATTAAGTATGTCGTATACCACTACAACCGTCGAAGATTGTTCAAAATCATAGATGCATCGAGACGGATCCGAATATCAAGCTTCTTCAACATTCAAGTCTCTACAAGGTTAATTTCAGTGAGGAAGTGTTTAAGTCACTTTACAATTCACTTAAAAGTGTTGGGATAACTTTTAAAAAGAGGTTTGGATATTTTTCTAAAATATTTTCTAAGTGTTGAGGCGTTGTTTTTCGTCAAAATGAATTTTGCAAGATTAAAAGAAGAATTTTTAAAATAAAAAATTAAATTTATTTTTCGCGAATTTTCAGGTTCGAACGACATGGGATCCGGTTCGAACGGCATCAGATCTCGTTCGAACGACATGCTATCTCGTTCGAACTACGCACCGACTCAATTTTTTTTTATATAAAGCGCATTAAATCATTCCGTTTTGGTAAAGGAGACCTGTCAATTTTCGATATCAGTAATCTGCAAACAACATAACACTTTGTCTTCTTCAATTTTAGGGTTTAAAACCTTGTTTTTCAATTCACAAAATATCCCAATCCTTTAGTGAATTGTTTTAGAATCCAAAATACTATCTTGCTCTTCTAGAGAGGACAAATCTACATCATATGGCTGTGTATCATTGAGGATCTTACTGCGTGAAGATTCTTTGCTGATTTGGACTAAGGTTCATAGGGAGTGTTGCGGTGTTCCTGAGCTGAAGATAGGACTGCAGTTCTTGTGGGTTTTTTTCTTGTGGATCCATTATTGACGACTGCGAACCGACACGTGCGGGTATTTCGTATGTCACTTTTATTTTCATTATAATCCGTGTAAACCATTATTTTACAAATTATAGTGGAAATAAAAAGGTTTTACCCTTCGGGGATTTTTCCTGATATTGGTTTCCTTTGCATGCTTATTGTTTTATGATTTCATATCACTTAGATGCATGTGTTAGGACTCAATTAAAACTTGAATTTTATTAAAACTAGTTTGGTTGACGCACAATTAAAATTAAATTTATTTGAAAAGTTGTATTTATTCCGCTGTAGCACTCTCAAGTATGGTGCGGTAAAAAATTGTACCGTAATCACCCCTATGCGCGGTTAGAGAAAATATTTTGATTTTGCCCTGCATTTATTCTTATTGACCTCCTAAATTCAATACCAAATTGCTTTTTTGTGACAAAAAATAACCATTGTTTTTCTAAGATATGGATAGTGTGGCAAGAGTTATTCTTGTGGGTGAAACGGCCATGAAGTGAAAAATTTGGGGCCAAACTAGGTCAACGTAAATAGGGTTCCAAATTAAAATAACCCTAAAGAAGGTTGACATTGCTGGGAATGCAAAGGGAATGAGATGCAAATTATTTGTTAACGGCAAGTATCATACAAAGAAGAACGGAACTTATTAATAAATTGGCAGACAAGCCGGTCTAAAAGTGGGTGCATTGTCATTCAAGCAATTTGGATTTTATGTTGATATTACAAATTGTAAATGGCTGTTTTGTTGTTTACTACTACAAACTCGAGGGTATCTTTAAATTAGAAAAAAACAGCACTATCTTTAAATGAGCGTGCATTGTCATTCAAGCAATTTGAATAACAAAGGCTGCTCTGTTGTTTTCAAGTAATACTTTAAGGGGACCTGAAACTTTAAAAGAAGAAGAAACACAATCTGGAAAGTTAAAAGATTTGAGATAATGGTGGGAGCTATTACTAGCTTTTGCTTTTGGGTTGTAGATATAACAAAGGGTATCTTATGTTGAAACCTCATAACAGTGTCTGCTCCACGCCCAACGTATCCACTACATAAACATGCTACTGTTCCCTAAAATATCATCACTGGTATTTTATTTTGATATTTTGTCTTTCAGATGAATTTGTCGACTATTAATTTCTTGTTTTAAATACTTTGTCTACGAGCTCTTTTATTTTTAGTATAGACAAGAAAAATAAAGAATGAAAACTAAAGATTTTGCAATTTGAGAGCACTTGTACAACTTAATGCTCCGATTTAAACTCAAATATCTCCAATGGCTGCCTATATCTTTTTTGGGTAATGTGAGTTTTACACAAATTACACTTCACTTTTTGTTCCTGTATATGTTTTTTAATATTGTGTAAAACTTGGATTTCAAATGGTACATAGAATATGAATAAAGTGAGTTTATTTTAAGTCTTTTACAAAAAATACCCCATGCATCATGCACTTGCCCATTTTTCCTTTAACAAAATTACTACAGTTAAGGCTTGAGGGGTGAAGTGATGGATTTTTAAAAATTGGGAAAGTCTAGTATAAAAAGTTAAAGCATACGTAGTAAAGTGAAAACAGGGGTTAAGTTGGATGGGTAGAGCATAATTAACTCATTATTTAAATATTATTTTTGTAAAAATAGATGTGTGGAATGTGAAATCACTATTTCACGCCGAAATTTAGATGTGACAACTTTTACATTTCATGCCCAAATTTAAATGTGACAACTTTTAACACGATAAGTTAACACGAATAGATCTCCACAAAAAAAATGTTGCGTTAATGTTGAATTTTACTCAAAGAACGCAAAATAACTTGACAAAAAACACTGGTATTAACACCCTTAACAAAAATATCCTATTCCTTTTAAATCGGCAATGAAGGTAAAAGAATTTTTTTTAAAAAAAAAAACAGTAATTCCACGTATAATTTTTCAACTCAAAAAGCTTACAAACCTAACTTGGGTGAAATATAACAATACTTTCTTCTTTAAAAAATTTCCTGAACTATAAATAAATGGTACTACCAACACCATTAATATATACAATCAACTCTTCTACATCAAAGAACCACTATAACTATACACATATAAAGTCTTGAAAGTTTTTTTTTATAACAAAAACAGGAAGATTAAATTAAACTATGTGTAATACCCTGTACTTTTATAGATATTTAAGTTACATAAGTGACGTAATTTGGTAATTTGAGGAATTATTGTAAATAATAATTTTTGGAGTTTATGAGTGTTAGATATTTACCGATGTGTGTTACATTTACTTTTGGGACTAAGTAAATGAATTGGATTATTTTAATTACATGTCGTAGTTGGGTAAAGCGATAAAGGATAATATTTTAATTGAAAAACACGCGTTAAGAAGTGTTAGGTCCGATTAGTAAATTTTAGTTAAGTGACTCGGATGGAGATTTCGAGTGCACGGTTGGTTTTGGAATGACCGAGATAGTCAAAATAGAGTATCCGGGGGTAATGTTTAGGTTCCGGGGACTTTTGGACTAGTAGGGACTCGCAATTAAGTAAACGAGTCATTTTTAGGTTTATAAGGGATAAACCCTTATTCTCTCTTATAAAAGGCACGAGAGAGTGAGAGAAATGAAAGAAAAAGAGAGAAGAGAAGAAAGGAAGAGAGAAAAGAGAGAAGAGAAGAAAGGAAGAGAGAAAAAGGGATTCCGAGCTAAACTCCGCGGGATTTGACTCGAGGTCGTCGGATTTCATCCACGAGGCAAGTGTTTACTTGCTTTATTCCTTTGAGTGTGTATCTCATATTATAGTTGGTAAACTAGATAAATTTTGGGTTGAAACCTTTAAAATAAATTTGGAAAATTTGAGTATGAGTTTACAAATTGATGTAGTGTAGACTCTTAATGATTTCTAGTGTTAAACCTACGTTAATGGTGTGTAGAAATGGGTAGAAGTGGTAGAAATGATAAACTAGGGTTTTAAATGGTTTTAAGGTTTTAATCTAAGAGAAATGGTTTAATACCACAAATTAATTGATGTGTTAGTTGAAAAACATAGATTATATGTTTATAGTGTTGTTGGTTGAGATTAGAAACCATAAAAATGGAGGCTGGGTTGATATTTGGTATTTTGGAGATTTAGATTTTGTAAGAAATGAAGAGTTGACTGACACATCTGGTGTGATCGGTCGACTGCGGCCTTATAGCCGGTCGACAGGGTTAAGAAAAAAGGCTACTGGTTGGCTCGCAAGGCAAAATCCCAACTCGCGGTCGACCGGGGGTCAAGCGCCAGTCGACTGGTACTTTGTGTTCTGCCCAAGATAAGGATTTTTCTACTCCTTTTTCTTTTTGGGTTCAAGGCTTAGGGGCCTTCTTAATTAGTGTATTATAAATATGTGTGACCTAAAGGATTTGAGGAGTTGTATATTAACCTTGGATTAGTTGAGTGTACAATCCGGAGTATGGATTTAATGAATGTTTAGGAGGAGTAACATTCGAGAAAATTATTCGACAAACGTATATAGATATATTTATGCGATTAGGATAAAGGCCCGATTATAATTGAGTAAATCCTAGGATGTGAGTAGGATGGAATATAGGATATGGGCTAAAGATGATTGAACGGTTATCCGAAACGTCTATTGACGACTATTGTGATAGAGGATGCGAAACCTATGGAATTCAGATAAATGATTTATATACTTACTTAATTATTACGAATTGGTATATTCGGGATTATATATATAAATCCTTAAAACTGATTAAGGTGCGAGTTATATTTTAATTAAGATAATACTTATGTGATTAGTATTTTAAGTGGGTAAATACTTATATACTATATAGGAACATTCGGGTTATTGACTATAGCTATAAGAGTTCGGCAATTATAGCTAGAGCATATTGAAGAATGATATATATATATATATATATATGGGTATTGTTACTGTATATATATACGATTTGTTTATAAATATATTGGTATGTAAACAATATATTTATGTATGGTTATATCTCTAGTTCTATCCAGGGAGGTTGCGCGATGTGGGTGAATCCCCTGGCTTACGGAGCAGGGAGAGTATATCCCCAGGTCATATCATCCCGCATATGGGGGCGATATTTTTATCCCACTTTCAGGAGGGAATGCGACCGTCTCCACTGTTTTGTGTTTCTACCATGTTCATGAGAAAGTCTGACTTGGTACCGGGGTTATATTGAGCAAACCCGGATGTGGATGGGCACTTTGAGACTGCATCCTTGAGTTATAACTCGGTGGGATGATTATTATACTTATGATTGTAATATAGGTATAAATATACTCATTGTTTCTAGTATACCTGCTTATGAATATGAGATGTCATATAGCCTTTAAAAAGGTGTAAGGTGCAAAATGAACAAGATGTTATTCTTCTTCCAGTAGTTTCATAACCGTACTTATACAAAGGTAAATTGTAGGTTCAAGTGAGAACTATTTATATAAGAATGTTATATGTTAAAGTGGAAATGGTATTTAAAATTAGTGGAAGTTATGGTACATGAATGGTATAGCTTTATATAGAAACAAGGACTATATATATATATATATCACATGGATGATTATATCACTACAAGCTTATGTAATAGCTTCCGGTATAAGATATTATATCACGCAAGGTAGGTGATAGTTGTACGAAAGATGGGTTAAAGAGATTAGTTACGTGGAATAGCTTAACTAGGTTGTTTAAAAAGTATATGGTAGGTGTGCACTATTAGAAGAGGGGTGAGGTGTATCTCATGAGAGTGAGATACCAGTTTAAATATGAGAGATTTTATATTTTAAAATATGACTTTTAAGCACTTGCTAAATATTTTCAAAACTCGGGCTCTGACCCGTTTCTCTATTTTCCCCTCTCTTGCTAAACATGTATATATATATAGGTGTTCAGACACAGGGATGCCTGGATGATGATTTCTTCGAGTCAGACGTTTGCTGTAGCAGTTGTGGATGCGCGCAGGTTTATTATAGGCGCTTCTATCCTTGTAATCTAGATAGTAAGCATTGTAGTAACATTCGGGCCGATAGCCCAGCTGTATTCATTTATTCTTTTACTGCCTTTTGTTTGCGATTTCGATTTATTTTTACTATGTTGTACCGAGTGTTCGGTTATTTCATTTTATTTTAGTTTCGTATATATAATTTTTGTGATTGTTTTACTTGAATGGTTTGGTTAAAAAGATTAGTTAATATAAAATTTTAGCGCCAGCCTAATAAGTTATTAGTAATTAAATTGGTTTTTGACAGTGATGTTGAGAATGGACCATATGAGATTCCTGTTTTAATCTGGTATAGGATTGATCACCCGTTATTTTATTAGGCGGGGTGTCACACTATGGAAAGCTTACAAGTAATGTTACAAACTGCAAACTGTACCATGGCTATATTACACACAGAGAGGACCAAGGTCGGAAGTAAAAAACACGGAATCTGAACGTACACTATAGAAAAAAAATAACTTGGAAACCTATTGAGAAGCAAGAATATCAAGATAAGCATTAGCTTTCCTAAAATATAAACACAAGGTAACATGTTGAAATTTCTGGAAGCTGACAACCAGGATCAAATTCATGTTATCTGGATTCTAGACTTGGTTCTTGTGGATCATATTAAAGACAATTTGAGTATAGGTTTCCACTTCAATGAAAAAATACCCTGAGCAAAAGCAAGATCCAAACCAATTTTAATGGACCAAACCTCTACTAGAACTGATGATGCAAATCTTATATGTTAGGTAAAAGCACATACAAACTTCCCTTGAGAATAGAAAATAATCCCACTAATTACAGCATGACCCATAGTATGTGATTTTTCTCTATTCGTATTACATTTGAAGAATGAAGGTGCATGTTTAAACCAAGCAATAGGAAAAGCAAAAGAGGGGGGACATACTGGGCCGTATTAATTGACAAGACTGGTAGTAGCTACGGAGGCGGTGAGATAAGGTGGACTTGAAAGAGGATAAAGTTATGGGTTTATGCTGAAAATTTTCCTCCTTGTGCGTGAGCAAAAATATCTAAAGAAAAAATGGTTGAAGCTGATTGACTGCGACCTGATACGTAGAGTGTGGAAGAGATTAGTAAATATGGATGCAGATTTAAGGTCAAGCAAGGTCATCGAGTGCCGGAGTTGGAAAAACGCAAGACAATCAGAGTAAATATGTGTATTTCACTTGTCCAACTCACAAGGAGTTCACAGAGGAGTCGGTAATTTATGGTAATGAAAGAGTAAGTCCACCATTGGTAAATCCCTATGAATGAGAAACCATAGGAAAAACTGAAGCTTAGGGGGCAAGATAATTTTCCATAAATATCTCCAAGGAAGTTCTAGAAGGTGTCGGACATATAAGTGGATGTGTAGCCAATGATAAGCCGATATAAGTGTAAAAGTGCCAGTAGAATTAGGCCACCAATATTCCGACGAGTCTTAGGATGGTACATACAGGGTATGAATACGGTGAATAACATTCAACGACAGCCATTGAACTAAAGCGGGTAAGTCCCACTGCCCATTATATATCAAAGTGGTTAGGGGGCATCTAAAATATAAGGAGGAATATGCGGGTAGATGTGATATAAAGAATCCTATAGGATCCAAATATGATTCCTATAGGAAATAGAGCCAGAACGGATAAGGAATGGATTAAAGAAGATACTTTTTTCAGAACCACGAGTCTGTTGCCTTACTATGAGATGCCAACAAATTAGTGTGAAGAAAATATTTATGTTTTATAGTTTTAGTCCAAAGTTTTTCGGTCTCGATAAAAAGTTTCCAAATAAGTTTAATCATGTAAGCTTTATTTAAGGAGTGTAATTTTTTTATGCCTAAACTACCATATTATTTGGGAAGGGTAATCGTAGCGCAAGGGACTGTAGTAATTTTATGATAAAGTTTTGAAGCATTCTAGAAGAACGATTTAAACTTTTTTTTGATAATATAGTAAGAATATGGGAAGAAATCAAATATGAGGACATGTAAAAAGATGGAAGTGAAGTACACACCACGTTAATTAAAGTGGTGCGACCATCATAAGACAAGAAATTATTATACCACGCATGTAAGCGGCGGTCGAGATTCTCAGTAAGATCATAAAACATTTGGCGCTTTACCCGACCCATAATAAGAGGTAAACCAAGATATTTATCCTAGACATGATACCCATGAAGCCCCAGTTGGCGTAAAGTAGCTTGTTTAATGGCACGTAGAATAGAAGGGACGAATGTGACTGTATATTTATCCTTATTAACGGTTTAACCCAAATAACGGTCAAATGTAGTTAAAAGATAATGGAAGTGAGCCACAGAAGCTGTCATGGGTTGGAAGAAAAAAATACAGCCGTTAGTAAAAGCAAGCTCAGGAATAGGGGTCCTTTTCCATAGGGTCGGAGAACCGTCATATATTTTAAAAGACAGTATGAATCTACACGTCGTAAAAGGACATCCAACGCCAAGATAAATAAGTAAGGCGAGAGTGGATCCCCTTGGTGGAGCCCTCGAATTGGGTAAAAAGTGGTCCCCATATGGACATTAATGAGAGTGGTTAACGACATAAAAGAAACACATTCCATGAGATATCGAATCCAAATATGTGGAAACCCATGTTGTTGGAGAACCCATTGGATAAACGACCATTCTATTTGATCGTAGGCTTTAGATAAATGAATTTTAATGGCACAACTACCTTTCGTAGATTTAGATTTATGTATAGTATGTAAAATTTCATAGGCGATTAGAATAATATCTTAAATACGACGAGCGACAATAAATGCATTTTGATAAAGGGACATAAGATACTGAAATATGGGCCGCATGCCAACAATCAGGATCGTAGATATAAGTTTATAAATAACATTACATAAACTTATGGGTTTAAAGTGATTAACTTGAGTAGGGTGGGGAATTTTTGGGATAAAAATGAGAAGGTTCTTATTAAGAGTACTGAGGAGTCAACTAGAGGTGAAAAAAGCTTTAATTAAATTAAGGACGGAGGTTCCCATAATGTCCCAATGGTTTAGGAAAAATTCGCATATCAACCCATCAACTCCCAATCTCTTATTTTTCCCCATAGTACCCAAGTTGTGCCAAATTTCAGTGTCAGTAACAGGTTCGAGTAAATGAGTAACATCGGTAGTTTTAACTTGAACAAAATTATATTCAGACGACAGATAAATGGAGATGGTGATTGTAAAAAGGGTCTCATAGAAATGTTTAAATTGGGCATGAATATCCTGGATAGTAGTATGACATCTAGTGCCAAGATTGAAAATTGCAAGAATCAAATTATTACGTCATTGTTACATGACACAAGCATGGAAAAATTTAGTATTTTGGTCCCTTTCAGAAGAAACTTATTTTTATTCTTATTGCGTTATTACTGGAGTTAAAAGTTCATACAGTGCATAAGTTGTGATTGTAAGTGGTTCTCTCGGGAAACTAACAGGGTATCCAGATTAGTGTTAATACATATTCTGAGGTTATGAATCTCCCGTTTTAATGCAGAAATTGAACTATACATATTCCTCAAAATAGTTTGCTTCCAACACCAAATAAATCTACTAAAGGACTGATCCTAGCGTGAGAAAGAAAAAGCGTGCGGCCACTGGACTGGGATATTCCAGTGGTAGTGTAAGATGTTAGTAAAGGACAAATAGGATGCCCACTCAGAGAAATAAATAAATCGCGCCGGGGGTTTGAAGAGGGAAGGATGGGTATCTAATAATAATGGCAGTGGTCAGACCCATAATTTAGAAGATAAGAAATTCGGGCAGTTGGATACAATGACATCCAACGCTCATTACCAAGACCACGGTAAAGTATCTCTCTAACATGGTGACCTTACACACTATTGGATTTTTAAGGGAAAGTTAGCCCAGTAAACTCTAGATCTTGAATATTTCATGCATGCATCAAATTCTTAAGATGACGTGCACGTGTGGGTTGTAAAGGACGCACCCACCCCCCCATTTTTCATGTTGGCCTAAAATAGCATTAAAATCTCCTAAACCAAGCCAAGGGTGATGGACAGAAGTGTGGATATGTTGAAGGAATTTCCATACTTTATTTTGCTCCGTAGGTTGTAGTGGCATGTAGACAAAAGTTAACTCTGTAAGAGTTGTCTCGGGGTCATGGTGAAGGATCATATGGATGAATATAGGGAAATAATTACATCATGGGAAACAATCAGACCAGCATCCCGAAAAACCCAAATCCCACCCGATTGACCTAAAGTCGAGGAGACAACATAATTTTGGAATGGTAACCGACGAATCTCATAAAGTGATATTCAAGCATCCATGCGAGTGTCTAGGATAACCAATATGCGAGGCTGGTGTGAACGAATAAAGGTCATGAGCTCTGTATAAAAATTTAGCCTGATTGCCACCTAGCATTCCAAAGTAGGATCTTCGTGAGGTGGATTATTAGGTGAGCTCTCCTTAAGTTTCACCCAGATGATGTTTACAAATTTATTTAGGTGGTTGGGGTTGATCGGATGGTACACGTCGTTTGGGAAGGGGTACATGGAATTTGTAAATCAATATTGTGTATGTGAACATCATGTCCTGTTGTTGAACAACTTCTAAAAGTATGTGGTGACTTAGGAGTCGGTAGTGGAATACATTTGGTGATGTGAAGAGGGGATGGAGGAGCAGGTCGTTTAGTCCTCATTAAATAGTACTATTTCTTTCGTGATTAAATTGTTGATTTTAGTGTGAAAGTTGACCCCTAGCGATTAGGCCATCTCGGTTGATGTAGAGAAGGGGGTGAGATAACCTGTTGCTAAGAACTCAACCCCTGGTGGTAGGTATGGTTCTGGACATGAGATGGCGGTTTCCTAGTGTGAGATGTGTGGTATTGGTTGCTCTCGGTGGTTAAGTCCTCCGGGAAGCTATTCTGTAGGGGGGAGTGGAAGTGGTTTACAAGCTGTTTCTAAGACTTCATTATTGGAAAGAAGAGAATATAAAGGTAGTAGTGGAATCTAAGGAAGAGTATGTACTACTGCATGGGGTAATACAAAAGCATGTGGAGTAGGTAACGAAAGAAGGCAATTTAGTCCTTCACAAATAGATGGGCATGTGTCCTTAATAGGAGATGGTGGGCTACTTGTGGTGGAGACTTCATTCTCCTACGAGGTAGTGATTAGGGAGGAAACCAAAGGTTGTACTGTACGGTCAGACATGCATGTATCGTTGGAGGGGGAATAGTAGATGGGTTGGTGGGTACCTTATTTCCTTATGTGCAGAGTGCACATCATTTTGTCGATGAGAAGTTGATTGTAGCACATCATATTTGGGTTTCCAAATATGTTTCTTATGGATTGGGCCTCAGGCCGATCATTTTTAGGCTCAAGTATATTTGGGTCAAAACAATCAGTAGATCGACTGGATTTATACATGGTGTCATTCTTCTAGGCACGAGACCGAAAGTGGGGAGGACGAAGTGTAACAATACACGATTGTTATTCCATATGTTTGGTCAGAATTATGGGTGGAGGTAGATTTCTTGCGAGGACAGTTGTGAAGATTATGGCCAATAATCCCACATGAAATACAAATCTCAGTTTTTAATTCATACACCAAAGAATGGAGGATGTGACCAATCTTGATTTTTTATTGAAGTAGTTTTGGAATGTTAAATTCCACATAAGTTTGAGAATAGCTAGAACGCCTCACTGACTCAGTGTGGATATCAATTTTGAGTGGTTTTCCCATAGACGCTTCTATACGATGTAAGATACTCATATCACATTTCCACCGACAATTCATGTATTTGAAACCATAAAATCATATTATTAATAGTAGCGGTAAACGAACAAAAATTCTTTTGCCATCTTTGAACTGATAGATGATAACCCTCTAAAAACAATGAACCTACAGAAATAACTGACGTGTAATCTTTTAGGGAAGAAAATTTTTCGAGGAAAAAATTATTTTCCAAATCCGTAATAAAAAATCTATCTTTTAATTTCCACAATTGTGATAGGTGAAGAGCAAGTCTTTGGAAAGATAAAAACTTACTCAGTAATTTAATAATGAGTGAAGATCGCCATTTTTACCTGAGAATTTGGAGATCCTAGTTTAAAATAGGCACAGTAGGAATATTGTCCATATACGTTTCCTCTTACAAGTCTTTGTCATAGGAATCGTAATCATTGATGATTGGATCCGTTTCCCAAGAAGGGAATACAACGTGTGTCTATTTGGGTGGTGCTTGAGTCTGAGTTTGGTTTTTAGTTAATCCAGACATGGTGGAAACTTGGTATATGGAAGGGAAATTAATCAATTTGTCCTTGTGCATCGGTAGAGTAGCGGGGTTAAACCGGGTGGCGTTTTACTGTTAGGTGGATTCAACTACAGGTGTTGTCGGAGTGGAGTGAGGTAGGGTGGGTATGGGGTTAGGCAATTTAGGCGATGGAAGAAGCAAAAGGAGAGAGAAGGATGGGTCTGGGTGAATACCCATGTCGTTCGTTCGTATATAGGGATTTTCATTTGAAAAAAAAGTCTTGAAATTTTAGAAGGCGCTTCTTAAGTGTAAAAATTTTAGAGGTACAAACAAAAATTTCAAAATATCAAAGGTTTATCCCCCCCACCCACATCCCACTCAAAAGACTCCTTTTGCAAAAAAAAAATTATATTTTAATTTTTAAAAATAATGGGGCAAAAATGTAACTTCAAAATGTAACACGTGTGAGATGGGTGCCTCTTCTTCAACATTACCAATGAGTTAGGGGATTGATACCCCATCTGCGATCTTACTCCGTATAGTGAAACACCCGGTCATCAGGTATGAGAACACCTGAAGAAAAATAGGGAAATTTGCCTCCTAATTTTGTTTATTTATTTTAAAAAATTTAGTTTTTAGGAGGGAGGGAGAGGGGCTGATTTGATAAATAGGTCATTGGAGAAAGATATTGGACCACCATTATATTACTATTCTCATGTTATCCTCTTAATTAAACCCCTTATCTATTTTCAGGCAACATGTTTTCATTCATCAATTATATGATTTGATAAACTCACAAATAATTTAGTTTAATTAAGAAATTCTTTGACTAAACTACAAATAATTTGACCAAACTATAGATACGTTTGACAAAATTACATATACTTTTCCCAAAAACATTGAGACTTTTATAGGTATTTTTTAATAAAATTAAATATATGGTTTTTAGAATAAAAATATTGTTATTACAAAAATTAAAAAATCATATGTCGTTTTCTCATATCAAACCAAATAACAATCATTCAAACTATTTTTTAAAGTTCTCTTATTTCCTTAAATCTACAGATGTGAAAATTGTGAAATCGTTATTAAGAACGACATAATATTAATCAAGAATACATTAATTTGATTAAACTCTAGCATGCAATTTGACATTGTGGTATGGTCTATTACTACTCTAAATGGAAGAATACACCAATTAAAATTTTACTTTTCTAAATATAATCGATGATAAAACAACGAGTACAACCCAAAAGTTCGGTGATAATATTTACAAATGATTCAATCAACACATCAACTTTAAACTTCATTAATCATTTGAAATATAAATCATGCCAAATAGTAAATCACACTTAAAAACCGATTGTACAAGTAAAAAACCCAATAATGGAAAAAACCTCATCCCAATGTAACAATTTCACTAAAAACTTGATAAAGATTTACAGAGGGAATAAACGTCTTAAGATCACACACCGAGCTAACTCACAACTCACTATTTTTTCCACCAATTCCTCACGAGCTAGAGACCTTTGTAACGTCGATGATAATCCTAACACATTTATGTTATCTTCAGACGATCAACAATGTTGCATTGAGCCTAATCGATAGTTGTCTTGATTTCACTTTTGATGAAACCCGAAAAACCAACACGATCACAAAATCTCCCAAGGATTATATGCCATAAGTTTAACAAGATTATGATGAAAAAATTGTTTAGAAGTTTCTTAAAATTCACTTTTCCTTATTTGATATTTATCAACTTAACATAAGGTTGATCAAGTAGAAAAAATAGAAATAAGTAAAAGGAAAAACAGTGATGAACTAGTATTCTTTCCCTAAAAAGGTTTTAGGTTCTGAAAAATGAAGAACATAAAAACTCTAGAATTCTCTTGAAAATATCTTAGGCCCTACGAAAGTGAAATGCCAAATGGGGTATATAACCAAGAAACCTATGCTCCCCCTTGCCTTAACAAGGAATAAATGAGTAGGTTAAAACATCTCATTAGCAAACGTGTTTTGTGAAAATATCTAAAAAGGATATTTATTTCATAGATAAAGTAGATATGTTAAAAGCCTTAGTTAAACATTCACTACAATGAATTAAACTTCATTGGAGCCAGATCTCAACAAAGTCCCGAGATCCACAAAAGATTTATACCAGACAAGAGATGTAAGTTAGATAACTCACGGTCAACAATCTTACTAAATTTCCTAACCTTGGCCTAGCTAGATCAAAACTAGAAGAACGATGGTAATATGATGGACATTATAAATGCCCAAGGAGTGCTCGACACAGCCTCTGCATTCATTAGAGGAACGAGCACTTGGGTGATAGGGGATATAAAGTCCAAGAAAGTACACCCCCAAACTTTTTATGTAGGGAGAAAAGCAAAACTCATGAACATTGTCTAAAAGTTAGTTGAGAGCAGCCTTTGGTGCTTTCCTATGCCAGCTAGAAATATGAGCAATACTACTAGACAATGAAATAGGCTCTAGAGCAAATCTAGGTAACCTCTCGTAAAGAAATCCCATCAAAATAAGAAAAACATTGGAAAAATTTTAAATGCCATAATGACCATTGTAAGGGCAAATTTTTCATCATTACGCCTAGTTTCTAGAACTTGTCAATAAAGTCTAGTTTACATTGAGTATGGCGTATCCTTTTACATCCGCCAAGGCAATTCAAGTTCACAAGTTCAAGAAGACGGATACGAACATCAAGCACCTTAAACATTTTCTATAACTAGATGTAATTTTAGTAAACAACATTGTTCTGAGTTTACTATAGGTGGAGTTTTAAAGTGTCTTTCAGATCGTTCAAATGAGATCTCCATCTCATTGGAACGACTTTATAAGGTCGTTAGATGTATGCTTTAAATGTACATCAAGCGAGAGCTTACTATTTTAGTTTTTTAAGGTCATTTATTAGGTCGTTAGATGGTCACTTCTAACAAGATTTTCATCTCATTCAATGATCTATCTAACTCGTTTGAATGACATTATGCTACCTCAAAATTTGTGTTTGCATATAAATACCTTTTCGTGAAGATTTTTCTTTAAGACTTTTGATTTACAAAATTTACAAAACAACTGCAAATAGTCTTCACTTTTTATCAGGGCAAAACATCTTTTGATTCACATAATCAATCCCAAATATTTTTGTGAATCATCTTTGGAACTTAAACACTTCTATATTGAAGTTATTCTTGTAGACTTCTTTCTTCACTACTGATCCTGTGGTACTTGAGGGTATTAACTGCTGAAAGAGGAGGACTGAGGTTCTTGTGGTTATCGAGGGAATCATTATTAATTAAAGGCTGCAGTCTTTATGAGTTCTTATGGGAATTCATTATTGTATGTGTCTATAGTGTTATAAGTTGTGATTTGAAAACTTTATTGAAATAAAAGGTTTTGTCCTGCGGGAGTTGTCTTGAAATTGTTTGTTTCTTTACATGCTTATTTTGAATCACCTAGTTACATGTTTTAGGGTTTAATAAGAATTGGAATTTATTCGTGGGCTTGACATCTAAATTAAATAAGTTTACTCTATCATAAGATTACACACACTCTCAAATTGGTATCAGATCTTGTTGCACAAATTTACCGTGTGATCCTTTTTCCATAAAATATTTCTGAGATATCAGTTGTTTTGAAAATCGCAAATTTTCTGATGGATAACTTTTATAATCAGATGCCTATCTTTGATGGAATAAATTATTCATATTGGAAATCCCTTATGGTTATTGTTTAAAAGTAAATAGTATGGCTTGTGTGTGTAAGAGGGTGGACTCCTTCCACTGTCACCATTGGTAATGTCACGAATCCCAAACCCATTTCTGATTAGGATGATAATGAGTTTAAGTGGAGTACTTATAACTCTTGCGAACTTTGTGTTATTTTTGGAGCTATCACCCTTGACGAGTTTCACTGCATCATGACATGCACTACATCTAAGGAAGCATGGGAAATCCTCCAGTTGACACATTAGGTTACCCTCTAGGCTTCAAAATATGATCGCTCAATTTAAGACTATCATTATTGTTGATAGAAAAATCATCCGCCTACATGGACGAATCAGAAATAGACACTTGTCTCCTTATGAGGCAACAATCCTTATCAGCGGCCACTTAATCAACCCTGAAGATAGTTTCTCGATAGGCAAGCAGACCAACATGACGAATGCAGACCATCTAAGTAAATAAACAGTCACCACATGGGGGAAACAACTAAGGGTCTTTCCACACGTGGTCTAGACTATCAACCATCACATTCATTATGTACAGGTTTAAATGCTTGAATATATAAAGGCATTCTAACCCTTGATCTTCAGATCACTATAAATGCATTGTTTTCCTTTCACAAAAGGCAAGATAGAATGGATTATAGAATATTCTTCTTAACAAGAGCACCTAGCTTTCTGTAATCACTCAAATGAATACAATAACAGTGGATGTAGGCTTTCTTACATAGTAGAACCACTTTAAAAACCCTTTGCCTCTTGTGTGAATATTTCATTACAATATTATATTTTATCTGTGATTAGAAAATTTGATCTAGTCCATTTTTTTACATCAATAACTATGCTATAGTTCCAGATTGTTGATGAATTTAATGCTAGGTTATCGGACATTGTTAATAAAAGTTTTAATTTGAATGATAAAATTGATAATTCAAGAGTTGTGAAAAATATTTTGTGGTCATTCCCGTCCTAATTTATTCCTAAGGTCATCTTGCTTAACTCTTTAAGGGTCTTAGACACTATTAGGTTAGAAGAACTCATAGGAGACCTTCAAACTTATGAGATTGATATTTTTCCCAAAAGCATTAATCTTAAGGATATAAGGATAGCTTTAAAAGATTCAAGTTAAGAAAAAGAAAAAAAAATTATCTGAGTCTGAATCTGAGGGTGAGGTTGATTTAGATGATTTGGTCTTATTTGCGAAAATTTTAAAAAGTTCCTCAAAATTTTCAAAAATATTTCTTCCAATAAAAATATTTTTGAGATCGTGTTAGATGATTCATGGGGAGAATCACCACATGAAAATTGTATTGCTTTCATGGATAATCATGTGATCACATCTAGTTTGTGTCATAACAATGAGGACGCTTATAAATGTTAGAGCGTCGATGATGTTTTGAGCCATTTGAGTGAGTGTGAGAATGAAATTACAAGTTAGGGTAAAGGTTATCTCCAAAAATCTTTTAGTGATTTGTACACCGAGGTTGAGGATGAAAAAGATGAATAAGGATTTATATCTTAGGATGTTAGATTTGGAGAGAGAGAGAGATAGAAGTTTTGAGGGTATATGAGGCGTCAACGAGTCAACTAGAGAAGGTGAGAGTTTCTCTGTGTGAGTTGTTGATTGTCTTAGCTGGAAAAAGAGTGAATTGACCAACACCATGGCTAGTCTTATGAGATATCTTAATCTTCATTGGATCCTCATGAGAAACTTAAATCTCGTGTATCCCAACTCAAGAGAGATCTCGAACATGCCCGAGAGGTTAAGGTCACTATAGATGATACATCTAATAAGGTTGAAAAATGCTCATCGGTCCAGCTTTGGGTAATGTTAAGAGAATAAGAATAGGTTATGACAGTACATCCACTTCCTATATTGCACCCGAGACGGTTCTTTAATTTGTAATAGATCCATATAGCTCTCAACCTAACCCACCTAGGCGTTCGTTTCCCCGTAGGAGAGCGGTCCTAGACGTTTTAAGAGAGGTGTTCCTAGTCCCATTTATGTTTGTTCCCATTGAAAGAAAAGAGGACACATTAGGGAATTTTTCTTTAAGTTGGGTAGTGTGTCCCATATGTATTTACCTCGTTATGATACTACATGTGTTCCCATATGCTCTCCCACACATGTTACTCCGTATGCTCCCGCACATCATATAAGAGATTTTGAGCACTTTCCAGAGCAAGATAAATATTTGGTCAAAACCTCACATGATCTGATGGATGTTTTTCGTAGGATGTCACCTCCTTTAGAGAACACCTCCGGACCTAATGATTGAGGTTTAAACTTATTTTCTATCATAGATTGATTTCCATGCTTATATAATTCATGCTTATTGCTAGTGTGGGGGAAAAAATATGCCTACAAAATAGCATGATACGTGGCGAGCACCCCGATCAAGACGACGAGCAATAAATGCTCCAATAAGATAGGGACGACTAAAGTCCTTGATAAACTAGAAGATCGAGGAGCAGTATCTGATTGGAATAATACTCCACGAAGATAGGATTCATCCATATTTGTTACTCATCCATATATATAACCCTAATGTAACCCCTAACTCTATATAAAGGGGACACCCCCATTGTGAAAGGGGGCTTTGAAGCTAGAGAATGACATTCATGTAAAACTCTCTCATCATTCTAATGGAACACAACAACAGCCCGATGGACGTAGGCCATTCATGGTAGAACCACGTAAATCTTTGCCTCTCCTTTATTTATTATTGTGCATACATTGTGGTATATAGTCACCCCCCATATCCCAGATTTTTTTGACACCGCAATTGGCACCGTCTGTGGGAAACAACACGAAAAGTCTTTCCTTCCTGTTTACGAGATGGAGATTTACGTTTCGACCTCATTGTGTACATGCACGATAATCAAGAGCTAAGTTTACTTTTTTATATCTCCGTATGAATGATTATATATTTTGTATAAACATCATTTTATTGATGCACGATTCTTTGCACATTTGTATTCATTCTGTGTAAAAAAAAATTATGCATCTGTGCACAACAAATTTGATTATAGGCAATTTTCATTGTTTATCCCAGACAAAATTCATTATCGAAGATGTCTATGAAGACTCTCCAAATATATGGACTCTAGAGACTCCTAACCAAACACGTTTGGTTATTGGGTTACGTGGTATCTTATTTCCCATATTTTTTTGGCAGGAGATACCATAATAACTTTTCTCTTTCATTATGGATGATCTCTACACCTTCAAAGAATGTTTCTAAGGATGTTATTTTGACAGATATGTTTTCACATATTTTGGCACACAATCACTAAGGGATCAACATTCTCAGAGAAGACTCTCTCTCCTCACATTTCTTATGATTGTTATCCTTTTGAAGAGAGAAATTCAGTACAAAAATTCCTGTCAGAGCGTAGAAAAAAGATCCAAACTCCGATGATTAAGCATAGAAGAGACAACCGTGAAATTTTGAATCCCAACAGGACTCCTTCCACTAGCACAGGGGTAGAGAGGATTTGTTCACAAATCCACCGTGGCCTGGGTAACGTTACAAAAAAATCAGTTGGATTTCCCTCCGATTTTCCCTACGGTCACCGCCAACCAACCTCCAGGGTTATGGGCGATCAGTACCCCTTCGTTCATCTTTTCAACACCACTGACCTGGTACCCAGCGCTGCTCTCCAGTCGGCCTGTGACCTCCGGCCATATCCTTCGATCACCTTCAATCTATGATCAAGGATAACCATTTCGTGTCGACCAACAACCTACTTTTATTTCTTAGCTGACCTACCTGCGCCCCACAGTGACGAGCTCAGCGAATAAGATCTATTTGGGGCTGGTCTTATTCGAAAAAATCTTCCTTCTGGTCGTCGACAACCACTATGCCACAGTAATGAGACAGCAGGGCGAATAGTATGGCGTGCTCGGAGACAGTGATGAGGTCAAAAAACAGCCTAATGATCCCAACGAATAGTTTGGCATGCTCGAAGGGAGCTCTCCACTGGACGAACAGTTTGGCACACTCGGAGGGATCTTGGCGAACAGTTTGGCACGCTTGGAGGGAGCTCGACGAATAGTTGGGCATGCTCGGAAGGACCTCGGTGAAAAGTTTAGTGAACCGTTTGGCATGCTCAGCACGCCTTGTGTGTTTTAATTGACACATTTTAAATGTATTTGGGGTACAAGTCCACCTGGGTTTTAGAACTCCTTAACTTGCTCAAAATCAACATTTAACCTTTTCTTTTTGTAGAACATTACGGTGGAAACACATTTTTGAAACTTATAATTGGATATCTGCTTGGAGTCCAAATATTTTTGCAAAAATTCTAAATCATACCTATGTCATACATTTGAGGTATATTTGACTAATTTTTGCATTGATCGGTTCTCTCTAAAAAAATTTAAGGGACCATATGACAAAATTACAATTGTTACAATGATTTTAGTTTGCACTTTTTTATGCGACCTTATTACAAATTATTTTGCTCACATAAATAAGTGGGATGCGGTTATAAAGCACTCATGTCATTTATTCGAACATTTTAATTTTCAATATTGTCATTCAGCTACAACAATTTAATCTCACAAGAAGGAGATTATTGGTTATTTATCTTAACCCCGACGGATACTCGGACATGGTTATTGATGATGCTGGGATTTAGCACCACCAGGTAAGTGATAGTGAGCTCAAACAGTAGTAGCCATGGCAGTCATAGAGATGTATAAGTGTATAGGCATGTGTGTAGAAGGGGATGAGTATAAGAAGAAATAAGACAATGATGTATAGTGGTTCAGCCAATTTGGCCTACATCCACTGTGAGTGTGTGATCCACTAAGTATGGGCACTAATGGCCTTGGATACAATGCACATAACCCTCTCTCCCTCTCTACTGTATGTGTACAAGTAGAGTTTTAGCTAGGGCTACTGTTCATGGATCGATCCCCTGTAGGGTTGTAGGTGATAAGTATATATAGGTCTTGGGGGGTGTAGTGTACCCCCAAGTAAGCATGGTGCATGTGAATGATGATCCAACCAATCCCCTGTTGACACCTGTAGATGCCAAATGATGACATAATATTCCCTCACGTGAGGGTGTGATTCGGTTATAACGGTCTGCCACGTGTCATATGAGCCTGACGCGCACTGTTCCACGCGTGTCCCAAGCCACGCGCTGTCATGATGTCACCCTCGGCCTATGAGCCGAGGCCGAGGGCAAAGTTTTTTTCCGGTAGAGAGTCTGGCTTGATTCTGGCCTCGTACTATCGTACCCTCGTAGGGTCGTCCGGAGCCTGGGGAAGGGTCGGCCCCTCGTAGGGTCGTCTAGAGCCTGGTGGAGGGTCGGCCCCTCGTAGGGTCGTCTGGACCTGGTGGTGGCCAGCTGGGGCCTGGTGAAGGGTCGGCCCCTCGTAGGGTCGTCCGTATAGGAGGTAATCCTCATCCAGGCTGAGGGTATAAACGGGTATATCAATCACCCCCCAGCCCTTAGCCATAGGTGCTGCTGAGATGGCTGAGGGATAATGTTTTAAATGAGATGCATGCATGATCAGTTAGGTGAGTGACACATGGGCAGGTACTCATTGCTATTCAAGTTCCCAAGGCAGGGCGGCCGCACACTTGCATGGGGCTCTGTGCCCTGATTATACCCTTCTTGGCAAATGTGCCCATTTATTACCAAGGTATTTAAGAGTTTTTAAACTCTCTCTCTCCACAGCTTCTTCTTCTTCGCGCCTAAGTTTACTCTCTCTCTAGAACCAGTCGCCATTTGCAGCCTTCAATCCTTCAGGCCTCGCATCGCTCTTGTTCTCTCCTCATCAGGTAACCTTTTTCTCCCCGCGCCTTCTTTTGTCTTCATTTCTGTGTATTTTTTAGGTTCGTAGGTCGGCACTTTCTTAGAGTTCCCCCATAGCCTTTTTCGGTGTCTTCTCCGGTTGTTAGTTCTTGAACGTTCTTGACGAAAACTTTTTAGTTCTTTGGTTTAATCCAGAAGTCAAACCTGGTCAATCCCCCAAGTGTTTGTAGTTGAATTAGCCAAGTCTACTGTAATTTCTCCAAGTGTAGGGTCTTCCCTTTAATGCTTAGGAGGCTTTACAACTTAGTGTCTGAATTCCCATCTTTGAGAGAGAAACTATTTACCGAGATCAGACGAATAGAGGAAGAGGAAGAGAGGAGACGAGGGGCCGACCCCAATTGGGTACGACCCATCTTTCCCATTCCTCTTGCCACCATAAGACCATCTGAACCCTCTGAGTCTTGTGGGTCGTCATCTCGTCTGGCCGATACTCCCAAACTAAGTGAAATGGACGAGAGAGCCTCCTCTCCAACTGGTGCTGGAACGTCGGGTAGAAGGGACACGTCTGACCTTAGCCCTCCCCGTGAGACCGAGGGTACGATCCCCTCTGAGGCCGTCCCAGTGACAACCCTATCCCCCAATGAAAGCTAGGTCAGACCCCGGACTTAGCCTGGAGGAAAGGGATATTATTGAGTATCTGAGGGGACAAGGGAGAGGGGGTGAGATCCCAAAGTTTGAAGATTTGATGACCCCTCGGTACCTCAAAGAAGGTGGTCTGAGGGTCGGCCCTCTGACGGAACTATATAAGTTATACAGCACGTTTTCCATTCTTTACTTTTTTGAAGTGTTTCCTGTTTATCTCTGTATTTTTCTGATGCATGGTACCCTTTTCAGGTCGTCCTGTAGGTGTGTCAGATTACCTCTGGGAAATGACTGCTCCAAGCCTACTCGCTGGTTTGTCAAAGAAGAAGGGGAAGGAGCCTCAGCAAGCTCCAAAGAAGACGAGGGCCTCAGGGCCGATGTTTGTTGAGCCGACAGCTGATAGCCACAAAAGGAAGGAGCCTGAGGCTCCAGTTGAGCATCGGCCTGACCCTAAGACAAGGGCCAGGGTCGAGGCCTCTGAGGGGGCAACCTCTTCATCGAGCATGGGGGCCTTTTGGTCTCAAAATCTGGCCCATCTGAGGGCCGACCCCTCGTCGCTGATCATAAACTTGAGGGCAGCCAAGGCCTCGATGTTCTCTGCACCGTCGACCTCTGACTTCGAGTTCTTGGCGAAGATGCCCCCTGCCAAAGTGTACGACTATGGTCTGCACTCCCTTGCTCAAGTATTGGTCTTGACCTTTTAAATTTATTTTTACTAACTGTTACCTCAGCCCATCTTGATGTTTGTTCATTTTTTCTTGCAGTCTGTTTGTGCCTTTACCTCTGCGACAAAATGGATGGCTGAGAATCAAGAGAAATTCCATGAAGTCGAGAGGTCCATCCAGCACGAGGCCGACCTGCAAGCTGACTTGGCGACTGCAAAGGCTGAGTTAGAGAGTGCTAGGGCTGAGCACGCAAAGCTTTTGGACCAACTGACGAAGCAGCACGACGAGGACATCAAGGCCAAGGACTTGTTGATCAAGGACAAGGACTTGTTGATCAAGGACAAGGACGAGGCCTTAACCAATATGGAGGCCAAGCACAAGACTGACCTTGAAGCAGCTGTCCAGAAAGCCGAGGTTGATGCTGTTGAGGCTTACAAGGTCTCTGACGAATTCCAAGGCTTCGTCCTTGAATATCTTGAGAGGGGAATTAGGACGGCCTGTCGGTGGGTCGTCCTAAAGTTTGCCGACACAGTATCATCCATCCTCCCTTCTCTTGAGGTGGTTCAGCTGGATGATCCCTTGATTGCTGAGGCCCTGTCGCAAGTGGAGTCCCAAGTTCATGTTGAGGGGGTCGTCACGTCTGAGGATCGGCCAGTCATGATTGCTGAAGAGACCCCATTGGTTGATGTTGAGGCTCTGCCTTCTGATATCGCCCCTTCGGGTGGCCGTCTGTGGCCCATACCCTCATTTTTGTATTATTTTTCTAAATATTGTAAAACACTTGGACGCTTTATATTAATACCATCGTCTCTTCCTTCTACCATTGCTGTCTTCCTTATTTCCTTCTTTTATGGTTTGCTCCTTGTTGATGATGATGCTACTAACCCTTCCCTCGTCTTTTTTGAGGACCAGTGTGGGGTCTTCCCCTCATCTGGCCTCATTATAGCCGAGGGTTCAATGAACCAATTTAATGGTTTTAAATAAAACCTACCCTCGTCTTTCTTGAGAACAGCGGTGGGGTCGCCCCCTCCACTGGTCCTCATTTTAGCCGAGGGTTCAATTAACCAAATTAATGATTTTTATGTAGTCTTCCCTCGTCTTTTTTGAGAACAGTGGAGGGGTCGTCCCCTCCACTGGTCCTCATTATAGCCGAGGGTTCAACTAACCAAATTAATGATTTTAATGAAGTCTACCCTCGTCTTTTTTGAGAACAGTGGAGGGGTCGTCCCCTCCATTGGTCCTCATTATAGCCGAGGGTTCAACTAACCAAATTAATGGTTTTAATGAAGTCTACCCTCGTCTTTTTTGAGAACAGTGGAGGGGTCGTCCCCTCCATTGGTCCTCATTATAGCCGAGGGTTCAACTAACCAAATTAATGGTTTTAAATAAAGTCTACCCTCGTCTTTTTTTGAGAACAGTGGTGGGGTCTTCCCCTCTACTGGTCCTCATTATAGACGAGGGTTCAAGTAACCAAATTAATGGTTTTAAATAAAGTCTTCCCTCGTCTTTCTTGAGGACAGTGGTGGGGTCGTCCCCTCCACTGGTCCCCATTATAGCCGAGGGTTCAACTAACCAAATTACTGGTTTTAAATAAAGTCTACCCTCGTCTTTTTTTGAGAACAGTGGTGGGGTCGTCCCCTCTACTGGTCCTCATTATAGCCGAGGGTTCAAGTAACCAAATTAATGGTTTTAAATAAAGTCTTCCCTCGTCTTTCTTGAGGACAGTGGTGGGGTCGTCCCCTCCACTGGTCCCCATTATAGCCGAGGGATTCACTTACCAATTTAATGGATTTTAAAGTCTTCCCTATTCTTTCTTGAGGACAGTGGTGGGGTCGTCCCCTCCACTGGTCCCCATTATAGCCGAGGGATCAACTTTCCAATTTAATGGTTTTCAACAAAGTCTTCCCTCGTCTTTCTTGAGGACAGTGGTGGGGTCGTCCCCTCCACTGGTCCCCATTATAGCCGAGGGATTCACTTACCAATTTAATGGATTTTAAAGTCTTCCCTCTTATTTCTTGAGGACAATGGTGGGGTCGTCCCCTCCACTGGTCCCCATTATAGCCGAGGGATCAACTTTCCAATTTAATGGTTTTCAACAAAGTCTACCCTCGTCTTTTTTGAGAACAGTGGAGGGGTCGTCCCCTCCACTGGTCCTCATTATAGCCGAGGGTTCAACTAACCAAATTAATGATTTTTATGTAGTCTACCCTCGTCTTTTTTTTAGAACAGTGGAGGGGTCGTCCCCTCCACTGGTCCTCATTATGGCCGAGGGATCCACTTACCAAATTAATGGTTTTTTGTAGATGTTTCCACGCATACTGTAACTGACAACTATAGGGTGAGGGGAATCATATTTCTCATTAATTTTCCAAAGTGTCCTGCTGGAGCAACTCCTATTACAACTATGGTCTATAAAGACCTTACAACACTACTGGTAGTATTTCTTCAAATGATCTGCATTCCAGGGGTTGGAAAAAGGTTCCCCTTCTAGGTTTTCTAGTCTATATGTCCCAGGGACAACTTCATCGATGACCCTGTAGGGGCCGTGCCAATTAGGATGGAGTTTGTTGGGCTTTTGCCAAGTCTTCTTGAGAACCAAGTCTCCTACTGCGATAGGTCTCTGTTTCACCCTCTGATTGTAAAACCTTGCGGTCCTCTGCTGGTAGGAAGCATGCCTTATCTCAGCATCCTCCCTTCTTTCCTCAATCAAGTCCAGGTCAAGTCTCCTCTCTTCCGTATTTCCCTGGGGGTCGTACATTTGGACCCTATGAGTGGGAAACTCGACTTCGGTGGGGATGACTGCTTCTGATCCATAAGCTAACATGAATGGGGTCTCCCCAGTAGAGGTCCTTACTGTCGTCCTGTACGGCCACAACACTGCATATAACTCCTCGACCCATCTTCCTTTTTCCTCTTCAAGCCTCTTCTTAATCCCATCTAGGATTGTCCTGTTCGTAACTTCGGTTTGCACATTGGCCTGAGGTCGGCCTGGGGTGGAGAAAAATTATGTGATACTTACCCTCTCACAGTACTTCTGCAGAGAGGCATTCTTGAACTGAGTCCCGTTATCCGAGATGAGGGTGTTGGGTAGACCATATCTGCATATCACATTCTTCCAGATGAACTGGAAGGTCTTCTGCTCTGTGATCGTGACCATTGGTTCGGCCTCTACCCACTTTAAAAAGTAGTCAATTGCTACGATGAGGAATCGATAGTTATTGACTGCCCTCGGTAAGGGTCCTACCAGGTCAATCCCCCACACTGCAAACGGCCATGGGGATGTAATGGAGGTAAGAGGCTGATGAGGTTGGTGAGGGATGGTAGCAAATCTTTGGCATTTATCACACTTCTTAACATATGCAGCAGCATCTTTCCCCAAGGTCGGCCACCAGTAGCCTTGGGTGATCACCCTCTTTGCCAAGGATCTACCCCCAATGTGGCTTGAGCACGACCCTTCATGCACATCTTGCAAAATAGAAGGGACTTCTGAGGGATGCACACACCTAAGTAAGGGGAGCAGAAACCCCTTTTTGTACAGTGTGTCTCCGATGACAGTGAACTTTGCAGCCCTGTATCTCATCTTCTTCCTCTCTTGGCTTGCTTCTGGCATCTCTCCCCCTTTAATATATCTGATCAGAGGATCCATCCATGAAGGTTCTTGAGAAACATTCATGCAAATGCCAAGTGTTCCATCGACGTCTTCGATAGTTGGTCGAAGAAAGATTTCTACCGGGACTGTCCTCCTTATGTCTGTCCTAGTAGCTGAGGCCAACCTTGCAAGGGCGTCAGCACGGCCATTGTCGAGCCTAGGTATCCTCTTGAATTTCACTTCTTTAAATTTTCTCAGCAATGACCTCACCTTCTCAAGATACCTAGCCATCCTCTCGTCTTTGGCCTCATAGGCTCCTAGTATCTGATTCACCACCAGCCTTGAATCACTGTGAACCAAAAGTTGGCCGACACTAAGAGATTTGGCCAAGGAATGGCCAGCTATCAAGGCCTCATACTCAGCCTCATTGTTGGAGGCTTTGAAATTGAACCTCAAGGCGTACTCGATGTCTGTGCCGTCGGGTGCTGATACTATCAATCCAGCTCCGCTCCCGCTTTCGCAAGAGGACCCGTCGACGAAGAGACTCCACACAGCATGTTTCTCCAAGAAATTTCCCTCGATGAGTGACCCTCGTCTAAAAAGGTATCTTCCCTCTTCATTCTCAACCACCTTTCTTCTAGCGGTGCTTGTCTCAGCCTTATCTGTAGGAGGGTCGGTGAGCCTACCTTGCTGGGTATCTGTCTGGCTTAGACCCTCACCCTCGGCCTCGTCACTCTCCCAAGTAAATTCAGCCACGAAATCTGCCAATGCCTGCCCCTTAATGGCTGTCTTAGGCTGATACACAATATCGAACTCCCCCAGCTCTATAGCCCAGGTCATTAGCCTTCCTGATTTTTCAGGCTTGTGTAGGACCTGCCTAAGAGGAGAGTCAGTAAGGATGACCATAGTATGGGACTGGAAGTACGGTTTCATCTCCTTGAGGCATGGATCAAGGCGTAGGCCAACTTTTCCATCCTCGGGTATCTTTGCTCTGCCCCCTGGAGTGCCTTGCTGTTAAAATATACAGGCTTCTGTATACCGTCCTCGTCTCTCAGGATGGCTGCGCTGATGGCAGACTCTGAGACGGCGAGGTACACGTAAAGTCGTTCACCTTGCACGGGTCGTGACAGCAGCAAGGGAGACCCTAAGTATGATTTTAGCTCCTTGAAAGCCTCATCACACTCTTCACTCCATTCAAAGGCCTTCCTGAGGATCTTGAAGAATGGTAGACACCTGTCTGTGGCCCTTGACACAAATCTATTCAGGACAGCCACTCTTCCTGTGAGCCTCTGAACGTCTTTAATGGACTTGGGGGTCTTCATCTCAATAAGGGCCTTTATCTTTTCAGGATTGGCCTCGATGCCTCTTTGGTTGACAATGAACCCCAGGAACTTCCCCGCTCTGACCCCGAAGACACATTTGGCCGGGTTAAGCTTCATCTAGTACTTGTCCATCATATTGAAGGTCCTCTCCAGGTCTGCCACATGATCCTCTGCCTTCAGACTCTTAGTCAGCATGTCATCCACGTAGACCTCCATAGACTTCCCAATTTGATCTTCAAACATTTTGTTTACGAGGCGCTGGTACGTTGCCCCTACATTTTTAGGCCAAAGGGCATGACCCTATAACAGTATGTCCCCTTATCAGTGATGAAGGCGGTCCTCTCGGAGTCTTCAGGGTTCATGAAAATCTCGTTATACCCTGAGTAGGCATCCATGAAACTCATGAGCTCATGGCCTGCGGTAGCGTCTACTCTCTGGTCGATGCGGGGGAGAGGGAAGCTGTCTTTGGGACAATGCTTGTTGAGGTCTGTGAAGTCCATGCACATTCTCCACTTGCCGTTGGCCTTTGGGACAATGACTGCATTGGACAGCCATTCAGGGTAGATGACCTCTCTGATAAATTCAGCGTCTTCTAATTTTTTGACCTCGTCCCTGATGACCTCATATTTTTCTCTGGAGTAAATTCTCCTCTTCTGCTTCACCGTCTTCACTCCCTCTACCATATTGAGCTTGTGGCACATGATTTCAGGGTCAATCCCTGGCATATCTACATGACTCCAGGCGAAGACGCTTCGCCTTCTCCTCAGCAGTTTAATGAGGTCTTCCTTGATGTTGGGCTTCAGAGACTTTCCTACTTGGACGGTTTTTTCCGTGTCATCCTCATCGAGGATGATGGATTCTACTTCTTCCGCAGCCTCTCATTTTTTCAGCTTCATTTCATCTCTGGGGTCTAGGGTATCAATATTGTAAGTGGTTGTAACCCTCTTGTGTGCCTCCCTTTCTTCAGCGGAGTTGTAGTAACACTCTCATGCCGTCATCTGGTCTCCCTGAACTTCCCCTACCCCGTAATGGGTAGGAAATTTGATCATCTGGTGGACCGTAGACGGCACGGCTTCAAACCCCTTGAGGGCCACACGCCCCAGTATGATGTTGTAGGCGTAGAACACCTGCTCGTCCATCACAAAGAAACTGACCTTCTTTGTGAGCCATCTCGGCCACTCGTCCCCCATCCTCACATCGGCCTCATATACCCCAAGGGGATGAACCTTTTCCCCACTGAACCCAATCAACGGATGATGGTAGGGGACAAGTCTAGCACGGCTGAGACCCAAGGCTTTGAAGCATGGCCAAAACATCACATCTGCAGAGCTACCCCCATCTACCAAGATCCTCGGCACCTCGCATCCGTGCACCCTGGTAGTGATGACGAGAGGGTCATCATGTGGGGCTAAGAGGCCTTTGAAGTCCATCCTTGAAAACCCTACTATCAGTGTGTCCATATCCACCTTCTTCCTCTTTTCTGACTTGACCTCCAGGGAGGTTGCATGTACCGTCTTCGTCACTGCCTTTGCTTCGGCCACATGGGCCTTCCTGTCGGCGACCTCAGACCCTCCTCCTGCAAGTCCCCCAGAGATCATTCCCACTCCGAGCGAGATCATATTAAGTCTCTTGACAGGGTCGTGGTCGTCTCTCGGTGGGAGGTCAGGGTCGTCCTCATCATCAGAAGGGTCGTCCCCTATTTTTTGAGGACCTTCTCCCCATGCATCGCCTCGCTTCTTTCTGGGGTCGTCCCCTCGGCCCCTCTTGAAGGCACCTTTGTCCACGTACTTTCTGAGCTTCCCTTCCTTCAGCATCTTCTCAATTTCATCTTTCAGAGCAAAACATTTATCCGTTACGTGGCCGTGGTCTTGATGAAATTCACACCACAGGTTCTTATTCCTCTTATCGGGGGCTGTCCTCAGCTTCTCAGGCCACTTCATCGTCCGATCACTCTTTATCTCATTAAGGATCTATTCACAGCTGACCGTCAGAGGGGTGTACCCTGCGAACTTGTCATCCATGGACCTCTTCTTCCCCTCTTTGTTCTTCTTTGGGTATTTACCCCCACTAGTACCTCCCTTCTCGTCCTCATATTTTGCAGCCATCGCCTCTTCGGCGTTCATCACCTTTCCTGCTATCGACAGCAATTCGGCCATCGTCCTTGGAGGGTCTTCAGCAAGCTTCCATAACAGCTTCCCCTTTTGGAGTCCTCCAATCAGGGTTGTCATAGCTATGCTTTCCTCGTAGTCTTCTACCTCTAGCTTCTCTTTATTGAATCTGGCTATGTAGTCCCTCAGATTCTCATTCTTCCCCTGCTTGACATAGAGCAGGTGGGTGGTCTTCTTCTGTGGCCTTACTCCAAAGCAAAAGTTGTGGATGAACCGGTCTGCCAGCTGCTTAAAGTTTTCAATGGAATTTTTTGGAAGAGACGTGTACCAAACGTGTGCAGCCCCCGTCAGGGTTCCGGAGAAGGCACGACATCTCATCTCATCTGAGATAGAGTATATGTCTGCTGCCGATTGATACATCTCAACATGGTGGACAGGGTTGGTGCTCCCATCGTATCTTGGGGTGACCACAGGTGGCTTGAACCTTGATGGCGTAGGGAAGTCGACTATCTTCGCCACAAAGGGTGAGCCTATGGTATATCCCTTCTGAAGGGGATCTCGGCTCTTCAATATATCACCTATCTTATCCTCTAGCCGCTGGATCGAGTCATTCCAGGGCCTCACAGGGTCGGCGCGGCCGATGTTATCCCCAGCCGCCTCTTGAAGGTGGACGGAGGGTTCTGCTGCAGCAGGCCTGTGTCGACTGTTCACTTCCCTTTGGCTGTCATCCCGCCCCTGGGGTCGGCCATCTGCTGCCTCCTTCCTGGACCTTTCCGCACTTCTTGACCTGGACAACTTGTCTCGCAGGTCATTTACTGGGCCTAGCCTCTCAAAGGCCGACCCCCTGCTCAAGCGATCAAAAGTAGAGCCTCTCGGGCGATCGTCGGGGTTTGGTCTCACGCACTTTCCTCTACTATCCTGGAGGGGTCGCACAATGTTGTTGGAGACCTCGTACGGTTCCCAGCATTCAATTGGGGCCTCCTCTCCCTCCAGATCGTCATACCTGTCTTCAGGGCAAGGGTTTCCTTGCCTCCCCAGGCGTAAACGCCTGGGGTCAGCAACATCCCTACGCCGCCGAGGGGGTGGCAGGTCTTTGCGTGGTGCCTGGCGTGGTCCCCTGGCCTCATGCTGTCCTGGGGCTGCTGCCGGAGTAATCATCTCAGGTGAGACTCCTAGTGGTCTCAGTATGTTCTGGCTCAGAGCTGTGAACTGCTCCTGCATCATCCGTTGGCTTGCTGCCAGAGACTTTAGGTCTGCCGCCACATCAGCCATCTCAGACTGAGGCGGCGGCTGACTGGAACTGGGTCTCCCCCCCTCATCCGGTGGGGGAAGTGGTGGTGGTGGCATCTCAGGTGCCATGTGTTTGAGCTAGAACAGCTGAAGAATGGTGAGCTTGGGAACCTTAGTGGGTCTCTTTCAATGGTGAAACACCTCCTCTCAGGGGGAGGGTTGGTTCACCACCAGAGTGCCCAGTGAGGTCAAGCTGTGCAAAGGAAGAGATGTATTCTCGTTCCCACAGACAGCGCCAAACTGATGATGCTGGGATTTAGCACCACCAGGTAAGTGATAGTGAGCTCAAACAGTAGTAGCCATGGCAGTCATAGAGATGTATAAGTGTATAGGCATGTGTGTAGAAGGGGATGAGTATAAGAAGAAATAAGACAATGATGTATAGTGGTTCAGCCAATTTGGCCTACATCCACTGTGAGTGTGTGATCCACTAAGTATGGGCACTAATGGCCTTGGATACAATGCACATAACCCTCTCTCCCTCTCTACTGTATGTGTACAAGCAGAGTTTTAGCTAGGGTTACTGTTCATGGATCGATCCCCTGTAGGGTTGTAGGTGACAAGTATATATAGGTCTTGGGGGGTGTAGTGTACCCCCAAGTAAGCATGGTGCATGTGAATGATGATCCAACCAATCCCCTGTTGACACCTGTAGATGCCAAATGATGAAATAATATTCCCTCACATGAGGGTGTGATTCGGTTATAACGGTCTGCCACGTGTCATATGAGCCTGACGCGCACTGTTCCACGCGTGTCCCAAGCCACGCGCTGTCATGATGTCACCCTCGGCCTATGAGCCGAGGCCGAGGGCAAAGTTTTTTCCGGTAGAGAGTCTGGCTTGATTCTGGCCTCGTACTGTCGTACCCTCGTAGGGTCGTCCGGAGCCTGGGGAAGGGTCGGCCCCTCCTAGGGTCGTCTAGAGCCTGGTGGAGGGTCGGCCCCTCGTAGGGTCGTCTGGACCTGGTGGTGGCCAGCTGGGGCCTGGTGAAGGGTCGGCCCCTCGTAGGGTCGTCCGTATAGGAGGTAATCCTTATCCAGGCTGAGGGTATAAACGGGTATATCAGTTATCTCAGTGGGATTTTTATCATAAAAATCATTGGATCATTTATTACATTCATACGCTACTATGAATTTTTTTCCCGTCAAATGGCCGAGCGGATGCACATCTTATATACTTTGTTGAATATATCATTTTCATGATAACTTCTATTTTGATTTAGCCTCAACAGATGGTCGTGGAATTTACTAACTTCCACAGGTACAAGATTCAGTCCCGACGGGTGCTCGGCAACAATCTTAAGTCCTTGGAAATCTCATCGATGTTTCGACATATGCTGGAGCACGAATTGCTCTCTATATCTACTCGGTATTCTACAACTATACCCCGATGGACTATCCAGGCACCATTCATTTTATTAATGCTCCGATGGATAGTCGAGCAACCTATAGCACTTTAGACCTAAAAAAATGCTTAAGAAAAATTATTGTTACTCCGACTGAAGCTCGAATTCTATGATTCTTGACCTGAAGGACGGTCAGGGGCATTCAAGATTCATCTCAGCAGATAATCGATAAAATATTTCTATATATTTAGTCCCGAAGATATCTACCACACAAGTCCCATTTTATCCCCAATAGTTGGTCATGACAACTCTTATATTTAATGCAACCCCAATTGATGGATACACACATTTATTTGTGCATTGTTAGTTTCTATCTCATAATATTTTATTTGCTCACAAATTATGCTCACGATCTTTATCATTATAAATTTGTCAGCAGGGGGCTATCTATACTGCATACTTCACAATTGTTTCACTGCACAAATTTTCTGAGAAAATACTTTTTTGAAACCTACTTACGATTGAGTATTTGCTTAGAACTATTTGCATAAATTCCAAATTAACTCTTATGTCTTACACTTGGAATATATTTGACAATTTTACATCTTTTATTCGACTTTATTACAAATTATTTGGCTCACATAAATAGTGGGGCGCACTTATAGAGCACTCATGTCATTTATTCGATTAATTAATTTTCAATATTATCGTCTAGCTATTATTGGTTATACCAATGGATAGTCAGTGTAATATTTTTACTAATACCTAGAATAGCCCCGATGGATGCTCGGGTGGCCATCCTCATGAGATTTTGTCATAAAATTTATGGGATCATTCATGTCATTCATTCAATACTATGAATCATTTCCTCGACACATGTTCGAGCAGATGCACATCATGTATTCCTTGACTGAAAAAACGAATTGCATGATAAATTCTATTTCATTTAGCCTCAAAAAATGGTTGAGCAACTTATTAACTTCCACAGGTACAGGATTCAGTCCCGATGAATGTGTAGATGGGTGTCTATCAATAAAAAAAGCAAATAAAATAAAATAAAAATGCTTCTTTTATTAATGACATCTGAGAGGTGCCCGCGAAGGTCACCCAGAAGTCCAAAAGCCATGGGAAGGTTTAGCGCCACTTCAAGTGTCAGCGCTACCGCAAGTGTCCGCACCGCTGCAAGTGCCGGTGCCACTTCAAGTGCCTACGCCGCTACAAGGGCCAAAGCCGCTTCAGGTGCCAGCGCCGTAGCAAGGGTCGACGCCGCTGCAAGTGTCCGTGTCGCTGCAAGGGTCGGCATCGCTACAAGTGCCAGCGCCGCTGCAAGCGTCAGCGCCGCCGCAAGTGTCCGCGCCGCCGCAAGGGTCCGCGCCGTTTCGGAAGCCAGCGCCGCTGCATGTGTCTGCGTCGCTGCAAGGGTCGGCGTCGCTACAAGTGCCAGCGCCACCGCAAGGGTCGGCGCCGTTTCGGAAGCCAGCGCCGTTGCAAGTGTCTGCGCCATTGCAAGGGTCAGCACCGCTGCAAGTATCGGCGCCGCTCCAAGTGCCAGCACCGTTTCAAGTGCCGGCGCCGCTGCAAGTGTCAGCGTCGCCGCAAGTCTCCGCGCCGCTGCAAGTGTTGGCGTCGCTTCAAGTACCAACGCCGCTGCAAGTGTCAGCACCGCTGCAAGGGTCAGCGCCGCTTCAAGCGTCCGTGCCACTGCAAGTGTCGGTGCCGCTTCAAGTACCAGCGCCGCTGTAAGTGTCCGCGCTGCCACAAGGGTCGGCGCCTTTTCAAGTGCCAGCGCCGCTGCGAGTGTCAGCGCCGCCGCAAGTGTCCATGACACTGCAAGTATCGGCGCCACTTCAAGGGCCAGTGCCGCTTCAAGTGTTAGTGCCGCTGCAAGCGTCTACGCCGCTGCAAGGGTCAGCGCAGCTTCAAGTGCCAACGCCGCTGCAAGTGTCAGCGCTGCCGCAGGTGTCCGCACCGCTGCAAGTGTCGGCGCCGTTTCAAGTACCAGCACCGCTGCAAGTCAGCGCCGCTACTAGGGTCGGCGCCGCTCCAAGTGTCTGAGCCGCTCCAAGGGTTAGAGTCGCTTCATGTGTCAGCTCCACTACGACAAGGGTCACTACAGTAATAACATTCGAGAGGTGACCGTGGGAGTCACCACAGAAGCCCAAAATTGAGAAGTACCACTGCAAGGGTCAGCGCCGCTGTAAGGGTCACTGCAGTAATGACAGTCGAGAGAGTCAGCGTCACTGCAAGGCTCAGCGCCACTGCAAGGGTCACTGTAAAAATGTTATTCGAGAAGTGCTGCTATAGGGGTTTCGACAGAAACTCATATTGAGGAAGTAGCTATCGCGAACAAATCCTCATCATGAAACATCAGTCTCTAAATGAACAACAACACTAACACTTTACTTTCTTGTACAGGTTGCCTAGTCGAGCAAGTAGGGCTCGAACAGGTGCGTTGGGACCTCCTGGGAGTTTTGGCTTGGCGACTGAGGGACAAGGTATGTTGAGAAAGCTTAACCAATTAGCACTATAGGATTGAGAGAATATTAGTAGGAAGACCCATAAGTCACTCGAGACTACGCACACTGCACACTTGGTCACAAGTGAAGTGAGCAACCAAAGAGCTGGCTACTCATAAGAAATAAAATCTTTACAAGAAAATGACTTTTTCCAGAAGAGGGGGGTCCTTGAGGTCCCTCTCAAGAAAATTAACACTTTTAGAAGAAATGAGTCCTTAAGGTCTCCTCTCTCAAGATTTGCAAAATTGCACCACAAGTTACCGTTTCAAAAGATAACTACCAAATCTGATATTTTGTCTCCATTAGGGGACATATGTGCTTTTTGAGTTTTGGTCGGCGCCAGGTGGCGCCTGCAGAGGGGACAGGCAGGCTGCCTACAGGTAGGGACAAATGGTACACTTCAGACATTGTTCCCCACCAACTCTCTCAGTTTTGGCGCCCAAAAATGCCAACTCACACCTAACGCCCTAGTATAAATAGACCTCTGAGCAAGGTCAAGAGATAGATAATAGAAGTTTCACTGTTACTCTGCCAAAATATCACCAGACCTACCTAAGTATTCTCTCCCTACTCATTCTCATAGTCTTGAGGGCCTTGTTCCTTCACTCCCCACTGACAGCCATCACTCTCAGGTGTTTCCCTTAAGATAATTGCTATTTTTGTTGTGAAAGTTCATCTTCTTGGAGGGAGTGAGTTGAAGCTTGAGTTCCATTGTTACCAAAAGGAGAATTTTTCTTCAGAAGTTGCACTAGGAGACCTTGAAGACCTTGCAGGCAGCGTCCATTGGAGTGGGTCACGCCTCACCCTTTCCAGTTATTCATAGACCCCAGTCTCACTACCCTCCTACAGAATGCTCGGCCACAATCTTAAGCTCTTGGAAATCTTATTAATGCGCCGATAGATGCTCGAGCACGGATCGCTCTCTATATCTACTCAGACCTGTAAAACTTCACCCCGACAGACCAGCCTGGCACCACTTCTTTTGTTAATGCTCAAACGGATGGTCGAGCACTTTATGCCACTTTGGACCCAATAAATACTTGGGAAATATTATGTATGATAACCGACGGATGGTCAGATGTTGATATTTCTTCAATTTCAGTATTGATGACCTGGCTCTATGATTCTTGACCTGAAGGATGATCAGGCATATTCAAGGTTCATCTCGGCAAATGATCAGCAAAATATTTCTATATATTTAGTCCCGAAGATATTTGCCACACCCAATATCCATACTAATCATTTGTTATTAGCATAATTGGATCATAATCTCGAGCCCATTGAAAATTTAATTCCTTTATCAATATTATTTTTTTTGCATAATGAACATAATATTGTTCTTGTGCCATAACGAAGTCAACATCATAGTCATAATTAGAGATTATACAATACTACGATTAAATATGATCAACTCAATCCATACTAAATCAATATATACAATGTGTGAGTATATCAAAATCTTCAGTGTGACAACGATAAAATCTCCATACTTAAACCCCATCTCTTCTAACGGTGCAACTCTCAAAGTTACCGATAATATATTATCTTAGCTGGCAGCATACAAACCTGAAATTGTTAAAATATAAACCATAAGCATTAAGCTTAGTGAGGTACCCCTTCCCTGCAATAGAATAACAATTCTATATCGAATATGTGAATATAAAATCTGAACAATCCTGCCCATTGGCAATAACAAATCCTGGATCATAAGATCCAAATAATTCTGCCCATTGGCAATAACAAATCCTGGATCATAAGATCCGAATAATTCTGCCCATTGGCAATAACAAATCCTGGATCATAAGATCCAAATAATTCTGCCCATTGTCAATAACAAATCCTGAATATTTGAATATCCAAACAAATCCTGAATACCGAAGTATTCAAACCAATCTTGGATCATGAGACCCAAACAAATCCTGGATATTTTAATATCCAAACAAATCCTGAATACCGAAGTATTCAAACAAATCCGCTCTTAGAGCTATATTCATATTTATATATGAAACAAATCATAAGTACACTCACCTTGGCAGTTTAACTGGCTTTGCCCTTGCCTTTATCCAGTACTTGTTCAATCATCTCTTCTTCCCTTCCTATCATTCTTAAAATATTAGTATCATCATAATAATATCAATAATCCAAAGAACGATTTAAACATAATTCAATCCATAAGCATCACATGATTCCATTCAAATCATTTATCACAAGTGAAGTTCCATCCAAATCCATGCTAGTATATTTAACATATCCAAACCATAGACCAAATATAAATTCATTTATTCTTGTAAATTCAATCCTTGTCATATTATTATTCCAATACAAAAGACGGTACATCATTTTAGGTCTCGTAGAGCAAGATATGCTCATTTCTTTACCACATGGCAAATCTGCCCTATAGGCCCTCTTATCGTTCATTCAACTTCCACGAATTTCCATAATTTTTCTACATCATAAATTTATGTGATATTTCACCCAAAATCATTAAACATATTGAAAAATATAAAATTAAATTTTCATAATTTTTAAGGTTTGTTTGCTATGTCAAGCAAAACACCGAACACATGGCGGGCATATTTTCATCCTTAGGGCAGATTTCATACCCGAACTTCAAACTCTCACCAAAGACTAATTTATTGGTATTTTATCATGATTTTCGGATATGTCATACATATATGAGTCCAGGTTAATCTCCAATTGGAATCAATCAATTCCAGTAAGTACACGAAAATATATGGAAGTTTGAATAAACAGAGTTTCTAAACAAAGCAATTTTAGGGTTTTGTACATTCAACTTAACTTAAACTTGCATATATCCATACATATGCACCCAAGCATGAAAGGTCAATAAAAAATCAAGGATTTATATCATATAAATCATAAATGAAATAAAAATAGCAAGATTCATGGTTGGAATTACCTTAGGGGCTTTTACGTAATTTTCTATGAATGTTTTTGAATGTTTCTCCTCACTTTCTTCTTCCTAACCCTCACAATTGTTTTTCCTCAACTTAAAACTCTCCCAAACTGAGTTTGCTGAAGAAAGCAGGATATCTCAAGGGTTTAAGTCGGCCAAAACAACCTCCACCTCCAACCAATCAATTTATAACATGTGGCATCATATAAAACAAAATATCATTTAAGGCTAAATGACTACTTTAGCCTCTGTTCGTAAAATGACAATATCTTCCCACTCGGGTGTCCGTTCGATGGACCGTTTGTTGTGTTACAACCCTGACTCATATATCTACAAATATCTAGTTCAAACCTCAAGTCAATTATTATGTCATAAAGGTCAAAACTAGTCTTAAACTTGAACATTCCTACCGAAAACTTCAAAATTTCACATTTGTAACTAGTTCGATTCTTCATGTTTTATGAAGGTAGGATTAGACTAAACATAATGAATTAACATTATATATACTAATAATATATTATAAATATCACACAAGCTAATCATGATTTAAATATAATTTATCATAATTATATTCGGGTTGTCACAATTCTCCCCCAGTTAAGAAATTTCGTCCCTGAAATTGACATACCTTGGTTCTCTGAATCAAACAAATACGGATAACGCATCTTCATGCTATCCTAACTCTCCCATGTATCTTCTTCCATGGAATGCCTTCTCCACACAACTTTCACAAGTGGGATCACTTTTGATCTCAATATTTGTTCTTTCCTATCGACGATTGCAAGTGGTTCTTCCACATAGCTCAAATCTTCCTTCAACTCAATAGGTTGTTCCACCAATACATGTGAAGGATCTGCTACATACTTTCTTAACATAGAAACATGTAAAATATCATGTAACCGAGATAATTCTGGTGGTAACGCTAACTTGTAGGCAACCATCCCGACTTTCTCAAGGATTTCATAAGGTCCAATGTAGCGTGGACTTAATTTCCCTTTCTTTCCAAACCTCATAACTCCTTTCCATGGAGATATCCGAAGAAACACATAATCCCCTTTCTGGAATTCCAAATCTTTTCGTCATTTATCCGCATAACTTTTCTGTCTGCTTTGAGCTATGCTCATTCTATCTTGAATAATCTTCACTTTTTTAGTGGTGACTTCAATTAATTCTGGACCCTCTATCTTCCTTTCACCAACTTCACCCCAACATATCGGTGTACGACATCGTCTACCATACAAGGCTTCATATGGGGCCATACCAATAGTAGACTGAAAACTATTGTTATATGCAAATTCTATCAAAGGCAAATATTCATTCCAATTACCTTTGAAATCAAGCACACAAACTCTAAGCATATCTTCCAAAATCTGGATTGTCCTTTCAGACTGCCCATCTGTCTGGGGATGAAAAGCAGTACTAAACTTCAAGTTAGTACCCATAGCATACTGCAAGTTATCCTAAAATATGGATGTAAAAGTAGGGTCCCTATCTGAAATAATAGATACCGGTGCTCCATGCAATCGAATAATTTCATTAACATACAATCTAGCATACCTATCAACTGTATACGTAGTCTTGACTGCTATAAAGTGAGCGGACTTTGTCAATCTATCCACCACTACCCAAATCGAATCTGACCCCTTCTGAGATCAAGGAAGCCCAACCACAAAATCCATCGTTACATGATCCCATTTCCATTCCGGTATCGGCAATGGCTGAAGCAGACCAGTAGGTTTCTGATGCTCCACTTTCACTTGCTGACATATAAGTCACCTCGCAACAAAATCAGCTATTTCCTTCTTCATATTATTCCACCAATAATGCTCCTTTAAATCCCTATACATTTTAGTGCTACCAGGATACATAGTATAAATGGAATTATGAGCCTCATCTAAAATTTCCTCTTTTAATAAAGTGCCATCATTCACAATACAAAAATCTTCAGACTTACCATCTCGGAGATCTTATCGTTTCTTCTCAAGAAAAGGATCTTGACTTTGCAAATCACGAATACGAGTAGCTAATAAATGCCTCACGCTTACATGAGCAAAGAATCTATCCCCATCTACTAGTTGAAATTCTACTCCCATCAATCTCAACTCCATAATATGAGCAACTCTAGCACATCGAATACAAGATAACCTGACTGAAGCCTTTCTACTCAAAGCATCTGCAACTATATTTGCAGTTATGAAGGTTCCAGATAACCAGAAAGTGAATCTAGCTGTGTTTAAGCTGAAAGGAGAGGCAAAATATTGGTGGGAAGCCAACAACCATTTGGTGCCCAGGATGGAAGGTACTGATGTTATTACTTGGGCTGAATTTATTAAAGCTTTGTATATTAAGTATTTCCCTAAGGTCTATAGGAGGGACAAGCTGAGGGAGTTTATAAATTTAACCTAAGGGAACATGTCTGTGAGGGAGTATGATGCTAAATTTACTACTTTGTCTAGATTTGCTACTAAGTATGTGCAGGAGGAAGAAGATAAATGTAGTAAGTTTCAAGATGGACTGATTTGGCCTATTCAAAATAGAGTGGCCACTTATGAGTTAGAAGATTATGCTTCTCTCGTAAACAAAGCCACGATAGCAGAAAGGCAAATGAACCAAGGGGTGGCGAGTAGAGAGAGTTTTAAGAAGAGTAGATTCGACGCATATCACTTTAAGGGAGGTGAGGGTGGAAGTGTTAAGATGGAACCTCATAAATTTCAGAGAGGTGGTAGAGATAGTGGTAGAGGTTTGGGAGATTTGGCAGAGATATTAGGGGTGGAGAATCTTCTAGTCTGGTTAGGAGGTCAGGAAAGGGTGAGGCACCGACAAGAGTTGTTACATGTTTCTTTTGTAAAGAGGAAGGGAATTATAAATCTGAGTGTACTAAACTTAAAGGAGTGGAATTCTACCATTGTCATCAAGTGGGGCATGTTAAGAAGAATTGTCCGCAGTTGGCAGAGACCCCAGCAGCACCTAGTGAAGCAGCAAGCAGAGTGTTACCTCCAGGTAGTGGAGCGAAAAGTGTTGGTAGAGGACAAGCTAGTGATTCCAGTCTAGGTGGACGAGTCTTTACGATGAAAGAAGCTCAGATTACTCCAGATGTGGTGACAGGTACACTTTCTATTACTGATAGAAGTGCTTATGTTTTGATTGATCCTGGTTCCACACATTCTTTTGTGTCCTATGCTTTTGCTATATACCTGAATAGACCATGTACTCGTTTAGATGTGGGGTTGGGTATTTATATGCCTATGGGGGATATAGTTGTAGTTGTATATGCTTTTCGTGATTGTGTTTTGACTGTGGGGTCTAGAGATACAGTTATAGATCTACTTCCATTGGATATTTATGATTTTGATATAATTCTGGGAATGGATTGGTTATCTAAATATCATGCATCTATGGATTGTTTCGGTAAGGAAGTTGTTTTTAATATGCCTGGTGAGCCTGAATTTAAATTTGTGGGGGAAAGGAAAATTGTTCCCAGTTGCATCATTTCTGCTATTCAAACGAGGAAATTATTGAGTAAGGGTTGTGAGGGTTTTATTGCATATGTTCTTGACACTAGGAAGGGGGATTTACAATTAGTCGATGTTCCTATTGTACGGGATTTTCCTGAAGTGTTTCCTAGTGAGTTGCCAGGGTTACCTCCAGAAAGAGAAGTTGAGTTTAGTATCGAATTAGCACCGGGGACAACCCCTATTTCTATGGCACCGTATAGAATGGCCAATGGTTGATCAGGATAATTCTTATATTCAGTCCCGACAAATGGTTGGCATAATCAATTAATGATCAACGCCACATTTATTATTGATATTCAACCCTAATAAATGGTTTGGAAATTTAGTTTTCACTAACGCTGCAAGATCGTTCGTAATACTTGCTCAGTCCTTTTTGCCTCGACGGATGTTCGAGCATGGATCACTCGCAATATCTACTAGATCCTCTATAATTTTTTCCTCGTCAGGCATTCAGGCATCATTTATCTTATCAATGCTCCGACAGATGCTCGAGCATGAATCAATCGTAACATCTACTAGGTCCTTTGCAATTTCACCTCGATGAACCCTCAGCTTCAATGGATAGTTGACATTATGTGATCACGTCTCAAGATCCAATGTACAGTTGGGCAATACAATTCTAATTTAATTCAATCACGGTGAATGAAAAGTTGGGCGATCTGTATAATAAAGATCCAATGACACATAAAGCAGCATGAGGAGCAACAATCAACCATATTTACCAAACAAGGATGAATCCAACATGTAAGAAGTGACATATCCAGCAAGATCATAGTCAACGATCAGAACATATTGATAACAATAACTAGACCCCCTGAATGTATCAGCAACATCGTCGGACAACCCATTCGCTTGTCGACGTCGAAAGGGGGTCATCAGCACCAAGATACCCACTCCATAGGAATGGCATCTCTTGAATGCCATATCAAATTAATGCATTTCTGCACGAATATGCTTTAAACTCATATCAATTTCTTCAGATGTACGAGTTATATGGATTTTTCCATAGCATCCAGGAACCACCATGCATGGTCAGCGAACAAGTATACCCCGAGGAATGATACATTACATGGAACTATCTGAACAAGACAATCCTTAATTATGTCCAGCTCGACGAACAACCAACGCGATACTTTTTAACACAATAAATCCCCGAGGAACGATCGGGAACACTTATCATCTCGGTTATATAGATCAAATGAGTTGATGGATGGTCGGGCAGCCTTCTCTTCATAATCCGATTGGGGGCTCCATGGCAACGATGACAAGTGAATAGATTCACTGCAATATTTAAAGAAAAATAGAAGAGGTCAACTCAGGATGGATGCCAACATGGTTAACACCGGAATCAGTATTTCAAATGACGATCAAGACTAAGCTTGATTTTGTGGGAACCCCAGGCAACTAGGGCGATGCGCAAAGACTTTATATGCGGAAGTAAACTTATTGTTGAGTAAATACCTTAAACCTACGAGTTTATATGAATGATGCAAAGGGGACCAAATTAAACTTTTACTTAATTTGATTAACTTTTATGAAAATGATTTTGATTTTCAAAGTTAATTATTAGTCCAAAACTAATTCAATTTTAGGCGAGTTTCTATTTAGTTAACCCTACTTTTTCTTGTGAGGTGATAAACAAAAATACACAGCACACAGTAATTATTTTACGTCGCAAAAACCCTTCCCCGGGAAAAACGACGAACTCCTCTAGGAGTTACCTAATCTACTTCCACTAAAACAATAAATCAATAGGGACGATTTACAAATAACAAACTCAACAAATAAAGAAGAAAGATCTAGCTATTACCCACTCGACCAAGTCACCTGCCTGGTTGCTTATTCTGTTCTCTCTTTAAATTGGCCTTGCTTATTTTTGTGTTCTTCAATTCTCAGCCTCCCCTCTAACTTCTTTAAGCGCAGGTTGGCTCAGTGCCTATTATTTATTTTCTAGTGAAGTGATAGTGTGTGATGCAACAGACTATATCACCTATATCTTTGCAAGTCTTATGTTATTCAAATCAAGTCATCTTGACTTTGAATACACTTTTGAAAAGATTTCTTTTCTCTTTCTTTAAATCTTTGAACACTAGACTTGTTAAGATATTACACAAACATGTGTCTACGTGAATACAACGTGAGTGATTATATGTAAGTGATATGATATGAAACAATTTCTGAATATCACTTAAACAATCAAGTAATCATGTTCACAGAATAATGACTTCAAATATATTCAATAAATTCAGAGACAGTCAAATATTCCCAATCTTGTTTTTCAGAAAACAAATATTAGATTAAATCAGATTTTAATCTAAATCTTATCAAGACTATTTTCACAAATATTTCAGATTTGATCAAAACAGTCTTAAACACACAAGAGAATAATATTCAGTTCAGATTTTAAATCTTCACAAATCAGATCTCAGAAATCTTAGGTTTAACTTTCTAAACCTCAAACAGTACAAATCTGAATATTACCAAAATATTTTTTGAAAAATTTGTTTTAAAACAAAGTGTTTAAAAACATTCAAGATCTCACAAATAAGTCACAAGAAGAATATTCACACAAAATTTATTTCGTGAATAGTGTGTGTTGTGTACAAAAATTAGATCTAAATACTGATCTAAATAATACACACAGAATGCAGAGAACTCACTTACAAACATAATGTACTCTTGAAAATTCGTAAGTGCATATTTACAAAGAGAGAAGTCCAATATTCATTTTAGTTTTGACAGAAATCAATACTTGAAGATGAAACAAAAATAATCTGGTTTAATCTCTCTCTCTCTCTCTAAAAATTTTGACAGAGTTCTGCTACAAAAATTATTTTCTCAGCTCTATAAAAATAATACACAAAGGGTTCTATTTATAGAGTGCACAAGTGTGTGCATATTGGTGTAAAATAGGTTCACATGGATCACTAAAGAATCACACACGACCGCAGATAAAATTATAATCTGAGGGCTCACAAAGAAACACAAAGTAATGTGTTAAAAAAGTGACACGTATAGTGCAAGTTGTAACAGACTAACAGATTCGAAAAACAATTAGTTATATAAAACTGTGTCGTTTTTAAAAATATGCCAGTCGTACTGCATTGCGTACCAAGAACGCTACAAATATTACTGTTTGACAAAAGGGTATTGCGTCGTCATTTTTGAATAATAAATTAAATACAGCTTCGGTTTTGAGTAAAACCGCGGGCGGTGAAAGGAAGTTATGGGAGCCAGCTGGAACTCAAAAAAAAATTGTTACTGTTGTAAATAATAAACCTTTTTCGGGTTATGGGCAAAATTGTGAGCTGAAAAACTTTCGACGTCGTCGTTTTAGTAAAAATGAAAATCAATTTTGATTTAAAAAAATAAGCTCGACGTCGTTTATTAAAGAAACAAGAATACAAAATCGTGAGGGCAACAAAGAGAAACCAGGGGCGTCAACTCGGTAAAGGCCTAAGGCCATAGACGGTCAAATCTTGCAGGCCTAGTGTATATAAATACATATTCAGAACACGGGAACACGGCAATAGATAAAGATGACGAATCAAATCGGTAACAGTATATTATGTAATACACGCCAACTGGGGTCAAGATGCCAACAGTTGTGGCATGGGTAAAAACAGGCGCATGGTATTAGTCCTCTGACAACATATAAACATAGATATATATAATATAAAAATTATAGCATACATACATGCCAACATGCATATATATTATATATAAACACGTATGCAGATAAACATACAATAATACACACATGCATTGGTCAAATCGTGTAAGGCCAAAAAGGGTCAAATCGATATAGCAGGGTCAAATCGACGCATAGGCTTCTGGTTGGCCTCTCCAATTAGACCATATGAAAATCCTAATGCAGGGTCTTACCCCTACTAGGTTCATGCTCGAGCAAGGCTCGATGCATAAGCTTCTGGTTGGCCTCTCCACTTGGACCATATAAAAAACCTAATGCAGGGTCTTACCCCTACTAGGTACATGCTCAAGCAAGGCTCGATGCATAGGCTTCTAGTCGGCCTCGCCAATTGGTCCATATAAAAAACCTAATGCAGGGTCTTACCCCTACTAGGTACATGCTCGAGCAAGGCTCGACGCATAGGCTTCTGGTCGGCCTCTCCAATTAAACCACATGAAAAACCTAATGCAGGGTCTTACCCCTACTAGGTACATGCTCAAGCAAGACTCGAAGCATAGGCTTTTGGTCAGCCTCTCTAATTGGACCATATAAAAATCCTAATGCAGGGTCTTACCCCTACTAGGTACATGCTCGGGAATAGCTCGACGCACAGGCTTCTGGTTGGCCTCTCCAATTAGACCATATGAAAATCCTAATGCAGGGTCTTACCCCTACTAGGTTCATGCTCGAGCAAGGCTCGATGCATAAGCTTCTGGTCGGCCTCTCCACTTGGACCATATAAAAAACCTAATGCAGGGTCTTACCCCTACTAGGTACATGCTCAAACAAGGCTCGATGCATAGGCTTCTAGTCGGCCTCTCCAATTGGACCATATAAAAAACCTAATGCAGGGTCTTACCCCTACTAGGTACATGCTCGAGCAAGGCTCGACGCATAGGCTTCTGGTCGGCCTTTCCAATTAAACCATATGAAAAACCTAATGCAGGGTCTTACCCCTACTAGGTAGATGCTCGAGCAAGGCTCGATGCATAGACTTTTGGTCGTCCTCTCCAATTGGACCATATGAAAATCCTAATGAAGGGTCTTACCCCTACTAGGTACATGCTCGAGCAAGGCTCGAAGCATAGGATTTTGGTTGGACTTTCCAATTGGATTATATGAATATCCTAATGCAGGGTATTACCCCGACTAGGTACATTCTCGAGCAAGGCTCGACACACAGGCCTGTGGTCGGCCTCAATAAATGGACCTTACAAGATCAAAATACAGGGAGATGTCCTAAACTTGATTCACGCTCGAGAAAGCCTCAGCAAATGAATTCTGAACAGGCCTGTGGTCAGCCTCACGAATTGGGCGATGGAATAAAACAGAACAATGAACTACATTTGACCTGATCCCATGAGGGTACGTAGGCAGCTCGACACTCTTGAGTCCGGTTCCCATATCAACTGAACGTCTCTCAACTCAAGCCAATCATTCATCCAGAAAACTTATAAAGAAGAACAACCAAAGAAGGCTAAAAGTTGAACGACAGCTCAAAGAACGCCAGTCCAGTTCACATCAACAACTGCATATGTTTAAAGAGATTATGGACCAACTCCCAGCCCATCACAGAATCAACTCAGCTGAACTGCGACCTATAGGGCTATTGTGGGGGAAAAATGCCTACATAATAGCATGACATGTGGCAAGCACCCCGGTCAAGATGGCGAGCAACAGACGCTCCAACAAGATAGGGACGACTAGAGTCCTTGATAAACTAGAAGACTGAGGAGTAGTATCTGATTGGAATCAAACTCCACGAAGATAGGACTCATCTATATTTGTTACTCATCCATATCTGTAACCCTAATGTAACCCCTAACTCTATATAAAAAGGACACCCCCATTGTGAAAGGGGGCTTAGAAGCTAGAGAAATACATTCATGTAAAACTCTCTCATCATTCTAATGGAACACAACAACAGCCCCGTGGGCGTAGGCCATTCATGGTCGAACCACATAAATCTTTGTCTCTCCTTTATTTATTATTGTGCATACATCGTGGTATATGGGCACCCCCCATATCCCAGATTTTTTGACACCACAGCTAGTATGTAATATCTTTATATTTATATTTTTCCATTTTGAAACATTTTCAAAAAATCCAAAAAGAGTTTTGTTTTTCTTAAAATTTTTTGAAAAAATACAAAAAGATTTCTTTCTTTTAAGAAAAATTGAAAAATCCGAAAAGATTTTATTTTTGATAAAAAATTTTGAAAAATACAAAAAGGATTTTTGCAATTATTTTTTCACCATATATAGATGGACATTCAGGATGACCAAGTCACAATATCATTTCATTATCCATGTGGCTATTTGATTGTCTTTTGAATCCAACATCCTTCATTTATGTGCTTTATAATTTTGGAGTAATTGAGATGTGATTAAAGATTACTTCATACATATTTTACCCATAATTTCCTTTAATGCACACATGCACGGATTTATTTCACTCGTGTACTTGTCTGTCACATGTTGGTAAGAATATTTTCATCTCAATCCTATCTTTAAAAATAACCAAATGTGATAAAATGAGACGATGAAAATAGTCTTTGTAAGAACCATTGCCCGGATTGAAAATATTAAAATTTACATCTCTGATAAATGTGTTAATTTTAATGCAATGGCTCAGGCTATGAAAGTAAAAAGATATTTGCTTGAATAGACACCATTTTCAAAAGAAAAGTGCCTAAAAGATTAAAAGCACTCAAAAGAAAAAATATAAAGTGCTAGGCCAAATTCAAAAGAACATTGATGCTTCGCTACACAAGAGCATTGATTTCTTCTAAAATAAGAGAATTGAGTGAAATATTCTTTATGTGAGTTTTGAGGGAGTTAAGTTGAAGATCAATGAGTTTGCACGTCCTGAAAAGTCTCGTAAGAGCATTACATAGTTTTGGATGTTATTGGTGTGAAAATCATTTTAGACTTTGAATGGTTTATTAAATTGATTCGATATCATATGAATTCTACATTTTTACACCTAAGGACGATTTTGAGTTCATTCTTTAGGCGTATTCAAAATTCATCATGCACGTATGTTATGATTATTTGATTTTCCCTATCGAATTTGTTCATACCCATTCATTCCGTTTCCATGATTTGCAATCTTAGTGTTATTTCATGGTGTGTATTGGGTTTGTAAAATATTTTTGCCTGAAAATATTTGGAAAATCAAAAATAGTTTGTGGTGCCTTTTTTATTATCCTTGCATGGGCTTATTTGATATATGTTTGTGATGATTTTCTATGCTTGTTGTGACCCACTCCCGTTTATTATTATTTTTATTCTTTTCCTTATCTATCTCGGACAAATAAAATGGGGGAGAACAAATTATGAACTATGGGGGAGTGAGAGAGTTTGATTTATGAGGGAGCGTTGATTTGATTTGATTTATGATATTTATTTTATTTCAAACTCGATACATCATGAAAGTATATTTCTTTGTCTATTGTGTGTAAGTACACTTTGATTAGAAATTGAAAAGCACACATTTGACAAAGCTTCCCAAAAATAAGATCAAGAGAAAGCAAAGAGATTTGAAGATTTGATAGTTGAAGATTTTTGAAGAATTGTACATATTTGGTATCTTTCCATCTTTGGATTTTTGGGAGGGTATTAGATTTGTATAGGAGTTGTTAGATAATTCGTATTTTTTATTATTTTGTATCAAAATAGCCATGGGGGAGATTTGTAAGGACAAATTTTCCATCATTGCCACTAGCTTCTTGGACTTGTCCATAGAGTCTAGTTTACATTGAGTATGGCGTATCCCTTTACATCCATCAAGGAAATTCAAATTCCCAAGTTCAAGAAGACGAATCCGAATATCAAGCATTTTTAACATGTTCTACGACTTGATGTAATTTTGGTATGGATTTTTATTTTTGTTTCGTAGATTTTTTTTCTAAGTATTGTGATATTTTTCTAAACTTATTTTTTTCAAAATGAGGCATTTTCAAATAGTTTTTCGAAAAACATTTTTATGAGTTTACTGTAGGCACATTTTTTAAGTTTCATTGAGATAGTTCAAACGAGATCTCCATCTCCTTCGAATGACTTTGTAAGGTCGATAGATGTAGGCTTCAAATGTACATCAAGAGAGAGATTATTATTTTAGTTTTTGAAGGTCGTTAGATGGCCGATTCTAATAAGATTGACATATCATTCGAATAACCTATCAAACTCGTTCGAACGACATTCCACTGCCTCAAAATTTGTGTCTTCATATAAATACATGTTGTATGAAAATTTTCCTTTAAAACTTTTGATTTACAAAAACTATAGAACAACTACAAATAGTCTTCACTTTTTGATTCACACAAATAATCCCAAATACTTTTTTGAATCATCTTTAGAACCCAAATAATTATGTATTGAAGTTATTCTTGTGGAGAGATTTCTTCACTACTGATATTGTGATATTCGAGGGTATTCACTGTTAAAGGAGGATGACCGAGATTCTTGTAGTTCTTGAGGTAATCATCGTTGATTAAAGGATGCGGTCTTTATGAGTTCTCATGATAATTCATTGTTGTATTTCTCTATAGTGTTCTAAGTTGCGATTTGCGCACTTTAGTGAAATACAAGGTTTTTCCCTACGAGGATTTTTCTTGAAATTGTTTGATTCTTTACATGCTTATTTTGAATCACCTAGTTGCATGTTTTATATTTTAATAAAAATTGGAATTTGTTTGTGGGACGGACATCTAAATTAAATAAGTTTACTGGGTCAGAATATAACGCGCACTCTCAACCATAAGACCTTTCAGTGTCAATATGTGCTCGATACAACCAAGTGTATATGGTTCCTAATGTAATAGTAGTGAGTGGATACTTCCTACCACGAGAGACACAAACTATCAGATGGAATAACAGCTCATGAGGAGAGTTGATAGGCCTGATAGAAAAAAAGAACTTGGACTAAAAGATTACCAAAAATGTGTCCAAATAGCCAAGAGCCATGAAGACTGGACCATCCATACTCTGAGGTATTTTTAATTTTAACTTACTCCTTGGAGAAGGCTCAAAGTATTTGAACCAATATCATTGTCACTTAGCAAAGGTGTGCTTCCTCATGCTAGTATGAGTAAGACCTATATAATGTGTGCGGTCATTGATGGCCTTCACCAAATCTAAACACAAAGACTTCTTAATTTCATATTCATACCCATGAGTGAAAGTATGAGTGTCAAAAATGGACAACCCAGTTAATTCAAAAATCTATTCTAAATAATTGGTAAACTTGCCTCATCTTGTGATGAAGGGGTGTGTGTGTGTCTATACTCCAACAAGGCACAAGAGCATTCAAGGCATCCGTTATTTTAGCTATGATGAAATTTTCCAAACTACAAATGGTCTAAACCAAACTAAGTGAATTAATTATTTGACGATAACTTTGCGTGGACATAATATGATCCACCCAGGTTCCCATTACTCGGGTTCACCACCATAAACATCAAAGTTAAAATTAGAGAAAATCAAATCAACTCTGATGATGCCGGAAATAGCACCACCAGGTAAGGTGTTGACAAGCTCAAATTAGTGAAAACAATGGCAGCAAAAGAGTGTATATATATAGTAGGAGATGAGGATAAGAGGATGAACACTTGTATATAAGTGGTTCAGCCAATCTGGCCTACGTCCACTGTGAGTGTGTGAGTAATATCACTAGATAAAGGCACTAATGGCCATAGATACAATCTCTCAAGCTTTCTCTCTCTACTGTATAAACTGACATAGTTTTAGCTAGGGTTATAATTATAGATCCCTTTACAAGGTAGAGGATGACCTCTATATATAGTGCTTGAGGGGTGTAATGTCCCCCCCAGGAATGCAATGGGCATGTACATGAAGATCGAACCAGTATGAGAATGACACCTGGCTGATCTCATATAGATAATGATAACCTCAATATTCCCTCACGTGAGGGGAATGATTCGGTTATAACTAATTTATCCATGTGTGCCAAATCTTAAGTGTGCTTGTAAATACTCGGCCCTGTGTTCTTGACTGATGTAACCTCGGACTGGATGAGTGCGAGGTTGGTGGAGTAAGATGTAGATGCTTTGTCCTAATCGTGAGTACCTCAGCTAGGAGGGAATGCCGAGGTTAGGTATGAGGTAGCTGCAATGTCGACTGGGGCCGATGATGACATGGGCAGATGATTGAGCCCATGAGACTGCTGCTGACCTCGACTGATGACCATCCAAGGTTGGTGTATGAGGTAGCTGCAACATTAGCTGGGGCCCACCTTATGATAGACGACCTTGCTTATGGTTGTCATAGGCTTCTGGTCACCTCGGATGTGAGACTAGACGCGATTAGTTATTCTAAATATGAGGGTGCACTTTGGGCATATCAATTCCCCTAACCCTTAGTCTTCTATGTAATTAGATGACCGTGGGGTATGTAATTAAGGCCGAGGTTGAATTTCTTTGGGTGCCAATAGTTTCTTAACACATGTCACTTACTAAAGTGAAGCATGTTCCCCATGATGATGTGATTCTGATTCTTCCTTTTGGTTCCCTAGGGCAATGATGGGGCATTAGGACTCACGCCCCATCATTGGTGGGTCCTTCTTCTCTCTCCTCATTCTCTTTCTTCCAAATTTCTTACCGCTTCAGCTTTATCTACAACTGCAAATTCCTTCATACCTCTATTTCTAACTACCCTTGAAGGTTTCCTTCACTTTCCATCTTCCTCTCCCCTCACTCGCGACTAACCAGGTATCATTTTCAACTTATTTTCCATTTCTGGTCATTGTATCATCATTTTTGAGTTTTCGGCGAGCTTTGCATTTTTCGGCAAGGATTTCCACCAGTGTATTGGTGGTTGTAAATCTAGGATAGAAGTGGTTGAGCGGTTTAGGGACAATTGTAGGCAGTTCCAAGGTTGTTTCAGTCAGAAATACCCCTTCTATAGGTTTCCGATAAACCTACGATCATCTTCTCCGGTGACCTTGTTCTTGAGTGTTCTTGAGGTTCTTCATTTGCAATTTTCTAACTTTTCTTTTTGATCTTGAGTTTAAGATCTTTTAAGTTGAGTACCTATTTGTGGGTTTGAGTCCTTCTAAGTGTAGTGTCATCCCACTTATGCTCAGACCCTTGTATCAACTCATAGAAGAGTTCCCATCTCTTCGTGAGAAGACCTTCAAGAAAATTAGACAAATAGAGCTAGCCCAAGAGGAAGCTCGTAGGGCTGAGGCCTTTCCTCTCAAACCCATTTTCCTCCACCTCTGAAGGTTATCTACCCTGAGCCAGCCAAGCCTGTAAAGGTCCCTGAGGATCCCACACCAATGTCTGAGTCTGAGTCCTCTTCCTCAGATCCCATATTTGTAGACTCTTTTCAAGAGGCTATGGATTACTCTCCTAGGAAGGGTGAGGTTTCAGAGGAAGCCGAGGTTTCGATCCGTGCCTCATCTTACCACAGTTCTAGTACCTCACATAAGTCTTCCGATGTTGAAATTATAGGGCCAAGTGTGGCCATTTCCCCCATCATTGATGCCATTCCTCTGTCGGCTGCCACTGGGGCTAAATTTGATCAGAGGTTTCCTGGTGGTGTTCATGCACCTGCCCAGGCCGACGTTGTTGGGGATGGTGATGATAGTGAGGAGAGTGATATTAATACATCTTAGGCGGTCGAGATTGAGAGCTCTGTCAGTGAGTATGACCTTCTTACTTTTAGGCACCTCTATTCCATAAACTCTTCCATTATCCTTAGGAAACCTCTGAGGGGTGAGAGGGCCTTTGACGATCGAGATAGAGAGACCTGCGTCTATGAGCAGATGTTTAAATTGGGCTTCCATCTTCCTATTCACCCAACCATCAGAGCTATACTTTCCCATATAAATATAGCCCCTTCATAATTATCCCCTAATGTCTGGAGGGTTATGATTGTGACCATCGTCCTTTGGAGGGTTGTCCACCACTCAGACCTTCCAGTTAGGGTTTTCACTGGTTGTTATGTTCCCTCCTCTGCCAAAAACCATCCTACCTATTACCACTTATTAGTTAGGAAATCAGAGAAGAAAATGATGTTGGTTACCCAAATTTAAAACCATAATCGAAAACCTCGATATTTCTTTGCTTCCAGGGCATGGGAATTTATTCCAAATGAGGCTTCTGGAACGTCGGTTCCAAAGACCCCTATGAGATGGGGGAAAGTCTCCCTTGCTACTAAAGACGACCCTGAACTTAGCTAGGAAAATTGCCAAAAAGTTGAGGATCTTCGCAATCAGGGTAATCAGGGTCGTCTTAAAATATGAGCATCTGATGACCCCCTATTACCTCTCCCAGACAGGCTTGGGGGGTGGTCCTTTGGGAGAGCTTCGTAAGTCTTAATTTTTTTTTATAAGTTATACCTCTTAATTTTCATATCTTTGACTTACTAACTCAAAGACTTGCCTTTTGCAAAGCGCCCTAGAGGCATATCAGACGACCTTTGGTAAATGTCTTCTCCCGATCTTGTAAAGCTAATGCAAAAGAGGGGTGGAAAAAAGGTACCCCCTCCTTCAACCAAAAAGAACGTCAGCATATCCCAAGATGATGTTACCAAAAAGAGGAAGACCATCGCTGACCCAGACCATCTGAGGCCGGGAAAGACTCAAAAAGGGGATCGTAATATTGCCATCTCTACAGACGATGCCCTAGATACTCATCTGGCTAAGCTAAAAATTAGTGATAGCCTCATTGGCCACATTCTGAAGGGTGTCGACGCTATCGACATAATAATGGCTGAAGAGGATAATCGTTTCTTACGCTCTTTGGACATCCCGTTGTTGGCCTCATTTTCTCTCCATAAGTTCATATAGGTACTAGTTTTTGATAATTTGATCACTTGTTTTTCTTAAGTGTAGCCTCGTCTTTTTAGAAGTTATAGCTCATATTTTCTTACATATGATCTTCTTTTACAGGGTGTATTATCCTTCCATCGCCTCGTTGACTGGACTCTGAAGAGGTTGCCCCTTATAGAGAAAGGCCAAGAAGTTGAGAAGGTTCAAGCCTCTTTGAATGCAGAGGTTAAAAGGCTAAAGGGGGTGGTAAAGCAGAGGGATGATGACATGTCCAAACTTAAGAAGAACCATGACTTAGCCCTGAAGGCTAAGGATGATGCCCTTCAGTCCAAGGTAGATGTTGCTGTCAGGGCTGCAGTTAAAGATGTTATTGAGAAGACCATTGAAGACTATAAGGTATCTGATGAATTTATCAGCTTTGGTTTTAAATACCTTGAAAGAGGTATCAAAGTGACTGGAAAATGGGAAGCCACTAAGGAGAAAGATTCAGGGATCCTATCTGCCTTAGACTTTATTGGTCTTGGCTTTAGTGATTCCCGGTTTGCTCAGGCCTTACAGGAAGTTGAGGAGGCTGACGCTGCTCCAGCCGAGACTGCTGCCCTAGAGGTCAGTGAGACTTAATATGCTACCCATCATGGTGATGGAGTTGAGGTGACTAACGTCATCTGTGACGAAACGAATGCAACTGTAGAGACCTAGGCCATTTTATTGTGAAGCTTTATAAAAGTTGTAATTTTTTATTTCCCTTGTTTTTTTCTTGCATAGGTGTGAACTTCTGATGGATTCTTGATGCCTCTGACTTGTAATTCATCTTTTCCATAATAATTATTAGTTCAATCTTCTTTAGATTATGTTTCTTCGTACGCTGTTATGCTTGAATGTCTTACCTATTAAGCTATAACCAAATTGATGATGTTAAAGGTCTGAGGTCACCGATCTATGATGTTTACCCTCATAAATTATCACCAAACTAATGATGTTTAAGGTCCGAGGTCACCATATAATGATGTTTACCCTCATAAATTTTTCACCAAACTAATGATGTTTAAGGTCTGAGGTCACCATAATATGATGTTTACCCTCATAAATGTTTCACCGAACTAATGATGTTTAAGGTCTGAGGTCACCATAATATGATGTTTCACCTCATCTATTTTCACCAAACTAATTAATTTAAGGTCTGAGGTCACCATAATATGATGTTTGACCTCATGAATTTTCACCAAACTAATGATGTTAAGGTCTGAGGTCACCATAATATGATGTTTCAACCGCATATTTTCACCAAACTAATGATGTTAAAGGTCTGAGGTCACCAAATTATGATGTTTCACCTTTTAAATTTTCACCAATCTAATGATGTTAAAGGTCTGTGGTCACCATAATATGATATTTCTCCTCATAAATTTTCACCAAACTAATGATGTTAAGGTCTGAGGTCACCATAATATGTTGTTTCACCTCATATTTTCACCAAACTAATGATGTTTAAGGTCTGAGGTCACCATTATATGATGTTTCACCTCATATATTTTCACCAAACTAATGATGTTTAAGGTCTGAGGTCACCATAATATGATGTTTCACCTCATAAATTTTCACCAAACTGATGATGTTAAAGGTCTGAGGTCACCATATTATGATGTTTTACCTCTTAAATTTTCACCAAACTGATGATGTTAAAGGTCTGAGGTCAGTATATTATGATGTTTCACCTCTTAAATTTTCACCAAACTGATGATGTTAAAGGTTTGAGGTCACCATAATATGATGTTTCACCTCATAGATTTTCACCAATCTAATGATGTTTAAATACAAGTATCGACACAACATTGTTATCTTTTCATTAACATCCTCTTCATAAAATGATACATGTATTACAAAGATACAAACAACTGTGACATCATATGTAATATTTCTTCAAATGATCATCATTCCAAGGATTGAAGAAAGGTTCTCCTTCAAGATTTTCTAGCGGTATGTACCAGGCACAACCTCATCAACTATTCTCTAAGAACCATGCTAGTTTGGATGGAGCTTATTTGCCTTTTGCAACGTCTTCTTTAGGACTAGGTCTCCCACAACTATAGGCCTTAATTTCACCCTTTGATTGTAGAATCTCGCAGTTCTCTGCTGGTAGGCTGTCTGTCTTATCTCTGTATCCTCTCTTCTTTCCTCCATCAAATTAAGATCAGGTCTTCTTTCTTCCCCATTCCTCTGAGGGTTATAGGTCTGAACTCTGTGAGTGGGAAGTCCTACCTCTGTAGTGATGACAGCTTCTGAACCGTGGGCTAACATAAATGGAGTCTCTCCCATTGGTGTCCTTATTGTCGTCCTATAGGCCCATAACAAAACATATACCTCCTCTGTCTATCTCTCTTTGGCCTCTTCAAACCTCTTTTTTTATCCCATCAAGAATTGTTTGGTTTGTAACCTTGATCTGACCGTTTACCTGGGCCGACCAGGAGAAGAGAAGAACTGCTTGATCCCTACTCTTTCGTAGTATTTCTCTAATGATATATTCTTGAATTGGGTTCCATTATTTGATATGAGAGTTCTTGGAAGACCATACCTGCGTATGATATTCTTCCAGATGAACTGGAGCATTTTATGTTCACTGATTGTGATTATTGGCTCAGCCTCTACCCATTTGGAGAAATAATTAATTGCCACGATAAAAAATCGATAGTTCTTCACAGATCTTTGTATGGGGCCTACCAGGTCAATGCCCCATATTGCAAATGGCCAAGGGGATCTGATAGAAGTAAGAGGTTGATGTGGCTGATGAGGTGCGAAAGAGAATCTCTAACACTTATCACACGTCTTCACATATGTAGCTGCATATTTGGCCAAGGTCGACCACCAGTACCCTTGAGTGATTAATCTCTTAGCCAACGGCCTCCCTCCTATGTGACTTGAGCAAGATCCCTCATGCACATCATGCAAGATATGTGGGACCTCTGAATGATGAAAACATTTTAGGAGAGGGAGCAATAACCCCTTCTTATACATAACATCTCCTACAATTGAGAATTTAGCAGCTCTGAACCTCAGCTTTCTCCTTTCTGACTTTGACTCTGAAAGCTCCCCCTCTCTGATGTATCTGATAAGAGGGTCCATCCATGATGCTCACATATTCAGATTCAGGCAAGTTCTAGCAACCTCTTCTTCTTCTATGGTCATCTTGGGCAAAATCTCAACTGGCACTGTTCTTCTTATGTCTGTCCTTATTGCTGAGGCCAACCTCGTGAGTGCATCGACTCGGTTATTGTCTAGCCAGGGTATTCTCTTCATCTTTACTTCTTTAAATCTTTCTAGCATCTCTCTCACCCTCTTTAGGTATTTGGCCATCCTTTCCTCTTTGGCCTCATATACCCCCAGGATCTGGTTGACAACCAATCTTAAGTCACTGTGGACTAGGAGTTGGCCAACGCTAAGGGCTTTTGCAAAAGATAGGCCTGCTATTAATGCCTCATACTCTGACTCAATGTTCTAAGATTTAAAGTTGAACCTCAGCGCATATTCAACATCGGTACCAACTGGTGTTGACACTAGCAACCCCGCTCCACTTCCGCTTTCACAAGATGACCCATCAACAAAGAGGTTCCAAACATCTTCATTTGAAGAGAATTTCCCCTCTGACAGGGTCCTTTTCCTGAAGAGGTACCCGTCTTCCTCATTCTCAACTATTCTTTTTCTGGCTTTGCCTGATTCAACCTCGTTCGTATCTTGGAAGATGTTTCTGTCTGGTTCATCTGTAACCCTTTGACTAATACCAACGTCGACCTCTTCCCATGTAAACTCTTCTATAAAGTCAGTGCATGTCCCTTGATGGAAACCCTGGGTTGATAGACAATATCATATTCTCCCAACTCGATGGCCCAGGTCATCAGCCTACTTGACTTCTCAAGCTTATAAAGAACCTGTCTAAGTGGGGAATCAGTGAGGACGACCATAGAGTGGGCTTGGAATTATGGCTTCATTTTCCTAGAAGCATGTATCAGAGTATAGGCTAATTTTTCAATCCGTGGGTACTTCTGTTCAGACCCCTGATAATCTTTACTATTGAAGTATACTGGCCTCTACAGTCCATCATCTTCTCTTACTATTACAGAACTAATGACTGACTTTGAGACAGCTAGATATACATATAACTTCTCCCCCAGAATGGGTCAAGATAGGAGTAGGGGGATCCGAGTTAGGACTTGAGCTCCTTAAAAGCTTTATCGCATTCCTCATCCCATTCGAAGGCCTTTCTAAGTACTTTGAAAAAAGGAAGACACTTATCTGTAGCTCTTGAGACAAACCTATTAAGTGCAGCAACTCATCCGGTCAGCCTATGAACGTCTTTGATGTTTCTGGGTGTCTTCATCTCTAGCAAAGATTTGATATTTTTGGGGTTATCCTCTATTCCCCTTTGGTTGACAATGAAGCCCCAAAACTTTCCTGCTCCTACCCTGAATACACATTTAGCCCAGTTAAGCTTTATTCTATATCTGTCCATGGTGTCAAAAGTTCTTTCAAGGTCAGCCACATGGGTATCGACCTTCAGACTCTTCGTCAACATGTCGTCCACATACACTTCCGTGGACTTGCCTATCTGATCCTCAAATATCTTATTTACAAGACGTTGGTAAGTATCCCCTGCATTTTTTTAGCCCAAAGGGCATGACCTTATAGTAATAGGTCCCCTAATCTGTGATGAATGCTTTCTTCTCTGAGTACTTCGGGTTCATGAAGATCTGATTATACCCGGAATATGCATCCATAAAGCTCATGTCCTACTATGGAATCTACCATATGATCAATTCTAGGTTGGGGAACTGTCTTTTAGGTAAGATTTGTTCAAATCAGTGAAATCTACACACATTCTCCATTTCCCATTAGCTTTTGGCACAATGACAGCATTAGATAACCACTCCGGGTATATGACCTCTATAATGAACTTGGCCTCTTCAAGTTTTCTAGCCTCTTCTATGATGACATCATACTTCTCCCTTGAGTACACTCTTTTTCTCTTTTTGATGGGCTTAGCGTCTTCCACAACATTGAGTTTATGGGACATAATCTCAAGATCAATACCTGGCATGTCTGCATGGCTCCATGCAAAGACGTTATGTCTCTTCCTCAGTAGCCTTGCCAGTTCCTACTTGATCTCAGGTCTTAGGGCTTTACTAATTTAGATGGTTTTTTTTACTTGTCCTCATCTCAGACGATGGATTCTACCTCTTCCACGGCTTCTCCCTTCTTGAGATTTGTTTCATATCTAGGATCAAGTGTGTCGATGTTATATGTGGTTGTTAACCTCTTATGAACCTCTCTCTCTTCCCCAGAATTGAAGTAGCATTCACGTTCTGATGTTTGGTCACCTTGCACTTCCCCTACTCCATAGGGAGTTGAGAATTTTAGCATTTGGTGGACCGTTGAAGGCACGGCCTCAAATTCTTTGAGGGCCACTCATCCTATGATGAGGTTGTAAGCTGAGAAGACTTTTTCATCCATCATAAGGAAATTGATTTTTCTGGTCAACCTCTTAGGCTACTCATCTCCCAATCTTACATCCATCTTATACATGCCCAATGGATGAACATTTTCACCACTGAAGCCAATCAAGGGATGATGATAAGGGACAAGCCTAGCTCTACTGAGGCTAAGACTCTTAAAATAAGGCAAAAACATAACGTCTGTAGAACTACCTCAATCAATGAGGATCCTCTAAACTCCACACCCATACACCCTTGTGGTGATGACTAAAGGGTCATCATGGGGAGATAAGATACCTTTGAAGTCAAGTCGTGAGAAGCCGACTATCAGGGTGTCCATATCCACCTTCTTTCTCTTATCGCACTTAACCGCTGTAGATGTTAAGTTCACACCCTCGAATTTAGTCACTGCCTTATCCTCTGCCACATGATCCTTGCGATTAGCTACCTCTGAGACACCTCCTTCTACTCCTCCACAGATGGTGTTCACAATGAAAGATATCATACCATCTATATTCACTAGAGCATTGCCATCTTTTGGTGGGAGGTCGGGGTCATCGTCATCATCGTCTAAGTCATCAGATCTTCTGGCAAGGACATCTTCCCGACATTTATCATTTCTTCTCTTCTCCCCTTAGAAGATCTTCCATTCACATACTTTCTGAGCTTTCCTGACTTCAACATCTTCTCAATCTCATCCTTTAGTGCGAAGCACTTGTCAGTCAGATGGTCGTGGTCCTAATGGAACTCGCACCATATGCTCTTATTTCTCTTACACGGAGGGGCCTTCAGCTTCTTCAGCCATCTTAGGGATCTATCATTTTTTTTATTTCATTGAGTATGTGCTCGCAGCTCACAGTTAGAGGAGTATGGTGTTTAAACTTGTCATCTGTATCCCTCTTCCTGCCATCCTTCTTCTTTTGAAATTTCCCACTGCTACTTCCATTCTCATCCTCATACTTTGCAGCCATTGCCTCTTCTGTATTCATAACCTTTCTAGTTGTCACTAATAGCTCAGCCATAGACTTAAGAGGGTCTTCAGCAAGCTTCCAAAGTATATTTCCCTTCTGAATCCCTCCAATGAGAGCTGTCATGGCTATGCTCTCTTCGTAATCTTCAACCTCTAACTTTTCCTTATTGAACCTTGCAATGTAGTCTCTAAGGCTTTCATTCTTGCCTTGCTTAACATAAAGTAGATGGGTTGTCTTCTTCTGAGGTCTTACCCCAAAACAGAAGTTGTGTATAAACCGTTCAGCTAAATCCTTAAAGTTCTCCACGGAGGTTTTAGGAAGAAAAGTGAACCAAATATGTGCATCTCCCGTTAAAGTGCTTGAGAAAGCTCGGCACTCATCTCATCAGGAATTGAATAAATGTCTGCCACAGACTGGTACATCTCAATATGATGCACTGGGTTAGTACTACCATCGTATTTGGGAGACATCATTGGTGGTTTAAATTTGGCAGGGGTTGGGAGGTTGACAATCCTTTCCACAAATGGGGTGCCCTCTGAGAATCCCCTTTGTAGCGGGTTTTGACTTTTTATGAGGTTCTCTAACTTCTCTTCCAGCCGTTGAATGAAGTCATTCCATGGTTTAGCAACGTCGTCCTGACCGAGGTTATCCCCAACCACTTCCAAGGGGTGGACCGAGGTTTCCCCAGCTACTGCACAACGTCGGCTGTTGACCTCCTGGCTACTGTCTCGGCCATATTGGGGTCGACCATGATGAGGCCGATGTTCACCACCTTTCCTTTATGAGCCAGCTGCACTTCTTGACCTGGATAGATTTTACCTTAGATCATTACCTGGGCTGAGCATTTTCAAGGTTGACCCTCTATTTAAGAGATCAAAAGTAGACCCTCTTTGTCGTGCATCCTCATCTCGTCTTTCACACTGACCTCGGCTCTGCTATATAGGATGTACAGTGTTGTTTGATACCTAATATGGCTCCCAACAGTCTGCTGGAGCATCCTCTGCCTCAATATCATCATAACTATCCTCAGGGCAAGGGTTTCCTTACCTCCCCAAGCGTAAACACCTAAGGTCAGCAACATTCCTCCTCCATTGAGGAGTAGGTTGGTCTTTTCGCGGTGCTTGGGGTGGACCATCCATACTCTGAGGTATTTTTAATTTTAACTTACTCCTTGGAGAAGGCTCAAAGTATTTGAACCAATATCATTGTCACTTGGCAAAGGTGTGCTTCCTCATTCTAGTATGAGTAAGACCTATATAATGTGTGCGGTCATTGATGGCCTTCACCAAATCTAAACACAAAGACTTCTTAATTTCATATTCATACCCATGAGTGAAAGTATGAGTTTCAAAAATGGACAACCCAGTTAATTCAAAAATCTATTCTAAATAATTGGTAAACTTGCCTCATCCTGTGATGAACGGGTGTGTGTGTGTCTATACTCCAACAAGGCACAAGAGCATTCAAGGCATCCGTTATTTTAGCTATGATGAAATTTTCCAAACTACAAATGGTCTAAACCAAACTAAGTGAATTAATTATTTGACGATAACTTTTCATGGACATATCATGATCCACCCAGGTTTCCCATTACTCGGGTTCACCACCATAAACATCAAAGTTAAAATTAGAGAAAATCAAATCAGCTCTGATGATGCTGGAAATAGCACCACCAGGTAAGGTGTTGACAAGCTCAAACTAGTGATAACAATGACAGCAAAAGAGTGTATATATAGTAGGAGATGAGGATAAGAGGATGAACACTTGTATATAAGTGGTTCAGCCAATCTGGCCTACGTCCACTGTGAGTGTGTGAGTAATATCACTAGATGAATGAACTAATGGCCATAGATACAATATCTTAAGCTTTCTCTCTCTACTGTATAAACTAATATATTTTTAGCTATGGGTAAAATTATATATCCCTTTACAAGGTAGAGGATGACCTCTATACCTAGTGCTTGAGGGGTGTAATGTACCCCCCAAGCATGCAATGGGCATGTACATGAACATCGAACCAGTATGATAATGACACCTGGCTGATCTCATATAGATAATGATAACCTCAATATTCCCTCACGTGAGGGGAATGATTTGGTTATAACTGATTTGTCGTTGTGTACCAAAACTTATGTGTGCTTATAAATTCTCAGCCCTATGTTCTTGACTGATGTAACCTCGACCTGAACGAGTATGAGGTTAGTGGAGTCAGAAGTAGCTGCTTTCTCCTAACCATGCGGACCTCGGCTAGGAGGTCAGGCCGAGGTTAGGTATGAGGTAGCTTCAACGTCGGTTGGGGCCGATGATGATGTGGGCAGATGATTGAGCCCATGAGACTGCTGCTGACCTCGTCTCATGACTAGCCGAGGTTGGTGTATGAGGTAGTTGCAACATCGGTTGGTGCCGACCTTAAGATAGACGACCTTACTTATGGTTGTCATAGGCTTCTAGTCACCTCGACTATGAGACTGACAGAGATTAGTTATTCTAAGTATGAGGGTGCACTTTGGGCATATCAACCTCTATCCACTCGAACCCTTGGTATGCTATAAGGAATCGCAATGGGTCTATTCTCAGCCTTAGGGAATCGAGTGAAGGGTTGTTCGACTGCCCCAATAGTGGAGTTGGCAATAAAGTTATTGAGCGATGACATAAAAAATTTATAATCCCAAAATAAAAGGGAATACCTATATGAGGAAAAGTTTCGCCTCAATCATTAATCTAAATGCCTTCTCCGGGACTTATTCACCACAGTGGGGGAACCGCCTTGAGAATCAGAGGTTCCTACACCACCTTTAGAGGTGGCAACTGTGGAAGAAACAATGGTAGTAATAAAATAAATGCCAGAAACCATAACATCCATCATGGACACTTAAATAAGCATAATTCCAATCAAAATCTCAGTAGTGGTGGTGTTAATAACTTATGAAACACTAAAAAAAGAAGAAAAGGCCATTAAAATGAAAAAACATGGACTGAAAATAAAGAGTTTTGTTTAAAAAAGGAAGGGAGTGAAAAATACTCAAGAAGGTTTTCCCTCTCTAAAAATGAAAGTGGTAATGTGAAACTTTTGAAAAGGGTTTTACGAGGTATTTATACCCTTAGAATACAAAAAGTCACCGACAATTCAAAAGGGGTTAATGATTATAGAATAAAAGTATCCTTCCCCAACACGACATGTGGTTGTTCAAAATGTGGATAAATGTGTCTCGCAAGTTCAAGCATGATAAAGCATTAAATGCGACACAAAGGTAATGATGATAGATATCCACTCCAAGATTTCAATGTGGCGTTTCCTACACAACTCTCTATTTTCAAATGGATGAGAGACTTCTACTTGACGGGGCTAATGTACTGGGATACATGAGAAACACCTCATTTATTTGAGAAACGTGTGAATAACACCAAATGATTATGAAAGTTGTATGAGCAACCCCAGAGCCACAAAGAGAAACACGAGAACTTCCTGAATAGTAAGGAAAAGAATAGTAAGAGAAATCATCACTAAGGAAAGGTAGGAAAGCGTGAGTAGTTCCTCATCTAAAGAAAATAAAGTATGCGAGAACTTCAATCATTAACATTTAATATCTTTATCTTTGACAGGTTAACTTATCAAGAGGCCTTGCCTGAGAAAGTAGGGCTCGAGTAGCTAGAAGTTTTGGGACCTTTAAGAGTTTTGGTTTAGAGGATGGGAGGGAAGACTTGTTTATTAAGCAAAGGTTAAAACCACTTCAATATATTGATAAAGGTAGAATATTAGTGCAAGAAACCCAAGGGGTCTCTCACATAGACAGGCCCTACACTAAGTTAGACTTACAAAAAATGGGTAGCAACCATATAGGTGCTCGCAAACAACTTCTAAAAGGAACAAGTGGCTAATGACCCTTGGTATCACTCGTAAGAATTCAAAACTTGCATAAAAAGAATTTTTAACAAAAGACAAAATAACTCTTTTTGGGCCTACTGAATGATAAGATCACCTTTTTGTCCACTATTACACTAGGTGTAATGCCATAAAAGGACTGAGTGTGTTAGACAATGACAGACAATGATAATGGATAAAGCTTAGAAATATATTTATCACAAAAGAATATTCATCGGAGTGAAATTGCCACATCAACCCGAAATGTTTTCCTATAAATAGAGAACTAGGTGCACAATAATTGAGGATGATATAACAAGCATTGTTATGCTGCATAAAATTCCACAAAAAGAAAAGGTTATTTATGTCCATCTAGAAAGTAAGCCCCAGAAGATCGAGGCGAGGAAAATCCCCTCTCGCCTCTTATGTGGATACTTTTACGAATAACCAAAGGACATGAAGCTTTCGGTGACAAGGGTGTGAAAGTGAGTTCATGTGTAAAAATTTGAGTCATCGACCTTTTTTACTTGAAACAGGCAAAAGATGTATCCATCTCTAGGGAGACATCATGTAAAGGAAAAAACTAATGCATGCGAAACCAAGTAAACCACGAGCTCGGAGACTATGTTATGGAATGGGAAGGTGTTCGACACCTATTGCTCCCTTTCAGTCTCTAATGGGAAAAAATGTTCTCATTCTCCTAAGACGTGTAAATATGTGTATAATGTGTGTGGTGATGAAAATGTGTAAATATGTAAACAATGCATGAGGAAGAAAATCATCGTGTCCACATTATGGACAAGACGGGAACAAATCAATCAAAGGAGAAAAACTAAAAGAAAGGGAGAAATATAAAGATATCCAGAATACGTGTGATACACCGGATCGTGACTCGCTAAGAAATAGTGAATACTCATGTCATTGGGACCTCTAAAAAGTAAATAAATGAAAAAAGTGGATAAACTATGAGCGATGCAACGGATCGTTACTCACTTTGAACAAGTGAATATGCATGTCAACGCGATCACTAAAAAGAGTAATAAAATAAGTCAAAATATATAAACTATGAGCGATGCACTGGATCGTAACTTAATATGAATAAGTGAATAATAATGTCATTGGGATCGCTAAAAAGTGAGAAAATAAGTAGTAATATATGAACTAATATATAAATACAATATTGATAAGAACAAAGTAAAAGAAGTAAAATGAGGAATGGAATTCCAAAATAGCTTTGGGACACCTACGCAGTTGAAATTGGCATCAAAGTTAACGTAGTTCGAATTGTGTTTAAGGCGGGATCTAACCCATAATATTAAATTAGAGTTTCTCTTTTTAGTTTATGAAAAAATGTGCAAAAGTGGTGAAAGTGTGAGGGAAAAAGGTTTAAATACTCTAATTTGAAATTTATAGGATATAACCACTTTTTGGTTTTTGAATTTATGAAAATAAGTTTGACAGTATACAAGTAATAACAAGTATAATTAGTGTTGAGTAAATAAGAATGAACTAGAAAATGTGCCAAAAGTAATGAAATATGTAAAATTTTACTAAATTGGCAAAGTAGGATGAAGAGGGTTTAGACTTTTTAAATGATTTGAATTTTGATTTTTAAAAGTTGTATGACCTGATTTTTGGATGGTGGTGGAGTGATGGAAAGTGGTGATGTGTGTGGGTGATGTAAGGTATTGTAAGAGAATATTTTTGGGAATGAAATAATAGGGTTGCCGAACAAATTACGAGGTTAAAGGTCTTGAATGGTGAGGTTAGGGTTTCATTAAATAGGGAACCCTAAATGGTCAAAATGACAAGGATTCCTTTAGGGTGCCAATAAGCATATTTTGTAGCCTTCTAATTAGCAATCTTGTAAAACTTGGTGGCTAAGAAATGTTTTACCCTTCCAATAGGTAGGGGGAAGGTGTGCCTATAGGGAGGCTATAATAGATTTTTTGATAAAATGGCCATAAAAATACAAACTCTAAGTTCAATTTATCCATGAACCGGACCATTGGAAAGAGGATTTAGGGATCTCTGAAAATATGTTGAGATACACTTGTGTATGAGAGTTGATTAAATTCAAACGGAGCTTGAAAAGTGTTCGGTTACACTTTGGTTAGGGTTTCTTAGTAAAAATGATTCAAAATGCGAGTGATAAGTCCAATTCATGCATGGTCAAGACCATTAAATAGAGGATTCCGAGCTCTATGAAAATGTGTTAAGATACTATCTGGTCCGAGAGTTGACCAAAATCAAACGAATCTCCAAAATCATCACATCATTCTTCTATTAGGGTTTGAAGGAGGATCGAGGGTCCGAGGTTTGAAGGATTTTGTTTGGACCCTGTGGAAATGTATCAGTGTATAATAATAGGGTGTATAAATTATTCTCTCCCTCATATCTCTCATTTACTTAAGTTCTCAATTCTCCTCTCTCAAAGAATCATCACTCTCGAGAGTGTTATATTTTTTATTTATTAGAGAAAATGGTTGCTTGCATAATAAAAAAGTTAGTTATTCAATCATTTGGTGATTATTCTTATAGCCATGATTTTATTTATTATAGAAGAAGATGTTTACCTTTGTCCATACCAAAGTTATTAAATATTATCACTTTAAAAAAGTTTTCCATTAATGTGGGTCGTTCCTTACCCACTCAAGAATTATATACACCCAGTACCACTATCTTACTATATAGAAAAAGATCACTGTTGAGAATGAAGTCAAGAAAAATGAAGGCATGGCCTAGGAGGTCGATATTATTTGACTTCATGTATTTTGAGATTAACCCCATGCTCCATGTATTACATATCATGCATGTTGAGAAGATTGTCATCGAGCATCTTATGATCGCATGCTTAAATGGAAATCAAAAATCAAAGGACAGTTTCAAATTCACACAATAAACTTAGACTTCAGGTGTCACATGATGTAATCATTACATAAAAAAGTAAATTATCAAATGATAAATAATTCAAGCTTTAAAAATTATCTAATTAACTTATGTGATCCATAATTTTAGTTTATGGATATAGGTGATGCCCTGTCAAGGCTTGCTTATCTCGCTAATGGATCCAATTTCATGGCACATGAGTTTAAAAAGTATCGGTTGGAAGGTTATGTATTCTCGTCACGGCTGTACAAGAAAAATACTTAGTTACAAATTAGTGTCATTTCATATAAGTCTCCCATGTATTCAGGGTGAGTGCCAAAGACAAAAGTTTTGTTAAAGTATAAATAACTAACTTTGTTGTAATTCAAAAAAAAATTGAATTAGATTATATATATTTCAAAGAGGTTATGTTTTAATTTGAGGGAAAAATTACTTGTAAAGATGATTCGGATATCAATCTCATAATGATAGGCTTGTCCAAGATGAAGATTAGGGATCATATGAATGATGAGCCATTTGTTTATGCATTTGAAAAGTTCAAGCAAGTCTTTTATTATAGTATAGCAATAACAACCCGTAGTCAGTCATCTTACACGCAATAAAGTGTCTCACCAGCATGGATGACCTGATAGCTCCTGCCGACTATTAATCCATTTTATATAACAACCCAAAGTTGAATCAATTTCTCGATACTTTACACGAGTAGATTTATTTGGGTTGTAAAATATAATCTCGATCTGTTTGGTGATTTTAGTTGGGCGGACGGTGAGGATTCAAAATTGTAATTTGTAGATGTAGTTTATGAAATGTAATGTGTATCTCAAACTCTAATTTATTGTTTGTTAAATCTAATGTGGATTGTTATATTAAAAATTCAAATGTGCAAGGCTTGATCTTGAAAATAGAGCGTTAGGGGGTGAAAATATAATTCAATAATAAAACAGCTCGAAAAGAGGCACGATTATTTCAGATTTAACAAAACTAATGTGTAAAAATAGATGGTTCAGTCGCATGACTCACGGCATGAATATTTGGTAGAGAATTCAAAAAATGAAGGGTTAAGCTTGAAAATGGGGCGTTAGGGCGTGAGATGTAATCTATCAATAAAATTTCTCAAAAAGTGTCCCGGTCACATCACACGACACTAAACTAACTTGTAGAAACAGCCAGTGTAGTCGTGTAACTCACGAGGTGATAATTTGGTTGAAAATTAGAAAATCTAAGGCTTAATCTTAAAAATAGGACGTTGTGGGGTTATAATGTAATTTAACGATAAAATTCCCAAAAAAAGATCCACGATCATGTCTCACGTCACTAAACTAACTGGTAGAAACAACCGGTTCTTATAACATATGTCGTGAGAATTTGGTAGAGAATTCAAAAATCTGAGGCAATTGCTTGAAAATAGAGCATTATGGGGTGAATGTGTAATTTAATAGCAAAAATTCCAAAAAAAAAAGTGCTATGATCAAGTCACACTACATTAAACTAACTTGTACAAATTACTGGTAAAGTGTGTAACTCACGGGATGACAATTTTGTAGAAAAAGAAATATCCAAGGCTTAAGCTTGAAAATAAGGCGTGGATGAAAACTTAATTTAAAAACAAAGTTGCCCAAAAAGATAAATGGTCACATCACATGGCACTAAACTAACTTATAAAAAACTTTTGGATTCATGTAACTCACGGGGTGAGAATTTGGTAGAAAAATCCCAAGGATTAATCTTAAAAATGAGGTGTTATGTGTTGAAAACAAAATTTAACAATAAAACTGCTCGAAAAGAGGCATGATCACATCACACGACACTAAACTAACTTGTAAAAATAGTCGTGCATTTTTGTAACTCACAGAGTGAGAATTTGGTAGAAAATTTAAAAAATTAAGGCTTAAGCTTGAAAATAGGGTGTTTCGTGGTGGAGGCATAATTTAACAACAAAATTACCCAAAAAGAGACACGATCATGTCACACAGCACTATAATAAATTGTTTCAACAAATAGTGCAGTCACATGAGAAATTGGTAAAAATTTCAAAAATCAAATGTTTAAGCTTGAAAATAGGGAGTTAGGGGTGAAAACATAATTTAATAGAAAAACAGCCCGAAAAGATCACACGACACTAAACTAACTTGTAGAAACAACCCTATTAAGCTGAAATAGTTTTTTATTATCAAAATTATTACATCATGATTAAGTGTTTTCATTTTATCTATATTATATATTATGTTACTGAATCCTATTTTTTACAGGATATGTCTACATCTGGCCCTCGGACCCTGGGCCAAATCGGGAGGATAAGGGATCGTCAAAAATTAAAACCCATTAAATTTAACAAAATTGGGAGCATCATTGAAAATAAGCCGGCTTTAATGATGAGGTCGGGATAATTAATTAAATCAATAAATTGTCCCGGGTAAGATAATTGGAGGAACGTCCCCAACGAGCTAAAAATGGTTATTTTGGGGCCCCAGAGGTAATAAAATCTCGATATTTATATTAAATATATGATTTCATTCAAAATTGTATTATATGTTTATTGAATGCTAATTCATTAACTTTCTTATATTATATGTATATTGGACAACAACAATTCAACTTTCCCCCAAAATCATGGGAATATATTGGTTATTGTGGGGACCAATGGAGGACATGGAAGAAGAATGTGCACACCCACTATTTTGGTAAGACTTGAGAATTCATGCTGCGATGGAGGGACACCGACCCAAAGAAGGAGCAGATAATTTTGGACAACTAGTAGAGGTTTGTATATTTTTAGGCATTTTACAACTAGTTATCCACTCGGGAGTCTTCAGGTACTAACTAATCAAAGAAGGTGGATGTGCACTAATCCGGTGGATATCTTAGGTGAAGGTGGAGCATAGGATGGTAAGTAAATGGATTTAATTTGATCATATTTTGTTTCATCATCAAATTGAAACTTTATTATAAATTTAATCAGTGCAGGAGTTTGGGAGTGGCACGGGGGGAAGCGACATAAGATCGACAAATATGTAAAGGTTTGACTTAATAAGGGAGAGGCAACTAATCCACAGGTCGCTAAGACACTAGTAAATCATAATACAAAATTATATTGTCAATTTTAATAATTTATTAATATTCATTTTCAAGGTTAATGACATGTTTTATACTATTTTCAGTAGAGGCTAAAGTTGTTGCACATCATCCAGAGTGATGTTGATAAGTAATCTTTGAGTACGGATGCACTTAGTCAAGTGTTGGCCCAAGATAGAAAAGTTCGTACTTGGGATGTTCGCTCCCAAATAGGTTGGTCAAAGTTGACGGGCCTTTCTTGTGATCATAGTGTTTTATCCTATAGGGTTGGCACGTACATGGCGCCGATGGACTCGGAGTTGGAAAATATCTAACAGACCATGAATCATATGTTCGAATGGGTCAAATGGGCATGCATAGATAGAGGAAAGGGAACGAGAATGATAAAGGAAAGGTTAAGGAGAAGGTTAGTGAGGGGACCACTACTCAATCCCCCTCACCGATGGTGGTCAACTCATTATCACCCTGTAGACACCCCATTATGTTACCCCCTAACTCTCCTTAGGTCCCTAGTACCTCCCTTCATCACCACAAAACCAAGTCATGTCCCGAGTACTAACCTAGAGTCATCGGGCACTCCCCGGCTTAGTTTGACCAAAATGTCAAACTCTTCAACTCGACCGAGACTGAATGAGTCTTCTAAGGGCAATTAATACCCTTTTCCAATGGTCCATCCCATGCGCGATTTCGACTTACCATGCGGATGAACGATCCGTTTGCGTCCGAAACTTGACCCAGAGGCCACTGGGCGCTCCCGGCTTTATTTGACCTAAGTCAACTCTTCAGCTTAATCGAGGCTGAATGAATCTTCGAAGGGCACTGAATACCCTTTCTAACGGTCCATCCCGTGCACGATTCTAACTTACCATGCGGGCGAATGATCCGTTTGCGTCCGAAACCTAACCTAGAGGCCATTGGGCGCTCCCGGGCTCTGTTTGACCTAAGTCAACTCTTCAAATCAATCGAGGCTGAATGAATCTTTGAAAGGAACTGAATATCCTTTCCAATGGTCCATCTCGTGCGCGATTTTGACTTACCAAGCGGACGAACGATCCGTTTGACTCAAAGAGGTCACCGAATGCTTCTAGGGCCTGGTTGACCAAAGTCAGCTCCCCAAACCAGGTCAAACTCTTTGGAATGTCGAAGTAAATATCCTAAACTTTCCAATGGTCCGACCTGTGCGCGATTTGGACTTACCATGAGGACGAATGATCCGTTTGCGTCCAAATGATTCCCCATTCAATGGACCAACAAACGCTTCCGAGCCATATTAGACCCAAAGTCAACTCTCGAACTCGAGAGCGGTCCAAAGGACTTTCGAAGGTCTATGAATTACCTTTCCAACGGTCTACCCCGTGTGCGATTATGACCAACGGTTTGTCCCTAACAGTCGATTTCCCGAAAAGGCCTGAAACATACTGCCAAATGGCAGGTTCCAGACCCTGCCTATCGGCACGTGCCAATAAGCAGGATTAGGTCTATGTCGATCTGCAGTGACCGGAGCCTATAAAAGGAGGCCTTCACCTCATTTGTAAGAGGATCCCACATCTGATAAAATTCACTCTCAACGAATCCCAGAAACCTCTCTCGAAGGCAGCGTGATTTCAACTTCCAAATCCCTCTTTTACTTCCACTTTTCATCATCCTTTTCATCAAACTTGGTGAATTAGCCACTCTCCATCATCATCCATGTGCAAGGGCTGCTCCCCAACACTCAAGATCTTCAAGAAGGTCCAACTTTCTCAACTTTCTCTTAAATTCCCTTAAATTCTCAATAACTTATTTTTATTACTTAGCACTTTTATTATCTCATCTCACCCATCCTAATATACTTTTTATCTAGTATCATTGCACATCTATTATTTTCATATAAATAAAACCCAAAAAAATAAGAAAAAGAGGGTTTGCTCATAAATTCCAAATAGGGATTCTCATACTTTTCTCACACTTTTCTCATAACTAAAACACTCTTTATACACACACACACACACACACACACACACACACACACACATAAGAGATCCCCCATTTGGATTTATGGAATAAATCCCACCCCTCGTTTTGTATGCGAACTACGTGGACTTTGATGCCTTTATAGGCTACGTAGGCGTCTCGGGGTAAAACCCAAGACTCGAGTCCTTTTCTTACTTTTTCTCTTATTTTTTATTTTCTCTAAACCTAATCTTCTTATATTCTATATAATTGCCCTTAGTGATGTATTACTCCATATGCGTTATCATTCCATTATAACGATCAACGTAGGGGTAATCGCGTAAATCTTATTTGTCTAATACTATTCTTATATCTTCCTATGGATGAATCGCTTTATCTTTTCATGATACAAGTCGAGGATTCCTATCTCCACCATATATATACACATGCACACATATCACGGGGGAAATATAAAGGAAAATAGCAAATATCCATTAGAGACCGAAAGGGCGGAATGGGTGCCTAACACCTTCCCATTTCGTAATCAAGCCTCCGAACCCTTCTCGAATCATTTTGGTTTCGCATGCACTAGTATGTCTTTAAATGCCATCCTTCGGGATGGCTTCCCCTTTTTCTTTTGTCTATTTTGAGTAAAATAGACTGGCGACTCTGAATCTCTCTACATTTTTACACCTCATCTCAAATGACGCCGGACGAAGCGCTCCAGAGAGGGATGCGCGGGACCCGAAGGATCCTCTCCCTTAGCGTGCCCGCCCGTGCGGCGAGGATCGGGGATGGCCACAGTGGCGACTCTGCTGGGGACTTGTGTATTTTGAGTGCTTCACTCTATTTGCATGGATTCTATATTTGTTTATGTTTCCCCCATATCTGCATGTTCCCCTTTTCTATGTGTATCCCATGCTTATGCTTGTGTTCACACACTTGTAGAAAATTCTCCATGTACACTTCACACCACGTGCACCTAGGATCACATATATCCTCATGTTGCACGCATCACCTATCCATACTTGGTGTACCTTGGGTACTCATACTTTCCTCCCTGTTTGGCATAATCAAGAAAGGCATTCCCATCATAAGATACTAATAAGGGAATCATGCATGATTCACACGATATCACCAAAGAGAATTATTATTGACCAAATTTTACCCAGTAACTGGAGGGTCACTTCGTGATGGTCGCTGGTCCGACAGGTCGCAGCTAGACTAAGCGATATGACTCTCACCTTCCATTGGCCAAGTACCTTCGACGTATATCGAACGTTTCCCCCGCATCGTATCGCTTGACCGAAGTCATGACGGGAGGTATATCGAATGGAATTCGTTCACGTACGCCGAGCATATCGAATTTTCTCTCACATGTACTGTACCCACAAGGTATATGGTGAGGTAACTCACGTACACTCAGGTATATAAAATGGCTTGTCCACACGAATCGATTGCTCGCAAAAGCAAGACGTATATCGTGTAAGTCACGCCAAAGGGGTGAACCCATTTCGATTCACCCAACCAACTGCATACCCATATATAGGTGTCAAACCTAGGACACGCACTTTAGATTGTCGGTTTCAACCCAAAACTCTGCAGAAATTTTGGGTCGATCTATCGCCCAAATTCTCACGCATTTTTAAAACGGGACCCTGTCCATGAGCCTGGTTACAAGTCCAACCGTAGCTTTACATATATTAAAAACCTCACTTTTCCAGGCTCGGGTCCCGTTCGGCATTGCATTTAGGAGAATTAAATACAAGTGAGAACATAATAATCATAATAATCATGCTGAGTTCCGTCTCGAAAAATATTTCTCCCTTCTTCATCAAAAATCCAAAAATATTTCTCCCTTCTTTATCATAAATCCAAAAACATTTCTCCCTCCTTTATCAAAAAATCCAAAAACATTTCTCCCTTCTTTATCAAAAATTCAAAAATAGTTTCTTCCTTTTTTTCTCAAAAAATATATATAAATCCCATTCTACGCCTTCTTAGGTCGATTGCAAGCCCTTGACCTGGCTCCCTATTGGCTTTGATCTTCAGTCAAATCACCCCAGATATTTGTTCGTTCCTCTACTACTTCTTTCGAGTCCGGAATCCATCCACTTCCCACGGGTAATACAGATCAAGTACCAGTCATACAGTCGGATCTGACAACAATCCTAGCTCAGCTCGTGTCCAAGATTGACAACCTCAAGAGCCCGATGCCCTATTACCTCGTGCTATGGGTCCACCCGATCCTATCTGGGTTTCGGAAGAATATCATCACGCTCCATGTGTCCCTCCTTTCAATGGGCCGCCGCCTGCCCAGCTTCCAATGCCAAACATTGCCCAGCCTGTGGCTAACCTGCCTATGGTTACTGATCCAAAGGAGGAGGAGTTGAATAAAGTCAAAAAGGATCTCAAGATGCTCACCAAGAAGTTTGACCAAGTCAGGATCTCTGGGAATTACATGGACTACACCCACATGTCTCATTATCCTAAAGCGAGATTGCCCGAGAAGTTCAAGATGCCAAATATCGAGAAGTTTGGAGGGAGTGGACCCCCGATTGTTCATCTTCGCATTTATCACCGTTCCATAACTCTACTAGGGGCTTCTGAAGAAGTGATGTCCCAATTGTTTCAGCAAACTTTGAAGGATAGTGCCCTCCGATGGTTTTTCTCTCTTGAGGAATCCATAATCCGTAGTTGGGAGGATGTAGCCCGAGAATTCATGTCGCAATATAAATACAGCGAAGAGCTTGAGGTCACCCATCATGATTTAGAGCTGCTCAAACAGAATCCAGGAGAATCAGTCACTAACTTCATAACCCGATGGAGGGAACAAGCAGCTACCATGATCAATCGGCCATCCAAGGAAGAACAGGTCAACATAGTGAAGAAGAACTTCTTTCCCCATGTCCAAGCAACGATGGGAGGACAATACTATCCTCACTTTCGAGCTCTAAGAGAGGATGGAGTAAAAATCGAGGAAAGCCTCGTTAAAACAGAGGTTGAACCGAAGAAGGTGTTCGCACAGTTCACCCCTATAAAGTATGACAAGCCTGACAGTGCTACAGTCTCAACCATCAACAATATCTCTCAACCAACTACATCATGGGCACCAGAAAGCCACCCTTCCCCCATCTAAAAGGAATACACTGAGCTCCATGCTCCCCTCTCCAAATTTTACCAAGCCCTGTTAGGCCGAAACCTCATCAAACCCTTGGATGCCCGTCCATTGCCAAATCCACTCCCAAGAAACTTCAAGGCCAATGCTCATTGCGCCTTTCACTAAACTGTCGGCCTTACCACCGACCAATGCTTTCACCTTCGAAACATAATCCAAGATCTCATTGACAGGGGTACCATCACCCTACCAGCCAATCCTAAGCCAAACACTACTCATAATCCACTTCCAAATCATACCAATGCCATCTTCTTAGAAGAAAACCCAGATTTCGATCCCTCAACTCAAATCACACCCATATACTTTCCTAAACCTCTTCAAATTTTCCCATCTTTCCTCCTACACCCTACTAGCCTCTCTGATCAGGCACTGCCACTCCTTACCAGAGCATGCATCAGTGTCCGTACCCGTTCTGAAAATGGAAATATGGAATTATCTGAAGTGTTGAACAAACTCCTAGAGTTCGGGCTAAAATTGCCCTCACAGATGATTATCGATTTCCAGAGGTTTAGCACAATGTTCTTGGAAGAACGAAAGTGGGCCCGAGATTCAGACAAGTGGGTGGTACCAACCGATGAAGTCAGCCTATTATCCAGATTATGGACGAATTATTCGGGCAAACCAACAACATTTGTAGTATCACTGGGTCACTTGACACTTTGAAGTTACAAGGGCGCTTGGTCCCTTCAATCACACATATTCCCACAGAATGGGAGGACTAGTATGAAGAAGCCATTGCAGTTGTGGAATGCATTGACTTTACATGGAAAGACAGAATTGTTTCCACTATATGGGGGGAAGAATTTAAAGATTCGAGCGAAGAACAATCTTCAGGAAGAGCTGGCCCAGTAGCCAATATATGTGGGATGATATCATTTGAAGAACTCCTCAGAGAAATAAACAGGGTGGCAGAACAACATGAGATTGATGAGGAAATGGGATTCATGTTATTTCCTTCTTCAGTAAATCACATGACCAGATCAGGGAGACATTACCAGGCTCCAAGCTCACTACCAGCAAATGATAAAGGGAAGGGAATTGAAAACCTTCCTATGCCAGAGATGACCATTAAGGAGAGCAAGATCCTCGATCAAATGAAGAAAACTCAAGCTAACATAACTCTATGGGGACTTTTCATGTCTTCCCATCTACATAGAAATGCTTTAATAAAATTGCTCACTGGACCCACAGTTCCTCCCTTTACCTCACCAGAAGAAGCGATAAATCTGGTCAGATCCTTGACCTCTACCCGAATGCTATCATTTTCTGAAGAAGAAATCCCCAAAATTGGGCTAAATCACAATCATGAACTCAACATCTCCGTCGAAGTTATGGGGAAGGCCGTGCCACTCTCCCTTGTCGATAACGGATATGCCTTGAATATTTTCCCTTTGAGAACCTTCATGTGTTTAGGCTTGAAAGAAAGTGACCTCGTTTCAACCTCCGCCACTGTACGTGCCTACGATAATACCCATCGTGAGGTGATGGAATCCATAAAACTTGTAATAGGGGTTGGCCCTATAAATCCTGTCGTTTAATTCCAAGTCATAGACATCCCAGCTTATTTCAACCTATTGCTCGGACGACCCTGGCTCCACAATATCAAGGGTGTGTCTTCCTCACTCCATCAGAAATTGAAGTTCTTTGCCAACGGGCGAGTCATCACCATTTTGGGCAACGACAAAAATATTGAGGGTGCAAGCACCACCAGTCCAATCCTTGAGATACAGCATGGGTCAAATGATATGCTCCTATCAGGATTCCAAGTTGATCCACTCCTACTCCCAGCAGGGGAAATTTTCAAAGAAAGGGTTTGTCCAGAATATGACCCTCATGGCAATCTCAATGTGATTCAGATGTTCAGAAACATGAACTTCATGCCCGGACTGGGGCTAGGGCAAAGGCAGCAAGGGATACTTGAGCCCATCGAACTGAAGAAGGCTTTCCCTCCTTGTGGCTTGGGGTATCAACCATCAGAACGAGAGCTCAGAATGATCCACCAGTCTCGATAAAGAGAAGATTAGACTGCATCCCAACTATCTCAGAAGAATCATTGAATGGACGATTCATCAAAGAAGGCGAAGATTTCCCCTTTTGCGATTTTCCAGAACCATGGTATGACCACACAAACAAGAAGATGAAGCCTAGAATGGAGATCTTTTTCCAAGATAGCTACCCATGGGCCGAAAGTTTCCAACACCGCGTGCAACCGCTCATCAAAGATAGTAAAGAGACTGAGGAAAGTGATTCCGAAGATTCCTTCAACTTACAGACTCTGGGGCTGACACTGTGCATGGTTCATTCAGGCATTACATCAATGGATCCATCCCATCTGATTAAAGATGCTGATACACCCCTCCTTAACTGGCATGCTGCGCCAGTTCTACCTCTTGAAATCCCCCTTAACCCTAATGTTTACTCTATTTCTTCTTTTGTTGTCTATCCTTGTTCAAATGTAATCAAGACCTCTTTTGATAAGGTTCTCAATGTTGTTTTTCCTATCAATGAAATAAACGAAGATTTTAAGTATCTTGTTATGCCTTACATTAACTGCTTGGATTCTAATCAAACTTTTAATGATGATGATTTTACAAATGAACAATTCTTAACTGATCTAAATAAGGTTAATAATAAACAACATAACTGCGTTCAAGTTAATGAAGAAGAGACTGTTGTGATTAATCTCGGTTCTAGTAGCCAACTGCGCGAGATTAAGATAGGGGCCACCCTTGACAAGCATGAGCGTGCACAACTTGAAGAATTACTGAAGGAGTTCGTGGATGTCTTCGCATGGTCCTATGATGATATGCCCGGCATTGATCCTAAAATAGCTCAGCACGAGATTCCCACTCTCCCAGATTACAAGACGGTTAAACAAAAATTGAGAATGCTCCGCACCGAATGGTCGCTCAAGGTCAAAGAAGAGGTGGTCAAATAGTTGAACGTGGGCTTCATTCGTATGATCAAATATCCCACATGGCTAGCCAACATAGTACCTGTGCCGAAATCAAGAGGGAAGGTACTAAAGTGTGTAGACTACCGAGATTTAAACAAAGCTTCTCCAAAGGATGATTATCCGCTACCCAATATCGATACGATCATGGATAACACAGCCAGTCATGCTCTCAAGTTATTCATCGACGGGTTTGTCGGATACAACCAAATCAAGATGCATCCAGACCACCAAGAAAAAACCGCATTCATCACCCCATGGGGAACCTTTTGCTACACCGTTATGCCATTTGGTCTCAAGAATGATGGGGCTACCTACCAAAGGGCTTCCACAACCATCCTGCATGATCTGATTCACAAAGAGGTCGAGGTTTATGTGGATGATATGATTATCAAGCCGAAAACTAGAGAAGGTCATGTTCCCGCTCTCCGGAAGTTCTTCGAACGACTACGACGGTATCAGATGCGACTTAATCCACAGAAGTGTGTCTTCGGCATTATAAAGGGAAAACTCTTGGGATTCATGGTCAGCGAAAAGGGGATAGAAGCAGATCCTTCAAAGTTGAAGGTCATACTTGAGATGCCACCACCCCGAACAGAGAAAGAAGTCCGAGGTTTTCTTGGGAAATTATAATATATTAGCCGGTTCATCAGCCAGCTAACCTCCATCTATGAACCGATCTTCATGTTCCTATGAAAGGATTCAACCAAGGTTTGGAATGAGGCCTGCCAAGAAGCTTTTGACCGAATCAAACAATATCTGACCCAACCTCCACTGCTCATGCCACCACAGCCTGGTCTCCCTTTGCTCCTATACCTAACCATAACTGACACTGCAGTTGGGGCTTTGCTAGCCCAATACCTTGAGGACTCCCATAAAGAAAGAGCCATCTATTACGCCAGTCGCAAATTGGTCGGGTGCGAGGTCAACTACACTGCTTTGGAATAGGCGTGTGTCGTACTTGTCTGGGTTACCCAAAAGTTGCGACACTACATGCTCGCCTTACCCATCAAACTTGTATCCCGAATGGACCCCGTCAAATACCTGCTTGAGAAACCCGCCTTATCCAGTCGAATGGCCCGATGGTTGATGTTCCTAACCGAGTTCGATATCGTGTACGTCACACAGAAAGCCATTAAAGGAAGAGCCATCTCTGACTACCTCGCCGATTACCCTGTAAAAGAAGCAGATGTCCGGATTTTTGAATTCCCAGATGAAAATATCCTCTGCACCTCTCAAGACTGCCTTCGATGGAAGATGTTCTTTGACGGCGCTACCAACAAAAAGGGATATGGCATTGGGATACTTCTAATCGCCCCAGATGACTCCCACACTCACATCGCCATTAAATTGGATTTCCCTTGCACCAACAACATGACGGAATACGAGGCCTGCATAGTAGGCCTCAAAGTTTCTCTCAAGAAAGGTATTCAATACCTTGACATCTACAGGGATTCTGCCCTTATCATCGATCAAGTGCTCAGAAAGTGGAAAGTCAAGGACGAAAAACTCTAACCCTTTCATGCCCAATTAGAAGAGTTAGCCTCCCGATTTCGAGATATCACCTTCCATTACCTACCCCAAGAAAAGAATAACCTAGCCGATGCTCTCGCTACCTTGGCTCCATGGTCGACATGTCCGAGGGAATAACAATGACCCCCTTCCTAGTTCAAAAGTAAGACAAACCGACCCATTGCTACCATATTGAGCTTGTCTCCACCGAAGATCCCAAACTAGCCGATTGTTGGTACTATGATATCTGGTGCCTCCTCAAACATGGTAGGTATCCCGAGGGTTCCAACAAGAAATGCCAAACAACCCTCCGAAGACTGGCCGCCCAGTACATCATCTGTCATAAAGCTCTACTCAAGAGGAACTTAGATGGAACTCATCTACACTGTATCGCAGGGGCTGAGAGTGAGAAGATAATGCAAAAATCCACAGCGGGGAATGCGGACCCCACATGAATGGTTATATACTTGCCAAGAAAATCATCTGACAGGGATACTACTGGACCACCATGACCCAAGACTGCACCGCCTATGTCCGTAGATACCTCAAATTCCAACAATTCTCCAATCTTCAACATCTACCTCTGCGAGAATTATACAATATGACCTCTCCCTACCGTTCTCCACCTGGGGCGTCGACATCATAGGGAAGGTTACACCAAAGGCTTCAAACGAACATGAGTTCATCCTAGTCACCATTAATTACTTCATCAAATGTGTCGAAGCTGAGTCATACGCAGTGTTGAATGCCAAGAAAGTGGCCTAGATCCTCAAGAAGAATATTATCTATCGATATGGGGTCCCGTACAAGCTAGTGTTAGATAACTGGTTGCATTTCGAAGAAAAAGTCACAGAAGTAGTCAACGAGTACGGGATTCAGAGACACAAATATTCTCCCTACCGACCTCAGACCAATGGTGCAGTTGAATTCGCAAATAAGAACCTCAAAGCTATCATCAGCAAGATGACCAAAAGTTGTAGGGATTGGGCCGATCGGATCCCGTATGCCCTCTGGGGCTATCGAACCTCAATCCGAACCTCTACTGGGGCTACCCCTTACTCTATAGTCTACGGCATGGAAGCAGTCCTACCTGTGGAGCTGGAAGTACCCTCCCTATGCGTCATTCTCGAAAGCAAAGTTAGTGAAGACGACTGGTTCCAAAGCCGTCTTGATGAGCTATCCCTCTTAGATGAAAGAATATTAAAAGATCTTTACCACATACAGGGGTAGCATCGCCGAATAGAGCGATCATTCAATAAGAGAGTCAAGGACCGCGGTGTCCGGGAGGGGGATTTAGCCCTCAAAGAGATAATAGAACCCATCTGGGACCCTAGAGGGAAATTCAAGCCTAATTGGAGCGGCCCCTACATTGTGAATAAACTCTTATCCGGCGGTGCCGGCATGCTCACTGACCTAGATGGGGAAGAGATGGCTCGTCCAGTCAACCTGGATCGTCTTAATAAATTCTACACCTAGTCCGAAATCTCGGCGCACTATGACTCTTCTCATCTCCCTTCTATCGTAAAAAAAAAAACTCTCTTCATTTCTCTCTACACAGAACTACGTGGGCCTGATCCCCTGCAAAAAACCATTTTTCAAGAATTTTTTTTTTCAAAAACCCCAGAGGTACATATGCAGCTCATATATATTACATGAGCACTACCCCTTTCTTTTTCACAAAATACTATTCTTTTCTTATCTCCGAGAACGACAGTTCATTATATCAAATACTTGAACAAAAGGATTATGTATGCCTTATCGATCAGTATAGATAATTCAAAATTACAAAATTCATCGAAAGGCACAACTGGATGATCAGAAACTTCCTTATTTCATTAACAGAAAATTACATCACGGATTACATAAGAAAAGGAACGGATACCTCCCTTCCCCCTACTACCATAAAAGCCAAATAAAATCCCCACATCTATCACACAAATAAACTCCCCAGGAGTCCTACCCACAACTACCAGAGGAGCATACACCCTCATCATCTACATCCTGAGGTCCCCAAGTTTCCCCTGCCTAAATAGAGTGCCGTAAACACTCCATGGACTGATGATTCCGAACCATCTTCCAAAATACCACAACACCCCCTTCCATGGTGTAAGATAAAACAAACCATCTTTGACCAGTCTCTACTGCCAACATCTTGCTGACTACTTTCCTCCACAACCACTTAATATAATCTTTGGGAACATGCCAAACTTTCCCGACAGACTTCAAGGTACGGGTCGACGGACGCTGATTTTCCCACAGAGATCCAAGCAACAGATACAGGCGCTCAGTCAAATCTTCTACCGGAAAGAAATTTGAGATCCGAGGTGGAACAACCTGGGCCAAGCCAAATTGGCATGGAAGCCGCCAAGGGAAATAAAAGGAGGTTTTCCTGAGACCAACCAGTCGCACATATGAATACTCTCCTAGCTCCAGAACAGGCTGCAACTGCCCCCACCAAGGCACTTACCAATACAGACCACGAGCCCCATGATCCATAAGTCAATGCTCCCAGTTCTCAACATATAGACCGACACTGATGAAGAAGCGTGAAAAAAAGTTGGGTACGGCCAACAAGGGATATTCTGGAGGGGTCGCAAAGTGGAATCTTTCAGACAACCACATGAACAGCATCATGGGGCTACCCCTCAAAAAGTCAGAACGACCTTCTCTCTAGGCATCCAAGCCATTCAGGGTCTCCGCCAGTATCACCGCCTCAGGATTGCGATGATAGGACATCCATGAAGTAATGGTTGCAAATTGCGGGTCCACCTACAGTTCTCCAGTCACTAGTAATAATTTTGAAACCAGACCCAGAACAACGGCTCCAACATAGCCAGCATCACTTACTTCCCGTAAATGCACAGACTGCAGCACTGCCGGGAGGGAGATCATTCCTCCAGCAACCAATGGTCTGGTCGCCGAAGGCGAAATATGAAGAAGCGAGGCCAACAAACCCCTTGGAGAACGCGAAAATTCGGGCAAAGCCGTAGCAACACTAGGATTTACACCCAGCATGGCAGAAAACTCCTCGTAGGTAAGATAAACTTCATCCAACCCAAAGCGGAATACGTGGTCTTCGGGGTACCAAAATTGTACCGCTGCCATCAGCACATTCCACTCAAGAGGTCGATTGCGCCACAGGGAGACTCGACGCATATTAAAAGCATCATAGTCGACATTATAAGAACACATTGCTTCCAAGGCTTCGAGGTAGTTAGCAAACTCAATGCTACCAGGGAGAGCCATCTTGCAAGGCTAAGAGATAGTGGGCAAGTAAGTGAAAATGCAATGGTGTGATGGAAACACTCCACCCTTACCCCTTTTTATACTTGAGAACCCTCACAAGAGACATAATCCCTACAGAAATCGGAGGGAATCCTACCCCACAAGGTACCAAAGGCTTAAGAGGATACCATTCAAAACTTTGAATTGATGGGACTGGACTGAACTGCTGATAGACAGGTCAGGGTGCTTGTCGATCGGCAACCCCCCCATTTTAGAAATTTCCACTTTTTTCCTCTTTTGTCAAATTAGAAAACTCAATAAAAATAAATTGATATTCTCAACAGAATTTCCAAATCCCTTTAATAAAAAAACTTTCCTTCAAAAATTCCAAAATTATTCCTTTTTACAGTCTCAGCAGCAAAGTAAAAAGCGCATGTGCATGCATTCATTCATCATTAATAAAAGATAATAAAAAAAACTCCATTGCATTGCATCTATCTATTTTATGTGTTACATCATTTTGCAGGAAAAAAAAGAAAAAAAAAGCAAAAACAACGGGACTCAGCCCGAACCCACATTCTCTCTCTCTCTATCACTAAGAGCTCCCACCCCTGCGATGTGCTCTCTTACCCCTACGGCGAGACGATGCGCCGCTACTACCCGAACCAGATTCCTCTCCGAACGAAGCAGAAGGCACCAAGCAAGAAGGAATATGGACAGTCGCCGAAGATATCCAATCGCTGATGTCCCTTATCCAAGTGGTCGACACTCAGAATTGCTGCAAGGAAAGGCGAAATTAGTATCAAAACAGATATGACCAAAAAAGAAAGAAAGAAAAAGAGGAACATAAAGGTATACCGCAGGTCGGAGGACCTCCTCTGTCAAACCCAACTCCTCCGGATCCTTTGCATGAGGACGGTGCAACATAGGCACCATCCCTCCATCAACCCGTCGAATGTTGTATGAAGGGGTATGCAACCGCACAAAAGGAACCTCTGAAGTCGTAGCCACCGCAGATGCTGACGGACCACCGCTGCTGTGGGAAGATCCCACCGCCCGACTCAAACCCGTCGAAGGGAAAGGCAAGGCATCGTATATGCTGGGCGCCATCAACCAGCTCATCATAAAGTTCATATAATCATGCGATACAGTCATATCGGTGTATAATAAGTAGGACTCGCTGATCATCACCTCGATCCTCTCATCCTCTGACATCAGTCGCTCCCGCCTCATAGACGTAGGAGGCTGCGCAGGTGGCACCACCACCTCCTCCTCAGTAATCTGGCGAACCACCCGCTCCCTGAGGTACCAGGAATGGCCGAACTCATGCGCCAACAAACGCCTCATGCGCGCATTCACCCCAGTCGCCCCCACATCCTGAATGGCTGTCCCCCAGGGATAAAAGGTCACCTAAAAATCTCCAAGCAGGCATAAATCAATATAAGATCAGAAGGTGCAAAAAACCGAGACTGAAATGGAAAGAGTCTTACCCTACCACTGGTCAGGTCATTGAAGACCTGACGCACCGCCTCCAGAGAGAGAGATGCCTTCGACTACCGATTGGCCTTAAACCATCGATACAATCGACAGAAGTCCCCAACAGTGTCATCTTTCAAAGCGATCAGCGGGGTATTGCATCCAAACACCTCATAGAACCACGTCTGAATTCACAAAATAAAAAGAGACGCATAAGAAAAATGTGAATGCATGAAAGAAAAATGTGGATGCATGAAAAGAAATGCGCAAACCAAAGAATAGCTCAAGAAGGTACGTGGCCCTTATAAAGGTCTGCCAGCAGCACCGGCTGAATGCATCCAGAGAAGAGTAAAGGGTCGCCAAAGTCAGACTCCCCTAATCATAGAAAGGGATATGCGAAAACATCCTCAGTTATGGAAAGAACCACAAATGGATGACGTCGCCGCTCGACGCCACCATGAAACCTCCCAACACCAGCAAAATAAATAGCCGGGCCATCAGCCTCACTTGCAGCCCGTCCTCCACATCAATCACCCTGCTCAGCAGAACATCCTTCAGCACGGATAGCCGGATAAAATCCCCAGAAACTATCCTTCCTACATCACCAAGTGCCGCACACACTGCCTCCGATCTCACCCGTAAAGAGCGATCCACCTCTATCTGCTCTCCATCACAATCCAACCCCAATAGTTGTTGCACATCTATGGGAGTCATAGTCATCTCCCCGAAGCTGAAATGGAAGGTGTGGGTAGTATCCCACCACCTCTCTCCCAAAGCGCACAGGATCATTATCGAACGAGGCGTCTCATCCAGCACCGATGCCAACCTCCCAAAACCCGCTGATGAAACCACCCAACACACCACAGGTGGGAGATGCTCCCAGACATCCCTGAGCCCCATCGTCCCGCGAGCGCGCATGTTCTTCAAAGAAATATCAGACTGGCAAAAACAAAAAGTCTCATCAAATGTAAAAAAAGAAAGAAAAATCACCAAAAAGAAAGGAATGCCAAAGGTCGGGCTACTTACATAACCGTCGGTACTCACTCTCGAAGAGCGATGACGCGATGGCTCCCGCAGCAAGGTCCGCTCATCCGCAACAGCCTCAAACGCATCAAAGGAGTTCTCACGCCCCAAAGAAAGAGGTTCCCTAGCCCTCCACTCCACATTCGCCCAGTCATCAACGGTCAACCACTCCCAGTGGACTGCAGTGCTCATAAAAGCGGCCATTTCTTAAAGACCGGAATGATATAACGATATACAGAGAAATCACAAAAAGAGAGAAAGCAAAGAAGCTATGAAAAAATGAAGGGATTCGCCCCCTTTATATGGGATGCCAAGCGCCATGCCGATCGGCACGGACCCCCACCATACCGATCGGCACTGGCTCCTTACCTTCCCGAGGTAGCCCAAAAGTCCGTGCCACTGCCGAATGGCACCCCTCATCCCATGCCGACCGGCACCCCCCCTAAATTTCATACAAAAATTCCCATAAAATACCAAAAAGCCTAAAAAAATTCTCGAAAAATTCCTAAAAATCCCAGGAAGGATTTAGAACGTTTTCACCAAGAAAATTTTGCATTCCCTCAAGCGGAACCCCTCTTTCCCAGCGAAATCCTCAAAAACCAAGTGAATCTCCTCCCGGTAAAGCCCCGGAGGATCTCTAAGGATCACCTGATCACTTCCCTAGCGGAGTTTTTACAGCACCAAAATTGGTTGTTCCCCCCTGCGAGGTCTCCTAAAGAAATAAAAGCTTCCCCAGCTATCGGCTCCCCAGCTCAAATCAAAAGTCATTTTCTCCAGCGAAATCAAAATCCAATCTTCATCTACTCTTACGCCAAAATTGACCTCGGTCTTGGATCATCACCTGAGTTGGGTCAGAATTGACCCCGGTCGTTGGTCATCACCACTCTTAGGTCAGAATTGACCTCGGTCTTGGATCGTCACCTGAGTTAGGTCAGAATAGACCTCGGTGCTTGATCGTCACCACTCTTAAGTCAGAATTGACCTCGGTCTTAGATCATCACCTGAGTTGGGTCAGAATTGACCCCGATCCTTGATCGTCACCACTCTTAGGTCAGAATTAACCTCGGTCTTGGATCGTCACATGAGTTAGGTCAGACTTGACCTCGGTCCTCGGTCGTCACCACTCTTAGGTCAGAATTGACCTCGATCTTGGCTCGTCACCTGAGTTGGGTCAGAATTGACCTCGGTCCTCGATCGTCACCACTCTTAGGTCAGAATTGACCTCGATCTTGGATCGTCACCTGAGTTGGGTTAGAATTGACCCTGGTCCTCGGTCGTCACCACTCTTAGGTCATAATTGACCTCTATCTTGGATCGCCACCTGAGTTGGGTTAGAATTGACCCCGATCCTCGGTCGTCACCACTCTTAGGTAAAAATTGACCTCGGTCTTGGATCATCACCTGAGTTATGTTAGAATTAACCTCGGTACTCGATCGTCACCACTCTTAGGTTAGAATTGACCTCGGTCTTGGATCATCACCTGAGTTGGGTCAGAATTGACCTCGGTCCTCGGTCGTCACCACTCTTAGGTTAGAATTGACACCGGTCTTGGATTGTCACCTGATTTGGGTCAGAATTGACCTCAATTCTCACTCATCACCACTCTTAGGTCAGAATTGACTTCGGTCTTGGATCATCACCTGAGTTGGGTCATAATTGACCCTTGTCCTCGATCGTCACCACTCTTAGGTCAGAATTGACTTCGGTCTTGGATCGTCACCTGAGTTGGGTCAGAATTGACCTCGGTCCTCGGTCGTCACCACTCTTAGGTCAGAATTGACCTCAGTCTAGGATCGTCACCTGAGTTGGGTCAAAATTGACCCCGATCCTCGATCATCACCAATCTTAGGTCATAATTGACCTCAGTTATTAGATCTTCACCCTAAGCCCGCAGATTCGTCTTTGACCTGCAGAACTGGTCATCCCCTAACACCACTTCAGGTCCTCAGAATTGACCTAAACCTTTGATCATTATTCCATCCCCAGCACACTCCTTAGGTCCTCAGAATCGTCCTCGACCCTTTAAATCGGTCGTACTCCCTCAGAAGCATCATGTGGTGTCTATTCGACGGTTATCATTTATTCCAAACTCACCCATTGAGGGGCTCTGTAGACACCCGATTCTGTTACCCCCTAACTCTCCTTAGATCCCTAGTACCTCCCTTAATTACCATAAACCCAGGTCATGTCCCGAGTACTAACCTAAAAGCCATCGGGCACTCCCCGGCTCAGTTTGACCAAAAAGTCAAACTCTTTATCTCGGGCAAGACTGAATAAATATTGTAAGGGCACTGAATACCCATTCCAAAGGTCCATTCCGTGCGCGATTCTGACTTACCATGCGAACGAACGATCCGTTTGCGTCCGAAACCTGACCCAGAGGCCATCGGGCGCTCCCGGGATCTATTTGACCTAAGTCAACTCTTCATCTCAATCGAGGATAAATGAATCTTCGAAGGGCACTGAATAACCTTTCCAATGGTCCTTCCCGTGCACGATTCTAACTTACCATGCGGACAAACGATCTGTTTACGTTCGAAACCTGACCTACAGGCCACCGGGCGCTCTCGGGCTCTATTTGACCTAAGTCAACTCTTTATCTCAACCGAGGCTGAATGAATGTTCGAAGGGAAGTAAATACCCTTTCTAACAGTCCATCCCATGCACAATTATGACTTACCATGCGCACGAACGATCCGTTTGACTCCAAGAGGTCACCAAATGCTTCCAGGGCCCGGTTGACCAAAGTCAACTCCCCAAACCGGATCAAACTCTTTGGAATGTCGAATTACATCTCCTAATCTTTCCAACGGTCTACCTCATGTGGGATTTGGACTTACCATGCGGACGAACGATCCGGTTGCGTTTGAACGATTCCCCGTCCAATGGACCGACAAACGCTTCCGAGCCATATTTGACCCAAAGTCAACTCCTGAACCCGGGAGCGATCCAAAGTACTTTCGAAGGTATCTAAGTTACCTTTCAAATGGTCTACCCCTTGCATGATTCTGACCAACGGTTTGCCCCCGACATCCGATTTCCCGAAAATGCCTAAAACACATTGCCAAATGGCAGGTTCCAGACCCTGCCTATCGGCAGGTGCCGATAGGCAGGATCAGGTCTATGACAATCGGCAGTGAACTGAGCCTGTAAAAGGAGGCCTTCACGTCATTTTTAAGAGGAGCACAGATCTGATAAAATTCACTCTCAACGAATCCCAGAAACCTCTCTCGAAGGCAGCGTGATCTCAACTTCCAAACCCCTATTTTACTTCCACTTTTCATCATCCTTTTCATCAAACTTGGTGAATTAGCCACTCTCCATCATCATCCAAGTGCAAGGGCTTCTCCCCAACACTCAAGATCAAGCTCAAGATCTTCAAGAAGGTCCAACTTTCTCTTAAATTCCCTTAAATTCTCAATAACTAGTTTTTATTACTTAGCACTTTTATTATCTCATCTCACCCATCCTAATATACTTTTTATAGTATTATTGCACATCTCTTATTTTCATAAAAATAAAACCCAAAAAAACAAGAAAAAGCAGGTTTGCTCATAAATTCCAAATAGGGATTCTCATACTTTTCTCACAACTAAAACACTTTTTAACACACGCACACACACCCAAAAATAAGAGATCCCCTATTTGGATTTATGGGATAAACCCCACCCCTCGTTTTGTATGCGAACTACGTGGACTTTGATGCCTTTATATGCTACGTAGGCATCTCGGGGTAAAACCCAAGAATCGAGTCCTTTTCTTATTTTTTCTCTTATTTTCTATTTTCTCTAAACCTAATCTTCTTATATTCTATATACTTGCCCTTAGTGACGTATTACTCCATATGCATTATCATTCCATTATAACGATCAACGTAAGGGTAATCGCATAAATCTTATTTGTCTAATACTATTCTTATATCTTCCTACGGATGGATCGCTTTATCTTTTCCATGATACAAGTCAAGGATTTCTATCTCCACCATATATATACACATGCACACATATCATGGGGGAAATATAAAGGAAAATAGCAAATATCCATGAGAGACCGAAAGGGCGGAATGGGTGCCTAACAACTTCCCATTTCGTAACCAAGCCTCCGAACCCTTCTCGAATAATTTTGGTTTCGCATGCACCAGTATGTCTTTGGGTGCCATCCTTCGGGATGGCTTCCCCTTTTTCTTTTGTCTGTGTTGAGTAAAATAGACTAGCGACTCTGAATCTCTCTACATTTTTACACCTCATCTCAAATGACGCCGACCGAAGTGCTCCCGAGAGGGATGCGCGGGACTCGAAGGATCCTCTCCCTTTGCACGCCCACCCACGCGATGAGCATCGAGGATGGCCACACACCCTATAATATATACTCGTATCCAATCCCCACTATCCCCTCTCCATTTGAGATAACTATGGATAGAGTTTATATCCGTGATACGCTTTGAGGATTGAGAATTGCCAAGGGAGAGAAGGGTATGAGTTCCATTATGGGTGACGTGGTGCATAATCCCCTACTACATCCTTACGAGTCCCGTGTCAGAGTGATTGAGGTGTTGTAAGGTAAAGAGGATGAGGTCTTATGGTTAGATGAGCAAGGCGGTGTTTGACATATCAACGACTTTATATTTATGATTTGTAATTAAAATGTTATTTTGATGTAAATAAACACGTATTCGATGTAATCAGGTTTGATTTTTTTAATTGAGGATTTGGTTTTATTACATTTAATTGCATATTATATTATGGTTGGTTGTTGCTCTTTTATTTGAACAAAAAATGTCATTTTTGGTTGTTTTAATGCAAGTTTTCTATTAGACAGTAGATTGTGTTTTCACGATCTTTGATTATGACAACATCATGACAAGAGAAGATTTTACATAGTCCATGACCGTGACAAGATTGCGATAAGAGAAGATCTTTCACGATCCATAACTGTGACATAAATTGGGCTGACACGGCCTGTGATGGTGGCAAGATCATAAAAAGAGAAGATTTTTCATGGTCATTGACCATTACATGACTGTGATAATATATGTGTTGTCAATGTCCTTGACCTTGACAAAACATTTATCACCCCTAGGTTTGATAAAAAAAATTAGTGTTAAAAGGACTATGATAACTAACAGTCCTTGATATTAACAAGGGGTTTTGTCGGGCCTATAATTATCACGATCCTTGGCCGTCACAATTCCTTCTTTTCATCATTCAGGATAATGACAATCTGACTATTTTCGTGTAGTGTGAACTCCTCTATTATATCCTTTCTGCACATTATTCTTATTGGATTTTTTGGAAGGTTGTTTGACCTTATTATCAGCATTGAGAAGTTGGTCTTCAACATTGGCATATTTCTCGGTGCACACCATAAGGTCATCAATGGACGATGCTAACTTATTTATGAGGGACTAATAGAGGTTGTCTGATCTATCCATGCCAAATTAAAAAGATGAAATTAGAAATTGCTCATTGAAATTATCAATCTCATTTAATAGTTCCCACTACACTGAGCATATTTCCTGAGAGACGCCCCTTTCTTTCATCAATTGATGATTAGGTAGTCGATCTCCTTCACTGTTATCATGCTAGTGATGAAACGGGTTGTAAAATTATCATCTAATTCCTAGAAGAAGGATATTAACCTAGGGGTTATGTTATCAAACCACCTGAGGTTGATGCCCTCAAAAGCAGATGTAAAAAAATGAAATTAAAGGGCATTGTGATGTATCCATAGGTACATGGACTATTTATAGTGCCTGATGTGATGGCTTGGATCTGTCTTACCATCGTGTATAGTAATCTTAGGAATGGAGAACTTTGTAGGGAATCTGATGACTCTGAGTTAATAATTAAAGGGCATGCTGACTTGGGACCAATAAATCTTCGTGGAAGGTCCTTTGGACTTCGATATATATTGGAATTTGGCATCCCTCCACTTTGTTCTTGATAAATTCACATTGACCATCATTATGGGCATTATTCTTTAGAGGTATGGATTTGACTGAACTATTATTATAACTTCATTCAGTCAATTAAACTAGATCAAAACCATCACATATGGTTCCGTGGACAAAAGTATGATCTGGTTGTAGACGATTAGAGCATAGTTCTTGTGGACTTGTAGATTTAGAGATATTTCATTATGGCCAACCTAAGGGAGTTTATGATATCGGATTCTTCCTTTTCTTTTATGATGTTCAAAGTTGTGGGAGATAGATTCATACCATTCAGATTGTTCAATAAATAACCTCTTCAATCGAGTAATCGACCCATCTTACACAATTAGTTATTCCTTATAGGGGTTAGCAAGTCGTGATGTTTCATTCCTAGCAAGGAAATCAGTAAAGGGAGTGTTATGTCGATGGATGGGATGGGAACTACGAGGAGTGAATCGTCAAGAACTTGTATCACTAGGAGGGTGAAGGGATCTGTAATGAGTTTGTTCCTTCCTTACAATCCAAAATTATGATAGAATATAGCTCCTAACGTGGGAATGTTAGGTCTAGTGGGAATTCCCGTCTATTGAAAGATGGTATTCACTAGTGGTGGATATTAAAATATTTTCCCACAAACGATACCAATTTTGGGGGGATATAAATCCAACAATAATAACATGAAAATGACACAAATGGATAAGGTTTGATAGGTCGACCTATTTAGGTCCATGAGGAAGGGAGAATATAGTTCTATTATTTTTAGCAAGAGAAGAAGGAGATGGATTGGAGTGATAGAGTTACTAGCTGAGAGTAAAAGCCATGGATATATCCTTTTTCATGACTAGGGATGTCTGATTAATAGGTATAAGAGTCTTAACCCAAAGAACTATGTTCGTAGAGTCCACTAGTAGTATTCCTCCAATTGAACTTTTTCTTAAGGAAGTTGAGCAGTATCGGATTTGTATTTGGTCGCATTTACCGTTATCTATGGCAGTTTGTCATTAGTTAATCTCAATATGTAATAGATCTTGCAATAGGTTAGTCATAGAGTTTTATTGGCTACTTCCCATGAAAAACATTGATTCTTGCACAAATCGAGCCAAAAATGTTGATTACATAGTTAGACGATATATAAAGAGAGTTTTGTTCATTAGCATATATGGATATTTAAACGAAGAATCATGCATGACTTTTCTACATCAAAGATTTTGCATGTTATTCTAAATATTGAAAAGCATATCCTTCTATGGTTACTTTTGGTTGAATCATCTCAAGTCTTAAACACACACCTACACAGTTTTATTTTACTTTGAAAATATTATTGTCATCGGATAAAGTGAAATTTTCAAAAAGGGACAACCATGTCTTCATGTTTTAGCTATATCTTTAGATATTGCCTATGTGTGGCTGGGTTTTAAACCAGTTCACATGGAATCATTGTTAAGGCTTGAAAAGGTTTTCGCCTAACACCGTATGTATGGCTTCAAACCTGTATCATGCGCACAACATGTCACATTTTGGATCTTTAAAAACTTTATGCCTCAAACCATGCTCATGGCTTTAATATTGACTCATGTGCATGATTATCATGTTTTTGCATGACTTTAGCCTTGGTCAAAAAGCGTGTGCATGGAGCCTTTTTTATCATGCACACAACCTTACCAGGTATTGAAATATTTATATAAAAGGGGTTTTCCCTCCTATTTTGAGATATCCTTTTCCTAAGTACTTCTAACACTTAGAGAGAGTATATTTTTAGGCAAGTGATCACATAAATACTTTTTAAATTTTAATTTCACTTGATCTTCACTTCATTGAAAGAAAACCTTTAATCCATACTTATTTCATTGATTGTGAGATTTTATGGTGTTTTGATTTAGAGAACCACTTATCCTATATTCATTCCATTAATTATGATATAAATTTAAAGATCTACACTCCAGATCTAAAAAGAGGATAAGTATCTATTAGGGAGTTGATTGATGGTGGGATCCAAGGATGGAGAATGACTTCCATGTTTGCTTGATGGATTTTTAAGAGTATCACTCATTTAAGAGGGGGATATTTTCAATGTCCATAAGTAACTTCTTAATAGGATAATAAGTTAGAGGTACTTTCTTGCGTTTGTGTAAAATTTATTTTCAACTTGAATGAGAGACTGGGGTGCACCCACATTTTTGCCCCTATGTACAGTTTTTCCTCATACATTTTTTATTGTGCTATTTGTTGTCTTGTTTACTAATTATAAACATAATTTATGTCACACAAACACACACTTAGATCTAAGACAGATATAACATGATCCCTTATTAAATCGAACTTAGGGTTTATATCCAATTAATTCACTATATTGATTTTGATTTTCATCCAAAGTGTTAATTGACTGATTAAACTTGAAATTAATTTTGTTTTGTTAATTTTATAATTGAAACAATTGTTTAATTGTGTGGATCTAGTAAATCTCTCCATTATAGGCATGTTTACTAGAATTGATCTAAAACTAGCTAAGGAATTTTTGAAATTCTAAATTTCTCACTAAAACTTATTCACCCCTAGGTTTATTTGAGGTTAATGGTTGCATTAAAACACACTCCCTCAATTGTCATGAGAAAAGTTATACTTTTAAGCACTTACATGTTAGAGTTGATCTTGCTAGTTTTTGGTTTTTCTGTTGTGTTCCTTGCTCCTAGATCAAGCTTGTGATTATGATTAGATCTTGTTGGGAGATGCATCAATATCATGATGGAAGTTCTATTAATCGTCCTAATTACTTTGATGTCACAAGTTGTGGACATCAAGAAATTAAAAATGTGTTCTCATTTTAAGTGGAAGCATGAGCGTGTATGGATAAGTGTAGAATATGATTGTAATAGTCCCACAATTGATGATGAATGTGTTAGAATTAACAACCAAGAGTGAGTTGGATGGATGCCAAGTTTTTTTCTTGAAATTATAACCCAGATGCTTTTAATACTATTTTTGCATTGGTTAACACACAAGAGTTTAACTGAATATTCAATTATGAGATAAGTAAACAAGCATGTGATATATTAAGAATTACTCCTGATGGAACTTCAAATGTCAAAAGGGAGAATTTGCAAACCAATGGGAGAAGTTTCAAACCAATGTGACTATATTTGAAACCATGAGAATCAATGAAGAATAGATTTTCAATGAATTTTACACTAGATTGATTGATGTCGCCTATGCCTCTTTTAAACTGCAAGAGAAGATTCCTAAGAAAAAAATGGGGAAGACGATTTTGAAAATTTTAGCTACATGATTCAAAAACTAATGTTACTATCCTTAATGAAATTCAGGATACAAACACATGTATCTTTGAAGAATTGGTTGAATCACTTTAAATTTGTTATCAATAGGAACATTCTATTGTGGCTAAACCAAAGAAGGATATAGCTTTTGTTATCGAGACTAGTGGCAAGGTAGAAACTAGCAAAGGTGAAGATGGGACTAAAGAGAATGTGTTAAGTGGATGTTGCTTTATATGTAAAACATTTCAGGAAATTGTATAAAATTAATAAGAAATTTTTCAATAATGAAAATAAATTTTAACATAAGAAACACAAGTCCTAGATATGACCCACAAAGTATCTATGAGAGAAATGTGACTAAGATTGGAAAGGAAAGGAAATAAAAGAGGATAAGTGTTTTAGATGTGTTGGTGCAAGATATCATATAAATGTGTGTTCAACATACTTGGAAAATAAAGAACATCACAAAGACTTTGAGAAGAGAAAGAAAATATATGTGGAAAGTTTGAGTGACTCGGATAGAAATTCCAATGATAGTTCTTCTAATGATGAATGTAGAAATGATATTTCATTCATGGTGAGATTGGAAGAACAAGGAAAGGTGTGCGGTGATAGTTCGTCTTTTGATGATCTTGTGAAGAAAATAGGGTCAAGGAGTCTAATAATAGGTCTCTTAGTGATACTTCATCGTGTAGGGCTATAGGATCACATGTATCATACCCTAGATCATTCCATGGGAGTGATAATGAAGTTGAAGACATACATGAGGCCTTTAATGATCTTTAACAATTGTCTTTGAAATTGAAAAGGTCAAATATTAAACTTTTGATCAAAATGAAACCCATACAATTTGAACAATATTTCAAACATAAAAGAGTTGAAAAAGCTCAATTGGAGATTTCAAAACTTCAAGAAAAAACTGATTGTTTGTTTAATTAAATTGATTTTTTGAAAAAAATGAGATTCTTGTGGAAAAAAGATTAAGTTGAGTTTCAAAAATAAATTTTAAAGGTTGATTTTAAAAACATTAAAATTGAGCTTCAACGAGACAAAGATTCAAAAGTAAACTTGGATGAAAGATCAAGTGTTCTTGATAACATTATATTGAACCATTGTCAAATAAAAAATGAAAAAAATGGTATTTCTTTTGTGTAACCAATAAAAGATAAGAATGTCGATTCAAAATCAAAAGATAAAATTTCTTCTTATAGAAAGACCTTGACTAAGGAACAAACTCCTTAAATGAAAAAAGGAGGTTGTACCTATGTCATCATCTAGGTATCATACCTGTGGGTTTTTTTTTGTGGGAAATACAACCAAATTGCTCACTTTTGTTTTAAGAGGAAGATTCTTGCTAAAGTAAAAAAGACATCTCATGAACCATGTAAGAGAGTAGTTTAATACTATATTTTTGGTATGTTTTTACTTGAACAATGAGGCTGCACTTCCGTATATGTCTTACCCAAAAATTAAAGTTTTCATCGTTCAAGGGTTTGTACTATTCGTTAAAAAAATAATTTTTGATATAGAAGAGAGGTGGAGAGGAGAAACCTAAATTTCTTTGGTGTAAATATGTGGTTTCTGTCATGAAAAATGATGGAGGGAGAATGGGAGTAGTGTTCTTGTGAGGATATGCATTAATAATCAGATGGTGTGGATAAAGAGGGTGGTTATGCTTCCTCTTTACAGATTGTTTTTTAATAAGGGAGAGAGGCTTTATTTATAGCCAAATGTGACTTAGTGGTCTACCGTATGTCAAGAAAGTTATGATGACATATTTTCTATTTTAAATGGTATGTGTCCTATAATATATGTTTCACCCTCCACACTAGAATAATTGTCTAGTTGATGTTGTCGAATGCGCACGATAATATCTAAGTCACATAAACATATGCCGTGTTATGAACTTTTATTATAATTAATAAATTTTCTTAATATGATTTAATAATTTAATGGAAGGCTTATCATTATGCCCCTTCTATAAACAAAAACCTAAGTTTAGGATATATGTGTCTTTATGTTCTCATTATAGGCTATCTGTACATTTAAACCAATCTTGTAGGTGGTTGTTAGATAGAAATTCTAGGTTCTTTCAAAATAGGAGGTTATAAAGAGAAATCCCATTGTTGAGCTTAGAGATAGATTATCAAGTTGATGAGAGAGGTTGACATGATTGTTAATGTAAGAATAAAGGTTAAGGGTGAGATTCCTAGACCTAGCTTTAATTTTCTCATTCCTAGGAGCATGATTCCTATGAGGAGATATGGATGGATACCTAAGGTTTCTATAGGTATGCGAAGAAATTCCCCGATAAGGAAAGTAGAGGTTGACTTGACTCAAAGGAAAGTTACGAAGAAGGAAGTTGTCTTGTGCCTCTTAAAATCAAGGAGAGGCACTACCCCAGGCTACTAAGCTTGGTAGTTTTCCTAGGATGACAAGGGCTTTGCTTGTGTAGATACTCTACCTAGGTACTCTGTTGTAAGGATAAATTTTTTAATAAAGTCAATTTATATATTTTTTTCTTATTTTATGTTAGAAAAAACTCATGGAATCATAGGTTACGACTTGATTATGTTGACATTTCAAGCCTATGATGTGGTTTCTTGAAGACTTAACTGCCAAGTTAGAAGATCTATGTCATCGTGTTGTGTTTCATACGCATTTACATCTTTATGTTCCCATGATCTCTCAAGTTTGAATGCGTAAATATTTTGATACTTGAAGACTATTTATTTAGGGTTTAGGTTTTTGTAAAATTATTTTTAAAATGTTCTAAAATGGTTTTATCCTTTATAGTATTTTTTTTATAAAGAAATATATCTTTCTCGCGACTTCATTAGAACCATATATAGTATGGCGTTAGAACGAGATATGGTACCCCATGAGAACAAGTTCCAATGAAGTTCAGACGAACCAACTTTATCCTGCACTATAAAGTCATTTGATAATTCATTGGATACATGTTCGAATAAGATGTTATACTTCATTCGAATGAGGTCTAAAGTTGTTCGAACGAGCCTACGAAATTTTATTATTTTTTATATGTTCCAAATTACTTTTCATCCTTATCTCAATTTTTGAAAACCTCTTATAAATAGGAGTGTGGAGAAACCATTTTATTAGAGATAGAAACTTATATTTTCAGTTCCCATACTCTATCAAAAATCTCTCCAAAATCCTAGTTTACACCCAAGTTATTTAGGATCCAAGTGTTCATTATATTATGATTTAAGATCCTATTTTGGTCACCTATTCTTTATTCTCTACATTCTGTGAGAATTGTTTCATATGGTGGACTTCGTATTTTCTATTTACACACGGAGGATACCATGTTTGTTATGTTCTTTTAATAACCCTGAAACTCCACACGAATAAGCCCTTTGGACTCCCCCATGCGAGCTAAACAGGGGGGATGTTGTGACAGAGCCACCCTAACACACGCCCCGCTTAAATTCTAGTTGGTATCCGCTGGGGGGTTTAGAAATCGTGACCTATGGCCATTTCAAATTCGTGTTTGTTGTGTTGAGGTAAAGAAGCGATGGAATCCATTGTTTAATCTGTAGATGATTATTGAGCCTGTATCTCTGGATACCGAGGCTTGTATGGAATCATGCATTGTCAAACTACATAGTCTTACGTGCACTATGGAGGAGAGGTTGAAAATCGAAGAGAGTCAAGGCTTATGAGGATGTCAAGTTTGTATTTTAAGTCTACCATCGTATCCTTTCTAATTTAATACATAATAAATTTGTGTGGTTGGGTCGTTCGAGATTTTTTCCGTTGTTGGTTTCTTCGCAAATCAAGCATTATGGGTTATATACTTATTTTATCTTGAACTCACCTTGATGAATGTTTAAGTTAACATAAAATTATTTAATTTGTTTAATCGCAACTTGTTTAAAATTGGCGCTACATCTTAATTTGGATTGAATTGTTAAAGTTTAATATTTAATTTGAAAAAATTAAAGAATTGGCGTTTAATTAGACCATTTCATATACCCACACTCTCAAATTGGTATCAGAGTGGGTACACAAAGTTATCGTGTTGATTCGTGTCTAGTGTTATTTTACGCTGATATGTTTGTCTCTCTCCCTCTCTCGTGTTTGTTTGTTTCTCTCGAAGGGTCATCATAGTGAAACTTACCTAATGCGTTTAGCGATGGCGATACTTTGATATTCAAGATGAGTTTAATGAGATTTATAACCGTACTGAGAAGTTAACTCGTTTGAATTTGAAGTTTTCAAAAAGAATAAATTTCTTAAAAAAGAAAGTCTATGTTTTAAAACTAGAATTAATTTTTTGTGAATTATTCAAACTATATCCTTTATGAGAAGCTCATAGACATGAACCATGGTTTTAAAAATTTATAAGTGTCCAAGAAAGAGAGTGATGATAGAGTCCGAATTTTAGAGAATGAATTAAAGGACTCCAAGAAGTTTGAAACTAGGGTGAAAGAATGTTCCATTAAGGATGATGATAAATTGATTAAAAAGTTAAGGGCACGTGAGAAGAATCTTAAGGATAAGTTTTCTTACATTGAGGGGGAGGGTCATAATGTTTTAGATGTTATTGAAAATTTGAAGCAGGAGTCCCTTATGTTTGAAGAGTCTAATTCCTTACATGAGTTTAGAATTTTGAAGTTAGAAGATAAACTAAAAGACTCAAGTAGTGTTGGTACTATCTCTAAATCAGTGTCTTTTTTAGAGTATCAAATGTTACCAAGGACGTTAGACAAGGTAAACCCATAGGTAACATTTCTCATGTTTACACATGTTCGTATTGTGGTAGGAAAGGTCACCTCAGGGTGTTTTGTTATGATCTTAGAAGAAGTTTCAGGAAGTCTTGATCTAGTGTCCCCATGGTTACCAAAACATGATGCATTAGGTATTCATATATTTGGGTTAGGTAAGCCATTTTGGAGGTGCTAAATGTTAGACTAGTCGATTCTCGCATGCTTGCACATGACTCTTGACATGTTACATCTTATGGATGATTCCTTGAATGTTTTTCATACACTAGCTTTTATATTTCATGTTATATCTTCTTGTTACTTATATGTTATTTATCCTTTGCATATTTTGATTTTTTTATATATTGCGTCTTACTGAAAAACAAAAAATGATTTTGTTTGCCTTTTGAGTTTTTTTTGTCATAAAATATTTAAAAACTCTATAATATTTTTGGTTCAGATATAGTTTATCTTTACACATTCGTGTGGCATATTGGTGTGTTTGAATCCACTCCGTTCCATGTGGCTTCGATATTACACTGTTATTTTACATGCTTAGATTTTTCTTAATCATGCTTGCATGGAGTAGTTTGAAAATTACTTTCTTAATGGATTCACTTCGTAGATGCCTCCTTGCACAAATACACAAGTGATATGAGAAATATAGTACCCCAGCCACCGAGTTGTTGCAGCTCATGCACCGAAGTTTTATTTATGCGGCCTATATAGGCCACCGCCTTACATATATGGGTCGTAGCTTTACATATTACAGGGTTCAACACCCAGCCTATCTACCTATCTAGTCGTATCCCTCTCCTTTATAGCTGCTCCACATTGTATGTCACGTGCTCAGGGCATGTGGCACAGCACATACACCCGCTATAAATAGGGGTTTGTACCTTAAGATAGGGGGTTATTGGTTCCAACTCTAGGTTATGATCCTAATATCCGTGACTACTACACTAGGTGAAGCCCTGTCAAACTCTCTACACATCCCCAATATAGCTTGGAGGCTGCTCATATACTTCCCAGTCATCTCTCCAGCTCACCCGGAATGACTACAGACATGTATTATTCTCTCTCATCTATCTTGTATGCCTATTATGGCATTATAGACTTGTACTACAATGCATATATAATGAGAGTAGGGCAACAAAGTTGACGTAGGTTCATTTCAATAGCCAAACCACTTTATATCTTGTGTTTTGTCTCTTTACATGATTTAAATCTATTCTATACTTGATATTCTAATATGAGAACGACATGTGTCTGATTTCTCGTATCAACATTTTGGCCCCGTCTGTGGGAAGCGGGGTATTCAATCCTGTTTCTCTATATTTTGAGTTCTTAACACCTTATTTCAATCGTGGGAGTCCTTTGGGTCATCATCTCATGGGTGAATTTTGGTCATTAAGCTCGTATTTTGTATAAACATCCTTAAATGGGTATCGTATATGCTCAAATCCCTCCATGAGCCTCCTTTTTATGACCTTAGATGTATTTTACATGCCCCAGTGATGTTACCTCACCTAGATAGCACTGAAAAATGCAAAAGGCAATAGCCTCACAAAGGTGGGTAACTAGGGATGAATTTTATTTGCTCATTTGATACTTTCTCACCCTATGATCCAGGATTTTCTACCATGGTTGCCCCATTTTTGGAGAACTTAAGGATTGATCTTCCCCTAGTAGACCCTAGTAGGCTTGTTTTTTATGATAGCTAGATGGTTTGAACCCATCTTTGAGGCTCACTAGAATCACATCATCCAACAGAATGAAGGATGCGGTCTGGCAAGAAATGGCCTGAGTGCCGCAGCCCTTATGGAGAATGTTGCATAGTACATTTCATCACCTGAGAGGACATGGTAAAATTATCCTTGGATTCAATTCTGGTACTCATTTGGAGAGGCCTGAGCGGTGACTTCACATGTTCAGCATGCCGTGGCCATAGTAGTATGACTTGGAAAATTGCCAGGCTACCCCCTTGTTACTATACCTAGCTGATTTCTTTATATTTCTTTCACTACTCACTCCTGCTTGTTTTGTCTTAGAATATATATATTTCAAATACTAACAAAGCATAAATGGAAGGAGAAACCACTCAAAGTGCAGAGATGGAAAATGAGATTACTTAGCTTTACAACCACCTCAATCATTTGTATGACATCCATGCCTCGCTCCAGACTCAGATCAAATTCCTGACCCAAAGGGTTCTAATGCGAGAAGCTGTAGTAGAACCAAAGGTTGTTGTCCCATCCATCTCGACCGTAGCTAAAGAGTTCTCCACAACATAATTGGCCGCAAAAAGGATTCAAAATAGGAAAGTGGAAAAAAATTCTTTGAAGCCTATACCCTATTGATTTACGAAGTTGAAGAGGTGTTGGAACTCATCAAAGAAGACAAATTTATTTGCTGGATTGATAAATTGAAGTCCCCTCCTCATAAGATGGACATAGCCAAATGTTGCAGCTTCCACAAAGACCATGGACATAGTACTGACAAATGTTTTGCACTTAAAGATGAAATCGAAAGACTTATGAGGCAGGGAATGCTGCAATAATTCCTAAAGGATGCATAACAGATGCAGCTAGTATGATAGGTCGCATGCCTCATATCTGCCTTAGCTTCCACTTTATTTTTTATTTTATCTTTGAGAAGCTCTATTGAAATGTTTCCTTTTGACTTTGTATTTTCCCAACAAAGTCATGAATATACAAATACATGAATATATAAAATTGTGTTAATCTTACCGTATCTCATTTCTTTTATCATCATTATATGTTAACTCATAAAAGTCTCTTGTCTTAAACATATTTTAAAATGAAGACAACAAATTGTCTCGGGAGCAACTATATTAATTGGCTCACGACGTCCCTCATAATGCGTGAGCACATGCTATTTACAATCATAAAGACTAGATCACAAGTATTTGAGAATTCAAGGAGCTTATATTAGCCACTGGGGCTACGAATGCCCGTTCATAGCACCCGGGATGCAGGAATTGGCTTGGGGAAGCCATATAACACCCAGCCTATAAAGGCTTTATATATATCTAATTCTGGCTTGGGGAAGCCTCATAATACCCAACCTAGGGAGGCTTTATATATATCTAAGTCTGGATTTAGGAATCCCCATAATACCCAGCTTGTAAAGGGTTTATATTTATCCAAATATAACTTGGGGAATATTTATAGTACCTAGCCCGGGGAGGCCTGATAATAACCCGATCAAAGAGACTAAGAGAAGCTACGAAAGTGGTTTCACGATAAAGAAATTAAAGGAACACATGGAAGACAACCGTACAATTAAAGCGACTAAAGGTGTTGTGGTACCAGCATCCTGAAGCATATGAAAGCTATAAATAATAGACGACTGCAGTACAGTATAAAGTCCAAAGGAATGGTAGCTCAAATGCTGCGGTAGGATAGCAACCCAGTCGCAACCTCAGAATTGCTATTCATCAAGACTTGAAAAATTGGGGAAATCAAGGGCAAAGAAGCTAAGCCACATCCCCAAAGCCATTTTCCTTTGGCACCGCAGCTTGGGAAATGATAGGAACAAATATGGAACGAAAAATATGAAAAATGTCAAGGTAAAAAATAACAGGCCGCAACTTATTTCAAGGATTCCTTTATAAGGTGTTATCACGACCTTATGTCCATATTATCGTTGTTGAATAGAAGTTTTGCAAGTTGTTCATTCAAGCAATCAAATATATATGGAGACATCGTTCATTCAAAATATTAAAGTAGACAGCAGAGGAATAAGCAAAGTAGAGCAATTAAGGAAGCAAAAATCAATTGTTTCAGATTAAAGGTTGTAGCCTGAGTTGAAGGTGTACAAATGTCAAGTTAAAGCATAGATAAGTGACCGCAAATTAAATAAAGTTCAAGTGAAGAAATGCCGCAGCCATGTGTACATTACAAAAAAGGAAACAAAAAATCATAAGTCTAGGAGGCATCATCGTCTTCATCATCTCCATTTTCACCCTCTACAGTTGTCTCCATTTCAGTGTCCTCCGTCGCGGCCTCCTCTAACTGGTTCTTAGCTCTCTCCTCTGTCGCAACCCTCATCCAGGGTACACAGGCAGTGCGTTCAAGATCACCAACACCCCAGGACATCATTTGGTACTTAGCATCCAGAAAGTTCTTGGTGACCCTATATCTTAATTCCTAGTAGTCCTGGATGTATGCCTTATTATTAGTGAGGAAGAAGTCCTTTAGCTTGTTGTATGAAGCCACAACAGCTTCTGTAGCCTGATTGAGGGATGCGGAGTAAAAGTCCTCCATCGACTTGATGGTTGCGGCATGCTCAGTCTCCCTTTGGCTCTGTTCCTTCTGAAGTTCCTTCAGTTGGGTCTTAAGATTGGAGACATGTTTAGCTTCTACACCCTGAAGAGATGCAGTGATCGTAGTCAGTCTTCCCTCAGCATCATTCTTAGCCTTGGCAGCAGTTTCAATGTATATTAGGGATGCTTGGAGAGCTATAGCAGAAGATTGCTTACGAGCCTCAAAAGATGAAGCCTTGGCACTCTCCAAGTTTGCAACATGAACCCTCTCTACGGCCTCTTTTAGCCATCACAAACCTTCGTACTTTAGCCTCTGCGACATCACAACGTCTGTGGCCTATAAAAAAATTAGATGTTAGAAACAAAATATGAGATAAAAAACAATATTGAAAAAGAAAAATTACCCTTACCCTCAGCAGGGTGTGGAGGGCATATTCTTCCAGGTGCTCATGATCCTCCTCCACTAGACAATCCAGGTCCATATAGTCAGGAACCTTTCGCATCCTGTGGACTGCCTTGACAGTTGTATCCCAAGATGATTATGGGTTTGGTCTCTGTAATTGAGGCCACAAATGGCCATCAAGGCTAACACTAGCACGACTTTGGGGAGGTGCCAAGTTGGCATTGACAACCATTATTACTGGAGGAGGGGGAGAATTGGAGGTGGTAGCTTGAGACACTCTGCAGTCACCTTGAATCTCAGAATCAATGGGCATCGAACCTACTACATCTAGGTGGCTGCCAATGTCATCATTAAACTGGCCCTTAGGCCTTTCTTGGGCCGCAGACTCCTCAACCTTCACAATTAGTGCAACGGGATTTATTTGCGGTTCCACGTTAGACGCGGCTGGACATTTGTCCTTGTCCTTTTTCTATTTTTTCCTTGCCTAGCTGCATTATTGAGGGCAGTCGCGTCCTCATCCATCTCATCTAATTGAGATGCCAAGATCTCTTTGTCTATCTCCTCACAAAAAAGGGAATAAAGTAAAAATTAAAAATGCAAAGGTAACTGTCGCAGCTTGAATAAAGAGGAGATTATTACGTTCTACATCCATCACTTTTGGTAAGGATTTGTTGTGGAAGTAGCTACCCTCAATAATTGAAGCAGAAGTCACTAAAGTGCTAAAGTTTTTGTCCTTAGCACTTATAGTCACAACCCTTCCTACTATTCTCTCCTGCCGCTCACCGAGGTACAAATTATCAAGATCTGCATAAGAGGTCAATATTAGTATAATATAATAAGAGGACCAAGGAAAATGAAGCTTCAAAATAGGACGCGACATGATTTCAAAGGCTACATCCTTATGTACCTAGCTTGGATGGTCGTCCCCACTACCGTGGCATCCTATGTGATTTTTCTCTCTCTGACTCATCTGGGTGGATCTCCCACCCTTCTCCAAAAATGTAAAAATATTTTCCCTTCCAGTTCTTTACACTGGAAGATCTTCCAGTATATAGGGTCTCTTCATTATTGCGGAGGGCAAAGCAGTAATACCAAGAAAACTTTACGGAATTCTCCTTTGGTCTGTAAAAATGGAAGAACTTCGCGAGAGTTATATCCCTTTTGAACTTATTCTTACAAAGCATTACAGAAGCAAGAATTTCCCTCCAATCGTTGGGATCTAATTGGGTTGGGTCTAACTTTATTGCACTAAATATTTTCATAATTGGGACTGGCATTGGAAGCCGCAACCCGTATATGAAAGCATGGAGGGGGAAGTAGACCCCATTATCAGCAATCACAGAGCATGGCCTCTGCTCCGCGGAAAGTATTAAGTAAATCACATTATCTGGAAACTCAAATGCCTCAGCAACTTGATTGACCCATTTCTCAGTCATAATATTGCGAACATTTAAGGTTTCAGGGGGGTCTCTCTACTCTATTAGATGGGCCTGTAGGTGCATCCTGGCTTCAAAAGGTCCAACTGCTGCTGCCTCATGATCAATAGGGTTGTTATTGAAGTTGGTTTCCTCTTCCATTGCTGCAACCTCCGTACTTTTCCTACAAGAAGAATCTATGGAGTCAGAGTCTTGAACAACGTAGTTTGGGCAATCTTCGAGCAGTCAAGGCCCAATTGTCTTTAGAGAATGCACGAATGGGATTTCAGGAGGAGAAAACCCAAAATGAGTGTTCCATAAGTCCTTCAGAAATTCATCAGGATTCCAACTCATATGGATGCATCAATACCTAAAAAGCGGAAAGAATTCAATATTAGGTGCTACATCCAATATGGTCAGAGATGCCTCTTAGAGGCCACGGTAAGAACAACATAACCAAAAAAAGTTTGAAAGCTTAAATGGAAGTTTCAACAATTACAGCCAACTACACTACCAGCATTAGAATCCTAAAGATCAAGCTACTGCCGTGGCATGTTATTTTATTGGGAAGGGAAACATTGGGCATGTTCTTATTTGTCGCAGTCCTTCAGTTCAGTGGCAAAAGGGCCGCGGATAACTAGATTAAGGATAAACCCTAGGGTCAAAAGGGAATTATCATCATTGAAGTATAGGCGTGTTTCTGCAATAAAATACCACAAGATTATTCTACCTGCCACGTTAAGATTCATAAAGAGGTTAATAACGAAAGTTGTCTAGTCTAAAGATCGAAAACCTAGAATTTAAAGGGTTTGCTCAAGAACACATAGAACATTAAGAACAGAGACGGTATGTTTTCAACCTATGAAATTATAAATCCAGCAAATTTGATTTAAACCCTAGATCCTACACAAGTATAAGGGATTCAAAAACCTAAAGCCAATAAGTTTCATTTACTAAGTCATCATGGATGATTAACAGTTTATTTCATTGATTGAAGATTGATTCAATTACAAACCAGTTATCTATTATGATCCAGACAAATTAATGGATTCGAGTGAGTTCATTCCAGTATCGATTTAGCAGTATGGACCCAATTCAGAATTAGTTGTTTAAATATGATCCAACAAAAGAGGTGGATCCGAATAGTTCATTTTACAATTTTACAAGAAGAAATCAAGAATATTCAAAAAAACTGGAATTATAGAGCTACTGAGGAGGTTTTGGTTTAAAATTTACCTGGAAATCAGTGGGAATCAGTTTCTTAGCCTCTTACAGCCACTGGACACCGCCTGATGCTCACCAAAAAACTCAAAGGATGAACTGACAAGGGTTTGCTCTCAAATAATTGGAAAACGTAATAAAGGCCACGGCTAGATCCATTTATATAAGAGGGAGCGACAAGACGAAGCATCATTTTGGAAATAGCCATTGCAGAGATGGAACGCCGCGGCAGTCTAACATCAAGATGCACCACCAAGTCACCCCTTGGCACTACTACTTAGGGGCTTATTTATATGACAAATATAGTACCCCTATCGCGGAATTATCGGAAGGAATGAACTAAAGTTTTATTGCTACGACTTTACGTATACATAACGCAGCCTTACATATATGGGTCACAGTTTTACATATTACAGGGTGCATTACCCAGCCTGTCTACCTAGCTGGTCGCATCCCTCTAGTTTCTCCACATTGTATGTCACGTGCTCAGGGCATGTGGCACAGCATATACACCCTTATAAATAGGGGTTCGCACCTCAAGATAAGGGGTTCCTGGTTCCAACTCTGGGTTCTGATCCTGAGATCCGTGAATACTACACTAGGTGAAGCCCTGTCAAACTCTCTACACACCCCTTATATAGCTTGGGAACTTCTCATCTATTTTAAAGGCATCTCCCCGGCTCACCCAGAATGACTACATACATGTATTATTCTCTATCACCAATCTTGTATGCCTATTATGGCATTGTAAACTTGTACCACAACGCATATACAATGAAAGTAGGGAAACAAAGTGGATGTAGGCTCATTTCAATAGCCGAACCACTCTATATCTTGTGTTTTGTCTCTTTACATGATTTATATCTATTCTATACTTGATATACTGATATGAGAACGACATGTGTCTGATTTCTCGTATCAACAACGAGCTCGTTTGAATTTTATCTAAGAGAAAGTTTTATAATTACTCCTATTTTTATTTTTTATTTTGGCGTATCCCCTTACATAAACACGGCACCTACAGGACTTCTTGGTACTTGAAGAAAATGTTGAAGACCGTTAAAGATTGGAAGATTTTTTCATCTCAACATGTGTGGAAGAAGTAGTGATCATGAGACCTTAAATGATTTTTGTGGTTTAAATCGTTTTAAGAGGTTATTTAATTAAAACGAAGTTTAAATTTTTATAGAAAAATAGTTAGATTTTCGACGCCTCATTTGAATTAGAACAGGTGTCGTTTATACAAGACTACCCTTTGTTCGAACAAGTTTTGTTAAAACTTCAAACGACCCCATTTTCCTTCACTATCTGGAATGTCATTCGAAGACTTCGTTCAAAGTCATTCAAAAGAGGTATTGGGTGTCGTTCGAATGACTTCCCATTTTGTTTGAATGACCGGAGGACATTTTCTTTTTAAATGATATAATTCCAAATGTTTTGTGTTTATCCTCTTTATCCAACCTTCTTATAAAAAAGATAAACATGATTACACCTCTTGAGAACTATTTTCAAAAACAAAAACACCCTTTGTGAGTTCTCTTTTTGTGATCAAACACCTCTGTATACACTCCAAACCACTTATAATTATTGAAGATAACTTTACAATGTCACAAGAAGGTTTCTTGTCTACATAACTTTCTAGAGATTTTTCTATACTGCTGATTGTGAACTGAGGTTTCATTACCTAAGAAGAAGGAAGGTTGATCGGTGGATACCGAAGGTAGACTGTTACCGATGGATGTCTCTAGAGTTAAGTCATATCTCTTGAAGTTATGAAGACTCTATACATCTCAATCAGCGTATATAAGTTTTGTAAGTCAATTGTTGTTTAAAATTGTTAATAGTGACGAAATAAATGGTTTTACCCTTTTAGGGATTTTTTCCACATATCATATGTTATTTGCATGCTCGGCTTGTTAATTAAAAATTAAAATTATCTTGTATGCATGCCATAATTAATTGAAGTTTAAAAGTTGTTAAAAATAAATTTTTGTGTGTGTGGCAATTAATTATACAAATCAGTCCATTAGATCACGTGCACTCTCAAATTGGTATCAGAGCGGGCAACACTATTAGATCATGTGATTGTAATTTTGTTTACTTTCTTTTGAGTTTCCAATTTCTCAAATTGGTATCAGAGCGGGTTACACTAAAATATCGTGTGATCCTTTTTTGAAAAAAAATGATATCATTTTTTTCTAAAAGGGTTGATCTTTAAAAACTTTGGTTTAATGGATAATCTGTATAATCGAATGCCCATTTTTATGGTTCAAACTATGCCTACTGGAAAGCAAGAATGAGTTCTGCTTATAAATATATTGATTAATGCTTCTAGTTAGTATGTGAACGAGAGTGGACACCACCCACTGTGATAGTTGATAATGTCAAAAGTATTAAACATGTTTCTTCATGAACTGAGGACGATTTTAAATGGAGTACTTATAACTCTCGTGGTTTAAGTTCTTTTTCTGAAGCCATCACCCCTGACGAGTTCCGCCGCATTATAATGTGCACCACGTCGAAAGAAGCTTGGGATACATTCCATCTCACTCATGAGGGTACCAATTTTTCGAAAGCTTCTAAGCTACAAAAACTCACCACATAGTTTGAGACTATTGTCATACTAGAGTTTGAGTCTTTCGATGAGTTTTATGCACATTTACCGGACATAATTAATTTTATTTTTAATCTGGGTGAGAAGATGAGAGTTGTTAAGAAAAAATTGAGATCTCTTCCAACCAATTTTATCCCTAAAGTCGTTGTTTTGAATTCGTTGGGAATATTAGATACTCTTAAGTTAGAAGAGCTTGAAGGAGACCATCAAATGTACGAGATAGATATCTTTCCCAAAACTGAAAAACCTAAGGAAGTAGGGATTGCTTTGAAAACTCAAACTATGAAAAAAAATGAAAGAAAAAGTTTGTGATTCTAAGTGTGAGTTTGGTTTTGAGTTGGATTACTTAGCCATTTTTCAAAAAAATTCAAAGAATTTCTCAAAATTTCCAAAGAAAAGATTTTTTAGAAAAATAAAAATAAGAACGAGGGCAAGAACGGTGAGAGAAAAGATAACAAGGCACAAGAGTATCCCGCTAGGCTTGAGAAATAGAGCAAGAAAGTTACAAATAAGGCCACTCTTATAAATAGTGACGTCGAGTCGGTTAAATTAAGAATCACCACATGAACCTTATATTGTGTTCATGTTCATTCACATTAGTACTTCTATTTTTTTCCACATCGATGATGATATATCTAAACATGCAAGCCTCGATGATGTTTCGATTCATTCTGAAGAGAGTAATTGTGAGGAAAAAAATTTAAGTGAGGGGGAAGGTGGATTCCAAAAATATTTTAGTGATATTTATACTGAGACTTTAGAAATGAAAAAGTAATAAATATTTATCTTTTAGGGTGTTAGATTTGGAAAAGGAGGTGAAAGTATTGGGAGAGAGTGAGGCGTCGGTGAGTCAACTCGAGAAGGTGAAAATTTCTTTGTATGAGTAGTTGATTATTTTAGATAGGGAGAAGACCGATTTGACAAATACCGTGGCGATTCTTATGAGAGATATTCAATCTACATATGAGACTCGCGAGAAACTTAAACACTGTTTATCCCAACTCGAGAGCGATATCAAATGTGCTTGGTATCCACTTCCAAATTCGCACCTGAGTTAATTTTTGAGTCTGTGATGGATCGTTATGTCCCGTGTCCTAACCCACCTAGGAGACCTAACATACCAAGGATATCTCATCCTAGATGTTTTAAGAAAGGTGTACCGAATCCCATGTATGTTTGTTCCCATTTCAAACAAATAGATCTCCTTAGAGAGTTTTGTTTTAAGATAGGGAGAGTTTCTCATATGGTTGTTCCCACACGAGCTCCTATAAAGGTTCCCTTATGCACTTCCACATATTACTCCGCATCCTCCCACGCATCATGTTAGATATTTTGAGAGTTTTTGAGAGAATAGATTATTTAGTAAAGACTTCACAACATTTGATGAAGGAATTTCTTAGGATGTCATATCCTCTGGAGAAGTCCCCCGAACTTAATGATTGAGGATGAGACTTGTTTCTAGAATGGGGAGCTTATCATATTCGTACTTTACAACCCTATTTCGAGAATTTATTATCATTGTATATGTGTATTTTTCTTTTGGATATTTTTAGAAAAAAAATCAAAAAAATAGTTTTATTTTTCTTGAAAAATACAAAAATATTATTAGTTTTTTTTAAAAGGAGAAAAAAATGAAAAAAAATATTTTTGATAAAACTTTTGAAAAAGACAAAAAGGGCTTTGTATTTCTTCTGTCACCTGTGACACCCAGCTCAAAATAATAACGGGTGGCCAACCCTATACTAAAATAATCACGAATCTCAAGTGGATCATTCTCAGCATCTACTGACGATTCTAAAATAAACACGGCTAACTACCCAATACTACAAAAAGAGGGTATCAAAAAAAAATTTAAACAATTTATTTATCTCTTAAAGCAAAACCATGCAACAACATAACCAACCACATAACAATGGCATATGATAAAGAACACACACATGTGATATAAAAGAGAATAATAGTAGTGTACAATAAAATCTACAAAATGAATTACTCGAATATGCTATTGGGTCACAGACAATACAATAATCTGAGAAGAAAGATATAAAAGTGCTACACTATAACACTTGCGTCTAAACCCGACATAAAAACTGATTCTTAATGTAGATACACAAAGATAGGAATCGACTATATCAAAATGCCGCAACAGTCCGCTACTGCCACAGCTCCCCAAATAAACTGGATGGATATCATCAATGGCGTCCTTGTGGAGGAACACCTAAAATAATACAATACATATACAAGGCAAGGGAAAAAAATATAAACGGGTCAGATCCCGAGGTGTGAAAACATTTTATAGCAAGTGCATTAAAATGCATAACAATTATAAATGCATTATGACATGATTAAAGGGGAGTCGCACTCTCCATAACATTTATCATACTCATAATAATATAGTTTTCAAATTTTGCATAATTATGAACTAAAGTCTCACGCTCAATAATAATCCACTAAATTCTTAATCATTTTAGTCCTAATCTCCCACATCATATTTATATATTGCCATACACTAGGCTCTTCCATAGCTGGAATTTAACAAATATATAAGTATAACACGACTATAAAGAAAATAACTTTACCATTACTACTTAACACATTACAACAATTCTTACATTCACAACAAAGTTATGGCTCTCTATGAGCATATTACAAAATATTTTTTTCTTTCCAAAGATAATAATATAAGAGCCTCACTTGCTCAACATTACCTTTCGGGTCATTCCATACATATTACGGTTATAGCACTACCCTCTCATAACTATCTCCCATACGATATTCCCAAAGCTTCATATAGAATAATCCTATTTACAAAGGAAAATAACTTACATCATTCATCTATAGTCCATCAATGGGTTCCCACACAAAGTCCCCTGGACTAAAATGACCTCGAATCTTCTATAAGGGTTTCACTTCCAAAAATTCCTCAAAACGTGGTCCTTTACCTCTTTTAGGACAATCTCTCTTTCTATGACCTATTTCTCTAAAAAAGAAACATCTACCCGCAAATCCTCTTTGACCATCTTAAGGAACATAACGATGTCGCTACCCTCTATTGTCTGACTTATACCCACTGGCATTACTGGTATTCTCTTTACCAAACCTACTTGATGAACCCGAATCTCTAAAATTGGTACCCTCTTGCGAACAAAGACGATATTCATGACACTATAACAGTGTCTCATTCACTACCTCAGTGAAAGTCACTAACGCTGGGTTCCCTAACAAAAGCTGGCGAATCGGACAATTTAAACCTCGCATAAACTTCGATATACGCTTATTTTCTATATTCACCTCCTTGGGGAATAAATTCGACAATCGAGTAAATTCTTCTTCGTACTCTGCCACATATTCTATTACCTTGAAAAACATCCATCAATTTCCTCCTCAATTCCTTCGGAATCGGGGAAGGAAAATACCTTCGGTCCAAGAGTTCCTAAAAGTCGATTATAGGCAATGTATCTCTCTGTTCTGATGTGGTGACAGACTCCCACCACTGGAGAGCTGCACCCTTCAACTTAAAGGTGGTTAGAAATTTCTTCTACACCTCACTACATTCAATCATATAAAGGTGCCTTTGTATATTATCCGTCCATCGACTTGTAGCCATCGCATCAAATCCCCCCGAAAACTCTGGAGGATATCCCTTCCTAAAATCTTCCCACGCTCTTTCCCACAAAGACGGTCCTGAATGGGTTTGGGTTGCTTGAATTGCAGGTTGAGGCGCCATCGCAGAAATGGCAGCAGTTACTGCTTGTGCCACAATACTGGCAACTTCATCTGTAGTCATAGTCCTTTAAGGCAATTGGGGTTCCACACTCACAGCCCCTTTATTTGCCCTGCCTGAACGAATTCTTTTCGGTAGCATTTGAAACAAGAGAAATTGTATCAAAACGCCTTTCAATTGTTTTCTCATCACTGAAAAAAATATGGACGTAGGAACACAAGATTCCTAATAATAGGGCTCTACTTCATGAACGCTTACGGAAGATCGCAGTAAACCCACACAGATCCTAAAGACACTAGAACCTGATGCTCTGATGCCACCTGTGACACCCTGCTCAAAATAATAACGGGTGGCCAGCGCTATACTAAAATATTCAGGAATCTCAAGTGTATCATTCTCAGCATCTACTGGCGATTCTAAAATAAACACGACTAACTACCCAATACTACAAAAAGAGGGTATAAAAAAAATTAACATTTTATTTATCTCTTTAAACAAAACCATGCAACAACATAACCAACCACATAACAACTAATATGATAAAGAACACGCACATGTTATATAAAAGAGAATAATAGTGTATAATAAAATCTACAAAATGAATTACCCGAATATGCTGTCGGGTCACAAACAATCAATAATCTGAGAAGAAAGATGTAAAAGTGCTACACTATAACACTTGGTTATAAACCCGACATACAAACTGACTCGTAATCTAGATACACAAAGATAGTAACGGACTATATCAAAAAGCCACAACAGTCCTCTACTGCCATAGCTCCCCGAATAAACTGGATGGATATCATCAAAGGCGTCCTTACGGAGGAATACCTAAAATAATACAATACATATACAAGGCAAGGGAAAAAAATATAAACAAGGCTAGAGCCCGAGGTGTGAAAACATTTTATAGCAAGTGCATTAAAATTCATAATAATTATAAATGCATTATGACATGATTAAAGTGGAGTCGCACTCTCCATAACATTTATCTCACCCCTTATCTAAAGCGCGCATCTTAACGTATGCATATGATCTCTAAATAATTGCCCAAATCTATCTAGGGGCAAAGTAATCTAACTTACTCCCAATTTTTATATTCAATTAAAATCCATCTAAATTATCTCTCAACTTCAAATATTACCACTCTCATCTATTCGCCCTCTTTCTAAACATATAAAATATACATAAACATTCTCTTTTACTTGAAGTTCTCATATTCTAGTTATTGACATAAAATATATATATATATATATATATATATATATATATATGAGTTATTAACATCTAGGTGCTAAGGAATAAACTTCTCCCAATTCTCAATACTGCACTGCATTTTGTGCGTGGGACGTCTCGCAAGCGAAATCCAAAAAAGGGTCCCTCTCGATACACTACTCCTTAGCAGTATTGATTATCAAGATTCATTATTCCCTCAATCCATGATGCGTATAACCCATATTCTTTTATACTATAAATGATTAATTAATTATTCTCAATTCTCAACAGTGCACGGCGTTTTGTGCGTGGGACGTCTCGCAAGCAAAATCCAAATAAGGAACCCCCTCGATACACTACTCCTTGCACAGTCGGTCGTCGAGATATACTAATATCTAAATATGAGCACTAAGGACTAACTTCTCCTCACTCCCAACATTGCACTTCGTTTCATGCATGGGACGTCTCGCAAGAGAAATCCAAACAAGGAACCCCCCCCCCCCCCCCCGATACACTACTCATTAGCAATGTTGGTCGTTGAGGTCCACAATGCCCTCGATACCCAAAGTACTATACATATACTCATATAATTAACTACTCTTCATTTTCTCATAATTGATTCATCACAATTTAAGTTCGGATAAAATCTTTCGGAATGAGATAAGCAATCTTCGTATGTCTGTTTACTCTAGAGACAAATATGATATCACATAATCATATACAATTAATATACTATTCACACAAGTATAATAATAACCATCCCAACGAGCTATAACTCGAGGATGCAGATTCTCAATGCTATCATCTTCTAGGAATTACTCACTTTATCCCAGGTTACCATATATCGGACTATTATCACACCGCCATGGTAAAATAATAAATCAAAACGTACGGGAAGCGGTCATAGTTCCTCCCCGGTAATGAGACGAATTCAAACATACCCACCACGTCTCACCCCTAACAAAAACAATCACACAATAATAAATGGACGCTACGACCTTGGGACTATAGGCACCCCGCTCATCAAGACAGAGCCTCACCCACATCGCGCAACTTCCCATGATAGCATAGAGAGGGTATGCTTCACACACACACACACACACAGAGATATATATATATATATATATATATATATATATATATATATATATATATATATATATATATATATATATATATATATATATATCTCACAAGATATACATACATCACCACATCTTATAAATGTATAACATCACACAAGGTATATATATATATCTCATTATTTGCACACTCTTATTACGCTCCTAGGCGTGAATAAAATAATATCCTTTATTAGTATATTTTACTCTCGATATACTATTCGTCAACAACTCACATAACTTTCCCACTTAGTATACACTATACTATTTCTCACTTGAAATTCACACATCACTTCTATTTATATGAATCTTCACCCAATTCTATTTACGTTGAGTATATTCTCTATATCCTAATGCACCTCGATCAACGTTTATCATTTATATGAAACATCTCCCAATTCAATTTACGTTAAGGATATTTTCTATATCTGTATGCACATCAATCAGCATCTATTATTCTCAATCCGTAATATGGTACAATCAATCATATGAACCTTTAAAGTTATCCCATTTGTGATTTAATTCTAAAATCCATTATCACTAAGAACATGCTAACTCTCTCTTATAAATCCATAATTATCTCCACACAGAATTCTCAATGATAGTGGGCTTTCCCACTTTATCGATACGATACTTTCTAATCGGTATTCTTTCGAATTAAGTCAATATGACTCTAATAATTTCTCATAAGGGAAACTCCCTAAAAGTCTCCAAAACACACTTTTCATAACTCCTATAGAAGTTCCCAATCGACAAACTCAAACGAAACGGGATGAAACTCACCCTAGAAAAACATCCCAAAACTGCCCTGTTTCCGAATCAATTTGGCCCATCCGAATCGATTCGGCCCCAACAACGAATCGATTCGGCCCTTCCGGATCGATTCGACCCAAAGGGACCTGTAAGTCTGCTACCTACCAAATCGATTCTCAAGGGGAGAATCAATTCGTTCCTAAGGACTTGTATGTTCTGCAACAAGCCGAATTGATTCGGATGGGGTGAATCGATTCGATATGTTCAGCAAGCTACGAAATGGTTTGATTTCCTCGAAACCCAAAATTTCCAAAAAATCATTTTAATCATCTTCTAACCCCTTTATCTTCAACCAAAACATATAAATAACATTAAAATTCATTGTATAACGCATCCCAACTATTTTATAACCTCAAATCCATATATACACACATCAAATCTAAGATTTTACCCAAAATCTAGGTTTTAACATTTTATCCCAAAATTCACAATTTTTATCCACCAATCATGAAATAAATGATACACAACAATTATTTAGCAAGTTTAATCACTTGCCTCAAATTCGTAGAGTCTGAATCTTCCTCGAGATCACGCAATGGCCGGAAATCCCACTTTTCTCCTCTTTCTCTTCTTCTTTTCTTCTTCCCTTTCTTTCTCTTTTTCTCTAAGGAGATTTCTATCTCCCGTAGGCTTTTTAAGCCTTATCTCCAAAATACACAACTTTTAATGATAATACACACTTTAAATGACTCGATCACTTTAATTCGAGCAAAAACAAACTTAAAATATTTTTGAACCCAAATAAGCCCCAAGTACAGTCATTTCGACTATGTCAACCCTTCCGGAAACAACCGCACCCTTAGAATCATCATTTGAATCACTTTCTAACATCTTTAAATTTTGACCTCAATGCCAATTTAATCATTCTCCATTTAAATTAATATTTATTTCTCCCAAAAATAAATAAATTATTGTTCTAAAAATCTCGGGGTATTACATCACCATATATGGATGAACATTTAAGATGCCCGGATCACCAACTCATTCCATTCTTCCACATGACTTTTTCGTAGTGTTTTGAGACATGATGTTGTTTCAATAGAGTTCTTAATAATGTGTAAATTCATTACGCTGATCTTTGATGACTACTTTCTACATGTTTGATTCTTTGTCACCTTTATTGCACACGTGCACAAACTTGTTTGAATATTGTGCTTACTTGTCAATTATCGAATACGACGTTCTCATCTCATTTTTTCTTTATAACGAACCAAATGTAAAAAGAGATAAAGTATTGCATGTAAGAACCATTTCCAGGTTTATCTTTATTTTACCGAAAAATATCGTTATATTTTAAGCAATGGAAAGGAGCTACAAAACATCAAAATCTTCTTTGCGTTAGAATCCGTCATTTGCATAAAAATCCTAAAAATATTAGAGGCACGTAAAAGCAGAAGTGCCAAGACAATTTTTGATTCATTGATGCTTTCTACATATTAACGTTAATTTCTTCAAAAATATTTGGGTATTTATCATTATATTTGAGAAATTTTTAGGGAGTTAAAGTAAAAGATAAATGGGTTTGAACAATAAAAAATTCTCGAAAAATATTATATAGTTTGGCGTTATTGGTGTAAGAATCATTTATGTTCATAACATTTTGATTAAGTTGAGTCAATTTCAATTAAGTTCACCTCTTTTACATCTAAGGTAGACTTTGAGAACTTTCGTTATAAGTGTCTCAAAACTTCTTTCTTGATTAACCTATGGAAAATGATCAAACCCCAACCTTCCACATTCATGATTTAGATATTCTAGTGTCGTTTCATAGTGTGTTGCATTTTTACATTTTATATATTTTTTTAAATGAAAAATTCTAAAAATAGTTGGTGAAAATTTCCTTTTACGATTATCATTACTTGTGATTACATGATCATTCTTGTGATGATATCCTATTTATTCATGTGATGCCTAGATTTCATATTTAGTTTTGACTCCTTTGTCTATTATACACAAAAAGGGGAGAACATATTGAGGGAGACTTTTATTTTTCATTTAATACTCTATGGGTCATGATATTTTGTTTGTCTCATGTGTGTAGAATTTATGATAAGCACCCAAAAGTGTTTAAATAAATCTCCAAATATATATTTTTTAATTGTTAATTCTTAGTAAAATAGGTCTTATGCGCATATATGTTTATTTTATAGGTGAAATGCCTATTGCGGAGTTTAAAACATAAATCAGGCAAAATGCGGAACATATGAAGTCAAAGGAGCTAAAACCCAATCCCCATACTTATTACCCTGTCCCCTAACCGAGCCCAAACCTCCATAATCTTGTCCCGAGCCTCGTGCGTGTTTAGTTTGCATCTTTTAGATTTTTTTAGATTTTTATTTGTGTTGTTTATAATTTTTATAATTTATTTTATATTTTATTTTGAGTCATGTATATTTTTAGGATTTATCTTTGCATATCCTTGTATATATTAGAGTCCGTATTGCGCATCAGCTATTTTTATATTTTTGTGTACATATAATAGGTTTGTCTATTTTATTAGTTTTTTATTTTGTCTATTTTTAATTTTAATAGTTTAGTTTTATTATTTTAATTTTGTTTTGAATCTTTTATTAATAGGTGAAGATTTTTATTTCTAATTTTTATTTTTAGTAGATTTTATTTTTTGTTGAGTCTTAAATACTTAGATAATTTTATTTTTATTTTTTAGGTACAAAATAAATACACCAATGTTTTAAAAAGCGCGCTATTGCGAACGCAATAGCGCGCTATTGCTTTTTGCGGGCCAAAAACGCAACATTGCGTTCAATGTATTACGGGATGCTCAAAAAGCGTGCGCTATTTGGCGCTATTTTGCGCTATTGTGCGCTATTTTGCGCTATTGTACGCTGTTTTGCGCTATTTGGCGCAACAGCAACGCTATTCATGTTTTTTTTTAGAAGTCTCAGATTAGTTAAGGTGGGGGGAAAAATGTTACTTTATTTCACGTACGGACTTTGTTTGGGTGAGGTATTCTTTGTTCCAAATCCTCAATTTACTTATTTACGAAGGTCTCAATGATGTTATTTGCTTAGTTTAAAAAGTTTAGCTTAAAAGGTTACTTTTATTTAATATTTTCTATTCCAAACTCTCGGTTTACTTAAACGTTTACTTATTTGACATTTTTCAGTAAATAATGTTATTTATTATATAATTTCCAGTTTAAATGTTACTAATTTTTCAAATCTCAGTTCAAAATGTTTTTTTTAATAATTGTCAGTTTAAAATGCTACATGTGTCATAAATATATGTTTAAATTGTTATTTATATTATAATTTTCAACTTTAAATGTTACTTATTTTTCAGATTTCTGTTTAAAATATTATTATTATTATTTTTATTTTTATACTTGTCAATTTAAAATACTACTTGTTTTATAAATTTATGTTTAAAACATTATTATATTATAATTTTAAGTTTAAATTTTACTTATTTTACAAATTTCATATTTAAATTTTATTTATTTTATTATTTTTAGCTCTGAATGTTACTTATTTTCAGAATTCTGTTTAAAATGTTATTATTGTTATTTTTTTAATTGTCAATTTAAAAAGTAACTCTAGAAAAAAATAAAAAAAATCCATTTCAAATAAAACTTTTTTTACCAATTTCAGTTTGAAATGTTACTTTCTTACAAATTTCATTTTAAAATGTTATTTATTTTTTTTATATATATTTATTTATAAGTTTTTTAACTAAAAAGCGGGAATGCATGAATTGCTTGCGCGATGCGCAACGCAATTAGCGCGACGCTACTTCCGAGCCAGAACGCGACACCCTGCGCGACCGCGATTTAAAACATTGAAATACACACACACACCCTACTCCAATACACTCACCCACACTAACCCGCCCCCACACACACCAACCCTTTTATCATAGACCTTAACCACACCCACACCCAGTTATCTCACTTTACTCTCTCCTATCACCCCCCACCTCCATTAAATGAAATTGTCCATCTCCTTCAAACCAATACTCCCAACTCACCACCTTATCCCTCAAATCATCCAATAAACCGTCAGAGACCATGAACCCATAACACGTCCACCACCGGCCTTAACCTACAAAACCGGAACCAAAAACCACCTGGACGATCCACCATTTGAACCAACCTGGAAGCTCAACATTACCTCTATTTGTTTAACCCGATTCAATTTACACCCAAGCCCCATATCCAAACTCCGGCTTGCCTTGCCTCAATAGTACCAACTCCAGCCACTTGCCGGGAAACCCATACCCAAGTTATGCTACCACCACACCTAAAATCAAATCGTGACTCACTTCTACCTAACCTTAAACCTAAAACCAGCGACCCATTCCATCTCAAAACCAGATCCACAACCAACACCAATCCATATACCCATACCCATACCTACTTAAATCGACTACCCAAACTTATACCCATTAAGCCATTTGAACCCCCATAAGACAAATACCCAATTCTAGCCAAAAATAAAAGAAGGACCCCACATGTGCATTGACTTTCTTATTTTCCCAAAATACCTTCACACCCCCACTTCCCACATGTACATATATCACTTCCTTATTTACCATCACCCTTATTACACCAAATACCTATCCTACCCTTAACACTTATATAATGTTCAAATTATTCCTTATATCCATTTGCCACATTATAAAAGAAAACCTAAGGCCATTTGAAGAATGTAATGTAGGGTTTTAGAAAAGAAAATAGAGAGAAATATTCTAGGGTTAGAAATAAATTGTAGTGTTAGGTAGTTATTTTATTATTTTATTTTCTTTTTTTAGATTCAATTTGAGTGTGAGATTTTCATTCATATTTTTATTCATCACTCAATTTTATTCAAAGACTGGAGTTTAATTGGATGCAAAGAAATTTGGTTTGATTATTCTCTTCTAGACTCTAATATTTTAGTGCCTTTGACTATTTGTTTATCATTATTCAATCATGTTAGGCAAAAAAACCCTTTCAAGGGGTGGGATGAACCCTTAACTAATGTTATTTTAATTGATTAGTTTGTTTATTTGAAATTCCCTTTTAATATCAATTTTGATCCTTCACCTTTCAATTTACCCCTTGAGTGAGGGTAAATGATTTCGAGAGAAAATCAAATTCGAGATATAATATCCATTTTAGAATCGAACTAGGGATAGAGGTTTCTTAAGTATGGTACTATTCCTTGAATTTCAACTCTAAGTTTTACTTTCTATGATTTATATGAACTTTGATGAATTGATCCTAGCGGGTGATTTATTAAAAGGAGTGTAAATCTATTTTCTAAAAGTTGTGGGGGCTTGAACTTAATATTCTAAAAGGTTAGCGTTAAAATTGCATTTTTGTAATTTCAATATTAACTTGGCAGATTTCAAATGAATATTAATTAATTAATTAATTAGAATAACAAGAATATGTGGTCTAGTCCCATTCCTTAGTTCTCTCACAATTATTTACCTCGCTTTATCTCTAATTTTAGTGTTTGATTTTGTTCCTTTTTTTAGTCACTTAGTTACTTATCCTCATTGTCCCTTGAAAATTATTTTAAAAGAAAATTTAAAAAAAATAGTAATTAAAATCATTAAAAGTGAATTGCATTTATCTTCTCATTTTAGCATGTGTCACTCTATAAAGTTGGATTGATACTCGTACTTACCACAATACAAGTTTTTTAACAATTTTTTGTAGGTAATTCAAGGGGTTTTGATTAGCCTGGATTTGAAGACAATGACATCCATACACAAAAGGCCTCTTCATCAATGTTTTACTTGGATCATGAACATTTGGACCAACACAAGATGAAAACAAACCTAGCCAAAGGAAAGATCCAGTCCATTCAATGACTTGATAAAATTCCATTCCATTTTTCTTTAGTAATTTAGGAGGGTAGTTATTATTTTAAGTTGTTAGGATTCAATTTATCTTAGGTTTATGTTTTGTACTGGAATAGCCAAAGGGAGAGATTTTTAAGAGCAACTTTTATAATTGCTCTTGTTTTTATTTTTTATTTTGATATCTCCTATTACACAAACACAACACCTACACGACTTCTCGGTACTTGAATAAAATGTTGAAGACCTTTGAAGATTGGAACATTGGTTCCTCTCAACATGCGTTGAAGAAGTTGTGAGAATGAGTGGTAAAATTATTTTTAATTGTTTTTGGGGATTAAATATTTTTTGAGAGGTTATTTAATTAAAAAGGCATTTGAATTTTTTATAGAAAAAATTGCCAGATTTTTTACGTCTCGTTTGAACGAGAACAGGTGTTGTTCGAATGAGATTGCACTTTGTTCGAACGAGTTTTGTTAACACTTAAAATTACTCCATTTTCCTTTGCTCTATATAATGTCATTCAAAGACTTCATTCAAAGTCGTTCAAATAAGTATTGGATGTCGTTCAAACAACTTTCCATTTCGTTCGAACGACTTGGCGAGATTTTCTTCTTAAATAATATCTATCCCAAATCTTTTAAGTTTATCCTTTTTATCCAACCTTCTTGTATAAAGGCTGAACAAGATTAGACCTCTTGAGAACTCTTTTTAAAAAGACTATCACCCTTTTTGAGTTCTCCTTTTGTAATGAAACACCTCCATATACATCTAAACCATTGGAATTATTGAGGATCACTTTACCACGTCAGAAAAAGGTTTCTTGTCTACATACCTCTGTAGAGAACTTTCTTTACTACTAATTGTGAACCTAGGGTTCACTGCTAAAGAAGAAGGAAGGTTGATCGGTGGGTACCGAGGGTAGACCGCTACCTATGAACGGCTCTAGGTCTAAGTCATATCTTTTGACATTTAGTGTATCTAAGTTTTGTAAGTCGATTGTTATTCAAAACTATTAACAGTGCTAATATAAAAGTTTTTGCCCTTTTTAGGGATTTTTTCCTCATATCATGTGCTATTTTCATGCTTGTCTTGTTAATTGAAAATTAAAATCAACTTGTATGCACACCATAATTAATTCAATATAAAAATTTGTTAAAATTGAATTTGTGTGTGTGGCAATTAATTATACAAATCAACCCATTAGATCATGTGAACTCTCATTTTAACTCCATACGTCACATGAGATATGTGAGATGTTCTCCTAACAATCTTGTCATATATATATATATATATATATATATATATATATATATATAATTGATTGGGGAATTTGTGAATGTAAGAACCATTGCTCTTGATTATATGCTTTTATTGAAAATATATGCGTACGTGGAAAAGGACTTGAAGGGAGAAATCTTCCATGTATGAAATCCCGTTGTTGGCAAGAGCCTACAAAATTAAGAGGCAACATTAAAGAAAATATTTCTAAGGCCAAATTTTGTCTCATTGATTCTTCAATTAAATTTTTATCTTCAAAATAAGAATGAAAAAATATTTTATCCATAATTTTGAGAGTGTTATAAGTTGAGGATCAATGAGTTTTCACAATGAGTCCTAGGTGTATCATGTTGGACGCTATTAATTTGATAATCATTAACATTTTCTAGACTAGTGTGCATTGTGCTTATTTGTCCACTATAAGTTCACTTTATCTGTCAGTATGAGGATAAATCTGTCACTATGAGTTCACATGTTTGACGCTAAATCTTTCTTTGATAAAGTAAATGCAGTCAAATAGAACGTCTTGGACATTTTTGAGTGATTGGGTCTTGATTCTTTTGCTTTTAGTTCACACCCCTTCACTCCATCCCACATATTTAGACACATATATACTATGCTTATGTGTTTTGTGTCTTGTTTGTGGTGTTTACACACACACACACAAGTGTTTGTGTGTGTGTCATATGTCTTTGGTATATTTTGCAGACTTATATATGTGGTATTATTTTTTTTAGTCTTTGCATTTGCATTTAATCCTTGTTTTCCATGTGTTTTATCTTTAAATCAAACTGTTATGCTATATGATCATATCGGTATCTTTTATTGCTTGTTTACATTGGTATCACATGGTTCTATTTATATTCATTTTGGTATCATTTTTTGCATCAAAATTGTTATCAACTAATCATTGGTTGGGTTATTTGTGCTTTTGTTGGCATGTTGTATTTGTTTCACTTCACACTATTGCATGATATTATTATTTCGTCTATATTTCAAATTGATATCACAAGTTCCCATATTTGAGGGGAAAGTAGTTTAGTATGCATTCTTTCTTTTCCTGAACAAAAAGGGGAGAAATGGTATCTTTCACTTTACTTTTAGGAGGATATCTTTACCTTAAGGAGGGACGTCTACCTAGGTGGGGATCGTTGGACATAGGAAAGTTTATTCTTATGAAGATTTCATATATTATTATATTCTCTTTGCATTTGAAGGTGTGCCTAACTGTGAAGGTTAGAAACATGCAGTAAAGTTTATAAGTGAACAAATCTACTCAAGGTGTATGAGTTGGTCAAGTTATACTTTTTTCTTTTGGGGTTGGGGATTGAACCTTTTATGATCTTGACGGCCCATAGGAGTTTTTATTTTGGGTTTTAACCCAGAATAGCCAAAGGGAGGGATTTGTAAGGATAATTTTTTGAATAAAGTTAATTTATATGTTTTAGCTTATTTCATGTCTAGACAAAACTCTTCGAGTTATAGGTTATGACTTGCGTTTGTTGACCTTTCAAGCTTATGAAGTGGTTTCTTGAAGACGTAATGGCCAAATTAGAAGATCTACATCATCGTGTCATGTTTCGTGATTATTTTCGTCTTCAGGTTCTAAGGATCTCAAGTATGAATGCGTAAATATTCTATTCCTTGGAGATTATAAATTTGGGTGTTGGTTTTTTATAAAATTATTTTTATTATGTTTTAAAACTTTTTTATTCTTTTTAATATTTTTTAGAAAGAAAAATATTTTTCTTATGACTTCATTAGAAAGAAATAGGGTATGTCATTATTACGAGATATGGTACCTCATTAGTACAGGTTCCAACGAACTAACTTTGGCCTTCGCTAGAATTTCATTTGATAGCTCGTTGGATAAGTGTTCGAACGAGATGCTATACTTCTTTCGATCGAGAAGCAAAGTCGTCTGAACGAGCCTGCAAGTTTTTGTTATTTTCGTGATTTTTCAAATTTCTTTTCATCCACATCTCGATTTTGGAAAACCTTCCATAAACAGGAGTGTGGAGCTGCATTTCTATTAGAGACAAAAACTTATATTTTAAATTCTCACACTCCATCAAAAGCTCTCCAAAACCCTAGTTTACACCCAAGTTGTTTAGGATCCAAGTGTTCATTATATTATTCTTTAATATCCTATTTTGGGTGACTTTGGTTTATTCCCTCTATCTGTTGAGAACCGTTTCATTCAATGGACCCCGTATTTGATGTTTACACACGGTGAATTCTATGTTTGTAATGTGGTAGTGAAGAGGTGGTGGACTTCGTTGTTCGATCCGCATCTGTGGATATTGATATGTGTGTGAACTTACGCATTGTGGCACTGCGTATGTGGAATCTTACATGCACTATGGAGTAGAGGTTGAAGACTGAAGAGCATCATGAGTTGTGAGGGCATCGAACTGTGTTGTATTGCTACTGTCCGTCTTGAGTGTTCCTCATCATAGTGAATTATATTTGGAAGGTCATCCGAGGTTTTTCCCGTTGTATATTTTCCTCATACATCGGGCATTGTGATTGCTTTACTTATTTTATCTCTCACTCATCTAAATGTATGTTTAGATCAAGATAAAATTGGATAATCTATTTAATCATAACTTATTCAATATTGGTGTAACATTTTACTTTGGGGTTAAATTGTTTAAGTTTAATATTTAATTTGAAAATTTAAGAATTATCTTTAGCTTAGAACATTATATATACATGCACTTTCTCATCTTTGATTCATTTTGGGTCAAATCATTTGTGAGTGAGTCGTACTCATTGTCACATTTTGATCATTTTCATACTTTTTGTATGGATTTTCTTACATCATGCATTTTCTCATATGCTACAGACATTACTTAGTATGTATATACATATTGCATCATTCGTTTATTAAAAAGACTAAACATTTTTAATTCATTCTTTTTGTGATGTATGATTAAGTTTTATGTGTACATTGATTTAGTCTATGAACTTAGTTTGAATGACGATTGAAACATCGATTCTTAACTATTTTATAAACATGATGATTTATTCAATGATATGTTTGAATTCACAATAAAATCATGATAGTTAAATTTTTTTGAAATCTTTGGTTATGATTTCTCTTTACACATGCACTTACATATCACTTGAATTATATGATTTTTTTATGCCTATTTCATGAGTACTTGATCTTAAATCATGATTAAATCTTTATATCTAATCTTCATCATTGATTTAAAAATGTTTCTATGGACCATATGATAATTTTGTGTGATAAACACATTGACTTGATGGATTTGATTAACGAGATATATTTTTAAATTAGAAAGGGCTACTATCGGTGAGATCACGTTGATTTAAATTTAATTATCATAGATAGGTGTTTACCAATGTGGATGTGAAAGTAGTCATATGAAAAGTCATTTTATGATGTAAAGATCCAAAACCAAGTGCTAGAAAATTCAAGGCAAGCAAAACAAGATAGAGATTTTTGAAATGTTATAGCACTATCTTGTATTATCTACTTCAGGGTTTATACATCAAATGAGTTACATGGTTAGATTATACCTTTTATAAGATCTCAAAAGGATAGTAATGAAATGATGAACTTAAGCATGAATTGTAATTCATATTATTTGATCACGTGCATTCATTTGATTTTGATACTAATATTTTCTCATGATCATGTCGTGATTAAAATACAAAAGTTTCTTGATTTGATTCTAAATGGAATTTTGAACTATGTCTTTCAGTGATTAATGTTTGTGCTGAATATGCTCTTAAACTATGTCATTAACCAAAGTTCAAGGAAAATGCATACAATAAATCATGTTTATCGTAAATAGCCTAAGCATGTTCACACTTAACATATTTTGTATCATATGTATATATTGGGTGTGTGAGTTTTTATCAATGCCTTTTCATCTGAAATTTTATGCTTAAATGACAAATGAATGTCTTTACATTCATTTACATGCATGCATTTGCATACATTTGGATCATTTTTTATAATTTGGGATTTTGGTTCAGCTAGCTAAGTTTATCTGGAGTTCATTCCCAAACTATAGATTCTTCTCATTTGGGTTCACATAATTAGAATTTCATACTCTTGACACAGCTGCATGACTCCATCTCAGGTATGCCTAATGGTGAAAACCATTGGCATGCTTCCTTTTTTAACTGTTCACACGGTATGTGTTCAAATGACTCAAATATCTATTATACGTACAGACTATATAGAAAGTTCAAACGTGGGTTTTAAAGAGTAAAAGAAGGTTTAATTTAATTCCATTTCATTCCCATCATCCCATAGACTCTCCTATTTCAATTTTCATAAAGTAATGCAATGTTCTAGTCAAATTGGTGATTTGTTTTCATTTTGGTTGGGATTTGTCAAGATTGGAAGAGTAAACCCTAGTTTTATCAAATTTGGGGTATTTTAAGAAATAACTCAAGTTTGTATTTATTTTTCAAATCTTTCACTTAAATTGATCCTTATTAGATTATTATAGGTTATTATATCACTTGTTAGAGCCATCTTACACATTTGGCTTTGATTTGGGTAATTTTTGGATACTTTTTGCTATTTACTATTACACATTCTTTGAATTGTATAAATTTCTAATTTTTGTGCACTTCCTTTGATATAGTTCATCACTATGGGTCGTGAGAAGACTCTTGCATACAAGAGAGTAAATTCAAGAACCCTGAGTGGTTTGGTGAGACTTTGCGATCTCATGAGCATCTAGCTACTCCTTCGACTTCCCCTAACACTTCTTGTGCTCGTATATAGGCCTCAGGTGCCTCTATTCCTCTTCTTGAGATTACTACAAATACTTGCTCTATACAATTTAGTAGAGATGGTGCCTCGTTGAGGAAAGGCTTTTGTTACTTGTGTTATTAGGATGGAAAGGGGTGTGGATTTAACACATATCCAACGTTGAAAAAGTGGGTTTCAAAGGGTGTTTCAATTATATGTAAAGATCGTAGATTAGGTCATATAAAAGAAAATTTCAATTTAGTCCAAATTTTATCTTGATTAATTAGGCGAACCTAAACATGAAAGATACTGAATCAAAATAAAAGGAAATAAACCATAAACACAAAAGACATGATAAGAGAACAATTTTTTTTTACACGGTTACAACTAGGTATTATAGAACGACACGAATAGATTTACATAACATAGAATCCACTAAGAAAATTAGTTGTGGCTTCCTTCCTAATTATTGACAACAAATGATGAAGATCCAGTAACACCTCACAACAAGCTCCACTTGCCCCAGTGTCCACCGATTTACCTCAAGAAACTTTATTGCTATCTTCAACAGTGAAGGATTAACTCCTTAATGTTTAGAACAAGAGATGCGTTATTCCGAGTTTGATAAAGTGATCTCAAATCATTCATAAGGTTTAGAACACATTTTCTTTGGTTTGGATCTCAAATCATCCAAGGGTTTTTATTCGAAATCAGATAAAAAAAAATTCATTGAGTTTTTCAAACGAGGTACATCTCGTTCAAACAAAGTACCCTATCTCATCAAATAAACTTTCTAATGATATTCCAGTTCGGTCAATGCTTGGTTAAAAATATCTTGTTCGAATTATCATTCGAATCTATTCTAACAAGAATCGTGTACTCATTCGAATAACATCTAATGTTGTTCTAATGATTTTGAAATTTTTTCAAAAAAATATTTTGGAAACAATATTTTATGTTTTCAAACACTTTTATAGTCCCCTAAATAAATCGATCACACTAAATCACCCTCATAAACCTTCTTCATATGATTGTAGCGACGATCTCAACTCTTCGATCTTCGATTGTTGCTTTCGGTCACTAAATTGTCTTAACTTCAAGCTCTTGAGAATCTACATGGTGATTTAGAGGTGTAATGAAATATGACAAAATTAAAAACATAATGAACATTTTAAAATTTTCTCCTAAAAATCTCCCACTTAGTCTACTCCTAAACACAAAAACAAAAAGACATTCCCTAAGGCAAGCTCAAATAATGTCCCTCATATGCCAAAAATCTTCATCGTGTGGTCCAAGATGTCATCATCTTTGCAGAAAATGACCTACACACATCAAACAAATGAAATACTGTGATGCATGGAGTTTAAAGAAAACACAAATCTCCCCCATAATATGTTCTCTCCTTTTTGCCAATAATAGACATTGGGTTAGAAGCTAAACTTGAATAGTTAGCATCACGAGAGTTTAAATATAAAATATCATTCAAAGAATAAACAATTAAGCATATGCGATTAAACTTCAACAAAATAGCAAACTATTTTTGCAATTTTTTAGTATTTAAATTTACATATAAGTACAAATACAAACAGTCACGCCTTGGAGTAGCACGAAAATATTCGAATCATGAATATGTAATAAAATTATGTGCATTCAATGCATGGGAAAATCAAGAGAGGCATACGTAGCGGTGGTGCACGAAGTAAAGTAACACTCATAAAGAAATAACTCAATTCAACCGTTGGTGTAAAATAATTGAACAAAGTGAAATTGACTCAACTCATACAAGTGTCATGAATTTTAATGCTTCTCAAATCAATAAAGCCAAATTATTTAATATTTTTGAAGGAATTTTATGGTGCAAACCCATTGATCTTCAACTTATAACACCCTAAAAATCGCACATTTTATGCATAAACTCTCAAAGTTTTTCAAGGAGTCATATTGCTTATGTATAATGAAGCATCAATAAAATAAAAAAAAAATTGCCTTAGCACTTCTTTTTTTATGTGACAAAATCGTATTTTAGGCTCTTACCAATGTTGGCCTTTAATACAAAGAAAATTTCTTATTTTGTAGTCCATTTACATTGCTTAAACATAAACCAATTTGTTGATACAAAAAAAATCTCGGCAATGGTTTTTACAAAAAAAATTAGTTCCTAGTACATTTGGTTTTTTATTAAGTACAATTGAGACATCTTATTCAACTTATGTCAAGCAAGTAAAATGTTCAAAAAGTTCATGCATGTATGCAATCAAGGCGATATAATGAGTCTAGCATGAAGGTAGTAATTAACAATGACCAACGAAATGCTAAACATGCATAACTAAGCACGCAAATAAATGTATCCAAGTCAAAGAACCATGATTAAATCACATAAATGGATGGAATGAAGTTTTGATTCGAACATGTTAAATGTGCATCGATATATGGTGTAAGATAAAATACAAAAATGTTTTTGAAAATTTTGGAAACTTTTTCTAAAAGAAAAAAAATCTCATGGATTTTTTAAAATATACCCAATAGTACAATCTAGTTGTAAGGATAAAAATGATTTCAACATAAAAATCACCCAAAACTAGAAATAAGTCAATACCTCAATCATTTGTTATGGTGGTGTTTTAGTAACACATAGGCATACTTTGAGATTCCTCCATTAAACATTGAGAAGTATTGACAAGAAACTCAAATTGCGCTCGAAGACTACCGATATCTCTCTAGTGGTGTGGGGGATCATGTGTGTGAGAGACTCTCCTTAGCTTTAAACAAAACTCCCTAAGGTGACCCATTTGTTTGCAATGGGTACAAATATAGAGTTTTTTGGTTCTACCTTGGTTAAAATGACTAGGAAAAGTTCTCCTTGGTGGGTAAGGTCGTGGCCCATAAGGATCCATCACAAACTTTAGAACCGATTTGAGTGCGATATTAGAAGTGGATGTACCTTCATAACCTATCACTTGCCTGTCTTTAAAACCTAAAGCATGACTATGAACATCTTTTTAACCTTCTTAGATGTGTTCTCTAAAGTGACTATAAACTCTTGAGAACGTTCGAGATCTTTCTCCTATTGGGAAACATGGGATTCAAGCTTCTCACGAGTCTCCAATGATGCTTGAAGATCTCTTGTAAGACTAGACACTTTTTTGGTTCAAGTATTTCTTTTCCCTTCCCACAGAAATAAGTTCCTTACACAAATATAATATCATCGAGATCTTGCTCTTTCTCGAAGCTTTCAACTCCTTCTCTAAAGACAACACCCAAAGAGCCAAATTTCTATTTTACTTTTTTAATTTTTAATGACTCGGTGTAAAGTTAGGAGTATGCACATTGAAGAACTCATTCCCCATTACTCAAATCATCAACCTCACTCAAATAATTACCATCACACTCTCTGGAATGGTTCGACCCATTTTTTAGGCTATCAAATTTAGAAATGGGCTCATCAGCATGAGATGTACTAATAGTGCTAATGTGACTAGACATGAATTCACAAAAATTAGATTCATGGTGTGATTCATCCACAGAATCTACCGAGTCAACATCACTATCGATAAGAGTGGCATTATATGCATCTTTGTCTTTTCCCAGATTCTTAAGTCTAGTGCTTCATTCATGGGCTTTATAACCTTTCCCCTTGCACTCATAGCATCTTTCCGATTCATCTTTCTTAAGATACACACATATAGCTTTTTTTATCATTCTCAAAAAAGTTCTTACTCGCTTTTTCATTTTGTTTTTCTTAAAATTTTTATTTTCCACTTTGAAAAATTTTTATTTTTGAATTTGAGAACTTTTTTTGAATTTTTTAGAAAATAGGGATAGGTCATTTAGATTAATTTTGAAATCGAAGTCGAAAACCTTTTCTTTTCATTTAGCATTTAAAGCTATTCATTTATTTATTTTAAGTTTTGGGGAACATGTCTATTTCATAAGTCTAAAGATCACCTCGGAGCTTTTCAAGCCTGAGTGTGTCTAGAATTTCCAAAGAGTTAAGGATGGTAACCTTCGTACTAAAACAAGATGGGAAAGACCTTAGAATTTTTTTAACCACTCTCACTTCCAAAATTTGCTTACCCAAATTAAAACTAGAATTCATAATACCAAACAAACGAGCATAACACTCATTAAAAGTGTCAGTTTCAAGCATGCATATAGTCTCAAATTGTGTGGTGAGGTTTTAAAGCTTAGAAGCTTTCACAACATTGGTACCCTTATGTGTGAGTTGGAGGATATCCCAAGCTTCTTTAAATATGGTAAATGTCATGATGCAACGAAATTCTTCTAGTGGACCATCACCAAAATTAGCATTTAAACCACGAGAGTTAAAATTTCACAGTCTAAGATCATATATAATTCACGACTGGACTGAGACTAATGACATTTTCATTAGTCATTGTAGGAGGAGTCCACCCCCTTTCAACAGCCAAACAAACATGCTCGTCAATCGATTTTAGCGATGATTTATTCTAGCTTTCAAATAGGCATAATTTATGCCATTAAATAAAGGTACCCTATTGTATGAATTATATACATAACCATCAGGATTCATCTAAATAACATATAAAAATAAGCTCTGATAACATTTTGAGAAATCGGGTTTCGAAGGGGGTCCGGTTAGTCCAAATTTTATCTTTATTAATTAAGTGAACCTAAACATGCAAGATATTAAATCTAAATCAAAAGAAACAAACCATAAACATAGAGGAAAGGATATAAGGAAAAAATCCCTTTAGGGGAAATCTTTTTTTCAGCACTATTACAACAAGGTAATACAGAACGACACTAATAAACTTAACAAACTTAGACTCCACTAAGAAATGTTGTTATGTTTCCCTTCCTTTTTATTAACAGCATGCGAAGCATATTCAACAAGGCTCCACAGCAAGCTCATCCTACCTCGGTATCCATCGATCAACCTTATAAAACTCTATTCATATCCTTAACAGCGAGGGATTAACTCAACAAGGTTTAGTGTAAGTGAAAATATTTTAGCTTAGGCTCTTTATTTGTTTTATTTTTCACTTTGTCATATTTAGCGTATACTGTTATAAACCGACACGTTGAACCAAACTCCAACATGTCCAAGTTCAAGACTCCACTACATCTTACGAGGGTATAAAACTTTTAGGACTTCTTAACTTTTCAAAATTTTATTTGGGATGTTATTTTATAAAACCGAGGCTAGATTTTTTAGTTTTAAAATAAAAAAAATTAACCTCATTCAAACGAGATGCCTATCTCGTTCGAACTAAATGGCCTAAGGGTCGTTTGATCTCTACTTTGAACAAACATATAGCGAGGGCATATTGTTTGAATTTGTTCTAAGGTGGTTCTAACGAGGTCATTGTCTCCTTCGAACGAACTGCAATTTTTGTTCAAATGAAATGACAATCTCGTTCGAACAACTATTATTTCTGTTCGAACGAATTCGTAGCCTCGAATTTTATGTTCGTCTATAAATACCAGTTATGACTCCAGATTTCGTAAGACTTTTTCCAAAACGCTTCCTGCATATTTACTGCAAAAGTTTTCATGTTTTCTGTTACAAAAACACTTTTGATTCACAACTTTATATCCCAAAATAGTTTATGTGAATCATTTTAAAACCCTAGTTACGTATCATGGACACACTTGTGGAGAGAATTCTGGACGGCTAAATTTATGAACCCGAGGGATCACGACAAAAGAAGGCTGAAGGCTAGTCGATGGATATCGAGGGTGGACCACCACCAGTGGATGACTCTGGACTGAGCCATTTCCTTTAGAGCTTTTGAAGACACCGCGCGTTATACTTGTGGGTGTACCAAGTAGTTTGTAAGTCGATAGTCTTATATAACTTTTTAAAGTACTGAAATATAGGTTTTGCCCTGAAAATGGATTTTTTTCGTATTTGTCATGTTTGATTACATGCTTAGTTTAATTTATGTGATTGGATCATTTAGCTAAGCAAATATAATTTAATCAAAAATCAAAACTTACTAAAATTAAATTTGTGTTCTTGGGTTTTAAAATTTGAAAAATACAAAAATAGATTTTTGTTATTTAGACCATCCTTTCCATGAGTGTTCATATGCGCTTAGAAGTGGTATCATAACATCCACTGTTACAAGTGGTATCAGAAAAGGTTGCACTAATTTATCTTGTATATCCTTATTTATTGATTTTTAGGGTCGTTGTTTATTCTTCTCTCGAATTTGTTTGTTTTCTCCTAATGGATAAGCATAGTGAAAATTTATCTCGATTGAATTTGAAGTTTGCAAAAATAATTAAAATTCTTGAAAAAGAAAATGTTTGTTTTAAAGTTGCTATGGAGCTTTTGTAAACTATTCAAACTCAAAGAGATTTTTTCGTGAGAAATTTATGGACATGAACCGTGATTTTAATATTTTAGAATAGTCCAAGAAAGAGAGTGATGATAGAGTTCGAGTTTTAGAGAGAGAATTAGAGGACTTTAAATTTTCTAGGGGTTGTGAACGTGCCAATGAGGATAATGAAAAATTAATTTTAGATTTATAAGCACGTGAGAAGACTCTTAGGGATAAACTTTCTTGTATTGAGTGGGAGAGAGATAATCTTCTAGAAATTATTGAATGTATGAAGAAGGAGTCCCTAAAACTTAAAAAGTCTAATTCTTTGCTTAAGTCTAAAATTTTTAAGCTAAAAGAGGATCTAAAAGGCTCGAGTAGTTTTGATAGTGATGATACTGGCTCCCATATTTCTAATGATTTCGTCGCTAAAGCCAAGATCATTATTTATTTTAGAGGGTCAATTGCATACAAGGCATTAGAAAAGTTCAACCCATAGGTAACATTCCTCGTGTTCACACATGTTAGCATTGTGGTAATAAAGGTAACCTTAGGCATTTTTGTTATGATCTTGGAAGAGGTCCTAGGAAGTTGAACTCTAGTGTCCCTTTAGTTCTCAAAACCCGACGCATTAAGTATAAATCTATTTGGGTAAGGAAATCCATTTCGAAGGCGCTAGATGTTAAACTAGTTGATTCTCGCATGCTTTCACATGAATCTTCACTGTTATATCGTATGGGTGATTGCCTATATGATTTTGTTTGTCGTATTCTAGTTTTGTTTCATGATATATGTTTGCTAGTGTTATACATGTGTATATTTTGTATTATATTTTCCTTTTATTGATTCATATTCAAACAATACTGAAAGATCTTATTTGTCTTTTAAATTAGAGTTTGTTTTCATATTGAAAAAATTTAGAAAAACTCAAAAAGATTTTGTATTTTTGTGTATTTTAGTTTTTCACATTTGGTGTGGCGTATTCGTTTATTTCAATCTGATTCACTCAGTCATTTCCATGTGTCTAGGACATTTGTTTATGATTACAGATAATTATATTGTTCTTAACCATGTTTTGTGGAGTTATTTCGAACTTGATTTTCTTTATGGGTTCAACTTTGCATATGCCTTCGAACACACATGCATGAGATTTTTGAGTTTGTTTGATGAGTTTGTTTTATGGGAGAGTTTTTATTTCAAACCCTATGCGTCATGGCATTTTCTTGGTTTCGTGTGTGTCGGTATCCAAGAGGAAGAACGTATTACACCGGATGAAGAAAAAGTTGCCAAAGGTAAGATCAAGATGAGTTTGAAGACAACGTTTATATATGTTGTTCCATTTCTAGGGTTTGGGAAGGGTATTTGGATTTTTGTCATAGAGGGGTAATTATTTTAATTTGAATTTTGGTTAGTTTTGTAACGGAATTGCCGAAGGGGGAGATTCGTAAGAGCAAATATTTTAGCTTAGGCTTTTTATTTGTTTTATTTACACTTTGGCATATTTGACATATCTCGTTAAAAATCGACACACACCGACACGTCGAACCGAACTCCAACATCCCCATGTTCAAGAATCCTCTGCATCTCATGAAGATATAAACTTTTAGGAGTTCTTAACTATTCATAATTTTATTTGGGATGTTATTTTTATAAAATCGAGGCTGGATTTTTAACTTTTAAAATAAAAAAATGTGAGCTCGTTCAAACGAGCTGCCTATCTTATTCAAACGAAATGCCCTTTTTGTTTGAATGGTCATTTAATCTATACATCCAACAAACATCTAACGAGAGCATACAATTTTAATTTTTTATAAGCTCATTAGAAGTTGATTCTAACAAGATTGTTGTCTCGTTGAGCGAAATGCAATTTTGGTTCAAACGAAGTGACAATCTCGTTCGGATGACTTCTATTTTTGTTCGGACGAATTCATCGCATTGAATTTTGTATCAGGTTTATAAATACCTATTTTGACTCCAAATTTCATAAGACTTTTGCCAAAACTTTTCCTGCATATTTGTTGCAAAAAATTTCAAGTTTTATGTTACAAAAACACTTTTAACTCACAAATTTACATCCCCAAATAGTTTTTGTGAATCATTTTGAAACCCTAAAAGTTTCATATCTTGGATACACTTATAGAGAGGATTCTCTATGGATGAATTTATTAACCCAGGGGATCACGGTAGAAGAAGACTAAAGTCTAATCTATGGATATCGATGGTGGACCGCCACCTGAGGATGACACTGGACTGAGTCATTTTCTTTAGAGATTTTGAAGACATTGTGCATTATACTTGTGGGTGAATCAAGTAGTCTGTCAGTCAATAATCTTATAGAACTTTCTAAAGTGCCAAAACATAGGTTTTTCCCTAAAAAGTGATTTTTCCCTACACTCCATGTTTGATTGCATGCTTAGTTTACTTTTTGTGATTGCATCAGTCAGCTTAGGCAAATCTAATTTAATCAGAAATTAAAATATGTTAAAATTGAATTCGTGTGCTTCAGTTTTTAAAATTCAAAAATTACATAAATGAATTTTTTTTGTGGCTATCCTTGCCAAGCGCGATCATACATGCTTACAAGTTGTATCATCCACTCCCAGATTCAGAACAAAAGACATGTTCTTTAGGGTTTGATAAACTGATCAAAAATCATCCAAAAGGTTTGGATTTGAAAACAAAAAGAGTTTTATCACAAAAGATGTCTAAAAGGCTTGATTATAAAATAAAGCTCGTGAGTCTATATATATGGACAAAAATCTCCAAGGGATAAACATGAAAGATTGCATTTGAAATAAAAATAATAATAATTTCTCCGACTCGTTCGAATGAGATACATTTCAATAGAAGGAAGTAATCTACCTCGTTCGAACACTCGTCCAGCAAACTTTCCAACGAGATTCCAGCGAGGCCAATGTTTGAGAAAAAAAATCTCATTTGAAGTTCTTCTCACGAGAATTGTGTACTTATTTCAAATGACATCCAATGTCATTCTAAAGACTGCGAATTTTTCAAAAAACATTTTAAAAACATTTTAGAATAAATATTTATGTTTTTAGTCACTTTTAAAGTACCCCTAAATATATCAATTGCACCAAATCAACCTCATATACCTTATCTATACGATTGTAGTGATGATCTCAACTCTTCAATCTCAATTGTTGCTTTCGTTCACTAACTTATCTTCACTTCAAGCTCTTGAGAATGTTCATGATGATATAGAGGTGTAATGAAATATTCCAAACTTAAAAACATGATCAGTACTATAAACTTTTCTCCTACAAACGCATTACCAAGGATCCAACACATAGAATCATCACTTATTCTTAGCTCACATGGGTCGAAAAATTCTACATTTGTTTCTGGTTGTAGGCGAACATGATTATCACATGTGTGAATCCGTTAATTCTCATGCAGTTTGTTTGTGGCATAGAGATAGTATTGATTGAGGATGTGCTTGATACACATTTGGGTTTGGGTTGAAAGAAGAGTCTAGCCCATACACCATACACCATACACCAAAAGGTGTATATCACATTTCTTACCACGAGAGATATTATGGGTAGATAATCTATTTCAACAGACATTACTTTGTTAGGGATTATCTATTTTATATTTTGTGGTTATTTATGAACTTATGGTTCATAGACGATCTCAGGACTTCCCTTACCCCATAGGAAGTCTTATGGATGACATCGTTCAGAGGTATATCATCGATTACCTTATTTTATTTCATAGGTTATACAATGATGTCCATCCAATGTCACTCATGATGCTTTGACATTTGTGGGAAAGTCATCGATTATTTTTATTCTCTAGGTATACTTAGATTAAGATCTGAATAATTCACTACTATACTTGATCCTATCAAGAGCGTTAATGTTGACCATGTTATGTCTACTATTTATAAATAACAATTGTACAGAATTAATAATTATAATACAATACGGAATTAAAACAGAATTACAGGAATGAAACACTTACTTGAATTTGCAGAAAGAATAATAAAAATAGAAAGATAATCCGAGCCCTGTGAATCTCACAGTGTCCTTAAGACAATTTATTCCCTCCAATGTGCTTCGAGGTTGATGAATATTGTCTCGCAAGATAGAACGGATTTTCTAATTAATTATGTAGCACGACAATAATTAATTACAACGAACTCAAATATGTGGATTTTACTCAACTCAACAAAAATGCAAGATATGTTATGCAGGAAAAGGACAGGAATTTTCTGGGACAAAAATGACAGCAATTCTGGAGGAGGGAAATTTTTCAGTAATTAATTCTGCAGGGGAAATGTTTAATTTATAGCTTTTGTGTTAACTGTTGGAACAGTCAATCGAAATTAACTGTCAAAAACAGTTAATCAATTAAACGAATTAACTGTTGACTGTTGGCAATAACTGCCAACAGTTTATTAATTAATTAATTAATTTCGTAATTAATTAATAATTAAAGCCCAAAAAGTTAAATAAATTCGGCCCAAAAATGTAGGAGATTTTTATAAGCCCAAGCCTGAGCTGAGCCGAGCAGGCCGGACGGACGGACGGACGGACGCGCGCGCGTGGACTTTTGACCGAAAGTCAACCCGTGCATAGCTTAGGTCATCTCCCCTTCAAAGAGTTGGGATACCCCCAAGGCATCCAAGCCTTAGTCCATACTTAGGGTGTTATTAACTCATCAAAATTCCACTACTCTTCCAATGTGGGACAAGAGTTAAAACATACCCAATTCATTAACTTTCATTGCTTTGTGAGTCACTTTGGGGACATATTTATCATTCATAACTTATTGAAATTGGACATATGAAGATACTACGTTAATCTCCTTGCGGAGGTGAGCGCATTCGTATATGGTCCCACAATTTTTGTAGTGTGGGTCCCACCTAAATTTGAGCTCAAAGTTGCTCAAAAATCTATCCAGAAAAATCTGGACAGCTTTATAATACCCATTCAATTCCAATTTTCCAACAATCCCCCACATGAATGATATATCGCTATAAATAAAAACAAAACAGATGCTAATGCAGATGCAGACACAAGTTGAGTAAAACTGAAGACTTATTGGATCGGGAGAAGTAGCCTAGTGGCCTTGAACTTTCCTTAGTGATATACTATCAGATTTACTTGGTTAATCAGTAGACTTCACGTCCTTGAACCTTCAACCATTTTTGTAAACCTAAACAACAGTATTCACACAATAATTATTCAACACAGTTGGTTCTCACGTTTGTGTTCATTTTGGTCGTGAACACCACTTGGTTCCGCAAGTATTTTAGAGAATATGCCTTTCATTATTCTCATAGAAGTGGCCCCCTTCTTACTCACGTAGGTGACTTCCACAAAGAGTATTCTGTAATACCCCACTTAGACGTACTAAGATATAGATGTCATTAAAAGCATAACTTATCCTAATTTCGCGACAGATGTGCACTGTCTCATCTTCGGAATGGATAGGATTAAATATCTTCTAGTGCTTACTGAATACAATGTAGTTCGGTTTGCCCATTGAACCTAGATCTTGGGATCTCCAGTCAGCTAGGTGGGATTTCCACTATATTGATTCTTATTTATTTATAGGCTTTAGACCCATTCCTCTCGATGATCTTTCAACTTTCTCTCGGTTTAAACCTTTCGTTAGTGGATTCGATATATTATCTTTTGACTTTACATAGTCAATTGAGATAATTTCGTTTGAGAGAAGTTGTCTAACGGTATTGTGTCGACGACGAATATGTCGTGACTTTCCGTTATACATGTGATTTTGTGCCCTTCCAATCGCTGATTGGCTATCACAATGTATACATATTGCGGGCACAGGTTTAGATCAATTTGGAACATCCTCTAAGAAATTTCGAAGCCATTCAGCTTCTTCTCCAGCTTTTTCTAGTGCAATGAATTCAGATTCCATTGTCGATCTAGCAATGCATGTTTGTTTTGAGGCTTTCCAAGATACGGCTGCACCTCCGAGGGTAAACACATACCCACTCGTAGACTTAGAGTCTTTTGTATCAGATATCCAATTTGCATCGCAATGTCCTTCAAGAACAGCTGGATATTTTGAGTAATGCAATCCATAGTTTTGAGTATATTTTAAATAACCCAAAACTCTCAATATAGCTTTCCAGTGATCTCTTCCTGGATTACTCGTAAATCGACTTAGCTTACTTATTGAGTATGCTATGTCCGATCGCGTACAGTTCATGATATACATTAAACTGCCGATAATACAAGAATATTCTAGTTGAGATATGCTTTCACCATTATTTCTTGCTAGATGTAAATTTACATCTACAGGTGTCTTGGTAGGACTAATATCATACTTCTTGAATTTTTCAAGTACTTTCTCTATGTAATGAGATTGAGATAATATAAGTCCATCCGATGTTCTAGAAATTTTAATTCCTAATATAACATCGGCGATTCCCATATCTTTCATGCCAAATCTACTACTTAACATTTCTTTTGTAGTTTTGACAATTTCCAAGTTACTACCCATGATAAGCATATCATCAACATAGAGGCATACAATGACATATCCATTATGAATGTATTTAAAGTAAACACATTTATCACATTCATTAATTTTGAAAGCATTTGATAACATTGCATTATCAAATTTTTCATGCCATTGCTTAGGTGCTTGTTTTAATCCATATAGTGATTTAATAAGCTTACATACTTTTCCTTCTTGTGCGGGAGCTTTGAACCCTTCAGGTTGCTCCATATAAATTTTCTCGTCTAGTTCACCATTTAAGAATGCAGTTTTTACATCCATTTGATGTATTTCAAGTCCATTAATAGCAGCTATTGCTATTAACATTCGAATGGACGTTATTCTTGTTACCGGTGAATATGTGTTGAAGTAATCCAACCCTTCCTTTTGCCTATAGCCTTTAGCTACAAGTCTAGCTTTATATTTATCAATTGATCCATCGGCCTTCAATTTCTTTTTGTAGATCCATTTATAACCTAATGGTTTTGAACCTGGTGGAAGATCTACTAGTTCCCATGTATGATTTTGTAGTATGGATTCAATTTCACTATTAATTGTTTCTTTCCAATTGGAAGCATCGGGTAAGGATATAGCTTCTTTATACGATTGAGGTTCATTTTCTAACAAATATGTTAGAAAATCCGGACCGAAAGAAGTCGAGGTTTTTGCTCTTTTACTACGTCTTGGTTCATCCGCTATTGATTCAATAGGTTGATGAGTACCACTTGTAGTAGCTTGATTTGTCCTTTTAGAAGGACCAGATTCTCGGGTCATGTTATACGGGAATTCATTTTCAAAAAATGAAGCATCCCTCGATTCAATAACCGTATTTACATGAATGTTCGAAATCTCAGATTTATAAACTAGAAATTGATATGCACTGCTATTAGTAGCATAACCGATGAATACACAATCCACGGTTTTTGGCCCTATTCTTACCTTTTTAGGTTTAAGAACCATCACTTTGGCTAAGCACCCCCACATTCGTAAATATTTATAGGAAGGTCTTCGACCTTTCCATAATTCATAAGGTGTCTTGTGAGTCTTTTTGTGAGGTACTTTATTGAGAATGTAATTAGCAGAAAGTAAGGCTTCCCCCCACCAATTTTGTGGAGATCCTGAACTTAATAACATTGAGTTCATCATTTCTTTCAAAGTACGGTTTTTGCGTTCAGCAACACCATTCGATTGAGGAGAATAAGGAGTGGTTGTTTGATGAATAATCCCATTTTCAGAACAAAATTCCTCAAATGGATATTCATATTCACCTCCTCTATCACTCCTAATAGCCTTTATTGTTTTGCTTAATTGATTCTCAAGTTCATTCTTATATTGTTTAAATACATTAATAGCCTCATCTTTACTATGTAACAAATATACATAGCAATATTTTGTGCAATTGTCAATAAAAGTAATAAAATACTTTTTCCCACCTCTAGTTTGAACAAATTTCAAATCACAAATATCGGTGTGAATTAAATCTAAAGGTTCAGTTATCCTTTCAATAGAATGGAAAGGTAATCTAGCTAATTTAGATTCCACACAAATTTCACATTTATGATTTTTATCAATATTAACTTTTGGCAAAAATTCCAAGTTAATTAATCTACGCAATGTATCAAAATTAACATGTCCCAATCTAGCATGCCAAATATTAGATGACTCAATCAAGTAAGAAGAACTAGCAATTTCATTCATTGAAATAGATGTTTTAGGGGTTACAGTAAGAACATTGAGTTTAAGGAGCCCCTCATTTAGGTAGCCCTTTCCTACATACATGTCATTTTTAGACAACACAAAGCGATCAGACACAAACACAAGCTTAAAACAATTTTTAGTAAGGAGAGATCCAGAAATCAGATTCTTTCGGATATCAGGCACGTGAAGAACATTGTTGAGAGTAAGGTCCTTTCTAGAAGTCATTTTCAAAGAAATCTTTCCTTGTCCCACCACCTTAGAAGTGGAAGAATTTCCCATAAAAAGGTTCTCCTCATTTTCCAAAGGCTTATAGGTGGAGAACATCCATTTGTTTGCACAAATGTGTCGTGTGGCTCCAGTGTCCACCCATCATTCCTTGGTATTTCCAACCAAGTTACATTCAGAGACAACGGCAGAAAGATTCATATCCGCCAAATCATTAACGATATTCACACCCTCAGTTACATTTGATTGAGGATTGTTTTGATTTTGCTTCTTCGACTTACGACACTCGCTTGAGCGGTGTCCAGGTTTACCACAATTGTAGCATTTGCCTTTGAACTTTTTCTTGTTATGTTTGGAAGTGCCTTCCCCATCATACTTTCGTTTGTTCTTCTTAGGACCTTCAACGACATGGACCTTTGTTTCCATCGGATTCTTCCCACTTTTCTTTTGAGACTCACGGTTGTCTTCTTCGATTCTTAGCCTGACCACCAACTCCTCCACATTAATCTCCTTACGCTTGTTCTTGAGATAGTTTTTGAACAAAGTCCAAGATGGTGGCAACTTTTCAACAATTGCAGCAACTTGGAAAGTTTCACTAATTGACATTCCTTCAGCATGAATGTCGTGGAGGATCACTTGAAATTCTTGCACTTGCGAGATTACAGATTTAGAATCAACCATTTTGAAGTCCAAAAAACGCCCGACGATAAATTTCTTCATCCCAGCATCTTCAGTTTTATACTTCTTTTCCAAAGAATTCCATAATTCTTTGGATGTTTTGATAGTGCAGTAGACATGATACAGAGTCTTGTCCAAGTAGGCCAAAATATAATTTCGGCATAGGTAATCCGAATGCTTCCAAGCATCGACAGCAGCAACCTTTTCAGCGTCATCTCCCTCTTGAATAGAGGGGAAACCTTCATATACAAACCTGCCCAGTTGGCAGGTAGTGAGATAGAAGTACATTTGTCCTTGCCAACGTTTGAAGTCAGCCCCAATGAACTTTTCCGATTTCTCCCCGTGTGGCATAGATACGGGTGCAGTCACATTTGTGTTGGTGATAATCAGTTTCGTAGGAGTAGTGTTCGTACTTTCTGATTCCATTTCTGTTACAAAAACAGATTTTTTATCAATGATAAAATTCATATATAATGAATTAATCAAAACAGAATACAAAATCATGTGCACAAATTTCCTCCAAATATAATTCACAATAAATGAATTCCAAAAGAATTCAAATAATAATTCAGAATAAAACTATAATAAAAACAGAATTCCGTACAAAACAGAATTAAATTATAAAATCTGTGTCACACTGATTTTTAATAATAAAAGAATTCCGTACAAAACAGAATTATAATTTAAGATTAATTTTTTTTTTTAGATAAACAGATTTTAACTAGAATACACAAATAAAATTTATTTTCTAAAACAGAACATAAAAATAGTATAGAAATTAATTTCTGTACCAAAACTGTTTTACTAATTTCTACAAGAAAGCAGTAAATTAATTCATTTTATTCTGTCAATACAAATTTATTTCTAACAAATAAATTTTTGTAATAAAAAATTATGTACACTAAAACAGTAGACTTTTATAAATTGTCTTAAGATTGTTATGTCTACTATTTATAAATAACAATTGTACAGAATTAATAATTATAATATAATACGGAATTAAAACAGAATTACAGGAATGAAACACTTACTTGAATTTGCAGAAACAATAATAAAAATAGAAAGATAATCCGAGCCCTGTGAATCTCACAGTGTCCTTAAGACAATTTATTCCCTCCAATGTGCTTCGAGGTTGATGAATATTATCTCCCAAGATAGAACGGATTTTCTAATTAATTATGTAGCACGACAATAATTAATTACAACGAACTCAAATCTGTGTCTTTTACTCAACTCAACAACAATGCAAGATATGTTATGCACGAAAAGGACAGGAATTTTCTGGGACAAAAATGACAGCAATTTTGGAGGAGGGAAATTTTTCAGTAATTAATTCTGTAGGGAAAATATTTAATTTATAGCTTTTGTGTTGACTCTTGGAACAGTCAATCGAAATTAACTGTCAAAAACAGTTAATCAATTAAACGAATTAACTGTTGACTGTTGGCAATAACTGCCAACAGTTTATTAATTAATTAATTAATTTCGTAATTAATTAATAATTAAAGCCCAGAAAGTTAAATAAATTCGGCCCAAAAATGTAGGAGATTTTTATTAGCCCAAGCCTGAGCCGAGCCGAGCTGGTCGGCCGGACGGACGCGCGCGCGCGTGTGTGGACTTTTGACCGAAAGTCAACCCGTGCATAGCTTAGGTCGTCTCCCCTTCAAAGAGTTGGGATACCCCCAAGGCATCTAAGCCTTAGTCCATACTTGGGGTGTTATTAACTCATCAAAATTCCACTACTCTTCCAATGTGGGACAAGAGTTAAAACATACCCAATTCATTAACTTTCATTGCTTTGTGAGTCACTTTGGGGACATATTTATCATTCATAACTTATTGAAATTGGACATATGAATATACTAAGTTAATCTCCTTGCGGAGGTGAACGCATTCGTATATGGTCCCACAATTTCGTAGTGTGGGTCCCACCTAAATTTGAGCTCAAAGTTGCTCAAAAATCTGTCCAAAAAAATCTGGACACCTTTATAATACCCATTCAATTCCAATTTTCCAATAATCCCCCACATGAATGATATATCGCTATAAATAAAATAAAACAGATGCTAATGCAGATGCAGACACAAGTTGAGTAAAACTGAAGACTTATTGCATCGGAAGAAGTAGCCTAGTGGCCTTGAACTTTCCTTAGTGATATACTCTCGGATTTACTTGGTTAATCAGTAGACTTCACGTCCTTGAACCGTCAACCGTTTTTGTAAACCTAGACAACAGTATTCACACAACAATTCTTCAACACAGTTGGTTCTCACGTTTGTGTTCATTTTGGCCATGAACACCACTTGGTTCCGCAAGTATTTTAGAGAATATGCCTTTCATTATTCTCATAGAAGTGGCCCCCTTCTTACTCACGTAGGTGACTTCCATAAAGAGTATTCTGCAATACCCCACTTAGACGTACTAAGATATAGATGTCATTAAAAGCATAACTTATCCTAATTTCGTGGCAGATGTGCACTGTCTCATCTTTGGAATGGATAGGATTAAATATCCTCTAGTGCTTACTGAATACAATGTAGTTCGGTTTGCCTATTGAACCTAGATCTTGGGATCTCCAGTCAGCTAGGTTGGGTTTCCACTATATTGATTCTTATTTATTTATAGGCTTTAGACCCATTCCTCTCGATGATCTTTCAACTTGCTCTCGGTTTAAACCTTTCGTTAGTGGATCCGATATATTATCTTTTGACTTTACATAGTCAATTGGGATAATTCCGTTTGAGAGAAGTTGTCTAACGGTATTGTGTCGACGACGAATATGTCGTGACTTTCCGTTATACATGTGATTTTGTGCCCTTCCAATCGCTGATTGGCTATCGCAATGTATACATATTGCGGGCACAGGTTTAGACCAATTTGGAACATCCTCTAAGAAATTTTGAAGCCATTCAGCTTCTTCTCCAGCTTTGTCTAGTGCTATGAATTCAGATTCCATTGTGGATCTAGCAATGCATGTTTGTTTTGAGGATTTCCAAGATACGGCTGCACCTCCGAGGGTAAACACATACCCACTCGTAGACTTAGAGTCTTTTGTATCAGATATCCAATTTGCATCGCAATGTCCTTCAAGAACAGCTGGATATTTTGAGTAATGCAATCCATAGTTTTGAGTATATTTTAAATAACCCAAAACTCTCAATATAGCTTTCCAGTGATCTCTTCCTAGATTACTCGTAAATCGACTTAGCTTACTTATTGAGTATGCTATGTCCGGTCGCGTACAGTTCATGATATACATTAAACTGCCGATAATACGAGAATATTCTAGTTGAGATATGCTTTCACCATTATTTCTTGCTAGATGTAAATTTACATCTACAGGTGTCTTGGTAGGACTAATATCATACTTCTTGAATTTTTCAAGTACTTTCTCTATGTAATGAGATTGAGATAATATAAGTCCATCCGATGTTCTAAAAATTTTAATTCCTAATATAACATCGGCGATTCCCATATCTTTCATGTCAAATTTACTACTTAACATTTCTTTTGTAGTTTTAGCAATTTCCAAGTTACTACCCATGATAAGCATATCATCAACATAGAGGCATACAATGACATATCCATTATGAATGTATTTAAAGTAAACACATTTATCGCATTCATTAATTTTGAAAGCATTTGATAACATTGCATTATCAAATTTTTCATGTCATTGCTTAGGTGCTTGTTTTAATCCATACAGTGATTTAACAAGCTTACATACTTTTCCTTCTTGTCCGGGAGCTTTGAACCCTTCAGGTTGCTCCATATAAATTTCCTCGTCTAGTTCACCATTTAAGAATGCAGTTTTTACATCCATTTGATGTATTTCAAGTCCATTAATAGCAGCTATTGCTATTAACATCCGAATGGACGTTATTCTTATTACCGGTGAATATGTGTCGATGTAATCCAACCCTTCCTTTTGCCTATAGCCTTTAGCTACAAGTCTAGCTTTATATTTATCAATTGATCCATCGACCTTCAATTTCTTTTTGAAGATCAATTTGTAACCTAACGGTTTTGAACCTGGTGGAAGATCCACTAGTTTCCATGTATGATTTTGTAGTATGGATTCACTTTCACTATTAATTGCTTCTTTCCAATTGGAAGCATCGGGTAAGGATATAGCTTCTTTATACGATTGAGGTTCATTTTCTAACAAATATGTTAGAAAATCCGGACCGAAAGAAGTCGAGGTTTTTGCTATTTTACTACGTCTTGGTTCATCCGCTATCGATTCAATAGGTTGATGAGTACGACTTGTAGTAGCTTGATTTGTCCTTTTAGAAGGACCAGATTCTCAGGTCATGTTATACGGGAATTCATTTTCAAAAAATGAAGCATCCCTCGATTCAATAACCGTATTTACATGAATGTCCTAAATCTCAGATTTACAAACTAGAAATCGATATGCACTGCTATTAGTAGCATAACCGATGAATACACAATCCACGATTTTTGGCCCTATTCTTACCTTTTTAGGTTTAGGAACCATCACTTTGGCTAAGCACCCCCACACTCGTAAATATTTATAGGAAGGTCTTCGACCTTTCCATAATTCATAAGGTGTCATGTGAGTCTTTTTGTGAGGTACTTTATTGAGAATGTAATTAGCAGAAAGTAAGGCTTCCCCCCACAAATTTTGTGGAGCTCCTGAACTTAATAACATTGAGTTCATCATTTCTTTCAAAGTACGGTTTTTGCGTTCAGCAACACCATTCGATTGAGGAGAATAAGGAGCGGTTGTTTGATGAATAATCCCATTTTCAGAACAAAATTCCTCAAATGGATATTCATATTCACCTCCTCTATCACTCCTAATAGCCTTTATTGTTTTGCTTAATTGATTCTCAACTTCATTCTTATATTGTTTAAATACATTAATAGCCTCATCTTTACTATGTAACAAATATACATAGCAATATTTTGTGCAATTGTCAATAAAAGTAATAAAATACTTTTTCCCACCTCTAGTTTGAACAAATTTCAAATCACAAATATCGGTGTGAATTAAATCTAAAGGTTCAGTTATCCTTTCAATAGAATGGAAAGGTAATCTAGTTAATTTAGATTCCACACAAATTTCACATTTATGATTTTTATCAATATTAAATTTTGGCAAAAATTCCAAGTTAATTAATCTACGCAATGTATCAAAATTAACATGTCCCAATCTAGCATGCCAAATATTAGATGACTCAATCAAGTAAGAAGAACTAGCAAGATAGAACGGATTTTCTAATTAATTATGTAGCACGACAATAATTAATTACAACGAACTCAAATCTGTGGCTTTTACTCAACTCAACAACAATGCAAGATATGTTATGCAGGAAAAGGACAGGAATTTTCTGGGACAAAAATGACAGCAATTCTGGAGGAGGAAAATTTTTCAGTAATTAATTCTGGAGGGGAAATGTTTAATTTATAGATTTTGTGTTGACTGTTGGAACAGTCAACCGAAATTAACTCTCAAAAACAGTTAATCAGTTAAACGAATTAACTGTTGGAAATAACTGCCAACAGTTTATTATTAATAATTAAAGCCCATAAAGTTAAATAAATTCGGCCCAAAAATATAGGAGATTTTTATAAGCCCAAGCACAAGCCCAAGTTGGCTGACGCGCGTGTGGACTTTTGACCTAAAGCCAACCCGTGCATAGCTTAGGTCATCTCCCCTTCAAAGAGTTGGGATACCCCCAAGGCAACCAAGCCTTCGTCAATACTTGGGGTGTTATTAACTCATCAAAATTCCACTACTCTTCCAATGTGGGACAAGAGTTAAAACATATCCAATTCATTAACTTTCATTGCTTTGTGAGTCAATTTGGGGACATATTTATCATTCATAACTTATTGAAATTGGACATATGAATATACTACGTTAATCTCCTTGCGGAGGTGAACGCATTCGTATATGGTCCCACAATTTTCGTAGTGTGGGTCCCACCTAAATTTGAGCTCGAAGTTGCTCAAAAATCTGTCCAGAAAAATCTGAACAACTTTATAATACCCATTCAATTCCAATTTTCCAACGGACCATTCTTAGGGTCAGATCATACGTTTGATTACATCTCAAGTGATTGATATTAATGCCTAGGACATATCTAATGATCATGTCGCTCCTGCTCCAACTACACATGCCCTTCAAACTCATCAGTCATTAAGAGAGTCCATGGATGCCTCATTTTCTCTCATCACATGTGTATTTGACCATATGGATACGTGTTTGACGATGATGTTTGATAGGTTTTACTATCGGTTTACTCATATTGAAATGACTACCGATCATACCCTAACTTGAATTTCATTAATAGAGCATCATTGTGTGTCTTTTATAGGCACCTTAAGATCTAGTCCAGTTATCGCACCTGCTTATATTCCAACTGAGGATGTTATCGATGATGATGATAATGCAAATGATCGTGATGATGGTTCAGAGGATACATTGAGCCTTATGGATGATTGTGGAGAGGATCATTAGAGATTTCCTTCTTATCTCTATATTTGATGATGTATCTTTGTAATTATTCCATTTTAGTACGTTTGTGAGATTGTTTGGTATATCTGTATTACTCTGATCATGTTTTGGAGTTGTTTGGTTTTTGATACAAATAGTTTGTTTTATGATGGATACATTTTGTTTCTATTTGGGTTGGTTTTATAAAGCTTCTTTGTTTGGATTACATATATTTTGTTCTTTGCATTGTAATCTCTTATAGTTAGACTTTGCGTTATTATCTTGATTCACATGTTCACATGCTTAGATATATCTGGAAAAAGACTTAAAAAACAAAATGTTTACACAATTGAGAGACTAAAATAATAAATATTTATTCAAGGGAAATATCTCAAAATAATTGAAAATAATTTTTTTAAAAAAACACAATTTGAGAGTGATATAAGTCGAAGGTCTATGGGTTTGCACACTTTCGTCTAATATATGATTTTTATATCTTATTGGACTACTAGCTTTATATCACTATCGATGTGCATCCGAAATAACTCAACATTTTTCACTATGGTTGATCATGTCGTAAATTGTTTAACTATGTTGGTTATATGGTTCATGTGGAGTTTGGATGGGAGTCGCTATTTTTTCAAGTTCTTTAAACCATTCATTTTTGTTTAGGTTATGAGTGTGGGGTTTTGACATTTCAAGTCATTCAGTGTGTGGTACCTTTCATGTTTCTGTTTAATTTTGGTTTTATTTTCATTTTTTATTCCTAGGTTTTATTTGTTTTTTAGGGATTTTAGTTCTGAGAGGATCATGTGATACTCTTGTTCAAACCAGATCCCTCCTAGTTCGAATGAGGGATAGGATTTAAATAGACCTTCATCTTCACAGAATGTCTTTCTATACTCTCAAAATTTTATTCCCTAGTTGTGGCAACCCTAAAACAAAATTTCTCATTTTTCAACTATTTCTTCAATCCAACCTTAGGATTTGATCATTTGGAATTAGGATATCATGTTTTTAGGATCTTTGTCAAAGTTTTTTTACCTTCATAAAAAAATTGCTCTTTCTCGATTTTCTTTATTTGTACGTGTCATAATTGAGAAAGAGCATATATATATATATATATGTGTGTGTGTGTGTGTGTGTGTGTGTGTGTGTGATGTTTAGTTCGTTTTTGCATGCGTATATCATTTTTATGGTTTATAGGTATTGTTATGCGTGAAAAAACTATTTTTTAGTTCTCTCTCTCATATGTGTGTTTTTGTGTGTGTGTATGTGTTGTGTGTGTTTATGTTCATTGTTTTATGCATGTTTATTCTTGGTGATTGGTATTTTGTTAGTGATTGTGGTTGGAGTTGTGGTTAGTTGTTGTTCAAACCTAGTTTAGGTTCTAGACTCCTATAGGTCACCCATACCATTTACTCAATTTTTTTGTTTGGTTATCTTCCACGATGGGAAAGAGGGCCCAAGAGGTTCCACCTCAGCCCCATCCCTGATATAGAACACTTAGGTGGAATTTTTGAGTGGAGTATGAGGGATTCATCTCCATGTGGTTTTACCAAATGAGGGTGGTTGTCGAGCGACCCATTTTCTTAATGAACCTCAAGGGTACATTCATTCCCTCGTGATTTGACTGCCGAAGTTGAGACCTGGTGCTTCAGATGTGCAGTTCAGCCTCAGTTGATATGGTTAGGGAGTTTTGCCTCTATCTTAGGGTGGAGAAAGAGTACATGGTATCCATAGTTAGGGCATATACATAGTCATCTCACCCGACACCATAATCGAGATTTTAGAGACATATAGGGTTCCAGTTCCAATTAAACTTAGAAACTGACCATCTCACCTTATACCACACTGTTTATAAAACTGTCCATTTTACTACGGCGCCCATAAATAGTCGTAAACCACTTCTGTAGACACTTTTATTTTAACTATCGCTTGTTGAATAAGATAATTAGATTTAATCTCCACCCGATAGGTAACCATAATACATGTAGCCCCGACCATATTATATTTATTCACGCCATTGGTATCAACATAACTATCTACCTCCCTTTCGTGATATGGAGGCACTTGTCTTCCATCCGAGATATTAGAGATACCCGGCTATGCATGTCCATTCCTTATAGGATCTTACTTACCAGCATTATGCAGGTGACCGAGGTTCCTCTTGGTGAGCGAACTTTGCATTCTCTCTCGAGGTTTAATGAGGCGACAACTCAACTATCATAGTCATACGTGTCAGGTGATGTTAAGGATCATCCTCACACAGATTTATATGAGGATGGTTAAATGTATACCAAGTCCCGACATGTTTTGACACCTCAGGTATCAGTCCTAAGCACCACCTCACCTACACCAGCCTAGTCCGCTAAGTCAGCACGGCCAGCATAGAAGGAATCATTTTTTGCCTCCTATTTCACATCCTTTCAAAGAGAATTAATTAAGATGATGAGACTTTAAGCATGGCATACGAATCACCTTCAGGCCCAACTTGCTGCTTTACTAGAGGGGGAGCGACTTCATGCATCCCACGAGGACGCCCAATATTAACAATGCCTGAGTGAGCAATGGGATCTAAAGAGGATAGATAATGATGGACCATATGGAGCTCATGATTACGATGGAGTAGATGTATGATAAGCTGAGATGTTTATTGCTTCTTTTGTATTTTGATGATGTACTTTTCGAAAGATAGTGAGATTTAATTTAAATTTTTATATATTTTATTCTTTTTTTCTCTATTCTCATTCTCGATTGATTAAAAAAACGCATAGAGTGATTCGGTTATATGATCAATAATATAATCTATAAATTAGGTCACAATCAATCCAAGATTAACTTTAATCCAATTCTATCTTATTAGCTAGGTGAAACTAAGCATACAAATATTGAATCTCCATCGAATAAACAAATAATCACAAGAGATATGAGGGGAAAACTCTTTTGGAAAAAATCCTTATCAGCACTATTTCAACTGAGGTATTATAGACGACACAAATAGAGTTAGAGACTCAGACACCACTAAGTATCGCATTTTGGTCTCCTTCTTTGTTAATAATAGAAAGCAGTGAAGATCCAGGAATGTAACAGAAAATCCCAAACTATAAACTTGATGACCAAATCATAAATATTGCTCTTAAAAATCTTCCTATTTGGCTACTCCGGTACATCACACAAATTCGAAAAAATAATCCCTAAAACAAGTTCAACTAATGTCCCTCCAAAATCTGAAAAGGAAAATACACTTACAACTTTATCTCTACTAAAAATATTCATTATATATTCTATAATATCATCAATGAGGAAAAAGACTTACACATGTGAAGCAAAGAAAATACCGAGATGCGTGGAGTTTGAAAAAATAATGTTCCCCCTTAAAATGTTCTCCTCCATTTTATCTGTAATAGACAAAGGGTTAGAAGGTAAACTTGAAAAGTAAACGGAGGCATATATAGTAATGATTCACGGAGTTAAGGAGAATCTCCTAAAGAAAGTACTCAAATCAGCATTCAATGCTTCTCAAACCAATAATGCCAAACTATTCAATGTTTTTCAAGGAATTTTATTACTCACACTCATTGATCTTGAACTTATAACTGTGACACCCCGACTAATTAAATACCGAGTAGCTACTCCTTTATTTTGATTAATGCAAAATGTCAAGTTGGTTCAGTTTATAGCATCACTGTCGAAAGCATTTTAAAAAAATTTCCTAGCCACCTAATATTTAAAAAGTGAGTTGCCAAATTTTTATAAATTAAATTAACATGCAACCAATTAAATTATAAGCTAAATATACCACATCCACATCACAATCGCAATAAAATAATAATGGAATAAATAAAATGAGTTTGGAGTAACACTCCCCTGAAAAATCCAAATACTGAATAAATCACAATACAAAAGTCTGAATAAATAAATAAATAAATCCAAAATTGAAATGAAACTGAAAGTCTGGGAATTGCTATCTCTAAGCGAAAATGGGCGATATGCCCTAACTGATGAATGATCGTGAATAGAATCAAATGCAGAATGTGGAGGCGTCTAATATCGAGATCCTGTAACTTTCACAACAGCTACAGCACGTCAATGTAATGGAAGTCCTATGCTCGGCGTCCCTATGGATGGGCACCTAAAAGGTTTTACAAAAAAAAAAGATTTGAAAGCAAACGGGTCAGAGCCCGGGGTGAAAACAGTTTAAAAATATAGCAAGTGTTTAATTTCATTAAACATTAAATATTATATACATGTTAGTTACGTTCTCTCACATGAGTTCCTCACCCCTCAACTAATGTGCACACCTAACGTATATCCTTAACCCGTCCTAGTTTTGTCGTTAACTAACTATTCCGTACCACTTCCTGTCTTCACAATACAATATATGGGTCTATTCATATCATTCTAATATATCCTGCATGTAACTCGCCTTTTCATTAATCAGATTTATTTATAACAATTACGATAAGAAAGACTCATCTTTAATCTCATTTAAAATGTCTCAATTATTCATATTCACACTTTAACAAATAGTCCATTATAATTACATGTTATTCTCAACATAAATATACAAATATGGTACCCCCACGCTAAGCTGCGGTGCACACATACTCTGCTATCCAATCCCGATACATCATATACATAAGGACTACGTGTTTCGAATCACTTAGGAACCGTTTCAATAAACAAAATCACATATATTGGAGGCGAGCATAGTTCACATACCCATGGGTCACGCACATACCTACGCTCCCATGGTCAGCTGACTTATTACTCACAAATAAGTCATTCACAGCCCTATGTCCTTAAGGTACCAATCTAAATCCCCCCGTAGGCACACAAAGATCAGATGGTCTTATTCCGAAAGCCGACCTCCCGTGATACCAAGTATGGTAGGTATGTCATACACACAATAGTCAATATACTAAGCATTCACACAACTTAGGTAATTATTTCATTAACAAAGGTATATTTTCAGCCCTATACCATCGGTCATACTCATACGCCATTATCATTCCAACTTATATATAATATGTTTTGCCAATAAATCTCATGTCGCATCGTTTTGAGTATTTAAACCTATTACGAAAAGGTTACTAAGTCTCCTACATATCCCACATGTCAATTCAGTACTCCTGAGTCCATATTTCTATCTCAAACCCTAACTCATCTTTCATACGAACTTAAATCATGCTCTCGCATTTTAAGATGATAAATTACTTGTCGAACACTTGTAAGGTCAACACTACATTCCAAATAAATTCTAATATGTTCCGGGCTTTAATTACATCCTTACTGGTCTCCCTAAAGTCCTAATGCATTCACATAATCCCCACTTTCAACTTTCAATGGTCGGAATCGGTTAAATCCAAAAAGGGAAAAAGTTCATAATTTCTGGGGCGGTCGATCGATCGACCTATGAATGTCGATCGATCGATCGACCTATGACTGTCGATCGATTGATCAAGCAGGTGCAGGTCTCGAATTTCTGCGTTTGCAGCTCAAATTTCTGCGTTTGCAGAATTAAGGTTTCATCTCCAAAGTTTCGTGACTTTTCAATATTATCATGGACATCATCAAATCCTAAACTATCATGGATAGATTATTCGCTGAATCTTAATGAATCAAATCACTTTCCTGGAAATTCAATGTTCTGATCCGTTGATGACGATAAGGGTTGGTTCTCTTCCTCTCTCCGGTCACAAATCCGACGATAGTGGTGGTGTGTGGTGGTTATGGCCTTGAAAACACTACTTGATTTTTGATAGATAATGGCCCTAATTGCCTTAATATTGGCTGATAAATAAAGCCTAAATTTCGTGGGTCAAAATTACCTAAAACCAAAATGACTAAAATACCCTCCAGGGTTGCCGGTTTGGCCTAAAAATATCCCGGGACCCAAACTGAACCCACGTCTAGTGTTTTCTGACTATCTCGACCCTTTCGGACACGCTGGAACACTAGAAATGACTATACGGATGATAAAAATATAATTCACTTTTAAATTTATTAAAATTGATTCTTGATGCGACCGACACGTGCGTCATAACTTAATTTTCGAATTGTCATATTTATGACTTGCGATAATTTTAATAAATTCAATAGTCATATATTACCATATTTACTCAGTAATATTCAACATTATTATCATATTCAAATACCAACTCTCGTCTCGCTAGTATTTAAATTCGGATTACCACTTAATTTAATTAATTCCATTAAATAAAATCAATAAAATTACGAGGTGGTATTACAATAACACCCTTAAAATCTCACATTTTAATCATAAACTCTCAAAACTTTTGAAGGAATCATATTTTTATTTTCAATGAAGAATCAATGAAACAAATTAGGCCTTGGCACTTCTGTTTTTATGTGCCGACTTCATCTTTTAGGCTTTTTCTAGTGGTGGATTTTAATGCAAAAAATACTCTTTCTTTCATAGCCCCTTTCCGGTGCTTTAACTTTAATTAATTAATTTTTCAATAAAAAAATTCGGGTAATAGTTTTTACATGTACAATTAGTTCTAGTATATTTTTTTTGTTATTAAGCACTATTGAGATGAGAGCATCCCATTCAACATATGACAAGAAAGTGCCATGTTCAAAATTTTATGAAAAGTGTGTTCAATCAAGTCGATAGAAAGAGTCTAGCATAAAGGTAGTAATCAACAATGAAAGATGCAATGTTAAACATGCATTATCAAGCACTAAAAAAATTACGGAGCCAAGTCTAATAACACCATGATTAACTCACATGAATGGATTGAGTGAAATTATGATTTGAACATATTAAATGTGCATTCATATATGGTGTAAAATAATATAAGAAAATCTTTTTAAATTTTTGAAAATTTTAATAAAAACAAAATGTTTTTGTATTTTTATGAAATTTTTCTAAAAGTAAAGAAAATATTTTGGGAACTTTCAATTTATAATACTAAGAATAAAAAAGCATACCAAATAATGTACAGTCTAGTTGTAGGGACAAAGTGTAATAATATGAAAATAACCCTAAACTAGAATCAATTCTGGAACTCAAGCAATAGAGAAAATACCCATAGACTTCCTAAGATCCTCAAATCGAAGGGCATCAAAAGGTTTAGTGAAAATTCTGGCCAATTGTCGTTCGTTACTCATGAAGTTTAAGGAAATGATCTTCTACTCAACAAGATCGTGAATGAAGTGTGCTTCATACATGAATGTTAGATGGGATTATGAGAAATGTGGATTACACTCACATTATTATAATAATTAGTCATCATGCCTTAATTATTCCTATAATGCTCCTACATTTTCTTCATACATAAGAGTTGTGTGCAACAATTCCCCCGTGACTATGCGTTCAGCCTCCACTGTGGACAAAGTAATGGGTTTGTAATTCTTTCTTAACCATGAGACAATAGCACTCCTAAAGTAAAAGAATCCACCTGATGTGCTTTTACAACCATTGTTGTCAAATTATAAAATTACTGCATGTCCTTGTATACAATTAATCTTAACAAAATTCTCCCCCAAAAAAGTACAAAGCTTGGCCCTTAAATAAAAATAAACTCTCTACAAAATGCTCCCAAAAATTCTATGTGAAATGGAAAGTCCAAGGGTTCTTTTTATAGGCTAAAAGGTGAGATATTTGGTCTGGGGTGAAACTCTTTGTAATTGTCCGAAAAGTGTTTTGCAGTCACCGAAATAATAGTGTTAAAAATTAACACTCTACCTTCTTAGGTATTTGGATAGAAAAAATGTACTCATTTTCCCCCCACCTAGTGACTCTTATGTTTTCTTGTCGAACACGCTTGCTGAATTTTATCCAACTCGAGAATAAAAAAAACCGACTTTTTTTCGCTTTCATAAAAAAAATTCGAACGATCCTAAAAACAAGCTTTTTCATGCTTCTCTCCAGTTAATCTCCAATTTTCTCTAAATTCCATCATTCCCTATAAAAGTTTCACTAGGCAACTTTTTTTCACGTATTAGCTCAAAAAATTATAAAGTTATTGACTTTCCCATTTTTTCCTTTAAAATTACAATCTTTAATCTGAGTTCAATTATTCTTGCATTTTTTTCATATGTAACACAGTGGTCCTAAGATCTTATTGAACAAAATCAAATGGGTATAATAATGTATATATTTGGGTATAAAATATACAAAATAATGCACTCATTAAATATCCCCAAACCTAAACTTCGCTAATCCTCGAGCAAAGCTAAAATTTAAAATCTGGCTCAAATTCATTGTAACCACAATTGCACTTTGCATGTGAAAAAAGCCACTAAACCCATAGGTTACCCTAGTTGACGGGTTTTGTCTCATGAGGGTTTGTAGTGAATATACTCGCAAAATTCAAAAACTTGACATAATACAAAATACCCAAAAGTAATTTAACAAAATTTTAATACCAACTTCATAAATAAAGTATAACTTCACTTCTCGATCTACACTTATCATGCGTGTGTGCAGAGATGCACTCATAATTGAATCACTCAGAAATCATTTTTTTTTCTCATTATATGTGAATAAAATAGTAAACTTAAATGGACAAATTTCACATTCACATAATGAAAAACGAAATTTTATTATATGGATGAATATGATCTCATGAACGAGAAATCGATTACTTTTTAAAAAATTGTATCGCACCATAAATCATATTCATCTTCTCTCACCTTTATAACTAACTTTACTTGGGATCAATTAATACCTTCTTCGGTTGTATTGTAGGCATGAGTTTTGACTAGAAAGAATATTTTTTTCGGGGTTTAAATTTTTCTGAGAATGTAGAGGTTTTCGATATTTTGACTTTTAGGCACTTTTTATAACCTCCATTTTCTTTTTTCTTTCTTTATCTTATTCAAACTCACATACTTTTCTAAAAATTTTAATTCCATTTTATAATTCTTTATTTCTTTTCTCCTCATTTTTTCTTTTTTCTTTTTACATATTATCATCCAAAGTTCTTTTCTTTTGGCCTTTCCCACCGTAATTTTTTCCTAATATTATCATAAAATGGATAGGGCTTCTCTTCATTGGCTTTTAACTCCCACTTGAAGTTAGGTCGGAATTTGGGTTTTTAATGAAACGCATATTTCCTTTTTATCTCGAGTGGGATTGAAACAGAATAATGTAAAAAGTTTGGTTTAGGCTTAATTTTTGGATTTTTAAAATAATGGCCTAATCTCATTTCTCAAGTTTCGTTAAGTTGATTTGTGTCTTAAGATGACTTACTAAGACTTCTAGTGCTTAAGATTCATATTTTGAATTTTTTCACTAATCGAACAAACAAAAAATTTGAGTTCATCAACGAATTAACCAATGAATGAAAGTTTGAGTAATTTTAACTCAAGTTGATTTAAATATCTTGGAAATGGTGAATGAAACAAAATCTTACTGGGTTAAAATCTCCAAATTTATTCATTAATCATATTAACCTTCGCTTCAATATCCATATTTGATCTCTGATATGGCAAATATGTGAAAATTTTATAAGTTAGATCTATGAATTAATTCTATATTAAGAAATCATGTCAAACCTCAATTATATTGCAAATCTTTTTGTATTTTTGAAAATTTTGCTAATTTTTTTTTAATTTTTAAATTTATTTTTTATAATATCATCCTTATCGCCAAACCTAAATTTTATATTGTCCTCAATGTATGCTCAAATTAAAAATATGAATTAAAAAATGAAGTATATATGCAAAAGGACAATATTACTCGTGAATTTCACTTTTGGTACCACTTCCAACCCTATCTCACATGGCCTTCATCATAAACCAAAAGTCAAAAAAATTGGAAGTTAACCCCAAAGACAATATATGGAGGCACACAATGAATGTAGTGAATGTGAGAATAGCGATGTGCAGTCACAATATAGCGTAAATGGTCAGATTCAACGATACTCTCACAGTGAAATTTTGAATAATACATTAAGCATGTATCTCCCTCAAACTCGAGAGTGAATAAATTGGTACCTAAATTGGATGAAACTCTAGTCATGTCCTCGAAACACTCAATTGACCATGACGATGGATGTGGTGAAAATGAACAACATGATGTGACGAAACATGCATCATCAGGTGGAAACGCTCGAAAGATTTCTCCACAGCCCCATCACTAATAGATAAAACTCACATGTTAGCTTACTCTCTGAAGGCCCATCAAGTTTTGGTTCACAAAGAAGGAATTGATCTATCCTATCATCCCAGTCACTATCCTCAAAGTGATAAAATGAGTCTAATAATAATTGGACTTCAATAGTGAGATCCTTATCAACCAACCCAAATTATTCTTCAAATTCTTTAAGACTTATATATATAGACAAGAAAGTGGCCAAGCATTCAAATCTATGGTGTCGATAACCATTGGGGTAGTGACATCGCGCACTTATTGAGATGATGGCTCATCTAAATTCAACACATTCAAATCCATGGTCATGTTACCAAATGAGAGGTTCACTTTCCCACTCTGACATCGAATGATAGCATCAGAAGTAGTCAAAAGGGTTGATCAAGGATGATCGGAATTTTATGGATGAGTTTAGTATGTGTTGCATGTGTCAGACCACAAAGTCTATCGAAAAGATAAACTCACCCAATTTAATCAACACATCCTCTACAACACCTCTAGGCATATTAATGGATCGATCAATTAAGAATAATTTCATCTTGGTGGGCTTTAAGTCCCCCAAACCTAGTTTCTTGTACACAGTGTATGACAGAAGGTTCATGCTTGCTCCCAATTCTGAGAGCATTTTCTCGAAGTGATACTCCCCTATCTTGATAGAGATCGTCGGTGTCCCAAAATCCTTATACTTAATGGGGTTACTCGAGATAGATTTCTTAAAAAGAAAATACTTCTTGGGCACATTGGTCTTTCTTTTAAAGGTACAATTGTCCTTCTAAAACTTGGCGTGGGATGGGACTTATTGTGTAGTTTCAAGCAACGGGATTGATTTGTACCTTTTTGAACACTTCTAACATCTTATCAACTTGTGCCTTTTCTTTTGAGGCACCAAATTTTGGGGAAAATGGAGATTTTAGGACATAGGTCTCTATATGTGGCTCAAAAGATGAGGGTGGGGGAGGAGTTGAATCCACGGGTGGATCTTACTTCTCCTTACATTTCTTGGATTCACTCTTGGTGGATGGTGAGACATTTTTTTTACTTCCTTACCCGTCCTAAGTGTGATGATGGTTTTGACATCCTCTTGCATTTGTGATGAATCGGCGTTGTCTTGAACTAAATATTAACATTTAGGCATGTTCCCTTAAGAATTGGGCTCAGGTTGATTCAAGAATATTCCATTATTTCTATCACTCACTATGTTCTCTAGTTGGCTCACTTGAACCTTGAATTTGGCTATAGATTGAATGTTCACATACAAGAACTATTGGGAGGATTAGAGGACACTTTGAGTTGACTGTTGGAATTTGAGGGTAATTTGAGCAACCAAGTTCACCATATCTTCAAATGATTGGATCTTTTGGTATGAAGGATACAATGAAGAGGGTGGAGTTTTTTGGAAACTCGAGGGTGGGTACTAAATTTTGTCTTTCTTCGTATTGACTCTCAGACCATGAAATATTGGGGGTGGTCTTTCAATACAAGATTATAGGAGTTCGATTACAGGTCGTACCTTGGGCTATTTTCATATAGGGCATTTGATGTCTCAGCCAAAGCCTTGTTAACGAATATTTTTGTGGTAATTTTTTATCAAATGATCAAACGCATCACAACGTAGACAGATGGGGGTGATTACGTGTTGGATGGCCGTCGGTGTGTCGTGGATTCCTACTTTACTCATTTCAAGAGCTTTTAAACGACAGACTAATGTGTCCATATTAGCACTCATAATAAAGTTATGGTTAACTTGGTATGTGTTACCAACATTAATCGAGTTTGACCCAAATTATCAATGGTGTTCCCAATATTCGGGCGTTTTTGCTACGGACTCTAAAAACTTTTAGGCTTCAATTGCACTCTTTTTCATAAAGTCACTATTGTAAATTGATTCCAACATTGCTTAGGTGTTAAACTAGAACCCTTCATAGAGGATTTAGACTAAGTGTTCTAACTCAATCTCATGATGTGAACATTAGTGTAGCAAGTCCTTGAAGTGTTCTAAGTATATCGAAAGTTATCCTCCGTCCCGTTGGCTAAATGTGTTTAAGGCATGACATATCAATGCCGCCTTTTAGTTTGAGAAGAATATATTGAGAAACTCTATACTCATTTGGTTCCAGTTAGTGATAGATTGGAGTTTGAATGATAGGAACCAACTTTTCACCTTCTTTTTCATCAAGAACGGGAACAATTTCAATCTAACAACATCATCGGGGAGTTATTGTTATTTCATCATCTCTTAAGTCTCATTGAATTCACGTATGAGAAAATAATCATAATGACATGTTGATAGAAGACAATCATAATTTAAAGTAGTTAGAAGACATTGCAGATAAAGTTCTAGATAAATAATGCCCTGAAATTGTCGAGAAGAAGGAAAAATGTGTTTTGATGTTAACATAGGGATGCAGGCTGTAGAAGTTTGGGAAAAAGATTCGTTTATTGAGGTAAGAAGTAAAGCAAGGAGATGCAAATCGAAGAAAATTTATGGGAATGCCAATAAACTAGTGCATCAGTCATTTAATGAAGGCTAAATTAGATCAGTTGCAGTGCCACCAACTCGAACCCTTTCTGATATAGGTCAGAAAATGCAACTAAGATCGAATAAAAAAGTTATTGTTGATGCTCAGTACCAATGATTAATTTCTTGATTTGGAATATAAGAGGAATTTCAAAAAAGGGAGCTGTGAGGAGTTTAGAGAGAGTAGTAAGGAATAATAAAATAGGCATTTTAGTACTATTTCGGGGAAAGAAGAAAACTGAAGAGCTTCAAAAATATATGATCAAGATGGGATTCTATTATGCTGAAGCTAACTACAATAGTAAAATTTAGTTTTTTTCTACAGAATAAATAAAGGTTCAACTGGTCTCAAACATGGAGACATGATTAATTATAGTTATTACAATTTAGTAGTTTGTTGAGACAATTATATGTAGTTGTGTTTATGTTAAGTGAACAAAAATTGAAAGACGAGAATTATGGAAACATGTTTCAGAATTGGATATTACAGAACCATGGGTGGAAATATTACCTGAGATCAATAATTTGTGCCGTTAAAGGTAGCCTATTGTACGAATTATCCATATAGCCAACAAGATTTATCTAAATAACTTGTATAAATAAGCTTTTATACTAATTTGAAAAATGTGTGGAGCTTTCCGATTATATTGTCAATGGTAGAATCTGTAAATTAGGTCACAATCAAACCAAGTTCAATTTCAATTCAATTTCATCTCGATTAATTAGGTAAAACTATGCACGTGAGATACTGAATCTAAATTGAACAAATAAACAATCAGATAAGATATGATGAAAACTACTTTTCAGCATTGTTTCAACTAAGGTATTAGAGACGACACATACATACAGACTTATATGCTACTAAGTATCAGAGTTTGGTGTCCATACTTGTTGATAAGAGAAAGTTGTACAGATCTATCAATGCCATATAGGAAGCTCCATTTTCCTCGGTATCCACTTATTAATCTCAGGAAACTACTTTCCTCTTATAAGCAGTGAAGAATGAACTCCACAAGGATTTGAATAAGTAATGTTTTCTTCTGGGTCAATAAAATGATCACAACTATCCAAGGGGTTTGGATTTTGAAAAACCAAAGTGTTTGATCACAAAATAGTTTCAAAAAGGCTTACCATAATGCGTAGGTTCGTACCTCTTAAATATAATGGAAAATCTTAAACATAATCTTGAAAAAATTGAGTTTGAAACCAACTAAAAACATTGTGATTGTTCGTTTAAATGAGCTGGACCTCGTTCGAATGACTTACACATTCTCGTTCGAATGCATATCGAATGGGAGATCGAACAATTTTTAAGAAAGAGAGGAAAACGCACGTTTGAATATCGTTCGAGCGGCTATCCAGTAAGTTATATTAACTCGTTAGAACGACCCTCAATCTCGTTCTAACAAGATGCATAAAAATTATTTTTATTTATAAAAAGTTTTGGAAAAATATTTTAGATTCAAACATGTTTAAAAATAACCCTGAACATACATTAACACTAAATCTACCTCATATACCTTCTCCGATGATTGTAGTGACGATATCAACTCTTCATTATTCAATTGATATGTTCGGTCACCAACTTGTGTTCGATTGAAGCTTTTTGAGAATTTACATGATAGTTAGCAGTGTAACGAAATATGACAAACCATAAACTTGATGAGAAAATCATAAATTATTCTCTTACACACACACACACACACACACACAAACACACACACACACACACACACACACACACACACACAGATATATATATATATATATATATATATATATATATATATATATATATATATATATATATATATATATATATATATATATATATATATATATATATATAGTTTTGGATATTATCATGTATGACATAGGCTTTATTGTATAATCACCATTTACTTTTACTTCTTGATATGTCTCTCATTCTAGAATTTTGATTTACATGCTTATTATTAACACTTTCTAAGTTTCATGATATTGATGATGTCGTTGTTTTCATGACATACAGGGCTCATGATGTTGATATCATTGATTGAACATGACACACATCTCTATCGAGTCTTGAGAGGATTGAGGTTGGGTAGATTCATGTATAGGAATTTTTTATCCGAACTTTTTATTGTATCTTTTTCATTTTTCGGTTTTGTCTCAGAATATCCAAAGGGAGAGAGTTCTAAGGATATTTTTTGGATTTATTCTACAATAAACCTTTAAGTCATTTTATCTTTGTATCGAGTTTATTGAGTTGTAATATTACATCGTACGAAGATATGAGACAAATACATCATGACTAAGCTTACCAGATCGAATCGAACGAATACATTGCATAATAGAGATTTAGTAAAAGTAACAACTTTTTAAGTTTTGTAATTACTAATAGTGTATATAATTATTTGGAAGTGCCGGGATAAAACTTTTATAAAAATAACTTTGGGAAAATATTTATAACTATTTTTTTAGAAGATTTTGTCAAGGGCTTATTTTAGGGTCCCCGTTCGAATGAGGTCTCCCTCTACCGAAATGGTATCGATCAAGAACTTTCTTCTGAGACAGTAATGTCTCGATTAAGGTCAGTCTTTACTCAATCGAAGATTTTTTTGAATGAGGGCATACTATCCACCAAAAATGATCATCGACCGAAGTTTTTATGATTAAAATCCCCTCGATGAAAAACTCTCATTCAAAGGAGGAATCCCTATTTCGAATGCGGGAGTTTGTCTTAAAACCATGCTTGAATACATCTTTTTCATTAAAAGCCCAATTTTACACATTCAACCGCATATTTTAGTTGATGAAGCCTAGTTTTCTTAAAACATTAATTTAGTTTTGCAAATATTTCTTATGTTTCAAAGATTATGTCAACTCTATAAAATTAAAGTGGACTCTAGATTTAAAAATCCCTTATGATAATTTTTATTCAATAAGGTTATCAAGTAGGATTACATGTGGGCATTGTTCACCAATCGAGATCGGTGGATGGCCTTCGAGGTCGTGCGGTGCTTTTCTAGATTAGAATGACCATAACTAGAATAAGAAAAGGCTGAGGAGCCAAATGCAAGGGAGAGGCATCGTGGTGGTCATCATTTTTGTATATGTAAATTGTGTATCAGTCCTTGTTAACTCATTCGATAAAAACATTAAATACTAGTGGACTTTGCCTGGGATGGGTGCAATAGTAATTTTCTTGGGAGTATTTATGCCCTAAATCTTGTGTGATTGATATTTTATATTTTCCTCTGCTAACTAATCATTATTGCATGCAATTAGGACTAAAATTAATTTATTTGGTAAATTAAAATTTGGTTCGAATTATTAAGAAGAATTTTTAACTTGTTTTAATATGTTTATTAACTGATTTGGTTAATTAATTCAATTTTGACCCCTAAGGCACATTCGTAGCACTTTAAAACATATTTTAAAAAACATTCAATTAGTTTTAATACCTAAACACAATTTCCAATCAATAATGACCACCAAATTCATAAATTTTAATTAAATTAAGTCCCATACACAATATTAGATCCAAGTCAATTATAGAATATTCAACCTATAAATAGAAAAAATGAATAACATAAATCAAATTTCAAAGGAAATTAACATACTCCCTAATTTTTAGTTCAAGCGAGAGAGATCAAAGGAAATTCTCACTAGATCTTGAGATCATTAAAGTGTGGAGGTTGCCCATGGTAGAGAGGGCATTCATTGGTGGACAGGGTAATCATTGTAATTTGTTGAAAAGAAATAAGAAGTTATTTTTTTCCTTTTTATGCTTCTATACATATGTATCGATTTCTTCCCGTAAAAGAATCAATATTATATTTCACCTTAGAGTGTAAAATAAATTTATTCACCTTTTAAGTTACATACTACCCTAAAACCCCTTTATTTTTAAATAATACAGTATATGCACGAAAAAATATTAAAATTAAAATAAATGCCACACAAAACACTTTTTGTGTGTATGTGGGGACACCCCAATGCTCAACCATTTTTTGTAAAGAAGTTTAACCATATTTTGTAAATAAGTTTATAAACCTAGGTGGATTATTCTTTTATCGAGAGACATATTTTGGAGATATTATGTTCCACTTTATTACATTTATCAATAATATATTTCTTCTATTTTGTCAATGAACTTAGATATTTAGTACTAATCTTTTGTTAGATCAATAGTTATAGGTCTGTAATACTTGATGTAAAAGAGTAGTGATATTGGGGTCAATGAATAACTGTAAATGGGTGAGATGTGACCCATTTTAATAGAAACTATCTTCAAGGGAATAATGTTCCAAGAAAAAGGCAGAAACCAAAAACTAACTTGTTAATACAATAACAATGTTTCTGGTTACAACAATGAGCAAAGAATAATTGGATACAAATTTTCAACAATAAATAAAGTAATAAACCACTTGAGAGCAATGATTCTCTAAGAATGAAGAGATAAGTACCTCAATATCTATGAGAGGGAAAAGAGAGAATATTTGTGGGATTTTATGGAAAGTAGCAGTGATAAATGAGATGATTGTGGTAATTGTCTCTATTTGTGATAAAATATTAGGGTTGGCATAGCACATGCGCGCTAAAGGAATATTCTCATGAGATAAATATCTGAAAGTACTATTTATCTTTTCACCATTTGTCACCTTCTACCCACATCTGTTTGTTGTGGAGTAAAACCTGGTGTAATAGTGCTCAAGAAAGGTGATCTTGTCGGCCATGATGCTAAATGTACTATCTTGTATGTTTATAAATGATTTCTTTATAAACAATTTCGAAAACTTGCTAGCGACCTTAAGAGGCACTCGCTTTTTTCTTTCATAAAAGGTCTTACGTGTAGTCACTGACTACTTAATTTTTTAGTAAGTGTGGGTTATGGTGTGGGTGGGTGAGAGTGACCTCTTAGGTCCCTCGCATCCATATTATCTCTTTCCTAAGATATTGAAGTGGTTAAACCTTATCTTGCTTAATAATACTTACCTCTCAGCCTATAAACCAAAACTCTAAGGAAGTTCCAACTAGAAATCTACTCGATCCTTGCTTTCTCTACCAAGGCTTCTTGCTAAGTAAACCTGTATAAAATAACAAAACTAAGTGTTAGTGAAGGAAGACCTCGTTCACATATTTTTATATTGCTTGAGTAACTGCTCATAAATTTATGTCACTTAGGAAAACAAAGGTTATTTGTGTATTTTTTCTTATCTGTAAGCTGACTTGGGGCTGCTCGAGCATCCTCCCTTTTCTGGTACTTCTCGCATTACTTTTGGAGCTTTAGGTTGCTCGAGCATCCTCTTTTTCTGGGACTGCTCGTATGAGTTTTGGATCTTTGGGTTACTCGAGTACCCTTTTTTGCTCATATTACTCGCATGACTTTTGGAGCTAACTTGGGTTGCTCGAATACTTATCTTTTATCATTTCTTCTTTATGGCTTGGGGTTGCTCGTGCATCCCTATTGATTGGGTACTACTAGTAAAACTCATTTGTAATTATGGGGTTACTTGTGTACCCCTCTACATTAGCCCCCTTGTGAAGAGTTCTTTCTTTGGTTCGAAGAATAAGCATTGTGCATGAAAAAAATTCTTTTCTTGAGATTTTGAGAGGATAATTATCATCACTAATTTTACAGCTTACTAAATGCTCTGACATATTTGGTTCTGTAGGACACATCTTTTGGTACTTCAAGGAGACACGTGGCATTTGGGGGAAGTGTTTACTATTTTTTAGGCAATCATTAGACCCATTTTTCTATTCAACGACACCTTTTTGACCTTTTTGTCCTATAAATACCCCTTCCCTTCTTTTAAATGTTATTTCCATTCGAAAACTTTTAGAGAGAGAGAGTTTCTTGGGCCCCTTTTTGTTGTTCGCTATTTTATCTTATTTTTCTTTCATATATTTTTTCCAATCTTGTGCGTTTTAATTGCATCATCATACAACATCACTTCAACCTTCGTTTGTACTTTTATTACTGAGATGGTGGTAGGGTCTTTACTCATTTAAATCACCATTTTTATGGTTGTTGGAATTTGAACTATTTCCATGGCTATGCTTATCGATATTTATCGTCTTTGCCACTATTTGTGGTTCTTCCCAGGGCAAAGCTGGTGGTTCTTCCCTTGTTAACCCAATATACAATAAATATTTAGAAGTTCTCACCAAAAGGGATTTCATAGTATATAGGTGTGCCCCGTTCTTTAGGAGTGTTGATCACTTTTCTCTCTCCTTAGAGGGATTTGAGGCAGGATTTGTAGCTATGACGACCAAGCAATCACTTTTGGGATTTCAGGAATGCGAAGATGCCTCAGTCATTATGCCTAATAAAATATTGCAAAATTGAGTAGATAGGGGAGACTTTTCCTTCTCAAATATCAATTTCGACATCTGTGGTGGTGCCCCTGAGGAGTGGGAGTTGGGTTGAGTGTGACTTGTCCATTGAAATTTATCACAAAATCATTGATGGACTTAGCTTAGAAAAGGCTCTTAACAAATCAAAGAGTTGTACTATTAGTAAAAACTTGTGCACCCTTAACGTCTTGGTGTTTCGTTGGAGCATAGATATATATACTTTTGTAACTGGAAGGGGTGAGTTTATTATTACCTTAGAGGATGTCTGTGAAATTATAAGAATTCTTGTATTGGGTAATCACACCTTTACGGATGGTTATGAGGGCGTTGAGGAGAAAGCAATGTGTGAGAAGTTGTGCAGGTTTTCAGGAGAATGTGCTTTTTTATATAGAAACCAATCGTACAATTGCACGCAAGCACTCAATTACCAAATGGCAAAGATATTGGTTTATATATTTCGAGCCCTTGTTAAAAGATGAGGCTAAAAAATCCCTAAAAAGTCAAGATGGTCCCAAGATGAATGTCAAAAATCCATCTTGATACATTCTTTGACTTTTCTATCAAGATTTCTATTCTAGGGAAGACCCAATGACTCTCATCGAGAATTTTTATTTCATTTGGAAGTGAGACTTGCTTGTGGTAAATATGTGCCACTCCTTGCCATAACACTTGTATATGTGTATACATGGTTGGATCAAATGCAAGATGATATCTTGAGATCTCATGTTCGTCATGATGTTTTCCATCTTTCCAACTTATTTATTCTTATGGGTTTTTTATTCAAGCAGTTCCCAAATTGGGCTCTAGGACCTCACCTGTTACCCAGTAGCACTACTCATATTGCGAGATAGCATAGGACGATTCCTAAGCACTCAATAATTCCTTTATTGGAAAACATTGATGAATTATCCTTCAGGACTTACTCAAAGAGATTTAGAGGTATATTTTCCTGGTGTTTCTTTTCGTCTATCTCCTATGTTTTTAATCCGCTTGTTGGTGTTAAGTCTTCGAGGTATTGTCCCTGTATATCCACCATAGATTTTATTTTGTCTAGTATACTCCCTTCTCTAACTGAATTGAGGAAAGGATTGGAGTTTTACCATTTTGGTCGAGTAACAAGGAAGTTTGGATATAACTAGGGTATTTTTTCTCCTGAGTTCCCTTCCTTTCTTTCCCACTAGGATTAATACTTGCAGTATTATTCAAACTTTACTCCTAGAGGCATGGTTCAACGAACTTCTCGATTTAATATTTTTTTCATATACGCTTTTGACTATTTGCCTTCTATTAGTCGTTCATGGTTTTTTCTCTGAAGATGTTAGATTCATCATATCAAGTCGTGTATTCAAAATGTATCGCACGAGTTAATCATTGTGGGTATTCCCTCGTCTGATAAATGTTGGATGAAGTGAACACGTAATGAAACATGGCACTATAGTCTAATCATAAAGTGTACTCTAAATCAAGTTACTCACGTATTGGTGAATCCTATATAGGAGGAGACTATATACTCAACTCATCCAAGAGCGAATAAATCAAAAGGCAAAGGAAAGGCCCAAATTTCTAAATGAAAGCATCTGGATACATATGTTTTCAACTTTATCCCTACTGAACACGGTGGGACTTCCTTGCCACCATCTCCAGACTCGAGCAACCAGGGAAAAGAAATGAGATGATAAAGCCATAGGCTCAAATATATTACTTGATAAAGGTTTTGATATAGATACTTATGGTGTTAACAAAAACTCTCCAAAAAATTTTGGAGCGTGGTTATGAAGCCATTGAAGTAAGCTTTGTCTCAATCATTTTTTCCTTTTCCTTCTCAATTAGTGGAAGGTACTCCAGTTATTTCTCTTTTATTTAATAAAATTAAAAGCAATGGATATGCGAGTGCTCTCTTTACACCTTAATCATCTGAAGAGGAACTTATTGATTATGGATATACCCCTTCCTGTGATTAGCACAGTTCATCTTCAAATAATATTAAGTCATTTGGCATCAATGAAGTTCACTCGTTTGACACTTTGTCTTTTTTATCATTCATCGGGAATGTTTTACTGGACCTAGAGCAATCTATTGACTATCATAATGAGAATATGATATATTCCCCCTTCGTCAAGTATCCCCACAACTTGACCACTACTTTATGGGCATCTTTCGTTATTAGCTTTCATTCTGTAAATAATTTGTTGCTCTTTTGGGATATATATCATATATAGGAACAAGAAAAGTGCAAATGATGAGTACAGTCCTTCCACTTGCTTCTTCTACCACTTATCCCTCTTATGATCCATTTCTATATGTGAGGAACTCTATGTTAATATCCTCTTTGATCTTGGCACAAGTGGTTTGTATTCTCTGACCACTCTTATATTTGTCAGTGTGATAAAGAAAGAGAATCTGGTATAAGTGTTCGTATGTTAACTTTATATGTTTTTCTTAAAGCTATCATCTATGTTTCCCATTATTGTCAATATCTCATCTATGACTACTCATATTACTAGTCTTATCTCGAGAACTTCCCAGGTACTTGAAGAGTCTTTTACTTTGATCATACCAAATGAGGATTTTAAATTGCATATTTATTCTCTTTTGTTTTTAGAAACAAATACCAATTGCACCTTCAATATTTTCTCATGGTATAATATCTCCTTCTGGGGTGACCAGTTCACCAAGCCACCCCTCAACCATTGTATCATCTAGGTGTATTGGGGTATAGCTTGAATATTTCTTTTATGTTCTCTTTTTAATTAAAATGATAGATTACCATTTTCTAGTCTTTGCAGGGTTTGTCGCCAAGTAGTTCCACTTTATCTAAAGGTATTCTCTTTCCACTTGAGATAATTATCTCAGAGTTGCCTTTCCTGGATAGGATATTGATTAAGCTCAAATTCTTCCGAATTTAGCCCCTTAATCTAGAGATTTTTAGTATCTCGAGTAACGTAAAATGAGTGTAATTATCGCATCTCTTTGATACTAACTCCTTATAACAAGTTCATCTAGTTTTGTGTATTTCTCATGAGTTTTGCAGGCATTTGAAGTATTGAGGAAGAAAGAATCTGGAAAAATAATGAATAAAGTCAAAGAAGGAAAGTCAAAGGGCTATTTCGTAAATTTACAGCCTTCGTCCTGAGTCGAACCCAACTAGAAAGTTGAAGAGAATTTAATTTCTAGAGCATCGGAAGAAACGGCAAGATAATCCAAGCTACGGTGAACAAGTTAGAGAAGAATTAAGAGAAAGATCCCTGTAATAAAATACAAGGCGATCCGGACCTTTTTCTAGAAAATGATCCGGACCGGTTTCCTAAACAAGCCTCTGTATGGAAAATCCAGGCGATTCAGACCACCCTGGTAAAATAATCGCTGTAAGGAAAAGGGGTGCGATCCAGACCTTTTTTCCAAAAAGGATCCGAACCGCTTCAAGCTAAGGAGCGCTGGTTCAAAATAAGGGTCGATCCGGATCGCTTAACCCGACCGGTCCAGACCGCATTGGATTTTTACGAATTCTTTATATTCTTTCTCAGAGTTGTAATGAATTCAAACTCGTGTAAATTTCGTACTTATTTATTCAGATTAGTTCCCTAAGATAGAGAGTTCAATTTTTGGGTTAGCTAAGTAGGAGCAGAGGGTTTTTGTAGTCAAAAACCCTAGTTTTCCCTAAAAAGCATTGCCGTAAGGATTCAAGCATTCAATTTTTTCAATTCATGTAACATCATTTCCTTTAATTTCAATTTCTCATTAGGTTTAATTATTGATTCTAAATCTGAAAATTTCTTTCTAGTTAGTTGCTTTAGATTTAATGTTTTCTTCCTTAAAAACCATGTCTTTCTCTAAGTTCGTTATGTCTATGTAATTTTCTAAGGTTTGGGGTGCATGAACCCCACCCAATGTAACTCATGATAGTGGAAATAGAATTTCGAATTACAATCTTAGATGAATCATGTCGTATAACTAGTACAACTGTTGTAATACTTTTTCTCTCGTTTGCCCTAGGTAACCGGGATACTTAAGAATGCGACATGCATATTGGCTAATGTGATACCTCTTTAATCGTCCCTTTCTTACATACTGTGCGGGCTACGATCCCTCATATATGTAATACTTGGGAGTACTAAAGACCGGGTTCAATTAAGGTCCTAATTTCGAATCTAGTATCCTATGAAGTGAATTGATAGGGTGTGGGGGATTGTAACCCGACCTATTTTTCTAATTTCATAGTCAAAACTTTTAGTCAAATTGTCATCAACTTTTCGTTTAATTGAATTAATTGCATTTCATTTAATCAAAATTTCATTAGTAATCATTTTCAACTTTGCATTTAGTCGTAGTTGTTTCACATTTCAAATTACCTTTTCTTTCTTTTTAGAGTCAAATCTAGATTTCTCCATCTTTCAAACGTCGTCACGACTTCTGTTGTCCTATTTTCTTGAGAATCGATACCCGACTTATCGGATTATTACTTGAGCGATATGCTTGCACTTGAGCCTAAATAGCACGCACACTAGACACATTTGTGGTCGGGTCAAGTTTGTTGCACCGTTTTCGGGGAATTAGGTAGACTTTGGTTAGATCGAGTCAATCTAAAACTTTGGCCAAAAAAAAACAAAAAAATTATTTCATCTCTCAAAAACCTTTAATGCAAAATCCTTAACATACTCAAACTCCTCACAATACTCCAACCAGAATCCATGAAAACCCGATTGTTGAGTATAACTCTGACAGCCACCACACACCTCGCGTTTCATAATTCTGGGTTCCACTTCCTACTCTTGAGCACTCCATAGGTAGTTACACCCTGAGTTTATCCTCGAGTCACACATCTAGGACCCTGAGTGAGTACACAGAGTCATTTGAAGAGAGCGCGAGTGTGATGTCTGACGAAGTGAGTTTTGACCCTGGAGAGGGAGATTTACCATATCGTCCTATGAAAGATTTACTTTTTCCTGAGCGGACTGTCACCCCGGGTTGCATTTTACTTCCATATAATGTCGGTCAATTCCACTTTCGAAATGGGATGATACATATTCTCCCTACGTTCTACGGCATGGATTCGGAGAAATCATGTCGGCATAACTGTGAGTTCGAAGAGGCATGTGACACATTTAGCGATCAAGCTTACACATAGGATACCATTCGCCTAAAGCTTTTCCATTTTTCTTTAAAGGATAAAGCCAAGACCTGGCTATGGTCTCTACCCCTGAACTCCGTCACTTCTTAGAAAGATATGCAATTCGAGTTTATCTTAAAATTGATCCGCAGCACAAGACCAACTCTGCCAAAAATCAAATCCAAGATTTCTGACAACACGATAATGAGTCTTTTGACAGGTGTTGAGAACGTTTACAAGAGTTAGTAAGCGCATGTCCCCATCATGGTTTTGACAAACACTTAGTGATATCTTTTTTCCATAATGGGATGACAGTAGCTTCCAAATAACTTGTGCAAACAATGTGTGAAAGACCCTTTTGGGACTTAAACTCATGCGATGCCGAGTCCCATCTTAAGTATTTCGCAGAGACTACTCAAGCATGGGACACATATGATCCTAACCAAGCTCGGCATAGACAAACATCTATCACTCCGACTGCATCCGATCTATACTGTTTGGAGAGCAATACCTTAATAGACCATCGATTCGATCAGTTTTAGAGAGACATGAAATAGTGGTTTGATGGTCGGTTGAGAGATATCTCCAGATCCAGCTGTGGATCGAAGGAAAAAGTGTGTGCTATCTGTGAGGTGGGACATTCCACAAAGGCATGCCCGGCGATTTCTGCCTATAAGGTCATGCACACCGAGCAGGTGGATGCTATAGGAGGATTCAGGGGGAATTTTAATGCCCCGCATGGGAACTCATACAACCCTTCCTGGAGAAACCATCCTTGTTTCAACTATGGACAACCACAAGCTGCGATGAACCCACATTCACAGTTTATCCCACCTCCACCCCCACCTCAATACCAACAAGTACCACCACCTCCAGCTCCATATGGAGCTCCACCGTAGAGGAACCTCGAGGATACAATGAACCAATTCATAAATTCTCAAGGTGCAAATAATGTTAGATATGAACGCATGTTAATCGAAATAAATGCGAACATCTCCAAGATACAATCCTCGTTGAGTATCTAAGAGAAGGGCAAGTTTCCTGCCCAAGGCCAAATACCTCCCTAAGGTCAACCTAGTTTTATATCCACCTATACAGAATAGCAGGAGAACTGCCAAGCTGTAACCACTCTTCGTAGTGGGAGAGTTGTTGATTTATCACCTCCCCCACATGACATTTCAAAAGACAAAGAGAATTCGCCCGGCACGAAAGAGGTCGAAGATATCTCCTTGAATGAGAGCGAAAAGGAAAATACTAATGAGCCTGAGGTAATTATAAAACCACCCTCCACTGCCCCATTTCCTCAAAGATTGATTCCTACCCATAAAAGGACCATAAGTGATGAGGTTCTAGAAGTCCTTAAGAACATAAAATTAAACTTACCTTTCCTCGATGTAATAAGGCAAATTCCAGCCTATGCAAAAGTCATAAAAGGCTTATTGACAATCAAGAGGAGGATGAAGGTAAAAAAAACGTGTTTGTAGCACATAATGTGAGCTTACTCCTTCTTGACGATCTCCCACCTAAATATAAATATCCGGGTGCACCCACCATTTCTTGCATCATTGGAGAGAATAAATTCGAAAAAGCCTTACTCGATTTGGGGTCGAGTGTCAATATCCTCCCCTATCACTTTCTAGTTAGCGGATCGAATCGTGAAGATACCAAGGGGTATAGTTGAGGACGTGATAGTCCAAGTGGACAATTTTAACTTCCCGGTAGATATTGTTATTTGGGACACGGATCCCTTCTTCTCCTCGAAAAATCATTTTCCCATCATTCTTTGATGCCTATTCTTAGCTACGGCTAACGCATTGATCAATAATAGAAATGGGCAGATGCAACTTACTTTTAGGAATATGACTTTAGTAACGAGCATCTTCAACATAACCCAATAAGCAGGGGAAGAATATGATCTTCACGCGGTGAGCTTAATTGATGAGATCGTAGAAGAGAATTTTGAGGAAAATTACTATGGAGTCGCCTTAGAAGCTTGTTTAGATTCTAGTCATGAGAGTGAGGGAGCTTACACCTAGTTTGAGAGGGAGGTGGAGGAGTTAAGAGGCTTACTCGATGAGAGAGCGTCAGAAGAGGACGCGAGAGATGTTAATTGGGTTTCTCGATTCGAAGAGTTACCGTCAAGGAAGCACGCATGGTGCCCTCTAGCGACACATTACCGACACTCGAGTTGAAGAAACTACCCTCCAATGTTAAATATGCTTTCCTAGGTGAAAGTGAGACATTTCCTGTTATTATCTCCTCTAGCTTAGATGAAGGGAAGGAGGGTAAGCTATTAAAGATTTTGAGGAAGCACCAAAGTGCTTTTGGTTGGTGTATAGTTGATCTAAAGTGGATAAGCCCTATAATTTGCACTTATAAGATTCACCTCGAGGAATATGTAAAGACCTCGAGAGAAATGCAGAGACGGCTAAACCCCACAATGAAAGATGTGGTGAGGACTAAAATCATAAAATTATTGGATGCTGGGATTATCTACCTAATCTCAGATAGTAAGTGGGTGATCCCCATTCAAGTTGTGCCGAAGAAGTCGGACATAACGGTGATCGAAAATTCCAAGGGAGAGCTATTTCCCCAATGTACCACCACTGGATGGCGTGTTTGTATTGATTACCGGAAACTCAATGTGGAAACTAGGAAAGACCATTTCCCCTTGCCATTTATCGATCAAATGCTTGAAAGAGTAGCGGGCCACCCTTATTATTGCTTCCTAGATGATTATTCCGGATATAACCAAATTGAGGTAGATGTGCTTGATCAAGAGAAAATAACCTTCACTTGCCCCTTTAGAACGTTTTCCTACAAACATATGCCATTTGGCTTGTGTAATGCAACGACAACCTTTCAAAGGTACATGTTGAGCTTGTTCAGTGACATGGTTGAAAGAGGGCTATAAGTGTTTATGGATGACTTTAGTGTTTTTGGCACCTCTTTCGACCTATATTTAACCAATCTTGAGAAAGTACTAGCCAGATGTGTGGAAAAGAACCTAGTGCCGAATTGGGAGAAATGCCATTTTATGGTTACTAAGGGTATAGTTATTGGCCACATCATGTCATCCAAAGGGTTTGAGGTTGATAGAGAAAACATAGATGTCATAGTTGACCTATCCCCACTAAAATCTCTTAAGGATGTGCGCTCTTTCTTGGGCCACATGGGGTTTTATAGAAGGTTCATTAAGGACTTTAGCGCCATCGCTAGACCCTTAGGCAACCTTCTTATGAAGGACACTCCATTCTATTGGACGGAAGCATGTCAAAGTGCTTTTGAAAAATTAAAAAACATGTTTTTGTCCGCTCCCATCATGCAAACTCCGGATTGATCCTTACCATTTGAGCTTATGTTTTATGCTAGCGATTATGCGATAGGGGTTTTTTTGGGCCAAAGAAAAGACAAACAGGCTCATGTCATCTATTAAGCTAGCCGGACTCTTATCGGACCACAACTCAACTACTCCACCACGGAGAAAGAATTGCTAGCGGTATTTTTTGCTCTTGACAAGTTTCGGTCTTATCTTATCAGTTCCCTCATCACTTGTTTCACCAACCACGCGGTGTTAAAATATCTCCTTGCTAAGAAAGACACAAAGTTGCGCCTCATAAGGTGGATCCTACTCCTACAAGAGTTTAATCTCTCCATTAAGGACAAAAAAGGAGTAGAAAACGTCATCGCCGATCACTTATCACGACTTTCATCCAACGTACCTAGTGATCCTACACCCATAGACGAATATTTTTCGGATGAGCAACTCTTTGCCAACTCTTCTTTATCGTGGTTTGTGGATATAGTGGACTATCTTGTCACGGGAACCGTCCCCCTCGATTGGACACCGCAAGATAAGAAGAGGTTCATCACTTGGTCATGCATGTTTTTCTATGATCACCCATTCCTTTTTAAGTATTGCGCTGACCAAATCACCCGAAGATGCGTATCGGATAACGAAATTCCAAGAGTCATCCTATTCTGTCATTCGAAAGCATGTGGAGGCCACTTTTTTGCAAAAAAGATTGCCGCTAAAATTCTCCAAAGAGGTTTGTACTGGCCCACAATGTTCCGAGATATAAACAACCATTGCAAATCTTACGATAGGTGTCAACGAATGGGGGTGATTAACCGACGAGACATGATACCATTAACCCCGATTCTCATCTTTGAGGTCTTCGATTGTTGGGGTATTGACTTTATAGGCCCTTTTCCTCCGTCCTTTGGCTATCTATACATCCTAGTCGCGGTATACTATGTTTCTAAATGGGTGGAAGCTATAGCTACTAAGACTAATGACAATAAAGAGGTGATAAAATTCCTCCAGGAACACATACTTTCTCGCTTAGGCTCTCTGAAAGTGATAATCAGTGATAACGGCACGCACTTTTGCAACAAGCCATTTGAGAAAATCATGAAAAAGTATAGTGTCATTTACAAGGTTAGAACGACATATCACCCACAAACGAATGGGCAGGTCGAGTTGGCGAATCGTGAGATAAAAAACATCCTTAAGAAAATCGTCGATCCCAACCGGACAGATTGGTCCCTTAGATTGAACGATTACCTATGGGCCTATCGCACCGCATACAAAAACCCACTCGGAATGTCCTCATTCCGTTTTGTGTATGGCAAACCTTGCCATCTTCCTATTGAATTAGAGCACAAAGCCTATTGGGCCATCAAGAGGGTAAATTATGATAGGGATAAAGTCGGTGAAGCTCGTAAGCTTCAACTGAATGAGTTAGAGGAGATACACAATGTCGCATATGAGAATGCCAAGATTTCGAAAGAAAAGATGAAACTCGCGCATGATAAAATTGTCCGACGAAAAGAGTTTCAAGCCGAAAAAAATTTACTCCTCTATAACTCCCGACTTCATCTATTTTCGGGTAAATTGCGGTCCTGTTGGATTGTCCCATTCGTTGTTAAGATCGTGTTTCCCTACGGAGTTGTGGAATTGGAAGATCAAAAAGGGGAAATATGTTCAAAGTCAATGGCCAACGCCTAAAACCATATCTAGAGGCGTGTGTAGAGGATGTCGACACCATTTGGTTGTCGGACCTCGTCTACAAGGCCTAGTGAGCTGAAACTGAGAGGTCGTCGCACCCCCGACGCGTATGGGGTGATTCTTGTGAACATTAGTTAGGTGTAAATTAGGATAGGATAGTTAGTTTCACGTTATGGGTGTCGAGTACATTCGTAGGTAGGAAGTGTAAACTTTGGGACCATCTCGGGATTCGAAATTGGGGGTCGATCATAAAATAGGGTCATGATTGAGTTGAAAGTAAGTGGGAGTGTCGTTATTGAGCATGAGAGAGCCAAAATTGCAGTAGATAGGAGTTCTGTCACCAAAACACATGCGATCCGGACCGCCCCTGGGCACCCGGTCCGGACCGCCTTCGAAGAATTTAAAAATAAAAATAAGCACGACGATCCAGACTGCCCTTGGTTTTTCTTCGGCTATTCCCTAGGTGCAGCCCCCCCTCCCCAATGCATTTCTTTCCCTCCCAATATTCCCTTCCCACCTTTTCCCTCCCAAAATCCATTCCCTTTTCCCTCCTTCTCCTTTCCCTCCAAATCCATCCTTCCCACCTCCCCACACACTTATAAATCCTAGGTTACCCCCCACCATCCCTCCCACACCCATCCTTCTCAAGCAATTTTCCCTCTTTCCTCTCTCAAATACTTTTTCCCACACTCTATGGCTGACCAAGACCGCCCCACCAAATACAACTCCATCGACTTCGTCGGCAACAACCCCTACGGCTACCGCTCTAACTAAGAATCGCGGTGGTGTGAGGCTTTCTTTGGGCCCACGCGCAACCTCCAAAATTGAGGAGACCATTAATTGGACAGAGCTGCCCAATTCTGTCACCACCCTTTTTACGCCTAAGGGTTAGCGCCACTTCCTTCATTAACCCTACAACAAAGTCTGGGTAGCTGAGGTCCGCGAGTTCTACGGCACACTAGTCCACACGAGGGACTTCGTCGCTGAAACCCGTGTGCGAGACCAACGCATCCCATTTTCTATACAAACTCTTGCCGATAAGCTCGCTGAAAAAAAAGTCCCCAATCATGCCAATTTTGTCTACCCCAACAACTCCCAGACGCTTGAAAAAGATGTCCTCATTGAGCCTATCGCGCCCGGGGAAGTTTGGGGCACCGGTGTCTTTCGGGTCGGCCGGATGAGCTAAAAAGCATGTCTCACGTTTCAAATCGTATGCGTCAATATGCTTCAAAATTTTAATGATTTCGGCATGCGACCCCGGCTGGCCACACTTGTGTACCACATCTTTGACCGCTCTTCCTCCATTAATCTGGCCCATATCATTTTCCGCAATGTTTCTTTTGCGGCGTTGGATGAAAAGGGCATCACTCCACTTCCTTATGCCCAGCTAATTACGTCCATTCTGGACGATTATCTCATTGCGCCACCTGTTGGTTCTCTTCGCCTCCAAATCCCATTTGGGCAAGGTACCCGGATCAAAAGTGAGCGCCAAAGGGCCATTTTATGTGCCCGAGCAGCTAATGAAGCAGATTCGGAGGAAGAGGCCGACATGGACATGGGGGACCAAGAGGTGGGGTCTGATGAAGAAGAAGAATATTATAATTTCGAGATACCCGAAAATGATACGGACGCGCTCCTAACAACCTTGGAGCGCAAAGTTGATAGGTTCATCTCTCAATACCAAAGGAACACGAGCATGATGCATAGGCTTCAAGCTGAGATGTACGAACTTAACTTTGGTGGACCGCCCCCAAGATTTTTCTATGATCCTAACGCACCCGGTAGCTATAATCCCTCGCCCCAGTGAAGCATGTGTATGGTGTTTGTGTCGGTTGTCTTTTGGTTAGGTTATTTTTTATGATTGTATGCTTTGTTTCCTTCGTTATGTACCACAGTCCTTATCTATGAAAATCTGCATTTTCTTTATTTGCTTGTTGTATTTATCACACTCTTATTTTTTCTTATTTAGATTTTAGTCCTTTTGATTGGGGACAATGCAAAAGTCTATGTTAGGGGGGGTAATACATCTGTATTTCTCAAACTTCACAAATTTTCAAAATGCCAAAAAAAATCGAAAAACTTCAAAATTTCCATAAAAATAGAAAAATTTTGAAAAAGCCAAAAACAATTTTCTTCAAAATAAACAAAAACTTGGAATTCAAATCTTTTAAAAATATCATGAAAATTCGCTGTAGAGTCTCAAATTGTAAAAACATAGTACACAAAGCTGAAATTGACCAAAGATGAAAATTGAGCGAACATAGACAACTTAGCAAATAAATGTGGAGATTAACCAACCCGGTGAGATTCGAGCCTTTCATTTTTATGAGTTTATAAATCAACCTGAGTTAAATGGTTAACTCAAAGTTCTAATTCAGCATCTAAAAAGTCGTTGCGATCTCAATGCCCTTGTTTTGATCGGTTATGGGAATAGTGTGTAATGTTGCCTCGAAAAGCGCATTAAAATATCTCTAAACTAAATTAATCTCGAGACGCATATGGTGAAACAACTCGCATCTAGACAATGAAGTAGGCCCTCGTTTGTTCACCCAAAAATACGAGCCAGAAAAAGCCATGAACCAGTACCCCCGTTTTGCAACCCAATTTGAGCCAATTAAGTTTTTCCCTTTCGTTTGACAACCCGAAAACACCCAATTGGCCCGGAATTGTGAAAGTTGATATTAAGTCCGGAAAGTGCATAAAAAGGGGAAAGAAAAGAATAGATATGCTCAACAAAAATAGTAAGAAAAGAAATGCGTGAAAAACAGGAAAAAAATAGAAAAATCAAAAGAAAAAAATGAGCAAAAGTCCGGAAAAGCACTAACGGACATCATAAGAAAATCTTCCAATTCCAGATTGCCCAACCATTTCCATGTTACCTAATTATACCTTAAAACCTGGAAAAGTCCTAACCGAGTCCAAATTGTGAAATTGGTTACCGCGTGGAGAGCTAAAACACAAAAATATAATAAAAGAGATTAAAGGTGTGAGTTTAACGCAATGTTCCCGTTTCTCGATAACCTTAATCCGATGAAGAGAACTTTTCACCCAAAAATTTTCGTCTTTCAATTTATGTGCGTGACTTTGCATCCATTATATTTACTCTTTATATTACGCACACCGAGAGAAATAACCACTTTTCTGAGAGACTCATTTGTGAGAGAACTCCGTGAGATTTTGAAATCAAAACGAATTTTCGAATAAGTAACGTAATGGTCAATCGGTGGAAATTCGCGGTTAAATTTTTGGCTTCGCACACATGCACTATGATTGGAGACTTTTGGACATGAATTGATGATGACTATTTTCTGGAAAAGTTTGAATTATACAATTTTTGCTTATTTTGAGTTTCTTTGAGTTGAATTTTGTGGGTATATTCACTGCAAACCCTCACGAGACACAACTCGTCATGCTAGGGTGACCTAGAGATTTAAATGCTTGTTGCATACGCTCAATGCAATCGCTTGCCCGCGAAAGTGGTACTCTACCCAAATAAAATGAATTTTTTTAGAGATTGACTCATAGTTACATTCGTTTACATTGCTCGGGACGTGCAAAGTTCTAAGTTAGGGGGGTTTGATTAGGCTCAAATTCTTTCAAATTTAGCCCCTTAATTTAGAGACCTTTAGGGGCTGTTTAGTTGTGGGAACATGGGGGTGTTTTCTAGAAAACGTTTTCTGTGGAGATAGAAAAATAGAGAATCTATTTAAATAAGGTATTTTTTTAAATCAAAAAATATTTTTCTATTTTTCTATATTTCCACAAAAATGGAAAACGTTTTTTTTTATGTTTTCTATTTTTCTGTTTTAAAAGAGGGATCCATTTCTCTAATCCCATTTTAAAAGTGGGGATCGTATATTCCATATCTCTCATCCAACATACACATGAAGACCCATTTCTCTCATCACGTCATTTACACTCAGATTGTGGAAAAGAATTGTCACACCCAAAAAATTGATAAAAACTCAAGAAAATATATAAAAAAATTCAAAAAGTGAATAAAACCCAAAAAATAATGAAAAAATACAGAAAGTGAATAAAAAGTTAAAAACCCAAAAAAATGAAAAAAATAAAGAAAGTGAATAAAACCTCAAAAATAATTAAAACAATAGAAAAAGTGAATAAAATCCCAAAAATAATGAAAAAACCATAAAATGAATAACCCAAAACTAATGAAAAAAATACAAAAAGTGAATAAAAACCCCAAATTAATGAAAAAAAATCCAGAAAATGTATAAAAACCCAAAAAAATTCAAAAAAAATTCAAAAAATGATTAAAACCCAAAAATAATGGAAAAAAATACAGAACGTCAATAAAAACCCAAAAAAAGTGAAAAAATCCAAAAAATGAATAAAAATCCAAAAATAATGAGAAAATTCCAGAAAGTGAATAAAAATCCAAAAATAATGAAAACAATACAGAAAGTGAATAAAACACCAAAAATAATGAAAACAATCCACAAAATGGATAAACCCTCAAAAATAATGAAAAAAACCAAAAAGTGAATAAAAACACAAAAATCATTAAAAAAATACAAAAAGTGAATAAAACCCCAAAAATAATGAAAAAAATCCAGAAAATGAATAAAAACTCAAAAATAATGAAAAAAATCCAGAAAGTGAATAAAATCCCAAAAATAATGAAAAAAATCCAGAAAGTGGATATAAAAGAAAATAAATATTAACCCCCAAATTGATTTAAGCAAACACCTAGAAATTTATTAAAAAGTAAGAAACTTATTAATTAAGAAAACAAATAACAAAAAATTAAAAATACGCTCAGAAAATTAAAAAAACAAAAAAAAATGATGAAAAAAATACATAAAATAAATATTAGTTCCAGAATTAATTAAAAAAAACACCAAAGAATAAAAATAAAAAGCTAGGGAAATAAAAAAAAATGAAAGAGAAATCAATAAAAAATAAAAAAAATGAATAAAAAAATAGAAAATAAATATTATCCCTTGAATTAATTTAAAAAACACCTAGAAATTTATTAAAAAGTCATCAATTTATTAATTAAGTAAAAAATAAAAGAAAATAAAAAAGTGCTCAAAAAATTAAAAAATGGAAATGAATAAAAAACCAAGAAAACTAGTAAAAATGCAAATATTAGAAAAAAAAATAAGAGAATTAGAAAAAAACAGACCTGGCGATAGGGGGAACGAAACAGTTAGGGATTGGGGTGGGGGCGTGGTGGATTTGGTTTTTGTTCATTTTTTATTTTTTCTTAATACTTGTTGATACCAAATTTAGTCTGCTGACATGGCTCAATTAAGTGAAGACACGTGGCAATCTGCGTGGCAATAATAAACATTTCCGAACAATACCTTGACTTTGAGGAACTCAACTTCCCCGACCCACTCAGATACTCTGAGCAGTAGATGCTCTCCGAGGAACCATACTACAACGAGGAACTCTGCTTCCCCGATCAACTCAGATGCTCCGACCAACAAGAGTTCTCCGAGGAACTTTAATACACCGAGCAACTTATGAGTACCGAGCTACTTAGGCGGTCCGAGCTGCACCTCGAACAGAGCATTAATAGAAGGATAACCAACAGATTGACTGCGCATTAAATGCTTATTGTTATCATACAGATGTATACGCTTAAGGGACAGCTATGTATTACCCTTTCACATGTACAGCTTGAGGGCTATAAATACATTGTATCATCATCATTGTAGGGGATCCCCGAAATTTCTTGACTAAACTGGTAATCAAGAATTCCCAAACAGTCAGTAATAATAGAAACAGCGGACGTAGGCCATTCTTATAAGGCTGAACCACTTTAAAATTTCTTTGTCTCATTTTATTTTATCTGCGATTAAATAATTAGATATAATGTTGTGACTCCCAAATATGATGGACAGACCGACACTGTTCTTCATGTAAAACAATACCAATCTACAGCCGACATCTATGCTGTTCCAGATGAGATGAGATGAGATGAGATGAGATGCAGAGCATTCTCAGGAACTCTTACCGGATCTGCTCAAATATGGTACAATAATCTTCCTCGGGGTAAGATCTCAACTTTCGTTCAACTGGCCGAGTTATTCATTGGAAATTTCTGTTTTGGGGCAAAACCAGTTAAACGAGTAGCGCATTTGTTAAGTGTTAGATAGAAAGCTGGTGAGAGTACCAGAGATTATATAACTCGTTTTAATAACGAGAAACTCGAAGTCATTGATTATGAAGAAAAGACAGCGATTACCGCCTTGATGAGTGGGTTGCTGCCCAACAAGTTGTACTACACTTTGGCCAAAGATTCACCCAGAACCATGTCAGAACTGATGGCAAAAGCGGCCAAGATCATGAATGTCGAGGAGGCTATGGCTGCGAAGAAGAATATGGACTCCAAAGAAACCAAGGTGGAAGGTGATAAAGTTAAGAAGAAAGAGCATAAAAACAATGGTGGTGACAAACAATCAAAAATAAGGTCGTCATGGGAGGTATTGAAGAAATTTGATAATTACACTCCTTTGAAGATAGACATCAACCATGTTCTAGAAGAAATCAAGAACAACGAGGAATTAAACTGGCCAGAAAAATGAAGACGGACCCTGACAGGAAGAATAAGGCAAAATATTACGATTTTCACAAAGATCATGGCCATATGACCGAAAATTGCATAGCTCTTCAGAATGAGATTGAAACACTCATTAGACGAGGAAAATTGGCAAAGTATGTTGATCGTAGAAATGAAAGAAGAAATAGCGACCGAACAAGAGAGAGGTCTAGGTCTCCTCGTCGAGCAGAGGAGAACAAGAAAAGAGACCATGAAGTTGATCCAAAAGACGACCCCGATCATCCCAAGAGACCAAGGCAGCCAGAACGTGAGGTATTTTCAATACATTTTGGGTCATTTAATTGTAATGTTATTACAGGTGGAGATACAGGAGGAGGAGACCTTACTGCAGAGAGAAAAGCTTACCTCTGTGAGGCTCAAGCTTGCTCATACATTCAACGAATAAATCTAGCTGAGGAAGATCGCCCGAGAAAGGTAAACAAAGAGAAATTGGTCATTGGTTTCTCAAAGAATGACTTCGCAGGTGTTCTATATCCTCATGATGACCCATTGGTGATCAAAATGAGGATGAGGGAAGTAATGATTTCAAGAGTACTGGTAGACAATGGTAGCTCGGCAGACATCATGTTCTACTCGTGCTTCGACAGTTTAAATCTAAAGCTATCTCAACTGGAGCCTTATCATAGACCCCTCCTCGGTTTTGCTGGCGAGAAAGTTTTTCCACTTGGGACGATCAAATTGGATATATTCATTGGTACATGGACTGCTTGTCGAACAGAAAGAATACGCTTCTTCGTGATGGATAAAAATGTTCAATCAGCGTACAATATCATCATGGGAAGGGTAGGATTGAAGAAGTTCAAGACAGTGCCATCTACGGTACATCAATGCCTAAAATTTCCAATAAATTTTAGAGTAAGAGTTGTGAAGGGTGATCAAAAAGTAGCTCGGGAATGATACTATTCATCTGCCGAGCAAGAGGAACTGGAGGAATCAAGGAAAAAGATTACTACCTATCAAGTGGAGGAAGGTGTAGAAATTGAAACATTGGATCCTAGAGATGAGTCCCAACTCGTGAAAGGCCAGGTGGTAGAAGCTACTGAAAACATCATTCTGGACGGCGAGCACCCTGAACGAACAACTCAAATAGGTTTGTCGTTGGAGGCCTCACTAAAACAGAAATTGATAACTTTCCTAAGAAGCAAAAAGCAAACTTTTGCATGGAGTCATGAGGATATGTCCGGAATAGACCCAAATTTCTTATGTTACGAACTCAACGTGAATAAGGAGATCAAGCCAGTGAAGTAGAGAAGAAGATTATTCAGTCCCGAGAAGAATCAAGCTATACAGGAAGAGGTCGAGAAGCTCCAGAAAGCTTGTTTTATTGAAGATGTTAAATATCCAGACTGGTTAGCAAATGTGGTGATGGTAAAGAAAAAGAACAACAAATCGAGGATGTGTGTAGATTTCACCGACCTCAACAAAGCATGCCCAAAGGACCACTTTCCCTTACCCCGAATTGATCAATTAGTGGATGCTACCTCGGGACACGAGCTGTTGAGCTTCATGGACGCTTATTCTGGATACAACCAGATTAAGATGAAACCTGAAGACAGGGAGAGTACTTCTTTCATTACCCCTAGGGGAACTTACGATTATAATGTTATGCCTTTTGGTTTAAAAAATGCAGGTGCAACATATCAGCGGCTGATGAACAAGGTTTTTGCAGAATAAATCAGTTGCAATATGGAAGTCTATGTTGATGATATGCTGACAAAGAGCAAGAAAGCTGTTGATCATCTAGTTGACTTAGGCCAGACCTTTGATCAACTAGATAAATATCAAATGAAGCTGAACCCGACGAAGTGTATATTTGGAGTATGAGAAGGCATATTTCTCGGGTATATTGTTAATCAACGAGGCATTGAAGCAAACCCTGAAAAGATCAAAGCTCTGTTAGAGCTGCGATCTCCAACGACGAAGAAAGAAGTGCAAAGTCTTACAGGACGAGTATCAGCACTCAAAAGATTTGTATCGCGAGCAACTGATAGATGTCTCCCATTCTTCAAAACGCTCCGAAAGACTTTTGAGTGGAATGATGAAAGTGAGAAGGCTTTTCAAGACTTGAAGAAATATCTGGGAGCACCTCCACTATTGTCCAGGCCAGTGATGGGAGAAAAATTGTACTTGTATCTGGCAGTGTCAGAGAATGCAGTTAGCTCGGCATTAATAAGAGTGGAGAATGGAGTGCAAAAATCGATTTATTACACTAACAAAGCCTTTCGAGGAGCAGAGATCAGATATCCAAAGCTGGAAAAATTAGCACTAGCATTGATCGTGGCAAGTAGAAGAATGAAGCCATAGTTACAGGCTCATACAATAGTCGTATATACCGATATGCCATTGAGGCAAGCTCTTCATAAACCAGAAAAATCAGGGAGATTGATGTATGGGGCAATAGAGCTCGGTGAATATGACATAGTTTATGAACCCAGATCATCGCTTAAACCGCAAGCAGTAGTAGATTTTATAGCAGAGTTCACCTATCCTGATACCCCCGAGGAGCAAAAGTTGTTCATCGATCAACCTGTGGATGTTACAGAATCATCAAACCCAAGCCCAGATCAACTTAAGTTGGTAAAAGGGCAAGTAGATGTTACAGAATCATCAAACTTAAGCCCAGACCAACTTAGGTTGGTAAAAGGGCAAGAAGTGATGATCGATGAACAACAAGAAATATTAGGAGAGGGTGAAAGGAAGCAACAAATTTTCCACCGAGGAACTCTGTCAGATCAAAAATTTGAAGACGAGGTACCTATATGGAGTCTATATGTGGATGGCTCATCTTGCACAACAGGCTGTGGGGCAGGGATCGTTCTTAATAGTCCAGACGAGGTCGACATAGAATATGCCCTACGCTTCCAATTCAAAGCTTCGAATAATGAGGCTGAATATGAAGCCCTGATTGTAAGTCTTAATTTGGCAAAAACCATGGGGGCAAAGAAGGTTATTGTCTTCAGTGACTCGCAATTAATCATAAATCAAATGATGGGAGTATATGCAGCCAAAGGAGAATTAATGATCAGGTATCATACAAAGGCAAGGGAATTGGTATCAGAATTTACTGCTATTCAGCTGGTCAGAATACCAAGAATGGAGAATGAGAGAGCAGACGCCTTAGCTCGATTAGCATCAGCTACTCGTACCGAGCTACGAAAAACAATCCCAATTGAAGTTTTAGCTGGTCGGAGTATAGATAAATATCTGACGATGAATTTTATTACCCTTGATTTAGGACCATCTTGGATGGATTCCATCAGGGCATATATTGAGGAGGGGGAATTACTAACTGACAAACTTGCAGCCAAAAAATTGAAGTTTAAAGCTGCTCGTTATATACTTAATAATGGTATTCTATACAGACGCAAAATTATAGCAGGTTTGCAAAGATGTGTGCATCCCACCAAGGTGAAAGACTTGATTGAAGAGATCCATAAAGGGTCTTGTAGAGACCATGTAGCAGATCAGACGCTTTTGCAAAGGGTGATGACGCAAGGATACTACTGGCCAATGATGAGGGATGATTGTATAGCCTATGCAAAGAAATGTGACAAGTGTCAGCGCTTCTCCTCCATCCGAAGAACTACCCAAGTGTTGTTGACACCCATTACTTCCCCTTGGCCATTTGCCATGTGGGGAATTAACTTGGTCGGACCACTTCCAACGACCAGAGGAAGATTTAAATATCTCGTTGTCGTAGTGGATTATTTTACTAAGTGGGTAGAAGCTGAGCCTCTTGTCGACATGACGTACGAGAAGGTGTATCAATTTATTTGGAAAAATATCATCTGTAGATATGGTCTTCCCCATGCATTTATTACTGACCATGGAACACAATTTGACAACAAGGAGTTCGCTGCCTATTATCATCAGTCAAATATCCTGAAGATCCACTTGGCACTAAGCCATCCCCAAAGAAATGGACAAACTAAAGTGACAAATAGAACGCTACTAAATGGCTTGAAGAAAAGACTGAATGACGCGAAAGCAAACTGGATCAACGAGCTATAATCAGTACTATGAGCTTACCGAACTACTCCCCGAGCAGCAACAAGGGAATCTCCATATATGATGGCATTTGGAAGTGAAGCCGTTATACCTGCCGAGTTGGGTCTCCCGACACACAGAAAACTGAATTTCAATTCCCCTGTCAGTGAATTAATGAGAAGATTGGATTTGGACATGCTCGAGGAAGTTAGAGAAGAAGCAGCCATCAGGAATTCTGCTTACCAACAACGAACAGCTTTGTTTTACAATAAGAGAGTAAAGAAGTGCGACCTGAGAGAAGGAGACTATGTGCTAAAAAAAGTGATTCAAAAGCACAACAAATTGGAAGCAAATTGGCATGGACCTTACCGAGTTACAGAAGTTGTCCGACCAGGAACCTACAGAATAGTAACTTTAGAAGGGGAGGAGTTTAAGAATGCATGGAATGAAGAACACCTGCGCAAGTATTATCAGTGATGTAAACTCTCATGTAATGCATTTTCGTTAGTATGAATAAAGTGACAATGTTCTGCTCAGTTCTCTCTTTTTGTTGGAAATTTTTTTGCGGAATACTAGTGCTACACACTACTCAGCAAAACTCAGACTACTCAAAACTATTCCTAAAAATGTCAACTAAGGTTGGTTAGGAAGTAAAATTATTCCTAAAAATGCCAACTAAGGTTGGTTAGGAAGAAAAACTATTCCTAAAATTGCCAACTAAGGTTGGTTAGGAAGTAAAACTATTCCTAAAAATGCCAACTAAGGTTGGTTAGGAAGAAAAACTATTCCTAAAAATGCCAACTAAGGTTGGTTAGGAAGAAAAATTATTCCTAAAAATGCCAACTAAGGTTGGTTAGGAAGTAAAACTATTCCTAAAAATGCCAACTAAGGTTGGTTAGGAAGAAAATAATTCCCAAAAATGCCAACTAAGGTTGGTTGGGAAGAAAAACTATTCCTAAAAATGCCAACTAAGGTTGGTTAGGAAGAAAACTATTCCCAAAAATGCCAACTAAGGTTGGTTGGGAAGAAAAACATTTTCCAAAAAGTGCCAAAGTTGGTCGAGAAGAAAAAATCCACTAACTATGGTTGGTACCAACTATAGTTGGTCGGGAAGGAAAATTTACCGAGCTTGGTTGGTGGGAAACATTTTATGAGTACGTGAAAGTGATCGAGAAAATTTTTTGATACTAGTAACTTTTTAAATTACTACCAAGTTGGTCGAGAAACAAAACATCATTAATTTTGGTTAGTCGTCAAATGATTACCACAAATTCAAACTAGTCGACAATAAGTTTTAATCAACTCTAGTTAATCGACAAATAACACAATGTGGTTATCTTTTTTACAGATATACATATATAAAGCGTTTTACAACCACAAGACAATGGCAATCAAGATTGCGAACAAAACTAAAAGTCTTTCATTAAATCCAAAAACAGAATACATTGAAATACAAATTAATTATTACATCGAGATTCCTATTCTATTGGTTTCTTCCCCTCTGCTTTTGAAACAGGTTCCTCGCCAGCAGGAGGATCGTCTAAATCATAAGGGGAGTTTATGAAATTAAGATCTTTAAGCATCCTGATGTTCATCACAGATGGTCGATCGAGTAGGTGCTCGGGGCGAGATATTTTAGCATTGGAATGGAGACTATAATCGCCAAGGTATTTGGAAATCAAACACTGAGGGATTGCCCGAGCAGGGATCCAGCTCATGTCGAGTTTGAAGGGTGGCACTGGCAAGTCGAGCAACCCAGGATTATGATAATCCCACAAGTAGTGACCTTGTTCCAGTTGCAGTACACCCAAGGCATTCAACCACCCTTGTTTGTAACCTTCATTATTCGTATTTTGAATACGATCATCCAAATGGTAGATAGCCTAATTGTAGCCAGCCATCCAGAATTCTCTGGGCTGCTTGTGGAATTGATATGTCAATCTTTCCAGCTGCTCGTGAAGATTTTTGCAAAGAGTTCCTTATTCTCCAAGGCAGACTTCTGTGCAGAAAGCTGTTCATCCAGATTTCGGATCTTCTTAGACATCTCAGCCAACGCCTGGTTCTTTTCCATCAGCTGGAAGGCCTGATTCTCTAGAGCTGATTGAGTTCTTTGTTCCTCGACAGTAATCCGAGCAGCTCTTGCTCATCCCCGAGAAGATCTTGCTTATCCCCAAGTAGATGTATAAGGGCCAGCTCTCTTCAAGGTCTCCAATTCGTCTCTCAGATTGGCATTTTTGACTTACAAGAAAGAGAATCCCTCTTCGTTCGCAGGGACCAAAGGGTTTGAGGTGGAAGCTGGAGACTTCAACTGAGACACCTCTCTTTGTAGGTTATTATTATCCTGCTCTAACAACTCAGTTATCTGTCTGTGCTCTTCAACTTCAGCCTTCAAAGTTCTCTCCATCACATCGTAAGCAGCAAACAGTTTATCGTACCCCTTATCAGCACTGAGTTGCTGATACTTCTTCTCATATCCTTCGTGCAAAAGGGTTGTAGATTCCTTATATTATTGTTGAAGCTCTTCAAGAGTTCCTTGGAGATCTTCAATAATTTCATAATATGCTACATTGTTAGCCACTGCACGGTCGAGCAGGCACTTCAAATACTGGTAGGCTTCAATTGCTTTCTCTGAAGCACCTTGACCGAGGATGTCAACGATTTGTGCTGCACTCATACCTGTATGACCAGCTTTGAAGTACTCATTGCATTACCTCAACAATTTTGTATCATGAGCAGACAATAACTCCATCCTGGCCATAAACTAGTAAAGGAAGAGAAAGCAAGAATCAATAAGAGTGCAAATAAAGCATGAAGAAGAGAATCAATAGTATGTATAATCAAAACTTTAAATTTTATTACATCATAAAGGAGAAGTACAAAGTTTATAGTTACATTTTATAAAGAAAAATAAACAGAGAGAAAAATCCGAACAACTCTACACCTTTTCCTTGTCTCCCAAAACTTTCTCGGGAGGTTAGGACGAGGAGGTAGGTTGCTCGGATGGTACAGATGGTTGCTCGGGGAGTGCTGGAAGTTGCTAGTTTGAAACAATGGATGGTTGAAGTTGCTCGCTGGTGGACTGGATAGTTGGGGAATGAGGAATTTGATTTCCCATCACCATAGAGGATTCCTCAGAGGCGACTTCGTCCTCTTCTTCTTCTTCAGGAGTTGGAGGGGGCCCGGGATGTGTCGCTGAAACAGGTCAGAATTTTCAACGACCTTCATCTCTTGCAGAGCAGCGACCCATCCATCCCTAAAGTATTTGTAGCTACCATATTCCACCTGCGACATCATGGCAGCCAGACCTTTATTCCAGCCCTTATCCCAGCTAGTGCTGAAAGACTTTTTTATAGCCAACTTCCTTTTCACCTTCTCCGAGGAAAGCTTCTCGAAAAGAAGATCCTCGGCAGCCTTCAGTTTATTCTCTATTTCTTCCTTTTGACGACCTACTTCACGAAGTCGGCCCAACTCTTCTTCAGCATTTTTGAGCTTACTTTCAAGCTCCCTAGCATTTTTGAGCTTCTCATCGAGCTCTTTATTCTTCTTTTCCAAGTTTTTTTTTCTTCTCCAAACCTTTAGAGACTTCAACAGCTTGGTTTCTCTCCTGCTCGGTAGAATCAAGTTTTTCCTCCCAAGCAACCTTATCATCATCATAATTCTGACGAGAATCTTTCAAAGACTGCGTTAGGCCCACCAAAGCTTCCTCTACACCAGACGAGGAGCTTGAAGCTTTAATAGCTTCATCTTTCTTTAAAATGGTATTAAAAAAGGTCACCAACTGGGAAAACAAAATGATGTCGAGTCAGTACACAGATGTAACAAAGGAAAAATGGAAGTTAAGACAATAAAACTTACAGAAGCAATGTGACGAGCAGCTAATGTGGTGACGATGTCCCGAGAAAGATTTTCTTCCATACCTTGGATCTCGAGAATGATCCAAGACTTCACCGAGCTCACGGCAGAGCTCGAGGAAACAAAAGTGGGAACACAACTTCCAGTAATCGGGGGCTGAGAGATGGATTCAGCCAAATTGACCGAGGAGCTCTTTTTCAACTTCCTCGGGGGAACAGGAATGGTCTTGACTAACGATGTAGTCTTAGTCGGAGAGAGGACAATCACCTCGCTTGGAACAGCGGCCTTGCTCGGAGCCACTGGGGGCTTCTCGGCAACCTTCACAGTAGCAGCCGGAGAGGGTGCATCAATTTTCTTTGTCCCCTCTTCTGGGACATCATGTTTACTTCTCTTTGCCCCTCCAGTAACAGAGGAAGATTTCTCGAAGATAGCAGGAGCTCTTCTTTTCTTCATTCTTTCACTCAGAGGGATATGAGACTCAGGTGAAGAACTTGTAGAAGCAGGTATTGGTTCTACCTCACTTATCACCGGACGAGCAGTAAAAGATGAGGTGTAACTCTTATACTGCAATAAATATGAAGCTGACCTGATATGCTCGTCAGTAACAGTCTGATGCAAGCCCCAGATAAGAACCACGTCAAAATATTGACAAAATTCCAGACACAAAGGGTTTGGGGGAAAAGAAAAGCCGCATTCAGCCACAAATAGACTGGGGAACCAATGTTCCTCAGCCAAACGAAAATAATCTGAAGGTTCAGAAAGTTCCTCCAGAACAACCCAGGAAGGAATAGAGAAATCAGAACGAAAGTTATCAAGCAATTCAACAAGGTAAACCATGATAGAAGAAGGAAATCAAAGAGAAAGAAGAAGATCTTACAGAAAAAGGATGAATCTGTTGACAACGAATGATGAAAGGGATGAACGCACAGGAGAGAGAGACAACGGAAACCTCAAAGAGATAAATTTGAAAAAGTAGAAGACGAGGGGATTTTCTGCAATGCTTAAATACCCTGTCTTGGGAATGGGTAAAGATAATGATTACAAAAAGAGACGGTTACGTTACAGGTGGCTAAAAAGACAAAAAGGGCGCAGGAATCGAAGCGGTTAAAAAAATTCAAAAAAGTCCGATTCTACGAATTTGGAAGGAGAAATAAATATAAAAGAAAATACTCCTAAATTTCAGGATGACCATTTAAAACCGCCATATTTCGAGAAAGAATGTTCCACACTCCTCAAATTTCGAACTGTGAAACATTGGGGGCTTCTGTTGATACCAAATTTAGTCTGCTGACATGGCTCAATTAAGTGAAGACACGTGGCAATCTGCGTGGCAATAAAAAACATTTCTGAACAACACCTTGACTTTGAGGAACTCAACTTTCCCGACCCACTCAGATACTCCGAGCAGTAGATGCTTTCCGAGGAACCATATTGCAACGAGGAACTCTGCTTCCCCGATCAACTCAGACGCTCCGACCAGTAAGAGTTCTCCGAGGAACTTTAATAAACCGAGCAACTTATGAGTACCGAGCTACTTAGGCGGTCCGAGCAGCTTAGGCGGTCCGAGCTGCACCTCGAACAGAGCATTAATAGCAGGATAACCAACAGATTGACTGCGCATTAAATGCTTATTATTATCATATAGATGTATACGCTTAAGGGACAGCTATGTATCACCCTTTCACATGTACAGCTTGAGGGCTATAAATACATTGTATCATCCTCATTGTAGGGGATCCCCGAAATTTCTTGACTAAACTGGTAATCAAGAATTCCCAAACAGTCAGCAATAATAGAAACAGTGGACGTAGGCCATTCTTATAAGGCTGAACCACTTTAAAAAAAATTTATCTCATTTTATTTTATCTGTGATTAAATAATTAGATATAATCTAATTTTTTACATCAACAATACTCTTAGTACATTTTTCTAATTTTTTTTAAACTAATTTTGGGGTTAATATTTATTTTCTGGTTTTTTATTCATTTTTGTGTTTGTTTTTTTGTTATTTTATTGATTTTATTGATTTTTATTATTTTTCTATTTTTTATATATATTTTCTAGTTTTTGAACAAAATTTTCAGTTTTTGAATGTCAACATGTAGAAAAGGATTTCATATTTTCAACGAATGAACGCGTTTTCTAGTTTTCCAAAATTTTCAATAGAAAATTAAAGGTGGAAATAGAGATGAGAACTAAAAACTGAAAACTTAAAAATGTTTTCCACAACTAAACAGCCCCTTAATATCTCGAGTAATGTAAAATGAGTATAATTATCGCATCTCTTTGATACTAACTCCTTCTAACAAGTACATCTAGTTTCGTGTATTCCTCATGAGTTTTACAGGCATTTGAAGTATTGAGGAAGAAAGAAGTTGAAAAAACAATGAATAAAGTCAAATGAGGAAAGTCAAAGGGCTATTTCGTAAATTTTCAGCCTTCGTCCAGAGTCAAAGTCAACTAGAAAGTTGAAGTGAATTTAATTTCTAGAGCATTGAAAGAAACGACAAGATAATCCGAGCTACGGTGAACAAGTTACGAAGATTTGAAGTTGAGAAGAATTAAGAGAAAGATCCCTGTAATAAAATACAAGGCGATCCGGACCTTTTTCCAGAAAAGGATCCGAACCGGTTTCCTAAACAAGCCTCTGGATGGAAAAGATAGGCGATCCGAACCGTGGTAAAATAATGGTTGTAAGGAAAAGGGGTGCGATCCATACCTTTTTCACAAAAATGATCCGGACAAGTTCAAGCTAAGGAGCGCTGGTTCAAAATAGGGGCCGATCCGAACCGCCTATCCCGATCGGTCCGGACCACAGTGGATTTTTACGAATTCTTTCCGGTCTTTCTCAGAGTTGTAATGAAGTCAAACTCTTATAAATTTCATACTTATTTATTCAGATTAGTTCCCTAAGAGAGGGAGTTCGATTTTTAAGTTAGCTAAGTAGGAGTAGAGGGTTTTTGTAGTCAAAAACCCTAGTTTTCAATAAGAAGCATTGCTGTAAGGATTCAAGCTTTCAATTTTTGCAATTCAAGTAACATCATTTCCTTTAATTTCAATTGCTCATTAGGTATAATTGCTGATTCTGAATCAGAAAATTTCTTTCTAGTTAGTTTCTTTAGATTTAATGTTTTCTTCCTTAGAAACCATGTATTTCCCTAAGTTCGTTATGTCTAGGTAATTTTCTAAGGGTTTGGGTGCATGAACCCCGCCCGATGTAATTCACGATAGTGGAAATAGAATTTTGAATTACAATCTTAGATAAATCATGTCGTATAACTAGTACAACCGTCGTAATATTTTTGCTCTTGTTTGCCCTAGGTAACCGGGATACTTAAGAATATGACGTGCGTATTGATTAATGCGATATCTCTTTAATCGTCCCTTGCTTACATATTGTGCGAGCTACGATCCCTCATATATGTAATACTTGGGAGTACTAACGATCGGGTTCATTTAAGGTCCTAATTCCGAATCTAGTATCCTACGAAGTGAGTTTCTAGGGTGTGGGGGATTGTAACCCGACCGATTTTTCTCATTTCATAGTCAAAATGTTTAGTCAAACTATCATTAGCTTTTCGTTTAATTAGAGTAATTGCATTTCATTTAGTCGTAATTTCATTAGTAATCATATTCAACTTTGTATTTAGTTGTAGTTGTTTCACATTTCAAAGCACCTTTTCTTTCTTTTTAGAGTCAAAGCTAGATTTCTCCATCTTTCCAACGTTGTCATGACTTATGTTGTCCTGTTTTCCTGAGGATCGATACCCGACTTATCGGATTATTACTTAAGTGACAGGCTTGCACTTGAGCCTAAATAACGTGCACACGAGACACATTTGTGGTCGCGTCAGATATATATCTCGAGTACATCCATCTATTGATAACAGACCTCAGCTCTAGACTCTTTCTTCTCAACTAATCATTAGTGTGGCTTCGAGTGGTCCCACTATACCTCTTTACACTAGGTAACCTAGTGTTCAGGATTTAAAATGATCTTTTATAGAAATTATCAATTTGAGATATAATCTTGCATGCTCTACTTTCTCACTTCTTTGTTGTCAGGTTGGCATTAGTAATCATTCCTTCATTTCCACTCAATCTACTATATCTCAAGTAAGTATTCTAATTAGCTCAATCATTTCTCCTTTTGTGATTATTCAAGTACTTGGCGGGTTTATCTTTAATAAGTCATACTGCTCGGGAATAACTTATCTTTTCAGGTTACTCACACATCTGGTTCGAGGATTTCTGTATTCATAGAGCTGCATGTATTTTAATCATACCTTCATATTTATCTTCTCATGATATGGAAATGCTAGAATGATTACTCATCTTATGCACTATTTTAAATGAGTATTATGAGTATTCCTTTATCTATGGAGTCTTAAGTATTGAACTGTCGTATCTTTGCTTCTTTGGTTCTATTTTATAAGTGTTCCAAGTAGTTACTCATCTTTTTTCCTCGTTTGCAGGTGAATGCTACGAGTGTTACTATAGCTACAGAACCTCATGTATTAAACTGGAATATCGAACTTTTGTTTACTTTATAAGTTTTAGAGTAGTTACTAATCCCGTTTCCTTATTTGTAGGTGAGCATTACGAGTGCTCCTATAACTGCGGAGCCTCGGGTGTTAAACTAGTATACCTTAAATGTTTGATTTCTTTTATTGTGCAGTAGTCACTTCAAGTTTTCATATTTTTGGGTGAGTACTACAAGCACTCCTTTGCCTGTGGAGCCTCAAGTATTAATCTGGCATACCTTAGTATTTACTTGCTTTTATTGTGCGAATTTTCAAGTAGTCACTCTTCATGTTTCCTTATTTTTAGGTTTACTTTGCTTATGGATCCTCAGGTATTAATCTGGTATACCTTAATATTTACTTTCGTAACTGTACGAATGTTCGAGTAGTCACTCTTCAGGTTTCCTTATTTTCAGGTGAGTATTATGAGCTCTCCTTTGCCTGGGGAACCTCAAGTATTAATTCGACATACCTTTTATTAATTTGATTATACTTTTGACAAAATTTAAAACTCTCATCAATCCATTTCTTTATTTTCAAATTGAAGATGCAAGCGTCCATGTGTTTGTGGAGTCTCAGGCTGAACAAAGAGATAAACATAGGATCTCAAGTAACATGCTAACTCTTATCGGTATGCGAATGAGTCTACTTTATTCATTCCTGCTATAACCTTTTTTCATTTCTTTACTTCGTGTTTTTATCCATTAAATATTTATTCTTCAGGATCAAAAAGGCGGGGAAGAAGAAACTGGTGATGAGGGCGATCATGACTCTGAAGCCATTCACTATGATATGATGAGGATGAGAAAGATGGTGGGGAATCTATTGTTGATTATGATGTTAGTTCTATGGATATTATCTTTGATGTTGTAGATATGGATGTGTAAGGACTCAACCATAATTAGGGGCCACCTTCAATCAACCTGGTCTAAACCGAGCATTAGGTGTGAAGTGCAATCAAACAACCTATATAATATTGTTAGTCCGGTTTTATTTAAATTAATGTTTCACTTGTTTAGAAAGCGATTTCGATTTTAAATCAAACTACGTGTGGGACCATAGGGGAGCACCCCAAAGTTCAGGCATGCAGAGCTACTAATGTAAATAAAAGAGAATCCTTAGCTGTATAACGCCCTCAAAATACAAAACCGCACCTAACCTGTCATAACAAAGCGAGGGAATGAGCCAAATACTTAGTGGGAAATATACAAGCCGAGTTTCTTTTAATGTTTTTTAACATTTTACAAATGCACACGTTATTCCTTCTTTCCCTTTTACCCGTCTAATGCCAAACCCAAGATTTCACCCAATTTATGTTACAATTTAAAATTATCATTTCAAGTCCATTGCACCTTTTTTATTCAAAAATCATATTTATTTAGGACCAATTTGTGTAACACGTTTTCTATCATTTTTATTTCATAAAAATGTTTCACTTTAAGTAAAATCACCATTTTACCCATTTATTTCCAAACTCACCTTTTACTCCATTTTCACGAGTGTTAATTTCTCAAAACACCATTAAGTTACCCACACTAACTTCTTAAGTATTTTTAAATAATTTTTAACCTTTTTGTAGTAAATTTTCTTTCAATTGGAAACATTTTCATTCCATTATTTCCCTTCTAATTTCATAAGTGTTAATATTTCAAAACATTAATGAGTTACACACACACGAACTTCCCAATGTTTACCCATTAACACTTATCCAACACCTTTACTAATCATATTTCCAAACTAGACATTTCTTTACTTATTTATTAAATAAATCTAATTACACTTAAAACTAATTTATAACAACATACCATTTCCTTTTATTATCACATGTAGTCTTGCAATTTTGTACTTCTCACAAGTTTTAGCCCCTTTTTCACACATTTTGAAGACAAGAATTCCAACTTTTCTCATTCCATGTTTAAACATAACAAAATCCTCTTTAAACTTGTTTATACATTTATTGTCAAAATACTATAAGTTTATATGGAGGAGAAGATGGGTTTTAAATCCTAAAATCCTATAAATGGGTTCAACATACAATTCATTTTAGAAATTCCTAATACTTGCAGAAATCATAATTTGAACACCTAAAAGGAATTTTTATTTCTTCAATCTCAACAAATGTTCATTTTTCATAAAAATCTCTATTTTGCATGAAACTTTGGACTTTTATTTCACAACCATTATATCAAGAACAACATCATTTTTCAAACATTTTATTTCATAAAATGTATAACACCCCATTTCTACAAAATGCACCATTTTTATAAAATACCAAATTTATCATCTCAAAACTTTGAAATATTCATTCATCCTTTATTTCTTAACAATTTTCCCCAAATGAGCCCAAATCACCCATTTAAAAACCCTCTAAGACCAAAAAATCCCATTTTTGCCCATTTGGGCACACCAAATTTGGACAACTCAAAAATCTAAGGGTTAAAATTATGATAGCGCACAAGGACAGGTCATATCTAATAATTTCGAGGCACATCATTCGAACGACATGAGCCTCATTCGAACGACATGTTTATCTCATTCAATACATTACTTCGCCCGACCTGGGGCTGTAATGTAGTGAGATCTCACTCGAAGGTCATTTGAACCCCTGCTTTGCGAGACATAGATCTCAGTTCTAGCAACGCCCTTATATCGTTCGAACAACCCCCCCCCCCCTTAAATTCTTTTATTTCCTTAAATTCTAGTCCACAATTTCCTGTAATTCTAATCAAAACTTACTCCATTACATTTTATACAAAATTTAAATGATATACTAGAGAAGGGTATTATAGGATGCTCTTGATGTCTATGTGAAGGACATGTGGTGTGAGCAACATGTGGATAGGTGTTGCCTGGAAGATCAATTATCTTGGATCTGATCTTCGAGCATCATCCCAAAACATTTACAAGTCAATCGGTGTGTAATATCGATGGAATTTTTATTACCAATTAAAAGACACTCTCCAGCCATGTTCACTCTTATAGGTGCTCGTAACTTCTTGGCTTCTCTCAAGGACTTGGAGAACTGTTAGTATTTTAAATTGGATTGGTTAGATGCAGTCGTATGCAACCGTATTCATACTACTATGAGGAGGTTGAAGAAGGATAAATCTTTGATAATACTAAGGTTGATCAGCATCATCAAGGAGCGGATCCCTCGAAAGAAAATATCAAGTCCCTTGAAGTTAAATTGAGAAACGTTTTATATAGAGATGAAGAATGTATTGCTCGTATCGCCAAGATTGAAGAAGACGTGAAGTGAGAAGCGGGTGCCTCCTAGGAGGTATCTATAGGAAAGAGAATCTCATTTACTTATAATGAAGGATTAGTCTTTCTACACTTTTCTCGTGTTTGTAATATCTTTACCTATCTTCTAAGTAGGACATTTTTTATGAAATCAAATGTCGGATGTTATTTATCTTGAGCGTATACTTTGCACTTTTATTACTTTTCCCTTATATTGTGGGACTATCTTCTCGCAAATATTTTGTATTTAAAATATTCACGAGTAAGTTTTATACTATTATCTTTCCCGCATACTATGGGGATGCCTGGTTGCAAAATTCTGTATGTTTTCAAATATTTATGAGTAAATGAATATTGACTGAATAAAACAACACCCTTACACTATGAGAACTCCCAGACATGCTCACCATATTTTGTTATGTGATCTTTTGCAATAATAATTGTGGAAGCATATCCCTTCGAAATATTTTGAGTTGAGATAAACTTGAAAATTATGTACTATTACGCTCGCTATATTCACTCAAAAAAAATTAAAACTTGGGAGTATATCCCTTTATAATATTGCAAGAAAATATAAATTGTTAGACATTTTTATTTCCTTGGACTTTTGGAAATTTTGTACTTATTTGCACGCTATATTTCATTATGAGGACTTTATATTGAAAGTATATTCCCTCGAAATATTACAAGCGAAGGAGAACTTGTCCATTAAAGAGGTAATATTTCCTTACATCTTGGAAATTTCGTATTGCCTTGCTCGTGGAATTTTATTATTTGGACATTTGTTTTAAAGTATATCCCCTCAAAAAAATTCAAGAAAAGGTAACATGATAAATAAAAAAATTATTTCCTCATATTTTGGAAATTCTTAGGTGTCTTGCTCATTCTATTTTGTCATTTGGAAGTATATCCCCTCAAAATATAACGAGCAGTGCACCTCTCTATGTAAAGATACCTTTTTCCTCATACTGTGGGACTCCTAGGATTATTCTACTCGGCATATGCAATTAATTGAAACAGTATAATCATAAACTTTTTGAAATGTATCCCTTTGAGCAATCTTGTGAGTAAATACATAAGAAAATAAAAATAACTTGTTGGTTATGTAATATAATAAGTAATATATTTATCATTATGAAAATGTGAAAGAAAACTGGGCAGAACTACCAAAATTGATATATTCTAGTAGTGCTCATACAAAAAAAGGTTTCTTTATCATACGACAAACTTGTAATTCTTATAAACTGTAACAAAGATAAACACTAAAAAGCCTCATGCATAATACTTCTTGAGCAACTTACTATTAATCATTTGAATATAATCACTCTCAAGCTCCGAAATTTGACAGTGTTAAGATTTGCATACCCCTTATACCACTAATGATCCTTCCTAGTTAGGCTTGAGCTTAGAGGTAAACATTCCCCTTAGATGATAAGTAGATGCTCGTATAATTAAATCTCCCACTTAGAACTCTCTTAGCTTGACTAGATTCTTATAATCCCTCAACAGTTATTAGGTATAGACTTTGAAATTCCCCTTTAGCTTGTCATGATGCTCATATAAAGCTTTCAGTTGCACATGTCTTGGATCAGGGAGCAGATCGAGACTTAGATCCACTCACACTGATGCTACTGCTAATTCCACTAGTAAGACAGCCTATGTTTTATAGACTAAAGAGAAAGGAGTGAATCATACTTCCTTTCAAATGTTTTGTAGGCACACAAAACCATTGGCAATCTTCCATCCCATATTCCAGGGAGATACTATAACACCTTCTTCAAAATGTTAAATAAGGTTTTATTAATTTCTTCTTCCTGTCCATTTCCCTTAGGATAGGAAATGGTTTGTGAATGATCTTATATTTATCTGTGAGAAAACCCATTTCCTTACATACAAACTGATTTCCATTATCTATGAGTATAACTTTTGGAATATCAAACCTGCATATTATATATTCTCAAATAAAATGAGTTACTACTTGAGTAGTAATCCTTCTCAAGGGGATCATCTTTTCCCACTTAGTATACAGCTATAACCTAAACAAAATGAAAGGTTTTCCATGGGAGGCTAAGTTGATCTTTCCTACCAAATAAAATTCCCATGTGTAGAATGGGTAAGGAAAAGCCAAACTCTGTAGTCTAACTGAAGGGGCGTGGTCCATGTTACCATGCACTTGACACGCTTGGCACTTCTTCAAGAAGTCTATGGAATTTTCTTCCATCGTTGACCAGTAGTACCCTATAGTTATCAGTTGGTTGCATAGTATTGCTCCGCCCATATGTAAGGGTTCGTGACCTTCCTTTAACGCCTTGGCCACTTATTCTTTCGTGACACATTTTAGATTTATCTCATTATACCCATTTTTGTAAAGTTTCCCTTTCACCTAGTAGAACCGAGCAACCCTCTTCTTTAAGTAAATCTCATATTATCGCTTGATAGGTAACTCTCCATCTTTAAGATAGGAAATATAAAGTCTTTCTCCAATCTTCTAATATTTCCACGAAGTTAGCTTCAGTTGTCTAATCAAATTGAGTATGGCATTTCAAATAACCTTGTTAGAGACGATTAACATCTATATTCATAGTAGGAAATAGTATCCCCTCTCCACAAACACCTATAGAGTGGAATGTATATATCCTCGTAATGCCTTGTGTGCTTTTCTCACATCCTTTTATGAGCCTCTTATTTTCCCATGCACCATATCAAGTAACCACCCATACTTTTGAAGGAAAGAGTGTCTTGAAGCATATGGAATTTTTACTAGTTTTGATAACTTTATTTCTCCTTCATGCTTTTCTTATTACTTCACTTTTGAGAATCCCCCATATTTAGGCTCCTCAGTTGGAAATAAAGATGTCACCATTGTATGCACCGTCCTCGGTCAAACAATGATCGTAGCCTCCGGCTAGACCATCTCTAACTTCTTAGCAATCATTGTTAGAGTATCAGGGTGTCTATAAATTATTCTGGGGTATCTCTCTATCTTAATAGCTAGAAATTGATTCAGCAATCTTTGGATAATTGCTCTATAGGGAGTGAGGTTGGCATGCTTGAAAGAAAATTCTTCATTGATTAGCTTTACCACGAGGTTAGAATATCCTTTTATAGAAAGTACTCTAATACCTCTTCGTAAAGCTTATAGAAGGCCAAGTATGAGTGTTTCATATTTTGCTTCGTTGTTCGAGCAATTAAAGTCCAGCTTATAGGAAGGGCGAGTTTCTCTTTGGCGTTAAAGATTATTACTCCTTATCTCCCGATACCTTGTGAATATGAGCCATAGAATTACATTTTTCATTCCTCCATCTCCTCAACCAAAAAATCTTGAAAGTTATCCCATAGTAGTTCCTCACTCAGAGGCTCAAAATTCTGGCTTGGGAAGTTAGCTAGGAAGTCTACTATATCTTGACTTTTGATGGCCTTTAGAGAAAGGCACTTTAAATAGTATTCTGAAAGTATTAGGAACCACCTAGACACTTTCCCTATCAAAATGGTTCTCGCGAGCAGGTACTTGATAGGATCGCACTTGGTGATAATATGCATAGTAAATACGAGCAAGTAGTGCCTTGACTTATGGGCCACAAAGACTAAGGTCAAACAATGCCTTTATAAATTTTTATAACTGGACTCTATTGCGGATATCACTCAGTAAAAATAATAAATAAATCATGTATTTCCTTCTCTCTCTTGGGAGAGCAAATCCCCAATAGACCTCTCAGTAAAAGTTAGGTATAAAAGCAAAGGTATATTTTCTTCTGGAGGAATTATAGCTGAAGGATAAGTTAAAATCTCTTTTATTCTCTCAAATGATTTCTTCTTCTCATCCCCCCACCCCCATTTCACCTTATCTTTTATGAGCGATAAGAAAGGGTGGGTGACCTCTGCCAATTCTGTTTTAAACCTTCTTAGATAAGAAGCTTTACCCAAGAAGCTTTTGAGTTGTATCTGACTTTTCGACGATAGCATCATCAAAATGGAATTTTTCTTTTTAGTATCAAGTTACATACCACACCTATTGGCTATAAATCTGAGGAATTTACCTTTAGTAACCCTAAAGCCACAATTAAAGGGATTCATCCTCATCTTATACTTCTGGAAGCATTCAAAAACTCTTTTAAGTCTTGAATATACCTTCACTCCTTTTTGGATTTCACCACCAACTAATTCTCATTGAATTACAATATATCATGAAATATTGACATAATAGTTCATTGTTATGTTTCTTTAGCATTATTTAAGACGGACGACATAATCGTATTGTGAAAGTTGCTTAGAGGAGTCCTAAAAGTTATTATCTCTACATTTATAGGATCCATTTTGATCTGATTTTATCCAACATACCCATCCATAGAGTTATAGATTTTATGGTCAGCTGTCGTATCTACCAAGATGTCAATGTTCTCTAAGAGAAATTTATCTTTTAGACAAGTCCGGTTTAAATCTCTAAAATCCACATAGACTTAGATTTTCTTATTGTCTTTCTTAGAAACGGGAGCAATAGTTGATAGCCACACAGGATGTTAGATGGGTTTGATGAATCTAGCAACGAGCCACTTCTCTAGTTATACTTTAATCTTTAGATCTAGCTCAGCAATGTAAGTGCGCATAGTTTGTCTCACTAGTACGGCATTAGGTAAAATATTTAATTATTGAGAGCTCACCTCAGGGTCTATGTTCGGTATCTCAGTTATTTCCATGTAAACATGACCATGAATTCCTTGATAAAGTTGACAATCTCTTCTCATTGCCTTGGACTCAGACCCTTAGAGATGAAGATGGACCTCTCATCGCCACCCTCTTCTTCTAAGTTCAATCCTTTGAGATCTTGGATCTATTCTTTGGGTCCATCTTGTGTGCACTCTGGCACTTCCTATGGTTCTTCAATATGCTCAACTATATGGGAATCGTCAATTATAAATCACTCGAGTGTTAGGTTAATGATCTAATCCCATTATGCCACCCGTGCAAACCGTTATAAATGGTAGATAACTTTCTCATTATGTAAAATAACTTTCTTACAAGTCCGAGTAGGTCTAGCACCTTCTTCCAACTTTCTTTTTTCTGTGCCCTTCCTCTAGAGAGATACCACTCATGGACCTAACCTATCATACACAGACTTTTTGACTTTGCATCCTTCTCTAACTTCTCAGGGCTCATCTGCTCCCTTGGTCAAAAACTTATTTCTTTCTTTATCAAGATCTGTATAGAATGTTGCATCTATTAAATGAGCTCTTCTATTGAGAAAGGTCTTTCTATAGCCTTGCTTACTATTTATGTCTCGTAAATGTTGGCTTTTATGTGCTGGTGGAACTTAGCAGGCAAGACTCTATGAGTATGCATCCATTCTCAAGCTATTAGTAGATAATAACTTGCATTAGCATTGATAACATGGAATTTGATGTGGAAAGTGAAATTTTCCAACTTAATTCCAATGTTCACATATCTAAGTGATTGCATCCCATCGCTATCAAAGCCTAAAATTACTAAAGGAACTAGAATAATCTTCTCTTATGAGATATAAGTCTCGTAAAGAGTGCTTATGGGCATGATGTTGATTGATTCCCCACCATCCAATAGTGCTCTTGTAAAACTAATCCCATTTACTAATGCAATAATATATAGTTGTTTATTATGAAAGAATGGTACCTGTTTATCTGTCTTAGAAAAATGCCACCTCTGATGTGTAACTTTTGATAAGTCTTACAATGGGTCCATGCCAATTAATGGATGGATCCCATCGATCTTGTACTACCTCGAGAATCTTCAAAGTAATTGCCAATCTAGTTTCATATTCCACTCCAATTTGATCAAAGAACTAGTTGAACTTTAGACTTTTCGTGATCTTTGTGCATTCATGAATCACTATCCACATCATAAGTTTGAGAATTACAGACATACTCAGCTTTATATATTACTCATTCATTTAGTGCAAGCACCACACTGACATTTCCTTCTTTAGTTTCCAACTTTTCATCCCAATCACACTTGAAATTTGTGTTGGCCATCCTAAACATCCACTCATCACATGCTTTATTATTTTCCACCAAAGACACAAACTCTATCATCTCATCCAAGTCATGAGTTATCACTATATTTACGGATGTAGATTGATGGGTTGGTAATAAATTTTCATTGGCATCCAAGGGAGGAATTTGAAGAGTGGCATTTTAAACTTGCTTGTTTATTATCTTATGCATATAATAACAACATTTTGTCCAGTGTTGGACCCTCTTGTGCAGCTCACAAAACTTCGTATCTATTTTTTTAGAATCTATAGGTACTTGACCATTCAAGTGAGGAGGGTCTGTCACCCCCTCACGCACTAACGTCTGGTAACAATCAATGGCTTCTGCAATGTTGCATAATAGCAATGGGGGAACATCACTTCTAAACTTTTTTTTGCTTAAACATAATTCTTGGAGCCTTGACCACCTTTCTGCCCTTTGCAGATGCTATCCACATAATTAATTATTTTTTGTTGAGCGAGCTGGAACCTTCCTAGTTGAAGAGCCACTTGAGTCCTCTAACTCTGAGGTTTTAGCTTTATGATCATGGCTACATTCCTTATTATTTAAGTGAACTCCTTAAAGGTTCCCATGTGAGTTTTGTTGATTAAGTGGACTTTGTATTCCTCGAGTAACACTTCCATGCAAATCTAAAACTTCCTCGCTTTTGTGGTCTCCTTGTGGACGTCAAGAGATTTTTTTTCTACAACACTTAATGTACTGGATTAGCTCCTCTCTAGGTTTTTGCACTTCTTGTGCCAAATGCCTTAAAAGTAAACTCATATTCTTCCATTTGTATATAAATATATGGGCACCTTAGTGATGTTATGATAGGTATAGATGGGCCTTTTCATTTATCCCATAGGATACGAGTATGGACTAATTGGGTATAAATATAATTTCATTGGTGAAAATAAAATATGACTTTACGCTATCTTGAATTCCGATGACGGAATTCCATTGTAAGGGGGGGAGAATGTAATGCCCCGTATATTTTTAGAATAAAATAAAGATTTAATAAGGATTAAATTAATTCGGTGAAATTAATTAGTTTGGGATTTCGAGTAATTGACCCCAATATTATTTATAAAGTTTAGAATTGGACTTTAATGATTTGGAATAAATCAAACGGGATTTATCTATTTTTATAAAAAATATTTGGGTGTGTCATGACACAATTAAATATATTTTGGTGATAAAATATTTGGGACGCACTTTGAGAGGTATTATGGGCTCGTTTGGATATTTTAGACCATTAGAAATAGTCCTGGGGTATATATATATATATATATATATATATATATATATATATATATATATATATATATGAATTGGGTAGTTATCAGGCTAGTTAGATTTTGTATTTGGGCTTATTTGGGGGTCCAAAGTTGGGGCCTAAAGCCCAACTCGGGAATTAGGAATAATATAAGATTTGAGAAAAGAGAAATAAACCCCCACTCCTGTAAAAACCTAACCCTAGTAGCCCTACTTCAAGAGAGAGAGGAACAAAGGCTTATGAGGAGTAATAGCACCCTAGGAGGAGGAAAGAGGCTTCTCTACACAATTTCAGGCAAGGACTCTCTTGCCATATTTATTCAATTTGGGCTATTTTCATATGAATGTTAACTCCATGTTTAGATTTAAGGTTGAATCGTGTTTTGAGATTTTTGGAATTTGATTATATTGGAATTGAGGATGAATAACTCTGTAAAGGGTTGTCTTATATGTAGAATTTATTCCATAAGTTAGGTATCAACAAATCTGAATATTGGTGTTAAATTCCATAAGTTTTTATATTTATTTGAGAATAATTTACTAAGCAATGTATAGAAGGACTTTATTAATTAGAGGACTTAAACTTTGATGTAGATTTCCTAATGAATGCTCCTTCTTGTGAATTAAATTTGATTGGGATTTGTAGAATGTTCAAATACCACAATTCTTAAAATGGGTATTAATTGTTAGTGTTAGATTTATAGATTTTGGATTTAAAAGTTGGGATTTGCGTACTACTTCTGGGTTAAAAAATGGAGTCTTGAAAACACAAAATTTGAGGGAGGCGGAGGTTGGAAAAGACCAAAGGTCATTAGAATGACAGTACAACTCGTTCAAATGAGATTGTATCTCGTATGAACGAGATGGTTATCTCATTAAAATGACCATGGATTTGGACATAGAGATAGATCTTTTCATTACAAATGCATGGCCTCCAGATTCTTATTTTTCTGATTTTTTTTAATTAGTAATGATTTTATTACTGAAGGGTGTCCAAAACTCAAATCCTTTGTGAGAAATCAAATCTGGATTACTTAGGGATGTCTGTAGATGAGTGTATGACTCTGAAAAATATTAAGGAACATTATCTCTACCTTGTAATTTGATGGGAAGAAATTTGGGGTATGGATTTAGAGTGTTTAGGATGAACAACACTCGAAAAGATATGAACGAATTCAAATGGAATTTTCGGATGAAATTGGAATACGGGTCCAAGGAGTGAAATCGAGTACTTTGGTTGAGTGTCACCCTTTTAATAAATTAATTAAGGTATGATTAATTAAATTTCGAGTTGGAAAAATTGACTCGGGTATTAAGGGCTAGTGCCGCAGGAGTTAGGCACGGGGTAGTCGGTTAATTAATTATATATAATAAATTATCAAGTATCAAATTTTATAAAATGGTGTTTGACATAATGTGGGATTTTCTGCAATAAATTTTGGAGGATTTAGATATGGACCGAATGAGTGATTCCGGGTGTGGTAGTTGGGTAATACTACTAAATTATATTAGATAATTCCTTATACATGTACATATAATCATTTTTCCAACGATTTGTTAACTCCCTATATATGTACATATAAACCTTATTAAGAAGGTATCAAGAAGTGTATAATTATTAATAATCTGGAATGATTAAAGTGTTAGTTAAGGGGATAACATGATAAAATTATTAATAATATATGGGTAAGTAGTTTGAGAATACCTATACCTATAATATTTTAAAAAGGGTAGTTTGGGAAATAACTATTCTTAGGTATTTAAATAGTAATAAAATTATGAAGCAAGTGTGATTTAAGTCTAAAGAAGATTTTATGAGACTTAATATTTAAATGGGAAATTTTCGTAGGATAACGGCTTAAAATGAATTATGGAATTATAGAATAAATGTTATGGTTAAGACAAGAAGGCTATAATTTATATGGATTGGGAAATCCTTGGATTAAAGTAGTTATAGAGTAACTACTTATACATATTATATGGGAATAATAATATGTATTATATTATATTCTGTGTGGACATACCTGTGGGCGTCGGGCCACGTACCACACGTCGGTACAGGTGGGCTTGACGATGTGTAGGCCATATAGGTACTACGTGGAGGCTCCACGGGGTGGCGATTCGGGTTAGTCGTGTCATTTTCAGGTCACGTTGATTTTTATTTGAGTATAAGTTTTGGGTACTCTTAAATTTATACAACTTAATCGTGTCATGTTCGGGTCATTTCGGGTTATTACCATAAACGGGTTATCGTGTCAAAAATTACTAGCCCTAGGGTTGGCGTTGGTCGTTCCTGTATCATCGCTGGGTATGGGCCGTATACAGGTATCCTGCGCAGGGACCGCCCCCAACTTGTGTGTGTTTGTGGTGTTCGCTTAGGATAAGGGATTCCTCCAAACTTTGACAATAGAGAACAAACGAGACACCAAAGCTACATGCACTTATGTGTCATATATATATACGGACATATGTATATTTACCCATTTACCCATTGTGGTATCCCTTATGAGGGAATGTTTCCTTTCTGTCTAAAGATGTAGACATTGTTTAATGGTGATGAAATTGGACAAATAAAAATGATGTGGATAATTAAGGACGAAGATGATTCCTAATGAATAACGTCATAAATAATTATTAATAATAATAATAATTGGGTAGTCTTAGGTAGTAGACAAATATTAGCTAGAATGAGAAATGGTGTAACCAATTATTAAATGAGAATAATAATTTGGTAATCTAAGAAAATGACACTTATAATATAATAGAATAGACGACAGAAAATATGAATTGAATTATTAAATGATTTGAAGAACTAGGCGAGGGTCATAGGTTATGAAATGTAAGGAACTGCACTTAGTTTATGTATCTTGAGAATTTTATATTATAAAATCTTTTTTCGGATAGGCGTGTCAGATACGAGGAACCACTTATAGTTAGTGCATTATGTAAATGGTTTGTTCTTTACTTGGATGGTTAAATAATGAAAGTTTACTATTGATATTCATTTTGGAGACGAGTAGGACTGCTTCTAGATGAGAGGTGAGGTACTCGTTACATGTGAGCGTCGATGGGGAGACGTGAAGTATGAGATAGTAATAAATTGCATATTTATTGGTGAAGAATTCTTGAACACCTCGGGCTCTGACCCAAATTATAAATGTTTTCCTCCCAGATATTCTTAATGATAGGTAAAGCAAGACTAACAATGGATCAGGCTTGCAGTTGCATTAGATGTAGTGAATTCAGCTCCATTGACTCTAGTATAGGTTGTGCTTCAGTCTCTTTGTCATTTTATTTCATTCTGAGAAATTATACGGGCATAAGCCCAAGTGTTTATTTATGCTAGTTGTATTTGGTTTTACATTATGGACATTATATGATGACTCGGTTTCTATTATTTATGTAAAAGAAATTGTATTCAGTGTTTTTTTATGGATTTTAATATAAAATGAAAGAAGTTTTTATTCCTTCAGTGCTGAGAATGGTATAAATTGTTGATAATTCCCATCTTCGGCATATCGTGTTTGACCAGCCTTTATATGAGAAAATGGGGGTTGTTACAGTTGGTATCAGAGCACGGTTGTAGTGTCCTTAGGATCTATTTCTCAGTTTTTCACGTTGTGCATTGCGTCCTTTAATGTAGAGCCCTATGATTATGAATCATCGTATTCTTTGCAATTGGTTACTACCCGTTCGGGCAAAGGGTTGGATTTGGAGAAAGAACCATCGAAACCTTAGTATGGTTTACTTGTTAGAATTGCAAGAAGATGGGAAATCTGGTGCCTAGTAATTTATGGAAGACATATAGAGAATTGGAGGACATGGTAATATACACTAAGGCATTAATATACGTTAGTTTGTGTAAACTATGCCCCATAACAATATGAACATCGAATTATAGATGAAATTATTTGGGAAAGAGAGACTAGTGATAGTATATGTGGTAAATAAGGTATTCTTTTTCCTACTTTGGAGTATGTGGAAGATATTTCTTTTATGTAATACCCCGTACTTTTGACTATATTTATTTTTGGGATTAATTAATTAAATGCGTATTAATTGAAAATTAATTCGGTTTAAAAATACTAACGAGATGCGAGTTGGTATTTGATTATGTGCATACATGTTTTATATGAATATTGAATTATGAAAAATTTATCGTGAGATTTATATACGGCAATTTGGGAATTTTGTTGAGACGCGTGTGACCGCCGCGTCATGGTATATTATGTTAATTATAAAAGTGATTTTTATTTCTATTATCCGTATGGTCGTTTTGAGTGCGCCACCGCGTCCGAAAGGGTCGAGATAGTCCGAAAACACTAGCCGGGGGTGTAGGTTGGATTTCGGGGTATTTTTAGGCCATACCGGCAACTTAAAGGGTATTTTGGTAATTTTGTATTTTGAGGAATTAATAATGACGAAAATTAGGAGTCTTAATCTGATGTGGATTTAACCCACTAAACCCACTAAACAACCCATATTAACCCATTAAGCTACGGAGGTTATCATTTAGGTTTCCAACTTTCCCAAAGAAAACCCTAGCCACCATAGCCACCTTTGGAGAAGAAGCTTGGTGAAAGAGAGAGAGAGGGAATTCTGCAGAAAACTCCATCAAACCAACATCTAAATCAGAAATCGAATCAAGGCAAGTGATTTAAATTACATTCTTTATGCAGTGAATGCTTCTTCCATGTTAGAAATTTTGATAATATATCTTAATTAAGAGTTAAAGGAAAACCCATGAAATTGGAAGTTATTAGCTTTTGGGTATAGGTTTGCATGTAGAAACATTGCTTGAAGATTTAATTCAGAGATTTCATTTTTATGTAGTGTAAAAACGGATTAAATTCTGGGATTTGATGATGATAAAAAAATCTAGGGTTCATGTTCTTGAAAAATTGGGAAAAGTATAGAATCTTGTGATTTAATGATGTTTAGGATGCATTAATGCCTTAAAAGATGTTAGTATATGACCTTAGCATGTTTTAGGATGATTAGAGGACTTAAAACATTGATGGAACGAACTTTGGAGAAGATTTGAGGAGTAAGAATGGTGAAAAACGAAATTTAGAGAAATCTGGGACGAAACTGGTAGGTCGTTAGAAGCCCCTGCCCAGGTCGTTCGAACGAACTCGTTCGAACGAGCTTCTAACGAATTGAACAGTCGCTTCTAACAAAAGGGAACTTCGTTCGATAATCTCGTTCGAACGAGATATCGTTAGAAGGTACAGTTCGTTCGAACAAACTGGATCTCGTTCGAACAGCCTCGTTCGAACGAGACTTCTAACGAGCTGACAGTGGAATCTCGTTCGAACAGCCTCGTTCGAACGAGACTTCTAACGAGTTGACAGTTTAGGCCTTTTTGGCCTGTTTCGATTTTTGGAGTCCCGTAAACTTGTTCGAGGATAGAGTTAACATCCCTTTGATGATGTATTGATAGATTTGGGACTTTTGGGTTATTATGAGGAGTAAATTGTATACGAGTGATTTAAATCAATGAACCGTTTGGGTTGAGACGTGAGTATCTACTACGAAGTGAGAATAATTTAGGGCGCGTATGATTATAAACCAAAATCGTATAAAGTGTGTAAATTTTATATTGGTACTAGAATGAGAATAGTACTACAATTAAACTATGAGATTACTAAGACGTGTGTTTACTTAGTATTGGTATATAAATTGTGTGTATGACATACCTACCATACTTGCTATCACGGGAGGTTTGCGTTCGCTTAGGGCCCTCTAATCCTTGTGTTGCCCGGATTTAGACTGGTTACCTTGATGAACATAGGTCATAGAAAGACTTATTGGGATATTAATAAGTCCGCTGATCGTGGGAGCGTAGGTATGTGCGTGACCCATGTGATGTGACTGTGTTCGCCTCCATTATTTGTGATGTTGTTATCTGTGAACTATTCCTGAGAGATTCGGAATATGTAATCCTTATGTACGTGATGTACCGGGATGGATAGCAGAGTATGTGTGCACCACAGCTTAGTTCTCGGGGTGCTTGTATTGTATATTTATAATGTGAATAATATACACTTAATTAATGGGAACCTTCATGTTAATGTTGTGAATATAATTACGGTATTGTTTCGAGAAACATAACGTGTTAGCTGATAGTGAAATATATTGCATATTGAGCATCTGAGTTTACATTAAACCCCTATTTAATTACGAGCGTTATTATGTAATAGAAACGAGTAATATGGGTAGGACCTATGATAGTCTAGCTAGATATGATGTCACTTAGCTAGTGGTTTGTGTCGTTGTAGATGGGTACTTACGTTAGGAGTGCACAGTTAGACGAGAGGTGAGAATATCATGTGAGTGCACGTCCTAACATGTACTTTGCATTTAATGTTTTAAATGTTTTTAAAGCACTTGCAGGTTTTTTTTTAAATATAAATCCACATTCGGGCTCTGACCCGTTTGCTTTCAAATCTACTTTTCTTGTAAAACCATTTTAGGTGCCCAGCCACAAGGACACCATGCATAGGATACTCATTCTGGTGACGAGTTGTAGCTGTTTGTGGAAGCTACAGGGATTTGCTTGTAGACGCCTCTATCACTTGGATTACAGATTCATTATCTATCAGTTGTAGGGCATGTTGCCCAATTCTATTAGAGTTGCATTTCCATTACAGTTTTCAGACTTTGGCATGTATTGTTTTAGTATTCGTTTACTTATTTCAGTTGTGGGATTGTAGTGAGGAGTTTTTCCTCCAGACTTTATTTACATTGCGTGATGGTTATTCTATTTACTTCATTATGGTGAATGGTGTTATTATTCTTTATTACACTTGTTGCATGTTAATCAGACTTAAATTAAAATTTGGCACTTACTTTTTAAATACTAGGTGGTTAGTAATCGTTAAAATGATTTCGACAGTGATGCTATTAACTGGACCAACTTGGCATTTTGAATTAATTTAATAAAGGAGTAGCTACCCGGTATTTAATTAGTCGGGGTGTCACAAGTGGTATCAGAGCATCAGGTTCTAGTGTCCTTTAGGATCTGACGGCTTATTATGTTTCCGCTAAGTTTCTCTGATATAGAGCCCTATATTTTAGGACTGTTGTACTCTTTTGTGTATGCTTCGTTCTTCAGCTATATTGAGTTTATAACTGCGAACTTATAAACTTCATTCTTATTTCAGATGCCTCCACGACGTGCACGACGAGTTCCCAGGGATGCAACGCCCGAACCCCATCCCGCTCCAGTTCAGGGCATGATGAACGCCGCTGAGGTTGCAGCTATAGTAGCCCAAGCGGTAAATGCCGCAATTGCCGTTGTTCAGCAGGCACCACCTCAGGCGCTGGTTGCCGTGCCAGTACAGGAAAATGCATTCCCGTCTGCTTGGGAGCGTGTACGTGACGCTTTTCAGAAAGCGCATCCGCCAGAGTTTACAGGTAGCTCAGATGTGGTAGTCTCGAGCCAGTGGAGGAAGGATATGCAGAGGCACTTAAGGATGTATGAGTGCACGGATGTTCAGAAGCAGGTGCTAGCTACTTTCAAGCTAGTTGGATTTGCGCTACAGTGGTGGGAGTCTATTACCACCATGGAGGAGAGGGATACTCTCACTATTCAGGACTTCTGGGTGCGGTTTGACCGCAAGTACTTTCCGTCGGCTGTTCACACGGAAATGAGGAGGAAATTGATGTGTCTGAAGCAAGAGGGTAAGACTGTGGCCGAGTATGAGGCCGAGTTCACGAATCTGTTGAATATCGTTCCAGATGAGATACCAATAGAGAAGAAAAAAATTAAGAAGTTCACGGACGGGTTGACATGGAGGATCCGTCAGCATCTGTTAGGGAACCTTTCGTTGGCCACGTATTCTGATGTGGTTAACGCTACTTTGTTACACTGCCAGGACCACCGCTTTCATATGGCTGAGGGCAAGAGGTCAGGAGAGTCTAGCCATCAGGGCAGGACTGAAGGACATGGTGCCGGTGGGGCACAATCTGTTCAGGGGCAGAGACAGGGTGAGCAGGGTTCTCAACAGGGGGATCAGAAGAGGTTCCGATCAGGGAACTACAGACAGGGACAGGGAGGTTTTCGTCAGGGCCATCAGGGTCCAAACGGCCATCAGGGCCAACAGGGGCAGAATGGGCAGCAGTTTCACCAGGGTCAGCAGGGCCAAGGGAGGAACGGTAACGTCCACCAGGGCCGGGGACAGCAGGGGCAGAGAGGAGGGAACTTCCCAGGGAAGTGTTTTGTTTGTGGCAAGACTAGCCATAAGCGACAGGATTGTCCTGATAGGGGAAGGGCCCCACAGCAGCAGCAGCAGGGTGCTTGCCAGGAGCCACAGAGTCCTATATTTCCCACCGCTCTCCCCGCACCGCCACAGATGGCAGCATTGCCACCCATTCCAGCAGTCCCAATCTAGCAGGGGCAGCTACAGTATGGACGTGTCTACGACGTCCACCAGGCTGCAGTTCCACAGGCACCGCCTGCGATTGAGGGTACGTTTCCTATCCATGGCACTATGGGTCAGGTATTGTTTGATACGGGGGCTACACACTGTTTTATAGCTACACACTTCGCGAAAGCTTTAGGATTGTTAGCTACGGCAGAGAGCACAGTGACGTGTGTTGACTCACCATTGGGGAGTGGGTCACTTATTTTCTTTATATGCCGGGGAGTGGGGGTAGAGATTGGTGGTTTGGTATTACCTGCAGACATGTTGGTATTAGATATGCATGTTCACGATGTGATTATCGGTATGGATTGGCTCGTAGCTTATAGGGCTATGATTGATTGCTTCAGCGGGAGCATTATTTTTGCCATTCCGGGGCAAGAGATGTTTGTAGTGGCGATGCCTCGCCCAGAGGGAGGATCGACCGCTCATCTGTATTACATTGAGGAGGATACCTCTAAGGAGGTAGTGATTCCTTTAGATTCTATCCCAGTAGTCTGGGAGTATTCGGATGTGTTTCAGGAGATACCAGGCTTACCCCCCAGTCGAGAGATAGACTTTGTTATAGATTTGCTACTGGGTACGAGACCTATAGCACGCGCACCGTACCGCATGGCTCCAGCTGAGATGAGGGAGTTACGGGATCAGATAGAGCAGATGTTAGGTCAGGGCTTTATTCATAGGAGTACCTCGCCTTGGGGCGCTCCAGTTTTGTTTGTGAAGAAGATGGACGGTTCACTGACATTGTGTGTGGACTACCGAGAGTTGAATAAGGTCACGATACGGAATAAGTATCCGTTACCTCGAATCGATGACTTATTCGACCAGTTGAGAGGAGCTTCTTTCTTCTCAAAGATTGATTTGAGATCGGGATACCATCAGTTGCGTATCAGGGAGGAGGATGTCTCGAAGACTGCGTTCTTATCGAGATATGGTTCTTACGAGTTTCGGGTTATGACATTTGGTTTGACCAATGCTCCAGCAGTGTTTATGGACTTAATGAACAGAGTGTTCAGGGATTTCTTAGACCAGTTTGTCATTGTCTTCATTGATGATATTCTGGTTTACTCCCAGACAGAGGAGGAGCACGCCGAGCATTTGAGGCAAGTTTTGCAGACACTTCATCAGAACGAGTTGTATGCAAAATATGAGAAGTGCGGGTTTTGGTTGAAGGAGGTCCAATTTTTGGGACACATTATTTCCGACCAGGGGATATCTGTTGATCCGGGGAAAGTATCCGCGGTAAGGGAGTGGGGACAACCCATGACACCAACGGAGATTCGTAGTTTCTTGGGTCTAGCAGGATACTACAGGAGGTTTATTCGGGGTTTCTCGGAGATAGCAGGTCCTTTGACACATCTGACTCGTAAGGATGTGCCATACATCTGGAGTGATGCCTGTCAGTTGGCATTCGATGAATTGAAGGACAAATTGACCTCAGCACCTGTGTTAGCATTGCCGAGACCGGGAGTTGAGTATTTGGTTTATACCGATGCGTCTTTGCAAGGGCTTGGAGGTGTATTGCAGCAGGAGAGACAGGCCATAGCTTATGCTTCCCGTAAGCTTAAGCCTCATGAGAAGAATTACCCCACGCATGATCTGGAGTTGGCGACAGTGGTATTTGCCCTACGGATTTGGAGGCACTATCTTTTGGGGGAGAAATTCCAACTGTTCACGGACCACAAGTCCCTACAGTATCTGTTCACGCAGAAGGAGTTGAATATGCGGCAGCGTAGGTGGCTTGAGTTTGTGAAGGACTACCAGTTCGACATCCAGTATCACCCGGGAAAGGCTAACGTGGTAGCAGAAGCGTTGAGCCGTAGGCCAGCAGATGAGGTGGCAGAGGTGTGGAAGGCTAAGTGGAAGGAATTGGGACACCAGGATGCAGTGGCCCGATCTTTCATGTCTATGATGACCATTACACCGCAGATTGTCACGAAGGTAGTACGGGCACAGGCTAATGACTCGTTCTGTCAGGAGCAGATAGTTCGATTACTAGCAGAGGGGGCCGAGTCCTATACCGTTAGCTCAGACGGGGGATTACGCTTCAATGGGAGATTGGTGGTTCCGAAAGGGGAGGAATTGCGACACGATGTGATGGCAGAGTCGCACGGCTCACGGTTCGCGGTACATCCCGGAGGGGACAAAATGTACCAAGACATGAGACGCCAGTATTGGTGGAGCGGTATGAAGAGAGATATCGCTGAGTTTGTTTCGAAATGCGCCACTTGTCAACTTGTAAAAGTGGATCATCAGAGACCGGCAGGATTGCTACAGCCATTGGAGGTCCCGGTGTGGATGTGGGAGAGCATATCCATGGACTTTATCACGGGGTTGCCTATGTCGCAGAGGGGTCACGACTCCGTTTGGGTAATTGTGGACAGGTTGTCCAAAGTCGCTCACTTTTTACCCGTAAGGACTGACTACACTACGGGACAGTATGCCCAGCTCTTCATTTCAGAGATGGTGAGACTTCACGGTGTACCCCTAAATATCGTGTCTGACAGAGACAAGATATTTGTTTCGAGATTTTGGGAGAGTTTCCAGGAGGCCATGGGCACGAAATTGCGGTTGAGTACGACTTATCATCCGTAGACTGATGGGCAGACCGAGCGCACAAATCAGATGTTGGAGGACATGCTACGCATGTGCATTATTGACTTCGGGGGTGGATGGGAGCAGTACCTTCCACTGGTGGAGTTTGCTTACAACAACTCCTATCAGTTCACTATTGGCATGGCTCCGTTTGAGGCATTGTACGGTAGACCTTGTCGTTCCCCAGCATGTTGGTTAGAGGTGGGGACAACAAACTACTTGGACCGAAAGTGATTCAGGATACTTCGGCAAGGATTGAGTTGTTTCGGAGTCGCATTCGGGTAGCTTAAGACAGACAGAAGAGTTATGCTGATGCAAAGAGATTTTTCAGGGAGTTCCAAGTAGGGGACCAGGTTTTGCTCAGGGTATCTCCTATGAAGGGGATTATGCGTTTCGGGAAGAAAGGGAAGTTGGCACCAAGGTATGTGGGGTCGTTTCCTATTATTGAGCGGATCGGACCGGTTGCGTATAGACTCGGGTTACCGGAGCATTTGCATCGAATTCACGATGTGTTCCATATTTCCTCGCTGAGGAAATACCTTAGAGATAATTTGGCTCATTCTCACATTGCTGTGGAGGACATCGATCTCCAGCCGGATAGCTCCTACGAGGAGGGGCCGATTACTATTTTGGACCGAAGCGAGAGGAAACTGCGGTCAAAGATAGTACCGTTAGTGCGTGTTCAGTGGCGACATCACAATGTCGAGGAGTCCACATGGGAGCGTGAGGATGAAATGCGCGAACGTTATCCAGAGTTATTTTTAGCAGGTACTTTCTAGTTTCGAATTTCGGGACGAAATTCAGTTATTAGGGGGGAAGTATGTAATACCCCGTACTTTTGGCTATATTTATTTTTGGGATTAATTAATTAAATGCGTATTAATTAGAAATTAATCCGGGTTAAAAATACTAACGAGATGCGAGTTGGTATTTTATTATGTGCATACATGTTTTATATGAATATTGAATTATGAAAAATTTGTCATGAGATTTATATACGGCAATTTGGGAATTTTGTTCAGACGCGTGTGACCGTCGCGTCATGGTATATTATGTTAATTATAATAGTGATTTTTATTTCTATTATCCGTATGGTCATTTTGAGTGCGCAACGCGTTCGGAAGGGTCGAGATAGTCAGAAAACACTAGCCGGGGGTGTAGGTTGGATTCCGGGGTATTTTTAGGCCATACCGGCAACTTAAAGGGTATTTTGGTAATTTTGTATTTTGAGGAATTAATAATGACGAAAATTAGGAGTCTTAATCTGATGTGGATTTAACCCACTAAACCCACTAACCAACCCATATTAACCCATTAAGCTACGGAGGTTATCATTTAGGTTTCCAACTTTCCCAAAGAAAACCCTAGCCACCATAGCCACCTTTGGAGAAGAAGCTTGGAGAAAGAGAGAGAGAGGGAATTCTGCAGAAAACTCCATCAAACCAGCATCTAAATCAGAAATCGAATCAAGGCAAGTGATTTAAATTACATTCTTTATGCAGTGAATGCTTCTTCCATGTTAGAAATTTTGATAATCTATCTTAATTAAGAGTTAAAGGAAAACCCATGAAATTGGAAGTTATTAGCTTAATTTTGGGTATAGGTTTGCATGTAGAAACATTGCTTGAAGATTGAATTCAGAGATTTCATTTTTATGTAGTGTAAAAACGGATTAAATTCTGGGATTTGATGATGATAAAAAAATCTAGGGTTCATGTTCTTGAAAAATTGGGAAAAGTATAGAATCTTGTGATTTAATGATGTTTAGGATGCATTAATGCCTTAAAAGATGTTAGTATATGACCTTAGCATGTTTTAGGATGATTAGAGGACTTAAAACATTGTTGGAACGAACTTTGGAGAAGATTTGAGGAGTAAGATGTAATACCCCGTACTTTTGACTATATTTATTTTTGGGATTAATTAATTAAATGCGTATTAATTGATAATTAATCCGGGTTTTAAATACTAATGAGATGCGAATTGGTATTTGATTATGTGCATATATGATTATATATGTATTTGGTATTATAAAATTAGTCGTGAGATTTATATACGGCAATTTGGAAATTTTGTTGAGACGCGTGGGACCGCCGCGTCACGTTGTAATATTTTGATGATAAAAGTGAATTTAAAATCTATAATCCGTATGGTCGTTTTGAGTGCGCCAACGCGTCCGGAAGGGTCGAGATAGTCAGAAAACACTAGCCGGGGGTATAGTTTGGGTCCCGGGGTATTTTTAGGCCATACCGGTAACTTAAAGGGTATTTTGGTAATTTTACATTTTGAGGAATTAAAAGTGACGAAAATTTGGTTAATTAAATCTGATGTGGATTTGACCCACTAAGCCCATGACCAACCCATATTAACCTAGAAGGCTACGTAGATTGTCATTTAGGTTTTCTAAGTTTTCCCAAATCAAACCCTAGCCACCTTAAGCCACCATTAGAGAGGAAGCTTGGAGAGAAGAAATTCTGCAGAAATTCTTCATCAAATCAACACCAAATCCGGAATCAAACCAAGGCAAGTGATTTAAATTACATTCCTTATGCAGTGAATGCTTTTTCCATGTTAGAAACATTGTTAATCAATCTTATATAAGAGTTAAAAGAAAACCCATGAAGTTAGAAGATTGTTGTTAATTTTGGGATAGGTTTGCATGTAGAAACATTGTTTGAAGATTTAATTCAGAGATTTCATATCTATGTGATGTATAAACGGATTAAAATCTGGGAAATTTTGATGAGAAGAACCTAGGGTTTATGTTCTTGAAGAAAATTGGAAATTTATGTAGAATTTGTGATTTAATGATGTTTAGAAGGTATTAAACCCCTTTAACGATGTTAGTATAGCACCTTGGCATGGTTGAGGATGATTAGAGAACTCAAAATATTGTTGGAACGAATTTTAGAAGAGGTTTGAGGAGTAAAAATGGATGAAAAAACGAATTGGGGAAATTCTGGGCCGAAACTGGTAGCTCGTTAGAAGCAGCCCCCAGGTCGTTCGAACGAACTCGTTCGAATGAACTTCTAACGAGTTGACCAGTCGTTACTAACGAGTGGGGATTTCGTTCGATATCTCGTTCGAACGAGATATCGTTAGAAGGGACAGTTCGTTCGAACGAACTGGATCTCGTTCGAACAGCCTCGTTCGAACGAGACTTCTAACGACCTGATAGTCCAAACTCGTTCGAAGTCTCGTTCGAACGAGACTTCTAACGAGTTGACAGTTTGGTCCTTTTTGGACTGTTTTGATTTTTGGAGTCCCGGAAACTGGTTCGAGGGTAGAGTTAACATTCTTTGATGATGTAAGGATAGATTTAGTAGTTTTGGATTATTGAGAGGAGTAAATTATATACGAGAGTTATATCCAATAAACCATTTGGGTTAAGACGTGAGTGTCTACTACGATGTGAGGATGAATTATAGCGCGTATAATTACAAACCGTAATACTACGAATTGTGATAATTATAGTTAGTACGAGAGTGCAATATGTACTACGATTAAAATACGGTATTACTAAGATGTGTGTTTACTTAGTATTGTTATATGGATTGTGTGTATGACATACCTACCATACTTGCTATCACGGGAGGTTACATTCGCTTAGGACCCTCTAATCCTTGTGTGCCTACGGGGGGAATATAGATCGGTACCTTGATGAACATAGGTCATAGAAGGACTTATTGTGATATTAATAAGTCTGCATGATCATGGGAGCGTAGGTATGTGCGTGACCCATGTGATGGTGACTGTGTTCGCCTCCACTATTTGTGATTTGTGTTATTTGAACTATTCTTGAGAGATTCGGAATATGTGATCCTTATGTACGTGATGTACCGGGATGGATAGCAGAGTATGTGTGCACCATAGCTTAGATTGCGGGGTGCTTGTATCGTATATTTATGATGTGAATAATATACATTTAATTAATGGGAATCCTCATGTTAATGTTGTAAATGTATTACGGTATTGTTTCGAGATATATAAGGAGTTAACTGATACTTATATATATGGCATATTTAGTAACTGAGTTTATGTTAAATCCCTATTTAATTACGAGCGTTATTATGTTATGGAACCAAGCATTATGGGTAGGACCTTTGGCAATCTAGCTAGTTATGATGTCACTAGGCTAGTAGTATGGGTCGTTATAGATGGGTACTTGCATTAGGAGTGCACAGTTAGACGAGAGGTGAGAATATTATGTGAGCGCACGTCCTAACATGTACTTTGCATTTAATGTTTTAAATGTTTTAAAGCACTTGCAGGTTTTTATAATATAACTCCACATTCGGGCTCTGACCCGTTTGCTTTTCAAATCTCTTTTCTTTGTAAAACCATTTTAGGTGCCCAGCCACAAGGACACCAAGCATAGGATACTCATTCAGGTGACGAGCTGTGGCTGCTTGTGGAAGCTACAGGGATTTGCATGTAGACGCTTCTATCTTTTGGATTCCAGAGTCACCATCTATCAGTTGTAGGGCATGTTGCCCATCTCTATTTAGAGCATCTTTTACATTTCAGTTTTCAGACTTTAGCATGTATTGTTTCAGTTTATTTATTTCAGTTATGGGATTGTAGTGAGGAGTTTTCCTCCAGACTTTATTTACTCTATTGTGATGGTTATTCGTTTTACTTCAGTATGGTGAATGGTGTTATTTATTTCTTCATTACACTTGTTGCATGTTAATCGGACTTTAATTAAAATTTGGCAACTTGCTTTTTAAATACTAGGTGGTTAGTAAAAATAAAATGTTTTCGACAGTGATGCTATTAACTGAGCCAACTTGGCATTTTGAATTAATTTTATAAAGGAGTAGCTACCTGGTATTTAATTAGTCGGGGTGTCACATAAGAATGGTGAAAAATGAAATTTAGAGAAATCTGGGACGAAACTGGTAGGTCGTTAGAAGCCCCTGCCCAGGTCGTTCGAACGAACTCGTTCGAACGAGCTTCTAACGAATTGAACAGTCGCTTCTAACGAAAGGGAACTTCGTTCGATAATCTCGTTCGGACAAGATATCGTTAGAAGGTACAGTTCGTTCGAACGAACTGGATCTCGTTCGAACAGCCTCGTTCGAACGAGACTTCTAACGAGCTGACAGTGGAATCTCGTTCGAACAGCCTCGTTCGAATGATACTTCTAACGAGTTGACAGTTTAGGCCTTTTTGGCCTGTTTCGATTTTTGGAGTCCCGTAAACTTGTTCGAGGATAGAGTTAACATCCCTTTGATGATGTATTGATAGATTTGGGACTTTTGGGTTATTATGAGGAGTAAATTGTATACGAGTGATTTAAATCAATGAACCGTTTGGGTTGAGACGTGAGTATCTACTACGAAGTGAGAATAATTTAGGGCGCGTATGATTATAAACCAAAATCGTATAAAGTGTGTAAATTTTATATTGGTACTAGAATGAGAATAGTACTACAATTAAACTATGAGATTACTAAGACGTGTGTTTACTTAGTATTGGTATATAAATTGTGTGTATGACATACCTACCATACTTGCTATCACGGGAGGTTTGCGTTCGCTTAGGGCCCTCTAATCCTTGTGTTGCCCGGATTTAGACTGGTTACCTTGATGAACATAGGTCATAGAAAGACTTATTGGGATATTAATAAGTCCGCTGATCGTGGGAGCGTAGGTATGTGCGTGACCCATGTGATGTGACTGTGTTCGCCTCCATTATTTGTGATGTTGTTATCTGTGAACTATTCCTGAGAGATTCGGAATATGTAATCCTTATGTACGTGATGTACCGGGATGGATAGCAGAGTATGTGTGCACCACAGCTTAGTTCTCGGGGTGCTTGTATTGTATATTTATAATGTGAATAATATACACTTAATTAATGGGAACCTTCATGTTAATGTTGTGAATATAATTACGGTATTGTTTCGAGAAACATAACGTGTTAGCTGATAGTGAAATATATTGCATATTGAGCATCTGAGTTTACGTTAAACCCCTATTTAATTACGAGCGTTATTATGTAATAGAAACGAGTAATATGGGTAGGACCTATGATAGTCTCTTAGCTAGTGGTTTGTGTCGTTGTAGATGGGTACTTACGTTAGGAGTGCACAGTTAGACGAGAGGTGAGAATATCATGTGAGTGCACGTCCTAACATGTACTTTGCATTTAATGTTTTAAATGTTTTTAAAGCACTTGCAGGTGTTTTTTTTTAAATATAACTCCACATTCGGGCTCTGACCCGTTTGCTTTCAAATCTACTTTTCTTGTAAAACCATTTTAGGTGCCCAGCCACAAGGACACCATGCATAGGATACTCATTCTGGTGACGAGTTGTAGCTGTTTGTGGAAGCTACAGGGATTTGCTTGTAGACGCCTCTATCACTTGGATTCCAGATTCATTATCTATCAGTTGTAGGGCATGTTGCCCAATTCTATTAGAGTTGCATTTCCATTACATTTTTCAGACTTTGGCATGTATTGTTTTAGTATTCGTTTACATATTTCAGTTGTGGGATTGTAGTGAGGAGTTTTTCCTCCAGACTTTATTTATATTGCGTAATGGTTATTCTATTTACTTCATTATGGTGAATGGTGTTATTATTCTTTATTACACTTGTTGCATGTTAATCAGACTTAAATTAAAATTTGGCACTTACTTTTTAAATACTAGGTGGTTAGTAATCGTTAAAATGATTTCGATAGTGATGCTATTAACTGGACCAACTTGGCATTTTGAATTAATTTAATAAAGGAGTAGCTACCCGGTATTTAATTAGTCGGGGTGTCACATTTTAATATTGGGACTTAATGTTCACTTGGGTTTTATTAATACCTTGAATAAGATAGACTTTGTTTTGGTGAGAATATTGTACATTGACAGACGTGGGTGAGGAGGAATATTACTTCGTTGGTGTATGGATACACATATATGGATACTAGAAGATCTATGTTTATTTTAAGCTTATTTGTTAGCTATTTCGAAGTAGGATATTTTTCTTGAGAATAGAATTATAATTACTTAGGATATGTTAATTTATGTGGATTGTTATGAGTTGTGATCATGTCTGAAAGACAAGATCGGTTAGAATTGGTGTTCGCCGTAGCCGTGAGGATTATTATGAGAATTTTTTTATGGTTGAGCCTAGTTTTGAAATAATAAATTTTAATGGGAAATTAAGTCATGAAAGAACCTTTAGGAAGTTGAGAATGCTTCGGGAAGCAACATGTGAGTATGATTTAAAAGTTTTCAATAACTCAAGGAGGTAAATACGTGTGAATAAACTCAAATTTTTGGAGTAAATTGGGCAATGCTCTGTATGGCAACGTTGTTATTAGAAGTGATAATAGTGGACCTGATTATAGTGGATATACATTTGGAGACTTAAAAGTGACTAAGTGATTTATAGAGTATATTCGGGCAGAGAATATCTTACCTAGATTGTGGTGATTATGATATCAAGCATGGTAGGGCGGTTGACTCTAATGAAGTTTAATACAACTCTTATAACAGGATAAGTGGTTGGTTTGAAAAATAGAAAATATTGAAATTTGTATGATTAGCACAAATGGTTATTTTTATTTTCCTTTGCCTTGGGCCAAATGGACCTCGATAACTGACTAAGCTGGGAAGTAGTGTATCGGGAGGGAGGGTTCCTTGTTTGGATTTCGCTTGCGATACGTCCCACGCATGAAATTGACAAAAGTCGGGAGTTGAGGGAAGTCAGATACTAGGATAGTTATTTTATGTACGCATGTGGTGGTATGCTTGTGGTATGGATATTTTTGGTATTAATGGTACATATTAGATGTATATGTGGAATTCATATTTGTTAATGGTGCATGTGTGCATATATGTAATGTGAATTATATGGCCACCTCAGTGATGTTATGATAGGTATAGATGGGCCTTTTTATTTATCTCATAGGATATGACTATGGACTAATTGGGTATAAATATAATTTCATCGGTGCAAATGAAAAATGACTTTACGCTATCTTGAATTCCGATGACGGAATTCCATTGTAAGGGGGGGAGAATGTAATGCCCCGTATATTTTTAGAATAAAATAAAGATTTAATAAGGATTAAATTAATTCAGTGAAATTAATTAGTTTGGGATTTCGAGTAATTAACCCCAATATTATTTATAAAGTTTATAATTGGACTTTAATGATTTGGAATAAATCAAACGGGATTTATTTATTTTTATAAAAATTATTTGGGTGTGTCATGACACAATTAAATATATTTTGGTGATAAAATATTTGGGGCGCACTTTGAGAGGTATTATGGGCTCGTTTGGGTATTTTAGACCATTAGAAATAGTCCCGGGGTACATATATATATATATATATATATATATATATATGAGAGTTGGGTAGTTATCAGACTAGTTAGATTTTGTATTTGAGCCCATTTGGGGGTCCAAAGTTGGGGCCTAAAGCCTAACTCAGGAATTGAGAATAATATAAGATTTGAGGTAAGAGAAATAAACCCCCCACTCCTATCAAAACTAACCCTAGCAGCCCTACTTTAAGAGAGAGAGGAAGAGGAAAGGGTTTCTAGGACATTCACCACCACCTGGCACCACCGTTGTCGCTGGAATTGAGAGAGCACAAGGAGGAGCAACCTCCACCACCAAAATACTGAAATTAGACCGTCATCATCTACGACAAGTGTTTATACTTTCATAAATTGATTAGTTATAATGTCCATGCTAGTCTAGAATTATCTCTGCAATGAAAACATGTTATGTTGGGTGATTTCATGGGATTTAATTATGGTTTTGATTGGGAATCGTATTAGAATTAAACCACCTGGGATTATATTTCAAAATTTTATTTTTTAGACACATAAATATGGAATGTTATTGTGTTCTTAGTTTAAGAACATGAATCTTGAATAGCTTAGGGTTTAATTGATGAACATAAGATGACAATCTACTAGAATTTTTTGTTTTACTTTAAACATATGCAATTTTAATTGTACTTAGAATTAGATTGCGATCCATAGTTTCGGGAATGGGATAGGTCTTAGATTTCCATTGATATTTGAATGAGGTTATTTGGAGTTCTGTTGAGGGAGTAATTGACTTTTTACTATAGGGCGTCTAATTTGTGATCATATTAATCTGCTAGAAATTTTTACGTTAATTTAAACGTATGCAATTTTAATTGTACTTAAAATCAAATTATGATCCATAGATGCCTGAAAAGATCTAGGTCTTAGCTTTACAATAAAATTAGAATGAGGTCATTTGGGCTTATGTAGAGGGAGAAATCGCAATTTTATTGCAAGGTATTTAATCTGCCAAAAAATTTATGACCCGATTCGATCGCTCAGAAAATGGTAATTTGGTTAGTTTAGGTGTAAAACTTTACATAAATTATTGGAACCATTGATTGAGTAGTTTAGGATTATGGAAAAATTAATTGAATAACCTTAGTATATTATTTAGATATAGGGGTAGTCGAGGAGTCGAAATTATAGACTATAACCTATCAAAAATTATTGAATGTATTAGCGTATGGGAATAAAATGGGGATACGTAGAGAATTGAGATGGAGACGATATTTCAATTAGTAGAATAATTTGAAATTAAGTACTAAAATTATAAAAGAGATGATTATAACTCTCCGAATAGCGAGTGATATTCGTAATAAAGGGAATACAAATAAAGTGTGAAATAGTAGTACGTTGAATAATTGAGATATATACGGGATGTAATATATGAATATACATGGGTTGTGTGAATGCCGGTTATGTATAATTTTTATGTATATAAGAACACCTACGCTGCCTTTTATCACGGGAGGTCACGCACAGTGGGCGATCCTACCTTGGCGATGCTAGGAGGGTCTGGATGTGTGCCCAAGAATATAAAAACTTAGGGTTAACCGTTTTTTGAGTGTACGATAGTGTGACAATCGTTTTGGTGCATTAGGTATGTGTGTAGCCCAAAATCTTGGGAATATGTTCGCCTTCATTATGTGTATATTTGAATTATGGTTCGAGGGTGCTTTCGAACCAGTAGTCCTTGATTTGATGCATGCAATACATCGACTCGATAGCAGAGTATGTATGCATCGTAGTGCTCATCCTAGGGATGGTGTAGTTGCATACATATATAATGTGATATATATATATATATATATATATATATATATATATATATATATATATATATATATATATATATATATGTATGATTTGTTCTACTCTTGTGTGGTAGTAGAAGATATAGGTAATGTATATCTAAAGTGACCTAATTAAAAGAAACTTAAATAATTGTTTAGTAATAATATTCGGTTAAGGATTGTGGTTTTATGGTAGCGTGTCGTTTGGGCGACATGGGTGGTCTAAGAGTATTAGTGGTTAGGTAGATGCTTATTGTTACTAGTTAGCAGGGTAGAATAACTGGTGGGTTTAGTAGGACACATTAGGTGTGCACTATAGTTAAGAGGTGAGGAACTCAAGGGAGCGTACGTGAAGCTTACGTGTATATAATAACTGTTCTTACTTCATTTCAAAATCTTGAAAATACCATTCAAATGTTTTGGGCCCTGATCTATATCAAATTGGTGCATTAAGGCACCTGAAAAGAACAATCAGGTATGCGTAGTTGCAACTAATGTGGAGGCTTGTAGTATTTTTTGAGTAGCTGATTCTATTATTGATATTCTAGATTAGGTTCTCTATTCCAGTATTGGTTCGTCATATTGCCCATTTTATTTAGACTTACGTACTTCAGACTATTTCAGATGCTGGATTGGATGCATTAGACTTTTACCCGCTGGTTTATTCTGGGACTTTTTTTTATCTCAGCTTCACATTTTACATTGTGGTTCATGTATATCATTCATTATGTATGGGTTTGTTATTGATTGATTCATATTGTTTCACGTTAATAAAAGACTAAAATTTGACACTGCTTATTAAATTTATAGGTGGATAGTGATTAATTGAATTTCGAAAGTGATGCCAAGAATTAGCCATATGAGACTCTTGTTTGATTTTGGTAGGGGGATGGCCACCCATTAATTTAATAGGTGAGGTATCACATAATGTATCAGAGCATCAGGTTCTAGTTTCCTTAGGATCTGTGCGGCTTTTTACGTTTTAGCATAGCGTTCTTTGATTTAGAGCCTTATTATAGGTTTGTTGCTTTCATCCTTACATAAACACCTCTGCATTTCTGCTAATTATTTTGGCGGTGAGCTTATAAAAATTTCAATCTTGTTTAAGATGCCGCCAAAGAGAACCTTTTAGATAAGAGAGAATGCTGGGGAGAAAACCCCACAGGGAAACTATGGTGGCAGAGGTCACCTAATTGTGGCACACGCAGTTAATACTTCAACGATCGCAATGGCACAGAACTTTCCCCAGGTCCAACCTCAGCTGCAGGTGGCACTAGTCATTCAGACTGATCTATGCCCCCTTCAGCTTCAAAGCGACTAAAGGAAGTCTTTTAGAAGATCCATCCACCAGAGTTTCAGGACAGCTCGAATTTAGTAGTAACCGCCCAGTTAAAGAAGGATATTACCAGCCATCTTCACCTTGTGGAGTGCAGTGAGACACAAAAGCAGATACTAAATACTTTCAATCTTGTGAGTGAAGGTTTATAGTTGTGGAATTTTGTAACCACGGCATAGGAAAGGGATGTTATGGCCATCGACGAGTTTTGAGTGTTGTTTGACCTCAAGTTTTTTTCATCCTCTATATAGACAGAGATCTGACAGATGTTACTACATGTTTCTCAGGGAGACTGGATCGTGGCAGAGTACGAGGAGGAGTTCACTCATTTAGCTAATTTTATGAAGGACAAGGTGGACACTGAAGAGAAAAAGATGTTGAAGTTCATGGATGGACTTACCTGGAAAATCCGATAGCACTTATTGGGTAATCTGATGTTAAAGACTTATACTGAGATCGTCTATGTCACACTACTACACTTCTAGGATCACCGCTTCCATATAAAAGTAATCAAGAGAGTGAGAGAGACCGGTTAGAATGGGAAGGCATGTGGTAATGGTGCTAATGGGGCACAACAGCAACAAGTGAGCAGACAGTACAAACGGGATTTCCAACAGGGGGATCCGGCTAAGAGACTCAGATCAGGAGGTTTCGGACCTGACAGTGGTGATTTTAGGTAGGGCCAGTAGGGCTCTCATTCTCAACAGCAGTAGCAATATCCTGTTCTTTAAAGCCGCCGTGGCTAAGGGAATAACGGGGGGAGGCCAATAGGACCAGGACCAGGGTCAGAGGTAGGGAGATTTTTTTTTATCATTATTTCACTTATGGGGAGACAGGCCATTGGAGGAGGGATTTCCCAAAGTGAGATAGGGGAACTACAAGATAGTATCCTAGAGGTACAACCATTACAACAATTCTTGGGTGAGTTTTGATACGAGAATCACATTCAAGATCCCGCTTATCAGGCAAAGAAGTTAGCAATTAAAGGTAAAAAAAAAAATTATCCTTATGAGTATGGGGTAAGATTTTGGTGACATGGGTGTGTCACAAAATATGTTTATTAACACTAAAATTCATGGGTGAGTCAGGTTTAGTGGGTGCGTTGGTAATATCAGCCTTATTATTATGCATATAGTTACCGTTGCATAACGAGGCTCTTTGGTGCCTCCTGCAGGGGAGCGAGTAGGGACATTTGGAGGATATTTATATTGTGTTATATTTTTTCTCCTTTTGAGAGTTATAAGGATAGATCATATTGTTATCCTGGGTATGGCTGGTTAGCGGCGGTTAAGTGATAGTGGACGGTGGCTATCATGTTCGCTATTCCAGGGTAGGATGTGTTATTTTTGCGAGGTTTCACCTGAAAGTGGGTCGTGCCTGCACATATATTATATTGTAAAAGTGACTACAGAGAGTACAATTGTCTTGTTATATTTGATCCCGGTACGTAAGGAATTTTCCGATGTGATCCTGGGTATATGAGGTTTACCGTCGAGCGGTGAGACTTAACTCGTTATTGATTTAGCATTGAGGACATAGTGATAGTGCGAGTGCAGTGTTGTGTGACTCCTTTGGTGATTTAGGAGTTGCGGATTAGGCTTATACATCTGGGGAAAAGATTTTGGGTTTCTCATTTATGTGCTTTGGACCTACGGATCTCGATGAATGACAATGCTAAGTAATAGTGTATTAGGGGTTTTCTTGTTTGTATTTCGCTTGCAAGATGTCTCACTCATGAACCTTAGTGAGTGTCGAGAGTTGGGAGATGTGTGGTCATTAGGGCATGGACCAAGTTCTTTAGTTATTACACGTGTATGCAGATAAAACTGTGAGTTGAGAATTATTTTATGATTTGAAACCAGTGGAGTCGGGTAGTGTTGTGTAGGAAGCATTGTAGAATGTTGACATCACTAGTGGATCGGTGGGGTAATATCGAGGATAATTAAGTTGTGATTAGTAGGATAATTGAGTATACCCTTATTTTATAGTCACGTCAAGTATGTAAGGCCTAGTTTGACATAAATATGTTACGTTTGGTATAATTGTATAAATATACACTGGATATAAGGTGTATAAGCGCCCTGGGTATTTCGATTTTTAGAACCTCTCGTGATAAGACGACCAAATAATGAATATGTTTAACCATATGCCAAAGAGGCAGTTAGAAGTATACTTATGAAAGGAAGATGGACTGAACTTCGTTTGTGGAAGGAAATGGTTTGGTTATATACAGCAGGGAGTGCTATCACAACCGAGAAGGGTTGGAAGACTGTGAACGTACAGATGAGGGATTTTTCTGTCTAAGGGAGGATCCAACAGTTTTGGAATTTTTAGTGGAGTTGTGCTCAGGCAAGTTATGCGGATGCTTTACACATAAATGGGAGGATGGTTTTACCAAAAGGGGAAGACCTGCAAAGAGAAAAATTATGGAGCAGACGCATGCATTACAATTTTCTTTTTGGCATACCCCCGGATAGGGGAGTAATATGTATGAGAAGGGGTTGATCCTAGATGATTAACCAGAAATTTTGCAAAACTTTGGAATTTCAATGATGAGATGAGTAGGAAAACTGATGAAATCATTTATGGGTTATCAATATCACGTGAGGGTTAAAGTTTTAATTGAGTGATGGAATTCGTTGACCAAGATGGAAACTGTGGCAAATTTGTGGTGAGTTTCTTATCGAGCAGTGCACCACTTTTTTATGGAAAAAATGGGATGAGCTGACATATAGTGTAGCACAACGTTGTTGTAGATTAGAATGAGACAATGGGAATGAAGTTGCGTTTTGATCAAGGCGTATCGCCCAGAGCCTGACGAGTAGACGAAAAGGGTGACTAAGGTGTTGGAGAATGCGAATAATGTATATTACGGATTTTTTAGTTTAATCAGAAGTTACTTTGTGAAGAAGAGAAATATCGCAAGAGATACGTCGTAACTTACCAAAGATTTTGAAGTCTGACATGAGTGATCAAGTATAATTGCACATGCCTCCCGCGAAGGGAGTGATGTTATTTAGAAATGGGGGAGTTGGTACCTAGGGATGTTGGGATCTTTTCCTAGTAAAGAGAAGGGTATAGCAAGTAAAATATAGGTGAAGAGTACCGTTAGTGGAGGTGAAGCGGGAACAACTTAATTTTTATGTGGATGCTGTGCGAGAAAGTATCTGAAGCTATTAGTACCACACTTATCCGAATTTCAAGAACGAAATTCTTTTTGTAAGGGGGGGGTATGTAATACCCCGTAATTTTGAGTAATTTATATTGGGATTAATTAAATTAAAATTGGAAATCAATTCGGGTTAAAATAAATATTAATTAAAAGGATCAGAGTTAATATTTATGGATGTGAATTAAATTGAATACTACTTAGTGGTGAAGTAATAAAATATTTAGAATGCATTATATTTAGTATTGAGTAAGAAATACGACGATTTATGATAATTTAGTCGGGACGCGCATTTGAATTGTGTCGAGACTCAAAATATGAAATAACTTATATGTGATATATGTGTCATCTATGTAGTCATTTTCAGTGCACCGATGTGTCTAGATAGGTCGATATAGTCATAAAAGTATACGCATGAGTTGTGTTTGGGTCCTAGGGCATTTTTAGACCAACCCGACACCCTATAAGGGTATTTTGGTCTTTTGGTATTCTAGGGTTACAAGATTAACAAATTTGGGAAGACTATATCAGCTAATATATTGTATATTTTAGGGTTAGAGCAAGTGAAAAACAAGAAAGGCCATAGGAGAGGAAGAGGAAAGGTTTTCTAGGCCATTCACCACACCCTAGCACCACCGCTGCCATCGGAAATGGGAGGGGCACAAGGAGGAGCATCCTCCATCACCAAACTACTAAAATTAAACCTTCATCATATAAGAAAAGTGTTTAAAATTACATAAATTGAGTAGTTATAATGTCCATGCTAGTCTAGAATTATATCTACAATGAAAATATGTTATGTTGGGTGATTTCATGGGATTTATTTATGGTTTTGATTGGAAATCATATTAGCATTTAACCACCTGTTCAAAATTTGATTTTTAAGACACATAAAGATGGAATCTTTTTGGGTTCTTGGTTGAACAACATGAAATTTTAAACGTTACTTTAAACGTATGAAATTTTATTGTCAGCATAATAATCTGGCAGAATCTTTGACGTTACTTTAAACGTATGAAATTTTAACTGTACTTAGAATTATATTGCAAGCCATAGATTCCTATAAAAGTCTAGGTATTATCGTTCCAATGAGATTTTAATGAGGTCATTTGGACTTCTGTATAAGGAGAAATCACAAATTTACTATAAGGTGTTTAATCTGCCAGAAAATTTACGACCCGATTCGGTTGCTCAGAAAATGATAATTTAGGTAGTTTAGGTGTAAAACTTTAAATGACTTATTGGAACCATAACTTGAGTAGTTTTGGATTATGGAAAAATTAATAGAATACCAGTAGTACATAATTTAGATACAGGGGTGGTTGAGGAGTCAAAATTATAGAGTAGAACCTATCACAAATTACTGAATGTATTAGCGTACAGGATTCAAAAGGGGATACGTAGAGAATTAAGATAAACCCAAGATTTGGATTAGTGGAATAATGTGATATTAACTACTAAAATTATAGATATGATTAGAACACTTCGAATAGCGAAAGATATTTGTAATAAAGGGAATAAAAATAAGGTGTGAAATAATAGTGCGTTGAATAATTAAGATATATATAGGATGTACTATTTGAATATACATAGGTTGTGTGAATACCTGTTATATATGATTTTTATGTATATAAGCATAGCTACGATGCCTGCTATTATGAGAGGTCACGCACAGTGGGCGATCCCACTATAGCGATGCCATCAAGGTCTTGATGTGTGCTCGAGAAGATAGAACTTAGGGTTGATCACTATTTGAGTGTACGATAGTGTGACTGGTCGTTTGGGTGCATTATGTATGTGCATATCCTAATGGATTAGGAATAGGTTGGGCTCCATTATGTGTTTATTTGAATTATGATTCGAGTGTGATTTTGAACCGATAGTCCCTTATTTGATACTTGAGGTACATGGACTCGATAGCACAGTATGCATGCATTGCGATGCTCATTCCAGGGATGTTGTAGTCGTATATATAGATAGTGTGATATATGTATATATACTTGTGATTTGTTCTACTCTTGTATGGTAGTAGAAGATATAGATAGTGTATATGTAAAGTAACCTAAGTAAGAGAAACTTAAATAATTTCTCAGCAATAATATTCAGCTAATGATTATAGTTTTACGGTATCATATCGTTTAGGTGATAGGGGTGGGCTAAGAGTATTATTGGTTAAGTAGATTCTTCTAGTGACTAGTTAGGCTGGGTAATATAACTAGGTGGGTTTAGTAGGACACGTTAGGTGTGCACTACAGTTGAGAGGTGGGGAACTCAAGGGAGTGTACGTGAAGCTAACGTGTATATAATAATTGTCCTTACTGCATTTTAAATACTTGAAAATATTTAAATGTTTTGGGCCCTGATCCGTATCAAATCTATTTTCAAAACTTTTAGGTGTCCAACCACAGAGACGCCAAGGATAATTATTCTTTTAAGGGACACTTAGCTACAGTTGATGTCAAGGCTTGCTGGATTTTCGAGTAGCCGATTCTATTATTAATATTCAAGATTAGATTCTTTATTCCAGTATTGGTTAGGTGTGTTGCCCTTTTTGTTTAGATTTATGTATTTTAGACTATTTCGGATGTTGGATTGGATGTATTAGACTTTTACTCGATGGTTTATTCAGGGAGTTTATTTTTATCTCAGCTTCAGACTTTACATTGTGTTCATGTATATTAGTTATTGTGTGTGGGTTTATTATTGATTGGTTCATATCATTGCATGTTAATGAAAGATTAAAATTTGACAGTGCTTGTTAAACTAATACGTGATTAATAATTAATTTAATTTCGACAGTGACGCTAAGAATGAGTCATATGAGGCTCTAGTTTTATTTTAATAGGGTCCCCTTTTATTTTAATTGGCGGGGTGTGATAGGGGTCTACTCGGCCACCATCTTCTTTGTCGGTGCCACCTCTGCTATAACAGCTCCTCCAATAAGAGTCTCTACTGATGTAGTATAGACTTGGCCTAAACTTTCCATGTTCAGATTGTGGTGCTTTAGAAAATCGAAACACAAACTCATAAGATTCATTTCATTTAGCTGTGAAGCAGCTGAGTTGCTCGTCTTACCCATAAAGGGGACAGGTCCTCTCGCTTCCATAACAACAGCATCTTCATTGGTAATTTGGTTCGCTTTGAAATTCATTACTTATTGGAGTGTCTTTAAAGACCAACTTCTTGGAAATATTTTAACCTTGTTTATCCATGGCAGTGAGGACACCTCCCCAGCGGAGTCTCCAAATGTATAAGGTTAGTAACACTGGGATCTATGAATAACTGTAAATAGGTGAGGCATGATCCACTAAAATGAAAACTATCTTCAAGGTGATAATATTCCAAGAACAAAAACAGAGACCAAAAACAAACTTTTTAATATAATAATAATAATAATAATAATAATAATAATAATAATAATAATAATAATAGTAATAATAATAATAGTAATAATAATAATAATAATAATAATAATAATAATAATAATAATAATAACAATAATAATATTTTTGGTTATAACAATGAGCAAATAATGTTTGAAAATAACTTTGCAACGGTAAATAAAGGAATGAACCACTTGAGAGCAGTGATTCTCTGATAATGAAAAGATAAGCACCTCAATATCTAGGAGAGAGCAGGGAGAGAATATATGTGGGAATTTTTGCAGAGTAACAATGCTAAAGGAGATTGTGATGGTAATTATGCCCCAAATTCTCTATTTATGGTAAAACATTAGGATTAACATGATACATGCGCGCCAAAGGAATATTTCCATGTAATAAATATATGAAAGTACTTTTCATCTTTATTACTATTTATCACTATCTACCACGATCTTTCAGTTATGGAGTGACACTTGGTGTAATAGTGCTAAAAAGGGTAATCTTGTCGGCTATGATGCCAAAAGTACTATTTTGCATATTTATAAACGGTTGCTTGGTAAACAATTTTGAAAAAATGTGAGTGACCTCGAGGGTCACTCGCCTTTTTCTTCCATAAAAGGTCTTATGAGTAGTCACTGACTTCTCGATTTTCTATTAAGTGTGGCTTGTAATGTGAGTGTGTGCAAGTGACCACTTGGGTCCCTCGCTTCCATATTCTATCTTTCCTAAGATATTGAAGGGGTCGAGTCTTAGCTGGCTCAATAATACTTACCTCTCAGCCTCCAAATCAAAACTCTCAAGAAGTTCTAACTGACCATTTTCTCAAGCCCTGCTTGCTCTACCAAAGCTTCTTGCTAAGTAAACTTGTGTAAAATAATAAAACTAAGTGTCAGTGAAAGAAGTCGTCATCACATATTTCTATGTTGCTTGAGTAATTTCCCATAATTTTACTTCACTTAGGCAAACAAAGGATGTTGGTGTACTTGCTCTTATTTTGTGAGTTGACTTGGGTTTACTCGACCAGCCCCCTTTTGTTGTTACTTCTCGCATTACTATTGGAGCATTGGGTTGCTAGAACACCATCCTTTGCTAGTACTGTCCGTATGACTTGTAAAGCTTTGGGTTGCTCAATTACCCTCTTTTACTGGTATTTCTCGCATGACTTTTGGAGCTGACTTGGGTTGCTCGAATACTTATCTTTTGTTTTTTGTTCTATGTGGTTTGGTTGCTCGAGCATTCTCTTTGATTGGGTATTGCTCGTCAAAATCTTCTATTATTGTGGGGTTACTCGTGTACCATTTTACACTTGGTTTACTTAAAATTTTGCATTTTAAAACTTTAGTGTTGAGTCATGCTCTTAAAACTTTAATTTGGATAAAAATATTTGATAATTTAGGGAAAGCACATTAAAATAATTGTTAAAATATCCACATGAATGACCTAGGCCAATCACTCCATTTTTTATCCCTTTAACTTTGTGGTCATTTGGCCTTATGCTCTATTAGTTAAGGTGTATATCAATTTGGTTATCAAATTTTAACGTATTATCACTTTGGATATCATTTTCAATTTTTTTCTACACAATTATGAAAAAAAAGTATCGCAATATACAAAGACTGTAAAGATGGTTAGCAAAAATAAAAAATGATCCCCAAACATTTAATAGTTTATAATGGATATTTGAGGTAACTAATAGGGCTCAAAGGTCAAGACCCTTGAATTTATTAAACAAGAAATTTATACATACGCAATTTCCTATATGAGCCACTGTGCTTCAGCTAGGCATGGGCAGACCTAGGTGGGCGGTCGCTCACCCTATTTTGCCGGGAAATTTTTTACAGATATAATAAAAAAAAAATTGGATCTTTGTGTAAGTTTTCGTAGTGAAAGGCAATGAGTTTTATGTCATTTTAAAAGCTTAGGGTAAGAATTGTAAATAACATATTTTCTAATCAAATATGTGTCTTACTAAAAAAAACTACTTTCATTGTTTATGTATTCCTTTCCTCCCATCTCTCTTCCCGCCTGGACCAAGTCGCCGTTGCCTTTTCCTTATTCGACCGAAGTCGCGAACGACCTCCCTTCCCTTTCCTTGCTCCAGTGATAATGGATCGGTCGGAGCCCTCCCTCTCTCACCCTAGCAAGGCAAGACCTCTTTCACTCAGCAGCATAGGTAACTTTTAAAGTTTTAATGACACAATTTTTTTTCAGTTCAATATTTTTTATTATTTATTATTTTCAGTTCAATTTTTTCTAGGTAGTGTTTATTGTTTAATTAGGTTAAACTTTGAAAATTCAACAATATAAAATGTTAAATTAGTTTAATTTTTCAGTTTAATGTTCAAATGTAAAATGTTAAGTTAGTTTAATTTACAATGTTTAAATGATTGAATTATTAACTATGTTTATTGTAATTTCTAGGGGAAAAAAATGTCAAATTAGTTTATAGTGCTGAAATTAAATTGTTGTGATTTAATGGTTGAGTTTCTTATATTTCTTTATATTTAATTGCTGTAATTTTTGTTTTATGATATTTATCACAAAAACATAACTTGAATGAGTCATTGTTATAATACAACTTGAATAATTATTTGTCATTCAATTAATATATTTTTTTAGGGCTAAAAATTGCAAAAAAACTATAAATAATCCTAAAAAAATCGCATCGTGGGCTCCCGCCTCCGAACTCCTACCACTATTTTAAACTTTCGCACCCTCGACTAAAAATCTTGGGTCGGCCGTTGGAGCTAGGGATAGTATAGCGAGAATATTTATAGAACGATTTGTAAGTGTTCCTTTAAAAAGTTATTTTTTTATAATCAGCAATTAGTTTTGTTTAGGAGGCCGAAGATGTTCCTTTGGAATGCCTTTGTGATCACATATCTTACGTGATATTTTAGCAAACATGTTTCCCTCCCTCCACCACATTGAACATTATTCATTCCAGAGATACTTACACTGTCTTTGGGTGTTTGTTTTGGACCACAGACACATCATATACCAGATCACATTCTTTTGTTGGAAACTCTTGTGTTTTAATCAACAATTGGAATCTCTCTCTCTCTCTCTCTCTCTCTCTCTCTCTCTCTCTCAGACACACCCCCCACTAAAAAAAAAGATTTAAGTAGTTTTTCCAACTCTTTTGCCAACGAAATAGATTCGGCACTAATTCTGTTATAATCGATCCCTCTTGCCAACTCTATTGCGTGGATTATGTCTCACAATAGATCCCTGCTTGCTAAAGGGTCATAATTTAAGGAGTTGCCAAATATGGTCATTGTTGGTATCTACACCCCAAAAAAAAAAAAAAAAAAATCAAAAAAACAAATCATATAAACGCTTGTGAGAGTTTTTAAAAATTTAATACAATGAAGAATTTCATAAGATTTCTTTTAACAAACAATTAATCTGGTTTGTTTGAATATTTCTAATTATGTGTGAAGAAAAGTTTTCTATACTAAATTAGAGAGAAAAAAAATCACAATATAATTTTTCCTTTATATATAGGCTCACATAATTAAATACAAACTCTCACAAGCGTTTATATGATTTGTTTTTTTGTTTTTTTTTTGGGGTGTAGAAAATAAAAGGTCTTGTCCGATTTTTCAAACCATGACTTTGGATGCGGAATGAAGATCTGGATGGAGACTGGTTACATGCACAGGAACAAATTGGAAAAAATAATTAAGACAAGACAAAAGAAGAGAAAGAAATTGGGGAACGAAGAAAAAAAGGCAGAAGTCAACAAACTGGTCTAAAGGAAGTTGTATTTGATTTAAAAAGACAAAAGAAAAAATAAGCTATTTTACATAAAAAAAAAATAATAAAAGAATTACAACATGCAAAAAAAAGTGGGGGTAAGTGGGGTAGGGAAATAAAGAGGAGGATGAGTATATATTTTCAACATCATTTCATAAGATGGGCCTGTCACACTACCCCGTGCTCATGTTGGTGTAAATTACCATTTTTCATAGATAATATTGATAATATTACAACTAATGTCAAAACTATCATTATACAATAGTTTTCTATTAAAATTAATTACTTTTTAAATTGATCCACAATATTGAATTGATTTTGAGAATCTTTAGATAGTGTGGATAGATATGAGATATCATTTTGAAGTGGGTTTCTTGGAAAAAGGTCATAAAATATGGTAGATTTATACATTTTCACATAACCATAAGGTATTTCTGAGATACGATGTGCATGTAAGTCTCTGTAACACCCTGTATTTCTGAGTATTTAGAAATTAATTAATTCGGTGATTTTCTAAATATCACATGTGTCGAATTTAGTGGAATTTATTTATTAAGTATTGGTTAAAATATTAATCGAAAGAGGTGATGATTAATGTTTATAGAATATAATTACTAAGTGAATAGTGATTTATTATTTTACGTCATAACGAGTGACAGTGACGTGACAGTGTCATACCTTAACCGGGAGTCGAGTGTTTGACTATATGTGGTCGAGATGAGAAATTGTGGTAAGGTGATTCGGACGGTGATTTTGAGGTTATGATTGGTTTCAAATGGGTCGAAATAATCAGAATAATGTACCTGGGTGTGCTGATCGGGTCCCGATGCAATTTTAAACCAAATCGGCACCAAATAAGGGCGTTTTGGTCATTCAAAAATTTTTGGTAGATGGAACTCCTAAAATTGAAGATGTATATCATCCCATTAGAGTGGAAGGCTAGGGTTAGAACACTTCATAGAGAGAGGAGGCCACATGAGAGGAAGTGGAGAAGGAAACTAGGCCTTCCCACATCGTTTTGCACCACGGACATCACCGGAATCGAGATCGGAACAAGGGAACAGAAACTCCATCAACAATTGACAAAAATCAGACATAATGGACCAAGGCAAGTGTTTATCTTGCAATTCTTTCAAGCATGTTATAATACTCATGTAGTGTAGGGTTGAAATTAAATGTGTTGATGTCAAAAAATGGACTAGATCCAATTTTCTAATCACATATAACATATAATATGCGATGAAATAAACACACAAGAGACAAAGAGTTTTTAGAGTGGTTCGGTTGTGAAGAAAAACCTACATCCACTGTTATTGTATTGATTTTATTGATTACAAAAAACTAGGTACTCTTGCTTCATGAAGAATAACCTATAATTTGTTTTATCTTGCCTTTTGTGAAAGAAATATAATGTATTTATAGTGACCAGGAGATCAAGGGTTAGAATGCCTTAATATATTTAAGCATTTGCATCTGTACATAATGAATATGATAGTTGATAGTTGTGAGCGTATGTTGGATGGCCCTTGACTTCTTTCCGTGTGATGTCTAATTATATACCTTGATGGTCTGCATTGATTGGTCGGACTTCTAGCCGAGAAACTATCGTGATTGTCGGTCAAGTGATTGATGACTAAGACTGTTGCCATGTAAGGAGATAAGTGTCCATTTCTAATTTGTCCACGTAGATGAATAATTTTTTATATCAACAGAAACCCTCAATACTTTATTCTTGATATTTTGTTGAAAGGATGAAGTGTGACACAAATAGAGTTGCTCGGCAATCTTTGTGGTCTTGGTCAGCGGCTGACCTAGAGAACTTGTAAAAAATTCCATCCTTTGATCATGTGATGGCAATTTTGTGAATAACTTGAATTTTAGCGTAGTCATAATTTCCCATCTTTGGCTCTGAGCAGCTGTCAGAATATCAATCGTCCATACAGTTAATCATTATCCGCGTTGTTTTCTGTGAAGACTATAAGAGATGAGATTTTGGTTAATTTGTTTATCTCAACTTTCAAAACTTTCGAACTCTTTCTCTCGTCCTCAAGTTTTTTGCCTTCTGATAAGCACCCAAAAGTGTATAATTTATACCCCGAACAGATGCATTTTAGTCGCTCGTTTTTAATAAAAATGGCTTTATGTTCGTATTTATTTATTTCTCAGGTCAATACGTACTTCCGGTACAAATGATTCTAAATCAGTACAATTGCGACACAGAAGCGGTTAAAACAGTGCAACGAAGAAATCAAAAGACATCGCGAAGTCTGAAGTCATATTTGAGCATGCCCTAATGAGTTCTGATGCCCCGAACCGAGTCCCGAAATCTTAATCTAAGCCTAGATCGAGTCCAATCCATACCCTGAGCCCGGTGTGTGTTGAGTTTGTGCCTTTTTAGATTTTCTTAGATTTTTATTTTGAAACGTTTTATTTTTAGGATTTATTTTAGATTTACTTAGGATTTTTAGAATTTATTTGCCTATTTCATATTTTATTTTTATTACTATAATTTTATTTTGATTTTGATTTGTATTAGTTTTTAGGTTTTAGTTATTTATTTTTTTAGGATTAGTTTTTTTTAGGAATTCATTTATTTTTAGTTTTATTAGATTTTATATTTTTAGGACTTTAGTTTTATTTTTTTTAGGATTTAAATTTTTTGTTTTATAGTTTTTGAATTTGTTAGTTTTGTTAATTTTATTTTTTAATTTTTAGCGGTACAAATGACACACACACACACACTCACCACCTAACTTATACCCTCACACACACAAACATGCCCTCATCTTCAACCTCGCCCTAAGTCTCTTACACACTCACCATACCTAACCCCACACCCCATCATCTTCCCTACCAACACACCTATTCATTCACCCCCAATAAACCAAACAACCCATCTCCATACCCGCACCTAGGTTCTATTAAACCGAAACCAAAATGAACCAACCCAGCGCCGCCACCGGCGTGACCCAGACCCGCTGCCCAAACTGTCGGTGTCCTATCTTCTTCCAACCTGCTATACCTAGCGAAACCCGACCCACTAGCTGCCAAACCCGTCGAACTTAAGCCCTGCTCCGGCCAGCTGCGATCAAACCAGCCTGAGATCCAATACCCAAAACCCATAGCAAACCAACGACCCGGTGACCCTTGCTGCCATCCCAAAATGCGAACCCGGCCAGCCCTCTTCCAAAAAACCCAGAACCATTATCTCTTGTCCAAGATTCAAATCAAAACCAAATCCAAACCAAAATCCCAAAAAATCGAAACTACTCCTTAGCCAAATGAAATCCCAAAAAAAAAAAAACTTCATGGACTTTGAAAAGCAAAGGGATGCAACTCAATTGGTAGACTCTCAGATACAGAAAAAAAAGGGAGAGACGCGGAGGGAGAGAAACAGTGTGTATAATATGTACATAATAGGTACATAAAAAAATTCAGAAAAATACGAAAAAAATTAGTTTAGTTTAGAATAAATTTGTAGGTTTATTTTTATTCTTTTGGTGTAATCAAATGTTGAATTTGTGATAATATTGAAACGCACTTTCATGAACAAGTTCGACAAGAAAATTTTGCGTATTGAATTTCTTTCCCTTTCCTTTTCATTCTTGCTATATTATCTATTGTTGTTTATGCACACATGAGAATTTTTGGCTAAACACCGCATTCAAGGGGTGGGATGCATTGCGAATGATGTTAGTTTAATTAATCAATTTCAATAATGCTATAATTCTGAACAAATTAATGTTCGAATTTAGGAATCGAACTAGAGATAGGTTTTTGCGATATTTGACTATTAATTATGTATTGAAATTTGAGGATTGATATTGTTTTCGTTAAATTGATCCTAGCGGGTATAATTCCTAATTTTTCATCGTGTGACATTTTTAAATTAATTTTTTGAAAAAGATTTTACTAAATTTATAATTTTAACGAGAGTTCCATTATCGATTTAATATTATCTCAAAATATTTCAAAATAATAAATTGAGAAATTAAAATAATTGAAAATGCAGTGTAATTCCATCTCTTAACTTTCTCATATATTTCACACTTGGTTGCACATTTTTTATTATTTAGTCATTTCGTAATTTTAGCATTAGTTAATTTTTCCCTTGAAATTGTTTTAAATAAAAATAAAAAAAAATAAAAAAAAATCATAAAAAAATTGAATTGCACGTTTTCACATTAATTATTTCACATTGAAAGTTAGATTGATACCCCTACTTACCGCAATACGAGTTATTTTTAGAAAAAATTTGTAGGTACTCAAGGGAATTTTGAGAGTGGTTTTTGAAGACAACGATCGTATGACGACTATACGCAAAAAGCTTCTTATCAAATTGCGTCGTTTTCAGTTTCTTGATGTGGAGACAAATTGAAGACTTGTAATTTTTATTTATTTTTAGTTGTAATTATTATTCCTTCTCCCTCCTCCTTAGACTGGTTGTATAGGATTTTCACAGCTTTGTATTTATTTGGGTGCGTTTTTGACACCTTATTATTTTTGTAATAATTATTCCATAAAAAAAAACTTAATGGGAAACCGGACAAGGTAGAGAGTCCACGGCGAGGATTTAGTAGCCTCTCTACTTTGGGTCGGTAGGACTCCCGGGGATGACTGAAGTTAGGCGAGCTTCCCCCGGTCGACTCAACTAGGTCTTCACCCCACGTGTGTAAAAAATCGTGGGAGGTACATTTTTTTATCCCTCACGAATCTCCTGCAAGCGACTTCAATTTTTGTGTGCGTATTTGCTCCTGTGTGCTTTTAATTTTTGCATCGCACTTAAATTGAATGGTTTGGTGAATTAATCTACCTAAGATCTGGACCCGGTCATTGAAACGAGAAGGGATTTCATCACTCGACTCACTCACTTATCCATTATGTGCTACCCTAGCTGTCATTAAATTTAAAATCAATCAACTAGCTAGCCCCGTAGGAACACATTTTTACAACAGGCGATCACAAAGATAAATTCCGTGATTTTTATCGTCCGCGGACTTAATTAAAATTTGACTACCCTTTTCACTAATTTTGAAGATAATAACTGGCTACATGCTCGTTAAGATTTTTTCTTGACTCGTTTGTGTCCAATTCAATTCTTTAGGTAGTCGGTTTTAATTAGTTCGTCCAAATCAAAAGTCCATTTTCTCCATTTTTTCGAAAACTCCCAAAAATATTTTCCTTTTTTTTAAATATTTCCAAAACTCACAAAAAGATTTTATTCCTTTTTTTTCAAAATACCAAAAAGATTTTCCTTTTCTTATTTTCAAAAACCACAAAAATATTTTCTTTTCTTTTGAAAAATATTTAAAAAACCAAAAAAATATTCCTCTCGTCATGGCCGACGAACGTCATTTACCGGAGTGCTTTGGCCATTTCCCATTGTTTGATCCTTTGGCCATTTCCCATTTTTGATGTTAAGCCCGATTTAAACCTATATTCATTAATTTATGGCTTTAACTCTCAAACGCCTACCATTGATACTCTTGTGTCGTCCACGTACACATCTCCTACTCCACCGCCTCCGGTGACGAGTGTCAACCCATCCCATACTTCACCGTGCACACACTACTTTATTGTCGATCACTTGTCCCATGAGTGTCCATTTATTTTCTCTCCACCTGAACCCACCATGGAACATGTGTATTCCTATGACACTGCTTTGGACCCACCCTTGGCATATTGTCACGACATATCTAATGTTGAGGGGTATGGGTACCCTAGTTATTCGTGGAGGCCTGATCACCCTTCCACGCATTACGAATCCCAACCCGATGTTGTGGATCCTCACACGTTTCAACAGTCGTCATGGCCACCATGTGCACCTGTTCACGACCAGTTCCCTCACTACACACCCCGTGAGTATCAACCATTTGTCCATTATGAAGGCAATCCTTTCGTGTATGATGAACTTGTCCCCACTCCACACACTTCATTTGAGTATTCTCCGTATAGTCCTGTCCCTCGCGAGTTGTGTCCACCTCAACCACTGCCACCACTTCAACACCATCATACACATCCGCTCTCGAGGTACTCTTGAAAAAGTTCATCATCGAGCAAGAGAGAGCCACTCAAGCTCTCCAATAGCTTGACCAACGATTAAATGATTTTGAGTGTGCGAGAGAGTCAGACATTCCCATGGATCCACCCATTGTTTCACCCAAGTGTGACGATGATGTGTCATCTTGTGCCACTGATTTTGGGTGTGACCCACCCTATTATCCTGAGAATCTCGAAGTTGATACCACCCCATGGTCCGGGACCCAAGTTGACAATAGTGTTGACATTTCCATTGACTGTGAGGTTGATCCCACACCTCCCTACCCTCTCGAACCCACCATTGAGGTTCGCCTTTACCCTTCTATAGAATCCTTATTTATGCCCGACCCTACACCTATTGAGCCCTCTGCGTGTGTTCCCGAGGAACCACTTCATCCTAGGTTAGCTCCGGCAACGAGTGCTCACCATTTTCTTGATATTGAATCCGAGATGCTTTCTATCGCTCTAGATATGGATCTTATCCCACCTTGCTTGGCTCCCGTTGAGTCAGATATTAATGTTGATTCATATATCTTGGATTTGGTTGTCTCGTTATATTTTTCCACCACTTCGGATGGTGACTTTCGGGTGGCTAAGTTGACTACTCCCTCGTTCACTTTCAAACCTCATCCTACGAGTGCCCTTGAGGATCACTCCAAGACTTATGAGGGGTGTGTTTCTCCTACTCATGAGTTACATCATCTTCCCCCACCCTTTGTCCCACCTGATCCACCCCCTGTCCCCTCTACCCCACCACTTGATTTGGACCTTGTTATTGCACCTCACCTGTTCACATTTACGCATTTAGGTCCTCACCTACACTCACCCTTCACCCTAGTGCTCCACGATCCCATTTCTGCACTTTTCATCGACCCCACTATCCGTGTGAGTATGCATGCTACTCTCCCCATTCGTGACACCGAGCTTGTTACTCTATGCACACCACTTTCTTGTGGTGCTAAATTTTTCCCTCAACAGCTCTCTGGCGTGTCATGGGGCGACCATTATCATCATCCATTTATAGAATGGTCGTGCACTTTCTATGAGTCCCGCCCCATCATTATTGTCAAACCCTTCTGCCTCCCCCATCAACTTGAGCACCATACTTATAGGGCCCTTGTTGCCCTCACATTTACGCTCAATAAGTCCCGTGACCGGTGTATGTTCACCCTTACCCATGCCCATCTTCGCCTTACCCTAATACCCACCCACCCATAGTCCACCGATGCTTTTCATCGAGTGATACACTTTGCCATACAAGTGCATTGACCCGTTTTTTCCTTTATCCAACAAGACTGGCGCTTCAGTTTTGTTTGGGGTGATTTTCATCACCCCATTTTTCTACCCCGCATTTTCATAGTTCTTATCTTTAGGGTGAGACCGGTTCGGTCTGGCTGAAGACGTTAAACTTAGCCCTACCGGGAGGCAGCCCGTCGTTCATTATTTCTGAGTATGAGTCTTATCATGTTTGAAGGTGGTGTTTCCCATCATCCAATAATGTTCACATGCTTTATAGACTTGTACGTATTTGTCTCGCATTTGTTCTTCAGGTTTTATCTCTCCATCATGCGGTACAATTTCATAAGCGGTTCATTATGGTAATATCTTTCCTCCCTTGTGATTTTTATTTTATATATATAGTTTTCAACATCGATGACAATGTTCTCTTTTGTTTTGGGGTGGAAAATTTATCAAAATCGTACCTCTTTTGAAAAAAATTCAAAAACAAGTGATTTTAAACTTTTGTGCAGTTAAAAATAAATTTTTATGGCATGAATTGTCTATCATCCATATTTTAAAAATCTCGGAATACCTATGTTTAACCCAAAAATAAAGCTTTTAACCTTAAATTAATCAATACCTCTTAAAGCGCACTTGTACCATGAATTCCTAAACTCGACAATTTGCACTATCACGTTTACAATCAAAAGTGGAAGAGTTGTTATATTCTCAAGAGAGACTTAAAAGATCGTTAGTGGTGACTTAAACCCGTGAGATTTAAGTTTTTCACCTTTTTGAGAGTTTTTACGTATCTCCGAGTCATAAGTTGACTCAACTGTCTTTGGATACCGCACTTAGTCGTTGCATGATCTCATTATTTTTTCAATTTTGGCATAATCACTGAGAATGACATCACTTTCGAGTTATAAGAAACATGTGTCTTGTAGTTTGTCCCGGGCACTAAACCGATTTTACCATACAATTGTCATTTTCCATATCACATTTTCTATCCATATTTTCCTTATCCATATATATCCCAGATACCATCCATATGTCATTTCCCATCATCACCATCATTTTTTAGAAAAAAAGTGTTTGAAATTATCAATGTAAATTGTCTTCATTTTCGTTATGAAAAGAAAAAAATGCATCGCAATAAAAAAGAGAAAAACAAACAAAAAAATAGAAGGAAAAAAAGCAGAAGAAAAAACGAAGAAAAAGAAACCATGTGATCAAAAAAATTGAAAAATGAAGACATTATTTAGTCACACTCTTCTCAAAAACCCTATTATTCATCTTCTTCATTTTATTACCCCCTCGTACCTTTCATAAATGATATTTTTCACCCTTGGTAAAGTGTTCGGACAAACGAGAAGATTATATAGTGAATAACTCGACATTCTCGACATAGTGGTTAGCATTCCTTCATGAGATTAGTATTTTTTTATGTATCCGTCCTTTCTTATAAAGTGTGTGAGACGTTTAAACTTGTTTAACACTAGAGAGATACACTTACCCAATTCTCAGAGAGTTCGATTCAGAGAGATATATCCAGTGAGAATTGAAGTTCAAGCGTTGATCCCATTTAGGTGATCTACGAATTTCTCTAATGACACTTAAGATTGTTTCACACACATACACACTGAGTTTTAGGAAGGATTACATTTTTCGGTATCAAGTAATTTTATATCTTATTTTGATAGTTGAATATGGTGTTCCTTGACGTCCTTTTTAATTGGGTTGTATAGCGTTTCATCATCCACTCAGATACTGCATTTTAATAAGTTTTCTAATTTTATAGTGACATTCACTGCAAACCCTCACGAGACACCACTCGTCCTGTAGGGTAACCTGTAGGTTTAATGTCTTGTTGCACATGCTAAGTGCAATCGCTAGTGCCTGCGAAAGAGGCACACTTTTGTATAATTATCTTTGTTTTTTCTCTAAATTTTGCTCGAGGACTAGCAATGTTCTGTTTGGGAGTGGTGTGATAAGCACTCAAAAGTGTATAATTTATATCCCGAATAGATGCATTTTAGTCGCTCGTTTTTAATAAAAATGACCTTATGTTCGTATTTATTTATTTCTCAGGTTAATACGTAGTTGCATCACAAATGATGCTAAATCAGTACAATTACGACACAGAAGCAGTTAAAACAGTGCAACGAAGAAATCAAAAGAGACCGCGAAGTCTGAAGTCATATTTGAGCATGCCCTGATGAGTTCCGATGCCCCAAACTGTGTTTCAAAACCCTAATCTAAGCCTAGACCGAGCCCAGTCCATACCCCGAGCCTGGTGTGTGTTGAGTTTGTGCCTTTTTAGATTTTCTTAGATTTTTATTTTGAGTCGTTTTATTTTTAGGATTTATTTAGGATTTTTAGAATTTTATTGCATATTTTTATATTTTATTTTTATTAGTGTAATTTATTTTGATTTTGATTATTTTTTAGTTTTTAGTTATTTATTTTCTTAGGATTAGTTTTTTTTAGGAATTCATTTATTTTTAGTTTTATTAGATTTTATATTTTTTAGGACTTTGGTTTTATATATTTTTTGGATTTAAATTTTTAGTTTTATAGTTTTTGATTTTTTTAGTTTTGTTAATTTTATTTTTTAGTTAGTTTATTTTTTAATTTTTAGGGGTACAAATGACACACACACGCACCCTCACCACCTAACTTATACCCTCACACACATAAACATGCCCTCATCTTCAACCTCACCCTAAGTCTCCTACAACCTCACCACACCTAACCCCACACCCCATCATCTTCCCTACCAACACACCTATTCTCTCACCTCCATTAAACCAAAAAACCCATCTCCATACCCGCACCCAGGTTCGGTTAAACTGAAACCAAAATGAACCAACCCAGCCCCGCCGCCGATGTGACCCAGACCCGCTGCCCAAACCGTCGATGTCTTATCTTCCTCCGACCTGTTATACCCAGCAAAACCCGACCCACCAGCTGCCAAACCCGTCGATCATAACCCCTGCTCTGGACAGTTGTGATCAAACCAGCTTGAGATCCAATACCCGCAACCAGTAGCAAACCAACGACCCGACGACCCTTGTTGCCATCCCAAAATGTGAACTCGTCCAACCCTCTTCCAAAAAACCCAGAACCATTATCTCCTGTCCAAGAACCAAATCAAAACCGATTCCTAGCCAAAATCCCAAAAAATCGGAACTACTCCTTAGCCAAATGAAATCCCACAAAAAAAAACCTTCGTGGACTTTAAAAAGCAAAGGGATGCACTCAATTGGTAGACTCTCAGATACAGAAAAAAAGGGAGAGACGCAGAGAGAGAAATAGTGTGTATAATATGTACATAGTAGGTACATAAAAAAATTCAAAAAAATAAAAAAAACATTAGTTTAGTTTAGAATAAATTTGTAGGTTTGTTTTTATTCTTTTTGGTGTAATCAAATGCTGGATTTGTGAGAAGATTGAGACGCACTTTCATGAACAAGTTCGACAAGAAAATTTTGCGTATTGAATTTCTTTCCCTTTCCTTTTCATTCTTTCTATATTATCTATTGTTGTTTATGCACACATGAGAATGTTTGGTTAAACACCCCGTTCATGGGGTGGGACGCATTGCGAATGATGTTAGCTTAATTAACCAATTTCATTAATGCTATAATTCTAGGAAAATTATTTTTAACTATCACCAATTAATTAATGTAACGAGAGTTAGTAAATTAATTGAACAAATTAATGTTCGAATTTAGGAATCGAACTAGAGATAGGTTTTTACGATATTTGAATATTAATTCGATATTGAAATTTGAGGATTGATATTGTTTTCATTAAATTGATCCTAGTTTTCTGAAAACAGTATAATTCCTAATTTTTCATCGTGTGACCTTTTTAAATTAATTTTCTGAAAAAGATTTTATTAAATTTATAATTTTAACGAGAGTTATATTATCGATTTAATATTATCTCGAGATATTTCAAAATAATAAATTGAGAAATTAAAATAACTGAAAATACAGTGTAATCACATCTCTTGTCTTTCTCACATATTTCACACTGGGTTGCACATTTTTTATTATTTAGTCATTTCATAATTTTAGCATTAGTTAATTTTTCCCTTGAAATTGTTTTAAATAAAAAAAATTAAAAATAAAAAAATATTTTCATAAAAAAATTGAATTGCACGTTTTCACATTAATTGTTTCATCTTGAAAGTTGGATTGATACCCCTACTTACCGCAATACGAGTTATTTTTAGAAAGTTCTGTAGGTACTCAAGCGAATTTTGAGAGTGCCTTTTGAAGACAACGACCGTACGACGACCATACGCAAAAAGATTCTTATCACTTTCAAGTTTTTCTTTTTGCTCCCATTTTCTCCCTTGCCTCTACCATTATTTTCTCTGTAAGATTTCCTCTTCCCCTTCCTTTGATTTCTTTTTTAGTTGTAATCATGGTATATATTGTTCATGGGGACTCTTTAGTCAATCATTATCCGCGTTGTTTTCTATGTAGGCTATAAGAGATGAGATTTTTGTTGATTTTTGTATCTCCACTTTTAAAACTTTCGAACTCTTGCTCTTGTCCTCAATTTTTTCGTCTTCAAGCTTTATTTTTTATCCCACTTTCTCCCTTACTTCTACCATTACTTTCTCTGTGATCTTTCTTCCTCCATTTTCCTTTGATTTCTTTCTTATTTGTAATCATGGTATATATTGTTCATGGGGACTCTTTAGACAAATTTAGGCGGAAAATAAATATCCTTGAATGGGTAGACTTAGAAATGCCTATACCAGCAGTTGATGTTTTATCACTACTTGAGGGTGTGGCGATCGCGGTTGGCGCGGTGTTCATTTTGGGGGGAAGGAGGAGGATCCCTCGAGGAAGAACTGCATCGCGGTCTCGCAAATTTCTCTTCAAAAAGGTTCTTCGGTTGTCGTCGGTGTGGGGTGAATGTAAAGAGATAGAGTCACCAGCCTATTTTGCACAAAACAGGCAAAAGAACATGTTGCCACTTCGAGAGAGTGGCACTAAGGACAAACTGATGCATACGAAACCAATAGATCGGATGTCTAGGGGCAAAGTTACGGAATGGAAAGGCATTAGGCACCCATCCCGCCCTTTCGGTCTCTCATGGGCAAATGTTAATATTTTCCTTTATCCCCCCTAAGTGTGTGTATGTGTTTATATAATGGAAATTGGAATCGTTCGACCCATACCATGAAAAATATAGGGTGAGGTCATCCATGGGCATATTCCCAAAATAATAATAAATGTAGAAGATAAAATACGAGCATTCATCGCGAAATTGATCATTATTTGGAAATGATAGTATGTCTTGGATGAAACGCGACCAAGCATATTATATGTATATGTATGATAATTATGAAAATTAGGGATTTCGAGAAATTTGGAAAATTAGAAAATTGGACTCTCGAGTCTCGAATTTTAATTCGAGACGCCTACATAGCCTAAAAAGGCATCAAAGTCCACATAGTTCGAATGTAGAATAGGGGCGGGGTTTATCCCATAGATTCGAACGGAATTTTACTAGGTGTGTACGTGTAGAAAATGTGTTTTTGGTTTTGGAAAAAGTGTGGTGGATAACTCCGTTCGGAATTTATAGGTGTAACCCTGTTTTATTTGTTTTTGGATTTTTTTATGAAAAATAAAGTATGTGCAATATACTAATAAAATCATAGATGTTAATGTGTATGAACTAAAATGAAACTAGATTATGAATCTAACGTAATTTATGCAAAAAATAAGAGATTTAAAAGAGATAGAGAAGGAATTGGACCTTCCTTGGAGATTGAGCTTGGATCTTGGATGAACTCCTTTGACTGTTGATGAGAGAGAAGGATATTTGCCAAATTGGGTGTGAAAAGTATGGGTATTTAGGCTTGAATGGAACTTCTCATATGGAACTTCGCTGACTTCGAGAGAATGTTGCTGAGATCACTGATGGTGATGGGTTTGCTGTGTGTCATGGGAATGAGGTCATAGCCCTTATTTATAGGGAAAATGGTGGGTACCGATCGTCCTACCCCGGGTGTGCCTATCGGCAGGTCACCCTTTGACACTTTGCCGATAGGCAGGGTTTAGGACCTTCCAATTGGCAATCTCGTGTGAACTTTTTTAGAAAATGACTATAATGAAAAACCATTGATCTGAATCATGCCCAGGGCATACCGTTAGAAAGGTATTTTAGATATCTTAGAGAGTCCTTTGGACCTCTCCCGGGTCCGGGACTTGACTTTGGGTCAAATGTGGCTCGGAAGCGAACGTCGGTCCTTTGGACGGGAGATCGCCCGACGCAAACGGATCGTTCGTTCACATGGTAAGTCAGAATTGCACACGGGGTGAATCATTGGAAAGGTTAGGAGATGTACTTCAACATTCCAAGGAGTTTCACTTGGTTCGGAAAGTTGACCCTGGTCAACCGGGGCCCAGAAGCGTCCGGTGACCTCTCGGAGTAAGATGGATCGTTCGTCTGTACCGTAAGTCAGAATCGCACATGGGGTGGATTGTTAGAAAGGGTATACAGTTACCTTTGGAGATTCATTCAGTGTCATTAGAGCTTAAGAGTTGACTTTGGTGAAACGGAGTCCAGGGCAGCCGGTGGCCTCCGGATCGATTTTTGGGGGAAAACTTATCGTTCGTTTGAACGGTTATGCTGTTTCAAGCACAGGGAGGACTGATGGAAATGGGTTTCAGTGCTCTTTGAAGATTCAAAGATCTTTCACTCTAACGATGGAGTTGATTGGGGTCAATTCGGGGCCCGGGGGCACCCGATGGCCTTTAGATCGGTACTCGGAGTGAGGCCTAGATTTACGGTGGAAAGGGAAGTTCTAGGGGTCAAAAAAGAGACTTAGGGAACCCTAGAATGTGGTATCTATAGAGGCCCTCAACAGGTGAGACTGGAACAAGTGATGGTTGTCGAATAGACACCACATGATGGAGGGAGGTCAGTTCCGCGGACCTAAGGGATTTTGATGACCGATTCAGAGGGTCGGGGTCAATTCTAACCTAAGAGAGGTGACGATCCAAGACCAAGGTCAATTCTGACCTAAAAGAGGTGATGACTAAGGATTGAGATCAATTCTAACCTAAGAAAGGTGACGACCGAGGACCGATGTCAATTCTGACCTAACTGAGGTGACGATCTAAGACCGCGGTTAATTCTGACCTAAAAGAGGTGACGATCGAGGACCGAGGTTAATTTTGACCTAACTGAGGTGACGATCCAAGATAGAGGTCAATTCTAACCTTAAAAATGTGACAATCGAGGATCGAGGTCAAATTTGACCTAACTAAGGTGACGATCCAAGACCGAGGTCAATTCTGACCTAAAAGAGGTGACGACCGAGGACTGAGGTCAATTCTGAACTAACTGAGTTGACGATCCAAGATCGAGGTCAATTATGACCTAAAAGATGTGACGATTGAGGACTGAGATCAATTCTGACCTAACTGAGGTGACGATCTAAGAGTGAGGTAAATTATGGCAAAAAAGAGGTGAGGATTAAGGACCGACGTCAATTCTGACCTAACTGAGGTGACGATCCAAGATCGAAGTCAATTCTGACCTAAAAAGGTGAGGAATGAGGATCGAGGTCAATTCTAACCTAATTGGGGTGACGATCCAAGACCGAGGTTAATTCTGACCTAAAAGAGGTGACGATCAAGGAGCGAGGTCAATTCTGACCTAACTGAGGTGACGATCGAAGACCGAGGTCAATTCTGACCTAAGAGAGGTGACGATCGAGGACCGAGGTCAATTTTGATCTAACTAAGGTGATGACCCAAGACTTAGGTCAATTCTGACCTAAAATAGGTGACTATCGAGGACCGAAGTCAATTTTGAGCTAACTTAGGTGATGATCCAAGACCAAGTTCAACTCTAACCTTAAAAGAGGTGACGACCGAGGACCGAGGTCATTCTATCCTAACTGAGGTGACGATCCAAGATCGAGGTCAATTCTGACCTAAAAGAGGTGACGACTGATGACCGAGATCAATTCTGACCTAACTGAGATGATGATATCAGACCGAGGTCAATTCTGACCTAAGAGAGGTATACTTTTCCTTCGGGGAATCTGGGGATTCCACTGGGGATAAAGATTGGATTTTAGGTTCCGTTGGGGAATAGAGAATGATCTGAGGATTTGTATCTGGAGAAAATTTGGAGTGTCCTTTGGAGACGTTGCTGGGGAGAATGATTCTCTGGGATTCCTCTAGAGGTGTAAAAGATGTTTTCCTTGGTGAACAAGGTGTTAGAATAGATTTGGCAATTTTAGGAATTTTTGGGGAATTATTCGGGATTTTCTAGTATTTTTTTGGACTCTTTGTACGAAATTTTAAAGGGTGTGCGTTCATCATTAGTTTGGGTTAGGAGATCCGACTTGGTAGATTTACAAAATATAATTTTTTATTCTCATTTACTTTCACATGCTTCCTCCCTTGCAAAATCTAAAGGTTGAATGTGTTAGTTGTTTGCATACTTTAGATTTTGTACTTCATGCTAAATTATCATGCTAATTATATGCTTGTTAATCATTATTCTAGTATATACTTCATGCTTTATGACGTGCCAGAATTATGATTTTTTTTTGTTTATCTTTTGTATTGTATTTCTTTTGATTTGCATTAAATAAAAATAAATAAAAAGATTTTTGTTTATCATTTGTGTTGTACCTTTTTAGTAATTTAAGTTTAATGAAAAAAACAAATGATTTTTGTGTGTCTTTTGAGTAAATATTTTTTTATTTTTGGTTAAAAATTGTCAAAAACTCAAAAAGATTTTTTGTGTGTATTTTAGTTTGACACATACTATGTCGCATATATTTGTGTTTGAATCCCTTCTTTTTCGCCTCCATGTGGCTAGAACTTTTGGTTTAGATTATCAATCCTTAAAATGTCCTTTACCATGCTTATATGGAGTAGTTGGATTTTGTGTTGATATAATGGATTCTATTTTTATATGCCTCAATTCACACATGCACGAGCTCACTTGAAACTATAACTTCATATGTCTATTTGAGGTTTTGTGAGTTGTTCTCCTACCAATCTTATCATCTACATGTGACCTAAAAGGGCTAGTGCATGTTAAAATCCGTTGCACAAGAGATTTGTGTGAGATATAAAATTGATATATATATAAATGTGCACGGGGAATGGCTCCAAAAGGAAATATCATCCTTTGCGAGTAAGCCACCGTTTGCTTGCACCGAAAAGAAATACGTGGTCCAAAGGCCTAAAATAATAAAGGCATTAAAAGAAAACATTTTCTAAGCCCTATTTTGTTTAGTTGATTTATTCATTCAAAAGATTGAAATAATATGCTTATATTGAGGGAGTTTGGATGGTATATCAACGGTGTGCACAATATCCATTTATCCTAGTTGTACTTTAAATGTCATGACTCTATTGGTTTGTAGAATCATCAAAACTCTAGGCTTGTATGCATTGTGTATGTTTATTCATTGAGTTCAATTTATATTGTCGCATGAGGTTATATTCAAATGTGATAAAGTTTGCAATCAAATGAGAACTCCGTGAACATGTTTTAAGTGATTGGGTCTAAATTTAATTGTTGCTAGTTCACACCCTAACGCTTTCGTTTCCATATGACACATTTTTGCCATACGAGTGCGAAAAGCTTATTTTATGTTGTGTCATGTGTGGTATTTATACCTAGTATATATGCGTGTGCGTTAATGATATTTATTATGTACTCATATACAAGGAATTCATTTGGTCTTTGCCTTGCTTTCTAGTCCATCTATGCTTCTACTTCATGATTGGTATCTATCTTGTTGCATTCTTTGTTGATATTACATGATTAATACTTTATGTATCATATTGGTATCATTTTCTTACATCTTAGTTGGTATCCTTTATTCTTTATATGGATTAGTTGTGCTTTTGTTGCCTATATGCTTTCATGTTATATGATTTGCATGCACTTTTTTTTATTAATTCTATCACCTTTGTATAATCCTGAACAAAAAGGGGGAAAATGATAGGGGGGGAAATGGTATATAATCCTATTATAATCTTATCTAAGTTTCGGAGATTTAACTTAGGGGGAGAGCGCTGTCTTCTTAGGTTGATCATAGTTGATAAAGGGCGAATTAATTTAGGGGGAGTAATTTTTTTTCATGCATTTAATATTCCTGATATTCCCTATGCGTTTGATAGTTAGCTTGAGTGTGCAGGAATTTCATCGGCAAAGATATTGAATATTGGGTCTTGAGTCAAGTTTGGGTGGGATGTTTGAGTTTAGTAGACCTTGACGGTCCTTTAGGATTTTTGTTGGTTTTTGTCTCGGAATAGCCAAAGGGGAGATTTGTAAGGACACAACTCTCCGATTGAGTCTCAATGTTGTGTTGGCTCAATTCCGGACAAAAACATTTGAGTCATAGGATAGTGTTCAAGTTTATCCATTCAATCCTATGACGTGTTAGTTGAAGATGTAGCGGTCAAGATTTTAAAGCTTCATCATATGTCGGGTTTATTGTGCCTCGTTTCTACATCAACAACATTAGTTCCAATTACTCCTAAGGTATGAATGCATTACATATTTATATAGGAGCTTGGAACAATTTTTATTGGGTGTATTTTTTGTTTATAAACCGATGTTTATTTTCAAAAGGTTTCTTTAAAACTTTAAAATAAAGTTTCTAGGCTAAAAATCGAATTTTAAGCATTCTGGAACTTCGTTCGATATTGTCATTCAAACGATTTTGCCAACGAGTTTTCCCACTTAGCCACTGGAACTTCGTTATAAGTGTCGCTAGAACGAGATTTCTGGCAGGAATTTTTTTGGCCATTTTAATCAATTTTTCCCCATGTTCCCACTTACTTTTACCCACTAACTCTTGACAGAAGTTATATGTGCGGGAACCAAGTTTGAAAAATTAATTTTTGACATTTTCTAAACACCTTTTTGAGAGAAAAATTTTGAGAGAGAAAATTTCTAAGTTCAAAAGTTCGTGTTTTAAGTGTGAGCATTTTCAAGAACATTACTCAAAAACACTTTAGTTTACACCTGTTTATTCCAAGTTACCATGTAAATATCTTGCTTGGAGTGTTTGGCACTAGGTTTTACTCTACAGAGTTGAAGAGTTCATTTGGGTTTACTTCTACATCCCTCAAAGAAGAAGTATCATTTTTTGCTGCGGCATTCTCACATGGTGAAAGGCACCATGTGTGGTGGACGGTAGTTCCTAAAGCCTCATTGGTGGATTCCAAGGTTCCGATGGAGTTCGAGATTGTCAACTAAGTGGTGATTGGTACAAGAAGACGCATCAGGGGCTTTAAGGGAGTCGAGTCGAGTAAGTCATTTGTCTTGTACTTGTAAAAATACCATACTTAGTGGACTTAAGGCTAGGGTCGTCCGAGGTTTTTTCCCGTTGTGGGTTTTTTCTCATACATCGCGGCGTAGTGAATTGGTTTAAGTGAATATTTTGTGTTGTCTAATTTAATTTCACTTTAAACTTTGTTTAATTTTAATTTGACATAAATCAAAATTTGTTGTTTGTGTGTGTTGGGTTGAGCCATCCTTATTCCGCATCTTTAAAAGGAAATTACTTTTTGAAAAATTTAAAATTGGGGGTCCCATTGTTTACAAATTGTATGTAGAATATATGTATATATATATGATGATGCTAAGATTTAGCACCACCGGATAAGTGATAGTAAGCTCAAACAGTAGCTGCCATGGCAGCCATAGAGATGTATGAATGTATAAATGTGTAGAAGGGGATGAGTATAAGAGGAAATAAGCCAATGATGTATAGTGGTTAAGCCAATTTGGCCTACATCCACTGTGAGTGTACGATCCACTAAGTATGGGCGCTAATGGCCTTGGATACAATGCACATAACCCTCTCTCTTTCTCTACTGTGTGTGTGTACAAGCAGAGTCTTAGCTAGGGCTACAGTTAATTGATCGATCCCTTGTAGGGTTGTAGGTGACAAGTATATATAGGTCTTAGGGGTGTAGTGTACCCCCCAAGTATGCATGGTGCATGTGAATGATGATCTAGCCAACCCCCTGTTGACACCTGTAGATGCCAAATGATGACATAATATTCCCTCACGTGATAACGGTCTCCCATGTGCCATGTGAGCCTCACGCGCACTGTTCCACGCGTCTCCCAAACCACGCGCTGCGATGATGTCACCCTCGGCCTATGGGCCAAGGCCGAGGACAAAGTTCCTCCCGACAGTGAGTCTGGCCCAATTCTGGCCTCGTACTGTCGTACCCTCGTAGGGTCGTCTGAAGCCTGGTGAAGGGTCGGCCCCTCGTAGGGTCGTATGGAGCCTAGTGAAGGGTCGGCCCCTCGTAGGGTCGTCTGGAGCCTGGTGAAGGGGCGGCCCCTCGTAGGGTCGTCTGGAGCCCGGTGAAGGGTCGGCCCCTCGTAGGGTCGTCCGTTTGGAGGTAATCTTCAGCCAGGCCAAGGATATAAATGGGTATATCAATCACCCCCAGCCCTTAGCCATAGGTGCTATTGAGATGGCTGAGGGATAGTGTTGTAATTGAGATGCGTGTATGATCAGTTAGGTGAGTGACACATGGGCAGATACTCATTGTTGTTCCGGTTTCCAAGGCATGGAGGCTGTACACTTATCTTGGGGCTTTGTGCCCTAATGATGCCTTCCTCGTGGGTTGTGTCCTGCCTTGGTCAATGGGCCCACTCATTACTAAGGTATTTAATGGATTTTTTAATTCTCTCTCTCTTCTTCTTCTTCTTCGCGCCCAAGCTCTCTCTCTCTAGCCTTTTACCAGTTTCCATCACCATTCCTGCAGCCTTCAATCCTTCAAGCTTAGCCACGTTCTTGCTCTTTCTTCATCAGGTAATCTTTTTCCCTCAGCGCTCTCATTTACCTTCACTTCTGTTTTCTTTTTAGGCTCGTAGGGCTGCATTTTCTTTGAGTTGTCTCATAGCTTTTTTCGGTGTCTTCTCCGGCAACTGTTTCTTGAATGTTCTTGAGTGTTCTTGAGTGAAAACCATCAATTCCCTTTTTAATTCAAAAGTCTAATTTGGTCAACTGCAAATTTGTTTGTAGTTAAGTTCCCCAAATTTCTCCAAGTGTAGGGTCTTCCCTTTTAATGCTTAGGAAGCTTTATAGTTTAGCGTCTGAATTCTCATCCATGAGAGAGAAGCTCTTTGCAGAGATCAGACGAGTAGAGTAAGAGGAAGAGAGGAGACGAGGGGCCGACCCTAATTGGGTACGACCCATCTTTCCCATTCCTCTTGGCACAATAAAACCATTTGAACCGTCTGAGTCTTATGGGTCGTCCCATCCTCCAGCCGAGAGCCATTCAAGTGAGATGGACGAGAGAGCATCCTCGCCAACTGGTGTTGGACCTTCCGGTAGGAGAGAGACATCTGACCTAAGCCCAAGCCGAGAGGCCGAGGGTATGGTCCCCTCCGAGGCTGTCCCTGTGACAACCCTATCTCCCCATGCCTTTCAGATGGCCTTCCCTCAGGGGCCTCTAGAAGATGATGAGGCCGAGGGAGAGGGGATGAGGGTGAGGGCGATGATACAGATGACCAGATTGATACCTCCCATGCCTCGTCCTATAACTCCTCTGTTAGGGATCGCGACCTCTTGATATGGAGGCATGCCTATGGAGTTCCTCCCAGCGTAACTATGAGGGTTCCCTCTGAGTCTGAGAGGGTTTTTGATTGTGAAGAGGGAGAGGTTGCAGTTTATGAACAAATGTTCAAAGTTGGAGTCAGATTCCCTCTGCATACTGCCATCGTAGACATCCTGTCTGCCCTTGGTGTTGCCCCCTCTCAACTTCCTCCTAACTCTTGGAGGACGATCCTGAGCTACATCTCCTTGTGGAAGAATGCCTTCACCGACGAGCCCTCGGCCGACCTATTCTTGGGTTGCTAAAACATCACCTCCTCGTCCAAACAGCCTGGATACTATCATCTGGGGGCGAGGAGGTCTGAGAAGAAACTCCTCCATGTGGCACAAACTTCCAACAACGATTGGAAAAAGAGATTCTTCTTTATCTCTGGGGACTGGGAGTCCACCGCCGATGGTCCGTGGGTCCCCAGAAGATGGTCTAACCCTTCCATGAAGGCCAGGTCAGACCCTGGACTTGGTCTGGAGGAGAAGGACATCGTTGAATATCTGAGAGGACGAGGGAGAGAGGGTGAACTTCTAAAATTTGAAGACCTGATGACCCCCCGGTTCCTCAAAGAAGCTGGTCTGAGGGTCGGCCCTCTGACAGAACTATGTGAGTTATACTGAACATTTTCCATTCTTTATTTATTTTTGAAGTGTTTCCTCTTTATCTCTGTATTTTTCTGACGTGTCGTCCTCTTATCAGGTCGCCCTGCAGGTATATCAGACTATCTTTGGGAAATGACTGCTCCCAACTTATTGTCAAGCTTGGCAAAGAAGAAAGGAAAGGAGCCTCAGCAGACTCCGAGGAAGACAAGGGCCGCTGGGCCGACAGTGGTGGAGCCGACCGCTGATAGCCATAAAAGAAAGGAGCCTGAGGCCCCTGTTGACCCTCGGCCAGATCCTCGGACGAGGGCCAGGGTCGAAGCCTTTGAGGGGACGACCTCTTCATCCAGCATGGGGGCCTTCTGGTCTCAAATTTTGGCACATCTGAGGGCCGAGCCCTCATCACTCATAGCAAACTTGAGGGCAGCCAAGGCCTCAATGTTCTCTGCACCCTCGGCCTCTGACTACGAGTTCCTGTCCAAAATGCCTCCTGCCAAAGTGTACGACTATGGTCTGCACGCCCTTGCACAGGTATTGGTCTTGACCCACTTTTTAAATTTCATTCTTTTAATAACTGTTTCCTCGGCCTCTTGACATGTGTTTATTTTTTTATGCAGTTCGTCTGTGCCTTCACCTCGGCCACAAAGTGGATGGCTGAAAATCAGGCAAAGTTCTATGAGGCCGAAAGGGCAATTCAGCATGAGGCCGATCTGCAGACAGAGCTCGAGACTGCGAGGGCTGAACTCGAGAGTGCTAGGACTGAGCATGCCAGGGTCTTAGATGAGCTGACGAGGCAGCACGATGCCGACCAGCAGGCCAAGGACTTGCTCATAAAGGAGAAGGATGAGGCTTTACTCAACTTAGGGGCTCATCACAAGGCCGATCTGGAAGCAGCTGTCAAGAAAGCCGAGGCCGATGCTGTGGAGGCCTACAAACTCTCAGACGAGTTTCAAGGCTTCGGCCTTGAATATTTGGAGAGAGTAATTAAGACGGCCTGTCGATGGGTCGTCTTAAAGTTTGCTGATGCAGTGTCGTCTGTTCGACCTTCTCTTGAAGCTGTTCAGCTGGACGATCCCCTCATTGCTGAAGCCTTGGCCCAAGTGGAGTCTCAGCATGTCGAAGGCATGGGCACGTATGAGGGTCAGCCTGCCATACTCCTAGTATAGCCTCCCATTGATGTCGAGGCCTTTCCCTCTGATCTTGCTCAATAGGGTGGTTGTTTGTAGCCGATACCCTCTTTGTGTAATCAACATTTTTGTACTTTACTTTGCAAAACACTTGATATTTTGTATAACTGGCATTTCATTAATACCATCGTCTTCTTTACTGTCTTCCATATTTGCTTCTTGTATGGTTTGTTGTCTTTGTTAATGCCACTATCCTCTCCCTCATCTTTCTTGAGGGTGAACAAGGGGTGATCCCCTACGTTGGCCCTCATTATAGCCGAGGAGTCAAATTACCAAACTGGTTTTTAATAAAGTTTTCCCTCATCTTTCTTGAGGACAGTGGCGGGGTCGTCCCCTCCACTGGCCCTCATTATAGCCGAGGGATCAACTTTCCAAATTAATGTAGTCTTCCCTCGTCTTTCTTGAGGACAGTGGTGGGGTCGTCCCCTCCACTGGCCCTCATTATAGCCGAGGGATCAACTTACCAAATTAATGGCTTTTAATGAAGTTTTCCCTCGTCTTTCTTGAGGAGAGTGGTGGGGTCGTCCCCTCCACTGGCCCTCATTATAGCCGAGGAATCAACTTTCCAAATTAATTATTTTTTACAAAGTCTTCCCTCGTCTTTCTTGAGGACGGTGGTGGGGTCGTCCCCTCCACTGGTCCCCATTAAAGACAAGGGATCAACTTACCAATTTAATGGTTTTTAATAAAGTCTTCCCTCGTCTTTCTTGAGGACAGTGGTGGGGTCGTCCCCTCCACTGGACCTCATTATAGCCGAGGGATCAACTTACCAAATTAATGGCTTTTAATGAAGTTTTCCCTCATCTTTCTTGAGGACAGTGGTGGGGTCGTCCCCTCCACTGGCCCTCATTATAGCCGAGGGATCAACTTTCCAAATTAATGGTTTTTTACAAAGTCTTCCCTTGTCTTTCTTGAGGACGGTGGTGGGGTCGTCCCCTCCACTGGTCCCCATTATAGCCGAGGGATCAACTTACCAATTTAATGGTTTTCAAGTCTTCCCTCGTCTTTCTTGAGGACAGTGGTGGGGTCGTCCCCTCCACTGGTCCCCATTATAGCCGAGGGATCAACTTACCAATTTAATGGTTTTTTACAAAGTCTTCCCTCATCTTTCTTGAGGACGGTGGTGGGGTCGTCCCATCCACTGGTCCCCATTATAGCAGAGGGATCAACTTACCAATTTAATGGCTTTCAAGTCTTCCCTCGTCTTTCTTGAGGACAGTGGTGGGGTCGTCCCCTCCACTGGTCCCCATTATAGCCGAGGGATCAACTTACCAATTTAATGGTTTTTTACAAAGTCTTCCCTCATCTTTCTTGAGGACAGTGGTGGGGTCGTCCCCTCCACTGGTCCCCATTATAGCCGAGGGATCAACTTACCAATTTAATGGTTTTCAAGTCTTCCCTCGTCTTTCTTGAGGACAGTGGTGGGATCGTCCCCTCCACTGGTCCCCATTATAGCCGAGGGTGGTTCTCTGTAGATGTTTCCATGCGTGCTAGAACTGACAACCACAGGATGAGGGGAAACACTGATACTTCTCATTAATTTCAAAATGTTCTGTTGGAGCGACTCTTATTACAACTATGGTCTATCAAGACCTTACAACACTACTGATAGTATGATAGGAGGGTGGTTCTCTGTAGATTTTTCCATGCGTGCTAGCTTATGGCTTCTGAGCCATAAGCTAGCATGAATGGGGTCTCCCCGGTAGAAGTCCTCACTGTCGTCCTGTATGCCCACAGCACGGCATATAACTCCTCGACCCATCTTCCTTTTGCCTCCTCAAGCCTCTTCTTGATTCCATCTAGGATTGTCATGTTCGTAACTTCGGTTTGCCCATTGGCTTGAGGTCGGCCTGGGGTGGAGAAAAATTGTTTGATACTTACCCTCTCACAGTATTTCTGTAGAGAGGCATTCTTGAACTGAGTCCCATTATCCGAGATGAGGGTGTTGGGGAGACCATATCTGCATATGATTTTTTTCCAGATGAACTGGAAGGTCTTCTGCTCTGCGATTGTCACCATTGGCTCCGCCTCCACCCATTTTGAAAAATAATCAATGGCTACGATGAGGAACCGATAGTTATTGATGGCCCTAGGCAAGGGTCCTACTAGGTCAATTCCCCACACTGCAAATGTCCATGGGACGTAATGGAAGTAAGAGGCTGATGGGGCTGGTGAGGGATGGTGGCAAATCTTTGGCATTTGTCACACTTTTTTACATATGCCACTGCGTTTACCCAAGGTCGGCCACCAGTACCCCTGGGTGATCACCCTCTTTGCTAAGGATCTGCCCCCGATGTGGCTTGAGCACGATCCTTCATTCACATCTTGTAAAATGGAAGGGACTTCTGAGGGATGCACACACCTAAGTAAGGGGAGCAAAAACCCCTTTTTGTACAAGGTGTCTCCGATGACAGTGAATTTTGCAGCCCTGTGCCTCAGCTTCTTCCTTTCTTGCCTTGCTTCTGGCATCTCACCCTCTTTAATGTATCTGATCGGAGGATCCATCCATGAAGCTTCCTGAGAAACATTTAGGCAATTGCCAAGTGTTCCCTCGACCTCTTTAATAGTTGGCTGAAGCAAAATTTCTACTGGGACTGTCCTCCTGATGTCTGTCCTAGTTGCCGAGGCCAACCTCGCAAGGGCGTAAGCATGGCCATTGTCGAGCCTAGGTATCCTCTTTAATTTTACTTCTCTAAATCCTTTCAGTAACGCCCTCACCTTCTCAAGGTACCTAGACATCCTCTCGTCCTTAGCCTCGTAGGCTCCAAGTATCTGATTCACTACTAGTCTTTAATCACTATGGACTAAAATATAGCTGACACTAAGAGACTTGGTCAAGGAGAGGCCTGCTACCAAGGCCTCATACTCAGCCTCGTTGTTGGAGGCTTTGAAGTTGAACCTCAGAGCGTATTCAACGTCTGTGCCATCGCGTGCTGATAGTATCAGTCCAGCTCCACTTCCATTGTCACAAGAGGACCCGTCAACGAAGAGGCTCCACAGAGTCTTTCCCTCTAAAAAATTTCCCTCAGAGAGGGATCCCTGTCTAAAGATGTATCTTCCCTCTTCATTTTCAGTCGCTTTCCTTCTAGCGGTGCTTGTCTCAGCCCTATCTGCGGGTGTGTCAGTGGGTCTGTCTCGTTGTGTATCTGTCTTCCCGAGGGTCTCACCTTCGGCTTCATCATCTTCCCAAGTAAACTCAGCCATGAAATCCGCCAACGTCTACCCCTTTATGGCCGTTCTAGGCTGATACACTATGTCAAACTCCCCCAGCTCTATAGCTCAGGCCATTAGCCTGCCTGATTTTTTTGGCTTGTGCAGGACCTGCCTAAGAGGGGAGTCGGTGAGGATGACCATTGTATGGGACTGGAAATACGGCTTCATCTTCCTTGAGGCATGGATCAAGGCGTACGCTAACTTCTCCATCCTCGGGTATCTTTGCTCTGCCCCCTGAAGTGCCTTGCTGTTAAAATACACAGGCTTCTGTATCCCGTCTTCGTCTCTCACAATGGCTGTACTGATGGCCGATTCTGAGACGGCGAGGTACACCTGAAGTCGTTCACCCTGCACGAGTCGTGACAGCAGCAAGGGAGACCCTAAGTATGACTTTAGGTCCCTGAAAGCCTCATCACACTCTTCACTCCATTCGAAAGCCTTCCTAAGGATCTTAAAGAATGGCAAACACTAGTCTGTGGCCCTAGACACGAACTTGTTTAAGGCAGCAACTCTCCCTGTGAGTCTCTGCACGTCTTTAATGGACTTGGGGGTCTTCATCTCAACAAGGGCCTTTATCTTTTCAGGATTGGCCTCGATGCCTCTTTGGTTGACAATGAACCCCAGGAACTTCCCTGCCCCGACCCCGAAGACACACTTGGCCGGGTTAAGCTTCATCTGGTATTTGTCTATTGTATTAAAGGTCCTCTCCAGGTCTGCTACATGATCCTCTGACTTTAGACTCTTAGTCAGCATGTCATCTACGTAGACCTCCATAGACTTCCCAATTTGGTCTTCAAACATTTTATTTACGAGGCGCTGGTACGTTGCCCCCGCATTTTTTAGGCCAAAGGGCATGACCCTGTAACAGTATGTCCCCTTGTCGGTGATGAAGGCTATCCTCTCCGAGTCTTCAGGGTTCATAAAGATCTAGTTATACCCTGAATAGGCATCTATGAAGCTCATGGCCTGCGGTAGCGTCTACCATCTGGTCAATGCGGGGGAGAGGGAAGCTGTCTTTGGGACAGTGCTTGTTGAGGTTTGTAAAGTCCACACACATTCTCCACTTTCCGTTGGCCTTTGGGACAATGACTGCATTGGACATCCATTCAGGGTAGATGACCTATCTGATAAATTCAGCGTCTTCTAACTTCTTGACCTCGTCCCTAATGACCTCATACTTTTCTCTAGAGTAAATTCTCCTCTTCTGCTTTACCGGCTTCACTCCCTCTACCACATTGAGCTTGTGGCACATGATTTCAGGGTCAATCCTTGGCATATCTACATGAATCCATGCGAAGACGCTTCGCCTTCTCCTCAACAGTTTAATGAGGTCTTCCTTGATATTGGGCTTCAGAGACTTGCCGACTTGGACGGTTTTTTTCGGGTCATCCTCATCGAGGATGATGGATTCTACCTCTTCCACGGCCTCTCCTTTCTTTAGCTTCGTCTCATCCCTGGGGTCTAAGGTATCAATATTGTAAGTGGTAGTAACCCTCTTGTGTGCCTCCCTTTCTTCAGCGGAGTTGTAGTAACATTCTCGCGTTGTCGTCTGGTTTCCCTGAACTTTCCCCACCCCGTAAGGGGTAGGAAATTTGATCATCTGGTGGACCGTAGACGGCACAGCTTCAAACCCCTTGAGGGACACACGCCCCAGTATGATGTTGTAGGCCGAAAACACATGCTCATCCATCACAAAGAAACTGACCTTCTTGGTGAGCCATCTCGGCCATTCGTCCCCCATCCTGACATCAGCCTCATACACTCTAATGGGATGAACCTTTTCCCCACTGAACCCAATCAGTGGATAATGGTACGGGACAAGTCCAGTATGACTGATACCTAAGGCTTTGAAGCATGGCCAAAACATCACATCTGCAGAGCTACCTCCATCTACTAGTATCCTCGGTACCTCACACCCGTGCACCCTGGTAGTGATGACGAGAGGGTCATCATGCGGGGCCAAGAGGCCTTTGAAGTCCATTCTTGAAAATCCCACTATCAGAGTGTCCATATCATCCTTCTTCCTCTTTTCTGACTTGACCTCCAGAGAGGTTTAGTGCACCGTCTTCGTCACTGCTTTGGCCTCGTCCACATGGGCCTTCCTGTCGGCGACCTCAGACCCTCCTCCTGCTAGACCCCTGGAGATCATTCCCACTCCGAGTGAGATCATATTAAGCCTCTTGACAGGGCCGTGGTTGTCTCTCGGCGGGAGGTCAAGGTCGTCCTCATCATCAGAAGGGTCGCCCCCTCTTTTTTGAGGACCTTCTCTACATGCATCGCCTCGCTTCTTTCTGGGGTCGTCCCCCCGTCCCCTCTTGAAGGCACCTTTGTCGACGTACTTTCTGAGCTTCCCTTCCTTCAGCATCTTCTCAATCTCATCTTTCAGATCAAAGCATTTGTTTGTTACGTGGCCGTGGTCTTGGTGAAATTCACATCAGAGGTTCTTATTCCTCTTGACGGGAGCTGCCCTCAGCTTCTCAGGCCACTTCAGGGATCGGTCACTCTTTATCTCACTGAGGATCTGTTCACAGCTGACCGTTAGAGGGGTGTAACCAGCGAACTTGTCATCTGTGGACCTCTTCTTCCCCTCTTTGTTCTTCTTAGGGTATTTACCCCCACTAGCACCTCCTTTTTCGTCTTCATATTATGCGGCCATCGCCTCTTCGGCGTTCATCACCATTCCTGCTATCGACAGCAGCTCAGCCATCGTCCTCGGAGGGTCTTCAGCAAGCTTCCATAACAGCTTCCCCTTTTGGAGTCCTCCAATCAGGGCTGTCATAGCTATGCTCTCCTCATAGTCTTCCACCTCCAGCTTCTCTTTATTGAATCTGGCTATGTAGTCTCTCAGACTCTCATTCTTTCCCTGCTTAACATAGAGCAAGCGTGTGGTCTTCCTCTGTGGTCTCACCCTGAAGCAAAAGTTGTGGATGAACCGGTCTGCCAACTGCTTGAAGTTTTCAATGGAATTTTTTGGAAGAGACGTGTACCAGACATGTGCAGCCCCTGTCAGGGTACCAGAAAAGGCACGACACCTCATCTCATCTGAGATAGAGTATATGTCTGCTGCTGATTGATACATCTCCACGTGGTGGACAGGGTTGGTGCTCCCATCGTATCTTGGGGTGATCACAGGAGGCTTGAACTTTGATGGCGTGGGGAAGTTGACTATCTTTGCCACAAAGGGTGAGCCTATGGTGTATCCCTTCTGAAGAGGGTCCCGGCTCTTCAGTATGTCGCCAATCTTATCCTCTAACCGTTGGATTGAATCATTCCAGGGCCTCACAGGATCGGCCTGGCCGATGTTATCCCCTGCCGCCTCTCTGAGGTGGACGGAGGGTTCTGCTGCAGCAGGCCTGTGTCGGCTGTTCACTTCCCTTTGGCCGTTATCTCGTCCTCGGGGTCGGCCATCTGCTGCCTCCCTCCTGGATCTCGCATCACTTCTTGACCTGGACAATTTATCCCGTAGGTCATTTACTGGACCTAGCCTCTCAAAGGCTGACCCCCTGCTCAGGCGATCAAAAGCAGAGCCTCTCGGGCGATCATCAGGGTTTGGTCTCCCGCACTTTCCTCCAGTATCCTGGAGAGGTAGTACAGTATTGTTGGAGACCTCATACGGTTCCCAGCATTCTATTGGGGCCTCCTCTCCCTCCAGATCTTCATACCTGTCCTCAGGGCAAGGGTTTCCTTGCCTCCCCAAGCGTAGATGCCGGGGGTCAGCAACATCCCTAGGCCGCTGAGGGGGTGGCAGATCTTTGCGTGGTGCCTGGGGTGGTCCCCTGGCCTCGTACTGTCCTGGAGCTGCTGCCGGAGTAATCATCTCAGGTGAAACCCCTGGTGGTCTCAGTATGTTCTGGCTTAGAGCTATGAACTGCTTCTGCATCATCCGCTGGCTTGCTGCCAGAGACTTTAGGGCTGCCGCCACATCAGCCATCTCAGACTGAGGCGGTGGCTGACTGGAACTGGGTCTTCCCCCCTCATCCGGCGGGGGAAGTGGTGGTGGTGGCATCTCAGGTGCCATGTGCTTGAGCTATGAAAAATTGAACTGAAGAAAATACTGGTGAGCTTGGGAACCTTAGTGGGTCTCTTTCAATGGTGAAACACCTCCTCTCAGGCGGAGTGTTGGTTCACCACCAGAGTGCCTAGTGAGGTCAAGCTGTACACAGGAAGAGATGTCTTCTCGTTCCCACAGACGGCACCAAACTGATGATGCTAAGATTTAGCACCATCGGATAAGTGATAGTAAGCTCAAACAGTAGCAGCCATGGCAGACATAGAGATGTATGAGTGTATAAATGTGTAGAAGGGGATGAGTATAAGAGGAAATAAGCCAATGATGTATAGTGGTTCAGCCAATTTGGCCTACATCCACTGTGAGTGTACGATCCACTAAGTATGGGCGCTAATGGCCTTGGATACAATGCACATAACCCTCTCTCTCTCTCTACTGTGTGTGTGTATAAGCAGAGTCTTAGCTAGGGCTACAGTTAATTGATCGATCCCTTGTAGGGTTGTAGGTGACAAGTATATATAGGTCTTGGGGGGTGTAGTGTACCCCCCAAGTATGCATGGTGCATGTGAATGATGATCTAGCCAACCCCCTGTTGACACCTGTAGATGCCAAATGATGACATAATATTCCCTCACGTGAGGGTGTGATTTGGTTATAACGGTCTCCCATGTGTCATGTGAGCCTCACGCGCACTGTTCCACGCGTCTCCCAAACCACGCGCTGCGATGATGTCACCCTCGGCTTATGGGCCGAGGCCGAGGACAAAGTTCCTCCCGACAGTGAGTCTGGCCCAATTCTGGCCTCGTACTGTCGTACCCTCGTAGGGTCGTTTGGAGCCTGGTGAAGGGTCGGTCCCTCGTAGGGTCGTCTGGAGCCTGGTGAAGGGGCGCCCCCTCGTAGGGTCGTCTGGAGCCCGGTGAAGGGTCGGCCCCTCGTAGGGTCGTCCGTTTGGAGGTAATCTTCAGCCATGCCGAGGATATAAACGGGTATATCAATATATATATATATATATATATATATATATATATATATATATATATATATATATTTTAATTAACAGTGGCAAACTTTAATTAAGCATCCAATTGAGAATCTCACCTATATATATAAAAAAAAATTAATTAACAGTGGCAAACTTTAATTCAGAATCTCACCTATATATATATATGTGTATATATATATATATATATGACAATTTTAATTAACAGTGAAAAACTTTAATTCAACATCCAATTGAGAATCTCACTTTTGGGTGTGATCTGTGTCATTAAGGCTGTAAACGGATATTCAAAAATTTGTATCCGTCCAATATCTGAATCCGAATTTGTGGATATTTATCCGAAAAAATGAAAACTGATACGAATATGGATACTCTATAAAAATATCCGTGAAAACGGATACGGATATGGATAGTACTAGTATCCGACACGGATAATCCGTATTCGTCAAACATACATTTAAAATATTACTAATAATATTAGTATTAGTATTACTAATAAAATAATATTAAAAAAATCTTAATTGTTTATTCTGTAAAACAAAACAAACACATACTCCACTCAAAATGAAAACACCCTAAAGTTATGATTTTATTGGGTATATTATAAAATGCTATATATTATTATTTTATTGGGTATATTATCATGGAGTTACACTAAAGACAATACACCCTATCACACATAACATGCATACACTAAAGAACATATACTCCACTCAAAACAAAAAAAAACTAATTTCATTTCATTTTTTTCGTACAAAACAAGAGAAAAGAAATCCTCATTTCACTCCACAAAAAACCCTCATTCCTCCACCTCCCCCTCCGTCGCATCATCCCGCCGCTGCTCATCAACCCCTCCACCCCTTATCATCAACCCCTATGCGGCGCATCAACTCCGTCGTTGCACATCCCTTCCTCCTGCAAAAGAAAGTTAGAAACAACAGGTATATACAAAATAAAAATAAAAATATATAAATGTATTTATATATTTTTCATGTTTTTGTTCATTAGTTTCCTTAATTATAAATAAATGTAGGAGATAAATAAAAAAGTAAGGAGATTGTTTTGAGTGTGATGAGAACTAAAGTTAATAACAAGTATATTATATACAAAATAAAAATGTATACTTATTAGAACAAAAATATCAGTATGTTTTGAAGACTAAAAGGTGCATGAGGTTATCATCCTCAATAAATTTGATTTAATCTAAAAGGTGCATATTTATTTCTACTGTTATGGAATGCTACTGTTATTATTTTTTTTTTGAATGTCTTTAAACTTATATGGTTATAAAGTATGGATGGCTTTAGGCCATATTATCATTATGGAATGCTACTATTATTACGGAAGCCATAAGTGTTGATGTTAATATTATCCGAATCTGAGGCATTCAAGCGGATACGGATACGGATATGGATAGTTATTTTAACTATCCGGGCAGATATGGATAGTACATCCAGATAGGGATACGGATATGGAAATCGTGATATCCGATCCGTATCCGTCCGTTTACCACCCCTATGTGTCATTATCTCATTTAATCATTCTATATAAACTCATTTTACCCTTTTCATTATACTTGTCTCTATAATTTCATGAATATTTTTTCTATTATAGGTTATATTCAAAGTGTATTGTGTTCATAATAGCTTGGTGAGCACGTTGATGTCTTATTGGTCCGTGTTAATCTTAGTTTGGGGTAAGAAATTACTTATTTATTTTTAGTACTTATTTATGCTTACTTTGAGTCTATTATAATTTTCATATCTAAGTCTAATCCATTTGAGGTTTATCAACTCTAAGATTGGTTGGTTATTTAGACAACTAGGAATTCTAGGGCTTGTTTAAGGAGTGTGCTATAATTTTCACTTTTGTTAGACATTACTATTCAACTCATATCTTTAGGTGTGATGTTCTTTTCTTAAGCCCCATATAATTTGTTAAACTATACATGTCCTTTTGCTTTTATGGGAAATTGTAAATAATGCATTCATTATTATGGCAAAGAGGTCCTAAAGAGTCCCGACTCGACATTCTATTAGGATTTCATTCTTATTTTCTTGGACATCCTCCACCGATTATTCTTTACGTGACTGTTAAACATAGTTTTATCTAATTGAAATGTAATGGTGTTCAATTTGTCTCTCCTTATATTTTGTCCTAGTGACTTATGAATGTGATTAGTCCCAAGAATTGTCAAAAGGGTGTTTTGTGCGTAGGTTTCATACAATAGTAGTTAGGTTCAAGTTAAGTTTCCCCTTCACTAGCATTAAACCATAGTATTATTTTAAGTTTATCAAATTTATCTGTCATATACTACAAGCCTCGGTTTTTAGGGTCTTTTATCTGAGATCGCAAGATTCATATTTAAAATGTTATGTTTGTTTAGCGTTTCTCGATCCTACAACACTGCGTTCATCAATGATGAGCTCATCTTATCCATTTGGATGAATTGATTACCATTTTGTCAGAATGAGAGGTTGCTTCACCTATAAGGATGTTTTAGTTGGTTGTGTTTCACCAGTGTTATTTATTATGAACCATAATTGAATGTGATTATTTCAATTATCAATCGAGGAATCAAGAGTTTCGAATCGAGCAAGGTAATTTCTTCAATGCTTTTAGCGAGGGTCGTCATATTGACATGCCTTTTTATTATTATGGATCACATATGTCATGGCATGTAGTAATTATCTAAAAATACATTATCCTTGGGGTCATTTAATCAGATAGGTATATCTCCTATGCTTTAGCCAAAAATATAAATTGATCATCCATCTCTGGGCTAACTCCTACATCTAATTATGCTATTGTCATTTTTGCCTCTTATCTCGGTCCCTTTACACATTTTATCGAGCATCAACTTGTGTTTATTCATGATGATCAAGAGTTAATGATAATATAAATTGGCTCCGCATGCAATTTTTTCTAAAATAAACTTCTTAATATTTTTTTATACGTTTGAAAGTTCAATCATTTTGATTTGTTTCCCCTTCCACATTTGTGTTTAATATTGAGTTTACCTCTAATGATATTATTACTAAAAAAATTATCCTCCCCTTTTTTGGTTAGAAACAATCATCGTTATCGAAGCTCCGTGATTAGGCACTTTACAAGAATCACTTTGTTTGTTGTTTTTGGTATGATTTATAAACTTTAACTCTTGTTGTCATCGTTTTTGGTAGATATATGAAGGCCTGATATACCCATAGTGCGTAAGGTATTCTGATGGGCCAATCACGATGTCTTTCAATCATCTTACTTTAGATAACCTTTATGTTCTTATTAGAAGACTCAACAACTCCGTTGGTCTACTAATAGTAAGGGGAATATTTGTGCCTCTAGATTCCATATTCTTCCACGAGCTCTGTGACTTCTGCGTCAAAGTGCATCCCACTGTCAAAGATCAATTTAAAAAGTATACCATATCTGCAGATAATGTTTTTGTGTATGAATTGATCTGCCTTTTTGACATTCAACATAATATATGATTATGCCTCAACCCACTTGGTGAAATATTTGATGGCTACCCGGATGAATTCTTGGCCATTGGAGGCTTTCGAAGTAATTTTTCTGATGATGTCAATTCCCTAGGTTGAAAATGGCCATGGTGACATCATATTATAAATTATTTTTGGAGGAAGATGTTGTATATTTGCAAATTATTATTACTTGGACATTTTGTAACATAATTGTTGTAGTTATGCTCATATGAGGATCACATTCTCCTTCGTAGATTTCTTCCATTATATTTTCTACCATTGTAGGTGGGTGCCATCGAGATGCCTCTTGTATAGTTTCCCACCACACATGATGAATTGGGTGGCCCACCATCAGAGTGATATCTAATCTTTTTTATTAGATCATGGAGGATATTTACCTTCTTTACGGAATATTTTAATGTCGTGATTTCATGGTTCTTGGTCCATGGTATCGGTCATGCAAATCTTGTAGGTGAATCCATGTCTCTCTTGCTTACATATATCAACTGGCACGTTGTTCATCTCACTTGAAATATCCACCATTAAGGCAAGGGTAGCTAAGGCATTGGCAAATCTATTTAGAGATCGTGGGAAGTAAAAGAGCATAAAGTCCTCAAACTGATAGGCTATTTATTTTAAGAACTCATGGCATTATAGTAGCTTTTCTTATTTGATCTTATAATGACCCAAAATTTGGTAAATAATGAGGTTTGAGTTCCAAAACACATCGATTCGTTATGTACCTTTACAATGGGTTATCATCAGTCCAACAATGCAGGCTTTGTATACACTAATATTGTTCGTACAGTCAAAATTTAACTTATTGGTTATAGGTTGTGTCTCCTATCTGGTGATATTAACAACATTTTGATGTTATATCTTTTCTTATTGGTTGCTCCATCGAAGTATACTTGCCATTTATACTTGTCTTTACTTTCTTTCACTAAGATGTCTTCATCTAAAAAATGGTGGTAATTTTGCTTTTCCCTCTAAAGAGGATACAACCAAATATTCTGCATTACTCATCCTTTAATTTCCTTTTGATGTGTGTACTTGATGTCAAAATTTGTAAGCCAGAATATCCATTTGATTATTTTCCTTGTCAGTGAAAACTTTGCGAGTAAGTACTTCAAAGGTTTTATTCGAGATATTAATTTGACTTGGAGTGCAATTATGTAATGCCACGATTTTTTTATTATAAATACAAGGGATAAGTATGACTTTTACAAGGCCGTATATCTTTGTCTTTAAGTAGACATTTTTTACTAATATAGTATATGTCTTGCTCTTTTCTTGATTCCTCGACATATTGGGCCATTATGGCTTCGACCGCTGTGTTAGTGACCGTGAGATATAGGAGAAACATATATCCAGATCGAGGTGGGGCTAATATAGGTGAATTAGTAAAGTACTACTTAACTTTATCAAAAGTCTCTTAGCATGAAGAATTCCATATCTTTGGGGAGTCTTTGCACAATAGTTTGAAAATTGGCTCACACATAGAGGTCAATTGAGAGAAGAAATTGTTGATATATTAGAGTCGTCCTAGGACGCCCATGACTTCCATTTCATTTCGTGGAGGTGGCATCTTAAAGATGTCTTTGACTTTGGCGGGATCCAACTCAATTCCTCTTTTGCTAATGAGGAACCCTATCAATTTTCTTTTAGTCACTCCAAATATGCACTTCTGAGGATTCAGATGCATTGATACATTCTTATCCTCTCGAAGAACTTTCTTAAGGCTGACACATGCCCTTTGCATATCTTAGATGCAACGATCGTGTAATATCCGGATTCCTTGACTTCTTTGTGAATTAGGTCATCCATCAAAGTGGTAGCGCCTCATTGGTAAGTAGCACCAGCGTTCTTGAGGCCAAAATGCATAACTATGTAATAAAAAAATTCCTAAGGGGTCATGAAGGCCATTTTTTACTTAATCATCTTGGCACGCCTTGATTTGATTATATTTGTCAAAGCCATCTACGAAGGATTTTAAGTCATCATCAGTAGTGTTGTTAATAAAAATATCAATGTTTGGAAAATGGTAGTCATCAATAGGATTGGATTTGTTCAAGTCCCTATATTTTACAAACATTCTTGCCTTCCCTCCTGCCTTTGGATCGGGTAAGATATTAGCTACCATGTTAGGTACTCGACCATTCTTTGAAATCCTGTATGAGTTTCTTCATTACCTCCACTTTGACTTTAAGGGACCACTTAGGTCTGAGTTTGCAGAGATTTCTCTTGACTGGTTTGCAATCTGGGTATGCTCGTATGCGGTGGACGATAATTTTAAGATCGATTCATGTCATGTCGGCGTAGAACTAAGCAAAGACGTCAATATACGCCTTAAGGATTTGGACTAGTTTGGACCTTTATTGTTTAAGTAATAACCTTTCTTGATTTCTTTTATCTCATCTTGAGATCCTAAGCTGACTATTATAATTTTGTCAACATGTTGTGCACCATTAGCTTGTTTTTTATCAATCTCTTTAAGGTGGTCTTCTAATTCTTCATTATATAAGTAGGTTAATTACTTTGATTTTCACATTCATCACCATTGATATTTAAACACATAAAGATACTCAAAGTTAAAGTTTATTTCATCCGCAAAGGGATTAACATGGTCTAGTATATCAAAATAGTTAGCCTTAAAGGCCTTCTTCTCAAATAGGAGGTTACAAATAGTAGCAGGTTGTTCCTCTTGAAGTGTGTAGGCAATCTTATCCTTGAAGGGTTCCTCAGTCGTTAGTAGGTGGAAGAATGTGCAATTCTTTTCATCTTCCATCATTACCTCTCGTAAGAGCACATTGTCCCTCAAGTCTTTGATAGGATCCCAATCTATAGAGGGATTTCCTAGTTTGCCAATCAAATCGGCTACCCCACACACCTTGATTTTCACCCATTTTGGGCAATCTTTAAAGAAAATTTCCAACCTAGCATTTATATCCCGAAAATAGTGTCTATCACGGTTCAAAAAATCAATAAAAGGGAAAACATACCCCTTCTTTGACGAAGCATTCATTGAGGCTAGGATGGTAGGGTGTATGTGCACCCCTGGCTTCTTAAATTCATACTTTTGGTCTTTCAGTTCTCTAAGGCATTAGTTATTTTTCTTGTGCTTATATGCTAAACCTTTGGTGTTGGATTTTTAGGGGACCTCGATGGCTCATTAATCCCTTGTTGGTTTTTTTAGGCCCATTCCGTGTAGGTATTATTTTCATCATGGTCGTGACGTTATAACACCTGTACTCAGAGTATGGTGGTGGAATATGTTACTTGGTGTTGGAAAAGATGACTTATATAGGAGGGTCCATCAAGAAACCACTAATGTAGATGTCCCCACTTACGTGTTAAATTTCCAGGACTAGAATATTGGGTTCTTCTCCCTTGAGTAAGTTGACATCTCCTAATATAGTGATCAGGTTTTCTCCACATAAGAGTTTAACCTTTTAATGTGATGAAGAAGCAAACCACCTGATATCATAAATCTATGACCTACCCAATATCAGGTTAAATAAGTCTGGTATGTCAATTACTTAAAACTCTGTGAGGTTGTCAAGCGGGTCAATTCATAGTTCAATTTTAATTGAACCCATCACTTCCATTTTGGTATTATCATAGGCTTTAACATCTTGTGTTGTCCGTGCGAGGTCCTTATGTTTAATTCCCAAACATTTGGTTATCCTCGAAGGGTAGGCAATCAGGGAAGATCCATTGTCGATGAGGACCATAGGGATCATATGTCCTTTTATGTTCACTGTGATGTTGAGATCCATATTATGGCATGGCCTGACTTTCGATAGTTCTGCATGTGCAAAAGATATAATTTTTGTAAAGTTTAGACTTCCTACAATTTCCATAAGTTCCTCCGAAATAGAGGAGATCGTTACCACCTTTTGAGCAAACTGCTTAAAAATGAAAATCCAGTGGGATTTAGATAACATGAGAAGTCCCCATATGGAGATGATAGATTGAGTATTTTTCAGTTGTTCTAGGATCTTGATTTCCTCAATTGTGTCTAGAGAGATTTTTTCTATCACTTCTTTTACTTTATCCATACCCCTTTCTCCAAATGAGATTGGATTAAGGAAAGGATCCTTATAAAACCTTTCTAATCGGATGAGGTGATCGACTTCCATGGATTCCCACTCTCGCATCAAAATAATTATGTTTTTGAAGTCTAAGGTGTAGATATGATTGGCTTCTTCGGAAAGTGGGGAGAGAAGTATATCTTTAGAGTGGAATATTAGATCTTATCCAGATGATTATTTTTCTATTGAGTTGTCTTGGGTTAATCGTGCCTAGTAGTCTTGATTGTCTTCCTCTATAAATTCTTCTCCCCACCTAATATGGATGACATCTTTATTCTCGAATCCTTTTATATAACCAATGGCTTATTGTTCTTCATCGTACATGACTTTACAGTGTTCATAAACATTTTTAGGCAAATGGGTCGTGTCAATCATGAGAAGATAATAATTTTCCCCAAATGTTATATACATTAGTTGGTATTTCCAGGGGGTCTCTTCCTGTAGCCTTTAGGGATCTTAAAATTTGGACCATAAGATCCATTTATTTTTTAGTAGGTACTACATGATCTAAGTGTCAATTAACCAAATTCCCAAGGCTAAGTTAGTATTCTTCTTTATAGTTTATGGGCTTTACGAAAAGAGAAGAATCATTGTTGTTGTATTCCGTAGTGAGGGTATTGACTCCCCTATCGTGGTCAGGCATAAGATTCTTACTAACTTGAGGCTTAGGTTAAGAGGGTGTTTTATCTTCCATTATTCAATTAGTCATTTGATGCCATGATTTAAACCCCAACATCCTTCAAGAGTATATTCGAAAATCTTATGGCATTCATATACTAGGTCTGTTCAAAAGTTTTCTGGCAGAGGTTTTGTCTCTTTAGGCTTAATAAACCCCTTATTTTTTAGAGATTGATATATGGTACTTATAGGTGCATACAGAGGATGGAACAATCATCGGACCCTTTCAGGGATCCATGATTCTAGCATAGGTGTCGGTGCTCGAATGGCATTAAAATTGTAGAATTTTCTTTATCGATTCTCCTGGTCGAGAAGTGAGGGATTTTCTTTCGAATTTCTATCTCAAACTTTGAGGGATAGTTCATAATATTGTCCTCAAATTGAGACCCTTCTTTCATGAGGGCCCAAAAGTGAGGTAATTATTTTTCTTTGAGTTTATCTCGATAAGGTTGGATTAGTTTTTTCTTCATGATGGCCACTTTCTCTTCCTCTGAAAGTCGATTTACCATTTGGGTTGTCTTAGCTCTCTAATGGGCAATGAAGGTGCCTAAATGTTCCTCTATCTCTTGATTCATCATTTCCAAATGTCGGTGGGTAATTTTCAATTTGTTGGTATACTTATACTACCTCATAAATTTCTTATAGATGTCACTTTATGTCTTGCTTCACCCATCATCCATTGACATGAACCATTTAAGTGCACCTTTAGACAAAATGTGTCCAAACATTTGGTCCACGACTTCCTCAAAAGCCCCTATGGCTTGCATAGATCGAACATATAGTTTGAGTTGAATGGTTAGTGGTCCCATTCCTATGAACATTTCGATGTCAATCATCTTGAATCTGTTAGGAAACCTAGCATTCTAGTAGAGGTATAAGATATGAATGTCGACAAGATCGTCAGCAGGTCAGAGTTTTTAAAAATTATGTTGGAGTCTTTGGAACTCCATTCTAAGATAACCCATGTCCAATGGGTCCTGAGTTGTATTAAAATTTCAGTACTGGCTACTGATGGGTTACTTCCAATGTTAAATGTAGCAGGTGGAGGTATGGCATTATTTAGATGTAACTTTCCCCCTTGTCCTTTAGCGTTTTCCAATCAATTATGGAGGGAAACTTATTCTTGTCTTAGAGTAGACATTTCATTCTTTAAAGTAGTTAAACTGGCTAGGATGTCATCCATTTAGAGTCCTTCGTCATTTTTCATGTTGACATGACTATAAGGTATAGAAGTTTGAGAAATGTTGCATCCATCCATTTTCCATGACGGTAGTTGTGATGCGACGGGAAACATAAAGTTAAGAAGTTACCTAGGTAGCACTCTAGAGAGGACAAACATGAGTTTAAGAAAGCACAGATGTATGTTTGGGTAAACCAAGTTTATGACTTATTTCCAAAAAGGAACTCCTTACTTCTTTGAAAGATGTCACCATTTGGAGAATCTCCTAGTTTTTGTTATTATTTGGTTGGGTCCTAATGTTCTACTATATAAGGTAATGCAAGGCCTTTCACGAAGCTAAAGGTTCCTTTCTGTGGCTATAACCTCTCACGATATACTTTGAATTATGTGTGAGGTGGCCGTTTTAATATATCAAATATACGTAAATCGAGCCTCCCTATATACCTTGTAGGGATAGTGTGTGAGATATATGACTTGATATACTCGAGACACGTGAGTGATGTTCACCGCAAACATACAACTCAATATACACCATGGTTATGATTCCAAGAAGAGTGAAATTTTTCGCTAGGGATTCGCATTGGTTAGACCCAAATCCTATCGCTAGGTTTCCAAGGGTTACAGGGTATGTAGTGATATGCAGATATTATGCGATGAAGTATTGTGCGTCTTATAAGAATTCTTTTATTTCTCGATAGATTCCATTTCACTTAATATTATTATATATTTTGGCATACATGTCACAAATAAGGTTTAAGAAATGCCTAGGGTGTAATCTTATCCCTATGGGAGTATGCAACACTAATGTTTTTTCTACCTACTTAGGTATCTAAAAGTTGGCAATGAAAAATAGAATATCCAAAAATGTTCATAAATAACATGTTGAAGTAAATATGAACCTACTTTAAAATGACTTAAGTCTTCTTAGGAAGAGCTCCCACTGGAGTCGGCACTGTGAAAACCTGGACCCAATGCGACATCTCTCCTTCACACATCTGGAGACATGTCGAGAAGGAGTATTTTGTGGTGACATGTGGTCATCGCTTCGTTCTCTTTAAAAAGAATGGAGTCACCAATCTATTTTACTAAAAACATACAAAAGAAGTGGTAAGTCTTTATGGAGATCTAGTAATGGCAAGTGATTTGCGTGTTTAACCAGAAAGTCAAGAGTTCGAGGACTGGGTTACGAATTGGGAAGGTGTTAGGCCTCTCCCCTATTTCAGTCTTAAATCTAGATGTTAAATATTTATATTAGCATGTTATGGTGTAAAGTAAATAATAAAATGAAAATAATTAGTATTTAAATAGGTTGTACATTATAATGTGGGGTGTGTGTAAATAATATAGATAAAGGATAAATATGTAAAAAGTTGGACTTGTTCAGTTGGACGACAGTCTGAGTGAACCTACATACTAGCACACAGTGATTCAATGTCCATGTAGTTCGCAAAGGACTATGAGGGTTTTACCTCTTTTGAAGGCCTTATGTGAGAGATCTTAATTCCCTTTGATGTCTCAAGATGGTTTTAGAGTGGATTGGGTTTTAATCCAAAAAATGTAGAGAATTTTGAGTTAATGAAAGATGTTTGGATGAAATGGTTTTACACATTAAACCACTTTGATGGAGAAAGACTGTTGAGACTTCCCACATTAAGAACAAAACATTGGTAAAATCCCCAGATCTTGTGATCCTCTAATCTATATTTATGTATTTTCTTTGATTTTGAATGTATTTTGTTTATTTTGTATATATGTAGAAATAAAGACTAGCACCATGAAAATCTGTACAAGATGTTACTTGAGCTTTAGAGGTGGACCTACTATTATACCTACATATCCGTCATTGACATAATCAAAGTCAACATAGTTCCATCATAACCTCTAGGAAAAGGCCATAAATGGAGGAGAAGAAGATGAAGATAATGGGGAGTGTTTAATCATAACACCACCCTTTTTTGGTCTATATAATCAAAATAAAATAGCCATAAAGAACGTAAATGTGGTGTTACACGTACACCTTTTCGTTTCGACAGCGTTCTGGCTTGAAATTGACTTTTTAGAAAATATAATTTGAATTTTCTTCGGTAATAAGGTGTGTTTAAAAAGAAAAGTATGTTTTGGAATTCATGGATTGATATGATAAGAAGAGAATGTTAGTGGTTTTTGAGTAAAAAGTCAGAAGTTTGGTTGAAAAGGAGTTTGGAAGGCAAAATAAGAGAGAGTTTTGGAGATTTTTTAGAGAGAGAAAGAAATAAAACAGATAGGCAACATTAAACAGGCAGAGTTAATTATCCCTGAAGTGGTTGGTGAGGTGTCTATTTGTTGGTGCGATAGGCCCCCCAATTTAAAATCTTAATTCTTTTTACTTCACAAAGTAATAATTTCCTTTTATAAATGCGGAAGCGAGATGATGGTTCAACACAAAAAATAAATTTTAATTTAATTTAAATTAAAATTAAACCCAAAGTGAAATATGATTAATACACACACTATTTGATTTCACTTAAACACAATTAATTAACCCAAGTCCTAGAAATTTGCCTAAGTCATATTTTGCAATTTTATCAAGTTAGGCCAAACCAATTTTAACTATTAAATTAAATGACTTGAATTAAATAAACTAAACATTACCCAAATTAATTTGCACCAAATTAAACAAGTAGTGATTAAATTAAACCAATTTTATCTTTTTACCTAAGCATGCGTTCTAGGTGAATTTGCAAAAGATAAAATAAACAATTAATCCACTACGCCGCGGTGTACGAGGAAAAACCCACAACGGGAAAAAACCTCGGACGACCCTAGCCTCAAATCCACCAAGTACGGAATTTACAAGTACAAGCAAGATGACTTACAACAGTCGACTTGATCCTTCTCAAGCCCCGACGCGTCTTCTTGTATCAACCTCTGCCTAGCGAATAACCACGGAGCTCCACCGCGATCTCGGAATCCACTGATCGGACTTTATATGGTCACCGTCACCCGAAAAGGGAGCCTTTCTCCAAGTGGGTAAATCGATGCAAACCACTTCTTTGTGGGATTTAGAAAAAAAACCAAACGTCTCTTCAAACGGTAGAGATGAAAAAATCGATGCTAAACACTCCAAGCAATTGATATATATATTGGAACTTGGAATAAACTAAACTTTGGGTGAAAACTAGAGTGTTAAATGATTTGTTCTTGTAAAATTAGACACTCAAAACCATAAACTTTTCTTGGAAGGATTTGCTCTCAAAAACTCTATCTAGGAGTTAGAATGAAATGAAAAGTTAAGTTAGAAAAGTTCATTTCCGTACATATTGAATCTGCCAAAAAGTTAGTGGGAAAAACAAGTGGGAAGGTGGGTCAAAACTGCTCAAAACTGTCATTTAACTGTTCCCGCCAAAACTTGTTCAAACGACATTTTCGTTCGAACGAAGTCTCATTCGAATGAGGCTTCTAACGAGGTTCCAGTGTGAACTCGTTAGAAATCTTGTTGGAAGTTTCGTTCGAACATCAAGTTCGTTCGAACGACCCTTCGAACGACTTTCCAGTGGCCTTTAGGGAACTCGTTAACAAACTCGTTCGAACGATAATGTGGTTCGAACGACAATCTCTTTCGAACGAACTTCCAGAAAGTTTAAAAAAATTTATTTTTAGCCCATAAACTTTATTTAATGTTTTAATTCAATCTTTCTGAAAATAAACAACAGTTTTATAATTAAACCTACACCCATTATAAACCGTTCCAAGCTCCTATATATATATATATGTAATGCATTCATACCTTGGGAGCATGGAACCATGTTGATGACATAGAAACGAGGCACATTAAACTCAAAAATTTGATGAAGCTTTATACTCTTAGCCGCTATGTTTTCAACAAACACGTCATAGGCTTGAAGGATGATCAATATACTCTATCCTATGACTCAAACCTTTTTGTACGGAATTGAGCCAAAACTACAAAGGACTCAATTGGAAATTGGTGTCCTTACAAATCTCCCCCTTTGGCTATTCCGGGATAAAAACCAACAAAAATACTAAAGGGCCGTCAAGCTCTACTAGACTGACAAAAATGTCCCACCCAAAATAAAATTACAATGCTTGACTCAAACAACCCAAAGGATCAAAATCTTTACCGGTGAAAGTTGCCACTAAGAATAGAATTCTTGCACACTTAAGCAAACACATTAAACGCATAGGGAATATCAAAATATTAAATGCAAGTAAAATAATTACTCCCCCTACATTAATTCTCCCATTTATCAACTATGATCTAGCTAAGGAGGTCGCGACTCCCCCTAAGTTAAATCTCCCCCAAACTAAGATACGATTACAATAGAATTAGATATCATTTCTCCCCCTTTTTGTTCAGGAATAGACAAAGGTAAAAGAATCAAACATGAACTTATCTCCCCAATTAAAGCATATACACCCTCTAAACTAAACAAGGGATAAATAAAATGGGATAACAAGCTAAACATGCAAATGTGCAAAAATGATGAGAACATTAAAGCATATGGGCAACAAAAGACATAACTAATCCAATAAATATTAATGGATACCAACTAAGATGCAAGAAACAGATACCAATATGATACATAAGTATTAAGCATGTGATATCAACAAAGAATGCAATAAGAAGGATACCAATTATGAATTAAAGCATATATGGACTAGAAAGTAAGGCAAAACAAAATATCAAATATATGTATACATAAGATATACATAATAGACGAAAGTACACATATATAGATATAAACACACATATGAAACACACGAAATATAATATGAATCTTCCACACTCTTATAGCATAAATGTGTCATATGGAAACGAAAGTGTTGGGGTGTGAACTAATAACAATTAAATTTAGACCCAATTACCTAAAACATGTTCACGGAGTTCTCAATTGATTGCAAACTTCATCACATTTCAAGATAACCTCATGTGACAATATAGATTGAACTCAATGAACAAGCATACACAATGCATACAAGCCTAGCATGTTGATTCTACAAACCAATAGAGTCATGAGATTGATAGCGCAACTAGGATAAACGGACATTGTGCAAACCGTTGATATACCATCCAATCTCCCTCAATAAGCATATATCAATTTTGAGAATATATCAATCAAACATAGGGCTTGGCAATTATTTTTCTTTTTAATGCCATATTTTCTATTTTAGGCCTTTGGACCACGTATTTCTTTTAGGTCCATTCAAACGGTGGCTTACAATAGCAAAGGATAATAAATCCTTTCGGAGCCCTTCCCCGTGCACATTTATTTATCATTTTTATATCTCACAAATCTCACATGCAACGGATTTTGACATGCACTAGTCCTCCTACGTCACAAATATGTAGATGACAAGATTGGTAGGAGAACACCTCACAAAGCTCAAATATACATATGAAGTTAAATTTCAAACGAGCTCGTACATGTGTGAATAGATGCATATAAAAATAGAATTCATTTAAACAATACAAAAACCAACTACTCCATGTAAGCATGGTAAAGAACATAATAAGGATTGACAATCTAAACCAAAAGTTCTAGCCACATGGGAGCGTAAAAGATGAGATGCAAACATAAGTATATGCCACATAAAGTGTGTCAAACTAAAATACACACAATAAAAATCTTTTTGAGTTTTTGAAATTTTTAATAAAAAATAAAAATATATACTCAAAAGACAAACAAAAATCATTTGAATTTTTCATTAAGCTTAAATTATCAAGAAATAAAAATCCAAATGATAAACAAAAATCTTTTTGTATTTTTCATTTAATGCAAACAAAATGAAGAAATAAAATACAAAAGATAAACAAGTCATGATTTCTAGCATAAGATATGAAATAAAGCAATGACTAGAAAATGACTAAACATGTATACACCTAGCAATGATATATAATATGAAGCACAAAAGCTAGAGTATGCAACCAAAACTAACACATTCAACCTTTGAATTTAGTAAGGGAGGTTTCATGTGAAAACAAATGAGAATCAACAAATCTAATATCTAGCATGTCTAAAAATGATTTCCGAACCCATATAGATGTATATTTAAAATGATGGGATTTGAAAACAAATGAATTGCTAGACATAAACTTCCTAGGACTTCTTTTAAGATCAAAACAAAATGACCTAAGGTGACCTTTCCTACCACAATGCAAGCATGTGAAAACACGAGAAATGTTACCTAAGGTGTGACCTTTTCTAAAGTCTTTGGATAAAGTAGACCCTCTAAAACAAACAATGGTTTTAGCTTTAGCAACGAAAGCATTTGAGCAAGATGTGCTAGAACCATTATCACAACTACTCGAGTCTTGTAAATCATTTTTCATTTTTAAAATTTTGAACTCAAGTAATAAATTAGACTCCTAAAATTTATGTGACTCCTTCTTTAAATTTTTAATTACACCTAGAAGGTTATCAGCTCCCCCTCAATGTGAGCAAACTTGTCCCTAAAAGTATTTTCACGACTATCACTCTCTTTCTTGGACATTTCTAAAATATTATAATTGTGATTTATGTCCATGAGCTTTTCACGAAAAATATCTTTTTGAGATAGTGAGGTTTGCAAAAATTCAACTTTAGCTTTAAAACAAGAATTTTCATCTTCAAGGAATTTAATTCTTTTTGCAAATCTCAAATTTAATTCTCTTAATTTTTCATTACACGTATTAAGCTCATTAAATTCCTCTCGAATAGCAAAAATTTCATTATCATTAGAAATGGACAAATTATAAATTAAAGCGTCCCATCGAGAGATACAAAAAAATTGAGAGTGAGTAAAAATATGAACCACGTAAAAATACAAGGAGCACAAAAATTATAAAAGCCGAAAAACGGATCTTTGACGCGATAAATTAGCGCTCCAGCTCGAATACTACTTGTTGGTGCGATAGGCCCCCCAATTTAAAATCTTAATTCTTTTTACTTCACAAAGTAATAATTTCCTTTTATAGATGCAAAAGCGAGATGATGGTTCAACACAAAAAACAAATTTTAATTTACTTTAAATTAAAATTAAACGCAAAGTGAAATATGATTAATACACACATACTATTTGATTTCACTTAAACACAATTAATTAACACAAGTCCTAGAAATTTGTCTAAGTCATATTTTGCAATTTTATCAAGTTAGGCCAAACCAATTTTAATAATTAAATTAAATGACTTGAATTAAATTAACTAAACATTACCCAAATTAATTTGCACCAAATTAAACAAATAGTGATTAAATTAAACCAATTCTATCTTTTTACCTAAGCATGCGTTCTAGGTGAATTTGCAAAAGATAAAACAAACAATTAATCCACTACTGTGCGATGTACGAGGAAAAACCCATAACGGGAAAAAATCTCGGACGGCCCTAGCGTCAAATCCACTAAGTACGGAATTTATAAATACAAGCAAGATGACTTACAACACTCGACTCGATCCCTCTCAATCCCCGACGCGTTTTCTTGTATCAACCTCTGCCAAGCGAATAACCACGGAGCTCCACCGCGGTCTCGAAATCCACCGATCAGACTTTATATGGTCACCGTCACCCGAACAGGGAGCCTTTCTCCAAGTGGATAAATCGACGCAAACCTCTTCTTCTTTATGGAATTTAGAAGCAAACCCAAACGTCTCTTCAAATGGTAGAGATGAAAAAACTGGTGCCAAACACTCTAAGCAATTGATATATATATTGGAACGTGGAATAAACAAAACTTTGGGTGAAAACTAGAGTGTTAAATGATTTGTTCTTGTAAAATTAAACACTCAAAACCATAAACTTTTCTTGGAAGGATTTGCTCTCAAAAACTCTATCTAGGAGTTAGAATGAAATGAAAAGTTAACTTAGAAAAGTTCATTTCCGCACATATTGAATCTGCCAAAAAGTTAGTGGGAAAAACAAGTGGGAAGGTGGGTCAAAACTGCTCAAAACTGCCATTTAACTGTTCCCGCCAAAACTCGTTCGAACGACATTTTCGTTCGAATGAAGTCTCGTTCGAACGAGGCTTCTAACGAGGTTCCAGTGTGAACTCGTTAGAAATCTCGTTGGAAGCTTCGTTCGAACATCAAGTTCGTTCGAACGACCCTTCGAATGACTTTCTAGTGGCCTTTGGGGAACTCGTTGGGAAACTCGTTCGAACGATAATGTGGTTCGAACGACAATCTCGTTCGAACGACACTTCGAACGAACTTCCAGAGAGTTTGAAAAATTCGATTTTTGGCCCAGGAACTTTATAAACTTTATTTAAAGTTTTAATTCAATCTTTCTGAAAATAAACAACAGTTTTATAATTAAACCTACACCCATTATAAACCGTTCCAATCTCCTATATATATATGTAATGCATTCATACCTTGGGAGCATGGAACCATGTTGATGACGTAGAAACGAGGCACATTAAACTCGATAATTTGATGAAGCTTTATACTCTTGGCCGCTACGTTTTCAACAAACACGTCATAGGCTTAAAGGATTATTAATATACTCTATCCTATGACTCAAACGTTTTTGTTCGAAATTGAGCCAAAACTACAAAGGACTCAATTGGAAATTTGTGTCCTTACACTATTCTTTTACAACATTCTAATTGTTGTGGGAACTTGCAATATGTCCAAAGACTTGGAGTTGGTTCTATTTTTTAGTGAAGCAAAATAGTAATGGAATATTTTGGTGGAGTAAAATGCTACAATGGCTTGGAGACGATCAAAATGTATAATTATAAATTTATAATAAGTAAATTACAGTGAGAAGTTGAGTCTAATTTGTCTCACATCATTTCATTAAAATACCCTTCTTATTTACAAACAAAGTGTTAGGATTGAACTACAAAGTATAAACTCTTCTTTTCTAAAAGAGTCAAATGCTTGCACACCCTTTTCCCACAACTTATTTAATTCTTCTACCAAAGGAGATAAGTAGACATCAATGTCCTCACTTGGTGCCTTTAGCCCATGTATCAACAAAGACAGGATCGAAAATTCAGGTCTCATATACTGTGAAGGAGGGTAATTGAGTGGTGCTATGATTACTGTCCATACACTATGATTGTTGCTTACATTTCTAAATGGATTGAAACCATCTTCTGATATTGTCAAACGAATGTTACGCTTTTCTCAAGCAAAATTGGGTTTACCCCCAAATGAGGGGTTAACTGGGTTAAGCAAATCGATTTTTCACAAAGAAGGAGAAGGAAAGATATTCCACAAACGCACTTCGAAGATTCTTCACAGTAAGTGTCTCGAAGTACCCACTTCGAAGATTCTTCACAACAAGCGGCTCGAAGGACCCATTTCGCAGAATAAAGTCACCTAGATGACAATAGTTTGTAATAAGAAATAAAATGTTGCATTATGTATTTTATCTTATGAATATACATGTCGAGTGAGGTTGTTTGGTACCCACGAGGTACCATGCCTGGCAGGGCATGGGAGAGCTTTCATGCTCTATCAAGCAACCTCATCTTGGGAACTTCTCAGGGACACGGTTTGGGGGATTGAGAATAAGGCAACGTTGGAAATTATTACCAACCCTCTTGGAACACTTGGGCAAAACTTCATCCAGAACAAATGTCACTCGAACCTACTCATTGCTTACCTATTCGAGTGAACCTCCTCGAGGTACCCGATCTCCTTCAATGCTTGCCCCCTCGAGGTTACCTCCTCGAGGTACCTTAGATGCCAGGTCGCCTGACTGATATGACCAGATACCTAACAAGAGTCACTGTTTGAATCACCTTCTGACATCATAATGTATGACATTCAGGGACTTAAAAATGTAGCACTCAAGTGGATTTATCCTTAGGATGGCAGGTCTAGTTCACCAAACTTGACCATCTAGCCATCCTAGAGTAAGCCTCAAGCTAACGGGTCATATCCCTCATTAAATACCCACAAATCTTCCTGCCAATAGAATGTTTTTCCACCAAAACCATGGGATCCCACGCATTGAATGCGATATCTTGTGCATTTAATGGATCCTATCAGACGGATCGAAGGCATGCTGACTTGAGCAGCCTCGTCCTCATATAAATAGACCAGATGAATAAATCGGAGAGAGAGCATTCTGAGCCCAGAACTGCTGCCCAAATTTCCTTATACCCAAGAACTATTGCGAGAGCATTAACTCCCATACACATTTAATACACCCATCATTGGGCACTAACTGAGCTTAAAGTTCCTGCCTTGCCTTTATTGTGCCTGGAGTGCTTGTTCTTTTTCCCTTCGACCACGCTACCTGCTGGTCCCATTCATTTATTGTGCTTGTCATATGTCTTCTGTGTTAATATGCTCTTCAATGCAAGTTTGAATATTGAATATCTTTGTCTCTGATTTACCTGCGGCTACCGCCCATGTTTTATATTTAACGGTGTTAGTCCCGATCTTGATAAGGGGTTACACCTCACTTAATACTAACTGTATTTGAAGAACCCACATCTTACATTTGGCGATTCTTTCAAGCTGTAGAATCAATAGAAAGACGCATGAGATTATCCCCTACTTCTGCCCTAGTATGCCAAGTCATTGCCTCCGTTATCCATGGTACTGTGAAAAATCGCTTCAGTCTAGGCCCAACAAGAAAATATTTCAACACTTTTTTAGGCACTTTTGAGCTTGTGCCTTCCTTTCCGGTAGATTGAACATATCTAGGTCTATCGCATACCAGACACCGATCGAAATTTCCATACTCCTTTCGGTATAGTATGTAGTTATATACACAAGCATGAATTAATTTATACTTCATTCCTAAACCTTTCAAACAGTTCTTCATATTAGGATAACTATTTGGAAGCGTATTCTGCTTGGGTAGCAAGCCCTTAACCCAATTCAAAATTCCTATCACGCTATTACCAGACAAACCATATTGGGTCTTCAAACTATGCAAACCAAGCATGGCATGTAAAGTTGTTTGATCTTTGTCATAATCAGGGTACACCGGCTGGATCACCTTAAGTTTTAAACTTTGATAATCATCGGCAAGGTTTATCCCGATATCTTCATGAGCACTTGAACTTTGTACATCATTAGTGACCTCATTTCCTTCCACTTCATGAACTCCATACGCGTCAACAACTAAATCCTCTAGCATATTATTATCTACATTGTCCTCATTCCCTTGGATATCTATTCTACTTGTTGATTGTTGTGAAGGTTGCTCGGGGATAAAAGGAATATGTGATTCCCCATGAAAAACATAAAATCGATAACTATCTTTCATATCCCATCTTAACAAATGTAATTCAACTGTTTTTCAATCAAACACCTTACCATTCTTACACTTAGCACATAGACACTTGAACTCTTCATCATTACGACATCTCTTTACGTAATTCATAAATTCATTAGCACCTCTACGAAACACATCCTCTAGTCTATTTGTCACATCCATCCACTCTTTGTATAGAAGATGTCACATCACAACTACTACAAATAATCACCTATTATGGGTAAGAAGGGTATATTCATGGATTAGTATAAATAAAAATGTGAAAATTTAGTTTTCATAAAATATTTATTACAAGATTGACATTTTATCTTTCAATGTTATATTAAAAAAAGTATGAATTCTATTTCCTCCATCTCCTCTAATTGGTGAGTGGTCCTATCCCATTTAGTACCGCATATTACTGTAATATACTTAGCATTTCATCCACATTGTTCCAATTTGAGGAAAGTTCGACAGAATATTCCCAAAGTTCTTCAAGTACACGACAAAGATTCACAAGTATTCGTGTTATTTCAATTTATCAATTGAAATAACACTTAACACTGCATCATCTAGTATGCACCGAAAGAACATTAAGAGACGGCAGCAGAACATTTCTGTATTTAATTATATAGAAACTATGCGTATTTGGGTTTAATTTGTAAAGGCGAAAGTGCAATGACTTTGACTTTTTGGAGAGAGATAATGGGTTCTATTTAGGTGGGGCGATGTTGGATGAAGATGATGAAGGTAGGGATTTGGGGTTAGTATGGGTGGATTTACGATCTATATTTTTTACTGATACGTTACTCATACGGTAAATATTTGTTGTATGTTTATTTTCAACAGTGTCTTGATTTACTGCTATGCTACTCTAATAGTATATATTTACTGTCTATTCAGTTTTATTATGATAGAAATTTTTACATTTATAGAAAATATTTATTGTTACAATAATTGTTTTCTTAGTTTATTAATGACTTTATAGTAAATATTACTTTTTAATTTGATATATTTTTCTCATTTTCTTCTCTACTTCATTGTATATCAATAGCAAAGATAAAGTGAATATTTACTTTAAAGGAATTTTTTAATAACTAATGTAGTATATATATTGTTTGAAATTTTTTTTCATAGTGTAGTTAATTATTTATTTGTATGTATTTACTTTTCAATTTAATCATAAATGTTCATTCTTAACAAGGGCTTGGTTTTCTATTATGCTACTCACACAATATATATTTCTTCTCCGTTAAGTTTTATTATGATAGAAGTTTTTACATTCATAGTAAATATTTATTGTCACAATAAATATTTTCATCATTTTCTTCTCTATTGCATTGTATATTAATAGCAAAGTAAACACTTAATGAGATAGTAAATATTTTACTAACAATGTGTATTTTTAATGTAGTATAAGAACAAATAATTGCTTAAATATTTAATGCAAAATATTTTATTCTTTATATCTTCATAAAAAGTAAATATTTACTCTCACACTTAATTTTTTCATAATTAATGTATTATATTTTAAAAATAAGAAATTTATAAATAATGAATTTGCAAATGAAAAGTTGTACACTTGAAAAAGAAAGAAAAATAAACTTTTACGTGGAAAGCTATGGTTTGGAAAAGGAAAGCTATGGTTTGAGTCGTCGTCCATGTCCCACATGAAAAAAAAAAATCTTTGCAGGAAAGGAAAGTAAGCGTGTGAACGATGTTCATCATTTTGCCACACTCCCAAACTTGACACAAAGCCCTATATAAATATACAACAACATGACTAAGTAACATGAGTATATGAATACACACACAACACTAAATGGATGAATCATGGCGAATGAGAATGGGAATGGGAATGGGAATGAAGCTCCCTCACCGGAGATCATTGGAGCATACATTAAACGACTCTATACACACCTCTGAATCCGATACCTTAAAGGCTGAGGATTTTCGCGACGTGTTTGGTGGACCACCGCGTAGTGTTCTCTACCGCCAATTTTCGGGTGGAGATTTTTCTAGATCGGAGTTTTTTTACGATGAAGTTTTCCGGCTGCCGGAAAATGAATTTCCGGCGAGGAGGGGAAGGAATTTGCCGGAGTTTAGGATTCCGGCGAGTAGAGGAGGAGGGAGAAGGAGTGAGGAGTTTTATAGTGATGTGTTTGGGAAAGGTGTAGAGGATTTGAGGAGGTCGAGGTCGAGATCCAACCCCAATTCCAACTCCAAATCCAAATCGATTTCGAATTGTTCGTCGGTTTTGAGTTCCGAGGATTTTAGTCCGTTTAGGCCGCCCACTACGGACGACGACGTTTCGATCTCATCCTTTGCTAACAAGCTCAGGTATATGTGCCAATGTTATTTGTGTATTGACATATTTACCCTATAAAATAAAACCATCGAATTTTACTTAGAAATAGATTTTTCATGTTTGGACTTTAGTATTTTCTCATTTGAACAAGTTTACTCAATGTGTCTCAACGTTGAAAATGACTTCCTTATGTGAAGGAATATAAGGAGCTCTACACCCGCGTACATATAACCTTTCAGTATCGTGCAGTTACAGGAGCCTCGTGCATCAAGTTTGTCCTTTTTTCAGGATGGTAAACAGATGAAATTGTTTGACAAAATTTGGTGAATATGGTATATGCCGAGCATAGCGTACCATCTTCACTAAATTTCATCAAAAAAATTTAAGGAATTTTTACCAATTAGTCCCATTACTAAGTATGTAGTTAAATAGGTCCTATGATTTTATTTTATTTTTTGCTCAAAGAGGTCTTATAAAAAAATTATTACTCCAATAGATCTTATTTGTAAATATGCAATGAATATTTGCTACATGTATAAATAAGTCCTATTGAAAAAAAATTATTTTGATAAGATCCATTAGAAAATGTCTTATGTAAATAAGACTTATTTGTCAAAATCGCAAAATTTAAACATTAGTGAGTTTAATAAAAATTGAATACAAATATGTGCATTTGAAGTATTGAATTCTTTATGAAATTTTGTGGAATTGATCTCCACTTTGGGACCAAGTTTGGTCATAAACTCAATTACTTGCAAAGTCCCACTATAAAAAGGGAGGTTCGTAAAATCTGAAATTTAAGAGGCTCTTTTTTTAGCCTAACTATCACTTTGAAAGCGCTATGTATAAGAGTTATTTGGAACCCGAGATTAATGCAAAGTGACAAAAAATTACACAAACAACCATCAACGAATATCTTTATTGATGACCATGATGGTCTAAATGTTGAGCTGTTAGAGATATTTTGATTTGGTAATTAATTTGATGATAGCTGATTACTTATCATTTCATGACAACATAGATGATTCTTAACATCCCGTTGTTATAATTTGACCAAACTGTAAACTAACATCGCTAATACCCTAAAATATTATTCAGAATTAAATATTCGGTTGAACATGTTTAATTCGGACTGCAAATTTTCTAACAAATTAAGTACTGAAGATATGATTCGCCTACAGATTTAGTGAGTAATAGTAAAACACTATAATACTCCCTCCGTCCCGAATTAAGAGTCCATTATTCCTTTTTTGGTCGTTCCAAATTAATAGTCTACATTTCTTTTTTGAACATAATTAGCGAATCAAATTCGATATTGATCTTGGCCATTGATTGAGTGTATCCTTAATCGATACAAAAAACGAAAAGATGCGCCTAACTTGGCCATATGTTCCAAAATAAAAAAATTCTCGAATGAACCCTTGCGCATTTCTTCAAAGTGTTGTTACTTGTGAAATTAGCTATACACAAACCAACAGTTGAGAGACGAGAATCTCATTGCAAGTATCGATAGTTATAAACATGATTTAAAAAATTGTTGTTAAATTATGCATTCTTATGAAAAGTTTACTCTCTATGCAGGCCAATTAATATCCCATCTAAATGGAACTACTCATCAACAATGGTGCATGAGGCACGATCAAGTCAACAGTGGGCCCCAGATTTTCCATGCAGCCATTCTTCCTACGTTGAAAATCATTTTGGCGAAAATGAATACGTTGAAAATGTAAGAGGGACCCATTTTGGATTTTGGGGTCGACCCTCGTCCCCAGAAACCATGAGCCTCAATCCCAATTTGTATGGTAGCAGTGTCAAAGTATCTGCAGATGATCAAGGGCCCAACTCCCCTTCATCTGTTGTGTCATCACTTTGTGAAGACCAAAGTGCCAAATTCAGCAAAATTGAAGATGAAGCGTCGCAAGAACAATTGATGGCTCATGAAGAAGATGAAGTGATGAGCTCATATGTCATTGAGATTAATTCGGACCATAGAGAAGGGACAAGTGATGCACTTGGCATCGATGAAGCGATCGCGTGGGCTAAGGAGAAGTCTCAAATACATAGTTCAGAGAAAGAGGGGGGAATGAGACAACATGAAAAAGGGGAGTCTGCAGAATTGGAAGGTGATTTGGTGACTTTTTCATAAGAGATAATTACAAGGACCTCTCATGTGTTTTGGGATGTTATAGTAATCTCCTCTGGAATTTGTGTTAGTATTTGGTTTTGTAACAATAATTCCTTTGCATAAGCATTGTATTTGTATTTGGTATTGAAATCACGAACACGGGAGGTTGCTGTAAAATTTTAAAATTCAGGAGCGGTGTGTGTAATAAAATCCGAAACACTGGTGACATCCCTGTAATTAGCATCTTTATTAAATTTGAAATATGTGAGAAGTTCTATACAGGATAATAACTAGTGTTTGTATTGCATTTTTCGGGTAAATATTCCGCAGAAACACTTAACGCACATGAGTTTCTAGATGGGCAGATAGCTGGATCTGAATGAGTGCAATCACAAGTGGTAAACTTTTGTTTGTGGCAACAGGAAATTAAAAAAAAGTTGAATTTCTTCTATGTCCATTTGTCAGAGATTAAAAAAAAAGTGGGTGTGCGAGGATTGCACCCATTTGTAGTGGAATAAAACAAAACTCTAGAAATGAATCTGAGAAATGTAGAATAGAAATTAAAAGAAAAGTAAAGACTTGGTCACCATTCCTTAAGGTAAACACTACCAATTATTCAGGATTGTTAGAACAGAACAAGTAGAGCCAACTGAATTATAAGTTTCATCGGAGGACATTATCCCTATTTTGACTAGGGAATAACGGATTTAAATTATCCTGAAAGTCGCAGAAAAAAGTTTAGGAAACAAATAAAGAAATGGAATGGAAAAAAGTGTAATTGTCCTTCTTTTATCCACTTCATTAACCTTGGCTTCTTGTTCACATTTACAGAGTAAGAATCCAAATGAATGGGCAACATAAGAACAAAAACAACAATTGGAAGAAGATGCAAGTTTTCCTAATAAAAGACATATATAGTTTTTTCTATTTTATGCTGAAAATAATATAAATACATACTGAGTATTTCAGTATAATTTAGACATTGTCTATGAAAAGATACATAAATAGTTAGCTGTCTGATTTTACTTCTTTCTTCACACCAAGTACAGTCTGAAATGGATTTATTGGCTGAAGAGTATAAGGTTGTGGTCAGCTGGCAAGGAAGCAAACATCCAGTTGCTGCTCTCAACACTACATCATGTAAGATAGATCTTTATCACTAGGATTATTTTGATTTGGCCTCCATTTATTTGAGCTAATGCTGTTGCTTCCCAAAGTTGTGCAACACTGTTTGATTTTCTATATCCAGAAAAGATAATTTTTCTTTCGGGAGCCATAGTTAAATAGGGGACAAAGTATAAAGAACCTTATAAATATGGTATTGTTAGAGATAACAATTGAAATGAGTTAAAATCTTATCACTTAAGCAAGTTTAAGAGATGAAGCTAATGCACTTACTATTATCTGTAGGATCAGATGTGTGGTTATATGTATCTCTCCTCCATTGAGAGATAATGATAATGCACTTACAATCATCTTTAGGATCAGATGTATGGAAATATATATATATATATATATATTTCGCATTCATTGTTATCATTTGAGATGAGATTAACAGAATAGATGTAGGCCTAACCACATTAAATCATTTGTCTTTTATATATTCTATTTGATTCTATATGGTATGAGAGCCTGAAATGCTCTCAGGGTTGTCCTCTGCTTCGGCTCTCTTTTTGCATCACTCAAATGTGTTGTCCTTGAGAAAACAGAATCCTTTTTATGTATTCCATATTGTTCATCGACTGGTATAAAGTTCTTTCTGCCCCCATCCCTATGCTATTATTCTCTCTCTTTCCTCTCAATCTGTGCCCCTCTCGATCCATATATTAATTCTCTCTAACAGTTCGTATCACCAAGTTCTTAGCTTAAACGGATGCCATTTGTAACATTTATTCTTCCATTCTCTTGGTACCGGTGCCCTACATATGAAGTCGGTCATAGTGCAAATCTATTTTAGTTTCTGCCAACTAGCCTTATTACTGTTGACTATAGTTCCATACCGTATCCAATCGTGGCCTTTCTCACATTTCTCTCTCTGGTATGGTTGCACTCTTCTAATCGGAAAGAAAACTTTGTGGCTTCACTACATTGAATTCCTGAAAACAATCATTTCTAGTGCTATCATGACATGTGATGCTATCTTATTCAACAAATGCTGGCAGGTGGCAAAGCCAAGAATTTTCCAAAAACATGGAGGATATTCAAAATTGCAAGATATAGCATTTCTTTACCTTACATGCTCATTTAAGAGAAGTTTTAGATAAAGATTGATTTGAATGAGTAAAGATAATGCACTTACCATTGTCTTTTGGATCACATGTTTGGTTTTGTATAATGAAAAAATATTCCCTTCAGTTCTGTGACGTATTTCTATGGCTGAACCACTTCAAATCATTTGTCTTTTATACTTCTAATTGATTTTGTGGGTATCAACATTTTGATACTGGATGGAGCCATCACTGCAGCAAAGGGAGAAGCATCAGCAAGTATTTGTGTTCGATACAAACAGGTGAAAATTGAGGGCTTATTAAAAATTCAAGCCTAAAGTTATGGATTAGTTTCAGTGTTTACCTTGATGTTTATGAGTAGATCATACATCTTTTGTGCAATTAAACGTTGATGCTTTTTGAAATTTTATTTCTACCTCGTAATACTCTGAATCTAGTCATATGATATTCAAAATATAGGTCGTGAACCAATTTTTTAAATAAATTTCTTCACAATATGTTATGCACATAAATTATAGGCCGTGAATTAACTCTGCACTTTTATTCCCTCAGGTGTATATTGTTTAAAATATCACATAATAATAAAAACCTATCAAGCACGGACATGAATACGGGTGTCATGTCTAGGGATGGCAATGGGACTGTTTGGGGCCGGTTTTCAAAATTCCTAACCCGCCCATTTAATAAACGGGGCGGGAAGGTTTTTATTTAAATTAACTCCTAATCCGCACCATTTAATAAACTGCGCGGGAGGGCCCCTACGGGTCAGGTTAATTTTAAAAATAGTAAAATAAAAAATATTACATTATAGTCTTACAGGGTTACAATGGTTCGTGTTCCAATATTTGAGACAGTCCCCCAATTGTCATTCCATGTTTCCATATAGATCTTTTACAAAATTAATATATATATATAAAGGATTTTTTTAGTGTGTGTATTTGTGTGTGTATATATGTGGTTTAATTGTCATTAACATACATATAAAGGGTATTTATGTTGGTATAAATTAAACGGGGCGGGGATGTTTTATTAAAATAAACTCCGAACTCGCCCCGTTTAATAAACGGGATTTTTTTAAAACCCATACCCGCTCCTAATTCATTAATCGGGTTTTAAAATCCGTCCCATTAGGGTCGGGACGGGGCGGGGCGGGTCTCCCACGGTTCGGATTAAATTGCCATCCCTAGTCGTGTCCTACACCACACAGACACACCAACACAGCAAATTTAAAAAAACTAGGACACGACACAGCAAAGACACAGTAACATATAAATATATTTTTATACTTGTATATATATACTTTCATTTAGTTTGCATTTCAAAAATAATAAATAGTTGTGAAACTAATTTATTAAAATTAACACGGTCCAGTATTTCATAATGACAATTAAATCGTAATTCAAAAACATGCATTTAAATTATGCAAGATGATAACTTCATTATTTCAATTTTTCTTCTTACTATTCATAGACCCTTAGACGATTTAATTTTACAAGATGATACTAAAATTTTGTAATGTTCTTTAATTTTAGCACGCCGTCTTGTCAACAAAATGTCTGGGTCGTGTTTGTGAAGTAGAATCCGCCTTTTCCTAAATGCCAAACAAGGCTGCCAAGATACACAGAGTGTCGTATGAGTGTTAGAGTGTCCGATACAGGTACGTTACCTTCGAAGAAGTGTTCGTGCTTCTTAGATAAAAACTTAACTTTTATGGTACTTATAGAGTCACTTTTCTTCGATTAAAGGTTCACCATGCTTGCAAAATAAAAATAGTACTTGTAGGTTTTGACCAAGATTTGCATATAACTTGTTTTAGATATAATAAAACAATTGCATTGTCAAAAAATGTATTGGTTGTATCTAAATGGAAACGAAATATGAATAACAAGAAATAACTTACAAAATTGCAGTACGATTAATTGCATGTCCACGGAGTCAAGATACAACAAAAGGAACGATGTAGTGTTTTGTCTCCCAATATACAATGGTCACTATCGCAGTAGTAGTACTACAATCCACGAGAATCGCAAACTAATAATGACAGTATTCTCTCAGACAAACTCTATACAAATTGACTCTTGAAAATGAAAATTAACTAAAAAGATTCACGCATAGACCTTTAAATAGGCTTAAAGTTGACAGTTCGAACAAGCAAAACTGTTACCAACAGGCAATGATTCGTAAAACAACAATGTTCACCGAGAATAATAAGTGACAGTTTGCAACATTAAGTAATGAACATTTATGATATAATCAGCTTCATCCAACTGTCAAAACGAAATGAGACGACGTTGTAGCCCAATTTTGAGTAGATCACGTTAATTTCCTTACAAAATAGAATTGGTATATAGACCCACCTCAAATAATGAATGAGTCTCGTTTAAATTTTACCTCAAAGTTGACCTATTTTAATTTAGTCAAACTCAAAATTCGAACACTACCCCGCGCGAATGAAATTTTATTGGATAAACATGAACGATAATGCATATAGAAGAGAGAATACAATTGTATCATTCTAACATTAATTATGGATGGTCGATCAAGCAAATGCTCTGGACGAGATATCTCAAAGTTTGAATGAAGATTATAATCACCGAGATACTTGGAGATCAAAATCTGAGGAATGGCACGGGCTAGAATCCAACTAAGGTCAAGTTTGAAGGGAGGCACGGGTAAATCAAGAACTCCAGGTTCATAATAATCCCATAAGAAATGACCTTGCTCCAGTTTCAGAACATATAAGGCATTCAACCATCCCTGCTTATATCCTTCATTGTTCGACTGCTGCAACCGAGCATCAAAATGATACAGAGCTTCATTATACCCAGCTATCCAAAATTCCCTGGGCTGCTTGTGAAATTGATAAGTCAATCTATCCAGTTGCTCGTGGAGTTTTTCACCAGAATTTCTTTACTTTCTAGTGCAGAACTCTGATTGGAGAGTTGGTCGGTGAAACTCTGAATTTTTATAGACATTTCTGTCAAAGCCTGATTCTTCGCCGTCAATTGAACGACTTGATTTTCTAAGGCCAATTGAGTTCTTGTCTCGTCAATAGTAACCCGACCCGCCCTTGCTCGTCCACGAGAAGAAGATCTTGCTCTACCACAAGCAGGTATGGAAGGTCCGGTTCGTTTCAAAGTCTCTAATTCATCCCGTAAGTTAGCATTTTCTATTTCTAAAAAGGAAAACCATCATCATTAATTGGGACCAAGGCTCCCGAAGAAGAGGAGGCAGCAGATTTGAGTTGTTTTATTTCTTCCTGCAACGCGATATTCTCTTGCTCTAGCACCTTGGCAATATGTCTATGCTCTTCAATATCAAGCTTTAACACACTTTTCTTTTTCTCATGGGCTGAAATGCACTTGTCATATCCCCTGTCAGCGCTCAATTGATGGTACTTTTTCTCATAATCTTCATGCAAAAGTATAGTGGATTCTCGGTACTACTGTTGAAGTTCCTCGATCGTTCCTTGAAGATCTTCAATCATTTCGTAATAAGACGCATTGTTGGCTACAGCACGATCAAGTAGGCACTTCAAGTACTGGTAAGCATCAATTGCTCGGAGCGGATTTCATTTTGTGATTCACTTGTATTGTACTTTTTTTTTTTCATTTTAGTACCATTTTTGCATTTTATTAGAAGGCTTGTATTTAGGTTTATTTTTATTCTTGGCATGTATTGCGGTGCTTAGAGACACCATTTATTTTCCATTTAAATTTGTAATAATTCAAGTCAAGCGTGATAGGAAAACCGGACAAGGTAGAGAGAGGGCGTCCAAAGGCGAGTATTTCGAAGCCTCTCTACCTTGGGTCGGTAGGACTCCCGGGGACGACTGAGATTGGCGTGATCTCCCCCCGGTCGACTCAAATTTTTTGGCACCCCACGGCCTAAAAATCGTGGGAGGTACATTTCTAAACACTCGCGCCTCTCCTGTTAGCGAGTCCATTATTGTGTGTGCTTGTGTGCTCTTGTGTGATTTTATTCTCGCATTTATTTTTTTGAATGGTGTGAATTACTAAGACCTACACCCGGTCACTCACGAGAAGGGATTTCATCACCCGACTCACTCGCTTACCATTGTGTGCTACCCTAGCCATCATTAAATTTAAAATCAATCAACTAGGTAGCCCACTAGGAGAATATTTTGCCAAGGCGATCACTCATATTTCCGTGAATTTTTATCATCCGCGGACTTAATTAAAATTTGACTACCCTTTCACTAAATTTAAAGATAAAAATTGGCTATGTGCTAGTTAGGATTTATCCTTGACTTGTGTGTGTGTCCAATTCCATTTTTCGGTGGTCGATTTTAGTTAGTCCGTCCAAATCAAAGAGTCCATATATTTTCCCCACCCTTTCTTCCAAAACAATTCAAAATATTTTCTTTCATTTTTTTTTATAAAAAAAAAATCAAAATCAAAAAATCAAAAAACTATTTTTCTTCCTTTATTTTTACAAAAAATCCAAAAATATTTTCTTTCCATTATTTTTAGAAAATCCCAAAAATATTTTCTTTCCTTTTGAAAAAATTCCAAAAAATCAAAAAAATATATTTCTCTCCACATGGCCGAGGAACGTCCTTTACGGGACTACTTTGGTCATTTTTCATTGACACGTGACACGTGTGAGAGTGATCCCGAGCAGTCTCTTTATGATATTCTTCATGGTTTCACTTCTCTCACGAGTACCGTTGGTACTCTTGACCAATCTATGCACTCACCTCCTATTCCATCACCCTCGGTGTCAAGTGTCACCGTGCCTCCTCCCTTGTTGTGCACCCACTGTTCTTATGCCGATCACATGTCCCATGAGTGTCCGTACTTGTCATATCCATACAAACCCACCACGGACCATGTGTATCCATATGACACTGTTCCGAAACCCACCTCGGCCCATTATCTCGATATACCCAATCTCGAGTTGTGTGAGTCCTCGAGTTATTCGTGGAGGCTTGATCACCCTTCCACGCAATACGTATCCCAACCCGATGTTGTGTATCCTCACACGTTCCAACAGTCGTCATGGCAACCTTGTGCACCCAGTCACGATCAGTTTCCTCACTACGCACCCCATGGGAATCCACCAATTGTCCATCACGAAAGCGATCCTTTCGTGTATGATGAACTTGGCCCCACCCCACACACTTCATATGAGAATTCTCCTTATAGTCCCGATTATAGCGAGTTGTGTCCACCTCAACCACCACCACCCATCATTCCACCAACACCTTCATCCACATCTGCTCTCGAAACCCTCTTACAAAAGTTTATACTTGCACAAGAGCACGCCACTCAAATTCAAACTCAAGCTCTCCAAAGGCTTGAACAACGTTTAAATGAATTGGAGTGTGAGCGAGAGTCGGATATTCCTATGGCCCCACCCATCGTTGCCACCGAGTGTGACGATGATGTGTCCTCTCGTGACACGAATTTTGAGTGTGACCAACCCTACCACCCCGAGAATCTCGATGTTGAGACCATTCCATGGTCCAGGCCCCAAGTCGACAATTGTGTTGACTTACCTTTCGATAGTGAGCCTGATCAAATCCCACCATATCCACCGGAGCCCACACTTGTGGTTCCCACTCACCTTCCTGTCAAATCCAAAATAATGCCCGAGTCTACACCTATCGAGCTTCACCCTTGTGTTCCTGAGGAACCAATTTATCCTAGGTTAGCTCCGGCTACGAGTGCTCACCATTTTTCCGAGATAGAATCCGTGATAGTTCCTAACTATCCGGATATGGATGATGTCGCACCATGCATGACTCATTTTGAGCCTCATATTTCTAGTGATTCCTCTATCTCTGAGATTGGTGCCTCGTCTTACCCACCCACCCCATTCACCAATGCTACTCTGGTGGAGAAGTTGACAACTCCATCTTTAGAAACCACACTCCCTTGTGAGTATTCATTTACTCCTCCCAATGAGTGTGTGTCTCCCACGCTTGAGTTGGATCATGTTCCTCCACTGTTTATCCCACCCGATACACCATTTATCCCACCCGACCCACCCATTGTCCCTTCCACCCCACCACCTGGTTTGGATCTTGACTTAACACAATGTAAGTTCCATCTACATTTTTAGATCCTCACTTGAAGCCATCCACCATCTACGAAAGTATTTTTCTCCACCGTGACACCGAGCTTGTTCCTCCATGCATACCACTTCCTTGTGGTGTTGACTTTTCCCATCGACAGCTCCCTGGCATGTCACGGCGTGACCATTACCATCGCCCATTCATAGAACGGTCGTGTGATTTTTATGAAGCCCACTCCATTCCACTTACCAAACCCTTTTTGCATTCCCATCCAACTTGAGCACCATGCCTATAGGGCCCTAGTTGCCCTCACCTTCCGGTTCAACAAGGCTCGAGACCGATGCCACTTCACCCTTACCTTAATACCCACCCGCCCATGGTCCACCGATTCTTTGCATCGTGTGATGCACTTTGCTATACAAGTGCATTGACCCTTTTTAGCCTTTATCCAACAAGACTGGCGCTTCAGTCTTGTTTGGGGGTGATTCTCATCGCCCGATTTTTCTGTCACCCCGCGCCATCATAGATCTTATCTTTAGGGTGAGATTTCATCGGTCTGGCTGAAGACATTAAACTTAGCGCTACCGGGAGGCAGCCCGCGTTTCTTGTATGAGTCTCATCCTGTTTGGGGGTGGTGTTTCACATCACACTTTATTTTTCCATGTTTGTAGACTTGTACACTTTTTTTATCACTTTTTATTCAGGTTTATTATTGGCTACATCTTTCCACTTCATTAACGGTTCATTCTGGTAATCTCTTTCCTACCTTATGCTCTTAATTTTAAAAATCATTTTACCTAACATCGAGGACGATGTTCCTTTTTGTTTGGGGATGGGGAATTTTATCAAAATCGTACCTCTTTTTGAAAATTTTGAGCTTTAAACCTGATTTTTAAAATTTTCGTGCAGTTTCTTTCATCTCAATCAATGATGTGAATTTTCAATCATCCATCTTTCAAAAATCTAGGAATCAAGCTAGAGAATATTTTTTATAAATAGCTTATGTAATACGTAATAAGGCATTTTGCACCATGAATTTCTAGACTCAAACAAAATTTGCGCACTTATCACGTCATTACGTTTAGAGTTGAGGAGTACTACAATTCTAAAGAGAACCTTAAGGATCACTAGTAGAGACTTTAGCTTGTGAGATTTGTGCCTTTCACCCTTTTTGAGTGTTTTACGCAATCTCCGAGTCATAAGTTGATTCAACTTCGTTTGGGTCCGCATTTAATTGTTGTATGATCTCATTATCCTTCATTAAAATTTGGCTTGGTCACTGAGAATGACATTTTTTTCGAGTTGTAAGAAACACGTGTCTTGAAATTTGTCCCGAATACTAAATTTTCATCCATACTCCTACCACTTTTTCCATTTCGCATCCATTTTTCACCCATACACTTCACCCATTATATTCCCATGCTCTTCCACATTCCCACGTACTTCTCCCCATCCATATACATACCCCACCACATTCATATATCATCCTTCATTTTTGAGAAAAAGAGTGTGATATCAAATGTAAATGTCTTCATTGTTGGTTTGAAAAATGAGAGAAAAACAAAGAAAAAAAAATAGAGAAAATAGAAAATATAGAAAAAGAAAAAAAAAGTATACAACTGAACTTATCTATACGTCTAAGTTCTCGTACCGCCCATATAATACATAATTTATCAACATCACTCAAGTGCTAATTATTTTTCATGTAACATTTCACATATGTTATATTTCAATCTTTATAATTAAGTCTAACTACAAAATTTAGTTTCTCAGATTTTCATGATTGTGAAACCCCGCCTAATTAAATACCGGGCGATCACTCATTTATTAAATTAAAATCAAGGTGAACAGTTGGTTCATTCTTAGCATCACTGTCGTAAAAATGACTTTTCCAATTTAAACACCCTAATTAATTAAGCTAAGTGTCAAAATCATTTTTAAACATTACTTTCCAAATTTTATTTTAAAGACAAAGATTTAATTATTTACAACAATTCAATATTAAAGAATCACACCACAATAATCTTGGAACATATAATCCAAATAATTTAAACATTCAATAACTAAATCCCAACATTAAAACTTAAAGTAAAACATCCAGACAGTAATAAATCCCAAAGTGACAATACTAGAAATAACTGAATCACAATGTCCAAATAAACAACTGAATAATGGAAAGGGCGACACATGCCCCACTAAATGAATATGCTAGGAGTGGAGTCAAATAAAGGAAGTCGTCTAAGCAAGAGGCCTGCAACTCCCACCTAAGCTGCAGCGCGTTCCTTCCAAAGGGTCCTATGCAAGACGCCCCTGTGGCTGGGCACCTGTAATATATACATATATATACAAGAGAGAAAGAGCAATAGAAACGGGTCAGAGCCCGATAGTGTAAATGATTTAAAATTTGTTTAGCAAGTATTTAAAATGTTTACAGGCCAATGCAACAACATATTAGTGCGGCACTCTCTTGAGAAATTCTCACCTCTCTTCTAATGTGCACGCCTATCGTACTAACCTTCCCAATCGTTTAACTTATCTTTGGTTACTCGTAAGATTTAAACTGAACAATATAATTGTTTAAAAGGAAAATTTCATTTAGTAACAAAGCTCTCATTTTTAACTTTATTTATTAATAAAGTTTCCCAATGTCATATTATACTTTTTCAAAACAAGTATTTTCAAATTCGAGTCATTTTACATGTCTTACTTATCATAACACAGTAAACAGTTCCTAATTTCAGAATTTCATATATATATTAAATACTCGTATAATATATATATTCTAACAGCACCCCACATAAATATTATGGTGCGTGCATACTCTGCTATCCAATCCCCGTATCTCTCGTACTAAGGGAAATACAAGTTCAGAATCACTCTCGAACTGTATTAACACATACACAAACAATATTGAGGCGAAGCATAGATTCCAAGTCTCTAAGAGGATAGCACATGCCCCCACGTCTCTTAGGACCGTCTGAACTATCGATTTGATAGCCTGTACCAAGGATTTCTATCTTCTAGGGTACAAGTCAATATCCCCCATAAAGGTCCCATCGAGATAAGATTGTCCCAGCGCGGTAACCTCAGGGATAACAAGTAGCGCGGGCATGATTTTCACACATAGATGGTATATGCATAAACACAATCATATAACTATACTAATATTACCATATCAATTTATGTACATCTCAAATCCCATAATTACGACATTTATCCTTATTTTCCCATATTTGTTATCACGTATAACGGTTCGTCTCTAACTTTAATTTGAGGGATTATTCCAACTTACTACGTAACATTCATGGACCCTATCCTCCCAAGTGTAAAATTCAGTAGATATTCATTTATGTTCCAACGTAACTATCTTACGCGTCTCTCCCTTTAATACATACTTTCATCGTCCCTTATATGTAAATATCCCAAAAATACAACTCTCGTCTTACATTAAAGGTCCCATAATTATTTATAAGTCCTACTGGTCTTCTTTATCTCCCAAAACATTTTAATAAGGGTGTCCAAGGGTTATTTTTCATTAAATTGAATTCAACTAATTTAAAAAAAAGGGGAAATATGAGTCTTCCAGAAGGGGTCGATCGATCGAGGTCTGGGGCTCGATCGATCGATCAAACAGGTATGGCGAATTCTGCAGTTAATCAGTTACGGGTTCTATCACATAACCTCCTCCAAATCCAAACTTTTCATTCTCAATCGCCCAGAAATTTGTACTACTAACATTATAATCTCATTTTATGTATCTTCAACGTAAAGCATGTAAATTTCCGTCACTAATCATGAATTTATAAGCAAAAACTTCATAAAGATCTCAAGAACCCTAGAATTCCTTAAACATGGTTCTAATCAATCTTTTTCCAGAATTTTCTTCTTCTAAGACATCATAATTTCGTGGTTTAATCCTCTACATGTGAAGGGGTTTCCAGAATAACATTCAAATTATTACTACATGCGATTTCCTATCTCAAATTTGGGTTTTCTTCCATAAAACTCATCCTAATCATCCCTAGACTAACATGAGTGATGCATTAACGAAAATAAGAAAGATAAACACTTGCCTGGGATTTTCGGCGTTCTGATTTGCGAACGATTTTGGTGTGGTTGCATTCCCCGTCGCGCGATCTACGCGTTGGTGGTGGTGGCGGTGCAAACGTATGGATTTTGGGCCTTGTATTGCTTTGGATACTCTCTCCTTCCCTCTCCTATGGCCGTCACTTGTCTTTGGTTGTTTTAACCCTAGGAGGCAACCTTAGACATCTGATATATCCCTTGAAATTTCGTGGGTTTAATTACCCAAAAATGTAAAATGTCCAAAATGCCCTCCCGGGGTACTAATTAAGCCTAAAAACGCCCCGAGATCCAAACTAAACTCCCGGGTAAACTTTTCTGACTATCTAGACCCTTCCGGACACTTTGGTGTAGGGGTGGCCATAGGCCCGAGGCCCGCCAAGCCCGCCCAACCCGCCCAATAAAAAAATAGGGCTTGGGTAAGGTGAATAAGCCCGCAAAGCGGGCTTGGCAAAATTTTATAGGCCCGATTTTTTTTCGGGCGGGCTTGGGCATGAGTTCTTAAGCCCGATCAGGCCCGGCCCGGCCCGAGGCCCGAAAAATATATATTTATATATATATATGGGGGGGGGGGGACTTTTATAAATATAAAAACGTATACCAAGTCTTTTCATGTAGAGTGGGAAACTTTATATATGGACATTGTAATATATGGAGTTTAAAACAAATTTTAAATTAAAAAATTGGTCTTTAAATAAAAAAATAGGTATATTAATTTTTAAAAAAAAATCTTTTAATTTACATAATAAGGCCCGATCGGGCGGGCCTGGGCAAAGAGCTTTCTAATCTGGGCGGGCTTGGGATTACATAGTAAGGCCCGATCTGGGCCTGAGCGGGCTTGGGATAGCCGTTAATTTTTCAAGCCCGGCCCGAGCCCGACCGGGCCTGCCCAGGCCCGGCCCACGGCCACCCCTACTTTGGTGCACTCAAAACGACCATACGAGCGACTTATAATATATTCACTTTTATTCATCAATATTTAGTCCCGACGCGACACGGGCACGTCCCGACTCAAATTTCCAAAATTGTCATTTTATTCACTCGTGACATTTAATATGACCAATATTATATATTACTTTGCTCATTAGTAATATTCAACAAATTTTCCATAATTACTAACTCTCATCACGTTAATAATTATAATATAATTAATTTCTAGATTTATATTAATTAATTAATTCACATTAAATTTAATAAATCCCCAAATTAAAATAGCATAAAAATACGGGGTATTACAATGATCTATCTTTACTCTGTTAACTAATTCTCTCTACTTAATTTTCTTTTCAGATATATATATATATATATACAATATTTGCCAGTCTACTATCACTCATAAGTAGAATAATCATAAAGTATATATTGCACCCACAATATATACTATAATTGCATACTTTATAATCATATCCCCGTATCATACGTAAGGGGTCATTAGCTCGAAATCCTACCTCGATCACCAATAGTGATTTATATATCCTGACTCGGAATCACACCTCAATCATCAGTAGTTATTGATTATATCGACTCGGAATGACACCTCAATCACCAATATTAATCATATCTAGATTGGCTCGGAATCATACCTCTATCATCAATGCTAGTCATCTATATTGGCTTGGAATCCTACCTCGATCACCAGTATTTACTTATTATACTTTAGGTATTCACACAACCTATGTATTAAGATCTTTAGATAGGTAATCATACAACCCGATCATACCTGTTAGTACGTAGTATATTTGCCTCGAATACTTACCGTACTTATCCATTTACGATTTATCTCACTATCGTATTTATTTGAGTATTCACACCACTCTAAGGGCCCTAGTTACCCCTTTATTAATTTTAGTAGTCAAATCAATATTTACCCTACTGGTCTACTTATTAATTCATGCAAAGTTCCCGTAATTCGTTATCTTCTCTCCGATAAATTACGACACAATTCATCCCAATCTATTCTCGTCTTAGCCCTATCAATAAGACTAAACCACAAACCCAACATAGACCTACGATAATGTAATAAATCACTTATTACATCCTAACAAAGTCCCAAAAGTTCCCACGATAACCGTTTAGAAGAACTAGGCCCAAACAGAAAATTTTTAAATTTCTCCAAGGACCGAATCAGTTTGCCCTCTGAACCGAACCAATTCGTCTGCTTTGTCCAATTCATGCGATTTTCCTCCATTATCAATTTGCAACTCCCACGTTAATTCACACAAATCACAACTAATAGTCCTAAATCATTTCTACATGTATTAGGGTGATTTCTAACGTTCTGAACATATCACATCTTTACAGAATTCAATCAAGATTGAATTAAAACCCAAAACTCTTCCAAAAACCCAGTTTTGTGTCTTTCTAATTATTCATCCCAAAACTCATATTTAATTTGTGATGATGGGTCGTTATCATATGATTTCTACTTCTCTACAAAAGGTAAATCATTCTACATGGAAACCTACCCAATCATTCATCAAAATCCATTTTGTTTCATCCAAGAATTATGATTAAATCAAGTTTATTATGAAACCCTACTCATGGGTATTATAACTTCATATTAATTTGCAATAAACAAATTGCCTTAATAGAAGAGATATGATTTCGTGGTGTTGATGATGGATTGATGGTTTTCTCTTCAAATCCTCACTCCTTAGATGCTCGGGATGCAAGATTAAGGTCTAATTTCTTCAAGAACACCTACTAAGCCTTGAGAATGGTTTATCCCTTCTCTCTAATGGTCTCTCAGTGTTGTGTAGGTTCTTAACCCTAAATTAATCCCCTTAACATATGATATTAACTTGCAAATTTCGTAGGCCCATTAACCTCTATTTTTCAAATGACCAAAATGCCCTTAATATGCGTTGGTTCGGTCTAAAAGTGATCCGGGACCCAAATAATACCCCTGGGTACACTTTTTCGACTATTTCAATCCATTCGGAGTCATCCGTGACCTCTAAATTATCATCCGAGTCACTCAAAATATATTTCCTATCTCGACCTCAAATCAATCTACACGTGACTCCCGATTGAGATAAAATAAAATACGCACATATCACTCGCTATGTCGTATAACACTAATTATCAATTATATACTATTAACACTTAGTAAATATTATATCATAATTTTAATCAGTATCTTTCTCTCAATTAATATTTAATAATCACATTAAATTACTTTACTCGCATAATTTAAATAAAACATATTTTCTCAATAAATCCTCGAATTAATTAAATTTTAAATACGCAAAAATACGGAGTATTACACCCCTTACTTAAATGTGTTCACCCAGATCAAATTGAGGGGATCCTCAAGAAAATACACAAGGTTGTGACACAAATAGAATTGTAGGATATCTATCCTACACGATGATCTCACAATAATACTAATGGCCCTATATGCAAAAATATGCATTTTAGTTCATCCAAAAGTGTTCTGAGTACCAAGAGTTTATCCCGATCATTGGGTATCTAGATCGTGACCTTAACCCTCTTACAAGTCCTTAACCCTTCGCTTAGTGGACCATAGGCATTGTCATCCTTCTACTTAATGCTCTATGCAATCGAAAGTCCTTGATCACTGCAATGAATTCCTTAAGTAAGTGGGTAGAGACTGAATCACTAACACATATAAGGGAATCAAACATTAGACGTTTCCTATGGAGAAACATAATCACTAGGTTTGACATCCCCTTGGGCAATAGTACGAAACGAAAGGACCCTGTTCAATAATTATGCATTCAGAGATTTCTGCTCAGAATATGGAATCCGTAATCATTATGCCTTAATGGTGTTCCCCAAAGTAACGGGCAAGAAGAGGTCACTAATATGATTTTATTCATTGAGGTCAAATGTTAACTATATCATAATACCAAGGCAAGGTGGGTCAATGAACTCTCCCCCGTCCTTTAGGCTAACCAGTTCAAAAGTTGATTAGAGAGATCACTTGGAAAAGGAAGATCTTAAAATTCATGGAAATATAGATAAGACAAGGCACGGAACATAAATAAATTGCCCAAAAGGCCTACAAGATATGTCCAAAAGGCCTACATAAAAAATGATAAACAAAACCCTACAAACTAGGGTGATAAGGGTGACATCCCCTTGCATTCAATAACCTCATTACCTTGTATAACCTAATCTCCAAGGTGAATAAGCTCAGTCATCAATTGATTCATGTCTTTGACAAAATGCCAAAGATGTTTCACCGTTTCCAAAGATTGACTATAGTAACGCCCGACCAGGATTTATGGGTTATCTGTGGTCAACCAGGTCCGCCTGAATGTTGTGTAAAGTGTAATGAGATAACGTAGATAATGTTTCTAATCCAGTTTTATTTAATTAACATTTCACATGTTTAGCATGCGATTCGAATTCAAATAAAACTACGTGAGAGACACATGGGAAGCATCCCCTGAATCCAACCATACAGAGCTACTAACACAAATAAAAAGAATACTTACCTGTGTAATTCTCTCAAAATACAGAACCACGCACAACCTGCCATGACAAATAAGAGGGAATGAGACAAATGACCAGTGGAAATATACAACAATGCAATATAGAATCGAACGATAGAAAAGAGACACGAACACGTTTACCTACATGTAAATGCAATTACTTAGTGTGTGTATATATATATATATATATATATATATATATATATATATATATATACATTAATGCATGAAATCATTATATTCCAAAAACGTTACTTGTTCCGATTAATTCACCTTAATCTTATAGAGAACCCCTTTCTACTTGACTCGATATTTATTTCCCGACTTAACTCTCCCGGCTAAATACTTTGAACAAAATAACATTGGTTTAGGAAAAGGCATTTCTTTTATCGAAATTTTCCCATTTACTTATATGAAATTTACCTTAGTATTTTTCTTGAAAATTACCTTTCCACACACGCAAGCACCGTGATAGAAAATACTTATTTTTCATTGAAAACCTTTTATAAACACATACTTTTGTTAATTATGGATTAAACCTCTTTAGATTGATTAATCACCCGTTTAATTACTTCACTTTATCATTCATTTATTTCATGCATATTAGCCAATTTTTCACATTACTTTTTCACATTATCTTTCAACCGGAACATTTATCAATTTCATTCAAGTTACCCATCTCTTGACATGTTCCACTTTCATTATCTTTTTATCGGAATCCTCCAAATATCCGCATAATTTAACGATATCCGCATTGACGACTATGCTACCATATGCTTTGGCCAGTGATTTTGAGTATTTCACCCCAGGGCTCCGGTCCCTTCTTAATTATATATATGAACTCATCTGAGTCTATATTAATGTGTTTTAACATTTATCCAATGCCCACATTATTTCACTTTTATCGGTCAAAGCCAAAACCCGGGGATCTCACCCCATCTTGTGTTACACTTTGAAAATCACCATTTCTTGTTCTATTTACACTTGCGTTGATTTTATCCCAAAAATCACTTTCATTTAGGATCATTTTGCATAACACCTTTTCCAATATTTTTATTTCATAAAAATGTTCCATTTAACGTTAAATTATAATTTTACCCATATTTCTTCTAACTTGTCTTTTGCTCCATTTTTACAAGAGTTATTTCTCAAAAAATTACTAAGTTACACACACTAACTTCTTAAATGTTCTTATTAACACTTATTCAACACTTTGGAGTGACATACTTTTCAAGTTGAAAATCTCTTTATTTTATTACGTTCTTTATTAAAGAAATCATCTGGAATTTTTAAGACTACTTTATAAGGAAAGCACCATTTTCCCTTATCATCACATATAGTCTTGAAAGCATACACTTGTCACATTTTTCATACTTATTAACACACTTTAAGGGTTGAAATTTTTATTTTCCTTATTTCATGTCAAACCTCATCAAAACCTTCACTAAACTTGTTTATACAGTTGTCATTAAAATATTACAAGTTACTATACATGGGAAGAGATATTTAAAGTCCAAAAATACAAGAAAATGAGTTTAACATGTGATTTATTCAAGAAATTTCATAATATTTTCAAAAACATGTTTTTCAACACAAAAGACACATTCTTCAAACTTGCAAAAATGTCCACTTTCACCAAAATCCCATTTTATAAGAAAACTCCAAGACTTTGTTCATCAAATATCTGAACAAGATATATATTATTTTCAAAACAATTTATTCTATAAATGTTTAACAATAAGTTTTCTTGAAATAAATCATTTTACTCAACACTCTTGTAATCCTTTGTAAACCATTTACACAAATCATGAGAATTAACGTTCTTAAAACATACTTGCATTCTAGTCTTAAACTCTGCATATAAGTGTAAGGACACAAATTTCCAATTGAGTCTTAATGTCGTGTTGGCTCAATTTCGGACAAAAACATTTGAGTCATAGGATAGTATTGAGTGAGTATCCTCCAAGCCTATGACGTTCAAAGTTTCAGTTGAAGACGTAGCGGCCTGTATTTAAAAGTGAATATTATCAAAGTGTCGAGTTTCAAGTGCCATGTTTTTACGTCAACGACAATTGATTCCATAGTCTCCAAAAAGTATGAATGCATTTTTATATATATAGGGAGACTTGGAATAATTTTATTATGGGTGTAATTTTATTTGAAACGAATTTTATTTTCATAAAGTTATTGTAGAACTTTGGATAAAAAGTTTTTGGGCTTAAAATGTAAAATTGGACTTTCTGATATTTCGTCCTAAATTGTCGTTCGAACGAGTTTGACAACGAGTTTTTCCATTTTGGCCACTGGAATATCGTTAGATGGTCGTTCGAACGAGATTTCTAGGAGGGAACAGTTTTGGCAGTTTGATCTCATTTTCCCACTCTTTTGTCCCACTTCTTTTGGCAGTTTCAAATATACTCAGGATACATTTTTCAACAGACTTTGGTACCTTCCTTGAGAGTACATTTTGAGAGAACATACACCAACCAAAGTTCAATGTTTTATGTGTTGAATTTCAAAGAAATATTTTCAACGAACACATGAGTTTACACCCATAGTTTGTTTATCCAAATATCTCATATATAAAATATTTTCTTGGAGTTGTTTGGCACCATTGGTTCATCTCTACCATAAAAAGGAGAAAGAAGAAGACATTTGTTTTACGCTGTAGTGTTCCCACTCGAAGAAAAGCTTCACATGAGGGTGACGGTGTCCAAGAGTCCCATCGAAGGAGTCCGAGATTGTGGAGGAGTCCATGGTCATCTACTAGGCGTAGGTGGTTACAAGAAGGAGCGTCAAGGCTTGGACGGAGTCAAGTTATTGATGTAAGTCTACTGTCTTGTAATTTATAATTCCGTACTTAGTGGATTTGTTAGGCCAGGACCGTTCGAGGTTTTCCCCATTTTGGATTTTTTTCGTACATTGGCGTGTAGTGTGATTGGTTTATCTTATCTTGCAAAACACGTATATGCATGCTTAGGTAATTCAAGATAAAATTTGGTTTAATTTCCACGTATTTATTCTGGTGCTAAAATTAATTGGGTGAAATTTAACTTAATTTATTCAAGTCATGTATTTAATTTGATAATTTGGTTTGGCCTAATTTGCTAAATTGAATTAATTATTATTAGGCAAATTTCTAGGACTTGGGTTGAATTAATTTGGCTTAAGTGAAAAATCCATTTGTTGTTTAATTTATTCATTTTGTGTTTAGTTTAATTTTAATTTGAAAATAAATTAAAATTTGTCATTTGTGTGTGTTGTGTTGAACCATCTTCATTCTTCACTTAAAAGGAAATTATATTTAATTTTAAATGAATATTTAAAATTGGGGGTTCTACGTTTCCAACAATAAGACCAAATACTAAGGAAATAGAGTTCTTAAACTTAAAGAGAATAGTTTTCTCACCTCAAAGGTAACTTCAACAATGGTGGATGAAATGTAAAATAAGATGGCAACCTTCCACCTCCTAAGGTGGCCTTAAAGAGGTTGTCTAGCTCCACTAAGCTTGCCTCCACGAAAGCTCCATAAATCTCCAAGCAAAACCCCCTTCAAACTCCATTGATTTCTTATTTTTTCCTTCTTTTAATATCCCCAACAACACTGTAAGGACACAAATTTCCAATTGAGTCCATATATAGTTTTGGCTCAATTCCGGACAAAAACATTTATTCATAGGATAGTATTTATTGTAATATTCTCAAGCCTATGAAGTGTATGTTGAAGACGTAGCGGCAAAGAATTTAAAGCTTCATCAAAATGCCGGTTTGCGTGCCTCGTTTCTACGTCATCAACTAAGGTTCCACGCTCCCAAGGTATGAATGTAATTATATGTATATAGGAGCTTGGAACAATTTGTATTGGGTGTTAGGTATAATAAAAACTGCATTTTATTTTCAGAAAGAATCAATTAGAAACTTTAAAATAAGTATATAAAAGTTTCTGGGCTAAAAATCGAATTTTTCAATCTTTCTAGTCGTTCGTTAGAAATGTCGTTCGAACGAGTTTTTTCGTTGGAACCAGATTTCGTTCGAACGAGTTTTGTCGTTCGAACCTGTTTCGTTCGAACGAGTTTTGTCGTTCGAACCAGGTTCGTTCGAACGAGTTTTGCCAACGACCCTAACTGGACAGTCGTTCGATATGTCGTTCGAACGAATGTTCGTTCTAACGAACTTCTAACGATCCCAGGCTGGTCACTCGTTATAAGTCTCGTTCGAACAAGAATCACGTTCGTTCGAACGAACTTCCAGCGAGAACAGTTATTCGGCAGTTTTTTTTGCAGTTTTTCCCCACTCCTCCACTTGGTTTTCAACCAACCTTTTTCATACTTTATTATGTGCGGGAAACACATTTTCCAAGACAACTTTTCCATTCCATATCCATCTCTTAGAGAGAGTTTGAGAGCAAATTTATTTAAGGAAAATGTTCATGTTTTGAGTGTTAATTTTCAAAGAAAAATTCATACACACTCTAGTTTACACCCAATAATTGTTTATCCAAGTTTCTATATTTATATCAATTGCTTGGAGTTTTTTGGCACCGGTTTTCTCTACCGATTTCAAGAGACGTTTCGGGTTTGCTTCTACACCCCATCACAAAGAAGACATTTGTTGAGATTCTACCCACACGGAGAAAGGCTCCATGCTTGGGTGACGGTGACCATATAAAGTCCCATCGGTGGATTCCGAGACCGCGGTGGTGTTCCGAGGTTGTCCGCTAGGAAGAGGTTTCTACGAGAAGGAGCGTCGAGGCTTGAGAGGTATCGAGTCAGTCGTTGTAAGTCTACCTGTCTTGTAATTGTAATTCCATATCTAGTGGACTTGTGGCTAGGGCCGTCCGAGGTTGTTTCCCGTCTTGGGTTTTTCCTCGTACATCTCGGCGTAGTGTGATATTGTTTATTTTATCTTGCACAAAATTTAGAATGCATGCTTAGAATTAATTCAAGATAAAATTTGGTTTTATTATCACACTCATTTAATTTGGGACTTAAATTAAATATTGGGTAAATTTGGTTTATTCAAGTCTTTTGCTAAAATTGGTTTCGCCTAACTTTGAATAATTGTTAATTATGACTTAGGCAAATTCTAGGACTTGAATTATGTTTTAATTTGTTTTGTGAAATTAAAACTTGGTTGTTTTATTTGAAAGTTAAAACCATCTCAACGCTTCCGCATTTATTTAAAAGGAAATTGTTATTTTAATCTGTGATTATTAAAATCCGGGCCCTTCAAATTGGTATCAGAGCCGGAGCGCTAAGTTATCGCGTTAAAGATCCGTTTTTCAGCTTTTGTGTTTCCTTATCTTTTAGGTGGTTCAAACTTTTATCACTCTCATATTTTGTTTTATATCTCTCGATGGGACGTCTTAATGAAAATTTGTCCAATTTAAATGAAAATGAAATTTTTGATTTTCGAGAGGAATTAAATGGGCTTAATAAATGTAACGAAAATTTAAAGGAATTAAATTTGAGATTTGTGAAAAGAATTAAATTTCTTGAAAATGAAAATTCTTGGTTTAAAGCTCGTATTGAGTCATTGCAAATCTCCTTATCTCAAAAAGATATTTTTCGTGAAAAGCTCATGGACTTACATTCAAATTTTAATATTTTAGAGAAGTCCAAGAAAGAGAGTGAAAATCGTGAAAAGACTCTTAGGGACAAGTTTGCTCATATTGAGGGAGAACGTTTTAACCTTCTAGGAATTATTGATAATTTAAAGAAGGAGTCCCATAATTTTGAGGAGTCTAATTTATTACTTGAGTCCGAAATTTTAAAATTGAAAAATGATTCTCAAGACTCTAGTAGTAGTTCTAATGGTTCTAGCACATCTTGTTCAAATTCTTCCATTGCTAAAACTAAAACCATTGTTTGTTTTAGAGGGTCAACTTTGTCCAAGGTCTTTAAAAAGGGTCACACCTTAGGTAACATTCCTCGTGTTTACACATGCTTGCATTGTGGTAGGAAAGGTCACCTTAGGTCATTTTGTTTTGATCTTAAAAGAAGTCCAAGGAAATCTTTATCTAGCATTTCATTATTTCCTAATCCCCATCATTTTAAATATAAATCTATATGGGTTAGGAAATCATTCTTAAGTGCGCTAGATACAAGATTTGTTGATTCTCATTTACTATCACATGAAACCTCCCTTGTTAAATCTAAAGGTTGAATGTGTTAGTGTTTTATGCATACTCTAGCTTTTTGTGCTTCATATTATATATCATTGCTAGATGTATGCATGTTTAGTCATTTTCTAGTCATTGCCTTTTTCATATCACATGCTAGAAATTATGACTTGTTTATCTTTTTGTATTATATTTTGTGTTTGAATCGACTGCATAATATAAAAAGATTTTTGTTTATCATTTGTGTTTTATTTATTTCATGTAAGCTTAATGAAAAATACAAATGATTTTTGTTTGTCCTTTTGAGTAAATATTTATTTTTGATTAACAATGTTAAAAAACTCAAAAATATTTTGTTTTGTGTGTATTTTTGTTTGGCACACTTTATGTGGCATATATTTGTGTTTGAATCCTTTCGTTTTCGCTTCCATGTGGCTAGAACTTTTGGTTTAGATTTTCAATCCTTAAAATGTTCTTTACCATGTTTTATATGGAGTAGCTGGATTTTGTATTGTTTAAATGGATTCTATTTCTATATGCCTCTATTCACACATGCACGAGCTCTTTTGAAATCTTAATGTCACATGTTATATTTGAGCTTTTTGAGGTGTTCTCCTATCAATCTAGTCATCTACATATCTATGACCTAGGAGGACTAGTGCATGTCAAAATCCGTTGCATGTGAGATTTGTGTGAAAAATGAAAACATGATAAATTAATATATGCACGGGGAAGGGCTCCGAAAGGATGAATTAAATCCTTTGTGATAGTAAGCCACCGTTGATTGGATCTAAAAGAAATACGTGATCCAAAGGCCTAAAAACAGAATAATTGGCATTAAACAAAAAGCAATTGCCAAGGCGTATGTTTGTTTGATATATTCATTCAAAAACAAAAGAATATATATGCTCATTGAGGGAGAATTGGATGGTATATCAACGGTTTGCACAATGTCCGTTTATCCTAGTTGTCTTTAATGTCATGACTCTATTTGGTTTGTAGAATCATCATCATGCTAGGCTTGTATGCATTGTGTATGTTTGTTCATTGAGTTCAATCTTTATATTGTCACATGAGGTTATATTTAACTGTGATGAAGTTTGCAATCAAATGAGAACTCCGTGAACGTTTCTTAAGTGTTTGGGTCTAAATTTAATTGTTGCTAGTTCACACCCCTACACTTCCGTTTCCATATGACACATTTTTGCCATACGAGTGTGCAAACTTAATGTATTTTGTGTCATGTGTGTGTTTATATCTATATATATATGCAAGTGCTCTATTGGTATATTTTTCGTATCTATATATATGATATTTGTTTGTCTTTGCCTTGCTTTAATTGCCCATATGCTTTCATGTCTTATCACTTTAAGCTTTCACATGCTGTTTATTAGTTCTTTATCCTTTGCCTATTCCCGAACAAAAAGAGGGAGAATGATGATAGGGGGAGAAATGGTATCTAATCCTATTATCATCGTATCTTCGTTTAAGGGAGATTTATCTTAGGGGGAGACGTCTTTCTAAGTAGGTCATGTGTTTAAAGGGAGAATTAATTTAGGGGGAGTAATTAATTAATTGCATTTAATATTTTGATATTCTCTATGCATTTGATGAGTTTGCTTAAGTGTGCAGGAATTATTCTAAAGCGGCATCTTTCTATGGCAAAGCGTTTGATCCTTGGGTTAAGTCAAGTTTGGGCGGGTTATGTTTTTGAGTCTAGTGAGCTTGACGGCCCTTTAGGATTTTTGTTTGGTTTTTGTCCCGGAATAGCCAAAGGGGGAGATTTGTAAGGAAACAAATTTCCAATTGAGTCCATATATAGTTTTGGCTCAATTCCGGACAAAAACATTTATTCATAGGATAGTATTTATTGTAATATTCTCAAGCCTATGAAGTGTATGTTGAAGACGTAGCGGCAAAGAATTTAAAGCTTCATCAAAATGCCGGTTTGCGTGCCTCGTTTCTATGTCATCAACTAAGGTTCCACGCTCCCAAGGTATGAATGTAATTATATGTATATAGGAGCTTGTAACAATTTGTATTGGGTGTTAGGTATAATAAAAACTGCATTTTATTTTCAGAAAGAATCAATTAGAAACTTTAAAATAAGTATATAAAAGTTTATAAAAGTTTCTGGGCTAAAAATCGAATTTTTCAATCTTTCTGGTCGTTCGTTAGAAATGTCGTTCGAACGAGTTTTTTCGTTCGAAACAGATTTCGTTCGAACGAGTTTTGTCGTTCGAACCTGTTTCGTTCGAACGAGTTTTGTCGTTCGAACCAGGTTCGTTTGAACGAGTTTTGCCAACGACCCTAACTGGACAGTCGTTCGATATGTCGTTCGATATGTCGTTCGAACGAATGTTCGTTCTAACGAGGTATCTAACGAACTTCTAAAGATCCCAGGCTGGTCACTCGTTAGAAGTCTCGTTCGAACGAGAATTACGTTCGTTCGAACGAACTTCCAGCGGGAACAGTTATTCGGCAGTTTTTTTGCAGTTTTTCCCCACTCCTCCACTTGGTTTTCAACCAACCTTTTTCATACTTTATTATGTGCGGGAAACACATTTTCCAAGACAACTTTTCCATTCCATATCCATCTCTTAGAGAGAGTTTGAGAGCAAATTTATTTAAGGAAAATGTTCATGTTTTGAGTGTTAATTTTTAAAGAAAAATTCGTACACACTCTAGTTTACACCCAATAATTGTTTATCCAAGTTTCTATATTTATATCATTTGCTTGGAGTTTTTGGCACCGGTTTTCTCTACCGATTTCAAGAGACGTTTCGGGTTTGCTTCTACACCCCATCACAAAGAAGACCTTTTTTGAGATTCTACCCACACGGAGAAAGGCTCCATGCTTGGGTGACGGTGACCATATAAAGTCCCATCGGTGGATTCCGAGACCGCGGTGGTGTTCCGAGGTTGTCCGCTAGGAAGAGGTTTCTACGAGAAGGAGCGTCGAGGCTTGAGAGGGATCGAGTCAGTCGTTGTAAGTCTACCTGTCTTGTAATTGTAATTCCATATCTAGTGGACTTGTGGCTAGGGCCGTCCGAGGTTTTTTCCCGTCTTGGGTTTTTCCTCGTACATCTCGGCGTAGTGTGATATTGTTTATTTTATCTTGCACAAAATTTAGAACGCATGCTTAGAATTAATTCAAGATAAAATTTGGTTTTATTATCACACTCATTTAATTTGGGACTTAAATTAAATATTGGGTAAATTTGGTTTATTCAAGTCTTTTGCTAAAATTGGTTTCGCCTAACTTTGAATAATTGTTAATTATGACTTAGGCAAATTCTAGGACTTGAATTATGTTTTAATTTGTTTTGTGAAATTAAAACTTGGTTGTTTTATTTGAAAGTTAAAACCATCTCAACGCTTCCGCATTTATTTAAAAGGAAATTGTTATTTTAATCTGTGATTATTAAAATCCGGGCCCTTCCTCCAACATTCATAAATTTTCCCAACAATGGTGTAGGTGGGTTTATAAGGCTTAAATATGTTGGAAACTATGAGATACTATAGTGGTTTAATATGGAGGGTGGTAGTGCTAGAGTGGCGTATGGTGGTTGTGGTGGAGGGAGAGCTAGAGAGAGAAATATTTGATATTAAATAACCCAATTGACCTTAACACTCCTTAAATAATCCAAAATTCTTAAAAGGTAAAATCCATAAATTGCCCAAAAACCCTATTCACGAAATGATCTGATGTTGTGGGAGCTTGACATGTGTCTTAATCCTATGGTCTTTGTTTTGACAGCATGTTCCAAATCTACAGAAATTGATTTTTACCATCTCGTTCGATCGAGAATGGATCTTGTTCGAACAAGAACTCCTATTTTGTTCGAAATGAACTCATCTCATTCGAACGAGAACTACATCTCGTTCGAACGTGCTTCGAACGAGGTTGGGTTTTCCTATATAGAGATGTATCATTCTAAGGTCGTTAGAATACCGTTCGAACGAGATTTGAATCTCATTTGAACAATTTTGAATGTTGTTTGAACAACCCTGAAGTTTTCCAAAATTAAATTTAAGTTCCTTGTAACTCCAGTTAATTGCACCAAGGCCACCTTACTCCCAAATTTGAACCATAATTCATCTCACAAGGTCTAAAGCTCAATTGGTTCACATAAAGTCATCAAATCACACATCCTCGTGAAGAGGTGTGCTACATTATTCCCTCCTTAAGAAATTTCATCCTCAAAATTATCGATCCATTAATTCCTCAAGTTCTAGTGGTTATCAACCCTTATCCCGAGTCATATAAATCTTTCAAGGCTAGTTCATTCGAAGTTCTCAATAACTAAGAAGTCACCATACGCCCTTTCACAAAGGGCTCTCACCAAAGAGCTCGACACACAACGTGCTATAACGATAACCATCAGGATAGAGTCCTCAAGTCTTCGTTCACTTAATGATACACTTAATTAAGTCCTAAGACTCCTTTTCTAACGCTCAAAGCATACCGACTCCTCTATCGGGAAACAATCTCTAGTGATTGACGCTCACCCAAGAGAAAAATGACATAGAACTAACACCCAGTCTGTTATAGTAAATTGTTACAATTTTTAGGTTTACATATCCTGAGTCTCCTACAATTCTTGGGTCCTCCTGATCACATAAATTCATTAAACTTGATACTAACATGGCATTGTTAGTTTCTCACTCCAAAGGGAGACACACCAACCAAGTCACAAATTGTGCGTCCGACTAGCACCTTCCAAAATACCCCTTTGTGAACCTAGGATCACTCTAGGAATCTAACCATGGAGCACTCACCCGAGTATTATACCAATCCACTCATTGTAGCAAAACAACACTATGTGCCAAGTTTTCTCGAGTTCTAACACCTTACGATACCCTCAAATCATAATTATGCTCTTTAGAACTAAAGTCGCTAAACGCCATATCGGTCAATCCATAAAATTTTTAATCCTAAGGAAAGCGGACTCTATGAGCAAACAATGTGGTAGAACGCATAGCCACTTTTACTCGAAACTTGTGTAAATAAATGGATATTTCAAAAAAGAGTGCGCCCAGTTGTCGAACTGCAATGACCACACCAGGTCCATCTGCACTCATACTAAGCCAAGTTGCATTGTGATTGAACCATCAACATGGAACAATGCTAAACCACTGAAATTAAAAGAAAACCATCCTCAACCATTGAATCCAAAGGGACACAGTCGTCGACTAGCAAGACTGAAAGAACACAACGAATCAGAATAAACAAATCGAGGGAATCCCATCCGCATGCAATAACTATAGTTTACGAAAGGTGAACCTACGCCATACGTGCAAAGTCTACGACTCCTTTAATGCATTCTCGTCAAATCCTAGTATAGTCATACAACCTAGCTAAAGTCTTCGATTGTGACTTATCGGATCACGAACCATTTATCTCATCAAGATAAAAGTAACATACGAACTTATTATCCTTTAGGAAATCGAACGTTGGACTTCCCTCCTTAGGAATAAGGCTTCCTCCTTCCATCATTGATGAACGTGAGCCACTCCGATCAACGAATGTCAATACCTTTGTCAAAGTCGACCTTGTCCATATCTCTAGTCAACGTGACATTGTGATCAACCTAACACGCCTAGGTTACTGTCTAATTTATTGTACCATGTTCAATCCAAAACATCTCCTTAGGTAGTGCCTAATTAAGCAAAAAATTCACCTTATTATAACCTCCAACGGCACACGGTCGTTATTGTGCCTACCTCCAGATCCTGCCCAAATTGAATTTATGTGATGGCCATATCGGTCACCATTCGCGCTATAAGGATAGCAAGTACTATGTAGGTCTATGCTTCCTAATTCGTACCAGTCTGGTAAGACTTGCCTAGAACTAATCCTTGCCCTTCAAGGTCTATTCTAACTTACACTATCGACATATATTGATATCCTAATCATACCTTGATATCCATCAGGGGGTGCTATTTTTAAGTATCTAATCATAACATCATCAATATAAGCCCCCAATGCATTTCCTAGTACCCATCAAAAGCAAGTACGACACATTCTACACTAGCCATCTTATGAAAATAAGCATTATGTCCAATAATGACACTAATCTTCAATTACCTTAGAAGGTTACCTCACCTATTTATATCAAATTGGGGGACCTCACCAAGGACTACATGATTAGACTCCTTATAATTTTACCAATAACCTGAGATCATTACATGACCCTCAATACAATCATCACTAGAGCACTAGCATTTCATAATACCGAACTTAATCGGTTCCCTAAGGACACCAAGCATACCCCATGTCAAAGTCATCAAAAACCTTATAAGATTTCATCACCTATGATCTTCTCATCATAGGTACGTTCTACATATTTACTAATATCCACATCATGACTATTAGGATCTCGCAAAGATATTAGTAAATAGGTCTCTACACGTGATTCACTTTAACCACTAAACACCACAACAACTCAATTTTTATTTCCAAGGGAGCCACATGAAATTAGTCCCAAGGATACTCCAATGACTTCTTTAAATCATACTCACATCAAAATTACCTCGCATTTAGCCATTACTTTGGTTGCTAAAATGGACTACGGTATTTAGATAAAAATATGTTTTCCCATTTTTGCTTGAAACTTTGGCATGAGTCTAACCTATAACCCTCTACCCGAGACCCAATAAAGGTCTGAAAACTTCCTTCCAAATGATTGATGCCATATACTACATATTAAACCACAGGTTAGCACTACTAAGGATTTTGGCCGGATATAGGACGTCGTGTATAACCTGTAAGCCTTTGAATCTTCGCTACCTACGTGACAAGGGACCCTATTCCTCAAAAATTGCATCATACTCTCTAAAACCACATGATGGAAGACTATCTAGGATTCACTTTTATGTCACTTCAACTCATCATTGTTTCACATGTAACACACTTACCACCAATGGCCTGTAACTCTCACCATAGATTACAAGATATAGCTTCCAATCAATAATTACCAAGGCACTTACTTACAATCATAGTAACCTATCAACTAAGGCACGAGCACACGTCCTCAAGTAATGACCGACACGATTCTACATGCCTATCGAATTATCAAATGCTTATGACATGTCACTACCCTAAGGATCAAGTTTTTGTCAATAAAATCATAATTATTAGATAACTATAAGTACCTAATCAAGGAACCAAATGCGTCCTCATCGCAAAATCAATATCGCTTTGACATGACACTCTAGTATCCTAACCTCCACAATTAATTTTAAACAACTCGAGTCTCTAATTTAATGGACATTATTCACCTTTATTAATATCTTAATAGACCCATCACATCATCAAGGGTTGACACAAAATCACTTCATACTATAAATCACGGTGCCGCCGTTATTAGCTCACACAAACACTAATAAATTACTAACATGTCTAAATCAGAAGCGCCGAAGCTATTAATGAAAACTAACTTTGCCACATGCTACTTAGTAATGAATTGCTCATCATACTAACCTTCTTGACTCCATCGGAGAGAACACAAACAGAAAATTCCACCAATCTAGCGTGACCAAACCAAAACTAACACCGACATCAAAGATCCACTACAACCTCATAACATCAATCCTGAAAGAAACCTTGAACCTAGAGCTCTCATACCATTTGTAATGCCTCGGTCAGGATTTATGGGTTACCAGTGGTCAATCCGATCCGACCCAAAGGTTAGGTAAGATGTGTGATGAGACAACCCAGATAATGTGTCACACATTGCTAAATTCTAGCATCGGCCGCCACCAAAACTAAGTCGGGTGAGAGTAAATAAAATACCATTCTTAACATGTGACGGATATGAGACATATAAAATCAATCCAAAAGGAAAATAATTAAATCAATCCCAAATGATAATAACCAACTATGAGATAAAAGATCCATCACCATACTAAACTCCAATAATAATCCAACCTCCAATAATATAAAACTGAATAAACTCCAACTTGAATTCATAATGAAAATATCTGAATAAAACCCATAACAACTTTGGAACTGAATAGCCCAATCAAAACCATAAACTGTGTCTCAATGTAAATATGGAGGAAAAGAAGCTAAACTAAACTACTAAGCAATAATATAAAATAAACTCCAGTTGCACCTCCAAACGATAATCTCCAAATAATCCTAGGCAGCTTCTCCAAAACTTATCCTGAAAAGGTTAGCCAATGCACGAGGTCGGGGCCCTGAGCATGAATACACACTACTCACCTCAAATAGGATCCTTGAATCCAGATGGTACCATTATACGAGATAATATCACAATAAAATATTTTAATTAATCGAAATATAATTAAACGCAATCATAATAAATCACTATCTACCCACGATCATACTTCTTCAAAAATGCACACTAATATGATTTTAAAAATCTAAGTCCCATGTTGTTAATTTAATTAAATTAAGTCAATTTATCACTCCCCTCAATTTATTCTAATTATAGCGGTCCTCCCACCATGGGCCATACTCCCACCAAAGTTTTACACTTCCCCTTGTTAATAGCCAGCTGATCCGTTTAAACTGTCGATCCTGCAATATGACAAGGTTCCACACACGTCCCGACATAAATGCAAGGTCACCTGTTTAAACGGTCGGTCCCCACACATTACGTAATCACCAATTTTAATACCCATTATTATCTTAGGCATTAATTCTCATTTATATACTTTATCAATTTATCCTACCCTTATTATCGATGTGAGATCCTCAAAATTCCCCTTAGTCCCATACCTAAGGGTCCGCAAAGTACACATACATCCTACCCTATGAATAGGATGAATTTCTAACAATAATAACGTCCTAGTCTCATACCTAGGCTAGCGCAATGATAATAAAACATGAAAATCAACCCACCCTCGAAATATAAAATTCGAATGAATCTACACTAACCAGTCCCATACCTAGCAAGCATAAATAATAACCAAGGCCTACCCATTAGTCCCGTACCTAGTAAGCATCCTATAATTAAGATGAGCAATATACTTTCCAAAATCCCCTCGTTCCCGCGATGGCCAAAGTGACTAAAACAAATCATACAAAACACAATGTAATATGCACAACAGAGAAATTTAATCATCAAGATCCCAATTTAATTTACCGTCGTTGATTTCAACACAATTAATTCCACTGAATAATGTTAGATTAATTAAAAGAAAATAATATTCCATAGGTCATAATCAACCTCTTTTATAAGTCATCAAATTTTTATAAGTGTGAACGCATTCCATTGACCATATAAATAATCCTATAAAAATTCTACATGAGAACCTATACCCAAAACCATAAAAACCCAATGATCTAACCTACGTACCCAATTGTTTCAAATATTAATTCATATTCAAAAGTTTCATAAAAACAGTCCCAAAATTTAAGTGTCCACTTTCTCTAATTAAGTTACTAATTGATTTTAATCAAAAATACATTATTAAGGGTTTGGGAGACACTTAAGGCGCATAATACCAAAGGAAGATAATAGATTATTCATGCCTGTGATTTAGATGAAGAAAATCTAATTTGACGGTTGAATTCCTCTCGAATAATTAGCAAAGAGTTGTTCTTGAACAATCTTGAGAAAACACCAATTAAGCCTTCAAATATTGAGTCAAACACTTGATTAAGTTTGCGATAAAGTTTGTAGATGAAAGGGGATAATTTTGGAGAGGTCTTATGGTTGAAAAGTTTATGAAAATGTGATTTGGAAATCCAAGCCATGAATTTGTTGTGATATATAAAGGATTAAGAGTTTGATTAAGAAAAGAGTTTTAATTAGATACAAACACTAAAAAAATATTCCGGACGATTGGACCATTGGAATTGGCTGAAATTTGGGGGTGTAGTATCTATAGATGAGACGAAGCTACATAAAAAAAATTCATCTCGATGGGATATTCGAATATTCTTATCTGCTTTTTTTTCTAAAGAGTTTTATGATTTGAGGACTCTTAGAGAGCTTTATGTTTTGAGGACTTTTCTAAACGGCCCCAGAGTTATATATACTAATGTTAGGAGTCTTGTAATCTATCTTTTAGAATTTCGAATATAGAAACTAACATATTTAATTATTAAGAATAATTAAATCCAAAATTTTATTTTTCTCTAATTTTTTAATTAATTTTCGAATTAATTAATAAAAATATGGGATGTTACATACTTTCCCACTAGCAAAGGAATTTCGTCCTCGGAATTAGACGAAGCATAAACATCAAATGTAAATTGAGAAACATAAAATAAGGCTCGCATACGCCTACTCGTTGAATGCCATAATTGGGCGTCCATACACCCAATCCTAAGCGCACCTACCCCACGAACAACAAAATAATACATAGCTATCTATATATATACATAACTATGAAAGTAATGGCGTACCACGCGCTCTCGCAAATCACCACTCAATTCTATTTTTGATAATCTCCGCAACACATAAATCCTCAAATCAAATCGCATCGCTGCATCGATATAACACATGCCCAAAATTTATACTAATGATCTTCCAAATAATTATCGTCTCCAAAATCAACTCTAATGATCCTCACATCAAGCTTACTAATTCTAAACTCAATGTCTACAATGTTCTTAACACAAAATTATATATCTTCAAGAAACACATCTAACACGTATGTTAGACCCTCTACCTTAAGGAGTAGGAATCAAAGATCGATAATGCGGAAGCTAAATGGACTCACAACCTATGAGACCTAAGATCATCCTCTGATACCATCTATCACCCCGCTAAATTCTAGTGTCAGCCGCCACCAAAACTAAGTCGGGTGCGAGTAAATAAATGCCATTTTTAGCATGTGACGGATATGAGACATATAAAATCAATCCAAAAGATAAATAATTAAATCAATCCCAAATGGTAATAACCAACTATGCGATAAAAGATCCATCACTATGCTAAACTCCTATAATAATCCAACCTCCAATAATATAAAACTGAATAAACTCCATCTGAATCCATAATGAAAATATTTGAATAAAACCCATAAAATTTTTGGAACCGAATGGCCCAATTAAAACCATAAACTGTGTCTCAATGTAAATACGACGAAAAAGAAGTTATACTAAACAACTAAGCAGTAATATAAAATAAACTCCAGTTGCACATCCAAACGATAATCTCCAAATATCCCTATTCAGCTTCTCAAAAACTTATCCTAAAAAGCTAGTCAATGCACGAGGTCAGAGCCCCGAGCATGAATACACACTACTCACCTCAAATAGGATCCTTGAATCGATACAGTAGCATTATAGGAGATAAATATCACAATAGAATATTTTAATTAAACGAAATATAATTAAACGTGATCGTAATAAATCACTATCTACCCACGATCATTCTTATTCAAAAATGCACACCAATATGATTTTAAATATCTAAGCCCCATGTTATTAATTTAATTAAATTACCTTATTTTATCATTCTCCTCAATTTATTTTAATTATATTGGTCCCCCCTCCACGGGTGGTAATCCCACCAAATTTTTACACTTTCCCTTGTCAATAGTCAGCTGATCTGTTTAAATTGTCGATCTCGCAATATGACAAGATTCCACACACGACATGACATAAACACAAGCTGACCCGTTTAAAATGTCGGTCCCACACATTATGTCGCCACCAATTTTAATACCCGTCATTATCTTAGGCATTAATTCTTATTTATATACTTTATCAAATTATCCCTCCCTTATTATAGATATGAGATCCCCAAAATACCCCTTAGTCTCATACCTAAGGGTCCCCAAAGTACACATATGTGACAACCCGCTCCAAATAATAACGGGTGGCCAGCCCTATACTACATAAACCAGGTATCTCAGATGGTACAGTCTCAACATCAACAACTAAACACTATAATATAAGGCTAACTACCCGAAACCATAAAGTGCGAATTGCCAAAAAATTTTAAAACTTTTATTTTTAACAACAACAACAAAACCAATAATGCACACAACTAACAATATACATCTAACTATGATGTGAAATGTGCATACTCCAATAATAAAAGAGTACAATACATTGTACAACAAAAATCTCAACAATGAAATACCCGAATATGCTGTCGGGTAACAGACAATACAATAATCTAATAAATAGAATATGAAAGTGTTAATCTACAACACTTGATTACTAACTCAATACAACTGAATCCTAATCTAGATGTACAATAGATAGGAATCGACTAAAGCAAAGTGTCGCAACAGTATGCTACTGCTACAGCTCCACGAATCCTGAATGGATGAATATCAAAGGCGTCCTTGCGGAGAAACACCTAAAGTAATACAATATATACATGTAGGAGGAAAATATAAACGGGTCAGAGCCCGAGTTTTGAAAAGCAGTTTATAGCAAGTGTATTAAAATGCATAATAATTATAAATGCATTATTACATGATTTAGTTGGAATCGAACTCTCCATAATAATTCAACTCACCTCTCATCTAAAGCGTGCACTAAACGTATGCACGTGATCTCCAAATGGATGTCCGAATCTAATTAGGTAAGAGGATTCTAACTTAAACCCAAATAAAGTATTTAAGAAAAATCATCTAACCTATTCCCAATACATTCGTTCCCATAATTTATAAGTTATATACATTAACTTTAATGTAATAGTTATAGTTATCTTTATAATGTTCATTTATTGAACATATAAAGTTACATGATCCAATCATGTCCACATCATCACAATATATCAACAATCTCATTTACTAGAATTTATATTCTAGTGATGCCCATATAAGGCATGAAACCATATATATAATTATTATAGATGAGTTATTAGCATCAAGAGTTAAAGACTAAACTCCTCCCGATTCTCAACACAGTACTGCGTTTCATGCGTGGGACGTCTCGCCGAGGCGAAATCCAAACAAGGAACCCCCCCCCCCCGTTACACTACTCCTGACCGTATCGATCCTCGGGGCTCATTATGCCCTCAATGCAAGATGCATGTAACCCAAATGATTATTGTCCAATTTTAATTAATTAATATTCCCAATTCTCAACAGTACACGGCGTTTCATGCGTGGGACGTCTCGTCGAAGCGAAATCCAAACAAGGAACCCCCCCGTTACACTACTCCTGGCACTGTCGATTGTCGGGATAGGTGATATATATGTATATATATAATGATGAGCATTAAGGACTAAACTTATCCCCAAGTTCCAACATTACACTGCGGTTCGTGCGTGGGATGTCTCGCGGTGGCGAAATCAAAACAAGAAACCCCCCCCGATACACTAATCCTGGCAATGTAGGTCGTTGAAGTCCATTATGCCCTTGACACCCAAATACAACCACAAGCAATAATAACCATCCAACCGAGCTATAACTCGAAGGACGCAGGCTCACATGCTATCATCTTCCAGCAGCCCATATACGTAGCAAACTTGGGCCACCTGGTGGGGTTCAACGACACCCACCTCGTGATCAACTCACGCACACGACGTCCCGGGAAGCGGTCATAGTTCCTAACCGGCAAGTGAGAGCGTCACATACCCCCGACCTCTCACCCCCAAAATAAATAGATATATATATATCATAAATGTCATTTGCTGACCACAAAGGACGACTATGACCTGGGGAATATCCACATCCTGCTTTTCTAGTCAGAATGCTCACCCTCTACGCACGAAACTTCCCAATGATAGCAAGGAGGGGTATGCTTAACATGTATATACACCATCATATAAGGTATACATACATCCCACATAATAAAGATATACCATTTTATATAAGGTACACCTGCAACATCATATTCATTTTCATATTCATTATACGCTCTTAGGCGTAATTTGATTAACATCATTTGTTTAGTATATTTCTTCTCAAGATATACTAACGCTCCACCTCGCACATTAACCCCACTTAGTATATGCTATACTAATTCTCGCTTGAAGCTCTGATGTCGCTTCTAGTATGAATTGTCTTTCAATTCTATTTAAGTTAAGGATATTTTATATCCTATGCACCTCAATTAGCATTTCTCATTGTATGAGATATCTCCCAAGTAATTCATCAATAAGGATATTTCTACATCCATATGCACATCAAATAGCATTTTATTATTTTCCATTCATAATAGGGTTCAATTCATTTTATGAACCTCTTTAAAGTTATCCCGTTTGGGATTGGATTCTAAAATCCATTATCTCTAAATTTGTCTCATTTATACACATAATTATCATTATCATTCCCAAGTCGAATCTCCAAATCAAGGTGGGCTTCCCCACTTAGAAAAATACCAAAATCTCTAATCGGTATTCTTCAAATTTAGTCAATATGACTCCAAAATTTCTTTTAGGGGAAACTCGCTAAAAGTCTCCAAAACCTGCTCCAAACATCTCCTATAGAGATCCCCAATCGATAACCTCGAACAAAACGGAAGGAAATTCTCCCTAGAAAAACTTTCCTCCAAAAGCCCTGTTTCTGAATCGATTCGGGCCTATTCCGAATCGATTCGGCCCAGCGAATCGATTCGGCCAGGAAGGTGAATCTATTCGGGTCATCAGACCTGAGACTCTGTCTCAGGCCGAATCGATTCGGCTGGAGCCCGAATCGATTCGGTCACTCAGACCTGGGCACCTGCATATTTGCGAATCGATTCGGCTAGGGGGCCGAATCGATTTGGCCCTGCTGAACCTCGAAAATGGCTACTTTTTAAGTAAGCCAAAATACCCAAAAATCATTTTAATGGTTTTCTCTCCATTTTTCTTCAACCCAATCACAAATCTATCATTAATATTCATCCTAGAATACATATAAACTAATTTCTATCTTCAAATCAAAGATCTACATATTAAATCTAAGATTATACCCAAAAGTTAGGTTTTGTCAATTTTAAACCTAAAACCCAAAATATCAATCCACAAATCATGCAATAAATGTACACAACAATTATTTAGCAAGTTTAATCACTTGCCTCGGGTTCGTAGGGTCTGAATCCGCCTTGAAATCACGTGGAAATCGGAAATCTCCACTTTCTCTCCCTTTTCTCCTTCTTTCTCTTCTTCTTTCTTCTTCTCTCTTTCTTTCTTTCTTTTTCTCTTTCTCTCTTTTGGAGAATCATCTCCCGTAGGATTTTTAAGCCTAAAACCCAAGATACACATCTTTAAATGATAATACACACTTTAAATGACCCGGTGACTTTAATTCGAGCCAAACGGTCCTGATTTATTTCGGAACCCAAATAGACCCCAAGTACAGGCATTTCGACTTTCTCGACCCTTGCGGACACAATGGTACCCTCAGAATTTCCATTCGACGCACTTTCTAACAACTCCAAATTTTGACTTTAATTGCCAACTTAATTATTTCACCAATAAAATATTATTTATTTCTCCCAAAATAAATAAATATTAGTCTCCAAGACCTCGGGTTGTTACAACATACGTCCTACCTTATGAATAGGATGAATTTCTAACAATCATATCATCCTAGTATCATGCTTAGGCTAGCGCAACGATAATAAAACATGAAAATCATCCCACCCCCGAAATATAAAATCCGCACGAATCTACACTAACTAGTCTCATACCTAGCAAGCATAAATCGTAAGCAAGACCTACCCACTAGTCCCATACCTAGTAAGCATCATATAATCAAGATGAGCAATATACTTTCTAAAATCCCATCGTTCCCACGTTGGTAAAAGTGACTAAAATAAATTACACAAAACACAATTCAATATGCACAACGGAGCAATTTAATCATCAAGGTCCCACTTTAATTTAAATCAATTAATAACATCGTCGTTGATTTCAACACAATTACTTCCACTGAATAATATTAAAATAATTAACATGAAATAATATTCCATACGTCATAATTATCCTCTTTTATAAGTCATCTAATTTTTATAAGTGTGAACGCATCCCATTAACCATATAAATAATCCCATAAAAATTCTACATGAGAACCTATACCCAAAACCATAAAAATCCAATAATCTAACCTACGCACCCAAGGGTTTCAAAGATTAATTCATATTCAAAAGTTTCATAAAAATAGTCTCAAAATTTAAGTGTCCGCTTTCTCTAATTAATTTACTAATTGATTTTAATCAAAAACCCGTTATTAAGGGTTTGGGAGACACTTAAGATGCATAATACCAAAGATAGAGAATAGAGTATTCATGCCTGTGATTTAGATGAAGAAAATCTAAGTTGAGGGTTGGATTCCTTTCGAAAAATTAGCAAAGAGTCATTCTTGAACAATCTTGTGAATTAAGCTTTCAAATATTGAGTCAAACACATGATTAAGTTTGGGGCTAGATGAAATGGAATAATTTTGGAGAGGTCTTCTGGTTGAAAAGTTAATGAAAAAGTGATTTGAAGAGCCAAGCCACGAATTTGTTGTGATATATAAAGGATTAAGAGTTTGATTAAGAAAGGAGTTCTAATCAGATACAAACACTAAAAAAATATTATGGACGATCAGCCATTTGAATTGGCTGAAATTTGGGGGCGTAGTATCTGAAGACGAGAGGAAGTTGCATAAAAAAAATTCAGCTCGACCGGATGGTCGAATATTTTTATATGTTTTTTTTTCTAGAGAGTTTTATGATTTGAGGACTCTTAGAGAGTTTTATGTTTTGAGGACTCTTCTAAACGGACCCAGACTTATATATACTCATGTTAGGAGTCTTGTAATCTAGCTTTCCTAATTTCGAATATAAAAACCAACATATTTAATTATTAAGAAAATTAAATTCAAAATTTTATATTTCTTTGATTTTCGAATGAATTAAATAATTAATTAATAAAAATACGGGGTGTTACATATTTCCACACTAGCAAAGAAATTTCTTCCTCGAAGTTAGACGAAGCATAAACATCAAACGTAAATCTCAAAATATAAAATAAGGCTCCCATACGCCTACTCATTGAATGCCATAATTGGGCGCCCATACGCCCAATTCTACGTGCACCTACCCCATGAACAACAAAATAATATATCTCGCTATATATATATATATATATACATAACTATGAAAGTAACGGCGTACCATGTGCTATCGTAAATCACAACTCGATTATATTTCTAATAATCTTCGCAACACAAATATCCTTAAATCAAATCGCATTGTTATATCGATATATGACACACCCAAAATTTATACTAATGATCTTTCAAATAATTAAAGTCTCCAAAATCAAATCTAGGGATCCTCACATCAAGCTTACTAATTCTAAACTCAATGTATACAACGTTCTTAACACAAAATTATATATCTCCAAGAAACACATCTAATGCGTATGCTAAACCCTCTCCCTTTAGGAGTACGAATCAATAAAGGGAATTAAAGATCGATAACACGAAAGCTAAATGGACTCACAACCTATGAGACCTAAGACCATGCTCTGATACTATCTGTTACACCCTGTTAAATTCTACCGTCGGCCGCCACCAAAACTAAGTCGGGTGCGAGTAAATAAAATACCATTTTTTCATGTGACGGATATGAGACATATAAAATCAATCCAAAAGATAAATAATTAAATCAACCCCAAATGATAATAACCAACTATGTGATAAAAAATCCATCACCGTGCTAAACTCCAATAATAATCCAACCTCCAATAATATAAAACAGAATAAACAACAACTGAATCCATAATCAAAATATCTTAATACAACCCATAAAAAATTTGGAACCGAATGGCCTAATCAAAACCACAAATTGTGCCTCATTGTAAATATGACGGAAAAGAAGCTTACTAAACTAAAATAAACTCCAGTTACACCTCCAAATGATAATCTCCAAATAGTCCCATGCAGCTTCTCCAAAACTTATCCTGAAAAAGTTAGTGAATGCACTCACCTCAAATAGGATCCTTGAATCTGGACAGTAGCATTATATGAGATAAATATCACAATAGAATATTTTAATTAAATGAAATATAATTAAACGCAATCGTAATAAATCACTATCTACCCACAATCATTCTTATTCAAAAATGCAATCCAATATGATTTTAAATATCTAAGTCCCATGTTCTTGATTTAATTAAATTAACTCAATTTATCATTCTCCTCAATTTATTTTAATTATAGAGGTCCTCCCGCCTAGGGTGGTACTCCCACCAAAGTTGTACACTTTCCCCTGTCAGTAGCCAGTTGATCCGTTTAAACAGTCGATCCCTCAATATGACAAGATTCCACGGAAAACACAACATAAACGCAAGTTGACCCATTTAAACTATCGGTCCCCACACATTATGTCGCCACTAATTTTAATACCCATTATTATCTTAGGCATTAATTCTCATTTATATACTTTATAAATTTATTCACCCTTATTTTAGATGTGAGATCCTCAAAATACCCTTTAGTCCCATACCTAAGGGTCTCCAAAGTACACATACGTCCTACCCTATGAATAGGTTGAATTTCCAACAACCATAACGTCCTAGTCTCATGCCTAGGCTAGCGCAACGATAATAAAACGTGAAAATCATACCACCCCCGAAATATAAAATTTGCACGAATCTACACTAACTAGTCCCATACCTAGCAAGCATAAATCATAACAAAGGCCTACTCACTAGTCCCATACCTAGTAAGCATCTTATTTTTAAGATGAGCAATATACTTCCCAAAAGCCCCTCATTCTCGTGATGGAAAAAGTGACTAAAACAAATCACACAAAACACAATTCAATATGCATAACAGAACAATTTAATCATCAAGGTCCCGCTTTAATTTAAATCAATTAATAACACCGTTGTTGATTTCAACACTATTAATTCCACTGAATAATGTTAAATTAGTTAACATAAAATAATATTCCATACGTCATAATCGTCCTCTTTTATAAGTTATCTAGTTTTTATAAGTGTGAATGCGTCCCATTAACCATATAAATAATCCCATAAAAATTCTACATGAGAACTTATACCCAAAATCATATAAACCCAATAATATAACCTATGCACCCAAGGGTTTCAAAGATTAATTCATATTCAAAAGTTTCATAAAAACTATTCCAAAATTTAAGTGTCTACTTTCTCTAATTAAGTTATTAATTGATTTTAATCAAAAACATATTATTAAGGGTGTGGGAGACACTTAAGACGCATAATACCAAAGAAAGAGAATAGAGTATTCATGCCTGTGATTTAGTTGAAGAAAATATAAGTTGGTGGTAGGATTCCTCTCGAAAAATTAGCAAAGAGTCGTTCTTTAACAATCTTGAGAAAACACTAATTAAGCATTCAAATATTCAGTCAAACACTTTATTAAGTTTGGGGCTAAAGTTTGTAGATGAAAGGGAATACTTTTGGAGAGGTCTACTGGTTGAAAAGTTGATGAAAATGTTATTTGAAAAGCCAAGCTACGAATTTGTTGTGATATATAAAGGATTAAGAGTTTGATTAAGAAAAGATTTCTAATCATGTACCAACACTAAAAAAATATTCTGGACGATCGGACAGTTGGAATTGGCTGAAATTTGGGGGCATGGTATCTGAAGACGAGAGGAAGCTGTATAAATAAATTTCAACTCGATTGAATGGTCGAATATTTTTATATGATTTTTTTTCTAGAGAGTTTTATGATTTGAGGAGTCTTAGAGAGTTTTATGTTTTGAGGACTTTTCTAAATGGCTCCAGACTTATATATACTCATATTAGGAGTCTTGTAATCTAACTTTTTGAATTCCGAATATAAAAACCAACATATTTAATTAATAAGAATAATTAAATCCAAAATTTTATTTTTCTCTAATTTTCGAATTAATTAATTAAAATACGGGGTGTTATCTAATGTTGTTAATCCAGTTTTATTTAATTAACATTTCACTTATTTAGCATACGATTCCAATTTAAAATAAGCTACATGAGGAACCCTTGGGAAGCGTCCCCATAATCCAAGCATACATAGCTACTAACGCAAATAAAAAGAATACTTACATGTGTAATACTGTCAAAACACGGAACCGCACACAACCTGTCGTGACAAAAAGGAGGGAACGAGTCGAAAGTTCAGTGGAAAAATACAACAATGCAAAATAGAATTGAACAGCAAAAAAGAGACTCTAATACGTTTACCTACGTGAAAATGCAATTACTTTGTGTGTGTGTGTGTGTGTGTGTATACATTAATGCATGAAACTGTTTATTCGAAAAACGTTACTTGACTCGACATTTATATCCGGACTTAATGCACCCGATTAAACACTTTGAACAAAATACCATTTGTTTAGAAAAAGACACTTCGTTTATCTAAATTTTCTCATTTACTTATACCAAATTTACCTTAGTATTTTTCTTGAAAATCACCTTTAAAGACACGCAAGCACCGTGATAGAAAATATTTGTTTTCATTGAAAACCTTTCATAAACACATACTTATATTAATTATGGATTAAACATCTTTAGGTTGATTAATCACCCACTTAATTACTTCACTTTACCATTCATTTATTTCATGGGCATTAGCCAATTTCTCACATTACCTATCCACATTATATTTCGACCGGAACATTTATCAACTTTATTTAAGTTAGATTGTCTTTTGTTATATTCACCATACAACCCATCTCTTGAGATGTACCACTTTCATTTTCTTTTTTTCGAAATTGTCCAAATATCCGCATACTTTAATGGGATCCACACTGCAAGCTATGTTATCATATGCTCTAGCAAGTGATTTTATGTCTTTGACCATAGGGCTTCGGGCCCTTTGTAATTATTATCGGTCTCATTCGAGTCTATATTAATGTGTTTTAACATTTATCCAATGTCCACATTATTTCACTTTTACCGACCGAAGCCAAAATCTGGGATCTCACCCCATCCTGTGTTGCACTTTGAAAATCACCATTTCCTGTCCTTTATACACTTGCATGGATTTTATCCCAAAAGTCACTTTCATTTAGGACCATTTTGTGTAACATATTTTTCGATATTTTTATTTCATAAAAGTGTTCCATTTTACATTAAATTACCAGTTTACCCATTTGTATCCAAACGTGCCTTTTCCCCCATTTTCACAACAGTTATTTCCCAAAAACATTACTTACACACACTAACTTCTTAATTGTTCTCATTAAGACTTATTCATCACTTTGGAGTGGTAATAACCCGCCTAATTAAATATCGAGTGATCAGTCCTTTATTTAATTAAATCAGAATATCCAGTTGGTTCATTCTCAGCATCACTATCGAAAAATAATTTCCTTATTAATCACCTAATAGTTAATTAAGCTAAGTGTCAAAAACTTTTTCCATTTTTAATTTAATTAAAACCATTCCACAACACGGGATAATAATATTCAACAACGCATCACAACTGAATTAATTATAACAAGAATAAATATGACTGGAATAACTCTCCAGTTAAATTATAACTTTTTTACTAAATAAAACTGATATCCACAATGCTTACATAATTAATTACAACCTCTAGAATCCTAGGCGACATGCCCTAAATGAAGTAAATGCTACAGATGAGTGAATCAATAGAAAGGAAGCTCCTAAACAAAATTCGCATCTCTGCTAGTAGCCATAATCCATCAGAACATGCATAATCTATGTTGGACATCCCTCCTGCTGGATACCTGATGTACAAGATATAGTAGAGAAGAGAATATGCAAGGAAACGGGTCAGAGCCCGATTGTAAAAGATTTTAAAAATAGCAAGTGCTTAACAATTACAATTAAACATTTATTATGTATATGTTAGTTTCTCGGGCTCTCTCTTGAGAATTCACACCTCTCATTTAGAGTGCACACCTATCGTATCTTATTATCTTCCTAAGTAAGGTTTCCTCCTAACTAGTAACATAATTCTAACCCATATCATAAACCCGTATGTCCCATACCATACGTATTATAATTATTCATATTTATTTCTCTTTAATATGAACTAGTCTTGTTACAACCTTGGAGTTAAGTGTTCACTTACTTGATTCAATTCAGATTCCATTATTTACTTCTATTTACAACATTACACAGTAGATTGAATCACAGTTTATATTTTTAATCTATAATTTCTCACAGAATATTACATCTCTATATCTACAATATCACATAGTAGATTACATCACAGTTTATATATATAATATCACATTAATTATATATATACAAATACGGCATCTCCCTAGTCACAGCTGCGGTGCATGCATACTCTGCTATCATGTCCTGATACATAATGTCACTGTATAGAGGAAAAATGATTCGGTGTCTCTCACGAATCATATAACATAACACAAACATATTGGAGGCGAGCATACTTCCCAGCCAAATGGGTCACGCACATACCTATGCTCCCATTCAACCGTCGAAACTATCATATACATCGATTGCACGTGTCCAAGGTCCTATGCTCAGGGTATGAATCTAAAATCTCTCCCAATTGGGTGCACAAGGATAAGATCGTCCACAACGCGAAACCTCCACCCCGATAGCAAGCAGCATAGGTATGTCATACATACAAATAATATTATAGGTATCCATCACACCTATATAAATATAACATCAATAAGGTATTCACACAACCATATGCTAATAACACGCAATCATCTCCCTATATATATAATAACAATAGGTATACATCGTACTTATATATAACCATAGGACCTACACACAACCCATATAACAAATCCCATACGTAGTCTATTTATATCCCGAATATCCTACGTATTTTTCGATTATGACTTTAATACTCAAAGTATATATTTTCGAACTTATCTACCCGTGCGATGGTGATCATTTAATCCTCAAATAAATTCAGTAGGTAAACATAACGTCCTACAAATCTATGTCATCACGACTCCCGAATTTCTACGAATTAAATTCACTTTAATTAGGTTTATTCCTTGATAATCCTTAAATAACTCTTAACCCTTTATTCATTCTCTTAAGGTTAATCCCAATTATACCTAAGGTTATACTGGTAATTTATGATTCTCTTACTACTGGTCCTAACCTTAAATTATCATTTATCCGATTTAAACCCCAAATAATATAATTCTTCAAAATAACACGTTTAATTAATCACTCGTTAATTTTCCCTCATTCATAATCCCAAAATAATATTTTTCGGGTCTTAATTATATCCTACTACCCTTCCCTAAGTCCCATTAAGTTCATTTAATAATCACAAAAAATTTCTAAAAGTTTCGGGATTAAATCAAGAATTAAAAAGGGACAAGTTCATCTTTTCTGGGGAGGTCAATCGATCGAAGGTCAGGGGTCGATCGATCGATCAGTCGATCGATCGAGCTTCAAGGGTCGATCGATCGATCACACAGTTATCAACCCAGAATCTGCAACTTTTATCCTATGGGTTTCACAACTTTTAATCATTCAAAACCTATATTTTAACGTCCCAAATTTCTTATAATCCATACCACATGATATAGCAACATACGTAAATGATTCCTACTGATCTAAACAACCTAGAATCATCAAGAGTTTGGATTAAAGTGTATATATTTCATATTTTCTAGAAAAACTAAAATATATGTTATCTCAAGAACAATCCTATAACTTTCTGAATTTCTCCAACATGCGATGTTTATTTCGGGGATTAATATATACCAACAACATGAGATTTTTCCTACATATTTCTTCTTTCCAGAAATGAATTAACATCTAACTAGTTTATTTCCAAAACATGAAATTTCTCATAATTCTACAAAACTCATATTTTATTATTTCTCCAAGAACATCATATAAACTAAGATTTTCTTCACCAATAATTCCCAAATTCCGTGGGTTAAATTCTACACTCAACAGAAAATCAATCCTATATCATTCTTCTTTCAAAGATTCGATTAACAACACCATAATTCATCTTTGATTATGCATCTTTTCAGAATTTTCTAAACAACCTAACATGGACAATATACATTCTAAATTTGCAATAATTAATCACTTGCCTCTAATTCGTAGGTTTGGTCCATTGAGGATGATTGTCCACTGGTTGTTCTCTCTTTTTCTGGCCAACTTTCGGTAGTGGTGGTGGTGGTGGTGGCTCTTGGTGGTACAAGGTGGTGTCCCTTGGTTTGGTCCAAAAACCTCTTCATCTCCTTAGAATAACCTCTCACTCCCCTCAAAGACCTTTCCTTTGCTTTTGGGTGAATGAACCTAAGTTCTCTAATCTCCTCACTAATATAATAAAATCCAATTTCCGTGCTTACTATTCACCTCCCAATTAAAATGACCAAAATACCTCTCTGGGGTGTCCTTTCGGTTCTAAAGTGCGCCGAGACCCTATACAAACATCCGAGTAGACTTTTTCAACTATTTGAACCCTTCCGGACACTTTGACGCAGTCAAAACGACCATTCGGATGACATAATAATGATTTACTTTTATTTCATTAAATTATAATCCCGACACGTCTCAAATGCGCGTCCCGACTTAATTACCATAATTGTCCTACACGTAATTCGCGACAATTTTATGAAGTCATAATCAATTATAAAGTCATATTCATATATATTACTTTAATCACTAAGTAATATTCAACATAAATCACATATAACTTTATTCTCGAGTAATATTTAAATTCGGATTAATTTCCAACTATAGCACAATTAATTCTAATTAATCCCATTTTAAAAGTCATTAAAAATACGGGGTATTACAGGAGTAACATACTACTCTAGTTGAAAATCTATTTATTTCTTTACTTTCTTTATTAAAGAAATCATTTGGCATTTTTAAAACTACTTTACAAAGAAAGCACCATTTTCCCTTATCATCACTTATAGTCTTGAAAACATACACTCGTCACATTTTTCACATTTATTAACACACTTTAAGGGTTGAAATCTTCATTTTCCTTATTTCATGTCAAAACTCATTAAAACCTTCACTAAAAATGTTTGTCATCAAAATATTACAAGTTACTATACATGGGAAGATATTATTAAAGTCAAAAATCCAAGAAAATGAGTTTAACATATGATTTATTCAAGTACGCTCATAATATTTTCAAAAACATGTTTTTCAAGACAAAAGATATATTTTGTTCTTCAAACTTGAAAAAATTATCACTTTCACAAAAATGCCATTTTACAAGAAAACTCCAGTACTTTGTTCATCAAATATCTTAACAAGATATATATTATTTTCAAAATATTTTATTCCATAAAATGTCTAACACCAAGTTTTTTTGAAATATATCATATTACTCAACACTCTTGAAATCCTTTGTAAACCATTTTACACAAATTATGAGAATTAACTTTCTTACAACATACATGCATTCTACTCTTAAACTCTACATATAGGACAAAATACGAAGGAGATAGAGTTCTAAGACTTGAAGAGAACAGTTTTCTCACCTCAAAGGGAGCTTCAACAATGGTGGATGAAATATAAAAGAAGATGGCAGCCTTCCACCTCCTAAGATGGCCTTAAAGAGGTTGCCTAGCTCCACTAAGATTGCCTCTATAAAAGCTCCATAAATCTCCAAGCAAAACCCCCTTCAAACTCCATTGCTTCTTTTTTTCCTTCTTCAAATATCCCCAACAACATCTCCAATATTCATAACTTTACCCAACAATGGTGTAGATGGGTTTATGAGGCTTAAATATGTTGGAAACTATGAGATACTATAGTGGTTTAATATGGAGGGTGTTGGTGCTAGTGTGACGTATGGTGGTTATGGTGGAGGGGGAGGGGGAGGGGGAGCTCTCAAGAGATAAAGAGAGAAATATATGATATTAAATAACCCAAATGGCCTTAAAACTCCTTAAATACTCTAAAATATTTAAAGGTAAAATCCCTAAATTGCCCAAAAACCCTATTCACGAAATGTTCTACTGTTGTGGGAGCTTAACATGTGTCTTAATCCAATGGTCTTGGTTTTGACAGCATGTTCCAAATCAGCAGTAGTTGATTTCGATCATCTTGTTTGAATGAGAATTGATCTCGTTCAAATGAGAACAACCATTTCATTTGAACTAGACTCATCTTGTTCGAACGAGAACTACATTTCTTCGAATGTGCTTGGAACGAGGTTGGGTTTTTCTATACAGAGACGTTTCGTTTAAATGTCGTTAAAAGACTGTTCAACCGACATTTGAATCTCGTTAGAATGACTCCAATGTCATTCGAACGACCTTGAAGTTTTCCAATATTAACTTTGAGTCCCTTGTGACTACAATTAATTTCACCATAACCACCTTATTACCAAAATTTGACCCATAATTCATTTCACAATGTCCAAAGCTCAAATGGGTCACATAAAGTCACCGAATCACACAGGTACGGTAAAAATTACGAGGGCGAGTGTTATAACTTCTCAATAGGGGAATGATCAAGGTAGGTTGGATACACTTTAGGGAATTTCCCCTTTTTATGCTGATGATCCACCCTTTGTTGAAATCAACCCACTTGTGGTTGCCAAGTTACGCAGCCACCTCCTAGATTTTGACTACAATGCCTTCATCTAACGCTTATTCCTCCTTTGACTCCAGATCGGTAATAGGGGAAAGCTTCTAAAGAATGTCATTTATGGTCGTCAGATTACTAGCTCAAACAGTCGCGTCATACATAACATGCATGGCCTACAAACATAAGTAAAAGAAGGGGTTGTTAAATATATGAAGGACCTGATAAATTTGTAAAAGAAATAAAGAGTTTTAAAACTAACTTACCAATTGATAAATAGGAAAAATTCTTCTAATGTATGATTTTTGTGTCGTTGTTGCAACTTCTCTATCTATCAAAAATTCCCGTGAACCTACAAAATTATAACAAAACTAGTGTAGAGGGTAAGTAAGGGAGTCAATCCATATCTAAGGGTGAAACACAAAATTGAAGAGGACATATATATAGATTCATTTGCATTTTATTATATTTTTTTCTATTTTTACTTTTTCTATTTTTTTTATGAATTTTTCAAGGGAATATTAATTAACTAACTATATACAAATTTTTAAAGTACTACTAAGATGTAAAAGCTAATAAAAAATTAGGTAAATAAAATTGAGCTAAAAAGTAAACTAACTAAATTGGACTCATGAGGGCTTCAAAATTTCATCCCATAAATAGGAGATTAGCCCTCAATAATCATCATCCAAAAATATAAGATAAACAATTGAAAGCATGAGATGATTAAACTAAAAGTAAAAGAGAGGAATAGATCAAACCCATTTAAGCCTTGAATTGGAATGGAATCTTCAATTACATCAACAATCTCTCAATTATACATCAAAAATCACTCAATCATAATCCCTCAAGAAATAAATTCTAGATCATTAATTTATATTGAGATAATTGCTAAAAATGCAAAATCTCAACATAAAGTAATGGGTTAGAATTTACCTCCCATAAGGGATAAATTTCACTACATAAATCTATTTTGAATTAATTGCCAAAAATGCAATAATTCATAATAGAGGGGTGGGGTGAATTTTATCCTAGAGATAATTTTCAACACACACCTCTATATTGAGGTATTTGCTAAAAATGCAAATACTCAACATAGAGGGGTGGGGAGAATTCTATCACACGAAGCTTAAAACTAATTTTGAGATTATTTGCAAATGGGTCTTCCTCTTCAATTTATACAAGGCATGGAGCATGGGGGTAAAAATGAAAATTGGCTATGGTGAACATGTGGGAAAGGTGAGAGCACATGTGCATAGGGGTGTGAGGTGTGAGGATATTTGGAAGAGGGAATAAAATCAGATTTGGGGATGAGAGGTTTGGGGTCATTTTGGGTATTGGTTTTGAGTGGTTAGTTGGGGGGTATTTGGGTAAATGGGAATAAGTTAGTTTGAGTGGGTTGACTTGGTCTTGGAAATTTGGTTTGTGTTTGTTGGCAGGTGGGAATGAAATTCGTTTTTGGCTTGTGCAGGAGAAACATGAAGTGGGTCTTGGGAAGGAGGGGAAATGGGTTTGGGTAGTAGAATGTGGGTAAAGGGATGGCGATCGGGTAAGGGTTCAGGTCGGATTGTGAATGGGGCAGACCCAAAAATGGGTCCAGTTTTCGGGTCTGAGAAGGAGGTAGCCGCCAGGGGTGGGAATCGGAAGAAGGTTCCGGCGCGGGACGCTGGCGGGATGCTGTAGGTCGGAGGTGGGTGAGGCACGCCGGCGGGTTGCTCAGGGGGTTGGGGTTGGGGTTGGTTCAAATTGGCGTCGGCGGTAGGGAGAGAGGTGAAAGCTGGTCGGGCTGGTGCCATTAAGGCTGCTGGGGACGCGACGTCGAGGTGCTGTCGCCGGAGAGTAAGGGGTGTTTTGCGTTTGCCGGAGTAGGGAGATCCGGCAGGTGGTAGATGGTGCAGGCGAAGAGAGAGATGGGGGGCGACAGTGTCACCGCCTGGGTCGGTGGTAGGGGTCTGGGTTTGTTTGAATGGTGGGGAGGTATGGAGGTTTGAGTGAGGCGAGGGTTTGTTGAGATGTTTGTTAATGGAGGTAGGAGAGAGAAAGAGTAGTGGGGTAGGGAAGCAGATGAATAGGAGGGATAAGGTGTGGTGTGGGTGTAGGTAATAGGATGAGGGTGAGGGTGAGGGTGTGTTATGGTGTATGAGGTTGTGTATGGAAGTTAGTGTGTGGTGTGTGCGTGTGTTTAATTAGGACCCAATTAAAATAATAAAAACTCAATTAAAAATTAATAAAACAAAAAAAAAATCTAACTTAAAAAATAAAACAAGCTAAAAACAATAAAAATTAAAACTAAAAAAAAAGAAATAAAATTCTAAACTTATAAAAACTAAAACAAAAGAAATAAAAACTTAAAATCTAAATGAAAACTAAAGTCCTAAAAAATATAAAATCTAATAAACTAAAAATAAACTCCTAAAACTAATCCTAATAAAACTAAAAACTAATAAAAATCAAAATAAAATAAAATTACATTAATAGAAATAAAAATAGAAAATAAACCTAGAAAATATTAAATAAATCTAAAATAAATCTTAATAATAAAAATGACACAACTAAAAATCTAAAAATTGATAAAAGGGCGCAAACTCAACACACACACGGTTTAGGGTAGGTTTAGGCTAGGTTTTAGGCTCGGGTAATGTTACGGGGCTGGTATTTAGCTCCATAAAATGCACAATTGCCTTGAAATAGGCGTTTGAATACCGCAACGTGCATTTAAACCTGCATATTGAACAATTAAGCACATAAGACCCATATTGTCGAGAATTAGCAACAAAAGTACATCTATTCGGGGTATAAATTGTACAGTTTTGGGTGCTTATCACACCACTCCCAAACATAGCGTTGCTAGTCCTCGAGCAATAAGATAGAGAGAAAGAGAAAGATAAGAAACCAAAAGTGTACCACTTTCACGGGCAATTGCGATTGCACTTAGCATGTGCAACAAGCCTTTAAACCTATAGGTTGCCCTATAGGACGAGTTGTGTCTCGTGAGGGTTTGCAGGGAATATACCCACAAAATTCTTTATTTGCAAAATGGCAGTCAATCTCTTATTAGACATAGAATAATCGCACAATCCATCACATGAGAAATATTTTGAGAAATACAAGCTAGAAGTGTAAAAATTTATCTAAGTAAATACCCAAGGCACATCCTTCCTAGAACTCAACGTGTGTAGTGTGAATCAGTCAAAACGGGTCGAGTATCACAAGAGTAATTCCTAGATTGCCTTGTTGGAATCAACGCTTCAACTTCAAATCTCACTAAATATAATTCTCTCAAACGAACTCTCGAGATTAGGGTAAGTGTATCGCTTTTGTGTGTGAGGAGGTGAGTAAATGTAAGCAAGTTCAAACATCTCACATACGTATAAGAAAGAACTAACAATTAGAAATAAAATTGATCTCATGAAAGAAATGCTAATCACTATAGTGAGAACTTCGAGTTATTCACCACGTTGACTTTCATTTGCCCGAACACCTAGGGGAAATATGGATGATTGGTTGAGGGGGAAATGAGATGGGATAAGATATGATGATATGAGGTTGGATGGTGAGATATGAGGTTGGTGATATGAAGGACAGTGATGTAGAATGGGATTGATGTGTAAAATGATGGATATATGATGGATGAGCGAGAAGAGTGTACTATACTTTAGGCACAAATGTCTTTATTACTAATTACAAACTCTCTTTCTTTTCTTTTCTCTCTTTTTTTTTCTTCTTTCTTTTTTTTTTTTTTTGTTTTTCTCTCACTTTTCAAACCAATGATGAAGACATTTACATTTGAAATTTACACTCTTTTATTTGAAAATGAAGGATGATATATGATTAGAGGTGATAGGTGATGGAAAAATATATGGATGGTGAGGGGAATATATGGGAATATGGAAGAATATAGGAATGTAATGGGGATGAAATATGAAAAATGGTATGTGTATGGATGAAAATCTAGTATTCTGGACAAATTTCAAGACACGCATTTCTTACAACTCGAAAAAGATGTCATTCTCAGTGATCAAGACAAAAATTTAGTGAAGAATAATGAGATCATACAACAATTAAAGTGCGGACCCAAAGGAAGTTGAATCAACTTGTGACTCGGAGATTGTGTAAAACACTAAAAAAGGTGGAAGGCACGAATCTCACGGGCTAAAGTCTCTACTAGTGATCCTTCAGGTTCTCTTTAGAATTGTAGTACTCCTCAACTCTAAATCGTAGTGACATGATAAGTGCGCAAATTTTGTTGAGTCTAGAAATTCATGGTGCAACATGCCTTGTTACGTATTACATAAGCTATTTAGAAAAAATATTTTCTAGCTCGATTCCTAGACTTAATAACATGGATGATTGAAAATTCACATCAATGATTGAGATGATAGAAACTGCACGAAATTTTAAAAATCAGGCTCAAAAATCAATTTTTTTCAAAAGAGGCGCGATTTTGATAAAATTCCCCACCCCCAAACAAAAAGGAACATCGTCCTCGATGTTAAGTAAAATGATTTTTAAAATTGAGAGCATAAGGTAGGAAAGAGATTACCAGAATGAATCGCTAATGAAGTGAAAAGATGTAGCGAAGAATAAACCTGAATAAATGATAAGAGAAAAATAAAGGGGTACAAGTCTATAACGTGGAAAGCATTGGGTGATGTGAAACACCACCCCCCAAACAGGATGAGACTAGTACAAGAAACGCGGGCTGCCTCCCGGTAGCGCTAAGTTTAATGTCTTCAGCCAGACCGAACCATTCTCACCCTAAAGATAAGAACTAGGAAAGCGCGGGGTGGCTGAAAATTTGGGTGATGAGAATCACCCACAAACAAGACTGAAGTGTCAGCCTTATTGGATAAAGTGACAAAGGTGAGGGTGAAGAAACACCGATCACGGTCTTATTTTTTATTTTCAAGATTTTCTCTTCTTTTTGTTTTTTTTTTTTTTTTTTTTTTTTGAAGAATTTGAAAAAGAAAGGAAATATTTTTGGGATTTTTAGAGAATGAAAGGAAGAAAATATTTTTGGAAGAAAATAGTGGGAAAAAAAAATATATATATATATAATTATTTTTGGATTTTTGGATTTTTTTTTTTTAAAAGGAAAGAAAATATTTTAGGATTTTTTTCTAAAAAGGAAAGAAAGAAAATATTTTTAGATATTTTTTTATATAAATAATAGAAGAAAATATTTTTGGATTTTTCTAAAAATGAAAGAAAGAAAATATTTTTGGATTTTTTTCTAAAAAGGAAAGAAAGAAAATATTTTTGGATTTTTCTAAAAATGAAAGAAAGAAATATTTTTTGATTTTGTTGTAAAAATAAAGAAAGAAAATATTTTTGGATTTTTGGAATATTTTTTTTTTTGGAAGAAAAAGTGGGGAAAAGTGTGGACTTTTTGAATTTTGAACGAACTCAATAAAACCGACTACCGAAAAATAGAATTGGACACACACACAAGTCAAGAAAAATTCCTAACTAGCACATAGCCAATTTTTATCTTTAAATTTAGTGAAAGGGTGGTCAAATTTTAATTAAGTCCGTGGGCGATAAAAAATCACGGAATTATCTGAGTGATCGCCTTTGCAAAATATTCTCCTAGTGGGCAACCTAGTCATTGATTTTAAATTTAATGATGGCTAGGGTAGCACACAATGGTAAGCGAGTGAGTCGGGTGATGAAATCCCTTCTCGTGAGTGACCGGGTGTAGGTCTTATTAATTTAATTCATCACACCATTCGAAAAATAAATGCGAGAATAAAATCACACAAGAGCACACAAAAGCACACAAAAGAATTGACTCGCTAACAGGAGAAGCGCGAGGGTTTAAAAATGTACCTCCCACGATTTTTACGCCGTGGGGTGCCGAAAAATTTGAGTCGACCGGGGGAAGATCACGCCTATCTCAGTCGTCCCTGGGAGTCCTACCGACCCAAGGTAGAGAGGCTTCTAAATCCTCGCCTTTTGACGCCCTCTCTCAACCTTGTCCGGTTTCACCTATCACACTTTCTTTGATTATTACAAAATTTAAATGGAAAATAAATGGTGTCTCTAAGCACCGCAATACAAGCCAATGATAAAATAATCCTAAATACAAGCCTTCTAAAAATATAAAAAATGGTACTAACAATAAAGTACAAAAAATGAATGAATTACAAAATTGAAATCCGCTCCGAGCTTCACAATCCCAAGAACGGCAACGGCGTCATTTGATAGAAATGACTTTTCTACATCCCCGGCAACGACGCCATTTGATAAATAGAAAAAATTGCTTATAATGTATGACTTTGGTGTCGTTGTTGCAACTTCTCTATCCATCAAAAATTCCCTTGAACCTACAAAATTATAACAAAACTAGTGTAGAGGGTAAGTAAGGGAGTCAATCCATGTCTAAGGGTGAAACACAAAATTGAAGAGGACATATATATAGATTCATTTGCATTTTATTATATTTTTTTCTATTTTTACTTTTTCTATTTTTTTTATGAATTTTTCAAGGGAATATTAATTAACTAAATATATACAAATTTTTAAAGTACTACTGAGATGTAAAAGCTAATAAAAAATTAGGTAAATAAAATTGAGCTAAAAAGTAAACTAACTAAATTGGACTCATGAGGGCTTCAAAATTTCATCCCATAAATGGGAGATTAGCCCTCAATAATCATCATCCAAAAATATAAGATAAACAATTGAAAGCATGAGATGATTAAACTAAAAGTAAAAGAGAGGAATAGATCAAACCCATTTAAGCCTTGAATTGGAATGGAATCTTCAATTACATCAACAATCTCTCAATTATACATCAAAAATCACTCAATCATAATCCCTCACTCATGTATTTATTGAATCTAAACTAAAAATTACAAAATAAAAATAAAAAGAATAGTGGATGAATTCATAATGGACAATTAAATAATAAAAGAGATTTGCTAAAAATGCAAATCCTAAAATTATAAAATTGTACATTAGAATTCACCCAAAGAAATAAATTCTAGATCATTAATTTATATTGAGATAATTGCTAAAAATGCAAAATCTCAACATAAAGTAATGGGTTAGAATTTACCTCCCATAAGGGATAAATTTTACTACATCAATCTATTTTGAATTAATTGCTAAAAATGCAATAATTCATAATAGAGGGGTGGAGTGAATTTTATCCTAGAGATAATTTTCAACACACACCTCTATATTGAGGTATTTGCTAAAAATGCAAATACTTAACATAGAGGGGTGGGGAGAATTTTATCATACCTAGCTTAAAACTAATTTTGAGATCCTTTGAAAATGGGTCTTCCTCTTCAATTTATACAAGGCATGGAGCGTGGAGGTAAAAATGGAAATTAGCTATGGTGAACATGTGGGAAAGGTGAGAGCACATGTGCATAGGGGTGTGAGGTGTGAGGATATTTGGAAGAGGGAATAAAATCAGATTTGGGGATGAGAGGTTTGGGGTCATTTTGGGTATTGGTTTTGAGTGGTTAGTTGGGGGGAGGGGGGGTATTTGGGTAAATGGGAATAAGTTAGTTTAAGTGGGTTGACTTGCTCTTGAAAATTTGGTTTGTGTTTGTTGGCAGGTGGGAATGAAATTCGTTTTTGGCTTGTGCAGGAGAAACATGAAGTGGGTCTTGGGAAGGAGGGGAAATGGGTTTGGGTAGTAGAATGTGGGTAAAGGGATGGCGATCGGGTAAGGGCTGAGGTCGGATTGTGAATGGGGCAGACCCAAAAATGGGTCCGGTTTTCGGGTTGGAGAAGGAGGTTGCCGCCAGGGGTGGGAATCGGAAGAAGGCTCCGGCGCGGGACTCTGGCGGGATGCTGTCGGTCGGAGGTGGGTGAGGCACGCCGGCGGGTTGCTCAGGGGTTTGGGGTTGGTTCAAATCGGCTCCGGCGGTAGGGAGAGAGGTGAACGCTGGTCGGGCTTGTGCCATTAGGGCTGCTGGGGACGCGACGTCGAGGTGCTGTCGCCGGAGAGTAAGGGGTGTTTTGCGTTCGCCGGTGTAGGGAGATCCGACAGGTGGTAGATGGTGCAGGCGAAGAGAGAGAGGGGGGCGACAGTGTCACCGCCTGGGTCGGTGGTAGGGGTCTGGGTTTGTTTGAATGGTGGGGAGGTATGGAGGTTTGAGTGAGGTGAGGGTTTGTTGAGATGTTTGTTAATGGAGGTAGGAGAGAGAAAGAGTGGTGGTGTAGGGAAGAAGATGAATAGGAGGGATAAGGTGTGGTGTGGGTGTAGGTAATAGGATGAGGGTGAGGGTGTGTTATGGTGTATGAGGTTGTGTATGGAAGTTAGTGTGTGGTGTGTGTGTGTGTTTAATTAGGACCCAATTAAAATAATAAAAACTCAATTAAAAATTAATAAAACAAAAAAAAATCTAACTTAAAAAATAAAACAAACTAAAAACAATAAAAATTAAAACTAAAAAAAAAAAGAAATAAAATTCTAAACTTATAAAAACTAAAATAAAAGAAATAAAAACTTAAAATCTAAATGAAAACTAAAGTCCTAAAAAATATAAAATCTAATAAACTAAAAATAAACTCCTAAAACTAATCCTAATAAAACTAAAAACTAATAAAAATCAAAATAAAATAAAATTACACTAATAAAAATAGAAAATAAACCTAGAAAATATTAAATAAATCTAAAATAAATCTTAAAAATAAAAGTGACACAACTAAAAATCTAAAAATTGATAAAAGGGCGCTAACTCAACACACACGGTTTAGGGTAGGTTTAGGCTAGTTTTTAGGCTCGGGTAAGGTTACGGGGTTGGTATTTAGCTCCAGAAAATGCACAATTGCCTTGAAATAGGCGTTTGAATACCACAATGTGCATTTAAACCTGCATATTGAACAATTAAGCACATAAGACCCATATTGTCGAGAATTAGCAGCAAAAGTACATCTATTCGGGGTATAAATTATACAGTTTTGGGTGCTTATCACCAATACCATGTGATGAAGACCTTCCTTGTGAAACTATTCCTCATGTAAATTTCTTAAGACCGACATATATTTATGTAATATGGTGAGCTGAGCAACAGAAAAATCAATGTCCACATACTGATATGCGAAGTTATTAGTGGCAACAGGATCCTAACCCTTCAAAGGTGACCATCCAAGGATATCCCTTGGACTGTGAAGCAGGGGGTGTCAATTCCACTTTGTTATATGTGATCACTGCTAGAAAATTATTCCCCTTATTCGGTGTTCCAAGGGGAATCTTGTTGGTCCTTTATTTTTTGGCCTTTTGGCATGTCCTTCTCTTTCTCTCTCTTTCTTATGTTTCTCCCTACTGGATATTATTCTCTGCTTTGAGGTGTTCGCTGCACATTGGGCACCCTAATCAGACTAGCCGCCCTTATTTTTCATATTTACCCTTACGACATTAAGGCCAACAACACACTTGAGGTGGCCTATTATCTCTTCAGCGTGTTGAAAGAGAGGAGAAAAAATAAAGTCTATTTATTCATTCATTTATTCTTATTCTTCTCCTCCTCCTCCTCCTTCCTCTTAAAGATAACCAAATTACCTACTACCTCATAAGAAAATAGATGATCAATGTCGTCATCTAGGAAGTTTTCCTGATAATGAATCAATTTGGTCCCTTACAAATTAATGGAGATCACGTAGGCCATAAATGAAGCCTCACTTACATAAACTCCTATTGCTTATGCATTAAGGATGGAAGTGGATGTTGGGATGGAGGAGTTTATGACTAAAGTTTAATCTATCGTAGTCATAATAGGAAAAACTATAAAATTCTTGGCTTACGCGACATCTAGTTCATAGGAAAGAAGTATGTACATTTATTTCTAATGGAATGTTACTCCGTAAGGAGTTCTCCAATTCCAAACCTTTTTTAAGTCAATGAGATTAACTTCAAAATCTCAAAGTTTTCCTTTGTAGCGAGTATCTACATCAAAAGGAGAAAGTCTGATTAGTAATTACGAAAGTTATGTTAACTAAAAACTAAAATGAATAGTAAGTAATCTACCAAGGGATATAGTCTCCACGTGAACAAGAAGACATGTTTAATTCTCACAATATATTTGCCCATAAAATACTAGTATGTCTCTATCCGTGTCCTTTCGAGACATAGACAACCATTTGACTAAATTTTAGGACTTGTCCCTGGTCCAAAAATGATAAGTATTAAACCTAGGTGAGGTTTAAAGGTTGCAGTAGTACCAGATCTCAATTAGGCCCAGGTTAGTGCCACAAATTTGGTTTATGTCCATTGTACCTAATATAATACCAACAAAAACTTCCCTTCGACTAGATAGGTAAGATTTCATAAGAATGGAGTACCTCTACCAGTAATGGGTAAATATAGGAAATGAACCCCTATAAGAGTAAGATTTATAATGCTCATTATGTTTTTAAGTTTGGCATATTTCGTTATGCCTATACGTCATCATATACACTCTCAAGAGCTTTAAGTGAAGACAAGTTAGTGACCAAATGCCACAATAGAAGATTGAAGAGTTGAGATTGTCACTTCGATCATATGGAGAAGGTATATATGGTTAATTTTGTGGAATCAATTTATTCAGGGGTATTTTAAATGTGTTTGAAAACATAATAAAAAATTTCAAAACGTTTCTAAAATATTTTTTAAATTCAAAAGGTGATTAGAATGACATTGGATATCATTTGAACGACTACACAGTTCTCATTAGAACTGCTTCGAAGGAGATCTATTTTATCAAGCTTTGGATTCTCTGAACTCTCATTGGAAAGTTAGTTTGATGAGGGTTTAAACAAGATAGGGTACCTCCTTCTAACGAGTCGTTAAAATTTTATTTTTTACCTAATTTCAAATGCAGTCTTTCAAGTTTATCTCTTGGAGATTTTTTCCCTATATATAGAATTACGATCCTACAACTCCTATCAATCTTTTTAGAAATATTTTTATGAACAAACACTTTGTTTTTTTCATATCCAAAACCCTTGGATGATTTTTGATTAATTTATGAAACTTTGAGAAACACATCATATGTTATAAACCTTATGGAGTTAATTCCTCAGTGTTAAAGATAGGAAAGGAGTAGCCTAAGGCTGATCGGTGGACCCCGAGGTAAGTGGAGCTTGTTGTGTGGGACGTTATTGGATCTATGTTGCTTTTTATCAATAACGGGAAGGAAGACATAATTTTAAAACTTAGAGGTGCCTAATTCTGTAAGCCTGACCGTGTTATTCTGTAATACCTAATTATAAAAGTGCTAGAAAACAAAAGTTTTTTTCCCAAAAGGGGTTTTTCCCTCATCTCCTATTGTGTGGTTTGTTTCTCTCAATTTAGATTCAATATCTTGTATGTTTAGGTTCACCTAATTGATCAAGATAAATTTGGACTTAATTGAATTTGGCTTGTGTGTGTTACCTAATCTATGATTTTTACATATAACCAGATCACCCCACAAAACCCATTTTACAAACTGGTATAAGATGTGGCCATCCCCGATCCTCGTCGTGCAGGCGAGCGCGTGGAGGAAGGATCCTTCGGGTCCCGCGCGTCCCTCTCGGGAGCGCTTCGGCCGGCGTCGTTTGAGATGTGGTGCAAAAATATAGAGAGATTCAGAGTCGCCAGTCTATTTTACTCAAAATAGATAAAATAAAAAAGGGAAGCCACCCCGAAGGATGGCATCCAAAGATAAACTGGTGCGTACGAAACCAAAACAATTCGAGAAGGGCGGAGGCTTAGTTACGAAATGAGAAGGTGTTAGGCACCCATTCCGCCCTTTCGGTCTCTCATGAATAAAAAAGGGATTTGGAAGTTGAAATCACGCTGCCTTCGGGAGAGGTTTCTGGGATGCGTTGAGAGAGATTTCTATCAGATCTGGGCCCCCTTGAAAATGAGGTGAAGGCCTCCTTTTATAAACCCAGGTAAGTTTCGATCGGCATAGACCCGTTCCTGCCTATCGGCACCTGCCGATAGGCAGGCTCTGGAACCTGCCATTTGGCAGTGCGCTTCAGGCTTTTTCAGAAAATTGGTCATCGAGAGCAAATCGTCGGTCAGAATCCCATATGGGGCATACCGTTGGAAAGGTAATTTAGAGACCTTTGAAACTCTTTTGGATCGCTCCCGGGTTCGGGAGTTGACTTTGGATCAAATATGGCTCGGAAGCGTTTATCGGTCCATTGGGCGGGGGATTATTCGGACGCAAATGGATCGTTCGTCCGCATGGTAAGTTCGAATTGTGCACGGGGCGGACCATTGGAAAGGTTAGGAGATGTAATTCGACATTCCAAAGAGTTTGGGAATTAACTTTGGTCCACTGGGATCGAGAAGCATTCGGTGGCCTCTTGGAGTCGAACGGATCGTTCATCCTCATGGTAAGTCGGAATTGCTCACGGGACGGACCTTGGAAAGGGTAATTAGTGCCCTTTGAAGATTCATTCATCCTCGGTTGAGATGAAGCGTTAACATAGGTCAAACAGAGCTCGGGAGCGCTCGGTGGCCTCTGGGTCAAGTTTCGAACGCAAACAGATCGTTCATCCGCATGGTAAGTCGGAATCATGCACGGGATGGACTGTTGGAAAGGTTATTCAGTGCCCTTTGAAGATTCATTCAGTCTCGATCGAGATGAAGAGTTTGAATTTGGGGTCAAACTAAGTCGGGGACTGCCCGATGGCTTCTAGGTCAGTACTTGGGACATGGCCTAGGTTTATAGTGATGGAGGGAGGTACTAGGGACCTAAGAGGATAGTTAGGGGGTAACAGAATGGGTTGTCTATAGAACCCCTCGACGGGTGAGTTTGGAATAAATGATGATCGTCGAATAGACACCACATGCCGCCTTTGAGGGAGTATGATCGATTCAGAGGGTCGAGGCCGATTCTGCGGACCTAAGGAGTGTGCTGGGGATGAATGACGATCAGAGGTTTAGGTCGATTCTGAGGACCTGAAGTGGTGTTGGGGGTGACAATTTCTGCGTGTCAAAGCCAAATCTGCAAGCTTAAGTGATGAGGGTGACCGACTATGCGGGTCAAAGCCAATTCTACGGGCTTAGGGTGAAGATCTAATAACCGAGGTCAATTCTGACCTAAGAGTGGTGACGACCAAGGATCGAGGTCAATTCTGACCTAATTTAGGTGATGATCCAAGACCGGGGCCAATTCTGACCCAAGAGTGGTGACGATCGAGGACCGAGGTCAATTCTAACCTAACTCAGGTGACGATCCAAGACCGAGGCCAATTCTAACCCAAGAGTGGTGACGACCGAGGACCGAGGTCAAGTCTGACCTAACTCAGGTGACAATCCAAGACCGGGGTCAATTCTGACCCAAGGGTGGTGACGACTAAGGACCAAGGTCAATTCTGACCTAACTCAGGTAACGATCCAAGACCGGGGCCAATTTTAACCCAAGAGTGGTGACGACTGAGGATCGAGGTCAATTCTGACCTAACTCAGGTGACGATCCAAGACCGCGACCAATTCTGACCCAAGAGTGGTGACGACCGAGGACCGAGGACCGAGGTCAATTCTGACCTAACTCAGTTGACGATCCAAGACCGGGGCCAATTCTGACCCAAGAGTGGATAAAGATTGGATTTTGATTCTACTGGAGAAAGATCTTTGGGATTTTGATCGGAGCTGGGGAGCTGATAGCTGGGGAAGTGATCAGGTGACCCTTAGAGATCCTCCAGAGATTTACCGGGAGGAGTTTTCACTTAGTTTTTAAGGATTTTGCTGGGAAATAGGGGTTCGGCTCTAGGGAACACGAAGTTTTCTTGGTGAAAAGGCTTTAAATCCCTCCTGGGATTTTTAGGAATTTTTGGGGGATTTTTTGAGGCTTTCTGGTATTTTTCGAGAATTTCTGTACGCAATTTAAGGGGGTTGCCGGTCAGCATAGTATGAAGGGTACCATTCGGCAGTGGCACGAACTTTTGGGATACCTCAGGAAGGCAAGGGGTCAGTGCCGATCGGTATGGTAGGGCGAGGTGCCGATCGGTATGGTGGGACACTACCCACACCTTTTATTTTGGATTCGGGGAGATGACGGTGACTCCCATAGACGTGCAGCAGCTGCTGGGGCTGGATTGTGATGGAGAAAATATAGAGGTAGATCTCTCTTTATGGGTGAGACCGGAGGCAGTGCGTGCAACACTTGGTGATGTAGGGAGGATAGTTTCTGGGGATTCAATTCGGTTGTCCCTACTGAAGGATGTTCTGCTGACAGGGTGATTGATGTGGAGGACGGGCTGTAAGTGAGGCAGATGTCCCGGTTATTCATTCTGCTGGTATTGGGAGGTTTCATGGTGGCGTCGAGCGGTGATGTCGTTCATTTTTGGTTTCTGTCGTACTTGAGGATGTTTTCGAACATCCCTTTCTATGATTGGGGGAGTCTGACCTTGGCGACCCTTTACTTTTCTCTAGATTCATTCAGTAGGTGATGCCGACAGACCTTTACAGGTCCACATACCTTCTTGAGGTATTCTTCAGTTTGTGCATTTCTTTTCATGCATTCGCATTTTCCTTTCATGCACTCGCATTTTCCTTTCATGCATTCGCATTTTCCTTATGCGTCTCTTTTTGCTTGTGAATTCAGACGTGGTTCTATGAGGTGATTGGGTGCAATACCCCGCTGATTTCTTTGAAGGACGACACTGTTGGGGACTTCTGTCGATTGTATCGATGGCGTAAGGCCAATCGGCAGTCGAAGGGATCTCACTCCCAGGAGGCGGTGCGTCAGGTTTTGAATGACCTGACCAGTGGTAGGGTAAGACTCTTTCCATTTCAATCTTGGTTTTTGCTCCTTCTGATCTTGTATTGATTTATGCTCGCTCGGAGATTTTCAGGTGACCTTTTAATCGTGGGGAACATCCATTCAGGATACGGGGGCGACCGGGGTGAACACGAGGATGAGGTGTTTGCTGGTGCATGAGTTCAGCCATTCCTGGTACCTCGGGGAGAGGGTGGTTCGTCAGATTGATAAGGAGGAGGTGGTGGTGCCACCCGCACAGCCTCCTACATCTATGAGGCAGGAACGACTGATGTTGGAGGGTGAGAGGATCGCGGCGATGATCGACGAATCCTACTTGCTATACACTGATACGACTGCGCCGTATGACTATATGGATTTTGTGACGAGCTGGTTGATGGTGCCCAGCATATATGATGCACTGTCCTTCCCTCCGGAGGGTTCAAGTCGGGCGGTGGGATCTTCCCACAACGGTGGTGGTCCGTCGGCATCTGCGATGGCGATGACCTCGGAGGTCCCTTTTGCACGGCTGTGTACCCCTCCATACAACATTCGGCAGGCTGATGGAGGGATGGTGCCTATGATGCACCATCCTCAAGCGATGGATCCGGAGGAATGGGTTTGACAGAGGAGGTCCTTCGACCTGCGGTATACCTTTCTGTTCTTCTCTTTCTTTCTTTTTTGTTTTGGTCATTTTTTCTTTGATACTGATTTCACCTTTCTTTCAGCAACTTCGGGTGTCGACCACTTGGCTCAGGAACATTAGAAATTGGATATCTTCGGCGACTGCCCATATTCGGGATGCGGTTCTCGTTCCTTCTTGATTGGTGTCGTATGCCTCGTTCGGAGAGGACTCTGGTTCGGGTAGTGGTGGTGTGTCATCTCGTTGTAGGGGGAAGAGAGCACGCCGCATGTGTGGAAGCTCTTGAGAGATAGAGAGAGAAGGAATGTGGGTTCGGGCTGAGTCCCGTTTTTTTTATTTTTCTTTCTATTTCCTGCAAAATGATGTAACACAAAAAATAGATATATGCAATGCAATGGAGTTCTTTTATTATCTTTTATTTAATGATGAATGAATGCATGCACATGCATTTTTTACTTTACTGCTGAGACCGTAAAAAGTAATATTTTTGGATTTTTTTTTGAAGGAAGGTTTTTGATTAAAAAGGGGAATTAAAGGGATTTTGTAATTTTGTTGAGAATATCAATTTATTTTTATTGAGTAAACTGATTTGACAAAAGAGGAAAGAAGGGGAAATTTCTAAAAATGGGGGGTTGCTGATCGGCAAGCACCCTGACCTGCCTATCGGCAGTTCATTCCAGTCCCATCCATTCAAAACTTTGATTACCTCTTCAGCCTTTGGTACCTCGTGGGGTAGGATTTCCTTCAATTTCTGCAGGGATTATGTCCCTTGTGAGGGTTTTTAAGTATAAAAAGGAGTAAGGGTGGAGTGTTTTCATCACACCTTTGCATTCTTACCTACTTGCCCACCATCTCTTAGCCTTGCAAGATGGCTCTCCCTGGTAGCATTGAGTTTGCTATCTACCTCGAAGCCTTGGAAGTTATGTGCTCTTATAATGTCGACTACGATGCTTTCAACATGCGTAGAGTCTCCTTGTGGCGCAATCGGCCTTTTGAGTGGAACGTGCTGACGACGGCGGTACAATTCTGGTACCCCGAAGACCATGTATTCCACTTTGGGTTGGAAGAAGTTTATCCTACCTACGAGGAATTTTCTTCCATAATGGGTGTAAATTCCAGTGTTGCTGTGGCTTTGCCCGAATTTTCCCGCTCTCCCAGGGATTTGTTGGTCGGGCTTCTTCACATTTCGACTTCGGCGATTAGATCATTGGTTGCTGGAGGAATGATCTCCCTCCCGACAGTGCTGCAGTCCGTGCATTTGCGGGAAGTAGGTGATGCTGGCTATGCTGGAGCCGTTGTTCTGGGCCTAGTTTCAAAATTGCTATTGGTGACTGGGGAGGTGCAAGTGGACCCACAACTTGCAACCATTACTTCATGGATGTCATACCATCGCAATCTTGCGGCGGTGATATTAGCGGAGACTCTGAATGGCCTGGATGCCTGGAGAGAAGGTCGTTCTGACTTTTTGAGGGGTAGCCCTGTGATGCTGTTCATGTGGTTGTCTGAAAGATTCCGCTTGGAGACTCCTCCAGAGTATCCCTTGTCGGCCGTACCCAACTTCTTTTCACGCTACTTCATCAGCGTTGGCTTGTATGTTGAGAACTAAGAGAATTGACTTGTGGAATATGGGGCTCGTGGGCTGTATTGGTCAGTGCCTTGGTGGGGACAATTGCAGCCTATTCTGGAGCTAGGAGAGTATTCATATGTGCGGCTGGTTGGTCTCAGACATACCTCTTTTTATTTCCCTTGGCGGCTTGTGCGCCAATTCGGCTGGGCACAGGTCGTGCCCCCTCGAACCTCAAACTTTCTTCCGGTAGAAGATTTGACTGAGTGCCTGCGTCTGTTGCTTGGGTCTCTGTGGGAAAATCGACGTCCATCGACCCGTCCCTCTCAATCTGTCGGAAAGGTTTGGCATGTCCCCGAAGATTATATGAAGTGGTTGTGGAGGAAAGTAGTCGGCAAGATGTTGGCAGTAGAGACTGGATAAAGATGGTTTATTTTATCTAACACTATGGAAGGGGGTGTTGTGGTCTTTTCGAAGATGGTTAAGGCTCATCGATCCATGGAATGTTTATGGCACTCTATTCAGGCAGGGGAAACTTGGGGACCTCAGGATGTAGATGATGAGGTTGCAGGCTCCTCTGGTAGTTGTGGGTAGGACTCCTGGGGAGTTTATTTGCGTAACAAATTAGGGAATTTTATTTGGCTTTTTATGGTAGTGGGGAAGGGAGTTATCCGTTCCTTTTTCTTATGTAATCCGTACTGTAATTTCTTATTAAGTTTCTGATCATCCAGCTGTGCCTTTCGATGAGTTTTTGTATTTTGAATTATCTATACTGATCGCTAAGGCATACATAATCCTTTTGATCAAATATTTTTAGAATTAACCGCCGTTCTCGGAGGTAAGAAAAGAATAATATTTTGTGAAAAAGAAAGGACCGCACTCATGTAAGGTGCATAAGCTGCCTACGTACCTCTGGGGTTTTTTGAAAATGTTTTTATCTGTTTGCAAAATAGTTTTTTTTAGAATAGAAGGGGGATGAGAAGAGTCGTAGCGCGCCGAGATTTCGGACTAGGGGTAGAATTTCTTGAGACGATCCAGGTTGACTAGACGAGCCATCTCCTCTCCATCTAGGTCAGTGAGCATGGCGGCATAGCCGGATAAGATTTTCTTCACAATGTAGGGGCCGCTCCAATTGGGCTTGAATTTCCCTCTCGGGTCCCAGATGGGTTCTATTATCTCCTTGAGGGCTAAATCCCCCTCCCGGACACCGCGGTCCTTGACTCTCTTGTTGAATGATCACGTTATTCGGCGATGGTACCCTTGTATGTGGTAATGTGATTTTAATCTTCTTTCGTCTAGGAGGGCTAGCTCATCAAGACGGCTTCGGCACCAGTCTTCTTCACTAACCTTGCTTTCGAGCATGACGCGTAGCGAGGGTATTTCCAGCTCCACAGGTAGGACTGCTTCCATGCCGTAGACCAGGGAGTAAGGAGTAGCCCGAGTAGAAGTTCGGATTGAGGTTCAATAATTCCAGAGGGCGTATGGGATCCGATCGACCCAATCCCTACAACTTTCGGGCATCTTGCTGATGATGGCATTAAGGTTTTTGTTGGCGGCTTCAACTGCACCATTGGTCTGAGGTCGGTAGGGAGAAGATTTGTGTCTCTGAATCCCGTACTCGTTGACTACTTCTGTGACTTCTGCTTCGAAATGCAGCCTGTTATCTGATACCAGCTCGTGCGGGACCCCATATCGGCAGATGATATTTTTTTTTGAGGAATTTGGCCACTTTCTTGGCATTTAATACTGCATATGACTCAGCCTCGAACCATTTGGTGAAGTAATCGATGGCAACCAGGATAAACTCATGTCCGTTTGAAGCCTTTGGTTTAACCTTCCCTATGATGTCGACACCCCAGGTGGAGAACGGCCAGGGAGAGGTCATGTTGTATAATTCACGCGGAGGCAAGTGTTGAAGGTTGGAGAATTGTTGGCATTTGAGGCACCTCCGGACATAGGCGGTGCAATCCTAGATCATGGTGGTCCGGTAGTAGTCCTGTCGGATGATATTCTTGGCGAGCATATGACCATTCATGTGGGGTCTGCATTCCCCGCTGTGGATTTTCTGCATTATTTTCTTAATCTCAGTCCCTGCGGTGCAGTGTAGATGAGTTCTATCAAAATTCCTCTTGAGTAAAGCTTTATGACAGATGATGTACTGGGCAGCCAGTCTTCGGAAGGTTATTCAATCTTTCTTGTTGGAACCCTCAGGATACCTACCATATTTGAGGAAGCACCACATATCATAGTACCAACAATCGGCTAGTTCGGGATCTTCAGTGGAGACAAGCTCAATATGGTAGCAATGGGTCGGTTTGTCTTGCTTTTGAACTAGAAAGGGGGTCATTGTTATTCCTTAGGGCATGTCGACCATGGAGGCCAAGGTGGCGAGAGCATCGGATAGGTTATTCTTTGCTCGGGGTAGGTAATGGAAGGTGATATCTCGGAATCGGGAGGCTAACTCTTCTAATTGGGCATGAAAGGGTTGGAGCTTTTCGTCCTTGACTTTCCACTTTCTGAGCACTTGACCGATGTTAAGGGAAGAATCCCCGTAGACATCAAGGTATTGAATACCTTTCTTGAGAGCAACCTTGAGGCCCACTGTGCATGCCTCGTATTCCGTCATGTTGTTGGTGCAAGGGAAATCCAATTTAATGGCGATGGGAGTGTGGGAGTCATCTGGGGCGATCAGAAGTATCTCAATGCCATATCCCTTTTTGTTAGCAGCGCCGTCAAAGAACATTTTCCATCGAAGGCGGTCTTGAGTGGTGCAGAGGATATTTTCATCTAGGAATTCGGATATCTGGACATCTGCTTCGTCTATGGGGTAATCGGCGAGGTAGTCAGAGATGGCTCTTCCTTTAATGGCTTTCTGTGTAACGTACACGATATCGAACTCGATTAGGAGCATCAACCATTGGGCCATTTGACTGGATAAGGCGGGTTTCTCAAGTAGGTATTTTATGGGATCCATTCGGGATACAATTTTGATGGGGAAGGCGAGCATGTAATGTCGCAATTTTTGGGTGACCCAGACAAGTGCGGCACATGCCTTTTCCAAAGCAGTGTAGTTGACCTCATACCCGACCAATTTGCAACTGGCGTAATAGATGGCTCTTTCTTTGCAGGAGTCCTCAAGGTATTGGGCTAGCAAATCCCCAGCTATAGTGTCGGGTATGGTTAGGTATAGGAGCAAAGGGAGACTCGACTGTGGTGGTATGAGCACTAGAGGTTGGGTCAGATATTATTTGATTCGATCAAAAGCTTCATGGCAGGCCTCATTCCAAATCTTGGTTGAATCCTTTCATAGGATCTTGAATATTGGTTCACAGATAGAGGTTAGCTGGCTGATGAAACGGCTGATATATTACAATTTCCCAAGAAAACCTCGAACTTCTTTCTCTGTTCGGGGCGATGGCATCTCAAGTATGGCTTTCAGCTTTACAGGTTCTGCTTCTATCCCCTTCTCACTGACCATGAATCATAATATTTTTCCCTTTATAACGCCAAAGACACATTTATGTGGATTGAGTCTCATCTGATACCATCGTAATCGTTCGAAGAACTTCTGGAGAGCTGGAACATGACCTTCTCAAGTTTTGGACTTGATAATCATATCATCCACACAAACCTCGACTTCTTTATGAATCAGATCATGCAGGATGGTTGTGGCAGCCCTTTGGTAGGTAGCCCCAGCATTCTTGAGACCAAATGGCATAATGGTGTAGCAAAAGGTTCCCCATGGGGTGATGAAAGCATTTTTTTCTTGGTGGTCTGGGTGCATCTTGATTTGGTTGTATCTGGCAAACCCGTTGACGAATGACTTGAGAGCATGACTGGCTGTGTTGTCCACGATCATGCCGATATTGGGTAGCGGATAATCATCCTTTGGAGAAGCTTTGTTTAAATCTTAGTAGTCTACACACATTCGAACCTTCCCTCCTGATTTCGGCACAGGTACTATGTTGGCTTGCCATGTGGGATATTCGATCACACGAATGAAGCCCACGTTCAACTGTTTGACCACCTCTTCTTTGACCTTGAGCGACCCTTCGGTGAGGAGATTTCTCAATTTTTGTTTAACCGGCTTGTAATCTGGGAGAGTGGGGATCTCATGTTGAGCTATTTCAGGACCGATGCCGGGCATATCATCATAGGACCATACGAAGACATCCACGAACTCCTTCAGTAATTCTTCAAGTTGTGCGAGCTCATGCTCGTCAAGGGTGGCCCCTATCCTAATCTCGCACAGTTGGCTACTAGAATCGAGATTAATAACAACAGTCTCTTCTTCATTAACTTGAACGTGGTTATGTTGTTTATTATTAACATTATTTAGATCAGTTAATAATTCTTTATTTGCAAAATCATCATCATCAAAAGTTTGATTAGAATTCAAGCAGTTAATGTAAGGCACAGCAAGATACTCAAAATCTTCATTTATTTCATTGATAGGAAAAACAGCATTGAGAACCTCATCAAAAGAGGTCTCGATTACATTTGAGCAAGGATAGGCAACAGAAGAAGAAATAGGGTAAACATTGGGGTTAGGGGAGATTTCAAGGGGTAGAATTGGCACAGCATGCCAGTTGAGGAGAGGAGCATCAGCAGCTTTAATCAGACGGGATGGGGCCATTGATGTAGTGCCTAAATGAACTATGCATAGTGCCAGCCCCAGTATCTGTAAGTTGAAGGAATCTTCGGAATTACTTTCCTCGGTCTCTTCGGCATCTTTGATGAGCGGTTGTACCTGGTGTGGGAAACTTTCAGCCCATGGGTAGCTGTCTTGGAAAAAGATCTCCATTCCTGGTCTCATCTTCTTGTCTGTGTGGTCATACCATGGTTCCGAAAAGCCACAAAAGGGTAAGTCCTCGCCTTCTTTAATGAATCGTCCATTTAAGGAGTCTCCTAAGATAGTTCGGATGCAGTCTGATCTTCTCTTTGGTCGAGACTGGCGGATCATTCTGAGCTCTTGTTCTGATGGTTGATACCCCAAGCCACAAGGAGGGAAAGCTTTCTTCAATTCGATGGGCCCAAGTATCCCTTGTTGCCTTGGCCCTAGCCCCAGTCCGGGCATGAAGTGCATGTTTCTGAACATCTGAATCACATTGACATTGTCATGAGGGTCATATTCTGGACAAACCCTTTCTTTGAAACCGTCCCCTACCGGGAGTAGGAGTGGTTTAACTCAAAATCCTGATAGGAGCATATCATTTGACCCGTGCTGTATCTCGAGAATTGGACTGCTGGTGTTTGCCCCTTCGGTATTTCCGTTGTCTCCCAAAATGTTGATGACTCACTCGTCGACGAAGAACTATAATTTCTGATGGAGTGAGGAAGACACACCCTTGATATTATGGAGCCAGGGTCGTCCGAGCAACAGGTTGAAACAAGATGGGATGTCTATGACTTGGAATTCAACGATGGGGTTTATAGGGCCAACCCCTATTGTAAGTTTTATGGACCCCATCACCTCACGACGGGTATTATCGTAGGCACGCACAGCGGTGGAGGTTAAAGCTAGGTCATTTTCTTTCAGGCCTAAACACTTGAAAGTTCTCAGAGGGCAAACGTTCAAGGCGGATCCGTTATCGACAAGGGATAGTGGCACGGCCTTTCCCATAACTTCGACGGAGATATTGAGTGCATGATTGTGATTCGGACCAATTATGGGGATATCTTCTTCAGAAAATGATAAAATTTGGGCAGAGGTCAAGGATCCGACCAGATTTACCGCTTCTTCTGGTGTGGTAGAGGGAGGGACTATGGGTCCAATGAGTAATTTGATTAAAGCATTTATGTGCAGCTGGTAAGACATGAAAAACACCCATAGAGTGATGTTAGCTTGGGTTTTCTTTATTTGATCGAGGATCTTGCTCTCCTCAATGGTCATCTCTAGCATAGGAAGGTTTTCAATACCCTTTCCCTTGTTATTTTCCGGTAGTGAGCTTGGAACCTGATAATGTCTCGCTGATCTGGTCATGTGATTTACTAAAGAAGGAAAGAATATGAATCCCGTTTCCTCGTCAATCTCAGGTTGTGCTACCACCCTATTTATTTCTCCGAGGAGTTCTTAAAATGATATCATCCCACATATGTCGGCTACTGGGCCAGTTCTTCTTGAAGCTTGTTCTTCACTCGAATCTTCGAATTCTTCCCCCCATCCGGTGGTAGCAACTCTGTCTTTCCATATAAAGTCGATGCATTCCACAACTTCAACGGATTCTTCATACAAGTTCTCCCATTATGTGGGGATATGTGTGATTGAAGGGACCAAGCGCCCTTGGAGCTTCAAAGTGTCAAGTAACCCAGTGATACTGTAAATGTTGTTGGTTTGCTCGAATAATTCTTCCATAGTCTGGACAACATCATCTAGGCTGACGTCGTCGATTAGTACCACCCACTTGTCTGAATCTCGGGCCCATTTATGTGCCTCCAAGAACAGTGTGCTGAACTTCTGGCAATCGATGACCATCTGTGAGGGCAATTTCATCCCGAACTCTAGGAGTTGGTTTAACATCTCTGACAATTCCATACTTCCATTTTTAGAACGGGTACGAACAGCGATGCATGCTCTGGTAAGGAGTGACAGTGCCTAATCAGCGAGGCTAGTAGGGTGTAGGAGGAAATATGGGCAAATTTGAAGAGGTTTAGGAGAGTATATGGGTGTGATTTGAGTTGAGGTATCGAAATCTGGGTTTTCTTCTAAGAAGATGGCGTTGGTGTGATTCGGAAGCGGATTTTGAGTAGTGTTTGGCTGGTGGGGCGATGGTACTCCGGTCAATGAGATCTTAGATTACGTTCCGGAGGTGAAAGCATTGGTCGGTGGTATGGCCGACAGTTTAGTAAAAGGCTCAATGAGCCTCGGTCTTGAAATTTCTTGGGAGTGGATTTGTCAATGGACGTAGATCCAAGGGTTTGATGAGGTTTCGGCTTAATAGGGCTTGGTAAACTTTGGAGAGGGGAGCATGGAGCTCAGTGTATTCCCTTCGAATGGGGGCAGGGCGACTTTCTAGTACCCATGATGTGGTTGGTTAAGAGATGTTGTTGATGGTTGAGACTGTAGCACTGGCAGGCTTATCATACTTTTTAGGGGTGAATTGTCCGGACACCTTCTTTGGTTCAACCTCTATTTTAACGATGCTTTCCTCGATTTCCACTCCAGCCTCTCTGAGTGCTCAGAAGTGGGGATAGTATTATCCTCCCGTCGTCGCTCGGACAGGGGGCAAGAAGTTTTTCTTCACTATGTTGACATGTTCTTCTTCAGATGGTCGATTGGTCATGGTAGCTGCCTGCTCCCTCCATCGGGTTATGAAGTTACTGACTGATTCTCTTGGATTCTATTTGAGCAACTCTAAATCACGATGGGTGACCTCAAGCTCTTTGTTGTATTTGTACTGCGACATGAATTCTCGGGCTACATCCTCCCAGCTACGGATTTTGGATTCCTCAAGAGATAAAAACCATCGAAAGGAATTATCCTTCAAAGTTTGCTGAAATAATTGGGCCATAACCTCTTCAGAAGCCCCTAGTAGAGTCATGGAAAGATGATAACTGCGAAGATGAACAATTGGGGGTCCACTCCCTCCAAACTTCTCGATATTTGGCATCTTGAACTTCTCGAGTAACCTTGCTTTAGGATAAGGAGACATGTGGGTGTAGTCCATGTAATTCCCAGAGATCCTGACCAGGTCAAACTTCTTGGTGAGCATCTTGAGATCCTCTTTGACTTTATTCAACTCCTCCTCCTCCTTTGGATCAACGACCACAGGCAGGTTAGCCATAGGCTGGGCAATGTTTGGCATTGAAAGATGGACAGGCGGTGGCCCATTAGCAGGAGGGGCACGTGGAGCGTGCTGATATTCTTTCGAAACCCAAATAGGCTCGGGTGGACCCATAGCACGAGGGAACAGGGCCTCGGGCTCTTGAGGAATAAGAACCTAGTTTCGTTGCATCTCTCGGACCTCGATTTGGAGGTTGTTAATCTTGGGCACGAGCTAAGCTAAGACTGTCGTCAGATCCGGCTGTATGACTGGTTCTTGATCTGTATTCTCTATGGAAGATGGATGGATTACGAACTCAGAAGAAGTAGTAGAGGAACAAATGAAACGCCGGGGTGATTTGACTGAAGACCGAAGTCAATAGGGAGCCAGGACAAGGGCTTGCGATCGACCTGAGAAGGCGTAGGATGAGATTTATTTTTGAGAAAAAAGGAAGAACAATTTTTGGATTTTCGATAAAGAAGGAAAATATGTTTTTGGATTTTTGATAAAGAAGGGAGAAATGTTTTTGGATTTTTGATAAAGAAGGGAGAAATATTTTTGGAGACGGAACTCAGCATGATTATTACAATTATTATGTTTTCACTTGTATTTAATTCTCCTAAATGTCATGCCGGACGGGACCCGAGCCTGGAAAAGTGGGGGTCCTAATATATGCAAAGCTTACAGTTTGGACTTGTAACCAGGCTCACGGACAGGGCCCCGTTTTAAAAATGCGCGAAAATTGGGCGACAGGTTGACCCGGAAAAGCGGTACGATGCGGGGTAACCGTTCGATATACGTCGAAGGTACTTGGCTAATGGAAGGTGAGAGTCATATCGCTTAGGCTAACTGCGACCTGCCGGACCAGCGCCCATCACGAAGTGACCCTCCAGTTACTGGGTAAAATTTGGTCAATATCAATGCTCATTGGTGATGTCGTGTGAATCATGCATGATTCTCTTAAAAGTATCTTATAATGAGAATGTCTTTCTTGATTATGCCAAACAGGGAGCAAAGTATAAGTACCCCAAAAGGTACACCAAGTATGGATGGGTGATGCATGCAACATGGGGATATACATGTGATCCTAGGTGCACGTAGTGTGAAGTGTACATGGATAATTTTCTACAAGTGTGTGAACATAAGCATAAGCATGGGATACATATGAGAAAGGGGAACATGCAGATATAGGGGGAGACATAAGAAAATATAGCATTTATGTAAATAGAGTCAAGCCCACAAACAAAAACACATATCCCCAGCGGAGTCGCCACTGTGGCCATCCCCGATCCTCACCGTGCGGGCGGGCGCGTGGAGGAAGGATCCTTCGGGTCCCGCGCGTCCCTCTCGGGAGAACTTCGATCGGCGTCGTTTGAGATGTGGTGCAAAAATGTAGAGAGATTCAGAGTCTCTAATTTATTTTACTCAAAACAGACAAAAGAAAAAGGGGAAGCCACCCCGAAGGAAGGCATCCAAAGACATACTGGTGCGTGCGAAACCAAAATGATTCGAGAAGGGTTCGGAGGCTTAGTTACGAAATGAGAAGGTGTTAGGCACCCATTCCGCCCTTTCGATCTCTCATGAATATTTGTTATTTTCCTTTTGTTTCCCCCGTGATATGTTTGCATGTGTATATATATATAATGGAGGTATGAATCCTCGACTTGTATCATGGAAATGATAAAGCGAGTCGTCCGTAGGAAGATATAAGAATAATATTAAAAAATAAGATTTACGCGATTACCCCTACGCTGACCATTATAATGGAGCGATAACTCATATGGAGCAATACGTTACGAAGGGCAAGTATATAGAATATATGAATATTGGATTTAGAGCAAATAGGAAGATGATAGAAAAAGTGGGAAAAAGGGACTCGAGTCTCGGGTTTTACCCCGAGACGCCTACGTAGCCTATAAAGGCATCAAAGTCCACGTAGTTCGCATACAAAACGAGGGGTGGGACTTATCCCATAAATCCAAATGGGGGACCTCTTATTTGTAAGTGTGTGTGTGTGTGTAGAAAAAAGTGTTTTAGTTGTGAGGAAAGTGTGCGAAAAGTATGAGAATCCCTATTTGGAATTTATGAGCAAACCCTCTTTTTCTTATTTTTTTTGGTTTTATTTATATGAAAATAATAGATGTGCAATAATACTAAATAAAAAGTATATTAAGATGTGCGAGATCAGATAATAAAAGTGCTAAGTAAGAAAACAAGTTATTGAGAATTTAAGATAATTTAAGAGAAAGTTTGAGAAAGTTGAACCTTCTTGAAGATCTTGAGCTTAATCTTGAATGTTGGAGAGCAGACCTTGCACTTGGATGATTATGGAGAATGTCTAATTCACCAAGTTTGATGAAAAGGGTGATGAAAAGTGGAAGAAAAAAAGGGATTTGGAAGTTGAAATCACGCTGCCTTCGGGAGAGGTTTCTGGGATGTGTTGAGAGAGATTTCTATCAGATCTGGGCCCCCTTGCAAATGTGGTGAAGGCCTCCTTTTATAGGCCCAGGTAAGTGTCGATCGACATAGACCCGTTCCTGCCTATCGGCACCTACCGATAGGCAGGGTCTGGAACCTGCCATTTTGTAGTGCGCTTCAGGCTTTTTCGGAAAATTTATCGCCGAGAGCAAACCGTCGATCAGAATTGCGCACAGGGTATACCATTGAAAAGGTAATTTAGAGACATTTGAAAGTCTTTGGACCGCTCCCGGGTTCGGGAGTTGAGTTTGGGTCAAATATGGCTCGAAAGCATTTATCGTTCCATTGGACGGGGGATTGTTTGGACGCAAACGGATCGTTCATCCGCATGGTAAGTCCAAATTGCGCACGGGGCGGACCGTTGGAAAGGTTAGGAGATGTAATTAGACATTTCAAAGAGTTTGACCCGGTTTGGGGAGTTAACTTTGGTCAATCGGGCCCAGGAAGCATTCAGTGGCCTCTTGGAGTCGAACGGATCGTTCGTCCACATGGTAAGTCAGAATCGCGCATGGGATAGACCGTTGGAAATGGTATTCAGTACCCTTTAAAGATTCATTCATCCTCGATCGAGCTGAAGAGTTAACATAGGTCAAACAGCGCGCGAGAGCGCCCGGTGGCCTTTGGGTCAAGTTTCAGACGCAAACAGATCGTTCGTCCGCATAGTAAGTCGGAATCGCTCACGGGACGGACCGTTGGAAAGGGTATTCAGTGCCCTTTGAAGAATCATTCAGTATCGGTCGAGATGAAGAGTTTGACTTTTGGGTCAAACTGAGCCGAGGAGTGCCCGATGGCTTCTAGGTCAGGACTCGGGACATGACCTAGGTTTGTAGTGATGGAGGGAGGTACTAGGGACCTAAGGAGAGTTAGTGGGTAACAGAATAGGGTGTCTACAAAGAGATTGTTTCTATAAGTTATTTAAATAAATCTTGGTGGTTATATGGAGAATTCATACAATAGGACACCTTTGTTTGATGGCACAAATTACGCTATTAGAAAACTCTAATGAGATCATCTCTTAAATCGATTGACGAGCGCATTTGGCTTGTTGTTTAAAAAGGGTGGACACTTCCTATTGTGACTAATTAAAATGTTATTAGTCTCAATCCAATCACAAATTGGATGGAGGATTCTCTTAGACTATGAAATTTTAACTCTCGAGGTTTAAATGCTATTTTTGGTGTTGTCACACTAGAGGTTTTTTGTCGTATCATGACGTGTAGATAGTCTAAAGAAGCTTGTGATATCCTCCAACTCACACATGAGGGTACCAATGATGTGAAAGATTCTAAGATTCAAACCCTCTCTATAAAATTTAAGACTATATTCATGCTTGAAACTAACACTTTTGATGAATCTTATGCATGTTTGTCTGATATTGTGAATTCTAGTTTTAATTTGGGTGAGCAAATTCTGGAAGTGTGAGTTGTTAAGAAAATATTAAGTTTCTCCCATATCATTTTAATGCTAAGGTTACCGTCCTAAACTCTTTGGGAATTCTAGACACAATTAGGCTAGAATATCTCGTAGGTGATCTACAAACTTACGAATTAGACAAGTTCCCCGAAACCAAAAGAAAAAAGGAAGGAATAACTTTAATAGCTAAATAAAAATAAAAGGTTTTCGACTCTGATTCTGAAATTTATCATGATGATCTCGTCCTATTTTCTAAAATAATTTGAAATTCTCTCAAATTCAAAAATGAAAATTCTTCCAAATTGGAAAATAAAAATTGAGAAAAACAAAAATTTCAAAGCACGTAAGAACGTTTTTGGGAATGATCAAAAGAAAACTAGAGGTGAGTACCCTAAGAAAGTTGAATTACAGATATGTTATGAGTGTGAGGGGAAAGGTCATAAAGCCCATGACTAGGCTTAAAAGGTAGGGCAAAGGCAAAGCTGCATATAACGAAGCTCTAAGCGATAGTGATGTTGAGTCGGTGGATTTCGAAGATGAATCATCACATGAACCTAATTTCTATGCGTTAATTGTTGGTCACGTCAGAACTAGTAATATGTCTCAAGATGATTAAGGCCTTTATAAATATGATAGCGGTGACAATATGTTGAACCATTATAGAGAGGGGGTGGGTAATGATTTGAGTGAGGGAGAACATGGTCACCAATATGCATACTCCGAACTTTACATCGAGTTTTTAAAAACTAAAAAGAAAAAGAAAAATTTATCTCTTTGGGTGTTGGCTTTAGAGAAGGAGTTAAAAGATTAGAGAGAGTGTGAGGCATTGGTGTGTAAACTTGAGAAGTTAAGAGTATCTTTGAGTGAGAAACTTATTTTGATGGGTAGGAAAAAGACCTTTTTGACCAATAAAGTGGCTACTCTTACGAGAGATCTCCAAACATCATTGGAGACTCGTGAGAAACTAAAAGCCCATGTTCCTTAACTCAAGAAAGATATCAAACATGATCGAGAGGTCAAGCTCACTTTAGAGTACATATCTAAGAAGGTTGGAAAGATGGTCCTAGGTCCCGCTGTATGTTTTAGTCAGAGGCGCATCATGTAACACCCCATATTTTGACAAATGTGGAAATTAATTATATTGGTGATTTAGGAATTTATTTAATTTATAGAAATTATTTAATTCGGATGATTTAGATTTAATTAATTCAGTTTAAGTTAATTTCACACGTGCCGTAATTTGAGGTGAAAATGAGGTGATTTTAAAAGTATCTTGAATGGTAATTTTAAGGTCACGAATGATTTCGAAAGGGTCAAAATAGTCGAAAAAGTGTACACGGGGGTATAGTTTGGGTCTCGGGGTGATTTTAGGCCAACTCGACACTGTTTAAGGGCTTTTCGGTAATTCGGGAGTTTATGGTTTAAAGAACTCCGAAAATGCAGAGTCTTATATCTGATATTTGAGAGATGAACAAGGGTTAGCGCAATCATAATATAAGAGAGGCAAGAGGAGAGGAGAAGGAGAAGAAATCCAAAGCTCCCTAGACAGTTTTTTGCCTCGAACACAACGGAATCGAGATTGGAGCGAGGGGAGAACCACCACACCATCTTATCAACGAATTTTAGACCTGCTATTGAGAGGCAAGTATTTAAATGGAAATTTATATTAAGTATGTTAAGAACCCACGAATTTCAGACCTGCTTTTGGAAGTTTTATATGAATTTGGGAGAGTTTAATTCATAAACTAAAGTAGGAATGTAATCAATGGGTTTGGGTTGGTAAATAAGAGAGAAATCTGAGTTCTTGATTAACAAAAATGATGAACATGAGGAAATTAGGGTTTTATTCTTGTTAAAGGAGAATTTGATTCTTGGATTTAATCTTTGAAGTTATTTGTGTAAACTTTTCATCGAAAATTATACCTATGTGAAGATAAAATGATATTTGAATATATTTGATGATTAATATTGAATCTTCATTCGTTCTTGGTTGAATAACATGAATCTTGAATGACTTAGGGTTTAATTGATGAATACAAGATGTCAATCTGCCAAAATGTTTTACGTAATTTTAAATGTATGTCATTTCAATTATGCTTCGAGTTGAGTGAGATCCATATCTTCCTGGAAAGCTCTATGTCTTAGATTTCTAATGAGATTTGAATTAGGTCAATCGGAGTTTTGTAGATGGAGTAATCGATGTTTTACTATAGGGTGTTTGATCTGCTAGCATGGTAATCTACCAAATTTTTTTGACGTAATTTTAAACGTATGTCATTTCAATTGTCCTTAGAATTAGAGAGATACCCGTACATTCTTGGAAATATCTATGTCTTATCTTTCTAATGAGATTTGAATTAGGTCAATCAGATTTCTGTAGAGGGATTAATCGACATTTTACCACAGGGTGTTTAATCTGCCAGAAAATTTACGACTCGATTCGGTTTACCAGATTTTGACAATTTTCCCTTTTTATGCCCAAGACTTGCGAATAACTATCGGGGGAATTTTTGGAATATATTTATAATATAATGAGGTATATATTGTATGATAGTACTCCTTGATAGGTTTGAGACTTAGACATGTATGCGAGAGTTAAGGCTAAGGCTAGTTGGGCTTAATTATTAATGTAATAATCCGAGAGAATGAGAATGGATCGTGGAGAGGATAAGGGAAATTATGAGGTAAACCAGTAGGAAAATTGTGTATTAACTACTGAAGTAACTTATGGGGTAACAATAGGCCCTTAGGGTAGAGAATAATACTCGAAAATATACGATAAAAAGCTTATATCAAATAAAATTATACAGTGAGCATTTGAGAGAAAAATACTACATACGGGTCATAATCATAGGTTGAGTGTATACCTATATGGATTGATTTTTATAGGTTGAGTGTATCCTAGTATTTATTAATATGTGTGTGACATACCTACGCTGCTTGCTATCAGGGGAGGTTCCGTGGACGGTCTTATCCTGATGAGCCCATTGGGGGGATTTTAGACTTGTACCCAGAACATAGGACCTTGGATACGTACTATCTGAAAGTATGATAGTTTTGACGGTTGAATGGGAGCGTGCGTCACCTATTTGGCTGGGGACTATGTTCGCCTCCAATATGTGTGATTTGCATTTTGGGTTCGAGGAAACATGTCGAACCATTTGTCCTTTATATAAAACGAGAGGTACTTGGACTGATAGCAGAGTACGCGAATGTGCATCACAGTGGCCATACCGGTGGATGTTATATATTATATATATAGTATGTGTAATATATATGCTTGGATGTTTTCTCCTAATTATGTGTGATAGTAGTGAGGCTAGATAATGCGTATCTAAACAAAGATTTATCTACTAATATGGGATAATAGTGAGACGATGTAGTATGTATCTAAAGAACGATTAAACTACTAAAGAGTAAATAGTAGGGAGATTAGATAGTGTAAATATAATTAATGATGAATATACTAAGGTATAAATACTAGGAAGATGGATGGTGAATATCTAAAATAAATTTTAATTAGAGAAACTTAAATGGTAAGGCTTGGACCACAAAATATGTGAAATGGTAACGTGGGTTTAATAATAACAGAGGAGAGATGTTAATTATTAAGGGTATTCGGTAGCTTATTGTATAGGCGGTACGAGTAAGTTAAGGAGAATCTTAACTATGATTAAATGGTATAGTTCAGGGTATTCGGTAACGTACTGTATGGGCAGTACGGGTGCGCTAAACTGATTTGAGGCTTATTAGATACTTGAGATCTAGTTAGATTGGGTATCTTGACTAGGTGGGACGTTAGGTGTGCACTATAGATGAGAGGTGAGGAAACTCAAGGGAGTATCCGCAGCCTAACATGTGTATCTAATAACTGTTCATTTAAATTGATATTTAAATTCTTGTTAAATATTTTCAAATAATTTTTACTTGGGCTTTGACCCGTACTTGCAAAACCCTTTTTCCAAAACTGTTCAGGTGTCCAGCCACAGGAAGCCAAGCAAGATGATCTGTTCCAGGGATGCAAAGTTACAGCACTTGTGGATGTTTGCAGAATTTGGAATTAGATGCTTCAGTTACTTCATTCCTAGTGTAAGGTGCAGTTCAATATTTCATTCGATCGTGTTGACCCTCAGTTATTTCTTTATGTCAGTCAGACTATGCATTCAAATTTTATTTATACTGGACTTTTATTTGTATTTGGGAACCGATGGTTTATTCAGTGTTATTTTATATTCGTTGCTTATCAGATGATTGTTCAGCTTATTCATTTATTACGTGGATGGTTAGTTATTGTATTTATTTTCGCATATTGTTTTGTTTAATAAAAAGATAAAATTTGGCACCGACTTTTTTTGAATACTAGGTGGTTAGTAAAAGTTTTAAAAGGTTTTCTAAAGTGATGATAAGAATGAACCAAATGGAAATCCTGTTTTAATTTAATGAAGGCCTGATCACCCGATATTTGATTAGGCGGGGTGTCACGGATGGTATCAGAGCATCAGGTTCTAGTGTCCTTAGGATCTGTACGGCTTTTTACGTTTCAACGTAGCGTTCTTTGATATAGAGCCTTATGATAGGATTGTTGAATTCCCCAACGTATGTGACTTACGTTCTCCTACTATTAAGTATAGTTGATGAGATTCTTGTGCGACTTCGTTTAGGTTTCGAACACCGAACATTATAGGACGACCATCCAGGGTCGTTAGAAGGACTGTAGGGGAAGAGGCTTAGCAGAAGCTAAGAATTTTTTTGGAAATAATGATCACAAGAGAAGTCACCATAATTATTCTTCAGGAAGGTGACGATAGGATTATCACGGGGACAGTAGTTTCCCCAACGGTGTTATAGGTGACGTTGGTTCAATCTTACACTCACCCAGCGTAGTCGATAAGGGTTGGGGAAACTCAGAAGGACTCTTATGAGGAGCCATATATAAGGAGTTGGAAAAAAGGGGAAGAGTGATAAGCTAATGGAACGAGGTAATCAAATGTCAACTGTATAGGATGGAGTGCAACGATACCCATGATTAAAAATTTTGAGCAAAATTTTAAGCTCATATGAGAAGCATACCATAATAAGAGCGAGTCACCACATATAAGAAGTATATGGAATAAAATGAGGAATTTGAGTACAATTTGATCGTAAGATATTTCTTCTGCTGTTCGGACAGAGATGCGGATGGAGTTTCGAAACTTATCACAAGTGAGCAAGATAAAGACCGTGCATAAGGGAGAAGTTGACTTATTTAATGAACTTCATACTCAACGAAGGGGATACAGAGAATAAAAGGGTCAGTAAGTTGATAAGGGACTCGTGAGTAGAATACACAAGTTTGAGTGTAAAATTCGGATAGGATGACTAGTGTCAACGTCGTCAAGGTCGTACGTTTACAAGTTTATATCAATGCTTCCATGAGAAAGGAGCCTAGGGTCAAAAAATCGAGCCGACGAGCAAGACTGGATTTAACATTGTTAGAGAAGCACCACGGGAGGGTATACCCAATAGGGACCCATTTAAATGATTCAAATCAAGTTAATTTCTACCAAGTAATGGTGGATTCAATCAGGACCATCGAGTCCAACATGGAGTTACATAGGGCCAGTGGAGCCAAGGGGACAATGGGGGTGCAATCGGGATAAGAATACCATGTCCGAGAGAAGGACACCCCGATATGACCAATAGGACCAGGACCAGAGACAAGGGAGTTCTCTGGTAGTATTTCAATTATGAAGAGACGGTCCACATGAAGAAGTATTGTTGAAGCGAGGCAGGGGACAATTACAGGATGAAATCCTGAATGTACAACCATTACAGGAGATTGTGTGTTAGTATCAACACTAGAGTTACGTTCGTAGACCTAATGATCAGGCGAGGCAGATGATATAGGGAGGTGTCTTATGTGTGAAGAGTAGGAACACATGTGTAGATTTTGTCTACAGTGAATTGTGGGACAGGAACGGGATGCCCAGTAGGGGCAACAGTCATAAGAAATCTTGGTTCGGTTTGGATGAGGGTGTTATGTCCAGGAACCATTTGAACCGTCAATACTAGTAACAATTAAAAGTATGAATTTTATCCTGGGGCGATAGGAGTATGTTTTATGACATGAACGAGTCACAGAAAGTTTTTAATACTTGATTCACCTGTGAAACATAATTAGTAAAGGTGTCGTTAATTTTAATATAGCGTGTATATGTATACCATTGAGTAGCGGGGCTCTCTTTGCTTCCATATGCAGGGAGGGGAAGGTGTGAACACTAAGAGGATGCTTTACAATATGTGGTAGATTTTGCTCCTTATGAAGGTTATAAGAAGAGAACATATTATTATCTTGCGTAGTGACTGGATACCGAGGATTGGAGCAATAGTAGACTGTAGGGTAAGACTATTGTGCTCGCTATGTTAGGATAAGATATTTAGTTTCACGAGACATCACCAGAAAGAGGGTCAAGCCTGAATATATAGTGTATTGTATCGTAAACTTCAGTGAGTATGGTTGTCTCGTTACGTTCTATCCGAGTAAGTGGGGGTTTTCACTGATGTGATCTAAGGTATATTGGGTATATTGTTGATCGGAGAGATTTAACTCATTGTTGCTTACGCGCTAGAACTCAGTGATAACTAGAACACCGTATTATGTGATGCCTTGGGAGACATAGGCATAGAAGATTTGATTTATATGTCGAGGGACAGGATTCGTGATATCTTAGTTATGTTCTTTGGACCTACGGATTTTGTTGATAATTCTAAGAAATAGTGCATTGAGAAAGTTATTTGAACTTAGTTGCGGGATGTTACACGTCGGAACCTTAATTAACATCCGGAGTGATGAGAAGTAGTTGGATGTTAATGCATCGATTTTAAATTTTAATTATTGAATGTGTAGAGTAAACACTTTAAACTGAGAGGTATTAAAAATAGAGGGTCCGTTGATATATATATATATGTGTGTGTGATAGTGTGTTATATAATAGACAAGCATAAAGATATTTGTACTATTATTTGTAATTTCGGTGAGTAGAGATGGTTACTGACGTGATTCAGGGTAGACTAGCTTATTACAGAGCTGAGAGATATAGCTCGTGATTGATTCGTGCTAAAAAACTAGTGATAGTAAAAGTTCCACAATATATATTGTATTTTGTAATATGGGAGTGGACGAGTATATTTTTATGTCAAGAGACGGGAATTTTGGGGGGTACGTACTATAGACTAAGGGCCTAACAGATCTTAACGATCGAAAATGTTAGGTAGTAGTGTATCGGGGGGATTCCTTGTTTGGATTTCTCTTTGCGAGACATCCCACACATGAAACTTAGCGCAACGTTGGAAGTGGGGATATGTTTGGTCTTTAGGACATGGGTTTAGTACCGTGGGTATTGTTCATTTTTACAGTTATATCTGAGGGATAATAACTATGTGATATTTGAGGCTAGTGGAGCCACTTATCCTGTGTGTAGTTATGCACGAGTATAGGGTGTATGGACGCTCTCGGTAGTTAAATAATGTTAATATTATCCACGATTAAGGTATAGAAGAAAAGTATGTAGTGGTCCTAAATGGATGATTTAGGTAGCATGGAAACCTTGGAGTACTAGCCTTATTCGAATTTCGAGGACGAAATTCCTTTGTAAGGAGAGAAGTATGTAACATCCCGTATTTTGTAGAATGTGGAAATTAATTATATTGGTGATTTAGGAATTTATTTAATTTGGAGAAATTATTTAATTCACATGATTTAGATTTAATTAATTCAGTTTAAGTTAATTTCACGCGTGCCGTAATTTGAGGTGAACATAAGGTGATTTTAAAAGTAACTTGAATGGTGATTTTAAGGGTCACAGTTGATTTCGAAAGGGTCAAAATAGTCATAAAAGTGTACCCGGGGGTATAGTTTGGGTCCCGGGATGATTTTAGGCCAACCCGACACTGTTTAAGGGCTTTTCGGTAATTCGAAAGTTTGTGGTTTAGAGAACTCCGAAAATGATAAGTTTTATATTTGGTATTTGAGAGAGGAACAAGGGTTAGCACAATCATAATAGAAGAGAGGCAAGAGGAGAGGAAGAGGAGAAGAAATCCAAAACTTCCTAAACATTTTTTCGCCCCGAACGCAACGGAATCGAGAACGGAGTGAGGGGAAAACCACCACACCATCTTATCAACGAATTTCAGAACTGCTATTAAGAGACAAGTATTCAAATGGCAATTTATATTAAGCATGTTATAATACCCATGTAGATTAGGGTGTTTAATCTGTCAGAAAATTTACTACTCGATTCAGTTTACCAAATTTTGATAATTTTCCCTTTTTAAGCCCAGAACTTGCGGATAACTATCGGGGGAATTTTTGGAACATATTTAGAATATAATGAGGGATATATATTATGACAGTAGGCCTTAATAGGTTTGAGACTGAGTCATGTATACGAGAGTTAAGGCTAAGGCTAGTTGGGCTCAATTATTAATGTAATAATCTGAGAGAACGAGAATGGATCGTGGAGAGGATAAGGGAAATTATGAGGTAGACCAGTAGGACAATTGTGGATTAACTACTGAATTAACTTGGGGGTAACAATAGGCCCTTCGGGTAGAGAATAATACTGGAAAATATACGATAGAAAGTATATATCAAATAAAATTGTAAAGTGAGCATCGAGAGAAAAATACTACATACGGGTGATAATCATAGGTTGAGTGTATGCCTATATGGATTAATTTTTATAGGTTAAGTGTATACCTATACGGTTTAATGATTACAGGTCGTGTGTGTACCTATATATATATATATATATATATATATATATATATATATATATATATATATATATATATATATGGATAGGTTCTGTGTATGCCTAGTATGTATGATATACCTACGTTGCCTGCTATCGGAGGGAGGTTCTGCGTTATGGACGGTCTTATCATGATGAGCCCATTATGGGTATTTTAGACTTGTACCCAGAACATAGGACCTTGGATACGTACTCTCTGAGAGTATGATAGTTTCGACGGTTGAATGGGAGCGTGCGTGACCCATTTGGTTGGGGATTATGTTCGCCTCCAATATGTGTGATTTGTATTTTAGGTTCGAGGAGACATGCCGAACCATTTGTCCTTGATATAGTACGAGAGGTACTTAGACTGATAGCAGAGTATGCGAATGTGCATCACGGTGGCCAGACTAGTGAATGCTATATATATATATATATATATATATATATATATATATATATATATATATATGCTTGGATGTTTTCTCCTAATTATGTGTGACAGTAGTAGATAGTGTGTATCTAAACAAAGATTTATCTACTTATGTGGCATAATAGTAAGACAATATAGTATGTATCTAAAGAACGATTAAACTACTAAAGAGTAAATAGCAGGGAGATTAGATAGTGTAAATCTAATTAATGATGAATCTACTAAGGTGTAAATAGTAGGAAGATGGATGGTGAATATCTAAAATAAAGTTTAAGTAGAGAAAATTAAATGGTAAGGCTTGAACCATAAAATATGTGAAATGGTAACGTGGGTTTAATAATAACAGAGGAGAGATGTTAATTATTATAGGTATTCGGTAGCTTATTGTATGGGCGGTACGAGTAAGTTAAGGAGAATCTTAACTATGATTAAATGGTAGTTCAGGGTATTCGGTAACGTACTGTATGGGTTATACGGGTGAGCTAGACTGATTTGAGGCTTATTAGATACATGAGACCTAGTTAGATTGGATAGCTTGACTACGTGGGATGTTAGGTGTGCACTATAAATGAGAGGTGAGGAAACTCAAGAGAGTGTACGCAGCCTAACATGTGTATTTAATAACTGTTCATTTAAATTGATATTCAAATTCTTGCTAAATATTTTCAAATGATTTTTACTTGGGCTCTGACTCGTACTTGCAAAAATATTTTTTTAAAACCTTTTAGTGTCCATCCACAGGGATGCCAAACAGGATGATCTATTCCAGGGATGCGTAGCTGCAGCACTTGTGGATGCTTGCAGGATTTGAAATTAGACTCTTCATTTACTTCATTCCTAGTGTAGGGTGCAGTTCAGTATTTCATTCGGGTGTGTTGGCCCTCAGTTATTTCTTCAAGTCAATCAGACTATGCATTCAGATTTTATTTATGTTGGACTTTTATTTGGATTTGGGAATCGATGGTTTATTCGGTATTATTTTATATCCGTTGCTTATCAAATGATTGTTCATCTTTAGTTATTGTATTTATTTTCGCATATTGTTTTGTTTAATAAAAAGATAAAATTTGGCACCGACTTTTTTTTAATACTAGGTGGTTATTAAATGTTTTAAAAGGTTTTCGACAGTGATGCTAAGAATGAACCAAATGGGAATCCTATTTTAATTTAATAAAGGTCTGATCACCCGGTATTTAATTAGGCGGGGTGTCACACATAACAGGTTATGAGGGTGCATCCACTGTCCATACCGCAGCCGAACCGATTGAAAATTTTGTGTTCGATCCCTATGGGCCTCGACCAAACTTTCCAAGGAGAACTCATACAAGATGTTTTAACTAAGGTCGACCCAAACAAATCTGTGGTTATACCCATTGCAAATAAGGAGGTTATCTTAGATAGTTTTGTTTCAATCTAGGAAAAGTCTCTCATACCCATGCTCCCACACACCATTATAGAGACCTTGTTGGTCTTTGAGAGCAAGTTGAGTTTCTTATCAAGACTTCTGAATCTTTAATAGAGGAATTTTAAAGGATGTCTACGCCTTTCGAGAACATCTCCATAACAAATGACTGAGGTCAAAATTGTATTTATAGTTTAGGTTGTTTTACATGTTTCTATCATTTGCCCTAAAACTAGATTGTATTTTGAAAATTCCAAAAATATTTTCTTTTCTTCTAGAAAAATTTCCAAAATTTTTAAAAAGATTTTTTTTTATGAAAAATTTTAAAAAATTCAAAAATATATATATTTTTTCATTTTACACCACATATGGATTCACATTTAAGATGTTCGAATCATAATTTACTTCCATCCATACACATAACTTAATCATGGTGTTCTTTAACTTGGCTATGCTTTTTTGTCTGCTTCATTATGCATATTTAGTATTGTGTCGTTCATTGTTGATTACTACCTTTTGCTAGACTCATTATATCGTCTTGATTTCACATATGCACGAACTTTCTGAACATTGTACTTGCTTGTCATATGTTGAATATGATGACTTATATCAGTCGTGCTTAATAACAAATCAAATATATTGGGAACTAATTGTGCATATAAAAACCATTACTCGAGATTTTTACCGAAACTTTGATTTATTTTTAAGCAATGGAAAGGGGCTACGCAAGAAGAAGTGTTCTTTGTGTTAAAGGCCACCATTGGAAAGAGCCTAAAAGATTATTTCAATACATAAAAAAAAGTGCCAAGGCCAATTTTGTTTCACTGATGCTTTATTATACATGAGCAATATGATTCCTTCAAAAAAATTGAGAGTTTATGCTTAAAATATGATATTTTAAGGGTGTTATAAGTTAAATATCAATAGGTTTGCACAATAAAATTCCTTCAAAAATATTAAATAGTTTGGCATTATTGATTTGAGAAGCATTGAAATTCATGATATTTTGTATGATTTGAGTCAATTTGACTTCGTTTAATTCTTTCACACCAAAGGTTCAATTGAGTTCTTTCTTTAGGAGTGTCACTTTGACTTCGTGCACCATCGATATGTATGCCTATGTTGACTTTTTCGTGCATTGAGTTCACGCAGTTTCATTCCATATTCATGATTCGAATATTTTCGTACTACTCCATGGCGTGATTATTTGTATTTGTACTTATATGTATATTTATATACTCAAAAAATTTCAAAAATAGTTTGTTTCTTTGTTGAAGTTTCATCGCATATGCTCAATTTTTTATTCTTTGTGATGATATTTCATATTTGGACTCTCGTGATGCTATCTTTTCAGGTTTAGCTTCTAACCCTTTGTCTATTTGGGACAAAAAGGGGGAGAACATATTGAGGTGGAGTTTGTTTTCATTAAACTCCATACGTCATGGTATTTCTTTTGTTTCATATGTGTAGGTCCTTTTTGCCTTGATGATATAATGGACTACACGATGAATATTTTTGGCATAGATATTTTTACAAGTGTCTTTTCCTTTTTGAGTTTGGGAGGGACATTAGTTGAAGTTGTCTTAGGGGTTATTTTTTTCAATTTTGTGTTTTGTACTTAAATAGTCAAGGGGGAGATTTGTAAGAGCAAGATTTATAATCCTCATTATGTCTTTAAGTTTGGTATATTCCTTTACACCTCTACATTATCATATACATATACATGAGCTTCAAGTGAAGACAAGTTAGTGACCAAATGCAATAACGAAGATCAAAGAGTTGAGATCGTCACTTCAATCATATGGAGAAGGTATATGAGGTTGATTTTGTGTAGTAAATCTATTCAGGGGTCTTTTAAAAGTGTTTGAAAATATAAAATATTTTTTCAAAATGCTTTTAAAATATTTTTTTCAAAAATTTACGAAGTTGTTAGTATGATATTGGATGTCATTTGAACGAGTACACGGTTCTTGCTAGAACAGCTTCGAACGATATCTACTTTATTAAACATTGGCCACTCTATAATCTCATTAGAAATTTCGTTTGATGATGTTTGAACGATATAGGGTACTTCCTTCGAACGAGCCGGTGAAATTTTATTTTTTACCTGATTTCAAATGTAGTCTTTTAAGTTTATCTCTTGAAGATTTTTCTCCTATATATAGAGTCACGAGCTTGCAATTTTTATCAAGCCTTTTAGAAATCTTTTGTAATAAAACACTTTATTTTTTCAAATCCAAACCCTTAGATGATTTGACATCACTTTATTAAACCCTGAAGGACACATCATTTGTTCTAAACCTTGTGGAGTTAATTCTTCACTGCTGAAGACAGGAAATGAGTTTCCTGAGGTTGATCGATGGACACCGAGGGAAATGGAGCTTGTTGTGTGGGGAATTACTGGATTCACATCGCTTTATGTCAATAATAAAGAAGGAATACATAACTAAAAAACTTAGTGGTGCCTGAGTTTGTAAGTCTATCCGTGTCATTTTGTAATACTTAGCTGTAATAGTGCTAAAAACTAAAAGTTTTTCTCCCGAAAGGGATTTTTTCCTCATCTCTTGTCGTGTGGTTTGTTTATCTCAATTTAGATTCAATAACTTGCATGTTTAGGTTTACCTAATTAATAAAGATAAAATTGGACACAATTGAATTTGCCTTTTGTGTGTGACCAAATCTACGATTTCTACATATAACCAGACCACCCCACGAAACCCATTTTACAACCCATATCTCTAATATAACAACCTTAATGAAGGAAAACTCACTACGAGCGAGGTCATAAACTTTATCATCATCAGGTGAGGTTATTATCTTAATGAAGCTAGGTATATTATAACTGGCACAAAATTCCTCAAAATCTTTCTCAAAAGTAACTTCTTATTTCCAAAAGAGTTCTAGACATGTCGTATTAGTGTAGAGGAGAGAAGGATTTAAAAAAGATAAAGGTTTTGAAAAAAAGGAAGTAAATTTCTTTATAACTCAAATGAAAGAGATAAAGAGATAGATATGGAGAAGATGGCTCGTACCTTTGGCTTCAAGTAAGGAGCTAAAGTTTCTTTTAAACCCCTTAGTGCTCTTAACGTGGAAATGCATGTAGCGCAATGCTTATCTTCAAAAGATATTCATATTGTCATAGTTCTAAGACCACGTGCTTCATGCACAATAATTGTCTGGGGAAACCCAGACAACGACCCATATAACATTATATATAGGGGTTAATATAAATAAGCACATAATGACGTTTGCATTACATATAAGTGCGATGTGTGGCAGTTAGAGAGGCCTTGATTAGAAAATCCACGTCACATGTGGACAATATATTAAGGAAAAATTAGGTTGACTAAGACTTAATACTAATCAGCTCAATTTTTGGGTCAATTGAAGGGAATATAAGTAGAACTAGCCATGTGGCAGACAAAGAATTATACATCACTGCAAGTCCTAATTGCCTGATGATTACGAACCTATGAGAGAACTCCCACATGTGTAGGGTAATTATGTGGGTTTGTAAGGTATAAATGGGGTACTAACCTAATAAATTTGCAGCGCATATATGGTATAAAATGGCAAATCTGTGATGTTTAGAGTCAAAATCTCACATTGAAAACAGTTCTTTGTTTCAGATTTTAACTAAACAAATAAGGGTATTAAAAATATAAGAATCTCAAACGGAATAGTGTTTGTCGTGGAAAATAAAAAACCATAATTTTAAATGGATTTTTTTATATTGTTCTTATTTTTCGTGCTAATAAATATTAAATGGTTGGTTTATACCAGACCAATACCATACCAACCATCACTTTTACTATTTTAAGAGGTGCATTGCAAAAAAAATATGGTTAAATACACCATTTTAGCATTCGCATTGGGAATGCTCTAAGGACGACCTTGTGGATGATAATGAGGATATGACTAGATACAAGCCTACTATAACCTAAAAGATAAGGTTGAAACCACAAGGAGTGATTAAGGTAGTAATTCACATAGTTAAGACTCTTTCCTATAGAACACGTTTATTAGGGGAAAATATTTAGAACAATACAATACTCATGTCTTTGACGCTAAGCTAGCATTCTCTTGCACTCCAAGTTGTGTTTTCATTACTTAATAAAGTCATTTTTCTCTCTCTTCCCGTTTGACGTAGGCAGAAATGATATTATGAACCACATATGTTCTTGTGTCTTCTTATTTAGTGCGTTCATATTTGTGTATATATAAAATATATTATTCATGACCATTTTTTAAGGGTGGTGCGAAGGCCCCCCACTATTTACTCCAAAATACCACAAGACAATTTTAACTCTAAAATACCATACACCATCATTTACTTTATTATACCATCATGAGGGCTACCCACTACTTAAAGTTCAAAATTTTCATTTTCTCCCTTGCCTTCTTCTCTCTAAACACAAAAACCACTCAACTTCTAACATCTAAACATCAACAATTAATCTCTCAACTTCAAAGGCCAACAAATCATCGTCAACACCCATTGAATCAGGTTGGTACTCAACATCATTAACATCATCCACACATAAAAAAATTAAGGTTTTGATATAATTGATAATGTTTTAACCTTGTTAATAATGAACATAAAACCATAATAATGTTTAAAACCATAATAGAGTTTAAAACGTTCTTATTAATGAAAAACGAACCATTAGAACCAGAGTGATGTTTGACATATTGGAATCATTGGTTTGAGAACCATTAAAATCCTAAATCGAGATTTTCATCTGTTAGCCCTAGAAATTAGTTTCATTCGGTGTGAAACCAACGAACCATTACATTTTATTTTCTATGGTTTAAATCGGTATGAAACCAACGAGTTTTTGGGTTTAATTTACATTATTTCAAATGAATCAAAACAACATGCCAATTTAGTTTTATTTGGGGTTATGACCCCGATTTATTATCCCTTAATCGTTAGGAATGTGATGATTTAAACTAAGCACTAGGGTGGTCATATATGTCACGAACAAGACCAAAATTGCTCGGTATAGAGGCCCCGAACCATTCATAATAATCTTTGGTTCGGGGCATTCATCCCTAACAAGCATACTTGATCATTATAGGAGGCAATTTCATTCGTTATATATGTACCGAATCAGGGTGACCTATTTTGGCATATATATCCTCAATGAAGTTTGATTTGCACAATATTATATTTATATTGATACTCATATCCACAATATGACACATGTATGATTTCCATAACATGATACTTATATTGATACACATTTCCACTATATGAACATGAAGCACATCATGATGATGTTGTACATCATCATCACTTTGAGGATTATATTGTACATGATGTTGAGGCTGAGCATAGCCATCGGGATAAATAGATGGGGAGGTTGATATTGTGGCAGAACGTAGATATACGGATACTGGCCCATCGGCCGATGATGGGCTATCTACCGATGGTGGCTAATTCACGTGGGATATTGAATCGAAGCGTCCGTGTAAGTTACGCTTGATCGTTGTTTTCGGCTCCCACCGTAAATGCAAAAACCTAAACTATTACAAAACTCTTATGGGAGTATAGAGGCTAATCTGACTATCGAATACACAAGGAATGAGTTCTAGATGTTAATTAATTTATTACTTCTCATTAAAGTGTAAAATATGATGTTTTAACAAAATATTACACTAGGCATATATTTAAACTAGGATAAACACACATAAGAGTAAAAACTATAGATTGAGAATAATATCCCTCACCTCAGGTTAATTAGTACAAATGGTTACATGGGAAGACAATTTTATCAAGATTAAATCTCATTTAATCAATTAATCAAATGCAGAGTTGTCACCCTCTAAATTATCATAAAAGCCTACTGTGATTTTTGCGTCAGAAAATATCCCTAAAATTAAGCACGTAAGGTCATAAATATGGCACATATATGATATACACCATTAAATCTTCAAGGCGTAAAACCAAGAACAACCTAACACATATAAACTAGTCTAATCCATCTCAACCTAAGCTAAATCATCTCAACCTAAGCTAAATTAGCTAGAAAGCATATTAAATGACATGAAAGTAATGGAAAGCAATAAATAAGCAAGAGATTAATTAACAAAAAAAGAAAACAACAATGGAATCTTGAGTTAAATGGAGGAAGACAATGAATAGTACTTACAACATAAATGGATGGAAACCCAAAGAAGGAGAAGAGGAATGAGCTCCCAAACCAAACCCTAACTAAACCTAAAAATGCAAGATTGTCTTCTAATAGGAAAAGAAGACAATTTCGTGGTTGCTTCATCCCAGGGCAGGCTCAAATTTCCCGAGATCGGCTCGGGCCAGTTTTGCAAATTTTGGATCCTGCTGCCATGGTCTAATTCATGTCCAATTGTGCACGTCGGTACGAAAATGACTATAAAATTATCATACAAACTTAGAATGACACACGGTCAGAAGCCACACAAAAATAATTAAATTCTATACATGTTGGTCTTTTTTAAACCTCCAAATTGGGTAGTTTGAAAGACTAAATTACTCTCAAAGTTAAAGGAAATGCTGAAACCTTTTAGATTTGGCCATAACTTCCTCATTTGGGATCAAAATAATGCACAGTTGGCATCCACTCAAAGATAATTTATTGTTCTACATGTTGGTACTTTCATACCATCCAAAATTTTAAGTTTAAAAAGACCAAATTGCCTTTGATATTTCTTCTTGCGATGAAACTTTTCTAAAATGCAACTAAGCTTTACTCTTAACACCTACAAAAATTCAATAATACCTCACAACACGTACGTATATCCATAAAATATGTTGTTTGGTTAACGAGCATATAATAGGAATTAATGAATAAAAGAGAGCTAATACGCGCAAGTATAAGGGGTACTAATATGAAATATTCGAGATGGATCACACCCCTAGCTTACACATTACTAGTCCCTAGAAATGAAGTACAAAGAAATAAGAACTACAAGTAGTACCACAAGAGGAAATATATGTACAAAGGAGATAAATGCCACTTTCGGAGATGAACGATTGCACTTAGCATATGCAATGAGCTGATAAAACCCTAGGTTACCCTAGTGGACGAGTGTTGTCTCGTGAAGGTTTTGAGGGATGAAACCCACAAACATCAAGTTTTCTTAAAAGTATAATCAAACAACCAATGCAATAAGATCAATAATAACGAAAAGGATTTTAACAAATTATTTAGTATTATCATAAAAAAATGAACTTCTTATAATTGAAACCTTAAGTATAGGAGGAAAAGCAAGAACGTGAAAATAGTTTGATTTGAAAAAACTTTTATAAACCAGAAATCGTAGCATGATATTCAATTTCTCACCGGTGATTACACTCAACAAATGGATCACTATGAAAGGGGTGTAACACACACGAAACATGCGGGCACAAAGATTAATTATAAATGAAAACTAAGACATGCACATGTCGTCAATGAAGAACATTATATATAAAATGAAAAATAGGCAATCTCAATGAAAAAATATCATCATTAAATGAGGTGAAACGCCTTTTTCACAGATTATCGCAATTATCATTACTTTTGTATCAAATTCATCCTAGGATCACATAGGACTTTTATGGGTTATAGGTAGGTTTGGGGTTAAGGATATGAAAGGAGGGGGATATGTACGGGTTCAAAGGTGTTCGGGGATAAAACACTTGGGATAATGAAAAATTATGAGAAATTTTAAAATTGGAAATTGATTTTCATAAAAGGCAATGGATATAATATTGGATAGCGACAAAGATTATTGAACACTATAAACAAAAATTAAACATTTTCCCTTTCTTTTATTTTCTTTTTTTTCTCATCCTATTTCCTTTTATTTTTCTTTTATTTTTGCACTTTTTCTTTTTTTTTTTCTCTTTTTTAATTTTTCTTTTCTTTCACACTTTCACATGCTTAGTTGTAACCATATAAAAGAACATCATGCAATCTCAAGTATCATTCCAAGCAAAGGTATGGAAGGTGGTATATATGGTTTAAAACACCAATTTGCAATTGGTAGGTTATGACACGAAAGGTTATATTTAGGCTCAAGGGGGTTAACTAGGAAAAACATTTCAGGTGAGATCAAGGTCAATATGGGAGTAGTAACAAAGAGGGCCTATGATCTGTTCTTAAAGTTTACTCAATTTTTGAGTCAAAACATCTTTGAAAATTATGCTCAAGTAACACATTTGAACTTAATTAATAAATGATCAATGAAAGAATAGTGAGATTATCAACGAATTTGATGTTTTCAAAGAGGAAAGAGTAATGTATACACACTCATAAATGAAAAAAATCACAAATCTCACTTGATGTAAGTATATACAATGAAACAAAATATTATCGAGTTATAAAGGCCTTAAACCAAATCAATTAAACACAAAAAATGCATGTGTTCGTGGGTTTAAAGTTTAATTCATGAAGTTTTTCATAATATCAATGATTCAAGGACTAAAGTCTAATAACTTATGAAAAGGATAAATTGTATCATTGAATTATCTACCAGATCGGACATTTATTGAAAATTATCATCGGAAACAAAGGCAAAATCCCCAACAAATGGAGGGAAAAGAAAATATTTTTGAAAATCTTCATTTTTTTACAACAAAAGCATATTTGCTAAGAACATATAGTCAAATCAAAGAAACTACTAATTAATGTGAAGAAATACCACACCCCCTAACTTAAACCTTATATTATCCTCAACGTGAATCAAGAACCAAATTAAAGAGAGGACAATAGTGATATTACCCAAAATAGAACGATCTTCGAATAACACAAGTCTAAAGATTCTACCAAACATGTTAGCACCAAGCATAACAAAAATGAATAACAAAAGCTTAACTAATTACACTAGATAATAAGTAAAAATAAAGACCAACCTAATATGAACAACCTATAATTTGAACTTCTAACTAATTATACATTAAAAGTTAAAAAAATTAGGGTCCACTCAAAATACAATTTGACTTTGAGGGATTAATGGTGTAGCCTCATTTGAGTGCATACCTTCTGAAAAATAATAATTTCGTTCGAACAACGGAAGGCATGTGTAAGGAGTAAGAAATAAACCATCACCAATTAAAAAAAATTAGCAGATGATGGGGGTTTTGGATTGAACGGGTGACGAGTGCACATGAAATCCAATAAAAAAATAAATTTTCTCCCAAAAATTTTGCAATTGGAATGGGAGGTGGTGCACATGGAGGCAAGATTGCCTTCATGGAAAGCAACTAAAGCAAGTAATCCTCGTCAGTGAAAGGGTTAAATTTTTTAAATTTTTGAATCAAATCATGGGATAATTGTAATGGTTCGATAATGGAGAATATAAATGGGGAAGAAATAGATTCAATCTCAAGAGATGACTCATCATTGCTCAAAGATGGAATTTCGAAGGAGATGGTCCATTTTTAAAGAAAGTTTCTTCTTTGTTTACCAAAGAATAAATTATTTCATTAATAATGGATACTATATTGATTTCTTCCTCATTTTTTCTCTATTATGCCTTGGGCCAAAATAAGAATGGTTTGTTCCGAAGTAGGTATCGATTCCTTATTTGGTCCAAACATTCCTCAACTTCAAAAGTCTTAGAAGAAAAATCATTGTCGGATTCAAATAATGCATTAAATTCTTTTTCCCAACAATGATTTTCTTCCTAATGATGATTTTCATGCTTTTCATTCTCAAAAATGCCAAGCCTTCACACAACGTTATAGGTGGAGTCGTGAATTCTTGAAAATGAGAAGTTTGGAAACTATCCTAGGTACTACTATCAAAATCATTACTTTAAGAATTTTGGAAGTTATTGTAATTAGTTTCAATATTTTTATTATAAATATCTTGTGGCTCACTATCGGAAAGATTATTCTCAAAATTTCCATAATCAATTACTTGAATTTTGTAGTACTCACCCAAAGACATTTTAGATTTATCAATCTTTTGACTTTCAGAGTATTCACCAAAAGTCGTAGGTTTAAGTGGATTTTGAGAATTATCGTTACGATTATCGAAAATATTAGAATAATACATGCTTACCCCAATAAGATCAGGATGGATATTTTCACGAAATGAATGCGTGGTTGAAAATTCAAACGTTTCTTGGTGCTCAAATGTAGAAGTCCTACAAAACAAATTAAAAAAAAAGAATACAAATGAAAGAAAATATTACGAAATATTAAATATATCAAATTTTATAACAAAACACTCCCCGACAATGGCACTATTTGATTCGTTATGGATTTTGAACCGAAGCGCTAATGTAAGTTACGCTTGATTATATTTTTCAGCTCCCACTGCAAATGCAAAAACCTAAACTATGACTACACTTTATGGGAGTAACGGCTAGTTCGGGTATCGAATCTAGGAGGAATGAGTGCTAGACGTTAATTGATTTATTATTTCTCAATAAAAGTGTGAAATATGATGTTTCAACAAAATATTACAATAAGAATGTATTTAAACTAAGTCAAACATACAATAGAGTAAAAACTATAGATTGAGAATAATATCCCTCACCTCGGGATAATTAGTACAAATGGTTACATGGGAAGGCAAGTTTATCAAGATTAAATCTCATTTAATCAATGCATAAAATCTAGAGTTGCCACCCCCTAAATTCTCATAAAATCTTACTATGATTTTAGCATCAACAAAAATTCTAAAAATTACACACACAAGGTCGTAAATACGACGCATACATGATATACACCATTAAATCTTCTAGGCATAAAACCAAGAATAACCTAACCCATATAAACTAGTTTAATACATTCGAGGACTGTCTGTGGAGGGTCTTCGTTGGAAGTCCTTTAAGAAGTCTTTGTCTTCCCTCTTTAGTTGCTAAGTATAGGATCAACTCAATTAATCAACCTTTAGTAAGGACTCCCCTTACATTTGCCCCTTCATAGAGATATTTGTTTATTACATGAAGAAATATATGTACGAAATACTTGGTTGATCTTCAAACATTTTTGCAAAGAGAGGCAATATCCATTGGCAAATAATCATATCATAATAAACATCAAGTTATTCATTAAAGAGAAGTGTGTGAAAGGAGATTATCTAGTCCTTCTTTCGAATTACATTATCTTTTAGATGCCTTAAGATATTTCAGATAGTGCCATTCCATCGTGGGACATTATGATTACGTGTGACAGTTACTTTAGGGGAAGTGAAGATGTTTTTTCAAATTTCCCCCAAAGCACTTCATCTCCCCCAAGTTGAAGAAACTTTAATTATGCCTCATTATTACTCTCGTCGTATCGTATTTAATAAGTTTGTCACTTGCCCTTCTGCACTTTATATGTGGCGGCTCTAGAGTTAGCCCATTTTTTCACCCAAGTGTACTCCCGCGTCGCTTCTTAAAGCGTCATCATTACGCCCTTTGAATTCCTGCCCCTACGTGCGCGTGCAGTCCACGCAGGGTAACTCGATCATCACTATATTTCCTAAAGCACTGTCATTTACCGCCTTTTGGGCCTTGTGCTGCCCTTATAAAATGGCATACATAAATTTTTAAACCTTCACCCTTGGGTTTGTTTGCAATCGTGTTTTTGAGAGAGAAATTCCAGTACTTGTCATTTGCCTTCGTTCTGAACCCTAACCATTCACTTTTCTTCCCTTTTTCTCTTTTCAGTATTTATGGCACCCAAGGTAAAGAGAACTTCTTCTGCGAGAGGCATTTACCCCAACACCCAATCACGCTAACACCAGTGGGCAAGCTACCATCGTGCACCATATTTCGGTGAGTCCAATCACTTTTGAATATTAACTGAGCTTTTCCCTAGTGACCTTATGCCGATGGAGCCAACAAATCTACTAATGGAGGAGAGTAACAGTGTAGAATATTTTGCCTACATCCTCACTGCCACCGTCGGTTTCATATTGAGCGGGGTGATTACCCTTTTTCAAAGGTGGAACTTGATTCCACCTCAGGTACTTGTGAAGGTCTGGGTCCCTGGACTGTATCCTGTGCAATTGGCTTTGATTGGTTTATCTTATACCAGCTGGTTGGGTGATCTCACCCTTGTAAAGAACAACAATACCCTTCAGTTACTTGTGTCTCGATGGAGCCACCGATCCCACACATTTTTTGTCTCTTAGGGTGAATTTATCATCACTCTCGAGGTTATTTGTAAGTTATTAGGTCTAGAAGCGACAGGTTTTGATACCTTCTTTGAGGAGGCAATCTCAAGCATCGAGAAGGCAACTCTAGCAGAACTGGAGGCAATAATGAAAGACTGCATGGTGGCATATAATAAGTGTACATACTCGGAGGTGATCTGATATTTTTACTTCATCAAAAATAAGGTTGTGATTAAGGCCCGCGAAGCAGACAAAGAGAATCCAAAAGGGAAGCAAGTGTTTGAGTATCCCCCAGTTGAGAAGGGATTTTGTTCTAAGATTGAGCTTGCGGGTTATATTTGGGTAGTCCTTTTAAAGATATTTTTTCCCGATAAACCCCATGACTCCCCCAAAAAGGATCTGATTAATATGCCCATTCGCATGTCCAGTGGCATCAAGCTTCTTCTAGCTGCCATCACCCATGGTTTATTATACACTTGTCTAGATCATGTGTAAACTGATTTAGCCCGAATTATCGATAGGTTTTATGTCTCGAACTACGCCAACCACGTGCTGTTGACAGTCTTTTTGTACACCCATTTCTCAGAGTATGCCCTGGCTGGTAATTACCCCAGCTCTTATCCCATCAAGGTCCCTCGAATTTTTTGCTGGAACCACAATAGTTCCAAAAATCCCTTTATCTCTTTAATCGATAAGGTTGAGAAGTTTGTCCCTCGCCCTTATTTTGGGGTGGATCAATTTTTTACAAACCATTTTTTTACGGACGAGGAACGTCCTATTATCCCCATTGATGAAGCGCTGGCCATGAACTTTCCGGTAAATAATGTTCCTCTGTTGTTGATTCCTTCTTATTTGCTTTTATACACAGAGTGGTCCTCATTTTATTCCATTTACTGCCCAAATCGTGTGGCCATGGTTTTGGCTATGATTATGGTAATCCCATGTTGAGTCATTTCACCCGTGAGAAACCTACCAACTTTTCCTTCGCATATAGCAACTTTATTACTTTTACCATCGTTAATATTTGTTCGAATTATGCTGCCAACCCTGCTATCCCGAGAAAGCAAGCCCGAGGGGAGAGGTCTGCAATGTAATTTACGGTATTTTAGCCAAATCAATTGGGTTTTTTGGAAAGTAGTCTTCTTAAGGAACCCCGATACCCTACTGTTGAAAGGTTTCCTCTTACGGAACTGGGATTGAGTAACTTCACCACCTTTATCTCCCTATTTTTTCTCAGTACCACCAGTAGTTTCATTCCTTCTGAGTTTCCCCCTTTGGCTCCTGTGGATTAAGTTGTAGTGAAGAAGAAGAAGAAGACTCAATCTTTAATTCCAGTCGAAGTGGATGTTATTGCCCATATTCCCCAAAGGTCAGTCGAAGGGGGTGATACCCCTCATGCTGCTTCGACTGGGGCAGGTATGCTGGCCACCATAAAAGCTCCTAAAAAAACTCAAGGTTACCCAAGAAGTCTCTCAAAACTTAACTCTTAATTCCAAGATTACTCAGAAAATTAACCTAATGTTCGAACGACTTTAGCAGACTTGGGATAATATTTTTGTGAAAGATAGGGATTTTATGTCAGCTGAGATATCCTCTCAAGGGTTTTATTATTATCCCCCGACTACTGAAGGTAGCAAGAAAAGAAAGTTGGCTAGTCCTGTTAAAATTGTGTTAGAGGAGTCAGGTGACACGAGCGAGGAGGAGCATTTTGAGGAAGAGGCGGCTATTGATGAGTAAATGGTAAGTGATGATGATGAAGAGGAGGATGAAAAGGAAGGATAGAAGGAATAAGAGGAAGAGGAAGAAGAGGTGGAGGAGGAGGAGGAGGAAGACTCTTTCCTTATTCGAAGGCGTAAATTGCGAAGGATGGTTTCTTCTTCCAAGCTTGCTTCGCCTCCTCAAGACTATGAAGTTTTAGAAGATGTCCTTGGGGAAGAGGTATGTCTGCTATTTTCCTTTTAAGTTTCTAACTTTTCCTCTTTTCTCGTATAAAATTGACTCATGTTTATTCTTTTCAGGTTGACATTCGAGGTGATTTACACGATGATGATGAAGTTAGTGGCCCATTGGAGGAGGTAGTTGAAGTTTTATCTCTCTTGAACGAAGTTGTGCCAAAGAAGATAAATGCCCCTATAACCTCATAGGTAACTACAAATTTCCCCCAGGAGCAGATATATCTCTTTGTTCTATTCAATCCAGTAGTGGTTATTCGCCTGACTCTTACTTTCTATGCCATTAGGCTGGTCTCGAGGAAGTTATTCATGATGAAGGTGTTGTTGAGTCTATTATTGGGAAGTCCCTTGTTGTTGTTATGTCGTCAGTTATGGTAAACTTTTTCCTTTTCTTTTTGAACTCCTTTTACCATATTTTTATTGTTCTTATCTTGTTCTGTGTTGTTCTTCATAGGTTTTAATCCCCGAACAAACTGTTCCTCTAGCCCCTCCTCCCTCCAATGACCAGGTCTTGGTTACTCTATTTGGGACCTCATTCCTCAATCTAGAGGGAGCCGAGGTTATGGCTACTGGTCAGGTAGGAGGTGGGCAGGAAGAAGTAGGTGAAGTTGGAGGTACTATTATTGTTCCCTTAGAGAAGCATCTTTTGATTGCGCCTGGAGATTTTTATGAGAAGGAAGATTCGGCGCAAATGGCAACCCGACAGTTCTTCAATGGTCAGCTGCCAGAGGTATGCTCTTATTATGTTTTACTCTTGCATTAAAATGTTGTTAGAATTGCCTAGTAAATAGGACTTTGAATCTCCCATAAACGAGGGTCAAGCGGGAAAAATCATGTTGCTCTTTAAATCTCCCATAACCGAGGGTCAGGCGGGCCAAGTCATATTGGTATTTAAATCTCCCATAACCGAGGGTTAGGCATCCAAGTTATAATGGACTTTAAATTTCCCACAACTGAGAGTCAGGCGGGCCAGGTTATATTGGACATTAGATCTCCCATAACCGATGGTTAGGAGAGACAAGTTATACATACTTTAAATCTCCCATAATCGAGGGTCGGGAGAGCCAAGTTATATTGGACTTTAAATCTCCCATAATCGAGGGTCAGGCGGGCTAAGTCATATTGGTCTTTAAATCTCCCACAATCAAGGGTCAGGCGGGCCAAGTCATATTGGTCTTTAAATCTCCCATAACCGATGGTTAGGCAGGCCAAGTCATATTAGTCTTTAATTTTGCTTACAAGACAGTTTGTATATTTTTCTGACTTGAAAATTTCTTTCATTTTAGGTTGAGGTTGAGCAGCTGGCTACGCACGAGCCAGAAGTTGAAGGTGTTGCACGTGAGATTGTGCGGGCATGTATAATGGTCGATTTGGCAGTAATGGGTGAGGCCTCTAATTTGTAAGTTCAGGCAGTGACTCCAACTATTGGTGGGATTCCCGAAGTGGTTACTTTCAAGTTACAAGAAAGTGACAGTGCTTCGCACACTCGATGTCCCTCTGCTAGCGATAATGTCTTTAGTGTGCACCCTCCTGAAGCATCCCTCGAAGTGGTTGTGAGACAGACCTTGCTCGATTTACCCCATATCCTGACTGTCGATCCTCGCATATTGATTGAGAAGCTTGTAAACATGTTTCCTTTAACCTTTTCCCTTTATAGTGTTCAACCCATACCCGTGATGATGGCTTGTTGGTTGCTTAGCCTAACTACTATTTTATATGAGATACTCAATACTCATCTGGAGTCTTTGAGCTCTGATACAATCAAGGTTTTGTTGAGGAAGGTCAATCTTCTTATCAATGATGGGTTTTCGTTGTCTTGGTTAGTGAAACTGCTGCGTGACTTCAAGAAGGCTGACTTTCCTGCTCTTTATACCTGGATGCAAATTTCTCATCGCTCTCAGGTGGCTATCTCGGAGGAACTAGTAAGCTTGGAGGCCAAATTGTTTATTTTTGAGCAGAAGGTGGACGACGCTCGTAATGTCGTTGCCCAAGCGGAGGTTGCCTTACTTAAGTCTGAGCAAAATCTAGATGATGTTCAACAGAGAAAGGAGCACCGCTAGAAGGACTTGGATGATTCAATCTCCAACCAGAGTAATCTCGAGCAAATACTTCCTCAACACCACCATCGACTTCTTATCTCGGCCAACCTGCGCTTCATAATGGATGCCCTCTAGCAGCTTTTTGTTTAAGTTCCCCCTTTATTTGTGTCTTTTTTTATTTTTACTATTTTGGAACCTTCGTGGCATGTAACACAATATTTTTCTATTTTATTTAAATAAACTACTTGTTATTCGGTTCCCTTTTTATTGTCTTGCTTAAATATTGAATGGGTTGGTACATCCATGCAATTTACATTATGTAAAATAAAGAAAAGAATAATGGACCAAATATTTCATAAAAAATATAACTTTACACTATGTTAAATAGATAACCCAACATTTAGAGGGACCATTCTTCCAAATAAGTATTAACAAAACATAATGAAATAAATTAAAGTGTTGGGCATGAATCGAGTACATTCAAACATAGTAAGTTTTGAGCCACTTGTTGTTCAGTTTGAAAGTGACATCATCTTCCACCTTAGATATCTCGCAGCAACCCGAGTCATGAGCTGCTCGAATAATATAGGGTCCTTCCCAGTTGGCTTCAAACTTAGGTAATGATAATCCCCTGATGTGCCTCATGCAATCCTTCAAGACTAGATCTCCTTCCTTGAACTTTCTTGGACTTAACATATGATCATAGGATCTGGAAAACTATTTTCTATACAATTTAAAGTGCCTCGCAACGTTGTCTCTATGATCCTCTAGTGCTTCGAGTTGGACATGTTGGTTATGGGGAAGCATGGCACTAAGTAAGTTGTATCGAGAAATAAATACCTCGAGTTCTACTAGAAAAACAACTTCTGCACCAAAGACCAAAGAAAACGGGGTATATACCCTATGGGTTTTCTCTCTGTCGTTCGATAAGCCCATAGAACCTCGGGTATCTTGTTGTCCCATTTACCCAGGAAATCCTCCAGCATTTTGACCAAGATGTTTACCAAAGTCTTGTTGGTGGCTTCTGCCTGCCCATTGCACTTCGGGTATGCTATTATTGACTTGTGGTGGATAATGAAGTATTTATCTGTTAAATTGTTCACAAAAGGAGTGTCATTGTCCGAGAGGAAGACCTTCGGGATACCAAAATAACAAATGATGTACTCTTAATGAATCGAGCGACTACCCCCATTGTGGCTCTCTTTAGTGGCATAGATTCTGCTCACTTGGTAAAACAATCAGTGGCGACAAGTATCCAAACCTTTCCCCCTCAATGAGGGATTTATTGCCCCTACTAAATTAAACTCCCATGTGTGGAACAAGAAAGGCGTAGAGAGTGAATGCAAGTCTACCAAAGGAGTGTGGATTATATTCCCATGCAACTGACATAGGGATGGCAATTTTACCTGACCCGGCCCTAATGGGGCGGGTTAAAAACTCATTTAAAATAATAGGGGCGGGTTTGGTTTTTTTTTAAATGTTTATTAAACGGGTTTTATCAAAATATGCTCAACCCGCCCCGCCCTGCCCCGTTTAGCAAATTTACTAATATATCCTTATTATACTATGTTAATAACAATCCCAACACATATATAAATAAATTAAAAAAGAGAGAACCCTAAATGCCCAAAACCGGTCGTCTGCCCCCTCCCCCTCTCTCTCTCTCATCCAAGTTCTCAACCTCCCCGCACTCTCTCTCTCAGCCGGCGACCTAGCACCGGCGTCTGCCTTCTCTCGTGATGATACAGCGGCTTAGCTTCCTCACACAGCCAACCCATCGCCGCCATCTGCCTTCTCTCTCTCTCTCGTGACGACACAACGGCTCATCGGCTGAACATTCTCATCTCAACCTCTCTATCTGGTAACTCTCGAGTCCCGAGTCTGTTCTGTTTACATTTTGAACTAATTTTTAGCTCTTTTAGCTTTTTTTAACTACTTAGTTTTTTTACTGACTTTTTTTTTGGATTTGTGACAAACATCCATGGAAGATGTTGACGAAATAAAACCCTCTCTTACCATTATTAGTTATTTACTTAGCTTAACAGAGTGTGATATAGGGATGGCAACTGATTTTTGGGGGGGTTTGTGTCAAGTTTTTTTACTGACTTTTTTTTAGAGTTTTTTTACTGATTTTTTTATTTTCGAAGGATATTGATGAAATCTCTTACCATTTTTTATAACCCCTGCTAGAAAACAACATATACTGAATCAACATATGCTGAAATTTGCTCTGAACTAAGTTGTCCTTACAGATTACTCTATATATTGTTCTGAATTTTTTTTCTTTGTTCTCTCCGATACTTTAATAAAAAATAGTTGTCAATTTATATTTATTTCTAAAAAATGAGCGAATCAATTCAAGGGGAAAATATTATTTTCGGGACACAAACTGAATCAACAACGGCACCTAGTTCCACCCCATCAACACAAACACATGGTGCTAATCCAGTTGTTCAATCGTCTCCTCAAAAAAGAAAATTCACATCTTCTGTTTAGAATGACTTTGAAAAGATTAAAGATAATTTAGGGACATTTGCAATATGCCATCATTGTCATTCAAAACTCAAGGCCGAAAGTAAAAATGGGACCAACCATTTGCGAAATCACTTGACTAGGTGTATGAAACATAAAAATATTGATAATCGTGATCAATTTCAGATTCATACCGAAAAAATTTCTGATGGAAAAGTACACTTTGGTAATTTTACATTTAATCAAGATGTGTCCAGAAAAAAACTTGCAAGTGCAATTGTTTTACATGAATATCCCCTAGTACTATCGAGCATGCTGAATTTAGGAAGTTCAGTAGTAGCCTCCAACCTCTTTTTAAAAATGTATCTCGAAACACCATTAAAAGCGCATATTAAAAATCTATCAATCGGAGAAAGCAAAAATTTACAGGTTATTTGATAAGTTTTCTTGTCGCGTTGGAATCACCACATATATGTGGTCTTCGAGGCAAAAGAGAGGGTACATGACTATAACGACACATTTTGTTGATGAACATTGGTGCTTGAGAAATTTAATAATTGGGTATTTTTCTTCTTTTTACTTTATTGTTTAAATAATTATGTTTCATCATAATTTAATATTTTGATATAATTATGCGTAGGTTTGTTTATGTCCCCGCTCCACATATGAACGATGTTCTATGTGATATGTTGACGAATTGTTTATTAGATTGGAATTTGGATAGGAAAGTGTCTACTATTACAGTAGACAATTGTTCTAATAATGACGCAATGATTGATAGTCCTGTGTACAAGTTTGTTGTTAATGACTCCATTTTGTTGGGTGGGAAATTGCTTCACATGCGTTGTGCCACACATATATTAAATCTTGTGGTGAATGATGGCTTAGACATAATAGGATTTGTCATGGGTAAAATTCGAGATAGTGTAGCATTTTGGACGTCCACTCAAAGTAGCGAGGAAAAATTTGAGGAGGTTGCCCGACAATTAAAAATTCCATGTGGATTGCAAAACAAGGTGGAACTCCACTTATTTGATGCTCGAGATAGCCATTTGTTATAAGGATGTGTTTCCACGTTTGAAATAACGAGAGAGACATTATACATCTTTACCTACGGAGCATGACTGGAGCTTGGCCAAAGATATATGTGGACGATTGAAACTATTTTTTTCCATCACTGAAGTGTTTTCTGGTACTAAATTTCCAACAACAAAGTACTTATTTCCTAAAGTTTGTGAGATTAAATTGGCATTATGTAGTTGGTGTAGCTCTCCAAATGAGGTGATTAAAATGATGGCAATTAGTATATTCGGAAAATTTGATAATTATTGGAGGGAGTGTCATTTGGTTACTGGCATAGCAATTGTTTTGGATCCTAGGTACAAAATGAAGTTTTTAGAACATGTTCTTCCAAAAATTTATGGCGAGGAGTGTGATACACATATTGAGAGTGTACGGACGTCATGTTATGACTTACTAAATGAGTATCGATGTAAGGTGAATGTGAGGACCGAGATACCAAATGAGAGTGAGGTAAATGGTGTTACAACGGTTAGTTGTTCGGAAATCGTTAGTAAGGAGTGAAATGTTGACATTTTTTCAGAATATGACCAACTTGTTAGTGGTTGAATGAGGTGCACACAAGATTGGTTATGGAATGATATTCAAGGTATATTTGTTTAAAATAAATTTCTTTACTAATATGTAGGAATTTTTCCTTAATTGAATGTTTATTTTTTTGTAATTTTTGTAGACGATCCTTCTACTGCGGATTCGAGTCCTACAGTTTGTGATGAGGAGTTCGATCCCATGGAAGTTTAATGAAGAGGTAATGCAAATAAAAAATCTATTATGATTTGTGTTTTTTAAATTCATACTTTAAATTCTCTTTAACTTCTTAATATGTTTTAAATTTTTATTCAGGTTTAAGTTGATGATGATGAAGATGATAGTTGAAATGTTTGAGACTTATGTAACATTTGCTATATTCGGGAATTTTGAGACTTGTGTTATTTGAAATTTATTTTGTGGTAGTCGATGTTATTTCGGACTTATTTTGTAATCGTTGAATTTGATGTTATTTAGGACTTTTGCAATTGTTGAAGTTTATGTTATTTAGGACTTTTTTGTAATAGTTGAATTTGATATTGTTCGAGACTTTGTAGTTTAGCATTTTAAATTGTGTTATTTGAGACATTTTAATTATTTTGAGACTTTTAAAGTTGATGTTCAAGTTTTAGACTTAAAAATTTATGTTGATGATTTTATAATTAAATCTGTTTTTTTTAAATAAATTAAATTTCGGGTTTTAACATGCGGGGCGGGTTCTGACCCGTTTAATTAATGCGGGGAGGGAACAGGTTTGAAGAGGTTATTATTAAACGGGTTCGGTATTTAAAATCATAACCCTTCACGGGGCGAGGCAAAAAAAATCGACGTTTGAACAACCCACCCCATACCCGACCCGTTGCCATCCCTAAACTGACAATCCTTGTATTTATGATCAAACTCCGTTGAGTCTTTCTCCATCATAGGCCAGTAATAACCCAAGGTCATGAGTTAATCATAAAGTTTGGCTCTTCCAATGTGTCCTGGCTCATGAGCCCATTTCAGTACCTTTTCAGCTTTTTCCCCCCGATGCACCTTAAAGGCCTGTTATGATAGCCTCGTCGGTACAACTGCCCTTCTTGGACATAATATCTGGGTTCTCACCTCTTTAGCTTCGTAGAATCATCCTTGTCTTTTGGCATTACTCCATCCACCAATATATCCATATATGGTTTCCTCTAGTCCCAAGGTTGATCGATGAAGTTACATTTTGTTGCCTGATAAAACAACCGACATTTCCCACAGTCCCTTTGTAGTACTGCAGCATCTTGCCTAATCAAAGGTCAGAAGTAACTTGTACGTTAGACCCTTATGTATAAGATAACCTCAGTGGTCTTGCAGTTGTCTTCACGTACTTCAATTAATTTTCTCTTGGCTTCTTTTGGGTCCACCCACTTAGATAGCCAGCCTCATTTATTCTTGTAGTATAAGTTGCCCCTAGTAATAAAATAATACGTGAGTTTAACTAAGCTCAGTAGGCCTTCACATGTATCCAACTGATTCCTTATATTTCCCCTCAAATCATCTCTATCATCTATGGGCACCATCTCCATTATGGTCGAGGGAGTTGTCCTCTTGGTGATTTAAATAATTGTTGACTCTCTATCAAAATCAATCTTTTGAGCAATAGTGGCATAAGCATCAACATGTCGATTCATCGTTCGAGGGTGCCTTTTGATTTTTACTACCTCGAATTGTCCAAGCAACCTTTATATAATCGTTCGATACGGTGCCAAGCTCATGTGCATTAAAGCGAACTCTCCCGTCACCTATTTAACCACCAAGTTCGAGTCCGCTTTTATTGTGAGGACCTGGATGCCCCTTCCAAGGGCCTCGAGCAGTATCAATACCGGCACTTTATACTCAGCTTAATTGTTCGAACACTTAAAATCCAATTTGAAAGACAGTCAAATTTGTTCCCTATTCTTTCTCAAAATGACGCCTGCTCCCCCCTTATTTTCAATCGAAGAGCCATCAAATTCCATACTCCATTCGTCCGGGCTGGTTGCTACAAAGTTGGATTGGAGATCATCATCCGGAAGCTCCTCTACGGGTGGCTCGAATGTATCAGAAGGAAAGATAGCTATCAGGTCTGCATAAGCTTGTCTTTTGATAGCTCGAGGAATAATGCATTTTAGATCATACTCTGAGAGGATTAAGAACCATGGGGTTGCCCTGCCTATTAGTACAGTTCTAGCAGGCAAAAACTTTATAGTGTCACACATAGTTATAATGTGGACTGTGAATGAGAGTAAGTAATGCCTAAGTTTCTGTGCTATAAATACAAGGGATAAATAGTGCCTCTCGATGCTAGTGTATCTAGCCTCTGACCCATGTATAATCCTACTCAAGTAATAAACATATTTTTTATACCGTTCATCTATTGGGCCAATAACGCCCCAATAGATCGTTCAATAGATGCAAGATATAGCATACAGAAATACTTGCCTTCGGGGAATCATCGTCTGAGGGGATATGAGGAACGTTTTCATCTTGTCTATAACGTCTTGGTGTGTCTGTTCCCATGCGAACTTGGATCCTTTTCTCATTAACTCCATTAACGGACGTGTCACTTTAGTCAGCCCTGGCACAAACCTCCTCAAGTAGGAGACTTTCCCCAGGAAGTTCTCCAACTCCCTCGCTGATTTTAGCCTTGGCATATTATGAATGGCCCGTTATTTATCTAAGTCCACCTGAATGCCTTGACGGTTCACCACGAACCCGAGGAACTTCCCACTTGTCACCCCAAATGCACATTTGAGAGGGTTCAGTTTCAACTTATACTTTTTACATCGGGTGAACACCTTTTTAATATCATCCAAGTGAGTAGCCTCCTTTTTGGATTTTATTATAAGGTCATCGACGTAAAATTCCACGATCTTGTGAAAGAGGTCGTGGAAAATGGCCATTATGGTTCTCTGGTAGGTGGCTCCTGCATTCTTCAAACCAAATGATATAATTGTGTACATGAATTTACTCAAAGGCATTCTAAAAGCAGTCTTCTCGGCAACAACTGAGTCCATATTGATTTGGTTATATCCCACATAACTGTCCATAAAGATGTACATCTCGTGTCCTAAAGTTGTATCGATTAGGTTATCAATGGAAGGCAACGAGAACTCATCTTTTGGGCACGCTCGATTCAGGTCCCATAAATCCACAAAGATCCAGATCTGGATCTTGTATTTTTTCCCACAGGCATAATGTTAGACCGACAAATTGGGTGCTGGATAGGGATAATAAAGTCGGTTGTAATCATCCTTTAAACTTCTTCTTTGATCTTCAAATCTAATTCCACCTTATACGTTCGAGTATCCTCTATCACGAGGACGACCGATGACAAAACGTTCAACTTGTGGCAGCTCACCTCCTTGTCAATCCCAAGCAACTCAGTATATTTCCACGTGAAAACATCTTTGAACTCGTGGAGCAGCTTGATCAAATTCTCTTGAGGTGCCCCTTTTATGTTCTTTGAGATAAAGGTAGGGCTAGGGTCATTGCCCTCCTTAACCCAAGTCTATCTTCTCTAACTCTTGAATATGCGTCCTGGGTCTGTCCTTCATGCACTCAGGCTCCTCTTCTATATCTTTTATAAATACTTGTATGTCCTAGTTGTCAATCACCAAACATTGCCCCTGGTTGTCTATCAAAAAGCGTTCATAAATTGGGTCAGCCTCATCATCTAGACCTTCGGCTGCCTGCTCACACCTTCATAACTTATAAATGATTCTACCGTTAGACAAAACCACTCTCTTGCACTATGAGGCCTCTTTCGATAATTTTCTTCCAACTCTCTCGATTGGATTAATGCGTGGCATTATTCGATTACACAGCTGTCTTGACAAACTGGGGGGGGGGCTTACTACCTCCTGGTCATGCTCATCTTCGTAGGTTACCACTGGTCGAGCAGGTATACGCACCTTCTCCCGAGTGCTTGGGATCTTTATTCTTCTAGTATATTTTGTCACCACCGTGGCTTCCTTGGACAGCTCGATATAAAAGCTAGCGTTCAAAAAGTGCACTTTTTCCTTCACGAAAGTCTTCTTGGATGCTCGAATCACCACATCTTTTCCCTTTATGTTTGCCTTGGCACATTAGTGATAAGTGGAGGGCACTAACCCATGGTTGTGCATCCAAACTCTTCCTACTAGCAGCTAATATGATAACTCACAATCCATAATATGGAATTTAATATGGGAAGTAATATTCCTCATTATGATACCCACGCTAACGTATCCCACAAATTTAGATGACTGATTATTGCACCCGAGATTACCAACGAGTGCGGTACTATTCTTATTTCAGACAGGCCAGTAGCATAAAAAGATATGATGGACATTATCTTAATGAATGACACTCCATCCAATAACACACGAGAGAAAACATAATCATTCACGGATGTTGTAACATAAAGGGGTTTGCTATGAGGAAACCTGGTCAATCTATCTCCTTCTGAAAATGTGACTTCAGAAAGATACCTCATCACAAGCTTTGCAATGGGCCCCTTTTATTTCAGGTGTGGCACCATGTTTTTCTTAGCAATCTCTAGGATGGCTCGAGTGACCTACAGTCGTGAGTGCTCGGGGAGCCTAACCTAGTCGAAGAACCAACTCAACTTCTACGATCACATAACTACTGCGCATTCAACCCAAGGGTCCATTTGTTCTTCTTTAACTTCATAAACTTCCTCTATGTCTCTGTAAGCAACCTTATCGTAGGTTATTATTGCGTTTACTAGATTTAGGGAATAGGCTCCCATCTATCTACTCAGACTCTTGACTGGGTCATCTTCTTCTTCTTCGTCTGACTTATCCTCCAACTGTAGCTGAGCCAGCTCGAAGGCGCATTCTTCCAAAGACTCCTCAAAATATTTCTCAAGGAGCCACTGATCCCTCAGCAATTGTTCATCCTCTACGTCAAAAGCACTGGCCATTTGGTCCTCATGAGCTGATAGAGGATTGTCGTTTATATTACCTTGGGGTAATTCAATGTCTCCTTTCTTCACATGGTGATCGATCAACCGTCTCAGTGAGAAACATACCTTGGTCGGGTGGTTCAGTTTATTATAAAGTGCACAATAATTCATCTTCTCTTTGTCTTCTCGAGAGAGTTGTGCTGTACTGACGTTGATCGGCCTACAAACTTTATCTCGAACCATGAGATCATATAGGTTTAGAGCTTGCTCCACCATGCAAGGTAGCTCGGAAGGATCCTATTTTCCTTTAAATATTCTCTCGTTTCCTCTACCTCTTTTTCCTTGACCACCACCACCTTTTCCCTTCCTCTATCGTCTATATAATTTACCCTCAAGGGTATTACCCTCCCCAAGGTAACTGATGGTCTTAGCAATAAACTTGACACGACAGGTGTGGGTGGTGTGGGTTTTACCACTAGAGCAATATTCTTTCCGCTTTTAGGAATGCTGCGAACATACGCTCTCGTGTTTTGTTGATCAAGTGGAAGATATATATTCTGGCAACAACCTTTCTTCACAGACTTGTAAAAGCTTATCTTCTCATGTTTCTTCTCTCACATCTAGAGAGCTCTCGTAGAACCTCCTAATGTAGGCAATAACATCTTCTCCCGGATTTTGTTTCTCGCACGCCAGTTGCGTGAGTGTAAACTCATCCTCAGCCAAAAAGAACTTTTGTACAAACAAAACATGCATTGGATTACCGTTCTACCCTCCCGTTCTCTAATTCTTAGCTTTACCTTCGCATTGGAGATTGTCCTTATCGTTGACATACTACTTATATTCCAACATTTTATCATTGTTAGAATGACATATGGCTTCATCCCACTCAATAAAATATCTTTAAAGACGTTTCTCTCCTCTACGGTAAGACACATGACGTATGGATGCCCAATTAATGTTCCGGGGAATTGGTGGTTGTGAACTCCACTTACAACCTGTAACATCCATCTCCCACTGTTAAATGGAATGCCCTTCAACGAAAATGGGCAATTTCACTGTTTAGTCACCCTGTCTTTCTTCATATTCTTTTAATACCGAGTTCTTGATTCATTCTCATACTTCTTCATATGATGGTCCTGGTACTTACTTCCCCTCTCACAACTCAAATGTAAACGTTCCTTTTAAGTCGCCGAAGGTGCGTCGAACTTGGTGATTATAATTACTGTTCTAACCGATCGCGCTTGCTCTTGAGCCCAGCCGACCAACGCTTGATGGGTAGGATATACCAAATAATATAAACATCAATTAGTCAATACATTCTAATATACAAGTTTAACACCACGAATGAGTTTAATACATTTAAAATAGTTCTAAAGGTTGAGTGTAATAAAAATACCTGGTCGGTCTAGAAATTTACGCTAACATTGACTCTCAAAAGAACCATCATCGCATTTGTTCTCATCGTCAATATTGACTAATGCATCATCAAATAATATGAAGTTGAAATCCATGAAAGCATCTTATATAAGTAAAATCACGTTTGAGTGATGAGATATATTTAAAAAAATGCAGCTAAAAAATGTAACTCAATGATTCGGTCTAAACATAACAAAATTATAACACTACTTCATGGTCATTATAGTGAATATGAACACTGAGACACGGTATAAACACCCTGAATGAAGTTCTAGTCCAGCAAAAAAAAATTATTCTCCATTCGGCATCATCATGATGAAAATTGACCTCTTCGTCGACATAGTGATCCCGAATCACAGTGTTCTTATTCGTTAGCATCGCACCGAACAAACTATCTATTTATAGGAGTGAAGTTTGCCGTGGTTTGGGATGTTTCGAAGGATATATAAATGTATACTCATGACAACACCCCCAAAACAAACATTGCCTTTCAAAAAATTAAACTGATAGTGTTTCGATAGGATCACTGAGAAATATATCATCTTACTCGGCGCCCCAACACCGAACCACTGTAAGTTTATTAACTTATGTTTAATTTTTTCTAGCGTTAAAAACACATACAAAAACTTTTTGGGGCAATAAAACTTACCTTAAACATATTATTCGACGTAGTTTCATTTGTTTTAGTGGTGCCACACCCATTATTAACACCTTATATTGATTGTTGTAACTTCAATATGATAACTTTTATGACTTCAAACCCTAGTTATTATGTTATTAGTGAAATTTGACGTTAATGGTAACTTGTTGGTGTGATAATGGTTGAGAGCGACTTAATTAGAGAGATAATAGTTTGGGAGAGAAAGTGAAAATGTACACAAAATTGAGGTGCTAGCATGCAAACCCCGCAATGCGGGGTCATTTTTTTAATGAAATTGTGAAAATATACACTAAAAATTCCCCCAAAAAAAGTTTTTCGAAATCATTAAAAAAAATTATTAACCTTAAATGACAAATGAGGTAAAAACATCATCAAGTGAGGCAACAACTCAAAAATTCCAAAAAAAAGAAACTCCACCAATCTTAGCATCAGAGAAATCTCTCTAAACCTTTTCTATTTTTTTTTTAATAAAAATGTACTATAAGCACCTTCCAAACATGAGACTAATAATCATATTATTATAGCAATAATTATATTACCCAAAAAATAAAATAGTGTAAAAGTTAAAATTGTAATTTTATGCTAAAAAAGAGCAAGAGTAAAAAACACAATATTTCAAAACTTTTGAAATAAAAATTGCATAAGTTTAAGGAAACGCTAGCCTAAAAACCATGGAAGAAACTTGTAATTTACAAATATTAAAGAAAAAATTATTTAGAGACAGTGCTCGGATCTCCGACAAAACTTTCAACCTGCAAAAACATCCCAAATTAGCCAAATGAAAGTTCGGTAAATACGCATATATATCACCATGTCTCATAAATTTTCAGCGCATAAGGTACCAATATTAGATTGTATGTTCGCTTATGACAATATGTAAACCACGAAGAAACACAGACAAAAAAATTTATCAATCTCGACTCATTATTCTAACATAACCTCACGATTAGTGTTGAGGGACTGACTCTAACTTTCCAATTTCTAGATGATAGTCGTGAAATAATATATCTAACATAAATTCACTGAACTAAAATATTATAATTTAGTCTTAGATTATGTTTCTTAACGCAAATATCTTGGATAAAGTACACGATTTATGTTTTTTATTCTAATAAAATCATTAAATTAAAACATAATATTTTTGAATAAGAGATTAAAGACAAAAAGATGTTTTTGAATTAAAACAAATCAGATCAAATTAAAAGATCATATCTTGTTGCATTATGCGTGTCCATAAAATGCAGCATGTTGCAGATATCAATGTCTACGAATAAAGTTCAGAATCTGTCAAAAAATTTGATAGATTAAATATAGATATGTAGTAAGTCAACTGTCTATAGATTCTAGATATATCCATACTCCAAATATAAATATTTTCTAATCAAATTATATTTCTATAAAATATGTTCTGCCATAATTCATGATAAACTGGTATGGAGTCTTATTCATCTTGTATATTGGAGCTTTCTAAATCTTCACCAAATTAAACTGAGCACTCATTTCCTTCCCTGTAATTAAAAAAAGAATGAACATTTGAAAAATAAACATTGACTACCACAATTGAAACTCCACACAAAAATCATTGTGCCATTTGTGCATTTACCTTTTGAAAATTTAGAAGCAAGTTGCCAACACTCCATTGAATACAAATAAAAAAATGCAGATAAGTGATTAAAATAAAGTGAGATGAATTATTACGCAATTGATGGTGTAAATTACAAATAATAATTTTTTGTACCAGAATCAAAATTTAAGTGAGGTGACTAATTACACAATTGATGGTGTAAATTACATATTACAAATTTTTTCACCAACGCTTTTTTCACGTCAAGAACAAAAAAAAAAGCAATTCAAAAACTATAAAATTTGATTAATAAATAAATAACATTACAAAAACTGGAAAGATAAAAATTATTCATTTACAGTCTTAAGTGATCGGGGATATGGCATTAAAAAAAATAAAAAATAACAACTAATAAATGATCTACACATCCATGAAAGTCGTAGGTTTATATTCAATGTTATGGTTTTAGATGTGAGAGAATAAGAGATTTTTGGGGGGTAAGGAGGGGCTTTTAGCAAAAACAAAGCTAGGAGGTTTTGGTAAGGATTAAGCGGGTATTGGAGGACCAAGAATGTTAAGGAACTAAATTGAAATGAAGAATCAAATTCAGTGACCAATGTGATTAAAAGGAAATGAGGAAGAGGGAAAGTTAAGGAAGCTCAAAAGCCTAGTTTTTTTTTGTTTTTTTTTTATTTCAATGTAATTATAATTTACTTTCAATTCTCTGTTTGTCGTTAGTTTTGACAACAATGTGAGAAACCAAAATGAGTAAACAGAATGTAAACTCTTCTCTATTAACCTTCCATCCTATGAAGGGAATATAATCATCATATCAAAATTTGAGTGAGTAAATGCAATGTAATCATTCGTCTCTAAAATTTCCATTCTACAACGAGGCCTGTAATCAATATATCAAAATTTTGTGACCATAACCATTGCTAGCACAATTTACCTCCATAAAAAAATGATCACATACAAAGCATTATTGATGCTCATTTCCCTCGAAGTTTGCAGTAGGCGTACAAGCAGGATCCAGAAAAACCAAGAGATTGAACTGCGATATTCACCAAATCAAATGGAAGCACGCCAAACAATATTCAACCAAGTTCGATTGTAAAGAGGTCCTTTAAATTGCCACTGATTGTCTGCATGAGCGCTGAATTTAGTGTGGTATTTAAAAAGATAGTATAATTCAATAAGAAAGGCATAAGACATGATAAACGCATAAAGCATATGGAGAACAAATGAAAGAAAAATTATGATTTATAGATCACCTCTGATAGATGTTTAGAGTAGCAAGATTGGTGTGCATATTATTCCATTGCACCATATGAGGCCAAAGTTATTAAGCCCACTTGATTTTCCAACTCGAGCTATAGAAGCGAGATATATTGTTATTCAGTCATTTAATGTAAAAACTACTGCATAGCCATAAGAGTCAAATGATAGGTCCCGAGCTCCGACAATGAATGCACCGAATATGATTATTCCTACACTGATAACCATTGGGAGTCTGTGAATGTTTCTGCCCGGCAAAAAGATATTCCAAAAGCATTGTAAAAGCCAAAGTTGTCCATGTGAGGGTGCCTTTATACTTAGTGCAATGGTAAATAAAGTAACAGAGGAAATTAATGCATTAGCTATTGAAATGTTTAATTATGAATGTGGACAGTTGTTATGTTAACGAAAAAATCTTTGAAAGATGAATAACATTAAATGAAGAAGAGTCTGAAAGTTTATTAAGAAAGAGAAATTATATAAATGAGTAGTCCTGACCAACTTACACACACTTCAATTAATCCCCATTCACGATTCGTGACTTTCACTGACCAAGCATTATTTTAACTGAACTAGAGATCAAACTGGGGACTAAACTCAATCCACTCCTAAAATTATTTCATTAAGGCCTCGTTTGATACGCCGTATAAGGGGTATGGATCGGATAGGATAAGAGTCGGATTGGATAGGATATGGATGGACCGTATAAGGCTTATTCCAATACTGCGTTTGGAACAGTTCCGAATAAGAAGACGGGATCGGATATAATAATACAGTCATGTGTTTGAAATTATCCAGATGGGATTAATTTATCTCCAATTTTCCAAAAAAACCCTTCTTTTGTATTTAATAATCAAAAAATACAAAAATATATTGTTATAACATATTTTAACTTAATATCATAATATTCAATTCCACGTGGGATGTTAAAAAAATAATATTATGAGATGAAAATATGTATGTGCAAGTTGCATGAGTTTTTTTTATAACTTAATAAGAATAGAGTAGTAATTTTTAATCAAATTTTGGCACCGTATAATTTTATACGACCTGAGAGGTGGAATTTTTTTATCCCACTCCTTGTGGGATAAGGAGCTCACTTTGGATAACTTATCCCATCTCATATCCCATCCTAAATTATACCAAACATTAGATAGAATAATTTTATTCAACACAAACCTCTTATACGACGCATCAAACGAACCCTAAGGCCTCGTTTGATACGCCGTATAAGGGGTCTGGATAGGATAGGATAAGAGTCGGATTGGATAGGATAAGGATGGACCGTATAAGGCTTATTCCAATACTGCGTTTGGAACAGTTCCGAATAAGAAGACTGGATGGAATATAATAATATAGTCATGTGTTTGAAATGCTTCGGATATGATTAATTTGTCTCCAATTTTCCAAAAATACCCTTCTTTTGTATTTAATAATAAAAAAATATATTGTTATCACATATTTTAACTCAATAACATAATATTTAATTCCACGTGGGATGTTAAAAAAATAATATTATGAGATGAAAATATGTATTTGTATTTGTATTTATAATTTGTACACACGCAATCACTAGTAATCACTTACGCGCATACAAAAACCATGTGTACATAAATTAGCCGCCATAAATAATGAGATAGTAAAACTGGTTGCTTACTATCTTCTCTTTCGATTCAAAACAAATCAGTTGCAGAAAATTACTTGAAGTCATAACTGAATAACATCGATTTACCCAAAATAGTCGCCGGAAACATACAGAAACAAATAAATTAAATTGTACACAACTTTCAACTTGTCTAGCATATGGGTTAATAATACATTAAAAAAAATATATGTAACAAAATATTAGCGGTGAATTAACAACACATAACTTTCAACTTGTCTAGTAGGTGAGTTAACATAATATTTCCATCGATTTAAACCAAAATAGTAGTTCATGGTAAAACAACATGTAAGGACACAAATTTCCAATTGAGTCCATATATTGTTTTGGCTCAATTCCGGACAAAAACATTTATTCATAGGTTAGTGATTTATTGTAATACTCTCAAGCCTATGAAGTGTGTGTTGAAGACGTAGCGGCAAAGAATATAAAGCTTCATCAAAATGCCGGTTTGCGTGCCTCGTTTCTACGTCATCATCTAAGGTTCCATGCTCCCAAGGTATGAATGTAATTATATTTATATAGGAGCTTGGAACAATATTTATTGGGTGTTAGGTTTAATAAAAAACCATGTTTTACTTTCAGAATAATTTAATTGGAACTTTAATTAACGTATATAAAGTTCCTGGGCCAAAATAGAATTTTAGAAAAATTTCTGGAAGTCGTTCGAAAGCTCGTTCGAACGAGTTTTTCGTTCTAACGAGGTTTCGTTCGAACGAGTTTGCCAACGACCCTAAACTGGTCAGTCGTTCGATATATCGTTCGAACGAGTTTGGTCGTTCTAACGAGATATCTAACGAGTTTCTAACGAGCCCAGTCTGGTCGCTTGTTAGAAGTCTCGTTCGAACGAGAGTCAAGTTCGTTCGAACGAGAATGCCAGGCGGGAACAGTTTTGAGCAGTTTTTGGCAGTTTTTACCCACTTTCCCCACTTGGTTTTTAACCAACTTTTTCAGACTTAATAATGTGCGGGAATGACATTTTCCAAATTATCTTTTCCATACCATACAAACTCCTAGAGAGTGTTTTGAGAGAAAATTTGTTTAAGGAAAAAGATCAAGTTTTGAGTGTTATTCTTTAATGAAAAATCCTACACACTAGTGTTTACACCCAATAGTTGTTTATCCAAGTTCTATATACATATCTTTACTTGGAGTTTTGGCACCGGTTTTTCTCTACCGAATTGAAAAAGAGACGTTTCGGGTTTCCTTTTACATCCCATCACAAAGAAGAAGAAGTTTGTTGCGGTTTTACTCAATTGGAGAAAGGCTCCAATCTTGGGTGGCGGTGACCATACAAAGCCCTATCGGTGGATTCCGAGACCGCGGTGGAGCTCCGTGGTTGTTCGCTAGGAAGAGGTTTCTACAAGAAGGAGCGACAAGGCTTGAGAGGGTTCGAGTCGAGGATGTAAGTCTTTTGTCTTGTATTTGTATAATTCCGTATCTAGTGGACTTGTGGCTAGGGCCGTCCGAGGTTTTTTCCCGTTTTGGGTTTTTCCTCGTACATCGCGGTGTAGTGTGACATTGTTTATTTTTATCTTGCACAAAATTTAGAACGCATGCTTTAGGTTTAATTCAAGATAAAATTCGGTTTAATTATCACACTATATTAAAATTGGACTTTAATTTAATATTGGGTAAAATTGTGTAATTCAAGTCACTTGCATTAATTTGGTTTGGCCTAACTTGGAAATATGAACAATCATAATTTAGGCAAATTCTAGGACTTGGATTTAATTGGACTTAATCGTTTAAGTGTAAATTAATTACTTAGTTTGTTTAAGTTAATTCTCACTTTATTTTTGTTTATGTTAAAATTGGAATTTTAGTATTTGAGTTGAACCATCACATCATTCAACGTTTACGCTTCCGCATATTTTTAAAAGGAAATTACAAGTTTGATTTTAATTGCAAAGAAGTTTTTTTAAAATCCGGGGACCCTCAAATTCCAACAAGTGGTATCAGAGCCAAAGCGATAAATTATTTCGTTAACGATCTTTTTAAATAATTTTTGGCTAAAATGAATTTTTCTCCATTTTCAAAATTTTCTATTTTCGATGGTTCAAACTACGCGTATTGGAAAGCGCGAATGAGATCGGCACTAAAATCTATCGACGAGAGAGTTTGGATGTCTGTTGTTACCGGGTACTCCCCACCAACTTACTTAGTTGAAAATGAACGAGTTATCAAACCCGCCGATAGATGGACTGAAAATGAGTTTAAACTTGCTAACTTTAATTCCCGAGGTTTAAATGCCTTATTTAGCGCTGTCGCACCGGATGAATTCCGACTTATTATGACGTGTGAAATCGCTAAAGAAGCTTGGGATATTTTATAATTAACTCATGAAGGAACTAGTGTCGTTAAAGCTTCAAAACTCCAAAACCTCACCACTCAATTTGAAACTATCAAAATGGATGAAAAAGAAACTTTTGATAAATTTTATGCTAGACTTTCTGATATTGTTAATTCATCTTTTAACTTGGGAGAGAAAATACCTGACAATCGTGTTGTAAAGAAAATTTTAAGGTCCCTACCCGATAGATTTATTCCTAAAGTGACCGTTTTAAATTCTTTACCCACTCTAGCCTCTACAAAATTAGAAGAGCTTGTAGGTGATTTACAAACCTATGAACTAGATATGTTTCCCTCTAAAACTGAAAATAAAATTGAAAAGGGTGTTGCTTTAAAAGCCCAAAAAGAGGTCAAACAAGTAGTAGAGAGCGATAGTGATAGTGACTCGGAAGATATGGCTTTGTTTGCTCGTAAATTTAGAAAATTTCTTAAATTTAACAAAGATAAATTTAAAAATGATTTTAAGAAATTTGATACTTCTAAACATGATAAAAGCGAGAAGATTTCTAAAGCCGAGAAGATCCCTAAACCTAGCAATGACAATTTAGATAGGGACGAGTCTGATAAGTGTTTTGGTTGTGAAGGTTATGGCCATAGGGCTTATGAGTGCCCCACTAAACTAAGGAAAGATGGTAAGCGACCCATTTCATATAATGCAACCCTTAGTGATAGTGATAAGGAAGAAAAGCCAGATTCCCCCATTAAGAAAAATTTTGTGGCTTTTATGGCAAGTCATGTGAGTGATAATGAGAACTCATCGATTGATGACACGATAGCACATGCCACTTCCAAGGTCATTGCTCATGAATCCCTTGTTTTTAACGATAGTGCGAGTGGAGAAGAAAGAGAGAGTGAAAATGAAGAAGAGGTTGATGAGAGTGAACTTCAAAATGCTTTTCATGAATTATATAAAGAATCTATGAAATTGAAAAGAGCTAATTTGAAGTTAGAAGCGAGTTTAAGAGAGAGTGTCAAGGTCATTGATGAAAATGTTTTAATAGAAGACCTTAGGACACATGTGAGGACTCTTCAAGAGAAGCTTGAATATGTAGAAGGAGAAAGAGATAGCCTTAGGGGTTTAATGGAATCCTTGAAAAAGGAGCTTCTTGCTTTTGAAGAGAGAAATGTTTTACTAGAATCTAACATTTTAGAATTGGAAATTAAATTAAAAGATTCTAGTAATGCCAAATTTGATTTGGAATGTCGTTCACAAAAACTAGATAAAATGTTAGGAACGGTCCAAATTAAAAATGACACATGTGGTTTAGGCTTCAATACTTGTAATGAATTTACTCATAATGCCCAAACCAATGTTTTAGGAGAATCTACTAGGAATACATTTAAAGATCACTCCTTAAGTAAATCTTTTCGACATATTCTCTCTTGTACACATTGTGGTCGAAAAGGTCATCTTAGGAAATTTTATTTTGATCTTAAACGAATTCCTAGAAAATCCCAACGCAATGCATCAAATGTTTTTAATATTCCTATACCCCAAGATTATCATTCTTCATTAATTTGGGTTAGGAAATCCGACTTGGTTGCCTTGCAAAATAGGGTTGTTGATTCTCATTTACTTTCACATGCTTCCTCCCCTGCTCAATCTAAAGGATGAATGTGTTAGTGTTTGCATACTTTAGCGTTTTTACTTTATGTTATATTCACATGCTAAATGTATGCTTGTTTTAGTCATTTTCTAGTCATTGCCTTAGTTCATATCCCATGCTAGAAATTATGATTGTTGTTTATCTTTTGTATTATATTTCTTTCATATTGTTTGCTTTAAATGAAAAATACAAAAAGATTTTTGGTTTATCATTTGAATTTTATCTCTTGATAATTTAAGCTTAATGAAAGATTCAAATGATTTTTCTTTATCCTTTTGAGTATATATATTTAATTTTTTGGATAAAAATGTTAAAAACTCAAAAAGATTTTATTTTGTGTGTATTTTTGTTTGACACACTTTATGTGGCATATACTTGTGTTTGAATCCCATCTTTTACGCTCCCACGTGGCTAGAACTTTTGGTTTAGATTTTCAATCCTTAAAATGTTCTTTACCATGCTTTATATGGAGTAGTTGGATTTTGTGTTGTTTAAATGGATTCTATTTTTATATGCCTCTTTTCACACATGCACGAGCTCTTTTGAAATCTTAATGTCACATGATATATTTGAGCTTTTTGAGGTGTTCTCCTACCAATCTAGTCATCTACATATCTATGACCTAGGAGGACTAGTGCATGTCAAAATCCGTTGCATGTGAGATTTGTGTGAAAAATGAAAACATGATAAATTAATATATGCACGGGGAAGGGCTCCGAAAGGATGAATTAAATCCTTTGCGATAGTAAGCCACCGTTGATTGGATCTAAAAGAAATACGTGATCCAAAGGCCTAAAAACAGAATATTTGGCATTAAACAGAAAGCAATTGCCAAGGCCTATGTTTGTTTGATATATTCATTCAAAAACAAAAGAATATATATGCTCATTGAGGGAGAATTGGATGGTATATCAACGGTTTGCACAATGTCCGTTTATCCTAGTTGTCTTTAATGTCATGACTCTATTTGGTTTGTAGAATCATCATCATGCTAGGCTTGTATGCATTGTGTATGTTTGTTCATTGAGTTCAATCTTTATATTGTCACATGAGGTTATATTTAACTGTGATGAAGTTTGCAATCAAATGAGAACTCCGTGAACGTTTCTTAAGTGTTTGGGTCTAAATTTAATTGTTGCTAGTACACACCCCTACACTTCCGTTTCCATATGACATATTTTTGCCATACGAGTGTGCAAACTTATTGTATTCTGTGTCATGTGTGTGTTTATATCTATCTATATATGCACGTACTTATTGGTATATTTATAGTATATATATATATATGATATTTGTTTATCTTTGCCTTGCTTTTATTGCCCATATGCTTTCATGTACCACTTTAAGCTTCAACATGCTGTTTATTAGTTCTTTATCCTTTGCCTATTCCTGAACAAAAAGGGGGAGAATGATGATAGGGGGAGAAATGGTATCTAATCCTATTATTATCGTATCTTTGTTTGGGGGTGATTTATCTTAGGGGGAGACGTCTTTCTAAGTAGGTCATGTGCTTGATAAAGGGGAGAATTATTTTAGGGGGAGTAATTATTTAATTGCATCTAGTATTGTGATATTCCCTATGCATTTGATGAGTTTGCTTAAGTGTGCAGGTATTCTACTAAAGCGGCTTCTTTAAAAGGCAAAGATTTTAATCCTTGGGTTGAGTCAAGTTTGGGCGGGTTATGTTTTGAGTCTAGTGAGCTTGACGGCCCTTTAGGATTTTTGTTTTGTTTTTTGTCCCGGAATAGCCAAAGGGAGAGATTTGTAAGGACACAAATTTCCAATTGAGTCCATACATTGTTTTGGCTCAATTCCGGACAAAAATATTTATTCATAGGTTAGTGATTTATTGTAATACTCTCAAGCCTATGAAGTGTGTGTTGAAGACGTAGCGGCAAAGAATATAAAGCTTCATCAAAATGCCGGTTTGCGTGCCTCGTTTCTACGTCATCATCTAAGGTTCCATGCTCCCAAGGTATGAATGTAATTATATTTATATAGGAGCTTGGAACAATATTTATTGGGTGTTATGTTTAATAAAAAACCATGTTTTACTTTCAGAATAATTTAATTGGAACTTTAATTAACGTATATAAAGTTCCTGGGCCAAAATAGAATTTTAGAAAAATTTCTGGAAGTCGTTCGAAAGCTCGTTCGAACGAGTTTTTCGTTCTAACGAGGTTTCGTTCGAACGAGTTTGCCAACGACCCTAAACTGGTCAGTCGTTCGATATATCGTTCGAACGAGTTTGGTCTTTCTAACGAGATATCTAACGAGTTTCTAATGAGCCCAGTCTGGTCGCTCGTTAGAAGTCTCGTTCGAACGAGAGTCAAGTTCGTTCGAACGAGAATGCCAGGCGGGAACAGTTTTGAGCAGTTTTTGGCAGTTTTTACCCACTTTCCCCACTTGGTTTTTAACCAACTTTTTCAGACTTAATAATGTGCGGGAATGACATTTTCCAAATTATCTTTTTCATACCATACAAACTCCTAAAGAGTGTTTTGAGAGAAAATTTGTTTAAGGAAAAAGATCAAGTTTTGAGTGTTATTCTTTAATGAAAAATCCTACACACTCTAGTGTTTACACCCAATAGTTGTTTATCCAAGTTCTATATACATATCTTTACTTGGAGTTTTGGCACCGGTTTTTCTCTACCGAATTGAAAAAGAGACGTTTCGGGTTTCCTTTTACATCCCATCACAAAGAAGAAGAAGTTTGTTGCGGTTTTACTCAATTGGAGAAAGGCTCCAATCTTGGGTGACGGTGACCATACAAAGCCCTATCGGTGGATTCCGAGACCGCGGTGGAGCTCCGTGGTTGTTCGCTAGGAAGAGGTTTCTACAAGAAGTAGCGACAAGGCTTGAGAGGGTTCGAGTCGAGGATGTAAGTCTTTTGTCTTGTATTTGTATAATTCCGTATCTAGTGGACTTGTGGCTAGGGCCGTCCGAGGTTTTTTCCCGTTTTGGGTTTTTCCTCGTACATCGCGGCGTAGTGTGACATTGTTTATTTTTATCTTGCACAAAATTTAGAACGCATGCTTTAGGTTTAATTCAAGATAAAATTCGATTTAATTATCACACTATATTAAAATTGGACTTTAATTTAATATTGGGTAAAATTGTGTAATTCAAGTCACTTGCATTAATTTGGTTTGGCCTAACTTGGAAATATGAACAATCATAATTTAGGCAAATTCTAGGACTTGGATTTAATTGGACTTAATCGTTTAAGTGTAAATTAATTACTTAGTTTGTTTAAGTTAATTCTCACTTTATTTTTGTTTATGTTAAAATTGGAATTTTAGTATTTGAGTTGAACCATCACATCATTCAACGTTTACGCTTCCGCATATTTTTAAAAGGAAATTACAAGTTTGATTTTAATTGCAAAGAAGTTTTTTTAAAATCCGGGGACCCTCAAATTCCAACACAACAAATAGAAAAAAACAGAAAGAAAAAAAATGAGGAGGTTACCTACCGTGATGAAAAATATGAATGGAGAGTTATGTGAATCAAAGGGATCGCCGGCTGCTATCTAATACTTGAGATAGTGCAAGTTGCGTGAGTTTTTTTTATAACTTAATAAGGGTAGAGTAGTAATTTTTAATCAAATTTTGACACCGTATAATTTTATACGACCTTAGAGGTGAGATTTTTTTATCCCACTCCTTATGGGATAAGGAGCTCACTTTGGATAACTTATTCCATCTCATATCCCATCCTAAATTACATCAAATATTAAATTAAATAATTTTATCCAATACGAATCTTTTATACGGGAAATCAAACGAGCGCTAAGAGTCTTATACCACTTGGCAATAACCGTTATTACGTAAAATAGATACGGTGTTCCTTTGTAAAATTACGTTTAAAAAGTCTTTGTCGTACACCATTTTTTTAATATTATAATTTATGAATTGCGCGTGGAATAATCCCAACCCAACCGGCAAAACCGCCGTGATATTCACAGAACATAACATACCCACTTTACAGAATTGGAGATTCCCTCGGAGTCGTGTTGGTTGAAAATGGAGGACACAGGCAATGCGGAGGCGAACGGGAATATTTCGGGTCGTTCGGGTGTGATATTTTTGGGGACAGGTTGTTCGAGCGCCGTCCCCAATGCCATATGCCTCATCCGCCCCTCAGATCCTCCTTGCCAAGTCTGTTCTCAATCTTTATTCATCGCCCCCGAAAATAACCCTAACTACAGGTACTTTTTTTTACTCACCCCATCCTTCCTTCCTAATCTAATAATAGACTCTTACATTCTCATTTGTTATGCATGTGTAGGTGCAATACATCTCTTCTCATTGATTATTGTCCGAATGACGGTGAACATAAATATATATTGATTGACGTTGGAAAGACATTTAGGGAGCAAGTACTTCGCTGGTTCACTTTCCATAATATTCCTCGGGTTGATTCTGTGAGTTTACTTCTCAAGTAAAACGATCTTTTGAGCACCTTCATTACATTAGATCGTGTCTCTTCATCCAATCTAACACTCATTAACTCACTCGCTTGTCCTCTTCATTTGCCAATTGACTCTCATAATGGATCTTGGAAATTAACTTTATTCTATTTTGCCTTCATAGGCAAATATGTTAATTCATCTCTTTCTTGAGGTTTTAACTTCCATCTTTTTCATCTTGAATAATTAATTGTTTTTAGTTTTGAACTCTCTTGTATGTCACAAACTTAAGTTTTTATCAACACCAATATGCTGGTCTTGTTGCCCTAATTTGATCCCATATAGACTTTAATCATCATGAACTTTGTTATCTTTAGATGGTCCCAAAAGATCAAATGCCAAGGGCTATATCTCGCATGAATTCAGCATTGACCAGTTCCACATCCCCTTGAGCTTCGATACAGTTTGAACTAACTTAAAAAGGTTGGGGATCTGCATTAACTTATTCTGCTTGACTATCTGGGTTGAGTTTCTACAGTTTCTCCAAGTCTTCTCCTTGGCTAGTCTCTCCCTTTTCAGTTTCTATCGTTTGTTGATCGAACTTTGCTTGAAAGAACTTGGGAAGGGTAATGCGCCATCACAGGTACTTGCTCCAGTAAGGATCCAACCGGATCACCAATACCGCTTGCTTTTGTTTCAGAAGCATTTTGCTAGCAGGTTGTCCTCCTTGCCTATGGGTACATTTTAAATAGGCTTATTTTTAGCAGAACTTTGTAGTTGTTTGAGGCTCAACCTCTTTTCCATTTGAGCTTGCCTCAATTCCTCCCTCCCACTCCCCCTACCAAACCTAGGGCTTGCTGTACTGCTCTTCATGGGTATCCACTGCCATAACTCCTGGATGTTGGACCTTTCACAACTGATTTGCTTCTGACCATACCTTGTACTTCCTCTGAAATCCTTCTCTGTTGTGTCTTTGTAAGGAAAAGAACTATGGTTCCTTTTATTTGAGATTTTTAAGAACTAGACAAGTATTTGGCTCCACTACTGGAGGCTTCACCCTTTTAGGCTTAGGCTCACTTCTAACTTGGTTTGCCATTTGTGAAGCTCTTTTAGGATGTAGCATCATAAATCAACCTGAATCCTTGCACCTTTGCTCTTTGTTTATTGCACCTTGCTACTTGTCACTCGTGCTACAACACGTATCTCTTGTTTCTTCCCAACATGGAGTCTATGGATGCCCTATATAAGTAATTTGTAACCTCCTTTTGCACAATAATCTGGCTTGATCGTATGGAATGGAAGATGCATTGATTTTGAGCCATTGTGTATCAAAACATGTTGTAATGAGAGTACAAATCTTGCCTTGTCACCGATTGGTTTTGGGTGTGATGGTGGCTATGGTCACAGGTTTGAATCTCGTCCGTCTCATTTGTTGGGGGGATTGTGCTGGAATGAGGGTACAACAAATGCCTTACCATGGTACAAAGATGTGTGAATGTGTAAAAGATTAAAGGTTTGCCTTTCTTAACACAAATTGGTTTTAGGCTAGGAAGCACGGACACTTCTCAGAAAGAAGCGTGTCGTGTCGGACACTATGAAGCACGGACACTCTCCCTAAAGCCACGAGTCAACTTTGACTCAAGTCGGACACGAGACACGCTCCGACATGTGGTGGTGATTCTTCTTTATTTATGATTCTTAATGTCAAAGTGTGTTTAAATTTTGTTGTGTATGGTCCATTTTCTTAATTTCATGCTAAGAATGCTCCATTAATGTATTTTATGAAAAAACTCTGATTTATTTCATTAATATATATATTTAAATATATATTATATATTACGTATCCTAGCGTGTCGTATCCTATTTTTTGGACCAATCACGTGTCGCGTATCGCGTGTCGAAACACGTATTACGTGTCCGTGCTTCATAGGTTTTAGGTGAGATGGCGGTATGAGATCTGACAAGCGGTATCAAAGCCAATGGTCACGGTTCAACTCTTATCCGTGTCATTTGTTGGGGGGATTGTGTTAGAATGATAGTACAACGAATGCCTTGGTCTAGAACAATCATGTTGAGTGAACCCGTAAAAGAGTAAGACTAATTGGTTTTAGGTGAGATGGTGGCTTGAGATTTGACAAGTGGTATTAGAGCCAATGGTCACCGGTATGACTCCCGTTTGTCTCATTTATTGGGGAGATTGTGTTGGAATGATAGTAAACAAATGCCTTGCCCCGGGGTAAAGATGTGTGAACCCATAAAAGATTAATAATTTGCCCTCCTTAACACCAATTGGTTTTTGGTGAGATGGCGGCTTGAGATTTGACAACTAAACATCCATATGGCATGTCAAATGGTTTCTTTTGGAATTTTGGTTGTTGAACCAAACGCAAAGCTTGTGTGGACATTGATGCTTTCTTCCTTCGAAGCTTTGCTCTTGCACATATCTTCATATTCCTCCCCGCACTAAATATACAAGTGTTTCATGATTTTTGGGTTAGGATTTGTAGAAGACGAACCCGAACCTTCATTCTTAGGCAATTTAGCTTGGCCCTTGACCTTTTGGAGTGAATTGTTTGCCGGTAAACGATCTCTCCACATTGCCAATTTTACCCAGCCTCTTTGCTTTAGGGAAAGGATCTTCATCTACTCCCATATCCTCGCTATCTTGTGGGAATTTAAGCTTCCCTTTATAATCAATTCTTGAACCCTATCCTGAAATGCAGAATAACCTTTAGTTGAGTGAGTAAACTCTTCCTTTTAAGTCATCATGACATTGCATCTTTAGTCTGCCTAAGAACTTTGCCTTGTAATAAATGGGCAATTTTTTCATCAACTATATGAATGTCATAGGGATATTCTTGTAGCGAACTGTCAGCTTTTTATAAGTAATTAATTGTTTATTTACTTATTAAGGGGGGACAAGTGAGGGGATCGTAGCTAATAATTTCAGCACATCTCTCTCATAGTTAGGATCCCCATGTAAGGTTTTTATAGTTAAACAATTCATTACTTTTTTTTTTTTTAATATGGACTTATATTTAGACACTTTGGCGGTCATATACACCGAGTGTCTAAACTTAGTAGCATCAAACTTCTTTCAACGCCTAACCTCATGGGGTACATTCCCTAGTGATTAAAGAGGAGGCATTTGCCTGTAGCTTCATAACAGTTGTTATCAAGTTAATGTGCGGTATCATATTCTTTAATTGGTAAAAAATTGGGGTTAATCGCCCGTTTAACTAGGTTTGCGAGTAGTTCCCTACAGTTTTTGTGCAATGGGTGGTACTACTTGAATGTTAGACATTGTTGTGTTAACCAAATGTGCATGGTAATTAGTGGGGACCGTCTCAACACTGTCATGATTTTCAACTAATTTCTCTGTTTTCCTCATTCTTGTTCTCATTTGGGGAGTGGCCCTCCATTCTCCTACTTCTTAAGTTTCAACATTTGTACCCTTGGATCTCAGCGGGTGTGGCAAAAATTATGTTTCAGTTGAACAATTTTCTAATTATAATGTCAAAACTAGCTAATTCACCAGGCGTATGTCGTGTGTGTCTGTTCGAATGCCTAAACTAAGAGGATTTTCAATATTAATCTCGAAGCATATAAACAAGTTGAAGAGTGGAAAAAACTTACTAAAACTACTTTGAAATGGAAACAATGCTGAAAAGTAAATGAACCAAAATATAATGTATATAAAGGTACAAGATACAAGTAAAAACTAGCCTTTAAAGCTACGGGGGGTGGGGGGGGGGGGTGTTGAAAGATGAATGAATATGAGCTTTTCTGATTCTTTGTATCGAATCCTACTAAATGTGTCTTAAGATTCTAATATATAGGCTTCGAAGTAAACCTGCTTTTTATTAGAATTTAAAAACAAACTGTTCCCTTGTCTCCATGTTGACAAGTGTCCTCCTTGTTGAAGTTTTTTGAACTGACTTGAATTTTGCATGATTTAGTGGTTTAATAGCCGCTGCCTCAGTCGTCGACGATTCACCATTTGTCACTTCTAATTGAACATCTATTTCCTTGCGGAACATTCTTTTAGTCTTCATGTGGCATTTATTGTTTGGTCGGAATAATTATGGTGTAAACAGGTACGTTGCAAATAACGAGGAAAATGACCCACATAGGGATACCCTAATTCTGCGAAAATAGTATTTTCTCGAATCTCACTAAGTTCTTCTATATCTAATTTTACCCCTTGATCTTTATTGAATAACCTCTTAAAGTAGTTTTTCCATCTTTCCAAATCTGATATTGATCAAGTCTCTCGAATCGTCATCCTTAATACACAACTTACAAAATTCAAATCTTTCTCGTTCTGTCCTTACGTTTAACAAGCTTATACATGTTATTTTCTTTGTTCCTTGTAAAGATCATAATTTCCTTTAAACTTGGCATCTCTTATGGATTTCTTAACCGCTTTTTAAGCACATTTGTATCTTTCAAATTTCTCTTTGTTTCTAGTTATTTGCCATGGCTTAAAGCACGCTCTTTTTGTTATTACTACGTTTTGGATTTCTTCGTGCCACCACCAAGTTACTTTAGTTTGTGGTCCTCAAGCTATTGATTCTCCAAGAATCTCCTTTGGATATTAACACAATATTATCTGGGTATAGTTTAGTTTATAGTTCAATTTTCAAGATGTTCTAGAAATGCATTGTTCAGATCATGCAGGCTCTCCTTTTCTTCTGCTCGTTCTTTAGTAGGTAGAGAATTTTTAGTAAAGGTTTTATTTGAATATTAAGTATGCTTGAAAAATTCTTATATCTCAGTCTAAATTAAAAGTAAAATGCTTCAAATAAGCTTGAGTGGAATGCAATGAACTCTTTTCATGGAACTTGGAATCAGGTGGTCCTGGTGCTTTTTTTTTAGCGATATAGGTACTTCCATTGTATTGACCCTGCAATATGAAGAGTATTTTCATATCTGTTGTTTTTGTTTTGCAATATCCATTCTGGTCTTGAATTACATTTCTCACCTTTGTAGATAAATGAAACCCAGACTTTAGGGAACTAATGCTTGTGTAAAATGCAGATTGTGTTGACTCATGAACATGCTGATGCAGTTCTTGGTCTCGATGACATACGTGCTGTTCAACCACATAGTCCTACAAATGATATTGATCCCACCCCCATTTACCTCACTCAGTATGCAATGGAGAGGTATTTACTTTTATATGTGTTTATCTTTGTGGGAGCGAATTTTCTTATGATTTCTCATCAACTCCCTTCACTCTTATAGTATTGCCAGAATGTCCTTTGGTAAGTCATTGCTGATGAAATTGGTTAAGCTTCAATGTATAAGGTTAGAGTTTATACCTTAATACTAGGTCTAGTTCCGAGGTTTTGGGGGCACAAGGTCAACTCTTAAAATGGGTAAAAACACAATAACTCTTTAGTTAACTATATAAGATATAAAGCATAATATATTTATTTATTTTTTGTGATGTAATGGTTTACCCAATTAAGAGTCCAATAATTGTATTTATACTAAACATGTTACAATTCTAAAAGGTTCTAGAGACTACAAAACTAAGGCCTATAACACGGAGGGCCCAATACAGAAGGATAAATACTAAAATTACATGAAATCCAACATTGCACCTCAAGTTGGAGCGAATATATCAATTAAGCCTAGTTTGACAATGGAAGATCGAAGAAGAGAGGTCTTGACTGATTTGGTGAAAAAATCCGCCATCTGATTCGAAGAAAGGACAAAAGCTGGACAAATGATGCTGGACCTCACCTTTTTTCGGGATAAAATGAATATCAACCTCCGTGTGCTTCGTCTTCTCACAAAGCACGGAATTAGATGCAAGCATAATAGCAGACTTATCATCGCAAAATAACTTCGATGATTCTTTTTCCATAAAACCTAACTCCCCCAAAATCGATCGAAGCCATAAAATCTCACATGTTCTCCTTAAGCCATTGCATGGTATTCGGCCTTTGTTGAAGAGCATGAAACCACCGCCTGTTTTTACTCTTCTATGATGAGATGAGAATCATAGAATGTATAAAAGCCTGAAGTGGAATGTCTACCTGGTCTTCGACCCCACATGGTTTTCATTAGTAAAACATGAGAGACCTCTCCGACTCCCTAAGGCAAAAAACAACCCAAGTCCTGGACATGACTTGAGATATTTCAAAATGTGGTAGACAACATCTAAGTGTGCGGTACGTGGTGCATGCATAAACTGGCTGATCATACTCACAACAAATGCCAAATCCGGCCTCGTGTTGGAAAGTAAATAAGACGACCAACCAATCTCTGATAAACTGAAGGATCAGGAATTTAATCACCCGTCTCAGTCGAAAGCTTTTGGTTAGGGTCCGTAGGGATAAAAGTCAGGCAACAACTTAGAATCTTGGTGTCCTGAAGATCCAAAGTGTATTTACGCTGGGATAAAGAGATCCCTTGTTTAGACAGATCCACCTCATTCCCAAGAAAATAACACCCAAGTCCTTCACATCACACCTTCCCAATATCCATCTTCACTCGTGCAATCCCATCGACATCATCACCCGTTATAATATCATCAATATAAACCAACAAAATGATGCATCTACTATCGGGCAGACGACGAATAAAGCTTGTATAAAACATTACGATTGACGACCTTATGGCAAGGAACGATAAATAAGCTAAGATTGAAGATACAATGGCTGGAGTTGGTCAGGAAAGAGATCGATATAAACATTCCAAGAACGGGCACAAAGAGGGGATGAACAAGAAAGAAGGGAAAAAGCAAAACAGAAAGCAAAAGGGAACCGAGAAGAAAGATCTGAGAAAACATTTAAAGCCATTAACACGGTTTTCTCGGAACCAATCTACAAGATCAAAGGTCAGTAGTATTTCAAGTGGTCCGAGAAGATGATCAGCGGCTCTAAGAAGAGAAACATGACACTGAAGTGTGCGTATCATAAAGATCATGGCCACAATACTGAAAATTGCAAGGCACTCAAATTCCACCTCGAGGAATTGGCCCAAACTGGGCACCTCAACGATTTTGTCGAGAAGGAAGAAGGTCAAGCACAGCCTTGGCGCGACCAGAAACCAAATAATGTACTGAACAAGGACTTGGAGCATGAGTTTGCAATAATCCATGGGGGCTTATTACCCGCGCTTAATCTGAATCCAGATAACATTTTGGATGAATGTTTGGGTCATGAGTTCGCAGTGACTCATGGAGCCTCAAACCCAAATCAAATCAAGAGGAATACGTTAGGATGGAAGTGAAGAAACTTAAATCAGTAATGGAGGCATTTCAGATCGATCCGGCCAAGCCCATTGTGGGCAACCGCTGACGACCAAAAGATATTGATTATTCAAAGCACATCGTATTCATTGACGATGATCTGGTCGGAGTAAGTACTCCTTATGATGCTCTTATAATCACTTTTAGGGTCGATAACTGGGATGTGGACAAGCTGTTGGTGGGTTAGGGGAGCTTCTCGGAGGTAATGTACCTCAAGATGTTTAACCAGCTCAATCTGTGCGTAGAATACCTACAGGAAGCCACCACAGTGCCTCTGGTTGACTTTGCCCATTGGGAAGGTTGGTTGTGGAATCTCTAAGCTCATCTTTGGCCTTGTCCCAACCACGAGTATAGGCCTTATCTTTGGCCTTAGACGCATCAGACAGGCCTTCTCGGCTTTGGCTTTGTCCTCGCCAGCCTTTGTCTTCACAACCTCGGTCTCTGCCTTTGCATCCTCAACTTCTTTTTTGGCCTGTTCGGCAGTGGTGACCAGGGCAACATCTATGTCAATTTTCTTTTGAAGATTGGTCTTCTCACCCTAAGCTTTGGACCTTCTGGTCGAGCTTTACCTTCTCGGCCACCTTGGCAGCATTTAGCAACCGAGCAACCGCCAAAGATTTGCTCAACTCATTAAAGGCCACTTACACATCAGTGGAGGATTCCTTCAACGCGTCATTTCTCTCCAATAGTTGATCATAATCAATCAAGAACTGCCAAACAATGGGTGGACAAAAATTAGAAAGATGCAAGCGAAATTAAGCACATGTAAAAAGAACGTTTAAATGACAAACTTATGAGGGAGAGATTGTGGTTGACACGTTTTAGCAGTCGACCATGAGTTAAGGCAGAAGCAACTGCCCTAGCAGAAAATACCCCAACCGAATCAAATCTTGGGCTAGGTCGGAGCGAGCAACAACGAATTGAGCAACGCTCTAGCAGTTGATTTTTCCCCATTAACGAGTGGTGGAGGAGGGGCTTGACCCTTCTTCAACCTCTTTTAGTGAGGGTCATGGTCCTTGGAGGGGGATTCCTGATGTCTAAGGCATTGGTGGAACCTCCAACTTCGTTCTTCTTGCTCGTCGATCGAGCAAGATCCTTCTCTTTGCCTAACGGGAGAGCAGGGGGAGGAGACTTGGGACCCACATTTGCGTCGATGAGATTCGCCACTTTCCTTTTTCCCATAGCACCGGGAGAATGGACTGTAGAGGGGGAACGGATGAGACATCCAGTGGCTCGAAGGATGATGAGGTTCCTTCCTCGTTTGACCCCTCCCCTTCTGAGTTTTAGGAGGAGGAAGCTTCTGGGTCATCTAAGATGAAGGTGCTGATCGGAGCTTGTTCCACTGGTCTCGCAACAAAAGAGGTGGTAGAACTCGTGTAGCCTAACAGACACGCTGCAGACTTGGGATGATCAACAGTTTTAACCCTATGTTAGATAGCGCAGATTGATTGGAGATTAACAAAATTTACGTCACGAGCAAGGGGAGACTTTTTCTTACTTGATCCTGCGAAAGAACAAAGAAATGTGCTAGGCATCAACTTAAATGAAGAAAAGGAAAGTACAAAATCAACAGTCTAAATTGCGACCTAACTTATGCCTCGCCCTTCCTGAGGGCATCTTGGCCCTTCATATGCCACACCCTCAGGAAGAGGGAAATATTGCCATTTCTTCACAATTTTGCCATGATCCCAGTAATCTTTATTGGAATCTTCTATCCTCGTCTTCATGTAGTATTTACCTTCATGAGTCGTCGCCCATTGGTAACAATACATAATTTCAGTAATGCCATGATGGGTACCTTGTAGCTCGTTAATGCGGTGAACCCCATTAACGATCCTCTAAGTATTTTGAGCGACATGGGCTGGGTCCACGTTAAAATACTTGCAGAACTCTAAGAAGAAACGATTTGGGGGAAAAGTGACCCCGCATTCAACAATACCAATGTCCTTTAGAAAGGGCACAAAAGTCACAAGGACCCCTAACTAAATTTACCGTTACCCACTGGGGGATTTGGTAGTCAAGTTTGAATTTTTCAACAGTGTTTTCATTAATAACGTACACCATTGTTGAAGATGACAACTTAAGAAAGAAAACTAAAGAGAGTAACTGAAGAAATGCAGAAAAACGATTGAAACAGAGTTCAGGATTCTTGTAGCAAAATGAAAAACAGTGAAAAGCTTTCTTTCGAAGTTCGCAGGTTTTTGAAATGAATAGGAAAATGAGGGAACCATTTTTTTGTGGTGAGAAATGGCTTGACGATTTCCCAAAAACATAATGATCACACGAGCGTGTGACGATTATCGAAGCGACGGTTCACCGCCAAAAAAGAAGCCATATTTGCAAATGCACCCCTAGGACACTTAACGTACAAGAACTTTTTAGTTTCTAGGGCATGTATTGAATTTCCCTTCGACCAGCCAACGAAGATTTCAGGCAGCTGTTAACTTCAGAGGAAGGAATAGTGCTATTCACTCCCTCAGTATAAAGATATCAATAGTCGACCTAGACTGATAAAGCCCAGTGACCCCAATGAGATCGTGGGGTCTAGAGTTGCATAGGCACATGCTTGGCATGAGCGCTCAGGTCACGTGCACCTATAATTAATGAAGATTCCAAGTCATAAAAGACCCCTTTAAGTCCATCACTTGTAACAGTTGATTATGATAAAGGATAGGTTCGAACTCTTAGGGATATCTATTGATGGAGCTTAGGCTTCTCTATAAATATGAACCCGTGGCCCGCCCCCATGAGGGACATGTAATATTGTAATGTCGAACAGTACTACAACTCTGTTGACCAGTTCTTTAAAGTAATAAAGTGCAAATCCTAGCACCTCGTGGACGTAGACACGTTGCAAAATTATATACATCTTGTGTTATGTGTGTGATTTCATTACTTTATGTTACCTTTGTTCACGTTTGGCGTGTGTGCATTGAATTTCATTACTTGTAGGGAATACCTACAATAATTATTTACACAAGTTTTTTCTTTTCTTTTCTTTTCATGTTCTTGTTTTCTCTAAGTAAATTGATATAAATATATTCATTTAGCGACATGTCCCCGTGCCCTAATTTTTTTAGATTTGTTGTGTCAGTATGTCCGTGTCGTGTCAGACACTACACTTTTATTTGTGTCCATGCTTCTTAGTATGATATTGTTTTGATTCGCAACAAAATTTAATATACGAAGTGGATGGGCCAGCAGTCCAGCGGAAAGAGAGAATAACGTAAGATATATAAAGAATAAAAACTGAAACAATTTGAACAAAGTCAATAATAGGGAATTGCTTCATCCCTAATTTTCTGATATCAATATCTGCTATGGAATATGGATACCCCTGCACCTGACAAGATTTCATACTAGTCTTAGAGCATCAGGGCGGTCACTAGTTGGCATACAAATTATGTAAAAATATCTTTCCAATTAAGAGCTATAAACAAAATCATATATGGACAAACATGGTTTTATGTTGAACCGAGAAACAAGCAAGATATTTGACTTTCTATTAAAGCTCCTTTTGCACTCTTTATCCTAAAATGTTCGCATGTTCCTCTTCAATCAAACACTCTACGCTAGTGACAACAATACACACTTTCAAGGACACTTGGATTTATTTCAATATCCAAACTTGATCCATTTTATAGCAAGGAAATCATACGATGATCTTGGAAAGACTTTATGTAACACCTCGTAATTTTAAAACCTTAAATAACTCGTTTTGAAATAAAAATCGGAAAAGTATTTTAGTGGGATTTAATTATTTTTGACAATTTAAAAATGATGATTTGATTTTAGTAAAATGAAATTTTAATCGGAATTGGAATCGGAGTTCAATATTAGGTGTTACAACTTAAAAAAAAATGGTGGAACTTTTGGATGTTAGGACCTCCGAACTGATTCGCCGGGGGGATCCGAACCGGTTCGTCCAGGTCGGCAGCAGTAATTTGGTCATTTTTTTTATTTGTGCGGGATTAAAAATCTTTCTTTTACTTAATGAAAAAGGGACGGGTTTAGGGTTTTTAAATCACTTTTCATCCGTCTCAAAAGTTAGTAGCCTCCCACAAAATTCATCATCTCTTCTCAAAAACCTAAATCCATTTTAAAAAACCTTTAACTCAAGATTTAGAGGGCAAGACCCGTTTTTTCTCAAGATCATCCAAGAATGCACTTTTGTCATTATCTTGAGAGCAACGTGACAATCAATTCAGAATTCTCACACGATTTTTGTAAGGCATGGATACTTCTCTTCTTTTATCGCCTAAACATTAAAGTGCATGGTTTTCTTAAAATAAACTAGAAATCTTAATTAGGTAAAGTGAAATCTATGTTGGAACTGTTTTTATGAATTTTTTTAATATGAATTAAGACTTATAACCCTTGGGTGTTTAGGGTAGAGAATGGATTTTCGTTGATATGGATGTAGATTTGCATGTTAGAAAATCATAGTAGTCTTATTAATTGAAGTTGACTTGTGAAATCATATTAAATTATTTAGGTGTGATAAATGAGAAATTTTTGTTGTGTGCACCATAAACTTGCATGATGATGAAATTATATTAATTGCATTGATTGAACGGATGAAATTAGATTAATTTGTGATCTTATGAGAAATTTGTAGAATTGTTGAAGATGGCTTATGCGACTTATTGGTTTAATTATATTTGACACTGCGAGGACGACAGGATTTTTAGGTAGTTATGCTCTCACCTTGATATAAGGAGTGCTTGCTAGGTATGGAACTAGTAAGTACGACTTAGTAGTGGTCTAGTTCGTGTAGATTCCTACGGAGGGGATATTCCGGGGTGGGGCTGATTTTTGTGTCGTTCCGTTTATGTGATAGTCTAGACACGAGACTAGGGGGCACTTGAGGGTAGAAATTTATCTTATATGATAGGTAGGATGTACTTTTGCTTTGGAGACCTCTAGGTATGGGACTAGGGGTGGTTTCGAAGATTTACACTATATAAAAATGGGGGGGGGGGGGGGGGGGGGGGGGGGCTAATAGAATAATGAGAAATTGAGAATTAATGCCTTAGATAATAAACGGGTATTAAAATGGAATTGCGTCGTCAAGAAGTGCAGGACTGACAGAGTACGTGTTGGCTGGCTATTGCGACGTGGGTGTGTGTTGGCGTCATCAATAAATGCATGGCTGACAGAATCTGGGCTGGCTGGCTATTATGGCGTATCGTGCGTGGAACCTCGTCAATAAGTGCAGGGCTAATGAAATTGGGCTGGCTGTAGCGAGGGGAATGTGAGTGATGAAAAACTTTAGGTTGGCCCGAATAAGTGCAGGACTAATAGGAAGGTCGGCTGGCTATGACGGTGTCGCTATAATCATAATTTGATTAATTGAATTAAATGGGATGATTCGCTTAAATAATTAAATGACAGAAAAATAATAATTGGACTTATAGAATGGTGACCGGTTCATGTGGGCAATTAGTGGGAATTTATTTTACTCGCATCTTTAATATATATCTTGTTTATTTAAAATACTCTATTGGGATGTTTATCATGTATAATGCTACTGTCTAGGTTCACAGACCCTAATTGGGAAGAGTAGCTAGTATTCATACGGTGGGTCTGACCCATTACGTTGACTAACATTTTAGGTATAGCGGTGGAGTAGCTGCATAGGAGTAATTGGAGATATTTTCGGTTCCACAGTTGTTTATGGATCGAGTTAGATATTTATAGTTGGATTGCTTCATTTTGGTTTATTTACATATTTGGAGTTGGATTTTTGGAGATAGCATGGTTATGGATTTTAATATTGCATGAATGTTTATATAGATGGGATTAAATTTGAATATTATCTTGTGGAAAAAAAATGTATGTCTCATATATCTGTCAAATGCATAGAATGATAACTTATTAGTGACGCCCGACGTAGTTTGGCGGCGACGGCTGGCCACCTCGCTTGCCAGAATGCGCTGGGAGTTACATTCCACAATTTCCAACTCTGTAAATATCTTGCTCCAAAGGAGGGGTGGTGTTGGGAGTTGCATAACCCAGAACTAACATAAATGTAGCAGAAAATAATCTATCAAGTTGCAATAATCTCAGTAAAATACGATTTGATTGAATGAATCCAATAAAAGCCCCAACATTAGAAAATTCTATGGCTATAAATTTTTTATTGCTCGGAGGCTGCTGGTTGATGCTTACCTTTGTGCTTAGAATTTGTTTTCTTTTTCTGTATATAGTGTCGGATTTGTTTTTCTCTCCTTCGGTGAATATCTCGGTACGTAGGGGGTGTAGTGATTTCGGTAACTATTTCCTTGAGGTTTCAGCTTGTGTTGAGGTTAGGGAAAGCATGGCATTAGTGGTGACCAGTTTCTATTTATGTACCGCGATCAAGAGCAAAGGGGGCAAGCAAAGCATAAAGGTCTTTAGTACTTCGTGGCCAAAAAAATTGTGCAATTATTGGAAAGCTATGGTCAAAGCTTTCCTAAGACTTGGAAGAAACGTTTTCTTTATGCTCCCCTAAGAGAGGATGAGTTGAGCAGTTTGGGGGGTCCTTACGTTGTGATGTAAGTCCCAAAGCCTGGTATGACTTTTTCCTCTTTGATCTTTTACTGTTCTCCCATCTTTGTTATTGTTGATTTCTTAGGTATTTTTTTTATGCGTAGGCATGTCGGAAGAGAATGGAAAAGGTTGACCTGTCTCTTTCTTTGAATTTTTTCCCAAGGTTGAGTCTATCGAGTATGGAGTTTAGGTCTTGTACTGTTCATGTATATTTTATATCTTGTCGTCCCAAGGTTTGAGGACCAATATTGACCCTACATGAGCATAGTTGATTTAATATTCTGAATTATTAGGCAATTTAAGCCTCTTTAATTGAAGTTAAAGTATTATAAGCATGTATTTTGTCAAGAATCATCTACTCCACCAACATTGAAAGGATGCACTAAGAATGCATGTACAATGTAGTGTAGAATCTCTATACACTACATAGCACTTGAGACCTCTGAGGTCGTTGAGGGATTGGTGGGCGGACTTCTTGTTCATCACCTCTAACATTGACACCTACTTTTTCCGTTGAATCCTTGCATTGTCCTCTCCATTGTTATTTTGGTGGGATCGAGACGCCTCTTGATTCCAATTCATCGATAGCCTTGCAAGAACAATTGCTAGCTCCTCTTGCAACTCCTTTTGCATGGCTTTCATATCCTTTATGGTCGGAGCAAACTTAGTGTTGCTCGTCATAGTGATGGATTGGGAAAGAAATTAATGCAAAGGAATAAAGGGTTAGAGAACTATCGTTTCCACGATGCAAAACTGATGGGCTTAGGAACGTTGGGGACTATAGCTCACCAAATAATCCTACTCATTCTACTTTCAGGGGGAGGGATAAGATAATTAATAATATAGATAATCGACCAACGTACTAAGTGGTTCAACTCCTCTCCTCAGTTGAGGGACTTACATCAATTGCGAAGATGATCTTAATATATGGATACACTCGTAAACACGTACAAGAATGACAACCTTAATTATGTTGCTAAGGTTATTGAAGGTCGCTCTGAGTGAGTCATGAGTGAAAGTCCTTAAAGTGTACAAGAACACTTAATATTTACTCAGGACTCAAAGAGAACAATGGGAACCGCTTCATTATTATAAAACACAAAGAATACACCCATGGAAAGGGATTAGTAGCTCTTTCTTTCTCTCTCTTTGTACTATTTATATTGAAGTTAACTAGCTTTGTTTGCCTTGTTTACCCATCCTTAAAAGCATCCCTTCAACCCTCGAGGAGAAGATGAGGAACGGCGACCACTAACCCTGTTAGAATTGGAAAATGCATTGGCATCTCATTGAGGTTTTTGCTAGCGTTTAAGGTCTCTTTAGGGTTGCCTTAGGTATGTTTGGACTTTGGAGATGTTCCTTGAAAAGGCTGAGCTCATTCCAAGAGCTAGAGTGGTCAGGCTTAGGGCTGAATTGTCTTGTCGAATGATCTGGAGGGCCTTTGCAACAGGGTTAAAGCCTTGGCCCTAGTGGGAATAATCTCTTAGGATGTTATGGACTTCGATTGTGACTTTTTTAGCCGAAACTGCTTGGAGAAGCCTTCTCGGATCTAGCTGGGTCTCAAATGGTCACATGAGGCATCATTAAGGTACCTCAGGTCCTTGCACCGTGATTGAGGTTTGTAAGGGGTAAAGATCCTTCACATGGCTATAGAGCCTTATAAGTGGAGGCACTTTGATGGTCTGAGATCCCTGAGGTAGCTGTTAGATCTCGAGTGTGTTGCTTAAGGTGTTGCTTAAGGTCTGAAGTACTACTCGAAAATCACTAGTAAACTATGACATCATCATATATAAATAAACTTCATCCTTCCTCTTAAGGATAGCCGTGCACATCACCCTCCATCCTTTATAAATTGTGGCCATGAACTTAGTGGAAATGGTGATGAGAACGTCTTTAATATTTTCACCACCCTCAAGTAGGAATTTTTTATATGTTGCTAGTTATTTTATAATTAAATTTGCAGCTTCATAATGTTTCACTTAATGCTATTACATATTATCAGGTTATACCAAGAATGACAAGCTCTTATTGTTCCTCCATGGGTGATAAGGATACTAAACTTCTTTTTGGGATGCTCATGGTGACCAAAATATTCTTAACCAAAGTTGTCGTTTTGAGGGTCTATTTATCGAGTCTGTAAGCAAGAAATATGTTGACAATTTTTTTTTTTTCAGACTATAGCCGACCCCAAATAATTGGGAAAAGGCTTTGTTGAGTTGCGTTGGGACTAAATGAAGGATTCCTATATGCATAAAGGTGGAATTGCTCTTTGTCATCGGTCATTGGCAGTAAATATTTCTTGAGAGATTGCATCCTAGCAATCAAATCATTTGTATTGTTCTTCCTGGTGAAAGAGTGCTTTAAGTACTTCATTTTTATTACTCCACATGCGAATAAGAGTTCTAGTAAGCTCTTTATGCTTAATTAAGTTATTCGACCATTCTATTGCATATGCTTGAACCCCGTTAAGCTCCTATACTTCAATAATTTATTACCACGATATGAGTTCTCTGGTTAGAGTTAGGCACCTATATTTGTAGAAATAGTTATGCAGATGGTATTTAGAAACTAGTGAGACGTTACGCACAATCTGGTGAAGGACTAAGGAGGTGAGAGATTGAGGATCACAATCTTATGTGAAGGACTAAGGGGGTGAGAAATTGAGGGTGAAAGTATATGTCAATCCTAGTGAAAGTTGTTGAAGACTTGAGTATGAATTTTGTTGCGAATGTCGTCAACAAATACCAAGGTGTGGTACTATGGAAGTTTAGCACAACCTCTTCAGCGACCCACTACCTCTATGTTCTCTAAAGTGGTGGTACATGGGGTTTTACTTCCATATGTATGTACTAGTACATGCCCATGTCATCGGCACGAATGTGATTTTTCAGTTTAATCGTTACACCACTACTAACAAAACCGAATGCATACTTTTACTATATGCCAAATTAAACTATCGTAGGTAAAATGAGAGCCGTTACTGATGTATTAGAGCTTATAATATGCTATCTGTTTGCTACACGCATACTGGTGGTTTACAATTCAGGTTGGGTAAGTTCGAAGTTCCAATTTCTTTTATCTACAGTTCTTATAAATCTTAAAAGTAATCAAGTATCCCGTGGTAATATTATATATATTAATATTAGGTCAAAAGCCAAATATAAAATACAAAAAAGTCGCACCATAAACAAAAAAAGAACATTCAATAGACTTAATACATATCCCGTAAAAAATCTTTATATTAAATAAAGACAAAGTAGCTCACTGAATCCATTACAAATCCCCCAAAGCACAATTGAAAAGTTACATATCCAAATTCCAAATCACAAAATGATGGCATCCCAAAGTACCAAGTCACAAAATGAGCAGAAGATATCGCGAAAGCAGAAAGGAAAAAAGGTTCCAAACCTGCACTATTAATATGTACACTAAAATAAATGATGAAAACAATTGAGAAACAGTACCAAATGCACCAAAAAAATAGACTTTTACGACAAATGAAAACCAAAAAAAGAAAACCACATGAGTTCAAATACAACAAATGACAATCATTACTTAAAGGAACAAATTTTACAAAAATAACGTGACATGTACCTTGAAACTATGGGAAACCAAGTGTTATAATATAAGGTCTACAACTCTAGTAGGAGTTTTCAACACCCACAACCATTGAATATTGGAATTGTATTAAGAATTAAAATTTTATTTAATGCTCCTCTACCAACAAAGCAAAACAGATTAGACTCAAGTCACAGAGGGCATAGTTATAAGCTGACTTCTACTTAACATTGCGTAGTTAGAGACAAACTCGATATACTTAACTCAGTTTAATTTTGCCTTTAGCATGAATCAGTCAGGAGGAGTGCAGCCTACAACCACAAACACAAAATAGCCAAATTAAACACAATAGATCACATTATATCCCCATTTGTTTTGGGCGCTTGAACGTCTCGCTTCACTTGTATTGAGGAGTTCACTGCTTTTCATTTTTTTCTGTTTTTTTGTTGTGGTAACGCCCTTGACGAATTACGTTTAACGTCCCTTTATGACTTTCCCGATCGGTTCCTCGGGTCGGTAGCCGGGCTCTGGGATATTACCACCACGGCTACTATCAGCCTGAGCCCAAAGAAGGAAAAGAACGAATGGACTAAAGCGAGGACTTCATTGGCCATACATAGTGAAGGAGGATGGTGGGTCAGTAACAAAGCCAAGTTAAGGCTAAATTTCAGAGTCGAAGGATGAACCCTTTAAGGTGTCGAGGGCTGGTTATGAAAAGCAAGTACGAAGTTTTGGATATTTCATTCCCTTATTGCCGTGGTGGGGAAGATTTAAAATATCATGATTGCAAAGGAAAATCCCACTTAATGGATAGAAATGTGGTGATCGCTTTTGTTCCTATCCCTATTTCCTAAGGCTTCTAGCAGGCTAGGGAAAGGCTGCATTGCTTCGAGGCGGTTTCAGGAGAAATGTTGGAGAAATTTTAAAAGAAAAAACATATTAAGAAGAGGATAGTAATTTGAAACCCCTAGTTTTCAAAAGCATAAAGTTTTAAATTACTTAAAATGGAGGTGGGGTTGGAAGAATTGACGTGGTTGGAGCAAGGTGGTTGAATGGTCATGAGTTGGTGGGAAGCTGTCAAATGGTGGTGTCGTTGGTGCCTTGAGTGCTGTCAATTGCGGCCAAAACAAAAGGCTAGCCCCTAAATGGAAACCACCAAAAAACCTCATGGAAATAAACTGCTGCACAATTTTTACACATTATGATATTGGCAGTATCTTTCAAAAACATGATACTCAATAAAGGAATCACTAAAACTTATTCGCATAGCTCAAATTACTATGCATCATCAATTCATTGAGTGAATACTACACTCCTTATCAAACATAGGAATAGGATATAACCCTATTTAACTCAGAAGAAGGGCATTGATAAACATTATATAGTGTCATCAGTAGGCAATATGAACTTTATCTCAGGAAAGAAGTATAAAACACTCATTTCTTCATGTCTTAAATCAACTATCATTTTGAACTTTTGAAGCCTCAAGTATTCTGAAAGAATTATTTTTTCATTAAATGTAAAGTTTGTTTAAAATTCTACATATGAATTTTTTAAGTAAAATAAAATCACAGAAGTAATAAAAAGAAATCAAATAACAAAGCAATAAAGAAAAATTTAATTAGAAACTTTATAACAAACATCCATTTTATATCAAGACAAACATAACTCCAGCGCCTCTAATGCTCTTGGACTTCAAAGGAACTTATTACCAAATGCTCCTTCATGTAGATTGAAACACTAAAATCCGCAACTGTTAAAAAAAAATGTATACGTACATATAAACCAACTATATTTTCACACCAGTTGTAAGGTTGACTGGTATCTTTTGTCACCCCAAAGATTGATGCAGTGATGGCACTGTTAGCCTATAAATTGAAATGAAGTCACTTGAGAAAACCTGTAAACAGGGAAAAAAAATTACAAGAATAATACGTAAATGGATTATTAGAATTGAAATTTTAACCCCCGTGTGATCGTGGCTTGGTTGTATGACACTACTTGTTAGCATCAAGCGAAGACAATGCTGCGCTACTCTTCCCTAATTCACAGTTAACAAATACAAAAAGTTAACATAAGCGGTAACCTGGGGTTTTGATAGCGTTGAATCTGAGGAAAAAAGAAAGAACAGTCGCAAAAACACATTTAAGAATACAATAGAATCAAAATAAATCTATATAGGTATTGTTTTTGCTTGAAATCCAACACCCACCTCGAAAACCCAAATTACTTATTTTGAAATCTAACATCTCTATTTTGAAAATCCAAAAGACCTATTATAAAATTTCACACCCCCATTTTGAACACCAATATCCCTATTTTGAAAATCCGAAGGTGAAATAGAAAACCCTTTTTCATAAGAAAAAAGCGAACTGATACATTGCTAAGATAATCAAAGCAAAACAATAGATTTCAAATTTCAACCCTGATCTAAAAAACTAATTGTTTGAATCAAATGTGGTTCTGGCGGTGTTTGACGATGGATAAGAAGTCCTAAAATTCCAGATGAGTACAAAATCGCTAGAATTCAAACAATGTAAAACTGATGTAGGAGCATAGGGATATAGTCGTCTTTTTAGCATTTATTCTATTTTCCCCTTTTTTTAGTCTTTTAGTATAAATAGCTATTGAGCCCCTCATTGTATTACTTCTGCCATATTGAGATTAAAAGACTAGAGAGAGAAATAATAGACCCTCTTCATTTTTCCATGTTGTTGTCTAGATAACTTGTTTTTTTTTACGCTTTCGCACCCTAATTTGCATCAATTGGTATCAGAGTGTGGTTAAATCTTGGATCGACCATGTTTATTGAATATTGGGACTCAAATTGGATTCATTCGAATGACTTTCGACCAAACCCTAATCAAATGACACCATTTTTAACCACCACCAAGGATGTGCCACTACCACCAATCACTGGACGGATCACCCAATTGGAGCCCCGAAATTCCCGTACTAACCCGGATCTGACATGTCACTTCTCGGAAAACCCTAACACCCCCATCCGGAACCCTAATATCTATTGTGGTTGATCCAACCTTACCGAAATCCACCGGAACCAAACCCCCGCCAGCCGATTTCCCCATACGGAGTCCGACGACTCAAAATAAAGGCCAAATGGCCCAACCCCCAACCCAAGATTCACCGGAGGAGAGCACCGAAGCCTTGGAGGCTCCTGCCGAGGGTTTGGCCCCAAAAAGTTTGCTGATCCGCATCCGATTGCGTCGGAATACCTCCGAAAACCAACCGTAACCCAAGTTGAAGAATTCAAATCAGAAATTAGAACAATGACTCAAATTCAAACCTTAGCCAATTTCCACAACGCATAATCAGTTCCAAACCTTATTTACCCCCATCCTGAGAAACCCTAACATCTATACCTCCTAAAAATCCTAACTCCGAATACAAAGGGTGTGCGTCTTTGGCCATCCTACCCATTTCACCCAATGTGCCCTTATCCACCGTGCAATCCATTTGCCGTCAATGTGACTCTTTTTGCCATTTTCAAGTAAGACTCGCTGATGTCTCTACCGTCTATACTCGTACTGTTATGATTATGACTTTGGTGAACACCCAATCACCTCCTCCTAGTGATGAAACATGGATCCGAATGAATATTTTTTTTATTCGTTGCACCGCAAAAGGAAGGTTATGCACGGTGATTATTGACGGGGGAGCTAGTGATAATTTGATAGCACAAGAGATGGTAGATAAGCTAAAGCCTCCCACGGAATTATTGACCACACCATGCCGTATTGGATGGTTGGGTAGCGAGCTACACTTGCCCCTAGTCGACAGTGTTGAGTGACTTTCTCCATTGGGGACTATCATGATGAGGTTCTGTGCATCATGGTTGACATGCAGGTATGCCACTTACGTTTGGGGAGGCCATGGCAATTTGACCACCGTAGTATGCATGATGGCCGAGCCAACACTTGTTCATTTACACATGGAGGGCGGAACTTTCTCCTTCGCCCCATGTGACCATTTCCGATGTCTTGACCCTCGGCCCTAGTTGTTTCTGATGAGGAGTTAGCCACTGAGGCATCGGAGACAGGATTGTGTTATGCTCTTATAGCCCCATCACCACACCAGAGACATCCGTTCCGCCGTGTGTTCAGCGTTTATTGGATTCTTATAGTGATATGTGCACACCCCCAGATGATCTTCCTCCTCTTCGGGATATACAACATGCTATTGATTTTATCCCTGGGGCGCAACTCTCCAACCTTTCCCACTATCATATGTTGCCCACGGAGCACGTTGAGCTACAGAGACAGGTCACCAAGTTATGTGACAAGGGTTATATTCGGGAGAGCATGTCTCCTTGTGTAGTCCCCGCACTACTAGCACCCAAGAAGGACGGGAGTTGACTCATGTGTGCGGATAGTCGCGCCATTAATAAGATTACGGTGAAATATCGGTTTTCCATTCCCCGACTTGAGGACATGTTGGATCAACTCCATGGAGCGACCATATTCTCCAAGTTAGACTTGAAGAGTGGCTACCATCAGATACGTATGAGGTCGGGTGATGAATGGAAGATTGCATTTAAAACCAAGGATGGACTTTACGAGTGGACGGTGATGCCTTTTGGTTTGTCCAACACTCCATCCACATTAATGGGGTGATGACCCAGATTTTTGCGTCCTTTCTTGGGGAAGTTCGTTGTGGTCTATTTTGATGATATTGTGATTTATAGATGGTCCGAGGAGGAACATTTGAGACATGTGACTCAGGTTCTGGAGGTTTTAAGAGCCGAGTGTTTTTTTCTCACATTGAAAAAGTGCACTTTTATGGTTCCATCGATGACTTTTCTGGGGTATGTAGTATGAGGAGACGGCGTTCGGATGGACGATGCGAAGATCCAGGCGATAGTGGATTGACCCACCCTCACTTCGGTGACTCAGATTCGCAGTTTTCATGAGCTTGCTGGGTTTTATCGACGATTCATAGCGGGATTCAACACTGTCATGGCCTTGATCACGGATTTGATGAGCACTTCTTGGAGCGCAGAGTTTAGGTGGACTAAGGAGGCTGACCGTGCCTTCACACGTATCAAGGAGTTGATGACGTCTGCTGCTATCCTCCCCTATCGAATTTTGATAAGTTGTTTGAGTCGTCTTGTGATGCTTGCAAGACGGGGGTGGGTACTGTCTTGAGTCAGAATGGGAAGCCCATTGCGTTTTTTAGCCAGAAATTGACGGGAGCAACCTTACACTACTCTACGTATGACTTGGAATTCTATGCGGTTGTGAAAGCCGCGAAGTTTTGGTCCCCTTATCTCCCACATAAGGAGTTCATGATCAAATCTGACCATGAAGCCTTGTGATTCCTCCATAGCCAGCGGGGTGTTAGCGACAAACATGCCAAGTGGACGGCCAACTTCAGCATTACACTTTCCACCTTCAGTACAAGCTAGGAAAGGAGAACATGTTAGTGGACGCACTTAGCCGACGCGCTCATGCTTTAGTGTCTTTGCGAAGTCAGGTTTTTGGATTCGATGAGATTCGAGACCTCTACCCGACATATGTGGATTTATGACCCATTTATTCCGCTTGCCAGCAGGGCAATGGAGCGTCGGGTGAGTACTCATTATAGGATGGGTTTTTACATCGTGGGACAACTTTGTGCATTCTTACTTCCCCTTTACGGGAGAAGATTATTTTTAAGGTTCATGAAGGTGGCTTAGCAGGACATTTGGGACATGCACGCACTCATGCGTTGTAACAAGACCGTTTTTAGTGGCCAACTATGAGGTGGGATACTAATGCATTTATCAGACGCTGTTATACTTGCCAGACGGCCAAAGGACAACACTCCAATGCTGACTTGTACACCCCCCTGCTGATACCTGAGCGCCCGTGGCAGGACGTTTCGATGGACTTCATTGTAGGCCTTCCCCGTACTTCCAGTGGGCATGATTCTATCATCGTAGTTGGTGATTGATTCTCCAAGATGTCTCATTTCATTCCGTGTTCTCGCACAACGAATGCTTCTCGTGTTGCCTTCTTGTACTTCCGAGAGGTTGTTCGCTTACACGACGTTCCCCGCAACATCACATATGATCGCGATGTAAGCTTTACGCGACATTTCTGGCGGACCTTGTGGCGCTTGTTACGGACAGAGCTTCAGTTTTCGACTGCGTTTCATCCACAGACCGACGGACAGACAGAGGTGGTCAATAGGAGTGTAGGAGACCTTTTGCGTTGTTTGACCTCCAAGCACCCCCGTAGGTGGGATGTTATGATTGCTAAAGCCGAATTTGCTTTCAACAATGCAGTCAATCGTTCTACAGGTTTCTCCGCTTTCCAGATTGTATTGGGTCAGTCCCTCCGCCGACCCATTGACCTCGTTGAGCTACCCCCGACAGTTTCTACGTGCCCCTCCGCCGAGGAGTTTGCGGCCCACTTGACATCCATTCAGACTGATGTTCGTACTCGTCTTCAGACCATCTACGCTTATTACAAAGAAGCGGCGGATGTGCATCGTCGTTTCGTTTCTTATCAGCCCGGTGATTTAGTTGTGGTGTACCTCCAGAAAGCGCGTCGAGGCGGCAAAGGCAACAAGCTTCTTATGCGGCGTTTTGGACCTTTTCCTATTATTCTTGCATGTGGGCCGAATGCCTATGAGGTTGACCTTCCTCCAGAGTTTCGCATGCATCGCACATTTAATGTGGCGGACCTTTTTCCTTTCCGAGACATTCATTCTCCTCCCATCCCTCTTCTCTCATCATCGACCTAGCCTGTTCGTTCCCATGTTGACTGTATTGAGGGTATACTTGACTCCTCCTTTGTCTCTTTTGCATCGGGCGACTACACACGCTATTTGGTCCTTTGGGTTGGGTGCCCTGAGGTGGAAGACTCGTGGATTACTGAGACTACCTTGCAGCATGTTGATCCCGATTTCTTTTGTCAGTACTCCGCATATATGGAGTCCTCTCAAGGGGGGGATAATGATGCAGGAGCATAGGGATATAGTCGTCTTTTTAGCATTTATTCCATTTCCCCCTTTTTTTAGCCTTTTAGTATAAACAACTATTGAGCCCCTCATTATATCACTTTTGCATATTGAGATTAAAATACTAGAGAGAAATAATAGACCCTCTTCATTTTTTTATGTTGTTGTTGTGTAGATAACTTCTTTTTTTTTACGTTTCCGCACCCTAATTTGCATCAAAAACTCTGTTGTAGACCAAATGGGATGGTGGGATAAATAAATGGGATGAGAGAGAAGAGGGGTCAGAGAGAGGTTGTCCACTGATGTAGAAGGAGTGTAGCAAGAGAAGAGATATTTGAGAGAGAGATGATTACCTGGAAGAGGTGAAGTGTGGTTGTGGCGGTGTCTGACAATGGATTAGAGGTCCTAAAATTCGAGATGAGTACAAAATCCCTAGAATTCAAATAATGTAAAACCCTGATGTAGACCAAATGGGATAGTGAGATAAATAAATGGGATAGGAGAGAAGAGGGGTCAGAAAGAGGTTGTCCACTGGTGTAGAAAGAGGTATCAAGAGAAGAGATATTCGAAATTCGAAAAATGAGATAGTAGGTGTAGGTGGGGTTGACGGGAAGACGGGTAGGACTGTGCAGTGTGATTCTTGCATTAGTTAGGAGCCTTCATGTATGGAGGTTAGTCCAACCTCCTTGGCCCACTACCTCCATGTTTTCTAAAAAGGTGGAACATGGGTGTTACTCCCACTTGTATGTATGATGTGGAGAGTGGGATAAAAATTGTTGAATACGATCGTGGAATATTAGAATGTGGTGGGACAGTTGTTAAGTGTCTTGGTCAACTCTCTCAAAAGTAAGAAGGCCAAAAGTACACGTGGTACCTTGGCAAGACCCATTGGCTTCAGCCGCCAAACCAAAATCCTCAAAGGTCCCAGATGATGTGGGGTGGCACAAACGTCATTGCACCAAGCTCTTGGAGCTCCAAGGAGTTTGTCTGGAACTCAATGATGTAAGACGTAGTGGGGTTGGGTTAGATTACTATAAATACCACACATTGGTATTCGTGAAGGAGATTCACAACTAGAGCCATACTTAGCTTTGCAACAGCTCACGTCTTAACAAGTTCTTATTATGATTTGCATGTGCTGTCACCCTCAACCTCTCTCTCTCTTTGGTTTGACACCAAATTGCGTGCAACATCTCACCATTTTCTAGAACCCAGCTCCAAATCGGTAACCTAGCTTTCACTGGAGAACTCACCTCCCGCACCACCATTCTTTGTCATATGCTTGAACCTTGGTTGCTAGTAAACACACAATTTACACCGGCAGTACCCTTATACTCAAAGACCTTTTCAACAGAGACTAACCTATCTACAGTTGTATCAATATTAATGCTCCCATCAGAAGTATGAACATGAACGCCATTTTCTGCATGCATACTTTCTCGAATAGGCGTAAAGCTTGATGCAAGTTGTCTTTCTCGTCAATTCCGCTTCCCACGTAGGGTTATCATCCTCATCTTTTGAAAGGATGACGTTTTTTAGTGTTTAGGAATAAGGAGCCTGACCATGTGCTAAAAGGGCATTTCAGGGTTCTTTTTTTTGGTCGGCTTACAAAGGGGGCAGTCACAAGCCATATGACCACTATATTGTTGCTAAAGAAACATATATGATCTCTAATTGGAACGAAGCTAGGAACTTGTTTATACCTTTCACTGTGGGTAGTGGAATTATAGTAGGAAGAGAGTGGGATCACCTAGTTGGATGTTCATGGGTTGTATCCATTCCTCTAAGTGATCTGCTGGATCACTTCTTGTCCCTTTTATATGTACTCAATGGTCTTTTGTATCAATTAAGGTCTTCGGTTTCCGATAAAATTGCATTTTCTTTATGTGATTTAATACACAAAATTGGTAGTTTAGTAAGAGAATTATTAAAAATGCATTCCATAGACATTTTGAGTCAACAACAACAAATCCACCAAATAATTGTCTGACAATGGTTTTGAAAAGAGCATTGGCAATCAAACACAACACTCTTTACCATAGTTGTCAGAGGCGAAAGGCGCACCAAAGCGCCAAGGTCCTTGTGGAGCCTAGGCGCAAGGCGCAAAGCGCGCACGCCTGATCACAGTGAGGCGCAAAGTTTATAGAACGTGCAAAAGTTGTATATTTATATATAATATCATTAGTGATTTAAAATTAGAAATATATAGCATAAATTATTATTATACACGCTAATGAAGAGACAAGTCAAAATGAGATAGAGCTTATACCACTGTATGAAAAAAATATATTTTTAAATATCAAATTTATGTAACAATTTGACTATCCAATAATCAACAAAAGAAAATATATTGACATATTCATATAATAAATACTCTTGTGTGTGAAAAGAAGAAATCAAAATCAACATATAAATTATTCAAAGATGCAACATTATTGGAGTTCAATTTTGTTTGTTTCTTTTGAGCAAGGTTCTTAAAAACGCGGGGCGTGATCGAGGCGTGGAGGTCAAGCCTTAAGCCTTAGGCGTAAAAAGGCATGAAAAGGCATTTAGGCCTTCTTAATATATTTTAATATTTTTTTAACCATAACAAGGCTATTAAAATACTAAAGTTGTACATATCATAAAAATATGTCCGAATATTTGCAAATTAAAATACTATTTGATTATTTTGGATGAGATAATGGTCCGATTTGTAAAAAAAACTTCAAAAGGCGATATCGTTTCACTAAAGCATTGTTGTTTTTAGAAAAAAGTGCGCCTTAAGGGTTTTACCAAGAATAAGGCGTAAAAAGCTTAAGGCGAGGCGTTTCTCCCAAGCCTCAAGCCTAGGCGTGCCGAGGTTTTTTAGAACGGTGCTTTTGAGAAAGATTAAGTTTCCCTAGGATTCTCAAGGACTTACTTTGCTTAGTTTTGGGGTGGGGAATCATCTAATCTTCTTTATTCCATTGGAAAATATGTAAAATAAGCATATCAATTGATCAATTCTTGTATTGGGGGCGTTATCCAAAAAAATTCCACAAGGCGCGCCTGAGCTGCGCTTTGAGCCCGGAGCCTAAGCGCACAAGGCGCGCGCCTTATTGAAGGAGCCGAGCCTGAGTGTGGCAAGGCACTGATGCCGAGCCTAGGCGCGCCTTTAACAATAGTGCTTTTTACTACATGTAATTCGTGAAGGACAATGAATAAAAATTTGATTCAAACTTTTCTCCTTTTCTTTCACAAAATATACTAATTTGGGACATAAGAATGAAAGTGTTCCCTTTGTTGGATCAAGCCGTGTCTTCAACTTCCTCTTAGTGGCAAAGCAAGCGAGGTTTTGAGTTTTTGAAGGAATGTAAACCCTTCCAAATCATTTTATGTGGTTCAAAAATTGTAATCAACGGAGAATCATAAATATTCTTAAATCCAAGGAAAGAAAATGAATCTTTTCTTCTAAATGAATTTTTGTGAAGCCATATCCTCTGTTAAATCCAAGGAAAGAAAATGAAAACCCTAAATATTCTTAATCGAAGTCAAAGAAAAGGAAAATAAGTATTTTTTATTCTTCCCCATAGCAAAATCAACCTTTTCTTCCTCCTATTAATCATTTTGACTACTAGCATTGATAATCATTATAATGTATTTCTTTTGAATAACTTGATTTTCTCAATTAATTAATATATTATAAAGATTAAGCTTATGCACCCCAAATTATTCTGGTTGGATCCTAACCTGTAGTAATGTTTGGTCAAAGCACCGTTGGTCTGAGTTTATGGCTTCACAATCGTGAAGTCATGATGTGAGTCTGAATTTTGGCATGAAACTTTTGTAGCTTACTATATCATTGAACTGCACATGCGCCACCATGGAGTATTATATGGCAGTGGTGAATATACTAAATCAGATGCGGGATTTCATTAGCAAGCGCTATTAAATATAAGAACATTATATGTCGTGCAGTAAACAATATTTTAATGGTTTGTTGCGGACTTATGTTTGGTCTGAAGTATTGATTCTAGTTTGAAATTGCTGTTGAGTACTTCATGTCTTGGGCCGTATTTAGCCAAAGCAACATGACTATTTTGTTGAATATATATATATATATATATATATATATATATATATATATATATATATATATATATATATATGTAATATGTTAAAAAGCATTCGTTTTAAAATCCAAATATATTCTACAATTTTTAGTTTTTCACTCTTTTATTCTTTTTTTTCCTTCTATTAAACAAATAAAATTTAGCTAACATAATGGAGGTTTAAAAAAACTGAAAGCAGTTAAGTTAAATTTTCTGAACACAACCAAATGGACCCTTATTATTTCTCTACTGGAATAATGGTCAACTACGTACTCAGTGGTCTAAATACCAAGCAGGAGACTAAGCTTAGCTACCCAATCATATCAGTGGGAATATGAATTTGTTTGGGCAAATTCATGCCTCAGTTTAAATGGAAAGTAGTTCCCTTGTTGACATATTTTAAATTGTTATACAAATTCATGCCTCACTTCAAATTGAAATTAGTTCCCTTCTTGTTGACATATATTAAATTGTTATATACTTCATCTTGCTCCATTGATTTTTCTTTTACCTGTTCTTTTCCTTCTTTTCCAATTGCAAGTAAAAAATTACTGAAAGATTTTTGGCTATTCATTTGAGCATTAGTATGGAGATCTAGAAATTGACATCTGTTATAAACTTCTTCACCAAAGATCTCAGTTTCTAGAACTACAGAAAGTGATGATCTATGCTTTATTTTTGACATTTTCTGCTTTGTATATGCCAGCAGTTGTTAATTAACATGCACTCTTTTTGTTTGATGCTTGTGCATATGCTACCTTTGAAACAGCATTGGAGTGAAATTTCCGTACTTGGTTCAGAAAAAACTCAAAGCTGGCCAGGAAGTGAGACGTGTAGCTCAGTTAGACTGGAAGATTATTGAGAACAGCTGTAACAAGCCATTTGTTGCCTCAGGCCTAGAACTTGTTCCTTTGCCGGTTAGTTTCTAACATTTCTTTTGTATTTAAATGTTAAAGATTTCAATTCCTTCTTAGGAATTTTCATGTTTCTTACTGATAGCTTCCTTAATTTTAGTATTATTTTTATATCATTTTATTTTATTATGTAGGTGATGCATGGTGAAGATTATGTTTCCTTGGGCTTTCTATTTGGTGAAAACTATAGAGTAGCTTATATATCTGACATTTCACGCTTCCTACCGGATACAGAACATTGTGAGTTTTTACAGAACATTGCTCTTATCATTTAGTGGTTATATATGTAATCTTCATTTTCTCGTACCCTGTATGTGCTTGAAGTGAATCACACTTATGGTGAAAAGAATTTGGGTATGTTTTGGGGATCAATCTCAAAGACTCAATAATTGTCATAATTCGATGATATATAGTTTATCAGACTTGGGAGAACCCCCACGCCCCCACCTGCAAAAATAAAATAAATCTGTATTTAACTATATATAGCTGACAATGAAGTGTTGGTCAAAGAGTTCTTTTGGTTTTGCAGATCTTTTAAAAAATGGTCGACATTTGGATCTTCTCATATTGGACACGCTTTATAAGGTCTGTTCCAATTAAAATTTTATTTTCTTTATTTTTTATTTGCGTTTGCTTGCTATCACATTATGCATGAATCTTTGGACGGGGTCAGGGATAAAGGTACAAAGGAAAACCAATATTCTTTCCCATCGATAGTATTGCATGCTGTTGTTCTAGTTTAGATAATATGCTTCGTTCACTATGAGTGGAGCTTTTGTTATACAGGTAATTAGTATATATGCTATAGGACATGTGCTAGGGTCCCACTTTTTATTATATTTTTGTACTTATTTAAATAATATGCTAGTGGTAAAATAAATAAGGAATATCCCCTAGTTAGTAGTAACTAGTACGGTACTAAGATACTATATTGTAAGCATATTAGGTTGCTTAGCCTCCAAGATTTTTTTATATGCATGTAATAATATTACGAGAATGAGAGAACCCAATTTTTTTTAGTTATTGTTGTTGCTTTCCCTTTGCTTCAGTTAATTTACATCAATTGGTATCAAATCAGCGATAATTCTTGATGTGGTCACTTGTTGATGTGTGAGCTTAGAAGAACCATCATGGTACTACTCCAAATGCTGCCCAGTTGCCATTAATCACATAATCTCATCACCATTGCTAGTTGCTTCATGGCATCACCAATGGCTGGAAACCACACCAGTCGTCACAACCTTGTTGCCCTGCATGATGGCACTTGATGGGCCACTGGCCCAACAGTACCCGCCATGGCATCCATCGATCTACAGCAACTGGACATGGCAAAAGCAGTCCACTTTCAGCAGACTGCCCTTACCCACACATTATGGGTTATTTTCTTGCTCATTTTTTAATGAAGGGGTTAGATAGTACCCACCTGAAGGCGGTATCCAAATTCCTGATTGGGCCCTCTCCAGCCCTCGTCAGCTTCAGACAAACCTTTACGGTCTCCAATGAATGTGGTAACATCCCTCTTTCCATGCTATGATGCTTACCCTACACCGCAGCAGCTGAAACTTACTTGAAACTCTCAGATTCGCCACCCAAACATGCACATACCCTCCCCATTCCTCGCCGGCATCATGCGCGGTCACCAACTTCCGACGAAGGTCAGTGAAGAAGTTGGGTACCCTCCCCATGTCTCCCCTTTTCCATCAAAGCCCGCCGAGGACTCTAGGGCACATTTCAGCAATCCGGGTTAGAGGAAAAGAGTCCTAGGTTTGACTCCTACCCACAACCCCACCCGAATTCATGGTCCACTGATCCACCAACCTGTAAAGCCGACCCAATCCCCTTCACTTGCTACCCCCCTTTTGCAAAGCATGACCTGCCTAATGCCTTGTCTGTTTTTAAATACTTAATAAATTTGGAAAATTACAACTCAACCCAGTCCAATGTTTAGTAGACTTACGAACCTTCCTTCCAAATTTACACTTCATTCCTTAACTTTGCACAAATATTGATTCAACCTCATGCCCCATCTTTGCTACCCAACTTCGGTTTTCCTCCCGATTTGAGGCACGACTACAATGTAATGGATGCGGTCACATGGGTGATAATCTCGGGAACACAGTTGAAGGATTACCCAATCTAACAGAGGTGGAGAAACAAGAGTCTTATGAGAGAACTAGTAAACTATTGAAGATCTCCCAAGATAGCAAAGGTTGGAGACTTGCAGATTCCTCCTTATACAAGGAGAACAACAATTACCGATTCAGAGCTATTTTAAGCATTCGTATGAGGAGTGTTGTAAGGTCTTGATCCAGTGTCATGAGGAATTTGATGAGATGGAAGCAACATATGTTATTTGGGTGCAGAACTGAAGTATGACTTGGCTACCATTGCTCTCGTCTTGTAGCACCATATGGTTCCCTTGTTTTGCCATGGTTGATGAGGAATGTCCGCAAATTAATATGAGTATCCTACTTCCCTTGTGATTTCTTTTCGGTTTTTGAGGAGGGATGGATTATTCCTTCCATGTTCAATGATGTGGAGATTATTTAGGGAAAAGGAGGTCGGATTTTGTATCAGAAACTTGTTCGGTATCTTTGCCGAACTTGGTTGAGAAGACTCTTGTGAAGTTCTGCAGTATGGAGTTGTATTGTGTCGCTGACTTGTTCCCAATCTTCGACCAAGAATATGGTGTTTTTGCGTTTGTTTCCTTTGGTGGTTCGCCTGAGATATCTACTTGAGATTTCTTGGGTTGGTTTGCATTTCCCTATGCGGGAAGATATTAAGAAGCATTCGGCGATCGTTCTTTAGCGCCTGGCATTGCAATTGTTTGTGGAGGGTGCCCCGGCTAACGTTTTGTATATTTCTCTGCCTTTGGTAATTTGTGTCATGTGTCTTTATCTTGGCAAGTTTTGGGAAAGGTTTCTGGCTCTTCGACAATGGTGTGGTTTTGGAGCTGCCATTTGAGTCTTTGTTAGTGAGTATGCTTGGAATTTTGTGGACGGCTCCCTTTGCAAGTGGGGGAGTCTGCCGATGTTTGTTTTGCTTTGGTGACACAATCTTTTTCCCTCTTATGCTCGTGGCAAGCTTCTTCAAGTTGGGGAGAATGATGTGTACTAATTTTTAATAATATAGTTATTTATCTAGTTCTTCTATTCGTGGTAAAATTAAGGCACTATAGTACTTGGTCATATTAGGTTGCCTAGCCTCCAAGAGTTGGAGTGACGTAAATGCACGTCAATGGCCAAAAATCAAAATAAATATGATTTCTAAAGAGAGAAACAAGAGGTTTCTTATATTTCAAGAATGGGAGCTATCCTCAAATGAGGAGTACAAGGGGAATTTTTATAGGAAAGATTACTTGCTAATCAAGTAATAGCCTAAATGACTAAAAAGGACAACTATTAACAAAAGAATACTTAATTAGTCCCAAACATGCTTGAAGACCAATTAGAAGATAAAGGGAATAAAAGAACTAAAATAAAAGATAGAAAATAGAAATAAAATGAAAATAACAATGGATTCCCATCACTCCCCCCCCCCCCCCCCCCCCTTAAAAAAGAGTTCGTCCACGAACATAAAGGGGAAGGCTCACAGAGTCACCCTTCAAAACTGTAATCAATGCATGGCCGGGAAGCTCCTCGGTCTCATCAAGATACTCCAGTGTACGATTTATCGCTAAAAGGGCACGACGATATGGAAGAGAGCAATTTGAATCTCGGTGTTCCACGTTGTCGCAATTATAGCACCGGAATGTAGGGGGACCCGAATGTGACGCTGAGGAGGTAGTGGCGGTTGGAGTAGTGGTAGAAAATGTCGACGTCGATACTGCAGGAGGAGCAAAAACCAATGGAGATGGAGGCCGGGGGGCTGGATGAGCTGATGGTGCTGCGTGATAGGGCTCAACCTTGGTAGCATGCTCTATTGCCTTTAGAAAGGTCTGTATCTCTCTTAACCCAAGTTCACACTGAATATATGGTTGAAACTCCAAAATATAGCGGTTGATCTGCTGATCCTTAATCTCTGAGAGGCGAGCTGTGGTGCAAAGGAGCTGGAACTGCTTCGTATATTCCACCATCGAAGATTCCTGCCGGAGGGACTGGATGCGAGCAAGTAGGTCGCGCTCATATATCGAAGGTATGAATGAGGCCTGAATAGCGGCCTTTAGCTCAGGTCAGGCCTGGATGGGAGGAAGTCCTGCAGCTGTTCGGCAGTAACAAAGATCATTCCACCAAACTCGGGCGAGTCCTTGAAACTTGGTGGCCTGAACCCGCTTGTAGTAAAAAATCATCTCCATAGCAGCTAACTAATCAATCATATCATTTGGGGAGAATTGGCATTCGAACATGGGAACGTCAATGCGTATATCTCCTTGGAGATTCCAAGAAAGTAGCTGAAGTGCCATAGATAGGGAGTGTCCATGCTGACGAGCATTAAGGCCATAGTTGTCAAATCTTACGATTCACGATTCGAATCTTACGATTCGATTCGATTCTCACATAAAACGATTCGAATCGAGTTGAGAATCGCAAATGTCTAAAGAATCGGACTGAATCAGCGATTCACGATTCGAATCTTCCGATTCGGGTCCGATTCCCGATTCGGTTCAGATTCAACTTTATTTTTTTTTATTTTTTCACCTTATAACCATACGCGTGTTTTAATAAACAAATAAAAAAAGAAGCAAACAACAAAGGATACCGTTAAGATACTGAGTTTTAGAGAAAAACATGTTCTCTTGGCTCGGTTATTTTCAGCCGACTTTTCTTGTCTATTCTCTTGGCTGAGTGTCTTCTATCTTTTGCTTTTTTTTTTTTTGTTATAAAACTTTTGTATTTGTTATAAAATCTTTGAAGGTATATTTGTTTTGTTGCTTTAAATTAATATGAACGCTGTTTTAAATTAATATTGTTTTATAGTTAATCTTAGCATATGTTTTATTGTTTTAAATTAACATGGTTTACTATGTTAAATTAATATTGTTGTAATTTTGTAGGCTGTTTTAAATTAATATTGTTAATCTTAGTAGGTAGGCCTGTTTAAAATTTTTGGAAGTATTTGTTTTACAGTTTTACTGTTTTAAATTAACCTTTGTATTTATTTTATTGTTTTAAATTAATATGTAGGATGTTTTAAATTAATATGTAGGTTGTTTTACGATATATTTTTGTTTTTTACACATTTAATTTTAAAATGAATGAGAACATGTGCTACGGTTAATTTTTGTGATATATTTTGGTATATTATCATGTGCTACGATTAGTTTTTTGTCATATTACGCTTAATTACCAATTCTATAGTGTTAAATCCCATTTACTTATGTTTTACTACGTTTTTATCATTTGGTTCCGATTCGACCGATTCGATTCACGATTCGCGATTCGGGGGTAAACGATTCACAATACGATTCGCGATTTGACAACTATGATTAAGGCCCATCACCTCACCCAACACAGGTGCAACATGATTAGCGGGTATCAGCGGCATCTGGACAGCTGGTGAATGAGGAGGATGAACATGTGGGGCCACAGGAGGTGCTGAGGGACCGCGTTGATAATGGAGACACGTGCCAATCAGGTGGCCACGCTCTCCACAATAAAAGCACTGGCGGTCTCGTAGTGGTATGAAGCGAGGGGCACCGGTGGGGGAATCCAACCCAAGATGTTGCGGTGGGTATTTCCAGCATCGGAGGATGAAGAGGAGTCGGTGAAGAGCAGAGAAAGATCATGATGTGAAGATGAAGGAGGTGGGTGGGGGTACGGATGCGGGTTAAGTGGTCGAGGGCTAGGAATGCCAAAATGTTCGCTGGTGTCATAAGGTTGATCAAGGAGATTGATATTTTGACAAAAGTTAGGTGGACCGAAAATGGACCCAAGGTTTGGGATGTGAGGGATATGATAGGGGGTATGGTCCTTTTGGTGGGATTGGAAGGGCCGAGGGGTAAAAAGATTGGGTGTGGCTCGAAAACCCTGGGAAATCAAGAATAGAGGGTTTTCCAAGGAGATCGGTAGTGTTAGGCAGCTTGTTGGATTGAAACGGGTGGGGCGGATCAGGTTCTTTGAGAACTCCTAGGGTTTCGGCTGTTAGAAGAGGGTTAAGGTGCCCAGGGTGTCGTCGGGGTCAGAATACCTGTTGGCGGCGAGTGGCTGTATAGCCCAGGCGAGGTGACCCACTTGAGCTGGAGGTTTTGTTGAGGGGCCCGAAGTCGGGAACCGACGCTGGATCTGCTGTGAGATCCACCGGTGCAAATCGGACGGGTGGGCTATGGGTTCGGTCGATCTTTTCTTGGATCGGGATGGCTGCACCCTTGTTGGGGAGTTCAGTTGTTGTCTGTCGGGTTAGAAAACCCTATGCCCTGCCTTGGTCGGAAATGATTGGAATCATTGGGGCAACAACTTGTTCGGAATTTCCGCTAACAGAGTCGGGTCTCCGGGGTATTTCAGCCACCTTGAATTTTCCAGTACAAATTATGGTACCCTCCACTGGTTCGGATCGACAGTCCAGAGGGTCTTTTCAATTTCTTTAGGAATTTAATGCCGGTGAGTTCGTGGAGAAAAGTTGAAAGAGGGCATGAAATTTCTGATTGAATTTTTGAGTTATAATTAGGGTTTATTGTTTTTGTTGTTGTGCCATTTCTTCTATTCATCGATCGTTTTTCTCTTCCATTCTTGCTAGTTGCTCAGATAATCCTGGATTAATCTCGTCTTGAAATCGATTTGTTTTCTTCGGGGCCATCGAAAAGTAGTGTATGATTTTGATTATCTATACACTAATACACTAATTGGGGAACGACACCATGCTCTGATATCAATTTTGACGTGTAGTAAACTACACGTCAATGGCCAAAAATAAAAACAAATATGATTTTTTAGAGAGAAACAAGAGGTTTCTTATATTTCAAGAATTGGAGCTATCGTCAAATGTGGAGTAGAAGGGTTATTTATATGAGAAGGATTATTTGCTAATCAAGTAGTAGCCTAAATGAATAAAAAGGACAACTATTAACAAAAGAATACCTAATTAGTCCCAAGCATGCTTAGAGACCAATTAAGGATAAAAAGAATAAAAGAACTAAAATAAAAGAATAGAAAGTAGAAATAAAAATAATATAAAAGGAAAATAACTACGGATTCCCATCATGGAGTACCTATAAATATACTTGTGTGTATTCTTTTGTAGGCAACTACTAATATTATGAGAATGAAAATCAGAGGAGAAACCTATGGACGTGAGTGTGGTCCACGGTGGGGAGGAGACGTGGCCAAATGAAGCAGCAGAAAAGTGGATTTGAAATTGTGATTTTAAATGATGAATTTATCCTTTTTTATATTATTTAGCTACCTTTAAGGGATATATATGAGGTAGTAAAGTTATTTTAGGTAAATTAGTATTTAGTTTTCTAATTTGATTACTCTCCTAATTTTGATAGGATTATTGGGCCCCAAAACTATGATAGGATTTTTAATCTCAAGTTTTGTAGTGCCTATGAATAAAGGTCTCCCTCTATTGTAATGCAATCACAGCTTTTGGTGGTGGGTTTGGCTTGAATATTGATTTTCCGTTCTTGTTATTCTGCTACGTGTGTACATGTTTATGCCACCTATCTTTGTAGTTGTTATTTGTCCTTTTCTTCCACTAATTTACATCTATACACATTGAAAATATTTTCTTGTCGAGGAGTTGGTTTTAGAATATTATGTTATTAAATGGAAAATTAATGTTTTCCCCCAACATTTTCAGTTTTTTCCTTTTCTTTGTTAGAAGTTTATATTCTCTGAAGGAGTTTGTTTCCTGATACTATTCTTATCTTCAGTATTAGTTTCCTTTTCTCCCCTCTTTATTATCTTCTGGTCCTTTTACTTATTGTTGTACGTGTTCACTTATTCCTCTCTCTCTCTCTCTCTCTGTTTGTTATTCAATAACATTGCCCTGAACCCGACCCCGACCCTATCCACAAACAATTGAAAAGGTACCATGAGGTTCCGTATTCGTTATTTCACTGTCAAGTTATGTGGAAACTAGTTGTAACTGAATTGAACTCTGTCAGATGCTTTAAAGTGATAGTTCTTTCTCTTTTCATCTTTTGGTCTTGGTATTGATCATTCTCAACACTTGTGTTAATGCTATCACTTGTTGAAATTGAAATTTACTGTGGTTTCTGAACTTTTAGAAGTTTTATTAAGAAGACATGCTCTCAGTTCTGAAAGAATCAAAGTTTTCAGCAGACCTAGATAGAGAAAATATTATTCCTGTGGCATTTTCATTTATATGATTACACAATAAAGAAGGAAAAAGAATAACGGATGAAAACACATGGTTAATTTGGAGATCGTTTTGCAGCTGAAGAAAATTCAATATGTGAGAACCCATCTTGGTGGAATTATTATAATACAAGACTAGGGATGGCAAATCGTGCTATTGGGTCGTGTTTTTGTCTGACACGACATGACACGAAGTCGTGTTTTTTATTGCTACCACGAACACGACCCCAAAAAACACGACGCGACACGTATAACACAATTAATTTTTTCCCATCCAATTAGACCCGAAAACACGAAAAATACGACTAAAAAAACTCAATTTTTTTGACAAATATTATTCCCACTTTTTTACTCAACTAATGTCAAATCTTATTCAAACTGCAATATCAGATCAAACATGATAATCAACAAACAATCTGAGAAATTCCGAGAGAAAAAATACAATCTGAGAAAAATTACAATCAGATTTTTATGGATCAAATCTTATTCCAACTACAAATCTTATTCCCACTTTTAATTTATCTATCATCAGCAAAACAATCTGTGAAAAACCAAACTCGATCGGATCCTCTTTTTTTTCCAATCGAAGCCTTTCTTTTTTCGACCGAGATGAAGAAAGATGATCGGGCCCATTTTTCTTTTTGGTCGGCGCCGTTGAATCTGGTCGGACCTTGTTATTTTGGTCGGGCCTTGTTATTTTGGTCGGACCATTTGTTCCGAACACATGGGAGTGGGGAGACGGCGGAGGGGGTAGTGTTACCGGGGCCTTTTTTCTTCAACCGGACCTTTTGTTTTTTGTGGTTGGACGAGAAATGGTGGGAAGAATGGAGATGACATTGGTGGAGGGGATGTAAGATGGAGAGAGATGGAGATTGAGGAGAAGAAGGAAGAAAAAAAAACGAATGAAGGAAATGAAATGAGAGAAAGAAAAGAAGACTTTAGGTCTTTGAAGTGTGATGGATGTTTAGATAGTGACAAGTGGTAGAAACTGGACGGCTTGGATTAAGTGGGATTCCTAAGATATTACTAGCGCGTCTATTCGTGTTGAAATGGGTGTTTTTGGTCTTTACTTTCGTGTCAATTAAGTCGTGTTTTCGTGTCACTTTCGTGTTTAATTTTTAACACGAACATGACACGACACAGTTTCGTGTTAAAAAACACGAACACGAACACGACAAATCGTGTCAATTTCGGGTCAATTTCGTGTCGTGCCGTGTCTAAAATTGCCACCCCAAGATAAAAAGAATACAATTACTTTCACATATAAATTGCCTGAGAGGTAGATAAGCATGCGGAGTGAAATAAACATATGAAGAGAATCACATTCATTTGGTTCTTGTTGTTACTTTTCTTTTCTAGCACATTATTTTTCACATAGTAATCAATACATGTTTCTTCAAGCAAATAAAACTCTTAGGCACTCACAATATGCTAATATATATATGGGTTTTAACTTGGTGTGATGTGAACGCAGGGGAATAATAAAAAAATGCACAATTTAGACTTCACCTTTCGACGCTCAATTTAATTCATCATATCAATAATCTTGAGTACAATGGGAGGTCATGGACCTTATTTATACTAATTCTAAGATTTGGGGAGCAAGTCTTCTAATTAAGACGGGAACTAAATAACCTAATTGAAATAGGTAACTAATACCTAATAATTATCTCTAATAATAATACTAATAATAATTTCAATAACTAACTAATAATTATCTACTCATAATAAAATACTAAAAATAAAAATAAACATGCTGAAATTAAATGGGCCCACATGGGGCTATCCCACGCGTACGTCACTCTCCCCTTTTTTAAAAAGCTTGTCCTTAGCGCTATAAACGTGAATGTTGAAGATGCCAGACAAGTAGTGCTCTTTCCTTCTTCGAAAAACCGAACCACGAATCATAGGGCACATTTGCAAGAGTCCATACCACACCCACAAATACTTTGAATATTTTGCACCTTATTGGGGGTGAAAAATATTTTTTCTAAAAATTTGGGGCCTATATAATATATTTTCCTTGCAACATTTTAAAAATTGGGGGCTTCCCAAATTTTTCATACTAATAAAATCAATTTTTGGTAGTGGTTTGTCTCTTAAAAATGGGCCAAAGTCAAAGAAAGATCACTTGGGAAACCCATACTCTTCACAAGCCTTTTGGCCTAACCTTTCACTTAAAAACCTCATCTTATCACAAGAAACCCTAGCTGCAACTTTCTCTTTACAAGACCTTATAGAACCACATTTAAGCTCAACCAGAAACAACTGGAGGTCCAAGGGGGGTCGGGAGGATGGCCGGAGGTAAAATGATGGCAAGTTGGACTCGGATCTTGTTGGAGGTAACGGATTTAGGGTTAAACAGCTGCTCTTTTCGCATTTGGTTCAGATTCTGTTCAGATATGGCAGGTGCGGCCTTGTTTTGGTGTTCGGTGGTCGGCTCGGCGCTGGAAAAATCAATAGGTTGAGGAAAAAAGGTGGAAGTTTACTGCTTGGCGGTGGAAAAGTCAGGTTCGGTTCGGATTGGTGTTGGAATAGGCCGATTGAGTTAGGATCTAGTTGGAGAGCTGTTCGGGATTGCCAGAGAAGAAGTCAGACCAAATCTAGACTGGATTTGAGCGGAAAAGGGCTGGCTGGGACTGGATTATGCTTTTTGGGGACCACCCGTCTGAGGCGAGGTGGTCAGTGGTGGTGATTAATGACGAAAAATCTTTGTGACAGTTGGCATGTTATCCAGTAGGAGACGATCTTGAGGATCCATTGATGATGATGAACTGTTTGAGTATCGAGAAGCGAAGGATCGTTCGCGGAAGAACGATACATATAATCAGTTACCCCGATCTCTCGCCATAGCTCATGACCTCAATATACACACGATTTGACACACACTTGTGTGACAAATCAGGAGCGAACGCAGCTCTGATACCACTTCTGATGTGAACGCAATGGAATAATAAAAAATGCGCAATTTAGACTTCACCTCTCAGCCTCAATTTAACTCATCATATCAATAAACTGAGTACAATGGGAGGTCAAAGGCCTTATTTATACTAATTCTAAGACTTGGGGAGCAAGTCTTTTAATTAAAAAGGAAACTAAATAACCTAATTAAAATAGGTAACTAATACCTAATAATTATCTCTAATAATAATACTAACAATAATTTAAATAATTAAATAATATTTATCTACTCATAATAAAATATTAGAAATAAAATAAACGTGCTGAAATTAAATGGGCCCACGCGGGGCTATCACATGCGCACGCCATAGTGACTCTAGAGAGCTCGGTGGGCTACTAAGACTACAACTTTTAACGTAGTTGAACTTACTAAACCCTCCAAACCTCATAAAAATTACATAAATAAAACTCAAATACAAATATTCATCTTGGTAACCCACTTTGACATCCCAAAGCCATAAATACTAGAACATGTGTCTTCATATAAGAGCGTGGAAATATTATAATATTAGAGGTGTAACCCTAAAGCTAATGTAACCCTAAAACTAACAAAAATTGTAGATGATTTAACCGTGATCTTGAGTCAGAAGGTTTTAATCATACTCCATGTGGAATCCCAAAGTTGGCCCTTTGTTGTTATCTTGCTCCACATCTCTTCCCTTTTAGTTTTTGTATGCAATCTAACATTCCTAATGTGCTAACATTGTTTGTAATTTTCTAAATTAATTGTGCATACATTCATGGTTAGTTCCTTTCCTTCTTTAAAAATATGTAGAAAGGTGCAAAGAAAAGAAGATGAATGATGTGAATCGAGGGCTTAATTGTCCTTTTTGTTAGCATATTAGTAGTTTTATTTTCTTTTCTTTTGTTATTGTTTTTTCTATTTGTTTTGCTCTAGTATTTGAAGGTAAGGATTAGTAATGTCATTTTTGTAATTAGGGCCTTAGCTTAGAGCCTAGGCTACTCCTTCCCTTGAAATAACCCCATGTAAGCCTCATTTGAGGTAGACATTAATTTTGAATCGAAAAGAGTGTTTCTCTCTCTAAATGTGCGTGTTAGATATTTTTAGGAGCCTTTTGACGTGTAGTTTACGTCAAATTGGTATCAGAGCGAGCGTAGTTCCACATTGGTGTTGGTGAATCGGTGTATTTGTATAAAAAAAATCGTACACTATAATCAATGTCTCCAAAGAAATCAAAACAACCATTAGAAGAGATTTAAGAACTCAAGCAACAAATAGAAGAGGTGGCACTTCAACAAAAATAGCAAACCCTAGTTTCCCAAGACCTCAACCAAAAATTTGAAACCTTTCTTCAACTCTTCTCCACATTACCACCCTCCACCACCACTCTTCCCCAAACCTTAGTCTCTTAACACTAACCCGTTGCCCTGCCATCCTACCTTGCTGCTCGTGGACCCCAGAATCACAGCCCAGCCCTCACCACTACCCTCTCCACCCCAGCGGCCAGCCACCATACCTCTGCTGCCAACCACTCCTCCGGCACACCATAAAAAAACCCCTTTCCCCCTTCCGAGCCCGCCTCCCTGAGACGGAGGATCAGTGAATCAACCGCTATATCTTGAGATTGCAGTCGTACATTCAGCATGATCTCGGCTTGAGGTAGATACCGACGTTTTTTAAGGCGGTCGAATATGAGATCAAGGTTGAAACCTCCCACACAATGCCCGTAGCTCTTCCAGCCTCACGGTCTCCACCCTCCACCGTTTTTACCCTAGCTCCTCCTCCAATGACAGCTTCAGTCCCTACCTCCACTAATTCTGCTCCACCTCATATAGGGCCTCCTACCTTCCGGTGCTACAACTGTGGCAATGTTGATCACCGAGCTTCTGATTGCTCTCTCGCGATGCGGTGCATAATTGGCGATGGATCATCCATCTGACTATTTGGATGCGTCCGAGGAGCTTCTCCAGCATGCCTTGATCATAGTGTTGGAGGGTGATTCAATTGGTCTTCCCCTTTGAGTTAGAGGATGAAATTTTTTCGGGGGTGGGGTGGTGGTGGTGGGGGGAGATTGATGTGAATCGAGGGCTTAATTGTCCTTTTTGTTAGCATATTAGTAGTTTTATTTTGTTTTCTATGTTTCTTTTCTTTTGTTATATATATTTTTTTTGTTTTGCTCTATTATTTAAAGGTTAGTAGTAGTAATGACATTTTTGTAATTAGGGCCTTAGCCTCATTTGAGGTAGACTTGAATTTTGAATAGAAAAAAATATTTCTCTATCTAAAGGTGTGTGTCAGCCTTTTGACGTGTAGTTTACGTCAATGAAAGTCCTGTGGAAAAGTAATATGGTTAGGGAACAAGGCAGATGGATTCAAAAGTAAAAATGTGAGTTTCCAATAGCAATAGAGAATGGAAAATTTTGATTGGAAAAAATAGAGGGTTAATATAGCCATTTTGACATCTGCAAGTATTGCTTCAGTTAAAGGCTCGAAGTTGAGACACAGTCCAAAAGCAACACGGAAAAAAATTCATCAATTGATGAAGTAAAATTCGCATTACAAGTGTTAAATGAAAACCGGAGATAACTAATATCGAAACTAAAATATCCTCATTTCATTTATTTTATGTTTTCTGTGACAGTTCTATGAATCCCTTTTCCCCATTAAGCTTTATCTAAAGTAATATGCAACGTTAATTAAGGCTTTTCTTTTCTCGTCTCCCCTTTCATTAATTTTGGAATGCGAATTTTGTTCCTGCTCCTGGTTAATGTATTTGCATTTACTTTCGAATTTCATCGTCAGATTTACTCTTCTTCCTGGTTTCACTAATTATCTTAACTAGGTTACATTGCTAATAGACCATGAGAAGTTAGTGGTCCATTTCAATACCTCCCTCCATCTTTAGTTATTGCATTGTCAACTTTTCATTTTTTTTTTGTATTGATATCTATTCCCCAACTTCAACTCCATTTCCAATCAAAGACGGAAGGTTGATTGGCCTAAACTTTAGGGTTTAAAATGTGAAAATCCTAACTTTGGGGTTAATGCAAAAAACTTAACACAAATGAGGGACCATATCATCTGTTCATCCTTGATATTTGATGATAGACCCAAAGTTTAACTTGAATCACTAATGAAACATGAAAGCTTAAAATAAACCAATTAAAACATAGAAAGCGACATTGATATTGACTTCTAACTGCAGGTTCAACTGTGCACTTTACCCTTTCAACTAACACAATCTTATTTCAGCTTTTCGTGTTTGTTTACATTCTCTCTTTTTTTCTTTTTCTTTCTTTCGTTCTTTCTACCACTTGGCCTCTTTGTTGTTTGTCTTCCAATTTATGCAGAAGGGGTCCCATAATACTCACTTTTGTCTTCCCCAGGTTTGTTCTTTTTCCCAGCTTACTGACATTTAATTTTAAGAAATTGTTTGTTTGGGCATACATTGCTTGTATTTCCATTATAAAGAGTGTGGTTTCCAGACACTTGAAGCCGTGAAGAAGTTGCGCCCAAAGCGAGCTTTATTAATCGGAATGACCCATGAGTTTGATCATCACAAGGATAATGAATTTCTTGTGGAATGGTCTAGAAGGTACATAAATTCACAATTGCTTCTGTTGTTACTATTAAGTAAACATAATGTAACACGTTGAAGTATCTGTCTAGTGAAAATACTCCGTAGTATTGTAAACCACCACTATGAACTCTAAAAATGCTTCAAATACCTCTTCAAGTGTTGCTGAAAAATGTTATTTAGTGACAAAAGGGAAATTGAAACAGATGGAAATAGTTCCAGTGGATGTTGTAAAACTAATTGTTCAGGAGATGTTTGTAATTTGTTTGATAGTTCTTCGTTGCTCGCAACTTACCCTATAAAAAGGTCATGATCTTTGTGGCCTTTCTTGATGGTAGTTATATTTGAAAAATTTAACTGATGACGTGGGGTTAATATTTTGCAGTGTTTCCTTCAAAAAAAATAATTGAATGTTTCATTTACTATACACAACTGAGATCAATAATTTGCTTGCAGGGAAGGAATCCCAGTTCAGCTTGCACAGGATGGGTTGAGAATCCCTGTAGACCTTTAATGTGGTAAGGTTCCATGTATCACACGCAATGTCTTGTATAATGAAACATGTTTCTTGCTTGATTTTTCTATGATTAAAATATATGCACATGTTATGTAGGGGTTGTTTATTTTTGCCTCCTAAGCTGTCCAGACTTAAGGTGTCATATATATATATATAGGGAGAGGATCACAAGTGGACCTAAAAAGCGAACTTTTTAATGGATCTTAACAAAAAATACTTGAGAGGTTTTTAAGTGAACTTTTTTAAGGATCACAAGTGGATCTAATGAATTTCATGTCCGTTGCCGCTGGCGCGGACCAATTACATCATAGGAATTAAAATTAATGGGTTGTTAGGTGTTTTTTGTTAAGGTCCATTAAAAAGTCTGCTTTTTAGGTCCACTTGTGATCCTCTCCCTATATATATATATATATATATATACATATTTTTTATATATATATAAAAATAAAATAAAATTAAGAGGCTAATAATGCCTTTATTTGCAACTGAATAGTTAAGAGGCAGAAGTGCCTTTGAATCTGATCATTCAAAATGAATGATAAAAAAGCAAACATATGTTTTAGATGGAGATTTCAGAATAAGAGCACATATTTGACTTCAATAATTGTCTAGTTCAAGTTTTTGTGATTTGCTAGATTTTTAGATTGGTAAATTTAGACATAAAGTCTCTTTTAAGTCATGTCTTAATTTTTAATAACAAAGTATGAATCTCCTTCCTAAAACTCAGTTTATATGTGAAATTATTATTTTCCAATTCCTGGAATACCCCAAGCTCGAACTGAATTGTGGGAATTAGTTTTAAAGGGTATTTTTTTTTACATTTATCCCCACTTTTAGATGTCATAACGGGCCCTCGAAACTATTGCTGAGCCCATGAGTGGTGGTATAATTCAATTGGTTTTGGATTTTTTGGGGGTAAACTCAACAGTTGTATTGAAAGTGGAAGTCAAACTAAAAGTATCCATACCTTCTATAAGCAACCTTTATAAGGTGACTCATTTCTCGGGATGGAAGGAAGTAGTATATTTTTCTGAACCAATTTGTGAGCTTCTTGTAGTTAGAAGCTATGAAGCAAAGCATGGACATTTTATTAGGGGACCCGTATCCGTATACGATACATCTCAGATATACGGATACTAGTCCAAAGCATATTCAAAAAATATAAATAAATCAGGAGAAATGGACATGTATTTTGTATGTATTTATGCATCATCTCTCTCTCTCTTTCTCTCTCTCTCTTAGCGGCGTTACTTCATTATAATTTTAATTGTATTAACATTGTTTTGGTGTCTCTGCAGGTAGATGTATGAGCCACGAGTTAAAACCAGAGTATACTTTATATTTCCATCCCATGGTGATTAGAGGGAAAAACAGTCATTTAAGTCATCAGTCGTTTCTGCAACATCTGATTTAAGTTTTGGAACATGATGCAAAGGTATAATGCAGGGAGGTGGTATAGTACGTGGTAGAACAAGTTGTGCAAAATTTGGGCTGTACGCAACTTCTAACCTTTTATTAATATTTATTATAATCAAAGGAATACTGCCCTTGAGAGGTTCTGCATATTTTGTGAGACTATTGCTCAATCGTGCATTTGACCATAATTAGTTGATGCACACGAGTGTTGCAACCGTGACACTGCATGATGAGAAGGTAGAATATTTTTTTAGAGTTATATTACAAAATTTAAAATAGTGGTTCTGCAATCTTCAACGTTGATAAGATAATTATTTGGCGTAACTCAATACCAATATCGCGTGTTTTACTATTTCATTTAAATGAGGTCATCATTACATGTCCCCACCAAACACTAACATAAAAGGTATAAACCATGCAAGAACTCTTGAAATAATGTTTCTAAAGCCATGAATCCATGACTAACGACATCTTTAATCTACATAGACAAATATGTATATCATGCTGAATATTTTACTACATTTTCAACCTTTTACTGGTATGCCATTATCATCCAAACATATTAATTATGAGTGAGAAAAGATTTTGACAAACTTAGGGGGTACGGGGGATGGGCGACCACAAACCGATTTTTTAGGTTATTTTTACATTTTAACAATAATTACTCAAGTAACCATAATTTTGAGGTGTTTTAGTTTTGTAACAATTAGTTACTCAAATAATTAAATAATTATTCAAGTAAATCATTTTTAATGGTTATATTTGAGTTTTTTTATCCTTAATAAGTAATTACTCAAAAACTCGACAAATACGTTGAGATCTATCTTATGAAGTTAACCTAAAGGCTTAAGTTAAGATGGTAACATTATAAAATACCTTTCATAAATAATTTGATCATTTAACCATATATCACATAAGTTGTGCATTTTATTTGTAATTCCGGTCACTAAAATAAAAAAGGCAAACCCAGTGAGGCTCCCGCTACCGCAGGGTACTTTTGGGGGGGGGGGGGGGGGGGGGGGGGTAGATGTACGCAGTCTTAACCCTGCATATGTAATATGTAGATAGATTGTTTTTGCGGCTTGAACATGTAATCCCCAGGTCACAATGTGGCAACATTATCACTAAAATACAAAATATTATTTAAAAAAGAAATTCGATAAAGAGAAAAAATTGCATTTTGAACACAAAAAGTAAATATGGTTTTGAATAATAGTTCATTGTTTGGGTTAATTAACTTTTAGTTCCCAAATAATTTTTCACTTAATGTTTAATCAAATTGTTTTTCAAATTAACAAAAACTTATATAATTACATTAATTGAGCTCCAACTTCGACATCTGACATGGTAGTGTCATGCTAACATTGGTGCGATTGTTGTAGACTTTGTTGACGTGTAACATCAGCTGTCTTATGTGTCCAACTAATGCCTATTGGGTGGGTTAATACCAAAATAGAATCTAAAATTTATTTTTGACAAAAAGGGACTAAAAATGATTAAATAATGAATCATGGGCTTTATGTTAATTGACCTTTTAACTATTTAATTTTTTCGTAATTCTGTCTTTAAAATAGAAATAATATTCTTTTGTACTTTTTGGCCCACTCTACCTATTGTTATTAAATTATTACTTTTAATAATTTACCACATTACTCTTAATTTTTTAAGCCATACTGTTACTTGACACAAACAACCATCTTAAAACATAACATGATAAACACATTCATAATTTCACACCCTACTAGATATAACTGGACATAGAAACATGTTATGACACAAATAAGAAGAATTATATTTCGACACAAGCACATAACGACATAATTGCGTGCAAAAACTATCAGCATAATGAATTTATCTTGTTTATTTTGATTCAATTTCATAACGTTGTTAAGTTACCAGCCCTATTGCCCAAGTGCCAAACTAAATTAATGTACATTTTTTAAATTTATGATACTTAAAAAAAATCATTCATTAAAGTTCCATATTAATTTATTTTTTATTTCTCAAATAAAAAATTAAAACAAACATTTTGAGTAACACGTTTTTTTTCATTTTTCAAGGGTGTTTTTGTTTACCCCGACAATATTCTGTTAGTAGCCGCCCATATTTAGTTATCCCACTTAAATGGGCTGCTCACAGAATATATGCTTTTAATCTCTCACTCAATAAATCGGGTATTGTTAATTGAATAAGTCGGTTCGTTTAAAAACATCCTGTTTTTAAAGATGAGCTTAACACAGCTAACTACCAAAGTGAGGATAACCCACAAAATGAATTTCGTTTTAGTATTTCCATCTCATTTATCACCAATCATTTCCTTCGGCCCATTAAAGATAGAGGGGTTAAGTAATGGTATATCTGTGTATATGATGATAATTGAAGGGATAAATTAGTCTTAAAGTAAGACATGTTTTAGCTACGAGCAATTCTACACATACCACATTTTTTAACCAAATAGAAATCAAATGAGTATCTGACAATTACAGATTATATTTAACAATATAAAAAGCGGAAATTAGCGGAGAACAAACAATCTGTGATTAACTTATACACATTTAAAATTACTTTTATCCTTCATTCTTCTTCTTCTTCTTCTTCTTCTTATTCTTCTTATCTAAATCTAAACGACCTATAAATGTAGCTAAAAGAAAACTTTATTCATACCACCATTTTGAACCAAATAAAAACTAAATATGTATTTGTCAATCACAAATTGTTTGTGACCTCACTAATTTTCACTTTTAATGCAGTCAAACACAAGTTGTGATTGCCACATATCCATTTGGTTTCTATATAGTTAAAAAATGCGGAATGTGTTACTCCACAAATAATATGTAATTTACACATACACATTTAGTTTCTATTTGATTCCAAATGGTGGCATAAATAAAGTTTCCCAAACGAGCAATTCTAGACATATCGCATTTTGCCACTAAAAACTTTCTTGCATTTCAAAAACTTATTTAAAAGGAGGGCTTTTGCAACTTGATGAGTAGTTCAGGGACCTCTTTGCAAATAATTCTGAAGACTTTTATAATAGAAATGTAAATTGTAATTTTTTCTCTCTAATATTTATATCTATCTCCAACCTATATGATGCAGTGGATCTATAAAGACTTTCTACATGTAGAAATTTCTAATTAAATTTTGATTAATTACCCCATGAATTTTATCCCAATTTTCATTTTAAAAATTGAACTTTCATTTTTGAACTTAACTCCCTTAACTTTTAAAACGTCTTCAAGTAACCCCTAGCACTAACATCGTTAATTTTTTGGACGAAAGGACATGAGAGTATTTTTGTCCATTCCTATATAAAGGGGTAATTTAAATTTTTTATATTATATAAATCACTAAAAAAAAGTCTGAAAAATACTGAAATATATATAATCTTTTTAAAATTACAGAAAAAATAATTTTAAAAATCTGAAAAATACTAAAAAAATTAGGAAAATACTGCAAATACTTAAAAAAAAATCGAAAAATGATAAATGTAATACCTCGCGCATTCTGGCGTGGGTTGCCGCCAACTTACGTCAGACGTCACTATATTAAATACCATTCTCAGCATGTGACATAAATATGAGACAATAGAAATTTTAATTCCACAAGATATAATGCAATTTAATCCATCAAAATAAAAATATATATGCAATAAAATCCATCACCATGCTAACTCCAAAATAAAATTCAATTCCAAATGATAGAATACAACTCGAAATAAATAATCCAACTACAAATCCTAACTGAAGACTGTAAACAACCGTGGATTGACCGCTCAAATTCATAAATAATTGTCTCATAAATAATTGACATAATGAAATAAATCTAAACTAATAAGGCAATAAAAGTAAATCTCCAGCTACACTCCAAAAATCTTCAATCCATCCTGTGCAGCTATTTCAACAACTATACTTGAAATGTTAGTCAATACAAGCTACTCCTCCCAATTAGGGCCCGTGGACCCAGACATAAGTATCATACATAGAGTATTCTAAATCAACGATATAATAACATGCGAGTAAGGTAACACGATACTAACTACCCACATAACTAAACCACCCCACTATTTAGGTTCAATTATTATAATTACAATATTAATTTAAACAATAGATCTTTATCTCACTCAATTTAATTATACAACAATTCTTATACGTGTGACACCACTATAGTCAGTCAACCTTTCTATTGGTTCTGCTCATACTCTTGGCGCGATTAAGTTTCAACACATTACACTCATTCCCCTTACTATAGCCAGTCAATCTAATTTCGTTAGCTCTGCACATACTCGTGAGGTTCCACGTACGATATGTCATACTCTTGGCGTGATTCAGATCTCTTTTTGTGTTGCACCATTGTTGTTTTGATCTTAGTACTATGAGAGTTTCGAGCGGTGGAGGCCATGTTTCGTGTTGTGCGATGGCTGGGCAAGTCCCGTGCCAAGTAAGATCAATGGGAGACCGAGACGTGTGAAATACCTGTATAGTGTGTCCATCGGAAGGCATCCAATGGTGACTGCAAAGAAGGTTATAAGGAATGAGGAAGTGTGTGAAGTCTTGAAGGCTGTTGATACCAAAATTAGTCCGCTGACGTGGATCAATTATATGGAGATAAGTGTCACTCTACATGGCGCCTACAAATATTTTTGAACAACACCCTGACTTCGAGGAACTCAATCTCCCCGACCAACTATGACTCTTCGAGCAACAAGTATACTCCGAGCAACTTGTACATACCGAGCTACTTAGGCGGTTCGAGCTGCACCTCGATCAGAGCATTTATTACCAAACAATTAAGAGGATTAAATGCGCATTAAATGCTGATTATTATCATACAGATGTATACGCCTATTGGACAATTATGTATTACCCTTTCACATGTACAGCCTGAGGGCTATAAATACATTGTATCATCCTCATTGTAAGGGGACTCGAAATCTCTTGGTAAAAACCTGTTATCGAGAATTCCCAAACAGTCAGCAATAGCAAAAACAGTGGGCGTAGGCCATTCTTATAAGGCTGAACCACTTTAAAATTCTTTTGGCTTATTTATTTTTATCTGTGATTGATTAATTAGGCATAGTCTAATTTTTTACATCAACAGATTGGCGCCGTCTGTGGGAAACAACTGAAATTCTCGTTTTTCACCAAAATAATTTATCACCAATGGATGATAATCCTGAATCCAGTAATCGAAACGCTGGAAACCCCCCGAATCCATCCGCTCCTCCAAATGTCCAAGATCTAGCTGGAATTATGGTCAGTTTGGCTCAAGGATAAACGGCTATGCAAGAGACTATGCGACAACTCATGCAAACTATCCAAGGTGGAGCGTCAACCTATATTCAGGACAACGAAGTGTTTAAAGAAATACTCGTTTAGGTTCTTCGCGTATTAGGCAAAGCGATTCATATCGCACTAAGAAATCTGATGATTTCTCTTATCAATCGGGTCGAACTTCGTCAGTACGAGCCACAGATACTGAACAACACATCACTCTCTCTCCAGAAAGAACTAGTGCACTGGAAAGATTAAGTAGGGTCTCTCCTTTTGATCGATTGGGCCCTAGGAAGAATAAAAGTCCTCCTAAGGCTGTGTCAAGAAAATTTCGACGACCATCTGATCTAAGAGAGGGTTCTGCCCAATCACAACTAGTTGCTCGACAAGATAGATCCCAGAAAGCGACTTCAACACGATCAATTGCTCGAACCAATTGGCCCGATGAGGGAAAGGATGCATGGAAAGGCTCTATTCAAAGGTTGGAGGATAGACTAGGGGAAATGGTTAAGGTCAAGAATCCTCTACAAAGAACTTTTGTCCAAGGGATGCCTTTTATACAGGCAATTGTGGATTTTCCCACACCATCGAAGTTCAAAGCACCTGTTGTGACCCCTAAATATGATGAAAAAACTGACCCTGTCCTTCATATAGAATAATACCAAACTGCTGCCGACATCTATGCCGTGCCAGACGAGATGAGACGCAGGGCATTTTCGGGAACTCTTACCGGATCTGCACAAATATGGTACAATAATCTTTCTCGGGGGGAAATATCAACTTTCTTTCAATTGGCCGAGCTCTTCATTGGAAATTTCTATTTTGGAGCAAAACCAGTTAAACGAGTTGCACATTTGTTAAGTGTTAGACAAAAAATAGGTGAGAGCACCAGGGATTACATAGCTCGTTTCAATAACGAAAAGCTTGAAGTTATTGATTACGAGGAAAAAACAGCAATTACAGCTTTGATGAGTGCAGTGTTACCCAATAAATTGTACTACACTTTGGCCAAAGATCCACCCAGAACCATGTCAGAACTAATGGCAAAAGCGGCCAAGATCATAAATGCCGAGGAGTCTATGGCTGCGAAGAAGAGCATGGACACCAAAGAGACCAAGGTGGAGGTTGATAAGGCTAAGAACAAAGAACATAAGAACAATGGTGGTGACAAGCAGTCAAAAACAAAGCCATCATGGGAAGTATTGAAGAAATTTGAAAATTATACTCCTTTGAAAGTAGACATAAACCATGTCCTGGAAGAGATCAAGAACAACGAGGAACTAAACTGGCCTGAGAAAATGAAGTCAGATCCTGACAAGAGGAATAAAGCCAAATATTGCGAGTTCCATAAAGACCATAGTCACACAACCAAAAATTGCATAGCTCTCTAGAATGAAATAGAAGCACTCATCAGACGAGGAAAGCTGACCAAGTATGTTGATCGAAGAAATAAAAGAAAAAGCAACGACCGAGCAAGACAGAGGTCTAGATCTCCTCGTCGATCAGAAGAAAATAAGAAAAGAGATCATGAAGATGATACAGAAGACGACCCTGATCTCCCCAAGAAACCAAGACAGCCAGAGCGTGAGGTGTTTTCAATTCGTTTTGGATCATTTGATTGTAATGTTATTACAGGTGGAGATGCAGGAGTTGGGGACCTTACTGCGGAAAGGAAAGCTTACCTCAATGAAGCTCAAGCTTGTTCATACATTCAGCGAATAAATCTAGCTGAGGATGATCGCCCAAGGAAGGTGAACAAAGAAAAATTGGTCATCGGTTTCTCTAAGAACGACCTCGCAGGTGTACTATATCCCCATGACGATCCACTGGTGATCAAAATGAGGATAAAGGAAGTAATAATCTCAAGAGTACTGGTGGATAATGGCAGCTCGACGGATATCATGTTCTACTCATGCTTCGATAGTTTAAATCTGAAGTTGTCTCAATTGGAACCTTATCACAGGCCCCTCCTTGGGTTTGCTGGCGAGAAAGTTTTTCCACTTGGGACGATCAAGTTGGACATGTTCATCGGCACATGGCTCGCTTGTCGAACAGAAAGAGTACGTTTCTTTGTGATGGATAAGAATGTCCAGTCATCTTACAATATCATTATGGGAAGGGTAGGATTGAAGAAGTTCGAAGCAGTACCATCTACGGTACATCAATGCCTGAAATTTCCAACCAATTTTGGAGTAGGGGTTGTAAAGGGTGACCAAAAAGTAGCTCGGGAATGTTACTACTCATCTGCTGAGCAAGAAGAACTGGAGGAATCTAGGAAAAAGACTACGACCTACCAAGTGGATGAAGGTGCAGAGATTGAAACATTAGATTCTAGAGACGAATCTCAGCTCGTGAAAGGTCAGGTGGTAGAAGCTACTCAAAACATCATTTTGGACGACGAGCACCCGGAACTAGGGCTGTGTTTCGGCCGGATCGGATCGGAAAATGCCTATTCGGAAAAAATTCCGATTTTTTCGGAAATAAAATAACTATTCCGATTTCCGATCCGATTTTTTCGGAAAATTAAAAAAAATTCCAAATTTGGAAAAATCGGAAAATCGGCAAAAATCGAAAAAAATCGGAAATTCACAAAATATATTAAAAATCCAGAAATTTCGGAAATTCCAAAATTTCAAAAAAATAAATTATGGATTTTCGATTACTCGAAATTCTCATTTTAAAGAAACAATGAAAATGGCTTAACCCAACATGTAAACACATGAGGATTTGACTTATTTTTCATTTGTGTAGAAGTTAGGAGGATACTCTCCTTTTATAGAGCATATTTTGGAGCCCTCTCCCTCTCCCAACCGATGTGGGATATGGGAAACTTTAAAAAAATCGGAAAAGAAATCGGAAAATAATTCCAAAAAAATAGGAAATAATTCGAAAAAAAATCGAAAAAATCGGATCGGCATAGTTTCGGAAAAATCGGATCGGAAAAATCGGAAAATCGGAAATTCAGAATTATTTCCGATTTCCGATCCGATTTTTTCGGAAAAATCGGAAATCGGCAAACTAAAATTTCATTCCAAATTCGAAAAAAAATCGGATCGGAAATCGGAAAAATCGGAAAGTTCGAAAAAAAAACACAGCCCTACCCGGAACGAACAACTCAAATAGGTTCGTCGTTTGATGCCTCACTAAAACAGGAATTGATAGTTTTCCTAAAAAGCAGAAAACAAACTTTTGCTTGGAGTCATGAGGATATGCCAGAAATAGATCCAAATTTCTTATGTCACGAACTCAATGTGAATAAGGAGATCAAGCCAGTGAAGCAGAGACGAAGAGTGTTCAGCCCCGAGAAGAACCAAGCCATACAAGAGGAGGTCGAGAAGCTCCAGAAAGCTTCCTTTATTGACGATGTCAAATATCCAGACTGGTTGGCAAATGTAGTAATGGTGAAGAAGAAAAATAACAAATGGAGGATGTGTGTAGACTTTACCGACCTTAACAAGGCATGCCCAAAGGATCATTTTCCTTTGCCCCGAATTGATCAATTAGTGGATGCTACCTCGGGACACGAGCTGTTGAGCTTCATGGATGCTTATTCTGGTTACAATCAGATTAAAATGAAACCTGAAGACAGGGAGAGTACTTTTTTCATTACCCCTAGGGGAACTTATTGTTATAATGTTATGCCTTTTGGTTTGAAAAATGCAGGTGCAACATATCAGCGGCTGATGAACAAAGTGTTTACAGAGCAAATCAGTTGCAATATGGAAGTTTATGTTGATGATACGCTGACAAAGAGCAAGAGAGCTTCTGACCATCTAATTGACTTAGGCCAGACCTTTGATCTACTAGATAAATATCAAATGAAGTTGAATCCCACAAAGTGTATATTCGAAGTACGAGAAGGCATGTTCCTCGGGTATATTGTCAACCAACGAGGTATTGAAGCAAACCCTGAAAACATCAAAGTTCTATTAGGGATGCGATCTCCAACGATGAAGAAGGAAGTACAAAGTCTCACAGGGCGAGTTGCAGCACTTAACATATTTGTATCACGAGTAACTGATAGATGCCTTCCATTTTTTAAAACACTCCGAAAAACGTTTGAATGGAATGAAGAATGCGAGAAAGCCTTTCAAGAGTTGAAGAAATATCTGGGAGCACCTCCACTGTTGTCCAGGCCAGTGATGGGAGAGAGATTGTACTTATATCTGGCAGTTTCAGAAAATGCAGTTAGCTCGACATTAATAAGAGTGGAGGATGGAGTACAAAAACCAATTTATTACACTAGTAAGGCCTTCCGAGGAGCAGAGATTAGATATCCAAGACTGGAAAAGTTGGCACTGGCACTGATCAAAACGAGTAGAAGAACGAGGCCATACTTCCAGGCTCATACCATAGTCATATATACCGATATGCCGTTGAGGCAAGCTCTTCATAAACTAGAAAAATCAGGGAGATTGATGTATTGGGCAATAGAACTCGGTGAATATGATATAATTTATGAGCCTAGATCGTCACTAAAAGTGCAGGTAGTAGCAGGTTTTATAGCAGAGTTCACCTATCCTGATACTTCCGAGGAGCAAAAGCTGGATACCGACCAACCTGTGGATGTTACAGGATCATCGAAATTAAACCCCGATCAACTTACGTTGGTTGACGAGCAAGAGAAGTTGGTCGGCAAGCAAGAGAAGATGGTCGACGAGCAGCAAGAAGTGCTAGAGGAGGACAAAAGGAAGTAGTAAATATTTTACCGAGGAACTCTGTTCAATCAAAAATTTGAAGGCGAGGTACCTATATGGAACCTATATGTGGATGGCTCATCTTGCACTACAAGCTGTGGGGCAGGGATTGTTTTAAACAGCCCGGATGGGGTCGATGTGGAGTATGCTCTGCGCTTCCAATTCAAGGCTTCTAATAATGAGGCTGAATATGAAGCTATGATTGCAGGTCTTAATCTGGCAAAAACCATGGGGGCAGAGCAAGTTATTGTATTCAGTGACTCGCAGTTGATCGTAAATCAAATACTGGGAGTATATGCAGCCAAAAGAGAATTAATGATCAGGTATCATGCAAAAGCGATGGAGATTTTATCAAGTCTGATGGCAGTGCAGATAACCAGAATACCAAGATTGGAGAATACCAGAGCAGATGCCTTAGCTCATTTAGCATCAGCCACACGCACCGAGCTACGAAGAACAATCCCAATTGAAGTCTTGGCTAGTCGAAGCATAGATGAAGATTTGATGATGAACTTTATTACCCTTGATTTAGGATCATCTTGGATGGATCCTACCAGGGCATATATTGAAGAGGGGTATTTGCCAACTGATAAACTCGCAGCCAAGAAACTAAAGTTTAAAGCTGCTCGCTATGTATTGACCAATGGTGTTCTATATAGACGAGGAATTATAGCTGGCTTGCAGAGATGTGTACATCCCATCGAGGTGAAAGACTTGATCGAAGAAGTCCATAAAGGGTCTTGTGGAGCCCATGTAGCAGGTCGGACACTTCTGCAAAGGATAATGACACAGGGATACTATTGGCCGACAATGAGGGATGATTGCATAGCCTATGCCAAAAAATGTGACAAATGTCAATGCTTTTCCACCATCCGAAGAACTCCCCAAGCATTGTTGACACCCATTACTTCCCCTTGGCCATTTGCCATGTGGGAAATTGACTTGGTCGGGCCACTTCCAACGACCAAAGGAAGATTTAAATATCTCGTCGTCGCAGTGGATTACTTTACTAAGTGGGTGGAAGCCGAGCCTCTTGTCGACATGACGTACGAAAAGGTGTACCAATTTATTTGGAAAAATATCATCTGTAGATATGGTCTTCCCCATACATTCATCACCGACCATGGAACATAATTTGACAACGAGGAGTTTGCTGCATATTGTCATCAGTCGAACATATTAAAAACCCACTCTGCACCAGGCCATCCCCAAAGCAATGGGCAAACTGAAGTGACGAACAAAACGCTGCTGAATGACTTGAAGAAAATATTAAATGATGCAAAGGCAAATTGGATCAACGAACTATATTCTGTACTGTGGGCTTATCGTACTACTCCCCGAGCAGCAACTAGAGAATCTCCATATATGCTGGCATTTGGAAGTGAAGCTGTTATACCTGCCGAGCTGGGCCTCCCAACAAACAGAGTGCTGAATTTCAATTCCCCTGTCAGCGACTTGATGAGAAGGTTAGACTTGGACATGCTCGAGGAAGTTAGAGAAGAAGCAGCAATCAGGAATGATGCATACCAACAACGGACAACTCTGTTCTACAACAAAAGAGTAAAGAAATGTGATTTGAAAGTAGGGGACTATGTGCTAAAGAAAATAATTCAAAAGCACAATAAACTGGAAGCTAACTGGCATGGGTTCTACAGAATAACAGAGGCTGTTCGACCAGGGACATATAGGATTGAAACTTTGGAAGGGGAGGAGTTTAAGAATGCATGGAACGCAGAGCATCTTCGCAAATATTATCAGTAGTTGGGGATTCCTATGTAATGCAGTTTTCTTCAATATAAATAAAAGTTATGGATGTTTTGCCCAATTCTCTCCTTTTATTGAAATTTTTTTGGAGTACTAGTGCTACACAGTACGCATCAAGCCCAGAAATACCAATTACGGTTGGTTGGGAAGAAAATCCACCAACTAAGGTTGGTCGGGAATAAAAAAATTCCCAGAAATACCAACTCCGGTTGGTTGGGAAGAAAATCCACCAACTATAAGTTGGTCGGGAATAAAAAATTTCCCAGAAATACCAACTCCGGTTGGTTGGGAAGAAAATCCACCAACTATAAGTTGGTCGGGAATACATTTTTTTTCCAGAAATACCAACTCCGGTTGGTTGGGAAGAAAATCCACCAACTAAGGTTGGTCGGGAATAAAAAATATCCCAGAAATACCAACTACGGTTGGTTGGGAAGAAAAATTTACCAACTAAGGTTGGTCGAGAACTAAAAAAACTAACTCCGGTTGGTCGAAAACAGTTGGTTAAACAAATGAAAGTCATTTCAAGGCTTAAAATTAAAAAGTGGTAAATTTCTTGATATTTATGGCATTTTAAATTACTAACATAGTTGGTCAAAAAAACGAAATATCACCAACTCTGGTTGGTCGTCAGATGATTATCATCAATTCAAGGTAGTCAGCAATAAGTTTTCACCAACTTTAGTTGGTCGAAAATTTAAAATAACACAAAATATTTCTATCTTTTTAACAGATATACATGCACATTCATTAGTAAATAAAAAGAAATGTCTTACAGAATATTTCCAAGACAATCGAAATTGCAAATAAAACTAGAAGTTTTTCATTAAATCCAAAACAAAATACATTGAGAATGAAATACATATTTACAAAATTATTACATCAAGATTCCTATTTTATTGGTTTCTTCCCCTCTGCCTTTGAAACAGGTTCTTCGCCAGCAGGAGGATCGTCTAAAGCATAGGGGGAATTTATGAAATTAATATCTTTGAGCATCCTGATGTTCATCACAGATGGTCAATCAAGAAGGTGCTCCAGGCGAGATATCTCAAAGTTGGAATGAATGCTATAGTCACCGAGATACTTTGAAATCAGACATTGAGGAATGGCTCGAGCAGGAATCCAACTCATATCCAGTTTGAAAGGAGGCACCGATAAATCGAGAAACCCAGGGTTATAGTAATCACACAAATAGTGACCCTGTTCCAACTGCAGCACGCCCAAGGCATTCAGCCATCCTTGCTTGTAACCCACATTATTTGCATTTTGGATCCGATCATCTAGATGGTAGAGGGATTCATTATAACCAGCCATCCAAAACTCCCTGGGCTGCTTATGGAATTGATAGGTTAACCTCTCCAATTGCTCGAGGAGGTTTTTCGCTAAAAGTTCTTTACTCTCCAAGGCAGACTTTTGTGCAGAGAACTGCTCGTCCAGATTCAGAATCTTCTTGGACATCTCAGCTAATGCTTGATTCTTTGCCACCAACTGGAATGCTTGATTCTCCAAGGCTGCCTGCGTTCTAGCTTCTTCAATAGTAAGTCGAGCAGCCCTTGATCATCCCCGAGAAGCTCTTGCTCGTCCGCGAGCAGAGGTAGAAGGACCAGCTCTCTTCAAGGTTTCCAATTCGTCTCTCAGATTGGCATTTTCGACATCTAAGAAAGAGAAACCCTCGTCGTTAATAGGGACCAAAGCGTTTGAGGAAGACGCTGTAGATTTCAACTGAGATATCTCTCCTCACAGGTTATTATTTTCTTGCTCCAACAACTTAGCAATCTGTCTGTGCTCTTCGACCTCGGTCTTCAAAGTTCTCTCCCTCACATCATAAGCAGAGAACAACTTATCATATCCCTTATCAGCACTTAGTTGCTGATACTTCTTCTCATATCCCTGGTGCAAAAGGGCTGTAGATTCCTTGTATTGTTGTTGAAGCTCCTCGAGAGTGCCCTGGAGGTCTTCAATCATCTCATAACATGCTACATTGTTAGCCACTGCCCGGTCAAGCAAACACTTTAAATACTGGTAGGCTTCAACTGCTTGCTCTGAAGCATCTGGACCGAGGATATCAACAATTTGAGCTTCAGTCATATCTGTATGACCAGCTTTGAAGTATTTATTGCATTGTTTCAGCAATTTTGTATCATGAGCTGATAACAATTCCATCCTGGCCATAAACTAGTAAAAGGAAGAGATAGCAAGAATCAATAAGAGTGCAACCAGAACCAGAAGAAGAGAATCAACAGTATGAATAATCAAAATCTCAGATTTTATTGCATCATAAAAGAGAAGTACATAGTTCAGAGTTACATTTGATAAAAATAAACAGAGAGAAAAGTCTGAACAACTCTACACCTTCTCCTTCTTTCCCAAAACTTTCTCGGGAAGCTGGGACGAGGAGGTAGGTTGCTCGGATGGCATAGAAGGTTGTTCAGTGGGTACTGGAAGCTGCTTGACTGAAATGTTGGTTGATTGAAGCTGCTCGGTAGGATAAATAGTTGGTTGGGGCTGTTCATAGCAAAGTTCAACAGTAGGGACCTGATCCCCAACCATCATAGAATATTCCTCGGAGGCAGCTTCGTCCTCTTCTTCTTCCCCGTGAGTAGGAGGGGGGCCAGGAATGTGTCGTTGAAACAGGTCGGAGTTCTCATCGACATTCATCTATTTCAGAGCAGCCACCCAACCATCCCTGAAATATTTAAGGCTGCCATACTCCATTTGTGACACCATGGCAGCCAAACCCTTATTCCAACCTTTGTCCCAGCCAGCACTGAAGGACTTTTTCACAGCCAATTTCCTTTTAACTTTCTCCGAGGAAATCTTCTCAGATAGAAGTTCCTCGGCAGCTTTTAATTTCCTTTCTGCCTCTTCCTTCTGACGACTAACGTCACGAAGTCTACTTAGCTCTTCCTCAGCAGATTTGAGCTTGTTTTCAAACTCTCCAGCATGTTGGAGCTTCCCCTCGAGCTCTTTGTTCTTTCTCTCCAACTCTTTTATTTTCTTCTCCAACCCCTTGGAGACTTCAACAGCCTGATCCCTCTCCTGCTCGGTGGAATTAAGCTTCTTCTCCCAAGCAGCTTTATCATCGGCATACTTTTGACGAGAATCCTTTAAAGACTGCGTCAGACCTACAAAAGCCTCCTCTACACCACCCGAGGAGATGGACGACTTGATGACTCTGTCCTTCTTCAGAATAGTATTAAAGAAGGTTACCAACTGGAAAAAGAAAATAACTGAAAGTCAGTGCAAGGACATAACATTGAAAAATGAAAATTTAGATTGGCAATACTTACTGAGGCAATGTGCTGAGCTGCCAAAGTGGTAACCCTATCCCGAGAAATATTTTCTTCAATACCTTAGATCTTGGGGATGATCCAAGATTTCACCGAGCTCATAGCAGAGCTCGAAGCAACGAAAGTGGGAACACCACTTCCAATAGTTGGAGGCTGAGAGATGGATTCAACCAAATTGACCGAGGAGCTCTTCTTCAGCTTCCTCGTGGGAACAGGAACATTCTCGACCAAGTATGACGTCTTGGTCGGTGATATAACTACAACCTCGCTTGGATGGGAAACAACTGCAATTTTTCTTGGAGCTACAGGGGGATTCTCGGCAACCTTCTTAGTAGCAGCGGGAGGAGGTGCATCAAGTTGTCTTATCCCTTCTTCCGGGACATCCTGCTTGCTTTTCTTTGCCTCTCCAGCAATAGAGGCAGATTTCTCGAAGAGGGCAGGAGCTCTTCTTCTCTTCATTCTATCACTAAGAGGAATATGTGATTCAGGAGAAGAACTTTCAGAAGCTGGTACTGGTTCTCTATCACTTATCACCGGACGAGCAGTAAAAGACGAGGTGTAACTCTTGTACTGTAACAAGTATGAAGCTGATCTGATATGTTCGTCAGCGACAGTCTAATGCAAACCCCAAATAAGTTTTAGATGCTTTAAATTAACTTCTGTCTCTTTTGGAGACCTTCTTTTGCTGTCAACTGCAAATAAATGAAAATTAAAATATCAGTGACACATTTTATCAAACACAGAGAAATCATAATTTCAAAAATAAAGTAAAAACAACCTATCCCATTGCCATAGGGAGGACATCTAGGACCCTGATACACATCATTGCCAATTAGTTGGGCATGTTGCCAATTTTTCATAACTACACCATGTTCGAAGTAATCCCTGTTGGCATCTAGGAGATTGACGACTAAAGCCCTATTTAAAAACCTAGTTTTCAAATAAAAAGTACTGTCACTGACAGCCCATCTATAGCAAAACATAATTTCTGGAATTCCTATACGAGTTCCATGAATCTGATTTAACCTATGGACTCCATTAACTATTCTCCATGTATTGGGGGATATTTTTGCAGGAACCACGTCGAAATATTGACAGAATTCCAGACACAAGGGGTTTGGGGGAAAAGAAAAGCCACATTCAGCAACAAAGAGACTGGGGAACCAATGTCCCTCAGCCAAACGAAAATAATCTGAAGGTTCAAAAAGTTCCTTCAAAACGACCCATGAAGGAATAGAGAAATCAGAACGAAACTTATCAAGTGACTCAATAAGGTAAACCATGATGAATAAATGAAATAAAAAAGAAGGAAAGAGATCTTACAGAAAAAGGATGGATCAGTTGACAACGAACGATGGAAGGAATGAACGCACAAGATAGAGAGGAAATGGAGAACTCAAGGATACAAATTTGAAAAAGTAAAAGACGATAGGATTTTCTGCAACGCTTAAATACCTCACCTTGGGAATGGGTAAAAATAATGATTACAAAGAAAGACGTTTGCGCTACCGGCGGCTAAAAAGACAATAAGGGCACAGAGACCAAAGCAGTTAGAAAAATTCTAAGATTCTGATTCTATGAATTCGAAAGAAAAAATAAATACAAGGAAAACACTCCTAAAATTTAGGATGACCATTTAATCCCGCCATATTTCGAGAAGAATGTTCCACACTCCTTAACCTCGAACTGTGAAACATTGGGGGCTTTTGTTGATACCAAAATTAGTCCGCTGACGTGGATCAATTATGTGGAGACAAGTGTCACTCTACATGGCGCCTACAAATATTTTTGAACAACACCCTGACTTTGAGGAACTCAATCTCCCCGACTAACTATGACTCTCCGAGCAACAAGTATACTCCGAGCAACTTGTACATACCGAGCTACTTAGGCGGTCCGAGCAGCTTAGGCGGTCCGAGCTGCACCTCGATCAGAGCATTTATTACCAGACAATTAAGAGGATTAAATGTGCATTAATGCTGATTATTATCATACAGATGTATACGCCTATTGGACATCTATGTATTACCCTTTCACATGTACAACCTGAGGGCTATACATACATTGTATCATCCTCATTGTAAGGGGACTCGGAATCTCTTGGTAAAAACCTGTTATCGAGAATTTCCAAACAGTCAGCAATAACAAAAACAGTGGACGTAGGCCATTCTTATAAGGCTGAACCACTTAAAAATTCTTTTGTCTTATTTATTTTTATCCGTGATTGATTAATTAGGCATAGTCTAATTTTTTACATCAACAAAGGCATTGAGTTTATGAGTAAGTATAAATCGTTATTGTAAAACTACTTATATCATAGTGGACTCGTGTGGCTGGACCTTTCGAGTATTTTTTTTTGTTGTTGCGGTTGTTCCTCGTACATCGCCTTCTCATTTAGATGCATGCTCAGATCAAGACTAAAATTGATAAATTATTTAACACAATAATTGGTTTAATTGGTGCATACATAAAATTTAAAGAATTAAAAATTTATGTTTATTTATGATAATCCGTATAACCCTAAGGCGCAGTAGTACTTTCAGTGCCGCCAATGCATTTTAATAATCGTTTATTATCTTAGGCTTAATTATCTCATCTCTATCATCTTTTCATTATTTTCAACTAGCACCGTCCATAATTCGGGAACCACAACTAAAACCCTAGTCCTATACGTATCACCTAACCATAAGCATCACATATTCCCATACCTAGAGATCACCCAACCATAAGTATCACCTAGTAATCTCACCTAGGAAGAATACCTAAGTCAAAATCACCACCTAATCTCACACCTAGGCTAAAGAAACAACACAACGGCGTACTACCTAGTTCCATGCCCAGGAAATACCAAACTGTACAACTTTACGCTCATCAGAAAGCGTCCACAATAACTATGTCCACTAGCTATTCCCATAAATAGAAAGTAACATACTAACAAGAATGAAAGTTTAATTACTCCCAAAAATCCCAACGTTTTCGCGAGGTCAAAATTTATTAACATGAACAATCTCTATGTAAATCATAATTTTAAATTAACAGCACTATCCTTTAATTTACAATTATATAAATCGAATTTCATTCTCATGACACCAATTATATCGTGTGCTAATCGAATTCTACAAAATATCCCAACATGTTGTCCAATTTCATTATTTCAATATGAATAGTAATTTATCAGACTAACACATAATCCGATTAAAACATGTTTAATAACAAGGTTTAACATTATATAATTTCATCATATTCCATATAGATTATATACTTTTAGGACTTAAAATAATATTGATTATGGATATATGACAACAAACATTTCGATTCTTTTTTTAGTCCCTATTTTCAAATTAAATGGACACATGACATGCTGTGATTGGTTGACGTTTTATAAATATGGATCCGCGCCAACAACTTTATTAAAAAATAGGGACTAAAACTATAAATATAATATTTGTTGTCTTATTTCCAAAATACATATTACAATATGTCCTAAATTTACAAATCCCCCATTGCATATACATCAATTACGTAATTTTACAAGTCAAAACATCTTTCGCAATACATATTTTAATTTAACATGTGATGTCCCAACAACCCACCATAACAAGTATAACTATTTAAGCATGCAGTATTTCAAGTCTTAAATCCAATTTTCAGATTTAATAAAAACATATTTATAATTAGGTTATCACTTTTCCTAACTAAGTTGCTAATCGTTTTAAGAATACATGCGTAATTAACGTTTAGGCAACATTTAAATCAAACAACACCTAAGGAGAAAAATAGTAATATTTTTACCTGAAAATACATTTCTTGAAAATTCTGAATATACGATTGCGATCGTCTCGCGAAAATAATAACGTTCCGTTCTTGATTGATTTTGAAAAAACATGATTTGCGCCTTCAAAGAATTGTGACGTAGTAGTAAATAATGATAACTTAAACTCGTAAATAACGAAAATCAAGTATTGTTTCCAAAAGAACTGCATTACACCTTTGTTCTTATTCCAAAGAAAACATGAAACTCGATCATGATTTGGCCTCAGTGTTGTCCGAAAAACGTGTCGACTAGGCTCCAATGACCAACAAAACCAATCTAACCATATACAACAACCCAAATAACTATAAACAGATAAGAATAGAAGAACATAGATAACGACTGTAATGATGATCACTGTCATTACATTATAAGAAGATTTCAAATTGGCTTATAATGAAAGACTCTCACAAAATAATAATGTCACTACAAAAAAAACCTCTCAAAGTTACACCTAAATTTTAAAGAGAGAATAATCAAAATTGATTTTCAAAATTACCATTTTAACAAAAATAGGTGGACTCTTAATTATCACACACTCACCAAAATTCTCTACTGATAAAAAGAAATTCGCAGTTTGCATCTCATTAAATAAGTAGAAAAATACCAAAAAACAACAAATAGGATTAGAGCTCGGTTGTGATATGAAAGTAAAAACCATATGGGTTGATACTTATGATCATACATATTGTAAAAACAATTTATAATCCAAGTAGGAAAACAACAGTAAAGTCTTATTAAAACTCTTTATAAACAGAAGATAACTATATTATGGGTTAGTCTATTCCCACTCCTCTCTTCTCTATCCCCACTCCAACTTTTGTTTAACAATATTAATTGACAATTTTACCCCCAAGACCTTTTGAGTTAAGTGCAAGTGTAAAATAAAAAAAATAAAAAAATATAAAACTTTAATTAAAAGTTCTAAAAATCACAGAAAAATAATTTTAAAAACTGGAAAATACGAAGAAGAAAAATCTGAGAACTATTAATAGATATTAAAAAATTATATCTAGTGGGAAAAAAATGTTTCCCACCCAAAAAATGATTTCCAATAATAACAAAAAAAAATAGCAAAAAAGATAATGGATTTTAGAAAGAAAGTAAAAAACTATTTCCACTAAAAAATGAATTCCAACAAATAAAAAAAACGTTTTTTACCCAAAAAGTGATTTCCATCAACAAAAAAATAATTTCAGCACAAACCTTCAATATTATACCAAAAAATTAAATTAATTACAAAAATTAAATTATACTTACCTGGTGAATTTTAATCAGGAGAGAAAATGTAATTTTAATTATATATATTGATTATAATATACCAAAAAAGTATAATTTTTATGGTGAATTAAATTATACTTTTATGGGGAATTTTAATCATGAGCAAAAGTATTATTTAATATTAATAATTAATTTAAAATAATCACTTTTTATGCATAAAGTATAATCACTTTTTATGCAAAAGTATTAGTTTGAAGAAGAGGTATTATTTAATTAATTTAAAATAATCACTTTTTATGCAAAAGTATAATCATGTGTTTTGAACCAGAAATTTGAGCTTGCATAAAAAGTGATTATTTTAAATTACTTATTGACATTTGAGAACGTGAGAATTACGTGTAATAATTGATTAACTTCGCAACTTTCTAATATAGCACACTTATTTAATTTCAGCCCCTAAACATGCATCTAAGGTGCGTGTGTCAACCCATAAATAAATAAAGCATGTTACACAAAATATGCTGAGACACAGATTTCAGGAAAAAACCCCTTTCGGGTAAAACCTTTATTTCACTATGAATATACAACTCGCAACTTACAATTACATAGAGAAATCTGCAATGGATTAACGCGCAGCCAACCCACAAAGACACGCAGTCTTGAACTCAGCAAGAGAATACACGCAGCACCCTCCAAGGACTCGCAGCCCAAACAACAAAGGAAGAACCACAGCTCTCCTCAATGACACGCAACCATAAAACTTTGTAGAGACTCCCTTAGCAATGACACGCAGCGCTCGGTAGCAAAGATCTCTCCACAAAGATGAACAACAACAAAGTTTATGTTTTAGGGTTCCAAAAGATTCACAAAAGTAATTGGGATTTTTGTGTGTGAATCAAAAAGAGTCTTGGGACTAAAAAAGATGAAGACTTAGAGTATTTAGGACTCTGAAAATCGTCTTGAAAAGTCTTAGAAAACAACTCCCCGAAGTTGGCTTAAATAAGAAAACTTTGAGCCTAAAAAATCTCGAACAGATCTGGCCGAATTTATCCCAGGCGGACCGATCTGGCTTGGAGGCGGATCGATCCGACCTCGGATTGGTTCTTTTAAAAAATGGCTTCTTTGGTTAGCTTTCGGTCCGGGGTATACTGACTTTTCAGCAGGCGGATCGGTCCGGTATAGAGGCGGATCGGTCCGGTATAGAGGCGGACCGGTCCGGCTTCCCAGAAAACTAAAAAACTTTTAGAAGCCTCATTTTGCTTGAAAAAACTTACTTCTTATTTTTATAAAAAAAATTTTATAAAAATTTCCCAATACTAAATATGAACTTTAAGGAACGTAAAAATAAATTTTTACCAAGTTCATTCTCGCAGAGGCTATGATGTTGAAGACACTTTGATATTCGGATCCGTTGATGTAGATGCGATCTTGAGTTTCTTCAACGGTGTAACGGCGTACGACATATAAATTGATAATGGACAAAAATGTCCTTACAACATTAAATAATACTTTTGCTCACGGTTAAAATTCACCATAAAAGTATTATTTAACTCACCATAAAAATTATATTTTTTAGGTATATTATAACCAATATATATGATTAAAATTACATTTTCCCTCTCGATTAAAATTCACCAGGTAAGTATAATTTAATTTTATTAATTAATTTAATTATTTGGTATAATATTGAAGGTTTGTGGTGAATTTCTAGAAAAAAATGAATCATTTTATCGTTGGAATTTTTTTGCTGTTGAAAATCATTTTATTTTGTGGAAAATATTTTTTTTTTGGAAATTATTTTTTTTTCTTGAAATTATTTTTTTTGTTGATGGGAATCACTTTTTGGGTAAAAACAGTCTTTTTTTTATTTGTTGAAATTTATTTTTTAGTGGAAATAGTTTTTTACTTTCTTTCTAAAATCCATTATCTTTTTTGCTATCTTTTTGTAATTGTTGGAAATCATTTTTTGGGTGGGAAATATTTTTGTTCCTACTAGATATAATTTTTTAATATCTATTAATAGTTCTCAGATTTTTCTTCTTCGTATTTTCCAGTTTTTAAAATTACTTTTCTGTGATTTTTAGAATTTTTAATTAAAGTTTAATATTTTTATATATTTTTTATTTTACTCTTACATTTAACTCAAAAGATTTTGGGGGTAAAATTGTCATTTAATATTGTTAAACAAAAGTTGGAGTGGAGATAGACAAAAGTTGGAGTGGAGATAGACTAACCCCTATATTATTTGAGTATCACTACACTTACACACTTTCATACTCATTTTCATACCCGTCTAATAAGACAAGGCAATAAAAATTTGTACCTTATGTCCTGACGGGACCCACAACAACAAGAGACAATTTTAATACACCGGGTATGAAAATGAATACAAAAAAGGGATACACCAAGTTTTATCCTTATTTATTAGTTATCTTTCCGTACTAAACTTCCAACTCACGTTTCTACCAGTCAGCCACCAAATAATTTGATTCAAACTTCAAAATTATTCCACCCCACATCACAGGGGACCCAGACAAGATCAAGTCAAATTTCGACCTTGATGAGATTACAAAAATGAATCTTCCAAACCCGAGCTGCACAACTTCGTGGACATGACCACACCTTCACTAATGTGAAAGGCCAATTTCTTTAGTTGTAAAGCCATGGTTTTACACATCTTTAATTTGGTTTTAGATTTATTCCGGAACAAATGCCAAATTTTATTTTTTGGTGTCTTTTGAGTTGTAATTTCATAGCATAAAAGACAAACACACATATAACGAACTAGACATATTAAGATTATATGAGGTTCGGTAAGAATTTGAGATTTTGTAATTTTCTTAACTATATTTTTAAGTAAGTAATTGGCGGGACAAAACCTTTTTAAAATGTGATGAAGATATTTTTATTTTATTTTATTGCATTTTCATAGCAAACGAAATTTTCATTCCCTCATCAGAATGAGAGTCCCTCATGCGAAGGCACTTCGATTGAGAACCCTATTTTGTAATGTAGTACCTCGTAAGATAAAAGTATTGCACAAGAAGATCTCGTGCAAAATACCCCATTCGAATGAGGGCATGTTTTTTGGAAAGCGTGTTTTAATTGGTGTGGCCATTCAGACTCGACGACGCACATGGAGCGTCGAACCTCTTTTCGAGGATAGGTAAATATATGGGGCTCGCCACGCGGTGCTCGAGGGAACAAAATACATAAACGACCATCGTCGTTGTGTGATGTGTGAATGCGTAGAGATCTGAGTGTCATCTTATTTTACTCAAAACATGCAAAAGAAGGAGCGGCTTAAAAAGAGATAGCTAGAAGACAATTAGTGTATGTGAAACCAAATGAGATATGGGCTCGAAGATAATGTTACCGAGTGGAAAGGTATTAGGCACCCTGCCCTTTCAGTCTCTAATGGCCTCTATAATATGTTCTTTTTCTCCTTAATGCATGAATGTGTGGGTGTGTTATAAATGTGTCGTGTGTGTAAAGTGAGCAAAGGTGGAATAAAGATGAATATATACATAAATGTGCATGTGAAGAGCGGAGTCAAACATATTCACTTCATGGGAAAGGTGGGTATATGTTATTCTTAGGAGAAGTCCAGGAATCATATAGCCACTATGGAAGGAGTGAGTCTGGACAGGACCGCTATTAAATAAAATAATGATGATACTAACTATAAAGGGTGGATATGGAATGAGATATGTAATAATGTGAGCGATGCCCCAAAATTGTAACCTCACTAAGAAAAAAGTGAGTACACATACCCGGGATCTCTAGAAGAATATAAAACTAGCAAAATATAAGCATTGCAATGATAAGAAATATGTAAAATAACTACACATGTGAGCAACACTCCGAAGTCGTAACTTCACAGTGGCAGAAGTGAGTATGCATAAATATGATCTCTGAAAGCGTAATGAAAGTGAGAAATCTAACTACATGATTAAAATCTACAAACTTCATGAGTGAACTGATAAAAATATGTCATAAACTAAATGGAATGAATGGACTTGATTCCCAAATGTGAATTCGGGATGCCTTTATAGCCAAAAAAGACATTAAAGTCCACGTAATTTTCATAATGAATGAAGGCGAGTCTAAATCACAATACTAATTTGGGGTATCTCTTTTGGTTTAATCAAAAGAAGTGAAAAGTAATAAAATAGTGAAAAATATGACGAGGACACTCCAAATTGGGAACATGGTTTGAACCCCTATTTTGGGGGGTTTGGTTTGTGAAAAATATATTTGAAAGTATATATAAGTAAAATTAATGAATTATTAAAGCTAGTGAGAGCATAAAAATTATATCGAGAAAGTAACATTAAAATATGCAAATGGGCATTTACGCATATAGTAAATGTAAAAGGGTTTCAGACCTTCAAGCTCCTTCAAATTCTGTTTTGAACACTTAATTTGTTGAGTTTTGGTGTATGGATGATGGTGGTGGAATGGTGTTTAATGGTGGGATAGGGTGATGTAAAGGAATGCATGAGAGAATGTGTGGAAAAATGATGTATGCTAAATTCGAAATTATTGCTGCACTAAAATCGAGATTATATGCAAGTGAGGTAAGGTTTTAATTAATTAGGGAAATCCTAAATTGAATAAGGACAAGTGTGCCCTTAGGGATATATTGACCGATAAGTCCACAGACCTACCTATAGGTAGGCTGACCAGACTTGTTTGCCAAGTAAACCCAATATGTCTATAGGAAAGTGAGGTATCTTGTATATAGACAAATCCTATACGGTTCTGTTGTGTTTTCGAGATGTAACTTTTGATATGGAAGTCAAATTTATAAATGCTCGAGACCATTGGAAAGCGGATTATGAGATCAATGGTTTTCTAAGGGAATGACTTTCGGGTTCAAGACTTGACCAAAGTCAAATAGACCTAGGGAAAACACTGTTGTTCTCTGTTTACGTTTATGGTTTAAAGAAGAACCGAGGTTAAAAAATGAAGGGAGTTTATTTGGATCCTAGGGAAGAGTGAATGAGTGTCAATATAAGGTGTCTACAATTGGAATTGTATAATGCAAAGTATAAATAACAATGTAGACATATCTTTAAACACGTGCGACCTAATTTTTATATAATGCTAATAGGTTGATAGAGTATTCTTATGAGAGTGAGATCATGATAGTTTTAATGATTAGAAAGTATAAATTTCGTATCATAATTCCCTCTAGTCTTCTTCATCAGCAAAAGATTTAAGCATGAACAATGTGCAGGTGGTTAACACGTAGAATACCCCTAGAGAAATCATCACCAATCAGAGATATTGGTCGATATCGAGGTTTACAGATAGTGAAAGATGAGTCTAGGTGTGGATTAGCTGATTATTAGTTTGGGAAGTGGTATCAAAGATGAGAATGTAAGGTAGCGACTTCATGGCGATTATCGTTCTTATATATGTAACACGCGTATGCCTCTTTTGCTGTTATGTAAACATTTGTTCATAGTAATAGTGGACTTATGGGGCTGGAGAGAGAGTATTTTTTTAATTACGAAGTTTTCCACTTTAAATCCTTGTGAATTGTGTGTGATTGCTTTAGTTTTAGAATTTATTTCTAAATGACCCGCATGCAAATTGACGTAATTAATTTGATTCGGTAAAACTAAAACTTGGTTCATTTGAAAAGGATTTGATTTTAACAATATGTGATAATTAATTAATTTGACTAGATCCTTTAGGCATATACTTTTTCAAACTGGTATCAGAGAGATTCTTTACGATGAGTCTTAGGCTATGTTTATTGAGGGTCAATCGATCACGGGTCAACGTGTATTTCATGTTAGTAACTATTATATGTTAGTAACTATGCATACTTGAAAGTGCGTATGTAACTTTTTCTAAAATTCAAAGATGAAGGAGTTTGGTTAACCATAGTTAGGAGGTGGAAACACCCATTGACTAAAGAAGGAGATGTTGATGTCCTTAATCCCGAGGTGTTATGGACTGAGGATGAGCGTAGGTTAGCTAATTATAACCCTAGAGGGTTAAATTAAATATATATGGAGTCGCCCAAGAAGAATATTATCGGATCTCTACGCGCACTACATCTAAGAAGGCATTTTTTATTTTGCAAGTCACCCATGATGGTACTGACACCATTCCTATCTTGAAATTCTAACATCTCGCCACTCGATTTGAGTTGCTAAAGATGCTCGACAATAAGAACTTCAATGAGTTTATGCTAAACTATCAATATCGTCAACTCTCAATTTATTTTGTTGAGAGATCCCGACTCCTATGATGATTAGGAAAATCCTTAGGTCTTTACCACCTCGATTCCTTCCTCACGTCTCAAACTTAAACATCGTAGGAGGCTTTAATAACATGAAAGTCGAGAAAATCATAGGGTCCATCCAAACCTTCAAGTTAGAAAATTGTTCGCTGCTTAAGAAAGAGAAGGGCATCACATTAAAGGCACATATGAGTGCTCCCTATATTTTGGATGAAAACTTAGATGAGAATGATGCTGAGTTTTCCCTCTGAACAAAACAATTTAAGTAGTTTCTCAAATCTAATCCAAAAGTCGCACGCCTAACAATAAATAAGGTGATAACTCTAAAAATAACAAGGTTGAAATTCTTCTAGCAGATGTAGTCGAAGATTTTGGGTTGATAATTATGACAGTAAAAAATTAACATGGAATTTTTAATATTATTTAATTATCCATAATAGTTAAATTAGATTAATTATTACATAATTAGGGTGTTTAGTACTTGGTAGTTTTATATTTTGTATATATTATTATTAAAAGTAATTATGTAATTTTAAATTCCTTACTTAAATATATGTGAGAGGTATAATAAAAAATGTTTAATTAATTAATTTTAAATTGTTATTAATAATAACATAACGTGAGAGTGTGATGTGTAATTACGCCTAAGTGAGGGAAATGGGATTGAAAGTGCAAATGAGGTAAATTAATGCCTTTTATATGATGTATATGCGTATTCTTATGGACGATAAGGTTAAAATAAACAAAAGAGCGCTTTGGAGAAAGTATAAACGAAATTTGAAAAAGTTAGTTTTGTCACTCACAAAAAATCCTACAAAATTCAAATTAATTTGGAAGGTAATTCTTCATTAATTAAAGTTGTTTATTGTGTTCTGTAGATCATTTTTACCAGTCTGGATTTTTATTATGGGTTTATTTTGTAGGCCATTTTATTAACTTGTGTATGCTTTATAAGGCTATCTAAGTAAGATTGACTGACACACGAGGAACATGATTTTGTGATTTAATATTTTCAAGATTGTTTTGATATGTCACTCGTTAAGTCCCATATTAGCCAAATATCAATTTTTAATGGGTTATCTATTTAGAATTTGATATGTTGACTAGGACTAAAGTTATTGTACTTGGTTTATGGGTAATGTTTGTATTTTTTTAATTATTATTTAAGCATGATTAGTGTCAAATTTAGATTAATCAATAACATATTACACTCTTTTAAGCACGAATTAGTATTATTTCAGCGTTTAAAGTGTTATTATTTAATGATGCTTAAATTAAGTGATTGTGAGAATTATAGTTGATTATGAATGTGCGAGAACATATGAACGTGTGTTATATTTGAGTTAAATTAGTAAGGTTGATTGTGTTGGATTGTTAGGTTATGACACGTCGTTGGTGAATACGACTCAAATTGGCAATGGGAAGAATAAGTAATTGATAGCCGTCCTAAACTGTGTATGTGAGTATAATATGTCATTGGGTGTTTATGCCTTATATAAATACATACCAAAACTTGGAAAGCTATCTATGAAGTGGAGCGACAAGTAGTGATTGAATCCACATGGAATTGTTGTTAGAATTCTATTAATTTGGTACTCCTCAAATAAATGTGTAAAGGGTGATTAGTGAGCAAATTATTAACCAAGTCAAGTAATGAAACTTAGACTAATAAAATAAATAAAACTATAGATTGAGAATCGCGTCTCTCACACGGACTAAATAGAATAAACGGTTACATGGAAAGAAAAGTGTTAACAAAATTAATCTCATTTGAATGATTAATAAAACCTAGAGTTGTCACCCTCTAAATTCTCATAAAATCTTAATTTGAGTTCGACATCAATGAATATTTCCAGAATTATACATGAAAGGTCATATATACGGTGCATACGTGATATACACCGTTAAATCTCCTAGACGCAATGCGAAAAACAATTAACCCATTAAAACTATCCTAAACCCATCATACCATAGCATAGAAATTAATTAACCCATGTGAGTTCAACAATCTCAACCTAGATTAAATTAGCTAGAAAGTAAATTAAATCATGTAATTAAACCAAAAAAATGCACCATCAGTGGCTATGCAAAGTTGACTCGAAGAGCTACAACTTTCGTGAAGAGTTTCGACACAAAGCTTAAATGCTAAAATGACTAAAATTCCCCTAAGTAGCACTAATTACACCGTTAAGCATTTTAATACCTACAAAAACCCAAATAAACCTTGCAAACTTATATATAAGGAAAACAACGGTTATATAGTATATGAGCTTAAATACATGAATTGATGAACATGATTATACTAGAATCCATAAATAGAACGAGTGATAATATAAAATATTTGTGACGTATCAGTAATCACATATCTGAGGTGAGTGTACTCATTGAGTTGATTATCGATTTGATATATATGTATTATATGAAGATGCTATGAGTTTATAAAAGTCAAAATATTTTAGGATGATATGGATTTATAAAAGTAAAGATATGATGGGCTGTTATGGGTTTATAAAGGTCAAGATATGTGGGTTTCTATGGAATTCAAGAGATGGCGAGTTATTGAAACCCGTGGATATGTTTATTGCCCACGGGCTAGAGATGTGGGGTTTATTAAACTCCGAATTTGTGTTTGGCCTTATTTGGCACAAAGACGGAGATGTTTTATATATATATATATATATATATATATATATATTGAGATGTTAGTATAGTATTTTACTATATAGAGACGTAGTTCATTCACTGAGCTTTTAAACTCACTATTTATATGTTTGCATTTTAATGTTTTTGGGAACTACCACTACTAGGTCTAGGGTGTTAAGTCAATAGTAGCTGGGTTTTGTCAGTTTTCGAATAATGCAATAAAAGTAATTATGCTAGATAGTTTTTGAATTTTGTTTAAAATATATCTCCTTAAAAAGATTGAGTTTTTAATATTACGCATGTAAACTTTGAAGTTATCTAAATTTGTATTAGTTGGATTTAAAAAATGGATGTGTTTTGTGAACTATTTAATTATCTTTATGCTAGTGGGAATGGGTGTGATGACTTGGTATCAGAGATTTAGGTTTATATATTACAGAGTTAGAGAGTCTAGATATGGCAGTGGTGGAAGTAATGTGTCGTATAAGTCAATTATATTGACTTGTGAAATATACTAACTATTATATTGGAAGTAAATTCTATATACGTGTTTGTATAATTATGGTTTATTATAGATAGTAAGATATGGGGGGATGAATGTTCAAGAGAGGATTGATTATGAGGCTTCAATTACACCAATTATAACTGAGGTGAACCAAAAAAATCAAAATAATGTAGACGGGCACCAAAACAACTTACAGATATGCAAAAAATGGCTCGTGTCAGGGTGAAACAACAAAACAAGTTCATAGGGCATATAGTATAACAACAAGATAAGTACTTAGAGGAAAAGACTTTGGCTAGAACATAAAGGTAAATGTAATGCGAGGAGAAGAATTTATCAAATTAATCCCCCAGCATTTTCAGGTTCCTTAGATACTTTGGAAGATAAGGCTTGGGTTAGTGACGCATAAACTATCTTTGGGGTGATGAATGTACTGAATGCACATAAGGTAATTTTAGATACTTTGATATTAAAAAGCAAAGCTAAATAGTGGTGGGTGTCTTCCAAACATTTATTTCTTACTCCAGGTGGAGGTGAGATAATCACATGGTATTCCTTTATTAAATCTTTATATGAAAAGTATTTTCCTAACATCTATCGAAAGGAAAATGAGAGAGCATTTTTATCATTGGATTAGGAGAGAATATCGATTAGGGTGTATGAAACTAAATTTATATCTTAGTCTCGATTTTCATTGCGTTTCATACACGATGAGGACGACAAATGCACTAGATTTTAATATGATTTGGAATTAGTTATCAGTCTAAACTTACTGCACTTGAAATTATAGATTGTACTTATTTATTTAACAAAGCTATGATGGTTGAAGGAGATGCAAATGATGCAACTAAAAATAGGGAACAAAGGGTAAAAAAGAGTCGATTTTATCCACCTTAGCAAAAGGAAGGTGTTATAAAACACTCAAAATAGGAGTCAGAGATTTCGACGAGTTAGGGGACACTGAATTATGTTTAGGGTATGACATCATGTAGTTTAAGGGCTTCGGGATTGGTGGTCCAACAAAATAAATATTAAGAGAGTGAGAGTGGGCAGTTAAAACCTATTACATGCTATTTTTGGAAAGTTGAGATCCATATCAATCCATATTATCCCACCTAAAGGGGATAGAGTGTTACTAGTGTCATCAAATTGGTCATACTAAAAATAACAATCCTATGCTAATAGGAAGGACTCAGACAACCACTATTAGCAAATAATCATCACCTAGAGGCATAGGGAGAGGAGGAGGTAGAGGACAAGCTAGCAATTCTAAGGTTCTGGGAAGAGTATTTCCTATGACGTTATGTGATGCTCAAGATACTGTAGTGGTGATGATAGTAACATTTTCTATCATGGATAACATGTGTATGAGTTATTCATTTGTATCACTATCATTCACCATGAATTTGGGTAGACCATATTCTTATTTAGATTGTGGTTTCTATGTTGCTAAACCTATGGGAGATATGATGTTCTTGGAGCTTGTGTATAGATATGGTGTATTATATATGCGAGAAAGTGAGGAAATCGTTGATTTGGTTCCACTAAATATTCGAGATTTTAATATTACCTTCCTACCATGCATCGATTGACTGCTTTTGCAAGGAAGTAATATATATCATGCCAGGGGAGGTAGAATTCAGATTTTTTGGAGAGATGAATGTGATTACAAATTGCCTTATTTATGCCCTTTATGCTAGGAAATTATTGAATAAAGGCTGTCAAGGATTTTAAGAATTTATTGTGGATACAAAAAAGGAATTGCCAAAATTAGAACATAACCCAGTAGTTAATGATTTTTTAAAAATGTGTTCTCAAATTAATTATCAGGTTTTCCATTTGACACGTATGTAGAGTTTACTATTAATTTAATGCCTAGTACAACTATTGTCTCGTATAGAATGGCACCTATAAAATAGAAAGAGTTAAAGATTCAATCATAATATTTTCTAGATAGACGTCCTATCTAACCCAATATATCGATGTGGGGTGCTCTGGTATTGTTTGTGAAGAAGAAAGACGGTACCATGCGACTTTGAATTGATTATCGACATTTGACATGCTAAACATCAGAAATAAATATCCATTATCTCGTATTGATGATTTGTTTGATTAATCACAGGTTTTCAAAGTATTTTCCAAAATTGATTTGTGATCGGGTAATCATCAATCAAGGATAAGATATTGTGATATTTATAAGAGAACATTTTGTTCCCATTATGGTCATTATGAATTCTTGGTAATTACATTTGGGTTAACAAATACTCAAGCAATGTTTTTGGATTTGATGAATAGATACTTTCATCTTTTCATAGATTTTTTAGCATTGTCTTTATTGACGATGTCTTGATATATTCATATAGTCAAGAGGAATATGAGAAGAACCTAAGAGTTGTATTACAAGTCTTGCGAGTATGAGTTTTGTTAGCTAAGTTTATCAAGTGTGAGTTTTGGTTAAATCAAGTAGTATTTTTGGGCATGTTATTTTGGGACATGATATTTTTGTGGATTCTAAAAAGGTAGAGGTGACCATGCAATGGAAAAGACCAAGTAATGTAACGGTGGTAAGGAGTTTATTAGGGTTGGATGGATATTATAAAAGATTAATAAAGTGGTTCTCATCTATATCGATGTCTTTGACTAAATTAAACCGAAATGAGGTGAAATTTGTGTGGAGTAAGGAGTGCTAAAGAAACTTTGAAGAGTTAAAAGGTAGGATAGTATCACTTCCACTTCTTACCATTCCTTCAAGTGGCAAAGGTTTTGTGATTTACGCCGACGCTTCACATCAAGAATTGAGTTATGTTTTAATGCAACATGGAAAGGTATTTTCATATGAATTTAGATAGTTAAATACGCATGACCGTAATTATCTTATAGATGATTTTGAACTCGTAGATATTATTTTTGCCTTGAAGCCGTGGAGACATTATTTATATGGAGAGAATTGTGAGATTTTTACTGACTATCAAGGTTTGAAGTATTTATTTACACAAAAGGAATTAATTTTGACACAAAGACGTCGGATGTAGCTAATTAAATATTATGATCATACAATTAACCATAATTACGGGAACGTAAATGTTGTTACAGATGGTCTAAGTCAAAAATCACCAGGGAGATTATCTTATATTCAATGTGCACGGGTTGGAAATATTATGCAATTGAGAGTAGTGGGAGTAGATTTTAGCTTGACTAAAGTGGAAAATTATTTTCACACATTAACACATGTGAGAATTTCAAGAAAAAGATACATTTTTAGAGAACAAATGACTGGAAGACCAGAAAGATATGCCAACTGATTTTATTATTGTTGATGGTGGGATTTTTTTATTATAATAACAAAAATCATGTTCCTAATAATTCAACATTAAATAGATATATTCTTAATGAAGAAAATAGTTTTGTTTATGATGTGCAGCAGGGGAGCACTAAAATATATAGAGATTTGAATTTTTTTACTAAATGAATACGAAATGCGAGGTGACCGAATTTATTACCAAGTGTTTGACATGCCAATAGGTTAAAGTAGAACATCCAAAAGTGACGGGGTTATTAAAATTATTGCCTATTCTAGCGTGAAAATGGGAACATATTACCATAGATTTTGTGACGAGACTTCCTCGTTCTTAGAAGGGCATGATTATATTTGTGTGGTAGTTCATAGATTAATAAAGTCAAAAAATTTAATGCTAGTCAAAACTACTTACATAATTGATAGGTATGCATGTGTATATATTAATGAGGTTATATGATTATATGGAGCACCAATCTCTATCATATTTGATAAAGATAGTACATTTACTTCAAGATTTTGACCTAACTTAAAACATACTATGGGAACTAGTTAGAAATTCAGCACTATATATTATCCACAAACACATGATTAATCAAAGAGAATCATCCAAATACGTGAAGATATGTTGTGTACTTGACTTTAAAGTTAGTTGTGATGATTACTTATCATTGATAGAATTTGATTGTAATGACAATTTAGAGTCTTCTATCTGTATTTCTCTGTATGAAGCATTATATCGTAGGAAATGCATGTCTCTGTTGTAATAGTGTAAGGTGGGAGAAATAAATTTATAGGATCCAGAATTTGTGGAGATGACAGATGAAAAGATAAAAGCAATTCAAGAATGTTCGAAAATCTCCCAAAGTAGGCAAAAAATTCCTTAATTAAGTATATATGAGAGGTGCATTAAAAAATGTTGAAATAATTAATTTTTACATGTTATTAATAATAACATAGTGGTATTGTGATGTATAATTATGCCTAAATGAAGAAAATGGGATTGCAAGTGCAAATGAGATAAATTAGTTTCTTTTATATGATCTATATGGGTGTTCTTACGAGTGACAAGGTTAAAAGAAACAAAAGAGAGCACTGGAAAAAGTATTTACATTTTAATTATGGGTTTATGTTATGTTTGTGCATTTGAGGCTCCGTATTAACTTGTATACTAGTCTATCTAAGTAAGATTTAATATGACACTTAGAATAAAAGTTGTGTTGCAACACAAGAGGAACACCTTTATGTGATTTATATTTTTTTTGGATTATTTTGATGTCACTTGTTAAGGGCCATATTAACCAAACATTAATTTTTAACGGGTTATCTATTTAAAATATAATATGTTGACCAGAACTAAATTGTACTCAATTTATGGATTATATAGTTATGAATTTTTGAATTAGTTTCTTTAATAATTACTTAAGCGTTATTAATGTAAGATTTAAATTAATTAATAACATATTAAACTCTTTTAAGCACGGATTAGTATTATTTTAGTGTTCAAAGTGTTATTATTTAATGATGCTTAAATTAAGTGATTGGGAGCATTATAATTGATTATAAATGTGGAAAAATATATGAATGTGTGTTATATTTTATTTAAATTAGTAAGTTTATGAAAGTTAATAATCTTTTATAGAATACTGATTGTGTTGATTGTTAGGTTCTAACACACCATTGATGATTACGACTCATATTGACAAAGTAAGGAATAAGTCATCACACATTAGAGGTGAGTGTACTCACTGAGTTGATTATCAATATGATATGTATGTGTTATATGGAGATGTTATGGGTTTACAAAAGTCGAGATATGTTGGGATGATATGGCTTTATAAAATTAAAGATATATTGGGTTGTTATGGCTTTACAAAAGTCAAGATTTGGGTTGTTATGAAATTCAGGACATATTGGGTTATTAAAACCCATGGATATGTCTATTACCTACAAACTAAAGAACTGTGGCTTATTAAACTATGGATATGTGTATGTCGTTATTTGTCATAAAGATGTAGATGTTTATGCATATTTGAGATGTTAATATAGTATTTTAATACATAAAGATGTAGTGCATTCATCGATATTTTAAACTCATTTATATATGTTTGCATCTTTAGGTTTTGGGAGTTATCACTGTCAGGTCTAGGGTGTTAGGTGTATAGTAGTAGTTTTTATTTTTATTTTTGAATGATGTAATAGATGCAACTAAGTTACTTAGTTTTGGAGTTTTTTTTAAATATGTCTCCTTAAAATGATTGTGTTTTTAATATTCCGCACGTAAACATTAAAGTCATCTTAATTTGTATTAGTTGGATTAAAAAATGGATGTGTTTTTTGAACTATTTAGTTACGTTTATGGTAGTGGTGTGACAGTTGGTATCAAAGGCTTAGGTTTATATATTCTGGAGTTAGAGAGTCTAGATGTGGCAGTGGTAGAAGTAGTGTGTTGTGTAAGTCAGTTATATTGATTTGTGAAATATACAAACCATTATCCTGTAAGTAAATGTTATATACATATTCCTATAATTGTAGTTTATTACACATATTAAGATATGGACAGATGAAATGTTGAAGAGAGGGCTAAGGATAAAGCTTCAACTACACCAATTGCAACTGAGGTGAACCAACAAAATCAAAATAATATAGAGGGGGCACGAGAACAACTTAAAAATATGCAGATAATAGCTCATTCCATGACTTTAATGGAGAAACAACAAAACAGGTTCATGGTGCATATAACATAATAATAATCCATGTACTAGGAGGTGGAGACTTTGGCCAGAATATAAAGGCAAATATATCGAGAGGAAAAAAAATACCATGTATGAGAAGTTTATCAAGTTGACTCCCTATCATTTCCAGGTTTTATTGAGCCTTTGGAAGTTGAGGCTTGGGTTAGAGACATAAAAAGTATCTTTGGGGTGATGAATGTACCATATGCACAAAAGGTAATTTTGGCTACTTTCATGTTAAAAGGAAAAGATAAATACTATTAGGTGTCTTTCAAACATTTATTGCTTACTCAAGGTAAAGGTGCTATAATCACATGATATTCCTTTATTAAAGATTTATATAAAAAATATTTTCCACTCATGTATCGAAAGGAAAATGAAAGCGAATTTTTATCATTAACTCAGGGGAGTATGTCAATTAGGGAGTATGAAAGTAAATTTATATCTTTGTCTCGATTTTCATTATGTTTTATACTTGATGAGGAGGAGAAATGCACTAGATTTCAAGAAGATTTGGCTTTAGCTATCATATCTAGACTTACTGCACTTGAAATGGTTGATTATACTTCTTTAGCTAACAAAGCTATAATGGTTGAAGGAGATGCTAATACTATAATTAAAAATATGGAACAATGGGAAAAAGGTCGATTTTATGCATCTCTACAAAATGAATGTGTTATAGAATACTCAAAGTAAGAGAGTTAGATATTTCAATGAGGTAGGAGGGATATAATTATGTTTAGGATATGACATCAGGCAGTTTTAGGGGTGCAAGATCGATGGTCCAATAGAGTAAACAACATGAGAGTGCGAATGGGCAGTCTAAACCTATTACATGATATTTTTGCAAAGTTGAGGGTCACACGAGTACAAATTTTCCCAATTTAAAGGGGATAGAGTGTAGCCAGAGTCATCAAATTGGCCATACCAAAATGAACTATCCTACGTTAATAGGAGGGATTCAAATAACCACCGTTTAGTAAACGGTCATCACCTGGAGGCATAGGGAGAGGCAGAGGTATGTGACAAGCTAGCATATTTGGGGCTCCGAGAGTAGTATTTTCTATGACCCTGCAAGATGCCTAGGCTACTCTAGAGGTGATAGCGATTACATATTTTGTCATGGATAGATATGATTATGTGCTTATTGATCCCATTTATACTCATTCATGTGTATTTTGGTCATTCACCATGAATTTGGGTACCATGTTATTATTTAGATTGTGGTTTATATATTTCTACACCTATGGGAGATATGTTATCGGTGGAACTTGCTTATAGATATTGTGTATTGTATGTGGGGGAGAGAGAATTAGCCATTGATTTAGTTCCACTAGATATTAGAGATTTCGATATTATCTTAGTTATGGACTAGTTATCTTCTTACCATGCATCGATTCACTGCTTTTGTAAGGAAGTTAAATTTAACACGTGAGGAGAGGTAGAATTCAAATTTATTGGGGAGAGGAATATGATTCCAAATTGCCTTATTTCTGCCCTTCAGGCTAGGAAATTATTTAATAAGGGTTGTGAGGGATTTTTCGTATATATCATGCATATAGAAAGGGAATTGCCAAAATTAGAAGATATCACAATAATTAATTATTTTTCAGATGTATTATTAGATGAATTACCAGGGTTTCCACTTGATATAAAGAGTAAAGTTTACTATTAATTTAGTGCCTAGTACAACTAAAGTTTCTATTGCTCGATATATAGTGGCACATGTAAAATTGAAAGCGTTAAAGATTCAATTGCAATATTTACTAGGTAGAAGTTTTATTCAACCCAATACATCACCGTAGGTTGCTCTGGTATTATTTGTGACGAATAAAGATGGTACCATGTATCTTTTCATTGATTATCAATAACTAGACAAGGTAACAATTATTAATGAATATCCATTGCTTTGTATTGATGATTTGTTTGATCAATTGCAGCGTGCCAATGTATTTTCCAAATTTATTTTAGATCGGGTTGTGGTCATTATGAATTCTTGGTAATGCTATTTGGGTTAACAAATGCTCCTGCAATGTTTATGGATTTGATGAATCGAGTCTTTCATCCTTTCCTCGATTCGTTTGTGATTGTATTTATTGATGTTGTTTTGATATATTCACATAGCCAAGAGGAACCGATAAGTACCCGAGAGGTGTATTTCAAGTCTTGCGAGATAGTAAATTATTCGATAAGTTTAACAAGTGTGAGTTTTGGTTAAATCAAATAATATTTTTGAGCATGTATTCTCGGGAGATGATATTTATGTGGATCCTAAAAAATGATAGAGGCAATTGTGAAATGGAAAAGACCAAGTAATGTGATAGAGGTAAGGAGTTTACTAGGGTTTAATGGATATTATAAGAAGATTTATAAAGGGGTTTTCATCTATAGCTTTTCCATCAACTAAATTAACCCGAAAGGAGTGGAAATTTATGTGGAGTAAGGAATGACATCACAAATTTGAAAAGTTGAAAGGAAGTCTGATTTAAGCTCCAGTGTTTATCATTCCATTAAGTGGCGAAGGTTTTATGATTTACACTCACGCTTCATGTCAATAATTGGGTTGTGTTTTCATGCAACATGGAAAGGTAATATCATATGAATCTAGATAGTTAAACATGCATGAATGTAATTTTTCTCTAGATGATTTTTAACTTGGGGCTATTATTTTTGCCTTGAACTCATGGAGTCATCATATATACGAGAATTGTGAAATTTTTACTGAACATCAAAGTTTGAAGCATTTATTTACCCCAAAAAATAATTTTGATATAAAGACGTTAGATGGAGTTAATTAAAGGCTATAAGCATACCATACACCATCATCGTGGGAAGGAAAATATTGTTGAAGATTCTATAAGTTGAAAATCATTGGGGGAGATTGTCTTGTATTCAATATGCATGGGTTAGAAATATTATGGAATCGGGATTGATGGGAGTAGAGTTGAGTTCGACTAGAGCGGGGAGTTATTTACAAACATTACAGTGAGACCTTTATTTGCAGAACACATAAGAGATTTTTAAGAGAAAGAAACATTTTAAGAGAAAAAGCGATTAGAGGCCCAAGAAGGTAAGCCAAATGATTTTATTATTTTTAATGGTGGAATTCTTTATTATAAGAACTGAATCTATGTTCCTAACAATTCAGCTTTTAAAAAGAGATTCTTGATGAAGCAAATAGTCATGTCTATGCTATGCACCAGGGGAACACTAAAATGTATAGAGGCTTGAAAGAATTTTATCATTGGAATAATATGAAATGTGAGGTTGCAGAATTTATTGCCAAGTATTTGACATGCTAACAAATTAAGGCAGAACTTTCGAAACCTATGAGGTTATTACAAGCATTGCCTATCCCATACTGGAAATGGGAGAATATTACCATGAATTTTGTGATAGGACTTCCTCGCTCTCATAAGGGGCATGATTATAATTGGTGGTAGTTTGTAGGTTAACTAAGTCAACAAATTTCTTTCCAGTCAATATTACTTGCATATTTGATAGGTATGCATGTGCATATGTTGATGAAATCATACGATTACATGGAGAACCAGTATCTATTGTATTTGATAGAGACAATATATTCACCTTAAGAGTTTGGCCTAGCTTGTAACATGATATGGTAACTAGTTTGACATTAGGCATTGCATTTTATCCATAAATAAATGAGTAATCACAGAGAACTATCCAAATACTGGAATATACATTACGTGCTTGTGTACTTGATTTTAAAGTCGTCTGGGATGATTACTTTCTATTAATATAATTCGCTTATAATCAAAGTTTCTATTCTTCTATTGGTATTGCTCTATACGAAGAATTTTATGGTAGGAAGTGCACGACTTGGATGTATTGGATTGAGGTGGGCGAAAGGAAGTTATAGGGTCCAGAATTAGTGGGGATGACAGTTGAAAAGGAAAAATTAATTCGGGAATTTTTGAAAATTGCCCAAAGTAGGAAAAAAAGTTGTGCAAATGAGGGGAAGGACTTGAACTTCCAGGTTGGAGATTTTGTACCTGCTTATTTCACCTTGGAGAGGGATTATGAGGTTCAAAAATAAAGGAAAAATAAGTCCTAGGTATATGGAACCATATCAGATCAAAGAAAAAGTGGGAGCCGTAGCTTATAAATTAGTGCTATCTCTATAATTATCTCTATTACATGATGTATTTAATATATCTATGCTCCAAAAATATATTTCAGATCCATGTCACGTGTTGACAACCCAACCTACTGATATTAAGGATGACTTGTCATATGTTGAAGAACTGGTGCAAATTTTAGACCACACGGAACAAGTGTTGAGAAATAAAGTTATTCTTATTGTTAAATGTTATGATGAAGTCACACAATTGAGGAAGCAACTTGGTAGGGAAAGAGAATATAAAGAATCAATATCCTTATCTTTTCAGTAAGTAAACATGCCTTGTTAATTTCAGGGAAATTTTTTATAAAGAGGGAGGGAGGGAGTTATAACAATCTAAAATTAACATGGCATTTTTAAAGTGATTTAATTATTCATAATAATTGAATTATGTTAATTATTGCATAATTAGGGATTTTAATACTTGATAGTTTTATATATTATTATTATAGCTGATTATGTAATTTTAGATTACTTAATTAAATATATGTCAGAGGTAAATTAATAAGTATTGAAATAATTAATTTTGATATCTATAATATATCTCTAATACGATAGTATTAGAGGTTTTAATAATAATTAATACATCCATTCTTTTCATCTATATTCACGCATTTCCAACTAATTCATCTCCTCCCTCTTATCTTAAATGCATTGAGTCCCTTGATTGCTCCCAAAAAATATATAGCCGATTAATATTCTATCTTCCAACTATACCCCCCCCCCACCCCACCCATATATTGCTGCTCCTCACATTCCCTCGCTAGCACGCATTGGATTCACTTACCACTTTCTCAGTATTGACTGGACTCTATCAGGTTTCAAAACAAAAATGTATTTGTAATCTGAACAAGAAAATGGAGACTGACTTGGTGTATGTTTTGTAAATGATGTATTGGTTTATGGACATATATTCAGTTATCGATGTTAGGGCGGTCTTTAAATTAAGACGGTGAAATAATCGATTCGATGCTACAGTTTTTGCTACAGGTTACAAAAGCACAGTGAGAAAATGGCTTAAGGAGGACGGGGGTCTCTTTAATGAAGATGGATTGCCAAAAGGAAGAGGTTCAAATAATTGGAAAGGTGAAATAATCAAATCTGAATTCTACGACTAGGAATTACCTACCCGAACAAAACTCCCAATATAGATGATTTGAAAAAATGATCCAACGGATACTAAAAGTTACAATCGGTAACTTACTCTAGCATGTATTACAAGTAGCTCACTATTCGAATGAGTATAGAACAGTTCAGTCCTATTGCAGGACCTTCAGATCTAAACCTTTATCAAGGGACAAAAAACACACCTGAGTGTATGAAAACACACTTTGTGTTTATTTAATGCATGTGCAAAAAATAATACTTTTATTAAACAAAATATTTTTTGAAAATTCATTTAATTTAGAATAAATTACAAAAATTATTCGAAAATAGATTATTAATTTTTAGCAAAAAACATTTTTTTAGTAAAAAATAATTCAATTTCACTTTAAAAACAATTATTTTTGACACATAATCAATTAATATCAACATGAAATGCATGAGTGCCTAAAATGTGTAAATCTGTGTCCATTTGGTATTTTATATTTATTCGATATGAACGTTGATCGAGTCTTTAGTTTTGAATAGTCTTAGCAACTTGAGTTGATGTACGAAAAGTGCGTATCCTCGAACTAAAAATATGTTGTGGCAAAATATCCAATAAAAACAAAATAATGTAGACTCAATACCCCCCCCCCCCCCCCCCCGATAATTGCATCCAACCTATCTTAGAAAATATATTCTGCATGGGCTGGTCTAAATAGGCAAACAAATCGAAACTACCTTCCATCTTTTAGATCACTAATGTCAACGACAAGAGTTTATTCCTTCAATTTTCCTATGCGGTTTCAAGACAGATCTAGGAAAGGATTGCCTCCCTCTTCGTTGCATTTGTTAACGCTTTAATGGGAAGGGTGATGTGTCAGTTGGATTTTTGGATATTTTGTAGGGGCATAAACGTGGATTGTTGTTTGAGCGCCGACTATATAGCCAGGTATGTTTTGATCTTTACATTTGAATTTAATTTTAGTTTTTTATGGTGTTAAATTTTTTATAATTCTACTCGCACATTAACAATTTAACTATTTAGTTGATGGTCCTATTTTTTTGAATTTGTTAATTTTTATTCCTATGTTATTTTAACTTTTGTTTTAAGTTCCAAAATAGTTAATATGTCTTTGCTTTGTTAGTAAAAGGTCTCTATAATTAATAAAATGACATTGATAATTTTAAAAAGTGGGTACTCTAACTAATTATAAAATGACATGGAATGGATTCAAATTTTTTTTGAAGACTTATTAATAACATGACTCATTGTCCTAAAATTACTCGACGAAAATGGTAGTCTCACAAATAAATTTTAATTTTTTGTGCAAATTAATACGAGAAGATATAAAGATAAGTTTTTTAAATGTGTTGCCCAATGATTATTGATTATTGCCACATTAATTTGTATAAAAAAATTTGTACCATTTATTTATAGGTGTAACATTACTTTACTTGGAAGTATATTTAAACACAATACCTTAACATAAGGTGTCGTTTAAACACGCCCAAAGTTTTGTTTCTCATCAATAATATAAGGAAATTATCTACGAAGCAAGAAATCTTCAAAATGGTAAGCGAATCCGAATCGCACCCATCAAATTCTCATCCAATTTGTACCCACCGCATATTCAATTATTTTAATTAAATTTAATTATGGATTCTTTAATAATCTTGAATTTTCTCATGAGGAATAGTAAGTCATGGTATTTTTTTAATCAATGTCCTTTATAAAGTTATCAGGATACATAGTCTAGATTGGAGGGAACTTTCAGAAGGAGAAAGGGTAAGAGTTTGCTTAATGGATAAAATATAAAACAATATGTGTACTCACTCTCTTCTAGGTAGATGTAGTATCTCACGGCTTTATGTGATACCTTCTTGCCACAACTTAAGTTTTCGAGCGATAACATTCATGATGTCTCGTTTAGAAAGTTATATCAAACTTCAACATCCATGGTCGGAACTCCACTACGGGTATCTATGATTTTTTACTTATTTTTTGCCATTTTTTTAATTTTAGTCATTTTAATGTATTAAATTTCTTTGTATATTGATTCTTAAAGTGGTTTTATTTTGGCAGAGCTTAAAAAGAAAAATAAGACTGTTAAAGGACTGAGTGAGTACTTTTATTAAATTGAAACTTTTGTAACTTACTAAAACAACCTTACAATCAAATTTATAATCTCAGTAACAATATATAATTTGTAAAAGAGTTCCTTTTCGATTCAACTCTTAACACTTAGAGTTATTTGCTTTTTATTCAATTTATAGTCTTATTTACAATACGTTTTTTCAAACTGGTTACAATGTTTAGTTGTATCATTATCTATGTAAAAAATTGTATTTACTATTTCTGAAATTTAGAGTAACGTTTTAAAAATCATCATTGATTCTTTCATAACTAAATAATTTTTTATCTTTAGAATCATGTATATTAAATTAATTAGTTCTTCAAAAAGGCGCGTTTCCAAAGTTGTTTTATTTCAAAGGAATGAAATATATAAAAATCTCCACCATGACTTTTATTGATGTATGTAAGTTTTCCAGTTTTTGAAAACTTTGAACGCCTCAAAAACTTTCACAAGAAGTGCCAAAACATAATTTTGCAGCTAGTGTGAACACATTGCTTTTGTTTTAGGATAATTAATTTAAAAAATATATTTTGAAGTATCTTACTAATTTTTTTTTAATGTTTTTTGGATGATTTATGTTGTTACATGTTGTTTTCTGTAGATCGGAGAGATGATAAGCGAGAGGGTGCCACATCCAAGGCTTTATTTAATTAGACTCACACTATGAGTTCTATCAACATGGATAGGAACCTTTGTTGTATGTGAAAGAGCATGTTTGTCAACCCATTTTTCTTACTTTCAAAGGTTCTCTAAAATTTCACCCCAAAAAATATATTTATATAATTCAGTTGTAAAGTGAAAACTCTGTATTAATTTTTTAAGGAATTGATTTTGTTTCATCAACTACCTTGAAATAAGAATTAAACTGTTGATTTAGTCAAAATGAAGATAGCACAAATGTTTATGTACAAAATTAGTTGATTCATTACGATCACCTGCTATACATACTCAGCCTAAAATATATTCAATTGTTTATTTTCCTACTAACTGTTATATATGATATCTCATATTCCATGAAAAATTAGTGCATTTTTAGCTTCATTTCTATACCCAAAACGATATTTATAGTCATATTCAAAACTGATAATTCCGAAATATTTTTTGTTTAATATAATTTTGGGAGTATAATGAAAATAATATATTTCCTATTAACATTATTCACAATATATATTTACGCGCGCGCATCGCGCGAGCTACATGCTAGTTTTATTAATAATAACATAAATTGGGAGGGTAATGTGTAATTATACCTAAATGAAGAAAACAGGATAGAAAGTGCAAATGAGCTAACTCAGTTTCTTTTTATATTATGTATATGTGTTATCTTACGGATGATAAGGTTAAAAGAAACAAAAGAGATATTTGGAGAAAGTATAAAGTAAAGTTGAAAAAGTTGTTTTTTTCACAGAGGATAAATCCTACAAAACCATATTAATCTCTAAAGTAATTCTTCCTTAATTAAAGTTGTTTCTTAAGTTGTGTAAATTAGTTCTACTAGTTTACATTTTAATTATGGGTTTATTTTGTGTTAATGTATTTTAGGGCCACTATTAACTTGTATATGCTTTGTAAGTGTATCTAAGTAAGATTAAATGACATCCATAACAAAAGTTGTGTTACGACACACGAGGACTACAATTATGCAATTTAATATTTTTTTGGATTATTTTGATATGTCACTCGTTAAGGCCCATATTAACCAAATATTGATTTTTAATAGGTTATTTATTTAGAATTTGATATGTAGACCAAAACTAAAGTTATTGTACTCAATTTATGGAATATTTGGGTATGACCTTTTATATTACTTTCTTTAGTTATTATTTAAGTATAATTAGTGTACAATTTAAATTAATTAGCATCATATTAAACTTTTTAAGCATGTATTAGTATTGTTTCAACATTTAAAATGTTATCACTTAATGATTCTTAAATTAAGTGACTATGATCATTATAACTGATTATAAATGTCGGAAAACATATGAACGTGTGTTATATTCTAGTTAAATAGTAAGTTTATGAAAGTTAATCATGTTTTTATAGAATACTGATTGTGTTGGATTATTAGATCCTAACATGCCGTTGGTGACTACGACTCAGATTGACAAGGGAAATAATAGTTGATTATCGAAATGATATGTATTTACTATATTGAGATGTATGGATTTATAAAAGTCAAAATATGTTGGGATATAGATTTTTAAAATTCAAGATATCTTGGATTGTTATGGCTCTATAAAAATCAAGATATGTTCGAGTCCTTGCAATTCAATAGATATTAGGTTATTTAAACTCATGGATATATTTATTGCCTACGAGCTAGATATGTGGGGTTTATTAAAGTCCGGATATGTATATGACCTTATTTTTCATAGAGATGGATATGTTAATATATAGATTTAAGATGTTAGTATACTATTTTACTATATAGATTTGTAGTGCATTCAGTGAGGTTTTAAACTCACTTTTTATATATTTGCATTTTTAGATTTTGGTTTTGCCACATACAAGTCCAGGGCGTTGGGTGAATAGTAACAGGGGTTATCAGTTTTTAAATTGTGTAATTTATGCAATTAAGTTAGATTATTTTGGATTTTTGTTTAAAATATGTCTCATTAAAACGATTGGATTTTTAATATTCTGCAAGTAAAATTTGAAGTTATCTTAATTTTTATTAGTTGGATTTTAATAAAATGGATGTGTTTTGTGAACTATTTAGTTATCTTGATACTAATGGCTAAGGGTTGTGACAATAATGATGGCATGAGAAAGTGATTTGAGTGTCAAGGATTTGGATGTCAAGCCTTTGAGTGCCCCACTCGACTAAGGAATAAAGACATGGATAAAATGGTTAAATGCCTACTTTAGTGAAAGCGAATGGGACTATGATTTTAGTGACTCTTGAATTGCGTGCCTCTGCAATTCTATCACCATTGTTAAGGATTAAATTAGCTCCCTATTTTGTACCTCTCAATGGCACTTGAACAGTGGTTATCGTGATACATGACCAAAGATAAGTCTCTTCTTGGCCATCGTATGGATCACAAAGATGGTAAAGTTATGCATGGCGATGGCAGTCAGTCTAGCCTATTGGGTAAGTGGTCCATAGATATTTCTTTGTTTCTTAAGGTAGAGAATAACTTTTGTGTGGAGTGTCTCCAATTTAATCTAATTTTCATAGGACAATTATGTGATAAAAACTTAGAATTAAATTGCTCAAAAGAGTTTTGAAGTGTTTGATGAGAAAGGAAATATGGGGTTGCATGGTACGATGAAATTCCACAACTATTATAGTCATTACACCATATACCTGAGATACTCACGGACCCCGACCATGACCACGGCCACAGGTCATGGACCTCGACCATGACCATTTTCTCTGTGATAAAAAAAATAGTGGTCACAGACCTCATCCATGATCCTAAATGGGGACCATTATCTCTCCCGTGACATAAATGGGACTCCATGCTCAAGGACTTAATCCGTGACCTCATGGTCATGGCCCAAATTTGTGACCTGTGTGGGACAATATTGTCCATATGGCCACGAACACTATCCTCAACCCCACGATCACGACCCATATTTGTGACCAGTGTGAGATAATTTTCAAATTTAGTCGCATCATAACCAGTTATTTATGTAAGAGCGAGTTTCATGATTGCTCAACATTTTATTTATTTTGGCATGGCCCGTTACAAATTTCATCCTCATGTATTTCCCAGGAACCTTGAACAAAAGTTAGTGACCGAGTAACAAACTAAAGATCCATTGAGTTGGAATCGTCACTACATTATCAAGGAGGTATATGGCATAAGGTTTTGGTTTACACTTATACATTTTATTCTGGTATTTTAAAAAAAATTATTCTAGGCAAGTTTTTAAAATAATTTTTCAAAATAAAAATATTTTTGACGTCGATCGTTTGAATGAGTTTTAAGCTTCATTTTATTGAGACTTGTTTTGTGTTTGAACGAGGTCTTCTATTCCTTTGAATGATATTGTGAGTTCGTTGGAAAGGACTTCAAATGTACATCCAACAAGGTTCTATACCTATCAAAGGTCCAGCCGTTAGAATCTCGTTCGAAGCACGTTTGAATGAGAACTCTTGTTCATTCAAACAAGTCTAGAGTTGTTTAAATGAAATAAGGTATTTGTTCGAAAAAACCCTTGTTTTCATTCGAACGAACTCCACCATATCGAATTTCATGTTTTCTATAAATATGGTTCTTGTGACTATTTTTCTAAGAACTTTTAGCAAAAATCAATTTCTTATATCAGTCCTATAAGTCTCACAACCCTTGTTTGTGAAAAATAATTTTTATTTTCCAAATCAATCCCATTGAATGATTTATTGAGTTCACTTCAAACCCTAGATGCACCATCCATATTCAAACCATTGTCTAGTGATACTCTAAGGCTGACTTTGTGGAGATTTATCTCTACTACTGAAGAAGAAAGAAACTTAGATTCATGAGGCTGATCGGTCGATACCGAGGCAAGAGTTACTTGCTATGAACGGTGCTGAATTGCATTATTTTTGTGAAAGACTCCAAGGCACTACTGTATTAAACTTAGTGGAGCTCTAAGTGGTCTGTAAGTCTTCATTGGTCCGCCATGTCTAAAATAATGTTGAAATATAGTTTTTTCCCAAAAGATATTTTTCCTCAATCTTCTTCCTAGTTTGGTTCCAATGTTTGGTTATGATTTTTATCATTGAAATTATATTGGGTGTTCTCCTAAACTTAATCAAGATAAAATTTGCCTACAAAGGGAATTTTTTACATTTTCAAATTTGTATTAGAGAAGATTACACTAATCTATTATGTGATCTTTATTTTGGTATTATGTATATAATGTGTATAATATGGTACCAGTTTTTTATGGGTTTAACTATGCATACTGGAAAAATTGAATGTGACCGGTTCTGAAATTGATTGGAATTAGAGTTTGTGTTGTTGTTGAAAGAGGGTGGACATCACCCACTGTGACTCTTGATGATGTCATAAGTTTCAAACCAATCAATTCTTTGACGGAGGATGGTTTTAAATGCATCAACTCTCAAGGCGTAAGTGCAATTTTTGAGGCTGTCATACCCGACAATTTTCATCGCATTATGATGTGTACCATGTCTAAGGAAGCATGAGATATCCTCCAACTTACTGACAAGGGTACTAATGCTATGAAAGCCTCAAAGCTTAAAAATCTCATCACTTAATTTAAGACCATACGCATGAATGAGTCTGACACCTTTGATGAATTCTATGCACAATTATTAAATATTGTGAATTCATGTTATAATCTGGGTGAGAAATTTTCTGAGCCAAGAGTGGTTAAAAATATATGTGGTCTCTCCTGTCCCGTTTTAATTCTAAGGTTACTGTTCTTAATTCTTTGGGAATATTAGATACTCCTAGGTTAGAAGAACTTATAGGAGACCTTCTAACTTATGAACTGAAAATGTTCCCCGAAGAAAAAAGGAAAAAAGAAGGAATAATCTTAAAAGTTAAAACAAAAAAGGAAACGGTTTTTGACTCTGACTCCAAGGTTTAATTTTGATCTAAATGATCTTACATTGTTTGAGAAAATTTTCATAATTTTTCTCAAATTTAATAAAGAAAGTATTTCCAAAGAAAATAAAAGTTTTGAGAAAAATAAATATATAATGGCGGGCAAGAATGTTTTTGAGAATGATCTACACAGAGCTAGAGATGTGTACCCTAGGAAAGTTGAGCCGGAGAGATGCTATGAATGTGAGGGAAAAGAGTATAAAGCTCATGAGTGTCCCACTAGGCTTAAGATACACGACATAGGCAAAGCTGCATACAATACCACTCTTAGTGATAGTGATGTCGAGTCGGTGGATTCCGGGGATTAATCACCACACCAACCTTTTTGTGCTTTCATGGCCAGTCATGTCAGTACTTCTAGTTTGTCTCACTCCAGTGAAGGAATTTCTAAATGTGATGGCCTCGACAATTTATTGAACCATGTCATAGAGTGTGAGAGTGATGCTTAAAATTTAAGTGAAGGAGAAATTGCTCTTTAACGCGCCTATGCCGAACTTTACAAAAAGTCTTTGAGGATCGAAAATCAAAATAGAAATTTGAATATGAGGCTATTGGATTTAAAAAAGGATTTGAAAATATTTTTTTGAGAGAGTGTGAGGCATCGGTGAATCAACTCGAGAAGTTGAAAGTTTCTTTGTGTGAGCAATTGATTGTGGTTGGTAGGGAAAATATCGATTTGGCCAACAAAATGTCTAGTCTTACGAGAGATATTTAAGATTCATTGGAGACTCATGAAAAACTTAAAACCCATGTTTTCCAGCTCGAGAAAGATATCAAACGTGCCTAGGTTGTCAAGGTCACTTTAGAGGATACATATAATAAGGTTGGAAAGATGTTTCTTAACCCAACGTTAGATTTTAAGGTGTGGAAATGAATAGATTACGATGGTGCATCCACTTCTAATGCTGCACCCGAATCGGTTCCCGAGTTTGTTATGGATCCTTATGGGCCTCGACCTAAATCACCAAAGAGAGCTCATGCTAGGTTTTTATTTCCATTGTAAACAAAGAGGTCACCTTAGGGAGTTTTATTTTAAGCTAAGGAGAGTTTCTCATATTTGTGTTCATACACATGCTCCCACTCGTGTTCTCGCATATGCTCCCACACACTGTTATTGAGCAAGTGGAGCTTTTAGTCAAGACTCATCAATGTTTGGTGGAGAAATTTCAAAGGATGTTTACTCCTTGTGAGAATACCTCTTGTATATCTATGTTTATATTTTTTGAAAAATTTAAAAGGTTTTCTTTTCTTGTAAAAAAACTTCAAAAAATTTCAAAAAGAATTTATTTTGATAAAAAAAATTCAAAAAGATTTTTATATTTTTGTTTTTCACTATTTATGGATGTGCATTTAAGATATTTGAATCACAAATACATTACATTCATTCATGTGATGTTTTTATGGTGTCTTGATACATGGTTTCATTCTTTAGTGTGCTTAATAATGCATGCTTAGTATTTCGTTATTATTTGATAATTACTTTCTATGTGAGAGGCTTTTATCTCATTTATTACACATATGCACGGACTTTTTGAACAATTTACTTCCTTGTCATATGTCGAATACGGTGTTGTCATCTCAATTATGTTTCATAACGAACTAGATGTACTAGAGATAAATTGTGCTTGTAAGAACCATTGCCTGAATTTCTTTTCTCGAGAGATTTTATTTTATTTAGAGCTATGGAAAGGGGCTATAAAAGAGAAAATACTTTTTGCGTTAAAGGCCACCGTTAGTAAGAGCCTAAAAGAATATTTTAGGACATAAAAACAGAAGTGCTAAGGCCAATTATTTATTTCATTGATGCTTTGATTTCATGAGCATTGTGATTCCTTCAAAAATTTAAGAGTGTATGCTTAAAAATGTGAGATTTTGAGGCTGTTATAAGTAGTGATCAATGGGTTTTCACAATGGACTTTCTTAAAAAACAATAAATAGTCTTGTGTCATTGATTTGATAAGTATTAACATTCATGACATTTTGCATAAGTTCAGTCAATTTCACTTTGTTCAACATTCTTACACCTAAGGTTAACTTTGAGTTCTATCTTTAAAAGCATCTCATTGACTTTGTGCAACTTTATTACGTATCCCTATGTTGATTTTTTCATAATTTAAGTTCACACAATTTTATTTCGTTTTGCGATTCAGATATTTTTGTGCTATTCGATGATGTGCTAGTATTTGTACTTATATGTATTTTTCTATACATATACTTTGATAGCTCTGTATATTTATATACTCAAATTTTTTAAAAATCTTCAAAAAATAATTGGTTACTTCTATGGGATCTCATTACATGTGCTTAATTGTTTATGTTTGTAATGATATTCCTTTTAGATTCGGGTGATTCTAACATTCCAGGATTAGCTTCTAACCTTTTTTTTTATTACGGATAAAAAGGAGGAGAACAAACTGAGGGAGAGATTTTATATTTTCTTTAAGTTTCTCGTATGTGTTACAATATTTCTTTTGCTTCATATGTGTAGGCCATTTCTCCTTGATGATACATTGAACTAAACAATGAATAATTTCAGTTGAAGACAAAGTCTCGAGTGTCGTTCCTTTTTTGGGTTTGAGAGGACATTAGTAGAACTTGTCTAAGAATTTTTATTTTTTATTTATATTTTTTTACCGGAATAGCCAAAGGGGAGATTTGTAAGAGCAGGTTTTATGATTTCATAATATTTTATTTATTTTGGCATATCCCATTACAAAGCTTAACCTTGTGTACTTCCTAAGAACTCTGAGGACAAGTTGGTGACCAAGCAACAAATCGAAGATCGAATGATTCGAAATCGTAGCTACATTATCAAGGTGGTATATGGTAAAAGGTCTTGATTTACACTTATACATTTTATTCTAGGATGCTTTTAAAATTTATTTAAGGCAAATTTAAAAATAAATTTTCAAAATAAAAATGTTTTGCTTGTGGTTGTTCGAATGAGTTTTAAGATTTTTTTGAACGAGATTGCGACGTCTTTGGAATGGACTTCAAATGAACATGAAATAGGGTTTCTCTTCCTTGCAGAGTTCCATCCGTTGGAAGCTCGTTCGAAGCTCATTTGAACGGGAACTCTTGTCCATTCAGACGAGACTAAAGTTCATTTGAACGAACCCCTATTTTTATTTGAATGAATTCCGTCGCCTTGAATATCATATTTTATTTAAATAAGGTTCTTGTGGACTATTTTTCAAATAACTTTTGGCAAAAATCAAATTTTCATATCAGTCCCAAAAGTCTCAACACTTGTTTGTGAAAAACACCTTTTCTTTTCCAAATCAATCTTATTGAATGACTTGTTGAGTTTAATTCAAACCTTAGATACACCATCCATATTCAAACCCTTGTAGAGTGATGCTCTATGATTGAATTTGTGGAGATTTATTTTTATTGCTTAAGAAGACAGGAACTCCAATTCTCGAGGCTGGTCGATGGATACCGAGGTAAGAGCTGCTTACTATGGACGGTGTAAATTGCATTATTTTCTGTGATGGACTTGAAAATAATACTGCATTAAACTTAGTGGAGCTCTAACTTGTCTGTAAGTCTCTATTGGTCCGTTGTATCTAAAATAATGTTAAAATATAGATTTTTCTCGAAAGGAATTTTTCCTCAATCTTTTTCCTATTTTGGTTTGAATTTTTAGTTGTGATTTTTAGCTTTAAAATTATCTTGCATGTGCACCTGAACTTAATTAAGATAAAATTTGTCTAAAAATGGAATTTTTGTGTGTGTGATCAAAACTACGGACACTCCATATAATCGAAAATTTTAATTTATTTATTTTTAAAAAAATTGGGGTTCACCAATCAGGGCCGTGACTATATCCATTTAATAAAAAGTTATTTTTATGCAACCCCCAAATAAAACCTGTATTCAATAACCAATTCATTTATAATACAACAATATTGTAATTACTTTATAATACTCAAATAACATTGACCTGTTATCTGAGTATTATATTTTAAAATAATGAAATGGGAGAAATGCCATCAATATTTATAATTTTTAGAATTAACAAAGAAAACTATAATCACCATTGACCACTTCACTAATTATCTTACATGTAAGGATGGATTGTGATTAATTGATCTGAACTAGAATACCATTTACATGTGGGGACCAACCGCAGTTGCCTAACCTATAAACTAATAAATTTTCAAAATTAATGTAGTGACGTGGATACCAGTTATGCATAACGTTTGTTATTTTTACTTATACTGGATGCATTTTTTTTTCCAAATTGAGGGTTTATCACCTATTGAGCTTTAAATTTGTGTATAAGTCTTATAATTTATTTCTTTATATAACTTTCTAGTGCCATGTCAACATATCAACTTCAAGTTGGTATAACTTTTATTGCCAAACTCATGCTTGATATGCATTTTGGGAGTTATAATATGAACAAAGTAGGGGAAAAGTGACATTTTAGCCTAAAAAGCATGAAAAGATCAAGATCTTCGAGGAACCGTTACTTTTTCGTCAAATGGGAAAAAATGATCTTTAAACCTATACTGTATGGGTATGTCATATGAAAATTTCATTCATGTTAAGAAGGACGACAAATATATAGTCAAATCAATTTGACACCTTAATTTAAGAATTTAAAATAAGGCATCATTCCATCCTAGTTAATTTATAAATCATACTAAACATTCATAATTCAAACTAAGCATTCATAATTCAATATAAACATTCATAAATCAAACTAAAGCGCTAATATAGCACAAATATCATAATATGATACAATTTGGATACAAATATGATTGTTAAGGGCCAATATACTAATAGGATAAAAATAGGATTATTGAGGGAAAATAATGTCTTGATACTCATTTTTTCTCTATTTTTAACTAAAATATCCTTCAAATTTAGGTTATCCTCAAGAGCAAACTGAAACTCTTTAAGATACTTTAATGTGTCTACTTGAGTAGGCATGCCCTTTCGTGCTTGCACAATAATAAATCAATTGACATCGTTTATGAACTTTGAGTTAACAGCTATTTATCTTCTGAACGGAACAAATAAAAGTCGCGTTGACGATGCAATCTTTACTCTTCATCTTAGATAAATCTACCATGATAAGTTTTAAATCATGATTAACTTTACAAGTAAACTGTTAATGGGTCATGTCGGGTCGTACATTGGATGTTTGTGTCAAAACAACCTTAACCCATACACGCACCGTTAGGATTAAGGGGTCTAAATACAATTCCCAAACATGATTAGTTAACATTAACAAATACATTACCTAAACTGTTATCACCCATTAGTGTTAACGAATTGGTTTGAGTCTAAATGGGTGACCAATTACCTAACCATTAGGTCCATTAACTATTTATTTATTTATTTATTTTTATCTTCTGAATGATAAAGGTTATTGGGTACGGGTTGGGTGATCCTATAGTACCCGTCAGTGTTAATAGGTATTAACACATAGAATTGGGTAAAAATGGGTATATATAAATTTCCAAACCCGAACTGTTTTTTTAACGGGCCTATCGTGTTAACCCATTAATAACCCAAATCGAATAAAAGTAAACCCATTAAATTATAATTTCATGTCATGTCAGGTCGTGTGTTATAGTGTTATTTTGTTTTTTGAAAGGTCTATTTACAAGAATTTGTAATATTCTCCACCTTCACCCAATCGTGATAGAATACGTTTTCTGTGAAATCTAAATAATCGAATTTCAGGATTTATGGACAATCACATAATAGGGTTAGCATAATAGGATCATTTTTAACCCCAATTACTTCTTTATTTTCATCTTCTGTAGATCATGGCATGCTCTCTCTCCATATTTTGAATGAGATGCACCCAAACAAGTTCATATTAAATGTTTTGCAACATTTTTCTACATGTGCATCACATCAATTACATGCCTTAATATGACAAGTTAAAAAAATATTGATCGTCTCGACCACACCTTCGTTTTACTAGGGTCATTTGGATCTCCCTATTTTTATGCTTCAGGTTTATAAACTGAGGGTGTTTACCTATATATGTATTCCTCGCTATTGCAGCTTGTGACCGGTAAGTAAGATGTTATACTTGTCTTTATGAAAAGGATGACTGGATAGCAAAAAGCTACGATGACTTGTATAAAAAAATCTTACCACTATGATGTAGCCAAGTGACTTCAGTTTCCTCCCCACACTAAAAATATACATAATAACCATGAACATTGGAATTGGATAAGGTCCCATAACAAGGAAGGTCATGGATTACCCACATCACCATTGCTTTAAGTGTGAACTCTTCACCTTTATGAGCATCAACCACCCTCATGACTTTATCCCTTAACTCTTAAAGTTCTTCGATTAATAGGTATAGGAAAATATCAATATTATCATTGGTATCCTTCATCCCAGTTATTAATAACGATAATAATGTTAACTCCTTTATCATGCACAATGTGGGGGAAAACTTAAGAATAAGGGTAGGGGTATCCTTGTGGAGACATCTGGGGATAAAAACCTTAAGGACATAAGGACAAAAGGCACCCGATTTCACTTACCAACATTCCCATTTTACTCTTAATCTCTTTCACATCCCCATCTGTCTTGGACTGACTTGCTTTTTGGTTCGAGATGTGATTCCTCATCGAAGAGAGCTTGTCTACGAGATGCGTAGTGTGTTGTAATTTGGTTTTCTTAATATGTGATACGATAGCTCTCGTCTTGCCTCTTTTATCCTTTCCAAAAGTTCGGGTTAGAGCATCATTTTCAATGTCATTATAAATGCTCTAAATGGACTGAATTCTAATGGCTTCACATTATATTATAAAACGTGTGTTTATATATAAATAAATAATTGGTCATACTCACCAGATTCGGAGCTAAGTGAGATGAGAATTTGTTGTCTTTATTCCGCTGGACATGCGCATACAGGTTTCCATGATTAGGTGTTTTACCAACATCTGGATCGCCATTTGTCCTTTCAGACCATTCACTCCTCAAATATTCATATAATTTAAACCCCATCCTTTGGACAACTACTTTTTTTGCTCTGTTTTTTTTATTTTTGTCCCCTTGGACCAATTTTTGTTCCATCACTTCATTTTCCAATTTTTTTTTGCATTAATTGATCGACATTTGAACATTCAAAGGGGCTCTGTATTTCATATCCAAAATGTTAGAGCTTGATGCCTCCTCCAAGAAATGTCTCTACCGAAGGTTGCCCCTATATGTTCTCATTTGTTAAGTAACCCGAGAAAGAACCTTTTACTTTGAATGGTTGAGGAATGGAAAATTCTTAAAAAGTTATTTGAAAATGTCACGCTTAATGGCTTGATCAACTTCCTTCCAGTTATCTATTTTTCCCCGACACTTACATCCATTTGTTTAATTAAAAACTGTGATTTAAAGAGTTGGACATTATTTTTAGTGCCAGTAGGATTATTCTCGAGAAGGGACAGCTCAATGGTCTTCTTCTCATTTTCTCGGGAGGTATCGATAGTGGGGTGATGGATTAACATGCATTTTTTGCCTACTCGTAGATTGAGTAGTAGAGTGAACCATTAGCAGAGAAGAGTATTGTTCACCTAGTGATGATGATAATTCCGATTGAGGTGCAGGAGTTAAGGATCCAGAAGGTGTCCCGTTATAATTTGGTATATAATCTCAACTGTCGTTCAACATTAACTAAAATAAAAAAGTGATGAATTCATTATACTAACATGTTTATGACTACTAATATTGTTTATGACTATATATATATGTGTATACCTTCTCATAATAAGATTTTAAAATAAGTTCAATGTGTCTGATCTCCATCCATTCAGTATTAATATTTAAAAATCTATGGATTTTTAAACATAGCTGTAAGAATAATTTTTCTAGGATTGTTAATATCATAACTTTAGGCTAGTTTGACATATCCCGTTACAAATCGCCACGCACTGAGAAGACAAACCGAACTCAAGCATCTCCAAGTTTGAAGACTCCTCGACATCCCAAAAGGTCTAAAAGGATTTAGAGTTTTGATTTAATTCAAGAAACTATATTTGGGATGTTTAATTTTTATCAAAAGACGAACATGGATTTTTGTTTTTGAAAATATGTTTTCTGAAATACCTGTAGGTGGAGTTTTTTAATCTCAAAGTTTTCATTTCTGTCATTCAAACGACAACACACTGTCGTTCAAACGACATTTCATGTCACTTTTAATGACATCCTCCTATCGTTCGAACGACCAGTCGACTTAACGTTTTTATAAAAACCTGTTTCATGACTCAGATGTCTAAGACTTTTGATAGAACATTTTCTGCATATCTTTTTGCAAACGTTATTCACTTTTTGGGTTGAAAAACACTTGTTTTAATACACAACAAAATATCCTGCAATATTGTGCTTGGGGATTAGTTTAGAACCCTAGAAAGTTTGTATCTTTTCATATACCTTCGGTGGAGAGGATCTCCATTGCTGACTTATGATACTCACAGGGACTCACTACTGAAGACGAAGGATGAGGCTGACGGAGGGCTACAGTCCATTTTGGTTCTTAAGGGAATCATTGATGATTTGAAGGCTGCAGTCTTTGTGGATTTCTACATAAATTCATTATTGTATTTCACTTGTAAGTTTGCAAGTTGCGATTTAGAAGTTATTAGTGGAATAAAAGGTTTTTACCATGCGGGAATTTTTTCCTGAAACTTGACCTTGTCATATTTGCTTGTTCGATTTATCTGTTTTATCATCCTTAATTCATGATTAGAATAAAAAGATAAAATCAATTTAAAATTGTGTTCCGTATATAACATTGGTATTATAGTATTTGTTTGAAATCACCCTTGCATTTATTTCGCGTTTACAAATTGGTAATATAGCAGGTTGCTCCAAGTTATCAAGTGATCCTGATTTTTTTTAAAAAAAAATTCGTCTGATACCTTTACAAATTGGTATCAGAGCGGGTTACACTAAGTTGTTGTGTTTGATCTTGTTTACCTACTTTTTGGGTGGTTGTATTTTCATCGCTCCCGTGATTGTGTTTTGTCTCTCGTGGATTCCCATTTGAAATGGAAGTTTGCCGAAAGAATTGATATTCTTGAAAATTGTTTTAAAAATGTTTTGGAACTTTTGAAAATTGTTCAAAATCGAAGAGATATCATTCGTGAGAAGTTTGGTTCTTTATATAATGACCTTATAATTTTGAAAGTGTCCAAAAAGGAGAGTGATGATAGAGTTCTTGTTTTAGAAAAAGAATTAGAGGACTTGAAAAATTCTAAGGTTTGTGGTTGTGCCAAAAAGGATAAAAATATTTTGATAAATGATTTTAAGGCATGTGAGAAGACTCTTAGGGATAAGTTTTCTTTTATTGACGGAGAGCAAGATAACCTTCTAGGTATGATTGAAAATATGAAGAAGGAGTCCCTAAAATTAGAAGAGTCTAATTCTTTGCTTGAGTAGAAAATTTTGAAGTTGAAAAATAATTTAAAAGTCTTGAGTAGTGTTGATAGTAATGGTAATGGCTCGTCTTGTTCTAATGCTTCGATTGTTAAAGTCATAACCATAGTTTGTTTTAGAGGGTAAACCAAAACCAAGGACATTATAAAAGGTCAACCGATAGGTAACATTCCTCCCGTTTACACATGTTCACATTGTGGTAGGAAAGGTCACCTTAGGCATTTTTGTTTTGGTCTTGGAAGAGGTCCTAGGAAGTTTAAGTGTAGTGTCCCGTCGGTTCCCATAACCCCTCGAGTTAGATATACACCTGTTTGGGTTAGGAGATCTGTTTTGGAGACGCTAAATGCTAGATTGGTTGATTCTCACATTGTTTCACATGATGCACCACATATTATTTCATATCGTTGATTGCTTGCAGGGTATGTTTATCATACACTAGTTTTGCTTCATGATATATATTTGCTAGTCTTATGACAAATGTACTTTTTGTTTTTGTATTATATTTTTCTTTTATTGAGTCATATTGAAAAATACAAAAAGATTTTTAGTTTATATATTTTTTGAAAAATATAAAAAGATTTTGTTTTTTGAAAAATATTTTGAAAAATTCAAAAAGATTTTCGGTTCTTTGTACATTTTAGCATTACACATTTTGTGTGGCATATTGGTATGTTTGAATCCAATTCACTACGCAATTCCAAATGGCTAGGACATTTGGTAGTGACTTTAGATACTTGAATTGATCTTAACCATGTTTATGGAGTTATTTTGAACTTGACTTGCTTTATGGGTTCGACTTTGTATATGCCTCCACACATACATGTACAAGCTTATTGGATTTTTACTTCATGATGTACATTTAATCTTGGTGAGATGTTCTCCTATCAATTTTACCATCTACATGTTTATTTGACTATGGATGATTTGTGCATGTAAGAACCGTTGCCCGTGAGGATTTATTTAATATTGAAAAAAATGATGAGTGTACACGGGAAAAGGCTGTGAGAGTATAATAAACTCATCGTGAAAGCCACCATTTGAAAAGAGCCCCCCAAAAATTAAGGCAATAAAAAGAAAAATATGCCAAAGGGAGCCAAATAGTTTAGTTTAATTTGTTCATTAAAAAGGTAAGAAAATAATTATATTTTGAGGGAGTTTGGATGGAAATATCAACGACTTGCACAATGACAGAATCCTAGTTATGCTTATTTTGTTATGACGCTCTTGATTTGTAGAATCATTAATATTCTAGGCTTGTGTGTATTGTGCTTGTTTTGTTCATTAAGTTCAACTTTAATTGTCACTTGAGGCTAAAGCTTAGTTTGATAAAGTTTTATGATCAATTAGAACTTCTTGAACATATTTGTGTGTCTGGATTGTAATTCTTTTGTTACTAGTTCACACCCATTCATTCCATCCCACACGTTTGGACATATCGATACTATACTAGTGTGTAAAGATTAGGTGTTTTCTGTCATGTTTTTGGTTATTTATACCTATATATGCATGCCGGATTTTCTTTGATATATATTGCATATATTATATACGGTATTGTATGTTATTTTTGTAAGTTTTACATTTTTTGAGACAAATTGAAAAATTTCAAAAATATTCGGTTGTTTGCCTTTGAGATGATCATTACACATGCTTGATTTATATATTTATGTGTTGATATATTTTCTTTGTCGTGATGCTTTGCTGTTAATGTTTATTGTTTCTACTTCTTTATCCATTTTTCTATTTCGGATAAAAACAAAGGGGGAGAGCAAATTAAAAAGGATTTTGAATTAGGGGGAGTATTTATTTATGATATTTATTTTGTTTCAAACTCGATGCATCACGAGGGTATATGTTTGTTGTTTCATGTGAGTAGGTACTTAAAGATGAATTCAATACACACGAATAAAGGTAAAGTTTAGGAAGAAGAAGAAGTCTTTGAAGACAAAGAGACTTACGCCATTTCGTTATAAGGTTGGGAAGGGTATTAGTATTCTTGTCATAGGAAAATTTAATTTTAATTTGGTGATTCGGTCATTTTTTTGTTTTGTACCGAAATAACCAAAGGGGGGATTTGTAAGAATAATTTTTCTAGGATTGTTCCTAGCATAGCTTTAGGCTAGTTTGACATATCCTGTTACAAATTATCATGCACCGAGAAGATACAACGAACTCAAGCATCTCCAAGTTTGAAGACTTCTCGACATCCCAAAAGGTTTAAAATGATTTAGAGTTTTGAGTTAATTCATGAAACTATATTTGGGATTTCTAATTTTTATCAAAAGACGAACATGGATTTTTGTTTTTGAAAATATATTTTTCTGAGATACCTATACGCGGAGTTTTTTAATCTCAAAGTTTTTGTTTCTATCGTTTAAACGACAACACACTGTCGTTCAAATGATCTTTTCATGTCGCTTCTAATGACATCTGTAACAACCCTCGCTTTTAGGAGACTCAATTTATATTAATTTACTACATGAAGTAATTTTATAAAATGTTGAGAACTGGAGTAAATATTAATTGAATGAGTTGAAAGTTAACATTTACTAGAATGTTACGTATTTACTGTATGTGTAAGTAAATATCATCAAGCTGCATGTTTGATAGTGTCATGTGTTTTAAATGACATTATGGTTTAAATGAAACCGAAACTCGAAATAATTTATAAAATTACCGGATGCCAATTTAGGGGGCGTAGTTAATCCCGGAATGTGCGAGACAGTCAAAATAAGTGCCATATTGTATTTTCATATTTCGGGAACTTTTGACTGGTTTTAACTTAAATGTGTAGTTACGAATCATTTTTTATAGAGCATTAGCATTTTTTAAGTTGGAGACTTGTGTTAAGACCCAATTTTTTTTTTAGTCTTCTAAATTCCCTAATTTCCCTATTATATGTCTTAAACATAGAGAGGAAGAGAAAAGAGGAGAAAGAAGAGAGATTTGGAGATTGAAGAATTGGGATTGCTTCTACCACAGAGAAAACCTGAGATTTCAACCTTAAGGAAAGTTTTCTACTTGCTAATATATGATTTAAGATGAGTAAATTGTGTGATAGTCGTGTATTAGAATTTGTGGGACAAATATGGATTTTATGGTGTTTTAACCCTAATCTTAGTTTATGATGATGGAATTGTGGGTCATAATAGTTAATAATCATGTAGGATGATTTTGAGTAGATTAATGCTGTTGGATGTGTGTAAAAATGGAAGAAATTTGAGTTTGGAGAAAATCTAGGGTTTTATAACCCGTAACCCTTTCTTGGCCAATTCGCAGGGGCGAATCGATTCGGCCAGGGTTGAATCGATTCGCCATAGGGGAAACTCACAGGTCTGAAGGGTCCGAATCGATTAGGTAGGTTGCAGAAAGTCAGGTTTTCCTTTCCGAATCGATTCGGCTTGTCCGAATCGATTCGCTTGCCAGTCCGAATCGATTCGGCCAGGGCGGTTCGATTCGGAAATGCTGCAATTTTGAGTTATTTTTCTAACTCAATTCCAATCCCTTTTTCTTTAGGCTTAGGACCTAGGAACCTTCTTATATGAAGTAAACTTAGAGTTCTAGAGTCCTAGATGAGTTGGGTAACTTCCCTAGAATAGAAATGGTTTATATGGGGTTGTTCCGGGGGTATGCCAATTGATGTTAGGACATTCTTTTCTTTTTGTTAACCATTATGGGACTAGGAGTTTTTAAGATCAAATGGGGAGACTTTAGGAACTCAATTGAGGTATGATGGTTTTGGTGGTTTATAAGAATACCCTAAAATATTTGGAGAATGAATCGAGAGTTTATTCATTTCTTTGAGGTTGAAGTGACGATACAAATTACGTATGGCTCCGGATAAAATATGATGTATTTTACAAATGAAAATGATTCTGGTTTCATACAAAATGAAACATACATATGCAAAATGAAAATGAAAATGGAAAGGGGAATGGTAATGAATATGGTAAATGTTAATTTATGTAAACACACCTTTCTAAATGCTATCATAAGGGAAGTACGTGCATGAGGTGATGTCCCCTGACTATTGAATGCAGGAAGACTATAGTCCCCGGCTATATGATCGGTTATTATATACGTTTTCTGCGATGGTGAGGTAATTCCGGGTGTGGTTATGACTCTCCCGCAGGCATATGGCCACTTCTCGACGTTGCGATAGGTGCCCAGGTTGTCTTGTTTGATATGCCCTGGAAAATGATAGTCATTTAGGGGAGCTTCCAGTGGGGAAACCCGGAGGGACGATCTTAAAATCGTTATATGTATATGAATATAACAATTCTTAATCAAGTGGGACTTGATGTATGATAAATGCCATATATAGCATGATAATGATGATATTCCTGACAAGGAATGGAAAGCCACAAAGAGCATATAATTGTGATTACATTTCCTAATAAGGAACAGAATTATGAAATGAATTAGTGTACTTGTTGAGAGCTTTTAATTAATGTTAATCATCCCTATTCTCTTGCGTAACTAAATTAGATTTATGATTATTTAAAATGTCTTAGCTTATGCTTTAAATTGTGTAGGTAGATTCTTATTGCTATTAGTCATGATTTACTGTTCATAACTGTCATACTATTTATTCATCTGGTGATCATATAAAATCGGGCCCTGACCCGTTCATATTTCTTGTTGTGCATGAATCTTGTATCCAATCAGGTGCTCCGCTATAAGGACGCCCGTTCTGACTTTCCTATTCCAGTGTTTTTGGGGAGTCGTGATACTTTGCGGATATTACGGGATACTTGGTATAGATGCCGTCATTCTTGTACTCTAGTTATGATCGGGTCATTTACTCGGGTGTGAGACCCAATCTTTTGTAATTATCTTTTGTAATGTATTATATAATTTACTGAACTTGTTTAATATTGTTGTATGAGTCTGTTGATCGACAACATATTCGGTCCCTTATTGTACATTTGATGCGTATGTAATATAAGTTTCTACTGGGTTTCCACTTTCTTTTTAAATTGGGCTGTTTAAATTCTTTCCTTAACTTTGAAACCAAAATTTTTGGCAACCCGTTTTTTTGAATTATTGAGTGGTTATCCTGTATACTTTCTATTTTGTTGCGATGATGAGAATGATTCCATCCATGATTCCTGTTAGATTGGAGTATTGGGCTAGCCACCCCATATTTTGGTGACCGGGTTATCACAGATGGTATCAGAGCATCTGGTTCTAGAGTCCTTAGGAATCTGTGTGGACGCTTTATGTTTTTAGCGTTGCTTTTGGTTTGATATAGAGCCTTAGGATTAAGATCGTTGATTTTCTTGTGAGATTTCATTCTCCTGCCATGAGATAGAGCCTATAGAATCTGTTGCGCGTTAGTGTGAGATTAGTAGGTCGATTGAAGAAGGACGCCAGAGAAAGTTGTTATGGAGGCATCACGAGAAGGGATTACTAGGAACTGTAAGTTATGGTCGGGGATGAGGACTGCTTTGGAGGTTGCTCCCTTTTGTAGCATTTTTATCTGGCTACCGTGACTACTAAATACAATAGATATAGTTTTCCAAGTACCGCTAGAAGTAGAAAGTGGTACTAATCTTGGGATTCCAAACGACGTTAAATTGAAGTTGAGAAGAGCCTATGATAAGGACCACATGTTGAAGTAAGATGGAGGAGATGCATCCCCATTCGATGGATACATAAGGTCCAAGATCTTGGGCCTAGAGAAGGGTATATAAGTTCCCAGATGAAAAGGATGGAAGAAAATCTTTCCCCGTAGGAGTAGTGTGAAACAGTGGGAACGTAGTCACCATATCTGTGGGTGCAGGAAATTTTGCCCATGGAGAAACCCGATGGACATTTTCAACAACTAGTTTCCCTGGGATAACTGGAATGATGAGAAGGTAGATCCTCAAATGTTCACATGAGGTTCGGTCAGAGACCGATAGTGAATAAAGAGTTATACGATTAGGGAGGCCGTACACCAAAATAAGATAGGTATAAGGAAGAAAGAGCCCTTCAATGGAATGATAGGCTCCAGAATAAGTGTTGTTAACACTTCTGAAGGAACAGTGTTCATATGACCCCATTGGTGGATATCCGCCCGGGGAGGATTCATTGAACTCAGGAAGGGGAGTCTGGTAGCGTGTTCTCTTTTGTTGAGGAAGTAAAAAGGGACTGAGTGGGCAATTATTTGGCAGTTAGGTAAAGAACAATGGTTATGACATGGAATGTAGAACCGCTTATTTTAATTCTGTTGATTGGAGAACAAGGGCAAGGATAAGGTGTCTGGTTGGGGCGTTGATGGAAGTAATATTGGTTCGAATAAGACTCAAGTATGGTGTCTGAGAACCATTAGTATTGACCCCCGGTGTTTGGCAAGAATATTGGTGGGAATTACGCCTTAGTAGTGGGTGGTGCATTCCTCATGATAAGATGGGGATAGTAGTGTGTTTACTCTAGATTCGGGTGTGCATATCGAGCTTGTGGTAGTATCGACGCTTTTATAAAAAGGGTAATTATAGGACTTCCGTGGTAGGGAAGTTTTATATTTTCCTTCACTCGTTATAAGGCGAGTGATGATATTTTAAAAAGTATTATGTGCTATTTTTATTATGTGTATTATGTGAGTAAAGATATTTTGATTGATTGGGGTGATAGCAAGCGATAAATTGCGAGACAATCCTACTTCTAGTTTCAGAAGGGACTAGTTGTCCTATAATATCTCTCCTGGATACAAGGTGAGACTCTATAGAGGTGGTTAGAGGTAGGTATGAGATCTTCATTACTTGTTGCGTTATCTTGTTTGAGTGTTTGAGTGATTTGTTTATGGTTGTTGTGCCTTATCTCCATGACCAACAAGGTTAAGTAGTAATGCATTGGAGGGGTTCCTTGTTTGGATTTCGCTTTAGCGAGACTCTCCACGCGTGAACCTTAACGACGTTGGGAGTGGAGAGATGCTATTCTTTCTTCTTTTATTTTATTAGTTGAGAGTTGGGTTGAAAGGTTTAGCCGAGAATCACGTAGTTGAGTGATTAAGGGCTATTAAAGTGCGAGATAGAAGCACTGAATATAGTTATCTCCTCTGATCGATGTGAGGGAGACTAAGATATGATGTCGAAATTGAGACTTATGGTTATTCCTTGATGAGAAGGCCATTTAGAAAGATGTATATATAGTGGGATAAATATTTGTAAGACTCTATAGAAAGTAAATGTCTGATTAGTTGAAATCCTCAATTATTTGAATGGTAAGACATAGAAGTAGAATCTTATTAGTAGGGTTGAGATTTAGAATTTTTCTAATCCCGATCATGTGTCTTAGACCGTTATATCTTGATAACCGACGATGCGAGGTAGTAGTGTAACGAGAGGGTTCTCGCTTTGGCGAGACGTCCCACGCATGAAACCGAGCGAATTTCAAAAGTTGAGAAAGGTCTTAGGCACTAGGGATATACTTAGTATTATACGTATACGACTCAACTAGGATATATATCGACTTTAGGATTATTAGGACGTAAGTCCTTTAGGTCATGTGACGTTGATTTAGGAAGACGGTAGGGAGTTGACCACGAATAGGTTGTGGGTTAACCCTAAGAGGGAGTAGGTCCCTAGAAACAAGAAGTATGGAATCTCGAGTGATTTGGTAGGTTAGGCCGAAGGAGATGAGATCTCTCTTAGATAGAGTGTTACGTTGGTAACTTAACTTTTGGGGAGTTAAAAGTATGAGTTGACCTTTACCCCTACTCCCATGTTGTTAAGCTCGAGGGTGGATTTGACAAATAAGTATCTGCCAGGAATGGGAAGTAATAATACTGGAGCATGGACCCATTGTTTATGCCTCTCACAAACTTAAACCTTGGGGGAATTATTATTCCACGCTTGATTTAGAATTCGTTGCGATAGTAATCGCCTTAAAGAAATGGAGACACTACTTCCTGGGCAGGAAATTTGGTCTTTCTCGCGAGCAACAAGTTTTTGCAATTTGTTGTGGGAAGAATAGAGTTGGTGTATGGAGTTCATAAAGGACTATCAATTGGATATTCCCTTTCGCTAAGGGAATGCGATTGGGGTAGTAAATGCATCAAGTAGAAAACAAATCGGAGAAATTAGTGGAGGCATGGAAAGCCAAGTAGAAAGAGCATCATTAGGAAGACCTTATAGCAAGAGCACTCATGTATGTGACTGACCATTGCGCCTACTCGTGCGAGGAGAGTAGTAGTGGAATAAAGAAGGGTATATTCATAGACGTCTTTAATGAATTGCTGGCACCGAAATGGTCAGGATCCTATTTGAGGAAATTGTTGATCGTTCGACCAAATCGTTGCTTTCCCGGCCTTTATGGGCGGATTATATGTAGAGGAGTATGCCCCGCTCTTTTTGGAGGAAAGGTAGAATCATGTGATGTGCCTATCAAAATAGTGGCGGATCGAGACTAGACATTCGTGTCAAAGGTTTGGTAAAGTTTCCAGGAAGTAATGGGAATCGTATGGAAATGGAGTATATCTTACCATCCTATAGTGGATGAATGAATGGAGGAAGTTAACGTAAGGCCGAAAGGCATAACTTGAAGTTGCGCCTTAGGCTAAATGGATGGACGAGAGCAGTAGCTTGTATGGATGGAAATTCCCGTACAATAATTCGGATCATTTTCTAAGGTATGGCACCGTGAGTGACCTTGTGTAGCCGGTTGAGTAATTCACATACTCATTGGATGGAACCAGTGGATAATATATTCCTTGGACTTGGAGTAGTCCCGGAACATTTATTTAATGATTGGACTTATTGAGCCGTATACTTTAAAGAGCTACGCCTATGTGAAGAAAAGTTGTGCAGTGTTGGGGTTAAGCCATTTATCGTTGGTGTAGGTATCCCCGAGGAGGGATGTAACATGATTCAGGAAGTAAGGCTATTTGTTCCAAGTCATGTGGGTATCTTCTTCCGCCATAGGAAGGTAGGATCGATAGTTCGTGAGGAACGATTTGGGGCCATGTTAGTGCACGAAGAATGTAAACTGAGATCGATAGTGACGACCTTAGTCCAAGTCCAATTGGATGCCACAATAACGAGGGGTTTGTGAAGAGTGATATAATGATAGTTTAGAATAGTGTACCCTTTATGCGATTAGCATACGCCTAAATTTTGAGGGCAAAATTACCTCATAAGGGGGGGGGGGGGGGGGGGGGGAGTATGTAACAACCCTCGCTTTTAGGAGACTCATTTTATATTAATTTACTGCATGAAGTAATTATATAAAATGTTGAGAACTAGAGTAAATATTAATTGAATGAGTTGAAAGTTAACATTTACTAGAATGTTGCGTATTTACTATATGTGTGAGTAAATATCATCAAGCTGTATGTTTTGTAGTGTCATGTGTTTTAAATGACATTATGGTTTAAATGAAATCGAAACTCAAAATAATTTATAAAATTGCCGGATGCAAATTTAGGGGGCGTAGTTAGTCCCGAAATGTGCGAGACAGTCAAAATAAGTGCCATATTGTATTTTCATATTCCGGGCACTTTTGACTGGTTTTAACTTAAATGTGTAGTTACGAATCATTTTTTATGGAGCATTAGCATTTTTTAAGTTGGAGAATTGTGTTAAGCCCCAATTTTTTTTTAGTCTTCTAAATTTCCTAATTTTCCTATTATATGACTTAAACATAGAGAGAAAGAGAGAGGAAGAGAAAAGAGGAGAAAGAAGAGAGATTTGGAGATTGAAGAATTGGGATTGCTTCTACCACAAAGAAAACCTGAGATTTCAACCTTAAGGAAAGTTTTCTACTTGCTAATATATGATTTAAGATGAGTAAATTGTGTGATAGTTGTGTATTAGAATTTGTTGGACAAATATGGATTTTATGGTGTTTTAACACTAATCTTAGTTTATGATGATGAAATTGTGGGTTATAATAATTAATAATCATGTAGGATGATTTGGAGTAGATTGATGTTGTTGGATGTGTGTAAAAATGGAAAAAATTTGAGTTTGGGGAAAATCTAGGGTTTTATAACCCGTAACCCTTTCTTGGCCAATTCGCAGGGGCGAATCGATTCGGCCAGGGGTGAATCGATTCGCCATAGGGGCAACTCACAGGTCTGAAGGGTCCGAATCGATTCGGATAGTCCGAATCGATTTGGTAGGTTGCAGAAAGTCAGGTTTTCCTTTCCGAATCGATTCGCTTGCCAGTCCGAATCGATTCGCTTGCCAGTCCGAATCGATTCGGCCAGGGCGGTTCGATTCGAAAATGCTGCAATTTTGAGTTATTTTTTCTAACTCAATTCCAATCCCTTTTTCTTTAGGCTTAGGACCTAGGAACCTTCTTATATGAAGTAAACTTAGAGTTCTAGAGTCCTAGATGAGTTGGGTAACTTCCCTAGAATAGAAATGGTTTATATGGGGTTGTTCCGGGGGTATGCCAATTGATGTTAGGACATTCTTTTCTTTTAGTTAACCATTATGGGACTAGGAGTTTTTAAGATCAAATTGGGAGACTTTAGGAACTCAATTGAGGTATGATGGTTTTGGTGGTTTATAAGAATACCCTAAAATATTTGGAGAATGAATCGAGAGTTTATTCATTTCTTTGAGGTTGAAATGACGATACAAATTACGTATGGCTCCGGATAAAATATGATGTATTTTACAAATGAAAATGATTCCGGTTTCATACAAAATGAAACATACATATGCAAAATGAAAATGAAAATGGAAAGGGGAATGGTAATGACTATGGTAAATGTTAATTTACGTAAACACAGCTCTCTAAATGCTATCATAAGGGAAGTACGCGCATGAGGTGATGTCCCCTGACTATTGAATGCAGGAAGGCTATAGTCCTCGGCCATATGATCGGTTATTATATATCTTTTCTGCGATGGTGAGGTAATTTCGGGTGTGGTTATGACTCTCCCGCAGGCATATGGCCACTTCCCGATGTTGCGATAGGTGCCCAGGTTGTCTTATTTGATAGGCCCTAGAAGATGATAGTCATTTAGGGGCGCGTCTAGTGGGGAAACCCGGAGGGACGGTCTTAGAATCGTTATATGTATATGAATATAACAATTCTTAATCAAGTGGGACTTGATCTATGATAAATGCCATATAGAGCATATGGTAATGATGATATTCCTGACAAGGAATGGAAAGCCACAAAGAGCATATAATTGTGATTACATTTCCTAATAAGGAACATAATTGTGAAATGAATTAGTGTACTTGTTGAGAGCTTTTAATTAATTCTAATCATCCCTATTCTCCTGCGTAACTAAATTAGATTTATGATTATTTAAAATGTCTTAGCTTATGCTTTAAATTGTGTAGGTAGATTCTTATTGCTATTAGTCATGATTTACCGTTCATAACTGTCATACTATTTTTTCATTTGGTGATCATATAAAACCGTGCCCTGACCCGTTCATATTTCTTGTTGTGCATGAATCTTGTATCCGCTCAGGTGCTCCGCCGTAAGGTCACCCGTTCTAACTTTCCTATTCCAGTGTTTTTGGGGAGCCGTGATTCTTTACGGATATTACGGTATACTTGGTATAGACGCCGTCATTCTTGTACTCTAGTCATGATCGGGCCATTTAGTCGGGTGTGAGACCCAATCTTTTGTAATTGTCTATTGTAATGTATTATGTAATTTACTGAACTTGTTTAATATTGTTGTATGAGTCTGTTGACCGACAGCATATTCGGTCCCTTACTGTACATTTGATGCGTATGTAATATAAGTTTCTACTGGGTTTCCACTTTCTTTTTAAATTGGGTTGTTTAAATTCTTTCCTTAACTTTAAAACCAAAATTTTTGGCAACCCGTTTTTCTGAAATATTGAGTGGTTATCCTGTATAATTTTTATTTTGTTGCTATGCTGAGAATGGTTCCATCCATGATTCTTGTTAGATTGGAGTATCGGACTGGCCACCCCATATTTTGGTGACTGGGTTGTCACAACATCCTCCTATCGATCGAACGACTCGCTGACTTAAAGTTCGTATAAAAACCTGTTTCATGATTGAAATGTTTAAGACTTTTGACATAACGTTTTCTGCACATCTTTTTGCAAACATTTTTCACTTTTTATGTTGAAAAATATTTGTTTTAATTCACAACAAAATATACTGCAATATTGTTCTTGTGAATTAGTTTATAACCCTAGAAATTTTGTATCTTTGCATACACCTTTACTGGAGAAGATCTCCATTACTGACTCGTGATACATGCGGGGACTCACTGTTGAAGACACTGACTGAGGCTGACGAAGGGCTACAGTCCATTGTGGTTCTCGAGGGAATCATTGCTGATTTGAAGGCTACAGTCTTTGTGGGTTTCTGCGGAAATTCATTGTTGTATTTCACTTGCAAGTTTGTAACTTGCGATTTGTAAGTTATTAGTGGAATAAAAGGTTTTTTCCCTGTGGGGATTTTTTTTCTTCTGAAACTTGGCCTTGTCATATTTTCTTATTTGATGTATTTTTTTTATCACCATAGATTCATGATTAGGATAATGAGATAAAATCAATTTAAAATTGGCTTCTGCATATAAAATTGGTATTGCAATATTTGTTTGAAATCACCCCTGCGATTATTTTGCATTTACAATAACCAACTAGGAGAAAGCGCATCTATGATTAATTTATAGATGCCTGTGACATGAACTATAAATCCTTTCTTCATCAACTTATTGGAAATATTCAATTTAATGTGTATACGTCGCGAGACATCACAGTCTTGGTCAATAGTTTCTTTACATAGTTGTATCCACAAATGGTGAATGTTTTTTTCACCTTCTCTAATAAGGTAAGTTACATCAAGGCTACGTCAGGATTATGTAAGAGAAATATATTCTTTACTGCCTCATCCCAACTTTATGGTAGGGAAAACATAATACGATGGAATAAGATTTATTACGAAAGATGAACTCCACGATTTGCAAGGTAGTTAAACTATTCAATATTCTTATTCCCGTACTTGTAAATATTATTACCCTCTATATGACACACATTAATAAAGGATGTATAAGTGCGATACACTTGAAACCTCTCGTACTTTTGTAGCCAGTGATTATCATGGTGCCTCATTTTTACTGATAAAAATGTGTGAGGGTGTGAATATGAGTCCTACAAGTAATGACTTTAATTAATCATTAACTAATTAATATTTTTCAACCGATCCAATTAAAGTAAATTTTATTTTATTTAATCCTAACATTGTTATGCAACCTTTCGCCTATTTGAGTTCACCTTACTTTTATAATCAAGTCCAAATTAATTTGATTTTATTTAAATTAATCCTAAAATTACTATATGTCTACCAAATGTGTTACCCTTTCCACCAATTTTTGCTCACCTAAACAACAACTAGGGCTGAACACGACCAGATCTATTAACCAAACAATATTATCCATATTATTCAATTGCACAGTATCAACAAGTCTAAATTAAGTTTATTTTATTTAAATTAATCCTAAAATTACTATATGTCCACCAAATGTGTGTGTTATAATAGTCAATCAAAGATATGTACAAGTTCAACATCTTTTTTGGGATATTCTTCATTTAATAATCCTAGAAAATACGCTTCCCATCTATTGAGAATTTCTTTATCGTGAATTAATATATTTTGATTTATGTTTTTAATACACTTAAGTGGACCCATATCCCTTGTCAATCTATATCTATTCTTTGCCAATTAGGTATCTCCTTTTCACATTCCCTGGTACTTAATTTACTATAAATATTAACTAGTGCATTTTGCTGTGCATTTTTAATAATATTTTGTACTTCACCTTTTTCTTGATTTCTACCCTATTGTCACTCTTTAAAACTTACTAGTTTCTTTTTTATTATCTTTTGCACTTCCTTATTTTACCACCAAGTCTTTTTTTTAATGAATCATTTTTCCTTTAGTCTCGTCTAAAATTTTTTTACATATTTTCTCAATATCATTCTTTGTTCTTGACCAAATGTTGATAACATTATCGTTCCAATTTCACTTCATGTATAACAGGAACTTATGCCTAAATTCTATCTCTTTACATCCTTTTAAATCCTTTAATTTTATATTTTGATGAACTATTTTCTCTTTTCGGCACTTAAATCCTTTAATAGCTAAAACTGTTACTAATAGGCGATGTTAATTTGTTAAACTTTCACCTGGTATAACTTTACAGTCTTTGCATGTCTTCAAGTTTCTTCTTCTAAGTAAGAAATACCCTATTTAAGTTTTATTCTCTCCTCTTTTAAATGTTACTAAATGTTCTTCCCTTCTTGCCTTAGCAAATTACAAGATAGTTTCCACACCTTCACTTCTCTTACCAAAACCACAACTTTTGTGTATCCTTTGATAACCATCACGTTCTACTCCTACATGTCCATTTAAGTCACCTCCTAATAAATGTTTTCATGCATAGGTATTTGCTTTACTAATTCATCCAATAATTCCCAAAATAGTTTATTTACATTTTTATCTAACGCTCTTGGGGTGTGTAAGCCCTTATCATCATCATCCTTGCCTTAATTCCATTATGGGTCGTCCATATTTAATATTATTTTATCTAAGACAATCTTAATGTTCATTAATATATCTACCCATCTTTTAACATCCACCATTCAATCTTTCATATAGCGATCAACAACAATACCTACCCCATTTCTACGATTATCTCTCCCTCCCGAATAAAATAATTTATAACCTTCTGTTATCTCTCTAGCCTTTTCAACCTTCCATTTAGTTTCTTGTAAGCATGCTATGTTGATTTTTCTCCATTTTAAAACATTCATAAGCTCTTTACACTTACAAGTTAGTGTTCCTAATTTCTACATAGTTTTATTTGTGTGTCTTCTTTTAACTAGAGAATCCATCATCAAGATTTGACGTAAATTTTACGGCCGACTGTCAACCTAATACTAACCCACCTCATTTCACATCCGAACTTAGGCATTGGAAATGGAAGAGCCAAAAGGGTTAATTAATCAATTAATTAGTTAATTAAGTAATACTCTTACAAATTAGTTCACTAAATAAAAATGTTAAAACTAAAGTCACAAATCTTTTTTAACCACTGTCCGACGGTAGATTGATAAGGGACAAATCACAATATATTAATTAACGATAAACAAATTCTAGATAGATGGAAGGAGTATTTTCAACGATTATTGAATGAAGAATATCCCGAAAAAGATGTCGAGAATATAGAACCGAATATAGGAATGGTATGTTCGATTACTGTAAAATAAGTAGATATATTAATAAGAAAAATGGGAAGGAATAAAGCAATTGGCCCAGATAAAATACCCATAGAGGTATGGAGGACCCTTAGGAATATTGGGGTATAATGGTTAACATGTTTATTTAATAAAATTTTAAAATCAAGAAACAGGCCAGATGAGTGGAGGAAAAACACCACAATACCTTTGTATAAAACTAAAGGGGATATACAAAACTGCGGTAATTATAGACGAATCAAACTGATGAATCACTCTATGAAATTATGGAAAAAGGTTATAGAATAAATATTAAGAAATGAATCAACTATTTCGGAGAATCAGTTTGGATTTATGCCAGGAAAATCCACCACGGAAGCTATTTACTTATTAATATAGTTAATAGAGAAATGTAAAAGTAATAATAAAAATTTACACATGGTCTTTATAGACTTAGAAAAAGCATATGATAGAGTACCTAGGGATATAATATGATGGGCTTTAAGGAGGAAAAGAATCCCTATGAGTTATATTAGAGTTATTGAAGATATGTATAATAACACAAAGACTAAAGTAAGAACTATTTGTGGAGAAACTAATGATTTTACGATTAAAGTGGGTCTACATCAAAGATCGGACTCAAGTCCTTACTTACTTGCTGTAGTATTGGATGAGATTGCTAAGAACATAAAAGAAAATGTCCCATGGTGTATATCGTTTGCAGATGATATAGTTTTAGTAGACACTTCAAAGGAGCCCTTATCTATGAGAGTAGATACTTGGAGAAATGCCTTGGAATTAAAGGGACTAAAAATAAGGAGATATAAAACTGAATTTATGGAATGTAAATTTAATAATGGGGCGTCTAATAGCATAATGTTGAAGATTGAAGAAAAAGTGATAAACTAAACTAATAAATTTCGTTATTTAAGTTCAGTGATACAAAGTAATGGGGATAATGATGAAGATGTTACGATTAGAATATCATCTGGTTGGATGAAATGAAGGCAATCAAGTGGGGTGTTATGCGATAACAGGATAACTAATAAATATAAAGGAAAGTTTTATAGAACAATTGTTAGGCCAGCGACTCTATATGGAGCAGAATGCTGGGTGTGACACCCCGCCTAATAAAATACTGGGCGATCACTCCTGTACCAAATTAAAACAGGAGTCGCATATGGTTCATTCTTAGCATCAATGTCGAAAAACAAATCAATTACTAATAACCTATTAGGCTCGCGTCAAAATTTTATTTAACTAATATTTTTAAACAAATTATACAACTAAAACATTCACACAGTTTATATAAATGAAACTGAAAATAAATAAAATAACCGAACACTCGGTTTAACGATAATACAACCCAAATGAAATCCGCATAAAGGGAGGTAAAAGAATAAATAAATACAGTTGGGTTATTACTCTGAATGTTACTACAATGCTTCCTATCTAGATCATAAGAATAGAAGCGTCTAAAAATTACCCTGCATGCATCCACAGGTGCTGCTGCAATGTCTGACTCGAAAGGATCATCGTTCAGGCGTCCCTGTGTCTGAACACCTATATATATAATATATATAGCAAGAGAGGGAAAAATATAGAAACGGGTCAGAGCCTGAGTTGTGAAAATATTTTGCAAGTGCATAAATGCTTTATTTAAGAAAATATGTTTTATCTCATATTTAAATTGGTATCGCACTCCCATGAGATACCCCTTACCTCTCTTCTAATAGTGCACACCTAACGCATCCTAATAGGCAACCTAGTTAAGCTACCCTGCCTAACTAATCATTTCACCAAAATTATACAAATCCTATTTATTCCAAGTACTAAGGGCTAAACTTATCCCCAGTCTCAACACTGTGCCATGTTCGTGCGTGGGGTGTCTCACAAAGCAAAATCCAAACAAGGAACCCCTCGATACACTACCACTTGGAAATTTCAATCGTTGAGATCCATTAAGCTCTCAGTACATAACGTATATATATACTTACATAATTATATACATTATGATACTCACTTTCATATGCATATCACTATACACGTCCGGATATAATCTCTCGAAATGAGAATTAGTCCCTTTTTATTTTATCTCTTTACTCTAATAGAGATATATAATATCTTGTTCTCATGCACAAGTAATATACTACACACACCAGTATAATAGCCATCCCAACGAGCTATAACTCGAGGATGTGATCTCTATGCTATCATCTACTAGGGAATCGTTCATGTATCATCTTGGGTACCAACAGTCGGAATCTCACACCGCCTTGGTAAAAGCCAAATCACAACGTATGGGAAGCGGTCATAGTTCCTCTCTGGAAGTGAGACGAAACATACCCACCACGTCTCACCCCTAATAAAAAATCACACAATATCATCTAGGAGTCCTAATATAATAACTAGAATATCCCATTTTAAATCTCCAATCAATTTTATCCTTAATTCTCCTAATATCAGGTTTGATTTCTAGCTAACGATTTTGATCTCGGACAGCCTTTGGTAGAAAAATCATTATAAATCCAAAAAAATCAGAAAAATACGCGGTCAGAGCCCACGTGACATATCGAAAAGATATACAAATTTTATTTTTTGACCAAGAGCCTAATCAATTCGCCTCATGGCCGAATCGATTTAGAAAGGACGCTGAATTACTATTTATCATCTTCTCCAAGATTCCAAATATCAACCCATCCTCCATTCTTATGGTTTCTAATATAAACCAACATCACCACAATCATCCTAACACTAATTTATAACTAACACAACAATTTATTTATGGTATTAAACCATTTCTATTAGGTTTAAACCTTAAAGCCATAAAAACCCTAGTTTTGACATTTATCCCATTTCAATTCAATTTCATACTCCATTGACATGGTTTTGACCCTAGAAATCATTTAGAGTTTACAATACATCAATTTCTAAACTCTTACTCAAGTTTTCCCAATTTTATTTTAAGGCCCAAAATCACATAATTTACCAGCTATGATTGATACATATACACTAAATTAAATAAAGCAAGTAAACACTCGCCTGGAGGATAAAATCTGACGACCTCGAGTCGAACCCCGCGGAGTTAGGCCGGAATCCCTTTTTCTCCCCTCTTTTCCTTACTCTATTATTTTATCGCTTTTTCTTCCTTTTCTCCCACCCTCTCTTTCCTTATATAGGGAGAAATAAGGGTTTATCCCTTTAAACCCAAAAATGACTTGTTGACTCAGTTACGAGTCCATATAAGCCCAAAAATTATCGGAGCCTAAACAATACCCCCGAATACTCTATTCTGATTATTTTGACCATTTCGAAATCAACTGCACACTCGAAATCTCCATCCGAGGAACTTGACCGTAATTCACTAATTTAACCCAATATATCTCAATGCGGGTTTTCCCATTAAAATATTATCCTCTGTCGCTTTACCCAGCTGCGACATATAATTAAAATACTCAAACTCATTTACTTAATCCCAAAAGTAAATATAACACCCATCGAAAATCATTTAATACTTGAAAACTCCAAAAATTACTATTCACGATGATTTCTTAAATTCCCAAATTACACTTATGAATTTTAATTATCCATAAAAGTGCGGGGTATTACATACTCCCCCCTTACAATGAAATTTCGCCCTCGAAATTCAGATACAATCGATACTACTAACATTAACCTTAGATCATGAATCACTCCACATCCTAATGCCTCAAAGTGGACTGGTGCTAATTCGATGGCACTCAACCATACACTCGTTTTGTACCCACCTATCTCAAAGGTTATACTATAATGCACTAAATACCTATGTGCTATAGTACTACCTCATCGTAAGGTGACTCTAATAACGTCACATCGCACCCATCATTTATAGTGCCACAAGTAGAGAAAACGAGCCTATAGTCGCCGCTCTAACGTCTAAATCTCATCGGAGAATCACGATTCTAAGCGTCCACTCATCTACATCAGGATATCTAATTTTCCTCAAAAAGGAAATTACTCTAATGCTCTACCACTCTCATCAGTCTCATCGCTTAACTTGAGCATGCTACTTCTTATTGCCCTATACAATTGGAATTTTTACGACATTCCATCCAACACACTCCAAATCCATTTATGACTGCCTCACAGCATAATCTTCAACTTTATGTACTACGCCCCTTCTATTTTAGGCGGTATATAAAATAACCTTACCAGGGTACCCATACACCTTTTTAACTCGTGCTTATTTGCACAACCATTGTAAACACTCTCTCTAAAGGTGGGCCTTATTTCCTCGGTGTAATACTCACACATGGATTTTCTTAACCCGCAAAATTCAATTCTTCCTATACTTATAAATCCAATCCTTCTCAAGGTTAACTCACCACAATCCTCTGATATTGGCGCCACTAGTCCTCCTGGCCCTTCTTCCCAATCATTCTAAGATCGATGCGTATCCTACACCCATAAAATAGTACTATTCTAACTATGTCCCTAGTGCCCAAGACCTCTCTCAACTTCTGACATGTGCTCGGTTTCATGCGTGGGACGTCTCGCAAAGTGAAATCAAGATAAGGAACCCTCCCGTTACACTACTCCCTCGCATCGTCGATCATCGAGATATAATGGCCTAAGGCACACCAGCGGGACATCCAAAATCCTACCTCATTAACACACTCACGTACCGCTACCACTCTATCCTTCTTCTTAACGATATGGAAAGTCTATTAAATTGGGGCGCCTATGATACAACGCAAATATTGCGTATTTCATCCCTCGAACCTACGCATTTTATCCCCCTCGGGTATCTTATTCCCTATATTTATGCCCATTAACCAGACAACCTCAAATTTCTATGTTAACATGTTTTCCAGGGGTTAATTGAGCTTTTATAGGTATTTGGATGCTAAGTGTGAAGTTCGAACACATTCCGCTCGATTCCCGTACACGATCGTACGTTCAAGAGAAATTTAGTCAATTCACATTTTGGGCACCTGGCCCATCATCTTCACGAAAGTTGTACCCCTCCTCGTAAACTTCACGTGGCTGTGAATGATGTGCGATTTCGAGTCCGTACGAAGAAGTTACGATGATTTCAGCGGACGAGAAATGTAAACATTCCAAAATAGCAATGCAGGGGGCTCATACCTGCTTGATCGATCGATCGATCAAAGGTATCGATCGATTGATCCTTCTATTTTTGAAATTCGTGGGGAGACAATGGGCTGATATTTTCACCATCGATCGATCGATCATTGGGATCGATCGATCGATCCCCTATTTCCAGCTGATATTTTTCCTTTTATTTTCTTTTCTCTTTTCTTTTCTTTACTTATTCCAACTTACTATAAATACAAATTTTGTTGTAAATATAAAAAATAAAGAGATAGAGTAGATTTTTAGGTTAGTTTAGCTTAGGGTTTGGGAGTTGAGAGCTCTTTTCTTCTTCGTCATATGGTGCGACAACATTTGGGTTTGTAAGATTGTACTTTTATCTTCCCTCTCCATTAATATAGTTGTTTATACTTAATTCTTGCCTTCTAATTTAGTTTACATGCTTTTTTTACATGCTTTGATTTAATTGATTTCTAGTGTAGATTTATCGCGTTTATTTATCGCTTTCCTTTACCGCGTTTTTTTCTAGCTAATTTAAATTAGATTGTGTTTGAATGGAACTCACTCGAGTTGACGCGTTGCTTTGCTTTGGTGATGGTATTTACGGGTCTATTTCGGGTGCGTTGTCCTAGTTATTGCACTTAGGAGATTTGACGGGTCATATCATGTATGTCCCATGCTTATGACCTTGCATGCGCAATTTCCGGGGTATTTATTGATGCCAAAATCTTATTAGGCTTTTATGCGGATTTAGGGGCCTGGCAACCCTTGGTTTAATTAACTGTCGAAACGAGACACATTTGTAATAACTTGTTGACCCACGTATCCATTTAATACAAATTAACTCGGGTGAGGGATATTCGACGCAACCTATAGTTTTTCTTGCTTTATTAATTTAGTTTCATTTTCCCTTGCTTAGATTAATATTTTCCTTTTTCGCATATTTTCCTTTTTGTTGTTATTTATTTTTTACACTTTTATTTCGGAGCACTAAATCATATAAATTCTAGCATCTCGTCCCTGTGGATTTTTCAATACCCGACTTACCGCTGTGATTGCCTCGCAAGTGTAGCCGTAATTTAGGTTTGTTTGTATTATCGCGGCGAAACGAAAACGACGACTGTGTACCTACACGTGCACGCATTTCACGCAGTAATCAAAATGGTGCCGTTGCCGGGGATGAGTTTGTTTTATACTTTATTTGATTTAGAATTTCATAGTATTTTCTTTCTATTTGTATTATTTGCTAATCTTTTTGCAGGACTTCCACATTTGAGCACTTAAAAACGCTCGAATTTTTCTCGCGCGCACCTATTTTATGGAATTCGCCATTCAATCCATTTTCGGGGTAAGCATGTCTTATCCAATTCTTTCGGTAATCATTGATATAATTCTCAAAATTCTCGCAAATCTATGACTTCTGGTGAATACTTAAAATCCCAAAGTATTACAAATTCAAATATGACTATGGGCGAGTATAACGAAAGTCAAAATTTAGGTAAATGGAATTTTGATGATGATGATAATGATTTTGGGCCTTTACCTCCTTATAATAGGAATTTTGAAACGAATTCGAATAGTTTTCAAAATTCCTATAATAATGAGTTTGCGTTTAAGCCCGATGGCAATTTTCAGAGTTCCCATTTTCATGGATCCGTACCTCGACCTATGACTTTCGGTGAGGGCTTGCGTATGTATGAGAATGAGAAAATTGAAAATCATTATCGGGAAGAAAATCGTTGTTGGGAACATGAGTTGGATTTATTATTTGAGTTCGACGACGATTTTGCTTTCGAGACTTTTGAAGTCGAGGAATGTTTTGAACCAAATGAGGTACTTGTGCCTACTTTGGAACAAACCATTCTAAACTTTGCTCATTGCATAATAGATATTGAAAGTGAGGATGATAATAACGTAATATCTATTTGCAATGAAATGATTTCTTCTTTGTCCCTCAAAGAAGAACATTTCATTGAAAATGACATTATTTCCTTCGAAACTCAATCTTCATGCAATGATGATTCATCTCATGAGTTTGAATTTCTTTCATCCCCATTTTCATTCTCTGTTATCACACCATCACAAGTACCCGATGATTCAGTTTCAAACTTTAATGTTTTAAACCTTTTCACCGATAAGGAATACTTGCTCGAGTCGCCTTCCACGATCGCATCTTTGCCTTCGTGTGCGCCGCCTCCCATTCCAATTTCAAAATCCTTGGTAGGATATTCGCCTTTTCTCGGTCCCCACATGTTTTTATCACCCGTTAAATCCAAACCCCTCATCGTCCCTCCAAAACTTTTAATTGGCGATGGTTCATTTCTTCCGCCTTACACATGCCTTCCGTTGTTCAAACGGAATTCATATTTTTCGAAAGGCATGCTTGTATGTGAGGGTACGCCGATTATCCTCCAAAGTCAAATCATTTTCACGGTGGACCCTCAGTTATTTAGACTTCTAGTGTATAGTTAGTGTGGAGCTTAAATAGTAGGTTGTATATAGTTAGCTTTCTTTCTTTCTTTTTATTTTTTCTTTCCTTTTTAATTTAGTCTAATGTAATTAGTTAACTTTTTGTTATTAGTTTTTGCTATGCTCAGTACTAACTTGTTTTGTATATTCTTTGGACTTGTTCTTATGGGGATCGCTCCAATTTTAGGTAATATCGCCCTTTTCCTCTCCTTAACTTGGTTCTTAATTTACATTGAGGACAATGTCAAGTTTTAAGTTAGGGGGTGTGGGTTATTCTATCAATTTCTTTATTTAGTCCATGTTTTTTCTCACATGTTAGTTACTTAGTATGCTTTTCTTAGAAAAATTCAAAAATTTCAAAAAGATTTTCTTTCTTTTTTCTCCTTTTTAAGTTTTTTGCCTCTGTTTCCGATGATAAATTTCAATAACTGCCCGATCCAATAGACAACCCAATGATGCATGTTCTCAATTTTAGAAGTTATTAGACTTTAGTCTCACTTATTGATATTATGAATAACTTCATGAATTAAACTTTAATCCCATGAGCACATGCACTTTTATTGTTTTATTGATTTGGTTTAAGATTTTTACAACTCGGTAATCTTTTGTTGCATTGTATATACTTACACCGAGTAAGCTTTGTACCTTTCATTGTTTGTGAGTGTTATACACTATTATTTCCTCTTTGAAAACGTTGAATTCGTTGGTAATCTCACTATTCTTTCATTTGATTGTTCATTAATTAAGTTCATACTTGAAATGTGTTACTTGATCATGATTTTCATATATTATTTTGACTCGAGAATTGTGTAAACTTTGTGAAATGATCATTGGCCATCTTTGTTATATCACCCATATTGACCTTGACCTCACCCTTATATGTTTGCCCTCGTTAACCCCTTTGAGCCTAAATATATCCTTTCGTTTCATAACCCCAATCCCATAACCAACTCCAAATTGGAGTTATATACCATACATACACTTTTCACAGCTTTGCTTGGAATGTTACTTGGGATTGAATGATGTTATTGTGATATCGGTTTCAATTTAGGCATATGAGAGTTTGAAAAGTAAAGTAAAGAAATTAGTGAAAAAGTGAAGAAAAAGAGAAAGCAAAAAGAAAAAGAAAACATGAGAAAAAGAAGAAAAGAAAAAGAAAGAGAAAGTTGTAAATGTGTATAGTGTTCAATAAGCTTTGATTACTCTCCCCGAAGATATATCTAATGCATGTTTGGAACTTGTTTTCCATTTTTGATATTGCCCAAATTTTCCCATTATCCCGAGTTTTCATTCCGAACACTTTGAATCCGTACATACATTCCGTTCATTTCATACCCTAGCCTAGCCTACATTATAACTCTATTAAAGTCCTATGTGATCTTAGGTTGATGTAATTCAAAAGTTGAAATAGTTTTGATAATCTGTGAAAATACATTTCGCCTCCTTTAATGTGCGGTATCTTTCATTGAGATTACAAATTTTCATTTTATATATAGCGTTCTTCATTTGTGACATGTGCGCGGCCTAGTTTCCATTTACATTTACTCTTTATGCCCGCATGTCCCATGTGTTACCTCCCTGTTTCAAGTGAATTTATTTGATGAGTGTAATGCCCATGAGGATTGAATGTGTGCTTGATTTAATGTTTATCCGGTTTATATAAGTTTTTCGCCAAATCACACTTTGCATGTGCTCGCTCCCCTCCCATATTTTAAGGTTTAAATTCTATGAGGTACATTCTATAATGTTAATGATTTCGGACTTTTGTTTGAATTCATTCAATGTACTAATAATGCGTATGAAATCTTTTTCTCCATTGTTGGGCTTGTCGCATGTTGATTTGGGCATATTTTGAGGAAACCATGTGATGTTTGTGGGTACCATCTCTGAAAACCCTCACGAGATGACACTCGTCCACTAGGGTGACCTAGGAGTTTAACGGCTTATTGCATATGCTAAATGCAATCGAATCCCCCGTGAAAGTGGCCTTATGCTTTTATACCATACTTTTGTACTATCTCCTACTTTTGGTTTGCTTGTCGTTCTTGTTGCATCCTATTTCATTGCTAGGGACTAGCAATGTGTAAGTTAGGGGGTGTGATACGACGCAAATATTGCGTATTTCATCCCTTGAACCTACGCATTTTAACCCCCTTGAGTATCTTATTCACTATATTTATGCTCGTTAACCAGAAAACCTCGGATTTCTACATTAACATGTTTTGCAGGGGTTAATTGAGCTTTTATAGGTATTTGGATGCTAAATGTGAAGTTCGGACGCGTTCAGCTCAATTTTCATACACGATCGCACGTTCAAGAGAAATTTAGTCAATTCACATTTTGGGCACCTGGCCCATCATCTTCACGGAAGTTGTATCCCTCCTCGAAAGCTTCACGTGGCCGTGAACGGTGCGCGATTCCGAGTCCGTAAAAAGAAGTTACAACGATTTCAGCGGACGAGAAATGCAAACATCCCAAAACAACAATGCAGGGGGCTCATACCTGCTTGATCGATCGATCGATCAAAGGGATCGATCGATTGATCCTTCTATTTTTGAAATTCATGGGGAGAGAGTGGGCTGATATTTTCACCATCGATCGATCGATCATTGGGATCGAACGATCGATCCCCTGTTTCCAGCTGATATTTTTCCTTTCCTTTTATTTTATTTTCTCTTTTCTTTTCTTTACTTATTCCAACTTACTATAAATACCAATTTTGTTGTAAATATAAAAAATAAAGAGATAGAATAGATTTTTAGGTTAGTTTAGCTTAGGGTTTGGGAGTTGAGAGCTCTTTTCTTCTTCCTCATATGGTGTGACAACATTTGGGTTTGTAAGATTGTACTTTTATCTTCCCGCTCCATTAATATAGTTGTTTCTACTTAATTCTTTCTTTCTAATTTAGTTTACATGCTTTCTTTACATGCTTTGATTTAATTGCTTTCCAGTGAAGATTTATCGCGTTTATTTACCGCTTTCCTTTACCGCGTTTTTAATATGATTTCTAGCTAATTTAAATAGGGTTGTGTTTGAATGGAACTCACTCGAGTTGACGCGTTGCTTTGCTTTGGTGATGGTGTTTACCGGTCTATTTCGGGTGCGTTGTCCTAATTATTGCGCCTATGAGATTTGACGGGGCATATCATGTATGTCCCGTGCTTACGACCTTACGTGCGCAATTTCCGGGGTATTTGTTGACGCCAAAATCTTATTTGGATTTTATGTGGATTTAGGGGCGTGACAACCCTTGGTTCAATTAACTGTCGAAATGAGATGCATTTGTAATAACTCGTCGACCCATGTATCCATTTTATACAAATTAACTCGGGTGAGGGATATTTGACGCAACTTATAGTTTTTCTCGCTTTGTTAATTTAGTTTCATTTTCCCTTGCCTAGATTAATATTTCCTTTTTATGCATCTTTTCCTTTTTAGTTTGTAATCACCTTGTTACCTTTTATTTAGGAGTATTAAATCATATAAATTCTAGCAACTCATCCCTGTGGATTTTCGATACCCGACTTACCGTTGTGCTTGCCTCACAAGTGTGGCCGTAATTTAAGTTTGTTTGAATTATCGCGGTGAAACGAAAACAACGATTGTGTACCTACACGTGCACGCATTTCACGCGGTAATCAACCTACTCTTTATAAAAAAAATGTTACGAACATCATACCTAAAACATACTTCCTCCACAATTTTCCATATCATTAAGGCCTGGCTATAAGCCTCAAATCAATTTCTCTAACTCCAGCTTCACCCACCTACTTGCGGTGAGAGGACCACTTTAGTGCTTCTCCATAGCACTTATATTTCCATAAGCATACCATGATCACACGGCTCTCCGTACATAGTGTTTTTTTTACACTAGGTAACTTATCATCACAACCGACATCCTTGCATCCTATAACATCTCTCCACTCCCGACTTCATTAAGGTTCGTGCGTGGAGCGTCTCGCAAGCGAAATCCAAACAAGGAACCCCTTCTATACACTAATACTTAACTTTATCGGTCGTGGAGGTCCGTTAGTTCAAAATATACTACTGGAAAAATCTTATTCCATTTATCGACAAAATGTGGTCAAAACTCCTACTTCTCTCCGGGAGCCTTACCACCAAGCTCTCTTTCTAACACTAACTCTTTAGCGCAATCAACAATGAGCTTAAACTCACAGCTCAACAATAAATCCTGCATACTTTAAACCATTTTTCTGAGGTCGCCACTCACTCGTATCACAATAATGAAACATCTACTCACTAAAGTTCCATTTATACATATAGTAAAGGCAAACTCAACTTGTATCCAGGCGATATATCGCAACAACAACCTATTCCACCCTGGAATCGCGGACACGATAGTCTTGCAATCATTAGCCTGCTATCGCTCCGAACAACGAAGACCATATTATACTCAAAATAATACCATCCTCGTATATCACCCATAAAACGAGTAGTACAAACCAGATATATATATTCAAAATAGAACCTCGCTACCGCAGAAAAACATATATACATACACTATATAATGCTACTGATAGCGCCAAAAATCTCAAATTACACACACAAATCTAAATTACACACACAAATCTAGGGCTAACAAAATACCGCGACTCTATCTAGTCACACCAAATATACCTCCTCCATCTGAGGTGAGACTTATAACAACAACTTCGCCAATCTCCCTAGCAACTCCAAATGGTTCCCGAACTTGGTACACTTGCCCCAACTGAACCAAAAGTACTTAACTTAATGCCCCCATATATGCACCATACTTTTACCCTTTAACTCCTACTGGGCAAGATCAAAGTGTGTGGTTATACACTCCACATTACAACATTCCCCCATGTCTGGCCACCTTGACCATATTAAGGTTATCAGCATCTCAAGATCTATGGCCTCGATCCTGACAATCGCCTTCATAGTCCCCTTAACTTCTTCATTAAGAGGAAACTCCATTACCGGCCTCAACAACCCTATTCCAATGAATTCCCCAGGTAGATGTCCACTAATGGGGTTCCACGAACACAACTTCTCCCTAAGTGTTAACAACACTTATCTAGTGAGCCTATCATTCCATTGAAAGACTCTATCTTCATTGTACCTACCTTAATTCTGTACAAAGTGTACTTCTCCATCACAATCGGCCTCTAACCGATCCTTATGTGAATAGTCCAACACTGCATTCTCTTCCTTCCTAAATAACCTAAGGAATTTACGGTTAAAAACCGCCCGTGAGATTCCTCTATGAGAAAAACATCCTGCTCCCCCGAATATGGTGACCACCATTCCCACCATTTCAATATTCCTCCCACGAGTGAAAAATTTTCCTCTAATTTTCATATACGGGTATTTCCACACCCTGCTTTAAGACAAAGCTTCTAAGCCTTTCACTTCTGTTGACTCACCTTACACTTACATGGTATAATCTCAACTTCAACATATGGTCCTTATCAAGGACCTTTTGAACCTTTTTCCCAATTTACTTCACTGGGTAATTTAAGTTTAGCACCACCCTCTCCTATAACGGTGCATGGATAATTATAACCACTATACCTTAGTAGTCATTTCAACCATCTTTGACAAAGGCCATAAGGAGAGTGACCTCTACTACGGTCCTAGTCTCCATCTTCAACTAAGTGCTCCAAATAAGTCTTGCCTTCTGCTACCCTTGCAATGGCCTTCTGTGGTCGTCCTTCATTGATCAGCAAACGAATCTCAAACGAGCTCGCAAAATATTACTATAATCTTATGAAACGACAGGAAAATGAAATCTCATAAGGGGAATCAACAATCCTAATCCTAAGGCTCTATATCAAATCAAGCAACGCTGAAAGCGTAGTACGTCCGCACAGATTCCTAAGGACACTAGAACCTGATGCTCTGATGCCATCTGTGACACCCCGCCTAATAAAATACCGGGCGATCACTCCTGTACCAAATTAAAACAGGAGTCGCATATGGTTCAATCTTAGCATCACTGTCGAAAACCAAATTAATTATTAATAACCTATTAGGCTGGCGTCAAAATTTTATTTAACTAATCTTTTTAAATAAATTATACAATTAAAACATTCACAAAATTTATATAAATGAAATTGAAAAGAAATAAAATAACCGAACACTCAGTTTAACGATAATACAACCCAAATGAAATTCGCATAAAAGGCGGTAAAAGAATAAATAAATACAGTTGGGTTATTACCCCGAATGTTCCTACAATGCTTCCTATCTAGATCACAAGAATAGAAGCGTCTAAAAATAAACCTGCATGCATCCACAGCTGCTGCAACAACGTCTGACTCGAAAGGATCATCATCCAGACGTCCCTGTGTCTGGACATCTATATATATATATAATATATATCAAGAGAGGGAAAAATATAAAAACGGGTCAGAGCCCGAGTTGTGAAAATATTTTGCAAGTGCATAAATGCTTTATTTAAGTAAATATGTTTTATCTCATATTTAAATTGGTATCACACTCCCATAAGATACCCCTTACCTCTCTTCTAATAGTGCACACCTAAAGCATCCTAATAGGCAACCTAGTTAAGCTACCCTGCCTAACTAATCGTTTCACAAAAATTCTACAAATCCTATTTAATCCAAGTACTAGGGCTAAACTTCTCCCCAGTCTCAACATTGTGCCATGTTCGTGCGTGGGGTGTCTCGCAAAGCGAAATCCAAATAAGGAACCCCCCGATACACTACTACTTAGCAATGTCGATCGTCGAGATACATTAGGCCCTCAGTACATAACTTATATATATACTTACATAATTATATACATTATGATACTCACTTTTATATGCATATCAGTATACACGTTCGGATATAATCTCTCGGAATGTGAATTAGTCCCTTTTCATTTTATCTCTTTACTCTAATAGAGATATATAATATCTTGTTCTCATGCACAAGTAATATACTATACACACCAGTATAATAACCATACCAACGAGATATAACTCGAGGATTTAATCTCTATGCTATCATCTACCAGGGAATCGCTCATGTATCATCCCGGGTACCAACAGTCGAAATCTCACACCGCCTCCATAAAAGCCAAATCACAACGTATGGGAAGCGGTCATAGTTCCTCCCTGAAAGTGCGATGAAGCATACCCACCACGTCTCACCCCTAATAAAAAATCACACAATATAAAATGGCTGCTATGACCTGGGGACTATACGCTCCCTGCTCCTCAAGCTAGGGGACTGACTCACATCGCGCAACTTCCCATGATAGCACAAAAGGGGTATGATTCACATAAATATATATACCATCCACACATATATATATATATATATACATATCCGTATGATATTATATACACAGTAATAACATCGCATATATGATCGGTATCCTTCCTCAAACATGCATATGTGGCCTTAATTGCCCATCTCTCATAACGATGGCCAATAATCCCAAAATGTTTTCACTCGTAATAATATTTAAGTATTCGCACACTCACGATGCTAAATCCAAAAGTATTCCCTCACTCAACGTATAACTCGCACCTTAATCACGTTAAGGATTTATATATTCTTTGAATATCCCAATTCGTAATAATTTAATAAGTCTACCCTCAACTTATTGAATCCTGCAGGTATCACGTTACCTATAATCCTAGTCGTCAGACGACGTCGGATCACCGTTCATTAATCTCTAGCCCTTATCCTTAATTTCCATCCTATTCACATCCTAGGATTTACTTGAATGCATTTAGCCCATGAACATTCTAACCACCTATATAACTCTACCCTCTTACCGAAAACCTCTCTCTCTCGAATGTTACTCGACCCGATTACTCATTAGGTTCGTCCCTCGAATTTCACCCTAAATTAATCCAAGGTTATCTCTTTCATCTAAAGGTTTGATTATCCTAAAAATATTCATCTAGGAGTCCTAATATCATAATTAGAGTCTCCCATTTTAAATCTCCAATCAATTTTATCCTTAATTCTCCCAATATCAGGTTTGATTTCTAGCTAACGATTTTGATCTCGGACAACCTTCCGTAGAAAATAATTATAAATCCAATAAAAATTAGAAAATATGCGATCGGTGTCCACGCGACCGTATCGAAAAGATCTACAAATTTTATTTTTGACCAAGAGCCGAATTAATTCGCCTCATGGCCGAATCGATTCGGAAAGGACGTTAAATTACTATTCATCATCTTCTCCAAAATTTCAAATATCAACCCAACCTCCATTCTTATGTTTTTTAATCTCAACCAACATCACCACAATCATCCTAACGCTGATTTATAACTAACACAACAATTTATTTATGGTATTAAACCATTTCTATTAGGTTTAAACCTTAAAGCCATAAAAACCTTAGTTTTGACATTTATCCCATTTCAATTCAATTTCATACTCCATTAACATGATTTTGACCATAGAAATCATTTAGAGTTTACAATACATCAATTTGTAAACTCTTACTCAAGTTTTACCAAATTTACTTTAAGGGTTCTAACCCAAAATCACATAATTTACCAACCATGATATGATATATACACACTAAATTAAATAAAGCAAGTAAACACTTGCCTGGAGGATAAAATCCGACGACCTCGAGTCGAACCCCGCGGAGTTTGGCTGGAATCCCTTTTTCTCCCCTATTTTCCTTCCTCTCTTATCATCTCTCTTTTTCTTCCTTTTCTCCCACCCTTTCTTTCCTTATATAGGCAGAAATAAGGGTTTATCCCTTTAAACCCAAAAATGACACGTTTACTCAATTATGAGTCCCTATAAGCCCAAAAATTCTCGGAGTCTAAACAATACCCCTCGATATTCTATTCTAACTATTTCGACCATTTCGAAACCAATCGCACACTCGAAATCTCCATCCGAGGTACTTGACCGCAATTCACTAATTTAACCCAATACATCTCAATGCGGGTTTTCCCATCAAAGTATTATCCTCTGTCGCTTTACCCAGCTACGACAAATAATTAAAATAATCCAACTCATTTAGTTAATCCCAAAAGTAAATATAACACCCATCGAAAATCATCTAATCCTTGAAAACTCCAAAATTACTATTCACGATGATTTCTTAAATTCCCAAATTACACTTACTTATGAATTTTAATTATCCATAAAAGTGCAGGGTATTACATTGGGATTTAAAGAAAAAACACGAACAAAGTCTTCATGTTAGTGAGATAAGGAGGCTCCGATGGATGATAGGAATTACTATAAAGGATAAGATTAAAAACCATTATGCGATAGAAAAGTTATGAGCAAATTCCATTAGCAATAAATTAAGGAAAAGTAGACTTAGATGGTACGGACATGTGTTGCGCAGACCAATAGATGCACCTATAATAAGAGGAAGATTATTGGAAATAGAGGGTAAAAGATAAAGGGGTCGCCTAAGCTATCATGGGAGAAAATTATTAGGAGAGATCTTAAGGCATTAAATTTGAATGATAATATTGCTTATAATAGATTAAAATGAAAAAGGAGAATCTATGTGGTCGACTCCATGTGATGGATTAAGGCAAGGATGATGATGATGACACGTATACATAATAATAATAGTCAACCAAAAAATTATAAGACAATGTTATGTAAAAGAAAGAATAAGTAAAATTAACAGAATAAAGAAAGCCCCTATAATCAGGTGAACTTCTATTATTATTCTCCAATTACATGCGCAAATGAAACGAGAAGAAAACACGTGTAAGTATATATATATATATATATATATATATATATATAATGATGCTCTTGTGCGGACTGGTCCTCATTTTAACAGTCCGAACCGGACATGTGTCGGCTCACGATGAGTTTAGAAATTATCACCTAAATTATAGGTGCACTCTCTCTCTTTTCTGGGCTCACTGCCAGGTGACACCTGTTTGGTCCACACTGTTAAAATGCTGTCTGGTCCGCACAAGAGCAGTACTGTATATATATATATATATATATATGTGTGTGTGTGTGTGTGTGTGTGTGTGTGTGTGTGTATGTGCATGTGTTATACATGTGTGCGTGTCTGTATCTTATAAGGGGATAGGAATGGCAGCACATAACATCATTTGATTAAAATATGATAATCAATCCAGTATGTAATTAATTACAATCAATCCATTTTACAAGGCCGGGGGAACATCAAATCATCTATTTACTCGTTACAATCAATTCATCGTGTGCACGTGTGTGTATCTTTCTCAAACATTTTCTACACCGCCATTATATCACACACACTAATTCATACTCTCTCTCTCACACACACACATAAATACAATAATTTACATATATATTTCAATAAAAAATATAAAAAATACACACACATACTATCATTTCCAACTTAATCTAAAACTCTAACTTTCTTCACACCCTAATCAAAACCCTCATTTTCACTATCAACAACCTCAAAAACAGACTCATTACTTATATTCCTATTCCTATTACTACTAGTCTCCTTCTCCCATTAGTCTTAAACTCCTTATCCTATTAGGTGGGTTCCATTTAGTTTATTTCTTTTGTTAGGATTTTGGGTGAAGATTGAGATTTGGCCATCTAGGTTATTTCTCTAGACCTTAAAATTGCCATTTGATAGACTAATTATAGATTATAATGATGGGTTAATAATAGTTACAAAAATGGTATTTGAAATACACACATATAACAAAATACACACATATAAATGAGTATATTCGAAAATATACACATATTTAACAATATTAACACACTTATATAGACATACACAAACACACACAGGGGCGGATGGACATAGGGCCCAAGGGGGGCGGCGACCCCGGTTCAATTTAAAAAAAAATATATGATTTTTTGGTAAAACTTCAAACTTCAAGGTATACCTATAATTATTTACAAAACTGAGAGTGTAACAAAGATTGTATTTAATTAAAATAATAAATATAAAAACAAGGTCTGCTATCTCTTTGTAGTTGTAGTTGTTTGGACATTATAAAGCTATAATTTGTAGTTGTAGTTGTTTTCCATTAAAATAATAAACATAAAAACAAGGTACGCTATAATTTGTAGTTGTTTGGGCATTATAAATCTATAATTTGTATAAAGCTTGAAATAACCCCAAAAAAAATTGCCTCGGGGGCTCCCGCCCCCGAACCCCCAACACCACTAGAAACTTTCACCCCGATTCAACAAAAATCCTAGATTCGCCACTAAAAGCACACATATTTGAATACACACATATATTAATTTAATACAAAATCCACACACACATATCCAAAAATACACACACATAGACACAAAAAATAAACACACATAAACGCTAAAAGTACACACATGTAGACACCCAAAATACAAACGCATTACCATTAAAGTAATTCTGGTCAGAGAGGGAGGGTGGGAGAGTACCATAAAGAGAGGAAGTAGTCGGAGGAGATAAAGAGGTGATGGCGGTGGCGGGGTAGAAAGAAAGGCAACATGGATGGAGTTTGGGTAGAGAGAGAGATCATGAAATGAAAAATGGCCCTGGGGGTGTTTATAGATACTGAGTCTGGTCACGATACTGGAGCGTGACTCTAGGACGTGACCATTTTTTTTTATGTGCCACTAACATGGTCACAACCCAAGATTGTGACCATATTGGTGACATGTAAATAAAATAATTGGTCATGTACTGGGGTTACGATCTAGGGTTATGATAAGGAATCATGACTTAAAAAATGGTACAGTGCTGGGCCGCAACCATTCTTAATATAACATATTACATTTATCTAGTATGTGATCATAGTCCGGGGGCGTGACCAACTTTGTTGAGAGATTTGGAATCATTTGGTTAGGGGCTAGTCGTGAATCTGAGGTGTGACGCTCATGATCACGGTCTATAGCCATGAATAAAGCCATTGGTTGTCACCCTTTTTCCAGTCACGACCTAGGTCATACAATTTTGACTCTGGTCACGTCCCATGACTATGACCCACCTATTGTGACCATTCTCGATTTGTAGTATAGTGGGTCTTGCTCAAAAGTCTTCATTTATTTGTCACAATGACAAGGTAAGGAGTACTAACGTTTGGTATTGACGTCTAAGTTACGTAAATTGTAGAGATCTTGATTTTTCTGTAAAGAAGGACAAAGTTAGTGTCCTATCATCATTAGGAAATCCTTTCTCACATGTGTTTAGAACTTGTCATAATGGCAAGCAACCTCTTGTGTTCTCCAGTTTATCCATATGGATCTCATGGGGCATATGCATACAGAGAGTTTAGGTAGTAATAAATAATTTATAGTGATGGAATATGACTTATCGATATATTTTATAGTTTGTTTTTTCAAGTAAATGTTTGATACTCCATAGCTTATGGCATCTTAATGTTGATTACTTCAAAATCGTCATGATTGATCAGTCATCTATACGAGGAATAATAATGGGATGACATAAATCGAACAAGGAGTATACAAGTATTGTGATGATCATGATATAAAGAATGACTTTTCTCCACAGTGAGAAAGGTAGTGTAATATATGATATCGACCCCTCTTACACAGTATATCTAGTTACCTACAACATAAAGTTTTATTTTTCTCTTGTCGAGGTCCTACAAGGTACCCACTACTCGAAGTACCCTATCAAAAGGAAAAAGATTTGTTTATCAGGTTCGGTTCTTCTTAGTTGGGTTGGGCGGGTTCTAACAAAATGGTCATAGTCTTGAATTTAGGAATTTGGAGTGAAATAATCTTTATTATTCTCTTATTTATTATACGTGTCTACTATTTAGGCAGAATACTGTCACCCATTCTTACTAAAAAATGGAAAGAAACCTAAAAAATGACCAATCTTCACTAAAGCACACGAGCTTGCGTTTAGAGCGATAACCCAATTACATTTTTAAGTAAGCTCCTTCGGTGTTAATCTCCTACAACCTTAGTTTATTTCCCATCACTTTTTTCTAGGTCCTATCATCTCATCTATAGTAATATGTGATGTAATCCTTCATAAATGACCCCTCTTTTGATAGGCTCAGATCAAGGATAAGGTGGTGACTCTCCCCATCCATTGACTAATTCCCTGATGTTGGTTGGGTTAGGTTCAAATCTCCGGGGAAAAGACTCAAGGTGGAGTACAAAGAACAAGTTAGACGGCTATGAGGCTGATCAGAAGCTTGCTCAAATTCATGTTGAGGGCGTAAAAATACAATTCAGAAGACGAAACAAAGACTCTTTAAACTATTCTTTTCTTTCATACGCTTTATGCTTGAGAGTTATTCTCGCATTATGAGAACTGACTTTGCACAACTTAAAAAATGAAATCATTGATAAGAAGAATAAACTATTTAAGTGATGGTCTGGATCATGCTCGAAGGTAAAAATGTCCCAATGTGGTTTTGGGAGGAAGCGGTAAGAACCACACGCCATAGGATGATTAGGGTCTATTATTGTTTTGGTATAAACAAATATAACATGTTATAAGATATGGAATAGATGTAAACCCAACCAAAAGTAGTTTTGAGTTTTTAGGCGTCCTTACTACATTTTGCAAAGAATTTGGGCAAGTTTCTTTCCGAAAGTGATGAAAGAATATTTTTGGAACATTCATTGAATAGTGGAGCTTAAAAAGTGTATAACCTTAAAAATATGAAGTAATGGAAGCATACAATTTGGTAGTAACGGGTGACTTTATTGCCTCATTTATTGATGAAGATGGCCAGGTCAACGAGAATTAATCACCTCCCTATGTTAATCCCGTCACACTTTGAAGAAACCATAGGTTTAGAACCATCCTTAGCTAAGAAGGATCATCCATCTTAGGTTAGGACAAATCATGAAGTATATAATATTATTAGAGATCTGAGGAAGGGTGTTATGACATATGATAAAGTTACTAATGGTATTAACTCCATTTGCTATATCTCCCAAATAGAGCCTAGGAATGTGAAGGAAGCGCTAAAAAATGAACATTGGATCATTGCAATGCAAGATCATTTTCTTCAATTTGATAAACATGGTGTTTGCTAACTTTTCCATTGTCCTATAAACACTAATATGGTAGGAACCAAGTGGGTTTATAAGAATAATATAAATGAGAATGATATAATCACTGTAAACAAGTCTAGGTTTATATATCAAGGCTACACACAAGTAGAAATGTGGATTTTGACAAGACTTTTACACCAATTGCATGGCTAAAATCCATTCAAATCCTTTTGGTCATGGCATATCACTTACACTTCAAGATATATTAAATGGATGTGAAAGGCTCATTCCTTGATAAAGTATTTAAGGGTGAGGTTTGTGTTATGCAACCAATAGGGTTAGAAGACCCTAAATGTTCCTTACATGTTTATGGATTGAAGAATGCCTTATATGGGTTGAAGCAAGCCCCTAAGACTTTGTACGAGAGACTCATTTATTATCTTCTAGAGAAGGGATTCAAGAAACTAGGGTGCATAAGAAGTTATTTGTTCAGAGATTGAAGTAGGAAATCTTGGTTGCCTTAGTATATGTTAATAATATAGTTTTTAGTTCCCCACAAGATAGCGATAGATGACGAGTGAATTTGAGACGTGCATGTAGGGAGTTCACCTTTTTCTTAGGTCCTAAGATTTATCAGTTGAAGGGTGTGATTTTTATATCTCAATCCAAGTATGCACGAGACTTGGTGAAGAAGTTTGAGCTTAATTTTGCTAGGCGTGTGAGAACGTTTACGTGTGTTACTACTAAACTTAGCTAAGACATCGATGGCAAGGGTGTAAATCAAACACTCTACTATTGCATAATTTGTAATTTGTTGTATCTTACCGTGAATCATCTTAACATTTCTTTTAGTGTAGGTGTTTGTGAGAGGTTCTAAGCTTGTCCTAAGGAGTCACATTTGTTGGCGGTGAAGCATATTATTAAGTATGTGGGTGGTACTCCAGAGTATAAAATTTTGTATTACTTTAATGACAACACAACATTATATGCATAATCTAATGACGTATGGTCCTGAGATGCCGACCAAAAATGATTCAATTTTTCTAAAACTCGATCCGGAGGTAGAATCACTCAAACTTTAAAACCTTATCTTCCTAAATGATTCAATTTATCTTTTGGAAAGTTAGGAGTGTGGGTAATAGGCCCTCGATTCGTAGACTTAAAAGGTTCACTTGTATTCATTCAATATCTATTTTGGTTTTATTAGAACCCAAGATAGATGAAACTAATTTGATTGAAGTTTGTAAGAAATTGAAATTTTCAAAGGGTTATGCTAATTCTTCTAATAAGATTTGGATTTTATGGAAAGATAGTTGGGAGGTTTCGGTGGCCAAAAATGGGATTCAAAGTTTATCTTTATGGGTGAGTAACAACTATTTTGATAAACCTATCTTATTCTCGGCTATGTATGCTAAATGTAGTAGGTTGGAAATATTGGATCTTTGGGAATATATTGAATATTTAACATCTCTTGGGAATGTGAAGTGGATTATGGGAGGTGACTTTAATATGATAGCTAATCATGAAGAGAAAATTGAGGGGAATAAAACCAATTGGGAGGGTATGATGGATTTTAATTTAACGCTCCTTAATGCTAGTCTTCAAGAAGTTCCTTACAATGGATCCATTTTCACTTGGTGTAATTATCGTGAGGGAGGGTGTAACTCGGATTTGGGCTAGAATGGGTAGAGTTGTGGGTAATGATAATTGGTTTGATGGTGCTCTAATTAGTCCTGTGGATCATCTTCATAGAAATAATTCGGATCATAGCCCGCTTCTTCTCAAACTTATAAAATCGTCTTCTAAACCCTCAAAGCCATTTAGGTTTTTATCCTTTTGGGCGAAAGATGATGAGTTTATGCAAGTGGTGAAAGAAGCTTGGGAGTATGAAATTAAAGGAAGACCTCTATATGTTTTCGTGGAGAAACTTAAGAGGGTTAAATCTTTCCTTAAAATTTAATCATCTTCTAAATTTGGCAACTTCTTTCGAGTGGCGATTAGAGGCTGATTTTGATGCGAACCCTTCATCGGAGAATAAAATAATTTTTTTAAAAAGAAAGCAGAATATCTAAAAGCCTTGAAGATGGAAGAAGAATTTTGGAAGTAATAAGCGAAAGTTAAATGGGCTGCAGAGGGGGACACTAATACCAAGTTTTTTCATGGCATCACAAAGAAAAAAATGGCATTATGAATTAATCGTATCCAGAATTGTGAAGGTTCTTGGGTTGAAGTTAAAGAAGAAGTTGAGGAAGTGATCGTGGATTATTTCCATTCGTTGTTGGGTACTCAATTTAACAGTGGTTGTCAGTTAGTTGATGGTACGTAACCTAGTTACAGTGTCGAAGTCCCTTCCCAGTTATGCATGTCAGCGGATAGCAACTCAGGTAACTACGTTCCTGCTGGTACGCAACCCATATATAATGTCGTAGTTCCTTCCCAGATATGCATGGCAGCGAACACCAACTCAGGTAACTATGTAGACACTTCCAAATTTGTTCATAGTCGCAACAATTTCGATATATGGGACGGCATCCCCACTGCTATTTCTGAGTCGGACAATATGAGTTTATGTGTTATTTCAACAGTGGAGGAGATAAAAGAGATATTTTTGACATGAACAGTGAAGGGGAAGCAGGTCCAGATGGTTTTAATGGCTATTTTTTTTTGAAGTTGTTGGCCTTTAATTAAAGAGAATCTTCATCGAGCAATTATTTCCTTTTTTCATGGCGACATTCTTCTGGTAAGTTGGACATCCACTAACATTACCTTGAGTCCTAAAGTTCCTAGGTCTAAAAATTGTGGAGAGTTTTTTCCTATTAGTCTTTGCAATTTCTCCTCGAAAATAATTTTGAAAATTTTGGCAAATTATTTGAGTTTGATTCTTCCTAAAACTATTTCCCCTTCACAATCTGGTTTCATTAAGGGTAGATCCATTCTTGATAATGTTCTCTTATCCCAAGAATTAATGACAACTTTTAAGAGGAAAGTTAGAGGATCTATCATCATTTTTAAACTTGACATGTCTAAAGCCCATGATAGAATTTCGTGGCTCTTCATTCTTAAAACGCTTCGTAAGTTTGGGTTCTCAGAGACATTGATTGATTTAATTTGGATAATAATTTCCAATTGTTGGTATTCTTTGGGTGTTAATGGGAAATATTGTGGCCTTTTCAAATCTATGAGAGGGGTTAGGCAAGGGGACCCTCTTTACCCGTCTCTTTTTGTTATTGCGGCTGGGGTTCTTAATAGGGGGATTCAAAAGATGATGGATGAAGGGAAGATGTCCCATTATGCCTTAACTAGGGGTGGCCCTATTATTTCATGCCTTTCTTTCGCAGATGACACTCTTATTTTTGCTAATGGCAATAGGATATCCCTTAAAAGATTGATGGAATTATTGAACCTTTATGAGAAAGCTTCAGTTCAGGTAGTCAATTGTGTAAAAAGTTCCTTTTATCTTCCAAATAATGCATGGCACGACACGAGGAGGATATTCGAATCCATGAAAGGTTTGCCTCAGAAAAAGATTCCTATCTTGTACCTGCGTGTTGATGTAAAAAATTAGATTATCTCTAATTATTTAATCACAGATAAAAAATTAAATAAGACAAGAGATTTTTAAAGTGGTTCAACCTTGAAAGAATGACCTACGTTCACTATTTGTGTTATTGCTGACTGTTTGCAGAATTCTCGATAATGAGTTTACCAAAAAATTCCAAGTCCCCTGCTAATGAGGAGGTTACACTGTATTTATAGCCTTGAGGCTGTACATGCAAGAGAATATTACACAGCTGTCCAATAGGCGTGTACATCTGTATGATAATAATCAGCATTTAATGCGCATTCAATCCTCTTAATTATTCGGTTATAAATACTCTATATGAGGTGCAGCTCGGACAATCTAAGTAGCTCGGTACAATAAAGTTCCTCGGATAACTCAAGCTGCTCGGAGCGCCTGAGTTGGTCGGGGAGGTTGAGTTCCTCGGAGTCAAGGTGTTGTCAAAATGTTCGTGGGTGCCATGTAGATTGGCACGTGTCTTCACATAATTGGTCCACGTCAGCAGACTAAATTTAGTATCAACAGAAGCCCCCAATGTTTCATGGTTTCATGTTGAAGAAAAATATGGAACATTTATGTTGCCTAAACTTTATGAATTTTAGACAAACGTTCATTGTACATAACTCCTTTTTTGAGTACATAGTATCAGGCTTTTTAAAGTGTTTCGAATTTCAATAACCGCTTCGTGTTTCGTGCCTTTTTCTTCTTTTTAGCCGTCAGATACGCAATCGTCCATCTTGGTAATCATTGCTTTTCTCCATTATCGAGGTAAAGTATTTAAACACTTAATAAAACTCGATCGTCTTTTACTTTTTCAAATCTGCATCTTAAAATTTCTTCACTTCTTCTCTGTCTTGTGCGTTCGTTTCTTCCATTATTCGTTGTCACATGATTCATCTTTTTCCTATAAGATCTTCTTCCTCTCTTTTATTTCCTCTATTCATCATGGTTTATCTTGTTGAGTCGCTTGACAAATTTTGTTCTGATTTCTCTATTCCTTCTTGGGTCATATTGGAAGAACTTTCTGAACCTTCTGACTATTTTCGTTTGGCTGAGGGACATTGGTTCCCCAGTCTCTTTGTAGCTGAATGTGGCTTTTCTTTTCCTCCAAACCCCTTGTGTTTGGAATTCTGTCAATATTTTGACGTGGTACCTGCAAAAATAGCTCCCAATACCTAGAGAATAGTTAATGGAGTTCATAGGTTAAATCAGATTCATGGAACCCATTTAGGAATTCCAGAAATTATGTTTTGCTATAGATGGGTTGTTAGTGATAACACTTTTTATTTAAAAACTAGGTTTTTAAATAGGGCTTTAGTTTTTAATCTCCCCGATGCAAACAAGGATTACTTCGAGCATGGGGTTGTTATGAAAAATTTGCAACATGATCCATTAAATGGAGATGATGTGTATCAGGGTCCTAGATGCCCTCCCTATGGTAATGGGATAGGTTGTTTTTATTTTATTTTATTTTGAAATTATGTTTTCTTTGTGTTTGATAAAATGCGTCATTGACATTTTAATTTTTGTTTATTTGCAGTTGATAGCAGAAAGAAATCCCCTAAAGAAACTGATGTCAATTTGAGGCATTTGAAACTTATCTGGAGTTTGCATCAAACTGTTGCTGATGAACATATCAGATCAGCCTTGTACTTGTTGCAGTATAAGAGTTACACTTCATCTTTTACTGCTCGTCCAATAATAAGTGACATAGAACCATCACCAGCACCAGTTTCTGAAGGTTCCTCTCCTGAATCAAATATTCCTCACAGTGACAGAATGAAGAGAAGAAGAGCTCCCTCATACTTTGACAAATTAGACTCTGCCAATGTAGAGGCAAAGAGAAATAAGCAGGATGTCCCAGAGGAAGGGACAAGAAAATTTGATGCACCCCCTCCTGCTGCTGCTAAAAAGGTTACCGAGAAGCCCCCTGTGGCTCCGAGCAAGATTGTGGTTGTTTCTCCTCCAAGCGAGGTTATAGTCATTTCACCGACCAAGACAACATCCTTGGTCGAGAATGTTCCTGCTCCCATGAGGAAATTGAAGAAAAGCTCCTCGGATAAATTGGCTGAATCCATCTCTCAGCCTTTAACTGCTGGAAGTGGTGTTCCCACTTTTGTTGCTCTGAGCTCTGCCATGGGCTCTGTAAAGTCTTGTATTATCCCTGAAATCCAAGGACTTGAAGACACTCTTTCTCGGGATAGGGTTACCACCTTGGCAGCTCAACATATTGCCTCAGTAAGTATTACTAATCTAAAATTTCACTTTTCAATATTATGTACTTGCACTGACTTACAATTGTTTTCTTTTTCCAGTTGGTAACTTGTTTCAACACCATTTTGAAAAACGATGAAGCTATTAAAGCTTCGAGCTCCTCGTCAGGTATGGAGGAAGATCTTGTAGGTCTGACACAGTCATTAAAGGATTCTTGTCAGAAGTATGACGAAGATAAAACTGCTTGGGAAAACCAATTAAAAGCCATTGAGCAAGAGAAAGAGAAAGCTGTGGAGGCCTCTTAGGAGTTGGAGAGGAAAATGAAAGAATGTGAGAAGAAGAATACTGAGCTTGAGGAAAAGCTCAAAAATGCTGGAGAGCTTGAGACCAAGCTTAAAACTGCTGAAGAAGAACTTGGCAAACTCCGTGAAGCTGATCATCAGAAGGAAGAGGCAGAAAGGAAATTGAAAGCTGCCGAGGAACTTCTATCTGATAAGCTTTCCTCGGAGAAGGTGAAGAGGAAACTGGCTGTTAAAAAGTCCTTCAGTGCTGGCTGGGACAAAGGTTGGAACAAAGGCCTAGCTTCCATGTCCTCTCAGTTGGATTTTTCTAGCCTCAAATTCTTTAGGGGCGGATGGATTGCTTCTCTGCAGGAGTTAAAGGTCTCTGAGAATTCTGAGCTATTTCAACGTCATGTTCATGGTCCTTCTCCTTCCCCTGGCGAAGAAGAAGAGGACGAAGCTGCCTCTGAAGAGTCTTCAATGATAGTTGGGGATCAGGTCCCTACAGTTGAACTTCGCTACGAGCATCCCCAACCAACTATTACTCCTACCGAGCAGCTTTAATCTACCAGTACCTTTGTCGAGCAACTGCCAATATCCTCCGAGCAACCAGCCTCCTCATCTCAGCCTTTCGAGGAAGTCGCAAAACACAAGGAGAAGGTGTAAAGTTGCTCGAGCTTTAATTATATTATTTCTTTTGAATGTAACCCTGAACCTTGTACTTATCTTTTGATGAATAAAAATTCTAGTTTTTGTTGTTCATGTTGACTTTCTTTGTCTTGCTCTGCCTTTATTGTTTACTAATCCTGTTTATGGCTTTTCTTTGCTAGTTTATGGCCAGGATGGAACTCTTGTCAGCTCACGATACTGAGCGGATGAAAAAATGTAATGAATATTTCAAAGCCGGCTATACAGATTTGGATGAATCACAAATTTTTGATATCCTGGGTTCAAATGCCTCAGAGCGAGCAGTGTAAGCTTACCAATATCTGAAATGCTTACTCGACCGAGTTATTGCCAATAACGTGGCTTATTACGAGATGAGTGAAGATCTCCAGGGTATCATCGAGGAACTTCAGCAACAATACAAGGAATCTTCTACCCTTTTGCATTAGGGGTATGAGAAAAAGTATCAGCAACTAAATGCTGACAAAGGATATGATAAGTTATTCGCTGCTTATGATTTTAAGGAGAGGACTTCGAAGACCGAGGTCGAAGAGCATAAGAAGATCGCGAAGTTACTGGAACGGGAAAATAATAACCTGCGAGGAGAGATATCTCAGCTGAAATCCGCAGCATCTACATCGAGCACTTTGGTTCCTATAAACGATGAGGGTTTCTCTTTCTTAGAGGTCGAAAATGCCAACTTGAGAGATGAACTGGAAACCTTAAAAAGGATTGGACCTTCTACCTCTGTTCGTGGGCGAGTAAGAGCTTCTCGGGGACGAGCAAGGGCTGCTCATATTTCAATTGAGGAACAAAGAACTCAATCAGCTTTGGAGAATTAGGCCTTCCAGTTGATGGCAAAGAATCAAGCATTAGCTGAGATGTCTAAGAAGATTCAGACCTTCGACGAGCAACTTGCTGCCCAAAATTCTGCCTTGGAGAACAAAACAAATTTGGTGAAGAATCTTCACGAGCAGTTAGAGAGGTTGACCTACCAATTCCACAAGCAACCCATAGAATTCTGGATGGCTGGTTATAATGAAGCCCTCTATCACCTTGATGATCGGATCCAGCAGTCGAACAACGAGGGGTACAAGCAAGGATGGCTAAATGCCTTGGGTGTATTGCAGTTGGAACAGGGTCACTATTTATGGGATTACTATGACCCTGGGTTGCTCGAGTTACCAGTGCCACCTTTCAAACTTGATATGAGCTGGATTCCTGCTCGGGCCATTCCTCAATGCCTGATTTCAAAGTATCTCGGTGACTACAGTCTTCACTCTAATTTTGAGATATCTCGCCCGGAGCACTTACTTGATCGACCCTCGATAATGAATGTCAGGATGCTACATAAACTTCATAAACTCCCCCTATGCCTTAGATTATCCTCCTGCCGGAGTGGAACCTGCTTCAAAGGTAGAGGGAAAAAAACCCATAGAATAGGATTTTATGTAATGACTTGTACTTTTCACCACTTATGTAACTCTATTTAATTTGAATGAAAAATTGTCACTTCATTTTTCTTCTAAATAATTTGTAGAATGTTTTTGCTTGCTGGTTGTTTATTTCATTGCAGTGATTTATCAATATTTGATCTTTATGTGATAAAATATCCTTTATCTCATGATCCTGTTTAATTTAAACAACTGGAGATAATTGTAATTGGCTTACCGACCAACTAGAGTTTATTAAGATATTTGTTTTCGACCAATCGGAGTTGGTGAACTTTTATTCCCCAACCAATCGTAGTTAGGGGATTTTTATTCGTCAACCATAGTTGGTAGACCGACCAACCGTAGTTGGTGGGATTTTATTTATCGACCAACCGTAGTTGGTAGACCGACCAACCGTAGTTGGTAGGGTTTTATTTATCGACCAACCGTAGTTAGTAGACCGACCAACCGTAGTTGGTAGGGTTTTATTTATCGACCAACCGTAGTTGGTAGACCGACCATCCGTAGTTGCTAGGGTTTTATTTATCGACCAACCGTAGTTAGTAGACCGACCAACCATAGTTGGTAGGGTTTTATATTTATCGACCAACCGTAGTTGGTAGATCGACCAACCGTAGTTGGTAGGGTTTTATTTATCGACCAGCACCAACCGAAGTTGGTGAACTTTTATTCCCCGACCAACCGTAGTTAGGGGATTTTTATTTATCAACTAACCGTAATTGGTAGACCGACCAACCATAGTTAGTAGGGTTTTATTTATCGACCAACCGTAGTTAGTAGACCGACCAACCGTAGTTGGTAGGGTTTTATATTTATCGACCAACCGTAGTTGGTAGACCGACCAACCGTAGTTAGGGGATTTTTATTTATCGACCAACCGTAGTTGGCATACCGACCAACCGTAGTTGGTAGGGTTTTATTTATCGACCAACTGTAGTTAGTAGACCGACCAACCGTAGTTGGTAGGGTTTTATATTTATCGACCAACCGTAGTTGGTAGGGTTTTATTTATCGACCAGCCGTAGTTGGTAGACCGACTAACCATAGTTGGTGAGATTTTTATTTATCGACCAACCGTAATTGGTAGATCGACCAACCGTAGTTGGTGGGGTTTTTATTTTGAACTTGATGCATAGTGTGTAGCACTAATACTCCGAAAAAATTTCATCAAAATGAAAGAATTGGATAAAAACTTCAACACTTTATTCATACTGAAGAAAACTTCATTTATTCATTTACATAGGAATCCCAACTACTGATAATACTTGCGTAGATGCTCTGCATTCCATGCATTCTTAAATTCTTCCTCCTCCAAGGTTTCAATCCTATAAGTTCCTGGGTGAACAACTTATGTTACTCTGTAGGGTCCATGCCAGTTAGCTTCCAATTTGTTGTGTTTTTGAATCACTTTCTTTAGCACATAGTCCCCTTCTTTCAAATCACATTTCTTTACTCTCTTGTTGTAGAATAGAGCTGTTCGTTGCTGGTAAGCAGCATTTCTGATTGCTGCTTCTTCTCTAACTTCCTCGAGCATATCCAAATCTAATCTTCTCATCAAATCGCTGACATGAGAATTGAAATTCAACACTCTGTGTGTTGGGAGGCCCAGCTCGATAGGTATAACAGCTTCACTTCCAAATGCCAGCATGTACGGAGATTCTTCTGTTGCTGCTCGTGGTGTAGTACGATAAGCCCACAGTACAAAATGTAGCTCGTTGATCCAATTTTCCTTCGCATCATCCAGTCTTTTCTTCAAATCGTTCAACACCGTTATGTTCGTCACTTTAGTTTGTCCATTGCTCTGGGGATGACCTGGTGCCGAGTGGGTTTTCAAAATGTTTGACCGATGACAATATGCAGTGAACTCCTCGTTATCAAATTGGGTTCCATGATCAGTAATGAATGCATGGGGAAGACCATATCTGCAAATGATATTCTTCCAAATAAATTGATATACCTTCTCATAAGTCATATCAATTAGGGGTTCAGCTTCCACCCATTTAGTAAAATAATCCACAGCGACGACGAGGTATTTGAACCTTCCTCTTGTCATCGGGAGTGGCCCGACCAAGTATATTCCCCACATGGCAAATGGCCAAGGGGATGTTATGGGTGTTAGCAATGCTTGGGGAGTTCTTCGGATAGAGGAGAAGCGTTGACATTTATCACATTTTTTGGCATAGGCTATACAATCAGCCCTCATTGTTGGCCAATAGTATCCTTGTGTCATTACTCTTTGCAAAAGCGTCCGACCTACTACATGAGCTCCACAGGACCCTTCATGGACTTCTTCAACCAAATCCTTTACCTCGAAGGGATGCACACATCTTTGCAGTCCTGCTATAATTCCTCGTCTATATAAAATGCCATTAGTTAATACATAACGAGCAACTTTAAACTTCAGTTTCTTGACTGAGGGCTTATCAGTTGGCAAAACCCCTTCTTCAATATATGCCCTGATGGGATCCATCCAAGATGGTCCTAAATCAAGGGTAATAAAGTTCATCATCAGATCTTCGTCGATGCTCCTGCTAGTTAAAATCTCCATTGGAATTATTCTTCATAGCTCGATGCGTGTGGCTGAGGCTAACCGAGCTAAAGTATCTACTCTTGCATTCTCCAATCTTGGTGTTCTAATTAATTGCACAGCGTTAAAGATTGATACAATTCCCATCGCTTTTACATGATATTTGATCATCAATTCTCCCTTTTTTGCATATACTCCCAACATTTGATTTACGATCAACTGTGAGTCACTGAATACGATGACCTGCTCTGCCCCCATGGTTTTTGCTAAACTAAGACCTGTAATCATAGCTTCATATTCAGACTCATTATTAGAGGCTTTGAATTGAAAGCACAGAGCATACTCCACATCGATTTCATCCGGGCTGCTTAAAATAATCCCTGCTCCACAGCCTGTACTGCAAGATGAGCCATCCGCATACAGATTCCATATAGGTACCTCTTCCTCAAATTTTTTATCGGATAGAGTTCCTCGGTGGAATATTTATTGCTTCTTTATGTCCTCCCCTATCACCTCCGGTTGCTTGTCAACCATCTCCTCTTGATTGTCAACCGACTTAAGTTGGTCGGTGTTGAAATCTGATGATCCTGTAATATCCACAGGTTGGTCGGTATTCAACTTTTGCTTCTCGGGGGTATTAGGGTAGGTGAACTCTGCTATAAAATTTGCTACTGCTTGCCCTTTAAGCAATGACCTAGGCTCATAAATTATATCATATTTACCAAGTTCTACTTCCCAGTACATCAATATCCCTAATTTTTCTGGTTTATGAAGAGCTTGCCTCAGTGGCATATCGGTATACACTACTATGGTATGAGCTTGGAAATATGGCCTCATTCTTCTACTTGCTTCGATCAATGCTAGTGCCAACTTTTCTAGTCTTGGATATATGATCTCTGCTCCTCGGAAGGCCTTGCTAGTGTAATAAATTGGTTTTTGCACTCCATCCTCCATTCTTATCAATGCCGAGCTAACTGCATTTTTTGAAACTGTCAGATACAAGTATAATCTTTCTCCCATCACTGGTCTGAACAACAGTGGGGTTTCTCCTAAGTATTTCTTTAACTCTTGAAATGCCTTCTCGCATTCATCATTCCATTCAAACGTTTTTCGAAGTGTTTTGAAGAATGGGAGGCATCTATCAGTTGCTCGTGATACGAATCTATTAAGTGCTGTAACTCTCCCTGCGAGACTTTGCACTTCCTTCTTCGTCGTTGGAGATCGTAGCCCCAATAGAGCCTTGATTTTTTCTGGGTTTGCTTCAATACCTCATTGGTTGACAATATACCCGAGTAACATGCTTTCTCGTACTCCGAATATGCACTTGGTAGGGTTCAACTTCATTTAATATTTATCTAATTGATCAAAGGTTTGACCTAGATCAATTAGATGGTCAGCAGCTCTCTTGCTCTTCGTTAGCATATCATCAACATAAACCTCCATATTGTGACTGATTTGCTCTGCAAACACCTTGTTCATCAGCCGCTGATATGTTGCACTTGCATTTTTCAAACCAAAAGGCATAACATTATAACAGTAAGTTCCCCTAGGGGTAATAAAAGAGGTACTCTCTCTGTCTTAAGGTTTCATTTTAATCTGGTTGTAACCAGAATAAGCATCCATGAAGTTAACAGCTCGTGTCCCAAGGTAGCGTCCACTAATTGATCAATTCGAGGTAAAGGAAAATGATCCTTTGGGCATGCCTTATTGAGGTCGGTGAATTCTACACACATCCTCCACTTGTTGTTCTTCTTCTTCACCATCACCACATTAGCTAACCAATCTGGATATTTGACATCTTCAATAAAACAAGCTTTTTGGAGCTTATCGACCTCCTCTTGTATAGCTTGGTTCTTCTCGGGGCTGAACACTCTTCTTCGCTACTTCACAGGTTTGATTTCCCTGGTCACATTAAGTTCGTGACACAAGAAATTTGGGTCTATTCCTGGCATATCTTCGTGGCTCCATGCGAAAGTTTGTTTTCTGCTTTTTAGGAAGGCTATCAATTCCTTTTTTAATGGGGTGTCCAACGATGAACCGATTTGAGTTGTTCGTTCTGGGTGTTTTTCATCCAGAATGACCTTTTCAATAGCTTCCACCACCTGACCTTTTACGAGCTGCGACTCGTCTCTAGGATCTAACGTTTCAATTTTTGCACCTTCATCCACTTGATAGGTGGTAGTCTTTCTCCTGGATTCATCCAGTTCTTCTTGCTCGATCGATGAATAGTAGCATTCCTGAGCTACTTTTTGGTCACCCTTCATAATTCCTACTCCAAAGTTGGTTGAAAATTTTAGGCATTGATGTACAGTAGATGGTACAACTTTGAACTTCTTCAATCCTACCCTTCCCATGATGATATTGTAAGCTGATTGAACATTCTTATCCATCACAAAAAAGCTCACTCTTTCTATTCGACAAGCCGGCCATGTACCGATGAACATATCCAACTTGATCATCCCAAGTGGAAAAACTTTCTCGCCAGCAAAACTGAGGAGGGGCCGATGATATGGCTCCAACTGGGATAGCTTTAGGTTCAAACTATCAAAACATGGGTAGAACATAATATCTGTCGAGCTACCATTATCTACCAAGACTTGCGAAATCACTACTTCCTTCATCCTCATTTTGATCACCAATGGGTCATCATGAGGATATAACACACCTGCGAGGTCATTCTTAGAGAAATCGATGACCAGTTTATCTTTGTTAACCTTCCTCGGGCGATCTTCTTCATCTAGATTTATCCGTTGAATATACGAACAAGCTTGAGCCTTATTGAGGTAAGCTTTTCTTTTTGCAGTAAGGTCTGCACCTCCTGCATCTCCACCAGTAATAACATTGCAATCAAATGACCCAAAGCGGATAGAAAATACCTCACGTTCTGGTTGTCTTGGTCTTTTAGGGAGATCGGGGTCATCTTTTAGATCATCTTCATGATCTCTTTTATTGTTTTCTTCTGCTCGACGAGGAGATCTAGATCTCTGTCTTGCTCGGTCGTTGTTTTTTCCTTCATTTCTACGATCAACATACTTGGCCAGCTTTCCTCGTCTGATGAGCGCTTCAATTTCATTCTGAAGAGCTATACAATTTTTAGTCGTGTGACCATGGTCTTTATGGAACTCGCAATATTTGACCTTATTCCTTTTTTCAGGATTTGTCTTCATTTTCTCTGGCCAATTTAACTCCTCGCTGTACTTGATCTCTCCTAGAACGTGGTTTATATCTACCTTCAAAGGAGTATAGTTTCCAAATTCCTTCAACTGTTCCAACGCTTTCTTTGCTTTTGACTTCTTATTACCACCATTATTCTTCTGATCCTTCTTCTCAATCTTCTCGGCCTCAACTTTGGTTTCCTTAGTGTCCATGCTCTTCTTTGCAGCCATAGCTTCCTCGGCATTCATGATTTTGGCTGCTTTTGCCATTAATTCTGACATGGTCCTAGGTGGATCTTTGGCCAAAGTATAGTACAATTTATTTGGTAACAATCCACTCATCAGAGAAGTGATTGTTGTCTTTTCCTCGTAGTCAATAACTTCGAGCTTCTCGTTATTGAAACGAGTAATATAATCCCTGGTGCTCTCACCTGCTTTTTGTCTAATGCTTAGCAAGTGTGCTACTCGCTTAAATGGTTTTGCTCCAAAACAGAAGTTTCCAATAAAGCGCTCGGCCAGTTGAAAGAAATTTACAATCTTCCCCCGAGGAAGATTGTTGTACCATATTTAAGCAGATCCAGTGAGAGTTCCTGAAAATGCCCTGCATCGCATTTCGTCTGAAACAGCATAGATATCAACAACTGCCTGATATTGTTCTATATGGAGAACATGATCAATTTTTCCATCATATTTTGGTGTTACCACTAGGGCTTTGAACTTTGATGGTGTGGGAAAATCCATAATTGCTTGGATAAAGGGTGTGCCTTGGACAAAAGTTCTTTGTAGAGGATTTTTGGCCTTAGACATTTCCCTAGTCTATCCTCCAACCTCTGAATAGAGCCTTTCCATGCGTTATTTACCTCCTCGGGCCTGTTGGTCCGAGCAACTGATCGTGTTGAATTTGCCTCTTGGGATCTTTCACGACGAGCAGCTGGTCGGGATTGGGTAGAACCTTTCTTTAAATCAGAGAATCATTGAGAGTTCCTCGACACCATCCTAGGGGGACTTTTATCCCTCCTAGGACCCAAACGATCAAAGGGAGAGACTCTACTCAATCTTTCAAGAGCACTGGTCCTTTATGGAGATAGAATGACGTTTTGTTCAGTATCTGTGGCTCGTACTGATGAAGTTCGTCCAGGTTGATAAGAAAAATCATTAGATCTATTAGTGCGATATGAATCGACATGTCTAGATCGATATTCCTCTGGGAGTAATGTTCGCCTAGTTCATGAGGAAGGCAATTGGGTATTTCTCTGAATGCTTCGTTGTCCTGACTGGGCAGGTGTTCCACCCTGGATAGTTTGCATGAGTTGTCGCATGGTTTCTTGCATGGCGGTCTGGCCCTGAGCTAAACTAGCCATTATTCCAGCCAGATCTTAGACACTTGGAGGAGTGGATGGATTTGGGGGTTTCCAGGGTTTCGATTACTGGATTCAGAATTATCAGCCATTGAGGATGAATTATTTTGGTGAAAAATGATAGTTTCAGTCAACTCCCACAGACGATGCCAATCTGTTGATGTAAAAAATTAGATTATCTCTAATTATTTAATCACAGATAAAAAAATAAATAATACAAGAGATTTTTAAAGTGGTTCAGCCTTGAAAGAATGGCCTACGTCCACTGTTTGTGTTATTGCTGACTGTTTGCAGAATTCTCGATAATGAGTTTACCAAGAAATTCCGAGTCCCCTGCTAATGAGGAGGTTACACTATATTTATAGCCTTAAGGCTGTACATGCAAGAGAATATTACACAGTTGTCCAATAGGCGTGTACATCTGTATGATAATAATAAGCATTTAATGCGCATTCAATCCTCTTAATTATTCAATTATAAATGCTCTGTACGAGGTGCAACTCGAACCGCCTAAGATGCTCAGACCATCAAAGTAGCTCGGTATAATAAAGTTCCTCGGATAACTCAAGCTGCTCGGAGCGCCTGAGTTGGTCGGGGAGGTTGAGTTCCTCGGAGTCAAGGTGTTGTCAAAATGTTCGCGAGTTCCATATAGATTGACACGTGTCTTCACATAATTGGTCCACGTCAGCAGACTAAATTTAGTATCAACACTGGGGATCTCGCTTTTTGTGGGGAGAAAAAAGAAGGTTTTCTTTGCTTCTTATACTGATAAACTTGTGGATAAATTGAATTTTTGGAACAATCACAACATTTCTCAAGATGGGCGCTTAACTCTAATCAAATCAGTGGCGAAAAGTATGCATCTTCATCTGTTGGCTGCCATTAATCCCCCTATTATAGTTCTTAGTCATATTAATAAATTATTGTCTAGGTTTTTTTGGGGTAAACAGGATCTCAAACACAATTTTCATTGGGTAGATTGGCTTGTCATTTGTAGAAGTAAGGAAGAAGGTGGATTAAGTTTAAGGTGCATGTTTGATTTATCACTAGCTTATACTCACAATCCGTGGTGGAAATTTTTTAATACCAATTCCCTGTGGTCCCGATTCATGCATAGTAAATACAAGAAATTGTTACCCCATAATTTTAAGGGTTCAATTTCTATGTTTTCACATGTGTGGAAGAGGATGCAAAGTATTTGGGAGTTTTTTAAGATAATTTTGATTTTTCTTCAAAGAAGTGGACTTTGTCAAAGGACGGCTCTTTCGGCATCAAATCGGCTTGGCAGCTGGTGAGGGATAATGGTTTTATTCAAAGATCATTCTCTTATTTGGGATAGGAGGGTTTATCCCAAAATTTTAGTTTTCATATGGAGGTTGCTTCTTAAGGCGATAGCTATTGATGAGTATATTAAAAAGCTTGATATTCCCCTACCCTCTAAGTGCAGATGCTGTGAAAGTTTTTGTGAAGAATATAGGATCATCTTTTTTGGAAAGGAGAGGTGGCGCATGTGGTTTGGAATAAATTCTCTAATCTTTTGGGCCTAAGGATGTCATCTTCCCCTCTTAGTGGTAATTTAATGAAATGGTGGTTTAACTCCAGGGGCAACAAAATTAGGAGTATTCTTTTTGGTATCATTCATTCTTTCATTTGTTGGTATATTTGGTGTGCTAGGAATAAATCTTTCTTTGAAGGGCTTTCTATGAAGGATACCTTGATTTAAGAGCATATTTGTGAAGAAAATAGGATGGATTTTCGCATCTATCCTTTCAAAGATGCTAAAACTCGATTTTGCTTGGTTATTTAACAAACTTTTCAATACATATGTGCTTTTATTTCACATACTTGATGTAAGCCAGCGGCGAAGGGTTCTTCTCCGCTTTATCTATGTCATTTCTTGTTCTTAAAAGGAATATCAAGAAGCATAAGTAGATTTCTTTATCGACCGCTCAGACCAAGTATATTGCGATCGTGAGTAGTTATACTGGATTCCTTTGAATGAAGTATATGCTTCAAGATGATGGGATAGATTAGGGAACAATGATTACATATTGCGATAATATGAGAGCGATTAATATTTTCCATAAACTCATTCAATATTCCAAGACAAAACAATTACATATTCATCGTCACTTTATCTTTGAGATTTTTAATGAGATCATTGTGTTATTGAGATACACCCCCACCAAGTCTTAGTTTGCAAACATACACACCAAATATCTTGATTCCACTGGGTATAAGGACCTTACGAAACCAATAGTGGTTTATGTGACACCCCGCCTAATAAAATAACGGGTGATCAATCCTATACCAAATTAAAACAGGAGTCTCATATGGTTCATTCTCAGCATCACTGTCAAAAACCAATTTAATTACTAATAACCTATTAGGATAGCGTCAAAATTTTAATTAACTAATCTTTTTAACCAAACCATTCAAATAAATCAATCCCAACAGTTTATATGCAACAACTGAAATGAAATAAAATAATCGAACACTCGGTACAATATAATACAACCAAATCGAATATCGCACTAAAAGGCGGTAAAAGAATAATTGAGTACAGTTGGGCCATCAACCCGAATGTTTCTACAATACCTCCTATCTTGATCTCAATGATAGAAGCATCTACAATAAACCTGCTTGCATCCACAGCTACTGCAGCAAACGTCTGACTCGAAGGAACCATCATCCAGACGTTCCTGTGTCTGGACACCTAATATATATATATATATATATATATATATAGCAAGAGAGGAAAATAAAAAAACGGGTCAGAGTCCGAGTTTTGAAAATGTTTTAGCAAGTGCTTAAAATCCATATTTTAAAATATGATATCTCTCATATTTAGATTGGTATCGCACTCTCATGAGATACCCCTCACCCCTCTTCTAATAGTGCACAACTATCGCATACCTTTTAAACAACCTAGTTAAGCTACTCTTCCTAACTAATTCATTTCACTCATCTTCTAAAAATCCTCATAAACCCAAGTACTAAGGACTAAACTTCTCTCCATTCCCAATATTGTGCTACGTTCGTGCGTGGGGTGTCTCGCGAAGCGAAACCCAAACAAGGAACCCCTCTGATACACTACTACATGACAATGTTGATCGTCGAGATCTATTAGGCCCTCAGTACATAACACATATTATAAAATCCCATAGGTATATATTGTTCTCACTAGAACCTATGATTCGTACTCATATAAATCCGGATATAAATCTACCGGAAGGAGAATATCACTTTATTCATTCTTTATAAAATATTCTAAGCTATCGCCTGAGCTTATACATTAGAATCTCTCACTTATGATTCATCCTTACATCATGAATAACTTTCACTAGTTATTTACACTATGCACGTTTTAGTTTTATTAACCTCGTATATAATATTCCCATCTTTAGATACGTATATCCCTATTTTATTCCGAATTTTATACTCCCGAAAGATTTAGAATTTAACTTACATTCCATTCTTTATTGAGTCCGTATATATATGTTTCACATCTCATATATATATATATATATATATATATATATATATATATATATATATATATATATATACACAATATACTATACACATTAAGTATATCCATACTTATATATCACACACTATATAAGTATAATAACCATCCCTCAGAGCTATAACTCAATGGATACAGTCTCTCAATGCTATCATCTTCCAGGGAATTACTCACACATCATCCTGGGTACCAGCGGTCGGACTCTCACACCGACTTGGTAAAAACCAAATCACAACGTATGGGAAGCGGTCATAATTCCTCCCCGGAAATGAGAAAGAAACATACCCACCATGTCTCACCCCTAATAAAAATCACACAATATAAAATGGACGCTATGACTTGGGGACTATACACTCCCTGCTCCTTAAGCCAGGGGCCTCACCCACATAGCGCAACTTCCCATGATAACATTAGAGGGGGTATACTTCACATAAATATACCATTTACACACAGATATATTCATAATTATTTTATATATATACTCTAACAATTCCTGAATATATAGTATATATCTCTTCTCAATATATATGGCTATAATTGCCAAACTCTTATAGCATTAGCCAAAACCTCGAATGTTCCCATTAGTAATAGTATATACGTATTTATACACTTAAAATACTAAATCCATAAGTATTCTCTTACATAAAATATAACTCAAACCTTACTGACTTTCGAGGATTATAATATAAACCTGAATATACCAATTCATAATAATTAAATAAGTATACTAACTACTTATTTTAATCTCCATAGGTACCACATCACCTATAATAATAATTGTCAATAAAGACATACCGGATAGTAGCTTGAACCTCTTTAGCCCATATATTAAACTCCATCCTACTCGCATTCTATAATTCACTCAAATGTACTTGGCCCATAGTTATTCTCTACGCATAAGTATATAAACACACTTGCCGAAGACTTTTCTCGAATGTTACCCATCCTAAACAATCATTTAAAAATATAGCCCGAATTTATTTCTACGAACCCAAGGTTTCTATTTTTTTCCCTCAAGTAATTTAGAAGTCCAAAAACTTTATTTAGGAACTCCTAATATTTATCTCCAAACAATTCTAGCCTTAATTTTTCTAATTTCCGGTTTGATTTACGAGCTAACGATTTCAACCTCGGAACTGCTTCCTTAGAAAAATCATTAAAAAATAAAAAAGATCAGAAAAATACAGGTCGGCGCCCACGCGGACGTATAAAAAAGATCTAGAACTTTCATGTTTTGACCAAGAGCTGAATCAATTCGCTTCCTGACCGAATCGACCCCGCAAGTTGTTGCGTTACTGTTCACCGTCTTCTCCAAATTACAAATCTCCATTAATGTACCTCCAAGATTTTTATCTTCTCTACCATCATCATCCAACCACAACCAACAATATATCCACACATAAAAATGGTTCTAATAATCCTAGAACTAATAATCAACAACTAATTTCAACAAATTCTTAAGTTTCTCAAATTAGATATTAACCGGGTTTTACTCATTCAAACTCCCGAAAATCCCGTTTTGATTCATGAAAACCCAACCCAAAAATCTTTATAGTTTTTACACACCAACTATAATATGAGAAATAAACACACTAAATCATAAAAGCAAGTTAAACACTTGCCTCGTGGATAAAATCCGACGACCCCGAGTCGAATCCCGCGGAACTTGACCGAAAGTCCCCTTCTTTCTTCTCTTCTCTTTCTTCTTCTTTCTTCTCTTCTTTTTCACTTCTATTTCTCTCTCATAGGGCTAAAATGTGGGAAAAATGAGGGTTCTCCCCTTATAAATCCCGAAATTGGTTGTATACCCAATTGTAAAATGACTCGTGTACTCAATTGCGAGTCCCTACTAGTCCAAAAAGCCCCCGAAACCCAAACATTACTCCCGAGTACTTCATTTTGACTATTTTGGCCATTCCGAAACTAACCACACACTCGAAATCTCCATCCGATCCACTTAACTAAAATTAACTAATTAAACCCAACACATTTCAATACGCGTGTTTTCCAATTAAAATATTATCCTTTATCGCTTTACCCAACCGCGACACGTAATTAAAAAAATAATTCTACTCATATTCTTAGTCTCGTAAGAAAATATAATCCATGTAAATATTAATCCGGCACTTGCAAACTAATATTTACTATTCACTTTATAATTCTCAATTATTAAATTTATACTTATAAATTCCAAAATTACTATCCACAGTAATTTCCTCTAATTACCAAATTACGCCACTTACGTAGTTTAAATATCCATAAAAGTACGGGGTATTACATTCTCTCCCCCTTACAACGAAATTTCATCCCCGAAATTCGGATACGACCGGTACTACTAATCTTAGGATCGCTAATCGCACTTTATTCTAGTTCACACAAGTCGAAAGGTACTAAGACAAATGGTACCCTACCATATGCTCATTCACGGTACCCACATCTATCAATATTTATACTTCAACGCATTAGCTTAACATCAAGCTTATCTAAGTCTCCATATGCTACAACACGACCTCGGTCGTAAGGTTGACTCTAATAACGTCATATCGCACCTATCATTTTTATTACCGCATATGAAGAAAATGAGTCTATACTTGACGCTCTAACTTATTAATCCCATCGGAGATCCGTTACTAGGCGTCCACTCATCTATATCAGGATATCTAATTTAATTACACTAACGTTTAACTACTTCCGTCAGTCTCATCGCTTAGCTTGGGCGTGCTACCTCTTATTGCACCTATATAATTGGATTCTTACACACCCCATACAACATTCCATCCGACAAACTCCAATCTCATTTATAACTTCCCCAAAGCATATTCTTCATCTTTATATACTACGCCCTTTCCATTTCGGGCGGTATATAAAATCAACTTACCAAGGTGTCCACACACCCTTTAATCCGTGCTTATCATCACACTATTGCAAACATCAAAGATGTAACACTCTCTCTAAAAATAGGCCTCACTTTATTTTTGGCCTGGTGATAACACCTTGGCATTCCTAACCCGAATAATTCAAAATTCAGTTCTTCCTATATCTGCACCACTTGCCTTACTAACCTTATCTCTTAATAGTCCTAAGATCGGTCTGTTTTGGTACACACAAAAAATGAGTACAATCCTAACTATATCCCTAGTGCCCAAGACCTCTCTCACCTTCTGACATTTTCTCGGTTTCATGCGTGGGACGTCTCGCAAAGGAAAATCCAAACAAGGAACCGTCCCGTTACACTACTTCCTCGCATCGTCGGTCATCGAGATATAATGGCCTAAGGCACACCATCGGGACGTTCTAAATCCTTCCTCATAATCGTATTAACGCATTTCTACCTCTATGTCCTTCCATTTCAGCGAAATGGAAAGTCTAACTAATCGAGGCGTCTACTCTCTGCAAAAGTTCTACGAACATTATACCCTGTAATACCCCGAGATTTTTGGGATAATAATTTGTTTATTTTGGGAGAAATAAATATTATTTTATTCGGAGAATAATTATTTTGGCACTTGAGGTCAAAATTTGAAGTTGTTAGAAAGTGATTTGAATGATGATTCTGAGGGAGCGGTTGATTCCAAAAGGGTCGAGATAGTCAAAATGACTGTACTTGGGGCTTATTTTGGTTCCGAAATATTTTAAGTTCGTTTGGCTCGAATTAAAGTTATCGAGTCATTTAAAGTGTGTATTATCATTTAAAGTGGTGTATTTTGGATTCAAGGCTTAAAAGCCTACGGGAGAAGCCTTTCTCATTTAGAGAAAAGAGAATGCCCTAGAAAGAGAGAGAGAAGAAGAAAGAAGAAGAGAAAGAGAAGAGAAAGAGGAGAAAAGCTTGGGATTTTCGACCATTACGCGATTTCGAGGACGAATCAGACTCTACAAATTTGAGGCAAGTGATAAAACTTGCTAAATAATTGTTGTGTATCATTTATTTCATGAATTGTGGACAAAAATTATGGATTTTGGGTTTAAAATGTTAAAACCTAGATTTTGGGTAAAATCTTAGATTTATTGCGTATATAATGGATTTCAGGGTTTAAATTAGTTGAGTGTGTTATTTGATGAGTTTTAATTCTATATAATATGTTTAGGTTGAAGAAAAATGGTTGGAAGATGATAAAAATGAATGTTGGACTTTGGAGAAGAAGGTGAATAGTGACACAACATAAATTCCGAAACGATTCGTCTAGGAAGAGAATCGATTCGTCTCTTGGTCAAAAAATGAAATTTGTAGATCTTTTCGATACGATCGCGTGGACGCCGACTGCATATTTTTCTGATTTTTTTTGGATTTATAATGATTTTTCTACGGAAAGATGTCCGAGATTGAAATCGTTAGTCAGAAATTAAGGTTAGAATTATTGGGAGATAAATATTAGGGGTTCCCAAATAGAGTGTTAGGACCTCTAAAGGACTCGAGGAGATATGAAAACTTTGGGTTCATAGAAATAAATTCGAGTTATAATTTAAATGGAGGTTTGGATTTTTGGAGAAAAAAATACCATTTTCGTAGCTGCTGAACAGGCCGAATCGATTCAGCCCCAATCCGAATCGATTCGGAATGTTCCAGCTTGACAGGTCTGAATGACCGAATCGATTCAGACCCAAGCCGATTCAATTCATCCTGAGACAGTAGCCCAAGTCTTTTGACCCGAATCGATTCGTATTGGGACCGAATCGATTTGAAAACAGGGAAGATTTGGGGATGTTTTTCTAGGGTGAGTTTCATCCCGCTTCGTTTAAGTTTATCGACTGGGAATCTCTATATGATTTATGAGGAGTATGTTTTGGAGACTTTTAGGAAGTTTTCCCTTATAATAAATTGTTGGGGTCCTATGGACTTATTTTGAGAAAATATCCTTAATGTAAATAGAATTGAAAGATGCTTCATACAAATAGAAGTGAGGTGTGAATTTCAAGTAAGAAATAGTATAGTGTATACTAAGTGGGGAAGTTATGTGAGATATTGACGAATAGTACATTGAGAGTAAAATATACTAATAAATGATATTATTTCATTTACGCCTAAGAGCGTAATAAGAGTACGTAAATAGTGTGATATATATACCTTGTTTGATGGTATACGTTTATATGATGTATGTATATCTTGTGTGAATGATATATATATATATATGAAGCATACCCCCTCTATGCTATCATGGGAAGTTGCACGATGTGGGTGAGGCCCCTGACTTGAGGAGCAGGGCGCGTATAGTCCCCAGGTCATAGCGCCCATTTATTATTGTGTGATTTTTATTAGGGGTGAGACGTGATGGGTATGTTTCGTCTCATTTTTAGGGAGGAACTATGACTGCTTCCCGTACGTTGTGATATGTTTTTTGCCAAGGCGTTGTGAGATTCCGACTGTTGGTACCCAGGATGATATGTGAGTGATTTCCTGGTAGATGATAGCATTGAGAACCCGCGTCCTCGAGTTATAGCTCATTGGGATGGTTATTATTATACTTATGTGAATAGTATATTAATTGTATATGATTATGTGATATCATATTTGTCTCTAGAGTAAAGAGACATAAGAAGATTGCTTGAATCTCATTCCGGGAGATTTTAACCGGACTTAAATTGTGATGAATCAATTATGAGAAAATGAAGAGTAGTTAATTATATGAGTATATATAGTACTTTGGGTATCGAGGGCATAATGGAACTCAAAAACCGACATTGTCAAGGAGTAGTGTATCGGGGGGTGTGGGGTTCCTTGTTTTGATTTCGCTTGCTAGACGTCCCACGCACAAAATGCAGTGTAATGTTGGGAGTGAGGAAAAGTTAGTCCTTAGTGATTATATTATATAGTAGTATATCTCGACGATCGACAATGCCAAGGAGTAGTGTATTGGGGGGGGGGGGGGGTTCCTTATTTGGATTTCGCTTGCGAGGCGTCCCACGTACGAAACACCGTGCACTGTTGAGAATTGAGAATAATAAATTAATTAGTAATAAGAATTTGGGTTATATGCGCCATGCATTAAGGACGGACTGAATCTTGATAATCAATACTGCTAAGGAGTAGTGTATCGGGGGGGGGGGGGGGTTCCTTATTTGGATTTCGCTTGCGAGACGTCCCACGCACAAAACGCAATGCAGTATCGAGAATTGGGAGAAGTTTAGTCCTTAACACTCAGATGCTAATAACTCATATATATATATATATATATATATATATATATCGCGGTGACAATTATTATGCAACACAAATAGATAAGAGAAACGCAATCACCAAGTAAGAATAAGGAATGCAAAATGACAATCACACAACAAAGGATGTACGTGGTTCAGCAAAGATGCCTACATCCATGGTGGTGCAGTCAATATTATTGCTATGTTCTTCGGAGAGTGATTATAGAGAATACAATGTGTCCCTTGCCCCGGACTTAGGGTTTATTATATACATGTTTATTTCAGTAAGTGGGGGTGTTGGACTCCTCCACGTCTTCCATCTCTTCCGAGAACCTTTCTTAATGGGAACATGGGAAGAGACTAAATCATAATCGGTTAAGACATGGAGGGTCTGGACTTTGGGCCGCCATAAATGGGGTACTCGTGCAGGCCCATAATTCTAATTTCGGGTACCCACAATTTCCCCTAAGTTTTTTGGGCCATGCTTGGGCTCAATAAATTTAAATGATTTGTCATAATGGCTCCTTTGTACATCGTGCAACTTTTCCCAAAGTTTGAGGACCGATTCTGGAGGCACCCGCGTCGTGGCCTGTGCACTATGATTAACAACACTTAAAGGTTTTCTAGAGCAGCCATTTTTCGACCGTCGTTTCAACCTTCTCAGTATTCTTCCATTTCTTGTGAGCTCTAGAGATTCACATTCTCTTCTCTCAGCCTCCATTCTTATCGCTTCCTTGTTATTTAGGCTCACGATTCTTCATCGTTCGAGTCGAACTTTCATCTTGTAAGTCTCATGTGCCTTCTCTTTGTATTTTCTCTTTGAATTTGTAGTTTTCTAGGGTTTCCCAATGGCAAAGATTGGTAATAGGTCGGTGTCTGAGTTAAGGAAGTTTTATAACATCCCAGAGTGGGTAGAGATTGAGTGTGTTCCTCCCCCTAGAAATGTTAGAGACATAGAGGGTGCCCATTGGATCGATGTTTTGATGCTTTCCCAAGGGGGACTTACTTTTCCTCCCAACGAACTGTTCTTGCACTTCTTTGGTTACTTCAATATTGTTCCTGCACAGTGTTTGCCCAATGTGTGGAAGATAATTAGTGGCATCCATAGAATCAATCAGTTATATGGTACCAAGTTAGGGCTTGCCGAGGTCTGTTTTTGTTACTCTTTTTCTCGAACAAGTTCTGGTGTTCTCTATCTCAAAGCCAGGAGCCCTGACAGGGTATTAGTAGTAAACCTACCTGATTCCCATAAGGACTATTGGCAAGAGGGTTTCCTTGCTAGAAACTGGAAGTTTTCTCCCTAGTCTGAAAGGTCGAGGTTTTATAGGTTCTCTGTTCCCTTTTATGGGGAAGAATACATAGGTAGACTTTGCTCTGTTCTTTCAGTTTTTGTTGATTTGTGATCTTTCTAATTTTTCTCTATTTTTTCTTCAGCGAGGTCGAAGAACTTGAAACCTGCTCTCAGTGAGGTTCGTCTCTCTGAATTGGTCAAGGCCTAGAATATCAGGGAGCCCTTAGCTGATGGCGAGCATCCCCGATCCGTTGCTTTTTTGCTCGAATATAAGAACGTTGGTTCTAGTTTTATAGCGAGGTCGGTAGACAGTATCCCTGAGTTTGATACCTCTGAAGAGACTGCTGTTGATCCTATTCAGTTGGACGAGGAGGAGAGCAGTTCTGAGGGTGATATCGCAGGTGGTGCTGAAGGTAACTTTGGTGAAGGGAGCTCCGGTGGTAGTAGCTCTTCTGATTCGGAGGAAGTTTTTGAAGCTCGAGAATCTTCGAGCACATCCAGTAGTTCAAGCGAGGAGATGGTTCCTCCAAGGAAAAACTTGATTCGGGATGATGATGACGACGATCACATGCTCCTCGCTCAGAGGTCAAAGAAGAAGAAGTCTAGTACTGGGGTTGTAGCTACTGGCTCTCGGTATTCTACTCAAGAGCAAGAGAGGAAGAGGAAAGAGGAAGAGCAGATGAGAGAGAGGGAGAGAAAAAAGGAGGAAAGAAAGAAGATGGAGGAGAAGAGGAGGATAGAGGAGAGGAGGAGAATGGAGAAGGAGAAAGAGGAAGAGAGGAGAAATATGGAGTCAAGGATGAAGGCTGGGCAAGCCTAGTCCCGATGTCTGCTTTGCCCGAGGGAGCCTCAATTACCGTTTCCCCTCAACTGGCTCCTGCGCTGCTCGAGAGGGCAGTTCTTCCAACAGATCGCCAGAGGGCGCTGGGGTCTGATCAATTAGCCCTACAAGATAGCCAGAGGCTAGCCCTGGTAAGATCTTTTCCATTTTCTAATGCTTAACAAGTTTTGGCTGTTTCTCCTTCCAGATCTCTTCTTTGTTTTTAGCAGTTTGTGACTGACTTCGTCGTGCTCTATCGCTCTCGTGACGAGCTGGTGAGAAGGAATGGCGAGCTGGAGCAACAGAGGGCTACTTTGGATGTGAGGGGTACTCAATTGGAGGCTGATTTAAAAACTGCTGACGTCGCCCGAGTTTCCTCTCACCTGGCCCTCGTCAATTCTAATCGAGAGAGGGATGCGATGATTAAGGAGCTGAACGAGCTGAGGTAGGCCTATGACCTGGTCTGCTCGAGCAAGATGGCTATCATAGAGGAGAATAAGGTGCTGACCGAGTAGTTAAAGGAGAAAGAGTCCCAGGCAGCTACCATCAAGGAGGATTCACACAACTCTGGGTGGACTGCTGCATATGAAGACACTGAGGTTCAGATAGGCTACATCAGCCGTATGAACTTCAAGAAGGGTTGGAACAAGGCCCTCTTAGCTGCTGGTGTTGATGCTGACTCTCTTTTGTTCGACGAGCATGACCCGGGCTCGAAGCCGACTGTGGATGAAGAAGCCCCTGCCCCTGCTATAGAAGGCGTTGAGCCTGTCTCTCAGACGTTGCCTACCAAGGTCCTTCCTGCTCAGGTGACAGAGGTTTCCCCTGCTGAGGGGGGTACTTCTACTGTCACTCACAAGGGGAAACAGCGAGCTACCTCTGGGAAGCCTGAGGTTGCTAATTAGTTATCATCTAGGGTTACTTTTTGTATCTTTGTTTGTAACTTTTCTTTTTACCACTCGATGTACTTTAACCCTTATCAATGAAAAGGTTTCTTTTTCCCAGTGCACTGATTTGTCTTTCTTTTTGATGCCCTCTTATGTCTTATAGTTGATTGATGTAGAAGAGTATATTCCCACCACATCTTAATTGGGAAGGACTCTTGGTCCCAATGCAAGTCCTCAGGTTCGCCAGACCTTTATTAGGCTTTGTAAATCTCTTAGGTTAAAGAATCAAAAGTATAAGTATCAGTCTGTGCTTAGGGCCAAGTTAAAGGACAGGCTTCAGGAGATGGAAGAGGTTGGTGCTTCAGTGCAAGAAGAGGTGAATGCACTGAGAATAAAGCTTCTCGATGCTTCTGAGATCAACTAGGTTAGGGAAATGCTTCAGCAAGAAAATGAAGCTTTAAGGAAAGAGGTCTCGCATCTTAGGGAGCATGCGCAGAGCACCGCTCCTGCAGTATTGCGAGGCTCTTCATCGTCGCGAGCTAGGGCTGGCTCGAGCGATGTTCCTCCTGTGATGCGAGGTTCTACTATTCCATCTGTTCCGTGAGCTGGTAGGAGCACCAGGAGTTCAGATAGGGAAATGGAAGAGCTTCGCGGTGATGTCCAGTGAGCATATGTGATCGCTGCTAGGCTTCAAAGGGATGTTACTCGGCTGCGGCACCTATTTAAAAAAGGACCTCGACGAGTATGGGCCGACGATTATGACCAGGGTTGGATAGATGCTTCGATGAGGCTGATAGCATTTGAAGAGCTTATCTTCATCAGGGGGTGGTTGAGTGCTTTGAAGGAGATGCAAGTTCCAAGGAACTCAATGCTCTGGTATCGCCATGAAATATCTCCTTCCACTCGGATGCCCAATCCCTTCCAGAGAGATGATCAGTGGATACCCATCGATGCCATCCCTAGGCAGCTATTGGAGTTGGATGCTAACTAAGTCGAGGAAGAGTTAGTTTCTGCTCCCGATGATGGTCGAAGAGTTCAAGTGGCTGATTATATCGTTCATAGGCCTCACCCCCACTGAGATTTTGCCAGTAGTTACTCTGTGTATTTTGTATTAAAGTGATGTTATGTCAATGTTTTGGGCGAGCTCCCCGACTAAACATGTATTGTACTTGTTGTAAATATGGCGAATTTATATAAAGTTTATGTTTTGGGCTAATTTAGCCGACTAAACAAGTGTATTATATTCTCCATATTCTCTCTCCTGTATGATCTCTAAATTTGTATTATTACGTAAGTGTCCTTCCAGTCTAGTATACTATCGAGATACTATTGTGCACCACTTTACCTTTAAGGTCGTGTCGTCACACTCCCTTAGGCCTAAGTGTGTAAATTGGCGAGGACACACCTGGTGTTGGATGCTCTATCCGATCAGGATTTTATTCAACCAAAGATGGTTTGGCGACCAGTTTTAATTTGGCTATATTGCCTAAGGATCTCCTGTAGGGCTTCATATATTGCCAGGGGCAATGCTAAGAGGTCTTTTGTGTTTCATAACAAAAGCCTGAGGAGGGTGATTTCCCTGCTATGGTGTAATGATCAATGTGCCTGTCATTTAGAAAAAGGTGTGTGATAAAGCTTATATAACTGTTACTCATTAGAACGCAACCGTTAAACAACTTTCATTAGTGATAAGGAAAATGAACTACTAGTTCCATAACAAAAGCATAAAAGAAGAATCTAAAAATAGAATTTCTTGAGATTGGCTTCGTTCCATGCTCGGGGGATTTCTCTGCCTTCCATCGTTTCTAAGTGATAGGCACCTTGCAGATTATCTCTTGTTATGTTGAATGGTCCTTTCCAGTTTGGCCCTAGCTTGCCGTCTGATGGTTTCACTGCGCTGCCCAGGACTTTCCTTAGGACATAGTCCCCAACTCAGAATGTCCTTGGGTTGACCCTCTTGTTATAATGCCTTGCAAGCTGTTGTTGATAGCTCGCTAGTTTTACTAGGGCTAGCTCTCGACGCTCGTCGGCTAGGTCGAGCTCAGTGAGCAATGCTACATCATTATGTCCCTGGTCGATAAGGCTGGACCTCATTGTCGACCAATCGACTTCTAATGGGATGACTGCTTCCATTCCATATGTCAGGGAAAATGGGGTCTCCCCTATTGCTCGTCGTGGAGTGGTTCGATAAGCCTATAGAATATGTGGTAATTCATTCACCCACGCGCCTTTGGCTCGCTCTAATCACTTTTTTAATCCATCGACCATAGTTTTATTGGAAGCCTTGGCTTGGCCATTTCTCTGAGGATAGGCCACCGAGCTGAAATGGTGTATGATTCCATGTTCTTTACAGAAACTCTGAAAAGATCCCCTCTCGAAATGCGTTCCATTATTGGTGATGATGGTTCTGGGGATGCCAAAATGGGTGATTATATTTCTCCATATGAACCTTATCATATCTGCATCTCGGATGTTCGCTATGGGTTCTGCCTCGATCCATTTGGTGAAGTAGTCAGTCGTGACCAGCAGATACTTGCGATTGCCGGTGGCGGTAGGAAGTGGTCCTACGATGTCCATCCCCCATTGGGCGAATGACCTTGGGCTGGATAATGATTTTAGGTCGCTAGCAGGTTGGTGGACCATAGGAGCATGAAGTTGGCATTTCAAGCACTTGCGGACATACACCGCAGAGTCCATTTGCATATATGGCCACCAATATCCCTCCTTCATTGCTCGAAAGCCCAGAGATCTTCCTCTAATATGGATTCAACAGATTCCTTTGTGAAGCTCATGTAGAACTTGCTCGACATCCTTTGGGTGAACGCATTGGAGGTAGGGATCGGAAAACGATCTCTTGTATAGCCTGCCCTTAAGAGATAAGTGAAAGCGAGCATCTTTGACTCTTATCTGGTGAGCAGTCTTGTTATCATCTGGAAGTGTGCCATCCTTCAAATAGTCCCTTAATGGGTCCATCCATCTGGGTGCAAACTCAATTCGGAGCACCTGTTCCACGCTTGGTAGCTCACTATTACGATTAATGCTCGAGTGAGAGAGGAAATCGATGGGGATTGTCCTTTTTAAGTCAGAATCGATTGCTGAACTTAGGGCTGCTAGGGAGTCAGTATGTCTATTCTGCCCTCTGGGAAACTGCTGGACATTGATCTCTTCGAAGCTCTCCATTAGCCTTTTCACTAAGGCGAGGTACGTTGCCATTCCTTCATCTTTTGCATTGTAATCTCCACTTATCTGATTGGAGACTAATTGAGAATCGCCGAACACCTGTAAATGCTTTGCTCCCAAAGTGTGCGCCTTCTGGAGGCCGGCTGTATTCTGCTTCGTTGTTGGAGGCTGCAAATCCAAGCCTGATTCCTTATTCAAGGATTGTATCCTCTGGAGTAATGAGTACAATGCTTACACCTTCCCCCTTTGAGTTTGAGGCTCCATCAACGAACAATTTCCAGGTATCCTTTGTTGCGTCGTTCCCCTTTTGTTTTGTTAGTGGAGGCTGGTTGGAGGGTTGCTCACCTGTGAATTTGGCTATGAAATCAGTAATGATCTGCCTCTTGATTGCGTTCCTTGGTTGAAATTGGATATCAAATCATCTGAGCTTGACTGACCATTTAGACAGTCTGCCCAACAAATTTGCCTTCCTCAGGATTGCTTTAAGGGGGTATGATGTAAAGACAATTATAGTGTGGGCTTCAAAATAGTGCTTCAGCTTCCTCGAAGCCACTACTAGTGCAAAGGGGAGCTTCTCTAGTGGTAGGTACCTCTGCTCGGCGTCTATTAGGGTCTTGCTCGCGTAATAAACGGGGTGCTGGATTTCTGCGACTTCGCAGATTAATGCAGAACTGATAGTGTGGTTGGAAACGGAGAGGTATAAGTACAAGGGATTTGCTTCCTGTGGTATGACGAGCAGTGATGGGGAGCTGAGGTAAGCCTTGAGTTCGTCCAGTGCCCGCGAGCAATCTTGGTTCCATTCTACCGTTTTGTTTCCTTTTAGAAGCTGGAAGAAAGGCTTGCACTTCTCGGAGGACATTGAAATGAATCGGTTTAAGGCAATGATTATATCGATGAGCTTCTGTACGTCCCGGATCGTGCAAGGAGGTTGTAGCCTGTTTATTGCATCGATCTGGTCTGGGTTGGCCTCAATGCCTCTCTTACTGACCAAGTACCCAAGAAATTTTCCTGACTGGGCACCGAAAGAACACTTGCTCGCGTTAAGTTTCATTCGGTATTTCCTGAGGATTTCAAAGGTGCTTGATAGGTCTGAGAGGTGGTCTTCTTTCTTCTTGCTTTTAATGAGCATATCATCGACGTAGACTTCCATGGTGTCTCCCATTTGACCCTTGAACATCTTGGTGACCAGTCGTTAGTAGGTTGCCCCTGCATTTTTTAGCCCGAAGGGCATGACCTTGTAGCAGTATAGTCCGACTGAGGTGATGAATGTTATTTTGTCCTGGTTTGGGGAATACAAAGGGATCTGATGATACCCGGTGTAGCGTCCAGAAAACTCATTCTCTCATGAGCTGTAGTAGCGTCTCCCAGTTGATCAATTTTTGGGAGGGGGAAAATGTCCTTAGGGCATGCTCTATTGAGGTCGATGAAGTAGATGCAAGCTCTCCACTTCCCGTTTCTTTTTGGAACTACTACTGGGTTGGATAACCATTCGGGGAATTACACCTCCCGTATGGATCCTGCATCTAGCAGTTTTTCTACTTCTTTTTCTACGACTTTTGCCTTCTCAGGTGCAGTTCGCCGTGCCTTCTACGTGATTGGTTTGAAGGTGGGATTAACGTGCAACTGATGACAAACCATACTAGGATCAATTACAGGCAGCTCGTATGGTTCCCACGCGAAAACATCTACGTTGCGTCTCAGCAGAGTTGTCAATTCCTTCTGTTCCTGGTCAGTGAGAGAGGCTCCAATCAAGAAAACTCCGTCACTGTCGCTATCTCCAGCTGTAACCTCTACCAGTTCTTTGACGACCCATTCAAAGGGGAGGAGCCTGGTCTCCTCTACTCCAGGTCTTCCGTACTTTAATTGCTATTTAGAAGGTGTCAGACCTTCTTGTTCTTCAACTTTCTCGCTGGGCTGATCGGCCTTCTTCTCTAGCCTTGGTCGGATGGCTGCTATGAAACACTTTCTTGCCATTGCTTGATTTCCGTGGGTCTCCATTACTCCTCGTTCGGTTACTTACTTGAGTTTCTGATGGTAGGTCGAGGAGACTGCCTTCATCGCATGTAGCCATCCCCTGTCGAGGATGGCTTGGTATGGCGAGTCAATGTCAACCACCAAAAACTCATTCATCTTGGAGAAATTTCCCGCGCATACTGGCAGTACATTCTTTCCCAGGTGCATAGTTATTTTCCAGCGAAGCCAACTAAAGGGACAGTAGCTTCCTTTAGGTTGGCGACGCTTAACTTCAATTTTCTGAATAGGTCAAGATACATTACCTCAGAAAAGCTTCCTTGGTCGATGAGTAACTTGTCGACGTCAAAGTTAGCTATCTTGAGGGTAATGATCAAAGCATCGTAATGTGGGGTTCTCACTCCCTTCAGATCTTCATCTGTGAAAACAATATGCTTATTATAGTTGACGTCATCTGCTCGTCGACGCTTTCCTGAAGGTGACTTCGTTGTATCGATCTGAAAAGCTTGCATCACCATTGTAAGCTTCTTCATCTCCATTCGAGATGAATTTCCTTGGATCTTCTTGGAATCAGATGCCCCATGAATTACTGCGAACTCATGTCCAGCATCTTCTTCGAGCATGTTGTCAGGTCTCGCCTCTCTATTGGCAGCCGCTTTCTCTGCCTTCTTGTCCACAAACTCGTTCAAATGCCCGAATTGCGCTAGCTCCTCGAGGTGAGACTTAAGGGCCTTGAAATGCTCGGTCTTATGTACCCCCTCTTTATGAAAAGCACATCTCAGCGCATTGTTTCTTTTCGAGGGATCTCCCCCTATTTTCCTGGGCCACTTGATGAATGGTTCGTCTTTGATTTTTGCGAGAATTTTATAAATTGGTTCTCGAAAGACGGTGTTGACTTCCTGAAATGCTATTGACACATCATTGTTGCCTCCGTTCTTGGGGCCATTTCTGCCCCCGTTCTTTCCTCCTTTCTTCTGGTTCTCAGTTTTGTCACTGCCTTTGGCAGTGAGCTTAGTTCGACCGTTTTCTACTGTGCCGAGGTGGGTCACAGCTTCCACCTTGGCATACTTCTCGATGCGAGCCATTAGGTGGTCGATGGTCATGGCTTCTTTCTTTGTCAAGGATTGGTATAGAAGGGAAGAGATGGGTAGCCCAATTTTGAAAGAATCCACTGCTACTTGCTCCGAACAGTCCTCAACCTCGTTGAACAATTCCCAGTACCTCTTCACGTAGTCTCGGAGGGTCTCTTGGGGCATCTTTTTCATTGTCAGCAGGGCATCCATCCTTTTGGGATAGGAGCTACTGGTAATGAATCGGGCCATAAAGAGCTCGTCCAGGGATTTGAAACTTCTGATGGACCAGTGGGGGAGCCTTTCGAACCATTTTTGCGCCACGTCATGCAGGCTCGAGGGGAAAATTCGGCACATTAGTGCGTCTCGGTGGTTCCAGAGGGTTATGGCCTGTCGGTACTTCCTGACGTGATTAATGGGATCAGTCTTACCGTCATAAATTTTGAACCTTGGAATGGAAAACTTCTTGGGGGCTTCTTCCTCCTCAATTTCCCTCGAGAAAGGTGATTTTATCTGAGTTTTGAGAGCTCGCCTAGCGAGTTCTCGGGTCGATCTGGTACCATGATGGGTAGGATGTTGGTCCATCTCCCTTCGAACCAGATTTTGTATGTTCTCGTTGCTGCGATCTGGGCTTCTGTGGCTGTAAGCTAGTCGCAGTTGCTCGAGCAGGTCGTCCTCTGACTCGTTTCCCTCGGCTCTCTAGGATCCGCGCCTGGGGCTCCTTCCTCGGCTGCGAGACTTTCTCGCCTGAGGGCTAGGAGTGTGGTACGGACGTTTCTTGGTACTATGATGGAGCTCTCTCTCCATTCTTTCTAATCTTCTTTTGAGGCGAGCGTTCTCAGCCTCGTGCCTACGAGAAGACTCCCTCTGCTCTTGGAGCCTCGCCTCGTATGCATCAATCTGCCTGGATATTTGTGTGGATCTCGCTGGTCCTTGGCTTTCTTCCGAGGCTGGCCTTTCTGGGTGAGCCCTGTGATCTGAACGCCAAACTTCAGACCTAATCCTATGAGGAGCAGGGGGTTCTTGAATATCCCCTTCCTGGGGAGCATTACTACTATGACTAGACATTTCGAACTCCTTTTTTGGTGTGGGCTTTCTCAGGGAAGATAAACATTCCCACAGACGGCGCCAATTGTGGTGACAATTATTATGCAACATAAATAGATAAGAGAAACGTAATCACCAAGTAAGAATAAGGAATGCAAAATGACAATCACACAACAAAGGATGTATGTGGTTCAGCAAAGATGCCTACGTCCACGGTGGTGTAGTCAATATTATTGCTATGTTCTCCGGAGAGTGATTATAGAGAATACAATGTGTCCCTTGCCCCGGGCCTAGGGTTTATTATATACATGTTTATTTCAGTAAGTGGGGGTGTTGGACTCCCCCACGTCTTCCTAGAACCTCTCTTAATGGGAACATGGGAAGAGACTAAATCATAATCGATTAAGACATGGAGGGTCTAGACTTTGGGCCGCCACATATGGGCTACTCGTCCAGGCCCATCATTCTAATTTCGGGTACCCACACACACACACACACACACACACACACACACATATATATATATATATATATATTTATTTATTTATTTATGTCAATAACTAGAATATGAGAAATTCAAGTAAAAGATAATGTTTATGAATATCTTATATGTTTAGAAAGTGGGAGAATATTTGAGATTGGGAATAGTAGAAGTTGAGGGTTATGATTTAAGAGAGAATTTTAAATGAGTATAAATTGGGAGTAAGTTAGAATTACCTTGCCCCTAGATAGATTTGGGCAATTATTTTGGAGATCATGTGCATACGTTTAGTTGCGCGCTTTAGTTGAGAGGTGAGTTGAATTTTATGGAGGGTGAGACTCCACTTTAATCATGTTATAATGCATTTATAATTATTATGAATTTTAATGCACTTGCTATAAATGTTTTCACACCTCGGGCTCTGACCCGTTTATATTTTCTCCTGTTACGTATATATATTGTATTATTCTAGGTGTTCCTCAGCAAGGACGCCATTGATGTTATCCATCCAGTGTATTCGTGGAGTTGTGGCAGTAGCGGAATGTTGCGGTATTTTGTTATAGTCGATTCCTTTATTTTGTGTATCTAGATTAGGATTCAGTTTGTATATCGGGTTTATACCCAAGTGCTGTAGCGTAGCACTTTTATATTTTCTTTCTCAGTTTATTGTATTGTCTGTGACCCGACAGCATATTCGGGTATTTTATTTTGTACATTGTGTTGTAATCTTTTATTAGTCTCCTTTATATCATTTGAGCATGTGCGCGTCTCTTATCATATACTTTTGTTATGTCGTTGGTTAGTTGTTGCATGGTTTGTTTTAGTTTGTAAATAAATTTTTTAGCACCCTCTTTTTGTAGTATTGGGTAGTTAGCCGTGTTTATTGTAGAATCGTAAGTAGATGCTGAGGATGATCCACTTGAGATTCCTGAGTATTTTAGTATTGGGCTGGCCACCCGTTATTATCTTGAGCGGGGTGTCAGTGGTATCAGAGCATCAGGTTCTAGTGTCTTTAGGATCTGTGTGGGTTTCCTGCGATTTTCCATAAGCGGTCTTGATGTAGAGCCCTATTATTAGGGTTGTTGTGTCCATACGTCCATATTTTTTTCTGTGATGAGAAAACAATGGTCGTCCAAGTAGTGCAAATAAAGAGTCTGAGAGTGTGGAACCCCAATTGCCTCAAAGGACTATGACTACAGAGGAAGTTGCCAATATTGTGGCACAAGAAGTAACTGCTGCTATTTCTGCGATGGGGCATCAACTTACAGTTCAAGCAACCCAGACCCATTCAGGATCGTCTTTGTGGGAAAGAGTACGGGAAGATTTTAGGAAGGGACATCCTCTAGAGTTTTTAGGGGGATTTTATGAGATGGATGCAAGTCGATGGAAGAGTAGTATGCAAAGGCAACTTCGTATGGTTGAATGTAGTGAGGTGCAGAAACAATTTCTCGCCACCTTTAAGTTAACGGGAGGGGCTCTCCATTGGTGGGATTCTGTCACCACATCAGAACAGAGAGATCCATTGCCCATAACAGATTTTTGGGAAATCTTTGACCAAAGGTATTTTCCTTCCGATATTCAAAAGGAAATGACGAGGAAATTGATGGATGTGTTTCAAAGTAATTGAATGGTGGCCGAGTATGAAGAAGAATTTACTCGATTGACGAATTTGGTACTTGAGGAGGTGAATACAGAAGAGAAGCGTATATCGAAATTCATGCGAGGCTTAAATTGGCAAATTCGACAGCATTTGTTAGGAAACCCAGCGTTAGTCACTTTCGTCGAGGTAGTGAATGCGACACTGTTACAGTGTCATGAATATCGAATTCGTTCGCAAGGGGGTAAGAACTATAGAGATTCAGGTTCATCATGTAGGTCTGGTAGTGAGAATGCCAGAAATTCCAGTGGGTGTAAGCAGTATTATAGAGGATCGCAACAGCGTTATGTTTCTCAAGATGGGCAGAGAGGATTTGCGGGTAGATGTCTCTTTTGTAAATAATTTGGTCATAGGAAGAGAGATTGTCCTAAAAAGGGTAGAGGACCACGTTTTGAAGAAGTTTTGGAAGTGAAACCTTTACAGCGGATTCAAGGCCATTTTAGGCCAAGGGACTTTGAGGGGGAACCCATTAATGAAGAGAGGCAATCGGACTAGAGAGGTATGATTTAAGTTATTTTCCTTTGTGAATAGGATTATGCTATATGAAGTTTTGGAAGTATTTTATGTGAGATTGAGACGAGAGGGTAGTGCTATAACCCTAATATGTATGGAATGACCCGGAAGGGAGTATTGAGCAAGTAAGACTCTTATATTATTATCTTTTGAGCCAATAGATTCTTTTGTGATGTGCTAATAGAGAGCTATAATTTCATTGTGAATGTAAGAATTGTTGAAATATAACGATTTGTGATGACAAAGCTATTTGATTTATAGTCGTGTTAGACTTATATAACTGTTATTTTCCAACTATGGAAGAGCCTAGTGTATGGCAATATATTAATATGATGTGAGAGATTATCACTGAAATGATTCAGAATTTAGTGGATTATTGATGCTTAAGAGACTTAGCTCATAATTATGTTAATTGGGAGAACTATATATTATTATGAGTATGATAATTATTAAAACCTTGTGTCTTAGGCCTAAGGTATTTTATTTAAATGTCGAAAGAAATAAATTGTCTTCAAAATAAAACTTTTTATAGGCCTTTGGACAATACCGAAAATGATTTACACAAAAATATTTTAAACTCTAGTCCTGATCTAACAAACTCTCAATCCCCGACGTCGCTACATAGTAGTGTATTGAAAGGGTTCCTTGTTTGGATTTCGCTTGTGAGACCTCCCCCGCATGAAAGTAGCGAATGTCAGGAATTGAGAGGAGTTAAATCTTTGGGCCATTCAAAATTGTTATATTATTAGTATGTTAGTATAACTTAATATATTTAGAATTATGGTATTATTAGAGGCAAGTGAAGCCTAATTATGTTTATACGAGTAGAGCTCAAATAAAGGGCGTATGGGCACCCTAGTAGTTATAATTGGTTTTATAAAACTAAAATAATTCATCGTGAGAAGTTAGTGGTTTGGGTATAGTGTTAGTGAGGATAAGTGTAGTAGGAACTAGTTGAGCTTTGGAGTATTAGGCTTAACTTAATTTCGAGGGCGAAATTCTTGTAAGTGGGGAAATCTGTAATAGCCCGAGATTTTTGGGACAATAATTTATTTATTTTGGGAGAAATAAATATTATTTTATTCGGAGAATAATTAAATTGGCACTTGAGGTTAAAATTTTAAGTTGTTAGAAAGTGATTCGAATGACGATTCTGAGGGTGTGGTTGATTCCGGGAGGGTCGAGATAATCGAAATGATTGTACTTGGGGCTTATTTGGGTTCCGAAATATTTTAAGTTCGTTTGGCTCGAATTAAAGTTATCGAGTCATTTAAAGTGTGTATTATCATTTAAAGTGGTGTATTTTGGATTCAAGGATTAAAATCCTACGGGAGAAGCCTTTCTCATTTAGAGAAAAGAGAAAGCCCTAGAAAGAGAGAGAGAAGAAGAAAGAAGAAGATAAAGAGAAGAGAAAGATGAGAAAAACTTGGGATTTTCGGCCATTACGCGATTTCGAGGACGAACCAGACTCTACAAATTTGAGGCAAGTGATTAAACTTGCTAAATAATTTTTGTGTATCATTTATTTCATGAATTGTGGACCAAAATTATGGATTTTGGGTAAAATCTTAGATTTGTTGTGTATATAATGGATATGAGGGTATAAATTAGTTGATGTGTGTTGTTTGATGAGTTTTAATTCTATATAATATGTTCGGGTTGAAGAAAAATGGTTGGAAGATGATAAAAATGAAATTTTGATTTTGGAGAAGAAGGTGAATAGTGACACAGCGTCACTTCCGAATTGATTCATCTAGGAAGAATATCGATTCGGCTCTTGGTCAAAAAATGAAATTTGTAGATCTTTTCGATACGGTCGCGTAGACACCGACCGCGTATTTTTCTGATTTTTTTGGATTTATAATGATTTTTCTACGAAAAGATTCTGAGATTGAAATCGTTAGTCAGAAGTTAAGGTTAGAATTAATGGGAGATAAATATTAGGGGTTCCCAAATAGAGTATTAGGACCTCTAAAGGACTCAAGGAGATATGAAAACTTTGGGTTCGTAGAAATAAATCCGAGTTATAATTTAAATGGAGGTTTGGATTTTTGGAGAAAAAAATGCCATTTTCGTAGCTGCTGAACAGGCGGAATCGATTCGGCCCCAATCCAAATCGATTCAGAATGTTCCAGCTTGACAAGTCTGAGTGACCGAATTGATTCGGACCCAAGCCGAATTGATTTGGCCTGAGATAGTATCCCAGGTCTTTTGACCCGAATCGATTCGCCTTGGAGGCCGAATCGATTCGCTGGGCCGAATGGATTCGTATTGGGCCCGAATCGATTCGGAAACATGACATATTGTGGGATATTATTCTAGGGTGAGTGTTGATACCAAATTTAGTCTGCTGACGTAGACCAATCACTTGAAGACACGTGTCAACCCATATGGCAAATACCAATATTCTAGATGAGCAACTTAAGTGGACCGAGCAACTCAGGCACCCCGAGCAACTTAAGCGTACCGAGCAACTTAAGCAGTCCGAGCAACTTAGCGTGCAGAGCATCCAAATCAAGAGAATCAAAAGACAGCTACGTAGTAAATGCGCATTATTATCGTACAAATGTATATGTCTACTAGATAACAATGCATTATCCTTTCACATATACAGCCTCAAGGATATAAATACTTTGTAACCTCATCATAAGAAGAGGACTCTGGATTTCTTGGTAAACTAATTATCGAGATTCAAATAAACAGTCGGCAATACAAAATAGTGTATGTAGGCCATTCTCACAAGGCTGAACCACTTTAAAAATCCTTTGTCTTATTTATTTATTTAGTTGTGATTGATTAATTAGAGATAAACTAATTTGTTACATCAACAGATTGGCACCGTCTGTGGGAAACGACTGTACTTAGCATTTTTCACCAAAACAATCCATCATCAATGGCCAATAATTCGGAATCCAATAATCGAAATGCTGGGATCCCTACAAATCAATCTACTCCCCCAAATGTTCCAGATCTAGCTGTCATAAATGCTAATTTAGCCCAAGGACAAACGGCCATGCAAGAAACCATGCGTTAACTTATACAAACTGTTCAAGGCGGAGTGCCGGCCCAATTAGGACAATGAAGTGTTCAAAGAAATACCCGTCTACCCTCTTCACGAACTAGGCAAATGTTATTCCCGGAGGTATCTCAATCTAGAAACACCGAATCATATCGTACTGAGAGATCTGATGATCCTTCTTATCAACCTGGTCGGACTTCATCGGTACGAGCTACAGATTCTTAATGAAAGGTCACTCTATCTCCAGAAAGGATTAGCGCTCTAGAAAGGTTGAGTAGAGTCTCTCCTTTTGATTGTTTGGGCCCTAGGAGGAATAGAATTCCTCTTAGGACTGCGTCGAGGAATTTTCCACGACTATTCGATCTAAGGGAAGGCTTCGCCCAATCACGACCAGCAGCTCGATCCCAAGAGGAAAACTCAATGCGATTAGTTGCTCGAACAAATAGGCCTGAGGTGGGAAATGATGCATGGAAGGGCTCAATTCAAATATTGAAGGACAGATTAGGGGAAATGGCTAAGGCCAATAATCATCTACAAAGAACTTTTGTCCAAGTGACACCGTTTGTACTGGCAATTATGGATTTTCCCACACCATCAAAATTCAAAGCTCCTACGGTGACGCCTAAATATGATGGAAAAACTGACCCTGTCCTTCATATAGAATAATACCAAGCTGCTGCCGATATCTATGCAGTTCCAGACCAGATGAGATGCAGGGCATTTTCAGGAACTCTTATCGGATCAGCTCAGATATGGTACAATAACCTCCCTCGGGCAAAGATTGCGACTTTCTTTCAATTAGCAGAGCTCTTTATCGGGAACTTCTATTTTGGAGCGAAACCAGTCAAATGAGTAGCACACTTGCTAAGTGTTAGACAGAAGGCAGGTGAAAGCACTAGGGACTATATTACTCATTTTAATAACGAGAAACTTGAAGTAATTGATTACGAGGACAAAACAACAATTACTGCCCTGATGAGTGGACTGTTGCCAGATAAGTTGTACTACACTTTAGCCAAAGATCAGCCTAGGACCATGGTAGAACTGATGGCAAAAGCAGCGAAAATCATGAATGCCGAGGAGGCCATGGCTGCGGAGAAGAATGCAGATACTAAGGAGACCAAGATGGAAGATGGTAAAATCGAAAAGAAGGATCAGAAGAACAATGGTGGAAGCAGGCAGTCAAAAGGAAAGCAAGCACTGGAGCAGATGAGGAAATTTGGAAATTATACTCCTTTGAAGGTAGATATAAATCACATTCTGGAGGAGATCAAGAATAGCGAGGAGCTAGCCTGGCCAACAAAAATGAAGGCAGATCCTGACAGAAGGGACAAGTCCAAATATTACGAATTCCACAAAGACCATGGTCATATGATAAAATGTTGTATAGCTCTCCAGAGTGAAATTAAAGCACTCATCAGACGAGGAAAATTGGCTAAGTATGTTGATCGCCAAAATGGTGGGAAGACCAGCGACCGAAGAAGGCAAAGATCTAAATCTCCCCATCGAGCAAAAGAAGATAAGAAGAGAGACCACGATGATGATCCAGAAGATGATCCTGACCTTCCTAAAAGACTAAGACATCCAAAGCGTGAGGTATTTTCAATCCATTTTGGATCATTTGAATGTAATGTTATTACAGGTGGAGATGCAGGAGGTGGAGATCTTACTGCGGAGAGGAAAGCTTACCTCAATGAGGCTCAAGCTTGCTCGTACATATAATGAATAAATTTGGCTAAAGATGATCGCCTGAGGAAGGTGAATAAAGACAAACTGGTGATTAGTTTCTCTAAAAATGACCTGGCCGGTGTATTATATCCTCATGATGATCCATTGGTGATCAAGATGAGAATGAAAGAAGTGGTGATTTCACGGGTGCTAATGGATAATGGTAGCTCTACAAACATCATGTTCTACCCATGCTTTGATAGTTTGAACTTGAAGTTAGCCCAGTTGGAGCCCTATCATAGGCCCCTCCTTGGTTTTACTAGTGAAAAGATTTTTCCACTTGGGACGATCAAGTTGGATATGCTTATTGGTACATGGATTGCTTGTCTAATAGAAAGAGTACGCTTCTTCGTAATGGATAAAAATGTTCAATCGACTTACAATATCATCATGGGAAGGGTAGGTCTGAAGAAGTTCGAGCCAGTGCCATCTACTGTACATCAATGTTTAAAATTCCCAACTAATTTTGGAGTGGGAGTTGTGAAAGGCGACTAGAAAGTAGCTCGAGAATGCTACTATTCATCTACCGAACAAGAGGAACGTGAAGAATCCAGGAAGAAGACTACTACCTCTCAAGTGGATGAAATAGAAGATGTAGAGATTGAAAAGTTAGACCCTAGAGACGAGTCTCATCTCGTGAAGGTCCAAGTCATGGAGGCTATCGAAAATATCATTCTGGACGATGAGCATCCAGAACGAACAACTCAAAATGGTGCATCACTGGATGTATCGATAAAACAGGAATTGATAGCATTTCTAAGGCGCAGAAAGAAGACTTTCACATGGAGTCATCAAGACATGCTAGGGATAGACCCGAGCTTCCTGTATCACGAGCTCAATGTAAACAAGGAAATCAAGCCAGTGAAGTAGCGAAGAAGAGTGTTCAGTCCTGAGAAGAACCAAGCTATACAGAAAGAAGTAGAGAAGCTACAAAAAGACTTTTTTATTGAGGATGTCAAATATCCTGATTGGCTAGCAAATGTGGTGATGGTAAAGAAAAATAATAACAAGTGGAGGATGTATGTAGACTTCACTGATCTTAATAAAGCATGCCCAAAGGATCATTTTCCTTTGCCCCGAATCGATCAACTGGTGGATGCTACCTCGGGGCATGAGTTATTGAGTTTTATGGATGCTTATTCTGGTTATAACCAGATTAAGATGAAACCTGAAGATAGGGAAAGTACGTCTTTTATCACCCCAAGGGGAACTTATTGCTATAATGTTATGCCTTTTGGACTTAAAAATGCAGGTGCAACATATCATCGGCTAATGAATAAGGTGTTTGCAGAACAAATCAGTCATAACATGGAGGTTTATGTTGATGATATGCTGACGAAGAGCAAGAAAGCTGCTGATCATCTAATTGACCTAGGTCAGACCTTTGATCAATTAGAGAAATATCAAATGAAGTTGAATCCCACCAAATTCATATTCGGAGTACGAGAAGGCATGTTTCTCGGATATATTGTTAACCAACGAGGTATCGAGGCAAACCCTAAAAATACCAAAGCCCTATTGGAGCTGCGATCTCCAACTATGAAGAAGGAAGTGCAAAGTCTTACAGGGCGAGTCGCAGCGCTCAACAAATTTGTGTCACGAGCAAAAGACAGATGTCTCCCATTCTTCAAAACACTCTGAAAAACTTTTGAGTGGAATGATGAATGCGAGGAGGCCTTTTAAGAATTGAAGAAATATCTAGGGACACCTCCATTGTTATCTAGACCAGTGATGGGAGAAAGATTATACTTGTATCTGGCAATTTCTGAGAATGCAGTTAGTTCGACATTGATAAGAGTGGAAGACGGAGTCCAAAAACCAGTCTATTACACCAGCAAAGCTTTTCGAGGAGCAAAGATCAGATATCCAAGGTTGGAAAAGTTGGCACTGGCACTAATCGAAGCGATCAGAAGGATGAGACCATACTTCCAACCCATACTATAGTGGTGTATACTGATATGCCATTGAGACAGGCTTTGCATAAATCGGAGAAATCAGGAAGAATAATGTACTGGGCAGTAGAACTTGGTGAATATGATATAGTTTACGAGCCTAGATCGTCACTCAAGGGACAGACAGTAGCTGATTTTATTGCGGAGTTTACTCATTCTGATACCCCCAAAGAACAGGAGTTTAATACAGACCAACTCATGGATGTTGCGGGATCACCAAATTTAACTACCAACCAACTTCCAGTCGTGGACGATCAAGAGAGGATAATCAATGAGCAGCGAGAAGAGCTGGGGAAAGACCAAAGGAAGCTTCAAATATTCCACCGAGGAACTATGTTTGACCAGGAATTTGATAATGAAGTACCCGTATTGAATCTGTATGTGGATGGCTCTTCGTGCACTACAGGCAGTGGAGCATGAATTATTTTAAACAGTCCGGATGAAATTGATATGGAGTATGCTCTGTGCTTTCAATTTAAGGCTTCTAATAATGAGGCCAAATATGAAGCTATGATCGTGGGTCTAAGTATGGCCAAAACCATGAAGGCAGAATAGGTCGTTGTATCTAGTGATTCCCAGTTAATCGTAAATTAAATTCAGGGGCTGTATGCAGCAAAAGGAGAGTTAATGATCAAGTATCATGCAAAAGCAATAGAGGTTGTATCGAGTTTTACTGCAGTTCAGTTGATTAGAATATCGAGATTGGAGAATGAAAGAGCAGACGCCCTAGATCGATTAGCATCAGCCACACGTACCGAGCTACGAAGAACAATCCCAATAGAAATAATGGCTGGTCGGAGCATAGACGAAGATTTAATGATGAACTTCATTGCCCTCGACTTGGGACCATCGTGGATGGACCCCATCAGGGCCTATATTGAAGGAAGGGGATTATGTGCTGAAGAAAATGATCCAAACGCTTAACAAATTGGAATCCAACTAGTACGGACCCTACAGAGTAACAGAAGTTGTTCGTCCAGGGACATACAGAATTGAAACTTTGGAAGGAGAAGAATTCAAGAATGCATGGAATGCAGAGCATCTGCGCAAGTATTATCGGTAATTGAAATTCCTATGTAATGCAGTTTCTTCAATATGAATAAAGTGATATTTCACCCATTTTCTTTCTTTGTTAATTTTTTTTTGGAATATTAGTGCTACACACTACACAAATCCAAATTCAGAGCAATATACCACTAACCACCAACTCCGGTTGGTCGATAATTCAATTACCACCAACTCCGGTTGGTCGGGAACTCTATACCACCAACTTCGGTTGGTTAGAAATTCAATTACCACCAACTTCGGTTGGTCAGGAACTCTATACTACCAACTCTGGTTGGTCGGTAATTCAATTACCACCAACTCCGGTTGGTCGGGAACTCTATACCACCAACTCCAGTTGGTCGGCAATTTAATTACCACCAACTCCGGTTGGTCAGGAACTTAATACCACCAACTCCGGTTGGTCGGCAATTCAATTACCACCAACTCCGATTGGTCGGGAACTTAATACCACCAACTCCGGTTGGTCGGCAATTCAATTACCACCAATTTCGGTTGGTCGGGAACTTAATACTACCAACTCCAACTGGTCGGCAATTTAATTACCACCAACTCCGGTTGGTTGGGAACTCAATACAACAAACCCCAGTTGGTTGGTACCAAACTAGGCAAGAAGCTGGACGACCTCCCGGGGCATCCAGTGTCTAGGCAACAAAGTAATGCATACGAGATTTCTACAACTAAGCAGGAACATGGGATGCAAATCATTCCATTGCTTAGGCCCAAAGAGTGACAAGTCACTATAATCAAACAAAAAATGGGATAAGTATAGTATATACATATATTTACCAACCAGCAAGCAAAGATATTCTACAAATTATTGCGAAGAAAATGAAATGGCAAAAGACAAACTTGTTCTTCATTAAAGCAAAGCAGAGTACACAAGATATGAAGTCTAATTCATTACATAAAATATCGTATTCTATTGGTTTCTTTCCCTATGCTTTTGACATAGGTTCTACCCCAGATGGAGGATCATCTAAGGAATAAGGGGAATTTATAAAGTTTCAATCTCGCAGCATTCTAACATTCATTAAGGATGGTCGCTCGAGCAAGTGTTCTGGATGAGCTATTTCAAAGTTTGCATGAAGACTGTAATCACCGAGATACTTGGAAATCAGGCATCGAGGAATTGAGCGAGCAGGAATCCAACTAATATCAAACTTAAAAGGTGGCACGGGCAAATCGAGCACTCCAGGATCATAATAATCCCATAAGTAGTGTCCTTGCTCCAATTTTAGCACACACATAGCATTCAACCATCCCTGCTTGTACCCCTCATTATTCAACTGCTGTATCCTAGAATCAAGATGGTACAGAGCTTCATTATAACCCCCTTTGTGAGGAGGCACCCCTTCTTCCTTCAAGGGCATGAGATGCAGCCAGTTAGGTCCCTCTTGTCTTCTGCACCGGTTCCTGATTCAATTGCCCAACAAAGAAAGGGCTATGCGCAATGGCTCGCAAGACAGTCAGAATCAGAAAGAGAGGTATGTCTTATTTTAAAAGAACTGTTATCTCAAAGGGTTTATGCCGCTAAACAGCTCTTAGTCCGCACTTCTCTCGTACATTCTAAGACCATGCCAACCATCCAAAATTCTCTGGGTTTTTTGTGAAACTGATAAGTTAACCTCTCCATTTTCTCGTGGAGTTTCTTCACAAGAATTTCTTTACTTTCGAGAATAGAATTCTGATTAGAGAGTTGCTCGGTAAAGTTCAGAATCTTCTTAGACATTTATGCCAAGGCTTGGTTCTTCGCCATCAACTGAACGACTTGATTCTCTAAAGCCGATTGAGTTCTCGCTTCTTCAATGGTGACCTGACTAGCCCTTGCTCGTCCACAAGAAGATCTTGCTCTACCACGGGTAGATGTGGAGGGTCCAACTCATTTTAAAGTCTCTAACTCATCCCTTAAGTTAGCATTTTCTACTTCCAAAAATGAAAAACCTGTGACACCCCGACTAATTAAATACCGGGTAGCTACTCCTTTATTCAAATCAATACAAAATGTCAAGTTGGTTCAGTTCATAGCATCACTGTCAAAAAGCATTTTAACAATTTCTTGCCACCTAATATTTAAAAAGTGAGCTGTTAATTTTAATTAAATTAGATTAGCATACAACCAATTTAAATTAAGAAATGCTAATAGCACAACCACATCACAGTCACAACAGAATAATCAATGGAATAAAATGAATATGGAGGAATACTCCTCAGAATAATCTGAATACTGAATAAAACCGAATATAAAGTCTGAATCACTAATTAATTAATCCAAAACTGAAATAAAACTAAATAAATAAACTGTTTCTAAGAGAAAAGGGGCGACATGCCCTACAGATAAATAAGTCTGAAATGGAATTAAGGTAAAAACTGGAGGCGTCTATAATCAAGGTCCTGTAACTTCCACAGTAGCTACAACACGTCACTGTAATGGAACTTCTAAGCTTGGTGTCCTTGTGGCTGGGCACCTACAAGGTTTTTACAAAAAAATAGATTTAAAAGCAAACGGGTCAGAGCCCGATTGTGAAAACAGTTTAAAATATAGAAAGTGTTTAATGTCATTAAACATTGAATATAAAATACATGATAGTGCATTATCTCATGTGAGTTCCTCACCTCTCAACTAATTGTGGACGCCTATCGTACCCGTACCCGTTCTAGTTATTCCACTATCTAACTAGTCCAATCCATAACCCGACTTTACTTTTCCGTTTAGAATTCAATTCCCGATATCTTAATATAAGCTAAGAGTCTTACTGTGTGTTTCTCAGAACTAGTTATAATAATTACTAAGAAGTTCCCATTTTTAACTCTACAAAAATGATACAAATTATTCACACTTACACTTATATAAGCAGTCCATTTCAATTATCAGTATTTAACCTCATCGTAAATATACAATAATGGCACCCCTAGGCTAAGCTGCGATGCACACATACTCTGCTATCAAGTCCCGGTACATCACGTACATAAGGACCACGTATTCCGAATCTCTCAGGAACCGTTACGATAAGTAACAATCACACATAATGGAGGCGGACATAGTTCACATCCCATGGGTCATGCACATACCTATGATCCCATGGTCAACAGACTTATTAACTCACCAATAAGTCATTCTCTGACCTATGTTCTTGAGGTACCAATCTAAATCCCCCCTGTAGGCACACAAAGATTAGATGACCCTGATCGAAAGCCGACCTCCCGTGATAGCAAGTATGGTAGGTATGTTATACGCATATAAGTCCATCTACCAAACATTCACACATCTTAGATAACTTATAATAATAATAGAGGTATATTTTAAATTGATATACCATCATTCAATTTTTGTACATTTACAAGTTTTCGGATAATATACAATATAGACTGCCGACACTTCTCATGTCGTAGCTCCAAGTACTTTAAACCTAACTCATAAGGTTACTAAGTCTTTTATATACTTATCCAAATTTAATCGTAATTATACTCCGATCACACAAACATACCTACTGGTCTTCCTCAAGTTTAAGTATTCATAAGTTCCCAACATTAATTCTCTAGGGACGAAATTATTAAACTTCAACCAAAATAATACTCATAAACAAACCTATGTGAAGTTCGAAACAAAAATCGGCCGTAAAAGGTCATTCTGTCAACTCGTTAGAAATCTCGTTCGAACGAGGTAGTTCGAACGAATGTAGTTTGAACGAAGGGCTTCGAATGAACTCGTTAGAAGGGACACTGGAATCTCGTTAGAAGCTCGTTCGAACGAGCTCGTTCGAATGACCTGGGTTGGTCTTCTAACGAGATTGTAGAAAACGCCCAGAATTTTCCCAACTTCGTTTTTCACCAAATTCCTTTCTCCAAATCCATCCTAAGTTCATACTAATTACGTTCTTGTGTTGCTAACCTACTCCAGGTCACCCTAATTCATTTCTTAACATATTTTTGGGGTCAAATCTTATTAATCAACATGTAATCACCACAAATTCCCAAATCTTGCCCCAAACCCTATGAACATGAACACAAAATTTTATTTCACTTAAATACTCATCATTAATCTGTTTTTTTAAATAATCATAGTTAAGTTTTTGGGTACTAATTTCATCCATAAACATTCTACATGCATTGCCTATCCAAACTTATGAGTTCCATGACAAATACATTGGGTTTTCATCCAAACTTTCAAAGCATATAAAGTTTCTACACTAAACATGGAGGAAATATTCATTGAAACTAATAACATCAAATCACTTGCCTTAGGTTTGTTCTTCAGATCTGTTTTCGGTGATTATAGGGTGATTCTCTCCTCTTTCTGGTCACAATTTCTTCCAACATGATGGTGATGGGAGATGGTTTTGTTTGGAACCTCCTTTAACCTCTCTCTAACTTCTCTAAAAAAAACCCGTAGCCCACTCTTTTGTTTTTGGATGGTAATGGCCTTAGTGGCCTCTCTAATAATATCTAATTTAACTCTAAAATTCGTGGGTTTTAATTCCTAAATTTTTAAAATTACCAAAATACCCTTCTGGGTTGCCGGTTTGGCCTAAAAATGACTCGAGACCCAAACTAACCCCCCAGCTAGTGTTTTCTGACTATCTCGGCCCTTCCGGACACGTTGGCGCACTCAAAATGACCATTCGATTGATAAAAATATAATTTACTTTTTAATCTAATTAAATTCATTCCTGACACGACTGATAAACGCATCTCAACTAAATTTCTCAAATTGTCGTATTTCTGCCTCGCGACAAATTTAATATTTTAAATACTCATATGTTACCATATATTCTCAGTAATATTTTATTTTAACATCATACTTAAATACCAACTCACATCTCGCGAGTATTTAATTCCGGATTAATTTCCAAATAAATTCTCATTTAATTAAATTAATCCATTAAATACAAATCAATAAAATTACGGGGTATTACAAAACCTTCATCATTAATGGGGACCAAGGCTCCAGAGGAAGAGGCAGCAGATTTGAGTTGTTTTATTTCCTCCTGCAAAGCAATGTTCTCCTGCTCCAACAACTTGGCGATATGCCTATGCACTTCAATTTCAAGCTTCAAAACACTCTCATTCTTCTCATGAGCAGAGATGAATTTATCATACCCTTTGTCAGCACTTAATTGTTGATATTTTTTCTCGTATCCTTGATGCAAAAGGTTAGTGAATTCTTTATATTATTGTTGAAGTTCCTCGATCCTTGAAGATCTTCAATCATTTCGTAGTAGGCCACATTGTTGGCCACAACACGATCAAGTAAGCACTTCAAGTATTAGTAAGCTTCAATTGCTCGGTCAGAAGCACCTCATCCGAGGATGTCAATTATCTGGGCCTCATTAAGATCTGCATGACCAGCTTTAAAATAGTCATTGAATTTCTTCATCAATTCTGTATCATGAGCTGATAAGAGCTCCATCCTGGCCATAAACTAGCAAAGGGAAGAAATAAAAAGAATCAATAATGATGCAGACAGAGCGAGTAAAAGAGAAATTCAATACGAACAACCAAAGTTCAAATTTTTATTCATCATAAGAGGAGATACATAGTTCAAGGTTACATTCAAGGAAATAACAAAATAAAAAACCCTAACAACTTACACCTTCTCCTTGTTTCTTACAACTTCCTCAGAAGGTTTGGAGGAAGGGGTTGGTTGTTCGAAAAGTAAGGGTAGCTGCTTGGCAGAAGTGCTGGGTGGTTGGATTTGCTTGGAAGGTTGAACAACAGAAACAGTAGGGACCTGATCTCCAATCATCATAGAAGATTCATCTAAAGCTTCTTCTTCTTCTTCTTCTTCTTCTTCTTCTTCTTCTTCTTCTTCTTCTTCTTCTTCTTCTTCTTCTTCTTCTTCTTCTTCTTCTTATCCAGGAGAGGAAGGAGGGCCATGAGTGTGCTTTTGGAACAACTCGAAATTATCAGCAGCCTTCATCTCCTTCAAGGCTGCTACCCATCCATCCCTAAAATATTTGACACCTGCATACTCCATTTAAGAAGACATGATAGCCAGACCCTTGTTCCAGCCCTTGTCCCAACCAGCACTGAATGATTTTTTAACAGCAGCTTTCCTTTTTACTTTCTCAGAGGAAGTCCTTTCTCTCAAAAGCTCCTCGGCAGACTTATGTTTTTCTTCTGCCTCTATCTTATATTGCTCGGCAGATTTAAGTTTGACCTCAAGCTCGTTATTATGTTGTTCAACCTCCTTCAATTTCTTCTCCAACTCTTTGGAGGCAGTCGTAGCTTGATCTCGGTTTGCTTTAATAGACTGGAGTTGCTTCTCCCAAGCATCTTTGTCCTCCTCGTACTTCTGACGAGGATCCTTCAAATATTGGGTTAGCCCATCAAAAGCTTCCTCTACTCTTCCTGAGGAGCTTGAAGCCCTGATAGCTTCATCCTTCTTCAAAATACTGTTGAAACACATCACAAGCTGAAAAAAGAAAGAACTTTAAGTCAATACATGAACATAGTAAAATAAAGGGGTTAAGCTAAAGATACTTACTTAAGTAATGTGTTGAGCATCCAGTGTAGTAAGTTTCTCACGAGAAAAGGTTTCTTAAACACCTGGGGATTCTCGAACAGTCCAGGATCTTACCAAGCTCACAGCAGAGCTCGGAGCAACAAGAGTTGGAACACTACCTTCAACAGTTGAAGGTTGAGAGATAAGTCCAACAGGTCTCTCAGAAGAACTTCTTTTTAATCTCCTCAGAGGAGTAGGAGAATTTTCAATTAAAGATATTGTCTCTAGTGGAGAGGAAAAATAGTCTTACTCGGAGGCACAGGGGGCTTCTCGCCAGCTTCCTTGGCAGCAGTAAGAGGGGGTACATTTATAGCCTTCGTCCCTTCTTCTGGGACACCCTGTTTACTTTTCTTTGCCTCCACAGTAGCAGAGACAGACTTATCAAAAAAGGCAGGAGCTCTTCTCTTTTTCATCAGATCAGTGATGGGAATGCTAAAGTCAGAAGAAGAACCTTCCACACTGGTTTCGGAGGTTGGTACTTGGTCAAGATCAACCACCACAGGACGAGGATGAGGAGTAAAAGACGAAGTGTAGCTTCTATATTACAGTAAATAAGAAGCAGATCTAAGGTGCTCCTCAGCAACAGATTGATGCAAGCCCCAGATAAGTTTTAAATGCTTTATATTAACCTTGATTTATTTTGGAGGGTTCCTTTTACGGTCAACTGTAATAAACAAAAATCAAATGTCAGTGATGCATTTTATCAAATACAAAGAAAAAAAGATTTCAAAAATAAAAACAACCTATCCCATTGCCATAAAGTGGACACCTGGGACCTTGGTATACATCATCTCCATTTAATGGAGGGTGTTACCAATTTTTCATCACAACCCCATGATCAAAATAATCCATGTTAGCATCGGGAAGGTTGACAACTAACGCTCTATTCAAAAACCTAGTTTTCAAATAGAAAGTACTGTCACTGGTAACCCATCTGTAGCAATACATAATCTTCGGAATCCCTAAACGAGTTCCATGAAGTTGATTCAACCTATGTACGCTATTAACTATCCTCCATGTATTTGGAGCTACTCTTGCAGGTAAAACATCGAAATATTGGCAAAACTACAAACAAAGGGGATTTGGCGGGAAAGAAAACCCACATTCGGCTACAAAAAGACTTGGGAACCAATGTCCCTCAGCCAAAGAAAAATAATCAGAAGGACCAGAAATTTCTTCCAAGATAACCCACGAAGGGATAGAAAACTCAGATCAAAATTTGTCTAACGATTCAACAAGATAAATCACGGTGAACAAAGAAAATAAAAAAGAAGGAAGAAAATCTTATAGAGGAAATATAGATCAGTTATCAATAAACGATGGAAAGAATGAAGGCACAAGATATATAGAAGCTGAAGAGTTCAAAGATAAAAATTTGAAAAAGTGAAAGACGATAGGATTTCTGTCACACTTAAATACTTTACCTCAGGAATAGAGAAAAGTAATGATTACAAGGAAAGATGTTTGCGTTACCGGTGGCTAAAAGAAGAAAAGGGCACAAATATCGAAGCGATTGTGAAAATTCAAAATATTTATGAAGCTTGATATTATGCGCTCAAAAAGGAATTATGTATAATAAAAACTTTCCCGAAATTCATGAAGAACAGTAATCTAAGCAGTTGGCAAGCAAAATGTTCCTCACTCTCTTTCAACCTCAACTGTGAAACATTGGGGGCTTCTGTTGATACCAAATTTAGTCTGCTGACGTAGACCAATCACTTGAAGACACGTGTCAACCCACATGGAAAATACCAATATTCTAGACAAGCAACTTAAGCGTACCGAGCAACTCTGGCACCCCGAGCAACTTAAGCGTACCGAGCAACTTAAGCGGTCCGAGCAACTTAGCGTGCAGAGCATCTAAATCAAGAGAATCAAAAGACATCTACGCATTAAATGCGCATTATTATCGTACAGATGTATATGTCTACTAGATAAAAGTGCATTATCCTTTCACATGTACAACCTCGAGGCTATAAATACATTGTAACCTCCTCATAAGAAGAGGACTCTGGATTTCTTGGTAAACTAATTATCGAGATTCAAATAAACAGACATCAATACAAAATAGTGGACGTAGGCCATTCTCACAAGGCTGAACCAGTTTAAAAATTCTTTGTCTTATTTATTTATTTATCTGTGATTGATTAATTAGAGATAATCTAATTTTTTACATCAACAGTGAGTTTAATCCTATTTCATTTGAGTTTATCGAGTGGGAATCTCTATATGATTTATGAGGAGTATGTTTTGGAGACTTTTAGGAAGTTTTCCCTTATAATAAATTGTTGGGGTCCTATGGACTTATTTCGAGAGAATATCCTTAACGTAAATAGAATTGAAAGATGATTCATACAAATAGAAGTGAGGTGTGAATTCCAAGTGAGAAATAGTATAGTGTATACTAAGTGGGGAAGTTATGTGAGATATTGACGAATAGTATATCAAGAGTAAAATATACTAATAAATGATATTATTTCATTTACGCCTAAGAGTGCAATAAGAGTATGTAAATAATGTAATATATATACCTTGTTTGATGATATACATTTATATGATGTGATGATGTATGTATATCTTGTGTGAATGATATATATATATATATATATGTGAGAAGCATAACCCCTTTATGCTATCATGGAAAGTTGCGCGATGTGGTTGAGGCCCCTGGCTTGAGGAGCAGGGCGCATATAGTCCCCAGGTCATAGCGTCCATTTATTATTGTGTGATTTTTATTAGGGGTGAGACGTGGTGGGTATGTTTCGTCTCATTTTCGGGGAGGAACTGTGACCGCTTCCCATACGTTGTGATATGGTTTTTGCCAAGGCGGTGTGAGATTTCGACCGTTGGTACCCAGGATGATATGTGAGTGATTCCCTGGTAGATGATAGCATTGAGAACCTGCATCCTCGAGTTATAGCTCATTGGGATGGTTATTATTATACTTGTGTGAATAGTATATTAATTGTATATGATTCTGTGATATCATATTTGTCTCTAGAGTAAAGAGACATAAGAAGATTGCTTGAATCTCATTCCGAGAGATTTTAACCGGACTTAAATTGTGATGAATCAATTATGAGAAAATGAAGAGTAGTTAATTATATGAGTATATATAGTACTTTGGGTATCAAGGGCATAATGGACCTCAACGACCAACATTGTCAAGGAGTTGTGTATCGGGGGGGGGGGGGAGATCCTTATTTGGATTTCGCTTGCGAGGCGTCCCACGCACAAAACGCAGTGCAATGTTGGGAGTGAGGATAAGTTACTCCTTAGTTCTCATATTATATATTAGTATATCTCGACGATCGACAGTGCCAAAGAGTAGTGTATCGGGGGGGTTCCTTGTTTGGATTTCCCTTGCGAGACGTCCCACGCATGAAACGCCGTGAACTGTTGAGAATTGAGAATAATAAATTAATTAGTAATAAGAATTTGGGTTATATGCCCCATGCATTGAGGACATAATGAATCTTGATGATCAATACTGTCCAAGGAGTAGTGTATCGGGGGGGTTCCTTGTTTGGATTTCGCTTGTGAGACGTCCCACGCACGAAACACAGTGCAATATTGAGAATTGGGAGAAGTTTAGTCCTTAACACTCAGATGCTAATAACTCTCTCACACACACACACACACACACACACACACACACACACACACACATATATATATATATATATATATATATATATTTATCAATAACTAGAGTATGAGAAATTCTAGTAAAATAGAATGTTTATGTGTTTATGTATATCTTATATGTTAGAAAGTGGGCAATTATTTTGGAGATCATGTGCATACGTTTAGTTGCGCGCTTTAGTTGAGAGGTGAGTTGAATTTTATGGAGAGTGCGACTCCACTTTAATCATGTTATAATGCATTTATAATTATTATGCATTTTAATGCACTTTATATAAATGTTTTCACATCTCGGGATCTGACCCGTTTATATTTTCTCATGCTATGTATATATATTGTATTATTCTAGGTGTTCCTCCGTAAGGACGCCATTGATGTTATCCATCCAGTGTATTCGTGGAGCTGTGGCAGTAGCGGACTGTTACGGTATTTTGTTATAGTCGATTCCTATCTTTTGTGTATCTAGATTATGATTCAGTTTGTATATCGGGTTTATACCCAAGTGTTGTAGCGTAGCACTTTTATATTTTCTTTCTCAGTTTATTGTATTGTTTGTGACCCGACAGCATATTCGGGTATTTTATTTTGTACATTATGTTGTACTCTTTTATTAGTCTCCTTTATATCATTTGAGCATGTGTGTGTCTCTTATCATATACTTTTGTTATGTCGTTGGTTAGTTGTTGCATGGTTTGTTTTAGTTTGTAAATAAAATGTTTTAAATTTTTTGGACCTCTTTTTGTAGTATTGGGTAGTTAGCCGTTTTTATTTTAGAATCATACATAGATGCTGAGGATGATCCACTTGAGATTCCTGATTATTTTAGTATAGGACTGGCCACCCATTATTATCTTGAGCGGGGTGTCACATACCCAAAACATATTTCCTCTGAATTTGTCTTCTCTTCAAGGCCTGGCTATAAGCCTCAAATCAATTTCCTTCACCTTGCCTCACCCACATACTTGAGGTGAGAGAAACATTTATAGTGCTTTTCCACAGGATATCTACTCTTCATTAGCCCCTAATCATCACATGACTCTCAACTAATTTATCATCAAAACCAACATCCTAGCATATAATAACATCTACTCGTCGAAGCTCCATCTAAACATATAATAATTGGCGAGCTCAACCCGTATCCAGGTGAGATATCGCAAAAACAACCAGTTCCACCCTAGAACCGCGGATACGATAGTCTTGCAATCATTAGCATGTTATTGCTCCGACCATTCAAAAACATATTATGCAATCATTACTCATATAATTTATATACTATCGGCACCCCACATAAAATTTATGGCGCTGGCATACTCTGCTATCAAGTCCCTGCATCTCTCGTACTAAGGGAAATACTAGTCCAGAATCACTCTAGATTTGTATTAACATAATACACACAAAATAGAGGTGAAGCATAGTTCCAAGTCACTAAGAGGTCAGCACATGCCCCTCACATCTCTTAGGACAGTCTGACTATCATTCTCAGATAGCCTATACCAAGGAATTCTATGTTCTAGGGTATAAGTCAATATCCCCCATAAAGGTCACATCGAGATAAGACTGTCCCGACGTGACAGCCTCCGTGATAGCAAGTAGCGCAGGTATGATTATTCACAAATAGAATATTTAGTATAAGCATACAGTCGCACGACCATATATATAAATATTCACATTTTCCAATTAAGTTCGCCCACGACCCATAATAATATTTTTAACTGTACTTAATACAATATCACCCAATTATTACGCATAAAGGATTCATCTCTTTTATTCTCAATTATAATAATTTCATAATTACTTCATATACCCTCTATAATATTACCAATACTTCCACAAAGCTAGAATTACACACACGAATCCAGGGTTAACAAAATACCGCGACTGTATCTAGCCACACAAAATATACCTCCTTCATCCGAGGCGAAACTCATAACAACATTCTTGCCAATTACCCTAGCTGCTCCAAATGGTTCCTGAACACAGTACACTTGTCTTAATCGAGCCAAAAACTACTTTGTTCACTGTCGGCCCCTGATCGATCCTCATGTGAATAATTCAAGAACTGCATTCTCTTTTTTTTGATAAATCAAAGGAACTCGCGGTTAAAACAGTCCGTAAGATTCCTTGATGAGCAAAACATTTTGCTCCCTCAAATATGGTGACCATCGTTCCCACCATTTCGACATTGTTCCAACGAGTGAAAAGTTTTCCTCAAATTTTCACATCTCGGCATTTCCATACCCTACTTTAAGCCAAAGATTTTGAGCCTTCTACTTCCACTGAATAAAGCTACACTTCCTTCGTGTAACTTAAATTTCAACGAATGGTCCTTATCAAAGACCCTTTCAAACTTTTTCCCAATTTAACTTCACTAGGTAATTTAAGTTTAGCACCACTCTCTACTACAGCGGTACTTGGATAAATATAACTACTATACTTTAGTAGTCATTGTAAAAATCCACAAAAATGCCATGAAGGGAGTGAACTTTACTGTAGTCCTCGTCCCCAGCTTCAACTTACAGCTATAACTAAGCCCTGTCTCCTGCTACCCTTATAACGGCCTTCCCTGGTCTCCCTTCATCAATCAACACCCGAATCTCAAACGAGCGTGCAAAAGATTTACTATAATATTATATAATAGTAGGAGAACAAAATCTCACAAGAGGAATCAACAATCCTAATCATAAGGCTCTATATCAAATAGAAAGAAAAGCTGAAAGCGTAGTACGTCTGCACAGATTCCTAAGGACACTAGAACCAGATGCTCTGATACCATCTGTGACACTCCGCCTAATAAAATACCGGGTGATCAATCCTATACCAAATTAAAATATGAGTCTCATATGGTTCATTCTCAGCATCACTGTTGAAAACCAATTTAATTACTAATAACCTATTAGGCTGGCGTCAAAATTTTAATTAACTAATCTTTTTAACCAAACCATTCAAATAAATAGATCCCAACAGTTTATATGCAACAACTGAAATGAAATAAAATAACAGAACACTCGGTACAATATAATACAACCAAATTGAATGTCGCACTAAAAGACAATAAAAGAATAATTAAGTACAGTTGGGCTATCAGCCTGAATGTTTCTACAATACCTCCTCTCTTGATCTCAATGATAGAAGTGTCTACAATAAACCTTCTTGCATCCATAGCGGCTGTAGCAAACTTCGGACTTGAAGGAATCATCATCCAGGCGTCCTTGTGTCTGGAGGTCTAATATATATATATATATATATATATATATATATATAGCAAGAGAGGAAAATAAAAAAACGTGTCAGAGCCCAAGTTTTGAAAATGTTTTAGCAAGTGCTTAAAATCCATATTTTAAAATATGATATCTCTCATATTTAAATTGGTATCGCACTCTCATGAGATACCCATCACCCCTCTTCTAATAGTGCACAACTATCTCATACCTTTTAAACAATCTAGTTAAGCTACTCTGTCTAACTAATTCATTTCACCCATCTTCTAAAAGTCCTCATAAACCCAAGTATTAAGGACTAAACTTCTCTCCATTCCCAACTGTGATAACCCACTCACCAAAATAAGGGGTGGCCAGCCCAATACTTCAATATAACGGAATAATAGATGAAATCATTCGCAATATCACAACAAAATATAGAGTATCCAGGATAACCACCCAAAATTTTAGAAAATGGGTTGCCAAAAATTTTGTTTTAAAGATAAAGAAAGAATTTAAACAAACCAAAACCTGAAAAGATAGGGGAAACCTCTGTGACGTATATATATTACTATAATAACAAGTGACAAATAAGAGGACCAAATATGTTATCGGTCCGCTGATACATACAACATTGTTAAACAATTTCAATAAATTTATATAATACATTACATTAAATAATTACAAAAGCGCGGGCCTTTCGCCCGAGTAAAAAGACCCGATCTTAACTAGAATGCAAAAATGAAAACGTCTATACCAAATGTATCCCGTAATACCCGCAATGCATCACGGCTCGTCGAGGACATCGGAATAGGAATTCAAATCAGGCACCCTTGCAGCGGAGTACCTGAGCGGAGATAAGGTGCATATGCAACAAGAAATGTAAACGGGTCAGGGCCCGGTTCTATATGATTACCAGATGAATAAAGAGTATGACAGTTATGAATGATGAATCATGTTGAGAGATATAACTATCTAGCTACACAATTTAAAACATAACTGAGCAGGAAGATAAAACAAATAACATTAATCTGAAAACTTATCATGGGTACCAATTATCTCATATATCTTTTTCCTTATCAGGAAACATATGAAAAAATCACAATGTTATGCTCTTTAGCATTTTTATCTCACTTTTACATTTTGTAAAAATCCTTTCCTTACCAGGAAAATAATCATTTTCAAATGCTCTTTGTGGCATTTATATGTGCTCTTTGTGGCACTTCATCATGCTCTTTATGGCATATCAAATACATCAAGTCCCACTTGATTATGAACTGTTATATTTATATACATATAACGAATTCTAAGACCGCCCGTCCGGGTTTCCCCACTGTGCGCGCCCCTAAATGACCATCATCGTCCAGGGCCTATCATAAGACAACCTGGGCACCTATATCGTAAGACGTCGGGAAGCAGCCATGTGCCTGCGGGATAGTCAAGACCACACTCGGAATCTCCTACCCATCGCAGAAAAATATACAACAATAAGCGCTCACATGGCCTATGGACTATATCCACCCTGCATTAATTTGTCAGGGGGCATCACCTCGCGCGCGAACTTCCCTTATGATGTCATTTAGAGAGGTGTGTTTAAACCATTTTATTTATCATTTTCAAAATTAAGTAAATTATCATTTACCAGTTTCATGATTAAGTAAATTATCATTTACAAAAATCAATACCATTTCCATTTCATTTCATTTCCATGTATATGTTTCATTTTATCCGAAACCATTACCATTTACTTTTTGTAAATAATATAACTTATTATCCGGAGCCATATGATAAATTATATCGTTACTACAACCTCAAAGGAGTAAGTAAACTCCTAATTTCCTCCCAAACATTGTAGGGTATTATTTTAAAGCCCCAATATTATCATACCTCGAAGGGATCAATGAACTTCCAATTTATTCTCCCAACATACTTTTATGGTGTTATTATAACCCATCAGGGCTAATATAGCTCGAATGAGCTCCTAAAGTCTCCCGAACATAATATTATAACTCTTACTTTTATAGTAATTGACTAGAAGAAAGGATTCCCTAACATCAATAGGCATAACCCCAAAAAAGTCCCCACATAACCCATTCCTAGTGTACGGAAAGCAACTGGCTCAATTACAAATCTTAACACTTAGTTTACTTCATTAAAGAAGGTTCCTAGGCCCTAGACTTAAAGAAAATGAATTGGAATTAAACTAAGAAAATTACTCAAAGTGTAGGGCTTCCGAATCGATTCGGCCTAGCCGAATCAATTTGGGCACAGGAAAGAGAATCGATTCGGACCATCCGAATCGATTCGGTCAAGAAAACATGACTTTCTGCATAATTTCCGAATCGACTCGGACCATCCGAATCGGTTCGGTTGACCCAGACCTGGAAACTGTCTCAAGGAGAATCGATTCGGCCAGGCCGAATCGATTCGGTTATGCAGGATTTCCTAGTCTTGTTCTAAGTGTTTTGAGCCCTAATTTTTCCCAACCTCAAATCTCTTCCATTTTTACACACCACCAACAATGTTTATCTACCCAAAATCATCCCAACATGATTACTAACTACTAAAATCCACAATTTCATCATCAAAACTAAGATTAAGGTTTAATTCCCACAATTTCCTCATTTAAACTATAAATGTAAATACACAACTAATCATACAATTTATACATCTTAAATCACATATTAGCAAGTAGAAAACTTGCCTTGATGTAGGAAATATCAGATTTCTTTGAATAGGAGCATCAATCCATCTTCAATCTTCATTTTTCTCTTCTTTCTCCTCTTTTCTCTTCTTCTTTCTCTCTCCTTTTCTCTCTATGTTTAAGACATAATTTAGGGAATTAGGGGATTTAGAAGACTAAATCGTGGCTTAAGTTAAAACTCCCAACTTAAGTGGTTAATGCCGCATTAAAATGACTCCCAAATACGCATTTAAGATAAAACCAGGTAAAAGTGCCCGAAACACCAAAAACACAATATGACACTTAATTCAACTGTCTCGCACCTTTCGAGACTAACTACACCCTCTAAACTGGCATCCGGAAATTTTATAAATTATTTTGAGTTTCAATCTTATTTAAACCAAAATGCCATTTAAAATACATGACACTAAAAATCATATCACATGAAGATATTTACCTACATAATCGGTAAATATACAACATCCCAGTAAATATTAACTTTTATCTCATTCAATTAATATTTACTCCAGTCCCCACATTTTATATAATTACCTTATGCGATAAAATTAGTATAAAATGAGCCTCCCAAAATCGAGGGTTGTTACATACTCCCCCCCTTACGAGGGAATTTTTCCCCCAAAATTCGGGCATACCCAATTCTCATAAAGGGTATACTACTCTAAACTAAGATTCTACCATTCTAAACGAACCCTTCGTTATCGCAACGTCCCAAATGAACCCGGACTAAGGTCGACCCCATCGATCTCAGTCTACTTCATTTGTGCTCGCGCATAGCACAAAGCATCACTCACTAACTATTGATTCTAGCTTCCTCCGGCGTAAGACGATGCCCACATGACTCGGCACAAATCGCCCAACCTCCAGAATCATGTTACATCTCCCCTCGGGGCACCCATACCAACTCTCAGTGGCTTAACCCCAACACTACTCACTTTCCCTCGCATTGACGTATCTCATCAAGGTGTATGGCTTAAAAGCCAAATCTTTAAAGAAATGTCCCGAGACCACTCCAAGTCCAAGGAACATATTACCCGTTGGTTCCATCCAACGAGTATGCGAATTACTCAACCGACCACGTTAGGCCACTCACGATACCAAGCCTTAGGAAATGATCCATAAGACCATTCCAAAAATCTAATGGTTGTACGGGAATCTCTGTCCATATAATTACCGCTCCCATCTACTATGCATACTAAGGCGCCCGTTCGAGATATGCCTTTCGGCATAAGTCAACTTCCTCCCATTCACCCTATCCACTTTAGGGTGGTAAAATATACTCCCTTTTAATACGGTTTCCATACCTTCATGGAAACTTTACCAAACCTCCAACACGAATATCTAGTCTAGGTCCACCCTTTTTTAATAGGCACCTCCCACGGTTCTACCATTCCTCCATCGAGAATGAGGCGTACTCTTCTACATGTAGTCCGTCCAAAATACAACAGTCTGGTCATACGATCAACCATTTTCTCAAATAGGATCATGACCAGAACGGTCCCGGAACTTAAATGCAAACGTCTATGAATATACCCTTCTTCACTTCACCGCTACTCCTCTTCATGCGAGTAGGTGAAATGGTCAATCATAGACCGTAATATTCTTACGCAAAGTCTCCCTAGTCATGTTCGCTTTATTTGGCTTCCTATGCCCTCACCAATTTTTCCGACGGGTTTTCTACTCGACGCACCTACTACCCCAATCCCATTCCCTTAGCGAATGAGAAAATATCCAATCACTAGTCCTTCTGAACTCCGAGCACCAACTCGATTTCTCCCACGACATATTGCAATAACTTGTTGCTTGCGAGAAAGACCAAATTTCCTGCCCAGGAAGTAGTGCCTTATCTATTTAAGGTGATCACTACCACGATGAATTTTAATTCAAGCATGGGATAATGCTTTCCACAAGTTTAAGCTTGTGAGATGCATAAATAATGGGTCTATGCTCCAGTATTATTACTCCCCAACCTGGCAGAAACTTATTCATTAAACCCACTCTCGACCTCACTATCATGGGCTCAGGAGTGAAGGTCAGCCCTTCCATTAACTCCCCATAAGTGAAGTCACCACGTGACACCACATGTAAGAAAGGCCTCATATCCTTTGGCCTAAACTACTAAACCTCTCGAGACCCCATAAATCTCGTTCCTAGGGATCAAATCCCTCATAGAGTTAACCCACGACTTATTTCGTGGTCAACTCCTTACCGCCTTCCTAAATTAACATCACAAACCCTAAAGACCTAACGTCCTAATAACCCTAATGTCTATCTACATATATACTATCTAAATCGTAGGCATCTAATACTAAATATATCCCTAGTGCCCAAGACCTTACTCAACTTCCGACATTCTCTCGGGTTCATGCGTGGGACGTCTCGCCGAAGCGAAATCCAAACAAGGAACTCTCCCGTTACACTACTACCTCGCATCGTCGGTCATTAAGATGTGACGGTCTAAGACACATAATCGAGACCGGTAAAGTTCTAACTTACAATTTTATTAACAAAATCCTACTTCTACGTCTTACCATAGTATCATTAAAGATTTTTAACTGACCAGGCATTCAATTTCTGTGAAGTCTTACAAATTCTATCCCATGACATATATACATCTTTTCAAATAGCCTTCTTATCAAGGCATAACCCGAAGTCTCAATTCGACTTAGTATCTCAGTCTCCCTCACATCGATTAGAGGAGAGAACTACATACAGTGCTTCTATCTCGCACTTTAATAGCCCTTAATCACTCTTCTACATGATTCTCGGCTAAACCTTCCAATCCAACTCTCCACAACAAAATAAATAAAAGAAAGAAAAAGAGTAGCGCCTCTCCACTCACAACATTGTTAAGTGTTCATGCGGAGGAGTGTCTCGCAAAGCGAAATCCAAACAAGGAACCCCTCCGACACATGCCTACTTAACTAGTTGGTCATGGAGATAAAGCGTAATAAGCATATAAACAAAGAAAACAAACAATCATACACTCACACAAGATAACTAAACAAATAACAAAAATCTCCTATCCACCTCGATCCACCTTTATAAAGTCTCAACCCGTATCCAGGAGAGAAATTATAAAATAACTAGTTCTATTTTGAACTAGAAGTGTGATAGCCTCGCAATTTTAGTGGCATGCTATCACTCCAAACTAACCAAAATATATTTACTCACATTCTATACATAAAATAAGAGAAAGGAAAAAAATGGCATCTCTCCACTCCCAACGTCGTTAAGGTTCACGCGTGGAGCGTCCCGCAAAAGCGGAATCCAAACAAGGAACCCCTCCTATGCATTACTACTTAACCTTGTTGGTCGTGGAGATAAGTTATAACATCCACATACAATGCAAAGAAGCAATAAAACACTCAAACCAAGTAACACATATGACACATATACATTTAAAATATCATCACTCGCTTCATAACGAGTGAAGAAAAGATAGAACTTCCATACCACGGAAGTCATATAATTACTCTTCTATAATCGCGTCAATACTACTACAAGCTCAATTTACACACCCGAATATACAGTAAACGCAATACTAAGCTATCTTATCCTAAGGAATACATCACCCACTAATAAGGTGGAATTCCCACCAACAGTTTGTGCCAAGCACTCCGGGTCAATACTAATGGTTCTCAGACTCCATATTTGAGTCTTATCCGAACCACTATTACTTCCATCAACTCTCCAACTAGGAAAATTCATCCTTGCCCTTGTCCTCCAATCAACAAAATTTAAAATGAGTGGTCCTACGCTCCACATCATAGCCATTATTCTGATTCTGGCTGACAACAATTATCCACGCAGTCCCTCTTACTTTGTCAGTAAAAGAGGACACACTCTCGGCCTCCTCTTACTCAGTTCAATGAAATCTCCCCAACCGGGTGTCCACCAAAAGGGTCTCATGATCATTACTCCATCAGAAGTATTAACGACACTTATTCTGGAGCCTATCATTTTAGGGTGCATGACCTCCCTAACCGTACAACACTTTATTCACTATCGGCCTTTAGCCGAGCATTGTGTGAACATTCGAGAATTCACCTTCTCCTCAGTCCAGTTATCCCAGAGAAATTCAAAATTGCAAGTGACCACCGGGATTCTCTATAGGCCAAACTTTCGGCACCCACTAATATAGTGACCACATTTTCACCACCTCAACACTTCTTCTACGGGTGAAGGATTTTCCTCCATCCTACTTCAGGGCGCTTCTCCTCTTCAATTTAACATCGCTTTAAATCTCAAGCTTAGTACCACTTTCTACTTCTCGCGGTACTAGGGAAAACTATATCAACTGTAATTAGTAGTCGTAGTAGCAAGACAAGGAAGTGCTACAAAAAGGGAGCGACCTCCAAAGCGGTCCTCATTCCCGACCACAATTTACAGTTCTCAAAAATCCTTCTGATGACGCCCTTCTTCAATCGACCTACTGTTCTCACACGAATGCGCAAAAGATTTTATAACTTCTACCTCATGGAAGAAGAACGAGACCTCACAAGAGAAATCAACGATCTTAATCCTGAGGCCCTATGTCAAATCAAAAACAACGCTGAAACTTAAAGCGTCCACACAGATTCCTAAGGACTCTAGAACCTGATGCTCTGATACCATCTGTGATAACCCGCTCACCAAAATAAGGGGTGGCCAGCCCAATACTTCAATATAACGGAATAATAGATGGAATCATTCGCAATATCACAACAAAATATAGAGTATCCAGGATAACCACCCAAAATTTCAGAAAATGGGTTGCCAAAAATTTTGTTTTAAAGATAAAGAAAGGATTTAAACAAACCAAAACCTGAAAAGATAGGGGAAACCTCTGTGACGTATATATATTACTATAATAACAAGTGACAAATAAGAGGACCAAATATGTTATCGGTCCGCTGATACATACAACATTGTTAAACAATTTCAATAAATTTATATAATACATTACATTAAACAATTACAAAAGCGCGGGCCTTTCGCCCGAGTAAAAAGACCCGATCTTAACTAGAATGCAAAAATGAAAACGTCTATACCAAATGTATCCCGTAATACCCGCAATGCATCACGGCTCGTCGAGGACATCGGAATAGGAATTCAAATCAGGCACCCTTGCAGCGGAGTACCTGAGCGGAGATAAGGTGCATATGCAACAAGAAATGTAAACGGGTCAGGGCCCGGTTCTATATGATTACCAGATGAATAAAGAGTATGACAGTTATGAATGATGAATCATGTTGAGAGATATAACTATCTAGCTACACAATTTAAAACATAACTGAGCAGGAAGATAAAACAAATAACATTAATCTGAAAACTTATCATGGGTACCAATTATCTCATATATCTTTTTCCTTATCAGGAAACATATGAAAAAATCACAATGTTATGCTCTTTAGCATTTTTATCTCACTTTTACATTTTGTAAAAATCCTTTCCTTACCAGGAAAATAATCATTTTCAAATGCTCTTTGTGGCATTTATATGTGCTCTTTGTGGCACTTCATCATGCTCTTTATGGCATATCAAATACATCAAGTCCCACTTGATTATGAACTGTTATATTTATATACATATAACGAATTCTAAGACCGCCCGTCCGGGTTTCCCCACTGTGCGCGCCCCTAAATGACCATCATCGTCCAGGGCCTATCATAAGACAACCTGGGCACCTATATCGCAAGACGTCGGGAAGCAGCCATGTGCCTGCGGGATAGTCAAGACCACACTCGGAATCTCCTACCCATCGCAGAAAAATATACAACAATAAGCGCTCACATGGCCTATGGACTATATCCACCCTGCGTTAATTTGTCAGGGGGCATCACCTCGCGCGCGAACTTCCCTTATGATGTCATTTAGAGAGGTGTGTTTAAACCATTTTATTTATCATTTTCAAAATTAAGTAAATTATCATTTACCAGTTTCATGATTAAGTAAATTATCATTTACAAAAATCAATACCATTTCCATTTCATTTCATTTCCATGTATATGTTTCATTTTATCCGAAACCATTACCATTTACTTTTTGTAAATAATATAACTTATTATCCGGAGCCATATGATAAATTATATCGTTACTACAACCTCAAAGGAGTAAGTAAACTCCTAATTTCCTCCCAAACATTGTAGGGTATTATTTTAAAACCCCAATATTATCATACCTCGAAGGGATCAATGAACTTCCAATTTATTCTCCCAACATACTTTTATGGTGTTATTATAACCCATCAGGGCTAATATAGCTCGAATGAGCTCCTAAAGTCTCCCGAACATAATATTATAACTCTTACTTTTATAGTAATTGACTAGAAGAAAGGATTCCCTAACATCAATAGGCATAACCCTGAAAAAGTCCCCACATAACCCATTCCTAGTGTAGGGAAAGCAACTGACTCAATTACAACTCTAGGACACTTAGTTTACTTCATTAAATAAGGTTCCTAGGCCCTAGACTTAAATAAAATGAATTGGAATTAAACTAAGAAAATTACTCAAAGTGCAGGGCTTCCAAATCGATTCGGCATAGCCGAATCGATTTGGGCACAGGAAATCGAATCAATTCGGACCATCCGAATCGATTCCGTCAAGAAAACTTGACTTTCTGCATAATTACCGAATCGATTCGGACCATCCGAATCGGTTTGGTTGACCCAGACCTGGAAACTGTCTCAAGGCGAATCGATTCGGCCAGGCCGAATCGATTCGGTTATGCAGGATTTCCTAGTTTTTTTCTAAGTGTTTTGAGCCCTAATTTTTCCCAACCTCAAATCTCTTCCATTTTTACACACAACCAACAATGTTTATCTACCCAAAATCATCCCAACATGATTACTAACTACTAAAATCCACAATTTCATCATCAAAACTAAGATTAAGGTTTAATTCCCACAATTTCCTCATTTAAACTATAAATGTAAATACACAACTAATCATACAATATATACATCTTAAATCACATATTATCAAGTATAAAACTTGCCTTGATGTAGGAAATATCAGATTTCTTTGAATAGGAGCATCAATCCATCTTCAATCTTCATTTTTCTCTTCTTTCTCCTCTTTTCTCTTCTTCTTTCTTTCTCTCCTTTTCTCTCTATGTTTAAGACATAATTTAGGGAATTAGGGTATTTAGAAGACTAAATCGTGGCTTAAGTTAAAACTCCCAACTTAAGTGGTTAATGCCGCATTAAAATGACTCCCAAATACGTATTTACGATAAAACCAGGTAAAAGTGCCCGAAACACCAAAAACACAATATGACACTTAATTCAACTGTCTCGCACCTTCCGAGACTAACTACACCCTCTAAACTGGCATCCGAAAATTTTATAAATTATTTCGAGTTTCAATCTTATTTAAACCAAAATTCCATTTAAAATACATGACACTAAAAATCATATCACATGAAGATATTTACCAACATAATCGGTAAATATACAACATCCCAGTAAATATTAACTTTTATCTCATTCAATTAATATTTACTCCAGTCCCCACATTTTATATAATTACCTTATGCGGTAAAATTAGTATAAAATGAGCCTCCCAGAATCGAGGGTTGTTACACCAACATTGTGCTACGTTCGTGCGTGGGGTGTCTTGCGAAGTGAAATCGAAACAAGAAACCCCCCAATACATTACTACATGACAATGTTGATCGTCGAGATCTATTTGACCCTCAGTACATAACACATATTATAAAATCCCGTAGGTATATATAGTTCTCACTAGAACCTATGATTCATACTCATATAAATTCGGATATAAATCTACCGGAAGGAGAATATCACTTTATTCATTCTTTATAAAATATTCTAAGCTGTCGCCTGAGCATATACATTATAATCTCTCACTAATGATTCATCCTTATATCATGAATAACTTTCACTAGTTATTTACACTATGCACATTTTAGTGTTATTAACCTCGTATATAATATTCTCATCTTTATATACGTATATCCCTATTTTATTTCGAATTTTATACTCCCGCATGATTTAGAATTTAACTCACATTCCATTCTTTATTATGTCCGTATATATATGTTTCACATCTCATATATATATATATATATATATATATATATATATATACTATACACATAAAGTATATCCATACTTATATGTCACACACTATATAAGTATAATAACCATCCCTCAGAGCTTTAACTCAATGGATACAGTCTCTCAATGCTACCATCTTCTAGGGAATTACTCACACATCATCCTGGGTACCACTGGTCGGACTCTCACACCGACTTGGTAAAAACTAAATCACAACGTATGGGAAGCGGTCATAGTTCCTCCCCGGAAATGAGAATGAAATATACGCACCACGTCTCACCCTTAATAAAAATCACACAATATAAAATGGACGCTATGACCTGGGGACTATACGCTCCCTGCTCCTCAAGCTAGGGGCCTCACCCACATCGCGCAACTTCCCATGATAACATTAGAGGGGGTATGCTTCACATAAATATACCATTAACACACAAATATATTCATAATTATTTTATATATATACAGTAACAATTCCCGTATATATAGTATATATCTCTTCTCAATATAAATGACTATAATTTCCAAACTCTTATAGCGATAGCCAAAACCTCGAATGTTCCCATTAATAATAGTATATAAGTATTTATACACTTAAAATACTAAATCCACAAGTATTCTCTTACTTAAAATATAACTCGCAACTTACTCACTTTTAAGGATTATAATATAAACCCGAATATACCAATTCGTAATAATTAAATATTATACTAACTACTTATTTTAATCTCCATAGGTACCGCATCACCTATAATAATAATTGTCAATAAAGACATACCGGATAGTAGCTTTTACCTCTTTAGCCCATATATTAAATTCCATCCTACTCGCATTCCAGAATTCACTCAAATGGACTTGGCCCATATTTATTCTCTACGCATAACTATATAAACACTCTTGCCGAAGACTTTTCTCAAATGTTACCCATCCTAAATAATCATTTAAAAATATAGCCCGGATTTATTTCTACGAACCCAAGGTTTTTATTTTTTTTCCTCAAGTAATTTAGAAGTCCAAAAACTTTTTTTTGGAACCTCTAATATTTATCTCCAAACAATTCTAGCCTTAATTTTTCCAATTTTCAGTTTAATTTTCGAGCTAACGATTTCAACCTCGGAACTTCTTCCTTAGAAAAATCATTAAAAATTCAAAACAAATAAAAAAAATACGGGTGGGCGCCCACGCGACCGTATCGAAAAGATCTAGAACTTTCATGTTTTGATCAAGAGCTGAATCAATTCGCTTCATGGCCGAATCGACCCTGCAAGCTGCTGCGATACTGTTCACTGTCTTCTCCAAATTACAAATCTCCATCAATGTACCTCCAAGCTTTTTATCTTCTCTCCCATCATCATCCAACCACAACCAACAATATATCCACACATAAAAATGGTTCTAATCATCCTAGAACCAATAATCAACAACTAATTTCAACAAATTCTTAAGTTTCTCAAATTGAATATTAACCGGGTTTTACTCGTTCAAACTTCCGAAACCCCCATTTTGATTCACGAAAACTCAACCCAAAAATCTTTATAGTTTCTACACACCAACTATAATATGAGAAAGAAACACACTAAATCATAAAAGCAAGTTAAACACTTACCTCGTGGATAAAATCCGACGACCCCGAGTCGAATCCCGCGGAACTTGGCTGGAAATCCCCTTCTTTATTATATTCTCTTTCTTCTTTTCTTTCTCACTTCTCTTTCTCTCTCCTAGGGCTGAAATGTGGGAGAAATGAGGGTTCTCCCCTTATAAATTCTGAAATTGGGTGTATACCCAATTGTAAAATGACTCATGTACTCAATTGTGTGTCTCTACTAGTCCAAAAAGTCCCCGAAACCCAAACATTACCCCCGGGTACTTCAATTTGACTATTTCGGCCATTCCGAAATTAACTGTGCACTCGAAATCTCCATCCAAGTCACTTAACTAATATTAACTTATTAAACCCAACACATTTCAATACGCGTGTTTTCCAATTAAAATATTATCCTTTGTCGCTTTATCCAATTGCGACACGTAATTAAAATAATCCCACTCATATTCTTAGTCTCGTAAGAAAATATAATCCATGTAAATATTAATCCGACACTTGCAGACTAATATTTACTATTCATTTTATAATTCTCAATTATTAAATTTATACTTATAAATTCCAAAATTACTATTCACATTAATTTCCTCCAATTACCAAATTACGCCACTTATGTAATTTAAATATCCATAAAAGTACGGGGTATTACAGCTTGAACCATTTATTGAGTTCAGAGCATTTATTTAGAACAAGTGTATGTTACTTCATATATTCATCTTATGAAACCATGACTAGATATTTACTATTTGTAGTTTTGTTTTCTTTTTTATTTGCTGCTTAAAAATAAAAAAAATAAAAAAAGTTTTTTTATTTTGTTGAAATCTTTGGATTTTGTCGTATTTGTTTAATGAATTGAAAATATAAAAGATTTTTCTGTCATTTGAGTCATTTAAGAAAAAATAAATAGTTCTTTTTTTTTTTGAAAATAAGTGTAAAAACACAAATATAGAAAGCCATCATTTTTAATGGGTAGATAGTGTTGATTGATAATTTGTGGAACAACCATGCGGTAGATTTCCCTATTCTTGGATATTATTATTAGGAAGGTAGTGCAAACCTATGCATGTTTTTCTTAATTATTCCTATGAAGTTCTCCGAGTATGACGCGACCAAAGGTTCTTCCTAAGATTCGAAACTTGTGGCACACCACACAAATTTTTCACCATCCCATTATACGTATTCATTTTAATTGAGCCAATTTCTAAAGTTTTAAAGTCTCTCCCTTTGGCCATCAAAATAAAACCAACGCTCACCTCTTTGTAGGAGGATAAAGAATGTCGATTGGGACACATATGAATTGAACAATCAGAATAAAGGTCCAAAAGCCATTAAATGACTTAGAATTTTTTTTGTTTGATATGAGAGAAAATCATAGACATCCTTGGAATCACTTCCACCTGTCATTGTTGCTTACACATCCTAAACCTTATCTTGATATTCTCATTTCTTTCCTTACGTCTAGGACAAGATGAAATGATGTGACCGAACTCGTGATATTAGTAACACTCCCCATCCTTATTCCCCATTGACTTGGACTTGAAGCTCCTCGAACCCTAATTCTTTACTCTTCCTCTAATGACTAGTCTTTAGACATCATTATTACTAGGTCTGTGTTTTTGCCAGTTCAGATCAAAAAATGCCTCATTGAAAAAATTTCCATTTATTTTGAAAATAAATAAACATTCCTATTCTGATTTTTTTCATTTTTGTAAAAAACATCCGAATTGAAAAAAATGAAAAATTGACAAAATCGTGAAATAAAAAATAAGATGCACTAAAAACCTAGAAATCCCAAAACATTGAAACAATAAATTTGGATTCTCAACTACTTGAAATTTTCATATTAAAGAAAAAGAATGGAATTATTCAATCCAACATGTAAATACATGAGGATTCAACCCATTTTTCATTTTTTAAAGGTTAAGTGGAGAAGTTCTTTGTAAAGACCACTACTTAGTAACCTTCATCCTCTCCAAACCGATGTGGGATGTGACAGTCTCAAAAAATCAGAAATATAAAAAAATATAAAAAAATTAAATCGCCATACTTTTGGAAAAATCGAATTAGAAAAATTAAAAAAAATCAGAAATTCAAAATTATTTTCAATTCGATTTTTTTTGTAAATTAAAAATCAAAAATAAAAAATTCAGAAGTTTATTCCAAAATAAAAAAAAGCCGATCGAAATTTGAAAAAATTGAAAGTTCAGAAATAAAAATACCTCTAACTGTCACATGTTTATTTTTGTGTACCCTATGAATGCACTATAAGGCTGACTCATAATTCTCCAACTATACTTATTTATTTATTTAAAATGTCATATAAATTAATAAAATATAATACCTCCCTAGTTCTCATTTCATTGCTACATTATTGTACATGATTCGAATTATTTTCTCACAATTATAATGGCCACCTTATCAAACTTAGGTTTCATTAAACCCAGAATCATATTTTCTCCACATATGTTTATTATCATCCTTAAATTCAATGGCCTCAACATTTATTATTTATTATGATCAAAATTTTATTAATTAAATACGTTAGGGTTATCTTTATATTAAATCAAAGGCTTCCATTTCATACACTTGGGATCACAAAGGGTGTGTTTATCACTCAAGGACTAATCACATTGTCAAACACATCTTAGGGTATTCAATGTTATTTAAATCTAGTTCTTGTTACTTTGGGTTCACTTAAAAGTTTTTAGGGTTTGTACTTGTTAACATATATTTTGAACTCAACTTGGAATATGATTTTTTAATGATTTTTGAATCTACGATTCATTGTGGTCACATATATTTTGAACTCTGCTTTAAATATGATTTTTTAATGATTTTTGAATCTACGATTCGTTGTGGTGACCATGTCCTTACAATCAATAAAGTCTGCTTATGATTAATTGTGGTGGCTAACTATGGTTCTTTGAAAAGTAAATCACTATTCTTTTTAATGATTTCAATGCTATAATGAATTTTTTTATTAAAGTAATTTAAAAAAATCTTAAGAAAATTTCTTTTAAGAAGTCTTTGACTTTCGGATTATTCTAAAAAATGAGTTTTATCGATTTAGTATGGGTGCTAGTACTTTATTTCATGACCACTTTAAGAATTTTAATAGGTTTCTCTCGTTACTCTTAAACATGAAAGTGGAGATGGGGAAATAGGACAAGTTTGTAAATTTATTGTCTTCTCTTCCTGAGGGCTACGATCATTTGGTGTCTACGGTGATGGACGAGAAAAAAGTATTATTTTAGATGAGGTAATGTCAACCCTTCTCTCTAACGATAATGATAGGGTGATAGTTAGGGGTGTATTTTTTTCGAACTTCTTATTTTTTCGAATTTATCCGATTTTGGAATAAACTTTTAAATTTCAGATTTTTGATTTTCAAATTTTTCCCACAAAATCGGATCGTAACAAGAAATAATTCAGAATTTTTGATTTTCTGATTTTTCTGATCCGATTTTCAAAACTATGCTGATTCAATTTTTCAAAATTATTTCTAATTTTTTTAGACTTTGTCATATCCTACATAAGTTGGGACATAATGAGGGTTGTAAAGTAGTGTTCTATAAAAGGAACTTCTTATCTTAATTCTAGTATCCCGTATTTTTTGTTTTTTTTAATATTTATTAAAAGAAAAATAAATTAATAAATCATAATTAATTATTACTTGAGTGAATTAGTAATAATAAGGTACATATTTAGATGATGATTAAATTTTCATGTTATGTGATTTATGTGTGTTGCTTGCCATATGTAATTAGTGGGTATAATTAATTAATTTGGACTATATGCGGTTACACATAAAATAATCTTGTATGTGTTTTATTTTACGTTGCGAGGCAATATTGGAGATATAAGGTGATATATCCATATATATCCTCGGCTAGGCCGAGGGCGTCCTCCACCCGAACGAGGCCAAGATGATCTCTCATCCAATATCAGACAACCCTTCAGTAGGCCGATCAGGCCCAAACGACCCTTGAAGGAGCCGACCCCTCATCATGTCTTGGACGACCCTACAAGGGGCCGACCCCTCATCAGGACCAGATGACCCTTTAGTGGGTCGACCCCTCATCATGTCTCGGGCGACCTTTCAAGGGGCCGACCCTTCATCAGGCCCAGACAATCCTTCAGTGGGCCGACCCCTCATCATGTCTCGAACGACCCTTCAAGGGGCCTACCCCTCATCAGGACCAGACGATCCTTCAGTGGGAGGACCCCTCATCGTGGTCTGGACAACCTTGTGAGGGTACGATAGTACGAGGCCCTAACTAGTCCAGGCTCGCTGCCATTAGGAACTTTTCCCTCTGCCTCACATCATAGGCCGAGGGTGATGTCATCACAGCGTGTGATTTAGTGGACGCGTGGAATAGTGTGCGTGGGACTCATATGGCACGTGGAAGACCGTTATAACAATATCAATCCCTCACGCGAGGGAATATTATGTCATCATTAATCACAGGTGGAGCCTCTAGGTGTCAGCAGGGGATGGGATATATCATCATTCACATGCACCATGCACGCTTGGGGGGTACACTAAACCCCCCAAACCCTATATATACTTGTCACCTACAACCCTGCAAAAGGATCGATAATTATAACCCTAGATAAAACTCTGCTTGTACACACAGTAGAGAGAGAGAGAGAGGGAGCTTATATGCATTGTATCTAAGGCCATTAGTGCCCATACTTAGTGGATCACACACTCACAGTGGATGTAGGCCTAATTGGCTGAACCACTATACATCATTGTCTCATTCCTCTTATACTCATCCCCTTCTATACACTTACACACATATACATCTCTATGGCTACCATTGTTGTTACTATTTGAGCTCATTATCACTTATCTGGTGGTGCTAAATCTTAGCATCATCAGTTTGGCACCGTCTGTGGGAATGAGAAGACATCTCTTCCTTTATACAACTTGACCTCACTGGGCACTCTGGTGGTGAACCAGTTCTCCCCCTTTTGTGTGGAGCTGTTTCACCATTGAAAGAGACCCATTAAGGTTCTCAAGCTCATCAGTCTTTCGACCATCCAACTCTTCATAGCTCAAATACATGGCACCAGAGATGCCACCACCTCCTCCATCGAATAGTGGAGTAGGACCCAGTTCCAGTCAACCACCACCTCAGTCTGAGATGGATGATGTGGCGGCCGCCTTGAAGTCTCTGGCAGCAAGCCAACGGATTATACAGGAGGAATTTATATCTCTTAGCCAAAACATACTAAGACCTCCAGGAGTCTCACCAGAGATGATTACTCCGACTACAACTCCAGGGCAGCATGAGGCCAGGGGACCACCCCAGGCGCCACGCAAAGACTTGCCACCTCCACAGTGGTGGAGGGATGTTGCTGACCCCCGGCGTCTACGTCTTGGGAGGCAAGGAAACCCTTGCCCTGAAGATAGGTATGCCGATCTGGAGGAGGAAGAGGCCCCCATAGAGTGATGGGAGCCGTATGAGGTCTCCAACAATACTGTGCGGCCCATCCAGGAGAGTAGAGGGAAGTGTGGAAGGCAAAGTCCTGACGATCGCTCAAGAGGCTCTGCTTTTGATTGCCTAAGTAGGGGTTTGGCCTTTGAGAGGCTGGGCCCAGTAAATGACCCGCGGGAAAAAATTTCCAGATCAAGGAGTATTGCGAGGTCCCAAAGGGAGGTAGCAAATGGCCGACCCCACAGGGACCGACCCCACGGACGGGACGACGGTAGAGGGGAAGTAAACAACTGACACAAGCTTATCGTAGCAGAACCTTCTGTCCACCTCAAAGAGGCGGCAGGTGATAATATTGGCCAAGACGACCCTACGAGGCCCTGGAACGACTCGATCCAGCGACTGAAGGATAAGATTGGTGATATTCTGAAGAGCTGGGACCCTCTTTAGAGAGGATACTCCATAGGCTCACCCTTTTTGGTGAAGATAGTCAACTTCCTAATGCCATCCAAGTTTAAGCCACCTGTGGTCACCCCAAGGTATGACGGGAGTACCAACCCTATCCATTATATTAATATGTATCAATTAGCGGCATACATATACTCTATCTCAGATGAGATGAGGTTTTGTAACTCTGATTGGGGTTGTACATGTCTGGTACATGTCTCTTCCAAAAAACTCCATTGAAGCTTAAGCAGTTGGCAGACCGGTTTATCCATAACTTTTGCTTTGGGGCGAGGCCACAGAAGAAGACTACACACCTGCTCTATGTTAAGCAGGGGAAGAACAAGAGTCTAAGAGACTACATAGCCATGTTCAATAAAGAAAAGTTAGAGGTTGAAGATTATGAGGAGAGTATAGCCATGACATCCCTCATTAGAGGGATCCAAAAGGGGAAGATATTATGGAAGCTTGCTGAAGACCCTCCAAGGACAATGGATGAATTGCTGTCAATAGCAGGAAAGGTGATGAACGCCGAAGAGGCGATGGTCGCAAAATACAAAGATGAAAAAGGAGGCACTAGTGGGGATAGGTACCATAAGAAGAACAAAGAGGGGAAGAAAAGGTCTACAGACGACAAGTTCGTTGATTACACCCCCTTGACAGTCAGCTGCGAACATATTCTCAATGAGATAAAGAGTGACCGGTCCCTGAAGTAGCCTGAGAAGTTGAGGGCAGCCTCCCACAAGAGGAACAAAAACTTGTTGTGTGAATTTCACCAAGACCATGGCCGTGTGACAAACAAGTTCTTTGCTCTGAAAGATGAGATTGAAAAAATGTTGAAAGAAGGGAAGTTAAGGAAGTAAGTTGATAAGAGTGCCTTCAAGAGGGGCCGAGGGGACGACCCCAGAAAGAAGAGAGGTGATACATATAGAGAAGATCCTCCAAACAGAAGGGACGACCCTTCGAATGATGAGGATGATCCTGACCTCCCTCTGAGAGATAACCATGGCCCTGTCAAGAGACTTAATATAATCTCACTCGGTGTTGGGTTGATCTCCGGGGGTCTAGCAAGAGGAGGGTCAGAGGTCGCCAACAGGAAGGCCCATGTAGCTGAGGCCAAGGCAGTGACAAAAACTGTGCACTCAGCCTCTCTGGAAGCGAAGTCAGAAAAGAGAAAGAAAGTTGACATGGACACCCTGATAGTGGGATTCTCAAGAATGGACTTCAAAGGACTCTTAGCCCCACATGAAGACCCTCTCGTCATCACTACTAGGGTACACGGCTGCGAGGTGCCGAGGATCCTGGTCGATGGGGGTAGTTCTGCAGATGTAATGTTTTGGCCATGCTTCAAAGCTTTGGGACTCAGCCGCGCAGGGCTCATCCCATACCATCACCCATTGATTATTTTCAGTGGGGAAAAAGGTCATACCCTAGGAATGTATGAGGCTGATGTTAGAATGGGGGATGAGTGGCCGTGATAGCTCACTAAGAAGGTCAAATTTTTCATGATGGATGAATAAGTATTCTCGGCCTAGATCATTATACTGGGGCGAGTGGCCCTCAAGGAATTTGAGGCTGTGCCGTCCACGGTTCATCAGATGATAAAATTCCAGACCCCTTACAGGGTAGGGGAAGTTCAGGGAGTCCAGATGGCGGCACGAGAATGTTACTTTAACTCCGTAGAAGAAAGAGAGGCGCACAAGAAGGCTATACCACCTATAATATTGACACCCTAGACCCCAGGGATGAAACAAAGTTGAAGAAAGGAGAAGCCGCAGAAGAGGTAGAATCCATCATCCTCAATGAGGTTGAACCGAAAAAAACCATCCAAATAGGTAAAACTCTAAAGAAAGACATCAAAGAAGACCTCATCAAGCTATTAAGGAGAATACAGGACGTCTTTGCATGGAGTCATGCAGATATACCGGGGATCGACTCTAAAATCATGTGCCACAAGCTCAATGTGGTATAGGGTACAAAGCCAGTCAAGTAGAACAGGAGAATTTATTCTCGAGAAAAATATGAGGTCATAAGGGACGAGGTTAAAAAGCTGGAAGATGCTGAGTTTATCAAAGAGGTCGTCTATCCTGAATGGCTGTCCAATGCGATCATGGTCCCAAAAGACAACGGGAAGTGGAGGATGTGTGTAGACTTCAGAGACCTCAATAAATATTGTCCAAAAGATAACTTTCCTCTCCCTTGCATTGATCAGATGGTAGACGCTACTGCAAGACATGAGCTCATGAGCTTCATGGATGCCTATTCAAGGTACAACCAGATCTTTATGGACCTTGAAGACTAAAAAAAATGGCTTTCATTATCGACAAGGGGACATACTGTTATAGGGTCATGCCCTTTGGCCTAAAGAACACTGGGGCAACATACCAACGCCTTGTGAATAAAATATTTGAAGACCAAATCGGGAAGTCCATGGAGGTCTATCTAGATGACATGCTGACCAAGAGTTTGAAGGCAGAGGATCATGTGGCCGACCTCGAGAGGACCTTTAATACGATGGATAAGTACCAAATGAAGGTCAACCTGGCCAAATGTGTCTTCGGGGTCGGAGCAAGGAAGTTCTTGGAGTTCATTGCCAACTAAAGAGTCATCGAGGCTAATCCTGAAAAGATAAAGGCCCTCATAGAAATGAAGACCCCAAGACCATTAAAAACGTTCAGAGGCTCACAGGGAGTGTTGCTTCTTTGAATAGGTTCGTGTCCAGGGCCACAAACAGGTGTTTACCATTCTATAAAATTCTCAAAAAGGCTTTTGAATGGAGCGAAGGGTGTGATCAGGCTTTCAAGGAGCTAAAGTCATACTTAGGATCTCCCTTGCTATTATCACGGACAGTACAGGGTGAAGGACTACATGTGTACCTAGCCATCTCAGAATCAGCCATCAGCGTAGCCATTATGAAAGGAGAGGACCGGGTACAAAAGCCCGTATATTTCAACAGTAAGGCACTTCAGGGGGCAGAGCAAAGATACCCAAGGATGGAGGAGTTAGCCTATGCCTTGATCCATGCATCGAGAAAGATGAAGCCATACTTCCAATCCCATATAATGGTCATCCTCATCGACTCTCCTCTTAAACAGGTCTTACACATGCCAGAAAAATTAGGAAGGCTAACGGCCTGGGATATTGAGTTGGGAGAGTTTGACATTGTATATCAACCAAGGATGGCCATTAAGGGGAAAGTGTTAGCTGATTTCGTGGCTGAATTTACTTGGGAAGATGATAAGGCTGAAGAGGAAAGCCTCAAGAAGACAGATACCCAACAAGGTGGAATTGTTGACCCATCCGCAGAAAAGGCTGAGACGAGCACCGCTAGAGAAAAAGTGGTCAAAAATGAAGAGGGGAGATATCTCTTTAGACAAGGGTCCCTCACTGAGGGAAACTTCTCTAGGGAATAAGTGTGGAACCTCTTCGTGGATGGGTCCTCTTGCGAGAGCGGAAGTGGGGCTGGATTAATAGTATTAGTACCAGACGGTATAGACATTGAGTACGCCCTAAGGTTTAACTTCAAAGCCTCCAACAATGAGTCTGAATATGAGGCCCTGATAGTAGGCCTCTCCTTGGCTAAGTCTCTTAGTGTCGACCATATTTTGGTCCATAGTGATTCAAGACTAGTAATGAATCAGAGACTGGGAGCCTACAAGGCTAAGGATGAGAGAATGGCCAAGTATCTTGAAAGAGTGAAGTCATTATTGAAGAGCTTCAGGGAAGTGAAATTAAAAAGGATACTTAGGCTTGATAATGGTCGGGCTGATGCGCTTGCTAGGCTAGCCTCTGCGACTAGGAAAAATGTCAGGCGGATAGTCCCAGTGGAAATTTTACTTTGACCAATGATTGAAGAGGCAGAGGGAACACTTGGCTCTTGCTTAAACATCGACAGGGAAGCTTCGTGGATGTACCCTCTAATCAGATACATTAAAGAGGGAGAGATGCCAGAGGCAAAATAAGAAAGGAAGAAGTTGAGATACAGAGCTGTGAAATTCACCGTCATTGGAGATACCTTGTACAAAAAGGGGTTCTTGCTCCCCTTGCTCAGATGTGTGCCCCCATCTGAGGTCCCTCACATTCTGTAAGATGTGCACGAGGGGTCATGCTCAAGCCACATTAGGGGCAGATCGTTAGAGAAGAGGGTAGTAACTCAGGGGTACTGGTGGCCGACCTTGGGGAAAGATGCCACAACATATGTAAAAAAATGTGATAAATGTCAAAGGTTTTCCACCATCCCTCACCAGCCCCATCAGCCTCTTACCTCCATCACATCCCCATGGCCATTCGTAGTGTGGGGAATCGATCTAGTAGGGGCTTTGCCCAGGGCCGTCAATAACTATCGGTACCTGATCATGGCAATTGACAATTTTTCAAAATGGGTGGAGGCAAAGCCGATGGTAAAGATCACCGAGCAGAAGACCTTCCAGTTTATCTGGAAAAACATTATATGCAGATTTGATCTCCCCAACACCCTCATCTCAAATAATGGGACACAATTTAAGAATACATTTCTGGAGAAATACCGCGAGAGGGTCGGTGTCAAACAATTCTTCTCATCCCCAGGACAACTTCAAGCCAATGGGCAAACTGAAGTAACAAACGGCACAATCCTATACGGGATCAAGAAGAGACTCGAGGAGTCAAAGGGAAGATGGTTTGAGGAGTTGTACACTGTATTGTGGGCCTACAGGATGATGGCAAAGACTCCTACTGGTGAAACCCCGTTCATGCTAGCATATGGCTCAGAAGCTGTCATCCCCACCGAGATTGGGTTTCCTACTCACAGGGTCCAAATGTATGACCCCCGGAGGAATATGGAAGAGTGGAAACTCGATCTAGACTTGGTCGAGTAGAGAAGAGAAGACACTGAAGTAAGGCAAGCAACCTATCAACAAAGGACCGCCAGGTTTTACAACCAAAGGGTGAGGCAAAGGCTAATCGCCGTGGGGGACCTAGTCCTCAAAAAGACTTGGAAAAAGCCCAACAAGCTCCACCCAAATTGAAATGGCCCATACAGGGTCATTGATGAAGTTGTCCCTGGAACGTATAGACTAGAGAACCTTGAGAGGGAACGCTTTTCCAACCCCTGAAACACAGATCATTTGAAAAAATACTATCAGTAGCGTTGTAGTGTCCTATCGGACCATAATTGTAATGGATGTGTTGCTCCGACATAACACTTGGAATATTAATGAGAATATCATATTGGCCCCTCATCTTGTGTTCGTTAATTCTAGTATGATTGGGATTATCTTTGCGAAACCACCCTCGGCTATAATGAGGGTCAATGGTGGGGACGACCCCCCATTTACCCTCAAGAAAGACGGGAGGACTAAAAATTTAAAACATCATTAAGTTGGTGGAAACCACCCTCGGCTATGATGAAGGTAAATGGTGGGGACGACCCCTCATTTACCCTCAAGAAAGATGGGGGGGACTTAAAATCAAAAACATCATTTAGTTGGTGGAAACCACCCTCGGCTATGATGAGGAAAAATGGTGGGGACGACCCATCATTTACCCTCAAGAAGGACGAGGGGGGACTTGAAATCTAAAACATCATTTAATTGGTGGAAACCACCCTCGGCTTTGATGAGGGCAAATGGTGGGGACGACCCCTCATTTACCCTCAAGAAAGACAAGGGGGGACTTGAAATTTAAAAACACCATTAAGTTGGTGGCAACCACCCTCAGCTATAATGAGGGTCAATGGTGGGGACGACCCCCCATTCACCCTCAAGAAAGACGAGGAGGGACTTCATTGAAAAGATCATTAAGTTGGCGGTAACCACCCTCGGCTATAATGAGGGTCAATGATGGGGACGGCCCCCCATTCACCCTCAAGAAAGATGAGGGGGGGACTTAATTTAAAACATCATTAAGTTAGTGGCAACCACCCTCGGTTATAATGAGGGTGAATGGTGGGGACGACCACCCATTCACCCTCAAGAAGGACGAGGGGGGACTTGATTTAAAACATCATTATATTGGTGCAAACCACCCTCGGCTATAATGAGGGTGAATGGTGGGGACAACCCCCCATTCACCCTCAAGAAAGAAAAGGGGGGACTTGATTTAAAACATCATTAAGTTGGTGATAACCACCCTCGGCTATAATGAGGGTCAATGGTGGGGACGACCCCCCATTCACACTCAAGAAAGACGAGGGGGGACTTGAATTAATTGAAAACCATTAATTTGGTGGTAACCACCCTCGGCTATGATGAGGGTGAATGGTGGGGAAGACCCCCCATTCACTCTCAAGAAATATGAGGGGGGGATTGAATTAATTTAAAACATCATTAAGTTGGTGGCAACCACCCTCGGCTATAATGAGGGTCAATGGTGGGGACGATCCCCCATTCACCCTCAAGAAAGATGAGGGGGCTTGTAAGTTGGGTGAACACAACAGCTAAGTCAAATCATACAAGAGACAAGCATAGAATACACGAGAGAGAAATTCCATTATAAGAGCAAATTTCGTGACAAAGTGCTATAATATTTGTCCACAAGGAAGTCAAGTACAAAATCTTTACATGCAGAGGCTATGGGCCACATATGGCCACCCTATTGAGCAACATCAGAGGGCAGGGCTTTAAGATTAACAACGAGAGTCTCTTCGACGACCAAGATGGGCCGATCCTCAGAGGTGCCGATGCCTTCAACGTTCATCTGTGACTCTACATGGGCCATTGCCTCAGCAATTAGGGGGTCGTTCAACTCCACCGCTTCTAGAGAGGGGAGGATAGATGATACAACATCAGCGAACTTCAGGACGACCCACCGACAGGCTGTCCTGATCCCCCTCTCTAAGTATTCAAGATCGAAGCCTTGAAACTCATCTGAAAGTTTGTAAGCTTCCACTACATCAGCCTCGGCATTCTTCACTACCACAGCTAGTTCGCTCTTGAACTGAATGTTCAGGGCTTCTTCCTTTGCCTTGAAGAGGTCATCCTTTGCCTTCAGATCTGCATCGTGCTTCCTCATAAGATCATCCAAGACCCTAGCGTGCTCAGTCCTAGCACTCTCCAATGTTGCCCTGGCAGTCTCGAGCTCGGTCTGTAGCTCACCCTCATGCTGGATAGCTCTCTCGGCTTTATGAAACTTTCGTTGATTCTCAGCTATCCATTTGGTGGCCGACGTGAAGGCACAAATAGTTTGCACAAAAGTAGGCACATAGTATGGGGCTGAGGGAACTGTTAGTGAAAAGTTGACTAAGGAAATGAAGTAAAAACAAGTATCTGGGCCAGAGTATGCAGACCGTAATCATACACCTTGGCAGGGGGCATCTTTGATAAAAAGTCGTAATCAACGACTGAGGGAGCAGAAAACATGGAAGCCTTGGCCGCCCTCAGGTTAGCTATGAGGGAAGACGGTTCAACCTTTAATAATGTCAAATTTTGAGACAAATAAGCCCCCATACTAGAAGAGGAGTCGGTCCCCTCAGACACTTCCACCCTCGCCCTCGTTCGTGCGTCTGGCCGAGGATTAACAGGAACTTCTGGATCTTTTCTTTTACGACTGTCGACAGTCGGCTCAACATGTATCAGCCCCACGGCCTTTGTCTTCCTCGGATGATGTTGAGGCTCTTTTCCATTTTTCTTTCCCAGGCCAGAAAGTAGGCTTGGGGAAGTCATCTCCCAAAGTTGGTCAAAGATATATACAGGATGACCTGAAAAGGAGACGACATATTAGAAAGATACAGAGACAAAGATAAAACACTTGGAAAAAATAAAAAATTGAGAAAAAAATCACTCACATAGTTTTGTCAGGGGGCCGACCCTCAGACCAACTTCTTTAAGGAAACGAGGGGTCATCAAATCTGCAAACTTGGCAAGTTCACCCTCTCTCCCTCAGGTAGTCAACAATGACCCTCTCTTCCAAGTTGAGTCCGGGGTCTGATCGCGCTTTCATTGAAGGGTTGGACCATACCCTTCGTACCCTCGAACCGTCTTCCACGGGCTCGCCCTCGGCGGGGAATTCCCAATCCCCAGAGATAAAGAAAAACCTTTTCTTCCAGTCATGATTGGAAGTCTGAGCCATGTGGAGAAGCTTATTGTCAGACTTCCTAGCCCCTACCCAAGTTGTTTAGATGATGAGGTGATGTTGTAGCAGGCAAGGAATACATCGGCCGAGGGCTCTTCGGTGAATGAATTATTTCAAAGTGAGATGTAGCCGAGCATAGTCCTCCATGAGTTGGGAGGAAGTTGAGAAGGAGCAACCCCAAGGGCAGAAAAGATGTTGACTATAGCAGGGTATAGAGGGAACCTAACGCCTACCCTTAGCATATGCTCATAAACAACAATCTCTCTGTCGTCCCCTTGAAAGACTCTTTCAGATTCAGTTGGGACCCTCATACTTATATTGGGTTGTATGCCAAAGATATGCCTCCATACTAAGAGATCACGTTCCTTAACTGACGATACATAAGTCAAGGCGCTTAAAGTATCAACTTGACCATCATCATTAGAAGAACCCTCACTATCGTCCTCAGCTCTCTCATCCCCAGATCCCCCAGCCCCGTCGCCTATCGGGAGACCATCTGGAAAGGCTACTTGAAATGCAAGAGGGGACATGGTTGTTACAGGGACAACTTCAGAAGGTTCTGTGCCCTCGACCTATTGGCTTGGGCTAAGATTGGACGTCTCTTTCCTCCCGAAAGGATCAGCACCCGTCAGCGACGATGCTCTCTGATCCATTTCCCCCTCGTACGATTGACTCTCGGCTGGATGACAAGATAACCCACAGTACTTAGGGGGTATTATTGTGGCTAATGGAACGGGGAAAATGGGTCGTACCCAATTAGGGTCGGCCCCTCATTTTCTCTTGTCCTCTTCCTATATTCGCCTAATTTCTACGAAGAACTTCTCTCTCAGGGATGGGAATTCCTCGGCTAAATCATAAAGCCTCCTAAGCATTAAAGGGAAGACCCTACACTCATAAGAATTTGACTAAGTTAACTATAAATAGGCTCACAGTTGACTAAGTTGTACTTTTGGATTAAAACCAAAGAAATAAAGGGTTTTGATGAAGAACACTCAAGAACAGGAAGAACTCGGCTCGCCGGAGAAGACGCCAAAAAATGTAAGGAAACCCTAGAAACACCACAAGGGTGCACTAAATCACCACTAAGAGATGGGGGATGAAATTTAAGCAGCCTAAAACCTAGGGCTCAACCCTATAACCCCCATAGTAAGGCGGTTTCACGCTGGAAAATACAAAGCTAAGAAAAGATGGGGCAGCAACCCCAATGCAAGAAATGAAACTGAAATTGAAGATTAAAAATGGAATCTATGGCAAAGAAAGTTACCTGAAGACGAAGACAACGGCTGAATGAAGCTTGATACAAAAAGGTTGCAGAAATGGCAATGGAGCTGTTGATAAGCTAGAGAGAGAAAGTTAAGGCGTAAAGAAGAAGAGGAAAGGAAATAACTTCAAAAAATCATTTAAATATCTTGATAATGAGTGGGCCCATTAACCAAGGAAAAATAGGGCCCACGAGGAGGGTATCATTAGGGCACAAAGTCCCAAGCTAAGTGTACAGCCGCCACATCTTAGAAATTGGAACGATGATGGATATCTGCCAAGGTGTCAAATCAGCTTGACATGTTTCACTCACCAAAATGATCATACACTTATCTTAAAAGCATCACTATCCCCCAACCATCTCAACAACATCGATGGTTAAGGGCTGGGGGGTGATTGATATGCCCATATATACCCTCGGCCAGGCCGAAAGCGTCCTCCACCCGGACGAGGCCAAGATGATCTCTTAGAAAATATCAGACAACGCTTCAGTGGGCCGACCCCTCATCAGGCCCAAATGACCTTTCAAGGGTCCGACCCCTCATCATGTATTGGATGACCCTGTAAGGGGCCGACCCCTCATTAGGCCCAGACGACCCTTCAGTGGGCTGACCCCTCATTATGTCTTGGATGACCCTTCAAGGGGCCGACCCCTCATCAGGCCCAGACGATCCTTCAGTGGGCCGACCCCTCATCATGTCACGGACGACCCTTCAAGGGACCGACTCCTCATTAACCCCAGACGATCCTTTAGTGGGCCGACCCCGCATCGTGGTCTGGACGACCCTATGAGGGTACGATAGTATGAGGCCCAAACTAGGCCAGGCTCGCTGCCATCAAGAACTTTGCCCTCAGCCTCACATCATAGGCCGAGGGTGATATCATCATAATGCGTGATTTGGGGGATATGTGGAACAGTGCGCGTGGGACTCATATGGCACGTGGAAGACCGTTATAATAATATCAACCCCTCACGTGAGGGAATATTATGTCATCATTAATCACAGGTGGCACCTACAGCTGTCAGCAGGGGATGGGCTAGATCATCATTCACATGCACCATGCACGCTTGGGCGGTACACTACACCCCCCAAACCCAATATATGCTTGTCACCTACAACCCTGAAAGGATCGATAATTATAACCCTAGCTAAAACTCTGCTTGTACACATAGTAGAGAGAGAGAGAGAGAGAGGGAGCTTATGTGCATTGTATCCAAGGCCATTAGTGCCCATACTTAGTGGATCACACACTCACAGTGGATGTAGGCCTAATTGGCTAAACCATTTTACATCATTATCTCATTCCTCTTGTACTCATCCCCTTATATACACTTACACACATATACATCTCTATGGCTGCCATTGTTGTTACTGTTTGAGCTCATCATCACTTATCTGGTGGTGCTGAATCTTAGCATCATCATAAGGTACTGCCATTTGGAATGGAATCTAATGTGATACGGAGGTCTAGTTATGTATTTTTATTGCTCAAAGTTGGGCTTGGGGGTAAGTATACCCATAGGTTAAATATAGGACTATTCTAGATTGTATTTTGGTCTCATTTGAAGGCCCAAAAATGACCTAATATAGACATGTGGGATAAAGGTTTAATTAAGAGAATTAAAATTTGTTATTAACCCACTTAACATCAGAGAGTTAAACCCTAACAACTTTAGACATTTGGGAGAACCTAAGAAGATTTAGGAGAAGAAGTGATAAGGATCGTGTGTAGATTTTCATCGTTCATACTTTCAGACAAGAAATATCTTGATTGATTACATTTATAATATATAGTTTGTTTATAATCCATGTTGTGTAATTAATTATGAGATTTAAAATACATGTTTAGGATTTGAATCTAATTATCTTAATCATTTTAATAATGGGTTAATTGGAATTACTGTTAAATAACTCGGTTTTAAAAGACTTGAACTTTTAAAGAGAAATAAAAAAAATCATTTAAATATGTGATTTTATGATTAGAACTTGTGATTTGGGATTTAATTTCGTATATACTTTGAATCCCCATGTTAATTTTATATTTGGATCTGAAATTGTAAATGTAATTAGACTCCATTCATATACGAGATAAACTGTGTTTAAATATGTAAACTTTGAAGAATTAAACCTTAATTGATGTCTTAGATATTAAATAGTTTTTGGGAAACGTTTAGAATCGTAAACCCATGATTATTTTTTAATACAGTGATGTGTGGATTGTTGGATTTAATCTTCATATTCATTAATGGAGTTTTTTTTATTCAATTTTGTGTTTCGTGGGACTTCGAACGAGTTAGGAGCTTGTTCGAATGAGTTAGGAAGAGAATGATAGTTTGGATATCAATTGTGACAGATGCACGTTGAGACAAGGAGGGTGGGTGGGTGGGGTGGACCCTTCTGAGATCTCGTAGACTTTTCATTAGATACCCCCATTTCTTGTTGTTACAAAGATTTATCCTGTTTACTTAAAATGTGAGCATTACGTTTTCTATTAACTTAAAATAAAATTCTTACAACTGTTAACTAAAAGGAGTGCTTTATAGTTTTACCCACCTCTAGGGATGGTTAATCCCAATCGTTAATTTTCCCTTCAAACCACGTATCTTAGTGGTGAGTAAATGTTGATTTGAGTGATACTTTTAAACCAATAACAAAATACATCCACTCCTTTAACGTGAGAGATCTCCAAAATGATTGTAGCCTTGGATGTTTTCTTCCTTTTTAGTACCAATGGAAGACACTAGAATTTATCATTTCCACTAAAAGATCAAATGTACAAAATTAACCAAAGTATGTATCACGAGTTGCATTTTTTGGGTATATACATATTTAACTTCACATAGTTTTTAGGTATAGGTATTTTAACACTATTTCCTTAGATACACTTTTTTAATGAACAATGGTAATAAAAATATTTATACTTTTTTTTCCTTTTAGACTCCGGATTGATGAAAAAGGAATTTTTTGACTGATTTGGTTTAACAATGAGATTATTATTGATACTTTTTTTCTTGATTTGTCATTCCCAAAATTGATATTTTTTGGTTATCATTATAACTTTTTATTCAACTCGGCGGAATTTTGCCCCACCTCAGTTGAGATACTAAATCCTCCCCCAGCAGCAAGGATGGTTTTTGGGTTTTAGTTGTATAACTAATTCATGCATAATTCTTATACAATTAAATTCCAATTTAATATGAGATTTAAAGTAGAGTATTATGAGAAGGAAGTCATATATATATATATATATATGCATACACATTGCGTGTTATGTATATGTACTACTTGTTTGTGTGAACATGAAATTACTCATGGGGAATATGTTGATTGCAGTTGCTTATAAAGGTTGTGACTAGGTACCGAACACTTGGTTGTTGATGGATACCGTTATAAAGGTCATTATGTTTGATCTTAGGTTTATAATGGTCACCGCTTCGTGATGAGAGACTTCCATTGTTCAAGAGAAAGCGAGGACTTTTTTTTAGCTACTGGGCCAAACAAAATAGACTGGCCTCTTGATCGATGAATTGATCGGATCGAAGTGCGAAAGGGTTGGTTGACGTCTGAGATCAAGCTAAGACTAAGGCCGAGTAACTACTTACTGGAGGATTGGTAGACTTGGTTCATTTAGAGGGGTTGGGTATGGACTTGTTGATGGTGTTATTGCTTAGTGATCTCGTCCTTACTATATCTGTGTATTTGTTAAGCCCGTTAGGTGAGGGACTCCTACGAAATTACCTATAGATAAACGAGATAGTCCCTGGAGGTAGTTTCTTTCGTGTGATAAGATTGAGAAATATAAAAGAGATATGTTACTCCAGTGATGGATGCTTAACTTTATACCCTTTGTCACATTTATGTGTTGATTATCGTGAGATTCTGGATGTCGTACCTGTGGGTGGCATTGTAAAGGTTCGTATTTGTGTTGTATGCTGACACATGCAGTTAGTTACAGACATATTGCATTATATTATTACTTACTTGTTAGTCTAGAGATAGATTCTTTTAGTATAGTATATGACTTGGGTTGGGACATGCTCGTAGATTTTCACTTAGATGAGGGGTGAGATACTTATTGCAAGTGAGAGGCGATGTGATGACATGTTATTTATAAATGAGTCGCATGATTATTTACTGTTGATATCGAATATGATTTTTTCAACTATAGGAAGCTAAGCCAATATATCTAAAACTATTTTCTATACATCCACAGACGTATGGCTGAGGAGATTCATACCTGCAACTCCATTTAGTTTCTAGCTTTTGGTTCTTCTGATTCTAGCATAAGTTGCTACTTTATTTAAGTTTCAATTTAGTTATTTATTTTTAGACATTTTATGGGCGTTGAGTTCTAGTAATTTATTTCACTATTTTGTTTTGAGAGTTTTTATTTATTCAACTCATTATTATGAGATGTTTTGGGACATTATCTATTTAGAGTTGTTTATCAGTTTACTTATTGCACGTTGTGGATGGATTTAATTTCACTTATATTATTTATTCACTATTTTATTTTAATGTTGAGAATGATATAGATTGATTGATACACCCTATATTATACGTATTGGAATGACCAACCATATGTGGAAAATAAGGGGTTGTTATAATTGGTATCAGAGCATCCTAGGTCTTACTGTCAGGTTCCTTGGGATTCCCGTTACGTTATGTGTTGCATTCTTTGATACTTGAAGCCCAATGGGTAGAATTCATTGTATTCTTTTATGAATCATTAGATATTATAAACCTTGTTTACTTTTAGATGGAAAACACCAGGCTCAGTAGAGCACGACAGGCTATAAAGAGAGATGCTTAGATTGAGCGGTAACCACCACTGCAATAGGCATCACCAGTAACATTAACAACAGACATATATACTATTGCTACTTATATGGTCCTCTAGTTACAACACTTTCAGTCGCCAAAGCAATATATGGTGGTACTAATGCATCTATAGGTTTCAATATGGGAAAGATCATGTGGGGACTTTTCTAAAGATAACCCACCCGAGTTTTCTTTGCGTACGGATATTCAAGTGGCGTATTAGTGGACGAAAAATATCCAGAGGCATTTATGGATGGTAAAATGATTGTATATCCAAAAGAAGATGTTAGCCAACTTTAGGTTGGTAGAAGAGGCTTTACAGTGGTAGGAGTCATGCACCACAGTTAAGGAGAGGGATACAATGACGATTATGGAGTTCTGGATCAGATTTAATGACAAATACTTCCCACTTGAAGTTAGGAGTGAGAAGATGATATAATTTCTGAGTCTCAAGCAAGAGAATCACAATGTAGCGAAATATGAATAAGAGTGTAGTACACTATAATTGTTTGCCCAGGAGGAGGTAAATATAGAGGAGAATAAGATGTATAAGTTAATATTAGGGTTGTCATAGTTCACTAGACAGGTCGTTTAAGGAAATATGGATTTTAACACTTATACGCAGGTCGTAAATGCTACTTTACTTCACTATCGGGATCACCGGGAGTTCCATACGGTCAAGGACGAGAAGTGGCTAATGCATATTTGTATACCTAATAGGTCAAGGCAAATATGGTAGCACTTTAGGGGATCAACAATCTATGGTCCTCAGTTAGGATAGTAACACCATAATAAGCATAAAGGGTTTGAGGATGGTAAAGGACACCAGGGCCAAAGTCAACAGTCTTAATAGGACCTTCAGGGCTAGTGACAACATGGTAGATGATAACAGGGTCATGGGTATTAGGTCCAACAATGATAACAACAGGGAAGACACCAATTCCATTGAGACTATGTGTTAATTATTAGGATTTGAACAATAGGGAAATTAGGGCACATAGGATAAGGTAGTCCAGCGTGAGTATTAGGCTCCATAGGGGCAGCACCAGTAGTTGCCAACCCCACCAACAGTTGCGGTGTTAGTATTGCCAACATAATTATCCTATCCTCAGGGGCAACGTCCATTGCAGTATGGATGTGTGTATCATACCGCACATAGGGAGATCAGACACGAACCTAGGAGGTTGAGGGTATGTATCTTATTTGTTGGCATATATGATGCATTTTATTTGATAATTGTGTCTCCCATTCATTTATTAGTAGTAATTTTTCTTGATCTTCGGGGATGGGAGATTTAACATAATATATTTTATTACATATTGGTTCACCGGTGGGTAGAGGAGCACCTATTCGTTCCTTGTGTAGAGGGATCAGGGTATATATCGGTAGAATTCATTTTTTACTCGACCTGTTAGTTTTAGATATGTCTGAGTATGAAATCATCCTAAGGATGGATTGGTTAGAGACGCATCCACCTCTAATGATTATTTTGGGAGCTATGTAGTCTTTTCCATTTCGGGATTGAAGATGTACTGGGTTGTGATGCCATACCCAGAGGGAGGGTCAATCACACATTTGTATTACATTTAAGAGAAAAATTCCGAGGTATTCACAATGTCTTCGGACTTATTATAGTTTTGAGATTGTGTATTAATTACCAAGATTTGAACAAGGTTGCAATACTAAATAAATATTCACTACCCCTTATTGATGACTTGTTCAAATCTCTATTCTAGTTATGAGAGGTCCTTTTTATGAAGAATAAGGATGGACCATTGAGATTGTGTATTGATTATCGAGATTTTAACAAGGTCATAACACTAAATAAATATTTGTTACCCCGTATTGATGACTTGTTCGACAAGTTGAGGGGTTCTTTGTACTTCTCAAATATTGACTTTAGGTCGGTGTACCATCAATTGAGGATTCAGGAGCAAGATATTTCCTTGGTCCTTTCCACCCGTTCACCCTTCAGATCATCACATGGTTTTACCCCAAGTTTTTGGACATCTACTTTCTTTTCCCAATTCCTTTTATTTGTTTACCTCTCGTTCAGATTTTCCTCCCTAGAATCATTCTCCAAGAAGTTGTTCCATAGGTCGATGTGCTTTTTAACATTTGGGGTAACTCTTTTTTTCAACCCCAAAATATCATAACTTGATGCCTTCTTATGGACAAAATTATTTTAAAGTTTATTTCGATAGGTTTTCATATATTCACCTATTCGAGAAATAAACTTTATCTTCGAACCACGTGGGAATGTAAAATTCTTACAAAGTTGATCCCACGTGTCATCCTTTATGGAAGGATTAATTTTCTTCCAATTTTTTGAGCCTCCGATGCCCATAATCATATTTTTGAGAGATGAACAATGAGCTTTAAAAATTTGGACGTTAACTTTTTTCTGGTACGATTACTGAAACCAGAGAACCTATTGAGATTCTTATCATTTGCTTTGAATTCCTTAGTAAAGGAAGGTGGGGGTGTTAGATTAGCATTGTTTATTGAATTTCATGACTTTGATATGGAGTGATAGAATGAATCTGTGGCAGACTAAAGTATTCCTAACCCGTAGGTGATGACAATTTAGGTTGGGGTGTAAGAGAGCGCCAATTGGCAGTGTTTCGTTATTTGGTTGATTATTTCCATTCCCGTTCGACAATTCCCACACAAAAAAAATTAGAGACAAATGTACGACAATATATATATATATATATATATATATATATATATATTTCCATATAATAAGATACCATAGTTTTTGAATTGCAAAAATGTAAGGCCACAATAAGGGCTTGGATTTGGCCCCATTTCCAATTTAAAAATGAAGGGTGGAGATTCAGTCACCAAGAATCAATATCACGCCCAAACAAATTTTACCCATCTTCTCAAACTTTTCATTCAAAAACCCATTTTCCCCGCTCGAACATTTGATAACTATATCCTAAATAAAAGACACCCATCTCCTTTTCTATCTATTTCCTTCTCTCATCTCACCAACTCTAGCTTCTTCTTTGTCTTTATAACCTTTATTCTATCAAGTCAAGTGAATTGATATAGTATGCTCTTCATTTATAGTTTTAATACTGGAGATTATGAAACTGATATGGCCGATTGAATCATCAAAGATGGATTCTAAATGATCAAGATGTTCCAATCTCACGTTGAGTTTAACAAACTAAGGGCAACATGTTTAGCTATATAAGAGACGAACCCGAAGAACAAGTGAGCTCTAAACTTGATAAACTACAAAGCATGAATCAAGATCTAGGGAGATCACCATCTTTGATCACACAAGAAATTTGAACGAGCAAGGCAAGAGCTACACACAAAATACCAAAAGAAGAAGAGACCTCAAAACCCAGCACAAGATGATTCTTAAGACGGAGATATACAAATATTCAATTGAGGTAAATTGAAAACCCAACTCACTTGAATGCTTTAACCCTTTAAACATTAGATTTGAAATAACTTGACACCAAACCCAAATCTAGCAAGAAAACTCAAAGTCCATAATAAAAACTGATTTTCCTTAAACACAATATGGATCTGAGTAAAATACCACCCCCATAAATAAACTGAGACCATCTTAAAATGATTTCAACAAGTTGATATTCCAAACGGGTTACATGGGAGCAGATCTGGATAGCTAAACTGATAATTCCTTAAATACCGTTGATGACTTTGAATGTCTTCATTCAGTCAGGTCTTCGCTCGGTCAAGTGTTAAAAGGCCACTATTTTTTCATGGTGATCGAAAGTGAGGGATTGAAAATAGTGTCATGGTCAAAGTCGTGAATGGGGTGGGATAGGCTCTCTCGAGTCTGAAACTTGGGCTGGAGATTTTCATGATCTGTTGGAGTAGACTATGTTTAGTGTTGAGGAAATTAGGATGGAAGTTTAACTTAGAGTCCATGTTAGCGTGAGAAACTCACTACCGCCATGCCTCATAAATTTCATGGTGGTCCGACATTGATACTTTAAGGCATTTCAGCAGGAAAATAGGTCACAAATTTGGAGCTGGTGATGATCTGCCTCAAATATTCTATATTTTCTTTAAGGGTTTTCTTTTGTGTTCGGGGATGTATTTATATTTACTGATATACTCTGTTTTTTTTCCCTAACATCTCTTTGTTTGAATATTGTATAAGTAACCATTGTTTGTTCCATTTTGGGTTTTATTTTTGCTTACATATGTATGTTGTGACCTAATTTAGTTTAATAATTCCGTTTACATTTCTATGTGTAGCGGGAATACTTTTTTTAAATTTAATATTTACTAGATTTGAGTCTATATTGTGTTCTTTAAAATATTGGCACAAGTTTTTGGTGTTATATTATTTTGTGAAGGATGTTCGATGAAAGAAAGGAAGCCACTATGTACCTTTGATTTTCACTATGTACCTTTGATTTTCACTATGTACCATTATGGAAGCTTAACATAGACATAACAATTATGCTGCGTATCACTACTTTATGTGATGGTACAATTGCTTTGGTAAAAATAATATCAATTTGTTTATTGTAATATACATAAGTGTGTCTTAGCTCCATTGGCAACGAAACTATGTATCGAACATTTCTCTGTCTTCCTATGCAAACAGTGTTCTAACATGCATAGCGTGTGCCATGCATAATGTCCACAAGCATGACGTGGGCTTCTTAATAATATTCTAGGGCTCTAGCTTCCGTGTCACATGTAATCACGCACTATCCCTAAGCTCGAGGTTGCGATGTGTCGACTACGGGGTAATCTTTATTTATGGTTCAAGGCTTCTACAACATTTTCTCAATTTTGCTCTATTACTAATTACTTTACCATTTGTCGAATTCTATTTCATTAAATTCTTTCCAAATTAAGTTTCTACTAATTGCCAAAAATGCGTAGATATGTTTTTGGGTACGGGAAAAATAAAAGACTGGTTAAGGCTTTTAAGGAACACCATGCCCTTCAATTTAGCATCAAGTTTTTTTTTAATAACTTCATAAGGCGTCTCATCTTGTAATGCAAATTTAGTGGTGAAAGTGGATTGTTTACTTTGAATGTTGGATTAAATTATGGAAGTGTTGATGACACTTTTTATTAGTAGTTGTCGTAGATATGTTTAGTATGTGTTCTAAGGTGCGAAAATTCTCAAACGCACATGGAATACTCGATTAAGATAATATTTTATATTTTTGCTTATAATTTTGCTGGCGTTTTAACATAAACGAGTGTTGTTATCATGGATTTTGGTTGTTATTAATTATAGTGCTAATAATGATTTTTTTGTTGGTTTATATAATGTACAGGATGGACTGTTTGTATAGCTGAGTAGTTTTGGTTTTTTAAACAGGTGGATAGTCCTATAAATAGAGGAGACTTTGCCAAAATTTTATAAATCATGTACAAATTTTTGTGTTTTATAATAAATTTTAAGATTACAAGTCTTAGTTGATGTAGATTTTTGGATTTGTAGTCGGTAAAAAACTACGTTGTCACGTGGTGTACTAATACCACACATGTCGCAAGAATGTGTCTATTTTTTCGTAAAGTTTGAACCATGCCTTCAGGCACGAGGAACACCCATGCATAATGTTGACGAGTTGGGAAATTCATTTATTGACAACTTCATCACACCAATATAAATTATTATTTGTCGGGGAATGATATTTGTGGTTTAATGTGAGCAATTGTGTGTTATTTGTGGTGCTCTTTAATAGAGTGTATTATTTGTGGTGCTCTTTAATGAATTTTTTCTCACTCTTAGTTTATTCCTTTTGTGCTATTTTTTTCTCATTTGTAAATGATGTACTTGGTTCTATTCTTAGTTAGACATGTGTCTCCATAGTTAAATGTGAGAAAATTCACTTTCTCATTTTATTTTTGAATTTGTGTTAATGCAATAATTTATGAGTAGTTTTAATTTTCCTTTTTGTGTTTGTAGTTTAATGTGAGCAATTGTGTGATTAAAATTTGGCAAGCATCTTATATTGCGATCAACAACTTAAGATGACTCAACAATACCACCTGCTAAGTCTAATCATTTACACACAAAAATGCCTTGCGTGCCTTCAGGCACGAGCATTTACTAGTTTGTATATATATATATATATATATATATATATATATATATATATATATATATATATATATATATGTGTGTGTGTGTGTGTGTGTGTGTGTGTGTGTGTGTGTATACCTTTTAATAGCTTTTAATGCATGCTTGATGTGTGATTTCCATCCAATCAATATTATTTGTTAAAAATTTATGAAATTTTCACGCGACCAATTGAGTGAAAGTGTACCTATGATTGACGTACAAAGTTCCATGACATGAAATCGAAATCCTTTCTTCTTCAACTTATTTACAATCTTGCTTGTAATGTGCATATGTCGCGAGATGTCAAAATATTGGTGTGTATCCACAATGGATGAATTTTTTATGCTTTTTTTAATAGTGTCAGCAATGCTAGCGACCTGTTGGGATTATGATGGGAAAATATATTCTTTACTGCTTCATCCTAGAATTCTGGCAAGAAAAACTTAGTATGTTCGAACAACTACATTTGTGAGAGATCAGCTCCATGATTTGTAAGGTAATTAAACGTTCAATTTTTCTATACCCTAACTTATGAATATGAGTTCCCTCTATATGACATGAACTAATAAAAGATGTTTTAGTGAAGTCCAATTGCATCCTCTCGTCCTCTTTTTGAAAGTAATTATTACTACGACTCATTTTTCCAAGAAATATATAAAAGGAGGGGAATATAAATGCTAAAAGTAATGGATCTACATAATCCTAAACTAATTATTGTTTTCCAACCAATCAATCATACATAACAAGTCCAATTTAAGTTCATTTTAATTAAAGTAATCCTAAAATTACTATGTATCCACCAAATGCACAAGAACTTCCACCAATTTTTGTTCACCCAAACAACAACAATTAAGGAAGGGGTAACATGAACACAATAGTTAACCAAATAGATATATACATTAATATTCATCTGCACATTATCAACAAGTCCAATTTAAGTTCATTTTAATTAAATTAATCCTAAAATTACTATGCGTCCACCAAATGTGCAATCCTTTCCAACATTTTGTGTTCAACCATACAACAACCACTTAAGGAAGGGGTGAACATAACCACAACAGTTAATTAAGAAGTTATAATTGCATATAAGATTGTTAAATAAAAAAGATAAGTAAAATACTTAAATAAATAAAGCCCCTAGAATCAGATAAGATTCAATAATTGTTCTCCAATTTCAGGCGCATATGGAACGAGACAAAAATATATTAACATATTATTCAATCTAAAATATTATCAAATGACACTATTCTAAACATGTAATATATATATCTCGTGTTACTCAAAACTTTCCTTTACGTAGAAAGTGTATTAATTATATATACGTGTGTGCATATGTGTGCGTGTGAGTATACCCAAAATTATTTAACTTAATTTCACATTCATATACCCAATTTCAATTTCACACACACACACACACACATATACACATGCACACGCACACACGCGCGCGCGCACACCACACCCACACACACACACACACATACACACACACACACACCCACACCCACACCCACACCCACACACACACACACACACACACACACATATATATATATATATATATATATATAGAGAGAGAGAGAGAGAGAGAGAGAGAGATGCATAATCACATTTACAATTTCACTACAATAATGCATATATACTTAATTTCACCATTCTAATGGGCATATACCCAATTTCACTATTTTAATGTGTATATACCCAATTTCATATTATAATTCCACATACACAATTTCATATTTACAATTGCACATACCCAATTTCATTTATACACACACACACACACACACACACACACACACATATATATATATATATATATATATATATATATATATATATATATATATATATATATATAAACATAAACCGTAAGGGAGAGAAAAATGAGGGAGAAAAAGTATTACCGTGGGTGAGGGGTAATGAGTAGTGACGGTGGGCGAGGGGAGAGGGATTAGCCTCAGATGAGGGTGAGGTAGAGCAGAGAGTGACAATGAGAGTAAGAGAGAGAGAGAGAGAAAGAGAATAGTTAAATGAAAGAACCCTGTAGGGGTTTAGTTTATAGCAGCAAAAAGGGTCACAGTCTAGAGTCATAACCCATACTGTGACCCATTTACTCCTCTAATTTGGTCATGGTGTCAAATCATGAGCATCAATACGTGAACAATTCAAATTAAATTCCCACCACTATTAGAGGTCACATCTCAAAACTGTGACTATAGAAGACTGAGATTGGCCATTGCTGGGTCACGACTTAAAATCATGACCATCCACTTGACAAAATGGTACCAAATTTAATGCCTAAAGAGTCATGGTTTGTTCATGTTTTGGAGTTGTGACCATGAGGTCATGGCCGGGAATCATGATCAATCCCTTGTCTAGGTCCCTCTTCCTCGGTCACGGATTTTTTATAATGGTCATGGATTTGGACCTTGACCAAGTGACAATGAAATTTTTTGGTTTTTATCATAGTGCATGAAAGTGTGCGACGAGTTTGGGGCATTGTTTCTGAATCGTCGTTCGAACGACCTGGGCAGTTTTTTTAAAAAAACTTCCCACTTGTCCACTTGTTTTCCCACTCCTTTTTCCTGAAAAACTAATGCGGGAAACAATTTTAATGATAAATTTTTCATTCCCTCCAAGAGAGATAGAGAGAAACATTCTTGAGAGAAAAATTTCCATTTTGTGTTTATGATTTTAATGAATTAAACTCTTCCAAAAAGACATACACCCATGTTTGTTTAAATCCAAGTTTCTACTTATATATATTTTACTTGAAGAGTTTTGGCATTAGGTTTTCTATACACCAAAAAGAAGAGAAGTTTGGGTTTATTCCCTACCCACAAAGGAGAAGAACTTGTATTTGATGTGGCTTTCTCACATGGTGAAAGGCACCATGTGTAGTTGACGGTTGTTGTGCTTCGATTGGTGGACACCAAGACTACGATGGACGTCGTGGTTATTTGTTAGACATAGGTATTTTCTAGAAAAAGCATCGGGGCTTGAAGGGAGTCAAGTCGTGTGTAGTAAGTCTTTTGTCTCTTAACTGTAAAACTATATCTAGTGAATTTGTTAGGCAAGGACCGTCTGAGATTTTTCCCATTTGGGTTTTCCTCATACATCGCAGTGTAGTGGTTGTGATTTTTATTTTCTCTTGCAAAAATACTTAGATTTACGCGTAGGGTTAAAAAGATAAAATTTGGTTTAAAAATCACAATTACAGTTTAATTGGTGCGAATTAATAATTTGGGTAAGTTTAATTTAATTCAAGTCCAGAATTTAATTTGATAAAATTTGGTTTGGCCTATATTGAAAAATTGAATATTTAATGTTAGGAAAAATTTTAGGACTTGGGTTAAGTTAATTTTGTTTAAGTGGAAATTGATTTGTTAAGTAGTTTAATCTCACTTTTAGTTTAAAGTAATTTTAATTCTGAAGAAATTAAAACTTGAAGTTTGTTTTGTGTTTAAAAGTTGAATTGAAATTTTAGTTGGAAACCTTTTTGAAGGCCTATAAATTTAAGAACTACTTGCAAATTAACAGATGGTTTAAAATTCAGAAAATTTTGTTTTTCACTTTTAAGCCTGAAAACTTTTGAAAAAAGTTCTAAAATAAATTTTTGAAAAATAAAACTTCATAAAAGGTATTTTATGAAATACACCTAATAAAATTTCCAAGCTCCTATATATATATATAAAATGCATTCATACCTTTGGAGCCTTGGAATCAATTTGTTGATGACGTGAAACATGTGGCACAAAACTCAGTAAGGATGAACCTTTAATACTTGGCCGCTACATCTTCAACTTCTTCAAACATCATAGGCTTGATAGGAACAAAATTCTATCCTATGACTCAAATGGTTTTGTCCGGAATTGAACCAAAACTACATATGGACTCAATTGGAAATTTGTGTCCTTACAAATCTCCCCCTTTGGCTATTCTATGATAAAACCCAGCCAAAAATACTAAAGGGCCATCAAGCTCGTCTAGACACAACATCCCACCCAAAACAAATAAAAATACAGATGCTATGACTCGAACCAAGGATGTGTTTTTTTCTCTTTATCGAATTTTCCGCTAGAAAGATAATTCTTGCACACTTAAGCAAACCATTAAACGCATAGGGAATATAAAGTCCATGAAATTAAATTCTGCCCCTAAATTAATTCTCCACTTTTATCTAACAATAATTTACCTAGAAAGACCGCGACTCCCCCTAAGTTAGATCTCCCAAACTAAAGGTTTAGATACCATTTCTCCCCTTTTTTGTTCAGGAATAGACAAGGATAAAGAATTAACTTATTTCTACTTCAATTAAAGTAAATACCATTTCTACCCTTAATGTCTAAGCAAGCGGTATGAATAAGGAAAAAAAATTAAACATGTAATGGTGACTAAGGTGATAGAAACAATTAAGCATATGGGAAACAATGAAGTACAACTAGTCTATACAAATATTAATGAATACCTATTATGTTGTGATAACAAAAAGACACCACTTAAAATGAATTGCGCTAAGCATGGGATATCAACAAAAATTCGCAACAATATCGATACCAATTATGACATCAAAGCATATATGGACTAGCTAGCATGACAGAGACTCGAAAAAAATACCATATATATATATATATATATATATATATATATATATATATATATATATATCACAGTGAATATCACTAATGCACACGCACATATACGTAGGTATAAACACCACACACGCCATACAATAATCTTTTCATAGTCGTATGGAAAAAATGTGTCCAAATACATGTGGTAAACGTAAGTAAAGGGGTGTGAACCAGAGAATAAAGGAATATAGACCCAATCAGTTGAAACATGTTCACGGAGTTCTCATTTGATGGCAAAACTTTATCACATTTAGATATAGCCTTATGTGACAATATAAATTGAACTCAATGAACAAACATACACAATGCACACAAGCCTAGAATTTTTTATGATTCTATAAACCAATAGAGTCATGACAAGATAGCGCAGCTAGGATACAAAGTCTTTGTGTAAAGCCGTTGATATTCCATCCAAAATCCCTGAAATATAATATTTTCTTTTCTTTTCTTTTGTTGAAAATATCAACCTAAACAAACTAGGCCTTGGAAATATTTTTCTTTTAATGCCATATTTTTCTTTTAGGCCTTTGGACCACGTATTTATTTTAGGTCCATTGTAAATGGCAGCTTAATCGAAAAGGACGATTGTTCCTTTTGTAGCCCTTTCCCGAGCACTAGCATATATTATTTTTTAAAACACACAATAATCTCACGTGCAACGTTTCTAACATGCACAAATCCTCCTAAGTCACAAAGTTTGTAGATGACTAGATTGGTAGGAGAACATCTCACAAAGCTCAAATATACATGTGAAGTTAAATTTCCAAATGAGATCGTGCATGTGTGAAACGAGGCATAAAAAAATAGAATCCATTTAGCAACACAAAATCCAACTACTCCATGTAACCATGACAAAGAACATTCTCAAGGATTGAAAATATTAACCAAAAGTTCTAGCCACATGGAAGTGGAAAGAAAAGGAGTCAAACACAAGTATATGCCACATAAAATGTGTCAAACTAAAATACACACAAAACAAAAAAAATATTTTTGAGTTTTTCTAAAAATTTTCACCATAAAAAATTCAACTCAAAAGAAAAACAAAGAACATCTTTTTGTATTTTTCTCAATAAGACACCACTTATTAAGACATAAACAAATAAAAATAAATACAAAAGATATACACAAATCATAATTCTAGCATGTGATTAATCATGAAGCATAGATTAAAAAATGACAAACATACATACAATTAGCATAAATATATTATACAACACAAAAGCTAGAGATGTAAACAAAGCTAACACATTTAATCATTAAATTTAGCATGGGAGGCTTCATGTGATAGCAAATGAGAATCATAAACCCTGTTTTGTAAAGTTACCAAGTTGGATCTCCTAATCCAAACAAGTGAAAAGTGACAATCTCGGGATTGGGTGATCTTGGCTACCTTGGTGACCTTACTCTTGGATTTCCTAGGATCCTTTTTGAGATCAAAACAAAATTTCGTAAGATGACCTTTTCGACCACAATATGAGCAAGTAAAGACTCGGTGAAAAGTAGTACCTAAGGATTGACCTTTGGAATTTTTTTTAGTTGAGTCTCTCAAAATAGTGGTTTTGGCTTTATTAGTGGAAGCATTATAAGAATCAAAGTCTATACCACAAGTGTCATTTTTGACTTGGCCGGTGCCTAAGATTTTATCTAGTTTTTCGGACCTACACTCCAAATCAAATTTGACTCGACTTGAGTCTCTTAACTTTTCTTCCAACTCTAAAATGTGTGACTCTAGCAAACACCTACTCTCTTCAAACATGAGAAGCTCTTTCTTTATAACCTCCATTAAACCTCTAAGGCTATCTCTCTCACCTTCTACATGCTCTAGCTTCTCACGAAGAGCTCTCTCACGTGTCCTAAGGTCTTCCACTAAAGCACTCTCATCAATGACTTTGGCACGCTCTCTCATACTAGCTTCTAACTTAAAATTAGACCTTTTTAATATAATTAATTTGGCATACAATTATTGAAAAGCTACTTGAAGTTCACTCACATCAACCTTTTCTTCATTTTCACTCTCTCTTTCATCTCCACTCTCACAACCTTAAAAATATGGGATTCATAAACTTGGCCTCAGAAGTGTCATGTATTATAACGTCATCATTGGACGATTTTTCACTATCACTTACATGACTTGCCATGAACGCGGTAAAATTGCACTCAATGGGGTAATTGGGTCCCTCTTCCTTATCACTATCATTAAGTGTGGCATTGTATGAAATTGGTTGCTTCCCATCTTTCCTTATTTTAGTGGGACAGTCAAAATCCCTATGGCCATACCCTTCACAACCAAAACAACGATTTGACTCGTCCCTATTAAGATCTTCATTTTGCCTTTTAGGGCGTTTTTCGACTTTGTTATACTTGGATTTATCAAATTTCTTCTTTTTGGTCATAGAGGAAAACATGCCAAGTTCATAGGTTTGTAAATCATCTATGAGCTCTTCTAGTTTCGTAGAGGCTAAAGTGGGTAAAGAATTCAACACCACCACTTTAGGAATAAATCTATCGGGTAGGTACCTTAAAATTTTCTTTATTACTCGGTCGCCGGGTATTTTTTCTACCAAATTAAAAGATGAATTTACAAAATCGAAAAGTCTAGCATAAAATTCATTAAAAGTTTCATTTTCAAGAATTTTTATGGTCTCGAATTGAGTGGTGAGATTTTGGAGTTTTGAAGATTTTACGACACTAGTTCCTTCATGGGTGAGTCGTAAAATATCCCAAGCCTCTTTAGCGATTTCACACGTCATGATACGTCAGAATTCATCCGGTGTTACCGTACAAAACAAAGTATTCAAGCCTTGGGAATTAAAATTGACGAGTTTAAGTTCATTCTCAGTCCATCTCTCTACGGGTTTGGGAACATGCTCATTTTCTACTAAACATGTAGGTGGGGACCACCCGGTAATGACAGACATCCAAACCCTGTCATCTATGGACTTTAGTGCCGATTTCATACACGCATTCTAGTACGCGTAGTTGGAACCATAAAAAACTGGAAATTTTGAAAACGGGGAAAATTTCATTTTTAAACAAAACTAAATTAAGGATCTTAACGCAATAACTTAGCGCTCTCTCTCTGATACCACTTGAAAGTGTGCGGAAGCCCCCTAAATTTAAGAACTACTTGCAAATTAAAAGATGAATAAAGAAGGTTTCCAACTAAAATTTCAATTCAACTTTTAAACACAAAACAAACTTCAAATTTTAATTTCTTCAAAATTAAAATTACTTTAAACTAAAAGTGAGATTAAACTACTCAACAAATTGATTTCCACTTAAACAAAATTAACTTAACCCAAGTCCTAAAAAATTTCCTAACAATAAATATTCAATTTTTCAATATAGGCTACACCAAAATTTATCAAATTAAATTCTGGACTTGAATTAAATTAAACTTATCCAAATTATTAATTAGCACCAATTAAACTATAATTGTGATTTTGAAACCTAATTTTATCTTTTTAATCTTACGCATAAATCTAAGTATTATTGCAAGATAAAATAAAAATCACAACCACTACACTGCGATGTACGAGGAAAACCCAAATGGGAAAAAATCTCGGACGACCCTTGCCTAACAAATTCACTAGATATGGTTTTATAGTTACAAGACAAAAGACTTAATACCCTTGACTTAACTGCCTTCATGCCTTGACGCTTCTTCTTGCAAATACCTCTGTCTAGCAAATAACCATGACGTCCATCGCAGTCTTGGTGTCCACTAATCGAAGCACAACAACCGTCAACCACACATGGTGCCTTTCACCATGTGAGAAAATCATAGCAAACACAAGGTTTTCTCCTTATGGGTATAGAATAAATCCAAACTTCTCTTCTTGTTGGTGTAGAGAAAACCCGGTGCCAAAACTCTCTAAGAAAAATATATATAAGTAGAAACTTGGATTTAAACAAACATAGGTATATGTGTTTTTGAAAAAGTTTAATCCATTAAAATCATAAACACAAAATGGAACTTTTTCTCTCAAGAATGTTTCTCTCTATCTCTCTTGAAGGGAATGAAAAAGTTATCATTAAAGTTGTTTCCCACACTTAGTTATTTAGGAAAAAGGAGTGGGAAAACAAGTGGGCAAGTGGGAAGTTTTTTTCTTTCAAAACTGTCGGAAAACTACCTCGATCATTCAAACGAGTTCGTTCGAATGACAATTCAAAAACCAATGCCCCAAACTTGTTCGAACAACTTTTCTAACGGGAATTCAGAGAATATAAGAAAAATGCGTTGGAAAACTCGTTCGATTTCTCATTCGAACGACAATTCGAACAAAAATTCAGAAAAAATTTATTTTTCACTTTTAGGCCCAAAAACTTTTGAAAATAGTTCTAAAAAGTTTTTTTGAAAATAAAAATTCATAAAAGGCATTTTATGAAATTCACCTAATAAAAGTTCCAAGCTCCTATATATATATATATATATATATATATAATGCATTTTAGGGATTTTCCCCCAAAGGGATTTGGGTATTTAAGGATTTCTAGGGCCTTTGGGTGCTCATTTTCCATCAGATTTTCATTCTCTCTCTAAGCTCTCTGGAGCTTCCAAGGAGTCCAACAACCATTCCAAGCCAAGAACCACCCCCACCTTGAACCACCCCATTTACCCCACATTCCATAATGTTTAAACCCATAGAACCCATCTACACTATTTGTTGAGCAAGATTAAGATTTATGGAATTATTTGAGGGGTTCTTGAAAATTAAGATGGGAGAAATCATGGAGATTTTAGTGGGTTTTAATTAAGCTTTCATGGAGACAAACTTGTTGGAGCTAGGCAACCTCTCTAATGACACCTTAGGAGGTGAAAGGTTGTCATTTTATTAGACATTCCATCCTACCATTGTTGGAGCTTCATTTGAGGTGGGAAAACTATACTCTTAGTTTAACACTTTATTTTGTATATTAGTTATCTTGTAACTAGAATTGTCAGAGTAGGATGCATACATGAGTAAGAAGATGATTTATTCAGGCCTTGACATAAATGGTTTCAAAGGTTTGTGTAAAAGAGAGGTAAGTATACTCTGACACCACTTGTAAGAGTGGAAAACTTTAATAACTCTTTTGGAATGCGAAAATAAACGCGATCGACTAGGATGGTCACAAGAACAAACCTAATTTTGTATTTTTATCAATTTAATTCCTAAGAACACAAAACCAATTTTGAACAAATATTGATCTTTGATTAAATTAGTTATGAAGGCAAATATATGTTAAAAATATTATGAATAGTCTACGCATTCAAGAACACAATGATTGAGGAAAAATCCCCTGTGGGGAAAAGCTTTATTCATCACTTTAGAAATAACTCAAGACAATCAACTTACAAACTACTTGATACCCGCCACAAGCAAGCGACAAATGTCGCTCTCGGTATCCATCGATTCCCCTCAACCTTTGTCTTTAGCAGTGATCCCATCGGGTTCACAAGTCATCCATGGAGTACCTATCCACAAGGTTTATGTAAGGATACTAAACTTTGTAGGGTTTAAACTGATTCACAAAAACTATTTTGGGAATGTATGTTGTGAATCAAAAGTGTTTTATCAACACAAAACTTTGAAAACTTTTGGAACGTATATTCTAAAAATGTTCATTCAAATGTCATAGAAAAAAAACATGAAACATGTATTTATAAGACGAACACAAATTTTGAGCCGACTCATTTGAACAAGAATAGTAGTCCGTTTGAACGAAATAGGAGCTCATTTGAACGAAAAAACTACCTCATTTGAACACACTGCAAACGATCTTCAAACGATGCCAAACAATACGCGTTTGTTAGATGAATATATTGAATGGCCCTTTTAATGACTTATCCATCTGGTTCGAACGAGAATGTCTTCTTATTTGAATGAGGCCAGTGAATTTTAGAAAATAATTTTAAAACAAAAATGACTCGATTTTTAAAACAAAAATTTTTTTGTTTCAGTTTTCATAAAAATAAAACATCCCAAAATAAATTTCATTAATAAATTTAAATTCCTACAAAGCTTTATACCTTTACGGTATGTAGTGGGGTGTTTAACTTGGAGATGCTGGAATTCGGTTCGACGAGTCAGTGCGAGTCGATTTGTAACGGGATAAGCCAAATATGCAAAAGTGCAATTAAAATAAATAAAAAGCCTAATATAAAATATTTGCACTCACAAAACTCCCCTTTTGGATATTCCGGTACAAAAACTAACCAAAATCCAAATTACAAAAAAAAAATCCTCCTTAAGACAAAAATACTAATACCCTCCCTAAACCCTAGTAATGGAATGGCATAGAAAAATAAACTATCTATTCAATCTCCACTTATCGTTCAACTTTGTCTTCATTCGATGTAATATGATCTTGCGTAAGTACCTATACACATGAAGCAAAGAACATGCCCCACGATGCATCGAGTTTGAAATAGAAAAAAAAAAAAAAAAACTCATAAAGTAATCTCTTTTATAAATCAAACTCATCATCAAATATTCCCGTAAAATGTTCTCCCCCTTTTTATCCGAAATAGAGAAAGAAGTAGAAACTAAACATTAAGAATAAATAATAAGACAAAAGAAATAAGATATCATCACATAGATATGTAAACAATGCATAAGTAATGATAATCTCAAAGGCCTTCAACACCAACTATTTTTGAAAAATTTCAAAATTTTCAATAAAATCTAAATATTAAAAATACAACACAATACCATATATAATATATGTAATATATATCAAAGTAAATCCGGTACATATATATAGGTATAAACGACCACAAAACATGACACAAAATACATAAGCTTTACACACCAGTGTAGTATCGATGTGTCCCAGCATGTGGGATGGAATGAATGGGCTTGAACTAGATACACATGAGAAATGACCCAAACACTCAAATAGGTTCAAGAAGTTCTAGATTTAGCCTCAAGTGATAGATAAAAATAACTTCAATGAACAAACAAGCACAATGCACACAAGCCTAAAATATTTATGATTCTACAAATCAATAACGTCATGAAAAAATAAACATAATAGGATTCATTGTGCAAACCCGTTGATCTTCAACTAAACTCCCTCAAAATATAAGCATATATCATATTCTTATAGTTTTCTTTTACTTTTCTCAATTCTTTTGATATATCAAACATTAAACTAAACTATGTTGGGCCCTTTTATTGCAATTTTTATATTTTTATTGCCTTTAATCTTTTTATTGGCTTTTACCAAAGGTGGCTTTCCCACAAAGATTGTCTGCCACAGACCTTTCTCGTGCTCATTCATATTTTTTTAATACTAAATAAAATCTCCCACGGGCAACGGTTCTTACATACAAAAATCCCTCATAGTCGCATAAACATGTAGATGAACAAATTGATGAGAGAACATCTCACAAATCTCAAATATAAATGGGAAGTTAACATTTCAAAAGCTCGTGCATGTGTTTGTGGAAGCATATACAAAGTCGAATCCATAAAGCAAATCAAGTTCAAAACAGCTCCATGAACATGACCAAGGATAATCTAAGTATATATGATCATAACCAAATGTCTTAGCCACATGAAAAATACGGAGTTAATTGGATTTAAACACACCAATATGCCATACCAAATGTGTAAAACTAAAATAGACAAAAACCAAAAATCTTTTTGAGATTTTCTAAAATTTTTCAAACGAAAATCTTTTTGTATTTTCCCAAAATTTTATCAAAATAAAGTATTTTAGTATTTTTCAAATATAGCTTAATATAAGAAAAATATAATAAAAACTATACAGATGTCATAACACTAGTAAACATTTATTATGAAGCACAACCAGAGTATGACGAGCAAAATCATTCAAGAAACTATCCATAAAATATAGCATGTGAAACATCATGTGCAAGCATGCGAGAATCAACTAGTCCAACATCTAGCGCCTCCAACAAAGATTATCTAACCCAAATAGATGTATATCTAACGTGTTAGGATTTTTCAACTTCCTAGTACCACTTCTAAGATCATAACAAAATGCCCTAAGGTGATCTTTCCTATTACAATGGGAACATGTGTAAACACAAGGAATGTTACCTGAGGTTTGACCTTTTCTAACGTCATTGGACGCGGTTGACCCTCTAAGACAAATAATGGCCTTGGCTTTTACACTGTAATCATTAGAAATATGTGATCTAGTACTATCACTACTCAAGTCTTTTAAATCATTTTTTAACTTGAAAAATTTAGACTCAAGCAAAGAATTTGACTCTTCAAGTTTTAGGGACTCCTTCCTATTTTCAATAATTCCTAGAACTTGAAGGAGTCCCTAAAACTTAAAGAGTCAAATTCTATTACTTATTTATGGTTTACTTATTTACCATATAGATCCTTGTTTACAACACTAAACAAGGATCTACACGATAAATAAGTACAACTTGCTCTAACACTAATTTGTGAAAGGGTGGTAAGTATGCTCTGACACCACTTGTAAGAGTGGAAGGATCTAATACCAGTTTGAGAATGCAAAAATAAATGTGCTCAGCAAGGAAGGTCACAAACACAAACCTATTTTTGTATTTTTGTTAATTTAATTCCCAAGCATACAAAACCAATTTTAAATAAATTTCAATCTTTGATTAAATTAGTTATGAAGGAAAAATATATGTTCAAAATAATATAAATATGCTACGCATTCAAGAATGCAACGATTGGGGAAAAATACCTTGTTGGTAAAAACTTTATTCATCACTTTAGAAATAATATAAGACAGTTTACTTATAAACCACTTGATACTATCCACAAGTATAACACGTTAGTCCTCGAAAGATCTCTAAAGAATACCACTTGTCTCTAAGCAGTCCACAAGCGACATATTCTCTCTCGGTATCCACCGATTCAGCCTCAGCCTTCGTCTTCGACAGTGATTCCTTTGGGTTCACAAGTCAGTCATAGAGTACCTCTCCATAAGGTGTATGCAAGGATACTAAACTTATAAGAGTTTAAACTAATTCACAAAAAATATTTTGAGAAAATATGTTATGAATCAAAAGTGTTTAATCAACACAAAACTTTAAAAACTTTTGGAACAGATATCCAGAAAATGTTCCTCCAAAAGTCTTAGAAAAAAATAAACACAAAACAGATATTTATAAGACGAAAAAAATTTTCGAGGCGGCAGCTCATTAGAATTAAAATGAGGCTGTTCGAACGAGAATAGCAGTTCATTTGAATGAAATGGGAGCTTGTTCAAACGAAAAGGCTATCTCGATTGAATAGGTTTCAAACGATCTTCAAACGATGCCAAACATCACGCCCTCGTTGGATACTCATTAGATGAAGATATCGAATGACCCTTATAAGGACTTAGCCATCTCGATCGAATGAGAATGTCTTCTCTTTTGAACGAGAAGGAGAATTTAAAAAAATAATTTTAAAATAAAAATTCCTCGATTTTTATAAAAAAAAATCATGTTTCAGTTTTCATAAAAATAAAACATCCCAAAATAAATTTAGTGAATAAATTTAAATTCCTAAAAATATTTATACCCTTATAGGATGTATTGGAGTCTTGAACTTGGAGATGTTGGCATTCGGTTCGACGAGTGAGTGCAAATCGGTTTGTAACGGGATGCGCCAAATATACTAAAGTGCAAATAAAATAAATAAAAAGCCTAAGCTAAAGTATTTGCATTTAGAATATGAGAAAAATATTACAATTTAAGAATGTTGAACAAATGGTGTATTCAAGAAGTTTGGTATTAAACATTTTATGGAATAAAATATTTAAAAATGATATTTGTCTAGCTAAAAATATTTTTGGGTTAATTATGTTTTAAAATTTCTTGCAAAAATGAAGATTTTATAAAAAAAATGGACATTTGTTGATGTTTGAATAATAAGAATGCCATTTAGTCTTGAGAAATGTATTTTTGCAAATATTATGAAATTTCTAGAATAAATCACATGTTAGATCCATTTGATATGATTTTTGGACTTAAAATCCATGTTCTCATGCATATAAAATTATAGTATTTTGATGTTGAACATATAAACAAGTTTGATGAGGTTTTATTGGATTTAAACATGAAGTAGAGAAATTAGAAATTTTAGCCCTTAAAGTGTCTTAAAAGGGTGATAAGTGTATGGTTTTAAGACTACATGAATTAATAAAGAAAATGATATTTTTTATCAAGTAGTTCTATATGTTCAATGATTTCTTGGAAAAGAAAGTAATGAAATAAAGATATTTCCAACTTAAAAGGAATGTGATTCCAAAATGTTAAAGAAGTGTTAACGAGTTAAAAATACTTAATAAGTTAGTGTGGGTAATTTAAGGTTATTTTGGGAAATAACACTTGTGAACATGGAGTAAAGGACGAGTTTGGAAACAAGTTGGTAAATTATAATTTTATGTAAAGTGGAACATTTTTATGAAATAAAAATGTTGAAAAAGGTGTTACACAAAAGGGCCCTAACTGAACATGATTTGGGGATAAAATCAATATTAGAGTAAAAAGGATAGGAAATGACGATTTTTAAAGTGTAACATGAATTGGGGTGAAACCCGGGTTTTCTCTTCGATCAAGAAAAGAAAAGGTAGAATAATATGGATATTAATAAGGACTCGGATGACACCGGTATAATTAAGGAGGGCTCGAAGCCATGGGGTGAAATACTCAAAGCCACTAGCAAGAGCATATGGTAGAATAGCTGACGTCGTGGAACTTGTTAAAGTATGCGAATATTGGAAGATTAAGAGAAAACAATAATGAAAATGGAACATGTCAAGAGATTGGTTGTGTGATGAATATATGAAAATACAACCTAACTTGAATGAATTAATAAATGTTCCGATAAAGGGTAAAATAAATAAGTAATGTGAAAACTAATCAATGTCCATAAGGTAAATGAATGGTTAAGTGAAGTGATTAAATGGGTAGTTAAACAACCTAAAGATGTTTAATCCATGATTAATACAAGGGTGTGCTTATGAAAGATTTTCAAAGAAAATAAGTATTTTAAAACTCGATGTTTGTGTGTGTTGAAAGGGGGATTTTCAAATAAAATACTACGTGAATTGGTATAAATGAAGGGGTAATTTCAAAAAAAGAAATGATATTTTTTAAACAAAGTGTATTTTGTTAAGAATATAATCGGGTGTGTTGAATTAAGGAATAAATATCATGTTAAGCAAAAGGGAATTATTTTACTCAAGGTTCTAAAAAATGCGGAGCGTGATCGAGGCGTGGAGGCCATACCTTAAGCTTTAGAAGCCTAGGCAAGCCTTAGGCGTAAAAAGGCATGAAAAGGCGTTTTGGCCTTCTTAATAAATTTTAATATTTTTAACCATAACAAGGCTATTAAAATACTAAAATGCGACACCTTGCTTAAAATAATAACGGGTGGCCAACCCTATACTAATTTAAATCAGGGATCTCAGGTTGATCATCCTCAGCATCAACTGACGATACAAAAAAAAACTAGATAACTACATAAAACTAAAATAAGCGGATGCCAAAAATTTTAAACATACAATAAACATCATGCCAACTACAAACAAACTACTGAACATGATAAAAAGGGGTACACACGTATCATGAAAAGAGGAAGTACTCAAATAAAACAAAATAAGTACATCAAAAGCAATATACCCGAATATGCTGTTGGGTCACGGACAATACAACATCCAGGGAAGAAATATAAAATGCTACGTATAACTCATGGGTATAAACCCAATATACAAAAGGAATCCTATCTAGATTTACAAAGGATTAGGAAACGTCTACAATACAAACCTCACAATATTTCGCATATGTCACGGCTCCGAGAACACTGGATGAACAAGCATCATCGGTATCCATGCGGTGGGACACCTGTAGTACAATGTATATATATAGAAAGAGGGGAAAATAAATGAGTCAGAGCCCGAGGTGTAAAAACGTTTATAGCAAGTGTATTAACAATGCATAATAAATTATAAATGTAATATTTCATAATTATAGTGGAGTCGCACTCTCGTGGAACCCCAATCTCACCCCTCAACTAAAGCGCGCACCTAATCGTATCCCTGAACCTTAATTATATTATCCAACACATTCTAGGGACAATCTACCTAATTGTACGAATAGCCTATACCCGCGTAACCCACCATCCTAACATAACCCCAAAATCCTATTCATTTTAACCCCACCCCTACAAAAACATCCGGACTTATCTATTAACGTAAACATTATATATACACATATATATCTTACTAGGGTTTATCAGTTCTAATTATTAGCTTAATCCTCTTATTAGTCTTAGCACGACACACATTACCATTTGTTTTCATATAAATAATTTATTCTCCAAACAACATACATCCTAGTACTAAGGACATAACTTCTCTCCACTCCCAACATTGCACTACGTTGCATGCGTGGGGCGTCTCATAAAGCAAAATCTAGATAAGGAACCCCTCCGATACACTACTCCTTGACAATATTGATTGTTGAGATCCATTGTGCCCTCAACCCAAAACCTATAACTCCAGCTACTTGCTAGGAACGACTATCTCCAAGTATTTGAGTAAGGCATCACCTAGAATCCTTAGTGTCTATATAACATTATCTAGGTATAAAACACAATCATTCAATTCTATGACCATGTACACATACCACCCATAATGCACACTTTGACATACTCATAACATATATGGTTATAGGATACAAATCTACTGCACAATGCTATCATCTTCTAGGAATTACTCACTTTACCTCGGGTTACCATACACCGGACTATTATCACACCACCATGGTAATAAAACAAAAAATAATGTATGGAAAGCGGTCATAGTTCCGAACCGAAAGTGAGAACGAATCATACCCAAGACTTCTCACCCCAAAATGAAATCACATGATAAATAATGGACGACTATGACATGGGGACTATACGCACCCTGCTCCTCAAGCCAGGCCACCCACATCACGTAACCTCCCATGATAGCATGTGTTGGGTATGCCCACACAATAAGTATATATATCATTCACTCTCTACATATACATACATATGATCACATCATATATATAAAAACCACCACACACGGTATATACATTCATGTCATACGTACACACATATAGACATATCTATATATATATGTACCTATACATACTATCTCCCATTCGTATATATGAAATTAATAAATTCGTATATAGGTGTATATAGTCCTCATTATACTAGCCGCCATTAAGCATACTATCCTAATTCATTTTATATTATGGTCCCTCACTTGAAACATATTCATCCATTACCCATGTGATATGAATAGTCTCCCAATCTACTCAATATTAGGGATATTGTCTCATAACCGACTATACCTAACAATCCTCATACCCATTACACCTATATTCGGATGCACACTGATGCACTATAGTTATCCCAGGTATAGTTACTCATGTAACTAATAGTTGGTAAGTCTCAGTATCAATCCTAAATTCATTTTGTAATCCCATCACGTATTGGAACACCCATCGTTAATCACACATAGATAGGTAGTAACTGCCCCGACTACAATTATAACACAATCCTATTCTCGTCGATAGTATAATCCAATCATTCTCAATTCAACCTACGGTTCACTTTCTCCTATGAACCCTTAGAATTTCTGCATTTACGATTTATTCCTTAAGTTAAACATTACTAGGGATACGAGACCTTTCTCTCTTATTGGTCTCCAATCATATCTGAATATAATCCCGTCATTAGGAGGATTCGACGCAAAAGTCGGCCTAATAATTTCACCATATACCTTCATAACTTCCTCGAAGAATCCTCAACCTTGCATCATAGATTAACTCACCTCTAATCTCTAAATAGGACTCCTATCCCTAATGAAGTTCCCCACTGTATCGATGCAATGAACTCCGATACATATGTATGTATATTCCCAACCTCAGTAGATATGTCCCCACGATCAAATCATGAGAGAAACCCCCAATGAATCTCCAAGACTTAATTCTCGTACCATATAAGGATGTTCCAAATCGACAAACCCAATCGAAATGGAGTAAAACTCATTCTAGAAAAATTTCTCAAAATAGCCATGTTTCCGAATCGATTCGGCCTGGCCCGAATTGATTCAGTTCCAAAGACGAATCGATTCACCCCTTATGCGGTCCAAAGGACCTGTGAGTCTGTCTTAAGCCGAATTGATTTGGTGTTGGGTTCGAATCGATTCGGTCACATAGACCTGACACTTTTGCCTAAGCCAAATCGATTCGGGTCTGCAGAACTTTGAAGGTTTCTTTTTTTGTACAAAACCCACGAATTATAAACCCTAAAACCATCAATTCTAACCCTCAAACCTTCATCAAATCATGATTATGATCATATAAATCAACTCAACTATGATCCCAACCATCACTACACCTTCAAACCCATATATAAACATCAAATACAAGATTTAATCTACAAAATCTAGGTTTTGACATCTTAACCAAAAATCCATTTCTTTTATCCACTAAATATGAAATAAAATACACACATAAATTATTTAGCAAGATTAATCACTTGCCTCTAAACGGTAGAGGTTGAATCTTCCTCGAAATCGCAGATTTTGGCTGAAATTCCCAAGCTCCAAGCTTTTCTACTCTTCTCTCTCTCCTTCCTCTTCTTTTTCTCTCTCTAGGGCTTTCTCTCCCTCTATCTTAATCTCAAGAATGAGATTTTAATCTCTCAAAGTCTTTATAAGCCTAATCTCCCAAAACACCCAATTTAAATGATAATACACTCTTTAAATGACTCGTTTACTCTAATTCGAGTCAAACTAACTTAAATTATTCCGGAGCCGAAATAAAACCCAAGGACAGTCATTTTGACTATCTCGACCCATCCGTAATCAACTACACACTCAGAATGGTCATTCAGAATACTTTATAACATCCTCAATTTTTTACCTCAATTGCCAAATTTTAAAATACTCCAATTTAAATAAATTTTATTTCTCCCAAAAATTAAATTTCTCAGTTCCAAAATCACGGGGTATTACATAAAATTGTACATATCATAAAAATATGTCTGAATATATGCAAATTAAAATACTATTTGATTATTTTGGATGAGATAATGGTCCGGTTAGTAAAAAAATTCTGTGAAAGGCGATATCATTTCACTAAAGCATTGTTGTTTTTAGAAAAAAGTGCTCCATAAGGCTTTTACCAAGAATAAGGCATAAAAACTTAAGGCGGGCGTTTCTCCCAAGCCTTAAGCCTAGGCGGATTTTTTAGAACAATGCTTTTACTAGATTAAGGGTAATTAATCAAGAAAAGTAACGTTTTTGGAATAAAAACGGTTTCATGCATATATATATATATGGTAGTTAGATATGAACGTATATATAACGTGTTAGAGTCATATTTCTTTCGTTCGATTCCATATTAAATTTTTGTAATTTTTCACTCTCTCATTGCCTCGTCTTTGTTACGACAGGTTGGGTTTCCATACTTTGAGAGAGTTGCATAGGTAAGTATTCTATTTATTTTATATTAATAGCTATGTATGCTTGGATTTCTGGAACGCTTCCCATGCGTTCCTCACGTAGCTTGATTTTAGATGGGAATCGTATGCTAAACAAATGAAATGTTATTAAATAAAATCAAACTAGAAAAATTATTTAGGTTATCTCATTGCACTTCAAACTTAATGCTCGGGTTGGATCAGATTGGCCATGGGTAACCCATAAATTCGGGTTGGGGAGTTACAAATGGTATTAGAACTCTAGGTTCAAAGTTCCTTTTGGGAGTAACGCGGTGAGGTCGATAGTGGATCTTTCGATGTCAGTGTTGGTTTTGGGTTGATCACGCTAGATTGGTTATGGTTTCAGTTCGTGTTCTCGATAATGGAGTCAAAGAGATTATCATGACGGGTAATTCCTTGCCAAATGGCATACGACCAATTTGGTTGTCTTTAATTGCTTATGTGCTTCTAATTTAGATATATTAGTGCGGGTGTGTGTGAAAGTTAATAGTGGTAACACCGTGGTTTTTAGTGTGAGGTGCTTGTGTGTCAACCTTTGATGATATGAGAGGTCTGTTGAGGTGTTGATAAAGCTTAATGATGTCCGTTGAATTAGAAACATAAATGGTGTAAAGTTAACCATGACGATTAGGTGACTAGAGCATCATGCATGAGAAGTATTAACTAGTGATGATGATACATTAAGTTCTGGGGTGCGGTGCTTTCAGATAGTTAATAATGAGGATGTAATTAGGAAAATTTGACCCTTAGGGTAGTATTATGTCGTGAGATAATTAGTGATTCAGTAGACATGAGGAACCATGTTAGTCAACATTTGGGATGTGTACTTAGTCTCAGTTGATAAAATATTGTTGTTGTGAGTAAGGGTCTTGGTGGTTGTTGATTGAAAGTTGTACCTCTCAAGGTAAGATGATGAGAGTTATGGACAAATTACGGTAAGTGTGTTATGTATGAAACAATGATGGTTGAGGAGACTTAGTAGTGAACTCTATATAGTCTTCCATGTTGAGGTTTTAGAAAATATGATGCAACCTTGAGGGATAGGATCTTTAGTGATGTCGATGATGCAGACTCAGGAGTCTATAGGTTATAGGCGACGTCTTGTATCCCTCCAGAATCCTTAGTGGTGTTTGTTTGTGATTTAGTATGTTGCCTAGGGTCACAACCATTTGAAAGGGTGACCAGGTTATTACCTGAGTGTCAGGTCCCGTTTTAATAACCTAAGTAATGGATATATGCGAGGTAATCCCAGTGTGAGTGTGGTCTAAGGGCATCCTAGAGTGGTCGCATGTTAAATTGTGTGTGGCATCATTGGGAATAGAATACAACTGTTATGACGTCTTAAGGTGTTAAATGGTTAAGGTGCACCATATTTAGAAGCTCGTAAACTAGTATCATTATGAGCACCTAGTAATCATGCTGTGGGTATTGGGAAAATTATTAAACACACGTACGATGAGAAAGTCATGGATGAGGAAATCTTGTCAGGTTTAAGGACTTTTATGTGGAGTATGTTTGGTTCCCTTAGGAAACCAGTTAAGCCTAGTATGAAGAAGTATTAATTTCCTCGTGAGGATCATAGTGAGGGTCAGGTAATGACCTCAAGTCGTGGTCAATTTAAAATAGTGTGCATACCAGGTGCTATCACCCGAATTAGCACAGATGGGTGGTGTAACATTCTAAGAGAAATTGGGAGCTTGTGTTGTGAGTGGGCATGATGCCTGGGTGTCATGGAATGACTAGTGTAGGTAGTACGACACTTGATTTTGAGGAGTACTTAGAAATATATTCATGACTTAGATTGATGATGTCATATGGATACTTGAAAGTGGAACCCAAAAAGGGGGGATATTGAAGCATGATTAGAATGTTGGCATGTGTTGACAATATAAGTTAGGATATCCGTTGTAAGGTAGGGACTAATTCTTGGCACGTCTTGCCAAGCTGATACCAATTAGAAGACGTAACCTGTGTGGTACCTACTACCCTTTGAATGCCAATGACGACCGGTGTAGCCATAACGTAAATTCAATTTGGGTCTAATTCGTAGATAAGCTCAGTAACAACCTTGTGTAGTTGAAGGTTAATTATAAGGTGAATGTCTCACTTAATTGGGTTCTTCCTACGAAGACGTTAGGATGCGATCACGGTATGACAATGACCTAGATGTGTTAGGTTGGTCACGATGTCACTAGAGATGAGGACAAGGTCGTCTTTGACAAAGGCGTTAGGCATTCATCATCCAGAATGGTTCGTGTGTGTCAAGGATGCGAGGGGGAGAACCTTAATCCTAAGGAGGGAAGTATTGCATTTGACTTTCCAGAGAACAACATGTTCGTGAATTGCTTTCATCTTATGTGGATGAATGGTTGTGATTCGATTCGTCACGGTTGCTGACTCGTAAACCATAGTCTGACGTGTACATATGGGATTCTTTTAAAATGGTTGTTTGTTCCTTTAATCTTGTATGTGTATCTCTTTTGGTTATGGAAATCGAGGATTGATATTCCCACGACCACGGTACCTTGGATTTGTACCACGTCATGGTACAGTGTGGTTGGGCTTAGTAGAGTGCGGGTGGATTTAGCATGGTTAATAAATCTTGGTTATTGGGTATGCCATGAGGTATTCATGCTATTGCACAAAGTTCAGTGGATGGGTGGCTACAGTTTCGGTCACACAGGATAGCTCTTCGACCTCTTCCAACCTCATCGGAGCATCTGTCCAACCCTGATCATAACCATCAGCCCACACTCGTCGAGGACCTTTCTTGAACAGATGCCTCAGTAGCGTAACATCTCTTTGGAGCCCGATAACTATCACATATTCCTGGTGAACATCTCCTCGAAGCTTGTCAATCTCCCTAGTTGAACCATGAGCATCTGCATCAGCTCGCCGTCCATCGGATGAAGAGGAACCACGTAGAACCTGAGGGGCAATGCTAGGCACATTCTCCCACAGTCGTGAGACTTCTCGGCTCAAATCTTCGTTATCTTACTGAAGTAGCTCTCCCACTTGTTTAACCTCCTAGGCATCCAGGAGCCTTGTCTTAAGAGCATCTACATCTTCTTGTACAAAGCACCTATTTCCTCCATCTCTTGGAGCCTGTCCTTTAGCTTGGCAACGAGCTCTGATTGGTCCTTATAATCCTTATTCCTTGAACGAAGGGATTTGTAAATCTTCACAAAATCCCTACGAACTTGATTGCTCGTATCAGGACCAAGAATTTTTCCCAGTTGAGAAGTAGCAGGTATATATTCATCAACATCAATTAGGTACAAGCCATACAAGCATAAAAGAGCAAAGAAATAAGTATGCAGAAAGGAAAAAGATTTTATTTCATTAAAGAAAAGGTTCCAAGTACATCAGTGAAAGAAAGAAAAGAACAACAAAAGCAAAACAATATAAGAAGTTCTCTAGGACAAGCTAGCTGGCAACCTCTATATGCTTTGAGGTCACTAGTTGCTTCCCCTTGTCTGCAGCAGCCCCAGGTGCACCTCCCTCAGACTGAGAAGTTGCTATTCCCTGGTTGAGGGCCACTTTGGCAGTGGTAGTCTGGGAAACTGGAACACCTACACCAACAGTAGGATAAGGTGCCTCATCCACAACAGGCTTGGGGCTAGGATCGTGCTCGTCAAAAAGTGGGGAATCGATATCCACCTCAACAGCCAGGAGAGCCTTGTTCCAACCCTTCTTAAAGTTCAAACGGCTGATATAGCCAATCTGAACATCAACATCCTCATATGCCGTAGTCCATCCAACGTTGTACGAGATTTCCTTTAGGGTGGAAGCTTCGAATTCCACCTTCTTTACCTTTTTTGCGAGCACCCCGTTCTCTTCCACCATGGCCATCTGGCTCGAGCAGACTAGTCATAGGACTACCTCAACTCCTCGAGCTCCTTAGTCACTGCCTCCTTTGCTCGATTGGCTTTAATAAGGGCAAGATCGAAAGACTTTTGGGCAGCATCAGCAGTCTTAAAGTTGGCCTCCATCTCGATATTCTTCCTCGCCAGCTCATCACCTCTGTGTTAAAGGACGGCGAAATCGATCACAAACTATAAAGAAGAAAAATGTCAGTAAAAGAAGTATTGAACTGAGTATTGAAAAAGTAGGGAAGAAAAAGAAGACTTACCAAGGCTAGCCTCTAAATCGCCTTCAGAGCTAACTGGTCAGTCCCCATATCTTTCTGATGATCAGTCGGTAAAATTTATCTTTCGAGCAGCGCAGGAGCCAGCTGAGGAGACATGGCAACAGAATCCCCCTCAGGCAAAGCAGATACGAGCACAATAACTTGCCCCACCTTTGTCCTTTCCTCCTCTTCTCCTCTTTCCTTTCCTTCTCAGATCTCTTTTTCTCCTCCACTTTCTTCTTATCATCCTCCTTCTTTCTCTCCCTCTCTATCAGCAGAACCTCTTCTCTCTTCTTTTTCTTCTTCTTCTTCTCATATTCATGAGCAGTAGAATGAGCACTAGTGGAAGCATCCCCACTGCCAGACTTCTTCTTCTTCGACCGGCGATACATAAGCACATCATCATCATCTCAAAACACGTAGACAATCCATTTGATATACGGCTTAACACCTATATGCGGGTATGCAGTTGGTTGGATGAATCGAAAAGGGTTCCCCCCTTTGGCGTGACTTCCAAGATATACGTCTTGCTCTTGCGGGCAATCGGTACGTGTGGACAAGCCTGAGTGTATGTGAATTGCCTCACCATATACCTCGTGGGGACGGTACGTGTGAGAGAGAATTCGATATACTCGACATACATGAACGAGTTCCTTGCGATATACCTCCCATCATGACTTCGATCAAGCGATACGATGCGGGGGAACCGTTCTATATACGTCAAAGGTACTTGGCCAATGGAAGGTGAGAGTCATATCGCTTAGGCTAACTGTTCCCTGCCGGACCAGCACCCATCACGAAGTGACCCTCCAGTTATTGGGTCAAAATTCGGTCAATAACAATGCTCTTTGGTGATGTCGTGTGAATCATGCATGATCCTCTTATTAGTATCTTATGAGAATGTATTTCTTGATTATGCCAACAGGGAGAGAAGTACAAGTACCCATGGTACACTAAGTATGGGTGAATGATGCGTGCAACATGTGGATATATGTGACCCTAGGTGCACATGGTGCGAAGTGTACATTGAGAATTTTCTACAAGTGTGTGAATAGAAGCCTAAGCATGGGATACACATGTAAAAGGGGATCATGCAAAATAGGGGAGCATATAAGCAAACATAACATCTATGTAAATAGAGTCTAGCCCTAAAAATAAACATATAGTCCCCAGTAGAGTCGCCAGTATATTTTACTCAAAATAGATAAAAGAAAAGGGGAAACCATCCCGAAGGACAGCATCCAAAGACATACTGGTGCATACGAAACAAAAATGATTCGAGAAGGGTTCGTAGGCTAAGTTACAAAATGGGAAGATGTTAGGCACCCATTTCGCCCTTTCGGTCTCTCATGGATTTTTGTTATTTTCCTTTTATTTTCCCCGTGATGTGTGTGCATGTGTATATAGTGGAGATAGGAATCATCGACTTGTACCACGGAAGAGGTAAAGCGAGTCATCCGTAGGAAGGTATAAAAGTATTAGAAAATAGGATTTAAGCGATTATCCTTACGTTAATCGTTATGAGGGAGAGATAACGCATATGGAATAATACGCCACTAAGAACAAATATGTGTATATGTATAATATAAGAGAGTGGAGTTTAGAGATAATAAAAAATGAGAGAAGAAGTAAAAATAGCACTCGAGTCTCGAGTTTTACCCCAAGACGCCTACGTAGCCTATAGAGGCATCAAAGTCCACGTAGTTCGCATGCAAAACAAGGGGTGGGGTTTATCCCATAAATCCAACTGGGGATTCTCTTATTTGTGTGTGTGTAGAAAAAGTGTTTTAGTTATGAGAAAAGTGTAAGAAAAGTGTGAGAATTCCCCTTTGGAATTTATAAGCAAACCCTATTTTTCTTATTTTTTGGGGTTTTTATTTATATGAAAATAAAGGATGTGCAATAATACTAAAATAAAAAAGTATATTAGGATGTGTGAGATGAGATAATAAAAGCACTAAGTAATAAAACAAGTTATTGCAAATTTATGAGAATTTAAGGAGAGAGTTGAGAAAATTGGACCTTCTTGAAGATCTTGAGCTTGATCTTGAATGTTGGAGAGCAGCCCTTAGACTTGAATGATGATAAAGGGTAGTGAATTCACCAAGTTTGATGAAAATGATGATGAAAAGTGAAGGTTGGAAAGGGATTTGGGTGTAGAAATCACGCTGACTTCGAGAGAGGTTTTCGGGATCTGTTGAGAGTGATAAGTTTCTGATTTTTGGCCTCCCTTGCAATGAGGTCAAGGCCTCCTTTTTATAGGCCTAGGGCATTGCTGAACGGCATAGCCCTATTCCAACCATTCGGTAGGTACGTTTAGGCACACTGTCGATAGGCAGGGTCTGGGACCTACCGTTTGGCAATATCTTTCAGGCCTTTTTGGAAAATCGGCCACAGAATGCAAACCGTTGATCAGAATCATGCACTGGGTAGACCATTGGAAAGATAATTCATACACCTTCGAAACTCCTTCGGACCACTCTCGAGTTTGGGAGTTGACTTTGGGTCAAATGTGGCTCGAAAGCATTCGTTAGTCCATTAGACGGGAAAACGTCGGACGCAAATGGATCGTTCGTCCGCATGGTAAGTCCGAATTGTGCACGAGATGGATTGTTGGAAAGGTTAGGAGATGTACTTAGACATTACAAAGAGTTTGATCCGTTTCGGGGAGTTTAATTTGGTCAATCGGGCCCTGGAAGCATTTGGTGACCTTTCGAAGTAAAACGAATCATTCGTCCGTACCGAAAGTCAGAAACAAGCACTGAGCAGACCGTTGGAAAGGGGTTTTAGTTCCCTTTGAAGATTCATTTAGGCTCGGTCAAGCTGAAGAGGTGACTTTGGTCAATCGGAACCCGAGAGCACCCTGTGGCCTCTTGATTGATTTTTGGGGAAAATGGGTCATTCGTCCGCATGGTTGGTTGGAATCACGTACGAGATGGACCATTGGAAAGGGGTTTTAGTGCCCTTAAAATATTCATTTAGCCACGGTCAAGCTGAAGGCTTTAACTTTTGGTCAAACGGAGCCTGGGAGTGCCCGATGGCTTCTAGGTTAGTACTCAGGGTATGACCAGGGTTTGTAGTGATGAAGGGAGGTGCTAGGGACCTAAGGAAAGTTTAGGGGGTAATAGAATGGGGTGTCTACAGAGCCCCTCGACGGGTAAGATTGGAACAAATGATACCCGTCGAATAGACACCTCATGATGCTTTTGAGGGAGGATGACGAATTCAGAGGGTCGAGGCCGATTCCAAGGACCTAGGGGATGGAAAGGTTTAGGCCAATTCCTGAGGAGGTACTGGGGATGACCTAATCTGTGGGTCGAAGCCAATTCTGTAGGCTCAAGTTCAGATGACCAATTCTGCGGGTCGAAGCCAATTCTGTGGGCTTAAGTTGAGGGTGATCGATTTTGAGGGTCGAAGCCAATTATGTGGCTTATGGTGATGATCCAAGATCGAGGTCAATTCTGACCTAAGATTGGTGACGATCGAGGATCGAGGTTAATTATGACCTAACTAAAGTGACGATCCAATACCGAGGTCAATTCTGGCCTAAGAGTGGTGATGACAAAGGATCGAGGTCAATTATGACCTAACTAAGGTGACCATCCAAGACCGAGGTCAATTCTAACCTAACAAAAGTGACAATCCAAAACTGAGTCAATTCTGAACTAAGAGAGGTGATGACCGAGGTAAATTCTGACCTAAAAGAGGTGACGATCGAGGACCGAGGTCAATTCTGACCTAACTAAGGTGACAATCCAAGACCGAGGTCAATTCTGACCTAAGAGAGGTGACGACTGAGGACCGAGGTCAATTCTGACCTAACTATAGTGACGATCCAAGACCAAGGTCAATTCTGACCTAAGAGTGGTGAGGACCGAGGATCGAGGTCAAATCTCACCTAACTAAGGTGATGATCTAATACCAAGGTCAATTCGGACCTAAGAGAGGTGACGACCGAGGTCAATTTTGACCTACTAAGGTGACGATCCAAGACCGAGGTCAATTTTGACCTAAAAGAGGTGACGACCGAGTACCGAGGTCAATTCTGACCTAACTAAGGTGACGCTCCAAGATCGAGGTCAATTTTGACCTAAGAGTGGTGGTGACCGAGGAATGAAGTCAATTTTGACCTAACTAAGGTGACGATCCAAGACCGAGGTCAATTCTGACCTAAGAGAGGTGACGACCGAGGATCGTGGTCAATTTTGAGCAAACTAAGGTGACGATCCAAGACTGAGGTCAATTCCGACTTAAGAGAGGTGATGACTGAGGACCGAGGTCAATTCTGACCTAACTAAGGTGACGATCCAAGACCGAGGTCAATTTTAACCTAAGAGTGGTGACGATCGAGGACCGAGGTCAATTCTGACCTAACAAAAGTGACAATCGAAGACTGAGGTCAATTCTGAACTAAGAGAGGTTATGACCGAGGTAAATTCTGACCTAAGAGAGGTGATGACCGAGGACCGAGGTCAATTCTGACCTAACTAAGGTGACGATCCAAGACCGAGGTCAATTTTGACCTAAGAGTGGTGACGACTGAGGACCGAGGTCAATTCTGACCTAACTATAGTGACGATCCAAGACCAAGGTCATTTCTGACCTAAGAGTGGTGACGATCGAGGATCGAGGTCAAATCTGACCTAACTAAGGTGACGATCTAATACCGAGGTCAATTTGGACCTAAGAAAGGTGACGACCGAGGTCAATTCTGACCTAACTAAGGTGAAGATCCAAGATCGAGGTCAATTTTGACCTAAGAGAGGTGACGACCGAGCACCGAGGTCAATTATGACCTAACTAAGGTGACGCTCCATGATCGAGGTCAATTTTGACCTAAGAGTGGTGACGACCGAGGACTGAGGTCAATTCTGACCTAACTAAGGTGACAATCCAAGACCGAGGTCAATTCTGACCTTAGAAAGGTGACGACCGAGGACCGAGGTCAATTCTGAGCTAACTAAGGTGACGATCCAAGACTGAGGTCAATTCTGACCTAAGAGAGGTGACGACTGAGGATCGAGGTCAATTCTAACCTAACTAAGGTGAGGATCCTAGACCGAGGTCAATTCTGACCTAAGAGTGGTGATGATCGAGGATCGAGGTCAATTCTGACCTAACTAAGGTGACGATCCGAGACCGAGGTTAATTCTGACATAATAGTGGTGATGACCGAGGATCGAGGTCAATTCTAACCTAACTATAGTGACGATCCAAGATCGTGGTCAATTCTGACCTAAGAGAGGTGACGACCTAGGATCGAGGTCAATTCTGACCTAACTAAGGTGACGATCCAAGACCGAGGCCAATTCTGACCTAAGAGTGGTGACAACCAAGGACCGAGGTCAATTCTGACCTAACTAAGGTGACGATCCAAGATCGAGGTCAATTCTGACCTAAAAGTGGTGACGACCGAGGATCGAGGTCAATTCTGACCTAACTAAGGTGACAATCCAAGACCGAGGTCAATTCTGACCTAAGAGTGGTGATGACCGAGGATCGAGGTTAATTCTGACCTAACTAAGATGACGATCCAAGTCCAAGGTCAATTCTAACCTAAGAGAGGTGACGATCGAGGATCGAGGTCAATTCTGACCTAAGAGAGGTGACGACTGAGGATCGAGGTCAATTCTGACCTAACTAAGGTGACGATCCAAGACCGAGGTCAATTGTGAACTAAGAGTGGTGACGATCGAGGAGCGAGGTCAATTCCGACCAAACTAAGGTGACGATCCAAGACCGAGTTCAATTTTGACCTAAGAGTGGAAGGAGATTGGATTTTGGGTTTTGCTGAGGAATGAGCAGGGGAAAAAGTAGAGTGTCCTTTGGAGACTTTGAAAATGGCTTTTTGGAGTTCCACTGGGAAAATGGGGGTTCTGCTTGAGGGAGTGTGAAATTTTCTTCGTGAAAATGTTCTAAATCCTTCCTGGAATTTTAGGATTTTTCAGGATTTTTAGTATTTTCCGGGAATTTTATACCAAATTTCAAGGGTGTGCCGGTTGGCACGGTTCAGAGGGTGCTATTCGACACTGGCATGGGCTTTTGGACTGCCTCGGGAAGGTAAGGAGACAGTGCTGATCGGTGGGTGGGGAGTTAATGTCGATCGGCATGACGCTTAGCATCCTATATAAAGGGGGCGAATTCCCCTCATTTTTCACACCTTCTTGCTTTCTTTCTTTCTGGGATTTTCCTCTGCAAATCGTTCTAGCATTGCGTTCTCTAAGAAATGGCCGCCTTTGTGAGCACTTCATCGCATAGGGAATGGTTCACTGTTGATGACTGGGCGAACGTGGAGTGGAGGGCCAGGGCGCCTCTTGCTTTAGGGAGTGAGAACTCCTTTGATGCGTTCGAGCCGGTTGCGAATGAGAGGACTTTGCTATGAGAGACATCGCGTCATCGATCCTCGAGGGTGGTGAACCCTGGCGGTTATGTAAGTAACCTGACTTTTGGCATTCTTCTCTTTTTGGTGATTTTTCTTTTTTTTTCTTGAATTTTGACAAGGTTTTTTCTTTTGATAGTTTGATATCTCTTTGAAGAACATGCCTGCCCGTGGGACGACGGTGCTTAAGTATGTCTGGGAGCATCTTCCACCTGTGGTGCGTTGGGTGTTATCATCAGCGGGTTTTGGGAGGTTAGCATCTGCGCTGGATGAGACGCCTCGTTCGACAGCGGTCTTATGCGCTTTGTGGGAGAGATGGTGGGATACTTCCCACACCTTCCACTTCAGCTTTGGGGAGATGACCGTGACTCCCATAGACGTGCAGCAGCTACTGGGGCTGAATTATGATGGAGAGAAGATATAGGTGGATCTCTTTCTGAGGGTGAGCCCGGAGGCGGTGAGGGCGGCGCTCGGCGATGTGGGGACGATAGTGTCTGGGGATTCTATCTGGTTGTCCTTGTTGAAGGATGTTCTGCTGAGTAGGGTGGTTGATGTGGTGGATGGGATGCAGGTGAGGCAGATGGCCCGGTTATTCATTTTGCTGGTGCTGGGAGGTTTTATAGTGGCATCGAGCAGCGACGTCGTCCATTTGTGGTTCTTGCCGTACTTGAGGATGTTTTCGAACATCCCTCTCTATGATTGGGGGAGCCTGACTTTGGCCACCCTCTATTTTTCTTTGGATGCTTTTAGCCGGTGCTGTCGGCAAACTTTTACTGGAGCCACGTATCTCCTCGAGCGATATTCTTTAATTTTGCGAATTTTCCTTTCATGCATTCGCATTTTCCTTATGCATCTCTTTTTGATTGTGAATTCTTGTCTTTGGCAGACATGGTTCTATGAGGTGATTGGGTGCAATACCCAGCTGATTGCTCTGATGGACGATACTGTTGGGGACGTCTACCGATTGTATCGATGGCGAAAGGCCAATCGACAGTCGAAGGGATCGCTCTCTCTCTCTGGAGGCGGTGAATCAGGTCTTGAATGGCCTGACCAGTGGTAGGGTAAGACTCTTTCCTTTTCAGTCTCGGTTTTTGTCATGTTCTGATTTTGTATTTACCTATGCTTGCCGTGGATTTTCAGGTGACCTTTTACCCTTGGGGGACATCCATTCAGGATACGAGGGTGATCGGGGTGAATGCGCAGATGAGGCGTTTGCTGGAGCATGAGTTCAGCCATTCTTGGTATCTCGGGGAGTGAGTGGTTTGGCAAATTTCTGAGTAGGAGGTGGTGGTGCAACCCGCGCAGCCTCCTATGTCTATGAGGCGGGAGTGGCTGCTGTCGGAGGATGCGAGGATCGCGGCGATGATCAGCGAGACCTACTTATTGTATACTGATACGGCCACGATGTATCACTATATGGACTTTGTGATGAGCCGTTTGATGGTTCCCAACATATATGATTCCTTACCTTTCCCTCCAGCGGGTTCGAGTCGGGTGGTGGGGTCTTCCCACAGCGGCGGTGGTCAGTCGACGTCTGCGGCGGTAGAGACTTTAGAGGTTCCCTTTGTGCGATTGCATACCCCTTCATATAACATTCGGCGGTATGATAGAGGGATGGTGCCTATGTTACACCGTCATCATACGATGGATCTGGAGGAGTTGGGTTTGAAGGAGGAGGTCCTTCGTCCTGCGGTATACCTTCTTCCTCTTTTTGGTTCTTTCCACTTTGATCCTTCTTTTGATACTGATTTTTGCCTTTTCTTTGCAGCAAGTTCGGGTGTCGACCACTTGGCTGAGGGATACTAAAGATTGTATATCTTCGGCGACTACCCATATTCGGGATGCGATCCCGATTCCTTCTTGCTTGGTGTCATCTTCTTCGTCCGGGGAGGAGTCTGGCTCGGGTAGCGATGGTGCGTCGTCTCACCGTAGGGGAAAGAGAGCACGTCGCAGGGGTGGAAACTCTTAGAGAGTGGGGTGAAGGGTAGGTGAGAGAGAGAAAGAATGGGCTCGGGCTAAGTCCCGTCGTTTTTTCGCTTTGCTTTTATTACCTGCAAAATTGATGTAACACAGAGAACAAATATATATATGCTATGCAATGGAGTTTTTTATTATCTTTTGTTAATGATGAATGAATGAATGCATGCGCATACGCTTTTTACTTTTCTGCTAAGACCGTAAAAAGAGATATTTTTGGGATTTTGAAGAAAATTTTTAAGAAATGAGAAATTATATAAGGGTGGAAAAGGATTTTTGAAATTCCATTAATAATATCAATCTATTTTTATTGGGCTTTTCTGATTTTGATAAAAAAGGAAAAAGGAAAATTTCCAAAAATAGGGGGTTGCCGATCGACAAGCACCTTGTCTTGCCTATCGGCAGTCAAGTACAGTCCCATCAATTCAAAGCTTTTGATTTGTGCCTTCTTCAGCCTTTTGTACTTTGTGGGGCAGGTTTCCCTCCGATTTTTGCAGGGATTATGTCTCTTGTGAGGGTTCTCAAGTATAAAAAGGGGGAAGGGTGGAGTGTTTCCATCACACCTTCACTTGTATATTGTTTCTTAGTCTTGTAAGATGGCTCTCCCTGTAGCATTGAGTTTGCTAACTACCTCGAAGCCTTGGAAGCGATGTGCTCTTATAACGTCGACTACGATGCTTTAGTGGCGCAATCGGCCCATTGAGTGGAACATACTGGATGGCAGCGGTACAATTTTGGTACCCCGAAGACCATGTATTCCGTTTTGGGTTGGATGAAGTTTGTCCTAACTATGAGGAATTTTCTGTCATGCTGGGGATAAATCCCAAAGTTGATGTGGTTTTACCCAAATTTTCCCATTCTCCCAGGGATTTGCTGGCTGGTCTTCTTCGTATTTCGCCTTCGACGATTAGATCACTAGTTACTGGAGGAATGATCTCCCTCCCGACGGTGTTACAGTCTGTGCATTTGCGGGAAGTAGGCGATGCTGGATATGTTGGAGTCATTATTTTGGTCTTGGTTTCAAAATTACTGCTGGTGACTGGGGAACTTCTGGTGGCCCCACAACTTGTAATCGTTACTTCCTGGATGTCCTACCGTTGCAATCCTGCCGCCATTATATTGGCGGAGACCCTGAACGGTCTGGATGCCTGGCGAGAAGGTCGTTCTGACTTCTTGCGGGGTAGCTCCGTGATGCTGTTCATTTGGTTATCTAAAAGACTTCACCTGGTGACTCTTCCAGAATATCCTTTGTCGGTTGTACCTAACTTCTTTTCGCATCACTTCTTCAGTGTTGGCCTGGATATTGAGAGCTGGGAGAATTGGCTTGTGGAGCATGGGGCTCGGAATCTTTACTGGTCAGTGCCTTGGTGGGGATAGTTGCTGCCTGTTCTGGAGCTAGGAAAATACTCGTATATGCGGCTGGTTGGTCTCAGACAGACCTCTTTCTATTTCCCTTGGCGGCTTCTGTGCTAATTTGGCTGGGCACAGGTCGTGCCACCTTGGACACTAGACTTCTTTTCGGTAGAAGATTTGACTGAGCATCTGCACCTGCGACTTGGCTCTTTATGGGAGAATCGGCATCCGCCGACCCATTCGTCTCAGTCTGTTGGGAGAGTTTGGCATATCCCTGGGGATTATATGAAGTGTTTGTGGAGGAGAGTGGTTAGCAAGATGTTGGCAGTGGAGACTGGACAAAAGTGGCTTGTCTCTTTTGACACCATAGAAGGAGGTGTTGTGGTCATTTTGAAGCTGGTTCGAGCTTATGGGTCCATGGAGTGTCTGCGACACTCTGTTCAAGCAAGGGAAACTTGGGGACCCCAGGATGTAGATGATGATGACGGAGCGGGCTCCTCTGGTAGCTGTGGGTAGGATGGTTTATTTTGTAATGGGGAATAAATGTGGGGATTTTATTTTTGCTTTTTTAGGAAGGTAGGGGGAAGGGAATTATCCGTTCCTTTTCTTATGTAATCCGTACCATAATTTCTTATTAGAGAAATAAACAAGTTTTTGGTCTTCCAGTTGTGTCTTTTGATGAATTTTGTATTATTTGAATTATCTATACTGATCGCTAAGGCATACATAATCCTTTTGTTCAAGTATATGTTGGAATGAACTATCGTTCTCGGAGGTAAGAAAAGAATAGTATTTTTTGAAAAAGAAAGGGTCATGCTCATGTAAGGTGTATGAGCTGCCTACGTACCTCTCGGGGTTTTGAAAAGTTTGAAAATGGTTTTTATAGAGTATCAGGCCCACGTAGTTCTGGGTAGAAGGAAATTAAGAGATTTTTTTTTCTTTTTTTTAGAATAAAAGGGATATGAGAAGAGTCGTAGCACGCCGAGATTTCGGACCAGGGGTAGAATTTCTTTAGATGGTCCAGGTTGACTGGACAAACCATCTCTTCCCCATCTAATTCGGTGAGCATGGCAGCACCGTCGGATAAGATCTTCTTGACAATGTAGGGGCCGATCCAATTGGGATGGAATTTCTCTCTAGGGTACCAGATGGGTTTTATGATTTCTTAGAGGGTTAGGTCCCCCTCTCGGACACCGCGGTCCTTGACTCTTTTATTAAATGATTGTGCTATTCGGCGATGGTAGCCTTGTATGTGGTATAGAGATTTTAATCTCCTTTCGTCTAGGAGGTCAGCTCGTCAAGGCGACTTTGGCACCAGTCTTCCTCACTGACCTTGCTTTCAAGATTGACGCATAGTGCAGGTATTTCCAACTCCATGGGTAGGACTGCTTCCATGTTGTAAACTATAGAGTAAGTGGTAGCCCCAGTAGAGGTTCGAATTGAGGTTCGATAACCCCAGAGCGCATACGGGATCTGGTCAGCCCAATCCTGATAGCTTTTGGTCATCTTCCTGATGATGGATTGAGGTTCTTATTGGCGGCTTCAACTGCACCGTTGGTCTGAGGTCAGTAGGGAGAAGATTTGTGTCTCTGAATACCATACTCGTTGACCACCTCTACGACTTCTGCCTCGAAATGTAACCCGTTATCTTATACTAGCTCGTGTGGGACCCTATACCGATAGATGATGTTTTTCTTGATAAATTTGGCCACTTTATTAGCGTTCAGCATTGTGTATGACTCCTCTTCGACCCATTTGGTGAAGTAATCAATGGCAACTAGGATGAACTCATGCCCGTTGGAAGCCTTCGGTGTAACCTTTCCTATGATATCGATGCCCCAGGTGAAGAACGGCGAGGGAGAGGTCATGTTGTATAATCGCGTGGAGGCGGATGCTGCAGGTTAGAGAACTCTTGGCATTTGAGGCATCTCTGGACATAGGCGGTGCAATCCTGGGTCATGGTGGTCCAGTAGTAGCCCTGTCGGATGATATTTTTGGAAAGCATGTGACCGTTCATGTGGGATCCTCATTCCCCACTATGGATCTTCTGCATTATCTTTTCAATGCCATCCCCTGCGATGCAGTTAGGGGTGGTAAACGGACGGATACGAATCGGATACCATGTTTTCCATATCCATATCCACTATCTGAATGTACTATCCATATCCGTATCCATATCCGCCCGGATAGTTAAAACAACTATCCATATTCGTATCCGCTCGGATACCTCGGATTCGGATAATATCCGTATCCGTTTACATTATTTAGACATTGCAAAAAATAACTATTAAAATATTCAATCCAATCCAAATAAATATATAACAAAATTACTGCCTCCTAACATTAACAATTATGGATTCCATAATAATAGTATCAATCCATAATGATAATATGGTTAACGCCATCCATATAAGCTTAAAGCAATTCAAAGAAAGATAACATTCGCATTCCATGACAGTAGAAATAAATATGCACCTTTTAGATTAAATCAAATTTATTGAGAATGATAACCTCATGGACCTTTTGTTTTCAAAACATACTGATATTTTTATTTTAATAAGTATATATTTTTATTTTGTATATAATATACATGTTGTTAACTTCAGTTCTCATCACAATCAAAACCATCTCTTTACTTTTTTGTTTCTCTTTTACATTTTATTATGTTTCTCTCTTATATTCTTTTCTGTTTCTCTCTTACAATTATTTATAATTAAGGAAACTAATGAACAACCACATGAGGGTTTCTTTTCTCTTGTTTTGTACAAAAGAGAAATGAAATGAAGTTAGTATTTTTTTTGTTTTGAGTGGAATATATATTCTTAAGTGTGTGTATGTTGTGTGTGATAGGGTGTATTGTAACTTTAGTATAACTCCATGATAATATACCCAATAAAATAATAATACATAACATTTTATAACATACCCAATAAAATAATAACTTTAGGGCTTTTTTGTTTTGAGCGGAGTATATGTTTATTTTGTTTTAGTTAATAAACGATTAAGTTTTTTTAATATTATTTCATTAGTAATACTAATACTAATATTATTAGTAATATTTTAAACATATGTTTGACGGATACGGATATCCGGTAAAACGGATATCCGATAAAATGGATACTCCGCATCGAATACGGATTATCCGTGTCGGATACTAGTACTATCCGTATTCGTATCCGTTTTCTCGGATATATTTATAGAGTATCCATATTCATATCCGTTTCCATATTTTTGGATAAATATCCGCAAATTCGGATTCGGATATCGGACGGATGCGGATTTTCGAATATCCGTTTACATCCCTAGATGCAGTGTAGATAGGTTCCATCAAAGTTTCTTTTGAGTAGTGCTTTGTGACAGATGATGTACTGGGCAGCTAGTCTTCGGAGGGTTATTTGATCTTTCTTATTGGAACCCTCGGGATACCTACCATGCTTGAGGAGGCACCATATATCATAGTACAACAATTGGCTATCTCGGGATCTTCTGTAGTGACGAGCTCAATGTGGTGGCAGTAGGTTGGTTTGTCCTGCTTTTGAACAAGGAAGGGGGTCATTATTATTCCTTCGGACATGTTGACCATGGAGGCCAAGGTAGCAAGGGCATCGGTTAGGTTATTCTTTGCTCGGGGTAGGTAATGGAAGGTGATAACTTGGAATTGGGAGGCAAGTTCTTCTAAGTGGGCATGGAAGGGTTGGATCTTCTCGTCCTTTACTTTCCATTTTATGATCACTTAACCGATGATGAGGGTGGAATCCCCATAGACGTCTAGGCATTGAATATCTTTCTCGAGAGAAACCTTAAGGCCTACCGTGCATGCCCCGTATTCAGCCATGTTGTTAGTGCGAGGGAAATCCAATTTGATGGTGATGGAAATGTGGGAGTCATCTGGGGCGATCACAAGTATCCCAATGCCATATCCCTTTTTATTGGCAGCGCCGTCAAAGAATATTTTCCATCGAAGGTTGTCTTGAGCAGTGCAAAGGATGTTTTCATCTGGGAATTCAGAGATCTAAACATCAGCTTCTTCAACGGGGTAATCAGCGAGGTAGTCAGAGATGGATCTTCCTTTCATGGATTTCTGCGTGACGTACACGATATCGAACTCGGCTAGGAGCATCAACCATTGAGCCATTCGACTGGACAAGGAGGGTTTTTCAAGCAGGTATTTGATGGGGTCCATTTGGGATACAAGTTTGATGGGGAAGGCGATCATGTAGTGCCGTAACTTTTGGGTGACCTAGATAAGTGCAACACACACCTTTTCCAAAGCGGTGTAGTTAACCTCATACCCGGCTAATTTGCGACTGGCATAATAGATGGATCTTTCTTTACGGGAATCTTCAAGGTATTGGGATAGCAAAGCCCCGGCTGAAGTGTCAGTTATGGTTAGGTACAGAAGCAAGGGGAGGCCAGGCTATGGTGGCATAAGTACCGAGGGTTGGGTTAGATATTGTTTGATTTGGTCAAAAGCTTCTTGGCATTCCTCGTTCCAAACTTTAGTTGAATCCTTTCGGAGGAGTTTGAAGAAAGGTTCGTAGATGGAGGTTAGCTGGCTGATGAACCGACTGATGTATTGTAATTTCCCGAGGAAACCTCGAACTTCTTTTTCTGTTTAGGGAGGTGGCATATTAAGTATGGCCTTCAGCTTGGTAGGATCTGCTTCTATCCCCTTCTCACTGACCATGAATCCCAAGAGTTTTCCCTTTATAATGACGAAGACGCATTTCTGTGGATTGAGTCTCGTCTGATACCGTCGCAGTCGTTCAAAGAACTTTCGGAGAGTAGGAACATGACCCTCTCTAGTTTTGGACTTGATAATCATATCATCCACATAGACCTCAACTTCTTTGTGAATCAAATCGTGCAGGATGGTTATGGCAGCCCTTTGGTAGGTAGCCCCAGCGTTCTTGAGACCAAATGGCATGACAGTGTAACAAAAGGTTCCCCATGGGGTGATGAATGTTGTTTTTTCTTGGTGGTCTGGGTGCATTTTAATTTGGTTATATCCAAAAAATCCGTCGACGAATGACTTGAGATTATGATTGGCTGTGTTGTCTACGATCATGTTGATATTGGGTAACGGATAATCATCCCTTGGAGAGGCTTTGTTCAAATCCTGATAGTATACACACATCCGAACCTTTCCTCCTAATTTTGGCATGGGCACTATGTTAGCTAGCCATGTGGGATATTCGATCACACGAATGAAGCCTACGTTTAACTGTTTGACCGCCTCTTCTTTGACCTTGAGCGACCATTCGGTGCGGAGCTTTCTCAATTTTTTTTTACCGGCTTGTAATCTAAGAGAGTGAGAATCTCATGCTGAGCTATTTTGGGATCAATGTCGGGCATATCATCATAGGACCATGCGAAGACATCCACGAATTCCTTTAATAATTCTTCGAGTTGTGAACGATCACGCTTGTCAAGGGTAGCCCTTATCCTAATCTCGCGTAGTTGGCTACTAGAACCGAGGTTAACGACAATAGTTTCTTCTTCATTAACTTGAACGCGGTTATGTTGTTTATTATTAACCTTATTTAGATCAGTTAAGAATTATTAATTTTAAAAATCATCATCATCAAAAGTTTGATTAGAATTCAAACAGTAAATGTAAGGCACAACAAGATACTCAAAATCTTCATTTATTTCATTGATAGGAAAAATAATATTGAGAACCTCATCAAAGTAGGACTCGATTACATTTTAATAAGGTTAGACAAGAGAAGATGAAATGGGGTAAACATTGGGATTATGGGAGATTTTAGAAGGTAGAACTGGCGCATCATGCTAGTTGAGGAGAGGTGTATCAACAACTTTAATCAGGTGGGATGGATCCAGTGATGTAGTGCCTGAATGGACCATGCAGAGTGCATGTTTTTAGACATCTGAACCACATTGACATTGCCATGAGGGTCGTATTGTGGACAAACCCTTTCTTTGAAGTTGTTCCCTGCCGAGAGTAGAAGTGGTTCAACTCGAAATCATGATGGGAGCATATCATTTGACCCGTACTGTATCTCAAGGATTGGACCACTGGTACTTGCACCCTCGGCATTGTCGTCATCGCCCAAGATGATAATGACCCGTCCGTCGGTGAAGAACTTTAATTTTTGATGGAGTGAGGAAGACACGCCCTTAATACTATGGAGCCAAGGTCGTCCGAGTAACTGGTTAAAACAGGCTGGGATGTCAATAACTTGGAATTCAATGTCAGGGTTTATAGGGTCGGCACCTATTACAAGCTTTATGGATCCCATCACCTCCCGACAGCTATTATAACAGGCACGCACAATAATGAAAGTTAGATCAAGGTCGCTTTCTTTCAGTCCTAAACATTTGAAGGTTCTCAGTGGGCAGACATTCAAGGAGGATCCCTTGTCGACAAGAGAGAGTGGTACAACCTTCCCCATAACTTCGACGGAGATGTTGAGTTCATAATTATGGTTTGGCCCAATCTTGGGGATTTCTTCTTCGAAAAACGATAGCATTAAGGTAGAGGCCAAGGATCCGACCAAATTTATCGCTTCTTCTGGTGTGGTAGAAGGATGAACTGTGGGTCCAGTGAGAAACTTGATCAAAGCATTTTTGTGCAGCTAAGAAGACATGAAAAGCCCCCATAGAGTGATGTTAGCTTGAGTTTTCTTTAGTTGATATAGGATCTTGCTTTCCTCTAGGGTCATCTCTGGCATAGGAAGGTTTTCAACTCCCTTCCCCTTATCATCGGCTGGTAGTGATCTTAGAATCTGGTAATGCCTCCCTGATCTAGTCATGTGATTTAGTGAAGAAGGGAAAAACATGAATCCCATTTCCTTGTCGATCTCGGGTTGTTCTGACACCTTGTTTATTTCTCCGAGGAGTTCTTCAAATGATATCATTCCACACATGTTGGCTACCGGGCCAGTTTTCTCGAAAGCTTGTTCTTTATTCGAATCTCTGAATTCTTCCCCCCATCCGGTGGCAACAATTATGTCTTTCCATGTAAAGTCGATGCATTCCATAACTTCAATGGCATCTTCACACAGGTCATCCCATTCTGTGGGGATGTGAAAGGGTGAAGGGACTATGCACCCCTGTAGCTTCAGAGTATTAAGTAACTCAGTCATACTGCAAATGTTATTGGTTTGCATGAATAATTCTCCCATGATCTGGACAACATCATCCAGGTTGACTTCATCGGTTAGTACTACCCAACTATCTGACTCTCGGTCCCATTTACATGCTTCCAAGAACAGCGTACTGAACCTTTGACAATCAATGATCATTTGTGAGGGAAATTTCAGCCCGAACTCTAGGAGTTGGTTTAAGACTTCTGACAATTCCATGCCTCCATTTTCAGAATGGGTACGGACAACGATGCATGCTCTGGTAAGGAGTGATAGTGCCTGATCAGCGAGGCTAGAAGGGTGTAGGAGGAAATATGGGCAAATTTGGAGAGGTTTAGGAGAGTATATAGGTGTGATCTGGGTTGAGGGATCAAATTCTGGGTTCTCTTCTAAGAAAATGGCATTGGTATGATTTGGAAGTGGGTTGTGAGTAGTGTTTGGCTTAGGATTGGTTGGTGGGTGATGGTACCCCGGTCAATTAGACCTTGGATTATGTTTCGGAGGTGAAGGCATTGGTCGGTGGTATGGCCAGCAGTTTGGTGAAAGGCACAATGGGCATCTTCCTTGAAGTTTCTTGGGAGTGGATTTGGCAATGGACGGAGATCCAAAGGTTTGATAAGGTTTCGGCTTAATAAGGCTTGATAAACTTTGGAGAGGGGAGCATGGAGCTAGGTGTATTCCTTTCGGACCGAGATAGGGCGTTTTTTCGGTGTCCATGATGTGGTTGGTTGAGAGATGTTGTTGATGGTTGAGACTGTAGCACTGGCAGGCTTGTCATATTTTCTGGGTGTGAATTTTCCAGACACCGTCTTTGGTTCAACTTCTGTTTTGGAAAGACCTTCCTCAATTTATACTTCTGCTTCCCTGAGAGCTCGAAAGTGGGGGTAGTATTGTCCTCCCATAGTTGCTCTAACATGGGGTAAGAAGTTCTTCTTCACTATGGTGACTTGTTCTTCCTCGGAATGTCGATTGGTCATGGTTGTTGCTTTTTCCCTCCATCGGGCAATGAAGTTACTGACTGATTCTCCAGGGTTTTGTTTAATCAAATCTAAATCACGACGGGTGACCTCTAGCTCTTCATTATTTTTGTACTGTGACATGAATTCTCGAGCCACATCCTCCCAACTATGAATTCTGGACTCTTTGAGAGACAAAACCATCGGAGGGCGCTATCCTTCAGAGTTTGCTAAAACAATTGGGCCATCACTTCTTTAAAAGCCCCTTGTAGAGTCATGGAATGGTGGTAACTTTGGAGATGAACAATCGGGGGTCCACTTTCTCTAAACTTCTTGATATTTGGCATCTTGAACTTCTCGGGTTACCTCGCTTTAGGATAAGGAGACATGTGGGTGTAGTCCTTGTAATTTCCTGAGATTTTGACTTGGTCAAACTTCTTGGTGAGCATCTTGAGGTCTTTTTTGACTTTGTTCAGCTCCTCCTACTTCGGATAAATGATCATAGGCAAGCTGGCCCCATGCTGGGCAAGGTTTGGCATCGGAAGCTGGGCAGGCGGCGGCCCATTAATAGGAGTGACACGTGGAGCGTGCTGATACTCTTCGGGAACCTATATAGTCTTGAGTGGATCCATAGCATGAGGGAATAAGACATCGGGTTCTTGAGGAACAGTAACCTGGTTTTGTTGCATCTCTCGAACCTCAGTTTGGAGGTTGTCAATCTTGGACACAAGTTGAGCTAGGACTGTCGTTAGATACGGCTGCACAACGTGTACCTGATCTGTGTTTCCACGGAAAGTGGATGGATTTTGGACTCGGAAGAAGTAATAGGGGAACGAACGGAACTCCGGGGTGACTTAACTGAAGATCGAAGCCAATAAGGAGCCAGGCCAAGGGTTGGCGATCGTCCTGAGAAGGCGCAAAATGGGATTTTGTTTTAGAAAAGGGGATGAAGTTTTTTGGATTTTTGATAAAGAGGGGAGAAATATTTTTGGATTTTTGATAAGGAAAGGAAAAATATTTTTGGATTTTGGATAAAGAAAAAGGGAATTTTCCCTTTGGAGACGGTCTCAGCATGATTATTATAATTATTATGTTTTCACTTGTATTAATTCTCCTAAATGCAAAATGAAATGCCGGACGGGACCCGAGCCTGGAAAAATTGGGTTTGTAATATATGCATAGATATGGATGGACTTGTGACCAGGCTCGCTGATAGGGTCCCGTTTTAAAAATGCGCGAGAATTTGGGCGGCAGGCCGACCCAAAATTTTGGCAGAGTTTCGGGTTGAAGCCGGCAATCTAACATGTGTGTCCTAGGCTTGACACCTATATGCGGGTATGCAGTTGGTTGGGTGAATCGAAAAGGGTTCCCCCCTTTGGCGTGACTTCCACGAAATACGTCTTGCTCTTGCGGGCAATCGGTACGTGTGGACAAGCCATTTGATATACCTGAGCGTACGTGAAGTGCCTCACCATATACCTCGTGGGGATAATACGTGTCAGAGCGAATTCGATATAATCGGCGTACGTGAACAAGTTCCCTATGATATACCTCCCGTTATGACTTCGGTCAAGTGGTACGATGCAGGGGAACCGTTCGATATACTTTGAAGGTAATTGGACAATGGAAGGTGAGAGTCATATCGCTTCGGCTAACTGCGCCGTACCGGACCAGCGCCCATCACAAACTGACCCTCCAGTTACTGGGTAAAATTTGGTCAATCACAATGCTCTTTGGTGATGTCGTGTGAATCGTGCATGATCCTCTTATTAGTATCTTATGAGAATGTTTTTCTTTGTTATGCTAACAGGGAGCGAAGTACAAGTACCCATGGTACACAAAGTATGGGTTAATGATGCATGCAAGATGTGGATATATGTGACCCTAGTTGCACGTGGTGTGAAGTGTACATGGATAATTTTCTACAAGTGTGTGAATAGAAGCCTAATCATGGCACACACATGTAAAAGGGGATCATGCAAAATGGGGGAGAATATAAGAAAACATAACATCCATGTAAATAGAGTCTAGCCCTCAAAATAAACATATAGTACCCTTTAGAGTCACCACAGTGGCCATCCCCAATCCTTGCCGTAGGGGGGGCAGCGTGAGAGTGAGGATCCTTAGGTCCCGCGCGTCCCTCTCTGGAGCGCTTCGGCCGGCGTCATTTGAGGTGAGGTGAAAAATGTAGAGAGATTAGAGTCGCTAGTCTATTTTACTCAAAACAGACAAAAGAAAGGGAGCCATCCCAAAGGATGGAATCCAAAGACATACTGATGCATACGGAACCAAAATGATTCGAGAAGGGTCTGGAGGCTAAGTTAAGAAATGCGAAGGTGTTAGGCACCCATTCCGCACTTTCGGTCTCTCATGGATTTTTGTTATTTTCCTTTTATTTTCCCCGTGATGTGTGTGCATGTGTATATATAGTGGAGATATGAATCATCGACTTGTACCACGGAAGAGGTAAAGCGAGTCATCCGTAGGAAGGTATAAAAGTATTAGAAAATAGGATTTAGGCGATTATCCTTACGTTAATCGTTATGAGGGAACGATAACGCATATGGAATAATACGCCACTAAGAACAAATATATGTATATATATAATATGAGAGAGTGGAATTTAGAGACTATATAAAATGAGAGAAAAAGTAAAAAATAGGACTCGAGTCTCGGGTTTTACCCTGAGACGCCTATGTAACCTATAGAGGAATCAAAGTCCACATAGTTCGCATGCAAAACGAGGGGTGGTGTTTATCCCATAAATCCAACTAAGGATTCTCTTATTTGTGTGTGTGTGTAGAAAAAGTATTTTAGTTGTAAGAAAAGTGTGAGAATTCCCGTTTGGAATTTATGAGCAAACCCTCTTTTTCTTATTTTTTGGGTTTTTATTTATATGAAAATAAAGGATGTACAATAATACAAAAATAAAAAAGTATATTAGGATGTGTGAGATGAGATAATAAAAGTACTAAGTAATAAAACAAGTTATTGCAAATTTATGAGAATTTAAGGAGAGAGTTGAGAAAATTGGACCTTCTTGAAGATCTTGAGCTTGATCTTGAATGTTGGAGAGAAGCCCTTAGACTTGGATGATGATGGAGGGTAGTGAATTCACTAAGTTTGATAAAAAGGATGATGAAAAGTGAAGGTTGGAAAGGGATTTGGGTGTAGAAATCACGCTAACTTCGAGAGAGGTTTTCGGGATCTGCTGAGAGTGATAAGTTTATGATTTTTGGCCTCCCTTGAAATGAGGTAAAGGCCTCCTTTTATAGGCCCAGGTCATTGCCGATCGGCATAGCTTTGTTCCTGCATTTCGGCAGGTGCGTTTAGGCACACTGCCGATAGGCAGGGCCTGGGACCAGCCGTTTGGCAGTGTCTTTCAGGCCTTTTTGGAAAATTGACCGCAGAACGCAAACCGTTGATCAGAATCGTGCACGGGATGGACCGTTGGAAAGGTTAGGAGATGTAATTTGACATTACAAAGAGTTTGATCTGGTTTGGGGAGTTGACTTTGGTCAATCGGTCCCTGGAAGCATTTGGTGACCTTTCGAGTAAAACGGATTGTTCGTCTGTACTGTAAGTTAAAATTGCGCACGGGGTGGACCGTTGGAAAAGGGTTTCAGTGACCTTTAAAGATTCATTCTGTCTCGGTCGAGCTGAAAAGTTGACTTTGGTCAAATGGAGCTCAGGAGCGCCCGGTGGCCTCCTAATCGAGTTTTGAGGGGAAACATGTCGTTCGTCCGCATGGTAAGTCAGAATTACGCATGGGACAGACCATTAGAAAGGGGTTTCAGTGTCCTCCAAATATTCATTTAGCCTCGATCAAGCTGAATAGTTTGACTTTTGGTCAAACGGAGCCTGGGAGTGCCCGGTGGCTTCTAGGTCAGTACTCGGGGTATGACCTAGGTTTGTAGTGATGAAGGGAAGTGCTAGGGACCTAAGGAGAGTTTAGGGGGTAACATAATGGGGTGTTTACACATCATCATCATCATTTCGGATCAGATTCTTCCTGGGAGGAGCCATGTCTTCCTCGCTAGAACTACTTGATTCACTCGAAGACTCTTGAGCCTCTGAAACCTCTTTCGAGCTGGAAGATTCTTCACCACAAGAGCTCTCCTCACTGGAATTACCTTCAACACTACCCATGTTATCACCCTCTCTCTCCTCACAAGAGCTACTTTCTTCCTCGTCCAATTGGATGGGATCGGCGGCAACCTCTTCGGTGATGTCTAACTCAGGAACGCTATCCACAGGTCGCGCAATAAAACTAGACCCAACGTTCTTGTATTCCAGAAGGAATGTCGCTGATCAAAGGTGTTCACCATTGGCCAAGAGCTCCCTGATTTTCCAGGCTCTGACCAACTCAGTAGCTCGGATCTTGTTGAGAGCAAGCTTCGAGTTCTTTATCTTTGCTGAAAAGAAAGAGAGGAGAATATAAGAAAAATCACACAAAGCAGAGGATCAACGAGCAGAAAAGGACTAAACCCACCTATGTACTCCTCCCCATAAAAGGGAATCACAAATCTCCAAGACCTCGACCCCTCAGTATGGGGAGGGAACTGCTAATTTCTAGCAATAAAACCCTCATGCCAGTAGTCCTTGTGGGAATCAGGTAGATTTACTACCAATACCCTATCAGGACTCATGTCCTTGAGGTACAGAAGACCAGAGCTTATTCTCAAAAAATAATAGCAGAAAAATATTTCAGCAAGCCCTAAGTTGGTGCCATAGAGTTGATTTATTCTATGCACACCATTGACGATTTTCCAGACATTGGGCGAGAACTGTGCAGGAACTATATTGAAGTAACCAAGCAAAAACAAATTATTTAGGGGGAAAGTAAGACCCCACTGGGACAACAAGAGAACATCGATCCAGTGACCATCCTCAACTTCTCTGACATTACGAGGGATAAGGGCACACTCAATGTCCACCCAGTTTGGAATATTATAGTATTTCCTAAATTTAGCTATCGACCTATTGCCTACTTTAGCCATTGGAAAAGAAAAACCCTAGCAGCAAATTTGAAGAAATTCCAACAGAAAATAGAAAAATAAGAAGTAAGAAGAACTGACGATGTAAGAGTCAGCTTGAGACGAGGTAAAGCCACAAGCAGGGACGATGAAAAAATCTTGGAAATGGAAGACGAGACCTGAGAATAAAAAGAGCTGCAGTGAAATCTTTAAGAGATTGAGAGAATGCGAAGAGATATGAAAGTGATGATTCGAGAAATGACCTCTCTAAAATGATTTAAACCTTTCTAATCGTGATGCAGCAGAAATAAGTTAATTTATCGCCTAAGTCAGTTCTAGAAGGGCGCTTCAGTTCAAAAGTATGGCACGAATCACAAAAATGCCATTAAGACTAATCATTTAAAATCATTGAGCCCAAATTGTGACCCAAAAATTTTAGGGGCAATTGTGGGTACCTCAATTTGTCACTTGGGCCCAGATGAGAAGACCAATCAATTGCGGCCCAGAGTCCAAAGGCCTCGTGCCTCAACCAAATTAGTTTCGACCCAGTCAGTTCCTAAAATCTCTCTTCAGAGATATCCTAGGGATTGTGGGCTAACATAGGGGAGTCCTACTCCTCCACTCTCCGAAATAACATATATATAACATACCATCCGCTCGGAGCAAAGGGCATGCATTATTATTCTTGTAAAATACTTCCCGGAGTAAAGAGAAATAATATTGAGAGCACCACCGTAGACGTAGGCATTCTTGCTGAAACAAGTAAATTTTGTGTTGTGTAATTATCATTCCTTACGTTATTTATTTGTTCTGGTGATTGCCTTTTCTTGTTATTTTGTGCTGAACTTAATTGTCACCACAGGTTTATATCTGCATTTGACTGTTCTTGGAGTCTTGATGGAAATTATTGGACTTTTTGGGCAAAATTTGAGAAAATGGAAAAATTATGGTTCAAACGAGTTGAGGGTCGTTGAACGAAACAAGGATTTTGAACGAGAGTCCCTGGTCATTTGAAGTGGAGATCGAACGAGCCCCACTGTTTAAATTCGTTAGAAGGTCGTTTAAAGGTCTAATTGAATGAGGTCCCATTCTTGTTCGAATGATATTTAAAATTGAGATCTGTAGATTTGGGATGTGCTATCAACTTCCTGGACGTTAGATTAAGACACGTGTCAAGCCCTTACAGGAGCAGATGAATTTGTAAATATGATTTGGGGGCATTTTAGGGATTTTGACCCAAAGGGGTTTGGGTATTTAAGGATTTATAGTATCTTTGGGGGATCATTTTCTATCAAATTTTCATTCCCTCTCCAAGCTCTCTAGAGCTTTTATGGAGTCCAATCACCATTCCAAGCCAAGAACCACCACCCCTCCACCTTGAACCACCCCATTTACATCATATTCCACCATGTTTACGCCCATAGAACCCATCTAAACCATTTATTAAGCAAGATGAAGATTTATGGAGCTGCTGATGGGGGTTCTTGAAAATGAAGATGAGATAAATCATGGAGTTAAAGGGGTTTTTAATAAAGGTTTCATGGAGACAAACCTTGTGGAGTTGGGCAACTTCTTTAAGGCCACCTTAGGAGGTGGGAGGTTTCCATCTTCTTAGACATTTTATCATATCATTGTTGGAGCTTCATTTGGGGTGGAAAAACCCTACTCTTAGTTCAATATTCTATTTTGTATATTAGTAGTCTTATAACTAGATTTGTTAGAGTATGATGCATACATGAGTAAGAGGATGATTTATTAAGGTCTTATAAATGGTTGCAAAGGTTTGAGAAAAATATTATGATTCAAGAATGTTGATAAATGGTGTATTTAAGAATTTTGGTATTAAATATTTTATGGAATAAAATGTTTGAGGATGATATTTATCTTGCTAAAAATATTTTGGGTGACTTACGTATTAAAGTTTCATGCAAAAATAAAAATTTTATAAAAAAAAATGGACATTTGTTGACGTTTGAATGATAAAAATGTCCTTTAGTCTTGAGAAATATATTTTTGCAAGTATTACGAAATTTCTAGAGTAAATCACATGTTAAACCCATTTGATAGGATTTTTGAACTTAAAATCCATCTTCTCATGCATATAAACATGTAGTATTTTTAATTTTGAACATATAAACAAGTTTAACGAGGGTTTTATTGGGTTTAAACATGAAATAGAGAAATTAAAAATTTCAGCCCTTAAAATGTATGAAAAATGTGTTGAAAAGTTGATAAGTATATGGTTTTAAGACTACAGGAATTAATAAAAAAAATGGTATTTTTCTTCTGAAGTAGTCTTATATGTTCAACGATTTCTTAGAAAATAAATTAATGAAATAAATATATTTCCAACTTGAAAGGAATGTTATTCCAAAATGTTAAAGAAGTGTTAATGAGTTAAAAACATTTAATAAGTTAGTGTGGGTAACTTAAGGGTGTTTTGGAAAATAACACTTGTGAAAATGGAGTAAAGGATAAGTTTGGAAAGAAGTGGGTAAAGTGGTAATTTTACATAAAGTGGGATATTTTTATGGCCCTAAATATGTTGGACAAGGTGTTACACAAATGGGTCCTAAATGAACATCATTTTGGGATAAAATCACTGTTGGAGTAAAAAAGGACAGGAAATGACGATTTTTAAAGTGTAACACAAATTGGGGTGAAATCCAAGGTTTTGACTTCGGACAGAGGAAAAATGAAATAATATAGAAATTCGTAAAATATTAAAACATATTAATAAGGACTCGAATGACACCGGGATAATTAAGGAGGCCCTAGAGCCCTGGGGTAAAAGACTCAAAACCACTAGCCAGAGCATATGGTAGCATAGTCGATGGTGTGGAGACCGTAAAAGTATGAGGATATTGGAAGATTTCGAAAAAAGATAATGAAAGTGTAACATGTTAAGAAATGGGTTGTTTGGTGAATATATGAAAATACAACCTAACTTGAATGCATTAATAAATGTTCCGACAAAAGGTAAAATGGATATGTAATGTGCAACTTGACTAATGTCAATAAGGTAAAGGAATGGTGAAGCGAAGTGAGAAAATGGGTAGTTAAATGACTTGAAGAGGTTTAACCCATGATTAATACAAGGGTGTGTTTATGAAGGGTTTTCAAAGAAAATAAGTATTTACTAACACACTGTTTATATGTGCTGAAAGGGAGATTTTCAAAGAAAATACTATCGTAAATTGGTGTAAATGAAGGGGTAATTTCGAAAAAATAAATGACTTTCCTTAAACAAAGTGTATTTGTGTTAAGTATTTAAGTGGGTGTGTTAAATCAAGGAATAAATGTCAATTTAAGTAAAAGGGAATTCTTTTACTACATTAAGTTGAATTAATCGGGACAAGTAAAATTTTTGGAATAAAAAAAGTTTCATGCATATATATATATATATATATCTGTGTGTGTGTGTGTGTGTGTGGTAGTTCCTTGTCCAGGTAGATATAACATGTTAGAGTCTCCTTGTTGCCGTTCGATTCTATATTACATTATTATAATTTTCCACTGGGCATTCGACTCATTCCCTTGTCTTTGTTACGGCAGGTTGGGTACAGTTTCGTATTTTGAGAGCGTTGCACATGTAAGAATTCTATTTATTTACATTAGTGTTTGTGTATGCTTGGATTTTGGAAATGTTTTTCATGGGTCCCTCACGTAGAGCAATTTTATATGAGAATCGCATGCTAAAAAAGTTAAATATCATTCAATAAAATTGGACTAGCAAAATTATTTATATTGTCTCATTGCACTTCAGACTTAATGCTTGGGTCGGATCGGGTTGACCAAAGGTAACCCAAAAATCTAGGTCATGGCGTTACACTGAGGGTACCCATCCACATAAGGAAAATGACAATGGAGAGATGATTACATATAATACTTTAGCTGGTTTGCGTACATCGTTGATGATCCATTGAGAATTATCACAAATCCTGATATATCTTTCGGTATATTTATTCATCGTGGGCCCGTAGTATCCCCATGTTAATGCTCTCTTCAATAGTCTACTTTTCCTCGGGTGTCCTCTCTAGGTGCCTTCGTGAAGCTTCTACAAAACTAAATTGACTTCAGATGGGTGAATGATCGAGGTGGAAATATCGAGCGTCCGTGTAAATACACTAGTCGTTGTTATCGGCTTCCAACCGCAATATAAAAACCTAACTTTAACTACACTCTTGCGGAGTATAGTGGCTAGTCTGGGTATCGAATCCTTAGGGAACTAGGACGAGTGAACGTGACGACAAAGGTAAGACTGTTAACCCTAACTTGACTCTAAAAATAAACAAAAAGATGATTGAGATGGGAAATAACTAATTAACTAAATGCACACTAAATTAAACTACTTCATTAACTATGTGAGCAAAATTAACTAACTAAGAATGACTTAATAAGAATGAAGGGAAAACAGGTTGGGAATACAATCCCCCAAACCCTAGTGTGTATGCCAAGTACAAAACTAGTCGTAAATTAATTAATTGATCAAACCTGATCTTTAGTACTCCCAAGTATTACATATATGAGGGATCGTAGCCCGCACAGTATGTAATCAAAGTATGAGTAAAGCGGTGTCGTATTAGCTATACGCGCGTTGCACTCTTAAGCATCCCGGTTACCTAGGGCAAACGAGATCAAAAGTCTTACAACGGTTGTAATCACCATACTACACGTTATAATCAATTATTGAATTTAAAGAACTAATTTTATACCCATGAAAACCACATCGGGTTGAATTCATGCATCCCAACCTTTAAAAACCTAGCCTAACATGGTGAAATTAATGAAACCTAACCTAGAATTCTCGGGCTACTTTTTTATCACCCTTCACCATACCTACTCCAAAGTTGGACAGAAAGTTCAAACACTGATGAACTGTTGAGGGAACTGCTTCAAACTTCTTCAATCCTACTATTCCCATAATGACATTGTAGGCTGACTGCATGTTCTTATCCATCACAAAGAAATGAACTTTCTTGGTCCGGCTTGCTGTCTAGCTGCCAAGCAATATCTCCAAATTGATTGTGCCCAAAGGATAAACTTTTTCACCTAAAAAACCGATCAAAGGCCTGTGGTACGGATCTATTTAATTGAGCTTCAAATCTAGCTTTTGAAAATAAGAAGAAAATATGATATCTATTGAGCTACCATTTTCAATCAACACCCTAGAAATGATTGTGTCCCGGTATCTAAATTTGACAACCAGGGGTAGTCATAGGGGTAGAGAACTCCTGACAGGTTATCCGGAGTAATCATCTCCGGTGAGACCCCAGGTGGCCTCATCATATTTTGTCTCAGCAATGAAAATTTCTCCTTCATCGCTTGCTGTGTTGCAGCTAAGGACCTCAAGGCTGCTGCCACCTCAGCCATTTAGGACTGGGGTGGTGCCTGGCTGGAACTAGGTCCTCCAGCACCAGCTGGTGGAGGAGGAGGTGGAAATTCTAGTGCCATATGTTAAAACTAAAGAGATTGTGAAAAAGATGAGCTTAATACCTTTGAGGACCTCTTTCAATGGTGAAACAGCTCCACACAAGGGGTGAGGCCTGGTTCACCACCAGAGTCTCCGGTGAGGTTAAGCAAAAAAAAAGGAATAGATAACTTCTCGTTCCCACAAACGGCGCCAAAATGATGATGCTGAAAACAGTACCACCAGATAAGGTGTTGACAAGCTCAAGCAAGTGATACCAATGGCAGCACAGGAGAATACAAGTATATATGTAGAAGGAGGTGAGGAGAAGACGATGAACACCAATATGTAAGTGGTTCAACCAATTAGGTCTACGTCCACTGTGCAAGTGAGTGAGTAATGTCACTGAAATAAGGCACTAACGGCCATGGATACAATGTCTCAAGATTTCTCTCTCTACTGTGTAAATTGGCAGAGCTTCAGCTAGGGTTGTCATTATCATTGCTCTATAATGTTGAGGATGACCTCAATATATAGTGCTTGGAGGATGTAATGTACCCCCCAAGCATGCAATGTGCATGTGCATGGAGATCCATCCAGTGCAAGGATGACACCTGGCTGATCTCAACTAAGTAATGATGACCTCAATATTCCCCCACGTGGAGGGAATGATTCAGCTATAACAGATTTATCCACGTGTTCCAAGCCATACATGTCCGTGTAGATGCTCGACTGTCTTTGCTTGGTACCAACCTCGGCCTAGATGAGTACGATGTTGGTGAAGTACAACCCCTACCTTTCCTGGGGATTATATGATGACCTTGGCTGGGATGCCAGCCGAAGTTAGATATCTTGAACGTCGGCCAGGGGCGATGTTGTCTTGACACTTGATATCGAGCCTGATAAGCTTTGCTGATCTTAGGTGAAACTTATAATATCGGCCATGGCCGATGTTGATAGTGATGCTGATGGATAACCCATGTCCATACTTACCTCGGATGATTCCCTCACCGAGGTGATACTTGTAACATCGGTTGTGGCCGACCTGATGGATAACTGACCCCATGAGTCATGTAGACCTCAATTGATGCCCAATCATGGTGGTACTAGTAACGTCGTTCGTGGCCGACCTTATGAAGGACTAGATTGCTGATGGCTAATCTTGAGCTCTTGTTACCTCGGCTGTCATACAGGCCGAGGTTAGTGCCTCTGAGCTAGTAGGTGCACTTTGGGCATATCAGTTAATAATTGAGTTTTTCTTGTTTAACCCCATCTTGAAGCCAGGGGACCACCCCAGGCACCACTAAATAACCAACCTACCCCTCAACGGAGGAGGGACGTTGCTGACTCAAGGTGTTTACGTCTGGGGAGGCAAGAAAACCCTTGCCCTGAGGATAGGTATGATGATATGGAGGCAGAAAATGCTCTAGAGGGCTGCTGGGAGCCATATGAGGTTTTGAACAACACTGTACGTCCTATCCAACAAAGCCGAGGTTGTGGGGGCAGAAGAGATGGTGGTGTCCAACAAAGAGGATCATATTTTTATCGCTTGAGCAAAGGGTCGACATTTTAAAGTCCCGGCCCAGTCAATGACCTAAGACAGAGGCTATCCAGGTCACGAAGTGCCACTGGCTCTCAAAGGGAAGATGGGGAACATCGGCCTCATCATGGCCGACCCCGGCATGGCCGAGACAGGGATCAAGAGGAGGTCAATAGCCGACGTTGTGCAACGGCTGGGGAACCCTCAGTTCACCCCTTGGAGGTGGCTGGGGACAACCTTGGCCAGGACAATGTTGCAAAGCCATGGAACGATTCCATCCAACATCTTGAAGAGAGGATAGGGAACCTCATTGAAAGTCGAGACCCACTACAAAGAGGGTTCTCAGAGGGCTCCCCATTTGTGGCAAAGATAGTGAACTTCCCAACCCTTGCCAAGTTCAAACCACCTACTGTGTCTCCCAAGTATGATGGTAGTACCAACCCTGTACATCATATTGAGATGTACCATTCCACGACAAACATTTATTCGATCCCAGATGAGATGAGGTGTGGGGCCTTCTCTGGGACTTTAACAGGAGATGCACATATTTGGTTCACTTCTCTTCCAAAGAACTCTATTGAAAATTTTAAGGGCTTGGCTGAACGGTTCATTCACAATTTCTGTTTTGGGGTAAGACCTCAAAAGAAGACCACCCATTTGTTATACGTCAAGCAAGGAAAGAACGAAGCTTAAGAGACTACATTGCTAGATTCAACAAGAAAAAATTGGAGGTTAAAGATTACGAAGAGAATATAGCTATGACAGCCCTCATCGGAGGACTCCAGAAGGGGAAGTTGCTATGGAAGCTTGCTGAAGACCCTCCCAAGTCCATGGCATAGCTGTTAGCAACTACAGGAAAGGTCATGAATGCTGAAGAGGCTATGGAAGTAAAGTATAAGGATGAGAATATAAGTGGTAGCGGGCAGTTCCAAAGGAAGAAAGACGGAAAAAAGAGGTCTGCAGATGACAAGTTTGCACACTATACTCTTCTAACTGTGAGCTGCGAACACATCCTCAATGAAATAAAAAATGACCGGTCCCTGAGATGGCTGGAGAAGATGAAGGCTCCTCCATATAAGAGGAATAAGAATGTATGGTGTGAGTTCCACCAAGACCACGGCTATGTGACATATAAGTGTTTGGACTTGAAGGATAAAGTTAAAAAGATGTTGAAGTCCGAAAATATGAGGAAGTATGTCGACGGTAAAGCTCCTAAGAGGGGAAGAGATGACCCCAAAAATAAGAGAAACAACAATATCGAGATGATCCCCCAGCGAGAAGAGATGATGATTCAGATGGTGATGATGAGGACGGTCCAGACCTCCCATCGAAAGATGACAATACCCCTGTGAAGAGGGTTGGTATGATCTCCTTCGGTGCTAACACCATATGTGGAGGACTAGCAGGGGGTGGATCCGAAGTAGTCGACCGTAAAGCTCATGTGGTAGAGACTAAGTCAGTGACCAAAGTAGAGGTTGTGAATCTGGAATCTTCAGAGGCTAAACAGAAGAGAAAGAAGGTAGATATGGATAGCCTTATAATTGGATTCTCCCGACTAGACTTCAAAGGTATCTTGGCTACGCATGATGACCCTCTGGTAATTACAACAAGAGTGCATGGATGTGAGGTACAGAGAATCCTCATAGATGAAGGAAGTTCAGCAAATGTGATGTTTTGGACCTGCTTTAAGAGCCTAAGCCTCAGCAGAGCTAGGCTGGTACCCTATCATCATCCATTGATGGGCTTTAGTGGTGAAAAGGTCCATCCGTTGGGCATGTATGAGATGGATGTACTAATGGGAGATGAGTGGCCTAAGAGGTTGACCCAGAAGATCAATTTTTTCATTATGGATGAAAACGTCTTCTCGGCCTACAACCTCATCATAGGATAAGTAGACCTTAAAGAATTTGAGGCCGTGCCGTCGACGATCCACCAATTGCTAAAATTCTCGACCCCCTATGGGGTAGGGTAAGTGCAGGGTAACCAGACCTCGGTAGAAGAATGCTACTTCAACTCGGCGGAAGAGAGAGAGGCACATAAGAGGGCAACAACCACATATAACATTGATACACTTGATCCTAGAGATAAAACAAAATTGAATAAAGGAGAGGCCGCCAAAAAGGTAGACTCTATCATCCTCAATGAGGATGAATAAAAAAAAACCGTTCAAATCGGCAAGGCCCTAAAACTCGAGATCAAGAAAGAGCTGATAAGATTTTTGAAGAAGAGGCAGAGTGTCTTCGCTTGGAGCCACGCAGACATGCCTGGAATCGATCCGGAGGTTATGTGCCACAAAATTAATATGGTAGAAGATGCTAAGCTAATCAAACAAAGACGAAGAGTTTACTCCAGGGAAAAGTATGATATCATCAGGGAAGAGGTCAGAAAGTTAGAAGAGGAAGAATTCATCAGGGAGGTCATATACCCAGAGTGGTTATCTAACACCGTCATTGTGCCCAAAGCTAACGAAAAATGGAGGATGTGCATAGACTTCACTGACCTGAACAAGTCTTGCCCAAAAGACAACTATCCCTTACCTTGAATTGATCAGATGGTAGATGCCACTGTAGGTCATGAACTTATGAGCTTCATGGATGCGTATTCAGGCTACAATCAGATCTTCATAGATGCCGAAGACTCAGAAAAGACAACATTCATCACAGACAATGGGACCTATTGCTATAAGGTCATGCCCTTCGGCTTGAAGAATGCAGGGGTCACGTATTAACGTCTTGTAAATAAGTTGTTTGAAGATCAGATTGGCAAGACCATGGAGGTATATATAGATGACATGTTGATGAAAAACTTAAAGGCCTTCACTCATGTAGCCGACCTGGAGAGGACTTTTGACACCATGGACTTATACAGAATGAAGCTCAATCCTGCCAAGTGTGTCTTCGGAGTAGGAGCAGGGAAATTTCTTAGATTCATCGTTAATCAAAAGGGAATAGAGGCCAATCCCAAAAAATTCAAGTCTCTACTTGAAATGAAGACACCCAAGACCATCAAAGACGTTCAGAGGTTAACCAAAAGAGTTGCTGCGCTGAACAGGTTTATCTCCAGGGCTACAGACAAGTGTCTTCCTTTTTTTAAAGTCATTAGAAAGGCCTTTGAATGGGATGAGGAATGCGACAAGTCCTTGAAGGAGCTCAAGTCCTACCTTGGATCCCTTTACTCTTATCTCGGCCCATTCTGGGGGAGAAGTTGTATGTTTATCTAGCAGTCTCAGAGTCAGCTATAAGTGCAGCTATAATATGGGAAGACGATGGGGTACATAGGCCTGTATACTTCAATAGTAAGGACCTTCAAGGGTCTGATCAGAACTATCCTCAGATGGAGAAGTTGGCCTACACCTTGATACACGCTTCCAGGAAGATGAAGCCCTATTTCCAAGCCCACTTTAAGGTCATCCTCACTGACTCCCCACTAAGGCAAGTCCTCCAGAAGCCCGAGAAGTCAGGCAGATTGATGACCTGGACCATCGAGTTGGGAGAGTATGACATTATTTATCAACCCATGGTGGCCATCAAAGGGCAGGCACTCACATACTTTATTGTTGAGTTCACATAAGAGGAGTCTGAGATTGAGAATAGCCCAGAGATTGCAGAAGGGATCAAACAGTGCATCTTCTGAAACCCAAAGGAGGCTGTGTCCAGCAGAGCTAGAAAGGAGTAGCTGAGAATGAGGAAGACATGTACCTCTTCAAGCAAGGGACCCTGTTAGAGGGGAACTTCTCTTCAAATGAAGATATTTGGAACCTCTTCATTGATGAGTTTTCTTGCTAAAGTGGAAGCGACGCAGGGCTGATATTATCAGTTCCGAATAGTACCGACGTTGAATATGCGCTAAGGTTTAACTTTAAGGCTTCAAACAACGAGTTCGAGTATGAGGCGCTGATAACGGGGATCTCCTTGGAAAAAGCCCTCAGAGTTGGTCGACTCCTACTACACAGTGATTCGAGGTTAGTTATCAACCAAGTACTTGGAGTATATGAGGCTAAGGATGAAAGGATGGCCAAATACCTGAAGAGGGTAAGAACGATGCTAGAAGGCTTCGAAGAGGTGAAGATGAAGAGGGTACCTCGACAAGACAATAGTCGTGCAGATGCACTAGTAAGGTTGGCTTCAGCAACAAGGACAGTCATCAAAAGGACAGTACCCGTCGAGATCCTGCTCAAACCAACCATTAAGGAAGAAGAGGTTGCCAGCTTTTGCCTCAACTTGAACCTAGGGGACTCATGGATGGACCCCCTTATCAGATATATCAAACAAGGAGAGTTTCCAGAATCGAAGTTAGAAAAGAGGAAATTTAGGCACAGAGCTGCCAAGTTCTCAATAATAAGAGATGTCCTATATAAAAAAAGGATTCCTACTACCTCTCCTCAGATGTGTCCATCCCACAGAGGTCCCCCCATGTCCTGTAGGACGTACACGAGGGTTCTTAATCCAATCACATAGAAGGAAGACCTTTAGCTAAGAGGATAATTATGCAGGGATACTGGTGTCCGACCTTGGCTAAAGTTGTTGCTGCCTACGTGAAGAGGTGTGACAAATTCCAAAGATTCTCCACTATCCCTCATCAACCTATGACGTCAATCAGTTCTCCTTGGCCATTTGCAGTATTGGGGATTAACTTGGTGGGACCATTGCCAAGAGCTGCTAACAACTATCGATTTCTGATAATAGCAATTGATTACTTCTCCATGTGGGTAGAGGTTGAGTCGATGATCACGATTATAGAGTAGAAGACCTTCCAGTTCATCTGGAAGAGCATCATATGCAGACATGGCCTTCCAAACACCCTCATATCAGATAACGAAACGCAGTTCAAGAATGATTCCTTGGAGAAATACTGTGAGAGAGTCGGGCTCAAGCAGTTCTTCTCTTCTCCTAGCCGACCTCAGGCAAACGGTCAGCCCGAAGTCACGAACCGAACAATCCTTGATGGGATTAAGAAGAGGTTGGAAGAAGCTAAGGGGAGATGGACAAAATATGTTTATGCAGTGTTATGGGCCTACAGAACAACGACAAGGACACTAAAGGGGGATACCCCATTTATGTTAGCCTATGGCTCAGAAGCCGTCATACCTACAGAAGTAGGACTCCTTAATCACAGAGTTCAGACCTATGACCCTGAGAAGAATGGAGAAGAGAGAAGACTCGACCTAGATTTGGTTGAGGAGAGAAGGGAAGATGCTGAGGTCAGATAGACAGCTTACCAGTAGGGAACAACAAAGTTCTATAATCAGAGGGTAAATATCATACAATGATGACCTCAGACCTTAAACATTATTACTTTAGTGAAATTTATAAGGGTGAACATCATACTTTGGTGACCTCAGACCTTAAACATCATCAATTTGGTGAAGATTATGAGGTAAAACATCATACAATGGTGACCTTAGACCTTAAACATAATTAATTTGGTAAAATTTATGAGGTTAAACATCATACTTTGGTGACCTCAAACCTTAAACATAATTTTTTGGTGAAAGGTATGAGGTAAACATCATAACTTGATGACCTTAGACCTTAAACATCATTAATTTGGTAAAGATTATGAGGTGAAACATCATACAATGGTGACCTCATACCTTAAACTTCATTAATTTGGTGAAAATTTGAGGGTAAACATCATACAATGAGGACCTCAGACCTTAAACATCATTAATTTGGTAAAATTTTTGAGGGTGAACATCATACTTTGGTGACCTCAGACCTTAAACAACATTAATTTAGTGAAATTTATGAGGTTAAATATCATATTTTAATGACCTCAGACCTTAAACATCATTTGTTTGGTGAAAGGTATGAGGTAAACATCATAATTTGATGACCTCAGACCTTAAACATCATCAATTTGGTGAAGATTATGAGGTGAAACATCATACAATGGTGACCTCAAACCTTAAACATCATTAATTTGGTGAAATTTTGAGGGTAAACATCATAATTTGATGACCTCAGACCTTAAACATCATTAATTTGGTGAAATTTATGAGGTTAACCATCATATTTTGATAACCTCAGACCTTAAACATCATTTGTTTAGTGAAAGGTATGAGGTAAACATCATAATTTGATGACCTCAGACCTTAAACATCATTGAGTTGGTGAAATTTACGAGATGAAACATCATAATTTGATGACCTCAGACCTTAAACATCATAATTTGGTGATAATTGGTGAGGGTAAACATCATATTTTGGTGACCTCGGACATTAAAACATCATTAGTTGGTGAAATTATGAGATTTACATCATACTTTGGCAGCCTCAGACCTTAAACATCACTAATTTGGTGAAATTATGAGATTAACATCATATTGTGATGACCTCAGACCTTAAACAACATTGGTTTGGTGAAAATTTATGAGGACAAACATTGTTTGATGAAAATTATGAGGTAAACATCGTATTATGATGACCTCATACTTTAAAAGAACATGTAAGAAAAGGCATTCATTAAAAAAAGCAAAATGCACTGAAGAAGATGATATTATGAAACATTCAGAGTTGCAAATATAATGTACCAAAACATGCTGTCAGAGTTTACAAAAACTACAGATGAAAAACAAAATATGACAAGTTAAGCTTCACAAATTAAGGTCTAAGGGTCTGCAGCCACAGTGGTGTCCTCTTGGCCGACGTTGGTAACCTTGGCTCCATCATATCAAGGGTTAACATCCCCAGTCTCTGTGGCTTCCAATGGCGCAGTCTCTACAGGAGGAGTACCTTCTGTTTCCTCCTTAACCTCTTGCAAGGCCTGAGCAAAGCAAGGATCCCCAAAGCCTAGACCAATAAAGTCTAAGGCAGATAAGCTCCCTAATTTTTTCTCCTTTGAAGTTGCCCACTTCCCAGTTGCCTTGATACCTCTTTCGAGATATTCAAAGTCGAAGCTTATAAACTGGTCAGAGACTTTGTAGTCTTCCAAAATATTCTCAGAGGCATCCTCAAGGGAAGCCTTTACTACAGCATCAACCTTTGCCTGAAGGACGTCATCTTTAGCCTGCAAAGCAGAGGTGTGGTCCTTTTTAAGCTTGCTATGTCCCTATCCCTCTGCTTTACCTTATTTTCAGACTCATCCAAAGTTATCTTCAGATGTTCAACTTCTGCATTTAAAGAGTCTTGCACCTTCTAGGCCTTTTTTCCCTTCTCAATAAGGGGCAAATTCCTCAGGGTCCAGTCAACGAATTGGTGCATACACAGAATATCCTGCAGAACAAAGTCAGATGTATGAGTTCAAGCCTTAATCCATTTAAAGCTGAGGTTACACTTGAAATAAAAATGCAAAAGTTTTTACCTGGATTAACCTATGAAGGCTAAACTCGGCCAGTAGGGGGTATCTAGCGAGTGTAGGAAACACTTATCTGCATCGGTCATTAATGAGTTAATGGCATCCATTGCCTTCAGACCATGGCCTATCAGGCTGTCGCTGATCTTCAGCTGCTCCAGATGAGCAGCAAGTGCATCATCAGAGGAGATGGGGATGGAGCGATCTCCCTTTTGATTTTTGGAAGGCCTCTGATCCTCCGCATCAGTGGTAGTCTTCCTCTTCTTTATAACATCGTCCTTGGACATGCCGACGTTCTATTTGGGGGGAGGGGCTACATTATGCCCTGCCTTCTTAATCAGTTTAACGAGATTGGGGGAAAACATCTCCCATAAATCATTCGAGGTGCCTTCTGGGCGTTCTACAAAAAATGTACCTGAGTTAGTAAATCAGAGATATAAAAAAGGCAGATGTACAACTTATAGAAAATAATACTTACGAATCTCGGTTAGAGGACTCCCCCCCAAGCCATTCTTAGAGAGGTAATAGGGGGTCATCAGATGCTCGTATTTTACCAGCCAACTGTGCTCCCCCTGATCTTGAAGATCCTTAACCTTTTTTAAGTTATCCTGGATAAGCCCAGGGTCGGCCTTGGCAACAAGTGATACCTTCCCCCACCTCAGAGGTGTCCTCGGCTCCAACGATAAATAGGTGGCACAAGGACCAAATTCCCATGCCCCGGAGGCAAAGAAATACCATGGTTTCTAGTTATGATTTGAATTCTGGTTAACCAACAACATATTCTTGTCAAACTTTCTAGAAAGGAAGTGATAATAGATGGGGTGGTTTTTAGCAGAGGATGGGATGTAGCATCTCGTGAAAACTCTAACAGTAAAGTCTGAGTGGTGGACTGCCTTCCAAAGGATAATAGCATTAATCATCACCCTCCAGGCGTTGGGGGATAATTGTGAAGGGCCCAGGTTGATATGGGAAAGTATGGCTCTGATCGAAGGATGGATAAGGAGATGAAATCCCAACTTAAACATCTACTCGTACACACAGATTTCCCCATCTCGACTACCAAAGGCTCTCTCACCTCTCAGAGGTCTCCTAAGTATGATGGAGGGACCTATGGAATAGAGATGCCTAAATGCTAAGAGTTCGTACTCAGTAACAACACTCTCTATCTCGGTAGCCTTCGAGGTATCAAAGTCACTCTCATAACCATCATCCTCATCCCTGACAACGATGGCCTGGGCAGGTGTTGGAACACCACCAGGGAACCTCTGAGTGAATTCAGCCCTTGTGGTGGACGACAAGGGGATAACATCGATGGGAGGGGGAATAGACACACTCAGCTCCACAATCTCGACATCAGAAGAAGTTCGTGAGGTGCTAGCACCATTGTGGGATGAAGCACGACTTTGTACCTCATCCTGATCAGGGACCTGATCTTTCCTAATAGAGAAGTCCATATCCTGTTGGAATGAGTCTACAGACATAGGATCTGAGGTAGATGACTCAGACTCAGACATTGGAGAAGGGTCAATTGGATCCTCAACTAGCTCAGGGTATATCACCTTCAGAGGCGGAGGGAAGATAGGTCGAGGGGGAAGGTCTCAGCCCTACGAGCTTCCTCTTGGGCTAGCTCTGTCTGCCTAATTTTTGTAAAGGTCTTCTCTCTAAGAGAAGGGAAATCTTCTATGAGTTTGTACAGATGTATAAGCATAAGCCAGACGACCCTACACTTTGGGACCCTAACCACAAACAAACAACTGAGAACAACCTAAACTAAGGATCAAACTTTATTTTTAAAAAATTTCAAACCAAGAACAGTCAAGAACAAGTTCATCAAAAAACTCAAGGGATCACCGAAAAACTTAAACTACACTAAAAAATGCAAGAAATGGAAATACAGGGCTAAAAATGGCAAAAGAAAGTAACAATCAATACCTGATAGAGTACGAGATAAAGAGTAGGAAGATTGAGCAAAGAAATCCACAAATAGACTCGATAAAGTTCTTGATGAGATAGAGAAAATACAAAAGGCTCAGGCAGGAAAAATGAGTAAGAAGTGAAGAAGTAGGAGAAGAAAAGGGTTTTAAACCCTCAAAATTCCTTGCACGAATCCCAAGGCCCATTATTGCCTTGGGAGCCCAAAAGATAATTAGCATCATTACACTGTCAGGCACAGTACCCACTTCAGAAGTGGACACCTGTCAAGGAGATATTGGGAAATACAGCCTCGGATATACATACCCCTTAGTCACCTACTTTCATAAGTAACTAAGGGCTAGGGGTGATTGATATGCCCAAAGTGCACCTGCCAGCTCAGAGGCACTAATCTCGACCTGTATGATGGTCGAGGTAACAAGAGCTCAATATTAGCCATCAGTGATCTCGTCCTTTATAAGGTCGTCCACGGACGATGTTACCAGTACCACCATGATTAGGCATCAACCGAGGTCTACATGACTCATGGGGTCGGTTATCCATCAGGTCGGCCACAACCGATGTTACAAGTATCACCTCGGTGAGGGCATCATCCAAGGTAAGTATGGACATGGATTATCCATTAGCATCACTATTAACATCGGCCATAGCCGACGTTACAAGTTTCACCTAAGATCAGCAAGGCCTATCAGGCTCGACATCGAGTGTCAAGACAACATCAGCCCTGGCCGACGTTCAAGATATCTAACCTCGGCTGGCATCCCAGCCAAGGTCATCATATAATCCCCAGCCAAGGCAGGGGTCATACTTCACCAACCTCGTACTCATCCAGGCCGAGGTTGGTACCAAGCAAAGATAGCCGAGCATCTATGCACACATGTATGGCTTGGAACACGTGGACAAATCTGGTGTAACTGAATCATTCCCTCCACGTGGGGGAATATTGAGGTCATCCTCAACATTGTAGAGGGTCGATAATGATAACCCTAGCTCCAGCTCTGTCAATTTACATAGTAGAGAGAGAAAGCTTGAGAGATTGTATCCATGGCCATTAGTTCCTTATTTCAGTGACATTACTCACTCACTTACACAGTGGACGTAGGCCTAATTGGCTGAACCACTTACATATTGGTGTTCATCCTCTTCTCCCCATCTCCTTCTACATATACACTTGTATTCTCCTGTGCTGTCATTGTTATTACTTGCTTGATCTTGTCAACACCTTATCTGGTGGTGCTGTTTCCAGAATCATCACTAACTTTTCTTCATTCACCTTCCTCGGCCTATCTTTTTCGACTAGATTGATCCTCTGGATGTAAGAACAAGCTAGATCCTCATTGAGTTAAGCTTTTCACTCAATAGTGTGATCTCCACCTCCAGTATCTCCACCTGTAATCATCTGACAATCAAAGGAACCAAAACTAAGTGTAAATACCTCATGTTCTAGTTTCTTGTGTTTTGGGGGGAAGTTGGGATCATCTTCAAGATCATCTTCATGATTTATTTTCTTCTCTTCCCTGGGCTTGCATAAAGATTTTGACCTACATTGAGCTCTATTGTCATCCTATCGATCAATAAATTTGTCTAGTTTTCCTCAACGGATGATAATTTTTATCTCATTTTATAGAGCAATACATTGATCTATTATGTGCCCATGGTCCTTATAAAAATCAAAGTATATGGATCTATTCCTTTTTCCTGCAGGTGCTCTTAATTTCTCTAGCCAACGTACCTCCTTGCTATGTTTAGTTTCCTCCAAAACATGGTGAATGACCATTGTTAATGGAGTGTAGCTGTTTTACTTCTTGAGCCTATCATCACTCTTACTTTGCTTTGAATATTTCTAATTTTTATGCTCCCATTGATCTTTCTTCTCGGTTTTAACCTCGGGTTTTGTGACCAAACTCTGCTTTACTGCTATTGCTTCCTCAGCAATCATTATCTTGGCTACTTTAGCCATTAATTCAGTCATAGATGTATCCCACTAATGAGTTTAAGAGTGTAATAAATATTCTCTGGAAGCTGCCCACTAATGAGAGTTGTAATAGATGTTTTCTCCTCGTAATCAATCACCTCCAACTTCTCATTATTGAAGCAAGTAATATAATCCCTTGTACTTTTTCCTACACGTTGTCTCACACTTAACAAGTGAGCTACTCTCTTTACCAGATTGGCCCCGAAGCAGAAATTACCAATAAATAGCTTGGCAAGTTGGTTAAAATAAAAAATTCGGCCCCGAGGAAGGCTGTAGTACCATATCTGGGCAGGACTTGTTATGGTACCTGAGAATGCCCTGAATCTTATCTCATTGGGGACAACATAAATGTTTGCTGCTACTTGATACTGTTCTATGTGAAGAACAGGGTCAGTTTTTCCATCATACTTGGGAGTAACCATAGGTGCTTTTAACTTCGAAGGAGTGGGAAAATCCATAATATCTTGAACAAAAAGAGACCTTTTCACAAAGCTTCGTTGCAAAGGGTTCTTCGTCTTCACCATTTCTCCCAACCTGTCTTCCAACCTTTGTATTGAGCCTTTCTATGCATGCTTCCCCATGTTAGATTTATGCGATGAAGCTCGGTTGTTTTGACCAACTATTTGTGCTAATCTTTCCTCCTGAGAGGTTTGCTCAGCGTGGATAGATTTTTGGGCACGTGATATGGATTGGGTTGAGGCCTCACATTAAGTGGCTGGCTGTCTAGTATGTCTAAATAATGCCCTGGGAACATTTCTATTCCTTCTGGGTCCCAAACGATCAAAGGGTGATGCTCGACTTAGTCTTTCTAAAGTACTTATCCTTTTAGGAGAAAAAGACTTCTCATTATATGACTCCGATGCCTTGAGGGAAAAAATTACTCCTGGACGATAGGACGTATCAATGGAAATTATGGAATGGCTATGCCTCCTGAGGGAAGAACTTACTCATGGATGATACGACGCGTCTCTAGATGTTCTAGAGTGGCTATGTGCACTGGTTCTTGGAGGTGGTGGTGATATATTTTTGTGAATAGACAAGGCAAGAGATTCGACCTACAGTGTTTGAGCCAATTGCCTGATCATATCTTGCATAACATCTTGTCCCCTAGCGAGACTAGACAAAATTCTAATCAAATCATTATTTGTTGGAGGAGTAGATTAATAAGCGGTTTGCCATCTTACCTAGCACTGGATTCAGGAATGTCAGTCATCTTTGGATCAATGAATAAGAATGAAAACGTTTAGAAAACACGTTCCCACAAACGACGCCAATCTGTTGATGTAAAACACTAGACTAGGTCTAATTATTTAATCACACATAATATATGTAAATAAAATAGATACAAAAAGGTTTTTAAAGTGGTTTGGCTATAAGGGAAAGCCTACGTCCCATGTGTTTCTTATTGCCTCGTATTCTGTCTAGCCTTTCGTACTTTTGAATGGCCTGAACCTCTTGCCCTTGATGAAGGGATTACAATGTATTTATAGTCTCATAAGTAGATAGAGAGGTGGAATGTAAAAGGATAAAATGCCTTTATAAATTAGGCATTTACATCAGTACATGGCGTTCACAATGTACATGACTGGTGGCGCTTTGCTGACCCTGTTGGTCGATCTTCTCATCACTACTTGGTCGGCCTCCCATGTGTTGGTCAATGAGTCTATATCTTACTCATTAGGATTCTTTCCATGTTAGATGACATGTGTCCATTTATGATTGGTCCACGTAAGTGGGTAATTTTTGGTATCAACAATAATAATAATAATATCTCTGAGCATAACAACCATATCCGCTTTACTCTTGGGTTAATTGTGGTGGAAAAAAAAGAAAGAGAGTTAGCGATATTGATACAGAAGCTCCTGTCCCCAAATGGGCATTTAACCTTAATTAAGGTAACATTTGGATATATATATGCATACATTTGATGTTTTTTTTAAATACCACTAGATTGGTTAAATTCCAAAACAAATAATATCATGTGAAAATCTCACAAGAGAAAAATTTCTTAGCACCTACTTCATAAGTATATATATAATGTGGACTACTGTGAATTATCAATGTTAAGCATGATCCGGATAAAAAACTATCAAACAAAATGTTACTACACAAAAGTACGTGTTAGTATATTTAGTCTTAATTGTTCACAACAATCTTTACACATATTCTTCATTATAGTAGCTTAACTTTTTTTCGGAGTGTATCATTTGAGTCCAAACGTGTCTTTAAAAGTCAAAATATTTTTTCACTAAAATGAACTGCCACAGATAGCTTAGTGGTGTTGGTGGATTAAAAAGTTCAATAATCAAATAAAAAAAGTGTAAAGTTATTGCAGTTTTTTGTAATTAAGCTAGCCGTTGTGATAATGATGTGGGAACCTAATATTTGACTACTCAAATTAACACGTTTTGTGTGTATCATTGTTGCCAAGCTAAATGCATACCTATTTAAACAAAATGAAAAAGAAATTCTAGTTACCTCCTTGGGTTCAACCAGCATGCCAACCATTGAAGCATCAATGGCATCTTGATTTTCAACCTTAGAAGTCTGCAGGATAAGAGTGTCCTTGTCCATTAAACTTGAGAATACCTATAGTTATGATTAAACCCATGGTATGTTCCAAAACTTGTTCTCATATTAGTCTATATCATTTTAAATATGAGTGTGACCCCTCACAAACTGACTCTGTTTGGTTATTTTTTTTAAATGCGTTTATTTTTTCTAATCTAAAATGCGTTTATTGTTATCATCTGAAACCAGGGTTGGATGTACATTTTATTTTTGTAATCCATTTGCAAAAGACCAAAAAGATGTTTGTATCCGTTTAAATGATAGCAAAAGGGTTTAGCTAAAGAAACCCACATAAATTATTCTCTTGCACCTCATTATGCTTAGAAATATTGGTACATTGTGCTTATAATATAATACTTCCAATTTGGTGGTACCCTTAACAGTACACTAAAAAAAGGCCAAAACAAAAAAGGCAAAGGATGATCAAAGAAAATTTGATCCTAAAGTTTCGCTAATAAAAAACATAATAAATAAGTACAAAATTGAAAAATAAAACCCAAAATATATATAACAATCAGATCCTATGTAATTGGGTCCCTTAAGTTATTAAACTCAATCGTGGCCTTGTTCACTGTAAGTTTGTTGAGGGTAAGGGTCTCGATCTTGTCATTGCATAGAACATCTATCCCAGCGATCTCCTCAATAGCAGTCATCCTCTTGGCAATGTCACATGGTTGTGAAAGTCGGCGGGACCCAATGGACATTATCATAGACAACACTGTTGGCATCGCAATTGGGATCCTTCCGATGAGAAGTACCAATAGATTATTGATTCCCTCTCTTTATTTTTTTATGCTGAAGTGGGTACATTACCACTATCTCAAAAAGCATATCCACAACAAATGGAGCAGATACAAAAGTTACTAATGGCGATCAACACCTAGTCAAACCATACCAAACATTTTTTTTAGTACCTTCTCCACCTATTCTCAAATTACATTGTTAAAGTTATGCACATCTAATTCTCCCAAGGTCCTCGGTAGTCTTCTGTACTATTTTTTTAACCCGTGAACTTCATCACAACTCTCTACTGTTGAACAAAAGCTCTCTACTGACTATGGATATGTTGTCTGAATCCAAGAATAACAGTGATGAACCTGCAGCTGCTACTGTGGGTTTGTCTAAGTAAGAAGAACACCATCTTTTCAGAAGCAATAAAAAAAAAACTTCCATAATTTTTCTCACGAGGAATGCATGGAAATGGAGCGTTGTTCTACTATGAACACACTACTGGAGCCTAACCATATAGAGATCAATATGAAGAGGTGGGTGGGACAAGCGTGTCTAACCTTACAGCCCCGGAAGTAAATGATATTACTGCAGAAGATTTGGCTACCACAAATGACGTGGGACCACCAACCATATCATATAAAGATGCTTTCACAAGGAAAATAAATATCGATATTTATTTTGACGAGTCTACCATTTGCTGGTCTGAAGATGAAGAAGAGAACGAACAAGAGAACCCAAATTCCCAAGAGATTAATCTTAATGAAGAACCAGAAATGGAGGATCCTCTTTGTCATGTGGTTAAAATTCCCCCTAAACATGTGGAGAAACTCAGAAGAAAATGGAGGGACAACATCATAGTTAGACTGCTTAGAGGAAATATTGGATACAAAGCTCTATGTAGTAAAGTATTATAACTATGGAATATTCATGGAGATTTTGAGGTGGTGGATTTAGAAGAAGGTCACTTTCTTTTTAAATTCCACAATAAAGAGGATTACCATCACGTACTCACCGGAGGACCATGGATAGTCATGAACCATTATCTCACTGTTAGGAAGTGGGAGCCTAACTTCAACCCATAAAATTCTCTGGAAGCCACCACAGCTATTTGGATTCGTCTCCCAATATTACCCATTGAATGGTTTGAGGAGAAAACTCTTTTTCAGATTGGAAGTAAGGTGGGGAAACCCATCAAAACTGACTTCAACTCAGCTTCATGCAAGGATTTATGGTGAGGTGGATCTTGCTAAACCCCTCATTCCTACCTACAAACTTGAGGGTTATAAATACATATTTGAATATGAATTCTTGCCTTATCTATGGGTCCACTGTGGTAAGATTGGACACCGGAGTGAAGTGTGTCTTTCCGGTACAGCGATGATTATAACTGAATCACAAGGAGCAAATTTGACCGTTGGTAATGGTAAGCCACACGTGCAAGTCTAAGAAAATAACCCAGCCCATGTGGATAATGGTACTGTTTTGTCCACTTTACCTGACAAAAGTAACAATAGTGAGAATGGAACAAACCAAGACGCTAGGAACTTTGGTCCGTGGATGTTGGTCAAGAGTAGAGGGAGACGGTCTATAGAATCAGGTCAATTAAAAATCTATCAGTAAGGAAAAGATAAGTTTAAAAATAATAGATTTAACCCTCTTGAGGGTACCTCTCAGACGCATGTCAAATCAGGAGATAAAGGCAAGAGGAAACTAGCCTCATATATCAGATATTTTAACTAAGAAAACACGCAACTGTCAATTAACTCACATATGGGGAAGTCAGACGTGGGACCCTTTGGGTACAAACTTCAACCAAGTAAAATAAATAGAAACGCCAATGGTATGAGTGCAGTCAAAATTAGTGACATAGTGGAGCGGGCTGTACAGACGAGGAAATCTCTCCATGGGAATAGGGCTCCAAAGGATGGGACACGTACTTCAGAAGGGACACATATTAATACTCCCATTAATGAATCTTGCATGGAAGTGGACGTCAGGCCAACAAAAGAAAACAACGCGTCTGATAAAGATACACAATCTGTGAAGGAAAATTTAATTAAACAATCCTAAAGTTCGACGACACATGGTATTGACCGAAACACCCCTATGTTAAGTAGGCCTAATAATCAGAACGCCTCTATCACCTCACCTGTTTACATCTCTAACCCCCCTCCTGTAATAAATGTCAATGACCCCCCCAACCTTAAGTTCAAACACCCCATCAGCTCCCAGCACTACTATACCTACCCAAATACAAGCTCACATCTTAATCCATAACGAAAATGGATCCCTCCTTCCTTGTAATGCCGTGAGACCTCCAGATTACCCATCAAACCCTTAAGATTCCGATGTGCGACTTCTGGGTCAACTCCAAAGTGGAGGAAGCATCAATACTCAGAATAAGATGGCAAACAGCACAGTTAAGAATGCAAATTCAACCAAATCAGAATATTCCCTTGGAGGACAAAAGACATGCAGTGAGAGTCGTGGAATGCCTCCCAACGCTGGAAGCTTAAATGCGGGTAAAGAATAGACTCCCCTAGCCTGAGGAAGATCCCATACCCATTTCTCACAAAACTACATCTATGTCTTTTATCGTCTGGAACTACTGGGGAACCGGGAATAAACTCTTCAAACCTACGTTCAAAGATTTAAATGATATGTATAAACCAGAAGTGGTCATTATCCTTGAAACCCATATTACTTTCAATAAAATGGGAAATTTCTTCTCGGATGTTGGATTTACGGAGCAAGCCATCTCAGAGCCCGTTGGCAGAACATGAGGTATTTGGGTCTTATGGAAACTCGAGATTGTGGATTTACAGCCTATTGACATTTCTGGACAGGCCATACATCTTCTTGTTTCTAAGAGAAATTATGAGTATTGGCTCCTTACTACAGTCTATGCCAGCCCCATCCCCTTCTTACATCAAAGACTTTGGTATAATCTCAACAGCCTTACAAACGATATCACCGTCCCATGGATGGTGACGGGTGATTTCAATGACCACACTGACCCCTCAGAAAAGAAAAGCTATTCCAGGTGTGCTTCAACCAGCAGGTGCTCGACGTTTGTGGACAATATTAATAGGTGTAACCTCACTGGATTGGGTAGTACCGGACCACGGATGACATGGACCAACAGTCGCATTGGCTTAGCTAATACTTTGATGGGATTGGATCGTACGCTTCCTAATCCCTAATGGAGGATTAAATTTCCTGAGGCCATGGTGGATAACCTCTCGAGGACCGCTTCTGACCATTGCCCAATGGTGATACACACTGAAGGTAAATTGCCCCTCACTCCCCCTCCTAGTCCCTTTAAATTTCTTGCTTGTTGGTTTGACAGAGAAGATTTCTATAACATCATTTCTAAAAATTGGAATAACAATGATAATCTACTAAATAATATTAAACAGTCCTCTATAAATACTAATATTTGGAACAAGAAACTGTTCGGTAACATTTTCAGAAATAAAAAAAGACTTCTCAATAGACTTAAAGGTATTCAAGTGGATCTACAAAATGCCTTTTCCCATAATTTAGATATCTTGGAAGGCAAACTTAGACAGGAATATAATGCTATTTTAAAAAATGAAGAAACATTCTGTCTACAAAAATCGAGAATACAATGGTTAGAGGAGGGAGATCGTAACACTAAATTCTTCCACACCTCTACTATCATTAGAAGACGTAGAAATAAAATCGATAGACTCCTGATTAACAGTACTTGGTGTGATAATCATGACATGCTTATGGAACACATAAATATATATTTTATTGACCTTTTTAAAAGCGCCCCCTTCTGAATCACGATATTCCCCTTAGTGTGTTGAACCCCATCCCTTTTAGTAAGCGACAGAACATCACCCTTGATTTTCCTATTTGCCTTCATGAGATAAAAAAAGCAACCTTTAGTATGCAGGCCCCCGACCCGGATGGGATGTCCCCTTGTTCTGCCAACATTTTTAGGACCTTATTAACCCATGCCTTGCTAAATTTGTCAACACACGCTTCATCACTAGCAGAGTCCCCGAGAGTATAAACGAGAGCCACATCACCCTTATCCCCAAAATTGATAATCCGGAATCGATTACTCAATTTAGACCCATCACCCTCTGTAATGTGGCGTATAAAATTGTTGCCAAGATCATTGTTAACAGACTGAGACCCAGACTTTGCAAAATCATTATCCCATCCCAAGCAAGTTTTCTTCCGGGGAGACAAACTTCGGACAATGTCATCATAACCCAAGAAATTATTCATACCCTCTCGAAGAAAAAGAGGAAGAGTGGGGGTGTTATATTAAAAATTGACCTTGAGAAAGATTATGATAGAGTTAGTTGGGAATTTATTGGTAATGTGCTTAGATGGTTCAATGTGAGTGAAAGGTTAACTAATCTTATCATGAGTTGTGTTAGTTCCACAACTACGACAATTCTGTGGAACAGTTCCCCACTCCCTAAGTTTAAACCTACTAGGGGTTTGAGACAGGGGGACCCCCTTTAACCCTACCTATTTGTGATGTGTATGGAATATCTATCCGCGATTATTTCTACCAAAGTCATGACCAAGGACTGGAAGGGACTTAAAGCCTCAACCCATGGACCAATCATCTCTCACCTGTTTTTTGCGGATGACCTTATTCTGTTCACTGAAGCCACCCAACACTCATGTAAAACTCTGATGGAGACATTAGAAGATTTTTGTAAAATCTCCGGTCAAAAGGTTAACCTAAATAAATCCAAAATCTTCTTCTCCTCAATCATTGACCGTAGGAGAGCGCTTGAGATCAGCCATCAATGTGGTATGCCTATTACCTCAAACCTAGGCACTTATTTAGGATTTACCCTGATTCATGGTAGACTGGGGAAGGAACATTGCAAAGAGGTCATGAATAAAGTGAACAAACGACTTACAGGTTGGAAAGCTAAACTCCTATCCTTATCAGGAAGAGCTACCCTGATTCAATCGGTGTCTTCCACCATACCAAACTACACCATGCAAACGACTCTCCTTTCTAAAAGTACGTGTGATACCCTCGATAAAATAAATAGTAATTTATTATGGGGTGATAATGATAAGACTAAAAAAGTCCACCTGGTCTCTTGGGAGAACGTTTCTAAACCTAAATCGAGTGTGGGTCTCGGTCTTCGTAACAGCGACCTTAACAACAAGGCTTTGGTTGCCAAACTAGGTTGGAGAATTATAACTAAAAAAGACCCTCTTTGGATTCAAGTGCTGAAAGATAAATACACCCATGACCCAAATCCCAGAAAATGGCCTAAAAAAGCTAGCGCTTCCCACATTTGGAGAAGTATTTATAAGTGTAGAAAGACACTCCATGATAACACTAAATGGATCATCAGGAATGGTGACAATGTTAACATCTTCGAGGACTGGTGGTGTGGGAAAGGGAGACTGAAACCTCCTGATGAGTCGAGTTGTGAAAGAATTGACCTGGTCAATACCCTCATTAATACTGATAAAAGTTGGAACACCCCCGAGATTGCGAGCCGTTTTCCTAGTAACACTGCAAATGCTATCGTCAGCACCCCACTGTCCTGTGTTGCCACCAGAACGGACAGACCGAGCTGGGGCAATAAAACCAATGGCAAATTTTCCATAAAGTCTTGCTACCACTCTCTCCTAAATATCGATCCTTTAATCCCCCCCCCCCCACACACAATGGTTATTGGAACAAAATTTGGACTCTCAAAATCCCCCAGAAACTCAAAACTTTTTTGTGGATCACCCTTCACGGTAAACTCCTCACTAACCAACAAAGGGTCATTAGGCGTATGTCCGATGATAGTAGATGTAACAGATGTCATAGTCTGGAGGACACGGAGCATGTGCTGAGAGACTGTCATGTTGCGCATGAAGTTTGGGGAATTTTTTTCCCCAACCATTATAGGTCCACAGGTATGTTTTCTAATTTTATTGATTGGATTGTTGAGAGCATATGGAATCAAAATGATAAGGAATGGTATGTCCTCTTTATCTCTTGTTTATGGAATATTTGGAAAGCGCGTAATAAATTCATTTTTGATAATATTGTCACTCCCCCGTATTTGATTATGCATATTAGTCAAACGCTTGCGACGGATATTAGACAAGCATTTGGCCAAAATGCCAATCAAAAATGGGAGGGACACACTGTTCTAATTTCTTGGTTGCATCCCCCTACAGGTTCTTTTAAAATTAATACTGATGGCAGTTAGGATGAAACAACTATGACCGGATCCTATGGGGTCCTGGCTAGGGAAGAATTTAGGAGATGGATCGTGGGATGTTATGGAAAAATTCATGGATGTGTGAGTACCTTTAATGCCGAGCTTAAAGGTATCTTGTTTGGGATTAATTTGGCACACGAGAAAAGCTGGAATCGTGCTCTCATTGAGTGGGACTCTAAGGAGGCGGTGGATCTCATTAATAATGAAGAAGATAGTCATCACCCACTTGCCAACATCATTGAAGATTGTATGGAACTCAAGAAAGCCTTAAATGCTAGAGTTAGACACATCCACAGAGAAGTCAACAGATGCGCAGATTGTCTTGCAAAAAATGGAAGGAAGCAACAAGATCGCTTTGTTGAGATCGAAGAAGCCCCGGACCAAATCCTCCAGGTCCTCAGGGAGGACGTGTCGGGTTTGAAATTTGAAATGAATCGTTGATTGCTTAGCTATTTTTTGTTTTTGGTTTTTTTTCCTGTTTCCTATCGACAAAAAAAAGGTAGTCTTGTGTACTGGGCTACCAATTTCTGGAAGGCATTTTGGTCCTCAAAGTTTAGGTAGAGTCTATAGATAGAATTTGACCACTAAAATGTTCCCTTATTGGATTTTTGTCCCCATTTTGATGGTTCCATTACTTGACGTTACACGTCATAAAATATGACCAAAATATTCTCAGTTAAGCTCCCACTTTTTTATCAGTATATTATGAATAAATTGAAAGACTATTACGTCTCCTAGAATTAAGTGGCTATTAATTTTGTAAAAACTCCTCGAGTTATATCAATAAGTGTAAATCCTTATGCATATCTAAATAACATTTTCAACGTCATCAACTAATCTGTATCTAAATTTTTTCATAGTTGGAGACGTATTTGATAATTCAGGCACTTCATTGCAGTCAACGTAATACTTTGTTGGACATTAACTATGGATATATGTAATGATTAAATGATCGAACAGAAAAAAATGAGGTCCAAAATCCAATGAACTCAAAAATTTGATAGCTAATATTACTATTAAGCTAAACTATGGAGGCAAAAAGTCAAATAACCATTTTTTATAGTTCCTTTCCTCGTTGAGATAAAGATAATACCTTTTAAAAATGACTCACTTTGTTAGTTCTATCAATAAGGTGGGTAGCCTTGCCAAAGAAGGTGTGGACCCTTGTGGCGACAACCACGACATCAATTTTACCTTGCTTGCAGGTGGAACTAGAGTAAACATCAGCACGAGGTTCTTTGTTATCGGCAAGGACTCACCAGTGTGGGCAGGTTGGTCAATTTTTAAGGTATTACCTTAAAGGAGACGAACATCAACTAGGATGATATCTTCCAACTTGACACTTATCAAATCTCCCGATACTAGTATTGTCGCGTCTTGCTCCCTCCATCTCCCATATCTCAACACCTTCACAAAATTGCACAGTAATTAGGACATAAATTTGGATTTAGTAAGCATTTAAAATGATAGGAGAAATGTAGTCAATTTTACGAAAAAATGGCATATATATCTAACCATATAGAGAAAAAAAACTATTACTATAAAATCGTGCTTTCTATATAAATCACAATTGATGAATCAAAGATGATTTCAAGATGAGGGGTCGAGTCGGCTAGTATGTTCTTTTTACTAGGATAAGATATAGTGTGAGTGGGTACACATTGATAGAATTGATAGACAACTGATTTATTTAAATGCAAATAAAGGCATAAACTGAAATGAAAATCTAAAAACATTAAGAAAACTTAATTAAAACAATTACTGAAATGCAAATCAAATTGAAATAAACGGTTTGGCAAGTCTGCAAATTTCTAAACATCTACCAATGGTCTAATTTGATGAGTCGGTGACATTTTAATAATCTAATGTTCTATAGACGAATGCAAATTTGTCAACAAATATGTATGTTACGCTACCAAATCTTATATACACTCAGAAAATAGAGTACTTAGCATGTAGCCTTTCCAACTCACTCCGGATACTCCTTTCATCCAATCCTTATAGCTCCCCCAGCCTGAAAAAGATGTTGAATGCATTAATTCAAATGTCGGAAATGAAATTATTTTGTGAAAATATCATGTATAAAGAGGAAAAATATAAATTGTTTATTCTGACAAAGGAAAATACTTGATTTGTTTGATAAGAACGTTTCCAAAAGTGTTTGAACACATTTTCAACGTTTGGAAAAAATTTAATAAGTGCTCTCGTCGCTCAAGCTAACATCGGCGGTGGCACCCTAATTGAATTGGTGTAAAAGTGCACTTGAAGTGTCACACAAGTGTTCATGTGACAATTCAAATGAAGCACCACCAACAAATTTTAGCTTGAGCAACAACAGCGTTTGCTAAAAGAAAACCAAACATGAAAATGTGTGCAAACGCACCTGCAGATTGTTACATTACACAAAATTTGTATAAATACATCTGGCCACTAGTTCACTCCCGGGTGAAATCCTCTATCCTATAACCCCAACTTCCTCAGGGATTCTACATTAAAAAACAAATTCACATGCAATAAAATACCCAGCAAAATCGAAAACATTAAAATAAAAATAAAACTAAAAAGGGACTTAAAGTTGTTAGATAAGTCCTAGCCGAAAGTATAAACTGCGAAGTATTAGGCATTAAAAAACTATAATAACAATCACAAATATTTAATCAATATAAATAACCAAATAAATATTGAAAAATTAAAATATACTTTCGATACTATAAAGATTTACAACGTGAGAAACAATCAAAATTGAAATATTAATACCAAAACCATGAGCACAATGCCAAGAAATATTCTAAAAATTATGTTTAGATCATCATAACAGGTGATCTAAACCCATTACCTTATAAATACATGTGTTTCTAACATTTTCAAGGCATAACATAGCTGATAGAGAAGGATATTACAAAAAATAAAAATAAATAACAAACTAAGATAGTAAAAAATCAATATATGAAGTCTTCAATTGAATTTAATATCATATTAAATTCGTTAAGAATAAACCAAGGAACAACAACAGAAAATTAAGATTCAGATTTTGTATTTGAGAGGAAAAATGAAAATAGCTTTGTTGAATGTGCCGTGAGATAGAGGTCTACAAAATAAAAAAAATTCAGAACACAAAACCACACTAAAATAACTGTTGAACTTAGATCCCTAACCATACATCTATGAATCCTAGATTTGTGTACCCAAAAGGACCATCATAATATTAGAAATTAATATAATGCAAGCACAACCCCTAGAGCTTTACCAAAAAAAAATTCTCCACCTAACCAGAGAGAGTACACCTAGTTTGAATTGCTAAACAAAAATCGCATACCAAGTGGGGATAGGTTGAGATTTAGTGCCTATTTGTAACAACCCGCATAATTTTTGGGCTATTTTCAAAATAAAGAGAAAAAAATAAAGTTTTTGATAAAATTATTTTTATTGCTCAAATATGTTGGTTATTATTTTTAAAGGCGAGAATTTCAAACGGTTTCAAAAACGGAGTTAAAACAGATTTTAAAATATTTTTTAAATGTTTTTAACTCTTGGAGTTGTTTTGACTTCCAACTCTTCATTTCTTTGCCTTATTTAAAGGAGTCTTTTGGACTCCAACTCTTCATTTCTTTGCATTATAAAAGGAAGTCATGGGCAAACCTTTTAACATACTTTTGGCACAACTTTTTTGGCAGCAAATATATTTTATATTCCTCTTCTTTTTATATACACATTGGCCCTTGAGATTTGTGAGTTCCAACCTTAGATTAGAGGTGTTCTTGGGGCTATTTTGCTGGAGGAGCTTTTGTAGATCTTTTGTGTTGATCTTGAGGATGTGATCGTTGGTTTCTCATCATGGTTTGAGGTATGGGGTTTTACACAATATGATCCTTAAATCTCGTGAGTGTCATTCTTTTTGATTTCTTATTAATTGAACTCATATTTGAATTGATAATTCATTGAAATCTGGAAAATAATTGTTGAAATTATTTTGATTCATGTGGTATCATTATATGGTTGATGAGCACGTTGTCATGAGATTTTAATATGGCACGGATGTTGGGCACCCGTCAAAATTCCTGTTTCCCGGGCTATGGCTTGATAAAGCATATACGAATGTGGTGAGGCCTGGTGACCCGATTAAAGTGTTGTTTAGAAATTATAATGATGAAATGCTATTGAGATTTGCATCTTGATTTGATTATTCGTATTCGTGTTGTTACGTTTTATTCATCGCTAACATATATTTGTTGAGCATCTTTCTTGTCGTATTGTGTACTTCCCCACATTTTCTTTTAGTGGAAGGTTAGCGCGGATTTTGGGGCGCTATGGAGATTGATTTTAACAAGGATTGTTTGGGAAAAAAATTATATTATTTTGATGTATAGAGCTTTGGAGGTTTGTATTTTTATTCGAGTTAAATAGTTGTATTTTATTATTCGAGAGACGTTGTATTTTATTTGAAGAATTGAGATTAATGGATTTATATGATTGTGGGTTTATGTAGATGATCTATACCTTGTTATTTGTGGATTTGAATTTATTTTATCGATAGTGGCGCTCCATTTGCTCTCCCCGGGCGGGCGGGGTGTTACAAATGGTATCAAAGAACGCTAAGCTGAAAACACAGTAAGCCGTACAGATCCTAAAGGACACTAGAACCTGATGCTCTGATACCACCTGTAACACCCCGCCTAATTAAATACCGGGTGACCAGTCCCATACCAAATTAAAACAGAATATACAGTTGGCTCATTCTTAGCATCATTGTCGAAAATATTTACAACTCACCCAATACCCAATTAAGCTGGTGTTAAAAACTTTCCAAATTTTAATTTAACAAAATCCATTTCCAGTTTAAGAATAACACAACACATTTTATTCTACAACACTGATAATCAAATAGATAACACAAAAGAATTTAAATGCAATTGGAATAAACATTCCCAAATAATATTAATCAATTACAATAATCCCAACAATGTCAAATGTATTAAAAAGACACGAATACAATAGTATTTGACTCCGACAGAAAATGATGACTGAAATCCTTTGGGTGACATGCCCTAACTAAGAATACTGTGAATCAAAAAGATGATAGGCATCTAAGAAAAACTCCATAGCTCCATAGCCTGTCATAATCCACTAAGGTTGGCGTCCCTGCTGCTGGACACCTGATATAGGAGATACGATAGAAAAGAAAATATGCAAGGAAACGGGTCAGAGCCCGATTGTGTAAATTATTTTTAAAACAGTTAGTATTTAACAAGTGCAATAAAGCATTTATTATGTACATGTTAGATCCAACTCTCACTTGCTATTTTCACCTCTCAACTAGAGTGCACACTTAACGTTTCCTATTAACCTCCTAGTTAATGGTTCATCTTTTCTAGTCTCCATATTATAATTCCATCCCAATATCATAATCCCCGTATGTCCCATACCATACGTCACATTATTATTCATTTACATTTATCATCGTTTCTCATTAACATGAATCATTTCTCATTAATATGAATTAAGCTTTTCAATTCTATAAGAATAAACATTCATTAACTTAATTCCATTATCTTTCTCTATTCACCGTTATCTACAATTATCACCGTAGATAGATTTAACCACAATATATATCCATTCAATCATTTAATTCATTATATATATATATTCATATATAATACGTCACCCCGAGTCACAGCTGCGGTGCAATGCATTACTCTACTATCATGTCCCAATATCGCTGGTCGCCGAATAGGGGACAAAAGGTTCGGTAAGGATTCCTCGAACCACAAACATCAACAAACAAATTGGAGGCGAACATAGTTCTCGTATTCATGGGTCATGCACATACCTACGTACCCACAGTCAGCGAACTTATCAACTCTCCGATAAGTCTTTCATAGACCTATGTTCTCGAGCGACAAATCAAAGATCCCATGGATTCATCAGGATATGACTGCCCTCACGCGCAAATCTCCCATCGATAGCAAGTAAGCTAGGTATGTCATACACATAGTCATCAATCAATCAAATAGGCATTATCATACCTATAATATAATATCAACAAGGTACTCACATTACCCTTAGATAATTCCCATACGTAGCATTATATCTCTTTTAAATTCCACGTATTAAATTATCATAACTTTACTTCTTAAATTTAGTTACCCCTGAGCCTCACTCATTACTCAAGGTTCAAATAGGTTTTTCCTCAACATATATTCAGTAAGAAGTCACTAGAATCCTACTGGTCCATATCATCATATCTCCCGAATTACTACGAATTAAAATCTCCCTTTAATTAGGGTTAAAACCGATAGTTTCAATTCTCTTATGAACACCTCTTCTTTCACTTAGGATTAAACCCTCTTCTAAACTTAAGGATACTCGGGTGTTATATTCAATCACCCCTACTGGTCCTATATTTAATCCTCATGCATACCAATTAGAATCCAACAATTGAATCTAGCAACCAAAATTTCTTTAAATTAATTATCATTATTCTTTATCAATTAAATCTCAATCAAATTAATTCAAATCTTATCTAGGGCTTACTGATCTTCTCTAAGTCCCATAATATCCAATTAACAATCACCAAAGATCTACCAAAGTTTTGGGATAAGAACCAACATTAAAAAGAAACAACTATAGAAATTCTGGGGAGGTCGATCGATCGAAGGCAGGGGGTCGATCGATCGATCCCTCAGGTCACAACCTGGTTTTTCTGCATTTCAGCAACTACGGATTTCACCATTTTTATTCATTCTATCCTTCATATTAATGTCCAAAATGACTCATAATCCTTACAACATGATGTATCAACATATATAAATGATTTCTAATGATCTAAACATCCTAGAATCATCAAGAGATTGGATTAAAAAGCATGTTTATATCCTTATTTCCAGAAAATTATCAACATATCATCTTCAAGAACATAAAAATGGTTTCCAGATTTTCTTTAACAGATTCATGATCATTACGTGGATTACTATCTACCTACATCATGAGTTTACTTCCTATATCATTTCAGTTTCTAGAATTCCATATAACAACTCCATTATGTCTTCCAAATATGAAAAATCATCTCTTTTCATAATTATTCTAACATGGACAATATACGAACTTAAGTTGCAAATCTCAAACACTTGCCTTTACTGAAGGTCTGATCCTTTGGTGTAGTATATCTGAGGTGGTTCTCCCCTTTTCCGGTGAGCTTCCGCTGGTGGTTGGTGGTGGTGACTCTTGGTTTAGTTCTTCTCCTTCCCAAATAACCTTTCACTTTCCCTAGGAAGATGACTTCTCTATTTTGTGTAGAGGAGATGTATAACCCACGTACACTTAATCTACCAATACTTATAATAGGACAAAATCCGAAATCACTATTCATCCCCCTTGTAAAAATGACCAAAATGCCCTTTTGGGTTGTCTTTTCATTTCCAAATGACCCGAGACTCAAAATTAACATCCAAATAGACTTTTCTGACTATTTCGGACCTTCCGAACGCAACGACGCAGTCGAAATGACTATAAGGTCGATAGAAAATAAATTTTCTTTTTAATTTAATAAATTAGTCCCGACACGTCCCATACCGCGTCTGACTAACAATTCAAATTATCGAATTTATATCACACCGTCATATCAATGACATCACATTCATATATTACCTAAATATCTTTAAGTAATATTCAGAATCATCCACTTTAATATCCACAATTCGGATAAAACCCAAATGAATTAATTAATAATAAAATCTAATTAATCCATTAATTTAAAATATAACCCATTTTAAAAGTCATTTAAAATTACGAGGTATTACACTATTTGCATAAGAGTGTTAAGTGGGTAGTTGAGATTGCAAGGGAGAGAGAAAAATAGGCTACTAGATAATTTGGGAAGATAGAAATATGTCGTTTGCTAGAGAAGAGGTGTAGTAGCGGGAAGAAGATAAAAAGTCTAAATTAACTAGCAGGAAATGAAAATTGGTATCAGTTTGTCTTTTGGATTTTAGGTCATTTTTTTATTAAAGTGAGAAACATTTGAGATTATATATATATATATATATATATATATATATATATATATATATATATATATATATATATATATATATATATATATATATATATCACATTTTTATGTAATTTAATATAAATTGTATTTCATTTATCTCATATTTATTACAAATATTACAAAAGACCAGCGTTATACTAAAACTGTGATAATTGATGTGATGTAACTGTTATATATCTCATTTAAACCTTATGTGGCATGACGTCAAATTTAAAACTGACATAAATGACTATTTTTCTTGTAGCGTTTTCAACAAAATCCTCGTATGAACACGCTACAGATATCACTATGGTAGCAGTCAATTTATCATACTTGATAAAAATATGTTACACAATTGTTTTCCGTAATTAACTTTTTAAAGAAGACTTGATTATCATGATTCAAATGATAAGAAATCTCTTAGAAGAGTGTGACTTAAAAATGAAGAAGAGTTACATATATAACAAAATCTATTATAATATATAACTACCCTAAAAGCGCGGAGGTAATCTTTTAGATAACATAATTGAGATGATCACGGAATACACAACTGTATTGGACACGTCACTTGTCATTGTAATCACATGCATTTTGAAACATATTAATAACCGGTTACCATGCAAAGCGTATTTTTATGAACTTAACTATTATAAACACGTGTAAGATGCCTTAAACTAAACATGTTTGCAATCGGGATCAATATTTTAGACATTTATTTAAAAAGGAATCAGTTAATCGTGTTTAGTAATATCACAATTATTATTTTATACTATCATATGGTATAATTAATACCGAAAAAAAAGAGTAACTAATGTGTTTTGTTTTGGTTTTGAGAAATGCATCACATAATAATGGATGATATGTTTATATTTGTATGATGATTAATAAAATTTATTTTGCTAAGGTGTCTCAAAGATAGCTTAATAACGTTACCTATTTTATCTTTTGAATCTGTGGGTTTGACGGATAGAAATTTGATGTCTTTGAGACATCAAACTATTTGATGTCTTGAATTTTAATTGGTCAATATTATTAGCGCGGACTCATTTTTATAAATAATGTAAATCTCCACCAATAATATTAACCAATTAAAATTCAAATTTGATATCACAAAAATATCAAAAAAAATTCCGGGTTTGACTGATTGGAAGTGATTTGGAATTCTTCCCTCATTCTCGCAGTTTCCACATTCGTGGGCTTTTCCAATTAGACTAGCAAGCACGACTCTTCTAGAATTCTAACATTTCTATACTTTATTATTATGTTTGGAAGTAGCAAAAGAAGACCAAACATTCTAACTGGATATATAATCCTCTTTTCAAACTCAATTTTCTCTAAACTACACCCCAAAAACAAAACTACTTTTTTCACCCCAAATTCTGAGTATCTATCCATTAGCCTTTATTCTTACTTTCCATTATAATTTCAATTTATATATATATACACAGAGAGAGATAAAGTAGTAGAAGAAGAAGAAAGAAAGAAGGAAAAGTTAATTATATGGCGTGCTTTTTGCCTTTTAACGATAAAAGTTTGGATATAAGTTTTTTCGCATTCCGGCCAACGGTAGTATTTGTGGATGATCTTGTGGAGGCTTTAAAGCATTTTTCTTTATACACTGAGAGTCTTGGCTGTGTTCATAGTGCTATTTTGAGAAGCATTCATGGGAGTTTGGTATGTATTAATCTCTATTTTTTCTATTTTTAAGATCTCTCAATGTATATACATAAATAAACAAGTGATAATACTTTATACATGATTTTCAAACACGATTTTGGAACATGAAACACGGGTTCGCTGGTATATTTTTGTTGGCCACAATCACTTAATATATCTACCAATGACAAGCGAGCACATATTTCATGTTGCCAAATCCGGTCACAAAATCATGTATTCCTAGTATTTTCCCAAACAATTTGGAAATGGCACGTTACAAATTGATTTCTAGAATTTAACATTTGGTTTCTAAATAAAATGTGATAAATCAATTTATAACATTAAAAACACGAGTGCACAAGTATTTGATCCTATTTTTAAATCATTTGTAATCGGTCCCAAGTTATTGGTTTTTAGTTCTTAATTCTATTTTAATAAAAATGAGACACAATATTATTCTTTACGGAAATGTGGTGATTTTGGATTATGGAGGTGATTATGAGGCCATTTTAAATGGTCATGAAACATAATATAATTTAGAAAATACATGTAAAGAGAGTTCACCAAATCTTTGAAAATGAAACTAAAGCCTAAATCTCTATTTAAAAAAAATATATTTATAAAATATCTGACAATAAGAAATTAACTTCTTACATGTTTTGCCTTTTGATAATCATCAGTGGAAACTTGTGAAAACTCTCACTCACTCACTCTCTCTTAATTGGTTTTCTCTTTCTTTGGATATTCTTCTTCAGATAGTATGGTATGGAGCATGGATGAAACGATCTGATGAGAACAAGGATTTACTAAATACAGCCATTGTGAGTTCAGTAACTATTAACTAGCACATTACAGTCGTGGTCAAAATTTGTTATTGAATGTATAGATTTACTGAGATTCCTAAAATGTCCGTCTTCACAAACATCCAAATAATATATCATAGTAATTTTGAGCCTTTATCATTCTACGTAAAACTTATAAATTCTTTTGAAGCTGATAATCAGAAAAGGATTGTTCACCCACCTGAAAGTGATCGAATTGTTAAAGCTTTCTTTTTGTTTATGTAAAAGCTAACAAATATATGGTTGAATTTGACTTTAATACATTAAAAATCTTTGATTTTAGATCTAAATATAATTTTATTTAAAAATTAGACTTTAATACAAAAGGTCAAAAAATATGTTAACCTTAACTCACAGGTGGATTTTTTTAATTAAAATAATTCAAAAATCCAAAAAATCTCTTATATGGTACGTTAGCTATATTATATTATATTGGAATATTCCATCCTGAAAAAGCAACCTTATCTTTTATTTTTATATTGTAGTGGATTAAAATTTTTGGGCATGATCAAGATAATTGATTTACTTCGTTCTGACAAAACACATAAAAATAAATTTGATCGTTACTTTTTATTTGGGAAAAAAAGAAGAGAAAGAAGAACAAGAAATTTTATGTTTTGGACACGTTGCGTAATCCATGAAAGATCAATCCACAACCAGAAATTACTCTAAAGGGATTACAAAAGGCTCTATCAAATAGCTCACTAATCATTTTTGTATGTTAAAACTGACATAGGAGTAATTGTTATGTAGGCACCAAACCAATTCTAATTTAAATTAGGATTAGATATAGAGATCCGAAAAAGGAGTGAAGTGAACAGAGAGTCCAATACAGGAATATGACATCAAATAAACCAATCAAATGTAACACGCCAACAAATTCAAGTACATATATAATTCCTTTTTGGACCTAAGATTTCATATCAAACGGTTTCCCACCAAAAGTTTACAGTCCAGCTCCAAGTAACTTCTACAAACAATAGTTATCCACCTTTCATGGGCTCTCACATCGTCCAAGAAATTGTATACGCTATAACTCTAAAGTTACAATGTAATTTGACGCGTTTAGTACTTTACTTCATGTACCCAGCATGAGTCCAAACAGCTTCCTTAATGGCCTTTCTCATTTCATGTACTTTACTTCTATGGTGAAAAAAACAATAGTAAACAATCCAACTCACCAGTCTTCGAGCAACTGTAAAGACATAAGCATGAATTGATTGACGCTTATCCATATCACCGATGTAGTATGAACTTAGAAAAATCGATAATATATTAACCAACACTTAAATCCCTCTCGAATATGAAACCAAAATCTATGGTACCCAAGATGTACAATAGGACTATTTACTCCATTGCCAACAAGTTCCCTTTACCTTGAACATGCATGTATCTGATAGCCACACTGACAACATATGAAATCTTTGGTCTAGTCTACACATTTCATACATAAAATAATCAATTGTGCTACCATATAAAACATGTGGCTTGTACTCACGCACCCAGTAGTGGATTCAGGATTTTGTGTCGATTGGAGCGAAACTTTCGAGTGTTGCCGGGAGTTCGGGCAGGAGGCCACGAGGGGATTTTTTGGAGGGTTATTTTGAGTTTTATCGGGCATTTTGGGGATTGTTTTTACTTTTTTGGGACATAATATTCATTTTCAACACTAAAAACCATTATCAAAATATCATATGATAATTAATACAACATAAATCAATAATTTGAGTACAAATTTAATTTCACATTCAATTTTACATTATAAATTTAATTTCACATATAATTTCACAAAATAAACAAATGATGAAACATAAATACAAATACAAATAAAATTTGGGGATTGGATTATCGGAGATCAAAATATACCTAGTGGAGGAGAGAGCAGCAGGGTAAGTGGTGGAGGAGATCAAAATTTTACATTTTTTAATACATGTTTAGTCCAAGTGTTTTATTTTATACCAAAAAGTCATTCAAACACCCATTTAACTAATATTCTCTTATTCTTAAAGGTCCGCGCCAGCGACATGGTGAAGGACTTTTTGAAACAAAATAAAAAGGCTTGGAGTAAACGTGTATTAAAAATGTTTGAGGAACTATTTGGTATATGCCCTATCTTTTACTTTTTTTTTTTAAAGTGAACTGGGGCGGTCACCCCGCTTCGGCCCTACATGGGTCCGTCCCGGCACGCACCCCATTCTTGTTAAGAGACAATAATCCACTAAGAATCAAGTAAGAGGCCAAATGTGCAGTAGTGAATTTAATTTTACAATTTATACCAATACCTTATAGAACCTTCTTCAAATACTTCTTTTGTGACAAATAAATTTCTCATCTTACTTTCCCCAGAGATCACCACACCAAGTATGTTCTTAGCTTCCACATGATCCTCCATCTTAAACTCCATGTTTATTGAGCTTTCAACTTGTCAAAATTCACCTTACTCTTTGGTGCAATCAAAATATCATCTATGAGGAAGAGCAAATAAATTAATAAACCATCATGGGATTTTTAAAATGTTACATGTATTATCATAATGATTCCCACCCTACTATTATTCTCGACCAAATAAGTTATACCGGACTTTGCTAAACAATAAAACAACTTTTTCAATTTCTAAACCGTTTTTCCTTTCCAACAATCTGATACCCATAAGGTTGAGTCATGGAAATCTCTTCTCCCAAATAAATTATACATCAACTTATTCCACCATGTCATTTTGTCACCAATTTATCTATGAATCTCGTACCGTCCATCACTAATAATCCACTCTTCTATATGTATCACCAATTTCACCCAATCTCTTTTTTGTCCTTCAAAAGCTGCACCAATTCCCAAATTGGATTTGTGCAAAGAGATCGTATCTCCTCATCCATTACCTTCTTCCAATATACATGTTATGAACACTATGTGATACACATAAGTATAGTCTCATCCAAGATATCACCCATGCAACTGACTACACCACAGACGCGTCTCATAGATGAGACCAGAGTTCTCACCCATACCAACTAGTGGTCTCGTCCCACAGTGATCTCATCTGGATGACACCCACCCTTCTAGGCTCCCTAGTCTCGTCTCACAGAGGAGACCAACCCGAATCATATCAACATAGGTGTCGTCCTCAAATGACATTCGTATTATAGTCAATAGACTAAAACATAGTCCCGACTAGGCTGAGACCTCCTATTTGTCTCAGCATGGCAAGGTATCATATAATCTATTGACTAAAACATAGTCAATAGATTTGTTTGGATGTCCTATTTGTCCAGATTTGATATTTCGATTATAGGATTCAGTTTGTTTTTAAATATCCTGATTTCAATTTTTTGTATTTGAATTTGTTTGGGTATCTAGTTGTGTTGTTTATTTGGGAGGTACACGAATTTGAGAGAGAGAGAGAGAGAGAGAGAGAGAGAGAGAGAGAGAGAGAGAGGGAGAGGGCGTGTTTGTGTATGGTGTTAGATTTTGGGTTTGTTAACTACGGAAGAAGTGTTTGGTTATAAGTTTTATGTGTTAATTATAGGTATTTTATCTAAAAATGTTGTCTGGGTTATGTCTAATTACCAATTAGGAATTTTTAACGGTGTTAGACTTCTATAAAAATATTGGGGTTAAGTCAAAGGGATTATGAACATCGGAGTTAAGTCAAATAACACATTAACATGTGCTGATGAAGTAAAAAAACCCATATAGAAATTGAGATCTTAAGTATTTAGTCCTATTTATAAAGATTTATTTGTCTCCACTCCCATGTTTTTATTTTTTTAGTCGTTGGTCATATTGGGATAAGTGTCATTCTCTGCAAGAAGAAGGATAGGTAGTTACGGAAAATTTATAGGCGATTTTAAGTAGTTATAAGACTTTTTACAATTCTAAAAACACATGAAAGTGAAACTTAAATACATATTTATAGATAAGTTTATTTTCCTATAACACAACTCTCACGGAACAAAACTTCCAGGTCTTGGACCTTTTTTTACAACTTGCTTCAAAACACCCTACAAAGCTTTTTCATTGGTGTGTCTTATGTGCATGTGCCACAGTATGGCAGTACTCGATGCAAACTCATCTAAACTATCTGAGATGGCTACTCCATTAGTTTTTGTTATCCCCGAAGAAAGTATACATTTCCCTTTTTAATCCCCTTTATCATGATATGATCCCCTTGGACGGACATTAGAACATGTCTTTTGAATGAAACCTACTACCGTTTGGCCGTTGAATATCCGAGTGAGATAAGATTCTTCTTGAAGTTCAGTATATCTATCGAATGTCTTCTTAGATTCTTACCTTTACATTAGGTGGATTCAACCACATCTCTTGTATCCCTTCCTTTTGTCTGAAAATCATGGTTGTTGCCCATCGAAAGTACTCCACATCTAACTCTCTAAAGCTTAAAACCACTCTCCAGTGGGACACATGTGATAAGTACATGCCAAATCCAAAATCCACTCATATACAAGAGAGTGAGTAGGTAACAGACATAGCCAACTTTCAATATAGAGTTCCTCTTTTCCTTGTCCATTGTCTTTGGACACTCCTTCTTCAGTTGCCCTTAGTAGGACAAAAGGTGTACATACTTCGTGGGAACCATCCTCCCTAACGTATATTAACCACTCAATTTGGAGCAAGAAGGATTTTAAAGATACTATCTTTCCATCCTTTCTTTTTTGTTGGTACTCATTGTGTGTTAGGGATTTTGATAAATAATCAAACCAAACCATACACTAATGTAAATATTAAATGTCCAAATCACAATCTAACTCTTATTGAACAACTGCCACTTCCATAGCTTTGCATTGCCACAATTTGAAGTTGTTTTTGTTGAATTACTTTACATTTATCTTTGCATTTACCATATTGTGCAATGTTCGAAATGACCAAATGACCCAACCAAAAAAAAAATCTAAATGGAAAATATCTATGACTAAGCTCTAATACAAATTTATTATGTGAAAGCACATACAAATAAAGTTGGCCGGTATTTTTTTTATCATACACATACAACCACAAAATAAATAAATAAATAAATGGGTGAAGAAGAAAGAACACTAGCCAAATCTATCATGGATTACAAAAGGTTATTTAGCACTCTACTAATTTCATGGCCATTGTATAATCCCCAAAATAATCCTAATTTTTATATTAAGCTCTACAAATCATAAAACGAGTGGATAGAGAGTCAAATCTAGGAATAACGTATCCAATAAAGCCAATAAAATGAATGGTTTGTTTGGCTTAACTCCTTGGTCCGTCCGTAATGTTTATGGCTCTAGCCCATTAACATATTTTATAGGCACTCGATTTTTCGTAATGTAAAGAATAAATTTATTTAAGTATACAAGAATTTCTTTTTACTTTTATTTTGAAAAAATTGTAATTTGAACTTGAAATTTTATAATTTGTACACAATTTTTTGTAATATACATGCATTAAGTTTATGTATACAGTAACTTATGAGGTGTACATTAAGGGGTGAGGGACCTTAGTGTCCCAAAAATATGTAGGTGGACTAGGGCGGCAATTTTTTTTGCCAAGGACTAAAATGAAAAATTCGTTAAAATAAAACACTCCAATTAAGAATAGAATTCCTTTTGGGGCTTGAGAATTCATATTGTAACATATTTAAAGATCTAATACTAAAATTGTTCATCGTTGGAATAATTATTGTCTCTACCTTTGGGTAAAATAGTAATAACGATACCATTTAATCTTTACCTTAAACTTTTTACCCATTTAATTTCGGAGCATATAATTTTACTTTTATCATGGTACCTCCTTGTAGTCTATAATCATGTGAAACATAATAAAATGCGTTGAATATTCTCAATTAATTTGTATCAAGAACTATTATTTTGCCAACTTTAAATAGTGAATCTTATTGTTGCCATTTTTTCCAGCAAATGATGCTAACAAATGTATCAACCATGTCTATTCTAATAGACGAAGGCTACTTCAGCGCATATGCTGGAGAGTCTAGGGATGGGTCCCCAATTGCCAAATTTTGCAGAGGCGACACAGTCTCAATGTATGTTGCTAACCTCTCCACCGATGATGCAGACCAAAGTAACTTTTCATATGCGTGTTTAGCAATCTTCAAATCCCGATTTCTTAAAATGGAGGGTGCTATTTCTGGAGTGTGCCTAAAATCTCACATGAATAGGCCAAGGGTGGTTTGTTTCTACGTATGGAAATCACTCCAATCATGCTACTCATGGATCCTAAATTCGGATTATAAAAAGACTATTCTTCCTTATTATGATAGCTTCTCTCTTGATATCAAGTATGACATTTTTAAGGTTGACTATGTGAGTGGTGACACTGTATTGAACGTTCAGTTGTACCCTCTTTGCTCGGTATAGGAAAATAAGGTTCAAAGTAAACAAGGGGAGAGAGGGTTGCAAGGTTTTAAAGCGTCTTCATTTTGTGCCCATTTTTCACGTGTAAATTATATGTTTGAGAGGTGAATTGTTCATGAAGAGAAATCTGTGGATTGGAAAAATTGTTCAAAATAAAATAAATGAATAGTGAAATAACAAAATGGACGAATGGAAGTTGTTTAACAGAGCTGGAATTAGAAACAGAAATTCTCTCAAACGTGAATAAATCAGTGTCCTAAAAATGGTACATGCCCCCACCAGATCGGTTTGCAAAGAGTCCTGGATAGAGTCGAGATATAATGGACCCTCAGTGGTTTCGTATTGCAATTACGAGACCATACAAATGCAACAAATTAAGAACTTTGTAAATGGAAACTAATCTGAAAACCTGCAGAATTTCAGTACCGAAAACGAATGAACAGAGGTGTGTTTGGAAGGAGATTATTGGGAGAAAGAGAAGAATTTGGATGATAAAAATGGTGCAGATTGACCCTTTGTATAGGCACAATCATAATGGTTCGTAAGAGTCATGGTTTTTGGCTAAAAGATACTCCTTAATAGACATGTATCTTGATTAAAACTCTCTTTGGTTGCGCAAATTATTTGATTATATAAATTGGTTCATTGTGAATTAATAAATTGTAAATGACTGGATTTGAACGTAATGTTTGATAATCTCAAATTGATGTTAAAGTTTAATGGAAAAAAAATTGTTGGGGGGGGGGGGGGGGGGAAGGTGGGGAAGTGAAAGAAAGAGAGCAGTATGCATTTTATATGCCTCCTATTTCAAATGGATTCATTTAACGTTTTTTGTGAAATGATCCAATTTGAGATTTTACGCATGAGCTAAAATGGGACAATTAAGGAATTATTTCATTAAGGAAACCAAACACAATTAATTGATCAATTTGTAAATACACCAATTTATAAATGGGCAAATTTACAATTTTGGAACAACCAAACGGATGAATGTCGCTAATGTTTGTCACTTGAGAAATTAAGGTGTGATCCCGAATCGACCCAAACATCATTATTAATACTGCACGGGACCATACAAATATGCACCTATCACTAAGCCCACTGACCAGCGGCCACGACTCATGTGCCAAGCGCGTCTTCATAGCGCACCATTGTGCCCAACAAACACCTACAAGACCGGGCCAAATTCAGGCTCGAGCTAGGTTCCACTAACTTTTGGTATTCTTTATTTATATATGGGATAAAGTTTCCACTCAACCATTCACATTCCTCATAAACTTTTCCACTTCCATACACCAGAGTTTTTACATAAATAAATCTCCAATAAATAATGTAATTTTATTTTGCAAAATACAAACAGATCCACCAAAAATGGATGTTTATATTAAAAAAAATGTGTATAGAAGTTTAATTGGAATTTGTGTTTAGATTGAAATATTCATCGAGCAAATAACCTCAAAATTTCGCCTGTGGGGCTGATGCATAGTGCAAATTTGGAAACTCACTTTCAAAGTGGGTCATGGTGACTATCCTCACCTAATTGGTTGAATGGTTGCAGTGGATTCCACCATTTTTAATGTTTCAACCAATCAGTTGAGATGGTCGTCATAAACCACTATGAAAGTGGATCTTCAAAATTGAATTCGCTCATGCCCCCCCCCCCCCTAAACTTTTCCACTTCCATACACCAGAGTTTTTACATAAATAAATCTCCAATAAATAATGTAATTTTATTTTGCAAAATACAAACAGATCCACCAAAAATGGATGTTTATATTAAAAAAAAATGTGTATAGAAGTTTAATTGGAATATGTGTTTAGATTGAAATATTCATCGAGCAAATAACCTCAAAATTTCGCCTGTGGGGCTGATGCATAGTGCAAATTTGGAAACTCACTTTCAAAGTGGGTCATGGTGACTATCCTCACCTAATTGGTTGAATGGTTGCAGTGGATTCCACCATTTTTAATGTTTCAACCAATCAGGTAAGAAGGTCGCCATAAACCACTATGAAAGTGGATCTTCAAAATTGAATTCGCTCATGCCCCCCCCTAAACTTTTCCACTTCCATACACCAGAGTTTTTACATAAATAAATCTCCAATAAATAATGTAATTTTATTTTGCAAAATACAAACAGATCTACCAAAAATGGATGTTTATATTAAAAAAAATGTGTATAGAAGTTTAATTGGAATTTGTGTTTAGATTGAAATATTCATCGAGCAAATAACCTCAAAATTTCGCCTGTGGGGCTGATGCATAGTGCAAATGGTTGCAGTGGATTCCACCCTTTTTAATGTTTCAACCAATCAGGTGAGAAGGTCGCCATAAACCACTATGAAAGTGGATCTTCAAAATTGAATTCGCTCATGCCCCCCCCCCCCCCCCCCTAAACTTTTCCACTTCCATACACCAGAGTTTTTACATAAATAAATCTCCAATAAATAATGTAATTTTATTTTGCAAAATACAAACAGATCCACCAAAAATGGATGTTTATATTAAAAAAAATGTGTATAGAAGTTTAATTGGAATTTGTGTTTAGATTGAAATATTCATCGAGCAAATAACCTCAAAATTTCGCCTGTGGGGCTGATGCATAGTGCAAATTTGGAAACTCACTTTCAAAGTGGGTCATGGTGACTATCCTCACCTAATTGGTTGAATGGTTGCAGTGGATTCCACCATTTTTAATGTTTCAACCAATCAGGTGAGAAGGTCGCCATAAACCACTATGAAAGTGGATCTTCAAAATTGAATTCGCTCATGCCCCCCCCCCCCCCCCCCCCTCATATCACAGTCTCATTTCCACCACCATAACTACCCATGTCCAACACCATGGATCAACCAGTCCCATTTCCAACGCTAACATAGCTGCTGGGAGTCAATACGAATGAACCAAAACAAAAAATGGCCCCCCATTATCATACACCAACTTGAGTGCACACAATACCAAAAGTTGTATTTTTACTTAAATATTTTCATAATCAATCCGTTTTGAGTTCGGTACCTTTTACTAAGTTACTTTGAGTCTGACAAATTTTTTGTTAAACCTTAGTTAGATGACTTGCTAAAAATAATATAATTAATAAATTAAAAAAAAACAGATTCTGTACTTTTAGGACTTAAAATAATATTGATTATGGATATATAGAACAACTAGCATTTTGTTTTCATTTTTAATCCTTATTTTCAAACTATTGGCTGACGTGGCATGCTGTGATTGGTTGACGTTTTATTGATATGGGTCCGCGCCAGCGGCTTTATTCAAAAATAGGGAGTAAAATTATAAATAAAATGTTTGTTGTTCTATTTCCTAAATATATATTACAATAGGTCCCAAATTTACAAAGCATCCCCGGTCACCCACCACAACAATCATCCCCACCATCGTCGAACATTCCAGCGACCACATTTTAACATTGCCTGAGTATTGGAACCTTTCACATCCATCAGACCACCACCAACATATCTCCAACCATCATCAACACCCATTTAACCCATGCACCTTTCAACGAGCACAAAACACCAACACCATCCCCGTTGTCTAAAAACAAACCAATACCATCAATACTCCATAACCATAAAAAAACATCATCGCCACCGCTGTGACACCATCAACCCACAACGAGACAAGACCAAATCACAAGTCACCCATATTACCTCCCCCATTAGTAAACCCCACTGGAAATTGAACCCCCACCCTTTGATTTGTTGCTAAAAAGCATGGAGATCCAAAGAGGACAAAGACGAGACCTTTGATTTCATTTTTTCATTTTTTTCTTTTACTCTATTTTTCTCTTTTTTTTCATTTTTCTTGATTTTCTTAGTTATTTTCGTTTTTAATATGTCATGCTCATCAACCGTTAAATCCAAATGATCGTTATTATGTGATGGTTTAAAGAAATTGGATGATTCACTAGTCAAGGTGCCTAATGCGATTATGTATGTGAAGTCATTCTATCTCGATCGGCTAAATTTAAATTTAGTATTGAAAAGGAAAAACTTAAAAGCTAAAGTTTAGTGTGTTTAGATATGCCAACTAGGTGTAATGCCACTTCTATCATGTTAGAGGGGCGAAAAAGTTTGAGAAAGTATTTGAGAGAATGGAGGATGACGATGATCAGTACAAAAATTATTTTAATAATGAAGAGGAAGAGGAAGAGGGAAGGAAAGGAAGAGTGCGAAGGGTGATATTGGGCTATTGATTGGTTGAAAGTTAGGTTCCTAATGAGGTTTCTTAAAATATTTTATAATGCAACTATATGATTTTTTGAGTCATTGCATATCACCTCAAATGCATTTTTTTTTATGAACTTCTTTTGATACAATGTAGATTGTTTCAAATAGGCCAAAGTGATGACTATTTTCTTTCAACAATGGCGACAAATATGAGGACTAAATTTGATAAGTATTAGAATTTTGAGAAAGTGAACTTTTTGTTATTTGTTGCAATTTTCCTCGATCCTCGATACAAGTTGATATATGTCATGTTTTATTCGATCAATTATTTGAAATTAATGTGACACAGGATATATCGAGGAAAGTGGAGGATGTGTTACATTATTTGTATAGATGGTTTAATAGATGCCATGGGCCAAAATCGAGTGGAACATCTTCACAAAAAGGGGGCATGTCATCGGAGGGGATGCCTGGTGTTAATGATAATGATGAGGACGGGCATTCTTTTTTGGCTACTCAATTAAAAAGATATTTGAAGGAGGAAGATTCTTTAGCTAATAAATCCAAAGTTGATAGATTTTGGCGGAGAGGTGCGAGGAAGATGTAGCCGATTTTAATGTTTGAGGTTGGTGGATGATTAATTCATCCAAATATCGGGTTTTCTCTTTTGTTGCACGTGATATATTAGTTATTTATGTTTTAACCATTACATTCAATTCGAATTTTAATACGGGTGGTTGTATACTTGATCCTTTTCGTAGTTCAATGTTGCCTAGAACAGTGGAAGCCCTCATTTTTACAAAAAATTGGATTCATAATTCATCTACCTCGTTTAGTCTCTGTGATGCCATATATGAGATTGAAGAATAATAGCAACTAGATTCGGGTAATTTTTTTTTTTTCAAAATATTCTTTTATGTTTGAATATAGTTGATACTTGAAAGTTAAGTTGCTAATATTTTGATTGTTTTATTTTTCAGAGTTATTGAGATGCGAAGAGAAAGAGAAAGATATTGAAGCTTGAAGAATGAGCTTTCGAAGAATGCATGCTTTGTTTGGACTTTCATTTCATATGCGACTGTTTTTGAACACTTTTTAATGGATTTTATTATACATGTTGTACGCTTACTACTTAAGTTATATTATGCAATAAATTTGAACTAATTTGACAACCTTTATAATAAGTTTGGGACTGTTTTAAACTATTTTGGCACCCATATTTATATCTATTTCGTACTATTTTGACAACGCTTTAATGGACTTGGGAAATTTGGCAATCCTTATTAAATGTATGAACTATTTAGAAATGTTTAACATGGTATTATGTATTGAAATCAAGTTGAAATATTAATGAATTTAGGAGACTTTTGAACCATTTTTAATTTTTTTTTTTTGCATATATATAAAATAGTGCTAGTTGACTTTTAATGGGAAATGATAAAAAAACGAAAAAAAAAATTAAAAAATTTCAGCCCTCCCAAAAAAATGTTAAAAAATATCAGTCTTGTCAAAAACCGATGGTTAAATGAATCAACCTGTCAAAAATCGACCCTATTCGATTCGGTTAACTGATACCATTCAATTTCGGTTCAAAATATCTGAAAATCGGTAAAGTCGGTTCGGCTAAAAATCGAACCGACTGACTTGTGCACACCCCTACTTTTTAGCATTTCAACTCTTGAACGATGAAAATTATGTTTGTTATTTTTATAGGTATTTAGGCTTTAGTCCCACTTTGAAAATTTTAATTGTCACCCATCACATGTATTCTTATATTTATAATTAGTCCCATAACCTCTTATAACCGCCTCCAAATTCTCTTTTCTATTTCTTTAAAAAATGACATGTGTCCCATGATTTTTGAAACGGCCACTCAACTTGACCAACAACTAAAAATAAAAATACATGGGATGAGATGCAACTAAATCATCCCACATGGGACTTAATAATTAAGAATCCTTATTTTTTTTGGAATTAACTTCTGAATGTATGTTTTTTATTTAGAGTTTTTTTTACTTTGAACGTTAAATATAATTCATTTGATTATTTTGCTATTAATAATAATTTTCTAATTTATTTAATATTACTATCCTTTAGAAAATAAAATAAGGGTAAAATTGGAATGAAATTTTATTAAAAAAAAGTAACATTAAGCATTAAGCATTCAGTAGGAGACTTGTCTATTAATGCTTAATGTTGAATTTTAACTATCTTTCAACATTAAGACGTAAAAGTAAAAATCAAATATTACCTCTTAATGCTGAATGAAACTCAATTAAGCATTAAAGGTAAAAACTAACACCTCCTAAGTGAGGATTTAACGAAAAAGATACCAAACTCAAAGTTAATTAATAAAAGATATTAAACTTAATTAAGTGTATCTTTTTTATAGTTTTTAAACATTTCAGTAGGACCATAAAAATAAATTCAGGTCAAAATGATTTTTTTTGCTATTTTTAAAAAACCGGTCAAACATTGTTAGTTTTTAATAACTTAAAAACTGACAAAGTTTGACTATTTTTTTAAAATAGTAAAACAATTCATTTTGAGCTGAATTTTTTTATGGTCCTACACAAATGTTAAAAAATCATATAAGAAAAATCTGCCCAAAAATATTTTTTTTACTATTTTAAAAAAATGCTCCGCGCAGAGGGTATACAAACTGGGTATGCATGAGATCCTTTCTGTGTGTGTATATATATATATATATATATATATATATATATATATAGTTGATTTTGTGGAGTATTCAAAGATTACAGATCCCCTAAAAATCAACTGAAAATGATTTTTTTTTCTATTTTAAAAAAATGGGTCAAATATATGTGAGTTTTTAGTAGTTTAAAATTCATATATATTGACCCAATTTTTAAAATAGCAAAAAAAATTATTTGGAGCTTATTTTTTAGAGATTCCCTAAAACGTTTAAATATACTACAACAGATCAACTTAAGTTTTTTTTTTGCTATTCGTAATAAATGGTCCATTTTTAACCTTTTTTGGCACTCGTGAGAGGTCATCTCCCCGAGAGAGAGAGAGAGAGAGAGGCTTCTATACAAGATGCTTCCTACATCACTCATACATCACACTTAGTTCTAGGCCTGAAAAACTAATTTTTTATTTTACCCATGCAGTTAACCTTCCAATCAACAGATGTTCAAAAAATTAGGTCAAATACAATTTCTAGCTAATTTTTAAAAATCCAACAAAAAAATGCTGAAAATACCTTATTTATAAGGGTCAGCGTCAACAAAATTTTGTGATTTTTTTAAAAATATCTAGAAAATGTATTCTGATCTAATTTTTTGAATATGTGTTGATTGAAAGGTTAATATCAATAGAAAAATAAAAAATTTAGAAAAAAAAGTTTCTTAGGATCTAGAACTAGGTGTGATGTATGGTATGATATAGGAGAGCCTTCTTCTTCTTCTTCTTCTTCTTCTCTCTCTCTCTCTCTCTCTCTCTCTCTCTCTATATATATATATATATATATATATATATATATATATATATATATATATATATATATATGCACAGAGACACACATACATGTTGAATACAGTGGAACTTGAACACAAATATGGATCATAATTTTCAAGATTGTATTGTACTAATTTCATAAGTGTGTGTCAAACTACAAACGTGATAGAGTATTTATAGGTAAACACAAGTTAGTGTGTGAGAATGGTGAGTTAACAACTAGATTTGATGTGTTATACATGTAAATTTTCATGGTCGTGGTTCTATTTTTAATGCTCCATGCCTCATGCTTATAGAATAGTATTATCGTGTTTCCGTTTCAGATGTTTGACACCTCATGCTTTTAGCAGGCCAGTATCGTGCTTCCACTCAGGTGGTTAACATCTCATGCTTCTAGCTTTAGATCGTATTACGGCTATACACTTATATTTGATACCTCCATATTTATAAGCCCCCCTTGATACCCAGGAATAGTGCTCATTATGCATTATACATGAAAACCCACTCGGCACCAGGCCATCCCCAGAGCAATGGACAAACTGAGGTGACGAACAGAATGCTGCTGAATGGTTTGAAGAAAAGACTGAAAAAATTCACTCGTTTTTCGTGGAAGTGGATACCTAAAAGTTGCGTGTAGTGTAAAAGTATAACATTTTTGTTTCTTAAATCTTCTTGGGAAAACCTAATGGGATAAAACCTAGGCGAAGAAAAAAAGTACAATGTGCATAATGTACAAATTAATGGATACTCCCACTATACCAAACATGCCAAAATAGTACCCTTCACCAGGCCGAGGTTGTCACGGTAAAAAATCGTGACAAAACAAAACGAGTTTTTTTATCACGATCTTTGACAGTGACAAGTCCGTGACAACTATTATAACTTAATACCCTAGACACTTCATTTTTTTTTTCTCGTTTTGTTTTCCCTCATTTTTCTTTATCTCACGTCTGCCCTTCTCTCTCTCTCAACGATTCTCTCTCTCCCCTTTGTGTGTGTATGTTTTGGGGTCAATGTGTGTGTGTGTGTGTGTGCATGACAATATTTCAGTATGGGTGGGTCAGTGTGTGTATGTGTGTGGGTCACTGTGAGTGTGGGTGTGTGGGCCAAGATTTCAGTGTGTGTGTGGGGGGGGGGGGGGGGGGGGCGTTAGTGTATGTGTTTCAGTGTGTGTGTGTTAGTATGTGTTCTAGTGTGTGGGTTAGTATAAATTAAAACTGAAATTGGTATTTGAAATTAAAATTGGTATTATAAATTGAAATTGAAATTGGTATTATAAATTGAAATTGAAATTGACATTATAACTTGAAATTGGTATTTGATATTTGGTTTCTCTCTCTAATTGCAGGAACGACGACACCCTTTCCTCTTCCTCACATATTCTAGTGACCATCCTCTCTCTCTCTCTCTCTCTCTCTCTCTCTCAGAGAAAGAGAGAGTGGTTGTTAAATTTTTGAATTGTTTGGGATTCTTGAATTTTTGTTGCCTAGTGGATTTGAACATTTAGATGGCTATTGAGTTGGCTGTTCCTTAGACCAGACTATAAATTTTATAAGTTTACTATTAAACAATTAATAATGTAAAATACGTTCATAACTATGTATAAATCATCACTATAAACATTACTATCGAATAAATGAAACATACTTATCATGGTAATTTTTAACTACATTGAATTACATATAGTACGCATAGAGACTAGAAATCTAGTTCTTATGCGTACTCATTCAATAGCCGTTAGACCCGTTCGAGAGTCATTACCCCTGTAATGAGATCTCTCAAATTATCCCGTTTGGACTATTTTGGATGGCATAGTTTCTGCATAATAATATTCTTAGTGGTTTAAACTTTTTACGTTGGGTGAAATTCTGTTACCGTCTCTTAATGCTCTTTGGGTACATACTAGATGATGTGGTGTTTAATGTTATTTCAATTGACAAATCTAAATAACACTTACACTTGCGAAATTTTGTCTTATACTTGGAGAACTATGGGGATATGCTGGCGAATTTTCCTCAAATGGAAACAATATGCATGAGTTGCAAAATATATTATAGAAATATGCGGTCGTCTTTAATGGGATAGGACCACTCATCCATTAACGGAGATGGAGGAAATATGTAGTCATCAGTATGTGTATTCTGAAATTAATATTTGTATAATAAAATTAAAATTTATATATATGAAATTGGTAATTGGTATAAACTGAAATTGGAAATTTGTATATTGAAATTGGTAATTTCCCTTACAACTCTCTCTCTCTCTCTCTCTCTCTCTCTCTCTCTCTCTCTATATATATATATATATATATATATATATATATATATATATATATATATATATACACTAGCGAATACCCGTGCCTAAAGCCACGACGAAATTTTCAAAGTACATAATCGCGAAGCGACAAATTTCGAAAGCACATAATCGCAAAACGACAAAAACATCGTTCACCAACAAAATATTTATATATCATTCGCCAACAAAAATGTAAAGTTTGTTAAAATGTAAAGATTTTGTTATACAAAACAATTTTTATAAATCAATTTTTATAACAAAAAAAGTTTTATTTTTATAAAACATTTTTTAAAATAAAACACTACTTTTTTTAATAAAAATTATGATATAAAAAAATGATATAAAAATGATATTTTCACAAAAAAAAAAAAAAAAGTTGGAAAATTTCTGATGGAGAAGTTTTCTTTGGATATGATGTGAGAAAATTATTCCACAAAAATATGGGAATGCATGGATGAGCATAAAAGTATGTTAAATACCATGGCAAATTGTATCTATCACACAAAAGTGGATCATATTCACATATAGTATTGGATTTCAAATTTCATTTAATGTTTAGTAATTAAGAATCCAAAAAATTTGCATTCATTTATTAGTAATTTTAGAAAAGCAATTACAAAATTACTCACCAAATAAATGTTCATTAAAAATATCTTAAAATTCACATTCTAAAAGATTCAACATTGTTTGGTGAACATTGTACAAAAAAGGTGAAAAAAGATAGTGACTTGTCACTTTTGTGCCCTCACAACACTCTTTTAACACTTGTAGCCCCTATCCTTTAGGCGGTAATTCTGAGCATTGAGATTGTTTGATCATGGAACGATGTGATCATGTCTGCATAAGGAAACACACATTAATTCTAAGAAAATTCACATTCCTTTTTATGAAAACATATGCAAATATCTAATATATTGCAGTTTACTTGTTTAAATACATTGCAATTTTCATAAGAACAGATGCAAATATCAAATATAAAATATAATTTATTTTTCAACAACAACCCAATATTTCCCTTTAATTTTCTTAGCACCCAAACAAAATAAATATTGTCAATTAACCAAGAAGTTATAAATAAATAAATAAACTTAGAAAACTCAGTTTTCTCATTACATTCACCAATATGAGAAACTAATTATCCAATGGGATTATCATTATTTTGAGAGTTAATAAGGCGAGAGAAAACTTGTCTCATAGCTGAGGTAAAAAATAATGTCTTTACCTGTTTATGTGCTTCCCAGCTCCACCATATCCCTTCCCCGAGAAGAAGAGTCCCCGAAGCAAACTCAACATACAAATGACATTTTTGAATCTTTGAATAACCAAAACATTAATTAAAAAAATAGAGGAACAGAATTGGAGACCTTTGTGCCTTTGTCCATCAGATCTGATTTGAGACCCATTTTGTGTTTGAAGACCCATTTAATGATATAAATCCACAATTGCAGAAAAACAGTAGTCCTCGTCGAGAGAGAGAGAGAGAGAGAGAGACCTAAAAACACAAAAAAGTGAAGTTTCAACTGAATATAATTGAGTTTAAATTAGTCAATCTAAAAAAGAAAAATCCACAATAGCTTCAAAAATTCCTAAGGAGAAGTCTGAATAGACATATTAATTAAAAAAAATCATATGAATTGTACCTGGGTATTGATGTTTTGGTATACACAGATAAATGTCTCCGAAAATTACAGTGTTGGTATGCACATAACGTCTGAAGCAATTGTAAGTAACTAAGTTAACACCCTAATATCCCCAAATCAAAATTTCAAACCCCAAAATACATCCCCCTGGATTTCAAGAAACCCAAAACTTTTGTAAAACAAATTTTTTCAAAGTGGTGTTCTTATAAAGTTAGCTGGGAAAAATAAAAACATGAATATGGATTGAACAAAAAATCTAAAAACCTGATTTTTAAAGCCAAAGGTACCGTATATTCAAACCCTATTTTGAAACATAGGTGAAGAGACGAAACATAACTTTCGTCTTCAGTAGCATCCCTATTTTGAAACACAGGTGAATATTTGTGGAAACTATACAACAACTATCTCAACAAAATGGCAAGATACAAAAATAATGTTACTCAAGACAAAAGTTATAGAATTTAAGAGACAAAAGTCATGTTGTTGAAAATACACAGCCAAAAATACCAAAAACCCAAATCGTCTTGCATGCGACTGAACCAACTGGAGCAGTCCAGCGAGCTCCATGGTTGTGATGGTGGCGATGGAGATGAGTTTTCCGATCGGATCTCTGTGTTGGGTCTCCGATTGGATCTCTGTGATGGGATGGAGGGACACGAAGAGAGAGAGAGAGAGAGAGAGAGAGAGAGAGAGAGAGAGAGAGAGAGAGGTTTACGGAGAGAGACGAGTTTAGGGAGAGGATTTGGGTTTTTAAAATCAAGTTCACAGAGCCATCTCGAGCCTTGTGCTCTGTTAGGGGAGAATAAATTAAAAATCTCGAGCCTTGTCTTGGAAGGGGTAAAATTTTTGGGCGGTCGATGCTAAATTTTTGGGCGGGACAATTCATTTGGGAGAGTTAATCACAACCATTGAATTAGAGAATAGAGACGTGGCAAAATCAAGACCCTTATTGTGCTTTTATATTTTTTGATTTCAAAAACAATGCTAGCTTATTATATGGATATATATATATATATATGTTTGTGCTCATAAATTGTTATAGAATGCATGCATGCATGCATTCACCGCAAATCAAGTGTTATATAATAAGTAACGAGGGAGAAAGGGTAATAATAATCATATAGAAGTTGATTTAGTGTAAATTTACACCTGCCTAGATTATAGTAACGAGAACCGCAATAGATAGTCATTGGCTCCTATTTTACGCACCTATTTGCAATCATAAAAAGATGATGGCAAATAGGAGAGTGAAATAAGAGCTAATAGTTATTAGTAGTGGTTCTCATTGCGATAATCTAGGCAGGTTTGAATTTACACTAAATCAACTTGTATACGATTACTTATTACCTTTTCACTCTTGTTACTTGTTATATAACACTTGCTTTGGGGGGTGCATGCATGCAAGCATGTATTCTCATGTGAATGCCTAACATAACGGTATTGTAACATGATATAATTCTTCTTATATTCTCATTTTCACTTCATAAGTCGTTGATTGGTGGACTTGAACATTTAGATAACCATTGAGTTGATTGACCCTAAGCATTTATAATATTTTGCACTATTATATTAATTGTTGTTGGTTGGTAGATTTGAATGGCTATTGAGTTGGTTAGCCCTAGGCATTTATAATATTTCGCGTTATTATTTGAATTGTTGTTTTGGATTCTTGAGTTATTGTTGACTGGTGGATTTGAACATTTAAATGGCTATTGAGTTGGTTGACCCTAGGAAATTCTAACATCTATCGTTGTGATTCTACCGAATATAAATAAGACAGAAATGAAACAATTATAAATTTAAAATCTTGTTGTTAAACAACGTGTGATGCGGAATGAAGCACAACTTTGTATAAATCATTACTATAAACATTACTACAGAATAAATGAATATACGCTTTTGTTATACTAATCCATGAATATGCACTTCTTACCCATAATAGGTGATCTTTTGTAGTAGCTGTGATGGGATATCCTAAACACAAAAAGTGGATGGGTGAGACAAATATATTAGGGGATGTGTTTCGCAGAGATGCTAATGGACTTACGAAATATGCAAAAAGATATCGTAATGATGAAGAGTTCCCATGTCTGTGTGCTAAGTGTAAGAATAGTAAGGTGTTAACCTTCACAAAAACCTTTAACAAGTAGGATAGATGTACAAAGGAAGGAGGACAATGTAGATAATAATATGCTAGATGATTTAATTGATGACGCATATAGAGTTCATGAAGTGGAAGAAAATGATGTCACAGATGATGTACATGGTTCAAGTGCTCATGACGATATCAGGATAAACCTTGACTACCAAAGTTTAAAATTTAAGGCGACCCAATTGTTGACAAAGATCAAACAACTTCACATGCCATGGTTGGTTTGCATAGTTTGAAGACCCAATATGATTTGTCTGGAAATAGTGTGACAAGAATTTTGAATTGGGTGAGGGGCTTACTACCTAAGCATAATACACTTCCAAATAGCTATCCTACTATGAAGAACGGTTTGAAAGGTTTGGAAATGAAGTATAAATCAATTCATTATTGTGTGTATCATTGCATACTATACCGAAAGGAGCATAAAAATCTCAATCGGTGTCTAGTATGCGATGAACCTGATATGTGCAATCTACTAGAAAGGAAGGCACAAGCTTAAAAGTGCCTCAAAAAGTTTTGAAATATTTTCCCATTGGGACAAGATTAAAGCGATTTTTCACATTCCTTTGGGTAACGAAAACAATGATTTGGCATGCTAGGGCAAGAAGTGGGGGGTAATCTCATGTGTCTTCCTATTGATTTTACAACTTGAAAGATGATGGATAATGAGTATCCCAATTTTTCTCGAGAATAGTGTAACGTTCGTTTGGCAATATCAATAGATGGTTTTAATCCATTTGGAAATCTAAGCACTAATAGTATGGCTAGTGTAACTAGCACTGCTAATCCCCCATCCTTCATAGTGTATGAGACCTAAATTTTTAATGCTATATTTGTTGATACCTGGGCCAAAGGCACCAAGTCAGGACATCGAAATCTACTTGGCTCCTTTGGTAAAAGAATTAAATGAGTTGTGGGAAGAGGGTGTGTAAGCATTTGACTCTTTTGAAAAAGAAGAGCTTATGCTGAAAGTCATCTTGATGTGGGAAATTCATGATTTTTCATCTTACGGGACATTATCCATGTAATATTCCGCCCCGATAAAATAATTAAATTATATATAAATGATAATTAAAGAGGATTTAATTGTAATTATGGAAGAATTGTGCATAATAATTGGAGAAAAATAAGAGAAATAAGAAAGGGAATGCTTCGAATGATATGTAATGTCGTTAGAAGCGACAAGAGATGTCACGCAAAACTATCATTCGAACGACATCTTTGGTCGTTCAAAAGACGTCTAACGAAACTTAACTCTGCCAGTTTGTGGTGTCTAATTTATGGTCGTGGATCGATCCCATTTTGACAGCCCTTGGAACTTAACGATTGATATTTAAGCAGATGGGTTGCAACATGACTTGTGGTTACAAATGTGTATAAGAGAGAGAGGCGTGGGTAAGAACCAGTGCCAAATTCCATCCTCTCCTAAGGAGCTCACAAGCTTCCCCACTTCCCTTATGCCTCTAGCCGATTTAGGGGCTCTAACATACACACACTCACACCATAAAAATACTTATTTCCCCATTTCTATTATAGCTACGAAAATATAGAAGTTTTTGTTAGGAATTTTAATGGATATTTTAGGGGGAGGTTTCAGGAAGAAGATAAATATAATGATGGAGGCTTGTAGAGGGTTTTTTATGGGTTCTTTAGGAGGCAAACTTAGTGGTGCAAGACAATCCTTTCAAGGCCACCTTAGGAGGTGGGAGTTGTCATCTCCCTTGATCTTCCATGCCTTATAATGGTTTGAGCTTCATTTAAGGTGGGATAATCTACTCTTTATACTTAAGACTCTATTTAATGTATATTATAGTCTTGTTATTGTTAAATGTTGAGAGTAAGGTTATTATGAGAATGATGTGAAATAACCTAAACACCTTAACGTGTATTAGTTATTAAATAAACTCCAACTCCTTTTAATTTAATTTAAAACTTAATTGAAACTGTTGTACGCACACACACACAAATAAAAATGGATTTGTGATTGGTGATGATGATGCCTAAATAAAGATAATCAGAATGGGATTCGGAAAAGTAGATAGTGACACAATATTTGTTCTCGAGAAAATCACCATGGTGGAAAACACCGTGTCCCTAGTCCCAGGACAACTCACACACCCAAGTCCATTATTACCAATTACTAGTTACATATTACAGTCCACTAGTTTACAGTGATTTAAGTTAAGAAAATACGTACAACTAGCCTAGTCTAAATACAACTCAACTTGACTCATAATCAGTCAACCCAATAACACCCAGGTAATAGTGACTACACAAGCACAACCACACACTCAAACCCGAGACCCCGTGAAGTTGTGCAGAACATAATTAATTATAAGGTTTTTTTTAATTAGAACATAAAAAAATTATCTTAGTTTAACAAAAAGAGACAACATACACACACACGCGCGCGCACACACACACACACACACACAAGGTTATGTCTATTTTAATTATTAAGAAAAATACTAATCAGTGACTAAATGAAGGGTAGGTACAGAATAAAACACAAACTCCTAAACAGGTTTTTTCACAAGCCAAAAAAAATACACAAGAGGTAATTTGATTTTGAAATAAAAAAATATTTTAAACAGTTCTGAAAAAACTACGTTACCCACACGAGTTATCTTACAAACCAAACTAACCACATGTGATAAACACACACTGATTTATACACGAGATAAAAGCGAGTTAAATCACTGTGTTATAATGAGTTAAAGTGAGTTAACCACTGAGTTAATCCGAGTTTTGATCAGCGAGTTAAACACACACACACACACACACACACACACACACACACACACACACACACGCACACACACGCGAGTTAAAACACATATACATGAGATTAAACACACACTGAATTAATTCTACACACGGGTTGGTTTTAACAAAGATCTAACCTACTGACAGTATAAAACCAACACAAACAATATATATATATATATATACACACACACACACACAAATATGGTTTAAAAAATTAAATCATAGTTCAAGCCTGAAATAGGCTTTAGCAGTAATTTTTATGAGAGTGAAAACCAAGCCAAAGTCGTAGAGCAACCGAGTCTACAAACAGTAACTGACCCCAAACCAAACAAACCCACAAACAACTCGAACCAAGAACAAAAAAAAAACAGCACACCTCAACCCTTACTCTTCGGTCATATCGTAAATCACGGACCAAACAACTCTAAAGCTCTTAAAGATGTTCTGATGTTTAAAAGGTAAAAATTTCTCAAGGGTATAAGGTTGTAAACCGTAAAGAAAAACTAGAGAGAGAAAGTGAGGAGAAAAAAATGTTGGTTGTGTTTGAAAAATCAAAACCCTAAAAAAACCATCTCTTGGTATATATAGAGAGACAAGAGCCTTCGAGATAAGCCCCAGCAATAAAGAGATACCCAGCAATAAAAAGGGGTATAAACGCACATGACCATGATCATCTGGGAGTAGATTAGAAAAACCAAACAGCAAGGTACTAGCGTCAATATACCAAGGGAGAGAAGGGGTAAAAGTGGGAAAACAAAGGAAACAACAAGCCTTCTCTTACACGGCAAAGCAGGTCTCGAGAAGACCAACACAATCAGACCTCGAGCACACAAAGCACCACCCAAAACCAACAGTACAAAAACATAAAACTCAGCCATTTTAATTTTGGGATTTAAATGTTTAAAACTAAACAAATTTTATGTTTAATTAAAATCTTTATATATCCCATTTTAAATACAAGAAAATATACTAATTATATCAAAATAATATAGGACAAAAAATGAATAATTAAAAAAATCACAAAAAAATATATTTCAAACACACATAAAATATTTATGAACAAATATATATTTTTCAAATTAATATATAAAAATAATATATCTAAGGGACACAAACAAAATGTTGTAAAAGGAAACACACAGTCTCAAAATTGAGACAATTCAAAAAGGGCAACTTCATGATGATGAGTTTTCTAGTGAAAGAAATAATAAACACTTTAATGGAAAATGCAAATGTAAGAAAATATTATTTGTGTACTTTTCTTGTAAAACTATAAATAGATATTTTTATGAAAAAAAAATGTAAGAATATATTATTTGTGTGGTTTTCTAGTAAAACTGAAAATGGACATTTTTATGGGATAAGAATGTGAGAAAACATTATTTTTGTGTGTTTCTAGTAAAGAGGAATAATAAACATTTTTATGTAATAAAAATATTGAAAGCATGTTACTTATTGAAAATAAACAAAGGATAATTATTTCAAGGTGTTGAAATAGTAAAGGTGGGTGTTTATGAAAATAGTTTATTTTCTAGTAATTTTGATGAAAAACATTTTATGAAATAAAATATTTGGGAATAATGATTTAATCAGTGAATATTTGGTGAAAAATATGCTTAAATCATGTAGTAAGATTTTTGGGTTTAACAATCCAGCTTCTCATGCACATAAACTTGTAGTATTTTGATAAAAAAAATATATGGATGAGTTTAAAGAAAATTTAGTTGGGTTTAAAAATGAAATAATAAAGGTTGGGATTTTAGTCTACAAAGTGTGTGAAATTGGGACTAGAAGACATGGTGTATATAAGATTAAAAGACTACATGTTTAATAAAAAGAGATGACAACTTTCTTACAAAAGTAGTCTTATGTGAAGAAAGTAAAGAAAGGTGTGGTTTGGAACGATGTTGATAAAAGTATTCATTGAGTATAAATGGGTAAACGTGGAACGGTTAGTGAGTGTAACTTACTAATTCTGTGGAATATTAACACTTATGGAATTGAAAGGGAACTAAAAGTGTAAAAGTGTTTCCCATCAAGTAAAAGATATTACTCCAAGTATAAAAGGTGTTAAAGTAATAAAACACTTAAAAAGTTGATATGAGTAACTTATTAGTATTTTTGGTGAAATTAACAATTGAGAAATGGAGTAAAATGCGATTTTAGAAAAAAATGGGTAAAATGGTAATTTTACTTAAAGTGGAACATTTTTATGTAATAAAAATGTTGGAACGGGTGTTACACAAAGTCGACATAAACAAATATGATTTTTGAAATAAAAATCAAGGTTAAAGTATAAAGGACATGAAATGGTAAATTTTTAAGTGCAACACAAATTGGCCGGTAAAGTCTTGGATTTTGGCTTCGGCCTGATAAAAGGATAAGTCGGATAATGTGGACGTTTGTAAGATGTTCAAAAACATTAAGAGGAACTCATATGGAAAAGGGATAAAGTAAGATGGGTCCAGATCCCTTGGGGGAAAAGACTTAAATTATTGGCCAGAGCATATGGTGCGCATAGCCGGTGGTGTAGATCCCATGGAAGTATGCGGTATAGGAAGATTCTGAGAAAAGATAAAGGAAAGATGGAACATATCAAGAAATGAGTTGTGTGGTAAAATGTGTTAATACAACCTAACTTGAATGAATGTAATAAATATTTCGGTAATGGTGAAATGGACAAGTAAATGCGTATACTATTAATGTCCCCAAAGGAGTGAAAAGGGGTTAAAGGAAGAGGATAAATGGGTGGTTGAGCAACCTAAATGGTTAACTAATATTTAACACAAGAATGTGTTATAAATGATTTTCAAAGATTAAATAAGTATTTTTTAACACGGTGAATGCGTGTGTTGAAATGGTGATTTTCAATGAAAATACTAAAGTGTATCGAATGTATTAAAAGGTTAAATTCTGGTAAACGAACAGGTTGGAATAAATAAAGTGTAATGGTTTCAAGTATTGAATCGGGTGTGTTAAAGAAAGTGGAAATGCTAAGTACGAATAAAGAAAGCTTTTACTAAGATTGAGGTCACTTAATCTGGATAAGTAAGGTTTTCGAAAGTAAAATTGTTAATACATCATAATATGTATTTTTCAAAGGTATATGTATGTAGATATATGCATATTTTCGCATGCATGTGGTTGTAGCATGTGAGTATTCCTTTTTTTCGTTCATTTCTATACTGCTTGTATAAATTCCACTAGGCATAAGCTCACATCCCCACTTTGTTACGGCAGGTTGGGAGCGGTTCCGTATTTTGAGGGTGTTATACAAGTAAGTATATTTTATTTATGTTTACATTAATAGCACTGTTTACTTGGATTTCAGGGGTGCTCCCAATGGGTCCCTCATGTAATTTATCTTGAAACTGGAATCGCATGCTAACAAATGAAATATTAAGTAAAATAAAACTTGACTAGAAATATTATTTAGGATCGTTTCATTGCACTTCACACCTAACGCTCAGGTCGGACCGAGTTGGCCCACGGGTAACCCATAAATCCGGGTCGGAGCGTTACAAATGGTATCAAAGCTTTAGGTTCAAGGTTCCTTTCGGGTGTGGCGTGGTGAGGTCAGTATTGAATCTTTCGACGTTGTTGTGGTTTGGGATGGTTATGCTAGTTTGATGACGGTTTAGTTCTTGTCCTCGACGGTAAAGTCTAAGAGTTTAGGACGACAAGTTAGATTAGTGCCAAGTGGCACACGATTATATTGATGGTTATAAATCGCTTACGCATTTCTAATTAGAATTGTAGTAATTTACGAGTGTCCATACAAGCCTATAGTGGTGACGTTGTAGTTGTTAGTGTGAGGTGCTTACGTTAAAATTTGGTGACATGGAATCAATTAGGATGTAGATAGAATGATTTGATGCCCAATGGGCAGGTGGCATGAGTTGGATATATTCACGATAAAGGTTGATGGTTAGGGTGTCTCAGATAGACACTAATAATGAGTTGTGATTAAAAGGAGTATATCTCCTTTAGATGCGACACTTATGGGTAGTTAACGCCAGTGACGTAATTAGGCAAATTCGATCCTTGGGGTGATACCATAATTGATGGCATTTCAGTGAACACGTGAAATAACGCAGGCTAATAGTGGTAACATGTAATTTCGTGTGAGGGGTTTCATGACATGACTTTGGTGGTGAGAGTGGCCTTATAGTGTCAACAATGAGTAATCTTTGCTACGACCTAGTGGTAAAGGTTGTGCATCTCATGTATGGAGATTATATGGATGAATAGCATTCAAAAGTATTGATTTTGTGATGAAAGAGTATTACCCCTTTAGTTGAGGACTTAGGTTGGGTGTAGCTTGGTTATAATATGATATTGAGGAATAGGATTTCGTGTGGCATCCAGGGAGAGGGCCTTGGTGTTTATAGATAATGTCTGACGCCCACATCCTACCAAGATCTATATATTTGTGTTAACTCATATATTGTAACATGGTGTGATATTCACATAGCATGGAAATTTAGTTTCCATAGTTGAATTGTCATTGAGGATTTTGGTTAAGGGAGGTCTGAAGGTTATAAACTGCAGGTGATATCCTGTACCCTGCCATGACCCGTGGTAGCACTAACTAAATTTTATATGTGATTTACAGTCACACCCATTTGTAAGAAAGGTGAGAATAGTATATAAGTGTTGGAACTAATTTTATCCACCGAGGTAATGGTTAGGCGCGAGGAAATCCTAGTGTGTAATTAGTTTATAGGAACGTCGAGGTGCCCATAAGAAAAAATCGTGTGTGGCATCATTGAGGATAAATATCGAATTTTATGATGTCTTAAGGTGTTAGAGGATTAGGATGCACTATCTATAGAACATCATGGAATGGAATATTTGCGAGCACCAAGTAATAATGATATGGGTATCGAAAGGTTTGAAGAATGCACCTAAGATGATAAAGATGTAGATGATGAAATCTCATCAAATTTGGGGCCTTCACATTAAATGTGTTTGGTTTCGTTAGGAGACAAACTAAACTCGGTAAGAAGAGGCAATAGCATTCTAGTAATGATTGAGTTGAGGGTCAAGTGATAATCCCAGATTAACGGTCTTATAGTGTACATGTCGGGTATGGTTTTCCAATTGGCACAGAAGGGTGGTATAACCCCTAAGTAGGGTGATAGTTGTATCCTTTTATGACTAATGCTTGGATGTCATGCAGTGAATTGTATGGGTGTGGTAATACTTTGTTTTAGGATATACTAAGAAATGTATTCAAGACGTAGACTGATGACGCTAAGTGGAGACTTGAAAATGGCAACTAAGGTGGGTAGCGTCGAACATGACCGTTATGTCAGGGAGTCGACAGTATATGCTAGATTAGCCTTAGCCATGCAAGGATTAGTTGTTGGCACGTCTTGCGTAGTTGGCACGGGTTGGAAGAAGTGTCTCAGTGCGATAAAAATTACCCTTAAGGAGCCAACGACGGCGGGTGTGGTCGTCACGTAAATATTGTATGGGTGAAAATTGAAGGTGAATCGATGTCAACCTTGTGGTCAGAAAGGTAACGGTTAGGTGAGTGCTTCACTGAGCCAAGTAATGTCTGTGGAATTTGGGATTCGATCACGATATGTTAAAGTAGACAATAACCTAGGTGTAATTTATTGGTAACATCGTCATTAGTTTTTGCTTAAGGTTGATATAGACAAGGAGTAAGGTATCCACCAGTCAGAATGATTCGTTTACGCCAAGGGTGTGAAAGGTAGGGCCTTACTCCCAAGGAGGGAGGTCGGGTATTGACTTCTTCAAGGACTATTGATTCGTAAATTATTATTGCATTCGTATTATGAGAATGAATAGTCGAGATTCGATTTGTCATGGCTAGTGACCCAAGCCAAGGTGTATGGCCAGAAGTAATACTCGGTGAGAGTTTTGCGAATGAGTGGCATGACTATAAGAATGTGGTGTTGGTTCGCTTTCATAAGTATGGATCGATTACCTATGGGTGAAATTACTTTGGATAATTATTTGTCCCTCTGACTTAAATGTGTTCCTTTCAGTTTCGATAATCGGGAATCGGTATTCTCACCTATGTGGTGGCTCGGATTGGTGCCATGTCTTGGTATGATACGGTTGGGCTAGGGAGAGCGCGGTGGATCGAGTTGGTTAATGAAACTCGGTAACTAGGTGTGCTCATCAGAGTTATTCTTGCTATTGCATGAAGTTTTGTGTACACGTGGCTATGCTTTAGGTCACTCTATTTTCTCGTAGTATTAGTCTCCCTTTAGACTAGGGGACCTTAGACTGGACAGCTCGGCAGTCAGTGACTCGGGTTGTGAAAAGCAGAATGATGGTTGGGGTTTCAGTATCATGTTGGAAATTGAGGAAAAGCTTAGGTGAGTGGATTGGAGTTATACCCTAATGAGTACTCAAGGATGAAATGCCTAAGGCAGTGTTAGGTTAATCAAAGTGACGCAGAGGAAGATGAAAATGGGGTGCGCGCTAATGATTTGATGGGACTATTCCTCCTTGGAGCGAGAGAATGATATGGTATGATTATCGGCAATTCATGCGAGTTATTCAGTAGGGATAACCTAGGAATATGTGGAGCACATGATGTGTGGTCCTAAGCTAGAAATTGATTTTTGTGGTATGTACAACTGATGGTTGTATCATGATTTACTTTGGGTGAGCATTGATCGCTAAAGACTGTTTTCCCGTAAAGGCACTGGTATGCCTTAAATAGTAGAATAGGTAGTGCTAGGGATGGTTTGGACTTGGTTATAAGTCGAGTGGAGACTCGGAGCAAAGGATGTAGTGGCATAGTTGACGAAATGGTGAGCATGAGAGCATGTTGCATGTTAAACATTTGGCAAATATAGTATTAAGGAACTGGATGAATTGTATTGGAGGATTCCTAGGACTTAGGTTGGAAGTTGGTGGACCCCGTGAGTTTGAGGATTTATGGGCTAAGAATTTCGAGGATGAAATTCCCTAAGGAGGGAAGTTTGTAATATCCCGCCCTGGTAAAATAATTAAAATATATATTAATGATAATTAAGGAGGAGTTAATTGTAATCGTGGAGAATAATTGGAGAAAATAAGATAAATAAGAAAGGAAAGGCTTCGAACGACATGGAATGTCGTTAGAAGCGACAAGAGATGCCTCGCAAAGCTATAGTTTGAACGACGTCTGACGAAAATCAACTCTGACTATTTGTGTTGTCTAATTTATGGTCGTGAATCGATCCCCTTTTGACAACCCTTGGAACTTAACGATTGAGATTTAGGCAGATGAGTTGCAATTGAATTTAGGGTTACAAATGTGTTTAAGAGAGAGAGGCGTGGGTGAGAACCAATGCCAAATCCCATTCTCTCCTAAGGAGCTCATAAGCATCCCCATTTCCTTTCTTCCTCTAGTCGGTTTAGGGGCTCTAACATACACACACTCACACCACAAAAATACTTATTTCCCCATAGTTAATACAACTACGAAATTTTAGAAGATGTTGTTGGGTATTTTGATGGATATTTGAGGGGGAGATCTTTGAAAAAAGATAAATATGATGATGGAGGTTTTGTAGAGGGTTTTTTATGGGTTTCTTGGAGGTAAACTTGGTGGTCCTAGACAACCCCTTTAAGACCACCTTAGTAGTGGGGGGTTGTCATCTCCCATGATATTCCATGCCTTCCATTGATTTAAGCGCTATTTAAGGTGGGATAATCTACTCTCTATACTTAAGACTATATTTAGTGTATATTGTAGTCTTGTTATTGTTAAATGTTGAGAGTAAGGTTATTATGAGAATGATGATGAGTTTTCTTGTGAAATAAATAATAGACGTTTTTATGGAAAATAAAAATGTAAGAAAATAGTATTGTGTAGTTTTCTTATAAAACTGAAAATAGATATTTTTATGGAAAATAAAAATGTAAGAAGAAATTATTTGTGTACTTTTCTAGTAAAACTGAAAATATACATTTTTATGAAATAAGAATGTGAGAAAACATTATTTTTTGTGTTTCTAGTAAAGAGGAATAATAAACATTTTTATGGAATAAAAAAGTTAGAAGCATGTTATTTATTGAAAATAAAGAAAGGATAATTATTTCAAGGTGTTGAAATAGTAAGGGTGGGTGTTTATGAAAATAGTGTATTTTTTAGTAATTTTGATGAAAAACATTTTGTGAAATAATATGTTTGGGAATAATGATTTAATTGAAGAATATTTGGTAAAAAAAATATGTTTAAACCATGTAGTAGGATGTCAGCACACAGTTTGGTAATTAAAAAATATGTTTAAACCTTGATTATTCCCAAACATTTTATTTCACAAAATGTTTTATAATTTCACAAAAAATATGCTAATTAAAAAAATGTTAATTAAAAATTTACCATTTCACCCACCCTTACTTTATACTTTATGATTTGGTAAAAATTAAGGTTAAAGTATAAAGGACGTGAAATGGTAAATTTTCAAGTGTAACACAAATTGGGGCGAGAAAGTCCCGGGTTTTGGCTTCGGTCGGGTAAAAACTATAAGTTGGATAATGTGGACATTTGTAAGATGTTAAAACACATTAAAAGGAACTCAGATGACACCGGGATAAAGTAAGAAGGGATCGGAGCCCTAGGGTAAAAAGTCCTAAAACGCACATAATCGGTGGCATGGAGCCCGTGGAATTATGCGGTATAAGAAGATTTTGAGAAAAGATAAAGGAAAGATGGAACATGTCAAGAAATGGATTGTGTGGTAAAATTTATTAATACAACCTAATTTGAATGAATGTAATAAATGTTTCAATAATGGTGAAATGGACAAGTAAATGCATATATCTATCAATGTCCCTAAAAGAGTGAAAAGGGGTTAAAGGAAGTGGATAAATGGGTGCCCATATTTAACACAAGAATGTGTTGTAAAGGATTTTCAAAGATTAAATAAGTATTTTTTAACACGGTGAATGCGTATGTTGAAATGGTGATTTGCAATGAAAATACTAAAGTGTATTGAATATATGAAAAGGTTAAATTTCGGGAAAGGAACGGGTTTGGATAAATCAAGTGTAATGTCTTCAAGTATTGAACCGGGTGTGTTAAAGAAAGTGGGAATGCTAAGTATGAATAAACAAAGCCTTTAATAAGATTAAGGGTAATTAATCTGGATAAGCAAGGTTTTCGAAAGTAAAATTGTTAATACATTAGAATATGTATTTTTCAAAGGTATACATATGTGGATATATGCATATTTTAGCATGCATGTGGTTGTAGCATGTGAGTATTCCTTTTTGTCATTCATTTCTATACCGCTTGTATAAATCCTACTGGGCTTAAGCTCACACCCCCACTTTGTTATGGCAGGTTGGGAGCAGTTACGTATTTTGAGGGTATTATATAGGTAAGTATATTTTATTTATTTTTACATTAGTAGCTCTGTTTACTTGAACTTAGAGGTGCTCCGCATGGGTCCCTCACGTAGTTTATCTTGAAACTAGAATTGCATGTTAACAAGTGAAATGCTAGTTAAAATAAAACTGGACGAGCAACACTAGTTAGGATTGTTGCATTGCACTTCACACCTAAAGCTTGGGGCGGACCGAGTTAGGTCACGGGCAATCCATAAATTTGGGTGCGTTACAATCCAGTTGTGTAGTACATGAATATTTGGGATTTCTTATTTATGGAGAGGATATTGAATCACTGCATCTCATCGATAGCGAAAAAAATATATACCTTTGCCATAGGAGCTTTTTACCCCTTAATTATAGTTTTAGATTTGAGAAAGGTTCTGATTTTTTACCGGGAGGTGTTGAATATAGGCTACCTTCGAGAAAACTTTCAGGTTAAAAAATTAAAAGTAAATCTTCTAATTGTGGCCCTAATATGCCAGGAAAGAATCATATATTCAAGAGTCAAGCATAATAAGACCCGAACTAATACTGAAACTGAGACAAGAAAGGCATGACCTAGGAGGTCAATTTTAATTAACTTGCCTTATTAAAAGAATACCCGGTGCCCCATGTATTGGATGTGATGCATACGGAGAAGAACATCACTGAACATATTGTGGTCACATGCCTTGGGGGCAGTCATTCGAATGATGGGGAAAAAGCATGAAAATACCTTAAATCGTTGAAACTTAAGCCACAACTATGGCTGAAAGAAGATAGTAGAGGAAGGACAATAATTCCCCCTAGTGCGTTTACTTTGACGAGTGAGGAAAGGAAGGTTCTTTTAGACATCGTATATAATTTGAAGGTTCCATCCAATTTTTCATCCAACTTGCAAAGGATTATGAATTATGCTACCCATGATTTAGTTAAGTGTAATTCTCACGATTGGCATGTGATCACGCAATTGGTTCCTCTATTGTTTATGCATTTTTTCTCCAAGCACATGGATTTATGGAGGGCTATTATGCAAACTAGCATCTTCTTCTCACTTTATATGAGAAGGTAGTCAATTGAGATCACATGGTGGCCTCAAAAGCAGCGGTGATCGAAGCGATTTGTGTGTTGGAGAAGTATATTCTCCCATCATTTTTGACATAAGTGTTCACTTGTTGGTACACTTATGCAATGAGACACTTCTTTGCGACCCGATTAAATATTTGTGGATGTATCCATTTGAAATATTGATGAAAGTTTTCAAATATTACATCAAGAATACATGATACATTGAAGGATCAATTTTAGACGAATACATTACTTTGGAGTCATCAATATACACTCGAGAATATATGACTGACCCAAGAAGTGTGGATAAAAGTGATGAGTTCGTCAATGAGGGTTTTCAGGTGATGGGCAAGAGGGTGAAATTAACAAGTTTACAATATGAACAAATAGTTCGTTATCTATTTGACATACATGAAGATGTCGAAGAATGAAAAAAATAAGTTTATATTATTTTAACTTTTACATTATTTTAATTTTTATACATGATCAATTTCGTAAAACGTTAGTCACAATCAATGCAAAAAATATGATGCGTGTGAGAACAATAAAAGACGAATCACGATGGCACAATGAGACAATGAATTTAGGTTGTGAGTGTCACACGAGGTAATTATAATGAAAATATCTCTTGTTAAATGTCACATTACAAGAAAGCATTAAAACTAACCTATTTAATTAATCTACAATCTCAACTCTTCAAGACGGGTGATTTGACATCAAGACTTGCTCATTTAGCCACTGGACCCATATTTATGGCATATGAGTACAAAAATTATCGATTGAACAGTTACGTATTCGGTGAAAGTGTGTGTAACAAAAAGACAAATGTACAGAACTCGGGCATTTCATACAAGGATCTTACATATTTTCGAGCGAGCGCAAAAGATAAAAACCTTGTTGAAACTGAAATGACTTACTATAGTGTCACTCGAAAAATATTTGAATTGGATTATATAATCTTCAAAGAGGTTGTCTTTTAATGTTATTGGGTAAGAGTTGAGGATAAAAATGCTTGTAAAGTTAATCCTCACACCAATTTGATCACGGATGACTTGTCCAAGTTGAAGATCAACCAGCACGTGAGCGATGAGCTGTTTGTTTGTGCTTTTCAAAAGGTCAAGCAAGTGTTTTACTCAGAGTTTATCAACAACAAGCTTTGGTCAATCATCCTACATGCGCCAAAGCGTCTAACCAATAGTGTGGATGACTTGGGTTGCTCCTATAAACATCAATCCATTTTTTATAATAACCCGAATTTGAAATAATTTTTAGATTTGTAATGAATATTCCAATTATTTAAAACAATGCTTAGTTTGGTTTATGATATGGATTTTTATTCTTCTAATATCATTAACTTGTATCCTTCTAGTGATTTATTAATATCGGGCGAGAGTTTAAGGCTTTTATTCATTTAGATTTTATCAGTTCCGGTGCATTTGAATTAAAATTGGTGGGTTGGTTATTGAATATGTTAATTTGGATCTTACTCAGTTTAACCATTAATTCTTAGTCCGTGATATGACCAGAATTTGAAACAATTTTATATTTGTAATAAGTATTCCATTTATTTAAAACAATGCTTAGTTTGGTTGATGGCATGGATTAGTATTCTTATAATGCCGTTAACTTGTATTTGCCTAGTGCCTTAATTCATTTGGATTTTAGTCAATTTAATTCTTTTATTCATTTGGATTTGATCATTTTCTCATATACATATATGTACTAATAACAATAATTTTTTTAGGAAATGGCTTCATCAGGGCATCACGGTGGCGGAGGCGAGGAAGGCTCATCTGCCACTAGGCCCCCAAAATGGGGAAAATTGGGGTTCATCATCAAGAACAAGACGGCCTTACTGGCTACAGACGTGGAGTTGCTCAATTCGATCATCATCCAGGGGTACATGGATTGTAGGAATGTGCCACGGGTGCTCAAGATGGCCATCTGGGGGGCACTACAGGTAGATACTCACTTTATTTTATTTTGTATTTGTATTTATATTTATGTTTATGTTTATGTTTATATTTATATTTTATTATATTTTATAATTTAAATACCACTAACACTTACTTTCTTTTTTATTTGTATTTGTTTGACAGAAACAATCCCCCCCACCCTATGTTCATGACTCCAGGTTAGAACAATTGAGAGATCAATACAAAACATGGAAGAAAAACATATGGGCACAATACTTTGGGCAGGACCAAGAGTCCATATTGAGAGTTCGTGGCACCGTACCATCGAAGGAGTCGATCTTATTGGAACAGGGGGAGAAGTTTATTGATAATGAAATCAAGCAGAAATAATTGACATCTCGTCAATTAGAGAGGGAAAACCGACCAAAAAAGGTGGACGTGCACTACTCCGGGTGGATGTCTTACACTGAGGTGGAGCACATGATGGTAAGTTTTTATTTTTCTTTAATTTTAGTTTTATGTTATTATAATTTAGAATGACTTACTAATTCTTCATTATTTTATTTCAGGGGACAGGGAGTGGCCCTAGGGTAGGAGACATATGCTCGATTCTTATATAGCAATTCAGACGAAGAAGTGCAAGGATAAGGAGGTGTCCCTGAGCATGGCAGCCACGATTGTAAGTTATAAAAATATCTTACAATTGTTTTATTTTTTAATTACGTTATAATCTTTTATTCACTTAACTAATCGTGTACTTGTTGTCGTTTAAGGCAAAGCTTAAGAAAGTGCATGAAAAGCAGTCTAATGCCGATAAGGCATTTTTTTTATGGACAAACTAAGCCAAGTGCTTGGGGAAGATCACAAGGGGAGGACTAGGGGTGAGATATCGAGTGGGGAAGTTGAAGCTCACCAGGATTGATACAACCAAACCAGGTTAGCTCGTAAGGATGACATCCATGGAGATAAGTTAAAAAGGTTGGAGGTGACGGTCCTCGATTTGTTCGAGTTCATGAAGCGCCAGTTGGGGTCCACTTCATGAAAGGGTAAGGGGAAGGGGAAGGAGGTAGAAGATGATGGCACTGCTCCATCTCTCTAACCCTCATTGTTGATACGCACCCATTCGTCGCCTGCATATGTTCCATTTCCCATATCCACCCCCGTCGAACGACCTATGTGTACAATGGGTTGGCCGAGTGTGTATTTAATTGACATCTTTAGTGGCATACCGATAGCTAGGGGTTGAGGGGCCCAGACACACACTCGGGTAGTGTGGCTCATGAACATGTCATGCAAGATATAGAGGCAAAGGTTGGTGTCAGCCATATTGTGCTCGAAAGAGAGAATTCACCTTCGTTGTTGGGACAACAATGTGATATTTGACAAATTGATGGATGTATCAATTCATATGTAATGTGGCATACCTTTCTCCTTTGACCATTCAAGACCCTAGTCCGTGACATCATTTGTATTTATTTTGATTTGGATATTGAATATTGGATATTATTTGTAGTTTTTTATTTATGGATATTTGTTGGTTGGTTATGGTTATGGATATTTGTATTTATTTGATTTGGTTATTGAATATTGAATGTTTCTTAATATATATGTTATTTGGACAGGTTTAATATCAACTATACTGCTGGGTAGTTGCAGTGGCCATACTGCCCAACATTTTTTTTTGAATTCTGCCTAGATTTGTCACAAACTTTGACTATAACAACTTTATGGCAAAGGTAATTGTCACGGACTTGTCACGATCAAAGTTCATTATATTTTTATTTGTTACGGGCTTGGAGCATGACATGCTTTCCTTTATCGTGGACTTGTCACGGTCAAAGTCTGTGACAAGTTCAATTCTTATCATGAACTTTGACCGTGATAAATCTGTGATAATTTCCTTTGTCAACCCCAAACTTGTCACGATCGCACCATTACACTGCCCCTGTTAAGTTTACAAGAAATCGCACCATTACCACACATAAATACGTACAAGGCAACTATAAATAACCAAGAAATCGTAGCCACTAATGTATACTTTATAGATAACCAAGAAATCGCACCATTACCATACATAAATACGTACCCTATATGTGAATGAGATTTTTGAGGATCAGAAAGGTTTCCAACATGATTCCCTTGAGTAGAATTATGGGGCCCCAACTATAAAGGTCCAATTTCTAGCAACCCAAGCAGGCCCAATACACCGCCCCTGTTAAGTTTAATGTTGCATGGATAATTACAAATGTTTATAATGTGGATATTCACAGGCTTAACTGGTTACCTACGTTCTCGAATGAGATAAATAGGTTTCACCACACGAGCCAATAAAGAGCTAAGAGAGTTCCTTGTACAACTAAACTATTTTTTCGCTGTTATAAAAACAAGCATCGCTCTGAGGCAAAGGGGCATGTAATTTCTAACCTCAGATACATTAATAAAGAACCGAGAACCCTCTCTATGGACGTAGGTAGTTTTCGAACCACATAAATTTGTGTTGTAACAATTTACTTTATTATTTTACTGCATTTGCTTTCAAGAAATATTTAATCCTGAATTCTTGTACTCACAATTGGCACCGTCTGTTGGAAACAATTTTCTTTTCTATAAAAACAACCCAGAATAAAATAGTAAACACAATGTCTCAGCAACCAAATAGTGCACCCTAAACTAGCAACGAACGAGCTAACCTAGTCCCACTTATGGTCAGATTTGAGATTCACCACCACAGGATTACTAGATTTTTCCCATAAGGGCATCCCTCCTAGCAAAGCAATGAGGATCCTAGATCAACACAGATATCACGGATGGTCGATGTCTATGAAGCACGACTCCAACATCAAGAAGAGGTAACTTGCCTCTAGATGGAGAATAATACACGCCTTCAGTGGAGAGGATGGAGAAATAACTCAGTCATAAGAATCGAAAATGTCGTGATCGGACTCCTAGCACTCACCCGAGCATGACTTGCTAGTCGTGGAAGGATTATTGGGCGCGACTGGGATCGTTCAGAGCATGTAAGTTACCTAGTGAGACAAAATCGGGATGAACAGCGCCACAGGAATGATACATGGAGTTTCGTCAGGAAAAGGATGGACCAACACCCAGCACATCGAGGATCCAGATCCACAAAGGATCTAGAGAGAAGGGCTCTTATCACACAGATGAAGTATCCTTTCCCAAGGGATATTGAGGAGGATCCCCCAAATAAATTAATAGCCCAAGGTTCAAGATATACGATGGGAAGACTGATCCCATAGATCACGTTCCCCAGTATAGGCAAGCGATGAATCTATGGAATTAAAACGACGCTCATATATGCCACATTTTCCCATCTAGCTTAGGAGATGTCGCTCAGAGGTGGATTGAGAGGCCAACACACAAATCGATTAAGAGTTTCAAATCCCTCCCTGGGGCCTTCATAGCTTGCTTCATAACTAGCATCTCATATTCAAAGAGGATGGATTCTCTACTGACGATGAGGAAAAAGCTACATGAGACCCTCTGGGAGTATGCTAAGCGCTATTGGGAAAAGTTCAACGAAGTTGAAGATTGCTCGGATCAGGTAGCTATAGAATCTTTCAAGATAATCTTACCCCTAACTCTATACTGCAAAAGTTCCTTATTAAGAAGAAAATGAACACCATGGATGACCTCGTGTTATTAATTGAAAAGCACGCCAAAGTGGAAGACGTGGTCAACACAAAACAAGAAGAGACTGGTCGCGCTAAGGCGAACATAGGTAACGATAAGGAGAACACCCCTAAAAGGTGGAAAAAGAAACAAAACAAAGGATCCAAGACTGGGGGAAGAGCATATTCTTCTAAAGCATTCTAAGACATTAACACGGTTTTTAAAAACCAATTTACAAAATCCCGAGGAAGATAAATGACCGTTATTTTGTTAAGTGACCGGAGAAGATAGTAGGAGATCCAACTAAGAAGAACAATACGCTTCGGTGTGCCTTTCACAAGGAGAATGAACACAAGACAAAAAATTGCAAAGCACAAAAATTTCGTTTGGGGGAGTTGGCCCACGCATGGCATCTGAATGAGTTTATAAAGAAAAAAGTTAATCATGTCATCACCAACGATGAAAAAAACCCAGATAATATGGTGGATGATAAAGAAGGACACGATTTTTCCGTTATACAGGGTGTGTCTGACCCGAAGTCGATTCAGGTCAATGCAATTCGGATGGAACTCAAGAAGTTCAGAGAAATGATGGAGGCCTTCCAGATAGATCCCGCTAAAAGACAAGCTGGAAAACACAAGCGGCTGAATGATGTGAATTACAAAAAACACATAGTGTTTACTATAGTGGGGGTAAGAACCCCACACCACGATATACTAGTAATCACTCTTAGGATTGAAAATTGGGATGTGGACAAGCTACTAGTGGATTAAGAAAGTTCTTTGGAAGTAATATACCTGGAGATTTTTCCCAAGCTTAAAATAAAGGTGTAAGATTTGAAGTAAATGACCGTCCCATTAGTCGGCTTCGCGGGTAAAATGACCATACCGTTGGGGAGAGTAGTGATGATGCTAAGATTTAGCACCACCAGATAAGTGTTAGTGAGCTCAAACAATAGCAGCCATGGCAGCCATAGAGGTGTATGAGTATATAAGTATGTAAGTGTATAGAAGGGGATGAGTATAAGAGGGAATAAGACAATGATGTATAGTGGTTCAGCCAATTTGGCCTACATCCACTGTGAGTGTGTGATCCACTAAGTATGGGCACTAATGGCCTTGGATACAATGCACATAACCCTCTCTTTCTCTCTCTATTGTGTGTGTACAAACAGAGTTTTAGCTAGGGCTACTGTTCATGGATCGATCCCCTGTAGGGTTAGGGGTGACATGTATATATAGGTCTTGGGGGGTGTAGTGTACCCCCCAGGTAAGCATGGTGCATGTGAATAATGATCTAGCCAATCCCCTGTTGACACCTGTAGATGCCAAATGATGACATAATATTCTCTCACGTGAGGGGGTGATTCGGTTGTAACGGTCTTCCACGTGTCATATGAGCCTCACGCGCACTGTTCCACGCGTCTCCCAAACCACGCGCTGTCATGATGTCACCCTCGGCCTATGAGCCGAGGCCGAGGGCAAAGTTTCTTCCGGCAGTGAGTCTGGCTTGATTATGTCCTCGTACTGTCGTACCCTCGTAGGGTCGGCCGGAGCCTGGTGAGGGGTCGGCCCCTCGTAGGGTCGTCTGGAGCCTGGTGAAGGGTCGGCCCCTCGTAGGGTCGTCTGGAGCCTGGTGAAGGGTCGGCCCCTCGTAGGGTCGTCTGGAGCCTGGTGAAGGCCAGTTGGGGCCTGGTGGGGGTCGGCCCCTCTTAGGGTCGTCAGTTGTGGAGGCGACCCTCCTAGAATATAAACGGGTATATCAATCACCCCCCAGCCCTTAGCCATAGGTGCTGTTGAGATGGCTGAGGGATAGTGTTTTAAATGAGATGCAGGTATGATCAGTTAGGTGAGTGACACCTGGTTAGGTACTCATTGTTGTTCCAGTTTCCAAGGCATGACGGCTGCACACCGCGCTTGGGTCCTTGTACCCTAATGATGCCTTCCTCGTGGGCTGTGTCCTGCCTTGGTCAATGGGCCCACTCATTGCTAAGGTATTTAAGGTATTTTCAAACCCTTTCTCTTCCTTCTTCTTCTTCGCGCCTAAGCATTCTCTCTCTCTAGAATTTTCAGCCTACATCGCCATTTGCAGCCTTCGATTCTTCCAGGCCTAGCAGCGTTCTTATTCTCTCCTCATCAGGTAACCTCTTTCATTCAGTGCTCTCTTTTTCTTTCATTTTCGTTCGTTTTTTAGGCTCGTAGGCAGCCATTTTCCTTAAGTTGTGCCATAACCTTTTCCGGTGTATTTTCCGGTGTCTTCTCCGGTAACTGGCTCTTGGATGTTCTTGAGTGTTCTTGAGTGAAAACCTTTTGAGTTCTTTGTTTAATCCAAAAGTCAAATCTGGTCCACTCCCCACTTGTTTGTAGTTAAATTACCCAAGTCTAGTATAATTTCTTTAAGTGTTGGGTCTTCCCCTTAATGCTTAGGAGGCTTTACAACCTGGTGTCTGAATTCCCGTCCCTGAGAGAGAAACTATTTACCGAGATCAGACGAATAGAGGAAGAGGAAGAGAGGAGACGAGGGGCCGACCCTAATTGGGTACGACCCATTTTTCCCATTCCTCTTGCCACCATTAGACCATCTGAACTCTCTGAGTCTTGTGGGTCGTCGTCTCGTCCGGCCGAGACACCCAACCTAAGTGAGATGGACGAGAGAACCTCCTCTCCAACTGGTGCTGGAACTTCTGGTAGAAGGGACTCTCCTGACCTTAGCCCTCCCCGAGAGGCCGAGGGTACGATCCCCTCTGAGGCTGTCCCTGTGACAACCCTATCCCCCAACGCCTTCCAAGTAGCATTTCCTCAGGGTCCTCCTGCAGGTGATGAGGGGGATGAGGACGATGATACAGATGATGAGGTTGATACCTCCCATGCCTCGTCTTTTATCTCCTCTGTCAGGGATAGGGATCTTCTGATATGGAGGCATATTTACGGAGTGCCACCTGGGGTGACTATGAGGGTTCCCTCCGAGGACGAGAGGGTCTTTGAGGGTGAAGAGGGAGAAGTTGCAGTCTACGAGCAAATGTTCAAAGTAGGTGTCAGACTTCCCTTTCACCCTGCCATTATAGATATTCTGTCGGCTCTGGGCGTCTCCCCCTCGCAACTTCCACCCAATTCTTGGAGGACGATTCTGGGGTACATCTCTCTGTGGAAAAACGCTTTCACTGACGAGCCCTCGTCCGACGTGTTCTTGGCCTGCTACAATATCACCTCTTCATCTAAACAGCCCGGATACTATCATCTGGGAGCGAGAAGGTCTGAGAAGAAGCTGCTCCACGTGGCTCAAACTTCCAATCATGATTGGAAAAAAAGGTTCTTCTTCATATCTGGGGCATGGGAGAGCTCCACCGAGGCGTCCCCTTCTGCCGATGCTCCGAGGGTTCCTAACAGATGGTCTAACCCCTCCATGAAAGCTAGGTCAGACCCCGGACTTAGCTTGGAGGAGAGGGATATTGTTGAGTATCTGAGGGGACGAGGGAGAGAGGGTGAGATCCCAAAGTTCGAAGATTTGATGACCCCTCGCTTCCTTAAAGAAGCTGGTCTGAGGGTCGGCCCTCTGACAGAATTATGTGAGTTATACTGAACATTTTCCCATCTTTACTTATTTTTGAAGTGTTCTCTCTTTATCTCTGAACTTTTCTGATTCATCGTATCCTTTTCAGGTCGTCCTGCAGGCGTGTCAGATTATCTCTGGGATATGACTGCTCCAAGCCTTCTTGCTGGTCTGTCAAAGAAGAAGGGGAAGGAGCCTCAGCAAGCTCCTAAGAAGACAAGGGCCTCAGGGCCGACAGTTGTTGAGCCGACAGCTGTTAGTCACAAAAGGAAGGAGCCTGAGGCTCCTGTCGAGCCTCGTCCTGACCCTAAGACGAGGGCCAGGGCCGAGGCCTCTGAAGGAGCAACCTCTTCACCAAGCATGGGGGCCTTCTGGTCTCAAAATCTGTCCCATCTGAGGGCCGACCCCTCATCTCTTATCGCCAACCTGAGGGCAGCAAAGGCCTCTATGTTCTCTGCACCGTCGGCCTCAGACTTCGAGTTCTTGGCGCAGATGCCCCCAGCCAAAGTGTATGACTACGGTCTGCACTCCCTTGCTCAGGTATTGGTCCTGACCTTTAATTTCATTGTGTTTCCTCGGCTCCCCTTGACGCATCTTCATTTTTCTTGCAGTCTGTCTGTGCCTTCACCTCTGCCACCAAGTGGATGGCCGAGAATCAACAGAAATTCCATGAAGCTGAGAGGGCCATCCAACAAGAGGCTGACCTACGGACAGAGCTGGGCACTGCGAGGGCCGAGCTGGAGAGCACAAGGACTGAGCATGCTAGAGTCCTTGATGAGCTGACGAGGCAGCATGATGCCGATATGCAGGCCAAGGACTTGTTGATCAAGGACAAGGACTTGTTGATCAAGGACAAGGATGAGGCCCTGATCAACCTGGAGGCCCGTCATAAGACTGTTCTGGAGGCGGCCATCAAGAAAGCTGAGGCTGACGCTGTGGAGGCATACAAGATTTCAGACGAATTTCAGGGCTTCGGCCTTGAATATCTTGAAAGGGGGATTAGGACGGCCTGCCGGTGGGTAGTCCTCAGATTTGGCGATGTCGTCTCCTCTGTTCGCCCATCATTGGAGGGTGTTCAACTGGACGACCCCCTAATTGCCGAGGCCCTCAATCAGGTGGAGGCCCAAGCCCAGATCGAGGGGGTTGGCACATCTGAAGATGATCCGGTGCTGGTAACTGAGGAGACCATTCCCATTGATGTTGAGGCCCTGCCCTCTGATGTCGTCCCCTAGGGTGGCTGCCTGTAGCCCATACCCTTGTTTTTGTATTTTTGTTCTGTATATTGTAAAACACTTGATGCTTTATATTAATACCATCGTCTCTTCCTTTCACAACTGTCTCCCATATTTAATTCTGTTATGGTTTGTTCCTTGCAAATTTGCTTCTTCGTTGATGATGATGATACTAACCCTTCCCTCGTCTTTTTGAGGACCAATGTGGGGTCGTCCCCTCATCAGGCCTCATTATAGCCGAGGGTTCAAATGATCAAATTAATGATTTTTAAATAAAGTCTACCCTCATCTTTCTTGAGAACAGTGGTGGGGTCGTCCCCTCCACTGGTCCTCAGTATAGCCGAGGGTTCAATGAACCAAATTAATGATTTTTATGTAGTCTACCCTCGTCTTTCTTGAGAACAGTGGTGGGGTCGTCCCCTCCACTGGTCCTCATTATAGCCGAGGGTTCTGATAACCAATTTAATGGTTTTTAAAGTCTTCCCTCGTCTTTCTTGAGGACAGTGGTGGGGTCGTCCCCTCCACTGGTTCCCATTATAGCCGAGGGATCAACTTTCCAATTTAATGGTTTTTAAAGTCTTCCCTCGTCTTTCTTGAGGACAGTGGTGGGGTCGTCCCCTCCACTGGTCCCCATTATAGCCGAGGGATCAACTTTCCAATTTAATGGATTTTAAAGTCTTCCCTCGTCTTTCTTGAGGACAGTGGTGGGGTCGTCCCCTCCACTGGTCCCCATTATAGCCGAGGGATCAACTTTCCAATTTAATGGATTTTGAAGTCTTCCCTCGTCTTTCTTGAGGACAGTGGTGGGGTCGTCCCCTCCACTGGTCTCCATTATAGCCGAGGGATCAACTTTCCAATTTAATGGATTTTAAAGTCTTCCCTCGTCTTTCTTGAGGACAGTGGTGGGGTCGTCCCCTCCACTGGTCCCCATTATAGCCGAGGGATCAACTTTCCAATTTAATGGATTTTGAAGTCTTCCCTCGTCTTTCTTGAGGACAGTGGTGGGGTCGTCCCCTCCACTGGTCCCCATTATAGCCGAGGGATCAACTTTCCAATTTAATGGATTTTGAAGTCTTCCCTCGTCTTTCTTGAGGACAGTGGTGGGGTCGTCCCCTCCACTGGTCCCCATTATAGCCGAGGGATCAACTTTCCAATTTAATGGATTTTGAAGTCTTCCCTCGTCTTTCTTGAGGACTGTGGTGGGGTCGTCCCCTCCACTGGTCCCCATTATAGCCGAGGGATCAACTTTCCAATTTAATGGATTTTGAAGTCTTCCCTCGTCTTTCTTGAGGACTGTGGTGGGGTCGTCCCCTCCACTGGTCCCCATTATAGCCGAGGGATCAACTTTCCAATTTAATGGATTTTGAAGTCTTCCCTCGTCTTTCTTGAGGACAGTGGTGGGGTCGTCCCCTCCACTGGTCCCCATTATAGCCGAGGGATCAACTTTCCAATTTAATGGATTTTGAAGTCTTCCCTCGTCTTTCTTGAGGACTGTGGTGGGGTCGTCCCCTCCACTGGTCCCCATTATAGCCGAGGGATCAACTTTCCAATTTAATGGATTTTGAAGTCTTCCCTCGTCTTTCTTGAGGACTGTGGTGGGGTCGTCCCCTCCACTGGTCCCCATTATAGCCGAGGGATCAACTTTCCAATTTAATGGATTTTGAAGTCTTCCCTCGTCTTTCTTGAGGACTGTGGTGGGGTCGTCCCCTCCACTGGTCCCCATTATAGCCGAGGGATCAACTTTCCAATTTAATGGATTTTGAAGTCTTCCCTCGTCTTTCTTGAGGACTGTGGTGGGGTCGTCCCCTCCACTGGTCCCCATTATAGCCGAGGGATCAACTTTCCAATTTAATGGATTTTGAAGTCTTCCCTCGTCTTTCTTGAGGACTGTGGTGGGGTCGTCCCCTCCACTGGTCCCCATTATAGCCGAGGGATCAACTTTCCAATTTAATGGATTTTGAAGTCTTCCCTCGTCTTTCTTGAGGACAGTGGTGGGGTCGTCCCCTCCACTGGTCCCCATTATAGCCGAGGGATCAACTTATAAAATTAATGATATATATGAAATCTTCCCTCGTCTTTCTTGAGGACTGTGGTGGGGTCGTCCCCTCCACTGATCCTCATTATAGCCGAGGGTTCAACTTCTTTGCATGTATACTAGAACTGATAACCACTGGATGAGGGAAACACTGATACTTCTCATTAATCTTCAATGTGTTCTGTCGAAACAATGCTTATTACAACTATGGCTTATCAAGACCTTACAACACTACTGGTAGTATTTTTTCAAATGATCTGCATTCCAGGGGTTTGAGAAAGGTTCCCCCTCCAGGTTCTCTAGCCTGTAGGTCCCCGGGACAACTTCATCGATGACCCTATATGGGCCATGCCAATTAGGATGGAGCTTGTTGGGTTTCTGCCAGGTCTTTTTAAGAACCAAGTCTCCCACTGCGATAGGCCTCTGTTTCACCCTTTGGTTGTAAAACTTTGCGGTCCTCTGCTGGTAGGAAGCTTGCCTTATCTCAGCATCCTCCCTTCTTTCCTCAATCAGGTCTAGGTCAAGTCTTCTCTCTTCCATATTCCCCTGGGGATCATACATTTGGACCCTATGAGTAGGAAACTCCACTTCGGTGGGGATGACTGCTTCTGATCCATAAGCTAACATGAATGGGGTCTCCCCGGTAGGGGTCCTTACTGTCGTCCTGTATGCCCACAATACTGCATATAACTCCTCGGCCCATCTTCCTTTTGCCTCCTCAAGCCTCTTCTTAATCCCATCTAGGATTGTCCTGTTCGTAACTTCGGTTTGCCCATTGGCCTGAGGTCGGCCTGGGGTGGAGAAAAATTGTTTGATACTTACCCTCTCACAGTACTTCTGTAAAGAGGCATTCTTGAACTGGGTCCCGTTATCCGAGATGAGGGTGTTGGGTAGACCATATCTGCATATCACATTCTTCCAGATGAACTGGAAGGTCTTCTGCTCCGTGATCGTGACCATCGGCTCGGCCTCTACCCATTTTGAAAAGTAGTCAATTGCTACGATGAGGAACCGATAGTTATTGACTGCTCTCGGTAAGGGTCCTATCAGATCAATCCCCCATATTGCGAACGGACATGGGGATGTAATGGAGGTGAGAGGCTGGTGAGGTTGGTGAGGGATGGTAGCAAATCTTTGGCATTTATCACACTTTTTAACATATGCGGCAGCATCTTTCCCCAAGGTCGGCCACCAGTAGCCTTGGGTGATCACCCTCTTTGCCAAGGATCTACCCCCAATATGGCTTGAGCACGACCCTTCATGCACGTCTTGCAAAATGGAAGGGACCTCTGAGGGATGCACACACCTAAGTAAGGGGAGCAGAAACCCCTTTTTGTACAGCGTGTCTCCGATGACAGCGAACTTTGCAGCCCTGTATCTCAGCTTCTTCTTCTCTTGGCTTGCTTCTGGCATCTCTCCCCCTCTAATGTATCTAATCAGGGGGTCCATCCATGAAGGTTCTTGAGAAACATTCATGCAAATGCCAAGTGTTCCCTCGTTGTCTTCGATAGTTGGTCGAAGCAAAATTTCTACCGGGACTGTCCTCCTTATGTCTGTCCTAGTAGCTGAGGCCAACCTTGCAAGGGCGTCAGCACGGCCATTGTCGAGCCTAGGTATCCTTTTGAATTTTATTTCTTTGAAGTTTTTCAGCAATGACCTCACCTGATCAAGATACCTAGCCATCCTCTCGTCTTTGGCCTCATAGGCTCCTAGTATCTGATTCACCACCAGCCTTGAATCACTGTGAACCAAAATTTTGCTGACACTAAGGGATTTGGCCAAGGAGAGGCCAGCTATCAAAGCCTCATACTCAGTCTCATTGTTGGAGGCTTTGAAATTGAACCTCAGGGCGTACTCGACGTCTGTGTCATCGGGTGCTGATAGTATCAGTCCAGCACCACTTCCGCTATCACAGGAGGACCCGTCAACGAAGAGGCTCCACGGAGTCTTTCCTTCAGAAAAATTTCCCTCAGAGAGGGACCCCTGTCTAAAGATGTATCTTCCCTCTTCGTTTTCAGTCACTTTCCTTCTAGCGGTGCTCGTCTCAGCCATTTCTGCGGGTGTGTCTTCTGTATCTTCCTTCCCGAGGGTCTCACCCTCGGCCTCATCTTCTTCCCATGTGAACTCAGCCACGAAGTCTGCCAAGGCTTGCCCCTTAATGGCTGTCTTAGGCTGATACACAATGTCAAATTCCCCCAACTCTATAGCCCAGGTCATTAGCCTTCCTGATTTTTCAGGCTTGTGTAGGACCTGCCTAAGAGGAGAGTCAGTAAGGATGACCATAGTATGGGACTGGAAGTATGGTTTCATCTTCCTTGAGGCATGGATCAAGGCATAGGCCAACTTCTCCATCCTCGGGTATCTCTGCTCTGCCCCCTGGAGTGCCTTGCTGTTGAAATATACGGGCTTCTGTATCCCATCTTCGTCTCTTACGATTGCTGCACTGATAGCGGATTCTGAGACAGCAAGGTACACGTACAGTCGTTCACCCTGCACGGGTCGTGACAGCAGCAAGGGAGACCCTAAGTATGATTTCAGCTGCTTGAAAGCCTCATCACACTCTTCGCTCCATTCAAAGGCTTTCCTGAGGATCTTAAAGAATGGTAGACACCTGTCTGTAGCCCTTGACACAAATCTATTCAAGGCAGCCACTCTCCCTGTGAGCCTCTGAACGTCTTTAATGGACTTGGGGGTCTTCATTTCAATAAGGGCCTTTATCTTTTCAGGATTGGCCTCGATGCCTCTTTGATTGACAATGAACCCCAAGAACTTCCCCGCTCCGACCCCGAAGACACACTTGGCCGGATTGAGCTTCATTTTGTATTTGTCCATTGTATTAAAGGTCCTTTCCAGGTCTGCTACATGATCCTCTGCCTTCAGACTCTTAGTCAGCATGTCATCTACGTAAACCTCCATAGACTTACCAATTTGGTCTTCAAACATTTTGTTTACGAGGCGCTGGTACGTTGCCCCCGCATTTTTTAGGCCAAAGGGCATGACCCTGTAACAGTATGTCCCCTTGTCAGTGATGAAGGCGGTCCTCTCCGAGTCCTCAGGGTTCATGAAAATCTGGTTATACCCTGAGTAGGCATCCATGAAACTCATGAGCTCATGGCCTGCGGTAGCGTCTACCATCTGGTCGATGCGGGGGAGAGGGAAGCTGTCTTTGGGACAATGCTTGTTGAGGTCTGTGAAGTCCACGCACATTCTCCACTTGCCGTTGGCCTTTGGGACGATGACTGCATTGGACAGCCACTCAGGGTAGATGACCTCTCTGATAAATTCAGCGTCTTCTAATTTTTTAACCTCATCCCTGATGACCTCATACTTTTCTCTAGAGTAAATCCTCCTCTTCTGCTTTACCGGCTTCACTCCCTCTACCACATTGAGTTTGTGGCACATGATTTCAGGGTCGATCCCTGGCATATCTACATGACTCCACGCGAAGACGCTTCGCCTTCTCCTCAACAGTTTGATGAGGTCTTCCTTGATACTGGGCTTCAGAGATTTGCCAACTTGGACGGTTTTTCCCGGGTCATCCTCATCGAGGGTGATGGGTTCTACCTCCTCAGCGGCCTCTCCTTTTTTGAGCTTCGTCTCGTCCCTGGGGTCTAGGGTATCAATGTTGTAAGTGGCTGTAGCCCTCTTGTGTGCCTCCCTTTCTTCAGCGGAGTTGTAGTAGCACTCTCTCGCTGTCGTCTGGTCTCCCTGAACTTCCCCCACCCCATAAGGGGTAGGGAACTTAACCATCTGGTGGACCGTGGACGGCACAGCTTCAAACCCCTTGAGGGCCATACGTCCCAGTATGATGTTGTATGCCGAAAACACATGCTCATCCAGCACAAAGAAACTGACCCTCTTAGTGAGCCATCTCGACCACTCGTCCCCCATCCTGACATCAGCCTCATATATTCCTAGGGGGTGAACCTTCTCCCCACTGAACCCAATCAATGGATGATGGTAGGGGACAAGTCTGGCACGACTGAGGCCCAAGGCCTTGAAGCATGGCCAGAACATCACATCTGCGGATGAGCCCCCATCCACCAGGATCCTCGGCACTTCGCACCCGTGCACCCTGGTGGTGATGACGAGAGGGTCATCATGCGGGGCCAATAGGCCCTTGAAGTCCATTCTTGAAAATCCCACAATCAAAGTGTCCATATCAACCTTCTTCCTTTTTTCTGACTTGACCTCTACGGAGGTTGAGTGCACCGTCTTCATCACTGCCTTAGCCTCAGCGACATGGGCCTTCCTGTCGGCGACCTCAGACCCTCCTCCTGCAAGTCCCCCGGAGATCATTCCCACCCCGAGCGAGATCATATTGAGCCTCTTGACAGGGCCGTGGTCGTCTCTCGGCGGGAGGTCAGGGTCGTCCTCATCATCAGAGGGGTCGTCCCCTCTTTTTTGAGGACCTTCTCTGCAGGCATCGACTCGCTTCTTTCTGGGGTCGTCCCCTCGGACCCTCTTGAAGTCGTCTTTGTCGACGTACTTTCTGAGCTTCCCTTCCTTCAGCATCTTCTCAATCTCATCTTTCAGAGCAAAGCATTTGTCTGTTACGTGGCCGTGGTCTTGGTGAAATTCACACCACAGGTTCCTATTTCTCTTGCCGGGGGCTGCCCTCAGCTTCTCAGGCCACTTCAGTGTCCGGTCACTCTTTATCTCATTGAGGATCTGTTCACAGCTGACCGTCAGAGGGGTGTACCCCGCGAACTTATCATCCATGGTCCTCTTCTTCCCCTCTTTGTTCTTCTTGGGGTATTTATTCCCACTTGCACCTCCTTTTTCGTCTTCATGTTTTGCGGCCATTGCCTCTTCGGCGTTCATCACCTTCCCTGCTGTTGACAACAGCTCAGCCATCGTCCTCGGAGGGTCTTCGGCAAGCTTCCATAATAGCTTCCCCTTCTGGAGCCCTCCAATCAGGGCTGTCATAGCTATGCTCTCCTCATAGTCTTCCACCTCCAGCTTCTCTTTATTGAATCTGGCTATGTAGTCTCTCAGAGTCTCGTTCTTTCCCTGCTTAACATAGAGCAGGTGTGTGGTCTTCTTCTGTGGCCTCACCCCAAAGCAGAAATTATGGATGAACAGGTCTGCCAACTGCTTAAAGTTTCCAATAGAATTTTTCGGAAGAGACGTGTACCAAACATGCGCAGCCCCTGTCAAGGTACCGGAGAAGGCACGACACCTCATCTCATCTGAGATAGAGTATATGTCTGCCGCCGACTGATACATTTCCACGTGGTGGACAGGGTTGGTGCTCCCATCGTATCTTGGGGTGACCACGGGAGGCTTGAACTTCGATGGCGTGGGGAAGTTGACTATCTTTGCCACAAAGGGTGAGCCCATGGTGTATCCCCTCTGAAGAGGGTCCCGGCTCTTCAGTATGTCGCCAATCTTATCCTCTAACCTCCGGATTGAGTCATTCCAAGGCCTCACAGGGTCGGCCTGGCCGATGTTATCCCCTGCTGCCTCTCGGAGGTGGATGGAGGGCTCCGCCATGGCAGGCCTGTGTCGGCTATTTACTTCCCTTTGGCCGTCATCCCGTCTTTGGGGTCGGCCTTCCGCTTCTTTCCTAGATCTCGCTGCGCTTCTTGATTTGGACAACTTGTCTCGCAGGTCATTCACTGGGCCCAGCCTCTCGAAGGCCGACCCCCTGCTCAGGCGGTCAAAAGCAGAGCCTCTTGGGCGATCATCAGGGTTTGGTCTCCCGCACTTTCCTCTACTGTCCTGGAGGGGTCGTACTGTATTGTTGGAGACCTCATATGGCTCCCAGCATTCTACTGGAGCCTCTTCTTCCTCCAGATCATCATACCTGTCCTCAGGGCAAGGGTTTCCTTGCCTCCCCAGGCGTAAACGCCGGGGGTCAGCAACATCCCTACGCCGCTGAGGGGGTGGCAGGTCTTTATGTGGTGCCTGGGGTGGTCCCCTGGCCTCATGATGTCCTGGAGCTGCTGCCGGAGTAATCATCTCAGGTGAGACCCCTGGTGGTCTCAGTATATTCTGACTTAGAGCTGTAAACTGCTCCTGCATCATCCGCTGGCTGGCTGCCAGAGACTTTAGGGCTGCCGCCACATCAGCCATCTCAGACTGAGGCGGCGGCTGACTGGAACTGGGTCTTCCCCCCTCATCCGGCGGGGGAAGTGGTGGCGGTGGCATCTCAGGTGCCATGTGCTTGAGCTATGAAAAGCTTAACTGAAGAAAATACTGGTTAGCTTGGGAACCTTAGTGGGTCTCTTTCAATGGTGAAACACCTCCTCTCAGGGGGAGTGTTGGTTCACCACCAGAGTGCCCAGTGAGGTCAAGCTGTACAAAGGAAGAGATGTCTTCTCGATTCCCACAGACGGCGCCAAACTGATGATGCTAAGATTTAGCACCACCAGATAAGTGTTAGTGAGCTCAAACAATAGCAGCCATGGCAGCCATAGAGGTGTATGAGTATATAAGTATGTAAGTGTATAGAAGGGGATGAGTATAAGAGGGAATAAGACAATGATGTATAGTGGTTCAGCCAATTTGGCCTACATCCACTGTGAGTGTGTGATCCACTAAGTATGGGCACTAATGGCCTTGGATACAATGCACATAACCCTCTCTTTCTCTCTCTATTGTGTGTGTACAAACAGAGTTTTAGCTAGGGCTACTGTTCATGGATCGATCCCCTGTAGGGTTAGGGGTGACATGTATATATAGGTCTTGGGGGGTGTAGTGTACCCCCCAGGTAAGCATGGTGCATGTGAATAATGATCTAGCCAATCCCCTGTTGACACCTGTAGATGCCAAATGATGACATAATATTCTCTCACGTGAGGGGGTGATTCGGTTGTAACGGTCTTCCACGTGTCATATGAGCCTCACGCGCACTGTTCCACGCGTCTCCCAAACCACGCGCTGTCATGATGTCACCCTCGGCCTATGAGCCGAGGCCGAGGGCAAAGTTTCTTCCGGCAGTGAGTCTGGCTTGATTATGTCCTCGTACTGTCGTACCCTCGTAGGGTCGGCCGGAGCCTGGTGAGGGGTCGGCCCCTCGTAGGGTCGTCTGGAGCCTGGTGAAGGGTCGGCCCCTCGTAGGGTCGTCTGGAGCCTGGTGAAGGGTCGGCCCCTCGTAGGGTCGTCTGGAGCCTGGTGAAGGCCAGTTGGGGCCTGGTGGGGGTCGGCCCCTCTTAGGGTCGTCAGTTGTGGAGGCGACCCTCCTAGAATATAAACGGGTATATCAAGTAGTCCTACCAGTTAGGGAAGAGAACATTTTAAAACTCATTAAGTTTTTGGTGGTTGACATTGACACACCTTACTATGTTATTCTCGGCAGAAGGAGGATTTACGCCATAAGGGAAGTCCCCTCAACCTACTATAGAAACTCAAGTGTATCACAGATCGGGGAATAATAGATATCAGAGGCAATCAAGCTATTGCTCAAAACTGCTACATCACAACCTTTAGACCCAAATAGGAGAAGAGGAAAGAAAAAGAGGTCATTTTCGAGACATCCCAGGATAGAGCCACTCCCTCCAAATAATAACTAAAGCATTGTTAACTAGGGGTGGAGGAGATCAGAATCCACCCCCGTAGATAGAGTTGTGGAGAAGCTGGAAGAGGTAGTTTTTGACAAAAGCTGACCAGAGAGGAAGTTTCTAAGAGGCACTACTTCGTCCGACCAGGATAGGAAGGAGTTAATCATTTTTTTAAAATAAATCCTAGACATTTTTTCATGGGAACCACGCGACATGCCATGGATTGATCCCGAAGTCATTTTCCATCATCTTCACATGGATCCAGCATTTTAGCCGATCATACAAAAGGCTCTTCGTACTGCCCCATAGAAGGCAAAGGTGGTGGAAATAAGGTAGAAAAACTTCTGGAGGTAAGTCCATCAGTGAAGTTCAATTCCCAAAATGGCTCTCAAATCTGGTGGTAGTCTGAAAGAGCATTGGCAGTTGGAGATGATATGTAGACTTCATCAATTCAATAGGGCTTTCCCCAACTGGTCGACGTCATGGCAACCCATGAACGAATGAGTTTTTTGGATGCTTACTCGGGGTACCACCAGATTCCCCTCTTTGGCCCAAACTAGGAAAAAACTTCATTCATCACCCACTGAGCCTGTACTCTTGTAAGGTCATGCCTTTTGGCCTTAAGAACAATGGAGCCACATACCAGAGATTAGTCCCCAGGATGATCAAGCAACAAATGAAAGAGACGATGGGAGTATATGGGGACGATATGCTCGTTAAAAGCAAGCTTAAGGAAAACCACCTCAAGGACCTGGCATTAACTTTTTAAATCCGCAGGCATTTTAAGATGAAGATCAATGCAAACAAGTGTTCATTCAGGGTCTAGTCAGGAAAGTTCCTCAGCTTTCTGGTCAACAAGAGGGGGATCGAAGAAAACCCCGACTAAATAGTAGCAATCAATAATGTTTAGTCGCTAAAGACGTTGCGAGAGATCCAAAAGCTAACTAGGATGCTCATAACTTTGAACCATTTCATCTCTAAGCATCTGAGTATTGCAAATCATTTTTTTCGCTGCTTAAGAAGGAAAAAGGGGACACACTTGGAACGATTAATGTTCAAAATCACTTAAGGAAATCAAATCTTATCTAGGAAAACCTCCTTTATTAGTAATTCCAGACCTCGGGGATCCTTTCTACCTATACCTTGCAGTTTTATGCCACGCTATTAGTTCGACTTTGGTATGCGAAGAAGAGGAAAGATAGTTCCCTATTTACTATGTCAATGAAATTTTATGCATTGCTTATAACTAGAGAATTTGGCTTAATCGTTGGTCATCGCATCCCAAAAATTGAAGCATTACTTTAAGGCCCATTCCATCACAATCATTACATCCTTCCCTCTTAAAGTTGTTCTTCGCAAAGTTAGCCTATCTAGACGTATGTCCAAATGGACAATCGAACTCGGGAGATTTAGTATACACTATTAACTAAGAAAATCAATTAAGGGGCATGTGTTAGCTAACTCTGTAGTGGAATTTAGAAGAATGAGGGGCCCTATAGATTAGCAGCTTGCCAATTAATTAAAAAATCACATGCTGGATCAATCCCAAAAGTGGATATTATATGTGGATGGCTCCTCTAACTCTAAAGGGTTAGGTGTAAGAATTGTTCTCACAAATTCAGAGCATCCCAAGATCAAATAAGGAATTAGAATGGGCTTTGAAGCCTTTAATAGTGCAAACGAGCACGAAACACTTGTGGTTGGATTGAGTAAGGCATACTTACTGGGTAAAACCACCTTCAAGTGTATTTCGATTTAATGTTGGTATCCAACCTGGTCAGTGAAGACTTCAACGCCAAGGACGAAAGGATGTCAGCATACTTATAGGTGGTTCACGAGCTGATATCAAAGTTTGAGGAAGTTCACATTCAACAGTTCCCCCAGGGCCACGACAGTCTTATCGATGCTTTAGCATCCCTATGTTCAGCAGATAATTCCAATATCAGGACGAGAATTATGATGGAGTTCATCACCAATCTGTCATTACAAAAGTGTTGGCCTCCGAGCACATTCTATCCATTAAAAAAGGTCCCTAATTGATGGATTCGATCATTGATTACCTATAGAATGATACGTTACCGATCGAAAAAATTAAGACCATCAAGTTAAGGTCAAGGATGCATGGTTCTACCTTGGACCTGGGGAGATTTTGTACTGAAGATCCTTCATAGGTCCCTACCTTCAACCCATGCATTCAAAAGAAGTCGACCAAGTTATTTCCGAACTTCATGAAAAGATTTGTGGGAGCCACATAGGAGGAAGGACTCTAGCTTTTCAAGCAATAAAAGAAGGCTACCGGTGGCCATAGACATAGAAATACGCTAGTGCTTATGCTCAAAATTTTAAAAAGTGCCAAACGTTCTCCCCTATGCTTAATCAATCATCAAGTGACCTGAAGTCCCTAACTAGTCCATGGTCATTCACATAGTGGGGGTTGTACATTTATAGTCCACTCATAATTGCACCAAGAAATCATAAGTACTTATTGACCGGTATGAAATATTTCAAAAAATAGATTGAGGCTGAATCGTAGGCGAATAATCCAAGATAGTGATATGATTAGATTCATCTGGAGGAATATCATAACTCACGTTGGGGTACCCAAGACAATCATAACGGAAGTCGGCACACAGTTTAAAAGTGGGCCTTTCCAAAGTTTCTGTGATGACCATGGAATTAAACACCATATGAGTTCTGTGGCTTACCCCCAAAGTAGTGGCAATGCAGGGGCTTTCATCAAAACGATACTTGATAGACTGAAAAGGAGGTAGAAAAGAGCAAAAGGAGCTTGGGTGGATGAGCTTCCTCATGTTATCTGGGCGTATCACACTATGCCGAGGAGACCTAGTGGGGAAACGTTCTTCGCTTCAACTTATGGAATGGAAGTTGTGATCCCCCTGGAGGCTGGTCTACCGTCCATGAGGACAAAGATTGTTGAACAAGGTTTGATGAATCTATGAGCGCTAAACTTGACTATTGATGGCAATTTAACCCGATCCGTATGAGCCCCGACTCGATCCGACCCTAATAGGGTGGGTTTTAAAACCCGATTAATGAATTAGGAGGGGTAAGTGTTTTTAAAAAATTTATTTATTAAATGGGGCTGGTTAGGAGTTAACTCAAATAAAGTCGCCCCTACCCGCCTCGCCCCATCCCATTTAACATATGCCTACATAGATACCATTTATATGTATATTAATTACAAGTATACCATACATATATACATAGAAATAAAAACCATAAAACTAAATAAAATCCTCATCTCACAAGTATCCCATACATACATATATATATATATATATATATATATATATATATACACACACACACACACACACACACACACACACACACACACACTTGAAAAACCCTAAAACTAAAGAAACCCCTCATCTCAATCACTCCTTTCTCTCATTAGTCGCTCCTACCAAACCCCTCATCTCACTCACTTCCCTTATCTCATAATCTCAGTTCGGTAATGCTCCTCCTAACTCATTTATAGATAAACAGAGCTCAATTCTATTTTTTACCAATGATAAATAGAGCTCATTTACGGAGCTGCTAATAATTGTTAAATGCTTCAATAAGTTACTTTTTACATGTTAGAAATGGAAGACAAAATTTGTTCCAGGTAAGAGCGGTTGTTAGAAATACCTGGTAGTAATACTTTCTACCCGTTAGAAATACATGTTGGCTATTAGAAATTTAAGAAAACTTCCAAACATATTACATATGGATACCTGTTAGAAATTTAAAATGTATATGGATAAAAAATTTAAATGCATACCTATTAGAAATGCGTCAGTTTGTTTAAAAAAAATGCACCAGTTCTATCTCTGTTAGAAAAAAATGAAGTTTTAAAAAAATCAGTTCATTTTTTTTTTTTACTTTTTTAGATTTTGATGAGTTGATATGAGGATATTGTTGAAGTTCATGGAGAGTCACTTGATTAAAATTTTCTATTGCGTTACTTAAAATTCAATCCTATCTATTTTTATGTTGCGTGAACCTTGAATTTAAGATTGTTGAGATATTTATGTTGTGGAACTTTTCATTTTGGATATTGCATAATTTTTAGAGATATTTTGATATAATGTTAAAATATTTAGGTGATGCTTAAAATTTAATGTTGAAATTTATATGTGATGATGAAATTTTAGTGTTGACATTTATCGGAATGCTAAATTTTTTATGTGTTAATTAAATATCTAGATGGTGTTTTTTAGTATTCTAGAATACAACAAAGGGGTCAATCTGGAAATTCCAAGTCGAGGATTATGCCCTCAGAAAAGTTCTCACAGCGTCAACAGGATTTCAGATGGAAAGTTAGGGCCCAATTAGTAGGGACCATTCAAAGTAATCAGAGATGATCTACAAGAAGCCTATCACTTGGAAAACTTGGAGGGCATATAGATACCCAGATCCTGGAATGCGGCTATCCTCAAGAAACTTAACTTTTAATTTTATTTTCAACATGTTTAGTTTTTGCAAATCTTCATTCCAATACTTATGATGCTCGCAGTTTGATTTAAAGTCATTAATAAAGATCCAACTGATTCGATCAGTTACTCAGCTTTTTAATTACTTTGCATTGTTCCAAAATGCCAGGCTCACATTTTGCATTAATGATCAAGTGTCGATCAGAGTTACCTTAGCCTAATTACACTTACAAATTTGTTAACTAAAATTAAACCTAAGGCCTTTAGGTATTCATAAAAAAAAAGACTTCATGAATTGATGAGGTAAGAATAAGCCCTAAGGGGTTCCCTAGGCACTAAATGAACCCGACTTGGTGAGATAAAATCATGACTAGATGCATTTTTATCACAATTTATTCTAGGCCTAAGGTAGTGTGACGACATAACCTAAAAGGTAAGATAAGATAATAAAACACATGCTCGGCATAAAGGAATGGAAAAATGTGAAGATTAGAATTGAATAATCTTATTTTAACATACAGTTAGAAGTTAACAAAATATCATTTACTATAAAGTTCAAACACACAAAAAATGAACTGGCTATAGTCGGGTGGAAAGAAAATTCACACTCTCTTTTCATTGGCTATCATTTGGGCCTGGTCAAGATTTGTCTCACTATCATGGGAAGTCCGATAGCTCCTGGAGAGATGAAGAGGAACAACATCTAGAGGGACCCACTTCTCTTCATTGTTAAAGGGAGGATGCCTGTATGTCGGGCAATCAACTTAGTACATATACCAAAGTTGAGAGTCCTTTGGAACTTTTAAAAACCTCAAGGAATTTATTCAACCATGTTTGTAGGACACACTCTTAGCCTCCCTCAATCTGATAGGAGCATCCGCCCAACTTTTATCATAAACCGTCGAACACACTGCTCGAGGATGAATCATGAATAAGGAGAAAAATTTGGTCACATCACGGCTAAGTCCCATAACCATAACATGAGTTATTCGACTACTTTCCTTAGCATATGAAAGATTCTTCTTGAGCTCATTGTTCTCGAACTGAATACTGGCACCAACTTCCCCAATGTCTTTTACCCTAGCGAGCTGAGCCTTTAAGTTGTTCACTTCTTCTTGCATAAGGGTGACCATGTCCTCTAGGTCATTCATATTGTTCTTTATCTTAGTCACCAAGGTTAAATGGATCATATAGGCACTAGTGATCTTCTTGTGAGCCTTGCAGACATACACAAATGTTCGGCAAGTCTGAGCACTACCATATGGACTAAGAAGGACATCCAAGTTTCCAGCAAAGGAAGGAACATCCTCGACAATATACTACAAAAAGTATAAACCAACAAAAAATATAAAAATTATTTTCGATAACATTGCGGTGAACAAAGAGAGTTTTTTCATTAATAATGTCAAAATAGACAAAGCCCTTTCAAACACAGAGGGAAAAAAGTCCAAGAACATGAAGGAAAAATAGTCATATACTAAGTGCCCTTGTGCTTCACTTGCTCCTCATTCTCCTTGGCCTTACCCTTGTACGAATCATCCCTACTTTGATTGGATAGGGCATTAGTGGTAGCTTTCTCCTTAACTCTCGATGGAGAGCTTTGCTTGTACCCGCAAAAAAGTTTGGATTCAACCAGGATGTTTGTCCTCACCAATATTTCATCTTGGCCTTTCTTGAAGATTGATTTTTGGATGTACGCTAACTAGCGTTTGGCATCCTCAAAGGGTTCGGTATATCCTTTTTCATAGGTCACCTCATTGACCAAGGAAAAGTTCTCACCTTCCTTTATTAACCGAACCTGCTCGACCTTCAGTTGATTATTCTCAACCTTCAACTAATCATTCCCAGTCTTCAAAGCACCCATGTCAGCACTGATGGACTTCTTCTCCTCCTCATAGGCCTTCTTGGAAGATTCTAAAGATCCCTGTAACTTTTTAATAGGCTCATTAAGCTCATCATTGATTTTGGACTGGTCCAAACGACCATCCAAAATTGAAATAAAATCTTCCACAAACTACAAACAAATAAAAAAGGGAGATATTAGTCAAAAAAAGATAGTCATCCATCTCAAAGAAAAACAAAAAAGAATAGGATGAATTATTGACTTACTAGTGACAATGTTTAAGGAGCATGGGATTTAAGTTGCTCATTGGAAAACTACTTGACTTGCTGGCGATCAATCGCGAGAACAACTCCCCTTAAAAGACCATAATCCAAGGAAGGATTCATGGACACACATGTCGCCTGTGAAGACCTTACATGTGGAGGAAAATCACCCTTTTTGGAGGGTTGAGGGGACATAGGGGCCTTATCTTTCCTGTTCTTTTCTCAGATGACCAAGTCTGAGTCAGTGACCTTGGGGACTTTTTGTTCAGTCCTATTCAAGGACTTGGTCTTGGGAGAGTATGGACACAATGTCCAGGGATTTAAAGGAGGAAGCGACATATTCTTCCTCATCTGGAAGAGAGAGATTAGGGATGAAATCTACTGGGTGAGCAGCGAAGCTGCCAATAGAATTTTTGTACTCAAGAAAAAAGGAGGCCAAGCGAGGATGATCACCACCAACTAGGAGATCCCTCAACTTACAGACCTTCAATAGTTCAACTCTGTTGACGTGAGCATGGGAGGGCTCCTTCTTCTTCAATCGAGTTGTTTAAACAAAGAAAAAAATTCACCAGTCAACATATTCAGAAAGGGAGCTCATAAAAATGCGTAAAAGAAAAAGAGTTAACATATATGGCTCCCCATTTTGGGCACTGAAACCCAGAGCACTGTTCACCCTCAGGGAAATAAGGATGTTTCCAATTGCGGGCAATGAAATCCTGATCCCAATTTTCCTTGTTAGAATCAGGAAGGTTCATTATGAGAACCCTGTCGGCCTTCCTTGCCTTCAGGTGTAAATCATCATCAGTGGTGTGGGAACAAGAGTAACAATACTTGATTTCTAGGATACCCAGGTTGGTCCCATGTAATTCATTGATCCTATGGACCCCATTGATAATGTGTTAGGTATTAGGGGTAAATTGAAATGGGAAAAACTCAAAATATTTTAAGAATTCTAAGAAAAATTAATTTGGGGGGAAAGTTAACCCTCTTGAACCATAACAAGCTTGTGGATCTAGTGGCCTCCATCAACCAGAATAGGGATTATGGTCATTGGGAAGCACTCAATAGTGACTCGGGAAGGAACACAATATGTTTTTCTAAATCCATCTAAGTTATTTTCATGAAGAATATGCATCATTTTATACATAAATGGAGGAATAACAAAAATGAACAACGAGAAAGAACTATGAAGATGGAGAAACAAGAAGAGAAAAAAGAAGAAAGATAACTTATCGTGTAACCAAATGAAAACGAGATATTCAAAGGTATTTTAGAGAAGAAGAGAGCGGAGCTGAATGACATTTGAACTGTTTACAAACAATCATAAGGATCAAATCTTAAGACTGATTTTGTCGGTTCAAATTTTCATTAATGACCAGCGTACCCCTGACGATTTTAATTAATCGCAAACGTGCCCGAGCATGGAATCTTAAGACTACTTGGTTCAACATTTGGGCCTATAAAGGAGTTAAAATTATTCAACCCAACTTTGGCCCAATTTTGACAAAGAATTTTAGGGGAAATTGTAGGGCCCAAACCATAAAGGTCCAATTTTTAGCAACCTAAGAAGGACTAACACGCTGCCCCTATCAAGTTTAATGTCGTATGGATAATTACTAATGCTTATCACATGGATAATTACTAATGCTTATCACATGGATAATTACAAATGCTTATCACGTGAATATTCACAGGCTTAAATGGCTACCTACATTCTCGAATGAGATAAATAGAAATCACCACACGAGCCAATAAATAGCTAGGAGAGTTCCTTGTACAACTCACTTAGTTTTTGCATTTATAAATACAACTCTCACCCTGGGGCAAAGGGTAATGTAATTTCTAACCTCTGAGAAATTAATAAAGAGCTAAGAACCCTCTTCGTGGATGTCGGCAGTTTTCAAACTACGTAAATTTTGTGTTATGACCATTTACTTTATTCCTTTATTGCCTTTGATTTCTAGAATTATTTAATTGTGAATTCTTTTACTTATAAGAATAAACTTATATTAATTGTTCCTCGAATGTATCTCATAATATGCTTTATATCATTCTAATGTCTTTGAGTTGGGTATGAAATAAACCTTGCTAATAAATTGACTAAAAATGAAATATCAGATCTAATATATTGTGCCATATGTAAAAGGGAACTAATAATAGTTGTAAGGACACAAATTTCAAATTGAGTCCTTTGTATTTTTGGCTCAATTCTGGACAAAAACGTTTGAGTCATAGGATAGAGTTCTTGACCATCCTTCAAGCCTATGACATACTAAAGTTGAAGACGTAGCGGCCAAGAGTATAAAGCTTCATCAAATGCCGAGTTTGTTGTGACTCGTTTCTACGTTAACAACATTTGTTTTGTTTACTCCTAAGGTATGAATGTATTACATATTTATATAGGAGCTTAGAACATTTAGTATTGGGTGTAAGTTTTGTTTAAACTGTTGTTGTTTTTCAGAAAGTTACTTTAAAACTTTAAAATAAAGTTTCTAGGCTAAAAATTGAAATTTAAACATTCTGGAAGTTCGTTCAAAATTTTCTTTCGAACGAGTTTGTCGTTCGAACGAGAAGTTCGTTCGAACAAGTTTGCCAACAAGATTTTCCCATTGGCCACTGGAACTTCGTTAGAAGGGTCGTTCGAATGAGACTTCATTTGAACAAAAATATCGTTCGAACGAGATTTCAGGCAGGAAATTTCTTTGGCAGTTTTGAGCAGTTTTTCCCATGTTTTCACTCACCTTTACCCACTAACTTTTGAACAGACTTAAGAGGTGCAGGAACCAACTTTTTCAACTTAACTTTTTCATATTATCCCATCTCCTAGAGAGAGTTTTGAGAGTTCAATTTTTCAAGAAAAAATTCTTGTTTTGAGTGTCTATTTTTCAAGAAAAAATTCATTAAACACTCTTGTTTTCACTCATATTGTTTATTTCAAGTTTCAATATATATATATATATATCATTGCTTGGAGTGTTTGGAACCAGATTTTACTCTACCGTTTGAAGAGTTCATTTGGGTTTCCTTCTACATCCTAGAAAGAAGAAGTTCGGGTTTTTCTGCGGCATTCTCACATGGTGAAAGGCACCATGTGTGGTTGACGGTGGTTCCTACCACCTCATTGGTGGTTTCCAAGGTTCCGGTGGAGTCCGAGACTATTGGCTAGGCCGTGATATTTACAAGAAGACGCATCGGGGCATGAAGGAGTCGAGTCGAGTGTTGTAAGTCATATTGCTTGTAATTGTAATTTCGTACTTAGTGAACTTAAGGCTAGGGCCGTCCGAGATTTTTTCCCGTTGTGGGTTTTTTCTTGTACATCGCGGCATAGTGGTTTGTTTATTTTATCTTTTGTAAAATTCACTTAGAACGCATGCTTAGGTAAAAAGATAAAATTTGGTTTAAATCCCTACTTGTTTAATTTGGTGCAAAATTAATTTGGGTATATTTTAATTTAATTCAAGTCATTAATTTTATTGGATAAAATTTGATTTAGCCTATTATGGTAATAATGAAAATATGACTTGGGCAAAATTCTAGGACTTGGGCTAAAATTGGTTTAAGTGAAAAATTCATTTGTTAATTAATTCAATTTCACTTTAAGTTGAGTTTTAACTTTAATTTGGAAAGAAATTAAATCTAGTTAATTTGTTTAATTGAACCATCTCGCTTCCGCATATTTAAAAGGAAATTAAAATTATCTTTTTGAGTAAAATCTTAAAAACTGGGGGCCTCACATTCCAACAAGTGGTATCATAGCATTGATTTAGAAAAACTCACGTTTTCAATAGTGAGATATGGTACATCGAGGTCAAGAATTATTTCACCGTCTTCTTTCCAACGAAATGGATCCTTTTTAGGGTTAACTGACAAAATAACCATTGGAGAACTCAATTAATGGCATTTATCCATATTAATGCACTTTAGGACTTTTTGAGTATAATTTGTTTTATGGATAAGGACTCCACGTGAGCTATTCCGTGACAATATTTTGCTTATTCGAGATCTGTCATCTCAAATTCTTTCTTTAAATATTCAGAAGATTTTTTAAGCTATTCTGGAGTACCAATTAGATTTATATCATCAACATATACTGCAATGATAACAAATCCAGATTTAGTTTTCTCAATGAATACACAAGGATATATAGTATTGTTAATACACTCTTCTTTCACCAAGTACTCACATAGGCGGTTATACCACATTAGGGTTTCATAACCGTTTTTGAATGAACTATCAGTGTCTGTATCCATATCCTTCTGGATAGTAAAAACAACTATCCACATCCTTATCCTCTCGGATTCCCTAGATTCAGATAATATCTGTATTCGTTTATATTATTTATCAATTGTAATTATTACTAATTTTGAAATTAACTAAAATTCATATTGAATTCAAATTAGACGATCAAAGTCCAAGAGAATTTTGCTATAATTAAAAAAACAACAATATAAACTCCTAAAAGAATGTTTGAAATAAAGTACTAGCCTTTAATGTTCATATTCACAAGTCATTAGTCCTCTTTTCTGTCGCCAAAATCGATATCTCTAAAAAACACACGTCTCCAACGTCTCGCTATTCAGTATGTGTTGTAACCTTCAAATTTTTTTGGAAAAAAATGAAACATGAAATAAAGGAAATATATTTAGGGAGTGTTGAACCCCAAAAATATAAGTCCAAAAACCCATGAAATTGGTTTGTACACATAAGATTAATATAGAGAATCAAAGAGATGGCTAGGCATACCTAAAAACCAAAAACAAATTGTTTTGGAAGTATACTAGTATATTGAAGTATTAGAAATATAAAAAAACTCAAAGATATATGAAAGACATCTTGACCTTGCATGGCTACAAGTGGTGTATATATTTATCAATTAGTGGTGTAAAATTTTGTTTGCACATACATGGTTCGTAATAATTAATTCAAAACGCTAAAATATTAAGAACTAAAAAATAGAACAATAATATAAACATTAATATTCTTAAACTTAGTGGTTTTACCTTAAAGTGTGCCAACAAGAAAACAAAGAAAAATTTATTAGGGGGCTACACCACTAACAAATTTGTTCTGACCACCAATAACAACAGGAACCAAGGATCAAACAAATTGAAACATTGAGAGAGTAAAAAAGATATGTGATGAATACGAAACAACAATGTGTGTGCGGGGAGAGAGAGAGAGAGAGAGAGAGAGGAGCTTGGATGAGGTAATTCCATTGGTATGTGTAACACCCCGCCCGCCCGGGGAGAGCGAATGAAGCGCTACTACGATAAACTAAATCAAATCCACAAATAACAAGGTATAGAGCATCTAAAAATCCCACAACAATAAAAGAGAACTACAAATCTCAAATCTCTTCAGATAAATACCAAGTCTCTCGAATTAAAACAACTATCTATCTCGATACTAAAATGAATATCCAATGCTCTATACATCAAAATAAATAAATACAAGTCTTCTCATGTACTCTCGAATATTCTTCCCAAAATAATCCAAGCTAAAATCCATCTTCGATAAATTCCAAGCACCCAAAATCCGCGCTAGCCTGCCACTAAAAGAAAGTATGGGGAAGTACACAACACGACAGGAAAGATGCTCAATAAATATTAGCGGTGAATAAAGCGTAACAATACGGATACGAATATTCAAATCAAATGCGAATGTCAATAGCAATTATATCAATATAATTTCTCAACAACACATTGACTGGGTCACCAGGCCTCACCACCGTACCGCGCCTATGCATTTTTGTAGCATATCCGGAAAAAGGAATATTGGCGGGTGCCCAACTTCAGTGCCATATTAAAATCTCATGACAACATGCTCAACACCAAATATAATACCACATGAATCGAAATTAGATTCCAACAAATATTTCCAGATTTCCAAATGACTTTATCAATTCAAATATGAGTCAATAATCACAAGAAAACAACGAGAATAACACTCGCGAGATTAAGGAGCATATTGTGTAAAACCCCATACCTTAAAATTATCACAAAATTCAGCCTCAAAATCTAATCACACCATCACGTTCCTCTCGCGAATATAATCAAATCTTGTTCTAGCCCAAACTCGAGAAAACACCAAATAAGCCTTATAATCTAAGGTTGAAATCTTGAATAGGTTTGGGGCTATGGTTTGTATATGAAAGGGAGTAATTTTGGAGAGGTCTTCTGGTTGAAAAGTTTGAGAAAAAGAGATTTGAAAAGCCAAGCCATGAATTATTTGATATATAAAGGATTAAGAGTTTGATTAAGAAAAGAGTTCTAATCAGATACAAACACTAAAAATTTTATTCCGGACGATCGGACCGTTGGAATTGGATGAAATTTTACAGAGAACTAGCTCAAGACGAGAGGAAGCTGTCAAAAACATTTAAGCTCGATCGAACCTTCAATATTTTTAAATATTGTTTTTTGCTAGACAGTTTTATGTTTTGAGGACTCTTAGAGAGTTTTATGTTTTGAGGACAATTTAATTAAAACCCCATTTTAATTCTGATTTCGAAACCGTTTGAAATTCTTGCCTTTAAAAATAATAACCAACATATTTGAGCAATAAAAATAATTTTATCTCAAAATTTAATTTTCCTCTTAATTTCGAAAATACCCCAAAAATTACGCGGGTTGTTACACTTCCCCACTAACAGTGGAATTTCGCCCTCGAAATTCGCCGAATGCCTAACTCTAAAAAATCAGGCCAACAATCTCCAAAAATAAACTCGTCACCAAAAATAAATTCCTCACATCTAATCTAGATGCGTAACGCAAAACGATTCTCTAAAAATTTCTATCTCCAAAATCGCGCCACAAAAACGTAACAGACCCAAAACCCAAGACTCGAGGGTTGTCGTATACCTAAGCTCTGATACCATTCTGCAACACCCCGCCCGCCCGGGGAGAGCGAACGAAGCGCTACTATGATAAAGTAAATCAAATCCACAAATAACAAGGTATAGAGCATCTAAAAATCCCACAATAATAAAAGAGAACTACAAATCTCAAATCTCTTCAAATAAATACCAAGTCTCTCGAATTAAAACAACTATCTATCTCGATACTAAAATGAATATCCAATGCTCTATACATCAAAATAAATAAATACAAGTCTTCTCATGTACTCTCGAATATTCTTCCCAAAATAATCCAAGCTAAAATCCATCTTCGATAAATTCCAAGCGCCCAAAATCCGCGCTAGCCTGCCACTAAAAGAAAGTGTGGGGAAGTACACAATACGACAGGAAAGATGCTCAATAAATATTAGCGGTGAATAAAGCGTAACAATACGAATAAGAATATTCAAATCAAATGCGAATGTCAATAGGAATTATATAAATATAATTTCTCAACAACACATTGACCAGGTCACCAGGCCTCACCACCGTACTGCGCCTATGCATTTTTCTAGCAAATCCGAAAAAAGGAATATTGGCGGGTGCCCAACTTCAGTGCCATATTAAAATCTCATGACAACATGCTCAACACCAAATATAATACCACATGAATCGAAATTAGATTCCAACAAATATTTCCAGATTTCCAAATGACTTTATCAATTCAAATATGAGTCAATAATCACAAGAAAACAACGAGAATAACACTCGCGAGATTAAGGAGCATATTGTGTAAAACCCCATACCTTAAAATTATCACAAAATTCAAACTCAAAATCTAATCACACCATCACGTTCCTCTCGCGAAAATAATCAAATCTTGTTCTAGCCCAAACTCGAGAAAACACCAAATAAGCCTTCTAATCTAAGGTTGAAATCTTGAATAAGTTTGGGGCTATGGTTTGTATATGAAAGGGAGTAATTTTGGAGAGGTCTTCTGGTTGAAAAGTTTGAGAAAAAGAGATTTGAAATGCCAAGCCATGAATTAGTTGATATATAAAGGATTAAGAGTTTGATTAAGAAAAGAGTTCTAATCAGATACAAACACTAAAAGTTTTATTTAGGACGATCGGACTGTTGGAATTGGATGAAATTTTACAGAGAACTAGCTCAAGACGAGAGGAAGGTGTCAAAAACATTTCAGCTCGATCGGACCTTCAATATTTTCAAATATTGTTTTTTGCTAGACAGTTTTATGTTTTGAGGACTCTTAGAGAGTTTTATGTTTTGAGGACAATTCAATTAAAATTCAATTTAAATTCCGATTTCGAGACCGTTTGAAATTCTCGCCTTTAAAAATAATAACCAACATATTTGAGCAATAAAAATAATTTTATCTCAAAATTTAATTTTCCTCTTAATTTCGAAAATACCCCAAAAATTACGTGGGTTGTTACAGTATGCATATATGAAGACGAGCAAGTGTTGGTACACGGGAGAACATGGTGGGGCGAGTGGTTTTGAGAAAAATGATTGGTAGCCCTATGTTATCATTTTTTAGTGTTTAATTAATAATTTAAAATTTGATTCTATACTTTTGCAAAAAAAAAAAAAAGATGCGTCGTAATATTTCTTTTGTGATAAAAATGAGGGAAATTAAAGCAGGAAAATTCCCATCAATATAGATATGCTACTACCACATCCGTTAGATGTATGTCGAGTCTTTCTGAGACTACCAGGCTAATTAATTGCGTCCAATACTCATGAGTAGTTTTCTTAATAATTAATAACATGTCTCTCCAAGAAACCTTGTACAACAAGTCGGGCTTCATATCGAACAACCTAATCTTTTTTATTACCGGGGCCGACTTTGGGCCTAGGCTGGGTAGACGACCACCTAGGCCCTGAGAAAAAAAAACAAGTATGTATTAGAGAAAATAATGATAAAACATTTAATATTTTTACATCTAAAAAAATCAAATTTAAGGGTCCCTCAAAAATATAATTTTCATGTTTTAAATAATTTACTAATAAAAAAGGTCAGAAATATATAAAATACAAACTAATTAAAAATTCAACCCAACCTACCCAATCCAACTCCCACCCACACCCACTTACCCCCAATTAATACCATATGTATTTTCTTTTTCATTAGATTTACATTTACTCTATCTCTAACTTTCTTTACTCTTTCTCTTCTCTAACTTTCTCTCAACTCTTTCCGTTCTCTTCTTCTTCCATAAATCAAATACATTTACATACCCACCACCATCATCACCACCACGACAACCCATTTTCGAACTTACCTCCCACAACCCTACCATCCACCCATTTTCAAACTTATCCCCCCACCCCACCCATTCACCCATTTTCAAAAAACTAGCCCCCTCTCATTTATCAACTTCCCCATTTTTTGCCCAAACGCCAAACATGAAGGGTTTGCAAACCTTTATTTCAAAATATTCCCAACACCTAGGGTTTAAAATTCTTTTTTTTTGGTTAAAATCCCTCAAAAGAAAATCTAGGGCTTTTATTTGAGGAAGAAATTAAAGAGTTTGAGGTTGGGTAAGTAAATCTAGGCTTTTTTTAATGTTTTAGTTATTCTTCTTGTTAATAACTTTTTTGTTGTGTGTTTGTAGTTTCCACCAATTTGCCACTATAACAACTTAAAAAATTAATCTCTTAATCAAGTGAAGGTTGATTCAACACAAAAGGTGTTATCGTTCCTCAATGGCATTTTTTTCACAATATTATTGTGTTTTGTTTCTTGATTAAATATTATTGTGCTTGTTTGGTTGTCGTGTGATTAATAGTAGTTTATCAACTAGAAATATTCTTCCATTTATGAAAAAATAAAAAGACAAAAGCAAATTGAAGAAGAAATACAAAAATTAGCAAGTTCACTAAATAAATATTTTAATAATAGAAAATAAAAATATGATAAATGTAGAAAATGAAAATGTGAAAAATATAGTAAATGTTGTAGAAAATGAAAATGTGGAAAATATAATAAATGATGTGGATAATGTTATTAAAAATTGAGATGTGGAAATAATAGATAATGATGATATTTATGATCCAACTAATTGAAGACGCATATTAAAGTGAATTATTGCGGTAGTACAAGCTCTTTCAATAAAAAAAATATAGCTTTTTGTGGCACTAATAAAAAAATTACCAAGAAGAAAAATGAGAATTTTCTAACTTTCATAGAAAGAATTGCTACATTTGACCCTTTAATGAAAGAACATATACGCCATATTATAGATAAATAAACTTATTTTCACTATTTAGGTCACAACATTCAAAATACATTAATAGTTTTATTAGCAAATGAGATAAAAAAAAGTAATGATTAAAACAATTAAAGAGTTAAAATACTTTTCAATTATTTTTTATTGTACTCAGGATATTAGTAAAGAAGAATAAATGTCTATCATTTTACGTTGTGATGATACTTCCAAAAGTCCAATAAAGATGAAAAAAAATTATATAGGAATTTTAAAGGAATTTTTAATGTACTTATAAAAATTTTAATCAATAAAGGTCTTGATATTAATGATTTGAGAGGACAAGGATATAAGAATGATACAAATATGAAAGAAAAACACAAGGTGCACAACATAGGATACTAGAGTTAATTTGGGGGAAATTTATACACCATGTGATTGTCATAGTCTTAATCTTTCTATTGTTGACATTGTAGATCATTTACACAACCTGAGAAACTTTTAGGTGAAGTACATAATGTGAATAACGTATTTGCATCTTCTACGAAATGGTGGCAAACTATGAAAGAACACATTAAAAATGAAAAAGGTCTAACACTAAAACCATTATCTTAAACCCGTTGAAAAAGTCACGTTGAGAGTGTCAAATCAATTAGATTTCAAATGCCACAAATTAAAGAAGCATTAATATATTTAGGTAATACATCGGGTTGTGAGGCATACATAAAAATTATAATTAGAGGCTTATTGGAAGATGCTTTTGCAAGTTTTGAATTTTGTTTTGGTATTGTTATTTGGTATAATATAATGAATGTGGTTAATAGAGTTAGTGAACTTTTACAAACATATGACATGGATATTGATTTTGCGTTGAATATATTTGAAGGACTTATTCTTATTTTGAAAACGAAAGTAAGAATGGATATGAATCCGCTATAAATATTGCTAATGATATGGAAGTTGAACCTGCATTTCATAAAAAATGTGATGTTTTTAGGGAAAAATATTTTGACGAGGATTCTAGTAACGACATACGACAAATACCGGAGGAATCATTCCAAGTTAATTATTTTTACATGTAATAGATCAAGCACTTATTCACATAAAACTAGATTTGAACATTATAAAAAATATGAGGAAATTTTTGAATTTTTGTAAAATTTGCACAAATGGGAAACCTTAATGATGATAGGTTAAATAGTTCTTGTAATAATCTTGAATTTTGTTTAACATGTGATAATAGTTGTGATATTGATGGACATCAATTGTTTTGTGAATTGAAAATTTTGAAAAAGTCTTTTCCAAACGAAACAATAAAATCAACTGTTATTAGATTATATCAAAAGAATGAACTATATTTTTGTAAGTGCTCGGATTGCCTATAGAATAATTTTAACAATACCCGTTATGGTTGCCTCAGCCGAAAGAAGTTTTTCAAAATTAAAATTGATAAAAAAAACTACCTTCATTCTACCATAACTCGAGAGAGATTAAATCGATTGGCTACATTATTAATAGGAAAATATTTGTTATATGATCTTTATTTTGATGAATTAATTAATAATTTGTATAAAAAATACAAGAAAATACACTTACTTTGATAATTATTTTTAAAAAATTATGACATAAAGGGCCCCAATTTTATATTCATCTAGGGCCCTCAAAATCTCAGAGTTAGCCCCATCATTAGGTTTTCTTGCAAACACCCATTTGGAACCTAGAGAGTTTACGTTTTTACGTGTCTGGACTACAGGTCCAAAGACCTCTCGTCTTGAAAGTGAATCGAATTATTCTTGAATTACTTCTTTTCATTTTGTCCAATTATATCTTTTTCAACATTCGTAAAGAGAATGAGATTCAGTGTCTTTATTTTCCATGATTTCAATAGCTACTGTAAAGAAAAATATATCATCGATGATCATATCTTTAAGACTACATAATTTTCTAGTTCAATCATAATTTATAGAAATTTCTTTATTAGGTACCTCTACCTATTCAGTGACTTTACCTTTCTAGGGGTATGTGTCTTTTCAAGGTCATGTTTTTTTTTTTGAAGTTTGTAACAACCCAAAAAATTAGCTACTTTGATTAAAACTAAACTAAAATCCGCGATAAAGTAAACAGAGCATCTAGATTGCACCAATAAATTAAAGTGAGTCACCCAATATAAGAAAATAAATTAATTACACCAAATTCTAGTGTCTCTGAATAATTGCTCATCTCCAAATAATTACACTATTTTTGCTATTAAAAAAAAGCTCCATAAAAATACACTTTTGTTTTGCCAATAATAATTTGTATCTCACGTGTTACCCAAGTATCTTCATTATCCATATCGTCTCAAATCCATTCTTATCTACCACTAAAAAACGACGGGGAAGTACACAGTATGACAAGAATAAATGCTCAATAAGATAACGGTAAACAAAAATACAGCAATACGAAAACCGTATATGAGTCCAATGCAAAACTCAAGCATTGTACCAATTTATTTCTCAATAACACATAAATGGATCACCGGGTCTCACCTCACCTCATCTAGACATCTCAAAGACTTATTTCGAATATTGAACTTTTGGCGGGTGTCCATTCTCAATGTCATATAAAAAATTTATGCCACTTGTCTAAATCACGAAATACATAATATTAAACAGAACAAGGCGTGGGATTTCAATAAATATCACAACATATTCAAATTGAGTTCAAAATAATGATGAACAAACGGATTACTCTCGAGAGATTTAAAGGAGCATATCGTGTAAATTTCATACCTAAAATATCAACTTTGTTAACCATGATCATATAAACTTTTCTACTCAATGCTAAGTGTAAGGGGTGATGGTCCCCAAAATATCCCAAATTTTAAATTCTAAACAAATTTTTAATTTATTTCAAAATTAAAGTGAAATTAAATTAAACAAAAAAAATAATTAAATTTCCTGTTAAATAAAGTTAATTCAAGTAAAGTTCTAAAGATGTTAAACAAACCAAGCATGAATATTTTCCAATTAAATTTCGTGACTTGAATTAAATTAAAATTTCCAAATATAATTAGCACCAAAATTACACTAAAGTTTGTGATTAAACCGATTTTTATCTTGTTACCCCTAATCATGCATCTACGTGATAATTTGCAAGATAAAAATAAACATACCACAACATCGCGATGTTCGAGGAAAACCTACAACGGGAAAAAACTCGGACAACCCAATAATAAATCTACTAGGCATGGTTTTAATAAAGAAAAACAAAAGACTTACTTCCTCGACTCGACTCCCTCTCATGCCTTGATGTTTCGTCTTCTTCCACCTCTGCCTAGTTGATAACTCCGGAATCCGTCGTAGTCTCGGAATCCACCGATGGGGAAAATCAACCGTCAAAACATACGAAGGCCTTTCCAATATTTGCACACCACAAATTTTCATAATAATGGACTCCTCCATAGGAAACTTTATCTTTTGGGGATGAGAAAACTACCTGCTGTCAACAATGGTGATCTTAAAGAAAAAATATATTTAAGACTTTGATAAAAAGAAACAATGGGTGTAAAAACTTAGTTTTGTTCTAAAGATTAAATCATTTGATTAACAAACACAAATGAGACTTTTTTAAAAAGGTTTTTGCTCTCAAGAGAAGGTAGAAAGTATGGAAAAGTCTTACTAAAAATGTTGTTCCTGCACATATTAAATCAGGTAAAAAGTTAGTGGGGAAGTGGACGATTTAAAAAGAAAACTGACGAAACTGTGCAAAAAACGCCAAGTTGTTCGAACGAGTTTTGAATGTTGTTTGAACGACACGGTTTGAACGAGTTTACTCACAAGATTGCTAACGAAAATGCAGTGAAAAATTTCGTTAGATATGTCGTTCGAACAAAACTTTTATTGAGAAAACAGAGTTGGAAATCTCATTCGAACAACCTGAAAATGTCGTTCAAACGAGATCGTTCAAACAACCTTCAAACGAAAAAACAAAAAAAATATTTTTCTTAAAAAATAATTAAAAACATTTTCAACATAAATTTCATTAAAAATATAACACCCGAAATTAATTCAGAGTCCCTATATATATATATATATATATATATATTAATGCATTCATACCTTTAGAGACCTTGGAAATAATGAAATGCTGATGACGTATAAACTTGGAATATAAACCGACAATGATAATATCTTCAAAATCTTAGCTTCTACATCTTCAACTCAATCATCATAGGCTTGAAAGGATATGACAAACTACTATCCTATGACTCAATTAGTTTTTTTTGGAATTAAGACAACACTATAAATAAACTCATTTGGAAATTTGTCGTTACAAATCTCCTCCTTTGGCTATTTCGTGACAAAACCCAAAATAAAAAATCCTATGGATCGCTAAGCTCTTCTAAAAAGACACAAACCCTCCCAAAATAAAAAATTACAAACGCTTGAGTAGACACATGGGATAAAAATGCTTTTCCGCTTTAAAAGGTTGCCACTAAAGATGAAAACGTGCACACTTAAATACACCATCAAACGCATAGGGAATATGATAATATAAAGTGCATAAATAAATTATCCCCCTTTGTCTAACAAGATCTACTTAAGAAAGACTTCTCCCCTAAGTTAGATATCCCCAAATTAAAAGGTTTAGATAGTTTTTCTCCCCCTTTTTGTTCGGGAATAGACAAATATTAAAATCCATATATTAACACATTTCTTCCCAATTAAATCAAATTCTCCCTCTAAATGTAATAAGGCATATGAATAATGGAAAAATAAGTATATCTTGCAATGATGAATAAAGTGACAAGAATAATAAGGCACATGGCATGAGAAGCAACTAATCCAAGACAAATATTAATAAATATCAACTATGATGCGATAGAAAAATGATACCAAATAGAATAAACTAATATAAGCATGAGATATCAATCGCAACAAGATGAATATCTATTTCAACATGAATCATACATGGACTAGATAGCAAGGCAAAGACTGAAAAATAAAAGAAATACCATATATATATACACAAAAGATACCAATAACGCACATATATATAGGTATAAACACCACACACGACACAAAATACATTAAGTCGTCCACACTCATATGACATAAATGTGTCTAAGTAACATGTGGTAAACGAAAATGAATAGGTGTGAACTAGTAACAAAAGAATTAACACCCAATCATGTAAACATGTTCACGAAGTTCTTATTTGAATGCAAAACTGTATCAACTTAGATATAGCCTCATGTGACAATTTAAAGTGAACTCAAGGAATAAACAAGCACAATGCATGCAAGCCTAGAATTTTGATGATTATACAAACCAATAGAGTCATGACAAGATAATCATAACTAGGATACATTGTCATTGTCATTGATCAAACCCGTTGATATATCCATCCAAACTTCCTTAAATATAATAATTCTTTTCCTTTTTTTTGAATGTTCATATCAAACTCAACTACTTTGGCATGGGCTAATCTGAACAATGCAAGATTTTTTAGGCCATATTTCAATGGTGGCTATTCACGCAATTCGTAGCGTTATTCCTTTGATAAACAACTACACCGGATAAATATTTTTCTATTTTTTAGATTCGGGCAACGGTTCTTACATGAATAAATCCTCCATGGTCATAGCAACATGCAGATGACTAAATTGATAGGAGAACATATCACTTAGCTTAAATAATCATATGAAGTTAAAGAACAAATGAGCTCGTTCATGTGTGAATCGAGGCATATAAAAAAAGATTCCATTAAGAAAGTCAAAGTCAAACTACTCCATGCAAGCATGATAAAGAACACTTTAAGGATTGAAAATATTAACCAAAAGTTCTATCCACATGGAAGCGGGGATGATATTGGATTCAAACACAACTATATTCCACATAAAATGTGTAAAACTAAGATACACAAAAATAGAAAATCTTTTTGAGTTTTTCAAAAAATTTCACCAAAAACAAAGATAACCCAAAAGACAAAACAAAAATCTTTTTGTATTTTTTAACTAGGACACAATAAATAAAAAATAATTACAAAAGATACACAAGTCATAATTTTAGCAACACATATATGATGAAAAAAGACTATAAAATGACAAACAAATATACAACTAACGAGAATATATCATGAAGCACAAAAGCTAGTGTATGTAAACAAAACTAACACAGTCAATCTTTAGATTTTACAAGTGAGGAATAATGTGCAAGTAAATAAGAATCATAAACTTTATCACCTAAAGTCTTTAAGTCGGATCTCCTAACCCACATGAGTGAAACACGATGCTCTCGAAATTTGACTAGTGGTAAGGTTTTTTGTCGAAGAATATTTTCTTGTCGACTGAGAATCTGAATAGGATTTCTTCAATCTTGTGATTGGATTCAATCTCCGTATTCTTCCAAGTAATAATGTGACTTCGTTAGAAATGTATCTTCGCAACTGTGAAACATGAAATACGTCATGGAGATTGGATAGTTTGGGAGGTAATTCTCGATGATATGCTATTGGTCCAATATATTCAATGATTTTAAAGGGATAAACATAGGGAGCTGCTAATTTTCCTTATTTTTTAAATCGAACTATCCCCTTTCTTGAAGATACTCGTAAGAACACTTAATTATTTACTTGGAATTCTAGGGGATTTCGGTGAGTGTTAGTGTAACTCTTTTATCGACTCTGGGATGAATGTAACATTTCTCAAATAAGGTATATTTTTTCTTTGGTTTCAATAATGATCTCGGGTCCAAATGTGTGATTTTCCCCTAATTCATTCCTGTATAAGGGGAAACGGTAGGGTCATCCATTGAGGGCTTCATTGAGAGTGGTCTCAATGCTGATCTGATAACTATTATTATAAGAGAATTCGATCAAGGCAAGATGATTATTCCATGACCTGGAAAAATCAGATGTGCAGGCTCGTAACTCATCTTCTAGAGTTTGAATTACTCATTCGGATTGTCAGTTAGTTTCGGGGATAAAAAGCAGTGCTTAGGTAGAGTTTGGTTCCTAAGGAGTTTTGTAAAGATTGCCAAAAGCATTCAATAAATTTTAGGTCTCGATCAAACACAATGGAAATAGGTACTCCATGAAGTTTAATAATTCCCTTGATGTAAAGTTCACTTAGTCATTGGAAGGAATCGGTGTATCGGGTTGGTAGAAAATGGGAGAATTTTGTAAGATGATCAACGATAACCCATATCGTATTGTATCATTGAGAATTTTGGTGCAATCCGCTGACAAAAGTCCATGGTTATATGATTTTATTTATATTTTGGGATGGGGAGTGGTTAGAGTAAACCACTGGGGTGTTGATGTTCAATTTTTACTTATTGGCAAGTTAAACACTTTGATATGAAGTGTATAATATCTTTCTTCATACCAGGCCACCAATAATTTTTCTTGAGGTTTTTATACATTGATGATCCTAAGATTCAGCACCACCAGATGAGTGATGATGAGCTCAAATAGTAATAACAATGGCAATAATAGAGTTATATATGTGTGTAAGTATATAGAAGGAGATGAGGATAAGAGAAATGAAGGCAATGATGTATAGTGGTTCAGCCAATTAGGCCTACATCCACTGTGAGTGTGTGATCCACTATATATGGGCACTAATGGCCTTGGATACAATCTTATAAGCCCACTCTCTCTCTACTATGTGTACAAGCAGAGTTTTTTCTAGGGTTAAAATTATTGATCCCTTTACAGGGTTGAAGATGACAAGTATATATAGGCTTTGGGGGAGTAGTGTACCCCCCAAGCATGCATGGTGCATGTGAATGATGATCTAGCCAATCCCCTACTAACACCTGGATGTGCCACTTATGATCAATGATGACATAATATTCCCTCACGTGAGGGGATGATATTGTTATAACGGTCTAGTCCACGTATTATATGAGTCCCATGCGCATTGTTCCATGTGTCTCCCAAATCACATGCTGTGATGATGTTACCCTCGGCCTAGGATGCCAGGCCGAGGCTAAAATGGATGCTGACATTGGGTCCAGCTGGATAAAGGCCTCGTATTGTCGTCCCCTCATAGGGTTGTCTAGTCTATGATGAGGGGTCGTCCCCTTGAAGGCTTGTCTGGTCCATGATGAGTGGTCAGCCCTTGAGGGGTCATCTGGTCCATAATGAGGGGTCGGTCCCTTCTAGGGTATCTGCTATAGGATAGGGGTCGGCATGGCCGACCCTTCCTATGATTGAATTATGGCGAAGTTGACCCCTTGTCCTGGCCTTGGGACCTCGTCTGAGATGAGGACAGTCTCGGCCTGGCTGAGGGTGTATATTGGTATATCAATCACCCCCCAGCCCTTAGCCATCGATGTTTGTTGAGATGGCTGAGTGGTAATGTTGCCTTGGAAATTTTAAGTGGGTGGTCAGGTGGATAAGTGACATCTATCAAGTTACATATTATCAAGTGTCCATCATTTTTTATGTTTCCCAGATGTGGCGACTACACCCTCAATTTAGGACTTTGTGCCCTAATGATGCCTCCCCTTATGGGCTGTGCATAACCTTGGTTAATAGGCCTACTTATAAATAAGGTATTTAAATGATTTTTCAAACAATCATTTCTTCTTCTTCTTCTTCTCCCTCTTCTTCTTCTTCTTCTCCCTCTTCTTCTTCTTCTTCTTCTTCGCGCACAAGCTTTCTTTTTCCAACTCCTTACCAGTTCACACTACCATTTCTGCAATATATTCTGTGTCACAGGCTTTGCTCAATCTTCTTCTTCATCCTCAGGTAATTCCTCTGCCTTAGATTCCTTTTTTAGCCTTCAATTTCTATTTTTTTATTGTATTTTGGTTTCTTTCCCTTTTTCTTGGTTTCTTTACCTTTCCGACGTGAAGACTAGCCTTGCTGTGGTGGTTATAGGACTGAATATTAGATTTTAGGCTCCTTAGGGTTCTCCCCCTCCTTTCGGTGGTGGTTTAGTGCCTTTTTGTGACATTTCTTATGTTTTTTGGCGTTCTTCTCCAGTGAACTACGTTTCCCTTATTCTTAAGTGTTCATTTACAAGACCCTTTTATTCCTTAGGTTTGATCCAAAAGTCAACTTGGTCAAATACCAAACCTATTTGTAGTTAGTTTGAACATATTGCTCAAGTGTAGTTCCCCTTAATGCTCAAAAGACTTTATGATTTAGCCGAGGAATTTCCAACCTTGAGTGAGAAATTCTTCGCTGAGATGAGGCATTTAGAGGAGGAGTACGAGCGAAGACTAGGGGCCGAACCTAATTGGGTACGACCCATCTTCCCCATTCCTTTAGCCATAATAATACCATCTTAGTCATATGGGTCTTCCTGTCGTCCAACTGAGATTCAGACATACGAGGGAGAGATGAATGAGAGAGCATCGTCACCGATGGGTGCTGGAACTTTTGGGAGGAGAGAGACGTCCCTACTTAGCCCAAGCCAACAAGCCGAGGGGACAATTTTGAGGTTGTCCCTATGACAGTCATGTCCCCTCTTACTTTCCAGATGGCCTTTCTAGGTGGCCCACCGATAGGCAAAGAGGCCGAAATATCTGAGTATGAGAGGGTTGAGGACGATAGTGAGAATTCGGATGATGATCAAGTTGACACCTCTAGTGCCTAGGCTTACATCTCATCTGTAAGGGATCGTGACCTCTTGTTATGGAGGCATATATTTGGTGTACATACCAATATAACTATGAGGGTCCCCAATGCAGACGAGAGGGTCTTTCAGGGGAATGAGGGGGAAGTTGTTGTTTATGAGCAGATGCTCAGGGTAGGTGTTAGGTTCCCTCTTCACTCTACAGTAGTTGACATACTCTCTGTCCTTGGGGTTGCTCCTTCTCAACTTCCTCATAACTCATGGAGGACTATCCTCGTCTATATCTCCCTCTGGAAGAATACTTTCACCGACGAGCCCTCGTCTGATTTATTCATAGCCTGCTACAATATCACTTCCTCATCCAAGCAGCCTGGGTATTTTCATCTGGAGATGAGGAAGTCGGATAAAAAACTTCTTCACGTGGCATAAACTTCTAACCATGATTGGAAGAAGAGGTTTTCCTTCATCTCTAAGGATTGGGAATTCCCAGCCGGAGACGAGCCCATAGAAAACAGTTCGAGGGTCCCAAGGGCATGGTCTAACCCCTCAATGAAAGAACGGTCAGACCCCGAACTTAGTTTGGATGAGAGGGATGTTGTTGACTATCTAGGGAATGAGGGAAAGAGGGTGGACTTTCCAAATTCGAAGACTTGATGACCCCTCATTTCCTCAAAGAAGCTGGTTTGAGGGTTGGCCCCCTTACAGAATTATGTGAGTTGATATTTGCTCCATTTTATTTTTCTCAAGTGTATCCTCATTGCTACTGTTTATTTTTTATGTATCGTCTCTTTTTCAGGTCAGCCTGCAAACGTCTCTGATCAACTTTGGGAGATAACTTCCCCCATCTTGATGTTTAGCCTGGGAAAGAAGAAAGGCAAAGAGCCTCAGCAGCCTCCGAGAAAGATAAAGGTCGTGGGGCCGACACAGGTGGAGCCGACCACCGACAGTCGCAAAAGGAAGGAGCCTGAAGTTCCCGATGGCCCTAGGCCTAACTCAAGGATGATGGTGAGGGTGGAGGTCCCTCAAACACATACTGAGGGGACTAGCTCCTCTTCCAGCATGGGTGCCGTCTGATCTCAGGACCTGACCTTCCTAAGGGCTGAACCCTACTCCTTCATAGCCAACTTGAGGGCAGCCAAGGCCTCGATGTTTTCTGTTCCCTCAGCCGCAGATTATGACTTCTTATCAAAGACGCCCCCGGCCAAGGTTTATGACTACGGTCTTCACACTCTGGCTCAGGTATTTCTTTCAACTTTATTTTTTGATTCACTAACATTTAACCAACTATTTCCTCGGCCCCTTACTACGTGCGTCTTTGTACAGTCTACCTGCACCTTCACATCTGCCACCAAGTGGATGGCTGCAAACCAGCAGAAGTTCCATGAGGTCAAGAGAGCTATTCAGCATGAGGCTAACTTGAAAACCGAGCTGGAGATTATCAAGGCTAAGCTGAAGAGTGCAAGAACTGAGCATGCAAGGGTATTAGATGAGCTGGTGAAGGAGCATGAGGCCTACCTAAGGGTGAAGGACAACCTCATCAAGGAGAAGGAAGAGGCCTTGACCAATCAGGGGGTCCAATTCAAGTTTGAACTTACCGAGGCAGTGAGAAAGGTCGAGGTCGATGCTGTGGAGGCTTACAAGCTCTTAGATGAATTCCAAGGCTTCGGCCTTGAGTACCTGGAGAGAGGGATTAAGATGGCCTGTCGGTGGGTCATCTTAAAATTTACTGATGCCGTGTCATCTATCAGTCCCTCTCTTGAAGTAGTGGAGATGGAAGACCCCCTTATAGCTGAGGCTCTAGCCCATATAGAGTCTCAAGTGCACGTCGAAGGTATCGACACATCTGAGGATCTGCCTATTTTGTTCATAGAAGAGACTCCTCTAGTTGATGTTTAAGCCCTGCCTTCTGATATTGCTCAATAGGGTGGCTGCCTGTGGCCCATACCCTCTGTTAGTAACATTTTTGTATTGAATTTTCTTTTGGACAAATATTTGTAACACTCAATTTTATAATGGAATCGTTCTCTTCCTGTCTTCTATGCTTGCCTCTTGTATGATTTGTCTTGGCTATGATGTGTTAACCATCTTCCAAGTCCCCATTCGTCTTTCTTGAGAGTGAATGGAGGTTCTTCCCTACCATTCACCCTCATCCTAGCCGAGGGTGGTTTCCACAAAATTAATAATGTTTTCAATTTTAAGTCTCCCCTCGTCTTTCTTGAAAGTGAATGGAGGGTCGTCCCTACCATTCATCCTCATCATAGTCGAGGGAGATTAACCACCAAATTAATGATGTTTTAAAACATTAAGTCCTCCATCGTCTTTCTTGAGAGTGAATGGAGGGTCGTCCCTACCATTCACCCTCATTATAGCCGAGGGTTGATATTGACCATATTAATGATGTTTAGTAAGGATAATCCCAATCATACCAAAATTAACAAACACAAGATGAGGGCCCAATATAACATTCTCATTACCATTCCAAGTGTTCTATTGGAGCAACACATTCATTACAACTGTGGTCCAATAGGACATTACAACATTATTAATAGTATTTTTTCAAATGATCTGCATTCCAGGGTTTAGAAAAGGGTTCCCCTTCAAGATTCTCTAGTCTATAGGTTTCAGGGAAAACTTCATCAATGACCCTATATGGGCCATGCCAATTTGGGCGGAGCTTGTTAGGTTTCTGCTATGTCTTCTTGAGGACTAAGTCCCCAACGGAGATTGGCCTTTGCTTCACCCTCTGGTTGTAAAACTTGGCAGTCCTCTATTGATAGGCTGCTTGTCTTATCTCAGCTTTTTCTCTCCTCGATCAAGTCTAAATCAAGTCTCCTTTCTTCCATATTTCTCTGAGGGGGTCGTACATTGGACACTGTGAGTTGGAAACCTAATTTCAGCAGGGATGACGGCTTCTGAGTCATACACCAACATGAAAGGGGTTTCCCCGATAGGAGTCTTTTCCGTCATCCTGTAAGCCCGTAGTATCGCGTATAATTCTTTGACCCATCTTTCTTTGGCCTCCTCGAGTTTTTTCTTGATTTTATCTAGGATTGTTCTGTTTGTAACCTCAGTTTTCCCATTTGCTTGAGGTCGGCCTAAGATAGAGAAGAATTGTTTGACACCCACTCTTTCACAGTATTTCTCCAGGGATAAATTCTTGAATTGAGTCCCGTTATCTGAGATGAGGGTGTTGGGGAGACCATATCTGCATATAATATTTTTCCAGATGAATTGGAAGGTCTTCTGCTCGGTGATCATTACCATCGGCTCCGCCTCCACCCATTTTGAGAAATAGTCAATTGTTACAATCAAGTATCGATAGTTATTGACAGCCCTAAGCAAGGGTCCTACTAGATCGATTACCCATACTGCGAATGGCCATGGGTATGTGATGGAGGTAAGAGGCTGATGGGGCTGGTGACGGATAGTGGCGAACCTTTGACATTTATCATACTTTTTTACGTATACTATGGCATCTTTCCCCAAGGTCGATCACCAGTATCCCTCAGTTACTATCCTCTTTGCTAACGACCTATCCCCAATATGGCTTGAACATGACCCCTCATGCACATCTTATAAGTTGTGTGGGACTTCATACGGGTGCACACATCTGAGCAAGGGGAGCAAGAACCCCTTTTTGTACAAGATGTCTCTCCGATGACAATGAATTTCGCAGCTCTGTATCTCAATTTCTTCCTTTCTTTTTTTCTTCTGGCATCTCCCCCTATTTAATGTATCTGACTAGGGGATCAATCCACAAAGGTTCCCTGTTAATATTTAAGTAAGAGCCAAGTGCTCCCTATGCCTCTTTAATCGTTGGTCGAAGAAAAATTTCCACTGGGACTGTCCTCCTGATATCTATCCTAGTTGCTAAGGCTAGCCTAGCAAGAGCATCGGCTCGGCCATTATCAAGCCTAGGTATCCTCTTCAATTTCACTTCTCTAAATCTCTTCAATATTGACTTCACTCTTTCAAGATTTTTGGCCGTTCTCTCATCCCTAGCCTCATTGCTCCTAGTATCTGATTCACTACCAGTCTTGAATCACTATGGACTAAGATCTAGCCAACACTAAGAGACCTAGCCAAGGAGAGGCCTGCTATCAGGGCCTCATATACAGACTCGTTATTAGAGACTTTGAAGTTAAACCTCAGGTCATACTCAATGTATGTTCCATCGGGTGTTGATACTATTAATCCAGCTCCATTTCCACTCTCGTAAGAGGACCCGTCAACGAAGAGGTTCCACACAGCCTGTTCCTCTGAGAAATTTCCCTCAGTGAGGGATCCCTATCTAAAGAGACATCTTCCTTCTTTATTTTTGGCAACTTTTTCTCTAGCGGTGCTTATCTCAGCCTTATCTGTGGATGGGTCAATAATTATGCCTTACCGGGTATCTGTCTTCTCGAGACTCTCATCTTCAACCTCATCATCTTCCCAAGTAAATTCAGCCACAAAAATTGCTAATGCTTACCCCTTAATGTCCACCCTAGGTTGATATACAATGTTAAATTCTCCCAGCTCTATAGCCCAGGCCATTAGCCTCCCCGATTTTTTTGGCTTGTGTAAGACCTGCCTAAGAGGGGAGTCAGTGAGGATGACCATTGTATGGGACTGGAAGTACAAATACATATTTCTTGATACATGGATCAAGGCATAGGCTAACTTCTCCATCCTTGGGTATCTTTGCTTTGCCCCTTGGAGTGCCTTACTATTGAAATACATAGGCTTCTGCACCCCGTCCTCTTCTCTCATAATGGCTGCGTTGATGGCTGATTCTGAGATTGCTAGGTATACATGTAGTCGTTCTCCCTTCACTGGTCGTGATAACAGTAAGGGATACCCTAAGTACAACTTTAGTTCTTTAAAAGCCTGGTCACACTCTTCGTTCCAATCAAAGGCCTTTCTCAGAGTTTTAAAGAACGGTAGATATTTGTCTGTGGCTCTAGATACGAACCTATTCAAAGCAGCCACACTCCCTGTGAGCCTCTGCAAAACTTTATTTGTCCTGGGGGTCTTCATTTCTAGGAGGGCCTTTATCTTCTCGGGATTAGCCTTAATGCCTCTTTGATTGACGCTGAACCCCAAGAACTTCCCTGCTCCAACCCCAAAGACACATTTGGCTGGGTTGAGCTTCATCCAGTACTCGTCCATCGTGTTAAATGTCCTCTTGAGGTCGACCACATGATTCTCGGCCTTTAAACTCTTGGTCAATATGTAATCTTCATAAACCCCTATAGACTTCCCGATTTGTTCTTCGAAGATTTTATTCATAAGGCGCTGATACGTTGCCCCCGTATTTTTTAGGCCAAAGGGAATGACCCTATAATAGTATGTCCCCTTCTCGATAATGAAAACCATTTTTTTCGAGTCCTCGGGGCTCATGAAGATCTGGTTATAGCCTGAATAGGAATCCATGATCCTCATTAACTCATGGCCTGCAGTAGCATCTACCATCTGATCAATGCGAGGGAGAGGGAAGCTGTCTTTGGGGCAATGCTTGTTAAGGTCGGTGAAGTCAACACACATCCTCCATTTCTCGTTGGCTTTAGGGACTATGACCGCGTTGGATAGCCATTCGGGATAGATGACCTCCCTGATAAACTCAGCATCTTCTAGCTTCTTGACCTCATCCCTTATGACTTCATATTTTTCTCAAGAATAAATTTTCCTCTTCTACTTTACCGTCTTTGCACCCTCTACCATGTTGAGCTTGTGGCTCATGATTTCGGGGTCGATCCCCGACATATCTGCATGACTCCATGTAAAGACGTTATGTCTTCTACTTAGCATCTTGATGAGGTCTTCTTTTATATCTGTCTTTAGAGCTTTGCCTATTTGGACGATTTTTTCTGGCTCATCCTCATTGAGGATGATGGATTCTACCTCTTTCGCTGCCTCTCCTTTCTTCAGTTTTATCTCATACCTAGGGTCGAGGGTATCAATATTGTAAGTAGTTATTTCTTTCTTGTGCTCCTCTCTTTCTTTGGCGAAGTTGAATTAACATTACCGTGTTGTCGTTTGGTCTCCCTAAACTTCCCCTACCCCGTAAGGGGTCGAGAATTTTATCATCTGATGCACCGTGGACGGCACGACCTCAAATTCCTTGAGGGCCACTCACCCCAGTATAATGTTGTAGGCTGAGAAGACATGTTCATCCATTATGAAAAAGTTAACCGTCTTGGTAAGCCATCTCGGCCACTCGGCCCCCATTCTAACATCTTCCTCATACACTCCAAGAGGATGAACCTTTTCCCCACTGAAACCAATCAAGGGGTGATGGAATGGGATGAGCCTGGCATGGCTGAAACCTAAGGCTTTAAAGCACGACTAGAATATGACATCTTCAGAACTACCCCCATCGACCAGGATCCTCGGCACCTTGCATCCGTGTACCCTAGTTGTGATGACGACAGAGTCATCATGTGGGGATAAGAGTCCTTTGAAGTCCATTCTTGAGAATCTCACTATCAGAGTATCCATGTCAACTTTTTTCCTCTTTCTTGACTTTGCTTCAATAGAGGTTGAATGTACATCTTTTGTCACTGCCTTGGCTTTAGCTACGTGGGCCTTCCTATCAGCACCCTCTGATCCTCCTCCTACTAGTCCCTCGGAGATCATCCCTACACCAAGTGAGATCATATTAATTCTTTTTACAGGGCCATGGTCGTCTCTCGGTGGGAGGTCAGGGTCATCCTCATCATCCGAAGGGTCGTCCCTTCTGTTTAGAGGATCTTCTCTGCACGTATCACCTCTCTTCTTCCTGGGGTCGTCCCCTCATCCCGTCTTGAAGGCACTCTTGTTAACGTATTTCCTTAACTTCCCTTCTTTTAACATTTTTTAAATTTCATCTTTCAGAGCAAAACACTTGTCGGTCACAGGGCCATGGTCTTGGTGAAATTCACACCACATGTTTTTATTCCTCTTGTAAGGGGCTGCCCTCAACTTCTCAGGCCATTTCAAGGATCGATCGCTCTTTATCTCATTCAGAATATGTTCGTAGCTAATAGTTAGAGGGGTGTAATCAGCAAATTTATCATCTACTAGCCTCTTCTTCCCCTTTTTATTCTTTTTCTAGTACTTACCCCCCACTAGTGCCTCCTTTTTCATCTTCGTATTTTGCGGTCATCGCCTCTTCGGCGTTCATCACCTTTCCCGCTGTTGCCATCAATTCAGCCATCGTCTTAGGGGGGTCTTCGGTAAGCTTCCATAATATCTTCCCCTTCTGGAGTCCTCTAATGAGGACTATCATGGCTATACTTTCTTCGTAATCTTCGACCTCTAACTTTTCTTTGTTAAATCTGGCTATGTAGTCTCTTAGGTTCTCGTTCTTCCCCTGCTTAACATAGAGCAAGTGTGTGGTCTTCTTCTGTGGCCTCACTCCAAAGCAAAATTTATGGATAAACCGGTCTGCTAACTGCTTAAATATCTCAATGGAGTTATTTGGAAGAGATATATACCAGATATGTGCGGCCCGAGTCAGAGTGCCGAAAAAGTCACGACGCCTCATCTCATTTGAGATGGAGTATATGTCTGCCGCTGATTGGTACATCTTAATATGATGGACAGGGTTGGTACTCCCATTATACCTTGGGGTGACCACGGGTGGCTTAAACTTGGATGGCATCGGGAAGTTGACTATCTTCGCCACAAAGGGTGAGCCTATGGAGTATCCTCTTTAAAAGGGATCCCTGCTTCTCAGGATATCACCAATTTTATCCTCCAGCCTTTGGATCGAGTCGTTCTAGGGCCTCGTAGTGTTGGCTTGGCCGATGTTATCCCCTGCCGCCTCTTGGAGGTGGACGAAGGGTTCTGTTGCGGTAGGTCTGTGTCGGTTGTTTACTTCTCCCCCATCGTCGTCTCGTCCATGGGGTCAGCCCCCATGGGGTCATCCATCTATGGCCTCCCTTCTGGACCTCGTAATACTTCTCGACCTGGATAATTTTTCCCGCGGGTTATTTATTGGGCCTAGCCTCTCAAAGATCGACCCCATGCTCTGACGATCAAAAGTATAGCCCCTTGGGCGATCATCGGGATTTTGCCTTCCACGCTTCCCTTTGCTTTCCTGGATAGGTCGCACAGTATTGTTGGAGACCTCGTACGGCTCCCAGCACTCTATGGGGGCCTTTTCCACCTCCAGATCATCATATCTGTCTTATGGGGAAGGGTTTTCTTGCCTCCCCAGGCATATACATCGGGGGTCAGCAATATCCCTTTGTCGATGTGGAGGTGGCAAGTCTTTGCGTGGTTCCAGGGGTGGTCCCCTGGCCTCATGCTGCCCTGAAGCTGCTATCGAATAATCATCTCCGGTGAGACTCCTTGTAGTCTTAGTATATTTTGGCTAAGAGATGTAAATTTCTCCTGCATAATCCGTTGGCTTATTGCTAAAGATTTCAAGGCAGCAGCCACATCAGCCATCTCAGACTTTGGTTGTGCATGACTGGAATTAGGTCCTACTGCATTGTCCGATGGAGGAGGTGGTGGTGGCATCTCTGGTGCCATATATTTGAGCTATAAAGAGTTGAATGATCAAAATACTGATGAGCTTGAGAACCTTAATGGACCTCTTTCAATGGTGAAACAGCTCCACACAAAGGGGGAGAACTGGTTCACCACCAGAGTTTTCGATGAGGTCATGATGTATAAAGGAAGGGATATCTTCTTGTTCCCATAGACGGTGCCAAACTGATGATGCTAAGATTCAGCACCACCAGATAAGTTATGATGAGCTCAAACAGTAATAACAATGGCAGCAATAGAGTTATATATGTGTGTAAGTATATAGAAAGAGATGTGGATAAGAGGAATGAATTCAATGATGTATAGTGGTTCAGCTAATTATGCATACATCCACTGTGAGTGTGTGATCCACTATATATGGGCACTAATGTCCTTGGATACAATTCTCATAAGCTGACTCTGTCTCTACTGTGTGTACAAGCAGAGTTTTTACTAGGGTTACAATTATCGATCCCTTTACAGGGTTAAAGATGACAAGTATATATAGGGCTTGGGGGGAGTAGTGTACCCCCCCAAGCATGCATGGTGCATGTGAATGATGATCTAGCCAATCCCCTGCTGACACTTGGATGTGTCACTTATGATCAATGATGACATAATATTCCCTCACGTGAGGGGATGATATTTTTATAACGGTCTAGTCCACGTGCTATATGAGTCCCACGCGCACTCCACGCGTCACCCGAATCACGTGCTGTGATGATGTCACCCTTGGCCTAGGATGCCAGGTCGATGCTAAAGTGAATAATGGCATTGGGTCCAGTTTGATGTGGGCCTCGTACTGTCGTCCCCTCATAGGGTCGTCTAGTCCATGATGAGGGGTCGACCCCTTGAAGGCTTGTCTGGTCCATGATGAGTGGTCAGCCCTTGAGGAGTCGTTTGGTCCATGATGAGGGGTCGCCCCCTTGTAGGGTCGTCTGCTATAGGACAGGGGTTGGCATGGCCGAACTTTCCTATGATGGATTTGTGGCGAAGTTGACCCCTCGTCCTGGCCTTGGGCCCTCGTTTTAGATGAGGACACACTCGGCTTGGCCGAGGGTGTATATTGGTATATCATACATCTTGGTGCTTCAAGGGTGAATCATGAATTTAGTATGGTGAGCTTCTTATAGGATTTCTTCTTGTAGTGAGGTGATAAAAGGAACATATACTCGATTTCTGAATTTTAATCCAAGCTCGGTGTCCAAAGTCCAATCCTTTTTTAGGAGATTGTATTTAAGTTTTTGCTCTGGGGAGTGAAAAAATTCATCTTGGTCTCGAAGATCAATGGTTCTTTTGTGTAGAATGCTATGATCGGCAATGTTCCGTGAAATAATTTAGGTCTTGAAGGAGTATCGTTGTAGGTTATAATCTCCAATGGTTTCTAAGAACAAAAACAAACTATGGAGATTTTCTTGGGTTTTGTATCTTAAGGCATCAACGACTGCATTACCTTTTTCGGGATGGTAAAGTAAATTAAACTTATAATCTTCTAAAAATTATATCCATCGTCTTTGCCGAAGGTTGAGATCCTTTTGCGTGAAGATTTACTTAAGACTCTTATAATCAGAAAATACCTAAAATTCTTCTCTATAGAGATAACATCTCCAAATTTTCAGGGTAGAGACTACTGCGGCTAATCCCAAGTCGTGTACTGGGTAGTTATTCTTATGAATTTTCAATTGTCATAATCCCTACCCGACTTTTCGTTGTTACATCAATACATAACCGAGTCCTTATAATGAAGCTTTAGTGTAGACATCGTAACTGCTGTTACTGGAAGGAATGGTTAGGATGGGGGTAGTGGTTAATTTTTCCTTCAAGGTACAAATAGCTTGTTCCCATTCGAAATTCCATATAAACCGTACATTCTTTCAGGTTAACTTCATTAAGGACAGGGCAATTAGATAAAAACCATCAACAAAGTGTCGATAATATCCGATAAGTCCTAAAAAGCTACGAAGTTTTATGATAGGTTGAGGTCATTCGATACTACATTGGTTTTGGCTGGGTCTACTTGTATACCTATTATAGTGACGACATGTCTAGTGAACTTTACTTCCTTCATAAGAAAATAGCATTTACTCTGCTTTGCGTACAACTGATGTTTACGAAGGGTTTCCAATACTATACTTAGGTGCTCTCCGTGTTCTGTCTTAGTCTTGGAGTATATTAATGTCATCTATAAAGATGATCACAAATTGATCTAAAAAAGGGCAAAATATTCTATGCATTAGGTCCATGACAGAGGCAGGGGTATTCGATAATCCACAGGAAATAATTAAGAATTCTAAATGGATGTATATTGTTCGAAAAGTGGTTTTGGGTATATCGTCTTCCTTAACACGAAGTTGGTGGTATCCATATCTTAAATTAATTTTTGAAAATAACTTTGACCTTGCAATTGGTCAAATAAATAAACTATTCTTGGCAATGAATATTTTTTCTTGATGGTAACTTGGTTAAATTTATGGTAATTTATATATATACGAAAAGATCTATATTTCTCTTGTACGAAAAAAAATTAGATCTCCCCAAGGTGATGTACTGGGGAATATAAATCCTTTTCTAAGTAAGTCATACAATTATGTTCGAAGTTCTCGTAATTCTAGAGGAGCCATACGGTAAGGGGGTATCGAGATAGGTGAGGCATTTAGCAATATACTGATAAAGAATTCAATTTCTCAAGGTGGGGGTATTCTGGGATAATCTTTGGGAAACACATCTTTGTAAATGATTAAGATGTTAGAAAGGGTAAAGGTTTTCTTTTCACTCATTCGTAAAAGTAGAGGTTGGTGGGGATTTCGTCCTTGAAAATGAAATGAAGTTTGATGGGATGGTTTGAATGTCACCGCCTTTACATGCTAGTCGATGTGAGCAAAGTTCGGGGATAATACGTCCATTCCTATTATTAAATCAAATTTTATTAAATCGAGTACTATAAGATATATGGTCAATGTCCTAGTTCCAGAATGTAAAGGATGACGTTTACAAATTCTATCGGTAATGGAGGTCTTTCCTATTGGCACTCCTATAGTAAAAGGGTGAGGTAATGGACTAAAGGATAATTGTAGACGAGTTATACATAACTGACTAATGAAAGAATGGACAAATTCAAAGTCAAATAATATATATGCGAAAATATTATAAAAAAGAAGATTACCTTCGACCACACCATGGTAATTTGTATTTTTTTCTAGGAGAATGAAGGAATTCCGACCTTAGTTCTTATTAAAAGGTTATTTCTTTCTTTCACGAGGATTTTGTTGCGGTAACCAGTTGAGGTTATTGGTTGGATTCTTAACAGGAGATTTGATAAAGTTGGGGGAAGTAGAAGGAGGAGGCATGTGGAGAATAGGGCATTGGGGTATAAGGTGTCCTACTTGGTTGCGTTCATTACATTGCATGAGATGCCTACTATGATTGTGCTGAATCTGACTGAACATTCGACCATCCTTGGGCTTGTTATAAGGATGATCTCGTTGATTTGGGTGGTTCCCAATAACATAGGGATTTCGAGAAGGAGTAGAGGTACGGGTTGTATTGGTAAAGGCGGGATGTTTTTTAATAAAGGAGATTATTTTAATCATCCGGTTAAACTCTCAAACTCATAAAAGAATGATGAAGGATTTGATGTTTTGTCGTAAACCTCGATCGAACATATTTTAGATTCGGTGTCCACGTATTCTTGAGCATATTAGGAGAATTCAGTGAATTTAGCCTCATATTGGGCGACCATCATCTGTTGTTGTTATAGTCTATGGTTATTTGATCTCTTACAGATTCGAAAAAGTACTTGTTGAAGAAGATATCTTTAAACTGCTCCCAGGTTAGTTCATTCAAATTTCGAGAATGTAGAATAGACTGCCACCAAAAATTTGTTTCTCCTCGAATAGATATGATGCCAATCTTACCTTAAGTTTACCTTAAGTGTCTGATCGATCCATCTTTTTGAATCAACCACGATGGGTTTCCCAAACAATGCTAGGGGGTGATTGCGCGTGAAAAGTGCGCGCGTGTAAGGTGCGCAGTCATTGTTTTCGTTTCACTGCGATAATACAAAAACCTAAATTACTACTACACTTGTGGGGCAAGTCTAGCGGCAAGTGGGGTATCGAAAGATCCACTGGGACGAGTTACTATAATTCAATTGATTTAATATTCCGAAATAAAAGTGCAAAGGTGATTAAAAACTAAAAAGTAAAAGATGCAAGAAAGGGAAATATTATTCTAGGCAAGGGTATTGAAACTAGATTAACAAAGCAGTAAAACTATAGGTTGCATCGAATATCCCTCACCCGAGTTAATTTGTATAAAATAGATACATGGGTCGACGAGTTATTTAGAATGTCTCTCGTTTCGATAGTTAATTGATTCAAGGGTTGTCACGCCACTAAATCCTCATAAAAGCCTAATAAGATTTTGGCGTCAACAAATACCCCAGAAGTTACGCGAGAAAGGTCGTAAGCACGGGACATACATGATATGCCCCGTCAAATCTCCTAGGCGTAATAACTAGGACAACGCACCCGAAATAGACCCGTAAACACCATCACCAAAGCCAAGCAACGCGCTAACCCGAGTGAGTTCCATTCAAACACAACCTAATTTAAATTACTTAGAAAGCATCGTAAAAACGTGGTAAAGAAACGCAATAAATAAATGCGGTAAATTTACACTAGAAAGCAAGGAAATAAAGCATGTAAACTTAAATTAACAAAGCATGTAAATTAATCTAGAAAGCAAGAAATGAAGAAAATACAAACTATATTAATGGAGAGGGCAATATGAAAGTACCAATTATAAACCCTAAAGGGTGTCAATCCGAGAGGAGAAGAAGAACTCTCAAATTCCCCGAACCCTAACCTACAACTCTCTAAACTAAAATATATTACAAAATATCTGAAAATGAATCCAAAATTTTGTTTATATAGTAAGTGGGAAAGAAGATAAAGGAAAAAGAAAAGAAAAGAAAATATCTCAAAATATCTGGCATAACTCATAGACCGGTTGCAGGGGCGCGGTCGATCGGTCCTTCATGTATAAGCCCACCGTCTCCTTCCCACGGAAAAATACCAAACTGCGATTAACCGGTCCTAGGGACGCGGTCGACCGGTACTATGTTTCCTATAATTCTTTGGTCCATAAAGAGGGGGGGAAAAGGTCCAATAAGGAAACGGGCATATCTTCTTCGTCTGAACTCCAAACGACGCACCATCTACGGCCACGCGATGCTAACTCAACGAACTAAGCATCCGTGGAATTTTCATGAGCCGGATAAGAAATCTGAATTGACTAAAATGCCCTTGAAGTAGCATCCGACGACGGAACTTCTTCGAAATACAACGGATCCTCACTTTTAGCGTTCCAATACCTACAAAAGCACAATTAATCCCTGCAAAACATTTAGATATCCAAATCCATGGTTCTCTGGTTAATGAGGATAAATATAGGCATTAAGGACCGTAAAAGCGCTAGAATGCATAAAGATAACGGGCGAAAATATGCAATATTTGATACGAATCACACCCCCTGACTTAAACATTGCTAGTCCTTATTAATGAAACAAACAAAACCAGTCCACAGAAGGTTGTACAAGACGTATATATGCATCAAAATATAAATGCCACTTTCGTAGGGAGCACGATTGCAATTAGCATATGCAATAAGCTGTTAAACCCCTAGGTCACCCTAGTGGACGAGTGTCGTCTCGTGAGAGTTTTCAGGGATGATGCCCACAAACATCACATGGTTTCCTCAAAATAAGCCGAAACCAACATGCGACAAGCCCAACAATATAGAACAAGGTTCATACACATTATTGGTACATTGAACGGATTCAAACAAAAGTCCAAACCATTAACATTATAGAATGCACCTCAATGAATCGAAACCTTAAAATATGGGAGGTGAGCGAGCACATGAAAAGTGTGATTTGGCGAAAAACTTACATAAACAGGATAATAAATGAAGCAAGCATATATTCAATCCTCACGGGCATTACACTCATCAAGCGAATTCACTCAAAACAGGGAGGTAACACACGAAACATGCGGGCTAAAGAGTAAATGCAAATGGAAACTAGGTCGCACACATGGCACAAATGAAGAACGCTATATATAAACTGAAAAACAGTAATCTCAATGAAAGATACCGCACACTAAAAGAGGCGAAATGTATTTTCACAGATTATCAAAACTATTATGAATTTTAAATTACATCAACCTAAGATCACATAGGACTTTAATAGGGTTGTAATGTAGGTTAGGCTAGGGTACGAAATGAAGGATATGTATGTACGGATTCAAAGTGTTCGGGATGAAAACTCGGGATAATGGGAAAATGCGGGAGATATCAGAATTAGAAAAACAAGTTCTAAAACGGCATTAGATATATCATTGGGGAGAGTAATCAAAGCTTATTGAACTATATACAACATTTACAACTTTCTCTTTCTTTTCTTTTCTTCTTTTTCTCATGTTTTTCTTTTATTTTCTTTTGCTTTTTTCTTTCTCTTTTTCTTCACTTTTTTGCTTTTTAATTTCATTACTTTTCAAACTCTCATATGCCTAAATTTCAACCGACATAACAACAACATCATTCAATCCCAAGAAACATTCCAAACAAAGGTATGGAAAGTGTATGTATGGTATAAAACTCCAATACGGAGTTGGTTATGGGAATGGGGTTATGAAACGAAAGGCTAATATTTAGGCTCACAGGGGTTAACAAGGGTAAACATATAAGGGTGAGGTCAAGGCTAATATGGGTCATATAATAAAGAATTCCTATGATCATTTCACAAAGTTTACGAAATTCTCGAATAAAAACAATATATGAAAATCATAATCAAGTAACACATTTCAAGAATTAACTCAATTAATATGAAAGGTCAAATGAAAAAATAGTGAGATTACCAACGAATTCAACGTTTTCAATGAGAAAAGAATAGTGTATACACTCACAAACGACGAAAGGTACAAAGCTTACTCGGTGTAAGTATATACAATGCAACAAAAGATTACCGAGTTATAAAAATCTTAAACCAAATCAATATAGCAAGAAAAGTGCATGTGCTCATGGGATTAAAGTTTAATTCATGGGGTTATTCATAATATCAATAATGGAGACCAAAGTCTAGTAACTTCTAAAATCGAGAACATGCATCATTGAGTTGTCTATTGGATCAGGCAGTTATTGAAATTTATCATCGGAAACAAAGAAAAAATGCCCAAAAAAGAGAAAAAAGAAAGAAAATCTTTTTGAAATTTTCAATTTTTCTAAGAAAAGCATACTAAATAACTAACATGTGAGCAAAAACATGGACTAACTAAAGAAATGGATAGAATATCCCACACCCCCTAACTTAAAACTTGACATTGTCCTTAATGTGAATTAAGAACCAAGTTAAAGAGAGGAAAAGAGCGATATTACCCAAAATTGGAGCGATCCCCATAAGAACAAGTCCAAAGAATCTACAAAATAAGTTAGTACCGAGCATAGAAAAAACAAATAACAAAAATTTAACTAATTACATTAAACAAAATTAAAAAGGAAAGAAAAAATAAAAAGAAAGAAAGAATAAAAAGCTAACTATATACAACCTACAATTTAGGCTTCACACTAACTGTACACTAGAAGTCTAAATAGTTGAGGGTCCACCATAAAAACGATTTGACTTTGGAGGATAACCGATGTACCCTCACTCTCAAGCATGCCCTCCAAAAAATATGAATTCTGTTTTAACAACGGAAGGCATGTGTAAGATGGAAGAAAGGAACCATCGCCATTAAAAGTTTTGGAGGGATGATGGGGGGTTTGGATTACACGGGTGACAAAAACATATGGGGACCGAAAAAAGTCAAATATCCTCCCAATGATTTTGCAATTGGAATGGGAGGCGGCGCACACGAAGTCACAAATGCGATCATGGAAGGCGACTCGAGCAAGTACTCCTCGTCGGCGAAAAGGTTTAAAACATTAATCATCGGGTGCTTGTGATGGTGTGATAATAGAGAATGAAAATGGGGATGCAAGAAATTCAAACTCATGAGATGAATCATCATCGCATGAAGATTGAGTTTCAAATGAAATAATATCATTTTCAATGAAATGTTCTTCTTTGGGGGCCAAAGAAGAAATCATTTCATCGCAAATAGATATATCTTCCAATTGCGTGAGAAAATAGGTCATCTAATCACAATTCATGAGGAAGTGGACCCGAGAACAATGCATCAATCAAAAAGCCGGGCACGTCATTTTCATCCTCACTTTCAATATCTATTACGCAATGGGCAAGGTCTAGAATGGTTTGTTCCAAAGTAGGCACAAGTATCTCATTTGGTTCAAAACATTCTTCGACTTCGAAAGTCTCGGAAGAAAAATCGTCGTCGAACTCAAATTATAAATCCAAGTCGTGTTCCCACGAATGATTTTCTTCCCGATAATGATTTTCAATTTTTTCATTCTCATACATACGCAAGCCCTCACCGAATGTTATAGGCCGAGGTGCGGATGCATGAAAATGGGAACTTTGAAAATTATCATCACACTTAAACGAAACCTCATTATTATAGGAATTTGGAAAACTATTCGAATTCGTTTCAAAATTCCTATTATAAGGAGGTAAAGTCCCAAAATCATTGTCATCATCACCAAAATTCCAATAACCCAAATTTTGGCTTTCGTTATACTCGCCCAAAGTCTTATTTGAATTTGTAATACTTTGGGATTCTAAGTATTCACCGAAAGTCATAGGATTACAAGCATTTTGAGAATTATAACAATTATTACCGAAAGAATTGGAATAAGACATGCTTACCCCAAAATGGCTCAAGTGGCAGATTCCACAAAGTAAGTGCGCGCGGGAAAAATTCGAGCGTTTCTAAGTGCTCAAATGTGAAAGTCCTGCAAAATATTAGCAAATAATAAAAATAGAAAGAAAATACTATGAAATATTAAATCAAATAAAGTCCAAAACAAATAAGTCCTGGACAACGATGCCTTTTTGATTGTGCGTGAAAAGTGTGCGCGTGTAAGGTGCGGAGTCGTTGTTTTCGTTTCACCGCGACAATACAAAAACCTAAATTACTACTACACTTGTGGGGCAAGTCTAGCAGTAAGTCGGGTATCGAAATATCCACTGGGACGAGTTGCTATAATTCAATTGATTTAATATTTCGAAATAAAAGTGCAAAAGGTGATTACAAACTAAAAAGTAAAAGATGCATGAAAGGGAAAGATTATTCTAGGCAAGGAAATTGAAACTAGATTAACAAAGTGGTAAAACTATAGGTTGCACGAATATCCCTCACCCGAGTTAATTTGTATAAAATTGATACATGGGTCGATGAGTTATTTAGAATGCGTCTCGTTTTGACTGTTAATTGAATCAAGGGTTGTCACGCCCCTAAATCCTCATAAAAGCGTAATAAGATTTTGGCGTCAATAAATACCCCGGAAATTACGTGCGGAAGGTTGTAAGCACGGGACATACATGATATGCCCCGTCAAATCTCCTAGGCATAATAACTAGGAAAACGCACCCGAAATAGACCCGTAAACACCATCACCAAAGCCAAGCAACACGCTAACCCGAGTGAGTTCCATTCATACACAACCTAATTTAAATTACCTAGAAAGAATCGTAAAAACGCGATAAATAAACGTAATAAATAAACGCCGTAAATTTACACTAGAAAGCAAGGAAATAAAGCATGTAAACCTAAATTAACGAAGCATGTAAATTAATCTAGAAAGCAAGAAATGAAGAAAATACAAACTATATTAATGGAGAGGGAAATATGAAAGTACCAATTATAAACCCTAAAGGGTGGCAATCCAAGAGGAGAAGAAGAAGAACTCTCAAATCACCCAAACCCTAACCTACAACTCTCTAAACTAAAATATATTACAAGATATCTAAAAATGAAAACAAGAAAAAGAAAAGAAAAGAAAAATATCTCAAAATATCTGGCATAACCGGGCGACCGGTCGCAGGGGCGCGGTCGACCAATCCTTCATGTATAAGCCCACTGTCTCCTTCCCACGGAAAAATACCAAACCGCGGTCGACCGGTCCCAGGGACACGATTGACCGGTACTCTGTTTCCTGCAATTCTTTAGTCCATGAAGAGGGGGAAAAGGTCCATTATGTAAACGAGCATATCTTCTTCGTCCGAACTCCAAATGACGCATCGTCTATGGACACACGATGCTAACTCAACGAACTATGCATCCATGGAATTTACATGAGCCAGATAAGAAATGTGAATTGACAAAAATGACCTTGAAGTAGCGTTTGACGATGGAACTTCTCCAAAATGTAATCGATCCTCACTTTTAGCGTTCCAATACCTACAAAAGCACAATTAACCCTTGCAAAACATGTAAATATCCAAATCCAATGTTGTCTGGTTAATGAGCATAAATATAGGCATTAAGGACCGTAAAATCACTAGAATGCATAAAGATAATGGGCGAAAATATGCAATATTTTATACGAATCAGGGTGTCTTAAAAATTCCTTAAGGGAATTCATTCTTCGCGTTTCTTCTGATAGGTCATTATCAATGAGGGGTGGAGGCATATTCTGTTGTCGTTGGGTTAGTACAGTTAATTCTTGTAGATAATGTAAAATTCCTTCATTAATGGTAGTTGGATTAGGAATTTGTGGAATAAATCGTTCTTCTTGTGTTCCACTAGTAGTTTCTCAAGTATTAACCATCCTATATAAATAATGTATTAAGAGATAAATTGCAAGTAGAAATATGGAAACATACTTGCTTTATTATGTCACGTTGGGTTACATAGTATTATGCAGGCAAAAAAAATTACCTAGCCATTGAACCTAATTTACAACAAAAGAACACTAACTAATACAAATAAGTTGTTAGTTAAACTATTGTAGTCATTTAGGAATATGGGATTCATCTACTCGCACTGCACACCTGTGTATTTTATTTACTTACATTCATATTCCAACGATAGTTTTTAAGCCATTTAGGGAACCATTCGGTCAATCTCGCGATTTGGGTCATCTTTAGAGGGATCTGAATCATCGGGGGATGAAATGGTATTCATGCGGGTAAAGATAATAGTAGCGGGAGAAAGAGAACCACAGTCGATCGGTGAATCCAAGGGAGTAATTGTAACTTCCATGGGTGGTAATATATCCCATGTAAGATGGATTGCTTGTCAAAGTGTCAAGATCTTCGAAGAATCTCTTAGCCTGTCGAGTTGCTTGAGCCTCTCCCAAAGGTGACCAATAAGCAGACCGTGTTTGATTTCAGGAGTCACAATTTCCCAATCACGATCAATGCTCCGTATATATTGGCTAAGATTTGTATAACCGTCTTCTTTAATTTCTCTCTCGAACATTTTGTGACTCAAATCACGAATGTCAAGGTAGATGTCATCCTAAGTATTCATTACTGCAAAACAGTATGAGTAACCAATATGATAAAAGAAATATTCATAGAAATAATCATATCAATCATAGGCGAAAGATTATTGTATTTGGTCCTGCATAGGAATAAAACTCGGTGATGCTCTGATAACATGCTGTGACATCCATGAATTCTATGTTTATAATGGTGAGTAAAGAAAGAAAAATACAAAATAAATATAATAACTAACTTAAAAGCAATGTTAATATAAAAGATTTTTATTAGGGAGATGCCTATCATCTTATTACACAACTGAGTCTGTAATAAACGTAAATACAAAATTTATTCGTAAATGCCACATATAAAGTAAAATTGATAGAAAACACTCAGGAAACATAAGACCTGATAAGTCGTGGTGAAGATATCCTAACGGGGACTACCATATTTATCTGTTATCATCCATACGTACATAATGATATGTAAATGAATGATAGAACTGTCAGGGATATACTGGAATTTAATGATATGTAAATGAATGATATGGTTGAGTGTAACAAATTAAGTGTTCAGGATATAATGAGATAACCCATTTATTATCAGTTATGGGGGCTTCAATTGCGTAGACATGCCATTATAATATCATCCAAAGCATAACATATACTTGGATAGGAAATCCTAAAATATTGGGGAATGATAAACATAATAAAGTCTTCGAAAACTTAGCTAGAGTGCCACTCATACGTATGTAGCAAATAAAAACTATGTTCTCAACATCGGAGTCCTACAGGCCAATTAGAATTACCATGATATGTCGGGGTCTAATACTTAAGTCGTAAGGTATGCTACTAGGGGTTTCATTGATAATGATTTATAAATTACAGGGTAATATGCAATTATATTAGGTTGCATGGCTACATAATTATGGGTAAACAAAAGGGTTCAGTGTTTTTTTTTAGTCATAAGATGTAACGATTTATCGGTTTTAAGAATAACTGAAATATCGAGAGAATCAATATACAAAATAAATATTAACTACACAAATGAGTTTGTATTTGAAATATAAGTTCGACATTATCACAGAGCTAGATAGCAATCAGTAATTATGAAAGACATAAGCTCAATTTTAATACTAAAATTAAATTCACCTACTTTGAAATTTCTATGGGTTCCGGGTGTGAACGTCTAATTCACGGGGTTGATTGGGAACTCTAAAAATCACGGAGAGTGTAAGTAGGTTATAAAGGCCTAATATAATGCTTATGTGATGTAGTAAGACACCAAACTGAAATTAATTGCAGTGTAAAATTAACTAGGAGGGTTATAATTTATAATTTTGAAAAGTTATTCAATTGATGTTTCCGGCATTTTTAGCCGGATTTAAAATTAGTGATAGATGACAAATTGGTTTTATTTAAGCTAAAGAAATTGCAAAGAAAGTTTGGGGCCATTCTGAAATACTTGAAAATAGCCAGGGTTTATGTGTAAATCAAAACTAAATCCTTTTAAACTTAAGATTTGTTTTCTCGAGAAAATACTTTCCTGGGATCCAAACAGGTTGATGTAATATACCATTTTGTTTATAATTAAAAAATAGAATTTTTTGGAAAAATTAGAATTTTCTCATTGGAGACGCGCCCTCTCGCGCTGAGTCAAACTAATCACGTGCCTGGTTTGACTCCCACTCGTGCACGTGGAACCCAATTCTTTTCAACCTTCAACAGTTTGACTTTAGGGTTTTAAAACGTTGACCTCAAATTCATAACATTTTAGAAATCCTCTTAAGTTGATTCCTTAATGAAAGTTGTCTAATTTTTGAAGAGGAATCCAACCATATTGGTTTTAAGAAGTTTGGTGGGCTAAATAGAGCTATTGATTTTCTGTAAAAATAGTGAAACTTTTACCAAATATAAGTAACTAAAAGCTATGACTCGTGTTCTGACACCATAAGGGTTTTCTTCTACATAAAAAATGTGGGAGAATTAACTTGGTTTGAGGAATTTTGGTGGAGTAATACTCTCGAATTAGTTTTCTGAAATTTTCAGGGTCAGAAACTTCAAGCTTTAATTTGGGTTATTAAAACTAGGTTTTAGTCTGGTTAAACTTTGAACCTAGGTTTCTGATAACATAAGCTTAACTTAACTCACTTTGAAACTCGTTCAAAGCCAAGGAAGCTGAATCTTTAATGGAGTTTTCTGAAACCATTTCAGTGAATACAACCATTAAGATTCACATGAAAACTCATAAATCTACTGTATATATATGCAAAAACATAACTAAATTGAAGAAACGGGCATTCATGCATAAAATAATAGAAAAGCATAACTCTTAAATTTTTACTCTAGAATAACTCTCAATTGGGGTAGTTTTTGTAACACCCCGAGGAAATCGAGGCTCTAATACGATTAAAACTAAACTACATCCTCAACTATCCATATAGAGCATCTATATTTCATAAAAATAAACACGACATGTCATCAAAGTACATAACGTCCAATCCAAAATTTACGCGCCAATCTAAGATGTCTCCTAACAACAAGGCTAGGAAAAATACACATCCAAATAATAGTTGTAATTCCACTCAAAATAACGCTAAGCTCCCAAAATATTTACGCCACCAATTTATACAAAAATAAAATTCTCAAAACGCTGTGCTCTTACTACCCTTCAAAAAATTAGTAACGTCCAAATCTACGCATGCCTGGCACTAAAAAAGAATGGGGAACTACAAAATATGACAAGAATAGATTCTCAATACAATAGCGGTGAAAATACAACAATATGAAAGTGTTTACGAGTCTAATGCATCACCCGAGCATTGTATCAATTATTTTCACTAACAATTCAAATGGTCACGGGGCCTCACCTTACCTAGGCTTTTTAAAGCCTCATTCCGGCTATTGGACTTTTGAAATTTTGGTGGATGACCATTCTCAGTGCCATATTAAAATTTCATGGCACCATGTCCACATAAATAAATACACAATATCTCAATCAAATAACACATAGGATTCCAATTAATACCACAACATTTCAAGAACAATACAAATAACTGAGAAATAAGAAAATACTCTCGGGAGAATTATAGGAGCATATTTTGTAAACCTCGTACCATAAAATCATCACTTGAAAAATAATACAATTCTTCCTCAAAATTCTAATTACACTGTTGCATTCCTCTCGTGAAAACAATAAAGTCTCTTTCTTGGACGATCTTGAAAAAACTTGATTTAGATCTTCAAAACTTGGGTAAAAAGTCGTGTTCAAGGGGGTTTAGGTTTTGTAGAAGAGAAAAATGAAATTAGGGGAGGCTATTGATTCTTGATAAGGCTAAAATGTGTTATAAAAGTCCTAAACTCGTCACTTTATGTTTATATACCCAAAATAATATAAGTCTTAATCAAACACAAACACTGAAAAAAAACATTACGGATGATCAAACTTTTGGAATTGACTGAAATTTTAATATGTTGTAACTGAAGGCGAGACGAAGCTGTTTAAAAAAATTCACCTCGATCGGGTGCTCGAATACTTTTTTCCCCTTAGGTCGGATCCTCCCCCGATTTTTATACAAAATAAAACCTTATTTTTTACATTTGAAAACTAACATTTTTACATACCAAAATTTAATAAATTCCAAAAATTATTTTTTTTCGAAAATTTAAATTTAACAAAGATTTTGATGGCTCAAAAATCAAAGATGGTTACATACTCCCCCACTAATACAGTAATTTCACCCACGAAATTCGACAAAGCGTATACGTCAAACGTAAAGTTTCGCAAATAAATAAGGCTTACATATGCCTACCCTTAGAATATCACAATTCGGTCCCATACACTCAATCCCACACGCACTTACCCTATGAATAAAATAAAACATGTATCTCAACTATATATGTAAATATATCAATGAAAGTAACAACTTACTATGCTCTCCCATATATCACCACTTAATTATCTCTCCAAAAGTCATCGAACACTAAAGTCCTAAAATCAAATCACATCATTAAATTGATACTTACGATACCTAACATTTGTATTGACGATTTCCAAAATAAATCCCGTCTCCAAAAATTAACTCTAAAGATACTCACGTCAAGATTATTACTTTTAACCTCAATCCCTACAATGACCTTAACACACCTATCTCCAAAAAACATAGATAACACGTATGCTAGACCCAATACCTTAAGAAGTATGAATCAACAAAGGGGATTAAAGATCATTAACGTGGAAGCTAAACGGACTCACAACTACCAGACCTAAGACCATGCTCTGATACCATATGTAATACCCCAAGAAAATCGAGGTGCTATTACGAATAAAACTAAACTAAATCCTCAACAATCCACATAGAGCATCTATATTCCATAAAAATAAACATGACATGTCATCAAAATACATAACGTCCAATCCAAAATTTACACGGCAATCTAAGATTTCTCCTAACAATAAGGCTAGGTAAAATACACCTCCAAATAATTACAGTTTTAATTCCACTCAAAATAACCCCAAGCCCCCCAAATATTTACATTGTCAATTTATACAAAAATAAAATTCTCAAAATGTCGTACTCTTAATATCCTTTAAAAAATCAGTAACGTCCAAATCTACGCTCACCTGCCACTAAAAAAAAGAATGGGAAAGTACATAATATGACAAGAATAGATGCTCAATATAATAACGGTGAAAAATGCAACAATACGAAACTGTATACGACTCCAATGCGACACCCGAGCATTGTACTAATTTATTTTTAAATAACACATCAATAGGTCACCGGGCCTCACCTCACCTCACCTAGGCTTCTTAAAACCTCATTCCGGCTATTGAACTTTTGGACTCTTGGCGAGTGACCATTCTTAGTGCCATAATAAAATTTCATGGAACCTTGTCCACATAAACAAATATACAATATCTCAATCGAATGATACATAGGATTCTAATGAATTCCACAACATTTCAAGAAGAATACAAATAACTCAGAAACAAGAAAATACGCCCAAGAGAATTAGAGGAGAATAATATGTAAATCTCGTAACTTGAAAACTCATAAAATTCATCCTCGAAATTCTGATTACACTGTTGCATTCCTCTCGCGAAAATAATAAAGGCGTGTTCTTGGATGATGTTGAGAAAATTTGATTTAGATCTTTAAAACTTGGGTTGAAAGTTGTGTTCAATGGGGTTTAGGTTTTGTAGAAGAGAGAAAATGAAATTATGGGAGGCTAATAATTTTTTAGAAGGCTAAAAATTAAAAGTCCTAAACTCGTCACTTTATGTTTATATACTAAAAAGAATTTGAGTCCTAATCAATCATAAACACTAAAAAATGGATGATCAGTCCGTTGGAATTGGCTGAAATCTTAATATGTTCTAGCTGAAGGCTAGATGAAGGTTCTAAAAAAAATTATCTCGATCGGACAGTCTAATATTATTATTTATTTTTATCCCCCTTAGGTTGGATCCTCCCCAAATTTTTATACAAAAAGTTATAATTTCCAAAGTTTAATTCCGATTTAAATTCCACTTAAAACCTTATTTTTTACATTAAAAACTAACATTTTTACATACTATAATTAGATAGATTCCAAAAATTATTTTTTTCAAAATATTTAATTTAACAAATATTTTTACGACTAAAAAATCACGGGGTGTTATACTTTTCTACCGTGGTAAAAGAGGGTATTGATTTTCACCCAGGTTTGCTTGGATGTAAAATGGTTATCATGTTTAACCCACAAGGTACAAGCCATATTGGTAGTCCAGTTAGTGCCATGTAACTAGGAGGAAAATGGTAAATAAGTTTAGGTTTTGGTTTTTGTCATTGGATAGTTTTCGAACAAGTTTTAAGGGTTTTAAGTTATTTTATAAAAGTTTATGGGCTTATGTGCAATTTATTCAATTCTAAAGGGTTAGTTCTTAAAATTCCTACCAAATATGAGTCATTTTATTAAACTTTAAGTGAATGTTGGGGTTCAATTGATACAGAAAAGTGTAAGTTATCTTAAATTTTTCCTTAAGGAGATTTTGATAATTTAGTAGAAGTTTAGGGCTTATTTAGAATTTTTATCTATTCTAGGGACTAAAAGGTATGTTTAAATTATGGTTATTGTGATTTGTTTAAGTTACCCTAGCGGACTAAATTTTATTCGTGAGGGTTTGCAATTAATATGCCCAAAATATTTAGAAACTTCACTCAATAGAAAATACACAAAAGTAATATAACCAAGTTTGAAGGCAAACTTCATAAATATAGTAAAACTGCACTTTCCAATATCAAATTATCGTGTGTGTGTGTGCATAACCAATAAACCTTCCATTTCAAAAGATTTGATCGTTAAGTTTCTTATCTAAAAGTTCATTTTGATTTTAAAATTTTACGGGATGCACTATCAATCGAACACTCAAAAATCAGTTATTTTCTATCGGTATATGTGAATAAAAGAGTAAATTTAGATGAACAATTTCACATATATATGATAAAAAATGAACTTTTTAAAATGGATAAATATGATCTCTTGAACGAAAAATCGGTTACTTTTTGAAAACATTGAATCACACCATAGATCTTGTTCATCTTCTCTCCACACTCTAACTAACTTCCCTTTAGATCGATTAGAACTTTCTTTGGTTGTATTGTAAGCTCGGGTTTTGGATAGAAAGAATGGCTTTTCGAGTTCAAAAATTTTGAGAATATATAGTTTTTTCGGTATTTCGACTTTTTAGCACCTTTTCTAATCCTCCCATTTTCCCTTTTCTTTTTCAAACATACTATTTTTCATTTTTTTCATTATTTCTCTCTTTGAATTTTTTTTCATTATTTTCTTTTCACACATCATTCTTTTACAAAACAAATGTCCTTTTTCCTACCATAATTTTATCCTAGTGTTTTCAAAAAATTGGTATGGCTTATATTTATGGGCTTCAAACTCCCAGTTGGAGTCGGGTGGGATAATATATTTTCAGCAAAAGCTTATTTACTTTTTGGCTCAAATGTCCTTGCAACTGAATAATGTAAAAGGGTTGGGGTTAGGATTAATTTTGGTCTTTCAAATAATGGCCTAATCTTATTTCTCAATCTCCATTAAGTTGATTTGTGTCTCATGATGACTTACTAAGACTTATAATGCTTAAGATTTACATTTTGACTTTTTGTTTTCAGTAATCAAACAAAACAAAAAATTTGAGACCATCAATGACTTTATTACTAAAGATAAGTTTGATTTATTTTAACGTCGATTGATTTAAATCTCTCGAAAATGATGAATGGCCAAAAAACTCACCGGGCTAAAATCCCCATACTTATTCGTTAAGCATATTAACTACGTCTCAATATCCATTTTATATCATATTATACAGCTAATGTGTAAAAACTTTGATAAGTTGAAAGATCCACAAATCAATTCTATATTAAGAAATCGTTTCAAAACTTAATTATATTAAAAGATATTTTTAAATTTTTCAAATTTTTTTATTTTATAATTTTTTTTACAAAAATATTATCATTACCCTCACCTAAATTTCACATTGTCCTCAATGTAATCTCAAATAAAAATATGGACAAAGAAAATAAAGTAAATAAATAAAATACCGATATTACCTATAAACTTCACTTTGCTACCAACATTTAATGTTAGCAAATGCATGCTAGCTATAAAATAAAAAAATAAAAAAATAATCAAAAAAAGAAAGAAAAAAACACTAATCATATACAAACCCATGACAATTACCATCATCACTATAAATTAGTAATCAAAATAGGTGTAAGTATTTCTAATTAATAAACTTTATAGTACTAAGTAACAAAACATCATAAATTTGAGAGTATAACTGCACAACACAAATGGTGCGCACCGACATCATCAATAATAAACAAATTTAAATCGCGAGAATCATATGCCGATACATCACATGGTGGCAACAAATTACAACAAAGATTCAAATATTTACTATCCCCTTTTTTTAAATAGTCACGTAAAATTGGTGTGACACCCCACCTAATAAAATACCGGGTGATCAATCCTATATCAAATTAAACAGGAATCTCATTTGGTTCATTCTAAGCATCACTATGGAAAACGTTTTAAAACTTACTAACCACCTAGTATTCCAAAGACATGGTCTCAAATTTTATCTTTTTTATTAAACATCACTAACAACATGCGAAAGAATTTATAATAAACCATTTACACAATCACTGAATCAAACAACACTAAAGATGAATAGTTACAAAATTTGCAGAAAAAACCACCGGCTACAAACCCAAATCAAAACATAGACAATAAGAGGAATAAAATGAGTACATCAACTGACTGGAATAAAATGAAATAACTAGGGCAACATGCCCAAATGGAATATTGATTGAAATGGAATATTGACTGCATCCTACTCTACGAATGAAATTATAGAAGCGGCTAAGGGAAGTCCTGCAACATCCACATATGTTGCAGCTGTATAACTGTGGAATAGAAAAATTATGGCGTCCCTGTGGCTGGACACCTAAAAGTTTTGAAAATATTTTTATAGGAAGGGTTAGAACCCAAAACATTTTGTAAATATTTAGCAAGCGAATTAAATTGAAGTCAATTAAAACTCATGAATGCTCTTCATATTTCAGTTAGTGTCACTAACTTGAGGATCGACTCACCCCTCAACTATTGTGCATGCCTAACGCTTTTCTAAATAACTCATCTAGTCACCTACCCCGTAACTAGTATTCGATGATACCTTTCCTGTCACACTACTTTAGCCCGAGTATGTTTAATATACGATTTATAAGTTATTTATCACACTAACTAAATTAATCATATTTCACTTGGAACCATCTAACATTCACATAGTTTATATATCATCAATACAATTCAACACATGTACTTCACCCGTATATATTTATTCGCACTATATATACGTACCAACTATTTACAATATTCACACATATGTAGTAAATATATATAGTTGTCCTCCCGAGTAGGCACTCACCAGATGTTCTCTAAAATGCTATCATCTCCAGGTATACTCATCCATCTAGACCCCTGACACGGTTTGCTCCTCGGATCAGTAAAATAACATAAACCCATTGGAGGCATCCATAGTTTCTCCCGGAATGAGACCGAATCATATTCAAAGCGCATGATTCTTGATTTCGAATGCATGACCTGGGGACTATACTCACTCACCTCCTCAAGCCAAGGGATTCATCCACATCACGCAACCTCCCATGATATAACTAGAGGGGTATCCTTTCCTATAAATATTATTCACACAAATATTTATAAATCACACAAATACACACACACACACACACACACACACTACACATTACCGCATATATACATTTAATTAAAACCATGCTACCCGTGCACAATTACCGTAAGACTAGCCTAACATACCCAAGTCTATATACCGACTTGATATTTTAATTAATTACCACATTTATTGATTTATTACTCAAGTTGTGTCACCCAACTCAATTACCCGGACTTGCACCTTTAGTCCGAAACCTCATCCAATAGAACTTATTCCTCAAATCCCACATTTTAAGGTTAACACCCTTTTTTATTTTTGAATAATCCTTAATTTATTATATAAACCTATAATAAATTTAACTTGACCAAATCCGTGCCTAAACGCTCGTACCACTAATCCCCAAAACATCCAACTCAATTTTCCCGACTCTAAACTAAAATTAACTACTCATTACTAAATCTTGGTATCACTCAATCACTGAACTCGGACTCACTCACTTGGCCCGAAAATAAAATAATCATAACTTATTATCCCAAAATTCTATTTAATAAGTCTCGCATACTTATCACTCTAAGGCTATTATTTATTTCTAATTAACCTTAATTCCCTTGTTCTTAGGATGTTCACCCTTAATTTCCAATCCCAACTCCAAATAAAATAATAAACAAAAAATTGTAAACCATTCAGAGCATGACCCACCACAACCATATATACCATTTTAAACCCAAAGGCAAAACTACTTCACAACATTTGATTCTAGGACAAACAGGGGGAAAACACAAACAGGGGAAAGGGGATGCAAAACGGTGTCGTTTGAACTAGCATCATGTCATTCAAACGACAGAGGCTATCCTTCAAACCAAACCCAAGTCGTTTGAACGACCATGGGCTCTCTCTCTTCTCTTCTTCGTCTTTCGTGCGTAGTTGCCATGTTGTTCCACCCTTTTTAAAACCTAACATTTTTCTATATAAATCTTTTTAACAAGGTCCCCCCCCCCCCCCCCCCCCAAATTTCAATCCCACATATGATCAATCACCAAACCCAATAAAAGAATGTAGAAAGCTTTGCTACGAAGAATGTCAATGGTTTACTTCCTCAAACTTGTACATCTAAACCACACGATTGTTTTTAAACTAAAACCCTTGCCCAAAATCTATTTCCTAATTCTCTACTAATCGAAAATAACACCTGGGTATTATATTCAGTTGTTAATCTCTCCAACATTATACTAAATATTAATTTCCTCCAATACTAGACTTCACACATGATAACCCATAAATTTAAAACCCAATTTATACATCAATCCAACCCAAAAGCATTGTTTGTATTACATCTACTATGATATGAATTGAAAACTTCAATTAATTCGAAAGAAAGTTTAACCACTTGCCTTGGGGTTCGTAGGGTCTGAATCCTTTTATGTAGATGATGTTTATTTATGAAGAACGCGTACACTTGTTCTTGATTTTGGATCACATGGATTCTTTCACTTGCTCCCATTTTTCTCTCTCTCTAAAAGGGTTTCTAAAATGTGTTATGGCTGTCACACCCTCTAACTTTTAGGGTTTAATATCTCAGTCCCGTTTTTAGGCTAGTAGGCTTTATAAAAGGGTCCAACCACTCTTATGTGAGCTTAAATATGCCTAAAAATACCCCCAAGACCCGTTTACTACCCAAGGGTACATTTTTCCAACTATTTCGACCCATCCGGACTCAATCGTACATTGCGAATTGTCATTCAAATTAATTTGTAACATTCTCCAATTTTTTCCTTAAAAAATGCGACACGAAAATAATCCGAACAATTAAATCTCCATTTGCCAGTTTATATAAATCCTCCAATTTAAAATTTTCTCAAATCATGAATTTAATTCATCCCAGTAATTTTTTTTTCTCCCAAATATAATTAAATTAAAGGTCCTTGAATTTACGGTGTGTTACATACTCCCCCCTTAAAAAGAAATTTCGTCCTCGAAATTCGGATAAGCCTAGTACTCCCAAGCCTCGACTAGCTCTCTTATCACTTACCCTTAGGACTGTTACACATATTTCTTAAGCGAACATAGTTAACCAGAGCGCCCATACACCCTATACCCATGCTTAACTGCACAAAATAACACCCGATTTTTATCAACCTTAAACCGTAATATAATTTCGATTCCACAGTTATAAAACTCCAAATACCCTTCTCTCGGCATAAGAATAAAAGTATACATATACATTCTTATGCTAAAAAGGACAACATACACTACCGCGCCCTCACTAGCACTAGTTTTCTTGAGCGAAAATAAATCCCAAGCTATATCTCCCCGCTTGATTATAAGTCAACCCAACCTGAATCACTCCCTACTCGCCGAGATTTTGATTAACAATATTAAAATATTAATATGCAACACGCTTTAACATACATACCTATATATATACGCTAGACCCTATCTCAGGTGAAACCTAGCACAGATAATTCATACCCTGTACTGCAAACACTTAGTCTTACTATAACTAACCATTATAGCCCCAAACTATAGCTAACCAGTTGAAACTTGGAGAATCATCCACCCTACTTCCATAATTCTCGAAAGTAGAAATCTTTCATATAATTTAACCATCTACTTAGTGTAACCCCCATTCTCTCGTGGTTAACACCAAAGAACTCCGTTATCCCACGATACCTAGATATATATAATATGTCTATTACAGTCAACACATCCCCTAATATCCGTTTCACTCGCGAATCCTAGTGATAAAAATCTCAGGTTTTGACGCACTTAATGTCACTCCAGACATACCCACGCTCAACGTATTTTCTCCACACGTTCACTAATTATTATTAGATCCGATAACCTAGAATCCAATGACGTCTTCACACTTTCGACATTTTATTAAGTCTTATGCGTATAGCACTTCCCAGGCAAGCCTAAAAGAACTTTTCCCAATGCATTATTCCTCAGCATTGTTGTTCCTCGATTTTTGCAGAACCCAAAGCATATGCTCGGGACACTCAAACCTTGTCCCTATACTCATAAGTCTAATTATGGACTCATAATTATAATTATGTACTCCCACATCTCTAAAAGAGTCATATATCACTACGCTCGCACTATCCCTAAGTCCTTAGCACTAAATTTAATAATGAGATAAATCCCTCTGCTCCAGGGTACCCCTATATACCCTCAATTTCATCAGTAAGAGTCCCTATGCTCCGGGATCCAATATAACTAGACAATTGTACACTCTGAAGTCTACTAAACAAAATATCGTCGCACGCTCGACCCTCTTTCAGGTGAGACATCATAATAATTTACATCCTGCCCTAGAACAACAAGCACGATAGCCTTTCTATAATTTTCCACCATTGCGAACCCGTCCGTACCCAGTATAAAACCATATCTCGAAATATATATCATCTCAATTTACTCATCCACTCCCTTACGGGTGGGACTGTAGAGAACCCCGCTACTCCATGGTAAATATACACATAATATTGATATTAACGTTACCTCTACTAAACCCATTTTTCACACGAATCTATTACTAATACATTACTGTGACTGGCTCGCATCACATAAAAACGACCCCAATCATCTCGGAAAAAGACCTGTAGTTCAAGCTGTACATAATACTTGTGGCTCAAACAGTTAATGGAACAATACCCTCTCCATAACCAAAATAAAAAGTTCTCTAACTGTTTCCCCTACTAGGTATCCCTCTCCTGTCCCCTGACTCGCTGCGGATAAGATTCACCCATGTGTTTCTACTCTTTTTCATATAAGACTCCACTCCGTATCATTCTCCTTTATCTGGCTCCACTGGCCATAACAAGTTTTTCCTTTTCACGGACCTGATAGATTTGATCCTGGTTGCTACACCTACTGTCCCTTTGGCTCCGATCGCCGATTGGACTTGTTGATGGTCTTGACGGCTCACTTGGTAGATTTTATATTGATTTCGTTCTTTAATTTGGGTCCTCCATTGGTTATTCCTTCCCTTGATGCCTCACTAGTACTAACAATCCGATCTTACTCTTTTGATAGATTCCCCAACTCCCTTAACTCCCCTCTCCCGAGAGCATTGATACAAATTGTAAATATACAACCTTGACGTCACTACACCAAAACGCTCATTTAGTAACATAATTTTTTTGTATCACTAACACTCTTGTACCATTACTATTTCTCACAATATATTAGTGTTACTAATTTTAGCCAAGTTTTAGTGGTATTAGTTAATAATTTAAAAGTAATTTTTTTCTTTAAAAAAGGTTAATTCCCCCCCCCCCGAAATAAAAAAAAAAAAAAAAACCCAAAACATTGTCCCGACTCTATTCGAACCAAAGCGGGAGAATTCATTGAAAGCTAGTAAAGGGACAAAAGGTTTTCCCAAATCGATTTCGTGACAAATCCCAAATCGAAAATCGATTTTTCTCTAGATCGGTAGCTGCTCTTCTCCAAATCAGAAGCTGCTCTTCTCCAAATCGATTTTTCTCCAAATTGGTAGCTTCCCTTCTCCACGTAACCCTAACCGGATCCAGGTAACCCTAAGTGACATATATATATATATATAAATATACTTGTTTTAGATTTGATAAGTTAGTTTTTTTGTAACTGTTTGATTTTATTTATGTTTTTCTTAGATCTGATGTTATGAGTGCGTGTTTATATATATTGATTTATTTTATGAGCAATGATATTTAATAAGAAAATACCTAAGAAAAAAAATTTGGTTTTCCAAATATCGACACTCATTTGTTTTATTTAACATTACAATTATTTTATGAGTAGTCTAGGGTTGGACAAAATATAGATAGACCCACCTAAATGTTTTATTTAACATTTTAGTGTAATTTCATTACATCAGTCATTGAATGTTGTAGTAGGTGAGTGAATTAAAAATGGAATGGGTCATAGCCAGTGTTGATTGTGTGCGATGTGGGATAGTATGGGCGTCAGGCATACGAGTAGAAAATGATGTGTACTCTTGTGCACCTTTCCTATCTAAGCATGTCTTACAAAGACTGGTTGAAGCTGAAACACATATAGTTCTTTCATTTTCCCCTTGCGTTTGTCGGTTACTAAGTATTTGTTTGTGCTCTTGGGTCCTTCACTATATATACATTATTCATTTTTTTTTACTATATATACAAGCAGAGGGGTCATTAATCCATTTGATGTACCTGCATTTGTTATATCTGCTACAAATATTTTAGTGTTCTTGATTTTTTAAGTAATGATTAATATATGCCATTATTCTGTAAAATGGTCCCCTCTGTTTTTGGGAGGAAACAAAAAATTACTTGGATAATCTCATATCCCTCCGTTTTGAATGATAAGCCTATTTTAAGAACACGAATCTTGGCTAGTCTTGATTTCGAAAGTTTTTTGTGAAACGGTTTATGATTGTTTATTGCAAATTATTTGTTTTCCCATTCAATGTCCATTTCATTTTCCTAAAACACAATTGTCCATGCACTAATGCTTTTGAGTTATTTTATGTTCATGTAGAGGGAAGACTTGCGTAGAGACTTATTTTAGGATTACTAACATTACTATACCCTTACTTATTTTGAGTTACTAACGCTACTATATCATTTCGGTAAAGTGTATCGTGCAATTCCAAAGGTGCAAACTATCCTTTTATATAAAATAATAATATTTTTTTTATAGTGAAGAATGTCCCAAACATTAAACAAAGGATGGATGACTGAGAGGAACAGAATAAGTGAGGTATACATAAATGGCGTAACATCTTTCCTTGATTTTGCAATTGCAAACAATAGACATGTGTTAAGTGTCGAAATAAGCAGTGATTCGGTGCGTCAGATATCAGGACTCATTTGATTCGCCATAGTATAGATTCGACATATACTACATGGATTTTACACGGTGAAATAAGATCCACGAACTCCCCGAATCCCGTTATAGAACCTATTGATTGTGAAGAAACATGTCAAAAATGATGAGAGTATTAAGAATGAAAGGCTTCGAGACTTAGTTGACAGGTGCTATGGAGTGCACGAATAACATTATGGAGAACCTGACTAGGCAGAAAAATCACATGTTAATAATGAGAAGTATCAAGAGTACAATATATTAGCGACTGACAAATTTTACCCTTCATGTGCTGGTCCTGAGACTACTCTCTCTGCAATTGTGGAATTGCATAATTTAAAGAAGCAGTTTGGTTGGTCGGGAAATGGCGTTACGGATCTTTTATCGATTGTAAAAAGGTGGATTCCAAAAGAAAACACTTTACCAAAAAAGTAACCGCAAATGAAGAGAATGATGACAGACTTAGGGATGAAAGCAAACTACATTCATGCATATGAGAATAACTATAATTTATATTGTAAAGAGAATGGAGACTTAGAAGAATGTCCTCAGTGTGAGACACCAAGATATTTAATGACCACAAGGAAAGGAAAAAGGGTATGCAAAGAACCGATGAAAGTATTAAGACATTTCCCTTTGATTCCAAGGCTAAGGAGATTATACACTATACCTTGGATAGCGCATGAAATGATGTGGAACCATCGAGCAACAACTTAATGGGATAATCAACGACATCTTTGTGATTCAGCTCAGTGGAGAGTACTAAAAAATAGATGGCCTGATTTTGCTAAAGAAGGGCACAATGTTTGGCTTGCCATATCTACAGATGGGTTCAATCCCCATGTTATACACTCTAGTAGTTATAGTTGTTGGCCAGTTATGGTTGCGCCTTATAACTTAGTCCCATCTTTGTGCTTAAAGCGTGAGTTTCAAATATTGTCTTTGTTGATTCCTGGGCCCAGGGCACCGGGTCAAGACATTGATGTTTTTCTTGAGCCGTTGGTAGATGAGTTAAAGCAATTATGGGAGGGAGTTCTAGTTTTTGACATGCATAAAATGGAACAATTTACATTGAGAGCTATGTTAATGTGGGGTAATCATGATTTCCCTACATATGGAAACCTATCTAGATGTATAGCACATGGCTACAAAGCATGTCCTATTTGTGGTGATGAAACACCATCACTTCAGTTGGTTAACAGTAGGAAAATAGTTTACACAAACTATAGTATGTTTCTTGATAGAGATCACCCATTTAGGAGTGGTAAAGGTTTGGGACTTAAATCACAAGAACTTAAATCTCCCCCGGTTCGAATTAATGGAGACGCACTTATGGAAAAGTTCTGAAAAATCAAGTATGTACCTGGAAAAGCCTCAAAAGTTCCTTCTAAGAAGCGTAAGTCTGATAATACGAATGGAAGTAACACTGCTGTGGATAAAAGAGACAGTGTTGAAGTTAAAGAATCATGGTATGAAAAATCCATTATTTTTTACTTGGAATACTGGTGACATCATCAAGTTCGACATGTCCTTGATGTGATGCACACCGAGAAGAACGTTGCAGAGCATTCAATAAACACAATTCTTGGTGCTAATAAAACAAAGGATACTGAAAATGGCCGATTGGATATGAAGGACATGGGTAAGTGCAGCGGGCAATGGCTTAAAGTTGATGAGCGCACGGGGAAAAAGATAAAACCAATGGCACCATTCATCTTGGATGAAGAGGAAAAGAGAAAATTCTGCCAAATTTTGAAAGACTTAAAACTTCCTACCAGTTTTTCGTCTAACTTGAGAAGTATTTTAAGTCTTAGTTCCCCATCTCTGCACTCATTCCAGTCCCACGATTATCATGTCATAATGGAACACTTGCTACTCGTGTTGCTCCAACACGCCTTCCCAAAACATCGAGATTTGAGAAAAATAGTCCAACAATTAAGTTTGTTTTTTAACATGTTATGCTCCAAGATCCTCGTTCGACAAGATATCCAAAGAGACAAACGTATAGTTGTTGAAGCATTCTGCGTGTTGGAGAAATATTTTTCACCATCATTTTTTTATATTAGCATTCACCTCATTGTACATCTAGCAGATGAATCCTTGGTTTGTGGACCAATAAACACTCATTGAATGTATCCGTTCAAAATGTTATTTTCGTCTTTTAATAAAATAAAATATTCACAATTTAGGTTAACATTGGTTGTTATTAATTTTTATTGATTTATACAGACGGGACGATGAAATATTTCAAAGGTATACCCAGTAATAAGCAATATGTTGAGGGTTCCATTACAGAGTCCTATGTCGTGGCCGAATCTGTTATATATTGCATGGAATACATGCCAAATTCGTTAGATGGAAATCATAAACGCTCACGTGAAGCCTTTTTAGAGGAGCATGGAGAGTTCTCTAATGAAGGGCCTTTGCTTGGTGATAAGACTATAACATTGGGATCAATACAATTCCAATAAATACGTCGATGGGTGTTATTTGGACTTAATGTCGATGGACTTCAGGATTACTATAGGTTATAGTTCTTTCTTTTATTATCAATTACAATTTAATGAATATCTTGATTAATAATCACTTATAACACATTACATTTTGTAGTGAGTGTGAAGCATCATTAAAATTCGTGTCTCGTGCGAAAGGGAACGGGATTGACATGACAGAAGTGGAGAAACAAACTTCTTTTATTCCTTGATTATCAGACAAGGTGATTCTATATATACGAATATTTTAATGCCTTTTTTTCATAACCTCCTGAGATAAAAACATATATTGATGTAATTATGATTTGTTTTTATGGGACACAGTTGGTGAAATCGGGAGAGACAAAGACAAAAGAATCATTGTAGAGATTAGTTCAAGGACAAAAATTCAAGGCTAAAACATACAAAAAGTATCGTGCAAATGGTTTTGTATTCTCTCCTAAGAATCATAATGATACGGTTGTTACACATGATAATGTTCTTTGTATGGAGTCATCAAACAAATAATTGAGCCAGACTATACTGCATTTAAGGAGGTGATCTTTTATTGTGATTGGTTGAGGGAGGAGGATAAGACTAATGGCTATAATATTTGTCCGATTCTAATTTAGTGATGGTAAATTTTGACAAGTTTAAGAGAGTTGACAATGAGCTTTATGAGCCTTCTATTCTCGAATCCGATGCTAATCAAGTATTTTATTCTAAAGATCTTAAAAATCCAAATTGGTGGGTGGTTATACATTCACCTAAGAGATTAACGAGTCAAGAGGACGATTTAGAGATCCCAACATGCTTCCAGTCTATTCTTGAAGACCAAACACATTTAGAAAGTTTGCTAAAGCGCTATAATTCTGCTTAGTTTATTTAGAATTTCCTTTCAAAAATTGTTTGTTTTGTCCCGTTGATAATATAATATCTTGTCGGTTGTATGAAGCCACAAGTAGTTTTTCAGATTCATTTCGAAAACTGTTTGTTTTGAATTTTAGTTTACATGCATGGTTGTATGAATCTTAGTTGTGAATTTGGTTTCAAGAGTCGATTTTGACAGTTGGTTGTATGAATCTTGATATGAATTTAGTTTTAACAGTTGGCTCTATAAATCTTTTTATGAATCTAGTTTTAACAATTGGTTTAATGTATATTGGTTATGAAATTATTTTTAACAGTTGTTAAACCAACTGTTCATATCCATTTGGTTTTAGCTTGTTAAACCATTTGATAAAATGTACACTGAACATTTATTATAACTTTAACACAGAAGTGGTTTTTAAAATGTCTGAACAGTTGGTTTTTAATGATTTTGAACAATTGGTTTTTAAAATGTCTGAACATTTACAAAATATGTAAACCAATGGTTTTTAAAATGTCTGAACATTTACAGTTGATTTTTAACGATTTTGAACAATTGATTCTGAACAGTTGATTTTACAGTTGGTTTTTAATGATTTTGAACAGTTAATTTTGAACAATTGGTTTTTACAGTTGGTTTTTAAGTATTTTGAGTTTGGTTATTTTTACATTTATAAAAAGAGGTCATGTTAAACTAAATGTTTAGACATTTGGTATTTTTCAGACATTTTGGGAGTGGTTTTATAGATAACAAATAGGTCACAATCAAACGGTTGGTTTATCCAATTATGCTGATAACAAATTACAGAGGAGTGTGTTGCTTCTGTTAGTGTACACCACTGTAAGTTGAACCCTCCTCGTTTTTGTTAAAGGTGTTAATGAATAGTCCACATATCTTGACATCTCGTTCAATGTTAGGTTTATAAAGCTTTTCCTTTATTTTGATGACTAATAACTTGTGGTTCTAGAGCTTCGCCCACAATTATGTCCGATAATCTGCAAAAATCCTAAATTACAAGTTTATTTGTTACCAAATGCGTGCCACATAGAATACTGACTTTTGTTATAGTTTGTAAGATATTCACTTTCAACCTAACTTTTGTTACCAAATGTTTCTCATAGAATACTAGAGTGTCACTTTATGAATTTTAGTGAAGCTATTTTTCGTAGGGGAGTGCAAAAACACAGACCAAACCAACAAAATCGAGCCGAATCGAAAATTTTTGTGCTGGGTTTTAAGGGTCGGGTCGGTTTGGTTTAATCAGGTATAAAACCGAAGGGATCGGTTCGATTTTCGGTTTTGGCATAAAAAAACCGATTTTGAACCGAATTAATTTTTATTCCTTTTAATTATATATTTTATATTATATTTATATTAGTGTTGGCATATTATATTATATTTTTTAATTTTATATTTATATTAGGTATTAAAAAAATGTTTTTTATTAAAATAAATGAAAAAATCGAACTGGCCCTGTCAAAAACCGATGGGCAAACCGAACCGACCCTGTCAAAAACCAACCCTGTTCGGTTCGATTCGGTTCTTCAACAGTTTCGATTCGGTTCGATTCTTCTCATCCAAAAATCGACATGGTCGGTTCGGCTCAAAAAACCTAGCCAAAATCGAACCAACCGACATGTGCACACCCCTAATTTTTCGAGTGTTTCATTTTTAAAAAGTGGGGGAGAGACAAAAGTCAAAACAAAAAATGGCGGTAGTATTTCGTTAATAAACTTCCCATGTTTTCATGTGTCCTACCCTAAGTTATACATCATATTACTAATCAATAGGATCATAAACTACTCGTATGCAATTTCTCAGAAACATGAAAACCAAAACAGTACAAATACCAAAACAAACTCAGTGGGGTTTCTAATATATATATATATATATATATATATATATATATATACACACACCTTTCTTTGTATAAAACAGTACAAATACCGTTGTTGGTCATTGTTCTTTGTTTTGGCATCATGGTTTTGTACATTATGGCTTCTAGTGCTGAAGGAGGTTCGAAGCAACCATCATTAAAAAATAAGATGCAAATAACATTTGTTCCTCTACAAGAAGAATTAGCCGATGGAGATTCGGACCAACCATCTTCAAGTGCGAGTAAAAATAAGCAAGCATAAAATGAAAAAAGGCTAAACAATTAGAATGTATGACCCCGAATGGTAAAATGATGATCACCGTTTTAGTTGATGGAAGTGTGGCTGGTCCGTAGAGTACTCGTGTCGGTGATTTTGTTAGATCTTATATCCCAATTAATTATAAAGATTGGAGAGTTGTGCCAAAAGACTATAAAGATGACTTCTGGAATGCTTTAATGGTAATATCTTCATTTTAAAGATAAAAATGACTTAGCTGTTGGTTATATGATATTCATTTTTTTATTATTTAATAATGTTAATTGCAGGGGCAATTTGAGCTCGAGGTCGAACCGGAGGTGGCTCGCATATTGATGGAGGATAGATTCCCATAAAAATTTAGGACACATAAAAATAATATAAGATGTTTGTTGTCTAGCGCTGGAATTATACTGGAAGGTGTTGACCCTAATATATGGAGATCATTTTGTGAAAATGAGAGTAAAGCAACAAAAAAGACACAAAACATTAAAAATGCCAAGAGGGCGAACCAAATTAGAACATGCCCATACACTTGGGCGACGCACCTATGCTGCGATGGAGTATGAAATGGTATGTATCATAAGAACTATAAATTCTTATCATCACTATTGTTTATAACATGTGGTATTTAAATTGTTAACATGTGCCAATTAAATTATAGGTTGAAGCAAACCCAGAACAAGAAGTAAAGCAAGTAGATGTGACACGAGGATAAAAATGGGAATGTATTGGAAAGTGCTAAGATTTACTATGTGAGTATTTACATGAGAAGTAAAAGTTTTTTAATGTATATTTCGTTGTTTTTATTAAGGATTTTTTCTTATTTAGATCTATAATTGTGTTTTGATAGTATACACTCAAGGACGTGGTTGAAAAAAGGAAGAGTGAGAGTGGAGAGGGTAGTAGCAAGAGCCAATGTTTAGAAAATGATGAGGTGAAGAGAGGAGAAAAATGGTAGAGTTCGTGCAGTTGAGAAAAAGATCATTGATTCTATGAATAAAAAATTGAATGAAAATAACACAGAGATTCAATCTATGAAGGTATATTTGTATGTTACATAATTTTATTTAATCAACATATTTATCTATCTATAAAAGTCTTACTGTTATTTGATCTTGTTTGTCAAGGATGCCATACAAAGTTTGGTTCAGGCCTTTAATGCTCAAAAGGAAAATGATTCACAACTGACACCAATAAGTGATCATGCATCTAATACAAATCGTCCGCAGATAAATCGTTCTAAAAACCTAGATAATGTTTTTGGATCAGCTCCTCGTCCTTCCCCCTCCATCAACCGCAATGCTTGATAGGTACAATGAAGAATTGGCAAAGGGGTATGTCATGACAGATGCAATAAAGGATATATTTCAAGGGAGGCGAGTCGGAGTCGGAGAAAGGAAAATATATGTGGAGGAAGTTATGAAGCCCGATGCTAGGTGGGATGCTCCTCAAGGTGGAAATGACACTTTCGCTGATTTAGCCTTGGGAGGATATTTGATTTGTATGGATTATTGGCTTAAATATGTTTAGTTTATGAGTTAAGACCATGATTTTATTTTTCTATTGGATTTAATTTGTTATGCTTTTGATTTGGAATTGATTTGTAGTACGATTTTGTTATGGTATTTGGACTGAATTTGTACTATGATTTGGACTCTATTTGGACTGAATTTTTATTATGATTTTGTTATGGACTCTGTTTAAGTTTAAGTTATCTGTACTTGGATTATGTATTGTAAAGTCAATATTTTATATGAGCATTATCGGTCCCAAGCCCGGATAAAGGAGGAGGGAAAATGTGATTTTCTAGAATAAGAGAATTGGTCTAAATAATATTATTTTTCACATGAATAACCATTACTGATTATGACCGTGAGAGACGAAGTTAATGTGAGAATGTAACTTAATCTTCTCCGGTTGTTTATAGTTGCAGGTATGCTTCTTTTGTGCTATAGAGCACATTTTATCTCTAATATTAATTTTTTTTTCTAATGCAGGGAAAATTCTAGGAACCCCAAATTTTGGTCTAGTGTTTATATGAAAAACATGGCCAAGTTAGAGGAGGCCATAATTGTACGGTGTGTTCTGGAATCCGGAATATGGACTTGCCCTTTCTTGCTATTTGTTTCCTGAGAAGACAGACAACATCAATGCATAGGCAAAGCGTGCACAAAAGAAAGGCATAGGCGAAGCGTATGCAACGTTTCCCCCTCAGAAACTCTCCCACGCCGCTGCCTCCCTTGCTGTTGCCTCCCTTCAACTGCCTCCCACATTGCCTACCACGCTCCCACTCCCGCTTCCCTGTCCATCTCTCACAGCAACTAAGCTTAACTCTCACTTGTTTATTTGATTTATGTATTTCGTAACATTTTATCATATGTATACCTTTCCACCTTTTTTTCTAGATCTTAAAGCACTCGGTATAATAGTTCAATTACAAACCTCGAATAGCTATACTCTTCCATGATTATTTTATTCTGACTATTGGTTTACTAGTTTTAAATTAATATTTTCCTAACAGGTAATGTTAGGTGTTGATCGCCTTGATATGATCAAAGGAATTCCACATAAGATACTGGCACTTGAAAAGTTTCTTGAGGAAAACCCAACTTGGCATGAGAAAGTGGTTTTGCTACAGATTGTTGTGCCCACAACAACAGATGTTCATGAATGTATGCTACATTGCATGCTTGGTCATAATCTTTCTATGATTATACTAGCCATTCTCAAACTTGCATGCCTTCTCTAAAATAACATTTCATTTTGTTTCTGTAATGTGATTCACAGACCAAAAACTTGCAAGTCGGGTTCATGAAATTGTTGGACGCATCAATAGTAGATTTGGAACTTTGATAGCTGTTCCAATACATCATCTGGTCAGTGTTTTATTTTGTTACATGTTTATGATCCATTACATGATTAATACATGGAGATTTATGAAAAATGGTATTTACATTATTTCTCTGTACAAAGACAATTTGATATGACTGCTTTTGTTTTCTGAACTCATTACTAGAAAATTCATGTTCTAGTTATCAATTTACATAATTATTCTCTACTCAATCTTGATAAGGATCAACACCTAGAAAATTCATATTTTATGGATCATACATTCAGGTTTCAGTTGTGTGGTGGAAGTTAATTTATAATAAATATTCATAATTTATTTTGTGGGAATTATATTGAGGTCTGCTTACCCTTTCCAAGTTAGAGTAATTTTACCAAATGATTTTATGATAACTCTCCAGGTATGATATAATTTGAGGGTACATGTCCCAAATTATTTCCTTGTTGTGATAGAGTGAAGCTAAAGTTTCACATCATAGACTGTCGCTTCTCCCACGCTTACATAACAGGATAAAAAGACAAATACGTCATATGGGCCCGTTTGGCAACCCAATTCCAAGGATTGGAATTGGAATTGAAAGGCCAATTTGAATTCCACGGAATTGAAATTGGCCTTCCAATTTCAATTCCAAGCCTTGGAATTGGATTGCTAAACGGACTCTATAAGTTTTTGAAGATATTGATGCTTAAAACAGAGATTATTTTCCTTACAGGAAGCACGGGATTATTTCAATTCCTTGGGTTCACTTTGACTGTTCAAAATCTGTGATGGCTAAGGACTCTACAAGGCAGTGATAGGATGTTCATTTTCTGCAAGTGCACATGTAGATACCTTTTTGACTGTGCATAATAGGTATATAATCTATTTGATTTTATTCTAAACAAATTCACCAATTTCATGTTGTGTGTGGAAAAGTAAATCTTGGAAACATTTCAATAAAACTTCCTGTACTCTCTATTCATATATCACATTTAAGTTTCTTCTTTGCTAAAAAAATCTGTACAATGCCTTTAATTTTTTTCTCCTACAAGATGGTGTTGGTAATTAATTCACATGTGAAAATGGTTGCGTAGAGATTGCGGTTAGGATTTATATTTTTTCCTTTAAATTTTCTCCTTGGCTTTTGCAGGAAGAAGTCTAACACACCCAACTAAATATCAAGATCCACTAGACAGTGTCTCATGTTCTAGTTATGAATTTTCTGAACTCATTTCTCTGTTTCTGTTTGTAGAAAGCAGATATTGCTACTTATATTAACTATGATGTTAGTATTTGGGACGAATCAACATTTACTGTAGAGATTTGAAAGAAAATGTTGATCTTATTCGTGTTTATTTTACTAATATGGTTGAGTGACATTTCAACTTTGTTTTATATTTCTACTTATAGCACGCTAATGTTCAATATTTGTTTATTCAGATAGAACTCTTGTGTTCTAATTTATTGTACAATAGGAATTCTAAAACGCAATTTCTCCATCTACAGGATCGTTCTCTCGACTTCCATGCATTATGTGCACTCTATGCTGTTACTGGTACTTATTCCTGTTCTCTAAATTTATACTTTTGTAATTTTCACTATCGGAAAATATCTTGGCAATTTATTATATAACATCATTAATTGTAATTCATTATCCGTGTAATTTTCACTAATGATGCATTGCGACTAAGAGAGATGAATTAGGCTGGAGGGAGCTCTGTAGCTGCAGCATGATATATATAGACAGACAGTGTCTATTAAGCGGACCTAAGTTAACAGTCCCTATAAACGGACCAATTTGTTAAAATAGTAAAAAAGTTATTTTCTAACCAAACTTAAACTTAGTGGAATGATCTCCATAGTGGAAAGATCATCGACAGAAAAAAATTCAACCGGAAGTTGGTGAAATGCAAATTTGACAAACAAGTGCATTTTCTGCCTTAGAATTTTTCAATAATCATCACACCCACTTCCTGAATGATTTTTTTAATGAAATTATTTGTAGATTATCTCCCCTAGACCATTTCCACCATCAGACTTGATATCTTTCATGACCACGTTTGTACATAACTCATGGATCTACTACGTATGCATACTGTTGTATTCTGTCCACCAATGCTTGGATACTATTTATAGACCTACAGTAACTTCCACCTGCAAACTTAATAACATCGTTGTGAATATTTGATGGTATGACACTTTATGATGTTTCTTCCTCCAAACCCAATATGATTGGGATCTTCTGTGATGAGAATCATAAATCTCTCCCAAATACCTCTCAGGGCCAATTCCAAAATTGGAAAAATACAAAATATTAGTCTCAATGTCTCTAGTAGATAATACTTTTATGGGTGAAATCCCACACTCTCTTGATAAAATGTCGGCTTTTACTTACCTTGATCTTTCCCATAATAATCTCACCCGTTCAATCCCACAATAACTTCAAAATATGAAGCTTTCTCTCTTCAATGTATCATTTAATATCTCTTCGGTAGAGTCTCATTCGCCTTAATCTTAGGCATAACGGCTTCATTTTTGCAGGGGAAACCAAGCCTATGTGGGACCGGGCAATCCAATACTTGTTCGGATGACAATTATGTGCACAAAATGTCCAGTATTTCAAAATTGGTATGGTCCCTCATCTATAGCTCTAGCTACTGCCATAGTTATGGTTTCTCCTGGATTTTATGTGATTCGTCGACCTGCCAGGCAAAAATTTGATATGGCTGTTTCGCAATCATTTTTTTCTCTCCTCTTAGAGTTACCGAATATGATTTAGTTGTGGTAATGGATAAACAGGTTGCTGGATGAAATGGTGGGGATTTTGTAAGATTTATATTATTAATATGCCTGGTGTGAACTTATTTCTGTAAAGAAGATACTGAATTTTAGGAACCTATCTTTGAAAATTTTGAAGGCTGTGGTTAAGACATTAGAGATTAGGTAAACCAATATAATAATGATTTTGGTATTTTGCCTCGAATGATTCGATATTTTTTATTTATGAATACTTACAGAAAGAGAGCCTTGGGGGTTTCATTGGTAAGGCGGATATTGAGTTTCCATGGAGTGTTAGGTTGAGGATTTACATTGGAGTTTCTCAAGGTATTTCATATCTTCACAAGGACTATACTCCACATTTACTTCACGATAACGTCAAATCCAAGAATGTTCTTCCTGATGAGGATTTTGTATTGAAGCTCATGGATTTTTCTCTTGATCAGATCATAAGAGAAAGTGCATTTATGTCATCCTTGTCATCAAAAATCCACATCTTCCTACTATACAACACCAGTTATATAAAGACCTCATAGAACTTTATAGGCATCACTATAACTTTTTCTACCAAATCATTTATTAAACTAATCTGTAAAATGCAAATTTGAAATCATTCCTATTCCATCTTATACGTTTGTCGATTGCCTCTTGAAGAACAAGACATAAATGGAACTTGAAGGTTCAAATTTTCATTTTGGCCTATTAGAAAAAAAAATTGATCCTGACCGGCCTAGTTTCATGGACCATCTTTGGTTGGCTACACTGATTAGTTGATTATTGTTCATAACTCTTTTATGCGTATATTCCAAAATTCCTTAAATTAAGAAAATGATTACCAAAGGGATAATTGCAGATACCCATTCTTTTCCACTATAATTGTTCTTCATTATCAACACAAAAGGAAGATATCGTAAATGGAAGAAATATAATGATTGTTTTCTTCTTCGTCGTCTTACAAAAGCAATAGTGTAGTTATTTTCAAATGGTGCAATAATTCAGGAGATTTCTAGTAATATACCCATTGTCTCACTACTTGGTTGTGTCATTGAAGAATGCACCTAAATTAAAAAGCCACTGAACAAATGGACGCATACAACTTTGGTGTGGTGTTATTAGAGCTTGTGATAGACCGACAAGCAAAAAAATAGGGAAAACAGACTCAGGGAACGAGTCATCCTATGTCAAATCACGAAACAAGGCATCGACTTGAGTGGAGGTGGTATTAGTTCAAGTTAAATTTTCTAATTAACTACAGCCCACCTGTGTACTTGATTCTAACTCATCTTCATGGTGAAAATTCTTAGATGTACTGAGATGAAAAATTCTTAGATTTTTCAAATTTCCTCGCGTATTGAGAGGAATTTCATATGTATTGAGATGAATTTTCTATTAATGGAATTTGGGCTATTAATTTTTATTGAGGTTATTGTTTGGATGTGTATTAGTGTTGTTGTTGCGGATTATTTTTATGGTTGTACTATTTTTGATACCTTAAACGGGTGGATATTACTTTAAATAAAGGCAGTTTTGTCCATTTTTTTTAAACATAACTTATTTATATTGAAATTAAATCGGATTGATAGTTATTTTGTTGTCATCATATTAGCATTTTTTAATAGTGTATACCGTAGTGTCTGTTTGTGTATATATATATATATATATATATATATATATATATATATATATATATATATATATATAATATATATAAATATTATTTGTTTTTAATTTTTTTAATATTAGTAACGGACCTATACTGTTACTTTGTAATAGTATAAAGTGTTAGTAACACAGAATTTAGTAATGGTAAAATAGTGTTAGTAACACATAATTTAGTAACAGTAAAAAAGTGTTAGTAATTTGCTTCCCCATACCTTTTTCTAACACTTTTTTAGTGTTAGTAATTATTTTAGTAACACTATAGTAGTGTTACTAATTGACTGTTTTGGTCCTATCCAAAGCTCTTATCCGCGCTTGTATTTTCTACCCACGGGTCTATTATTGACTTACAAACCCTTTTCGTTCTTCGTATCCCTTTCATTGGTTACGAAGTTTATGAATTTCGACAACGATCGTTCTCCTCCGGACACAGTTTGGCCCATATGGAAAATTACTGAAATTTCCCTAGCCTCTCTATTTAACCTCTAGGGAGAGGATTTGTAATAATCCGCACCCAAAATTCCTTGTTATTCACGGTATCTCCCCATGAATGTGGTGACTGGATCCCATCACCCCATACTTCTTCTAAGAGCAAACTTCTTTGCTCGAAATTTTGACTTGAGTGTCACTACACTCCATCACAAGTGATCCCATCCGTTGGTAAATCACCCTTCCGCACCTCCATCGAATTGTAGCGATTTTTTCTTCTAAAACCAAAAATCTTCTTCAACCCTTGCCCCTTGTCTCTACACTTGGGGTTTTTAACTTTGCATCATCGTCCTTCACGGCGGTTCTTGGGCAACTACTATGCCCCAGCAGTAACTCCAACTTCAATTGTTCAAACAATATGGTGATTCCTAACGCATCACTGTTCGCAGAATACTCCATGGCTTCTATTGAGTCCTCCCTCCTACAATCCTTCTAACGTCCCACGCTCGTCGTTTTAAAGTGTTCGATCTTCCACGCTCAATCAAAACTGTATGTGAATCGCATCAACTAAATATTATAGCAGGAGAATGTAAGTCGCATACGTCAAGAATTCAACAATCCTATAATAAGGCTCTATATCAAAGAATGTTAGGCTGAAACGTGAAAAGCCGCACACATCCGAAAGACACTAGAACCTGATGCTCTAATACCATCTGTGACACCCCGTCTAATAAAATAGCGAGTGATTAGTCCTATATCAAATTGAACAGGAATCTCATTTGGTTCATTCTTAGCATCACAGTCGAAAACTTTATAAAACTTACTAATCACCTAGTATTCAAAAGACATAGTGTTAGATTTTATCTTTTTATTAAACATCACTAACAACATGCGAAAGAATATATAATAAACCATTCACACAATCACTAAATCAAGCAACACTAAAGATGAATAGTTACAAACTTTGTCGAGAAAACCATCGGCTACAACCCCAAATCAAAATGTAGACCACAAGAGTAATAAAATGAGTACATCAACTGACTGGAATAAAATGGAATAACTAGGGCGACATCCCCAAATGGAATACTGACTGCATCCTACTCTAGGAATGAAATGACTGAAGAGGCTAAGGCAAAGTCCTGCAACATCCACATATGATGCAGTTGCATAACCCTAGAATAGAACAATTATGGCGTCCCTGTGGCTTGACACCTAAAAGGTTTTGAAAATATTTTTATAGCAAAGGTTAGAACCCAAAACATTTTGTAAATATTTAGCAAGTGAATTACATTGCAGTAAATTAAAATGCATGAATGATCTTCATATTTAAGTTAGCATCGCACTAACTTGAAGATCGACTCACCCCTCAACTATTGTGCATCCCTAACGCTTTTCTAAATAACTCATCTAATCACCTACCCTGTAACCAGTTCTCGATGATACCCTTCTTGTCACATTACTCTAGCCCAAGTATGTCTAATATTCGATTTATAAGTTATTTATCACACTAAATTAATCATATCTCCCTTAGAACCATATAACATTCTCATAGTTTATGTATCATCAATACAATTCAACACATGTACTCACCCGTATATATTTATTCGCACTATATATACGTATCAAATATTTACAACAATCACACACATGTAGTAAATATATATAACCATCCCCCTGAGCAGGCACTCACCGAATGTTCTCTAAACTGCTATCATCTCCCAGTATACTTATCCATTTGGATCCTTAACATGGTTAGCTTACCGAATCAGTAAAATAACATAAACGCATTGGAGGCTGCCATAGTTTCCCCCGAAATGAGACATAATCATACCCCAAGCGTCTCATTCTTAATTTCGAAAGCTATGACCTGGGGACTATACTCACCCTGCTCCTCAAGCCAGTGGATTCATCCACATTGTGCAACCTCCCATGATAGCACTAGAGGGGTATGCTTTCTCATAAATATTATTCACACAAATATATATATATATATATATATATATATATATATATATATATATATATATATATATATATAAATGGTGGTTTAACAATGAAACCAAAATTTATTTGTTATAAATGACCAAGATAAAGGAATGTCAAAAAAATAATTCTTTAACAACGAAATCAAAACAACATATTTATAATAAATAAATGGTGGTTAAAATCAAGTAGAAAATACCTCAACAGTAACAACTGTTGGGATAAAACTGTAAAAAATGAAATATCTCAACAGTCACAATTGTTAAGATAAAACAGTAAAAAATGAAATAATAAATTGGACTAGAAAATAAATAAAATAAATATAAAATTGGACTCATAAATAAATAAAAGGTCGAATAAAATTTGGCCCCAAAGTTAATATTTTGGTCGCGTCAAAGCCCATGTGTACGTGCACGAGCCGAGTCGCACCGGGTCGGTAAAGTGTGCGAGTGATGATGCGTGTGCAAGTTTGGAAGTCATTTCAAGTCCATGTATGTCATCCCTCCTTCAAAGAGTTGGGATACCCTAAGGGCATCAATCCTTTAAGCCAAGATGAGTTATAAAATACTACACCTATTTTTCACATTCTTTCTATGTCGGATAAGAACTTTCACAAAACACTTCAATCAAATTTCATGTTCCAAATAGGTAACTTGAGCTACAATTTCTCAATCATTAATAAATGATTTTACACATGTGATTATACCACATTATAATCCTCGCGGAGGAGAAAGCATTACCACTTTGAAATGTCTCGAAAGACATAAGAGTGACATATTAAATTGACCCTAAAGTTAACCAAAATTTGATTTTATCAACCTAATAAATATCATAAATTCCAACAATATTTGAGCTCATGTTAAGAGGCAACGCTAAGAAAAAAAAGTTTGATAAGGCCACTTGAAAAATGATGAGGGTTGAGGGGTGGGAACCCTCAAGATAACTTTTAAGGGTTATTTAGGCCTTTTACAAATATTCAATTAAAAAATTATAAATTTTATTGCTCTTTTTTTAAAACATTTCACAAATATTCAATTGAGCTAAATGTGTTATTTGAGAAAAATACTTAAAAGAAACAGCCACAACAATAGCACAAATTAACAATCCACAAATCCTAACAAAACCCTAAACAACAATAATAAATAGTGCATAATACAAATTATGGAGTTGGAGCAATTACATTATTCTGGTCGTGGTCATTAGGGGTGTTCGCGGTCCGGTTCGGTTCGATTTTGAGGTTTTTTTTAGACCGGACCGACTTAGTCGGTCCTTTAAAAAAATGGACCGAAACCTGACCGATAATGTCGGTTAACCGACCCTAGTCGGTTCGATTTTTTATAGGGTCGATCCGGTCTAACCTGTCGGTCCTCACATGAATGATTTACATCATTTATTATAATAAAAATATACCCGACTCTATTTTTTTCCAAACTTTAAAACCTAAAAAATACCGAAATTTGCAATTAAAACAAACCTAGTATTGGATTAAACTATAATTTAAACTAATCAAATATTAAAATATATATTCTCACTATTTATTTATCTTATATATATACATATATATGTAAAAAATATTATTTTATATAAAGTCGGTCCGGTCGATCCTAACAGGGCTTTTGAAACTGTAAATCGTGGACCGGACCGACTAGATCGGTCCGCCAAAAAAATAAACTGAGGTCGGACCGATTAAGAAAAAAGATCGAAAAAAAAGAGTCGGTTCGGCTCGGTTCGGTTCGGTCCAGTCGGTTTTTTTAACACCCCTAGTGATCATCTTATTCTGTAGAGAGAGAGAGAGAGAGAGAGAGAGAGAGAGAAGTTTGATGTTTTTTTTACAAAGAAAGGATGCTTCTGTAACACCTCGTAATTTCTGGGTTTTTATATTAATTAATTAATTCAGTAATTGGTCATTTACTTGTGTCGTATATTAATGAGAATTAATTAATTGGGTAATTTAAAGTGTGTATATTTAAACAAATTAACGGGTGAAAGTTAATTTTAAAAATTATTATTCGGATGGGAATTTTGAGCATGCGGTTGAGTCCGGTAGGGTCGAAATAGTCTGAAATGAGTGGACATATGTATATACTTGATTTCGGGACTTAATTAGACATATTTGAACTCCAAATTAAAAGTTTGTGCACTTTTTAGGAGGCTCAAAGGCTCAAAAACGGAATTGGAGTTTTTAACCCTAAATGTGTAAGGGTAAGGCAACTTAAAGTCGTTTTAAAAGACTAAAATTGTGGAGAGCTTAAGAGGATAGCCATTAGAAGATAATTTGGGGATTTTGGAAGGTAACTTCAAGAACAAGAGGAGATCCTTGAATTCAATCCAACATCATCATCCAAAGGCTTTGATTTACAAATTGAAGCAAGTGATTTAATTTATAATTGTTAATTTGCATTTACCTATTCGTATTAAAGGAGGTGGGAATCAATAAATATGTTAGGTTTTGTGTTCATGAGAAATTGGATATTTCTTTGATTAGGAATTATAAATCTGTAGAGGTGTTAAGATTTGAATAATTTGATGCCCTGATTGATGAAAATGTTGGGGTTAGATTGAATATGATCAAAGTATGGATTTAGGATGAATCTGGGGAAGTTTTGATGAAGAAATCTGTACAGAATGAAGGTTTCAAACGTTTTAATGGCAACTTTTCTGGGCAGATTAGAGAAGGAGATGGTACCATGGTATCTCGTTCAAACGAGAGCCACTGTCATTCGAACGATAGGGCTTGTCGTTTGAACGACCTGTTAAGACTGTCAGATTTCTTGCTTCCCCTTATTCAGACCTGTTATGTATTTGAGATACACAATTTCTGCTTTAGTTAATTCTGCAACTTTGGTTATGATTTAGGGTTTTAATTGGTGAATGTTTACCCTTGAATTAATTAGAGGATTAATGAATTTGAAGATTTAAGTTTCATGATTTAGTGAATTGCAACCTTGTTAATTAATTGGTTAGAGTTAATTGAATGAAGTTGAATGATGGAGTGAAATTATTGAATTTCGGGCCGAGAGAGAGAGCGAGTTCGGGTATAATTGGTGGGGTGACACCAAAATATTAAAAATTAATTAGTGCATAATTAATTTAAATGTAGTCGGACCATAGACTTGCATGTTTAGCCTTGTGTATGGACGTGTAGTGTGTGTATGTGTGTGTGTATATATATATATATATATATATATATATATATATATATATATATATATATATATATATATATATATATATATATATATAAATATTTTTGTGAATAATATTTATAGTAAAGCATACCAATATTAATGCTATCTTAGGAGGTTGCGCGATGTGGGTGACTCCCCTGACTAAGGAATGCAGGGTGAGTATAATTCCCGGGTCATAGCGTATGTTTATAGGGGTGGGCCGTTATGGTATGGAACGGGCACTTTCGGGGGGAACTATGACCACCTCCTACGTGTTGGGTGATAACATTTATATCCGACATGCGTGTGAATGTTGAGATATAATACATATGCATAGTGTAGAATTATATACGGATATATATACATGATGTAAATGTATAATTAATATAACTTGTGAAATGGTTATACAGTATTGAATGAGAATTGGTTTAAATAAGTTAGTATGATTAATAACTTATATAGTATATACTAAACTCACTCGGGATAGAGTAGTGGGGGAAGAGGTGGAATTTATATGACAAGGCTGGTTACGGGGTGGTTAGCTAGATTGGTCAGGTATAGTACGTTAGGCGTGCACATTAGTGGAGGGGTGAGGTGTCCTCAAGAGAGTGTACGACACTAACTTAAATATGAAGAACATACTTGCATTTTAATTTCCTGCATTTAAATTCACTTGCTAAATATTTTCAAATGTTTTGGGTTCTAACCATTGCTATAAAACCTTTTCAAAACCTTTTAGGTGTCCTACCATAGGGGCAGAGAGCCTGATCTTCTTACAGGGTGCGTAGCTGCAGTATATGTGGATGCTACGGAATATTTGCTTAGTCGTCTGTCTTATTCTCTCTCTAGATAGGGACATTTCATTTGTAGCTTGGACTTATACTTTTATATTTAGTTTGGCATGTATCAATACTCTCTTTTGTACCTTCCACTTGGTGGTTTTCTTGTATAGTCAATGTTATTCGGCGAATGCTTTTATTAGTTATGTGGCATGATTAGATTTTCTATTATGTTGGTTATCTTGGATATTTGTTATATTGCTTGGTTTCGATTTAAATCATAAGATAAAATTTTGCATCAGCTTAATTAAAGACTAGGTGGTTGGTAATTAATAATTTTACAACAGTAATGCTAAGAATGAACCAGATGAGATTCCTGTTTAATTTGATATAAGACTGATCATCCGATATTTTATTAGGCGGGGTGTCACAACTTCCATTAAACTTAAAATATGAGAATAAACCTCAGAATACAAACCATAACATTGCAATGGGTTAAGGTATGAGAGCTAAAAATCAAAGGAGATAATATCTTCTCCACAAATACCCAAAGATTTAGCACCTCTTCTAACCCAAGAAACTGAAAATTACAATACAAACAAAAAGAAAACTAAAACTAGTAACACCACATCTTCGTAGTCTTGAAACGAGCTGCACCACCATGAGCGCAAAAACTCCTTCGCCTCCACTCCAATCTGAGTTGCTAAAAGAAACCTCCATACCCATCAAGGAGGAGGACAAAAACTCTCATAAAAGGAGAGATGAAAATCATCTAGATCTGAAAAAAAATTCAAATTTGATATGATGTGAGCCACGAAAAAAAGGAGATGGCCGGAGGAACCACCCATAAGGAGGAGATAAGGAGAGAAGTTTGATGTTTGAGACACTTAGGTTAAAAGTACAAAAAGTACTATTAATTACAAGAGTCATGCTATGTACCCCAAATAACTCCCCCAAATGTCCCCCAAAATGACTTTGTTTCTGTGCCCTGGCGGGACCCCCATCACATGGCAATAAATGACAGGCATGTGAGATAATGATGTGGCGTCCACATCAGATTTTGGGGACATTTGGGGGAGTTATTTTGTACTCATATCATTATTCTAATTACAATAGTCTAAGCCTAAAATTATTAAAATATATAGTTTTGCCCTCAAGTTTTAAAAATGGTAAAAAAAATATGGTGGGACATTGGTCCACCACATCAAAGGCATAGCTTCGCCACTATTCATGCTACATAGGGTGACAACTCATGTTTTTAAGCCATGTTTACAGACCGATACGACACGACACAAAAAAAATTAACACAAACACAAGAAACGTAAAAAAAAAATTATCCAACATGAACATAACACGATTTCTTAAATTTTATACTCAATTAAACATAATAAACGTGGTAATCCAAATTAAAACACGGTTAACACGAGAAGACACAATAACATAACTCATAATTTTGATACAAGTTTGAAATGACATAGTTTCATGTAAAAAAAATTAAATTGAACATGATATATTGTGCCAATTTCATATAATTTCATGTTGTTTTTAATGTTTATAAAATTATCAACCATAATGTTATATTAACTCCTTATTGTGTGAATATAATATATTTTCCTTGTATAATGTATGCTAATTTATTTGCCGTGGATAAACTATCTGTATCACACATATATTTAAGTGTATATCAAAACCAACCCATTAAATACTCTCCCTATCAAAATGAATCAGGATCCATTATTTTTAATAGTTGTGTTAAAAATTATCAATTTCCATCTCCCTCCACCCACTCCCAAAATTCTAATTGAAAGCTGGGCCAGTATTGAGGATATTGATTGAGAGATCTTTGAATTACCTACCCAATGAAGACATGAAGTCCATCTCCCAACTTTTAAAAATCCTTCCAAAAAGGTTCACCCTACACATTAAACGTTTAAATCACCCCGTGTATGAGAAATAATATATGAAAAAGGCACGAATGCGATGAATCCGGAACCCATAGGGAAAAAAACAAAACCAGGACTATTTTATCTTATTTTTCTGATCAGGACAAGTGAGAATGAATTTAAGGTCTACACTAAACTCATTTTGGGTATGCATGTGAATCAAACACTACCTACTAAAGAGAGGGGCACTGTCAAGTGTTAAGTCTGGAATTTACTACATACCAGTTAAGACGAGATGTATATTAGTACTCAAAAAATAAAATATACAAAATATAAGTGTAGGGAATATGCAATGCAAATATTTAAATAAATTTGTAATTTCATAAAACGGTAAAAATTACTCATATAAAAAAATAAATTGAGAGAAAATAAATTTAGATGGTTTGGCCACATATATTATAAATTAAATTTAGTTAGTATTAATGGTAAAATAAATACCAGATGTATATCACATCATGTAATTTAATTGAAAATATTTTTAAAATAAACTACAAAATAAAATTTATATAATTAATTTCAAATAATTTTAAAAAAATTCTGAATTGAGTCATTAGAATTAATCATGTACCAGTAGTTTGAATACTTTTTACATTATTTGAGATTTAACCCTATATTAAAATGTAGCTATCATTATTCAAGAACTAGAAGTCTATCATATCGAGCACAACTTGGAAAATGTGGTCAAAGAATGTAGGCTAGTCAATCCATTTAAATCGTTGAATCAATGTTGAAGCAAAACATGAGCGAGGGCATTTAAATATAATGCCAAATATGTATACCATAGACAAGTACACTGCCAGTTAATGACTAAGGCAGACACGGCATGTGCACCAGGCTACAAGCCGCAATCCACCGTCCAATCCGTGTGATTCTAATTAATAAAGCATACAAAAGAATGTTTTCGATTCAATGCGTTAGTTGGGCCAAGGATATTGTGTTTTTTAGTCGTTGGACAACTCAAACATAATATATAAATCATTTAAGAGTTTTACATACTTTATGAAATTTTTTTTTGAACTTATTCTTATAACAATTATAAAAAACATTATATATAAATTATTTTTGTAAGGATATTGGTTGGATTGAATTATGAGTTTATTTTGTTGAATGGGTTTGGCGGGTTGCGGCTGATGGGATAATTGTGGTAAGATTTGCGTGGTAGCAGGTTTAGGCGGTGCAAGTGTGGTGGAGCAGCTAAGTTGTGACAGTTAGTATTAGAGTACGGTCTAGATTCCCTTGGATTTGAGTGAGTCTATTTCATCATCAGTTGAGCTTTCTTTGATACAGATCTTGTGTTAGGGTTTTGTAATCTTGTGTTGTGATGGCATGTGTACCAATGTTAAATGATACCCGTTGCAACGAAGGTACATGGGTTAACTATAATTAGTCGTGAGTCGATAGTTATTAAGCATATATGTGTTTTTGGTTTTGGATGATAGAGGTTATGTAAATTCCAAGGACGTCATTCTTATTGTAACGGGGGGAAATGTAATAGCTCGTGTTTTCAGGAAATTTATTAAAATGAGATATATTCAAATAATTCAAAATTATGAGTTAGATTATGGGAGTGTTAGACACATGAAAAATACATGGTTATGTAGGAGAAGTTAGCAGTTGCAATTGGGATTAGCACAAAGTTTTGATTGAGAAAAGAAGAATCATAAAGGGTCGCTACTTGGTTGATTCTTTCGGCATACCTCAATACATGATGCTTTTGCCAATGTATTTCCCAAGATAACCCTAATACATTGGTTGTTTGTTGATGACTCTGATACAACGGTTTTTTTTGTCGATGTATTGCCCATGATAACCCTAATATCAATCTAATGCCTATGATAATGAAGGGTTACCCTCTTTAAATTTGTTTTGACATTGTCAAGACTTATTTTTCATTATAAACAACTTTAAAACCCTAGTTTTTCTCACTCTGAAAAACTCCCTTTCTTATTGGGTGTTGAACCGTGATTTGATCAATTCAAAAGGGATTTTGGTTTATTGTAAGGAGGAGATCAAAGATTTAAGATAACAATTGAGGTGATTCATATCTAAGGCAAGTGATTTTTATATTTTGTCCATTTGGTGTGATAATTGTTAATATTGCTTAAACTTAATTATAATTAAGGATATTCCTTAGATATCATTACATGTAGTGAATTAAATACACAATTTACTATTTACATGCTAAAAACACTTTGATAGGGGGAACCTAATGGGATTGTGGTGATTGTATGATTGTGAATTTTAAATTTATTGTTTTATCTATGAACATTAGAAATGTGAATCTTGATTACACTTGGGATTTAGGGTTAATTGATGTTTGTTTTTTAAGGGTTTTAAAAAGATATTAAAACTTTATACTCCTAAAGTTTATTATACAATTGATTTAAAAAAATCAAAGTGAGTGTTGGTACAAAAATTAGTCAGCTAAAGTGGACCAATTATATGAAGACACGTGTTATCCAACATGGCATAAGTTCAATGTACCGAGTTACTCAGAGTACCGAGCTACTCAGCATACCGAGCAACTTCTTAGGAAGACTAAACGACCTAGACAGATTCAATGTTCATTGTATTACAATCATTCCTTATCATGTACGGATGTATATGCCTATTCGGTAAAGGCCTATTATTCATTTGCACTGACAGCCCAAGGCCTATAAATACCTTGTAATACCCTCATGGCAAGGTATGCAATCATAAGCAAACATAACCGATATCAAAGCAAGATACCTAGTAATACAAAACAGTGGACGTAGGCCATTTTCTTTAAAGCTGAACCACTTTAAAAATCTCTTGCCTTGTTTCTTTATTCATATTTATCTGTGATTAATTAATTAGATCAAATCTAGTTTTTTACATCAACAGATTGGCGTCGTCTGTGGGAATAACTATACATAGCGTTTTTCACCAAAAAACTCATTATAAATGGTTGATATCCCAGAATCTACCAATAGGAATAATGAAAGGAATCCTCTTAACCCTTCTATCCCCCTAAATGCAAACGATATCACATGAATTTTGGTAGGCTTATCCAGGGGACAAATAGCTATGCAGGACACTATGCGACAGTTCATTTAGACTGTTCAAAATAGAGCATCTGCCCAGTCAGGCCAATGAAGCGTTCATAGAAGCATGCATCCACCGTCTTCACGATCCAGATGTACTGAAATCCATTATACTGGGGAATTCAAGTGATCCATCCTATGACCCTAATTTGACTTCTCCTATAAGAATTTTGGATTCTCAAGAAAATGTGACTCTAACTCCAGAGCGAACAAGCGCTTTGGAAAGGTTGAGCAAAGTTTCTCCCTTCGACCGTTTAGGCCCTAGGAAGAACATAAATCCTCCTCGAATTGCGTCGAGAAATTCTCAATGACCAAATAATTTAAGAGAAAGCTCAGCTCAATCACATCCAAATCCCAAGCTTACAGCTCACATATAAATATCCCAAGGGGGAATTCTGCGCGATGTGTTGCTCGTGCAAATATAAATAAATCAGAGGCTAGAAATGATGCATGGAAATTATCTATTAAGAGATTAGAAGACAAGTTAGGGGAGATGACTAAGGCTAAAAACCCTATCCAAAGAACTTTTATCAAAGGATCTCCATTTGTACAGGCAATTGTGGATTTTCCCACACCATCAAAGTTTAAAGCTACTGTGGTCACGCCGAAGTACGATGGAAAAATCGATTTTGTTCTCCACATAGAGCAGTACTAAGCTGCAGCAGATATTTATGCAGTCCCAGATGAAATGAGGTGCAGAGCATTCTCAGGAACCATCATCAGATCCACTCAAATATGGTACAACAGCCTTCCTTGGGGGCAGATTACAACCTTCCATCAACTGGCAGAGCTCTTTATAGGAAATTTCTATTTTGGTGCAAAGCCAGTTAAAAGGGTAGCACATCTGTTGAGTGTTAGGCAAAAAGCAGGAGAAAGTACCAGTGACTATATCACTCATTTTAACAACGAGAAACTGGAGGTCATCGACTATGAGGAGAAGACAACCATTACAGCTCTCATGAGTAGTCTTTTACCAGACAAGTTGTACTATACCTTGGCCAAGGACCCCCCCCCCCCCCAAATCCATGGATGAATTGATGGCTAAAGAAACCAAAATTATGAATGCCGAGGAAGCTATGGTTGAGAAGAAGAATGCTGAGGCAAAAGAAAAAACTAAAGCTAAAGGCAAGTTGGAGAGGAAATATCACAAGCATAATGGTAGGAGCAAACAGTCGAAAGGCAAAGAAATGTTGGAACACTTAAGGAAGTATACCAATTATACTCCCTTAATAATGGATATAAAACACGTTCTGGAGGAAATCAAGAACAATGAGGAACTGAATTGGCCAGAAAAAATAAGATCAGCTCCCGAAAGAATGGATAAATCCAAGTATTGCGAGTTCCATAAAGATCATGGTCACAAAACCAAGTAGTGTGTAGCTCTCCAAAATAAGATAGAGGCACTCATTAGATGAGGAAAGCTGAACAGGTATGTTGATCGCCGGAATGGTGGAAGGACCAATAACAAAGCTCGGTAGAGATCCAAATCTCCTTACCGACCAAGAGACGATAGGAAAATGGACTATGAATATGACCCTAAAGATGACCTCAATCTCCCAAAAAAGCTAAGATAGCCTGGGCGTGAGGTATTTTTAATTCATTTTGGTTCATTCGAATGTAACATGATTGCAGGTGGAGACGCAGGAGGGGGTGATCATACCGCTGAAAGGAAAGCTTACCTCAACGAGGCTCAAGCTTATTCCTATATACAATAGATAAATCTGGTAGAATAAGATCGCCCGAGGAAGGTTAATAAAGATAATCTGGTCATTAGTTTTTTTAAAAATTATCTGAAAGGCATTTTGTATCCTTATGATGATCCTCTAGTGATCAAAATGAGGATGAAGGATGTAATTATTTTAAGAGTGTTGGTAGACAACGGTAGCTCGACAGATATTATGTTCTACCCTTGTTTTGATAGTTTGAACTTAAGACTTGGGCAGTTAGAGCCGTATCACAGGCCCCTCATTGGATTTTCAGGAGAAAAGTTTTTCCACTTGGAACGATCAAGTTAGACATGTTGATTGGTACCTAGCCTGCTTGCAGATCAGAGAATATACGTTTCTTCATGATGGATAAAAATATCCAGTGAGCCTGCAATATAATTATGGGAAGAGTAGGCTTAAAAAAGTTTGAAGTAGTTCCATCCAGTGTAGATACATGTTTAATGTTCCCGACCAACTTTAGGGTTAAAATTGTGAAGGGAGATCAAAAAGTAGCTCAGGAATGCTACTACTCATCTGCCGAACAAGAAGAATTGGAGAATGCTAGGAAGAAAACCACCACTTATCAATTGTATGAATCTAATGAGTCTGAGATTGAAACCTTAGAACCAAGAGATAAAACGGAACTTATTAAAGGCCAGGTCATTGAGGCAACGGAAAGTATTATTTTGGATGATGAGCAACCGAAAAGAACAACCCAGATTGGTGCTTCACTTGATCCGGTATTGAAGTAAGAGCTAGTGTCATTTTTGAAGCATATAAAACGGGTATTTGCATGGTGTCATGAAGATATGCCGGGGATATAACCAACCTTCTTATGTCACGAGCTCAATGTTAATGAGGAGATCAAACCAGTGAAGCAAATAAGAAGAGTCTTTAGTCCGAAGAAAAACTAGGCTATTCAAGAAGAAGTGGAAAGGCTGTAAAAAGATTCTTTCATCGAAGGCGTGAAATATCCTTATTGGATGGATAATGTTGTGATTGTTAAGAATAATAATAATAATAATAATAATAATAATAATAATAATAATAATAATAATAATAATAATAATAATAATAATAATAATAATAATAATAATAATAATAATAATAATAAGTGGAGAATGTGTGTGGACTTCACAGACCTGAATAAAGCTTGCCCAAAAGATCATTTCCCTCTGCCCAGGATAAATCAGTTGGTAGATGCAACTTCGGGGCATGAGGTGCTAAGCTTCATGGATTCATATTCTGGATATAATCAAATTAAAGTTAAACCAGAAGATAGGGAAAGTACATCTTTCATTACCCCACGAGGAACATATTGTTATAATGTTATGCCTTTTTGGTCTTAAAAATATAGGAGCTACATATAAGAGGCTCATGAACAAGGTGTTTGCGGATCATATTGGCAAAAATATGGAGGTGTACATCGACGACATGTTGACAAAAAAAAAAGAAAGCTACTGAACATATAGCTGATTTAAGCCAAACATTTGATTAGTTGGATAAGTACCAGATGAAGCTGAACCCGACCAAGTGCATTTTTGGCGTACAAAAAGGCATGTTCCTCGAGTACATTATGAATCAAAGAGGTATTGAAGCAAATCCTGACAAGATAAAAGACTTGTTGGAGCTACAATCTCTAACCACCAAGAAGGAAGTGCAGAGCCTTATGGAGCATGTTGCAACTCTCAACAGATTTATCTCCCGAGTAACTGATAGATGTCCACCATTCTTTAAGGTGCTCAGAAAGACTTTTGAGTGGAACGATTAATATGAGCAGGAATTTTTAGAGTTGAAGAGATAGTTGGGGACCCTTCCTTTATTATCTAGGCCAGTGGCGGGAGAAAACTATACTTGTACTTAGCTATTTTAGAAAGTGCGATCAGTTCGGCCTTGATAAGAATAGAAGGTGGAGTGTAAAAACTAATTTATTATACTAGCAAGGCATTCAGAAGAGAAGAAGTCAGGTACTCAAAACTAGAGAAGTTGGCATCGGTATTGATTGAAGCGAGCAGGAGAATGAAACCATATTTTTAAGACCATACAATAGTGGTTATACTGACATGCCACTCATACAGGCTTTACATAAGCCAAAAAAGTCTAGAAGATTAATGATTTGGGCAGTGGAGTTAGGGGAGTACGACATTATCCATGAGCCGAGATCCTCTCTCAAAGGACACACAGTGACGGATTTCATTTATGAGTTTACCTACCCAGATGTCTTCGAACAACAGTCGGCTAATGACACATAACTAAAGGATGCAAAAGGACTAACAGAAACTGTCCCCGATCAACTCCCAGCAACAGAATTGCCATAAGGAATGGTCGTCGATCAACCAGAATCTTCTGGTAAGGGGCAAGAGTTGAAGAAGAAGTATGAAGAAAAGAAGGACAAGACATTTCATCAAGGGATTTTGCCAGACCAAGGGTTTGATGATAATATCCCTATATGGAATTTATATATTGATGGTTCTTCGTGTGCAACAGGTTGCGAGATGGAATTATTCTCAATAGTCCAGACCGAATAGATATAGAATATGCTATGCGTTTCCAATTCCAGACTTTCAATAATGAAGCTGATTATGAAGCCGTGATTGTGGGCCTTAACTTAGCTAAATTATTTAATACAGAGCAAGTTGTGGTGTTCAGTGATTCGCAACTAATGGTAAATCAGATGATAAGTCTTTATGCAATAAATGGGAAGTTCATGTCAAGATATTTAATTAAAGCTATGGATATTGTATCCAATTTGGCAATTATTTGAGTGATTAGAATACCAAGACTGGAGAATAAAAAGGCAGATGCACTTGCTCGGTTAGCTTCAGCTACGCACACCGAGCTACGAAGAACAATCCCTATTAAAATACTTGCAAGCAGAAGTATTGATGGAGATTTGATGGTGAATTTTATCGCCTTAGATATGGGACCATCTTTGATGGATCCCATCAGGGCTTATATTGAAGAAGGTACTTTACCAGCCGACCTACTTGTAGCCAAGAGTTTGAAGTATAAGGCTTCCAGATATGTTTTGAATAATGGAGTTCTATACAGGAGAGGTATAATAGCTGGTCTACAAAGTTGTGTTCATCCAACAGAAGTTAAAGATCTAATAGAGAAAATTCATGAAGAATCTTGTAGAGATCACATAGCAGGTCGAACTCTTTTACAGAGAATAAATATGTAGGGGTACTACTGGCCAACAATGTGCGCTAATTATATAACTTAGGCTAAGAAATGCGATAAGTGTCAGCGATTTTCTACTATACGAAGAACTCCTCAGGCGTTGCTAACGCCAGTCACTTCACCTTGGCCATTCGCTATGTGGGGAATTGATTTGTCTAACCACTGCCAACTACAAGAGGGCAATTCAAATATATGGTAGTAACTGTTGATTGTTTTACAAAATGAGTGGAAGCTGAACCTCTCCTCGATATGGTTTACGAAAGGGTCTATCAATTCATTTGGAAGAATATTATTTATAAATATGGTTTACCCCATGCTTTTATCACCGATCACGGTACCCAATTTGACAATGATGAATTCGTAGCCTACAGTCCAACATTCAAAAGATCCATTATGCTCCAGGTCATCCCCAAAGTAATGAACAAACCGAGGTGACAAACAGAACTCTACTGGCTGGGTAGAGAATATATTGGATGATGCTAAAGGGAATGGGATCAACGAGTTGCACTCAGTATTATGGGCTTACCGAATAACTCCCCGAATAACAACTGGGAATCTCCTTACATATTGGCTTTGGAGAGTGAAGTGGTGCTACCTGTGGAACTAGGATTATCTACTCACATGGTGCTTAACTTCAATTCTCCAGTAAGTGATTTGATGCCGCGCTTGTACTTGGACATGCTCTAAAAAGTCAGAGTCATCCCCAAAGTAATGAAAAAATCGAGGTGACAAATAGAACTCTACTAACTGGGTTGAAGTAGAGATTGGATGATGCTAAAGGAAATTGGATCAACGAGTTGCACTTAGTGTTATAGGCTTACCGAATAACTCCCCGAATAGTAACTAGGGAATCTCCTTACATGTTGGCTTTTGAGAGTGAAGTGGTTATACCTTACGAACTAGGATTACCTACTCAGAGGGTGCTTAACTTTAATTCTCCAGTAAGTGATTTGATGAGATGCTTGGACTTGGATATACTCGAAGAAGTCAGAGAAGATGCAGCAACCCAAAATGCAGCTTATCAGCAATGAACCGCCATATTATATAACAAAAGGGTTAAGAAATGTGATATTAAGAAAGGCGATTACGTGCTCAAGAAAGTAATTCAAAAGCACAATAAGTTGGAGGCCAACTGGCATAGGCCTTATCGTATCACAACTGTTGTTCGACCCGGTACTTACAGAATAGAAACTCTTGAAGGGGAAGAATTCAAAAATACCTGGAATGTAGAGCACCTGCGTAAATACAACCAGTAATGTAACTGCCCATGTACCAATTGTTGATACCAAATTTAACCTGCTGACGTGGATTGATCACAAGAAGACACATGTCAGTTTATGTGGCACCTACAGACATTTCTGCAATCACTTTAGCGATGAGGAACTCTGTTTCCCCGATTAACTCAGACGCTCCGAGCAACAGGTGTACTCCGAGGAACTCCACTACTCCGAGGAACTCCACTGCACCGAGATGCTCAGGCGGTCCAAGATGCACCTTGTACAAAGCATTAATAGCGGGAAAGCCAATAGATAGACTGCGCATTAAATACATACAGATGTACACGCCTAAGGGACAACTGTGTATTACCCTTTCACATGTACAGCCTAAAGGCTATAAATACATTGTATCAGCCTCATTATGAGGGGACCGAAATTTCTTGATAAAACCTATAATCGAGAATTCCCAAATAAGTCAGCAATAACAGAAAGAGTGGACGTAGGCCATTCTTATAAGGCTGAACCACTTTAAAACTTCTTTGTCTCATTTAATTTTATCTGTGATTGAATAATTAGATAAGATCTAGTTTTTTACATCAACAGATTGACACCGTTTGTGGGAAACGACTGTTAGTATCATTTTTCACCAAAAATAATTCATCACCAATGGCTGATAATCCTGAATCCAGCAATCAAAATGCTAGAAATCTCCCAAATCCATCTGCTCCGCCAAACGTTCCAGATCTGGATGGAATCATGGCAAATCTAACCCAGTGCCAGACAGTCATGTAAAAAATTATGCGAGAACTCATACAAACCCTTCATGGCGGTGCACCAACCCATTCAGAACAACGCAGTATTCAAAGAAACACCCGTCTGCTTCCTTCGCGTACTCGGAATACAGCTTCATATCATAATGAGGAATCAAATGATTTCTCTTATCAACCTGGGCAAACTTTATCAATGCGGGCCACATATACCGAACAACGTATCACTCTCTCTCTAAAGAGGACCAGCGCGTTGGAAAGATTAAGTAGAGTTTCTCCTTTCAGTCGATTAGGCCCTAGGAGGAACAAAAGTCCTCCTAGAGCTGCGACGAGGAGTTTTCGACGACCATCAGACTTAAGGGAAGGATCTGCCCAATCGCAACCAGCTGCTCGTCAAGATAGATCCCAGGAAGCCACATCAACGCGATCAATTGCTCGAACCAACAGGCCCGAGGAAGGAAATGACGCATGGAAAGGTTCTATTCAGAGGTTGGAGGATAGATTAGGGGAAATGGCTAAGGACAAAAATCCCCTACAACGAACTTTTGTTCAAGGGACGCCTTTTGTCCTGGCCATTATGGATTTTTCCACACCGTCAAAGTTCAAAGCACCTGTTGTGACCCCCAAATATGATGGAAAGACTGATCCTGTTCTTCATATAGAACAATATCAAGCTGTCGTCGACATCTATGCTGTCCCAGATGAGATGAGAGTACTAGAGATTTGTTAAGTGTTAGACAAAAAGCTGGTGATAGTACTAGAGATTATATAACTCGTTTTAATAACGAGAAACTCGAAGTTATAGATTATGAGGAAAAGACAACGATCACCGCCTTGATGAGTGGGCTGTTACCCAACAAATTGTATTACACTTTGGCCAAAGATCCACCCACAACCATGTCAGAATTGATGGCAAAAGCGGCCAAAATCATGAATGTCGAGGAGGCTATGGCTGCAAAGAAGAATATGGATAAAGAAACCAAGGTGGAAGTTGACAAAGCCAAGAAGAAAGAGCATAAGAACAATGGTGATGACAAACGATCCAAAAATAAGTCGTCATGGGAAGTATTGAGGAAATTTGATAATTATACTCCTTTGAAGGTAGACATCAACCACGTCCTGGAAGAAATTAAGAACAACGAGGAGTTAAATTGGCCAAAGAAAATAAAGGCAGACCCTGACAGGAGAAATAAGGAAAAATATTACGAGTTTCACAAAGATCACGACCATATGACTAAAAATTGCATAGCTCTTCAGAATGAGATCGAAACACTCATAGGCGAGGAAAACTGACAAAGTATGTTGATCGTAGAAATGAAAGAAGAAACATCGACCGAACAAGAGAGAGGTCTAGATCTCCTCGTCGAGCAGAGGAAAACAAGAAAATAGACCATGAAGATGATCCAGAAGATGACCCCGATCTTCCCAAAAGACCAAGGCAGCCAGAACGTGAGGTATTTTTAATACGTTTTGGGTCATTTGATTGTAATGTTATTACAGGTGGAGATGCAGGAGGAGGAGATCTTACTGCAGAAAGAAAATCTTACCTATGTGAGGCTCAAGCTTGCTCGTATATTCAACGAATAAATCTAGCTGAGGAGGATCGCCCGAGAAAAGTAAACAAAGAAAAATTGGTCATTGGTTTTTCAAAGAACGACCTCGCAGGTGTCCTATATCCTCATAATGACCCATTGGTGATCAAAATGAGGATGAAAGAAGTGATGATTTCAAGGGTTTTGGTAGATGATGGTAGCTCGGCAGATATCATGTTCTACTCATGCTTCGACAGTTTAAACCTAAAGTTATCACAATTGGAGCCTTATCATAGACCCCTCCTCGGTTTTGCTGGTGAGAAAGTTTTTCCACTTGGGACGATCAAGTTGGATATATTCATTGGTGCATGGCCTGCTTGTCAAACAGAAAGAATACGTTTCTTTGTGATGGATAAGAATGTTCAGTCAGCCTACAACATCATCTTGGGAAGGGTCGGATTGAAGAAGTTCAAAGCAGTACCATCTACAGTACATCAATGCCTAATGTTCCCAACAAATTTTGGAGTAGGAGTTGTGAAGGGTGATAAAAAAGTATCTCGGGCATGATATTATTCATCTACCGAGCAAGAAGAGCTGGAGGAATCAAGGAAAAAGACTACTACTTATCAAGTGGATGAAGGTACAGAAATTGAAACATTGGATCCTAGAGATGAATCGCAACTCGTGAAAGGTCAGGTGGTGGATGCTACAGAAAACATCATTCTGGATGACGAGCACCCTGAACGAACAACTCAAATAGGTTCGTCGTTGGATGCCTCACTAAAACAGGAACTGATAATTTTCCTAAGAAGCAGAAAGAAAACTTTTGCGTGGAGTCATGAAGATATGCCCGGAATAGACCCAAATTTCCTATGTCACGAGCTCAACGTGAATAAGGAGATTAAACCAGTGAAGCAGAGAAGAAGAGTATTCAGTCCCGAGAAGAATCAAGCTATACAAGAGGAGGTCGAGAAGCTCCAGAAAGCTTGCTTTATCGAAGATGTTAAATATCCAGACTGGTTAGCCAATGTGGTGATGGTAAAGAAGAAAAAAAATAAGTGGAGGATGTGTGTAGATTTCACCGACCTCAATAAAGTATGCCCAAAGGATCACTTTCCATTTCCCCGAATTGATCAACTGGTAGATGCTACCTCGGGGCACGAGCTGCTGAGCTTCATATATGCTTATTCTGGTTACAACCAGATTAAAATAAAACCTGAAGACAGGGAGAGTACCTCTTTCATTACCCCTTGGGGAACTTATAATTATAATGTTATGCCTTTTGGTTTGAAAAATGCAGGTGCGACAAATCAGCGGCTGATGAACAAGGTTTTTGCTGAACAAATCAGTTACAATATGGAAGTCTATGTTGACGATATGCTGATAAAAAGCAAGAAAGCTGCTGACCATCTAGTTGACTTAGGCCAGACCTTTGATCAACTGTATAAATATCAAATGAAGCTGAACACGATAAAGTGCATATTTAGAGTACGAGAAGGCATGTTTCTCGGGTACATTGTCAACCAACGAGGCATAGAGGCAAATCCATAAAATATCAAAGCTCTATTAGGGCTGCGATCTCCAACGACGAAGAAAGAAGTGCAGAGTCTTGCCGCACTCAACAGATTTGTATCACAAGAAACTGATAGATGTCTCCCATTCTTCAAAACGCTCCGAAAGACTTTTGAGTGGAATGATGAAAGCGAGAAGGCTTTTCAAGACTTGAAGAAGTATCTGGGAGCACCTCCATTATTGTCCAGGCTAGTGATGGGAGAAAAATTGTACTTGTATCTGACAATATCGGAGAATACAGTTAGCTCGGCCTTAATCAGAGAAGAGAATGGAGTGCAAAAACCAATTTATTGCACGAGTAAGGCCTTCCGAGGAGCAGAGATCAGATATCTAAAACTGGAAAAGTTAGCATTGGCGCTAATTGAGGCGAGCAGGAGAATGAGGCCATACTTCCAGGCCTATACTATTGTCGTATATACTGACATGCCATTGAGGCAAGCCCTTCATAAACCAAAAAAATCAGGGAGATTGATGTACTGGGCAATAGAGCTTGACGAATATGATATAATTTATGAACCTAGATCATCGATTAAAGGGCAAGTAGTAGCAGATTTTATAGCAGAGTTCACCTATCCTGATACCCCCGAGGAGCAAAAACTTCTCACCGATCAACCAGTGGTGTTACAGGATCAACAAACACTAACCCAGACCAATTTAGGTTGGTAAAAGGGAAAGTGGATGTTACAGGATCATTAAATTCGAGCCCAGACCAACTTAGGTTGGTAAAAGGGCAAGAAAAGATGGTCGACGAAGAGCAAGAAATATCAGGGGAGGGTGAAAGGAAGCAATAAATATTTCACCGAGGAACTCTGTCAAATCAGAAATTAGAAGACGAGTTGCCTATATGGAGACTATATGTAGATGGCTCATCTTGCACTACAGGCTGTGGGGCAGGGATCATTTTGAACAGCCCGGACGAGATCGATATGGAATACGCCCTACGCTTCCAATTCAAAGCTTTCAATAATGAGGCTGAGTATGAGGCCATGATTGCAGGTCTTAATTTGGCAAAAACTATGGAGGCAGAGCAGGTTATTGTCTTCAGTTATTCTCAATTGATCGTAAATCAAATGTTGGGAATAGATGCAGCCAAAGGAGAATTAATGATCAAGTATCACGCAAAGGTTATGGAGTTGGTATCAGAATTTATTATTATTCAGCTGGTAAGAATACCAAGAGTGGAGAATGCGAGAGCAGACGCCCTAGCCCGATTAGCATCAGCTACTCGTACCGAGCTACGAAGAACAATCCCAATTGAAGTATTGGCTAGTCGAAGTATAGATGAAGGTCTGATGATAAATTTTATTACCCTTGATTTAGGACCATCTTGGATGGATCCCATCAGGGCATATATTGAGAAAGGAGAATTACCAATTGACAAGCTCATAGCTAAGAAATTGAAGTTTAAAGCTGCTTGGTATGTATTAACTAACGGTGTTCTATATAGACGAGGAATTATGGTAGGTTTGCAAAGATGTATACATCCCTCGGAGGTAAATGAATTGATTGAGGAGATCCATAAAGGGTCCTGTGGAGCCCATGTAGCACGTCAGACGCTTTTGCAAAGAGTAATGACGCATGGATACTACTGGCCAACGATGAGGGTTGATTGTATAGCCTATGTCAAGAAATGTGATAAGTGTCAGCGCTTTTCCTCCATCCGAAGAACTCCACAAGCATTGTTGACACCCATCACTTCCCCTTGGCCATTTGCCACGTGGGGAATAGATTTGGTCGGGCCACTGCCAACGATCTGAGGAAGGTTTAAATATCTCGTCGTCACAGTGGATTATTTTACAAAGTGGGTAGAAGCCGAGCCTCTTGTTGACATGACATACGAGAAGGTATATCAATTTGTTTGGAAAAATATCATTTGTAGATATGGTCTTCCCCATGCATTCATCACCGACCATGGAACACAATTCGATAATGAGGAATTTACTGCCTATTGCCATCAGTCCAATATTTTGAAGCTTCACTTGGCACCAGGTCATCCCCAAAGTAATGGACAGACTGAAGTGACAAACAGGACACTGCTAAATGGCTTGAAGAAAAGACTAAGTGACGCAAAAGAAAATTGGATCAACGAGTTACAGTCAGTACTATGGGCTTATCGTACTACTCCCCGAGCAGCAACTGGAGAATCACTATATATGCTGGCGTTTGGAAGTGAAGCTGTTATACCTGCCGAGTTGGGTCTCCCAACACACAGGGTACTAAATTTCAATTCCCCTGTCAGCGACTTAATGAGAAGATTTGATTTAGACATGCTCGAGGAAGTTAGAGAAGAAGCAGCCATCAGGAATGCTTCTTACCAACAACGAACAACTTTGTTCTACAATAAGAGGGTGAAGAAGTGCGACTTGAAATAAGGAGACTATGTGCTAAACAAAGTAATTCAAAAGCACAACAAACTAGAGGCAAACTGGCATGGACCATACCGAGTTACAGAGGTTGTTCGACCAGGAACCTACCGAATAACAACTTTAGAGGGGGAGGAGTTTAAGAATGCATGGAACGCAGAGCACCTGCGCAAGTATTATCAGTAATGTAAATTCCCGTGTAATGCAGTTCCATCATTATGAATAAAATGAAGATATTCTGCCAAATTCTCTCCTTTTATTGAAAAATTTTCGGGAAATACTAGTGCTACACACTACTCGGCAGAACTCAGACTACTCGGCAAAAGTATTCCTAAAAATGCCAACTTCGGCTGGTTAGGAAACAAACTATTCCTAAAAATGCCAACTTAGGTTGGTTAGGAAACAAAATATTCCTAAAAATGCCAACTTCGGTTGGTTAGGAAACAAAATATTCCTAAAAATGCTAACTCAGTTTGGTTAGGAAACAAAATATTCCTAAAAATGCCAACTCGGTTTGGTTAGGAAACAAAATATTCCTAAAAATGCCAACTCAGTTTGGTTAGGAAGCAAAAATATTCCTAAAAATGCCAACTTCGGTTGGTTAGGAAGCAAAATATTCCTAAAAATGCCAACTTAGGTTGGTTAGGAAACAAAATATTCCTAAAAATGCCAACTTCGGTTGGTTAGGAAGAAAAAAATATTTTCCAAAAGTACCAAAGTTGGTCGGGAAGAGAAAAATTCACCAATTTAGGTTGGTAGAGAATTAAAAGATGTTGATCATCGTTGGTCGGATACATTTTTATGAGTATATGAGAAAAAGATCAAGTTAAATTTTTGTTACTTGTGATTTTTTAAAATTCCTGCCAAATTGGTCGAGAAGCAAAACATCATTAACTTTGGTCAGTCAAATGATTATCACAAATTCAAGCTAGTAGATAATAAGTTTTAATCAACTACAGTTGGTCGACAAAATACATAATGTTGTTATCTTTTTAACAGATATGCATATACATATATAAAGCATTTTACAACCATAAGATTGCGAATAAAAATGAAAGTCTTTCATTAAATCCAAAAATAAAATACATTGAGAATGAAATGTATACTAACTATTACATCAAGATTCCTACTCTATTGGTTTCTTCCCTTCTGCTTTTGAAACAGGATCCTCACCAGCAGGAGGATCATCTAAAGCATAAGGGGATTTTATGAAGTTAAGGTCTTTGAGCATCCTGATGTTCATCACAGATGGTCTATCTAACAGGTGCTCGGGGAGAGATATCTCGACATTAGAATGGAGATTGTAATCACCGAGGTATTTAAAAATCAAACAACGAGGGATGTCCCGAGCAGGGATCCAGCTCATATCAAGCTTGAATGGTGGCACTGGTAGGTCGAGCAGCCCAGGATTATGGTAATCCCACAGATAGTGACCCTGTTCCAGTTGCAGTACGCCCAAAGCATTCAACCAGCCTTGTTTATAACCTTCATTATTAGCATTTAGGATTCGATCATCCAAATGGTAAAGTGCTTCATTATAGCCTGCCATCCAGAATTCCCGGGGTTGCTTGTGGAATTGATAGGTCAATCTTTCCAACTGCTCGTGAAGACTTTTTGCAAAAATTTCCTTATTCTCCAAGGCAGATTTCTGTGCAGATAGCTGCTCGTCCAGACTCTGGATTTTCTTAGACATCTCAGCCAAGGCCTGGTTCTTCGCCATTAGTTGGAAGGCTTGATTCTCTAGAGCAGATTGAGTTCTCTGTTCCTCGACAGTAATTCGAGCAGCTCTTGCTCGTCCCTAAGGATCTCTTACTCGTCCCCGAACAGAAGTAGAAGGCCCAATCCTCTTAAGGGTTTCTAGATCATCCCTCAAGTTGGAATTTTTGACTTCCAGAAAAGATAATCCCTCATCGTTCACATGGACTAAAGCGTTTGATGAAGAGGCGGCAGACTTCAATTGAGCTACTTCCCTTTGCAGGTTATTATTTTCTTGCTCCAACAGTTCAGCTATTTGCCTGTGCTCCTCAACCTTAGTTTTCAGAATTTTTTCTTTCACTTCATAAGCAACAAACATTTTATCATATCCTTTATCAGCATTCAGTTGCTGATATTTCTTCTCGTACCCCTCGTGAAAAAGTGCAGTAGATTCTTTATATTGTTGTTGAAGCTCTTCAAGAGTACCGTGGAGATCTTCAATCATATCGTAGTATACTACATTGTTAGCTACTGCACGGTACAGTAGGCACTTTAAATATTGGTATGCTTCAATTGATTTCTCTGAAGCATCTTGGCCGAGGATGTTGACGATTTGTACTGCACTCAGATCTGTGTGACCAGCGGTGAAGTACTCATTACATTGCCTCAATAACTTTATATCATGAGCAGATAATAACTCCATTCTGGCTATAAACTAGTAAAAGAGAAGAAAGCAAGAATCAATAAGAATATAAGCAGAGCATGAAAAGAAGAATCAACAATCTGCATAATCAAAAGTTCAAGTTTTATTACATCATAGAGAAGAAGTACAAAGTCAGAGTTACATTGGAAAAATAAAAAAGAAAGCATAGAGAAAGATCTGAACAACTCTACACCTTTCCTCGTCTCCCAAAACTTTCTCAGGAGGTTGAGACGAGGAGGTGGGTTGCTTGGATGGAAGAGAGAGTTGATCGGGGAGTGAAGGAAGTTGCTCGGATGAGGTAGGCTGAAGTTGAAGTTGCTCGCTGGTTGACTGGATAACTGGGGGAGTAGGGACTTGATCCCCCACCACCATGGAAGACTCCTCAGAGGCAGTTTCGTCCTCTTCTTCTTCTTCGGGAGTTAGAGGGGGACCCGGGATGTGTCGCTGAAATAAGTCGGAACTTTCATCGACTTTCATTTCCTACAGCGTAGTGATCCAACCATCCCTAAAATATTTGTGGCTACCGTACTCCACTTGCGACATCATAGCAGTCAAGCCTTTGTTCCATCCCTTGTCCCAGCCAGCGCTGAAAGACTTCTTCACAGCCAGTTTTCTTTTTGCTTTCTCCGAGGAGAGCTTCTCGAATAGAAGATCCTCGGCAGCCTTCAACTTATTCTCAGTTTCCTCCTTCTGGCGACTTACTTCGCGAAGTTGGATTAATTCTTCCTCAGCAATCTTGAGCTTATTCTCAAGCTCTCCAGCCTTTTTGAGCTTCTCGTCTAGCTCTTTATTCTTCTCCTCCAAATCCTTTATTTTCTTCTCCAACCCTTTGAAAATTCAACAACCCGACTTTTCTCCTCCTCAATCGAAGTGAGTTTTTTCTCCCAGGCATTCTTATCATCGTCATATTTCTGACGAGAGTCCTTCAGAGACTGGGTCAGGCCCACTAATGCTTCCTTTACACCAGATGAAGAGCTTGAAGCTTTGATAGCTTCGTCTTTCTTCAAAATGGTATTAAAACAAGTCACCAACTGGAAAAAGAAGATAATGATAAGTCAATACAGAGACAAATATAATAAGGGAAAAATGAAAAGTTCAAAACAATAAAACTCATAGAAGCAATATGGCGAGCAGCTAATGAGGTGACCATGTCTCGAGAAAGGTTTTCTTAAATTCCTTGGATCTCAGGAATGTTCCAGGTCTTCATCGAGCTCATTACAGAGCTCGGAGGAACAAAAATAGGAACACCAGTTCCAGTAGTTGGGGGCTGAGAGAGGGTTTTAGACAAATTGACCGAGGAGCTCTTCTTCAGCTTCCTCGGGGGAATAAGAATAGTTTCAACTAAGGAATAACTCTTGGTCGGTGATATAACAATCATCTCACTTGGAGTAACAGTCTTGCTCGGGGCCACTGGGGGCTTCTCGGCAGCCTTCAGAGGAGCAGTCGGAGGGGGTGCATAAATTTTCTCTGTCCCTTCTTCTGGGACATCTCGTTTACTTCTTTTTGCCTCTCCAAAAACAAAGGAAGGTTTATCGAAGAGAGTAGGAGGTCTTCTTTTCTTCATCCTTTCACTTAAAGGGAGGTGTGAATCAGGCGAAGAACTTGTAGAAGCTGGTATTGGTTCTGCTTCACTTATCACTGGACGAGCAGATAAAGATGTAGTGTAACTCTTATACTGCAGAAGATACGAGGCTGATCTTATATGCTCGTCGGCAACAGTCTGATGAAAACTCCAGATAAGTTTTAGATGCCTTATGTTAACTTTTGTCTCTTTTGGAGACTTTCTCTTACTGTCAACTGCAAATAAATAAACATTAAAATATCGGTCACACATTTTATCAAACACAATGATAGCATAATTTCGAAAATAAATAAAATGAAATAAAAATAACCTATCCCATTGCCATAGGGAGGGCATCTGGGACCCTGATACACTTCATCTCTAGTTAAAGGAGCATGTTGCCAATTTTTTATAACAATCCCTTGCTCAAAATAGTCCCTATTGGCATCTGGGAGATTGACCACTAAAGCCCTATTTAAAAATTTGGTTTTTAAATAAAACGTATTATCACCAACTGCCCATTTATAACAAAACATGATTTCTGGAATTCCAATGCGAGTTCCATGAATTTGATTTAGTCCATGAACCCCATTAACTATTCTCCATGTATTGGGGGCTATTCTTACTGGAACAATGTCAAAATACTGACAGAATTACAGACATAAAGGATTTGGCGAAAAGGAAAAGCCACATTCAACAATAAAGAGGCTGGGGAACCAATGTCCCTCAGCCAAACAAAAATAATCTGAAGGTTCAGAAAGTTCCTCCAGAACAACCCGTGAAGGGATAGAAAAATCAGAACGAAACTTATCAAGAGATTCAATAAGGTAAACCATGATGAATAAAGGAAATGAAGAAGAAGGAAGAAGATCTTACAGGAAAAGAGTGGATCTGTTGAAAACGAACGAACGCACAAGAGAGAAAGACAATAGAAAACTCAAAGATACGAATTTGAAAAAGTATAAAGACGATGGGATTGTCTGCGATGCTTAAATACCCTGCCTTGGGAAAGGGTAAAAGTAATGATTACAAAAAGAAACGATTACGCTACCGGCGACTAAAGGGACAAAAAATATGCGGAGATCGAGGCGGTTATAAAAATTCAAAAAGTCTAATTCTACGAATTTGGAAGGAAAAATAAATACAAAGGAATCACTCCTAAAAATCAGGAAGACCATTTAAAACTGCCATATTCCGAGAAAGAATGTTCCATACTCCTCAAATTTTAAACTATGAAACATTGGGGGCTTCTGTTGATACCAAATTTAACCGGCTGACGTGGATTGACCACAAGAAGAAACGTGTCAGTTTATGTTGCACCAATAGACATTTCTGCAATCACTTTAGTGACGAGAAACTCTGTTTCCCCGATTAACTCAGACGCTCCGAGCAACAGGTGTACTCCGAGGAACTCCACTGCACCGAGATACTCAGGCGGTCCGAGCTGCACCTCATACAAAGAATTAATAGCGGGAAAGCGAACAGATAGACTGCGCATTAAATACATACAGATGTACACGCCTAAGGGATAACTGTGTATTACCCCTTCACATGTACAGCCTAAAGGCTATAAATACATTGTATCATCCTCATTGTGAGGGGATCGGAGTTTCTTGATAAAACCTGTAATCGAGAATTCCCAAACAAGTCAACAATAACAGAAACAGTGGACGTACGCCATTATTATAAGACTGAACCACTTTAAAACTTCTTTGTCTCATTTAATTTTATCTGTGATTAAATAATTAGATACGATCTAGTTTTTTACATCAACACCAATTATTTCATTATGAATGAAAACGATGATTTCCCCATTCGATTGTTTTATTTTTTCGGAGTACTAGTGCTACACACTACACTTTGTAGCAACACATAATTTTTTTTCCATCAACTAAAAGTTGGTCGGCATCAACAACCACCAACTAAGAGTTGGTTGGTATTCAACAACCACCAGCTAAAATTTGGTCGACATCAGTAACCACCAACCAAAAGTTGGTCGGTGTCAACATAAATACCAACAATGTTGGAAAAATAATCGAGCAAGGCAAAGTCTGCTTGATTATGGGTGACCCAAAAGGCATCTAAACTAGGTAAGAAGATGGGTAAAATATCCACTGCCTAGGAACCAGGACAATTATTTACTTAAATGATTATTTCAACTAAGTAGGAACATGGAACACGAATTCCATTGCTTAGGCACTTATGGGTGATACGTCACTACAACTAGACAAACACGTAGAGCAAAGTACCATTGTCTAGGCAATCAAATCAACAAAGGGCAAACTGTCCGTTCAAGTATATGTATACTCAATGACTGGAAAGTAAAGTACAACACTACTATAGTTAAATAAAGATTGACAGATTAAATATCATGCAATTGTTTTATTTCCAAGGAAATAAAATTACAAAAAGATGATCTTTTCTTCAATCACACCAACAATTATTAACGGAATACAAATATTGGTTTCTTTCCTTCAGATTTAGATACAGGATCCATTTCAGCTGGAGGATCATCTAAAGCAAAAGAAGAGTTAATAAAGTTCATGTCCTGTAGAATTCTGGTATTTCTCGTACTTGGTCGGTCAAGAAAATATGGAGGTCGAGATAATTCAAAATCTTCATAAAGATTGTAATCACCAAGGTATTTGGAAATCAAACATTGCGGAATAGAGCTAACTGGAATCCAGCTAACATCTAGATTGAACGGAGGTACTGGCAGATAAAGTAATCCAGGGTCACACCAATCCTACAGTTATGTTCCTTGCTCAACTTTCATCACAGTTAGAGCATTCATCCATCCATATTTATATCCCTCATTATTTGATTGTTTTAACCTGTCATCAAGATGATATAAAGCTTCATTGTATCCCTCCATCCAAAACTCTCTGGGCTACTTGTGAAACTGATAAGTTAATCGTTCAACATGTTGATGAAGCCTCTTCACCAAACTTTCTTTATTATGGAATGCAAAACTCTGATTGGAAAGTTGCTCAGTAAGAGTTTGAATTTTCTGAGACATCTCAGCCAGAGCTTGATTTTTTGCCTTCAGTTGAACAACTTCATTTTCTAAAGCTTGTTGAGTTCTAGTATGTTTAATGCTACTCCGACCAGCTCTCGTTCTACCCCGGGTAGTGGATGTAGGTCTGACTCTTTTTAAAGCTTTTAATTCTTCTCTTAATAAAGCATTTTTAGTCTCCAAAAATGAAAAACCTTCATCATTAACTGGGAACAGAGCTATAAAGTGTGACACCCCGACTAATTAAATACCGGGTAGCTACTCCTTTATTTAAATTAATACAAAATGTCAAGTTGGTTCAGTTCATAGCATCACTGTCAAAAACATTTATTTAAGCAATTACTAGCCACCTAATATTTAAAAAGTGAGTTGTCAAATTTTATTAAATTAAAATAACATGCAACCAATTAAAATTATTATCTAAATGATACCACCATCACATCACAGTCACATCAAAATAATAATGGAATAATAAATGAGTCTGGAGTAACACTCCTTTGAATAATCCCAAATAGTGACTAAAACCAAATACAACGTCTGAATAATAAATGAACTAACTCCAAAACTGCAATGAAACTGAGTATGATAAAACTGTCTAAAAAAGAAATGGGGCGACATGCCCTAACAACTGAAGAAGTCTGAATTGGAATCAATATAGAATGTGGAGTCTTCTATCATCAAGATTCTGTAACTTCCACAGCATCTACAACACGTCACTGAAATGGAACTCCTAAGCTTGGCGTCCTTGTGGCTGGGCACCTAAAAGGTTTTTCAAGAAAATAGATTTGAAAGCAAATGGGTCAGAGCACGAGGTGAAAACAGTTTAAAATATAACAAGTATTTAATTGCATTAAATAATGAATATTAAGTACATGTTAGTTCTGTGCTCTGACATGAGTTTCTCACCTCTCAACTAATATGCACGCTTAACGGATATCCATAACCCATCCTAGTTATGCCGCTAACTAACTAGTCTATCCTGTAACCCGTCCTCACATGATAATATAGGGGTTTGTTCAAGACATTCCAATCTAACTTATGTGAATATACCTTTTCATTTCTCAGATTAATTTATATTAAATCATATAGGAAATTCTCAATCCTAACTTTACTCAAAGTGTTGCAAATATTCACACACATTAATAAGGATATTCACCCACATTAATAAGGAGTCTGTTATCATCACCAATATGTAAATTTAAACATAATTATATAATTGGGGCACCCCTAGGCTAAGCTGCGGTGCACACATACTCTGCTATCGAATCTCGGTACATCACGTACATAAGGACTACTTATCCCGAATCTCTCAGGAACCGTTTTAATAAGAAAAATCACACATGTTGGAGGCGGACATAGTTCACATACCCATGGGTCACGCACATACCTACGCTCCCATAGTCAGCTGATTTATCAAATCACATATAAGTCATTCACAACCCTATGTCCTTAAGGAACCAATCTAAATCCCCCCGTAGGCACACAAAGATTAGATGGCCCTGTTCCGAAAGCCGACCTCCCGTGATAGCAAGTATGGTTCCTTTTCCCCCAGATCAATGAAGAAGGGAGAAGTCAGTTGATTCTTCCGAAGAACCGGAAGCGAAGCGCTATGCCGGGGCGGGGGGACGGGAAAAGAAACGGCTCCGAAGAGAGAAATTGGGGTTCCCAATGCTTCTCCACGCTCAACGAGATGCGCCAACCTCGGGATGCTTTACTCCTAACCCCACAAGGTTCCGAGATGGAGCTTAACCAGAGTCTCGGTCGTACACATATAAATCCATATACTAAGCATTCACACAACTTAGATAATTTATAATCTTATTGAAGGTATGTTCTCAATTCCTATACCATTAATCCAATTAGTACATTTTTATATTTCCGGATAGTTATACAATTTAGTCCACTGACACATCTCATGTCGTAGTTTCAAGTACTTAAAACCTAACTCATAAAGGTTACTAAGTCTCCCATTATTCCCACACTTTAATCCAATACTCTTAAGGTCCAGATTTCTTCCACTAACCTTATATTATCAACTATATTGATTTTACTCATTTAATCGCAGTCTTTAATAGTACCTCACTCGTCGAACCTTATTAGGTCTAACATAACTCCCAAATATAATTCTAATAATAATCCGGGTCTCATATACATGCCTACTGGTCTTCCAAAATTTTAAAAATGTTCACAAGGTCCCCACCAATAATTCTCTAGGGTCGACATTACTAAAATTCAATAAGGGAAAAAATATCACAGTTTCTGGGAAGGTCGATCGATCGGCCTATGAATATCGATCGATCGATCGCACCAGATAGGCTACGGACTGCTTCGGTTTTCAGTCTCAGATTTGTCCCAAAACTCCATTACAAGGTATGAAATTCTAAACTAAGGACATGGGACCATTGTACAACCTAAATACAATATTTTTAACGTTCTGAAACCATTAAATCATCAGCAATTAACCTCATATGGATCAAATCTTCATAAAAGCCCTAGTTTTCTATTTTCTTCAAGAATCATGAAATTTCTCTTCTTAAATCCGTTCTTAATTCATCAAGGGTTGGTTACTGAATTTCGTCCAGAACTAATCCACATGCAATTCCTATCCAAGAATTATAGTTCTATCTCAAATTTCATGGGTTTTTATCATCTTTCAAGACTAAAAATCAACTTCTACACTAACATGGAAGATATATTCGCTGAAAACTAACAGAATCAAATCACTTGCCTTAAGTTTGAATTGTTGATGGTGTCCATGGGCTGGTTCTTTCCTTCTTTCTGGCCACAATTCCATCGAAATTGGTAGTGGTGTGTGGTGGCTAGGGTTTGGAAACCTCCTGCAACTTCTCCTCTAACTCACATAGCCCACTATTCCCTTTTTGGATGATAATGGCCCTAATGAAATTTCCAATAACAATTAAATTAACCCTTAAATTCGTGGGTCTTATTTCCTTAAATTTTAAAATGACCAAAATACCCTCCCGGGTTGTCGATTTGGCCTAAAAGTGCCATGGGACCCAAACTAAACCCCCGGCTAGTGTTTTTTTACTATCTCGACCCCTCCGGACACGTTGGCGCACTCAAAATGACCATACTATCGATAGAATTATATTTAATTTTTAAATCTAATTAAATTAATTCTTGATGCGACTGACACGTGCATCCCAACTTAATTTCCCAGATTGTCGTATTTATGACTCGCGATAATTTTAATAATTTCCATAATCATATATTACCATATATACTCAGTAATACTCAATATTATCATCATACCCATATACCAACTCACATCTCGCTAGTATTTAAATTCGGATTAATTTCCAATTAATTCTCATTTAATTTAATTAATCCCATTAAATAAAATCAGTAAAATTGTGGGGTATTACATAAAGAAAGATACAGATTTTAGTTGTCTCAATTATTCTCTTAAAATAATATTTTCTTCCTCCAGCAACTTAGCAATGTTTCTATGTTCTTCAATTTCAAGTTTTAGCCCGCTCTCTCTTTTATTATGGGTCGAGATAAATTTGTCATAACCCCGATTAGCGCTCAACTGTTGGTGCTTCTTCTCATAATCTTCATGAAGAAAAGTAGTAGATTCCTTGTGTTGAAGTTGAAGTTCATCAATCATTCCTTAAAGATCTTCAATCATTTCATAGTAAGCTACATTATTTTCTACTACTCGATCAAGTAGACATTTTAAATATTGGTAAGCCTCAAATGCTCGTTCAGAAGCATCAGATCGAAGAATATCAGTTATTTATGCTTCAGTGAAATCTTCATGAATTTCTTCATTAACTCTGTATCATTAGTTGACAACAGTTCCATACTGGAAATAAACTAGCAAGGAAAAGTAAAAACAGATCAACAACAACACATCTATATTGAACAGTAAAGCAGAAATTCAGAATAAGTAACAAGTCCATTTTATTGATCATAATAGAGGAGGGTACAACCAAAAGTACAAAACAAAGGGAAAATAGAGGAACGTAAAAAATTACCGAACAACATTACACCTCCTCCCTATTCCCTACAACATCTTTAACTGATTTTGAAGAAGGGATTGGTTGCTCGGAGGGCAGCTGACATTGTTCGGATGAAGTTATCTAGCTAAAATTACTCGAAGGATTGAGGCGTAGTGACAGCAGGTGTTTGTTCTACTATCATCAAATAAGATTCATTAGATCCATCTTCATCTTTTTCTTCTTCTTCTTCTTCAATAGCAGGAGGAGGGCCGTGAACATATCTCTGAAATAGTTCAGAGTCCTCAGCAACGTTCAACTCCTTTAACGTTGTAACCCATCCATCCCTAAATAACTTCAAACTTGCATACTCCATTTGGGCAAAGGCAGCAATTACAGCTTTATTTCACCCTTTGTCCCAGCCAGAGCTAAAGGATTTCTTTACAGCAGACTTCCTCTTCTTCCATCCCAAGGAAGCATTCTCCCTGAGTTGATCTTTAACATATTTAACTTTCTATTTAAGATCTTTCTTACGTCGTTCAGCCTCTTCAAGCTTGCCCTTAGCTTCTTCCTTGCTGGTAATGGAAACCTTTAATTTCTCCTCTTCCTCTTTGGAAACATCCACAACTCTTTGTCGAGCCAGATCAGCTTCCTTTATAACATCCACAGTTGTTTGTTGAGCTATCTCAGTATCCCTGATTTTATTTTCCCAAGCAGTCTTGTCATCTTCATACTTTTTCTGAGACTCCACTAATGATTTTAATAACCTAACAAGGGCTTCTTCTGCTTCACTGAAAGAGGAATCATCTTTGATAGCTTCATCCTTCTCCAGAATATTATGTAAATACCCCAAAAATTCCAAAAAGAAGAGAAACTCAAGTTAAATTATGAAAATTGAAATGACAAGTATAATGACACATTCTGATGCAAGGTTTTGGGCTGTCAAGTCAGTGACTTCCCCCCGAGGAGTAGAAGTTTCAACAACTCTATGGTCAGGAAGAGTTTTAGACCAGATTAATTTCTTGGCCAAGCCAGGAGTAATGAATTCTATTAACCCCAGCAGGTTGAGCAGCAACATCAACGGTCTTCTCAGCAAGACCCCTTCTTAATCTTTTCAAAGGAGCAGCCTCTTCGATCAAAGGTGTTGCCTCTTCTTGAACAACAGTAACTCCTTTAATCAAATGTGCTACCTCTTTTGGAGCAATACGGGGCTTCTTGCTGACCTCCTTAACAGCTATGACTGTTCCCCCAGACGGAACAATATCCTTTTCTTAGTCCCTTTAACTGGGACATCTTCCTTGCACTTTCTTCCCCATCAGCACCAGGGACAATCTTGGAAAAGAGATCAAACATTCTTCTCTTCTTTGTTATCAAATCAGTAATAGAGGTAGACAAATCAGAAGAAGATTCTGGATCCTGCTCAAGATCAATCACCAAAAGAGGGGAAGTAGGACGAGCAATGAAAGAGGAGTTGGTGTTCTTATATTATAATAAATAATAACCAGCTCTCACATGCTCCCCAGCAACTGATTTATGCAAACCCCAGATAAATTTTAAATATTTTATATTGACATCACTCTCTTTTAGGGGTTTTCTCTTACTGTTAACTGCAAAACAAAAAGTAAAATTCAGTGTAAATTTTATCAAATAAAAACAGAGCTATTTTGAAAAATAAACAACCTATCCTATTGCCATAAGGTGGACATATAGGACCTTGGTACACGTTATTCCCCTTTAATGGGAGGTGTTGCCATTTTTTTATCACAACCCCATGGTCAAAATAATCTCTGTTGGAATCAGGGAGATTGACCACTAAAGCTCTGTTAGAAAACCTAGTTTTTAAATAAAAGGTGGTGTCACTAGTGACCCATTTATAACAGTACATAATTTCAGGAATCCCTAGACGAGTTCCATGAATTTGATTCAACCTATGTACGCCATTAACTACCCTCCATGTATTTGGAACTACTTTTGCAGGTACAATATCAAAATATTGGCAAAATTCCAAACACTGGGGATTAGGCGGGAAAGAAAAATCACATTCTACAACAAAAATAGAGGGAAACCAATGACCCTCAACTAGAGAAAATAAATCGGAAGGGCAAGGAGGTTCTTCCAAGACGACCCAAGAAGGAATTTCAAATTCGACTCTAAAATTATCAAACGACTCGATAAGATAGACCATGATGACTAAAACAAAGAAAGAAGTAAGAAATTCTTATAGAAAATTGAGAAAGAAGCTAACGCAGACGACATAAAGAATGATCGTAAGAAGAAAAGCAATAAAATAAGGAGTTTGGGAATTTATATGGAAAAAGGTAGAAGACAATCGGATTTTACCACCTTTATATACACTGCATTTGAAAACTAGTAAAGTAATGATCATGAGTGACGACGATTGCATTTCTGGCGGCTAATCAAGGGGAAAAGACGCAAGTACCCAAGCATTGGCGAAAAATTCAAAATATTTACCAATTTTCCATTTCGCGCTCAAAACTGTTACATAAAGTGTAAAAATTTCCAAGAATGGAATGTTTGCAGTTTATCAAAACGTGAGAAATATGCCCAAGCAACTTTTTGGTAAAATGTTTCACACTCTCACATTAAACCTCAACTGTGAAACATTGGGGGCTTCTGTTGATACAAAAATTAGTCAGCCGATGTGGACCAATTATATGAAGACACATATCATCCAACATGGCATAAGTTCAATGTATCGAGCTACTCAACATACCGAGAAACTTCTTAGGAAGACCAAACGACCAAGACAGATTCAATGTTCATTGTATTACAATCATTCCTTATCATGTACGGATGTATATGCCTAATCGATAAAGGCCTATTATCCATTCGCACTAACAGCCCAAGGACTATAAATACCTTGTAATACCCTCATGGCAGGGTATGAAATCCTATGCAAACATAATCTAGATCAAAGCAAGATATCTACTAATACAAAACAGTGGACGTGGGCTATTTTCCTTAAGACTGAACCACTTTAAAAGTATCTTGTCTTATTTTTTTATTCATATTTATTAGTGATTAATTAATTAGATCAAATCTAGTTTTTTACATCAACAGTGAGGTTCCACAAAGATATTTGGTAATTGAAGATTTTGTAAGTTTTGCCGACAAGTCTTTTGGTAAGAAATGTATCCTTTATAAAAAAAATTGTGTAAACCATATATGTGATAAGTGTTTTAGGGGGCATTAACCCTAATATCTTGCAAATAAATTTGTACATGTGATTATGGGTTTTGTTATAAGGATTTTAAGGGGTAATACCTAGGGTTATCAAAAGGCTTTAGGGATGTAATCCCTAAATATTTATAGTCATAGATGCATAAAATTCACCTCTTTGAAGCCTGTGGATATAAGGTGTATTTTTAACACTTGAGAAGAAATAATATGCTAGAGATATACTTTTACCATTAACATATGTGACGTTGGGTATTGTTGAGAAAGAGTGGGGGTACATTCGAGTGGGGTGATTTTCCTTTTGGACGGATGTTGTGTTTTAGGCCTTAATAGAGATATCGTGGAATTGTGGTATTATCATAAATGGTGATAATCCTAGAATTGTGTTCTAGTGATAGTCTTAGGTTGGGTAGTTACCGTTGTAAGTTCTAATCCTTATGGATATAATGGAATTATTCTTAGGTTTTACGAATTTAGTAATGGATCTATTGTTAAGTGTGACTCACAAAAGAATAATGAATATGATCATGATACCCAAAATGCCTTGTTGGTGTATGGTTACTTAAGATGTTGTTTCATTAAGGATCCGAAAATTTATGATCACATATACGTTTGTGATGAAATTATATATACACTTTGTGAGTGTCACATGTACATGTAAAGCCTTAGGGTAATAACTCTCCAAGTGTTGATTGTCTATAGTAACGGAATTATGTGGGCGCTAATTGTATCTGCAGAGAGTATAGTTGATAACTCTTATAGTGTTGTCTTGTTATTATGATGGAATTTTGTTGGAGTCATGTGTATGTGCGCCCCTAGTGCTGGCAGGCAACTGTGATAATTTATGGGTGCATCATGTGTATGTGTGAAGTCTTGGGGTATAGGTTGCCTCGATTTAGTTTTGCCAATATGAAAAGATATTGTTAGTGGATTATATTATGGGTGTGTGTGAGACTATATTATGATATATAAGATATGATTTGACTTGCATGATCCTATACTATGCAATGCAATATATAATTTGGCCTATGAGGTTATATTATGTGTCATAAGATATGGTTGGGTGCGACGGAGCTTATACTTTATATGAGTACGTTAGGCATTCATGAGCCAATGTTATGTTACGATATGGGTTGGGAACATAATATCCTTTTATTAATACGTTGGGATTTATTGGGCATATGGTAGCTAATAGTATATGTGGTCATCTCGTCCCCTACCGACGATGAACGCACACTCTTGGTAATGACACTCTTGTGTGTATATGGTGGTAAAAGGATATAAATGGTCGTCAATGGAGATGTGAGGTGTGTGAATGTATAGATATTGGAGTTGCCAACCTATTTCATCCAATACAAGCAAAAGAGGGATCCACATCCAAGGAGATAGCTAAAAAAGACAAAAAGTGCATGCAAAACCAAATGAGATATGGGCTTGAATACTATGTTATGGAGTTGGAAGGTATAACTTTACCCTTTCGGTCTCTAATAGGATATAAAAAAATGTTCTCTTTATCTTTAATGCATGAATATGTGTATTCGTGGAAAGTGTGTCATGTGTGACAAGTGTAAAGTGAATATATACATGGATGTGTGAGTGTAAGTGTAAGTGTGTGTATGTGTGTGTGTGTGTGTGTGCATGTGTGTGTGAGAGAGAGAGAGAGGGGGGGTGGAGTTATCATATCCGCATCATGGGATAGATGGGTATAAATCCTTCTAAGTAGATAAACTAACTAAATATGAATAATATGCTAAGAGAAATATATAAAATGAATAAAATGTGAGTGACGCCCCAAAAGTATAATATCACTATGAGAAAGTTTGTATGCGTATATGAGAGCGTTAAATGGATAATAATTGTAAGAGAACTAACTACATAAGTTATACAATTATATATATATACACACACACACACACACACACACACACACACACACACACACACACAGAGACTAAATTAAACAGGTAAAAACAGGCTTGAATCTCAAAATAGCTTTGGGATGCCTATGTAGCCAAAATGTCATAAAAGTCGACGAAGTTTGAAGTATGAATAAGATTTTGAGTCTAACCTATAATTCAAATCTATTACCCCTCTTTTGATTTATGAAAATTAGGTGAAATGTGGTGAAATTATAGAAAATGTGGGAGTATTCTAAATTGGGAATTATGGATTAAACCCCCTTTTCTATTTTTTTTGTTTATAGAAAGAAACACGAATATATATATATATATATATATAGTGTAGGAATAGTGATAGAAATATAATATAAGAACTGTAAATGAAATAAGAACATTAAAATATCTAAAATGGCACTTATTACACTAATAAAATGTAAAGGGATTTTGAATTTTAACCACTTTTAGATTTTGTTTAGCTCTTTCATTACTGGTCTCTAGTAGGTGGATGATGGTGGTGGAGTGGTGGTTGAAGGTGGGGAAATATTATGTAAAGGAATGTATAAGAGAATGTTTTGAAAGATATTTATGCTAAATTTGAAATGGTTATCGCACTGAAATCGAGGTCTTGTGCAAATGAAGTACTTTCGCTATATAAGATAACCGTAAATGGGAAAAAGTTAGTTTCACCCTTAGGGACCTACCTATCAACACGACTGATTACCCGTGTGAAATGCGTGCGCGTGTACGGACACGGTCGTTATTTTTGTTTCACCGCGATATTACAAAAACCTTAATTACGACTACACTTGCGAGGCAAGTCTAGCGGTAAGTCGGGGTATCGAAATATCCATTGGGACGAGTTGCTAGAATTTATATTATCTAATACTCCTAAATAAAAGTGTAAAAGATGAATTACAAACTAAAAGAAAAGATGCATAAAATGGAAAGATTAATCTAGGCGAGGGAAATAAAACTAGATTAACAAAGTGGTAAAAACTATAGGTTGCGTCGAATATCCCTCAGCCGAGTTAATTTGTATAAAATGGATACATGGGTTGACGAGTCATTACGAATGCATCTTGTTTCAACAGTTAATTGAATAAAGGGTTGTCATGCCCCTAAATCCGCATAAAAGCCTAATAAGATTTTGGCGTCAACAAATACCCCAAAAATTGCGCACAAAAGGCCGTAAGCACGGGGCATACATGATATGCCCCGTAAAATCTTCTAGGCACAATAACTAGGACAACACACTCTAAATAGACCAGTAAATGCCATCACTAAAGCTAAGCAACACGTTAACTCGAGTGAGTTCCATTCAAACACAACCTATTTTAAATTAGCTAGAAAACATCTTAATAACGCGGTAAATAAACGCAGTAAATCTACACTAGAAAGCACGGAAAGAAAGCACGTAAACCTAAATTAGAAAGCTTGTAAACCTAATTATCAAAGCAAGAAAGAATGAAATACAAGTTAAATTAATGGAAAGGGTAATGAATAGCCAACTTACATACCAAAAAGGGTGTCAATCCAAAGAGAAATGAAGAAGAACTCTTCAAAAATCCAAACCCTAAGCTATTCTAACCTAAAATCTATCCTAAAATGTTTATATCTGATTATTACAACAAAAAATGCTTTATATAGTAAGCGGGAAAAGAAATAGAAAAGAAAATAAAAGGCAAAATATCTCGTGGAAATAGGGGATCGATCGATCGACCCAAACCGTCGATCGATCGATCATGAATAATTTAGCCCAGTGTCGAGAAGGAAAGATCGATCGTTCCTTTTGATCGATCGATCGATCAAGCAGGTATCAGCACACTGCATTGCTGTTTTGGCCTGTTTGCATTTCCCGTCCGCTGATACTCCCGTAACTTCTTCATACGAACTCGAAATTGCACACCGTTCATGGCCACATGAAGCTTGCGAGGAGGGCTACAACTTCCATCTAGATGTTGGCTAGGTGCCCAATCTGTGAAAAGACTAAAATGCCCAATGCGTCCGAACTTCACACTTAGCATCTAATTACCTATATAAGCTCAATTAACCCCTGTAAAATATGTTAACGTCGAAATTCGAGGTTGTCTGGTTAACGAGCATAAATATAAGGAATAAGATACCTGAAGGGGCTAAAATGCGTCCATTCGGAGGATAAAATATGCAATATTTACGTATCATCAACGACCTCATGCCTTCTTATCAGTATGTTGGCCTTACACGTGGTCTAAGGGATCCTACCTATCGACACGTGAGTTGTTCTCCTATAAGAAGACATAATGGTTTTTTGGCTATAACATGTGAACCGTAAGTCTGATTCGCGAACGATAAGGTGCATTGGAAAGAGGATTCAAAGTTTTATGATTTTATAATGAAGGGAATTTTGGGTTCAAAAGTTTACAAAAGTAAAATGGTCTCGGGGATAGAGTTTTTATTCTTCGATTGGGGTTTTAAAGGAGGATCGGGGTTCGGGATTAAAGGGACTTTGTTTGGACCCTATAGAAGAGTGCATGGATTTCATGATAGGATGTCTATAGTATATTTGGTATAATTAATGAGTTTTATGGGAGAATGGAAATATAGTGGGATATATGATGATCCATCTAGCTTAGTGAGCTAATACAGAATTAGGTTTATAAGTTTCCATTAGTGGTCGTTGGATGCAACAATGTTGTTATACACTCAAATAGAGATTTAGGAATGGTGATTGTGCGGGATATACCATGGTAGCCTAAGTGTGGGGATAATTATCATGTTATGGAGTATTATGTGGATTAAGGTGGTTTATTATGGGTAATTATTGGTTAATCTTATTTAGCTCAATAATTTTTCTATTTGATTTTATTTCATCTCTTTGGGGGATCATGTTAATATTATCTTATAGTGTGCTAAATTTATTTTTTGTTGATAACCGCGTCCCCCAAGATAAATGTAGGCATTACAAGGATTGCAATGTGAATTTCAAAGTCACTAATTTAATTTCATTCAAACAAGAAAAAATTGGTGTTTTATCCTTATGGAGGTGATGAAGTGAAGGGTTCTATTCATGTTGCGTATCAAATTCTGAAGTTCAGGTACCAGATTACAAGTTATGAAGATGTTAGGCACCTATTCTTCCATGTCAGTCTCTATGAATAGATGTTGTTATGTTGTCCTTTATACATTTCCTATTTTACAATATATGTGCACTCAGTTTATGTATCCATGAGGGAGAAATAAAATTATACGTAGTACGGTTTTATGAAGACTTAAAAGTGTCTTTCGGTTTGGAAAAGTCCCATTTGTACAAAAAGTATGATTTTTTCATTCTATAATACTTTTATTGAAAAAGTGGGAAAATTCAAAATGCATGAACATAATAAAGGAATAAGCTATCACTACCTTCACTGGTTCGATGATTCACACACTCGGGATCATCAAGGGTGCACTGCACCATTTGAGTCGAATTATCGTGGTCAAGAACCATGAAAATTTTGGGCGTGATAATAGATTTTGTCATGGTCAAGGATCGTGACAACTCCTTATTGTCATGGTCCTTTTTCCCCTAGAATGATTGTCAAACTTAGGGGGCGAGCATATATTATCATGGTCAGCGAATGTTACAACATATATCTTGCCACGGTCCTATCACAATCAAAGACCATGAAAAAATTGGGTTATCACGATCTTATGATGTGTCAGCGTAATTCTTCTGTCGACTCTGAGCTGTCATGAGTGTTTTCCCACTTACCTGAACTTTATTGGTCACCTCCCTGATCATGTATGAGTTCGTTAGATGCTTCTCACCCAATTATGCCCAACAGACTGGAGAGCAAAATGGTCTTCCATACAGAACTTAATAGGGAGCCATACCATTGTTGGTCTTATTACAGTTATTATAGTAAAACTCCATCAGATACAGAGTCTCCGCCCAATTACCTTGGAAATCAATCTCACAATCTCTCAACATATCTATTAGAATCTGAATGGTCCGTTCTGACTGCCCATGTGTCTCGGGATGGTAAGATATACTCATGTTCAAATTGGTACCTAATTCCTGATGAATTTTCTTCCAAAACAGAGATACAAATCGGGAATCATTATTCGAGACTATCTAAAGGGGATGACATTGAATATGGATTATCTCTCGGACATACAATCTTGACAATTTAGCCACGCTGTCCATGACCTTAATTAACAACAAGTGCGTGGACTTCATAAGTTGATTCTCAATAACCCAAACTTCATCATGACCACGTTCGAACCATGGTAACACTGTGAGAAAGTCCATCTTAATGTGCTCCCACTTCCATTCTGCTACTAGTAGTGGTTGCAACAATCCTACTGACTTCTTGTGCTCTTCCTTCACCTATCGACACATATATAACTTCGACACATGTAATGCCATAAATATCTTCATATCGGATTACCAGAAATCATTACATAGGTCCTTATACATCTTAATGGCTCCAAGATGTAAGTTGAAGTGTGAATGATGGGCCTCTGCCATCACCTCATCCTGAAGTTCATCGATGATCGAAATAATCAATCTTCCTTTATGTTGTACACACCTATCCTTGTCCACAGTGAGAGTGTCAAACACCTCACTCCTTTGGATGCAGTCATGGTAATGTGAAAATTGAGGATTGAAAGACTGATCTTTCAACACCTTCTGCTGAATGAGAAGTTTAACTACCACTCCCCAAAAATATGCTATGTCGCGACCTCGTTAGACATGTAAGTCGAACTTCTATAAATCATCGAACATCTTCGCTCGGTAACTCTTTATTACTTCTAAAGTGAGCCCTGACTTCCAACTAAGAACATCTGCCACCATATTAGGCCTGTCAGGATGATATTAATTATGTTCACATAGTGTCTAGAAATCCAACAGCAAACATTTTGCATGCTCCTCCTTCGACCAGGAATATGCTAATATGTATAGTTGGGATGTTAAAACTATCCACTAATGGCAAAGACATTCGTTGGAACTCTTTCACCAAACTATGAGAAGTGGTGACTAGACACTCAACCTATTCTCTGAGGCTAGAAAAATCGCTAAAGTGGTGCGAAGGAGTATATGTACATCGAGTCCGACCCAAACTATATCAAAACTCCCTAAGGTGGTCTTTTCTCTACCAATAGGTGCATAAATAAACAATCTTAGGCCTACCTTAGTTTACTTTTCTTGACCGAACTCTTCTTTGGGGTTTTGGTTAAGGGCCATAAGGATTCACAATCAATTCAAGAACCCGTTCCGGTGTGACATGAGACGTGGAAGCATCATCAAAACCTATTCATTACCTCTCACCAAGCCCTAAAGAGGGTTCAAGGAGTGTCTTTCCCATCTTCCTAGATGTATTCTCAATCTTTACTTTGACATTTTGGGCTCTCTCGAGATCTTTCTCGAATTGGGCTTCAAGGGCTTCAAGTTTCTTTTGTGTCTCCACGGATGCAAGGAGCTCACTCATAAAACTAGCCACTTGTTCAATCAAGCCCTCTTTCTCTTTCTCAAAAACTCTCTCTCTCTCTCTCTCTCTATATATATATATATATATATATATATCCAAAAACTCTCTCTCTCTCTCTCTCTCTCTCTCTCTCTCTCTCATCTCTCCTAACTCCTTCTCTAGTGCAATGATCCTAGTTGTTAACCATTTATTTTGATTTTTTATTTTAAATATCTCGGCATATAACTCGATGAACGCACATTGTAGGTCACTCTCGCTCTCACTTGTTGCATCCTCACCCTCGCTCACGTCGTTCTCATTTTCGAGGTGTCCCTGTGAAGTAGCTTCCTCATCATCGTGAGGTCCACTAGACGTACTCCCATGACTATCCATAAATGTTGTAAAGTTTCATTCATTTGGTGATTCTTCTCCTGAATCCACCAACTTGACCTTGTTATCGTCACTAATGGTGGCATTTAAGGAAACTTTTCCCTTGCCTTGACGCATTAACCGATATGGGCACTCATATTCTTTGTGACATATCCCATCACACTCGTAACACCTCTCGTCCTTTCTCTTTGGGGCGTCCTTTTTCTCTTTTTCAAATTGAGTCCCTATTTTATATTTCTCAAAAATCTTTTTATATTTAGATGTGCCATTATTTCTAATTTTAAGAAATTTTTTTAAATTTTTAGCAAAAAGGGCTAAATCATCTAAATTAAAATCGTATTGAGAATCGAAAGACATCTCCTCTCTCCTTCTAGATACTTCCTCTCTGTTTTTAGACATCTCTTCATTCTTTCTAGTCTGGGCCTTAAGTAAAATGCCTTTCTCTTTTGGTTTTATAGTTTTAGGAAACATATCGATTTTATAAGTTTGAAGGTCTCATATGAGTTCTTCTAACCTAAGGGAATCTAACATTCCTAAAGAATTGAGCACAGTGACTTTGGGGATAAAACAGATAAGAGGTGATCTTAAAAATCTTTTTGACTACTCTAGTTTCAGGAATTTTTTCCCCAAGATTAAAAGATGAATTAAAAATTTCTGACAAGCAATCATAAAACTCGTTAAAACTCTTGAATTCAATTATTGTTATAGTCTCAAATCGTGTAGTCAAACTTTACAATTTAAATGCCTTAACAACATTTGTGTCCTCATGTGTAAGTTACATGATATCCCATGCCTCTTTTGATGTGGTGCACGTCATAATACGTCGAAACTCGTCGGGTGTGAAGGCTCCAGAAATAGCACTCAGTCTACTTCAATTAAAGTTACTCCATTTAAATTCTTCTTTAGACAATAAATTCACAGGTTTAAGGTTAATGTCATTACCCACAACCATAGTGGGGGGTGTCCACCATCTTTCATAAATAATCCAGACTCGTTCATTAATAGCCTTCAAAGTGATCACGTTCTAGCCTTCCAATAGGCATAATTGGATCCATTAATAGTTTGCATTCTATTATATAAGTTATCCATTTGAACTTAGCTTTTTCAAATGAAATCTAATCATTAGGTGATTAGTAATTAAAAAATTTCGACAGTATTGCTAAGAATGAACTAGATAGGAAACTTATTTAATTTAATAAATGACTGATCAACTGGTATTTAATTGAGCGGGGTGTCACAAATATCAGAGTATGAGGTTCTAGTGTCTATAGGATATGTGTGGTTTACTATGATTTTAGTGTAGCGTTCTTTGACTTAGACCCCTATTATTTGAACTATTGTATACATGATTATGCATTTCGAATTCATTCTTCTACTGTTATAATTATATCAATTGTGAACTTATATAATTCAAATCTATTTTCAGATTCCACATAGGAGACGAGGAGCAGTAAGAGCAACAACTCAAAATAATGCGGGGCAGTCAGAGTCGAAGGCACCACATCCACCAGTACCACAGGGGACAGTGACAGCAGCTGAGGTGGCGGTGATCGTGGCACAGGCAGTGAATACAGCTATGACTGCCATGGCTTAACATTTTTCTCAGGTCTAGTAGCCACCGCAACTAGTGGCACTAAGGGTTCGGGCACACCCAGGACTGACTGAGTGGAAGAGAGTGTGGGAGGCTTTCTAGAAGGGTCATGCACCTAAATTTAAGGGGAGTTCTGATGTGATTACGGCCTGTCAGTGGAAGATATATGTTCAGTGCCACTTGCGTATGGTTGACTACAATGAGGTGCAAAATCAGATGCTTACTACTTTCAGGTTGGTTGGGGCATTATTATAATGGTGGGAGTCAGTTACCACTGTTGCAGAGAGGGATATTATGACTATTACTAATTTTGGGGTATGGTTTGATAGCAGATATTTTCCAGATAAGGAAGAAGTTTAGTGAAGTGACCCAGGGTGATCGTTCTGTTGTCGAATATGAGGAATAGTTCACTCGTTTAGCTAATTTTGTGCTAGACGAGGTGAACAATTAGGAAAGGAAGAAGGCGAGGTTTGTGGATGGTTTATCTTGGAGGACCCTCCAGCACTTAATTAGTAATCCAGTATTGGTGACTTATACGGACGTCGTCAATGCCTCACTGTTACATTATTAGGACCATAACTTCCATGTGAAGGGAAGCAAGTGAGGAGTTGAGCCCAGCTAGTAGGGCAAGACAAGAGGGGCGGTGCTAGTAGAGAACCACAGCAGCATTAGTCAGGTAAATTGGGGCAGGACTTTTGACATAGGGATCAAGCCAAGAGGTTCAGATCTAGGGGCTATCGACCCGATGGTGGTTTTAGGCAGGGTTAGAAGGGACCTCAACAACAACAGGTTTCTCAGGGTCGTCAGGGCTACGAGAACAATGGAGAAGGTTAGCGGGGTCGAGGCCAACAGTGCTAACAAAAAGGTCAGTATCATCAAGGCAATTAGAGCGAGTGTCAAAGAAAGTTTCCAGGATATTGTTTAATTTGTGGACAGACGGGCCACAAGAGGAAGGATTGTCCACAGCAAGGGAGAGCTCCATAGCAGCAGGGTTCCCCATAGGCACAAAAAACACCTGCGGCACTAACCCCACCCGCACCTTCACAGTAGGGATAACTTCGGTATGGGCGTGTCTATAACGTCCGAGATGCCACCATTCAGCAGACCCAATAGGCACCACCAGTAGAAGTGGGTATGTTTTCTATATATAGGCTTGTAGATAGTGTTTTATTTGATATTGAGGCATCACACTCGTTTATAGAGACTAGATTTGCACGAGCTTTCGGCCTATTAGAGACAACTGGTAGTTTATATTTGTGTGTGGAGTCACCGATGGGTAGTGGGTCACTTATACATTCGATTTGTAGAGTGTGGATATCGAGGTGGGTAGATTGTGTTTAGGTGCCAATTTTCTTGTATTAAATATGGAGGGATATGATGTTATCTTGGGATGGATTGGTTAACGGGTTATCGAGTTATGGTAGATTATTATGGGAGGATTATGGTATTTGCGATACCATGACAGGAGATGTTCTTAGTGGCGATGCCTCTTCTTGAGGGAGGGTCGATCACTCATCTATACTGAATTGAGTAGGAAACCTCACAAGAGGTGGTATATTCATTAGACTCAATTCCAGTTGTGAGGTAATTCGAGGATGTCTTCCTGGATATACTCGGATGGTTGCCTAGTAGGGAAATTGATTTTGTTATTTATTTAACAACGGTACACGACCTATAGCTCGAGAACCCTATCGCGTGTCTCCATCTAAGATGTGTGAGTTCAGAGAGCAGATTCAGTAGCTCTTGGGGAAGGGTTTTATTCGACGGAGTAATTCACCGCAGGGTGAACTGGTGTTGTTTGTTAAGAAAAATGATGGTCACTTTGATTGTGTATTGACTATAAAGAGTTTAATAAGGTAATAATTCGAAATAAATATCCACTTCCTCATATTGATGATCTATTAGACTAGCTGAAGGGAGCAACATACTTTTCCAAGATTGATTTGCAGTCCAATTATCATCAGTTACGCTTCAAGGAGGAGGCATTCCTAAGACTACTTTTCTGAAACGATATGGGTCCTATGAGTTTATAATGATGCCATTCAGACTCGCTAATGTGCCTACAGTGTTTATGGATCTGATGAACTATTTTTTTAGAGTTCCTTGACCAGTTTATGAATGTGTTTATCGACGATATACTGGTTTACTCTCGTTAGGAGGATGAGTATGTCGAGCACTTATCTAAGGTCTTACAGACACTTCGAGAACATCAGTTGTATGTATTGTTTAGAAAATGTGGATTCTGGCTTCTAAAGGTCGAGTTTTTGGGACACATAGTGTCTGAGAAGGGTATTGTTGTTGATCCAATTAAGGATTCAACGGTGAGGGAGTGAGGACCACCCACGACATCGATAAAGGTACTCAACTTTTTGGGGTTGGCAGGATGTTGCTGGAGGTTTATTAAGGGTTTCTTGAAGATTGCCGGTCCGTTGAAAAACTTGACTCGCAAAGGGGTTCCCTTTTTTGAGTATGACCATTGTCAATTAGCTTTTGATGAGCTAAAGGAAAAATTGACATTAACACCCATACTAGCACTGCCTAAAGGGGGGAGTAGCATATTGTGTCTACACTAATACATCCTTACAGGGACTCGGGGGTGTATTGCAGTAGGATGAGAGGGCTATAACATATGCATCACATAAACTTAATCACCGTGAAAAGAATTACCCCACGAGTTAACGCAAAAATTCTCCATCTACGAGGACCAATCAGAAAAGGACACATGTCATCCAACGTGGCAATATTCGACACCCGAGGAGAGTTAGTCGGCACTCGAGGAGTGTTAGTCGGCACCCGAGGAGAGTTAGTCGACACCCGAGAGAGTTAGTCGACACCCGAGGAGAGTTGGTCGGCATACCAACCGAAAAGATCAAAGGATAACTACGCATTTAATGAGCATTAATGTACATTTATACTGTAGATGACAACACATAGCATACCAAGCAATTCAATAATTAGATTCGTTGAATGTAGACATAATGTATAAATGTCTACATACAATGAATCTCTTTATCCCCCATCACTATAAATACATGTATTCCCTTAGCCAAAAAAAAGGGGATCCGAGAGAACCAAGAAACACCATATACAAGATACACATCCTCTCTCTCTCTACACCATATGGTGCTATTGTAAACCCCTGGGAATAAAATAATAGTGGACGTAGGCTTTATTCATAGCCGAACCACTTTAAAAATCTTTGTATCTTATATGTTTGATGTGAATGTTTATCTTCATCTTCAATCTCATCCTCATCATTTATCTGATGTTGACGCCACTAAAATGACCTGGACCATTTTCTGTCTTCAACAGATTGGCGCCGTCTGTGGGAACGTGTTACAACCATTGTTCTCCATCAAAAGCTAAGTTTTTATTTTCTCTACGTATAATCAATTATACATACATCTTTTTATTCAATCATGATTTTTATGTTTATATACATAAATTAATTGTCCAATTTTTATCTGCAAAATGTTGCATATCATGATTTTTAAATCATAACTATTAGATTAATTCTTATTTAGAAATCTGAAAAATAATGGATTTCATAAATCATAACTTTTTGCTTGATTCTCAAGTTTCAATTTTATATCATGGAATAAATATTTGAAATGATTACAAATACCAATATATACGACGATGATAAGATTTGATAATTTTCATTGATAATTTTCATTATAAATTTTGTAAGATCTTTGATGTCTATTCAAATTTCCATCATATTTTTAATAAAAGAATGGGAAATGGTTAAAGACAATAAAAAGTTTTCTTATGGAAATCATGACCCATATCTATTTTCTCTCTCTTCAAGTTTGAGTCTCTTTGCATTCATTTTTATGAACTATATACTTAATTTGGTTCATCTTCCATCAATGTAAAAAAAAAGTCTCATTGATTGATTTTTTTATATAAATTTGGTAATAACTTCTATCATTCAGCATATTTTTATCTCTCCAAATAGGGAATAGGAAGTGATCAATATAAAAAATAATTTTCTCTCACCTGAAAAACCATTACCCACCTCTTGTAAAAAAATAATAATAAAATAATCATGACCATATCAAGACTCTGGGCACAAATTTGATATGCTCGTTCATCACATCACAAGGTTTCTTTGTCGAAATCACACGATCTAGTGGATTATATAATTATTCATTTAATTAACATTCTTAATGCTTAAATTTTACATCGAATGTTATTTTTCTGATCTATTGGTTCGAGATATTTTGGGACAGAGCAATCTCATGAAAAATTCATCACTACGGCTCATATGGCTGTTCGGAATCATCCACTTACAACCCCTATTTCTGGTCAGCCATACATATTGTTGGTCGGCATCATCTCGGGCTATTTTTTATTAAAGGGAAGCTTAACCAGACCAAAGTGGCTCATTTTCTACCGGTGCGGACAGATTATACCACAGGTCAGTATGCTCAGTTGTTCATTGCTGAGATCGTCAGATTACACGGGGTGCCCCTGAATATTGTGTCAGATAGAGACAAGATCTTCGTGTTACGCTTTTGGGAAGGCTTTCAGGAGGCTATGGGTACTGAGTTGAGGTTGAGTTCAGCTTATCACCCACAGACAGATGGACAGACAGAGCGTATTAATCAGATGTTAGAGGATATGCTACGCATGTGTGTTCTTGATTTTGGAGGAGGTTAGGAGCCACATCTTTCACTGGTAGAGTTTGCTTATAATAACTCTTATCATTTCACGATTGGCATGGCTCCATTTGAGGCTTTGTATGGAAGGCCTTGTCGTTCCCCATCTTGTTGGCTCGAAGTGGGGGATTACAAGTTGCTAGGACCAGAGGTGATTCAGGAGACCTCCGCGAGGATTGAGATGATCAGGAGTCGCATTCGAGTAGCCCAGGATAGGCAGAAGAGCTACGTCGATGTGAAGCGATTCTTCCGAGAGTTTAATGTGGGGGACCAGGTGTTACTACGTGTATCTCCTATGAAGGGAGTGATGAGGTTTGGGAAGAAGGGGAAATTGGCTCCGAGGTACGTAGGGCCATTTCCAATCATCGAGAGGATTGGGCTAGTTGCATACAGGTTGGGACTGCCAGAGCATTTACATCGCATTCACGATGTATTCCACATATCGTCGTTGAGACGATATCTTCGGGATTATATGGCCCATACTCACATCGCGATAGATGAGATAGATTTACAGCCTGGTAGCTCTTACGAGGAGAGACCACTGGCTATCCTAGACTTTAGTGATAGGAGACTGAGGTCGAAGATAGTTCCACTTGTGCGGGTCCAGTGGGAGCACCATAATGGGGAGGAATCCACTTGGGAGCGCGAGGCAGATATGTGCGGGAAATATCCAGATTTGTTCTTACCAGGTATGCCTTATTTTCCGAATTTTGGGACCAAATTCCGTTATTAGGGAGGAAGTATGTAATACCCCATATTTTCATGCTATATTAATTTGGGGATTTATTATTAAATTTAATGTGAGTTAATTATTTAATAAAAATCCGGAAATTAATTATGTTATAATTATTAACGTGATGAGAGTTAGTAATTATATGAAATTGGTTGAATATTACTAATGAGTACAGTAATATATAATATTGATCATGTTGAATGTCACGAGTGAATAAAATGACAATTTTGGAAATTTTAGTCGGGACGTGCTCGTGTCGTGTCGGGACTAAATTTTGATAAATAAAAGTGAATATTTTATAAGTTGTCCGTATGGTTGTTTTGAGTGCGCCAACGCGTCCGGAAGGGTCGAAATAGTCAGAAAAGTGTACCCGGGGGTTTGATTTGGGTCTCGGGGTGTTTTTAGGCCTAAATAGTAACCCGGGAGGGCATTTTAGTCATTTTACATTTTTGGGTAATTAAACCCACGAAAATTAGAGGAGTTATATCAGATACCTAGGTTACCTTCTAGGGTTAGAAAGCTCAAAAATCTAGAACGGCCATTGGAGAAGAGAGGAGAGAGCTCTCAAAGCATTCCAAGGCTCAAAACTCAACGGTTTGCACCGCCGCCACCACCAACGCGTAGATCGCGAGACGGTGAACGCAACCACACCGAATTCGACACCAAACCAGATTATCAAAAATCCCAGGCAAGTGTTTATCTTTGTTATTTTCGTTGGTGCATCTTTCATATTAGTTTAGGAATGATTAGGGATGAATTATATGGAAGAAAACCCAAATTGAGATAGGAATTTGCATGTAGTGATGACCTAAACCTTATTCTGAAAATTATTGGTGATGTAGAAGTTTGAACCACAAAATTTTAATGTAATATAAGAAGTAAATTTCTGGGAAAAACAGATTTGAACCAAAATTAAAGATTTCTAGGGTTCTTGAATTTTAATTGAATTTTGGGTTGTTAATTCCTGTTTAGTGATAGGAATCCACATGCTTTACGTTAGAAATACCTAGTAGGATGATATGATGCTAGTAGTATAATTTTTGAGACGTTTGAGAGTGAAAAACATGGATTTGGTGAAGGTTAGGAGATGAAACCCGTAACTGCAATTCTGCAAATTTTCGCAGACCTTCTTGATCGATCGATCGAGCCTAGAGCTTCGATCGATCGAAGGCTCGATCGATCGAGCCCCAAACCTCGATCGATCGACCCCTCCCGGCAGACTCTTATTTCCCCTTTTTAAATGAGTTAAATTCAATTTATCGGGAAATAATTCTTGGGCATCCTAAATAAAATGTTTTGGGAGATATGGAAGACCAGTAGGACATATGAATAATTTTGGGACTTTTAATATGTAACGAGAATCGTATTTTGGGATAATTACATAAGGAACGATGGAACTACGTATTTAAAGTGAGAGGTTACGTCAAGTAGTTACGATAGATAATGGATGATTACATACTAAATTTTATACTTGGGAGGATAGAGTCCATGAAAGTTATGTAATAAGTTGGAAAGACCCTTCGAGTTAAGGTTAGAGACGAACCCTTATATGCGATACTAATAATGTGAAAATAAGGATAATGACGTAACTATGGGATTGAGTTATACCTAATATAGATACGGTAATATTGGCATAGTTATATGATTGTGTATGCATATACTATCTATGTGTGAAAATCATGCCCGCGCTACTTGCTATCCCTGAGGTTACCGCGCTGGGACGATCTTATCCTGTGTTTCCTTATGGGGGATATTGATTCGTACCCTAGGAGATAGATATCCTTGGTACAGGCTATCGAATCGATAGTTCAGACGGTCCTAAGAGGCGTGAGGGTATGTACTGACCTCTTAGAGACTTGGAATCTATGCTTCGCCTCAATATGGTATGTGTATATGTTGGTACAGTTCGTGAGTGATTCCGAACTTGTAATTCCCTTAGTGTGAGCGATACGGGGATTGGATAGCAGAGTATGCTCGTACCATAGTTTTATTTGGCGTGATGTTGTAATATATATATTATACGAGTAGTTAATATATATATATATATATTAAATTATGGAATTCGGAACTGCCTACTGTGATTTGGTAAGTAGGATATGATTGATGACTCAAATGGTAAACACTTGTTTTGCGAAAGTATAATATAACATTGGGAATATTTATTGATTAATAAAGTTAAAAGAAGAACTTTGATTACAAATTGAAATCTTACATTATAAACAATTGTGTTGTTCAGTTTTAAATCTTGCGAGTAACCTAAGATAAGGTAAATCGTTGGGGGGAGATTAATACGATATATGATAGAAAATCCGTTGGGAAGGTTAGTACGATAGGCGTGCACATTAGAAGAGAGGTGAGGATTTCTCAAGAGAGTGTCGCACTAATATGTTGTTGCATTGGCCTGTATCAATTTAAATACTTGCTAAACAAATTTTAAATCATACACACTATCGGGCTCTGACCCGTTTCTATTTCTCTTTTCTCTTTTGTATATATATGTATATATTACAGGTGCCCAGCCACAGGGGCGTCTTGCTTAGGATCCCTTGAAAGGAACTTGTTGCAGCTTAGGTGGGATTTGCAGGCCACTTGCGTAGACGACTTCATTTATTGATTCCTCTTCTATCTTTCTCATTTATTGGGCATGTGTCGCCCCTTGCTTAATTGATTTGTTTTATTTTGGACATCTGTATTTCAGTTATTTCTAGTTCTGTTACTATGGGATTTATTCAGTATGGATGTGTTACTTTAAATTTTACTAGTTGAGATTCGATTGACGAAGGTTTTAAATTAATTGGATTATATTCCAGGATTACTGTGATGTGACTCTTACTCATTATAATGTTGTTAATAAATAAGTAACTTTTCTTTAAATAAAATTTGGAAAGAATGTTTAAATATGGTTTTGACACTTAGCTTAATTAATTAGGGTGTTAAATTGGAAATTTATTTTTCGACAGTGATGCTGAGAATGAACCAACTTTTCACCTTGAATTTAATTTAATAAAGGAGTGATCGCCCGGTATTTAATTAGGCGGGGTGTCACAGGTGGTATCAGAGCATCAGGTTCTAGTGTCCATAGGATCTGTACGGCTTATTTTCGCTTTCAGCTTAACGTTTTTGCTATGGAGCCCTATTTTAGGATTGTTGTACTCTTGCTTTTACGTTTAAGTCTTCAGCTATTTGAGATTTGATAATAACTGTAGACTAATAAAATTCTTCACGTTTCAGATGCCTCCAAGACGTGCTCTGAAGGATAGGCGTTCCCAGGACGAGCAGCCAGCAGCTCCGGCACAAGGCACTATGAATGCAAATGAGGTAGCCGCCATTGTTTCTCAGGCGGTGAATGCCGCACTAGCGGTAGTTCAGCAGGCTCCATCTCAGATTCAGGCAGTGGCGCCAGTACCAGCACAGCTTCCATCTACATGGGAGAGGGTTAGGGATGCTTTTCTGAAAGCGCATCCCCCTGAGTTCTCTGGTAGCTCCGATATTGTCACAGTCAGCCAATGGAAGAAAGACATCCAGCGGCATCTCCGTATGTATGAGTGCACCGACGTGAAAAAGCAGTTATTGGCTTCCTTTAAGCTGGTGGGGGATGCTTTGCAATGGTGGGAGTCCACTACCACTTTGGAGGAGAGAGACACGATCCCTATTCAGTCGTTCTGGGAGCGGTTTGACCGCAAGTATTTTCCACCCGCCGTGCAGACTGAGATGAGGCGGAAATTGCTGAATTTGAAGCAGGAGAATTCTACCGTAGCTGAGTATGAGAAGGAGTTCATGAGACTTCTCACCATCTTGCCAGATGAGGCACCCACTGAGAGCAAGAAGATTATGTTGTTTATGGACGGGTTAGCTTGGAGGATCCGTCAGCACCTTATTGGGAATTTATCCCTGAGTACTTTCACTGATGTACTCAATGTTGCGTTACTACATTGCCAGGATCACTGCTTCCATCTTCAGGGAGGCAAGAGAGCAGGAGAGTCCAGCCAGTAGGGCAGGACCGGGGGTAATAGTATTAGTGGGGCACCATCTCATGGACAGACTCGTCAGCACGAGCAGAGTTTCCATCAGGGGGACCCTACTAAGCGATTCCATTCAGGTGATTCTAGGCAGGGATATGGGGGTTATAGGCAGGGCCAGTAGGGCCAGCCTAATCAGCAGGGCCAGCAAGGCCAACACCGACAACAGGGACAGCAGCAAGGCCAACCGCGTGCTAATCAGGGTCAACAGGGCCAGTGGCGGGGAGGTAACGGCCAGTAGGGTCGTGGTCAGCAGGGTCAGAGGGGAGGTAACTTCAGAGGCCGATGTTTTGGGTGTGGTAAGCACGGTCATAGACGCTAGGATTGTCCGGAGGGTGATAGGGACCCACAGCAGTAGGGAGCCCATAATGAGCCACAAAGGCCGCTTTTTCCACCTGCCCTCCTAGCTCCAGCCCAGGTGCCAGCCCTACCAGCAGCTCCAGTGCAGCAGGGGCAGTTAAAGTATGGATGTGTCTATAACGTCCACCAGGCAACAGCTCCACAGGCACCACCCGCGAGTGAGGGTATGTTTCCTATCCATAGTACTATGGGTTGAGTTTTGTTTTATACGAGGGCAACACATTGTTTTATATCTACGCATTTTGCGAAGGCCTTAGGGTTGTTAGCCACAGCAGAGAGCACAGTGATGTGTGTAGACTCACCACTGGGGAGTGGGTCACTTATTTTCTTTATATGCTGGGGAGTGGGGGTAGAGATTGGTAGCTTGGTATTACCTGCAGACATGTTAGTCTTAGACATGCATGAGCACGATGTTATTATTGGTATGGATTGGCTCGTAGCTTATAGAGCCATGATTGGTTGCTTCGGTGGGAGCATTTTTTTGCCATTCCGGGGCAAGAGATGTTTATAGTGGCGATGCCTCGCCCAGATGGAGGTTCGACCGCTCATTTGTATTACATAGAGGAGGATACCTCTAAGGAGGTTGTGATTCCCTTAGATTCGATCTCAGTCATCAGGGAGTATACCGATGTGTTTTAGGAGATACCAGGTCTACCCCCCAGTCGAGAGATAGACTTTGTCATAGATTTATTGCCAGATACGAGACCTATAGTACGCGCACCGTACCGTATGGCTTCGGCAGAGATGCGACAACTACGAGATCAGATAGAGCAGCTGTTAGGTCAGGGCTTCATTCGTAGGAGTACCTCACCTTGGGGAGCTCCAGTCTTGTTTGTGAAGAAGAGAGATGGTTCACTGAGATTGTGTGTGGACTACCGGGAGCTGAACAAGGTTATGAAAAGGAATAAGTATCCGTTGCCTCGAATCGATGATCTGTTCGACCAGTTGAGGGGATCAACTTTCTTTTTGAAGATAGATCTGAGGTCGGGGTACCATCAGCTACGTATTAGGGAGCAGGATGTTTCAAAGACTGCTTTCTTGACGAGATATGGGTCTTATGAGTTCAGGGTGATGCCATTCGGACTCACAAATGCTCCAGCCGTGTTCATGGACTTAATGAAACGAGTGTTCAGAGAGTTCTTGGATCAGTTTATCATCGTCTTCATAGATGACATTTTGATATATTCACACTCCGAGGAGGAGCATGTCGAGCACTTGAGGCAGGTTATTTAGACTCTACGAGAGCATCAGTTGTATGCTAAGTACGAGAAGTGCGGAATCTGGTTGAGAGAGGTACAGTTCTTGGGGCATGTTGTTTCTAAGCAGGGGATAGTCGTTGACCCGAGCAAAGTGTTAGCGGTGAGGGAGTGGGGACAGCCCACGACATCGACGGAAGTGCGTAGTTTCTTGGGGTTAGCTGGTTACTACAGGAGATTTATTCGGGAATTCTCCAAAATAGTGGGTCCACTGACGAATCTGACTCGCAAAGGGGTACCGTATGTTTGGGATGATGCTTGTTAGTTGGCTTTCGACGAGCTGAAAGACAAGCTTACTTCAGCACCAGTCCTTGCGTTACCGAAGCCGGGTGTGGAGTACCTGGTTTACACCGATGCGTCTTTACGGGGACTTAAGGGAGTACTTCAGCAGGAGGAGAAGGCTACAGCTTTTTCCTCTCGCAAACTTAAACCGCATGAGAAGAATTACCCCACACATGACCTGGAGTTAGCAGCGGTCGTGTTTGTATTGAGGATATGGAGACACTATTTATTAGGAGAGAAATTCTATTTGTTCACAGACCACAAGTCATTGCAGTACCTGTTCACTCAGCAAGAGATGAATATGCATCAGCGCAGATGGTTAGAGTTTGTGAAGGACTACCAGTTCGATATACAGTATCATCCGGGGAAGGCCAATGTAGTTGCTGATGCGTTGAGTCGTAGACCGGTAGACGAGGTAGCGGACGTCTAGAAAGCAAAGTGGAAGGAGTTGGGTCACCAGGACGCAGTAGCCCGTTCTTTCATATCCGTTATGTCAGTCACACCCGAGATTGTTACGAGGGTGATACAGGCACAAACCCGTTTTGCCAGGAGCAGATTGTGCGACTTCTAGCCGAGGGTGCTGAGTCCTATTCTGTTAGTTCTGATGGAGGTTTGCGGTTTAATGGGAGGTTGGTGGTTCCAGAAGGAACAAAAATACGTCATGCAGTGATGACCCAATCTCACGGGTCCCGATTTACGGTGCATCCTGGAGGGGAGACCAGGCCATTTTAGTGGCATCAACACCACGCATGATTTAAAGTTAGTCGCTGTTGTATTTTCCTTAAAGATCTTGAGGCACTATTTATTGGGCGAGCACTTTACTTTATTTACGGACTATAAATTCCTTCAGTATCTGTTCATGCAGAAGGATTTGAACATGAGGTAGAGGAGGTGGTTGGAGTTCATAAAGGATTGCCAGTTTAATATTCAGTATCATCCAAGGAAGGCTAACTTGGTGGCTGATGCATTAATCCGATGACCAGCAGGTGAGTTAGCAGTGGTTTGGAAAGCGAAGTGGAGAGAACTTCGACATGATGATGAGATTTCGATAGCTTATATGTCCATATTAGGTATCACACCTGAAATTGTTATGAGGGTAGTGAAAGCACATGCATGGGATCCTTATTGAAAGGATAGAGTTCGACAGTTATTAACTGATGGGGCAAATGGGTACTCGATCAGTTCAGAGGATGGCTTACGCTTTAATGGTAGACTTTTCGTTCTAGATAATGATGATTTGCGACATACAGTGATGTCAGAGGCACCGAAGCCCTAATTTTTTGTACACCCTGGTGAGGATAAGATGTACCAGGACATGCACATACAATATTGGTAGTCAAGGATGAAATGGGACATAAAAGAGCTTGTCTCAAAGTGTGCTACATGCCAGCTAGTAAAGGTAGACTACCAGAGATCGATAGGGATATTATATCCATTGGAGATTCTCGTGTGGAAGTGGGAGAGTATCTCCATGGATTTTATCACTGAGTTGTCATTATCACGATGCGATCACGATTCTATATGGGTAATGGTGGATCAATTGACTAAGATTGCTCATTTTTTTCCAGTTTGTACTGATTTTGAGATAGAGCAGTGTGCACTGTTATTTATCACTAAAATAGTACGATTATATGGGTTCTCATTTAATATTATGTTCGACCGGGATAAGATCTTTGTATCCAATTTTTTACAGAGTTTCTAGAAGGCGATGTGGACAAATTTATAATTGAGTACAACGTATCACCCACAGATAGACGGGCAGACTGAGAGGGTTAATTAAATGCTTGAGGATATGTTACGAATGTGTATACTCGATTTCGAGAGGGATGGGAGAAGTATGTTCCTTTGGTGGAGTTTTGGTGGAGTTTGCTTATAATAACTCCTACCAATTTAGTATCGGCATAGCACCATTCGAGGCATTGTACGACTGACCTTGTATTTCGCCTACTTATTGGTTAGAGGTAGGAGACAACAAACTGTTGGGACCAACGATGATTTAGGACACTACCCCCAAGATTGAGCTGATTCGAGGGCGCATCCGGACAACTCAAAATAGGCAGAAGAGTTATGCAGATGCAGATAAGTGACATATTGAGCTTGAGGTTCGCGACTAGGTATTGGTGCAAGTGTCTCCTATAAAAGGAGTGATGAGATTTATTAATAAAGGGAAATTGGCACCAAGACATGTGGGACCATTTTCAATCGTTGAGACGGTGGGACCAGTGGCTTATAGATTGGGATTACCAGAGAATATTTAGCGAATTCATGACGTGTTTCATGTGTCACCACTAAAGAAATACCAGGAGAGTGAGAGAGGTTTTTGGCATGTTCCACTAGAGGAGATCGATCTGTAACCCAATATCTCATATGAGGAGAGACCAGTGGCTATACTTGATCATAGTGAGCGTAAACTGCGGTCAGAGGTGGTACCCTATGTTAGAGTTCAGTGGGGGTATCATAATGTAGACGAGTCGACATAAGAGCGAGAGGACGACATGCGTGAGCAGTATCCAGAGTTATTTACTGCAAGTATGTTTGAATTTAGAGGACGAAATTCCCTTGTAAGGGGGAAAGTATGTAACAACCCGCATTTCTAAAGAATTAAGAATTAAAAATGAATTAATTTGGTTAAAATTTAAATTACACGTGTGACGTAATTTAATGAAAATATGATGGGTTGATTAAATTATTGATTGGAGAGAAATTATTAATGATTATTGAATATTTACTAAGTGAATAGTAATTATATAATTGATGTCACAACGAGTGCTAGTGGCATGACAGTATAATATCTCAACAAAATGCCGTGAGCAGATTAAATAAGATAGAGATAGAAAATAAATTATGAATAACTCGGATGATGATTTTGAGGCTATGGTTGAGTTCAAAAGGTTCGAAATTGTCAAAATAGTATACTCAGGGATGTAGTTTGGGTCCCGGGACAGTTTTAGACATAATTGACAACCCGAGAGGGCATTTTCATCTTTTTATAACTTAAGGTTAAGGGAATTTCGGGATTTTTAGTATTATATATAGTTGTGGTGATGGGAAGCTAGGGTAAAGAGATTATAAAACAAGTGGAGGCCAGTAGAGAGGAGAGGAAGAGTTTTTTTTAAGCTCAAGGAGGGATTTTTTAGAATTCAAGCTCAATTTAGCATCACAACCACTATTAAAGGAAGGATTAGAAGAGAAGCTTCATCAAATTGGATCAAATCAAACCACTTCAAAATACAAAAAGTATTTATCTTGCAATTTTTATTGGTTATCATACCTATGTAGAGTAGGAACTTGATATTAAGGGAAATTCATGTTATACTTATAATTTAATGAGAAAGATTATAATTGAGAATAGGATTTGAATTACGAATTGAATTACATGGGTAAAATAAAATCAAGAGTTAGGGAATTGAATTACGAATGAAATCTGAGTTTTTGGTGAAATTATAGGAAGAATATAAAACTATCAGATTCATGATTATGAAGGGTTAAATCTAATTATATGACGAGGTTATATGGATTTTAGTTGTGATTTACGTTAGAAATCATTCATATATGTATCTTTGAAGTTTAGTTCTGTTAATTTAAGGATTAGGATGTTTGTATAAAAGTTTGAGGAACATGATATAGGAAGAAACTCGTAACTGCAACCAAAGAAAAAGAGACCTACTATATTTCGAATCGTTTCCGCCATTGGGCGAATCGATTCGATTTTCCTAGAATTAAGATTTTTTTATTTTTAGCCTAGAAATTATGAAAAATCCATGAGAAGACTTTTGGAGAAAGATTTAAATCCTAGAAGGGAATATAAAATTGGTTAGTAGGACCATAGGAGAGTTTAGAATTATACAAGATTGAGATGAGTAAATAATTTGGGGAAAATGACAAAAGATACAAAATTGATAAATAAAGGAAATTCTAGAAGGATTACGTAGAGATAAGTGAATTTATGTGTATGACCAGTAGTGTAGATGGAAATAACTATGGATATCATAATGAGTAATTAATAATATTACTCGAAATTACACGAATTGGAAGATTAATTGAATTTTATGGTACGTCAAATATACGAGTGATATAAACTACGTACGAGTTGATAAAATGGGGTTGTGTGTATACCTACTGAGTAATATATAAATAGGTTGTATGAATACCTATAGATTTGATTTGATTATGTGAGTGAACATACCTACGTTTCCTTCTATAAGAAGGCTTACGCGCAGAGGGCGATTCCACCTTGATGATTCCAGTGAGGTCTGGATTAGTGCCCTAGAGCATGGAATTTAGGGCGGGCCATTATGTGTTATGTATTAGTAGAATTGGCAGGCCATTTGGGTACGTTAGGTATGTGTGTATCCCAAAGTCTTATAACCATGTTCTCCTCCACTGTTATGTGGATTTATTTTAGGTTCGAGGAGACATACCAAACAAATAGTCCTTATTTGAGTACGAGAGGTACATGGACATGATAGCAAAGTATGCCAGCATCATGAGGGGTCATTCCGGGGATGCTATATTTGTGCATATATTATATGTTTGATGAAAATACATTAGTATAATATATCTACTTATGTGAAATATTAGAATTTATGAATATCTAAAAAAGAAATTAAGTGGTGAAACTTAAATTTTTGACTCAATAGAAAAATGGAAATAAATAATTTATTATTGAGACCATAGTACCGGGATATATGTGAAAGTTGTACTATCAAGAGTAGTCGGATACCTTATCTAGTTGGGCAAGGAATGCTAGTTAGGTTGAATACGTTAGGCATGCACACCAGTTGAGAGGTGAGGATCTCAAGTGAGTGTACGTGAATAATACATGTGTAGCAAATAACTGATTTAAATACTTGCTAAATATTTTTAAAATATTTTACTTGGTCTATGACCCATGTCAAAATATTTTAAAACCTTTTAGGTGTCCAGACAGAGGGATGCCAAACCTGACGATCCATTCCAAAAGATGATTAACTGCAGCACTGTGGAGGCTTGTAGGACTCGATTAGACCCATCTATCTTTACTTCCTAATGTAGGACTTCATTTCAGCATCTCTGTTGGGCATGTTTCCCTATTAAGACTTTATGAATTGAGTTATTCAATTCAGACTTATATTGGGATTAAGTTATTTACTGTTGATTTTATTATGGAAGTTGGATTTGTAGCCGATGGTTTATTCGGAAAGACTTTTATCTATTTACTATTTACGATGGTTTGGAATCTATTAATTGTGTGAATGTTTTAATTTAATTCCAATTATTATCATTATTTTTTTAATGAAAAATTGACAACGACTTAATTAATCATTAGGTGATTAGTAATTAAAAAATTTCGACAGTGATGCTAAGAATGAACCAAATGGGAAACCGGTTTAATTTAATAAAGGACTGTTCAACCGGTATTTAATTGAGTGGGTGTCACGGTACGGTACAACCTATAATTATGCCTAATATGTGCTAGCGATCCCCAAAGGTGATAGGAAATGCCTTCGTTATGTTTGGGCTTGTGATGGGGCCGGTATGTGTATTAGACCGTAATTTTGTTATATGGATGTAGGTGTAAATAATAATTTCCCCTATGATATTATACAATAGTGAAGTATAAATGAAGATAAGTGGAATTTTTATCTAAAAGTCTATATTGATTTTAAAGAATTAATCATTGGGATTATATGGGCTCTGGAGTAGACATATGTGATATTTAGGTTGTTTGGGTATGGGCTATCTTAAAAGCAACTAAAATACTAGAGGAAGATGTGTATTTTTATTATAACCTGAAGTTAATTAAATTATTATACTAGTTAGACTTATTGTTAATGTCTCCGATTAATATTTTTTAGGTCATAGGCCACTAGTGCAGCCTCACCCCTAATCCGTCCTTGATCTCCTCTTCATTATTGATCTTATAGGATTTAGGTGTTGAGCCTCCGTTATCATATTCTATATTACTTTTTTCATTTAGGCTAGCTTTTAGACTTGAGTTAGTTGCTACTTTATATTAGTTTGGGCATGTATTAGTAGACAGTGATTGTATGCGTGGTAACTATTTCTCTATGTGGGTTTTGGTATGGGGGATTACGTGGTTCACCGCCATTATATGTCGGTTATTTAATTTTATGCATTTTGTTTTATTTACTATCATGATTAAAATGATATTCAATTCTTTTGATTCTCGTGAGTTAGTGTTAGGTTTGATCAATCTAGTATTAAATTTTACTGAGTGTACCAATTAGTGTGAGAGCATTCCAGGTTTTAGTTTTTTAGGCATTTTGAGTGTGTCCATCACTTTTCGCATAGTGTTCTTTTAAACTTTAGAGATATTCATTTAGATGGTGTACTCCATTTTAGTATGTATACTTATATGTTTTTGTTCACTATCTTTCAGAAGGTGAACACACAATGCTGACGAGTTATCCGACTATGACCAATTACCTGCACTGAGTCAGAGGAAGTGACACACCAGTAGCATATGCAACCACCTCCACCACCATAGTAGAAAGAGGCACCTATTGTTCCACTGGACGAATTGGCCTCTATCATCGCATAGACTGTATCTAGGACTATGGTAACCATGAAGCATTATTATCAGTCACCACCACTGCCACCACCTGTGGCAGTACCTAAGCCTACCCAACATGTTATATCTATTTGGGAGAGGTCTAATATTGACTTTGAGAAAAGGCTCCCACCAAAGTTCTCGAGATTTATAGACCCCACTTTTATATTGCAATGGAGGCGTGACATTGAGCTACATCTACACCTACTGGAGTGTACCGATATTCAACATCAAAGGTTAGTCAGTTTCAGAGTTATAAGGGATGTCGTCCGGTGTGGGAGTTTATTACCATCAATGAGGATCAGGCATGGTTAACTATTTCCTAGTTCTGGGAGAAGTTTGGAGGTAAATTCTTCCCTCTATCATTGCTGAAAGCTTTAAGAGCTAAGTTTGAAATATTGAAGCAAGATGATAGCATGGTGGCGGAATAAGAGAAAGAATTTACTCGGTTAATACACTTTCCTCCCTAAAATAGGGGATCAGAGTCAAATAAGATAGAACAATTTGCCACGGGCTTATCATGGGGAATTAGGAGTATACCACTTGAAAGATGTAAAAATTACGTGTTAGGATTTAAACACATGAACCACTATTTTTAAAATTTTTAATTTTAATTAAACTTAGCAGAAATTAAACTGACTGCTACGTTAAATAAATTAGCCAATTTTATCTTACATGAATCTAGGTGATAGAAGGATAAATTAAAATAGTCAAACCACAATGACCGATGTACGAGGAAATCCAAATGGAAAAAACCTTAGGCGGCCTAGCCGATGCAATTCACTATGTCAACAATTACACAAGGACGAGACGAAAGACTTAAACAACCAACTTAACTCCTTAAAGTTTTGACGCATCTTTATTCCTTCAATCTTCTGCACAATGACATGTAGGAGTCCACGTAGATATTGTCACAATGCGTGAGTCCAGAAACGTCTCGATATCCACCAATCCAGGCTCAGTAAACTGTCACAAACATGGAGTCCACTTTATTAAAATCACAGGATTCATGGACTCCATCGCATAAAATAATACTCAGTCGTATGTTGATGTTAACGAAAATTTTGGTGCCAAACGGAGATCTCAATAGTGCGTGTGGAGATGAAACTCAGATCTCAAGTGTTTGTGACAAACTAGGGTTTGTGAGCTTTTGGTTATAGATAGGAAAATATTTTTTGCTAAAATTATCAAGTAAAAAGGATGCCACTATGCCTATTTATCTAAAACACAAATTTTGAGGCAGTGGAATCTCATTTGGATGGAAAAATTAGTTCGTTCGGACGAAGTGCATAATCTTGTTCGAACCAATAACTACCTCGTTAGAATGAAATAGCTAATCTCGTTTAAACATACTTCGCACGATCTTTGAACGAAAATCCACTGAAGAATAAAGATAACTCATTTGAACTTCATTTGAAGTTCCCTTAAATGACATTCATCAACCCATTCGATCGAACAAACAATGCTTTATGAAAAATGCTTCAAACAATATTTAAAACAACACTCAATGGATATCCATGATTCAAACAAAAATTCATCCATACCTTTTGATATTCCATGGATGTTTAAGATGAAACGTAGCATGAAATATGACACGATGATGTAGACGCTCTAGCTTTTCCATTACGATCTTCAATCAAATGCACGTCACGGTCTTTAAAGAATAAACTCTCTATACCTAACCTATGACTCAAAATGATTTTGTCCAGATAGAACTATTCCAATACATATAAATTGACTCTATTAGGAAATTTGTCCTTACAACTAGAACTACGTTTGAAGCACAAACCTAGGGTTTTAATAAATAATCCCATTGAGGATTTTTTATGATCTATAAGAGCAGAATTGTATTGATGAATATGATGATCTTACTAGCCTTTAAAAGTCTCCAACGACCTTGATATAATCCTCTCAACATCTCAAATCTTTAGGCATATGATCCACCCAAAGTAATCCTTGTGTGTGGGCACTCTTGGATCTGAAATTTTGGTGAAATTTGAGAGAAATCGCTTTCTCTCTCCTTATGCCTTCACAAAAATGTGAATATCATTTTCTTCTCTCCCTCTATAACCCTCCATAGTGGGTCATTAACCTAAAACACTATCTTATACCCATATAAATAGGTATAAGTCATAGTCATAACCTTAATTTAAATCCAAGAGAGTTTCGGGCCTACTTCTTGGGTATCGGACAACACAAAGGTTCCAAAACTAATAATTGAATTAGCCTCCAAATAAATACTATTAAATTCCAAATTAAAATTACCGTAATTTATTTTATTTATTTATTTAATCATTATTAATTCCCCTAAATAATCACTACTACACTCCAATTTGATTATCTCAAAATCACTCAGATAAAGAGGTCTTCTTTGTAAAGTTGATTGTGATACATAATGAAATTCCGCATGTTAAGTTTTCGATACCAGCTTGGTCAAATTAATTTGCTCTAATTTATTTTAACCAACATTGAATCAATTCCTTGATTCTCAGTCTTAACTAATGGGGTACTCTACCGAATTATAAAATAATACACCGATCGATTTTAACTAGTAGAAACAAAACATATAAGTCTATAAATGGGGTATCATAATCCAAGATATATCTTGGACATGAATTCCTATGAATTATGCTCTTATACCTACTCACACAACGATTTTCTAACTTCCAGGGATCTATTGATCCAATATATAGCCACACCCATAATAATTAAAGAAATAATTGTGCAAGCATTCAAATCCTTATTACCAAGGGATTAAGAATCTATGCACCCTTTATAAATGATGTGAGATTACTTAAGTCTAATCAATACATCCCTTAGATTTAAATCTCGTGGGTGTTCACGTTTAATACGTTCATGAATGTACCGGTCAAATCCTTTTTTGAAATATAGAACAACTTCTTGAACCATCACACAAGTTCCTGTAGTTTGAGATAAACTATTAGGATTGTACTCACAGATATAGCGATATGATGACACTTCCCATCTAGGTTGTGAACTTTTTTAATTGAACTAAAGCCATAATTTTAATCTCCTATGAACAAGCCAAACCCAACTCACCAAAATTTCTCATAAGTTCAATTGACCAACATATACGTAATATATTTAATCATAAATATAAGGCATTCTCGTAATAATGATTCTTATTTCAAAATGAACCGACGCACCTTTATTAAAAAGTAAATATCATACATGGTTTTAAGAATATTACCCCAACACGTTTCACCCATTATTTTAGTCTTAAATGTAAAAATTTTTAATTGGAATAAATTTCAAGGAATGAAAACATTTTTGGATATTGTTTTAACTAGGGGGATAATAAACTTATTGAACTCAATATTCCCACCAATATTTTAAAAATGTGATGATATTAATTCCTCATGTTAGTAATTGGCTTTCCTCCCCGTAGGAGGGAATTTCTCATGCAATCATGGCATTTTATAATTTATGGTGACTTTTTAAAATTAAGTGTAAATATGTTCGGAGGCCCCATCGAATAAGTTCTATATGAACATTTTAGTATTAAATAATTGACCGATGGGAATTTATAGATACCGATTTTAGTTGATGACTCAAGTAAGAATCGTGTTCTTAAAATGATTTTCATCATTCGTTGTACAAGGGATTCTTTGGACTAGAGATGGTGGGGAAGCCGGAATCCATTTTATAATCCAACGGTGAGCATCATCATTGGCCAAGGGATGGTGTTAGTTATGGAGAAGAAATCGACTTTTTTCCTGAAAAAGAAGGTCAAGGACAAGTCTCAAGAACAATGATATGGTATTAAAAAGGTTTAAATTCCTTCGAAGTAGGTTCTTCACTATAAGTAGTTAGAACATTGATCGCAGTGTATTCGATTTTTCCTAGCTCTATAAGGAAAAGGTAAAGGTAATGGATTTTCTCATTTAAGTAAAATCTTGATTTATGGTATGATATACAAGAACCTGGTGTGTAGTTTTGGGAGCCTCGAATTAGGTTTGCAACCTTTTGCAGAGGTTCCAGGTAATCGAGTAACTACTTAAAACAGAGATGTTCCTAAGGAGACTGGAGGCATATGGCTTTGTTCCACCGCACCCTACATGCAATACCTCGTATTATCTGTTCATTATTTAATTATGAAATTAATTATTTTATCTGTCGTGACATGTGATGTCACTTGTTTACATTTTATATGTGTTATATAATTCATATGTGAAATCTGACTTAATATACAGTAATACATTAATTAAATATATGGAAGTGACTTAGTATTATGGACGACTATGAAATGGTCACGAACAGGTGTCATGGGTTTTCTTATTTGGATTATTCCATAAATATGGGTTCCCACCAATCCTAAAATGGTTTCTTAAAATTTTGAGTCCCGTATAACTAATTAATTATTTGACTCGTACCGAGTAATTTATTGATTTATTAAGATAATTAATTTATTCTATTTTATCATATTTCGAGATGTCATTGGGGACATTTAAAAATTCCATTTTGACCTAAAATATTGGGTTTTAATTCTATTGGGTTAGTATATAGTTTCGGTAGAGTTTTTGTCCATTTGGAGTGCTTCTGGGGCTCATTAGGTTGAGGACCATATTGGGCCTAAGGCTAATTTCATGGGAAGCAGCATTACTAGGTCCTTAGACGTAACCAAAAATACATTAAAAATAATTGAAGGAACCCTAAGGCTTTAAAGAAAAGAGGAACACAATAATTGAGGAGCTTAAGAGATTGGAAGCTTGGAATTCACCATATTTGGCTAAAGCAAGTTTACATGGATTAGGGATTTGATTTGAGTCTATATTAGAGTAATGATTATTCATTAGAATTAGAATTAATCCATATTATAATCTGATTTATTTAATCTAATTCTGAATTTAGAGATTTATTTAATGGTTAAATTAAGACTAAACCTCACGCTAATGATATTAGATAATTTATTGTTGAATCTCATTAATCTGACATTGAAATTGATTGTAATTGTTATTTATAAATTCATTGTAATGAATCTAATGAAAACCGTATATTCATTTCGAAAATTGATTCAAATTTGAAATTAAATTGAGTAGAAACATGAGCTTAGGGTTCTTAACTCTTAATCTATAATTAACACTTGAATCCATGTCATAATCATTTAAAACTTATGGATATAGGTTATTATTACTGTATTATAACTTATATCTAAAGGAGGATGGGTTTAGGATTGATTAGTGGTTTCGAACTAAGGATTTTGGGTGTTAATGGTCGTTGGGTAGTTTGGAAAAGATGGATATGCGTCAATCTTGTTAGAAAGAGATGTAGTTTTTTCGTCACAAAGAATTAGGATGTCATTAGAATGACTTATGGGTTTTCGTTCGAACGATATAAATAATATCATTAGAATGAGTTTGGGACTCGCTGGCACTACTTTTGAACAGTTTAACTTTTTTACTCTTAAAATTGATGTTAAATAATATAAGAACTTTGTTATTATTTTAGTAACCTCTCAGTATATTGGATTACTGTACTTTGACGTTATGCGCAAGCATATCATGTGTGAGTGTTCATATGGTATATACTAGGGGGATTACTTATAGGGATGCTGCGATGTCGATCACATTGGTACCCCCGTGATACAGACGGGCTTACCTTGGTCATTTTACCCCGGGACCTACTACTGACGTACCCATATCCCGAGGGAGAATAGACGGGGGTGCTCTTAGTATAGTCTTGGTATGGAGGTCTATACAAATGACATGATGGCGTAGTGACTTATCCCTTGCTGATGCTTTGAGGTTATAGGTTTAGGATGGCCTATAACTATACCTAAGTACTCATAAGTGATTCCCGAAGGAAATAAGGACTTGTGTTTATCCCATTTGTTTGTATGTGTTGGAAGTATACATATTTGGATATTAGACTATGAGAGTATCTTTTCTTTATCGAGATTACACTGGATATGTATACACTACAATTAGTTGTGGAACCAATTAATTATATTCAATTAAGAAGAATTATAATTAATCATTGGGTTCACTTCAGCTTGTGTTTAGAACCTCATTTTATATTTAGGGCTGTTTGGGTTGGGTTAACTTAATAATAACTAAAATATGAGAGGAAAGTGCATGGTTATTATCGTAGATAGATTTCATTTAAATTCTAATTCTGTGTAGAATTATTAGGTTTATCCCGTTTTTGAAATCTAATTTTAGGTCCTAGGCCACCATTTTTTCCACAGCCCTGGCCCCATTTCAATCGTTCTAGTTACAGCTTCTTTATAGGATGTAGGAGTTGAGACTGTGTGCTCAGTTTTATTTTCTTCATTTCCTTTTCCAATGGTATTCAGAGTTGGATTACTATATTTAGTTTTCCTCATGTTGGAGTCAACATTTATACTATTAGTATTGGGTTTTATATTGGGAGATAGTTTATATTCTGAGTGATGGAATTTATTTACTGTTGGATTTTGGTATCAGAGTTTACTGATTTACTCTTATTATAATTATTATTAGTTTTTAATTGTGTTAGTTTATTTTATTTACATCATTCTTAGAATGGTACTAAATTGTCTTGACTCCTATATTATTTATTTTAGACATAATAAATCTAGTTATAGATTTTACAAGGTGTCACGGTTGGTATCACTGCCTTCCAGGTCCTAGTGTCCTAGGGTCTTGAGTACGTCCATTGCTTTTCTGTGTAGTGTTCTTTACTGGTTTAGAGCTTCGTATTCTTATTTTTTACATTTACTTATATTCTCGTGTTTACTATATTTCATACTATGAACAGTCATAGGACAACAACATGGGAAGGCTACATGGAGGCTATTATAGCCCAAACGGTAGTCGCTACCATGACTACCATGTGCCAGGAGTAACCACCACCACCGCCACCACCCATGGTTGTACTTATACCCATCTGTCACACTACATCTACCTCAGAGAGAGCCAAAATTGCCTTTGGGGAACGAACCGTCCAGAGTTCGCCAGTTCCACAGACCTGGTTGTAATGACCCCACTTTTATATGGTCATATATATATGTTCGTTTTTACACTCATGTGTTACTTATTATCTTATAAATTTTGTATTATCAAATATGTGGTATTATTGGCTATCAATATAACAAATCCCATTTTTAAATACGAAGAATCAACTGTAAACTGGATCAAATCGAAGTCTTATGACATATCTTAAGGTAAATAATAAGTTTTGGGGTAGAAAATATAATTTTATGAAACTTTAGGGACTAAAATAAAAATGTAAAAAGGGCCATTTTGTAAAAAAATTATTTTTAAGGACCTCTAAGAAATATTGAAAATAAATAGTGTGAAATTACCAAAATACCCTTAATGTGTAAAATGACTCTTATACCCTTATCACCTTTCCACCACATGTTAGTCACCTCCACCTTACACGTGTCGTCTCCAAAGAGAAAGTCAAAACACTTGTCATCATTTGGTGATATTAACACTGCAAGACCTCTCCGGAACGCGGCACCTCGGCTTTGAATCACCATTACAAAAAGGCTAGTCATTAGACACGTGTCAACACCGTAATACTTTTGGAAACCTATAAATAGGGCCTTAGGGTTCATTTGAACTCACACCAATTCCTTGAGAATTATAGTAAGAAAGAGTGATAGAAATCTTGGGAAATATCTTAAGAAGGAGTTCTATAATTTCGAAGAAAGAATTCATTTCGTAGGTATTGTTTTATTTAAATGTTATAATGCATTTTTGTAGTTTTAATTTCGTATTTTATAGCTTTACTTAGTAGTTATGCTGGTAAAATACACTAAAGACTTCACTAATCAAAACTTAAAATTTGGAAACAATCTAAATTTATTTTATTTTCAAAATATGTCAACTTGTTGAAAAATATATATACGCTTTTTAAAATGACTTTTGTAAGCAATTGCTCGTTATTATGGAATCTCATTTAAGTAATTCCAAAGTCAGTCTTGGTGAAATTCTGTCTAGTTGAGAAGGTATTTAAGTGGTTCCCCTGTGACCCTCCATCTCTACTAGGAATAAATCAAGAAATGTTCTATCTAGATGAGATGGTATTTAAGTGGTGCCCCTTGTGACCCTCCATCTCTACTAGGAACCGACTGATTAGGAAGAACTATGAATTGAATTCTTTAAATACGATGAATGGATATTAAAAATTGAGAAAATGGTTTTAGTAACCTTTTTCAGCAAGTTATTTTTGGATTAAAACACAATATTTAGAATTGGGCTTTATTTAGAATATTTAATTAAACCTTTATTGTATTTATTAGATTAACGTGTGATCCAAGACTCAATATCTGTATTTTCGAGCCTCTATTTTAGGTGAGTACTCTATGTCGTTTCTTTCACATTTCAAATATATGATATTATGCAAAACTATGTATTTTGTGAACTTCTTTTATTCTCAAAATGCATCTGATACCGATGATTGATTCATTTGTGATATGTTTATATCTCTCCATATAGACATACTGATTGAAATGAGTATTGAAAATGAAATTGAATATTGGAAATAAGATTCGACCTTAAGGAACTCTCTTACTGACTGACCTTCCCAACTGGGTTATCACTGGTGTGCCCTAAATAAGGCGTTGTGACGAACTAGTTCGATTGACCCTAAACTACCGGGGTATAATACGGTAGAAGAACACGGTATTAGAGACAATAAAATGATATGATTGAAAGAAAACGATATCACATTTGATTTGTTGCATTCTTCTTATTTTGAGCTATCCAATTGCGATGCATACACTATCATTTCAAAATATATATCTATTTATTGCAAGTTTCTATCCATATATTTATATTCCTTCTCTTTAGACTTGAATAGGTATCTATTTTCTGAAAACCTTCAAATTCGGGGAGATTAAATATTGTTTAGCTTTTAGCTGACGTTGTATAAATAACGATTTTTTAGGAAATAATTAGACTGGAGGATGGAGTGTAGAAGGACTATGTTGAATATTTAGATTAAGGAGATATTTTGTTATACTTTTAAATATAACGTTTGTTTTTATGAAATAGAGCATGTTTGGCTCTTCCGTAATAGTTTTTAATTTTGGTATAAGTTGTAATTCGTTCATACTTTTAATATATATGAAGTTTCTTTTTAGAAATCCCGGATGAGGTAATTTTATTTTTTTAATAGTTTACGATCATGACCGCGTGAATGTATTTCTGTTGCATTTATTTTAAGAAATATTTTAAGGCCAGAACATTGAATGCCTTTGTGGCATGTCAAGACACTCATTTTCAACTACTATTGGGTTGGGGTCGTGACACTGGTAGTAGCGGTGCATGGGAGATATGACATAGAGAGGCACCTGCGTCTGATAAAGTGCTTAAACATTTGTAAATAAATGTTAGAGAATTTTAATCTCATAAGGGATGCATTGTAGTGGTGGGAGTCGATCAGCACCTAGGAGGATAAGTCAGAGTTGACCATTCTTCAGTTTTGGAGCATGTTTGAGGGGAAGTATTTCCCACTGTCGTGGCAAGAGGGTCTGAAATCACAATTAAAAGCTACGGCATGAGGATCATACCATGGATGAGTATGCATGGGAGTTTACCCATCTTGGAATTCTTTGCCCCCGAGGATGTCAGTATGGAGGCGAAGAAAATGGACAGATTTATCAAAGGCATGGCATAGAGGATTAAGCAGGTATTGCTTGGAAACCCTGCCTTCACTATGTATACTAAGGTATTTGGCCCTGCACTGCAATACTACCAATACAATCAAGACTTCTAAATGGATAGCTAGCCATAGAAAGAGAATGTTGGAGCCGGATAGGGGCCGAAGACTATTAACAGTGGTGAGCCATACCAGGGATAGGAAGGTTCACAACAGCACTATAGGGGTCATCCATAGTCGGACTATCCTCTTAAAAGATTCAGGGGAGTTATTGAGTGTCGTCAGGATGGGCATGGATAGGCCACTTGGTTTAAGGATAGCAGGTCTAGAGTTAGAGAGAAAAGGTCCAGGGCCAGAGGGGATAGGATCAACCCTAAGGTCAAGGTTCAGCGAGGCTGCCCATTCTGAGAGATTTACTATTCTTATGCTGAGGAGGTCCACTCTTTTAGGAGGTGGCCTAAGGGACACCAGGTTGGTTCGAGTCTGTGTCATGAGGGTCAGCCTTAGGCAAAGTAATAGTTTGGGCCAACCCTGCATTAGTATTAGGCATTACAATCACTGTTGTAGTACCCGACATTGCCAATGCCAGCACCGATAGACCAGGCATAGGGCTCCACGACTTTACTTTGGATATGTGTTCAACGTTTATCATCCAGACCATTCAGTACCTTCATAGGCTATTGAGGGGAGAGTTTACATTTATAGTAGTTATGCACGAGTTTTGTTTTATATGGGAGCGTCACAGTCAATTACTAGTTATACTATTGCTTAGATATCGGAGTTATTAGAGGTTGCTACTAATGTTTTTATGCATGTAAAAAGCTCATTAGGTAGGGATGATGACTTACATCAGGTTTGTAAGAATGTGGTAATTGAGATCGTCCATTTATGCTTTTTAATTAATTTATTTCCTTTAGACATGTGGACTTATGGTATCAGCTTAGGGATGGATTGGTTAGCATAGTACCATGAACATATCGACTATAGTGGGAAGGCGATCACATTTTCCATTCTCGGGTAGGAGATGTTTTTTTATAACCATGCATAGGCTCGAGGTAGAGTCTAGAACACACTTATTCTAAATAGATGTGAGTTCATTAGAGGATGGCGCGATACGGAAAATAGTACTATTCAATATGCAATCACGTTTCTTCACTGTTTATATATATATACTGAAACACGACTTCCTACGGGATAACAATTCGCATTCCAATAAGAGAATACCTCATATGAATAAGGTCTACGTATAAGAAAACCTCATGCGATACTACTTTCTTACAAGGGGTTTTGGAAGATTTACCATGTCCTGGTGAGAAATTGTCTTCTCACAATAATTTCTTGTGTGAAATTTTCGTATGAGGTCTTATAAAAGCATTAAAAGGCTCTTGTGCGATGTTATCTTTGTACGAGGGATTTGTCGTTCGCATGACAATCCAAAAATCTACACCCCATAGAAAAATGTAGCTTTGAAAACTAAATAATTTATTTTTTATAAAATGGTTGTGTCCTATGAATCCCTTACTTATAAAATAAACTTAAGGAAATATAAAACTAGAAAACTTACAAAACCTTCACTAGTGAGATTTTGTCCAGTTTGGTAGTGCTTGTCACAGTGTTTTACTTTGTCTTCAAGATATTCAATTACAATTCAATAAAAAATACACCTTGACTTTTGTTCCGGAATAAATCCAAAACCAAAAACATAATGAGTGTAAAATATTGTTCTTATAATTCTCCCCCTTTGGCTAATTCTAGACAAAAAAAAAATTGAACATATCCCCCAAAAATACGAATCAAAATCATATACATCAATATCTACCCGTTTCAAATCCCCGTGAGATAAACTCGAATGTTATATGTCTTTTCGATTCACATTCCAAAAATCACCATCATGAATCATGTAAATACTGCACATTTAACATATACCTCATGACGTATAAAATATATAAGAGAAAACAAATGAGTGAGTATTTAAAAATAATATGCAATGCTAACTAATCTGCTTCATTAAACTACTCCCCTTGAATCCCAAAATTTCTCCCTCGTCTATCTAAGAATCCAGAAAATAAAATACCATATATTAATTAATCTAATCAAGATAATGTAATAATAAAGAATATAATTGAATTAGATAAATGACATATAACATTGAAATATGGACATAGTAATTGTATATCAATAATTGCAAAATCCATATTTTGAAATAATAAAAAAAAACGTGAGCGAACATACTAATATAAACAACACTAAAATTATGAAATCACACACAACCTACCTACTGGAGAACATAGTGAATTGAAAACTCGAAAACGTTAGGTATACACCACTTATGTTATGCATGAACCCCTTAACTCAACCCATTATTGATAATGATAACAGTAAACCATATCATAAAAATATTGAGTATACTAAAGGTTCATGTCGACCAATATCTAAAATGAACCTCTTGAGTTAACAATTCAATAAAGTAACCCTATGGTCATCAACTTAAGACACCTTAAAAATGAGCATTTAGATTTTTCAAATTTATTCTTTGAGGATATGAATTTGCATAGATAATTATTTTTTCCTACTCTTATTAGCACATAAGTTTCTTATCAATGGAGTTATCACCCTCTTTAGGTAGCCCTTAACAATCTACGCTCATCATTTTTATTTAATCTCGCTATAAATGGTTATTACATGCACATCTGAAAATCCGAGCTAAGAAAATATAATCGTATTTCGTGAAAATAAGTGTAGGAAATTTTTTTGAACTGAAATCGAAAATACACCCTAGTCAACTCATATAATAGAGTATGTGTGTGTGTGTGTGATATGGTAAATACCACTACATAGTCAAAATGAGTTATTTTAAAATTAGTTTATATGAACCATTATGCAAAGCTATAATACCCCGTATTTTTATGACTTTTAGATTTGGGTATTTATTAAATTTAAATTGAGATATTAATTTAATAGTAATTCGAAAATTATTGTAAATATTTACTAGCGTGATGAGAGTTAGTAATTATTGGGAATTTGTTGAATATTACTTAATGGATAAAGTAATATGTATAATCGAAGTTATTAAAATTATCATGAGTGTATAATTTGATAATTGTGGAAATTAAATCGGGACATGCCTGTGTCGTGTCGGGATTAAATTATTATTATTAAAAGTGAATAAATTATAAGTCTCCCGTATGGGTATTTCGAGTGGGACAATGTGTCCGAAAGGGTCGAGATAGTCAAAATAATGTACCCTGGGGTTTAGTTTGGATCTTGGAGCATTTTTTAAGCCTAATTGGCATCCCAGGAAGGCATTATAGACATTTTGTATTTTTGGGCAATTAAACCCACGAATGCCCTAAGGATATATCAGCCTTTAGGAGTTGTCTTCTAGGTTTAACAAACACAAAATCAAAGAGCGTCCATTAGAGAAGAATTTGAAGAGCTTTCCAAGCAACTCAAGGCCAAAGACTCACCCGTTTGCACCGCTACCACCACCAAAACGTAGATCGCGTGACAAGGAATGCAACCATACCTCTTTCATCCACAAATCAAAAACTTAAATTCCAGGCAAGTATCTATCTTTCTTTTATTTTTGTTAATGTTTCAATCATCTTAGCCTAGGGTAGAACATATTTCATGGAAGAAATTAGTATTTTGTAGACTTAAAATCATATGTTGTAGAGGAAGTAGACATATTCTGGACATCTAAATCACATGTAGAGGATAAGCCACGAATTTTTATGGATTTAGAAGCAAGTAATCTGGAAAAGAATTGGAAGAATGGAAATTAAAAGAAAAATTAGGGTTCTTGAAGTTTATGTCAATTTTACTCCATTAAATCGTTATACTTGATGAATTCGGACATATTTTACGTAGAAAATCATGTAGTTAGGTATATAGTACTTGTAGTAATGTTGTTTTGGAGTTTGGGGATCGTGAATGGAGATTTGGTTAAGGTTGGAGAGGTAAACCCGTAACTGGACAATGGCAGGTTTCATCATAACTGCTTGATCGATCGATCCATCAAGAACATCGATCGATCGATCGACGCCATTCCTTGATCGATTGATCCTTACTAAAAAATAGCGTATTTTTCTTCTTTTTTTTAATCCGGTTAAAATGTATAGGAACACTTGATTATTAATTTTAGATCATAATGGGATATAGAGAAGACCAATAGGGTCTAGGTGGACTCCATTGAGTGAAAATTTAATGTAGGGTGAAATTATGGGTTAACGGGGAGTTATTCACATACAAAATCATGTGTATGTTTAATAAAAATCAAGACTCGTAAGTAAGTTAGACTAGATGATAAGTGAGAGTGCCTACTGAAATTATACTTAAGGAGATAGAACACTTGGATAGTTGAGAAGTAAGTATGGAGTAACTTATATATGAGAATAAAAGTGATGAGTCCGTTATACGAGATAATCGACTAAAATGTGCTAAGAACGGATAATTATAATTATGGGTCGGGGCGCGCCTAATTTAGAAATGTGAATATATATATATGACTGTGTGATTGTGCATATATTATATATCTGTGAAAAAAAATCATACCCGAGCTACTTTTTATCACGGGGGTTTTCGCGCCGGGACAGTCTTATCTCGATTAGGCCTTTATGGGGGATAACGACTTGTATCCTAGAAGATAGTATCCTTGATACAGGCGATCCGAGTGACAGTCAGATGGTCCTAAGAGACGTGAGGGTATGTGCTGACCTCTTAGTGACTTGGAACTATACTTTGCCTCTAATTGTATGTGTTTTGTGTTAATATAGTTTGAGAGTGATTTCAAACTAGTATTTTCCTTAGTACGAGTGATATAGGGACTTGATAGCAGAGTATGCGAGCACCGTAGATTTTATGTGGGGTGCCGATAGTATATATTATATGAGTGACTAATATATATATATATATACTTAAGTATGAGAACTTTCTACTGTGCATAAAAGTATTTAAGTAATGAATAAATACTCCAACTTTATTATAAGTGCTTGAAAATTTTGTGACATCAATGGGTTATTTTAAATAACATAAGATATATGAGAGAGCTTAATTTTTAGAAATTAATTATCTTAGCCATAGTATTTAACAGAATGAAACCTTATGGGAAAGTTCAGTTAAAATAAACTTTTGAGATTAATAGTACGTTAGGCGTGCACACTAGATGAGAGGTGAGAATTTCTCAACAGTGTCGCATAATAATATGGTTGTTACATTAGCCGGTAAGCATTTTAAATACTTTCTAAACTATTTTTAAACTGTTTTACACTCGGGCTCTGACCCGTTTCCTGTTATTTATTTTCTCTTGTATATATATGTATATATTACAAGTGTCCAGCCACAGGGGCATCATGCTTAGATTCCTTAGAATGGACGCGCTGGAGCTTATGTAGGAGTTGCAGGCCATTGCTTAGATGACCTCGTTGTTGACTCTACTCTTATTTTAGTTCTGATTAATTAGGGATGTGTCATCCGTTTCCCTATTCAGTTGGATTTGTCTGAGATTTATGTTCATTTATATTTCCAGTATTCGATACTCTTTGGGATTTAAATATTGTCAGGATGGTTTCATTTATAGTTTTAAACTGGTTTGGTTTATCTAAATGATTTAAATTCTTGTGTGCTATTATCCATCCTTAGTATTTATGAATTCTTAAACTGTTGGTTATTAAAAAGGTTTCCATATCTGGATTTTTTTTAAATTGAAATAAGGTTTCAAATTGTTTTGACACTTAGTTTAATTACTTAGGGTGTTTAAATTGGAAATTTTATTTTGCGACAGTGATGGTAAGAATGAACCAGCCATTCACCATGATTTTAATTTAATAAAGGACTGATCACCCGATATTTAATTAGGTAGGGTGTCACAGGTGGTATCAGAGCATCAGGTTCTAGTGTCCTTTAGGATCTGTACGGCTTATTTCGCTTCCGGCTTAGCGTCCTTGATATAGAGCCCTATTTTTAGGATTGTTGTATTCTTGTATTTATGCTTACATATTTAGCTATTCTAGATTTGATAATAACTGTAGACTAATAAACTTCCTTCTCATTTCAGATGTCTCTGAGACACGCACCCCAAGACAGGAATGCCCAGGCCGAGCATCCAGCATCTCCGTCTCAGGGAATGATGAATGCAACTACGATAGTCGCTATTATTGCTCAGGCGGTGAATGTCGCATTAGCGGTAGTGCAGCAGGCGCCACCCCCGATTCAGGCAGTGATGCCAATACCAACACTGCTTCCATCTTTATGGGATCGGGTTAGGGATGTCTTTCAGAAGGTGTATCCCCCGGAGTTCTCAGGTAGTTCGTATATCGTAGTCACCAGCTAATGGAAAAAGGATATCCAGAGGCATATACACATGTATGAGTGCACTGACGAGCAAAGATAGCTATTGGCTTCCTTCAAGCTGGTGGGGGCCTCTTTGCAGTGGTGGGAGTCCACCACCACCTTGGAGGAGAGGGACAACATCACGACTCAATCATTCTGGGCACAGTTCGATCACAAGTACTTCCCATCCGCCGTGTAGACTGAGATGAGGCAGAAGTTACTGAATCTGAAGCAGGAGAGTATGACTATTGCTGAGTACGAGGAGGAGTTTACTAGACTTCTCACTGTTGTGCCAGATGATGCACCCATAGAGGGGAAGAAGATACTGATGTTTGTAGATGGATTGGCCTGGATGATCCGTCAGCACCTCATAGGCAATCTATCATTGAGTACCTACATTGATGTACTCAATGTTTCTTTGTTACACTATCAGGATCACCGCTTCTATCTGCAGGGGAGCAAACGAGCAGGGGAGTCCAGCCAGCAGGGCAGGACAGGGTGCAGTAGTACTGGTGGGGCACCAACAGCCCAACTTAGGTTGTTCGGGTTAGTCATGTTATTTTCGAGTCGCATTGATTTTTATTTTAGTATAAGTTTTGGGTACTCCTAAATCTATACGAGCTATTCGGGTCATTTCGGGTTATTATCATAAACGGGTTATCGGGTCAAAAATTACTATCTCTAAGACCAGGGACAGACCAGTCATAGTAAGCAGAGTTCCCATCAAGAGGGACCCTGCCAAGTGATTCCGATCAGGTGGCTCCAGATAGGGATTTAGGTGATTTAGGCAGGGCCATTAGGGTCAGTTTAATCAGCATGGCCAACAGGGTTAACACCGTCAGCAGCAGGGCCATCAGGGTCAATAGTGTTTCCAGCAGGTCCAGTGGTAACGGCCAACTGGGATATGGTCAATAGGGGCAAAGGGTAGGTAACTTGAGGGGCAGATGTTTCGGAGGTGGCAAGAATGTCCATAGGCACCAGGATTTCCCAGAGGGAGATAGGGCCCCACAGCAGCAGGCTGCCCGTAAGGAGCTGTAGAGGCCACTCTTTCCAGCCGTCCTCCCAGCGCCAGCTCAGGTTCCAGCCTTACTCTCCATCCCAGCATCTTCAGTTCAGCAGGGGAAATTGCAGTAAGGACGTGTCTATAACGTCCACCAGGCAGCAGCACCTCAGGTACCACCTACAATTGAGGGTACGTTTCCTATCCATAGCACTATGGGTCGAGTTTTATTTGATACTGGGGCATCGCACTATTTAATAGCTACTCATTTTGTATGGGCCTTAGGGTTATTAGACACGGCAGAGGGAACTGTGACATGCTTAAACTCACTACTGGGGAATGGGTCTTTGATTTTCTTTATATGTCAGGGTGTAGGAGTAGAGATTGGTAGCTTGATTTTACTGACAGACATGTTAGTCTTAGAGATGCATGAGCCCGATGTTATTATTAGCATGGATTGGCTCGCTGCGTATAGAGACATGATAGATTATTTTGGTGGGAGTATTATCTTTGCCATTCTGGAGCAGGAGATTTTTTGGTGGTGATGCCTCGCCCAGAGGGAGGATCTTCCACCCATTTGTACTACATAGAGGAGGATACCTCTAAGGGGACGTGATTCCCTTCCATTCAATTCCAGTCATTTGTGATTATTCTGATGTATTTCAGGAGATACCAGGCCTACCCCTAGTAGAGAGATAGATTTCTTCATAGACTTGATGTTGGGTACTCGACCGATAGCACGTGCACCGTATCATATGGCTCCAGTAGAAATAAGGGAGTTATGGGATCAGATAGAGCAGTTGTTAGGTCAGGGCTTCATTCGTAGGAGCACCTCACCTTGGGGAGCTCCAATGTTGTTTGTGAAGAAGATAGATGGTTCACTTAGGTTATGCGTGGATTACCGGGAGCTAAATAAGGTCGTGATATAAAACGAATATTCATTGCCTCAGATCAATGACCTGTTCGACCAGCTGAGAGGAGCAACCTTCCTTTCGAAGATAGATTTGAGATCGGGATACCATCAACTATGGATTAGGGAGCAAGATGTGTCGAAGACTAATTTCTTGACGAGATATGGGTCCTATAAGTTCAGAGTCATGTCGTTTGGGCTGACAAATGCTCCAACCGTATTCATGGACTTGATGAACCGAGTGTTCAGAGAGTTATTGGATCATTTTGTCATCGTTTTCATAGATGACATCCTGATATGTTCACACACTGAGGAGGAGCATGTCGAGCACTTAAGGCAGGTTCTTCAAACTTTATGAGAGAATCAGCTGTATGCTAAGTATGAGAAGTGCGGATTCTGGTTACAAGAGGTACAGTTTTAGGGGCATGTTGTGTCGAAATTGGGAATACTGGTTGATCCGAGCATAGTGTTGGCGATGAGGGAGTGAGGATAGACCACGACACAGATGGAAGTGCATAGTTTCTTGGGGTTAGCCAGGTACTAGAGGAGATTCATCTGAGGCTTTTCAAAGATAGCGGTTTCGTTGACGAATCTGACTCGCAAGGGAATTCCGTACGTTTGGGATGATGCTTGTCAATTGGCTTTTGATGAGCAAAAAGATAAGTTGACTTCGGTGCCAGTTCTTTCTTTGCCCAAGCCGAGAGTAGAGTATCTGGTGTACACTGACGCCTCTTTACGGGGACTCGGAGGAGTACTCCAGCAGGAGGAGAAGGCTATAGCTTTTGCCTCCCGCAAGCTAAAGCCTTACGAAAGGAATTACCCCACCTATGACCTAGAGCTAACAACGGTCATTTTTGCATTGAGGATTTGGAGACATTACTTGTTGGGGGAGAAGTATCTCATGTTCACAGACCATAAGTCACTGCAGTACTTGTTCACTCAGTGAGAGCTGAATATGCATCAGCGCAGATGGTTGGAGTTTGTGAAAGACTATCAGTTCGAGATACAGTACCATCCGGGAAAGGCTAACGTGGTTGTTGATGCATTAAGCCATAGACCGGTGGGAGATATAGCGGACGTCTGGAAAGCGAAGTGGAAAGAGTTGGGTTACCAGGATGCGATAGCCCGTTCCTTTGTATTTTTCATGGCAGTCATGCCAGAGATTGTTACGAGGGTGATACATGCACAGTCAGCGGATTCATTTTGTCATGAACAGATTGTACGGCTTTTAACTGAGGGTGATGAGTCCTATTCAGGAAGTTTTGATGGAGGTTTGAGGTTTAATGGGATATTGGTGGTCCCAGAAGGAGAAGACTTACATCATGCAGTGATGACATAGTCTCACAGGTCCAGATTTGCGGTACATCCCCGAGGAGATAAGATGTACCAAGATATGAGGTGGCAGTACTGGTGGAGTAGGATGAAGAAGGACATTGTTGAGTTCTTGTCCAAGTTTCTACTTGCAAGATGGTAAAGGTAGACCACCAGAGACCATCGGGGTTACTTCAACCGTTGGAGATACATACGTGGAAGTGGGAGAGTATTTCCATGGACTTTATTACTAGGCTGCCTACATCACAGTGGGGTCACGACTCCACATGGGTTATAGTGGATCGGTTGATCAAGGTGGCTCATTTTTTTCCAGTAAGGAAAGACTATACCACGGGCCAGTATGCACAGTTGTTCATTGCCGAGGTTATTAGGCTACATGTGGTGCCCCTAGATATTGTGTCTGATAGAGACAAGATTTTTGTGTCGCGCTTCTAGGATAGATTTCGAGAGGCCATGGGTATAGAGTTGACATTGAGTTCAGCTTATCACCCACAGACGAATGGACAAATAGAGCATACCAATCAGATGTTGGAGGAAATGTTATGCATGCGTGTCTTGATTTTGGAGGAGGTTGGGAGCCGTATCTTCCACTTGTGGAGTTTTCTTACAATAACTCCTATTAGTTCACGATCGATATGGATCCATTTGAGGCATTGTATGGCAGGCCTTGTCGTTGTCCCACTTGTTGGCTAGAGGTGGGGGACAATAAATTGCTCGGACCTGAGGTGATTCAGGAAACTTCAGCTAGGATTGAGCTCATCAGGAGTCGCATTCGGGTAGCACATGACAGACAGAAGAGCTACGCTATTGGAAGAGGTTTTTCTGAGAGTTTAGCGTTGGGGACCAAATATTACTGCGTGTATCTCCTATGAGAGGAGTAATGAGGTTTGGAAAGAAGGGGAAGTTGGCTCTGAGGTATGTGGGACCATTTTCCATTATTGAGAGGATTGGGCCGGTGGCATACAGATTGGGGTTGCCAGAGCATTTACATTGCATTCACGATGTGTTCCACATCTCGTCGTTGAGACGATATCTTCGAGATGACATGGCCCATACTCATATCGTGATACAGGAGATTGATTTACAGCCTGAAAGCTCTTACGAGGACAGACCAGTGGCTATCCTAGACCATAGCGAGAGGAAATTGATGTCGAAGGTAGTCCCACTTGTACGAGTCCAGTGGGAGAATCATAATGTGGAATAATCCACTTGGGAGCGTGAGGGAGATATGCACAAAAAATATCCAGATTTATTTTTATCAGGTATGTCTTATTTTTCGAATTTCGAGACAAAATTCCGTCATTAGGAGGGAAGTATGTAATACTCCGTATTTTTATGACATTTAAATTTGGGGATTTATTAAATTTAAATTGAGATATTAATTTAATAGTAATTTGAAAATTATTTTAAATATTTACTAGCGTGATGAGAGTTAGTAATTATTGAGAATTCGTTGAATATTAGTTAATGGATAAAGTAATAAGTATAATCGAAGTTATTAAAATTATCATGAGTGTATAATTTGATAATTGTGAAAATTAATTCGGGACGCGCCTGTATCGTGTCGGGATTAAATTATTATTATTAAAAGTGAATAAATTATAAGTCATGTGTATGGTCATTTCGATTGATCCAATGTGTCCGGAAGGGTCGAGATAGTCAAAATAATATACCCGGGGGTTTAGTTTGGGCCTTGGGGCATTTTTAAGCCTAATTGGCATCCCGGGAGGGCATTATAGACATTTTGTATTTTTGGGCAATTAAACCCACAAATTTTCTAAGGATATATTATCCTTTAGGAGTTGTCTTATAGGGTTAACAAACACAAAATCAAAGAGCGTCCATTAGAGAAGAAGTTGAAGAGCTTTACAAGCAACTCAAGGCCAAAGACTCACTCGTTTGCACCGCCACCACCACCAAAACGTAGATCGCGTGATAAGGAATGCAACCATACCTCTTTCGTCCACAAATCAGAAACTCAAATTCTAGGAAAGTATCTATATTGCTTTATTTTTAGTTAATGTTTCAATCATGTTAGTCTAGAGTTGTTTAGAAGATGTTTCATGGAAGAAATTAATATTTTTTAGACTTAAAATCATATGTTGTAGAGGAAGTAGACATATTCTGGACATATAAATAACATGTAGAGGATAAGCCATGAATTTGTATGGATTTAGAAGCAAGTAATCTGGAAAAGAATTGGAAGAACAGAAATTAAAAGAAAAATTAGGGTTCTTGAAGTTTATGTCAATTTTACTCCATTAAATCGTTTTACTTGATGAATTCAGACATATTTTACATAGAAAATCATGTAGTTAGGTATATAGTACTTGTAGTAATGTTGTTTGGGAGTTATGGGATCATGAATGGAGATTTTGTCGAGGTTGGAGAGGTAAACTCGTAACTGGACATTGGCAGGTTTCGTCATAACTACTTGATCGATCGATCGACCCCATTCCTCGATCGATCGATCCCTCCTGAAAAACTATGTATTTTTCTTTTTTTTATTTAATCCGATTAAAATGCGTAGGAACCCTTGATTATTAATTTTAGATCATAATGGGATATAGAGAAGACCAGTAGTGTCTAGGTGGACTCCGTTGAGTGAAAATTTAATGTAGGATGAAATTATGGGTGAATGGGGAGTTATTTACATACGAAATCATGCGTACGTTTAATAAAAGATTGAGACTCGTAAGTAAGTTAGACTAGATGATAAGTGAGAGTGTCTACTAAAATTATACTTAGGGAGATAGAACTCTTCGAGAGATGAGAAGTAAGTACGGAGTAACTTAAATATGATAATAAAAGTGACGAGTCCGTTATACGAGATAATCGAGTAAAATGTGCTAGGAACGGATAATTATAATTATGGGTCAGGGGCGCACCTAATTTAGAAATATCAATATTTATATATACATGACTGTGTGATTGTGCATATTTTATATATCTGTGAAAAAAAATCATACCCGAGCTACTTGCTATCACGAGGGTTTCCGCGTCAGGACAGTCTTATCTCGATTGGGCCTTTATGGGGATAACGACTTGTACTCTAGAAGATAGTATCCTTGATACAGGCTATTTGAGTGATAGTCAGATGGTCCTAAGAGACGTGAGGGTATTTGTTGACCTCTTAGTGACTTGGAACTATACTTTGCCTCCAATTGTATGTGTTTTGTGTTAATACAGTTAGAGAGTGATTCCGAACTAGTATTTCCCTTAGTACGAGTGATACGGGGACTTGATAGCAGAGTATGCCATCACCATAGATTTTATGTGGGGTGCCGATAGTGTATATATATATATATATATATATATATATATATATATATATATATATATATATATATATATATATATATATATATATATACTCCAACAACTTTATTATAAGTGTTTGGGAATTTTATGACATCACTGGGTTATTTTAAATAACATAAGATATATGAGAGAACTTAATTTTCATAAATTAATTATCTTAGCCATAGTATTTATCGGAATGAAACCTTATAGGAAAGTTCAGTTAAAATAAACTTTTGAGATTAATAGTACGGTAGGCGTGCACACTAGATGAGAGGTGAGAATTTCTCAAGAGAGTGTCGCATACTAACATGGTTGTTATATTAGCCGGTAAGCATTTTAAATACTTGCTAAACTATTTTTAAACTATTTCACACTCGGGCTTTGACCCATTTTCTGTTATTTCTTTTCTCTTGTATATATATGTATATATTACCGGTGCCCAGCCACAGGGGCGTCATGCTTAGATTCCTTGGAACGGACGGGCTACAGCTTATGTGGGAGTTGCAGGCCATTGCTTATACGACCTCGTCGTTGACTCTACTCTTATTTTAGTTCTGATTAGTTAGGGCATGTGTCGCCCATGTCCCTATTCAGTTGGATTTATCTGAGATTTATGTCCATTTATATTTCCAGTATTCAATACTCTTTGGGATTTAATTATTGTCAGGATGGTTTCATTTATAGTTTTAAACTGGTTTGGTTTATCTAGATGAATTAAATTCTTGTGTGCTATTATCCATACTTAGTATTTATGAATTCTTAAACTGTTGGTTCTTAAAAAGGTTTCCATATCTGAATTTTTAAAAAAAATAGAAATAAGGTTTTAAATTATTTTGACACTTTGTTTAATTATTTAGGGTGTTTAAATTATAAATTTTATTTTGCGACAGTGATGCTAAGAATGAACCAACCGTTGACCTTGATTTTAATTTAATAAAGGACTGATCACCCGAAATTTAATTAGGTGGGGTATCACAAAAGCATGCATTGTTCTCACGACCTTCCTATGTTTCTAATCCAAGAATGGGAAAATATATTCCATAGCATGTTACACAATATTTAAAACAATTTTTTTGCATTTATAAATTAGTCAAGAAAAATCAAAATCTTGTATTTTGCCATTTATAACATGAAAGAAAAAGTATAACATATATCAAGGTATAAAAGTAAGCCTAAACTCCTAACCTATATAGATATTATGAACTTATTCAATGGTACAGACCCTATAGATTACCTAAGGTCCTCATACCTAGTGTAATCTGGAGGTCCAGTGAAAATATCATCAAATTGAGCACTGGTGTGGATATTAACTTAGTGACACAATGCTTTCCTCATATAAATCATTAATGATATCATGGTGTTTTTGTATGTGTTCCTTCCTAGAGTTCTTAAATGAGTTATGGGAACTATTAATTGTTTGTGTTAACGTAAAAAAACCTTCATTGTACCTTAATTTATGCCAAAATCTAGATTCACCTACTTCGTCCATATAATTGTAGTATAACATATCCCGAGCATTATGTACTTGGACTAAGTGGTTAACAAAGAAATTTAATTTTACTTATTGCTATACTAAGAAACAAGCGTACTCCCTAAATCGAAACAACCCTCCTGAGGTGCTCTATGAGCATCGACATCACCAAATTCACATCTTCGAAATTACACTAATATTGTTTATAATACGTTTTGTGGACAACAAGTGTGACTCCGTGTGACAAGATTGAAAGATCTCACAAACTCTCGCACTGATGGAAATATCAGACTAACTCACACTAAACTAAACTAACTATCAATTTGTTGAAGAGTTTAATCCACTTCCTTATCTTTAGTGTCTTTTCTAATATTGGGAGTACACACATGAGTGTGCATACATTCCTAGAGGAACTAATCCCAAGATTCTTCACCAAGACTTGTGCACACTTGCACTGAGACATAAACATCTCATCCTTTAATTGAAGAATATAAAGACTTAGTAAAAAGATGATCCCTCCCACTGTACTCATCTCAAAATCACTAGTCGTTAACTTCACAAAAGTATGAGTATGTCTCTCCCATTTGGATGCAAATACTATATCATTAACATAGACTTTGGAAACCAAGATGCCCTTATTCTCACTTTAAAAAAATGTCGTATCCAATCCCTCAAAACCATAATATAGTAATTGATCCTATCCTACGAAACATGTGGGCTTTCTTAACCCCATACAAGTCTTTGTTCAATTAATAGAATTATTCGAGACACTTATATCATTTGAACTCCTTTTGATTCGTGATTTAAATAATCCATTTTGGAAGGAAATCTTCACATCCATTTGATATATCTTGAATAAACAATGTCATGCTAAGGCTAAATGAATATGAACGTACTCTAGCAGGGCAATAGATGCAAAAGTGTCATCAAAATCCACACCTTTAACTTATGTGTAGCCTTAAGATACAAGCCTATCCTTACTTCTAAATATTACACCATTAGCATCGATATTATTTTTATAGACCCATTTAGTGCCAATCACATTAGTGTGTCTAGGTTAGGGGACAAATTACCAAACACCAAATTTTTCAAATTAAATCAACTCCTCATGCATTTCAAGGATCCAATTCTCATTTTCGAGTTCTTCCCTCGTATTCTTAGGTTTTATATGGGAGATATATCAAAGATAAATAATCTCACTTATCACTCTAGAACGTATCATGACACATACTTAGGATATCTAATGATTTTGTAGGAATCATAATGTGTCAATGGTGAATCTTCTTTATCCAAGGATGTGACCACCTTTTTTTGGTCTCGTCGAGGTATGACGAGATCAACACCGGTTGGTATGTCACTTTCGATGATTAAGCCAGCTTCATTATTAAACAAGGCAGGAGAGTCATCATTAACCACTATGTTAAGTGATTATATGACCTTATACACCTTGTAAGCTCTACTATTTAATGAATAATCAAAAATATCCCTTCATTTCTTTGGGAATCAAAATTTCCTAAATGCTCTCGATCACATAGGATATAGCTAGGACTCCCAAATACTCAAAAATACTTTTGGTTGGGTTTACATCGAGTCCAAATTCATAACATGTCATGTTATTATTGGGATTACAACAAACCTTATTCATTATGTGCCATGAAGTAATTATCGTTGCCCCAAAATTTTGCATAGGCACGTGCCTCCATTAGAGCATAAACCCAGACATATCCTGAATAACTTTATTCTTCCTCTCTATAATTCCATTTTATCTAGGAAAAATAATATAAAAAACTCATACTTAATGTAGTTCTCATCATAATACTTATTTATTACTTGTTCTATAAATATTATACCATTATCACTCTTTATATTAATAATGGATCGATCATGAAAATTTTAAACTAACCATTAATGAGATGCCATAAATTATGGAGTCACGGAATTCTCCTTAAAGAATCCTACTATAGAATACCTAGATAAGTCATCAACCATCACTATAATGTACTTCTTACCATCTATACTCTTTGTACACATAGGTCTTATAAGAACCATGTGGATCAACCTAAGGAGACCAGTGGTAGTAACAATACTAAGCTTTCTGTCTGGACACTTTATTTTCTTCCCCTTATAACATGTTCCATGCACACTTGAGAAAGGTTTTCCTTGTGATGATAAGATAAAGAAGGAGATCAAATTCTCTATGGTTTAGATGACCTAGTCATGGATGTTAAAAGTCAATCAGAGTAACCTTGGCATTTTGACAAATAATAAAGGAAATATAGATAGGCCGATAATAGTTTTGGGGAATCCTCATACTATGTAGTATTATTATTTATTTCTCATCAAATAGTTCATAACAATTTTAAGAGAAATTTATCTCTTAGTTTTCATCATACAGATTGATTATTCGAATTAAATTTTCCTTTAGACCTTCCATATACAAAACGTTTTCTAGCTCAGGAAACCCAAAAATCTCTATGGTTCCCTTACCCAATATGCTAGATTGACTTAAATCACCAAACAAGACATTTCCATCCTTATGATTCTCAAGTTGGCTAAAACGAGACTTATCATTGCCCATATGTCTCGAGCAACCACTGACAAAATACCATTGGGAGGTCAATTTCATCTTCAAGACAGTGTGAACAATTAAACTATTCTCCGTCACTTTCCTCTCATCTTGGGCACACTCTCATTTCTAACCTATAATTTAATTATCAACCTTTCCTTCAACAAGGATAAATAAAGGACCAAAATTATCTTGAACAATGGTGAGTGTTGTGCTAAGACACTCAACTAAAGACTCGTTAGTGTCGGTGTTTGAGTCTCTTTCACCAATATAAACATTCAATCCCTTTTTGTCTTTTCCTATCTTCCTTAATCAAATGGGTAACTCAAAATCTTTATGTACAAATCCTTGACATTATAACCACTTCATGGTTACCTTATTATCAACCTAATATTTTTATTTCATGTATGAACAGAGTTTTTAACCTAATCAACTATAGTGTTCTCAAATCCCTTCATACAAGGTTTAAAATTTTGAGGATTGAACTTAAAAAAGGTTTCAAATTTATTTATTAATAAGGCATTCTCAAACTCATTATTATCAAAATCTTCATCCAAGATTGAGGTAGAACTTGTTAATGCCTTCGAAGCAATGCCCTTCTCTTTCTTGGGCTGTGAAAAGTTAATTACCTCAGATGTTTGAATCAGCCCTATGATCTCATCTACCTTGTATTATCAATGCCACCAGTTGTGTTCAAGGATGAGACATGAGTAAGTAACCTAGGTGTCAACGAACTTAATATTTTACCAAATACCCAAGAGTTCAAAATATTCTCACTCGAATTAATGTAAGAGTTCAAAATGTCAAAGAGTTTTGTGTAAAACTCGTTGAAACTCTCATTATCGAGCATGTTCAATAGCTCAAATCTGATGGAGAGATGTTGGATCTTCAAAATCCGCACAGAATTAGTACCGTCATAAGTGAATTAAAATATATCCCATATTTTCTTGGACATAGTACACTTCAAGATTTGGTGGAACTCTTATTAGGTGACTTCATAGAATATAAGTTTTAACCCCCTAAGTTGGCTAACATATTATCATCTTTAGACCATGTCTCCTCACGATTACGAGCATAAATATCCCCTATTTTTCAGGGTACATTTGTAAGAGTGTGCAGTTGGCTTATAGGAATAAGGAAAAGCGAGAGAAAAACAACGGGTAAGAGAAAATACCCAAATTAAAATTATTATCAAAGGTTAGGTAATATTTTTCTTTAATTAAAATTTTGACAAAGGTTAATCCTAATGTCTAGCTGACAAAGAGTGATTTATAAAAATAATTATTACGTTAACAATTATAATTAATAATATAAATGAATTAAAATGTTGAAAAGTAAATCAGACACTTGAGATAATGATTTATATGAGGAAACCCTTTTGGGAGAAAACCATGGACCAGACTCACACCTTCTACTATATAGATAAAAAATTACACAAAGGGATAAATGTCTTAAAAAATTTAACCTGACTTAATTATTCACGATATTCATAATCCAATTTTTCCACCTTATAGTGAGAAGAGCAAAAACATATTGATCTTTTACTCCTCGCCATGTGACAAGTGTAAACCTTATTGATAATGTCACATTTGAACCTTTCAACGAATCTTATTTTAAGTTGAAGATGAAATTTTATTCCAATTGAACAAATGTGAAGCCAAAAATGTATTTATAACTTTCTAGTATGTGAAATTCCTAAAGGTTTATGGAACTTTTAAAAAAGTGTTGGGATATTGAAAATAAAATCACAATAATTTTTTAGAAATAAAAATTAAAGTCTCTAAAGAAAAAGGTTGCACATATTTTTAAAGTCTTAATAAGAAGTAATAAAACTTAATAAATTTAAACTCTGGTTAAAACAAGGATATCTTAAAAATATTCAAAGAGTTTTGAAGAAAACTCTACTAAATAATAAATTTCAACATATAATTTTTGCTCCAAAAACCTCAAGCTCTCAAAAATGAATATCTACTTGTCTATGGAGAGAAGAAGAGCCTAAATATAAAAAAATGAACTTGTGGAGACAATATTTGTCACACCCCAAACCCAAATCCATTCTAATAGTTTCATCAATATTATAAGTAAATCATAATCTTCAGTCCATTCGAATACAATTCATTTATCAATATTTTTTTCATGTGCAATAAACATAATCATGTTCTTTGTATCATAACTTAATTAACATCAAAGTCATGATTAAGCGAACATATTATTCTATAATTGCCTATGATTAAATATTATAATCATCAAATCAACCCATGTTAACTCAATATATAAGATGTGCGTGCGTAGTAAAACCTCAGTGTGACAATGACAAAATTCACATGTCTAATCCCCAACTCTTTCTAACGGTGAAACTCTCAAATCACCGATCATATAATATCCTAGCAGGCAGCGTACAAACCTGAAAATGTTAAAATATAAACTGTAAGCATTAAGCTTAGTGAAGTACTCCTTCCCTGAAATGAAATAGCAGTTCTTTATCAAATCTGTGGATATAAAATCTAAATAATCCTACCCTACTATGAAATAGAAATTCTATATCAAATCTGTGGATATAAAATCCAAACAATCCCTTCCCGTTGGCAATAACAAATCCTGGAACATAAGTTCCAACAAATCCTTGTCATAAGACAAAATAAATCATTAGATATTTGTTCAATTCCAATCCTGGATCATGAGACCCAAACAAATCCTGGATCATAAGACCCAAATAATCTTGAATATTTTAATATCCAAACCAATCTTGGATCATATGACTCAAAAAAATCCGGGATATTTTAATATACAAGTAAATCCTGAATACCTGAGTATTCAAACCAATCCTTCTCGTAGAGATATATTCATATTATCATATCATTCACATATCGGTATATTTGAAATAATCGTAAGTACACTCACATTGGCAACTTATCAAACTTTTCCTTTTCCCTTGTCTGACACTTGTTCAATCGGTTCTTCTTACCTTCCTATCATTCTTACAATATTAGTATCATCATAAGAATATTTTCAATCCAAATAATAACTCCAAAGTAACTCAATTCATAAGCATCATATGATTCCATTCAGATCAATTATCATAGATGAAGTTTCATCTAAATTCATGTTAAGATATTTAATATATCCAAATCATAGCCCAAACATTCTTTAGTTTCTTCCTGGTAATACAATCCTTAGCATATTAGGGTTCTAATATAAAATATGACACATCATTTCAAATTTTCTAGAGCAAGATATGCCCATTTCTTTACTACATAGAAAATTCGCCCTATAGGCTCCTCTATCGTTCAGTGAACTTCCACGAATTATCATAATTTTTATACATCATAAATTTCTATTATATTCCATCAATTTCCAATAAACATATTTAATAATACAATATTAAAGTTTCATAATTTTTAAGGTTCATTTGCTATGTCAAGCAAAACATTGAACACATGATGTGCATACTTACTCTTTTGGGGCAGATTCTATACATGAACTTCAAACTATCACCCAAGATTCATTTCTTTCTATTTGTAAATACTATTTGGATATGATATACATATATGAGTCTGTTTCAATCTCTGACTATAATTATTTAATTCGAGTAAGTATACAAAAATATATAGAAGTTGGAATACACAAGGTTTCTAAACGAAGCAATTTTAAGGGTTTACATATTCAACATAGCTTAAACTTGCATCTAAACATATATATACATCAAGGCCTAAAAGTTTAATAAAAAATTTATTATTACTATCATTTCAACCATTAATATAGAAAAAATAAAAAGATTTACGGTTATCATTACCTTTGGAAATTTTACGTAATTTCTATGGATTTTTCTCTATTTTTTCTCCTCACTTTTTTCTTCCTAGACTTCACAATCCTCTCTCCTCAGGATAAAACTCTTTCATGGATGAAATATGCTTAAGTATAAGGTTATTTCAAGTATTTAAAGTTGGCCAAACCCACCTCCTTCTCCAACCAATCAAAACAAACCATTTGTTATACTAATGAGACAAAATACTACTTAACGAATTGACAGATTTTCCCCTGTTTTGTAATTTCAATATAACTCTTTACTCGGACCTCTATTTTACACATCGTCTGTTGTGTTACAAACCTAATTCATATATCTACAACTATCTAGTTTTCACCTCAAGTCAATTGTTATATTATGATGATCAAAACTAGTTTTCAACATGAACATTACTACCAAAAGCTTCAAAATTTTGTGTTTGTAACTAATTCGACATTTCATGCCTTATGAAGGTAGGATTAGACTAAACATAATAACCTAAAATTATATATTTTAATAATCACATTACTCATATCACATAAGCTAATCATGATTCCAACACTGATTAATCATAATTATATTCGGGTTGTCACAACTCTCCCCCCCCCCCCCCCCCCCCGTTAGGAAATTTCGTCCCTGAAATTGACATTTCTTGTTTATCCAAATTAAACAAATACGGATAACGCATTTCTATGCTATCCTCTCTCTCCCTTGTATATTCTTCCATGGAATGCCTTTTCCACACAACTTTCACAAGTGGGATCACTTTTGATCTCATTATTTGTTCCTTCCTATCCATAATAGTAAGTGGTTCTTCTACATAGCTCAAGTCTTCCTTCAACTCAATAGGTTATTCCACCAATACATGTGAAGGATCCACTACATACTTTCTCAACATAGAAACTTGGAAAACATCGTGTAATCGGGCTAACTCTGCTGGTAATGCTAACTTGTAGGCAACCATCCTGACTTTCTCAAGAATTTTATAAGGTCTAATGTAGCGTGGACTTAACTTCCCTTTCTTTCCAAACCTCATATATCCTTTCCATGGCGATATCCGAAGAAACACAAATTCCCTTTCTGGAATTTTGAATCTTTTCGCAGTTTATCCGCATAACTTTTCTGTCTGCTTTGATCTGTTCTCATTTTATCTTGAATAACTTTCACTTTCAGTGGTGACATTAATCAAGTCTGGACCCTCTATCTTTCTTTCACCAACTTCACCCCAACATAACATCTACCGTATAATGCTTCATATGGAGCCATAACAATAGTAGACTGAAAACTATTGTTATATACTAATTCTACCAAAGGCAAATATTCTTCCCAATTTCCTTTGAAGTCAAGCACATAAGCTCTAAGCATATCCTCCAAGATTTGTATGGTTCTTTTAGACTGCCAGTCCGTCTGAGGATGAAAAGATGTACTAAACCTTAAGTTAATACCCATAGCATACAGTAAACTATCCCAAAATATGGATGTAAAAATAGACCTGAAATAATAGAAACGGACGCTCCATGCAATCGAATAATCTCATTAATATACAATCTCACATACTTGTCAACTGTATACATAGTCTTGACTTCTAGAAAATGAGTTAACTTGGTCAATCTATCCACCACTACCCAAATCGAATCTGATCCCTTCTGAGATCGAGGAAGACCAACCACAAAATCCATCATTACATGATCCCATTTTCATTCCGGTAATGGAAATGGCTGAAGCAAACCCTCAAGTTTCTGATGTTCCATTTTCATTTGCTGACATATAAGGCATCCATCAACAAAACCAGCTATTTACTTCTTCATATTATTCCACTAATAATGCTCCTTAAAATCCCTATACATTTTAGTATTACTAGGATGCATAGTATAAATGGAATTATAAGCCTCATCTAAAATTTTCTCTTTCAATCCGCCCACATTAGATACACATAACCGTTGTCTATACAATAAAGTTCCATCATTAACAATACAAAAATCTTTATACTTACCATCTTGGATATCATTCCATTTCTTCTCCAGAAATAGATCATGACTTAGCAAATCACGAATATGGATAGCTCAAAAAGTCTCTCGCTTACATGAGCAAGGAATCAATCTCCATATGTTAGCTATAATTCCACTCCCATCAATCTCAACTCCATAACGTGGGCAACTATAGCACACTGCATACAAGATAACCTACTTGAAGCCTTTCTACTTAGAGCATTTGAAACTACATTTGCCTTCTGTGACACCCTGACTAATTAAATACTGGGTAGCTACTCCTTTATTCAAATTAATTCAAAATGTCAAGTTGGTTCAGTTCGTAGCATCACTGTCGGAAACGTTTTAACAATTACTAGCCACCTAATATTTAAAAAGTGATTTGTCAATTTTAGTAACATTCGATTTACATACAACCAAATTAAATTATGAATTACTGATACCACAGAAACATCACAGTCACAATAAATAATGATGTAATAAACTAAGTCTGGGGGAATACACCTCACAACAATTTGAATACTGAAATAAACAAATACAATCCCTCATCATTAATTAAATTATAACCCAAATATAAAATAAGAACTGAGTAAATAAGATGTCTCTGAAAGGAAAGGGGCGACATGCCCTACAAATGAATGAATCTGAAGTGGAGTCAAGATATAAAGTGGAGGCGTCTACTATCGAGGTCCTGTAACTTCCACAGCAGTCGCGGGAATAGAACTCCTATGCTTGGTGTCCTTGTGGCTGGGCACCGAAAAGGTTTTTACAAAAATAGATTTGAAAGCAAACGAGTCAGAGCCCGATTGTGAAAACAGTTTAAAATACAACAATTGTTTAATATAATTAAACAGTGAACATAAAGTACATGATACTGCGTGCACGCACATGAGTTCCTCACCTCTCAACTAATTGTGCACTCCTATCGTACCCGTACCCGTTCTAGTTATTCCCATATCGAACTATTCCAATACACAATCTAACATTTCTATACGATTCACGATTTAAGTCCCGACCTCTTAATTTAAACAGAGAGTTTTACTTTTCTCCTTAGTTCCCATATTAGTTATGCTAATCACTAGAGATTTTCCATTTTTAACTCTACTAAAATGTTGCTATTATTCACACTTACATTTATTCATGACAGTTCATTTCAATTAGTAGTATATTATTCTCATCATAAATATACAATACTGGCACCTCGAGACTAAGCTGCGGTGCACACATACTCTGTTATCCAATCCCGGTACATCACGTATATAAGGACCACATATTCCGAATCTCTCAGGCATCGTTTTCAATAAATAATAATCACACAAATGGAGGCGAACATAGTTCACATCACATGGGTCACGCACATACCTACGCTTCCATGATCAGCAGAATTATTAACTTCTCAATAAGTCCTTCTCTGACCTATGTCCTCGAGGTACCAATCTAAATCCCCCCCGTAGGCACACAAAGATAAGATGGCTCTGATCGAACGCCGAACTCCCGTGATAGCAAGTATGGTAGGTATGTTATACATAAATGACTACATATACCAAGCATTCACACATCTTCGGTATCCCATAATATTGATAGAGGTATATTTCTCATTCCTATACCGTCATTTCATGTTACACGTTTACAAGTCCCTGATTTATATACATTAAAGTTATCAACTTTTCTCACGTCGTAATTCTAGTTACTTATACCCTAACCCATAAATGTCATCCGGTTTACTACTTAATAACAAGTTTTAATCTTCAACGTACTTAAAATCTCACAAATATATTCACTAGTCAACGTGGGAAGGTTAACACTCAATTATATAAGTCTATTAGAAGTTTTAAATAAAATCAGGCCTAAAAAGGCATTCTGTCAACTCGTTAGAAATATCGTTCGAACGAGGTCGTTCGAACGAATGTCTTAGAATGAACTACCAACTCGTTAGAAAGGGTAATGTCATCCCATTAGAAATCTCGTTCGAACGAGGTCATTCGAATGACCTGGGCAGGTCTTCTAATGAGATGGTAGAATACGCCCAGAAAATTCCCAATTTGTTTTCCTCAATTTTTCACTTCTCTAAATTCATTATAAGATCATCCCAGTCACATTTTAATGTTCTTAAACTTCACTAAATCCTCTTAGGTCGCTTCTTAACATATTTTTGGGGTCAAATCCTCCTAATCAACATGTAATTATCATTTATCCCCAAATATTATCCCAAACCCAATGAACATGAACCCGGAATTTTATTATGCCTAATTACTCATCATAAATCCGTTTTTAAATCATCAAAGTTAAGTCTTCGAATACCAAATTCATCCATAACCATTCTACATGCAATTCCTAACCCAACTTTAGAGTTTCTACAACGATTTCATTTGTTTTCCTCAAAACTTTCAAGACAAAACAGTCTCTACACTAAATGTGGAAGAAATATTCAATGCACTTAAAAATATCAAAACACTTGCCTCAGATTTCCTCTTCATATGTGTTGACGGTGTTTCAAGATGGATTATGCCCTCTTTATGGTCACAATTTCTTCCAAAAATGATGGTGTTGGGTGTTTTTGGTTTAGATTTCTATGATAACTCCTCTCTAACTCCCGTAGTCCACTTCTAATGCTTTTGGCTGGTAATGGCCTTAGTGGACTCTTTAAAAATATAAATATAAACTCTAATTTTCATGGGTTTTTATTCCCTTATTTTTAAAAGTACCAAACTACCCTTCTAGGTAGCCTGTTTGGCCTAAAAATGCCCCGAGACCCAAACTAAACCCCCGGCTAGTGTTTTCTGACTATTTCGACCCTTCCGGACACGTTGACGCACTCAAAATGACCATTCAGTTGATAAAAATATAATTCACTTTTTAATCTAATTAAATTCATTCCTAACGCGACTGACACGCGCGTCCAAACTTAATTTTCCAAATTGTCGTATTTCAGCCTCGCGACAACTTTAATATTTTCAATACTCGTGAAATATTCAATTTTAACATCATAATAAAATACCAACTCACATCTCGCTAGTATTTATATCCGGATTAATTCTCAATTAATTCTCATTTAATTTAATTAATCCCTTAAATAAAAATTAATAAAATTACGGGGTATTACACCTTCCCTGGATGGTAGTGAATTGTACAGTCATAATCTTTAATTAACTCCATCCACCGCCTCTGCCTCAAATTCAACTCTTTTTGAGTAAATAAATACTTAAGACTTTGATGGTCAGTAAAAAAATTTCATGCACTTCACCATACAAATAATGATGCCACAATTTCAGAGCAAACACAATAGTAAAAAGGTCTAAATCATGTGTAGGATAATTACGTTCATGTATACGCAGTTGTCTAGAAGAAAAATCAATAATACCATGGTGCATAAAAACACAACCCAACCCCTGATATGAAGCATTGGTATAAATAACAAAACCATCTCCACTATGTGGAATAGTAAGAATAGGTGCAGTTACCAACCTCATTTTTAATTCTTTAAAACTATTTTCACAATCAGAAATCCATTCAAACTTTACATTTTTCGAGTTAATTTAATCATTGGAAAGGCAATTGAAGAAAACCCCTTAATAAACCTCCTATAATACCCAGATAAACCCAAAAAAATATTCACCTTAGTCACATTATTGGGCCTCTCCCATTTTACAATAGTTTATACCCATTTAGGATCAACACATATACCATCCCCAGAAATAACATGGCTTAAAAATACAACTTGTGATAGTCAAAATTCACACTTTCTAAACTTAGCATATAATTGCTTATCTTTTAACACATTCAAAACACTTTTGAGATGATTTTTATGTTCAATCATATCACATGAGTAAATCAGAATATCGTCAATAAAAACTATCACATACAAATCAACAAAAGGATGAAGTACTCGATTCATAAGATCCATAAATACAGTGGAGCATTAGTTAATCCAAAATGCATCACCTGTAATTCAAAATTACCATACTAAGTACGAAAAACAATTTTAGAAATATCACCTTCATGCACCCTCAGCTGATGATAACTTGATCTCAAGTCTATCTTTATAAACACTTTAGCACCTTTCAATTGATCAAATAAATAATCTATATGAGGTAAAGGATATTGGTTCTTAACTGTAGCTTTATTCAGTTGCCTATAATCAATACACAAAAAAGCATAGTACCATCTTTCTTTTTCACACATAAAACTAGTGCACCCCATGGAGATACATTGGCCTGTATAAACCCCCTATCAAGTTAATCATGCAAGTCAATCTTGAGTTCTTTCAATTCAACAGGTGCCATTCTATACAGTTCCATAGAAATAGGGATTGTCCCCAGTGCTAATTTAATACTAAATTCAACTTCTCTTTCTGGAGATAACCCAGGCAACTCACTAGGAAACACTTCTGGAAAATCTCGTACAATAGGAACATCAACTCATTGTAAAGCCCCATTCCTAGCATTAAGAACATATGCAATAAAACCCTCACAACCCTTACTCAATAATTTCCTCGTATGAATAGAAGATATGATGCAACTGGGAACGATTTTCCTTTCCCCCACAAATATAAATTCAGACTCACCTGGCATATTGAAAATAACTTCCTTACGGAAACAATCCATAGATGCATGATATTTAAATAAATAATCCATTCCCATAACTATGTCAAAATCAGATATATCCAATGGAAGTAAGTCTATAATTGTATCCCTAAACCCCATTGTCGTGGAAATACCCAAACCCACATCTAAACGAGTGCATGGTCTTTTCAGACATAAGTCTATAATTGTATCCCTAAAACCCATTGTCATGGAAATACCCAAACCAACATCTAAACGAGTACATGGTCTTTTCAGACATAATGCAAAAGTGTACGACACAAAAAAAATGTGTGGAACCGGGATCACTCAAAACATAAACACTTCTATCAGTAATAGAAAGTGTACCTATCACCACATCTGGAGTAACCTGAGCTTTTTTCGTCGTAAAGACTCGTCCACTTAGCCTGGAACTAGTGGCTTGTCCCATGCCCCAGGTTCGATCTATAATAACCGAGTTATAACAACCAAAACAAACATTTTATAATACTAAATTATTGGTTACCACATAAACAATTCATAAATATCAAATCAACTCAATAACTGCCATTTAACCATCACACAGGTCCAGAATTAATAACCTAGATGCTCTGATACCACTAATTTTCACGCCCCAAACCCAAATCCATTCAAATCATTTCCTCAATATTATAATTAAATCACAATCTTCAGTCCATTCAAAATATAATTCATTTATCAATATTTTTTTCATGTACAATAAACATAATCATGTTCTTTGTACCATAACGTAATAACATCAGAGTCATGATTAAACGAACATGTTATTCTATAATTGCCTATGATTAAATATTATAATCATCAACCCATACTAACTCAATTTATAAGATGTGCGAGTGTAGTAAAACCTCGACGTGATAATGACAAAATCCCCAGCTCTTTCGAATGGTGCAACTCTCAAATCACCAATCATATGATATCCTTGCTGGCAGCGTACAAACCTGAAAATGTTAAAATATAAACTGTAAGCATTAAGCTTAGTGAGGTACTCCTTCCCTGAAATAAATAACAATTCTTTATCAAATATGTGGATATAAAATCTAAATAATCCTGCCCTACTATGAAATAGCAATTCTATATCAAATCTGTGGATATAAAATCTAAACAATCCCTTCCCGTTGGCAATAACAAATCATGGAACATAAGTTCCAACAAATCCTTGCCATAAGACAAAATAAATCATTGGCTATTTGTTCAATTCCAATCCTGGATCATGAGACCCAAACAAATCCTGGATCATAAGACCCAAACAATCCTGGATATTTTAATATCCAAATAAATCCTGAATACTGAAGTATCCAAACCAATCCTGGATCACACGACCCAAACAAATCCTGGATATTTTAATATCCAAACAAATCCTAAATACCTAAGTATTCAAACTAATCTTTCTCTTAGACCTATATTTATATTATTATATCATTCACATATCTGTATATTTGAAATAATCATAAGTACACTCACCTTAGCAACTTACCAGCTTTTCTTTTTCCCTTATCTGACACTTGTTCAACCGCTTCTTCTTCCCTTCCTATTATTCTTATTACATTAGTATCATCATAATAATATTTTCAATCCAACGAATAACTCCAACGTAACTCAATTCATAAGCATCATATGATTCCATTCAGATCAATTATCATAGATGAAGTTTCATCTAAATTCATGTTAAGATATTTAACATATCCAAATCATAGACCAACCATTCTTTGGTTTCGTCCGGGCAATCCAATCCTTAACATATTAGGGTTCCAATACAAAAGACGACATATTATTTCAAAATTCCTAAAGCAAGATATGCCTATTTCTTTACTACATAGCAAATCCACCCTACAGGCTCCTCTATCGTTCAATCAATTTCCATGCATTATCGTAGTTTTTTTACATCATAACTTTCCATGATCTTCCATTAAATTTTAATAAACATATTAAATAATAAAAAAATTAAAGTTTCATAATTTTTAAGGTTCATTTTCTATGTCAAGCAAAACATCGAACGCATGATGTGCATACTTAGTCTTTTGGGGAAGAAATTATACCTGAACTTCAAACTATTACCCAAGATTCATTTCTTGGTATTTTTAAATAATTTTTGGATATGCTATAAAAATATGAGTCTATTTTAATATCCAATGGGAATTATTCAATTCAAGTAAGTATACAAAAATATATAGAAGTTTGAATACACAATGTTTCTAAACGAAGCAATTTTAAAGGCTTACACATTCAACATAGCTTAAACTTGCATCTAACCATACATATACATCAAGGACATAAAGTTTAAAAACTTGATTATTACTATCATTTCAACCATTAATATACAAAAAATAGTGAGATTTACGATTAGCATTAACTTTTACGTAATTTCTATGGATTTTTCTCCTCACTTTTTCCTTCCTAGACTTCTCGATCCTTTCTCCTCATGCTAAAACTCTTTCACGGATGAAATATGCTAAAGTAGAAGGTTATTTCAAGTGTTTAAAGTGGGCTAAAGCCACCTCCCTCTCCAACCAAACAAAACAAACCATTTGTTATACTAATAAGACAAAACACTACTTAACGAATAGATAAATTTGCCCCTGTTTCGTAATTTCAGCATAACGCTTTACTCGAACCTCTGTTTTACACACTGTTTATTGTGTTACAAACATAATTCATATATCTACAACTATCTCGTTTTCACCTCAAGTCAATTGTTATGTTACGATTGTCAAAACTAGTTTCCAACATGAACATTCTTACCGAAGCCTTCAAAATTTTGTGTTTGTAACTAATTCGACATTTCATGCCTTATGAAGGTAGGATTAGACTAAACATAATAACTTAACATTATATATTTTAGTAATCACATTACTCATATCACATAAGTTAAGCATGATTACAAAACTAATTAATCAGAATTATATCCGGGCTGTCACAATATTTTTAGGCTCTGGTTGGTTCTCGTACACATAAAAAGTCAAAAACAAATCTAGTCAAATGATATGGTTGAAAAGGAGGTTTTTATGAATTTTGAGGCCAAGTAATACACCATATTTTCGTCCGAATTTTTTGTCCCAAAACATTCCACCTTCGAATCATTGATTCACTAAAGTCAACGAGGTCATGAAAATAACCAGAAAACTTTACACTTTTGAGCTTTGCATACAATTTTATGTCAATGAAATTTCAATTCACTGTAACGAGTCAAGAGAGGTTTTTTTAGAATAGTTAAACTTAAAACCAAGTCTTATAAATATAAAATATGATCTTTTTAATTTTATATTATACCCAAAAATTATGTCATATTTATATGGAAAATCTCAAAAATAAAGCCTCAAACACACATACAAGTTTAACACATTTTCCAATTTAAGAAATTTCAATTTTAGTTAAGTTAAACCATGGGTGTGCTATGTCATCTAATTCATTTAATTTTATGATAAAGTGGTATTCATAAGGGTCTGATCATGAAAAATGTCGGGATGAACATGAATAAGTCTGGTGATTATATCTTGATGTGAAGTTTTACTAAAATGACCTCAAGGGCTCTGACTCAAAGTGTGTTTTGGTCAAAGGAACTAATACAACCAAATGTGTTGGTGCACATGAGTAAACATATACTCTTACAATATCCTCATTTGTCTTCTCAATGAAAAAAATATATGGATAAAAACATTAAAAAAAATTGAATCAAATATATCACCCATGTCATGACATTGCAAGGCATAAAGACACAATGCGATGAATCACAAGAGATTACTCAACCATTTAAAACTCTTGAAATATGATTCCCCTCAAGTACTAGAAAAAAAATTAAGATATTAATGTATAATTAAATGACAGTGAATCATAAACAATAATATGAATACATAATATAACAATATAAATCTTTCATCAAATCACTAAAGAATATGTACCGAGTTTAAACTAAAATCTCTATAAGATACGGTATATAAACTTAAGGTCGCAAGTTTATTCTTTCACTATTTCAGTTACACACAAACTATTTTATAATGTCGTATTCTGATACTCCTTTTTTTTTTATTAAACCTTCTCCCCATTTTCAATAAACGAAGATATTTCCCCTTTATAGGAAAATATCTCTCTCCCCATTTTTAACATGGAAGCGAGAAAGGGAAAATTAATTAAAGCAAGAAATAGTGTCATTAGAAATGTTTCATAAAGAACTGAACTGGAAAAAGATCATTCGAATTACTGAAATAAACATGCCACGGTATATAATTAAGATAAAAGTTATAATATATTATTAGCCAAAGGTAACAAGATGCAAGGCATCAATAATAATTATGATATGAGTAATGACCAAATATATATCACAAAATGTTAAAATCTACTCCCACGTATTCAATACTCCCCAACATATTATAGAATAAATTTTTTCCCCTAATAAGTACAGTGTAAGATGTACAACTTAAGAAACATATCTTTTCTCCCTCTATACAACGGTTATTTCAATTTTATCTTAAAGTGATTAGCCTCCTTAATTAAATTCTCTATCTTTATTAAGTAAAAAAGGTTGATAATATTAAGAAAATAAACCAATAAGGACACAAGAAAAGCAATTATAAGAAACAAATAGAGAAAACATGGTTAGAGTATAACAATAATTTATGTATGACAATAAGCAAAAGGATATGATAGTAATCCAGAATATTAATAACATGGTATATTATACAAAGGTATAATTGATCAATAATGTTATAACAAGACTAATATATACAAACCATTATTATGATTTTAGCATAAACGCTCAAAATTTACTCAATATTAATATAATCACAACGAGCAAGGAGAATAGGATTAAAAAATATACTAGATGATATGTAAACCATTAGTTTAGATATTTGATTGCAGATCCTAATCTCATAGAGAAAAATCATAGTCCTAGATAGTAAATGATTAACCATAACAAGGAAAGTATTTATAAAACACATCTAAGAACCTAAGATCAATTCAGAGATCATAAATCATCCAAAGGTCAAGCATGAATACTACAATGAAAAGAAACCACCAAGGATATAGGATACAACAAATTGTCCTAGCATCCTAAAAATTAAATCATCAAGACAAAGATGATCAAAGAAAAATATTGCAATAACTTTTTCAAAGGTGCAACAAAAGTAAACAAGTAATCATAGAACTCCGGTATATTATTCCACACATAGAGATAATAATATTAACATGAATATCAATTTTACATTAGTATCAATGTCAAATTAGTACCACATACTCTAAAGACATGGATAAACAACATCAAGCTTAATGTAAATTAAGACTAAAATAAATCAATGATACACCAAAACAAATTATCACATGTAAAGATGTGATATCCCCAATTAGGCACAACGTTCCCTTTTCAGATATGAAACTCTAAGTATATGATACACCAAGGTGAACATAAAGAATTATAGAATATGAACTATCAACACAGTAAGGTAATTTCACAATATACCACATGGGGTATATGAGAATAAGATGCAAATCAAAAGATTCCAATTTGATTTCTAGCAACTTTTCTCTATAAAGAGTTTTACAAGAAGATACAAGAATTTTTTTCAATAACATAACAACTCTTAGACAAATGTTAAAAAAAATAGTATTTATAAAAGTCTAATAACATGAAGATATCACTAACTAATAATGTAATACCATATATCATTTGTGAAAGAAATGAACACCATTAAAATAAAGATTCAAGATCGAGTTCAATTAAGATTTATGAAAAATGAACACCATTACAAGACACAAATGTTGGACTCAAGTGAAATTTCTAACACCCTTTTAAAATTATATTCAATTACCAATTTTTTCTATCCCTCCCCCCCCCTCCCCCCCCCCCCCCCTCCCCCCCCAAAAAAAAAAAATGAGCTATTTTTGTGGTTTTTTTTTGTCTCATATCCTTCATGTTACTCAATTTTGGATAGATAGAAATATTTAAGACATCAATTTTAGTCAAATTTCTTTTGCATGTAGAAAATTTCACTCCAAACAAAAAATAACGAGGCATATCCAATAAAGTTAGCATGAGGAATGACATAAAAAAAACTTTGTTATCCTAAAAACTTCGATGGATCACGTTTCAGAAAGTAAGCAAAAAGAACAAGATTCAAATAATGAATTTAAGGTTCCAATCACGATAATTTTTCGATCTTATAGGTGATCTGATTTAAAACAATAATTAGATGAAGATGTTCATGTCGTTGCCATTACTAGGCCTCCAAATCCATCCTTATATGTGAAAAGTCTTAGATGTTCTATTATATGATCCACCCAAAGCAATCCATGTGTATGGGCACTTTCGAAGATGAGATATTGGTGAAATGTGAGATAAATCACTTTCTCTCTCCTCATCACTTCAAAAAATCATGAATAGCATTTTTAATATCCTTATTTAACCCCTGAGAATGTCTTATGCTGCTTAAACTCCTTCCCTTGACCCATATAAATGGGTACAAGAAGTGGGCCTAGGCCAGTTACATTTTTAGAAAGTTTTGGTCTTGTTGCTTGGTAAATAAACTATACTAGGGATCTAAGACAAATAATTAAATTAGCGTCCAAACAAAAATATGAAAATCACATGTTACTTCCCATATCCATTTAATTATAATTAATTCTACTAAATAATTATAATTGTGCTATAATTTAATTATCTCAAAATGAGTCATATAATAAGGCCTTGTTTAAAAAGTTTGATAGTGCATAATATGATTCCCAGTGTAAAGCACAAAATACCCAATTAGGAAAATTCGATTTTCTTCTAATCAATTTTAACAACGTCTTATCTATTTCTTGATCTCAAAACCAACTTATTTGATACTTTACCAGATTATAAAATCCATCGTCTGGGTTTAATGGTATAATCCAAACTTGTAAGTATATTAAAATTGTATCACAATCTCTAATATCTCCCATATGTGAATTCCGCCAAAATATTATCTCACTATAACCACATAATGATTGCCCAACTTGCGGAGATTTAGAATCAATAAATTAAATCCTACCCATAACAATCAAAGAAATAATTGAGTGAATATTCCAATCCTGCCTTTATAAAATATATAGAATTGTGAAAATTTAATATTTTTAACACCTAGACTTGAATGTTACACTTAGTCATGTTCAAAATATTCCTAATGTCCCGGTAAAAACATCTTTGGACTATCAAACAAGTTTTCGAACCATTAGATAGGTTCCCATAGTCAAGATAAACTACTATGATTATACATACAGCTTCACCGATAGGATGTCAACTATGTGTCTATGTTGTGAATTGTTCGATTGAACTAGTCTTTTATCGTGACACTAAAATCCTTGTCACAGTCTTGTCACGATCAATGAACGTGATAAAACTATAACCCCAAAAAAATAATTGATGGGCAATAGCTACTTCCTAGTAGCAAACTTCCTTTAAAAATCACTTGTTTTTGTTCAAACCAAGTAGCAACACCAATCATAATGTAATGATGAAATAGAAAAAGGGTAAATTTTACTTTAATACATTACTAATTGTCAATTTTAGACTTAAATACAATTTTAATTAAAAATTAGACTTTAGTACAAAACATTAGAAAATCGATTTGACTTAACTGACACGTGGCATATGAAATTAAAAGTAATTAAAAACCTAAATAAATAGAAAAATAAAAATAAAATTCATTGCAATTTCAAAAAAAACAAAACAAAAAACACAAAGAAAAAAGAAAAAGGTTCATCTTTAACTCTGCCCCCAACTCCCACCCGGTTCTACCTCCGCCCACCACCCCCATGCCCCATCCACAAATTATGAAAACCCCTGACCGTTTCCTTGCCCCCATCCCCCACCTCTTGAAAACAACCTAACCCTATGAACTCTAACCACTACCTGCTTTGCTCACCCACACTGGCAAAAATCAAAAATCTGCCTCCACCCTTACCTCCTCTTCCTCCTCCAACCACCAACTTCTCAATTTGAAACCAAAGTTGAAAACACCTCTAACAGATCCACTCCTCAAGAACACCTTTAAAATCGTTTGATTGGAATTCTGAAATCGTCACTTTTGTTAAGAGAAATAAGGTGGTTCGGGTGGTGGGTGTACAAACTGGTGTTTTCAGTGGTCATGGGGAAGGGGTTGAGGTTGAGTGGTTGTGGGAGGTGGTTTTTTGGGTGGATCGGGTGGTTATGGGTGGTGGTCTCGGATTTGAGTACTGTAAGTGGTGGGGATGGAAGTGGGAGGTGGTCTCCGATTTGGGTTTTCTAGTAATTATTTTTCGATTTTTTAAAATTAAAATGCATTTCCTTTTGAGTTTAATATTTTATTTTATTTTATTAAATATTTTGAATTGTTTTAATCGAATTTTTACATATCGGTTAAGTTTAACAGGACTGTTGATGTAAAAAACTAGATTGCTCTAATTATTCAATCACAGATAAATAAATAAGACAAAGATTTTTAAAGTGGTTTGGCTAGGAATAAAGCCTACATCCACTGTTATGTTATTGCTGAGTGTTTGCAGAATTCTTGATTACAATTTCTCTCCAGAAATTCCGGTCCCCTTGAATGGGGTTGATACATGGTATTTATAGCCCTTAGGCTGTACATGAAAGGTCCGATACATTAAATGAAATACATATGAAAGGGTAAAACATTTAATGCAACGTGTGCGTCAAGAATATAAACACATTAAATGAACAGCTGAACGGTTGTCTGTTTAATGATACGGCCGAGATGCAGCTCGGACCGCCTTAGTTGCCCTTTGATCAATAGTTCCTCGGAGCGCATGTAGTATCTCGGTTCCTCGGAGCACATGTAATATCTCGGTTCCTCGGAGCGCCTGTAGTATCTCGGAGAAAATGTGTAATGGTTGAAGGAATGAGCTTCCTCGTTGTTATTGTGCCAGGTAGGTTGACACGTGTCTTCATATTATTCGTCCATATCAGCATATTAATTTTGGTATCAACAGAAGCCCCCAATGTTTCATATTTCGAACTTTGAGGAGTATGGGACATTCTTTCTCGGTATATGGTGATATTAAATGACTTTCCTGGGTTTCAGGAACATTGTATTCAAATTTCCTTCTTATTTCGCAGCTTCCGCCTTTATTTTGAATTTTTTTTTATAAGCGCTTCGATCTCCGTGCAGTTTTTGTCCTTTTAGCCGCCGGAAGTTCAGTAGTTTCTTTTTGGTAATCATTTCTTTCGCCGCTTCCCAATGCAGAATATTTAAACTTCTTAGGTAACCATACCGTCTTCTACGTTTTCCACTTTTCTGCATTCAAGCTTTCTATTTTCTCCTTCTCTCTTGTGCGTTCATCCTTGTTTTCGTTCGTTGTCAACGTTCGTCCTTTCTTCCTGTAAGATCTTTTTCCTTTCTTCTCTTTTATTCAGTATGGTTTATATTGTGGAGTCTGTTGAGAAATTTCGTTCTGATTTTTCCATTCCTTCGTGGGTAACTCTAGAGGTTCTTTCTGAGCCTTTAGATTACTTTCGATTGGCTGAGGGACATTGGTTCCCCAGTCTTTTTATTGCTGAATGTGGATTTTCTTTTCCACCAAACCCATTGTGTCTTGAGTTTTGTCAGTATTTCGATCTTGTCCCTGCAAGAATAGCCCCCAATTCATGGAGAATAATTAACGGGGTGCACAAATTAAATCTAACTCATGGGACTCGTATTGGGATCCCTGAAATTATGTATTGCTATAAATGGGCTACTCTATATAATATTTATTATTTAAAAACTAGGTTTCTGAATAGGGCTCTTGTAGTTAACCTCCCTAACTCAAATAGAGATTATTTTGAGCATGGGTTGATCATAAAAAATTGGCAATATGCCCCTTTAACTGGAGATGAAGTATACAACGGTCCCAGATGCCCCCCATATGGCAATGGGATAGGTTTATTTTTCATTTTATTTTACTTATGAAATTATGCTTTCATCATGTTTGACAAAATGTATGATTGATATCTTGTTATGTATTTATTTGCAGTTGATAGCAAAAGAAAAACTCCAAAGGAATCAGAAGTTAATATCAAGCATCTGAAACTTATCTGGGGTTTGCATAAGAACATTGCAGACGAGCATATTAGGTCTGCATCATATTTTGCTACAGTATAAGAGTTACACAACCTCTTATACTGCTCGCCCTGTTGAGCCAGCTTCCACTCCAGAGGACTCTTCTTCAGATTCTCATCTTCCTTTAAGTCAAAGGATGGGTAAGAAAAGAGCTCCTCCTGCTCTCTTTGATGATATTACCTCTGTTGCTGGGGCCAATAAAAGCAAAGCTGATGTCCCTGAGGGGACTAAGAAAGTGGATGCTGCAGCCTCCAAAACTATCGAGAAGCCCCCAGTGGCTCCGAGCAAGAAAATTGCTCCTGTTGAGATAATTTCTATCTCCCCGACCAAGAGTTCTTCCTTGGTTGAAGTTGCTGATGTTCCATTGAAGAGGTTGAGGAAGTCATCCTCAATCAATTTGGCTGAAACTGCCTCCACACTGCCAGCTGGTGGTGTTGGTGTTCCCACTATTATCCCTCCGAGCTCTGCAATGAGCTCGGTGAAAACTTGGATCATTCCCGAAGTCCAGGGAATTGATGAAAAAATTCCTAGGGATACATTGACATCCCTGGCTACACGTCACCTTGCTTCGGTAAATTTCTCACCTTCTGAATTTCTTTCTTTCTCTGAATGCTTGCATTTTTGTACTGATTTACTGTCTTTCTCATTTTTCAGCTGGTGAACTGTATTAATAATATTGTGAAGAAGGATGAAGCTATTAAAGCTTCAAGCTCCTCGTCAGGTGTAGAGGATGCTTTATTGGGTTTGACCCAATCTCTGAAAGAATCTCGCCAGCAGTACAATGAGGACAAGACTGCTTGGGAGAAGAAGTTATCTGCAGTTGAGGCCGAGAAGGTAAAAATGGTTGAGACCTCCAAGATTTTGGAGAATAAAGTGAAAGATTTGGAGGTAGAACATCAGAAGTATGATGTCAAGCTCAAGAACTTGGGAGAGCTTGAAGATAAGTTGAAGAAGGCAGAGGAGAAATTGTCTGCCCTGCAAGATATCAAGGTCCAAAAAGAAAAATTGGATGTAAAGCTCTCCTCGGAGAAATTAAAGAGAAAGGTTGTCGTTAAAAAATCTTTCAGCACTGGCTGGGAGAAAGGATGGGATAAAGGGATTGTTGCCATGACATCCCAAGTCCAATATGGGAAGTTGAAATACTTCCATGATGGTTGGGTAGCTGCTCTGCAAGAGTTGAAGGTCAAAGACGATTCTGATCTATTCCATCGACATCTCCCTGGTCCTCCTCCAGCAATTGTGGAAGAAGAAGAAGATGAGCCTGTTTCTGACGAATCTTCTATAGCCATGGGTGATCAGGTCTCTGCCTCTCAACCATCTGCCACCGAGGACATTTCTTCCATGCCTCCTCCTCCTGAGAAGATTCTTGTCGATCAAGTCGCTGTTACTACCGAGCAACCAAGCTCCTCGTCCCAGCCTCTCGAGAAAGTCTTGGGGGACAAGGAAAAGGTGTGAAGTTGTTCGGTATCATTTCTATATTTCATTACTTGTAATCGAACAATTGTAACCTTTTGATGATCTAATAAAATACATCTTCATTCCTCTTCATTGTTGATACTCTGTCTGCTTTTATTTATTAACTCCTGCTTTTCTCTTCTTTATTAGTTTTTGGCCAGAATGGAATTGATATCTGCTCCTGATACCGAATTGATGCAACAATGCAATGGATATTATAAAGCTGGTCATACAGACCTAAGTGTATCAGAGATTGTCGACATTCTTGGCCATGATGCCTCAGAACAAGCTGTTGAGGCTTACCGGTATCTGAAGGATCTACTTGATAGATCTGTGGCCAATAATGTGGCATACTATGAATTGATCAAGGAACTTCATGGTACCATAGAGGATCTTCAAAATCAACACAATGCATCGATGGCTTCGTTGCACAAGGATTATGAAAATAGATATCAGCAGCTCTCTTCTGAAACAGGCCATAAAAAGATTATTGCTGGATATGATATTAGGGAAAGGACCCAAAAAGGTGAAGTTGAAGCTTGCAGGCAGATTGCCGAGATCCTGGAGCAAGAAAATAATAATCTGCAGAAAAAATTGGCTCAATATGAATCTGCTGCCTCATCTTCCACTGCATTAGTACCAGTTACTGATGAAGGTTTCTCGTTCTTAGAAGTTGAAAACGCCAAATTAAGGCAAGTGCTGGATGACTTGAGAAAGTCTGTTATTCCTGTGACTGCTCAGGGACGAGGAAGAGGTTCTCGAGGACGAGGAAGAACTGTCGAGGAGCAAAGTTCTCCAGTTGCTTCTCGGAGCCGATCAAGAGTTCTTAGTCGCAACGTTGAAGAGGCTCGCACCCAATATACTCTGGAAACTCAAGCGTTCCAACTGAATGCTAAGGATCGTGCTCTGTCTGAATTGTCCAAATAAAACTTATCTTTAGAAGATCAACTGGCTGCGACAAATTCTGCTCTTCATACTAAGGATCTTTTTGCCAAAAACCTTCTCGAGCAATTGGATAGATTAACCTTTCAATTTCATAAACAACCCAGGGAATTCTGGATGGCAGGATATAATGAAGCTCTTGTTCATCTGGATGCTCGTATTGAACATGCCAACAATGAAGGTTACAAGCAGGGATGGTTGAATGCACTGGGTGTGTTAAAATTGGAGCGAGGGCATTTTTTATGGGATTATCATGCTCCAGGGTTACTAGACTTGCCTGTACCACCTTTCAAATTGGACATGGCATGGATCCCAGCTCGTTCCATTCCCCGTAGCTTGATTTCAAAGTACCTCGGTGATTATAGCCTTCATTCTCAGGTGGAATTGTCTCGTCCTGAGCATCTCTTGGATACACCTTCTGTGATGAACGTCAGAATGCTCAGGGATGTTAATTTCATTAATTCTCCTCTTTTCCTAGAGGATCCTCCTGTTGGCGAGGAGCCTGTTTCAAAAAATAAAGGAAAGAAACCAATAGAATAGGTTTTCAATGTAACAGTTAGTACATTCATGTAACTTATAATTTATTCTGGATTTTTAATGAAAAGACTTTCATTTTCTGTTTGCCAATTTTGCTATTGTCTTGTGCTTATCAAACACCTTTATATTTGTGCATATGTATCTATGTATCTATTAAAAAGATAACAATATTGTGCTGTCCATCAACCAACTTAATTATAAAAAGTTACAAGTATCAAGGTTGTTCAATCACTTAATAATAAAGTAATGAGTATAAACTGTTCAAACTGTTTCCAACCAACCAAGGTGGATAAATAATGTTTGTCGACCAACTACAGTTGATGGGTTTTTATCCTCGACCAGCTATACTTGGTTCAATTTCAAATATAAAAATGTGTCCGACCAACTAAGGTCAATAATTTGTCCTCGTCGACCAACTACAGTTAGTGGGTCTTTATCCCCGACCAACTATACTTGGTGTATTTTGGAATATATTTTTATCTTATCAACCGTAGTTGATCATGCTGGTGTACACCTCCTAACCAAAGGAGTAGTAGTGGTTCTTTCGAACTTTTTGGCTCATTCGAGCTGTCCACTAGATATCCTACCAACCGTAGTTAGTCACACTAGTGTCGTCTCCTCTCTTGGATACACCTTCTGTGATGAACGTCAGAATGCTCAGGGATGTTAATTTCATTAATTCTACTCTTTGCCTAGAGGATCCTCCTGCTGGCGAGGAGCCTGTTTCAAAAAATAAAGGAAAGAAACCAATAGAATAGGTTTTCAATGTAACAGTTAGTACATTCATGTAACTTATAATTTATTCTGGATTTTTAATGAAAAGACTTTCATTTTTTGTTTGCCAATTTTGCTATTATCTTGTGCTTATCAAACACTTTTATATTTGTGCATATGTATCTATGTATCTATTAAAAAGATAACAATATTGTGTTGTCCATCAACCAACTTAATTATAAAAAGTTACAAGTATCAAGGTTGTTCAATCACTTAATAATAAAGTAATGAGTATAAACTGTTCAAACTGTTTCCAACCAACCAAGGTGGATAAATAATGTTTGTCGACCAACTACAGTTGATGGGTTTTTATCCTCGACCAGCTATACTTGGTTCAATTTCAAATATAAAAATGTGTCCGACCAACTAAGGTCAATAATTTGTCCTCGTCGACCAACTACAGTTAGTGGGTCTTTATCCCCGACCAACTATACTTGGTGTATTTTGGAATATATTTTTATATTATCAACCGTAGTTGATCATGCTGGTGTACACCTCCTAACCAAAGGAGTAGTAGTGGTTCTTTCGAACTTTTTGGCTCATTCGAGCTGTCCACTAGATATCCTACCAACCGTAGTTGGTCACACTAGTGTCGTCTCCTAACCAAAGGAGTATTTTTTTTTGGCTCCTTAGAGCTTTTGGCTCCTTAGAGCGCCTCCTAACCAAAGGAGTATTTTTTTTGGCTCCTTAGAGCGCCTCCTAACCAAAGGAGTATTTTTTGGCTCCTTAGAGCTTTTGGCTCCTTAGAGCGCCTTTTTGTGCGTAGTGTATTACACTAGTATTCCACGAAAAACTTTCAACCAGAAAGAAAATGGCGAAACATCCTCGCTTTATTCATAATGAAGGAAATGCTTTACATTTTACATTACTGATAATACTTTCGTAGGTGTTCAGCATTCCACGCATTCTTAAATTCTTCTCCCTCTAGAGTTGCTATTTTGTAAGTTCTTGGACGAACAACCTCTGTAACTCGGTAAGGTCCACGTCAGTTTGCTTCCAACTTATTTTGCTTCTGAATGACTTTCTTTAGCACATAATCCCCTTCTTTTAAATCACATTTCTTCACCCTTTTGTTGTAGAACAGAGCTGTACGTTGTTGGTAAGCAGCATTCCTAATGGCTGCCTCTTCTCTAACCTCCTCGAGCATATCCAAATCCAGTCTTCTCATCAAATCGCTGACTGGGGAGTTGAAATTCAGCACTCTATGAGTTAGGAGACCCAACTCGGCAGGTATCACAGCTTCACTTCCAAATGCTAACATATATGGTGATTCTCCAGTTGCTGCTCGGGGAGTTGTTCGGTAAGCCCATAGTACTGATTGGAGCTCATTAATCCAATTTGCTTTAGCTTCACTTAACCTCTTCTTCAAACCATTTAGTAACGTTCTGTTCGTCACTTCAGTCTGTCCATTGCTCTGGGGATGGCCTGGTGCTGAATGATACTTCAAAATGTTTAACTGATGACAATAGGCAGCAAATTCTTCATTATCGAATTGTGTTCCATGGTCTGTGATGAAAGCATGGGGGAGACCATATCGACAAATGATGTTCTTCCAAATGAACTGATATACCTTCTCGTACGTCATATCAATTAGTGGTTCAGCTTCCACCCACTTAGTAAAATAATCTACTGCCACGACGAGATACTTGAACCTTCCTCGGGTCGTCGGCAATGGTCCAACCAGATTAACTCCCCACATGGAAAATGGCCAAGGTGAAGTTATGGGTGTCAACAATGCTTGTGGAGTTCTTCGGATGGAGGAAAAACGTTGGCACTTGTCACACTTCTTAGCATAGGCTATACAGTCAGCCCTCATCGTCGGCCAGTAATATCCCTGTGTCATTACCCTTTGCAAAAGTGTCCGACCTGCTACATGAGATCCACAAGATCCTTCATGGATTTCTTTAATCAATTCTTTGACTTCTGATGGATGCACACATCTCTGCAAACCTGCCATAATTCCTCGTCTATACAAAACACCATTAGTTAACGCATACCGAGCAACTTTATACTTCAATTTCTTGGCGGCTAGTTTGTCCTCCGGTAATTCTCCTTCTTCAATGTATGCCCTGATAGGATCCATCCAAGATGATCCTAAATCAAGGGTAATAATCTTCACCGTCAGATCTCCTTCTATGCTCCGACTTTCTAATATTTCAATTGGTATCGTTTTTCGCAGCTCGGTGCGCGTAGCTGACGCTAATCGGGCCAATGCGTCTGCTCTAGCATTCTCCATCCTCGGTATCCTCACCAATTGAATAGCGTTAAATTCTGTCAATAACTCCATCACCTTTGCATGATACTTCACCATTAATTCTCCTTTAACTGCATATATTCCCATCATTTGATTCACAATTAATTGAGAATCACTGAAAACAATTATTTGCCGTGCCTCCATAACTTTCGCCAAATGAAAACCTGCTATCATAGCCTCATACTCAGCCTCATTATTGGAAGCTTTGAATTGGAATCTCAAGGCATACTCCATGTCAATATCATCTGGGGTGTTTAAAACAATTCCTGCTCCACAACCAGCTGTGCAAGATGATCCATCTACATATAATTTCCATGTAGGTACCTCGTCTTCAAATTTCTTGTCCGTTAGAGTTCCTCGGTAAAATATCTGCTGTTTTGTTTCATCATTCCCTGGTATCTTTCATTCCTCATCGGTCATCTGTTCGCGCCCTTTTACCAACCTTAGTTGGTCTGGGTTTGAATATGATGATTTTTCTACATCCACAAGTCCTTTTACCAACCTTGGTTGGTCTGGACTTGTTTCTGTTGATCCTGTATCGTCCACAGGTAGGTCAGCAAGCACCTTTTGCTCCTCGGGGGTATCAGGGTATGTGAACTCTGCTATAAAACCTGCTACAGCTTGCCCCTTCAATGATGATCTGGGTTCATACACAATGTCATATTCACCGAGTTATATTGCCCAATACATCAATCTTCCTGATTTTTCTGGCTTGTGAAGGGCTTGTCTTAATGGCATGTCGGTATACACAATGATGGTATGGGCCTGGAAGTATGGCCTCATTCTTCTACTTGCTTCAATTAATGCCAGTGCCAATTTTTCTAGCTTTGGGTACCTGATTTCTGCACCTCGGAAGGCCTTACTTGTGTAATAAATTGGCTTCTGGACTCCATTCTCCAATCTGATCAACGCCGAGCTAACTGCATTCTCTGATAATGCCAGATACAAGTACAACTTTTCTCCCGTTATTGGCCTAGACAACAATGGTGGGGCTCCCAAATACTTCTTCTAATCTTGAAAGGCCTTCTCACATTCATCATTCCACTCAAAACTTTTTCGCAGTGTTTTGAAGAATGGGAGGCATTTATCAGTTGCTCGGGATACAAATCTGTTGAGCACTGCAACTCGTCCGGTAAGACTCTGCACCTCTTTCCTCGTCGTTGGGGATCGCAGCCCTAAAAGAGCTTTGATCTTTTCTGGATTTGCCTCAATACCTCGCTGGTTGACGATGTATCCGAGGAACATTCCTTCTCGTACTCCAAAGGTACACTTCGTCGGGTTGAGCTTCATTTGGTATTTATCTAGTTGATCGAAAGTCTGGCTTAAGTCAACTAGATGATCAGTAGCTCTCTTGCTTTTGGTGAGCATGTCGTCGACATAGACCTCCATGTTGCGGCTAATTTGTTCGGCAAAAACCTTGTTCATCAGCCGCTGATATGTTGCACCTGCATTTTTTAAACCAAAAGGCATAACATTATAACAATAAGTTCCCCTTGGGGTAATAAAAGAAGTACTTTCCCTGTCTTCAGGCTTCATTTTGATCTGATTGTAGCCAGAATATGCATCCATGAAGCTGAGCAGCTCATGTCCCGAGGTAGCATCCACTAGCTGGTCGATTCTGGGCAATGGAAAATGATCTTTTGGACATGCTTTGTTGAGATCGGTGAAATCAACGCACATTCTCCATTTGTTGTTCTTCTTCTTTAGCATCACCACATTTGCCAACCAATCTGGATATTTTACATCTTCAATGAATTGAGCTTTCTGGAGCTTCTCGACCTCCTCTTGTATGGCCTGGTTCTTCTCGGGACTAAACACTCTTCTTCTTTGCTTCACAGGCTTGATCTCCTTATTCACATTGAGCTCATGACATAAGAAGTTTGGATCTATACCTGGCATGTCTTCAGGACTCCAAGCAAAAGTATTCTTCCTGTTTCTCAAGAAAGTTATCAACTCCTGTTTTATTGAAACATCCAACGACGATCCTATCTGGGTTACTCGTTCAGGATGCTCGTCGTCCAGAATAACAGTTTCTGTAGATTCCACCACCTGTCCTTTTACAAGTTGAGATTCAACCATAGGGTCAAGAGTTTCAATTTCTGTACCCTCCTCCACTTGATAAGTAGTAGTCTTTTTCCTTGATTCTTCAAGTTCTTCTTGCTCGGCAGACGAATAATAGCATTCCCGAGCTACTTTTTGATCACCTTTCATAATTCCGACTCCAAAATTCGTTGGGAATTTCAAACACTGATGTACTGTAGATGGAACTGCTTCGAACTTCTTCAATCCAACTCTTCCCATGATGATGTTGTAGGCTGACTGCACATTCTTATCCATCACAAAGAAGCGTATTCTTTATGTTCGACAAGCAGGCCAAGTTCCAATGAGTATATCCAACTTGATCGTCCCAAGTGGAAAAACTTTCTCGCCAGCAAAACCCAGAAGGGGTCTGTGATAAGGTTCCAATTGAGATAATTTTAAATTCAAGCTATCAAAGCATGAATAGTACATGATGTCTTCCGAACTACCATTGTCTACTAACACCCTTGAAATGACCACATCCTTCATCCTCATTTTGATCACCAAAGGATCATCATGAGGGTAAAGAACACCTGCCAGGTCGTTTTTTGAAAAACCAATCACTAGCTTCTCTTTGTTTACCTTCCTCGGACGATCATCCTCGGCCAGGTTTATTCGCTGAATATATGAACAAGCTTGAGCCTCTCCGAGGTAAGCTTTTCTTTCTGCAGTAAGGTCTCCTCCTCCTGCATCTCCTCCTGTAATAACATTACAATCAACTGACCCAAAACGAATGGAAAATACCTCTCATTCAGGCTGCCTTGGCTTCTTGGGAAGATCAGGGTCATCATCTGGATCATCTTCATAATCCCTCTTCTTTTTCTCCTCTGCACGACGAGGAGATCTAGATCTCTCTCTAGTTCTGTCATCATTCTTCCTTTCACCTCTACGATCTACAAACTTTGACAACTTTCCTCTTCGGATGAGTGTTTCAATCTCGTTCTGAAGGGCTATGCAATTTTTGGTCATATGGCCATGATCTTTGTGAAACTCGCAATATTTGGCCTTATTCCTCGGATCGGGATTTGTCCTCAGTTTCTCCGGCCACTTGATTTCCTCGCTATTCTTGATTTCTTCCAAAACATGATTAATACCCATTTTCAATGGGGTATAATTATCGTACTTCTTTAGGACTTCCAACGTTGTCCTATTATTCCTAGAATGCTTGTCACCACCATTACCTTTCTGATCTTTCTTCTTAGACTTGTCGACCTCCACTTTTACTTCTTTATCCATATTCTTCTTCGCAGCCATAGCCTCCTCGGCATTCATAATTTTGGCTGCTTTTGCCATCAACTCGGACATAGTTTTAGGTGGATCTTTGGCCAAGGTGTAGTACAGCTTATTAGGCAGCAAACCACTCATTAAAGCAGTGATTGCTGTCTTTTCTTCGTAATCTATGACTTCCAACTTCTCGTTATTAAAACGAGTTATGTAATCTCTAGTACTTTCACCTGATTTTTGTCTAACACTTAGCAAATGTGCTACTCGCTTTACCGGCTTTGCCCCAAAACAAAAATTGCCAATGAACAACTCGGCTAATTGAATAAAAGTTGAAATCTTACCCCGAGGAAGATTGTTATACCATATCTGTGCAGATCCGGTAAGAGTTCCCGAGAATGCTCTACACCTCATCTCGTCGGGGACGGCATATATGTCGGCGGCAGCTTGGTATTGTTCTATATGAAGTACAGGATCTATTTTTCCATCGTACTTAGGAGTCACTACAGGTGCTTTGAATTTCGATGGTGTAGGAAAATCCACAATGGCTTGCACAAAAGGTGTCCCTTGAACAAAAGTTCTCTGTAAGGGGTTCCTTGCCTTAGCCATTTCTCCTAATCTATCCTCCAACCGCTGAATAGAACCTTTCCATGCTTCATTTCCTTCCTCAGGCCGCTTAGTCTGAGCAATTGATCGCTCTGATGTAGCTTCCTAAGATTTATCTTGACGAGTAGCTGGTCGTGATTGTGCTGATCCTTCTCTCAAACGTGATGGTGGTCGAACACTTCTTGATGGAGCTCTAGGTGGACTCATGTTTCTCCTTGGTCCTAACCGACTGAAAGGAGATGCCCTGCTTAATCTTTCCAAAGCGCTAGTTCTCTCCGGAGAGAGAGTAATATGTCGATCTGTATCCGTAGGCCGTATCGATGAAGTTCGCCCAGGTTGATAAGAAGAATCATTAGATTCTCCATTGCGATATGACCCAGTACGTCTGGATCACGATTGCCCACGATCACTCCTTTGCCCTGAATAAGTAGGTGCACCGCCTTGAAGAGTTTGAATGAGTTGCCTCATAGATTCTTGCATGGCGGTTTGTTCTTGAGCCAGATTTGTCATAATTCCGGCCAGATCTGGAGGTGCAGATGGATTTGGAAGATTTCCAGTATTTCCAGCATTTCGATTACTGGATTCTGGGTTATCTGCCATTGATGATAAATGATTTTTATGAAAAACGATAGTAACAGTCGTTTCCCACAGACGGCGCCAATCTGTTGATGTAAAAAACTAGATTGCTCTAATTATTCAATCACAGATAAATAAATAAGACAAAGATTTTTAAAGTGGTTCGGCTAGGAATAAAGCCTACATCCACTGTTATGTTATTGCTGAGTGTTTGCAGAATTCTTGATTACAATTTCTCTCCAGAAATTCCGGTCCCCTTGAATGGGGTTGATACATGGTATTTATAGCCCTTAGGCTGTACATGAAAGGTCTGATACATTAAATGAAATACATATGAAAGGGTAAAACATTTAATGCAGCGTGTGCGTCAAGAATATAAACACATTAAATGAACAGCTGAACAGTTGTCTGTTTAATGATACGGCCGAGATGCAGCTCGGACCGCCTTAGTTGCCCTTTGATCAATAGTTCCTCGGAGCGCATGTAGTATCTCGGTTCCTCGGAGCACATGTAATATCTCGGTTCCTCGGAGCGCCTGTAGTATCTCGGAGAAAATGTGTAATGGTTGAAGGAATGAGCTTCCTCGTTGTTATTGTGCCAGGTAGGTTGACACGTGTCTTCATATTATTCGTCCATATCAGCATATTAATTTTGGTATCAACAAGGACTATTGACGATTTTTTATTAAAGTCAAATTTTTAATTAAAATTGTATCTAAATCTAAAATCAATAATTGGTAATGTATTAAAATCAAATTCACCCAATAAAAATAAATCAAAACCAAATGCGCAATTACCTAAATCAAATTATATTACATAAAATTAAAGTTAATTATCTCAAAATCAATACATGAGTTTAATTACAACAAATCAAGTTTCATCATAAGTATAGTTCTACAAATCTAAGTAATAATCGAGGAGAAAAGTCAACCAAAAGAGATATTCCCTCACCGTGTCGTCGATATGCCGAACATCGCCTTGCTCGTCCAACCATAAGGCCTCTTCCTCCCTCCTCGATAACACCCCATCCACTCGGACCTGGGACTTGAAATTCTATAGTGGATGGTTGTGCACCCTGGTAACCACAGTGGCACTCGGATCCGTCATTCCCTTGGCAATTCGCTCACCTTCACATGTGTCACGAATATAAACCTTCACCCAATCTGGATCAAATGGAGTCGGGATAGTGGGGTTATAGTAAGGTATATGTTGTAAGGAGATAATGAGTTGACTGACATCAGTGAGGGGGATGGAGTAATGGTCCTCTCACCAACCTTCTCCTTACCCTTTCCTTTATCTTTGGCCTTCACCATCCCCATATCTATGATTGCCCATTTGACCGAGTCGAACATGTGGTTCGCGGTGTTTTGGAGATTTTCCAACTTCATGTATGTGTCTGCTTTGTACGTTTTCACCTTGGAGAATGACCCACTATTGCTGGAACCAATAATAACTTTGACTTTCTAATCCAAAAGCTGACACCCCGAGTATGGCATTTTCTATCTTAGCCGAACACTTGGTTCAGTGCATCTGTACTCAAATATGCCTTGTCATCATCACCATGGATGATTTGCAATGCCTTTAGCCTATCCTGAAATAGTATAAAAATATGTTGACAAATTTAAAAATAATATTAATACATTACCTAATAAACATATAATTTCAATTATTACTTACCAAAGTCTCGGTGACCTGTAGAGTAACAGCCTCGCCCTTCTTCAACCGAACCTTTATATACGAGTCGATTTTATTTGTCTTTCCCCTAGGCCACTCCTAGACTCCTGCATCTATTAAATTAATAATAAGATTTTAATTTGACCATTAAATAAAATATGACCAAATTAAAGAAATTTACTTACCATCATATGCTCCACCTTCACGAAAGATGTCTCCCCGGAGTAATGAACATCCACCTTCCATAATCAGTTAGTCCTCATCGAGCCACGAGTGGACAAACGAGAATTCATCGTCTAGGATAAACTTATCCATTTCCTCTGATAAAGATTTAGATCGCCCTGAGTAAAAATGTACCGAAGGCTCTTATGATCCCTATACAATTCAAACCATTCACCGAATAGGTAGTATCTTCACATCTCTAGTGCAAACACTACCGCGGCTAACTTCAAGTTGTGGATGGGATAGTTCCTCTCATGTACATTTAATTAACATGATGCATAAGAAACCACCTGATCATTCAGCATTAAGATTGAGCCAAGCCCTGATCTAGAAACATCATAGTACACAGTATAGCCCTCGCCTCATTCCGAAAGGATAAGAACGGGCACTAAAATCAACCCAACCTTCAATTAAAGAAAATTTAATTGGCAATCCTCTGACCATTCGACCGAACATCCTTTCGCATAAAAAAAAGTGAGAGGCAAACTTTCCCAACTTAGAACGGCCTCGACCTTGGATAGATTAACAGAAATGCCCTCACCGAAAACTACATATCCAATGAAATTGATCTCGTTCATCCAAAACTCGCACTTTCTAAATTTAGCGAACTACTGATTCTTCCTGAGCACTTTCAGCGTCATGTGAAAGTCTTCATTATGGTCTACATTCGAAGTCGAGTAGACCAAAATATCATCAACAATGACCACCATAAATCGGTCTAAACGCGGAGGATAAATACGATTCATCAAATCCATAAATTTTGTTGTGGAATTTATCAAACTGAAGGGCATCATTAAGAACTCATAATTCCCATGCCACGTTCAGAACGTCGTCTTAGGAATATTTTCTTCTCTAACATGCAACTAATGGTACCCCGAACCAGAGGCCAATCTTAGAAAACCTTCCCGACCTATGCAATCGATCGAACAAATTGTTGATAAGGGACATAGGGAACTTATTCTTTATAGCCACCCTGTTTATCTTCCTACAGTCAATTCAAATCCGTAAGGAGTTATCCTTCTTCTTGTAAAAGAGGACCGGTGCTCCCCAAGGGGATACACTGGGACAAATGAAACCCTTGTTGGTCAACTCTTCTAACTGAACCCTTAACTCCTATAATTCTGTTGGAGCCATCCTATGAGGTGGTATAGAGATAGTCAAAATGCCCTGATCCACCTCTATAGAAAATTCCACCTCCCAGTGTGAGGGTAAACCAGGAAGATCATTAGGGAACACATCAAAAAATTCTCGCACCACTAGCTAACCTAACAATATGTTATCAGGCTCCCCCTAAGCCACCATACTACTCAACCAACTGACATAACGCTTCTGCACTCACACGGTATTAAACTTACAAAGATAACCCACATCCTACTCAATACTAAAACGATGGTGAAATCCGTTTGGGAGAGACATAGAAATTCTATGCCCATGGCATTCGATGGTAGAGTCAAAACACGATAGCTAATCCATACTGAGGATCACCTCAAACCTATCCATGTCCATGAGAACTAAGTTATACTCCATAGATATAATTTATAGTCAAAACCACGCAACTATGAAAAACCCTATTAAGAACTATATCGTCGTTGACTGGAAGTCCTATGAATCTAAGAGGGTAAACCTGATCTACCTCTAAACCCAACATGAATGATAAAGAACTCGAGATAAAAGAATGCGATGCTGTAAGGTCATAAATTTCCAATTGAGTATTATGTAGTGTTGGATCAATTCTGGACAAAACCATTTGAGTCATAGTATAGAAGGTTTCCCTATCAAGCCAATGATGTATTTGAGGAGTTGAAGACATGGAGACCAAGAATTTAAAAGCTTCATCATTGTCTATTTTCGTACCAAGTTTCACGTCATCAACATGTAGATTCCAATGTCTCCTAAAGATATGAATGCATTATATATATATATATATATATATATATATATATATATATATATATATATATAGGAGCTTGGAAATTTAATTTGGGTTTTAGTATTTTTTTTGTTAAATTTTTTTGATTTCATAGTTCTAAACCTTAGACATCTTTTTGTAGAAAAATCATTTCAAATCCACAAAAAATACAAAACTGGCGGCCACGCGTTCGTATCAAAATTATCTAGAATTATATACTGAAATCTCGTTAAAAAGGTTGTTCAAACTAGATTTTAGATTTTTTTCCCCTGAATTCTCATTTGAAATGTCGTCCGAACAAAACTTCAAACAAAATTTCACTTTCGTCAGTTTTTCGCCAGTTTTGTTTTTCAACAACCCACTTCCCCACTTTGTTTTGCCATACATTAATAAGTGCATGAACAAGTTTTTTCTAATAACTTTTTCCATCTCTAGAGAGTTTTTGAGAGCCCAATTCTTATAATAAAAAGTTTCCTTGGTTTTTGTTAAAAATTCTTAATCTTTAGAACAAAACCAAGTGTTTTACACCTAAAATATTTGTTTAGTTTCTATCCAAGTTCTCTCTCTATATATATATTTGTTTGGAGATAGTTGGGCACGTGTCTTATTCTCAATCATTTGAAGGATATTGTTTGGGTTTCTTCACTACTCTCAAAAGGAAGATTATTTTGCTACGGTGTTCTCACATGGTGAAAGGCACCATGTGTGGTTGATGGTGGTTTGTGCCTCCATTGGTGGACTCCAAGATTTCGATGGACTCTGGTATTATTTGCTAGACGGAGGTATTTCCAAGAATAAGTGTTGGGGGTTGAAGGGAGTCACGTCCAGTATAGTAAGTCTTTTGTCCTGTAACTGTAAACCATATCTAGGGAATTTGTTAGGCTAGGGCCATCCGAGATTTTTTCCATTTTTATTTTTCTCGTACATCGTCGTGTAGTGAGATTGTTTCTTTTATATTGTTGAACTCACCTAGAACGCATGCTTAGGTTTAATCAAGATAAAACTTGATTTAAATCACATATTGTTTATTTTGGTTCTAATTAAGTTTGGGTAATTATTTAATTAATTTAATTCAAGTGAAAATTAATTTATCTTGATAAAATGCAAGTTTAACTTGAATTGGATTGATGTTTGTTTAAGTTGAAATTAAAATGTTGGTGTATTTTAATTTCACTTTTATGTTTAATTTAATTTTTCATGTATGGATTGTGCTTTGAAAGCAAAGAAAATTAAATAATTTGTGAAAAATTAAAATTTGGTATATCATTGAACCATCTCATTATTTAAAGTTTATATTTGGGGGCTTTCGCGCTTACAAGTGGTGTCAGAGCGACGATCGCTAAATTATTGCGTTTAAGATCCTTTTGAGTTTTTATAATGAAAAATATGCCTTTTTCGAAATTTCCAGTTTTTTATGGTTCTCGAATGCTTGCACATGACTCTTCACTTGCTATATCTTATGAGTAATTTCTTGCTTGTTTGTATACTCTAGCGTTTTTTTGTGCTTCATGATAAATTTATGCTAGTTGTATGTATGTTTGTCATTTTCTAGTCTATGCTCCATTATTAATCACATGCTAGAATTATGATTTGTGTATATCTTTTGTATTTATTTTTCTTTGTTTATGTCATAACAAGTGGTATCTTATTGAGAAAAATAAAAAATATATATATTTTCTTTGTCCTTCTTTTGAGTTGAAGTTTTTTTGTTTGGTGAATTTTTTTTGAAAAAATGAAAAATATTTTATTGTTTTGTGTTTATTTTAGTTTCACACACTTTATGCGGCATATACTTGTGTTTGAATCTTTTCCCTTTTCACTTCCATATGGATATAACTTTTGGTTAAGATTGTCAATCCTTAAGATGTTCTTTGCCATACTTACATGGAGTAGTTGGATTTTGTGTTGCTTAGTGGATTCTATTTTTATATGCCTCAATTCATACATGCTCGAGCTCACTTGAAATTTAAACCTCACGTATATAGTTGAACTAAGTGAGATGTTCTCCTATCACTTTAGTTATCTACATTTGGCTATGACTATAGAGGATTTGTGCATGTAATAACCGTTTTTCGGATGTAAAAAAATAGAACAATATTTATCCGGTGTTGTAATTGTTTATCAATGGAATCGGGCGGCGAAAGTCAAAATTACAGTGCGTGAAAAGCCACCATTGAATATTAGGCCTTAAAAATGTGGCATTTAAAAGAATATTTGCCAAGGCAAAAAATAATTTAAATATGTTCAAAAGAAAAAGAAAAATTATTAGGAGTTTGGTTGGATGTACTAACGATTTTGCATAATGACTATGTATCCTAGTTATGCTTTTATTTCCATGACTATATTGGTTTGTAGAATCATCGAAATTCTAGACTTGTGTGCATTGTGTATGTTTATTCATTGAGTTCAATTTATATTGTCACATGAGGCTATATCTAAATGTGATAAAGTTTTGCAATCAAACGAGAACTCCGTGAACATGTTTTAAGTGATTGGGTTAAAATTTAATTGTTACTAGTTCACACCCCTACACTTTCGTTTACCACATGTATTTGGACACATTTTTGACATACGAGTGTGAAAAGCTTAATGTATTTTATGTCATGTGTGGTGTTTATACCTATGTATATGTGTGTGTGCATTAGTAATATTCATTATGTATACATATATACGGTATATTTTTTTATTTTTGAGTCTTTGCCTTGCTTACTAGTCCATATATGCTTTGAAATCATAATTGGTACCTATATTGTTGCGAATTTTGGTTGATATCCCGTGCTTATGTGTACTACATTTTAGTTTGTATCTTTTTTTGGTATTTATTTTCCTTGATTAGGGATTAGTTGTGCGTTATTTTTTTCCCATATGATTAATTGTTCTTATCACCTTAGTCCCCATTGCATGTTTAATTTATTTTTCCTTAATTCATACCCCTTGTGTAGATTTAAGGGGGAGAAATGGTATTTGCATTAAATTGTGGGAGAAATAAGGTATTTATTTATTCTTTAACCTTTGTCTATTCCTAAACAAAATGGGTGAGAAATGGTATCTAAACCTTTAGTTTAGGAGATCTAACTTAGGGGAAGAGTGCTATCCTTCTAGGGAGATTATTGTAAGATAAAAGGGGAGAATTTAATTTATGCACTTTATTTTTTGATACTCCTTATGCGTTTAATGGTTTGCTTAAGTGTGCGGAAAATTTCTTCTAGCGGCAAAGCGGTTCATCCATGGGTCGATTTTTTTTTTTTTTTTTTTTTCAAGAGGGACTGAGCCCCCTAAATATTATTAATCAGAGGAGAAAAAGCCTCTCCCAGATGGCAACTGAGCAAACTTAGATACAAGAAAGAAACTGGAAACTTAAAAAAGCAATAAAAAAAGTCCCATTACAAGGGAAAAGGAAAATTATTTGAAAGAAGATCTAATGTAGCAACATCCCATCTTGTCCATCTTATAAGCTCCTTGAGATATCTTAGGAAGTTCCGAGAAATTGTTGAAGATTGAAGATGAATGAATATTAACCCCATAATTAGCAAGACTATCTGCAACCATATTTGATTCCCTGAAGCAGTGAACTAAAGAACTTTTGGTATTGATGAGATTCTCTTTGATTTCTTCCACACATTTAATAAGCTTCCAAGGCGGTTTCCAATTTCGATTAATCAGATTCACCACATAAGAAGAATCAGATTCAATCACCACTTCCTCAAGATTGTGTTCCAAGCAAAGATTTGATCCCAACCAAAGACTTTTGATTTCCACAAATGAATTAGAAGCATATCCCTCATTTTGAGCATAGGCAAAGATGATGTCTCCTTTGTGATTTCTTAGAATGCCACCAATACCACTTCTTCCAGGATTACCTTTAGATGCCCCATCCACATTTAATTTGAATTTATGAGGGGACGGGTAGTTCCATTTGACAGGGATAGACACTTTAATATATTGTTTGATGTTGAGATAGAAAGTAGATTGAATCCCAATATCAAAGCAAGATACTCTATGTCTAAATACAATCCCTTTGCAAATACTAGAAATCAATTGAATGGTCTGAGAAATAAGAGCTTTACCATCAAAAGAAGAATTATCAAAAAGAACTTTATTTCTGCATTTCCATATCTCCCAGCACACAATAATGGGGATGCATTTACCAAGAAATTTGGAATAATCCTTTGGGCCACTTTTGATCCACCAACTTAAGAGCATAGAGGAAATACTGATTGAGCTCATATCAATTCCCATAAGATTAGAGAAGAACTTCCAAACTGGAGTGATACTTGGGCAGTGAAGGAATAAATGGTCAACTGTCTCACCATCTTTCTTACAAAGGTTGCATCTTGAACATAATTTTATACCAATGCCTTGAATGATATCATCTAAAGGGATGCTTTTATTGATAATTTTCCACATATTAATAGAGCATTTTTTAGGAATATTATTATCCCAAATAATGCTATAGACAGTGGAAGAAGGATGATTATCAAGACAAGAGGCATAGGCAGAAGAGAATGAAAATTCACCTGAAGATTCAGAAGTCCATATCCATTTCCCATCAATACATTGCATTTGAAGAAGGCAATTATCTTTCACCCTCAATAAGCTTTTCCAGGTATGAGAACCATTAGAATAACTAGCTTCATGTCTCATATATTTATTAGACATGTACATGGCCCAGAGAGACTTTTCAGTATTCAACTTCCAAAACAATTTCATGAAAGAAGCTTTAGATATATAATTGAAATTGGGCAGGTCAAGGCCACCCGCAGAATTGCTTTTACACATAGCCTCCCAATTCTTCCATTGGTGCTTCCAACCAAGATCTACAGAACCTCCCCAGAAGAATTTATTGAGGATAGCATGGACTTTAAGAATAACAGCTTTAGGAGGAGATAAAGAAGACAGAAGATAAGAAGGGATAGAAGACAAAACATGCTTGAGAAGAATAAGTCTACCACCACTTGAAAGGAATTTAGATTGCCATCCAGCTATTTTCGACCTCAAAGAAATAATAAGACTGTCATAAAATTTGATTTTGTTTCTACCTTTAAATAAAGGGCACCCCAAGTACTTAAGGGGCAGCTCCTTGAGGTTAAGGCCAGAGATAGAAGCAATTTTTGACTTCAATTGAGGTTTACTTTTAGAATCCAGAGTAAATGAGCTTTTGGTTGTATTCACTTTTTGACCAGATAAATAGCAATACTGCTGGATGTAGTCACCTATTTTCTTGAGAGATCTTTTGTCACCTCTGCAAAAAACAATAAGATCATCTGCAAAAGCAAGGTGAGATACCAACGGAGAAGATTTATTTATTTTTTTTTGGGCAAAACCATGGGTCGATTCATCGCGTCTATATTTATTTATTTTTGGGGTGGGATGTTGTGTCTAGACGAGCTTGACGGCCTTTTAGGATTTTTGGTTGAATTTTGTCCCAGAATAGCCAAAGGAGAAGATTTGTAAGGTCAAAAATTTCCAATTGAGTCTTATGTAGTGTTGGCTCAATTGCGGACAAAACCGTTTGACTCATAGGATATAAGGTTTCCCTATCAAGCCAATGACGTGTTTGAGGAGTTGAAGACGTAGCGGCCCAGAATTTAAAAGCTTCATCATTGTCGATTTTCGTGCCAAGTTTCGCGTCATCAACATGAGGATTCTAATATCTTTTAAAGGTATGAATGCATTAATATATATATATATAGGAACCTGGAAATTTAATTTGGGTGTTAGTATTTTTTCGGTTAAATTTTTGTTGAACTCATAGTTCTAAAGATTTTGTTCTTGGACACCTTTTCGTAGAAAAATCATATCAAATCCTAAAAAAATAAAAAAAATACGAAACTGACGGTCACGCGTTCATATAGAAATTCTCTAGAACCATGGCCTGATATCTCGTTAGAAAGGTCATTCGAACGAGATTTCAGATTTTTTTTCTGAATTTTCATTCAAAATGTCGTTCGAACGAAACTTCAAACGAAATTTCAGTTTCGTCAGTTTTTCGCCAGTTTAGTTTTTCAACCACTCGTTTACCCACTTTGTTTTCCCATATTTTAAGAAGTGTGGGAACAAGTTTTTCCTAAGAGATTTTCCATCTCTACAGAGTCTTTGAGAGCCTAATTCTTCTAAGAAAAAGTTCTTTCGATTTTTGTTAAAAATGCTTAATCTTTAGAACAAAACCAAGTGTTTTACACCCAAAATATTTGTTTAGTTTCTATCCAAGTTCTATATATATATATATATATATATATATATATATATATATATATATATATATATATATATATATATATCTTTGTTTGGAGATAGTTTGGCACCTGTTTTATTCTCAATCATTTAAAGGAGATTGCTTGAGTTTTTTCACTACCCTCAAAAGGAAGATTATTTTGTTGTGGTGTTCTCACATGGTGAAAGGCACCATGCGTGGTTGACGGTGGGTTGTGCCTCCATTGGTGGACTCTAAGATTTCGGTGGACTCCGGTATTATTTGCTAGACGTAGGTATTTATAAGAAGAAATGTCGGGGCTTGAAGGGATTCAAGTCGAGTGTAGTAAATCTTTTGTCTTGTAACTGTAAAACCATATCTAGTTAATTTGTTAGGCCAGGGTCGTCCGAGATTTTTCCCATTTGGGTTTTTCTCGTACATCGCCATGTAGTGAAATTGTTTATTTTATCTTATTGAACTCACCTAGAAAGCATGCTTAGGTTTAATCAAGATAATATTCGGTTTAAGTCACATATTGTTTATTTTGGTTCTAATTAAGTTTGGGTAATTATTTAATTAATTTAATTCAAGTGAAAATTAATTTATCTTGATAAAATACAAGTTTAACTTGAATTGGATTAATGTTTGTTTAAGTTGAAATTAAAATGTTGGTGTAGTTTAATTTCACTTTTATGTTTAATTTAATTTTTCATATTTTGATTGTTCTTTGAAAGTAAAGAAAATTAAATATTATTTGAAAAATTAAAATTTGGTATATCATTGAACCATCTCATTATTTAAAGTTCAAATTTGGGGGCTTCCGCGCTTACAGATGTGCCTGAATTAAACAATGCCTTTACCCAAGTGCTGAATAATATAGTCATACCCTCCATAATCGATGGATCGCTGGAAGGAGTTGTAAACTGGGACGTAGCATAGGCACGTCCGAAGTTGAACCTAGTACTCTGGCCACTACGCACCTAACCTTGCCCATGACTACTTTTACCCTGACTAGGAGGTGAATCGTCCACACTGTGCCTCGCTGACTGATGATAATCAAAATGGAAATTATTGTGGCTAGGTGGGGCCCATGTAACTGGAACTACGACTAGGCATAAAGTTGAACGTTTATTGGATTCCCTGTTAATTCCCAGAAGACCGCTGGGTACACTCTATCTTAAGATGGACTAGAACCCCACACGCATAACATGTCCTCTCGATAAGGGCTATAGGTTGTTGGTCGTTAGTACACTGAGAAGACGATAAACCAATACCCATAGCAACTTTGAGCTTCGCAAAGAAGCCCCTGGCACTGCTCCTGAACTTCTTGTTATTACTACCATGAGACCGACTCGTCTCCCGCTTTTTATGTCGAATAGCCCTATTATCTTCTGCCTTAAGCTCAAGCCTGATGGCTTTGTTAACTGCAACTAAGGTTCTAAAAGGCGCGAGGCGTGGTCGAGGCGTAGAGGTCAAGCCTCAAGCCTTAGGAGCTTAGGCGCGCCTAGGCGGAGCCTAGGCGTAAAAAGGCGTTTTTCCTTTTTTAATTATTTTAATTATTCTAAGGCTAGTAATATAATAAAATAATACATACCTTGAATTTTGAAAATATATTCATATGTTTGGTAGCCATCTTTCTCATATTCATGCTCCATAACCAATATTTGTTAACTAATCCTTCGTTTTTTTTTTAAAAAGTGTGCCTTAAGCCTTTTACCAAGAATAAGGCGTAATAAGGCGTGGGCGATGCGTTTCTCCCAAGCCTCAAGCCTAGGCGGGCCTAGGCGGAGCCTAGGCGGGCCTTTTAGAACACTCTGCAACCCTGAAGTTTTTCATATCCAAACTATCCATAATTTGTCGAATACTATGGTTGAAGCCATTAATAAATAGCCTTGTCTTCTCAGCTTCATCCTTCTTCACTGCATCCATATACTTGGACAGACTCTTAAACTTGACCTGATACTCGTTGATAGACATCTTTACCTGGATCAAATAAAAGAACTCATCCTTCTTGGCATCTTTGAATGCCTGGGGGAAGTACCGCTCTAGAAATGAAACATTAAACCCTTACCAGTCCACGACCTCCGTCACGCTAACTGAGTATACACTCGACTAGTGCTGAGCTTGCTCGGTAAGCTGAAAGGTCGTTATCTTGAGTTTGTGCCCAGCTATCATATCAAGGACCCTGGTGACCTCATCTACCCACTCCTCTGCAGCCTCGGGGTCGCTGCCTCGTTGAAGCTCTGTGGGTTCAGCCTCCTAAACTCCATCAAGATAGAGGTTGAAGTCGTGCTTTCAACCGTCCCACTACAGTTGTCTCTCTCCTGCTGAGAGAGGAAGTCGACAAGCTGACGCACGACCTATTCCATGAGCCTGAGCTTGCTATTCCCAGATCCATTAGCACCATCGCGGTGACGATAACGAAAATGAAAGCGGAAACTATAACAGAACGTGTAAGGAAACGTACTAAGAAAGTGTAAAACATTCCGTCACAAATGAGTATCCTAATGCTTTGATATCATTTGTAACGCCCCAGTCCGAATTTAGGCTACGGTTAGGTCAACCCGCACCGCAGTTAGGTGTTAAGGGTGGAGGGGGAAAATCCAATCTTATTATTTTGGAAAAGACTGCAATTTGCACACTTTTATAAGTAATAGAAGGTAATTAATAGGTTTTAATTTAAGAAAAAGGTTTTCACTTTAAGTAATTTAATTAATTAGAAAGATTTAATTTAAAAAATTCCATTAAATCCAACAATGCTAATAATAAGGAAATAAACCATACAACTCCTATATTATTACAATAAATGGACCAAGCCCGTATAAAAAGATGTTCAAAGTGCCACAAATTTAAAAGTCCCCAAACATGATTTTTTAAATGTCATGGTAGGGTTATAGTGACGGTTCATACCCTCTAGAACCTTACCAACGTCCTTGCCAACATCCCTACCGGAGGTACTTAGGGGGTGGGGGGTTTTAACATAAAAAATAGGAATGAGAAAAGCGCTTAGTAGGGTGGGAAATACTAAGAAATACATTTTCATACGAAAATAGTATATATATAACATTTATTTTAGCAATTCTAAAAATGTTATCATTTTATGATCATAAATGCAACTACCATGCAATGTGACCTGAGCTATGTGCTCATACTCACACTTAATGAATTTACGCCAATTTTCCACATAATTAGAGACAATTTAACCATTTGTATTCACTAGTCTCCATTTCTATTTCCAATAGGTTGTCATTCTTATATTTTTTAAGCACAACCATATTCATTTACATTGCCATCATTCCGTTATTAACATTATCTCATTCTCGGAATTTACCAAATAATCGCGTACTTTAACGGGCTCCACACCGCCGGCGACGCCACCATATGCTCTAACCAGTGATTTCGTGTCTTTCACCCTAGGGCTCTGGGCCCTTCTTAATTCTTTTCTGATTGCATCCGAGTCTATATTAATGTGTTTTAATATTTTATCAAATGTCCACATTATTTCACCATTCTTGTCATTCTTACGATTCATAATTACGTTTTACACCATTTTCATGCCACTTTATTTATTAATTTGTGTTTTTCAAAAATGACCGATAAGGTCAAATAATAAAATTCAACCACTGGGTCCCTCAATTTTATCAAAATTACCATTTTTGCCAGTATTGTGTGAAAAACACATTTGTATCATTATAACATCATAAATTGTCATTTTATGTTCAAAACAACATGTTTCATCATTTTACTTCAAGAAAGTCCCATTTTCTTTATATTTCTTAACAAGAAATACACTTCATATTTTGAAGACCATTTTTACCAAAATGTCCATTTAAGCCTTATAATCACATGTTGTCTTAAACACCATTTTTCCTCATTTTATCAATACTTTACAACATATTTAGGGGCTAAAATTATTAACTTTCTTATTTCACTTAAAAGCTCATTCTAATCTTCATTTATCATGTTTAAATATCATCTACTAACACACTACAAGATTCCACACATGTGAGGATGGATTTCAACCTAGAAATCCCATAAAAATGAGTCTAAACACGATATTTACATGAAATCATATTTTTTGTGCATACTCATCATTTTTCAATATTAAAATGATACTTGTTATTCAAAAATCCTTTCAAGTTTAGTTTCCATTAAAACTTGCATTTTTCATAAGAAAACTTTAAATAAACATACTAGAAAATGATTTGGAAGATTATCTACAGTCTAGCATGAATCCTAATTATGTAGCTTAGGTTTCAAACTCAAAGCATGGTGAGAAAAACCCTATCTTAGATTTGAAAAGGATAACTAATAAGGTTGACTTGAAAGCTCCTAAAATTCCAAGAAATACACCAAAAAGGTCCGAGCAGCTCCATAGCTCTAAGAATGCCCCAACTCTTCTTGAAAACTCCAAAAATAACTCTCTAACCCAACTTCTTCCTTGGATAAGATTTGAAATGGGTATTACAAGCTTAGAAATGAGTTAAATATTGCTAAGAGTGAAGGTTTGGAGCTTGGTAATGGTGTAAGGGGGCTAGAAATGGAGGGAGAAGACTTGGAAGTGTAGAGAAACGATGTAAAAATCTGATGGAATGAAGAGAAAATGGGATTTCTCCCCCTCTCACTTCTATTTAAACCCAAGAGCCCTTAATACCTTTAACTCTAGTCCGCTAAATCCTTGACCCATATTTGATCTACTTAATTAGGAGCTTGACAGATCAACTCATCCAAGGGTCCTCATGGTGACAGCACAAAAATTCTACATATTTTTTGAATTTTTACAATCTCGTTCGAACGAGACTAGACCTCGTTCAAACAACATCGAATCTCATTCGAACGGGGATTCTAACGAGGCTTAAAATGCAAATAGGTATTTCTCGTTCGAAGGACGTTTGAACATTCGTTCGAACGATATCCCTTTCTCGTTCGAATGACCTAGATTTTCGTTTGAACAACTCCAAAACTTTTTGTATATAAATTTATGGCCATTCAATTCCAATTTAATTATATAAGGGCCACAAGAATAATTCAAAATAAACAACTGCCAATTATATTAAGACCATGCCTAATAGGCGTGCAAATTACAGGAAAAGGAGATACATTCTCGGGCATGGTCATCACATGTTGGATAATTTCAAGTCACCCTTCGAATTTGACATTCTTATTAAAATCTTTATTTTGTAATTTAAATTTCAGTTAGAGATGCTCGATCTTGCGTTGTTACAAAGTCTAGATTTAATTTTATATTCTCTGTATAGTTATTCAAGTTGTATTACAATGATAATTAAGGGTTGGGAAGAATGGTCAATGTAACCATGGGTGCACTAAGAACCATATTAGATGATCTTTTGGTTTATTGATAATCATGTGATTTTATTCATGATTTTCGTTTTTGTATGTGCTCATGGAGTTTAAAATCCATTAGTTGGAAATATTTAGGATTTATTCTTTAGTTAGTTTTTATCATTGAGTGAAAATATGATCTCATATGGTGGAAAATTATTTGGTTGATGTGACTATTAATATTTGTAGTTTCGTTGGTTTACAAACAACTAAAATTTTAATAATTGAATACTTATTTTTACAAAGTTAATTTTAGTGCGCTTTTTCTTTCTTATGACTTATTGTGCTTTTTTTAGTATGTATTACATTATAGTTTCAGTTTTTAAAACATGAAATTTAGAAGAATAGATGGTTCTCCCAAGTTAAGATTATTTAATTTTGCATTTTCTATTTGTCGCTTGGTATTGATGGTTGGCATAATTATTTGTGAATTCAATTTTGAATTTTGACACAAATTTATATATGTTTTGGTAGTTTTATCTACTAACTTTTAAGAAAAAGGAATCTAAGAATAAAAATACTATTGATGAAAATGGTTACACATAATTTCATTGATGCTAAAAAAGACATTGAATGAGAAAAAAGGTAACGCTGGATTAGAACTAATGGGAGAAAGCTCCTTGAAAAGGCTATGATCCTGAACGTACATAAAATTAAACATAATTTACTATCAAAATATATATGTAATGAAAATATTCGTTCATAAACTTTTAGCAAACATCTTATTTTATTACTAATATTATTTTGGAGGTTTATGCTTATCCTTTTTCAAACGTTTGTTTATTTTAGATATACAAATATAGATTGATATTAGTTGATCAAATGTTTTACCTCTTGAAATAATATGTGTAGAGTGTCGTGTGCGATACTGATTTAAATAAATGCGCAAATTCCAATCACAACTTATTTAATTAGAGTCAATTTTTAAACCAAGTTAACTCAGCCCCTAAACATACAACTACATGTGTGCGTGTATCAAACCATCAGAAACATAAATATGTTAACTCACACATTTCAGGATAAATCCCCTCATGGCAAAATCTTTTATTTCACTATAATTTGTAAATCACAATTTACACAGATTACAATGAAATCTGCAATAATTTTACCTCAGCAAACCTACATAGACGCGCAGTCTAGAGTCAGCAATGGATTCCACGCAGCGAACCCACATGAACCGCAGTCCAATCTTCAGCAAAGATCCACACGCAGCAAACCTCAATGACCTCAGTCTTCAGGTGTAGAGATGCACTCCACAAAAGATGAACAATAGCAAAGTATGTTCTTGGGTTTGAAAACAATTCACATAAACATTGGGATTTTTGTAAATTGAAAAACAAAAAAGGTTTAAGAACCTAAAAGTGAGAAGACGTATGTTTTTGCAGTAGCAGTTTCATAATAGTTTAAAATCGCAGGTCTTCTTTAGAAAAATGAAGTTACTTAACACACTTAAATAGAAAAATTAAGGCGACAGATCGCTCGAACGAAATTGAATCTCGCTCGAACAGTGACAGGTGTCGCTCGAACGAACTTCACATGAGATGGCCTGTCGTTGGAACGACATAGGCTGTCGCTCGGACGAGACTTTTAAAAAATATTTTTATTTTTATTTTTCCAGTAAATGCAGCGCCTTAAAACTTCGAAAAAATAATTTTGACAAAAAACTTATAAACTCCGCTCCACCACTTAGAAATTTTTTGATGAAAATTATCCTAATATTCTAAGTGAAATGCTAGGGAATAAAAACATGACCTTTACCAAATTCATCTCACGGAGGTTGGATTGTTGAAGAAACTTGATATTCGGATCCGACTTGTTGCATATGTGATCTTGAACTTTCTTCTACGGTTGTAGCGGTATATGACATATTAATTGATAACGAACATTTATAAACTTATGTCCTTACAATATGCATGAAGAATGCATACTACAATGAAACACTCGTGAATAGCTTCTCGGTCTCATCGATCATCCTTCATGTATTGTGTCGATCAACGATTTATCTGATATACCTTGAGAGGCTGCAATCAGGGAGACAACATCACACATTTGCTTTTTTAAATTTTCATATTGGATTTCTATATCTAATCGACAAGAAATAAAGATTTGGTGTCTAATTTCGGGCCAACCTCTAGACATTAGTTTACCTACTATATTAAACTTATGTTTCACCCAGTGGCGATGTGAATTTAAATGTTTGTTTTTATAGTTTTGCACTGAGACGTGAGTGCGGTTGATTTGTTTTCCAGTTGAATATTAGATATATAAATTTTATTCGTTTCTATCGGTGGAAGGGAAAAAATTGGTGAATTATACGAAACCTTTGTTTTATAAATGGCATATAGTAACATATTGATTTTGAGGTATATACAAATGAGACTCATTAGAAATTTTCTAAACAACCCAACACAAAGAAAAGAAAAAGGCATCTCAATTATAGTGATAACACAATAGTGAACCATACGTAAGAGAGTAGTTCTCTTAAGCTAATGTGTTTAGAGATAAATAGAGGCGTAACATGTATTAATAGTAATAACACAATAGTGAAGTTGCACTTAATTACAAAGGATGAATTTAAGTGTATATAGATCTCAAGACCATGTAATAAATACAATTGTTTATTGTGTTAAATGAACCTCTGTTGGAAGGTTATTAGAGGGAGAGAGAAACAAACACTCTAAATACAAACAGGTAGGTAGGTAGACACTCAAATGTAGGTAGTATAGTGTTTGAAAATCAATATATGCTTGTGTTCTTGGAAAGAACTGGGCAAGCATATTAATGAAGGGGAGTCAAAGTTCGTGTTGCAATAAATATCTCAAAGTGGTCTTTTGGTTCAAAGATCACATGGTTTATCAAAGAATAAATGGTATAGGCTCATACTAGACCCAAGGAACCTGAGGTGCATTAAATGTTGGGTCAGACTACCACACCTAACATATCATTAGCATCAAACGCTGAGTGAAATCTCGAGTGACCAGTTGCTATGTCAGGTAGTGCCACAGTGTATCAGCGCCATGGCAACCAACTATTCACCAAACCATCAATATTTGAGGTAAGTTTTATTTGTCATGTATTAAGTATAGTATGACTTCACCCGGGTCTTTTATGGAAAGATACTATTTTTGGCGCCAAAACTCTATGGCATAGTAAGCTTGGTAGCTCAATGTTTATCGAATGTGCTCAATCGGGCAAAGTTAGGTGTGTTACCTGGTGTATCTAAAATGGCTAAATCATGCTTTAATGATGTCTCTGTCATCCAAACCAGTTCCATCAGAGGTTTTGAAGTGAGGTTGCTCAATAGAGCATGAAAGCTCTCTCAGGTCCTACCTGACCTGGTCCATCATTAGTACCGAGTAATCTCGTCTCAATTATAACATAACTCATGAAATAGAGGGACAAAATACATAGTTCCTCAATTAGCTTCTTCTGGAAGTCTTTTTTAATCTTCGATTAAACTCCACTTTGCCTTGATCTTGAATCAGATTTGTTAACTCCTAACACTCCTTTGTGATGTCACTAATATTTGATGAATCTTTCTTTACTTTCTTAATGTGGAGGTTGATCTCTAAGCAAAGAAGGTTTATCTATATGCTCCTCCTAGATCCTAAAATATTTAAAACCCACAAAAAAAAAAAAAACTTTTTTTACCATTTAAAAAAATATTCTTCACCATACGGAACTATTTTTAGTGTCATAGGTAAGAGGGGCTGTGTGTTTGTGTGTGTGTGTATATATATATATATATAGCCATTTTTTAAAAATAGTAAAAAAAAATGGGCTGATTTTTTGGGTAGGTTTTAAACATTTCACGATACCCATTTAAAAATCATCTCAAAATGAATGGTTTTGCTATTTTAAAAAAATGGATCAAATATATGACATATATTTGATCCATTTTCTAAAATAGCAAAAAAAAATCATTTTGTGCTTTTTTTTATGAGTACCCAAAAATGTTCAACCCTCCCCCCCCCCCCCCCAAAAAAAAAAAAAAAATGACCCAATTTTTTTAAAAAAATATCCCTTTTTTGGACCTCTAAAAATTGGTCTCTCTCTCTCTCTCTCTTATATATATATATATATATATATATATATATAATAAAGGAGCATGGTTTTTGAAAATTTTGGCCAAAATATCTCCACTTTGGCATGCATGACATTTTTCTCTTTCATCCCATACATGAATGTCATGCTAAAAGTTATTTTTTTTCTTTTTTCTTTTTTTTTGTGTTATATATACCATTATATACTATATATATTGGATGGGCAACCTTAATGCCTAATAGATATGCTACTAGACTAGAAAAAAAATATTGGCGAGTGAAAAAATTTGGAAACTCTTAAAAAATTAGTAGGTACATAGTTTCAACATATACGATCAATTTAACACAAATATTTATGTATAACCCTTACTCTTTTTCCGATTTAAGGACATGTATCGTCTAATTTATTTTGTGATTGGAACTTTATATAGTTAACATATGTTTAAAAAAGATTGCCTGTAAAGCAAGATAATGGAGTGTTTGTAGTTGTTCTCCAAGTCTTATTGTTTCGAGTTGTACATGTTCTCATGAGGTATTTTAATTATAATAAGTAGGGTTAATAAGGCCCCGTTTGGTTCTCTATTCAGAAAACTCGATTTAAACGCTATTTTTAAATACAATTTTAAAATTCATTTTTTGTGTTTATAATTATTGGTATGCATTTGGTAAACTTGTTTTTAAATACAGTTTTTTGAAAATTTGACAAAATTGGCAAACATGTATATTTATATCATACATGTGTGTGTGTGTGTGTGTGTGTGTGCACGTGTATATAAACATACATAAAATTTTCATACATACATGATACATGAATGTATACATACATACATACATTTATACATATGCCATAAATTATATACATGTACATTTAATATCATGTATTTTTAGGTATATTTAATGAGGTATGTTGGGGAGTTTAACTATATATATATATATATAAACATACATAAAACTTTTATACATACATACATACATACATACATACATACATACATACATGATAAAGTATATACACGTGCATTTAATATCATATATTTTTATGCACACACACACACACACACACACACACACACACACATATATATATATATATATATATATATATATATATATATATATATATATATATATATATATATATATATATATAATGACATTGCATGTATAATTCACTATAAAATTATATACATACATAAATTGATAATATTTTTTAATACATATGTATTATATGTATATTTTATATTATTCCATACATTAATAATATATGTATAAAACTATATATAAGTATCATGTATCTATTGATAATATTATTTAACTTTATAATATTCCATACGTAATTTTGTGTACATGTACATATATGTTTTTTTATTTATAAGAATTACACATATTAATGTATTATGTATGTATATTATATATTAAGGTATAACTGCTTTAAAATATTATGAATGAATAATTCTGAGTAGAAAAATAAAAAATAGAAGTTATAAAACACCCAAAACCTATTTTATGAAAAACTAGATTATAACATAGAAATATTATAATTTTGTGTTTAAAAATAGGTTGCCAAACGAAGATTTTTATCAGAATTGTATTTAAACACATAAAACAGAATTATAGTTGCAAACCAAATAGGCCGTAACTGTTTAATATCTAAAAAGTATTTTTTTACTTTTCAGTCAAACATATTTTCAAAAAAAGTTTTTAGTTCCTACAGTAACATTAGCACACATATGGGAACAATAAATTGTCCACGTTCGTGTGATAATGTCACGTGAGATACTAAACATTATCCTTGAAAATATATTGAACTAAAAATGAATGAATAGTCTATTCACAATTTTTTGTTAAATGTCCCTAAAAAATTTGTATTGGAAGTAAGCTTATTTTTAAGGGTTATTTTGAATTTTTTTTACCAATTCTGCAATAGACACTCATTTTTTTAAAAATTTGCAAAAAAAATCCCAATCTTTCGACTCTACATTGAAAAAAAAAACTTAATCGACATATACTAAAAAGTGAAGAGTTAACATAATGAGAATGTATTGCAAATTTTTAAAAAAGTGAGGGTATATTTCAAAACTGGTCCAAAAAGTGGGAGAAACTTAAAGTAACCCTATTTTTAATCGAATTAGATTGCTCTTTCTAATAAAATAGGATTTCGTGCAATAAGCTTTTGATATTCAGCAACCCATGTTAAAAAAATAATCACAAAATCCAAACATTTATTTATTCATCCAGGCAAATCAGCAGCTACTCCTTCGATACGAAAATAATTATGCATCATTCGCATACCAGTGGCAGCTTCGAATAGGTCATATATCAATTCTCCTTCTCAGAGGCGGATACAGGGGGGCAAGGGGTGGCCTTGGCCCCCCCAAACTTCAAAGAATTTCAAATTTTGACCCTAAAGTTTCTAAATTTTATGGAAAAAAATTATATTTTTCTAGTTTTGGCTCCTACAAAAATAGATAAATATTGTTTGGCCCCCTCTTACTCACATTTCTGGATTCGCCACTGCTCCTTCTTGAAAAATATAATATCAGATAAAATATATCACAATTTTAAAAATTAAATTAAAAAATAAACTTTTTTTAGACAGTATTTCATTTATCTATCCAGATTCTAGTTTGAAATAGACTTATTTGCCAAAATTAAATTTTCAATAAAACCAAACTTTTGGAAACCTTTTTTTTTTTTTGTGTGTGTGTGTGTGGGGGGGGGGGGGGGGGGGGGAATTTGACTGGGCAATTAGAAAAAAAAAGTTCAAAATAATGATATTTTCAACAGGTTCAGCAGAATTTCAAATAAAGAACTTAGATAGAGAAATTAATTTTTTATTTCCAATATAATTTCGATATTTATTCAATTTTCTTAGAAAATTTGAAGATTTTGTATATGTTGTTTAAAATTGGATCAAAATTTGAAAGTCTGCGGGTATAATAGGAAGGTTGTTTTAGTTCAAATTAATACCATCGTGATTTCTTGAAGTTTAGCTTAGCAATTGGTCCCTCTCCCCTGCTTAAAATACGAAAGGTGAATCATGAAATGCAGGCTTGCAATAATTCGAAATGTTCTTCAGGTTCATTGTTTGAAATTTGAATGGAGGTATGTCTACTTTTTGGAGGGTATATCGGAAATTTTTTTTCAATTAAACAAACTCTAGAGAGATGGGGTGAATACACTTTTGCAGTGCTAAAATCAAATTTCAATCAATTATTTCTTTCCGTCATTTAAGATTTGGCCTCCATTTAATTCTCTATAGTGAATCAAACTCTTAAAAATTAACTTTCTTAAAGTTTGACACCCATTTTTAACACTCCGTCAACTCAGCGGTTAACCCACATATCTATTACCGGTTATACCGTTACTTTAATATGAGGGTCAAATCTTAAATTAAAAAAACGTTCAGAAAATTAAAAAAAAAAAAAATAAATCAAAACTAAAAATAAATAACAGAAAATAAATAAATATTAACCCCATAATTAATTTAAAAAAACATCCAGAAATTTATAAAAAAAGTCAAAAATTATTAATTAAGAAAATAAATAACAGGAAATTAAGAAAAGCCAGAAAATTTAAAAAAACAGAAAATAAAGAAAAACCAAAAATAATGAAAAAAATACAGAAAATGAATAAAAAACAGAAAATAAATATTAACCCCAGAATTAATTTAAATTTTTGGGTGTTTTTAAAATTAATTCTGGGGTAAATATTTATTTTCTGTTTTTTATTCATTTTCTGTATTTTTTTCATTATTTTTTGTTTTTATTTATTTTCTGGCATTTTTTTAATTTTCTGTTATTTATTTTCTTAATTAAAAATAATTTGACTTTTTAATAAATTTCTGGGTTTTTTTTAAATTAATTCTGGGGTTAACATTTATTTTATGTTTTTTTTAAAATTTTCTGGCATTTTTTTTTTCTGTTATTTATTTTCTTAATTAATAAATTTTGACTTTTTAATAAATTTCTGGGTTTTTTAAGATTAATTCTGGGGTTAATATTTATTTATTTTCTGTTATTTTTTTATTTTCTGTTATTTTTAATTTTTTGAGCCTTTTTTTAATTTAAGGTTTGACCGCCATATTAAAATAAGGGTATGATCGGGAATAAATACGTGGGTTAACATTTGAATGGACAGAATATTAAAATTGGAGGTCAAACCTTGAGAAAGTCAATTTTCTAAAGTTTAATTCATTATATAGAATTAAATAGGGATCAAACCTTAAGTGAACTTATTTTTTTTGTTACTGTTATTGCTGCAATCAAGTATTGGTTTGATAACTTTTGTTTTGAAATATCAAAGTAATATACTTAGTACAAAGTTTTAATTATATCTTAAAACTCAAACTTTTTATAAGTAAATCTATGAATTCAAATTTTGTAAAGAACACAATAATTCAAAGTAATGAACACTGAAGGTAATGAAACCGCAGTAATCATACATACATCAACCATATAAATAATGAAAAAAGCCCATGAACTGTCAGAAAAATTATGTTCATCAAAATTTAAAATTAAACGGGAGGAAAAACTTGTTGTGTTCTAGGGCACGAGCATATAGCGAGATTCTGTTGCCAGAACTTGTGATGGAATCATATGGTTTCAAACAAAGTGATCTCTCCATAACGGCAATACTTCTTATTTAATTGTTGTTATTATTTTATTAGTACATAATTTTACCCAATTAGACATTGGGTATTTTTTTATTTTTTTGTAACACTGAGACTATTCCTTTCGGGTACCTCTTTTTATTACTCTCGACATAAAAGTGTTGTATCTTGTTTTATTTTTTTATGTTTTAACGGGATCTATATAAATAAAGACAAAATAAGATATAACACTTTAAAATTAAAAAGTAACAAAAAAAAATAATCCTAATATTATTATTATTTTTTTTTCCTACATATCGAGACTTTAACCACGAAAATTAAAGGACTATCAACTTGACTTTTACAACACTGATAATTTCCTTCCTCTTGAATTCAAATGTCCAACATTCAATCATAAACGTTGACCGAGTTTACAAAAATAAATACTCTCTTTTCTTTCTCCCTCACGTCTAATCCCCTCCATTTTCTCGCTAAATAATCATTCTCCCTTCTCACTGTCAAGGCCGAAGCCAACCATGTTTAATTATCATACGGTCCGTCAATGTATATAATTTAGTCCTTTTCTTAACAAAATACAATGAACCATTTAGGAATAATATTTAGTTTATGACGTACCTCCTAATAACTTATCAACGGTTCATGTTGAGTCCTGTTTGTGTCGCGTAATATTAGGTTCCTATCAAAATCCCATAAACTCATACACAATCGGTTAATAAATAGATTTCAAAAAATAAATTCAAATCCGAACCATTAGTACTAACGGGTCACACGACTCAAACCGTTAATATTCATGAAGTACCTAAAACTCTCCATCAAAACATAATAACATTAATTCTTATATCCTAAACTTCAAATGTTAATAATAATAGGATTCAAACAACAAAATGTTTCTTACCCAAATTTACAAATATAACAAATATCATAAAATGTATTAAACACAATTCATAAGCAAAGAGTTAGGGTAGGGTTAACGGATTTTAATGGGTACAAACGGGTCTTATCGATTGTATCAAAATTACCACACCCGAACCGTTCTCTTAATGGATCTATCGTGTTAACTAGATATTGACCCAAATCGAATAAGCCTAAACTTATTAAATTATAATTTCATGTTGTGTCGTATCTTGTTATTGTGTCGTATTGCATTTTGATATGTTTACATGATACATACAATAATAATAACACCCAAATTATAATTAATTTTTGTACTGTAAAATTATAATTACATTTGTTGACTTAATTAGTTTTAACATGTCTAATTATATATATATTGGGAAAGGATCAAGTGAGGTCCCAGTTTGAGGACCCTGAATGATGACCTTTTTTTTAAATAGTAAAAAAATATTTTTGGATTGATTTTTTTTTTATGATTTTTAAACATTTCAATAGGATCATAAAAAATAATCAGCTCAAAATAAATTTTTTTGCTATTTTAAAAAATCGGTCAAACTTTGTCATTGTTAAAAACTAACAAAGTTTGACCGATTTTTTTAAAATAGTAAAAAAAATTATTTTGAGCTGATTTTTATATATGCCTCTATTGAAATATTTAAAAACTATATAAAAAAAATTAGCTCAAAAATATTTTTTTTACTATTTTATCAAAATTGGTCCGCGTCAGCGGTATGCAAACAGAGGTACTCTCTCTCTCTCTCTCTCTCTATATATATATATATATATATTCCTCCTTAATTTATATTATTTGTTTCACATTGGTCACCACATATACTCGCATGCATATACATTAAATAGACCCACATGTAAGGTCGTCTTTAAGCGTTTGGGTTATCAAACAAAATACAATTTAATCATCCGGCCAACATAAAATTGAGTCTGTTTCAAACCCATTCTCTGTCACACCCCGCCTAATTCTGGCGTCGGCCGCCACCAAAACTAAGCCGAGCGTAAACTAAATAAATATCATTCTTAGCATGAGACACATATGAGACATAAATAAATCAGTCCATAAGATAAATAATTGGTCAAATGATCACAAATAACTAAGCAATAAAAGATCCATCACATGCTAACTCCAAAAATCCAATCTCCAATTGTTGATGTAAAAAACTAGATCGCTCTAATTATTCAATCACAGATAAATAAGTAAGACAGAGATTTTTAAAGTGGTTCGGCTAGGAATAAAGCCTACGTCCACTGTTATGTTATTGCTGAGTGTTTGTGGAATTCTTGATTACAAGTTCTCTCAAGAAATTCCGGTCCCTTTGAATGAGGGAGATACAATGTATTTATAGCCTTGAGGCTGTACATGAAAGGTCCAATACATTAAATGATTTACATATGAAAGGGTAATACATTTAATGCAACGTGTGCGTCAAGAATACAATGGATAGTTGAACAGTTGTCCGTCTGATAATTAATGATACGGCCGAGATGCAGTTCGGACCGCCTTAGTTGCTTGTTGATCAAGAGTTCCTCGGAGTAGTTAGAGTACCTCGGTGCGTTGGAGTTCCTCGGTGTGATAGAGTTCCTCGGTGTATTCTTGTTGCTCGGAAAGAAACATGGCTGGTCGGGAAATTATCTTCCTCGCTGCTATTGTGCCACGTATATTGACACGTGTCTTCGTGTTATTCGTCCATATCAGCATATTAATTTTGGTATCAACAGAAGCCCCCAATGTTTCATATTTCGAACTTTGAGGAGTATGAAACATTCTTTCTCGGTATATGGCAATATTAAATGTCCTTCCTGGGTTTCAGGAACACTGTATTCAAATTTCCTTCTTATTTCGCAGTTTCCGCCTTTTTTTTTATAAACGCTTCGATCTTCGTGCAATTTTTGTCCTTTTAGCCGCCGGAAGTTTAGTAATTTCTTTTTGGTAATCATTTCTTTCGCCGCTTCCCAATGCAAAGTATTTAAACTTCTTTGGTAACCATACCGTCGTCTACGTTTTTCATTCTCTGCATTCAAGCTTTCTCTTCTCTTCTTCTCTTGTGCGTTCATCTTTGTTTCCGTTCGTTGTCAACACATCTCCTTTCTTTCTGTAAGATCTTCTTTCTTTCTTCTGTATCTCTTTTATTCAATATGGTTTATATTGTGGAATCTGTTGAGAAATTCCGTTCTGATTTTTCCATTCCTTCGTGGGTAACTCTAGAGGTTCTTTCTGAGCCTTTAGATTACTTTCGATTGGCTGAGGGACATTGGTTCCCCAGTCTTTTTGTTGCTGAATGCGGTTTTTCCTTTCCACCAAACCCATTATGCCTTGAGTTTTGTCAATATTTTGATCTTGTTCCTGCAAAAATAGCCCCCAATTCATGGAGAATAATTAACGGGGTGCACAAATTAAATCTAACTCATGGGACTCGTATTGGGATCCCTGAAATTATGTTTTGTTATAAATGGGCCGTTCTAGATAATATTTATTATTTGAAAACTAGGTATTTGAATAGGGCTCTTGTAGTTAATCTCCCTGACTCAAATAGGGATTATTTTGAGCATGGGTTGGTCATAAAAAATTGGCAACATGCGCCCTTATCTGGGAATGAAGTATACAACGGTCCCAGATGTCCCCCATACGGCAATGGGATAGGTTTATTTTTCGTTTTATTTTACTTATGAAATTATGCTTTCATCCTGTTTGACAAAATGTATGACTGATATTCTATTATGTATTTGTTTGCAGTTGATAGCAAAAGAAAAACTCCAAAAGAGTCAGAAGTGAATATCAAGCATTTGAAACTTATCTGGAATTTGCATAAGACCATTGCTGACGAGCATATTAGATCTGCTTCATATTTACTACAGTATAAGAGTTACACAACCTCTTATACTGCTCGCCCTGTTGAACCAGCTTCAACACCAGAAAGTTCATCTTCAGATTCTCATATCCCCCTATCTCAGAGAATGGGCAAGAAAAGAGCTCCTCCTGCTCTATTTGGTGACATTTCTTCTGCTGTTGGAGCCCAGAAAGGCAAAATTGATGTCCCGGAGGGGACTAAAAAAGTAGATGCTGGTTCCTCCAAAATTGCCGAGAAGCCCCCAGTGGCCCCGAGCAAGAAAAATGCTCCTGCTGATGTAATTGTCATCTCTCCAACCAAGACTTCTTCCTTGGTTGATGCTGCTGATCGTCCTTTGAAGAGATTGAGGAAATCATCCTCAGTTAATCTTGCTGGGACTGCATCTTCTCTACCCGCTGGTGGTAGTAGTGTTTCAAACATCCTTCTTCCGAGTTCTTCAACAAACTCGGTTATACCCGAGGTTCTCGGGGTTGATGAAAAAATTCCTAGGGATACACTGACGTCCCTAGCTGCTCGCCATCTTTCTTCAGTAAATTTCTCATATCTTTTATCTTTCTTTCTTTTTCTTGAATGCTTGTATTTGTGTTGACTCTATTGTTTTTCTTATCTTTCAGCTGGTGAACTGCTTCAATACCATCGTGAAGAAAGATCAAGTTATTAAAGCTTCCACTTCCTCGTCCGATGTTGACGATGCTTTGTTGGGTTTAACCCAATCTGTGAAGGAATCTCACCAACAGTACATCGAGGAGAAAACTGTTTGGGAGAAAAAATTGGCTGTGGCTGAGGCTGATAAGATGAAGATGGCCGAAACCTCCAAGAATTTGGAGGAGAAAATTAAAAATTTGGAAGTTAAACATCAGGAATCTGATGATAAATTGAAGAAGGCAGAAGAAGAAATATCTACTCTGCGAGATATTAAGGTTAAGAAAGAGGAACTGGAGGTGAAGCTCTCCTCGGAGAAATCGAGGAGAAAAGTTGCAATCAAGAAACATTTCAGTGTTGGTTGGGAGAAAGGATGGGAGAGAGGGATAGCTGCAATGACGTCCCAAGTCCAATATGGGGAGTTGAAATACTTCTATGATGGTTGGGTAGCTGCTCTGCAAGAGCTAAAAGTCCAAGATGATTCTGAGCTATTCCAACGGCATCTCCCTGGTCCTCCTCCACCAATTGTGGAAGAAGAAGAAGATGAACCTGCTTCAGATGAGTCTTCCATGGCTATGGGCGATCAAGTTTCTGCCTCTCAACCCTCTGCCACCGAGGACGTTTCCTCCATGCCTCCTCCTCCCGAGAAGACTTCTACCGATCAAGCTGTAGTTATCACCGAGCAACCGAGCTCCTCGTCCCAGCCTCCCGAGGAAGTCTTGGGGGACAAGGAAAAGGTGTGAAGTTGTTCGGTAGTCTTTCTGTATTTCCTTGTAATCGAACGATGTAACTTTTTGATGATCTAATAAAATATATCTTTGCTCATCTCTGTTGTTGATAACTTGTTTTTGTTAATTGTTGTCTTTTTCTTGTCATTAGTTTGTTGCTAGAATGGAATTGATCTCTTCTCATGATACCGAGCTGATGCAGCAATGTCATCAATACTATAAGGCTGGTCATACAGATCTTAGTACATCGGAAATTGTTGATATCCTTGGTCACGGTGCTTCAGAGCAGGCTATTGAAGCTTATCAATACTTGAAAGCTTTACTCGACCGAGCAGTGGCCAACAATGTCGCTTACTATGAGTTGATTGAAGAGCTTCATGGTTCCTTAAAGGATCTTCAAAATCAACATAACGAATCAATGGCTTTGTTACATGAAGATTATGAAAATAGATACCAGCAGCTCTCTTCAGAAACAGGCCACAAGAAGATCATTGCTGGGTATGACGTCAGGGAGAGGACCCTAAAAGGTGAAATTGAAGCCTGTAGACAAATCGCTGAGATCCTGGAGCAAGAAAATAACAATTTGCAGAAGAAATTAGCTCAGTATGAATCTGCTGCTTCATCCTCTACTGCATTAATACTAGTCACTGACGAAGGTTTCTCGTTCTTAGAAGTCGAAAATGCCAAACTGAGGCAAGAGCTGGAGGACTTAAGAAGATCTGCTATTTCTGGAACTGCTCGGGGACGAGGAAGAGGTTCTCGGGGGCGAGGAAGAGTCAGCCAAAATGTTGAGGAAGCTCGCACTCAGTCTACTCTGGAAACTCAAGCATTCCAGTTGAAAGTAAAAGACCGTGCTCTGATTGAAATGTCCAATAAAAATCTGTCTCTGGAAGATCAGCTGGCATCAACGAAATCGGCCTTACATAACAAAGATCTCTTTGCCAAAAGCCTTCATGAACAATTGGATAGATTAACCTTCCAATTCCATAAACAGCCAAGAGAATTCTGGATGGCAGGATACAATGAAGCTCTCGTTCATCTGGATGCTCGCATTGAACATGCTAATAATGAAGGTTACAAGCAAGGATGGTTAAATGCATTGGGTGTATTAAAGTTGGAGCAAGGGCATTTTTTATGGGACTATCATGCTCCATCGTTATTAGACCTGCCTGTACCACCTTTCAAATTGGATATGGCATGGATTCCAGCTCGCTCCATTCCTCGCAGTCTAATTTCAAAATATCTTGGTGATTATAGCCTTCACTCCCAAGCTGAATTATCTCATCCTGAGCATCTTTTGGATACACCTTCTGTTATGAACGTCAGAATGCTCAGAGATGTTAATTTCATCAATTCTCCCCTTTGTCTAGAAGACCCTCCTGCCGGCGAGGAACCTGTTTCTAAAGCACAGGGCAAAAAACCAATAGAATAGTAATGTCCATGTAATCAATTTTGTAATTTGTAATTTATTCTAGATTAATGAAAAGATTTTCATTTTCTGTTTGCCAATTTTGTTTTATCAAGCACATTTATATTTGTACATATGTATCTATGTATCTATTAAACAGCTAACAGTATTATTGTTCAATAAGCAACTTAATAAAAGATTACAAGTATTAGTAATGTTTCTCGATCACTTAATAATAAAGTAATGAGAAAATGTTCAAACTTTTTCCAACCAACCAAGGTGGGTGAATAATGTTTGTCGACCAAATACAGCTCCGACGAGCTATACTTGGTTTGATTATAAAATTGCGTCCGACCAACTAAGATCAATAAGTTGTCCTCGCCGACCAACTACAGTTATTGGGTTTTTATCCCCGACCAACTATACTTGGTGTATTTTTTGAACATTTTGTTCTTCAAAGAACTCATTGTAACAATATTACCTCCCGACCAACATAAGTTGTAATATGAGAGTATATTTTTATCTTACCAACCGTGGTTGATCCTGCTGGTGTACACTTTTTGGCTCCTTAAAGCTTTTGGCTCCTTAGAGCATTTTTTGGCTCCGTAGAGCATATCCTCCTAACCAAAGGAGGTTGGCTACTTATAGCACTTTTTGCTCAATAGAGCTGTCCTCCTAACCAAAGGAGGTTGGCTCCTTAGAGCACTTTTGCTCCGAAGAGTTGTCCTCCTAACCAAAGGAGGTTGGCTCCTTAGAGCACTTTTGCTCCGAAGAGCTGCATTTGTTGGCTCCTTAGAGCACTTTTGCTCCGAAGAGCTGTCCTCCTAACCAAAGGAGGTTGGCTCCTTAGAGCACTTTCGTTGTATAGTGTATTACACTAGTATTCCCCGAAAAACTTTCATCAAAAGGAAAACTGGTGAAACATCTTTGTTTTATTCATAATGAGAGAAATGCTTTACATTGGACATCATTGATAATACTTGCGCAGGTGTTCAGCATTCCATGCATTTTTAAATTCTTCTCCTTCTAGAGTTGCTATTCTGTAAGTTCCTGGTCGAACAACCTCTGTAACTCGGTAAGGTCCATGCCAGTTTGCTTCTAGTTTATTCTGCTTCTGAATGACCTTCTTTAGCACATAATCCCCTTCTTTTAAATCACATTTCTTTACCCTCTTGTTGTAAAACAGAGCTGTTCGTTGTTGATAAGCTGCATTCCTAATGGCTGCCTCTTCTCTGACTTCCTCGAGCATATCTAAATCCATCATTCTCATCAAATCACTGATCGGAGAATTGAAATTTAACACCCTATGTGTTGGTAGGCCCAACTCGGCAGGTATCACAGCCTCACCTCCAAATGCTAGCATATATGGTGATTCTCCTGTTGCTGCTCGGGGAGTTGTTCGATAAGCCCACAAAACTGACTGTAGCTCATTAATCCAATTTGCTTTAGCCTCACTTAACCTCTTTTTCAACCCATTGAGTAATGTTCTGTTCGTCACTTCAGTCTGCCCATTGCTTTGGGGATGGCCTGGTGCTGAATGAAACTTCAAGACGTTTGACTGATGACAATAGGCAGCAAATTCTTCATTATCAAATTGTGTTCCATGGTCTGTGATGAAAGCGTGGGGGAGACCATATCGACAAATGATATTCTTCCATATGAACTGATACACCTTCTCGTACGTCATATCAATTAGTGGTTCAGCTTCCACCCACTTAGTAAAATAGTCTACTGCCACGACGAGATACTTGAACCTTCCTCGGGTCGTCGGCAGTGGTCCAACCAGATCAATCCCCCACATGGCAAATGGCCAAGGTGATGTTATAGGTGTCAACAATGCCTGTGGAGTTCTTCGGATGGAAGAAAAACGTTGGCACTTGTCACACTTCTTAGCATAAGCTATACAATCAGCTCTCATCGTCGGCCAATAGTATCCCTGTGTCATCACCCTTTGCAGTAGGGTCCGACCTGCTACATGAGCTCCACAAGATCCTTCATGGATTTCTTCAATCAATTCTTTGACTTCTGATGGATGCACACATCTCTGCAAACCTGCCATAATTCCTCGTCTATACAAAACACCATTAGTTAACACATACCGAGCAACTTTATACTTCAATTTCTTGGCAGCTAGTTTGTCCTCCGGTAGTACTCCTTCTTCAATGTATGCTCTGATAGGATCCATCCAAGATGGTCCTAAATCAAGGGTAATAATCTTCATCGTCAGATCTTCTTTTATGCTCCGACTTTCTAATACTTCAATTGGTATTGTTCTTCGCAGCTCGGTGCGCGTAGCTGACGCTAGTCGAGCCAATGCGTCTGCTCTGGCATTCTCCATTCTCGGTATCCTCACCAATTGAATAGCATCAAATTCTTTCAACAATTCCATCACTTTTGCATGGTACTTCACCATTAACTCTCCCTTCACTGCATATATTCCCATCATTTGATTCACAATTAACTGAGAATCACTGAAAACAATTACTTGACGTGCCTCCATAACTTTCGCCAAATGAAAACCTGCTATCATAGCCTCATATTCAGCTTCATTATTGGAAGCTTTGAATTGGAATCTCAAGGCGTACTCCATGTCAATATCATCTGGAGAATTTAAAACAATCCCTGCTCCACAACCAGCGGTGCAAGATGATCCATCTACATATAATCTCCATGTATGTAACTCGTCTTCAAATTTCTTATCTGTTAGAGTTCCTCGGTGAAATATCATCTGTTTTCTTTCATCATCCCCGGGTATCCTTCGTTCCTCGTCGATCATTTGTTCGTGCCCTTCCACCAATCGGAGTTGGTCGGTATTTAAATATGATGATTTTTCTACATCCACAAGTCCTTTTACCAACCTTGGTTGGTTTGGATCTGTGTCTGTCGATCCTGTATCGTCCACAGGTAGGTCAGCAAGCATCTTTTGCTCCTCGGGGGTATCAGGGTATGTGAACTCTGCTATAAAATCTGCCACGGCTTGCCCTTTCAACGATGATCTGGGTTCATACACAATATCATATTCACCGAGTTCTATTGCCCAATACATCAATCTTCCTGATTTTTCTGGCTTGTGAAGGGCTTGTCTTAACGGCATGTCGGTATACACAATGATGGTATGGGCCTGGAAGTATGGTCTCATTCTTCTACTTGCTTCAATTAATGCCAGTGCCAATTTTTCCAGCTTTGGGTATCTGATTTCCGCACCTCGGAATGCCTTGCTTGTATAATAAATTGGCTTCTGGACTCCATTCTCCAATCTGATCAACGCCGAGCTAACTGCATTTTCTGATACTGCCAAATACAAGTACAGCTTCTCTCCATTTATTGGCCTAGACAACAATGGTGGGGCTCCCAAATACTTCTTCAGATCTTGAAAGGCTTTCTCACATTCATCAGTCCACTCAAAACTTTTTCGTAGCGTTTTGAAGAATGGGAGGCATTTATCAGTTGCTCGGGATACAAATCTGTTGAGTGCTGCAACTCGTCCGGTAAGACTTTGCACTTCTTTCTTCGTCGTCGGGGATCGCAGCCCTAAAAGAGCTTTGATCTTTTCTGGATTTGCCTCAATACCTCGTTGGTTGACGATGTATCCGAGGAACATTCCTTCTCGTACTCCAAAGGTACATTTCGTCGGGTTAAGCTTCATCTGGTATTTATCCAGTTGATCAAAAGTTTGACTCAAGTCAACCAAATGATCTGCAGCTCTCTTGCTTTTGGTGAGCATGTCGTCGACATAGACCTCCATATTGCGGCTGATTTGTTCGGTGAATACCTTGTTCATCAACCGCTGATATGTTGCACCTGCATTTTTTAAACCAAAAGGCATAACGTTATAACAATAAGTTCCCCTTGGGGTAATAAAAGAAGTACTTTCCCTGTCTTCAGGCTTCATTTTGATTTGGTTGTAGCCAGAATAAGCATCCATGAAGCTGAGTAGCTCGTGTCCCGAAGTAGCATCCACTAGTTGATCAATTCTGGGCAATGGAAAATGATCTTTTGGACATGCTTTGTTGAGATCAGTAAAATCAACACACATTCTCCACTTGTTGTTCTTCTTCTTTACCATCACCACATTCGCCAACCAATCTGGATATTTCACGTCTTCAATAAATTGGGCTTTCTGGAGTTTCTCGACCTCCTCTTGTATGGCCTGGTTCTTCTCGGGACTAAACACTCTTCTTCTTTGCTTTATAGGTTTGATCTCCTTATTCACATTGAGTTCATGACATAAGAAGTTTGGATCTATTCCTGGCATGTCTTCATGACTCCAAGCAAAAGTATTCTTCCTGTTTCTCAAGAAAGTTATCAACTCCTGTTTTATTGAAAAATCCAATGACGACCCTATCTGAGTTATTCGCTCAGGATGCTCGTCGTCCAGGATAACAATTTCTGTAGATTCCACAACCTGTCCTTTAACGAGTTGAGATTCATCCCTAGGGTCAAGAGTTTCAATTTCTGTGCTTTCCTCCACTTGGTAAGTAGTAGTCTTTTTCTGTAACTCTTCAAGTTCCTCTTGCTTGGCCGACAAATAATAGCATTCCCGAGCTACTTTTTGATCACCTTTCATAATTCCTACTCCAAAATTCGTTGGGAATTTCAAACATTGATGAACTGTAGATGGAACTGCTTCGAACTTCTTCAATCCAACTCTTCCCATGATGATGTTGTAGGCGGACTGCACATTCTTATCCATTACAAAAAAGCGTATTCTTTTCGTTCGACAAGCAGGCCAAGTTCAAATGAGTATATCCAACTTGATCGTCCCAAGTGGAAAAACTTTCTCGCCAGCAAAACCCAGAAGGGGTCTGTGATAAGGTTCTAACTGAGATAATTTTAAATTCAAGCTATCAAAGCATGAATAATACATGATGTCTGCCGAACTACCATTGTCTACTAACACCCTTGAAATGACCACATCCTTCATCCTCATTTTGATCACCAGCGGATCATCATGAGGGTAGAGAACACCTGCCAGGTCGTTTTTTGAAAAACCAATCACTAGCTTCTCTTTGTTTACTTTCCTCGGACGATCATCCTCGGCCAGGTTTATTCGCTGAATGTATGAACAAGCTTGAGCCTCTCCGAGATAAGCTTTTCTTTCTGCAGTAAGGTCTCCTCCTCCTGCATCTCCTCCTGTAATAACATTACAATCAAATGACCCAAAACGTATGGAAAATACCTCTCGTTCAGGTTTCCTTGGCTTCTTGGGAAGATCGGGGTCATCATCTGGATCCTCTTCATGGTCCCTCCTCTTTTTCTCCTCTGCACGACGAGGAGATCTAGATCTTTCTCTAGTTCTATCATCATTCTTCCTCTCACTCCTGCGATCTACGTACTTTGATAATTTTCCTCTTCGGATGAGTGTTTCAATCTCGTTCTGAAGGGCTATACAATTTTTGGTCATATGGCCATGATCTTTGTGAAATTCGCAATATTTGGTCTTATTCCTCATGTCGGGATCTGTCTTCAGTTTCTCTGGCCATTTGATTTCCTCGCTATTCCTGATTTCTTCCAAAACATGATTAATACCCACTTTCAATGGAGTATAATTATCATACTTCTTTAGGGCTTCCAACTTCATCCTGTTATTCTTGGAATATTTGTCACCATCATTACTTTTCTGATCTTTCTTCTTAGAATTGTCGACCTCCACTTTAACTTCTTTATCCATACTCTTCTTCGCAGCCATAGCCTCCTCGGCATTCATGATTTTGGCCGCCTTTGCCATCAACTCCGACATATTTTTAGGTGGATCTTTAGCCAAAGTGTAATACAGCTTGTTAGGCAGCAAACCACTCATCAAAGCAGTGATTGCTGTCTTTTCTTCATAATCTATGACTTCCAACTTTTCGTTATTGAAACGAGTTATGTAATCTCTAGTACTTTCACCTGATTTCTGTCTAACACTTAGCAAGTGTGCTACTCGCTTTACCGGCTTTGCTCCAAAACAAAAATTGCCAATAAACAACTCGGCCAACTGAACAAAAGTTGAAATCTTACCCCGAGGAAGATTATTGTACCATATCTGTGCAGATCCAGTAAGAGTTCCCGAGAATGCTCTACACCTCATCTCGTCGGGAACAGCGTAGATATCTGCAGCAGCTTGGTATTGTTCTATATGAAGTACGGGATCTGTCTTTCCATCGTACTTGGGAGTCACTACGGGTGCTTTGAATTTCGACGGCGTAGGGAAATCCACAATGGCTTGCACAAAAGGTGTTCCTTGAACAAAAGTTCTCTGTAAGGGATTTCTTGCCTTAGCCATTTCTCCCAGTCTATCCTCCAATCGTTGAATGGAACCTTTCCATGCTTAATTTCCTTCCTCGGGCCGTTTAGTCCGAGCAACTGATTGCTCTGACGTAGCTTCCTGAGATTTATCTCGACGAGTGGTTGGTCGCGATTGCGCAGATCCTTCTCTTAATCCTGATGGCGGTCGAAAACTTCTTGATGGAGCCCTAGGTGGATTCATGTTCCTCCTTGGTCCTAACCGACTGAAAGGAGATACTCTACTTAACCTCTCCAAAGCGCTAGTTCTCTCCGGAGAGAGAGTGATACGTTGATCTGTATCCGAAGCCCGTATTGATGAAGTTCGCCCAGGTTGATAAGAAAAATCATTAGACTCCTCATTGCGATATGACCCAGTGCGTCTAGATTGCGATTGCCTATGATCACTTCTTTGCCCTGAATAGGTAGGTGCACCGCCCTGAAGAGTTTGAATGAGTTGCCTCATGGATTCTTGCATGGCGGTTTGTCCTTGAGCCAGATTCGTTATAATCCCAGCCAGATCTGGGGATGCAGATGGATTTGGAAGATTTCCAGTATTTCCAACATTTCGATTACTGGATTCTGGATTATCAGCCATTGGTGATAAATGATTTTTATGAAAAACGATAATAACAGTCGTTTCCCACAGACGGCGCCAATCTGTTGATGTAAAAAACTAGATCGCTCTAATTATTCAATCACAGATAAATAAGTAAGACAGAGATTTTTAAAGTGGTTCGGCTAGGAATAAAGCCTACGTCCACTGTTATGTTATTGCTGAGTGTTTGTGGAATTCTTGATTACAAGTTCTCTCAAGAAATTCCGGTCCCTTTGAATGAGGGAGATACAATGTATTTATAGCCTTGAGGCTGTACATGAAAGGTCCAATACATTAAATGATTTACATATGAAAGGGTAATACATTTAATGCAACGTGTGCGTCAAGAATACAATGGATAGTTGAACAGTTGTCCGTCTCATAATTAATGATACGGCCGAGATGCAGTTCGGACCGCCTTAGTTGCTTGTTGATCAAGAGTTCCTCGGAGTAGTTAGAGTACCTCGGTGCGTTGGAGTTCCTCGGTGTGATAGAGTTCCTCGGTGTATTCTTGTTGCTCGGAAAGAAACATGGCTGGTCGGGAAATTATCTTCCTCGCTGCTATTGTGCCACGTAGATTGACACGTGTCTTCGTGTTATTCGTCCATATCTCGGGGTTGATGAAAAAATTCCTAGGGATACACTGACGTCCCTAGCTGCTCGCCATCTTTCTTCAGTAAATTTCTCATATCTTTGATCTTTCTTTCTTTTTCTTGAATGCTTGTATTTGTGTTGACTCTATTGTTTTTCTTATCTTTCAGCTGGTGAACTGCTTCAATACCATCGTGAAGAAAGATCAAGTTATTAAAGCTTCCACTTCCTCGTCCGATGTTGACGATGCTTTGTTGGGTTTAACCCAATCTGTGAAGGAATCTCACCAACAGTACATCGAGGAGAAAACTGTTTGGGAGAAAAAATTGGCTGTGGCTGAGGCTGATAAGATGAAGATGGCCGAAACCTTGTTGATGTAAAAAACTAGATCGCTCTAATTATTCAATCACAGATAAATAAGTAAGACAGAGATTTTTAAAGTGGTTCGGCTAGGAATAAAGCCTACGTCCACTGTTATGTTATTGCTGAGTGTTTGTGGAATTCTTGATTACAAGTTCTCTCAAGAAATTCCGGTCCCTTTGAATGAGGGAGATACAATGTATTTATAGCCTTGAGGCTGTACATGAAAGGTCCAATACATTAAATGATTTACATATGAAAGGGTAATACATTTAATGCAACGTGTGCGTCAAGAATACAATGGATAGTTGAATAGTTGTCCGTCTGATAATTAATGATACGGCCGAGATGCAGTTCGGACCGCCTTAGTTGCTTGTTGATCAAGAGTTCCTCGGAGTAGTTAGAGTACCTCGGTGCGTTGGAGTTCCTCGGTGTGATAGAGTTCCTCGGTGTATTCTTGTTGCTCGGAAAGAAACATGGCTGGTCGGGAAATTATCTTCCTCGCTGCTATTGTGCCACGTAGATTGACACGTGTCTTCGTGTTATTCGTCCATATCAGCATATTAATTTTGGTATCAACACCAATAATGATTAAATAAAATCTGAAATAATCCCAAAATAAATCCTATAAACAACTTTGGAACCGAATGACCCAATAAAACTCAAATGGAGTCTCATAATACGACTCGAAAAGAAAGTCTAACTAAACTATGCCATAAATTAAATAACTCCAGCTGCACCTCCAGTGATAACTCCGATAAACTTATACAGCTTCTCCAAATTCTAATCCTGAAAAAGATTAGTCAACGCATGGGTCAAAGCCAAAGCCCCGAGCAAGAATACACTCTACTCCCCTCAAATAGGATCCTTGAATCCAGACAGTAGCATTATACACAATAAATATCACAATAGAATATTTTAAATTAAACGGGATAATTAAACGCAATAGATATAAATCACTAACTACCCGCATAAATCCCCATTTATAAAGGCACACCAATATGATTTTAATTTCCCAAGTCCCACGATGTTAATTTCATTAAATTAACCAGCTTTTATTATATCCTCATTTTATTATGGCGGTCCTCCCGCCTCGAGTGATTTCTCCACCAAAAATACACATCCCCTCGTCAAAACGCCGGCTGGCCCGTTTAAACTGTCGGCCCTCGCTGATTGACGAGGTTCCACACACGACACGACATAAAACACCGGCTGGCCCGTTTAAACTGTCAGCCCTCGCTGATTATGTCGCCAATATATTTTAATACCCGTCTTATTATCTTAGGTATTAGTTCTCAATTTCTCAATTCACAATTTATAATTTACCCCACCCTTTTTTCGATGTGAGATCCTCAAAATACCCCTTAGTCTCATACCTAAGGGTTCCCAAGTCATCAATACGTCCTAACTTATGTATAGGAGGATTTTCTAACATAAATCATAACCTAGTCCCATACTTAGACAAGTGTAACGACGATAAAGTAATAACAATCAGCCCACCCTCAAGGTGATAAAAACGCAATAATCTTCCCTCACTAGTCCAATTCCTACAAGGCATTCTAAAATATAGGGGGAGCAAAAAAAAATACCCAACAACCCATCGTCACAAGAAAATATAATAATACCAAAAAGTCACACAATCACGCATGATTAATCAACGTATAAAACTACGCATGATAGTCCAATTCAATTAAATCTTTAATTTAATTATCACAACGTCAACAATACCCAAATAATCTCATTTCATTATTTTAAATTAAATATACCAATTTTTCATCATATATACATCAAAAACCAAATTTCATTATCTCTACATGTATTACATGAGTTATACGCCCCCAAAAATTATTTATTTTAAAACTAGGGTTTTTCTATATGCAACCTACACCAATAAAACCCAAAATCACTCATCAATCCTACGTACCCAAAGGGTTATGAATATTATTCAGATTAAAAGATTTTATAAAAACAACCCCATAATTAGTATTCACTTTTTCTAATTAAGTTACTAATTATTTTTAAGAAAACATGTAATTAAGTGTTTAGGCGACACTTAAAACGCATAATACTAAAGGAAAAGAATAGAGTATTCATGCCTGAATAAAAGTTGGTTTAGAAATCAGATCTTGAATGTGTATTCCTCTCAAAAATTTGACAAAGATTCGTTCTTGACGCGTCTTGAGAAAATCCGGTTAATCTTGACAAAACTTGAGTTGAAAGTTATGTAGAATGGGGCTAGGGTTTTGAGGTTGAAGAAGATGAAGAAGATGAGAGGATTCTGATTTTTGAGAAGGCTAAAATGTGTTTTAAAAGATCTAAACTCGTCACTTTATGTTTATATACCAAAAAGAATTAGAGTCCTAATCAAATACAAATACTTGAAAAAAATCATTACGGACGATCGGACCGTTAGAATCGCTTGAAATTTTAGCATATTGTAGCGAACGGCGAGACAGGATTGTTGACAAAAATTCAGCTTGATCGGACAGTCGGATTTTTAAAAATATTATTTTTACAAGAAAGTTTTATGCTTTGAGGACTCTTAGAGAGTTTTATATTTTGATGACTCTTCTAAATAATAAAGATTCAATTAAAACTCCATTTTAATTTCGATTCCAATTCCGTTTGAAAATTTATTTTTCAAATATAAAAACCAACACTTTAAATTATAAAATTTATAAAATCCAAAATTTCATTTTTCTTCGATTTCCAAAATAAATTTAAAAATTCTCATTTAAAAAAATCCGGGTTGTTACATTCTCTAAGCTATTTTCTCAAAAAAAAAAATGTTAGATTAGACCAACTTTGAACTCAGTCGCAAATTCATTTGACAACCCCAACTTTTTATTTTTATTTTTTTTGAATTTTTGTAGTTTGAGCAACGTTTGTCTTTCTACCCTAACTTTTTTCCTCTTTATTTATTTATTATTTTTAGTAGAGCAATAAAAGCATTGTCGCCTAAGGCCAAAATATAGTCATTTGCTTGGAGATCAAGGTTGTTACATTTGGGTAAACATGGGATTTTGGCTATTTTGCGTGGGCAAAATGCCTCAACGCTTAGAGGTGGTGTCAATTGTCAATTATTCCATCTCCTCTATTAAAAATAACCCCCCCCCCCCACAAACACACGCTATATATATTTATATATCTATATATATATGTATCACATAAACTAACACATTTGCTTAGGCACATATATACCAGACACATTGTAATATCTCATCCCATAAATTGATAATTTCCAATCAAATAAATTTAAGGAATTATTCTTTATTAATTAATATCCTTGGTTATTATGAACTTAGAAATTCGTAAATGAATAGTATTGGGTTTGAAAGTGAACTTAGAATTTTTTAGAACTTGTCGTGAAATATTGCATAATTTCGAGAAATTATTGAGAAGTTTTCAAAAATTAATAAATGAAGAATAGCCAAAATTGCAAAATGACTTAGGAATATTAATGTGAATATACTCCTTCCTCAACTGAAAGTTTTACTCACATGAGCGTTGGGAGTACGAAGACCTCAAAGTTCCTTCGTTTTTCTTGTGAGAGCTTTCGATCTACCTTCTCTAGGTGATGCAAAAGACAGTCGTTGTGCTCCTGCTTCGTCGAGCAATTTTTTACTCATGAAGACGCTTCTCATAAGCGTCAATCATTCTAGACATATGGTTGAGGTGGTGTTGCCCGTACCCTCTACAAGAGTCACAATGTCTTGATCTGATAGAGGGTCACATTGGTCCTTTTACGCTATTGATGAAGAGACGACCCCTTAGGAGAGAAGTTAACCATCAATGGAGATATGAGCTAAATACTGGATATTATATAGGGAGTCTTGCATTCTTACTTTGCCTCCAAAACCTGTAAAATGCTTTGGTCAACATTCATTTGCACACCAAAGTATTCAAGGTCATTTGAGAGCTCTCCACAGTCATTTTCACCTTCATTTCTATGAAAGTTATTTTCATTTTACTTCTTCCTTTTCTTTAGTTCTTGTTTTCTTTAGTTTGAATATAAGGCTTATGTAGGTCGAAAAAACCTATTGCTATAGATTCAACACAAACAAGGCGAGTAGAAAATAAAGGTCAATCACACAATGACACGGTATGTACATAGTTCGGCTACGTGCCTATGTCCACGGGGTAATTTTCTCTCTCTTTATTGATCGATTATTGATAACAAATATTACATTCCCTTTTTTCCAAGGGTGTGGGTTACATTTATAGAGGACCAAAAAGAGAAAGAATCGAGTGGAACTCCATGACCTTGGATTGTTATTGCAATTTGATCGAGTAAATCAAAGTCCGAAATTTCCACCAATCGGCCTCTTTTTATTCATATCTCCGAGCTATGATCTCTTATCAATATTGTTGGACACGTGCAAGCCTCTTCTGTCAGGTCAAATAATTTCTCCATAACTGCCCCCAAAGTTTTGCAGTTAGAATGGAGTGTATAGGTTTAGTCGCTCGTCAAGGCTGGCGCTAGTTAACAATGAGATCTGATCACCCATAGAAGCTATGGTAGTAGGATATCAAATCTTGGTGTTTTTAATATGAAACCCGTATTTATTATACCCATTAAGCTTAAAGTCACGCTTGTGATTTGCTCAACGACAGCGTGTGTACCACCATTTGGGGGCGTGCTTGCTAATGTTGGCTGTATCTCAGAAGTCAAGCCTTATAGATTAATGACTTCCCCACTAACAATTTGAAATGCATTACACTCTTTAGTATTTTAAAACCAGTCATATCCCTTTGCATTCTTCATTCACTATAAGTCTCATCCTTTCTTCTTTCTTATTTCACTCTATTTTTTCCTCAAACGATCGTCTTTACAAGTTTTTGTCATTATTTTTATTTTTGAAAATGGTTTATCCAGTCAATGAGGGGTCCATAAGAGAGTTTATGAGGCATTTATGTGTTCCTGAGTGGATTGTAATATAGTGAAAAATCGCACATCGTGTAAATACGTTTCTCGTTATTATCGGTTCCCATCACTATGCAAAAACCTAAACTTTAAATACACTCTTATGGGAGTAAAACGACTAGTTCGCATTTCGAATCCGTAGGTAATGTTGCTAGAATTGTATTGATTTATTACTAATTAAATAAAGTTATAAAAGATGATCATTGGCTTTAAAATGTCTTATACTACTTTTAAACTAGATAAATATTAAAACTAGTTCAATCAACAAGAATAAAAACTATAGATTGAGAATGATATCCCCCACCTTGAATTAATTAGCATAAAATGGTTACATAGGAAGAAAAGATTATGAAGATTAAATCTTATTTTCACAATTAATAAAATCTAGTTTTATCACCACTAAATTCTCATAAAATCATAATTGATTTTGATATCAACAAATATCCCTGAGATTACACATATAAGGTCGTAAATATTCATACATAATATACAACATTAAGTCTCCTAAGCATAAAATCAAGAACAAGCTAACCCATTTAAAATAGTATGATCCATTACCAAAGAAAAGCAATCAACTAATCCAAGGCGAGTTCAATCATCTCAACTTAATCCACTTTAGCTACAAAGCATGGTAAAGCATGTATTTAAATAAAGTAAGAAACAAATAACCAAAACAAACATTTATTGAAAACGGCTAAGTTAATAAAGCAAGAAAAATAGTTAACAAAGCTTGAAACAAAGAAATGAAACTTATATATATGGAGAAGATAATGAATAGTGATCTTCCAATATAAAAGGAATGGAACCCTAGGGGAGAGAAAGAGATGAGCTCCTAAAAAGCATCCAATATCTCCCAAAAATCTTATATCTCTCGAAAAACAAAATCCCTCCTTTTAAATTATACCCAAAAAATGAAAATACAAAGAAAAGTAATCCAAAAAATAGATATTTACATAAGTCTATAGTAACCCGAATCGATTTGGGCCTAATCCGAATTGATTTGGGCCCCGGAGTGCTCTTTCTCACTTTAATCCAATTTTGACACGTCGTACAACAAAAATTATAAAATCTTCATACAAGCTCGGAATGACACATGGTTGGAAGTCACGTGAACATAATTCAATTACATACATGTTGGTGTTTTGAAAACATCCAAATTAAATAGTATAAAATTACCAAATTACCCTTGAAGTTGAAGCAATGCCAAAATTTTCTGAAAATGACTATAACTTCCTCATTCAAGATTGGATTAACGCATGACGGGTGATCACGAGAAGATAATTTGATAATCTAAATGTTGGTACTTTTATTCCATCCAAAATATGGAGTTTGAACGACCAAATTTACCTTGAAGTTATGTCTTGTGATGAAACTTTTTCGAAACGCATCCAACTTCGCACTATACACCCATAATACCTACAAAAGCTCAATTATACCTCGAAAAGCATATAAAAATATATAATAAAGGTTGTATAGTTAATTAGAATTAATATAGAAATTAACGTACACATTAGGGATAAAATACGTAAGAATAAAGGGGTATAAAATACGATATTAGGACGAATGAGGTTTTAATAGAATTTTGGGAGAAACCCAACGATTACTATAATATTGAGGGAGGACACTAGTTATTCTCCCAGTTTATTATTGAAGTCGGTGAACTTTTCCTCTAAACTAACTTTCCTTAGAGTTCTACGAGTATTTTTGTATAGTTCCTGCCCAGTGCACCCCAAACACTTAGAGGAAAGTCAATGGAGTGACTATAATAAATGAGTTGTATGGAACTCAGTTAGGGATCCTAGAGAAACGATATTATTACATGTAGATGAGAACAAATGATAATACTTTTTACGTAAAGGCGAGGAAGGAAAATAAGGTATTAGTTGTGAATTTACCTAGTTCTAACAAATATTATTGGAATGATGGCTTTGTTGTGAAGCAATAGTGTTGCCATAGGGGTTCGGATTCCTTAGGCGTACGCGGATATGAAGTTGGCCATCATCAAATTGGGGTAACACGAAGAGATAGAGTCGCCATCCTATTTTACTCAAAATATGCAAAAAAAATGTCATTGTATCGAGAGAAATACATCAAGGTCAAACTGATGCAAGTGAAAGAAAGTAGTTTAAAGGTCCGAGGACTAAGTTACAGAATGGGAAGGTGTTAGGAACCCATTCCACCCTTTTGATCTCTCATGGGCTAATGTTAATCTTTTCTTTTTTTACTCCCTGGTATGTAAATGTATATAATATAAGTGATGGGATAATGAAATCATCCAACTCGCTTTATGGAAGGGATAAAGCGGGCTCATCTGTAGGAGTATTATCGAATATAATGAAAAAAATATGAGGTGAGTGTTCGTCGAATCATAAATCACTATGGGAGAGCGAATGTTCACATAAAATGAAACACAAGTATGTAGAGTTTAAATCTCACAAAATAGATGTAATAAGATATGAAAGATATATAAAACAAAATAAAGAATGGGGAGGAATTGAATCTCGGGATTCGATCAAGATGCCTATATAGCCCAAGGGGCATCAAAGTCTGCATAGTTCGAAAATAACATAGGGGTGGGGTTCAACCCATAAATCCAAATATGGGACACCTCTTATGTGTATGTGAGAAAAAAGTGTTTTAAGAGTGAAGATGTAAAAACGAAAGTCCCTCTCTTGGAGATTACGTTATGTGCAATACTACTAATAAAGAATAGAGATTGGTGGATGTGATATAATGAAACAAAATCACAAATTATAAATAATATTTCTAACATTAAAAAATGGACAAAGTAGAGAAATGGGTTGAAAAATAAACCTCCTTATGGATGTTTATTGTTGACTTTGGAATGCAAGTGTGTTGATTTTGAGATGGTTTGGAAGTGATGTAGAGAGGTGGGGTGAATTACCAAGTGACTTAAGGAGTTGAGGTTAGAGAATGTGGGAAAATGGACTTTTTCAAAACGGCATAAAGCTTTGATTACGAGGAGAATGTTCTCTGATTTTCTGAGAGGGGTTTCCCACGTTTTTTAGTAGGGTGAGGTCGTGGCCCTTTTTATAGGGGCCAAGGGGGTGCCAATTGACGTAGTGATTAGCATGCATATCGGCATAAGAACTACCTTACTTGGTCAGTAAAAGTACACCCTACCAATAGGCAGGGTTCCTGAGGTGCCTATAGGCAGTCAAGAACGTTTTTTTCATAAAAACATGCATAAAATGAAAATCGTATGTCCAAATTGTGCACAGGATAGATCATTAGAAATATAATCAAGATCCCTTTAAGAATCCATTGAGCCCATCCCAAGTTCGGGAGTTAACCGAAGTCAAACGGGACTCGGAAGCACCCGATGGTCTCTAGACGAGAGCTTTTAAAAAAAATAGATCATTCGTCTGAAGTGTAAGGCCTATTCATATACGGGATGGATCGTTGAAAATGGAATTCCGTGGAATTTGAGATTTCATTGAGATTCGCTTAGTTCTAAGGGTTGACTAAGGTCAAGTGGCGCCCGGAAGCGCCCGATGATCCTTCGGAGTAAAATGGATTGTTTATCTGAACTGTAAGGTCGATTCACACACGGGACGGACCTTCAAAAGGGTATTTAGATCCCTTCAAGTATTCATTGAGTTTCGCTCAAGTTATAGAGTTGATTGGAGTCAAATGAGGCCCGGAAGCGCCAGGTGGCCTCCAAATAGTACTCAAAGTGAAACGTATTGTTCGTCTGAATCATATGACTAATTTCCACACAAGATGGAATGTTGAAAAGGGTACCCAAAGCCATTAGAGTATTCATTAAGCTTTGCTCAAGCTGGAGAGATTATTTTAGTCAAAGGGGGCCCAAGAGTGCCCTGGAGCTTCTTGATCAGTACTCAATGTATGAACTAAGGTTTATGGTTAATAGATGAGTGCTAAGGACCTATGATGGTGCTTAGGTTGGTCCTAGGATGGGGTTTATATAAAGGTCAACTTGTAACAAGTGAAGGACATCGAAAGATAGACACCACATCGACGCTAGTGAAAAGGATTCTAGGTCAATTATGCGGACCTAAGGACGCGGGTAATTGATTCGGCAGGTCTAAGGGGTGTTAAGGACAATCCTACGAGCCTAAAGGGTGAAAATGACCGTTTCAGTGGGTTGAGGTCAATTTCAAATACCTAAAGTTATGATGACCAATTTTGAGAGTCGAGGTCAATTCTAAGGACCTAAAGTTAGGACGACCAATTCTGCGAGCCGAGTTTAATTTTAAGGACCTAAATTTGTGACGACCAATTCTGTGAGACTAAGTTAATTGTAAGGACCTAAATTTGTGATGACCACTTCTGTGGGCCATGGTCAATTTTGAAGACCTTAAGTTGTGACGATCACTTCTGCGGGTTGAGGTTAATTTTGAGAACATAAAGTTGTGACGACTAATTATGCGGGCTGAGTTAAATTCTGAGGACCTTATGTTGTGACGAGAAATTTTGTGGGTCGAGGTCAAATCTTAGGACCTAAAGTTATGACGACCAATTCAGCAGATCGAGGTTAATTTTGAGGACCTAAAGTTGTGACCACCAATTTTGCGGGTCGAGGTCAATTATGAGGACCTAAAGTTATGACGATCAATTCTACGAGCCAAGGTCAATTCTGAGGACCTCAAGTTCTGACGACCAATTTTTCAGATCGAGGTAAATTCTGAGGACCAAAAGTTATGATGATCAATTTTGCGAGTCGAGATTAATTTTGAGGACCTAAAGTTGGGACGACCAATTCTGCGAGCCAAAGTCAATTATGAGGACCTAAAGTTTTGACGACTAATTATACGAGTCAAGGTCAATTCTTAGGACCTTATGTTATGACAACCAATTCTGTAAGTCGAGGTTAATTCTGAGGTCCTTAAGAGAGATGACCAATTATGCGGGTCGAGGTCAATTCTAAGAACCTAAAGTAACACTACACCAAAAACAGGATTTTGGCACGGTTTAAAACTGTGCCAGATTAAATCTGGCACGATTTTGAACTGTGCCAGAATCAGGTGTTCCAAAATGGGAATTTTTTTCTGGCATGGATCAAAAGTGTGCCAGAAGTGTTCTTGTTTGGCTGATTCTGGCACACTTTTGAGCCGTGCCAGAAAAAAATTCCCATTTTGGAACACCTGATTCTGGCACACTTATAAACCGTGCCAGAATTTGATATTTCTGGCACACTTTTGGCACAGTTTTTAATTGTGTCAGATTCAGCAAAATAGGAATACTTCTCGGACACTTTTAAACCGTGCCAGAATTTGATATTTTTGGCACAGTTTTTAACCGTGCCAGATTCAGCACAGTTTAAAAAAATTTAGCACTGTTTAAAACCATACCAAAATATGATACACTTTTGCCAGGGTTTTGAACTGTGCCAATTTTTTTATTTAAAAAAAATATTTGAAAGCACAAAATTCACAAATTAATAATATTGCGCGTTATTAATAAACTAATGTGCATACAAACTTCAAAATATTACAAGTCTTTAACTGCTCACAGGCCCAAAAAAAATTGATCAGAGTTTCCTCTATTTTCTGGACATTTCAAAACCTGTTAATACAAAACCTGCCTAACATAAAGCCCGCACGGCCACAAAATATAACAATTAACTTAAAAAATCCCTCATGGTCATAAAAGTTAATAATAAAACAACAAAAGACCGTACGGTCATGACACAAAAAATAGAATTATTAATAAACCCCTTGTTGTAAACCATTGAGTTCTTTGTGTGTTCCACGTGAATAAAAGCCAACGATAAACTGTTATCCTGCAAAAAAATAGAATACAAAAAAGATACGATATTAGTAACCCAATAATTTACAAAAAAAAATACTCAAAATAAAAAAATTACATATATGAATGGAAATTATCGTCATACTCACAAATCGGGAGACCCGGGACTACGCGGTCAGTTCCTACAAGTTACATTGGTCCCGTGCGAGGTGTTCGTGCCTCCTACGGGGTCGTTTGGGAGTTGGTTTGGGTTTTCATCCTTTAACGGCATGTTTTTAAGTTTAAGTGTTGATTTTTGCAAATTATCGTCATATTCACAAACCGGGAGACCCAGGACTACACGATCAGTTCCTACAAGTTACATTGGTCCCGTGCGAGGTGTTCGTGCCCCCTACGGGGTCGTTTGGGGGGTGGTTTGGGTTTTCACCCTTTAACGGTTTATTTTTAAGTTTAAGTGTTGATTTTTACAAATTATCGTCATACTCTCAAACCGAGAGACCCAGGACTACGCGGTCAGTTCCTACAAGTTACATTGGTCCCGTGCGAGGTGTTCGTGCCTCCTACGGGGTCGTTTGGGGGTTGGTTTGAGTTTTCACCCTTTGACGGCATGTTTTTAACTAAGTGTGATTTTTCCAAATTATCGTCATACTCTCAAACCAGGAGACTTGGGACTACGCGGTCAGTTCTTACAAGTTACATTGGTCCCGTGCGAGGTGTTCATGCCTCTTACGGGGTCATTTGGGGGCTGGTTTGGGTCTTCACCCTTTAACGGCTTATTTTTAAGTTTAAGTGCTGATTTTTGCAAATTATCGCCATACTCTCAAACCGGGAGACCCGAGACTACGCGGTCAGTTCCTACAAATTACATTAGTCCTGTGCGAGGTGTCGTGCCTCCTACGGGGTCGTTTGGGGGTTGGTATGGATTTTCACCCTTTGACGGATTGTTTTTGAGTCTAAGTGTGATTTTGCAAATTATCATACTACTCTCAAAATGGGAGACCCGGGACTACGCGGTAAGTTCCTACAAGTTACATTGGTCCCGTGCGAGGTGTTCGTGCCCCCTACGGGGTCGTTTGGGGGGTGGTTTGGGTTTTCACCCTTAATGGCTTGTTTTTAACTTTAAGTGTGATTTTTGCAAATTATCATCATACTCTCAAACCGGGAGACCCGGGACTACATGGTCAGTTCCTACAAGTTACCTTGGTCCCGTACGAGGTGTTCGTGCCTCCTACGAGGTCGTTTGGGGGTCGATTTGGGTTTTCACCCTTTAACGGCATGTTTTTAACTAAATGTGATTTTTACAAATTATCGTCATACTCTAAAACCGGGAGATCCGGGACTACGCGGTCAGTTTCAACAAGTTACATTGTCCCGTGTGAGGTGTTCTTGCCCCTACGGGGTCGATTGGGGGCCGGTTTGGGTTTTCACCCTTTAATGGCCTGTTTTTTGTGATTTTTCCAAATTATCGTCATACTCTCAAACCGGGAGACTCGGGACTACGCGGTCAGCTCCTACAAGTTATATTGGTCCCGTGCGAGGTGTTCGTGCCTCCTATGGGGTCGATTCGGAGTCGGTTTGGGTTTTCACCCTTTAACGGCCTGTTTTTAACTCCAAGTGTGATTTTTGCAAATTATCGTCATACTCTCAAACCGGGAGAACTGGGACTACGCGGTCAGTTCATACAAGTTACATTGGTCCCGTGTGAGGTGTTCGTGCCTCCTACGGGGTCAATTGGGGACCGGTTTGGGTTTTTACCCTTTAACAGACTATTTTTAACTCTAAGTGTTGATTTTTACAAATTATCGTCCTATTCACAAACCGGGAGACCCGGGACTACGCGGTCAGTTCCAAAAAGTTACATTGGTCCCGTGCGAGGTGTTCGTGCCTTCTACGGGGTCCATTGGCGGCCGGTTTGGGTTTTCACCCTTTAACGGCCTATTTTTAACTCTAAGTGTGATTTTTGCAAATTGTCATCATACTCTTAAACCGGGAGATCCGGGAATACGCGGTCAGTTCCTACAAGTTACATTGGTCCCATGCGATGTGTTCGTGCCTCGTACGGGGTCGATTGGGGGCCGGTTTGAGTTTTCATCCTTTAACGGCATGTTTTTAAGTTTAAATGTTGATTTTTGCAAATTATCATCATATTCACAAACCGGGAGACCCGGGACTACGCTGCCTGCTTTTAACTCTAAGTTCGATTTTTCCAAATAATCGTCATACTCTCAAACCAAGAGATCCGGGACTACGGGGTAAGCTCCTACAAGTTACATTAGTCTCGTGCGAGGTGTTCGTGTGTCCTACGGGGTCGATTGGGGGCCGGTTTGGATTTTCACCCTTTAATGGCCTGTTTTTAACTCTAATTGTGATTTTTACAAATAATCGTCATACTCTCAAACCGAGAGACCCGAAACTACGTGCTCAGTTCCAACAAGTTACAATGGTCCCGTGCGAGGTGTTCGTGCCTCCTACGGGGTCGATTGGCGGCTGGTTTGGGTTTTCACCCTTTAACGGCCTATTTTTAACTCTAAGTGTGATTTTTGCAAGTTGTCATCATACTCTCAAATCGGGAGATCCAGGACTACGCGGTGAGTTCCTACAAGTTACATTGGTCCCGTGCGAGGTGTTCGTGCCTCGTACGGGGTCGATTGGGGGTCGGTTTGGGTTTTCACCCTTTAACGGCATGTTTTTAAGTTTAAATGTTGATTTTTGCAAATTATCATCCTATTCACAAACCGAGAGACCCGAGACTACGCTGTGAGTTCCTACAAGTTATATTTGTCCCGTGCGAGGTGTTCGTGCCTCCTACGGGGTCGATTGGAGGTCGGTTTGAGTTTTCACCCTTTAACGGCCTATTTTTAACTCTAAGTGTGATTTTTCCAAATTATCGTCATACTCTCAAACCGGGACTACGCGGTCAGTTCATACAAGTTATATTGGTCTCGTGCGAGGTGTTCGTGCCTCCTACGGGGTTGATTGGGGACCCGTTTGGGTTTTCACCCTTTAACGGCCTATTTTTAACTCTAAGTGTTTATTTTTGCAAATTATCGTCCTATTCACAAATCGGGAGACCCGGGTGTACGTGTTCAGTTGCAACAAGTTACATTTGTCCCGTGCGAGGTGTTCGTGCCTCCTACGGGGTCGATTGGGGACCGATTTGGGTTTTCACCCTTTAACGGCCTGTTTTTAACTACAAGTATGATTTTTGCAAATTATCATCATACTCTCAAACCGGGAGACAGGGGACAACGCAGTCAGTTCCTACAAGTTACATTGGTCCCGTGCGAGGTGTTCGTGCCTCTTACGGAGTTGTTTGGGGGCTGGTTTGGGTTTTCATCCTTTAACGGCATGTTTTTAAGTTTAAGTGTTGATTTTTACAAATTATCCTCTTATTCACAAACCGGGAGACCCGGGACTACGCGGTCAGTTTCAACAAGTTATATTGGTCCCGTTCGAGGTGTTCGTGCCTCCTACGGGGTCGATTGGCTGCCGATTTTGGTTTTCACCCTTTAACGGCCTATTTTTAACTCTAAGTGTGATTTTTGCAAATTATCATCATACTCTCAAACCGGGAGACTCGGGACAACGCGGTCAGTTCCTACAAGTTACATTGGTCCCGTGCGAGGTGTTCGTGCCTCCCACGGGTTCGTTTGAAGGTCGGTTTGGGTTTTCACCCTTTAACGGCATGTTTGTAACTAAGTGTGATTTTTACAAATTATCGTCATACTCTCAACTCGAGAGACCCGGGACTACGCGATCTGTTGCTACAAGTTACATTGATCCCGTGCGAGGTGTTTGTGCCTCCTACGGGTTCGTTTGGGGGCTGGTTTAGGTTTTCACCCTTTAACGGCTTGTTTTTAAGTTTAAGTGTTGATTTTTACAAATTATTATCCTATTCACAAACCGGGAGACCCGGGACTACGCGATCAGTTTCAACAAGTTACATTGGTCCCGTGCGAGGTGTTCGTGCCTCCTACGGGGTCGATTGGCGGTCGGTTTGGGTTTTCACACTTTAACGGCCTATTTTTAACTCTAAGTGTGATTTTTGCAAATTGTCATCATACTCTTAAACCGGGAGATCCGGGAATACGCGGTCAGTTCCTACAAGTTACATTGGTCCCATGCGATGTGTTCGTGCCTCGTACGGGGTCGATTGGGGCCCGGTTTGAGTTTTCATCCTTTAACGGCATGTTTTTAAGTTTAAATGTTGATTTTTGCAAATTATCATCCTATTCACAAACCGGGAGACCCGGGACTACGCTGTCAGTTCCTACAAGTTACATTGGTCCCGTGCGAGGTGTTCGTGCCTCCTACGGGGTCGTTTGGGGGCCGGTTTGGATTTTCACCCTTTAACGGCATATTTTTAACTCTAAGTGTGATTTTTGCAAATTATCGTCATACTTTCAAACCGAGAGACCCGGGACTTCGCGATTAGTTCTTACAAGTTATATTGGTCCCGTTTGAGGTGTTCGTGCCCCCTACGGGGTCATTTGGGGTTTGGTTTGGGTTTTCACCCTTTAATGACTTGTTTTTAAGTTTTAGTGTTGATTTCTTCAAATTATCGTCCCATTCTCAACACGGGAGACCCGGGACTACGCGGTCAGTTCCAATAATTTATATTGGTCCCGTGCGAGGTGTTCGTGCCTCCTATATCGTCATATTCTCTAACGGTATATTTTTAATCAATTTAGAATGTTTATGGATTTTAGAAGATTTTGACATAGTTTTATTTGTTTATTCATTAAATCCAACATGTTTTAACAATAAAAATAAACTCAACCGCAATAGTAAATTCCAAAACCAAACCACCAGCAAGTCCCTTCCACCAATTTAACTAAATAATCTCATAAAGTAAGCCATGAAGTGATTTTCAAACTTTAAAAGGAATGATCAGATATAGAATGAAAAAGATAAACTATAAATTTTGAGTAGAAATAATTCATTGCATTTTAAAATGTTAATAAATGGGTACTAAATAATAGTTACCTGTAGTAACTTGATTAAGATTGGATGGAACTGGCATGACTTGAACATTTGCAAAACAAAACCAAACAAATCACTGGCAGCCTATGCTGGCCTTTTTATCTCCAAACCTCCCTAATACCTGCATTCAATTCCCACCCAGCACTGGATCAAACTCTTTAATATTACAGTACCTATATATGATTATACACACACGTGTATGAAATTGTGCTCACCTAGATTCAACTAGACAATCACAAAAATCAAAACCCATTTACAAAACTAAAGTGCTCACCTAGATTCATCAGTTCAAATGTGATCTAATATTTTCAATCATCAATCCCTATAATCGTCAATGCCTTATCAAGAAAACCCATCTGGTGCTCTTGTTCAGCCAAATTTCCTAAACACCCACAAAATCATAGATACATACAAATTCAATAGCGTTTCAGAAGTTAGTTTTTAAGATTATCCCAAATTGACGAATCCAAACCATATCCGAGTCTAAAATTTGATTGTGCCCAACGTACCAATTAGAGAAGCCTTCGCATACTCCATGTTTAGCCAAAACTCCAAGTGTAGCAAGCATCTTCCTCTTATGATTTCTCTAATTGTCCCTATTTAACCAAACCCAATCAAATTAAAAAATTAATCATCAATTCAAGTGTGAAATAAAACAGTATTTACAATTGATGTATCAAAAGTTAATCATCAATTCAAGTATTTGCAATTGATGGACATTTTGTTATTCAATATACAAAATTTTGATACATCATTTTCCAATAACTAAACGGAGTTGATTGATAGCATCTTACATAGAGATACAAATGATTGTAAGAACAGTATTGAAACATAGATACACGTTACTGTTTCAACGATAGAGCCAACTTCGTTACGAAGAATAAATATTGCTTTTGAAATAGATGACTAATTCAGCACAACTGATTTACCTAATCCGATTCGAACATCAAAAGACTCTTCACATGGTCACCCCTTATTCCCATCACCTTTGAACATCTTGAAAGTTAAGAAAATATTATAAAACCAAATAAATACATACACAAAAAGATACATAAATTTAGACTTTCATACTTTTTTAGGTTAAAACATATAAGTTGTGTAACACATACCTTTTTTCACAAAAAAATAATTGAACTATTTAAATTCTTAGAATAATGCTCTCAAAACTTCAAAAGTTTAGAAGCAATTTCACTAGATCCAATTAAACACCCCCTCCCAACATCATTGATTAAGATAACCAAATTGGGAGGTGTAATTTTAACTCAATTGAAAATCATAATAAAATTAAAATTATATCACAAGTAAAATAATGCACATCAGATGCGGTTGATCACTCATATGTATATGGATTGCTTCGAGGGTTTGATACTACTTCCATGGCAGCTGATTCTCCTATCGTTACAACTCTTTGCAACCATTCACAAATTCGAGTTTCCTTACAAGTCCAAAGTATGAAGTCTATCAACAACTAGATAAAAAATACAACTATAACCTCTGATGTTTTAGATTACATCAAAATGAAAGCCAAAGATTAAAAAAATAATTTGAGACAGAAGCTCCAAGCTTGTTTCACATTTTTCAATATTGCAGCATACCATATATGATCATTTCAATATATGTTACAGTTTACACACACACACGCACACATGTTTTAATGATATCACACACATACGCGTAAGAAACGTAATGAAACAAAACTCTGAAAAAGTCAACCATACGCACCTTGCAATGCCAAACAATTAGCCTCCGTCCGATCAAAAAATCCAACGGCGTAGTTTGGATCATCAATCCCCTGCAACATGTACTTTTTTCTCCCACCCGACTCGTTTGGCACAATACAAGCCATCAACTCAGCAAACTCATCCGATCATCTTCTCACTCGTACTTGAATCAAAGTATCCTTGGCCTTAAACGAGTTGTGCAAAATCTTCTGAACATCGGACCGGCCATTCTTAAACGGGGATCGGATGATTAAATTTCCGATCTTTATCTCTTCAACTATGTCCCCGATTTGTAACATGTCCCCTATACCCAGGAGGAGGCGTACCACTTCGAGATAGGGGTCGAAGCTCCATTGACGGTGGGCAGAGGCGGGGATATAGAGAGGTTATACGAAGTAAGATTTGTGGTTGTGGGCGGGTTGGTCTCAGGAAGAATTGGGCTGAGAAAAACTAGGAGGATTTCTTGAACGTGAGAGAGAGAGAGAGAGAGAGAGAGAGAGGGAGGGGATAAAGAGCGGGAGACCAAAAATAATCGGGAGAGGTAAATTTTTTTTAGGATATTTATATTTTAGCAAAGTGTTCTCAATTTTGGCACACTTTTAAACAGTGCCAAATTTTGGCACTGTTTTAAAGTGTGCCAGATTGCCATTAAACCGTGCCAGAATCTGGCACAATTTAAAACGGTGCCAGATTTTTAACATCAGGGTGTGCCAAATTGTTGTTTTTGGTGTAGTGTAATGACAACCAATTTTGCGAACCGAGGTCAATTCTGAGGACCATAACTTGTAACGACCAATTCCACGAGTCGAGGTCAATTCTGAGGACCTAAAGTTTGTGATTTATGGGACGTATTTTCGCTAGGGAAGAAATGATTTTGCGATTCCACATGGTATTGTTTAGACAATGGTTCTTGCTAAGGGAGGGTGTGGTAGGTTTTGGGTGTCGGTGCACTTTTATCTTCACCGGGGAGTATGTTGATGATAAAAGTGTGAGATTGATCCAAATGGATATTTTGAGAGTTTGTAAGGGTCTTAGTGATCAAAAAAAGATTTTCTTCAGGAAAATAATGTTCTATATTACTCAGAATTTTTATGGTAATTTTTAGGATTTTTTGGGGCAATTTTTGGATTTTTTGCGACATTTTTGAGATAAAATTTGGAGGAGACTGCCGATAGGAAGGTCAGGGGAGGTGCCTATAGGCATAGGGCACGGACTCCTGGGCTTCTCGAGGAAGGGGAAAGGTTATTGTCGGTCGACATGGGTCAGGGGGCTGCCAATTGGCACGCCCCTTAGCCTTTTATAAAAAGAGGGTTGCCCCTCCTCATTTTTCACACCTTCAAGTAATTGAATTTCTTTCTTGGTCTCCCTAAGAGTTGTTCTAAGTCCTTCGTTCTTCAAGACTTCAAATGGCAGATACTTCTAGCGAAGTTAACAACGAGTGGTTATCTGTCAATGATTGGCAAGGCCTGGAATGGCGAGTTATAATGCTATTTGCACTAGGCTGTGAAAATGCCTACGACTCCTTTAAGTTGGTTGCTGATGAAAGGGTTTTGTTGCGCGACCCATGCACTACCGCTCGACAAGGGTAAAGAACCTTAATGGTTATGTGAGTATTTTGACCTTTGGTTTTCCAATTTCTTCTTTTTTCTTCTTTTTGTTGTTGGGCTAATAAACGATTTTCTTTTAGTTTCTTACAGACTTATATAACATCTTCGAGCATCCGGTCCTGGGGGGTGACTAGGTTGAAGGATGTTTGGGACCATCTTCCTTAGGCGGGACATGAATAGTGTCATTTATACGAGACGTCGTTCTCTTATACGGTATTGTGTGCACTTAGTGAGAGGTGGTGGAACACGACCCACACGTTCTATCTGTGGGTCGGGGAGTTAAACGTTACTCCTTTAGATGTCCAGCAGCTGACGGGGCAGGATTATGAGGGGTAACATATTTTTATGGACCATACTATGTCGTTCACACGAGAGGCAATGCGGGTTGCTTTGGGGGATGTGGGTAGAATCGTGTCAGGGAATTCAATTCGTATTTCTGTGATGAGAGAAACTCTATTGAAAAGGCAGATTGATGAGACTAGTGGGTGGCAGGTGAGATAGATAACCCATTTGTATATTTTGCTTTTTCTTGAGGAATTTATGGTGGCGACGAGTAGTGACGTCGCCCATCTCTAGTTTTTGTCATTTTAGCGAATTATTTCAAATGTACATATGTACGATTAGGGGAGCTTTACTCTTACGTCCCTTTATGCTTCTTTGGATGCGTTCAGTTGGTGCTACCAACAGACTTTTATAGGAGCCACGTACCTTCTCGAGGTAACTTTAAGTTTATTTACCTTTTGTATTTTCTTGTAATCCTATTTTGTTTACTTTTCCTGACTTTTGTCTTTTTACAGACGTGGTTTTATGAGGTGATAGGGTGCAACATGAGGTTGGTGTCTATAAAGGATAGAGGATTGGGGGGTGTCTGCAGGATGTGTCAGGCAGTCGAACCAATCCTTGTCTCTAAAGGATGTGCGAAAGGCTCTGAATAACTTGATGAGTGATCAGGTTGACTTTTATCATTTTTATGAGTTCTTGTAATCTTTATGGTGGGTGGATAATGACTCTTTGTTGGGGATATAGGCGACCTTCTACCTTTGGAGTATTTCTTCTTGGGCTACGGGGGTTGTAAGGACATTTTTGTCCATGAGCATTTTATATGTCGTACGCCGTTACACCGTTGAGAATATTTCATAATCATACGCTCATCAACGGAATCCGAATATCAAAGGCAAAAAAGGAATCAGGGAACAGACCGGACCGATCCGGCCCAGATAAAAGAACCGATCCGATTCCTCCAGACCGATCCGCCTAAAGAGACCGGACCGATTCGCCTGCTGAGGTGAGGCCAGTGTACCCCGGATCCATAGCGAACCGATGAAGCTAAAAAGCCGAACCGATCTGATGCCAACCGGATTGATTCATCTTCAAAAAGGAACCGATCCGATGTCACCGGACCGATCCGCCTAAAGAGACCGGACCGATCCGACGAGGATAATTTCAAACAGATCGTGTTCAGATCATGTTCCGAATTTTAGGGCTCAAGTTCTCCTATTTAATCCCACTACGGGAAGTGGTTTTTCCAAGACTTCTACACACGATTTTTCAGAGTAGAGAAAGCCCTAAGTCTTCACCTATTGAGTACCAATACGCTAGGTATTTTGATTCACACAAATTCCATACATTTGTGAATCCTTTTGGTAACCCAGGAACGCAGTTTTGCAGTTCAATCCTTGTGGAGGAGACCGTTCTTCTTCTCCATTGCAGCCCTACTGGAAAGGGATAATTCCAGCCGCGACTACAGAATTCGATACCTGAGGGTAATTCTTAGTCAACTTGTATTTTCATTGTAATCCGATTGTAAGCCGTTTTCTTACAAATTATAGTGAAAATAAATGGTTTTGCCCCTGTGGGGGATTTTTCCTCAATTATGTGTGTTTGAATAACTCTTGCATGATTTCATATTGTTTCAATCACACCTAGTTGCATGTTTAGGGTTTGTTTGGGTTAAAAGGTGTTTTAAATATAATTTGATCATTTGAATGCAAGCACACACGTTCTCAAATTGGTATCAGAGCAGGTTACGCTAATCCATCGCGTATTCCTTTTTCCGCAAAATTTTTCTAAGATATCAATTTTCTAAAAAAATTGATTTTTGAAAAAGTGCGTGTTCAAATGGAGAAGTCATATTATAAAATGCCTGTTTTTAAAGGGACAAATTATGCTTATTGGAAAGCCCGTATGAGGTCGGCTTTAAAAGCCATTGATGAACGTGTCTGGATTTTGGTTGAACGAGGGTGGACTCCTCCCACCGTGACTGTTGATAATGTGACCAACTTGAAACCTGACATTTCTTGGACTGATGAAGAAATTAAATGGTCATCTTTTAATTCTAAGGGTCTAAGTTCTATTTCTGGGTCTGTCACACCTGATGAGTTCAAACGCATAATGACGTGTACCACGTCAAAAGAGGCATGGGATGTTTTACAACTCACCCATGAAGGAACTAATGCTGTGAAAGAGTCTAAGTTGCAAAACTTGACAACTCAATTTGAAACAATCACCATGCATGATTCTGAATGCTTTGATGAATTTTATGCTAGACTTTCTGACATTGTGAATACTAGTTTTAATCTTGGTGAACATATTCCGAATGCTAGAGTTGTTAAAAAGATTCTTCGTTCTTTGCCTAAGCGTTTTATCCCTAAAGTCACTGTGCTAAATTCTATGGGTAATTTAAATACGCTAAAATTGGAAGAACTTGTAGGAGATTTTCAAACTTATGAAATTGATATGTTCCCTAAAAATGCTAAATCTAAAGATAAGGGAATTGCTCTTAAAGCCCAAGAGAGAAGGAGTGAGGGGTCAGCTAGAAAGAGGGTAGAGTCATCTAGAAAGAGAGAGACTGACACATCCGATTCTGAGTGCGATTTTGACTTAAATGATTTGGCTATTTTCGCAAAAAATTTCAAGAGGATTCTCAAATTTAAGAAAAATGGCAATTTTAAAGATAAAAAGAAATTTGAGAAAAATAAGTTTGAAAAGAAAAATGAAAAAATTTCCAAAAATCCTCCTCTGAAAGAAAGTGAGAGATGTTTTGAGTGTGATGGTAGGGGTCATAGAGCTTTTGAGTGTGCCAATCGTCTGAATAGAGAGAAAGGGAAAGTTATTCTTAATGCTACCCTTAGTGACGACAATGAAGTCGAGACGGTGGATTCTGGAGATGAGTCACCGCATGAGTGTAACTTCACCGCATTCATGGCCAGCCAAGTGAGCACTCCTAGTTCTCCTCACGACGTTGAGGATGATGCTTCACAGGGACACCTCGACAGTGAGATCGATGTGAGTGAGGGGGAGGATGACACAAGTGAGAGCGAGAGTGATATACAACGCGCCTACGCTGAGTTATATTCTGAGTCATTTAAAACTAAAAAGCGTAACAAAGCGTTAGTTCTTAAGATCACCTGCTTAGAGGAAGATTTAAAAAAGCGAAAGAAAGAGAGTTCTCCACCTGCACCGCCCTGAGAGAGAGAGATTCTACATGTGTCGAGAATGAGAATTTGTTTAGAGAGAGAGAGAGTGTGTTTTAGAGAAAGAGAGAGGGGTCTTGATTAAGCAAGTGGCTAGTCTTACGAGTCATCTCCATTCCTCCGTGGAGACTCAGAAGAAACTTGAAGCCCTTGTTGCCCAGCTGACTCATAATCTTGAGAAAGCACGGGAAGTCAAGGTTCAAATCGAGGACAGATCTGGGAAGATGGGAAAGATGCTCCTCGGCCCCGCTTTAGGTTTTGGTGATCGTCAAGGAATTGGATATGATGGTGCCTCCACGTCCCAAATTGCACCTGGACCAGTTCCTGAGTTTACTACAACTCCTTATGGTCACCGTAAAAAACCTCGAAGGAGAGTTCGACCAAGAAAAGCAAACCAAGGTCCGCCTTTGACTGTGCTCTTTTGTACTTATTGCAAAAGAAAAGGCCACCTTAGGGAATCTTGCTATAGTATGAGTCGAACACGACGTACTACTGCTCCACCACGTCATACTGATAAATTCTCTAGTCTGAGAGAGCGAGTTGAGTTCTTAGCTGCCACGACTCAGAGTTTGATGAAAGAATTCCGACGGATATCTTCGCCGTTAGTGAATTCTTCTCACATTCCAGCTAAAATCAACAACAACAAAGGCAAACAAAAGGTCATCTCTGCTTGGGTGCCTAAGAAAGATAAAAAGGCTTTTGTTGTTCATGTTGCTCTCAAAGCACATAATACCTCACAGTGGTATTTTGATAGTGGGTGCTCCAGACACATGACAGGTGATGCCTCATTTTTTACGACTCTTGAGGACTATCAGGATGGCAGAGTCACCTTTGGAGATGGGAGCAAGTCTAGCATTATAGGACGTGGTACTGTCGAGTTACCTGGTTTTCCTAAGCTAGAAAATGTTTTGTACGTCAAAGGTTTGAAAGCAAACCTTCTCAGCATTAGCCAGCTGTGCGACATTGACCTTGCAGTAAAGTTTGGCCGAGACGCGTGTAAAGTCTACAATCAAACCGGTAAACTATTGGTGCAAGGGGTGAGGACCGAGGATAATTGCTATGGGACTGAGCCCACATCCTCACTTGTCTGCAACAGCGCCACGATCACTCCTATGGATCTGTGGCACCAACGTCTAGGTCACGTGAACGTTAGAGATCTTAATCGTTTATCTAAAAAGGACCTAGTACGTGGCTTACCATCTCTTGGAAAGTCAACTTCAACCGTTTGTGGACCCTGTCAGTTGGGAAAACAAATTCGTAGTCCTCATAGGAAGTTGCATTCCATTACCACCTCTCGTGTTCTGGAGTTGATTCACATGGATCTTATGGGTCCCACTCGTACTGATAACGTGACTTTTGTATATGGTCGTTGTTGGAAGCCAAGTTAGTCAAAACCTCACATACCTACAAATATAATAAACTAAAGTATAGAGGTAAGTAAGGGTATCAATCCACTTTCAAGGGAGTAAAGCAAATGGAGCACATTCACATGTAATTCACTTTTTATTTTCTTTTTGTGCTTTTTCACCTTTCTATTTTTTTTTAGCTTTTTCAATATTAAAACAAAAGGGTGAGGTGAGATCTAAACTAAAATAAACTAAATGTAAAATGATAATAACTAACTAGAAAGTAGCTAAAATGAAAATAAAGTCTAACACTAAAATAAAAGATAAAGTGAGGAAAATAATAGTGAGAACAATCAAGGAGTGGGGTTATGCCATAATTTCTATTTAATCTATTTAATTAATTTATTCAAACTAAACTTCCCAAATTAATATTGAAATTACAAATCAACTCTCATTGCAAATGTAATTTCAATAATAATCTTTTAGAGAATTAAATTTACAATCCTACAACTCACAAAACGTAGATCTAAACATCATCTAACAAATCACCCGCTAGGATCGAGTTACTAAATTAGTTTAGATTATAAAAATATGATTAGAGTTGAAATTCAAAGAAATAATTTCACATTTTAGAAAAACCTATCTCTAGTTCGATTCTAAGATGGAAATTAAGACTAGAATCTCGATTTTCTCTCGAAAATCATTTACCCTCTCTCGAGGCGTAAATTAAAAGTAAGATTGTAAAATTAATCATCAAAGGGACTTTTAATTTAATTAAACTATTTAAATTATGATTAACATCAAAATAATGGATCTCCCCACCCCTTGAATGGGGATTTAGCCTAACATGATATGAAATATGACAAATTAATAATCAAGGCTATTAAAATAAAAGAGAAGAGAATAGAACAAGCAAACCAAATCTCTTTGAGAAAGTTGAACTCTAGTCTTCCAATTTGAAGCATACACCTCTCAATTTGAATGATCAACAAATACACATGAAGCACTAACACACAAATTGATTCTCACTAGAATTACTTTCACTCAATTTAAATTGATAAGAAGAAAATAAAAAAACTAATTCTAATCTACTATTTATTTCTAACCCTAAAATTTCTCTCTACAATTTCCTCTCTCTAATCTAGAATTGCCAACAAATGGGTCTTCATCTTCATTTTATATGCAATGGAGGAAAGGGGTACAATTGGAAATTGGTTAGGGTGTGCACATGAGGGGTGTGAGGTCATGTGGGTGAGGTTGGGGAGGATAAAATCTGATTTGTTTTGTGGGGTATTTTAGGAAAATGGCTTAAAGTGGCTGGTTAGGGGGTATAATAGGTAAAATGGTTAAAAGGTGGTTTAAGTCACATGGGGTAATTGAGTTGGCATTTGGTTTTGGTTTTAACAGATTGAAGAAATCGTGTCTTGGGAAAAATATAGATTTGGCTTGTTGGGTTGAAAATGGGTAATGGGTATTTGAAAATGGGTATAGGGTGAGATGGGTTTGGATTTGTGGGATTTGGTTTGAACAAGGTGAAATGGGTCTTCAAAATGGGTTTGTGGATATGAGTTGGATAGCTGAAATGGGGTTCCGGGCTTCAGCCAGCCGAGATGGCAGCTCCGAGGTTCAGGGGGTCGGAGGTGGTGGTCGCGATCGGTGCCGGAGAGGTGGATGGTGGTGAAGTTGAGTTTTGGCCGGAGGTTGGTGGGTTTAAACGCCGCCGCTGGATCGGGTAGGGGCGTCGCCGGGTTTGGAATGGTGGGCTCCGATCGGGTTTTGTCGAGTGAGGGAGAGGGTTGCCGGCGGGTTCAGTTGGGGTAGAGAGGAGGTGAAGTCATGGGTTAAGGGGGGGTTAGATGGAGGATTTGGTTATGGTGGAGAGGAGAGAGAGTGGGAGTTGGTTTGAGATGGTGGTAGAGTTTGTTAATGGTGGGATGAGAAGATGATTTGGGTATGGAAGAGAGTGGAGAGAGAGGTGTTGGTGAGAGGGGAGAGAGAAATGGGTTGTTGGGGGGTTTGAGGAAGAAGATGGGTAGGGTAAGGGTAAGGGTAAGGGTAAGGGTAAGGGTGTAGGATAAGTAGTGTGTGGGGTGTGTGTGTTTAATTTGAACCCCTAAAAATAATAAAAAGACTCAATAAAAATTAATAAAACTAAAACTAAAAAAAATAAATAAAATTTAACTAGAAAAATAAAACAAACTAAAAATAATAAAAATATTAAAACTAAAAATAAAATCCTAAGCTATTAAAAACTAAAATAATAAAACAAAAGAAAATAAAAAAATGAAAAATCTAATAAAAACTAAAGTCCTAAAAATATAAAATCTAATAAACTAAAAAATAAATGAAATCCTAAAAATTAAAATCTTAATAAAATAAAATAAAACTAGAAACTAATAAAAATCAAAATAAAATAAAATTATATTAATAAAAATAAAATAGAAAATAAAATCTAAAAATTCTAAAATAAATTTAAAATAAATCCTAAAAATAGAAAAGACTCAAACTAAAAATCTAAAAATTAATAAAAAGGACACAAACAAAACACACAGAGGGTTTGGGACAGCTAAGGCTAGGATTAGGTCTCGGGTGAGGTTCTTGGGGTACAGGATAAGGGTATTTAGCTCCATTAAAATGCACAATTGCTTTGAAATACGCGTTTGAACACCGCAACGTACATTAAACCTGCATATTAAGCATTTAAGCGCATAAGACCCATATTGTCGAGAAATAGCAACTAAAATACAACTATTCGGGGTATAAAATGTACAGTTTTGGGTGCTTATCAGTAGTCCTCATAGGAAGTTCATTCCATTACCACCTCTCGTGTTCTGGAGTTGATTCACATGGATCTTATGGGTCCCACTCGTACTGAGAGTCTAGGTGGTAAGAGGTACATCCTGGTGATGGTAGATGATTTCTCCAGGTACTCCATTGTAGGTTTTCTGAGAGAGAAATCCGATGCTATAGATTTCTTAACGACTAAGTGCCGTGTCCTGCAAAATTAACACGGTGTCACTATTAACAGAATACGTAGTGACAACGGCACTGAATTTAAGGAAGCAAAGGTGGATTTGTACTGTGATAGCCTTGGGATCAAACATGAGTTTTCTGCTGTGAGAACTCCTCAGCAAAATGGGATTGTTGAGAGAAAGAATAGAACGATCCAAGAGATGGCTAGATCTATGCTTCTAGGTCGTAAAGTTTCTAGGAGATTTTGGGCAGAGGCAGTGTCTACTGCAAGCCACACGGTGAATAGGGTTTATTTGCGTCCACACACACTACAGACACCTTATGAGTTGTGGACCGGCAAGAAGCCCAACCTGGCATATTTTCGTGTTTTTGGGAGTAAATGCTACATCCTACGGGATAGAGAGCAATTAGGAAAGTTCGACTCCCGGAGCGATGAGGGAATATTTCTAGGATATTCATCGACTAGTAGAGCGTACCGGGTTTTTAACCTGAAGAGCTCTAAGGTTATGGAATCAATAAACGTTACCGTGCAAGATGACGAACCTTTGACGGTTATTGATCCTAACCTTAAGTGTGAGGATGAGGATTGTTCTGACAGTGATTTACCTGTTCCTCTCTCACACTCTGTGGATCCTACTCCTGTGTTAGGGGACACACCTGCTTGGGTTCACAAGAGTCATGACCCATCTGCCATTGTTGGCGATCCCACTCTAGGGGTCAAGACTCGTGCTCAGCTAGAGAACGTTGTTAGCCATCTTTGCTACACGTCCAAAGTCGAGCCCAAGAACCACAAAGAAGCACTCAAGGATGAACACTGGATATCTTCTATACAGGATGAGTTGCTTCAGTTTAAAAAGAATGATGTCTGGGAACTTGTCCCCCGACCTAGTGAGATTAATGTAATAGGTACCCGGTGGATTTTTAAGAACAAAATGGATGAAAATGGTACCATAATCCGTAATAAGGCTAGGTTGGTCGCTCAAGGCTACACACAGATAGAGGGTGTAGACTTTGGGGAGACATTTTCTCCTGTTGCGAGGCTTGAGTCCGTCCGCCTTCTGCTCGCCATCGCATGTCATCTCCGCTTTAAGGTATATCAGATGGATGTCAAGAGTGCCTTTCTGAATGGCATTCTACTAGAGGAGGTTTATGTGGAACAACCAAAAGGGTTTGAAGACCCTCAGCACCCTGAGCACGTCTACTATCTGAAGAAAGCCTTGTATGGTTTGAAGTAAGCACCCCGTGCTTAGTACGAGAGGCTTACTTCCTATCTCTTAGCTCGTGGCTTCAAGAGAGGGGGAGTAGATATGACGTTGTTCGTCAGGAGAGATGACGGTGCTATTTTGGTTGCCCAGGTCTATGTGGATGACATAGTCTTTGGATCCACATGCTCCCAGCATGCTCATCACTTTGAAGAGGAGATGAAAAGTGAGTTTGAAATGAGCATGGTTGGTGAGCTTACATTCTTCCTTGGTCTCCAGGTTCGTCAGCTAGAGGATGGGGTGCTAATCTCCCAATCTAAGTATGCTAGAGACCTAGTGAATAAATTTGGTTTAGACTTCGCTAAGCATGCCCGTACACCTATGAGTACCACTACCAAGCTTAGTAAGGACACTTCAGGCAAGGACATAGAGCAAACCTTATATCGGAGTATGATAGGTAGTCTTCTCTACTTGACTGCCAGTCTTCCCGACATCGCCTATAGTGTTGGAGTATGTGCGCGATATCAGGCATCCTCAAAAGAGTCACATTTACTTGCTCTAAAACGTATTATTAAATACGTAAGTGGGACTCTCTCATACGGGATTTGGTATTCCTTTGATACCGATGACCGTTTGTCCGCCTATTCGGATGCCGATTGGGCTGGGGATGTAGATGGATGTAGGAGCACTTCTGGTGGGTGTTTCTATTTTGGTTCTGCTCTTGTCTCCTGGCTGAGCAAGAAGCAAAATTCCATCTCTTTGTCCACTGCGGAGGCTGAGTACATAGCCGCCGGGAGTTGTTGCACACAACTCTTGTGGATGAAGCAAATGCTGGAGGATTATGGGATATCACAGGACACCATGACCATTTCCTGTGATAACACGAGCGCGATACACATATCCCGCAATCCAGTTCAGCATTCGCGCACAAAACACATCAGGATACGTGAGCACTTTATACGTCAGTTAGTTGAAGAGAAAGTCGTATCCCTGAGTTTTGTTCCCACCGACCGTTAGTTAGCCGATATTTTTACGAAACCTTTAGATGCCCTTAGATTTGAGAGTCTTAGGAAATCTTTAGGGATTTGCATAGTTGGCTGAGGGTTTGGTCTATGTCTAGAATAGGATGCTCCTTCATGTTCATATCATATGCTTCCTATTGCTAGTCTTTTTTATATGTACCATTGCTTAGTTGTACAGCTTTGTTTCATTCTTGTTGCTTTTTATATTTCTTTTGAAAAAAATACAAAAAGATTTTCCTTTAAGAAAATTTTTGAGAAAAAGCACAAAAAAAAAAAAAAATGATAATATTTTTTGAAAAAGGCCAAAAAGATTTTTCTGTTTTTGCACCTTTTATGGATGAGCATTTAAGTTAGCCAAGTCACAACTTCATTCCATATATCCATGTGACTGTTTGATAGAGATTTGAGAGGCTACATCATTTCATCCATGTGCTTTACATTGTATGGAGTCTTTGAGATGTAATTCGTGATATCTTCCTACATGTTTGACTCCTATATCCTTTATTGCACACATGCACGGCTATATTTGATTATTGCACTTGTCTATCTCATATTGGCTTTAGTGTTTCCATCTTAATTCTGTCTATACAATGTACAATATGCCATAAAACTTGACAAGATTGGAATGCATGTAAAAACCGTTTGGTGAGACTGTGTGTTTTTGTACAACGGGGAGGGGCTGCGAAAGGTAATCATCTATCCTGTGCGCAAAAGCCACAGTTAAAAAGGACCTAAAAAATGGAGGAATTTTAATACCCTAGGTCCAAAGAGGTTAAAAGAGCCCGAAAAAAATTTACAGGCAATAAAAAGCAATTCATGCCAAATATGGGCCATTTAGGTTTCACCATCAATTCTCCAAAGTTTGAGAATTTAGAATGCCTCTATTCAAAATTATATCTGAGGGAGTTTGGTTGGAGAATATAAACGGGATTGCACTTCCTTGAAAGTCCTGAAAATGCATAAAATCATTTTGGACGTTATTGGTGTGAAAATCATTTTGAGCTTTGATTTGTTGATTTGATTGAGTCAATATCTTATGTCGTCATTATTTTACACCAAAGGAAGCATTTGAGTTCATTCGCTAGGAATATCCAATATTCATCATGCACATATGTCATGTTTGTATGCATTGATTTTCCTATCGAATTTGATCACACCACTTCATTTACGCTATCATCGACTTGGTTGCTTTGTGTTCATTCATGGTGTGGTTTTATCCTAGTGTCACCCCACTAGTGCTTATTTGATTTGTTTCTCTCATTTTTCTATTTGGGGACATCATAAAAAGGGGGAGAATGAATTATCTTATTATGGGGAGATTTTGAGTTTGCTCATAAATTGATATATATATGTTTATCTCATCATTTCAAACTCGATATGTCACTTGGTATTTTGCTTTTTCTCATGTGTGTAGGTACTACATGGATTATCATTGTATTGCACACCTTGATGAGAAAAGCGTTGAGATTCCTGAAGATTTGAAGATCAATCGATGCAGTCTTATTCACTTGTACTCTTTCAGTTTTGGGTTCATGGAAGGGTATATTTGTATAGGCATTTTTTTATGATTGATAATTCGGATGTTTGTTTTATGTATGTACCGGCATAGACATGGGGGGAGATTTGTAAGGCATTTTTGTCCATGAGCATTTTATATGTCGTACGCCGTTACACCGTTGAGAATATTTCATAATCATACGCTCATCAACGGAATCCGAATATCAAAGGCAGAAAAGGAATCAGGGAACAGATCGGACCGATCCGGACCAGATAAAAGAACCGATCCGGTTCCTCCGGACCGATCCGCCTAAAGAGACCGGACCGATCCGCCTGCTGAGGTGAGGCCAGTGTACCCCGGATCCATAGCTAACTGATGAAGCTAAAAAGCCGAACCGATCCGATGCCAACCGGATTGATCCGTCTTCAAAAAGGAACCGATCCGATGTCACCGGACCGATCCGCCTAAAGAGACCGGACCGATCCGACGAGGATAATTTCAAACAGATCGTGTTCAGATCATGTTCCGAATTTTAGGGCTCAAGTTCTCCTATTTAATCCCACTACGGGAAGTGGTTTTTCCAAGACTTCTACACACGATTTTTCAGAGTAGAGAAAGCCCTAAGTCTTCACCTATTGAGTACCAATACTCTAGGTATTTTGATTCACACAAATTCCATACATTTGTGAATCCTTTTGGTAACCCAGGAACGCAGTTTTGCAGTTCAACCCTTGTGGAGGAGACCGTTCTTCTTCTCCATTGCAACCCTACTGGAAAGGGATAATTCCAGCCGCGACTACAGAATCCGATACCTGAGGGTAATTCTTAGTCAACTTGTATTTTCATTGTAATCCGATTGTAAGCCGTTTTCTTACAAATTATAGTGAAAATAAATGGTTTTGCCCCTGTGGGGGATTTTTCCTCAATTATGTGTGTTTGAATAACTCTTGCATGATTTCATATTGTTTGAATCACACCTAGTTGCATGTTTAGGGTTTGTTTGGGTTAAAAGGTGTTTTAAATATAATTTGATCATTTGAACGCAAGCACACACGTTCTCAGGGGTAACGGGTATGCACTCGCAGATGAGATGGCTGCTGGCGGATGAGTTTAGGAACATTTAATACCTTGGAGAGAGAGTTGTGAGGCAGATTGTGGAGGAGGAGGAAGTGGTGGAGATCCCACCATTTGCGCGCCCTGAGTACATGAGGTGGGTGAGAGAGATAAAGAATGATACTAGGGTGGCGGCAATGATAGGCGAGCCCTACACACACTACACTGATACGGTTGTGAGTTACGAGTACCTGGATTTTATAACCAGTTGATTGATGTCTTCTTGTATATACGACGTAAAGAACATTCCTCCACCTGACACTACTTCAATAAGGGGTACTAGCACACCAGTGGCATCAACCTATAACACAGGAGGTGATGCGGCTGCAGTGGTGGAGGAGGCTCCACTTATTCAGTTCACTCCTCCTTATTAAAACTTCCGATTAAGCAGTGGGGAGATGTTGAGGGTTCCTAACTATCCTCATGCACCGATAGTCGAGCTAACAAGCCTTACTAATGAGGCCCGCCGGCTTGAGGTATACTTCTCTTATTTCTCTTTTTTATTTCATGTTTCCTGCTTTATTTTTCCTTGCTAGACTTTTGTGGTTTCTATTTTCTTCCTCTTTACAGTTTGTACGGGTGTCGGCAAATTGGATACGGGATATCAAGGACTAGAGGGCATCTATGTCTTCATATATGAAGAAATCATCCACTTCTTGTATGGTGTCATCGGCTACTTCCGCTGAGGGTTCTGGCCTCGGGTGTGGAGGTTCCACCGCCCACCGTAGGGAGAAGCACCTGCGCCATAGAGGCTATAATTAATTTAAAGAGGGCTTTTGGAGGGTTCGGGCAGTGTCCCGTTGTATTTCTTTTGCTTTTTTGTGTTCCTGTGAAAATTTAATAAGGCTAAACAAAGATTATATTTGACACGCATTTCATTTTGGTATTTTTCATAATTTAGTGACTTATTCTACTTGCACTTTAATTTTCTACTAAGATTTCTTATTTATTTGCAAAGACTGAGATAAGTGAAAATGGTTTTAAAGAAAAATATTTATTTAATGAAAAGAGGAGTGATAAAAAAAATAAAGAACTCTGGGATTAATCTTTTTCAAAGTAAGAACTTTTGAAAATTAATTTTGGGGTAAAAAAGGAAAAATGAATTTTTCTAAAACGGGGGGGGGGGGGGGGTTATCGATCGGTATACACCTTGTCCTGCCTATCGGCATAAGGGTCAAGTTAAATCACTCATTTGGCATTGATTACACTTTCTGCATACTTAGATTACTAGTAGGGCAGAGGGATAGATGAGGTTTCGAGCAATTTTTCTTTCTGTGAGAACTTTTGGGTATAAAAAGGGGGTTTAGGGAGTGCATCCTTTAACACCATCCACATTCTCTATTTTGTGTCTTTCTTCTCTTTCACAACTGACTCTCCCAATGTGAAGTCTTTTCTTCCTACCTCGAAGTCTTAGAGGCCATGTGCCTTTATAATGTCGACTATGGCACCTTTAGCTTGCATCGGGTCTCCTTATGGTGCAACCATGATATAGACTGGAATCTTCTGGAGAAGGTGGTACAATTTTGGTACCCTGAAGATCACATTTTTCTTTTGGTATAGACGAGGTGTGCCCTACTTATGAGGAGTTTTCAGTGATGTTGGGGGTTATCCACAGTGCAGCGGTAGCTATGGGCGACTTAGGAGGGTTGTTCTCACTTTCTGCGGGGGGAGCCCTATGATGTTGTTCATGTGGATTTTCGAGAGGTTTTACCTGGTGGCACCTCCTCAGTATCTCTTTTTAGGTGTCTCTAACTTCATCATTAGGGCCTTCTTCAATTCCATCCCTTCAATAGATAAATGGGTTCATTGGTTCGTGAAGCAAGGATCTCGGTGTCTTCGTTGATCTGTGCCATGGTGGGGGGACTTGCAACCCATTTTTTAGTTGGAAGAGTACTAGTATGTAAGCTCGGTTGGCCTTAGATAAACTTCCTTTTATCTTTCTTGGCAACTTCTGCACCAAGTGGGATGGGAACAGATAGTGCCTCCTCATATAACCAACTATTTCTTGGTAGAAGACTTGGCTGAGTCTTTAAAGAATGATACTAAAACCTTTATGGTAGCACCGTCGGTCGTCTACCTGTCCTCTATAATCTATTGGGGAGCCGTATCTGTCTGGAGATTATCTAAAATGGCTATGGAAACGGGTAGTTGGGAAGATTTTGGAGAAAGGGACTGGGCAAAGGTGGCTTATGGCTTTCGATACCATGGAGGAAGGTATTGTGGTTTTAACAAAGCTTGTCAAGGAATATAAATTCATGGAGCATGTTTGAAGCATCAATTAACAGTGGGAAACCCGGGCACCTCTGGGAGCAGGCGATAATAATAAGGCAAGGCCGTCTGGTAGCTGAGGGCGGCCTTTTATGAAGCTGTGGAATTTTATTTGGGGGTGGTTTGTGTAGGTGTTTTGTTTTGGTATTTTCTCTTGGTTTTTGAAAAGAGGAAAAAAGGAAAGAAATCTCAACGTGGTTATTATTATTATTATTATTATTATTAGTAGTAGTAGTAGTAGTAGTAGTAGTAGTAGTGGTGGTGGTGGTGGTGGTGGTGGTGGTGGTGGTGGTGGTGGTGGTGGTGGTGGTGGTGGTTATGGTGGTGGTGGTGGTGGTGGTGGTGGTGGTGGTGGTAGTAGTAGTAGTAGTAGTAGTAGTAGTAGTAGTAGTAGTAGTAGTAGTAGTAGTAGTAGTAGTAGTAGTAGTTCACTTGTATTATGTTTGCCTAAACGCAAGTACAATGTCGAATAGGAGCTGAGTCTGGAAAAGATAGGGTTTAAAAATATAAGACATGGTTTGACTTGTTTTTAGGCTCACGAATAGGAATCTATTTTAAAAATATATGAAATAACGTGAAAATTTGGGCGGTATGCCGACCCAGAATTTTTACAAAGTTTTTCATGGTAACCGACAAACTAATTATTAGTGCACTAAAGTTGACGCATATATGAGGTTTATGCCCTTGTTGGGTTAATGGAAGGGTTCCCCTTTTGGTATGACTTTCACGATATACCTCTTACCTATAAGGCCAATCATTTATCAAAACGCATGGACAATCCATTTGATATTCCTGAGTGTACGTGAATTCCGTCATGATACACCTCGTGGGGATGGTACAAGTGAGAGAATTCGATATAATCAATGTATGTGAAATAGTTCCTACTATATACCTCCCATCGTGAGTTCGGTCAAGTGATATGATGTGAGGGAATCATTCGATATACATCAAAGGTAAGAGGCCAATGAAAGGTGAGAATCATATCGCTTAGGTTAACCGCACCTCAGTGAAGTCAGTACCCCCCAGTACGGGACAAAATGTTATTTAATATTGCCATGCTCTGGTGATATAGTGTGCAAAAATTCATGATTTTTAATTAGTATCTTATGGATAGATATTTTTGTTTGCACTCTAAGTAAGGGGAGTACTACCACTATGATGGAGAATATGAAAACTAACTAGCATGGAGCATGAAGACTTTATTAAGCATGGTGGTAGAGAAGCATGTGAATATACAAGTGAATGAGATGTGTAAGGTGAGAGCGTGACATGGGAATATTGTGAGTGATCCTGTGAATATACACAAGCAAATGTGTGTGCTAGTGAACCTAAGCATGGATCATCTACAAGTGGTGTATGAGATGTGTAAGTGACTATGGATATATATATACAAGTGAGAGAAGTGTGCGTGTGCGTGTGTGCTAGTGAAGCTAAGCATAGATAATCTACAAGTGGTGTGTGGAGAATGTAAGTGGAGGTGAAACTATATACAAGTATAAGTGTATGAAGTGAGCATGGATAATATGTACAAGTGTGTGAAGTGAGCATGTACAAGTGAACGAATATTGATATATATGAGAAGAGAGCATGGTAGAGATAAGCATGAGATAGACATACAAATAAAATAAATAAAAGAGTAAAATGGAACCTATCGAAATAACCTAATTCACTAAAGTGACTAGTTATGAAAACTTTTCTAACTCTTCGATAAAAACCTTTGGTAGTTAATGAATCGAAACCACTCACACACATAAGTAAAAATAACTAGTGATGCTTTAAGTAAATATCCTTTAAGAATAGGATGAGGAATAAGTAGAGAAACACAATATTTGATTACAGGGAAACCAACAAAGTGGAAAAAAACTCGGTCCCTTAGTACCAGGACCCCCCCCCCCCCCACACACACACACACAAGTCCACTAATTCCAATGTTTCAATTACAAATTACATATTACAAGTGTAAATGAACAAGTTAAGCCAATACAAACAAGTATACCAAGGCTAACCTAAACAAACCCACACAGACTATCTGAAACAGTAATAAACACTCCAAGAAAAAACTGACTTGGAACACACATAACCTCACACCCAACACTAGGGTACCAGTGACGTTGCACACAACAACAATAATTAATAAGAAGTGTTTTGGCTTAATTAGTACATATAAGGATTATGAATTACTAAAACATCAAACACAAGCAAGGCCCCTTCTAGTAATAAATTGCCAATAGTAAAGATTAATCCTAAATACAAATCAGTTTAGTATAAATAACCTTAAACAAAACATGAAAGAAAAATTCCAGAAAAATATTATTTAATGGCAAAAGATTTAAACAGGTATAAGGCGCTTTAACCAATTCTAAAAGATTATACAATCGGTGTATGAGAAGAAATCGCAACACAAAGACTAGATCCAATTTGAAACAAAAAAATATTTTATGATAAGACTAATAAAACAAAATTAATGTGGTGTTAACTCAAGCACAAATGCCTAAGGCCAGTTTAAAAGATAACACACTAAAATAGATATTTTTTTAAAAAAATAGGGCTAGATTATAACATGCACGAATCCCAACTTTTATTAAAACAGTTTTTACACAATCACGGTTTGATCCTGTATACAATGAAATTATAGTTTAAGGAAGATAAGCAACAAGTGTAATAAAAAGAAGTCCAAACAAAATTATATCAAACTTAGATCCATATGAAGTCAGGGTCTAATAACAGTTTGGATCACATACAAGACACAATATACTCACAATATTATGAATATATATATATATATATATATATATATATAAGGAAAGATTAATGAAGATTACCCACAAGATAAATCAAGACTGAAGTCAGAAATAGGGATGAAACTTTTGAGCTCCAACACGTTCATTCAAACCAAATCATCAAGATTTTACACCTCTTTAAAACCTATGACGTTTCTCAAAAGAAACTATGAACCGTGTAGCTCAAAACACCCTAAACAATAGGAACTCCATTATTAAACCTCAACCCTTTCACATAGAAAATTAACCCTTCGACACATGAATGTATATGTGAAAATATAGGAGGGGATTTTAGTGATAAAGAATCAATAAAAAATCTCCCAAGTATAGGTTAAACACATGGAAATATAGAAAGAGAATGAGAAAAACATTCGGCAACATTTTGGCTTATTTTTGCAAATAAAAATCCCGATTTTCAAATGACCCTAAGCCTCATATTTATAGAAGACGTAGAAGGATCCAAAACCCAGTCTGGTCAAATAGTAAGTACCAACAACCAAAAGGGCAAGGAGGTAAACAACCTTGGACGGCTAAGGGCATAAAAGTAATACCAAAACCAAGGATACATGTGTACAAAACCTTAGGAACATTAACGGCAAAGATGTAAAACCTATGAAGACATAACGATCAAGTACCAGACCTCAGGTCTGATCACGTGCGATCAAACCGCGTGAGTAAGACGCGAAAGATGATTGGCCTAATAAGCCTCACAAGGATCGCCCAATATACTACCAACCCACACACAAAACGACACCCCACTAAATAGAAACAATTATCGTTTTAATATCGTTCTAAAATAAATAATTAAACAAATCAATTTGTTTAATCAAATAATGATTTTAACACTTTTAAAAACCAGAAATATGAAATAAAAAATCATAAAAATAATTAAAAATTCTAGGAAGAAATTAAAACTCATAAATCATAATATAAAAATTATTCAAGTTAAAAATGCATAGCAAGGAAATAGAGAAATTCCTAATACGTATGAAGCAAGGGTCATGCAGGGACTAGACCCAGGCCCTGACTCATAGGCAGGAGAAGTCGATAACGCTTTTGATATTGGCAATGCTATTGACGAAATAGTTTATATATTAAATCAAATTAAGAATAATATGATTTAAGGTTTTAAAAATATATAAAATTTGTTTTTAACCAAAAATAAAAATGCAGTAACATAAAGGGATACAAAAAAAAAATATTTGTCTCAAAATTGAGCCAATAAAATTGGAGTGATTTCATATACAAGTGGGAACATATGTACTCATGTAGAAAGGTAGGAAAGCAAAGAATAACACCCATGTAGAAATATAGTCTAACCCTCTTAGAAACAGTCCTTAGCGGAGTCTCCACTCGGTCCATCCGAGGTTGAATTCCTCCAGCGCATGCTAATATGAAGTTGACCATCGTCATATGGGGCTAACACGAAGAGATAGAGTCGCCCGCCTATTTTTCTCAAAACAGGCAAACGTATGTCGTCGCCTCGAGAGAACGACATCAAGGTCAAATTGATGCAAGTGAAACCAAGTAGTTTGAATGTTCGAGGACTAAGTTACAGAATGGGAGGTGTTAGGCACCCATTCCACCCTTTCAGTCATACATGGGCTAATGTTAATATTCTTTTTTTTAACGTTGTGATGTATGTGTACATGTATATAATATAAGTGATGGGAGAATGGAATTATCTAACTCATGTTATGAAATGGATGGAGTAAACTCATTCATAAGAGTGTTCCCAAAAATAATGATAAAAATATATTGTAAGTGTTCGTCGAATCACAAATAGCTATGGGAGAGAGAATGTACACATCAGACGAAACACGAGTATGTAGGAGTCTAAAACTCACAAAACATATGTAATAAGATATAAAAGATATATAAAATAAAAAATGGAGGAGGAGGACTCAAATCTCAGGATTGGCCCAAGACGCCTATGTAGCCTAAGGGGCATAAAAGTTCACATAGTTCAAAAATAGAATGGGGGTGGGGTTCAACCCATAAATCCAAATATGGGACTCATCTTATGTGTGGGAGGAAAAAAAAATTTAAGAGTGAAGATGTAAAAATAAAAGTCTCACTCTTGGAGCTTACAGATAAACCCTCTTTTTGGTCTTTTTTTTTAATGAAAATAGGGTATGTTCAATACTACTAATAAAGAGTAGAGATTATTGGATGTGATACAATGAAACAAAAGCATAAAATAGAAATAAGATGACTAACACTTAAAAATGGATAAACTAGAGAAAGGGGTTGAGAAATAGACCTCCCTATGGATTCTTGTTGCTGATTTTGGAATACAAGTGTACTGATTTTGAGGTGGTTTGGAAGTGAAGTAGAGAGGTGGGGAGAATTACAAAGTGAGGTAAGGAGGTGAGGTAAGAGAATGTGGGAAAATGAATTTTTTTGTAAAGGAAAAGGCTCTCGTTACAAGGAGAATGTTCTATGATTTTTTTAGAGGGGTTTTTCAGTTTTTTAATTAGTGTGAGGTCATGGAACTTTTTATAGGGACAAAAGAGTGTCAATCGGCATAGTTCTTGGCATACCTATCGACATAAGGCCTATCTTTATGGGCAAGAAAAAGTACACCCTGTTTATAGGTAGGGTTCATGAGGTGCCTATAGCGAGTTCAGAATAATTTTTTCGGGAAAATGTGCATAAAATGAAAAACATAAGTTTGAATTGTGAATGGGGAAGACTTTTGGAAAGGTAATTTAGATCCCTTTAAGAATTCATTGAGCCACTCTCGGGTTTGGGAGTTGACCAAAGTCAAACATGGCTCAGAAGCGCTCGATAGTCTCTAGAGGGGAGGTTTTAGGAGGAAAATTAATCGTTTGTCCCAATCTTGAGGATTGTTCACGAACAGAATGGACTGTTGGAAAGGGAATTCAGTGCCCTTTGAGATTTAATTAAGCTTCACTCAGTTGAAAGAGTTAACCAAGGCCAACAGGGCCCGAAAGCTCCTAATGACCTATCAGAGTAAAGGGAATCGTTTGCCTAACTGTAAGGTCGATTCATGCATGGTATGGATCAGTTGAAAGGGTATTCAATAACCTTCAAGTATTCATTGAATTGCACTCAAGATGGAGAGTTGAATAGAGTCTAATGGAGCATGGAAGTGCCCAGTGGCCTCTAGATCAGTACTCGAAGTGAAACGAACCGTTCTTTCGAACCGTAAGGCCGATTTGAGCATGAGATGGACCATTTGAAATGGGATTTAGAGCCCTTAGATAATTCATTGATCTTATCTCTAGATGGAGAGTTGATCGAAGTCAAACGGGACCCGAGAGTGCCCGGTGGCCTCTAAATCGGTACTTAAAGTATGACCTAGTGTTTATGGTGCATGGATGAGTGTTAGGGACCTAAATAGGTGCTTAAGGTGGTCCTAGGATAGGGTTTCTACAAATGGGACCACCCATCAATTCATAAGGGTTGATTATTATTTAATATTATTTTCAGTTGTCATCAATTCATGGGGATATAAGTGTTCCGATAGAGGGCATCAAATAGGTTGATTATTATTTTCAGCTGTAATCCATTTTAGTTGACCAGGTCTTATGCAATTCATTACTGATTTTTTCTTCTTTTTTTCTTGTAGGGAAGATTATAGGAGGAAAGCGCCCGATCAATCGCACATCAACTTTGACGAATTGATCAAGGTTTAAAAACTCAAGAGACCTTTCTTCGCTGGTACCGAGCATCCAAGGTTAGCATCGTTATTATTGAAGTACACCTACACTAACACCACCACTTCCTTTGACACCAGATCGATCGACGAGGAACTAAAAATTCATATTTCATTTAAGGAGGAATCTTCAAGTGCAAGCTCATAAGGCTCATTTGAGTTCATGGACATTTCATATATTTCAGTACTGGTACCTTCTGCCTCAGAAGAATAGATGCCACTGAAGATAAGGATCCTCAACCTTTTAGAGGAACCGATACTCCCACTTCTCTAAAAGCCCAATCCTCTAAAAAAAGGAGGTTGGTTGTCTATCAGACCTCATCAATTTGGGGGATTCTCCAGATAAATTACAAGCCCAGCTTGCGAAAAAGAGCTGAACTGGGACTAATCTTACTATTGTTGTTGTGTTTCCCACTAAGAAGGTGGATGCCCCGGTAAGGGGAAGAGCCCTGCCATCATATTAGTGGTTAAATATCCTGGTTTCGACCTTGCATGGCTAAAGTGGAATTCTTGTAAAGATGACAAAGAGGTGATCGATAGACTAGAAACTGAACGACTAGTCTCCCATGCCACTCAAACATTATCTTTAGTAAGATTTTAATTTTTTTTCCAGATTTTACTTCTTCAAAAAAAATTGGTTTTACTAACTCTTTTGATCGGCTTTTATCTTATAGTTCCTGGTGGACTTTGTCTTTTTTAAACAGAATGTTTGACCAGGAAAAATTCAATGCTAACCAGGACCATGTTTTGAGTGAGTCCCAAAAAAATTTGAAGGCTGCCAAAAAGGCCTATGAAATTGAGAGAAAGGTCAAGGTTGCTTAGAATTCTACTCACACCTTGTCTAAGTCCTTGAAGGCTAAAGATAAGGCTTATGACTAGGGGTGGGATGGTGTCTTCTCCCATGCCATAAAGTAGTTGGACTATATTCGTAAGTCTTTCTTTAAGAAAGGCTAAGGTAAAGCTTTGGTCAAGACAGGAGTCCCCCATGAGTTCGAGCTCTTCAGCGAGCACAATCCAACTTCTCTTCCAAGCCTAGAAGAATAAGTGGATGAATCTATAAGCATTATCCAAGAGAAGGGAGGTGTTGAATACGTGCCCAACTCCTATTTATAATTAAAAAAAAATATGTCATTTTGGCTTTACTACATTTTATTTGATCACCTCATATTATTTGTGTATGTTTGTTATATTTCCAATTTCTAAAAGACTTTTCTTTTTATTTTTTTAGTCTGATAACAACTTAACCTTAGTACCAATTTCTCAGGAGAATGAAAATATGGACTTGATCCTCGATCGGGATGCTCCTGGATGAGCTCATGAAGCCTTCTTGTCTGTTCGGTAAGCATTTCACAAAATGATAAGTGCTTTTGAGGACCAAAATCGAATAATTCGGGTCGAAGTCAAAGAGGTTGGAGGCATTGCTAAGATGAGAATAATTCTCTAAAGGAATAGCTCAACAAGGCCAAAGAGGATTTCAAGAGAAATGAGGTTATCAATCTAGGCTTGCATCCCCATGTTATGAAGCTAAAATATCACTTCTGAAAGGGTCCCCATGCAGTTTGGCCATATGGGTATGATGGAGGTTAGATGGATGCCTTTTTACTCTTGGCTTATAAGCATAGTTGGCTCAATACTTTTAGCTATTTTAAAGGTCCCCAAAGATTCCCAGTTTTGGCATTGGTACCAAGTGGAATGTACTGCTTTTCGACATCCTCCCCCTAGGAGTGATGAGTGCTGGATACCACCTGATGGTTTCTTTGCATTGTCGACCACTTTCCTCGACACATAATCTCTAACCTAGAACTTTCTTGGGCTGACACCTTTGTTGTACAACTTTGCCAACTGCTATTGGTAGGATGCCAATTTGATCAAGGTATATTATCTTCTTTCCTTAGTCAGATCAAGATCAATCCTTCAGATTTTTTCATTCAAGCTTTGATCGATAATGGTCATCTTCATGGTCGGTAAGCCAGCTTCTAATGGAATTAAGGCTTCAATTTCGTAAGCTAAGGTGAAAGGCTTTTTCTCAGTTGACCTCATAGGTTATTCAATATGCCAAGAGGATATGGGTAAACTTATCCACCCAAGCACCTTTTACTTTCTCCGACCTCTTCTTCATTCACCCGAGCACTGTCTTATTAGAGGCCTCAACCTACCCATTACTCTGGGGATAAGCCATAGAAATGCAGTAGTGCTTAATGTCATGATTATTCCAGAAGTTTTGGAATGATCCGCTTTTAAATTTCATTCCATTATCGGTAATGATTATTCTTAGAATGCCAAAATAAGTCATGATATTCCTTCAGATTAATTGATTATAGTAATGTCCTTTATGTTCTTCAAATGTCTCAGCCTCTATTTATTTGGTGAAGTAATTTGTGTCGCCCAAGAGATATTTTTAATTTTTTGGTGTTATAGGTAGGGGACTCATAATGTCTAATTCGTATTTAGCTAAAGGCCATGAATTGGTCAGTGACATGAGGTTGTTGAATGGTTGGTGAATCATGGGCTAGAATCTTGCACTTCCTGACATATAAGATGATATTCTTTTGCATGTAAGGCCATTAGTAACCTTCTTTTATAGACCCGAATACCTAAGATCTTCCTCGGCATGACTTTCACATATTCCCTCGTGCATCTCATATAGGACTTGGTCGACGTCGCTTGGATACACATACTAGAGGTATGGTCCTATGAAATATAACCTATAGAGCTTCACCTTAAGTAATCGATATAACAGAGCAACTTCCACCTTGGTCTGATGGGCTTGCCTCTTATCGATATATTGGATATCCTCTCACAAGAACACTATGATTAGGTCCATTCATATGGGATATTTATGGATTGAGAGGACTTATTTGGCGATCTTTAGCTTCACGATGCTCGATTGGGCAAAAAATGCTACTTTAATTGTTCTTTAGAGGTCAGAGTCAACGGTTGAACCCAAAGTGGATAAAGTATATGTATGGCCATTGTTTCCTCATGGAAACTGTTGGATATAAACTTTCTTGAACTTGGTGACCAAGTCCTGGGTGACATATAAGTATGTTATAACATGCAGGCATCTCACGCATTATAGCCTCTTGATACTTAGTTAAATACTAGCCTTGAGTTACAAAAGACGTCAAGGTGACATGCGTGGAAGGATAGGGCCTTCTTCAATCGTGCGATGAAGGCTTTGTACTTGATCTCATTATTTTATGCCTCAAAACTAAGTCTTTGCCAGGTCGTGCAGATAATCACTCTTGTGCTTACTTTTGATGAGCATATCGTCTATTTAGACTTCCATCGTGCCACCCAGATAATATTTGAACATCTTGGTAACTAATCATTGGTAAGTTTTTTATGTGTTCTTGAGTCCAAATGGAATGGCTATGTAGCAATATAAGCTAAGGATGGTAATGAATGAAGTTTTCTCATGGTGAGGTCTGAATAGAGGGATTCGATGATACCCTGAATAAGTATTCAAGAAAATCATCCATTCACGGTTGGCTTTAGCATAGACCAACTAGTCAATCTTTGGTAGAGAAAGTTATCTTTAGGACATGTTTTGTTCAGGTTAGTGAAGTCTATGCAAACTCTTCACTTTTCATTACTCTTTCTTATGACAACTGGGTTATAAAGCCACTTGTGGAATTGAACTTCTTCTGCCATAACTTTTGCTTTCTCGAGGGTTGTTAGATGCGTCGTTTGTGTGATAAGAAGGAATGTTAGGTCCGACATGGCTTCGGGATCAATCCCAGGCATATCATAAGACTTCCAAACAAATACATCTTGACTCTCTTTGATAAAAGAGATCAATTCTTCCTTTTCCTGTTGTTGATAAAAAAATTCTTCTTTGCAGTTGAGTAATCAAACACGACTTCTTGCAATGATTCCATGACTCTTTTTATGGGCCCTAACCTTGTTTCTTCCACCCTCGATATTTCGCAACCACTTTCTCTTTTTTCTTCTCTTATTTAGGCCTGATGGAAGCGATAAAGCATTACTGAGCAATGATCTGATTTCCCATTATCTCCATTATCCCATAATCGATGATGCATTTGAGATTTTGGTGCTAAATAGAGGGGACAACCTTCATAGCGTTAAGCCATCCTCATCCCAAGATAGTGTTATAGGGGGACTCAATATCTAAAACTAAAAATTCAATCATCTTTAAAATAGTTTTAGTTTGTACTGACAGTACCATCTTTTTCAGAGGCATAGTCATATTTTCAATAAATTCGACAAAAGTGATAGTCTTTTCCTTCAGATCTTCCATCTTGAGGTTGAGCTTGTTGAAATTTTTTAGGTACATAACCTATGATAAGCTTCCTCGGTCGACTAGTAGCTTATCCACATCCCAGTTGGCAATCCCGAGAGTAATTACTAGTGCAACGTCATGCAAAGTTCTAACTTCGACCAGGTATTTCTCGATAAATATTATATGTTTGACATGGTCAATGTATTCTGAACGATGATATTTTCTCTCTGGATCTTTTCAAGGTCAATTGGGAAAGCTTTTATGAACGTAATAACCTTCTTTAATTTCATTCGAATAGCGTTCCTTTGAATCTGGTTTGGACTATATGCACCGAGGATGACTACAAACTCCTATCCCATCTCGTCATTTTCTAAGGCATTGTCAGGTTTTTGGTCGTGCTCCACGGTGGCCTTTGCACCCTTCTTTTCCACATACTCATCTACGTGACTTGCTTGGGACACTTCTTCCAAGTGGGACTTGAGCGATTTATAATTCTCTATTTTTCACACGTGTTCCTTGTGATAGGAACACCTCAAGGCAGTTTTTCTCTTCAACGGAGCTCATGTCATCTTCCTCCACATAAAGTATTGTTTATCTTTAATCTTACTAAGGATTTTACAGATCGACTCCCTGAAAACAATTTTGATCGCATGTTGGGCCTTGGTTGGATCCACCTTATCATTATCCTTAGAACCTCTATTATATTACTTTCCCCCTTCTTAGGGGCATTATCCTTGTCGTTATTCTTGGTCGTCTTTGGCTGACCGTTGCCATGCTGAGTGATAGCCACCATATCTTCCATTTTAGTGTGCTTTTCAATCCTGGACATAAGATCGTTAATAATAATAGATTCTTTCTTCGTGAGAGACTAGTGCATTATAGAGTTATTCGACAGACCGATCTTGAATGAGGCCACAACCACTTAGTCAGAGAAATCCTCCATTTTATCGTAAGTTTCCCAGTATCGTCGAGCATATTCTCGTTAGGTTTTTTGGGGGTTTTCCTCATGGTGAGGGGTGAGTCCATCCTCTTAGGATAAGAGTTGTTGGTGATGAATCTAACAATAAACCTTTTTGTAAGCTAATTAAAGCTGGTGATTGATTTGTATGGTAATTTTTCAAACCACTTTTGTAGAGTATCCCTTAGATTCGAAGGGAATATGCGGCACATGAGGTCTTTGTTGTTACTCCAAAAAATCATGGCTTATCGATATTAGTGAACATGAATGATGGGTTCAGTCTCCCTATTATAGATTTTGAATCTTGGTATGGCGAAATTCTTAGTAGGTTCTAGTTTTTCAATTGATCTTGATAATGGAGACTTCATCTTACTCATGAGGGCTCTCCTGGAAAATTCCTCAGTGGATTTGGTTCCCTGATAAGCAAGATGCTCATCCATATCTTAGTGGATGATAACAAGAAGATCCTTCTTGCGTTAACCCCCTTCCTGGTCTCTTTTCTCTGATGGGATCATATGTCTAGAGCACTCCTAATCGCACCATGAATTCCTTCCTCGGTTGCGAGTTTTTCTCGCTTAATGTCTAGGGGTTTAGACATGGAATTTGCGCTTGTATCCATGGATCTCTTACTTTATTCTTTCTAAGAGACATTGCAAACAAGTATTCTCCTTATGCTGGAAGCGCATGGCGTCCTCCTATTGATGAACTCGTCATTCATAGGTGTCTATAAGCCGTAAGATTTGGGTATATCTTAATTGATCATTGTTGTACACAATTTATTCCTCGTGGGGATTATAACACGAGTTCGGAGCATTACGACTCCTATTGAGTTGGACCTCAAACTTGACCCTAGGTGGAGGTGATCTTTTTTTATCGTTCTGATGGTCGTCGTTAGATGGATGGCTTTGGCTATGTGAATGAAATATAATTTCTCATTGTCTTTCCTTGGACGAGAAAAGAAAATTGATTCTCATGGAAGACGCCAATCCTAAGTGGAAAAATATATTGTTATAGATTCAACACAAATAAGCCGAGAAGAAAATAAAGTTTAATCACACGGTGACACAGTATGTACGTGGTTTGGTAGTGTGCCTAGGTCCACGGGGTGTTTCTCTCTCTTTATTAATCGATTGTTGATAACAAATATTACGTGCCCCTTTTTCTAGGAGTTTGGGTTACATTTATAGAGAACCCAAAAAAGAATAAGTCATACAGGACTCCATGACCTTGGATTAATGTTGTGGTTTGATAAAGTAAATCCAAGTTCGATATCTCCATTAATGGGTCTTTTTTTCTTCTTATCTTCGAGCAATGATCGCTTATTGAGATTAATGGGCGCGTGCCATCCTCTTCTGTGATGTTGAATTATTCCCCCACAATACCTAAGTGTGTCACTATTGAGTTACTGATAAATTTCATAGATTATTAACATCATGTTAATGGTCATTTATTGTTATCATAGATAATTGTTGAGTCATGGATTACTTTCCTCTAAATCTCCTATTTATGAGTTTTGTGATACTTCTAGGTTATCCCAACCCAATGCGTTCTAAATGTTTGGAGGATACTAAATGGAGTCCGTCGTATGTACTATTTTTATGGCCTTGATTTGGGCATCGGTGATATCGAGAACTTTTATTAGTGGGTGTTAATGTATTATAGTGTTGATTATATGAAGGTGGGGAAGGCGAAAAGTGCTTTGGTTCTTAACTTACCCAATTCCAACATACACTATAGGATCATGGGTTCTTAGTTAAGAGTTGGGAGCACTTACCAATCCAAGAGCATCAAATATCCTATAATATGCCAAGTGTCCTAAAGAAGGGAGGATGATAAGTATGATAATGTTTTAGGCTATTATGCCCCTTTCCTTTATATTCTTGCAGTTGTTGGGTTTAATATCCGATTCTTTATTTATGTTATGGTTTTTGAAATTGATTATAACAAGAGAGAATTGAGTCTTGGCGAAATAACTTTGTCAATATTAATAGGATTTCGTACATAAAATAGAGGCTAGATAAATATTACCACCCTGGAGTTGTTAATATTTTGCTTTCGTATACCTCTTAGACAATGTCCTGCATTGTAAGGCATGTAGATGGGGAGATAAATATCCCTAAAGTGTATGCCAAACAGATCTTCATAGATATTCTAATTACTAGAGGTGTTGATGGCTCTCTTAGTGTCTCTCTATACCAATTATCCAACTCGATTCAGTCCTTAGATGTTGAATGACTCCAAGTTGACGATAATCTCTCTCTCTCTCTCTCTCTCTCTCTCTCTTGATATGGAGGAAATGGAGGTTCCTTCCTTACTGATCAACATAGAGGGCTCTCCACCAAAAATAAACCCCGGGGACTAGGCCTCAAAGAATAACAACCTCTTTAAAGGTACCGAGATACCATTAGGTACAAAGAAAGAAGGTGATGCTTCTAAGAAATATAAGGGTACTATCGAGGACCCATATGTTTCTTTTAAGACTGACATGTACACTGTCTTGCTAAAAGGCATTATATTTCCTCACAACCAAGTTATTCTTACATGTTTTAATAACGAAGTGTTGGTTCATCACGAGGCCTGGAATTTTTTTCTCGTGAGTGGTCCATTTTAATTTTAATTGTCTTATTTCTTTACTTTTGAGTTTTATGACTTTTTTTTGGTGTGTGTTCATTGTGTACTTTCTTACCATGGAGGACACGAATGCCGACTATGCTAAGCGGGCCTCTAAGTTTGGTCAATCTATGGGGGGCTTCAGAATTCCCTTGAACAAGTAAAGCTTTAACTTGTCAAGATGGATAAGAACACAATGTTGATATGGCCAAGACGATTGAGAAGAATAATATAACAATTAAAGAGAATAAGAAATTGAAGGACAAGATGAAAACCCCGAATAAGACTTTGACCCTTGGAGGTAGCAAGGAGGATGAGATCAATGTATATGAAGCATCCTTTAATCATGCCTTCGATCAACTGCATTGTGCTTATAAATACTCCTCCAAACAAAGGTGAGATGTTTACCTTATCAAGGTTTACATTCCCTCCTCCTCTGAGTGTATGTGGAGCATCATTTTAGGGATCTTTCGGCGTCTTACTAGGTTGATGGGGCAGTTTAATAGGAAGGGACGGAAGATAAAACTAAAGACACCAACAATGACCCTTTATCAGTAAAACCTTAGTGCTCCCTTCCTTCAACATTCTGCATCTTTTTATTTTAAATATATTTGTAGGGCTTATCACCCCCCCCCCAAAAAAAACAAAATTAATAATGAATATTTCCTTTTCTCATGTTGTTTCTTGAACTTAATTTTTGCATATGTATTTATATGCTTGGTTCCTTTGGTATTGTTTTTTAAGTTGCCTTTTGTTTTTGAGTCCCATAACAAAGAATATTCTTCATCTCATACACTAGTTGAGCCAACAAAGGATTACTTAGACTTTGTTTTGGGAATTAGACCATATAACCATGCCAGATCATCTTACCTTTCTATTTTCTAGGACCTTTAAGGCATATACTTGTTCAATGTTGACCATGTTAAGAGATCTTATAATTGTTGTTCCGATCTCGATGGGGCACTTCATATGGGGTCTTTGTTAAATATAAAAAAATGTTGCTCTTTAGAGAGAAGTAGAGAAGCTTCGAATCGAGATGGTCGATTGTTAAAGGGTTAAATAAAAAGTTCCAAAGGTTGTAGTGGCAATTTTTCAAGGGCCCTCTCCAGGTTTGGAGGTATAGGTGTGATGAGGGTGTTATCGATTCCCCCCATTGCGTGGAAGACATCAGGGATATATATTACAAATATGGTTGTCTAGATACCCTATGCGTTCTAAAGGTACATAAAGACTCTAAACATTGTACTAGCATGCCATTATTAGTTTTTCTACTAGTTTTCCCCATTAATCTTTAAGGACTTTTGGGCACCAACGGATGTAGTCCCCATACATTTGATCGACGAGGAGTATGTTAGTGATGATGATGATGATGATGATGATGAAATTCCTCACTCCTGACTAGGTAGTGTCTTTTCTCAACGCCGATCCTGGCCCTCCCAGCTAAGAGATTTTTTCTTGTTATTGTTATTTAATTTTTTGTAAAGAAACTTATGTAGAATATTCATGTCTTTAAATGAAAGTCTTATATTTCATTAAATATCTCATCTTGTAAGTATGGTTGGATATTATGATTACTTTTTAGGCTATGTTATCACACACATCCTTATGCCTAGAAATATTTAGGAATGCATATGTTCGAGGGCTTCCCCCATCAAGGGTTTTAACCGACCAAACTAGTTAGGTTCATATTTTTCTAGGGAAACCTCATAGGTCTTTTATTTTTATTTGGACAGTAAAGTTGTTTTGTGTTAATAAATCAAAAGGTGTAGTTATGATGCTAATGAGGTTTCTCATTCCTAAGGATCCCTCATAAGTCTATTCTACTACCTAGATAGTTCTGCTGCTATATGTTAATCTAATTAAATATACATTAAATCAATAATCAAGTTAATAATAACATAATTTGAATTGAAATAATTATGTCTAGGACGAGAAATTGTTTACCTCTTAGAAAAATTGCAAAATTACAAAGGGATAAAATTTTAAAAACAATTATCTTCAACTATGCATATTAAGATAAACTAAGATAAAGACACTGTAGATATAAGTAGACTTAAGAGTGCTATTTTAAATTGGCAGTATTACAACCTCGAGGGATCTGGGTGCCCTCAATTGTTTCCAAGTGGTAGGCTTCGTCAAGGTCAACCCTTATAACTCTGAACAGACCCTCTCAATTTGGGTTCAACTTTCCATTAAATGGTTTCTTTGGGCAGACAACGATCTTCTTAAGGAAGTAAACCCTACTTGAAACTCCCTTAGCTTTACACGTCAGATGTAATACTTAGGCAACTTTTGTTGGTACGACGCAAGTCTGATGAGGGCATGCTCTTTTTTTTCTTCAATAATGTCTAACTCGGACCTTAGTTTGTAATCGTTTAACCTCTATTATACAAGTGTTGTCCTCATGGTTGGACGTATATCTTCCAAAGGGATCACTATATTCATTTTATAGGTTAAGGTAAAAGTTATTTCCCAGGTCAACCTTTTTGGAGTCATCTATAAGTCAAAACAAAGTGGAATCTCGTCCACCCAATAGCCCTTTACCTTCTCTAACCTCTTGAGAATTCCATCTAAAACTATCTTGTTAGAGGTCTCAACTTTCCTATCACTTTAGGGGTAGGCCATCGAGCTGTAATAATGCCTTACTCCATAATCGCCACAAAGGTAATGGAACGGTTTTCTCTCAAACTTGGTTCTACTATCTTTTACTACGGACATGGGGACCCTAAATCGATTGACGATATTCCTTCAAATGAACCTTATCATGTCGGCATTCTTGATGTTAGCCAAAGGTTCATCTTCAAACCACTAGGTGAAGTAAGTTGTGGCAACTAACATATATTTTTTGTTCCCAAATGTCGTGGGCAATGTCTAACCCCATTGACAAAGTGATCAAGTACTGGTAATGGGGTTTATGTCATTTAGTGGTTTCTGGATTAACAGGGAGAACTTTTTGCATTTTTACATTTTTTTAACATACTTGATGAAGTTTTTCTACATAAATTCCCACCATTACACTCCTTGATTGCACAAAAGGCTAACGACCTCCCTTGTGTGTTGCTTTCTATAAATTTTATTATGGAGTTGATAAAACACCTCTTCCACTTGGTCAGGGTGTACACATCACAAGTAGGGGCATGTGGAGGATCATTGGTACAGTTTACCTTTGGGAGATGGATGAAATTAGGTTACCTTAACCCTGATCTTGTGAGCATTGTCCTTGGTTGGTAATGAATTTCAAACATTTTTAGTTCCACCAGCCAGTTGGACATGCGCCCTTGACAAGTCAACACTTCAAAGGATAGCCTTGAGCGGAGAAAAGGTCAACACTATGATAAGATGGCCTTCGAAGTAATACTTAGCTTTTGTGATGCAATCACCAATGCGCACACTATGTTCTCTAGCAGTATATATATTTGTTCAGTATCGATAAATGTCTTGCTAACATATTAAATTGGGATTCTTACGAACGAGATTCGAGCTAACTGCATGCTCTGACATAAATACATACATGTTCAAACTTCTCCCAAAATGGGTGGAGACCCAAGGTGTCTCTTTGATTTCCTCTGGGGACTCTAAACACTCAGTGTTCCATATTTTATTTCATTTTTTCCTAGTACTTGACAGTATCGTGTTCATTTATTATTACTCTTTAAAATCATTAACCATTTTGAATCGTAAATGTGTTGGCACATTATCTTCTTAACAAACTGTACTTGATTCACTAAGTCAATAATATTACCAAGTTTTTTCATTTCTTATTTACTTATTGCTTGATTATATTATCATTTCTTAATAATTAATAAGACTTTTTTATTTACTTAAACACCGATAAATTTATCAATTAATAATATTTTATTGAGTTCATAGTCATAGATGCTAAAATCCTTTTAGGTCCACCCGTGTGTTATTAGGTGGGATCTTGGCATTGAATTTGAGTGTAAAGAAATTCGAAAGAACCGACTCATTAAAACTTGTCAACAAAAGAATAGTGGTCATAATAATAATAAGTGAAAATCGGCGAGTGGAAGTGAAAGAATCGCCGACCACGTGATCTATTCTTCTTAACTCATGTCCGCCTACAAAAACACATATCAGCAGAGACCAGGGTCTTCAAAGCTTTGGCCTTGTACTGCATTTCTCTCTAGTTGAGCGTGTATGTAATAGAGAGAGAGGATCTAAATTCTAATGGACTACGAAAGGATACACAAAGTTCAGGTATTCTAGTTTACCTTGCAATATAATTGGACCCATTTATCTTTTAAGTAGCTTTGTGTAGTCCAAATACACTTTTTGTCTGAATCATCAACTACACTTGGTTTTCTTTATCTGGGTTGTAAAAGATTTCTTCTTGGGTTTAGATTAAGAATACCCATTTGGTTTGGTGTTCATATATAAGGGTAGCTAGCTAGCTACAATGATCATTGAATTATGTCCTTTACTTATTTGATAATTTTATTTATTTATGTATTTTGTGTAGACTGGTATAATTTCTCCAAGTAAATTGAGGATGAAGCTGATGGGGGTTCAAAACCAGAGAAAAAAAGATGGGTCCAATAGTAACTCCTCAAGAACATCTCCTTCCAAGCTTGAGGATACTGAGTTTGTGAACAGCTTGTTAGCCACAAACAGTGGTGATTTTAATGAGGAAGGTATATAAGTTTGCTCAACTTACTCTACCACTTTCCCAAATGCACAAACTGTTTTCTGTAATAGCAGTGGCACCGAATTGCCACCCACACGGCTTTAATCTTTTATTTACATGAACAAAGTGTCTCTGTGTTGGTTGGTGGGGGGAAGGGAAACTGTTTTCTGCTTGCCGCATACCCGATCAAATTAAATTTTTGGAAGTTGAAGAGGCCAAAATATAATTTCTAGAAAGTCCTTGTTATTTTCGCTAGTTATAGTTATTTTTGCAATTTTCAGAAGTCCTTCGAGTAATTTAATAATTCCATAAACAAATCCAGCAAGCATTGAGGCACGTGGCACCATCGTCCGGAGCGAGGTGTGGGCTCCACCTGTCAGGTGCGTGTGCTGCACGCGCCTGAGAGACATATCACACACGCGCCCCATGTGTTTTTTTCTTGTTTCTTGTGTCTGTTCCTAGTTTCATGTGCAAAATATCCAAAATGTCTTTGTATTGGTGATGATAATGAACTTTTGGGGAGTAATCTCAGCCGTTGGCTGAGAAGCTGGAGCAAGCTAAAGCACTCTTCTTGTTTGTGTGTGAGACATTTTGAAATATGTCCTCCAATATTATAAAGACATTTGTAAACTGAAATTAAACACCTATTTTGCTTCTTATTTTTAGTTATATGCCCTTGACTACAGTTTCAAGTATAGAAGTTTCATCAGCAAATCTACCTAGCAATGCAGTGTCAAATGCCAACCAAGGCAGTCAAAACTCTTGCCAGCCTGTGCCAAGGGACCATGTGAATGCTGGTCGTGTGAAAATACAGCAATATGCCAAGGGTGATACCTGTAATTCAAGTTCAGTTCACCCAATGAGAACATTAGATGATGACAATCTTGATTACGATAGTAATGCCAGTTCATCTAGCTTTGAGTTTCACAAGGGGGAGAGATCTCACAATCCGATAGCACGATCATTATTAAGACCTATGCCTTCTAAGTGGAATGATGCAGAGAAATGGATAATAAATAAGCAAAACGCGCAAGCTAACTATTTGAAGAGGACGAATTTACAAAGTCAAGCAAATCGGGTCCCGGTTAGAGTTGCTCCCGAGTATGCTAGTTTCAGTAACAAGTTATCCGTTAAGCGTGTTGATTTTTGTCAGCCTCCATCACAAACGGGGTTGGAGAAGTTCTCTTTTACGCCCCTTGTGCCTGAACCAAATTCGGGTCAAGTGAACGGAGAAAATGGGCTAATTGATCTTTGTCCTCACAGTATGGAGTTAAAAGAAATGGACAACGTGGATTTATCATATACAAAGAGTTCGGCGGAAGATAAAACAGGTAAATCATACATTCGGGTGCCTACATTAGATTACAGATTAAGATTTAGAAAGACAACTGCATATATATAGAGAGAGAGATTACAGATTGAGAAATAAAAAGTCGACTGCATATATAGAGAGATTACAGATTGAGAAATATATAGACAATGCATAATATATATATATATATATATATATATATCAGTCCTGCTCTTATGCGGACTAGTCCGCATTTTAAGAGTGCGGACCGAACATGTGTCACCTGGCAGTGAGCCCAGAAAAGAAAGAGAGTGTGCCTATAATTTAGGCGATAATTTCTAGGCACACCGTTAGGCGACACATGTCCAGTCCACATTCTTAAAATGCAAACTAGTCCGCACAAGAGCATTATATATATATATATATATATATATATATATATATATAGAGAGAGAGAGAGAGAGAGAGAGAGAGAGAGTCTCACTCAAGTGCGGGACTAGTATGCGGATTCCCCATGCGGGAATTTTTTTTAAATCCAAAAAGGTTTATTTTTTTGTGTAAACATTTCAGGAGGCTTGTAAAAAAATCAGCTCAAGCTATTTTAAAAAATTGGTCAATATTTGGTTGTTTTTAAGCAGCTTAAAACATTGTCAAATATTGACCAATTTTTTTAAAATCGCAACAAAATCATTTTGAGTTGATTTTTTTTCAAAAGTCCCTGAAATGTTAAACACCACACAAAAAAAAAACATTTTTTGGATTTAAAAAAAAAAATTCCCGCATGGTGAGTCCCACACCTAATCTTTCTTGTGTGTATATATAATATAATGCTCTTGTGCGGACCAGTCTGCATTTTATGAATGCAAACCGAACATGTATTACCTGACGGTGTGCCTAGAAATTATCCCCTAAATTATAGACGCACTCTCTCTCTTGTCTGGGCTCACCGCCAGTTGACACATGTCTGGTCCGCACTCTTAAAATGCGGACTGGTCCGCACAAGTGCAGGACTGTATATATATATATATATATATATAGAGAGAGAGAGAGAGAGAGAGAGAGAGTTAGCTTGTCCAACATACTTTTTTTTTAACACACCTATAGAACATGCATTTCATTTGGGGGGTAATGAATCTTGGTGGAGCTTATTTCCATGACTGAAACTGCGATCATCGTATCCGAATTTAGTGGAGATAATTTCCATGACAAAGAGACTACTCCACAAATTTTCACATAAGCTTCGTTCATTTACTACTATAAGTGTCTGTTTTTTAAGTATCTTAAATGAGATATGTTGGAGAGTGTATATATATATGTTGTTCTATTTTTTCTTTAAAATTGATTTAAGCACGCTTCATTCTTATGTTATGTTGATTATGTGAGGTAGAGATACATTTCAGATGCATAGCATTTCTGTTGATGCATATGTGTGGTAATACCAAATTTGCTGTGTGTTTTCGACTCAAATAAAACATCTAAATAGAAATTAGAAATCTTGTCTCGTATGTGTTTTACCAGGGACTGGTAGGTTGTTAGAAATTTATACATTTTGCTTTATATACTAGGCAAACACATGTATTTGGCAATTTAGTACTGGGTTCTGCTCTCAATCCTTATGGCTATATTTGGTTCAAGATGGACTTTTTTGCAGTTGCACCTAGCTGAAGATTATTTTTATATATTCAAAGTTAATTTTGCACATTATGTTGTCCAGTGGCGGAGCCAGGAATTTCAGTGGGGGGGGGGGGGGGGGGCACAATAAAAAAAAGACGGGGGTTCGGGGGCGGTAGCCCCCGATTTTTTTTTTTTTTATAGAGTTATTCAAATATCTAAACAAAGATCAATATTCACATAATATTGCAAGATTGTTACAAATAAAATAAGCACACTTCATTACCCAAAAAGAAAAGAATTACATCTTTTCATACAAAAGTAGAGTTGAAATATAACATATTGGAGTAAAAAAAAATCTATAATATCCCACGGCGAGTTTTCATCTATAACATACAAAGTGAAAATTTGCGACTAGGTCACAATATCATTCCCTTATAACTTGGTTAATTCACATAATTTTGCAACATTAACAAAATCTATAATATACAAAGTGAAAATTAATTCAACATTAAAAATTAATTCAAAAAGTAACCAGCGAAAGTAACACAAAGTAAAAATTAATTCAACATTAAAAATTAATTCACAAAGTAACCAACCAAATTAAGCACAAAGTACAAATTAATTCACAAAGCAACCAACCCAATTAGGCACAACCGAAGTCTACACAAGTTAACTTAACATCGCATTCACATGGGTTTACCACATATTCTCTTAGACTACCAACCAAATTAGGCACCACAACCAAATTACATATAATCTCTACACTACATCAAACGAAACAGGGCATGTATGAGGTTTACCAAAAACAGGGCATGTATGAGGATGAAATATTCACCTGCAGGCTGAAACGAGCTTGCTTCGGGCGGGTTTCGTGACGAGAAAGGGTTTCGTCCGTCCAGCGGTGTGATTTGGGTTTTGTTTTCGTAGAAAGGTTTGGGCAGCTGGGTTACCGGTATATTAGGTTTTAAGCTTTTTTTTTATTTTCTACCCCTAAATTTTTAGAGTTTTACAAATTTATCCAAAAAAAAAAATCTTTTTTTCCCCATTTCTGGCGGGGACACTTGCCCACCCCAGCCATTACCTGGCTCCGTCCCTGATGTTGTCCAAAATTGCATAATTATAGCGTACACACCAACTTACAATTCCTGCGAACAAATGTTTTGAACTCCATATGTATGTGAAAATACTTTTCACCTAAAAAAAATCATTTTATTCTCAGCCTAAACCAAACTGGGTTTAAAATTCTTCAGTTTGGCAGAGTAGTTTATAGATTGTACTGATGTTTTTGTATGAACTTTAGCTATCCAAGTTCATGGGCATGCATATATATATATATATATATATATATATATATATATGGACACATTTAACAAATAAATCAAATGGAGAATATAAGTGTTCATATTCCTTTGTATAATTTATAAAAAGTAGAACAAAACAAAATTTAGTGAACTTCTCGTCCAGCACATTACTTGTGACTACAGTGTGTTCCATTTCATGAACTACTTTTTATGTGCTTTAGGCCCTGTTTGCTTTGGAGTGAAATGTGTTTCTGGTGAAAGTGATTTTTTGTATTCAACTTGTTGCTTCATTTTCACCATGAAGAAAAAAACATTTCACCCCTAACAAAACGAGGCCTCAACATCAATTTTTTACCCCATTACTATTTTCTTTATTTTTATTTTCTTTTGGTCTTGTGCCAGATTTGACAAATAATCATGCAGGTGTTCCCGCCATAATAAGATCAGTTTCAATGAGAGACATGGGAACTGAAATGACCCCTATCCCAAGTCAAGAGCCTTCAAGGACCGCTAGTCCCATAGGGGCAACCACCCCATTTCGAAGCCCAACTTCTTCGATCGCATCCACTCCTCGAGGAGGAGGAGGGCCCACATCGACACCTGTTGATGATGAATCGCAAAATCCATCTGAACACAGCAAAATAGAATATTCAGAGAAAGATTTAAAGATCAAAACTAGAAAAGAGATCATAGCTCTTGGTGTCCAGCTTGGCAAGACGAATATTGCTGCATGGGCAAGCAAAGATGAGAAGGGAAAGTGTACTTCGGAGGACGAGCTTGCTAACATGGCGGAACTTAACAGGGTGGAATTTGAGAAACGTGCAGCAGCGTGGGAGGAAGTTGAAAAATCTAAACACAATGCGAGGTTTGTTATGTCAATTAACAATTTCCAAACTTAAGATTAGAAGGAAGATTGTATCCAGCTTCAAAGCTATGTTCTAATATAATATTGCATAATTTTGACTATATTTGTTGTGCATTCAGATTTAAACGGGAAGAAATCGAAATTGAAGCGTGGGAGAGTCAACACAAGGCGAAACTTGAAGCAGAAAAGAGGAGAATAGAGGTATTTTAGACTTAAATGTCTATAACATATTAGTAAACAGTATATTACTGCTGCAGTTGAAACCTCATCTTGAAATTATTTGGATAGGAATGAATTTGATTGGAGCTACGGGTATGTTTGATTGGCATTACACTTTTTCCAAGAAAAAGTTTTCCAAGAATAAGACTTGCTTTAAATCTTTTTTTAATTTTAGTGGTGCTTGGTTGCAAAACATTTTTTGGGAACATGCCTTAAATGTGATGCATATTGCCCTCATTTTGCATGCAAACATTTCCCCAAATCTTTAGAAAAACGGAAACGTAAGAGAACGGTCTACACTCATCTTTTTCAATTTCGCATAAAAATGGTAGATTTAGTTCTGGAACAATGGCAAGACAGACTTGGAGCTGGAGGGGGGTGGGGGGGGGGGGGTGTAGGGCTCAGTACAAATGAGTTCTTTTCGTGTTTCATTCTAAGCCAAATAGGACTTTCAGTGACACTTTACATTGGACTGTTAACAACACTTTGGGACTGAAAATGAAACGCGGAGGAAAATTATTAAGTGGGTTTACAATAAAACTGTTCATCAAAATAATATTTTTTTTTAAATATTTATAATTAAGATAATAATTTACTTAGACTCAAAATTAAAACGCAACACTACCTACAGATTTCAAGTTTCTGAAAGATGTTTGTTTTCTTACTTTAAGAAAATCATTCGCTCTAATATGCATGTGGGTGTATGTCTATGTGTGTTTGTGTTAATATATATAATAATTGTATAATGCGTTTCAGGCTCAAGTAGAACAAATGAGAGCACGTGCTCAAGCAAAGATAGTGAAGAAGATTGCGATGGCAGGACAAAGATTGGAAGAAAAAAGGGCTGCAGCGGAAGCTCGGAAAAATAGCGAAGCGGAAAAAACTGCTGCTCGGGCAGAATATATTCGTCAAACAGGTCGTATTCCATCGTCACCTTATATCTGTTGTGGGTGGTGATGATACATTCAGAAACAGTGCATATTAGGAATTTACATATACTACCTCATACTCAACTCCTCCAAACATAGCCTCTTCTATACAAAGATTTCCTCATCACAGGATTGTGGTTTCCTGCAAGTTATTAGTCCTTTTATTTACAGAGCAACAACAAGAGATGTTGTAATAAGTTATGAAAGTTGAAAAATATTTCACTTTTACGGTTTTACCCAATCCCCAGTCCAAACGGGGCCTCAGTGATCCAAATTTACCATGTTGAGGCCTCATTGTTGGCTGTTACTTGATCAATTTGATGTTGAAAATGATCTACATATGGGCATAGGCAAGTGGTCAGATGATGTGTTGCTATCATTTGTAATGTAAAAAACGTAGGTTAATATTAAATGCTTTCATTTTTTTGGAAGTTCAGCATGTAAGTCTTAGGGCCTGTTTAGTTGTGGAAAATAGCGTTGTTTTCTAGAAAACAATTTTCGAGAAACATAGAAAACGCATTGAAATATCTATTTTTTCCACATAGAAAACTATTTCCCGTTTTTCCAGTTTTCCGATTTTCCAGAAATTTGGGAAAATACAATCAGAATGTTATCCAAAAAATTTCCTTTGAATTTAAAATTTATTTTTTAACTCACTACCACAACCTCCACCGCCACTGTTGCCACCGTTATCATACCATTGCTGCCGCCGCCACCACCCTACCCTACCCCACTGCCGCCATGACAACCATGGTGAGGTTGCAATGGGGTGAGTTTAGTGGGAAAAAAAGATAAAATTGAATTTAGTTTCAATATTTGAACGAGTACTCTAATTTTCTCCATAGAAAATGAAAATTAGAAATGGGGATGATAAATGAAAATAGGAAAATGGAAAACGTTTTTCACAACTAAATAGGCCGCAATTGTGCAAAGTATTATGAGACACAAAAAGGGGCTTGAAAAAGCAGGCCCTTGAAAGAAAGATATCCGATCCTCAAGTGATCCAAATTTTTTTTTTTATCAGTTTGAACAAGGCCCATCCATTTATTGAAGCTCCTTGCCTATTCTCTGCTGGCATATACTATCATGAATTTAATAGATATTTTGACGAATAAATACTTTGAGAATCTCAATAGATTTTTCGAGAAGTAAAAAGTACGGGATCACAATCTAAAGTTTTTTACTAGTGGAACGAAGAAATTCAAAGTATAATAAAAACCAAAAGGGAATTTTAAAATATGGCGAATGATTGAAAATGAAGAAAATTTTAAAATATATAAATGTGTAAAGTAAGAAGTTAAAAAAATAAGTATGAGATGACAAATTTAAGGAGTATGATGATCACTATACTTGGAATGCAAGAAGTGAAAAATGGTAATTATAAACTTGTTAAACTCAAGGATTAAAATTATAAGATTTTAGTAATGTTATGGGTATTAAGAATGATAAATAGAGTCATAGTTATATATGAAGAGATTTTAGTCAAGGATAGCGAGATTAAGAAAAGAGGGAAAAGTTTTTTAGACGTTATTAAATGAAGATAATGGAAGTAAATTGCATATGGCGGGACTTATGGAAATTCTAGAAAATATATTTCTTTCATAGAACTAGGACAATCCCATTTTAGGATTGCTCCAAGAGGATTGAAATGGGGAGGGGTTTAGAACCATTGGTATTCCTATAAAAGTTTATAACTGTTTAGAGGGGAAAGGATGCCGGGTGAATGGAGGAATGTTTTAGTATTTGGTTGCAAAAATTAAGGGATATACAATGTTGTTCACATTATCGTGGTAATAAATTAATGAGTCATGTAATGTAATGTAATGAGAGTTCAGTAGAGAATGGTAGAATATAGATTAAAATTGAAAACAACAATATTTGAGAATCAAGATGGGTTTCTGACTAGGAAATCAATAATGGAAGCTCTTTATTAAAAATGAAATTAATGAAGACGTATAACGAGAAAAAAAAAAGATCTTCATATATATTTTTTTATAGATTTGTGTAATGCCCTACTCTACCACCACCGATATATTTCTCACTTTACCACCTCACATTGCTGTATGTTTTTTTTTTGTTATTTCAACTCGCTATTAGAAGATTGCAAATAAACATTTGTTGGTTACGTTATTGAAAGACGGGGAAAACGACGGCTTAACTCAACTACCCAAATTAATATTATAACTGAGATAGAGATAACATTTTCTTTTAATTTATTTTGTAGGAAAATAAACAAACTTATGTCTATGCAATAGAATTTAGGGTAAAATTCAAATTAAACCCTACAATTTGGCATCATTTTTAATTTTGAACTCGATGTTTTAAAAATTGCAATGTCAACACTGATGTTTTAAAACTCGTGCATTTTTAACCCTGTATCACATCTTAATTAGGAGATTTAACTTAATGGATCACATAAGGGATCGAATGACTAGTAATCCACTCAAAAGCCTAGTAAATATATGTAATTATGATCTAAAATTGCACGAATTTCTAGACATCAGTTAACATTGCAAATTTTAAGCATCATGTCCAAAATTGAAAATGACCTTAAACTTTAGGATTAATTTTGTAATTTTTCTTGAATTTTACCAAAATGATTCAAACTAATTTTATCTTTTTATATTAAAGTGATTAATCAAAAAACGTAAAAGATAAACAATTACATAACACAAAGATATACGTTGAAAAAATCAACAATATGAAAAATCTTGGACCGTGTGAACGACAAATGAATTATTGTAGAGACTTACGTAGAGAAACTACGTCTTATATGTACTTCTACATAACTTCCATTAAAACTCTTTTACATCATATCTTTTGATTCGAGAAGGCTCCAACAACAGGAGAACACTTCACAGTCACGATGTCTTCGTTATTAACTTCTTACCAAACATTTTCCTGAAGTAAAGACAAACTTTGTTTTAATGAAGATGGAACAAAGTGAAGCCACCAAATGTCTTTTTAACTTCCTAAGATGTGAGAATCCTACAAATTGAAGGAAGTGTATAAAGGTGTTTGACTTACTTAAAATGAACTCATAGGTGATTTTAAGATTTTAAAGAGTTAACTCTCTCAATAACAAGTTGAAAACATTTGTTCAAGTCTTAAAAAAAATAATCAAACTTCAAATAACTTTTAGCTCAAAACAAAATAAAGATATCTCATGGATACAAAAAGGATTGCACAAAACAAAAGATAAATATTTACAATCAAATTTTATTAAAAACTCAAGCTTTCAAAGATGTTTTCAACTTTTGCTTGCTAATGAGGCATAACGCTCACATAAACAACATCAAGCTTGCATTGCAAATTCTCATAGACCCCTGTGTAGTCCTTAAACACTTTACCAAGTCGCTAGCCAATCTATGAGGAAGAAATGGTTTCCAAAGTGGTTTAAAATCAAATTTATCCTTTTTTAAAGCAATTTAACCACTCTAAATATCTAAAATTCGGATCGAGAAACCTTCCTTAAACCACCTCTTTAGGAAATTTGCTATGAGGAAGTCAAGCTTCATTGGATCGAGTTTTCAGAAAAATCGGGTTAAGGAATCTTTCAGGGAATTTTAAAAAATGAATAAGTAAATTCGTTGGTAGCGAATATGTACTTCACTAAAGCGAAGCCGTGTGTAATAATCCTCATTTTCAACGTAAAGGTTGGCCAGACCCAATACTTTAAATATGGGGCTTATCTATCAATCTATATCATTCTCAGTATCGAAACCATAATAATAATCGTAACACATTTGAATTTTTCTTTTAAAAGATGACATGTAAAACAAACCATTTAAAGAGCAACTGATAATAAATAAAATTCAATATTCCACGAGTCATAAAATTCAACTACAATACAATTTTTTTCCAAATGACTGAATAATAAACTCAGGCTTATGCCCATACAAATATCCAAAGTAATAAACTGACTGGAATGAAAATAGAAACCTATGTTAGAATCAAATAAACGAAAGTAGTCGCTGTGCAAATATGACCGCGAGTCTGATCTCCTGTCAGTCATGTTGTCCCTATATAAATAAACCTGGGGTGAGAAAACATTTATAATTTGGATCAGCACCCTAGAGTTGCAAGAATTAACTTGCGTAAATTAAAATACAATGATACAGTTAATTCAAAGTGTGTAACCTCCCATTGGTACTCATATGCATTAAGTACCTCACCCCTTACCTAAGTGCAATACTACACGCATATTGACACAAGTCCGCCCTCTGTGAAAGACTGATAACCATAACAATAATTACCTGGTGCAATCTAACATAACTCATGTACCGCACTTAATTATTTACACTTGTATTCTCATTTTTTATAATACCCCCAAATGTACTACCCAAAAATATAACATGGCCATCTATCATGCATTCACGCAGCATTGCCCCAGGAGCCGAATCGATTCACCTCTTGGGGCCGAATAGATTCGCCCTAGGAGGCCAAATCGATTCGAATCTTAGCAGAATCCCAGATGTGCTATGGTTCTTCAATACGTAAATCATTCTTTCAACTCCAAATCCTATCCTAATGGTGCATACATTCAGATTTCTATAAGATTAGTTCCCCCATAACTTAGTACATTATTTAGGTTGGTTAGTTATACAAATTAACATATAATTCCTTCCGAAACCCAGAATTTTATATCTAATATCATAGACTATTAAACTCATATTTTTGTCCCGTAATCCTCTTCAACTAAAGTCTGATTTTTGGCTCTACACTTATTACAATTATCATCAATTCAAGATCCTAAAACATGACATCTATAGTTCAATTCAAGATTACTTTCATTCTAAATTTCTAAGTTAAATCTCTAATCATTAAATCTTTAAACACAAAATTCAGATTTAAAACCTCTATATGCATAAGATTGAATACTATCATCCCATCATCAAATTCATATTATAACCCAGAAATTACATAAGGAGTTACTATAGTGAATTAAGAAATACATTTAACGTTAATTTAAGCAAGAGAATTCTTGCCTATTATGGATGGTTAAGTGTTATTCCCTTAAATCCTTAGCCTCCTTCTCTCTTTAGCCTTTGGTATCCTCTCTCTAGAGATGTGGCTGCTAGGTTTTGCTTTTTATAAGTGTAAAGAGTTTTCTAACCTTCCCATTTACTTATAATAAGTCACAATTGTAACACCCCGTAAATTTTAATAATGATTAATTAAATTAAAAGGGGAGATTAATTAGGATTAAAATAGATATTAATTAGCGTGTTAAGGATTGATATTTATTCGTATGAATTATATTGAGTATTACTTAGTGAACGAGTAACAAATTTATGACAAATTATTATAATTGTCGTGAGTGCGAAATACGACAGTTATGGTAATTTAGTCGGAATGCATGTGTGAGTCGTGTCGAGACTTAAACATATGAAATAAAATGTAATTTATTTATGGGTCATTCATATAGCCATTTAGAGTGTGCAAGTGTGTCCGGAAGGGTTGAAATAATTAGAAAAGTGTACTCGGGGGTTTGGATTGTGTCCCAAAGCATTTTTAGGCCAAACTGGCATCCCGGAGGGGTATTTTGGTCTTTTGAATATTTAGAGAAAAGAGACCTACGAATTTACCTGTTTATATCAGTATATGTGACGAGGGAGTTAGGATTAGAAGATAGAAAATCAAAGGAGAGGAGAGGATATGTCATTTGAGAGGAAGATAAGAGGGTTTGGAGGTGTAGTTCATTGATCCATCCCAAAAGTGTTGTCGAAATCGGAATCAAAATGAGGAGAGATCAACTTCATCATTAACAAACGAATTTAGATCATTAATCATATAGAGGCAAGTGTTTATTGCAATTTCTTTTGAAGTTATAATACCTATGTAGAGTAGGGTTTTATATTTGACGATTTTAAATAAAGTTCTTAGAAAATTGATGAATTAAATCCAAGAATTGGGATAGGGTTGCATGTAGAATGGACTTGTGTATTTTATTTAACACGAAATTAGAGTTCATTGAATTTAAAAACATTAAAGGGATCTGGGTTGTTGATGAATGTAGATAAAGAACATGAAAAATGGGGTTTTGAGTAATTAAAGATTATAATCAGTTCTTAAGTAGAATTCTTGATTTTTGGATGATATATTTGCGTTAGAAATCATCCTTATACATCTATGTAATGTTTAGTAATGTTGGTTAAGAGTATGGTGAAGAATCATGAGGTTTTGAGTAATGAAAATTGGAGAAAACGCAACTGCATAAGGAAGAGGAAACATTTATTAACTTTCGGATCGCTTCGGCCCAAGGGTGAATTGATTCGGTAAGGCGAATCAATTCGGACCTTGGGCAAATCGATTCACTTTTCCAGATTTGTAAATTTTCATTTTTAAATCTTAGAATTTGCGAATAATTAACGGGGGACTTTTGGAGCACCTCTAAATGATAAAGAGAATTATACTGAATGTCAATAGGCTTATTGTGGGGATTAGGTTTACAAAAAATGAGATGAGATGAGGCTAGGGACAATCGGGAACATATCCATAGTTATTGAATGAACGGGATTTGTAACGGGTCACGGAGAGATGAGTGAACCTATGACTTAGATCAGTAAGAGTATGAGTACAGTAACTACTGATATAACTTAAGGGGGTAACTAGGGCCCTTCGGATAGGGATTAATACTCGGGAAAAATGTGATAGAAAGTTATAATCGTATATCGATAATACGTTTAGTATTCGAGAGAGATATTACATATGGATTATATTTATAGGTTGAGTGTATACCTATATGAATGATATTTATAGGTTGAGTGTATAGATATACGGATTATATTTATACGTTGTGTGTATGCCTATATGCGACATATGGATAGGTGGTGTGTATGTCTATTATGTGCTTTCTTTTGTATGTGAACATACCTACGCTACCTACTATCCGGAGGTTTCCGCGCAGAGGCCGATCCCACCTTGACGATTCCAGTGAGGTCTGAATTTGTGTCCCAAAATATGAAACTTAGGGCGGCTCACTATGTGTGTGTATTAGTGTGGCCGGCGTGTCGTTTGGGTACGTCAGGTATGTACGTAGCCCAAAGTATTAGAACCATGTTCGCCTTCATTGTGTGTTGATTTATTTTGGGTTCGAGGAGATATACCGAACCAATAGTCCTTGATTGAGTACAAGAGGTGCATGGACTTGATAGCAGAGTATGCAGACTCGCACCACGATTCTTAGCCCGGGGATGCTGGAGTTTTGTATATAGATTGTGTGACATATCTATACTGACATGTGTATTTTCCTACTTGTGTGTGAAAGTAGTAAGTGTAGATAACGTATATTTAAATGTGATATAATTTAGAGATATTCTACCTAGCGTATGATGATAATAAAGTTAGATAGCGTATGTCTAAAAGATGATTTAAGTAGAGTAAATTAATGAAATAGTTTAATAATAACATACGAAGCCTGTTAATTATTAGTGTACGATAACGTACTATTTAGGCGGCACGGGAGAGCTAAACCTGTTAGTGGTCAAATAGTTATTGATGAGACCTAGTTGGGTTGGATAGCATAGCTAGGTAGATGACGTTAGGCGTTCACATTAGTTGAGAGGGGAGGAACTCAAGGGAATGTACACTGAACTAACATGTGTAATCAATAGTTGATTTTAAACTGTGATAAATACTTGCGAAATATTTTCAAAATACTTTGGGCTCTGACCCGTCTTGTAAAATATTTTCAAAACCTTTTAGGTGTCTAGCTAAGGGGACCCCAGGATTAATATTTATTTCAGGGATGCGTAGCTGCAGCACTTGTGTATGCTTGCAAGATTTGGACTAGACGCTTCAGTTGCTTCACTCCCAAAGTAGGATTCAGGTTCAGTTATTCCATTTGGGCATGTCGCCCCTTCAGCTATTTATTTTATTCAATTTATCAAACTTTGTATTTGTGGACTCAATTTATTTCAATAAATTTTTAGTTGGACTTTTGTATTGGCAACCGATGGTTTATTCGGTATTATCTTATTCAACATTTATCTTGTGATGGGTTTATATTACTACTGCATGGATGGTTTGGTAATTAAATTTATTTTTTGCATGTTATTATTTAATGAAAGATAAAATTCGGCACCGGTTTATTTAAAATGTATGTGGTTAGTAATTTAAAAAGTCTTCGACAGTGATACTAAGAATGAACCAGATGAGATTTATGTTTTATTTTTATGAAGGACTGATCACCCGGTATTTAAATAAGTAGGGTGTCACAATAATCCCGAGTTTGGCCTAAATTTCCATTTTTAGACCCCGAAATGGGCCCGAATCCATAATCAAAATGGGTGAATAACTCCCCAACTGATATACCAATACCTCAAGACCATTTTTAGAAGTCTAAAAAAACTAAACAAGTCACCAAAACATCTCGGAACACGCTCGAATCATTTTCACCCAACATATACATTTTTATTACGATTAATCACTACATGATCATAAATTAATTAACATACAATTTATTTTTCACGAGTGAACCCATTATGCCCAATTGAATCCAATTAAACATGCAATCGCGAATAAGCATTTGTTCTCGATTTAAATTCTACCAATTTAATTTAAATCCTATCGATTTAGTTTACTCTTGAAATTTTCCCACATTTATTTAATTAACTTATGTCACAATATTTTATTCCGAAAACATAGGGTATTACATTCTCCCCACCTAATAACGGAATTTCTTCCTTGGAATTCAGTGAAGCTTAACATCACATTTTAATTCGCACAATTAGCATAAGTTTTATACTCAAGTAGTCAATACTTATATCCAATGAGATAAAAGAAAAAGGTTCATCTACGCCTGTCATAATATACTAGGATGTCCATACATCACATATTATACGCACACACATGCACAAACATCAAATATAGATGACACTTATACATGTAACCTAAGCCACACATACCATGTATATCTATAAAACAAAGTATATTCAAATAACCTGCTAAATGTTACCCAGTTCATCTAAATTTTGTCTCACTTATTCCATTAGTGGTGTAAACATTACTAAGTGCTCTCATCAATACACTCCTCGGCCCCGCTGGCCTTAATTTTTATAATCTAACGTCGTGCGATGCATCATACCTCCACACATGTAATTGTAGTAAAAAAGTCCTAGAAACCAACATCTCTCAACTCTCGACAGTTGCCAATTTCGTGTGTGGGACATCTCACAAGCAAAATTCAAATAAGGAACCTTACCGATACACTACTACATATCTTAGTCAGTTATTGAGATCCGTCGGTCCAAGACTAAAAGAAAAAAAATATGCTAACTACATGATTTCAACTTGTGCCAATTTCAGCAAAAGACTCATCACTTCCAAGGGATACGTTAAATCTCGATAAATTTATCGATTCGATAATGCCAATAACATCATATTCCTTTTTACCCATACGATGAGACATCCTTTATCCATTCTTAAGTCTAGTAGAGTGCTTAATCACTTCTAAGACACCAGTGACCTACTTATCCCAATAAAGGCTACTACCGCCCACTTCAATGACATCGTCATTATTATAACACTATTCGTGGTTGCACACATCTTCATGTTATCGAGACTATCACTAGTAAGAAAGTTCCCAATGTAACTGTTGATACCAAGTTTAATCTGCTGACTTGGACCAATCATATGAAGACAGGTGACTATCTACATGGCAACAACAAACACTTCCGAGATGATCAAACGCTCTGAGGAACTCATACGCTCCGAGGAACTCTTGAATATCAGGAAGCTCAGGCGGTCCGAGCTGCATCTCGAACAAAGCATTTATAGCTGGATAACCAACAGTTCAACTGATTCATTAAATGCTTATCATTCAGACGCACACGCAAAGAGGGCATTAAATGTATTACCCTTTCATATGTATATCATTTAATGTATTACCCTTTCACATTACAGCCTCAGGGCTATAAATACATTGTACAATCCTCATTGTAAGGGGATAGGAATCCTGAATCCAAACCTTGGGATAGATAACAGAATTTCTTGTAATCGAGAATTCCCAAACACTCAGCAATAAAATAACAGTGGACGTAGGCCATTCTTATAAGGCTGAACCACTTTAAAATCTTTTGTCTCATTTATTTATTTGTGATTGAATTATTAGAGTGATCTAATTTTTTACATCAACAGTAACCAAATACTTTTACAATACGAATGCTTCTCATTTTGCATATCCTCACCTACAAAAATAAATCCGTACCCGAATAACCATCGCATTTATTCATTTTTAACGTATTCCTGCATTAGCATCTAGTCTATATCCATATCCCGACTCGAGCATTCATCATATTCCTAATATAAGAATTACATTAGTAATCAATCCTGAAACCTTCACATCGTTGTGCCTACTCTCGACAAGGAAACACTTACTGATTCATGCTAATCTCGTCCATAAACTCTCAGTGCCCATATAAACTCTCACTATATAAGGTTTATAAACTCCTTCGAACCATCATTGGTCCTTAGTTAGTATCTCCAAAATTTTATAGTTGGACACCTTCTTATCCATAAACTTTATCCATCATTAGTACATTAACAAAACACGTGTCTATGATGTACGATTCACATTATCCTATTACAAATTTTTCGATTGAGTCATTGCCCCTCATTTTTCAAAACTACATTGTGACCCTGCTCCTAGGTTCAAACATTCACACAAACGATTTAACAACACAATAATTCTTGTCCAATTTGGTCACATCATCCATTGACACTCTTTAATCGGAATTTGTCAATCCCCAAAATCTTTCTTCAAAATTTCCATTATCGCATCACTACGTTACCCTCTCTTAAGCACGCTAAATCTCATAAAATCATCGCACTAATCCCAATTTTATATCGTCACCCATTTTACCATAACTAGACCCCAAAACATTATAATTCTCATAATAGTTCTCACAACTATTGTGAACGTCATTGTGCAACCAATCGTTCCACACTTGATCATTTAGCTTCTACGGTCCCATAAAAATATTAACACAAGCCCTGTAAGTGGCTTGCCGGTCCATACCCATGATAATATCATATTTTGACATATTTAATTCAAATAGGTCTACCACTAAGTCTCCCAATATCAATCCCTATATCTCTACACACTAATTAATATAGGTGCCCCTCAACTCGCGGGTGAAATAACATAAAGTATTACGTCAAAGGCTATATCTACCATCATCAATGTACCAAAAAAGTAGTATTAACAATCAATTAGTGTGCCCTAATATCAAACCAAATATGCCTCACATGATCAAGAATACGGAACATACCATCCATTGCTTATGCTAGTGTTGGTCCCTCCCCAGGTGAAACATGATACGCACAGCCATATTGCAGTTGCAGTTGTTGTCCCTGAGGTGGAGGTGGTAGCGCTTGTAAGACTGGCACTACCACCACTGGCTGGGCTGACAACGGCTGATGCTGCCCCTGAGTTGCCTAGTGACCTCGCTGTCCCCCTAGCTTCTGTGTTTATCGATTTCTTTTAGGACACTTTCTTGTGAAATGTCCCTTCTCACCACAAACATAACAATTTCCTTGAAGTTTATGCCTATCTACTTGTTGCCCCTGTTGGCTTTGATCATGTTATCATTAGCCCTGCTGGCCTCTATGCTACTTCCCTACTGGCCCTAGATTTATTAGCACTATATGTTTTAATCATCGGAACCTCTAAATCTCTTGTGCTAATCAGTAGATTGGGGACCCCTAAATTGTTAGGTCCTCTGGTTGTTGCTCACATTCGCCTTACCATGTTGGTTTGACATTTCGGAGTTGTGTCTCTTATCTCCCTTGTTCTTATGGGATTCCGTGCGATCTTAGCAATGTATTAAAGCAGCATTCACCATCTGATTATAAGTGATGAAATCCAGACTCCCCAGTAACGACTACCTGATGTGCCAGGTTATCCCCGACATAAATTTCTCCATATTCTTTTCCTTCATGTTTACCTCGTCCCTTGCAATATAGGACGGTGAAATCCTCGTACTCAGTTATGGTGCGACCTTCCTACTTAAGGTCTATAAATTTTCTTATCATCTCAGATTTCATTGCTGGTGGGAAGTACTTCCCCTCAAACTTACCCCAGAGCTCGTCAATAGACAAACTATCTCTCTCCTCCAATACGGTGACAGACTTCCACCACTGTAAATTTTCCCAACCATCCTAAATGAGTCTAACATCGGCTTTTACATGGGCGTACACTCTAATATCCTCAAGTGTCGTTGTACATCCTTCTTCCATTGGCTCGCCACTAGAATGTTGGAACTGCCTATAAATTCTGGTGGGTGTCTCTTAGTGAAGGCCTCCCTAGCTCTATCCCATATTGAACCAGGTGCCGATACTAGTAACACCGCTTGCTGGGGGTGATGGTTGCTACGACTGCGGTGGCTGAAAATGTTGTAGCATAGTGGCCATCGCTGTAAGAAACGTCTGAGTCACAATAGTGGCGATCTCTGTTGGACCAACCATGGATGGGGATAGTGGTTGTGGTTGTGGTTGTGGCTCCTGTTATGCCCCCCATATGCATTTGGTGCAATGACACGTCGTGGTCTACCTTTCCTACCGTTTTCCATCTGAAAGCAAACGAGGTTTGTATTAGTAACAGATCGCAAAGAATATTATGACTACTAAACATAGGTATTTATACATCAAAGAACTCATTGCAGAATGTAATGAACATAACACAAATCCTAAGGAAGCTAGAAACTGGATGCACTGATACCAACCATAAGAACCCTCATTTTTCAAATAAAGGTTGGTCAGATACAATACGCCGAAGATGGGACTTGCCTATCAATATATATTATTTTCATCATCGAAATCATAATAATAATAGTAACACATTTGAATTTTTCTTTTAAAAGATGACATGAAAAACAAACCATCTAAAGAGAAACTAATAAGAAATCAAATTCAACATTCCACTAGTTAAAAAATTCAACTATAATGCAAATTGTCCCCAAATGACTGAATAATAAACTTGAGCTTATGCCCATACAATAATCTATAATAATAAACTGGCTAAAATGGAAACAACAACCTATGATAGAATCAAATGAACGGAATAGTTGTTGTGCAAATATGACCGCAAATCTGATCTCCTATCAGTCATGATGTCCTTGTCTAAATAAACCTAGGGGGAAAATATTTATAGTTTGGGTCAACGCCCAAGAGTTGCAAGAATTAACTTACGTAAATTCAAATGCAATAATACAGTTAATTCAAAGGGTGTAACCCCCCATCGGTACTCACATGCGTTAAGTATCTCATCCCTCACCTAAGTGCAATATTAAACGCATATCGACCCTAGTCCCCTCTCTGTGAAAAAACTGATAACCATAAAAGTAATTAAAACCCGGTGCAATCTAACATAATTCACGTACAACACTTAATTGTTTACACCTATATTATCATTTCTCAAATTAACCCCAAATATACTACCCAAAAATATAACATAGCCATTTATCATACATTCACGTAGCATTGGGTTCATAACTGGTTGTCTACATCATTAGACTAATTAATTAATATCAATTAATTTATCAGGTTATATATATATATATATGTCCTTACATATATACGACACATAAAGGCATCTACCTCTAGTGTCACATTCGTTCTCTATCGGTAAATCCATAGGAGTCCCTCATCCAAATGGACATCACAAAATACATACAAGTGGGGAGGTCCCTACATAATACACAATTGCACTGTCCATACTCCCGACAGTGACAATGGATCCGGCATCAACACATACCTCCTCGTAAGTGGAGCTGCTACGTAGGACCCTAAATAATGACCTACACAATGGCTAGCATATATGTGACGATGCGTGCTTCGGTCCCGAGACGTAAGCAAGTCCAACCGATAGGCCGTCCACGAACATGGGTATGTCCACACAAATAAATACATACATATATTTATCACATAATATATATAGATAATTAATTCTATAATTACCCCACAAGATGTATCCATAATCCCCCCAAGTAATATTCTTACTTTAAAATTAACCATCTAGTTAATTGTACATCATTCCCATTTATAAAATAGTGACACAAACCTATTTTTATCACACAATATGTTTAGGTAATTAACTCCATAACCACCCCCGAGATGTCCCAATAATCTCCTATTACTAATGCCATAGATATCCAATTTAATCCTTCAATACTAATTCCACTTTATGAATAAAATGTCTAATTAATTAACAAGTCTTTATTTATCGATAGTGCCACAAATCTATTTTTAATAAAATATACAATCACTTGGATGACCACCCACCAACTCACATAAGTTCTTAAAAATCCCCTCTCCTTAGTCCCAACCTGATCTGCCCTAAAAGCCGAATCGATTCGCCTCTTGGGGCAGAATCGATTCGCCTTGCCGAATCGATACGCCTTAGGAGGCTGAATCGATTCGGATCTGGGAAGAAGCCCATATCTACTATGGTCCTTCAATATGCAAATCATTCTTTCAACTCCAAATTCCATCATAATGGTGCATACATTCAGATTTCTATAAGATTAATTCCCTCATGGCTTAGTACATCATTTAGGTTGGTTAATTACACAAATTAACATACAATTCCTTCCCAAACCCATAATTTTATATCTAATATCATAGACAATTAAACTCATATTTTTACCCCATAATCCTCCTCAATTAAAGTCATATTTTTTGCTCTAAACAGCGGGCCCGTTAACATATCGTTTAGCATTACCCTGTCACCTTCAGAGAGTATGTGACATTTTCACGTATCTATGTTGAGGAAATTCTTGAGGCGTGAGGATGAGTATTAACACATAAATCTAGATGGGTTGGAGTTGTAACAGGATGCTAGTTACGAAGAGAGACCCCAGCGTATATGTGATCATAGAGAGTAGACCATGCGATAGAAGGTCATTCCTCTAGTGAGAGTTCAGTGGGGACATCATAGTGAGGACATCTCCATCTAGGAGCGCGAGGAGGACATGCGAGCGAGGTATCCGGAGTTATTCCAGCAGGTATATATATATATATATATATATATATATATATATCTCTGTGTGTGTGTGTGTGTGTGTTTATGTGAGAGAGAGAGAGAGAATTCTCACCTACATCCTGCTCTTTACATCATTCATACATCACGCCTAGTTGTAGGCCCTTAAAAACTTTTTTTATTATTTTTTTTCTTGAAACTAATCTTCCAATGAACCCATGTTCAAAAAATTATATCAAAATACATTTTGTAGCTATTTTTAAAAAATCCACAAAAACCTACTCAAAATACCTTATTTATAAGGGTCTTGCCAATAATTTTTTATGGATTTTTTAAAAATAACTATAAAATGTATTTTGATCTAATTTTTTTAATATGGTTTTATTGGAAGGTTAATTTCAAGAGAAAATAAAAAAATTGGAAAAAAATAGGGCCTAAAACTAGGTGTGATGTATACATCATGAAGTAGGTGAGCTTCTCTCTCTCTCTCTCTCTCTCTCTCTCATCATGATGTGTATATATATATATATATATATATATATATATTATGAGAGAGAGAGAGAGGGAGAGAGAGAATATTATGTGTGCTTGAGTGATATGTAATGTCACAACACGCTTATATGCATATATTAGGGGTGCCAATTTTAAAAACGACACGAAAACATGACACGAAACAACTCGAAATTAACACAATATTTCGTGTTGGTATTCGTGTCATATTTTTTATACGAAGTCATGTCGTGTCGTGTTCGTGTCAAAATTATGAGTCGTGTTATCGTGTTACTCGTGTTTTATTCGGGTTATCGTGTCTATTTATGTTTAATTTAGCATGAAATTTTAAGAAATTGTGTTATTCGTATCGTGTCGTGTTATGTCATTTTTATTTGGGTCGTGTTCGTGTCAACTAAAAAATATGAACTCGTGTCGTGTCGTGTCGTGTCGTGTTCGTGTCTAAAAATTCCTTTTCATGTCGTGTCAGCCCGAAACACGACCCAAATACACGAATTGCTACCCCTAGCATATATAAATATATTGGAAATAAAGAGATGGTAAAACATCAATAAATATTTTAAACATGACCGCGTAACCCTTGTGGCTTTTAACGTTTCAGTATCGTGCCGCCCATTCCACATCCTTGATTAACAGTGTTGCTGTCACTCATCATTTTGTTGCAACTCTACTATAGGATGTAGGTGTCCCTGGCATGCGTGTCATTTCTATCATTTCATTTATTTTTTGTTATACGTAGTGAGAGATACATACTTTCATTTGTACATTTTATATGGATAATAGTTAGTTAAACGGGTATTTCAGATATTTTACTCATGTGGACGGTATCAGAGTTATGGTATATCTTTCATCGTTGATAGTTAGTTTTGATTTTAATTTATATCTTTTCATGCATGCTTATAATGGTATTTACTTATTTAGACTCATGCACTGTTTAATTTAGAACTGATCAATCGACTTTTAAATATTACGGGGTGTCGCAGTTGTCGGAGCATTCCAGGTTCAAGTGTCATTGAGGTCATGAGTACGTTCATCGTTATTTTTCGTATTGCGTTTTTTGATACTTTAGAGACATACATATAGCATTTGTACTCTATGTCTTGTAGGATTATTAATATGTTTGGGTTTACTATCTTTCATATGGTGAACCTTCAGCGACGTCAATGACGATGACAAACCTCTAGCAGTAGCAGCCACCACCCATGGCCGCACATATTTGTTCTCCTTGGTATACCACCTCTGCATGATAGCGTGACAGGTTTTCCTTTGGGAAAGAGCACACTCTAGAGTTTTTGAGATCCTATGATCCCATAGTAGCGCTACAGTGGAGGTGTGACATTGAGCGGCATTTGAGGTTGGTTGAGTGTGCTGATGTTCAACAACAAATGTTGGCGAGCTTTAGGTTAGTGGGAGATGCAGTAGATTGGTGGGAGATTATTAACACCCTAAAAGAGAGGTCTCAGATGACTCTATCGCAGTTTGGGTCAAGTTTGAGGGAAAGTACTTCCCATCCTCGCAACATAAAATGTTAAGAGCACAGTTTGACAGGCTCAAGCAGGAGGGTAGGACCATTGCTCTGTATGAGAAATAGTTCACTCGTCTTATACACTTGCACTAGAGGTGGAGAGATCTGAGAATTTGAAGATGGACTGGTTTGTGAGAGGTCTAAATTAGAAGATTAGGCAAGTGTTGATATGGAATCCGAAGTTTACCACATACCTTTAGATGGTAGATGCTGCTTTCCTACATTGTGATGATCGCCACAAGTTTTTAAGAAAGGACGAGAGAGACAAAGAGACAGAGAGAGACTGAGACTGAGAGATCAAGAGTCGGCCAAGGGACAAAGGTGTTAGAGGGTGGAGAGTCTTCCCGCGCATAAGGAGGCTCCAAATTACATCAGAGAGGGCCAGTAGAAGGAGAGCAGCCCCCTAAGAGATTCGAAGGTGATGACCCGTGACGACAGTACAAACAGGGCCAGGGTCAGTTTGGGCATCTGGGTCAGCGGTATCAGGGACAGAGGGGATAGTGTTAGGTACAACATCAGTTTGATAGGCCCGAGGCTCAGGAGCAGAGGTAACAGGATCTCCATCAAGGCAACCCTTTTCGTGGAGCATATTATGTGTGTGGGGAGCTGGGCCACTCATTTAGGAGATGCCCTATGGGGCTTCAGGCCAATCCAATATAGTTTACACAGGGGCGTCAGCCAACACTTTCTACACCACCTCAGTTTCAGGTCCTCCTACCCGTACCTCAGTATCCATCCTTACCTCCTCCTTGAGATCATGCACAAGGACGCCCTCAACTGCATCAGGAACATGTGTTCAACGTCTAGCAACAGGACTTTTCAGCATAGTCACGCGCTATAGAGTGTTATGTTTATGGTAGTTAATCCCGAGTGCTTTTTGATACGGTAGCTTCACACTCCTTTTCTAGTTATAGATTTGTTATTCATCAAATACGATATATATAGCTTATGATGTTGTTATGAATGTTGACACTCCCATAGGTGGGGGAGCTGCTATACGCTAGATTTGTAGTGTTATTGTTGTAGAGATCGACATGCTATGTTTTACCGTCGACTTGTTGTTGCTAGATATGGGTACATTTGATGTTATATTGGGGATGGATTGGTTTGCAACTTACCATTCCCATATTGATTGTAGATGGATGATTATTACATTCTCCATTCTCGAACATGAGATGCTTCTCATTTCCATGCCTAGACTTGAGGGGGATTCCAACACCCATTTATACAATATTGATGCGACTACATCCGAGGAGGTTGCAGTACCTCTAGATTATATCCCAGTGATCCAGGGTTTTCTTAACGTGTTTGAGGAGGTATCGGGCTTGCCACCTACGAAAGAGAGATTTTTGTATTGACCTAGCTCTGAGCACCCCCGATTGCGAGAGCACCTTATCATATGGCTCCCTTAGAGATGCGAGAGTTGCGGGAGAAGATACATCAACTTCTGAGTCAAGGATTCATTCGAAGGACCAAGTCTACGTGGGGAGATCCGATGTTGTTCATGAAAAAAAAAGGATGGGACACTCCAGTTGTGTGGGGAATAAAGTCACGATACGAAATAAGTATATGTTGCCCCGTATCAATGACTTATTTGACAATTTGAGGGGTACGTCATTATTTTCCAAGATCAATTTGCGTACGGGATATCACCAATTGAGGATTAGGGAGGAAAATGTTCCAAAGATAACTTTTCTCACTCATTATGGGTCTTATGAGTTTCGAGTCATGCCATTTAGGCTAACCAATTCACCTTCCATCTCTATGGATCTCATGAATCGTGTATTTTAACAGTAACCCGATCAGTTCGCCATTGTATTTATTGATGACATTTTGATATACCCACACTCGGAGGAGGAGTATACACATCATTTCAGATTGGTGCAGCAGGCATTGAGGGAGAAAAGGTTGTATGCTAAGTGTAGACACCCCATTCTATCACCCCCTAATCTCTCCTTAGGTCCCCAGCACCCCCCTGCATCACTACGAACCTAGGTCATACCCCGAGTGCTGAAATAGAGGCCATCGGGCACTCCCAGGCTCCGTTTGACCAAAAGTCAAATGCTTCAGCTTGACTGAGGCTGAATGAATCTTTAAAGGGTGCTGAAACCCCTTTCCAACAGTCCACCCCATGCACGATTCTGACTTACGGTGCAGACAAATGACCCATTTTCCCTCGAAGCTTGATCAAGACGCCACCGGACACTCCCGAGCTCCATTTGACCAAAATTAACTCTTCAACTCGAATGAACTGAATGAATCTTTAAATTTCATTAAAACCCCTTTCCAACGGTCCGCTCAGGGCCCAATTCTGACTTACGGTACGGACAAACGATCTATTTTACTCTGAAAGGTCATCGAACGCTTCCAGGCCCCGATTGACCAAAGTTAACTCCTCAAATTGGGTTAAACTCTTTGTAATGTTAAAGTACACCTCATAACCTTTCCAACGGTCCGCTCCATGTGCTATTCTGACTTACCATGTCGACGAACGATCCATTTGCGTCTGACGATCCCCTGTCAAAAGGACCGACGAGTGTTTCCGAGCCACATTTCTCCTAAAGATAACTATCGAACCCGGGATCAGTACAAAGGACTTTCAAATTTCTCTAAATTACCTTTATATCAGTCCCACCCCCCACCCCACCAACCCCCCGTTCACGATTCGGATTAACGGATTACATTTTACGATTATTTTTCCGAAGGAACCTGAACGAGACTGCCAAACGGCAGGTTCAAAATCCTATCTAAAGGCACCTGTCGATTGGCAGGACCAGATCTATGCCGATCAAAAATACCCTGGGATGATAAAAATAGGGCCTGACCTCATTGCAAAGGGACCTAAGATCCAAGATCCATTACTCTCAGCGAACTCAAAAAATCTCCCTCGAAGTCAGCGTGATTTCTACATCCAAATCCCTTTCCAACCCTCACTTTTCATCATCTTCTTCCTCAAACTTGGTGAATTAACTACCCTTCGCCATCACCCAAGTGCAAGGGATACTCTCCAACATTCAAGATCAAGCTCAAGACCTTCAAGAAGGTCCAATTTTCTCAAATTCTCTTAAATTCGCATTAACCTGTTTTATCACTTAGCACTTTTATTCTTTCCATCTCACATATCCTAATACACTTTTTTTTATTTTAGTATTATTGTACATCTCTTATTTTTCAGGTAAATAAAACCCAAAAAATAAGAAAAAGAGGGTTTGCTCATAAATTCGAACGGGAATTCTCACAGTTTTCTCACAACTGAAACACCCTTTTACATGCACACACACACATAATAGAAGTCCCTGATTGGATTTTTGGGATAAACTCGTATGATCATTTTGAGTGTGTTGTTGAGTCCGGGAGGGTCGATATAGTCAAAAACTCTACCCGGGTATTTTATTTGGACTCCGGGATATTTTATGCCAAACCGGCACCCCGTAGGGGTAGTTTTGGAAATTTGGATTTTTGGGAAAATTAAATGGACGAAAACTAGAGTTTTATTATATCAGTTGCGTGGGAGAAATTAGGGCTAACATTCACATAACCCAAGAGAGAGTCACAGAGAGTGAGGGAGAGCAAATCCCAAGGAGCTAAAGCTTTTAGGCATCATTTTCCACCACCGTGACCACCATCGTATAGATCGAAAGACGAGGAACGCATCTCTACCAACATCACCAACGGATCAGGCCATCATATTCGAGGCAAGTGTTTATTACTTACGTGATTTATTCATAATTATGTTCATGATTAGAGTAGGTGATAACCCATTAATTTATGAGATTTAATTTTGATGGAAACTTGATGATTTGATTCATATTGGGTCTGAGATTATAAGAGATTAAATTCCTTCATATAGATAGGATGTCATCCACGAATTTATGATAATGTCCATGAACAAATCTGGGTTATATTAGTTCTTGAATTGAAATTGGAAGAACTAGGGTTTTAATGGTTTAATTTGGGGATTTAGTATTTCATTGATGTATTGTGAAGATTTAATGATTCTAGGTTGTTAGAAATCATCTAAATATGCTAGAGCATCAATTGGGTTTGCTGTTTGGGTGTTTGGGAATGAACAGTAGAGGTTTTAGAGGTGTTAATGGTGAAAAAACGTAGAAATCTGGGCAAGAAGACGAAACAGTTCATCTCGCCCGAAGAGGTCGTTCAAACGAGAATGGAATCTCGCGCGAAGTTAGTTCGAGCGAGATAGAGATGTCGTGCGAAGTTGGTTCGAGCGACACGTGTAAGTCGTCCAAATGACTTGGCTGTCTGGTTCGAGCGACAGGTCTAAAATTCTAAAAATTTCTACTTTTACCCCACATTTAGCTACAGAATTAATTCGAGTGAGAAAATGACTATTTGGTGGACTTAGCCTAGTGCAGAATTTTAGGAAGTATTCGGAGACTAATACTTTAAATAGTTGGGGCGGTAAATTTATCTTGGAGATTACGTGAGGGATAGTAATCCAATATAAATATATTATACGTAGTAATGAGAGAATAATACGTATGGATATATATGCCGGGTTGGGTGAATACCTATGAATTTAATAGGATGTGTGGATGCCTATTATATGATATTATTGTTAAGTGTAATAATGGGTGATAACCCGGGGGTACAAGAATAATATCGTTAAGTGTACTAATGGGTGATAACCCGGGGGTACAAGAGTATTATCGTTAAGTGTACTAATGGGTGATGACCCGGGGGTACAAGAATATTATCGTTAGGTGTACTAATGGGTGATAACCCGGGGGTACAAGAATATTATTGTTAAGTGTACTAATGGGTGATAACCCGGGGGTACAAGAATATTGTTGTTAAGTGCGCTAATGGGTGTTAGCCCGGGGGTACAGGATTATTATGGTTAGGTGCGCTAATGGGGGTATATATATATATATATATATATATATATATATATATATATATATATATATATATATATATATGAACTTGTGAATATTTCTACTGTGTGAAACTGGTAGATATGGTGATAATAATAAAATGCTTTGAGCCAAGTGGTCTTAAACTAAGGGTGCAGGATTAGTATGTATATATATATATAAGGATGATGTGGCTGTATATATATAAATATACTTGGGAACATTCTACTTTGTGAAATTAGTAGATATAGTATAAATGAGAAATAAAATAATCTTAGTGGGTAAAATATTAACCATTCGAATGGTGAATAATGGAACTTAGTTATGTGAGATAAACTGTTTCTTTAACGTATTGTATGTGCGATACGAGTATACTACTGGAGAACGTAGATGGTGATATTATGATTTTGAACTAGTTAGGCCGGGTAGTATAGCTAGTGTGGATTAGATGTACGTTAGGCGTGCACAATATATGAGAGGTGAGAATTGTAATACCCCATATTTTTATGCTTTATTAATTTGGGGATTTATTAAATTTAATGTGAGTTAATTATTTAATATAAATCCGAAAATTAATTAATTTATAATTATTAGCGTGATGTGAGTTAGTAATTATGGGAAACTTATTGTTGAATATTACTAATGAGTAAAGTAATATAATATTGGTTCTATGAAATGTCACGAGTGAATAAAATGACAATTTTGGAAATTTAAGTCGGGGTGCGCCTGTGTCGCGTCGGGATTAAATGTTGATTAATAAAAGTGAAATATCTTTAAGTTATTCGTATGGTAGTTTTGAGTGTGCCAACGTGTCCGGAAGGGTCGATATAGTCAGAAAAGTGTACTCGGGGGTTTAGTTTGGGTCTCGGGGCGTTTTTAGGCCTATTTAACACCTCGGGAGGGCATTTTGGACATTTTGCATTTTTGGGTAATTAAACCCACAAAAATTATTAGGCTATATCAGCCATTTAGAAGAGTCATTTAGGGTTATCAGACCCAAAACCTTAGAACGGCCATAGGAAAGGGAAGGAGAAAGCTTTCCAAGCAATCCAGGGCCAAAAAGTCATCCGATTGCACCGCCACCACCATCAACGCGTAGATCGCGCGACGGGGAACGCAACCACACCAAAATCGTCAGCAAACCAGAATTTTGAAATTTCCAGTCAAGTATTTATCTTGCTTATTTTCGTTAATGCATCGTTCATGTTAGTCTAGGGTGATTAGGACGAGTTTGGTAGAAGAAAATCCATGTTGGAGATAGGCAAATCGCATGTAGAATTGATTTGAATGTAAATCTGGTAACCCCTTCATATGTAGAGTCTTAACCACGAAATTATGATGAATTAGGAGTAGAAATTTCTGGAAAAAGACTGATTAGAACCATGTTAAAGAAATTCTAGGGTTCTTGAGATTTTTATGAAGTTTTGGCCTATTAATCCATGGTTATTGATGAAAAATTGCATGCTTTACGTAGAAGATGAATAATATGGATGTATACTGATTATAGTACGAATTTTAGGGAGTTTGGGTGTTTAAAATCTGGATTTGATTGAGGTTGGATTGTGAAACCCGTAACTGCTAATCTCTAGAATTCGCATACCTGTTTGATCGATCAATCGAACCAGGAGTGTCGATCGATCGACGAATCGATCGATCGAGCTCCTGCCATCGATCGATCGACCCCTTCTGACAGACTAATATTTCCCCTTTTTAAATTTAGTTGAATTCGATTTAATGAGAAATAACCCTTAGACACCCTTATTAAAATGTGGTGGGAGATAAAGAAGACCACTAGGACTTATAAATAATTATGGGACCTTTAATGTAAAACGAGAGTTGTATTTTTGGGATATTTACATATAAGGGATGATGAAATTATGTATTAAGGGGAGAGACGCGTAAGATAGTTACGTTGGAAATTAGATTACCTACTGAATTCTACACTTGAGAGGAAAGAGTCCATGAGTGTTACGCAATAAGTTGGAATGATCCCTCAAAGTAAAGTAAGAAATGAACGGTCATACGTGAGAACTAAATAATGAGAAATAAGGAGAAATGTCGTAATTATGGGATTAGAAATGTACCTAATTTGATATGGTAATAGTAGTTTAGTTATATGACTGTGTTTATGCATATACTACCTATGTGTAAAAATCGTGCCCGCGCTACTTGCTATCCCTAAGGTTACCGCACTGGGACGATCTTATCTTGATGTGCCTTTATGGGGGATTTTGACTCGTACCCTAGAAGATAGAAATCCTTGGTACAGGCTATCGAATCGATAGTTCAGACGGTCCTAAGAGACGTGAGGGCATGTGCTATCCTCTTAGAGACTTGGAATCTATGCTTCGCCTCAATATTGTTTGTATATGTGTTAATACAGTTCGAGAGTGATTCCGAACTTGTATTTCCCTTAGTACGAGTGATACGGGGATTGGATAGCAGAGTATGCACGCACCATAAATTTTATGTGGGGTGCTGTTAGAATATATATATTATACGAGTATTTGATATATATATGAATTCCTGAAATTTGGAACTACCTACGGTGCTATGGTAGGTAAGAAATGAATAATGACTTCAAATTGGAAATACTTGTTTTGAAAAGTGTAATGGAACACTGGAAACTTTATTAATAAATAAAGTTAAAATGAGAGCTTTGTTACTGAATGAAATTTTTCTCTTTAACTATTATATTGTTCAGTTTTAAATCTTACGAGTAACCTAAGATAAGTTAAAGCATTGGGAAGTTTAGTGCGATATAAGATAAGTTAAACCGTTGGGAAGATTAGTGCGATAGGTGTGCACATTAGAAGAGAGGTGAGAATTTCTCAAGAGAGTGTCGCACTAATATCTTGTTGCATTGGCCTGTAAACATTTTAAATACTTGCTAAATAAATTTTAAATCATTTACACTATCGGGGTCTGACCCGTTTCTATTTTCCTTTCTCTCTTGTATCTATATGTATATATTACAGGTGCCCAGCCACAGGGGAGTCTTACGTAGGATCCTTTGGAAGGAACACGCTGCAGCTTAGGTGGGAGTTGCAGGCCTCTTGCTTAGACGACTTCATTTATTTGATTCCACTCCTAGCTTATTTATTCAGTTGGGCATGTGTCGCCCGTTCCCATTATCCATTTATTTTATTGGACATTGTGATTCATTTAATTCTAGTATTGTCACTTTGGGAATTATTACTGTCTGGATGTTTTACTTTAAATTTTAAATGTTGGGACTTAGTTGTTGAATGTTAAATTTATTTGGATTATATGTTCCATGATAATTGTGGTGTGATTCTTTAATATTGAATTGTTGTACATATTTAAATCTTGGTTTATAAAATAAAATTTGTAAAGTAATGTCTAAAAATGGTTTTGACACTTAGCTTAATTAATTAGGGTGTTTAAATTGGAAAAGTTATTTTTCGACAGTGATGCTAAGAATGAACCAACTGTTTACCTTGATTTTAATTTAATAAAGGAGTGATCCCCCGGTATTTAATTAGGCGGGGTGTCACAGGTGGTATCAGAGCATCAGGTTCTAGTGTCCTTAGGATCTGTACGGCTTATTTCGCTTTCAGCTAAACATTGTTTGCTATAGAGCCCTATTTTAGGATTGTTGTATTCTTGATTTTACGTTTACGTCTTCAGCTATTTGAGATTTGATAATAACTGTAGACTAATAAATTTCTTCACGTTTCAGATGCCTCCGAGACGTGCACCAAAGGATAGGCGTGCCCCAGTCGAGCAGCCAGCAGTTTCGGCACAGGGTACGATGAATGCTAATGAGGTAGCTGCTATTGTTGCTCAGGCGGTGAATGTCGCGCTAGCGATGGTACAGCAGACTCCACCCCAAATTCAGGCAGTGGTGCCAGTACATGCACAGCTTCCATCTGCATGGGAGTGGGTTAGGGATGCCTTTCAGAAGGCGCATCCCCCTGAGTTCTCGGGTAGTTCAGATATTGTCATCGTCAGCCAATGGAAGAAAGATATCCAGCGGCATCTTCGTATGTATGAGTACACAGATGTGCAGAAACAGTTGTTGGCTTCCTTTAAGCTGGTGGGGGACGCTTTGCAGCGGTGGGAGTACACTACCACCTTGGAGGAGAGGGATACGATCCTAATTCAGTCATTCTGGGAGCGATTTGACCTCAAGTACTTTCCACCCGCCGTGCAGACTGAGATGAGGTGAAAATTACTGAACTTGAAGCAGGAGAATTCTACCATTGTTGAGTATGAGTAAGAGTTCACGAGACTTCTCACCATAGTGCCAGATGAGGCACCTACTGAGGGTAAGAAGATAATGTTGTTTGTGGACGGGTTAGCTTGGAGGATCCGTCAGCAACTTATAGGGAATCTATCTCTGAGTACTTTCACTGATGTACTCAATATTGCTTTACTGCATTGCCAGGATCACCGCTTCCATCTGCAGGGAAGCAAGCGAGCAGGAGAGTCCGTCCAGCAGGGCAGGACAGGGGGTAGTGGCGCTGGTGGAGCACCGACATCCCAGGGACAGATTCGTCAGCATGAGCAGAGTTCCCATTAGGGGGACCCTGCTAAGCGCTTTCGATCAGGTGATTCCAGGCAGGTATTTGGGGGTTATAGGCAGGGTCAGCAGGGCCAGCAAGTCCAACACCGACAGCAGCAGGGTCAGCAGCAGGGCCAACAGCGTTTTCACTAGGGCCAGTGGCGGGGTGGTAACGGCCAGCAGGGCCGTGGTTAGCAGGGTCAGAGGGGAGGAAATTTCAAAAGCCGATGTTTTGGGTGCGGCAAGCATGGCCATAGGCTCCAGGATTGTCCAGGGGGAGAGAGGGCCCCACAGCAGCAGGGTGCCCGTAATGAGCCACAGAGGCCACTTTTTCCAGCTACCCTCCCAGCACCAACCCAGGTACCAGCCCTACCAGCCATTCCAGCAGCTCCAGTGCAGCAAGGGCAGTTACAATATGGACGTGTCTATAACGTCCACCAGACAGCAACTCCACAGGCACCACCCGCGATTGAGGGTATGTTTCCTATCCATGGTACTATAGGTCGCGTTTTGTTTGATACTGGGGCGACGCACTGTTCATAGCCACTCATTTTGCGAAGGCCTTAGGGTTATTAGCAACAGCAGAGAGCACTGTGACGTGTGTAGACTCACCACTGGGGAGTGGTTCGCTTATTTTCTTTATATGTCGGGGTGTGGGGGTAGAGATTGGTAGCTTGGTATTACCTGCAGACATGTTAGTCTTAGATATGCATGAGCATGACGTTATTATCGGTATGGATTGGCTCGCTGCATACAGGGCCATGATAGATTATTTCGGTGGGAGTATTGTTTTTGCCATTCCGGGTAAAGAGATGTTTGTAGTGGCGATGCCTCGCCCAGAGGGAGGCTCGACCGCTCATTTATATTACATAGAGGAGGATACCTCTAAGGAGGTTGTGATTCCCTTAGACTCGATTCTAGTTGTCTGTGAGTATTCCGATGTGTTTCAGGCAAGGTTCAAAAAAACACGGGGCGTGATTGAGGCGTGGAGGCCAAGCCTTAAGCCTTAAAAGCCTAGGCGGGCCTAGGCGTAAAAAGGCGTGAAAAGGCGTTTAGGCCTTCTTAATATATTTCAATATTTTTTTAACCATAACAAGGCTATTAAAATACAAAAATTGCGCAGATCATAAAAATATGTCTGAATATATGCAAATTAAAATACTATTTGATTATTTTGGATGAGATAATGGTCCAGTTTGTAAACAAAATCTTTAAAAGGCGACATCGTTTCACTAAATCATTGTTGTTTTTAGAAAAAAGTGCGCCTTAAGGGTTTTACCAAGAATAAGGCGTGAAAGGCGTAAGGCGAGGCGTTTCTCCCAAGCCTTAAGCCTAGGCGTTCCTAGACGGAGCCTAGGCGAGTTTTTTAGAACAGTGGTTTCAGGAGATACCAGGCCTACCCCCCAGTCGAGAGATAGACTTTGTCATAGATTTATTACCGGATACTAGACCGATAGCACGCGCTCCTTACCGTATGGCTTCGGCGGAGATGCGAGAGTTATGAGATCAGATAGAGAAACTATTAGGTCAGGGCTTCATTCGCAGGAGTACCTCACCTTAGGGTGCTCCAGTCTTGTTTGTGAAAAAGAAAGATGGTTCACTGAGGCTGTGTGTGGACTACCGGGAGTTGAACAAGGTCACGATACGGAACAAGTATCCGTTGCCTCGAATCGATGATCTGTTCGACCAGCTGAGGGGAGCAACTTTCTTTTCGAAGATAGATCTGAGGTCGGGGTACCATCAGCTACGTATTAGGGAGAAGGATGTTTCAAAGACTACCTTCTTGACGAGATATGGGTCATATGAGTTCAGGGTGATGCCATTTGGCCTCACAAATGCTCCAGCCGTGTTCATGGACTTAATGAACCGAGTGTTCAGAGAGTTCTTGGATCAGTTTTTCATCGTCTTCATAGACGACATTTTTATATATTCACACTCCGAGGAGGAGCATGCCGAGCATTTGAGACAGGTTCTTCAGACTCTACGAGAGCATCAACTGTATGCCAAGTGCGAGAAGTGCGGATTCTGGTTGTGAGAAGTACAGTTCTTGGGCCATGTTGTTTCTGAGCAAGGGATAGCAGTCGACCCGAGTAAAGTGTCAACGGTGAGGGAGTGGGGACAGCCCACGACACCGACGGAAGTGCGTAGTTTCTTGGGGTTAACCGGATACTACAGGAGATTCATTCGGGGATTCTCCAAAATAGCGGGTCCATTGACGAACCTGACTCACAAAGGGGTACCATATATTTGGGATGATGCTTGTCAATTGGCTTTCGACGAGCTGAAAGACGAGCTTACTTCAGCACCAGTTCTTGCTTTACCTAAGCCGGGTGTGGAGTACCGGGTTTACACCGATGCCTCTTTACGGGGACTTGGGGGAGTACTTCAGCAGGAAGAGAAGGCTATAGCTTTTGCCTCCCGCAAGCTTAAGCCGCATGAGAAGAATTACCCCACCCATGACCTGGAGTTAACAGCGGTCATTTTTGCATTGAGGATATGGAGGCACTATTTATTGGGGGAGAAATTCCGCATGTTCACAGACCACAAGTCACTGCAGTACCTAGTCACTCAGCGAGAGCTGAATATGCGTCAGCGTAGATGGTTAGAGTTTGTGAAGGATTATCAGTTCGACATACAATACCATCCGGGGAAGGCCAACGTAGTTGCTGATACGTTGAGCCGTAGACCGGTAGATGATGTAGCGAACGTCTGGAGAGCAAAGTGGAAGGAGTTGGGTCACCAGGACGCAGTAGCCCGATCCTTCATATCTGTTATGATAGTGACACCCGAGATTGTTACAAGGGTGATACAGGCACAGACTACAGACCCGTTTTGCCAGGAGAAAATTGTACGACTTGTAGCTGAGGGTGTTGAGTCCTAATCTGTTAGTTCTGATGGGGGTTTGAGGTTTAATGGGAGATTGGTGGTTCCAGAAGGAGCATAATTACGTCATGCAGTGATGACCCAGTCTCACGGGTCCCAATTTGCGGTACATCCTGGAGGAGATAAAATGTACCAGGATATGAGGCTGCAATATTGGTGGAGTAGGATGAAGAAGGACATTGCTGAATTCGTGTTTAAGTGTTCTACCTACCAGCTGGTAAAGGTGGACCATCAGAAACTGTCAGGGTTGCTTCAGCCATTGAAAATACCCACGTGGAAGTGGGATAGTATTTCCATGGACTTTATTACAGGGTTGCCTACATCACAGCGTGGCCACGACTCTATCTGGGTGATTGTAGACCGATTTACTAAGGCGAATCATTTTCTGTCGGTGCGGACAGACTATACCACGGGTCAGTATGCTCAGTTGTTCATTGCTGAGATTGTCAGATTACATGGGGTGCCCCTGAATATTGTGTCAGATAGAGACAAGATTTTTGTGTCGCGTTTCTGGGAGAGCTTTCAGGAGGCTATGGTACAGAGTTGAGATTGAGTTCAGCTTATCACCCACAGACAGATGGACAGACAGAGCGTACTAATCAGATGTTGGAGGATATGCTACGAATGTGTGTTCTTAATTTTGGAGGAGGTTGGGAGCCACATCTTCCACTGGTAGAGTTCGCTTATAATAACTCTTATCAGTTCACGATTGGCATGGCCCCATTCGAGGCTTTGTATGGCAGACCTTGTCGTTCCCCAACTTGTTGGCTAAACGTGGGGGATAACAAGTTGCTAGGACCAGAGGTGATTCAGGAAACCTCTTTGAGGATCGAGATGATCAAGAGTCACATTCGAGTAGCCCAGGATAGACAGAAAAGCTACGCCGATGCGAAACGGTTCTTCTGAGAGTTTAATGTGGGGGACCAAGTGTTATTACGTGTATCTCCTATGAAAGGAGTGATGAGGTTCGGGAAGAAAGGGAAATTGGCCCCGAGGTACATGGGACCATTTCCCATTATCGAGAGGATTGGTCCGGTAGCATACAGATTGGGACTGTCAGAGCATTTACATCGCATTCACGATGTATTCCACATCTCGTCGTTGAGACGATATCTTCGGGATGATATGGCCCATACCCACATTGCGATAGATGAGATTGACTTACAGCCTGACAGCTCTTACGAGGAGAGACCGGTGGCTATCCTAGACCGTAGCGAGAGGAGATTGAGGTCGAAGGTAGTTCCACTTGTACGGGTCCAGTGGGAGCATCATAATGTGGAGGAATCCACTTGGGAGAGCGAGGCAGATATGCGCGAGAGATATCCAGATTTATTCTTACCAGGTATGCCTTATTTTTTGAATTTCGGGACGAAATTCCGTTATTAGGGGGAAGTATGTAATACCCCGAATTTTTATGATTTATTAATTTGGGGATTTATTAAATTTAATGTGAGTTAATTATTTAATATAAATCCAAAAATTAATTATTTTATAATTATTAACGTGATGTGAGTTAGTAATTATGGGAAACTTGTTGTCGAATATTACTAATGAGTAAAGTAATATAATATTAGTTCTATGAAATGTCACGAGTGAATAAAATGACAATTTTGGAAATTTAAGTCGGGGTGCGCCTGTATCGCGTCGGGAATAAATGTTGATTAATAAAAGTGAAATATCTTTAAGTTATTCGTATGGTAGTTTTGAGTGTGCCAACGTGTCCGGAAGGGTCGATATAGTCAGAAAAGTGTACTCGGGGGTTTAGTTTGGGTCTCGGGGCGTTTTTAGGCCTATTTAACACCCCGGGAGGGCATTTTGGACATTTTGCATTTTTGGGTAATTAAACCCACGAAAATTATTAGGCTATATCAACCATTTAGAAGAGTCCTTTAGGGTTATCAGACCCAAAACCTTAGAACGTCCATAGGAGAGGGAAGGAGAAAGCTTTCCAAGCAATCCAGGGACAAAAAGTCATCTGATTGCACCGCCACCACCACCAACGCGTATATCGCGCGACGGGGAACGCAACCACACCAAAATCGTCAGCAAACCAGAATTCTGAAATTTCCAGGCAAGTATTTATCTTGCTTATTTTCGTTAATGCGTCGTTCATGTTAGTCTAGGGTGATTAGGACGAGTTTGGTAGAAGAAAATTCATGTTGGAGATAGGAAAATCGCATGTAGAATTGATTTGAATGTAAATCTGGTAACCCCTTCATATGTAAAGGCTTAACCACGAAATTATGATGAATTAGGAATAGAAATTTCTAGAAAAAGACTGATTAGAACCATGTTAAAGAAATTCTAGGGTTCTTGAGATTTTTATGAAGTTTTGGCCTATTAATCCATGGTTATTGATGAAAAATTGCATGCTTTACGTAGAAGATGAATCATATGGGTGTATACTGATTATAGTACGAATTTTAGGGAGTTTGGGTGTTTAAAATCTGGATTTGATTGAGGTTGGATTGTGAAACCCGTAACTGATAATCTGCAGAATTCGCATACCTGTTTGGTCGATCGATCGAACCAGGAGTCTCGATCGATCGACGAATCGATCGATCGAGCTCCTGCCATCGATCGATCGACCCCTTCTGGCAGACTAATATTTCCCCTTTTTAAATTTAGTTGAATTCGATTTAATGAGAAATAACCCTTAGACACCCTTATTAAAAGGTTGTGGAAGATAAAGAAGACCACTAGGACTTATAAATAATTATGGGACCTTTAATGTAAAACGAGAGTTGTATTTTCGGGATATTTACATATAAGGGATTATGAAATTATGTATTAAGGGGAGAGACGCGTAAGATAGTTACGTTGGAAATTAGATTACCTACTGAATTCTACACTTGAGAGGATAGAGTCCATGAGTGTTACGCAATAAATTGGAATGATCCCTCAAAGTAAAGTAAGAAATGAACGGTCATACGTGAGAACTAAATAATGAGAAATAAGGACAAATGTCATAATTATGGGATTAGAAATGTACCTAATTTGATATGGTAATAGTAGTTTAGTTATATGACTGTGTTTATGCATATACTACCTATGTGTGAAAATCGTGCCCACGCTACTTGCTATCCCTGAGGTTACCGCGCTGGGACGATCTTATCTCGATGTGCCTTTATGGGGTATTTTGACTCGTACCCTAGAAGATAGAAATCCTTGGTACAGGCTATCGAATCGATAGTTCAGACGGTCCTAAGAGACATGGGGGCATGTGCTATCCTCTTAGCGACTTGGAATCTATGCTTCGCCTCAATATTGTTTGTGTATGTGTTAATACAGTTCGAGAGTGATTCCGAACTTGTATTTCCCTTAGTACGAGTGATACGGAGATTGGATAGCAGAGTATGCACGCACCATAATTTTTATGTGGGGTGCTGTTAGAATATATATATTATACGAATATTTGATATATATATATATGAATTCCTGAAATTTGGAACTACCTACGGTGCTATGGTAGGTAAGAAATGAATAATGACTTCAAATTGGAAATACTTGTTTTGAAAAGTATAATGGAACACTGGAAACTTTATTAATAAATAAAGTTAAAATGAGAGCTTTGTTACTCAATGAAATTTTCCTCTTAAACAATTATATTGTTCAGTTTTAAATCTTACAAGTAACCTAAGATAAGTTAAACCATTGGGAAGTTTAGTGCGATATAAGATAAGTTAAACCGTTGGGAAGATTAGTGCGATAGGTGTGCACATTAGAAGAGAGGTGAGAATTTCTCAAGAGAGTGTCGCACTAATATGTTATTGCATTGGCCTGTAAACATTTTAAATACTTGCTAAATAAATTTTAAATAATTTACACTATCGGGCTCTGACCCGTTTCTATTTTCCTTTCTCTCTTGTATCTATATGTATATATTACAGGTGCCCAGCCACAGGGGAGTCTTGCGTAGGATCCTTTGGAAGGAACGCGCTGCAGCTTAGGTGGGAGTTGCAGGCCTCTTGCTTAGACGACTTCATTTATTTGATTCCACTCCTAGCTTATTTATTCAGTTGGTCATGTGTCGCCCGTTCCTATTATCCATTTGTTTTATTGGACATTGTGATTCATTTAATTCTAGTATTGTCACTTTGGGAATTATTACTGTCTGGATGTTTTACTTTAAATTTTAAATGTTGGGACTTAGTTGTTGAATGTTAAATTTATTTGGATTATATGTTCCATGATAATTGTGGTGTGATTCTTTAATATTGAATTGTTGTACATATTTAAATCTTGGTTTATAAAATAAAATTTGGAAAGTAATGTCTAAAAATGGTTTTGACACTTAGCTTAATTATTTAGGGTGTTTAAATTGGAAAAGTTATTTTTCGACATTGATGCTAAGAATGAACCAACTGTTCACCTTGATTTTAATTTAATAAAGGAGTGATCGCCCGGTATTTAATTAGGCGAGGAGTCACAAGAATCTCATGTGAGAGTGCGATATCTAACATGCACATAATACTTGCTTCACTGCAGTTTTAAATACTTGCTAAATATTTTTAAAACATCGGGCTCTGACCCGTTTCTTGCAATTCTTCTCTCTTTTGATATATATATATTTATATCAGGTGTCCAGCCACAGGGACGCCATGCTTAGAGGATTGGGGTAATTGACGTGATGTAGCAGTAGTGGGCACTACAGGTCCTCGTGCTTAGACACATCCACTCTCGTTTTATTCAGCATCTTTAGATATTTCATTTTGGGCATGTGTCGCCCATTTTCGGTCGTTTTATTTGAAGGATTGTATGTAGATTTCTTTAGTATTCATTTCAGTTGGATTTGGTTGTATGTATGGTTTATTGATTTGAGGCTTTGAACTGAAGTATTTCATCCAGTCTTATTTATTTCAGTATTTAGTTCATGCTCAGTACCTTTCACTTTTCTGTGTATGGTGAATGGTTTATATTTTATATACTTGGGAATTTAAAATGAATTGTTTTGTTAAAACTAAAATTGAAAAATATTTTGACACCTAGATTAATTTTATATTAGGTGATTAATATGTTAAAAAGTCTTTCGACTGTGATGCTAAGAATGAACTAACCGAACATTCTGTTTTAAATTGGTACAGGACTGATCACCCTATATTTAATTGGGCGAGGTGTCACACCCCACCCATCGTTTTTCATACGAAATACGTGGACTTTGATGCCTCTATAGGCTATGTAGGCATCTCGGGGTAAAATTCGAGACTCGAGTCCTATTTTTTTCTAATTTTCTATTTTTCTAATTCTTTAACTTAATTCTCTTAGATTTTATATATTTACATATACATATATTTGTTCTTAATGGCGTATTATTCCATGCGTGTTATCGTTCCATTATAACGATCAATGCAAGGATAATCGCGTAAATTATATTCTTTAATATTACTTTTAGGAACATTCCTATGGATAACTCGCTTTATCTCTCCTCTGATACAGGTCGATGATTCCTATCTTCACTACATATACACATGCACACATATCACGGGGAAATAGAGGAAAGTAACAAAAATCCATGAGAGACTGCAAGGGAGGAATGGGTGCCTAACACCTTCTCATTTCGTAACTTAGCCTCTGAACCCTACTCAAATCATTTTAGGTTTCGTATGTATCAGTATGTCTTTGAGGTTGTCCTCAGGAATGGCTCAACCTTCTTTTGTCTGTTTTGAGTAAAATAGACTGGAGACTCCATCTCTCTATATTTTTCACATCACACCTCGCCGACGACGGTCGAAGCGCTCCAGAGAGGGATTCGCGGGACCAAGATCCTCTCATCATACCCTCTCTCTCTCTCTCTCTCTCTCTCTCTCTCCGCGAGGATAAAAGGATAGGGGATGTCCGTTGTTCCGCGATGATCGGGGATGGCCACAGTGGCGACTCCGCTGGGGATTTATATGAGAGCTAGACTCTATTTACATGGGTGTTTTATTTTCTTGTATATTACCCTATTTGCATGTTCCCCTTTTATTATTCATGTGTACCTCATGCTTGTGCTTCTATTCACATACTTGTATAAGATTACCCATATACACTTCACACCACATGCACCTAGGATCACGTGTATCCATATGTTGCACGCATCACTTATCCATGCTTGGTATACTATTGGTACTTGAACTTTGCTCCCTGATTGGCATCATCAAGAAAGATACTCTCATCATTAGATACTAATAAGATAATCATGCATGATTCACACGACATCACCAAAGAGCTTTGTTATTTATAAAATTTTCTCCAGTAACTGGAGGGTCACTTCGTTATGTGCGCTGGTCCGGCAGGGCACAGTTAGCCTAAGCGATAAGTCTCTCACCTTTCATTGGCCAAGTACCTTCGACGTATATCGAATGGTCCCCCCGCATCATATCGCTTGACCTAAGTCATAACGGGAGGTATATCGCAGGGAACTCGTTCACGTACGCTGAATATATCGAATTCTCTCTCACACGTATCGTCCCCACGAGGTATATAGTGAGGCAATTCACATACACTCGGGTATATCAAATGGCTTTTCCACACGTACTAATTGCCCTCAAAAGCAAGACGTATATCGTAGAAGTCATGCCAAAGGGGGGAACCCTTTCTAATTCACCCAACCAATGCATACCCACATATAGGTGTCAAGCCTAGGACACACATGTTAGATTGCCGATTTCGACCCGAAACTCTGTCGAAATTCTGGGTCGGCCTGCAACCCAAATTTTTACGTATTTTTAAAATGGAACCCTGCCCGTCAGCCTGGTTACAAGTCCAACCATAGCTTTACATGTGTTGCAAACCCAACTTTTCCAGGCTCGGGTTCCATCCTGCATTTTATTTTGCATTTAGGAGAATTTAATATAAGAGAGAACATAATAATTATAATAATCATGCTGAGACCCGTCTCCCATTCACTCTCTCCTCCTTTTGTCAAAAATAATGAAAAAGAGCTATATTTATCCTTTCTTTATCAAAAATCCAAAAACATTTCTCCTCTCTTTATCAAAAATCCAAAAATATTTTGTCTTCCCGTCTCAAAAGAAAAAAAAATGTCAAAAATATTTTTATTCCTTCTTCAAAAATAAATCCCATTTTATGCCTTCTCAGGTCGATTGCACGCCCTTGGCCAGGCTCCTTATTAGCTTCGATCTTTAGTCAAATCACCCCGAAATTTCGTTCGTTCCCCGACTACTTCTTTCGAGTCAGGAATTCACCCACTTTTCATGGAAGAACATAGATCAAGAATCAGTTGTCCAGTTGTGCAGCCAGATCTGATGGTAGTCTTAGCTCAGCTCGTATCCAAGATTGACAACCTCCAGAGTGAAGTCCACGAGATGTAACGAAACCAGTTTCCTGTTCCTTAAGATCTTGAGGAATTATTTCCTCGCGCTATGGGTCCACCTGAGCCTATCTGGATTCCCGAAGAATATCAGCACTCTCTACGTGCCCCTCCTGCTAATGGGCCACCGCCTGCCCAGCTTCCTATGCCAAACCTTGCCCAGTATTGGGCTAACTTGCCTATGATCTTGGATCCAAAAGATGAAGAGTTGAACAAGGTTAAATAACATCTCAAGATGTTAACTAAGAATTTCGACCAGGTCAGAATCTCTGGTAATTACATGGACTATACCCACATGTCTCCTTATCTTAAAGCAAGGTTACCCGAGAAATTCAAGATGCCAAATATCGAGAAATTCAGAGGAAGTGGACCCCCGATTGTTCATCTTCGCAGTTATCATCGTTCTATGACTCTCCTAGGGGCTTCTGAAGAAGTGATGGCCCAATTATTTCAGCAAACTTTGAAGGATAGCGCTCTCCGATGGTTTTTGTCTCTCGAGGAGTCCAGAATTTATAGCTGGGAGGATGTAGCCCAAGAATTCATGTCCCAGTACAAATACAACGAAGAGCTCGAGGTCACCCGTCGTGATTTAAAGTTGTTCAAACAGAACTTTGGGGAATCGGTCAGTAACTTCATAGCTCGATGAAGGGAAAAAGCAACCACTATTACCAATCTGTCATTCGAGGAAGAACAAGTCAACATAGTGAAGAAAAACTTCTTACCCCATGTCCGAGCAATAATGGGAGGACAATACTATCCCCACTTACGAACTCTCAGAGAAGCAAGAGTAGAAATCGAGGAAGGTCTTGCTAAAACAGAAGTTGAACCAAAGAAAGTGCCCGGACAGTTCACTCCTATAAAATATGATAAGCCTGGCAGTGTTGCAGTCTCAACCATCAATAGCATCTCTCAACCAACCACCTCGTGGGCACCAAAAAGCCGCCATGTTGCGGTTCGAAAGTAATACACTAAGCTCTATGCTCCCCTCTCCAAAGTTTATCAGGCCTGTTAAGCCGAAACCTGAATTTGACCTCCCGGGCACGTTCGAGATCACTCTCGAGTTGGGATACACGTGTCGTCAGACTAGACAACGTGTCGGCCAAATCACACTTCTCCTTTCTCAAAACCTCCTTCTCTTTCTCCAAATCTAAAACCCGACGACCTAAATCCCTATTATACTTCTTTGTTTTCAAGGTCTCGGTGTACAAATCTCTAAAATCTTTTTGGAGCTCATTTTCATCTCCACTTTCACTCTCACTTTCTCCCTCACTTGAAGCGCTCAAACCATCACTATCACTTTCGTGTGCACTATTGTGGGACAAGGTGGGTGTGCTCACACGACTAGAAAAAGCTATAAACTTCTCACCACTAGTCTCATCACCCTCACCCTCACCCTCACCCTCACCCTCACTATTATCACTAAGTGTGGCGGGCATAGCTACTTTCTTTCCTTTCTTTCTAAGCCACGTAGGACACTCAAACGACTTATGTCCCTTACCCCCGCATTCAAAACAAGTGACGTTCTCAAAATCTTTCTCACACTCCTCATCGGATTTATTCTCTTTTTCCCTCTCACCACTTTCTTTGGCCTTTCCTTTCTTTTTATTTTTCTCAAAAAAATTCTTTTTATTGGAAGAATTATTTTTGTTCATGTTGAGAAATTTTTTAAATTTTTTTGCAAACAAGGCCATATCATTAAAATCAAAATCTCCCTCAGAATCGGACTCACAAACTATTTCTTTCTTTTTCTTAAAATGAGTCTTTAAAGCAATGCCTTTATCCTTAGCCTTAATGGTTTTGGGAAACATGTCAATCTCATAGGTTTGAAGATCTCCTACAAGTTCTTCCAACTTAAGTGATTTCAAATTTCCCAAAGAGTTTAAAACAGTGACTTTAGGAATAAAGCGTTTTGGGAGAGATCTCAAAATCTTTTTAACGACACGCGTGTTATCAATCACTTCACCCAAATTAAAACATGTGTTAACAATGTCCGATAATCGTGCATAAAAATCATCAAATCATTCGGACTCAGACATGGTGATAGTCTCAAATTGGGTGGCCAAATTTTGTAATTTTGACTCTTTAACCGCGTTCGTACCCTCATGTGTCAATTTCAAAACATCCCAAGCCTCTTTAGACGTGGTGCATGTCATAATTCGGCGAAACTCATCAGGAGAGACAGCTCCAGAAATAGCACTCAGACCACAGGAATTAAAATTGGACAATTTATAATCATCTTCAGTCAGGCTGACACGAGTTTTAAAGTGGTGATGTTATTAACAGTGACCGTGGGAGGAGTCCAACCATTTTCGCAAAGCAACCAAACACGCCCGTCAATAGATTTTAAAATCGATTTCATACGAGCTTTCCAGTAGGCATAATTAGACCCGTCAAAAATAGGCATCTGATTATATAAGTGCTCCATAGGAAAAATTGCGATTTTTCACAAAACTGATTTTTTAAAAAATCAATATCACAAGATTTTGCGAAAAATGGGAATACGCAATAAATTAGCGCAACCCGCTCTGATACCAATTTGAGAATGCGTGTAATATCGATTTAAATTAAATTAAATTAAATTCACAAGATTCCAAGTAACCCTTATTTAATTAGAGTCTACTTTTTAAATCAAATAAATCCAGCCCCTAAACATCCATCTACGGTGTGTGTGTCAATCCCATAAACAAATATGCGAAACAAGTTTAAGGAAAAATCCCTGCAGGGCAAAACCTTTTATTTCACTATAATAAGTAAATCGTAACTTACACGGATTACAATGAAATACAGTGACACACGAATACCCGCAGGCGTCAGTCGGTGTCGTCAGCAATGAATCCACACGCAGTGAACCCACATGAACCTCAGTCCAATCAACAAAGGAAGAACCGCAGCACTCCTCAATGACACGCAACCATAAAACTTTGTAGAGACTCCCTCAGCAATGACACGCAGCCCTCGGTTGCAAAGATCTCTCCACAAAGGTTTGAACAAACTAAAAAGTTGTGTTCTTAGGTTAACAAAAAGATTCACAACGGATTGGCAATTGTGTGAATCAAAAACCTAGAGTCTTGGGCTCAATAGGTGAAGACTTAGAGTATTTAGGACTCTGAAATTCGTCTTGAAAAGTCTTAAAAAACAACTCCCCGAAGTTGGCTTTAAATAGGAAAACTTTGAGCCTAAAAAATCTCAAGCAGATCTGGCGAAGTTTATCCCAGGCGGACCGGTCCGGATTGGGGGCGGATCGGTCCGATTGACCGGATCGGTTCTTTTATTCTGAGGTGGATCGGTCCGGTTGTGACCGGATCGGTTCTTTTATTCTAGCTTCATCGGTTCGCTTGTGGTCCGGGGTATACTGGATCTGCATCAAACGGATCGGTCTGGTATAGGGCGGATCGGTCCGGTAGGGAGGCGGACCGGTCCGGCTGTCAGACTTTGATTCCTCTTCTTCTTTTGATATTCGGATCCGTTGATGAATGTATGAATCTTGAATTTCTTCAACGGTGTAACGGCGTGCGACATAATAAATTGTTAATGGACAAAAATGTCCTTACAAATCTTCCCAGAAATATCATATTACACTATCAAAATCATCTCCCAAGAATCATCAAAACTCTTCCAAGATCCAATGCCAAAACAGCCCCAAGAACACCCCCAAGAACACCTCCAAAAACTAAGGTTGAATGCATAAATTAAAAGAGGCTAAGGTGTATATATGGAAGGAGAGGAAATAAAATATGTTGGCTGCCAAAACATGTGCCGAAAGATGTTTCAAAAAGGGTTGCCCACCATCCCTTTAAATAAGGTAACAAGATAAGAAGTTGAAACAAACACAAACTTTCCATCCACTAATTAATTCATTTGTTTAACCCAAAATTCTCTCATCCATTGAATGTTCAAGAACACAATCATTTTGGTAAGATGTTAGGCTAGACTAGGTGGTAACACAATGTACGGTTGAGAATTAAACCAAGATGTAACTCACCTACCTCAACACCCCTCAAAAATGAGGTCTGGTTGGACCGAAAAATGTACTAAATCGGGTATAATTGACGTTTTTTAGAAATATCAAAGAAGGGAAGGTTTCTCAAAATTAAATTTTGAGTCAGTATGGTGATTTTTAGAATTTTCTGAGCACTTTTATTTTTTTGAATAAAATAATAATATTTTATTTATTTATTCATTTTTTTTTTACTTTTGACCCCAGGCACTCTTAGGCCTATTTTTAGTATCCAATATATATGGTCAAATTATTTTTAACCCCAATAAAACGTCCACTTTTATTTAAAAATACTCATTAAAAATTCGGATTGTTACATAATTCCCCACTAACAAGAAATTTCGTCCTCGAAATTCGCCGAAAGCCTCTCTCTCAAAATAAATCAGGCCAACAATCTCCAAAAGTAATCTCGTCTCCAAAAATAAATTCCTCACATCTAATCTCACAACCTAACGCGAATGCGATCATCTAAAATTTCTATCTCCAAATATGCGCTACAAAAACGCAACAAACCCAAAACCCAAAACCCAAGACCTGAGGGTGTTCGTATACCTAAGCTCTGATACCATCTTTAACACCCCACCCGCCCGGGGAGAGCGGAGCGGAGCGCTACTATCGATAAAATAAATCCAAATTCACAAGCAGCAAGGTATAAATCATCTAAAAATCCCATAATATAAGAGAAATCATTAATCTCAATTTCTTCAAATCAAATACAACCAAAAGTCTCTCGAAATAATACAACTATCTATCTCGAAAGAATATAAATCGTCAATGCTCTATACATCAAAATAAATACAAATTTTCTCATCTAGTATTCTCCAATATTCTTCCCAAATATAACCATGCTTAAATCGTCCCATTTGGTCCATAGCGCTCAGATCCACGCTAACCTGCCAACCAAAAGAAAATATGGGGAAGTACACAATACGACAGGAAAGATGCTCAACAAATATATATTAGCGATGAATAAAGCGTAACAACACGAGTACGAATATTCAAATAAAAAATGTCAATCTCAAAGCATTTTATCAATATAATTTCTCAACAACACATTAACCAAAGTCACCGGGCCTCACCATACCGCGACATACTTTATCAAGCAGCCGGAACAAGAATCTTGACGGGTGCCCAACATCAGTGCCATATTAAAATCTCATGAAAACATGCCCAACACAATAATAATACCACATGAATCAAAATCAGATTCCAACAATAATTTCCAAATTTCCAAAAGAATTTAGCAATTCAAATATGAGTTCAATAATCGCATGAATTCAAAGGCAATAACACTCACGAGATTAAGCAGCATATTGTGTAACACCCCATACCTTAAATCATCAAAATAACCATTATAAATCTGCCAAGAAATCTCAGATTATACCATCAAAATTATCTCCCAAGAATCATCAAAACTCTTCCAAGCAGCCCCAAGAACACCTCCAAAAATTAAGGTTGAATGCATAAATTAAAAGGGGCTAAGGTGTATATATAAAAGGAGAGGAAATAAAATATGTTGGCTGCCAAAACATGTGCCGAAAGATGCTTCAAAAATGGTCAAAAAGGGTTGCCCACCATCCCTTTAAATAAGGCAACAAGATAAGAAGTTAAAACAAACATAAACTCTCCACCCACTAATTAATTCATTTGATTAACTCAAAATTCTCTCATCCATTGAATGTTCAAGAATACAATCATTTTGGTCGGATGTTTGGCAAGACTAGGTGGTAACACAATAGATGGTTGAGAATTAAACCAAGATGCAACTCCCCTACCTCAACACCCCTCAAAAAGGAGGTTTGGCCGAACCGAAAAATGACCAAAATCATGTTTAAATGATATTTTTTGGAAATGTTGAAGAAGGTAAAGTTTCTCAAAATTAAATTTTGAGTCGGTATGATAATTTTCAGAATTTTATGAGCATTTTTATTTTTTGAATAAAATAATAATATTTTATTTATTTATTCATTTTTTTTTTACTTTTGACCCAATGGCACTCTTAGGCCTATTTTTAGCATCCAATAAATATGGTCAAATTATTTTTAACCCGAATAAAACGTCCACTTTTATTTAAAAATACCCATTGAAAAATTCAGGTTGTTACAACTGGCCCGGTAGTCGATATGTGTGAGATGATATCATTTGAAGAACTCCTCGGAGAAATAAACAAGGTGGCAGAATAACTCGATATCGATGAGGAAATAGGGTTCATGTTCTTCCCTTCTTCAGTAAATCACATGACCAGATCAGGGAGGCATTACCATATCCCAAGCTTACTACCAGCTAATGACAAAGGGAAGGGTATTCAAAACCTTCATATGCCTCGAGGAGAGAAAGATCATCGATCAGCTGAAGAAAATTCAAGCTAACATCACTCTATGGGGACTTTTCATGTCTTCCCAGCTGCACAGAAATGCTTTGATCAAGTTGCTCACTGGACCCACAGTTCCTCCTTCTACCACACCAGAAGAAGCGATAAATTTAGTCGGATCATTGACCTCTACCCGAATGCTATCCTTTTTCGAAGAAAAAATCCCCAAAATTGGGCCAAACCACAATCATACTCTCAACATCTCCGTCGAAGTTATGGGGAAGATCATACCACTATCTCTTGTCGATAATGGATCCGCCTTGAATGTCTGCCCATTAAGAACATTCAAATTCTTAGGACTAAAGGAAAGTGACCTCGCTCCAACATTCGCTGCTGTACGTGCCTACGATAATACCTGTCGAGAAGTGATGGGATCCATAAAACTTGCAATAGGGGCAGGCCCTATAAACCCTGTCATTGAATTCCAAGTTATTAACATCCCAGTTTGTTTCAACATGTTGCTTGGACGACCTTGGCTCCACAGCATCAAGGGTTTGTCTTCCTTGAGATACAGCACGGGTCATATGATATGCTCCTATCAGGATTCTGGGTTGAGCCACTTCTACTCCCGGCAGGGGACAATTTCAGAGAAAGGGTTTGTCCAGAATACAACCCTCGTGGCAATGTCAATGTGATTCAAATGTTTAGCAACATGCACTTCATTCCCGGATTGGGGCTATGACAAAGACAGCAAGGGATAATTGAGCCCATTGTATTGAAAAAAGCTTTCCCTCCTTGTGGTTTGGGGTATCAATCATCAGAACAAGAGATTATAATGATCTGTCAGTCTATACCAAAGAGAAGATTAGACTGCATCCAGACTATCCCAGGTGACTCCTTGAATGGACGATTCATTAAAGAGGGAAAAGACTTCCCCTTTTGCGGCTTTTTAAAGCCATGGTATGACCATACAGATAAGAAGATGAAGCCTGGAAAGGAGATATTTTTCCGAGACAACTACCCATGGGTCAAAAATTCCCAACACCATGTACAACCGATCATCAAAAATACCGAAGATTCTGAGGGAAGTGACTCTGAGGATTCGTTTAACTTACAGACACTGGGGATGACACTTTGCATGGTTCATTCAAGCACTACATCACTGGATCCATCTCACCTGATTAAAGTTGCTGATACACCTCTCCTTAACTGGCATGCTACGCCAGTTCTACCTGTTGAAATCCCATATAATCCCAATGTTTACCACATCTCTTCTTCTATTGTCTGTCCTTGCTCTAATGTAATCGAGACCTCCTTTGATGAGGTTCCCAATGTTGTTTTCCCTATCATTGAAATAAATGAATATTTTGAGTATCTTGTTGTGCCTTACATTAACTATTTAGATTCCAATCAAACTTTTGATGATGATGATTTTGCAAATGAATAATTCTTAACTGGTCTAAATAAGGTTAATGACAAACAACATAATCGCGTTCAAGTTAATGAAGAAGAAACTGTTATTGTTAACCTCGGTTCTAGTAGCCAACTGCACGAGATTAGGATAGGGGCTACCCTTGACGAGCATAAGCGCGCACAACTCGAAAAATTACTAAAGGAATTCGTGGATGTCTTCGCGTGGTCCTTTGATGATATGCCCGACATCGATCCTGAAATAACTCAACATGAGATCCCCACTCTTCCAGATTACAAATCGGTTAAATAAAAGTTAATGAAGCTTCGCACCGAATGGTCGCTCAAAGTCAAAGAAGAGGTGGTCAAACAGCTGAACGTAGGCTTCATTCGTGTGATCGAATATCCCACATGGCTAACCAATATAGTGCCTGTGCCGAAATTAGGAAGGAAAGTTTGGATGTATGTAGACTATCGAGACTTGAACAAAGCCTCTCCAAAGGATGATTATCCGTTACCAATATCGACATGATCGTGGACAATACATCGAGTCATGCTCTCAAGTCATTCATCGACGGGTTTATCGGATACAACCAAATCAAAATGCACCCATATCACCAAGAAAAAATCGCGTTCATCACACCGTGGGGAACCTTTTGCTACATTGTTATGCCATTTGGTCTAAAGAATGTTGGGGCTACCTACCAGAGGGATGCCATAACCATCCTGCACGATCTGATTCACAAAGAGGTCAAGGTCTATGTGGATGATATGATTATCAAATCCAAAACTAGAGAAGGTCATGTTCCCGCTCTCCGAAAGTTCTTCGAAGGACTGTGATGATATCAGATGAGACTCAATCCACGAAAATGTGTCTTCGGCGTTACAAAGGGAAAACTCTTGGGATACATGGTCAGTGAGAAGGGGATAGAAGCGGATCCTGCTAAGTTGAAATTCATACTCAAAATGGCACCTCCCCGAACGGAGAAAGAAGTTCGTGGCTTCCTTGGAAAATTGCAATACATCAGCTGGTTCATCAGCCAGCTAACTAACCATCAGCGAACCTATTTTCAAACTCCTCCGAAAGGATTCGACCAAGGTTTGGAACGTAGCCTTCCAAGAAGCCTTTGACCGAATCAAACAATATCTTACCCAACCCCTGGTACTCATGCCACCACAACCTAGTCTCCCCTTGCTCCTATACCTAACCATAATCGACACTACAGTCGGGGCTTTGCTAGCCCAATACCTTGAAGAATCCCGCAAGAAAGATCCATTTATTACGCCAATCGCAAATTGATCGGATACGAAGTCAACTACATGCTCGCCTTCCCTATCAAACTTGTATCCCGAATGGACCCCATCAAGTACCTGCTTGAGAAACCCTCCTTATCCAGTCAAATGGCTCGATGGTTGATGATCCTAACCGAGTTTGATATCGTGTACGTCACGCAGAAATCCATGAAAGGAAGATCCATCTCTGACTACCTCGCTGACTACCCCATGGAAGATTATATGAGGTAAATTACACTTAGTAGCTTACGGTGTTGTCGTGAACTCTTGGAATTTAGTATGGGGATAATTAAACGTTGTAGTTTATGTCGTTGAACACATATGGTCCCAGATATAATAGAATGCTCATTTTAAATTGGCATATCTTGTGAATTATGACTTGCATTTACATACCTCTCTAAATGCTATCATAAGGGAAGTCACACGAATGAGATGAAGTCCCCTCGCTAGTGAATGCAGGGTGAATATAGTCCTCGGCCATAGGACCGGTGGTTATATTGTGTTGTTATTTTATTCGAAGTGAGATAATTTCGTGTATGGTTATGACTCACTATCGAATGTATATGGCCGCTTCCCACGCGACGCGATTTAGGGTGCCCAGGTGGTCTTGGTTTTTGGCCCTGGAAGATGATAGCTATTTAGGGGTGCATCCAGTGGGGTGACTCCCGGGAGGATGGTCTTAGAATCGTTATATTTTAATTGTAACTATTCTCACGAAAGTGGCATTTCATAAATGGCTAATGCAATTATAAACCAACTGTACGGACTAAGTTTACTAATGAAGAATGGACTTATGAAGTCATATTTTACAAAACTGCAATTTAAGCTTACTAAAATGGAATTTAGTTATTTTTATTGCATTGATGAATAGTTAACACTATAAATGGCGTTGCGCTAAGATGTACACTTAGATGAGAGGTGAGGATTATTCTTATGGTGAAGAGCGACTTAAACTTGTTTATGATGTTAGCAATTCATAATTGTCATGCATTTTATTCACACGTATATCATATCAAACCGGGCCCTGACCAGTTTATACTTCTCTGTTTTGTATGAATCATATTTATGCTCAGGTGCTCTGCCGCAAGGACGCCCGTGTTAATCTCTCATTCTCAGTGCCAGGGAGATACAACATTTTTTGCGGATGTTGTAGGATTTTTGCTATAGACGCATCTATCTTTTGTATAATCTAGTTATGACCAGTCTGTACATTCGAGCGTGTTGCCCAAGTTTTGTACTTGCATATACTGTGATATTTAACTGTAATACTTGGTGTAACCTATTTGTATTAGTCTGTTAACCGACAGTTGATTCAGTTATTATTTTGAGGAATGGTTGTTAATTTGTTATATGTCTTTATATGTTTATCCACCATCTTTTAAAATTGGATTGTCGAAATGATTTTTTTTATTAAACTTGCAAATTAATTTGACATCCGTTTTCTAAAATAATTGGTGGTTATCTCGTACTATTATTTTCACGACAGTGATGCTAAGAATGGACTGTAATACCCCGTATTTTTGTGATATTTATTCATGGGATTAATTAAATTAAATGCGTATTGATTGAAAATTAATCCGGATTAAAATACTAGCGTGATGCGAGTTGTTATTTGAATATAATGTGCATATATGATTATATATGAATATTGAAGTATGAAATTTGTCGCGAGATTGAAATACGACAAGTTGGAAAATTTTATTGAGACGCGTGTGACAGTCGCGTCAGGGAAATATTTATTTTAATTAAAAAGTGAATTTTAGTTCTATTAACTGTATGGTCGTTTTGAGTGCGCCAACGTGTTCGGAAGGGTCGAAATAGTCAGAAAACACTAGCCGGGGGTCAAGTTTGGGTCCCGGGGCATTATTGGGCCATACCGGTAACTTATAAGGGCATTTTGGTAATTTCGAAAATTGGGTAATTAAAACCCACGAAAATTAGAGTTAAAAATCTGACTTAGTATTAACCCACTAAGCCATTTCCAACCCCAATTTAGGTAGTGGGCTACGGGAGAAGTTATAAACTTTATAACTTGGCAAAACCAACCCCACCTCCATTAACACCTTGAGAAGAACTTGTAGAGAGGGAGAGAAAGAGAAGGATTCTGCAGAGAGAGAGAGAAGGCAATTCAACCTTCAAGATTCAACCTCAAATTCAGAGATTCAAATAAGGCAAGTGGTTTAATTCCAATTAATTTCAGTAAATGCTTCTTCCATGCGTAGGAATTTGTTATAATCATATTTGTTTGGGAGTTAGATGAAAAACCCATTAAATTTGGAACTAGAATATAGCATATTGATGAGGAATTGCATGTAGAATTATATGTAGGCGATTATTCTGATATTAATAATATCTTGGATGAAACAAAAACGGATTTTATTAGGCTCATTGATGATTTATAAATGTTAGGGTTCATGTTCATATAAATTGGGGATAAATAAAGGGATTTGAAGATTTGATGATGTTTAAGATGAGTTGGCCCTATATAAACGTTTGATTATGACCTATGAATGTTTAATACGAATTAGGAACCTTAAAATGATGTTGGGACGATTTTTATGTGGGATTAGGAGTGAAGAAAAATTGGGAAAAACGAGATAGGAATTTCTGGGCTCGAATCTGGCCACTCGTTAGAAGACCTGCCCAGGTCGTTCGAACGAGCTGCTAACGAGTTGACAGTTTGGGTTCTAACGAGAGGGATGTTCGTTCGAAGACTTTCGTTCGAACGAGATCTCGTTAGAAGGCCCAGTTCGTTCGAACGAACTCTCGTTCGAACAGCCTCGTTCGAACGAGACTTCGAACGAGTTGACAGTTTAGGCTTTTTAGCCTGTTTTGATCCCGAGTGTTCCGCAACCTTGTGTATATGTAGAGATAATCTTTCCTTGATGATTAATTGTTACATTTGGGATGTTTGGGATATAATGAGGAGTCAAACCTAGAAGTGTAGTTTGAACCTAAGGGAAAATATGAAGTAGGACGTGAGTGTCTATTACGTTGCGAGAACTATTGACGGCCTAATTTATTATATTAACCGGGAACATATAAATTGTGTAGTATTATATGTCGGTACGAGAATGAGAAGTGTACCTCCAATATATTATGGTAATTACTAAGAGGTGCATACTTAGTATATGTATTAATTTTATGTGTATGACATACCTACCATACTTGCTATCACGGGAGGTTTACGTTCGCTTAGGGCCTTCTAGTCCTTGTGTTGCCCGGATTTCGATTGATTACCTCGATGAACATAGGTCAGAGAAGGACTTATTGGGATGTTAATAAGTCTGCTGATCGTGGGAGCGCAGGTATGTGCGTGACCCATGTGATGTGACTGTGTTCGCCTCCATTATTTGTGATGTTGTTATCTGAGAACGATTCCTGAGAGATTCGGAATACGTGATCCTTATGTACGTGATGTACCAAGATGGGTAGCAGAGTATGTATGCACCGCAGCTTAGTCTCGGGGTGCTTGTATTGTATATTTATGATGTGAATAATATACACTTAATTAATGGGAACTTTCACGATTGGTATTGTGAATAATATTATGGTAATGATTTGAGAAAACAAAACGGGTTAACTGATAATGAATGGTATTTCTAATTGAGAATCTGAGAGTAAGTAAAGCCCTCTATTTATTGATAACGCTAGAATGTAATATGGGAATCGAGTAGTAAGGGGTAGAACTTATTACGGTTTGGTTAGATATGGATGTCTTATAGATGGGTACGGTACGTTAGGAGTGCACATGTAGTCGAGAGGTGAGAATTTCATGTGAGTGCACGTCCTAACATGTATTTTGCATTTAATGTTTTAATGTTATTAAAACACTTGCTGTTTTTAAAATGATTTCCACTTTCGGGCTCTGACCCATTTGCTTTCAAATCTATTTTTGTAAAAACCATTTTAGGTGCCCAGCCACAAGGACACCATGCTTAGGATTCTCATTCAGGTGACGAGTTGTAGCTGTTTGTGGAAGTTACAGGACTTTGCTTGTAGACGCTTCATCTATCTTGACTCGATATTCTTCAGTTATCAGTTGTAGGGCATGTCGCCCATTTCTTTTAGAGACATTTCATTTATTTCAGTTATTCAGACTTCTGGCATGTAATTATTCAGGATTCAGACTTGTCGTATTATTTTTCAGTTGTGGGATTGTTGTGAGGAGTTTTCCTCCGAATTTATATTTATGTTGTTGGTTATTCATTACTTCATTATAGTGAATGGTTGTTATTCTTTCATTATTCTTTTACTGCATGTTAATCAGACTTAACTTAAAATTTGGCACTTACTTTTAAATACTATGTGGTTAGTAATTATTAAAATGTTTTCGACAGTGATGCTATTAACTGAACCAACTTGACATTTTGTATTGATTTAATAAAGGAGTAGCTACCCGGTATTTAATTAGTCGGGTTGTCACATGGACCATCTATGATTCATGTATTTATTGGAGTTTTGGGGTGGCCAGCTCTTATTTTAATAAGTGGAGTGTAATAAACCATTGAACTTGTATAAAAAAGTCAAAAATTAAATCATTTTTTTTACCAATATTAACATGACCCAATTAAAACATGACACGACAAGAAATCTTATTTTATTACGTAAAACAAACATGATAAAAAAAAAACACGACACAGAATATTATTTTACACAACACCAAGGTTCTAAAACGTTAGGCATGACCGAGGCGTGGAGGCCTAGAAACCTATGCGAGCATAGGCGTAAAAAGGCGTTTGGGCATTTTTTAATATATTTTATTATTTTTTACCATAACAAGACTATTAAAAATATTAAAATTGTACATACCTTAAAAATATGTCTGAATATATGCAAATTAAAATACTATTTGATTGTTTTGTACGAGATATTGGTCCGGATTGTAAAAAAATCTTTAAAATGCGATATCGTTTCAATAAAGCATTTTTGTTTTAAAAAAAGTGCGCTTTAAGGGTTTTACCAAGAATAAGGCGGGACGTTTCTCTCAAGCCTCAACCCTAAGCGCGTATTTTAGATCACTGCACGACACTAACCCAAATGAATCTCGACACGACTTGCAATTTTTATTTTTTTACCTAACACGACAATAAATATGTTTTATACCTAACACAAATACGACCATTAACCCAAATAAATCTCGACACGATTTAAAATCTTTTATTTTACAAACACAAATATCAAAAAAAATCTTGTCGTGTCATGTACGTGTTAGGAATAAAAAAAATCTTCTTGTTGTATTATATTCGTTTGGTAAAACAAAAGATTTCAAATCGTATGGAGATTTATTTGTGGTGTAATATTCTTTTTATTATGCATACTTATCATTTAAATCCTAACCATGTCTTGAGTTGTTATACTCAACCCTTCGTGTTGAATTTAAGTTATTGGTAGTGTTTGTGTTTGAATTAACCTAAAACTCTTATTAACACTAGACGTTTCATGAATGCCAAAGTTTAAGCTCTATGTATTTTAGGATTAGGCACTTAGCATACCTTGTCTAATCTGTAAATGCTTTACCATCACTTTTGAACTAATTTATATTTTCCTGTAATTCACTAACATATATTTTTTACACTAAAATTCGCGTATACAAAAATTTATGTATATAGGGGGGTAGAACTATAGCACTTTAAATACTTTTTTTTACCTTCAATTCAATTTTATTAAAAAAAATTATATTCGTGTTTGTAATATAAAAGATTTTAAATTGTGTCGAGATTTATTTGGGTTAGTGGTCGTATTCATGTTAGGTATAAAAAATATTTATTGTCGTGTCATTTTCGTGTTAGGTAAAAAAATAAAAATTGCAAGTCGTGTCGAGATTCATTTGGATTAGTGTTGTGTTAGTGTTACGTAAAAAAAATATTACGCGTCGTGTTGTGTTTTTTTTGGATCGTGTTTGTTTTACGTGATAAAATAAGTTTTTTTGTCGTGTTGTGTTTTAATTAGGTAATGTTCATGTTGGTAAAAAAAAAAAATATCTTTTACTCTTTTTTATACAAGTGCAATGGTTTATTAAAATATTATAATATTCTAAATGAATTTTTTAATTGGGCTTGTGCTATATATTTGGGATAAAAAGTGAGGTTTATACAAGTTGAATGGTTTATTAAAATGTTATAATATTCTAAATGATTTTTTTACTTGGGGTTGTGCTATATATTTGGGATAAAAAGTGAGGTTTATAATGATTTTGTGAATGTGATCAAAGAGGTTGAACAAATGGGTCAAGCTTTGATTGTCCAGTTTGACTGCCACATGGGGTAGGCGGTTTGAATGCGGTCGTTAGAGGCGGTTCAAGTAGAATTATTACTCTTTCAATTAATTGGTGGGGATTTTGGAAGTTGGGTGTGGAAGAATTGCAGCTGGAGAACCAAGAAGCTGTTTTGGCTGGATATTACATTTCAAATTCTTGTTATGTATTTCTTTAGGCAGTCGTATTTCTTTCCAATATGGCATCTGAGATGTTTAATATTAGTTTGTAGATATACTTGTATATAGTTAGTTTATTAAAGGTTTCGTGAGTCACTGCACAGAGTTGGTGTTTGGGTCAGATCAGTGGGAAAACCTCCAAACGAAGCTGGCAACATGGAGAGGTAACATTGCAAATGTAATCAGCACCATTAAAGCTAACAAGATCCCTGATGATGGCCATACGTTAAGACTCATTCTATTGTTTAAATCTCATCACTTAATTGTTTTAACTTGCGATTTGAATCATATATATTTTGGCAATTTTGTGGGAGACCCAAGGTCATTTTGAGCTGTATTTTGTTTTTCATTCTAAGGTTACATGAATCGTGTTGTTCATCACTAATTTGTTTTTTTTTTTTGTTTTTTTTAAATTATATTCTTTCTACTTTATTTACTAATGTTGAGTAACTGTTTAAAATTTTGTTCTCTGTAGTTAATTATTGTATGATATAATTTAAAAATCAAAATATATAAAATAGGCATATCTAATCGTATAGAAAAAAATATGAATAATATAATGATTTGGAGGAGGTAAAAAATTAATATTTGGGTGACTGAATTATATTTTCTATAAATGGTCAAATAATATTTATAAAATTTTTGAATAATTTAAAAATGGTTATCATTCGTTATCACGTTTTCACATATCATTAATAAACACCCTCGCATCACGCGAATTGCATGCTAATGAATTGCATGCTAGTAAAACGAAGTATTTTTTTACTCTCTTTGTACCACATGTCAACATATGACACTTCACTTTTATTACTCTCATCAATCTCTCTCCCTTCATTTATATTTCCCTTTTTCTCTCCCTTCACTTATCTCTATCCAATTTATTATTCTCACTCACATTTTCCCCTTAATTTATCTATTTTTTCCTCAACCATCCATTTCTTTCTTCTTACATTAAAGGACTATTTTTCCTCCATTGTTTTTTATTTATGCCAAATTTTTAGAATTAATTTTTTATTTACAATTTTTCCATTCTCTTCATTTAAACCACCCACGGGATGAAAATGGATGGAAAATAATAAATTTTAGTATTCTGACTTCTCCCATATTATTCATTTTTTGATGAAAAAAATACCTCAAATTTGAGACGGAGTTGGTATAATTCATTATGCCCAACCCTGGTTGGATATGCCGACACTACTTCCAATTGGGTACCATAATTGTTTGATAGTTTTTTCCTGCCACGTCACATTCCATCCCTCCATAGTCTCAATCCATTCCCACAACCCACATGCCAACAATCAAAACAGACAACCTAGCTTTCAATTCCAACTTTAAGCCAATGTCACAATGCAAATCTAATTTCACAAGCAAAAGAATAGAATGGCCACACAATGAACTTTTAACATGAAATAAATTAGAGGGTATATTTTCCTTTTCTTCGCATTTCTTTTCGTGAAATTCTGATATCCAAACACAACATAACAGTAAAATTATGTAAAATGACCATTCATGGGTGTGTACTCTTTAAGAAACCAATATCAAGAGAGAATTCGTACAATGGTGAATTGGAAAGCAAATTCAGTCCATCCAGACAGTTGCAAAAGAATTGCTTGTTACATCTCACTATAACAAAAAGACCCATATGGCACAACAAAAAAAGAAACGGTACAATTTTTTCAGGGATATGTGGAAGAAAAAAGTCCCTGAAATAAGCAGTTTCTGCTATAAATAAATTAATAAACTATACGACTTTTAATGCAAAAATTTCCCTAAATTTCGACACAATCTTTAGCTATACGTTTATTTGGGGCACACAAGGGGGTCTTTGCAAGAAAAGGCATATTTCATGGGGGTTTTGTGTGTGCATCAAAAATTGTTCAGGGGCACAAAACTGATTAGTTCAGTAGTGGGTTTTTTTCTTTTTCTTTTTTGTACCTTCACATCAGCATCACCCAAAAAAATGCCTGAAAGTCCACATGAGTTCAATTCAAGATCAGCATACATTAAACTTCAATATTTTCATCATGAACAGATTGCAAGATTATAAACACAACAGCTATCTTCCCAAACAGCTTTAATGAATTCGGGTTGTGAATTTCAAAGAGAGGGAATATCATATTATAATTACAGTAACAGCTTTAATATAAGTTTTTGGGCTAGAATCAGGTTATGCTTCCCATACAAGAGTTGGGAGAAATGCTAATATTACAGAAGAGGGAATATATAGTATCTTAACTGACCGAAATGTGTTTCAGTAATCAAGGGACCCCACAGAAGCAATCCCGGAACTCAAATTTCTCGAGTCCTGCCGGCTGGCGTAGTTATCACAGCCGTTATTGGAGAGCCTCTGACCAGGGACCGAGTTTAGAAGGTCCAGGCCTCGTTTGCCCATCTGCTGCACCTCTTGCAGCGACAGTATTCTGATACAGGACACGTTGCTCACAAACTCCCTGTGATACAGAGAACGATAATATGCACAATCACTTTCAATATATTGATACATACACATTCTCAAATCAACTCAACAAAACGACCCATGAGGCCATGACTATGGCTCGAGCTATAGGATCATTTCGAAATTTTTAAAAATATCTGAAGCCAAAATATAATTGTTCAAATGTTTGATAGATGTTTAAAGGAAGTGTCGTAAATTTTGGTGGTTATTTTCAGGGAGAGAGAGAGAGAGAGAGAGAGAGAGTCCTTATCCTATCTTTGTATAAATATGGATATACTCAATCAATGGTAATCAATGGTCCAGACCAACATTTACTCATCATCGTGAAATTTGGCTCCTGATTATGTCCAAAAAGGAAAAGTGGACTGCTAATTTGGGACAACCCAAAAAAGAAAAGCGGACTCTTAATTCAGAACGGAGGGAGTATATACGTTCTCGTTCAGGTGGGGACCTTACAAAACAGGCCAATTTTTTAAAATAGTAAAAAAATAAATTTTTGAATCAAATTTGGTGGAAATGATGAGGCGATCATTTACAAATAAGTTCATCAAAAAATTCAAGTGCGTGAGAACATAATCCAAGCTTTCAACGGACGAAATGCACATTTAATCATTTTTACATCTCACCCACTTCCAAGTTGAATTTTTTTGTAGGTGATCTCCTCACTATGGAGATCATCTCCACCAAGGGTGGATGAAAAATTCATTCTTTTACCAATTTACGTTTTTTGGGTTCTTTATTTAAGGCTTGCACCTGAACAGCTGTTTATATATATACGTACTGAAGAGAGTAAAATACAATATGTAGCAATAAATCAACTGCCATAAATCATTCAATCATAAATAATTGTCAAAATATTGAATCTTAACAGTTCTCTAACTCGAAAAATATTTTTCCAAATTTCAATATAGAAAAAATAATGAATACGGAAACTTACGGCCAGGGGTCATCACCCAGGAGAAGTACATCATTCTCCCGGTCAACAAATACAAGCTGCCAGCCTGATCTCAGGGAATCCTCCAATTCTCCCTCAAGCCCAAACATATGAGCAAGCTCACTCCGCAGCTCATTATAGCTGCTGAATTTGCCTATATCTAGTGATCTCCCATAGGACCCCTCCTTGTAAACCTGGCAGCAATACCAACATCCACTTCAAAACTATGCATTTTGTTATAAGAAAACAGCCTTCTGGGAATTTTAGCAACGCAGAGGAGAGCTTTGCGACAAAATGGTTAGTAGGGGTTTTTCTTCATTAAAAATACTTCAGGGATTTCTCCCAAAAAAATTGAATAGTTCGAAAGGGTTTTTTTGCACTTGAACCTATATAAAAAGCCAAAGAAGGTAACTCGCCTTAAAATTATTTGTATACATGAAGACGGCTCACCTTGAAAATTATTTGTATATAAGAAGCCAAAAAAGGCAACTCACCTTAACAAAGGTTCTGTTGGGTGGGTTCTCTTGCCCCACATCTTCAGGATTCTGCAGGAAGCCCGAATCGTCAATACAATCAGAAGGTGTCATTGCCGAGTTAAGCGAAAAATCAGGGCCTGAGGTACTGAAATAATTGGAAGACGTGAAGGGTAGATTTGTCGAATCACCATCACTGCCGATTCCCCTAAGACTCGATATCCCGTTCTGCATAAGAAGAGACGACGAGTCTATGTTAACCCCAAACAAAAGATTGCTCTGGGGATCGTGGTTGCCTTCCTGGTCAATTGAACACTCCCTACCAGGGAATGGGGGTAACGAAACGGCAGCATTTTGAGAAATGGTGGCATGGATGGGTGGTCCCAATTGTTCCACCTGGGGAAGAACACGTTGTGAAGCTCCAGAAGGAAGGAGGGTATTACTATTATCAACCGCAACTCGCTTAGGTGGCCATCCAGCAGAAGTCAACAAGGCATTGGATCTAGGCAAGTTAAGGAGGTGCGAGTGTGTTGATTCGTCCTGAGGGAAAGAATTCAAAAGACTATGTAGAGGAGAAACATTGGGGTTTGTGTTCCCATTTGAGTCGGAAAAGCTCTGCTGTTGTATGGATGACATTGTTTGCAATGAAGGCGACTGGGCCTGAGAGCTTGAAGCAAATTGCGACAGCACCTGAGCCTGTGCTTGGGCCTGATTACTGAAGGAGTTCTGGTGCTGCAATTGTTGTTGAAGAAGATGAGACTGGGACTGGGACTGGGACTGGGACTGGGACTGGGCTAGGGCCTGGGCCTGGGCCTGGGCTTGAGCCTGGTTTTCTGCAACACTCTGAAGAAAAGTAGGTTGAGGCTGAGATTGGTGCAATATCTGAGGCTGCATTAGACTGGGAGACCTGGTGGGGACACCTTGAGGTTGCTGAAATTGCATGTATGATGGAGGGGCTTGTTTGGAAGGATCAACAGGCCTCATCTCCTGAAGAGCGGCAACAGCCATAGCTTGGTAGATGTCGCTTTGCATACCGAGCATGGTGGCATCAAATCTTGGCTGCATCCAGGGTGTGACTCCCCCAATCCCCTGGAAGTTAAGGGAAGCTCCATTATCTCCACGCAGCCACATCAGCTGAGAATTCATACCCATATCATCATCCTTCATCCCTGTGTTTAACAAGTACATGGTACAGATACGAAATTACACATTAGCTATGATATCGGAGATGGGTTGTGAGACAAATAAATTGGAAATTCCCCTCTAAACATTCCTAATTGAGTGAAGTCAGCTTAGTTTCTTGCTTTAGCTCGGAAAAGAGGGGGAATTTGGATGAGGTCTCCTCCACAATATTAAGTTACAGATACAATACTGAAATCCACATATATATTACCTAACTTGAAGGTAATCTAAAGCAAATTCTTAAATTAAAATTAACTGGATCGCACTCTATCAATTTGCTAACTCCCCAAAGACCTTATGGTGATTTGGGAAAGACATTTCAATTTATTTATTATTATTATTATTATTATTATTATTATTATTATTATTATTATTATTTCATACACACACACACACACATATATATATATATATATATATATATATATATATATATTGTGGTTGTGGTTGTGGTTGTGGGGTGGGGGGGAGTAGAGAACCTTACCATTATAAGAGGGTAATCCTGGTGGCCATGGTCGCTTCAGTCTGAGGGGAAACGGGGATGGATACATGGGGAATGTCGTTAAAGGCTCAATCTCCCACAAGGATACTCTTGGTTGCCTCTCCCCAGCTGTAGACTCATCCCAACCCACCTTCATTCACCAAGTCAAAGTATAGTTTTTTTATCAACCAATATGTGCAGTTGAGAAACAAAAAAATAATCTAAAAATTATAGAAAAGTCAATGAACCTTTACTGAGCGCCAATGCGAATTTGGCCACCGAGCAGGATCCAAGTCACATATTCCCGTTATTGTGCCCATATAGCTAAAATAAACATAAATATCAGATGTCTACTTGGAACACATACAAGAAAGAGTTCTTTATAACAAAACAAAAAGAAAAGAAAGCACTGCAGGTTAGTAGAAAGCCGTAACGTACTTTACAAAAATAAGAACAATGAGTAACCCAAACATTTGTTCCTACTGAGTATGAACGCATATAAGAAATAGTTCTTTATAACAAAACAAACGGAAAAGAAAGCACTGCCGGCTAGATAAAAGCCGTAAAGATTAAAAAAATAAAAAAAGAACAATGACTAACCCAACCCAAACATTTGTGCCTACTAAGTAGGAACAAAATATTTTTATTATATGTAAAAGAATATCAACTGTTGGCAATATAAGAATACAATTCAAAGGGGAAAAAATACAATATTATCATAATTATCTTCATAAAATGTTTCAAACCTACCGACGGACACTTGATTCTTCTGTTTCAAACAGCATCCGAAAGCGCATGCCAACAGAAACTCGAGTATGATAGACAGCTTTAAAATACTTGGCCAGAGAGATGACAAATTCTGATGGACTGGCCCTGAAATTTAACCTATATTACGATATAATGAAGACTTCAGAAAGATTAATTCCGCCAACAATCATGCAAACAGTACCTTGGGTTATAAAATATGGTGAATCGGCTATTAGTTGCAGCTGCATGAGCTGCAGCAGCAAGAAGCCCCAAGTGCATGCTGTCACTTGATAAAACTGAAGAAGGCATTACTGTTTGAGGTCGATTAGAACGTCTTATACCGAGTAGCAATTGATTCTTTTCATTCCTGATGGAAGAAAATAACAAGTCAGTTTAATGTTGACTAGATAAATATAGCTTATGGTAACAGATGATACTATATTACATTGATCTCCCTTCTTGTTTGTTATAATCACAGAAATTCCCTTGATCGTTGAAAATATTACATTGGCATCCCCTCTTGTTTCAAATATTACACCCGCCCTTATTTTGTTTTTGCAATACCTGTTACCAAGTTATCCCTGGTGCAAGGGTAGTGAGTGTACAAATTACAAAACAATAGGAGGTTAGTGGAATATTTCCAACAAAAGAGGAAAAGGATGAATATTTACAGCAAGGGTGCTATCCGTTAATATGTAGATCAACAAGAATAGGAGGTTCCTGTGATATTACCCCTTTCTAAGAATAGAAGAAATCATTAATCTAAAACTCTTTATTGAACCGATTCAGCAAGTATATTATATTTTTCCAACATTAATTTAGCACATAATCAGCTAACCATGAACTCTCATACATGTTAACTATTTTCATTTTTTTTAACTCAATGTCACATCTTTCATTGACCATCCAAGATTGTTAATAAATCAATTTGAAGAATCTATTAAACCCAAAAGATCATTATTTTATATCATGTATCTATTTATCCAAAACACAAGGAAAAATGACACGAGAGATGGGCAACACACACAAAACAAAAAATTAAACCACGCTGATAGCCTACCATATGAAAAGGACTGAATCTCCAGCAACAAGTCTTTTTGCGCTTACAAACACACTCCACCCTGTTGTAAGAAGATGCCTCTTGGGCTGGCCTGTATTATTAATAAAACCAGTTACTGCTAAGAAAGTTGGTATCCTAGAGGAAAAAAAATCCCAAAATTGTTGATAGGCCCAAAAAAATAAATTTCATTTAAAGATCTGTGGCTTCCAGCAGGGATTTCAATTATGAACAAAACTAGAGGACCTAAAAATTTAGATTTATAACTTCAAATTTTAAAAAAAAGTCATACCCAGTGCACTAGGCTCCCGCTTAACTGCAGGGTCTGGGAGAAGCGGATGTCGGCTGGCCTTACCCCCATATATATATATATATATGGAGAGGCTGCTCCCATGTATTGAACCCGAGACCAACCGTAGCTTCAAATTTTACAGTTGTTAAATTTAATTTTGGATGCTCAGGAGATATAAAAAAAACAAAAATCAAAACTTAACAATAATATCATTTAATAGAAACCACATGCTTTTTTACTGAAACCTAAAGAAACATTTCATTGCATCTTATGATAATAAAAGTCAATTGCGTGCTCATTATGTTCAAGCACCAAATTGTTTCACTGTTCAAACTGCAAATATATGCTAACTGAGAGTGACATATCAAGGACGTAATATACTTTTTAGAAGAAATAAGTCTTGCTAGAAAACTCACCACGAAATATATGTCTGAATTTCCATTCATTATCGTGTAAATCCCTTGCAATTAACTCTTGAGCTGGAGGTTGCAGGGAGAAGTCCTGTAGGTCAAGAGTGCAGTTTTTAAATACACGGATTCAAGTGAAGGGACATCTCATAAACTGAATGCAAATGTTATCAGATCAAAAAAAAAAAAAAAAAAAAAAAAACAACTTCGTAGTAGCCAAAATGATTTACCAGCGGAGGGAACACTTTTTCAGCTGCACGACGAGGAACTGAAAATCCACCATGAGTACTAGTGTCACTTGCCGTCAATGTTTTACAGAAGTAATTCGTAGGCTGTTTGCTGGGAACACCAAGATCTGCTGGAAGGAAGGCCTCTTTTTGTTCTTGCTACAGAAAAAATTGCTCACGAAAATAAACTGAATATTGAATCAGATCTTACATTCCGTTTAGATTAAAAAATTTAAGAGAAGGGAAATTAGAGAGGAATTAGGTAGCATGTGTTTGGATTGACATATACAAATGGGAAGGAAGGGAAACAGAGATTCTAATTAAATTTCCTTCCCAAAATGAGAGTAAAACACGGGAACGGAAAAGCATTTGATTAAATTTTATAACCCTATTCATATTGACGGAGAATAAAATTGACATCTATATAAAAGGATATACAGGAAACATAAACTATATTTTCTTCTTTTTATTATTCACCTTCTCCGAACAAGAACCCTTTCCTTACTATTTTTTTAAAATAGCAATGAGTTTTAGCACTATCTTTTCCTTTCTTTCTATGAATTCTTTCATTTCCTTTCCTCGTGTGAATCCAAATGGAGTGTTAAATCAAGAGAGAGTAACATACTGGGTTCAGGGGTTGCAAGGTCATTTGAGCATAAACCTCATCTGTTTCCACATCAGCCTGAAGTAAACAATCCCGATGTCTCTCAATACCAGGCTGTGAAAATATTTTGAACCACAAAACAAAACTACAGTTGCTTACATGCATGGTCAAATTGTGAAGCTGACAGATGAGTTGTGGAGGTAAGCTTGGGTAGTTGGGGATATGAGCATCCACTTCCTTGTTTGTTGATGCAGCAACCTATTTACAATGAAATAAGAATTACAGGATACTGAAACCTATATCATCAGCAACTTTATTTTAATGAGTATGTAACATCCTCCGGCACATAGAAGTGACCACATTGATTCAACTCCTAATATTAGAATTATAACAATATAATTTCAGGAAAAGTGAAAATTATACACTTGAAATATTGGTAGTTTAATCGGGGAAAAAAAGCCTGAACTATATATTTTGTAAAGAACTCCCTCTAGGAACTTTTTAGAGACGTTTTGCCGTAGGGGGTCTTTGCAACAAAACTCATACTTTAGTGGGTACATTAAAAATAATTGTTGCAAAAATTAACACTGCATAGTTCAAACAGTGTTTTTACACTTCACCCCTCAATTTTAGACAGGCACCAAGAAATATACAAACAGCTTAAATTATAGGTCACCGCTATACTAGGAACCAATAGTGCGTAATTACAAAGATTTGGAAAACTGCTAATTTCTATAAAAAAGTTGGAAGAAGAATGAAAAAAGAGACGGATAGTGAGATGCTCTCTTAGTTTTCGGATTTCCATGAAATCCAATTCTTTGGGGGATGGATAAGAATTGGATTCCATGGAAACCCAAAAACTAAGAGAACGCTTACAAAGCCACTCATCTATTTTCCGCTCTTTTTTCAACTTCTTATAAAAATAAATTATCAATAAAAAATACGTTGTAACTAAAAGCATGCTATAAAGAAAGATAGGTGGGAAAAGGCTCCCAGCTCAAGGAATTGAACACTTCAAATGCTTTAGAAGGGAGCTGGCAGCTTCAACTGCCTATTTATCATTGATTGTAAACTATGTAATAGAAAAAATGGATATTCGTCCGGATATGCATTCATCATTGTATTTAGCTGAACACTAAAACCTTCAGCTCATAATTAAGCAAAACCGGGTCCAATTTGAATGCGTAGGCACTGGCATATGATAGGATCATGAATATGATGTTAACGAGGGGTGTGGGGGAGAAACATTCTAAGCTCCCCACAATCCCCATACCTCAAGAATACTGGTATATCACTATCGAATCACTAAGTTTTCAAGTAAAAAGGCCGGAGACGATAAATATAAAAAACAAATACACAGAGTATATGATTACATGAGATAAAACTTAAAATCTTAAAGCAGTGAACATCCTATACTAAAACCACATAAACTAACCTGCTCGCTATGACCCTGAGGAAAGTATACCACGCGGCTTCCAACAGCAGGTAGGGAAACAAGAGGACCCGCACATGCATGCCAAAGCTCAGAATTTAGACATCTCTTCTCCCCTGCAAATTGAATTCCCCACAATGTAAATTTTCAAGGCAAACACATTTGAGGGTACAAAATCTGGATCATAACACTCCACTTGAGAAGGGAAAAAAATGACTTGACTAATTCCATCTCAGTGTCTTTCGTGAAGTCAAATACATGGTAAAGCCTGAAGTTACTAAAATATGGTAAAATCCCTCTCTTATTGTAAGAATGTAATGTCCTGTTACTTGAAGCCTTGAAGAAGAGGATTTGACAACCCCAAAAACTAAAAAAAGTGGGGAAAGATTGAAAACCAGAAAAATAGTGGATTTATACAAATCTCATATCATAATCATAAAGCATCAAGAATTCAGCCAAAACCATAACATATTGCTGCAGTTAGTGATGAAAAAATATTATAACACAAATAAAATACATAAATCCTTAAATAAAATCACTAATTATATATACTCCAAGAAAGAAATATTATTACTTGTCCAGTATAACTTACAGCCTTGCAAGATGAAGAAGCAGAAGATGGAACACAAAAAGAAAGCAAACTTACAAGCATTACCAAATATAAAAGCAACATACCTTCAGGAGACTGGTGATTAAAGCCAACAGAAGAGAGTCTCATTGTGTCAGACTTTTAACAGTACCTTTGTAACAACGAAATTTAGAGCCACAAAAAAGCAGACCAAAAACTAGTTACTAACCCCCCCAACAACTCACCATAAAATTACCCAAAACAAAAAAGAAAAATGTCAAAAACTCCCCCTTTTCACCCAAAATCACCATAATACCACCTTCTCTTTGCTGTCACAACCAACCCATCTCTTGCAAATTTAGTCCCAAACACAACCTTCATATGAAGGTAATGAGCCCCCACCCCCACCCCCACCTCCCTTTAAAATATATCCTCAACCAAAACCAATTCCACTACAAAACACTAAAGATTTCAGCTTCATCAGCTCCAGATCCTCTTTCCCCAATCCCAAACGAACCAATCTCTAACTAAGTACATTTCAGATCTCACCTTCACACCCAAACAAAACCCAAGTTTTAAATCAGCTCATAAATCAAGCATATTCAAAATGGGATCTTGGATAGGAAAAAATAATTAAAAAGAGAAACTTGGAAATGGGATATGCAGAGAAGTATAAATTAAATGTATATGTGGCAAGGAGTGGGAAAGAGAGAGTTGAAGTGTAAAAATAAACTAGGGTTGTGTGTGATACAGTTACTAGTAATGGAAATGGAAAAGGTACAGAGTGATAACAACACTGGATGGCTCTGCTTGTGCTTCTTAAGCTAGGGACTGCTTTTTTTACTACTTTCTAGACAGAGAAACGCTGATTCTAGTTTTGATGATTTATTTTTATCTTTATCTTTAGATATAGAAGGAGAGTGTGTATATATTAGGGGTGTTCAAAAAACCGACTGGATCGAACCGAACCGAGCCGAACCGATCCTATTTTTTCGGTCTTTTTTCATAATCGGTTCGGTATCGGTTTATTTTTTGGATGAACCGATCTAGTCGGTCCAGTCCACGGTTTACAATTTTAAAAACCCCGTTAGGACCGACCCGGACCGACACTATATAAAATAATATATTTTTACATATATATATATATATGTAATATATAAGATAAATAAATAATAAAAGTATATACTTTAATATTTGATTAGTTTAAATTATAGTTTAATCTAATAGTAGGTATGTTTTAATTGCAAATTTTAATATTTTTTAGTTTTTAATGTTTGGAAAAAATAGACTCGGGTATATTTGTATATTATAAATGATGTAATTCATTAATGTGAGGACCGACGGGTTAGACCGGACCGACCGGTTAAAAAATCGAACCGACTAGGGTCGGTTAACCGACATTATCGGTCCGGTCTTGGTCCATTTTTTTAGAGGACCGACCAAGTCGGTCTGGTCCAAAAAAAATGTTAAAACCGAACCGGACCGGACCGCGAACACCCCTAGTATATATATATTTCTTTCGGGTGTAATTACCTATTTGCCCTGCAATTCGAGTTAGTCGTGTGATTTTCGGATCGCATGAATATTTATTTGAGTATAAATTTTTGGTACTCTTAAATTTATATAAGCTAATTGTGTCAAGTTCGGATCATTTCGAATTATTACCATAAACAGATTATCGTGTCAAAAATTATCACCCCTATCTAAAATATATGAAATCTAGGAAGCCTCATTTTTGTTTCCTGTTTCATCTTACTCCTACATATCCCATTAAAATGCTTGTTTTTTTATATCCCAAATTAATATCGTGCTCTTTATTTAAAACGTAATTAACAAAATAAATTTTATGACAATAAATAAGTTTTTATCCTAGTCATTGATTAAGTAGATTATTAAAAATCATCGTTTTTAAATAGCGACTATTAATTTATGATGAAAATAATACTAATTATATAAATCATTGCAATTTTGTATGGGTAATTAAAGTATCTTCAATAGTAGTATCAAATTTAAACTTAGAGCATGTTTAGTAGACACATTTATTGCTATACATAAATAATTTTTCTCATTCCTGCTTTTTAAGGGGATTTGTCTTGAAAAAGTTATTCCGCTTACAATAATATACTTATTCGTTTCATAGCAAGGGATAAAAAAATCTTGGTAATTACCTCGCTTCCAAAGAAAATTTTGTCTCATCAAAATGTACATTATCTAGTGATACCTTAATGTAAGTTGAAAAAAATTCTAAGGTGAATAAACTTTATCAAACGTACCAAAGAACAGAAAATTAGAAAGATTATGCATTTTACATGGTAAATAAGGCTATCGAACAAACCATTAAAAAAATATATACGCATAAATAGTCAGAGATAATTAATGCAAAACCCAATTTGTATCCATACGCTAAATTGTAAATTCCTGTGAATGAAAAAAGAAAACCTATGCACCTAATTTTAAAAAAAGAAAAAGAAAAAAAAATCGTGGAATTGTTATGCGTCAAACTATGATGCATATAAAAGTATTTTTTTTCTTAATCTATCCTAAAATTATGGGCACAAACGCATGATAATTTATACTCTCTTTGGCATACATCAATTGTTGTCATTTGAAAATAAAAATAATTTTGAAACAGCAACAAAAAAATAATGGCGCGTTTTTATGAGATTTACGTGAGAGAGCAAATCTAGTGGTTTAAAACTAAACCTCCATGGTGCATCAAAAGTGGAGGGAAGGTGTTTATGATGGGTTGCAGTTGCAGTATAGACTATAGTGTGCTCTCTACCATCGTAAAACCGGTGGGGGTAGGTGCATCATGTAGGTAGGCTAGTAAGCACCACTCGTTTTAGTGGGCCAAATGTTCAGGTACTGAAATTATATGAAGGTTGGTTGGGATATGGGCCAATGGAAGCCCATCTAAGATTGACAATGATTGATAGTTTGTTGCATTGTGCTCCTAGGCCCAGCTTACTACTTGACTATTCAATCAACCTCATTTAAAAGCCATGAAATTGGCGAGGTAAAAACCAAAAAAAGTCGGTAGCCATCAGTTTACCACAAAAAATTGTTGTAACCGTAACCTTTTTTTGGAAGGAAAATTTTGTCATTTTTTTTTTTTGTCTAATGATATTACATAAGCAAATTCATCTTATTTTTTTATTTTTCAAAAAGTAGCTCGTCTATGTTTGCAATATTTTTTCTGGTGAGGGTGTTTTAGAATTTAGTCTTTTGGGGGTTTAAGGAACTTTTTTATTTGTTTGTTTGTAGGGAATGGAGTTTAGGTTTTTATGGGTTTTTCGTTTAGGGTTCAGTTTTTTTTTTTTTTTTTTGTGTGTGTGTGTGTTTAAGGTTTAGATTGTAGGATTAATGGGGTTTGGGGGTATAGGTTTTAGCCTTTTTTTTTTAATTTCTTTTTGCTTAATTTGTAGTGACGGTTCAGGATTTTAGATAAAATAAGAGAGAGTATATTGGAGTGTTTATATGGTGAGTAAATTTTTAAAACAAAAGAAAAAGCTTGAACTAAATATTAAAATTTTAAAAAAAATGTTAAAGGACTCTCGGTTAATTGTTCCATTTTCTTTTACAAAGTCTCCAAACTATCAAAATTTGTTAAATTTTAAACAAAATATGATTAAGTGTAAAAGTTAAACAAGATAACAAATTAATATGAATATTCTTACTGATAAAACTTTGTAAACTCAATTTAGTCATGGTGCCATCATTACTATTAGTCACTAGTTTTCTTTAAAGTTTTTTTTTCTATATATATTTTATGTAATTTGTTTCTTAAACGGTATAAATATTTTTGTAAAGATGTCACTTCTTTGTATTTTAAAAAGATGTCAAATGTTACATGAATAAATGTAAATTAATATACACATCTGAATGAATATTTCTAAAAAGAAAAAAGAAAGTCACTCATAATGTTAAAAATATGAGTTCGTACAAATGAACCTTTAAAACCCCTCGCTTATTCAAAGTCACCTCATGTACCATAACACCCATGAATATCTTGCTCAACTTGGAACAACTTCTTATTACTTGAATATGAGGAGCGTAGAACATCTCTTGTATAGTTGCTTCAACCTCTACCATACCAATAAGATCGTTTCGTGCAGAAGGAGAAGTTAATTTCTTTATACAATAATCTGCAAGTTCAGATGCACGCCTACAAATCTCAAGTGCACATCATGCATCTCTAGAAACAGCTACCACCTTTCTTTAAGCATATTATATAGCTTGTTTTTCATCTCAAGTGAAATGAACCGTGAGAAGTGAAGGGTCAAAACTTACGTGCAATGAGGAGTGAGAAATGAATAGTCAAAACTTAAGTGCAAGGGGGTTGCATCTTATCTAATATCGTGTATGGAAAATCAACATTTAATTGTAATCAATGTTGTTGCATAAAAATATGTGCGATTAATGATGTTGCCACGTGTCATTCCTTAGAGAGTTCACAATTATAAGATAAAGATAATCCAACGGCAAATTAGTGTTGATTTTGTGTCATGTATTTCGTGTCAAATTTGAGTCGTGTGAACGTGTTGCGTAATAAATAAATAAATAATCACTTAAAACTCTTATATGGATCCCAAGATGCATTAGAGCTTCTGCTTGAAGAGTTCTAGGCACAAATAGTGCAAATTTAAACACCATTCAGCACTAAGCATTCCAAAGGCCGTTGTAAAAGCATATGCTACATGGGGTAGCTGCAATATTGCATAAGATATTAATTGACAATAATAGTCCAGAAAAAAAAGAAGATCCTGCATCCTTATTTTTTGCATTCACATTTGTGCCCAATTTTTTTCGAGGGACTTCTAAACGAATGACGTGTGAAAAATAAGCTAGCACACAGTAATGTGCAATAAATTTTAACATTGTTTTTCCATTTTGAGAATTAAAGGAAATAATGTAAGCAAATATTTTCAATTTAAAAAAAAACAGATTTCTAATTGATAAAAAAAAATTCCAACAAAAAAATAGATTTTCAATTAGAAAAATATATTTCCTATTAAAATTATAAAAATACAAAAAAAATCAACATAAAAATCTGAAAAATATTTTTAAAAGAACAAAGTAGATTTCCAATTAAAAAAAAATTATAATAAAAAATAGAAAAACATATTCAATAATTACCGAAAATCTGAAAAATATAAAAAAAGGCAGAAAAAAAATATGGAAAATAAGTAAAAAAATTAAAAAATATTCAATAAATCGAAAAAATATTTTTTAAAAAAACTTGCAAAGTGAATAGAGATTCTAAAAAGTTTGAAAAAATAATGCAAAATATGAATTTCCAATAACCAAATAGATTTCCAATAACAGTCTGCAACAAACTGAATAAATATTTTATAGAGTGAATAAATATTTTATAGAGTTTGAAAAAATATTGCAGAAAAATCGATTTCCAATAACAAAGTAGATTTCCAATTAAAAACAAATTTCTAATAAAAAATAGAAAAACATATTCAATAATTACCGAAAATCTGAAGAATATATGAAAAGACAGAAAAACAAATAAAAATATTGAAAATACATAAAAAAAAATAAAAAAATATTCAATAAATTGAAAAACTATTTTTAAAAAAACTTGCAAACTGAATAAATATTCTAATAAGTTTGAAAAAAATAATGAAAAATATGAATTTCCAATAACAAAATAGATTTCCAATAAAAAAACAGATTTATAACAAATTCAGGAAAAATATTCAATAATAGCAGAAAATTTGGAATATACAGACAAAGCAGAAAAAAAATATTTAAAACAATAAAAAAGAAAATCAATTTCCAAAAATAAAACATCTAATCTTGATTAAAAAAACATAAAAAATAGTATTGATAAAACATTTCTTGCAAAAAAAATATTGTTTTCATCCGAAAAATTATTTCTAGCAAAATAAAAATGATTTCCATAAAAGATAAATTTTATCTAGAAAAAATGTTTTCTGATTGTTAAAAAACTATCATCAAATCTCAGGGAAAAAAAAGAAAAAAAACTTCATCCAACAATCTATAAAAATCTAAAAATTTGGACTAAAATACATTAACCTCAAAAAGCCAAATCTCCCGAAATCAATAAAAAAATATTTTCTAGAAAAATTAAAATAATTTTCTATAGAAAAAAAATAATTTTTAACCTAAAAAACTATTTTCTAATAGATAAAACACTATCATCAAATTTCATGAAAAAAGAAAGATCAACAAACAAAAACAATACATTAAAACCCATCAAATCTATAAAAATCAAATCTCACAAATCCTTACCTTCTAATGCAAAAGTTGTATTTGTCTTCCACTTTAATGCATCCAATGCATTTCCCATACTTGTTGTTTAGCTTCCAAATGGATGTCAGGAACGGAAACGTGTACCAACATTTAGTAACACAAAACCAAAAAGAGTAATTGGTGTAAAAGAGAAAGAAATGGCCTTTATTACTGATTTCCAAGAATTTAGTTTTTCAAAACGTCTACCAATATTTTTTAGACTCTTGGCTTTCGGGACTGGAATTAAGCTAAGCTTTTATTACTGTGCCACGTGGCAGTCTCACACTATGTAGATGTGCAATTAATGGTGTTGCCACGTGTCAATTCTCTTTGAAGAGACACCAAAATTATATTATGTTATTAGATTTGATTAGTTGATTTAATATGATACAAACATGACATAATTTGGTGGTTTTCTCGTCAAGCTTAAATATATGGGTTCCGAAGCAAAAATCAACCCATTAAAAATATATTATATCAAATCAACTAAGTTGGCCTAACTCGGCAAGCTTAAATAAATGGGTTAAATACATATGGTATAAATTGTTTTATATGACTCAAAAATGACATAACTCAATGTTCATTGCGAGTCTCGAACCATCAATTTGCCGTCCATTGGAGTGAGATGGATGCACATGATGGTAATGATCACGTTAATTAACTTTTGATGAGGTGGTTCAATGTTTGGGCTAGGGCAGGATAAGTTCAGATTACAAAATATGGAATACTTTAACAGCTAACTAGCTTTTTTTCATTGGTTTAAATTACAAAGAAAATTAGACTCTAAAAATAAATGATTTGAATTATCGGCAATGCATTGGATAGTGTTTAAAGTGAGCCACATATGAATCCAGAAATCAATCAGTGTGTTACTAATATTTTATGTTTTGCCCAATTTAATTTTCACAATTTAGTTTAATCATTACAAATTAACTTTTCCGTCTTTCGTTCACCACTTTGAAGAAATCCGATAAGCCAACAATTTAACCTTAGTACACTCATATATTTTTTTATTCAACCCTGAAATATCAATCTTCTTCGTCAAAATCTAAAATTTGAGTTTTGTACCCACATATATTTTCGGTATTAAAATAAATAAAAACACTCAGATTCTCTATTAGAGTTATAATAATCTCTTATAGATCTCTCTGTCCATGCGCGTGTGTGCATGTGTACACAACTACAATATTCGAAGTAAATAAAAATTAAATAAAGTCAAGAATTCTAAAATTCAAATTTGTAGAATTTATGATTTTCACCATTATGTGAAGAATATTTTTATTCAACTATTTTTTGTATAAATTTCCAAAATTCTGATTTCTTAAAATTCAAAGTTTGTACTATTTATATTGTAATATATTTTTAAAACACGTACATACACACATTTACGTATATATAAAAAATAATAAAAGTTGAATATAATCATGGACCTTTTAAAAATAACATTTTGCCTTTCTATTATTAAACAATTTTTTCTATATAAAATTATAAAAAAATATATTTTATTAAGATGTTATTCTGGGCTTTGAAATGTTAACTATATATATATACGGTACTGCTCTTGTGCGGACTGGACATGTGTCACCTGACGGTGAGTCCAGAAATTATATATATATATATATATATATATATATATTATAATCCCTCATACATAACCCCCAGAAAACTTACACACATTTAACTTCGTCTAAACCTCTTCATTTCAATATTAAACTTAACCCCCAACGTCTTTTCTGATCAAAATACCCTCATCAGTTAACATATGACTACACGCAATTTCACATCACTCTCTCAATCCACTCTATAGCTCTCGTAAGAAAAATCTTCACCCGAACTTTCCTCTTCCTTCATCGCAACTGCGTTTTCTTCTTATTCACAAGCATTAGGGAATTGTTCTTGGAGCTAACGACATGTCGGGATCTTATCACTCTGGGTCTAAGAGCTCAAGTGAGTATGAAGAGTATTTTGATGGATTTAGGCCTCGACCTCGCTTGGTCAGAGAAGTATTATTAACTCCCCCCCCCCCCCCCCCTTATTGTATTGTTTATTGTATTTATTTAAATTCTTAGGCATTATTTAGGGTTTCATCTTATTTTTTTATGGTTTTGGATAATGGTTATTTTTCCTTTGTTTTTTGTGTGGGGTTTCTATTTGTGTTGTTGGTGTTGAATAGATCTCCCTTACTTATCATGTTCGGGACATTGTTATTCATTATGGTGATAACTGGAAAGGGCTGGAATATGAGGGTAAAGAATAATTTATGTTGGAGAATGTTGATAGTGATAAAATTTGTATATTCTTGTTAAAGAATATGATACATATTGCTTTACCTACATGTTTCAATGGATAAAATACAACACTAGAGTATTCCCCCCTTATGTCTAGTTCAAGGAGTTAGGATGGAAATATAAAAGGATGTTGACCTTTTAATGGAATTTTTTGATGGGTTTAAACACTGTGAAGAGAGTTACATAATGAAGGACACCTATATCCAACTGCTGGTGAAACCTTTTCATTTGTTTTTTATTTTCAATGCTGTGATCCTTCTTAGCTAAGATCCCCCAACCTCAACATATGCCATCACCCCAACAAATGTCAACACCTACTACCCAAACCAAAAAAGTAACACAAAGACTAGGAGTTAGGGTAAGAGGAAGAAGATGTGTGCAAATAAGGGGTGATTAGTCCAAGTGTTAGGGTGAATTTAGGGGAAATGTTTGAGGAAGAGTTGGAGGACTTACCCCAAGAACCACAACCATGCAACAAAAGTTAAATAGAAGAAGAAGGAATTCAAGTTAATGGGTTAGGGCAGACTAGTGATGGGGAGAATGTTAATGGGGATTCATAGTTTGAATGAGCATATGTTGTTAAGTCATACCATAGTGTGGAGACTAATTATGGGGGTGAGACTGAACTAGAAATGGAAGATGGACAACATGGCGAGTTTCTGCAACAAAGTAACAATGTGTTCATGGAAGAGGATAATGAGGAGAACAATGCTCCAACCATGCAGCTGCTTACAATTGAGAGGGGGTGGAATTTGACACGATACACAGATTTAGAGGCTTAATAAGAACTTTTGCAATTCTACGCAAGTTTGTGTTTGTTTTTTCTTGTAATGGTGATAATAGAGCAAGGTTACATTGAATTGATAAGAATTGTAATTGTATGTGTTATGCTAGGTGGAACAACAAGCCACACTAAGGGTTAATGGACTGATTGAGCCTCACACTTGTTAGAATAATGGAACTTCTAAAAATACATTACCCACTGTACTTTAGGTGGCATTGAAACTTAAGGATGATGTTATAATCCATCAGAAGATCTATACACATAAAGACATTCAGCTAGAAATTTGGAGGAGATTTGGGGTGAACAACTCATACTGGGTGGCACGAGCTGCTAGATGGAAGATAATGGAGGTAATGCATGTAAATTATGTAGGTCAACATAATCAGAGATGGAATGTGAGCTTAGATTGACTATGACTTGTGATTGCAGAGAATGGAACCTCACCGGTATACCTTGCATACATGTTGTGTGTGTTGTCAGTCAAAATAAAAACTGTGATTGGACTAACTAAGTAATTGCAATTAATTTAGTTCTTTTACTATTGTCTACATTCATTTGACTCGTGACATTATTTGCATTCATTATTGTGCAGGTACTGCAGTCCATACTACTCAGTTAGGAGCTTCGTTGATGTGTATTCATGCATAATACATCCACTCCTAAACCAATACATGTGGGATGATCCACGGTTCAAGGTTAACCACCAAGATTCTCTAAGCTACCTAGCAGGCCAATAAAGAATAGAAAGAGGGATGATAATGAGGAAACATAAGCTAAAAAGAAGAGGAAATGTAAAAAAATGTGGGATTTTCTTACCAAGACTCTCTAGGCTACCTAACAGGCCAACAAAGAATAAATGAGGGATGGTGATGAGGAAACTCAAGCCAAAAAGAAGAGGAAGTGTAAGAAATATGGGATTTCTTGACATATCAGTAGGACATGCAAGGGTCCTCCCAAAATCCTATATAAGTAAAAGGATTAGGATTCTGAAGAGGCGGCGTCATTTACAAACAGAGGAAAAATAATGAAAATTGAGTTAACAAAGACAGGGAAGACTAAACTTGGGTTTATGACTACTTAATATGCAAATTAGCTCCCTTTTTTTATACAGCTATAGTATGCCTTCATTTGTGTAGCATTTGGTGATGTGTAGTTTATGTTGTTATTACTCTTAATATTGTGTGGATAGCATGATTTGTAACAAACAATACGAGGCACTTGAATATTGGAATGATATAAAAAATATTGCATTTCTAATTCATTGCTTTTGTTTTACATTTACAATGCTTACAAATAGGTAATACCACTCATCAAGTAACACATTTACATTGTTGTTAATTTCATTTTTTTTTTTCATTTTCATTACATCTTTCAACCATTTAAAGTTCTCACAAATCGAACATTTCATGCACTTCAACCCCATGTTGTGTGGTGAATTAGATGTCTTCAAATCCATAGCTCCATTATAAGTTTGATCTACACACTTAAAATTAATCCATGGACATTATGCTTTGAAATTACCTTCCTCCTGCATTGGTAACAACTTCTTTCATTTGATGAAACCTCACCATTATGTGGTGTCAAGGCTTCATCGAACCACTATCATGTAGTGCATGACCTTTGTAAACATTTCAAAAACTTCCTATTAGGATTTTTCATTATCTTTAAGGTGAGAAGTATAAGAATTTCTTCATTATGAATTTGCTTGCACTTGCGATACAGTCGAGGGCATTTTGGAGTAGTGTGGCCATGTAAACTACACATCGCACCTCTCTCTTATATTGAAAATCAGATATACCCCCTATCATGTCCAAATCCCAGTTTAGAGTTGAAAGCTTGCTCCTTTACAACAAATAACAAATCTAATCGAAAGAGATTTTTATACAAAGATTTTACCTTTTCTCGATGCTTGGATGACTCTTTACCTCCCATTATTACAGTTACGGGCCTAAGGTTTTCAAAACAAGAGGAGATTTTGAGAAATTTTAACAGAAATATTCGTGAAGGTCTTGCTCTTGGTCTGTGATGTTTAATTTCAAGAATATTTAAAACTTGTAACCGTAGGTTTCATGGGTATTTTGTAATGGGAAAGAAGATGATGAGATTAGGGCTTACGATGTCTAGGCAATCTCAGTCATTACATCATATGAGTTTAAATGGGATGGGAGATGGGGACACATAGCGTTGTTAGTTGATTAAGTTTGTTTACAAGTTGATAATTGATGAGGGTATTTCGGTCAGAAAAAGACATTGGGGATCATTAAAATAGAAATGTTCATATGGAGTTAGAGTTAGTTAGTTTTTTAGGTTATGTCTATGGGAATATTAAACTGGGAGTTATGTAAAATATGGCATTATAAAGTAGTGGTTAAGTAAAAAAAACTACAATAAAAGCAATAAGAAATTTGAAAACTTTTGTGTGGGTTATTGAATTTATGCTTAAACTATTTGTTCAAAATTTTGTCAATTTGTTTTTTTTTCTTCACAAAATTGAAATAAAATCATGATTAGAAAAAAATTAAATGATTGATAATTTAATTCCTTTTTTAATATTTGTATATGTGTATATTTACAATTATAAATAAATCAAAAAAAATAAATTTAGACCAAAAAATTCAAAAGAATGTTTACATAATTGGGAATAATTACAATTTTTGAAATTCTAAAAAAATTGACTTTATTCGATTTTATGATATTTTAAAATTTGTGTATTATCAAAAAAAGAATTGAGTCTTTGGTTTTGTCCTTCGTATAATTAAGTACCAAACTTACATTTCGATTTAACAATATGAGTCTGCCAGCATCATGCCACCACCATCGAAATAATCTAGGGGGTTGCTCGTGCCATAACGTTACGTTGTTGGGGTTGCGTGGTGCTTCCAAGTGTATTGCGACTCGTTTGTGTTATGTCATGACCACTAATTAATACTCCCATGGTCCGCTAAAATACAATAGGAGTTTGATAAACCTTTTCATTCATATTTAAAAATGCCTTTAGTGCCTTGGTCACTAATTGTGTAGATTTCAACTAACCAAAAAAATTATGTAATAATTACGATAAGATATATTGATCCAAAAAAAATATTAATTATTACAAAGACATAAAAATAATTATACATAAATCACAGTATGATCCAATGGAATTACATTCAAAAAACATGCATTCAAACCATAATAGAGGGACAAAACTTATTAATATTTACAAAAAAAAGTATAACCCTAGATCTAGCATGCATTCAAAATCAGTTAAAGTTTAAAACTTAATTCAATTAAATAATTTTAATGGACATCAGGGATTTTTCAATTATCACGTGAATCAAAATCTAGATTTGATACCAATTGTTAAGGATTTAATTTACCATATCATTTGATTTATTTGATAATTGGGTTTCAAAAATTATTTTTTGATAAAATTTATATAGTATATTCACGAGTTCATAAATGTGTGCTTCTTTCTGACATGAATCATAAATATTTAATCACTTTCATATCATATTACGTGAATCTATCCGGGCATGCAAAAATTAATGTTCTTAAATCGATTCCACCCCTAACTATTCATATATATGACCATCTGCATTATATGAGAATATGTGTTTATTAGAACACACTCATAAATCTTAAATCAACCCTCTTGAATTCTTCTTGATTTGATTCCGTAACATGTTGTCAAATATGTTTTGGATCATTGTCCTATAAAGACAAGTGCAGCAAGCGGATCAGACGATCTCCAAATGATTTGAAATTCAGGGTGTAGCTTCGTCTCTCTATCGAGAATAACTTGTAAGTTTTACAGCGTTTTTCGATACTCAGATTATCCAAAATCAATGTAGCGAGGTTAGATTTGGGAAAGAGAACTCTAGGTCATCCATTATATTACTTTTGAGCCATAACATGCCATTCATGCATGGACACCAAGGAGAACGACCCTACCAATCCTTCTTAAGTATTTTTTGTTATCATATATAGTGATCTGATTCATTATCATGAGTCAAGGTATTGTTTATATAGGCTAGCATGGGTTGCCCTAAGAAAATCAAAACACTACGAAAAAGTTTTGAGTGGACTGATGAATGTGAGAAAGCCTTTCAAGATTTGAAGAAGTATTTGGGAGCCCCACCATTGTTGTCTAGGCCAATAACTGGAGAGAAGCTGTATTTGTATTTGGCAGTATCAGAAAATGCAGTTAGCTCGGCGTTGATCAGATTGGAGAAGGAAGTCCAGAAGCCAATTTATTACACAAGCAAGGCCTTCCGAGGTGCGGAAATCAGATACCCAAAGCTGGAAAAATTGGCACTGGCATTAATTGAAGCAAGTAGAAGAATGAGGCCATACTTCCAGGCCCATACCATCATTGTGTATACCGACATGCCGTTAAGACAAGTCCTTCACAAGCCAGAAAAATTAGGAAGATTGATGTACTGGGCAATAGAGCTCAATGAATATGATATTGTGTATGAACCCAGATCATCGTTGAAGGGGCAAGCCGTGGCAGATTTTATAGCAGAGTTCACATACCCTGATACCCCCGAGTACCTGTGGACGATACAGGATCAACAGACACAGATCCAGACCAACCAAGGTTGGTAAAAGGACTTGTGGATGTAGAAAAATCATCATATTCAAACCCCGACCAACTCCGGTTGGTAGAAGGGCGCGAAAAAATGACCGACGAGGAACGAAGGATACCCGGGGATGATGAAAGAAAACAGATGATATTTCACCGAGGAACTCTAACAGATAAGAAATTTGAAGACGAGTTACATACATGGAGATTATATGTAGATGGATCATCTTGCACGGCTGGTTGTGGAGCAGGGATTGTTTTAAACTCTCCAGATGATATTGATATGGAGTATGCCTTGAGATTCCAATTCAAAGCTTCCAATAATGAGGCTGAATATGAGGCTATGATAGCAGGTTTTCACTTGGAGAAAGTTATGGAGGCACGTCAAGTAATTATTTTCAGTGATTCTCAATTAATTGTGAATCAAATGATGGGAATATATGCAGTGAAGGGAGAGTTAATGGTGAAGTACCATGCAAAAGTGATGGAGTTATTGAAAGAATTTGATGCTATTCAATTGGTGAGGATACCGAGATTGGAGAATGCTAGAGCAGACGCATTGGCCCGACTAGCGTCAGCTACGCGAACCGAGCTGCGAAGAACAATACCAATTGAAGTATTAGAAAGTCGGAGCATAGAAGAAGATCTGACGGTGAAGATTATTACCCTTGATTTAGGACCATCTTGGATGGATCCTATCAGAGCATACATTGAAAAAGGAGTGCTACCGGAGGACAAACTAGCTGCCAAGAAATTGAAGTATAAAGTTGCTCGGTATGTGTTAACCAATGGCGTTATGTATAGACGAGGAATTATGGCAGGTTTGCAGAGATGTGTACATCCATCAGAAGTCAAAGAATTGATTGAAGAAATCCATGAAGGATCTTGTGGAGCTCATGTAGCAGGTCGGACTCTTCTGCAAAGGGTGATGACACAGGGATACTACTGGCCGACGATGAGGGCTGATTGTATAGCCTATGCTAAGAAGTGTGACAAGTGCCAACGTTTTTCCTCCATCCGAAGAACTCCACAGGCATTGTTGACATCCATAACATCACCTTGGCCATTTTCCATGTGGGGAATTGATCTGGTTGGACCACTGCCGACGACCCGAGGAAGGTTCAAGTATCTCGTCGTGGCAGTAGACTATTTTACTAAGTGGGTGGAAGCTGAACCACTAATTGATATGACGTACGAGAAGGTGTATCAGTTCATATGGAAGAATATCATTTGTCGATATGGTCTCCCCCACGCTTTCATCACAGACCATGGAACGCAATTTGATAATGAAGAATTTGCTGCCTATTGTCATCAGTCGAACGTCTTGAAGTTTCATTCAGCACCAGGCCATCCCCAAAGCAATGGACAGACTGAGGTGACGAACAGAACATTACTAAATGGGTTGAAGAAGAGGTTAAGTGAGGCTAAAGCAAATTGGATTAATGAGCTACAGTCAGTTTTGTGGGCTTACCGAACAACTCCCCGAGCAGCAACAGGAGAATCACCATATATGCTAGCATTTGGAAGTGAGGCTGTGATACCTGCCGAGTTGGGCCTACCAACACACAGGGTGTTAAATTTCAATTCTCCGATCAGTGATTTGATGAGAAGACTGGATTTGGATATGCTCGAAGAAGTCAGAGAAGAGGCAGCCATTAGGAATGCTGCTTATCAACAACGAACAACTCTGTTTTACAACAAAAGGGTAAAGAAATGTGATCTAAAAGAGGGTGATTATGTGCTAAAGAAGGTCATTCAGAAATAGAATAAACTAGAAGCAAATTGGCATGGACCTTACCGAGTTACAGAGGTTGTTCGACCAGGAACTTACAGAATAGCAACTCTAGAAGGAGAGGAATTTAAGAACGCGTGGAATGCTGAACACCTGCGCAAGTATTATCAGTGATGTCAAATGTAAAGCATTTCTTTCATTATGAATAAAACGAGGATGTTTCGCCATTTTCTTTCTGGTTGAAAGTTTTTCGGGGAATACTAGTGTAATACACTATACAACAAAAGTGCTCTAAGGAGCCAACCTCCTTTGGTTAGGAGGACAGCTCTACGGAGCAAAAGTGCTATAAGTAGCCAACCTCCTTTGGTTAGGAGGACAGCTCTACGGAGCAAAAGTGCTATAAATAGCCAACCTCCTTTGGTTAGGAGGACAGCTCTACGGAGCAAAAGTGCTATAAGTAGCCAACCTCCTTTGGTTAGGAGGACAGCTCTACGGAGAAAAAGTGCTATAAGTAGCCAACCTCCTTTGGTTAGGAGGACAGCTCTACGGAGCAAAAGTGCTATAAGTAGCCAACCTCCTTTGGTTAGGAGGACAGCTCTAAGGAGCCAAAAATATTCCTTTGGTTAAAAGGTGTACACCAGCTACACCAGCGTGATCAATTACGGTTGGTAAGATAAAAATATACTCTCATATTACAACTTATGTTGGTCGGGAGGTAATATTATTACAAAGAGTTCTTTGAAGAACAAAATATTCAAAAAATACACCAAGTATAGTTGGTCGGGGATAAAAACCCAACAACTGTAGTTGGTCGGCGAGGGCAAATTATTGATCTTAGTTGGTCGGACGCATTTTTATAATTGAACCAAGTATAGTTGGTCGGGGATAAAAACCCATCAACTGTAATTGGTCGACAAACATTATTCACCCACCTTGGTTGGTTGGAAACAGTTTGAACATTTTTACTCATTACTTTATTATTAAGTGATCGAGAAACATTACTAATACTTGTAACTTTTTATTAAGTTGCTTAATGAACAATATTATTGTTATCTTTTTAACAGATACATATGTGCAAATATAAAGGTGTTTGATAAACACAAGACAATAGCAAAATTGGCAAACAGAAAATGAAAATCTTTCATTAAATTTAAAATAAGATTACAAGTTACATAAATGTACTAATTGTTACATTGATATTACTATTCTATTGGTTTCTTGCCCTGTGCTTTAGAAACAGGTTCCTCGCCGGCAGGAGGGTCTTCTAGGCAAAGAGGAGAATTGATGAAATTAACATCTCTGAGCATTCTGACGTTCATAACAGAAGGTGTATCCAAAAGATGCTCGGGACGAGATAATTCAACTTGGGAATGAAGGCTATAATCACCAAGGTATTTTGAAATTAGGCTGCGAGGAATGGAACGAGCTGGGATCCATGCCATATCCAATTTGAAAGGTGGTACAGGCAGGTCTAATAATGATGGAGCATGATAGTCCCATAAAAAATGCCCTTGCTCCAATTTTAACGCACCCAGTGCGTTTAACCATCCTTGCTTGTAACCTTCATTATTGGCATGTTCAATACGAGCATCCAGGTGAACAAGGGCTTCATTGTATCCTGCCATCCAGAATTCCCTTGGCTGTTTATGGAATTGGAAGATTAATCTATCCAATTGTTCATGAAGGCTTTTGGCAAAAAGATCCTTATTATGCAGAGCAGATTTCATCGCTGTAAGTTGATCCTCCAAGGATAAATTCTTCTTGGACATTTCTGATAGGGCCCGATCTTTGATGTTTAACTGGAATGCTTGAGTTTCTAAAGTGGAATGGGTACGAGCTTCTTCAACATTGCGACTGAGAACTCTTGATCGGCTCCGAGAAGCAACTGGAGAACTTTGCTCCTCAACAGTTCTTCCTCGCCCCCGAGAACCTCTTCCTCGTCCCCGAGCAGTTCCAGAAATGGCAGATCTTCTTAAGTCCTCCAGCTCTTGCCTTAGTTTGGCGTTTTCTACCTCTAAGAACGAGAAGCCTTCATCAGTAACTGGTATTAATGTAGTAGAAGATGAAGCAACAGATTCATATTGAGCCAATTTTTTCTGCAGATTATTATTTTCTTGTTCCAGGATCTCGGCAATCTGCCTACAAGCTTCAACCTCACCTTTTAGGGTTCTCTCCCTAACGTCGTACCCAGCAATGATCTTCTTATGGCCTGTTTCAGAAGAAAGTTGTTGGTATCTATTTTCATAATCTTTGTGTAACAAAGCCATTGATTCATTGTGCTGACCTTAGAGATCCTCTATGGAACCATGAAGTTCCTCGATCAACTCATAGTAAGCGACATTGTTGGCCACTGCTCGGTCAAGTAAAGCTTTCAAGTACTGATAAGCTTCAATTGCCTGCTCTGAGGCACCATGGCCAAGAATATCAGCAATTTCTGATGTACTAAGGATTGTATGACCAGCCTTATAGTATTGGTGACATTGTTGCATCAGCTCGGTATCATGTGAAGAGATCAATTCCATTCTAGCAACAAACTAAAGACGAGAAAAAGACAACAATCAACAAATATAAATCATCAACAACAGAGATGAGCAAAGATATATTTTATTAGATCATCAAAAAGTTACATTGTTCGATTACAAGGAAATATAGAAATGATACCGAACAACTTCACACCTTTTCCTTGTCCCCCAAGACTTTCTCGGGAGGCTGGGACGAGGAGCTCGGTTGCTCGGTGGTAACAACAGCTTGATCGGTAGGAATCTTCTCGGGAGGAGGAGGCATGGAAGAAACGTCCTCGGTGGCAGAGGGTTGAGAAGCAGAAACCTGATCACCCATAACCATAGAAGACTCATCTGAGGCAGGCTCATCTTCTTCTTCTTCCACAATTGGTGGAGGAGGACCAGGGAGATGCTGTTGGAATAGCTCAGAATCGTCTTGGACCTTTAGCTCTTGCAGAGCAGCTACCCAGCCATCATGGAAGTATTTCAACTCCCCATATTGAACTTGGGATGTCATTGCAGCTATCCCTCTCTCCCATCCTTTCTCCCAACCAACACTGAAATGTTTCTTGATTGCAACTTTTCTCCTCGACTTCTCCGAGGAGAGCTTCACCTCCAATTCCTCTTTCTTAACCTTGATATCTCGCAGAATAGATAATTCTTCCTCTGCCTTTTTCAACTTATCATCAGAATCCTGATGTTTAACCTCCAAAACTTTAACTTTCTCCTCCAAATTCTTGGAGGTTTCGGCCATTCTCACCTTCTCAGCCTCAGCCGCAGCTAATTTCTTCTCCCAAACAGCTTTTTCGTCAATATGCTGTTGACGAGATCTCTTTAAAGACTGGGTCAAACCCAAAAAAGCATCATCTACACATGACGAGGAGCTTAAAGCTTTGATAGCCTCATCCTTCTTCACAATGTTATTAAAACAATTCACCAGCTGAAAGATGAGAGAAAGAGCAAAGTCAATACAAAATGCAAACTTTCAGAGAAAGAAAGAGAAATCATAAGTATGAGAAACTTACTGAAGCAAGGTGACGAGCAGCTAGGGATGTCAGTGTATCCCTAGGAATTCTATCATCAAGACCATGGACCTCGGGTACAACCGAGCTCATTGCAGAGCTTGGAAGAATGATGTTTGGGACATCAGTACCACTAGCAGGTAAAGAAGAGGCAGTTTCAGCCGGAGTAGCCGAGGATGATTTCCTCAATCTCTTCAACGGACGGTCAGAACCTTCAACCAGAGAGGTCTTGGTCGGGGAGATTGTAATTACATCTGCAGGAGCATTTTTCTTGCTCGAGGCCACTGGGGGCTTCTCGGCAGCTTTGGAGGACCCAACATCTACTTTTTTAGTCCTTTCTGGGACATCAGTTTTGCCTTTCTGGGCTCCAACAGCAGAAGAAATTTCACCAAATAGAGCAGGAGGAGCTCTTTTCTTGCCCATTCTTTGAGATAAAGGGATATGAGAATCTGAAGATGCACTTTCTGGTGTTGAAGCTGGTTCAACAGGGCGAGCAGTATAAGAGGTTTTGTAACTCTTATACTGTAGTAAATATGAAGCAGATCTGATGTGTTCGTCTGCAATGTTCTTATGCAAACCCCAGATAAGTTTCAGATGTTTAATATTCACTTCTGATTCCTTTGGAGTTTTTCTTTTGTTATCAACTGCAAATAAATACATGTTGAGATATCAGTCATACATTTTGTCAAACATGATGAAAGCATAATTTCATAAGTAAAATAAAATGAAAAATAAACCTATCCCATTGCCGTATGGGGGGCATCTGGGACCGTTGTATACTTCATTCCCAGATAAAGGCGCATGTTGCCAATTTTTTATGATCAACCCATGCTCAAAATAATCCCTATTTGAGTCAGGGAGATTAACTACAAGAGCCCTATTCAGATATCTAGTTTTTAAATAATAAATATTATCTAGAATGGCCCATTTATAACAAAACATAATTTCAGGGATCCCAATACGAGTCCCATGAGTTAGATTTAACTTGTGCACCCCATTAATTATTCTCCATGAATTGGGGGCTATTTTTGCAGGAACAAGATCAAAATATTGATAAAACTCAAGACATAATGGGTTTGGTGGAAAGGAAAAACCGCATTCAGCAACAAAAAGACTGGGAAACCAATGCCCCTCAGCCAATCGAAAGTAATCTAAAGGCTCAGAAAGAACCTCTAGAGTTACCCACGAAGGAATGGAAAAATCAGAACGGAATTTCTCAACAGACTCCACAATATAAACCATATTGAATAAAAGAGATACAGAAGAAAGGAAGAATATCTTACAGAAAGAAAGGAGATATGTTGGCAACGAACGGAAACAAGGATGAACGCACAAGAGAGAAAAAGAGAATAGAAAGCTTGAATGCAGAGAATGGAAAACGTAGACGACGGTATAGTTACCAAAGAAGTTTAAATACTTTGCATTGGGAAGCGGCGAAAGAAATGATTACCAAAAAGAAACTACTGAACTTCCGGCGGCTAAAAGGACAAAAATTGCACGAAGATCGAAGCGTTTATAAAAAAGGCGGAAACTGCGAAATAAGAAGGAAATTTGAATACAATGTTCCTGAAACCCAGGAAGGACATTTAATATTGCCATATACCGAGAAAGAATGTTCCATACTCCTCAAAGTTCGAAATATGAAACATTGGGGGCTTCTGTTGATACCAAAATTAATATGCTGATGTGGACGAATAATACGAAGACACGTGTCAATCTACATGGCACAATAGCAGCGAGGAAGATCATTTTTCGACTAACCATGCTCCTTTCCGAGCAACGATAATACACCGAGGAACTCTAGCATACCGAGGAACTCTAGCACACCGACGAACTCCAACTCACCGAGGTACTCTAGTGTTCCGAGGAACTCCTGATCAGCGGACAGCTGTGGCGGTCCGAGCTGCATCTCGGTCGTATCATTAATTGCCAGATAATCAACAGCTCAGATATTCATTGAATGCTTATATTCTTGGCACGCACTCTGCATTAAATGTATTACCCTTTCACAAGTATGTCATTTAATGTATCGAACCTTTCATGTACAGCCTCAAGGCTATAAATACCATGTATCATCCTCATTCAAGGGGACCGGAATTTCTTGAGAGAATTTGTAATCAAGAATTCCATAAACACTCAGCAATAACATAACAGTGGACGTAGGCTTTATTCCTAGCCGAACCACTTTAAAAATCTTTGTCTTATTTATTTATCTGTGATTGAAAAATTAGAGCGATCTAGTTTTTTACATCAACAGTCGTCTAATGTTGTAAGAAATTAGTGAAGGTTGCAGGATGAAGTATAGGTGGTCCCCCCACTTATAATGAGGTTTGCCAAACCTGTTTAAGTTGGATGTTGTGTAGCAGACCCTTTATATGTGTGTCAAAGGTCTGACTTTAGGGTAACTTGACTGGACTGAGTTATGGGAAGTTATGGAAACCTTGGTGAGAAGTTTAAGGACCTTAGAATGTCCTTGTTAAGAGAGATAATTTACAATGAACAAGACATGAACCTTAGTCAAGATTGTATGTCCCTTGTCTTCATCTAAGGTGTATCCATAAAGGTATAATACCTTTGATAATATCTCTGGATGGATGTTAGGGAGGAACATAGTTCAACGGAGGTCTTCACACTAGTGGGAAGACCTTAGCTCGATGATTAAGAGACCTGGCGTGCTCTTGAGTACTAAAGTAGTGGTCCATGAACTTTGAATTTCTTATGGTATCATCCGTCCCTGGAGCTCCTTGTATGGAGTGGCAATGGTAATACTTATTTTTTTTCGCTAAGGGGTGTCATATTAATGACTCTTAAGTATGTCACAATGCCCGATTTTAAGAGGAATTCAAATGATTGAGAACCCCCCCCCCCCCACCCCCCCCCCCCCACCCACACACATAGGAATAGTTTAGTCATTACTCCTATTTAGACCATATTTTAGCTGGTTCGTCTCATGACGTTTTTCAACCCATGGCTAGATGATGTGGGATATTAGTAGTGGTTATTTCAGGAAATTTTGGTAGAAGTAGTGGGTGGTTGAAAGAAATTATTATTTGAATACAAATTAGAGGTTATTCGGAGGCAAGCATGGGTGGTTATTGTAGAGAATTAATTCAAATTCAAACCGGAAGTTATTGAGAGCCAAAATTCAAAGCGGAAGTTACTTAGAGTGAAAAAGAGTTAGTTATTGCATACAACTATAAATTCATCTATTTATGAAGACAGAAGTTGGACTCCCTCAATAAAAAAATTATATTTACTCGTTTTATACCTTTTTTTTTTATTTATTTACAACAATTCTTTCATTCGAAGTAGTTTGTAGGTATATTGTAACATTTTTACAATTTATTAAAAAAATTCTCGAGTCTTTACACTTGATTTGTTTTACTTTCTTTAGAGTGATCTTTCTTTACATTTCATAGTGTAATTGTTTCTTTTGTGACATTTATTTTTATTTAATTTTAAAGATTTACTTTAATTTCAATTTATGCCAATTACCTTTTCTTTTCTTAGTTTTAGTTAATCGCAATAATTTAACATATACATTAAAGTATTCCCTAAGGGAGGCACAAGTCTTCTTAATTGAATCATCAATGATTCATAATCGCCTAATTATTATAAGTTTAAGATAATAAATTAGTTAGCAATGCCATAACCTTATCTGGCATGCTCAAAATTAATCAACATTATCAAACCAGGCCAAGTGTTGCCCAAATATATTTTTGGCATGCTCGGTGAGACGGTGCTATATAAATTGTATAATGGCTAGGGCACAAACTGTCAAAATGACAGAACAAGTCTTTCTCCTTTAATATTTAGACCAATATTTGGTAGGTGGTGATATTATAACATGTATGGAATATATGGTCAAAAGTATCAATGGTGATTTAATGAGGTGTATGGGATATATGGTTAAAAATCTCAACGATTTGATCCAAAGTTTACATCATGTTACTAAAATTCTTTGCATTCCGATCATAACAGTAACTACACACCAACCCTTTATAAAGAGCCTGTTTTGGCAAAAAATATTGACAAAGAAAATGCCACGAATTTGCAAAAAATAATAACGATCCTTAAACATTTGCATTACAAAATCATAATGTTAATTCAGAACTTGGGGGGGGGGGGGGGGGGGGGGTAAGAAAATCATCAAACAATTTTAAAACTCGGGAGGTCCAAAAAGTAATGTTCAAACATATGTAGAGTTGTAGCAAAAAATTATCAGGAAAATGTGCTTCAAAGACAATGAAAATATCAACCATGTCCCATGATGTTTATCATCTGAATTGACTCTCATGGATGATGAACTACAATGAAGGTTGTTAGGAATTGCGTAGGATGTTATATCAATAATATTTATAAACCAATTGGCTTGAAAAATATGAATCCGTGATAATGGAGAATGAACCTAAACACTTCGTAATCTTATTGTCTTGATAATAGCCTTCATTCCATTTTCAAGTTATCCAGTCACTAAAAATACATTTTAGTAAAATGGACATAAATCTTTTTATAGAAGTCCAAACGACAAACTATTTTTTGCATTAGAATATTGACTTCCATAGATTTTTTTTGGTACATGACTCATTTTATAGCTCAAAATACACACAGAACACCATGCTAGGGAAATTAGACCAAAATTTTGGACTGTTATAACGTTGTGTAGTCACCAAAACACGATTCAATAAAATGGTCATAACTCACTCTATAGAGATCCAAATAAATATTAACTTCTAGATATTTCTTTTGGTATATGAATCATTTTATAGTTCAAATAAGTAGAGAATGCCATGGTTAGGAAGTCTAACCAAAAGTTTGGACTGTTACAGTGTTTTGTGCTGTCACCAAAATGTGTTTCAGTAAATTGGTCATAACTCTCTCTACAAAGGTCTAAATGAAGAATCACTTTTTGTATTGGAATTTTGGCTTCCAAAGATTTGTTTTAGTATATTACTCGTTTTCTAGTTTAAAATATACCAATAACACCAAGCTTGGGAAGTTGAGTAGCAGTTACAATATGTTCCACAGTGTTATTCACCATCTTTGGTAATCTTTAATGGTAAAAAAATATTAAAATTGTTCATCATCTTTGGTGACCTTCGATGGTAAAAAAATGTTGTAATTATTTTCCATTTTTGGTTAACCCTTCAAAGTTTAATAATTTTGTGGTTATTAACCATCTCTTATGACCTTCGAAGGCAAAAAAAAAATATTCAAATATTTGATTTCCCTTCGAGGGTAAATATTTGTGATTATTCACCATCTTTGGTGACCTTCGAAGGTAAAAAATATTGTAGTTATTCACCATCTTAAATGACCCTTCCAAGTTTTTATTTTTTTGTGATTATTCACCCTTTTTTATGAATTTCGAAGGTTGAAAATGTTGAGATTATTCACCATATTTAGTGACCTTTGTTGGCTAAAAATGTTGATATTATTCACCATCTTTTGTGACCTTCGAAACTAAAAGGGATGAAGTTATTTACCTTATTTGATGACGATAAAAGTTAGAACCATAAAATAAAAATGTCATTTTTTACTATGATCTTCAACATCTATTTAAGAATGTAATAATAAAGTCCGCACCACTTAAATTTTTCTAAAAACTCGGGTGGTACGAGGTATGTTTACACAATATTTTATCAGTTTCATCTCGTGACGTTTTTCAAACTGTGGCTAGATGATGGGGGATGGTGGTAATGACTATATGGTGGTTATTAAAGGAAATTTTGGTGAATGTAGTGGGTGGTTTAAAGCATTTATTATTTGAATTTGGATAAGAGGTTATTTGGAGGTAAGTATGAGTGGTATCGTGGATAAGTAATTCGAATTCAAACCGAAAGTTACTTAGACCCAAAATTCAAACCAAAAGTTACTTGAACCTAAAAAGAGTTAGTTATTGCATACAACTATAACTTCATCCATTCATGAAAACAAAAGCGGGACTCCCTAAAAAAAATATTTACTCGTTTTATCTTTTTTCCCTTTTATTTCTTTTTTGTTTTCATTTAATTACAACATTTATGTCATTCAAAGTAGTTTGTAAAGGTATATTATAACTTTATTTTTATTAAAAGTTTCCTTGTCTTTACATTTGATTTATTTTACTTTCTTTAGCGTTGTTGATACAAAAATTACTCAGCTGACGTGGATCAATTATATGAAGACACGTGTCATCCAACATGACACGTGTTTAGTGTACCGAGCTACTTGACATACCAAATTACTCAGTGTACCGAGCAACTTGTTAGGGAGATCAAATGAAAAACACAGATTCAATGAGTATTCGTTACCATGTACAGATGTATATGCCCATTCAATAACGACATATTGTCTATTCACACTAACAGCTCAAGGGCTATAAATACATTGTAATACCCTCATGACGGGGTAAGCTATCAGAAGCGAACGTAGTTGAGATCAAGGCAAGACACCCAGTAATATAAGACAGTGGATGTAGGCCATTTCATTAAGGCTGAACCACTTTAAAAATCTCTTGTCTTATTTCTTTACTCATATTTATCTGTGATTAATTAATTAGATCAAATCTAGTTTTTTACATCAACAGATTGGTGTCATATGTGGGAACGACTATACGTAGCGTTTTTCTCTAAAAACTTATCATAAATGGTTGATCTCCCAGAATCTAGCAATAGGAATAATGAAGGGAATCTTATTAACCCTTCTATTCCCCCAAATGCAAATGATATCACCGGAATCTTGGCAATTTTAGCCAGGGGACAAACGGCTATGCAGGAAACTATACGATAGTTCATTCATACCGTTCAACATGGAGTGTCTGCCCAGTCAACCCAACGAAGCGTTCATAGGAGCATGCGTCCACCACCTTCATGATCCAGACATACTGAACACCATCATACTGGGAATTCAAGTGATCCATCCTATCACCCTAATCTGACTTATCCTATAAGAATTTTGGATTCTCAAGAAAATGTCACTCTAACTCCAGAACGAACAAGCGCTCTGGAAAGGTTGAGCAGAGTTTCATCCTTCGACTGTTTGGGACTTAGGAGGAACAAAAATCCTCCTTGGATTGCATCGAGAAATTCTCAACGATCAAATGATTTAAGGGAAGGCTCAACCCAATCATATCCAAATCCCAGGTTTGCAGCTCACATAGAAATGATGCATGGAAGGGATCTATTAGGATATTGGAAGAAAGCTTAGGGGAAATGGCTAAGGCCAAAATCCTATCCAAAGAACCTTTATCAAAGGATATCCATTTGTACAAGTAATTGTGGATTTTCCCACACCATCAAAGATCAAGTCTCCTGGGGTCACACCTAAGTACGATGAAAAAACCAATCATGTTCTCCATATAGAGTAGTACCAAGCTGCAGCAGATATTTATGTAGTACCAGATAAAATGAGGTGCAGAGCATTCTCAGGAACAATTACTGGATCTACTCAGATATGGTACAATGACCTTCCTCGGGGGAAGATTGCGACCTTCCATCAACTGGCAGAGCTCTTTATAGGAAATTTCTGTTTTGCTGCAAAGCTAGTTAAAAGGGTAGCACATCTGTTGAGTGTTAGATAAAAAGCAGGAGAAAGTATCAGGGATTATATCACTCGTTTTAACAACGAGAAACTGAAGGTCATAGACTATGAGGAGAAGACAACCGTTACATCTCTCATGAGTGTTTTTTTACCAGACAAGCTATATTACACTTTATCCAAGGATCCCCCCAAATCCATGGCTGAATTGATGGCTATAGCTGCCAAAATTATGAATTCTGAGGAGGCAATGGCTGCGAAGAAGAATGCTGAGTCAAAGGCAGAAGCTAAAGTTGAAGGCAAGTCGGAGTGGAAAGATCACAAACATAGTGGTGGGGGCAAGCAGTCGAAAGGCAAAGATACGTTGGAACACTTGAGAAAGTATACAAATTATACTCCCTTAAAGGTGGACATAAACCACGTTCTGGAGGAAATTAAGAACATCGAAGAATTGAATTGGCTAGAAAAATTAAGATCAGATCCCAAAAGAAGGGATAAATCCAAGTATTATGAGTTCTATAAAGATCACGGTCACACAACCAAGATTTGTGTAGCTCTTCAAAATGAGATTGCGGCACTCATTAGACGCGAATAGTTGAACAGGTATGTTGATCGCAAGAATGGTGGGAAGACGAACACCAGAGCTCGGTAGAGATCCAAATCTCCTTGTCAATCAAGAGAAGATAAGAAAAGGGACCATGAAAATGATCCCGATCTCCCAAAAAGGCCAAGACAACCTGAACGTGAGGTATTTTTAATTCGTTTTGGTTCATTCAATTATAACATGATTACAGGTGGAGACGCTGGAGGGGGGTGATCATACCGCTGAAAGTAAAGCTTACCTCAATGAGGCTCAAGCATGTTCCTATATACAGCGGATAAATCTGGAAGAAGAAGACCATCCGAGAAAGGTTCACAAAGATAAGCTAGTCATTAGCTTTTCTAAAAATGACCTGGAAGGTGTTTTATATCCTCATGATGATCCTCTAGTGATCAAAATGAGGCTGAAGGGTGTAATCATTTCAAGAGTGCTGGTGGATAATGGTATCTCGGCAGACATCATGTTTTACCACTGCTTCAACAGTTTGAACTTGAAACTTAGTCAGTTGGAGCCGTATTACAAGCCCCTCATTGGGTTTTCCGAAGAAAAAGTTTTTCCACTTAGAACGATCAAATTAGACATGATGAATGGTACCTTGCCATCTTGGAGAACATAGAAGGTACGCTTCTTTATGATGGATAAAATGTTCAGTTAGCCTACAATATCATCATGGGGAGAGTAGGCTTGAAAAAGTTTGAAGCAGTCCCATCCACTGTACATCAGTGTTTAAAATTCATAACCAACTTTGGGGTTAGAATTTTGAAAGGTGATAAAAAATTAGCTCGGGAATGCTACTACTCCTCTGCTGAGCAAGAAGAATTGGATAATGCTAGAAAGAAAACAACCACTTATTAAGTGGATAAATCTGATAAGTGTGAGATGGAAATCTTAGACTCAAGAGATGAAACGAAACTCGTGAAAGGCCAAGTAATAAAAGCGATGGAAAGTATTATTCTGGATGATGAGCAACCAAAATGAATAACTCAGATTGGTGCTTCACTTGATTTAGTACTGAAGCAAGAGCTGGTGGCATTTCTGAAGCACATAAAATAAGTATTTGCGTGGAGTCATGAATATATGCCGGGGATAGACCCATACTTCCTATGTCACGAGCTTAATTTCAGCAAAAAGATCAAACCAGTGAAACAAAGAAGAAGAGTCTTTAGTCCAGAGAAGAATCAGGCTATTCAAGAAGAAGTGGAAAAGCTGCAAAAGGCATCTTTTATCGAATACGTCAAATATCCTAATTGGTTGACTAATATTGTGATGGTAAAGAAGAAGAACATTAAGTGGAGAATGTGTGTTGACTTCATAGACCTGAATAAAGCTTACTCAAAAGACTATTTCCCTCTGCCCAGTCTAGATCAACTGGTGGATGCAACTTCAGGGCATGAGCTGCTAAACTTTATGGATGCTTATTCTAAATATAATCAAATTAAAACGAAACCAGAAGACAGGAATATTACCTCTTTTATTACCCCACGAGGAACATATTATTACAATATTATACCTTTTGGTCTTAAAAATGCAGGTTCTATATATCAGCGGCTGATGAACAAGGTGTTTACAGAAAAGATTGGCAAAAATATAGAGGTGTACGTCGACGACATATTGACCAAAAGCAAGAAAGTTGCTGGCCATATAGTTGATTTGAGCCAAATATTTGATCAGTTGGAGAAGTACCAGATGAAGCTGAACCCAACCAAGTACATTTTTAGTGTACAAGACAGCATGTTCCTCGGGTACATTATGAATTAAAGAGGTATTTAAACAAATCTTGATCAGATAAAAGCCTTACTGGAGTTACAATCTCTAACTACCAAGAAAGAAGTGCAAAGCCTTATGAGGTGTGTTGCAGCTCTCAACAGATTCATCTCCCGAGCAACTGATAGATGTCTTCCATTCTTCAAAGTGCTCAGAATGACCTTTGAGTGGAACAATGAATGTGAGAGGGTGTTCTTAAAGTTGAAGAGATACTTGGGGACACCTCATTTATTGTCCAGATTAGTGGCGGGAGAAAAATTATACATGTACTTAGCTGTTTTCGAAAGTGCAGTCAGTTTGGCTTTGATAAGAATAGAAAGTGGAGTGAAAAAATTAGTTTATTATATAAGTAAGGCATTCAGTTGAGAAAAGATCAGGTATCCAAAACTGGAGAAGTTAGCATTGGCGTTGATTGAAGCGAGCAGGAGGATGAAACCATATTTTTAAGCCCATACAATAGTGGTATACACTGACATGCCACTCAGACAGGCTTTACATAAGCTAAAAAAGTCTGGAAGATTGATGTATTGGGCAGGTGGAGTTAGAGGAGTACGACATTATCTATGAGCCAAGATCCTCTCTCAAAGGGAAGGTAGTGGCAGATTTCATTGTTGAACTTACCTACCCAGATGTCTCCGATCAATAGGGGCTAATGCAGAGTAACTTCAAGATGATAGAAGAGCAACAAAAAATATCCCCGAGCAACTCCCAGCAGCAGAATTGCCAGAAGGATGGCCACCGATCAACCAGAATCCTCTGGTAAGGTGCAAGAGTCGAATAAGAAGTATGAAAAAAATAAGGAGAAGATACTTCATCAAGGGATTTTGTCAGACCAAGCGTTTGATGATAATATCCCTATATAAAATTTATATGTCGATGGTTCTTCGTGTGCAACAGGTTGCGGAGCTGGAATTATTCTCAATAGTCCAAATGGGATAGACATAGAATATGATATGCGTTTGCAATTATAGGTTTCAAATAATGAAGCTGAGTATGAAGCCGTAATTGTGGGCCTCAACTTAGCTCAATCGTTGAATGCAGAGCAAGTTGTGCTGTTCAGTGATTCGTAAATAGTGGTGAATCAGATGCTAAGTCTTTACACAACAAAAGGGGAATTCATGTCGAGGTATTTAACAAAATCTATGGAGATTTTATCCAATTTGGTAGTTGTCCAAGTAATTAGAATACCAAGACTAGAGAATGTAAGAGCAGATGCACTTTCTCGGTTAGTCTCAGCTACGCGCACCGAGCTACGAAGAACAATCCCCATTTAAGTACTTGCAAGCAGAAGTATTGATGAAGATTTGATGGATGATTTTATCGCCTTGGATATGGTACATTCCTAGATGGATTCCATCAGGGATTATATCGAAGAAGGTACTTTACCAGCTGGCCAACTTGCAACCAAGAGGTTGAAGTATAAGGCTGCCAGATATGTCTTGAACAATGGAGTTCTGTACAAAAGAGGTGTGATAACTGGTCTGTAAAGGTGTGTTCATCCAGTAGAAGTTAAAGGTCTAATAGAGGAAATTCATGAAGAATCTTGTGGGGCTCACGTAGCAGCTTATGCCAAAAAATGAGATAACAGTTAGTGATTTTCTACTATACGAAAAACTCCTCAGGCGCTGCTAACACCAAACACTTCACCTTGGTCATTAGCTATGTGGGGAATATATTTGTTCGGGCCTTTTCCAACTACAAGAGGACGATTCAAATACTTGGTGGTGGCTGTTGATTACTTCACAAAATGGGTGAAATCTGAACCTCTCATCGATATGGCCTATGAAAGGATTTACCAATTTATCTGGAAGAATATTATTTACCGATATGGTCTACCCCATGCTTTTTATCACCAATCACGGTACCCAATTTGATAATGATGAGTTCGCAACGTATTGTCTACAGCTATAGGCAAATTGGCATGGGCCATATCGTGTCACAGCTGTTGTTCGACCTGGCACTTATCGAATAGAAACGCTTGAAGGGGAAGAATCCAAAAATGCTTGGAATGTTGAGCACCTGTGAAAATACTACTAGTAATGTAACTGCCCATGTACCCAATTTTTTCAGTATGAATGCAAATGATGATTTCCCCATTCGTTTGTTTTATTTATTTTTTTCGAAGTGCTCGTGCTACACACTACACTTGGGTATTTTTTTCACCAACAAAGTTGGTCGGCATCAATAAAAATACCAATAAAGTTGATCGGCATCACTATAAATACCAATAATGTTGGTAAAATAAGCGAGCAAGGCAATGTCTGCTTGACTATGGGTGACCCAAGAGTCATCTAAACTGGGCAAGAAGATGGGTAACATATCCACTACCTAGGCACCAGGGCAATTATTTACTTAAATGATTGTCACAACTATGCAAGAATATGGGATAAATTCCATTACTTAGGAATTTATGGGTGATAAGTCACTACAACTAGACAAATACATGGGGAAAAAGTTCCATCGTCTAGGCAATCAAATCAAAAAGGACAAAATGTCCATATATATATAATTAATGACTGAAAAAATACAGTACTATCATAATTGATCATGCAATTATTTTATTTCTAAGGAAACAAAGTTATAAAGAGATACTTTTTCTTCATTTACTAACAAAATACAAATAGCCTATTCTATTGGTTTCTTTCCTTCAGATTTAGACACAGGATCCATTCCATCTGGAGGATCATCTAAAGCAAAAGAAGAGTTGATAAAGTTCAAATCTCGTAGTATTCTGGTGTTGCTCGCACTTAGTCGGTCAAGAAAATATGGAGGTCGAGATATCTCAAAATCTTCATGAAGATTGTAATCACCAAGGTATTTGGAAATCAAACACTGAGGAATAGAGCTAATTGGAATCCAGCTAACATCTAGTTTGAAAAGAGGTACAGGAAGATAAAGTAATCCAGAGTCATACCAATCCCACAACTCGATTCCTTTCTCAGCCTTCATCACAGTTAGAGCATTCAGCCACCCCTGTTTGTATCCCTAATTATTTTATTGTTTCAACATGGCATCAAGATGATATAAAGCTTCATTGTATCCCCCCATCCAGAACTCTCTGGGCTGCTTGTGAAATTGATAAGTTAATCGTTCAACATGCTGATGCATCCTCTTCACCAAACTTTCTTTTTTCTGTAACGCAAAACTTTGATTGGAAAGTTTCTCGGTAAGAGTTTATATTTTCTGGGATATCTCAGCCAGAGCTTGATTTTTTTCCTTTAGTTGAGCAGCTTGATTTTTTAAAGCCCGTTAAGTCATAATCTTTTCGATGCTGCTCCGACCAGCTCTTGTTCTACCTCAGGAAGTGGATGCAGGTCTGACTCTGTTCAAAGCTTCTAATTCTTCTCTTAATGAGGCATTCTCAGTCTTCAAAAAGGAAAAACCTTCATCATTAACTGGAACTAGAGCTCTAGAGGAAGAAGCAGATTTTAGCTGTCTCAATTCTTCTCTTAAAGCAATATTTTCTTCCTCTAGCAGCTTAACAATGTTTTCATATTCCTCAACTTCAAGTTTTAGCACTCCCTCTCTCTTATTATGGGCTGAGATAAATTTTTCATAACCCCGATCAACACTCAACTATTGGTACTTCTTCTCATAACCTTGATGCAGAAGAGAAGTGGCTTACTTGTGTGGAAGTTGAAGTTCTTCAGTCATTTCATAGTAAGCTACGTTATTTGCTACAACCCGATCAAGTAGACATTTTAAATACTGGTAAACCTCAATTACTCGTTCAGAGGCATCAGATCCAATATATAAATTATTTGTGCTTCATTGAAATCTGCACGATCAACTTTGAAGTAATCTGTACACTTCTTCATCAACTCTATATCATGAGCTGACAACAGTTTCATTCTGACAATAAACTAACAAGGAAAAGTAAAAACAGATCAACAACAACACAACTATATTGAACAGTGAATGAGAAATTCAGAATAAATAACAAGTCAATTTTATTGATCATAATAGAAGAGGGTACAACCAAAAGTACAAAATAAAAGGGAAAAATAGATAAAAGCTGAAATTATCGAACAACATTGCACCTTCTCCTTATTCTCTACAACATCCTCAGATGATTTTGAAGAAGGGATTAGTTGCTCGGTGGGTAGCTGACGTTGCTCAGTGGAAGTTGTTATCTGCTGAACTTGCTCGAAGGATTAAAGGATGATGGCAATAGGTGTTTATTCTACTATCATCAAAGAAGATTCATCAGATCCAGCTTCATCTTCTTCTTCTTCTTCTTCTTCAATATCAGGAGGAGGTTGTGAACATGTCTATGAAATAGTTCAGAATCCTCTGTAACGTTCAACTCCTTCAACAATGCAACCCATCCATCCCTAAAGAACTTCAAACTTTCATACTCCATTTGAGTAGAAGCAGCAGTAATAACTTTGTTCCATTTTGTCGCAGCCAGAGCTAAAGGACTTCTTCATAGTAACTTTTCTCTTTTCCCTCTTCGAAGAAGCATTTTCCCTAAGAAGATCTTCAACAAATTTTACTTTCTGTTCAAGATCTTTCTTACGCCGTTCAACCTCTTCAAGCTTGCCCTCAGATTCTTCCTTATTGGAAACGACGACCTTCAATTTCTCCTCAGCTTCCTCCTTACTGAAAACAACGACCTTTAATTTATCCTCTGTCTCCTCAGAAGCTTTTATTGCTTATTACCGAGCTAGATCAGCCTCCTTAGCAGCTTCCACAACTTTTTGTTGAGCTGACTCAGCAGACTTAATTTTATTTTCCTAAGAAGTTTTGTCATCCTCATACTTTTTCTGGGACTCCTCTAAAGATTTTGATAACCCAGCAAGAGCTTTTTTTACTTCACTGGAAGAGGAAGAAACTTTGATAGCTTCATCCTTCTCTAGGATATTATTAAAATATACTAAAAACTATAAAAAAAAAAAAAGAAAGAAGAGAAACTCAAGTTAGAATATGGAAATTGAAAATAGAACTGACATGACAGGTATAATGACACTTACTGATGTAAGGTGTTGGAATGCCAAGTCAGTGACTTTCCCCCGAGGAGTAGAAGTCTCAGCTGCTCTGTGATCAGGAAGAGTTCCAGACCATATTAGCTTCTTGGCCAAGCCAGGAGTAATGAATGCTAGAGGACCAGCTCTCAAAGAAGGTATATCAACCCCGATAGATTGAGCAGCAACATCAACGATCTTCTCAACAAGAACCCTTCTCAATCTTTTCAAAAGAGCAGCCTCTTCAATCAAAGTTATCGTCTCTTTTTGAACAAGGACAACCCCTTTAATCAAAGGTGCTGCCTCGTTTGGAGTGGAGCAATATCATTTTTATTAGTCCCTTCAGCTGGGGCATCTTCTTTACTCTTTTTTTCCCCATTAGCACTAGGGACAACCTTGGCAAAGAGATCAGGCATTCTCCTCTTCTTCGTCATTAAGTCAGTAATAGAAGTGCCCAAATCAGAGGAAGATTCTTCAACAATTGAAGAAGATACTAGAGCCTGCTTAAGATCTAATAAGCACCCAAAACTGTAAATTTTATACCCCGAATAGACGTACTTTAGTTTCTAATTCTCGATAATATTGCTCTTATGTGCTTAAATGTTTATCTTGTAGGTCAAACGTTCGTTTGCAGTGTCAAAAGCTATATATCGAGGCAAATGCGCGTTGAATGGTGCTAATTCCCTGACCCCAACCAAGCCTAAACCTAGCCCAAGCCTTCCCCGACCCGTGTGTGTGTTGATTTTGTACTCTTTTATTAATTTTTAGATTTTTAGTTTGAGTTGTTTTATTTTTAGGATCTATTTTAGATTTATTTAGAATTTTTAGGATTTTTTTTCTATTAGTGTAATATTATTTTTATTTTTATTTTTATTAGTCTTTAGTTTTATTAGGATTAATTTTTAGGAGTTTATTTTTAATTTAGATTTTATATTTTTTTAGAACTTTACTTTTCATTTAGATTTCAAGTTTTTATTTCTTTTTATTTCTTTTAGCTTTTATATAAGCTTAGGATTTTATTTTTTTATTTTTAATATTTTTATTTTTATTGTTTTAGTTTGTTTTATTTTTAGTTAGATTTAATTTTTATTTTTATTTTATATTTTAGTTGAGTCTTTATTTTTTTAAGGGTTCAAATTAAACACACACACACAACCCCACCTACACACTATCCTACACCCAAACAAAATCCTCAGACTCACTCACACCCCAATACCATACACTCACACAGACCTTATCACCCTTACACCCATCTTCTTCCCCAAACCCCATTACTTTTTTCTCTCTCCTCCATTAACACACACACAACTCCATCACACAAACCCACAACAATCACCATCACTCTACCCTTAAACCAAACAAAGGAACCCCTGACCCGCTTCCCCTTACCGACAAACCCGATCGTCCCTCACCCTCAAACAAAAAATCCGGCGATCTACCCTTATAACTCCGTCGGCCCCCAAACCCGAGACCCCTAGCCTAAACCCCCCGCCGACAGTTGTTTTATTTTTAGGATCTATTTTAGATTTATTTAGAATTTTTAGGATTTTTTTTCTATTAGTGTAATATTATTTTTATTTTTATTTTTATTAGTCTTTAGTTTTATTAGGATTAATTTTTAGGAGTTTATTTTTAATTTAGATTTTATATTTTTTTAGAACTTTACTTTTCATTTAGATTTCAAGTTTTTATTTCTTTTTATTTCTTTTAGCTTTTATATAAGCTTAGGATTTTATTTTTTTATTTTTAATATTTTTATTTTTATTGTTTTAGTTTGTTTTATTTTTAGTTAGATTTAATTTTTATTTTTATTTTATATTTTAGTTGAGTCTTTATTTTTTTAAGGGTTCAAATTAAACACACACACACAACCCCACCTACACACTATCCTACACCCAAACAAAATCCTCAGACTCACTCACACCCCAATACCATACACTCACACAGACCTTATCACCCTTACACCCATCTTCTTCCCCAAACCCCATTACTTTTTTCTCTCTCCTCCATTAACACACACACAACTCCATCACACAAACCCACAACAATCACCATCACTCTACCCTTAAACCAAACAAAGGAACCCCTGACCCGCTTCCCCTTACCGACAAACCCGATCGTCCCTCACCCTCAAACAAAAAATCCGGCGATCTACCCTTATAACTCCGTCGGCCCCCAAACCCGAGACCCCTAGCCTAAACCCCCCGCCGACAGTCCCCATCCCGCCGCCCCTGCCTAGCCCCGCTGCCACAACCCGCTGGAACCCTCAAACTCGCAACCCAGGAGCCGACGACCTCCTGCCTCATCTTTTTAACCCAAGCTCACGTCATCTCCGGCGCCGGAAACTCATGGCAACCACTATCCGACCTGACCTCTCCCCTTGCAACCCCCGGACCCACTTTGCAACCCCCGCCGACGGGCAGACCCGCGTGTGCGCCTCTGCCCGAAATCGAGCCCGGTGCAACCAACAACCCGTGTCCTACTGTCACGACCCCAACCCCAAAACCTTTGAACCCACTTCCAGCAAACCCATCTCCCTTTTTCCCATTTGATACCCAAATCGATTTTCTTTACCTGCATAAACATAGCCAAACCAAAGCCAAAAATAAATCAATATCCCCACATGCCATTTAAAACCTCCTTTTCCTACTTTACCCAATATGCCCTTAAACCCACTTAAAACCCATTGCCTACCTTTTTTAAAACCCACCAAGCCAAAATCGTTCACCTGCAAACAACCAAAACACAAACCCATCTTAACCCCTTTATTCCCTTTTCCCTTATTACCCCCAACTAACCAACTTAACCCAAATTCCAAAATTACCCTCATTCTCCCCACTATCATGACCTCACACCCAAACCACATGCACCCTCCACTAATTCCTAAATTAACCCTCACCCACACCTTATACAACCTCTTGCACCTTTATCCACCCCTTTTTACCCCCATGCTCCATATGCCTATTATATAAGGATGGAAGACCTCATTTGAAGAGGGGGAGATCATCAAATAGAGAGAGAAAATTCTAGAGAAAAGTAGAGAGTTAGGTTAGAGTAAATTAGGTAGAAATATTTGTAAATAGTTTATTTTTATTTTTTTTTAGATATTTATAAGTGATAAATGTGTGAAATTCAATTGAGTTGATTATTGTTGGATGCTCATATTGGATGGATTGTGTTTGATTTCAAGGAAATAAGAGTTCAATTTCACTTCAAGAGCTTGGGTTTGATTGTTCTCTTCTCTTCTCATTTATTTTATGCCTTTGATTATTAATTTGTCAAATCTTATACCATGTTAGGCTAAATCCCCTTTCAAGGGGTGGGGGGAAACCCTTATTTGATATTATTTTAGTTTAATTAGTTGATTACTTAAAAATTCCCTTTGAATGTTATTTTTGATACCTCACCCTTAAATTTACGTATCGAGAGAGGGTAAATGATTTTCGAGAAAAAATCGAAATTCTAGTTATAATACTCATTTTAGATTCGAACTAGAGATATGGGTTTCTTAAGTGGGGTATTATAACTTAAATTTCAACTCTAAATTTATTTTTTAAGATTGACATAAATTTTAATTGATCGATCCTAGCGGGTGATTAATTAAAAGGAGTGTAGATCTATTTTCTAGAGTTGTGGGGTGTTAAACTTAATTTTCTAAAAGGTTACTATTAAAATTACATTTACAACGAGAGTTGATTTGTAATTTTGATATTAATTTGGGAGAATTTAATTAATTAAATTAATTAGTTAGAATAGCTAAAATTTGTGGTGTAATCTCACTCCTTGATTGTTCTCACATTAAGTTACCTCACTTTATCTCTTATTTTTGTGTTAGACTTTATTTTTCACTTTTAGTCACTTTCTAGTTAGTTGTTTTCATCTCACATTTTAGTTTAGTGTTATTTCACCTCACCTCACCCAATTGTTTTAATATTTAAAAAGCTAAAAAAAAAATAGAAAAAGCAAAAGTCCAAAAAGAAAATAAAAAGTGAATTACAATTGAGTTTGTCTCTTGCTTTACCCTCTTGATGTGGATTGATACCCTTACTTACCTCTACACTTGAGATTATTATTATTTTGTAGGTATTTGAGGTTTTGACTAACTTGGCTTTCAACAACGACATACAAAAATCAAAGTTATCAAGATCAATCACCAAAGGAGGAGCAAGAGGCTGAGCAATAAAAGAGGATGTGATGTTCTTATACCTCAGCAAATAGGAAGCAAAACTCACGTGCTCCCCAACAATTGATTGATGCAAACCCTAGATGAGCTTTAAATCTTTTATATTAATGTCACTCTCTTTTGGGGATTTTCTTTTACTGTCAACTGCAAATGAAAAAGAAAAAGTCAGCGAAATATTTTATCAAATAAAAACAGAGCTAGCTTAAAAATAAAAAACAACCTATCCCATTGCCATAAGGTGGACATCTGGGACCTTGGTACACATCTTTCCCCTTTAGTGGGGGGTGTTGCCAATTTTTCATTACAACCCCATGTTCAAAATAATCTCTATTAGAATCAGGGAGATTGACCACTAAAGCTCTATTAGAAAACCTAGTTTTTAAATAAAAGGTGGTGTCGCTGGTGACCCATTTAAAATAATACATAATTTCAAGAATACCTAGATGAGTTCCATGAATTTGATTCAACCTATGTATGCCATTAACTACCCTCCATGTATTTGGAACTACTTTTGCAGGTACAATATCAAAATATGGGAAAAATTCCAAACATAGGGATTAGGTGGGAAAGAAAACCACATTCTGCTACAAAAATAGAGGAAAACTATTGTCCCTCAGCTAGAGAAAATAAATCAGAAGGGCAAGAAGGTTCTTCTAAAACAACCCAAGAAGGAATCTCAAAGTCGGCCCTAAACTTATCTAATGACTCGATAAGGTAAACCATGATGGTTAAAGCAAAGAAACAAGAAGGAATGAAGAAATTCTTACAGAAGATTAAGGAATCAGCTAAGGAAGATGACTTTAAAGAATGTTCGTAAGAAGAAAAATGAGAAGACAAAGAGTTTGAAAACAAGATAGCAAAAGGTAGGAGACAATCGGATTTTACCGCCGTTATATATGCTGCATCAAAAAATAAGAAAAGTAATGATCACACATGAAGACTATTGTGTTTTCAATGGATAATAAAAAGAAAAAGACGCAAATACGCAAGCGTTCAATATTTGCAAATTTTCCATTTCGCGCTTAAAATTGTTACACAAAATGGAAAAATTTTACAAGTGTTGCAGTTCTGTAATTAATCAAGATGTAAGAAATGTGCCCGAGCAACTTTTGGGTAAAATATTCCACACTCTCATATCAAAACTCATCTGATGTGGACCAATTATATGAAGACACGTGTCATCCAACATGGCACGTGTTCAGTGTATTGAGCTACATGACATACCAAACTACTCAGCATACCGAGCAACTTGTTAGGAAGATCAAACGACAAAGACAGATTCAATGAGTATTCGTTACCATGTACATATTTATATGCCCATTCAATAACGTCATATTGTTTATTCTCACTAACAGCCCAAGGGCTATAAATACATTGTAATACCCTCATGGCGGGGTAAGCTATCAGAAGCGAACGTAATTGAGATCAAGGCAATGCAATACCCCGTAATTTTAAATGACTTTTAAAATGGTTATATTTTAAATTAATGGATTAATTGGATTTTATTATTAATTAATTCATTCGGGTTTTATCCGGACGGTGGATATTAAAATGGTTGATTCTGAATATTACTTAAAGGTATTTAGGTAATATATGAATATGATGTCATTGATATGACTGTATGCTATAAATTCGGTAATTTATATTTTTAGTCAGACGCGGTATGTGACGTGTCGGGACTAGTTTATTAAACTAAAAAGGAAATTTATTTTCTATCGATCTAATAGTCATTTCGACTGCGTCGTTGCGTCCGAAAGGTTCGAAATAGTCAGAAAAGTCTATTTGGATGTTAATTTTGAGTCTCGGGTCATTTGGAAATGAATAGACAACCCGAAAGGGCATTTTGGTCATTTTTCTAGGGGGGATGAATAGTGATTTCGGATTTGGAACTATTATAAGTATTGGTAGATTAAGTGAATGGGAGTTATTCATCTCCTCTTCACAAATAAGAGCAGCCATCTTCTTAGAGTGAGAGTAAGAGTGCTTGGGAAGGGAAAAGTCACTTGGGAAGGTGAAGAACAAGAACCAAGGTTCACCACCACCAACCACCACCGGAGTTTGACCGGAGAAGGGACAACCAACTGAGATAAACTACACCAAAGGATCACACCTACACTAAAGTTAAGTGTTTAATAATGGCAATTTAAGTTTGTATATTGTCCATGTTAGAATAGTATGAAAAGAGAAGATTATTCATGTTTGGAAGAAATAATGGAATGATTAAATGGATTTCTGGAAATTGAAATGATATAGGAATTAAACTTATGTTTTAGGTTGATATTAATCCACGAACTAGCCATGAATCTGTTGAAGAAAGTATGGAAACCATTGATGTGTTCTTGAAGATGTTATGATAATAATTTTCTGGAAATAAGGAGATAAATATGCTTTTTAATCCAATCCCTTGATGATTCTAGGGTGTTTAGAGTATTGGAAATCGTTCATATATGTTGGGATATCATGTAGAAATAATCATAACTCATTTTGGAGGTTAATATGAAGGTTTGAATGTGTAAAAATGGTGAAACCCGTAGTTGCAGAAAATGCAGGAAATCAGGCCTGGACCTGAGGGATCGATCGATCGACCCCTACCTTCGATCGATCGACCTCCCCAGTTTAAGTAAAGTTGTTTCTTTTTAAATGTTTATTCTTATTCCAAACCTTTTGTGGATCTTTGGTGATTATTATTTGGAGATTATGGGACTTAGAAAATATCAGTAAACCCTTGATCAGATTTGAATTAATTGTGAATTGGATTCAAGTGGTTAAAATAATGAAAATTATATCGAACGGAATTTCGGTTGCTTAATTCATTTGTTAAATTCTAAATGGAGATGTATGAGGATTAAATATAGGACCAGTAGGGGTGATTGGATATAACACCTGGGTATCCTTAGGTTTACAAGAGGGTTTAATTCTAAGTGAAAGAATATGTGCTTATAAGAGATTTGAAACTATCGGTTTTAACCTTAATAAAAAGGAGAAATAAACTCGTAGTAGTTCGGGAGAAATTATGCTATGGACCAGTAGGATATTAGTGACTTCTTACTGAATATATGTTGAGGAAAATCCTATTTGAATCTTGTGCATTGAGATAGGGTAGCCTTAGGGTATGAGGTTATCCCAATCACGTATTTAAAGTTGACGAACCTCCTCGCTCGACGAAGTTAAGTAGTAGTGTAATGGAGGGGTTCCTTGTTTGGATTTCGCTTTGCGAGACGCTCCACGCATGAACCTTAACGACGTCGGGAGTGGAGTGGTGTTAGGATAAATGAATAATTAAATTATAAGAGCGTAGTGGTATGGCTCCTAGATAGAAATGGGAGTTTGGAACACATTTGGTTGAAAGAAGATATGAGGTTATCCCGATCGCATAGTTGAAGTTGTCGGACCTCCTCGATCGACAAAGTTAAGTAGTAGTGTATTGGAGGGGTTCCTTGTTTGGATTTCGCTTTGCGAGACGCTCCGCGCATGAACCTTAACGACGTCGGGAGTGGGGAGATGTTATAGGATGCGAGGATAATTAAAGTATGAAGTAAAGTTATAATATGTTAATACGTGGGATTTAAAAGGGATATAATGCTACGTATGGGAAATATCTTAGGGTAGTGATAATTACCTTATTGATATTATATTATAGGTATGATAATGCCTATTTGATTGATTGATGATTTATGTGTATGACATACCTAGCTTACTTGCTATCGGTGGGAGGTTTGCGCGTGAGGGCAGTCATATCCTGATGAATCCATGGGATCTTTGATTTGTCGCTCGAGAACATAGGTCTATGAAAGACTTATCGGGGAGTTGATAAGTCCGCTGACTGTGGGTACGTAGGTATGTGCGTGACCCATGGATACGAGAACTATGTTCGCCTCCAATTTGTTTGTTGTTGTTTGTGGTTCATGGAATCTTACCGAACCTGTAGTCCCCTATTCGGCGACCTGCGATGATGGGACATGATAGCAGAGTAATGCATTTGCACCACAGCTGTGACTCGGGGTGCCGTATTATATATGAATATATATATAATGGATTAAATGGTTACATGAATATATTGTGGTTAAATCTATCTACGGTGATAATTGTAAATAACGGTGAATAGAATAAGATAATGGAATTAAGTAATAAATGTTTATGCTTATAGAATTGAAAAGATTCACTCATGATAATGAGAAACGATTCATATTAATGAGTAATGATTCATGTTAATGAGAAACTAATCATATAAAGAAGAGATGTAAATGCATAATCAGGTGACGTATGGTATGGGACATACTGGGATTATTATATGGGAATGGAATTATAATATGGAGACTAGAAAAGAGAAACCATTAACTAGGAGGTTAATAGGAAACGTTAAGTGTGCACTCTAGTTGAGAGGTGAGTCTTGCAAGTGAGAGTTGGATCTAACATGTACATAATAAATGCTTTGTTGCACTTGTTAAATACTTGTTGTTTTAAAAATAATCTACACATTCGGGCTCTGACCCGTTTCCTTGCATATTTTCTCTTCTATTGTATCTCTATATCAGGTGTCCAGCAACAAGGACACCAACCATAGTTGATTGTGATGAGCTATGGAGTTATGGAAGTTTTGCTTAGACGCTTATCATCTTTTTGATTCACAGTATTCTTAGTTCGGGCATGTCACCCAAAGGATTTCAGTTATCTTTTCCATTGAGGTCAAATTCTATTGTATTCGGGACTTTTTAATACATTTAACATAGTTGGGATTATTGTAAAGGATTTATATTATTTGGGAATGTTTATTCCAGTTGCATTTAAATTCTTTTGTGTTATTTATTGTGTTACCAGTTTTGTAGAATAAAATGTTTAGTGTTATTCTTAAACTAAAAATGGTTTTGTTGAAATTTAAATTTGGAAAGTTTTTAACACCAGCTTAATTGGGTATTGGGTGAGTTGTAAATGTTTTCGACAGTGATGCTAAGAATGAGCCAACTGTATATTTTTTTTTAATTTGGTATGGGACTGGCCACCCGGTATTTAATTAGGCGGGGTGTTACAGGTGGTATCAGAGCATCAGGTTCTAGTGTCCTTTAGGATCTGTACGGCTTATTGTGTTTTCAGCTTAGCGTTCTTTTATATAAAGCCCTATGTTTAGGAATGTTGATCTCTTTGGTAAGATTTCGTATATATCCGTGAATCTTATTTACGTTCGGGAGTGATCGAACATAGAAGTATGGCAGATGAGGGCCATTGGACGGATAGCGGAGATCGTGCTTAAGAGGTTATGAATTATGTTCGAGTATGATGACCGTAGTCGAGGTCACCCCTATTATGGAAAAATTGAGGAGAGTCATCAGTAGAAGTTCTGGAAATACGTGAATTGAGTATGTTCCTTAACAAAGGCAATATATTGAAAGTCTTGGGTATATAGTGGAGTGTGGTTAACTAGAACTGAAAATTTGGGGTAAATTTTTTCTTGACTCATCGGAGCAAAGTTATAATATTGGCATTTAACAACCATCACCCGCAAATGAGGGTATGTTTCCTATCTAAGGAAGTATAAGGCGTATTGATTTTTGTAGTGATTGATATTGTGAGGGCAAAAAGGGTTGTTAAACATAGTTTATGGCATCGTTATTTACGTAGACTCACTGAGGGATGTGGGACACCTTTATATTACATGTTATCACGTGGGTTTGATTTGTATCATGGGATTACTTACCTTGAGCATGTCCGAGTGTGATTCGACTATCGGCGTGCATTGATTTGTGGTATATGAGAGTATATGTCTGCATCTTGTCTTCTATAAGAGAGTAGATGCGTAGACCCTATTTGAAATCGATAAAACCTAAATTTTTGTTTAAATCAATAAACCTGATTTTTTTTATAAACAAAATTTTTATACATTATTAACTAAGGACCTTAGGAGTTTCGATGACCGACTACTTTAGGAAGTAGTGTATCGGGGTGGTTCCTTGTTTGGATTTCGCTTGCGAGACACCCCATGCACGAAACTAATAACCGTTGGAAGTCGAAATAAGTTAGGTCTTTAGTATATGAGTTTATAACCTTTGTGACAAATATTATAATGAAAGTGGTACGACAGGGTGTATGGGCGCCCTGGATGATTGTATGGCAGTGATTTTCATAATTGTAAAAGGTAAGTAGTTGGAACTTTAGGATTTATTTGTTCCCTTCGAGAGGATAATATTTTCCCAAAGTTTGTCACGTGGACGGTATAGGGAAGATTAGGTAAAGTCTAAATTTGATTCAGTTGAGACTATACGGTGAGGCTTGGCGTATAACATCGATAGGGATTTTGTTAATGTACTGTATGGGCGGTACATCTTGGATTTCTTGCGATGTGAGATTTGTACTCGGAGTTGACCTTACCTGTATGACTTATATTCCTGAATTTCAGGACGAAATTCTGTTATAAGGGGGGAAGTATGTAATACCCCGTAATTTTAAATGACTTTTAAAATGGTTATATTTTAAATTAATGGATTAATTGGATTTTATTATTAATTAATTCATTCGAGTTTTATCCGGACGGTGAATATTAAAATGGATGATTCTGAATATTACTTAAAGGTATTTAGGTAATATATGAATATGATGTCATTGATATGATTGTATATTATAAATTCGGTAATTTATATTTTTAGTCAGACGCGGTATGGGACGTGTCGGGACTAGTTTATTAAATTAAAAAAGAAATTTATTTTCTATCGATCTAATAGTCATTTCGACTGCGTCGTTGCGTCCGGAAGGTTCGAAATAGTCAGAAAAGTCTATTTGGATGTTAATTTTGAGTCTCGGGTCATTTGGAAATGAATAGACAACCCGAAAGGGCATTTTGGTCATTTTTCTAGGGGGGATGAATAGTGATTTCGGATTTGGAACTACTATAAGTATTGGTAGATTAAGTGAATGGGAGTTATTCATCTCCTCTTCACAAATAAGAGCAGCCATCTTCTTAGAGTGAGAGTAAGAGTGCTTGGGAAGGGAAAAGTCACTTGGGAAGGTGAAGAACAAGATCCAAGATCCAAGGTTCACCACCACCAACCACCACCAACCACCACCGGAGTTTGACCGGAGAAGGGACAACCAACTGAGATAAACTACACCAAAGGATCAGACTTACACTAAAGGCAAGTGTTTAATAATGGCAATTTAAGTTTGTATATTGTCCATGTTAGAATAGTATGAAAAGAGAAGATTTTTCATGTTTGGAAGAAATAATGGAATGATTAAATGGATTTCTGGAAACTGAAATGATATAGGAATTGAACTTATGTTTTAGGTTGATATTAATCCACGAACTAGCCATGAATCTGTTGAAGAAAGATGGAAACCATTGATATGTTCTTGAAGATGTTATGGTAATAATTTTCTGGAAATAAGGAGATAAACATGCTTTTTAATCCAATCCCTTGATGATTCTAGGATGTTTAGAGTATTGGAAATCGTTCATATATGTTGTGATATCATGTATAAATAATCATAACTCATTTTGGAGGTTAATATGAAGGTTTGAATGTGTAAAAATGGTGAAACCCGTAGTTGCAGAAAATGCAAGAAATCAGGCCTGGACCTAAGGGATCGATCGATCGACCCCTACCTTCGATCGATCGACCTCCCCAGTTTAAGTAAAGTTGTTTCTTTTTAAATGTTGATTCTTATCCCAAACCTTTTGTGGATCTTTGGTGATTATTATTTGGAGATTATGGGACTTATAAAATATCAGTAAACCCTTGATAAGATTTGAATTAATTGTGAATTGGATTCAAGTGGTTAAAATAATGAAAATTATATCGAACGGAATTTCGGTTGCTTAATTCATTTGTTAAATTCTAAATGGAGATGTATGAGGATTAAAACAAGTAGGGGTGATTGAATATAACACCTGGGTATCCTTAGGTTTACAAGAGGGTTTAATTCTAAGTGAAAGAATATGTGCTTATAAGAGATTTGAAACTATCGGTTTTAACCTTAATAAAAAGGAGAAATAAACTCGTAGTAGTTCGGGGGAAATTATGCTGTGGACCAGTAGGATATTAGTGACTTCTTACTGAATATATGTTGAGGAAAATCCTATTTGAATCTTGTGCATTAAGAGAGGGTAGCCTTAGGGTATGAGGTTATCCCAATCACGTATTTAAAGTTGACGAACCTCCTCGCTCGACAAAGTTAAGTAGTAGTGTAATGGAGGGGTTCCTTGTTTGGATTTCGCTTTGCGAGACGCTCCGCGCATGAACCTTAACGACGTCGGGAGTGGAGTGGTGTTAGGATAAATGAATAATTAAATTATAAGAGCATAGTGGTATGGCTCCTAGATAGAAATGGGAGTTTGGAACACATTTGGTTGAAAGAAGATATGAGGTTATCCCGATCGCATAGTTGAAGTTGTCGGACCTCCTCGATCGACAAAGTTAAGTAGTAGTGTATTGGAGGGGTTCCTTGTTTGGATTTCGCTTTGCGAGACGCTCCGCGCATGAACCTTAACGACGTCAGGAGTGGATAGATGTTATAGGATGCGAGGATAATTAAGGTATGAAGTAAAGTTATAATATGTTAATACGTGGGATATAAAAGGGATATAATGCTACGTATGGGAAATATCTTAGGGTAGTGATAATTACCTTATTGATATTATATTATAGGTATGATAATGCCTATTTGATTGATTGATGATTTATGTGTGTGACATACCTAGCTTACTTGCTATCGGTGGGAGGTTTGCGCGTGAGGGTAGTCATATCCTAATGAATCCAAGGGATCTTTGATTTGTCGCTCGAGAACATAGGTCTATAAAAGACTTATCGGGGAGTTGATAAGTCCGCTGACTGTGGGTACGTAGGTATGTGCGTGACCCATGGATACGAGAACTATGTTCGCCTCCAATTTGTTTGTTGTTGTTTGTGGTTCATGGAATCTTACCGAACCTGTAGTCCCCTATTCGGCGACCTGCGATGATGGGACATGATAGCAGAGTAATGCATTTGCACCACAGCTGTGACTCGGGGTGCCGTATTATATATGAATATATATATAATGGATTAAATGGTTACATGAATATATTGTGGTTAAATCTATCTATGGTGATAATTGTAAATAACGGTGAATAGAATAAGATAATGGAATTAAGTAATAAATGTTTATGCTTATAGAATTGAAAAGATTCACTCATGATGATGAGAAACGATTCATATTAATGAGTAATGATTCATGTTAATGAGAAACTAATCATATAAAGAAGAGATGTAAATGCATAATAAGGTGACGTATAGTATGGGACATACGGGGATTATTATATGGGAATGGAATTATAATATGGAGACTAGAAAAGAGGAACCATTAACTAGGAGGTTAATATGAAACGTTAAGTGTGCACTCTAGTTGAGAGGTGAGTCTTGCAAGTGAGAGTTGGATCTAACATGTACATAATAAATGCTTTATTGCACTTGTTAAATACTTGTTGTTTTAAAAATAATCTACACATTCGGGCTCTGACCTGTTTCCTTGCATATTTTCTCTTCTATTGTATCTCTATATCAGGTGTCCAGCAACAGGGACACCAACCATAGTTGATTGTGACGAGCTATGGAGCTATGGAAGTTTTGCTTAGACGCTTATCATCTTTTTGATTCACAGTATTCTTAGTTCGGGCATGTCACCCAAAGGATTTCAGTTATCTTTTCCATTGAGGTCAAATTCTATTGTATTCAGGACTTTTTAATACATTTAACATTGTTGGAATTACTGTAAAGGATTTATATTATTTGGGAATGTTTATTCCAGTTGCATTTAAATTCTTTTGTGTTATTTATTGTGTTACCAGTTTTATAGAATAAAATGTGTAGTGTTATTCTTAAACTAAAATTGGTTTTGTTGAAATTTAAATTTGGAAAGTTTTTAACACCAGCTTAATTGGGTATTGGGTGAGTTGGAAATATTTTCGACAGTGATGCTAAGAATGAGCCAACTGTATATTCTGTTTTAATTTGGTATGGGACTGGCCACCCGGTATTTAATTAGGCGGGGTGTTACAAGCAAGACAACCAGTAATATAAGACAGTGGACGCAGGTAATTTCATTAAGGCTGAACCACTTTAAAAATCTCTTGTCTTATTTCTTTACTCATATTTATCTGTGATTAATTAATTAGATCAAATCTAGTTTTTTACATCAACAAGCGTAATCTTGCTTTACATTTCATTGTGTAGTTATTTATTTTGTTACATTTGTTTTTCTCTAATTTCAAAGCTTTACTTTAATTTTAGTTTATTCTGATTATTTTTTTTTCTTTAGTTCTAATTAATCATAGTAATTTAGCACTCAACTGAAGTCTCCCCTAAGGGAAGCGCAAGTCTTCTTAACTGAAGCATGAAATGATACACAATCACCTGATTATCATAAGGCGAAGATAATTATTTCGCTGGAAAGACAATAACCTTACCTGGCACGCTCAGAATTAATCGAATCAAGCTAAGTTACATCTAAAAACCTCATAGTGAAGAAGTTGCACACGTATGATTGAAAGTATAATAGCTTGGGAATTATAAATTCAGTCATTGGCTTAGTTTTCTTCTCATACATCTCTTATGATTTTTTTATCCACCTATCTTTGTTGATTTTGAAAATTCTTTGAGATATTGATTTCATTGACTTTCAAAACACTAACAAGGTATTAGCAAATACCACCCCTCTAACCATGTTGGGAAGAAATTGTCTCCTTCTAGGGTGAAACGTGTTGTGATTTCACTGGTGAGACCTTAGTGGGAGATTCATGTTAGTCATAATATCATGTTATGTAAGATATTTGATAAATTGGACTTATATAGTGGCACTTTAGTTTGATTTTTTATCACTAAGTCTGACTTTAACTACCTCAAGTGAAGGTACCACTTACATGATTTAGTCAATTCGAGGGTGGTTGTTACTAATGATCAGACTTATTTTAAGGTCCCATCTTTTATATGCTACATTGAAACTTCTACGACTTATAGATTTAGGTCTCCCCTGACCAAGCCTATAAGACAGAATTAGTTAATTATTAACTCTCGGAGGTTGTTGATAGTGATAGTGCTAGCCTCCATGGAGTCTAATGGATGAGTTTATTACCTAATCCCCGCCATGTTCCATAATATCTTTATGTGCATGAGCAGGGAACGAAGGGAAAGGGAATATTTTACATTTTAGGCAAAGGCAAAAAGTACATTTTTGTTGACAATCACAACTCCCAAAGAACTTGAAAGAGAATTATTACTTTATAGTTAGGGACTGGGAGTTTTCCATAGATGAGAAAAGCAGAGATTTATATAACGTCTCCAATATGTAGAATAATCTCATCCCATAGTGAAATACTTCTTACTTTTTCTTGAATAGTCTTTATTTTACTGATCGATTCTTCTAATGACTAAAGATGACCTTCCATTAGAGAAGGATGGTCTTCAATGATTTGATGATGCATTAGACTTAATTGACATTTCCTTCAACATGGTGGTTACCCCTAAGCATTTATTGGATAATAAGTTGGCCCTTAACACTAATTTCCAAGGTGATCTCTATAGATGTCATATTCTTAGGACTAATGATGTCTTCTTAGCTAGGGTTGAGGAGACTCTAACCTACGTCCTATCCAAGACGAAGATTAAAAAGGATGGCATGATTATTTATGAATGGGTACATTCAAATCATAATATCCTCGAGGCCAGTGGGGGTGAAGAGGATCAAGTTGAGGTTGATTTTTTCTCTGCATATCCTCTTAAAGTGCTAATAATCTTTAGCCAATATTCAAGGTTGTCATAAGAGACTATTCTGAATATTTAATATGCCCGAAAGATAAAACTTCTTGTTCAATCTTTGGTCTTTTTATGCTTTCACCAACATATTAATTGCTTCATCCACTCTTTTGTCTATTTCTTAAGTTATCTGCTATCCCAGGGAGGATAGGAATAGGTATAGGAATTTAATCAAGGTAGGATCGGTGTTGATAGGTCCAAAGAGGAAGCCAAGGTCCTAAAGTAAAAAATGCATAAGATATTCCAAACCTGAGTAGACCTTTGGTGTGGTGATGAAGTATTAAGAGAGGAAATATTTTTATCCTACTGAGGTTGAACAACTAGCTCGGGTCATTAAAAAAAACCAAACCCTATTGTGAGATTATTTTAGGAGTTGATGGTATTTCAAAGGAAACTCAATATCAACCTTTTATTCCAAAGGAATTTCATACCGTAGTCTCATCAAAACAATATCATTCCAAGGATAAGTACTCTTAAGTGCTTGATAAAAAATCTATTAAGGCTCCACTAACGAAGGGGTCGACCGTTGGAATCAGTCGTTGGAGCTTTTGTCCCCAAAACAACTAAGGTGGGGATATTCTTGTATGTTTGAGGACTATTCAAAGAGGAGCGTCAATGGTCCTCTACCAATGGATATGTTAAAATAATATTCCCTCAGTGAGAGGCTTTTACTTTAATGGAATAGTATTCCTATTCATCTATTACTAAGGCCCCGGTGACCTTTTACTAAGGTGATTATCGCTGAGATGGCGGGGCTCCGTATAAAAAGTGTTACCAAATCCAATACCAAGGATATACCTCATGTCTTAGAGAAGGTATATCGATATTATCTCCTGATTTTATTTTATATTTTTTTCTTATAACTATAACTAAACTACAGTTGATCTTCACGGGTCAAGCACCTTGGTGAAACTTTGATGGTTGATTCCCTAGAGGGTCAACATGCTTGGAAGAGGGTTGTGGCCTTTTCTAAGAAATAGGATTGATGCTGCTATAACTTGTGGAAGGTCTTTAAGGTCCAACAAATTAAGACAAGTTGAATATTCATATGGAGATGAAATAAAAACTCAACAAGGTCTTGGAGGTGAGTATGATGGTAGTCAAGTATCAGTTAATGGCTTTTAAGTTGTCAAAGAATGAGTTGATTCAATTAACCCCTCTCACCACTTATGCTAATAAGGAGGATCGACACAATCTAATGCTCTGCATCTCTAGCGCTCTGAGGTGAATCAACGGTTGAAAAGTTATTCCTATGACTTTGTTCATCTTATGGATCGTACCTCTATGATGGAAAAGGAATGTATTGGGTTATGCTTTTATATTTTAGTCCAATGCTTGGTTGGTTGAGTTAACCTAATCTTGCAATTGTTTTTTCAAATATAGATGACATGATCCATGACAAAATCAATACGTATTTTAACTCCCCATCTGCTAAGGACTACATCATGAAGAATTATTCAGTTGTCTTCTTCGAATGCAAGGTAAGAGTACGCGTTGTGGATTCCCTTTTGGATGTCTTTGGTTTACCTCTATGAAAATCATTTTAAGAAAAGTAAATAAATCCCAATGATAAAGAGGATGAAGCTTATAAAGACAACTTTTGAGACAACTGTTGAGGTTGCCTTAAGCATTCTCCGGTAAGGTTATATTATTCTTGAATCTCCCAAGCCATATAAGCATCTTACAACTATCGATACAAAGGTTGAAATTGCGAGAGAAAATCAGTCTAGAGATTCTCATAGCTTTTTATTGTTGTTACTTGTATAGGAACTTATAATATCCTCTCTATAATAATGAAATGAACATATTACATCCTTATACTCTGATTCTTAATGAGATGTTTTCTTTGATATATTTTCCCTTCTTGCTTTGTTGTTATGGAAAGGATAACTTAATCACACATTAAAGTTTGTTTTGAAATTTAGTACTTTTGGGACTTTTTCCATGTTGTATGACCTCTACCCTCAGTCCTTTTGGGTGAAGCTTGATAACTTATATAAAATTTGTATAAGTTTAAGGTCCACAAAGATCCAAACATTAATATATAAGGATTAAATACTTATATTACATACAAATTTTGGATCCAAGGTTACCATACCTCATAAAATCAAAAAATTATTTAAGAACCAAGAATTGAAGTCTTATATTTTTGAAAAACTATTAAAGTTCACGATCCTTAAACCTCACAATATAAAGAACCAGGGATGAAAGTTTTTCTATTTATAAAAAATTGATGAAGTCTTTCCATTCATAAAAAATTTGATCTAGGTTTTATCAAACCTCATAATCTTAGGAGGTAAGGATTAAAGCCTTGCAACCTCCTTAATCTGAGTTTTTTATGATCATAAAGCCTTAAGAACTAAGGATTGAAGACTTAAAATTCCAAAAATTATAAAAAAACCAAGGTATGAAGCCTTGCACTTGTTAAAATTATTTATTTTTGGGGTCTTTATACCTTATCTCCTTAATAACCAAAGTCTTCCAAGTCATAAATTTTTTATTTTGGTTTATTAGACCTCAAGATATTAGAAAATTTATATTTAATATTTTTATGACATTGCATCCTTAGGGACTGAGGACTAAAGCCTTACACTTCCAAAAATTAATAATCAAGTATTGAAGCTTGACAGTCCTAATTTTTTTTTTAAAGTTTAGGATCGTTTAACCTTAGAACCTTAAGAACTAAGGAGAAAGCCTTGTAATTCGTAAAAAAATTGGACGTAGGATTTATCAGATCTTGAGATCATGGGAGCCATAGATTAAAGCCTTATAATCACCTTAGAATATTTTTGATTCGGTATTCCCTTCATCTGTTCAAAAGTCAAGGGAATTTAAGGGATATCGAGACATTAACAAATAAAAGCATGCCTTATAATTCCTTTGGATAACTAAGATTGAACCAGAATTCCATAGATGTGGAAATTTTTTGGCTTATTGGTGTTTAACGTAGTAGCATCATGTTATTACTTACTTGATGACAATGTAGGGGCTTCATACTTTGGTCCCAACTTCCTTTTATTATCTGGTTTTGCACTACACCAAAATGCTAATTTTGTGACTGCCTTTTTGTGACTGCCAATAGGGGTGACAAACTTGTCACTCTTGGCAGCAGTCACAAAATTATTTGTAACTCCCATTAAGGGTGATAAAATCAATGGGAATAAATTTTTTGAGTCAATTAGTTTATCACCACTAATGGGAGTCACAAATGTTACCATATAATTAATTTATGACTCCTATAAGCAGTCACAAATTTACAACTATCACAAGGAGTCATAAATTTATCAGTAGGGCTAAGTTATGACTCTTACGAGCAGTCACAAAATTATAATTTCTAAGAAGAGTCACAAACTTTGGTCTAATACCAAATGTGTGACTACTAGAGACGGTCATAAATTTGTAACCGCTTCTAGCAGTCATAAATTTTGCCCTAATATTTGGTTTGTAACCGCTATTGGCAGTCACAAAATTTTTTACCCAACTATTACTTTCCTATTCTCTCTCCTCTATCTCTTTTCACACTCTCGCCCCTCTCTCCTTCATCTATACACATTGTTTTGTTGCGATGAAGTTTTGTTGTGGTGAAGTTTTGTGGTCGGTGAGTATATCTACACATTGTTTTGTGTTCTGAACATTGCATTTAATAATTTCATATGCTTCGTTAGGTAAAAAATTTCATATGCATTTAATAATTAATGTTGATTTAACGATTTCTAAATCTGATTTAGAAATCGTTGATTTAGGTCAAAATTTTCATATGCATTGCTCGGTGAGAATTTCTAAATCTCATTTGTAAATTTGATTTAGAAATCGTTTATTTGTTTTGTTGTGAGTATATCTACACATCATTAAATCTGATTGTTTTGTTATGAGTATATCTACACATCATTTAACCTCTTTTGTTTTTTGAATACTATCTTGTTTGGGAATGTGTTATATTTTTTTCAATATTCATTTTATATTATTCATATTTATTTTATCTAAAAATTAATTAAATAATCATTGTTTTGTGCTCGGTCGAGTTTTACTCTGAGTATTAATGCAATGATGGTATTAATGCAATGATAGGCCATAGATTATGTTCTAAATATCAGATCAAAATATTTTTTTACTATTTTAAAAAAAATTGGTCCTTAACAGCTAAAAGTGGCCTCAAGTGTTTTCTCCATACGAGGCGAAGCTATATCCTCGAGGCAGAATGATGCTATAGCATTGTTTTGAGAAATAAAAAAATTGAAATTAAAAAAATACTAATAAGACAATAAAAACGAACTATCATCACAATCATTTTAAAAATATACACAATCAATGTCAACGAAGATATAATTAGTTCATCGTCATCTCAAATCATAATAAAACTGACAATGTGTCATCATAAGTTATAACAAAATAAATTATGTCATTCTCCATCAATACAACTAACATAAACTTCATTTAGTTTTATAATTTACTGAGTTTCTATTTGTTTGTATTGTATAATTAATGGGGTTTCCACAATATCAAGAATGGATGGGTGAAAGTTGTAGAGTGGGGCAAGTATACGTTAATAGGGTTAAAGACTTTGTGAATTATGCAACGAAGAATCTCGAAACTGATATTATCCCATGCCCGTGCAATCGTTGTAAAACTGGTAAATGTTTGAAAGGGGTAGATGTAAAAGTACATTTGTTTCGTTGGGGTATGCAAACTAACTACACGTTTTGGCATTTCCACGGGGAGAGGGAATTTAAGTATATTCCATAAATAATACTTGTCAATGATACTGCTCACACAAATGGTGTTAAACGATCTCATAAATGGTGACCCGTTAGTACATGCTAGGTTAAACGATCTCATAAATGATACATACGAAGTGCATGCAACACAAGAAAATCAAGATAGTAGAGGGAATGATTTAGGCTGTGAGGATCATGTTGGCAATGATACTGACCAAGTTAGGGATTATATACGGTTAAAAGCAACAACCGTAACACCATTATACCATAACTCCAACCCCGACCACACAATGTTATATGCCATGGTTGGGTTGCACAACTTAAAGAGAAAATTTGGCTTGTCGGGAAAAAGTGTGACGGCAATACTCCTCTGGGCAAAAGATTTGCTCCCCAAAGAAAATACTCTAACAATCAATTATCCGACCATGAAGGGTAATTTGAAAGGTTTGGGTATGAAATACAAATCAATTCATTGCTACAAGTATGACTGCATTTTATGCTATAAGGAGCACAAGGACAAATGGGCTTGTACTGTATGTAAGGAACCTACATATGAACATAAGATGATAGTATATAATAAACATTTGTTGAACGTAAATACACAAATACCTAAGAAGGTGTTAAAGTATTTACCTTTAGGTCCTCGATTGAAGAGAATTTACACTATACCTTGAATAGCAGAGGCAATGACTTGGCTTGGTCGAGCGGAGGTACGTGAGAATCTCATGCGACATCTAATTGATTCATCTATGTGGAAATCTGCAAATCAGCGATGCATGGACTTTGCTAAAGAAACACACAATGTTTGCCTTGGAATATCAATCGATGGGTTTAACCCATTTGGAAAATTGAGCACAGATAAAAGTATATGGCCTGTGTTTGCGGCGCCTTTAAATTTTCCCCCGTCGTTGTGCATGAGAAAGGAGTTTTCAATTTTGTCGTTGTTGATACCAGGTCCAAAAGCATCGGGTAGTGACATTGATGTTTTCTTAACGCCACTAATATATGAATTGAATGAGTTATGGGTTGAAGGTGTGAGAGCGTTCTACTCGTACAAAAAGGAGGAGTTCACTTTGAGAGCTATGTTGATATGGACAATTCATGATTTTCTTACTTATGAGACCTTATCTGGGTGCAATGTACATGGTTACCTAGGTTGTCCTATATGTGGAGAGGAGACTGAAGCCAGTTGGCGTAAGAAAAGTGGTAAACTTTTTTATCATAGTCATCGGAGATTTCTGCCCAAAAGTCACAAATTCAGGTCAATACGAAGCAATTTTCTCCCAGAAGGAACCGAGACGCGGCCACCTCCACCTCCACCTCCACCAAGACTTTATGGTTTGAAAATTAAAAAAAGGTCATTAAAGGCTGATCAAAAGTTGAGGGGGAAATACCCCATAATTTTGGCCCAAAAGCGTAAAAGAATGGATTTGATGTGAAGACGACGCGGTTGAGGAGATTAATAATGTTTGATTTGCCATACTGGAATGAACATTCCGCGAGACATGTGATAGACATAATGCACGCTAAGAAAAATATTATTGAGCATCTCGTAGGCACATGCATTGGTGGTTCTCATTCCAAGGATGGAGAAAAAGCTAGTGAAGATCTTCGTGATTTGAAGAATAGAAGATCATTATGGTTGAAAGAAGATCCAAACACTGGAAAAAAGCATATGCCAGTTGCATCTTATAATTTGAGCATTGAAGGAAGAAATATGTTCTTAGAAACATTAAAGGTCTTGAAGGTCCCTTCTAATTTCTCATCCAACTTACGTAGGATTATCTGCGACATAACAAAAGATTTAAAAAAGTGCAAGTCTCATGATTGTCATGTGATAATGCAAAGTGTCCCTCTGTTGTGCGGACACTATTTTTTGAAACACAAGGATCTTCGAAGGGCCATTCTATAAATTAGCTTATGTTTCTCCCTATTGTGGGAGAAAGTTGTCAACAGGATGCACATAATGGCAGTGAAAGAAACTTTGGCCGAGGCTACATGTGTTTTGGAGAAGTACTTTACTCCCTCATTCTTTAACATAAGCATCCAACTTTTAGTGTATTTATGCGATGAAGCGCTTTTATGTGGACCAGTAAGGAATCGATGGATGTATCCATTTGAACGATTAATGAAAACTTTTAAAGATTACGTTAAGAATACACTGTACGTTGAGGGGTCCATTGCCGAGGAGTACATTATGGAAGGAGCTTCCTTATATGCAAAGGAATATATTCCTAACCCAAACGTTGGAGGTCGTGAACTCTTTATTAATGAATTAGAAGAGTTTGCGGATGAGGAGTCCATGGGAAAAGGTAAGGTAGTGAAGCTAACAAGTACACAATATAACTAGGTGGTTTGATATGTATTCGAGACGCATGAAGACATAGATAAATGGAAAATGTTAGTTTATTTAAAATGTTTTGTAAAATAATGTAATATGTTCGATGTTATATTTGTTAGAAATTAATATTTTTAGTGTTTTAACCTAGGAAATATAATGAGTGCGGGCGTGCCAAGAGGAGGAAGGGAGGTGCGAGTGCAGACAATGACTTTAGGTATTGGGTAGCTTCCGAGGTGACTACGGTAATACCTTACTTTTATTTACTGTCTTTGTAACATATTCACAATGTAAATACTTTCTTGGTTTCAGTTATTGAAAGCTAGTGAAGTATCGATGAGGCTTGGACGTCTAGCAAATGGGCCTAGTTTTGTAGCCAAGGAGTTTGGACAATATCGTGTCAATGGTTTTGTGTTCTCTTCAAGCACACACGAGCTAAAACTCATTGGGAAACAAAATAGCGACATTTCATATAAAGCATTAACTCATTTCAGGGCAAGCGCGAAAGATAAAAACTTGATAAAAGCTGAGATGACGTATTATGGGATTATAAAACAAATTGGGCTATTAGATTATATATCTTTCAGCATACCTGTATTTCACTGTGATTGAGTGAGAGTGGAGGACAAGAATGCATGTATAGTCGACCCTGACACCCACATGGTGAAGGTTAATTTGGCCAAGTTGAAGAGTAAAGATAATGTGAATGGTGATCCATTCGTTTGTGCATTCCAAAACTTAAAGCAAGTGTTTTATGCAAAGAGCCCTAACAATGATCCATGGTTTGTTGTTTTACATTCTCCTAAGCGCTTGACTACATGGGTAGATGACATAGAGGCACCTATCGAGATTCAGTCTATTCTGGATGACAACCCAGAATTAAAGAAATTATAAAACACATTAGAGGAGTAGATGTTTAATTGTAGCATGTTATGTTGTTTTAAATGTTGACTTGAAAGTTATGTATAATAGCATGTTTCAATTATTTCGTAGCATGCATTCATAGTGCCTTTTGTTCACAAGTTTATTATTACTTTTTCCAGGATGTTATATATTGTATATATAAGCAACGATTTTCAAAATAGGTCTTTTATAGAGAACACGTTAATTTATCGACACGGTTATCGAAAAATCAAATAATGCAATTACTTACGAGATCATGGGTGGAACATACCTGAAGCATATTTATTTCAATCAATACTACACACACTACCTCGAAGTTGGGATGAAGCAGTTGAAAGGGTTTTCATAAAACACAATCCAAGTAATGCGATGCAGTTAGTAGAGTTTTTAGAACTCGAAGAAAGAAAAATCCATCCTTTGTGGATAGAACTGAAGAGGATAAGGATGCATTCAGACTCTACTGTGAGAAAACATATGCATATCAAAGTTAACATTTATTATCAGCTTTGGAGAGAAGGCATACGTCCTAATATGCTTAGTATAAATAATGCAATTATTAACACACTTCCGCAGACATGGCCAATAAAACTTTACGTGAAATGATGAAGTATGAAACTTATGACATGGTCGAATTATCTAAACTTTTAGAATATGTTGAAAAGGTATAACTTATATTATATTTTTTATATTATTTCCTTACTCTTGTATTAACATATGCACTAATGCATAAATATATAAATGCAGAAAATGGCGTCCGAGAATAAATTCCATCATCTAGGCTAGAAAGTTCAAGTCATGATGAACATTCTGCCATTGATTCTCGTGCTAACATTTCCCTTAACCTATTTGGTTTTGCCAATAGGTGGCAATAATCCTTTTAAAGCTCGAGCCTTGTCTTTGTTAAAATCTTGTATTGGCTTAAAATATGAGAGTTGGGATACGGTTGAGCAAGTAAAAAAAGACGACTTGTGGCATACGCTCATGAAAGAGTTCAATCTTTCGGCCGACCAAAAGGAGGGGTTCATGAAAGCCATTGGTATTCAATTGAAGACTTTTAGAAGTAACCTCCGCTCAACTTATTTTAAGGGATTGGACAGTGATGGGATAAAGGCCCTGAAGGATCAAGTACCGGAGAAAGAGCATATCCCTATCCATGAATGGAATGAATTCATCTTGCGCGAAGCTTCTGAGGCAAAATTGAAACAACGACACCAAGGTCGGGTGAACAGGGCTAAAAAGACTGACGTCCATTGTCTTGGTTGGATGTCGTATGCTGAGAAAACCGAGGGGATGGTATACATCCTTTCTTATTTTAATGTGTATATATATTATATTTCTTGCTCAAATAGTTAGTGGAAAATTAATTTTTAGGTGCTTAAAAATAAACGACCTGTTGATCGTTCGAAAGTGTATCTCGAAAGTCGTTGGCAAAAAACTGGGGAGTTTCACCCAAAGGTAGCTGATGATATAGTGAGTTTTGTAATCTCAGTTGTAATAATTAAATTCCTTCAAGTTTAGTCGTTCAATAGTTTTAATCGATTCATAAATAATTTTGCAGCAAAAATTGAGTGAGCTGAGAAGTAGTCAAGGTTCTTCAAGCCAAAACAGTATTGATATAGATGCATTGACTTCCTTTAAAGGAAAAGACACTAATGGCGACTCGTGGTGTTGAACCCGTGTCCAAAAGTAAACTTAAGGCAATTGCTCCTATAGTATCACATTTGACTAGAGCAAAGACATGAGAAGAAAAACATGACGAGGATATAGCATTTCTCAAATCATCTGTTACCATGCTTTTAAGTGCTTTTAAATCGAATGGGATCAAAATACCAAATCCAAGTCCTCATAATTACACTCCTGTCCCACATCCAAGTCCTCGCAATTATACTCATGTCCGACATCCAAGTCCTTGTAATTACACTCCAGTCCCGCATCCAAGTCCCCACGATTACACTCCTACCCCCCGTCAACTGAGCCAAACTTTGGAGATTCAAACGAGCCAGACTTTGGAGATTTAACTGATCCTCCACATAATCCATATGTCGATTTATTAGATTTTTCAAATCAAAGGAAGATTGTAAGTGGAAAAGTTGTTGCTTCAGCTGCTACTGGAACGGTAGTGCACATCCATCAGCTGCTGATATTTGAACGTAAGGTTTACGTTAGTAGTGTTGATCCAGGAGAAAAGAATCATCCATTGTATCGTCGAAGTCATAGGGCAGACACTAGTAAGGATGTCGAGAAATCTTGGGTGGTTTGACCGTTGCTTTGTCTTTACCTTAAGTGATCCAGAGTAATTTGTCTTGAGAAATTTGAACAAATTGTCAAAGTGAACAATTAGTAGTGTTTGAACTCTATTTTGAATATTAGTAATCTATTTTGAATCAATTAGTAATCTGTTTTGAATGTATCCAGTGTCTGTTAGACAATTAGTATGCATATCTAACTTAGAACTAACTAGTTCTTAAAGTCATGTCTGATACATTTTAGATCAAATTATTCCCAAGATCATCAACTAGTAATATTGGGAATTATTCAATTAGTAATCATCTTAGCCTTACGCTTGACTTCCTAATTTCAAATTATTCACTTCAATAGATCATCAACTATGACTATATATTCCCAAGATCTGTTGTACTCATATTTTGAGGATTTCACTGCTGAACAGAGTTAAGAGTCATTCAGTAGCCTATATTCAGCAGCTTACATTCAGCAGCTTACATTCAACAACTTACAGATTCCAAATACAACTCAGGTCCGATAACTTTTTAACCCTTACGTTATGCTTTTAGGTTTTAGAATTGCACTCTAGTTTGTATATTTAAGTTTAGAATTGATACCCACCCCTTGCTACATAAGTTTAATGTTCCCTAAATTCTGTTAAATCAAACTTGTTAGTGTAAAATTCTCACAACAAAGATTGCCACGGGTAGGGAAAAACTAAAATCCTCAAATATCAGTTTTGCCTTTTTTATTGAAGTTTATTTTAGAGTCTGGTTGATGGATAAACACAAATGGTTGATTATGCTGCATATCTTATTCTATATATTGATTGGGATAGAAATATTGTGTAATACTTGGTGCATTATTGAATGACAGAATGTATATACAGTGAAAGTCTCTAATCCCACTGTCATCTATAGCCTGATTGAACTCCTCCACTGCAAATTTATCAATATCATTTCCTCCAAGTTTTTCTTCTTGATATGAAACAACATTAAAATCCCATACAATGAGGTGAGTCAAGTGGGCTAAAGAATTTGACATTTCAGACATTTTATCCCACAAATATCTTTTCTCCTCTTTATTACATTTTGCATATACCACAATAACAGCAATAGTGCTTTTCAATGTTGGATGGAAAATATTAATTTTTAATTGTTGATCATTATCATAAATAACCTTCACTTCAGCATTAAATCTCCAAAAAAGCCAAATCTTTCCACTGACATTGCTAACAGACCCTTCAAATCCCCATTTGACTTTGAATTTATCAATTTTTTGAGCATTAACCCTAGGTTCTAGTAGAGCTAAAACAAGAAGTTTGAATTTTCTACACAACTATATGATCCTCCTACTAGCTGACTTCTTCGTTGCTCCTCGGATATTCCATACAATGAAACTTAACATTTGGACTGAGATGCGTGAAATTTATTGAGACCTTTCGAATAAGATCTAGTGTATCTTCTAAACATTGGATTTTCCTTCTTCTTATCTTGAAATTGAACTTTGAAGTCGCTATCAATAACATTTACCTTACTGAGAGAACTGACAGTCGGGTCTTTAAATTGCTCAATTTTCTTCTTTTCCTTATACTTGCTTATCTTCTGATCCAATATTTTGTAAAATAACTGAAGCTTTGCTCAATTATTCAATGAAAAATTAATGAAGTTTTGCTTTCGCATAGGAGTTGTAATTTGATATGAAGTTTTTCTTTCCTCAAACAGATAATGAAATTCCAAAGATGATAGGCCTGGATATTGAAACCCCAAGAATAGATTTGGATGATATTTATTAGCTGAGTAAGGTGCCAATTAATTTAGAATTGCTGAATGATACGAGTTTATCCCCTAGGCCTAAAATTCATAATGCAGATCAGTCGATTAAACCATATTGGAAACAAGTGTGGGCATCAGATAATGAGGAATCAGGTTGTCTTTGAATAGAAATCACCTAGAGTGAGCAATGCATAAAATGTGGTTGTTTTGCATTTCATGATGGTCCCCTCTCTCTCTCTGTAGTCTCTCTCTATATATGTATGCTCATATATAGCTTAAATGTCCCCTGTACCTCTTACTGTGCCCACAGTAATGCGTAAAATTTGGCTATTATCTGCTTATTAATGGAAAATTCTGTATTTTCTGTTATTGAGAGAGGACCACATTCCATTTTTTCTTAGATTCTTTAATTTTACTTCTTTGCGGATATTACCCCCCACAGGGGAACCATATATTTCTTTTTCATCTTATGGATGATTAGATACACTACTCAGTAGCATCAATTGAATCCTTGCTATTGTTTGTACATGGTTGCTAATTTATCATAAATCTGAATTTACATTATGAAGTAATCTCTACTAACTAAAAAGAGTCTAAAACATTTTAGACGGTTATAAGTCTAAATTACCCTCGCATTTTCTGAATTTCCGAGTGTATCCTCACAGCCTATTCCTCTGTTTCATTTAAACACCTGCCATCGCTTCTCGCTTCTTTCTCTATTCTCTCTTACCCATGAAAAGTATCTCTGGCTCTTCCATTCCCTGAATTCCCTTTTTGTTTTGCCTCTCACTTACGCACCCAAAGACTTTCGCTATATCTCTCTGATTACTGAATTGACACACCTAGCATTATGTCTAGACATTTTTCTTATGATTGCTTGGTGATTTCAGATTTAGAGCCTTTTGTTTTATTTTGTATCCGGTTTTTATGCTAATTATTTTTTCGATCGAGCAGGTTTGTTACAATTATTACTTGACTCCTTATGCTTTTTAAATATCGATGTGTAGATGGAACAACGTTTTCACTTTAATACTTCGTTTAGTTGCTAGAATTGTTCTTCAAAGAGACCATGTTGAGCTTCTTGTCATTAACAATCCTTTCATCACAACTGATTATATAGTAAACATATAGATCTCCTCATTCTAGATTTGTTCATTAGTCATTATATAAATTTGGATCTATTTTGATTTGAATTTTGTGTTTTTACAGACGTATATGTTTAAGTATAGTAGTGGTGCTCACGGACAGTAGAAACATCATGAGCTGATATGCATAATATTCTGACCTTAATAAATCAAGACAGAATAATACGAACTTTTATTTGGAAAAAAGCAAACATTTTTCCTTTCTTTCTTTCAACCTACAAACACATCACTATTTTAGGAATCAGGTGAAATTCATTTTATAACCTTAAACAATACAATTATTTCTTGTTTTTAGAGATTTTGATGGATTTTGGTTTGTATGATTGTTTAGGGTCCTTGAGGAGATCCCATGTATATTTAAAATTGTAATAAATGTGAATTGAAAGAATCCTACCATAAGTTCATATTTTGTTTGATATATTTCATACTTGTTCATTAGGCACCTGTTCTGACAAAAACACTTTTCTAGGTAATGTAAAATTCAGTTCTTACTATTCAGATTCCTTTATCTATCATATTACATGTTGTCATATACTTTTCTAGATATATTTCATACTTGATCATTAGGCACCTGTTATGACAAAAACACTTTTCTAGGTAATGTAAAATTCAGTTCTTACTATTCAGATTCCTTTATCTATCATATTACATGTTGTCATATACTATTCAGATTCCTTTATTTATAATATTTCTAGGTAATCTCTATATGGATCTTTTATTTAAGTTTTTAGATTTATTTTTCAAAAATTTATTATTTTTCACGAGAATTGAAGGGATGATTTCACAAGTCATCTTTGATGTAATTTGGGATGTATGCATAATTATAGTATTGAATAATGGATTTGTTAGCAGAATTATAGTATTGAATTTGGGATGCAAGCATTTTGACATTTATGTTCACAAGTTGATTCCTACTACATAGACATGAACCAATAACAAGAAGAAAGATCAAATAAAAAAAAGGTGGAGTAAAAACAAGATCCTTAGAAATATTATGCCTTTTTTCTTCTACATGCCTATTCTCATTCTCTCTCTTTCTTGAGCATCTGCAATAGTAGAGACACACTGGCCATTTTTCGTTGCCACTTTCTTCCCTGTAAACCACCAGTAGAAACAGACAAACATGAGTGTGCACACGATTAGATATAAAATAGAAAAATAAACAAATTAGGCTGAATACTACATAGATTAATTTGTATTGTCAATTTTATTTTAACTAGAATGCCTGACTGAAATTTTTTGATGCCTCAAAAAATATAGGTCCCAATTTTGATGTTGGTCAACTAGATGATCCTGAAGTGCTTACACTTTCTTTATATAGATAGACAATCTTATTATGCAAAATGAGTTTGCTTTTGAAATTTAATCTCACAATTTTCCTGTTAAAAGCACTACTAAGAAAATAAGGAATGAGACTTTTTATGTAGCACCTGTGTGGGTGCGTGGTGGGTGTGGCGATTTTCATAAAGTATGATTTTTTATAGAACATGTGAGCATGGGTTAAGTTGTCATTTTGGTGTTTCTGAATCTTTGATATGCTCATTATTGTAGATAGAGTTTGAAAGTGACACTGGAGTGTTATGCAGACCTTAGGGAGGGAGAGTTCTTTTATTTGATCTGTTTTGATATTGTTCCCCACATTCTTTATTGTAACTAACATAGTTACATTTTATTGTTTGCAGGCATACACATGGAATACCTGACATACATAGTATTCAAAGGCCTAAATCCATGTGTTTACACTTCGTGGCAAGAAACACAAGCATAAGTCAATGGATACCGAGGCGCCGTATTAACAAAATTTGAGTCCATTGAACTTGCTCAACAGGCGTACTCCGAGTACATAAGGGAGGATGTCACCGCACCAATACCCCCCACGACCGATATACCTAGATTTTATAAAGCGTATCCACCGCGTGGTGACTCCTGGTCTAGATTTAGAATGATTTGTTACATGTTCATGATATTTCATGTCATCGAAGTGTTGTGTTGTTATTTTTTTAGTTTATTTTTTATTCTATGTTCATTTTGTACTTGGCACCCACGAAGGGGTTGTTTGATGTTAAATTAAGTTTAAACAAGTTTTATGTGTACTGGATATTTGGAATATGAGAAATATAAATAAAATGTTGTCAAAATTTTTAGACTTGTTATCATGATATTTATTTTACTTTCATTATTTCATCATTTTGTAAAAATATAAAGATATTTGTAATAACTCTTACCAAATTTAACAAATTCAATTTTGTAACTGCTAATAGCAGTCACAAATTTGTCACTACTATCAATTTTATAGCTGCTAACAGCAGTCACAAATCTAATATTCGTGACTGCAATCAGCAGTTACAAATTGGGGTCACCAGTCATAACCCCGTAGGGGTTATAAAATTTGTGACTGCTATTAGGAGTTACAATTTTGCTTTTATCATCCCTAAATTATGACGGTAAATAGCAGCTATAAAGGTCAATTGTGACTGCTAACAACACTCATAAATCTTCCATTTTGGTGTAGTGTTGGTGACCTCTCGTTTGACCATATCTCCTACTTTGAATCTGCATGTTGCATTTTCTTATTTAATTAATATGACATTTTATGTTTATAGTCTCCCATTCTTGTTAGAGTTGTCTCTCTTCTTTTCTTAATATCATCTAAAGAGTATCTGAGACCTTAGTCATTTCCTTTTATTTTGAAATGAATTATTGCTTGTGTGAGAACCTCTATCCCAGTTGGAATTATAGTTTGAGTTCCATAAATGAGAGAGAAAGGAGTCTCCTTAGTGAGTCCCATCTTAATTTTTGTATAGACCATATGATACTTGGTATTTCCTCTTTCCATAGACCCATTGACTTTTTCAACCTCGCTTTAAACTGTGGAAGATAGTTATATTGGTGACTTCCACCTGACCATTTGCTTGAGGATGTTATGATGATGAGTAATGTTGGTTGATCTCATACTCGACGCAAAATTCTTTAAAGGTTGGGGTGTTAAACTATTTTTTATATTTGAGGTGACGACCCTTGACATCCCAAAATGATTAATGATTTTCTTACAAACGAATTTTTTTATTTTTCTCTCTGTAATGGTTTTTAAGGGCTCTAGTTATGTCCTTTTGGTGTAGTAGTTGACTCACACTAGACATAATTTGTTATAACCCTTACACCCCCATTGTGAAAAGCACCATGGACTCGTCAATGGATTTATCTTTTCAGTTTTTTGTTGAGGGAAACCTATGAACCTATAACATTCATCTAATCTTTGCATTGGGTATGTATCTTCCTTCCCCAATGTAGGATTGAAATACCCTTGATTTAGGACCGTGCATGCTGAGATTTTATGGCTCATTTGCGCACCGCAAACTCCCTCATGTATGTTTTTAGGACATATTCTTTTTTTTATGTGTGTGTGTGTGTGGGGGGGGGGGGGGGGGTCAAACACCTCTTAGGAGCCATGTTGTACACATTTTGTTAAAAGATAACTTGATTAAAGTAGTATTTACTAGGCATAGACTTCAACTATCGAGCCTTAAGCTTGTTTTTGGGCAACTAGTCATTGGTGGGGAAGTTTCTAATGAGGATAATGAAATATGAGATCTACTTTGGGATTTTGATGTTGGTTTGCATATAGTGCATTCTAGGCTAGTCTAAGGTCTCTATTAGAACTTTAGGATCCACTGGATTTGAGGAGGCTACTCTTCTTAAGTGATCTGCCTTGGAGTTTTCAAATTTGGCGACTCTCTTGAAGGTGAACTTGAGAAAACAATGGTAAGACATATATATATATATATATATATATATATATATATATATATATATATAGCCAATCATTATTTCCCCCTTGTCCCTATATACCTCAATCATCTGATTAATATCAATCTTAGAACTATTTAGAAACCCTAATTATCCTAAGTCCACATCATGTACCTATTTATATAGGTCTATAGTGTAATACCCCGTATTTTTATGACTTTTAAATTTGGGGATTTATTAAATTAAATTGAGATATAAATTTAATATTAATCCGGAAATTATATTAAATATTTACTAGCGTGATGAGAGTTAGTAATTATTGGGAATTTGTTGATTATTACTTAATGGATAAAATAATATATATGATCAAATTTATTAAATTATCATGAGTGTATAATTTGATAATTGTGAAAATTAAATCGGGACGCGCCCATGTCGTGTCGGGATTTAATTATTATTATTAAGAGTGAATAAATTATGAGTCACTCGTATGGTCATTTCGAGTGCGCCAATGTGTCCGAAAGGGTCGAGTTAGTCAAAATAATATACTCAAGGGTTTAGTTTGGGTCTCGGGGCGTTTTTAAGATTAATTGGCATCCTAGGAGGGTATTTTAGACATTTTACATTTTTGGGTAATTAAACCCACGAATTTTCTAAGGATAAATCAGCCTTTAGGAGTTGCCTTCTAGGGTTAACAAAACCAATATCAAAGAACGGCCATTGGAGAAGGGGTTGGAGAGCTTTCCAAGCAACTCAAGGCCAAGGACTCAACCATTTACACCGCCACCATCACCAAAACGGAGATCGCGCGATAAGGAACGCAACCATAACACTTTCGTCCACAAATCAGAAACTCAAATTCCAGGAAAGTATGAATCTTGCTTCTTTTTTAGTTAATTGTCACACCATGTTAGATTAGGATGATTGAACCTATGTTTCATGGAAGAACTCAAGGATTTAGAGGACCCAATCATATGTTGTAGGGAAAATAAATAAACTCTGGACATCCCAATTATATGTAGAGGATTACCCACGAAATTTGATTAATTTAGAAGTGATAAATCTGGGAAAAAGACACAGAATAATGGAAGTTTAGAGGAAAGTTAGGGTTCTTGATAATTAAAATAAAGTGCCCATTGATTCAATTTCGTTGTTAGATTTATACATATTTCACGTAGAAAATCTTGCATATATGTATATAGAACTTGTGGTAATGTTATTTGAGAATTTGGGAGTTGTTAATGACTTTTTTTAGAGAAACGGGAAGATGAAACCAGTAGATTTTAATGGCAGTTTCTGGGCAAGAACTGCTTGATCGATCGATCGACCAAGAACATCGATCGATCGACGATCGACCCCTCCTGGAAAACTGCATAATTCTTGTCCGTTGGTTTAATCTGGTTAAAATGCATAGGAACCCTTGATTGTTATTATTGGATTATAATGGGATATAGATAAGACCAGTAGGGCATATGTGGACCCCGTTGAGTGAAATTTAGGGTAGGATGAGATTTTGGGTTAACGAGGAATTATTCATATGTATAAGAAATCATGCGTACATTTGATAAAAAGATCAAGACTCGTAAGGGAGTTAGACCAGAAAGTAAGGGAGTGTATGCCTATTGAAATTATACTTAGAATACTTAGAGAAAGGAGAAGTGAGTATGAAGTGAATTATTAAAGAGAATAAAAATGACGAGTTCGTTATGCGAAATAATCGAGTAAAAAGTGTTAATAACTATTCATTATAATTATGGGTCGTGAGCACACCTAATTTAGAAATGTGGATATTTATATATATATGACTGTGTGATTGTGCATATATTATATATATGTATAAAAATCATGCTCGGGCTACTTGCTATCATGGGGTTTTCGCGCCGGGACAATCTTATCTCGATTGGGCCTTTATAGGGGATATTGACTCATACCCTAGAACATAGGATTCCTTGGTACAAGCTATCTGATTGATAGTCAGACGGTCCTAAGAGACGTGAGGGTATGTGCTGACCTCTTAGTGACTTGGAACTATGCTTCGCCTCCATTTGTATGTGTTTTATGTTAATACAGTTTGTGAGTGATTCCGAACTAGTATTTCCCTTGATATGTGTGATACGAGGACTTGATAGCAGAGTATGCCAGCACATTAGATTTTATGCGGGGTGCCGATAGTATATATATTATATGAGTGGCTAATATATATATATATATATATATATATATATATATATATATATATATATATATATATATATATATATATATATATATATATATTTATTTATTTATACTTAAGTATGGGAACTTTTTACTGTGCATAAAAGTAGTTAAGTAATGAGTAAATACTCCTACTTTATTATAAGTGTTTGAAAATTTTGTGACAACACTGGGCTATTTTTGATATAAAATAAGATATATATGAAAGCTTAAATTTCAGAAATTAATTATCTTAGCCATCGTAGTTAGCGGTATGAAACTTTATGGGAAGGTTAAGTTAAAATGAACTTTTGAGGTGAATAGTACGGTAGACGTGCACACTAGATGAGAGGTGAGAATTTCCCAAGAGAGTGACGCATACTAACATGGTTGTTACATTAGCCGGTAAGCATTTTAAATACTTACTAAACTAAAATTTTAAATTGTTTTACACTCGGGCTCTGACCCATTTCCTGTTATTTCCTTTCTCTTGTATATATATGTATATATTACAGGTGCCCAGCCACAGGGGCGTCATGTTTAGATTTCTTGGATCGGTTGCGCTGCAGCTTATGTGGGAGTTGCAGGTTACTGTTTAGACGACCTCATTGTTGACTCCACTCTTATTTTTAGTTCTTATTAGTTAGTGCATGTGTCGCCCATATTTCTCTATTCAGTTTGGATTTTTGTCAGAGATTTATGTTCCTTTATATTTTTAGTATTTGGTACCCTTTGGGCTTTAACTATTTCCAAGACGGTTTCATTTATAGTTTTAAATTAGTTTGGTTTATTTAGATTATTTAAATTCTTGTGTGCTATTATTCATTCTTAGTATTTATGAAATCTTAAACTTTTGGTTATTAAATAGGTTTTCATAATTGGACTTAATAAAATGGAAATAAGGTTCTAAATTGTTTTGACACTTAGCTTAATTATTTAGGGTGTTAAATTGGGAATTTGATTTGCGACTGTGATGCTAAGAATGAACCAACCGTCCACCTTAATTTTTAATTTAATAAAGGACTGATCACCCGATATTTAATTAGGCGGGGTGTCACAAGTGGTATAAGGGCAATAGGTTCTAGTGTCCTTTAGGATCTGTACGGCTTATTTTGCTTCCAGCTTAGCGTCCTTGATATAGAGCCCTATTTTTGGGACTGTTGTATTCTTGTATTTATGCTTACGTCTTCAGCTATTCGAGATTTGATAATAACTGTGGACTAATAAACTTCCTTCTCGTTTTAGATGCCTGGGAGACGCGCACCCCGAGACTGGAATGCCCAGGCCGAGCAGACAACAGCACCGACTCAGGGAATGATGAACGTAATTGAGGTAGCCACCATTGTAGCTCAAGCGGTGAATGCCGCATTAGCGGTAGTGCAACAGGTTCCATCCCAGATTCAGGCAATGGCGCCAGTACCAGCACAACTTCCATCCGCATGGGAGAGGGTTAGGGATGCATTTCAGAAGGCGCATCCCCCGGAGTTCTCGAGTAGTTCGGACATAGTATTCGCCAGCCAATGGAAGAAAGATATCCAGAGGCATCTACGCATGTATGAGTGCACTGACGTGCAAAGGCATCTTTTGGCTTCCTTCAAGCTAGTGGGGGCCGCTTTTCAGTGGTGGGAGTCCACCACCACTTTGGAGGAGAGGGATAACATCACGATTCAGTCGTTCTGGGCAAGGTTTGACTGCAAGTTCTTCCTATCCACCGTGCAGACTGAGATAAGGCGGAAGCTACTGAATCTGAAATAGGAGAATATGACTGTTGCCGAGCACGAGGAGGAGTTCATTATACTTCTCACTATAGTGCCAGATGAGGCACCCACAAAGGGGAAGAAAATACTGTTGTTTGTAGATTGATTGGCCTGGAGGATCCGTCAGCACCTCATAGGCAATCTATCATTGAGTACCTAAACTAATGTACTCAACGCTGCTTTGTTACACTATCAGGATCACCGCTTCCATCTGCAGGGGAGTCCAATGAGCAGGCCAGGACAGGGGGCAATAGTACTGGCGGGGCACCAGTAGCCCAGGGGAAGACCCGTCACAGTGAGCAGAGTTCTCATCAGGGGAACCCTACCAAGCGGTTCCGATCAGGTGACTCCAGATAGGGATTTGGGGGATTCAGGCAGGGCCAGTCTAATCAGCATGGCCAACAGGGCCAATACCGTCAGTAACAGGGACAGCAGCAGGGCCATCAGGGTCAACAGCGTTTCCAGCAGGGCCAGTGGCGGGGTGGTAACGGCCAATAGGGTCGTGGTCAGCAGGGGTAAAGGGGAGGTAACTTCAGGGGTAAATGTTTTTGATGTGGAAAGAATGTCCATAGGTTCCAGGATTGCCCAGGGGGATATAGGGCCCCACACCAGCAGGGTGCCCGTAATGAGCCGCAGAGGCCACTCTTTCCAGTGGTCCTCCCAGCGCCAGCTCAGACTCCAGCCTTACCCGCCATCCCAGCAGCTTCAGTTCAGCAGGGGAAATTGCAGTACGGACGTATATACAACGTCCACCAGGCAGCAATACCTCAGGCACCACCCGCGATTGAGGGTACGTTTCCTATCCATGGCACTATGGGTTGGGTTTTATTTGATACTGGGGTGTCGCATTGTTTTATAGTTACTCATTTTGCAAAGGCCTTAGGGTTATTAGACACAGCAGAGAGCACTGTAGCATGCGTAGACTTACCACTGGGGAATGAGTCTTTGATTTTCTTTATATGCCGGGGTGTGGGAGTAGAGATTTGTAGCTTGATTTTACCGGCTGACATGTTAGTCTTAGAGATGCATGAGCACGGTGTAATTATTGGCATGGATTGTCTCGTTGCGTACAGAGCCATGATAGATTATTTTGGTGGGAGTTTCATCTTTGCCATTCCGGGGCAAGAGATGTTTTTGGTGGCGATGTCATGCCCAGAGGGAGGCTCTTTCACCCATTTGTACTACATAGAGGAGGATACCTCTAAGGAGGTCGTGATTCCCTTAGATTTGATTCCAATCGTTCGTGAGTATTCTGATGTATTTCAGGAGATACCGGGCCTACCCCCTAGTCGAGAGATAGATTTTGTCAGAGACTTGATGCCGGGTACTCGACCGATAGCACGTGCACCGTACAGTATGGCTACAATGAAAATGAAGGAGTTACAGGATCAAATAGAGCAGCTGTTAGGTTAGGGATTGATTCGTAGGAGAACCTCACCTTGGGGCACTCTAGTGTTATTTTTTAAGAAGATAGATGGTTCACTGAGGTTATGCATGGATTACCGGGAGCTGAACAAGGTCACGATACAGAACAAATATCCGTTGCCTCAAATCGATGACTTGTTCGACCAACTGAGGGGAACAACCTTCTTTTCGAAGATAGATTTGAATCGGGATACCATGAGCTACGGATTAGGGAGAAGGATGTGTCGAAGACTGCTTTCTTGACAAGATATGGGTCCTATGAGTTCAGAGTCATGCCGTTTGGGTTGACAATGCTCCAGCCATATTCATGGACTTAATGAACCGAGTGTTCAAAGATTTCTTAGATCAGTTTGTAATCGTTTTCATAGATGACATCCTGATATATTCACACACTGAGGAGGAACATTCTGACCACTTGAGGTAGGTTCTTCAGACTCTACGAGAGCATCAACTATATGCTAAGTATGAGAAGTGCAGATTCTGGTTACGGGAGGTATAATTTTTGGGGAATGTTGTGTCGAAATTGGGAATATCGGTTGACCCGAGCAAAGTGTCGACGGTAAGGGAGTGGGGACATCCCACGACTCTGATGGAAGTGCTTAGTTTCTTGGGGTTAGCTGGATACTGTAGGAGATTCATCCGAGGCTTTTCAAAGATAGCGGGTCCGTTGAAGAATCTAACTCGTAAGGGAATTCCGCATGTTTGGGATGATGCTTGTCAATTGGATTTTGATGAGCTTAAAGACAAGTTGACTTCGGCCCTATTTCTTGCTTTGCCCAAGCCGGGAGGAGAGCATTTGGTGTACACTGATGCTTCTTTATGAGGACTAGGGGGAGTACTTCAGCAGGAGGAAAAGGCTATAGCTTTTGCCTCCCACAAGCTAAGTCCCCACAAAAGGAATTACCCCACCCACGACCTAGATCTAGTAACAGTCATTTTTGCATTGAGGATTTGGAGACATTACTTGTTGGGGGAGAAGTTTCGCTTGTTCACAGACCACAAGTCACTGCAGTACTTATTCACTCAGTGAGAGCTGAATATGCGTCAACGCAGATGTTTGGAGTTTGTGAAAGACTACCAGTTCCAAATATAGTACCATCCAGGAAAGGCTAACGTGGTTGATGATGCGTTAAGCCATAGACCGATGGGCGATATAGCGGACATCTGGATAGCAAAGTGGAAAGAGTTGGGTCACCAGGACACGGTAGCCCATTCCTTTGTATCTACCATGACACTCATACCAGAGATTATTACGAGTGTGATACGGGCACAATTAGTGGATTCATTTTTTCAGGAACAGATTGTACGGCTTTTAGCTGAAGGTGCTAGTCTTACTCAATAAGTTCGGATGGACATTTGAGGTTTAATGGGAGATTGGTGGTCCTAGAGGGAGAAGACTTACGTCATGCAGTGATAACACAGTCTCACGGGTGAAGATTTGTGATACATCCCGGAGGAGATAAGATGTACCAGGATATGAGGCGACAATACTGGTGGAGTGAGATGAAGAAGGACATTGCGGAGTTCGTGTCCAAGTGTTATACCTACCATATGGTAAAGGTAGACCACCAGAGACCGTCAGGGTTACTTCAGTCGTTAGAGATACCTACGTGAAAGTTGGAGAGTATTTCCATGGACTTCATTACTGGGCTGCCTACATCACAGCGGGGTCATGACTCCATATGGGTTATAGTGGATCGATTGACCAAGGTGGCTCATTTTCTGCCAGTACGGACAGACTATACCACGGGCCAGTATGCACAATTATTCATTGCCGAGATTATTAGGCTATATGGGGTACCCCTCGATATTGTGTCTGATATAGACAAGATTTTTGTGTCATGCTTCTGGGAGAGCTTTCAGGAGGCCATGGGTACAGAGTTGAGATTGAGTTCAACTTATCACCCACAGACGGATGGACAAAAAGAGCATACCAATTAGATGTTGGAGGATATGCTATGCATGTGTGTCCTTGATTTTGGAGGAGGATGGGAGTCGTATCTTCCACTGGTGGAGTTTGCTTATAATAACTCCTATCAGTTCACGATCGGCATGGCTCCATTTGAGGCATTGTATGGCAAGCCTTGTCGTTCTACCTCTTGTTGGTTAGAGGTGGGGGACAACAAGTTGCTTGGACCTGAGATGATTCAGGAAACTTCAGCTAGGATTGAGCTGATCAGGAGTCGCATTCAGGTAGCACATGACAGACAAAAGAGCTACGCTGATGCGAAGCGGTTCTTCCGAGAGTTTAGCGTTAGGGACCAAGTATTACTGCGGGTATCTCCTATGAGAGGAGTAATGAGGTTTGGAAAGAAGGGGATGTTGGCTCCAAGGTACGTGGGACCATTTCCCATTATGGAGAGGATTGGGCCGGTGGCGTACAGATTGGGGTTGCCAGAGCATTTGCACCGCATTCACGATGTGTTCCACATCTCGTCGTTGAGACGATATCTTCGGGATGACATGGCCCATACTCACATCGCGATAGAGGAGATTAATTTACAGCCCGATAACTCTTACGAGGAGAGACCAGTGGCTATCCTAGACCATAGTGAGAGGAAATTGAGGTCGTAGGTAGTCCCACTTGTACGGGTCCAATGGGAGCACCATAATGTGGAGGAATCCACTTGGGAGCGTGAGGCAGATATGTGCGAGAGATACCCAGATTTATTCTTACCAGGTATGCCTTATTTTCTGAATTTGGGGACGAAATTCCATTATTAGGGGGGAAGTATGCAATAACTCGTATTTTTATGACTTTTAAATTTGGGGATTTATTAAATTAAATTGAGATATAAATTTAATATTAATCCGAAAATTATATTAAATATTTACTAGCGTGGTGAGAGTTAGTAATTATTGGGAATTTGTTGATTATTACTTAATGGATAAAATAATATGTATGATCAAATTTATTAAATTATCATGAGTGTATAATTTGATAATTGTGAAAATTAAATCGGGACGCGCCAGTGTCGGGATTTAATTATTATTATTAAGAGTGAATAAATTATGAGTCACCCGTATGGTCATTTCGAGTGCGTCAATGTGTCCGGAAGGGTCGAGTTAGTCAAAATAATATACTCGGGAGTTTAGTTTGGGTTTCGGGGTGTTTTTAGGCCGAATTGGCATCCCGGGAGGGTATTTTAGACATTTTCCATTTTTGGGTAATTAAACCCACGAATTTCCTAAGGATAAATCAACCTTTAGGAGTTTCCTTCTAGGTTTAACAAACACAAAATCAAAGAACGACCATTAGAGAAGGGATTGGAGAGATTTCCAAGCAACTCAAGGCCAAGGAGTCAACCGTTTACACCGCCACCACCACCAAAGCGGAGATCGCGCGATAAGGAACGCAACCATACCACTTTCGTCCACAAATCAGAAACTCAAATTCTAGGCAAGTATCTATCTTGCTTCTGTTTTAGTTAATTGTTACACCGTGTTAGATTAGGATGATTGAACCTATTGATAGTGTGCGAGAAGTGTGCGCGTGTAAGTGCACAGTCATTGTTTTATGTCTCGCCGCGACTATACAAACAAACCTAAATTACAACTACACTTGCGAGGCAAGTATGACGGTAAGTCGTGTATCAAAAATCCACAGGGACGAGATGCTAGAATTTATAAGATTTAGTGCTCCGAAATAAAAGTGTAAAAGGTGAATTACATACTAAAAGAAAAGATGCATGAAAGGGAAATATTAATCTAGTCAAGGGTATTGAAGCTAGACTAACAAAGCGAGTAAAACTATGGGTTGCGTCGAATATCCCACACCTGAGTTAATTTGTATAAATGGGCACATGGATCAACGAGTTATTACAAATGCATCTCGTTTCGACAGTTAATTAAATCAAGGGTTGTCACGCCACTAAATCCTCATAAAAGCCTAATAAGATTTTGGGGTCAACAAATATCCCGGAAATTACACGCGAAAGGTCGTAAGCACGGGACATACATGATATGCCCCATCAAATCTCCTAGGCGTAATAACTAGGACAACGCACCCAAAATATACCCGTAAACACTATCACCAAGCAAAGCAACGCGTTAACCCGAGTGAGTTCCATTCAAACACAACCTAATTTAAATTACCTAGAAAGCATGTTAAAAACGCGATAAATAAAAAATGGTAAATAAACGCGGTAAAGTTACACTATAAGGCGATTAAATCAAAGCATGTAAACTAATTAACAAAGCATGTAAATTTAACTAGAAAGCAAGAATGAAGTAAATACAAACTATATTAAATGGTAGGGATGATGAATAGTGTAACTTACAACCCAATTCGATGTCAAACCAAGAAGAATCAAAGCCAAACTCTTTAAATCCCACAAACCCTAAGCTAAAAACTCTCTACAACTATTATAAACTCAGCCTCTCTGAATTAGAAACCAAAAATGGGTTTATATAGTAAGTGGGAAAGAAAATAACGGAAAAAGAAAAGAAAAGAAAATATCTCAAAATATCTGGCATGCGCGGTCGACCGCGTCGAGAGGACCGGTCGACCGGTCCTTCAACCATAAGCCCACTGTATCCTTCCCACGGCAAAATATGAAACTGCGGCCGATCGGTCCCAGGGACGCGGTCGACCGGTACTCTGTTTCTTGGAATCCTTTGGTCATCATATGGAAGAAAAGTTCAATAACGGAAACGGGTATATCATCTTCGTCCAAACTCCAAACGACGCATCGTTTGCGGCCACGCGATGCTAACTCAACGAAATACGTATCCGTGGAATTTCCATGAGCTGGATAAGAAATGTGAATTGACTAAAATGCCCTTGAAGTAGCGTTTAATGACGGAACTTCTTCGAAATGCAACGGATCCTCTCTTTTAGCGTTCCAATACCTACAAAAGCACAATTAACTCCTACAAAACATGTATATATCCAAATCCATGTTTGTCTGGTTAATCAGCATAAATATAGGCATTAAGGACCGTAAAAGCGCTAGAATGCATAAAGATAACGGGCGGAAATATGAAATATTTGATACGAATCACACCCCCTAACTTAAACATTGCTAGTCCCTAGTAATGAAACAAACAAAACCAGTCCACAGAAGGCGGTAAAAGACATATATATATATATGCATCGAAATATAAATACCAATTTCGTAGGGAACACGATTACATTTAGTATTTGCAATAAGCCGTTAAATCCCTAGGCCACCCTAGTGGATGAGTGTCGTCTCGTGAGGGTATTCTGAGATGGTACCCAAAAACATCACACAGTTTTTTCAAAATATGCCCAACCCAACATGCGACAAGCCCAACAATAGCGAACAATATTTCATACACATTATTACCACATTGAACGAATTCAAACAAAAGTCCAAATCATTAACATTATAGAATGCACCTCATAGAATTGAAACCTTAAAATGTGGGAGGGGTGCGAGTACATGCAAAGTATGATTTGGCAAAAACTTAAATAAACCGGATACTAAATTAATGAAAGCATATATTCAATCCTCACGGGCATTACACTCATCAAGTGAATTCACTCAAAACAGGGAGGTAACACACGGAATATGCGGGCTAAAGAGTAAATGTAAATGGAAACTAGGCCGCACACATGTCACAAATGAAGAACGCTATATATAAACTGAAAAAATGTAATCTCAATGAAAGATACCGCACCTTAAAAGAGGCGAAATGAATTTTCACAGATTATCAAAACTATTATGACTTTTAAATTACATCAACCTAAGATCACATAGTACTTTAATAGGGTTGTAATGTAGGTTAGGCTAGGGTACGAAATGTAGGAATGTATGTACGGATTCAAAGTGTTCGGAATAATGGAAAAATGCGGACAATATCAAAATTGGAAAAAAAGTTTCAAAATGGCATTAGATATAACATCGTGGAGAGTAATAAAAGCTTATTGAATTATATACAACATATAAAACTTTCTCTTTCTTTTTATTTTCTTCCTTTTCTCACTTTTTATTTTGTTTTCTTTTGCTTTTTGCTTTCTCTTTTTCATTACTTTTTTCACTACTCTTTTCTTTACTTTTCACACTCTCATATGCATAAATTGCAACCGACATCACAACAATGACATTCAATCCCAAGCAACATTCCAAACAAATGTATGGAAAGTGTATGTATGGTTTAAAACTCCAATGTAGAGTTGGTTATGGGATTATGGTTATGAAACGAAAGGCTATATTTAGGCTCAAGGGGTTAACGAGGGCAAACATATAAGGGTGAGGTCAAGGCTAATATGGGTGATATAACAAAGAGGGCCTATGATCATTTCCAAAAGTTTACGCAATTCTTGAGTCAAAACAATATATGAAAATCATGATCAAGTAATACATTTCAAGTATGAACTCAGTTAATGAACGATCAAATGAAAGAATAGAGAGATTACCAACGAATTCAACGTTTTCAATGAGAAAAGAATAGTGTATACACTCACAAACGACGAAAGGTACAAATCTTACTCGGTGTAAGTATATACAATGCAACAAAAGATTATCGAGTTATAAAAATCTTAAACCAAATCAATGGAACGATAAAAGTGCATGTGCTCATAGGATTAAAGTTTAATTCATGAAGTTATTCACAATATCAATAATAGAGACTAAAGTCTAATAACTTTTAAAATCAAGAACTTGCATCATTGGGTTGTCTATTGGATCGGGCAATTATTGAAATTTATCATCGAAAACAAAGGCAAAATGCCCAAAAAGGGGAAAAAGAAAGAAAATCTTTTTGAAATTTTTGAATTTCTCTAAAAAAAAGCATACTAAGTAACTAATATGTGAGCAAAAACATGGACTAAATAAAGAAATGGATAGAATATCCCACACCCCCTAATTTAAAACTTGACATTGTCCTCAATGTACATTACTCCCAAAGATTTTGAAATTGGAATGGGAGGTGGCGCATACGAAGGCAAAGATGCGATCATGGAAGGTGACTCGAGCAAGTACTCCTCATCGGCAAAAAGGTTTAAAATATTAAAGTTTGAAATCGAATCATCAGGTATTTGTGACAGTGTGACAATAGAGGATGAAAATTTTGATGAAAGAAATTCAAACTCATCAGATGAATCATCATCACATGAAGATTGAGTTTCGAATGAAATAATATCATTTTCAATGAAATGTTCTTCTTTGGGGGTCAAAGAAGAAATCATTTCATTGCAAATAGATGTTACGTCATTTTCATCCTCACTTTAAATATCTATTATGCAATGGGCAAAGTCTAGAATGGTTTGTTCCAAAGTAGGTAAAAATACCTCATTTGGTTCAAAACATTCCTCGACCTCGAAAGTCTTGGAAGCAATATCGTCGTCAGACTCAAAAAGTAAATCCAAGTCATGCTCCCATGAACGATTTTCTTCCCGATAACGATTTTCAAGTTTCTCATTCTCATACATACGCAAACCCTCACCAAATGTCATAGGTCGAGGAACGGATGCATGAAAATGAGAACTTTGAAAATTACCATCGGACTTAAATGAAAACTCATTATTATAGGAATTTTGAAAACTATTCGAATTTGTTTCAAAATTCCTATTATAAGGAGGTAAAGGCCCAAAATCATTGTCATCATCATCATCAAAATTCCAATAACCCAAGTTTTGATTTTCATTATACTCGCCCAAAGTCATAGTTGAATTTGAAATTCTTTGGGATTATAAGTATTCACCGAAAGTCATAGGTTTGCAAGAATTTTGAGAATTATAACAATGATTATCGAAAGAATTGTAATAAGACATGCTTACCCCAAAAATGGCTCGAAGTGGGGGATTCCACAAAGTAGGTGCGCGCGGAAAAAATTCGAGCGTTTCTAAGTGCTCAAATGTGGAAGTCCTGCAAAAAGGTTAGCAAATAATACAAATAGAAAGAAAATACTATGAAATAATAAATCAAATAAAGTCTATAATAAACTCATCCCCGACAACGACGCCATTTTGATAGCGTGCGAGAAGTGTGCGCGTGTAAGTGCACAGTCGTTGTTTTCTGTCTCGCCGCGACTATACAAACAAACCTAAATTACAACTACACTTGCAAGGCAAGTATGGTGTTAAATCGAGTATCGAAAATCCACAGGGACGAGATGCAAGAATTTATAAGATTTAGTGCTCCGAAATAAAAGTGTAAAAGGTGAATTACAAACTAAAAGAAAAGATGCATGAAAGGGAAATGTTAATCTAGGCAAGAGTATTGAAACTAGACTAACAAAGCGAGTAAAACTATAGGTTGCATTGAATATCTCTCACCCGAGTTAATTTGTATAAAATGGCTACATGGGTCGAGGAGTTATTACAAATGCGTCTCGTTTCGACGGTTAACTAAATCAAGGGTTGTCACGCCCCAAAATCATCATAAAAGCCTAATAAGATTTTGGTGTCAACAAATATCTCGAAAATTACGCACGAAAGGTCGTAAGCACGGGACTTACATGATATTCCCCGTCAAATCTCCTAGGCATAATCACTAGGACAACGCACCCGAAATATACTCGTAAACACTATCACCAAGCAAAGCACCGCGTTAACCCGAGTGAGTTCCATTTAAACACAGCCTAATTTAAATTACCTAGAAAGTATGTTAAAAACGAAGTAAATAGAAAGCGGTAAATAAACGCGGTAAAGTTACACTATAAAGTGATTAAATCAAAGCATGTAAACTAATTAACAAAGCATGTAAATTTAACTAGAAATCATGAATGAAGTAAATACAAACTATATTAAATGGTAGGGAATATGAATAGTGTAACTTACAACCAAATTGGGTGTCAAACCAAGAAGAATCAAAGCCAAACTCTTCAAATCCCACAAACCCTAAGCTAAAAACTCTACAACTATTCTAAACTCAGCCTCTCTGAATTAGAAACCAAAAATGGGTTTATATAGTAAGTGGAAAAGAAAATAAAGGAAAAAGAAAAGAAAAGAAAATATCTCAAAATATCTGGCATGCGCGGTCGACCGCGTCCAGATGACCGGTCGATCGGTCCTTCAAGCATAAGCTCACTATCTCCTTCCCACGACAAAATATGAAACCGCGGTCGACCGGTACCAGGGACGCGGTCGACCGGTACTCTGTTTCTTGGAATCCTTTGGTCATCACATGGAAGAAAAGTTCAATAACGAAAACGGGCATATCATCTTCGTCCGAACTCAAAACGACACACCGTTTGCGTTCACGCGATGCTAACTCAACGAACTACCCATCTGTGGAATTTCCATGAGATTGATAAAAATATGAATTGACTAAAATGCCCTTGAAGTAGCGACCGACGATGGAACTTCTCCGAAATGCAACGGATCACTTTTAGCATTTCAATACCTACAATAGCATAATTAACCCCTGCAAAACATGTATATATCCAAATTCAAGTTTTTCTGGTTAATGAGCATAAATATAGGCATTAAGGACCGTAAAAGCGCTCGAATGCATAAAGATAACGGGCAAAAATATGCAATATTTGATACGAATAACCTATGTTTCATGGAAGAACTTAAGGATTTAGAGGACCCAATCACATGTTGTAGGGAAAATAAATAAACTCTGGACATCTGAATTATATGTAGAGGATTACCCACAAAATTTGATTAATTTAGAAGTGATAAATCTGGGAAAAAGACACAGAATAATGAAAGTTTAGAGGAAAGTTGGGGTTCTTGATAATTAAAATAAATTGCCCATTAATTCAATTTCATTGTTAGATTTATACATATTTCACGTAGAAAATCTTGCATATATGTATATAGAACTTGTGGTAATATTATTTAAGAATTTGGGAGTTGTTAATGACGTTTTTAGAGAAATTGTAGGATGAAACCCGTAGGTTTTAATGGAAGTTTCTGGGCAAGAACTGCTTGATCGATCGATCGACCAAGAACATCGATCGATCGACGATCGATCTATCGACCCCCTTTTCTCGATCGATCGACCCCTCCTGGAAAATTACATAATTCTCGTCCGTTGGTTTAATCCGGTTAAAATGCATAGGAACCCTTGATTGTTATTGTTGGAGTATAATGGGATATAGAGAAGACCAATAGGGCATAGGTGGACCCCGTTGAGTGAAATTTAGTGTAGGACGATATTTTGGGTTAACGAGGAATTATTCATGTGTATAAGAAATCATGCGTACATTTAATAACAAGATTGAGACTCGTAAAGGAGTTAGACCAGAAAGTAAGGGAGTGTATGCCTACTGAAATTTTACATAGAATACTTCAAGAGAAGATAAGTGAGTATGAAGTGAATTATAAAAGAGAATAAAAATAACGAGTCCGTTATGTGAAATAATCGAGTAAAATGTATTAATAATGGATAATTATAATCATGGGTCGTGAGCGCACCTAATTTAAAAATGTGGATATTTATATATATATGACTGTGTGATTGTGCATATATTATATATCTGTATAAAAATCATACTCGGGCTACTTGCTATCATGGGGGTTTCCGCGCCGGGACGATCTTATCTCGATTGGGCCTTTATGGGGGATATTGACTCGTACCCTAGAACATAGCATTCCTTAGTACAAGCTATCTGATTGATAGTCAGACGGTCCTAAGAGACGTGAGGGTATGTGCTGACCTCTTAGTGACTTGGAAGTATGCTTCGCCTCCATTTGTATGCGTTTTATGTTAATACAGTTCAAGAGTGATTCCGAACTAGTATTTCCCTTAATATGTGTGATACGGGGACTTGATAGCAGAGTATGCCAGCACCATAGGTTTTATGAGGGGTACCGATAGTATATATATTATACGAGTGACTAATATATATATTTATACTTAAGTATGGGAACTTTCTACTGTGCATAAAAGTAGTTAAGTAATGAGTAAATACTCCGACTTTATTATAAGTGTTTGAAAATGTTGTGACAACACTGGGCTATTTTTGATATAAAATAAGATATATATGAGAGCTTAAATTTCAGAAATTAATTATCTTAGCCATCGTAGTTAGCGGTATGAAACTTTATGGGAAGGTTAAGTTAAAATGAACTTTTGAGGTTAATAGTACGGTAGACGTGCACACTAGATGAGAGGTGAGAATTTCCCAAGAGAGTGACGCATACTAACATGGTTGTTACATTAGCCGGTAAGCATTTTAAATACTTACTAAACTAAAATTTTAAATTGTTTTACACTCGGGCTCTGACCCATTTCCTGTTATTTCCTTTCTCTTGTATATATATGTATATATTACAGGTGCCCAGCCACAGGGGCGTCATGTTTAGATTTCTTGGATCGGTTGCGCTGCAGCTTATGTGGGAGTTGCAGGCTACTGCTTAGACGACCTCATTGTTGACTCCACTCTTATTTTTAGTTCTTATTAGTTAGGTCATATGTCGCCCGTTTCTCTATTCAGTTTGAATTTTTGTCAGAGATTTATGTTCCTTTATATTTTCAGTATTTGGCACCCTTTGGGTTTTAACTATTGCTAGGATGGATTAATTTATAGTTTTAAACTGGTTTGGTTTATTTAGATGATTTAAATTCCTGTGTGCTATTATTCATCCTTAGTATTTTTAAAATCTTAAACTGTTGGTTATTAAATAGGTTTTCATAATTGGACTTAATAAAATGGAAATAAGGTTCTAAATTGTTTTGACACGTAGCTTAATTATTTAGGGTGTTAAATTGGGAATTTGATTTGCGACAGTGATGCTAAGAATGAACCAACCGTCCACCTTGATTTTTAATTTAATAAAGGAATGATCACCGGGTATTTAATTAGACGGGGTGTCACACATAAAACGAGTTTAAGTAGCATGAGACAATCTCAAGGGTTTGAGAAGAAGAGGAAAAACACTATTTAGTTTTTTGTGAAGGGGTGAGGAGAGAGAAAATGATTTCTTTTTCATATTTCATCCTTTAAGTGACCACACACATGGCTTGCTTTGGGTGGATATTATGCTACAAGATCTTGAAACACCCTAAATAGTTGACTTACTTGAGTCTACACTATTTAAATATTTGAACTAGTTGGATATTTTTGTCAAAATGCATTTTGGCTGGGTTCACTCTATTTGGTACATCATGTAATGATACTATACCATCCAAGACTCCTTAAGACCCAATGCTCACTCAACGATCATATACGAGTAAAGTGCTCAAAGGTAAAAGGTATAGCCCGAGTGTGGATGCATATTTGCACATTGATACATTTTAGGCACTCATGCATTTCATGTTGATAGTATTGATAAGTGTCTAAAACATTTTTCATTAAAATTGAAATTGGAAAATTGGATCAATTTCTTATTAAAGATGAATTTCTTATTTTTAAACTGCTTTTGGGATTGCTATGAAATTTAAATCTAATTTTTAAACAATGTTTTTTTAATAAAAAATTCATTTATTTGAGCGTTTTTTCTAAAGAAACACACTTGTGTTTTTATACACTCGCGTTGAATTAGTGATTTTTCATCCATTGATAAATATATAATCTCTTGGTGTGTATTGCTTTTATGGCCTTGATCCAAGTGAATAGTTGACCCTCTAATAGGAAGATACAATCTAGCCTTGTGTTATTGCCAACTATTAAATAATAACAATCTCTTTCGTTAATGATCTTTATTGATGACTATTGACCGAATTGATTTCTTTTGGATATAAGTACAACCTTAGATTTATAGATAATCAACCATACTTAGGGAGTATTATTTAACCCTTGGTTGTAATAGCTTACCTTGTATGCACTATTAGTGGTCGTTGAATTCGTCAGATTGAATAAGGCTTGTGATTAGAACTACAAAAAATGTACATGTTAGTTAGGATCACTGGTTCTTCAGCAAGTTATATACCTATTAGCTATGCATATTGTCTTATTACCTTAGGTTCAAAGCTATGCCTTTAGACCTTAGGTAACTGTAGTATCAGCTGTGACAAAACCATATTTAGCTTTTAAGCCTTAATCATTTTAACCCTCTGCTGTGTAAGTTTTCATCTCTTGGGTGATATAACCATATGATTTAACTTTTGTCTATTATAACCATTTAATGTTTTTCCTTGTTATATTCATTAGAGCATGAGATTCTGTTTAGTATTCACTATTTATTTAGTCATCTTTGTTAGATTCTATACCCGCTATATATGACCATTTGAGTGTTTATTACAAAACCCAATACCAACTGTTTTTAGAAATATTAGTTTAAGGTATTAGTAATCAGCTTATTTACTATGCACCTTTTTAAACCCTTGGATCATTTAAAACTCATCTAGACCTTCCATTTTCGTTATTGTTTCTAGACTCTTCCATCCCTTACTATATTAAATCGCTTTATAGAGTTTATTAGGGCTAGTTGGTTTAGTCTACCATTTTTCCAAGAGTGAGAGACAGGTATGACCAAATTATTTTAGAGAGAGTATAGATAACTAGAGAGCGATATTCTTAGAGAGAAATAGAGAGAGAGAGGGATAATGTTATTTTAATTCACACATTGTGTTGGTTTCATTATACTCTTGTTATTTAGTTTTTGTCTTAACTCAATGATCTTACACAACACATACTCATATGAAAAGTTTGATTTTTGGTGTTGTAGTAGAGAGTTTTGTGATTTAATGTTCAAATATATTTTTTCAACAACTAATCTCTTTTAGTTATTAGATCGAAAATTTTATTGCATATTTTTTATGATCTAAATGTTTTAATTTTTGTGTTATATGTTATATATTGTTAAAATCAACTTTCTCTCTGAATCTTGAATATTTATTGAATATGTTTTATAGATATGTTTTCTCTTATGATTGTGAAATAGTTTTCAACACTTATCTTATTAAATTTGAATGTGTATATATATATATATATATATATATATATATATATATATATATATATAGAGAGAGAGAGAGAGAGAGAGAGAGAGAATACATGTTATAGTGAATATTTTCTGTCTCCATGGCTGGTGTTATATGTATTACTTAGAAAGAATGTTTTTAGGATTATAATGATGATATTATTTGAATTCTTTCTTTAATATTGCACGTTGTCGATTTATATTTATTATGATAATTTCTATAATATTATTAGGAGAATATTTTGTTTAGACATATGAATGTTTTCTTTTTCTTTTATGATATTTGTTGGATATTTTTTATGAAAATAAAAATATTGAAATTGATTTTTTCAGATGTATGCTATAATGATTATATATATTAAAATCTATGTAAATAAATATTAGGAATTAATATTTGAAAACTGTTCTGTAAGTTTTTTCAGAAAACTTAGTTTGTTGATATTTGCACCCTTGTCTTGTAAATATATTTTATTTTGAAATTATTTATGTTGAAGTGAGTTATGGCATGTTGTGCATTTTAGAATATTTCACTACACTATATATGTTACATTAACGATAGAATCTTTGGTAGTTGGAATGGATTCTCTAGTCAACGTATTGGAATTATAAGAGTCAGAAAAATATGCAATTGAAGGTTTTGTCTAAGAGTGGACTTTCGATTTAGGTAAAATTATTATTTTTGTTCTTCGTTCGTCTTATTGTAATTGTATATTCTGTTTTGATTATAGTGGATGTTTTATTTTACTCCATAGTGGGAGTCATGGATGTTATTCCACCGGCTTTGGAATTTTACCGCGTTACATTAAAAAAAGGACGCATGTGATTCTTCGTTGCCTCATATCCTTCTATGTGTGATATATGATTTATTTGATTGATTAATTCATCATATAGGATATATTGAACTAAATATAATATAAATCATGTTGTTTTTATTGACTATAGAATAAATCATATTTAATTGATTTTAATTTTTTGCTTATATTAAAATCTGATTAAGTCAGATAATAAAGTTTTTCATGATTTAATTATATATATGTAATAAGAAAAACTCACAAGAAATCAGAGTATGCTTTATGGGCGTATTTATTTCATATCGAAGGCCTTCTACACATCTAAGGAAGGATTTGGAGAAATATTATCGACCTCTTCATCAAACCATTATCCTATAGTGGATCACCTATAAGATTCGCAATGGCACCATGATCCAAATCCTAGATCCATTATTTAAATCTTGTTTTGTTTTCTTACTTTCTGAAACGTGATCAATCAAAGTTCTTAGGGCATAAAAGTTTTTTATGTCAATCCCCATCAATTGGTATCAAAATCCTAATTATATATTTATCATAATTCGAAAAGGTTTATGTTGTCCACCGTTGAAACCCTAAGTTTCATGTTAAAAAATATGTGCATGGATGCCTATATTTCATATTAACATGGTTTTATTGGGTTTTTTACTCAATCCAATCATGGTCATATAATGTTATTTTATGTGAATAGATCCTACGGTGGTTTGTTTGTAGTTATATTTCTTTATAGATTCGATCATGTTGTAATAATTAGGTTTAATTTTAATTATTGCATTAATCGATGTATTTAGAGGAGTTTGTGAGTGGAAGTAAATGTTTTTAATCCTATTATGTAACGAGATTTGATCGTAAAGGAAATCCATGGAGTTTTGTCGCATTTTGATAAAGTTGAAGGTACTTTAATGAAAGTTTCAAAGGTTGTATAAGAAATATACGAAGAAATAAGAGAAAATAAGATAAAAAAAATTAAAAGAAGTACAAATCACTGTAACGGCTTGCCCCTGGGCACATTGGCAGATCCCCAAGGCTACTATAGTGGTGCTTCCTTGCGCGCAGTGGGTTTCTTCATAAGTTTTGTAGTTTTAGAATTGGTTACTTCTAGAGGTCTACTTCGTGATGTATTCTTCTTCAAAAGTCTTTTCACGCAAAAGAAATCTTCTCAAGGAAGAATTCCTCGCCATGATGGAAGGGGACTTTGTATCCTATTTGATATATAATTGCTTATGATTGTGATTTATTATATCCTTGTCATATCATATTTAATTGTCGTATAATTTTATGAGTTGATTATTTATTTAATTTGGAACCATATTTGGACAACATGGATTTATTTATTTGATCGACCTAGATCATAATTTTCTGAATTTTTTATTTATTATTTTTTAAAATTTAATTTAATTTGGTAATTAATTCAATATAAATTAAATAATGGTATCCAAATTTTATTTTAATTTTTAAAAAATTAAAATAATGAGGCCATGTTATTTAATTTGTAAAGTAATTGGAAAATTAATGGTGATTTAATTCAAGTGCTTAGAATCAAATAAATATTTTTCAAAAATATCCTAAAGTTCAAAATATTAAGTGGGAGATGAGTTTCAACATAAACTCTACAGTCTCCATTGGTGTTTTAACAATGTGATGTGATTAATTCCTCGCATAAACTTTGTCTTTCCTCCCCAACGGAGGGAATTAATCTTGGTATCTGGTAATCTTAAAACTCCTAACTCATAATTCTTTGAAGTTGAACGTAAGTGACTTTGATCACCCCAACGAGGAAGTTATACGCTCGTGGATTCAATTTCAAGGAATGAGCCAATGGTATAAACTTAAACACAATTAATTATATCCTACCCGATGGAGTCACTGTCATTAATTATGGGACCAAAATATGCCAGATATTCGATTATGTTGGATAGAGGCTTCCTGGACTGTTCGGATAATATAATTAAAAAACGAAAAGGTAGTCTAGTTCAAGGCGAGTGAGGTGATTCCAACTCCCAAAGAGGAATCTCACTTCACATGGGAACTAAGATGCTCGATGAGGTTAATTATAATTGGTGGTAGATGAATGCCAAATTTAAATTATTTAAAAGTTAATTCTTACATATTTGTTTGATTTTTTTCAATGATGATTGTAATTTTTAAAAATGGACTCAACTTTTCACCCATTATTTTAGTCTTAAAAGTAAAAAGGTTTAATTGGAATAAATTTCACGATCTGAATAATGTAATTAAGACACTGTTCTAACTACAAAGAATAATAAACTTATTTAACCACAATTTCCATTAGTATTTTAAAATTGTGATGTAATTAGTTCCTCATTTTATCTACAAATTTCCTCACCAATAGAGGGAATTCATCATGGTATCACTGTATTTTAAAATTAATTGTAGTTATCTAAATTAAGTGTAAGTATGTGTGGTCCCTCAACAAGAAGTTCTATGTGAACATATTTTATTTTAAAGAATGATTTGATGGGAATCGGTAAACACTAATGTTGGTTGATGAAGCTCAAATATGAATCATGTTCTTAAGACGATTATCATCTTGCGTGAACAAACGATTCTTTGGATTAAAAGTAAATGGAGAAAATCGGATCCATTTTGTTAGGGCCATAAAATGAACCAAGATACTCGAGTTCGATTCATATTCGTTCGGACAAAATCTCATTCAAGATCAGCTCGTAAAGTAAACAAACCAAGAATTAATAAAGTTTTATGCTCATTACTGTAAGGGAAAATAGTTTATTTTAGGATTTTTATTTATTTTATTTGCACCATGACACATTTGGCGTATCCCATTACAAATCGACACGTGCCGACACGAGGAACCAAATCTTCAATATCTTTAAAGTTCATGACTTGTCTACATTATTAAGGTATATATCTTTTTGGAGTTCGAATTTATTTACATTTATATTTAGGAGATGTGCTTTTATAAAAAAATTGAGGCAAATTCTTTTAATTAAAAATTGATTTTTATTTAACCTCGTTCAAACGAGATGACAATCTCTTACGAATGAAATGGAAATTTCGTTAGAAAGCTCGTTTGATCTTTTCATCGAATGGACATCTAATGAGGGTGTTTTGTTTGAAGCTCGTTAGAAGCTGGTTCTAACGAGATTGAAGTCTCATTCGAACGAACTGTGTTTTCGTTCTAATGAAATGACATTCTCATTCAAACGGACTATATGTTAGATTTTGGTAGAGACAAAAAGATAATGTTAGTAAATTAATTAATGTGCCTGGTGTTAAAAGAAAAGTTATTTTCAATATCAAAAATGGTTTTGGACCGGTATTTGATTATTATAGTAAAATTATTTCTAACAAAATTGGGAAATCTTTTATCTATCCTAGTACATTGGAAAATAAATTATAAATTATAAGGTATTTTCACCAATACTTCTAAATACTAACATGAATAATATTAACGGACTTTCATTACAGAGAAAGTTCCTTCTTAGTTGAACCTAACAGAATTTTGGCAATTATGGTTAGATCCTTTTAATTTAGAAAGGATTTCAAAGACAGGTATGAATTTTGAGTTCATTAAAAATGGATGCACTTTGAGTCTATGAATATTTTTTAGAAGGTAAAACAACCAAGAGACTCTTCACGCCTAAAAACTTAAAAATAAAAAATGTGAAGGGTATTGGTTCATTTCACTTTATGTGGTCCTATGATTATTCCGTCAAGAGATGGTTATGTGTAATTAATCAATATTATTGATGATTTCTCAAGGTATGGATATTATTACCAATGCACCAAAATCCCCAAGCCTTCGATTAACTCAAAATGTATAAGTATAAGGGGGAACATGGGTGAGGTAAGATAATATATACCCTACGATTCGATCTTGGGAGTGTGTACCTCTTGGGAGAGTTTAGAAATTATTTATCAAAGGTGAGGTCTATATCCCAGTTGTTTGCATTGGGTGCTCCACTGTGGAATAATGTAATGAAATAAAGAATTGGACTCTCTTAGATATGATAAGGCCCATGCTTAGTTATTCAGGACTGGAACATACTTATTGGGATTTTACATTGGAGACAGCTGCATACATTCTAAATTTAATCCCATATAAATCGATCTTTTCAACCCCCATGGAGTTGTGGAATAGGTGCAAGCTCATTCTAAGACATCTTCCGATCTGGAAGCGTCGGACACTTATGTTGTAAAAGGAGTCAAGGTAGTTGGAATCAAGTACATACGCATTGTAATAATCCATATTTTAATTGGTATTATTCAAATCAAAATATTTATTACTAATTTGAGCATTAATTATTAACTTCGAATAATTATTACTTGTGTGAGATCGTAATAATATGAGCATAATTTATGTGACATTTAAATTTTCATGCTATGTGACATTTATACAAGATGTTATAAATTAATTAATCGATGGAATTAAGTGTCTCCGTTTAACTCGTACACATATTTAAGTCGTGTGTTTTATTTTGACATCATATGGTATTGGCATTGGACTGGAATCGAGGATTTAAAATGGTTCAGAGATCTTTTTGTAGTGTATTAAATTGGTCCCCATGGGTATGTATAACTTTGGGTTAAGTTTTCGATCAACCTGGGTAGCATTTTGGGCCCATATGGGTGTTCCAAAAATTAGACATGTTATAGACTTGCGGGATTATGGGTATTTAAGTAGCTTTAACCCTGATTAGTTATTTCACTTTAACCTTAAAACATAAACCCTAGTAGCTGAAAGGTTTTGGGAGATCAAAGGAAGAATTTTGGGAAGAACTAAAAGACACCAAGAGGAAAAATCAAGATAGAACGTTCAACCTCTATTATCAAGCATAAAATATATTGCTTTATCACAGTTTAATATGAAATTTGTTTATTTATTTGTTGTCATATTAAATCAATTTGGGTTAAAACACATGCTAGATTTGGATATAATACATATGTAGGTTGCACGTTGGGTATTGTAAGGATATTTTGATGAAAAATAAAAATTTAAAGCATTAACGGGTTGTACCTTAGTCATTATGATGAATGTATGATTAGAACTATAAATCTGATTGGGATTGATGGATCATGTATTTAAAAATAGGCTTTATTGATTTAAAAAAACCTTATATTGATTAAAATCCAAAATCATAATGAACCCTAGTTACATTCATGTTAAAATTAATTATTTAAACCCTATTTTGATGTTTTAATCTAGATAATGATAATGGATGATTAGAATTGTGTTTAAAATAAATTAGAGATGACGTTTAATGTGTTTTAGGACTGACATAGGGTTAAAATAATATTCAAAGATGATATGGGATGAAAAGGTCGAGTTGGGTAGGTTTTGGGTGATTTTTGGTGTTGCAATCCAGACTTTAGTTCGGTTGGGCTGCGAACTGGGACCATACACACGACTATAAAAACAACCCTATTTCACATGGATTTGGGCAGAAAATTTGGGACTTAGTCTCGTGCGGACGACTACATAATAGCCTCGCGTGCATGAATTTCAACACAATGCTGAGATTTTGTATTTTTGTTTTGGACCTTAGTTTTCCATAAGATTTCTACTGGAAGTTTTGAGTAGGATATATGGGGATCCAATATTACTTAGTTATTATAAGGATTAAGGTTATGAGATTTAGGTCTAATTTTAAGGACGTGTGAATTTGTTAGGTACGTTTAGGGAAGTAAAACGTATAATATATATATATATATATATATATATATATATATAAGCTCTACCAACATACCTCATAGCAATATACCTATGAACATACGCATTTTTTAAAATAGTAAAAAAATAATTTTGAGATGATATTTTTTATCTGAGTTCGTGATATTTCAGCGTGCCTCTGTAAAAAAATCAACTGAAAATAATGTCTTTTATTATTTATAAAAAATAGGTAAAAAAACTGACATTTTTTACCCTTTAAAACTATCAGTTTTTTACCTATTTTTTAAAAATGACAAAACACATTATTTTGAGCTAAATATTTTTAGAGTGGCACACTAAAATATCATGAACCCATATAAAAAAATATCAACTCAAAATTATTTTTTTTACTATTTAAAAAAATATGTATGTTTAATGAGGAATGTTGGAGAGCTGGACTATATATATATATATATATTCTTTGTGCGCTATTTGTGGACACACCACATGTAGGTGTTTGGCTCGTGGGCAATCTATCAGTGGGGGTTGTGGATTTAAATGGATTATGGGATCAGGTACCGTGCCTCTGACTGATGTAACATGCGATGTGGAGGTCGATATATTGATCTCGCATTCGGTTGGTCATGATATCATGATGTGGAAATGCGGATGACTTGATCTATCTGATGGTTTGGTATGCGACTAGACAATGGTGCGACTACTTAGAGATCCCCCCTATTCTTTTATGTGTGCATGTTCTAAATTCGTTAGGCACATGACCCCTACGGAATTACTAAAAAAGGCATAAGAATGTCCCCAAAGGTTGAAGCTTTCATGTGGTTTATATATATATATATATATATATATATATATAGAGAGAGAGAGAGAGAGAGAGAGAGAGAGAGAGAGAGCATAAAAGATGAACATTTTAATGAACCTTAACAAAAAATACCTAACACCCAATTAATTGTAATTCCTATGTTGTAATTGGTCCGGGTGTATTAAAAAACACACGTGTCACATGCGTGTCCGTTGCCGCTGGCGCGAACTAGTTACAACAAATGAATTACAATTGATTGAGTGTTCATTTTTTTTGTTAAGGTTCATTAAAATTTTCATCTTTTATGTTCGCTTCTGAACCTCTCCCTATATATATGTGTGTGCGTGTGTGTGTGTGTGTGTCCAGTGATGGACATATTATATAAAGACATTATGTCACACTATTGCGTTGACTATGATACCGTGTATATCTTACCATCGGATGACACGAGTGGGGATTGCACCTAGTTTTACTCTTAGTTTATAGTTGATCTTATACTAAAATGTAGTTTAAGGATATTATGTGATAGCGTAATCGATAGTTGTTGAGTTAAGACTTATACGTATCAACTATTGTTTGGTGTGGGACACTCAGTAGATTCTCTCACTTATGTTGAGGGGTGAGGTATCTTTTGCATATGAGTGTCGCCGGGTTGGAAATATTACGTGAATGAGTCACATGTTATTACTACATTATAATAGTAAGTTATTTCTTGCAACTTTTGTGTGTTGACCCATATTTTTATCTAAAATAGTTTTTAGGTATACCTGAGCAGGAGCAACGAGGTTAAGTAGTTAGACTTGCTATTTTCAGATTTCCAGTAATTTTCATCTGTGATTAGGATAATTAATTTAGTATTCCGATCCACACTTATGTATTTATTTTATCAAGAGAGTTTTTAGGGAGACATAGTGGCTCTTGAGTTATTTATATTTGGTTTTGAAATTATTAGTTATTTCCATTTGGATTGTGGAGATTGATTTTTATTATTGTTTACGTTTGAGACATTTTATATCTAACACATTTATTCTTTTATTTATCATATTTTGTGGATTGTTTATATTATGTCATTATTTATTTATTTACACATTGATGTTGAGAATGATATAAATTAATTGACCAACCTTATCTTCAGCGTATCAGAATGGAAAATGGCACGTGTAAATAAGGTGGTTATAGTTGGTATCAAAGCATTCTCGGTTCTAGTGTCTTAGGTTCTGTGGAATTCCGTCACATTATGATTTGCGTTTTTTTATTATTAGAGCCCTATTATTAGGATTCGTTGTATTCATATTTTCGATCGTTAGCTAATACGAATTCTTGGTTTGCTTTCAAATGAAAAACACACAAGGTAAAAGAGGATGAGCAATTGACAATAGGTCTTCCAACCACGATGCTCATCCAGAGTAGAGGTGGATACGATCGACATCACTAGTATTGGACGTGGCTACCGTCATTGCTCAAGTAGCTGGAGGGGCCACTGCACTACATCACTTTGATCAACCTCAATAACCATAACCTCGGGCGACAGTGCCATCTCAATCGTATATATCCACTTGGGAGAGGTCATCAGGGGCCTTTGCTAAATCTAACCCACCAGAGTTCATGGGGAAAACTGATATCATAGTGGCATATTAATGGAGGAAGGATATTTAGAGGAAATTGAGGATGATAGAGTGCTTAGAGGTTCAGATGCATATTCTTGCCAACTTTAAGCTGGTGGGTGAGGAGTTATACTAGTGGGAGTCCACCACTATGATAAAGGAAAGGAGTAACATTACCATATATAATTTCTGGGGAAGTTTTGATGGAAAAAACTTTTCATCGAAAATTAAGGTTCAAAGGAAGAGAGATTTTCTAAGTCTGATACAGGGGACATGCACTGTTACGGAATATGAGAAGGAGTTTAAATGCCTCTCACTATTTTCACCATAGTAAGTGGACACTTAGGTAAAGAGGATGTATCGATTTATTTGTGGATTCACTTGAAGAGTTGGGTAGGTATTGTCAGGGAACTCGAATTACACCACATATATACAAACACCGTTTTACTACATTGTCATGATCACTAGGTGTTTCAAGAGGTCCATTGGGGACATATCTAGCTAGTCTGATAAGATAGAAGGACGTAGTATGCGAGAGTCTTCTCATGGACAGGGGCCCAATAGTGTAAGGGGCTAGAATCTTGATATTAGACTCATAAGAGGCACATGGGTTATGATGATCATAACTGTTCGGACAATCAGAGCCAAGGGCAACAGTCCTACCAAGCTTGTAGCGCCAAATACAATAAAACATGGGCTAAAAGGGCTAGTAGGAGAGTATAGGTTAGTAACAGAGCAAAGGACAACATGTACAATAATAGGGTAAGGGCCAATATGGGATGTTTCCCTATACCTCTTTTGTATATGGTGAGGTGGGGCATACAACTGAGAGGTGACCTAAGGGAAATTATGCTACCTACGGGAAAAGAGTTTAGTAGGGATATCATGCACCGCTGGGCTTTCTAACCCACTGGTTATTATAGTGCCATCTTTACCAACCCATCTTTTGGCTCAACCGCAAGGCTAACTGCAGTTCGAGTATGGGCGTGTGTACCACGTCCATCTCAGAGATGCTTAGGTGCCAATTAGGTAGTATATAGTATTTTAATTATTCATGGGCATGTTGGATTTGTTTTACTTGATATAAGTTCATCGTATTCTTTAGTTAGTAGAGGCTTCACTCAGCCAGTTGGGTTGTTAGATTTACCACCAGAGCCTTTATCACACATAGATACACCACTGGGCCGGGGTACGCCTATACATTCAGTGTGCCATGCTACATGTGTGGATATTAGGAGGCTAAAATTTATAGCTTATCCATTGGTTTTAGATATATCTACGTATGATGTTATCTCGGTATGGATTGGTTATCCATGTATTATGCTAGTGTGGTCTAATTCAGTAAGCTTATAATTTTTTCCATTCCGGGGGCAAGAGATGTATTTAGTTGTGATACCACATCCCGAGGGATGTTCAATCATGAATTTATACTACATTTATGATGATACTTGAGAGGGAGTCACCGTGTAATTAGATTTAATACATGTAGTTAGTGAGTTCCCTGACATCTTTCAGGATATTTTAGGGTTACCATCGAGTAGAGAGATAGACCTTGTGATTGATTTAACTCCGAGAACGTTACCATATGGCTCCATTACAGATGAGAGATCTTAGAGAGTGAATTCGACAATTACTTAATCAGGGGTTATTAGGAGGAGTATTTCGCCTTTAGGAGTTTTAATACTCTTCATAACGAATAATAATGGATCGTTGAGTCCACGTGGGGATTGTCGGGAGTTGAATAAGGACATGTTACAAAAAATCTCTATTACCTTGTATTTATGACTTATTTGACAAATTGAGGTTTGTTTCATATTCTCGAAGATTAATTTGAGATTGGGATACCATCAGTTGAGGTTTTAGGAGCAAGATGTTCCGAAAATGATGTTCCTGACGTGATATGGATCATATGAGTTTATAGTTATGCCATTCATCTTCACTAATGTACTAGTAATGTTTATGGACTTAATGAACCATTTATTCAAAGATTGCTTTGATCAATTCATCATCGTGTTCGTTGGTGACATTTTAATTTATTATTGGATGATAAACGAGCGCACTAAACATTTACAAGTAAACCTACAAATAGTATGAGACCACAAATTTTATGCTAAGTTTGAGAATTATGGATTTTGGTTGTGAGAGTTGCATTTTCAGGTCACATTTTCACAGAGAGATGGATTTCATTGGACCCGAGTAAGGTGTTTGTAGTATTGGAGTGACGACATACCATAAGACCTACGGAGGTGTGTAGGTTTCTTGGTTTGGTAGTGTACTATTGTTGATTAATCCATGGTTTCTCAAAGATAAACGGGCCTTTGAAAAACTTGACGAAGAAGGGGGTACCTTTCATATGGGATAAGTTTTGCCAGTAGGTTTTTGATAAGTTGAAGACGAGGTTGACTTCAGCTCCGGTAGTTACTTTATCTCGTAGTGGGGTAGACTACATAATTTATACCCATGCCTCACTAAAAGGAATTGTAGGTGTGTTGATGTAGGAGGAAATACCTATAGCTTATACTTCCCCAAATCTAAAGACTCATAAGGGATTTACCTCACCCATGACTTGGAGTTAATAGTAGTGGTATTTATCCTCCGAGTTTGGAGATATTATTTATTAGGAGAGAGATTTTATATATTCATGGATTATAATATATTGAAATACTTGTTCACGCAGAAGGAGTTAAACATGAGGCAACGTTGTTGGTTGAAGTTCGTGAAGGATTACTAGTTTAATATACAGTACCACTTGAGAAAGGTGAGTGTAGTAGAAGATTCCTTGAGCCATAGGCCGATACTGATGGCATCGATTATTTAAAAGTCCAATAGATGACTCGACACATAACTTTTTAGAATTTCATGCCATCACATCTGAGATCCATCACTCGGGTTGTGGAGGCATAGACAAGTGATCCTTATTGCTTAACGAACGTCATGGAGTTGTTGTTCGAGGGGGAACCGTTATATTTGATTAGATACGATGGGGTTTTATAATTCAACAACAAACTAATGGTACCTGAGGATGAGGAGTTACAGTGAGAAGTATTGATTGAGGCACATGGGTAAAGATTTTTTTATACATCCTAGAGGGGATAAGATGTATCAAGATAATGTGCGCTAATATTTATGGGGATGCTTGAAGAAGGACATTACTTTGTTTGTGTACAAGTGTACGACTTGTCGGATTGTAAAGGTATGAAACCAAAGACCAACATGTGTTATACAACTTCTTGAGATTTTATTTTTGAAATGGGTGATAATCTTTATGGATTTCATTAACGGGGCATGATTCCATCTGGGTGATTGTGGACCATCTGTCTAAGGTAGCTCATTTTCTTTCAATTTAGACAGATTTCACTTCAAATTAGTATTCTAGTCTTTTCATATTAGAGATTATGAGAGCGCATAGTGTGACACTCAATATTATTTCTAATAGGACAAGACCTTTACGTCCCACTTTTGGCAGAATTTTTAATAGGCGATGGGGACAGAGTTGCAGTTAAGTACCTCGTATCACCCACAGATTGACAGAAAGACAAAGAAGGTGAACCCAGTCCTGGAGGATATGTTACAACACTGCATTCTATACTTAAAGGGTAGTTGGGAGAAATAATTATCATTGGTGGAGTTTTCTTACAATAACATTCATCAATAAATGGTTTGCATAGCACCATTTGAGGCATTGTATGGGAGGCATTATCATTATCCTATTTATTGGATGGAGGTGGGGTATAACAACGTTTTTGGACTAGATTTCATTCTAGACACATCACTAAAGGTGACACTTATTAGATATACAATTAGGATCGTCAATATTAGGTAGAAGATTCATTCATACATGGGGATGACATACCTAGAGTTTGAAATTAAGGATAATGTGTTACTTAAGGTTGCTGAGAATTGATATAATGAAAAAAATTAGTACCCAAAAATATTTGACTGGTCATTCAATAGAAAGAAAAAACAAAAACTAAGTTTAGAAGCATAAACATAAGGTTTTAAATCGTGCCACCTTCAAGAATCTTGCAGGTGATCTGAGTGAGGAGAAATATGATTTATAGAAGATTAAGATGTTACTTATCTTTGCCCTCCAAAATCTTGATAGACCACCCTAAATGCCTTGAATATTTTAGTATATGATCCCCCAAAGTAATCCTAGTGTGTAGGAACTTTTAGAGATGAAAACTTGATGATTTGTGAGATAAATAACTTTATCTCTCCTCACCCTTTCACAAAAACGTGGATAGTGTTATGCTCTCTCTCTCTCTCTCTCTCTCTCTCTCTCTCTCAGGATGTGTTTTGCAACTTAAAACACTACCTTAGATCCATACATATAGCTATACAAAGTGGTTTTGGGACAATCAGGGGTTTCAAGAGTTTGGGCCTATTACTTGGGCAATGAATTATACTAGGAACCTAGATAAATAATTAAGTCGGCTTCCAAACGAAAATATAAAAAATCCATGTTACTTCCCATAATATTTGTTATTTTTCTGTTTAATTATAATTAATTCCACTAAATAATTATAATTTCACTCTAATTTAATTATCTTAAAATTATTCAAGTCATGAGGTATTTGTTTGTAAAGTTAGATAGTGCATAATGCGATTCCCCGCGTAAAGTATACAATACCTACGTGGTGAGATTCAATTTGTGCTAATTAATTTTCATCGACATATTATTTATTCCTTGATTTAAAACTTAACTTATTTGATACTATACCAGATTATAACTAATCCACCGATCAGGTTCACTAGTATAATCAAACTTATAAGTTTATAAAGGAGGTATCACAATCTAGGATACCTCCTAGAAGAGGATTCCTCCAGAATATGATCTGTGACATGCACACATAATAATTGTTTAACTTGTGGAAATTTTGACCCAATAAAGTGGATCACACCCATAACAACCAAAGCAATAATTCTTAGCACATTACAATCCTCATAGTCCCTAAAAATAAGAATATATGCACCCTTTGCAAATGATGTGATATTGTGAAACTCTAATCTAGTCAACACCTAGACTTGAATCTCGTTCTTGTCATGATCAATACATCCTAATGTATCGATACGATCCTCTTTGAACTATCAAGTAAGTTCTCGAACCATCAGACATATTCCCATAGTCAAGATAAATGACTAAGATTGTACTCACAACTTTACCAATATGTTTTCAACTCCCTATCTAGGCTATGAATAGTTTAATTGAACAAAAATTAAGATTCTGATCTTCCGTGATCAGGTTGAATCCAACTCACTAGAATTCCTCCTAAGTTCAATTGACCAACATTAATACATTATATTTATAAGAAATATAAGGCATTCTTATAAACATGATTCTCAATTCAAAATGAACTTGACACACCTTATTAATAAATACAAGTCATACATGGTTTTAAGAATAAAACTCCAACAAAGGTATCTTCCACGAAAGGAGTGATGCGATTCGAAAAGAAGTGAAAGTTAGCCGCCCAATATGTGGGGCCATGCATCATTATCGACCGTATAGGATCAATTGCTTATCGTTTAGCCTTACATGATCATATATGAAAGGTACACGATGTATTCCACGTCTTTATGCTACGGAGATTCCTTAGAGATGACTGGATATACCAATACAATAATCTCGGTAAGATAGAACTTCTACCGAAAGTGAGTTACGAGGAGTGACCGATTGCTATTTTGGATCGTAAAGAGCGTATTCTTTGCTCCGAGGTTATTCTATTAGTGCGTGTCGAGTGGGGGAATTACAATGAGGCATAGTCTATGTAGGAGAGGGAAACTGACGTTCGGGAGAAAGATCTGGAACTCTACTAGTCAGGAGCATATCAAATTTCGATGATATAATTTCTTTATTGGGGGAAGAGTTTAATACCCTGTATTTCAATTGCTATTATTTGTTATTAAATCAAAATATATAATGTTAAATAAGGAATAATTATTAAATGTGAATAATTATTACTTGTTTTAAATCTTAAAAATATGGGCATAATTTATGTGACATTTAGATTTGCATGTTATATGAAATCTAATAAGTCAAATTAATTCTGTGCGGTTAACTCGAACAAATATTTAATTCGTGTATTATATTTTTACATTAAGTGTTATTATCATTGGACCATCCTTGAGGATGTACAGAGGCATGTATACGTATTTTTAGTATATTAAATTAGGCCCCTTGGGTACGTATACCTTTGGGATAAGTTTTGGATAAATTTTTTTGCCCATACGGGGTCCAAAAATTAAGCATTTTGACTTTCAGGAGTTAAGGGTATTTAAGTAGCATTAACCCTAATTAGTCACCTTAACTCTAAAACACGCACCCTAATAGCAAAGAAGTTTTTTGAGATCCAATGAAGACTTTTGGGAAAGAAATAAGAGATCTTTAATGAAGACTTTTGGGAAAGAAATAAGAGATCTCAAGAAGAAGTATCAAGATAGAACCATCAACCTCCATTAGCAAGCAAGAAATATCTTGCTCTACCACAATTTAATATGTAATTTGTTTATATTTTTATTACAGTATAAAGTCAATTTAGGTTTAGACACATTCTAGGTTTGAATTGAATACATTACTAGGTTGTACCTTAGGTATTATAAAGATTTTATAATGAAAACCAAATTTGGATGCATTACCGGTATGTACCTTAGTCATTATGATGAATATATCCTTATAACTTGTTTAAATCTTCTAAAAATATGATTGGGATTGATGAATAATGTATTTATATATAAAATTTAATGATTTAACGAACCTTTTATTGATTAAAACCTGTAATCATGATGAACCCTAATTACCCTCATGTTAAAATTGATGATTTAAACCCTATTTTCATGTGCTTAATCTTGGTAATGATCGTAAATTATTATAATCAATAAGAGATGAAGTTTAAATTGTTTTAGGATTGATTTAGGGTTATAATAGCGTTCAAATACAATCTCGAGTGAAAAATGTCGAGGGTAGGTTTTGGGGGATTTTGGTGTTGCAATCCTAAGTTTAGCCCACTTGGGCTGCTAATGGTGATCATACGCATAACTGTAGAATATCCCTATGAGCATGGATTTAAGTAGAAACTTAAATCCTTATTAGGATTTTTATGAAAGATAAGGGCATATAAAATCTAGTTTATTTTCTTCTTTATCGGGATCTTTAACTCCCATTGAATATAGGAGTGAGCACAAGCTCATTCTAAAGCATGTTTGGACTTGGGGTACACGACACTCGTGGTGTGGTACGAGACAAGGAATTTAAAATTAAGGAAAAAAGTATCTCTATTGATTGTCTATCCCAAAGGTGATAAAGGTATTCTATATGATAATTTTAAGTACAAGAAGGTCGTTGAGTGCATCAATATCAAGTTCTTATAAGTGGATTATGGAATAAACTATAGGCCCTAGTGTAAGTTAGACTTACAAGTTATAATGGAACATTATATTACCAATGTTGTTAAACCATCCGTACATGATGAAATATGACCTAATACCGGTAATACACTACCTTGTTGTTGTGGTATAATTATCGATGATCATGATACTCATGTCACTTATACTGAATTCTAGGGTGTTCAATGTCATAGTGGGAGCATCAAGAGTCATCCTAAATGGTTAGTGTTTTGGGTATTCATTTATGAACCGACTCCTAGGAATAATAATAAGGCATTCCAAGACAAGTACTTTTTCTTTGACTTATGACTATGGATACCAAAAACGGATTCGATGTATTCGAATCAAGTTTTGGGTCTTGTAGACTTATTGATGGAGTAAAATCTATCACGCAAAAGTGGACCTACAATAATTTAAAATAAATATGGATAGAAAGGTGAAAACCTTCAAGGCAAGGCCTACGAAATGGTTTACTTGGAATGGAGGGGATTGCGTATAAGCAAACCTTCTCGCGATAGCCATGCTAAATTTTTCTAGAATTATTTTAGTGTTAAGTCCACATTCTTAAATAACCGTCTTGATAAGAAAGTAGTAAAAATTTGGGAAAATAAAAGTGATGTAATTTTATGACATCCATTTATGGATTCAAGCTAACATCATGGTCTTAAATTATTCGGTTTGATCAGTTAATCAAGTTTTTATTTTGATCAAAATCCAACAAGTAATTATTTGTATAAGATTCATGACGAAACCGTGGTGGTATTTATTAGTAAAATTTGTGGACAATACCTACCTAATAGACAACAAGGTGAGAGTATTTTTTCACATAGGACTATGGTTGTCCATATATTTCATATTAAGTAGTTATGACAAGCTAGTCACATATTTACAATTAAGCTTACGCTAGATCGATTGCAAAGGATGTTGAACTTATCCCAAGTCGATTATATCAATCTTTTATATATAATATTAGCATAAGGTATCAATGAAAATAGAATATGGCTCGGTTACTTCCTAATTAACTTTGGGAAATTTCCTTCAAATGCAATTAGCTATTATATTTCTTAATGAACATAGTGGTATAATTACAATTTTGAGAGAACCCGTAAGCCATAAAGAGGTTAAGCACATTGAGTGAAGGTTTCATAAAATTCTAGAGATTTAATGTAATGGGTGATAAGTTTTTCACAAGGTTGTATCACATATCGTTCGATTAATCCTTCTATCAATAGGTAACAAATTATCGTATATATATATTGAGATTAGATAGACGACTTTAAGACTAAGTAGGCGGTTTTATTCTTAAAACCATGTAGGACGATTACTTTTATAAAAGGTGTGTCAATTCAATTTAAAATAAGAATCATGGTAACGAGAATAATTATATGCGGTTTAAATATATTATAGACATGTCGGCCAATAACGCTTAGTAGGAATTTTGTTAATGAGACTTCGGGTTGATCATACGGAGATTAAAATTACGGTTCTAGCACTATTAAAATATTCACAACCTATATAGGGAGATGACACCCTATCGAAACAATTGCGATGCAATCCTGGTAGTTCATCTCAAACTACAGGAACCTGTTTAATGGTTGGAGAACTTATTCAATAATTCGACAGATGATTGTGATCGTTATATCCCATGAATGTATTGAATAGGTCCACCCATGAGATTTGAGTCTAAGGCATGTCTTGATTAGACTAAAGAAATATCACACCATTTACAAAGTGTGTATAGATTCTTAGTCCTCATAATTATGAGGATTGGAATGCTTGCGCAAATGTCACTTTGATTGCTATGAGTGAGGTTTGATTTATATCGAGTGAAATGATATTCACATATTAGGTGACAATTGTGTATGTTGGTATGGGATCATAATTACGAGGAATCTATGTATATAGGATACCATGAATTATGATACCTCATTGATAAACTTATATGTTTTGTTTTCACCAGTAAAACCCGACCAATAGATTATTTGGGAATCCTGGTGGAGGAGCAAATAAGTTAAGTATGAGAATTAAGGAATTGATTTGATGTTGGTTAAAATTAATTAAGAGTAAATTGATTTGACCAGGCGGGTATTCGACTCTTAACACGGGATATCATATTGTGTACCATAATCAACTTTGTAAATAAGACCTCATTATATCCGATTGATTTTTGAGATAATTAAATTGGAGTGCAGTCGTGATTATTCAGTGGAGTTAATTCACAATTAAATAAAGAAAGAAAACAATTGTGGTAGTGTAATTGGGATTTTTGAGTATTTATTTAGATCTAATTTAATTATTTGTCTTGGGTCCCTAGTGTAGTCTATATACCCAAGTGGTTAGGTCTAGACTCTTAAGAAACCCATTTTGACCTAAGCCCACCTTTTGTCCTTGTATATAAAGGTGTGAAAAAGGGTTTTTGTTAATACAATGGTTCATTAGGGTTTGATAGGGGTGAGAAAAAAAATACTATTCACATTTTTGTGAATAGGCTTAGAGGGATAGGACCATATCTCACTCATAAGGAAGGGTTTTCATCTCAAAAGGTGCCCACACACCTACCTAGCTTTTCGAAAGATCATACACTAAAAGATCCAAGCTTTACAAAAGGTTAAGAAAGGTTTTTGGAGACCTTGGATGGATAGTAATGTAATGTTTTGCATCAAATAATTTCTCCTCATGCGAATCACAACAAGATTCACTACGTTATGAATTATTGAAACCTTAGTTTTATTCTTTATACCTAATTATTATTTTCTTTACAAAGCATGATTAATAAAAGATCTTTAGGACTGAAATTTTTCGTATATAAATATCAATCCCAAGTTTTTTTTCCCAATAATTGGTATCGGAGCCCCTGTTGAGATTGGTTTTGTATTAAAAAGATATACGTTGTCTAACAAGAAACCCTAATTTTGGCATGTTATATGATTACACAGATTTATGTATGATGTCGTGCTAACATAGTTTTGTAGATATTCTAAGTTTATAACCTTTCCATCATGGTCTTGTGTATTTATTTTGTGTAGTTGGATCATACAGTTGTTTATCCGTAGTTAATTTTGCTCCCATACTCGACATGGTTGTAATAATTAGGTTTTATAATTATTTCAATATCGATGTATTTGGACATCTTGGAAGAGGGTTGTAATGTTTATTTATGTTTAGAATCACGGATTTACTTATGCCTGGGTGTTGGGCTAAGTTTCATGAAGAATTGGAGGAGTTATGAAGGTTTCCTTCGATGCAAATCCTTGGAAGAAGACGGTCATGTCACAAAAATTCAAAATATCATTTAATTCATTGCCGATGGAACTGTTGGAATTTGTTGATTTTCAAATATGTTTTTACTGAAGGCAAAATGAAGGCCTCCACTAAAAAACATCTTGATCGGGAGTCATTAGTGTCCTCTTATTTTACGGTGAAGTTCTGGGCCATGACGTCCGTAGAAGATGATCAGATCATTGGAATTTATCGATTTTTAGATATGTTCTTAATGAAGGTAAAATAAAATGTCCACTGAAAATCAGCTCGATCGAATGTCTTTATGGTCGTCTTATTTGATGATGAAGTTTTGGGCCATGACGTCAATAGCGGATGATAATACCGTTGGAATTCATTGATTCTTGGATATATTTTTGCTGGAGTTGATATGAAGGTGTGAACTGAAAATTAGGTCGATAAGACATTATTAAGGTCGCTTGCATCTGCTTGTAATGAAGTTCACTTCGAGTTAGACACTTTCCCAAACCAAAGTCTTATTCAATAAGGATTCTTTTACGTGGAGAATTTTAGTTCAAGTTAGACTCTTGCCCAAAAAGGAAGTCTACTTCAACAAGGGTTCTTTTGCATGAAGATTTTTACTTCATGTAGAAGTTTAGGCCATGATGGTAAGGGCTTTTATGTCTTTTAATTTTTCTACATTTAACTATTTAATTTCTTTCATGTATTTTTATTTTATTACGTTGCATAATTTGTGTGTTAATTAATTGATTAATTAGGAATGCCCGTTTTATGGACAACATAGATTATTTATTTTGCCACTAGCTTAGATCACCAATTTTCTTCAAAAATTTGTGTTGTGTTTTATTCTTTTCTAAGTTAAATTAACTTCTGGTAATTAAATTTAAATATATGAATTTAAATTTTAATCTCCGAATTTTTTATTTTGGAAATTTTAAATTGTATTTTTTATTTTAAGAAAATTGAAATAGTTAGATCAAGTGATTTAATTTATACAAGTAAATTGGAAATTACTAAGGATTTAAATTCGGGCATTTAGAATTGAATGTTTAGTTTTTCAAAACCCTAAAATTTTAAAATAATAAGTGAGATAGGGGTTTCAAAGCCTCACGGTCTCCATCAATGATTTGTAAACTTTCAATATTATACGGGTCCTTCAAAAAGAAATACTAATTATTATGGTGGTTGTTAGAGGTTTCCTAACGGTTAATTTTGGATTCATTATTCATGTGGGATCCCCCCCAAAAGGAGGAGTCTATGTGATATGGGAGAATATAATATTAGTTGGTAGTATACACTTAGACACGACTTTTTATATTCTCCCAAAGGAGTCACTGTTTACAAGTACCAGGGAACTACTTTAAAGAGATATGTTCATAGTCACGAGCATTTAGAATAAGGCAGGAGTATATGCAGTAAGGATATCTTTTTGATAATGATGGGGACATTAAATTAATGTGGGAAAATTCTTGATTGTACGTGGTTTTACAAATTGATTTCAATTTTCTAAATTGGTTTTGAACAAATATTGGATCGATTTTACGAAAATTGTTTTATTAAAACTAGACATCATTTATCTATTATGGTACATTGAGAAATAATTTATACATTATAAGGTTTTTCTCACAAGCAATGCTAAATACCGAATTGAATAATTTAATGGATAAGATGATTAAAGATAAAGAAAAAATGATTTAGACTCTTTAAGACTTGATAAGGTCCATGGTAAGTTATTCAGATCTGTAAAAAATCCTTATTGGGATTTTTATATAAGAGACGGGCATATACATTCTAGTTTAGTTTCTTCTTTATTGGGCCCTTCAGTTCCCATTAAACATAGGAGCGGGTTCAAGCTCATTCCAGAGCATGTTTGAATTTGGGGTGCCCAACACCCGTATTATGGAACGAGGCAAGGAAGTTTAAATTAAAGAAAGGGGTATCTATCTTCATTGGTTATCCCAAAGGTTACAAAGATAGTTTATATGATAATCCTAAGTACAAGAAGGTCGTTGATTGCATCAATGTTAGGTTCTTGTATGAGGATTATGCAGATAAACTATGGTCCCTAGTGTAGGTTAGACTTACAAGGTGTGATGGAACATCATATTACCAATGTTGTTAAACCACCAGTATAGGATAAAATACGACCTAATATCAATAATACACTACCATGTCATAGTGGAAGAATTATCGATGATTAGGAGATACGTGTCACTTATACTGGATTGCAAGTGGTTCAACGTCGTAGTGGGAGCATCGGGAGTTATCCTGAATAGTTACTGTTTTGGGTAATCATTTCGCTGCGATCCCCAGAAAACACGAACCAACTCCTAGGATTTGCAACGAGGCATTCCAAAACAAGTAATTTTGCTTTGATTTTTAACTATTGATACCAAAACGGGATTCAATATATTCAAATAAAGTTTTGAGGCTTATAGACTTATTGATGGTGTAAAATCCATCAGACAAAAGTGGACCTACAAGAAGTTAAAATAAAGATGGATGGGAAGGTACAAGCCTTTAAGACAAGGCATACTCAAAAGTTTACTCAGAAATAAAGGGATTGACTATGAGCAAACCTTCTTGCTATAGCCATATTAAAGTCTGTCAGAATTATTTAACATTAAGACTGCATTATTGAACAACCATCTGACAAGCACATACTACGAAGTCGAGAAAAGAAAAGTGATGTAAGCTTCTGGCATCCATTTATGGATTTATGATAACATCAATGTCTTGAGTCAGTCAGTTCGATCAGGTAATTAAGTTTTAATTTTGATAAAAGTTTGATAAGTATTTATATGCGTAAGAATCATGAAGGAAACTTGGTGGTATTTCTTAGTACAATTTGCGGCTAATACTTAACTAATCGACAATGAGGTGAGAGAATTATTTCACATAGGAGTGTGGTTGTCCAGATATTTTATATGAAGTACTTAGGTATGCTAGATCTATTGCAAACGATGTTGATCTTATCTCAAGTCGATTATATCAATCTTGTACACACAAGATTAATATTAGGATTCCATGAAAATAGTTTATTTTCAAGTTTGGGATCATTTTTTTTAGAATCAATGTCTAAAGACACTAGATTAGATAGAAGGAACGAGGGGTATACCTAAAGCTTCATCGATAGGCAACCTCAAATATGCTATGTTATGTGCTAGACCAAGGCTTGATATGCCTTAGACATGGTCAACATACTTATATCTTTGAGGTACAAAGACTATGTTTTCAATAAAATAAGGATTCTAAGTTATTCCACCTTGAAACATGTGTTTACCAATAAGAGGTTGAGCTATAAGTTAGAGGAGTGTGAAGAAATCTTGAATTTATAAATCTGCAACAGAGGCCTAAGTTATTTCCAATTCAGAGGCAACTACTGAGGCAATATGGCTCAGCTACTTCCTAAGTTACTTTGGGAAGGTTCCTTAAAATTCAATTAGCTATTACACTTTTTAGTGAACATAGCAATACAATTACTTGTTCGATAGAACCCGTAACCCATAAAGGGGTTAAGTACATTGAGCGTAGGTTTCATCAAGTTTTAGAGATTGAATTGAATGGGTGATAAGTTTATCACAAGGTTGTATCGGATAACACCTAGTTAATCCTTCAATCAATAGACAACAAATTACCATGTAGATGGGTTGGAATTAGATACATGGCTTTAATACTAAGTGGGAGATTATTAGGGTTTTATTCTTAAAACCATGTATGAGGGTTACATTTATGTAAATGCGTGTCAATTCATTTTAAAATAAATTTCATGGTTACGAGAATAACTTATATTTAGTTTAAATAAATTATACACATATCAGTCAATAGAGCTTAGTCGAAATTATGGTGATACAACTTCGGGTTGATCAAAACGACATTAGAATTCGATTTTAGCACTATTGAAACGTTCACAACCTAGATAGGGAGTTAACATCATTTCAGAACGGTTACGATGCAATCCTAATAGGTCATCTTAAACTGCGTGAACCTGTATAATAGTTCGAGAACTTGTTCGATAGTTCGACAGAGGATTGTGATCGATACATCCTAGAAATATATTGAATAGGGCCATCCATGAGATTTGAGTCTAAGGGTTATCTTGATTAGACTTAAGCAATCTCGCACAATTTGCAAAGGGTTCATATATTCTTAATATTGAGAATTATAAGGATTGGAATGCTTGCGCAAATGATATTTTGATTGCAATATGTGCGATCTGATTTATATCGGGTGAGTTGATCTCCACATATTGGGAGAGAATTGTCTAAGTAGGTCTGAGATCATAATTCATAGGAATTCACGTCCAAAGGATACCATGGATTATGATACCCCCTTGATAGACTTATATGTTTTGATTTCACCAAGTAAAACCCGGTCAATGGATTATTTGATAATCCCGATAGAGTAGCAAATAAGTTAAGTCTGAGAATCAAGGAATTTATTAGATGTTGGTTAATATCGATTAGGAGTAAATTGAGTTGACCAAGCAGGTATTATACTCTTAATGTGGGGAATCATATTATGTACCATAATCAGCTTTGCAAATAAGACCTCATTATATCCGAGTGATTTATGAGATAATTAAATTGGAGTGCAATCATGATTATTTAGACGAGTTAATTCATGATTAAATAAAGAAAGTAAATAATTGCAGTAATGTAATTGGGAATTTCGAGTATTTATTTGGAGCTAATATAATTATTTATCTCGGGTACCTAGTATAGTCCATTTACCCAAGTAGTTGGGTCCAAACTCTTAAGAAACCCAATTTAGCCCAAGCCCACCTTTTATACTTGTATATAAAGGCATGGGAGATGGTTTTTAATAATATAATGGTTCGTTAGGGTTTGAGAGGCGTGAGAGAAAATACTATTAACATTTTTATGAATAGGCCTAGAAGGAGGGGACCATATCTCACTTATAAGGGAGGGTTTTCATCTCAAAAGATGCCTGGACAATTACTTATCTTTTGGGAGGATCATACACTAGAAGATCCCAGCTTTATAGAAGGTAAATAAAGGTCTTTGGAGACCTTGAATGGGAAGCAATATCATCTTCTTCATCAAACGATTTCTCCTCATACGAATCAGAACAAGATTCATGATATGAATTATTGAAACCCTAAGTTCAATCTTTAAACCTAATTATCATTTTATTTTCAATGCCTAATTAATCATAGATCTTTAGGACTGAATTTTTTTTGTATTTAAATATAAATCCTAAATTGTTTTCGTAACTAACTAACTAACTAACTAACTAACTAACTAACTAACTATATATATATATATATATATATATATATATATATATAAATGTGTGTGTGTGTGTGTGTGTGTGTGTGTGTGTGTGTGCACTTTGTGTCCTATTTGTGGACATACCATATGTGCATGTATGGATCATGGATGAATCTATATACGAGGGTTCTGAATTTAAACGGATTATGGGATCGGAGAACACACCTCTTGTTGATGCAACAGTCAATGTGGAGGTCGATGTTTTGATGCTACTTCTAGTTGGTCTCCAACTCATGACATGGAGACATGGGTGAATTTATCTATTGTATGGTTTGGTATGTAACTAGACGATGGTGTGACTGCTTAGAGATCCCCCCATTCTTTTGTGTGCGCATGTTTAAAATTCGTTAGGTACGAGACTCCTATGGATTTAAAGATAGAGGCACGAGAATGTCCCCAAAGATTGAAGCCTCTGTTTGGTTTATGACATATATTAATATATTGTTTAGTCCAGAGTACATAGACACAGTGTCACATTATTGTGTTGATTACGATATTGTGTATATTTTACTTTCGGGTGACACGAGTGGGGTTTGTTGTGGAAACCTATGGGGTGGTCCCTTATGCGTTTGTTTCAAATTAAACCAATTTTTTCCAAAAATTATCCAACTTTTAATTAGCACCAAACCAAGTTGTGAAAACCCAATTCTTACTTTAAACCAATTTTATCTTGATTAATCCTAAACATGCATCTAGTGATTAAAGCAAGTAAAGTAAAGTAAAGAATACTCACAATGCCGGCTGTACTAGGAAAAAACCCAAAACGGGAAAAAAACCTTGGACGGCCCAAGCCAGACAATCACTATGAACAAAGGTTTTACAAAGACAGATTAGCCTTACTCAATGACTCGATCCCCACGGGTCTTGACGCTCCTTCTGATCTTCTACCGTTATTCAATAGTGCCCACGCAGAAATTCTATCTTCCACGATACCTGTCCACAACACTCGACTCCACGAATGTCTCGGTGTCCACCGAATGGCTTTTATTCATCTACGATTTCGAATACGAAGTCCTTCTCTTTTCTTCACCGCAAAACCCTGATGTTCAATGGTATAACAAACCTTATTGGTGCATCAAGATCACGTAAACATATAAGAATGATAACTCGGATCTTTTCAAACTCTAAGGATGTTTTAAACCTTAGAAAACATGTGCAAAACTCGTACTGGAATGTAAACTGTTTTTCCAGAATGCACACTTAATTAATTCTGACGCAAACACGTTTTAAATAGGAATTAAGCGCCACCTCGAAAAATGTGTCGTTTGAACGACAGAGCCACATCGTTCGTGCGGCATAGGTATCTCGTTCGAACAAGATCTTATGTCGTTTGAACGATGCTGCATTAGTTTGACCTTTTGTTTAAAACGTCTCTTCCAAAGAGATCCAAATATGTCAAACTCCTTTTCGAGCTTATCAGAAAAAAACGAAGTGTAAACCATTTAAAACACTTTAAAAACATTTTAAAATATTTTTCTTTATAAAAATACATCCTTATCTTTTATAAAAAAAATTCCGAGCACCATTAATTATACGCATTCATACCTGAGTGATCTCGGAATGCAATTAACTTGAAGACGAATAAACTTGCACCAATTAAACTTCGGCATGATTAATTCTTTGAAGCTTTGCCGCAAAGTCTTCTATTTTCTTCAATACGTCATAGACCAAGTGGGATCGTGACAAAATAAAATATCCCTATGACATATTACAAACACAGTTTTGTTTACGAATTAAGTCAAAACAATACAGGGACTCAATTGGAAATTTATATCCTTACAAATCTCCCCCTTTGACTATTTCGGGACAAAACTAAACTAGTGAAATGCCTAAGCCAAGATGTCAAGCCGTATGACACCTAAATCCCATCCCATAAACCCAAAATAAAAAATACAGGACACGGACTAGTATATGTAGCACCGACAAGCATGAATCGTCTGAATGTGATGTAGACTTGAAATCTCGAATCGATGAAGCATAACTACACATAAAACAGACAAACAAATACCAAGTGAAGTATGGAGGAACAAATGAAACCAATATATATATCGAAATGATACCAAACGATAATAGATATCAATATGAATAAACTCTGAAATATCATTTGTTAAACAATTGAGCAACAAAATGATACCAAATTTAAATTACCAATTTGAAATACCAATTTGTAAAATATGCAATAAAAAATACTCAAATCTCCCCCTACATCACATACATCTCTCCCCCTTTTTGTCTCGAATAGACAATCCGGTGAAAAGATAAACCAATCAACAAGTATCTAGCATGAGAATATACCAATTTGATTCAATTTGAAACCGCTAGATAATCATGAAACAACCAGCTAAATATGATCAATAGATGGGAAATCTGTAGCTAGTAAACCAATGAATCACACAAAGAATATAGCAATCTAATCAGGTGTGGTAAACGGAATTATATGCAAAATATGAATTTTGAACCAATTAAAACCTGCATATAAACCAGTCAGTCCAGAAACACTTCCAGCAGTACCAAATATATCACCAAAATAACCAGTGGACTGCAAACCAATCAGAAGCAAGAATTCAGGCCGTCGTTCGAACGATCCAGGAACTTCGCTCAAACGGGATGAGGACGTCGCTCAAACGAAGTATAGATGTCGTTCGCGCGACATGGAGATGTCATTTGAACGACTTCTCGCGACCTGCCAAATTTTCCCAGATTCCCAGAAATATCTTATATTTTTTCCCAATGAAAAAATTTCCAGAAGAAAATTAGTGGAAGGGCCTGACAGCAGCAAAAGAGTGTTAAAACAGTAAGCTTTTAATACAAAACGCAAAAACGCATAAAAACTAAAAATGCGATTTACGTGCAAACATAGTATTAATGTGCTCAAACATGGATATGGAATGTATGGGCATGAAACTACAAAAAATGAGTGACAATTCCAACACATCGAAAAGATCAAGAAGCTCTAATTGATAGCGATAAATCATCAAACTTTATCATAGCCATATGATAATTAAAGTGTGAGCTTAATGAACTAAACATACTACATGCACACAAATCCAGAATTTTGATGATTTTACAAACCATAGCGTCAAATTGCAATGTTTCAACATTAGGATTAGTTGTACAAACCTGTTTAAATTTTCTCCAACCAAACTCCCTCATAAACATATTTTTTCAAGTTGTTTTGAGGTTTCTAGCATTCTCAACTTAGAGAAAATCATATTGGCCCTTTTTCATAGTATATTTCCTTTTCTTTTGGGCTCTTTTAAACGATGGCTTTCAGGACGAGTTAATTTTAAACTCTCGCAGCGCTTTTTTGTGAATCACTCATCATTTTTTCAATTAGGTACCAATTCAAATCCTCATGGTAAACGATTCTTACATGCACACTTCTCCTTAGGTCTACTTATGCATAGATGAGAATATTGAGATAAGAACGCCTAACCAAATTCAAATATGCAAGAGAAGTCAAACATCCATATAAACTAGTGCATGTGTGCAATGTTGTCATATATACAAAGTCGAATCAAAATGCATATCAACTTCGAAACTACCCTATATAAACAATGGTTAAGATCATTCTAAGCATCGATAATAATGGCCAAATGTCCTAGCCACATGGATAATGAAACATTGTGTGTGTGTGTGTGTGTGGGGGGGGGGGGGGGGGTCCAAGCACACCAATATGCCACATTAAACATGTAAACTCAAAAACAAAAACTGAAAAATCATTTTGTCTTTTTCAAAAAAAATTTCAAAAACAAAATATTTTTGTATTTTTTCAATAGGACACAAAGAAATGAAAAACTATAATACAAAATGATACATATGTCATAATACTAGCAATGAATATATCATGAAGCAAACTAGCATATGACAAACAAGGTAACACTATTATCCTTTAGATTTAGCATGGGAATAATCAAGTGCACCCAAACGAGAATCATGAAGTTTAATTCCTAAATCCATTAAATTTGTTTTCCTAACCCAATTAGGTGTAAAACGACGAATGGGGGTTTGGGGAGCCGGGGCAACTTTATTCCTAAACTTCCTAGGAGCTTGTCTAAGGTCATAACAATAACGCCTAAGGTGAACTTTCCTACCACAAAACGTGCAAGTATAGCGATGGTGGTAATGATTACCTATATGTGGATCTTTTCTAACCTTCCTAGTGTTTCTCACACATGCAGGGGGAATGGGAACAATTCTCTCATCAAAACTTATACCTCCCCTATCTCCATTAATTTGGACGGTGCCTAGGATCTTATCTAACTTCTCTAGACGAGTCTCTCAATCTCTCCTTCAACTCATGAATCCTAGACTTAAGCAAATGCCTAGACTCCTCAAACGCTAAAATCTCCCTTTTCAAAGACTCCATCAAACCACGGAGATTATCTCTATCTTTCTCCACAAACTCTAGTTTCTCCCTAAACTTCTTCTTTCGTTACCTAAGATCCTCAATCAAACTATCATTATTTTCTATGTCACGCTCATTCAACTTAACTTGCAATTGTGAGTTAGCCTTTTTCACCTTCACCGTTTCGTCATACAACTCATTAAGTGCATTTTGCAACTCTTTCATATCTACCTCCTCCTCGTGACTCTCTTCACCCTCACTAACATGGGATTCACTCAAAATCTCCTCAGAAGTGTCATGCACATGAGAATCGTTGTCGCTCACATGGCATGCCATAAACGCAACAAAGTTACGATCAATGGGGTAACTCTCTCCCTCTTCCGAATCACTATCACTTAAGCTGACACTATAAACAATGGGTTGCTTTCCCTCTCTCTTAAGTCTAGTGGGACACTCCTTAACTTTGTGACCGTACCCCTCACCCCCAAAACACTTATCTGACTCATCACTCTTAGGCTTCTCAAACTTATCCTTAGAGGTGGGATCTACTTTGTTGTTCTTGAATTTTTCAAATTTCTTGGCATATTTCGATTCCTTTTGAAACTTAATAAATTTTTTAAATTTCTTTGCCAACAAAGCAACATCCTCAAAATCGAAATCGGAATCAGAATTCGAAACTTTAATTTCCTCCTTCCGAGTTTTCAAAGCAATACCCTTTTCTTTCTTAGGCACTTGCTTGGAGGTAATCATGTCGATTTCATAGGTTTGTAAGTCACCTACAATCTCTTATAGTTTTGTCGACTCTAACTTATCCAAAGAGTTTAAATTGGTCACTTTCTCATCAAACCTACTAGGCAATGACCTAAGGATTTTCTTAATGACCTGGTTGTCAGAAATTTTCTCACCTAGGTGAAACGACGAGTTGACAATATTGTACAACCTAGCATAAAACTCATCAAAAGTCTCACTCTCTAACATCCTAATGGTCTCAAACTATGTAGTGAGATTTTGAAGTTTTGACGCCCTAACCGTGCTAGTGCCCTTGTGAGTGAGTGCCAAAATATCCCAAGCCTCTTTTGATGTTTCACAAGTCATAATTCTATTATATTCTTCCGGTGTGACATGTAAAGAAATAACATGCAGACCCTTAGAATTATATTGTGAAAGTCTATGTTCAGTCTCGGTCCATGATTCGATAGGCTTTAAACTAGTGACCTCACCTACAATAGTGACAGGGGGTGTCCAAGCATTCTCAACTGCTAGCCATACACACTCATCAATTGATTTTAATGCACTTCTCATTCTCATCTTCCAATAAGTGTAATTAGTGCCATAAAAAATAGGAATTCAAAAAATTCGTTATTTCCAAAATTTATCTTTGAAAACACACGGGATCACAGTACAAATAAAATATGTTTTCTAGCTCTGATACCAATTTGTGAAAACCTATGGGGTGGTCCCTTATGCGTGTGTTTCAAATTAAACCAATTTTTACCAAAAATATCCAACTTTTAATTAGCACCAAACCAAGTTGTGAAAACCCAATTCTTACTTTAAACCAATTTTATCTTGATTAATCCGAAACATGCATCTAGTGATTGAAGCAAGTAAAGTAAAGTAAAGAATACTCACAACGCCGGATGTACGAGGAAAAAATCCAAAACGGGAAAATAACCTCGGACGGACCAAGCCAGACAATCACTATGAACAAAGGTTTTATAAAGACAGATTAACCTTACTCAATGACTCGATCCCTACGGGTCTTGACGCTCCTTCTGATATTCTACCGTTCTTCAATAGTTCCCATGCAGAAATTCTATCTTCCACGATACCTATCCACAAAACTCGACTCCACGAATGTCTCGGTGTCCACCGAATGGCTTTAATTCGTCTACGATGTCGAACAAGAAGTCCTTCTCTTTTCTTCACCGCAAAACCCTAATGTTCAATGGTAGAACAAACCTTGTTGGTGCAGCAAGATCACGTAAACATATAAGAATGATAACTCGGATCTTTGTAAACTCTAAGGATGGGTTTAAGCTTTTTAAACCTTAGAAAACATGTGCAAAACTCGTACTGGAATGTAAACTATTTTTCCAGAATGCACTCTTAATTAATTCTGATGCAAGCACGCTTTAAATAGGAATTAAGCGCCGCCTCAAAAAACGTGTCTTTCGAACGACAGAGCCACGTTGTTCGCGGGACATAGGTATCTCGTTCGAACGAGATCTTATGTCGTTTGAACGACGCTGCATCGGTTTGACTTTTTGTTTAAAACGTCTCTTCCAAAAGAGATCCAAATAAGTCAAACTCCTTTTCGTGCTTATCAGAATAAAACAAAGTGTAAACCATTTAAAACACTTTAAAAACATTTTAAATATTTTTCTTTATAAAAATTCATCCTTATCTTTTATAAAAACAATTCCGAGCATCATTAATTATACGCATTCATACCTGAGTGATCTCAAAATTCAATTAACTTGAAGACGAATAACTTGCACCAATTAAACTTCGACATGATTAATTCTTTGAAGATTTGCCATAAAGTCTTCAATTTTCTTCAATACGTCATATACCAAGTGGGATCGTGACAAAATAAAATCTCCCTATGACATATTACAAGCACAGTTTTGTTCACGAAATTAAGTCAAAACAATACAGAGACTCAATTGGATATTTATGCCTTACATTTGTAGCGGGTTCTACTCTTATGTTGAAGGGTACGGTACCTTTTACATGTGAGTTTCGATGGGTTAACATGATTTAGGAAATGAGTCGCATGTTATTACTGGATTAATATTGTAAGTTTTTTCTTGCAACTTTCGGGATCTTGCCTATTTATTATCTAAAATATTTTCCAGCTATTCCTAAGCAGGAGCAGTAGGACTGAGCAATGAGACTTGCTATTTTCAGATTTTTATTTATTTATGTTATTAGATTAGAATTCTATTTCCTTTTAGTACTTCAGTCTAGAATTATGTAATTATTTTATTTATAGAGTTGTTAGGGAGCCATAGTGCATCTTGAAATATTTATATTCAATTTTTCTCTTATCAGTTATTTCCATTTTCATTTGTGGAGATTGATTTTTATTATGGTTTATGTTGGAGACAGTTTATATTTATCTAAGTTATTCTTTTATTTATCATGTTGTCTGGAGGGTTATATTGTGTCATTATTTATTTATTTACCGTAACTTTAACAAGACATTCCAAGACAATGACTTTTAGATTTGACTTATGGCTATGAATACTAAGACGGATTCAATGTTTTGGAATCAAGTTTGGGTGATTGTAGAGTCGTTGATGACATAAAACCCATCGTGTGAAAGTGGATGTACGAGATGTTAAAAGACGGATAGATGGGAAGGTGGAAAACTTCAATGCAAGGTTTGTTTCAATAGGGTTTACTAAAAAAATAAAGTATTGACTAGGAATAAACCTTCTTACCAATAGCCATCTCAATAGATATTATTTTAATGTAAAGACTACATCTTGGACAATGGTCTTGACAAAGGCATCTATATGGTGATACCCAAGGGATTCATAGTAAGAAATCATGTAAGCAAAGTGTGTAAGCTCAAGAGGTCCATTTATGGACTTAAGATAAGTTTAATATATTAGAACATTTGACTTGATTTGGTAATCAATTTTGATTTTGATCGAATCCCGAATAATACTTATTTATATAAGAAGCATGACGAAAATGTGGTTGTATTTTTAGTACATCTTGTGGATTATATTCTCCCAATCGAGAACGAGGGGGGGCATATTATCCTGCATAAGAGTGTGTATGTCAAGGTAACTTGATATAAAAACTTTAAAACAAGCCATACATATCCTTTAAATAAAGTTTTTGTTAGACTCGATAAATAATATGTATATCTCAATCAATTTATATCGACGGAGTGCTCATTAGTTTAACACGTGGGATTCTAAGAAAGTATTTGTTCCATTCAGTCATGGAAGTACTCTATCTGAGAATCAGTATCCTAATACACCTAATGAGATAATAAGGAGTATATCTTATGCTTCAATGGTGGGTAACCTCATATATGTTATGCTCTATACTAGACTGGATATCTACTTGGATATTGGCATGGTCAACAGATTTTAGTCTAACCCAGGTCAGGAGCACTTGATTGCAGTAAAGCGCGTTCTCAAGTGACTGACAAAGGATTAGGGATTATATGATATCTACTCAAGAGACAAACTTGTACCTTTTAGGTACACAGACTTATATTTAGTCAAATAAGGATTCCATATTTTCTAACTCATGATATACGTTTATCTAGGGGGTGGATTTGTAGGTTACAGGGGAATGAAACAATCATGCATGAGTGACATGTCGAATTTTTCCCCCATTAGAGGCAACTAAAGAGTCTATATAGCTTGGTAATTCCCTAATGACTCGCGAGAGGTTCCTTTAGTGCAACTGGCTATTACATTAGATTCTGATTCATATTGGAATGACTGAAAGTTTTAGAGAGCTCAAAACCCATACAAGAAGTTAAGGAAATTTAATATAGGTATCAGGTAGTTTAAGGGACTGAACAAGGAACGTGATAAGTTTATGACCAAGGTTGCATTGGATTATAACTAGTCAACGCTTCTATAGTCTTAGCCTATAAACTACCAAGTAGATATGTTGGGAGTTAGATGCATTAGCCCATGGCTTTAAGACTAAGTGAGAGATAATGGTTCGGGAACTTTTCTGATAGTTCAAAGATGTTTGTACCGGGACATTAGAAATATATTGAACATGACCAAGTGTAAGATTCAAGTCTAGGTGTTAAAAATATTAATTTTTCATAATATTCAATAAATTATTTCTTTGATTGTTATGGGTGAGATTTAATTTATTGATTCTAAATCTCCTCAAGTTGGGCAATCATTATGTGGGTATACTGAGATCATATTTTGGAGGAATTCACATCTGGGAGATATTATAGATTGTTATACCATTTTTATAAACTTACAAGTTTGGATTATACCAATAAACCCGGACGGTAGATTTTATAATCCGGTAAAGTATAAAATAAGTTGTTTTTTTGATCAAGAAATATATATGACGTTGTTAAAATCGATTAGAAGAAAATAGAATTTCACTAATCGGGTATTGTATGCTTTACACTAGGAATCATATAATGCACTATCAAACTTTCTAAACAAGGCCTCATTATATGACTAATAGTGAGATAATTAAATTATAGTACAATTATAATAATTTAGTGGAATTAATTATAATTAAATGGAGATGGGAAGTAATATGCGATTTTCATATTTTTATTTGGAAGATAATTTAATTATTTGTCTTAGATCCCTACTATAGTTTATTTATCAAGTAAAAATACCAAAACTTTCTAGAAACCTAACTGGCATAGGCCCACTTCATGTACCTATTTATATGGGTCAATGGAAGGGGTTTAAGTAGCATGAGACATTCTCAAGGGTTAAATAAGGATAGTAAAAATGCTATTAATGTTTTTGTGAAGCACTTAGGAGAAAGAAAGTGATTCATCTCATATTTCACCAATATTTCATCTTCGGAAGTGACCATACACATGGATTGCTTTGGGTGGATCATATAATAGAATATCTAAGACTTTTTCACATATAAGGACGGTGTTGGAGGGTTAATAATGGAAAAAACATCAACATCTTCATCTAATTATTCTTCTATATCAGATCACCTACAAGATAAAAATTATCGTGATCGAAACTTTTAAATTCATTGATATGCCCAAAGTGTACCCTCATACTCAGGGTCACTAACCTCGGCCTGACTCACAGTCGAGTTGGCAGGAAGCTTACAACAACCATCAGAAAGGTCATCCTCTGCAAGATCGGCTCCTCATTGACCAACCTCGACTGGCCAGCAGTCGAGGACAACAACATCTTATGAGCTCAAGCTATTGCCAACATCGTACTCTGCCTCATCCGACGTTTTTGTTAGGACATTTTGTCCATAATTATTATGTATGTCATAAGCCGTTACATCGTTGAAGTAATTCAAGCTCACATCGTCTTCAAATGGATCAGAATATCAAAGAAAGGAAGGAATCAAATTTTTTAGCAGCCGGACCGATCCGCCGGATTTAAAAAAGAACCGGTCTAACCCCGGATCGATCCACCTCATGCTGGACCGATCCGCCTTGCTCAGAATCTAGTAGACCCCGGACCGATTGCGAACCGAAGAGGGCCTTTGAAAAAATGAACCGGTCCAACCTCGGACTGATCCGCCTGTGATAGAATCGTGCAGATCGTGTTTAGTTATTTTTGGCCCAGGACTTCTTTTATAAACCCACTACGGGGTGTTGGTTTAACAAGAATTCTTCACACGATTTTCAGAGTTCATAAACTCAAAGTCTTCACCTTTGTGAGTTACCAAACTCATGTTTTGATTCACACAAAGTTCCAAATCATTTTTGAATCCTTGGAAACCCCAAGAACACCATAGTGGTTCTGTTTATACCCTTGTGGAGAAGACCGTTCTTATTCTTCATTGCTTCCCTCCTGGAAAGGAAAACTTCCAACCGCCGACTACAGATCCGACACCTGCGGGTAATTCTGTGTCACTGTATTTTTCATTGCAATCCAAAATTGTATGTTATAATATTATAATGAAAATAAATGGTTTTACCCCTTTGGGGGATTTTTCCTCAATTGTGTGTGTTTCATTGTACTAGCATGTTTTACATCTTATTCAATCACACCTGGTTGCATGTTTAGGATTTAATTGGGTTAAATTGTGTTTAATTATATAATTTCTTATTTGAACGCAAATGCATACTCTTTCAAATTGATATCAGAGCAGGTTACGCTAATCTATCGCATATTCCTAAGTTTCCACAAATTTTTTCCAAGATATAAATTTTCTGAAAAATTAATTTTTGAAAAAGAGCGTGTTCAATGGAGAAATCATATAATAAAATGCCAGTTTTTGACGGGACTAACTATGCATATTGGAAATCCCGCATGAGGTCTTCTTTAAAGGCCATAGATGAATGTGTTTGGATTTTAATTGAAAGAGGGTGGACACCTCCCTCCATCACTGTAGAAAACGTGACCAGTTTAAAACCAGTAACTTCTTGGACTGACGAAGAATTTAAATGGTCATCTTTTAACTCTAAGGGTTTAAGTGCTATCTCTGGATCCATCACTCCTGATGAGTTCCGATGTATCATGACGTACACCACGTCAAAAGTGGTCGAGTCGGTGGTTCCACAAATCCACGACAGTGAGGTCGAGTCGGTTGACTCATGAGATGAGTCACCGCATGAGTGTAACTTCACCACATTCATGGCTAGTCATGTGAGCACTACCAGTTATCCTCACGATGATGAGGATGATGCCACACAGGGACACCACGACAGTGAGATCGATGTGAGTGAGGGAGAGGATGACACAAGTGAGAGCGAGAGTGATATTCAACGCGCCTACGCTGAGTTATATTCTGAGTTATTTAAAACTAAAAAATGTAACAAAGCGTTAGTTCTTAAGATCACCGGTTTAGAGGAAGATTTAAGAAAAGCGAGAGAGAGAGAGAGAGAGAGTCCTCCACCTGCACCACCCTGAGATAGAGAGAGTCTGCCTGTGTTAAGAAAGAGAGTTTGTTTAGAGAGAGAGAAAGTTGTTTTGAGAAAGAGAGAGGGGACTTGACTAAACAAGTGGCTTGTCTTACGAGTGAGCTTCATTCCTCCATGGAGACTCGAAAGAAACTTGAAGCCCTTGTAGCCCAGCTTGCTCATGATCTTGAGAGAGCCCGGGAAGTCAAGGTACAAATCGAGGACAAATCTGGGAAAATGGGAAAGATGCTCCTCGGCCCCGCTTTAGGTTTTGGTGATCGGCAGGGAATTGGTTATGATGGTGCCTCCATGTCTCAAATTGCACCTGGACCAGTCCCTGAGTTTACTAATACTCCTTATGGTCATCGCCAAAATCCTCGAAAGAGAGTTCGACCAAGAAAAGCAAACCAAGGTCTGCCTAAGACTGTGTTCTTTTGTACATTTTGCAAAAGAAAAGGCCACCTGAGGGAGTTTTTCTATAGTTTGGGTCGGACACGACGTACTTCTGTTCCACCACGTCATATTGATGAGTTTACCAGTCTGAGAGAGCGTGTTGAGTTTTTAGCCGCCATATCACAGAGTTTGATGGAGGAATTCCGACGGATGTCTTCTCCGTCAGGGAATGCTTCTCACATTCCTGCTAAAACCAACAACAACAAGGGTAAACTAAAGGCTACCACTTCTTGGGTGCCTAAGAAAGATAAGAAAGCCCTTGTTGTTCATGTTTCTCTCAAAGCACATAATACCTCAAAGTGGTATCTTGATAGTGGATGCTCCAGACACATGACATGTGATGTCTCATTTTTTACCCACCTTGAGGATTATAAGGATGGTAGAGTCACCTTTGGAGATGGGAGCAAGTCTAGCATTGTAGGATGAGGTACTGTAGAGCTACCAGGAATTCCTAAGCTAGAGAATGTTTTGTACGTCAAAGGTTTGAAAGTAAACCTTCTCAGCATCAGCCAGCCGTGCGACGCTGACTTTGCAGTAAAGTTTGACCGGGACGCGTGTAAGGTCTACAATCAAGCCGGTAAACTTTTAGTGCAAGGGGTAAGGACCGAGAATAATTGTTATGGGACTGTGCCTACTTCCTCACTTGTCTGCAACAGTGCCACGATCACTCTTATGGATTTGTGTCACCAACGTCTAGGTCACGTGAACGTTAGAGATTTGACTCGTTTAGCTAAAAAGGACCTAGTACGTGGCTTACCATATCTTAGAAAGTCAACTTCCACGGTTTGTGGACCCTGTCAGTTAGGAAAGCAAATTCGAAGCCCTCATAGGACGTTGCATTCCATTACCACCTCCCGAGTACTTGAGCTTATTCACATAGATCTTATGGGTCATACTCGTACTGAGAGTTTGGGTGGTAAGAGGTATATCCTCATGATGGTAGACAATTTCTCCAGATATTATATTATAGCTTTTCTGAGGGAGAAATCTGATGCTGTAGATTTTTTAATGACCAAGTGTCGTGTCCTACAAAATCAACACGGAGTCACTATCAATAGGATCCATAGTGACAACGACACAGAGTTTAAGGAAGCAAACGTAGATCTCTACTGTGATAGACTTGGGATCAAACCTGAGTTTTCTGCTGTGAAGACTCCTCAGCAAAATGGGATTATTGAGAGAAAAAATAGGACGATCCAGTAAATGGCTGGATCCATGCTTCTAGGTCGTAAATGTTTCTAGGAGATTTTGGGCAGAGGCAGTGTCTACTACATGCCACACGATGAATAGGGTTTATCTGCGTCCACACACACTTAAGACGCCTTATGAATTGTGGACTGGCAAGAAACCCAACCTTGCATATTTTCGTATCTTTGGGAGCAAATGCTACATCCTACGGGATAGAGAGAAATTGGGAAAGTTTGGCTCCCGAAGCAACGAGGGAATATTGTTAGGCTATTCATCGAATAGTAGAGCGTAACGAGTTTTTAACCTGAAAAGCTCTAAGGTTATGGAGTCAATAAACATCACCGTGCAAGATGATAAACCTCCGACGTCCATTGATCCTAACCTTTAGTGTGAGGATGAAGATTGTTCTGACAGTGATTTGCCTATTCCTCTCCCACACCTTGTGGACCCTATTACTGTGTTAAGGGACACACCTGCTTGGGTTCTCAAGATTCATGATCTTTCAGCCATTATTGGCGATTCCACTCTAGGGGTCAAGACTCGTGCTCAGCTAGAGAACGTTGTTAGCCATCTTTGCTACACGTCCAAAGTCGAGCCCAAGAATCACAAAGAAGCACTCAAGGATAAACACTGGATATCTGCTATGCAGGATGATTTGCTTCAGCTTATAAAGAACAATGTCTGGGAACTAGTCCCCCGACCTAGTGAGACTAATGTGATAGTTACCAGGTGGATTTTCAAGAATAAAATGGATGAAAATGGTACCATAATCAGAAATAAGGCTAGGTTGGTCGCTCAAGGCTACACTCAGATAGAGGGTGTAGACTTTGGGGAGACATTTGCTCCTGTTGCGAGGCTTGAGTCCGTCCGCTTACAACTCACCATCGCATGTCATCTGCGCTTTAAGTTATATAAGATGGATGTCAAGAGTGCCTTCCTGAATGGCATTCTATAGGAGGAGGTTTATGTGGAACAACCAAAAGGGTTTGAAGACCCTAAGCACCCTGAGCACGTTTATTATCTTAGGAAAGCCTTGTATGGTTTGAATCAAGCACCACGTGCTTGGTACGAAAGGCTTACTACCTATCTCTTAGCCCGTGGCTTCAAGAGAGGGGGAGTTTGTCACACCCTAACCCCATTATGATAGAATTAACTAAATAGTTTACAAACCACAATATTAATTTATTTATTATTTAGGCAATACATATTGAAACAACTTCAAGGTTAAAATGCAGAATATAAAAAAAAAAATCCAATCGTTTTAAGGAGACAATTTCAACAGAACTCACATATCATTTTACTTAATTACACTAGTGCAGTTTATAAAACAAACTAACAAGACCCTACTTCTATGTACCCAACCTCCTAGACCTGGCAGTGGCAGTTGGAAAACCTGAAAATGTAAACATATAAAACCATGAGTTTAAAAACTCAGTGAATGTACTACATCTCTAAATAGTAAAAGCACTATATTAACATCTCAACATATTAATATATACATCTCTGTGCCAAATTAGTCCATATACATATCCGGAGTTAATAAACCCCACATCTCCTGCCCGTAGGCAATAATCATATCCATAGGTTTTAAAAACCTAACATCTCTTGAATTGCATAGCAACTCAACATATCCTGACTTTTATAAAGCCATAGAATCTCAACATCTCTTGGCTTTTAAATAAGACATGACATCTCAACATCTCTTGGCTTTTAAATAAGCCATAACATCTCAACATATGATATATATATGTCATATCCAAAATCAACTCAGTAAGTACACTCACCTTGTGTTGTCAACTATGTATTCACGTTTCTCTCAGGTGGAGCTGAACTTGGTTGATTTGACCTTACACCTGTTCATCCAACTAAATCAGTACTAAAGCTCAATCATAAGTATTATTTTAATATAAGTATGTAACTTTAAATGAGTACACAACCACAATATGATTCTACCCAAGTCATATTCCATGAAATATATGTAAAGACGAAACGATGGTATGTATGTTGATAAGGTCATGAACATTCAACCCTAGAAACTACCTCATAAAGAATTTATAACTAAACTCAATTAAACATAAAAGTATACTTCTGAATATATATACACATGAAACATGTACTCAAAATACCCTTGGGAAAAAGCAAATAAAAACATTCTTTCATGGAGTATCCAATATGGCCTCAAATTATTGTCCTCCATACTTAACCATCCCATATTCATAAATAGTACACATACATGTGTCCAAGCTTATCAATCTGAAAACATATCTAAATATACTTTCCGTTACAAGTGACGGTGTAATTTTTCAAGCTTCCTAGAGCAAGTTATGGCCATTTCTTTACAACACAAGAAATCTGCCCTACAAACTCCTCTATTGTTCCTTCGACTTTCAAGAATTTTCATAATTTTTCTACAGAATAAATTTTCATGATTTTCAACAAACTTTCAGTAGACATACTTAATAGTACGGAATTAAAGTTTCACAATATTTGGACTTCATTTGCTATCTCAAAAGCTTGACCAAACTCAGGGCATACCGAAATGAAATATACAAACAACAACTATATACCGACTTTCAACCATCACTAATACCTAACCATAAGGAGTTAAATTCTTATTTTCGGGTATGATATGAATATATAAGTCTATTTTCATATCCAATTGGAATTTATGAATTCCAGTAATCACGTAAAGAGATATTCAAGTTTTAATACAAAGGGGTTCAATACAAAACAATATGACATATAACACCACTTATCTCACATATGAACCAATACATATTATCACAAAGGAGGATGGAATTTGGATCAGTAATTCACGATTTATATACTTTGAAATAAGTATAATAGAAGTTTAAAATAATATTAACACATAATATTACCTTGGAAACACCTTAAGGATTTTCTTGGAATTGTTTTCCTAGATTTTCCTTGTAACCCTTTCTTCCTTAACTTCTACCTCTCTTTCCTCAAGCTAATAACACCTCAAACTGAACCTAGGGATTTATTTGCTGAAGAAATAAGCTTAAGGGAGAGTTTTAAGTCGGCCAAGGCTGCCTCCCAATCCATCCAATCAAATTAAAACATTTGGTTTAATAAAAGACAATTTACCACTTAAGGGAATTGACATATTCGCCCCTTCTCGTAATTTCGACCTAACTTCTTACTCGAACATCTGTTTGATGCACCGTTTGTTTTGTTACAACCCTAACTCACATATCTACAACTATGTAGTTTTCACCTCAATTGAGGGTCAAAACTAGTCTTAAACAGGAACATTTCTAGCGAAAATAACCAAATCTTGTGTTCGTAAACAATTCGACATTTCATGATTTATGAAAGTAGAATTATACTAACCATAATCACTTAACATTAGATATACTAATAAAACATTATTCATATCACATATGATAATTATGATTTAAATATAATTTATCATAATTATATACGGGTTGTCACAACCTCCCCCCCTTAGAAAATTTTGTCCCCGAAATTTAATACGAATGTCACTTACCAAACAAATGGGGATACTGTTTCTTCATGCTATCCTCCGTTTCCCAAGTTTCTTATTTAATTCCATGGCTCATCCACATAACTTTAACTAAGGGAATAACTTTATTCCTCAATACTTGCTCCTTACGATCAGGAATTTCCACCGGTTCCTCGATGTACGATAAGTCTTCTTTCAGTTCCATAGGTTGGGTTTTCAGTTGATGAGACGGATCTGCCAAATACTTACGAAGCATCGATACATGGAACACGTCATGCAAACGAGATAACTCTGGAGGTAATGCTAATCTATATGCCAGGGTTCCAATTCTTTCCAACACTTCATATGGTCCAATGTATCTTGGACTTAGTTTCCCCTTCTTTCCAAACCTCATAACGCCTTTCCACGGTGAAATACGTAGGAATACAAAATCCCCCTTCTGAAATTCCAATGGATACTTCCTCTTATCTGCATAAAATTTCTGCCTGCTTTGCGCTATCTTTATCCGTTCCCGAATCATTTTGATCTTTTCAGTTGTCATATCTATCAATTCAGGACCCAAAAGTTTCCTTTCACCTACTTCATCCCAACACAAAGGCGTTCTACATTTCCTCCCATATAAAGCTTCATATGGAGCCATACCAATGGTGGACTGATAACTATTATTATACGAGAATTCCATCAATGGCAAATGATCATCCCAACTGCCCTTGAAGTCAAATACACAAGCTCGTAACATATCTTCTAATATTTGAATCGTCCTCTCAGATTGCCCATCGGTTTGTGGATGAAATGCAGTGCTGAACTTCAAACTTGTGCCCATGGCATTCTGTAAACGAGGCCAAAACTTAGAAGTGAAATTTGGATCTCTATCTGATACTATTGACACTGGTGCTCCATGTAAATGGATAATCTCATCAACGTACATGCGTGCATATTTATCAACAGTGTAGGTCGTCTTAACTGGAAGAAAGTGAGCTGACTTTGTCAATCGATCTATAATCACCCAAATAGAATTATGCCCCTTTGGTGATCGTGGCAATCCTACAACAAAATCCATCGTTATATGCTCCCACTTCCATTCCGGAATAGGCAATGACTGCAATAATCCTGCCGGCTTTTGATGCTCCGCTTTCACTTGTTGACATACTAAACATTTAGCTACAAATTCGGCAATCTCACATTTCATATTGTTCCACCAGTAATATTCTTTCAAATCTCTATACATTTTGGTACCTCCCGGATGCATAGAGTAAATAGAACTATGTGCCTCTTCTAATATATCCTTCTTTAAGGACGGATCATTCAGTACACAAATTCTATTTTTATAACACAATGATTCATCTTTCTTAATTTCAAAGTCACTTTCTTTACCATCCAGGATTTCCCGTTTCTTCGTTTCAAGGAATGGATCACTGACTTGCAAATTTCGTATGCGTTCTGCCAGTAAGGGTCTCACTGTAACGTGTGCAAATAATGCCCCCATTTTAGATAAGTTCAACTCGACTCCCATCAGTCTTAATTCCATAATATTGCCAACCCGTGCACATTAAATACAAGATAACCTCCCCAATGACTTTCGACTCAGAGCATCTGCAACAACATTGGCCCTCCCGGGATGATGGTGAATGGTACAATCATAGTCTTTAATTAACTCCATCCAACGTCTTTGTCTCAAATTCAAGTCTCTCTGAGTAAATAAATACTTCAAACTTTGATGGTCAGTGAAAATTTCACACGTCTCTCCATACAAATGATGTCTCCATAATTTTAAGGCAAAAATAATAGCCGCAAGTTCTAAATCATGTGTAGGATAATTACGTTCATACGTCTTCAACTGTCTAGATGCATACGAAATTACCTTTCCATGTTGCATGAAAACACAACCCAGGCCCTGATGTGAAGCGTCAGTATAAATCACAAAACCTTCTCCACTGGATGGAACAGTGAGAACTGGAGCTGATACTAACCTATTTTTAAACATTTCAAAGCTTTGCTGGCATTCATCACTCCACACAAATTTCACTTCCTTTCGGGTCAATTTAGTCAACGGCAAGGCTATAGATGAAAACCCCTTTATGAATCTTCTATAATATCCAACCAATCCTAGGAAACTCCTTATCTCCGTTACATTCCTCGGTCTTTCCCATTGCACAATTGCCTCTACCTTCTTAGGGTCAACATAAATTCCATCTCCCGAAACAACATGCCCCAGAAATACTACCTGATTTAACCAAAACTCACATTTGCTAAATTTCGCAAACAATTGACTATCTCGCAAAACTTGCAATACAACTCTTAGATGCTTCTCATGTTCCTCTTGGCTAGGTGAGTATATCAAAACATCATCAATAAAGACAATCACAAACGAATCTATGAAAGGATGAAATACTCGATTCATTAAATCCATAAACACCGCAGGAGCATTCGTTAACCCAAATGGCATTACCAAAAATTCATAATGACCATAGCAAGAACGAAAAGATGTCTTAGAAATGTCACAATCTCTCACCCTTAATTGATGATAACCCGATCTCAAATCAAATTTTGAAAACACTTTAGCACCCTGTAATTGATCAAACAAATCATCAATACGAGGCAATGGATATTTATTTCGAATAGTCACCTTGTTTAACTGTCGATAATCAATGCAGAGTTGCATGGTGCCATCTTTTTTCTTCACAAATAATACTAGAGCGCCCCATGGTGATACACTGGGTCGAATAAAACCTATATCTAGAAAATCTTATAGTTGAACCTTTAACTCCTTTAGTTCCACAGGTGCCATTCTATATGGAGAAATAGAAACTGGAGCTGTACCAGGCACTAAATCGATAGTAAACTCTACCTCTCTGCTAGGTGGCAATCCTGGTAATTCATCTGGGAACACATCTACAAAATCCTTAACGACTGGGATATCTTCTAATTTTTGCAATTCCCTGTTTGTATCCACAATATATGCTAAAAAGCCTTGACAACCCTTATTTAACAATTTCCTCGCCCGAAGGGCTGAAATAAGACAGTTCGGAACCACATTTCTTTCCCCAGTAAATTTGAATTCTTCCTCCCCCGGCATATTAAATGTAACCTCCTTACGAAAACAGTCAATTGATGCATGGTAGGAAGATAGCCAGTCCATACCCAAGATAATATCAAAATCTCTAATATCTAGGGGAATTAAATCAATGGTCCACTCCCTCTCCCCCATATACAATACACAATTTTTATACACAAGCTCCACTAACAACACATCCCCCCATAGGTGTAGAAATATATAAACCACAATCTAGATAAGAACATGGTCTACCCAAATGCATGGTAAATGACAGTGCTACAAATGAATGAGTAGAACCTGGATCAATAAGCAAGTAAGCATGTTTGTTCATGACAGAAAATGTACCTGTCACCACCTCTGGAGTAGCCTGAGCATCCTGTAAAGTCATAGCAAATATCCTTCCCGGAGCCCTGGATCCACTTGCCTGTACTCTACCCCCTCCTCTCCCTATGCCTCCAGGTGATGAGCCTCGACTAGTAGCAGGTGATTGAATCCCTCACACTAGCATAGGACAGTTCTTTTTGGTATGACCAATTTGATGGCAGTGATAACACTCTACCCCCTTTAACATGGGACAATCTGGACTAATATGGCCCTCAGCTTTGCAAAAATAGCATGTAACAGGCTTGGACTTCCTATTGTCATTCTCCTGCTGTCTATTCTGTTGGACCATTGATCCTACACCCCTAAAACTACTTGGTGTCCTATTCTGAGCATAATTTCCAGTCCCTCTACCGCGCTAAAATCTTTGACTCCATTGTTTCTAGTATTCTACATTGCCTTCCTTTTGCTGAGATGAATCAAATCTACTCCTCTTTCCCCTTTGTTCCCTATTCTTTATTGCATCGTTAACATCTCCTTCAACCATCATAGCTTTGTTAACTAAGGAAGAATAATCTACCATCTCAAGTACAGTGAGTCTAGACTTGATAACCAAATTCAACCCATCCTGAAATCTGGTGCATTTATCCTCCTCATCACGTAAGAAATGTAATGAAAATCGAGACAAAGATGTGAATTTAGTTTCATACTCCCTGACCGACATATTCCCCTGAGTCAATGATAAAAATTCTCTCTCCTTTTGCTTCCGGTACATGCGAGGAAAATACTTTTCATATAAGACTTTAATAAAGGAATCCAAAGTAATTACCTCACCTCCCTCCAGAGTAAGCAATAAATGTTTGGAAGACTCCCACCAATATTTAGCTTCTCCCTTTAACATGAAAGTAGCCAAAATCACCTTCTGCGCGCCAGGTACATTCATCACCCCAAAGATAGTTTCTGTGTCTCTAACCCAAGTCTCAACTTCTAAAGGATTTACAGAACCTGAGAATGCTGGAGGGTTCAATTTGATGAACTTCTCGTACAAAGTATTCTTCTCCTCTCGTTGTATTTCCCTTTCTCTTCTTGCCAAAGTCTGCTCCTCCAAGTACTTGTCTTGTTGCTATGCTATTTGCATCATAAACATGTTTTGTTGTTCTACCATTAAAGTCATGGCACGAGCCATCTTCTGCATATCTGTAAGTTGTTCAGGAGCCCCCTCTACATTATTTTTATTTTGCTGGTTTACTGTATTTGAAGACTCCTCATCCACCCTCTCATGAACATTTGCTCCTTCCATAGCTTACTATCTGTCATAAACCACAATTATAGAAACAAGAATACAACATTTATTTCTAACTCAATGGTTAGTATTTCTCACAAATTAATATAAATGACCCACAAAACGCTATTTCTACCACTGCCATATCTAGACTCTCTAACCCCAGAATATAAAAACCTAAGGCTCCGATACTAAGTTGTCACACCCTAACCCCATTATGATATAATTAACTAAATAGTTTACAAACCACAATATTAATTTATTTATTATTTAGGCAATACATATTGAAACAACTTCAAGGTTAAAATGCAGAATATAAAAAAAAAATCCAATCGTTTTAAGGAGACAATTTCAACAGAACTCACATATCATTTAACTTAGTTACACTAGTGCAGTTTATAAAACAAACTAACAAGACCCTACTTCTATGTACCCAACCTCCTAGACCTGGCAGTGGCAGCTGGAAAACCTGAAAATGTAAACATATAAAACCATGAGTTTAAAAACTCAGTGAATGCACTACATCTCTATATAGTAAAAGCACTATATTAACATCTCAACATATTAATATATACATCTCTGTGCCAAATTAGGCCATATACATATCCGGAGTTAATAAACCCCACATCTCCTGCCCGTAGGCAATAATCATATCCATAGGTTTTAAAAACCTAACATCTCTTGAATTGCATAGCAACTCAACATATCCTGACTTTTATAAAGCCATAGCATCTCAACATCTCTTGGCTTTTAAATAAGCCATAACATCTCAACATCTCTTGGCTTTTAAATAAGCCATAACATCTCAACATATGATATATATATGTCATATCCAAAATCAACTCAGTAAGTACACTCACCTTGTGTTGTCAACTATGTATTCACGTTTCCCTCAGGTGGAGCTGAACTTGGTTGATTTGACCTTACACCTGTTCATCCAACTAAATCAGTACTAAAGCTCAATCATAAGTATTATTTTAATATAAGTATGTAACTTTAAATGAGTACACAACCACAATATGATTCTACTCAAGTCATATTCCATGAAATATATGTAAAGACGAAACGATGGTATGTATGTTGATAAGGTCATGAACATTCAACCCTAGAAACTACCTCATAAAGAATTTATAACTAAACTCAATTGAACATAAAAGTATACTTCTGAATATATATACACATGAAACATGTACTCAAAATACCCTTGGGAAAAAGAAAATAAAAACATTCTTTCATGGAGTATCCAATATGGCCTCAAATTATTGTCCTCCATACTTAACCATCCCATATTCATAAATAGTACACATACATGTGTCCAAGCTTATCAATATGAAAACATATCTGAATATACTTTCCGTTACAAGTGACGGTGTAATTTTTCAAGCTTCCTAGAGCAAGTTATGGCCATTTCTTTACAACACAAGAAATCTGCCCTACAAACTCCTCTATTGTTCCTTCGACTTTCAAGAATTTTCATAATTTTTCTACAGAATAACTTTTCATGATTTTCAACACACTTTCAGTAGACATACTTAATAGTACGTAATTAAAGTTTCACAATATTTGGACTTCATTTGCTATCTCAAAAGCTTGACCAAACTCAGGGCATACCGAAATGAAATATACAAACAACAACTATATACCGACTTTCAACCATCACTAATACCTAACCATAAGGAGTTAAATTCTTATTTTCGGGTATGATATGAATATATAAGTCTATTTTCATATCCAATTGGAATTTCTGAATTCCAGTAATCACGTAAAGAGATATTCAAGTTTTAATACAAAGGGTTTCAATACAAAACAATATGACATATAACACCACTTATCTCACATATGAACCAATACATATTATCACAAAGGAGGATGGAATTTGGATCAATAATTCACTATTTATATACTTTGAAATAAGTATAATAGAAGTTTAAAATAATATTAACACATAATATTACCTTGGAAACACCTTAAGGATTTTCTTGGAATTGTTTTCCTAGATTTTCCTTGTAACCCTTTCTTCCTTAACTTCTACCTCTCTTTCCTCAAGCTAATAACACCTCAAACTGAACCTAGGGATTTATTTGCTGAAGAAATAAGATTAAGGGAGAGTTTTAAGTCGGACAAGGCTGCCTCCCAATCCATCCAATCAAATTAAAACATTTGGTTTAATAAAAGACAATTTACCACTTAAGGGAATTGACAGATTCACCCCTTCTCGTAATTTTGACCTAACTTCTTACTCGAAAATCTGTTTGATGCACCGTTTGTTTTGTTACAACCCTAACTCACATATCTACAACTATTTAGTTTTCACCTCATGTCAATTGAAATGTTACAAGGGTCAAAACTAGTCTTAAACAGGAACATTTCTATCGAAAATAACCAAATCTTGTGTTCGTAAACAATTTGACATTTCATGATTTATGAAAGTAGAATTATACTAACCATAATCACTTAACATTAGATTTACTAATAAAACATTATTCATATCACATGTGATAAGTTTGATTTAAATATAATTTATCATAATTATATACGGGTTGTCACAGAGTTGATATGACGTTGTTCGTCAGGAGAGATGACGGTGCCATTTTGGTTTCCCAGGTCTATGTGGACGACATAGTCTTTGGATCCAAGTGCTCCCAACATGCTCACCACTTTAAGGAGGAGATGAAAAGTGAGTTTGATATTATCATGGTAGGTGAGCTTACTTTCTTCCTTGGTCTCCAGGTTCATCAGCTAGAGGATGGGATGTTCATCTCCCAATCCAAGTATGCTAAAGACCTACTGAAGAAATTTGGTTTAGACTCCGCTAAGCACGCACGTACACCTATGAGTACCGCTACCAAGCTTAGTAAGGACACTTCAGGTAAGGACGTAGAGCAAACCTTATATCGGAGTATGATAGGTAGTCTTTTCTACTTGACTGCCAGTCGTCCCGACATAGCCTTTAGTGTTGGAGTCTGTGCGCGATATCAGGCGTCCTCGAAAGAGTCACATTTAATTGCTCTAAAATGTATTATTAAATACGTGAGTGGGACTCTCTCATACGGTATTTGGTATTCCTTTGATACCGATGACCGTTTGTCCGCCTATTCAGATGCCGATTGGGCCGGGGATGTAGATGGTTGTAGGAGCACTTCTGGTGGGTGTTTCTATTTTGGTTTTGCTCTTGTCTCCTGGCTGAGCAAGAAACAAAATTTCATCTCTTTGTCCACTGCGGAGGCAGAGTACATAGCCGTCGGGAGTTGTTGCACGCAACTCTTGTGGATGAAGCAGTTGCTGGAGGATTATGGGATTTCACAGGACACCATAACCATTTCCTGTGATAACACAAGCGCTATACACATATCCCGCAATCCCGTCCAGCATTCACGCACAAAGCACATCAGGATACGTGAGCACTTTATCTCTTTGCTCAGCTCAACCAGAACATAATAATGAGACCATCTGGGGTCTCACCGGAGATGATTACTTCGACAGATACTCAACCACATCATAAGGCCAGGGGACCATCCTAGGCATCGCAAAAGGACCTACCTACTCCTTAGTGGAGTAAGGATGTTACTGACCCTAGGCGTTTAGTCCTAGGGACGTAAGGAAACCCTTGCCCTAAAGATAGGTATGATGACATTGGGGCACAGGTTGCTCCGACAGACTGTTGGGAGCTGTGTGAGATCTCAAACAACACAGTAAGACCTTTTCAACAGAGCAGAGGTCATCAGAGCCTAGGTCAGTGTGAGATACGAGATTGCGATGCACACCAAAGAGGTTCAGCTTTTGATCGGTTGAGTGGAGGGTTGGCTTTTAAAAGACTCGACCTGGTTAATAATCCGCGAGAGAGGATGTCTAGGTCAAGAAGAATAGTTGGATCATGAAGAGAGGGTGACGATCATCGACCTCATCATGGCCGAGCCCCACATGGACGAGATTGTAGTCATGGGGAGGTCAACGGCCAATGTTGTGAAGCAGTTGGGGAACCCTCAGTCCACCCTTCGGAAGTGGCTGGGGACAACCTCGACCAGACCGATGTTGCTAAGCCCTAGAATGACTCTATTTAAAGGCTGGAAGAGAAGATGGGAGATCTCATAAAAAGCTGAGACCCATTGCAGAGGGGGTACTCAGAGGGTTCACCATTTGTGGCAAGGATTGTTAACTTCCCAACCCCTGCTAAATTTAAACCTCCAGTGGTGTCTCTCAAGTACGATGAAAGTACCAACCTAGTCCATTATATTAAAATGTATCAATCTGCAGCAAATATTTATTCCATCTCTGATGAGATGAGGTGTCGAGCTTTCTCAATCACCCTAACTGGGGCTGCACATATCCGGTTCACTTCTCTTCCTAAAAATTCGTGGAGAGTTTTAAAGGTTTGGCCGAGTGATTTATTCACAACTTCTATTTTGGGGTAAGACCTCAGAAGAAGATGACTCACTTTCTTTATGTAAAGAAAGGGAAGAATGAAATCCACAGAGACTATATCGCGAGGTTCAACAAGGAAAAGTTGGAGGTATAAGATTTTGAAGAGAGTATAGCCATGACAACCCTTATAGTAGGACTTCAGAAGGGAAAGTTACTCTGGAAGCTTGTTGAAGACCCACCTAAATCTATGGCCGAGCTGTTAGCAATAGCTGGAAAGGTCATGAATGAAGAAGAAGCAATGGCTATGAAATATGAGGATGAGAATGGAAGTAGCAGTGGGAAGTTTCAAAAGAAAAAGGATGGAAAGAAGAGGGCTGCAGATGACAAGTTTGCAAACTGTAGTCCTTTAACAGTGAACTACAAACATATCCTCAATGAAATAAATAATGATAGGTCTCTGAGATGGTCGAAGAAGCTGAAGGCTCCTCCACATAAGAGAAACAAGAACTTATGGTGCGAGTTCCATCAAAATCATGGCCATTTGACTGAGAAGTGTTTCGCTCTGAAGGATGAGATTGAAAAAATGTTGAAGACTGGAAATTTCAGAAAGTATGTGGATGGTAGATCTTTTAAGGGGGAAGATACGACCCTAGAAAGAAAAGAAATGATAAATGTCGGGAAGATGCCCCTGTCAGAAGAGCCGATAACTCAGATAATGATAATGACCCTGACCTCCCACCGAAGGACGACAATGTCCCAGTAAAGAGGATCAGTATGATCTCTTTTGGTGTGATCACTATCTGTAGAGGGATAACATGGTGTGGCTCAGAGGTAGCTGGTCGCAAGGCTCATGTAGAAGAGGCCAAAGCAGTGATTGAGGTCGAGGTTATAAACTTGGCTTCTATAGAGGTTAAACATGAGAAGAGAAAGAAGGTAGATATGGACACCATCGTAGTCGGTTTCTCACGACTTGATTTTAAGGGTATCTTATCTCCCCACGATGACCCTTTAGTCATCACCACAAGGGTGCATGGGTGTGAAGTTCAGAGGATCCTTGTTGATGGGGGAAGTTCTGCAGACATTATGTTCTGGCCCTGTTTCAAAAGCTTAGGCCTTAGCAGAGCTAGGCTCATCCCTTATCATCATCCCTTGATTGGCTTCAACGGTGAGAAGGTCCATCCATTGGGTATGTAAGAGATGGATATGAGAATATGAGATGAATGGCCTAAGAGGTTGACCAGAAAACAAAATTTCTTTGTGATGGATGAAAATGTCTTCTCAGCCTATAACCTCATCATGGGATGAGTGTCTCTCAGGGAATTTGAGGTCGTGACTTCTATAGTCCACCAAATGCTAAAATTACTGACCTCCTATGGGGTATGGGAAGTACAAGGTGAACAAACATCGGCACACGAATGCTACTTCAACTCTACAAAAGAGAGAGAGGCTCATAAGAGGGCAATAATCACTTAAAACATTGACACCATTGACCCTAGAGACGAAACAAACCTAAAAAAGGAGAGGCCGTGGAAGAGGTAGAATCCATCGTCCTTAACGAGGACGAGCCAAAAAAACCATCTAAGTCGGTCGAGCCCTAAAGCCTGAGATCAAGGAGGAGCTAGTGAAGTTGTTAAGGAAGAGACAAAGTATCTTTGCCTGGATCCATGCAGACGTGCCAGGCATTGATCATGAAATTATATGTCACAAACTCAATGATGTAGAGGATGCCAAACCCATCAAGCAGAGATTAAGGATATACTCAAGAGAAAAGTATGAAGCCATCAGAGACGAAGTTCGCTTGAAAAGGCCGAGTTTATTAGAGAAGTCATATACCTTGAGCGGTTGTCTAACGCAGTAATGGTGCCTAAAGATAATGGGAAATGGTGGATGTGTGTAGACTTAATCGATTTAAATAAGTCTTGCCTAAAGGATAGTTTTCCCTTGCCTCGTATAGATTCGATGGTGGATGCCATAGCAGGACATGAGCTCATGAGCTTCATGGACGCATATTTTGGGTATAATCAGATCTTTATGGGCTCGACTGACTCAGAGAAGACAACCTTCATTACGGATAAGGGGACGTACTACTACAAGGTCATGTCCTTCGGCCTAAAGAACGCAGGGGCTACATACCAACGTCTTGTAAATAATATGTTCAAGGATCATATAGGCAAATCCATGTAGGTTTATGTGGATGACATGCTGACGAAGAGTCTGAAGGCCAACACTTATGTGGCCGACCTTGAAAGAACTTTCGATACCATGGACAAATACAAAATGAAGCTCAAACCGGCCAAATGTGTCTTTGGGGTCAAAGATGGAAAGTTTTTGGGATTCATCATCAACTAAAGGGGGATAGAGGCTAACCTTGATAAGATCAAGGATTTATTAAAAATGAATACGCCTAGAACCATAAAAAACATTCAGAGGGTAACCGAACGAGTGGCTGCACTTAATAGGTTCGTCTCTAGAGATACAGATAAACGTCTTCCTTTTTTTAAAATTCTTAAAAAAGCCTTCGAATGGAATGAGGAATGTGACAAAGCATTTAAAGAGCTGAAGTCCTACCTCGGATCCCCTCTACTACTATCTCGGACAATACAGGGTGAGAAGCTATATATATATTTAGCTGTCTCAGAATTAGCCATTAGTGCTGCAATAGTAAGAGAAGAGGATGGAGTGCAGAGACCAGTGTACTTCAATAACAAGGCACTCAAAGGGTCTGAGAAGAAGTACCCCCTTATGGAATAGTTAGCCTATGCTTTGATACATGCTTCCAAGAAGATGAAGCCATACTTCCAGGCTCACTCCATGATTGTCCTCACCGATTCCCCACTCAGACAGGTCCTCCATAAGCCTGAGAAGTTAAGAAGGCTAATGACTTGGGAAATTGAGTTGGGGGAGTACGATGTTGTTTATCAACCTAGGGTTTCCATCAAGGGATAAGCTCTTACAGATTTTGTGATCGAGTTTACTTGGGATGAGGCCGAGGTTGAGAAGAATCATGAGGATGCAGATGAGCCAGTAGAGAGAAACGTCGATCGAACTTCGAACGAAGATGAAACAAGTACTGTCAGACAAAGAACAGTTAAGAATAAAGAAGATAGATACCTCTTCAAGCAGGGGGCCCTATCAGAGGGTAACTTCTCGTCAAATGAAACCATTTGGAATCTCTTCGTCGATGGGTCATCCTGTGAAAGACAAAATGGAGATGGGCTGATAATATCGGCACCAGATGGTACAGATAGTGAGTATGCAATAAGGTTTAACTTTAAAGCTTTCAACAACGAGTTAGAGTATGAGGCATTAATAACAGGTCTCTTTTTAGCAAAAGCCCTCAGTGTCGGCCAACTCCTAGTCCACAGTGACTCAAGATTAACCGTGAACCAAATCTTGGGGGTATATGAAGCCAAAGATGAAAGGATGGCCAGATATGTCGAGAGGGTAAGATCGATGCTAGAAAACTTCAAGGAAGTAAAGATGAAGAAGATACCTCGGCTAGACAACATCCGATCTAATGCACTCACAAGGTTGACCTTAGTAACAAGAACAGATATAAGGAGAACAGTGCCAGTTGAGATTCTGCTCAAGCCGACCATCGAAGAGGAAGAGGTTGCTAAACCTTGCTTAAATATGAGTTTGGGGGCCTCATGGATGGACCCTCTTATCAAATACATCAGAGAGCGACAACTACCAGAGTCAAAGTTGGAAAGGAGAAAGCTAAGGTTCAGGGCTACAAAATTCTCTATTGTAGGAGATGTCTTGTATAAAAAGGGATTCCTGCTCCCTCTACTTAGATGTGTCCACCCTTCAGAGGTTTCATACATCTTGCATGATGTGTATGAGGGATCTTGTTCAAGCCATATAGGAGGGAGGCCATTGGCTAAGAGGATAATTACTCAGGGATATTAGTGGCCGGCCTTGGCCAAGAATACAACTGCATATGTGAAAAAATGTGATAAGTATCAGAGGTTCTCCACTATTCCCCATCAGCCTCACCAACCTCTGACTTCTATTAGTTCCCCTTGGCCATTTGCAATATGGGGAATTGATTTGGTAGGACTCTTGCCAAGAGCTATAAACAACTATCGGTTCTTAATAGTGGCAATTGATTATTTATCCAAATGGGTAGAGGCCGAGCCAATGATCACAATCACTGAGCAGAAGACTTTCCAGTTCATCTGGAAGAAAATCATAAGCAGGTATGGCCTTCCAAATACCCTCATCTCGGACAATGGAACCCAATTCAAGAATATTTCCTTAGAAAAATCCTGCGAAAGAGTAGGGATCAAGCAGTTCTTCTCTTGTCCTGGCCGGCCCTAGGAAAATGGTGAGACTGAGGTCACAAATCGAACAATCCTTGATAGGATAAAAAAGAGGCTCGAAGAAGCTAAATGAAGATGGATAGAGGAGGTATATACCATGCTTTGGGCTTACAGGATGACCGTGAGGACACCTACAAGGGAAACCCCATTTATCCTAGCCCATGGCTCAGAGGCTATCATCCTAATAGAGATAGGGCTCCCCACTCATAGAGTCCAGACTTATGACCCTCAGACGAATGGGTAAGAGAGAAGACTTGATCTTGATTTGATTAAGGAAAGAAGAAAAGATGTAGAGATAAGACAGGCAACCTATCAGCAGAGAATCGCGAGGTTCTATAATCAGAGGGTAAAGTCAAGGTCGATAGCTGCGGGAGATCTGGTCCCGAAGAAGACATGGTAGAAAACTAATAAGCTCCATCCCAACTGGAATGGTCCTTATAGGGTCGTTGATGAGGTCGTACCATGTACGTATCGGCTAGAAATCTTAAAAGAGCCTTTCTCCAACCCTTAGAATGCCGATCACTTAAAGAAATATTACTTGTGATATTGCAATTGTTCTTATCTTTTTGCAATACATGTATCAGTTTATATATAAGATGTTAATGAAAAGATAACAATGTTGTGATGATACTTTTGTTACAATGTATATGTTTTAAACATCATTTATTTGGTAGGGTATGAGGTGAAACATCATTAACTTGGTGACCTCAGACCTGTAACATCATTAATTTGATGCATTATGAGGTGAAACATCATTAACTTGGTGACCTCAGACCCTTAACATCATTAGTTTGGTGCATTATGAGGTGAAACATCATTAACTTGGCGACCTCAGAACTTTAACATCATTAATTTGGTGAATTATGAGGTGGAACGTCATTAACTTGGTGACCTCAGACCTTTAACATCACTTAGTTGGTAAAAACATGAGGCGAAACATCATTAACTTGGTGACCTCAGACCTTTAACATCATTAATTTGGTGAATTATGAGGTGAAACATCTGAAAAAGCGTTGCCAAAGCCGTTTATGAAAATAAACTATTTAAGCAACTCCGAAAGTTTGTTGAAGAAACTCTTTACTTAAATCAAAACGATTTGAACACAAGATGTGTTAACAAAAGTATGTACGAGATTAGGACAAGATTTGATAACAAGTTTTAGTAAACAGTTTAAAATGTTTTAAACTCAGCACACTATTAGAAAGAGATGAGAAGATGTAGAAATATCGATACTCAGGATTTTTAACGTGGTAAAACCTCAACCTTGAGGAAACATCCACGACTCCCTCTACGGAGTAAAACAAAAACAATCACTAAAACAAATATATGAGTTACAACCTATTTAACTAACATGCACAAAAAAACAAATCTATACAAGTTCAGGATTGTACCCTCTGGCGTCCTTAACTTTTCTGCAGATCTTGTTTGTTGATGTAGTTGTCTCAGTTTGTCAACTCTTCTTTGTTTCAGCACTTTACGTCGACTTATTGTTCACCAAATCTTATAGCCAACACTTTGAGTGTTTGTAGTGTGAAGATGTTTGTGAATGGTGTTCTAAAACACATGCATGCACACACACACACACTTATTAGTTACAGACAATCCTAACAAATCACATATAAAGTCTATATGCAGTGTATTTGTTATTTTTCTTTCTTACAAAACCATGAACCTTTTTAACCTTTCAAAATAACCCAGATTCCACGGAGATCTTGCTTAAGAAATCGGTCAAGACCTTTCTCAATCACTTTTGAAAATATTATGTGGATTGAGAACCCTCCAAGTGCGAATCCCACTAGGTCAGGTTAGGTTTTGTAAAAACAGAAATAGAAAAACATCTATTGTTGATTCTGAAGTAAGAAAATGTTTTATCAGAAAATAATCAACAACGAAATTCTCAAGATGAGAAATAAATGCAACTAAGTGTTCTGTGACATGAAAAACTTCAGATCTATGATTTCTATTGAAAGAGAAACAAGATCTGAGTCTATGTCTAAGTTGGAAATAAGATTTATGAACACAAGGATTTCAGCAACCCAGAAATCACTCAACTCGTACTCTCATAACTCAAGAAACACTAAGGATGGTGTTTATCTGGTTATGGTGTTTATGGAGAGGTAAGTGGTTTAGGTTTAGAGGTATTTGGACGAAGTTAGGGTTTCTAACTAGGGTTTGATTTCTCTCTCTAACTTCTCTCTTCTCTCTCCTCTCTCTATTCTCTGAGACTTTTCAAAATGGCAAAAGCTTTCGAAGGCTGAGATGAGAGGCCTTTAAATAGGAAGAGAAGAAGATTCCAGAGCTTCATTAAAAAACAAGGGCTGTGATTGAGTCAAGCTCCTTTGACTACAATCTAAGGGTTCACAGCAGGCGGTGGATTAAACAGGCTGTGATTGGTTAAAGGGTTTACACTGGGATTCACTCAAAAGACATGCAGGCCATCGATAAGGGTTGATCTAATGGCTGAAAGCACGCGATGGTTTGTCTCAGTAAAGAAACACAGTTCAGGCCAATCAGAGGACAACAGGTGTAGGCCTGAGGATGAATGTAAACGCGCGTCCCAAAATAATTACAAAGCCAACCCTAGAGTCTCTAGCGCTTTCGGTTTCTACCCAGAGTAACTTTAGGCTAATAAACACAACAATCCATATTTATACATTAACCCCAAGACCTTTTAAATCAAGTTTTAATTAAATAAAACCTTGTTTAAAATATGTTTTAAATTCCCAAAAAATTATTAAAAATCAAATTGAGGGATTTAAACACACTCACAACATTAATACACATAGAGGTGCAATATGAAATGCAAGAATGAAATTCTAAGTGTGTGAGTGATGGTTATAGTCTCAGGATCATCACAAGATGAATAGAAGAAGAAGCAACCCAATCTCTGAAGCTCTTTGGTTTCTAGGATGGACACTATTTTGTCACAATTTCCAAACTAGATGAGCTCTTATACAGTCTAGACTCAAATGAGTCAAAAGCATAAGGGATTCAATCTCCCCCTTTGGAAATATGAGACAAAATCTCCTTTGAGTCATCTCAACTCGTAGGGCGACAACAAATAAGAAAATCCTATTCCTATAAAAGATCTATCTACCCAAATCCTAGAAATCAAAAATTACATAACTCAACTATATACAGTTTAACATCCTATTATTACAATGAAGAATGACTGTACAAGAAGAATACCTGCAAAAAATTACTAAGATCAAGCTTTTTAGTATATGCAGTAGACTCAAATTTCTCCCCCATTTTGTCTCAAATGGACAAAGGGAAAGAACTTGGCAAATATGACAGGTATTTACTCAACACAAATCATACCAATAGATTTACGTAAAGAAATGAATCTATTATAATCAAGAGGTTTGGTAAATAAATCTGCAAGTTGTAGATCAGTAGAAAGATATTTGATTTCTAATTCCTTGGTTTCAACTAATTCACGAATAAAATGATGTCTTATTTTAATGTGCTTAGTTCGCGAGTGTTGAACTGGGTTCTTAGAAATGTTAATCGCACTTTGATTATCACAATAGAGATGAAGTGTGGGTTCTAAAATACCATAATCACTTAGCATTTGTTTAAGCCACAACAATTGGTGGGCACAACAGCTACCGGCGGCTATGTATTCAGATTCAGCAGTCGAGAGAGATGTGCAGTTCTGTTTTTTACTACTCCATCCTACCAAGTTATTACCAATATAACAACATGCGCCTGAAGTGCTTTTACTATCATCAGTACACCCAGCCCAATCAGCATCAGTGTACCCAATAATAGTGCTAGGTGTGTCATTCGTGTACCAAATTCCTAAATATAGAGTGCCTTTAAAATATTTAATTATGCGTTTAACAGCGTTTAAATGGCTCTCCTTGGGGTTGTTTTGATAACGCGCACAAACACAAACAGCATACATGATATCAGGACGCGAGGCAGTCAGATAGAGTAATGTGCCAATCATACTACGATATAAGGTAGAGTCTACAGATTTTCCATTTTCATCTTTAGATAATTTATCTGTAGTACTCATAGGCGTTTTAGCACTTTTAGCACTCTCGAGGCCAAATTTTTTAACTATCTCTAATGCGTACTTAGTCTGCGAAAGAAACAAGCCATCTGGTTGTTGTTTGACTTGGAGACCTAGGAAGAACTGTAACTCCCCCATAAGGGACATCTGAAATTCCTTACTCATAATTTCAGCAAAAGATTTTACTTCTGAGGTAGAAGTGGATCCAAATATGATATCGTCTACATAGACTTGAGCGATAGTAATGTGTTTGCCAAAATGTTTGACAAATAAGGTTTGGTCATTTCCACCTCTTTTGAAACCTTTGTCCAGCAGAAAACTGGACAGGCGCTCATACCAAGCTCTAGGAGCTTGCTTAAGACCATATAAAGCCTTTTTCAACCGAAATACATGATTAGGATAATTAGGGTCAATGAATCCTTTAGGTTGTTCTACATAGGTTTCCTCGGCAAGTATTCCATTAAGGAACGCAGATTTAACATCCATTTGATATAATGTAAAATGCATGTGACAAGCTATAGCAAGAAGCAGACGAACTGATTCTAAGCGAGTAACAGGAGCAAACGTCTCATTAAAATCAAGTCCTTCTATTTGGGAGTAACCTTGAGCAACTAGTCTAGCTTTATTTCTAATTATCATCCCATTTTCATCAGTTTTATTTTTGAAAATCCAACGAGTACCAATAACCTTTTTGTGATCAGGACGTGGAACAAGAAACCAAACATCATGAATGACAAATTGTAAAAGTTCATCCTGCATAGCAGAAATCCAGTGAGAGTCATTCAATGCCTCATTTACATTCTTTGGTTCCAAGAGAGAAACAAAGCAAGCATAGAGAGCATAATTTCTAAGTTGGGATCTTGTACGTACTGGTTCACCAGGGTTACCAACTATGTTGTTTATGGGATGATCTTTAGAAACCCAGTTAGGTACTTCAGGTGACTCAATAGGTAATGAATTATCTATTTCAGAAGAGTTATTTTCTAAAATATTTGACGATTCTTCTTCTATAGTTAATTCACTAGTCTTGCTTTCCACAGTAGTGTCACTAACAATTACATTTATGGATTCCATTAAGGTCTTAGTGCGAAGATTATACACTCGATAAGCTCTACTGTTAGGTGAATAACCTAAGAATATGGCTTTATCTCCTCTACTCTCAAATTTAGATAAGTGTTCCCTATCTTTGCAAACATAGCAGGTACTACCAAAGGTTCTAAGGTACTTAAGATTAGGCTTTTTATTGTACCAAAGTTCATAAGAGGTTTGTTTCGAATTCTTTCTAAGATAGACCCTATTAATAAGATGGCAGGCTGTACGAATAGATTCTACCCAAAAATACTTAGGTAAGTTCTTAGCATGGAGCATGACACGTGCCATCTCTTGAAGAGTTCGATTCTTTCTCTCAGCTATTCCATTTTGTTGAGGGGTCTTAGGAGCACTGAACTCATGTTTGTAATCATTATAGTCACAATATTCTACAATACCGGTGTCTTTGAATTCACCACCTCTATCACTTCGGATTCTTTTCACTTGAGTGTCTTTTTCATTCTCAATCCGTAAGAGAATCTTTAAAAAAGTTTGAAAAGTATCGGATTTTTGTTTTAAGAAAGCTACCCAAGTGAATCTGGTGAAGTCATCAACCATAACTAGAATATAACTGTGTCCACAAAGACTAACAGTTTGAGAAGGACCCATTAGGTCCATATGGATGAGTTCTAAGGGATTAGAGGTAAGGATATCTTTAACCTTTTTATGAGGTGCTTTAACAATTTTTCCTTCTTGACAGGGACCACAGACAATGTTATGAATATGTTTAATTTTTGGTATTCCTCTAACTATCTGTTGAGAAGACAATTTACTCAAATTTTCGTAATTAATGTGACCCATTCTGTTATGCCATATCTCGTTGTCATCCATTCTGGCAACATTACAAATTTCAGAACTAGACATGACAGTATAACAATTGTCAGGGGTCCTGAATCCTGTAATTAAGCATTCTCCCTTTTCATTTAAAATCTTGCAATTGTTCTTTGAAAAGGTAACAGTGTAGTTTGTGTCACAGAATTGCGAAATGCTAAGTAAATTAGCCTTAAGACCTTTAACTAAGAGAACATTTTCAAGAAGTGGAAGTCCTTTTTCTTTAAGGGTTCCTTTGCCTATGATCTGGGATGATATACCATCACCAAAAACAACTTTTCCACCATCAAAATGGGTTTTATTTAAAAGTTTTGTATCATCACCTGTCATATGCTTGGAACATCCAGAATCCAAGTACCAACCAGAAGATGTAAGTTCAGCTTTTAAGGCAGAAATAACAATATTACACTTCATCTGGGGTGCTAGATCATCTTTTCTAACCCAAATTGCTCTGGTTTTCTGTTTGCGCTGATTTGCTCTTATTTGATAAAATTTGCGAGCAGTAGATTTTTGTTGAAAAACATTTTGCGCATGATTTTGGGTGAAATTAGATACCTGAGCATTTGATTAGAAAAGTTTCTGGGAATCCTTCTAGTAAATGTCCTTTTAGGTTTAGTCTTTCTATTCCTATAGTTAGAGTTTTTGTCTGGTGGCCTGGGAAGGACATAATTGTTACGACTCCTCCTAGAATAGTTAAAGTTATGATACATAGGAGTGTTATAGATAGGCTTAATCAGTCTCCTAGCATAGCAATTATCGAAAGAGTGACCATATATATCACAATAGGAGCAATAAAGGTTGCTCAGAATAGGGTTTTCCTTAGGAAAGTCTCTAAACAAAGGTTTTGAGAAATTTTGAGACTGAATTTTATTCCTAGGTAGCACAGATTTGAAAGCAGGTTCACTTTTCCTAATAGGGGGGCAGACATATTTTCCCTTTGGTAAACTTTCATGCTTAGAGCAACTTGCATCTCCAGTGTTAGTGTTTTGATGGTCAAACTTAGTTTTTAGAGAATGAAAGTCTGGACATGTTTCAATAGGTCTTTTGCCTCCTGACACAAACTTGATAGGTTCAACATGTTTAGTTTGTGTCTTCAAATTGGGGCAAAACCCTATTCCAGTTCTATCATCAGAATTGGTTTTAGATTCAGCAACGAATTCCTCAAAACATTTAGAATTGTTTTCAAATTTGGTAAATTTTTTGAAAACAGTTGCTGTCTTTTCTTTTGTTTGTTCCAATTCTAATAATGCCCCTTTGTATTTTTTCTCCAGAATTTCATTAGCTTCAGTTAAAGTTTTCAGTTTTTCATCAAACACTTTGACTTCACTTTCATGAGACATGCATTGAGTAGTATACTCTTCAGCATTCAGTTTTACCATTAGGCTTAGATCCTCTAGCTTTTTGGTAAGATCTTTCACAATCTTTTCTAGTCTAGTACTTTTCTTAAGAGTTTTAGTATATAGAGTGTGGATGTCTGGGAGATCATCATTGTCAGAGTCACTAAGTGAAGTGTGTGAAGTGACTCCTAAGGTTTCATTTCTTAAACTCACGCACCCATTGACATCAGCAGTATCGATTTCCCTTTGACTCACACACCCCGAGGAAAAGGTATTAATGTTCTCAGTAAGTAAAGCATCTAAACCAGTTAAAGTATGATTCAAAGCAACAGAACTAGAATTACTAAACTCATCCTCACTATCAAGCATAGGCATATCATCATTGTATATGATTTTGGCAAAGAAGGCCAAACAAGGATCAAAACCATCAGATGTCTCAGGTTCCTCATTTTCAGAATCACTTGAGTCATCCCAGGTTTTGCAGATATTGGCTCTAGAGTGTTTGTTTTGGGCATTTAAATTAACTCTACAGTCTTGAGCAATGTGTCCTAGTTTACCACATCTATAGCATTCAGTCTTCTTGAGATCTCTGTGAGGTCTTGTGTTGTCCTTGTTCTGTTTGTCATGAGGTTTCTCATGGGGCTTGTGATTTGAAGGAGTAGAATAATTAGACTTGCCCTGTCTATTTGCAACACTGTTTCTAAATTTAACAGTTTTCTTAAATTGTTTTGTCATTAGGGCAATCTGATTATCTAGACTTTCTAAGTCACAGTCCTCATCAGAATCATTACTAGGGGTGTTTAACTCAGGCTTAATCATCTTAGAGGTAAAGCTAAGATTGGAATTGGTATGTTTCCTATTAGTGTGAGTCAATTGTTTCTTAAACTCTAATTCCATTTCCACAGTTCTTAATTTGCTACTGAGTAATTCAGGAGTAAGATTTGTATCACACATCTCCTCAATAGCATATCTTTTATTGTCAAATTTCTGTGGTAATGATCTCAGAATTTTAGAGACAATTTCTTGTCTATCATAAGTTATACCATTGGCATGAAGTTTAGTGACAATATCAGTAAGGTTCATATAGAAATCATCGAAAGACTCAGATTCAGACATGATTAAGGTATTATACTGTTGGATTAACATCTGAGTCTTAGCAGCTTTTATCCTAGAGTCTCCTTCATGGGCAGTAATCAAGGTATCCCATGCTTCCTTAGAAGTGGTACAGGATGAGATTCTCTTGAACTCATGTTCGTTAATAGACATAAATATAGCGTTCTTGCCTTTGTTATTATTTCGAGAAACCTGTTTCTCTTCTTGAGTAAACTCACTCAATATTTTCTTAATCCTTTCATTGCTTCCATCAGTGGCTGGTTTAGTTGGATAAGAGTATCCATTTTCAATAATATCCCAGACATCATCTCCCAGAGTGCCTTGAATGAAAGCAATCATTCTTACTTTCCAGTAAGAAAAATTGGTTCCATCAAAGACTGGAGGTCTGGTCAAGTTACCATATCTTTCGTTTTTCTCGTCCATAATTGATTTTGAGAAAACAGTTTCAGAAACTCAGGATCTTTTTGAAAAAAGTTCACCAAAAGCTCTGATACCAATTGAAAAAGCGTTGCCAAAGCCGTTTATGAAAATAAACTATTTAAGCAACTCCGAAAGTTTGTTGAAGAAACTCTTTACTTAAATCAAAACGATTTGAACACAAGATGTGTTAACAAAAGTATGTACGAGATTAGGACAAGATTTGATAACAAGTATTAGTAAACAGTTTAAAATGTTTTAAACTCAGCACACTATTAGAAAGAGATGAGAAGATGTAGAAATATCGATACTCAGGATTTTTAACGTGGTAAAACCTCAACCTTGAGGAAACATCCACGACTCCCTCTACGTAGTAAAACAAAAACAATCACTAAAACAAATATATGAGTTACAACCTATTTAACTAACATGCACACAAAAACAAATCTATACAAGTTCAGGATTGTACCCTCTGGCGTCCTTAACTTTTCTGCAGATCTTGTTTGTTGATGTAGTTGTCTCAGTTTGTCAACTCTTCTTTGTTTCAGCACTTTACGTCGACTTATTGTTCACCAAATCTTATAGCCAACACTTTGAGTGTTTGTAGTGTGAAGATGTTTGTGAATGGTGTTCTAAAACACATGCATGCACACACACACACACTTATTAGTTACAGACAATCCTAACAAATCACATATAAAGTCTATATGCAGTGTATTTGTTATTTTTCTTTCTTACAAAACCATGAACCTTTTTAACCTTTCAAAATAACCCAGATTCCACGGAGATCTTGCTTAAGAAATCGGTCAAGACCTTTCTCAATCACTTTTGAAAATATTATGTGGATTGAGAACCCTCCAAGTGCGAATCCCACTAGGTCAGGTTAGGTTTTGTAAAAACAGAAATAGAAAAACATCTATTGTTGATTCTGAAGTAAGAAAATGTTTTATCAGAAAATAATCAACAACGAAATTCTCAAGATGAGAAATAAATGCAACTAAGTGTTCTGTGACATGAAAAACTTCAGATCTATGATTTCTATTGAAAGAGAAACAAGATCTGAGTCTATGTCTAAGTTGGAAATAAGATTTATGAACACAAGGATTTCAGCAACCCAGAAATCACTCAACTCGTACTCTCATAACTCAAGAAACACTAAGGATGGTGTTTATCTGGTTATGGTGTTTATGGAGAGGTAAGTGGTTTAGGTTTAGAGGTATTTGGACGAAGTTAGGGTTTCTAACTAGGGTTTGATTTCTCTCTCTAACTTCTCTCTTCTCTCTTCTCTCTCCTCTCTCTATTCTCTGAGACTTTTCAAAATGGCAAAAGCTTTCGAAGGCTGAGATGAGAGGTCTTTAAATAGGAAGAGAAGAAGATTCCAGAGCTTCGTTCAAAAACAAGGGCTGTGATTGAGTCAAGCTCCTTTGACTACAATCTAAGGGTTCACAGCAGACGGTGGATTAAACAGGCTGTGATTGGTTAAAGGGTTTACACTGGGATTCACTCAAAAGACATGCAGGCCATCGATAAGGGTTGATCTAATGGCTGAAAGCACGTGATGGTTTGTCTCAGTAAAGAAACACAGTTCAGGCCAATCAGAGGACAGCAGGTGTAGGCCTGAGGATGAATGTAAACGCGCGTCCCAAAATAATTACAAAGCCAACCCTAGAGTCTCTAGCGCTTTCGGTTTCTACCCAGAGTAACTTTAGGCTAATAAACACAACAATCCATATTTATACATTAACCCCAAGACCTTTTAAATCAAGTTTTAATTAAATAAAACCTTGTTTAAAATATGTTTTAAATTCCCAAAAAATTATTAAAAATCAAATTGAGGGATTTAAACACACTCACAACATTAATACACATAGAGGTGCAATATGAAATGCAAGAATGAAATTCTAAGTGTGTGAGTGATGGTTATAGTCTCAGGATCATCACAAGATGAATAGAAGAAGAAGCAACCCAATCTCTGAAGCTCTTTGGTTTCTAGGATGGACACTATTTTGTCACAATTTCCAAACTAGATGAGCTCTTATACAGTCTAGAGTCAAATGAGTCAAAAGCATAAGGGCTTCAACATCATTAATTTGGTGACCTCAGACCTTTAACATCACTTAGTTGGTGAAAATATAAGGTGAAACATCATTAACCTGGTGACCTCATACCTTTAACATCATTAATTTGGTGAATTATGAGGTGAAAAATCATTAACTTGGTGACGTCAGACCTTTAACATCATTAATTTGGTGAATTATAAGGTGAAACATCATTAACTTGGTGACCCCAGACCTTTAACATCATTAATTTGGTGAATGAGGTGAAACATCATTAACTTGGTGACCTCAGACCTTTAACATCATTAATTTGGTGAATTATGAGGTGAAACATCATTAATTTGGTGACCTCAGACCTTTTAACTTAATTTGTTTGGGGAATTATATATGTCTGTTGTTACTTTCTTTTATTCCCATTATCCAGATTTTGTGATATGGTGGATAAATAAAACATCATAGAAACAAAATAGCAAAGCAACAAATGAAGGAAATGGGATTGCATTCATTTGAACCAAAAGATATTACATCATTCCAAAGGAAGAGGTCATAGTTCATCAAATAGAAGTTACATAAAAAGCTTCACAAAAAGTTCAGACAAGTAGAGGAGATGCTTAGAGTTCATCTTCACCCTCAGCTTCAGCTGACCCACTAACAGCAGGGTCGTTTGGCTCTGGGACTTGATTGGTAACTTCAACCTCGTCATCCTGATGCCCACATCCTCGGTCTCAGTCACCTCAAGTTGGCTCATCTCGGCTGGGTCACCCTCTTCAACCTCCTGCAAAGCCTTAACAAGCTGAGCATTTCTAAAGCCGAGGCTAATAAAGTCCTTAACCGACAGACTCCAGAACTTTCTTGCTTCATGGAAGCCCATCAGTTATTTGCCTTTATGCCCCTATCCAGATACTCGATACTGAAGCTGACAAACTCATCCAAGACTTGGTACTCTTGGATGAATTTCTCTGAGGCAGCCTGGACAACAGCATCAACCTTGGATTGAAGGCTCTAATCTTTGACCCTCACAACCTGGGCATGATCAGTCTCCATCTTAGTAATATTAGCATCTCTCTTCTTCTGACCCCTCTTTAGGTCATCAATCTCCTTCGTGAGGTTCGTTTCAAGCTTCTCATCGTCCTTTCCTTTCTGAATTAGAGGCAGCCTCTTCAGAGTTAGCTAGCCAAGCGGTGGAGAGAAACAACACCCTGTAAAAAAGAGCCCAGACACATTGGTAAGAATGACTGGCTAAACTCATAGAGAAAATTTGAAGAAAAATTACAAATAAATACCTGAATGACCCTATGAATAGAAAAATCGACCGGCAGAGGTACGTCCAGTGATTGCAAGAAGCGCTTATCATCTGGGGTAATCATTTGGCCGAGGGCATTAAAAGCCTTGACACTATGACCGATGATGCTATTGTCGATATTCAAAGAAGAGAGACGAGTAGTCAGAGCCTCGTCAATAGAGATGGGGATGCCACGATCCATGGGTGGAGTTTTATGAGGTCTCGTATGTGGAGGGTCGATCGTAGCCTTTCTCTTCTTAGTTACATCAGCAGGAGATTTTACCTTCTTTATGTGGGCAGGGGTGGTACAGTCTTGCCCCCATGCTTCTCCAATAGTTTTTTGATGCTTGGAGCAGACATATTCTAAAGGTCTTCAGAAATGCCCTATGGTCTCTCTGCAAAAGTACAAATATCGGAGTTAGAAGATCAGATAAATAAAAAGTAAGAGACTGGACTTAGTTTAAAAAAGTTTTGTTCTTGAATACTTATGAAGCTCGGCCAAGGGGCCACTTCCAAGACCTGTCTGAGACAAATAGTAAGGGGCCATCAGATGCTCGTATTTGACGAGGTTACAATCTTCACCCTGACTACGAGGATCCTTAATGGTTTTGGGGTTCTCCTGGCTCAATCTTGGATCAGTTTTGGCAGAGATAGAGACTTTTGCCCACCTAAGAGGAGTCTTTGGAACAGACGTTCCACTAGCCTCATTGGGGCTAAACTCCCAAGCCCCCGAGGCAAAGAAGAACCAAGGCTTCCAATTGTGGTTAAAAGTTTGGGTCACTAATAATATCTTCTTTTTAGACTTCCTGGCTATGAAGTGGTAGTAGCCAGAATGATTTTTAGCGGATGAGGCTATGTAGCAAGTAAAGAATACCCTAACTGGAAGGTCAGTATGATAAACCACCTTCCAAAGAACGATAGCCCCAACCAAGACACTCCAAGAGTTAGGGGAAAGTTGAGAAGGAGCAAGGTTGACATAAGAGAGGACAGCTCGAATAACAGGGTAAAATTAGAAGACAAAAGCTGAGTTTGAACATCTACTCATAAACGCAAAGCTCTCCCTCTCGATCGTCGAAGGACCTATAATCCTTCAAGGGTTTCCTTAAAGTAATGGATGAAGGAATGACATACAAATGTCTGAAGATAAGAAGGTCGTACTCAGTAACAGAAGTCTTAAGACCATCAACCTTAGAAGTGTCAAGTACACCCACTTCATCATCATCATCATCATCATCATAGTCCTCAGTGGTTTGAGGATGGGCCTCAGAGGGGGCTCCAGGAAAAGCTGTTAAAAGAATTACCTGAATAAGGGCATGGAAATATACACTCGGTTATAAGATCTCTATGGTGGGAGACCTACGAGAGTTGATAATGTCTCGATGAGACAAGGAACGATCAGAAACATCTGCTTCTTCAGAGATTCCACTTCCCTTGGGAGAATAATCCACAACCTCTTGAAAAGATTCTATGGACTCATCAGCCTTAGACGTGGACATAGGGTCCGAAGTAGCTAACTCACACATTGACCCAGGAACCTCAGGAACTTCAGTAGGTTCTGTAGGCTCAGGGTATATGACCTTCAAAGGTAGAGGAAGGATGGGTCTGAGGGGAAAGGCCTCAACCCTACGAGCTTCTTCTTGGGCTATCTCTATCTGTCTAATCTTCTCAAAGGTCTTATCACGCAGAGTTGGAAACTCTTCAGCAAGCTTATACAAAGGTCTGAGCATATAGTGGACGACACTACACTTGTGAAAAAAACTGCAATACAGGTACACAAATTATGCTACCTAAACTAGGGATTAAAGGTTGGAAATTAAAAGGTTTTAAACAAGAACACCAAGAACACCCAAAGTTAGGTCACCGGAGAAGATGATTGGAGGGTCACCGGGAAGCCAAAAGGTAAGTATTTTTGGCTAAAATAACCCCAAGACGACCTAGTATGTCCCCAAAGTCACTCAAGCATTACAAACCTAGCCCTATAGCCACTCAACAACGGCAGAAAGCCTCGCTGGAAAAAGGAAAAGCTCACCGAAAAACCAAAACTGTAAAAGTAATGACAAAAAATGGAAAAGGAAAGGCCAAAGAGCAGTACCTGACTGATTGCGATGAAGGGAGGAAGAGATTAAGAAGCAAGGAAACCTTGAGTCGCAGTCAGTTACAGAAAGGCTGTAGGCGAGAAAGCTAATGAAAAAGAAAGAAAAATGAGGAAAGAGAATAGTTTTTAAACCTTCTCAATGATGGGGCGCGATTTCCAATGCCCTCATTATTATCCTAGGAAACCGAAATGGTGATGCCAAAACTTTCATATCTTGGGGAAAATGCTAGTTACTTCAGTGAATGACATGTGTCCAAGGAACCACTCCAAACCCCAAGACATCAAAACGTCATCCCTTCATTAACCTGACTCTTATACCCCTCAGTCACCCACTCACATAGAAGACTAAGGGATAGGGGTGATTGATATTCCCAAAGTGCACCCTCGTACTCAGGGTCACTAAACTCATCCTGACTCACAGTAGAGTTGGCAGGAAGCTTACAATAGCCATCAGAAAGGTCATCCTCCATTAGGTCGGCTCCTTATTGACCAACCTCAGCTAGCCAGCAGCCAAGGACAATGGAATCTTATGAGATTAAGCTATTGCAAACATCGTACTCTGCCTCAGCCGACATTACATCCTACCTCATGCCTAACCTTGGCCAGTCTCCCAGGCCGAGGTCATGCTAATGATTGACAGGATAAAGCACTGTCGGACTTCTTCAACCTCGTACTCGGCCAGGCCGAGGTTACGACAGATGGTGTCATAAGTTCGAGCACACGCAAGCACATGGTAGACCTAGAACACGTGAGAAAATAAGTTATAACCAAACCATTCCCCTCACGTGAAGGAATATTTAGTCATAATTCCTTACATGTGGCCCAGTCAGGTGTCCACCTATGGTTGGTGTATTCAACCCACACATGCTCTTATCATGCTTGGGGGGTACACTATACCCCCCAAGCCCTATAAATACATATTTTCTCCTACCTTGGAGGGGATCCAAAAATTACAACCCTACCAGAAACTCTGTTTGTATACACAGTAGAGAGAAAAAGTGAGAGATTGTATCACTAGTCATTAATGCCCTCATTTTAGTGATTCTTTCTCACACACTCACAATGGATGTAGGCCAGATTGGCTGAACCACTTATATACTAGTGTTTCTCATTTTCTCCTAACCTCATTCTACTATATATATATATATATATATATATATATATATATATATATATACTCTTGTGTTGCCATTGCTATTACTAGATTGAGCTTACAACACCTCTTTTAGTGGTGTTGTTTACAACATCATCATTCATTATTGAATCTTGTTCTTTTTGCTTACTTTCTGAAACGTGATCAATCAAAGTTCTTAGGATACGAAAGTTTTTCATGTCAGTCCTCAACACAAACTATATTGGATATACCTCGTTATTTTTCGTTTGGAGTGAAATTCACCACATGCAAAAGAAATTTGAATAAAATTGATGTCTCAAATATTTCTATCTGTCCAAAATTGAGTAACATGAAGGATATGAGACAAAAAAAATCACCAAAATAGCTCTTTTTTTTTTTTGGGGGGGGGGGGGGGGAGGGATAAAATTGGTAGTTGAATATAATTTTAAAAGGGTGTTAGAGATTTCACTTGAGTCTAACATTTAAGTCTTTTAATGGTGTTCATTTTTCATAAATCTTAATTGAACTCGATCTTCAATCTTTATTTTACTGGTGTTCATTTTTTTTCTTCACAAATGAGATATGGTCTTATGTCATTGGTTAGTGATATCTTCATGTTATCAAAATTTTATTGATACTATTTTTTTGATTTTGAACATTTTTCTAAGAGTTGTTATGTTATTGAAAAAATTTCTTATATCTTCTTGTGAAACTCTTTATAGAGAAAAGTTGCCAGAAATTTAATCGGTATCTTTTGATTCGCCTCTTATTCTCATATTCCTAGTGCGGTATATTGTGAAATTACCTTACTGTGTTGATAGTTCACATGCTCTAGTTGTTTATGTTCACCTTGGTGTATCATATACTTAGTTTCATATCTGAAAAGGGAACGTTGTGCCTACTTGGGGATATCACATCTTTACGTGTGATAATTTTGTTTGGTGTATCATTAGTTTATTTTAAAGTTAATTTACCTTAGGCTTGATGTTGTTTATCCATGACTTTAGAGTATGTGGTACTAATTTGATGCTGATTTTGATGTACAATTGATATGTATGTTAATATTATTGTTTTCATGTGTGGAATAATATACTTGTGTTATATGATTACTTGTTTAATTTTGTTGCACCTTTGAAAAAGTTATTGCAATATTTTTCTTTGATTATCTTTGTCTTGATGATTTCATTTTTCGGATGCTAGGACAATTTATTGTATCTTATATCCTAGTGGTTGCTTTTCATTGTAGTCATGCATGACCTTTGGATGATTTATGATCTCTGACTTGGTCATATGTTCGTAGACGTATTTTATAAATACTTTGCTTGTCATGGTTTATCGTTTAGTATCTAGGACTATGATGTTTCTATATGAAATTAGGATCTGCAATCAAATATCTAAACTAATGGTTTACATATCATCTAGTATCTTTTTTAATCCTAATCTCTTTGCTCGTTGTGATTATATTTATATTGAGTAAATTTTGAGCGCTTATGCTAAAATATTAATAATGGTTTTTATATATTTGTCTTGTTATAACATTATTGATCAGTTATGCCTTTGTATAGTATACCATGTGATTAATGTCTTATATTACTATCATATCCTTCTGCTTATTGTCATACATAACTTATTATTATACTCCAACCATGTTTTCTCTATTTGTTTCTTGATAGAGTAAACTTTTCGGTAATTTTATCGTTGCTTGAAAGCTCCTCTAATCAAAACCTTTCGTACCTACAAAAATATATCAATACTAGAGTGTGGTGGTAAGTAAGAGAATCAATCCAAATCAAGGGAGTGAAACTAGATGCAAATTCAAATGTAATTCGATTTTATTCTCTTTTTGGACTTTTTCTTTTCCTATATTTTTTTTTAGCTTTTTCAATATTAAAACAATTTTGAGAATGAAGTAAATTTTAAACTAAGAACTAAAGATGTAAATAAAAGTAAGTGAAGATACTAAGAAAATCTAACTAAATAAAAATCTAAAAATATGAGATGGGTGAGGAAATAAAAGTGAGGACTAACTAGGGATAGGATGACACAATATATTATGGTTAATTAAAATTAATTAATTCATTAAAATTAATTATCCCAAGTTAGTATTAAAATCACAAATCAACTCTCGTTGCAAATGTAATTTTGACAATAACATTTTAGAAAATTAAATTTAACACTCCTACAACTCTTGAAATGTATATCAAAACATCATCTAACAAATCACCCGCTAGGATCGATCGATTAAACTAGTTTAAATCATAAAAGTAAGCCTAGAGTTAAAATTAAAGGAATAATACCACACTTGAGAAACCCCTATCTCTAGTTCGAATCTAAAATGGGTATTATAACTAGAATTTTGATTTTCTCTGAAAAATTATTTACCCTCTCTCGAGGCGTAAATTAAAATATAAGAGTGCAAAATTAATCATCAAAGGAACATTTAATTTAAAGTAATTAATTAAATTAGGATTAATATAAAATAATGGGATCACCCCACCCCTTGAAATGAGTTTTAGCCTGACATGATATTAAATATGATGAACAAATAATCAAAGGCATAAAAAATAAAAGAGTAGAGAAAGAGAACAAATCTTCAACAAGTCTCCTTGAAATTGACAATTTGAACTCTATCCTCTTCAATACAAATCAAATCACTCGCAATTAACTCTCACCAATTCTAAAAAAAAATAAAAATAAAACTCTTTACAAAATGTTTTTCTCTCTAATTTATTTTCTACTCTAAACTATCTCTATTCTTCTACAAGTCTCTCCTAGATGATCTCCAAATGGGCTTTGGGTATTCATTTATAGTGAGGCACATGTAGCTAAGGGTAAACTGGGTAGAGATAATAGTGAGCATGGTTAAAAGGAGACTTGGGGGTAATTTTGGGTATATGGTTACAAGGAGTTAGTTGGGGTTAATTTTGAAAATTGGGAAAAAGATGGTTTTAAACACATGTGGTGTTTTGTTTGTTGGCATTGATTTTATGTTTGTATTTGGAAGGTGAAGAAATCGTGGGTTTTAAAGAGGAGAAATGGGTGTTGGTTAAAATGACTTTGTGGGATAAATGGGTAATGGCTTGGGTAAAGCATGGGTTTTGAAATGGGTATGCCAGATGGTGTGGGAATTGGGTTTGGCATGGGTCAGTTTTGGGTCGAAATGGGTGCGGGTTGGTGGGCACAAGAGAGGTCCGACCGAGGTAGGGGCTGCTGGGCGGAAATGAGTTTTGGGTTAATGGGATTTGAGTCCGGGTTTGGGGTTGGATCAAGCTCTACAGGGGGTCGTACAGTAGGGGGTCGGACATGAGTTTTTAGGTATGGGCTTCCCGACGCGGGTATGGCCGGACTAAGTTTCGGCTTTGGGTTATGATTTCGGGTTTGTCGAAGTTCGGGTTATGGGGTCATGGTGGAAGTGAGGTTGAGGTAAATGGGTATTGTGGTTTGAATGGAGGTATGATATTGAATGTTGATACCAAAATTAGTATGCAGATATGGACGAATAATAAGAAGACACGTGTCAATCTACATGGCACAATAGCAACGAGGAAGATTGTTTCCCCGACCAACATACTCACTCCGAGCAACAAGTATACTCCGATGAACGCCAGTCTTCCGAGGAACTCCAATGCTCCGAGGAACTCTTGGACGATGAACAACTAAGGCGGTTCGAGCTGCATCTCGACCACAACATTAATTGCCAGATAATCAACAGTTCAACTATTCATTGAATGCTTATCATCTTGACGCACACGTTTGAAGAACATTAAGTGAATTACCCTTTCATATGTGTATCATTTAATGTATCACCCTTTCATGTACAGCCTAAAGGGCTATAAATACCTTGTATCACCCTCATTCAAGGGGACCGAAATTTCTTGATAGCACATGTAATCGAGAATTCTCAAACACTCAGCAATAACATACCAGTGGACGTAGGCCATTCATATAAGGCTGAACCACTTTAAAATCTTTTGTCTTATTTATTTATCTGTGATTAAATAATTAGAGTAATCTAGTTTTTTACATCAACAGATTGGCACCGTCTGTGGGAATCGATTGTTATTATCATTTTTCACCAAAAATCATTCATCATCAATGGCGGATAATCCAGAATCTAGCAATCGAAACGCTGGAAATGCTGGAAATCCTCCAAATCCCTCTGCACCTCCAGATCTGGCCAGGATTATGACGAATCTGGCTCAAGGACAAATCGCCATACAAAACACAATGAGGCAACTCATACAAACCCTTCATGGCGGTGCACTTGCACGTTCAGGACAACGAAGTGGTCAGAGGCAAACTTATCTACTTTCTTCACGATCCAGGCGTACTGAGTCATATCGTAATGAGGAGTCTAATGATTTCTCTTATCAACCTGGGCGAACTTCGTCAATAAGGGCTACAGATACTGATCAACGTATCACTCTCTCTCCAGAAAGACCCAGTGCCTTAGAAAGACTGAGTAGGGTGTCTCCTTTCAGTAGATTAGGCCCTAGGAGGAATAAGAGTCCACCTAAGACCATGTAGAGGAGTTTTCGACAACCATCAGATCTAAGAGAAGGATCATCACAATCACGACCAGTTGCCCGTCAAGATAGATCTCAAGAGGCTACTTCAGAACGATCTATTGCTCGAACCAATAGGCCCGAGGAAGGAAATGAAGCGTGGAAAGGGTCCCTTTAGCGATTGGAAGATAGATTGGGAGAAATGACAAGGGCGAAGAATCCCCTACAACGAACTTTTGTTCAAGGGACACCTTTTGTCCAGGCCATTGTGAATTTTCCTACACCGTCAAAGTTTAAAGCACCAGTAGTGACCCCTAAATATGATGGAAAGACAGATCCTGTTCTTCATATAGAGCAATATCAAGCTGCCGCCGATATCTATGCTGTCCCCGACGAGATGAGATGCAGAGCGTTCTCAGGAACTCTTACTGGAGCTGCCCAGATATGGTACAACAATCTTCCTCGGGGTAAGATTTCAACTTTCTTTCAGTTGGCCGAGTTGTTCATCGACAATTTCTATTTCGGAGCAAAGCCAGTAAAACGAGTAGCACACTTGTTAAGTGTTAGACAAAAATCTGGTGAGAGTACTAGAGATTACATAACTCGTTTTAATAACGAGAAGCTGGAAGTCATAGATTACGAGGAGAAGACAACAATCACCGCCTTGATGAGTGGGTTACTGCCTAATAAGTTGTATTACACCTTGGCGAAAGATCCACCTAAAACTATGTCAGAGTTGATGGCAAAAGCAGCCAAAATCATGAATGACGAGGAAGCTATGGCTGCAAAGAAGAATATAGATAAAGACACCAAGGTGGATGTCGACATGTCTAAAAATATAGAGCATAAGGTCAATGGCGGTGACAAGCGTTCTAGAAATAATAAGTCATCATGGGAAGTCCTGAAGAAATTCGATAATTATACTCCCTTGAAAATGGGTATTAATCATGTCTTGGAAGAAATCAAGAATAGAGAGGAAGTAAAGTGGCCGAAGAAACTGAGGTCAGATCCTGATGCGAGGAACAGGGACAAATATTGCGAGTTCCACAAAGATCATGGCCATATGACTAAAATTGCATAGCTCTTCAAAACGAGATTGAAACACTCATTCGAAGAGGAAAACTAGCAAAGTATGTTGATCGGGGAGGTGAAAGAAGAAATAATGATCGAACTAGAGAGAGATCTAGATCTCCTCGTCGAGCAGAGGAGAAAAAGAAGAGAGGTCATGAAGATGATGCCGAGGATGACCCCGATCTTCCCAAGAAACCAAGGCAGCCAGAACGAGAGGTATTTTCCATACGTTTTGGGTCATTTGATTATAATGTTATTACAGGAGGAGATGCAATAGGAGGAGATCTTACTGCAGAAAGAAAAGCTTACCTCGGAGAGGCACAAGCTTGCTCGTACATTCAGCGAATAAATTTGGCCGAGGAGGATCGTTCGAGGAAGGTAAACAAAGAGAAGCTGGTTATTGGCTTTTCAAAAAATGACCTGGCAGGTGTTCTTTACCCTCACGACGACCCTTTGGTGATCAAAATGAGGATGAAAGAAGTAGTGATTTCAAGGGTGCTGGTAGACAATGGCAGTTCGACAGACATCATGTACTATTCGTGCTTTGACAGTTTAAATTTGAAGTTATCTCAATTGGAGCCTTATCAAAGACCTCTTCTGGGTTTCGCTGGCGAGAAAGTTTTTCCACTTGGGACGATCATGTTGGATATATTCATTGGAACTTGGCCTGCTTGTCGAACAGAGAGAATACGCTTCTTTGTGATGGATAGGAATGTGCAGTCAGCCTACAACATCATCATGGGAAGAGTTGGTTTGAAGAAGTTCGAAGCAGTCCCATCTACAGTACATCAATGTTTAAAATTCCCAACAAATTTCGGAGTGGGAGTTGTGAAAGGTGATCAAAAAGTAGCTCGAGAATGCTATTATTCATCTGCCGAGCAAGAGGATCTTGAAGAATCAAGGAAAAAGACTTCTACTTACCAGGTGGATGAAAGTACGGAAATTGAAACACTTGATCCAAGAGATGAATCCAAACTTGTAAAAGGACAGGTGGCAGAATCTACAGAAAATGTTATTCTGGACAACGAACACCCTGAACGAATAACCCAGATAGGTTCATCGTTGGATGCTTCAATAAAACAGGAGTTGATAACTTTCTTGAGAAACAGAAAGAAAACTTTTGCGTGGAGTCATGAAGACATGCCAGGAATAGATCCAAACTTCTTATGTCATGAGCTCAATGTGAATAAGGAGATCAAGCCTGTAAAGCAGAGAAGAAGGGTATTTAGCCCCGAGAAGAATCAAGCTATTCAAGAGGAGGTCGACAAGCTCCAGAAAGCCCAATTCATTGAAGATGTGAAGTATCCGGACTGGTTGGCAAATGTGGTGATGGTAAAGAAGAAAAACAATAAATGGAGAATGTGTGTTGATTTCACTGATCTCAACAAGGCCTACCCAAAGGATCATTTTCCATTACCCAGAATTGATCAACTAGTGGATGCTACCTCAGGGAACGAGCTGCTCAGCTTCATGGATGCTTACTCTGGTTACAACCAGATCAAAATGAAACCTGAAGACAGGGAAAGCACTTCTTTTATTACCCCTAGGGGAACTCATTGTTATAATGTTATGCCTTTTGGTTTGAAAAATGCAGGAGCGACGTATCAACGGCTGATGAATAAGGTTTTTGCCGAACAAATCAGTTGCAACATGGAAGTCTATGTCGACGATATGCTGACAAAGAGAAAGAAAGCTGCTGAGCATCTAGTTGACTTAGGACAAACCTTTGATCAACTGGATAAATACTAGATGAAGCTCAATCCGACGAAGTGCACCTTTGGAGTACGAGAAGGAATGTTCCTCGGGTACATCGTCAACCAGCGAGGCATTGAGGCAAATCCAGCAAAGATCAAAGCTCTTTTAGGGTTGCGATCTCCAACGACGAAGAAAGAAGAGCAGAGTCTTACAGGACGAGTTGCAGCGCTCAATAGATTTGTATCTCGAGCAACTGATAGGTGCCTTCCATTCTTCAAAACACTCCGAAAAAATTTCGAGTGGAATGATGAATGTGAAAAAGCCTTTCAAGACTTGAAGAAATATCTGGGAACACCTCCATTGCTGTCCAGACCAGTGATGGGAGAAAAGTTGTACTTATACCTGGCAGTATCAGAAAATGCGGTCAGCTCGACATTGATCAGATTGGAGAATGGAGTCCAGAAGCCAATTTATTACACAAGTAAGGCTTTCCGAGGTGCAGAGATCAGGTACCCAAAGTTGGAAAAATTGGCATTGGCATTAATTGAAGCAAGTAGAAGAATGAGGCCATATTTCCAGGCCCATACCATCATCGTGTATACCGACATGCCATTAAGACAAGCCCTTTATAAGTTAGAAAAGTCAGGGAGACTGATGTACTGGGCAATAGAGCTCGGTGAATATGATATTGTGTATGAACCCAGATCATCCTTAAAAGGGCAAGCTGTAGCAGACTTTATAGCAGAGTTTACATATCCTGATACCCCCGAGGAACAAAAGTTGCTCGCTGACCAACCTGTGGATGTTACAGGGTCAACAGACATGAGTCCAGACCAACTCCGGTTGGTAAAAGGGCTTGTGGATGTAGAAAGATCATCAAATTCAAACCCAGACCAACTACGGTTGGTAAAAGGGCGAGAAGAGATGATCGACGAGGAGCGAAAGATACCAGGGGAGGATGAAATAAAACAACAAATATTTCATCGAGGAACGCTGTCAGATAAGAATTTTGAAGACGAGTTACCTACGTGGAGATTGTATGTAGATGGGTCATCTTGTACAACAGGTTGTGGAGCAGGGATTATTTTGAACACTCCAGACGAGATTGACGTGGAATATGCATTACGATTCCAATTCAAAGCTTCCAATAATGAGGCTGAGTATGAAGCCTTGATAGCAGGTCTTAATTTAGCAAAGATTATAGAAGCGCAAAAAGTGATGATATTCAGTGATTCTCAATTAATTGTGAATCAGATGATGGGAACGTATGCAGTTAAAGGAGAATTAATGGTCAAGTATCACGCAAAGGCGATGAAGTTGTTAGCAGAATTTGATTCCATTCTGTTGATCAGAATACCAAGAATGGAGAATGCACAAGCAGACGCACTGGCCCGATTAGCATCAGCTACTCGTACCGAGTTGCGAAGAACGATACCATTTGAGGTGTTAGAAAGTCGAAGCATAGATGAAGGCTTAAAAACGAATGTTATTCCCTTGATTCAGGACCATCTTGGATGGATCCCATCAAGGCATATGTCGAGGAAGGGGAATTACCGGAGGATAAGATCGCTGCCAAGAAATTGAAGTTTAAAGCTGCTCGGTATGTACTAACTAATGGTGTTATGTATAGACGAGGAATTATGGCAGGTTTGCAAAGATGTGTACATCCCTCCGAGGTGAAAGAATTGATTGAAGAGATCCATGAAGGGTCCTGTGGAGCCCATGTAGTAGGTCAAACACTTTTGCAAAGGGTGATGACGCAGGGATATTACTGGCCGACGATGAGGGCTGATTATATAGCATATGCCAAGAAGTGTGACAAGTGCCAACGTTTTTCCTCCATCCGACGAACTCCACAAGCATTGTTGACACCCATAACTTCTCCTTGGCCATTTGCCATGTGGGGAATTGATTTGGTTGGACCACTGCCAACGACCTGAGGAAGATTCAAGTACCTCGTCGTTGCAGTGGATTATTTTACTAAGTGGGTAGAAGCTGAGCCACTTATTGATATGACATACGAGAAGGTGTACCAGTTTGTTTGGAAGAATATCATCTGCCGATATGGTCTCCCTCATGCCTTCATTATAGACTATGGAACACAATTTGATAACGAGGAGTTTGCCGCCTATTGTCATCAGTCAAACATTTTGAAGGTTCATTCAGCACCAGGCCATCCTCAAAGCAATGGATAGACTGAAGTGACGAACAGAACATTATTAAATGGTTTGAAGAAGAGGTTAAATGAGGCTAAAGCAAATTGGATTAATGAGCTATAGTTAGTATTGTGGGCTTATCGAACAACTCCCCGAGCAGCAACTGGAGAGTCCCCATATATGCTGGCATTTGGAAGTGAGGCTGTAATACCTGCTGAGTTGGGTCTCCCAACACACAGAGTGCTGAATTTCAATTCCCCAGTCAGTGATTTGATGAGAAGATTAGATTTGGACATGCTCGAGGAGGTTAGAGAAGAAACAGCCATTAGGAATGCTGCATATCAACAACGAACAACTTTGTTCTACAACAAGAGAGTGAAGAAATGCGATTTAAAGGAAGGAGATTACGTGCTGAAGAAGGTCATTCAGAAGCACAATAAATTGGAAGAAAATTGGCATGGACCTTACCGAGTTACAGAAGTTGTTCTACCAGGAACTTACCGAATAGCAACTCTAGAAGGAGAGGAATTCAAGAATGCTTGGAATGCTGAACACCTTCGCAAGTATTATCAGTGATGTAAAATGTACAGCAGGTCCATCAATATGAATAAAACGATGATATTTCACCATTTTTCTCTCCTTTGTTTGAAAGTTTTTCGGGGAATATTAGTGTTGTGCACTACGCTGCTCGACAGAAAAAATAAGACGATAGTTCAGACCCACGACCAACTCCGATTGGTAAAAGGGCGGGAACAAACTATACTTCTTTGGTTAGGAGGCATACACTAGCGTGACCAACTCCGGTTGGTAAAATAACTAGTGGACACTGATAGTTCGAGCGTGATCAACTTCGATTGGTAAAATAGCGAGAACAAACTATACTCCTTTGGTTAAGAGGCATACACTAGCGTGACCAACTCCGATTGGTAAAATAACTAGTGGACACTGATAGTTTGAGCGTGATCAACTTCGGTTGGTAAAATAGCGAGAACAAACTATACTCCTTTGGTTAGGAGGCATACACTAGCGTGACCAACTCCGGTTGGTAAAATAACTAGTGGACACTGATAGTTCGAGCGTGATCAACTTCGGTTGGTAAAATAGCGAGAACAAACTATACTCCTTTGGATAGGATGCGTACACTAATGTGATCAACTTCGGTTGGTAAAAGAGTTAGTGGACATGATAGTTCAAACCCATGACCAACTCCGGTTGGTAAAAGGGCAAGAACAACATTCTTAAAAATGCCAATTTCAGCTGGTTAAGAAACAAAATATGCCAACTTATGCTGGTCGGAAGGTAAAACTATTCCAGAAAATACAAAATATTCCAAACTGAACCAAGTATGGTTGGTCGGGGATAAAAATCCACTAACTGTAGTTGGTCGATGAGGATAAAATTAGCGACCTTGGTTGGTCGGACAACATTTTATGAAAAAAATTACCAAGTATGGTTAATCGGGGATAAAAACTCTCACTAATTATAATTGGTCGACGAGCACAATTTAACAACCTTAGTTGGTTGGAAAAATTTTAAACATTTTTTATACTCATTACTTTGTTATTAAGTGATCGAGCAACATTTTTGATACTTGTAATCTTTTATTACTAGATTGGTCGATGAACCACAAAGAATTGTTATGCAATCACAAATATAAAAGTGTTAGACAAGTACAAAACAATAGCAATACATATTTGCAAACAGAAAATGAAAGTCTTTCCTTAAAATTCAAAACGAATTACAAATTACATGTGTGCTAACTATTACATTGAGATTCCTACTCTATTGGTTTCTTTCCCTTAGCTTTTGAAACAGGCTCCTCGCCAGCAGGAGGATCTTCTAGGTAAAGAGGAGAATTAATGAAGTTAATATCTCTGAGCATTCTGACGTTCATCACAGAAGGTGTATCCAGTAGATGCTCCGGATGAGATACCTCGATTTGTGAATGAAGATTATAGTCGCCGAGGCATTTTGCAATTAAGCTCCGAGGAATGGCACGAGCTGGGATCCATTCCATGTCCAATTTATAAGGTGGCACAGGCAAGTCTAATAGCCCAGGAGTATGATAATCCCATAAATAATGCCCTTGCTCCAATTTTAATACACCTAGGGCATTCAACCATCCCTGCTTATAACCTTCATTATTGGCATTTTCAATGCGAGCATCCAAGTGATAAAGGGCTTCATTATAGCCTGCCATCCAGAACTCATGAGGTTGTTTGTGGAATTAGAAAGTTAATTTCTCTAACTGCTCATGAAAGTTCTTGGCAAGAGCATCCTTATTATCCAGAGCAGATTTGGTCGATGCAAGTTGATCCTCCGGAGTTAGGATTTTCTTGGACATTTCAGACAAAGCCCTATCTTTGGCATTCAGTTGATACGCTTGGGATTCCAATGTTGACAGAGTACGAGCTTCTTCAATACTACTAGGAGTTCTTGATCGACCCCGAGCAGCTGGAGTACTTCGTTCCTCGTTAACATCCTGGGCAGCTCTTCCTCGCCCACGAGAACCTCTTCCTCATCCCCGAGCAGAAGTAGAAGCACCAGATCTTCGCAGGACATCCAACTCTTGCCTTAATTTGGCATTTTCAACCTCTAAGAAGGAAAATCCCTCATCGGTCACTAGGATTATCGCTGTTGATGAAGAGGCTGCAGACTTGTATTGTGCTAGTTCTTTCTGCAAATTATTATTCTCTTGCTCCAGCAGTTCATCAATTTGTCTACAGGCTTCAACTTCTCCCTTTAGGGTCCTCTCCCTGACATCATACCCAGCAATGAGTTTGTCATAGCCCTTCTCGGCAGAAAGCTGTTGATATTTCTTTTCATACCCCTCATGTAACAAGGCATTTGACTCCTTGTACTGATCCTTGAGATCTTCTAGAGTATATTGAAGATCCTTGATCATATCATAGTAGGCCACGTTATTTGCCACAGCTCGATCAAGTAAGCTCTTCAGATATTAGTAAGCTTCTACTGCCTGCTCTGAAGCATCATGGCCAAGGATGTCAGTAACTTCTGATGCACTGAGGTCTGTGTGACCAGCTTTATAATACTCATGGCATTGCTGCATCAACTTTGTGTCATTAGCAGACAAAAGATCCATCCTGGCCAGAAACTAATAGAGAAAGAAAAAGAAGATAAAGACAGAGTGCAAATAAAGAAGAGACAATCATATGGAAGAAAAGAACTCAAATTTTATTAGATCATAAGGCAAAGTTACAAAGATCTGAGATACAAAGTACAAGTAAAAAAAAAACAGAAAGAGAATACCGAAAAACTTTACACCTTTTCCTTGTCTCCCAAGACTTTCTCGGGAGGCTGGGACGAGGAGCTTGGTTGCTCAGTGGAAATAAGGAGTTGGTCGGCGGAAGCTGGAACTTGTTCTGGAGGAGCTGGCAGAGATGAAAGCTCCTCGTCAACAGGCTGGGTAAGGATGATATCACCCACAACCAATGAAGATTTTTCTGAGGCAGCTTCGTCCTCTTCTTCATCCTCGATAGCTGGAGGAGGACCAGGGAGATGCTGTTGAAATAGCTCGGAGTCCTCGCTCACTTTCAACTTTTGCAAAGCTGCAACCCAGCCATCTCGGAAGTACTTCAAACTTCCATATTGCACTTGAGTCATCATAGCAGCTACTCCCTTGTTCCACCCTTTGTCCCAACCTATGCTGAAAGACTTCTTTATTGCCTTCTTTATTTTCATTTTCTCCGAGGAGAGCTTCTCGGATAGAAGGTCCTCGGAGGCTTTCAGCTTGGCCTCCAACTCCTCCTTCTGATGATTTGCTTCGCGCAGAAGGGTCAGCTCTTCCTCAGCTAATTTCAGTTTATTTTCAAGCTCCCTGAAGGTGGTGAGCTTCTCGGAGTATTTCTTATTTTCCCTCTCCAAGTCCTTCACTTTATTTCCCAACTGCACCTTCTCTGCTTCAGATGCAGCCAGTTTCTTCTCCCATTCACATTTATCCTTATCGTACTTCTGACAGGATTCCTTCAGGGATTGAGCTAAACCCTGGAATGCATCCTCTACTCTAGACGAGGAGCTTGAAGCTTTGAGTGCTTCATCTTCTTCACAATGGTTTAAAGCAACTCACCAGCTGAAAAAAGAAGGTAGTGATGAGTTAGTGCCTAGATACATATATTGATAGAAGGAAATAAGAATTTAAGATAAGAAGAAACTTACTGAAGCGATGTGACGAGTAGCTAGGGATGTCAGCATATCCCTAGGCATGTTTTCCTCGATGCCTTGGACTTCAGGAATAATCCAAGTCTTTACCGAGCTCATTGCAGAGCTCGGGGGAATAATGGTTGGAACACCAGCTCCACTGGTTTGGAGCTGGGGAATGACTTCAGAAAAACTAACCAAGGAAGGCTTCTTCAATATCCTCGGTGTCTTCTCAACAACCTCAACCAAAGAAGAATCTTTGGTTGGAGAGATAGTGATTACTTCCACTGGCGCATTCTTCTCTACAGGAGCCACAGGGGGCTTCTCGACGACCTTCTGAGGAGCAGCAGAAGGAGCAGCATCAACTTTGTTTATCCCCTTTGGAACATCGACTTTGCTTTTCATTCCATCTCCAGTAGAGGAGGTCTCTTCAAAGAGAGCAGGAACTCTTCTCTTGCCCATCTTCTGACTGAGAGGAATGTGAGAATCTGGTGAAGAATCTTCAGAAGCTAGCAATGGTTCACTAATGCTATCCACAGGACGAGCAGTGTAAGAGGATGTGTAGCTCCTGTATTGCAGCAAGTATGAAGCAGACCTAATGTGCTCGTCTGCAACCTTCTGATGCAAACTCCAGATATGTTTTAAATGCTTGATATTAACTTCTGTTTCTTTTGGAGTTTTTCTCTTGCTGTCAACTGCAAATAAAGACATAGTGAAATATCAGTCATACATTTTGTCAAACACAATGAAATCATAATTTCAAAAAACAAAATAAGATGAAAATAACCTATCCCATTGCCATATGGAGGGCATTTGGGACCCTCATATACTTCGTCTCCAACCAGAGGGGCATGTTGCCAATTTTTTACAGCTACTCTATGTTCAAAATAATCCCTGTTGGCATCAGGGAGGTTGACTACTAGATCCCTATTCAAAAATCTAGTTTTTAAATAATAGACATTGTCTAAAACATCCCATCTATAACAGTACATAATCTCAGGAATTCCTATACGAGTTCCATGAGTTTGATTTAACCTATACACCCCATTAACTATTCTCCAGGTGTTGGGGGCTATTTTCGCAGGGACAACGTCGAAATACTGACAGAACTCTAAGCATAAAGGATTTGGTGAAAAAGAAAATCCACATTCAGCAATAAAGAGGCTAGGGAACCAATGTCCCTCAGCCAAATCAAAGTAACTTGAAGGCTCAGAAAGAACCTCCAAAATTACCCAAGATGGAATAGAGAAATCAGAACGGAATTTCTCAAGAGACTCAATAATGTAAACCATGATGAATAAAAGAAGAAGGAAGAAGAGCTTATAGGGAAAAAGGAGATCTGTTGACAAACAAACGAAGAAAAGGATGGACGCATAGGAGAGAGTAAAGCTATAGAAAACTCGAAAGCAGAAATTGAAAAGGTAGAAGATGATGGGATTGCCTCTGAAGACTAAATACTTTGCCTTGGGAAACGGCGAAAGAAATGATTACAAAAAAAAAACTATTACGCTACCGGCGGCTAAAAGGACAAAAATGGCACGAAGATCGAAGCGCCTATAAAAATGCAAAAAGGCGGATTCTGCGAATTTGGAAGGAAATTCAAATATGAAGAAAAGGCTCCTAAAACCCAGGAAGGTCATTTAATATAGCCATACACCGAGAAAGAATATTCCATACTCCTCAAAGTTCGAAATATGAAACATTGGGGGCTTCTGTTGATACTCAAATTAGTATGTTGATATGGACGAATAATAAGAAGACACGTGTCAATCTACGTGGCACAATAGCAACGAGGAAGATTGTTTACCCGACCAACATACTCACTCCGAGCAACAAGTATACTCCGATGAACGCCAGTCTTCCGAGGAACACCAATGCTTCGAGGAACTCTTAGACGACGAGCAACTAAGGCGGTTCGTGCTGCATCTCGACCACAGCATAAATTGCCAGATAATCAACAGTTCAACTATTCATTGAATGCTTATCATCTTGACGCGCACGTTTGAAGAACATTAAGTGAATTACCCTTTCATATGTGTATCATTTAATGTAGCACCCTTTCATGTACAGCCTAAAGGGCTATAAATACCTTGTATCACCCTCATTCAAGGGGACCGAAATTTCTTGATAGCACATGTAATCGAGAATTCTCAAACACTCAGCAATAACATAACAGTGGACGTAGGCCATTCATATAAGGCTGAACCACTTTAAAATCTTTTGTTTTATTTATTTATCTATGATTAAATAATTAGAGTAATCTAGTTTTTTACATCAACAATGAAGGTGGTGAGGTTGAGTAGGAGAGAAAAGGTGGGTTTAGTTTGCTAATGGAGGTTTAGGTGAGAGCAAGTATTGTTGGGGGAAGAAGATAGGTTGGGGAATTATTGGGTGTGGTGAGGGTGTAGGTTAGATGGGTGTTTGGTGTATGGAATGGGGTGTAGGGTGTGTAGGATGTTGTGTGTGTTTAACTTGTGACCCCTTTAAAATAACACTATCTAAAAAACTAAACTAAAACTAAAATAAAAAAATGAAAATAATAAAATCTATTAAAACTTAAAAATTAAATTCTTAATCCTATAACCTAATAAAGGACACAACTAAAAACTAAAACTAAAAATAGAATAAAACAAATAAGATAAAATAAATAGAAATAAACTAACTAAAAACTAAAACTAAAAATAAAAGAAAGTAAAGAACCAAATACTCGACACACAAAAATAAATCATAAAAAAATAAATCCTCTAAAAATAAATCAAATATATTAAAAATAAAACTCAAATAATAAAATTAAAAATTACAAATCAAATAAAAATAAAACCTAAAGTCCTAAAAATATAAAATCTAGCAAAAATAAAAATAAAGATTAATAAAAAGAAAAAATAAAAAGAAATAGAAAATAAATTCTAGAAAATTCTAAATAAATCACAAATAAAATCTAAAAATAAAACGACTTTAAATAAGATTTTAAAAAAATCTAAAAAGTACAAACTAAACACACAAGGGCTCGAGTGAAAGTTTGAGCTCAGTTTATCTTGGGTAAGTTACGAGCCTGAGGAATTAACTCCATAAATCACACATTTGCCTTGAAATAAGCGTCGAAATTTTGCAAACGGTGATCAAGCATGCACATTAAATATTTACGCGTATAAGACCCATTTTGTCGAGAATTAGCAACTTAAATACATCTATTCGAGGTATAAAATGTACACTTTTGGGTGCTTATCATTTCTTATAGTTGCTTTTCTTGTGTCCTAATTTATTTATTTTCTTAATATTATCAACCTTTTTTTCCTTAATAAGGAGAGGTAATTTAATTAAGGAGGCTAATCACTTAAGATAAAATAGAAATAACTGTTAGACAAAGGGAGAAAAGATATGTTTCTTTAGTTGTACATCTTACATTGTACTTATTAGGGGAACAAATTTATTCTATAATATGTTGGGGAGTATTGAATACGGGGGAGTAGATTTTAACATTTTGTGATATATATTTGCTCATTACTCATATCATAATTGTTATTTATGCCTTGCATCTTGTTACCTTTGGCTAATAATTTATTATAAATTTTATCTTAATTATATACCGTGACATGTTTATTTCAGTCATTCAAATGATCTTTTCCCAGTTCAGTTCTTTATGAAACATTTCTAATGACACTATTTCTTGCTTTAATGAATTTTCCCTTGGTTGATTCCGTGACAAAAATGGGGAGAGAGATATCTTCCTATAAAGGGGAGATATCTTTGTTTATTGCAAATGGGGAGAAGGTTTAATAAAAAGAGAAGTATCATTATGCGACATTATAAAATAGTTTGTGTGGAACTGAAATAGTGAAAGAATAAACTTGGGAAATTAAGTTTATATTCCGTATCTTATAGAGATTTTAGTTTAAACTTGGTACATATTCTTTAGTGATTTGATGAAAGATTTATATTATTATATTATGTATTTGTATTATTGTTTATGTTTCACTATGATTTCATTATACATTAATATCTTAATTGATTTTATAGTACTTGAGGGGAATCAGATTTCAAGAGTTTTAAATGGTTGAGTTATCTCTTGTGATTCATCGCTGTGTGTCTTTGTGCCTTTAGCCGTGCAATGCCGTGACATGGGCAATATATTTGATTCAATTTTTTGTAATGTTTTTCTCTATATATTTTTTTCATTGAAAAGACAAATGAGGATATTGTAAGAGTATATGTTTAATCATGTGCACCAACTCATTTGGTTGTATTAGTTCCTTTAACCAAAATACACTTTGAGTCAGAGCCCTTGAGGTCATATTGGTAAAACTTCACATCAAGATGTATTCACCAGACTTATTCATCTTCATCCAGACATTTTTCATGATCATACCCTTATGAATGTCACTTTATCATAAAATTAAATGAATTAGATGACTTAGCACACCCATGGTTTAACTTAACTAAAATTTGATTTTCTTAAATTGAAAAATGTGTTAAACTTGTATGTGTGTTTAAGGCTTTGTTTTTGAGATTTTCCATATAAATATGCCATATAATTTTCGTGTATAAAAAAATTAAAAAGGTCATATTTCGTATTTAGAAGACTTGGTTATAAGTTTAAATATTCTAAAAAACCTGTCCTGATTCGCTGTAGTGAAGTGAAATTTCGCTGACACAAAATTGTGTGAAAAACTCAAAAGTGTAAAGTTTTCTGGTTGTTTTTGTGACCTCGTTGATGTTAGTGAATCAATGCTTCGAAGGTGGCGTGCTTTGGCACAAAAATTCTGACGAAAATATTGTGCACTATTTGGCCTCAAACTTCATAAAAACCTCCTTTTCAACCATATCTTTTGACTAGATTTGTTTTTGACTTTTTATGTGCTAGAGAACCAAACGAAGCTTAAAAAGATTGTATCCACAGGTTCATTTTTTCTATTTAGGCTCTTCTTATCTCCATAGACAAGTAGATATTCATTTTTGATACCTTGAGGTTTTAGAGCAAAAAATATATGTTGAAAGTTATTATTCAGTAGAGTTTTCTTCAAAACTCTTTGAATATTTTTTAGATATCTTTGTTTTAACTTTAGTTTAAATTTATTTAAAGTTTTATTATTTCTTATTAAGACTTTAAAAATATGTGAAACCTTTTTCTTGAGAGACTTTAGTTTTTATGTCTAAAAAATTCTTGTGATTTTATATTCAATATCCCAACACTTTTTTAAAACTTCCATAAGCCTTTAGGAATTTCACATCCCAGAAAGTTATAAATATATTTTTGACTTTACATTTGTTCAATTGGAATATAAATTCCATCTTCAACTTAAAATAAGATTCGTTCAAAGTTTCAAACGTGACATTAACAATAAGGTTCACACTTGCCACACGGCGAGGGCTCAATTATCAATTCGTTTTTGCTCTTCCCACTATAAGGTGGAAAAAGTGGATTACGAATATTGTGAATAATTAAGTCTATATTCAGTTAAAATTTTTTAAGTCATCTATCCCTTTGTGTAATTTTTTTATTAATATAGTAGAAGGTGCGAGTCTGGCCCATGATTTTCTCCCGAAAGGGTTTCCTCGTATAAATCATTGTCTCAAGTTTATGATTTACTTTTCTACATTTTAATTCATTTATATTCTTAATTATAATTGTTAACATAAGAATTATTTTTATAAATCACTCTTTGTCACTTAGACATTAGGATTAACCTTTGTCAAAATTTGAATTAAAGAAAAATATTACCTTAACTTTGATAATAATTTTAATTTGGGTAGTTTCTCTTATCCGTTATTTTTCTCTGGCATTTCCTTATTCCTACAAGCCAACTGCACACTCTTACAAATGTACTCCGAAGAAATAGGGGATATTGATGCTCCTAACCCTGAGGAGACTTGCTCTAAAGATAAGAATATGTTAGCCATCTATAACTCTAGGGGGTTAAAACATATTTTCTATGAAGTCACCCAATAAGAGTTGCATCGAATCTCGAAGTGTACTATGTCCAAGAAAGCATGGGATATATATTAATTCGCCTATGAGGGTACTAATGCCGTACGGATTTTGAAGATCCAACGTCTCTCCATCAGATTTGAGTTGTTGAACATGCTCGATAATGAGAGTTTCAATGAGTTTTACACAAAACTCTTTGACATTTCGAACTCTTACATTAATTCGGGTGAGAATATTTTGAACTCTTAGGTATTTGGGAAAATATTAAATTCGTTGACACTTAGGTTACTTACTCATGTCTCATCTTTGCACACAAGTGGTGACATTGATAATATAAAGGTATATGAGATCATAGGGATGATTCAAACATTTGAGGTAAATAACTTTTCACAACCCAAGAAAGAGAAGGGCATTGCGCTGAAGGCATTAAAAAGTTCTACCACCATCTTGGATGAAGATTTTGATAATAATGAGTTTGATAATGCCCTATTGATAAATAAATTTAAAAACTTTTTCTAGTTCAATCGTCAAAATTTTAGTCCTATTATGAAGGGATTTGAGAACACTAAAGTCGATAAGGTTAAAAACTATTTTCATAGATGAAATAAAAATATTAGGTTGATAATGAGGGAACCATGAAGTGATTATAATGTCAAGGATTTGGACATAAAGATTTTGAGTTACCCATTTGATTAAGGAAAAGAGGCAAAGACAAAAAGGGATTGAATGCCTATATTGGTGAAAGAGACTCAAACACCAACACTAACGAGTCTTTAGCTGAGTGTTTCCGCACTACACTCACCGTTGTTCAAGATGATTTTGGTCCTTTATTCACCCTTATTGAAGGAAATGTTAACAATGAAATTATAGGTTAGAAATGAGAGTGTCCCCAAGATCAGAGGAAAGTAAGGGAGAATAGTTTAATTTTTCACACTGTCTTGAAGATGAAATTTACCTCCCAATGGTATTTTGTTGGTGGTTGCTCGAGACATATGGACTATGATAAGTCTCTTTTTAGCCAACTTGAGGATCACAAGGATGCAAAGTTCATGTTTGGTGATTGAACTCAATCTAGCATTGGGTAAGGGAACCATAAAGATTTCTAGTTTCCTAAGCTAGAAAATGTTTTTGTATATGGAAGGTTTCAAGGACAATTTAATTAGAATAATCAAACTGTTTGATGAAAACCAAGAGATAAATTTTTCTTAAAATTGTTATGAACTATTTGATGAGAAAGAAATAATAATACTACATAATGTGAGGATTCCCTAAAACTATTACCGGTTTGTCTATATTTCCTCTGTTATTTGTCAAAATGCTAAGGTAACTCTGATTGACTTTTAGCATCCATGACTTGGTCATCTAAACCATATAATTTTTTTTTTATCTTATCATCATAAGGAAAACCTTTATCAAGTGTGTGTGGAATATGCTAGAAGGGGAAGAAAATAAAGAGTCCACCAATAAAGCTTGATATTCTTACTACCACTGGTCTCCTTAGGTTGATCGACATGGATCTTATAAGAACTATGTGTATAAAGAGTATAGATGGTAAGAAGTACATTATATTGATGGTTGATGACTTATCTAGGTATTATATAGTAAGATTCTTTAAGGATAATTCTGAGACTCCATAATTTATGGCATCTCAATTCTAGTTAGTTCAAAATTTTCATGATCGATCCATTGTTTGTATAAAGAGTGATAACGGTATAATGATAATAGAACAAGTAATAAATAAGTATTATGATGAGAACTACATCAAGTATGAGTTTTTTTCTAGATAAAATGGAATTATAAAGAGGAAGAATAAAGTTATTCAGGATATGTTTGCGTCCATGATCTAATGGAGGCACGTGCCTATGAAATTTTTTGGGGCAATGATAATTACTGCATGGCACATAGTGAATTAGGTTTGTCATAATATTGATAAAAACATGACATGTTATGAATTTGGAAGCAATGTAAACCCAACCAAAAGTAGTTCTGAGTATTTGGTAGTCCTAGATATATCCTATGCGATGAGCATTTAGAAAATTTTGATTCCTAAAGAAATGAAGGGATATTTTTGAATATTCATCAAATAGTAGAGCTTACATGATCTATAAGGTCATGTAATCAAATAACGTAGTGGTTAATGATGACTCTCCCACCTTGTTTGGTAATGAAACAGGCCTAATCATCGAAAATGACGTACCTACCAGTGTTAATCTCATCATACCTCGATGAGACAAAAAAAAAGTGGTCACGTCCTTAGATAAGGAAGATTCACCATCGACACATCATGATTCCTGCAAAATCATTGGGTATCCTAAGTATGTTTCATGATACGTTCTAGATCGATAAGTGAGATAATTTATCTTTGACATATCTCCCATATAAAACCTAAGAATATAAAGGAAGCACTAGAAAATGAGCATTGGATCCTTGAAATGCGTAAGGAGTTGTTTTAATTTGAAAAAATGTGGTGTTTGGTAATTTGTCCCATGATTGGCACCAAGTGGGTTTATAAAAATAATATTGATGCTAATGGTGTAACCATTAAAAGTAAGGATAGGATTGTATTTTAAGGCTACACATAAGTTGAAAGTGTGGATTTTGACAATAATTTTGTATATGTTACCCTGCTAGAGTATGTTCATCTTCGTTTAGCCTTAGCATTCCATTTTTTATTCAAAGTATATCAAATGGAGGTAAATATTTCCTTCCTAAATGGATTATTTAAGTCACGAACCGAAAGGAGTTCAAATGATATAAGTGTCTCGAATAAGTCTATTAATTGAACAAAGACTTATATGGGGTTAAGAAAGCCCCACATGTTTAGTATGATAGGATCAAGTACTATATAATGGTTTTGAGGGATTGGATAAGGAATTTTTTTCGAAGTGAGAATAAGGACATCTTAGTTTCCCAACTCTATGTTAATGACATAGTATTTGGATTTACATGGGAGAGACATACTCATACTTTTGCAAAGTTAATGACTAGTGATTTTGAGATGAGTATAATGGGAGAGATCATATTTTTCCTAAGTCTTTATATCCTTCAATTAAAGGATGGGATGTTTATGTCTCAGTGAAAGTGTGCACAAGGCTTGGTGAAGAAGTTTGGGATTGGTTCTGTTAGGCATAAATGCACACTCATCTGTGTTACTCCCAATATTAGAAAAGACACCGAAGATAAGGAAGTGGATTAATATATTACACAAATTGATAGTTAGTTTGTTGTATTTCAGTGTGAGTTGGTACGATATTTCCATCAGCGCGGGAGTTTGTGAGATCTTTCAATCTTGTCACACGGAGTCACACTTTTTGTCCACAAAACATATTATAAACTATATTAGTGGAACTTTAGAGCATCGAATTTGGTATTCCTTTGATACCAACAACTCGTTATATGTATATTCAGATGCTAACTGGGTTAGAGATATCGATGCTCATAAGAGCACCTCAGGAGGGTTGTTTTGATTTAGGAAGTATGCTTGTTTCTTAATATAGAAATAAGAAAAATTAAATTTCTTTGTCGACCACTTAGGCCAAGTACATAATGCTCGGGAGTTTTTGACTAAAATCATATGGATGAAGCAGGTAATTCCAGATTTTGGCGTATATAAAGGTACAATGAAGGTTTTTTTGCGATAACACAAGATATTTATAGTTCCCATAACTCTTTTGAGAACTCTAGGATGGAACACATAGGAAAACACCATCATATCATTAATGATTTATATGAGGAAATCATTTTGTCTTTGAGTTAATATCCACACTTGTGCTCAATTTGATGATATTTTCACTAGTCCTCTAGATTCCATTAGGTATGAGGACCTTAGGTAATCTATAGGGTCTGTATCATTGAATGAGCTCATAATATCTATATAGATTAGGATTTTATGCTTAATTTTATACCTTGATATATGTCATACGTATTTTTTTGATTTTATAAATGGAAAAATACAAGATTCTGACTTTTCTTGACTAATTTAAAAATACAAAAAAAATGTTCTAAATATTGTGTAACATGCCATGCAATATATTTTCCCATTCTTGGATTAGAAACCTAGGAAGGTAGTGAGAACAATGCATGCTTTGCATAATCATTCATATAAACTAATTTTAAAATAACTAATTTTAACTATGTAGTTGTCTTTACCATCTCTTTCTCTCTCTCTCTCTCTCTCTCTCACACACACACACACACACTTATATGAGTTGACTAGGGTGTATTTTCGATTTTAGTTCAAAAAAAATTCCTGCACTTATTTTCACTAAATGCGGTTGTATTTTATTCATTAGGATTTTTAGATGTGTGTGTAATAACCATTTCTCATGAGATTAAATAAAAATGACGAGGGGAGATTTGTTAAGAGCTACCTAAAGAGGGTGATAACTTCCATTGACAATAAACTTATGTGCTAATAAGACAAGGAAAAAATAATTATCTATGCAAATTCATACCCTCAAAGAATAAATTTGAAAAATCTAAATTCTCATTTTTAAGGTGTTTTAAGCTGATGACCAAAGGGTTTACACAATTTATTCTAGTACGTAATTTTTTAGCATTATTGAATTGTTAACTAAAGAGGTTAATTTTATATATTAGTTGACGTGAACCTTTAGTATACTCAATATTTTTATGATATGTTTTACTCTTATCATTATGAATAATGGGTTGAGTTAAGGGGTTCATGCATAACATAAGGGGGGGGGGGATCTATCTAACTTTTTTGAGTTTTCAATATACTTCGTTTTCCATTAGGTAGCTTGTGTGGGATTTCATAATTTTAGTATTGTCTACATTAGTATATTCACTCTTTTTTTATTATTTCAAAATATGGATTTTGCACTTATTGTTATACACTAATTATGTCCATATTTCAATGTTATGTATCATTTATCTAATTCGATTATGTTCTTTATTATTACATTCTCTTGATTAGATTAATTAATATATGGTATTTTATTTTCTGGATTCTCAGATAGATGAGGGAGAAATTTTGGGATTCAAGGGGAATAGTTTAATGAAGCGGAGTAGTTAGCATTGCATATTATTTTTAAATAATAACTCATTTGTTATCTCTTATATATTTTGTACGTCATGAGGTATATGTTAAATGTGCAGTATTTACATGATTCATGATGGAATTTTTGGAAAGTGGATCGAAAAGCCATATAACTTTTGAGTTTATCTCATGGGGATTTGAAACGGGTAGATATTGATGTATATATTTTGATTCGTATTTTTGGTGGATATGTTCAATTTTTTTTGTCCAAGATTAGCCAAATGGGGAGAATTATAAGAAACATATTTTACACTCCTTATGTTTTTGGTTTTGGCTTTATTCTGGAACAAAAGTCAAGGTGTATTTTTTTTATTGAATTGTAATAGAATATCTTGAAGACAAAGTAAAACACTGTGACAAGCACTACCAAACGGGACAATTTCTGACTAGTGAAGGTTTAGTAAGTTTTCTAGTTTTATATTTCCTTAAGTTTATTTTATAAGTAAGGGATTCATAGGACATAAACATTTTATAAAAAATAAAGTATTTAGTTTTCAAAGCTACATTTTTCTAAGGGGTTTAGATTTTTGGATTATCATTTGAATGATAGATCCCTCATATAAAGATATCATCGCACGAGAGCCTTTAATGCTTTTATAAGACCTCGTATGAAAATTTCACACAAGAAATTATTGTGAGAAGACAATTCCTCACCAGGACATGGTAAATCTTCCAAAACCCCTTGTAAGAAAGTAGTATCGCATGAGGTCTTCTTATTCAAAGACCTTGTTCTCAAACGAGGTATTCTCTTATTGGAATGTGAATTGTTATTCGTAGGAAGTGGTGTTTCAGTAGCTCTATATCATTTATATATATAAACAGTTACGAAACATGATTGCATATTGAACAATACTATTTTCCATATCATGCCATCCTATAATAAACTCAAATCTATGTAGTATAAGTGTGCTCTAAACCTTACCTCGAGCCTAGGCATGGTTATAAAAAACATCTCCTACCCGAGAATGGAAAATGTGATCACCTTCCTACTGTATTCGATCTGTGCATGGTACTATGCTAACTAATCCATCCCCAGGTTAATATCGTAAGTCCACATGTTTAAAAGTAATAAATCAGTGAAAAATCATAAATGGACGATCTTAACTACCACATTTATACAAACCTGATGTAAGTCATCACCCCTACCCAGTGAGGTTTTTACATGCATAGAAACATTAATAGCAACCTCTAATAACTCCGACGTCTAATCAAGAGTATAACTAGTAAATGAGTGTGACGCTCCCATATAAAACAAAACTCGCGCATAACTATTATAAACATAAATTGTCCCCTCAATAGCCTATGGAGGTACTGAATGGTCTGGATAATAGACGTTGAACATATGTCCATAGTGAAGCCGTGGGGGCCCTATGCCTGGTCTTTCGATGCTGGCATTGGCAATGTAGGGTACTACAACAGTGGTCGTAATGCCTAATACTAATGTAGGTTTAGCCCAAAATACCACTTCCCCTAAGGTTGACCTTGATGACACTGACCTGAAACAAACTGGTGTCTCTTAGGGAAGCTCCTAAAAGAGTGGACCTCCTCATCACAATAATAGTAAATCCCTCAAAATGGGAGGCTCCACTGAACCCTGGGGTTGATCCTGCCCTCTTTGGCCTATACCTACCCTCTCTAACCCTAGTCCTGATGTCCTTGGACCAGGTGGCCTTGTTCATGGCTATCCTGATGACACTCATCATCTTTCCTGAATCTTTTAGGGGATAGTCCAACTATGGATGACCCTTCTAGTGCTGTTGTGAACCTTCCTATCCCCGGTACGTCTCACTACCGTCAATAGTCTTTGGCCCCTAGTCGACTCCAACCTTATATTTCTTTGGTTAGCTATCTATTTAGAAGTATTGATTATCCTGGTAGTATAGAAGTGCATGGTCCACTACCTCAGTGTACGTAGTGAAGGCAGGATTGCCAAGCAACACCTATTTAATTCTCCATGCCAGGACTTTGATAAAGCTGTTCATTTTCTTCGCCTCCATATTGATATCCTCGGGGGTAAAGAATTCACAGATGGGTAAACTCCTATGCATACTCATCCATGGTATGATCCTCATGCCGTAGCTCTCGCTTATGATTTCAGACTCTCTTGCCACGACGGTGGGAAATACTTCCCCTTAAAATTGCTATAGAATTAAAGAATGGTCAACTACGACTTGTCCTCCTCGGTGGTGACTGACTCCCACCACTGCAATGCATCCCCTATGAGATTAAAACTCTCCAAAATTTGTCTCCAAACTTTTAAGCACTTTATCAGATGCAGGTTCCTCTCTATGCTAAATCTCCACTGCACCGCTACTACCAGGTCTGTGGATCCGACGAACTCTGGACGATTCCCTTCCCGAAGGCACTTCTGGATTTCTCCGAGGTAGATGTAGTGTGAGTAGAGGTGAAACCGGTATGGGTTTTTACCGTACCGTACCGTTTTGGTCCGGAAAAAAATGATTTTGGTTTCATATTATAAAATACCGAAAACCGATTTTATCGAAACCGAAAATACTGTCAAAAATTTGGTTGGTTTTAGTTTTTAGATACAAAAAACCGATTTACCGAATTTACCGTACCGATATCTTACCAAAATTACCGTACCGAAATACCGTACCAAACATTTTGTGCAGTGTCAAATTATTTTGGGTATCATACTCTTTCTATGTATTTTATTTCTCATGAGTGAGTTTTTATATTCTCTTTGAATTTAAATTCATTTATTTGAGTATTTGGTTTTAAGTGTTAAATAATCATGTTAATTAAACATATATTTTGTTTAATTAATCAAACATTTAACAAAAAATGAATTAGGCAGCATTTTGTTAAAATAAAAAGAGCCGTTTGTTTTTGTGGCTATATTTTCGTTTTGCCCTTATTTCATTTGGGCTTTATATTGTGGTTTGTGTAGATATCTTTTTTAGGGTTTCCATTTCATTTTTTACCGCTTTCTCTCTCAAAAAGTGTGGCCGTCATTGTTGTTTGATCTCTCTCTCTCTCTCATTTTTTTCTTCTTCAACCTTGGGTTGATTTTGAGAAATAATTTTTTGATAACTTTTATTTGAGAACACCATTTTTTTGTTTTGATATTTGACTTTCGATTTGGTGTGGTTACTTCGTTTTGAGATCGGGTTTTTGGTGACAATTGTTTCAGCGCCAGATGTATTCGGATCTGAGTTTCCTCCGTATTTTTCGGTGATTTTTTTTCCCGCCGAGTTGGCTTTTCCGGCGAAGGTTTGTTTTTTCGGTGTTGGAGGTGTGGATGATTTTGACTTTTCGGCAAACATTTTTTGAGGTAACAGCTCCCTAATTTTTTTGGCTCATCATCTTGGCTCACTCTCCTCAGGCACCAGCTCCCTCATCTCGTTTCACTCTCCTCTGGCTCCGACAAAAGCAAACCGATTAGTTTGGTCTCGTATCTGTTTAAATCTATTGTTCCAAATGCTACAAATGCTAGAAATTCTACCTGTTTGTGTATGTTTCTAATTGTTCCAAACAACTAGAAATGCTAGAAATTGAAATAGATAGAAATGCTAGAAATTGTAACAGCTAGAAATGGATATATCGAAATATATACCGGATTTATCGAATGCATAAACCGATTTGAAATTCTGATATTTACCGAAAAAAACCGAATTGAAACCAAAATTATCGAAACCAAAAAAACCCGAAAATACCGAAAAAATTGAAAAACCGGTCGGTTTGGTTTTGGTTTTTGTTTTGATGTACCTGTCGGTAAATTGGTACGGTACGGTTTTACCATATAGAATGTGGTTTTGGTATTGGTAAGGGGTCGTTACCGACCATACCGTACCGGTAGCACCCCTAAGTGTGAAATATGGATATAAGTACAACCATGGGTGGTGGCGGTGGTGGATACTCCTGTGCATGGTAGTCATGGTAGCGACTACCGTTTGTGCTATAATAGCCTCCATGTAACCTTCCCCAGCTGTTGTCCTATGACTGTTAATAATATGAAATATAGTAAACACAAGCATCTAAGTAAATGTAAAAAATAAGAATACAAAGTTCTAAATCAGCAAAGAACACTATACAAAAAAGAAATAGACGTGTAAAAAACCCTAGGACCTGGAATGTTATGATGACAACTGTGACACCTTGTAAAATCTATAACTAGATTTGTTAGGTCTAAAAATAAATAATATAGGAGTCAACAATTTAGTACCATTATAAGCATGACATAAATAAACTAAACTAACACAATTAAAAACTGACAATAATTACAACAAGAATAAATCAATAAACTCTGATACCAAAATCTAACAGTAAATAAACTCCATCTCTGAGAATATAAACTATCTCCCAATATAAAACCCAATACTAACACTATAAATGTTGACTCCAACATGAATAAAACTAAATATAGTAATTCAACTCTGAATACCACTAGAAAAGGAAATGAAGGAAATGAAACTAAGCACGCAGTCTCAACTCCTACATCATATGAAGAAGTTATAACAAAACGATTGAAATGAGGCCAGGGTTGTGAAAAAAATGGTGGCCTAGGACCTGCAATTAGATTTCAACAACATGATTAAACCTAATAATTCTAGAAAAAATAATAATTTAAATGAAATTGGTCTACAATAATAACCATGCACCTTCCTCTCATATTTTAGTCATTTTGAAGTTAACCTAACCCAAACAACCCTAAATATAAGATGCAATTCTAAACCCATGTCCAAGTAAACCCAATGATTAATTATAATTCTTATTAATTTAATAAAATTAAGTGGTTCCATAACTAATTCCACTGTATACATATATAGTGTAATCTCAATAAAGAAAAGACTCTCTCATTGTCTAATATCTAAAATGTATATTTCTAACACATAAAAACAAACAGGATATGAACAAGTCCATATTACCTTCAGGAATCACTTCTGAGTACTTCCGTATAGTTATAAGACATACTATACCTATAACCTCAAAGCATCAGCAAGGGATACATCACTACACCTTCCTGTCAGTAGTAGGACCCAAGGTAAAATGACCAAGGTAAGCCCGTCTGTAACATGGGGGTACCAATGTAATCGACATAACAATATCCCCATAAATAACCCCTAGAATATCCCACATGAACACTCACACATAATATGCTTGCGCATAATGTCAAAGTACAATAATCTAATATACTAACAAATTACTAAAACAATAACCAAGTTCGTATATTATTTAACATCAATTAATTAAGAGTTAAAAAGTCAAACCGTTCAAAAGTAGTTCTAACGAGGTCCCAAACTCGTGCTAACGATATTACCTATATCATTCGAACGACAACCAAAGTCGTTCAAACGAAACCCCATAAGTCGTTTTAATGACATCCTAATTATTTCTAAAAAAAAACTACATCTTTTTCTAACAAGATTGATGCATATCCATCTTTTCCAAATACCCAACGACCATTAACACCCCAAATCCTTAGTCCAAAACCAATAATCAGTTCTAAACCCGTCCTCCTTTAGATATGAGTTGTAATATAATAATAACCTATAACTATAAGTTTAAATTATTATAACATGGATTCAAGTGTTAATTATAGATTAGGAGTTAATAAATTTGAATCAATTTTCGAATTAAATACAGGGCTTTCATTAGATTCATTACAATGAATTTCTAACAATTACAATCAATTTCAAGGTCAGATTCATGAGATTCAAAAATAAATCATCTAATATCATTAGCATGAGGTTTAGCCTTAATTTAAACATTAAATAAATCTCTAAATTAGGAATAGATTAAATAAATCAGATTATAATATGGATTGATTCAGATTCCAATGAATAATCATTACTCTAATATAACTCAAATGAAATCCCTATAATCCATCTAAACTTACATTAGCCAAATATGGTGAATTCATAGCTTCCAACCTCTTGAGCTCCTCAATTCTTATGTTCGTCTTTTCTCTAAAGCCTTAGGGTTCCTTCAATTATTTCTAATGTGTTTTAGGTTACATCTAAGGGCCTAGTAATGCTGCTTCCCATGAAATTAGCCTTGGGCCCAATATGATCCTCAACCTAATGAGCTCCAGAACACTCCAAATGGACAAAAACTCTACCCAAGCTATATACTAACCTAATAAACTTAAAACCTAATATTTTAGGTCAAAATGGACTTTTTAAACGTTTCAAATGCCATGAAAAATATGATAAAATAAAATAAATTGATTATCTCAATAAATCAATAAATTACTCGGTACGAGTCAAACAATTAATTAGTTATATGGGACACAAAATTTTAAGAAACCCCTTCAGGATTGGTGGGACCCGATGTAACACCCCGTGTAATTAAATACCGGGTGGCCAGTCCCATACCAAATTAAAACAAAATATACAGTTGGCTCATTCTTAGCATCACTGTCGAAAACATTAACTAATCACCCAATACCCAATTAAGCTGGTGTTAAAAACTTTCCAAATTTTAATTTCAACAAAATCCATTTTTAGTTTACAAATAACACAACACATATTATTCTACAACATTGATAACCGAACAAATAACTCAAAAGAATTTAAATGCATTTGGAATAAACATTCCCAAATAATAATCCAATACAGTAATCCCAATAATAGTAAATGCATTAAAATGACACGAATACAAGAGTATTTGACTCCGGTAGAAAAGAGATAACTGAATTCCTTTTTGGGAGATATGAATCAAATGAAGATAGGTGTCTAAGCAATAATCCATAGCTCATCATAATCCGCTAAGGTTGGCGTCCCTGCTGCTGGACACCTGATATAGAAGGTACAATAGACAAGAAAATATGCAAGGAAACGGGTCAGAGCCCGATGTAAAAATGATTTTGAAAACAACAAGTATTTAACAAGTGCAATAAAGAATTTATTATGTACATGTTAGTATCCAACTCTCACTTGCTATTTTCACCTCTCATCTAGAGTGCACACTTAACGTTTCCTATTAACCTTCTAGTTAATGGTTCTTCCTCACTAATTTCCAAAATATGATTTCCATCCCATATCATAACCCCGTATGTCCCATACCATACGTCGTATAATCATTCATATATGTTTCTCATTAATATGAATTGTTTCTCATTAATATGAATTAAGCTTTTCAAATCAATAAGAATAAACATTCATTAACTTAATTCAATTCTTTTCTCAATTCACCGTTATCTACAATTATCACACAGTAGATTGATTCAACCACTATACATACATACCTTTAATTCATTATATATATATATATATATATATACATCTATAATACGGCACCCCGAGTCATAGCTGCGGTGCAATGAATTACTCTGCTATCATGTCCCATCATCGTTGGTCACCGAATAGGGGACTAAAGGTTCGGTAAGGATTCCTCGAACCACAAACAACAACATACAATTTGGAGGCGAACATAGTTCTTATACCCACAGGTCACGCACATACCTACGTTCCCATAGTCAGCGAACTTATCAACTCCCCGATAAGTCTTTCAGAGACCTATGTTCTCGAGCGACAAATCAAAGATCCCATGGATTCATCAGGATATGACTGCCCTCATGCGCAAACCTCCCCACCGATAGCTAGTAAGCTAGGTATGTCATACACATAAATCATCAATCAATCAAATAGGCATTATCATCTACCTATATTACAATATCAACAAGGTACTCACACTACCATAAGATAATTCCCATACGTAGCATTATATCTCTTTAAATCCAACGTATTATAATATTATGCCTTTACTTCTTTAATTTAGTTATCCCCGAGCCTCACACATTACTCAAGGTTCAAATAGGTTTTTCCTCAACATTTTATTCAGTAAGAAATCACTAATATCCTACTGATCCATAACATCTTATCTCCCGAATTACCACGAATTTAACTCTCCCTTAATTAGGGTTATAACCGATAGTTTCTAATCTCTTATAAACACATGTTCTATCAACTAGGATTGAATACCATCATCACATGGCTCATAGTCTATAGTGTTTCATTCAAACTATATGACTTATCAACAAAACCAACATCCTCGCATCCTATAACATCTCTCCACTCCTGACGTCGTTAAGGTTCATGCGCGGAGCGTCTCACAAAGCGAAATCCAAATAAGGAACCCCTCCAATACACTACTACTTAACTTTGTCATCGTGGAGGTCCGTCAACTTCAAATACGCGATCGGGATAACCTCATATCTTCTTTCAACCAAATGTAGTCTGAACTCCCATCTCTATCCAGGAGCCATACCACTAAGTGCTTGTACTACACTCAGTCCTTGCGCAATCAATAATGAGCTTAAACTAAGTCCTTGATGTTCAAATTGTAACCCTAAGGCTACCCAGGTGTTATATTAAATCTCCCCTACTGGACCTATCCTTAATCCTCATACAAACAAATTAGAATCCAACACATGAATCTAGCAACCAAAATCTCTTTAACTTTAATTATCATAATTCTAATCCATTAAATCCCAATCAAATTAATTCGAATCTTAACTAGGGCTTACTGATCTTCTATAAGTCCCATAATATCCAATTAATAATCACTAAAGATATACAAAAGGTTTGGGATAAGAACCAACATTAAAAAGAAACAACTTCATCAATTCTGGGGAGGTCGATCGATCGATCTCCCAGGTAACAACCCAGTTTTTCTGCATTTCTTCTACTACAGTTTTAACCGTTTTTAATCATTCAAACCATCATATTAACAACCCAAATTACTTATAATCCTTACTACATGATATAGCAACATATGTGAATGATTTCTAATGATCTAAACATCCTAGAATCATCAAGAGTTTGAATTAAAAGCATATATTCTTCCTATTTTTCCAAAAAATTATATACATGATATCTTCAAGAACACAACAATGATTTTCAGAATTTCTTCAACAGATTGATGAATATTTCTTGGATTACTAACTACCTACAACATGAGTTTGACTCCTATATATTTTCAAATTTCAAAAATCCATTAACAACTCTATCTTTTAATCTTCCAAACATGAAAAATCTCATCTTTTTATAACTATTCTAATATGGACAATATACAAACTTAGATTGCAAATATCAAATACTTGCCTCTAATGAAGATATGATCCTTTGGAGTTGAATAACACAGGTGGTTCTCCCTTTTTTCGGCCAACTTTCGGTGGTGGTTGGTGGTGGTGACCTTTGGTTCTCCTCCTTTCTAAGCAACCTTCTCTTCTCCCAAGCACCCTTTCACTCTCTCTCAAAAGGTGACCTCTCAATTTTTGTGTAGAAGAGATGAATAACCCACGTACAACTAATCTCCAAATATTTATAATAAGACAAAATCTGAAATCACTATTCATCCCCCTTGTAAAAATAACCAAAATGCCCTGTTGGGTTGCCTTTTCATTTCTAAATGACCCGAGACCCAAAATCAACATTCAAATAGGCTTTTCTAACTATTTCAACCCTTCCGGAAGCAACGACGCGGTCGAAATGACTATAAGGTTGGTATAAAAATAAGTTTCTTATTTAATCTTACAAATTAGTCCCGACACGTCCCATACCGCGTCCGACTAAAAATTCAAATTACTGAATTAGTATCACACAGCCACATTAATGGCATCACATTCATATATTACCTAAATATCTTTAAGTAATATACCGAATCATTCATTTTAATATCCATAATTCAGGTAAAATGCAAATGAATTAATTTATAATAAAATCCAATTAATCCATTAATTTAAAATATAACCCATTTTTAAAAATCATTAAAAATCACGGGGTATTACACCCGAAACCTATGGAATAATCCAAATAAGGAAACCCCTAACACCAGTCCCTGACCATTTCATAGTCGTCCACAATACGAAATCACTTTCAGATATTTAATTAATGTATTACCGTATATTAAGTCCGATTTCTCATATGAATTATATAACACATATAAAATGTAAACAAGTGACATCACATATCACTACAGACAAAATAATTAATTTCATAATTAAATAATGAACATATAATACACGGTATTACAAGTAGGGTGCAGTGGAACAAAACGATAGGCCTCCACTCTCCTTTGGAATATTGTTACCTGATTAGTTGGAACCTTTGCAAAAGGTTGCAAACCTGATTCGAGGCTCCCATAACTACACACCAGGCTCTTGTATATCATACCATAAATCTATATTTTACTTTAAAGAGAAAATCCATTACCTTTACCTTTTCCTTATAGAGCTAGGAAAAATCGAACACATTGCCATCAATGTTTATACTACTTATAGTGAAGAACCTACTTCCAATAAATTTGAACTTTTTTAATCCCATATCGTTGTCCTTGAGACTTATACTTGTCCTTATTTTTCAAGAAAAAAAGTCGATTGCTTCTCCATAACTAACACTGACCCTTGGCCAATGATAATGCTCACTGTTGTATTACAAAATGGATCGGGCTTCCCTACCATCTCTAGTCCAAAGAATCCCTTTTACAACGAATGATGCAAATCATTTAAAGAACACGATTCTTCCTTGAGTCACCAACCAAAATTGGTGTTTATAAATTCACATCGGTCAATTCTTCAGCACTAAAATGTTTATATAGAACTTATTCGATGGGGCCCGCCTCCGAACATATTTACACTTAATTTAAAAAAGTTACCAAATTTTTTAAAATACCATGATTCCATGAGAAATTCCCTCCTACGGGGAGGAAAGGCAATTACTAACACGAGGAATTAATATCATCAAAATTTTAAAATATTGGGGGGAATCTTGAGTTCAATAAGTTTATTATCCCCTCTAGTTACAACAATATCCAAAAACGTTTTCATTCCTTGAAATTTATTCCAATTAAAACTTTTTACATTTAAGACTAAAACAATGGTTGAAACGTGTTGGGATTTTATTCTTAAAACTATGTATGTTGTTTACTTTTTAATAAAGGTGTGTCGGTTCATTTTAAAATAAGAATCATTGTTACGAGAATGCCTTATATTTATGATTAAATATATTACATATATGTTGGTCAATTAAACTTATGAGCAATTTCGGTGAGTTGGGTTTGGCTTTATCATAGGAGATTAAATTCTCATTTTAGTTCACTTGAAACAGTTCACAATCTAGATGGGAAGTGTAATCGTATCGCTATATCTGCGAGTGCAATCCTAATAGTTTATCTCAAACTGCAGGAACTTGTATGATTGTTCAAGAACTTGTTCTATATTTCAAAAGAGGATTACGACCGGTACATTCATGAACGTATTAAATGTGAACACCCACAAGATTTAAGTTTAAGGGATGTATTGATTAGACTTAGGTAATCTCACATCATTTGTAAAGGGTGCATAGATTCTTAATCCCTAGCGTAATACGGATTGGAATGCTTTCACAATTATTTCTTTAATTACTATGGGTGCGATTCAATTATATATTGGATCAATAGACCCTTGCAAGTTCAGAAATCATTGTGTGAGTAGGTCTAAGATCATAATTCATAGGAATTCATGTCCAAGAGATATCTTGGATTATGATACCCCCTTGATAGACTTATATGTTTTGTTTCTCATAGTTAAAATTGATCCGTGTATTATTTTATAATCTGGTAGAGTACCCCACAAGTTAAGACCGAGAATCAAGGAATTTATTAGATGTTGGTTAAAATCAATTAGAGCAAATTAATTTGACCACGCGGGTATCAAAAACTTTACACGGGGAATTTCATTATGTATCACAATCAACTTTACAAAGAAGACCTCTTTATCCGACTGATTTTGAGATAATCAAATTGGAGTGCAGTCGTGATTATTTAGGGGAATTAATAATGATTAAATAAATAAATAAAATTAATTACGATAATTTTAATTTGGAATTTCTGACTATTTATTTGGAGGACAATTCAATCATTGGTCTTGTGTCCTTTGTGTTGTTCGATACCCAAGAATTAGGCCTGAAACTCTCTGGAATTCTAGTTAAGGCAATGCCCATGACTTATACTGATCGAGGTGGAAACTGAGCGTCCATGTAAATACGATAGTCGTTGTTATCAGCTTCCAACCGTAATACAAAACCTAAACTTTAACTACACTCTTGTGGAGTATAGTGGCTAGTCTGGGTATCGAATCCTCAGGGAACTAGGACGAGTGAACGTGATGACAAAGGTAAGACTGTTAGCTTTAACTTGTCTCTAAAAAGAGGAAAAAGGAGATTTGGATTGTGAAATGACTACAACTAGATGCAAATATGAAAATGAGTAACTAATGAAATTATGAATAAATGAAAGGCAATTACTCTAATTAACTAAGAACTAATGACGATTTGACTAAAACTTTAACTATGAAATGATAACGATAGGCCGGATTACAATCCCCCACACCCTAGTAATTCATTTCGTAAGATACTAGATTCAGAATTAAATCTTTAAATGAATCCGACTTTTTAATACTCCTAAGTATTACATATATGAGGGATCGTAACCCGCACAGTATGTAAGCAAAGGTTGAATTAAAATTCGGTCTTTATTTCTCCTAAGTGTTACACATATGAGGGATCGTAGCTCGCACATTATGTAAGCAAAGGTTGAATTAAAGTAGTATCGTATGAACTACGATACAATTCATCTAAGGTTTTAATTCCAACTTCTATTTCCACTATCATGAATTACATCAGGTGGGGTTCATGCACCCCGACCTTTAAAAACCTAGCCTAACATGCTGAAATTAGAAAACTACGTTATTTATGTTGCATGAACTCATAATTGCTTGGAAAGAGAGATGAAATATGAGAAATAATAATAAAAGTGTTGGAAATAAAAGTTACCACGATTGAAGAACAAGAACATGCAAGAAGAAATCAAAGGTTGAAGAAAAACTGGAAAAGCTCATGAATTAAAGGTGCAAAATATGTAAATCCTTCTCCTCGATGTTCCTACTTGTTATGGAGCTTTTACATGAATTAAATATGAATAAAAAGAGTCCCAATGACTAAATATATAGGCTAGAGGTCGTTTAGAAAAGTCCCCAAAACATAGAACTCTTTTGGCTAAAAGATATGGACAAAATAAAAATCCCGTATTTGGAAATTTGTCACACTTAGAAAGCGTGACTAATTTTGTAACGGATATGGTGCGTGACAAATAGGCGAATCGATTCTTTTTTCTCAGGTTCAGTTCGGTTTGGATCTGACAGCTTTTTTTCCTTCATTCCTCTCAACTTCAAATGACCATAATTTCTTCACCGTAGGTCAGATTGAGGTGCCGTTTTTTTTCAGTGTTATTATAATTGAAAGCTCTTCAACTTTCCACTTGGCCCCACCTCCGTAATATGGCTACAAAATTACTAAAATGCCCTTCAACTCCCCAGTTCTTGGTTTTCTTTCACTATTTTGAGTTCTCTTTGGCACTAACTTGCATGAAATACCTGTAAAACACATAAGAGATACACAAAATACGAAATACTTACCAAAAAGGGTTAGTAGCATAAATATGAGACAAATCCAAGCTATTTACACCGCACAGGATCATAAAAATACCGAAATTAAGGGGATAAATGTGAAGAATTTATGCCTAATCATATACCTATTTATATTGGTGTAAGCTAGGATTTTAGGTTAATGGCCCACTATGGAGGGTTATAGAGGGAGAGGAAAAAGAATACTATTCATGTTTTTGTTAAGGGGTAAGGAGAGAGAAAGTGGTTTCTCTCATATTTCACCAAAATTTCAGATCCAAGAGTGCCCCCACACAAGGATTACTTTGGGTGGATCATATGCCTAAAGATTTGAGATGTTGAGAGGATTATATTAGGTTATTGGAGACTTTGGATGTCCAATATAATCATCGTATTCATCAATATATTTCTCCTCTTACAGATCATAAATATCCTCAATGGAATTATTTCTTAAAACCCTAGGTTTGTGCTTCAAACCTAGTTCTTATTGTAAGGACAAATTTTCTAATCGAGTCAATTTATATGTATTGGCATACTTCCATCTAGACAAAATCGTTTTGAGCAGAGTTTAGGTATCGAGAGTTTATCCTTCAAAGACTATGACGTGCATTTGATTGAAGATCGTAATGGAAAAGATAGAACGTCTACATCATCGTGTCATATTTCGTGCTATGTTTCATTTTAAACATCCATGGAATCTCAAAAGGCATGGAAGCATTTTTGTTTGAATCCTAGATATCAATTGGGTGTTGTTTTATATATTGCTTAAAGCATTTTTCATAAAACATATCTTAAAAGAAACAAAAATATTTTTTTAAAGTCATTCGAAAGAGGTTGTCTGTTAAGTCGAATAGGTTTATGAATATCATGTAAGCAAACTTCAAACGATGTTAAAATGAGTTATCTCTATTCGTCATTGGATTTTTATTCAAAGATCGTTCGAATTCTGTTCGAATGAGATTAGCTATTTCATTATAACGAGGTAGTTATTGGTTCGAACGCGACTATGCACTTCGTCCGAACGAACCTAATTTTTTCATTCAAATGAGATTCCACCGCCTCAAAATTTGTGTTTTAGATAAATAGGCATAGTGGCATCCTTTTTGCTTGATAGTTTTAGAAAAAAATCTTTTCCTATCTATAACCGAAAGCTCCCAAACCTTAGTTTCACACAAACACTTGAGATCTAAGTTTCATCTCTACACGCATTATTGAGATCTCCATTTGGCACAAAAAAGTTTGTTTACATCAACATACGACTGATCATTATTTTTTGTGATGGAATCCATGAACCTTGTGGTTTTAGTACAGTGGACTCCATGTTTGTGGCGGTTTACGGAGCCTGGATCGGTGGATACTGAGACGTTTCTGGACTTACGCATCATGGAAATATGTACATGGCCTCTTGTGTCACTATGCAGAAGGTCGAAGGAACAAAGACGGTTCAAGACTTGAAGGAGTTAAGTTTGTTGTTTAAGTCGTCTTTCACGTCCTTGTGTAATTGCTGACATATTGAATTGAGTTGACAGGGCCGTCCAAGGTTTTTCCCAGTTGGATTTCCTTGTACATCGGTCATTGTTGTTTGACTATTTTATTTTATCCTTTTATCAGCTAGATGCATTTAAGATAAAATTGGTCAATTTTTTGACACAACATTCAGTTTAATTATTGCTAAGTTTAATTGAATTTGAAAATTTTAAAAATAGTGGTGCATGTGCTTTGCCTTTCCATATAAACCGTAATACATAATTTTTATGTATTTCAAGTGGTATCTACCTAATTCCCCATGTTAAGCCTCTAACAAATTGTTCTATCTTATTTGCCTCTGATCCCCTATCTTCTGAGGAAAGTATATCAACCGAGTAAATTCTTTCTCATATTCCTCCACCATGTTATCATTTTGCTTCAATATGTCGAACTTATCTTTTAAAGCTTTCGGCTATGATGGAGGAAAGTATCTCCCTTCAAACTTCTCCCAGATTTAGGAAATAGCTAACCGTTCCTGGTCCTCAATGATGGTAATAGACTCCCACCACCGGAGGGAACCCTTATAACTCTGAAATTGACTAACCCCTGATGCTGAATATCGGTACACTCCAGTAGGTCTAGATGTCACTCAATGTCACGCCTCCATTGTAGTATAAAAATAGGGTCTAAAAATCTCGAGAACTCTAGTGGGCGCCTTTTCTCAAAGGCAATATTAGATTTCTCCCAAACGAATATATCATGCTGGGTAGGCTTAGGAAATTCCACAGGTGGTGGCAGTGGTGGTGACTGCTGCTGCAGTTGCATGGATGCCATATCCCAGCTTCAATTTTTGCGATGATAGAGGCCAATTTGGCCTATGGAACAAATGGTGACTCTCCCTACCTTGGTGGTGGAGGTGGTTGTGGATGCTACTGGTGTGTCACTGCCTCTGACTCAGTGCTGGTAATTGGTTGCAGTCGGACAACTCGTCAGCGTTGTGTGTTCACCTTCTAAAAGATAATAAACAAAAACATATAAGTATAAATACTAAAATAGAGTACACCATATAAAAGAATAGCTCTAAAGTTTCAAAGATTACTATGCGAAAAGTGATGGATGCACTCAAGGTCACTAGAAAATTAAAACATGGAATGCTCTGACACTAATTATGACACTCAATAAAATTTATACTAGATTGATCAGAACTAACACTAACTTACGGGAATCAAAAGAATTGAATATCATTATAATCATGATAGGAATAAAACTAAATGCATAAAATTAAATAACTGACATACAGTAGAGGTGAACCACGTAAACCCTGATACCAAAACCCATATAGAGAAATAGAATCCATGCATACAATCACTGTCTATTAATACATGCCCAAACCAATATAAAATTGAAACTAACTCAATTGTAAAAACGACATAAATGATACAAGGAATATAAAATATGATAATAGAGGTTTGACACCTACATCCTATAAGATCAACAACGAAGAGGAGATCAAGGCTGGATTAGGGATGCGGTTGCACTGGTGGACTATGACCTAAAAAATATTAATAGGAGACATTAACAACAAGTCTAAGTAGGATAATAATTTAATTGACTTTGGGTTATAATATAAATACACATATTTTCCTAGTATTATAGTTTCTTTTAAGATAACCCAAACCTAAACCCAAACAACCTAAATATAACATGTGTCTACTCCAAAGCCCATACAATCCCCATGATTACGTCTTTTAAATCAATATAGACTTTTAGTTAACAATTCCACTTATCTTCATTTATACTTCACCATTGTATAATATCATAGGGGAAATTATTATTTACACTTACATCCATATAACACAATTACGGTCTAATACACGTACCTCATAAAAGGGCCCCATCACAAGCCCAAACATAACGAAGGCATATCCTATCACTTTCGGGGACCGCTTTTACATACTAGGCATATTTATAGGTTGTACCATACATATAACCCCATAGAGTAATAGAATCCACACATACAATCACTGTTTACTAATACATTACCAAACCAATATAAAGTAGTAACTAACTTAAGTGTAAGAACCAACCTAAATGATAAAAGGAATATAGAATATGATCACGCAGGCTCGACACCTACATCCTATAAGATCAACAACGAAGAGGATATCAAGGCTAGATTAGGGGTGAGGCTACCCTAGTGGCCTATGATCTGAAAAATATTAATAGGAGACATTAACAACAAGTCTAACTAGCATAATAATTTAATTAACTTTGGGTTATAATACAAATACACATCTTCCTCTAGTATTTCAGTTGCTTTAAAGATAACCCAAACCCAAATAACCTAAATATCACAAGTCTCTACTCCAGAACCTATATAATCCCCATAATTAATTCTTTTACATCAATATAGACTTTTAGTTAACAATTTCACTTATCTTAATTTATACTTCACCATTGTATAATATCATGGGGGAAATTATTATTTATACATACATCCATACAATACAATTATGTTCTAATACATGTATCGGCCCCATCACAAGACCAAACATAACGAAAGCATATCCTATCACCTTTGGGGATCACTCGCACATACTAGGCATGATTATAGGTTGTACCATACATATATCCACATATAGTAATGGAATCCATCCATACCATCACTGCCTACTAATACATTCCCAAACCAATATAAAGTAACATCTAACTCAAGTGTAAAAACCGACCTAAATGATAAAAGGAATATAGAATATGATAACAAAGGCTTGACACCTACATCCTATAAGATCAACAACGAAAAGGAGATCAAGGCTAGATTAGGGCTGAGGCTGCACTGGTGGCCTATGACTCAAAAAATATTAATAGGAGACATTAACAACAAGTCTAAGTAGCATAATAATTTAATTGACTTTGGGTTATAATATAAATACACATCTTTCCCTAGTAATTTAGTTTCTTTAAAGATACCCCAAACCCAAACAACCAAAATATCACATGTGCCTACTCCGGAGGCTATAAAATCCCCATTATTAATTCTTTTTACACTAATATAGACTTTTAGTTAATAATTCCACTTACCTTCATTTATACTTCACCATTCTATAATATCATAGGGGAAATTATTATTACAACCTACATCCATATAACATAAGTACGGTCTAATACACTTACCTCATAAAAGGGCCCCATCACAAGACCAAACATAATGAAGACATATCCTATCACCTTTGGGGATCGCTCGTGCATACTAGGCATAATTATAGGTTGTACCATACCTATAACCATACAGAGTAATATAATCCACGCATACAATCACTGTCTATTGATACATGGCCGAACTAATAAAAGTAATAACTAACTCAAGTGTAAAAATTGACCTAAATGATAACACCAATATAGAATATGATCATGCAGTCTCGACACCTACATCCTATAAGATCAACAACTAAGAGGATATCAAGGCTGGTTTAGAGGTGAGGCTGCACTGGTGGCCTATGATCTGAGAAATATTAATAGGAGACATTAAAAAAAGTCTAACTGGCATTATAATTTAACTGACTTTTGGTTACAATAAAATACACATCTTCCCCTTGTATTTTAGTTTCTTTTAAGATAACCCAAACCCAAACCCAAACCCAAACCCAAACCCAAACCCAAGCCCAAACAACAAAAATATCATATGTGTTTACTCCAGAGCCCATATAATCCCCATGACTAACTCTTTTACATCAATATAGACTTTTAGTTAACAATTCCACTTATCTTCATTTATACTTCACCATTGTATAATATCATAGGGGAAATTTTTATTTACACCTACATCCATATAACACAAACACAGTCTAATACACATACCTCATAAAATGGGCCATCCACAAGCCCACACATGACGAGGGCATATCTTATCACCTTTGGGGATCGTTCGTCCATACTAGGCATAATTTTAGGTTATACCATACCTATAACCACTTAAGCATATACTAGGGATAATCATTATGCCTTCACACCAGTTATATACCCTCACACCCAAATATACACTACTAGAAAAATGACAATTAAGGACATAGGCATTAGGGACAACTTTTAAGCTGTCCTTTTGAAAAACGTATAAGGGACAACAAAATTTGGCTGTCCTTAATAATAATCTAAAAGGACAACAATTTTTTTTCGTCCTTTTACCATAAGATATATAGTTTTAGGGACACTTAAAAATGTATTGTCCCTTATAATAACTCTAAAAGGACAGAGCAAAATGTTTTCCCTTAAAATAAAACTCTAAAAGGACATATAATGCTGTCCTTTAAACTATTTCATTTCCCTCCGCTTTTTATCTTCCAACTCTCATTAAAATCAACCCTATTTTTTTTCCCTTTCTACTTCTCTCTCCTCGACACCTCGTAGTCCATCAACCCCCACTCACTCATGGATTCCACCAAATCCTCTCTCCCTCAATCGAATTCCACCATCAATCAAAGCTCTAGAAACTCAAAATCGTTAGTATGTTTGTGTGCTTTCAATCTATTTCTTAACATCTCTGTATGTATACACTATATACATGTTTTAGGGCTTAATTCAAGGTTTGACATCAACCAACCCGGGGATTGAGGATTGTTTCTCGTTTTTAATATATATGAAATTTGAGTTAATTTGTTCTCCCATGTGGGTATATATTTATGGATGACATTTCAGCCACTTATAGAAGTTCGTGTTGTTTTCAAGAGTTGCCATCAGGTAAAAATGGATGTATGCCAAGTTTTGATGAATGTATGCTAATTTTTTATGAATTTGAATCATGTTTGCAAATAGATATATCTCTGAAAACTACAATTTATGAGTGTAACTTTAATTTTCTTTAATTTTGTAGGGTAGCTTGATTTTTTCGTGAACCATTGCTTTTCGGTTGGGTTGACGTATCATTTGTCATCCATTGAAGTAGTTAAGTGTGTTTGTGAAGTTACAAGTTGGATATGTATCTTTTCGACCTATATAGATCCTCTACGATGATTAAATTTCTTAAAAAAATATTTGGGTTGTATTTTGAAAATATAATTGAAGTTGGTTTATATAGTTAAATGATTTCATAATTTGATTGTTCAGGCATGAAATAATTCATTCCATTGAATTTATGTGCTTATATATCCCATTCTTGTTATTTTCCACCAATTGTTCGCCAAAATGTCTGTTTCTTTATGGATTATAGATTTATATTTGTATGTTCCCTCTTCTAGTCATAATTATGAGGCGATGGAGATGGGGGAGCTTAATAATCATTTTTGAGTGCCTTAAAACACCTCCCATATGAGTGCTATTATTGTAAGATTTGTTGTTACTTTAATCCATTTCTACCCGTTGGGTAATTTATATGTTCAAAGCCATCTTATCTCAAATGAAGCCTTTCTTTGATTAACTCATTAATTTTGCTCAACACTCGTGCATTCGTATCTATAGGAATATCTATTTTCATGTTATATCAAATCTTTTTTTTGTGTTTCTCTTTTTGGTTTTCATATTTTGTATTTTAGTTTTGTAGGTACTGATTTGGTGAATATTTTTGTATTTATAGGGTTTTGAAAATCAGGTATACTCTCATCTCTCTAAACTAATGTTTGATTTCAATTTTTACTTTTATCACCCACTATGAATGTGTGTCACAGAGAGAACCTAATATATTTTCTGCTTTTTGTAGGTTGTAATATTTGTGTCACTCTTGAGTATGAAATGATGGAAAGCTAATGAGGTATATCGCTTAATGTTTGGAGGTATGTCTCTTTTTTATAGACTAGGTGCGTTCACATGCTTTAGAAAACTAAACACGCGATCTAGTCATTACCACCAGACCATCTATCTTGGCGGGGTACAACATCCGTAAGGCATGGCAGCAGCCAAAAGTGTTTTAGACGACTAAACTCACTGTTATTATAGTCTTTGTACAGATGGATATGAATTTAGTTTTTCAGTCTCTTATTCTTTCTATATTTTCCCAATACGATTAAGTGATACTTAGGGCCAGTGGTTATCAGTTTCTCATATTCGATTAATTTTTAGAAACTTGGAGGGTAGGAGGTGTATAGCAATGTTTCGTTCTTTTGGAAATCGCATGCTGAAGAATTCTTTGTGGAAGATTCAGGTAATACTCTAAAACCATTGTGTATTTCTATTAGAGTACATCAATGGGGAAGATTCATATGTAAGTTTACCCTTAAGATTTGTGCATACCCTTAAGATTTATGGATATTTTAATATTTATATGTAAGTTTCTAATTATATACTCAATTATGACGACTTCTCTATTTAAGCTTACTTTTATTGGCGCTATATTCTTTAGTTTGATTTATCTTAGTGTCTATACTTTTTAGTATCCAAATTTGTTGTTGTTACTTTGGAGAGTATAGAATAAGTGTCGGTAGAGCATCCGAAGTTATGAATTTTTATATAAACAACATTAAATTTTTTAGATGTTATCATACAGAGTACTTGAACATATTGAAATTAATGGTCAAGATACGCTTATTCACCTATGTAAAATTAGGTACATTTCAAAACATGGATTGCTATATTTTTCAACAGTAATCAAAATAGTTCAAAATTCTCTGGGAAGCCAATTCGGTTATGTCTAAAATCTCACCCTTGTAAAGTCCCTGAAGGCCTTCAGTTTGCAAAATCTGAAATGCACAATGAAATCCATTTCTATAGGTTACAACTTTTATAGAGTCTCTTTTATAGAGTCCATTTCCATAGGTGAAGTTTGGAGGGTGTAATTCAATAAAGTTGCAACTCTAATCATAGCAGGCCCAACTCCCCTCCATAGAGCCAACATTCCCTATTCTAAAGCAATCTTTCAAATTCCCCAATTGGTCCCCTAACTATGTTGGGATTTATTTGCAACCGCACCTCTAGGACTTCAACTGGGTTGGTGAGCGCTATGGTAATGGCACCAGAGAATGATCCATATGCAATCTTCATTAATGATTAATGGCAGTGGCAGCTGCAACATAAATCCTACTAGACTAATAGTATTACGTAATAGTTAACCTAATCGATCTATGCATGCATTAGGGTGTTACCTTGGGTACCAATGTCACTTGTAATTACTGAAAATATCACTCAGTAGAGAGATTATAAACCCTTAGAGAGATGAGAGAGCACAAAGATGGTCCTCCGATGTTGACTCTGCGCTGAAGCTCTCCAGGCCTTGAGAGAGTGAACAAAAAAAGAAGAATAAGGCGACTGAGCTTATCAAACTTTCATCGTTAATAAGTTTAGCTTGCCTGAACAGAACATAAATATGAGTTTATAAAAAAATAAATCACCTCGCCTATTTTTTTAAGATGTTAAACTCACTTCCCTCCATTAAAAAGGAAATTAACTTCTGATCACCTCGCTTATCAATGATAGTAGTCTCAGAACTTAAATCTTTTAAACATCTTTAGAACTTAAATCCTACCTAGAAATTCCTAGTAATGCTTGTACTGGAGCGTTTCTTATAGGTGTTCTAACAATCCAACCTAATGTTATTTCTAATGATGCATTCTTTTATAGAGAACATGTACATATCACTTGTCAAAGAGAATTTTAATTTCTTCCATTTTCGAATTGGGAGTGCTTATTTAGAGATATTCTAAATTTCGCAACATTCTTATTTCTTATTTCTTTCTTCCCTGTCCAATGGGGCATTGCATTCATGGACAACACTATGATTGTGACATAGTATCTGATTGTTTTTTTATTTTCATATTAACATAGATCTTTGCAATGTTCCTGAGACCAAAGAAGGACCATAAGTACTGATTATACAAACAAGTCCTGTTTACTTATTTAACTAATATTTATAGAGTATATGCATGTGTGTTTAGAGTGTAAGCTTAGATGGTGCTTGTAAGTTTGTAAGTGTAGTGGTTTAATAAGAAGGGGTTAACCTCAGGTTATCTAGGGGTTTAGAATTTTTAATAGTCTGAACAATATGTAATGTAGGAGAGGAACATAGCGATGTTTTGAGGGTAAAAATGATTATTATGATGTTAGTACGTTCATGGTATGTTTAGGAAAGTTAACTAATCAATCTGTGATTATACTGACTAAAGTTCACTTTACAGTTGGGTTGTCATTGTACCTTGCAGTCCTCATGATCCTACAAAGCCTTTAAAAGTGGATCTTGTCATCTATCCTACTTTACTGGTAAATAACTTTCACTGGCTCTTATTAAATAGTTGCCTTATGGATTTCTAAAGTTGGTGATATTGGTATGTATATGTTGGGTTTCTACATTTTTTGGGGTAAACCGGGGGGGGGGGGGGGGGGGATTTTATATAGTGGTGGTTGATTATTGATGATTAAGCAGGTTAGATTACATGTAAAAACAAAGGAAGCTCTGTCGAAATTTTCTGAAAAATAATAAATTATTTGAAAATGACCAACTTAAAGAGTATTTAAAAACAATGACAAGTAAATTGAAATGTCATTAACATTATTTATTTTCTCTTGCAGCGAGTCGCGGATATGGATTTCATTAACCGAACATCTTTGTTCCCATCATAGAGTTGTGGGAACTTTAATTTCGGAAAGAATATTCATCAAGAAGAAATTGATATGGTGAGTGCCAATTTGGAAAATAAAATACAATAAAGAGCCACGAGGGCCAAGAGGGAAACTCTAGTAGAAGCAAGGATTGAAATATTTTGTACAATACGAAAGGCAGGCATCCCACTAAGACCACCGCCACCATCAGTTGATACTTCCAATACCCACGATTGACTACAAATGATCAACTTTTTTCTACAAATTTTTTTTTAGGCTATGGATTGTTATTAAGTCATGGATGTAACTAACACGGAATTGGAAATGACGGTTTGAAAATATGCGTGATGTTTATTTTTGTGAAGTGTGATTAGTTACTATTTGATTTTGTTATTAATCCAAAGGTTATATTTTGGTATAATATGACTTTGCATTCTTGTTTTTTTAATTTACTGTTATTATATTAGAGATTCCCTCGGTTTTCTAAGAACTACAATTTTTATTAATGTATAAAAAAAATATATTTATCTTTAAGGATAACTATAACCTTCTTTTAACATATTAATTTGGCGCCACATTTTATGCGTCAAAATCTATTTGGGACATCTACTTTTGTCCCTAATAATCCGTTTTAAAGGACAACAACATCTGTCCTTATAAACATTTAGAAGTATTTGGATTTAAAAGGATGGAGCTAAAAGGACGGCTTCTGCTGTCCTAAAAAACTAAAAAAGGACAACAGTTGCTGTCCTTTTAGCCTTTTATGACGCCCACTTGATATGACAACTCTTCGTGTCCTTATGACTGTCCTAAATACTATTGGGGACAGAAAATGGGCTTTTGGGACAACAAATTAGCTGTTCTTAATTGTGAATTTTCTAGTAGTGATATATAAAAGGATCAGTTTGCGAACGTTACACAAATATAATGGGAATTTCAGCACGTAATGTCAGGGGTAAATATAACCAAGTCAAACCCGTCATCATCGCATCAGTGACCAGCCTCCGCCGATTATGTTCCCATAATGATATTCCCTCTAGTACGTATTCCACGAGTACACACACCCAATTTGTGCACATAATACACCAATCATGTAATCTTACACCGTTAAGGGTTACAAGTCTAATTTTCAGTTTTATTCCTGAATTAATTTCTTTTAATTCAAAAAAAAAAAAATTAGAAAAAATATTGTTTGATCCCTATTTGATTTCCCCGTTCAAATGAGAATACATATCTCGTTCGAATGAGTTCTTGGTATCGTTTAAATGAGAATCCAACTTCGTTCGAACGAGGTTACAATCTCGTTTGTACGAGATTCGCCCATAAGTCCATCTTCTCAGCAAAAATACGCCATTTTTATACCCAAAAGCTTCATCCCAAGCCTATAAACATATCCAAACTTCCATAAATAAATGTATAATCATCACTACAGTAATCCTAACCAATTTCTAAGTAGTTTAGATCAATCTAACATATATTTAAGGTATGAATTCAAATTTTAATCTCAAGAACACTAAATATTATGTGATCCCAGTTCAACCCAATTTCGGTTTAATCCACGAAGTTAACGAGGACCTTTCAATCCTCTAATATGGAACATCATAAATATAACATCAAATTAGCAAATTATACTTTGAATCATGATGAATAAACCCAATATCATAATATTCTAGAACATGGATTATAGCATAATTACCCAATTAATATAATTTTAACAATTATTATCTAATTCAAATGATACTAATTTTAGTTTAAGATTCCAATGACAATCACACGATAACAAAATTTCAATTATAAAATTATACCAAATAAACTTGCCAATAAATCAAGTGGGTTAAATCCTTAAGCCAAAATCCTCAATTCTTCTTCTCATTCTTTTAGCATTTTCTTCTTAGCAGTGGGGTTTCCTTCAAAGTGTGAAAAATGGCTTAACCTGACACTCATTTTCATTTTTATATTGTTACGCACGAAATTAGGCTTAGATGCCATATGGACCTTGACCTAATAAGCCCAAAACTAACTCCAAATAGCTTAAAGTCCAGCTAAATTCATATACTAACCTATGGGACTTAAAAGCCAATCTTTTAAGGTGTAAACGAACCTTCTAAAGATGACGAACGTCACCCGAATTATTCCATCATAATCATTTTTATTCGTTAAATAATTATTAATTTATTGCGGTATTTTAAATTTAATTCAATTTTAAACAATAACATAATTTTAGTGACATCCCTAGTCACTGTAGAGAAATACACATAATTATACACATATATAATTTATTTTAAATTATGGGGTATTACATTATTCTCCCTAAAAAGAGGAATTTCATCCTCAAAATTCAAATTTTATACCTGATTAGAATAACACCGAATATCTAGCCCGCATGTCATACATTCTCTACCAGGTGGACTTGGCCTCACTATCATATCTCCATTGTACTCTAACTAATGAAAGGCATTCAGTCGTAAAGTCTACTCTCTACGATCAAGTATACACTGTGGTATAATCTCATAGCTCACATAGAGCTACATCTCAATCTCATCAATGTGCTGTTAGGTGTTCTCGTCCCTAAGAAACTTTCTTGACATCTATATATGGAAAAATCATGTACCCGTTGAAGGTGGTCGGGTAATGCCAATCGATACGCCACCAGGACTATCCTGTATAAATCCTAAAATGATCGATATAGAGGGGTGTTAACTTCATATTAAACCTAAATCTGACCACCCCCTTTACATGGGAGACTCATTGAAGTACCTAATCTCCCACTTGAAAATCTAGCCTCTTTCGTCTCTTATCGGTGTAACTCTTCAATTGATCCTGCACTGTCTTCATCCATGCTCGAATGAGTGTCACTTTATCTGAGGTATCTCAAATAATGTTCATGTAGATACCCCATCTTAGGACCCCTTAAGTGCCTTTTAGGCCCCCAACACTCATTCGTTCATCGCAAATCCTAGGTCATACTCTGAGTACCGATTTAGAGGTCACCGGGTGCTCTCGGGCCTCGTTTGACTCCGGTCAACTTTCTTACCTGAGCAAAATCTCAATGAATCTTCTAAGGGCTCTGAAACCCCTTTCCAATAGTCCAACCCATCTGCGAATCGGCCATACGATTGGGTCGAATGGTCCATTTCATAATCGAAAACTGATTTAGAGGCCATCGGGCGCTCCCGAACCATATTTCACTCAGGTCAACTTTCTTGCCCGAGTGAAAACTCAATGAATCTTCGAATGGATTTCAATACCCTATCCTCCTAGACGCCGGCATTGAGGCCCCTGCCGACCGCACCCGGATTCCCGGTCCCTTTGGACAAGGCACTCGCACTAAGAGTGCCAAACAGCTCGCCATAATCCGGGCACGGCGAGGTCATGATAGCGAGGAAGAGGCTTCCTCGGAAGAGTCGGCGGACGAGGAGGCCGCCGAAACGGACGTTGAGATGGGTGACGTCGCCGCCGACGACGAGTCGGCGGACGAGGAGGACGACCCGGACTTTGAGTGGGCGGGTACTGATATTTCGACCCGGCTGTCCAACTTTGAGACCCGATTCGGGAACGTTGAGAACAAGTTCGACACCTTTGTGATCGACTACCAACGAGATCAGAATCGGGCGGCTCGAAGGCAAGCGGATATCTACCGACGCCTAAGGGATCCTTATGAGCCACTCCCATCACATTTTCATGACCCCTATGGCCCCGACGCCCCCAGCTCTTCCCATTTCCCTCCCCCGTGATGTTTTGTTGCTTATGGACTGTTTTGATGTATTTATTCTCACATCCTACATATGCTGTATTCCTGTTTGTACCACAGTCCTATGATATATAAAGTTGCATTTTTCTATATTTGTTTGTTTTAATTATTGCACTTATTATTTTGCCTTATTTAAATTTTAGTCCTTTTTGCTTGAGGACAATGCAAAAGTCTAAGTTAGGGGGGGGGGGGTCACAAGTGCATATTTCTAAAACTTCACAAATTCTTCAAAAATGCCCAAAATTTCCAAAAAAATCATAAAATTTTGAAAAATCCAAAAATATTTTTGTTCAAAATAAATAAAAAATGGCAATTCAAATTTTTCAAAAATATCATTAAAAGTCAAATTGGAGTCTCAAAGTGTAAAAAGTCAACATACACAAAGCCGAAATTGACCAAAGATGGAAATTGAGCGAAAATTGACGACTTAACGAATAAGTGTAGAGATTAACAAACCCGGTGAGATTCGAGCCTATCACTTGTTGCGAGTTTTTAAATCAATCCGAGTTAAATGTTAACTCAAAGTTCTTTTCAGCATTTAAAATAAGTTGTCAAGGATCTCAATCCTTTCATTTTGACCGGTTTTGAAAAATGTGTGCAATATTGCCTTGAAAAACGTGCCAAATTAGTCTCTAAACGTAAATTCATCTCGAAACGCCAATGGTAACGCAATTGGCATTTTGGACAATGAAGTAGGCCCTCGTTTGTCATCCCAAAAATATTGGCCAGAAAAAGTAGCGAAAAATTACCCTTTGCAACCCAAATTGAGCCAAATAATTTTCCCTTTCGTTTGACAACCCGAAAAACCCAAAATAGCCCGGAATTGCGAAAAATGAAAAAAATTCAGAATTTAAGTCCGAAAAGTGCAACAAAAAGGGGCAAGAAAAAAAAATAGAAGAATGCTCAACAAAAATAGCAAGAAAAAAAAATAATAGAAATGAAAAAAAATAGAAAAAGAAGAAAAAAAATGAGCAATAGCCCGGAAAATGCACAAATGGACATCACGAATGACTTTTCCAATTCCAACCTTCCATACCGCCTTTAGTTTACCCAATGCAACCTTTAACCCGAAAAAGTCCTAACCGATTCCAAATTGCAAAAATTGAGTACCGCGTGGAGAGCTAATACACCAAAAGATAATATAAGAGGTTAAATGCGCGAAATAGAGGCGATGTTCCCATTTTTAAAATCGTAATCCGTTGATGAGACCCTTTCACTATAAAAATTTCCGTCTTTCTAATTGCATGCGTGAATTTGCTTCCATTACATTTAATGCCTAGAGAATAGCCAAAACCTTCCATACCGCCTTTAATGTAATGGAAGCAAATTCACGCATGCAATTAGAAAGACGGAAATTTTTATAGTGAAAGGGTCTCATCAACGGATTACGATTTTAAAAATGGGAACATCGCCTCTATTTCGCGCATTTAACCTCTTATATTATCTTTTGGTGTATTAGCTCTCCACGCGGTACTCAATTTTTGCAATTTGGAATCGGTTAGGACTTTTTCGGGTTAAAGGTTGCATTGGGTAAAATAAAGGCGGTATGGAAGGTTGGAATTGGAAAAGTCATTCGTGATGTCCATTTGTGCATTTTCCGGGCTATGGCTCATTTTTTTTCTTCTTTTTCTATTTTTTTTCATTTCTATTATTTTTTTTTCTTGCTATTTTTGTTGAGCATTCTTCTATTTTTTTTTTCTTGCCCCTTTTTGTTGCACTTTTCGGACTTAAATTCTGAATTTTTTTCATTTTTCGCAATTCCGGGCTATTTTGGGTTTTTCGGGTTGTCAAACGAAAGGGAAAATTATTTGGCTCAATTTGGGTTGCAAAGGGTAATTTTTCGCTACTTTTTCTGGCCAATATTTTTGGGATGACAAACGAGGGCCTACTTCATTGTCCAAAATGCCAATTGCGTTACCATTGGCGTTTCGAGATGAATTTACGTTTAGAGACTAATTTGGCACGTTTTTCAAGGCAATATTGCACACATTTTTCAAAACCGGTCAAAATGAAAGGATTGAGATCCTTGACAACTTATTTTAAATGCTGAAAAGAACTTTGAGTTAACATTTAACTCGGATTGATTTAAAAACTCGCAACAAGTGATAGGCTCGAATCTCACCGGGTTTGTTAATCTCTACACTTATTCGTTAAGTCGTCAATTTTCGCTCAATTTCCATCTTTGGTCAATTTCGGCTTTGTGTATGTTGACTTTTTACACTTTGAGACTCCAATTTGACTTTTAATGATATTTTTGAAAAATTTGAATTGCCATTTTTTATTTATTTTGAACAAAAATATTTTTGGATTTTTCAAAATTTTATGATTTTTTTGGAAATTTTGGGCATTTTTGAAGAATTTGTGAAGTTTTAGAAATATGCACTTGTGACCCCCCCCCTAACTTAGACTTTTGCATTGTCCTCAAGCAAAAAGGACTAAAATCTAAATAAGGCAAAATAATAAGTGCAATAATTAAAACAAACAAATATAGAAAAATGCAACTTTATATATCATAGGACTGTGGTACAAACAGGAATACAGCATATGTAGGATGTGAGAATAAATACATCAAAACAGTCCATAAGCAACAAAACATCACGGGGGAGGGAAATGGGAAGAGCTGGGGGCGTCGGGGCCATAGGGGTCATGAAAATGTGATGGGAGTGGCTCATAAGGATCCCTTAGGCGTCGGTAGATATCCGCTTGCCTTCGAGCCGCCCGATTCTGATCTCGTTGGTAGTCGATCACAAAGGTGTCGAACTTGTTCTCAACGTTCCCGAATCGGGTCTCAAGGTTGGACAGCCGGGTCGAAATATCAGTACCCGCCCACTCAAAGTCCGGGTCGTCCTCCTCGTCCGCCGACTCGTCGTCGGCGGCGACGTCACCCATCTCAACGTCCGTTTCGGCGGCCTCCTCGTCCGCCGACTCTTCCGAGGAAGCCTCTTCCTCGCTATCATGACCTCGCCGTGCCCGGATTATGGCGAGCTGTTTGGCACTCTTAGTGCGAGTGCTTTGTCCAAAGGGACCGGGAATCCGGGTGCGGTCGGCAGGGGCCTCAATGCCGGCGTCTAGGAGGATAGACGTGATCAGACGGGCATAGGGCAAAGGGGCGGTGCCCTTCTCATCCAAAGAAGCGGCGATGATGTCGGCGTACAATGTGCGTGCCAAATGGATGGTGGTTTGAGGATCGAAGAGATGGTAGGTTAAGGTGGCCTGCCGAGGCCTCATGGCGGAATCGTTGGACGTTTGAAGGATGTTGGCGTATACGATTTGGAAAGTGAGGCGCGCCGTTTCATTGAGTCATCCAACCGCGACGGTTTGGCCCGTCCAAGCCACGTTTGGAGCAATGCGCTCCATGATGACGTTCTTAGCGACCGGAGGAACGTTCCGTGGATAGGTGTAGTCTTGGGGGTCCGGAACGCCAAAGGTGGCCAATTTGGCCGTGAGGATGGCTAAGGAGAAGGGAATGACCATCCCATCGACGTAAGCTTAGGCCTCAAATTGGTCCGTCCGCACGAGTGTGCCATAGAATAAGCGGACTTCGGAAGCCCACACGGCGTCATGGGGTTCGTTAAGGAAACGACACCACCCTCGGGCCATGAATAGGGCCGTGACAGAATTGGGCAGCGCGTTCCATTGAACCGCGCGCTTCATATGTAGTTTGCGGTTTGACCCGAAGAAGGCGGTGCACCATCGCTCCTCTTGGCGGGAGCGGAACTCGTTGCTCCCGGAGTGTAGGAGGTCGGTGGATGCGTATTTGGTGGGAGCAGCACGGGGGGCCATGGAGACAGAGAGGATAGACTCACAAAAATCTGGAGAGGGAGAGGATAGGAGTTGTGATTGAGGTGGGAAGAGAAGAGGAGGGGTAGGGTTGTATTTATAGTGGAGGGGGGAGGGAGTTGGAGGGAAATGGATGTGGAGGGAAAAGGGTTTTGGAGGGAAAGGGATGTATGGGGGTGTGGGAAACCGAAATGGGGGGGAAGGGTGGCTATTGGGGAGAAGGGGGTGCATGGGAAGAAGAGATTCAACGAATCTGCAGAAGGCGGACCGGTCCGGTCCAGGGGCGGACCGGTCCGGGTCTTTTTATTTTTCGGAAATTCGACAGGCGGACCGGTCCGTCTTAAAATTAAAGGAACCGGTCCGGGGCGGACCGGTCTGGCCTTAAATTAAAGGAACCGGTCCGGCTTGGGGATTTCAGGTTGGAATTTCCCCGAAGCTGGATTTCAACCTCTCTTCCTCGAAATATTGTACTCTTAAAACGCGCTCCTCTCCAACTATAGACTAAGGAGCTCTCAACATCACCGGTCACCCGAATTGCTCAAAATCCCGAACCTGCACATGCTAACCCTGAATGTACCAAAATCCTAACGACACTCACTAACACACACGACACACACGACTCTCACCCCATACGCGTCGGGGGTGCGACGACCTAACGGAAACAGTTCACTCTACCCCGTAAACGGGGTCCGACAACCAAACGGTGTCGACTTCCTCTTCGCACGCCTCAAGATATGGCTTTAGGAGTTGTCCATTCACTTTGAATGTAGTTCCCCCTTTTAAATCTTCTAATTCGACAGCTCCGTGGGGGAAAACATTCTTGACAACAAACGGGCCAGACCATCGCGACCGCAACTTGCCCGGAAAGAGATGAAGCCGAGAGTTGTAGAGAATAACTTTTTGCCCGGGAATAAACTCTTTTCGTCGGATGATGCTATCGTGAGCGAGTTTTATCCTTTCTTTGGCAATTTTGGCATTCTCATACGCATCATTGCGTATCTCCTCTAACTCATTTATTTGAAGCTTGCGAGCTTCACCGGCTTTATCCATGGCATAATTGAGCTCCTTAATTGCCCAATACACTTTGTGTTCTAACTCCACGGGGAGATGGCAAGGCTTGCCATACACGAAGCGGAAAGGGGACATGCCAAGCTGATTTTTGTATGCGGTGCGATAGGCCCATAGCGAATCGTTCAGTCTAATTGACCAATCTTTTCGGTTAGGATTGACGGTCTTCTCGAGAATGTTCTTGATCTCACGATTCGCTAGTTCGGCCTGCCCATTTGTTTGTGGGTGATACGTCGTTCCAACCTTGTGGGCGACGCCATACTTTCTCATGAGCTTCTCAAATGGCCTATTGCGAAAGTGCGTGCCATTATCGCTAATTATTGCTTTCGGTGCGCCGAAGCGAGAAAGTATGTGTTCCTGTAGGAACTTTATCACCACCTTACTGTCATTAGTCTTAGTAGCTATAGCTTCTACCCATTTAGAAACGTGGTCTACCGCGACTAGGATGTATAGGAAACCAAAGGATGGGGGAAGGGACCCATGAAGTCAATACCCCAACAATCGAATATCTCAATAATGAGTACGGGGGTAAGAGGCGTCATGTCGCGGCGAGAGATGGCTCCCATCCGTTGGCACCTATTGCATGACTTGCAAGCGTCATTTGCATCCCGGAAGATTGTGGGCCAATAGAGGCCGCATTGCAGAATTTTAGCGGCCATCTTTTTCGCTGAAAAGTGGCCTCCACATGCTTCCGAATGACAAAACTGGATGACCTTTGGAATCTCGTCATCTGGTACACATCGTCGGATGATTTGGTCAGCGCAGTAATTTAGTACTCCCAAGCATTATGTATACGATTAATATTATATTGCAATACACTAGGGTTGGGGGATTGTATTCCCGTCCTATTTTTCCATCATCTCATTTAAAAGTTCAATTCAATCCTTCATTCTTAATCTAGGTCTTTTAGTTAGCTGCATTTTTCACCATACTTTCATAATTGCATTTAGTGTAATCGAATCCCAAAAACCAAATCAATCTTTTCTTTTCTTTTTAGAGTCATCGTTAGGATTCCTCAGTCTTATCTCGTCGTCACAACTTTCGTTGTCCTTTTTCCCTGAGGATCGATACCCGACTTGTCGGATTATTACTTGAACAACAGGCTTGCACTTGAGCCTAGAGAGTACACACTTTAGAGACACATTCTGAGTCATGTCAGTATTATTGTCATATAGTTTTCCATTGAAAAGTCAAGGATCGCAGTGTCTAATAAGGAGACCTTTCCTTCGAGGAGATCATATTAACCCGTCTGGGACCATAGAGGGAAATTCAAACCGAATTGGAGCGGCCCCTACATTGTAAAGAAAATTCTTTTAAGCGGCGCCGATATGCTCCCAGACCTAAACGGAGAGGAGATGGAGCATACAGTCAACCTAGACCATCTCAAGAAATTTTACCCCTACCCAAAACTAAGTGGGACCTGATCCTCTCAAAAATATTTTTTTTCAAAATAAAACTGATGAAATTTTTTAAACCTCCCAGAGGTACGTAGGCAGTCCATACGCTATATATGGGCACAATCCTTTTTTAATTCTTCATAAAATGCTATTATTTTCCAACCTATGAGAACGACGATCTGTTCCATCATTCACATGAAAAAAGGATTATGTATGCCTTTGCATTTGGCATAAATGATTCAAATGCAAAACTCATTAAAAGGCATAAAATATTATGATCAAACCCATTTTTGTTTCTAATAAGGGAACACAATCGTTACATGAAGTATCAGTGAAGGGAGATATTTAAACCACCTCCATTCGCTGATAAAACCATCTTAAATAAACCTAATTAATACCAGATTCACCAAAAAGTATCCCTAACCCACACAAAACACCAAAATCTCCTAGAACATAAATTACCCTAGCTTCTAAAAATATTACCCAGCTTCACATACACTGTCCTCAACTGCTAGATGGACCCTCTTCATTATCATTCTAGACTCGTGGAGGTCACCAAGTCTCCCACTCCTGCTTAAAATCTCGCATGCGCTCATGGAAGCTCTACGTCCAGTCAAGTTTGGATGAAATCACAACACCTTCCTACATAGTGTTGAAGGCGACAACCCACCTTTTCCTAGTCTCTTCCTCCATAATCTTTTGCACTACTCGCTTACACAACCACTTTAGGTAGTCATCAGACACATGCCAAGACCCTCTTATAAATTGATATGGATGGGAAAACGACCGACGATGCTGCCAGCCCAGCATCATTTGCAAAGATTTAATCAGGTCCTCCACCAGAAAGAAGTTCGTTATGCAAGGAGGCATAATTTTTTCCGTTAGATTTGGCACAGAATCCTTTAGGGGAAATAAAAGGAAGTCTGGCGAGGGCCAACTAACTGAACATACCAGTACTCTCCTAATTGTGAAATAAGCTGCAAATCTCTCCACAATGGTACCAACCAATGAAGACACCCAACTCCATGCTCCGTAAGCCAGTTGACCCAGTTCTCTACTAATGGTCCAAAATGGAAGAAATGATGAACAACGAAATTAGGCACACCCTCCAAGGGATACTCAGTAGGGATCGCCAGATGAAACCTCTCTGTAAGACACATGAATAACATTACCGGGTTCCCTCTCAAAAAGACGGAACGACCCTATTTCCATGCATCAAGACCATTTATGGTCTTCGCCACTACTGTCCTAGAATTATTGCGGTAAAACATCTATGTTATTATCGCAACCACTTGGGTATTAACCGTCAAGTCCCCTGCCCTAGTAAAATCCTCGCAGTAAGGCCCAAAATAATATATTCGATAAATCTAGCATAATCAAAGCCCCTCGGGCACACTGAATACATAACTGCCTGAAGAGAAATAGTCCCTCCAGTAACCAGTGGTTGATCCTCCAGAGGAGAAATGTGTAACAAATTCGCCAGAAATGCCCGAGAAGAACGAGAAAAATCCCTAAAAGAACGAGAAAAAATGGGAATTGCCATCACAACATTGGGGCTGACCCCCAACATTGCTGAGAATTTCTCGTAGGTAGGACAGACCTCGTCTAGGACAAAATAAAAGACATGATGCTTGGGGTACCAAAATTATAATGGTGCTTCTAGCATGTTTCAGTCCACAAAGAAATTCGACGCAAGCTGAAAAGAGACATAGACTTTAAGCCTTCAAAATAAGAAAATAATTCCTCATACGTTGAAAGAGCCATTTGGAGAAAAAAGACAGAAAAGGCGATGGAAGAAATATAGGTGTTGGTGAGATAAACAAACCCGAGAAATTCTCCGTGCTTACCCAAATATCCATGCAAAAAATAAATTTTTTGGAGTCCTATTTAACTCCTAGCCCTACAGAAGTACATAAGTATGTAAGAAAGTGGAATAAAATCCTAGGATTGATTTAACTTGACCCCTATGCAGATAGGCAGGTGAAGGGGTATGCTGATCAGCAACCCCTTTTTTTTTTAGAAAAAATCCCCTTTTCTCCTTTTGCCCAAAAATCAATTTCCAAAAATGAATTCGAAGAGAAATTCTCTTTCAACCAAGACTCCAAATTCCAAAAACATAATTTCCCTACTTTTTCTCAAAATAAAACCTCAGCAGTAAATTAGGTGCATGTAGAGAAGCCACTAAATCAAGATAATAAAATGAAAAATATGCATCTCTTTTTTCCTTTTTGAGTATCTTTTCAAGTACAAAGACGTTAAATCAAGCATACAATATGGTCAAAGCCAAGCTCCTCCAGTCACAACCATGAATCAACAAGAAAGTCTCGAAAGGCAAAGAACCAAAAATGGATGTAATCTCATTTTCTACACACCCTCTCTCCAAGGTACCAGCCCTACCCTTACTTGTGTTCCAACAAGCTCCTCATCTTCACATGCATGACCGTAGACCCTACAACCATCGAAGGAGGACTCCAAGGGTAGAAGCTCACCTACATCCCCAACAAAGAATCAATAATTCACCTAGAAGCAAAAAAATTCCAAAAATCCCTGAAAATATGGAACATTATTTTTCCTCAATAAAATCATTTTTGGAGAACTGATCCCCTCACAAACTTTTGAAATCCCCAGTTGGATTAATCTTACGCTTTTATCCTTAGCATAATCTATAGTGGAACCAATGATGCACCCGCATCCAAGTCTACTACAATTTCCCAGTTGGAACCCCAAAACTAAACATCCCCTAGTGGAGTTTCAAGATGACATAATCCCCATCAGAACTATAAGGCACCTGCACCCCCAAGGTAATTTAAATTTTCCCTGGAGAGCTATTTCATGCTCTACCACTTTAGGTCTTTAAAATAACCCCGAACCTCAGAATTGGTAGTCACAACTTAAGGTTCTCAGAATTGACCTCGACCCTTAGAATTGGTCATCACAACTTTAGGTCCACATAATTAATATCGCTTAGAGTTGTCCATCATAACTCAAAGGTCCTCTGAAATGACCTCGGCCCTTAGAATTGGTCGTCCAAACTTAAGGTCCTCAGAATTGACCTCAACCCTAAGAATTGGTCGTCACAACTTAAGGTCCTCAAAATTGACCTCGACCCTTAGAATTAGTCGTCATAACTTAGGTCCTCAGAATTGATCTCTACCTTCAAAATTAGTCGTCCCAACTTTAGGTCCTCAGAATTGACCTCGACCCTCAGAATTGGTCGTCATAACTCTAGGTCTTCAGAATTGACCTCAACCTACAGAATTGGTCGTCAAGCTTTTAGGTCCTTAGAATTGATCTCGGCCTGCAGAATTGGTCCTCCCAAATTTAAGTCCCTAGAATTGACCTCGGCCCTCTGAATTGTCCATCACAACCTTATGTTCTCAAAATTGACCTCAACCTGAGAATTAACCTTCATAACTTTATGTCCTTAGAATTGATCTCGGCCTCGAAATCGATTATCCCTGGCATAACTTTAGAATTGACCTTAACCTACAGAATCGGTCATCCTGGTCTCCTCAGGTCCTCAAAATTGATCTCGACTCACTGAATTGGTCATCCTAGCCCCTTAGAATTAACCTTAACACCAACTTGACCCACTGAATTGGCCATCCTCATATCTTTAGGTCCTTAGAACTGACCTCGACCCTCTGAATTGGTCAACCTCGTCCTCTATGTCCACAAAATTAACCTAAAATCCTCTTTCCTAATGGTTATGTGGTGTATCATTTGACGGCCTTAACTTGTTCCAAGCTCTCCCATCGAGGGGATCTATGCAGACACCTCATCCTAGGATCCCCCTAAGTGCCTCCTTAGGGCCCGAGAACTCACTCGTTCACCAAAAACCTAGGTCATACTCTGAGTATTGATCTCTAGATTCAAACGAAAACTTAGGTCATACTATGATTCAAACGAAAGATCCTTTTCACTATCGAAAATTGATCTAGAGGCAATTGGGCTCTCTCGAGCCCTATTTGACTCCGATTGACTTTATCGCCTGAGCGTAAGCTCAATGAATCTTTGAAGGGATATAAATACCCTTTCCAATGGTCCACCTCATGTGCTAATTGGCCTTATAATATAGATGAATGGTCTATTTTACCTCAAAAGTTGATCTAGAGGCCACTGGGGGCACCTGTGCCCCGTTTGACTCCAATAAACTCTCAATATTGAGCTAAGCTCAATGAATCTTCAAAGGGTTATGAATCCACTTTTTAATGATTTTTCTGGTTCATGAATAAACCTTACGATACGGACGAATGACCCATTTTACTTGAAAGGGTTGTCGGGCGCTTCAAGGCCCCACCCCGCTCAACTGTCTGAACTAAATGAAGCAGAATAAAATCTCGAAGGGCTCTGAATACCCTTTCCAATTGTCCATCCCGTGCGCGAATTAGACTTATAGTTCATACGAATGATCTATTTTCCTCCAAAAACTTCCTTTCTAGTGACCAGCGAGCGCTTTCGAGCCCCGTTTGACCACGTTCAACTCTTAGGCACGATAGTGCCTTAATGGATTCTAAAAGGGCTCTGAATACCCATTCCAAAGGTTGATCTCGTGAACGATTTTGACTTGTGGATTGTATTTTATGATTGATTTCTAAAAAATCTATCCCAGACTGCCGAATGGCACCCTCAAACCCTGTCTATCAGAAGTGTGTCTGAGGTTCTATGTTTATAGGATAGTTTAAGACCATGTCGATTGGCACCCCCCTTAGCCCTATAAATAGAGGCCATGACCACACTTTGAAAGGCACCCCAGAACACCCTCTCAGCAATTCAGAGAACATTCTCTCAAATTTAGAGTTGTTCCCTTCCTAAAAATCCCCTTTCCCACATTCCATTCCATCCTTTTCATACTCCATTTAGTAAATTCCCCCCATCTCCTCATATCACCTTCATCTAATTTCAAGATCAGCATATCCATACTCAATATTAACTTCAAGTACTCATAAGGAAGTTCAATTTTCCATCCTTTTCTATAAATTCTCTTATTTTAGTATTAGTTGTTTTATTACTTTAGCGCTTTTTTCATCACATCACATTCATTAATCTCAATCCTTTATTAATAGTATTTGCACATACTCTATTTTCATTAAAAAAAGAAAAGAAAAAGTGGATTTGTCCATAAATTCCAAACGAGGGATTCTCACTACACATTCTCCCTCTTAAAGAACATTTGTATAAGGTAATTCCCCTGTATTGATTTATGGATTTAATCCCACCTCATGTTATATTCTAACTATGTGGACTTTGATGCGCCTTGGGCTACGTAGGCATCTTGGGTAAAGCTCGGGACTCGAGTCCTCCCTTATGCGCATTTGTATTTTTTTCATATTATATGTATATTCTTTTCATATTATTTTTATATTCTTAATGAATGCTATATTCTTCTGTGCTTGTGTTTTGTCCGAAATATACATTCGTTCTTCCATAACGACTTGTGATTCGGCAAACACTCACATTATATTTTGAATTATTATTTTTGGGAACACTCCTGAGGATGAATTCACTTCTCCCTTTTCCATGACGCGAGTTGAATGATTACACTATCTATCTATATTATGCACATAAGCACACACTTCACAGAGTCTAGAAGGAGAATATTAACACATGCCCATGAGAGACCGAAATGGCAGGATAGGTGCCTAACACCTTCCCATTCCGTAACTTAATTCCCTAACATTTGAATTACTTGGTTTAGCAAGCACCAGTACTGTCCTTGATGTCATTTTCTAGCTTATATTATCCCACATTGATGACAGTCAAGCGCCATGAGAAAGGGCACAATCCCGAGCGCATGCCAAAGGGAATCCCCCCGGATGGTTATAGTCCGGTCTTATTGTTCTGTTCTCCTCGAATTCTAATCAATAGCTCAGTGAACGACATGGTCTTCCATAAAGTGCCTCATATGGTACCATGCCAATAGTTTACTGATAGTTATTATTGTGGGTAAACTCTGCGAGATCTAAATGTTGATCACACATGCCTTTAAGATCCCCCACACAAGATTATATCATATCATCTATAATCTGTTTCACTCGCTCAGATTAACCGTTAGAATGAGGATGAAAAGTTGTACTGTTATTCATTTAGACTCCCATAGCCTCCTAAAAATACCTCCAGAATCGAGATATAAAAGTACAGTCCCGATCAAAAAAAAATCACGCAGTACACTATAAAGTTGAACAATATCTTTTATCAATAATTTGACTTATTGCTCACTTGTGAAATTTATCTGAATTGTAAGGAAATGATTCACCTTTGTCAACTATTAATAATGACTCAAATCGAATTGTGACCTCTCTGGGACCACTGCAGTCTCACTACAAAGTCTGTAGAGATGCTCTCCCACTTCTACTCATGAATATCCATTGGTTGTAACTCCCCTGGCAATTTTTATTTTTCATCTATACTAGATGGAAAGTGTCACACATAGACACAAACTCAGTAATATATTTCTTCATTTTGGTCCACCAATACATCCAAAAAATGTCTTGATACATCTTATACCCTCAGGGATGCACCGTGAAATGGGAACCGTGATCCTCATCTAAACTAACTTTGCAAATATCAGCAATCTTAGTTACAACCAATCCTCCCTGAAATCTCAACCCTCCATCTAAACTGATCGAAAATAAAGTAACTCTACCCGACACCAGCTATCGTACCGTTTCATGGTAGAAGGAGTCAAAAGACTGTGCTTGTACAACCCGTGCCACCATAGTTGGTGTACCGATCACTAATCCCCAAAAGACATCGTACAAATCTAAAGATCAAGTGGCGTTCCACTGTGATGACCATATATTTTGTAAATCCTCTCCCTATTCAGACGATAACGGTGCCAAAATGACTGTCAGTCGTCGACTCAATGCATCAGCCACCACATTCGCTTTCCCTCGATGGTACTGAATCGAGAAATTATATTCCTTCACAAATTTTAGCTACTTCCTCTCCCTCTTATTCATATTTCTCTATGTAAATAAGTATTGGAGACTCTCGTGATTAGAATATATTATGAACCTTTCACCCACAAAATACTGTCTCCAAATATTAAGGGAAAATACTATCGCCTCCAACTCCGAATCATGGGTGGGGTAAATACCCTCATGAGGTTTTAACTTTCGGAATGGATAAGCTATTTGCCTCTCCTACTACATTAGCACGCACACTAAATCCTATAATGATGCATTTGTAAATATAAAATACTCCACACCTCTCTTTGGTAACGCAAGGATATGTGAGGTGGCAAGCTTAACCTTGAGCTCCTTGGTAATTCTTTTTCCACCCAAATGGTACTCCCTTCTGAGTGATATGTGTTTGTGTTTCAGTAATATATGAGAACCCCTGAATGAGTTTTCTACAACATGCCGCCAAACCCATTAAACTCCTAACCTTCATCGGCGTTGTATGTTGTCCCCACTCTATAACTGCATAAGCTTTTCTAGGATCCAATGAAATCACGTATGAAGATATAAGATGTCCCAAGAACTATACCTCTCGAAGCCAAAACCCACATTTAGAGAACTAAGTATACAAAATAAGTTCCCCTAGTGTCTGCAAAACCAATATCAATTTCTATGCATGATCCTCTTTCGACCACGAGTATATACGTATGTCGTCAATAAACACAATAACGAATTGATCTAGGAATAATCAAAATACCCAATTCGTCATATCCATGAACACTGCTGGTGCATTAGTCAGTACGAATGGTATGACTCTAAAATAATATTGACCATATCATGTCACAAAATCCATCTTCGATATATCCTCCTCTCGGATACGTAACTGGTGATACCCTAAGTGCAAGTCAATTCTTGAAACAAATGGCGCTCCCTTCAACTAGTCGAATAAATCATCGATACACGGTAAAGGATACTTGTTCCGTATCATGACTTTATTCAACTTCCGATAATCTATACACAATCAGAGCAAACTATCTCTCTTCTTCACAAATAAGACTATATCTCCCCATGAAGACGTACTCCTCCGTATAAACCCCTGGTTCAATAATTATTGGATCTTATCATGCGACTCTTCCATCTCTAACGAATCCATCCGGTATAGTTCCCTCACAATGAGTCTGGTACCCAACATAAGATCTAAAAAGAAATCTACCACATGAGCTGGTGGTAATCCTTGTACCTCCTAAAAAATGTCTAAAAACTCCCTGTCAATAGGTATCGCATCTAATAACATAGTGACCTCCTCAAATGAGGTCGCATCAATGTAATATAAATGGGTGTTGGACCACCTGTCGAGTCTAGGCATTACTATTAAAAACATCTCCTGATCGGGAATAACAAATGTAATCGCCTTTCCACTACATTTATGCATGATACTGAACTAACCAATCCATACATAATATAAAATCATACGTGGCCATATCTAAAAGAAATAATTCAGCAAAAAAGGTGCAATCGATCGATCTCAACTGCCACGCCTTTACATACATGATGTAAAATAACACCCCTACCTACTGGGTTATCAATATGTGAATATACATGCACAGTTATATCTACCAAACCTGATGTAGATGCAAATGTATAACATGAAAAAGAGTGTGACATCCCCATGTCAAACAAAACTTGTGCATAACTACCATAAATATAAAAACATATCCTCAATCGCCTGACGTTGTGCTAGCCGATCCACTTGATGAACATTGTACACACGTATACAATGAAATTGAGGGACCCTTTGAGACGGAGGTACTTTCGAAGCTAGTCGAAAATACGAATAATGAGGTGGGGATGGAAAATCATATTGCTACCCCTAATGTCCTCCCTCATTGCCCTAACGGTAGCTATGGAAAGAATTTCCCCTCTCCACACAAGCATATAATTATCCTCTGATGGGATTCTCTAGTCCCGACCCTACTGTCCCTGTCACTGGGTCCTATCATCACGTCTCTGTCCTTGGGCCTATTGGACCTGACCCCTTTCACCTTGTTGACCGTACGATCCCTGAACCTTCGCCTAGCTACCCTAACGACAAAAATCATCTGCTCCTCTAAAATTCTTCGGGGGATCCTCCACCCGACTCAGTCCTCTCTAAAAGTGTGGGACTCCCTATCCTCAGGACGAATCCCTTATCTCTACTACCTTTACTTTGGCCATTACCTCCTTTCTCTTTCTTTGGTTCCTTCTCACCAAGAAAACCCATAAAATCCTAAAAATGTTGTAATGCGGCATCCATGAACTGAATATATATAGTGTAGACCATATTACTCATCAATATCTTCTTGATCTCCTATGATAAACCTTTACCAAATCAGTCTATCTTCTTTGACTCCAATACCATATTTTGGAGCAAAGTGTATCAACCGAGTAAATTCAATCTCATATTCCACCACTATGCAATCGTCCTGCTTTAATCTATCAAACATAGCTCTTAAAGATTCCTTTTACAATGGACAGAAGTATATCCATTCAAACTTCTCCTAGAATAGGGAAATGGTTAATTGTGATTAGTCCTTTATGGTGGTAACATAATCCCATCACTGGAGGGCATCCTTATAAGTCTGAAACTAGTTAATATCTGGTGCTGAATATCAGTACACTTTAGCAGACGTAGATGTCACTCGATGTCACGCCTCCACCACAGGACAAGATAGGGTCTATATATCCCGATAAGTCTAGTGGGGGCATTTTCTCAAAGGTAGTAGTATCTCTCTCCTAAATGGATGCAACTGTCTAGGTCAGCGCAAGTGTTGCCACGGGTGGTGGTTGTAGTGGTGGCTACTGTTACTGCTACTGCTACTGCTACTGCTGTATGGATTCCATAGTCGTATCTATAGTCTGTGCAAAGATAGAGGCCAAGTAGGCATGTTGAATAACATATTCCTATACCTTCTATAGTAGTGGAGGTGTCTGCGGCTATTGTTGGGGTTCCACCGCCTCTAACTTAGCACTAGTAACTGGTCGTGGTCGGACAACTTGTCGGCATCATGTGTTCACTATATAAAAGATAGTAAACAAAAGAATAAAAGTACACGCACGGAAGTAGAGTATAATATCTAAATGAATATTTCTAAAGTCTCAAAGAACATTACGCATAAAGAGATGGACGCACTCAAGATCCCTAGGACACTAGAACCTCGAATGCTTTGATACCAACTGTGACACCCCATAAAATTTAATACTATGTTGATCAGTCCTAATACTAAATCACGAGAATAAAAATAATGAATATCATTCTAAGCATGAATGGAAATAAAACTAAATTCATAAAATTAAATAACTGACATAAAATAGATATGAATAACATAAACTTTGATACCAAAATCCACATGGAGTAATAAAATCCTCGCCTACAATCACTGTCTACTAATACATGCCAAAACTAATATAAAGTAGCAACTAACTCAAATATAAAAATTGATAAAAATGATGAAATGAATATAGAATATGAGCACACATTCTCGACAGCTAGATCTTATAAGATCAACAATAGAGAGGATATCAAGATTGGATCAGGGGTGATGATGCACTAGTGCTCTATGTGCTGAAAAATGTTAATAGGAGACGTTAATAACAAGTTTAAGTAGCATAACAATGTAATTGACTTTGGGTTAAAATATAAATACACATCATCCTCTAGTACTTTATTTTCTTTTAAGATGACCCAAACCTAAATATTACATGTTTGTACTCCCTATCCCATATATTCCCATGATTAAGTCTTTTACATCGCTATAGACTTTGGGTTCAACCCGCGATCAACCTGTTCGCAAACCCTTCCCCAGCCGGCGCCGGCGACGCAACCAGCGTCGAACCCCCATTTCGGCCGGCGCCACCCAGTTCAACCCATCACAGCCTTTGTCCGCCATCACCTCCGACCTGCGGCGCTGCTGCTCAACCCGATACCGACCCGAATCTGTCGTCTCCAACCCACGCCAATACCGAAAACGTCGAGCACGGAACCGCTGTCACTTAAATCCCAAAAAAATCGGAGTTGATAAAAAATAAATAAAAAAAAGATCCCACCAAATCCTCTTCATCCAACAAAGCATCGTGGGTATGGCTTTAAAAGACAAGGAAGCTCATTATAAAGAGAGAGACTCTCAGCACAGAATAGGAAGAGAACGTAGAGAGAGAAAAGGAGACTGTATATTATGTACATAGTAGGGTCATAACAAAATTCCAAAAAATTCCCAAAAAATTATTTGAGTTTTAGAATAAATTTTAGGTTTGTTTTTTATTCTTTTTGGTGTAATCAAGTACTGGATTTGTGAGAAGATTGAGACGCGTGTTCATGCACAGTTGACACAAGAAAAAAATTGCGTATCATATTCTTTCCCTCTTGTTTCAATTTTGAATAATGCTATTGGGATAGTTGTTTATTCTAACATGAGAATGTTTGGTTAAACACCCCGTTCAAGGGGTTGGGTGCTCTGCGAATGATGTTACTTTAATTAGTTGATTCATTAATTTTATATTTCTAGGTAAATTAATCTTTAAATGTCACTAATTAATTTATGTAATGAGAGTTAGTAAATTAATTGAACAAATTAATATTTGAATTTAGGAATCGAACTAGAGATAGGTGATGGCACTGAGATTCAGCACCACCGGATAAGTGATAGTGAGCTCAAGCAGTAGCATCCATGACAGCCATGGAGATGAATAAGTATATAGAAGGGGATGAGTATAAGAGGAAATAAGACAACGATGTATAGTGGTTCAGCCAATTTGGCCTACATCCACTGTGAGTGTGTGATCCACTAAGTATGGGCACTAATGGCCTTGGATACAATGCACATCAGCTCTCTCTCTCCTGTGTGTACAAGCAGAGTTTTAGCTGGGGTTGCAATAATCTGATCCTTTTGTAGGGTTGTAGGTGATAAGTATATATAGGTCTTGAGGGGTGTAGTGTACCCCCCAAGTATGTATGGTGCATGTGAATGATGATCCAGCCAACCCCCTGTTGACACCTGTAGATGCTAAATTATGACTTAATATTCCCTCACGTGAGGGTGTGATTTTGTTATAACGGTCTGCCACGTGCCATGTGAGCCTCACGTGCACTGTTCCACGCGTCTCCTAAATCACGCGCTGTGATGATGTCACCCTCGGCCTATGAGATGAGGCCGAGGGCAAAGTTTCTTCCGGTAGGGAGTATGTCTTGATTCTGGCCTCATACTGTCGTACCCTCGTAGGGTCGTCCGGAGCTTGGGTAAGGGTCAGCTCCTCGTAGGGTCGTCTGGAGTCTGGTGGAGGGTCGTCCCCTCGTAGGGTCGTTTAGGGCCAGGTGGAGGGTCGACCCCTTGTAGGGTCGTCTGGGTATGATAGAGGCCAGCTGGGGCCTGGTGAAGGGTCGGCCCCTCGTAGGGTCATCCGTTTTGGACATAATCTTCAGTCAAGCCAAGGATATAAACGGGTATGTCAATCACCTCCCAGCCCTTAGCCATAGGTGCCATTGAGATGGCTGAGGGATAATGTTGAAATTGAGATGCGTGTATGATTAGTTAGGTGAGTGACACATGGGCAGGTACTCATTGCTATTCAAGTTTCCAAGGCAAGGCGGCTGCACACTTGCATGGGGCTTTGTGCCCTAATTATACCCTTCTTGCCAAATGTGCCCATTTATGACCAGGGTATTTAAGGGTTTTTTAAACTCTCTCCCCAACTTCTTCTTCTTCGCGCCCAAGTCTATTCTCTCTCTAGAACCAGTAAGCTTTACCACTTACAGCCTTCGTTTCGTCAGGTCTCAGCAGCGTTACTCACCCTCGTTATCAGGTATTCTCCTTCATTAAGAGCTTTCCTTTGTCTTCAATTCTGTTTGTTTTTTAGGGCCATAGGGTTGCATTTTCTTCGAGTTCACCATAGCTTTTTTCGGTGCCTTCTCCGGTTAAAGGTTCTTGAACGTTCTTGACGAAAACCTTTGAGTTATTTTGTTTAATCCAAAAGTCAAACCTGGTCAATTCCCCACTTGTTTGTAGCTGAATTAGCCAAGTCTAGTGTAATTTCTCTAAGTGTAGAGTCTTCCCCTTAATGCTTAGGAGGCTTTACAGCTTAGTATCTGAGTTCCCGTCCTTGAGAGAGAAGCTCTTTACCGAAATCAGACGAATAGAGGAAGAGGAAGAGGAAGAGAGGAGACGAGGGGCCGACCCTAATTGGGTACGACCCATCTTTCCCATTCCTCTTGCCACCATAAGACCATCTGAACCTTCTGAGTCTTGTGGGTCGTCACCTCGTCCTGCCGAGACACCCAACCCAAGTGAGATGGACGAGAGAGTCTCCTCACCAACTGGTGCTGGAACTTCTGGTAGAAGGGACACACCTGACCTTAGCTCAGGCCGAGAGGCCGAGGGTAGGGCCCCCTCTGAGGCTGTCCTTGTGACAACCCTATCCCTCAATGCCTTCCAAGTGGCTTTTCCTCAGGGTCCTCCTGCAGGTGATGAGGGGGAGAGATCTGAGGATGAGGACGATGATACAAATTATGAGGTTGATACCTCCCACGCCTCGTCCTTTATCTCCTCTGTTAGGGATCTAGATCTCCTGATATGGAGGCATATTTATGGAGTTCCCTCCGGGGTGACTATGAGGGTTCCCTCTGAGGCTGAGAGGGTCTTCGATTGCCAAGAGGGAGAGGTTGCAGTCTACGAACAGATGTTCAAGGTTGGAGTCAGGCTCCCTCTGCACCCTGCCATTGCAGACATTCTGGTTGCCCTCGGCGTTTCCCCCTCTCAACTTCCTCCCAACTCTTGGAGGACGATCTTGGGCTATATTTCCTTGTGGAAGAATGACTTTACCGACGAGCCCTCGGCTGACCTATTTCTGGGCTGCTACCACATCACCTCCTCGTCCAAGTAGCCTGAATATTATCACCTGGGGGCAAGGTGGTCCGAGAAGAAACTCCTCCATGTGGCACAAACTTCCAACCATGATTGGAAGAAGAGGTTTTTCTTTATCTCCGGGGAGTGGGAGCCCGTTGCCGATAGTCCGAGGGTCCTAAGGAAGTGGTCTAACCCCTCCATGAAGGCCATGTCAGACCCTGGACTTAGTCTGGAGGAGAAGGATATAGTAGACTATCTGAGAGGACGAGGGCGAGACGGTGAGCTTGCAAAATTCGAAGACTTGATGACCCCTCGATTCCTTAAAGAAGCTGGTCTGAGGGTCGGCCCTCTGACATAACTATGTGAGTTATACTGAACATTTTCCCTTCTTTACTTATTTTTGAAGTGTTCTCTCTTTATCTCTGAACTTTTCTGACATGTCGTCCTCTTATCAGATCGTCCTGCAGGTACACCAGACTATCTTTGGGAAATGACAGCTCCCAGCTTACTGTCTGGATTGGCCAAGAAGAAGGGGAAGGAGCCTCAACAGGCTCCGAGGAAGACAAAGGCCGCTGGGCCGACAGTGGTGGAGCCGACCACTGACAGTAACAAAAGGAGGGAGCCTGAGGGCCCAGTTGAGCCTCGGCCTGATTCTCGGACGAGGGCCAGAGTCGACGCCTCTGAGGGGATGACCTCTTTGTCCAGCATGGGGGCCTTCTGGTCTCAAAATCTGGCCCATCTGAGAGCTGACCCCTCGTCACTGATCACGAACTTGCGAGCTGCCAAGGCCTCGATGTTCTCTGCTCCGTCGGCCTCTGACTTCGAGTTCTTAGCAAAGATGCCTCTTGCTAAAGTGTACGAATATGGTCTGCACTCCCTTGCTCAGGTATTGGTCTTGACCCACCTCCTTAATTTCATTCTTTCGCTAACTGTTCCCTCGGCCCCTGTTGATATCTGTTCATTTTTCGTGCAGTCTGTTTATGCCCTCACCTCAGCCACCAAATGGATGGTCGAGAATCAGATGAAGTTCCATGAGGCCGAAAGGGCTATCCAGCATGAGTCTGAGTTGCAGTCAGAGCTTGATACTACGAATACTGAGCTTAATACTGCGAGGGCTGATCTTGAGAGTGCTAGGACCGAGCATGATAGAGTCCTAGATGAGCTGATGAGGCAGCACGATGCCGACCTGCAAGCCAAGGACTTGATCATCAAGGATAGGGATGAGGCTTTACTGAACATGGAATTCAAGCACAAGACTGATCTGGAAGCAGCCATCAAGAAAGCTGAGGCTGATGCTATTGAGGCTTATAAGACTTCAGATGAATTTCAGGGCTTTGGCCTTGAGTATCTGGAAAGAGGGATCAGAACGGCCTGCCGATGGGTCGTCCTTAAATTCGGCGATGTCGTCTCCATTGTTCGTCCTTCACTAGAGGGTGTTCAACTGGACGACCCCATAATTGTCGAGGCCCTCAACCAAGTGGAGTCCCAAGTACAAATCGAGGGGGTCGGTACATCTGAAGATCATCCAGTGCTGGTAACTGAGGAGACCACTCCCATTGATGTTGAGGCCCTGCCCTCTGATGTCGTCCCATAGGGTGGATGCCTGTAGCCCATACCCTTCAAGTGTATTTTTGTTCAATGGCCTTGTAAAACACTTGATATTTTATGTTTTATTAATACCATTATCTCTTCCCTTCCATAATTGTTGTCTTCCATATTTAATTCTTTTATGGTTTGCTCCTTGTTGATTTGCTCTGTTGATGCTACTAAACCCTCCCTCGTCTTTTTGAGGACCAATGTGGGGTTGTCCCCTCATATGGTTTCATCATAGTCGAGGATCATAATAACCCAAATGGTTTTTAAATAAAGTCCACCCTCGTCTTTTTTGAGAACAGTGGTGGGTCGTCCCCTCCACTGGTCCTCATTATAGCCGAGGGTTCAAGTTACCCAATTTAATCTACCCTCGTCTTTTTTTAGAACAGTGGTGGGGTCGTCCCCTCCACTGGTCCTCATTATAGCCGAGGGTTAAAGTAACCAAATTAATGGTTTTAAATAAACTCTACCCTCGTCTTTTTTTAGAACAGTGGTGGGGTCGTCCCCTCCACTGGTCCTCATTATAGCCGAGGGTTCAACTTACCAACTTAATGGATTAAAATGAAGTCTACCCTCGTCTTTATTGAGAACAGTGGTGGGGTCGTCCCCTCCACTGGTCCTCATTATAGCCGAGGGTTCAACTTACCAACTTAATGGTTTTAAATAAAGTCTACCCTCGTCTTTTTTGAGAACAGTGGTGGGGTCGTCCCCTCCACTGGTCCTCATTATAGCCGAGGGTTCAACTTACCAACTTAATGGTTTTAAATAAAGTCTACCCTCGTCTTTTTTGAGAACAGTGGTGGGGTCGTCCCCTCCACAGGTCCTCATTATAGCCGAGGGTTCAAGTTACCCAATTTAATCTACCCTCGTCTTTTTTGAGAACAGTGGTGGGGTCGTCCCCTCCACTGGTCCTAATTATAGCCGAGGGTTCAAGTAACCAAATTAATGGTTTTAAATAAAGTCTACCCTCGTCTTTTTTGAGAACAGTGGTGGGGTCGTCCCCTCCACTGGTCCTCATTATAGCCGAGGGTTCAACTTACCAACTTAATGGTTTAAAATGAAGTCTACCCTCGTCTTTTTTGAGAACAGTGGTGGGGTCGTCCCCTCCACTGGTCCTCATTATAGTCGAGGGTTCAACTTACCAACTTAATGGTTTTAAATAAAGTCTACCCTCGTCTTTCTTGAGAACAGTGGTGGGGTCGTCCCCTCCACTGGTCCTCATTATAGCCGAGGGTTCAACTTACCAACTTAATGGTTTTAAATAAAGTCTACCCTCGTCTTTTTTGAGAACAGTGGTGGGGTTGTCCCCTCCACTGGTCCTCATTATAGCCGAGGGTTCAACTTACCAAATTAATGGTTTTAATGAAGTCTACCCTCGTCTTTTTTGAGAACAGTGGTGGGGTCTTCCCCTCCACTGGTCCTCATTATAGCCGAGGGTTCAACTTACCAAATTAATGGTTTTAATGAAGTCTTCCCTCGTCTTTTTTGAGAACAATGGTGGGGTCGTCCCCTCCACTGGTCCTCAATATAGCCGAGGGTTCAACTTACCAAATTAATGGTTTTTTGTAGATGTTTCCATGCATATTGGAACTGATAACTGTAGGGTGAGGCCAATCATATTTTTCATTAATTTTCCAAAGTGTCCTGTTGGAGCAACTCCTATTACAACTATGGTCTATCAAGACCTTACAACACTATTGGTAGTATTTCTTCAAATGATCTGCGTTCCAGGGGTTGGAAAAAGGTTCCCCTTCTAGGTTTTCTAGTCTATAGGTCCCAATGACAACTTCGTCGGTGACCCTATAGGGGACGTGCCAATTAGGATGGAGTTTATTGGGTTTTTTCCAAGTCTTTTTGAGAACCAAGTCTCCTACTGCGATAGGACTCTGTTTCACCCTCTGATTGTAAAACCTTGCGGTCCTCTGCTGGTAGGAAGCCTGACTTATCTCCGCATCCTCCCTTCTTTCCTCAATTAAGTCCAAGTCAAGTCTCCTCTCTTCCGTATTTCCCTGGGGGTCGTACATTTGGACCCTATGAGTGGGAAACTCGACTTCGGTGGGGATGACTACTTCTGATCCATAAGCTAACATGAATGGGGTCTCCCCAGTAGAGGTCCTTACTGTCGTCCTGTATGCCCACAATACTGCATATAACTCCTCGACCCATCTTCCTTTTGCCTCCTCAAGCCTCTTCTTAATCCCATCTAGGATTGTCCTGTTCGTAACTTCAGTTTGCCTATTGGCCTGAGGTCGGTCTGGGGTGGAGAAAAATTGTTTGATACTTACCCTCTCACAATACTTCTGCAGAGAGGCATTCTTGAACTGGGTCCCGTTATCCGAGATGAGGGTGTTGGGGAGACCATATCTGCATATGATGTTTTTCCAGATGAACTAGAAGGTCTTCTACTCTGTGATTGTCACCATTGGCTCCGCCTCCACCCATTTTGAAAAATAATCAATGGCTATGATGAGGAATCGATAGTTATTGATGGCCCTAGGCAAGGGTCCTTCTAGGTTGATCCCCCACACTGCAAATGGCCATGGGGATGTAATGGAAGTAAGAGGCTGATGGGGCTGGTGAGGGATGGTGGCAAATCTTTGACATTTGTCGCACTTTTTTACGTATGCCGCTGCGTCTTTCCCCATGGTCGGCCACCAGTATCCCTGGGTGATTACCCTCTTTGCTAGGGATCTACACCCAATGTGGCTTGAGCACGACCCTTCATGCACATCTTGCAAAATGGAAGGGACTTCCGAGGGATGCACACACCTAAGTAAGGGGAGCAGAAACCCCTTTTTGTACAAGGTGTCTTCGATGACAGTGAATTTTGCAGCCCTGTACCTCAGCTTCTTCCTTTTCTGCCCCGCTTCTGGCATCTCACCCTCTTTAATGTATCTGATCAGAGGGTCCATCCACGAAGCTTCTTGAGAGACATTTAGGCAATTGCCAAGTGTTCCCTCAACGTCCTCAATAGTTGGCCGAAGAAAAATTTCTACTGGGGCCGTCCTCCTGATGTCTGTTCTTGTTGCCGAGGCCAACCTAGCAAGGGCATCAGCACGGCCGTTGTCTAGCCTGGGTATCCTCTTCAATTTTACTTCTCTGAAGCCTTTCAGTAGTGATCTCACCTTCTCGAGGTCCTTAGCCTCGTAGGCCCCTAGTATCTGATTCACCACTAGCCTTGAATCACTATGGACCAGAATCTGGCCGACACTAAGAGACTTGGCCAAGGAGAGGCCTGCTACTAAGACCTCATATTCGGCCTCGTTGTTGGAGGCTTTGAAGTTGAACCTCAGGGTGTATTCGACGTCTGTGCCGTCGGGTGCTGACAGTATCAGTCCAGCCCCACTTCCGCTGTCACAGGAGGACCCGTCAACGAAGAGGCTCCATAGAGTCTTTCCTTCTGAAAAATTTCCCTCAGAGAGGGACCCTTGTCTAAAGATGTACCTTCCCTCTTCATTTTCAGTCGCTTTACTTCTAGCGGTGCTTGTCTCAGCCCTATCTGCGGGTGTGTCAGCGGGTCTGTCTTTTGTATTCGTCTTCTCGAGGGTCTTATCCTCGGCCTCATCATCCTCCCAGGTGAACTCAGCCACGAAGTCTGCCAATGCCTGCCCCTTAGTGGCCGTCCTAGGCTGATACACAATGTCAAACTCCCCCAACTCTATATCCCAGGCCATCAACCTACCTGATTTTTCTGGCTTCTGTAGGACCTGCCTACGAGGAGAGTCGGTGAGGATGACCATTGTATAGGATTGAAAGTACGGCTTCATCTTCCTTGAGGCATGGACCAAGGCGTAGGCCAACTTCTCCATCCTCGGGTATCTTTGCTCTTCCCCTTGGAGTGCCTTGCTATTAAAATCACAGGCTTCTGTATTCCATCTTCGTCTCTCACAATGGCTGCGCTGATGGCCGACTCTGAGACGGCGAGGTACACGTAAAGTCGTTCACCCTGCACGGGTCGTGACAGCAGCAAGGGAGACCCTAAGTATGATTTTAGCTCCTTGAAGGCCTCATCACACTCCTCACTCCATTCGAAGGCTTTCCTGAGGATCTTGAAGAATGGTAAACACCTGTCTGTGGCCCTTGACACAAATCTGTTCAGGGCAGCCACTCTCCCTGTGAGCCTCTGAACGTCTTTGATGGACTTGGGGGTCTTCATCTCAACAAGGGCCTTTATCTTTTCAGGGTTGGCCTCGATGCCTCTTTGGTTGACAATGAACCCCAGGAACTTCCCTGCTCCGACCCCGAAGACACATTTGGCCGGGTTAAGCTTCATCTGGTACTTGTCCATCGTATTAAAGGTCTTCTCCAGGTCTGCCACATGATCCTCTGCCTTTAGACTCTTAGTCAGCATGTCGCCTACGTAGACCTCCATAGACTTCCCAATTTGGTCTTCGAACATTTTTTTTACGAGGCGCTGGTATGTTGCCCCCGCATTTTTTAGACCAAAGGGCATGACCCTATAACAGTATGTCCCCTTATCAGTGATGAAGGTTGTTCTCTCCGAGTCTTCAGGGTTCATGAAGATCTGTTTGTACCCTGAATAGGCATCCATAAAACTCATGGCCTGCGATAGCGTCTACCATCTGGTCGATGCGGGGGAGAGGGAAGCTGTCTTTGGGGCAGTGCTTGTTGAGGTCTGTGAAGTCCACACACATTCGCCACTTCCCGTTGGCCTTTGGGACAATGACTGCGTTGGACAGCCATTCAGGGTAGATGACCTCCCTGATAAACTCAGCATCTTGTAATTTTTTAACCTCATCCCTGATGACCTCGTACTTCTCTCTAGAGTAAATCCTCCTCTTCTGCTTTACCGGCTTCACTCCCTCTTCCACATTGAGTTTGTGGCACATGATTTCAGGGTCGATCCCTGGCTACATGACTCCATGCGAAGACGCTTCGTCTTCTCCTCAACAGTTTGATGAGGTCTTCCTTGATACTGGGCTTCAGAGACTTGCCAACTTTTACGGTTTTTCCCGGGTCATCCTCATCGAGGATGATGGGTTCTACCTCCTCAGCGGCCTCTCCTTTTTTGAGCTTCGTCTCGTCCCTGGGGTCTAGGGCATCAATGTTGTAAGTGGCTGTAGCCCTCTTGTGTGCCTCCCTTTCTTCAGCGGAGTTGTAGTAGCACTCTCTCGCTGTCGTCTGGTCTCCCTGAACTTCCCCCACCCCGTAAGGGGTAGGGAACTTAACCATCTGGTGGACGGCACAGCTTCAAACCCCTTGAGGGCCACACGTCCTAGTATGATGTTGTATGCCGAAAACACATGCTCATCCAGCACAAAGAAACTGACCTTCTTGGTGAGCCATCTCGGCCATTCGTCCCCCATCCTGACATCAGTCTCATATATTCCCAGGGGGTGAACCTTATCCCCACTGAACCCAATCAATGGATGATGGTATGGGACAAGTCTGGCACGACTGAGGCCCAAGGCCTTGAAGCATGGCCAAAACATCACATCTGCGGATGAGCCCCCATCTACCAGGATCCTCGGCACTTCGCACCCGTGTACCCTGGTAGTGATGACGAGAGGGTCATCATGCGGGGCCAAGAGGCCTCTGAAGTCCATCCATGAAAATCCCACTATCAAAGTGTCCATATCAACCTTCTTCCTTTTTTCTGACTTGACCTCCAGGGAGGTCGAGTGCACCGTCTTCGTCACTGCCTTAGCTTCAGCGACATGGGCCTTCCTGTCGGCGACTTCTGACCCTCCTCCTGTCAGTCCCCCAGATATCATTCCTACTACGAGTGAGATCATATTAAGCCTCTTGACGGGGCCTTGATCGTCTCTCGGCGGGAGGTCAGGGTCGTCCTCATCATCGGAAGGGTCGTCCCCTCTTTTTGGAGGACCTTCTCTGCATGCATCGACTCGCTTCTTTCTGGGGTCGTCCCCTCGGCCCCTCTTGAAGGCGTCTCTGTCGACGTACTTTCTGAGCTTCCCTTCTTTCGGCATCTTCTCAATCTCATCTTTCAGAGCAAAGCATTTGTCTGTCACGTGACCGTGATCTTGATGAAATTCACACCACAGGTTCTTATTTCTCTTGCCAGGTGCTGCCCTTAGCTTCTCAGGCCACTTTAGGGATCGGTCACTCTTTATCTCATTGAGAATCTGTTCACAGCTGATCGTCAAAGGGGTGTAACCAGCGAACTTGTCGTCCGTGGACCTCTTCTTCCCCTCTTTGTTCTTCTTAGGGTACTTATCCCCACTAGTACCTCCCCTTTCGTCCTCATATTTTGTACCCATCGCCTCTTCGACGTTCATCACCTTTCCTGCTGTCGACAACAGCTCAACCATTGTCCTCGGAGGGTCCTCAGCAAGCTTCCATAACAGCTTCCCCTTTTGGAGTCCTCCAATCAGGGCTGTCATAGCTATGCTCTCCTCATAGTCTTCCACCTCCAGCTTCTCTTTATTGAATCTGGCTCTATAGTCCCTCAGACTCTCACTCTTCCCCTGCTTAACATAGAGCAGGTGGGTGGTCTTCTTCTGTGGCCTCACCCCAAAGCAGAAATTATGGATGAACAAGTCGGCCATCTGCTTAAAATTTTCAATGGAATTTTTTGGAAGAGACGTGTACCAGACATGCGCAGCCCCTGTCAAGGTACCAGAGAAGGTACGACACCTCATCTCATCTGAGATAGAGTATATATCTGCCGCCGACTGATACATCTCCACATGGTGGACGGGGTTGGTACTCCCGTCATACATTGGGGTGACCATAGGTGGCTTGAATTTTGATGGCGTGGGGAAGTTGACTATCTTTACCACAAAGGGTGAGCCTATGGTGTATCCCCTCTGAAGAGGGTCTCGGCTCTTCAATATATCACCAATCTTATCCTCTAGCCCCTGGATTGAGTCATTCCAGGGCCTCACAGGGTCGGCCTGGCCGATGTTATCCCCTACTGCCTCTCCGAGGTGGACGGAGGGTTCTGCTGTAGCAGGCTTGTGTCGACTGTTTACTTCCCTTTGGCCATCATCTCATCCTCGGGGTCGGCCATCTGCTGCCTCCTTCCTGGATCTCGCAACGCTTCTTGGTCTGGACAACTGTTCCCGCAGGTCATTTACTGGGCCTAGCCTCTCAAAGGCCGACCCCCTGCTCAAGCGATCAAAAGCGGAGCCTCTTAGACGATCATCAGGGTTTGGTCTCCCACACTTCCCTCTACTGTCCTGGAGGGGTCGTACAGTATTGTTGGAGACCTCATGAGGTTCCCAGCATTCTATTGGGGCTTCCTCTCCCTCCAGATCGTCATACCTGTCCTCAGGGCAAGGTTTTCCTTGCCTCCCCAGGCGTAAACGCCGGGGGTCAGCAACATCCCTACGCCGCTGAGGGGGTGGTAGGTCTTTGCGTGGTGCCTGGGGTGGTCCCCTGGCCTCATGCTGTCCTGGAGCTGCTGCCGGAGTAATCATCTCAGGTGAGACCCCTGGTGGTCTCAGTATGTTCTGGCTTAGAGCTGTGAACTTCTCCTGCATCATCCGCTGGCTTGCTTCCAGAGACTTTAGGGCTGCCGCCACATCAGCCATCTCAGATTGAGGCGGCGGATGACTGGAACTGGGTCTCCCCCCCTCATCCGGCGGGGGAAGTGGTGGCGGCGGCATCTCAGGTGCCATGTGCTTGAGCTATGAAAAGTTGGACTGAAGAAAATACTGGTGAGCTTGAGAACCTTAGCGGGTCTCTTTCAATGGTGAAACACCTCCTCTCAGGGGGAGTGTTGGTTCACCACCAGAGTGCCCAGTGAGGTCAAGCTGTACAAAGGAAGAGATGTCTTCTCATTTCCACAGACGGCGCCAGACTGATGGCGCTGAGATTCAGCACCACCGGATAAGTGATAGTGAGCTCAAGCAGTAGCAGCCATGGCAGCCATGGAGATGAATAAGTATATAAAAGGGGATGATTATAAGAGGAAATAAGACAACGATGTATAGTGGTTCAGCCAATTTGGCCTACATCCACTGTGAGTGTGTGATCCACTAAGTATGGGCACTAATGGCCTTGGATACAATGCACATCAGCTCTCTCTCTCCTGTGTGTACAAGCAAAGTTTTAGCTAGGGTTGCAATAATCTGATCCTTTTGTAGGGTTGTAGGTGACAAGTATATATAGGTCTTGGGGGGTGTAGTGTACCCCCCAAGTATGCATGGTGCATGTGAATGATGATCCAGCCAACCCCCTGTTGACACCTGTAGATGCCAAATGATGACTTAATATTCCCTCACGGGAGGGTGTGATTTTGTTATAACGGTCTGCCACGTGCCATGTGAGCCTCACGCGCACTGTTCCACGCGTCTCCCAAACCACGCGCTGTGATGATGTCACCCTTAGCCTATGAGACGAGGCCGAGGGTAAAGTTTCTTCCGGTAGGGAGTCTGGCTTGATTCTGGCCTCGTACTGTCGTACCCTCGTAGGGTCGTCCGGAGCCTGGGGAAGGGTCGACCCCTCGTAGGGTCGTCTGGAGCCTGGTGGAGGGTCGTCCCCTCGTAGGGTCGTCTAGGGCCTGGTGGAGGGTCGGCCCCTCGTAGGGTTGTCTGGGTCTGATGGAGGCCAGATGGGGCCTGGTGAAGGGTCGACCCCTCGTAGGGTCCGTCCGTTTTGGGACATAATCTTCAGCCAAGCCAAGGATATAAACGGGTATATCAATAGGGTTTTCCTATATTTGAATATTAATTCGGTGTTGAAATTTGAGGATTGAAATTATTTCGTTAAATTGATCCTAGAGGGAAATTTTTTGAAAATAGTGTAGTCCTAATTTTTCATTTGGTGATATTTTTAAATTAATTTTCTGAATAAGATTTTATTAAATTTGGAATTTTAACGAGAGTTAGATTATCGATTTAATATTATCTCAAAATATTTCAAATTAATAAATTAAGAAATTAAAATAATTGAAAATGCAGTGTAATCCCATCTCTTGACCTTCTCACATATTTCACACTCGGTTGCACATTCTTTTTCATATTTTAGTCATTTTATAGTTTTTAGCATTTGTTAGTTAATTTTTCCCTTGAATTTTTTTTTAAAAATAAAAACAAAAATAAAAAATAAAAAAATATTTTCATAAAAAAATAGGAATTGCATGTTTTCACATTAATTGTTTCACCTTGAAAGTTGGATTGATACCCATACTTACCGCAATACGAGTTATTTTTAGACAAGTTTTGTAGGTATTCAAGGGAATTTTGAGAGTGGCTTTTGCACAACAACGACATATACCCAAAAAGCTATTTATCACCTTACCCAAGTGATCTATTTATTGGTAAATACTAGGGTTGATGTGGAATGTGTGCTCCAAAAGGATATTCTTTGCGATAATATTTAATTTGTACATTTTGCCATATTTTACTGTTTGTCATCTGCCCAATTTGATACGCGACATCTAGTGTAATCCAAAGTCAAAAAGTCAACATGTCAGGCATAATGTCAAAAAGTACGATTTTGTAGATTTTTTCAAATAGTTACTTGGTAAACAAACTTTTTGAAAACTTACGAGGGGCCTTGAGGGACACTCGCCAAATTTTATAACTTAAAAAACACTTTGTGAGCAGTGCCTTCACTTCTCATCTATTTGACTAAGTGTGAACTGTGTAAGTGTGTGAGTGACCTCTCAGATGCCTCCAATTATTATTATTTATTTCCTAAGGTACTAAAGTGGTTGGGCCTTAGCTAGCCCAATAATACTTGCCTCTCAGCCTCCAAACTAAAACTCCCAAGTGATCCCAACTAGCCATCTGCTCGAGCCCTGCTTTCTTGACTAAGGCTTCTTGCTAAGCATTTCTGTGTACCAAAAATAACAAAATATTAACAAACATTGTTTAAGTAAACTTGTTTATAACGTAGGCTTCAGACTTCTCGCAGAGCACCCCTCACTATCTTTGAGCTACTCATAGAGAAACTCCTTATGACTTTGGGGTTACTCGCCAAGCACTCCCTCATTGACATAAACCCATTAACATAACTCCCCCTCGCTGACTCCGGGCTGCCTATCAGGTATTTATTTAGTATTTGGTGGTTACTCACTTGGACCCCCTTATTAGCTTGGATCCAGTTGGTTGGTACCCCCTCGTTGGCTTGCGGCTATTTGCATAACATTTTTTTAAAACTTTTTTAGGGTTGCTCAAACAGCACGGCCTCCCTAGCTTGGGCTTACTCTCTTGGTACCCCCTCGTTTTCACTTCTGTTTTGGTGCCCACTCTCTTTTCACCCATTTGTGCCCCAAATTTACTTTTTTATGTGAGGTTGGGAGGGTAGCCCTTTACATTAGCCCCATCGTGCCAAAGTGTTCGTTTGGTTGGAAAAACATTTGTACGAATTCAAAAAAATGTTTTAGCTCAAAAACGAATCATTACTTCTTGTGCATTTAATGCTTTTGTTAGAGGAGCCATACATGTGTATTTTTTAGCGTCTAGAGGAATCACGTGTCTCATTGGGAACTCCTCTTTTATGATTTGGGTAATGATTACCCACACTTTTGAGACGTCAAGCGTGCGTGTATTACACACTATAAATACCTTTTCCTAAGGGTTTTAGAACTTTACTTCATCATTTGCCTCATATTTTACGGAAAGATAGAGAGAAAGAGAGCTTCTTCCCTTCCAAAGAAAACCCTTTTCCTCCACTTTCATTTCTTCTTTAAAACCTTAGTGCTTCTATGGATTCTTTTTCTCCAAGCTTTATTTTTTCCTCTTTTACCTTCATGAGTGAAGTTTTGGTGGGATCCTTACCCATCCAGGTCATTATCACTACCAGTGCCACCACAGTCAGTTCTTCACTGGCCATACCCACTGTTGCCTCCACCATCTCTAGTGGAACTGCCCCTTCTATGATTGCATTTTCTACCTTGCCTAGGCTAAAAAGGCAATTTATGGAGAACAGGTTATAGAGAGACTTTTCGACTTATCGCCTCTCTCCATTCTTTGGTAAGGACGGTGACTTTTTGCCCTTGCTCGAGCGGTTTGAGGCCGAGTTCATGGATAAGATCAATGAGCGATAGCTTATGGGCTTTGTTGAATCTGGAAATATCCCCGTGGTCCCCGCTAATATTATTTTGAGGGTTTGATGGGCTAACGGTGACTTCCTCTTTTCAAATGTAAACATTGATTTTAAGGGGGGGGGGTGGGGGGGGGGGCAGACTAGTGGGCCCTATGGGTGGATTAAATCATTAATGTCCCAACCTATAGTGTTATCATTGATGAGCTAGGTCTAAATCTAGCAATCACTAGCCTTAAGACTGTCACAATCTCCAAGAATATCGGTGCATACAATGTTTTACTCTCTCGTTATAGTGTGGACTCCCATAATCTCATCACCAATTGAGGGAGAATTTTCTATCACCTTGGAGGATATCTGCGAGCTGATTGGTTTATCTTTTTTGGGAAACCATGTATTTATTTATTGTTATGAAGACTCCCTCGAGAAGGATATGTGTGAGTAGATTCACAATGTTTTAACTGATTGTTCTCGCTATGTTTTTATCACCCAAAATTGGGCGAGCAAGCATTCATTTACAAAATGTAAATGTTATTGATTTAAGTATTTTAAGGCACTACTCAGGAAAAGGTCCCCTAACTAGGTCTCCCCGGAGTCAAGATGGTCCAAAACTTAATTCTAGAACCCACTTGGTCACCTTCTTTGTTGCTTTCTTGAGTAGGTTCTCGTTTTAAGGGAGGCCAAATGACTCCTCTCGTGAGTTTCTCTTTCGCCTGGCTGTTCGACTTGCTCGTGGGAGAAATGTCCCCATCGGTGCTCTCATCTTAGGATCCATTTACACTTGGCTGGATTGTACCCACATTGACATGGAGCATTTGCATGGTCGCTTTGATGTGGTAAATTTGTTAACTCTTTCCTACTGATGGATTTCCTTTTCCAGCAATGCTCCAATTAGCCCTTAAGCCCCACTTGCTTCATAGTGAGTCCGCTCGTATTGCTAGGTGGCATAAGAAAACCCCTAAGTATTAACTTAGCTTCTTTTGTATGATATAAATGAATTTTACTTACGCCCTTACTTAAACGAGGATGTGGTATTTTTTGGTATTTTCACTCTGCTTCCCCATGGACCTTCTTCTCACGAGCCAACGCTGAGCTTGTGGGTGGTTGCCCTCATAACTCTGTTTTGTCTTTTATCCTCCCATGTATCTTACCTTCCTTAACTGAGCTTGGACAAGGAGTTGAATTTTATCACTCCAAGAGGGTTAAAAGACAATTTGGGTATGACTAAGGCACATATACTGCAGAGTTTCCCATCGGCCTCTCTCCATCAGACTTATACTCAGAACCCTTTTCTGACTTTACGCCCGAGGGGGGTGGTGCAAAGAACTACTAACTTTGGGAATTTCCTAGTAACCCGTTTGTGATTATCTTCCTTTTTTCAGTTGCTCATGGTTTCTTATGGCAGCGATAAATTTTGTTAATAAATAACTGCATTCCAGATGTCCCTTATGAATCTTTAACATGGCGCATTCTCTCTCATGATAAATATTGGAACAAGCAGACTAAGAAGGAGGTTTGGCATCACATCCAAGTGGAGAGAGATCCACTCGATCAGGTAGTTCCCATTCTTATGACTCATCCTCACGTGGAGAGTATATACTCGAAGCACCCAAAAGACAAACCTCAGTAGTTAAAGGGAAAGGAAAGGGTAAAGCCAAGTCAAAATTCCCCTAAAAGAGGAGCTAACCTAATGCCAACATCTCTAATTTTCCCCCTACTCAAATTGGGGGGGGCGGGGGGGGGGGGGGGGGGGGGATTGTTTCCCTTCCCTCTCCTATTAAAAATCGAGTGTCCAGGCAAAATAAGAAGGCGTCTAACCCCTCTAATATGGAAGAACAAAGTTCATAAACTGATATTTTTGGGATTGAAGAAACATTCTAAACATTCACGAGAAGGGTTATGAGGCCCTCAAAGCCACTCTTTCTCAGCCCCCTGCTCCACTATTTTCTCCCTTAATCGAAGGTACTATAGTTACTCTTCTTTTACATAGTAAAAATATAAGTAATGGAATTATGAGTGCTTGATCCTCACCCTATTCATCTGCAGAGGAACTTGTAAATAATGGAACCACTCCTTATGGTTGCCATAATTCTTCTTCAAATGACACTGGCTTACTTGATCTTAACAAAGATCACTCGTTCGACGCTTCTCCTTTTTCAATTATTAGGGGATTTTATGGATTTGGAGCCGTCCATCAGTGATCATGATAATACCATGATTTTCTCACAATCCTCCACTAGCCCTACCACTGGGCCTTTGCGTTATGGGCAAGCTCGCTGTGATGGAGGGATATTATAGTATAAGTGTCTAGTTTATCGCTTACTATTTCTCTTTGTCATATATCCATGTTATACTTTTTATAGTATTACTAACTTGTCTCATTCGTTGAGTAGACTTCTTCTACTGGTATAAAGTGGTTTTGCCCAAAAAAGAGTGTCTCCATCATCCTCTTTTCCCCATTGTTCCTCGAGCTCCCTTCCAGCGTGAGAGGAATTTTATGTCGGTGTCTTGATTGAGCTTCTCCCGAGAGGTTTGGAAATGGAACTATTAAGTGCACTTGATTCATTTTTGTTCAATTTTTTTTACCTTCCATACTTATGAATTTCTTTTTCTGGAAGCTTTGCACCATTTTTCCTACCACTGTGAAGAGTTATTCGCTGACTGCTCGCTTTGTTCAAGTATTTAACACTTTATAATGAGATTTTATCAAGTCATTATTTGTGTTCCCAATTGACTTATATATTACTTTTTTTATAAGTGTTTGTGGCTCAACCCACACCAATTTCCATGGCACTCACTCCTTCTACAGTGAGAAGTTCTTCGGCTTAACTCCCAGTCCACACTGTGTCCACTTCTGAAGAGGTACTCCTTGAATATGTTTTTTCTTTTTTTTATAATACTTGTGCTGTAAATATAATATGCCACCTACTTATTACAAGTTCCCCTCTCGAGTGGTCCCTTTACCACTTGGGGTGTAACTTTAACAACAGGCCCCATGTCTAGACTCTTTCCTCTTATCCCATTTTTCACGTCGCTATGAGTGGTCCGATTGTTCACATTACATGTTCAGCATAAGTAGCTAATTTACACAATTCTGTTATTATTTGATAGTTTTTTTACTAATAGCTTCTTCACTAATAGGTTAGCACGATCATCTCTCCATCTCCTGTTGTGTATTTGAGTGCTTTTCCTTCTTATGAGGTCCAGGTACTTGAGGTGGTGTATCTTTACACTTGATTTCAAGAACGTATAAATGTTTTATGCATTTGAACTGCTACTCATTCTATCTTCTTTTAAATTTAGGCGACACTGCTAGCACTTTCTTCCCCTTTGCATCCCTGGCCACTACTTCTGCGAGCATGCCTATGAGTGTTCAAGTATTATTTTGTTATACTTAGCCTTCCATACCTTGCTGTCACTGTGCAAGTGTTCTTATGCTATTTTATTTTATCTTATTTTCAGATTATCACTATAGGTGTTCCTTCAATTACGGAGCCCTCTATAAGTGCCTCTATGAGCATTTATGAGGTATCACTCTATCATACCTAATTCCTCTTTGACTTGGTTTTACCGTGCAAGTTTCTTGACAACATTTTACTATTTCTTTATTTTCAAGGTAGTGAGCTAGTGTTCCTTTTCCCGTGGAACGTATTGTGAGCATTGTTGCTGGTGCACCCTAGGAATTATTCTGGTATACCTGGCACTTTTATAACTTGCTCTATCTGTGAAAGTGCTCAAATAACACTTACCTGTTTCCTTATTTTCAAGTCAGTGCTATGAGCATTCCCATGTTTGTGGAAATTTCTATGAGCATGAAGGAAAGTGCTCCTCCGGTATTATTATGTTAAACTTGACATCTCTCTTAACTTTTTTTTACTGCGCAAGTGCTCAAATGACATTTATCTGTATCTTTATTTTCAAGCTAGCGTCACGAGAGTTCTTCTAGCTGCAGAATTTTCTTTGAGTGTCACCACCAACACTCCTCATGTATTATACATTCATACCCGAATTTTCATAAGTTACTATTACTAGGTAGGTTCTAGAGTGACCACTTCCACTTTATTTATTTTCAGGTTCACGAGAGTTCTTCTGGCTGCAGAATTTTCTGTGAGTGTCACCACCAACAGTCCTCATGTATTATACTGTCATACCTGTTTTTTCATAAGTTACTTTTAGTACGTAGGTTCTAGAGTGACCACTTCCACTTTATTTATTTTCAGGTTGATTTCACGAGCTCTCCCATATCCGTGGAGCCTGTGGCTACCCAGAGGGAGGAAAGCCATCTTTCTGGTAGCATGCTGAGTCTCCTTGGCTTGAGAGTAAGTATATTTTTGTAAGAGTATAATTTGCTCATAACTTAAGATAAGTATAGTTTTTGGCATAACCCGCTACCGTTTAATTCGAGCCGTCACGAAGAATCGAATTTCCATCGTCTCCAAATTTAAGAAGATCTTCACAATACAAAAGTATAAAGCAATTTAGTATTTTGAATTTTTTAAGTTTATATTTGAGACTTTTTTTTAATTTAAAATTGAGGCATTTTCACTGGATTTAAAAGATTTCAAAATATGCGCATCTCATTCAAACGAGATGGAAATATTGTTCATACGAGTTTGAAATATCGTTCAAATGAGTATTCATTCTCATTTAAAGTGTCGTTTGAAGTTTACTTCAATCGAACATCTAACAAGGGCGTACTATTTTGCGTCATTCGAAGCTCATTTGAAGCTTATTCAAACGAGATAGTTCTTTCGTTCTAACGACCTTGTTATTATTCTAATAAGATAGTTGTCTCGTTCTAACGAGCCTATGATAATAATGCTGAGAAAGATTCTAAGCTCACTAGGGTAACAATGCTGAGAAAGATTCTAAGCTGCAGAACCTCACCACACAATTTGAAATGATAATAATGCTTGAATCTAAATCTTTCGACGATTTTTATACACGACTTTTGACATAGTTAACTCGAGTTTCAATTTAGGTGAGAACATACCCGAGACGCGTGTAGTTAAGTACATCTCGAGATCGCTTCCCACCCGCTTTATTCCTAAGGTTACGGTTCTTAATTTTCTAGGTATCTTAGATACTCTTATGTTAGAAGAACTCTCGGGTGATTTTCAAACGTACGAGATAAATACATTCCCTAAAATATTTAATCCTAAGGATAAAGGGGTAGAACTTAAAGTCCAATCTTGGAAGAGATAGGAAGTGTATAAAAAGAGAGAGGAAGAGTCATCCGATTCGTAGTTTGATTATGATTTAGATGATTTGGCGCTTTTTGCTAAAAAAATCAAGAAACTTCTTAAGCTTAAAAAGCAAAATTATTTCCAAAGATAAGAAGAGTTTTGAGAAAGATAAAAAATTTAAAATGGGCAAGAAAAATTTTGAAAAAGAAAAGAAAGATTTCCCAAAGAAAGATGAGGAGAGATGTTCTGAGTGTGAGGAAAAAGAACATAGAGCCCAAAACGTCAAGGGAAAGGAAAAATTGCCTTAAACGTCACGCTTAGTGATAGCGAGGTCGAGTTGGTGAGTTCAGGAGAAGATTCATCGCATGGATGTAAACTCATCGTATTCATGGACAGTCATGTTAGTAAATCTTGTGCACTTCACAATGATGAGGAAGCTACTTAACATGAACACCTTGATAGCGAGTCTAGTCCTTCCGAGGAGAGTGAGGGAGAGAATGCTTTGGGTGAGAGCGAAAGTGATCTTTCGCGTTCCTACGCCAAACTTTACATCGAGTCCTTTAAAATGAAGAAACTAAATAAAGGTTTAGAAATAAGAGTTTTAGTTCTAGAGAAATAGTTGCGTGAGGCTAGAGAGAGTGAATCATTGGTGAGAGAAGCTTTGGTAAAGAGTGTTTGAGTAGTTGAGAGAGAGAACATGAACTTGACCAACGAGGTGGCTAGTCTTAGGAGAGATATCCAAACATTCATATAGGCTCATGATAAACTTGAAGATCTTTTATTCCAACTTGAGAAAGAACTGGAACGTGCCTAGGAGGTCAAGATAACTATAGAGGATACATCAAAGAAGGTTGGTAAGATGCTCCTCAACCTCGCTTTAGGAAACATCGAGAGGCAAATAATAGACTATGATAGTCCATCCACTTCCCATATAGCACCCGAGCCGATTCTCGAGTTTATGACGAACCCTTATGGCCCTCGATCGAATCAACCTAGGAGTCTTAACCCACCTAGAATATCAAACCAAGGTAGACCCAAACCTGTCTATGTTTGTACCAATTGCAAAAGGAGAGGTCACCTGAGAAAGTTTTGCTATAAATTAGGTAGAATTAGTCGTACACACCCGCCCTTACACCACTTTAGTGATATTTCTAGTCTTACGGAGAAAGTTAAATTTCTAGTTGCGAATTCACATAGTTTAATGGAATAATTCCAACAGATGTCTTTGCCGTTTGAGAACACTTTCAACATTCTGACTAGAGTCAACAACGACAAGGGAAAACAAAAGGTTACCTCCACTTAGGCACCTAAGCGAGATGAGAAAGCCCTTGTTGTTTATGTTGCTCTCAAGGCTCAAACCACTTCCCATTGGTATTTTGATAGTGGGTGTTCTAAGTACATGAAAGGTGACGTCTCATTTTTTACCCACCTTTAGGATCGCAAGGAAGGTAAAGTCACCTTTAGTGATGGGAGTAGATCTAGAAGTTTATGACGTGGCAGTGTTGAGATATTCAAATTTCATAAGCTAGATGATGTGTTATACGTGAAGGGGTTGAAAGCGAACTTGACAAGCATAAGCCAACTGTGCAACGTAAATTTTGTGATAAAGTTTGATCGGTCCAAATTCAATGTTTATGATCAATCCCACTATAAGGTGTGAGGATGAAAGATAATAATTATGGGATTGTGACCAAGTTCTCTTTTGTGTGCAATAGTGACACGATATCCACTATGGACCTTTGGCATCAATGGCTATGTCACGTGAACTTAAGAGATATTGAGAGATTAGTGAAAAAGAACCGAGTTTATGGCTTAACATCACTTAGGAAACCAACTTCCTCGGTTTGTGTACCTTACCAACAAGGTAAATAAATTTGAAGTCCTTATCCAAAGTTGAATACCATTACCACCACCCATGTTTTGAAGTTGATTCACATGGTCTTATGTGTCCTACTCGCTCGAAGAGCTTAGGTGGTAAGAGATACATTCTCGTGATGGTCGATGACTTATCTAGATACTCGATTATAGGATTCCTTCGAGAGAAGTCTGATGCGGTTGAGGTCCTTAGAACCAAGTGTCATGTCTTACAAAACTAACATAGTGTCACTTTTAATCGGACGCGTAGTGACAATGTCACTGAATTAAAAAAGAAAAAATGAATAGCTATTGCGATGAAGTGTGCATAAAACATGAGCTTTCAACTATTCATACTCCTTATTAAAATGGGATTGTTGACAGGAAGAACCAAACGATACAAGAGATGGCTAAATCCATGCTACTTGGGTGAAACGTGCCTATACATTTTTACGGTGAATAGGGTATATCTTCGTCTGCACACACTTCATATGCCTTATGAGCTGTGGACAGGGAAGAAGCCCAACCTATTATATTTTCAAGTCTTTGGGAGTACATGTTATATTTTGTGAGATAGAGAGCCCTTTAGAAAGTTCGACTCCCGAAGCGACAAGGGGATATTCATTGACGAGTATGACTTATCGAGTTCATAATCTATCTAGCTCTAAGGTTATAGAGTCAATAAACGTCATTATTAGGGATGAAAAACCATCGAATTTTTTGTTGCTTAGCCCATTGTGTGAGGATAATGCATCGCCTAGTGATGATCCCATCCTTCCTTATGCTACTACGGTGGACCCCGTTCATGTTATAGAGGAGACACTGCTTAGGTTCTAAATAGTCATGACCCTTTCTCTGTACTTGGTGATCCTACACTAGGTATCAAGACTCATGCTCAATTAAAAATGTTGTTAGTTTTTTATACTACACATTCCTAAATGAGCCCAAGAATGTGAAAAAAGCACTCAAGGATGAGCATTGGATATCGACCATACAAGAAGAGTTTCTTCAGTTTAGAAAGAACGATGTTTGGGAGTTAGTCCTCCGACCTAGCGATACTAACGTGATAGGTACCAAGTGGATTTTTAAGAAGCAGTTGGATAAAAATGGTACCATAGTTTGCAATAAGGTTAGGTTAGTCACTTAAGGCTACACACAAATTGAGGGCGTAGACTTTGAGGAGACATTCACTCCTGTTCCTGGTCTTGATTCCATCTGATTACTACTCACCATAGCATGTCATATGATCTTCAAGTTATAACAGATGGATGTCAAAAGTGACTTTTTGAATGGCATTCTACAAGAGGAGGATTACGTGGAACAATTGAAGGTGTTTAAAGACCCTAAGCACCGAAGACATGTCTACTATCTTAGGAAATACATATATGGTTTGAAACAATCATTATGTGCTTGGTATGAGAGGCTTACTTCCTATCTCTTAGCTCGCAGCTTCAATAGGGGGGGGGGGTAGATAAGGCGTTATTTGTGAGGAGAGAGTGATGCTATTTTTTTTGTTCAAGTCTATGTGGACGACATAGTCTTTGGATCCACGTGCTCCCGCCATGCTCATAGTTCCGAGGAAGAGATAAAGAGTGAGTTTGAGAAGATCATGGTAGGTGAGTTTACATATTCATATCTCAATCCAAATATGCAAGAGACCTTGTGAAGAATTCTGTATAGACTCTGCTACGAATGCTAGCACCCCTATGAGTTCATTGACAAAGCTTAGCAAAGACACTTTTGACAATGATGTAGAGTAGACCTTATATCGTAGCATAATAGGAAGTCTTCTTTACCTTATCGCTAGTCAACTCAATATTGCCTTTAGTATTGGAGTCTGTGCGTGATACCAGGCGTCCCAAAAAGAGTCACACTTGCACGCTTTTAAACATATTATCAAATACATGAGTGGGACTCTATTATATGGTATTTCGTATTCCTTTGATACCAATGACCACTTGTCAGCCTATTCGGATTCCGATTGGGCCGAGGATGTCGATGGGTGTAGGAGCACTTCAGGTGGGTGTTTTTACTTTGGGAGTGATTTTGTCTCGTGGATGAGTAAGAAGAAAAATTCCATATATTTTTCCACGATGGAGGCTGAGTATATAGTCGCAGGGAGTTATTGCACGCAACTCTTGTGGACGAAGAAAATGTTGGAGGATTATGGTACTTCACATGACACGATGACTATTTTCTATGATAATATGAGTGTTATTCACATTTTACGTAATCCAGTCCAGCATTAGAGCATAAAGCACATGAGGATACACGAGCACTTTATTCGAGGCCTAGTTAAGGAGAAGGTCTTGTCCTTAAGCTTTGTGAGCACCAATCGTTAGTTAATCGATATTTTCATGAAACCTTTAGATGCACTTCGATTCGAGGATTTTAGGAAGTCTTTAGGTATTTACACTGTTGACTGAGATTGGATATGCTATCTAGTATAGGATGATTTTAATGCTTATTCATATTTATCCCTATTGATGGATTGTACTACCATTGTATCATCATTGTATTTATCTTTTTTCACGTTGATATATTTTTTTAAAAATCCAAAAAGATTTTGTTTTCAAGAAAATTTTTGGAAAAATAGAAAAGGATTTTAGTTTCTTTTTAAGAAGAAAGTTAAAAAGACAAAAATATTTTATTTTTGATAGTTTTTTTGAAAAATTCAAAGAGTTTTGAATTTCTTTAACACCATATGTGGATGAACATTAAAGATGTTCGAATAGCCCATTCATTCCATTGCCACGTGACTATTTTGTTGTGTTTTGAGACATGAAAACATTTTAGTGTTGTGCTTTATAATGTGTGGAGTCATTATGATGTGATATGATGATTACTTGATACATGTTTGACTCCTTGTCACCTTTAATGCACACGAACTTTGACTTATTTGAGTATTGAACTTATCGTTCATGTGTCGATTGTAGTGGTTTCATCTCAATCCTACCTTTAAAATGAACCAAATGTGAAAAACGAGATAATAAAAGTAGTGCCCGTAAGAACCCTTATCCGGATTGAAAAAATAGAAAATCATTTATCATGTAAATTTTGGTATAATTTAAGCAATGGAATCGGGCAGCAAAAGACAGGTTGACTTTGCGTAAATAACCACCATTTGCAAAAAGAAAAGAGCCTAAAAATTAAAGGCATATAAAAACAAAAAGATAATGTCAGACCAATTTCAAAGAACATTGATGCGTCTCTACATATGAGCATTTCTTCAAAAATATTTGAGAGAAAAAATTTAATATGTGAGATTTGACGGAGTTAAGTCGAAGATCAATAGGTTTGCACGTCCTGAAAAAGTCTCGTAAAACATTACATAGTTTTGGGCATTATTGGCATAAAACCCACTTGTGATATGATTAGTTGAATAGGTTAAGTCGATTTCACTTGACTTCACCATTTTTACACGTAAGGTAGACTTTAAGCTCTTGCATTAGTGCTGCCTTATTCCTTCATGCACATATGCTATGCTTGTATAGGTTGATCAAGCTATAGAATGTGTTCACACCCGTACGCTCCATTTTCATGATTCGGTTAATTTTGTGTTTCTCCATGGTGTATTGTATTTGTAAATTTAAAAAAAAAATTAAAAAATTTCAAAAACAGTTTGTGGAGCCTTTGAGATTATCATTTAATGATTCTTCATTCATATTTTTTGTGATGATATATTTTTATTATCGATTATGTTCCCTATATTTCGTGATTAGTTTATACTCCTTGTATATTTCGAACAAAATAAAAGGGGGAGAATAATGTACGGGGGAGTTTGATTTATGGGTGAGATTATATCTTTATGTATTGATTTGATATATGTCAAACTTGATGCATCCTAGGGTATTTGCTTTGTTTCATGTGTCTAGGTACTTTTGGAAGAGCATATTTGGATTACACTCAAAGAAGATAAAGTCCCCAAGATAAGATAAAGAAGAAGTGAAGATTTAAAGACTCTATTTTGAAGATAACTCTATTTTGTACCTATCCATTATAGGGTTTGGTAGGGTATTAGAATATTGTATTTTTTTAGGGGATTATTTTGTAATATGGATTTCTATTTTGTGATTGTATCGAAATACCCAAAAGGGGGGAGATTTGTAAGAGCATAATTTTCTTATAGCTTAGGCTAAGTATAGTTTTTAGTATATCCCCCTACCTTTTGATTCGAGTCATCATGAAGAACCGAACTTCCATTATCTCCAAATTCAAGAAGATCTTCACAATACAGAGGTATAAAATAATTTAGGATTTTGAACTTCTTTACGTTTATATTTGGGAGTTATTTTATTTAAAATCAAGGCATTTTTTCTAGATTTAAAATTTTTCAAAATATGTGCATCTTATTCAAACAAATATGCATTCTCGTTGAAAGCATCATTTGAAGTTTACTTCGATCGAACATCTAACTAGGGTGTACTGTTTTGCTTCATTGGAAGCTCTTTGGGAGCTTGTTCAAACGAGAAAGATAATTCGTTATAATAACCTTGCTGTTATTCTAACGAGGCGCTTGTTTTGTTCTAGTAAGCCTATGATTTCGTTCGAACGAATTTCGCCACTTCGAATTTTGTGCCGACTTATAAATACCTATTTTGTACATAATTTTAGAGAGACGTTTGCGAAAACGATTTCTGAAAACCTGCTGTAAAAGTTCCCACTTTATTTAGGTCAAAAACATCTTTTGATTCATAATCTTCACTCCCAACTATATATGTGAATCTATTTAAAACCCTAGATAGTTTTATATCTGAGTAATTCTTGTGGAGAGATTCTCTACACTGCTAACCACTGTGGTTCTCGAAGGGATCACTGCAGAAGGAAAACAAGGCTGATCGGTGGATACCGGGGGTGGACCACCACTTGTGGATAACTCTGGATTGAGCCGTATTCTGTAGAGATTTTTTAAGTTACATATCTTAAAAACTTTATAGTGATGATTAAAAAGGATTACCTGCAAATTTTTTTTCCTTATATTGCCTTGTCGTGTTTGCATGCTTTATCACTTGGATGCTTGTTTAGGGTAATAAGATAGAATTTGGACTTATGTGATGGACACTTAACTAAAGAAATTATCCATTAATATTGCAAGCGCACTCTCACTTTTTTTTTATCTCTTTTTTAGTTTATTGCTCTTGGCACCATTTTTTAAATTATACTTTTTACTCACTTTCTTCTCTCCCCCCCTGTTATTTGTTTTTAGGAGGAGACAAATGAGACAGGGGTTGTCGAGGAGGCAGAGGCATTGTATGATGATTCTAAGGCCGCATCCTCTGAGGATGATCAATCTAGCGAGGACTCCTCTGGGGCTACTTCCCTAGACACTGGATTTAATGTTATAGATATGGATGCTCCTAACACCTACATAAGGTATACGTGGTTTGAATGCTATCATAATAGGTTTACATTATTGGACCACGTCATTCTGTACTTAATTTTGAGCACTGCTCCAAGACCTTCATAGTCAAGAGTGTTTGCAATGTTAACAGTTTGACCATCATTGAGGAACTTTCCAGTCATGTTCGTGAGTTTATCTCCACTCCTCCAGTTAAAGTTACCACTGAGAGTATTAATCTCTTTTTGGCTACTATCAAGGACTTGGAGAACTTCTATCACTTCAAGCTTGACTGGCTCGATACTTTCAATCGCCACCTAGTCTATCCAAATGTCAGGAAACTTATAAAAGACAAATTTTCCAAGAAGTCCAAGGCCGAGCGATGCCGTTCAACAACTGATGGCATCCGTGAGAAAATAAACTCCTTGGAGGTCAAGTTGGCTAAGATTTTAGTTAATGAATCAGAGGAGGATGCCTGGGTGTCTAGGCTCAAAGGAGATCTAGTCCGAGAGGATGGTCCCTCATTTGAGGGTTTCTATTCAAAGGAGTATCTTTTGTTTCTTTTCTCCAATTGACGTTTGTAAACTATATCATACCTTTTAATGACAAGGTCTGCTCTATTTTGAGCAAGTACTTTATATGAATGATAAATAGTTATCCCATTTTTATTGCTATCTGCTTTCCTTCCATGCTTGGATTTTTTAGTTATGGCCTAATATATTCATATGATATAAACTATCCCTCATTCTGGTATGTGTCTACTCATGGACTAATATTCCTCCCCTTTTTTGTGGGAGTGCCTGCTCACAACCTGGCGAGTAATGTATGCAAATTTTCTGTAGTCTCTGGAATGCTTGCCTTATATTTCCTTTATTTTCATAAAATTGGACTTGAGGTCAACCCATTTATTTTTAACATGTAAAATATTTTGGGAGTTTAAACCTTAAAACTTTTTCTTGTAAGCAAAGGTTTTATCCACATCATACTTTGTCATTAGGGTGTATATATCCCCCTAATTATGATGGGAAACGATTCTCAAATTGCCTCCTTTTCCCTCTTATATTGCGAGAAACTTGAGCTTCTCTAAAACTTACTTAGTTAAAGTAAATTTATAAGAGGAAAGGAGTTAAAATAATGATGCACCCGCTTGCATATTTTGGCGGGTGGATGTATAATGAACTAGTTGGTTATGTAAAATCTCAAACATTTTCAATATTACCAAAAAAAAACTTATGAAAATAAAACTATTCATGACCGAACAATTTCTATTGCATTCACCACTCAAAAAGGCAATATAATTTATGTTGAGTGTTCTATTATAGTAGGGTGTTTCCAATGTTTTCCACACACACACACACACACACACACACACACAGATATATATATATATATATATATATATATATATATATATATATATATATATATATATATATATATTTTACCCGAGGGACTTCCCTCTCTACAATAAGCTTTTGATGAACAAAAAAGAAAAAGAGTTGGGGTACATTAAACATTGTATTTCTTGAGCCATTCGTAATTGATTGACTGAATACACTCACTTTCTGGCTCTGAAATTTGATAATATCCTGACGTCCCCACTCCTCGCACTACGAATGGGACTTCCTAATTAGGTTTAAATTTTGATGCTGACATGCTTCTGAGATGATGAGTGGATGCTCGCAAAACTAAGTTTCCCACCTGAAATTATCTAGTCCTAATTAAATTTTCATAATATCTAGATAGTTTCTAGGTGTAGACCTTATAGTTTTCCTATGCTTTGTCACGGTGCTCATCCAAACCTTTCAATTGCACATGTCTTGGGTCTGACACAAGTTTATGGCTTAGATGCACCCGTACTGAGGGTACTGCCAACTCTACTGGCAAGACAAGTTATGTCCCATAGACCAGAGAGAAAGGGATAAAACCTATTGTCTTTCTCTTTGAAGTCCTGTAATCCCATAAAACCAATGGGAGCTTATCATCCCATGCCCCCGACAAATCTTACAACATATTTTTTAAAATGTTGATTAACGTCTTATTAGTAGCCTTTGCTTGATCATTCCTTTTAGGATAAGAGATGGTCAAACTATTATGAATGATCTTATATTTAACTATTAGGATACCCATTTCCTTACACACAAACTGCTTCTCGTTGTCTGTGAAAATGACATTTGGAATACTAAACCTATAAATTATATACTCGCAAATAAATTGTGTCACAACTTGAGTAGTAACCCTTCTCTAGGGAATCACTTCTGCCCACTTGGTATATAACTCCGTGGCTACGATGATGAAATCTTTTTCATGAGAGGTTGGGATGATTTTTCCAACCAAGTTAAATGCCCAAGTGTGGAAGGAGTAGGGAATAGTTAGACTTTGTAGGCTTACCAAGGGCGTATGAACTATATTGCCATGTATTTGGGATGCCCTACATTTTTTTATAAAAGTATAGAGTGAGCCTCTATAATTGGATAATAATACCCTAGGATCATCAACGGATCATATAGATTAGTGTCACCCATGTGTGAAGGTACGTGGGCTTCTTTTAGCACCTTTGCCGTATCTTCTCCTGCCACTTACTATAGTTTCCTCTCAATATATCATCTTTTATAGAGTTCCCCCTCCACTAAGTAGAAGCGGGACACTCTTTTCTTCAAATATATTTCACCATCCCTTTCAATTGTTAACTCTCCATTCTTAAGATATACAATGTAAGGTTTCCTCTAAGCTTCAAAGCTTTTCACAAAATTTTCTTCAACTGGTTGGTCAAACAACGTTTGGCACTTAAGATAATTATCTTGCACACGAGATACCCCTGCACTCATAGTAGGCCAATAGTAGCATCTTCATTGTAATCGTCTGCAAAATGGGATATCAGTATCCCTGCAGTACCTTTCATGCATTACTACTAACTTTTCTTTAGGCTTTTCTTTCCCTACACACCTTGCCAAAAATCAACCCAGAATTTTGAAGTAAAGTGTGCCCTGCAGTAGGTGGTAATTAACCAGCTCTAATAACTTCCTTTTCTCTTATCTCTTCTCTAACTGCTTCATGATTCGACACCTCCAATCTTAAGACTCTTCACTTAGGAATAGATATCTCACTGTTATTGGCAACGTTCTCCGCCGAACAGTAATAATGGCTTCCAACTCTTCCATTTCCAATTTTTGTGCGATTGTTGCCAGGGAATTTGGATGTTTGTTCATTGCCCTAGGGCGCCTCTCTATTTTTACATCTAAAAACTGTCTCAGTCTCCTCTAGATGATTTCTCTATATGGGGTAAGGTTAATGCATTTAAGCGAGAACTCCCCATTGACTTATTTAACCGAGCAAGTTAGAGTCGCCTCAATACCCCTCCTTAGTGCCTACATATCAAGTATGAGAGCATCATACAATGCCTCATTGTTAGAGCATTTAAAATCCATCTTGTAGGGTAATGTGATCTTTTTAATGTTATTAGAGAGGATAATACCTGCTCCACTTGTTCTTTATGCGAACGAGCCATCAAACTCCATTTTTCATTCCTCTATTTCTTTGTCTAAATAAGCTTGGAAATTTTCTCTTGGTAGATTTTCACTGGGATTTTCAAAAATCTGGCTTGGAAAATTGTCTGACAGGTTAGCCACCACTTGACTCTTGATGACTTTTGGAACAAAACACTTTAGATCATACTCAGAGATTATTGGTAACCACCTAGCTTCTCTACCCACTAGGATGGTTCGCACAAATAGATACTTGCTAGTGTGACATTTGGTGATAATATATATCGTGAATACGAGCAGGTAGTGTCTCAAATTCTGTGTTATAAAGACTAAGGCTATATAATGCCTTTCCACATTCGTGTACTTGAATTCCATTCCTGAAATTTCCCGATACAGGTACTATGCTGGCCGCTCCACTCCTGCTTTTTCCTAAGTGAGCAAGGATCCTATGGATCACTACGTAGAGGTGAGATATAACCACAAAGGTGGACTTGCTTCTGGTAGGATCATTATTAAAGGGATAGTTAGTATTTCCTTCACCCTCTCGAAGTCTTTTTTTTTGCTCTCCCTCCCATACCCATTTGGACTTATCTTTCATGAGGGGTGCAAAGGGGTGGGTGACCTATGTTAGAGTTGGTATAAACCTCCTTAGATAGGAAACTTTTCCTGAGAAGCTCTTGAGCTGCCTTTAGCTTTTTGGCGGAGGCATCACGTGGCTTTCTACTTCTCCGCATAGACTTTTACTCCTTGTCTATTTACCACGAATCCCAAAAACTTTCCTGCAGTCACTCCAAAGTACATTTAGAGGGGTTCATCCTTATTTTGTACTTTCGATACCACTAAAAGACTCTTTCGAGGTCTTTGGCATGTTGGATTTCTTTCTTTGACTTCACCACTAGATCATATATGTAAAATTCCAATATATCGTGAAATAAATAATCAAATATGGCCATCGTAGTCCGCTGATAAAAGGCTCCTGCATTCTTCAACCCAAAAGGCATGAATGTGTAATGAAAATTGCCCAGAGGGGTCTGAAAAGCTATCTTGTCTGCATCTGTCGAATCCATTTGAATTTGATTGTAGCCCACATACCCATCTAAGAAACTATACATCTCTTAACTAGCGATTTCATCCACCAGACTTTCAATGCTGGGTAATGGAAATTCATCCTTTAGGCAAGCACGGTTCGAATCTATGAAGTCTACGTAGATTCGTATCTGCTTTTTATCTTTTTTTGACATACGTACGATACTTGAATAGGTCAATGATATCCTCTCTCTATTTAGAACTTAGGTCATCATAAATGAAGATTGGTCATTCATCACCATCTTTCACTCCTAGATTTATTTCCTCTTACTCTTGGAGTTATTCCAATGGCCCATCCTGCATGCATTTTGGTGCCTCCCCTAGTTCTTCAACATGCTAAACAAGGTGGGACACATCAATCTCAAAATATTTTGGTGCTGGGTTGACACTTTCATCCCAAAATATCGCTTGGACTGACCGTTAAATGACTTTATTATTGGGTAGGATAATCTTCTTGCAAGTTAGCAGATTCCTTTTTTCTTTTTTAAACGTCTTCATCCCTTTTACCTGACTATCAGAGGGAGCCATTCGAGGGCCTAACCTCTCATGCACTGACTTTCTGGACTTAACATCATCTTGGGCCGCATATGACTCTCCTTCCCGCGTGACCGGGCATCTTCTTTCTTTATCCAAATCTGTGTGGAATGATGCATCGACCAAATGGTCCCCTTCCATTGAAAATGGTGTTTATTTGGATTACATTACAATCTACGTGTTGGCCTTTGCACATTGATGGAATATTGATGGCACGATTCCATGTGTGTGCATCCATACTCGGCTTATCATAGATTGATAACTCATGATGGATATAGTAATATGAAATTTAATGTGGGATGTGAACTTTCCAAACTTAATACCCACATTGACATAGCCCAATGACTGCATCCTTGCACTATCAAAGCCATAGATCATGAGTTGTACCAACATGATATTTTTCTGTGAAGTCCCAGTTTTATACAAATAGCTAATGAGAAAAATATTTATTGATACTCCTTCATCTAAAAGCGCTCTTGGAAAACAAATTCAACTTACCAAGGCTATAACATATAGAGGTCTGTTATGGAAGAAGGGTAGTTCTTGTGCGCTTCTGAAAATACCACCTCAGATGCCTATCTCTTGATTAACATCCCGATGGGAACCATAATAGTCGAGAGAGGTATCCCCTCACTATTGGGCCTTTTTTAAAGTCTTCTTTATAATCACTGTTCGCATATCGTGCTTCATCCCAATTTTGTCGAAGAACCATTTAAACCAGGGGCTTCTTGTAATAGCCTCACACTCTGAATCTATCTCAACATCATATTTCTATGCATTACACATGTACTCATTTTCTAATGTCCTTACCTCATCCAGGGCAAGGACCACATCCACACTTCCTTCTTAGGGGCTCACCTGCTCACTCCACTCGTCTTCATGATCTTCCTTGGCTAATTCAAATAGTTATTTTTTACACGCATCATCATTACTTAACCACTCTTCAAACATGAGTGTTCCTTCCTCATCATATGATACCACTATATTCTTGTGCCATAGTGATGAGCTGGCAGTGAATTTTCATTAAGATTTATTAGCGGTATCTTCAGGATGTCATTAATTACTTTCTCCTCTATTATCCTACGCAATTAATAACAATCCTTAGTGGCATGTTTCACTCTTCGGTGTAACTCACAAAAATTTGCATATGCCTTGTTTGCTATTATAGGCATTTGGCCATTTGAGTGTGCTGGGACTGGCACCTCCTTACGCACCATATAATTATGAATGTCCTTGTTTTCATACATTTTAAAATTGAAAGCAAAAAAAAAAATAATCACCTGAATGCAGCGTCTATGTGACTGGTTTCAAGAGGCTAGCCACTTCTCGACATTCCAAGTGTCATGCAATACATTTTTTCTATCATGCGTGCTCACCTATGCCATTTTTCTCCCAAATTTGTTTATAATATTCTGGTGGGAAATATCATTTTTCACCATTATTTGGAGATCCAAAACAAGAACAATATAACATTTTTTTATTGTTCTTAATGCATTGGATATGGTTTTACCCTATTCTAGGATGCTCTGAGACCATCTCTAGAGCATTAAATCATTTTACTCCACCAAAATGCACTAAAAAGTATGTGCCATCGGGATCTATACTATTTTATTATCTCAATTAATTATCGCATTCTTGAAAAGCAATCATATTTTGAATTGAACCATTTTTAATTTTGATTGATATAATTAGTTAGGCTAATTTATCAAGCTGATGATGCAATAATTAAGCAGAAAATAAAAGCAATCACACAAGGACACCAAGATTCTTAAGTGGAAATCCTTGCTAGAAAAACAACTATTGCCCCACCCAACTCCTCACAAGTACTTAATTATGTTTACATGATTTAATTTGAGACAAACTCGTCTTATATATGACACTGATACCTGCCATAAATTCAGTCTATTGTGTTGTGATCATTGATGTCTCCACGTGGACTAGCCTTAAATTTCCCACACTAGGACTCAACTTGCACGATCCTAAGACCTCAGTATCCACTGATCTCTATGGTTAGAGATGATATCGACACACATATAAGTACATGTTAATAACCCTTTAGATTGATAGTGGTGAAAGATTTTGTTGATGGAGAGTACTTTAGGGTATTGTAAATCAAAAGTTTACTTTGAAAGCATTTAATAGTTATGGTGTGACTCTCTCAAGAAAACTATCTCAAAACCAATTAGGGTTTTATAAATTTGGGCAACGTTTTCTCCAAAAAAATGTGTCTATGTAGTTAGTTAGACTTTCCAACATAAGATAACCACTCAAACACATTTTCACATAAAATGATCTCTCAATGGAATTAGAGAAACGTCATTCGAATGAGGTCTTTCTCATGTAAAAACGCTAGGGGGATATACAGAGTGGTCAAAACAAAGCAAAAGCAAACTTTTATTTTATTTTTTCAACTTAAATTTTGAACGTAAACATAATTACGCCAAATAACACTTTGCATTAGTTTTAAACAAATGTTGTGTTAAATAGATGAATCATTTTTTTTATCCTAAAGCATGCATGTAGGTGATAGAAGGATAAAATATATCAATCCATATAACATGGCGATGTACGAGGAAAACCCACAAAGGAAATAACCTTGGACCGGCCATCCATGAAAATTCACTATATATGGAATTATAGGAATACGACAGTAGACTTACAACATAGACTTGATGCCCTCACAAACCTTGACGCTCTTCGTTTATCAAACTTTGCATAATGACACGCAGGATTCTATCCGTGAAATTACAACAACATGTACTTACATGCCTTAGTGTCCACTGATAAGGCTCAGGAACCATCTACGTATTTGAAACATGGATGCATCATTTCTTCATAACAACACCACAAATACAGAGTTCACCATGTGTAAATAACAAACACGAAATACACCATATGAAACGTACTCAAAATAAAATATGATGAGTAAAATATTGATGTCAAATGAGATCTCAAAGCATATAATGATTGAAACTTGGGTTTGGAAGCTTTTGGATATGTATATGAAAATGATTTTCACTAAAAGTCCCTTTAAAAACTAGGGTTTGAGTGATCTCAAAGAGTTTGAGTGAAGTTTGGAAGATTTTGGATATGTATATGAAAATGATTTTCACTAAAAGTCCCTTTAAAAACTAATGTCAATACCCATTTATATAAAAACACATTTTTTGAGGTGGCAGACAACTCATTTGAATGAAAATACGAGTTCATTCGAACGAGACTTTATAGCTCGTTCGAACGACTTAAAAAATATTTTTCTTTGAAAATATTTTAAAAATAATCCTCAAACTCTTTACAGACAAAAACTAACACCCAATATTAATTTACAAGGATCAAAATATATATGCATTCATACCTAACTGATCCCCGTAACATGGAAACAAAATGTGGCACAACACACGACACAATAAATGTAATCTCTGAAACTTCACCGCTACAGCTTCAAACAAACGCATCATAGGCTTGAAATGTCAATATAGTCAATTTCTAACCTATGAATAAAAGGTTAGTCCAAACATGGAATAAGATAAAATAAATATATCAAAAATTTGTCCTTACACATTGGTAGGTTTCCCATGCAGTGTTATTATCTTATTAAGGTTTTTATTTATCAATTAAACTCCTTACGAGAAGAAGTTTTGGTGTGAGGTTATCTGATTATCATAAAAGGAGCTCATGTGAAGATCCTTTTGTATAAGAGTTCTCATTTTTGAACGAGAGACATGAAAACTCAGCCCCTCATTGAATTCCGAAAAATAAACAAATTCTTTGACTTACTTTCAAAAAGGTTTTGTCGTGTCAATTTATTGATTAAAAATTAATCTTAAGGAAATTACAAAACCAATTCTTATAAAAGATCTGACAGTCCAAATGTGTCCAGTCTGGTAGTTTTTTGTCGCTCTGATTTGACTTTGTCTTAAAATGAAAAATAATTAAATTATACAATTTGAAGTTTGTTATAGAATAACATCAATACAAAAACATGAGAAGTGTAAAATGGCATCCTTGTAAATCTTCCCCTTTGGCTATTCCCATATAAAACTAAAATTGAAATTTAAAAAATTATCAAATAAAAAATCTATATAGCAATCTACTCGTCCCCTATCCCCATGATACAGACTCGATACTTTTTGCGTATTTCCAATCACGGTTATAAAGCAAGATAACATGTACTGTAATAAATAGACGAGAATTTTTAAGATGCAAAATCATGTTATACTACAATAAAATAATTTCCCTTTATTTCATACTCCCCATGAATCGAAAACTTTCCCCCTTTTGTCATGAATAGGCATGAGAAAAAACTCGATAAAAATATATCACAAATCAATCAAATCCAAACAAACAATTAATATGTAATTATAACATCATATGAGATAAGTGACATATGAAAAATGGAAATATGGACATGATAAGGTATATATCAATCAAGTGAAAATATCTATATTTGAATATGACCAAATACAAGTGATTTACAAATGTAAGATAAAATATCATACGAGCTATCTAACGGGAATAAGAGTGACCTCAAGACCTGAAAAATTTAGATAGATCTCACTTATGTAATGCACATACCTTTTGATTTAACTCATAATTTAGAACAGTAAAAAGGTAAAAAATACTAAAAAAGGGCAGTTCATAAAGGTTTAAGGCGATTAAAACCTTAAATTAAAAGCTTATGTTATGTGTTAAATAAGTCCAAAATAAAATCACGTACTAGACGTGAGTGTGCGAACTCATTGGTCTTTGACTAATATTTCCCTCAAAATTATGCGATTTAAGATTTTCATATTTATTTATTGAGAGGATGCCCTTTTTTAATTATATGTTATGTGTCTTTGATTTACATAAATTTATTTTAAGTATTTTGTGAACGGTTTTATCACCACTTTCGATTGCTTTAACTATTGTTTCTATAACCATTTTTTGTTTATTATTATTAGAACTTACATACAATAGTTCTTTCCAATAATCTCGTGGATAATGTGATGGTGAATATCTATATGTTTCATCCTAGAGTGGCGAACTGGGCTACATGAAATGTTAATTGCGCTCGTATTATCGACAAAAAAAATTGAAATTTTCTTCATATCATTCCAAGAAATAAGCGCATTCCCTAAATAAAAGCATTCACCTCAAGTGCACTTTTGATTGTTGGCATCTCTGGCCCGGTCGACGTCAAAATATGTATATAACGAGGTGTTGGTATTGAAAGAATAAATCCCATGATTTGGAGTCCCACTCACATGCTAAATATCATGTTTCACTGCCAACAAATATGAGTCTTAGGATAAACTTGAAACCTCTCACAAATACCTACACTAAAAGCAGTATCAGGATTACTGATTGTAAGATACAAGAAACTATCTATCATAGTACGATAAAATGTTTTCATCTAGACCCTTGACCTCGTTGTCTGTTTCTTAGCACAAAAATAACACATACGGGTGTGCTCACATGCCTAGAATAATCAAGCCCAAGATTCTTCACCAAGTCTCGTGTATACATGGATTGAGATAAAAAAAATCCTTTCCTTCAACTAACTAATTTTAAGACCTAGAAAAAAGGTGAGTTTTCCTACCATACTCATCTCAAACTCATTCACCATCAACTTGGAAAACACAAGTCTACAGCATTCTCGTATGGAACTAAATTTTTTTTCATCAACATAAACTTGGGCATCCAAAATATCCTGATCCTATTTCCTAACAAACGTTGTCTTATCTAGTCACCTGTCTTAAAGCCCCTCTCTCTAAGATAGGAAGTGAGCCTCTCGTACCAAGCCCGAGGGGTTGACTTTAACTCATACAAGGCCTTCTTTAACTGATAAAAGGATTCAATTTTGGTCTCAAACTCCTTTTATTCAGTTGACATATATATTTTCCTTTAAAATTCTATTAAAGAAGACACTGATTAGGCATAAATTCTTCATATTTATCCTCGTAATTTAGAGGCTTTTATCACCTCAGGCGGTGAAAATCGAGTTGATTTATCTCACATACTTGCTACTGATATCTTCTATCTAGTGCATCGAGTTTCGTGTATTTCTCTCATATTATGCAAGTATTTTATACAAGTGAAGAAACGAGAAAACTCAAAATAAAGAAAGAAAGTAAAGAAGAAAATTAAAGGGCAAAAGAGTAATTTAACATCGAAATTCAGATGCAGAATCTAAAGAGAAGTCAAAGATCATGAGTCCATGAGAGCGTAGGAAGAAATGATATCCATATTCGAGTCCCAGTTGCAAAGATATGAAGATTCAAAGTTGAGAAGAAATCAAAGAAAAAGGAAGAAGAATTCAGAAAAGCGAAATGGTTCTATCATAAGGGAACCGCTTCTACTCACTGGAAGATGTGAACTTAATTAATGGAAACAAAGGGGAATCGGTTCGACAAACTGAAAGATACGAACTGATGATCAATACTCAGAACTGGTTCGGGAAACTGGGATAAGCGAACGGATTCTCCCAGTAAAGAAGAAAAATTCCCAACCGGTTTTGCGTGGCGAATTTTGAATTTTTTATTCCTTAAAAATAGAGTTGTGCATGGTGGATTCAAGGGTTTTTCTTCAATACAAGTATAGTTTCATTATTTCTTTCAATTTCTCTCATCATTTTGGTTTATGATTTATTATTTCCTAGATATAACCCCTTTTCACATATTTGATTACACTTTTCACGTAAGAATAAGTTCATGCAACGTAGTTATCATATTTAGTTGTAGTTACACGGTGTCCGGCTAGATTTCTTAACGGTTGGGCTACATGAACCCAACCTAGGTAATATATATGGATTTAAAAGTGAATACAAAGTAATTCTTCATTCAAAGTCTTGAACTTTATCAAGATAAAAGATGTAGGTCTTTTAATTCTGTTTGCCCTAGGGAATCGGAATGTTTAAGGGTGCAACTAGCTTCTTGATGATTTCTCATCCTCGTCAAATACAATTTTTGATTTGATATTGTGCGGGGTAAAGTTCTCATATTTTGAATGCTTAGTGACTATTTGATGTCTCTTGGAATGGAAAATTAAAATTTTGAAGCTTTTATGTTCTATGTAAATACCGACGGTTCGGGGTAGTGTACCCTAACTTCAGTTTCTCTCATATATTTAAATTTTAATTCAACCCTTCTTGCATATGTTGTTTAGTTATTGCTTTAATTCAAATTGCATTAGTTGATAGGTAAAGTCAAACTTTATCACCTTTTTCTTCTTTTTTTGAGTCATTAGTAGAGTTAATTGGTCTTCCTATTCGTCATCACAAGTATTCATCTTATTCCCTGCGTTCGATACCTGATTTTATCGAATTCGTACTAGAGAGGCTTACACTTGAGTTGATAGTAGCACGCACTAGAAACACTTTTAAAGTTGCATCAAGTTTCTAGCACCGTTGCTTGAGAACTAGGTAGGCTTTTAGGTTAGGTCAATATAATTAAAAAAATTTGACTCTAATTCTTAAAAACTCAAAAAAATCATAAAATAAAAAACAAAATAAAAATCAGAAAAGTAAAAAGCACAAAATATAGCATCTTTCAAGTCCTTTCTTACAAAATTCGCAACAAACTCCTCAAGCCACTCCTACCTGCATTCCCAAGAATCCTATAGGGTACGACCCCTATAATCCACACACTCCTAATGCTCCGTAATTTTGGGTTCCACCTCTTACACCGCCCAATTCCATTACGAGTCACACTTTTAGGCGCCGAGTGAGGACACCAAGTTAATTGGAGAGAGAGCGATGGAAAATAATGCTAGTTTTGGTATGGGTAAGGGTGAGATGATGTATCGTCCCATGAGAGACCTCTTATACCCCGAGCAAACCGTCACTCCTGGGTGCATTTTACTTCGGTATAATGCAGGAAAATTTCACTTTCGCAATGGGATGATGCACATTCTTCTCACTTTTCATGGTATGAATTAGGAGAAACCTTATCTCCACATCCGTGAGTTCGAAGAGGCATGCGATACGTTTAGCAATCATGCTTACACTCAAGACATCGTTTGCCTAAAACTTTTTCCTTTCTCTTTAAAGGATAAAGCTAAGACCTGGCTATGGTCTTTATCACCGAACTCAATTGGATCATGGAGAGATATGTAAGCCAATTTTTTTTAGAAATTATTCCCCTAACATATTGTTGATGTAAAAAATTAGATCACTCTAATAATTCAATCACAGATAAATAAATGAGACAAAGAATTTTAATGTGGTTCAGCCTTATAAGAATGGCCTACGTCCACTGTAGTTTTATTGGTCAGTGTTTGGGAATTCTTGATTACAAGTTATCTTAAGAAATTCCGGTCTGGGGTTTTTTACAATGAGGATTGTACAATGTATTTATAGCCCTGAGGCTGTAATGTGAAAGGGTAATACATTAAATGATATACATACGAAAGGATAATACATTTAATGCCCTCTTTGCGTGTGCGTCTGAATGATAAGCATTTAATGAATCAGTTGAACTATTGGTTATCCAGCTATTAATGCTTTGTTCGAGATGCAGCTCGGACCGCCTGAGTTGCTCGGACCGCCTAAGCTTCCTGGTATTCAAGAGTTCCTCGGAGAGGTCTGTTCCTCGGAGCGTATGAGTTCCTCGAAGAGGTCTGTTCCTCGGAGCATATGAGTTCCTCAGAGTAACATGGTTCCTCGGAGCGTGTGATCATCTCGGAAGTGCTTGTTGTTGCCATGTAGATAGCCACGTGTCTTTATATGATTGGTCCAAGTCAGCAGATTAAATTTGGTATCAACAGAAGCCCCCAATGTTTCATAGTTCGAAATTTGAGGAGTATGGAACATTCTTTCTCGGAATATGGTAGCTTTAAATAGTCTTCCTGATTTTTAGGATCATTTCCCTTGTATTTATTTCTCCTTTCCAATTCGTATAATCATGATTTTTTGGACTTTTCTGCGTGCTTTGATTCCCGCGTCGCTTTTTGTCTTTTTAACCGTTGTTGTTCGCTTTGATTCCCGCGCCAATATTTAATGCCCTTTTAGCCGCCGGTAACGTAATCATCCTTTTTTGTAATCATTACTTCACCATTTCCCAAGGTAAGGTATTTAAACTTCACAAACACTCCCATCGTCTTCTACTTTTTCAAATTTTTATCTTCGAGTTTTTCATTGTCTTATACTCTCTTGTGCGTTCATCTCTTCTGTCGTTCGTTGTCAACAGCTTCAGTCTTTTTCTGTAAGATTTTCTTCCTTCTTCTTCATTTCTTTATTCACCATGGTTTACCTTGTTGAGTCTCTTGAGAAGTTTCGTTCTGATTTCTCCATCCCCTCTTGGGTTGTCTTGGAAAAACTTTCTGAGCCTTCTGATTATTTTAATTTGGCTGAGGGACATTGGTTCCCCAGTCTCTTTTTTACTGAATGTGGATTTTCTTTTCCACCCAATTCCTTGTGTCTGGATATCTGTCAGTATTTCGATGTTGTTCCTGCACGAATTGCCGCCAACACATGGAGAATAGTTAATGGGGTGCATAGGTTAAATCAAGTGCATAGAACTCGTATAGGAATTCCAGAAATCATGTTCTGCTATAGATGGGCAGTCAATGAAAAATTTATTATTTAAAAACTAGATTTTTAAACAGAGCCTTAGTAGTCAATCTTCCTGATGCCAATATGGATTATTTTGAACATGGGGTTGTCATAAAAAATTGGCAACACCCTCCATTGACTGGAGATGAAGTTTACCAGGGTCCCAGATGCCCTCTTTATGGCAATGGTATTGGTTATTTTTATTTTATTTTATTTTGAAATTATGCTTATTTTGTGTTTGATAAGATGTGCCACTGATAACAATGTTTGATTATTTGCGGTTGATAACAAAAGAAAGTTCCCAAAAGAAGAAAATGTCAACATAAGGCATTTGAAACTTATCTGGAGTCTGCATCAAAGTGTTGCAGACGAGCACATTAGGTTGGCTTCGTATCTTCTCCAGTACAAGAACTACACCACCTCCTTCACTGCTCGTCCTGTGATCAGTGAGGCAGAGCCAGTACCCGCCTCTGCCAGTTCATCGCCTGAATCTCATATTCCTTTGAGAGAAAGGATGATGAAGAGAAGAACTCTTGATCTGTTTGAGAAAACTGCCTCCGGTTCTGGGGAGGTAAAATGGATTAGGATTGATGTCCCAAAGGAGGGGACAAAGAAGACTGATGCAGCTCCTCCAACTGCTCCTGGTAAAGTCGCCGAGAAGCCCACAGTGGCTCCGAGAAGGTCTGCTGCTCCTGGAGAGGTGATTGTGATATCACCGACCAAGGGTTCTTCCTTGGTTGAATCTGTACCTGTTCCCCCGAGGAGGCTGAAGAAAAGCTCCTCGGTCAATTTGGTTGTCACCACTACTCAACCCCCAGCTGCTGGGACTGGAGTTCCCACTTTTGTTCCCTCGAGCTCTGCCATGACCTCGGTAAAGTCCTTGACCATTCCTGAGGTCCAAGGTACTGAAGATAACCTTACTCGGGACATGGTTACTTCTTTAGCTGCTCGTCACCTTGCTTCAGTAAGTATCTTTACTTTAATCTTTTCATATTTCCTTTGTTGGTTCAATTTCTAACTTGCTTTATTTTTCCGTTCACAGTTGACGAGCTGCTTCAACATAATCCTGAAGAAGGATGAAGCGATTAAGGCTTCTTGCTCCTCGTCCAGTGTGGAGGGAGATCTGGAAGAAGCTACCAAGTCTCTGGCAGATTCTCGCCAAAAGTATGCTGATGATAAAGCTATCTGGGAGAAAAAGCTTGCCTCCTCCGAGTAGGAAAAAGCTAGAGTTGCTGATGCCTCCAAGGAGTTAGAGAAGAAAAAGAATGCCTTGGAGAAGGTAAATAAAGAGCTTGAGGAAAAGCTCAAAGCCGCTGGAGAGCTGGAAAATAAACTCAAAGTTGCTGAGGAGAGGTTGCACCAGCTCCAGGAAGTAGGTCGGCAGAAGGAAGAGGGAGAAAATAAATTGAAGGCTGCTGAGAACCTGCTGTCCGAGAAGCTTGCCTTGGAGAAGGCCAAGAGGAAAGCTGCTGTGAAGAAGTCCTTCAGCTCTGGCTGGGACAAGGGGTGGGATAAGGGGTGTGCTGCCATGGTATCTCAAGTGGACTATGGCAGTCTAAAGTATTTTAGGGATGGATGGGTTGCTTCCCTTCAGGAAATGAAGGTCGACAATTCATCCTAGCTTTTCCAGAGACATATCCCTGGTCCCCCTCCTACTCCAGAAGAATTAGAAGAGGATGAAGCTACCTCTGAGGAGTCTTCAATGCTGATGGGAGATCACCCCCCAGCTATCCAGTCTGCTGTCGAGTAAGTCGTTTCTTCCTCCGAGCAACAGCTGGTGCTCTCTGAACAGCCCACAGTTCCCTTCGAGCAACCTACTTCCTCTTCCCAACCTCCCGAGAAGGTTTTGGGAGATAAGGAAAAGGTGTAGTGTTGTTCGGGCTTACTTTTATATTTTTCTTTCTTTGTCAAATGTAATCCATCACTTGTAATTCTGAATTTTATGATCTAATAAAACTTGAATTTTCTTGCATACTGTTGTTCATCTTCTATTCATACTCTGTTTATATTTCTTTTTGATGATTGCTCTGTCTTTCTCTGCTAGTTTCTGGCCAGGATGGAACTGCTATCTGCCCATGATACAAAGTTGCTGCAGCAATGTAATGAGTACTTCAAGGCTGGTCACACAGACCTGAGTGCTGCACAAATTGTGACATCCTCAGCCAGGATGCTTCAGAGCAGGCAGTGGAAGCATATCAATACCTGAAGTGTCTTCTTGATCGAGCGGTAGCCAATAATGTGGCTTACTATGAAATGATCGAGGATCTCCAGTGCCCCCTCGAAGACCTTCAGAATCAATACAAGGAATCAACTGCCTTGTTGCATGAGATTTACGAGAAGAAGTATAAGATGATCATTGCTGACAAGGGCTACGAGAAGCGTTTTGCTGGTTATGATGTAAGGTAGAGAAACCTGAGGGGCGAGGTCGAGGAATGCAGACAGATTGCCGAGCTTCTGGAAAAGGAAAATAACAACTTGCAGAAAGAACTATCACAATTGAAGTCTGCAGCCTCTTCTTCAACAGCCCTAATCCCAGTAACTGACGAGGGATTTTCATTCTTAGAGGTTGAGAATGCCAAATTAAGGGACGAATTGGATACCTTGAGGAGGTCGGGCCCTTCCACGTCTCCTCGGGGATGAGGAAGAGCTCCTCGGGGACGAGCAAGAGCATCTCGGGTTCTTGTCGAGGAACAGAGGACAACATCTGCCTTAGAGAACCAGGCCTTCCAACTAATGGTGAAGGACCAGGTGTTATCTGATATGTCAAAGAAAATTAGGGACCTGGAAAAATAGCTCTCCACGCAGAAGTCAGTCTTGGAGAATAAGGAGCTTTTCATCAAGAATCTCCACGAGCAGCTAGAAAGGCTAACATATAAATTCCACAAACAGCCCAGGGAATTCTGGATGGCTGGATACAACGAAGCACTATTCCACTTGGACGATCGTATCCAGAATGCCAACAATGAGGGCTACAAACAAGGCTGGATGAATGCCTTAGGTGTGTTGAAACTCGAACAAGGACACTATCTGTGGGACTACCATTATTCAGAGTTGCTCGACTTGCCTGTGCCACCGTACAATTTGGACATGGAATGGATCCCACCTCGTGCCATTCCTCGGAGTTTAATTTCCAAATACCTCGGTGACTACAATTTACATTCTTAAATTGAGGTATCTCGTCCCGAGCATCTTTTAGATCGACCTTCTGTGATGAACGTCATGATGTTGAAGGATTTGAACTTCATCAATTCTCCTCAGTCTTTAAATGATCGGCCTGCTGGTGAGGAACCTGCATCAAAAGCTTAGGGGAAAAGATCAGTAGAATAGAAATTTTTGATGTAATAGTTAGCATACATATCAATGTAACTTTCATTTTATCATCAATGTAATTTATTTCTAAATTAATGAAAAACTTTCATTTCTGTTTGCAAATCTTAATTGCTATTGTCCTGTAAATATCAACACTTTACATTTATGCATATCTGTTAAAATAACAATATTGTGATGTTCGTCGACCAATTCAGTAATAATTTGTAATAACCCGCGTAATTTTTTGGGCTATTTTAATTAATTTAGGAAAATGGAGGAAAATAAAGTTTTTGATAAAATTATTTTTATTGCTCAAACTTGTTGGTTATTATTTTTAAAGGCGAGAATTTCAAACGGTTTCGAAAACGGAGTTAAAAAGAATTTTAAAATGATTTTTAAATGTTTTTAACTCTTGGAGTTGTTTTGACTTCCAACTCTTCATTTCTTTGCCTTATTTAAAGGAGTCTTTTGGATTCCAACTCTTCATTTCTTTGCATTATAAAAAGGAGTCGTGGGCAACCCTTTTAATCTACTTTTGGCACAAATTTTGGCAGCAAATATATTTTATATTCCTCTTCTTTTTATATATATTTTGGCCCTTGAGATTTGTGAGTTCCAACCTTAGATTATAGGTGTTCTTGGGGCTATTTTGTTGGAGGTTCTTGGAGGAGATTTTGTAAATCTTTTGAGTTGATCTTGAGGATGTGATCGTCGGTTTCTCATCATGGTTTGAGGTATGGGGTTTTACACAATATGCTCCTTAAATCTCGCGAGTGTCATTCTCTTTGAATTCTTGTTAATTGAACTCATATTTGAATTGATAAATTCATTGAAATCCAAAAAATAATTGTTCAAATTATTTTGATTCATGTGGTATCATTATATTATTGTTGAGCGCGTTGTCATGAGATTTTAATATGGCACGGAGGTTGGGCACCCGCCAAAATTCCTGTTTCCCGGGTTATGGCTTAATAAAGCATATACGGATGTGGTGAGGCCTGGTGACCCGGTTAAAGTGTTGTTGAGAAATTATATTGATAAACGCTTTGAGGTTTTCTTTTGGATTTGAATATTCGTACTCGTGTTGTTACGCTTTATTCACCGCTAATATATTTGTTGAGCATCTTTCATGTCGTATTGTGTACTTCCCCATATTTTCTTTTAGTGGCAAGTTAGCGCAGATTTTGGGGCGCTATGGAGATTCATTTTAGCGAGGATTGTTTGGGAAAGATTTGTATTATTTTGATGTATAGAGCTTTGGAGATTTGTATTTTATTTTCGAGTTAGTTGTATTATTTAGAGAGATTATTATTGTATTTAATTTGGAGAAATTTGAGATTATTGGATTTATATTATTGTGGGATTCTTTTAGATGCTCTATACCTTGTGCATTGTGGATTTGGATTTATTTTATCGCATTAGCGCTCCGTTCGCTCTCCCCGGGCGGGCGGGGTGTTACATAATTAAAAAGTTCCAAGTTTCAATAATATTGCTCGATCACTTAATAATAAAGTCACGAGTATCAACCAATCAAGGTTGTTAAATTATGCTTGTCGACCAACTACGGTTAGTGAGAGTTTATCCCCGACTAACCATACTTGGTAAATTTTTGTCTTTTTCATAAAATGTGGCCGACCAACCAAGGTCGATAAATTCTCCTCATCGACCAACTACAGTTAGTGGGTTTTTATCCCCGACCAACCATACTTGGTACAGTTTGGAATATTTCGTTTCCTAGCCAAACAGGTTGGCATTTTTAGGAATATTTCTCTTCGTCGACTAACTACAGTTAGTGGGTTTTTATCCCCGACCAACTATACTTGGTACAGTTTGGAATATTTCGTTTCCTAGCCAAACAGGTTGGCATTTTTAGGAATATTTCTCCTCGTCGACCAACTACAGTTAGTGGGTTTTTATCCCCAACCAGCCATACTTGGTATAGTTTGGAATATTTCGTTGAGTAGTCTGCCGAGCTTTGCCGAGTAGTGCGTAGCACTAGTATTCCCCGAAAAATTTTAAATAAAAGGAGAGACTTTGGCAGAATATATTCATTTTATTCATACTGATGGAACTGTGTTACATATACATCACTGATAATACTTGCGCAGATGCTCTGCGTTCCATGCATTCTTAAACTCCTCGCCTTCTAAAGTGGCTATTCGATAAGTTCCTGGCCGAACAACTTCTGTAACTCAGTATGGTCCATGCCAGTTTGCCTCCAGTTTGTTATGCTTTTGAATTACTTTCTTCAGCACATAGTCTCCTTCTTTCAGGTCTCACTTCTTCACCCTCTTGTTGTAGAACAAAGTTGTTCACTGCTAGTAAGCAGCATTTCTAATGGCTGCTTCTTCTCTAACTTGTTCGAGCATGTTTAAATCCAGTCTTCTCATTAAGTCACTGACAGGGGAATGGAAATTCAGTACCCTATGTGTTGGGAGGCCCAACTCGGCAGGTATGACAGCTTCACTTCCAAACGCCAGCATGTATGGTGATTCTCCAGTTGCTACTCGGGGAGTAGTTCGATAAGCCCAAAGTACTGATTATAGCTCGTTGATCCAGTTTGCTTTTGCATAATCCAATCGTTTCTTCAAACCGTTCAGCAGCATTCTGTTTGTCACTTCAGTTTGTCCATTGCTTTGAGGATGATCTGGTGCTGAATGAATCTTCAAAATGTTTGACTGGTGACAATAGGCGACAAACTCCTCGTTATCAAATTGTGTCCCATGGTCTGTGATGAAGGCATGAGGAAGACCATATCGGCAAATGATGTTCTTCCAAACAAATTGGTACACCTTCTCGTATGTCATATCAGTGAGTGGCTCAGCTTCTACCCACTTAGTAAAATAATCCACTGCGACGACGAGGTACTTGAACCTTCCTCGGGTCGTTGGCAGTGGTCCAACCAAATCAATTCCCCACATGGCAAATGGCCAAGGGGAAGTTATGGGTGTCAACAATGCTTGTGGAGTTCTTCGGATGGAGGAAAAGCGCTGGAACTTGTCACATTTCTTGGCGTAGGCTATGCAATCAGCCCTCATCGTCGGCCAGTAGTATCCTTGCGTCATCACCCTTTGTAAAAGCGTCCGACCTGCTACATGTTCTCCACAAGACCCTTCGTGGATCTCTTCAATTAATTCTTTCACCTCGGAGGGTTGTACACATCTCTGCAAATTTGCCATAATTCCTCGTCTATATAAAACACCATTAGTTAATACATACCGAGCAGCTTTAAATTTCATTTTCTTGGCTGCGAGCTTGTCAATTGGCAATTCTCCCTTCCCGATATACGCCCTGATGGGATCCATCCAAGATGGACCTAAATCAAGTGTGATAAAGTTCATCGTCAGATCTTCATCTATACTCCGACCAGCTAACACTTCAATTGGGATTGTTCATCATAGCTCGGTGCAAGTTGCAGATGCTAGTCGAGCTAGGGCGTCTGCTCTCGCATTCTCCATTCTTGGTATTCTGACCAGCTGAATAGCGGTAAATTCTGACACCAGCTCCTTTGCCTTTGCATGATATCTGATCATTAATTCTCCTCTAACTGCATATACTCCCATCATTTGGTTTACAATCAGTTGAGAATCACTGAAGATCATAACTTCTGCGCCTCCATAACTTTTGCCAAATTAAGCCCTGCAATCATGGCCTCATATTCAGCCTCATTGTTGGAAGCTTTGAATTGGAAACGCAAGGCGTATTCCATGTTAACCTCGTCCGGAGTGCTCAAAACTATCCCCGCGCCACATCCTGCATTGCAAGATGATCCATCTACATATAGCCTCCATATAGGTAACTCGTTTTCAAATTTCGAATCTGTCAGAGTTCCTCGTTGAAATATTTGCTGCTTCTTTTCATCCTCCCCGGATTTTTATCGCTCCTCGTAGATCATTTTTTCTTGCCCTTTTACCAACCGGAGTTGGTCTGGGCTCGAATTTAATGATTTTGTAACATCCACTTGCCCTTTTACCAACCGGAGTTGGTCTGAACTAGTGTTTGTCGATCCTGTAACATCCACAGGTTGATCAGCGAACAACTCTTGTTCCTCGTTCGGAGTCCTCCCAACTATCTCTGCATCACATCCTGTAACATCCACACGACCTTTTACCAATTGCAATTAGTCTGGGCTTGTGTTTGTTAATCCTGTAACATCCACAGGTTGATCAGCGAGCAACTTTTGCTCCTCAGGGGTTTCAGGATAGGTGAACTCCGCTATGAAATCTGCTACAGCCTGCCCTTTTAGTGATGATCTGGGTTCATAAATTATATCATATTCACCGAGCTCTATTGCCCAGTATATCAATCATCCTGATTTTTCCGGCTTATGAAGGGCTTGTCTCAATGGCACATCAGTATATACTACTATAGTATGAGCCTGGAAGTATGGCCTCATTCTCCTACTCGCCTCAATCAGCGCCAGTGCCAATTTCTCCAGCCTTGGATATCTGATCTCTGCTCCTCAGAAGGCCTTACTTGTGTAGTAAATTAGTTTTTGTACTCCATTCTCCACTCTGAACAACACCGAGCTAACTACATTCTCGGACACTGCAAGGTACAAGTACAATTTTTCTCCCATCACTGGCCTGGACAACAATGGGGGTGCTCCCATGTATCTCTTCAAGTCTTGAAAAGCCTTCTCGCATTCATCATTCCACTCAAAAGTCTTTCTGAGTGTCTTAAAGAATGGGAGACATCTATCAGTTGCTCGGTACACAAATCTATTGAGTGCCGCTACTCGTCCTGTGAGACTCTGTACTTCCTTCTTCGTCGTTGGAGATCGCAGCCCTAATAGAGCTTTGATCTTTTCAGGATTTGCTTCAATGCCTTATTGATTGACAATGTACCCGAGGAACATGCCTTCTCGTACTCCAAATTTGCACTTCATCGGGTTCAGCTTCATTTGATATTTATCTAGTTGATCAAAAGTCTGACTTAAGTCAACTAGATGATCGGCAGTTTTCTTACTTTTTGTCAACATATCGTCAACATAGACTTCCATGTTGTCACTGATTTGTTCAGTAAAGACCTTGTTCATCAGCCTCTGATATGTCGCACCTGCATTTTTCAAACCAAAAGGCATAACATTATAACAATAAGTTCCCCTAGGGGTAATGAAAGAAGTACTTTCCCTGTCTTCAGGTTTCATTTTAATCTGATTGTAACCAGAGTAAGCATCCACGAATCTTAGAAACTCGTGTCCCGAGGTAGCATCCACCAGTTGGTCAATTCGGGGTAGTGGAAAATGATCCTTTGGGCATGCTTTGTTGAGGTCGGTGAAGTCTACACACATCCTCCACTTGTTATTTATCTTCTTTACCATCACCACATTAGCTAACCAATCTGGATATTTAACATCTTCAATGAAACAAGCTTTCTGGAGCTTCTCGACTTCCTCCTTTATAGCTTGATTCTTCTCGGGACTGAATACTCTTCTTCTCTACTTCACAGGCTTGATTTCCTTATTCACATTGAGCTCATGACATAAGAAGTTTGGGTCTATCCCAGGCATATCTTCATGACTCCACGCAAAAGTTTATCTTCTGCTTCTGAGGAAAGTTATCAATTCCTGTTTTAATGAGGCTTCCAACGATGAACCTATTTGAGTAGTTCGATCAGGGTGCTCGTCGTCCAGAATGATGTTTTCAGTAGCTTCCACAACTTGACCCTTCACGAGTTGTGACTCATCTCGAGGATCCATTGTTTTAATTTCTGCACCTTCATCCACTTGATAAGTAGTGGTTTTTTTCTTTGATTCTTTCAGTTCTTCTTGCTCGGCGGATGAATAATAGCACTCTCGAGCTACTTTCTGATCAACTTTCACAACTCCTACTCCAAAGTTTGTTGGAAATTTTAGGCACTGATGTACTGTAGATGGCACAACCTCGAACTTCTTCAATCCTACTCTTCCCATGATGATATTGTACGATGATTGGACATTCTTATCCAACACGAAGAAACGTATTCTTTCTGTACGACAAGCAGGCCACGTACCAATGAATATATCCAACTTGATCGTCCCAAGTGGAAATACTTTCTTGCCAGCAAAACCGATGAGGGGTCTGTGGTAAGGCTCCAGTTGGGATAGCTTTAGATTCAAACTATCGAAACACGAGTAGAACATGATGTCTGCCGAGCTACCATTATTGACCAGCACTCTTGAAATCATGACTTCCTTCATTCTCATTTTGATCACCAGCGGGTCATCATGAGGATATAAAACACCTGCAAGGTCATTTTTTGAAAAATCGATAACCAATGTCTCCTTATTCACCTTTCTCGGACGATCTTCCTCAGCTAGATTTATTCGCTGAATGTATGAGCATGCTTGTGCCTCATCGAGGTAAGCTTTTATTTTTGCAGTGAGTTCTCCTCCTCCTACATCTCCTCCTGTAATAACATTACAATCAAATGACCCAAAGCATATTGAAAATACCTCTCGTTCTGGCTGCCTTGGTTTCTTGGGAAGATCGGGGTCATCTTCTGGATAGACTTCATGGTTTCTCTTCTTGTTCTCCTCTGCTCGACGAGCGGATCTAGACCTCTCTCAATTTCGGTCGTTGTTTCTTCTTTCGCCTCCCCGATTAACATATTTTGCTAGCTTTCCTCATCGGATGAGTGTTTCAATCTCATTCTGAAGAGCTATGCAATTTTTAGTCATATGGCCATGATCCTTGTGGAACTCGTAATATTTTTCCCTATTCCTCATGTCAGGGTATGCCTTCATTCTCTTTGGCCAGTTTAACTCCTCGCTGTTCTTAATTTCTTCCAGGACGTGGTTGATATTTACCTTCAAAGGTGTGTAATTATCAAATTTCCTCAAGACCTCCCTTGACGACCTGTTTTTGGATTGTTTGTCACCACCATTGTTCTTATGTTCTTTCTTCTTAGCTTTATCACCTTCCACCTTGGTTTCTTTGGCGTCCATATTCTTCTTTGCAGGCATAGCCTCCTCGGCATTCATAATCTTGGACGCTTTTCCCATCAGGTCCGACATGGTTCGAGGTTGATCTTTGGCCAAAGTATAGTACAACTTGTTTGGCAGCAGTCCACTCATCAAAGCGGTAATCGTTGTCTTCTCCTCATAATCAATGACCTTGAGTTTCTCATTATTAAAATGAGTTATATAATCTCTGATACTCTCACCAGCTTTTTGTCTAACACTTAACAAATGTGCTACTCGTTTAACTGGTTTTGCCCCAAAGCAGAAATTTCCAATGAATAGCTCGGCCAGTTGAAGAAAAGTTGAAATCTTACCCCGAGGAAGATTATTATACCATATCTGAGCAGATCCGATAAGTGTTCCCGAGAATGCTCTGTATCTCATCTCATCTGGGATAGCATAGATGTCGGCTGCAGCTTAGTATGGTTCTATATGAAGGACAGGGTCAGTCTTTCCATCATACTTGGGAGTCACAACAGTTTCTTTGAACTTTGATGGTGTTGGAAAATCAACAATGTCCTGGACAAAAGGTGTTCCTCGAACAAAGGTTCGTTGTAGAGGATTCTTGGCCTTAGCCATTTCCCCTAATCTATCCTCCAGCCTTTGAATAGATCCTTTCCATGCATCATTTCCTTCCTTGGGCCTATTGGTTCGAGCAACTGATCGCGATGAAGTAGCTTCCTGGGATTTATCCTGACGAGCAACTGGTCGGTCATAGGATCTATCTTGACGAGCAGATGGTCGCGACTGGGCAGATCCTTCCCATAAATCTGATGGTCGTCAAAAGCTCCTCGACGCTTCATTAAGAGGACTTTTGTTCCTCCTAGGGCCTAATCGATCGAAAGGAGAAACCCTACTTAATCTTTCCAACGCGATGGTCCTTTCTGGGGAGAGGGTGACACGTTGTTCAGTATCCGTGGCTCGCACAGATGTAGTTCGCCCAGGTTCATAAGAGAAATCATCATATTCCTCATTGCGATGTGAGTTAGTACGCCTAGTATGTGAAGAAGGCGCACGGCTATTTCTCTGAATGCTTCGTGGTTCGGAATGGGCTGATGCTCCGCCATGGAGGGTTTAGATGAGTTGTCGCATTGTTTCTTGCATGACGGTCTGGCCTTGAGCCAGATTTGCCATTATTCCAGTCAGATCTGGAATAATTGGTGGAGCAGACGGATTTGGAGGGGTTCCAGCATTTCGATTGCTTGATTCAGGAATATCCGCCATTGGCAATGGATTATTTTTTATGAAAAACGATATTATCAGCCGTTTCCCACAGACGGTGCCAATCTGTCGATGTAAAAAATTAGATCACTCTAATAATTCAATCAAAGATAAATAAATGAGACAAACAATTTTAAAGTGGTTCAGCCTTATAGGAATGGCCTACGTCCACTGTAGTTTTATTGGTGAGTGTTTGGGAATTCTCGATTACAAGTTATCTCAAGAAATTCCGGTCTGGGGTGTTTTACAATGAGGATTGCATAATGTATTTATAGCCCTGAGGCTGTAATGTGAAAGGGTAATACATTAAATGATACACATACGAAAGGGTAATACATTTAATTCCCTCTTTGCGTGTGCGTCTGAATGATAAGCATTTAATGAATCAGTTGAACTATTGGTTATCCAGCTATTAATGCTTTGTTCGAGATGCAGCTCGGACCGCTTGAGTTGCTTGGACCGCCTAAGCTTCCTGGTATTCAAGATTTCCTCGGAGAGGTCTGTTCCTCGGAGCGTATGAGTTCCTCGGAGGGGTCTGTTCCTCGGAGCATATGAGTTCCTCGGAGTAACATGGTTCCTCGGAGCGTGTGATCATCTCGGAAGTGCTTGTTGTTGCCATGTAGATAGCCACATTTCTTCATATGATTGGTCCATGTCAGCAGATTAAATTTGGTATCAACACATATAATGAATTCCATCAAGGCTCAAATTTAAACTTTTGGACAATAAGAAAATGATTCGTTTGATCGATGTTGGGAACGTTTCAACGAGTTAGTCAACACAAGCCCACATTATAGTTTTGAGAAATATCATCTTATCTCTTTCTTCCACCAAGGGCTACGTATATCTTCCAAACAACTCGTTGAGCCTATGTGTCATGGAGAATATTTTTAGGTTAAAATATAACGATGCAGAGGACCATCTTAAGTATGTTGCCGAGACTACTGAAGCACGGGACACATCTGACCCTAATAACTAAACCCAGGTTCGACAAGTGTCCACTGCTCCGTACGCATCCAGTCTCTATCAATTGGATAAGGAAGCCGAGTGGAAACTTCGAGTCAACCAAATTGAGAAAAGACTAGAAGACGTAATTGAATCAAGGGCAACAAAGTCATGCTTAAGATGGGCCATTCAATGAAGGAACGCCCGACGATACTCACCTACAAAGTCATGCTTTATGTGCAAGTGGAAGCGGTATAATGATTTAAGGGAAATTTCAAGTCCCCTCAGGGGAATTATTACAACCCTTTGTGGAGGAACCATCCTGGGTTTAGTTATGGGAAAAATTTCGCATTGAATCTTAATTCATACATTGTTTCTACTCCACCACCACCTCCACACTTTCAAGAAACTCCACAAATGCAAGCACCACCTCTCGCACCGTATATCGCCCCACTGAGGAGAAATTTTGAGGATATGATAAATCAATTCATACAATGTCAAAATGCAACAAATGCTCAAAATATCCAAATGTTTGTCGAGATACATGAGAGCATTTCAAAGTTGCAATCATCTTTGAGTACCTAAGAGAAGGGTAAGTTTCCGGTCCAAGGACAAAGAGCTCCCCAAGGTCAACCTAGTGTTATCTCTACATCCAATGACCATCAAGAACAGTGTCAAGCACTTTATGTAGTGGGAGAGTTATTGATTAATCACCTCCACCACATGGCGAACCTAAAGATATGGAGGTTTCTCACGACACGAAAGAGGCCAAAGATTCCCCCTTAAATGAGAGAGACAACGAATAAAACACCAGTGGGCCCAAAATCGTAGTGAAACCACTCACTGCTGCACCTATCCCTCAACGATTGGTTTTACCTCAAAAAGGGGCCTCCCGCGATGATGTGCAAGATGTATGTAATCAAGTAAAGCTAAATTTACTTTTTCTCAATACCATAAAGCAAATTCCTGCCTATGCTACAGTCCTTAAGGAATTATTGACGATGAAACGGAGACTAAAGGTGAAAAATAACATTTTCATAGCATAAAATGTGAGCTCCGTTCTAGTTAATGACCTCTCACGTAAGTTTAAGGATCTGGGTGCACCTACGATTTCGTGTATTATTGGAGACAAATGAATATAAAAAGCCTTACATGATTTAGGGGTGAGTGTCAACATTCTCCCTTATTCCATGTATAGGCAACTATATTTGGGGGAACTAAATCCCACCTCGATTACTCTCCAAGTCGCGGATTGTACAGTGAAGACACTTCGAGGGATCGTCGAGGACATGATAGTCCAAGGGGACACATTCTACTTCCCAGTAGATTTTGTCATTTGGGACACGAAGCCCTCCATTCCCCCATTATTAGTTGTGGCTAATGCATTAATTAACACTCGAAATGGGGGTAAATGCAATTCACATTCCGAAACATGGCCCTTGAGACGAATATCTTCAATATCGCCAGCATATGGGTGAGGAGGACGATTTTCACACGGTAGATCTTATCGAGGAGATAATAGAGAAGCACATAGAGGGAAACATCGGTGGGGATGCCTTAGGAGCATGCCTTATATCTGGTAGCGAGAGTGGCGGGACGTACACTGACTTCTAGAAGGAGGTGGAGGAGTTGAGAGAGATAATAGATGAGAGAACGTCGGATAAGGACATAAGAGATGTAAATTGTGTTTCTAGATTTGACGAGTTATCACCAAGGGTGTCCCGCACGATTCCCTCCGATAACAAAATTTCCACCCTCGAATTAAAGAAACTACCCCCAACGTAAAATATGCTTATTTGGGAGAGGATAAGACATTTCCCGTTGTTGTCTCCTCGAACCTAGATAAAGAGTAAGAGGGGAAATTGTTAGCAATTTTGAGTAAGCACTGAAGTGATTTTGGTTGGAGCATTGTGGATTTGAAAGGCATAAGTCCCATGATTTCTACCCATAAAATCCACCTTGAGGAGGACGTGAAGCCTTCTAGGGAGATGCAACGACGATTGAACCCCACTATGAAAGATGTAGTGAGAGTGAAGATTATTAAGCTATTGGACGTGGGAATCATTTACACAATTTTGGATAGAAAATGGGTGAGTCCTATCCAATTCGTCCCGAAGAAGTCGAGAATGACTATGGTTGAGAAAGCCAAGGGTGAGCTAATTTCTCAACGCACTAGCACGTTTGCATTGACTACCGGAAGCTCAATGCTGGCATGAGAAAAGATTATTTCCCCTTACCATTCATCGACCAAATACTAGAGCGAGTAACGGGACACCCACAATATTGATTTCTCGATGGTTATTCATATAACCAAATTGAGGTAGATGTACTTGATCAAGAGAAGACGACGTTTACATGTCCTTTTAGCACGTTTACCTAAGAACGTATGCCATTTGGATTGTGTAATACACCCGCAACTTTTCAAAGGTGCATGCTTAGTCTCTTTAACGATATGGTCGAAAGAGGCCTTGAGGGTTTTATGGATGGTTTTAGTGTTTACGGACCCACTATTGACGTTTGATTGGAGAATCTTAAAAAATTACTAGCCCATTGTGTGGAAAAGAAATTGGTAATAAATTAGGAGAAGTTCCATTTTATGGTTACCGAAGGAATAGTTCTTAGCCGTAGTGTCGTCCAAAGGAATTGAGGTTGTTAGGGCGAAAATCGATGTCATAGCCGAGCTTCCCCCACCTAAATCACTAAAGTATGTGCGCTTTTTCCCCTAGTTTGTGAATATAATGAATTACATTGTCATGGGAGTCGTTCCTTCCGATTGGATACCGCAAGAGAGAAATAAATTCCTCATTTGGTCACGCATGTTCTTCTATGATGGTCCATATTTATTCAAATATTATGCGAAACAAATCATCCGATAACGTGTGCCGTGTGACGAGATATATAATGTCATCCATTTATGTCATATGGAAGGATGTGGAGGCCATTTTTCGATGAATAAGACGGCCACTAAGATCCCTCAAAGAGGTCTCTATTGGCCCACAATTTTTTGGGTTGTTAATGCTTATTACAAATCTTATGATAAATGTCAAAGGATGGGAGCCATCATTCGACGAGACATGATGCCATTGACCCCCATACTCGTTATTAAAATATTTGATTGTTGGGGTATTGACTTCATGGCCCCATTCCCTCCCTCCTTTGGTTTCTTATACATCCTAGTCACGGTGAACTATGTGTCAAAATGAGTTGATGCCATAACTACTAAGAATAATGACAATAAGGTGGAGATTAAGTTATTAAAAGACCACATACTTTCTCTCTTCGGAGCTCCGAAGGTGATCATTAGCGACAATGGAAAACACTTTTGCAACCGGCCATTGCAAAACTTATGAGAAAGTATGGGGTTGTCCACAAGGTTGGGACAAACTATCATCCCCAAATGAGTTGGCAATCCGAGTTAGCTAATTATGAAATCAAGCACATTCTTGAAAAGACCGTCTATCCTAAACGAAAAGATTGGTCCCTCTGGTTGAACAATTCACTATGGGCATATAGAACCGCATATAAGAACCTCGTCGGGATATCCTCGTTTCACTTTGTGTATGTAAATCCTTGTCATATCCCCATGGAGCTAGAACATAAAGCATTTGGGCAATCAATAAATTCAACTACAATATGGACAAAGCCGGTGAAGCACGCAAGCTTAAATTGAACGAGTTGGAAGAGATACGCAATGATGCATATAAGAATTCAAAAATATCCAAAGAACGAATGAAACTTGCACATGATAGAGTTATCCGATGCAAGGAGTTTCATTCAGGTAAAAAAGTGCTTCTCTATAACTCTCGTTTATATTTGTTTCCCGGTAAATTACATTCGTCGTGGACTGGCCCATTCGTTGTGAGATATGTATTCCCCCATGGAGCCATCGAGTTAAAAGATCCAAAAGGTGGTAACACATTCAAAGTTAATGCACAATGCCTAAAGCCATGTTTAGAGGCGTTTGTTTTGGAAGCCAACACAATTTATTTATTGGACCCCGTTTACGGGGTTGATTGAGAGTGATATGAGAGGTCGTCGCACCCCCGACGTGTATGGGGTGAGTCTTGTTTACATTAGTTAGTTAAGTAGGTTAGGGTCGTTAGAGGTGTTTACAAGGAAAGTTCTTAGAGAGATGAACTCCAAGGCACAATACGAGAGAGTGTAGAGCATTTCGAGGGGAGTTTTTGCAAATTTTCGAATCAAATTATGCGTGGAAACATTTTGGGAATTTTTCAAAAAATCAAGTTTTGAAGGAATCCCACACTTTTTTGATGAAAAAGCTGGAGGCCACAACAGTCAAACGAACCGGTTCGCCCTTTTCTTCACTAAGGATCCGAACCATTTCGCTGTTAAGATCGATTAAAATAAAAAGGGGTGAGAAGGTTTGCCCCAAACCCCGAACCGATTCGATTTTTTATATATTTTTCATCTTGCCCATTGGTTTATCCCCCTTTCCCTCCAACATTTTTCCCTCGACATTATTCCCTCCAACTCCAATTTCCTTCCATTCCCTACTCCTTTTTCCCTCCGTTTTTTTATCTCCTTTTCCCTCCATTCCATTTCCCTCTAAATCCTCCCCCCTCCACACACCTCCTCGCCTATAAATACATCCCATCTCCCCCATTATACCTTACCCCTCTAATCTATTCTTCCCATCTTAGAATTTTCCAACAATACCAATCCCTCTCCAATGGCCAACGCTCAGTGCCCCGTCAAATATAATTACACCAAAATCCTCCAAAATGGCAACTGCGATTTCCACTATTGCCAAGAGCGAATTTAGTGCGATACCTTCTTTTCCACTGCCTACTCCACACATATTGAGAGGCAAGTTAAGTGGGCTAAACTCCCTCAATCAGTCACAAATCTCTTCCGCCCGAGGGGGTGGTGCCGCTTCTTTGAGGAGCCCGGTGCAATGGTTTGGGAGGACGAGGTGCGCATGTTTATGGCACTCTCATCTGCACGGGAGACTATATGACCGAAGCGTATGTGGATGAGACTCAAATACCCTTCTTGCTTGAAATTCTTGTTCAAAGGATGAGGGCTATGTGAGTTCCAAGCCCCAACCAATATGATTATCCCACCAATGCCTTGCTGGTCTCGAAAAGCGCATGCACCAACTGCATTGCCCACGATCACTCGTGGGATAAAAACACCTTTCATGTGGGGAATTTGTATGAAAGTGCCCACATCGCCTTCCACATTCTTTCTGGTAATATCCTCCAAACTTCAAATGACTCGATGATGCGACCTCGCCAAGCCAACGTTTTGTATCACCTCCTCGATCCGGGCACCGCTATTCACCTTGACTGCACCTTTTATGTCGACATTCTCCTTTCCGCCATCGATCGTAAGGGTGAATATTCCTACTCGTATCCCCATCTCGTCACTTCTATCCTTAGAGATGCTGGTATTGGAGCTCCCTGAGCGCTCCCCCGCCTTCCAAAACCCATTGGGCGAGAATCACGAACGAGGAGTGAGAGACAAATGGACATTCTACACGCCCCACAGGAGGATGAAGTTGTTGATATGGAGGAGGAGGAGGAGGAGGAGGACGGCGATGATGCGGATTTCGAGCCCGAGGGGGAATTTGATGAAGCTCATTTCAACACAACGGTGATTTCGCAACGCATAGACTCTTTGAAACCCGTTTTGGCAACTCTGGGCGCAATTATGAGTGCGACACTAGGATAATGATTAGGCTCCAAGCCGAAATGTATCGCTTTCATGTAGGGGACGATGTCTCTCTTCCCACATACTTTTACGACCCTTATGATCCTAGCATGCCCAACACATCTCATCCATCCCCACAGTAGGCCCCGCTCTTAGTGTTGGTTGTTTATGTTTCACCTATGTAGTTCTTTGTTTTTTCGGCACTTTATTGTATATCTTGTTACAAGGAACAATGTACCCTCTCTCCTGCTTCTATTTTATTTTCATTAATACAAAAAAAATTCGTATTGACCTTTGTTTATTTTTACGCACTCTCCTTTTGTTTGGATTTTAGTCCTTTTTGCATTGAGACATTGCAAAAGTCTAAGTTAGCGAGGGTGCACAAGCGTTTTTAAAATTTCAAAAATTTCAAAATGCCTAATAAAAAAAATAGAAAATTTTCAAAAAAATTCAAAAACAATTGGAAAAAAATCGAAAAGCCAAAAATATTTTTCTTCAAAATAAATAAAAATTGTAATTTAAAAATTTCAAAAATATCACTAAAATTTTGTTTTAAGTCTCAAATTGTAAAAATCAAATGCACTAAGCCGAAATTGACCAAAGATGGAAATTGAGCAAAAATTGACGACTTTATGATTAAGTGTGGAGATTATTAACCCGGTGAGACTTCAAGCCTATCACTTTTTGCGAGTATTTAAATTAATTCGTGTTAGTAGTTGATTCAAAGTTCTTTTCAGTGTTTAAAGAAAAGTCATTGAAGATCTCTAAATTATTGTCTTGATCGGTTACGGGAAGCAAGCGAAATGTTGTCTTGAAAAACGTGCTAAAATATCTCTAAACTAAATTCATCTCAAGACGCATATGGTAAAATAATTAGTAATTCGGACAAGGAAGTTAGGCCCTCATTTGTTTGTCCAAAAATATGAGCCATAAAAAGAAGGTAGTGAAAAATCATCCTTTTGCTAGCCAATTGAGCCTAATAAAAAAATTTCTATTCGTTTGTAACCCGAAACAACCAATTGGCCTGGAATTGTGAAAATTGAATACTCACCAATTACGTCCAAAAAGTGCAACAAAAAGGGGAGATAAAAATAGAATAAAAGCTCAACAAAAATAGTAAGAAAAGAAAAATGTGAAAAAAGTAGAAAAAGAAGAGAAAAATGCGTAAAATCCCGAAAAAGCACTAAAGGACATACTAAGAATAATTTTATAATTCCGAACTTCCAAGCCATTGACACTATATACCTAATACACCTTTAACCCGAAAAAGTCCTAACCGAGTTCGAATAACAAAATTAAGTAGCGCGTGGATTGCCAAAGACACGAAAAGATAAAAATATAGATTAATTGGTGTGGATAAAAAGGTGATGTTTTCGGTTTTCTAACGACCGTATTTTGATGATGAGATATTTTGACCATATGTATTTTTCAATATTGTGTGGGAACTTGTATCCATTATACTTACTCTTAAAAATCACGCACACCGAGAGAAAATATCTACATTCTGATAGATTCATTTGTGAGAGTGCCCTTTGAGAAATTGAATCAAAACAAATTTTCAAAAAAGTAACGTAACGATCAATCGGTGAAAGTTGGCGATTAAATTTTCGACATCGCACACACACTCTACGAATTGAGGCTTGTGAATATAAATTTAAGGTGACTATTTTGGGAGAGTTTAAATTGTAAAATTTTTAAATATTTTGAGTTCTTTGAGTCAAAAATGAATTTTGTGTGTATATTCACTACAAACCCTCACGAGACACCACTCATACTACTAGGGTAATCAAGGGGTTTAAAGTCTTGTTGCATGTGCTAAATGCAATCGCTTACCTGCGAAAGAGGTATTTTATCCCAATAACATATTTGCTAAGTGTTTTGACCTTGCTTTGATTCTTTTACATTGCTCGGGATGATAAAAGTTCTAAGTTAGGGAGGTTGATTAGGCATAAATTCTTTATATTTATCCCTGTAATTTAGAGGCTTTTATCACCCCTTGCGGTGTAAATTGGGTTAATTTATCTCATATCCTTTCTACTGACATCTTCTATCTAGTCCATCGAGTTTCGTGTATTTCTCTTACATTTTGCTGGTATTTTATATGAGGGAAGAAAAAAGAAAACTCAAAATCAAGAAAAAAAGAAAAGAAGAAAAGTCAAGGGCATCCAAATTCGAATATGGAATCTAAAGAGAAGTCAAAGACCTTGAGTCCACAAGAGTGTAGGAAGAAATGACACCCAAATCCGAGTCCCGGTTGCAAAGATATGAAGATTCAAAATTGAGAAGAAATCAAAGAAAAAGGAAGAAGAATTCAGTAAAGCGAATCGAGTCTATTATAAGGGAACCGTTTCTACACACTAGAAGATTCGAACCGAATAGATGGAAACAAAGGGGAATTGGTTCGATAAACTGGAAGATGCGAATCAAACTGATGATCAATACTCAGAACCGGTTTTGACAAACTAGGATAAGCGAACCGGTTCTCCCTGTAAAGAGGGAAATTCCAAATCGGTTCGGTGTGACGAATTCTGAATTTTTTATTTCTTGAAAATAGATTTGTGCAATGTACAAACACTTAATAAAACGTTAGAGATATATTCTATGGTATTACAAGAAATTAGATAATTAGTTCTTACATAGTTTTGAAATCTTCTTGAGGGCAAGAACCCTAGGATTAATCTTTTTCAAAAATTGTTCATCTTTTACATTGCATTCAAGGGTTTTTCTTCAAAACGAGCATATTTTCATTATTGCTTTAATTTCTCTCATTTTTTTGGTTTATCATTAATTGTTTCGTATCTAGAAGGACTTTTCATACGTTTAATTACACTTTTCACGTAAGAATGATTTCATGCAACGTGGTTATCATGTTTAGCTATAGTTACACCATGTCAGGCTAGATTTCTTAAGGGTTGGGGTACATGAACCCAAACTAGGTAACACATATGGATTTAAAAGTGAATAAAAAGTAATTCTTCATTCAAAGGCATGAACTTTATCAAGATAAAAGTTAAAGGTCTTTTAATTCCGTTTGCCCTAGGTAACCGGAATGTTTAAGGGTGCAACTAGCTTCTTGATAATTTCTCATCCTCGTTAAATACAATTTTTTATTTTATATTGTGCGGAGTAAAGTTCTCATATGACGAATGCTTAGAGAGTATTTGATGTCTCATGGAGTGGAGAATTAAATTTTTGAAGATTTTATATTCTATGTAAATACCGACATTACGGGGGAGCGTACCCTATAACTCCATTTTCTCTCACATATTTAAAGTTTAATTTAGTCATTCTTGCATATGTAGTTTAATTATTGCTTCAATTCAAATTACATTAGTTGATAGATAAAGTCACACTTCATCTCCTTTTTATTCTTTTTTTTGAGTCATTAGTAGGGTTAACCGATTGTCACGAGTATTCGTCCACCTTCTTGTGTTCGATACCCAGTTTTACCAGATTTATACTTGAGCAGTCGGCTTATACTTGAGTCAATAGAAGCACGCACTAGAAACACTTTTAAAGTCACTGTGGACATCTTTCACGTAAATTTGATATACCTTAGAGCGTAAGTGGAGTTCCACCACCAAAAGAAGATAAATGGATTCTAAATGGCCAATGGGCGCAAACGTTCTGTCAAAATGTAAGGGAAAATTTCCAATCGAGTCAATTTGTAGTATTGGCTTAATTTCAGACAAAATAATTTGAGTCATAGGATAGATGTTCATGTTGTACCTAAAAGCCTATGACGTTTGAACAGTTGAAGACGCAGCGGCCCAGATATTAAAGTTGACATCATTGGCGATTTCTAGTGCCATGTTTCGCGTCATCAACATTTCATCATTTCCAATGTCTCTAAGGTATGAATGCATTATTATATTTATAGAGACTTGGACAGTTTTTAATTTGGGTATTATTTTTATAAACTATTCCGAACGACTTTATTTTATGAAGATAAATATTTCAAACTTGTAATAAATTTTTTTTGTTCTAATAGAAGATTTTTTCCTGAATTGTCGTTCGAATGACATACCCATGTCGTTTGAATGAGATTTCCAACGACTTTTGAGAAATTTTCTTCTAACTTCTCGTTAGTAATCTCATTTGAACAGTGTCGTTCGAACGACATTGGAAAGTCGTTCGAACGATCTGAAGATTTTTTTTGCAATTTTGCTAGTTTTTCCCACTTTCCCACTACTTTTTCCCACTTCGTTTACTTGAAAAAATAACTGCGGGATTTCTTTTTCCAATAAAACCTTCTACATTATTTCTAAGTAGTTGAGATCCAAATTCTTTCAAGAAAAGGTCTTTTTGGTTCTTGTTAAAAATGTTTAATCTTTAGAACAAAACCAAGTGTTTCACACCTATATTTCTAGTATAATCCAAGTTCCTATTTATATATCTTTTATTGGAGTTTGTTTGGCATAGGTTTCATCTCTACCCATTAAGGAGATAGTTTGGGTTCCTTTTATACCCATTAAAGGAGATTATTTTCGCTGCTGCGAGCTCATACAATGAGAGGCACCATGTGTGGATTGACGGTAACCACGCCCCAATGGTACATTTCAAGATTTCGGTGGACTCTGGAGTTGTCGACAAGGTGGAGGTTCTTGTAAGAAGAAGCATCAATGCTTGGAAGGAGTCAAGTGGTGTTTAGCAATTCTTTTGTCATGTATATATAAAACCATACTTAGTGGACTTATAGGGAGGGCCATCCGAGGTTTTTCCCATTGTGGGTTTTTCTCGTACATCGCGGCGTAGTGTGTTTGTGATTTATTTTTATGTTGAAAAATTCTCATCTAGATGCATGTGTAGGTTAATAAAAAAAATGGTTTAAATCACAAATCAAGTTTAATTTGGTGCTATTTAAATATATGGGTAATTTTAATTTAATTTAATTTAAGTCGACATTAATTTAATTTGATAATATTCATGTTCAGTTCGTTTACCTTGAATAGAATTTGATTTTGTTTAAGTGGAAATTAAAATTTTTGTGTAGTTTAATTTCACTTCAAGTTTATTTAATTTTTCAAGTGTTTGATTGTGCTTTTCAAGTAAAGAAAATTAAATAATTTTTGAAAAATTAAAATTTGGTATATCATTGAACCATCTCATAATTTGAAAGTTTAAAATTTGGGGGCATTCGCTCCATCAAGTGGTATCAGAGCATATAGTTTAGATAATTCACATTCTCATATTGGTATCAGAGCGGGTTACGCTAATTTATCGCATGATCCTGTGTTTTAAGGATTTTTTTTGGATAATATGGAAAATCTAACATTTTCAGAATTTTCCGTTTTTTATGGTTCCCTCATGCTAGCACAAGACTCATCACTTGCTATATCTTATGGGTAATTGCTTGCATGTTTACATACACTAGCCATGCTTAATGATATAATATTTCTAGTTATATGTTTGTTTGTCATATTCTACTCTACCCTTTATTATATAATTGTTGTTAGAATTACGATATGTTTATCTTTGGATTTTAATTTTATCATTTATTGGTCTTTGTGAAAAACACAAAATGATTTTTTTAGTCTTTTGAGTTGTCTTTTTGTTTGACTAAAAATTTAAAAAATACAAAAAGATTTTTGTGTGTGTGCATTTTAGTTTGACACACTTTATGTGGCATATACTTGTGATTGAATCCAATATCATTTTCGCTTCCATACGGGTAGAACTTTTGGTTAAGATTTTAAATCCTTAAAGTATGCTTTATCATGCTTGCATGGAGTAGTTTGATTTTGTATTGCTTAATGGATTCTCTTTTTATATGCCTCGATTCACACATGCACGAGCTCGTTTGAAATTTAACTTCACATGTATATTTAAGCTAAGGGAGATGTTCTCCTATCAATTTAGTTATATACATGTTGCTATGACTATGGAGGATTTGTGCGTGTAATAAACTTTTTTCGAATTTAAAAAAAATAGATAAATATTTATCCGATGTAGTTGTTTATCAATGAAATCGGGTTGCGAAAGACAAAATTGCTTTACATGAAAAGCCACCATTGAAAGTTGGCATAAAAATTAGCCAAGGCCTTCATTGTTTAGTTGGTATGTTCAAAAAGAAAAAGAAAAAGAAAATGAATATTAATGAGGAAGTATGGTTGGATATATCAAAGGGTTTACACAATGATAACGTATCCTAGTTATGCTATTTTTGTCATGACTCTATTGGTTTGTAGAATCATTAAAATTCTATGCTGGTGTGCATTGTGTATGTTTGTTCTGTGAGTTCACTTTATCTTATCACACGAGGCTATATTTAAGTTAGTTAAAGTCTTTCAATCAAATGAGAACTCCGTGGACATGTTTAGGTGATTGGGTCTAAATTCTTTTGTTACTAGTTCACACCTCTTCACTTTCGTTTACCACACGTATATAGACATATTTTTTCCATATGAGTGTGGAAAGCTGAATGTATTTTGTGTCGTATGTGGTGCTTATACCTATGTATATATGCGTGTGCATTACTGGTGTATATATATATATATATATATATATATAGTATTTCTTTATTTTTGAGTCTTTGTCTTGCTAGCTTGTCCATGTATACTTTGAATTTGAAATTGGTATCTATCTTGTTGCGAATTGTGTTTGATATCCCATGCTTATCATAGTACCTTTTATTGGTATTTTTTGTCATCGCATCATAAGTGATATTTATTAATCTCTGTATGGATTAGTTGTACTTCATTGTTGCCATATGTTTAAATGCTATTGTCACTTTATGCACCATTGCATGTTTAACTTATTTTTCCTTATTCATATCCCTTATTTAGTTTGGGGAGGGGGTTACTTTCTTTAATTGGGGGAGATATAAGTTATTTTATTCTTGGCCTTTGTCTATTCCTGAACAAAAGGGGAAGAAATGGTATCTAATCCTTTGAAATTCGGGGAGATCTAACTTAGAGGTAGACGTATTTCTAGGAAGATCATTGTTAGATAAAGGGGAAAAATTTATTAAGGGAAAGTATTTAATTTTATGCACTTGAAATTGTCATATTCTATATGCATTTAATGGTGTGTTTAGGTGTACAGGATTTCATCTTTAGCGGTATTAATTAAGCGACAAAGCATCTATGAATCGAGTCAAGCGTCTATTTTTTATTTTATTTTTGAGTGGGATTGTGTCTAGGCGTGCTTAACGGAGCATAGGATTTTTGGTTTGGTTTTGTCGCAAAATAGACAAAGGGGGAGATTTGAAAGGACAAATTTCCAATTGAGTCAATTTGTAGTATTGGCTTAATTTCGGACAAAAAAATTTGTGTCATAGGATATATTTTCATGTTGTACCTAAAATCCTATGACGTTTGAAGATTTGAAGACGCAACGACCCAGATATTAAAGTTGACGTCATTGTCATTTTCTAGTGCCATGTTTCGCCTCATCAACATTTCATTATTTCATTATTTCAAATGTCTCTAAGGTATGGATGCATTCATATATTTATAGAGACTTGGATAGTTTTTAATTTGGGTGTTCTTTTAATAAATCATTTTGAAACGACTTTATTTTATCAGAAAAAATATTTTAAACTTGTAATAAAAGTTTTTGGTTCTAAAAGAAGAATTTTTTTTCCTGAATTGTTGTTTGAACGAGACTGGGATGTTCGAATGACATGCCCAGGTCGTTCCAACGAGATTTCCAACGACTTTGAAGAAATTTTCTTCTGACTTCTCGTTAGTAATCTCGTTCGAATAGTGTCGTTTGAATGACATTGGAAAGTCGTTCGAATGATCTGACGATTTTTTGTGCAGTTTTGCCAGTTTTTTCCCACTTTCCCACTTCCTTTACGTGATAAAATAAGTGTGGGAACAAAAAATTTCAGTAGAACCTTTTACATTCTTTCTAAGTGGTTGAGAGCAAAATTCTTCCAAGAAAGGGTCGTCTTGGTTCTTGTTAAAAATGTTTAATCTTTAGAATAAAACCAAGTGTTTTACACCCATATTTCTATCTTGATCCAAGTTCCTATTTATATATATTTTCTAGGAGTTTGTTTGGAACCGGTTTCATCTCTACCCATTAAGGAGATAATTTGGGTTCCTTCTCTACCCATCAAAGCAGATTGTTTTTGCTGCGGCATGCTCATATCGTGAAAGGCGCCGTGTGTGGATTGACGGTAACCAGGCCCCATGGGTGGATTCAAGGATTCCGGTGGACACCGGAGTTATCGACTAGGCAGAGGTGGATGCAAGAAGAAGCATTGAGTCTTGGACGGAGTCAAGTCGTGTGCTGTAAGTATTTTTTCTTGTATTTATAAAGCCATACTTAGTGGACTTGTAGGCAGGGTTGTCCGAGATTTTTCTCGTTGTGGGTTTTCCCTGTACATCGTAGAGTAGTGTGTTTGTGATTTATTTTTATGTTGAAAACTTCTCGCCTTGATGCATGTGTAGGTTAATAAAAAAAATGGTTTAAATCATAACTCAAGTTTAATTTGGTGCTATTTAAATATATGGATAATTTTAATTTAATTTAATTCAAGTTGGCATTAATTTAATTTGATAATATACATGTTCAGTTTGTTTACCTTGAATTGAACTAGATTTTTTTAAGTGGAAATTAAAATGTTTGTGTAGTTTAATTTCACTTTAAGTTTAATTTAATTTTTCAAGTGTTTGATTGTGCTTTTCAAGTAAAGAAAATTAAATAATTTTTGAAAAATTAAAATTTCGTATATCATTAAACCATCTCATAATTTGGAAGTTTAAAATTTGGGGGCATTCGCTTTATCAAGTGGTATCAGAGCATATAGTTTGGAGAATTCACATTCTCACAAAATACACACATTCCACTTTTATATATCCTTGAGATAAAATTGTAGCCTTGTTTTAGTGATTATACCATTCTAATCCATCTTATTCTTATAAAACCAATAGTTGCCTATCACGTTGGTATTTCTAGGTTAAGTCCCAAACACCATATTTATTAAAATAAATCAACCACTCTTGTATTGAAAGGATCTAATTTCATCTTCAAATGCTTTATTCACGTTCTTGGGATCTATTTGGGAAATATAGAAAAGTACCTAATGTCACAAGAGGCTCTAATATGTGTCATGATGCCCTTACTAGGATTTTCAGTAATATTGGAGTCATCATTATTTGTCCTAACACAAATGGTGGATCCTGCTTACTTAATGTTGGGTCCAAAACTTTTTGGTAGTATCGAGGTATGACTGGATCAAATGAGAAAGTTACATCACTCTCTATAATTGGGTCATCTTTATCAACAAATGAGGCAGGATAGTCATTCTTGACCGCCACGTTGTATGCCTCCATGACCTTAGGTTTTTAAGGTTATACCCTATATAATCTCTATTGCTCGATGAGTATCCCAAAAATAACCCTTCATCGCTTCTGGATTCAAACTTGACCAAATGCTCTTTATCTTGTAAAATATAGTAAAGACTCCTTGTTTGTCAATTTATAAAATACCGCAAGTGCACTACCTATTATAGTATAACGAGTGTAAGTACGGGTCGAACCCACAGAGATTTGTTGATTTTAACTTTTAAAAGAATTGCAACTATCCAACTGGATAAAATGGGATATATAATAATCATGAAATATATCAAATAAAATCAACTACGATAAATGAGGGTAACACAAGAGATTTGTAAACAATTAGGATTCGGGGTCCATTTATCACGTAACTAATATTGCACACTAATTTAATTTTGTCATTCTTTTTTTATAACTCAAATTAAATCGACTATTATCGTGTTTAATTCGAAAAATATGAATGTTATGTTCGAAATATTTTTAACGCTCTAATAGACGGCTAAAATCCCTATTCCCTTATAAAATACAAGCTTTGAAGCTTGCAAATGTATTTAAGCATGGACTATCAAAACAATCAAAGTGCAAGCATAATCCATAAAATATTACTATTATTAAATTTCAAAACTAGATTTGACAAAGCAATTTTGAAGGTTTTAAAACACACTCTCGTGTCACTTTAAAATAAATAGTGAATCTTTCATAATAATTAAAACAAGTAGGGAATAAACAACAATCAAATTAACGTGATAATATTAGCTAACTATGATAAACTTCATCCTACTCCTAGTATAAGAATCAAGCTACCATAATGAATGAGAAATTGCAAGAATAAATGGAGATTTTCATTAATAAATCAAACCTATAATAAGTTCTCTCACCAATAGTCTTCAATCATCTAAAAAATGATTAAAGTTTGGCCCTCGAATTGATTACAATCACTCAAAGTTTCTCTTCAAAATTCCCCTAAAATTATGAGCCCAATGGTCCTTTTTATAGGACAAGTGGTGAGATATTTGAGTTGTTGTGGGACTCTTCCTGATTGGCCGAACAGTGTTGGAAGCTATCCCTCTGCCTCATTAATCTTTGGATCGGGATAAGTAATCAAATTTCCCCTCACTCGAGAATTCTTATCTTTTATAGTTTAACACGCATGCCGAGTGTTATCCAAATTGGAGAATTCTTGACTTTTTTACGACTTCACAAGTGTAAAAATTTTCTTTTTTCGAACGACCGTTAAAATTTTCTTTTTCGCGCCTTTTTATAGTTGATTACCAATTTGCACCAAATTCCATCATTACCTGCAAAATTTTCACTAGGCAACTTTTTTCACAAATTAACACAATAATATTATAAAATAATTGAAGTGCCCATTTTTGACTTAAAATTGCAATTTTCAATCCAAATTCAATCATTCTTGCATTTTTTTTCTTTTTTTAATAAAATGATCCTAAGAACTTATTAAATAAAATAAAATTGGACTAACAAAGTATAAATTTGGGTATAAAATGTACAAAATAATGCACTCATCACTCCTATAAAACTTGAAAATTCTTTAAATTGGTTTTACATCCAGTCCAAAGATCATAACATTTCATATTCATACCGAGACGATGGTATACCATATTCAGTGTGTGGCATGATTATAATTACCATATTCCTCCTTTAAAGCATGGATTGGGCCATACCTTAATTTTTTATATTCTTCATCTCAATATTTCCATTTAATTGAGGTGTCTTAATGGAATAAAACTCATGATTTATGTCGTGCTCATCACAAAACATGTCTAGTCCTTGTTCAATGAACTTCGTCCCATTATCACGCCTCACATAGAAGATGGAGCAATCACGTTGAATTTGAAGCGACCAACATTAAGATGCCATAAATTGTAAAGTATTTGTCCCTATATAAATCCATTATTGAATACCTCGAGAAGGCATTTTACCATCAATGAAGTGTATTTCTTACTACCCATACTCTTTGTACACATAGACCCCACGAGATCCATATAGATCAACTTAAGGACACGAATGGTAGTAATACCACCAAGCTCCTTATGTGGACTCCTTATTTTCTTATGCTTCCGACAAGTTCCACACATATCTAAGGAAGGATTTCCTAATGATGGTAAGTTAGGAATTTGGCCATTTTTGATAACACGATCAAGATCACTATCATTTACGTGACTCGAATTTTAATGCCAAAGTTCAATACTTTTTACCTTGACATTATGATAAATGAAGAAGGAACCTGGACAAAGCCAATAATAATTTTTGGGCATCTTTATACCATACAACACCATATTTCCTTTCTCATAAAAGGATTTGTAGCATTTTTGTGAGAAATTTACCTCTAGGTTTTATGACACTACTGGTTTATACTAATTATATAATCTTTGAGACCCTCCACATAAAAGGTTTAAATTCCTCTTAGGAAATGTGGTAATTTCTATGGCCCCCTTAACTAATATTCCAAACTAACTACCATCACTAAATGTGACTTACCATCCTTATGAACCTCAAGGTGGCGAAAAAAAGACCTGTCAATCGCTATGTGTCTTGAACACCCAATGGTGAAGTACTATTGGGAGGTACATTTTACCTTCAAGACAATGTGAACAATCATGTTCTTTCCACCACAATCTTATCATCTAGTGGACACTCATGTTAAGACTTTGTTTTCATTATTAACCTTGTCTTCAAAAATGGAAAATAGGTAATTGAACTCATCCACAAAACCAGTATGAGTATCGGACGTTCATTCAACTGAAGACTCATTACTATTGGAGTTTAAATCTCTTTCACTAAGGTAGACATTTAAATCCTTTTCTATTTCCTTTATTCCTTATTCGAGTAGCGAACTCAAAGGCTTGATCTCTAAACTCATGACAATAAAATAACTTTTCATGCACTCATTATCAACCCGATATTTTCGTCTCAACTACTAGAAGAATTCTTAACTCTGTTATTTTTAGAGTTCTCACCTAATTTCCTATTAATCTTAAACCTTTATGGATTAGATTTAAGAAACTAATTAACTATTTTGTTAATAAGGAAAACTCAATCTCATTATCATCAGAATCATCATCTAAGATCGAATGATCACTCTTATATCCCTTTAATGCGACCCCTTCTCTTTTTTCGGTGACAAATAATTTGTATATTCTTATGTGCCTCCTATGACGTTGGGAAGAAACCTAGGTGATAGCAACCTAAGGATTTTCCTAACGACACTAGAATTTGGTATCTAGCCATCCAATTTAAAGTAATAGTTCACAATGATGAAAACTGCAAGGTAGAACTCATCAAAGTTCTCATAATTGCAGATATTTAATAAATCAAAATAGGTGGCAAGACGTTGGATATTTTAGACCCGAACAATAATGGTACCCTCCTGGATGACTTACAGAATGTCCCACGCCTTCTTGAACATAGTACAAGTAGAGATCCTGTGGAACTATTCTTTAGTGACTCCATATAAAATATCATTAAATCCCCGTGAGTTGTAATTGGCTAATATATTCTCAACCTGAGTCCATAACTCATCAGGCTTAAATACATCAACATCCCCCTTCTTGGCCATTAGGTGTTTCAATCCCTTAACTACGGTAAACAAAACCCTCTCATCTTGGTAATTCATTACAAATCATAAGCACCTTCTAGTATGCGTAGTTTATACCATCAAACACATGTGAACACGTGATCGACTGACTCGCAAATAAACATACTCGTTATTCAAAATAATGATACTCTTTAATACTAATCTGCCCCAGGGATTTAGTTAAATTAATTATTTCAATTAATTATTGCGTCCTTAATAATGATACTCGTTATTCAAAATAGTGAATTGGAACCGTTTTTAATTTTACTAAATAAATTAATTGGGTTAATTTAGCGTGCGGGTCAATAAATAGTGCGGAAAATAAAAGCAATCACGCAAGTACTCCGGTATTTTAGAGTGGAAACCCATGCGGGTAAAAAATATTATCGACGTAACCCAATAATTCACTAGTATTGAATAATTTTTACAGGAATTTAAGAGTGATATACACGCCTTACATATACAACATGTATACCCTCCATGAAGTCACTCCCTTAAATTTTAAGATCTGATGCCTCTTCCGTACTAGCCATAGCTTATTCATGTTAGGACTCAACTTGCACAATTTTAAAACCTCGATATCCATCGATCTCCACGATTAATGACGATATGCCCACGTGTATGAATACATGCTAGTCACTTGTGCCGAATATTCTAGTAATGAATAAGATTGAAGGGGATTATAAATTGATAGTTTGATTTGAAAGCATGAAATAGACAATATATCACTTTCTCAAGAAAAATTTCTCAAAATCAATTAAGGTTATGCAAAATTGGGAAAAGTTATCTCTGGATTAAACAAGTCTATTCACTTTACACTTTAACCCACTAAAATATTTTTTTACGTAAAACGGACTCTCCTTCAAACCTAGGAGACCTCATTCAAATAAGGTCTTTCACACGATAGGTTTTTCATGTGATTCTTCTATATTTCGAGGGATTCTATTTACCAATTAAAGTCCTCATTTGAAGCTCATTTCATTCGAGAGGTCTCTCGTGCGAAGCATGTTTTCTACAAGGTCCTATGGTCGTCATAAAAGGCTCTCGTGTGAATATCCTTTTGGACGTGAGGTCTCTTATTCGAACGAGAGACTAAAAAACTCATCCCTTTATAAAATTACAGAAAATAAAGAAAATATTTCCTCACTTTTAAAATGGGTATGTCTTGTTAATTTCTTACTTAAAAATTAAACTTAAGTAATTACAAAACCAAATATTACCATACATTTGATAGTCTGATTTAATTTATTCCAATATTTTTTTTTCTTAGTTTTATGTCTTTGACTTCAATGATGCAATTATAATTAAAAAAAATAACCAAAACATACGCTTTGGCATTCGTTCTGAAACAGTGTAAAAAAAAGATAAGTGTAAAATCATGTCCTTACATGCTACACTGTTATTTCTCCACCCCTAAAAGGTTGTTTGACTCAAGTCTTCGTGCATACTTATCCTTCCCATAGTAGACCAAAAGTCACGAAAAATAACATACTGCGACACATCAAATACCGCGAGAAGAAATTGAACAAATACCCTAGGAACAATTGTTGACGGTATTTTACCAACCACCCAAACTTCTCTCTATCCTATTTATCTCATTTTCTCAGTTGAAGTCTTTCTATTTAACCCAAACTTCACCATAACCGAGTTAGGATATTTGTACACTAATGGTGCACCAATTTGCATGGTGTTTTATCCTTGAGCGTGGCTTAATGTGTAATTAAGTGTTTAGGTGAATTGAACAATGAGGTACACATGTGGGTTAATTTAATTCATTTTATTTATGATGAGATTTACACTGGTTTTTCCAATAATTTAAATTTTAGTAAGTTAGTAAATATTATATATTATTATAGTAAAAGTTTCTTAATTTATGAAATTCGTAAGAGAGTAAATTAAAAACTTCATAAAGTAATATGTTAATAATTCATTATGTTATTCATTTGATAAATCAGTAATTTTAATAAATTAGTAAATTACTATTTAAATAATTTAATAATTACTACACTTTTTTGTGACTATTTTAATTCAAGACATAAATCCTAGGTTGGAATGATATCTTTTCGCTCATAGTGTCATGCTATGTCACAGTTGTTTGTGGGTTTGGTTTTCATTATTGAGCGGATTCAGGCAAGTATTTTCGGCAAAATTATTACTATGCCCTACATCCAGACTTATTGGCACCTTATTCTTGCACGGCTTGAAAAGTGGTGAGACACAACTCGCACATTTCACTTCTTGTGCGGGGACATAGTGTTCTCACCCCAAGACTTGACCTTGATGATGGGGGTGGAGGTTAATCAGGATCAGATTATTTCCATTAAGGATGATGACGAGACCTATAAGTATGCTAAACACTATATCAGTGAGCTTGAGGTGCATCATATCTCAACTAGCATCTTTTAGTCGCAAAATTTTATGAAGCTCAGATTTAGGGTGGCAAGGATAAGGTACCAAATAATTATTTAAGGTATGTTTAGGCATTTCTATTTTATATTATGGTCTACTTGTTCTTCAAAACTAGCAATAATAGTATCATATTAGGCTGGTTAACCCCACTTATTAACTTGCTCCATTTAAATGACTTTGATTGGGGCGACTTCATCATGTCATATCTGTATACCAGGTTAACCTCGCATGTAGATATAACACCCTACGTTTTATTCCACAATGGTCATAGTGATTAGGCATAAATTCTTCATATTTATTCTCGTAATTTAGAGGCTTTTATCACCTCGTACGATGTAAATTGTGTTGATTTATCTTATATATTCTCTACTGACATCTTCCATCAAGTGCATCGAGTTTGGGGTATTTCACTTAAATTTTGCAGATATTTTATACAAGCGATGAAAAGAAAAAAAACTCAAACTCAAGAAAGAAACAAGTGAAGGAAAGTCAAGGTCAAAATAGTAACTTTATACCAGGAAGTCGGACACGGAACCTAAAGGAAAGATGAAGACCTCGAGTCCACACTCATGTAGGAAGAAACGACATTAAAATTTGAGTCCTGGTTGAAAAGTTATGAAGTTTCAAAGTTGAGAAGAAATCATAGGAAAATTAAGGAAAAAAATCACAGCCAAACCGAACCGATAGACAATGAAGATGACCAGTCCCCAATAATGGAAGGTGCAAACTGAATCGATGAAAATGAATTCAGACTCATCCAGCACTCTGTAAATCATCGGATTGGTTCGCCCCATTTAAAAAATCCAAAACCGAACCGGTTAGGAGAGGCGGAATTCTTGTTTTTTCTAAAAGTTAGAGTTGTGGAAGGTTGAAACGCTTAATAAAACATGGTAAATATATCTTAGGGTATGACCAGACATTGAGAGAGAGCTGTTTTTACATAGTTTTTGGAGATTCTTGTAGGCAAGAACCTTAGGATTGTTTATCTTTAACAATTTGTTCCTCTTTTGGCATAGAATTCAAGGTTTTTCTTCAAGACAAGTGAAGTTCAATATTGTGCTTTTGTTTCTCTCTTGGGTAATTCGTTGTTTCTTTGATAAGAGCTACTAATACATGATTATATCTAAGTTTATCATGATTCTCATTACATGCAACGTAGAAATCATCATTTTTAGTACTTATGTTATGTCCGACTAGATTTTCAAAGGTTGGGATGCATGAACCCAAGCCCAAATGGTTTGCTGGATATTAAAATGCGTTCTTAAATTAAATAATTAGTTGGAACATGTCATATAGTTAATACAAACATCGTAGGACTTTTAACCTCAGTTGCCCTAGGTAACAAGGGTGTTTACGAGTGCGATGCGCGTATTGACCATCTCATCACGTACTTTATTTGGATTCTTGATTTCATATTGTGTAGGTTCAGTCCTTCATATTTGTAATGCTTGAAAGGAATAAAGTTCATCCTTAATTAATTGTTTAATTCTCGACTATTTTTGTATCCGGTGAATTCATAAGGGTTGGGGGATGGTATTTTGACCTTGCTTCTCTTTCATAGTTATCAATTCGTAGTTTATTAATTCTTGCATGCATAGTTAAATAGAAGTTTAATTTAAATTATTTTAGTTGGTAGATATAATCAATTAAATTCATTATCTTTTCTTTCCTTTATCTGGGTCAGTTGTAAGGTTATGCATCTTCCCTATTCATCGTTACGTGTATACGTCTTAGTCCCTATGTTGAATACATGATTTATTGGGACAGTACTTGAGCAACCGGTGACACTTGAACCGTAAGTAGCACGCACTAGAGACACATTTTGAGTCGCGTTAAATTTTTGGCTCCGTTGTCGGGGAATTAGGTAGACTTTTAGGTTGGTCGATTTAATCCAAAATGTGACTCTAATTCGTAAAAAGCCGAAAAAAATCCAAAAAAAAATCAAAAAAAGAAAGCAAAAAAATATAATATCTCTCAGGTCCTTTCTTGAAAAATCCGCAACAAACTCCTCAAGCTACTCCAACCAGCATTCACGAGAATCCGATAGTTGAGTACAACCCCGATACTCCACACACTCCTAACACTCCACAATTTTGGGTTCCACCTGTTACGCCACCAAAATCCATCATGAGTCACACTTCTAGATAGTCGAGTGAGGATCTCAATTCATTTGGAGAGGAAAACATATCGGAGCACTCAAGATATGGTACGGGTGAGGGAGAGATACAATATTGTCCCATTAAATATCTCTTATATCCCAAGCGGACTGTCACTCCGGGAAGCATTCTACGTTCGTACAATGCGGGATAATTTCACTTTTAATATGGGATGATCAATATTCTTCCCACTTTTCATGGTATCGATTTGGAAAAGCCTTACCTCCACATTCGTAAGTTCGAAGAGGCATGCGATACATTTAGCGATCAAGCTTGCACTTAAGATGTCGTTCGCCTAAAACTTTTTCCTTTCTCTTTGAAGGATAAAGCAAAACCTATCTATGGTCTTTATCATCAAACTCAATTGAATCATGGAGGGACATGCAAGCCAAATTTCTCTTAAAATTCATCCCCCAACAGCGACCGAATTCCATCAAAGCTCAAATTCTAACAACAAGAAAATGAGCCATTTGCTCGATGTTATTTATTTTTCAACGAGCTAGTTAATACATGCCCACACCATGGTTTTGAAAAGTATCGCCTCATATCCTTGTTTCACCATGGGCTAAGCATATCTTATAAACAACTCGTTGAGACAATGTGTGAGGGACCATTTTGGGTATTAGATACAAGCGATGCAGAGGCCCACCTTAAGTTTGTCGACGAGACTACTCAAGTGTGGGACACATCCGATCCTAACCCCAAAACCCAGATTCGACAAACGTCCACCATTCTTTCTGCGTCCGGACTCTATCATTTGGACAAAGAAGCTGAGTTGCAACTTCAAATAAACCAACTTGCTAAACAATTGAAAGACATAGTCGAATTAAGGGCAAGCGAAACATACGAATCCACTCAATCAATAGAGAAGGTGTGTGCCATTTGTGAGGCGGTCCATTCAACAAATGAATGTCTGACGATACCCACCTACAAAGTCATGCTCTATGAGTAAGTGAATGCTGTAGGAGAATTTAAGAAAAATTTCAATGCCCCTCATGAGAATTCTTACAACCGTTCTTGGAGGAACCAACTTAGGATTAGTTATGGGCAACCAAATGCTACACTGAATCCCAATTTGACACGTTACCCCACCTCCACCACCGCCTCCTCACTTTCAACAAGCTCTACATATGCCATCACTACCTCCACCGCCATATATCACCCCACAGAGGCAAGCTTTCAAGGATAACGTCAATCAATTCATGCAAGCGCGACAAGTAACGAATTCTAAAAACACCCAGATGTTTGCTGAGATAAATGCAAACATTTCGAAGTTGCAAGCATCGTTGAGTATCCAAGAAAAGGATAAGTTTTTGTCCAAAGACTTCCTCAAGCTCATCCTACTGTTAGCTCTACTTCCAACACAAATCAAGGGCAATGTGAAGTTGTCACTACTTTACGTAGTGGGAGAGTAGTTGATTTATCACCTCCCCCACACGACGAAACCAAAGATAAGGTGGTTTCGCCCAGCATGAAAGAGGCCTAAGATTCCCCCTTAAATAAGAGTAACACCAAGGACAACACTAGTGGTCCCGAAGTCCTAGTGAAACCACCCACTTCTGCGCCTTTCCCTCAACAGTTGGTTCCACCTAAAAAAGGGGCCTCCTGCGCGATATGCTAGATGTATTTAAGAGAGTAAAGTTGAATTTAACTTTTCGCGATGCCATAAAGAAAATTCCCGCCTATGCTAAAGTCCTTAAGAACTTATTGACGATGAAACGAAGGCTAAAGGTGAAAATGAACGTCTTCCTTACACAAAATGTGAGCTCCGTTATATTTAATGACCTCCCACCCAACTTTAAAGATCTGAGTGCACCTACTATCTCGTGCATCAATGGACATAACCGAATAAAAAAGCCTTAATTGATTTAGGGGGAGTGTCAACATTCTTCCCCATTCCATATATAGGCAACTAGATTTATGGGACCTCAAGCCCACATCAATCACTCTCCAACTTGCGGGTCAAACCGTGAAGATACTCCAAGAGGTCGTCGAGGACGTGATAGTCCAAGTGGACACTTTCTACTTCTCGGTAGATTTTATCATTTGGGACACGAAGCCCCTCGTTCCCTCGAGCAATCATGTTCCAGTCATCCTAGGACACCCATTATTATTTACGGTTAACGCATTAATCAACACTAGAATGGGAAAATGCAACTCACATTCGGGAACATGACCCTTGAGATGAATATCTTCAATATCACCAAGCAAGTGGGTGAGGAGGAGGATTTTTACGTGGTAGATGTTATCGAGGAGATAGTGGAGGAGCACATAGAGGGAAATATCGGTGGGGATGCCTTAGGAGCGTGTCTTATATCGGGTAGTGAGAGTGACAAGACATGCACTGACATTAATCGAGAGGTGGGGGAGCCGTGTTTAGTGACCGCTATTAAGAGCGAGAGAGAGCGCATAGGCGTGAGGGGGTGAGAGAGTTTAGAGGAGAGTGTGATAGAATATTCTGAGTCCGAGCCCGAGAGAGAGTTAGGATATATGAGCCTAGAAGAATTTGAGAAAGAATTCGGGCTAGTGAATGTGAGCCCCACTGTTGAACTCCAATCTCTATTGGACTCCTTTAGTCACTTAGAAGAGAGTGAATGAAAAGTTAGGATACATGAATTACTTCTTTGTGACCACCCACCCATGCCACTTGAGTCCTCGGATGCAACTGAGGAGTGGAGTTGAGTCTCATTCGATTTAGAGCCCGACCCATGCATTCCCTCTAATTTTGACCAGGATGTCCCTTCCAAGTCGGGACAAGTATGTTACAATTCGATTGGGCCCTACGAGAATCCCATTCACCTCAGTTATCATGAGCCTTAAGGTGTCCCCCTATCTATGGGGACGGTCCCAACTTGTTTCGACTATTGGTGTAAGATGTGAGGACAGGGGAGCCGGGGAGAGCATCGAACTCCGTACAGGGGTCAGATGAGTTTTTAGTGGAGAGAGAGAGGTCATTGCACCCCCGATGTGTATGGGGTGATTTTTTTTACTTTTTTAGTTGTGTGTTAGAGTTATATAGTGTCTTTTTGCATTTTAAATATTTGCTTATTTTATTTGTCGCACTTATTATATTTTCATCTTTAGCTTTTAGTCCATTTTATTGATGACAATGAAAAAGTCTATGTTGGGGGGGTGACAAGTGCTTCTTTTAAAGATTTCACAAATTTCCAAATGCACAAAAAAATTAGAAAATTTTAAAAATTTCCAAAAGTTGACAATTTTGAAAATGTCAAAAATACTTTTTTTCCTCAAAAATGTCACTAAAATTTTGTTTGAAGTCTCAAATTGTAAAAATAAAATGCACAAAGCCGAAATTGACCAAAGATGAAAATTGAGCTAAAATTGACGACTTGACGAATGAGTGTGGAGATTAATTAACCCGGAGAGATTTCGAGCCTATCATTCTTGTGAGTTATTAAATTAATCCAAGTTAAACTTAACTCGAAGTTTAATTTTTCTATAAAAAGTCATTGGGGATCTCTATTCATATGCTTTGATCGTTTATATGAAATGTGTGTGATGTTGTCTCGAAAAGAGCGCTAAAATATCTCTAAATTAAATGATTTTTGAGACGCATATGGTAAAGTAATTAACAATTTGGATAATGAAATAGGCCCTCCTTTGTTTACCCAGAAATATTAGCCATAAAAAGTTGTGAAAAATTATCCCTTGCAACCCAATTTGAGCCTAATAAAATATTTTCCTTTTCGTTTGTAACCCGAAAAACCAATTGACCCGGAATTGTGAAAATTGAAAATTCAAAAATTTAATCTAAAATGTGTAATAAAAAGGGGCAAGAAAAATAGAATCACGCTCAACAAAATAGAAAGAAAAGAAAATGTGAAAAATAGAGAAAAAAAGAAAAAGAAAATGAGCAAAATCCCAAAGAAGCACTAACGGATATCATATAGACATTTTCCAATTCCGACTTTCCAACCCATCCCATTTTACCCAATACGCCTTATCACTCGATAAAGTCCTAACCGAGTTGGAATTGCGAAATTGATTACAGTGAGGAGAGCTAAAATGCGAAAAGATAATAAAAGAAATCAATTGGTGTGAATAAGAGGTGATGTTTCCCATCTTCCAATAACCGTGTTCTGATGAAGAGATCTTTTTACCATAAAAATTGCATCTTTTAAATTTGTGCGCGTGAATTTGTGTTCCATTATATCTACACTTTATATCATGCATACCGAGATAAATAACCACATTCCGAGCGATTCCTTTGAGAGAGCATCCCGTGAGTTTTAGAAATCAAAACTAATTTTTGAAAAGTAATGTAATGGTTAATCGGTAGAAATTAACGGTTTAATTTTCGGCTTTGCACACACACACACAACGAATTTAGACTTACGATGTACAATTTTTGAGTATTTTGAGCATTCTTTAAGTCAAAAACAAATTATGTGGGTAGATTCACTTCAAACCCTCACAAGACACCACTCGTCCTAATAAGCTAACCTAGGGGTTTAAAGGCTTGTTGCATACACTAAGTGCAATCGCTTGCCTGCGAATGAGGTATTTTATCCTAATAACATGTTTGCTAAGTGTATTAACCTTGCTTTGATTCATTTACAATGCTCGGGACGATCAAAGTTCTAAGTTAGAGGCGTTTGATTAGGCATAAGTTCTTCATATTTATCCTCATAATTTAGACGCTTTTACCTCATACGATGTAAATTATGTCGATTTATCTTATATATTCGCTATTGACATCTTCCATCGAGTGCATCGAGTTTCTAGTATTTCGCTTACATTTTTCAGATATTTTATACAAGTGATAACAAGAAAATAACTTAAACTCAACAAAGAAACAAGTGAAGAAAAGCCAAGGGCAAAACAAAAACTTTACACGAACAAGTCAGACACGGAACCTAAAGGAAAGTTGAAGATCTCGAGTCCACAAGCCCGTAAGAAGAAACGACATCCAAGTCCAAGTCTCGACTGAAAAGTTATGAAGTTTCAAAGTTGAGAAGAAATCAAGGAATAAAAATTCCAGCCGAACCCAACCGATAGACAAAAGAAGTGGACCGATACCCAACCGATAGACAAAAGAACTGGAAGGTGCAAATTGAATCGATGAAAAATAATTTGGATCGATCCATCACTCTGTAAAGCACTGGACCAGTTCACCCCATTAAAGAAGCCAAAACCGGACTGGTTCGGCGAGGCGGAATTTCTTTTTTTTATTCTAAAAGTTATAGTTGTGCAAGGTTGAAACACTTAGTAAAACATGATAAATATATCTTAGGGTATGACAAGCCTTTAAGAGAGAAGTTTTTACATAGTTTTTGGACATTCTTGAAGGCAAGAACCTTAGGATTGTTTATCTTCAACAATTTGTTCCTGTTTTGGTATAGAGTTCAAGGTTTTTCTTTAAGACAAGTGAAGTTCAATATTGTTCTTTTGTTTCTCTCTTTGGTAATTCATTGTTTCTTTGATAAGAGCTATTCATACATGTTTAGATCTAATTTCATCATGATTCTCATTACATGCAATGTAGAAATCATCTTTTTTAGCACTTATGTCATGTCCGACTAGATTTTCAAAGGTTGGGATGCATGAACCCCAACCTAAATGGTTCGCTGGATATAAAAATGCATTCTTAAATTAAATAATTAGTTGGAACATGTCATATAGTTAGAACAAACATTGTAGGACTTTTAACCTCAGTTACCCTAGGTAAGCGGGGTGTTTAAGAGTTCAACGCGCGTATTGACCATCTCGCCACGTACTTAAATTCGATTCTCGATTTCATATTGTGTGGGTTCATTCCTTCATATTTTTCATGCTTGAAAGGAATAAAGTCAGTACTTAATTAATTGTTTAATTCTCGACTATTTTTGTATCCGGTGAATTCATAAGGGGTTGGGGGATTGCATTTCGACCTTGAATCTCTTTCATAGTTATCAATCCGAAGTTTTTTAATTCTTGCATACGTAGTTAAATATTAGTTTAATTTAAATCCTTTTAGTTGGTAGATCCAATCACAAAAATTCATCATCTTTTCTTTCCTTTATATAAGTCAGTTGTAAGTTTGTGTGTCTTCCCTATTCATCGTTATGTGATACGTCTTAGTCCCTGTGTTTGATACCTGGTTTACAGGGATATTACTTGACCGAACAGTTTACACATGAACCGTAATTAGCCCGCACTAGAGACACATTTTGAGTCATGCCAGGGTAAAAAAATGATCGAACTTACTAGACTAGAGAGAGCCTATCCAAAAATTAAGGTTTTTTTTCATAACTAGTCTGGTCCTTAGTCTTAAAAATTGAGAAACCAATTAAATCAGTTGAATTGTGGTTCTATGTATGAGAAACGACTTAAACAGTTCGAATCGATAATCCCTCCCCCATACTAATTTTTTACTCATGACCCTCTTTGGGCATCATGAAATATTTATATTTTATAAGCCCAAGTCACAAATATCTCCCATTTTAAAAAAGTCTAATGTTTTAATTCCCTTTGTGCATAATGATATATGCGTATGTGTATGCGAATAGTTAGTTATGAATTTCAATTAAATTCGTCTATGGATAGAAGGTTAAGACCTATGTTTTATAAAATTGGTCTATGAACCTATGGTGGTATTTAGTATTCCATTGTTTAAATTTGTGAATATATGTATTAATTTTTTTATCACGTGCATATATATTTATAAGGAGTAAACAAACATATTTACTTAGAATATAAATAAATTATTAATGAGAAAAAATTTAACTCAGAACAAACCGAATTGAATCAAACTGAGAAATGGATAGATCGATTAAGCATGTCAACCAATTAAATCGGTTAGTCTATGTCCAAAGAGATAAGACTAAATATTTTAGTATATTTTAAAATATAGGTGAAACCTAACCAGATAGTGCCCACCTCCAATCGTAAAAAGTGAATGGATTCACCTAAATCCTTTATGTAAATTTCATATAGTTGATTTCCTCTTTATATTTTCACTGTTATTGATTTCATTAAATTTAATCATTCTTATTTATTTCATTTTTTTCTCATTTGCAATTTCGGTCGTACAAATTCTCGACATGCACCATTTATGGATGAGGGGCATGTTGTTATGATGTATACCCATACATTCTAGCATGGGGTGGGATAATAGGTCACAATGAGTGATGTGCATCATAACATCATCATGTCTCGTGGACTACTAGAGATTGTGATGACTATGGGGTTGTGTGGCAACCATAGATTGGGAGTCAACACTAGGATAAGGTGGTGCACCCACATATCGTTATAGGTTAGAGGGATACTTTATACGTCGGGAATAATATCCACATTTGGTACTTGGGTAATTGGTGTTGGCTACAGCAGAACGGGTTTTTGGTAGTACTATACACCCACCAAGTGACATGATGTGCCAACATGTGAAATTGGATTAGAGCACATACCACTGAGACCCTAATTGATGGCCCAATGTCATCAGTTACCTTGATATTAACTTGGACTACATGACATAGTGGAGGAAGTACGAGTGGGGGGTCATTGGTGTCGATGGTATATAAGGCGACTAATATAAATATGGTGTGCATCGATACCATATGACAAGAGCCACATATCCTTTACCTTGACTAGCCTCATTATACCCTATGTTCATACCGTGTAGGAGAACCCCACCTCCATGTTGTGACCCTGTATAATTAAAGGCATATATATTTAACGTTCTTGTATTGGAGGATTAATTACATCCCCATAACGCCAGTTGCCATGGAAGTTGTCGAATTATGCTAGATTTGTACTGGATACATTCAGAATTTAATATGTTTGATTGACCAAAATTTACTTTTACTTGATTACTATTTTGATATTTATTAATTTATATATTAATGTAAGACAAGGCTTTGAGGCGATTATATATCTGAGACGATGCCCTCGGGCGCACTGTACACAGAGGCACAAGACACCACCATCTCTAGCAGCTTACGACAAACTATAAAAGATGGTTTTTCATTACGTATTGACCGTGATGCAATTTGGATGGGGCGTGATGTCCTCCACCACATGTTCAAGGCGAATCACGACACCTAGGAAACCAAATATGATCTTCAACAATAAAGAGATCTTTAACCATTATAAGAGGTCCCAAATAGTAAGTGTTATACCCCATACTTTTATGGATAATTACAACTTCATAAATGAGTATAATTTGGAGATTTGAGGAATTTCTTTGAAAAATATTTTTTGGAGTTTATGTAGGTTAGATGTGTGCTACATTCACTTTTAGGATTAAGTAAATGAGTTGGACCATTTTAATTACATATCGCAGTTGGGTAAAGTGACAAATGATAATATTTTAATTGGAATACTCGCATTGAAATGTATTGGGTTTAATTAGTGGATTTCGTTCAAGTACCTCGGATGGAGATTTCGAGTGTGCGGTTGATTTCGGAATGGCCGAGATAGTCAGAATAGAGTATCCGGGAGTAGTGTTTAGGTCCCGAGAATTTTTGAATTAATAGGGACTCACAATTGAGTAAACGAGTCATTTTTGGGTTTTAAAGGGATAAACCCTTATTCTCTCCTATATAAGGCAAGAGAGAGTGGGAAAAAGGAAAGAAAAATGATAGAAAGGAAGAAGAGGAAGAAAAAGGGAGATTTCGGGCAAACTCCGCGGGATTCGGCTCGGGGTCATCGGATTTTATCCAGGAGGCAAGTGTTTACTTGCTTTATTTATTTTTAGCATAAATCTCATAACATAATTGGAAATAACAAACTATAGGATTTTGGGATTGGATTTTGGTGAACCAAACGGGTTTTCGAAAGTTTAACGGGTAAACCCCAGAATATATCAAATTGGAGCAACTTAGAAATAAATTGAATTAAGTTGTTGATTATTGGTTCTAGGATGATTAGAACCTATTTCCTTTGTGTATATATAGTTGGGTGTTTTTATATGTTGGTGGGAATATAGGTAAAAAGCTTGGTGGGTTTTTAATGGCCGAAACAGACTCGTTGGAGAAGAAGCAGGGTCGGCTGAACTGTTCAATCGATCGATCGATTTCCAGGGATCGATCAATCGATGGACAGGGATCGATCAATCTATCCTATAGGATTTCTGGCAATTTTTGTTGGTTTAATTTATATGGCATAAATTCCCAAATTAAGGGTTTTTAGCCTATTTATTTAAGGAAATAAATACATAAGTAAGGAATAAATATTTATCCAATTAAGGAAATTTATGGGGGCTAAGAGGGTGCTATAATCATGTGGCATTAAAGGTATGTTTTCTAGGAAAAAGAATAAATTGAGGAATTAGATATTTGGGGTACCCAAAAATAGAGTGGGGACCTATAAATTATTATTTGAGCGAGATGTAGACCATGGGTTCGTGAAAAATGGAGTCCACGACTTATCTAAATTAAGGGTGATTGGGGATGAATATTTCTTGGGATAGTTTCGGTGGGCAATTAGGCATATATAACTGTGCGCGTGGAAAACTTAATTATATCGATTATGGTTGAGTAAATCCTACGAGATGACTAGGATGAATTGGCATAGTTAGAGAAATTATAAATCCTTAAACCTGAATAAGGTACGGGTTATTTATCAAGTGAGGAAATACTTTTAGGTTTAGTATCGTGAGTGTGCGAATACTTTAATGTTATTATTTGCGTGAATCTTTGGGATTATTTGCCATCGTTATGTGTGATTGGCAATTATGGCCATATATATTTGAGGAATGATGTATAGAATATATATATATATATATATATATATATATATATATATATATATAGAGAGAGAGAGAGAGAGAGAGAGAGAGGCTCATGTGCACACTAAGTTTGCACACTAAGTTTGCACATTACCTTTTAAAAGTGTGCAAACTTAGTGCTGGCGCACACCAATTTTTTTGTGTGATATTTAAACATTTCAAGGAACCCATATAAAAAAAATCAGCTCAAAAAAACTTTTTTTGCTATTTTTAAAAAATCGGTCAAACTTTCGCAGTTTTTAAAGGGTTAAAAACTGCGAAAGTTTGACCGATTTTTTAAAAATAGCAAAAAAAGTTTTTTTAAGCTGATTTTTTTTATATGGGCTCCTTGAAATGTTTAAATATCACACAAAAAAAATCAACTCAAAAATATTTGTTTTACTACTTTTAACAGGTAATGTGCAAACTTAGTGTGCACAAGAGCCTGCCTCTCTCTCTCTCTCTCTCTCTCTATATATATATATATATATATATATATATGATACGGATATGTATATATATCTATTTATGTGTGGATGGTATATATATAATTATGTGAACCATACCCCCTCTAATGCTATCATGGGAAGTTGCGGGATGTGGGTGAGGCCCCTGGCTTGAGGAGCAGGAAGCGTATAGTCCCTAGGTCGTTGCGTCCATTGTTATATTGTATGATTTTTTTTAGGGGTGAGACGTGGTAGATATGTTTCGTCTCATTTTCAAGGAGGAACTATGACCGCTTCCCATACGTTGTGATTTGGTTTTTACCATGTAGGTGATATTTAGTTCGACTGTTGGTACCCAGGATGGTATGTGAGTAATGCCCTGGAAGAAGATAGCACTGATAGACCGTATCCTCGAGTTATAGCTTGATGGGATGGTTATTATACTTATGTGTATAGTATATTGCCTGTGTATGAGAACAACAATATATATATATATATATATATATATATATATAACGAGAGTAAAGAGATAAAATGAATAAGGATTTATTCTCATTCCGGGAGATTTTATTCGGACATAAATTGTGATATGTATAATAAAAGAGATTTTATTCGGACATAAATTGTGATATGTATAATTGGGAATGTATATATATATGTTATGTACTGAGGGCCAAATGTATCTCGGCGATCGATATTGCCAAGTAGTAGTGTATCAGGGGGGTTCGTTGTTTGTATTTCGCTTCGCGAGACACTCCACGCGCGAACATGGGATAGAGTTGAGACTGGGGAGAAGTTTAGCCCTTAGTACTCGGGTTAATTAGGATTTTAAAATGGTTGGAACGGATTAGTTAGACAGGGTATTGGACTAGGTTATTTAATAGGAACGCGATAGATGAGCACTATTAGAGGAGGGGTAAGGGGTATCTCATGAGAGTGCAGTACCAATTTAAATATGAGATAAAATATATATTTTTCATAAATAAAGTATTTATGCACTTGCAAAATATTTTCACAACTCGGATTCTGACCCGTTTATCTATTTTCCTCCCTTATATATATATATATATATATATATATATAGGTGTCCAGATACAGGAACGCCTGGATGATGATTCCTTTGAGTCTGACGTCCGCTGCAGCAGTTGTGGATGCATTTAAGTTTTCTGTAGATGCTTTCATCCTTGTAATCTAGATATGAGTTACTGTATAAATTTCGAGCTGATAACCCAACTTTATTTATTTCTTCTACCGCATTTTATTGCGGACGTCGATTGGGTTGTATTATTGTTAAACCGAGTGTTCGGTTATTTTATTTCATCTCAGTTTCATTTATACATAAACTGTGTGAATGTTTTAATTGATTAATTTTTTTAAAAAGATTAGTTAAATAAAATTTTGACGCCAGCTTAATAGGTTATTAGTAATTAATTTGATTTTCGATAGTGATGCTAAGAATTAACCATACGTGACTCCTATTTTAATTTGGTACAGGAGTGATCGCATGGTATTTTATTAGGCAGGGTGTCACAGATGGTATCAAAGCATCAGGTTCTAGTGTCCTTAGGAATTTGTGCGGACGTACTACGCTTTCAGCTTTGCTCTCGATTTGATATAGATACTTAGGATTAGGATTGTAGATTCCTCTTGTGAGGTTTCATTCTCCAGCCATTTCATAAGGTTATAATAATCTTTTGCGCGCTCATTCAAGATTCGTGTGCTGATCGATGAAGGACGACCACAGAAGGCCATCGCAAGGGTAGCAGAAGGCGAGACTTATTTGGACCAGTTAGTTGAAGTCGGAGACTAGAACCGCAGTGGAGGTAACTCTCCCTATGGCATTTGCCATGGATGGTTGCAATGACTACTAAATAATAGTAGTTATGAGTATCCAGGTACTACTGTAGTAGACTGTGGTGGTTCAAACTTGAATTACGCAGTGAAGTAAATTGGGAAAAAGGTTCGAAAGGTCTTCGATAAGGACCATACCTTGAAGTTAAGTCATGCGAAGTAAGTGTAGTATTACTCAGTGGAAGTAGAAGGCTCAGAAGCTTTGACTTAGAACAGAGTATGAAAATACCCATATGTGAAAATTTGAGGAAATTTTTTCACTCGTGGGAGCCATATTGAAATGGTGGGAGTTGTGGTCACCATATTTGAGGGAGCAGGATGTGTTGCTTATAGAGGAATCTCATGGATGGTTTTAATCGCAAATTCCTTTGGTTGATTAGGAATGAAAAGAATACAGTTTTGGATTATTCACATAAGGATCGGGAGGCCGACAGTGAATCAAGAGTGATACGAAGAAGTGAACCTAGTATCGAAGTAAGGCAGGTACAATGAAGACAGAGTCCTTCAGTGGAATGATAGGCTTGTTGGATAAGCGTTGTTAACACTTGTGGAGAATTTGTATCCATGGAACCCCATTGGTGGACATCCACCCCGGGAATTCATTGAACCAGGGTTGTTAAAGCCGGTAGTGAAGTTTCTTTTTAATGAAGAAGTTAAGGAGACTATGAAGGCAATTATCAGGATCAAGGCTATAGAGTCCGGGGTACTGATAACCTTAACCTGGTCAGGGTGGCCAGAGGTGGGGAAAGTTGCAACGTGGAATGTATAACCATGCACTTTAACCTTGCCCGGTAGGAGTTAAAGGGCAAGAATAGGATGCCGAGGTGGGGCATCGATTAAGTTAGTTTTGTTTCAGATAGGGAAACTATATCATGTTTGGGAACCATTTGGAGTAGTTAGGAAGATTGGAGAAGTTATTATTATGAGTTTCACCTTGGATGAAGGAGGTGCATTATGTGTGACAAGATTGAGTGAAAGTATTTTTTTTTCCCTAGATTCGTGTGTGATTCGAGTTTACTAGTAGTATCGATAACATTATATAGTATATGTTTATATGTTTTTCCGCGATAGCGGGGATTTATTTTCTTCCATTCGCTGTGAAAAGCGGTAACTAGTATTTTAAGTTTATATCAGGATTGTAATGCCCGTTTTGTGTGTGTTATACGAGTATGGTGTTATTTTGAGTAAAATATGATCTTTGTTGATCAGAGCGATAGTAGGCTAATGATTGCAAGACAATCGTGTCCGCGGTTCCCGGGGTGGAACAGGTTGTTGTAGCGATATCTCACCTAGATACAGGTTGAGTTCGCCTTTATTATATGTATAGATGGAACTTCGGTGAGCAGATGTTTTATTATCATGATTCGAGTACGTGGCGACCTTATAGATATGATTTAAGGTATGCAGGGTTTGTTGTTAAGCTGTGAGTTTAAGCTCATTATTGTTTGCGCTAAGGACTTAGTGCTAGTACGAGCACTTGGTAGTGTGACTCCTGGAAAAAAATAGGAGTTCAAAGCACATTTTGTTGAGAGAGGAGATAGGGTTATCCCGATTTCACATTAAAGATTACGGACCTCCATGATCGACAAAGTTAAGTAGTAGTGTCTTTGAGGGGTTCCTTGTTTGGATTTCACTTGCGATAAGCTCCACGTATGAACCTTATCGATGTCGGGAGTGGAGAGATGTTCAGGGTTGCAAGGATGTTAGTTTTAATGATAAGTCACTTAGTGTGGAGAAAACACTATAGACTGAGAGCCATATGATGATGGTCGGCTTATGGAAGTATAAGTGCTATGGAGAAGCACTGAAATGGTTCTCTCACAGTAAGTATCTGGGTGAGGCAGGAGTTAGAGAAATTGATTTGAGGCTTATAGCCAGGCCTTGGATAAAAGGAAAATTCGAAGGTATTGAGTTTTAGGTGTGATGTTCGTAATATATTAGAAGAGAGTAGGCGCCTCGATTAGTTAGACTTTCCTTTTTGCCAAGGTGAAAGGATAGAGTGGTAGAGATACGTTAGTAGGTCAGCGAGGTAGGACTTAGGACGTCCCAATGGTGTGCCTTAGGCCGTTATATCTCGATGGCCGACGATACGAGGGAGTAGTGTAATGGGAGGGTTCCTTGTTTGGATTTCTCTTTGTGATACGTCCCACGCATGAAACCGAGCAAATATCGGGAGTTGAGAAAGGTCTTAGGAACTAGGGACACAATTTAGGTTAGTACTCATCTTATGTGTGTCGAAAACTCTTTGATCGTAGGATTATTAGGAAGTAAGGCCAGTAGGACTAGTAGTGCCGATATTAAGAGATTGTGGTGAGTTAACCACGAGAAGATTGGTTGGATAACCTTGAGAAGGATTGGATTTCCATGTATAGGAAGAATTGAATTTTGCGGCTTAAGAAAACCCATGTGTGATTATTACACCAAGGAAATAAGGTCCATCTTTAGGAAGAGTGTTACGTGTGTGACGTTTACAATGGTTGTGCAAATAAGAACGGGTTAAAAGGTATATGGGCACCCTAGTAAGTTGGTTTTACATACCGCCTGAAATAGAAGGGGCATAGTATATAAAGTTGAAGATTATGCCGTGAGGCAGTCATAAATGGATTTGGAGTATATTGGATGGAATGTCGTAAAAGGTACACGATAATCCAATTGTAAACGGCCATAAGAGGTAGTATGCCCGAGATAAGTGATGAGACTGATGAGAATAGTCAAGCGTTAGAGAAATTTCCTTTTTAAGGGAAATTAGATATCCTGATGTAGATGAGCAAACGGTTAGAATCGTGATTCTCCGATGAGATTTAGATGTTAGATCAGCGGTAATTGGCTCGTTTTCTCTATATGTGGCACTAGAAATGATGGGTGCGAGGTGACGTTATTAGAGTCACATTATGACGAGGTAGTAGTGTAGCACATAGGGATTTAGTTAAGCTAGTGCGTTATAATACTAACCTTGAGATAGGTGGGTACCGAAAGAGCGTATGATTGAGGTGTGATTAGCGATCCTAGGTTGGTAGTACCGGTTGTATCCGAATTTCACGGGAGAAATTACGTTGTAAGGAGGGGAGTATGTAATACCCCATACTTTTATGGATAATTTAAATTTCATAAATGAGTATAATTTGGAGATTTAAGGAATTTCTCTGAGAAATAATTTTTGGAGTTTATGCAGGTTAGATGATTTTCGATGTGTGCTACATTCACTTTTGGGATTAAGTAAATGAGTTGGACCATTTTAATTACATATCGTAGTTGGGTAAAGCGACAAAGGATAATATTTTAATTGGAAAACCCCCATTGAAATGTATTGGATTTAATTAGTGGATTTCGGTCAAGTGCCTAGGATGGAGATTTTGAGTGTACGGTTGATTTCGGAATGGCCGAGATAGTCAGAATAGTGTATCCAGGAGTAGTGTTTAGATTTCGATAATTTTTGTATTAATAGGGACTCTAAATTGAGTAAACGAGTCATTTTTGGGTTTTAAAGGGATAAACCCTTATTCTCTACTATATAAGGCAAGAGAGAGTTGTACAAAGGAAAGAAAAAGAAGATAAAGGAAGAAGAGAATAAAGTAAGGGAGAAAGAGGAAGAAAAAGGGAGATTCCGACCAAACTCCATGGGATTCGACTCGGGATCGTCGGATTTTATCCACGAGGAAAGTGTTTACTTGCTTCATTTATTTTTAGTATAAATCTCATATCATAATTGGCAATAACAAAATATATGATTTTGGGATTGGGTTTTGGCGAACCAAACGGGTTTTCGAAAGTTTAACGGGTAAACCTCGAAAAATATCAAATTGGAGAAACTTAGAAATAAATTGAAATTAGTTGTTGATTATTGGTTCTAGGATGATTAGAACCTATTTCCTTTGTGTATATATAGTTGGGTGTGGTTATATGATGTGGGAGTAGAGGTAAAAAACTTTGTGGGTTATTAATGGCGGAAATAGACTTGTTGGAGAAGAAGCAGGGTCGGCTGCCCTATTCGATCGATCGATCGATGGCCAGGGATCGATCGGTCAATCTTACAGGATTTTTGGCAATTTTTGTTGGTTTAATTTATATGGGATAAATTCCCAAATTAAGGATTTTTAGCCTATTTATTTGAGGAAATAAATACATAAGTAAGGAATAAATATTTATCCAATTAAGGAAATTTATGGGGACTAAGAGGGTGCTATAATCATGTGGCATTAAAAGTATGTTTTTAAGGAAAAAGAATAAATTGCGGAATTAGATATTTGGGGTACCCAAAAATAGAGTGGGGACCTATAAATTATTATTTGAGTGAGATGTAGACCTTGGGATCGTGAAAAATGGAGTCCACGACTTATCTAAATTAACGTGGAAAACATAATTATATCGATTATCGTTGAGTAAATCCTACGAGACGACTAGGATGAATTGGCATAGTTGGAGAAATTATAAATCCCTAAACATGAATGAGGTACGGGTTATTTATCAAGCGAGGAAAACTTTTGGGTTTAGTATCGTGAGTGTGCGAATACTTGAATGTTATTATTTGCGAGAATTTTTGGGATTATTGGCCATCGTTATGTGTGATTGGCAATTATGGCCATATATATTTGAGGAATGATGTAGAATATATATATATATATATATATATATATATATATATATATATATATATATATATATATATATATATATATACGATGAGATTACAGTATATATATATGATATGATACGGATATGGATATATATCTATGTGTGGATGGTATATATATATAATTATATTAACCATACCCCCTCTAATTCTATCATGGGAAGTTGCGCGATGTGGGTGAGGCTCCTGGCTTGAGGAGCAGGGAGCGTATAGTCCCCAGGTCATAGCGTCCATTATTATATTGTGTGATTTTTATTGGGGGTGAGACATGGTGGGTATGTTTCGTCTCATTTTCGGGGAGGAACTATGATCGCTTTCTATATGTTGTGATTTGGTTTTTACCATGTCGGTGATATTTAGTCCGACCGCTGGTACCCAGGATGGTATGTGCGTAATGCCCTGGAAGATGATTGCATTGAGAGACCGCATCCTCGAGTTATAGCTCGACGGGATGGTTATTATACTTGTGTGTATAGTATATTACCTATGTATGAGAACAAGAATATATATATAACGAGAGTAAAGAGATAAAATGAATAAGGATTTATTCTCATTCCGGGAGATTTTATTCGGACATAAATTGTGATATGTATAATAAAAGAGTATGTTAAGTATATGTATTTATATGGGTATGTATATATATACGTTATGTACTGAGGGCCAAATGGATCTCGACGATTGACATTGCCAAGTAGTAGTGTATCGGAGGGTTCCTTATTTGGATTTCGCTTCGCGAGACACCTCACACACGAACATGACATAATGTTGAGACTGGGGAGAAGTTTAGCCCTTAGTACTCGGGTTGATTAGGATTTTAGAATGGTTGCAACGGATTAGTTAGGCAGGGTATTGGACTAAGTTATTTAATAGGAATGCGATAGCTGTGCACTATTAGAGGAGGGGTGAGAGGTATCTCATGGGAGTGAGAAACCAATTTAAATATGAGATAAAGTATATATTTTTCATAAATAAAGCATTTATGCACTTGCAAAATATTTTCACAACTCGGGCTCTGACCTATTTATCTATTTTCCTCACTTTTGATATATATATATATATACATATATAGGTGTCCAGACACAGGGACGCTTGGATGATGATTCCTTCGAGTCTAACGTCTGCTGTAGTAGCTGTGGATGCATGTAGGTTTTCTGTAGACGCTTCTATCCATTTAATCTAGATATTAGTTACTATATAAATATTCGGACTGATATCCCAACTGCATTTATTTCTTTTACCACCTTTTATCGTGGATTTCGATTGAGTTGTATTATTGTTAAACCGAGTGTTCGATTATTTTATTTCATCTCAGTTTTATTTATACATAAACTATGTGAATGTTTTAATTGATTAATTTGTTTTAAAAGATTAGTTAAATAAAATTTTGACGTCAACCTAATAGGTTATTAATAATTAATTTGATTTTCGGCAGTGATGCTAAGAATGAACCATATGCGACTCCTGTTTTAATTTGGTACAGGTGCTATCGCCCGGTATTTTATTAGGTGGGGTGTCACAGTAAGACCGAAGTATGTGACCCTTACAAGGATCATTTGAGGCAACATTAAATGTCAATAACCTCATTTATAATTCAACGCTTGGAAAGAGACATCATACAAGAAACTAAGGAGCTTAGTAATTCTCCACAATGCATGGCTAAAGATAGAATAGTTTACAAAAGATCCCTAGCCCAAATACAAAGGACTTCCATCTCATTTTTTTAGTTGTTAAGGTCTGGAAAGACTAGGCCTAAGAAGAACCAACCTTAATTACCTTTCCCATATTGTTGTAGGATCCGAGACCACTTATTCATGGCTAATACAATCACAGTAGTTCATGATAATAACCTCATGATCTAAAAAAACCTCAAAGATTCAAGCCTAGCTTTTCACACAAATCTGGCGGGTTAGGAGAAATTACATATACCACCTTACCCACACTCACCACTTGAAGTTTGTCCTAGTAAATTAAATGGAATTTATGCACTCAATAACCTTCGTCGCTAACCTTGAATAAACACTCAACCCTCATATATTTACGCATGTGGTTTTACTCTCCACAAATATCTCTACACATAATCCACTTATCTCCTGTCATACTGACCATATTAGGGTTGTCATTCTCTCTGGTAGGTCTCGATATTGATGGCTTCCCCCATTGTTCCCTTAGCTTTGTTGGCCCTAAGGAACATGCTACTGGCTTCAATAGCCCTTATTGAATTCACCATCGCTTGGTAAGAATTCAACTATTCGAATCATTTAAATGGGGTCCCTGATGGATCTCCCCCTTATAGTGCTTCACTACCACTGTTTCACCCAGTCTTACTCCCTAACTAAATCTTTCTATTCCTTTAGCTCCCTTCACAGATAACCGTTAACATTTCTATGGACAATACGTAACATTGTCACCATATGGATGGAATGTACAGCAGAATTCCCTTTAAGTGTTGTTAACTTCCCTTACGAGTCGATTTACCACTTGAAATCCTCTTCTCCATTTGCATCTACTCCATTCGGCACAAGAATAGCCAAATAATTGAATCCATTTTTACACATGGACCTTTGTCTGGCCCTCCTGTGCTGAGTTTAGAATAACATTCACATCTTAACCTGTACATCAGATGAGGGAACTTGCAGTCAAACCATAAATCGTACTTAAGATCTTCCTATTTACACAACATTCCACTTCTAAATATGGGGGTTGACTCCCACCATTATGACTTTGCTTCGATGAGTCAAGAAAAATTTTACCCCAAATTTTCACTTCTGGTTAACCACATTCCGCCATATGCCCAAGACTTGGGATATTTTACCTTTGTTGGTTAACATAAACTCCCGCATTTCTAGATTTTTCACTGATGGTTCTCCTCAATACTTCGTCTGACTCTCTCCCAGTCCTACCACGTTGGGTGAGTCTAATTTGGTAGCACTTATGCCTATAGCCGCAGTTGGAAGTCATATGTTGAACCCTAGTTGTCTTTACCATCCTAGATTCTCGTATCATGATAGGGGTGACCTCTACTACGGTCATCATCCTCGAATATGCTTCACAATCGCACTAAGCCCTGCCTCCCGCTGTCTGCTCAGCGGCCCTCGCCTGACATACTTTATTGTTCAAACACGCCCGAACGAAAATAAAATTCACTAATACGTATACGTTATAGTATGAGAATGAAATCTCACCATAGAAATCAATAATCCTTAACATAGGGCTCTATATCAAACAAGCAACGCTGGAGGCATAATAAGCCGCATAGATCCTAAGGACACTAGAACCTGGCTCTGATACCACCGTTAACACCCCGCTAAATTAAATACCGGGTGATCAGTCCTTTATTAAATTAACACAAAGTGTCCGGTTGGTTCATTCTTAGCATCACTGTCGAAAAATAATTTTCTTTATTAATCACCTAATAAATAATTAAACTATGTGTCAAGCATTTGATTTTTACAAATTAAGTTCGATTATTATTATTAACTATGAAATCATTTTCATGAATACAAAGGATATTATTAAAACCAAACCATCCAAATGAAAGAACATGCTAGATAAATCAATCCAAATAAAATGTCCGAAATCACAGGACAAAGTGATAATTAGAAGTAATCCCAACTAAAACAGAATACTAAAATAAATCAAGAGTACAAATCTCTCTGAACTAGGTAAACTGGAAATGGGCGACACATGCCCTGTCTAGTGATGACTGAAAAGAAGATTGAGAAAGCAGGGATGAAGTCGTCTACTGCAAAGACCTATAACTCCCACACTAGCTGCATCACGGTGATAGTTCAAAGATCTAAGCCTGACGTCCCTGTGGCTGGGCACCTGTAATACATATATATATACAAGAGAAGAAAAAGATAACAGAATACGGGTCAGAGCTCGAGTGTAAAACAACTTTTAAAATAGTTTAGCAAGTATTTAAAATGCTCACCAGTTAGTATTACATACATGTTAGTACTTTGACACTCACTTGAGAATTCTCACCTCTCAACTAATGTGCATGCCTAACGTACTACTGAATTACACTAAATGAAGCTGACCCAATTCACTAGTTTAACCGAATCTCCCCTTATCAATCCTAATTCATGTGATCGCGTTACTAGAATTTATATGAGCTAACCTTACTTTTGGATTTACCAAGTTGGATAATGCACATCGCAATATAGCTTTAAGTTCCCAGACACTTAATTTGTGTAATACCAATTATTCCATTTTATCCACTTACAAGCACAGTAGATGAATCACTAGTATATATATATTCATCACTCATATAATATATATATAAATCGGGCACCCCACATGAAATCTATGGTGATGGCATACTCTGCTATCAAGTCCCCGTATCTCTCGTACAAAAAGGGAAATACTAGTTCATAATCACTTTTGAACTGTAGTAACACAAAACACATATATTGGAGGGTAATCATAGTTCCAAGTCACTAAGAGTTTAGCACATAACCTCACGTCTCTTAGGACAGTTTGACTATCATTCTCGGATAGCCTGTACTAAGGACATTATTTTCTAGGGTACAAGTCAATATCCCCCATAAAGGTCACATCAGAATAAGATTGTCCTGGCGCAGAAACCTCCGTGATAGCAAGTAGTGCGGGTATATTTAGACACATATATTCAAATAATATATATATATATATATATATATATATATATATATATATATATATATATATATATATATATATATATATATATATACATTATTCAGCTAGGTATGCCCACGACTCATAACATATTCTAGCCATGGGTAGCATATAACACTGGAGTTCTATGTATAAGTAAATCACTCTTTTTATTCTCTTAATTATTACAAATCCTTAAGTACTTTTGGACTCTCGAAGTGTATCCTCTCGATAAACATAAAATCAGTAGATGCACCCTCACTACTCTACTGGTCTAAGTCTTTCTTAATTCTCACAAGGCCTACTATAGTGCACGCACGATTTTCCACTCAAATTATATTCTCGAAATCCCATGGTTAAATCTCCTATATACGCGTCTTACCCCGACCCTACTTGTACCCTACAAGTCCTTCTCATGTCCCATTAAGATATTTAAATTATGTCCAAAGGCCCTAACTGTGACAACCCAGATATAATTATGATAAATTATATTTGAATCATGCTTATCTTATGTGATATGAATAATGTGTTATTAACATATCTAATGTTAAGTGATTATGTTTATTATAATCCAACTTTCATAAATCATGAAAGGTCGAATTATTTACAAACACAAAATTTTATTATTTTCGGTAGAAATGTTCCTGTTAGAGACTAGTTTTGACCCTTATAACATTACAATTGACTTGAGGTAAAAACTATATAGTTGTAGACACGTGAGTTAGGGTTGTAACGCAACAAATTTTGCATCAAACGGATGCCTGAGTAAAAAGTTATACCAAATTTACGAACAAGGGGCAAATCTGTCCATTCCCTTTAAGTGGTAAATTGTCTTTTAGTAAACCAAATGGCTTAATTTCATTGGATGGAAAGGAGGCATGCCTTTTCTGAGTTAAACTTCTCCCTTTAACTTATTTATTCAGTAAATATAACCCTAGGTTCAGTTTTGAGACATTTAAGCTTAAGGAAAGAGAAAGTAGAAGTTAAGGAAGAAAGATTACAAGGAAAAGCTAGGAAAAGAATTTCAAGAAAATTCTTAAGGTGTTTCCAAGGTAAAATCATGTGTTAATATTGTTTCAATATTGTATTATACTTATTTCAAACTATATAAATCGTGAATTATTGATTAAAATTTCATCATCCTTTGTTATAACATGTATTGGTTCATACGTGAGATAAGTGGCGTTTATAGGTCATATTGCTTTGTATTGAAACCCCTTGTATTCAAACCTACATATCTCTTTGTGTGCTTACTGGAATTGAGAAATTCCAATTGAATATGAAATTAGACGCATATATTCATATCATATCCAAAAATTAGAATTTATCTGCTCGTGGTTAGGCCGTAGTGATGGTTGCACGTTGGTATATAGTTGTTGTTTGTATATTTCATTTCGGTATACCCTGAGTTTTGTCAAGCTTTTGACATAGCAAATGAAGTCAAAAATTTATGAAACTTTAATTCTGTACTATTCAATATGTGTACTGAAAATGGGTTGAAATCATGGAAAGTTATGCTGGAGAAAAATTATGAAAATTCTTGGAAGTTGAAGGAACAATAGAGGAGCTTGTAGGGCAGATTTCTTGTGTTGTAAAGAAATGGTCATAACTTGCTCTAGGAAGCTTGAAAAATTACACCGTCACTTGTACTGGAAATTATATTCATATATGTTTTCATATTGATAAGGTTGGACCCCTGTATTTATACAATTTAGGAATATAGGACGGTTGAGTATAGAGGGTAATTATCTGAGGCCATACTGGATACCCCATGAAAGAATATTGTTATCTCCTCTTTCCAAAGAGTATTTTGAGTACATGTTTAATGGGAAGTATACTTTCATGTTACTTGGTTTTGGTAATAAATTCATTATGAGGTATTTCTTACGGTTGAATGTTCATAACTTTATTAACATGTATAGCATTGTTTTGTCTTTACTCATGGTTTATGAAATGTGACTTAAGTGGAATTATATTGTTGGTGTATAGTCATGAAAAATTACATAATTATGTTAGGATAATACTTATAATTGAGATTCAGTACTGATTTAGTTGGATTGACAGGTGTAAGGTCTAATCAACCCAGTTCATCTCCTCCGGAAGGAAATGTGAATACATAGTTGACAACCCAAGGTGAGTGTACTCACTGGAATGATGTATTTGTATACTGTTATGAATATGATCATAATGTTATGAATATAAAATTGTTCATTTCGGTTTACCGAAATGGGAGGTTACTCCTCGACCCGGAATGGGGGAGATTTGTCTAATAATGACAAGGGGTTACTCCTCGACCAGGATTGGGGGAGAATTGTCTATTTAGACAGGATATGTGAATCACGATTCGGAAAATTTGATCATTCATTATGATGGATAAGTTAACACATAATTATATGGACATGATTTATTGCATTTAAATTCATGCACTAGTATAGTAGTGATGCATTCACTAGGCTATTTTACTCACTTTGACTTTCAAACTTAATAATAAGTAACTGGGTTGGGGTGTGTCACTAACGCACTGGGATTGGATTAACATAAAAAAGATAAGAAATTTCAGTTTCAAAGAGGGGTCGATCAATCGATAAAAAGGGTCGATCGATCGACATTCTTGAGCCGATCGATCAATCAAGCAGGTGTTGGTCCAATTTCTGCAATTTTAGCCTACGGGTTTCATCTAATCTAAATCCTCAAACCTCCATTAACATGTCCCAAACTCTCAACAAAACCTCATGAATGTTATATAAACCAATATAGAAGACTTCTAACGTAAAACTGTCACAAATTCGTCACGAATCATCATCAAGGGGGATTAATTCAAGAAATTATTATCTAACCCTAGTTCATCAAATTCTCAAGAATTCATCTAAATTTTCAGATGTCTATCTCTACTGGGCATCAAGTTCATGGATAATATATTCCATATGACAGATACCTATCCTAGCATGGTTTTTACTCCAATTTTGTAATAAAAATCGCCCAAATAACATTTTATTTTCAAGAAACATGAGAGAATTAATTCCTAACTAGCATGGATGTGTTATCAACTAAAGAACAGCAAGTTAGATACTTGCCTGGAAATCAAAGGTCTGATCCAACAAATTGTAATGGTATATGAATGATTCCCTTCTTTTGATCTACGCGTCGGTGGTGGAATTGATGACAGTGGTGTAGGGATGGTGGCTCTCCTACTTAGAAGACTTCTCTCTTCCTTAGCCTCTCTGCAACTCTAAGGTTTCTAACCCTCGAGGACTCTAACTCTCATCAGATATAACCTCTCAATTTTCGCCCATAATTAAGGCCTAAAAATGGGTAATTACAAAAATCCCCACTCGAGTTACCGATTAGGCCTAAAATTGTCCCGAGACCCAAACTAAACCCCCGAGTATACTTTTCTGACTATCTCGACCCTTCCAGATACATTGACACACTCGAAATGACTATAAGGGTGACTTATAATTAATTCACTTTTATTCCATCAATTTAGTCCCGAAACGACACGTGCGCGTCCCAACTTAATTCCTATAATTGTCATATTATTCACTCGCGACAATTTCTCATATATTACTTTACTCATCTATTAATATTCAACATTATTCTTACCAATAATTACTAACTCTCGTCATGCTAGTAAATATTTATTTTAAAATTCGGATTAATATTAAATTAATTTATCCCAATTTAATATAATTAATCCCATAATTAAATGCTATAAAAATACACGGTATTACAATTACATCCCTCTCCTATTCGACTCTAGTTAATTCCCACACCCTCTTGAGAGGATTTTCAAATGAATGGACTTTTTTCTCGGTAAGAAATCTCATTTGAGGAAAATTCAACATATCGACCAATCACTCGATATCAAAATGGAGATCCCCACCATTACCTTTCCATAAGAAGATCTCTTGAATATCCCCCATCCATCACTACACCAAAATGGGCAAATTGTCACCTTTCAGCCTGCCAGCCTTGTCAAGGTCATTGACCGTGACAAAAAAACACGCGTTTTATGTCACGGTCATTGACCCTGACACGACCGTGACAAGCCCATGACAAATTTAATTGTCACGGTCTTGTCACGGTCATTGACCGTGACAATTCGTGTCACGGTCAATGACCTTGACACGACCGTGAAAACTTTTCCAGCAAAAACACTTTCCCCCTTCTTTTTTCCCTCCCACCGTTCCCTCCCTCTCTCTCTCTCTCTCTCGACTCGACGCTGCTCTCTCTCTCTCTCTCTCAGGTCCAATTTCTCTCTCTCTCTCTCTTCCATTTATATATATATTTGTTTGTATATTTATGTGTGTATGTGTATATATATATGTGTGTGTGTATGTGTGTGCGTGTGTGGGGGGTGGGGCGGGATGGGGCAGGGTGGGGGAGGGGGTGGTGGAGGGGGGCAGGGGGTGGGGCGGGGTGGGGCAGGGTGGGGGAGGGGGCGGTGGAGGGGGCAGGGGGTGGGGTGGGGTGGTGTGTGTGTGTGTGTGTGGTGGTGTGTTTTGGGGGAGGGGGGAGGGGGTGGTGGAGGGGGGCAGGGGGTGGGGTAGAGTGGTGTGTGTGTGTGTGTGTGGTGTGTGGTGGGGGAGGGGGTGGTGGAGGGGGCAGGGGGAGGGGGTGGGGTGGGGTGGGGTGGGTGTGTGTGTGTGTGTGTGGTGTGTGTGGTGGTGTGTGGTGGGGGTGGGGCGGGATGGGGCAGGGTGGGGGAGGGGGTAGTGGAGGGGGGGAGGGGGTGGGTGGGGTGGGCACACCTGCGCACACACGCACACCTACGCCACACACACACGCACACCTACGCACCTACGGACACACACACACCCCACCCCACCCCAACCCCTGCCCCCCTCCACCACCCCCTCCCCCATCATTGTGTGAATAGGTATGAGATCATAATTTGGAGAAATTCACGTCCAAGAAATAATTTGGATTCCCTTTAGGGTCTTATGTCTTGAATTAATCTGAGGGGGTGGGGGTGGGGGCGGGGGTGGGTGGGGTTTTGAATATTATTTACATTCAAAATAAATAATTGATAATAGTTGGATAATAATTGGATAATAATTGTTTTTATAACTAAAGAATAGCTTAGATAGTGTGTGTGTGTGTGTGTGTGTGTGTGTGTATGTGGTCAATACATGAATTTATTTTTGTATTTGAATTATTCCATGAATTTATTTTTGTATTTGAATTATCCCATGAATTTATTTGTGTATTTGAATTAACCCATTATATGACACATACTTGAAATTAAATATAGTGCGCATAGATACTAGCATTCTAGTTCTTATGCGTACGCATTCAATAACCCTTAGACTCGTTCGAGAGTCATTACCCCTGTAATGAGATCTCTCGAATTGTCCCGTTTGGACAGTTTGAGACTGTATAATTTTTGTATAATATTCTTATTGGCTTAAAGTTGTTACTTTTGGAGGAAGTTCTGCAGTCGTATCTTAATGTTCTCTGGGTACATACTAGATTGACAAGTGTGACTGTTATTTTAATTGACCAATTGAAATAACACTCACACCTGCCAATCTACGTCGTGTACTTGGAGAACTAAGGGGATATGCTGTCGAATTTTTTTCAAATCGTAACAATGTGCATGAGCTGTTAAGTATATTACAGAAAAATGCATTCTTGAATGGGATAGGACCACATACCCTTTAATAGGATAATTAAATGATGGGATAATTAAAAAAAACATACTATAAATCTAAGTTTTGTTTACCTTTAATAGGTGTTTAGTTGTGGTAGCTGTGATGGGATATCCGAAATACAAAGAGTGGATGGGTGAGACTAATAGAATGGGGGATGTGTTTCGCAGAGGTGCTAACGAATTTGTGAAATATGCAAAGAGATGTCGTAATGATGAAGAGTTTCCGTGTCCGTGTGCTAGGTGTAAGAATGGTAAGGTGTTTGAGTGGAAAACAGTTGAACTACATTTGTTAAGATCGGGTATGCAAAATAGTTATCGATTTTGGAGTTTTCACGGTGAATTGAAAGTTCCTTTTGTCCCTGAACAACCTTCACAACATCCTTCAACAAGTAGAATAGATGAAGAAGGGGACGACGTAGATCATAATATGTTAGAGGATTTAGTTGATGATGCGTACAGAGTTTATGAAGCTAAGGAGAATGAGGTTACTGATGATGTAGAAGATTCAAGTGCTCGTGAAGATAACACGATAAAACTTGACGATGACTACCAAAGTTTAAAATTTAAGGCGACCCAACCGTTATACTCTGGCTGTGAGAAAGATCAAACAACTTCACATGCCATGGTTGGTTTGCACAGTTTGAAGACGCAGTACAGTTTGTCTGGCAATAGCGTGACGGGAATTCTGAAATGGGTGAAGGGCTTATTACCCAAGGTGAATACACTTCCAAATAGCTATCCTGTTATGAAGAACAGTTTGAAAGGTTTGGGAATGAAGTATAAATCGATTCATGCTTGTGTGTATGACTGCATACTATACCGAAAGGAGTATGAAAATCTCGATCGTTGTCCGGTATGCGATGAACCTAGATATGTCCAATCTACTAGTAAGGAAGGCACAAGCTCAAAAGTGCCTCAAAAAGTATTGAAATATTTTCCCGTTGGGCCTAGATTAAAGCGATTTTTCACAGTACCATGGATTGCAGAGGCAATGACTTGGCATGCTAGGGAAGAAGTAGGGGGTAATATCATGCGTCATCCTATTGATTCTACTGCCTGGCGGAGGATGAATTATGAGTATCCCGATTTTGCTCGAGAACAACGCAACATTCGTTTGGCTATATCAACAGATGGTTTCAATCCATTTGGAAATCTAAGCACCAATCAGAGTGTATGGCCAGTGATACTAGCCCCACTCAACCTCCCTCCTTCACAGTGTATGAGACCTGAATTTTCGATGATGGCTTTATTGATACCTGGGCCAAAGGCACCAAGTGAAGACATTGATATCTACATGGCTCCTTTGGTAGAAGAATTAAATGAGTTGTGGGAAGATGGTGTGCAATCATTTGACTCTTTTAGAAAAGAAGAGTTTACGCTGAAAGCTATGTTGATGTGGGCAATTCATGATTTTCCAGCTTATGGGACATTATCCGGATGTGTAGTACATGGTTATTTGGGGTGTCCTATTTGTGGAGAGGAGACTTAATCTCTTCGTCTATCCCCCAGCTTAAAAAATGTATACCATTGCCACAGGAGGTTTTTACCCCCAGCTCATAGTTTCAGATTTGAGAAAGCTTCCAATTTTTTATTGGACGGAGTTGAACATAGGCTACCGCCGAGACAACTTTCGGGTTCAGAAATTGAAAGTAAATCTTCTAAATGTGGCCCAAATATGCCAGGTAAGAATCCCAAATTTAAGAATGTCAAGCATAAGAAGACCCCAACTGGGAATGAAACTGAGATAAGAAAGGCATGGTCTCGGAGGTCAATTTTATTTGACTTGCCTTATTGGAAGAAAAACCCGGTGCGCCATGTATTGGATGTGATGCATGCAGAGAAGAACTTCGCTGAACATATTGTGGGTACTTGCCTTGGGGGGAGTCATTCGAAGGATGGATAAAATGCACGAAAAGACCTTAAAACGTTAAAACTTAAACCACAACTATGGTTGAAAGAAGATAGTAGGGGAAGGACAATAATTCCCCCTGGTGCGTTTACTTTGACGAGTGAAGAAAGGAAGGTGCTTCTAGACACAATATATAATTTGAAGGGCCCATCTACTTTTTCGTCCAACTTGCAAAGGATTGTGAATTATGCTACTCATGATTTACATAAGTGTAAGTCCCACGATTGGCATGTGATCATGCAATTGGTTCCTCTATTGTTTAAGCACTGTTTCTCCAAGCACAAGGATTTGCGTAGGGCTATTATGCAAATTAGTATTACCTTCTCCCTCTTGTGTGAGAAGGTAGTGAATCGAGAACACATAGTGGCTGCAAAATTGGCTGTGAACGAAGCGATTTGTGTATTGGAGAAGTACTTTCCCCCAGCATTCTTTGACATAAGTGTTCACTTGTTGGTACACCTATGCGACGAGGCACTTCTTTGTGGTCCAGTTAGATATCGGTGGATGTATCCGTTTGAAAGATTGATGAAAGTTTTTAAAGATTACGTCAAGAATACGCGATATATTGCAGGATCAATTGCAGAGGAATACATCACCGTGGAGTCATCAATATATACTCGGGAATATATGACTGACTCTACCAGCGTTGATGACACTGATGAATTCCTCGATGATGGTGGTAATGTGATGGGAAAACGAGTGAAATTAACGAGTTTGCAACATGAACAAGTAGCTCGTTATCTATTTGACACACATGAAGATGTCGAAGAATGGAAAAAGTAAGTTTCGAATATTATAATGTTTAACATTATTTTAGATTATTTTATACATGATTAATTTTGTAATATGCAGTAAATATGAAGCCTCTGAGAACAATAAAAGACGAAAAACAGTGGTACAATCAGACAGCGAATTTAGGCTATGGTTGACACAAGAGGTAATTACAATGAAAACAGTCGTTATATAACGTTACATTACACTCATATTTTACCACTAATATAATTAATTTATCTATATTCTCAGCTCCTAAAGATGGGTGATGCGACATCAAGGCTTGCTCGTCTAGCCACTGGACCCTTGTTCGTGGCACAAGAGTACAAAAAATATCGATTGAACGGTTACATTTTCTGCGCTAAAGTGTACGAGGAAAGTACAAATGTACAGAACTCGGGTATTTCATACAAGGCTCTTACTTTCTTTCGAGAAAGCGCAAAAGATAAAAACCTCGTTGAAGCTGAAATGACTTACTATGGTGTAATCCAAAATATATTTGAATTGGATTATATAAGCTTCAAAGAGGTTGTATTTTACTGTGAATGGGTAAGAGTTGAGGATAAAAATGCTTCTAAAGTTGATCCTGTCACCAATTTGATCATGGTTGACTTGTCCAAGTTGAAGAGCAACGTCCACGTGAGCGATGAGCCGTTTGTTTGTGCATTTCAAAAGGTTAAGCAAGTGTTTTACTCGGAGTACATCAACAACGAGCCGTGGTCAATTGTCCAACACGCGCCAAGGCATCTAAATAGTAGTGTGGATGACTTGGCTGCTCCTACCGAATATCAATCCATTTTTTATGATAACCCGAATTTGAAACAATTTTTCAATTTGTAATAATTATTTCAATTTGTACCGAAACATCCATTTTTAATGCTTTTACTTGATCTGCACTTTATCATTTTCACTCTTGTGTAGTGTGCGTGTGTGGAGAGGAGATTAATACATAAATATTCCAACCACATCTAAGTTTTGTTTATACTAATCCATGAATATACGCTTCTTACCTTTAATAGGTGATTAGTACATAGTTATTTGGGGTGTCCTATTTGTGGAGAGGAGATTGAATCTCTTCGTCTATCCGAACACTAAGAAATGCCATAATCCTATGGAGCGATGCTCTGCAAATTCCTCCCAACCGTTATGTAGCCAAACATCACCGGTTGAAGTTGTCAATTCCACTTTCCATACCCCACCACTTTCCATACCCCATTCAAAGGTGGAGTTGACAACTTCAACTGCTGATTTTTGGCTACACAACGGTTGGAAGGAATTTGCAACGCATACCTCCATAGGATTATGGTATTTCTTAGTGTTTAGATATGAAGAGAATTATAATTGACACGATTGCCCGGGGTACATTAGTTGGAAGGAGGTGCCATATGAGCTCAAGTTAGCTGTTTGAGTGACACTACAGGTATATGTCAATTTCGATTTCGATTTCAATTACAATTTATATTTATCTATATTTGAGGGGCGGATACTAATTTTACTTTATTTCAATTCAGGGGACAGGGAGTGGCCCTAAGGGTAGGCCACATATGCTCTATACTTATGTCGCTATTCGGACGAGAAGGGAAGGATAAGGAGGTGTTCCCGAGCGTCGCGGTACAAAATCTCTTTTCCATGCAAATAGTTCGTAGATTTGAGATAAAATGATGGTGATGTTGTTTCTTTTTAAATAGTTTCTTATTTGAATATATATTTGCATTATCTTTAGTTTGTTCGGATATATGATGTGTGGAACAGGTACAACGTTGCTATAACAGGTACAAATATACTGCTGGGCAGTGGCAGTGGCCATACTGCCCAGCAGTTTTTTTTTAATTCTGCCCAGAATTGTCACGGTCATTGACCGTGACAATTTTTTTACTAAGGGTCACGGCTTTGTCACGGTCATTGACCGTGACAAACGTGTCACGGTCATTGACCTTGACACGACCGTGACACAAAACGCGAGTTTTTTGTCAAGGTCAATGACCGTGACACGACCGTGACAAAAAAAGTTGTCTCGCCTCGAAATGTCACGGTCATTGACCTTGACAAGGTGAATTTATCAAGGTCAATGACCTTGACAAATGGGCAGATTTGGTGTAGTGCATGTGATTATCCCCTCCTAATTGCAATGATCTTGGGGAATGCACAGATGCACAGAGTCCATGTTGATACAAGGAGTTTAGCTGACATCATTTTTATGAGGGCATACCTAGAAATGGTCCTAATTATGCAGAGTATCATATGAATAGTAACCAAAGTGGTAGCATTTAATGAAGAGATAACTCGTGTTATTGGGTATGTCACATTAGCATGAAAAGCAGGAGTCGAGAAATGCTGCACTCTGGTATGATATCATTACTTAGAGGTTGACGACCCCTCATAATACAATATTATATTCTAAATTCATGTCCTCAATAAGATGGATATCATAGTATCAATTAGGATAATGCTCATATGTGTACCCACTACCTCGAATGTGGTAGAGTCACATAGGGACCCAAATGATCCTATAAGGAATGAACCCATAGTCAAAAGAAAGTCAAAAAGACTCCCAGAGGTTTCCTTAACCCTGGTTTGGATTACTGGAAGGTAGGCAGAAGTCCAGGAACCTGAACTTAAGTCTATTAAGTGCCCTCAAAAGGTTTGTCGATCTTCGTAGAGACCCAGACAATGTGAATAGTTAGTTGTTTCCAAATGAGGATACAAACACAAATCTACCAAACATAGACACTCGTGATCCCTAAAATAAGGGGGGAGAGAGAGAAAATAGGAAAACCTAATGAAGAAATCATTGACGTTTGTGTTGATAAATTTGACCCCTGAAAAATAGTCCAGATCATGGCAAGCCTCATCTCCCCCATTAATAATTTATTAACTCAATTCTTGTAGGAACAAAGATGTGTTTCCTTAATGCCACTCTGGTATAATTAGAGTAGATCCAACAGTCATTTTCACTACCTCAGCATGGACCATAGTCATATGCTTGTAAAGAAGAAGAAGAGGTTATTTGATCCTGAATAAAACAAAGCTACAAAATATAAGGTATAGAATCCTTTAGAAGCCAAATTTAGTTAAGAAGTCAAATATCCTGAATGATTGTCTAATATGGCTTTCATTCCTAATTGTAACAAAAAAAAAGAAGGATTTTTGTGGACTTCACCGACCTTAGTAGAGCCTTCTCTAAGGACTATTTTCCCCTTCCTATAATTGACACTTTGGTTAAACCAATAACAATTCAAGAACTTATCTCCATCATGGATGCATACTTTATATATAGCCATATCAAAATGGCACCTTAAGCTGAAGAAAAAAACTTATTCATCATTGATAAAGATACTTACTGCCATAAATTAATTCCTTTCTATCTCAGAAAACCAAGGGCTATGTATTATAGGATTATAAATACAATAATCAAGAAACTAGTTGGCGCGAATATGGATGTATATGTTGATGATATGATGTTCAAGAGTTTGGATGCCAAGGATAACTTCTAACACCTCATAGAAATGTTTACCATCCTTAGAAAAAACAAAATGATCCTCAGCCCAAAGAAATGTGAATTTTAGGCCTCAATAGGCAAGTCCTGGGATTCATGATACCTATAAAGGGCACGGAAGTGAACACCAAAAAAATCAAGGCCCTAATAGAGATAAAGTCTCCTAAAATAGTGAACGAGATTCAATGTATATGAAAGAGATCGTGATATTAAAGCGTTTCATCTCAAAATCCATTGACAAGTGTCTTCCAATATTTAATATTTTGAAGAATACGTTCTTGTAAATTATTGAGGCAGAAGAAGCATTCTACATTTTTAACTCTACATGGTATTATCGCCACCCATTATAAGCTCAACCCTCATCCAAGAAGAATTTTCACTCCAATATCTTGTTTATTATGCCAAAAAGGATTTTCAGGAGGCTGAACTCAAGTATCCTAAGATAAAAAGGTTTGGCTTCTGGTTAATCATAGTTTCTAGGCGACTAATGCCTTACCTCCAAGTCCACTCCATTAGATATATGACATATCAACCTCTGAGGAAAACTCTACAAAGACTTGAAAATTTAGGAAGATTGATAAAATGGTTTATGGGGCTCGAGTAATTAGACATCAAGTACCAACCGAGGGTGACCATCAAAGCACAAATCCTAATTTTATTAACGGATTTAACAATACAGGATAAGATAAGAGAGACCTCATACCCTAAAGAAGAACATTTAGGATCCTAAGGCCCCCTTCCACCAAACTCTAAAGCTAACCATTCTAAAATAAATCCTACATGTTGATGGATCATCCAAAATCTCTAACAGCGGAGCATGACTCCATTTCCAAACACGAGTAGAAGGTACAATTCCACCCACCTTACTATTAAAATTCAAAGATTCTAATAATGAGGCGTAATATGAGGCCATAGTATACGATTTAGGGTTGAAATACACATGAAGGCACAATAAGTGATCATGACTAGCGAATTGCAGTCAGTAGTCAGCTGGATCATCGAGCTATATGGCACGAAAGGGGCTCACATGACTACTTACCATGAACTCAATATGGGGATCATACGTAAAATCTTAATTTTCCATCAAGCAGGTTCTTAGAGCAAAAATATTAAATGTAGTCCACCTAACACAAGAACCACCTTAGATGAGATCAATCCAGGAGTTCTCATGGTCACGTGTAACACCTAGTGATTTTAGGTCGTAAAAATCTTTGTTAAATTATATTTCAAAAAAATAAATTTTGGGAAATAATCAATTTCAGTATTGAAAAATGTTATTTTTTATATTTAAAATAAGGTTTTAAATGGAATATAAATCGAGATTGAAATTGGATCTTTCTAAGTTTTTATATGAAGATGTGGAGAGCTTGGAGTAGCAGGCCGACTGAACTGATTCGGCCCAGGGGGCGAAATGGTTCGCACCGGTAGTTAATCGAAAATCGGATAATTTTTCTTTCAGTTTGGTTGGGACACAAATTCTTTTTTTTCCTAAAATATAAAGGCATGGGTTTAGGTTTTTTAAAATACTTTTAACCCTTCTCAAAAAGCAGTATCCTACTAAAATCCTATTTTCTCTCATCTAAAAAACCTAAACCCCATTAAACACAAGTTTCAACCCAAGTTTTGAAGATCTAAATCAAGTTTTCTGAAGAACAAACAGAACGTGTCTTTGCTATTTTCTCAAGAGGAATGCAATCGTGTAATCAGATTTTCAAACTGACTTTTTTGAAAGTATTAATACTTATATTGTTTCCCATTAAATGTTATGCATTTTAGATATGGCCTAAACTTTAATAAATGGTATTATTCTTAAAATAAATTAGAAAGACTAATAAGGTAAAGTGAAAGTAATTACGAGACTGTTTTTATTCATATCTGAAAATATAATTAAGACTTGAAACAATCTCATGCTTAGATTAGAGATTTTGATTTCTAGAATTGTGGGACGTTTCGCGTATTAAAACTAAAAATCTGAAATTGTTACATAGTTTCGACTCGTATAAATACGATATTGATGTGTAGGTTGTAGAAAATAATTATTGTGGTGTATTATTTTTAATACACATGTTAAGGTTAAATTATGTGTTAACCGATAAAATATCACTTGTATAGGAAATATTATATTTGACAACTTGGAGAACTTTTGGTACAACTTTTTTAATTATATAATTAAATTGGACATAATTTGGAGGATATTGTAATCGGAGAATTAATTAGAAGAATTGTAGCTATAAATTGAGGATATGCTTTATGTGAATGTTGCTTGTGTTAATATTTGGACACCACAGGGACGTTGGGATTTTTGGGGTAGTTACGCTTTTACCCTCGTTTCCTAGGTTGATTGATAGGTATGATAATAGTAGGTAGGCCTTTTTGTTGTTGACACTTCATAGATATAGGACTAGTGAGTGTAGGTTCGTACGGTTGGGTATTTTCTGGGTCGGTTTAGGTAGTGCGCCGTTCCATTATTCCGTTTGCGTAGCTGCGAGACAAGGTGGTAATTATTGGTAGGCATTCCTCCTAAGTGATAGAATAGGAAATACTTATGATTTTGGTTATCTATAGGTGTGGGACTAGGTATGGTTTAGGTTGGGTTACCCAAATAAAGGGTAGGGCTAATAGAGAACTATGAGAACTTGATAATAAATTGATAATTAATGCCTAAGATAAAGAACGGGTATTAAAATGAATTTGCATCGTGAGTATGTGATCGGGTAATGATAATTGGGTTGACTGGCTATAGCGACATGGGTGTGTATTGGCGTCACGGGTATGTGTAGCGCTAACGATAATTGGTTGATTGATTATAGTAACATGTCGTGCGTGGAACCTCACGAGTATGTGCAGAGCTAACGAAATTGACTTGACTGACTATAGTGAGGGGAATGTGTGTGGTGTGAAATTGTGATCGCACAAGAGTATGTTAAGTACTCGTAATAGGGTGAATTGGTTATACTGGTGTTGTTTTAATAATATTGGGTGTGCTAAGAGTATCTGCAGGACTCGTAATTGGGTGAACTGACTATACTTGTATCACATTGATGAAATTGTTTACATTAATTCAATTAATTATTGTGAATTTATAATGAAATTTTGTAATAACATAATTGGACTTGAATAGTGGGGTCACTTAATTATGTGGGTAGTTAGTGATATTTTACTTTACTCAAATGTTATTATATCGTTTAATTTAAAATACTCTATTGTAATATTTATCATGTATGATGCTTATGTCTGGGTTCACCGACCTTAATTGGGAGGAATAACTGGTATTCATGCGGTGGAATCTAATGATTTTCGTTGACTAACATTTCAGGTATAGTCGTTGGTATAGCTTCATAGGATGGATTTGAGATTTGTGGAGTTCACCTGGAGATTTATCTTTATTTCTTCAGTAGTTTAGATTTTATTTCATTGTTTTATTAATGAGACAGTTATTAATGGATTTTGGTGGGCCATTCGGTTCTACAGTTGTTTATGTTTTTCAGTTGGATATTTGTAGTTGAATGATTTATTTTGAGTATTTATTTATCGTTCGGAGTTGGATTTTATTTTGGAGTTAGCATGGTGATGAATTTTATGTTTTGGATAGTTATATTCATTGGATTAAATTGCATTATATCTTATGGAAACAATGTTTTTATTATCTCATATTTCTATCACATCCTGAGAATGGTATTTTATTGGTGACGCCCGATGTAGGTTGGCGGCAGCAGCTAGCCACCTCGCTCTCCAGAATGCGTGGGGTGTCACATCACCATGGGCCACCCTAGAATCGCTAAGCTCCAAATTAACTCAGTGGTTGTTGTAACCCACCCTAATTGGACTAACCCTATCAGAGAATACCTCAATATCGACCTATTACTTAATGACATGATATAATCCACACATTTGAAGTCTCTAACGTTATGATACTACCTTTAACAAGAGGTACTATTCAAATACAGGTTTGATTATTCTCCTAAAAAGTTCCTAAGAACTCAAGAAGTAAAATAGGTCCTCAATGATATCCATGAAGGCATTTGGGATTCTCAACTGGCCCTGAACCTTTTCTTAGAGGTCCTGAAGCATGGCTACTTTTGTCCCGCCTTAGGAAAAGTGGCCAAAGCTCTGGTGCAACGATAAGATAAGTGTTAGAGGTTTTCTAGCATCCCTAAACAGCAATCTTAAGAAATGGTCCCCAAGTTAAGCCCATGGCCCTTTGTATAGTGGGGGTGGACCTAGTAGGACCCTTATATCTCAGCAAATGCCAAAACCAATTATGCATAGGGGCCATAGACGACTTTATAAAATGGGTGGAAGCAAAGTCTTTATCCATAATCATCAAAATCTAATCAACAAGTTTCATCTAGAAGAGCGTCATATGACATTTTTCTTTGCCTAAGGCCATTATCTCAAATAATGGAAAATAATTCGTTAATCATGTATTTTGCAAATTTTGTTTAAATTATGACATTCATAACCACTACTCGTCACTGGGGCACCCTCACGAATATGGTCAGGTAGAGGTCACTAACATAACCGTCTTTGTAAGTTTTAAGAAGAAGCTGGAAAAGTCCAAAGGATTGTGGATAGAGGAGCTACTAAGCATCTTATGGGCATAAAGGACAATAATTAGAGGCCCCATGGGAGGAATACTTTTCTCCCTAACATGTAGGATGAAATTAGTAATCATAATAGAGATAAATGTCCCCACTCAAATGGTGGCATAATTTGAAACTTTGGTAAATGAAGAATGACTTAGACTCACTTCGGAAGAGCTCAAAGAAAAAAAGTGAAGCAACACCCATAAGGATGGCAGCGTAAAAATAAAAAATGGCCTCATACTTCATTAAGAAAGTACGCTACAGTGAGATTCGAGTTGGGTATTTGATCCTAAGAGAGGTCCTCATAGCCACAAAAAATGCAAGGGAAGGGAAAATAGAGCCCAAATGGTAAGGGACATATGTGTCCATAAAATAGCCAGATGTAACACCCCACGCAAAACACGAGGCACTACTATGATTAAAATTAAATTAAATCCTCAACAATTAGTATAGATCATCTATATTCCACAAAAATAAACATAACGAATCCAAAATTTACACATCCAAAGTAATTAAAAATAAATTTCACTTGAAAGTAATACTAAGCTCTCCAAATAAATTACACTGCCAAGATATACAAAAATAAAATCCTCCAAAAATCGTGCTCTAAAATCCTCCAAAAATCCATAGCGTCCAAATCCACTATAACCTGCCGCTAGAAGAAATATACAGTAAGTACACAATATGATAAGAATAGATGTTCAGAACAATAACAGCAAATAAAATGTAACAATATGAATTTAAATTCAAGTCCAACGCGACATCCGAGGATTATACCAATTTAATTTTTCAATAACATATTAATAGATCACCAGGCCTTATCTCACCTCACCTAAGCTTCGTAAGGCCTCATCCTAGTTGTTAGACTATTGGACTATTGGCGGGTGACCATTCTTCGTGCCATAGAAAAATTTCATGACGCCATGCCCATATACAAATACAATAACTCAAGCAAATTAATATTTTAGATTCTAATAAACATCATGACATCAACAATATGAGTACAAATAAATGAGGAACAAGCGACTAATCTCGAGAGAATTAAGTAGCATATTGTGTAAATTCCGTACCTTAAAATAAACACAAGAAACTCATAAGATTATGTCTCAAAATTCTGATCATACCACTACGTTCCTCATGCGAAAACAATAGAAACTCGTTCTATCCCAAACTCGAGAAAACACCAAATAAGCCTTCAAATCATGGGTTGAATATTGAATAAAATTGGGGCTAGGGTTTGTAGATAGAGGAAGATGAGAATTGAGGAGGCTACTGATTTTTGAGATGGCTAAAATGTGTTTTAAAAGTGCTATACTCGTCACTTTATGTTTATACATCAAAAAGAATTAGAGTCCAAATCACATACAAACACCAAAAAATATTTCGAACAATCAGACCGTTGGAATTGGCTGAAATTTGAAGGTGTAGTAGCCGAAAACAAGATGATGCTAAAAAAATTTCAGCTTGATCGGATGGTCGAATATGTTTTTTTTCTCCTTAGGTTGTATCCTCCCCCGATTTTTATAGAAAAAGTTATAATTTCCAAAAAAAAATTATCAATTTAAATTCCACTTAAAACCTTATTTTTACATATAAAAACCAACATTTTTACATACCAAAATGAAATTGATTCCAAAAAAAAATTAAAATTTTTAATTTAACAAAGATTTTTACGGCTAAAAAATCTCAAGATGCTACATAATTTCACATTAGCACAGGAATTTCATCCTCGAAATTAGACGAAGCGTAAAAGTCAAACGTGAGTAAATAAAATAAGGCTTACATATGCCTATCCATAAAATACCTCGATTAGGCGACCATACACCAAATCCTACCCGCATGTTTCTCCAACGCTCTCTCACGAATTACTACTCGATTTTATCTCTAAAAAATTATCACAAGACTAAAGTTCTCAAATCAATTCTAAACATCCTCACATCAAGATTACTAATCCTAACCGTGATGCCTACCATGTCCTAAAAAAAACTTCTTATCTCCAATGAAACACATTTAACCCGCATGCTAGACCCAAACCCAAAAACCCGAGTGTTGTCGTATACCTAACCTCTGATACCATCTTTAACACCCCGCGCAAAACACGAGATGCTACTACTAAAAAAACTAAACTAAATCCTCAACAATTAGTATAAAGCATCTATATTCCACAAACATAAACATAACGAATCCAAAATTTACACTTCCAAAATAATTACAATCAAATTATACTCGAAAATAATACTAAGTTCTCCAAATAAATTACACTGCCAAGTTATACAAAAGTAAGATCCTGCAAACGTTGTATTCTAAAATCCTCTAAAAATTCATAGCGTCCAAATCCAGGCTAACCTGTCGCTAAAAGAAAAATACGGAGAAATACACAATATGACAAGAATGGATGCTCAAAACAATAACAGTTAATAAAATGCAATAATATGAATCTGAATTCAAGTCCAACCCGACATCCGAGCATTATACTAATTTAATTTCTCAATAACACATCGATAGATCACCAGGTCTCACCTCACCTCACCTAAGCTTTATAAAGCCTCATCCTGTCTATTGGGGTATTGGACTATTGGCAGGTGACCATTCTCCGTGCCATAAAAAAGTTTAATGACATCATACCCATCAGCAAATATAATATCTCAATTGAATCAATATTTTAGATTTTAGTAAACGTCGTGATATCAACAATGTGAGTACAAATAAATGAGGAACAAATGACGAGTCTCGAGAGATTTAAGGAGCATATTACATAAACCTCATACCTTAAAATCAGCACAAGAAATTCATAAATTTCTACCTCAAAATTATGATCATACCACTGCGTTCCTCGCGTGAAAATAATAAAAACCTGTTTTAGCTCAAACTTAAGAAAACACAAAATAAGCCATCAAATCATGGGTTGAATATTGAATAAAATTAGGGCTAGGGTTTATAAATAGAGGGAGATGAAAATAGAGGAGGCTACGGATTTTTGAGAAAGCTAAAATGTGTTTTAAAAGTCCTAAACTCGTCACTTTATGTTTATATACCAAAAAGAATTAGAGTCCCAATAATATATAAAGACTAAAAAAATTATTTCGGATGATCGGACCGTTTGAATTGGTTGAAATTCGAAAATATAGTAGCTGAAGACGAGATGAAGCTGTATAAAAAAATTCAACTCGAATGGACGGTCGGATATTTTTATTTGTTTTTTCTCCTTAGGTCGGATCCTCCCCCGATTTTTATACAAAAAGTTAAAATTTCCAAATTATTTTCCCGATTTAAATTCCACTTAAAACCTTATTTTTATATATAAAAACCAAAATTTTTACATACCAAAATGAAATAGATTCCAAAAAAAATATTTTTTTAAAAATTTTAATTTAATAAATATTTTTTACTGTTAAAAAATTTCAGGGTGTTACACAAGACTAGTGTGTTATTACTTCAGAGATCGGGAGGGAAGTGAAAGATACCTCCATGGAACATTGAACAGTTGAAAAAAATATTACCAATGATGTAACCATATTGTATGAATAAAAATACTCACTTTACCTACTTCACTTTACTCACACGAACAAGTTTTTAAAGAGTTTCAAGTATTCGAGCCTTGACTCTAAAGTTCTATGGTCATGTGGCCTTAACCTAATAACTATTCAAAGAGTTCGAAAGATTTGATCTTTCACTCCAAGGTTTAAAGGAACCTAGATACTTAAACAAGTTTTTTTAAATAGTTTTGAGTATCTGAGTCTTGATTATAAGATTCTGGGGTCCTTGGACCCATAACCTAATAACCATTAAAAAATTTCCAAGGATTTGATCCTTGACTCGAAGGTTTTGAGGTCACTAAAGCCCTAAACTGGTTCATGAAATCACTCTTAATGAGGTATAAGGACCCTTGACTACTAATGCAGTCTTAATGAGGTCTAAAACTCCTTGACTATAAATCCAATCTTAACGAGGTCTAAGGATACTTGACTACAAGTCTAGACTCAAGGTAAAAAAATCCTTGGCTAAGGGTCAGTATGGAGGTAAACAACTCAATAAAAAAATAATTCTTGAGTAAAAATTACCATTGACTTTAAACCAAGCTCCGAGCTCTTCACCCATAGCTAAAATAATAAGCCTAAATATAAAAAAAAAATTGGGAAAATTCTAGGAACCCGAACTCCGAATAGGTTCCGGTACTAATCACCCTGAGCTTTCGTATTTTAACCGAATTCTAACGGTCTTATTCTTGACTCATGAGCAGTTTGGAGTCACAATGATTTTTAAATTTCAATAAATCTTTAAATATAGTGCAAGGTTCTTTCCCCTTCTATGACATAACAAAAAAAAAAGGGGGTTACCAATGATATCAAATATGATCTGTAACCATAAACCAAACTCAAACCATAAGAAGAGGTCCCAAATAACAAGACCGGGGTTACAATATAGGTAAAATGACATCAACCCTTCATTTTATTGATTTAACAAAAGATCCAGACATGTAGTTTAAGTATTTGAATATCATAAGGCTTCTTTAAGGAAACATTAAATGTATAGGACCAATATCAAACTTCAGACCCTAGAAACATGTTACAAATTAAGAATCTCAATAGTCCTCCATAATAAGAGGTAAAGGTTTACAAAAGGTCCTTATCCTAAACACGAAGGTCTTCCATCACATCTTATTAATTATTGAGGTCTAAAAACACTACATTGGGGAAAATCAACATTAGTCACTGTTGATACCAAATTTTACCATCCTACATGGACCAATTGTAAACTAAGACATGTCATCCAGCGTGGCTAAAATCCAAGTTAGCATGATGCAAAAGCCCGACCAATAAGGTGGCCCGACCAACAAGGAAGCCCGAGAAACTGGGAAGACCAACCAACTCCGTGAAATCCAGTCTGTACAGCCAACGAAGCGATAACGGTCATACAACATGTGTAACTAGTGATGCGACAGCAATAGTATATTAAATTCTCATTATGTATTGATGAAAATTCCTAACAAATAAAGGCACTCCATCATTTCAAACGACAACTATCAGGACCCCTCTTAGGCTATAAATACATTGTATCACCCTCATTGCAAGGGATCGAAAAACAAATCAAGGCATTCAATACATAACAGTGGACGTTGGCTTTTCCATTGAGCCGAACCACTTTAAAAATCTATTTGTCTTATTTGTTTTTGTTTATTTATCCTGATCAATCAATTAGTCCTAGTCTAATTTTTTGCATCAACAGATTGGCGTCGTATGTGGGAACGTATTGTTAAACTTTTTCACTCATTCATCATCCATGGCTGAAATTCCTAAATCAAGCACCAGAAATGAGGGAATTCTGCCTAATCCCCCTGCCCCTCCAAACAACAATGATTTAACTGGAATTTTGGCTATCTTGGTTAATGGTCAAGAGGCTATATAGGATACGTTACGACAGTTGTCCCAAACTCTACAAGCTTGAGTCCCTACACAATTCAATCAAAGGAGTATGCCACCACCGCCAATATGGAGTGTTGGGCATAGCCATTCTCGAACTTCAAGGGATCCTTTGTACCTTCCTGAAGAAAATTTTTCTATCAGAATTACTAACACCTTTGATGGATAATCCCTCATCCCAGAAAGATTGAGTGCCTTAGAAAGGATAAGAAGGGCGTCTCCTTTCGATCGTTTGGGACCCAAGGGAAATCCCCTCAAAGTTGCATCGGGAAATACTCGATGACCAAGCAACCTGAAGGAAGGTTCAGCCCAATCTAGATTGAACACCCGACGAACTGCTCGGTCCAGACAAAAAGAAGATTGGCAAGAAGAAAGCTCGGCGCGATCAGTTGGTCGGCAAAAAAAAGGCGCCACCTATAGATCTGGTGCTGGCAATGATGCTTGGAAAGGTTCTGTTTAGCGCTTGGAAGATAGGTTGGGAGAAATGGCTAAGGTTAAGAATCCCCTCCATAGAAGTTTTATTAAGGGATCTCCCTTTATGCAAACTGTTGATGTAAAAAACTCGATTTGATCTAATTATTTTAATCACAGATAAATATGAATAAATAAATATGAGACAAAAGATTTTTAAAGTGGTTCAGCCTTAAGGAAATGGCCTACGTCCACTGTTTTTGTATTGCTGACTGTTGCCTAGAATTCTTGACAAGTGTTTTTCTCAAGAAATTCCGATCCCCCTATAATGAGGAGGTTACAATGTATTTATAGCCTTGAGGCTGCACAAATGAAAGGACAATGCGTTGTTATCTAGTAGACATGTACATCTGTATGATAATAATGAGCATTTAATGCGCAGTCGTCTCCTTAATTTTCTTATTCTGCACGCTAAGTTACTCGGGCCGCCTGAGTTGCTCGGACCGCTTGAGTTGCTCGGTACACTGAAGTTCCTCGGAGAGCATGGGTTGCTCGGGCTCCTGAGTTGGTCAGGGAGGATAAGTTCCTTGGAGTTAGTGTGTTGTTCATTGAAAGTGTTTGTAGGTGCCATGTAGGTTGACACGTGTTTCTAAATAATTGATCCACGTCAGCGGACTAAATTTGATATCAACAGAAGCCCCCAATGTTTCACATTTGAAGTTGAAGGAGAGTGTGGAACATTTTGCCGCTTAGATTTTCAGTTTTTATAGATTTTAGGAAAACTTTCATTGTATATAACTCCATTTTGAGTGCATAATATCAGGCTTTTAAAGTATTTTGAATTTTCATGACCGTTTCGATATTTGTGCCCATTTTTTTCTTTTACCCGCCGGATACGCAAACGTCCTCCCTTGTAATCATTGCTTTTATCTATTCCCGAGGTAAAGTATTTAAATTCGGCAAAAATCCTATCATCTTTCACTTTTTCAAATCTGTATCTTTAAGCTCTTCATTTTCTCTCTATCTTGTGCCTTTGTTCTTTCCGTCATTCGTTGTCACCTAATCTGTTTTTCTCTGTAAGATTTTCTTCCCTTTCTTCTATTTACTTTGTTCATCATGGTTTATCTTGTTGAGTCATTGGATAAATTTCGGTCTGAATTTTCAATCCCTTCGTGGGTTATTCTGGAAGAACTTTCTGAACCCTCTGATTATTTTTCTTTGGCTGAGAGACATTGGTTCCCTAGTCCCTTTGTGGCCGAATGTGGCTTTTCTTTCCCTCCAAATCCCCTATGTTTGGAGTTCTGTCAATATTTTGACGTTGTACCTGCAAAATAGCTCCAAATACCTGGAGAATAGTTAATGGTGTACATAGATTGAACCAACTCCATGGAACCCGTTTAGGGATTCCAGAGATCATGTACTTCTATAGATGGGTTGTCAGTGATTCCACTTTCTATTTAAAAACTAGGTTTTTGAATAGGACTTTAGTTGTCAATCTTCCAGACGCCAATAGGGATTACTTTGAGCATGGGGTTGTTATGAAAAATTGGAAACATGCTCCATTAAATGGAGATGATGTATATCAGGGTCCCAGGTGTCCCCTCTATGGCAATGGAATAGGTTGTTTTTATTTTTTGAAATATTTTTTTCTTTGTGTTTAATAAAATGTATCACTTACATTTGTTTTTATTTTGTTACAGTTGACAGTAAAAGAAAACCTCCAAAAGAAGCTGACGTTAATATAAAGCATTTGAAACTTATCTGGGATTTGCACCAATATATTGCTGAGGAACATATTAGGTCTGCCTCTTATTTATTGCAGTACAAGATTTATACTTCGTCTTTAACTATTCGTCCTTGTCCAGTGGTAGTTAATCTTGATCAAGTACCAGCTACTGATACTAGTGTGGAAGGTTCTTCCTCTAAATCAGTTGCTCCCATCAGTAACCTAATGAAGATAAGAAGAGCTCCTGCCTTCTTTGATAAATCTGCCTCTACCAATGTGGAGGCAAAGAAAAGAAAACAAAATGTCCCCGAAGAAGGGACGAGAATTATTGATGCACTTCCTCCTGCTGCTACCGAGAAAGCTGTTGAGAAGTCCCCTGTGGCTCCGAGCAATATTGTTGCCATCTCTCCTCCGAGTGAGGTTATTGTTATATCACCAACAAAGACAACGTCTTTAGTTGAGAATGTTCTTGTTCCTCCAAGGAGGTTAAATAAAAGTTCTTTTGAGAGACCTGTTGAACTTGTCTCTCAAACTCCAAACGTTGAAGGTAGTGTTCCATCTTTTGCTGCTCCGAGTTCTGTTGTGGGCTTGGTGAAATCATGGACTATCCCAGAAGTCCAGGGCATTGAAGACACTCTTTCTTGTGAGAGAATCACTACTTTGGTTGCTTGACACATTGCCTCAGTAAGTATTGTTAATTCAATCCCTTCATTTTTTAGTACTATGTTCCTGTATCGACTTAAAATGCTTTCTTTTTTTAGTTGGTGATGTGTTTCAACAGCCTTTTGAAGAAGGATGAAGCAATCAAGGCTGCAAGTTCCTCGGGAGGAGTAGAGGAAGTCTTTGTTGGTCTAACCCGTTCTTTAAAAGATTCTCGTCAAAAGTACGAGGAAGAAAGGGTTGCTTGGGAAAAGCAACTCAAGTCCATTGAGATGGACAAAACTCAAGTTGAGAATGCCTCCAAGGAATTAGAGAAGAAGTTGAAATAATTTAATCAGCGCAATAAAAATCTTGAGCAGAGCAATAAGGAGCTTGAGGCCAAACTCAAAACTGCTAAAAATGAAGTTTTTGCTCTTCAAAATGTTGATCGACAGAAAAAAGAGGTGGAAGAGAAATTGAAGACTGCCGAGGAACTACTTAGGTAAAAGACCTCCTCGGAGAAGGCGAAGAGGAAGAAGGCAGTTAAAAAGTCTTTCAGTGCTGGTTGGGATAAAGGCTGGAACAAAGGCCTGGCTGCCATGTCTTCTCAAATGGAGTATGCTAGCCTTAAATATTTTAGGGATGGATGGGTCGCGGCCTTGTAAGAGCTGAAAGTTGCTGAGAATTATGGGTTATTCCAGCAACACACTCATGGCCCTCCTCCCTCTCTTGGAGAAGAAGAAGAGGACGAAGCTGCCTCAGGTGAGTCTTCCATGATGATTAGAGATCAGGTTCCTTCTGTTCCAGCTGTTCGAACTTTCTTCGAGCAACTCCAACCCACCAGCACTTTCGTCGAGCAATTACCTTTATCTGAGCAACCAGTCACTTCCTCTAAACTTTCTCAAGAGGTCATAGGGAACAAGGAGAAGGTGTAGAGTTATTCGGGTGTTTATTTTGTTATTTTTGAATGTAACCTCAAACTTTGTATTTTCTTTTATGATGAAATAAAATTTGAACTTTGGTTACTCACCTTGAATTTCTCTTTTACTTGCTCTGTCTGTGTTATTATTGATTCTTTTTATCTCTTATGTTTGCTAGTTTATGGCCAGGATGGAGCTCTTATCATCTCATGACACAGAATTGATAAAGAAATGCAATAACTATTTTAAAGTTGGTCGTGCAGATCTGAACAAGGCTCAAATCATTGACATCCTTGGTCCAGATACTTCTGAACGAGCAGTCGAAGCTTACAATTATCTGAAATGCTTGCTCGACCGCACTATTGCTAATAATGTGGCTTACTATGAGATGATTGAGGATCTCCAAAGAACGATCGAGGAACTCCAGCAGCAGTATAAAGAATCCTCCACACTTCTGTATCAAGGGTACGAAAAGAAATTTCAGCAATTGAGTGCTGAAAAAGGATATGATAAATTCATCTCTGCTTATGAGAAGAAAGAGAGCATTCTGAAGCTTGAGGTTGAAGACCATAGGCATATTGCTAAGCTGTTGGAGCATGAAAACATTATTTTTCAAGAAGAGATTAAACAACTCAAGTCTGCCACATCTTCCTCGGGAGCCCTGGTCCCTATTAATGATGAAGGTTTCTCTTTCTTAAAGGTATAAAATGACAACTTAAGAGATGAGTTGGAAACTTTAAAAATGGTTGGACCATCCTCATCTACTTGTGGATGAGTAAGGTCTTCTTCTCGTGGACGAGTTAGGGCTGGTCGGGTCACCATTGAAGAAGCTAAAACCCAATCTGCTTTAGAGAATCAGGCTTTTCAATTGATGGCAAAGAACCAAGCCTTAGCAGAAATGTCTAAGAAAATTTTGAGTCTCAGCGGGAAACTTACTACTCAGAGATCTGCCTTGGAAAATAAGGAAATCCTGGTGAAGAATCTCCATGAGCAACTGCAGAGGTTAACTTACCAATTCCACAAACAACCCAGAGAATTTTGGATGGATGGGTATAATGAATCCCTTTATCATCTTGATGATCGGATTCAGCAATCGAATAATGAGGGGTACAAGCAGTGATGGTTGAATGCTATGTGTGTGCTGAAATTGGAGCAGGGACACTACTTACGGGATTATTATGAGCCTGGAGTGCTTGACTTGCCCGTTCCTCCTTTTAGGCATGATTTTAGTTGGATACCTACTCGAGAAATTCCTCGATGCTTAATATCTAAATATCTTGACGACTACAGTCTTCATGCTAACGTTGATATATCTCGCCCAGAGCATTTACTTGATCGGCCCTCTGTGATGAATGTCAGAATACTGAGAGATGTAAATTTTATAAATTCTCCTTATGCTTTAGATGACCCTCCTGCTGGAGTAGAACCTGTTTCAAAGGCAAAATGGAAAAAACCGATAGAATATGATTTTCATTGTAATGAAGTATATTTTTCACCTCATGTGTGATTCTATTTGATTTGAATGAAGAAATTTTTTTCCATCATGCGTAATTCTATTTGATTTGAATGAAGAAATTTTTTGCCATTTCTTTGTCTTCTAAATAAAATGCTCTTGCTTTATGATTGATAAATATATGTGTATATATAATTTGTTTAATTTGAGTTAATTGCTTTTCGACCAACCGGAGTTGGTGGTAAATACTTTTCGACCAATCGGAGTTGGTGGTAAATAAGTTTCCAACCAACCGGAGTTGGTGGTAAATGCTTTCCGACCAACCGGAGTTGGTGGTAAATAAGTTTTCGACCAACCGAAGTTGGTGGTAAATGCTTTCCGACCAACCGAAGTTGGTGGTAAATAAGTTTCCGACCAATCGGAGTTGGTGGTGAATGATTTTCGACCAACCGGAGTTGGTGGTAAATAAGTTTCCGACCAACCGTAGTTGGTGGTAAATGCTTTCCGACCAACCGGAGTTGGTGGTAAATAAGTTTTTGACCAACCGGAGTTGGTGGTAAATGCTTTCTGACCAACCGGAGTTAGTGGTAATAAGTTTTTGACTAACCGGAGTTGGTGGTAATAAGTTTTTGACCAACTGAAGTTGGTGGTAAATGCTTTCCGACCAACCGGAGTTGGTGGTAATAAGTTTCTGACCAACCGGAGTTAGTGGTAATAAGTTTCCGACCAACCGGAGTTGGTGGTAAATAAGTTTCCGACCAACCGGAGTTGGTGGTAAATGCTTTCCGACCAATCGGAGTTGGTGGTAAATAAGTTTCTAACCAACCGAAGTTGATGGTAAATGCTTTCCGACCAACCAGAGTTGGTGGTAAATAAGTTTCCTACCAACCGGAGTTGGTGGTAAATACTTTTCGACCAACCGAAGTTGGTGGTAATGAGTTTCCGACCAACCGAAGTTGGTGGTAATCGTCTGAAATTGGTGTGTAGTGTGTAGCACTAATACTCCGAAAAATTTTCAACAAAAAAAGAAACTGGGTGAAAACATCACTTTATTCATGTTGAAGAAATTGCATTCCATAGAAATTTTTATTACTGATAATACTTGCGTAGATGCTCTGCATTCCATGTATTCTTGAATTCTTCTCCTTCTAAGGTTTCAATCCTGTATGTTCCTAGACGAACAACTTCTGTTACTCTGTAAGGTACATGCCAGTTGGCTTCCAGTTTATTAGTCTTTTGGTTCACTTTCTTCAGCACATAATCCCCTTCCTTCAGATCACACTTCTTTACTCTTTTGTTATAGAACAAAGTTGTTCGCTCTTGATACGATGCATTCTTGATTGTTGCTTCTTCCTTGACTTCCTCGAGCATATCTAGGTTTAATCTTCTCATCAAGTCACTGATTGGAGAGTTGAAATTTAGTACTCTATGCGTAGGTAGACCCAATTCAGTAGGTATGACAGCCTCACTCCCAAATGCCAGCATGTATGGGTACTCTCTAGTTGTTGTTCGCGGTGTGGTGCGATAAGCCCACAACATATAGTGTAGTTCATTAATCCAATTTCCTTTTGCACTATCTAGTCGTTTCTTCAATCCATTTACTAGTGTTCTATTTATCACCTCAGTTTGTCCATTGCTCTGGGGGTAACCTGGTGCATAATGAATTTTCAGTATATTGGATTGATGACAGTATGCAGCAAACTCCTCGTTGTCAAACTGGGTTCCATGGTCAGTAATGAATGCATGTGGGAGACCATATCTAAAAATAATGTTTTTCCAAATGAATTGATAGACTTTGTCGTATGTCATATCAATAAGGGGGTCAGCTTCCACCCATTTGGTAAAGTAATCCACAGCGACCACGAGGTACTTGAATCTTCCCCTGGTCGTTCGGAGTGGCCCGACCAAGTCTATCCCCCACATGGAAAATGGCCAAGGGTATGTTATGGGTGTTAACAATGCCTGAGGAGTTCTTCGTATGGACGAGAAGCGTTGGAATTTGTCACACTTCTTAGCATAAGCTGCGCAATCAGCTCCCATCGTCGGCCAGTAGTACCCCTGCGTGGTTATTCTTCGTAAGAGCGTCCGACCAGCTACATGGGCTCCAGAAGACCCTTTATGAACCTCTTCGATCAAATCTTTCACTTCAGAGGGATGGAGGCATCTTTGTATCCCTGCTATAACTCCTCATCTGTACAAAATGCCACTAGTCAATACATAACGAGCAGCATTAAACTTTAGTTTCTTGGCTGCGAGTTTATCAGTTGGTAAAGTCCCATCTTCAATATAGGCTCTGATAGGATCCATCCAAGATGGTCCTAAGTCAAGGGAAATGAAATTTATCATTAGATCTTCGTCTATGCTCCGACCAACTAAGACTTCTATTGGGACTGTTCTTCGTAGCTCGGTGCGTGTGGCTGATGCCAATCGAGCTAGTGTGTCTGCTCTTGCATTCTCCAATCTTGGTATTCTAATTAACTGAATTGTAGTAAGACTTAATACAACCTCCATTGCTTTGGCATGATACTTTATCATTAATTCTCCTTTTGCTACATATACCCCCAGAATTTGATTTACAATTAACTGAGAGTCATTGTACACAACGACTTGCTCTGCCCTCATGGTTTTGGCCAGGTTTAGTCCCACGATCATTGCTTCATATTCGGCCTCATTATTAGAAGCTTTAAATTGAAAGCGCAAGGCATACTCCACCTCAATCTCATCTGGACTTTTCAAAATAATCCCTGTTCCACTGCCCGCAGTGCACGAAGAGCCATCTACATACAAATTCCATATGGGTAACTTATCATAAAAATTTTGATCCGAGAGAGTTCCTCAGTGGAATATATAGTACTTCCTTTTATCCTCCTCCAGTACTTCTCGTTGATCATCAGTCATCTTTCCTTGCTCGTCTACCGAAGTAAGTTGGTCGGGATTTAATTTTGATGATCCTGTAACATCTACAGGCTGGTCGGAGGCATCTTCTTGAGTAAACTCTGTGATAAAATCCGCTACTGCCTGCCCTTTGAGCGATGACCTAGGCTCATAAATTATATCTTATTCACCGAGCTCCACTTCCCAGTATATCAATCTTCCTGATTTTTCCATCTTATGCAGAGCTTGCCTTAATGGCATATCGGTGTACACCACTATAGTATGGGCTTGGAATATGGCCTCATTCTTCTGCTTGCTTCAATTAATGCTAGTGCCAATTTTTCCAGACTTGGATATCTGATTTTTGCTCCTCGAAAAGCTTTGCTGGTGTAATAGACTGGTTTTTATACTCCGTCCTCCACTTTTATCAACGCCGAGCTCACTGCGTTTTCTGAAACTGCCAGATATAAGTATAGTCTTTCTCCCATCACTGGTCTAGACAACAATGGAGGTGTCCTTAGATATTTTTTCAACTCTTGAAAATCCTCCTCGCATTCATCATTCCACTCAAAAGTTTTTCGGAGTGTTTTGAAGAATGGGAGGCATCTATCAGTTGCTCGTGACACAAATCTATTAAGTACTGCTACTCGCCCTGTGAGGCTTTGCACTTCCTTCTTCGTGGTTGGAGATCGTAGCTCTAATAGAGCCTTGATCTTTTCAGGGTTCACCTCAATCCCTCGTTGATTAACAATGTATCCGAGAAACATGCCTTCTCGTACTCCGAATATGCATTTGGTGGGATTCAGTTTCATTTGATATTTATCTAGTTTCTCAAAGGTTTGACCTAGATTAACCAGATGATCAACAGCTTTCTTGTTCTTCGTCAGCATATCATCGACGTAAACCTCCATTTTATGACTGATCTGCTCTGCAAACACCTTATTCATAAGCCGCTGATATGTTGCACCTGCATTTTTCAATCCAAAAGGCATAACATTATAGCAATAAGTTCCCCTTGGGGTTATAAAAGGGGTACTCTCCCTATCTTCAGGCTTCATTTTAATCTGATTGTAACCAGAATAAGCATCCATGAAACTCAACAGTTCATGTCCCGAGGTAGCATCCACCAGTTGATCGATTCGGGGCAAAGGAAAATGATCCTTTGGGCAGGCTTTATTAAGATCAGTGAAGTCCACACACATCCTCCACTTGTTGTTTTTATTCTTCACCATTACCACATTTGCTAGCCAATCAGGATATTTGACATCCGTAATAAAAGAATCTTTTTGCAATTTCTCTACTTCTTTCTGTATAGCTTGGTTCTTCTCAGGGCTAAATACCCTTCGTCATTACTTCACTGGCTTGATTTCCTTGTTCACATTGAGCTCGTGACACAGGAAATCTGGGTCTATCCCTGGCATATCTTCGTGACTCCATACAAAAGGCTTCTTTATGCGTCTTAGAAATGCTATGAGTTCTTGTTTTATTGATACATATAGTGATGCACCAATTTGAGTTATTCGTTCTGAATGCTCGTCGTCTACAATGATATTTTCGGTAGCTTCCATGACCTGGCCCTTAACGAGCTGAGACTCGTCTCTTCGGTCTAAAGTTTCAATCTTCACATATTCTACTTCATCTACCTGATAAGTAGTAGTCTTCTTCCTGGATTCTTCACGCTCCTCCTGCTCGGCAGATGAATAGTAGCATTCCCGAGCTACTTTTTGGTCGCCTTTCACAACTCCCACTCCAAAATTAGTTGGGAATTTTAAACATTGATGTACAGTAGATGGGACTACTTCGAACTTCTTCAGGCCTACTCTTCCCATGATGATATTGTAAGCTGATTGGACGTTTTTATCCATTACAAAAAAGCTTACTCTTTATATTCGGCAAGCAGGCCATGTACCAATGAGCATATCCAACTTGATCGTCCCAAGTGGAAAAACTTTCTCGCCAGTAAAGCCGAGTAGAGGTCTATAATAGGGCTCCAATTAGGCTAGCTTCAAATTCAAACTATCAAAACATGGGTAAAAACATTATATCTGCCGAGCTACCATTATCCACCAATACTCGTGAAATCATTACTTCCTTTATTCACATCTTGATCACCAATGGATCATCATGAGGATATATCACACCTGCTAGGTCGTTCTTAGAGAAACCAATGACCAACTTATCTTTATTTACCTTCCTCGGGCGATCCTCTTCAGCTGGATTTATTCATTGAATGTATGAGCAAGCTTGAGCCTCATCCACCTGTAATAACATTACAATCAAATGATCCAAAACGAATTGAAAATATCTCACGTTCTGTTTTTTTTGGTCTTTTGGGGAGATCGGGATCATCTTGATCATCTTCTGGATCTTCTTTATGACTTCTTTTCTTGTCTTCTTTTGCTTAACGAGGAGATTTAGATCTTCTTCTTCCTCGATCATTGGTCTTTCCACAATTTTGGCGATCAACATACTTAGCCAATTTTCCTCGTCTGATGAGTGCCTCAATTTCATTCTGAAGAGCTATGCACTGTTTGGTCGTATGACCACGGTCTTTATGGAATTCGCAATATTTGGATTTGCCTTTTCTGTCCGGATCTGCTTTCATTTTATGCTGGCCAGGCTAGCTCCTCGTTATTCTTGATTTCCTCCAGAATATGATTTATATCTACCTTTAAAGGAGTATAATTTTCAAATCTCTTCATTTGTTCCAGTGTTTGCTTTGCTTTCGATTGCCTGTTACCACCATTATTCTTCTTATCTTTCTTTTTTGGTTTTACCATCTTCCACCTTGGTCTCTTTAGTGTCTGCGTTCTTCTTCGTAGCCATGGCTTCCTCGGCATCCATGATTTTGGCTTCTTTTGCCATTAGTTCTGCCATGGTCCTGGGCGGATCTTTGGCTAAAATGTATTACAATTTATTGGGCAACAATCCACTCATCAGAGCAGTAATTATTGTTTTCTCCTCGTAATAAATTACTTCCAGTTTCTCGTTATTGAAACGAGTAATAAAGTCCCTAGTGCTTTCACCTGTCTTTTGTCTTAACACTTAAAAAGTGTGCTACTCATTTAACTGGCTTTGCTCCAAAATGAAAATTCCCAATAAAGAGTTCTGCTAGTTGAAAGAAAGTCAAAATTTTCCCCCGAGGAAGGTTATTGTACCACATCTGAGTAGATCCGGTAAGAGTTCCTGAAAATGCCCTGCATCTCAACTCATCTGGGACTGCATAGATATCAATAGCATCTCGGTATTGTTCTATAAGAAGGACAGGGTCAGTTTTTCCATCATATTTAGGCGTCACCATAGGAGCTTTGAATTTTGATGGTGTGGGAAAATCCATAATTGCCTGTACAAATGGTGTTCCTTGGACAAAAGTTCTTTCTAGAGGATTCTTGGCCTTAGCAATTTCCCCTAATCTGTATTCCAACCTCTGAATAGAGCCCTTCCATGCATCATTTGCCTCCTTCGGCCTATTGGTTCGAGCAACTGATCGTGTTGAATTTGCCTTTTGGGATTTTTCATGATGAGCAGTTGGTCGTGATTGGGCAAAGCCTTCCCTTAAATCAGATGGTCGTTGATAGTTCCTCGACACAATCCTAGGGGGACTTGTATTCTTCCTAGGGCCCAAACGATCAAAAAGAGAGACTTTAATCAACCTTTCAAGAGCACTTGTCCTCTCTGAAGATAGAGTGATGTTTTGTTGAGTGTCTGTAGCTCGTACCGAGGAAGTCCGTCCAGGCTGATAAGAAGGATCATTAGATCTCTCAGTACGATATGAATCTGTACGTCTAGATCGAGATTCCTATGGAAATAATGTTTGCCTAGTTCGTAAAGAGGGTAAACGAGTATTTCTCTGAACACTTCGTTGTCCTGATTGGGCTGGCACTCTGCCTTGAACAGTTTGTATAAGTTGACGCATAGTTTCTTGCATAGTCGTCTGGCCTTGGGCCAAATTAGCCATTATACCTGCCAGATCTGAGAAATTTGGGGGAACATAAGGGTTTGGGGGGTTCCCAGCGTTCCGATTACTGGATTTCGGATTATCAGTTATTGATGATGAATTTTTTTGATGAAAAACGCTAAGTACAGTCGTTTCCCACAAACGGTGCCAATCTGTTGATGTAAAAAACTAGATTTGATCTAATTATTTTAATCACAGATAAATATGAATAAATAAATATGAGACAAGAGATTTTTAAAGTAGTTCAACCTTAAGGAAATGGCCTACGTCTATTGTTTTTGTATTGCTGACTGTTTGCCTAGAATTCTTGACAAGTGTTTTTCTCAAGAAATTCCGATCCCCCTATAATGAGGAGGTTACAATGTATTTATAGCCTTGAGGCTGCAAAAATGAAAGGACAATGCGATGTTATCTAGTAAACATGTACATCTGTATGATAATAATGAGCATTTAATGCACAGTCGTCTCCTTAATTTTCTTATTCTGCACGCTAAGTTACTCGGGCCGCCTGAGTTGCTCGGACTGCTTGAGTTGCTCGGTACACTGAAGTTCCTTGGAGAACATGGGTTGCTCAGGACGCCTGAGTTGGTCGGGGAGTCTAAGTTCCTTGGAGTCAGTGTGTTGTTCATTGAAAGTCTTTGTAGGTTCCATGTAGGTTGACACGTGTCTCCAAATAATTGATCCATGTCAGCGGACTAAATTTGATATCAACACAAACCATCGTAGATTTCCCTACGTCGACTAAGTTTAAAGATCCAGTGTTCACTCATACGTATGATGGGAAGACTGATCGAGTTCTTCATATAGAACAATACCAAGCCACGGCTGATATCTATGTCGTTCCTCATGAGATGAGGTGCATGGCATTTTCAGGAACAATCACTGAATCTGCTCAAATCTGGTATAATAGTCTTCCTCGGGGGAAGATTTTTTGCTTCCAATAACTCACTAAGCTATTCATTGGTAATTTTTTCTTTGGAGTAAAACCAGTGAAGCGAGTATCTCATTTGCTTAGTGTGAGACAGAAGATGGGAGAAAGTACGAGGGATTACATCATTCGTTTCAAGAATGAGAAATTGAAAGACGTTTATTACGAAGAGAAGACTGCAATCACTGCTATCATGAGTGGTTTGCTCCCAAAAAAACTGTATTATACTTCGACAAAAGATCCCCCAAAGATGATGAAAAAATTGATGGCCAAAGCAGCGAAGATTATGAACGCCGAGAAAGTTATGGATGCTAAAAATAATTCAGATGCAAAGGTGGAAGCAAAGATAGAAGGGAAGTCAGATAAGAAGGTGCACAAGAATCACAATGAGAGCAGGAATTCGAAAGTAAAAGAAAGCCTAGATCGGCTAAAAAAATTTACCAATTACACTCCCTTAACGGTGGATATACATCATGTTTTAGAAGAAATCAGGCACAATAATGATTGAGTTAGCTTGAAAAGTTAAGGTCACCTGCTGATAAGAGGGATAAGTCCAAGTATTATGAATTTCACAAAGATAATGGTCATACGACTAACTAGTGTAATTATCTTCAGAATGAGATAAAAGCACTCATCTGAAGAGGAAAATTGAAGAGATTTGTTGATCAGCAGGCTGGCAGAAGAATTAGAGGTAGAGGTCGACGGAGATCTAAATGACCTGTTAAACCCAGAGAAAATAAGAAAAGGAACCATGACGATGATCCAGAAAACGATCCTCATCTCCCCAAGAAGCCTAGACAACCTAAACGCGAGGTATTCACACTTATTTTTGGATCGTTTTATTGCCATATGATTAAAGGTGGGTATGAAGGAGGAGGAGATCATAAAACTAAAAGTAAGGCTTACCTAAATGAGGCTCAAGCTTGTTCCTATATCCAACGAATCAACCTTGCTGAGGAGGACCAACCAAGAAAAGTTAATAAGGATCAGCTCGTAATTGGCTTTTCCAAAAACGATATATTTGGAGTGTTGTATACTGAAGACGATCCTTTAGTGATCAGGGTCAGGATGAAAGAAGTAATGGTAGTAAGAACATTAGTGGATAATGGCAGTTCGACAAACATCATGTTTTATCCCTGTTTTGATAGTTTGGGTTTAAAACGCAGCCAATTGAAGCCTTACCACAGTCCAGTAATTGGATTCTATGGTGAGAAAGTATTTTCATTGGGAACGATCTAGATAGATGTGTTGATCGGTACATGGATGACTAGTTTTGTAATGGACAAAAATGTGCATTCTATCTATAACATGATCATGGGAAGAGTCGGTCTGAAGAAATTCAAAGTTGTACATTCTACTGTTCATCAATGCCTGAAGTTCCTAAACAACTTTAGAGTCAGAGTAGTAAAAGGAGATCAGAAAGTAGCTCGAGAATTCTACTATTCATATTCATCTTTCTAGGAGGAGGATATGCTAGAAACAAAGAGGAAAACAATAACTTATCAAGTGGATATATCTGAGACGAATAGAGAATTTGAGGATGAAACCTTAGATCCAAGAAACAAATCTGATCTCGTAAAAGGCCAAGTGATGGAAGCAACAAAAAGCATTGTTATGGACAATTATAAACCACAACGAACAAGTCAAATAGGAGCGTCATCAGAACCGGTTCTTAAACAAGAGTTGGTGGCCTTCTTGAGATAAAGAAAGCAGGTGTTCGCATGGAGCCATGAAGATATGCCTGGCATAGGCCCAAATTTCCTATGCTATGAGCTTAATGTAAATAAGTAGGTTAAACCTGTAAAGTAGTGAACAAGATTTTTCAGCCCGGAGAAGAATCAGGCTATACAAGAAGAAGTGGAGAAGCTTCAAAATGCCTCCTTTATTGAAGATGTGAAGTACCCAGAGTGGCTGGCCAACGTAGTTATGGTCAAGAAGAAAAATAATAACTCGAGGATATGTGTAGATTTTACTGACTTGAATAAGGCATGCCCAAAGGATCATTTTCCTTTGCCACGAATTGATCAACTGGTGGATACTACTTTGGGGCACGAGTTGCTGAGTTTCACGGATGCATAGTCTGGTTATAACCATATCAAAAATGAAGCCAGAAGACTGAGAAAGTACTTCCTTTATTACTCCTCGAGGAACTTATTGCTATAATGTTATGCCATTTGGTCTAAAAAATGCAGGTGCCACTTATCAGAGACTGGTGAACAAAGTATTTGAGGAGTAGATAGGCAAGAACATGGATGTGTATGTTGATAATATGCTGACTAAGAGCAAAAAAGTTGTTGATCATATCGCTGACCTCAGCCAGACATTTGATCAATTAGAAAAGCACTATATGAAATTAAGCCCCACCAAATGCGTCTTCGGAGTTCAGGAGGGAATGTTCCTCAGGTATATAGTGAATCAGAGGGGCATTGAAGCTAATCCAGATAAGATAAAATCCTTGATAGAAATGCAATCTCCGACCTGTTAAAAGGATGTTCAAAGGCTAACAGGGAGTATTGCAGCACTCAACAGATTTGTGTCCCGAGCAACGAACAAATATTTGCCATTCTTTAGGGTACTCAGAAAAACTTTTTAATGGAATGATGAATGTGAAAAAGCCTTATTGGAATTGAAGAGGTAACTGGGAGTCTCCCGATCAGTATTGGGAGAAAAATTGTATTTGTATATGGCCGTATTTGAATTAGATGTTAGCTCTGCCTTGATCAAGGAGGAGAATGGAGTTCAAAAGCCAATTTATTAATCTAGCAAAGCTTTTCGAGGAGAAGAAGTCAGATATCCCAAACTAGAGAAGTTAGCATTGGCCTTAATTGAGGCTAGTAAGCGAATGAAGCCATATTTTCAAGCTCATACCATAGTGGTATATACTGACATGCCACTTAAGGCAGGCTTTGCATAAGCCAGAAAAATTCGGGAGATTGATGTATTGGGCTGTAGAGATGGGGGAATATAATTTTGTGTACGAACTAAGGACTTCTTTAAAAGGCCAAGTTGTGGCGAATTTTATTGTAGAATTTATTTACCCAGAGTTCCCCGAGCAACAAGGGACTATGGCTGAGTAACATTCAGGAGTCAGCAGACCTACTAGAGATACGCCCGACCAACTCCAAGCAAGGGAAAATGCAGAAAAAATTATCAACGATTAACTAGAACTGTCCAGCGGAGTACAGTAGATGAAAAAGAAATATCAGAAGATAAAGGATAAAATCTTCCATCAAGAGATTATGACAAACCAAACGTTTAACAGCACTATTCCCATATGCAGTCTATATATTGATGGGTAATCCTGTGCAACTGGGTGTGGAGCTGGAATCATCCTCAATACTACAGATGAAATAGATATAAAGTACGCTATGTAATTTTAATATTAAGCCTCCAATAATGAGGCAGAATATAAAGTTGTGATTGTTGGTATAAATCTAGTTAAATCATTAAATGCCGAGCAAGTTGTGGTATACAATTATTCACAGTTGGTGGTAAATCAGGTGTTGAACTTATATGCAGCTAAAGGAGGACTGATGTCCAGATACTTAGCTAAAGATTTAGATATAATTACCACTTTTCTGGTTGTCCAGATGATCAGAATTCCAAGATTGGAAAATGCCCGAGCATACGCACTTGCTCGTCTAGCTTCAGCAACCAGAACTGAGCTACGATGAACTATTCCTATTGAGCTACTTGCTAATAGGAGCATTGATGAAGATCTGATGGTCAACTTTATTGCAGTTGAAATGGGGTCATCTTTGATGGATCCCATAAGAGCATATACTGAATAAGGGATTCTTCCAGTTGACCTACTTGAAGCTAGGAAGATGAAATATAAAGTCGTGAGATATATACTAGATGGTGGTGTGCTATATAGAAGAGGATTAATTGCTGGTCTACAATGGTGTGTGCATCCATCTGAAGTGAAGAATTTGATTGAAGAAGTCCATGAAGGGTCCTGTGGAGCCCATGTAGCAGGAAGAGCGTTGTTGCGAAGAATCCACACACTAGGGTACTACTGGCCAACTATACTAGAAGATTGTACGGATTTTGCCAAGAAGTGTGATAAGTGCGAGAGGTTTTCCAGTATACGCAAGGCTCCATAAGATTTCCTAACACCAATCACTTCACCTTAGCCCTTGGCTATGTGGAGAATTGACTTAGTCAGGCCTCTGCCGACCACCCGAGGAAGGTTCAAGTACCTAGTTGTAGTTGTTGATTACTTTACTAAATGAGTGAAAACTAAACCATTAATAGATATGTCCTATGAAAAGGTTTATTTGGAAGAATATCATATTCAATTATGGCTTGCCCTACGCCTTTATCACTGATCATGGCACATAATTGGACAACGATGAATTTGCTGATTATTGTGCCCAATCCAATATCCAAAAATGCACTCTGCTCCTGGCCACCCTCAAAGCAATGGCCAAATAGAGGTAACTAATAGAACTTTACTGAATGGGTTGAAGAAAAGACTAAAAAATTCTAAAGGGGATTGGATCAATGAACTGGATCTGTCTTGTGGGCCTACCGAACAACTCTTAGAAAAGCTACTGGAGAAACTCCCTACATGTTAGCATTTGGTATTGAAGCCATAATTCCTATCGAGCTGGGTTTACCTATGCACAGAGTTCTTAACTTCAATACCCCAGTCATTGATTTAATGAGAAGGATGGACTTAGACATACTGGAAGAGGTACGTGAAGATGCAGCGTTAAGGAATACAGCCTATCAACAATGAACTGCATGTTTCTACTATAAGAGGGTACGACCGAGCAACATAAAAGAATGTGATTATGTTTTGAAGAAAGTGATTCAGAAGAACAATAAGCTAGAAGACAATTGGCATGGGCCTTATCATATTACGACAATCATCCGACCAGGCACATATCGAATTGAGACTTTGGAAGGTGAAGAGTTCAAGAACCCACGGAATGCAAAACATTTGAGGAAATATTATCAATGATGTAATCATGCTATATTAAGTTCATTTCAATATTAATGAGAATGCGATTTCCCTAAAATTATTAATTTTTTTGGAGTACTAGTTCTATGCACTACATTATGCATCTACAAAAATACCAATCTACAAAAATACCAACAATGTTGGTCGGCAACAACAAAGTTGGTTGTCAACACAAGAATACCAACAATATTGGTCGGCATCAACAGAGACACTAATAATGTTGTTTATCAACATAAACCACCAAGAAAGTTGGTCGGTATCAATAAAAACCACTAACAATGTTGGTTGATGTCAATAAAGGCCACCAACAATATTGGTCGGTATTAATAAAGACACCAAGAATGTTGGTTGTCAGCATAAACCATCAACAATGTTGGTTGGTAGCAATAAAGGCACCAAAAAAGTTGGTTGTCAATACATAAAACCCATTCAAGGAAAAATTATAAGTCCCAAATGTTTGGTTAACGAAGATCCGGATGAATAATTTTTATCTAAACTAGGCTAAAAGATGGACAAATATTTCACTCATGCCTGGTAACCAAGGTAACTAATGCAATTACCTGAAAACTTTAAGTACATTAGTAGAACCATGGTGATACATTGGTAATTGATATAATACTTGGGATAATCCTAGGAATATTAATAGAACTGGTGAAAAACTAAATTTTAACTAAAAGTTTATCCATTCACAGTCAAAGACTAAAGAAACATTCATATATGCAGATATTGACTAAAAGTTAATCCATTCGTAAAATAAGATTTTCATTAAATTAAAAGATTACATATTATTGCTTAAACATACATAAACAAAATACAAAGCCTTATTCTATAGGACGTTTTCCTTCAGCCTTAGAAACAGGATCCATGTCAGTTGGAGGATCACCTAAAGTATAAGGGGGATTAATGAAGTTATAGTTCTGAAGCATCTTGGTATTGATGCTACTAGGACGATCAAGCAAATGAGGAGGTCGGACAATCTCTAGTTCATCATAAAGCTCGTAATCTCCTAAGTAATTTGAAATCAAGCATTGAGGAATACGATGAACAGGAATCCAGTTAACAAAAAAATGGAATGGAGGATTATTAATCTCTAGCAAACCTAGGTCATACCAATCCCATAAAGAGTTGTTCCGGTCCACCTTCATCATGGTTAAAGCGCTGATCCAACCCCATTTATAGGACTCATTCTTAACCTGTTGAATCCTATCATCAAGATTCCCCAGAGCTTCATTATACCCATCCATCCAAACCTCTCTTGGTTGATTATGTAATTGAAAGGTTAATTTATCAACCTGAGAGCGAAGTTTTTTCAATACTCCATCCTTAACCTATAATTGGGAAGATTGAGTGGATAGTTGTTCTGACAACATTTATAGCTTCTTGGACATCTCAGCAATAGCTCGGTCTTTAACTTTTAACAGTGCAACTTGATTAGCAAGGGCCTGCGGGGTCCTAACTTCTTCTGTAGTTCATTGGCCAGGATTATTTCTTGCTCGTGAAGATGATGCATGCTTAATCTTTTTTAAGGCTTCCAACTCATCCCTTAATGTTGCATTTTCAGTCTCTTAAAGGATTAACCTTCATCAGTAGTAGCAACAACAGCTCCAGAGGCAGATTTCAAAAGATTCACTTCATCCCTTAAAATATTATTTTCCTATTCTAGGATTTTGGCAACAGTTCTAGTTTCTTCAACTTCAAGCTTAAGTAGGGTTTCCTTTTTATTGTAAATAGAAACAAAGTTATCAACGCCCCGACCTACACTTAAGCTTCGATATTTCTTCTCATAGCTCTGGTGTAACAGCACAGTAGATTCTTTATACTGTTCTTGAAGTTCTACTATCATCTTATAGTATGCAATATTATTTTCTACCACCTGATCAAGTAAGTACTTCAAATACTTGTGGACTCCTTTAGCCTGTTCTGATGCATCATCACCGAGCAACTGAATAATTTCTTCTTCGGATACGTCCGTATGCCCTGGTTTGAAAAAAGAGTTGCACTTTCTCAGTAGCTCGATATCATTGGAAGACAGTTGTTCCATCTTTGCTATAAACCAGCAAGAAGAAATGACCACTAACCAACAACAATAATGGAGAACAGGTATAATCAACAAGAGACAAAAAGGAACAAAATGTTCTTTTATTGATAACAAAGAGTTCAATTACAATCAAAATAAAGGAAAAAGAAATAAAAAAGAAAAAAGGGAAAATGCCAAACAACTTTACAACTTCTCCTATCATTCTCAACCTTTTTATCCTGCTCAGAAGAAGGGACTATAGGCTGGAGTTTTTCGATTTTCTCTACTGAAAGAAGAGAAGATTCAATGATTTTAGGTTGATCGACAGCAGATTCAACTACAAGAGAATACTCTCCATAGCCAGCTTCATCTTCAACTTCATCCTAAATAATGACTGGAGGAGGACCATGAATATATCTTTGAAAAAGTTCAGAGGCTTCAACTGTGTTCAACTCCTGAAGGGCAGCAACCCAACCATCTTTGGAACATTTTTACTTTGCATACTCAATCTGAGCAGAGGCAGCAAAAATGGCTTTGTTTAATCCCTTGTCCTTTACAGTAGACTTTCTCTTAGATCTGGCAGAGGATACAAGCTCTTCAGCAGTCTTAGCCATGTTCTCAACTTTCTCTTCCCTGCGCTCTGCTTCCTCTTCCTTGTGCACAGCTTTCTTAGCCCCGCGCTCAGCTGTCTTTGCCCTGCCCTCCGCTTCAAGGGAATTTTCATTAGATGTCTGACAAGCAGTTTCAGTTGTCTTCAGTTTATCTGCCCAAGTACTCTTCTGGGACTCCAAGACTTTTTGAGATTTGAGTAGATACTTCTTCAAACTAACCAAGTCTTCCTCCACATCATTTGCAGAAGAAACCCTAATTGCATCATTCTTTTCTAGCATATTATTGAAGTGTACCAAGAACTGCAAGAGACGAAGATCAAGATGAGTATATGAGAAATATAAAAGACGACCAAATCAAGAAAATGGAAACCATTTACTAATGCAAGGCTCTGAGCAGCCAATTCAGAAACCCTCGCTCGGGGGAGCATGGCATCCACCCCCTTGTGGTCTGGAAGAGTATTAAAATAAAAGGTGGCCAGCCCGATACTTCAATAATATACAAGAATCATAGATGGTCCATTCTTAGCATCACTGTCACAAAAATAATAGTACGAGATAACCACCACTTATTTTAGAAAATGGATGTCAATTTAATTTTTAAGTTTAAATAAAACCAGTTAGACAATCCAATTTGAAAAGAAGGTGGATATAAATAAAGACATATAACATTTAACAATCATTCACAACACCATAACCGAATAATTTGTCGGTTAACAGACTGGTACAAAATAGGTTACACGGAGTATTAAAGTTAAATACAAGCAATATATAAAATTATAAAACTTAGGCAACACGTCTGAAAGTCCCGGCTGATCATAACTAGATTATACAAAAGAGTGATGCATCTATCACAAAAGTCCGATAACATCCGCAAAAATGCTATATCCCCTGGACACTAGGAAGGAAAGGTCAACACGGGCGTCCTTGCAGCGGAACACTTGGGCATAAAAGAAAACCACACAAGACAAAGAAATATAGACGGGTCAGGGCCCGGTTTGATATGATAAACATGTCAATAAAATGCATAATAGTTATGAATGCTAAACCTCATAAGCAGTTCCAGTACGCTCTCACAAATAAGAAATTATCCTCACCTCTCATGTAGGTGCACATGCTAGAGAAATATCATTTAATATTTTTAACTATTCATCAATGTAAGAGAATTAACTAAATTCCATTCTAATTAACTTAATTATCATTTTCGTAAAATATAACTTCTCAAGTCCATTCATCTTTGGTAAACTCAGTCCGTACATTCGATTTATAAATGCGTTAGCCATTTAGGAAATACTACATTAATGAGAATAGTTACAATCACAATATAACGATTCTAAGACCATCCTTCTGGGAGTCACCCCACTGGATGCACCCCTAAATAACTATCATCTTCCAGGGCCTATAACCAAGACCAACTAGGCACCCTAAATTGCATCGCGTGGGAAGCGGACATATACCTTCGACAGTGAGTCATAACCAAACCCGAAATTACTTCACTTCGAATAAAACAATAACACAATATAACCACCAGTCATATGGATGAGGACTATATTCTCCCTGCATTCATTAGCCAGGGGACATCACCTCATGCGCGTAACTTCCCTTATGATAGCATTTATAGAGGTATGTATATGCAAGTCAAATTTCACAAGATATGCCAATTAAACAAGTACATTTTATTATTCTCGAAACCATATATGTTTAAAGATATAAACCATAACATATAATTGTCCCCAAAATAATCATTGAGAGCTCACAACGTCACTAAAGTCTACAAAGTGTGATTTCCCTCATACAAGTCTCTGAAAGTCCCAAAATGATACCACCTAGTTCTTCCTAAATCCTAAGTTATCTTACTATAGGAAAAAGGTACTAACTTCTATTTATATATCCCCAGAATAAACCCAATTAACTCCTTACTAATCTAGGGTATGAATCCCCCTAATATAGGACTGTAGTACTCTATATTACTTTATAAGAGAAAGTTCCTAGGCCTTAAACCTAAAAGCTAAGGGCTAAAAACTGAGCTAGAAAAATATCTAAAACAGCAGGATTTTCGAATCGATTTGCCCTGGGGGCCGAATCGATTCACGCTTAAAAGCGAATCGATTCCGTTGAGAATCACCAACTTCCTATCTCAGACCGAATCGATTCGTCCTTAACCCGAATCGATTTGGCGCCCCAGACATGTAGACACCCTTTTTAGCGAATCGATTCACTAGGGAGGGCGAATCGATTCGCCCTGGCATATTTGCCAAGTTGGGGCTACGGCTTATATGAACCCTAAATACCCAAAACCTATTCTTCTTTCCTCAAATCCCAACCAAAATAACTCATATCATCTCCAAATCATCTATACAAGTTAACTAAATAGAAAAGACCATTAAAAACAAGTCTAGATCCTACAATGTTTGATTTAACCAACAAAATCAATAAATTCCTTTAATGGTTCAAACTCAAAACACAACTATAAATATACATTATTATGGCACCCTGCCCAATTAAATATCGGGTGATCATTCCTTTATAAAATTTAAAACAGAATGTTCGGTTGGTTCATTCTGAGCATCACTGTCGAAAACATAATAACTTTATTAACCACCTAATAATTAATTAAGCTAGTGTCAAAATATTTTCCTTTTTAAAATAAAACCATTTAAATACCAGTCCAAGAAATTTATTATAAACCATCCATGCATAATTAATTAATAAAATACTGAATCAGAATCACATGCTGAAATAACTAAGACTGGGTAAAACATTCCAGTTCAAAACTCTAAACCAAGCATCATAGTAACCATAAATCCAAATGAAAATGAAGGGAAAATAAACTGAACATAATCTTTGAAAATATGTCTAAGGAATGGGCGACACATGCCCTAAATAGAACGTCTGTAACGATGGAAATGAAATGATAGAGACGTCTAAAACGAAGACCTACAGCTTCCACAACAGCTGCAGAATGCCAAGCAATCCAAATCTCTAAGCCTGGTGTCCCTGTTGCTGAGCACCTGCTATGATATATATATTTAGCAAGAGCGAAAAGATATGCAAGAAACGGGTCAGAGCCCGATGTGTAAAAATATTTGTTTTAGCTAGTATTTAAAATTTGCAATAAAGTAAGTATCAAATGCATGTTAGTTCGAATTCTCACATGAGATTCTCACCTCTCGTCTATTGTGCACGCCTAACGTACATCTATTCCCATCTAGCCATTCGTAACACCTCTAACTAGATAAAGACTTGTACTTCTTGTTATAAATCGTGGTAGCAACCCGTGATTCCTAATTTTCCGCATTATAATTATCAGCATTTATTAATTCGGTTAAGTGTTATCACACTAAGTTAAGTATTCACAACTTACGTCACTTAAGATTTATACTATCCTAATATCCTATAATTTTTTCACGGTATGAATAAAACAAGTATATATACATATATTCAACACTATAATATACATATACTAATACAGCACCCCAAGGCTAAAACTGTAGTGCATTGCATACTCTGCTATCATGTCCCGGTACATCTCGTACACTAATACGGGCTGTCGGTTCGAAAGTCTCCCACGAACCATATACACAAAAACACACATAGTGGAGGAGAACATAGTTCACAAATCTATGGGTCACGCACATACCTACGCTCCCGTAGTCAGCTGACTTATTAACTTACCAATAAGTATTCATAGTCCTATGTTCTGAGATACAAGTCAATAATCCCCCCGAAGGTCACCCAGGATAAGACTGTCTCTACACCACCTCCCGTGATAGCAAGCAGCTAGGTATGTCATACACATAATATTAAGCAAGTAATAGGTATCCACACATCCTATTAATATTCATTAGGTATAAACCCAACACGATCATAGATATATTCCATACGAATTATTCTCTCACTACTACGTATAATATATTTACTTTATCCCAAATAGTCAACGTAGTAGTAATTCATAGCTAGATTCATTCCTAAGTGCTCGCAAGCATTTCTCCTCACTCGAAGGGTAACACTATATTAATATAAGAAAAAGGGGTCACGTTACTCTACCGGTCCAGGTATTTTTTATTCCTCAAATTACACAAAATAGATTCTAAAGGTTCTCCGAGGTTCTGCAGCGGCACTAGAAATCTGCAGAAAGCGAACCGAACCCATCCCCCAGAGATGGAACCGAATCCCCCACAAATGGAACCGAATCCCCCCCTCCCCCGAAATGGAACCGAATCCCCTAGAAATGGAACCGAATCCCCCAGAAATGGAACCGATTCCGTTACGTCAGATCTCGTCTGCAGCAGTTACATTTTCACCAAACGGAACCGAACCCCCCAGAAATGGAACCGGTTCCGTTACGTCAGACCTGTCTGCAACAGTTACGTTTTCACCATTTGTGAACCTAACAACCTCTAAGATTCATCACCCAACACCTCATCATCAATACCCATCAACACATAACAAATTATAAGTCATCCCTAGCATTCTAGGAACCTTAATTCGTCATTAATCATCATAATTATATAAAACTTCCAAATTAATTCACATGAACCCTAGTTTCCAAAAATTCAATTAAAGAACATAATCAACCCAGATTCGTTCATCAATATATGATTCAATTTCGTAGTTTACCCTCTACATACGTGAAGGAATATCAATAATTAATTAGCACAGTCTCTATGCATCATTTAAACTTCAATTTCTCACCCAATTAACATGTAAATCAATGATTAATTTTACCTACTCTAACATGAGTATGATTATTGCTAAAGAAAAACAATTAATAAACACTTGCCTCAAATTTTTTGTCTGATTTCTTGATGTTGTTGGTATGGGTGTATTCCCCTTGTCCCGGTCTACACGGTGGTGGTGGTGGTTGTGCAAGATGGTGTTAACTTGGGCCTTTTCTCTTGGAAATAGCTCTCCCTCACACCTTCTATGGCCGTTCTTAATTTTCTATAACTTTTAACCCTAATGTACTTTCCTTGGATGATAATATAACTCCTAATTTTCGTCCATTAATTAAGCCTAGAAATCCAATTTACTATAACGCCCTCTCGGGGTGCCGGTTAGACCTAAAATTACTCCGGGACCCAAACTAAACACCCGAGTATACTATTTTGACTATCTCGACCCTTTCGGACTCAACGGTGTACTCGAAATGACCATACGAGTTACTAAAAATAATTAATATATTTATTCCATTAAATTAGCTGCGACACGACTCACATGCACGTCTGACTTAATTTACTAAACTGGCATATTTCTCACTCTTGATAATTTACCGAAATGTATAGTTCCATATTACATATCATAACAGTAATATTCAATAAATAAGTATTAACCCAGGCACGTTTGTTAATATTTATTTTAAATCCGAATTAATTCACAATTAAATTCTCACATTTTAATTCAATTAATCCCACAATAATAATTAATCCCATAATTATTTAAATCGTAAAAATATGGGGTATTACATACTTCCCCCTAATAACGGAATTTCGTCCCGAAACTCAGAAAATAAGGTATACCTGGTATGAATAAGTCTGGATATTTCTCTCGCATATCCGTCGCCCGCTCCCAATTAGACTCCTCCACATTGTGATGCTGCCACTACACCCGAACAAGTGGAACTACCTTTGACCTCAGCCTCCTCTCACTATGATCTAGGATAGCCACTGGACTCTCCTTATATGAACTGTCTGGCTGTAACTCATTCTTCTTAATCATGATGTGAGTGTGTGCCAACTCATCCCGAAGGTACCGCCTTAGTGAGGAAATGTGGAACACATCATGGATACGATGCAAGTGCTCCGGTAACCCAAATCTATAAGCCACTGGTCCAACCCTCTCTATAATAGGGAATGGTCCTACATATCTCAGAGACAACTTCCCTTTCTTCCTAAATCTCATTACTCCCTTCATCGGAGATACTCTCAACAGAACCTGGTCCCCCACTGCAAACTCTCAGAAGGACCTGTTAGCATCGGTGTAGCTTTTTTGTCTGTCCTGGGCTACCCGTATGCGATACTGAATCATCTCGATCCTTCTCGACGTATACTGAATTACCTATGGACCGAGTAGCTTATTGTCTCCCACCTCTAGCCAAAAAGTTGGGGAACGACAAGGACGACCATACAATGCCTCGAACGGGGCCATACCAATTGTAAACTGATAGGAGTTGTTATAAGAAAACTCCACCAGTGGAAGATACTGCTCCCAACCTCCCCCGAAATCAAGGATACACATGCGCAACATGTCCTCGAGCATCTGATTAGTGCGCTCAGTCTCCCTATCGATCTTCGGGTGATACGTTGTACTTAATCGCAACTTGGTACCCATAGCCTACTAGAATCTCTCCTAAAAATTAGATACAAATGTCTTCTCTCTATCTGACACGATATTAAGTGGCACCCCATGCAGTCTTACTATCTATGCATTAAATAGTTGAGCATACTATCCTGCTGTATAGTCTGTCCTAATAGGCAGAAAATGGTCTACTTTTGTCAACCGATCTATAATAACCCATATAGAATCTTGCCCCCTCTGCGAAGTGGGAAACCCTATGATAAAATCCATGGAAATACCTTCCCATTTCCATGTAGGAATTTTCAACGACTGAAGCAAACCTCGTGGTCTCTGATGGTCTACTTTCACTAACTGGTAAGTGGTACACTTGGATACGAACTCTCCGATATCCTTGTTCATTCCGCTCCACCAATACTGCCGCCTCATATCCTTATACATTTTATCCCCACCGGGCTGTACCATAAATCTGGACCCATGCGACTCCGTCATCACTACATGTCTAAGGTCCTCCCCCTCTGGAATAACAAGTATCCCATTGAAGCATAAACCACCCTCGGAACTCACTAAATAAGACTCGGTTCCACCGGCTAAAAGATGCCTAATCCGATCTTAACAAAACGAATCCGTTGCATGTGCCCGTACTAATCTCGTAACAATCTAAGGCGTAACTGTCATCACAGACATAAATGATCAGAGCACGACATCCTGGTGTCCTAATTCTTTCCATTTCTCTTTCCACACCTCGGCGCTTTCATCCACTGGCCTACGACTCAACGCGTCTGCCACCACGTTAGCCTTTCCTGGGTGGTATTGGATATCGAACTGATAATCCTTCACGAATTTGAGCCATCGATATTGACGCATATTCTGCTCTTTCTTCGTGAAGAGGTATTGTAGTGACTTGTGATCCGTGAATAAGTGAAATTTCTACCCAAGAGATAGTGCCTCCATATCCGAAGTGCAAACACGACTGCCACTAACTCCAAGTCATGGGTGGGGTAGTTCCTCTCATGAGGCTTAAGCTTACGGGAAGCATAAGCTATAGCCTGATCCTCCTGCTGAAGCACACCCCCAAGTCCTAGTAAGGACGCATCTGTGTAAACTAGATATTCCACCCCTGGCCTGGGAAGTGCTAACACTGGTTCTGAAGTCAACTTACCTTTCAGCTCATCGAAAGCCAACTGATAGGCATCATCCCAGACAAATGGCACCCCTTTGTGAGTCGAATGAGTCAATAGACCCGCTATCTTAGAGAATCTCTTAATGAACCTCATGTAGTATCCTGCTAGGTCCAAGAAACTACGTATTTCTATTGGCGTCGTGGGCTATCCTCACTCCCTAACCGCTGACACCTTCTCCGGGTCTACGGGTATTCCTCTATCCGAAATGATATGCCCTAAGAATTGAACCTCTTTCAGCCAAAATCCAAATTTCTCATATTTTTCATACAATTCGTGATGGCGCAGTGTCTGCAAAACCTGCCTCAAATGTTCGGCGTGCTCCTCCTCAGTCTGGGAGTAAATTAGGATGTCATTCATGAAGATAATGACGAACTGATCCAGGAACTCTCTGAACACCCTGTTCATCAAGTCCATAAACACGGCTGGGGCATTGGTTAGCCCAAAAGTCATAGCCTGAAACTCATAGGAACCATATCTCGATAAGAAAGTAGTCTTCGACACATCCTGCTCCCTGATCCTTAACTGATGGTATCCCGACCTCAAGTCAAACTTTAATAAGAAGGAGGCTCCTCTCAACTGGTTGAATGGGACAACGATTCGAGGCAACGGATACTTATTCCGTGTCGTGACCTTATTCAACTCTCGGTAATCAATACACATGTAACGATCCATACCTCTTCTTAACGAACAGCACAGGGGCACCCCAAGGTGAAGTACTCCTACAAATGAACCCTTGGCCCAACAGTTGCTCTACCTGATCTTGTAACTTCAAAGGTTTGATAGGGTTAGGCTCAATCAGTCAAATAATTGCAGCCATATTAGCCTCCTTATCGCTCTGATTTATTTACGAGGAAAGACTTTTGACAATGCTTAAGTTAATGTTCCCTTTACGGATGCTAATTAGGGTACTAATTCGTATACTAAAGGCCAAATACTCCCATCTCCTGACGTTCGCTAAGTTTCTTGCGTGGGATGTCTCGCAAAGCGAAATCCAAACAAGGAACCCCCCCGATACACTACTATATAACATTGTCGGTCAAGGAGATTTGGGGCTATTGTTATCTGACTTGTACCCCGTATCCTTACTTCTTGCTAAGAAATTAAGTTACCAATTCTCATGATACGTGAGGCTACACTCATCACATTACTCCAACTAACTTGTCATTAGACTCTAGTATACACCATGGTAAATCCCTATGCTCGGAAATATTTCATCAAATCTTAAATTTCTTTAATAGACATCCCTATCCACCGAAATTAGATATAACCAGATGACGTACTTTACGAAGTCTTTATACGCTACCATATAAATTTATATATATATATATAGCCCTGCCACTTTTCAAGTGACACTTAGTGAAATTTCTAACGAACACAAAAATACTATTGTAATGGTTTATTATCACTTAAACCACCATTAGCTAATTCGAAAATCAGGATAATATTACATTCTTTGCTAACGTTTCTCGGAGTATTAGTACTAAACTGTAACACATCTAAGTTATTCGAGATTTCCCTTTTATCTTAAAAGACACTATAATTAATGAAGTATCGTACCTCCAAATCCAGGTGATATTTGCGGTATCAATGGCATAACCGCATATCGGCCATTATAGATACATCCATGCTGTACTCCTTGATGTTGTTGTGGTGCCTATGATGTTGGGTTAACTATCCAAGCTTCCTCATGTTGGGCACCATGTCCTATTACTTTATCTTGTTGCGGGCAGCCTCTCCACCGGTGACCCTGCTTTTCGCACTTATGACACTTACCCTGAAACCCTTTCCTTCTTATGCCTTATTTTACTTGCCGATTGGGACGAGGTTCCTCACCAGCCGAATCTGGTCAGTCCTGACGGATATGGCCAATTTCTCCACATTTAAAACACCTCCTGGTGTTATCCCTTTGCTCTTAGCTTTGTTGGCTCGGGTGGGTTTGGCTCTTCCCGCCATTTCTATTATCCTCCCGTCCTTGACGAATCTAAGGCACTTGTCGCTGCTGCTAAGGTATTTTCCCTTTGTTACTAACTTTAGCAATGTCATATTGATCAACTTCTCTCATTCTTTTGCCCCTGCAAGCAGTACACTACTATTTTGGTACTGCAATATTGTTGTATTCACTTCTTGTGCCACGATATTCGCTATCTCAGCGATTTCCGCTCTTTCTTGGTGTACCTGAGGTACTTGTTAGTCTTGTCCCGCATTTTCTCCTTCAACACTGTTAGTTTGTATCTTCCTCGTGAGTGACATCTGAAATTCAAATGAATTATATAAGTCCATCGACCTTACACATCATTGTAGCAGAAGAACGTAGTCTACAAAACGTAATCAAGGAGTGCAACAGTCCTAATAATAGGGCTCTATATCAAAGGACGCTAAGCTGAAAGCACAATAAGCCGTACAAATCCTAAAGGACTCTAGAACCTGATGCTCTGATACCACCTGTGACACCCGGCCCAATTAAATATCTTGTGATCAGTCCTTTATAAAAGTTAAAACAGAATGTTCGGTTGGTTCATTTTGAGCATCACTGTCGAAAACATAATAACTTTATTAACCACCTAATAATTAATTAAGCTAGTGTCAAAATATTTTCCTTTTTAAAATAAAATCATTTAAATACAAATCCAAGAAATTTATTATAAACCATCCATGCATAATTAATTAATAAAATAGTGAATCAGAATCACATGCTGAAATAACTAAGACCGGGTAAAACATTCTAGTTCAAAACTCTAAACCAAGCATCATAGTAACCATAAATCCAAATGAAAATGAATGGAAAATAAACTGAACATAATCTCTGAAAAGATGTCTAAGGAATGGGGGACACATGACCTAAATGGAATGTCTATAAAGAATGGAAATGAAATGATGGAGACGTCGAATACGAAGACCTACAGCTTCCACAACATCTGCAGAATGCCAAGCAATCCAAATCTCTAAGCCTGGTGTCCCTGTTGCTGAGCACCTGCTATGATACATATATATAGCAAGAGAGAGAAGATATGAAAGAAACGGGTCAGAGCCCGATGTGTAAAAATATTTGTTTTAGCAAGTATTTAAAATTTACAATAAAGTAAGTATCAAATGCATGTTAGTTCGAATTCTCACATGAGATTCTCACCTCTCATCTATTGTTCACGCCTAACGTACATCTATTCCCATTTAGCCATTCGTAACACCTCTAACTAGATAAAGACTTGTACTTCTTGTTATAAATCGTGGTAGTAACCCGTGATTCCTAGTTTTTCGCATTATAATTATCAGCATTTATTAATTCGGTTAAGTGTTATCACACTAAGTTAAGTATTCACAACTTACGTCACTTAAGATTTATACTATCCTAATATCCTACAATTTTCTCACAGTAGGAATAAAACAAGTATATATACATATATTCACCACTATAATATACATATACTAATACAGCACCCCAAGGCTAAACCTGTAGTGCATTGCATACTCTGTTATCATGTCCTGGTACATCTCGTACTCTAATAAGGACTGTCGGTTCGAAAGTCTCCCACGAACCATATACACAAAAACACACATAGTGGAGGGGAACATAGTTCACATATCTATGGGTCACGCACATACCTACACTACCATAGTCAGCTGACTTATCAACGTATCAATAAGTCTTCACAGTCCTATGTTATGAGATACAAGTCAATAATCCCCCCCGAAGGTCACCCTGGATAAGACTGTCTCTACACCACCTCCCGTGATAGCAAGTAGCTAGGTATGTCATACACATAATATTAAGCAAGTAATAGGTATCCACACATCCTATTAATATTCATTAGGTATAAACCCAACATGATCATAGATATATTCCATACGAATTATTCTCTCACTACTACGTATAATATATTTACTTTATCCCAAATAGTCAACGTAGTAGTAATTCATAGCTAGATTCATTCCTAAGCGCTTGCAAGTATTTCTCTTCTCTCGAAGGCTACCACTATATTAATATAAGTAAAACAGGTCCCGTTACTCTACCGGTCCAGGTATTTTTTATTCCTCAAATTACACCAAATAGATTCTAAAGGTTCTCCGAGGTTCTGCAGCGGCACTGGAAATCTGCAGAAAGTGAACCGAACCTATCCCCTAGAGATGGAACCGAATCCCCCACAAATGGAATCGATTTCGTTACGTCAGATCTCTTCTACAACAGTTACATTTTCACCAAATGTAACCGAACCCCCCAGAAATGGAACCGGTTTCGTTACGTCAGACCTGTCTGTAACAGTTACGTTTTCACCATTTTTGAACCTAACAACCTCTAAGATTCATCACCCAATACCTCATCATCAATGCCCATCAACACATAACAAATTATAAGTCATCCCTAACATTCTAGGATCCTTAATTCGTCATTAATCATCATAATTATATAAAACTTCCAAATTAATTCACATGAACCCTAGTTTCCAAAAATTCAATTAAAGAACCTAATCAATCCAGATTCGTTCATCAATATATGATTCAATTTCTTAGTTTACCTTCTACATATATGAAGGAATATCAACAATTAATTAGCACAGTCTCTATGCATAATTTAAACTTCAATTTCTCACCCAATTAACATGTAAATCAATGATTAATTTTACCAACTCTAACATGAGTATGATTATTGCTAAAGAAAAACAAGTAATAAACACTTACCTCAAATTTTTCGTCTGATTTCTTGACGTTGTTGGTGTGGGTGTATTCCCCTTATCCCGATCTACACGGTGGTGGTGGTGGTTGTGCAAGGTGGTGTTAACTTAGGCCTTTTCTCTTGGAAATAGCTCTCCCTCACACCTTCTATGGCCGTTCTTAATTTTCTGTAACTTTTAACCCTAATGTACTTTCCTTGGATGATAATATAACTCCTAATTTTCGTCCATTAATTAAGCCAACAAATCCAATTTACCATAATGCCCTCTCGGGATGCCGATTAGACCTAAAATTACCCCAAGACCCAAACTAAATACCCGAGTATACTATTTTGACTATCTCAACCCTTCCGGACTCAACGGTGCACTCTAAATGACCATACGAGTTACTAAAAATAATTAATATATTTATTCCATTAAATTAGCCCCGACATGACTCACATGCGCATCTGACTTAATTTACTAAATTGTCATATTTCTTACTCTTGACAATTTACCGAAATGTATAGTTCCATATTACATATCATACAGTAATATTCAATCAATAAGTATTAACCCTGGCACGTTTGTTAATATTTATTTTAAATCCGAATTAATTCACAATTAAATTCTCACATTTTAATTCAATTAATCCCACAATAATAATTAATCCCATAATTATTTAAATCGTAAAAATATGGGGTATTACAATTATTCACACTCAATCATATATATTTGCAAGTTAGAAACTTGCCTTAGGATTGTAATCACGAATTATCTTCCGGTAGCAACAAATCCAAGCTCCAATCTTTAATTTTCCCTCTTTCTCTCCTCTTTCTCCTAAGCTCTCTCTTCTCTCTAACTCTCTCCAAGTTTAGAACACCCAAATGAGAAATAAATATTGTTGGAAGACTTAAATGCCCAAATACACTAAGTCCAACTTTAAATGCCATTACACAATTAAAATGACTCGTAACAACATAATTAAGTCATAATCGGTCAAAAGTACCCGGAACCTAAAAATACAACATGGTACTTATTTTGACTATCTCGACTATTTCCGGACTAACCGCGCCCTCTAATTGGCATCCGGGATAACATAAATTATTTCATGGTCCAACATCATTTTAATTTATCAATAATGATTCAATTGGAATATAAACCACAACCGTCGCTTAAAGTATAACGACACAATAAAACATAACATGATGCCATTTACATTCACTTAACAATAAATATGCAAAACTCAGTAAATATTATCTCTTAAATCACTTAAAGTAATATTTACTCCAAATTCCTTTATTATATATAATTAAACCACATGGAAAATTAATATAAAAATAATTACTCATAAATAAGGGGTATTACACAGACTTGATCAACTTCCTGGCCAAACTAGGAGTAATAGCTGCCAGAGGAACAAGATCAAAAGAAGGTAATTCAACCAAGGATAGTTGATCAGTCACCTGGTCGACCTGCTTCTCTGCAAACCCTCTCCTAAGTCTCCTAAAAGGAACTTCAGCATCTTTGGGAGCTGCATCTTTGGGGGATGAGTCTTTAGGGGCTGGGTCCTTGGGGACTGGGGGCTTCATAACTTCCCATGTTTTCTTCTTGGCTCCTTTAGTAGGTTCTTAGGATCTAGAAATTCTGCCACTGAAAAGGTCAGAAAACTTCATCTTCTTCATAATTTCAGATAGAGGAGAATCTGAATCAGCAGTAACCTCTTGATTAAGATCAATTACCAGAACAGTAGAAGCAGTAGGTTTGGCAATAAAGGAAGAAACAGTGTTTCTATATTGAAGCAAATAGGAGGAGGAACTAGCATGCTCCTTATGAACTACCTTGTGAAGCCCCCAGATAAAATTTAATTCTTTATAATTTACTTCACTCTCTTTGGGGGATTTCCTTTTCTGTTCAACTGTAATTCAATTTACAAAGCAATAGTCAGTATGATATTTTATCAAATATAAATAGGGCAAAATTACTAAAATACAAAACAACATATTCCGTTGCCAAAGAGCGGACATCTAGGTCATTGATAATTAACACCTCCAACTAACGGGGAATGTTGCCAATTTTTTACAACTACGCCATAACCAAAATAATCCATATTAGAATCAGGGAGGTTAACTACTAAAGCTTTACTAACTGCCCTAGTTTTCAAATAATAAGTAGTATCACTAGTTAGCAATTTATAACAAAATATTATTTATGGAATCCCAAGATGGGTTCTATAGATTTGATTTAACCTATATACTCCATTCACTACTCTCCATGTGTTAGAAGCCACTCTTACAGGAACAATGTCAAAATATTGAGAAAACTCAAGACACAGGGGATTGGGAAGAAATGTGAACCCGCATTCAGTAATAAAGATGGAATGGAACTAATGGCCTTCGATAAGAGAGAAAAAATTAGAAGGAAAAGTGGGATATTCCAGTACAACCCAAGATTGAATGTTAAAGTCAATATGAATTTATCAAGCGACTCGATAGCAAAAACCATGATGAAGAAAACAAAGAAGAAGAGAAGAAAAATTCTTACAAAAGTTTAAGGATTCGGCAAGAAAATGATCGCACGAAAGATCAAAGAACACAACAGCAGAATCAGAAATAAGAGGTAGAAATGATCAAAATTTTATCGCTCTTTTTATAAGACGCATCGAAAATTGGGAAAAGTAATGATTAAAGTGAACGGCGGTTGAGTTTACGGCGGCTAACAAAGGAAAAGACGAAGATACCTAGTAAAAGTTTGCTAATATTTAAAACAATTACAAAATTGCCAATCGTGCCCAAAAATCGTCAACCAAGTGAAAAAATTTCACAAGTCTGGAAGGTCTGCAGCTAACCAAACAGCCTGAACTACTGTTAAAGCATAATATTTTGCACTTTCGCATCAGTTCCAAGTATAAAACATTGGGAGCTTCTGTTAATACCAAAATTTACCATCCTACATGGACCAATTGTAAACCAACACATGTCATACAGCGTGGCTAAAATTCAAGTCAGCATGATGTAAAAGCCCGACCAACAGGGCAACCCGACCAACAAGGAAGCCCGAGCAACTAGGAAGACCGACCAACTATAAAAAATCCAGCCTGTACCGCCAACAAAGCGACAACAGTCATACTGTAGACACCCCATTCTGTTACCACTTAACTCTCCTTAGGTCCTTAGTACCTCCCTTCATCACTATAGACCCAGGTCACGTCCCGAGTACTGACCTGGAAGCCATCGGGCACCCCTCCGGCTCAGTTTGACCCAAAAGTCAAACTCCTCGTCTCGATCGAGACTCAATGAATTTTTGAAGGGCAATGAATACCCTTTCCAATGGTTCGCCCCGTACGCGATTCCGACTTACCATGCGGGCGAACGCGCCATTTGCGTCCGAAACCTGACCTAGAGGCCACCGGGCGCACCGGGGCTCTATTTGACCTATGTCAACTCTCCAGCTTGACCGAGGCTAAATGAATCTTCGAAGGTAACTGAATACCCTTTCCAATGGTCCATCCCGTGTGCAATTCTGACTTTCCATGCGGACGAACGATCCGTTGGACTTCAGTATGCCACCGATCATTTCTCGGGCCCGATTGACCAAAGTCAACTCTCCAAACCGGGTCAAACTCTTTGTAATGTCGAAATACATCTCCTAACCTTTCCAACAGTATGCCTCGTGCGCGATTCGGACTTACCATGCGGACTTACGCGCCGTTTGCGTCCGCGCGATTCCCCGTCCAATGGACCGACAAACGCTTCCGAGCCACATTTGACCCAAAGTCAACTCCCGAACTCGGGAGCGGTCCAAAGGACTTTCGAAGGTCTCTAAAATACCATTCTAACGGTATGCCCCGTGCCCGATTCTGACCAACGGTTTGCCCTCGACGGCCAATTTTCTGAAAAAGCCAGAGGCGCACTGCCAAGTGGCAGGTTCCAGATCCTGCCGATAGGCAGCGCCATGATAGGGCCGATCGGCAGTCCCCTGGGGTTATAAAAGGAGGCCTTGGCCTCAATTTCAGAAAGAGCCCAGATCTGAGAGAAATCTCTCTGAACGAATCCCAGAAACCTCTCTCGAAGGCAGCGTGATTTCAATTTCCAAATCCCTCTTTTACCTTCACTTTTCATCATCCTTTTCATCAAACTTGGTGAATTAACCACTCTCCATCATCATCCAAGCTCAAGGGCTTCTCTCCAACATTCAAGATCAAGCTCAAGATCTTCAAGAAGGTCCAACTTTCTCAAACTCTCTCTCTTAAATTCTCTTGAATTCCCAATAACTTGTTTTCTTACTTAGCACTTTTATAATCTCATCTCACACATCCTAATATACTTTTTATTTAGTATTATTTCACATCTCTTATTTTCATATAAATAAAAACCCCAAAACAAGAAAAATAGGGTTTGCTCATAAATTCCAAGTATGGATTCTCACACTTCTTCCACATTTTTCTCACAACTAAAACACCTTTTCTACACACACACACACACTTACAAATAAGAGATCCCACATTTGGATTTATTGGATAAACCCCACCCCTTTGCTTTGTATGTGAACTACGTGGACTTTGATGCCTTTATAGGCTACGTAGGCGTATCGGGGTAAAACCCGAGACTCGAGTCCTTTCTCTCACTTTTTCTCTCATTTCCTATTTTATCTAAATCCATTTTTCTTATATTATATATATCCTTAGTCTTAGTGACACATTACTCCATGTGCGTTATCGTTCCTTTATAGCGATCAACGTAGGGGTAACCGCGTAAATCTTATTTTTCTAATATTACTTTTATAATCTTCCTATGGATGACTCGCTTTATCTTTTCCATGATACAAGCCGAGGATTCCTACCTCCATTCTATATATATACATATGCACACATATCACGGGGGGAAACATAAAGGAAAATAGTAAAATATCCATGAGAGACCGAAAGGGCGGAATGGGTGCCTAACACCTTCCCATTTCGTAACTAAGCCTTCGAACCCTTTTCGAATCATTTTGGTTTCGCACGCACCAGTATGTCTTTGGATGCCATCCTTCGGGGTGGCTTCCCCTTTTTCTTTTGTCTGTTTTGAGTAAAATAGACTTGCGACTCTGAATCTCTCTACATTTTTCACACCTCACAAAATCGACGCCGACCGAAGCGCTCTCCCGAGAGGGGACGCGCGGGACCCGAAGGATTCCTCCTCCCTCCGCGGCGGGGATCGGCGGGGATAGCCAAAGTGGCGACTCTGTTGGGGACTTTTATTTATTTTGAGGGCTTGACTCTATTTACATGGATGCTATATTTGTTTATGCTCCCCCCCCCCCCCCCCTCCCCCAGATCTGCATGTTCCCCTTTCTCACATGTATATCCCATGCTTATGTTTATGTTCACACACTTGTAGAAAATCCTCCATGTACACCTCACACCACGTACACCTAGGATCACGTATATCCCCATGTTGCACGCATCACCTATCCATACTTGGCGTACCTTTTGGGGTACTTGTACTTTGTTCCCGGTTTGGCATAATCAAAGAAAGGCATTCTCATCATAAGCTACTAATAAGAGAATCATGCATGATTCACACGACATAACCAAAGAGCATTGATATTGACCAAATTTTACCCAGTAACTGGAGGGTCACTTAGTGATGGGCGCTGGTCCGGCAGGTCGCAGTTAGCCTAAGCAATATGACTCTCACCTTCCATTGGCCAAGTACCTTCGACGTATATCGAACGGTTCCTCCGCATCGTACCGCTTGACCGAAGTCATGACGGGAGGTATATCGCAGGGAATTCATTCACGTACACCGAGTATATCGAATTCGCTCTCACACATACCGTCCTCACGAGGTATATGGTGAGGCAATTCACTTACACTCAGGTATATCAAATGGCTTGTCCACACGTACCGATTGCCCGCAAGAGCAAGACATATATCGTGGAAGTCACGCCAAAGGGGGGAACCCATGCTGAATCACCCAACCAACTGCATACCCGCATATAGGTGTCAAACCTAGGACACGCACTTTAGATTACTGGTTTCGACCCGAAACTCTGCCGAAATTCCGGGTCGATCTTTCGCCCAATTTTCTCGCATTTTTAAAACGAGACTCTGTTCGCGAGCCTGGTTACAAGTCCCAAACCGTAGCTTTGCATATATTAAAACCCCACTTTTCCAGGCTCAGGTCTCGTCCGGCATTGCATTTAGGAGAATTAAATACAAGTGAGAACATAATAATCATGCTTAGTTCCATCTCCAAAAACATTTCTCCCTTTCTTATCAAAAATTCCAAAAACATTTCTCACTTTCTTATAAAAAATCCAAAAACATTTCTCCCTTCCTTATCAAAAATCCAAAAAACATTTCTCCCTTTCTTATCAAAAATCCAAAAACATTTCTCCCTTTTTATCAAAAATCAAAAAATAGTTCCTTCCCTTTTCTCAAAAATAAATCTCATCCTACGCCTTCTCAGGTTGACCGCACGCCCTTGGCCTGGCTCCCTATTGGCTTAGGTCTTCAGTCAAATCACCCCAGAGTTTCGTCCGTTCCTCTACTACTTCTTCTGAGTCCGGAATCCATCCATCTTCTATGGAGAATGCGGATCAAGCACTAGTCATACAACTAGATCTGCCGACAGTCCTAGCTCAGCTCGTGGCCAAGATTGACAACCTCCAAGCTGAGGTCTGAGAAATGCAACGAAACCAAGGTCCTATTCCTCAAGAGCTCGAGGCCATTTTCCCTCGTGCTATGGGTCCACCCGAGCCCATCTGGGTCCCAGAAGAATATCAGCACGCTCCGCATGCCCCTCCTACTAATGGGCAGCCGCCTGCCCAGCTTCCAATGCCAAACATTGCCCAGCCTATGGCTAACTTGCCTCTGGTTGCTGATCCAAAGGAGAAGGAGTTGAACAAAGTCAAAGAGGATCTCAAGATGCTCACCAAGAAGTTTGACCAAGTCAGGATCTCTGGGAATTACATGGACTACACCCATATGTCTCCTTATGCTAAAGCAAGGTTACCCGAGAAGTTCAAAATGCCAAATATTGAGAAATTTAGAGGGAGTGGTCCCCCGATTGTTCATCTTCGCAGTTATCATCATTTTATGACTCTACTAGGGGATTCGAAAGAAGTGATGGCCCAATTGTTTCAGCAAACTTTGAAAGACAGTGCTCTCCGATGGTTTTTATCTCTTGAGGAATCCAGAATCCGTAGCTGGGAGGATGTAGCCCGAGAATTCATGTTGCAGTACAAATACAACGAAGAGCTTGAGGTCACCCGCCGTGATTTAGAGTTGCTCAAATAGAACTCCGGAGAATCAGTCTGTAACTTTATAGCCCGATGAAGGGAAAAAGCGGCTACCATGACCAATCGGTCGTCTGAAGAAGAACAAGTCAACATAGTGAAGAAGAATTTCTTGCCCCATGTCCGAGCAACCATGGGAGGACAGTACTACCCCCATTTTTGAGCTCTCAGAGAAGCAGGAGTAGAAATCGAAGAGGGTCTTGCCAAAACAGAAGTTGAACCAAAGAAGGTGTCCAGATAGTTCACCCCCGGAAAATATGACAAGCCTGCCAATGCCGCAGTCTCAACCATCAACAACATCTCTCAACCAACCACATCATGGGCACCGAAAAGCCGCCCTGCTCTCGTCCGAAGTGAATACACTGAGCTCCATGCTCCCCTCTCCAAAGTTTACCAAGCCCTGTTAAGCCGAAAACTTATAAAACCCATGGATCCACGTCCATTACCCAATCCACTTCCCAAAAATTTCAAGACCGATGCTCATTGTGCCTTTCACCAAACAGCTGGCCATACCACCGACCAATGCTTCCACCTTCGAAACATAATCTAAGATCTCATTGAACGGGGTACCATCGCCCCACCAGCCAATCCTAAACCAAACACTACTCATAACCCACTCTCAAATCACACCAATGCCATCTTCTTGGAAGAAAACCCAGATTTCGATCCATCAACTCAAATCACACCCTTATACCCTTCTAGACCCCTTCAACTTTGCCCATATTTCCTCCTACACCCTGCTAGCCCCGCTGATCAGGCCTTGTCACTCCTTACCAGAGCATGCATCACTGTCCGGACCTGTTCTGAAAGTGGAGATATGGAATTGTCAGAGGTGTAAACCAACTCCTAGAGTTCGGGCTGAAATTGCCCTCACAGATGATTATCGACTGCCAGAGGTTCAGTACGTTGTTTTTAGAAGCACGGAAATGGGCCCGAGAATCAGATAGGTGGATGGTACCAACCGACAAAATCTGCTTAGATGATGTTGTCCGGATCATGATGGAAGCCTTCAGGCAAACCAATAACATTTGCAGTATCACCGAGTTACTTGACACTTTGAAGCTACAAGGGCACCTGGTCCCTTCACCCTTACACATCCCCACAGAATGGGAAGACCTATATGAAGAAGCCGTTGAAGTTATGGAAGGCATTGACTTCACAAGGGAAAATAGAATTATTGCCACCGGATGGGGGGAAGAATTCAAAGTTTCAAATGAAGAACAAGCTTTAGGAGGAAATGGCCCAATATCTGACTTATGTGGGATGATATCATTTGAGGAACTCCTCGGAGAAATAGATAAGGTGGCAGAACAACCTGAGATTAATGAGGAAACTGGATTTAAGTTTTTCCCTTCTTCAGTAAATCACATGACCAGATCTGGGAGACATTACCAAATTCCAAACTCGCTACCAACCAATGATAAGGGGAAGGGCGTTGAAAACCTTCATATGCCAGAAATGACCCTCGAGGAGAGCAAGATCCTCGATCAATTGAAGAAAACTCAAGCTAACATCACTCTATGGGGGCTTTTCATGTCTTCCCGTCTACACAGAAATTATTTGATCAAATTGCTCACTGGACCCATAGTTCCTCCCTCTACCACACCAGAAGAAGCGGTGAACCTGGTCGGATCCTTGACCTCTACCCGAATGCTGTCCTTTTTTGAAGAAGAAATTCCCAAAATTGGGCCAAATCACAATCATGCACTCAACATCTCCGTCGAAGTTATGGGGAAGGTTGTACCATTCTCTCTCATTAACAACGGATCCGCTTTGAATGTCTGCCCGCTGAGAACCTTCAAATGTTTAGGTCTGAAAGAAAGTGACCTCGCTCCAACATCCGCTGTCGTATGTGCCTACGCTAATACCCGCCATGAGGTGATGGGATTCATAAAATTTGTAATAGGGGTTGGACCTATAAACCCTGTCATCGAATTCCAAGTCATCGATATCCCGGCCTGGTTTAACCTGTTGCTCAGACGACCCTGGCTCCACACTATAAAGGGTGTCTCTTCCTAATTCCATTAGAAACTGAAGTTCTTAGTCGATGGGCGAGTCATCACCATCTTGGGTGACGACGGTAACGTCGAGGGTGCAAGCACCAGCAGTCCAATTCTTGAGATACAGTACGGGTCAAATGATATGATCCTATCAAGTTTTCGAGTTGAACCATCCCTACTCCCGGCAGGGGATAGTTTCAAAGAAAGAGTTTGTCCAGAATATGACCCTCATGGCAATTTCAATGTGATTCAGATGTTCAGAAACATGCACTTCATGCCCGGATTGGGGCTGGGACAAAGGCAGCAAGGGATACTTGAGCCCATCGAACTAAAGAAAGCTTTCCCTCCTTGCGGCTTGGGATATCAACCATCAGAACCAGAACTCATATTGATTCGCCAAACTCGATCAAAGAGAGGGTTAGACTTCGTTCGAACTATCTCGGGAGATTATTTAAATGGACGATTCATCAAGGAATGCGAGGATTTCCCCTTTTGCGGTTTTCCAGAACCACGGTATGACCATACAGATAAGATGATGAAGCCTAGAATGGAGATCTTCTTCGAAGATAGCTACCCATGGGCCGAAAGTTACCAATACCAGGTGCCACCGCTTATCAAAGATACTGAAGAAACTGAGGAAAGTGACTCCGAAGATTCCTTCAACCTGCAGACACTGGGGCTGACACTCTGCATGGTTCATTCAGGCACTACATCAAGGGACCCATCCCGTCTGATTAAAGATGCTGATACACCTCTCCTCAACTGGCATGCTGCGCCAGTTCTACCTCTTGAAATCTCCCTCAACCCCAATGTTTACCCTGTTTTATCTACTGTTGTCCATCCTTGCTCAAATGTAATCGAGACCTCTTTTGATGAGGTTCTCAATGCTGTTTTTCCTATCAATGAAATAAACAAAGATTTTGAGTATCTTGTTGTGTCTTACAATAATTGTATGGATTTTAATCAAACTTTTGATGATGATGATTTTGCAAATGAACAATTCTTTACTGATCTAAATAAGGTTAATAATAAACAACATAACCACGTTCAAGTTAATGAAGAAGATACTGTCGTTATTAATCTCGGTTCTAGTAGCCAACTGCGCGAGATTAGGATAGGGGCCACCCTTGACGAGCATGAGCGCGCACAACACGAAGAATTTCTAAAAGAGTTCATGGATGTCTTCGCATGGTCCTACGACGAGATGCCCGGTATTGATCCCGAAATAGCTCAGCACGAGATCCCCATTCTCCCAGATGCCAAGCCAGTTAAACAAAAGTTGAGAAAGATCCGCACCGAATGGTCTCTTAAGGTCAAAGAAGAGGTGATCAAACAGTTGAACATGGGTTTCATTCGAGTAATCGAATATCCCACATGGCTGGCCAACATTGTACCTGTACCAAAATCAGGAGGAAAGGTTCGAATGTGTGTGGATTATCGAGATTTAAACAAAGCTTCTTCGAATGATGATTATCCGCTACCCAACATCGACATGATCGTGGACAACACAGCCAGTCATGCTCTCAAGTCATTTATCGATGAATTTATCGGATACAACCAAATTAAGATGCATCCCGACCACCAAGATAAAACCGCATTCATTACCCCATGGGAAACTTTTTGCTACACCGTTATGCCATTCGGTCTCAAGAATGCTGGGTCTACCTACCAAAGGGCTGCCACAACCATCCTATACGATCTGATCCATAAAGAGGTCGAGGTTTACATGGATGATATGATTATCAAGTCCAAAACTAGAGAAGGTCATGTTCCCGCTCTCCGGAAGTTCTTCGAACGACTGCGGCAGTATCAGATGAGACTTAATCCACAGAAGTGCATCTTCGACGTTACGAAGGGAAATCTCCTAGGATTCATGATCAGTGAGAAGGGGATAGAAGCAGATCCTGCCAAGCTGAAAGCCATACTTGAGATGCCACCTCCCCAAACAGAGAAGGAAGTCCGAGGCTTCCTGGGGAAATTACAATATATCAGTCGGTTCATCAGCCAGCTAACCTCCATCTGTGAACCAATCTTTAAGCTCCTCCGAAAGGATTCAACCAAGGTTTGGAATGAGGCGTGCCAAGAAGCTTTTGATCGAATCAAATAATACCTGACCCAACCTCCAGTTCTCATGCCACCACATCCTGGTCTCCCTTTGCTCTTATACCTAACCATAACAGACGCTGCAGTCGGGGCTTTGCTAACCCAGTACCTCGAGGACTCCCACAAAGAAAGATCCATCTATTATGCCAGTCGCAAGTTGGCTGAATACGAGGTCAACTACACTGCTTTGGAAAAAGCATGTGTCGCACTTGTCTGGATCACCCAAAAGTTACGACATTACATGCTCGCCTTTCCCATTAAAATAGTATCCCTAATGGATCCCATCAAATACTTGCTTGAGAAACCCGCCTTATCTAGCCGAATGGCCCGATGGTTGATGCTCCTAACCGAGTTTGATATCGTGTACGTCACACAGAAAGCCATTAAAAGAAGAGCCATCTCTGACTACCTCGCTGACTACCCTATAGAAGAAGCAGATGTCTGGATCTCTGAATTCCCATATGAAAACATCATCTGCACCACTCAAGACCGCCTCCGTGGAAAATGTTCTTCGACGGCGCTGCCAACAAAAAGGGATATGGCATTGGGATACTTCTGGTCGCCCCAGATGACTCCCATCGCCATTAAATTGGATTTCCCTTGCACCAACAACATGACAGAATACGAGGCATGCACAGTGGGCCTCCAGGTCGCTCTCGAGAAAGGTATTCAATACCTCTATGTATACGGGGATTCTGCCCTTATCATCGGTCAAGTGCTCAGAAAGTGGAAGGTCAAAGACGAAAAGCTTCAACCCTTTCATGCCCAATTAGAAGAGTTGGCCTCCCAATTCCGAGATATCACCTTCCATTACCTACCCTGAGCAAAGAACAGCCTAGCCGATGCTCTCGTTACTTTGGCTTCCATGGTCAATATGCCCGAGGGAATAATAATGACCCCCTTCCTAGTTAAAAAACAAGACAGACCGACCCATTGCTACCATATTAAGCTTGTCTCCACTGAAGATCCCAAACTAGTCGATTGCTGGTACTATGATATTTGGTGCCTCCTCAAACACGGTAGGTATCCCGAGGGTTCCAACAAGAACGACCAAGCTACCCTCCGAAGGCTGGCCGCTCAGTACATCATCTGCCATAAAGCACTACTTAAGAGGAATTTCGATGGAACTTATTTGCACTGTATTGCAGGGTCTGACATTGAAAAGATAATGCAGAAAATCCACAGCAGGGAATGCGGACCTCACATGAACAGTCATATGCTTGCCAAAAAGATCATCCAACAAGGCTACTACTGGGCCACCATGGCCCAGGATTGCACCGCCTATGTTCGGAGGTGCCCTAAATGCCAACAGTTCTTCAATCTCCAACATCTACCTCCACGGGAATTATACAACATGACTTCTCCCTGGCCGTTTTCCACCTGGGGTATCGACATCATAGGGAAGGTTACACCAAAAGCGTCAAACGGGCATGAGTTCATCCTGGTTGCCATCGATTACATGCTAAGTCATACGCAGTATTAAATGCCAAGAAGGTGGCCAAATTCATTAAGAAGAATATCATCTGTCGATATGGGGTCCCGCACGAGCTAGTGTCGGATAATGGTTTGCACTTTGAGGCAGAAGTCACAGAAATAGTTAGCGAATAAGGGATTCAGAGACACAAATCTTCTCCCTACTGACCTCAGACAAATGGTGCAGTTGAGGCCGCAAATAAAAACCTCAAAGCCATCATCAGCAAGATGACCGAAAGTTGTAGGGATTGGGCCGATCGGATCCCCTACGCCCTCTGGGGCTATCGAACCTCAATTCGAACCTCTACTGGGGCTACTCCTTACTCCCTGGTTTACGGCATGGAGGCAGTCCTACCTGTGGAGCTGGAAATACCCTCATTATGTGTCATGCTCGAAAGCAAGGTTAGTGAAGAAGACTGGTGCCAAGGCCGTCTTGATGAGCTGACCCTCCTAGATGAACGGAGATTAAAAGCTCTTTACCACATACAAGGATACCATCGCCGAATAGCGCGATCATTCAACAAGAGAGTCAAGGACCGCGGTGTCCGAGAGGGGGATTTAGCCCTCAAAGAGATAATCGAACCCATCTGGGACCCCAGAGGAAACTTCAAACCCAATTGAAGCGGCCCTTACATTGTGAAGAAAATCTTATCTGGCGGTGCCGCCATGCTCACTGACCTAGATGGGGAAGAGATGGCTCGTCCAGTCAATCTGGACCGTCTCAATAAGTTCTACCCCTAGTCCAAAATCTCGGCGCGCTACGACTCTTCTCATCCTCCTTCTATTTTTAAAAAAAAAAAAAAAAACTCTCTCCATTCCCTCTACCCAGAACTACGTGGGCCTGATCCTCTGCAAAAACTATTTTCAAACAGATAAGATCTTTTTCAAAAACCCCAGAGGTAAGTAGGCAGCTCATACTCCTCACATGAGCACGACCCCTTCTTTTTCATAAAATACCATTCTTTTCTTACCCCCGAGAACGACAGTTCATTCTAAACATCTACTTGAACAAAAGGATTATGTATGCCTTAGCGATTGGTATAGATAATTCAAAATACAAAATTCATCGAAAGGCAGAGCTGGATGATCATAAACTTATTTATTTCATTAATAAGAAACTACAGTACGGATTACATACGAAAAAGGAGTGGATAACTCCCTTCCCCCTACTACCATAAAAACCAGACAAAATCCCCCACATCTGTTACATAAATAAACTCCCCAGGAATCCTGCCCACAGCTACCCAAAGAGCCTTCACCCTCATCATCCACGTCCTGAGGACCCCAAGTTTCTCATGCCTGAATGGAGTGCCGCAAACACTCCATGGACCGATGAGCCTTAACCATCTTCGAAAAGACCACAACACCCCCTTCCATGGAGTCAGATAAAATAAACCACCTCCAACCGGTCTCTACTGCCATCCTCTTACTGACTACTTTCCTCCACAACCACTTCATATAATATTTGGGGACATGACAAAACTTCCCAACAGATTGAGAGGGATGGGTTGACGGACGCCGATTTTCCCACAGAGATCCTAGCAACAGACGCAAGCGCTCAGTCAAATCTTCTATCGGAAAAAAATTTGAGGTCCCAGGGGGAATGACCTGCCCCAAGCCAAATTGGCGCAAAAGCCGCCAAGGGAAATAAAAAGAGGTCTGCCTGAGACCAACCAGCCGCACATATGAATATTCTCCTAGCTCCAGAACAGGCTGCAATTGTCCCCACCAAGGCACTGACCAATACAGCCCACAAGCCCCATGCTCCACAAGCCAATTCTCCCAATTCTCAACATATAGGCCTATGCGGATGAAGTAGCGTGAAAAGAAGTTGGGTACGGCCGACAAAGGATATTTTGGAGGAGTCGACAAGCGGAATATTTCAGACAACCACATGAACAGCATCACAGGGCTACCCCTCAAAAAGTCAGAACGGCCTTCTCTCCAAGCATTCAGGCCATTTAAAGTCTCTGCCAATATCACCGCCGTAGGATTGCGACGGTATGACATCCATGAGGTAATGGATGCAAATTGTGGGTCCACCTGTAATTCCCCAGTCACCAACAGTAATTTTGAAACCAGGCCCAGAATAACGGCTCCAGCATAGCCAGCATCACTTACTTCTCGCAAACGCACGAACTGCAACACCGCCGGGAGGGAGATCATTCCTTCGGCCACCAATGACCTGGCCGCCGAAGGCGAGATATGAAGAAGCCCGACCAACAAATCCCTAGGAGAATGAGAAAATTCGGGTAAAGCCACAGCAACACTAGGATTCACGCCCAGTATGGCAGAAAACTTCTCGTAGGTAGGACAAACTTCTTCCAACCCAAAGTGAAATACATGGTCTTCAGGGTACCAAAATTGTACTGTCGCCATCAGCATATTCCACTCAAAAGGTCGATTACGCCACAAGGAGACATGACGCATGTTGAAAGCATCATAGTCGACATTATAAGAGCACATGGCTTCCAAGGCTTCGAGGTAGTTGGCAAACTCAATGCTACCAGGGAGAGCCATCTTGAAAGACTAAAAGATGATGGGTGGGTATGAAGAATGTAAAAGGTGTGAGGAAAACACTCCACCCTTCTCCCTTTTTATACTTAAAAATCCTCACAAGGGACATAATCCCTGCAGAAATTGAAAGAAACCCTACCCCACAAGGTACTAAAGGCTGAAGAGGGTACCAATCAAAGCTTTCAATTGATGGGATTGGACTGAACTGCCGATAGGCAGGCCAGGGTGCTTGCCGATCGGCAACCCCCCATTTTTGGAAATCTCCCTTTTTCCTATTTTGTCAAAATCAGAAAAATAAAAATTGATATTCTCAACAGAATTTCAAAATCCCTTTTCCTCCTTATATAATTCCCTTTTTAAAATTTCCTCCATTCCTTCTTTGTCAAATCAGAAAACTCCATAAAAATAAATTGATATTCTCAAAAGAGTTTCAAGAATCCTGGGCCCTCCTTATGGGATTCCCCATTTTGAATAAAATAACTTTCCTTTGAAAGATTTCTAAAAATATTCCTTTTCTTACGATCTCAGCAGCAAATTAAAAAGCGCATGCATTCATTTCATCATTAAAATAAAAGATCGTCAAAAAACCGCATTGCATTGCATATATATGTTTTCTGTGTTACATCATTTTTGCAGGAAATAGAGAAAAGCCAAAAACAACGGGACTCAGCTCGATCCCACATTTCACTCCCTCTCTCAAGAATTTCCATCCCGACGACGCGCTCTCTTTCCCCTACGGCGAGACGACACGCCCCCAATACCCGAGCCAGAGTGTCCCCCGGACGAGGCTGACGGTACCAAGCAAGAAGGAACAGGGACAGCCTCCCAAATGTGAGCAGTCGCCGATGATATCCAATCCCTGATGTCCCTGAGCCAAGTGGTCGACACCCGGATTTGCTGCAAAGGAAAGGAAAAATCAGTATCATGCAAAAGAAATAAAAAAAGAGAGGAAAAGAACCGAAAGGTTTACTGCAGGACGAAGGGCATCCTCTGTCAAGCCCAGCTCCTCCGGATCCATCGCAAGAGGACGGTGTAGCATTGGCACCGTCCCTCTATCAGCCCACTGGATGTTGTACGAAGGAGTGTGCAGCCGAACAAAAGGGACCTCCGAGGTCGCCGCCGCCGCAGGTGCCGACGGACCACCACCACTGTGGAAAGACCCCACCGCCCGACTCGAACTAGCAGGAGGGAAAGGCAAAGCGTCATGTATACTGGGCGCCATCAACCAGCTCATCACAAAGTCCATACAATCATATGGCATGGTCGTATCAGTATACAACGCATAGGACTCGCCAATCACCGTCGCGATCCTTTCATCCTCCAACAATTGTCGCTCCCGCCTCATAGAAGTAGGAGGCTGCGCGGGAGGCACCACCACCTCCTCCTCAGCAATCTGACGGATCACCCTCTCCCCGAGGTACCAGGAATGACCGAACTCATGCGCCAACAAACGCCTCATCTGCGCGTTCACCCCAGTCACCCCCGTATCCTGAATGGCGGTCCTCCAAGGATAAAAGGTCACCTGAAAATCCCCAAGGAGGCATAAGTCAATACAGAATCAGAAGGTGCAAAAACTAAGGCTGAAACGGAAAGAGTCTTACCCTACCACTGGTCAAATCATTCAAGACCTGACGCACCGCCTCCAGGGAGAGAGATCCCTTCGACTTTCGGTTGGCCTTAAGCCATCGATACAAGCGACAGAAGTCCCCGACGGTGTCGTCCTTCAGAGTAATCAGTGGGGTGTTGCACCCAATCACCTCATAAAACCACGTCTGAATTCACGAGAAAAAAGAGACGCATAAGGAAAATGCGAATGCATAAAAGGAAAATGCGAATTCACGAAATGGAAATGCACAAAGTAAAGAATACCTCAAGGAGATACGTGGCTCCAGTAAAAGTCTGCCGGCAGCACCGGCTGAACGCATCCAGAGAAGAGTAAAGGGTCGCTAAAGTCAGACTCCCCAAATCATAGAAAGGGATGTTCGAAAACATCCTCAAGTATGGCATAAACCACAAATGGACGACGTCGCCACTCGACGCCACCATGAAACCTCCCAGTACCAACAAAATGAAAACCCGGGCCATCTGCCTCACTTGCAGTCCGTCCTCCACATCAACCACCCTACTCAGCAAAACATCCTTCAGCAAGGATAGCCGGATAGAATCTCAAGAGACTATCCTCCTTACATCACCGAGTGTCGCATACACCACCTCCGGCCTCACCCGCAAAGAGCGGTCCACCTCTATCTGTTCCCCGTCACAATCCAGCCCCAGCAGTTGCTGCACATCTAGGGGATTCACCGTCATCTCCCCGAAGACAAAATGAAAAGTGTGGGTAGTGTACCACCACCTCTCCCCCAAGGCACACAAAACTGCTGTCGAACGAGACATCTCATCCAGCGCAGCCGCCAATCTCCCAAAACCCACTGATGATACCATCCAGCACACCACAGGTGGAAGATGCTCCCAAACATACCTAAGCCCCGTCATCCCACGGGAACGCATGTTCTTCAAAGAAATATCCGACTGGCGAAAAGAAAAAATTCAGTCAAAGGTCAAGAAAAGAAAAAATCACCCAAAAAGGAAAGAATGCCAAAGGTCAAGTTACTTACATAACCACCGGGAATCACTCTCGAAGAGCGATGACGCGACGGCTCCCGCAGCAAGGTCCGCTCATTCGCAACCGGCTCGAATGCATCAAAGGCATTCTCATTCCCCAAAGCAAGGGGCACCCTTTCCCTCCAATCCACATTCGCCCAGTCATCAACGATCAACCACTCCCGGTGGACAGCGGTGCTCACAAAAGGGGCCATTTATTGAAGATTGGAATGCTAGAACGATCGACACTGTCTCCTCACCTTCCCGAGGCAGCCCAAAAGTTTGTGCCACTACCGAATGGCACCTCTCAGTCTATGCCGACCGGCACCCCCGTTAAAATTTTGTGCAAAAATTCCCAGAAAATACCAGAAAACCTCGAAAAATCCCCACAAAATTCCTAAAAATCCCAGGAAGGATTTAGAACGTTTTCATTAAGGAAATTCCGCACTCCTTCAGGCGACACACCATTTCCCCCAAAGGAGCCCTTAAAATCCAAGCGATTAACCTCTCGGGCAAGGCGCCCGGACCACCGAATCACCTCCTCATCAGACTTTACAACCATCGGCTATCCGGTGCGGTACAATATCACATGGTATTTTTCCCAGCTGAAATCAGAAGAACCACTCACCCCAAGCAATCTCTCCCAAAGGACAATCCAAATTTTCCCCGGCCCATTCATCATTCCCTAGCAGAATCTCAGATCCAAATTCTTATTCCCAGCGGAACCCCTCTTCCCCAACGGAATCCTCAAAAACTAAGTGAAAACTCCTCCCGACAAAGCTCCGGAAAATCCCTAAGGATCACCTGATCACTTCCCCAATGGAATTATCTTACAGCACCCAAAATAGGTTGTTCTCCACTGCGAGGTCTCCTAAGAAGCTTCCACCAGCTAGCAGCTCCCCAGCTCAAATCGGAATCACAAAGCTCTTTCTCCAGCAGAATCAAAATACAATCTTTATCTACTCTTGGGTCAGAATTGGCCCCGGTCTTGGATCGTCACTTTAGTTAGGTCAGAATTGACCTCGGTCCTCGGTCGTCACCACTCTTGGGTCAGAATTGGCCCCGATCTTGGATCGTCACCTTAGTTAGGTCAAAATTGACCTCGGTCTGAGGTCGTCACCACTCTTGGGTCAAAATTGGCCCCGGTCTTGGATTGGTCACCTTAGTTATGTCAGAATTGACCTCGGTCCTCGGTCGTCACCACTCTTAGGTCAGAATTGGCCCCGGTCTTAGATCTTCACCTTAGTTAGGTCAGAATTGACCTCGGTCCTCGGTCGTCACCACTCTTGGGTCAGAATTGGCCCCGATCTTGGATCGTCACCTTAGTTAGGTCAGAATTGACCTCGGTCCTCGATCGTCACCACTCTTGGATCAGAATTGGCCCCGGTCTTAGATCGTCACCTTAGTTAGGTCAGAATTGACCTCGATCCTCGGTCGTCACCACTCTTGGGTCAGAATTGCCCCGGTCTTGGATCGTCACCTTAGTTAGGTCAGAACTAACCTCGATCGTCACCACTCTTGGGTCATAATTGCCCCCGATCTTGGATAGTCACCTTAGTTAGGTCAGAATTGACCTCGGTCCTCGGTCGTCACCACTCTTGGGTCAGAATCGGCCCAGGTCTTGGATCGTCACCTTAGTTAGGTTAGCATTGACCTCGGTCCTCGTTCATCACCACTCTTGGGTCAGAATTGACCCCGGTTTTGGATCGTCACCTGAATTAGGTCAAAATTGACCTCGGTCCTCGGTCGTCACCACTCTTGGGTCAGAACTGACCTCGACCCTCTGAATTGGTCATCCTCATCTCCTTAGGTCCTCATAACTGACCTCGATCCTCCGAATTGATCATCCCCAGCATACTTCTTAGGTTCTCAGAATCGACCTCGACCCTCTGAATCGGTAATACTCCCTCAAAAACATCATGCGGTGTCTAATCAACGGCTATCATTTGTTCTAAACTCACCCGTCGAGGGGCTTTGTAGACACCCCATTCTATTACCCCTTAACTCTCCTTAGGTCCCTAGTACCTCCCTTCATCACTATAAACCCACGTCACGTCCCGAGTACTGACCTGGAAGCCATCGGGCACCCCCGGCTCAGTTTGACCCAAAAGTCAAACTCCTCATCTCGATCGAGACTCAATGAATCTTCGAAGGGCACTGAATACCCTTTCTAACGGTCCACCCCGTGCACGATTCTGACTTACCATGCGGACGAACGCGCCATTTGCGTTCGAAACCTGACCTAGAGGCCATCGGGCGCTCCCAGGCTCTATTTGACCTATGTTAACTCTTCAGCTCGACCGAGGCTGAATGAATCTTCTAAGGGAATTGAATACCCTTTCCAACGGTCCGTCCCGTGCACAATTCTAACTTTCCATGCGGACGAACGATCGGTTTGACTCCGGGAAGCCACCGAGCGTTTCCCGGGCCCGGTTGACCAAAGTCAACTCTCTAAAATGGGTCAAACTCTTTGGAATGTCGAAATGAATCTCCTAACCTTTCCAACGGTATACCCCATGCGCGATTCGGACTTACCATGAGGACGAACGCGCCGTTTGCGTCCGCGCGATTCCCCGTCCAATGGACCGACAAACGCTTCCGAGCCACATTTGACCCAAAGTCAACTCCCTAACTCGGGAGCGGTCCAAAGGACTTTCGAAGGTCTCTGAAATACCTTTCTAACGGTATGCCCCGTGCGCGATTCTGACCAACGGTTTGCCCTCGACGGCCAATTTTCCAAAAACGCCTAAGGGGCACTGCCAAGTGGCAGGTCCCAGATCCTGCCGATAGGCAGTGCCATGATAGGGCCGATCGACAGTCCCCTGGGGTTATAAAAGGAGGCCTTGGCCTCATTTGCAGAAAGAGCCCAGATCTGAGAGAAATCTCTCTGAACGAATCCCAGAAACCTCTCTCGAAGGCAGCGTGATTTCAACTTCCAAATCCCTCTTTTACCTTCACTTTTCATCATCCTTTTCATCAAACTTGGGGAATTAACCACTCTCCATCATCATCCAATCTCAAGGTCTTCTCTCCAACATTCAAGATCAAGCTCAAGATCTTCAAGAAGGTCCAACTTTCTCAAACTCTCTCTCTTAAATTCTCTTGAATTCCCAATAACTTGTCTTCTTACTTAGCACTTTTATAATCTCATCTCACACATCCTAATATACTTTTTATTTAGTATTATTGCACATCTCTTATTTTCATATAAATAAAAACTCCAAAACAAGAAAAAGAGGGTTTGCTCATAAATTCCAAGTAGGGATTCTCACACTTCTTCCATATTTTTCTCACAACTAAAACACATTTTCTACACACACACACACACTTACCAATAAGAGATCCCACATTTGGATTTATGGGATAAACCCCACCCCTTTGCTTTGTATGCGAACTACGTGGACTTTGATGCCTTTATAGGCTACGTAGGCGTCTCGGGATAAAACCCGAGACTCGAGTCCTTTCTCTCACTTTTTCTCTCATATCCTATTGTCTCTAAATCCATTTTTCTTATATTATATATATCCTTAGTCTTAGTGACACATTACTCCATGAGCGTTATTGTTCCTTTATAGCGATCAACGTAGGGGTAACCGCGTAAATATGATTTTTCTAATATTACTTTTATAATCTTCATATGGATGACTCGCTTTATCTTTTCCATGATACAAGCCGAGGATTCCTACCTCCATTCTATATATATACATATGAACACATCTCACGGGGGGAAACATAAAGGAAAATAGCAAATATCCATGAGAGACCGAAAGGGCGGAATGGGTGCCTACCACCTTCCCATTTCGTAACTAAGCCTCCGAACCCTTTTCGAATCATTTTGGTTTCGCACGCACCAGTATGTCTTTGGATGCCATCCTTCGGGGTGGCTTTCCCTTTTTCTTTTGTCTGTTTTGAGTAAAATAGACTGGCGACTCTGAATCTCTCTACATTTTTCACACCTCACAAAATCGACGCCGGCCGAAGCGCTCTCCCGAGAGGGGACGCGCAGGACCCGAAGGATTCCTCCTCCCTCCGCGGCGGGGATCGGCGGGGATGGCCACACATACAACCTGTGTAACCAGTGAAACGACAACGATAATATATTAAATTCTCATTATGTATTGATTAGAATTCCTAACAAATAAAAGGCATTCCATCCTTTCACACGACAACTATCAGGACCCCTCTTGGACTATAAATACATTGTATGACCCTCATTTCAAGGGATCGAAAAACAAATCAAGGCAGTCAATACATAGCAGTGGACGTAGACTTTTCCATTGAGCCGAACCACTTTAAAAATCTATGTCTTATTTGTTTTTGTTTATTTATCTGTGATCAATCAATTAGGCCTAGTGTAGTTTTTTGCATCAGCAGTCACCTTTCACAGTCCAGAGAAGGACCTGTAATAATTTATACTTGACTATTACAACCTCAGTAGCTCATGATTATAGCCTCAAGATCATAACAACCCTCAAAGTGTCAAGCCTAGCTTCTCAAACCAATCTAGGGGGTTGGTAGAAAGCATAAATTTTTTTACCAACCCCCGCTCACAACTTGCAATTTGTCCTAGTGCATTAAATTTTATTTAATGAACGCAACAACCATCATCACTCACTTATAACTCCTTATACCAGCACTCAACCCTCCTATAGTAGTGACAAAGGTCAACTTTGATCGACCATGACTCAACTATCATTTTCAAGCTACCCCCAGTAGATGGATACTATAGGAGTGCTTATAAAGGGTTTAAAGGATCAAATAAAATCATTTTATAAGTTAAACAAATGTCAAGAATTGTATTTAGCATATGTAGAAGGAGTTGGGACCACTTTTACTCTTAATGTGTTTCTCTTTAGTGGGTAAGAAGTACTTAGATAAGCCAACCAGTTGCATCCTAAGAGCACTGTTCTCATCACAAAGACCTCACACTTTGTTGTACCACCTTAGTTAAAGTCTAAGACCGATCCTACTTGTATCATTTAGAATCATATTGAATATACTAAAGAGAAATACATTGAGAGTGGACATATGTATCTCTACTTGGGTATTAAATCACCGTGTCTTCGTTATTTGTAACCTAAGAACACCTATTCCTACTATAAGGAGACGTACTGATCGCTTTCAGCACCATCTCATTCGATACGATGTAGATCGGCTCAGAAAATCCAGGGCAGCACTTGGTATTGTATTATTTTAAATATATTTGTGTACATCAACGATGTGTCTTGAACATTTGTTTATATTCTTATTGTAAATATTAAGTTTTTTTTACTTAACTCTCACTTTTTAATGTGATATTTGACTTAACTCCCAGTTTGATAATATCTTTGATATACCCCCTACACGAGGGGTTATCTCAAAATATTGAATAAAAGTCTAAAAATTTATTTGACTTTACTCCCTCTTTATAATGTCAAATTAAACTTTACCCCTTATGTTGGGAGCAAAGTCCAAAAATTATAAAAATGTAGGGTTAAGTCAAATTAGGCATTGATATTTGGGGGTTAAGTCAAAATTACTTTAAATATTATGACTTTAATGTATGTGAATGTGTTTTTAGTTAATATTATGACTTCGTTTCACTATTTTGGTTAAGAATATAAATACAAGAAGCCCTTTCTCATACCCACTTTCATACACTTATAATAAGACAAACAAGTAAGGACCCACTTTGCCCCACTTTCAAATGGTTAAACTCCAAACTAATAATTAAAAAAGGATCCTTGAAGTTAAAAAGTTTAATAAAAATGTATTTAATAAAAATTAAAAATCTGCATTATTCAATAAAAAACTATTTTTAAAAAAATATATTTAACACATTTAATCCCTCAAACACCCATTTATCTAACATTATCTTATTTTTAAAGGTTTGGCCTAGCGGCACCCTTCACTTTTAAACTCATTTTTTTTAAAACAACTCTTTTTTAAAAATTATTTTGTGTATATTTGGGAGGTTTTAACTTTTATTTAAAAAATAATAATTCTTCTAACTTTGGAAAAAACAGTTTTAAATTAAAATAAAAAAACATTTTTTTTAATCTGTTTTTTTTTTCAAAGTTAGAAGAATAACTTTTTTAAAATAAAAGTTAAAACCTCCCAAATGTACCAAAAATATTTTTTTTTAAATGAGTTTTCTAAAAAAATTGAGTTTAAAAATAAAAATAGTTTTATTTATAAAAAAAAAACTATATAGTGTTTTTAAAAAGACAAATTTGTTTTAAAATAAAACAGTTTTGCCTTTTAAAAAACTATACTTTTTTTATAATAATAGGTTTTTTTTAAGTTTCCTGATAAAAAAAACTGTTTTTATAAAAAAAAAACAGTTTGATGATTTATTTTTAACCTTTTAAAGCATAAATCTTTTGTCTTTTATGACAGGGTATGAAAGTGAGTCAATATAGCGATACTCTTTGGTTAGTGTTATGACTTCGTTCCAATGTTAAGAAATCAATTAAATTAAAAAAAAGTTGAGTTTAACTAAATTGAACCTCAAATTGACTTTAAATGTAACTAACCCAAAATTGAAACATTTTAGAGAGGAAAAATTTCAGGTTATTTTGAGTTTTTCCCCCACTTTTATGACCAGTTTTGCTATACACTCTCACTTTTTTAAAAATTTGCAATACTCCCCATTCTATTAACTGTTCATCCAAATCATTAGCATTGTATACATTTTGTGTTTTCCCCCCACTTTTATCACCAGTCTTGCATTAGACCGCCATTTTGAAAAAAAAAAATATACCCTCAGATTTTTAACTCTCCAATTTTTTATTTTATATTAAGAAACTTCATTAGCATATATATGTAAAAATATTGAAAAAGTTTTTAAAAAATCGAAAAAAGTCCAAAAAATAAGAAATTTTGGAATAAAATTAACAAATGAAAAAGCCCTAATTGACATTTATTAAAAGGACATTTAGAGTTTGGCCTTCAAAAAAGTTTAAAAAAAAAGAAAAAGATTATAAATTTGTAATGACTTTTTTCTCTTTTCCCGCGTACTTGTTTTTTATACATATGCTGAAAAACAAATTTCTTTTTATATAAGAAAACTGGGACAAAAACAAGAAGAAAAAAGTAGTTGGAAAAATAAAAAAAAAATTAGTTTTTTGTTTTCTATTTAATAAATAAAAATGGGGAGAAAAATAAAAATAAAATAATAGTTTGTTTTCTTTTTAATAAAAAAAATTGTTTTCGAATATATAAAACTGGGACAAAATGGATAACAAAAAACATCTGGAAGGAAAAATAGGAAAAACTGTAGAAAATTCTATTACAAGGCATGTGATTTTATAAAAACTCTATTTTTAACTTTTTTTAATAAAAAAACTATAGAAAACACTCTTAAACAATTTTTTTAAATACTATATATTTTCGAATATATGAAATTGTTTTTTATAAATATTAAAATTACATAATGAAACCGTTTTTATAAAATTAGATGATAATTTTTTTCATAAATATGAAAATTACATAATAAAACTATTTTTATAAAATTAAATAATAAAAAAATCATAAATAGAAAAATTAAATAATAAAACATTTTTAAAAAAATTGCATGATAAAACACTTTTTATGTTGTATTCTTACGTATTTTATTTATTTGAATTTATACTATTCCGTCCTTTTAATAAATGTCGACTTTTGCATTTGTTAATTTTATTCCAAAATTTCTTATTTTGGGGGAGTTTTTCGATTTTTAAAAACTTTTTCGAATTTTTACATATATATGCTAATGAAGTTTCATAATAGAAAATAAAAATTGGAGACCGTACCAATTTACGGTATGGTCGGTAACGACCCCTTACCAATACCAAAATCACATTCTATATGGTAAAACCGTATTGTACCAATTTACCGACCGGTACATCAAAACAAAAACCAAAATCAAACCGATCGGTTTTTCGATTTTTTCGATATTTTTGGGTTTTTTCGGTTTCGGTAATTTTGATTTCAATTCGTTTTTTTTTTTTTGTAAATATCAGAATTTCAAATCGGTTTATGCATTCGATAAATCTGGTATATATTTTGATATATCCATTTCTAGCTGTTACAATTTCTAGCATTTTTAGCTATTACAATTTCTAGCGTTTCTAGTTGTTTGGAACAATTAGAAACATACACAAACAGGTACAATTTCTAGCATTTGTAGCATTTGGAACAATAGATTTAAACAGATACGAGACCAAACTAACCGGTTTGCTTTTGTCGGAGCCAGAGGAGAGTGAGACGAGATGAGGGAGCTGGTGCCTGAAGAGAGTGAGCCAAGATGATGAGCCTCAAAAATGAGGGAGCTGTTACCTCAAAAAATGTTCGCCGAAAAGTCAAAATCATCCACACCTCCAACACCGGAAAAATAAACCTTCGCCGGAAAAGCCAACTCGTCGGAAAAAAAAATCACCGAAAAATACGGAGGAAACTCAGATCCGAATACAGCTGGCGCTGAAACAATTGTCACCGAAAACCCGATCTCAAAACGAAGTAACCACACCAAATCGAAAGCCAAATCTCTAAACAAAAAAATGGTGTTCTCAAAATAAAAGTTTCCAAAAAATTATTTCTCAAAATCAACCCAAGGTTGAAGAAGAAAAAAATGAGAGAGAGAGAGAGCTCAAACAAAAATGACGGTCACACTTTTTGAGAGAGAAAGAGGTGAAAAAATGAAATGGAAACCTTAAAAAAAGATCTCTACACAAACCACAATATAAAGCTCAAATGAAATAAAGGAAAAACGAAAATATAGCCAACAAAACAAACGGCTCTTTTTATTTTAACAAAATGCTGCCTAATTCATTTTTTGTTAAATGTTTGATTAATTAAACAAAATATATGTTTAATTAACATGATTATTTAACACTTAAAACCAAATACTCAAATAAATAAATTTAAATTCAAAGAGAATATAAAAACTCACTCATGAGAAATAAAATAAATAGAAGTAGTATGATACCCAAAATAATTTGACACTGCACAAAAAGTTTGGTACGGTATTTCGGTACGGTAATTTTGGTACGATATCGGTACGGTAAATTCGGTAAATCGGTTTTTTGTATCTAAAAATCAAAACCAACCAAATTTTTTATGGTATTTTCGGTTTCGGTAAAATCGATTTTCGGTATTTCATAATATGAAACCAAAATCATTTTTTTCGGACCAAAAGGGTACGGTACGTTAAAAACCCTTACCGGTTGCACCTTTAGTTAAAAATTTGAGGGTGTATTTTTTTTTCTTTTCAAAATGGGGGTCAGTCTAATGCAAAATTAGTCATAAAAGTAAGAGGAAAACACAAAATGTAAGCAATACCAACTATTTGGATGGACAATTAATAGAATAGGGTGTATTGTAAATTTAAAAAAAATAATATATTACAAAACTAATTATAAAAGTGAGCAAAAAATTCAAAATAATCCAAAAATATATTTGACCCATTTAAACTATTAAGCTTTACTTTTGGGGACAATTAGTATGGTGGGTCCTGGACTAGAAAATTCAAATTGCATTAGGCTCTTAAATTCGATAGTTTTGAATAACAAATCTTATTCGTGTTAAAAGTTAAAAACTATCGAAATGATGGACCAAACGGTGGTAATTATAGGACATCACAATTCTCCTCTCTTCCTAATGTGTAAGTTATTAGTGAAAGATAAGATACCCCTCCATTTTATTTTAGACAAATACACACATAACATAGGGTGAAAAAAGAGAGAGATGTCACAGCAACAGCAACAGCAACAGCAACAGCTTACCTCTTAGATTTGTGGGTCCCACGCAATACGGATATCTAGATTTCTTCGCCCAAAGTGGGTCCCACCACAACCCACGTTGACTGCTGTGGTGTCATGGTCATGGCATCAAACTACTATCAATTCTACTTTTTTATCTCATCCCATTCACACACTTTTGTTAAGTTCATAGTATCGGATTAAAAAACTATTACCCATCACACTCGATGGGGATATTTAATAAAAACAAAATGTACTTTAAACATATTACAACACCATTATTTGCACACACTATTATTGTTCCTTGCTTGTGTGTGTGCGCGCCGGGGGGGGGGGGGGGGGGGGGGGGTTGCTAAATGATAATTATATCTTTGCATTTATAAAATTTAAATGTTCACTTTTTTTGTGTCTAACTAAAATAAATGCATTTGAAAAATATTACACATTTATATTTTTAATAAAATATACTTTTTTTATAAAAAACATTTTTAATACAAATCTATTTTAAAAATAATTTTTTATAAACTTTCATAACTATTTTAAAAAAACATTGAAATTGTTTTAAAAATTTGTTATATGTTTTTTAAATTAAAAAATTATCTATAAAACATAAAAAATTATTTTATATAAAATAAAAACTATTTTTACTAAATAGTACATTTATGTACATGTGAAAAGTAAATAGTGCCTTTATGTAAGTGTAAAATAAAAAAACGGAAATTATAAAACTATATTTAAAAATTACAAAAAAACTGAAAAATATGAAAAAAAAGAACTCTGAAAAATACTAATAGATATTAAAAAGATAATGTCTAGCAACAGAAAAAAGCCTATTTTTATTTTTTACCCAAAAAATGATTTCCAGAAAAAAAAAAAAAAAAAAAAACTATTTTGAACAAAAAAACAAATTTCAACAAATCAAAAAACTATTTTCCACCCAAAAAATGATTTCCGATAGAGAAATAATAATTTCCACCGAAAACAAATTTATTACAAAAATTTAATTTTTTTAATATCTATTAGTTTTTTTCAGAGTTTTTTTGGGAGAAAAATGTTTTAATATCTATTAGAATTTTTGGGTGAAGAACAGTTTTATTTTTTGGGTGAAAACAGTTTTTTTGTTGTTGAAAATCATTTTTTGGGTGAAAAATATTTTTTTTACCCTGCTAGACATTATTTTCTTAATATCTATTAGTATTTTTCAGATTTTTTTTCTTCGTAATTTTTAGTTTTTTAAAATTACTTTTTTTGTAATTTTTAGAATTTTTATATAAATTTTATAATTTCTATTTTTTTTTTTTAATTTTAAACTTACATAAAGACACTATTTACTTTCCATATGTACATAAAGGTACTAGTTTGTAAAAATAGTTTTTATTTAATATAAATAATTTTTTATTTTTTATTAAATAGTTTTTAATTAAAAAAACATATAACAAATTTTTTAAAACAATTTAAATATTTTTTTAAAACAGTTATGAAAAGTTACAAAAAAATTAATAGATTTTTAATAAAAATAGTTTTTAAAATGCATTTGTTTTAATTAGAGGCAAAAAAGTGACCATTTAGATTTTGTAAATGTAAGGGTACAATTGTCATTTGGTACCCAAATGAAGTGGGGGAAAACTTGTTGGGAATGAGAATAGCCGCTCCCTTTTTTTTCACTTTTAAATTATTTGGGATTTGAGCCCTCATTAATTTCTTTGCACTGTTCTAAAAAATCCGCCTAGGCTTGAGGCTTGGGAGAAACGCCTCGCCTTAAGATTTTGACGCCTTATGCTTGGTGAAACCCTTAAGGCGTACTTTTTCTCTAAAAACAACAATGCTTTAGTGAAACGATATCGCCTTTTAAAGATCTTTTTGCAAATCGGATCATTATCTCATCAAAAATAATCAAATAGTATTTTTATTTGCAAATAGTCAGACATATTTTTATGATATGTACTATTTTAGTATTGAGACATATACCAAATAGTCCCTCGGACATTTTTTAATACCCATTTAGTCCAAACTTTTTTATTTTGCCTCAAAAAGTCCTTTACCACATATTTTGAAGGGGGAGTGCCGCTGGCGCGGACCTCTAAAAATAAGAAGATATTGAGTGCTTGAGGGACTAAATGGGTTAAACTAAAAATATGTGTCCTTTTTAAAAAATATATATTTATAGTAGTGACTATTTAATAATTGACCCTTTAGTATTTTAATAGCCTTGTTATGGTTAAAAAATATTAAAATATATTAAAAAGACCTAAACACATTTCACGCATTTTTACCTCAAGGCCCGCCTAGACTTCTAAGGCTTAAGGCTTGTTCTCCACGCCTCGATCACACCCCGCATTTTTTAGAACCTTGATTCTTTGTTATTGGATCAAGCCTTTATAATATTCACTTCTTATGGTTTAACACTTAATTTGACAGATTCTGCCAGTTGACTATTAAGTCACTAATTTCTGGCTTAAAAATGTCCAATATAGCACTCATGCATTACCTAAAAACCATTATTTATAAAAACTAGTTTTGTATTGAAAAAACATTTTATAATAAATAAAAAATGTTTTTGAAAAAATAACTGTCTTGATTGCTTAAGAAAATAGTTTTATACAAAACCAATGTTTCTAATAAATACAAGAATACATTTTATATTAAAAAAATTGAACATTATTTAACTATTTTTTATTTTAGAAAAAAATGTACGAATTAATGACTTTTTTTTGTTTTTTTAATAAATTGTATGTTATTTATTGAGAAATAAGATTTTTTTTTACTATTTTGTATAAATAAAAACTGAGAAATTTATTAGAAAAGTTTTTTGATTTTAGAAAGCTAAACCCATGAAAACTTTTTTTTTATGAAAAACAATATATTTAAAAGAGTTTCCTATAAATAAAAAAATTAACCATTAGTATGATACATATATTGAAAACGTATAATCATACAATTCCAAACCTAAGAGCATCCGTAGTGGTGTGCTCTCAGGATTGTCAAATATAGAGAATCAAAAGTTGGTTTACTTTTCTTTCAACACCGTCGTACACAATGGGGGAAGTAGGAGAAATGGTAAGATTAGTTCCTACGAACATATATTGTTCGTTGGAATTATAAATGCTTTTCTTACGAACAACATTTGTTCGTAGGAAATCTTACGGACAAATGTTGTTCGTAGGAACCAAAATATACAATAAAAACGAATATCTATATTTCTTATGAACTTTTAAAGTTCGTAGGAATTCTTATGAACAAAAAAATTCATAAGAACTATTTACAAATTCAACAATTATTCTGTAAAACTAGCAAATCACTACCATTTCCTCTACAAATTCCGTAAGCTTTCACCCACCATTGTAAGATATTGAATTTGCAACTTTAACATTTTAGGTGTCCTTTTTGCTCCACCATTGTGGATGCTCTAAGTAGCTATGTATATATTGAATTACTAGATATCTACTTTGTGGGGAAGATATTCGTAGACATTCACTTACCATGTTTTTTTCACATGTCAACTAGGAATTTTTTGAGGAGATTCTTTCAGTAACAATATCCCATGTTGAGGAGTAAGGATAAGTTGATTGTTAATCACAGTTTTATGCTTTAATTAGTCATTAAGAATTGATTATAGAACCGGAAACTGGGATATTTTGAGTTTTTATAGTCTTTCATTCCTAATAGAATCCAAACACTCAATTAGCATATGTTTACTAGGGGTGATTTTAATGGATTAAAACTTTTAAAGTCTATCATATCGAGTTGGTGTGAACAGACGAAACAAAGGGGTTGAAATAAAATCTTCCGTTTTTTAAGATGTTAGTTTTTATTTGACATACAAAATTTTGCGAGCCCATTACGTGTATAAACATACATAATAAAAAAATCATATTAATTAACTTATATGTAGATATATGGATAAATATTTTAGAGAACAATATTCATTTATGCATCGTGTTAAATTATGCGATCCTACGTTGTCTAAACCTCTATTAAATTAAGCTACTCCATCATTTCGAATTAAGATTGCATTATTTTGTTTTGAGCTATCTCAAATTAATAGTTCACTTTTTTCTGATATCACCATTGAACCAAATTACACTATAATAAGCATGCGTCGATGTTGACTATTGATTGAGTGCATTATTAATCTCATGCAAAAAATAGATATAAACTCTTAATTTTAAGCGAAGAGAATATAAATTAAATTGAAAATATACATCTCAATTGTTATTTAATAATTTGTTATCAATTTTGTCTTGTTTTATCTAAAGCATTATTCATTTACGTCTCAGTAATTCTTCATCACCGTTAACATATACATTATGCGTGTACATTACACCACAACGACCCTATTGGAAAGTATCACGGAATCATTGTACTTTATTTTAATATTTTTCGTCATGTCCTAAACAAAATCAGAAAGACCAATGCCAATTTTTTTTATTTTTAATTTGGGTAACGACATAAGTACAAATATTTTGGCCGTCTATTCAAGTAATTATAAACACGAATTTTAGGTAGTGTTATCAATACAAGTATTTTTTTTTAATATGAACTTAGCTTATCATAGTAGTGACCGTTGGTATTGTAAACAAGGGTAAACTATAGTTCGAATAGATGTATGTATATGGGTAAAACTGTTATGTCTACTGTTTAATAAATACAAAAGTACAGAATTATTAATTATAATATAATTACAGAAATAAAACGAAATTACAGAAATGAAATACTTACTTGTATTTTGTAGAAATAATATTAGAATAGAAAAAGTAATCCGAGCCCTGTTTAGAACAGTCTCCTTAAGACAAATTTATTTCCTCCGCAAGGTGCCAAAGGTAATGAGTAATTGTCTCCCAAGATATGACGGATTTCCAAATTAATCAAGCAGCACAACAATGATTAATTTCTTCGAACACAATTCTGTGTTTATACTCAACCAGACCAAAGAATTATATGCATGAATGTATGCAGTAGCAGTAGAAAAGTTTGTATTTTTCTGGGAAAAGATGCAGCATAAATTCGGAATTATTGGAGGGCAATTTTTTCAGTAGTCAATTCTGTAGGGAAAATGTTTAATTTATAGCTTTTGTGTTGACTGTTGGAACAGTCAATCGAAATTAACTAGCAATAACTGCCAACAGTTTATTAATTAATTAATTAATTTCGTAATTAATTAATAATTAAAGCCCAGAAAGTTAAATAAATTCGGCCCAAAAATGTAGGAGATTTTTATAAGCCCGAGCCCGAGCCGAGCAGAGCCGAGCGCGCACGCGTGTGGACTTTTGACCGAAAGTCAACCTGTGCATAGCTTAGGTCATCTCCCCTTCAAAGAGTTGATATACCCCAAGACATCCAAGTCTTAGTCCATACTTGAGGTGTTATTAACTCATCAAATTTCCACTACTCTTCCAATGTGGGACAAGAGTTAAAACACACCCAATTCATTAACTTTCATTGCTTTGTGAGTCACTTTGGGGACATATTTATCATTCATAACTTATTAAAATTAGACGTATGAATATACTACGTGAATCTCCTTGCGGAGGTGAACGCGTTCATATATGGTCCCACGATTTTCGTAGTGTGGGTCCCACCTAAATTTGAGCTCAAAGTTGCTCAAAACTCTGTTCAGAAAATTCTGGACAGCTTTCTAAAACCCAATTCAAGTCCAATTTTCCAACAATCCCCCACATGAATGATACATCGCTATAAATAAAACCAAACAGATGCTAATGCAGATGCAGACACAAGTTGAGTAAAACTGAAGACTTATTGCATCGGGAGAAGTAGCCTAGTGGCCTTGAACTTTCCTTAGTGATATACTATCGGATTTACTTGGTTAATCAGTAGACTTCACGTCCTTGAACCGTCAACCATTTTCGTAAACCTAGACAACAGTATTCACACAAAATTCTTCAACACAGTTGGTTCTCACGTTTGTGTTCATTTTGGCCGTGAACACCATTTGGTTCCACAAGTATTTTAAAGAATATGCCTTTCATTATTCTCATAGAAGTGGCCCCCTTCTTACTCACGTAGGTGACTTCCATAAAGAGTATTCTGCAATACCCCACTTAGACGAACTAAGATATAGATGTCATTAAAAGCATAACTTATCCTAATTTCGCGGCAGATATGCACTGTCTCATCTTTGGAATGAATATGATTAAATATCCTCCAGTGCTTACTGAATACAACATAGTTCGGTTTGCCCATTGAACCTAGATCTTGGGATCTCCAGTCACCTAGGTTGGGTTGCCACTATATTGATTCTTATTTATTTATAGGCTTTAGACCCATTCCTCTCGATGATCTTTCAACTTGCTCTCGGTTTAAACCTTTCGTTAGTGGATCCGATATATTATCTTTTGACTTTACATAGTCAATTGAGATAATTCCATTTGAGAGAAGTTGTCTAACGGTATTGTGTCGACGATGAATATGTTGTGACTTTCCGTTATACATGTGATTTTGTGCCCTTCCAATCACTGATTGTCTATCGCAATGTATACATATTGCAGGCACAGGTTTAGACCAATTTGGAACATCCTCTAAGAAATTTCGAAGCCATTCAGCTTCTTCTCCAGCTTTGTCTAGTGCAATGAATTCAGATTCCATTGTCGATCTAGCAATGCACATTTGTTTTGAGAATTTCCAAGATACGGCTGCACCTCCGAGGGTAAACACATACCCACTCGTAAACTTATAGTCTTTTGTATCAGATATCCAATTTGCATCGCAATGTCCTTCAAGAACAACTGGATATTTTGAGTAGTGCAGTCCATAGTTTGAGTATATTTTAAATAACCCAGAACTCTCAATATAGCTTTTCAGTGATCTCTTCCTGGATTACTAGTAAATCGACTTAGCTTACTTATTGAGTATGCTATGTCCGGTCTTGTACAGTTCATGATATACATTAAGTTGTCGATAATATGAGAATATTCTAGTTGAGATATGCTTTCACCATTATTTCTTGCAAGATGTAAATTTACATCTACAGGTGTCTTGGTAGGACTAATATCACACTTCTTGAATTTTTCAAGTACTTTCTCTATGTAATGAGATTGAGATAATATAAGTCCATCCGATGTTCTAGAAATTTTAATTCCTAATATAACATCGGCGATTCCCATATCTTTCATGTGAAATCTACTACTCAACATTTGTTTTGTAGTGTTGACAATTTCCAAGTTACTACCCATGATAAGCATATCATCAACATAGAGACATACAATGACATATCCATTATGAATGTATTTAAAGTAAACACATTTATCGCATTCATTAAATTTGAAACCATTTGATAACATTGCATTATCAAATTTTTCATGCCATTGCTTAGGTGCTTGTTTTAATCCATATAGTGATTTAACAAGCTTACATACTTTTTCTTCTTGCCCTGGAGCTTTGAACCCTTCAAGTTGCTCCATATAAATTTTCTCGTCTAGTTCACCGTTTAGAATGCAGTTTTTACATCCATTTGATGTATTTCAAGTCCATTAATAACAGCTATTGCTATTAACATCCGAATGGACGTTATTCTTGTTACCGGTGAATATGTGTCGAAGTAATCGAACCCTTCCTTTTACCTATAGCCTTTAGCTACAAGTCTAGATTTATATTTATCAATTGATCCATCGACCTTCAATTTCTTTTTGAAGGTCCATTTATAACCTAACGGTTTTGAACCTGGTGGAAGATCCACTAGTTCCCATGTATGATTTTGTAATATGGATTCAATTTCACTATTAATTGCTTCTTTCCAATTGGAAGCATCGGGTAAGGATATAGCTTCTTTATACGATTGAGGTTCATTTTCTAACAAATATGTTAGAAAATCCGGACCGAAAGAAGTCGAGTTTTTTGCTATTTTACTACGTCTTGGTTCATCCTCTATTGATTCAATAGGTCGATAAGTACCACTTGTAGTAGCTTGAGTTGTCTTTTTAGAAGGACCAGATTCTCGGGTCATGTTATACGGGAATTCATTTTCAAAAAATGAAGCATCCCTCGATTCAATAACCATATTTACATGAATGTCCGAAATCTCAGATTTACAAACTAGAAATCGATATGCACTGCTATTAGTAGCGTAACCGATGAATACACAATCCACGGTTTTTGGCCCTATTCTTACCTTTTTAGGTTTAGGAACCATCACTTTGGCTAAGCACCCCCACACTCGTAAATATTTATAGGAAGGTCTTCGACCTTTCCATAATTCATAAGGTGTCTTGTGAGTCTTTTTGTGAGGTACTTTATTGAGAATGTAATTAGCAGAAAGTAAGGCTCCCCCCCACAAATTTTGTGGAGCTCCTGAACTTAATAACATTGAGTTCATCATTTCTTTCAAAGTACGTTTTTTGCGTTCAGCAACACCATTCGATTGAGGAGAATAAGGAGCGGTTGTTTGATGAATAATCCCATTTTCATAACAAAATTCCTCAAATGGATATTCATATTCACCTCCTCTATCACTTCTAATAGCCTTTATCGTTTTGCTTAATTGATTCTCAACTTCATTCTTATATTGTTTAAATGCATTAATAGCCTCATCTTTACTATGTAACAAATATACATAGCAATATTTTGTGCAATCGTCAATAAAAGTAATAAAATACTTTTTCTCACCTCTAGTTTGAACAAATTTTAAATCACAAATATCGGTGTGAATTAAATCTAAAGGTTCAGTTATCCTTTCAATAGAATGGAAAGGTAATCTAGCTAATTTAGATTCCACACAAATTTCACATTTATGATTTTTATCAATATTAAATTTTAGCAAAAATTCCAAGTTTATTAATCTACGCAATGTATCAAAATTAACATGTCCCAATCTAGCATGCCAAATATTAGATGACTCAATCAAGTAAGAAGAACTAGCAATTTCATTCATTGAAACAAATGTTTTTGGGGTTACAGTAAGAACATTGAGTTTAAAGAGCCCCTCATTTAGGTAGCCCTTTTCCTACATACATGTCATTTTTAGACAAGACAAAGCGATCAGACACAAACACAAAGCTTGAAACCATTTTTAGTAAGGAGAGATCCAGAAATCAGATTCTTTCGGATATCAGGCACGTGAAGAACATTGTTGAGAGTAAGTTCCTTTCCAGAAGTCATTTTCAGAGTTATCTTTCCTTGTCCCACCACCTTCGAAGTGGAAGAATTTCCCATAAAGAGATTTTCTTCATTTTCCAAAGGCTTATAAGTGGTGAACATCCATTTGTTTGCACAAATGTGTCGTGTGGCTCCAGTATCCACCCACCATTCCTTGGTATTTCCAACTAAGTTACATTCAGAGACCACGACAGAAAGATTCATATCCGCCAAATCATTGCCGATATTCTCACCCTCAGTTACATTTGCTTGAGAGTTATTTTTATTTTTCTTCTTAGGCTTACGACACTCTCTTGAGCGGTGTCCAGGTTTACCACAATTGTAACATTTGCCTTTGAACTTTTTCTTGTTTTGTTTTGAAGTGCCTTCCCCATCATACTTTCATTTGTTCTTCTTGGGACCTTCAACAACATGGACCTTCATTTCCATTGGATTCTTCCCACTTTTCTTTTGAGACTCACGGTTGTCTTCTTCGATTCTCAGCCTGACCACCAACTCCTTCACATTCATCTCCTTTCGCTTGTGCTTGAGATAGTTTTTGAACAAAGTCCAAGATGGTGGCAACTTTTCAACAATTGCAGCAACTTGTAAAGTTTCACTAATTGACATTCCTTCAGCATGAATATCGTGGAGGATCACTTGGAATTCTTGCACTTGCGAGATCACAGATTTAGAATCAACCATTTTGAAGTCCAGAAAATGCCCAACGATAAATTTCTTCATCCCAGCATCTTCAATTTTATACTTCTTTTCCAAAGAATTCCATAATTCCTTGGATGTTTTGATCGTGCAGTGAACATGGTACAATGTCTTGTCCAAGTAAGCCAGAATATAATTCCGGCATAGGTAGTCCAAATGCTTCCAAGCATCGACATCAGCAACCTTTTCAATGTCATATCCCTCTTGAATAAAGGGGCAATCTTCATATACAAACTTGCTCAGTTGGCAGGTAGTGAGAAGAAGTACATTTGTCCTTGCCAACGTTTGAATTCAACCCCAATGAACTTTTTCGGTTTCTCCCCGTGTGGCATAGATACGGTTGCAGTCACATTTGTGTTGGTGACAATCATTTTCGTAGGAGTAGTGTTCGTACTTCGCGATTCCATTTCTGTTACAAAAATAGAATTTTTATCAATGATAAAATTCATATATAATGAATTAACCAAAACAGAATACAAAATTCTGTGCACCAATTTCCTCCAAATATAATTCACAATAAATGAATTCCAAAAGAATTCCAAATAAAATTCAGAATTAAACTATAATATAACAGAATTTCGTACAAAACAGAATTAAATATAAAATCTGTGTCACACTAATTTTTAATAATAAAAAGAATTCTGTACAAAACAGAATTATAATTTAAAGATTAAAATTTTACATAAACAGATTTTAACAAGAATACACAAATACAATTTTATTTTCTAAAACAGAATATAAAAACAGTATAGAAATTAATTTCTATATCAAAACTGTTTTACTAATTTCTACAATAAAGCAATAACTTAATTCATTTTATTTTTCAAAACAGATTTATTTTCAACAAATAAATTTCTGTAATAAAAAAAATTCTGTACACTAAAAAACAGTAGAACCTTTTAATTTTGTCTTAAGATTGTTATGTCTACTGTTTAATAAATACAAAAGTACAGAATTATTAATTATAATATAATTACAAAAATAAAACGAAATTACAGAAATGAAATACTTACTTGTATTTGCAGAAATAATATTAGAATAGAAAAAGTAATCCGAGCCCTGTTTAGAACAGTCTCCTTAAGACAAATTTATTCCTTCCACAAGGTGCCAAAGGTAATGAATAATTGTCTCCCAAGATAGAACGGATTTCCAAATTAATCAAGCAGCATAATAATGATTAATTTCTTCGAACACAATTCTGTGTTTATACTCAACCAGACCAAAGAATGATATGCAGGGGTAATTTTTTCAGTAGTCAATTCTGTAGGGAAAATGTTTAATTTATAGCTTTTGTGTTGACTGTTGGAACTGTCAACCGAAATTAACTGTCAAAACAGTTAATCAGTTAAACGAAATTAACTGTTGGCAATAACTGCCAACAGTTTATTAATTAATTAATTAATTAATTTTCTAATTAATTAATAATTAAAGCCCAAAAAGTTAAATAAATTCGGCCCAAAAATGTAGGAGATTTTTATAAGCCCGAGCGCAGCCCGAGCCGAGCGCGCGCGCGTGTGGACTTTTGACCGAAAGTCAACCCGTGCATAGCTTAGGTCATCTCCCCTTCAAAGAGTTGAGATACCCCAAGGCATCCAAACCTTAGTCCATACTTGGGGTGTTATTAACTCATCAAATTTTCACTACTCTTCCAATGTGGGACAAGAGTTAAAACACACCCAATTCATTAACTTTCATTGCTTTGTGAGTCACTTTGGGGGCTATTTATCATTCATAACTTATTAAAATTGGACGTATGAATATACTACGTTAATCTCCTTGCGGAGGTGAACGCGTTCGTATATGGTCCCACGATTTTCATAGTGTGGGTCCTACCTAAATTTGAGCTCAAAGTTGCTCAAAACTCTGTCCAGAAAATTCTGGACAGCTTTCTAAAACCCAATTCAAGTCCAATTTTTCAACAAAAACAATAATCAAAGTTAGTACATAAGCAAAGTCATGCGAATATAACATAAAGTAGGCAAGGTCTTATTCGAGGTACATATAACTTTTCATAGAAAATCATAAAAAATAAATAAAAATCATAAGACATAAACATAGACTTGGGTGGTGTTAGGAAAAACATAATAACCACACCCGTGTGCATTACAATTAAAATAGTTATTTATAAGGACGGAGTTAGAATTTCTCAAAGGGGTGGACTAAAATTAGTAACGGATCCGAGAATTTTTATCAATGGGGATGAAGTTCCGGCCAATGTCTGTGGTTGAGGGAGATTTCCCAAGAGGAGAAATTTATTATGTTTTTTTATCTATTTGTCTATATTATTTTTCATTTTCCAGCAATTTTGAACCCTTACAAATTTTGAGGTTATTTTTCAATAACATTTTAAATTCAAGTAGCAACTTTTAACCCTTACAAATTTTTTTTTTCAATTTGAGAGGGGTGGGCTACAGTCCTGGTGGGCCCACCCCTGGATAAGCCCTTGGTTATTTATGTCAGTTAAAAATTGATATAATTTTAAAATTTTCAAAATTGACATATAAAGTTATGAAATAATTGTTCGTAAAACTGAAATAAAAAAAAATATTTATTTATGTCAATTTTTCAAAAACACACATAAAATCTGCAACATTTATCACACTTTAAAAAAAATATGTGATTAACAAATGCACATTTATCATAATTTTAAACACATAAGTACACTAAAGCCGATTGACAATTATACTATTGGCACGCATGTGCCAAAGGTATAAGGCAAACAATAAGTATGTTGTAGGCACGCCACGAGCAACACGAGTCGCAAACACAACGTATCCGTGTGTTGATAGCATAAACATAGTGCACTATATTTCAACACACACTAGTGTGTGCCCTCAAGTTTAGGGTCACATTTAGTCACATTAAAAAGGTGGGATATGAAATATGAACTTTGAGCCCATAATAGTGGGATGTAACACTAGTGGAGTCCATACGTATAAGGAACTCTTGCTTTCCATTATTAGAATCAAGACATTATATATATATATATATATATATATATATATATATATATATATATATATATATATATATATATTTATTTTACTCTATATGTAGTTTTTGAGATCCAAATAGATCATAGTGACTTATGAAAATATTAAGAGTTTTTACTCTTTTTAATATCCACCGAGTATATAAACACTCACGAGCAGGGATGGAGCCAAGAATTCTCGAGAGCGGGAGGTTAATTTATCCGCTACTTTAAAGGGTTCGCGGGGGGGGGGGGGGGGTGGGGGGGGGGGGGTGGGGGGGGGGGTGTGGAGCCTCTGACTTGAATGTTTTGAAGCTATTTTTCAGTATTTATAAAAAAAATAGCGTAATTTATTTAATTTAATGGAAAGAAAAATAAATATTTAAATCAAGATTTCGCTTCAAATTTAAATCAACAATATCCTTAATTATTCCCTAAAATTAATCCAAAAATATAAACAAATTTTAATATCAATATAGTTTGTTCAATACAAGTTAAATGAATGTTTCGATTATTTCTACATATGCTCCCAAATGCTTTAAAATGATTTTTTACACTTATATTTTTGTAAATACATATAACATTTTAATTTAAAAATTCTCCATTGCATAAAAATTTTAACATTTCAATCTAAAATTATCTTAAAATGACGACTGAAAACATTACCAAAAAAAGGCGGTTGAAAACATTATCTTGAATTGTAACTAAATTTCGCAAATCGTATGCATATTAACGTGCTTATTATCCAAGGTTTGTCATGTCTGATAAAGAGTGAAAATTGACAAATTGAGCAAGTAGTTAACACTAATGCGGGAGGACATCAAAATATGATTAGTGTGGAGCCCAATGTGTTAATCATGTTAGTGTGTAAAGAGAACAAGATAGATAATATAATTAATTAAATTGACAAAGGACGATTGAAAGAAAACCAATGATGATTAGTAATAAAATGGTTTAGTCATTAATGATCATTCTCAAATTGGACCGCCCTTAATAAGGCATACAATGCTGAGAGGGACACAAATATAATTGAACTGGGGTTGACCAAACGTTTTTGTTTGACATTTTTATCACATTTTTTTCGAAGATATGGGAGGAGGAGGCAAGCAAACAAACAAGCCTTTTGAATATATTTTCTTGATCATGTTCAAGGTGACAAAAGAGACTCCAACAAATCAAACAATTCACTAGCAACACATTTGCTCTAATTGTGTTTTTTGCTGCTCCAACTTCTCTAATCATTTTTATATCTTCTCACAAAGGGCTACAATGTACATTGTTCAAATACTGTTAAAAAGCTCTCTCTCTCTCTCTCTCTCTCTCTCTCTCTCTCTCTCTCTCTATATATATATATATATATATATATATATATATATAGGGAGATGTTCAAAAGCGAATATTTTAAAAAACATTAAGGAAATATATCCAAAACACATTAATTAAACTCTTATGTTGAAATTGATCCGTACGAGCGGCACTCGAGACCATTCAGGCCAGCACCCCCACCCCTACCACCATAAGGGTTGCCGTACCTGCTGCAATGGTGGCGGTGGTGCTGGTGCTGGTACTGGCCGGAATGGTCTTGGGTATATATATATATATATATATATATATATATATATATATATATATATATTATTATTTTTTATGAAATAAATTATTTGGAGTAAGTGGCCAAGTGGAAAGTTTGTGGGATTTTGTGGTTGAGCTCATGGGTTCAATTTTTAGGAGACACACTAAATATTAATAGTCTTTGATTGAGCTTTGGGTCTTGGCGGCTTTGGCTTCTCTTGAGTGCCCAGATTTTTTATCCCTTTATTATTTCGTTTTTAACTCTTTTTAAACCCGTTTTTTAAATTTGACGCAGTCTTTTAACATGACTCAACTACCCGTTAGTGGAGATATTAGTGGGTTAGTTAACTAAACTCTCTACTCACGTTTTTTACCAAATTCTGTATAAAATAAACGCTACAACTTTGAAAAAGAACACAGAAAAATTCCATCTCTATCAATTTCCTTGCAAAAAATATTATTAGCCTGTTTTCTACAATAAATTTTATATTTGGGGTGCTGGAGTATCCTGAGAGTTCAAAATTCTGCATAGTTGCTGGTGACAGAATCTGATCGTTGAATCCTGTGAGGTATTTGTTCAAGAAGCTGACATCATCAATATCAGCGGACAATTTCACCTTTAGGACTTTGTATCAAACACAAACCTCGATCGATAAGTTCTTACAATTTTATCTATTTCGTATTTGAGTTTTTTTGTATATTCTGCATATATTATTTCCAACAAAGTGCCGCTGGCGCGGAACAATTTCAACATAGGAATTAAAATTAACGGGTTTTGGGTATTTTTCCTTAATGTTCGTTAAAATGTTCGCTTTTGAATTCGTCGAAATATAATCTCTTTTTAATAAACTAATTCCTTGTTTTAAAATTAAAATTTTAATATTTTATTTTTTAAACTTAAACTTTTTGGAAGATAATATTTCAATTCTAGAAATTATGTGTGAAATTTGTTTCCTAAACACAATCTAAATAAATAAAGTAGCAGCATGTTGACAAAGGGGACACACAATTGATACCTTTGGGTGATCGCCAATTTTAAAAAATAACCGATAAAAAATAGTAGCACGTCAAATGAAATAACAAATAACTTGAATATATTTGCTATTAAAAATTAAGCACCTCACTTTAGAGATGCTTTAAGAATTTCCTAGGTGAAACTTGGAATCTATGCACAACATGGGATCTCTCTCCAAACAAAACATATCAAATGGGGCGCATATGGTAGGGTTTTGGTTCACATAACCGTAGGGATTGTATATAAATATATTATTTCTATGGGTAGTAGAATGATGCAAGTCAAAGAAATGGTCTAAAGAAATCATATAAAGCACTTTCAGATCTTGCAAAGGCATCAGTAAGATAGTGTGGGGACCGCGAAATAAATTAAGATACATAGGTAAAAACAGGGGGACCCCATGCTTTTTGGCATATACTTAGAAACACGCACTACAAGTCACCAAGGCCAAAAAGAAAAAACACTGTTAAGGCCCAAGAGGTGAAATCTGCTTACATAAGGAAATCCTAAGATCTCTCTCTCTCTCTATCTTTTGATTAGTTTCCGGATTCACTTAAAATACGGATCAATACAAACACGACACGTCAATCTATATTTATGATTCTATATGAATACTCTGTATAAATTGAATTTTTTCACACACACGCGCACATAGGGCTGTAAATCGGGCTGGGTGAGCCGAGCTTGGCGCTGTTCAGGCTCGCCCCAAATTCACATACCCATGCTCAAGCCCGAGCTCGGCCCGAATTATTTTTTCCCACCTAGGCCCGAACTCGGCTCATAAATATTACGGGCTTCGGGCCCGATTTCGGGCAGACCCGATTTCATTTTTTTTTTTATTAAAAAAGTTTGAATTAATTTTTTTTTCTTGTATTTCCATCATGGACAAAATTATACATTAAAATCTAATTGATATTTCATGAAATAAAATATATAATTATGAAATGTATTAAATTAAAACAAGGAAAATAAGAGTGAAAAGCTACAAATGCCTATTAAATTTCAGACATTTAGCATAATTTGATCACTTACAAAGTCCTATTGTGACTTGATCAATTATTAAATCAAATACCCATAATGAGATTAACAATAAAATCACAAAATTGAAAATCACATGTAATCTAATGTATTATGACAAATGATTTTTTTTTAGAAAAAATAATAAATGAAATAAAAGGACGAAACCTAATTGAACAATATTAACATAAATATGTTATATTATATAAATTATTTATTTATTTATTTATTAATATGAAGTTCGGGTTCGGGCCCAATTCGGGTTTGGCGAAGTTCAGCTCAAGCTCGGCCGGAAATTCATTCGGGCTTGGAATTTTGGCTCAGGCTCGGCTCGGCTCGGCTCAAACTCAAGTAAAGCTCGGCCCAAAAATAGCGGGCCGAACGGGCGGGCTTCGGGCCTCGGGAGCTCAATTTACAGGCCTACGCGCACACATGGGTAAAAAGTTTTTACTAAAAAACTTCTTTTATCAAGTTAATAATACCAAAAAAATGTAAAAAAAAAAAAATCTTCTGTTACAACATAGAGTAACGTTACACTTATCGAGACTTAGTATCGGATTAGTGCCGGACATGTTTTATTTGACTTGTAACTTGACAAGACCCACAACATAGTACAAGCAAATAAAACGCATCCGATATTAACTCGGTACTAAGTCCCGATAAGCCTATCATTATTCTTCAGCATATAATGTCGTCGTTTGCTAATAACATTTGAGACATGTATGTTAAATGCTCTCTTTTATTCCTATATTATCTAATTTTCACTTAATATATGGTAATTTTTTTTACATGTTTAGTAACGCTCACTTTAATATTATTTGCAAAACTTATATATATATATATATATATATATATATATATATAGAGAGAGAGAGAGAGAGAGAGAGAGAGAGAGAGAGAGAGAGAGATTTATTCATATATTTTTGGTCAGTTTTGCCAAACCCTAATTTGATAAGACGATATTTGACTTAATCCTTATTTTTTGACATAATTAGACATAGTATCAATTTCATGATTTTTTTTTTTATTGATTTGAATGGAAAAATTGTTGATTTGCATTCAATATGTGTAGTTTTACATGAAATGTGTGTCTATAGTTGTCGATTTGCATTAAATAGGTGTGAATTTGCATGAATTAGTGATATGCAAGGCTCTAAAAAGCGCGAGGTGTAAACGAGGCGTCAAGGCCAAGCCTTAAGTCTTAGAAGCCTAGGGGGCCTTAGGCATAGAAAGGTATGAAAAGTCTTTTTTGATATATTTTAACATTTTTAACTATGACAACGCTATTAAAAATACTAAAATGGTATATACCTTAAAATATGTTTGAATATATGCAAACTAAAATACTAAGAAAAAAAAACACTCTTTTTGGGGGATTAGAGGCAGAGATGTTTGTGATACCATTTGTCTTTTGATTGTTTTGAATTAGATATTGGTTCGATTTTTGAAAAAAAATCTTTAGAAGGTGATATCATTTCACTAAAACATTTTTGTTTTTAAAAAATTAGCCTCAAGCCTTTTATCGAGAATAAGGCGTAAAAAATTTAAGCAAGACGATTTTTTCAAGCCCCGAGATTAGCCACCCCTAGACGGATCCTAGGCACCCCTTTTAAAATACTGATAATATGCCAAATTCTTTGTGCAAATGGGCGCTAAGTCAAATATTGTATTAACAAACAAAAGTTTTGTCCACATTACCCTTTTATTTTTGTGGTAATAAGCTTATCTCTAAATATAGGAATTTATAAATGCATTTATGTTTCATGTATCAATGTACTTTTTAAAAAGAATAATGTTACTCTTACCAATAGTTAGTATCGGATTAGTACCAAATACGTTTTATATAACTTGTACTATGGTGTGGATCCCGCCAAAATACAAATTATATAAAACGTATTTGGTACTAACCCGATACTAACTATCGGATCACTTTTTTACATTGGTAGAAAAGTTATATATAATATCTTCAATAATGTTTCTTTAAAGTCTTTCTATTACATTTGTCAATATTAAAGCTGTCTTTAGATTATTTGTGGATTATATTATTTTTGTCCATGTCATTTAAAACGCATCACATCAAGTAGGCGTTGGCGGAGCTATTTGGTAATTGGGGTAGAGATAAGTGTCAACCCTTGCATTTTCAAGAATATATATATATATATATATATATATATGTTTTAATTTAAGGATCCTGAATGAGATCTATTTTTTTAAATAGTAAAAAAAATATTTTTTGCTGAATTTTTTACTGATTTTTAAATATTTCAGTAGAAGCATAAACAAATAATCAGCTCAAAATAATTTTTTTTGTTATTTTAAAAAAATCGGTCAAACTGTGTCAGTTTTTAAGTTGTTGAACGATTAAAAACTGACAAAGTTCGATCGACTTTTTTAAAATAATAAAAAAAATTATTTTGAGTTGATTATTTTTTTATGATTCTACTAAAACGCTTAAAAATCATAGAAAAAAATTAGCTTCAAAATATTTTTTTTACTATTTTAAGAAAATGGCCCCCATTCAGGGTGCTAAAACTGGGAGACCTGTGAGAGAGAGAGAGAGAGAGAGAGAGAGAGAGGACTCTCCTACATCACACCATATATCACACCTAGTTTTAGGAGCTAAGAATTTTTTTTCAAATTTTTTATTTTTCTCTTGAAATTAACATTCCAATCAACCAATGTTAAAAAAATTAGGTTAAAATACATTTTGTATCTATTTTTAAAAAATTCACAAAATTCTGCTGGGACAGACCCTTATTATTTTCAACAGTTTTTTGTTGGATTTTTTTAAAAATAGTTGCAAAATGTATTTTGACATAATTTCTTGAACATGAGTTTATTGGAAGGTTAATTTTAAGAGAAAAATAAAAAATTTGATTTTTTTTAAGGATTAAAACTAAGTGTGATGTATAGAGTATGATGTAGGTGACCCTTCTCATATATATATATATAAGAGTAAATATGTTTAGTTTTAAAGTTGAGGATACAAATATGTCATTTTTACTTTAAACTTTCAACACAAAAGCATATTTTAATTTATACACTCTCATCTACTTGACAATTTCACTTTTTATTTTCCTCCTTCATAATTTTAATGATTTTGGTTTTATTTCAATCATATATAATATCTCAAATACAAGACAGAGTCTTGAATTTGTTCTATCGTATCCGATTTTGGTTTATTTTAGTTATAATTATCTAAAAATACAAATTATCAATTGAATATTTGTAAAATATAAAAATAACCTTAGCAAAAATTCGGGAGCTCCCTCTACCGAACTCCCAGCAATGATTTGTGTCGTATCCGGATTAAATTCCTGACTCCACCACTATAAGTAGGGACAGAGATATAAATCTTTTTTAGAAAGAAATTTACTTAAGATCAAAAGCCTCATTAGAGATATGTAATATTAGCTGTGTTTTAGATTCAAGTATAAAATAAAACCTTTAGATTTAGATTGAATACTACGTGTACAATTTGAAATTTTTTATTCACTAATTAAAAACCGGTACAATTTGACCTTAGCAAATACAAGCAAAATCAGCTGAAAGTGGTTAAAACCTAGTGTGCTAAACAATCTATAGTGTTTGACATTAAGAACTATTTTATATATACCCTTATCATGTAATTGACCGTGTGATTAAGATACTAAAATTTGCGTTTATTTATTTATTATTATTTGGCAATTGAATGCCTGTCTTGATTGGGTATAGTAATTGGTTCCATCATTTTATCACCAAAACTCTGGGACCTTCTTTAATGAACTAACTTGCCATGCCAATAATTGAGAAGAATAATTAGATACTTAAGATTAAGAACATGGATTCCAAAATTTTACCAAACCAAATACTTACTTCTTGTAACCTAACCCAAGAATGGTGGAAAGAAATGTTCATTCGCAAAAGAGGCCTAACCACTCTTCACATGCAATTGTGCATAGTTTGTTAGCCTAATCTTTGGTAGTGAGTTGTGTCAAGCTGGCTCATATGGTAAGTGAATCCTTTGTACACACCAGTCCAATGGTTTATGATGGTAACTGAATCACAAATAAGCCCAACACAATTGTAGGTAGCTTTCTTTCCTGGGCTTATGCCTACCTCTAGGGGGATTTTAAGCCCGGTAACTAAATTAGCAATAATACATAGTGGTCTTTACATAGCTCCCCGCCGATTTAAAAAATTCGACAAAATGCCCTCTAAACTATTAAACTGTGACAATTAAAATATTTTAAAAAAAAGTTAATAAAAACATGATTTTGTGGACAGAAATTATTAAATTTTAATGAAATCTAGTTTTTCAGCCCGCACGATGCGTGGCACGTGTTAAGTGTTGTATCAAAATAAAAGTTCATCTAAATTTTCTAACACATCGGTCCATTTGGTGAATATATACGTATTTTTAGAATTTTAGGTTACGGTTTCTAATGTTACTTGCCAATATTATTTTATAAGTTTTGATCCTAGCACTACTATTTAATATTTAACATTATTATTTTAGGATTAAAAAATTATTTTATGGGTTGTAAAGTTAGTTTAGCTCCACAAAAGTATTTTAACAATAGAGAGACTAAGCACTTAAAATTTCCCAATTGCATGAACCAACTAAAGAATGCAAAACACGTACCACTCATTAAATCGATCATATATTTAAGGACCAAGACTTGAGATTTGTAATATATATAAATAAAAAGAAATACATACATACATACATACATATATATATATATATATATATAGGGAGAGGATCACAAGTGGACCTAAAAAGCGGATTTTTTAATGGACCTTAACAAAAAACACTTAACAACCCATTAATTTTAATTCCTTTGTTATAATTGGTCCGCGCCAGCGGATTTTTTTTTAACTAGTAGTCTACCATGGTGAGGGTGGGGGTGGGGGGTAGGGGGTAAGGGGGTCTCGAATCACACGCGTGTCTGTTACCGCTGGCGCGGACCAATTACAACAAATGAATTAAAATTAATGGGTTGTTAGGTGTTTTTTGTTAAGGTCCATTAAAAGGTCTGTTTTTTTAAGTCCACTTGTGATCCTCTCCCTATATATATATATAGGGAGAGGTTCAAAAGTGAACCAACAGAATGAACTTTTTAATGAACCTACTAAGACATTAAAAAATTGATCCTTAATTTCTTGTTATAATTGGTCTGCGCCAGCGGCAATGAATAATTTTTTAATTCTCCCGCTGGCGCGGACCAATTACAACAAGAAATTAATGATAAATTTTTAATGTCTTAATAGGTTCATTAAAAAATTAACTCTTTTGGTTCACTTTTGAGCCTCTCCCCATATATATATATATATATATATATATATATATATATATATATAGAGAGAGAGAGAGAGAGAGAGAGAGAGAGAGAGAGAGAGGTTCACAAGTGGACCAAAAGAATGGTCCATTAAAAAGTTCATTCTTTGGGTCCACTTGTGAACCTCTCCCTATATATATATATATACTAGTGGATGCCCGTGCCCGAGGGCACGGCGATAAATTTACCCCCGTGATAAAAAAAAAATTGAGAAAAAAAATTAAAAATAAAAATAGTTAAAAAAAATTGAGAAAAAATAAAAAAAAATTGAGAAAAAATAAAAAATAAATAAAAATTAAAAATTAAAAAAAGAAAAAAATATTTAAAAAATTAATAAAAAATAGTTTTAAAAAATGGGGAAAATATTTAATAAAAAAATATAATTTACACGTATTTAAAAAAATACATGTATTTATAATAGTATAATAGTATTTATAATAGTATATATATAACACAAAAAAAAGATAAAAAATAACTTTTAGCATGACATTTCATGTATGGGCATGAAAGAGAAAAATGTCATGCATAAAAAAAGTGAAGATATTTTGGCAAAATTTTCAAAAACCATGCTCCTTTGTTATATATATATATATATATATATATATATATATATATATATATATAGAGAGAGAGAGAGAGAGAGAGAGAGAGAGAGAGTCATGCTATAATACATCACGCTCTATACATCACCCGTGGATCACACCTAATTCTAGGCCCTATTTTTTTTTTAAATTTATATTTTTTTCTTGAAATTAACCTTCCAATCAACCCTTATGAAAAAATTTAGGTCAAAATACATTTTGTAGCTATTTTTAAAAAATTCACAAAAAATAGCTAAAAATACCTATAAGGGTCTGCGTCACCAGTTTTTGTGGATTTTTTTAAAATAACTACAAAATGTATTTTCACCTAATTTTTTGCATATGGGTTAATTGGAAGGTTAATTTGAAGGAAAAAAATATAAAATTTGAAAAAAAAGTTTTATAGTGCCTAGAATTAAGTGTGATGTATAGTGCATGATGTAGGTGAGCCTTTCTCAATATATATATATATATATATATATATATACACACACACACACACATAAGGGATCTTAGGCAGTCCAACTTAGCGGGTGTCTTGAGAGGATCCTTTAAAAAAGAGAAAGAACGTATGTTACATAAGAAAAGGCTAGTGGGGCTGTTGAAAAGTCAAAACAAAACCTCACACATCTCACTTTCTCTCTTCCGTCCCTGTACTCAACTGCTGGGAAAAAGTGGGATGGGTTTATTTTTTTTTTCTCACCAACAATCTCTCACCAGCACTATGTCATATATCGAAAATGGCCACGGTTTTGGACCTTAACTCGAACCCATGGACACGGATTTAGGTTATGACCATTTTAAGGGTGATCATTTTGAGGGTCACGATTCAAAACTATGACCCTAATAAGGGGTCATGATCGAGTGGGTAATATTAACATTGAAGTGCTGGTCACGATTTCTGATCATGAGCCGGTGGTCACGGCTCTAAACCGTGACCCTACATGTGACAAACTTATCGTGGTGTTTTAAGTGGTCACGGTCCCAAACCGTGACCACAAAGGGGGTGTTCTACTAATGGTCATGCTTTTGAGCCGTGAACAAAAAAAATTCAAAACCGTGACCATATATTATTTTTTTATTTTTGGTCAAAGGTTTGGTCATGGCTCAGAAACATGACTATACTTAAAAGAAATAAAATATAATTTTTTGCATTCCAAAAAAATCTGTACAAACCTGTATATATTTCCACAAATAAATATTAAACCATCAAATTGTTGAATGCAAACTAACTAATTATTAAGCCACTAACTAATCCATAAATAAAAAAATAATAACACAAAACAAACTAACTAACTATTAATCCATAAAAAAAATGCAACTAAATCTGAAATGCCTACATTGAAATAAATCCACTGTCGGCACTTTTTCCCCGCCTAGTACTTCGGCTCTTTTTCGGCCCTTTTTAGTGGGCATCTCTAGTTGTGATGACGAGGAATTTACTTCAATTAGAGTCATGGGTTTAAAAGGTCGGAACGAAACGTTCATCCCGTTATTTATCATATCTGCAGCAAACATGAACAAATAATTGAACTTAGTTTAAATCAGATCAGTCCCAAATCAGCTCATATATGAGTTCCAAACCCAAGCAAATGAACAGGAAGAACGTTCGTCATATTTTCTATGTTCGTCATATTTTCTTTTTAGCACTTTAACTATGTTCGTCACATTTTTGGGTTTTTAATCTTGTTGAAACCTCTATGTTGATGATTTTTTGTTAAACAAAATTTAATTTTCTTGGTTGAATAATTTTTTAATTTCTTTTTGTAACTTGATGAGACCTTAATCTTGATAATTTTTTGTTCCACAAAATTTAACTATGATTTTTAGCGTAACTACTAATGTTATTTATTATTTATTGGTCTTATTTAAAATGGATAACGAGGAATTCAAACAAGATATTGCAGAAAAATTACATTGGGATGTGGGGGGTGGTATGGAATTTGAAATACAAAGTACGCTAAATGTTGAGAATGAGTAATGTGTTGAGTCATATTCTAGACATACTGATACGGTATACAATCCTGAAATAACACAAGAATTGAAGCCTAAATTGCGACAGAAGTTTAAAATAGTTGATGATGCTAAGAAATTCTATATCGATTGTGCATGAGAATCTGGTTTTAGTGTTAGAAATTATTCTAAAAAAAATGCAGAACGGGTGAGAGAATTAGGAAAGATTTTGTTTGTTGAAAACACTGGAATGGTACACTTCAATCCGACACTAGAGTGAAAAGGCATCGGGTTTCAATTAAAGTTGGTTAAAATGCAAAACTTACAGTTGTAATGTCTCAAAATGGCTTATAAGATGTTAGTGTATTTGATGAGGATTATTGTCATCCATTAGCTACTCCAAGAAAAACACATCTTTTGCATTCTGACCAGCAAGTGTCAAGTGCTCAAAAGTCATTGACTCAACAGCTTGACTTGGTTAATATTCCAAAACATCAATAATTAAATTTACTTAGTTTGCAAGCGGGGGTTTTGAAAATATTAGGTGTGCGCAATGAGATTTATATAACCACGGAAGGGATAAATACAAAGTGTTGAAGGGGCATAATGAGGATATTCTTCACGAGTACTCAAAATTAGAACAATAAAAAAAATCATTCATTTTTTCAATATTAAAGCAAATGATGAAAATAAAATTACCCATTGTTTTTTAGATGATGCCACCTCGAGACAAGCATACACCTTTTTTGGGAATGTTATTATTTTTTACAAAACATACAACACTAATCGATATGGAATCATATTAATAGGGGTAAATTATACTTGTCAAACAATAATATTTCTTGCACAATCTTGAGTGGTGAGTCTATTGATTCTTTTATTTGACTATTCAACTAATTTTTAAAAGCTATGCCCGGGGAGGCACCTAACATAATAATAACCGATTAAGATCCCACCATGACATATGAAATTTCCAAAACACTATCAATGACCTTTCATAGATATTGTTTTTGGTACATTTTAACCAAATTTTCTGAGAAATTAGATTCGGTTAAATATAGTGCTTACTATGAGGAATTTTCAAAGTGTATTTGGGGATCGGAGTTAATGGAATAGTTTGATGTGATATGGACGAAACTTATTAACAAAAGTGATTCAAGCGAGAATAAATGGATAAATTAATGTATCAAATCTATTCAAAACGGGTGTCGGTGTATGTTAATCATGTTTTTTTTGGAAAAAATATCAACTAGCCAACATGTGGAAATCTCTTGTGCGTTCTTCAAAAAAATATATTTTAAAAAATAACTCATTGGTTGATTTTAATATTCAATTTGGTAGGGGACTTATGCGTTAATGCCAAGGATCAGAAATATTTGGTTGAGAAGCCTAAGTTAAAAATTATCCATGATTTTTTTTATTCATATGGTTGATGTCTACACAAATGAATTCACGTATAGATTTGAGCTTGTTAAGGGGGATGAAATCCATCGTTAGTACAAGAATAAAACATCACAATTGTGGGTAATAAAATATGATAAAGTATTGAATTTTTCTTCATGTGATTGTAAGAAATTTGAGTGCTCTAGAAACCCTTGTAGACATGTTTTAGGATACTTACAAAAAATGCAGGATTATGAAAAATTACCGGATCAATACATTTTGAGTAGGTGGACTAAAGTGATAAATTCGGGGTGGTTGTGGATGATAGTGGCTGTGAAATTATTGATGATAAGTCATATATAATAAAGAGGTCATAATTAATTCAAATGACATTAGGTGTGGTTGATAAAGCTCGTACTATCTAAGAAGAAACAAATGTAATACCCCGTATATTTTGGAAATAAAATAAAATTAATAAGGATTAATTCAATTCGGTGAAATTAATTAATGAAGGTTTTGAGATTGGACTTTAATGATTTAGAATTGATTTAGAATTCTAAATCATCTTATTCAAGAATTTAGAATTGAAATTGAATTAATCCTTATTAATTTTATCTAAATCATCTTATTCAAGAATTTAGAATTGAATTGAAATCATCTTATCTAAATCATCTTATTCAAGAATTTAGAATTGAAATTAATTCAAATGGCATTAGGTGTGGTTGATAAGGATTAATTCAACTCGGTGTTATAAATTTTAGATTGGACTTTAATGATTTAGAATAAATCAGAAGGGATTTTATTTTGCTTAAAAAGTATTTTACGTGTGTCACGTCACAATTAAAATATATATTTTGGATAAAAATATTCCGAACACACTTTGAGAGGTATTTTGGGCTCGTTCAGACGTTTTAGACCCTTAGGAATGGTCCCAGGGTATATATATGAGTTGGGTAATTATTGAACTAATTAGATTATGTATTTAGGCTCATTTGGGGGTCCAAAGTTAGGACTTAAAGCCCAACTCAGGAATTAAAGACTAACATTATTTTATTAGAGTTAACCCACTAATTTGGGAGTTGCATCCAAGAAACCTAGACATAACCACCCAAGAGTAGGAGGAAGGATATCTTAGGAGAAGGAAGAGAGGCTCCTCTACCCAACCTTGGACAAGGATTCTCTTTCCATTCTTATTCAATTTGTGTTATTCTTATATTAATGTTAACTCCATGTTTATATTTAAGGTTGAATCATGTTTTGAGACTGCAAAATTAGAGATCTTTATATTAATGCAAAATTTGATGACTAGTACATGATCCAAACGTAGATCCATAATCCTTTGTATTGAATTTGTATTCATGTGATTTAAATTGAGGAATTATTTAGAAAGCATATTGTAGAAACCTTTCAACAAATCTGGAGATTTATGGAGTAATCTAAGAAGAAATCTAGAAATTTCATGTTCATAAGTTCTTAACAAATTCTTGATAATTTGATGATAATCTAGGGTTGGATTTGGGGTTTAATCTTATGTATAATGATCCTATGATGTTTTAGAGCCTATATCTATATCCTTCCATTAAGTTTTTAGATCATAAAAATGAAAATTTATGAAGGAGGTTTTGATGATAAAATTCCTGTAATGAAATTTCGTAGCAGATCCGGGCTTCTGCCCATGTCCGAATCATTTTGATCTTTAGGTTAATCGATTTGGCTGCTTAGCGAATCGATTCGGCTGAAAGGCGAATCGATTCGATTTTGCCCAGGAATCCAGTTTTGCTTGTCTTTGATGGTTTAAGCTTTGGATATTTATCTAAGTGAGGGCCAATGGTTATTAGAACATATTAAGAGTTTTATTTTGGACCTGTATAAGTATTTAACAGGGACGGGTTCGTAATATAGAGGTGCATGCATGATGACTTAGGATGCAAGTTATCCACACGAATAAGATGATTTACACAAAATTCTTGAATAAAGCCATTTAAAATAAGTGGATTAGATGGCATAGTTATACTTAGTTGATTTAGGGAATTTCGATAGGGGTACATGGAGGGTAAGACCCTAAGAGATACGCTAATAATATTATGATTAATTCAAGGTGAATTAAAATAAAAAGAAACATTTATTTGAGATAAGTCGAATGTAAGAGGTTAAAATTAATTATTAATTTCCTTAAATGATTACCGTATATCGATGTTAAATAGGAAGGTATCTTAAGCCTAGGGGGCTAAGTCTATATGGTTAATGTCGGTGGTGATAGTAGTGAGGCTACTTATCCATATTAGAGGATCTCTAATATATGTACATATAATCCTTATTCACCGTAGTTGACTCCTTATATATGTACATATAAACCTTATTCAAATGGTTACCAGAAGCGAATAATGATTAATAATCTGGAATGATTTAAGTCTAATTCAAGAGAACAACATGCTAAAATCATTAATTGTATTGGTAAGGTTAGTCTAGGGATAACTATACCTATAATGATATGATAAGGTTAGTTTGGGGATAACTATACCTATAATTGTATTGGTAAGGTTAGTTTGGGAACAACTATCCCTATAATTGTACTGGTAAGGGTAGTTTGAAAATAATTATACCTATAATGTTTTGAAAAGGTTAATTTTGGATTAACCGTATCTATATATTTAAAGAGAAATAAATGATGAAGCAAAGGTAATTTTAAGTCTAAAAGGCAATGTGTGGGACTTAATATTTAATCGGGAAGTGGTCGTAGAATATCAACTTAAAATGTGTTATGTAATAACGGGCTATAAAAAGTTATGGTTAAGCCGGAAGGGCTATATTAACATGGATGGGTATTTCCTTGGGTAAAGGTAGTTATAAAGTAACTACTTATACATATTGGATAATAATATGTGTTATATTATTTGTGTGGACATACCAATGTTCGTGGACGATTTTATCGGCTTGGGGGTTCGTGCGTTCGGACTGCGTAACACATTCCAACAAAGGTGGGCTTGGCGATTATGTAGGTCATATAGGTAGTACGTGGAGGCGCCATCTATGAGAGGTAGGTGTTGACGCTGATAGCCTTTGTCGTCGCTGGGTATGGGCTGTGAACTAGTATCCTTGTAGGGACCGCCCCCAACTTACGTGTGTTTTATGGTGTTCGCTTTGGATAAGAGATTCCTCCGGACTTGCTGATAGAGCACGAATGAGACACCAACGGTAGATGCCTTTGTGTGTCGCATATATATATATATATATATATATATATATATATATATATATATTTATTTATTTATTTTTATATATTTATCTATTTACGCATTGTGGCGTGGCTTACATGGGAATGTGACCTCTTAGTCTAAAGATGTAGACAATGGCTAGTTATAATAAAGTTGGGTTAATAGAATGATGTGAATAATTAAGGACGAAGATAAGTCATAATGAATAATCTGGTAGACAGTTATTAATGAGAATATTAATTGGGTAGTCTAAGAAAGTAGACAATAATTAAAGAGAATAAATAATGGGGTAGCCAATTATTAATGAGAATAATAATTTGGTAATCTAAGAAAATGAAACTTATAGTCTAACGGGGTAGACGACAAGAAGGATGAATTAAATCATTAAATGATTTGAAGAGACAAGGGTTATGGAATATTATGATGTAAAAATATGCACCGAGTTTATGTAAATTGTGTAGTTAACATTATGAAATCCATTCGGGGATTAAGGTGCTAGACATAAGTACCCACTTTTAGTTAACACGTAGCTAGATGACTTATTCTTTACATGACAGATTAAATAATGGAAGTTACAATTGGAATTTTATTTGAGGATACGAGTAGGACTGCTTCTAGATGAAATGTGAGGTACTTGTTACATGTGAGTATCGATGGAGAGACGTGAAGTCTGAGTTAGTAATAATTTGCATATTTACTGGTGAAGAATCCTAGCAACTCTTAGGCTCTAACCAAAATTATAAATGTTTTTTCCCCAGTTATTCTTAATAGCAAGGATAACAGGACCGACGATGGATCAGACTTGCAGTTGCATTGGACATAGTGGATTTCTCTCCATTAATTCTAGTGTAGGTTGTACTTCGGCATTTTGTCAATTTATTTCACATTGGTATTTGTACGGGCATAAGCCCAAGAGTTTATTTATATCATTTGTACTTAGCTTTACATTATGGAGAGTGTATGATGATTCAATTTTTATTATTCATGTATTAGATTAGTTTTATTCAAATGTTTTTATTCATTGTGAATTTTGATATAAAATACAGAAACTTTAAGGAGAAAATTTCCAATTGAGTCCATGTATAGTTTTGACTTATTCTCGGAACAAAACATGTTTAAGTCATAGGTAGATTTTTATTGTCCAATCTACTCAGAGACTATGACGTGTCGAAGATTAATTGAAGATGTTGCGACAAAGCTTCAAGGAATTAATTATACCGAAGTTTAATTGGTGCGAATTTCCCGTCTTTAAAGTTTAATTGCATTCCGAGATCACTCAGGTATGAATGCATAATGTTAATGAAACTTAGAATTTTATTTTAGCAAAATAAGGATGTTATTTTTAAAAAGAAAATGTTTTAAAGTGTTTTACCTGTTAACACTTTGTTTCGGGCTGGTAAGGATGGATTAGAGTTTGATTTGGTTTGGAGTCTAACCTGGTCACTATCGTTCAAATGACATACGATGTCATTCGAATGAGAGCTGCTGTCGTTAGAACGACCCAGTATCTCACTCGAATAAGAGATGCCACCGCCTTAAAATAATTATAAATATGTTGTTCCAGTTTTCTCAAAGTGAGTGCAGTACGAAAAATAGTTTACCATCCAAAGAGTTTTCTGCATAAAATTTTCTAAGTGTTTTCACTATAAAACATCCTTAGAGTTTTACAAAGATCTGAGTTATCATTAGCATGTGTTTATGTGATATTTTTTGCACTAAGTTAGGTTTGTTCAACACTTGAACATATTGGGTTTGCGATGGAGAAGATAAGAAGGCTACTTTCATGTTCAATATCGTAGATGACACAAGGCCGTATCGATGGATACCGAGGCATTCATGGAGGCGATTGCTATGGACGAGCATCGTGGAAGAAGGTTACTTTTCGCATGGTCCCTGTGAAGATTGGTAGAAGATCAGAGGAGCGTCAAGTCTCGTGGGTGGATCGAGTTATTGTATAAGACTATCGTCTGACTTTGTAAAACCATTGTCATAGTGATTGTCTGGCCTGGGTCATCCGAGTTTTTTTTTCCGATTGGGTTTTTCTTCGTACATCGGCGTTGTGAGTATTGATTTACTTTATTTTAATTGCTTTAATACTAGTTGCATGTTTAGGGTTAAACAAGATAAAATTTGATTAAGTTAACTTGTGTCACAATTTGGTATGGTTTGATAAAATTGAAAAGAGTTTTTCAACAGAGCAAATTGGTTTGTATTCATCCTTAACTTAATTTTTCTCAAGCAAAAATTTTTGTTTAAAGTTATATACGGGGACTTACAAAGTGGTATCCGATCTAGAAATACATTTTTATTGTATTTGATCCCTTTTTGCTTGTAAAGATGAATTTTAGAAATTATGATATTTTTCGCACTTCTGTATTTTACGGCACTAATTATGCTTATTGAAAAATGCGAATGAGAAGTGCTTTAAAATCCATTGATGAGCGTGTCTGGATAGCTGTTGAAAAAGGTTAGTCACCACCTGTCACACGAGAGGGTGAGGTCACTAGTTAGAAACCTGTTGAGTCATGGACTGAGACTGAACATAGGCTTGCACTATATAACTATAAAGGTTTGCACGTTATTTTGTCACATGTCACACCTAGAGAGTATAATAGTATCATGACTTGTGAAACATCAAAAGAAGTTTGGGATACACTGACACTCACTCACGAGGGCACGAACACGGTTAGGGCATCTAAGTTGCAAAATCTCACTACAGAGTTTGAGACAATTAAGATGTTAGAGAGTGAGACATTTGATGAGTTTTACACTAGGTTGTCTATGATTGTTAATTCAACATTTAACCTAGGTGAGATGATTCTCTATAACCGAGTGATTAAGAAAATTTTGAGATCATTACCGAGAAAGTTTGATGCGAAAGTTACCATTATGAATTCCCTTGGTATGCTTAACTCGTCGAAACTAGAAGAGATCGTAGGTGACCTACAAACCTATGAACTAGATATGTTTACCTCCAAGCAAGTTCCAAAGAAAGAAAAGGGCATTGCTTTGAAAGCCTTGAAGGAGGAAACTAAAGTTTCGAATAACGATTCCAATTCCGACTCTGAGGATGTCGTCTTGTTAGTAAAGAAGTTCAAAAAGTTTCTTCAATTTTAAAAACAATCGAAAGATACTAAAAAGTTTAAGAAATTCAAGAACAATTGAGACTCCCCCCCTAAGGATAAGACTGAGAAACCTAAAAGAGATGAGTCTGATAGATGTTTCGGGTGCGAGGGGTATGGTCGCAAAGTAGTCGAGTGTACCACTAGACTTAAGAAAGAGGGCAATAGACCGATAGCATACAAAGTAACCTTAAGTGGTAGTGAATTGAAAGAGGGAGAGAGCTCCCACATTGAGCATAACTTTATTGCATTTATGTCATGTCATGTGAGCGATGATGATATATCTTCCCCCGAGGATACTCATGTGCATGACACTTCCAAGACTGTTGAAAGTGCTTCCCTAGAGGGTGAGGGTGAGGGTGAGGATGATGAGAGAGAGGATGAGGAGATCTACGTAGGTGAGTTACGAGTTGCATTTTGAGAGTTGCTTAAGGAGACGGTGAATGTGAAAAAGGCTAACTCAAAATTGCAAGTTAAGTTGATTGAGCGTGCTGTAGAAAATAATGATGCGTTGATTGAGGATCATTTAGGACATGGGAAAAGAAGCTTAGGGAAAAGATAGAGTACGTCGATAAAGAGAGAGACAGCCTTAGAGGTCTGATGGAGGCTTTGAAAAAGGAGATTTTTAAGTTTAAGGAGTCTAGGCATCTACTTGAGTCTAGGATTAAGGAGTTGGAGGAGAGCTTGAAAGACTCATCTAGAGTTAAGTTTGACTTGGAGTCTAGGTCAAATAAATTGGATAGGATGTTAGGCACCGTCCAAGTCAAGAAAAATAGGTTTGGTATAGGATACGAGGAGAGAGTTGTTACCATTCCCAAAGCTAATACCAATCGTGTGAGAGAGCCCACTAGGAACGTGAGGAGAGGTCAATATTTTGGTAATCATTCCCGCCATCTTTATACCTACACACATTGCGGTAGGAAATGTCACCTTAGACGTTTTGATATGACCTTAGGAATGCTCCTAAGAAGTTTACGAATAAAGTTGTGTCGGTTTCCAAAAAATGCACCCGTTATGTTACACCTACTTGGGTTAGAAAATCGGACTTAGAGGCTTTAGGACTAAAACTTCATGGTTCTCATTTGGTTGCACTTGATTCTTCCTATGCTAAATCTAAAGGTTGAGTGTGTTACCATGTTTATCATTTTGCATTATATTTATTGCATCTTATTTGAAAAATACCAAAAGATTTTTTTTTGAAATTTTTTTTTGAAAAATACAAAAAGATTTTTGGTTTTAAATAAATTTTGAGAAAAACATAACAAGATTTTTCTTTTTTTTAGTCAAAATATCTTGAAAAAGCCAAAAAGATTTTTGGTTTATTTTTGTGTCATGAGTTAACATGTTTGATGTGGCATATTGGTGTGCTTGGACCCCCTTCCTTCCATTATCCACGTGGCTAGGACATTTGGTCATTATTATCGATGCTTAGAATGATATTAACCACTTTATTATGGGGTTGTTTCGAAGTTGATATGCATTTTGATTCGACTTTGTGTATATGCCATGATTGCACATACACGCGAGTTGATATAGATGTTTGACTACTCTTGCATATTTGAGTTTGGTGAGACGTTCTTATTTCAATTTTATCATCTATGCTTAATTATACATAAGGAGGAGGTGTGCATGTAATAACCGTTTACCGTGAGTATTAAATTGAAAATATGATGAGTGTTCACAGGAAAGGGTTGTGAGAGTGTAAAATTGACTCCTCGTGAAAGCCATCGTTTAAAAGAGCCCGAAAAAATCATAAAGCAATAAAAACAATCACATGCCAAAAATGGGCCAGATTAGTTGAGTTCATTAAAAAAAAAATATGATATATTTGAGGGAGTTTGGATGGATTAAAATTTTAAACGGGTTTGCACAAAGAATCCTAAAGTTGAAAAATTCGTGTCATGACGCTATTATATGTAGAATCGTCAACATTCCGGATTCGTGTGAATGATGTTCGTTTAGTTCATTAAGCTCACACTTTAATTGTCACATATGGCTATGATAAAGTTTGATGTTAGATTGCTATCAATTAGAGCTTCTTGATCATTTCGATGTGTTAGAATTGTGATTCATTTATTTTAGTTCACGCCCATACATTCCATGTTCACGTTTGAGCACATCGGTAATATGTTAGAATGTTACTCATATTTGTTTGTTTTAAGTTTTCGTAGTTTAGCAGTTGTTTTAACACTGTTTCTCAGTTTTGAGCCCCTTCTAGTTAGAATTTTCTCGATTTTTTTGCTGTGAAACACTGTTTAATTTTTGTGGAAAACTGTTAAATTTTGATCTGCTCATTCGAGCGAGATCCTTTGTCGTGAGAAGCTGTCATTTTAACGACATAGCTTATCATTCGAGCGACGTCATATTTCGTTTAAAGGACGTTTCCGGCTCGTTCGAGCGACGTCTGGAGTTTGCAACCTTTACAGTTTCAGTACCCTGCTGCATATTGGTTATATTTTTGGTACTGGGTTGCTTTTGGACATTCTGTTTATGCATTCTTCTTTTAGAGATTTAATATTTTATTGCATTGGCATGTTTAATCACACCTGCTTGGATTTGATATAGTTTTTGTGTGATTCACTATTTTCTAGCTAATGATTTGACATTGATTGATCATATTTAGCTGGATGTTTCAAGTTTATCTAGCTATTATTTAAGTTGATTTATTCATATTGGTATTAGTTTATGCTAGGGTTGTTTATCTTTTGACCGAATTGTCTATTCGAGACAAAAAGGGGGAGAGATTTCTGTGATGTAGGGGGATTTTTGTGAGTTTCATATTTGTATTCAAAGTGGTTTCTTATTTACTCACATAACAAATTATTCTGATTTGAATTTTCATATTGATTCATATCATTTATTCCTCCATACTTCACTGGGTATTTGTCTGTTTCATATGTGTAGGTAATATTAAAGAGATTCGAGATTTCAAGTCTACATCACATTCAGACATTCATAGAAAGTTTCATGCTTATCGGTCTACGTTTAAGAGTCTTATCTTGTACTGATGATGTAATTTTATTTTGGGGTTTTATGGGATAGTATTTAGGCGTCATATGGCTTTGCGGCCAGGCTTAGGCATTTCACTGTTGATTTTATCCCGGGATAGTCAAAGGGGGATATTTTTAAGGAACAAATTTCCAATTGAGTCCATGTATAGTTTTGACTTATTCTCGAAACAAAATACGTTTAAGTCATAGGTAGATTTTTATTGTCCAACCCACTCAGAGACTATGACGCGTCGAAGATTAATTGAAGACGTTGCGACAAAGTTACGGAATTAATTATGCCGAAGTTTAATTGGTACGAATTTCTCGTCTTCAAAGTTTAATTTCATTCCAAGATCACTCAGGTATGAATGCATAATGTTAATGAAACTCAGAATTTTATTTTACAAAAATAAGGATGTTATTTTTAAAAAGAAAATATTTTTAAAATGTTTTAAAGTGTTTTACCGGTTTACACTTCATTTCGAGCTGATAAGGACGGATTAGAGTTTGATTTGGTTTGGAGTCTAATCTGGTCACTGTCGTTCAACGACAGACGATGTCATTCGAATGAGAGTTGTTGTCGTTAGAACGACGCAGTATCTCACTCGAACGAGAGATGCCACCGCCTTAAAATAATTATAAATATGTTGTTCCTGTTTTCTCGAAGTGCGTGTAGTACGAAAAATAGTTTACCATCCAGAGAGTTTTTTTCACAAAATTTTCTAAGTGTTTTCACTCTAAAACATCCTTAGAGTTTTATAAAGATCTGAGTTATCATTAGCAAATGTTTATTTGATCTTTGTTGTACCAAGTTGGGTTTGTTTAACACTTGAACATTGTTGGGTTTGCGGTGGAGAAGAGAAGAAGGTTGCTTTCGTGTTCAACATCATAGACGACACAAGGGCGTATCGGTGGATACCGAGGCATTCATGGAGGCAATTTTTGTGGAAGAGCATCGTGGAAGAAGGTTACTTTTCGTGTGGGAACTGTGGAGATTGGTAGAAGATCATAGGAGCATCAAGTCTCATTGGTGGATTGAGTCGTTATATAAGACTACCGTCTGACTTTGTAAAACCATTGTCATAGTGATTGTCTGGCCTGGGCCGTCCGAGGTTTTTTCCGGATTGGGTTTTTCCTCGTACATCGGCGTTGCGAGTATTGCTTTACTTTATTTTACTTTCTTTAATCACTAGTTGCATGCTTAGGGTTAAACAAGATAAAATTTGGTTAAGTTAACTTGTGTCACAATTTGGTGTGGTTTGATAAAATTGAAAAGAGTTTTTCAACAGAGTAAATTGGTTCTTATTCATCCTTAACTTAATTCCGCTCAAGTAAAAGTTTTTGTTTAAAGTTATATACGGGGAACTACAGAAACTATTTTTTTATTCAGTGCTGAGAATGGTATAAATTATTGATAAGCCCCATCTTCGGCGTACTGAGCCTGACCAGCCTTTACATGAGAAAATGGGGGTTTTTACAACAAAGGTATATGCCAATGATTTGAGCAGTTTACGTAATAATTTAAATCAAATTTTGGGGATGGGTTCAAGTTCTCGAGTTAAAATCGTGTCAAGAAATTAGAGCCCTTGTATGGTTGCTTTGGAAAATATTGGCAGCAACTAGCATCCAACCCGTGCCATGCGCAAGCATTTTACATTATTTTTGTCGATAAAATATTATATCATTTAACTTGAAAAGTGATATAACAACTCAATCATGCATGTATCTAATTTTTTTCCCAGAATATAAGTGTACAAAGGGTATCACAATGCTGAAATAAGTTGTACAATTTAAATATAATTTATAATTTTCAAAATAAAATGGAATAACAATAAAAATTAGCTTAAAACACATCACATCATACCAATCCAAGGAAACATATAAAACGTCTATTATAAAACCAAAATGAAAATTTCTTTATTTCCATCTCTAAATGGTATAACACACCCCATTTCCATATTACAAACATGCCTAATGTATGACTGGTGTTAATTCTTAATAACTTTTGTTTACAATTTATTTTAGATCCAAGTATAATAGGATTGAAGTAAAAAAAAATTTAAAAGATTTTAATAGTTATTTTTTAATTTATGAATACCTAAAAGTGGAGTTTGTATTATATCATAAAAATATGAACATTACTTTAAGAAGTCTCCAACAATAAAAGAATGCTACATATAAAGGAAAAAATATTCTAACATGGTGTGTCTACGATACGTGGTATATCAGGCTTGCCACATGACATAACAGCAACATTCTTTTAATGATAATTGTGTATATTGATGTTGTGATGCGACTTTACACTAATTCCTCTGTAATGTTAGGTGTCTACGACATGCCGCACAACATGTGGTCATGGCACATCCCGATTGTGCCCAATTATATTGTGCTTCCGATATTCAAAATAATGTAATAACTGTAAATAACAAATGATTGTTTGACACCACATTGAAAATAAAAATATGAAAATAACCTTATTTTCTTCATACCTCGACTTTGTTCACCCTTTAATATAGTCGTTGCTTTAATATTTAAACAAAGACTTGTTAGCTATTTTTGTTTTAAACACTTTAGCTTTCAATGTGTATAATATTGTGAGTTAGAGAGTGTTACCTACAGTAATAATATATAGTATATTTAATAATTCTTTAAACAACATCAAGTAAAAACAACTCTAATACCATTAACAATTAATATTTATGGCTTATTTGGATTAAACACCAATTTAATTGGCCATTTAACTATTGACCACGTTTTTATAGATCCACAATAAACAATGAATGAGTTATGTATATATATATATATTAGAAAAAGGCGTGAGAGTGCATCCATGCCTAATATTTCAAATCTTTTGTTTAACAAACAATAAAAAATATTTAAAATTCATAAATAGTTGTGAACTCTTAGAGAAATATTCACAAATAGTATTTGATCAATTTTATGTTTCTCATATATACATATAGTAAGCTCCCAAATGCATGTGTATCAAAAGTCATAAGTAATGAATATGTAAACTAATCATATTTATCATAAGGATACATAATAAACTCAAAACATTTTAATTCTCTAATTAGCTGAGTGTAAATACTAAATACAACTTTATTTATCAACCAAGTACAATATTATTCTTTTTTTATCACTTTCATTTGATAGAACTTAAAATAGTTGGTGTTGCATTAATTAAAGAAAAATGACTATATGAGCAACAAAACGACAAACTTCATAGAAAATGGAAAAAGGAGAAAATAAAGAGTCTCAAATTTGAAACTCATAGACATCTAAAAATGGAAAAAAAAACTCAATTTTATATGGTTTATGAGTGATGATTCTGGACAATTTTGTTATTGTTAAGTTGACTCCACAACACAATATCTTACATGGTTCAGCAAGAATGCCTATGTCTACGGTGGTGCTCTCAATATTATTTCTTTATACTCCGGGGAGTATTTTTCAGAAAAAATAATACACGCCCTTTGCCCCGTGCTAAGGGTTTATTCTATACATGTTCGTTTCCGGGGAGTAGGGGTGTTGGAGTCCCCCAAGTCAATCCACAACTCCTATAATATCTCCTTGCGAGATTTTAGGAATAGACTAGGTCGTAACTAAATAAGTTGGGGCGTGAGGCCTCCAGACTTTGGGAGTAATTTGTTGGGCTACTCGTCTGGGCCCAAGGTGATAAATTGAGGTACCCACAATTGCTCCTAAAGTTGTTGGGCCACAATTTGGGCTCAATAATTTTAAATGATTTGTCACACTAGCTATTTTATAAATTGTGCAACACTTTTCAAGATTGAAGCGCCTCTTCTGAACTGGCTTAGGCGGCAGCCTGCCTCATTGCCTGTGCGCTATGATTAAAAACGTTTAACATCCTCCGAAGAAGTCTTTTCTTGTTGGCGCTTCAAGTTTCTCCATATTTCTATACTTCTCCAAGCTTCCGTTGTTGCTCTTTCATTCCCAGGTCTTCGTCTTCCAATTTCAATATTCTTTATCATCTTCGCTTATAACTTTGCATCGTCCCAAGCTAAGTTTTACTTCGTAAGTTCCTCTTTCTCTCTCTTTGCTTTTTCTGTTGAAATTTCTTTGCATTTGTAATTAGTGTTTGTATCTTTCAATGGAAAAAATAGGCAATAGATTAATATCCAAATTTAGGAAGTTCTATAATATTCCAAATTGGGTAGACATTGAGTGTGCCCCTATCCCCCGTAATGTTAGGGAGGTTGAGGATGCTCACTGGATTCACGTTCTCTTATTGTCCTAAAGGGGTCTTACTTTTCCACCAAGCAATTTTTTTTTTGCAATTTTTTAGTTATTTTAATATTGTCCTTGCACAGTGTTCGCCCAATGTATGGAAGATTGTTAATGGTGTACATAGAATAAATCAGCTATATGGCACCAATTTAGGGCTTGCTGAGATTTTCTTTTGTTATTTTTTCTCGCGAACAAGTTCTGGTCTTCTTTACCTCAAGTCCAGGAGCCCTGATAGGGTATTAGTAGTAAATCTACCCGATTTCCACAAAGATTACTGGCATGCGGGTTTTCTTGTTAGAATTTGGCTGTTTCCTCCCCATACTGAGGGGTCGAGGTGTGGCAGGTTTGAGGTCCCTTTCTATGGGGAGGAGTGCATAGGTAGGCTTAGTTTTTGCTCTGCTTATCGATCCTCTGTTCATGTACGATTTCTCAGATATTTTTCTTTCTTTCTTTCATTTTAGCGAGGACAAAGAACTCGAAACCTGCTATCAGTGAGTTTCGAGTTGCTGAGTTAGTCAAAGCGTGGAACATCAGGGAGCTCTTGGCTGACGTTGAACACCCTCGATCTGCACCTTTTCTCTTGGAATACAAGAATGTTGGGTCCAAATTTATTGCGCAACCTATAGACAACATCCCTGAGTTGGACATTACTGAAGAGGCTGCTGCCGATCCCATCCAATTAGTCGAAGACGAAAGCAACTCTGGTGAGGAGAGCGAGGGTGTTGACAGGGGCGGTGCTGAAGGTGGTTCCAGTGAAGAGAGCTCCAGTGAAGAATCTTTCAGTTTGGAAGGGGTTCCAGAGGCTCAGGAGTCTTCGAGTGAATCTAGTAGTTCCAGCAAGGAAGACATGGCTCCTCCAAGGAAGAATCTGATTCGCGACGATGATGATGATGTGCTCCTTTCTCGTCGGTCGAAGAAGCAAAAATCTGGCACCGAAGAGGTTGCAACTGGTTCTTAGTCTGATGCTCATGAGAAGGAGAAGAAGAAGAGGGATGAAGAGAAGTTAAGAGAGAGGGAGAGAAAGGAGGAAGAGAGGAAGAGAGTGGAGGAGAGAAAGAGCGCTGAGAAGGAGAGGTAGGAGAAGAAGGAGAGGGAAGAGGAGATAAGGAGAGAGGAGGTGAGAACGAAGGCGGGGCATGCTCTGGTTCCTGTGTTTGCCTTACCTGAGGGGGCCTTTGTTGCCCTCTCTCCCCAGTTGGCTCCCGCATTGCTCGAAAGAGCAATTTTGCCTGCTGATCGTCAGAAGGCAATGGGGACCAACCAGTTAGCTCTAAAGGCGAGTCAGAGACTAGCCTTGGTAAGTCTGCTTTCTTTTTTCTATGCTTGCAATAATATGTTTAATGCTTTTTTTTTTCTAATTTCTTCTTCTTTACAGTTTGTGATCGATTTCGCCGTCCTCGACCGCAGTTGCGAGGAGTTGGTAAAGAGGAATGCTGATCTTGAGAAGAAGAATGCCGAGATGGAGGCCAACTTGAAGGCTACTGATGCTGTCCAGAAGTCATTTGATCTTGATCTATCCGAAGCCAACCGCACAAAGGAGGTGACAAATTAGGAGCTTGGGGAGTTGAGGCAGTCCTATGACCTAGTTTGCTCGAGCAAGTTGGCTATGGTGGAGTAGAATAAAGTACTGGCGGAGAAGGTGAAAAAGGTGCAATCTGAGGTAGCCACATTGAAGGAAAGCTCGTACAATATCGAATGGGCTTCTGCATACGAGGATACTGATGTTCAGATAGGCTACATCAGCCGACTGAACTTTAAAAAGGGATGAACAAGGATCTTTTGGCTGCTGGAGTGGATATCGATTCTCCATTATTTGACGAGCATGATCCAGGATCGAAGCCTATTGTGGATGAGGCACCTACCCCGGCTGTTGATGGTGGTGTTCCTGCTTCTTAAACTGTTCCTGCTGATGCTCCTTCTGTCCAGGGAATAGCAATTTCTCCACCAGAGGGGGTGTCCCTGCTTCTGTAGACAAGGGAAAATAACCGACGACCTCGGAGCAAACTGAGGTTGCCAGCTAGCCTGTTTTGAGGAACTTCTTTATATTTTTTCTTTGTTTGTACTGTCCTTCTGATTACTGATGTACTTGGAACGTTCCATTTTAATGAAAAATACTTTCCTTTCTATATACTGATTCTTTTACTCTTTAATGCTTTTTATAGCTTGTAGTTGATTGATGTGGATGAGTATATACCTGCTACCTCTCAACTGGGAAGGATCCTCGGTCCTAATGCGAGCATTCAAGTTCACCAAGACTTTGTAAGGATTTACAAATCCCTTAAGTCGAGGAACAAGAGCTTTAAAGATCAGTCTGAGGTCGTCGCCAAACTGAAGGATAGACTTTAGGAGATGGAAGAGGTTGGTGCTTCTGTTCAAGAAGAAGTGAACCTTCTGAGGGATAAACTTCTAGATGCCTCCGAGATCAATCAAGTCAGAGAAGTTCTTCAACAGGAGAATCAAACTCTGAGGAGGGAGGTATCACGACTCAGGGAGCATGCGCCGAGCATTGCACCTCAAGTTTTACGAGGTTCCTCCTTATCGGTTGGTCTGCGAACTGGTACAGCGCCGAGCGCCACCCCTTCAAGTTTTATGGGGTTCCACTTCATGAGCTGGTCTGCAAGCTGGTACAGCGCCGAGTGCCACCCCTCAAGTTTTGTGGGGTTCCACTTTATCGGTCGGTTCGCGAGCTGGTACAGATACCGAGGGTCCAACTAAGAAGATGGACGAGCTTCAAGGAGATGTTCATCGAGTATATGTGATAGCTTTAAGACTCTAAATAGATGTCACACGGCTAAGACATCTATTCAAAAAAGGTCCTCGACGAGTGTGGGCTGACGGTGATGATCAGGGTTGGGCAGATGCTCCAACGAGGTTGGCAGAGTTTGAAGAGCTATCCTTTATTAGGGGATGATTGAATGCTCTCAGGGAGTTGAAAGTCCCCAGGAACTCAGTCATCTGGTATCGTCATGAGATCTCCCCTTCAACTCTGATGCCTAACCCTTTTCGGAGGGATGACCAATGGGTCCTTATATATGCTATTCCCAGGAAGCTACTGGAGTCGAATGCAAATGAAGTAGAGTTGGAGTTAGCTCCCCATCCAGATGACGGCCGAAGAGTGTAAGTAGCTGATTACCCTTCTCGGAGACCTAATCCCCAATAGAGTTTACTTAATTCATTCAATGTAACTCTTGTTGTAAATGAAGTGAAGTAATAAAATATTTATGTTTTGGGCGATTCGCCGACTAAACATGCGTTGTATATTTTCTACTTCATTGATTTTTATTTGATTATCTTGGGCTCTTCATTGCCAACTAAATTTGATGTGGGTAAAGTTGTTTTATTGCGTGAGTTTCCTCCCAGTCCAGTATGCTTATGAGATACCATTCTGCCCTACTTTACCTTTTAGGTCATGTCGTCACACTCCCTTAGGCCTAAGTATGGCAAAGGAGAGGATACACCTAGTGTTGGGTGTTCTATCCGATCAGGTTTTCTGAGACAAACATTTTTTGGTAACCAATTTAATTTGGCCGAGGTACCTAAGGGTCCCCTGTTGGGCTTCATATATTACCAGGGGCAATGCTAAGAGGTTGTTCATATTTCGTAACGAAAACCTGAGGAGGGAGGGTCCTTTATTTTATATATTGAGTAATGTGACTGTCACTTGGAAAAGATGTGCAAGTTATAAAGTTCATAATACACAATTAACACTTTATGGAATGCTACTGCCAAACAATCTTTTATTAATCAAACACAATAAAAGTGAGTTGCCAACTCCAGTAATGTGATAAAAGATCAATAAAGAGAAACTAGAAATAGAATTTCTTCAGGTTGGCCGCGTTCCAAGCTCGGGGTATCTCTGCCCTCCAGCGTTTCTAAGTGATAGGCTCCTTGTAGGTCGTATCTGGTCACCTTGAATGGTCCCTCCCAGTTTGGACCCAACTTACCGTCAGATGGTTTTACTGCGCTTCCAAGAACTTTCCTTAGGACATAGAACCCAACATGAAATGTTCTTGTATTGGCCTTCATATTATAGTGCTTTGCTAGCTATTGTTGATAGCTCGTTAGTTTCACTAGAGCTAATTCTCTACGTTTGTCAGCTAGGTCAAGTTCAGCGAGTAATGTTGCATCATTGTGGCCTTGGTCGACCAAGGTGGTCCTAATGGTTGGGAGGCCAGTTTCTAAAGTGATGATTGCCTCCATTCCATATGTTAGTATGAATGGGGTTTCTCCAATTGCTCGTCGTGGGGTAATGCGATAAGCCCATAAAATATGGGGGACCTTGCTCGCCCATGCCCCTTTGGCTCACTTTAATCGCTTCTTCGGCCCATCGATCACTGTTTTATTGGAAGCTTCAGCTTGGTCGTTGCTCTGAGGGTATGCTACCGAGCTGAATTGGTTCCTGACTCCGTGGTCGTTGTAAAAACTCTGAAAGAGGCTGCTCTCGAACTACGTTCCATTGTCCGCAATGATGGTTCAGGGAATTCCAAAGCGAGTAATTATGTTGTTCCATACGAATCTCATCATATATGTGTCTCTGATGTTTGTCAGCGGATCTGCCTTAATCCATTTGGTGAAGTAGTATGTCGCGACCAACAGATACTTGCGATTGCCGGTAACAGTAGGAAGAGGGCCCATGATGTCCATTCCCCATTGGGCTAAAGGCTAAGGGTTGGTAAGTGATATTAGGTCTCTGGTAGGTTGGTGGACCATGGGAGCATGTAGTTGACATTTTTTGCACTTTCGAGCATATATCCCAGAGTCTTTCTGCATGTAAGGCCACCAGTAACCTTCCTTTATTGCTCGAAAGGCTAGCAATTTGCCCCTAATATGGCTCCCACAGATTCCTTCATGAAGATCGTGCAGGACTTGCTCGATGTCCTTCGGGTGAACACCTTGGAAGTAAGGGTCGGTGAAAGAGTTTTTGTACAATTTTCCCTCAGGAGATAAATGAAAGCAAAAAGCTTTGACTCTTGTCTGATGAGCGGCTTTTTTATCGTCTGGTAGTGCACCATGCTTTAAATGATCCCTTAGGGGGTGTATCCAACTAGGTGCTGGTTCAATCTGGAGAATATGGCCCATGTCTGGCAGCTCGTCGCTCTCGTTAATGCTCGGCTGAGCGTGGAATTCGATAGGGATTGTTCTCTTTAAGTCAGAGTTGATTGCTGAACTCAAGGCTGCTAGGGCGTCAGCATGACTTTTTTATCCTCTGGGAAACTGTTAGACATCGACTTCTTCGAAGTTGGACATTAATTTCTTTACTAAGGCGAGGTAGGCTACCATTCTCTCATCCCTCGCGTTGTAGTCTCCACTTATCTGATTGGAGACCAATTGTGAGTCGCCTAACACCTGTAGTTATTTTGCACCGAATGCCTATGCCTTTTGCAGGCCTACTATCAATGTTTCATATTCCACTTCATTATTGAAGGCTTCAAATCCATGTCTGATTCCTTGCTCGAGGATTATGTCTTTTGGGGTAACAAGCACAATGCCTACTTTTACCCCCTTGGAGTTGGAGGCTCCATCAATGAATAGTCACCAAATACCTTCTGTCGAGTTATCTTCCCTCTCTTCCACGATTTGCAGTTGGTCGCAAGTCTGTTCGCTCGTAAACTCCACGATGAAGTCGGGGAGGACCTGCCCCTTGATTGCATTCCTTGGTTAGAACTGGATGTCGAATTGTTCAAGATTGACCGACCATTTTGATAGTCTGCCGGACAGTTCTGCTTTCCGCAGGACTGATTTAAGGGGGTGTGATGTAAGGACGATGATATAGTGTGCTTTGAAGTAGTGCTTCAGTTTCCTCGAGGCTACCACTAGTGCAAAGGCGAGCTTTTATAGTGGTAGGTATCATTTCTCGGCGTCCAAGAGGGTCTTGCTCACGTAGGAGACCGGGTGCTGGATTCCAGTTCTTTCACATACCAGTGTAGAACTGATAGCGTGGCCAGAAACAGTAAGGTATAGGTACATGGAATCGTTCTCTTGAGGTACCACGAGCAAGGGTGGTGTGATGAGATAAACTTTGAGCTCTTCTAATGCTTTCGAGCAATCTTAATTTCACTCCACTGTTTTGCTCTTCTTCAATAGTTAGAAGAATGGCTGGCACTTTTCGAATGACTTCGAGATGAATCGATTCAAGGCGACGAGCATGCCCGTGAGTTTTTGTACATCTATTATCGTGCGGGGAGGCTGTACCTTGTTGATTGCATCAATCTGGTCCGAGTTGGCCTCAATGCCTCTCTCGCTAACTAAATACCCGAGAAATTTTCCTGACTGGACATCGAAGGAATATTTGCTCGTATTGAGCTTCATTCGGTATTTCTTGAGGATTTCAAAGGTCCTTGACAGGTCTGAGAGGTGGTCTTATTTGTGCCTGCTCTTGACGAGCATATCGTCGATGTAGACCTTTAAACATCCTGGTGATCAGCCGTTGGTAAGTTGCTCCAACATTTTTGAGCCCAAAGGGCATAACTTTGTAACAGTATAATTCGACGGTGGTGATGAGCGCTGTCTTGTCTTGGTCTGGTGCATACAGAGTAATCTGATGATACCCCGAGTATGTATCCAGGAAACTCATTCTTTCATGAGCTGCTGTGGCGTCCACCAACTGGTCAATTTTTGGGAAATGGAAACTGTCTTTAGGGCACGCCCTGTTAAGGTCAATGAAGTCAATGCAAACTCTTTATTTCCAGTTGCTTTTCAGAACCACTACTGGGTTGGATAGCCATTTAGGGAATTAAACTTCCCGTATGGATCCTGTATCCAGCATCTTTTCTACTTCTTTCTCCACAGCCTTCGCCTTCTCGGGCATAGTTCGCCGAGCCTTCTGCGCGACAGGCCTAAAATTCGGGTCGATGTGCAACCGATGATAAACCACACTGGGGTCAATTCCAGGCATCTCGTAAGGTTCCCATGCGAAAACTTCCACATTGTTCCTCAAAAGTACCGTCATTTCCTTTTTTTCTCGATATGTGAGAGAGGCTCCAATCAAGAACATTCTATCCTTTTTGCTACCACCGACTGCGACCTCTTCCTGGTTTTCAACGACCCGCTCCGAGGGGAGGAGCCTGGTCTCCTCCACTCCTGGTCTTCCATACTTTAACTGTTACCTTGAAGGTATCAAACCTTCTTATTCCTCAACCTTCTCTTTGGCCTTCTCGGCCTTCTTTTCTGGTTTTGGGAGGATGGCCGCTATAAAGCACCTTCTTTCCATCGCTTGATCTCCGTGGATCTCCATTACTCCTCGCTCAGTCATGTACTTGAGTTTTTGATGGTAGGTCGAGGGGACGACCTTTATTACATATAGCCATCCTTTGTCGAGGATAGCTTGGTAGGGCGAGTCAATGTCGACTACCAGAAACTTGATCATCTTGGAGACACTTCCTGCCCTTACTGGCAGTACGACCTTTCCCAGCGAAGCCAACTAGAGGGACTGCGGCTTCCTTCAAGTCGACAATGCTTAACTTCAATTTCCTGAATAGGTTGAGATACATTACCGCGGATGAGCTTCCCTGGTTGATGAGTAACTTTTTGATGTCATAGTTTACTATCCGGAGTGTAATAATTAAGGTGTCATGATGTGGGGTTCTTACTCCCACTATGTCTTTACCCGTGAATATGATGTGTTTGCTATAGTCGACGCCATCTGCTCGCCGATGCTTTCCTGACTGTATTTTCACTCGATCGATTTGAAAAGCTTGCATTACTGCCGTAAGATTTTTCACTTCCATCCGGGCTGAATTACCTTGAATCTTATTTAGATCAGATGCTCCATGAATCACTATCAACTCGTGGACAACATCATCTTCGACCACGTTGTCGGGCCTTGCGTCCCCGTTGGCAGCAACCTTCTCTGCCTTTTTTTTCCAGAAACTCATTTACGTGCTCGGTTTGGGCCCGTTCTTCAAGGTGGGACTTAAGAGCCTTGAAGTGCTCAATTTTGTGTCCTCCTTCCTTGTGAAAAGCACATCTCAGTGCATCGTTTCTCTTTGAGGGATCTCTTCCCATCTTTATGGGCCACTTAACGAATGGCTTGTCCTTGATTTTCACTAGGATCTTCTAGATTGGTTCTTTAAAGACAATGTTTACTGCCTGAAATTCTTTCGAAACATCGTTCCTGGCTCCTTTCTTGGATCCCTTCTTGGCTCCATTCTTGGAGCCACCCTTGCCCCCATTTTTGCCTCCTCTCTTCTGGTTTTTGACCTTGTCGTTGCCCTTGGCAGCGAGCATAGCTCGACCATTCTCTCGTGCACTGAGGCGAGTCACATCCTCAACTTTGGTGTACTTCTTGATGCGAGCCATCAGGTCATTGATGGTCATGGCCTCCTTCTTAATCAGGGATTAGTGCAAGAGGCAAGAGATGGGTATGCCAATTTTGAAAGAGGCCACTCCTACCTTTTATGAGCAGTCCTCGACCTTGTTAAACAACTCTCAGTACCTTTTTGCGTAGTCCCGAAGGCTCTCCTGGGGCCTCTTCTTTATTATTAGCAAGGCATCCATCCTCTTTGGATGGGAGCTGCTGGTAATAAAGCGAGCTGTGAAGAACTCTTCCAGGGACTCAAAGCTCCTGATGGATCTATGAGGGAGTCTCTTGAACCACTTCTGGGCCACATCATGCAAACTCGAGGGAAAGATTCGGCACATTAGTGCATCCCTGTGGTTTTGGAGAGTCATGGCCTGTATGTACTGCCTAACGTAATCGATAGGGTCAGTCTTTTCGTCATAGATCTTGAATCTCAGAATCACAAACTTCTTGGGGTATTCTTCTTCTTCTATCTCCCTTGAGAAAAGGGATTTCATCTGGGTCCTGAGAGCTCGTCGAGCTAGTTCTCTGGTCGATTTGTCACCCCGATGTGCTAGGTGCAGGTCCATTTCTCTTCGGCCAAATTTCGTATGTCATCATTTACTTGAGTCGGGCTCCTGCAATGGCAAGCTAGTCACTATTGCTCGAGTAAGTCATCATCTGATGCGTGTTCCTCGATCCTTTAGGATCCATGGCTAGGGCTCCTTCCTCGGCTGCGAGACTTTCTCGTCTGAGGGCTAGGAGTGCGATATTAATGTCGTATGGTGCTGCGATGGAGATCTTTTTCCATCCTTTCTGATCTCCTTTTGAGGCAAGCATTCTCAGCTTCTTGCTTGCGAGCGGCCTCTCCTTGCTCCTGTAGCCTTTCCTCATAAGCATCGATCAACCTGGAGATTTGTGTGGACCTGGAAGGTCCCTGACTTTCCTCTAAGACTTGCCGCTCTGGGCGAGCCCTTTGATACGTCGAACTTCAAATCTAATCCTGTGAGGGGCAGGCTGCTCTTGGATAACCCCTTCTTGAGGGGCGTTGCTACTGTGACCCGACATTTCAAATTCTTTATTGGTGAGGTCTTTCTAAAAGGAAGACAAACCTTCCCACTGACGGCGCCAATTGTGGTGCCAATAAAGTTCAGCACAAATTTTCAAGAAAAGACAATCACCAGAGAAAATAAAAAAGTAAGGAATGGCAATCACACAACACAATATTTTACGTGGTTCAACAAGAATGCCTACATCCACGGTGGTGCTCTCAATATTATTTCTCTATACTCCGGGGAGTGTTTTTCAGGAAAAATAATACACGCCCTTTACCCCGGGCTAAGGGTTTGTTATATACATGTTCGTTTTTGGGGAGTAGGGGTGTTGAACTCCCCCATGTCAATCCACAACTCCTAGAATATCTCTTTACGACATTTTAGGAATAAACTAGGTCGTAACTTAATAAGTTGGGGCGTGAGGCCTCCAGACGTTGGGCCGTAATTTATTGGGCTACTCGTCTGGGGCCAAGGTGATAAATCGAGGTACCCACAATATATGTCGGTCAATTGAACTCAGTAGGAATTCTGATGAGTTGGGTTCGGTCTAATCGTAGAAGATCAGAATTATGGTTCTAGTTCAATTGAATAGTTCACGGCTTAGATAGGGAGTTGACTTCCTATTAGTAAAGTTGTATGTGCAGTATTATTAGTTTTTATTGACTATGAAAACATGTCTGATAGTTTAGGAACTCATCTAAAAGTTCAAAGAGGATTATAACCGTACATCAAGAATGTATATAATAGGACCATAACTGATATTCAAGTCTATGTATTTATTATATTAGAGTAGCACAGTCTCACAATATTTGCAAAGGCTACCTAGATTCTCAATCCCGATGATTATGATGAGTGGAATGTGCATACAATTATTATGATTATAATTGGTTCGATTCAATTTATTGGGACTAAATCTCCCCAGGTTGCACAATCATTTTGTGGGTATGTCTGAGATCATATTTCGGAGGAATCTGCATCTAGGAGATATCCAGAATTGTGACACTCTCTTGATAAACTAATAGGATTTGGGGACTGGAATGTTCATATTATTATTGTGGATCTTATGGGTGAAATTCTATTTATTAGGACTAAATCTTCTAAAGTTGCGCAATCATTATATTTGTATATCTGAGATCATATTTCGAAGGAATCCGTATTTTGGAGATATCTTGGATTGTGATACTCCCTTGATAAACTTTTAAATTTGAATTCCACTAGCAAAACAAACAGTGGATTATTTTATAATCTGCTAGAGTATCAAATAATTTACGTTTCAAATCAAGGAATAAATAAGATGTTGGTAAAAATCAATTAATGAAAAATTGAATTTCACCAAGCGGATATTGTATGCTTCAAGAAAGGAATCATATTATTTTTTATTCTACTTTGCAAACCTGACCTCATTATTCTAGCAATTATTTGATAATTAAATTGGAGTGCAACTATGTAGAAACGGGGTGGCCCTTATGTGTGTTTCAAATCAAACCAATTTTTACCAAAAACTATCCAACTTTTAATGTGCACCAAACCAAGTTGTGAAAACCCAATTCTTACTTTAAACTAATTTTATCTTGATTAATCCTAAACATGCATCTAGTGAATAAAGCAAGTAAAGTAAAGTAAATAATACTCACAACGCAGGATATACGAGAAAAAAAATCCAAAACGGGAAAATAACCTCGGACGACCCAAGCCAGACAATCACTATGAACAAAGGTTTTATAAAGACAGATTATCCTTACTCAATGACTCGATCCCCACAGGTCTTGACGCACCTTCTGATATTCTACCGTTATTCAATAGTGCCCATGCAGAAATTCCGTCTTCCACGATACCTGTCTAAAATACACGCTTCCACGTATGTCTATGTGTCTACCGGATGACTTTGATTCGTCTACGATGTCGAACAAGAAGTCCTTCTCTTTTCTTCACCACAAAACCCTGATGTTCAATTGTAGAACAAACCTTCTTGGTGCAGCAAGATCGCATAAACATATAATAATGATATCTCGAATCTTTGCAAACTCTAAGGATGTGTTTAAGCTTTTTAAACCTTAGAAAACATGTGCAAAACTCGTACTGGAACGTAAACAGTTTTTTCAGAATGCACACTTTCGAAACTCTGACGAAATCATGTTTTAAATAAGAATTAAACGCTGCCTCGAAAACATGTCTTTCGAACGACAGAGCCATGTCGTTCGAATGACAGAGCCATGTCGTTCGTGCGACATAAGCATCTCGTTTAAACGAGCCAGTGTGTCAATTTGACTTTTTGACTTTTTGTTAAAAACATCTCTTTCAAAAGAGATCCAAATAAGTCAAACTCCTTTTCGAGCTTATCAGAATATAAACGTAGTGTAAACAATTTAAAACACTTTAAAAACATTTTAAATATTTTCCTTATAAAAAAAACATCCTTATCTTTTATAAAAATAATTCCGAGCACCATTAATTATACGCATTCATACTTGTGTGATGTCGGAAAGCAATTAATTTTGAAGATGAATAAACTTTCACCAATTAAACTTCGGCATGATTAATTCTTTGAAGCTTTGCCCCAACGTCTTCAATTTCTTCAATACGTCATAGACCAAGTGGGATCGTGACAAAATAAAATCTCCCTATGACATATTACAAACACAGTTTTGTTCACGGAATTAAGTCAAAATAATACAGGGACTCAATTGGAAATTTATGTCCTTGCAAATCTCCCCCTTTGACTATTTTGGGACAAAACTAAACTAGTGAAATGCCTAAATAAGGCCGTCAAGCCGTATGACGCCTAAATCCCATCCCATAAACCCAAAATAAAAAATACATGACACAGACTAGAATATGTTGTACGGACAAGCATGAACTGTCTGAATGTGATGTAGACTTAAAATCTCGAATCTCTGAAGAATACCTACACACATGAAACAGACAAACAAATACCAAGTGAAGTATAGTGGAACAAATGAAACCAATATATATATCCAAATGATACCAAACGACAATGGATACCAATATGAATAAACTCTGCAAAATCATTTGTTAAACAATTGAGCACAAAATGATACCAAATTTAAACTACCAATTTGTAATTCCAATTTGTAAAATATGTAATAAATAACGTGCTAAAAACTCAAATCTCCCCCTAAATCACATACATCTCTCCCCCTTTTTATCTCGAATGGACAATCCGGTGAAAAGATAAACCTATCAAAGTATCTAAAATGAGAATATACCAATTTGAATCAATTTGAAATCGCTAGATAAACATGAACCAACCAGCTAAATATGATCAAAAGATGATAAATCTGTAGCTAGTAAACCAAGAATCACACAAGGAATATAGCAATTTAATTAGGAGTGATAAACGAACTATATGCAAAATATCAATTTTGAAATAATATAACCTGCATATAACTAGTCAGCCCAGAAACACTTCCAGCAGTACCAAAAATATCACCAAAATAAACCAGTGGACTGCAAACCAATCAGAAGCAAGAATTCAGGTTGTCGTTCGAACGAACCAGGAACGTCGCTCAAACGAAATGAGGACGTTGCTCGAACGAAGTACAGATGTCGTTCGCGCGACATGGAGATGTCGTTTGAATGACTTCTCGTGACATGGCAAACTTTCACATTTTCTCAGAAATATTTTATATTTTTGCCCAGTGAAAAAATTTCAAGAAAAAAATCTGTGGAAGGGCCTGACAGTAGCAAAATAGTGCTAAAACAGTAAGCTTTTTAGCACAAAACGCAAAAATGCATAAAAACTAACAATGCAAGTTACATGCAACACAGAGTACCGATGTGCCCGAACATGGACATGGAATGTATGGGCGTGACCCTACAACAAATGAGTCACAATTTCAACACATCGAAACGATCAAGAATCTCTAATTGATAGCGATAAATCATCAAACTTTATCATAGCCATATGACAATAAAAATGTGAGCTTAATGAACTAAACATACTATATGCACACAAATCCAGAATTTTGACGATTCTATAAACAATAGCATCAAATTGCAATGTTTCAACATTAGGATTAGTTATGCAAACCCGTTTAAAATTTTCTCCAACCAAACTCCCTCATAAATATATATTTTCAAGATCTTTTGAGGTTTCTAGCATTCTCAACTTAAAGAAAATCTTATTGGCATTTTTTCTTAGCATATTGCTTTTTCTTTTGGGCTCTTTTAATCGATGGCTTTCATGACGAGTTAATTTTGAACTCTCGCAGCCCTTTCCCGTGAATCACTCATCATTTTTTCAATTATACCAATTCAAATCCTCACAGTAAACGATTCTTACATGCACACTTCTTCATAAGTCTACTTACGCATAAATGACAAGATTGAGATAAGAACGCCTCACCAAATTCAAATATGCAAGAGAAGTCAAACATCCATATAAACTCGTGCATGTGTTCAATGTTGGCATATATATAAAGTCGAATCAAAATGCATATCAACTTCGAAACAACCCCGTTTAAACAATGGTTAAGATCATTCTAAGCATCGATAATATGACCAAATGTCCTATCCACATGGATAATGAAACGATGGGGGGGGGGGGGGTCCAAGCACACCAATATGCCACATCAAACATGTAAACTCAAAAGTAAAAAAACCTAAAATATTTTTGTCTTTTCAAATATATTTTGACTCAAATAAAAGAAAAATCTTTTCGGTTTTTCAAAAGTTTTCTCAAAAACAAAATCTTTTTGGAATTTCAAAGATTTTCTAAAAAAAAAAAATCTTTATGTATTTTTCAAATAAGACTCAAATAAATGAGAAACTATAATACAAAATGATACACAAGTCATAATACTATCAATGAATATATCATGAAGCAAACTAGTATATGACAAACACGACAACACTATCTTCCTTTAGGTTTAGCATGGGAAGAATCAAGTGCACCCAAATGAGAATCATGGAGTTTAATTCCTAAAGCCACTAAATCCGATTTTCTAACCCAAGTAGGTGTAAAACGACGCATGGGGGTTTGGGGAACCAGGGAAACTTTATTCCTAAACTTCCTAGGAGCTTGTCTAAGGTCGTAACAATAAAGCCTAAGGTGACCTTTCCTACCACAAAACATGCAAGTGTAGTGATGGTGGGAATGATTACCTATATGTGGACCTTTTCTAACCTTCCTAGTGTTTCTCATACGTGCGAGGGGAATGGGAACAACTATCTCATCAAAACCTATACCTCCCCTATCTCCATTAATTTGGACGATGCCTAAGATCTTATCTAACTTCTCCGACCTAGCGTCCAAATCAAACTTAACTCTAGATGAGTCTCTCAATCTCTCCTCCTACTCATGAATCCTAGACTCAAGCAAACGCCTAGACTCCACAAACTCTAAAATCTCTTTTTTCGAAGACTCCATCAAACCACGGAGATTATCTCTCTCTTTATCCACAAACTCTAGTTTCTCCCTAAACTTCTTCTCTCGTGCCCTAAGATCCTCAATCAAACTATCATTATTTTTTATAGCACGATCATTCAACTTAGCTTGCAATTTTGAGTTAGACTTTTTCACCTTCACCGTTTCGGCATGCAACTCATTAAACAAAACTTGCAACTCTTTTACATCTATGTCCTCCTCGTCACTCTCTTCACCCTTACTAATATGGGATTCACTCAAAACCTCCTCGGAAGTTTCATGCACATGAGAATCGTCGTCGCTCACATGACATGCCATGAACGCAACAAAGTTATGATCAATGGGGGAACTCTCTCCCTCTTCCGGATCACTATCACTTAAGGTGGCACTATAAATAATGGGTTGCTTGCCCTCTTTCTTAAGTCTAGTGGGACACTCCTTAACTTTTTGACCGTACCCCTCACACCCAAAGCACTTATCCGACTCATCTCTCTTAGGCTTCTCAAACTTATCCTTAGAGATGGGATCTACTTTGTTGTTCTTGAAATTTTTCAAATTTCTTGGCAACTTTCGATTGCTTTTGAAACTTAATAAATTTTTTAAATTTCTTTGCCAATAAAGCAACATCCTCAAAATCAAAATCGTAATCGAAATCCGTAACTTTAATTTTCTCCTTCCAGGTTTTCAAAGAAATACCCTTTTCTTTCTTAGGCACTTGGTTGGAGGTAATCATGTCGATTTCATAGGTTTGTAAGTCACTTGCAATCTCTTCTAGTTTCGTCGACTCTAACTTACCCAAGGAGTTTAAAATGGTCACTTTCGTATCAAACCTACTAGGCAATGACCTTATAATTTTCTTAATGACACAGTTGTAGGGAATTTTCTCACCAAGGTTAAACGACGAGTTGACAATATTTGACAACCTAGCATAAAACTCATCAAAAGTCTCACTCTCTAACATCCTAATGGTCTCAAACTGTGTAGTGATATTTTGAAGTTTTGACGCCCTAACCGTGCTAGTGCCCTCGTGAGTGAGTACCAAAATATTCCAAGCCTCTTTTGATGTTTCATAAGTCATAATTCTATTATATTCTTCCTGTGTGACATATGAAGAAATAACGTGCAGACCCTTAGAATTATATTATGAAAGTCTTTGTTCAGTATTGGTCCATGACTCAATATGCTTTGAACTAGTGACCTCACCTACAATAGTGACAGGGCGTGTCCAACCTTTCTCAACTGCTAGCCACATATGCTCATCAATAGATTTTAATGCACATCTCATTCTCATCTTCCAATAAGTGTAATTAGTGCCATAAAAAATAGGAGTTCGAGAAAATTCGTTATATCCAAAATTCATCTTTGAAAACACACGGGATCACAAAACAAATAAAATATGTTTTCTCGCTCTAATACAAATTTGTAGAAACAGGGTGGCCCTTATGTGTCTTTCAAATCAAACCAATTTGTATAAAAAATTATCCAACTTTTAATGTGCACCAAACCAAGTTGTGAAAACCCAATTCTTACTTTAAACCAGTTTTATCTTGATTAATCCTAAACATGCATCTAGTGATTAAAGCAAGTAAAGTAAATTAAAGAATACTCACAACGCCGGATGTGCGAGAAAAAAACTCAAAACGGGAAAACAACCTCGGACGACCCAAGCCAGACAATCACTATGAACAAAGGTTTTACAAAGACAGATTATCCTTACTCAATGACTCGATCCCCATGAGTCTTGACGCTCATTATGTTATTCTACCATTATTTAGTAGTACCCACGTAGAAATTCTGTCTTCCACAATACCTGTCCACAACACATGCGTCCACGTATGTCTCAGTGTCCACCGAATGGCTTTGATTCCTCTACGATGTCGAACAAGAAGTCCTTCTCTTTTCTTTACCGTAAAACCCTGATGTTCAATTATAGAACAAACCTTCTTACTGCAACAAGATCACATAAGCATGTAGTAATGATATCTCAGATCTTTGCAAACTCTAAGGATGTGTTTAAGCTTTTTAGACCTTAAAAAACATGTGCAAAACTCGTACTGGAAATGTAAACAGTTTTTCCATAATGCACACTTTCGAAACTCTGACAAAAACACGTTTTAAATAGGAATTAAATGCCGCCTCAAAAACCATGTCGTTTGAATGATAGAGCCACGTCGTTCGCGCGACATAAGCATCTCGTTTGAACAAGACTGCTTGTCGTTTGAACGAGCCAGCGTGTCAGTTTGACTTTTGGACTTTTTGTTAAAAACGTCTCTTCCAGAAGAGATCCAAATAAGTCAAACTCCTTTTCGATCTTAATAGAAAATAAACATAGTGTAAACAATTTAAAACACTTTAAAAACATTTTAAAATATTTTCCTTATAAAAATAACATCCTTATCTTTTGTAAAAATAATTCCGAGCACCATTAATTATACGCATTCATACCTGTGTGATCTCGGAATGCAATTAATTTTGAAGACGAATAAACTTGCACCAATTAAACTTCGGCATGATTAATTGTTTGAAGCTTTGCCGCAACGTCTTCAATTTCTGGGATCGTGACAAAATAAAATCTCCTTATGACATATTACAAACACAGTTTTGTTCACAGAATCAAGTCAAAACAATACAGGGACTCAATTGAATATTTATATCCTTACAAACTAATTGCAATTAAATGGAGGAGAAAATATATTGGGGGAAGTAATATGGAATTTTAATATTTTCATTTGGAAGCAATACAATTATTAGTCTTGGGTTCCTAGTATAGTCCATTTATACAAGTAGTAATCCCAAACTCTCTAAAAATCGTAATTATCGCAAGCTCACTTCAACTATATATATATATATATATATATATATATATCCAGGGAAGGGGTTTAAGTTGCATGAACACACCTAAGAGAGAGAGAAAGAGTAGAAAATATTATTTACATTTCTGTGAAGGAGTGAGGAAATAAAAAGTAATTTCTCTCATATTTTATCAAGTTTTCATCTTTAGGTGTGTCCACACACAAGCCTTACTTTGGGGTGGTCATGTACTAGAATATTCAAGGCCTACAACACATTTTAGGAAGGATTTGGAGAAGGAAGAAAATTATCCACATCATCTTCTCCATCAAATCATCCTTCTACTTCAGATCACCTACAAGATCTTCAATGGTATCAAGATCCAAAACTTATGTCTATTCTTTTGACCTAGTTGTTATCTTTTCCTTTTTGAAATATTTTCAATCAAAGATCATAGGGAAATAATATTTTTTTAATAATATCAATCTCCATAACATCCTTCTTAAATAAACAACACTGAGGGATGAAAAGGAATAAGTATACATAGGCGACTTGAGGCCTATTCCTGTCCTGGGCAAACGAATGGATCTTTTCAAGTTGACTTATGGGGAAAACCCTCTCATTAAATGACGTACTCCACATTTCTATGATTCATTGGAATCTAGTGTTTGTGTCTTTATTTGGAAAGGGTAGTATAAAATATCATTTGAATGTGTCAAACTTTTACTAACTAAGGATGGTATATTTATTGGTAAATTTTACTGTAATCAATGATTGTTCATGCGAATGTACGCAATATTATTATTGAAGAAAAAACATTTTCTTCGAGTTATATAGTTGACTCTATTGATGTTTGTCATGGTAGGCTAGGTTATGTATATTATTTATATATTAAGAAAATAAATCATATAGTTTATCAATTAATTTTATAGAATCTAATAAAGATAAATATGAAATGTATATTGAAACTAAATCTACAAAAAAGACATGTATATTTGTTCAAAAAGGAATAAAATTATTTGAATTAATAACACTTACGTAGGTTAGCTAAAACAAACTGTAATCGGAGGAGGTAAGTACTATTTTTTCACATTCATAGATGGTAACTCTAGATACACTAAAGTGTTTTTGCTAAGGCACAAAGATGACGCATGTGAAATGTTTATAAAATATAAAACTTAGGTTGAAAATCAACTAAATGCGATAATTAAGAAAATGTGGTTTGATGGAAGAAATGAATATGAATCTAATCCTTTTAATTACTATGATGAAGAAAATGTAATAATTCATAAGACTGCATATATTAACTAACTTGAATTTAATCGGGTAGGAGAAGGGAAAAAATAGCTCAAAGAAATGTCAAATGCAATGCTTGTGAGATTTGGAGCACTACTAAACTTGTGGGAGGAAGTTATTTTCTATGCATGTCACATAAAAAATAGAATACCATGTAAGAAAACAGGTAAGACACCATATGAACTTTACAAAGGTCGTGCATTTAACCGTAGTTACCTTAATGTAACCTTGGTTACCTTAAAGCGTGGGGGGTCTATCTAGGGTCCTTATTTTAAAATTTAAAGAGAGAAAATTAGATCTTAAGATAGTTAATTTCATTTTTATAGGGTATGCCCAAAATATCATTAAATCTAGATTCTTGGTATTAGATAATAATATAGTTGTAATAAGGACTATGAAGGCCAAGAATACGGATTTCTTTAAAATATTTTTCATTGGAAAAAAATATTGAAATGTATATACCCCACAATGAACGTAGTGAAAATGGATATTTAAGAGGAATTTAAGAGTTGATGTGTCAAGATAAAAATATAAGAAAAGATTTTAAGGTTTGTGCAAGTGTATACACTCAAATAAACCTAGATGGGGTGAATAGGTTTCTCTTAGAAAAGTGACCACAATTAGATCAGTCCTAATTAAACATAAAACTAGTTGGGATGGTGAAAAATATACATTTACAATTGAACAAGTGTTGAAAATAATTAACTAATAAAAAAAGGTTAGTTAGTGCATAAAATTTTAATCAACACTTCAATTAGGTGATCTAAGTTAATTATTTCAAAATTAATTAGATGAAAATCAAAAATCCAATTTTAATAGCTCTACATAGATCTAAGCTAGATCTAAGTGTTGTGTGTGTTATCAATGTGACAAATAATATAAGAATACACAAACAATCCACTAGACATATTTATAAGGAACAACCTCTTACATAGGGGTAAAAAACCTAGACGCATCCTAATCTCTCATTCAAATCAAAAAGATTTTATATAATTTAAGACGATACCTCTTTCTTATTTCCTAATAATAAATAATATGATAAAAAATGAACTACCCCTCATTAGCGATGAGCAATTCACCCAAAACTACATCGATTGCATAAAGAAGACCATTATCTTCCTTAGTATGACACCATTCTCAAACTCCCTAGTAGGTCAAACAACTATTTTAAATATGAGTTTCGATCTTCAATTATGATTTGATTCGGATATAATGAATCTAGTTTATTTGAATTTAATCACTAAACACTCTCAATTGAACACAAAAACTAAATCAAGTATATATCTAGTTTCTCTCTCAAATTGTGAATGGAACAAGTGAATATGATTAGAGAGAAATAATAAGTATGCTCTCAATTTCAAAAATAGTATCTTAGTATAAGAAAAGTAATGAGGAATTTGTGATATTTCAAATGGGAGGGAAAAGGCTCTATTATAAAAAAAATCCAATTTCTGACAGTGTCGTGCCAACAGTTAAAGGACCTTCGTGCGCACGATTTTTGACAGTAAGCAAAACATGCCAAAAATAAGATTATCGCTCCCACAAATCCCATCCATGCGCACAGTTTTAGGCAAAAACATAACTTTCCTAAAATGTGTTAGTAGTGTGAACGGGGTTAAAACTCATCCGTGTGTACGGATGTAGGTAAAAATACTTTTTTCCATGGAGGCTACATTTTTCAAAATCCAAGTCTTTCCCTTTAGGATAAACGTAACACTTCTCATATTTACAAATTTACTTATTTCATATTTAATAAATGATTTTCAAAGATAAATGAAAATACATGTGTGTGCATAGCCTTTGGACATTCAAACCAACAACTCATAAAAGAATATACTTTAATATAGCGAAAACGAAGTATTTATTGTAGAAGAACTATATTTAATGTTCAATTTTCACTATTGTATAATAAACAAAACTCTCTTTACCCAACAATGTATATAAGAAATCAAGCATTTTGTCTTGATAATGAATGATTCAAATGTTTTGACTTGTAAATAAGCCAGCCAAACAAATATAATTTATTATATACATTTTAGAATTATTGCTAAGGTGCTCAATAAAAAAAAGATTCATATTATTTTGATACATTCGGTCGTTTAAGTAGAATTTCAACTATTAAAACTTTGATTGTTTTAGTTACTATATATAATTAAACTATTCGTCAAGTGAATGTTTAAACGACATTTTTTAATGGTGAATTATAAGAGAAACTTTATAGGCACCAACCTGAGGGTTGAATCACCCTTGGTGATGAGCATAAGGTATATAAGATAGTTGTATCTTTATATGTTTTGAAATAAGAACCTAAACAATGGCATGAGAAATTCGATAAAGTGTTAGTTTATGATGGTTATTTGATTATTAAGGCATATAAATGCATTTATTTTAAATCCATTGATATTGGTACTTATGACATTATTATTTTGTGTGTTGATGACATGTAAACTTGAGAAGTAGCCTCGATGTTAGTATGAAACCAAGCAATTCGCATATTCTAATTTTGATATAAAAGTATGGGAGAAGCTTATTTGATTTTAAGGATTAAAATTTTTAAAACACGGTAGTCTTATCTTGTTACAAGATCATTATGTAGAGAAAATATTGAGAAAGTTATTATATTTTGATTATAAATCCTGCATACATCTTATTATGTTAATATCTAACTTAAGAAAAATAAAGCGCATAATGTCTCTCGACGTGACTATGCCTAAAGTATTGGTAACCTAATATATTTGACTTAATGAATAGTACAAGACCTAACATTCCTTATGCCGTGGACACACACACACACACACACACACACACACACACACATTATATATATAACAAGGAACACTGGACTACCCAAAAGAGAGTAAAAAAGAACTTGAGAGGCATAATTGATTATGGAAAAAAATGTAATAGATCTTTGCTAATGATTAAAAGGTATTATGATGAAAATTGGATATCGTATGATTTAAGATCCACTGGTGGTTACATGTTTATTATTGATCTAAGCAAACATGTATGGCTCGTTCTACCAAGGGATTCGAGCTAATGTCCTCAGAGAATCCATGCTTTGAGGCCGAGTGGATTAGAAATCTCTAGGAAGATATTCCCATAAGTATTAAAAAACCTCCTCATATTTATATTCATTATGCATGTTAGGACACAATAGAAAAATCTAAGAGGAAATTTTACAGTGGGGAAGGAAGACATATATGTAAGGACAAATTTCTAATTGAGTTAATTTGTATTTATTCGCTTAATTTCGTTTGGAAAAAACTATTTGAGTCATAGGAGTGGACTTGCCTTGGTTTATACTTCAGATCCTATAACATGTGTGATTGAAGACCGTAGTAGCCAAGTTAAAGCATTTACTACATCATGTTGTGTTTCATACCATATTTCGTCTTCAGTGTCCATGGATCTCATGAGGTATGAATGAGTATTATTTTTTATCCTTGAATATTCATTAGGTGTAGTTTTTATCAAAAGTTTAAGACCATTTTTGTCTTAAAAAGGTTTTTAAAGAAAAAAATATTTTTTTTTTGTGAAAAGTCATTCAAACAATATTTCAACTTTATCTCATGAGATTTAATGTGTCATTCAAATGATGTGTATTTATCGTTAAGATGATAATGTGAGTCGTTCAAACGACCTTCTAACGAGAATTATACGAGAATGAGCCTCAATGTCATTTGAATGAGCCTCAATGTTGTTTATAAAAGATTAGGTAGTTCGTTCAAACGAGACCTCGATTTTTACATCGTCTCGAATTTTGTGTTTCCTATTAAAAGGAGGTCTCGCGTCAATTTTATTAAGAGGTCTTTGTAAAATTATTTTCAAGAACATATTTTTTGCCTCCAAACCCTAGTTTACACCCAAATCATTTGAGATAACTTTTATCTATGTACGCTTGCTTGAGACCTCCATTTTAAGCACCAAGGTTTATATACTCTTCATATTGTTGAATATTGTTTTTTGGGGTGGACTCCACAGATGTTTATTATTTACATACGGTGGACTCTGTGTGTGTTGTTATTTGAAGCGGTAGAGTCCTTATTCGATCCGTTGACGTTTGTTGAGCCTTGATAGTTAGATATTGAGGCTTGTGAGGAGAAAACATTATGGCAATGCGTAAGTGGACTCCTACATGTCACAGTGAAGAAAAGATCAAAGGAACAAACACACGTTAAGGCTTAAAGGAGTCCAGACGATTGTGTAAGTCAGTTGTTGCCCTTGTGTAATTCCTTATCATAGCGAATTTTTGTGGCTGGTTCGTACGAGGTTTTTGTTGTTGTAGGTTTTCCTCATACATTGGCATGTTTTGTGTTTGCTTTATTTTACTCTTTTTATACTCACCTAGTTACATGTTAGGGTAATAAAGGGTTTGGTAAAACTATTTACACAACAATCGATTTAATTAGTGCATGTTTAATTGGGATTGATTAAAATTGAAAAAATAAAAAATTGTTATAAGTCTGACCATCCATATAAAATTTTCACTTCCAAATTGGTATCATAGCGGGTGTATATAAGTTCTATGTCATGAATCCGTGATTTTTATATATGGAGGGGCAGTCATCTTCTAGGTTACCTTTATTTGATGGGTCTGATTATGCGTACTGGAAAGAACATATAAAATATGCACTCAAGTCTATCGATAAGCGGGTATGGTTAGCAGTTGTAAGGGGTGGACCCCACTCACAACTCTAGTAGATGAAGTTCGTGTGCCTAAACCATAGAGAGTTAGAGTAAGGATGAGCATAAGCTGTGTAACTGCCATTTTCGAGGTCTAAATGATTTATTTTTTGCAGTCACATCTGAGGACTTCCATTGTATTATGATGTATGAGATGTTGAAAGAGGCTTAGAACATACTACAACTTACCCATGAGGAAATTAGTGCACTTAAGGCTCCAAATTCCAAAACCTTACCACTCAGTTTGAAACTATTAGGATGGATGAGAGTGAATCCTTTGATCAGTTTTATGCAATATTGTTTGATATTGCTAACTAATATTTTAACTTAGGAGAGAGAATACCCAACACCAAGGTTATGAATAAAATCCTAAGGTCCTTACCTAAAATGTTTAATCCAAAGTGAGTCTTTTAAATTATTTGGAAACTGTGGGCTCAATGAAACTGGAAGAGCTTATGGGTGATCTTCAAACTTATGAGCTTGACATGTTTCCTTTTAAAAAGATGAAGAAAGATAAGAGAAATACTTTGAAAGCCCCAAAAGAGGAAACACCTATTTTTAATGTATCTGACATTGGTTTCGATGATATGACTATGTTTGCTAAGAAGTTTAGTAAACTTCTCAAGTTTATTCAATAAAATTCTAAGTTTGATGAAAAGAAATTTGAGAAATATAAGTTTAATAAGGATGAAAAATTCGTCGTTAATCATAATTTCATGGCATTCATAGTCAACCATGTGATCCTCAATGAAAAGTCTTCCAATGAAGATAATTATGTGCATGATGATTCTGAGGCCAAGTGGTGTGAATCCCGAGTGGGTGGTAAAGAAGATGAGGAAGAAGAAGATGATGAAGAAGAATAAGGGGAGAGTGAGCTTCATATTGACTTTCGTGAGTTATACTCAGAGTCATTAAAGTTGAAAAATGTCAACTTGAAGTTGGAAGTAAATTTTAAAGAACGTGCCATTAGTAATGATGATAATAAATTTATTTAGGATCTTAGGGCACGTGAGAAGACTCTTAGGGATAAGCTCACACTTGTTAAGGGATGAGGGATAACTTTTGTGATTTAATGGAAATTTTGAAAAAGGACTCCCTAGTTTTTTATATGTCTCGTTATTTACTCGAGTCTAGGATTATGTAGTTACAATAGAGATTGAAATACTCGAGTCACATCAAATTTGATTTGGAATCTAAATCAGAAAATTTGGATAAGATGTCAGGCAACGATCCTGTTACTTCTGCTACTAAAGCCAAGACCAATGTTTTAAGAGGGCCAACCACTACCATGGACATTAGAAAAGGTAAGCCATTCGGTAACATTCCCCGCCGAGTCTACATGTGTACACATTGTGGTAGAAAGGCTCACCTTAGGCATTTTTATTATGATCTTAAAAAAGGCTCTAAGAAGTCTAAGTCTAGTTCCATCAAGGTTCCCAAAGCCCAAGATCATCTTGTTACACCTATGCGGGTTAGAAAATTATATTTTGAGGCGTTAAATGTTTGGCTTGTTGATTATCGCATGCTTGCACATGAATTTTCTCATGTTAAACCTAATGGTTGATTGTATTTGCATGTTTTCATACACTAGCTTTTGTGCTTCATGTTATATGTCATTACTAGGTGTATGATGTTGTGTATTTTTTGTATTTTTATTTTCCTTTTATTGGGTCTTATTGAGAAAAATACAAATATATTTTGTTTGACTTTTGAGTTTTTTGAAATTGATGTCATTTTTTTGAAAAATGTTTAAAAACTCAAACATATTTGTGCTTGTTTGTGTAGTTTAGTTTTTCATTATTTGTGTGGCATATCGATGTATTTGAATCCTATTTGTTTCATGTTTCCATATGGCTAGGATATTTTATTATGATTTTAAATGCTTAGGATTGTTCTTAATCATGCTTGCATTGAGTTGTTCGAAATTGATTTGCTTAATAGATTCACTTTGCATATGCCTATGCATACACTTCAAACGAGCTCTTTTGAACTATAACTACCTATCTTACATGAGATAGGTGAGGTGTTGTCATATCAATATTGTCATTTATATATAAGCACCGTGGGGAATTTGTGCATATAAGAACCATTGGCCGAGAGTTTTATTTGGAAAATCTAAGGGTGCAATGGAAAGGGCTACGAAAGATAAATCTTCCTTGCGTGAAAGGCCAGTTTTGACAAGAGTCTAAAAGAAAAAAGAGACAAAATAAAATAAAAGGCCAATTTTTTTTATTGATGCTTCAAAAGTGACGTCTTCAAAAGAAAGAGAGTGAAAAATTGAATATACAATTTTGAGGGCGTTAGAGTTAAAGATCAATGGATTTGTACAACGAGTCCTAGTTGAACATAATTATTTTGATGTTATTGATCCAAAATTCATCAATATTTTCTGAGCTAGTATGCATTGTGTATGTTTGTCCTTTATTAGTTCTTTATTTATCACTTGAGGCTAAACCAATGTTTGATAAGTTATTGCGATCACATAGAATTCCTTGGACATATTTTAAGTGGTTGGTTCATATTTCTTTTATTTCTAGTTCATGTCCCCTAACTCCGTGCCACTTTTGTTTATCCACATCGATATTATACGATCATAGAAATCTTATGTGTTTTGTGTCGTTTGTGGTGTTTATACTTATATATATTTATGTGTGTCATTGGTATATGAGTGGTTATATATATGGTATATTTATTTTTTAGTCTTTGCGTAAGCATTTAATCCATGTTTGCTATATGCTTCATTTTCGATTCAAATTGGCATGTTTTATGATTATATTGGTATGTTTTGTTGTATGTTTACATTAGTATCTTATGCTTTCATTTTTGCATCAAAATTAGTATCACTTATTCATTGAATGGATAATATGTACTTGTATTGCCGAGTTTGTTTGTCTTTGTGCATTTCACTTCATATCAATGCATGATATACTTGTTTTCCTTTATATTTACATGTGTTGAATTTAGGGGGGAGAAGTTGTTTATATTGTGCACCTTATTCTTTGTCCATTCCTGAACAAAGGGAAGATAAATAGTATCGAACTCTTTAACTTAAGGGTATAATTTCTTACCTTAAGGGGAGACGTCATATCTTAGGTGGCGAATGTTAGACAAAGGGGGAGGGTTTTTCATATGTAGATTTATGTTGTTATATATTCTATTTGCATTTGAAATTTATGTTTAAGTGTGAAGGTTAACCACGATGTGACAAAGTTTTATAAGAGCAAAGCTATTCAATGTTTGTGTTTGTCAAGTGTCTCTACTTTTTCCATTTGGGGGTTTGGATTGAGCCTTTAAAGAACTTGACGTCCCATATATTCATTTTCATGCTTTGTCCTTGAATAGACAAAGGTGGAGATTTATAAGAACAAATTTTCAATTTGGTCAATATGTATGTGTTGTATTGATTCTGTTTGGATAAATCAGTTTGAGTCAGAGGCTAGTTCTTGCATTAGTTTATCCCTGTGTTCTAAAAAGCGCGCCTAGGATTGAGGCTTGAGAGAAACGCATCGCCTTTGCCTTATTACGCCTTATTCTTGATAAAAGGCATAAGGCGCACTTTTTTAAAAATAAAAATGCCTTAGTGAAATGATATCGCCATTTAAAGACTTTTTTTTACAAATCGGACCAATATCTTGTCCGAAACAATCAAATTATATTTTATATATTGATTATAGAGCATGAATATTAGAAAGATAGCTACGAAACATACAGATATATTTTCAAAATTCAAGATATATATTATTTTATTATATTATTAGCCTTAGAACAAATAAAATAATAAAAAAAGGAAAAACGCCTTTCTACACCTAGGGTTCACCTAGGTGCGCCTAGGCTCCTGAGGCTTGAGGCTTGAGCTCTACGCCTTGACCTCTACGTCTTGATCATACCTCGTGCCTTTTAGAACCTTGACTTCAAAGCATTTGACATGTGTGATTGAATGTAGAGATAGGTCCAATCCTAGAGAGGATTATAACAGCGCAAACACTTAACAACAAAGATTAGAGATAGGCTCCTCGAAGGATACACAATAAATACTAAGTTAGGAAGATACACCTGGAGAATGTACGAATGTAATAGGAGCTTTGTTGTAATTATATTTGGCTCTCTCTGTAAATATAAAGATTATGTTGTAAAGATGTGAGGTTGTTGGTACCCTCGAGGGATCTTGTATGGAATGCATGGGAGAGATTACATGCTCTATCGAACAATCTCACTCTGGGTATCTCGTAGGGATCTGGTTTGGAGGATTGGGTTCAAGGCAACATTGTAAGAGACCAACCACTTTAGGGTACTTAGGAAAAACCTTAGTTTACACACAACACAACTCAGTAGTGTCTCGAGATACCATCTCTGGGAACCCACTCGAGGGTCCCCAGTCCTAAACAGATACACTAGAAAATTAACTTGATGTATTCACATATACATTGTAAGCTACTCGCGAGACTTGTAACTCGAGTAACCTTCATAGTAGATGAACTACTCTTTTTTGAGCAACGTGACATCACATCTTGCACAGAGTACTGTTTACCAACTTTTTTGACGTCAACCCGATTGACATTTCAGAACTCGATGAAATAGCACTTGAGTCAAGATATTCCTAGGATGGTAAGTCCACAACTAGCACGTCACATCTCATTTAATGCGTTTACAACTCTGAGAGCCCAAATAGTGTTCCCGCCTAAACAAGTGTATCTATCTTAGTTAATGCAATATCTTTGGCATTAAATGCACAAGACTGGTAAAGTCATACGGGGGTCAATCGCATTAATTACAGGAAGGTCACTTGAATGACCTTCCTCACATATAAATACCTAGAACAGTATAACTGGAAGGGGTCAAACGCTTTTTTGGGTTAGGAATCGTTTCCAAAATACTTCCATACATGAGAGTTTCTAGAGAGGATATTGATTGCGTAAGTCCATCCCAATTATTACTGTCTTGCCTTTATTGCCTTGAAGGTGCTTGCCTCCACTCCCTCCGACCTAGTGATCTATGGGACCTTCCTCATTGATTGTTTTGTTATAGCATTTATGTCAAAAGAACACATTTAATACATGAGCTTCATATCTTGAATGTGTTGTCTTGAGACTAGCATTTACTATTGTCAATCATTGTCTCCTATCCATAATTTCCATCTTGACGAGGGGTTATGCCTTCCTTGACACTTAAGTCACAACAAAAACTCACATCTTACATTTGGCGAATCCACTGGGGTGGTCTCTTTTGAGAGATGGATAATGTCGAAGTAGCATGGAACATTAACTTTGACATTGAACAACACGAAGAAGGGGAGGATCTCACCCACTTACCAGACCGAGAGCGGGTGGGACATAGAGAAACTATAATGCTAGATGTTGTGGGAACGACTGTGAGTCCTGCGTAAATGACAAGGTTAATGGGTTTGTTCACTGAGTTTATCAATACTCCATCCGCCCAGGCGGTGTTGGGCATTGCGGTAGGATCTAGTTCGTTCATAACCCCACCGGTGACTCTACATGCTCCGTTTATCTCGGGAGGAGCGACCCAGCCGGCGATTAACAATGATGTTCCATCAATTCCACCACTAAACACTACTTCTGTTGTAAAAGGAAGGACGCATGGCGTCACGACACCTACCTTGCCTCCGACAACATGCCCAGGTGGGTATACAACGAGTACGCCATCAATAGAGAATCATGGGATAAATAACCTAGGGCAGCAAGGCCCGGCTACGCCCATGATGGAGGAAATGAAAAATAGATGTTGAAGATGATGGTGGCTTCCAAAGCAGGAGGAGAAGTTTCTTCGGTTTATGATGACTTTTGTACCCCGTACCTAGAAGAGCACAATAATGAACCCTAGCCAGTAGGGTATATTCCCCCTATCTTTGAAAAGTATACATGTAAAGGGGGGAGTACTAAGGAGCATATTAAAAGGTTTGTGGAGAACCTTAGGGACCACTGTAATAACAAGAAGTTGAGTTTAAGAGAATTTTCTGAGTTTCTAACCGAGAAGGCTTACACTTAGTACTCCCACTTGGCTCCAGGTAGCGTGGCCATTTGGGAGGATATTTATGTCCAATTTGTACATAAATTCTTCTTGGCTGAAGATGAATTGACTCTTACTCAACTGGCTCATGAGAAACAAAAACCCGATGAGGATATAGTCACGTATATGAGAAGATTCCGTGAACACTCCCTGGATGTAAAAGAGGAGACATGGGAATCTAAGCTCTTGCAAGCATGTGCAGAGGGTTTGTTGCTAAAATATATTTATCACTTGATAAATGAAACCCAAGAGGGTACATTCGCTTCTTTTCTCAGATCCGCACAGAATATTGCCTTGGTCATAAATCCGTTGTCCATACCCTCGCCCGCTTTGTCAAGTTTGCTATTGAAACAACCAAGTAACTCAGGGAGGGGTGGACCTACTCACGTGAACTATGCCAATGAGGAAGGTGGACAACACGAAAGGGGGAGAGCCCCCAGAGTTGCCTTGCTCATTGGAGCAAGATATCGAGACCTATGAACATAGGATTAAAGATAACACGCCTTGGCCTGTTGTGGAAAAGACCTCACCCATTGCTTGAGAAGATAGGTAAGGTTCAAAGTTTTACGTGGTCCACAATAGGGTGGGACACCCAACGAGCTGGTGTTTTGCTCTCAGAAAGATAATCGATCGGCATGTCAAGAAGGGAGACATCCAACTACCCCAGGCCAACGTCAACGATGAACCCCTACCCAAGCATAGGGAAAATGTGGCTAGTGCTTTTGACAAGGAGGTAGAACGAATGATGAGAGAGGATAGGTTCCACGAGGAAGATTTCGCAGACTCCACCGAAGAATGTTCATGCCAAATGTATTATCTAATATTAGAGGAAGATAGAGGAGATAAGTGGAGCCCCGTTTATGACATAAGCAGGCAACTTGAGGCTTGTTGCTTAGGGGGGATGAACGTGGTGATAGCGTATGATAAATCAGCTTACAGGGGCGAAAGAGGTCTATGAGTTGGAAGAAGAAGAAATAGACCCATAGGTGGAATGAACGGTAGTAGCTAGGTCACATAAGTTCAACTGGTTCTTCGAACTAGTAGGATTGCCTGAGGGTTCTTGACTAGAGGCCATGTTAGAGATCTTAGAGATCACTAAGAAAAATATGCCCCTAAGCCTACAGTGGAGAGGGTCGATGTCCAAACTGGTAAAGAAGTTCCTTTAAGAGGTTATCTTTACTAAAGTAGACCGTCTAGTTAGGTATCCCCACAAAAGGCCTCTTTACGTGATGACAAGTGTGAACGAATGCAACTTTAACTGTGTTCTGATACACGAGGGAGCCTCAATAAATAATATGCCCATGGTCTCATTCTACGCCTGTGATATCTCCGAGACAAGGATCATGCAAAGTATTTTGTCCATAGCGGTGTATTATAATCAGTCAAGCAAGAAGATTGGCTACATAAGCGTGGGAATAACCATGGGAAACATCACTTCTCATATTAAACTCCATTTGATGGATTGTTAACCGTCTTACCAATTGCTCGTTGGGAGGGTATGGATGCATAATCATGGCTTCGGGGCCGTCCACGTATCACCAGTGCGCGAAGGCAAACGTCAAAGGAAAAGAGGTGGTCATTCAAGCGTCCAAGAAACCATTTGCAAGAGAGGAATCTCACTTGGTGGGTGCAGATTTTTACACGGAGTTGGCCACAGATTCTGCAAAAATCACTAGATACACCGGCGGAATCAGGATTCCTAGTTCTAGAAAAAGAGTACGCGTACCAGCTCACCTGTTGGTGGCATACGAGGAACAAGAAAGGCCATGTGAGATGGTCAGGCCTCCTAGTCTCTCGAGACAACTACGAGATAGGATGACACCGTTCATAGACCCAATCGAACATCAAGTTAGGCAGCAGAGTGTACTCAGCAGAATTCCAGACATAGAATTGGAGGAAAATGCACGAAAGAGGCCTCATCAGGAGGAGAAGACACGTCAATGAAAAAGAGTGGTCTTGGCTAATGGCAAGATTATCTGCACGCTCTAAAAGTGTGATCAGGCAGCTGAAGGCCTGGATGATAAGGTTGACCTGGTCTATGAATGTTTCCAAGTGGAAAGTTTAGGTCAATGCCTGGTAATTTATAACTCTAACATCCAGGGGTTTGTGGAGGAGGTTAAGGAAGAGCCAGAGTATATGAAGGATAGACCAAGGCCCCAGGTACAGGAGCTAGAGCATATAGACCTGGCAAAAAGGGGGTGACCCAAGGCCCATATTCGTTTTGAAAGACCTTGAGGCTGCTGCTAAAGGAGAACAAGTGGGGCTGCTGAGGGATTTTAAAGACGTGTTTGCATGGAAGTACACTAAGATGCCTTAGATGGACCAGGAGGTAAGCTGCTATAGGTTAAACATCATACCCTCAGTAATACCAGTAAAGCAGGCCACTCGAACGTATAAACCTGATCTTGACATAAAGATAAAGGAGGAAGTACAGAGGTTGCTCACAATAGGCTTTATCACCCTTATCCAACATCCTGTTTAGTTGTCCAGTATCGTGCCAGTAGGGAAGAAGGACAAGAACCAAATTCGAAATTTTTGTGGACTTTAGGGACTTAAACCGAGCATGCCCGAAAGATGAGTTTCCCTTACCTTCCATTGATAGCTTGATAGATGCAACAGAAGGGCACGAGATGTACAGCTTCATGGACGGATACGTGGGGTACAACCAAATTAAAATGGATCCAAAAGACGCTGAGAAATCAGCCTTTTGCACGCCTTTAGGTAACTTCATGTACACCATTATGCTTGTCGGTTTAAAGAACGTAGGGTCTACTTATCAAAGGATAATGACGACCATATTCCATGATCTCTTTCACAAGATTGTAGAATTTTATGTGGATGATGTGGTGATAAATTCCAAGATAGAAGCCACCCACCTGACAAATTTGAGGAAGGTGTTCCAAAGGTGCAGGAAGTATAAGTTAAAAATGAACCCTTTGAAATGTGCCTTAGGGGTGACTAGTGGCAAGTTCCTGGGATTCGTGGTGAACAGGCAAAGGGTGCAAATGGACCTTGACAAGCGAGAGGGCATCCTCAATATGCCAAGACCAAAGACAGTAAAAGAGTTGAAGAGTTTCCTAGGAAAAGTGTCCTACTTTAGGAGATTCATGCCAGGGTTAGAAGAAGTTACCCACCCATTAATGGAGCTTCTACGAGCAAAGAATAAGTTCATTTGGGATCAGTCACATGAGATAGCTCTGGAGAAGTTGAAGAAATTTCTAACTTCTGCCCAAACGATGGTTCCCCCTCAAGCAGGTATTCCTTTACACCTTTATCTCACATCCACTAAAAGATCAATAGGGGCATTGCTAGAGTAAGAGGTGGAAGGTGTAGAAAAATTAGTGTATTACCTGAGCTAAATTATACACGGGCCTGAAGCCCGATATACCATTATCGAGATGCAATTTTTAACCCTAGTATTTATTGCCTAGAAGCTTAGGCACTACATGCTATCTTTCACGATCCACATCATCACTAAATGTGACCCCTTAAAATTTTTACTTGTTAGAATTGTACTGATAGGCAAGGCTGCTCGATGGTTCCTAATTTTTTTGAAATATGATCTCAAATGTGTGATTCCTCGAGCAATCAAGAGTCAAGCATACGCAGATCTTTTGGTCATATTTCTTTCGAGGACATTCGAACAACCCATCGAGTATCTATCGGGGGATTAACTCTAAGTTAACTACCTCGATGCAAACTTAGACGAATAGAACATGTTGTTTGATGGCTTTTCAGCTGAAAACATAGAAGGGACAAGAGTGATCCTATGCCACAGTGAAGAAGAGGTTTGATTATCGTTTAAGATGGACTTTAAATGCTCAAACAACGAAGATGGGTATGAGGACTTGGTATTGGGATTATTAGAGGCATCGCGAAGGGGCATCCAGATGCTGACAATAAAAGAGGATTCCAATTTGGTGGTACAATAAGTCAACGACGAGTATGCTCTGAAAAACATGACACTAGAACCCTATCGAACAATTATACAAAGGTTACTCAGCCAATTCCATGAGGTAAAGATTAGGAGGCAATCGAGAACAGTCAATAGACATGCTGATGCGTATTCCACAATTACCCAAAGGATTGCCTTTAAGGGAAAGTCAACAGTCATTCTAATCACAAAGAGGACTGCACCGTCAATTATAATGGAGATGCTACCCTCTAATGATAGCAACGACTGGAGGAGAAAAATGCAAAAGCAACTGCAAATGGGACAAGGGCCACTAAGTTTGATTGAATTGGCTCAATACTTTACTACCGCGGGTAACCTATACTTCAAGAATAAAGGAGGATGGCTATCGAGATGTGTGGAACTGGAGGAATCTGAGAAAAGGCTGATCGAGATACACGATAAGGGCTGTGAGACAATATAAATTTCCTTATATCGGAGAATCCAGAGACCACGATATTTTTGGCCCACAATGAACCAAGATGTTGCGTGGCTATAACGAGATTACGAGAAATATCTCCTGTATTATCAAGCGGCGGAGTACAATTTCATAGACCAGCCAACAGATTGGAGGCAACCCTATTTGGACATACTAGTCGATGGGATTGTACCCATTAACAAGGATGATGCCGCAAGATTGAGAAGACGAGTTCCTAGGTATTATGTCCAAGAGGGTAAGCTTTACTGAAAGGGTTACCATGATAGACGCCTAAGATGCATCAAACTAGAAGAGGCCTAGGAGGTGCCGAAGTAAGCACATGAGCCAGGATACATTGGGGGAGCCAGACTCCATGACCAACTGATGACGTTGGGCTACTTTTGGCCCACTATGGAAAAAAGATTCAGCGGAGTTTGTTAGAAAATGCAAGGCATGTCAACTCCATGGGAACATAATACACGATCCCTCGGTGTACATGCATTCCCTTTCTACTCCTTTTCCATTCCACACATGGGCCTTCGATCTAGAGGGGCAATTAACCCCTCCTTGAGGGGTAAGATTTGGATATTGGTAGCAACGAAGTGCTTCACTAAATGGACCGAGGCTATACCATTAAAGAGGGATACAACATGGGTAGTGGCGCCCTTTATAAAGGAGCATATTATCTGCTAATTTGGCATTCCAAAGATATTTCTGTTAGATAATGGGAAACCTTTTATTAGTAGTGAGGTACGACTGCTTACAGAGAAATATTCTATCATTCATCACAAGTTGATAGTCAAGCTGAAGCCACGAATAAGACCCTGGTAAATATTCTATAAAAAATATTGGAAGATTTCCCAGGAACTTGGGGTGATAAAATACTAGAAGTCTTATGGGTATATAGAACTACGAAGAGAAAATGTACATGTACATGCCTTTCTCGCTAGTGTTTGGGGCTGCGGCAATATTACCCGTAGAATTTGAGGTACCTTCTACACATTACAACTTGAGAAGTGCAATGCTACCCCACAGTCACCACGTATAATTAGAAGCATTAGAGGAGCATATAGATAAAGAAAAAAGGCACTTCGTGATGTAGCGAAAGCAGCTATCCAGGATCAGCTAGTCAAGTTAAGAAAATTCAAAAAAGGTGATTTAGTGTTGAAAGCTTACATGAGACATAGAAGAGGTCTCTCACTGCCCAAATTTGAAGCTAATTGGGAAGGACCCTATATTGTTTGAAAAGATCATGACTTAGGCTACTACGAGATCTCGAAGGTAGAAGATGAAGAAATCTTTAAACTCAACAATAAATGGCTCAAAATTTATTATGTTTAAGTCTTAAATCGGTCATAGCATTTTGTTCTTTTACTTTGCAAGCAACAACTATATGCGGAGTTAAAAAGAGAGCATGTTCTCACAATTCAGTTAAGTTACTGTGCGTTTGATACTTATTTATGAGAAGAATGCTGGTTCAACTACAAGATTATTCTTTTTTTCTTCTTCTTAAATAATTAACATCAACGTAAGAGACAAGACAATTGTATTGAGGACATTTATAAAGCATTGTACATTCAAGCATATAAGAGGAACTACCTCCTCGAGATACACGAAAATAGTAAAACAAACATAAGGGGCATTACTTTGTGTTCAAATACATTTTTCATATCAATAATCACTTGGATTGTTTATAACGAACCACAAGCTAGAAGAATCTATGATACGGTGATGGTAGTTGGGCAGAAAAGAAGCCAGAGAAATGTTATCGTTTGATAGGTCAGCCGTCTCTGTTAATGGCGAGCCAACTCCAGCTGGATCTGGTCAACCTTTGTCTATGCTTCACCCATTGATTCTTTGATTACTGCAACCTCTACCTATGCTTTAATGAGCTCAGAATTAAGGGTGACTATCTTCTCAATTATGGCATTATGAGAATGAGTAGTAGCCTGAATCCCAGCATAAGAGGAGGGAAAATCAGCCTTCTTGAAGGAATTTAACAAGTTAAAAATCCATTTCAGCGCATAGCCTTCATCGATGAGAACATTGATTTGACCCATAATTTCTTTAATGGTTTAGGGACTCAAAGAGGACAGCGGAGCATGGAAAATTTTAGCTAAGATAGTAGCAAACCCCAGAAGTCTGCAGGCCATCATGATCGGAATAACTTGGAAGCAACGAGGAGTGAAAGTATAAGGATGGCATTATACCAAATGAGTAACCAACATACTATATATAGGAGTAAGGGTATAAGGGAAGTCCATCATAATCTATTGCATAAACTTAATCGGGTCTAGATAGGAAGGATGGATACTAAATGCACTGTCACTGGCAGAAGGGAGGACAGTGTTGGAAGCCCAATTATCCTCCTGCAGAACGGGGGTAGTGCCTGGCTAACCCACTTCAAAATTTTGGGCACTCTCAGTAATAGGGCAAGGCTCAAGAAATTCCTTAGCAGATTTGGGGGGGAGCATGCTCGGAGTTTACCTTTTCCAATGGTGCAATAACGTTTCCCAAGGATGCAGGCTGATTAACTTCCACCTGAGAGAAGGAAGAATAAGTCAAAGAGAAAAGAGAGGGGGAAGTATGAGACAAGAAAATGCTTAAGCCACAATTCACCTAAAGCAACTTTATGGTAGCTCGACTAGGTATACTGTTGTTGCTTCAAAAAGCCCCAATTTTACTTAAAGCACCTTTATAGTAGCTCAACTAAGTAAGTTGGGCATTCTTAAACCACAGTTTGCCTAAAGCACCTATATGGTAGCTCGACTAGGTAAACTGTTGTTGCTTCAAAAAGCTCTAAGTTTACTTAAAGCACCTTTATGGTAGCTCGACTAAGGAAAATTGGGCATTCTTAAGCCGCAGTTTGCCTATAGCACCTATATGGTATCTCGACTACGTAAACTGTTGTAGCTTTAAAAAGTCCCAATTTTAATTAAATAACCTTTATGGTAGCTCGACTAAGTAAAGTTGGGCATTCTTAAGCCGCAGTTTGCCTAAAGCACGTATATGGTGGCTCGACTAGGTAAACTGTTGTCGCTTTAAAAATCCCTAATTTCACTTAAAGCACCTTTATGGTAGCTCAACTAAGTAAATTTGGGCATTCTTAAGTCGCGGTTTGCCTAAAGCACCTATATGGTGGCTCGACTAGGTAAACTATTATCACTTTAAAAAGCCCCAATTTCACTTAAAGAACTTTTATGGTAGCCCGACTAAGTAAATTTGGGCATTCTTAAGTCGTAGTCCGCCTAAGCACTTATATGGTAGCTCGACTAAGTAAACTGTTGTTACTTCATATATTTCCAATTTTGCTTAAATCACCTGCATGGTATCTCGACTAAGGAAGATTGGGAATTCTCAAGAGGCAATGTGCCTAAAGCAAAGAAAGCGTTTGACAGAAGAGAAGGAAATTATGAATACCTGAGGGAAGACTGCAGGCTCACGAGTAACCTCAGAAGGAACAATAACTGGCTGCTCTAAAGTTTTGACCTCAACACCGACTTGCCCCTCCTCAGGAGTGTCTGCTTTGTTCTCCAAAATGGTGTGCCCAAATAATCCTACCAGAAGTTCCTCAGTAATAGTGGCTTTAGGAGGAACAAGCATAATATCTGTACAAATATCTGGGTCCAAATGTTCGATAAGGGCAACCTGCAAGAAACATCAAGAAACACAAGTACAACATACATATGAACACATAATTAAAAGATAAGAAAGAAATCATGCTTACTAGGGAGATAGGATCGACAAGTGTTATTAATACAATATCAGGGTGTTCGAGGACTTTAGGGGTAACTCCAACAGAGGGACCGGGTCCCGAGATAATGGGAACATTAGTCTCATGACCAGGGGATGATAAATGGGGATCAACACTAGGAGAGTGCTGAGAACAATGATCTTCGGCACTAAGCGGGGCTTGGGACCACTCTGGACTTTGCTCACCACTATAGTCATCTAAAATACTGTAGTCAGAGGAATGGAGCCAGGATTCTCAACCGAATATATTCGACGCAATTTCCTCGTAGGACTTACCAGAGGAGAATATTCTTCTTCCTCCTCCTCCTCTTCTTCTTCCTCCTCTACAACTTCCTCATTTTCCTCTTCCTCAACAAAGTCATCTTCAACCTCTTCATGAGAAAGCTAAATCGCAGAACCAAACCTTGTTCTTTTTTTGCTAGCACCAGAGAAGGAGGAGTGAAAGATATACCTCTCTCAGCCATTTGTTGAGCCAAAAAAACCTAGAACTGATCGAACCTTGATCGAACTGCCGCAACAAGTTATCTAATAACTCAGTATATTGGTCGACTAGCTGTGGGTTTACGGAGGACTGATATTCAGAATCCTTAGAAGAGCTTGGGAGTACAACTTTTTTCTTCTTACCAGAAGTTTTTTTCTTCGCTTTATCCACAGCAGCAGTAGGAACATCAACTGGGGTATCTTTGGGATCAACAACTCGAGTAGGCAAAGGGGGATCCACAGCTTCTTCCACCGATAGACAGATTGAGGGCCCTATCTTCTTCTTCACAACGGCCTAACTCAAAGGGGCCAAAGGAGGAAATTCTTGAGGGATGACACTGTTGATTTTGCTCAAGGGAAATTGGTTTTGGTTGATTATATATATTCGTAAACCTAACTCAGAAGGCGAGAAATGCTCAATGGGGGGATAGATGGGTTCCATCTTAACAACTTTTAGAAAACAACCAAGAATGTTAGGCCAAAATACATTTAGGTACTCGTTCGACCTACCACCCTTGGCACGTTTGGGAGGAATAACAAGACCTTTCATTTAAGTATAAAGGGTCACAACTGTCTCAGTGAGAAAGAGGGAGCAGGCCTATGAAAAGGTCTTGGGGTTTTTCCTAGTATTATGGCTAAGGAGGGGAACCCCCTGATCAAATCCAAATTGCATGGCCACACAATGAGGGTGATAGTCAGCACAAAAACTTGACCACTCCATATAGGACGGAAGGTAAGAGGGAGTAACAACTAAAAGAATATTTAATAAGGGGAAGTTCAAAGCGAATGATTGGGAAACTACCTGAATTGGGCGGCCACCATCCTCAATGAACGAGTTGGTAAAAAATTGATCAGTAATGGAGTAAGGGCGCAAATTAAAATGCTTGCTATTGTCAAGGTAAGAGTGGAAAGATTTCCTTGATTGCTTGTCCTTCCAGGCCAGAATTTGAGGAACCTTGACATTATGAGAAGAAAAAAGTAAGCTCTCTGGGGCATAGTCCGGAAACCTTACATATACGAAGATTGTTAAGAGAACATGGTTAGTGTAATTAGATACATCAAAGTGGCCACGAGATCGAGAAGAATTTGTCTGAACCCTATCCAGCCAAGTGTATAGGGAATCAAGGACCATGACAGGCAGATAAAGTGATGAGGATGAGATCGAAGATGAAATGAAGATAAACAATCACATCAAACATATGAGAGACAAAGGTTTTTAATTTAGTTTGGCTCTTGAAGAAAGCCTATGTCCACTGTTATTTTATTCTCAGGCGTTTACAATAGCACAATATGGCGTGTAGAAAGATATAATGACTTGATTGCTAAGGATGAATTAGTTAGTTAGTTGCCCCTTTAGCTAAGGGAGGGGAGGAATTTATAGTGATGGGAGTCCAAGAGATGGAATGTCTTTATATATTTAGACATTTACATCTATTTTTAACAAATATGACTGTTGGCCTTTTAGGGTTCAATATTTTCTAGTTGTTCTTCTCTAATGACTTTTGGCCTTATGTATGGTTTGTCTTCTATAGGTTGATCGTTCGGCACGTCGACCAACTCCCCTCGGGTGCCAACCAAGCGTCCGTAGTGCCAAGAAAGTATGAATGTTGCCATGTAGGATGGCAGGTGTCCCTTTCTGATTGGTTCACGTAGATGGATAATTTTTTGCATCAACAGAAGCCCCTAATGCTCCATGCTTGATGGTTTACTGAAAGGATAGAGTATTTATTCTGAAATGTTGCTAGGTGCTTGTGCATAATGAGATTGTTGATATGTTTGTTCAACATAGAGTGGGATATCGTCTGGACGATGGATGATGCAGGTTGATCGATGTTAGAGCTAATCTTTCTTTTGAGGAACTCTGTTCGACAAGCGAATGTGTGCTATGTATCACCCCTGAGAATTTGGATGTAACGATGTCATAGTTTGCAGCTTATGGCTTGTCATAATCTTCAATTGGGTTGGTCTACTAGTTAGCCGACCAACTAAGTGTTGACTGTACGTGTTTGATTTATTTGATTTCTGCTCCAATCTGAAGGCTTTGTTGATGTAACATGTGTAGAGGGGGCTTGAAGGTAATCTCGAGAGTAGGGGCAAATCCCTAATTAGAAACAGTTTGAGATTAAGCAAGCGTGACAGCTCAAGCGCGGCAACTCAGAGAGGCAGCTTGGCACGGTGGCTCATAGTTTAGCTTATTGTATTAAGTTGTATTGTATGTTAATTATTGATGACTGTAAGTTATAACGGTTGTAATGGCATAACGGTAATAATAAATCAGTTTGTGTGAGGTCAAACGGTACTTACGAGAGACCAGGCTTGGCAGGGCCTAGGAGAGCTTTCATGCTCTATCGAATGACCTTACCGTGGGAACTTTAGAGGGACATGGTTTGGAGGATTGAGAAGTAAGGCACCGTCGGGGCTTGTCCTGACCATCTTAGATACATCTGGTAAAACATCGAAGAAACCTGATCGTGGAACCTCAAGTAGAACAGCTTGGAGTTCCATCGGGCGTTAGGCTATGAACCAAACAATCCTATACTTAATGTCACATCTACTGTAGGTGATGTCATTAGTCAGCTAAACAATGTCAGATATCCACTTGAGTAAATCAACGTGGTATTTGGGGCTGTCAGGCAGTTGGTGAGCCACCTCTGCGGCAACAGCCCCCTCCCTTGGCACACAATGGTCAGGCAAAAGGCATGTCTTGGCATTTAATGTTTATGACGTGGAGCCAACTAGTGCAACATACATTTAATGTTGTGACATAAAGTATGAGGGATGTCTTTCATTGTTTTAATGACTGAGTTGCCTCGGGGATGGTGTGGGGGGCTATTTAAGGACCCCAACCACCCCTAAGGAGAGACATGATCTCTTGTGAAAAACTCTGGAGTTATTACTAGAGATACACAATAGAGAAAGAGAGTTATTTCAAACCAAAGAGTCTTTTACCCACCCACCATGGTTATTTACGACAAAAGCTTTTAATACCTGAGAGAGATTGGTGAGGGCGTATGGTGTGTTTTCTACCTGCCTACCAAGGTGTATCTAGGGTGCTTACTTCTCTCTCCCTCTAGCATAGTTACTTCTAAGTTTCATTACTACTTTCTGAGTTATACACGAGAGATTTGCGAGTTTAAACTGAATTCATCTTCATTGGATCTGTGTTTGCATGTCCTATCATTAATCCAAGGTCTTGGGCTAATTAACTTGTCATTACTATACTCAAAAGGGGTCACGCCTCCATTTATAATCTAAATTACCCTCTTACAACATGTTAGTTTTTGTACCCACTTCAATCTGATTAGTGACGAGCTAGTAACGGGCTCTGAAACATTTACATATAAGTAGAACATTTTCTTTAGTGTTAGTCGGGATAACAGTAATGGAGATCCCAGTGCTGTAAATGATGTATCTGACTCCTAAACTTCAATAGCATGTGCATAATAACTCCTGGATGATGATTGTCTAGTGATATGTCTTATTTTTTTTTTATGATTTGGAGCTGAATCTGATGCTTGGATGATACTGCAAGAAGTTATCAGACTGTGCCACTGAATGAATAATTAGTTCTGTAGTAAAAGCCCCCAAATACGGAGTATGAATTTTGAATACTTTCTTGACCTTGAAGTATGATGGTCTTCCTAGAAAAGATAAGGCCGAGGTAATGTTATTTGAAATGACTTTCCAAGAGAATACTGCCTGATGTAACCATAGAAATTATTATTTGATGATCCTACCAACTAGGTAATTTAGTTATTCCATTTGGAATATCTTCTGTACTCAACCCAATTTTGGGTTGTTGGTGCGTTTCGCTGTTGATTCAACCTGATTTCAGGCTGTTGTTGAACTGTTTTGGCATGTGGAGCCCCCAATAATAATAGTGATGCCCGAGCACTCACTAGGACTTGTTATAATGATCCAATAATGATCATGATTGAGCATAATATACAATTTGCATTGAATATCCATGCCAGTGAGAAATCCATATCCATAATAAAAGCGTTGAGAAATCTAGATAAATAATAAGAGTGTCGTCCATCTGTCGGGCTTAATGAGAAATCCAGAGAAATAATAAGAGTGTCGATCATCTGTCGGGCTTAATGATAAATCCAAATAAATAATAAGAGAGGGGATCGATGGATCCTGCATTGTTAGTAACAAGCATGATACAATATGTAGTTATTTAAATGAATGAATGAAATTTGATTAACTTATCTTGTCATTCCTTGTATGTGGATGGATCATCTCCTGTCAATATCTATATATGAATGGATTGACGATTTGTCAACCTCTAATTTTGGATCGACGATTTGTCAATCTGAAGTTTTTCACGAGTTCTATTGACACCCTTAGGATTTTCCTAAGTATCGTACCAATTACCAATGCATCACCATGGTTCTACTAATGTACCTAAATTTTTAGGTAATTGCATTAGCTACCTTGGTTCCCAGGCATGAGTGAAACATTTTTCCATCTTTTAGCCCAGTTTAGATGAACATTTGTCATTCGAGTCTTCATTAACCAAGCATTTGGGACCTACAATTTTGCCTTGCATGGTTTTTATGTGTTGACGACCAACTTTATTGGTGTCTTTTTTTACACTGACCAGCATTTTGTTGGTGGTTTGTGTTGACAACCAACATTGTTAGTGCCTTTATTGATGCCGACCAATATTGTTGGTATTTTGTGTTGACAATCATCATTATTAGTGCCTTTGTTGATGCCGACCAACATTGTTGGTGTTTTTGGTGATGCCAACATACATTTTTTTGGTTGTTTCTTATGCTGACCAATGATTTGTTGGTAGTTGCTGATGCCGACCAACGATTTGTTGGTGGTTGCTGAATATATAGAGAGAAGAATTTTCCCGACCAACTGTCCATTGGAGATAAAATATAATGATTGCTGCAGATCTCCTCGAAGTTGAATATATGATGATAAATATTTTATCGAGCTCCATGATGAGATGAATGTAGAATATGCATCCGAATAGATATAGAGAATGATTTGAGTTTGAGCATATTTTAGAGCAATAATAAAATTAATAGTGCCTAGTTGATCTGTCGAGGCAAAATTACATAATGCGGAGCGATGATAATATTTTTCAGAGCATATGATTGTGGTCGAGCATTTGTTGGGATTGTACCTGTGGACTTTATTAAGTTGCTCGAACATCTGTGGAAGCTAAATTAATTAGTCACGAGAATAATTTAATCAGCCAATCAATATATGATATGTATTTGACCGGGCAATAAAAAATATCAAAACATAAAATAATATGTTATGCCGACTTCGTGTGTCATGTGAGCAAATTTTTATCAAATATACTAGACATTTTAATTTTAAGCAAAAGACCAGATATAAGTTGGCTTGGAAAATTATTTTAAGAATAATTTATGTAGCTTTAAAATGTTATTTCATTAGAAAGGTATGAATTAAGAAATGGTAGGGTATTTTAATTTCAAAAATCTCCACCGTGACCTATTACCATTGGTGAGGGTATTCTAAGTCTTGAGTATGAAAGGCTTGAAAATAAATATCGGAAAAAAAATCATTTTTGGGAGCAAGAGTTGGACGCATTATTCGAATACAATGACGACTTTTCTTTCGATATTTTGAAACTAAAGAACGTTTTCAACTAATTGAGGAATCCGAGGTTTTAAAGCCAAGGAATACTACTTTGGAAGAAAAAATATTTTTTCTAATCAAAAGCATACTCAATTTTCTTCCCACCTAAAGCACGACGAATATCGATATTGGTCTTGTTACAGAAATGATCTCACTTTGTGATGAGATGTGTTCCAATTTAGAAAATAAAGAGGAGGTTGAGACTTGTGTGTCACCTCAAATTTTTTAAGAACATCTCATTGAAAGTGAGTCTTGCTCCCTTGCAATTCAATCTCTAAGTGATGCCGAATCACTTGAGATTGAATTTATTTCATCATCATTTCCGTTCTCCGTTATTGAACCATTACAAATACCGCTAGATTCCTATGAGTCGGTTGAAACTTTTGAAATGTTTAAACCTTTTACCAACAAGAACTCCTTGCTTGAATTGTTTTTCAAGATGGACTCTTCCTTTTTGTATGCCCCGCTTCCCATACTACTTGAAAAATCTTTGGGAAATGATTCTATTTTTCTTGGATCCCAATTGAACTTGTCCCCCTTAGCACCCAAATCCCCCATCATCACTTTAAAAATTTAATTGGTGATGGTTCATTTTGTCCACCTCACACATGCCTTCCATTGTTCAAACAAAATTCTTATTTTCTGGAAGGCATGCATGAAACTGAGTGATGATACTGGAATTAGCACCACCAGATAAGGTGTTTTCAAGCTCAATCTAAGAACAACAATGGCAACGTAGTTATGTAAAAAGGTAAGAGAATGAGATGAGGAGAAGGGGAAAGTACTCCAGGATATAAGTGGTTCAGCCTAAATTGGCCTACGTCCACTGTGTGTGTGAATAACCTTACTGCAATAAGGCACTAATGGCCATGGATACAATCTCTCAAGCTTTCTCTCTCTACTGTGTATCTAGACAGAGCTTCAGCTAGGGTTGTATATCTGGGATCTCCTTTGCAAGGTAGAGGATGACCTCAACATATAGTACCTAGGGGTGTAATGTACCCTCCATGCATGTAATGAGCATGTGTGTGGTTACCTCACCAATATGGGAGTGCCCTATGTCACTATCACATGTAGAGAATGATGATGCAATATTCTCCCCACACGTGGGGAATAATCTAGTTATAACTGACTTATGTCCACGTGTCCTTATTTAAATTTCAGCAGGTGCTCGGCTATCGCGTCTGGTGTATGACCTCGACCTTGGTGAGGCCGAGGTTGGTGAGTCTTGATACCTGTTTAGTCCGAGTATTCCACGAGGTCTCGGCCTAACACTGGCCGAGACAATGGACAAGGTCAGTTTGAGACGAGGTTGAACTGGTGGCTTGATGAGGTAGCTGGTGGCCTCCGACGAGCTCGGCCTACATCTGTCCGAGGTTGCCATTCCAAGGTATACGAGAATGTTGTCGTCCCTTGGAGAGGCTCATGGTAGTGTCGGCCTTAGCCGACCTTGCTATGGCCGAGGTCTGATATCGCATGCCCAAGACTCGTCCAACGTCGGCCATGATCTCGGTCGAGGTTGGTGTCTCTGGGCCGAGGTTGGTGTCTCTAAGCCGAGGTTACACTTGGGGGCATATCAATAAACCTCCAACCCTTAGTCATATGTGAGAGCAAGTGACTAGGGGATTACTACACCTTCGAGGCCTATCTGTTACAAGCCAATACCTGCTTGACACTTGTCCAATGCTGGAACATGCTTGCTTGGTAGGCGTGTGCTGTCAGCCGCCCTTTGGGGCTCCCAAGGCAATGATGGGCCTTGGGAGTTGCGCCTGAGTATTTAAGGGTTTTGAACCCTTCTTTCCTTCTTTCTTCTTCATTTCTACCATTTCAGCCATTTTTGTTTCTGCAGCTTTCTCTCTCTAGAAAGATCTGGGTTCAAGGCTTTTGGGTGGTGATTTCTCACGTCTTCTCCTCTTTTCCTTACCATTTCATCCTCAGGTAAGGTCTACCATACTTTTTCCTTCATTTTTCCTGCAAGTACCTTTATTTTCATATTTTTCGGCGAGTTTCTTAGTTTTTCGGTGAGACCACCATAATTTCAGGCGAGCTATTCTTGCCAAATTTAAGTAGTTTGATCTTTAGATTCCTTTGCTTTATCAGCCAATCTTGTTTGTAATTTTTGGAGTTTAGGAAAATCCGTAAGTGTAGTGTCGTCCTCTAATGCTCAGACCCTTATATCAACTTCTTGAGGAGAATCCCTCTCTTAGAGAGAAGACTTTAGAAAAGATTAGGCAAATAGAAAGAGCACAAGAGGAGGCTCGTAGATCACAAGAGTTTCCCATTAGACCCATATTTCCACCACCTCTGAAGGTGATATATCCTGACCCCCCGGAGAACTTCTATCAGACAAAAGGTTCTTGCCGATCCTATATCTATGTCTGAGTTTGAATCTTCTACCTCAGACCCCATGTCTGTGGATTCCTTTCAAGAGGCCATGGACTTCACACCTAGGCCTGATCAGGCCGAGGTCTCCAGCCGAACCTCATCCCATAATCACACAAGCACCTCAGGGTCTTCCTCAGAGGTTGAGATTCTTGAGCCGAGTGTGGCCATTCCACCACCACTTGATGCCATCCCTCTGTTGGCTGTCACTGGGTCAGAGTTCGCTCATAGGTTTTCGAGTAACCCATCAACATCTGCTCCGGCCGACGTTGAGTTGGATGATGATGAGGTTAAGAGCGATGTCGATGTCTCTGAGGTGGCCGAGATCGAGAGTACTGTAACTGAGGTAGACCTTCTCTGCTTCAGATATCTGTATTCTATTAGCCCCTCGATAAAACTTAGGAGACCTCTGAGAGAAGAGAGGGCTTATCATGGTCGAGATGGTGAGATCTGCTTATACGAGCAGATGTTCAGGTTGGGGTTCCGTCTGCCCATTCACCCCATTATTAAGTCCATCATTTCTTATATTAATTTAGCCCCCTCTCAACTCTCTAATAATGCTTGGAGAGTCCTAATAGGGGCCATAGTGTTATGGAAGGTTGTCCACCACTCAGACCTTCAAGTTCAAGTCTTCGTAGGTTGCTATGTCCCTTCCTCGCCTAAAAATCATCCGAGCTACTACCATTTTTTAGCTCGGAGGCCTGAGAAGAAATTGATTCAGGTGACTCAAACTTCGAACCATAACTGGAAGCCTCGCTAATTCTTTGCTTCAGGGCCATGGGAGTTTGGCCCAAGTGTTCTCTCGTCCAATCTGGAGCAGAGGATGCCCCTGAGGTGGGGGAAGGTCACCATGTCTGCCAGGGACGATCCTGGCCTAAGTCTACAAAACCTCTAGAAGGTGAAAGACCTTCAAGATCAGGGGGTACATGGTCTATTTGTCAGGTTCGAACACTTGATGACTCCCCACTTACTCTCTGGGACAGGTCTAGGTGGAAGTCCCCTTGCCGAGATTGGTAAGCATTTTTTTTTGAAGTTTAACCTCTGAGTTTACTCATATCTGATTATCTAACTCAGGTCCACTAATTTTTTACAGAGCGACCAAAGGATATTCTAGACGAGCTTTGGGAGATGGCTGCACCAAGCTTGACGAGACTTTCCAAGAGAGCAGGTCTTAACGCTCCTCCCCCAGCTCCCTCTGCCTCTAAGCCTCCAGTAAAAAAGAAGAGGGCTCCCGAAGGTCATGCCCCTGAGGATCAGAGGCCGAAGAAGAAGGCTGCTGAACCTGCCATCCCCATCTCTTCAGCTGACGCCCTGTCGGCTCGTCTGAATCAGCTGAAGTTAATCGATAGTGTAGTTGGCCACAGCCTTCAGGCCCTGGATGCCATCATCTCTGTAATGACCGAGGTTAACAAACGCTTCTTCAGGTCCCTTGACACCCCATTGCTGGTTGAGTTCGGCCTTTACAGAGCCGTTCAGCTATGATTTGATCCTTGTTCAGAAATTCTTCTAAGTGTAACCTCTGATTCTTCTTCAGCTTACTCATGATCACTAAATATGCAGGGTTGACAGCTATGCACCATTTATCCAACTGGACTCTGAGGAAGTTACCCCTCATCCAAAAGGGGCAAGAGGCGTAAAAAGTCCAGAGTACTCTGAACGCGGAGATCGAGCGCCTCAAGTCTGAGCTGAAGGACTCTGAGCAGAAGGTGAAGGGGTTGGAGAAGGATATCTCCCAGCTCGACAAGGATCATGCTGCTGCACTGAAGGCTAAGGACGACGTTCTATAGCAGAAAGTCAACTCAGTTGTCAGAGCCGCCCTTGATGACGCCTCTGAGAAGATAATTGCTGATTATAAGGCCTCTGATGAGTTCATGGGCTTCGGCTCTGAATACCTTAAAAGAGGCATCAAAGCCACTATTAAATGGGCAGACGTTAGGGAGAGAGAGACCGAAACTTTGAAGGCCTCTGATTTTGTTGGCCTCGGCTTTGCTGATCCCCAATTTGCCGAAGCTCTTCAGGAGGTTGAGGAAGAGGCTGCTGCTCCTGCCGAGACTGCTACATTGGAGGTCACCGAGGTTGGAGGGGCAGACCATTATGATGATGCGGTCGATGTGACTAATCAAGCCGAGGATGCCAACGTTCCCTCTTCAAACCCTTAGGATTTTTTTATCATTGTTTGTAACTCGTTGTATTATAGAGTTTCTGTAATCGTCGAACATATAATTTCTGAATATATATATCAACCTCTGATGAGGATCATCTTCACTTTCTTTTCATTGAATGTCATGTGATGCTTTTCATTCTTAGCTCATTAATTTTCATTCTTAGTTTCGTTGCAATGATGTCTGCTAAAAATTAATTTGTAATCTGAGCTTTAACCTCTGAAGTCCTCTTTCTAAGCTTGTCTTTTTGCAATGGTCTTGTTAAACTCAACCAATGGTCTTGAGCCCAGACCTCGTCACTACTGAATGTTGTTATGAGGGTCTGAGGTCATCACCTAAGATGTTATCCCCATAATAAATCTTCACAAAATTAATGATCTTATTTGTCTGAGGTCATCTATTTTATAGTGTCTGACCTCAGACCTCTTCACCACTGAATGGTGTTATGAGGGTCTGAGGTCATCACCTAAGATGTTATCCCCATAAAAAATCTTCACAAAATTAATGATGTTATCTGTCTGAGGTCATCTATTTTATAGTGTCTGACCTCAGACCTCTTCACCACTGAATGGTGTTATGAGGGTCTGAGGTCATCACCTAAGATGTTATCCTCGTAATAAATCTTCACCAATTTAATGGTGTTATCTGTCTGAGGTTATCTATTTTATAGTGTCTGACCTCAGACCTTTTCACCACTGAATGGTGTTATGAGGGTCTGAGGTCATCACCTAAGATGTTATCCTCGTAATAAATCTTCACCAAATTAATGATGTTATCTGTCTGAGGTCATCTATTTTATAGTGTCTGACCTCAGACCTCTTCACCACTGAATGGTGTTATGAGGGTCTGAGGTCATCACCTAAGATGTTATCCCCATAATAAATCTTCACCAAATTAATGATGTTAAGGGTCTGAGGTCATCTAATTTATAATGTCTGTCCTCAGACCTCGTCACCACTGAATGGTGTTATGAGGGTCTGAGGTCATCACCTAAGATGTTACCCCCATAATAAGTCTTCACCAAATTAATGATGTTATGTGTCTGAGGTCATCTAATTTATAGTGTCTGACCTCAGACCTCGTCACCACTGAATGGTGTTATGAGGGTCTGAGGTCATCACCTAAGATGTTACCCCCATAATAAGTCTTCACCAAATTAATGATGTTAAGGGTCTTCACCAAATTAATGATGTTAAGGGTATGAGGTCATCTCATTATGGTGTCTGATCTCAGACCTCGTCACCACTGAATGGTGTTATGAGGGTCTGAGGTCATCACCTAAGATGTTACCCCCATAATAAGTCTTCACCAAATTAATGATTTTAAGGGTCTTCACCAAATTAATGATGTTAAGGGTTTTCACCAAATTAATGATGTTAAGGGTCTTCACCAAATTATTGATGTTATGGGTCTGAGGTCATCTCATTATGGTGTCTGAGTTCAGACCTCGTCACCACTGAATGGTGTTATGAGGGTCTGAGGTCATCACCTAAGATGTTACCCCCATAATAAGTCTTCACCAAATTAATGATGTTAAGGGTCTTCACCAAATTAATGATGTTAAGGGTCTTCACCAAATTAATGATGTTAAGGGTCTGAGGTCATCTCATTATGGTGTCTGAGCTCAGACCTCGTCACCAATGAATGGTGTTATAAAGGTCTGAGGTCATCACCTAAGATGTTATCCTCATAATTAATATCTGATCTAAGAATGTAGCAAGAACTGTCATGGGAACTGGTCTTCATTAATAACCTCTTCATAATAAGATGGTATATTTACATAAAACTCTATGCAACATCATATGTAATATCTCCTTAGGTGATCAGCATTCCATGGGTTAGTGAAAGGTTCTCCTTCTAGGTTTTCTAGCCTGTAAGTGCCAGGCAAAACCTCTTCTGTCACTTTGTAGGGGCCATGCCAGTTTGGGTGAAGCTTATTTACTTTCTCTAGGGTCTTCTTCAGCACTAGGTCTCCTACTGCAATGGGTCTTGACTTCACCCTCTGGTTATAGAATTTAGCTGCCCTCTGTTGGTAGGATGCTTGTCTGACCTCTGCGTCCTCTCTTCTTTCTTCGATAAGATCTAGGTCTAGCCTCCTCTCTTCTCAATTAATGTCTGGGTCATAGGTATGAATTCGATGAGTTTGGAGTCCTACTTCCGTTGGTATGACGGCCTCTGAGCCATGTGCCAGCATGAACGGGGTTTCTACTGTTGGTGTCCTTGTCGTGGTTCTGTAGGCCCATAACACAGCGTAGACCTCTTTAGTCCATTTTCCCTTCGTATTTTCTAACCTCTTCTTGATTCCGTCCAAGATAGTTCTGTTTGTGACCTCGGTCTGACCATTTGCCTGAGGTTGGCCAGGAGATGAGAAGAACTGCTTTATTCCTACTCTTTGGCAATACTTTTCTAAAGAGGAGTTCTTGAACTGGGTCCCATCGTCCGAGATGAGAGTGTTTGGGAGGCCATATCTGCATACGATATTCCTACAAATGAACTGAAAGGTCTTCTGCTCTGTGATTGTTATCATCGTCTCTGCCTCCACCCACTTTGAGAAGTAGTCAATGGCAACTATCAAGAATCTATAGTTGTTGACAGCTCTTGGCAGGGGTCCTACTAAGTCAATTCCCCATAACGCAAATGGCTACGGAGAAGAGATTGACGTCATAGGCTGATGGGGCTGATGAGGGACAGTGGCGAACCTTTGACATTTGTCGCACCTCTTCATGTAGTCTGCAGCGTCCTTGGACAAGGTAGGCCACCAATATCCCTGAGTGATGATCCTCTTGGCCAAGGGCATTCCCCTTATGTGGCTAGAGCAAGAACCCTCATGGACTTCCTGTAAGACCCTGGAGACTTCTGTGGGATGCACGCACCTAAGGAGAGGCAATAGAAATCCTTTTTTGTACAAGACGTCTCCTATCATCGAGAACTTGGCAGCTCTATATCTCAATCTTCTCCTCTCTACTTTGGACTCAGGCAGCTCTCCCTCTCTTATGTATCTAACGGGCGGGTCGATCCATGAGTCTCCTAGGTTCAAATTGTGACAAGGGTTACATACCTCTTCTTCCTCGATGGTTGCCTTTCCTAAGACCTTGATCGGAACGGTCCTTCTAACCTCTGTCTTCGTAGTCGAGGCCAACCTTACCAATGCATCTGCGTGGCTGTTACTTTGTCGAGGCACTCTCTTTAGTTTTGCCTCTTTAAAATATTCCAACATCTTTTTAACTCTCTCCAAGTACTTCGCCATCCTCTCATTCTTGGCCTCATAGGCTCCCAGCACTTGATTGACAACTAACCTTGAGTCGCTGTGGAGCAGGAGACGTCTTACGCGAAGAGTCTTTGTCAATAAGAGGCCTGCTATCATGGCCTCATACTCGGACTCATTGTTTGAGGCCTGGAAGTTGAATCTCAAGGCGTATTCAATGTTGGCGCCATCTGGAGCCGAGAGTATTAGCCCCGCACCGCTTCCACTATCACAGGAAGAGCCATCAACGAAGAGGCTCCAAACGTCTGTATCTGATGAGAATACCCCTTCTGTCATAACTCGTTGCTTGAAGAGGTATCGATCCTCTTCGTTCTCTTCTATTATGCCTCGAGTTTTACCAGAGATGACCTCTTCCCGACCTCGAAAGACATCTGGTGCCATTTCTTCCAAATTCCGGAAGACACTACGATTTGTCTCTTCGGCGTCCTCTAGGCCTTTCTCCGTCTCGGCCTCTTCCCAGGTGAATTCTGTAACAAAGTTCGCGAGGGCCTGCCCTTTGATGGTTGTCCTAGGCTGGTAGGTAAGATCATATTCTCTTAATTTGATGGCCCAGGTAATCAATCTCCCGGACATCTCAGGTTTATGCAGGACCTGCCTTAGTGGGGAGTCAGTGAGGACTACCCTGGAGTGAGCTTGGAAGTAAGGCTTCATTTTTCTTGAGGCATGTATTAGGGCATAAGCCAACTTTTCCATACGGGGATAATTTTGCTCAGACCCTTAAAGGGCCTTACTGTTGAAGTATACAAAACTTTGAATCCCATCCTCTTCCGATATGATGGCCGCGCTGATAGCTGATTCAGAGACTGCGAGATACACAAACAACCTTTCTCCTGCGATGGGCCGAGACAGCAATAAGGGAGACCCTAAGTAGGACTTGAGTTGGTTGAAGGCTTTTTCACACTCTTCGCCCCATTGGAAGGCCTTTCTTAAAACTTTAAAGAATGGGAGACACTTGTCCGTCGCCCTAGAGACGAATGTGTTATGTGCATCCACTCTCCCCGTGAGTCTTTGGAAATCTTTGATACTCTTAGGAGTCTTCATGTTAAGCAACGCCTTAATTTTTTCAGGGTTCGCTTCGATCCCTCTCTGGTTGACGATGAACCCCAGGAACTTCCCGGCTCCTACTCCGAAGACACATTTCTCTTGGTTGAGTTTCATCTTGTATGAGTCCATCACATCGAAGGTCTTCTCAAGGTCTGCTACATGAGTGCAAGCTTTCAAGCTTTTTGTCAGCATATCATTTACATACACTTCCATGGTCTTCCCTATTTGCTCTTCGAACATATTATTGACAAGACGTTGGTATGTTGCCCCTACATTTTTCAGACCGAAGGGCATCACTTTGTAGCAGTACGTCCCTTTGTCGGTAATGAAAGCTGTCTTCTCTGAGTCTTCGGGATCCATGAAGATTTGGTTATATCCTGAATACGCATCCATGAAGCTCATGAGCTCATGTCCTGCTATAGCATCCACCATCTGATCTATCCGGGGTAAGGGGTAACTGTCTTTTGGGCAAGATCTATTTAGGTCAGTGAAATCCACACACATTCTCCACTTTCCATTGGCCTTGGGCACGATGACCGCATTCGATAGCCACTCCGGATAGGTAACTTCTCTTATAAACTCAGCCTCTTCTAACTTTTTAACCTCTTCACGGATGACGTTGTATTTTTCCCTGGAGTAGACTCTTCATCTCTGCTTGATAGGCCTGGCATCTTTGGCTACGTTGAGCTTGTGACTCATCACTTCAGGATTGATGCCAGGAATGTCTGCGTGACTCCATGCGAAGACACTCTGCCTCTTCCTGAGGAAGTTTATCAGCTCTTCTTTGATTTTCGGATTAAGGGCTTTGCCGACCTGGATGGTTTTTTCCAGTTCGTCCACATCGAGGATGATGGATTCTACCTCTTCCGCGGCCTCTCCCTTCTTCAATTTTATTTGATCTCGTGGATCAAGAGTATCAATGCTATAAGTGGTGGTGGCCCTCTTATGGGCTTCTCTCTCTTCAGCCGAGTTGAAGTAACATTCTCGCGCTGTGGTCTGGTCACCTTGCACTTCCCCTGCTCCATAAGGAGTCGAGAATTTTAGCATCTGATGGATCGTTGACGGCACAACCTCGAGCTCCCTAAGGGCCACCCTTCCTATGATGAGGTTATAGGCTGAGAAGACACTCTCGTCCATCACGAAGAAATTAATCCTCCTGGTCAACCTCTTAGGCCATTCGTCACCCATCCGTACGTCCATCTCATACATGCCCAAGGGGTGAACCTTTTCACCACTGAAGCCTATCAGGGGGTGGTGATAGGGGACCAGTCTTGCTCTACTAAGGCCTAAGCTCTTGAAGCAAGGCCAAAACATCACATCAGCCGAGCTCCCCCCATTCATGAGGATCCTATGCACCTCATACCCATGCACCCTTGTCGTTATGACCAAAGGGTCATCATGGGGGGCTAAGATACCTCTGAAGTCGAGCCTGGAGAACCCAACTACGAGGGTGTTCATGTCTACTTTCTTCCTCTTCTATACTGTATCGGAAGATGTTAGATTCACAACTTCAAGCTTGGCCACTGATTTGGCCTCGGCTATATGAGCCTTCCTATCAGCTACTTCAGATCCACCACCTGAAAATCCTCCGTATATTGTGCCAACACCGAAAGAGATCATACCAACCCTCTTCATCGGAGTGTTGTCATCCTTTGGTGGGAGATCCGAATCATCTTCATTATCACCTTTCGAATCATCGTCTCTTCGGGTCGGGATGTTGTCAAGGCATCTGTCATCCCTCCTTTTCTTATGGCCATCTCTTCCACTCTTAGGAGCCTTACCGTTTACATATCTTCTCAATTTCCCAAATTTTAACATCTTCTCAATCTCATCCTTCAAAGCGAAGCATCTATCTGTGACATGACCATGATCTTGGTGGAACTCACACCATAGGTTTTTGTTCCTCTTATGTGGTGGGGCTTTCAGCTTCTCTGGCCATCTCAGAGCCCTATCACTCTTAATCTCATTTAGGATGTGCTCACAGATCACAGTCAGAGGAGTATAGTGAGCGAACTTGTCATCACTCGATCTCTTCTTCCCATCTTTCTTACCTTGGGGATTTCCACTGTCATCGCGTTTCTCATCCTCATACTTGGCGTCCATTGCCTCTTCCGCATTCATTACTTTCCCTACGGTTGCCAGCAGCTCCGCCATAGACCTAGGGGGCTCTTCCGCCAGTTTCCACAATAGCTTCCCCTTCTGGAGACCTCCTATAAGGGCGGTTATGTCTATGTTCTCTTCATAATCTTCGACCTCCAACTTTTCTTTGTTGAATCTTTCTATGTAGTCTCTTAGGCTCTCACCCTTGGGCTGCTTGACATACAGCAGGTGGGTAGTCTTCTTTTGAGGCCTCACCCCAAAGAAGAAGTTGTGGATGAATCGCTCAGCCAAGCCTTTGAAGTTCTCAATTGAGTTCTTCGGAAGGGAGGTGAACCAACTGTGTGCAACCCCTGTTAAGGTCCCAGAGAAGGCTCTACACTTCATCTCATTGGGTATCGAGTAGATGTCTGCTGCCGATTGATACATCTCGATATGATGCATAGGGTTAGTGCTTCCATCATACTTGGGAGACACCGTAGGAGGCTTGAACTTAGTTGGGGTTGGGAACCCCACTATCCTAGCCACAAATGGGGAGCCCTCTAAGTACCCCCTTGGCAATGGGTCCCTTCTTTTAATGAGGTCTCCTATCTTCTCCTCAAGGAATTGGATAGAATCATTCCATGGTCTTCGGCCATCGACTTGGCCGAGGTTATCCCCTGCCATCTCCCTAGGATGGATCGAGGGTTCCCCTACCAAGACACGTTGGCTGTTGACCTCTTCCTATTCCCCGCCTCTTCTTTCACAGTGTCGGCCTTGGTCTGGCCGACCCTACCTGTTCCCTCTCTGAGAGCCTGCTGCGCTCCTTGATCTCGACAGTCTCTATCTTAGGTCATTTATCGAGCCCAGTCTCTCGAAGTCCGACCCTCTGCTCAACCTATCAAAGGCTGACCCTCTTTGTTGGGCCTCTTCACCTCTTCGACCGACACAACCTTGACTATGCCTAAGAGGTCGTACAGTGTTATTTGACACCTCATAGGGCTCCCAGCAGTCTTTCGGGGCTTCTTCCGCCTCTAGATCATCATACCTGTCCTCTGGGCAAGGGTTTCCCTGCCTCCCCAGGCGCAAGCTCCTAGGGTCAGCAATGTCACTTCTCCGCGGGGGTGCAGGCTGGTCCTTCATTGGTGCCTGGGGTGGTCCCCTGGCCTCAGGATGAGGCTGAATTGCCGCCGGAGTGATCATGTTCGGTGAGACTCTAGGTGGCCTCATCATAGTTTGGCTGAGTTGTGCAAATTGATCTTGCATGGATGCTTGTGTTGCAGCTAGAGATCTCAAGGCTACAGCTATCTCCGCCATTTCGGACTGGGGAGGCGCCTGACTGGAACTAGGTCCCCCACCCCCGGGAGGTGGAAGAGGCGGTGGTAAGTCTGGTGCCATATGTTAACACTATAGAGCTTGAGTAGCAGATGAGCTTAGTACCTTACAGGACCTCTTTCAATGGTGAAACAGCTCCGCGCTAGGGGGAGGCCTGGTTCACCACGAGAGTCTCCGGTGAGGTTAATCATAAAAAGAGGAAGAGATAGATTCTCGTTCCCACAGACAACGCCAAAATGATGATGCTGGAATTAGCACCACCAGATAAGGTGTTTTCAAGCTCAATCTAAGAACAACAATGGCAGCGTAGTTATGTAAAAAGGTAGGAGAATGAGATGAGGAGAAGGGGAGAGTACTCCAGGATATAAGTGGTTCAGCCTAAATTGGCCTACGTCCACCGTGTGTGTGAATAACCTTACTGCAATAAGGCACTAATGGCCATGGATACAATCTCTTAAGCTTTATCTCTCTACTGTGTATCTAGACAGAGCTTCAGCTAGGGTTGTATATCTGGGATCCCCTTTTCAAGGTAGAGGATGACCTCTATATATAGTACCTAGGGGGTGTAATGTACCCTCCATGCATGTAATGAGCATGTGTGTGGTTACCTCACCAATATGGGAGTGCCATCTGTCACTGTCACATGTAGAGAATGATGATGCAATATTCTCCCCACGCATGGGGAATAATCTAGTTATAACTGACTTGTGTCCACGTGTCCTTATTTAAATGTCAGCAGGTGCTCAGCTATCGCGTCTGGTGTATGACCTCTGCCTTGGTGAGACCGAGGTTGGTGAGTCTTGATACCTGTTTAGTCCGAGTATTCCACGAGGTCTCGGCCTAACGCTGGCCGAGACAATGGACAAGGTGAGCCTGAGACGAGGTTGAACTGGTGGCCTCCTGCGAGCTCGGCCTACATCTGGCCGAGGTTGCCATTCCAAGGTATACGAGAATGCTGCCAATCCTTGTGACATCCCTTGGAGATGTTCATGGTAGTGTCGGCCCTGGCCGACCTTGCTATGGCCGAGGTTTGATATCGCGTGCCCAAAACTCGTCCAACGTCGGCCATGATCTCGGCCGAGGTTGGTGTCTCTGGGCCGAGGTTGGTGTCTCTAGGCCGAGGTTACACTTGGGGGCATATCACTGAGGGTACACCGATTATCCCTCAAAGTCAAATTGTTATTTGGGTGGACCCTCAAATTTTTTGAATTCTAGTGTATGGTTTATTAGAAGTCCAAATTGTAGGATGTAAATAGTTAATTTTTTATTTATTCATTTTTCTTTTTTTTATAGTCGAGAGTGATTAGTTAAAGTTTTTGTTATGCTTGGTTTTAACATGTTTTGTTGATTCAATGGGCTCATACTTATCGGGGATCGCTCCATTTGGGTAATATCTTTATTTTCCTCCTTTATGTTGTGTTCTTGATTCGCGTTGAGGTCAATGCAACATTTAAGTTAGGGAGTGTGGGATATTCTTTCCGTTTTTCATTGATTTGATCACATGTTCGTTCCAAGTATGTTTTTTTTAGAAAATTTCCAAAATAAAATCAGAAGATTTCAAAAAAAATAAAAATTGAAAAATTCTGAAAAATCCAAAAAATATTTTTTTTCAAAGTAAAAAAAATTGGGATTTAAAATTTTCAAAAATATCACCGAAAATTTATTTGAAGTCTCAAAATTGTAAAAATCAAGAGCACTAAGTCAAAATTGACCAAAGATGGAAATTGAAAGAAAATTGACGACTTTACGAATAAGTGTGGAAATTAATTAATCCGGTGAGATTTCAAGCCTTTTACTTTTTTCCGAGTAAGTAAATCAATCTGAGTTATTGATTAACTTAAAGTTCAATTCAGCGTTGAAATAAGTCGTTGTGATCTCATATTTTTTGCTTTGATCGGTTATGGAATAGTGTGTTGTGTTGCCTCAAAAAGCGCGCTAAAATATCTCCAAACAAAATTAATCTTGAGACGCATATGGTAATATGATTAGCAACTCGGATAAATTACGTTAGGCCATCGTTTGTTTACCTAAAAAGATTAGCCCAAAAAAGTTGTGAAAAAATACCATTTTGAGCCGAAGAAAATATTTTTCCTTTCGTTTGGTAACCTGAAAAATCCACATAGCCCGAAATTAAGAAAAATATAAAATTTAGAAATTAAATCCAAACAGTGCAATGAAATGGGGCACGAAAAATAGAGTAATGCTCAACAAAAATAGCAAGAAAATGTGAAAAATAAAAAAAAATAGAAAAAGAAGAGAAAAATGAGCAAAAGACCGGAAAAGCACTAACGGACATTATAAGGACATTTTCAATTCCTAACTTTCCAATTATTCCCAATATACCCAATGCACCTTAAATCCGAGAAAGTCTTAACCGATTCCAAATTGCGAAATTAATTACCGTGTAGAGAGTTAAAACACAAAAATAAAATAGAAAAGATTGATTGGTGTGTATAAGAGGTGATGTTTACCATTTTTTAATGAACGTAATCTGATGAAGATATACTTTCACCATAAATAAATTTCGTCTTTGTTGTGTGCATGAACTTGTGTTCTTTACATTTACTCTTATAAATCACGCATACTGAGAGGAATAGCCACATTCCGAGTGATTCGTTTGTGAGAGTATCCCATGAGATTTTAAAATCAAAGCGAATTTTCGGAAAGTAACGTAATGATCAATCGGTGAAAGTTTATGATTTAATTTTTGGCTTCGCACACACACACAACAAGTTGTGCCTGGTGAATATAAATTTATAGTGACTATTTTTAGAAAGGTTTAAATTAATTTTTTTTAGGTATTTTGAATTTTCTTGAGTCGAAATCGAATTTTGTGGGTATATTCATTGCAAACCTTCACGAGACAACACTCGTCCTACTAAGGTAACCTAGGGGTTTAACGGCTTGTTGCATGCGCTAAATGAAATTTCTTGCCCGCGAAAAAGGTATTCTATCCCAATAACATCTTTGAAGGGTCCTTAACTCACGCTCTTATTCTTTTACATTGCTCGGGATGCGCAACGTTCAAAGTTAGGGGGAGTTTGGTTCGGCGTAAATTCTTCGTATTTATCCTCATAATTAAGGCATTTTTATTATTTCGTGCGGTGTAAATAGCTTGAATTTGTCTCATATTTATGATACTAACCCCTTTTGATGATTATTTCGTATTTTATGTATTTATCATGTGTTTTATAGGTATTTCATGCAAGTTATTGCAAGAGAGAACTTAGAACAATGAAGGAAACCAAGAAATGGGGAGTTCAAGGGCATTTTAGTAATTCTTCAGCCTGAGTTCAAAGATAGGGCCTACTGGAAAGTTGAAGAGATCAAAATTACAAGAACATTAAAAAAAATGGCACCCCAATCGGAGCTATGGTGAAAGAGTTATGCCATTTTGAAGATTGAGAAAAAAATCATAAAAGAAGAAAGAAAAAATGTCAGCAGAACCAAACCGCTTTCGGTAGGGGACCGGTCCGGTGTTATCAAATTTCTTGCATAAAATTGGAGGCCGAACCGAACTGATGGACCAGAACGGAACTGATTCGTCCATTAGTCACGCCTTTTAAGGGTTAGTTTGGTTCGTGGTGAAATATTTTTTAACGTTTTAAAAAATAATTCACTTAGGTAAAATATGATTTTGGCTGGACATTTAACATGGTGAAATAAATAAATATGGTGAAAAGTGAGATGAAACTTTAACCATTTTAAAACATGGATAAAGTGAATAATTTAACATGTGAAAACAATAAAATTTATCTTATTACCATACTAACATTTCTTATTTCTATTTATAACTATCACACAATCATTTCTTCCTCTCAACTAACACGATCATTAAATATTCATTTTTTTTAAAATTATTATTTTTTATTTAAAAAAGAACAAAAAAATTTTAAAAAAAATATAAAAATTGAAAAAAATTTAAAAGTTTATAAAATTAAAAAATACGTAAAAAATTTAAAATAAAAAAAAATATTGAAAACAATTCAAAATTAAAACTGTTTTTTTCATTGTTGGGGCTCTTTTTTTTAATTGGAACTTTATTTCACTATTAAGAACTATTTTTTAATTGTGGACTACTGTTTTTTTTATAGTTGGGACTTTTTTTTTTAATTGGGGCTGTATTTTACAATTGACAATTTTTTTTTTCATTGTTGATTTTTTTTAAAATTGGGACTATTTTCTTTTTTTATTATGACCATTTTCTTTTTTAATTATGACTATTTTTTTAGCTGGGACTCTTTTTTTTAACTTTTTACCCTGATTTATCTTGCATAGCCAAATATGACTAGTTATATGGGGTGGGGGGGGGGGGGGGGGGGAAGGAATGTGTCAAATATGAGTTTAAGATAAATGAATATTTTTTAATGGCTATGACACATGTGTGATGAAAATCAAATAGGTAAATATAAATATTTTTGTATCCGTTTGAAGTATGAAGGTAATATGGTCATTTTGTTTTTTCACTATATTGCTCTTAACCATGCAAACGACAAATGGTGAAAATGTTAAAATTTTTACCTAATGAAAAGTAATCCATCCAAACGGAGATGGTAAAAACAAAATCACCAAGCTAATCATTCAACATTTTATTTTAACACGGTGAAAGATATTTCAACGTGAACAAACGGACCCTAAGTGTGACAAAATTGCCAGATATGAGATTTTTATTTTGTCCTTATCTTTTAGCCGAAAGAGTTTTATATTTTGGGGACTCTTCTAAACGACTTGTAACCTATATATTTAGTCATTATGACTCTTTTTATTCATATTTCATTCATGTAAATGCTCATAGTCAAGGAGGAACATCTAGGAGAAGAATTTACATATTTTGCACCTTTGATCCAAGAGCTTTTCCGGTTTTTCTTCAAGCTTTGATTTCTTCTTACATGTTCTTGTTCTTCAATCTTGGTAACCTTTATTTCCAGTATTTTTATTTTTATTTCTCATGTTTAATCTCACTTTTCACACAATTATTAATTCATGCAATATAGATTTCTTGTTCAATCATAGTTTAATCACGTCTAGCTAGATTTCTAAGGGTTGGGGTGCATGAACCCAACCCGATGTAGTTTTCACGTATAAAAAAATTAGTATTCGAATTAAATAATGATTAAATCGTGGTGTGTAGTGATCACGACCGTCGTAGGTCTTTTAAACTCATTTACGCTAGGTAACCATGTGTTTAATAGTGCGACACGCATGTTAGCTATTTCAACACCGCTTTATTCTTACTCTTGATTATGTATGATGCGGGTTAGTACTCTTATATATGTAATGCTTGAGATTAATAAAGACCGGATTTAATCAATTATCTAATTCAAGCTAGTTTTATATCCGATAAAAATACTCGGGTTTGGGGGATTGTATTCTAACCTTATCTCTAATTAATCCGTATTTTGTTAGTTTTCATTATATTTAGTTAACTTCTTTAGATTTTCCTTTTTTTCCTTTCTCACTCCATCATGAAGTAATAAATCAATTAAAATCTATCAAAAATTTCCTGTGGATTCGATACCCAGACTAGCCGCTATACTCCATAAGAGTGTAGTTAAAGTTTAGTTTTTTTTGTATTGCGGTCAAAAGATGATAATAACGATTAGCGTATTTACACGGACGCTCGATTTTCCCCTCAATCAACCACGGACGACTTCAATGACCATTTCAACTCCTCTGAGAAAAGAAGCTACTCCAACCACACTAGAGAGACTAGATGTACTAAATTCCTAGAGAATATCGATAGTTGTAGCCTTACGGACCTCGGTAGAACGGGACCACGCCTCACCTGGACCAACAACAGAGGAGGTTTTGCCAATACCCTTGTGAGACTTGACCAGTCCCTTGCAAACCCTGCTTGGCGCACGCTGTTCCCTGAGGCAGGTGTGGAGAATATCCCATGAACTACGTCCGACCATTGCCGCATGATCATTAATATTGAAGGTAAAAACCCTAACACATTCATTCATCGTCCTTTTGGATTACTTTCATGTTGGTTTGATCGTGTTGATTTTCAAAACATTATTTTAAACAAGGGGAACAAAAAACTGTAATTTTCATCATTACCTGGATACATGTTTACCTATTATTAAACATTGGAACCATGTTGTGTATGGTCACATTAATATAAATTAAAAAAATGTATTCTTCGTAGGATTAAAGGTATACAGATTGCTCAGGAAGCCAACTTTTCCCATAACCTTGATATTCTGGAAAAATAACTTATTAATGAGTATAACAGCATTCTTCGCCAAGAGGAACTCCTTTGGAAGCAAAAATCCAGTATTAAGTGGCTTAGTGAAGGAGAAAAAAAATAAAGTTCTTCCATACTTCCACTATAATTAGAAGACGTCAGAATAAGATCCACAAAATAAAAATTGTTGGGGATTGGGTGGACGATAGTAAAAGAATTACACTTCAAATTAATATCTATTTTGTCTCACTTTTCTCGAAACATGTGAATCTCACGCATAATAGTGTGTTCTATGATCTTGACCACCCTCGCTTTAAGGAGATCGATAATAACATTTTAGATCACCCCTTTCGATTAATGAGGTTAAACATCCGATTTTTAGTATGTATGGCCTTTAAGCCCCAGGCCCGTGATTGCATCCAACCTATATTCTACCATACTTTTTGGGAGACCACAAAAGTTATCTTATTTAACTTCTTGAATGATTGTTTCACTTCCCTTACCTTTCCAGAGAACGCGAACTCTAGCAATATCACCTTGATCTCTAAAATTGACAACCCCGAGAACATCACCCAATTTAGGGCTATCACCCTCTGTAATGTGCCTTACAAAATCTTAGCGAAAGTTATTGTTAATAGGCTCCGACTTATTCTCTGTCGAATTATTAGCCTAAACTAAGCTAGCTTCCTCCCCGGTCACCAGACTTCGGATAATATTATTATTACCTAGGAGATAATACACATGCTTAATAAATAGAAGGGTAAAGAAAGGGGGGGGGGCAATATTCAAAATCAACCTTGAGAAAGCCTACGACAAGATTAGTTGGGAGTTTTGGGAATAGGTTCTCGTTTAGTTCAATATAAGTCCTAAGATTATCAAACTTATACGCAGCTGAATCACTAGCACCTCCACCTCTATTTTATGGAACGGGGCCTCGCTCCCCTGATTCAAACCTTCATAGGGTATGAGACAGGGTGAACCCTATCCCCATATCTGTTTTTCATGTGTATGGAATATTTGGGAGCTGTTATTGACCACCAGGTGAACCAGGGAATTTGGAAGCGGCTCAGGGCCTCCCCGAACGACCTGGTTATCTCGCATCTCTTTTTTGCGGATGACCTCATCCTCTTCACCTAAGCTTCGCATTCTTGTTGCGACGTTGTCATGCGTGCTATAAATATATTTTGTGAAATCTCTGGGTAAACCCCTAGCCTATCGAAATCCAAAATTTTCATCTCCCCGAATATTCCAAAGCAAATTGCATATGAGTTGGGCATAAGCTGTGGGATAAACATCATCAAGGACCTAGGTACCTTGGCACCAATCTCATTCATGGAAGAACCAAAACTAATCAATTCACCCATTATTGACAAGGTCCCAAAAAAATTCTCGAGATGAAAAGATAAGCTTCTCTCCCTTACGGGGAGAACAACTCTCATACAGATGGTATCCTCTACTATCCCTATCTACAACATGCAAACAACCCTTCTTCCCAATAAGATCAATGAGAAATTAGACCAACTTAACAGGGACTTCCTTTGGGGTGACTTAGAAGACAAGAAGAAAGTTCACCTGATTAACTGGAATACTGAATGTCGCCCCAGGGACTTAGGGGTTTGGGCCTCAGAACCAGCGAAGAAAATAATCGTGCTATTATCTCTAAAATTGGTTGGAAGATTATGAACAATTAAAATTCGCTGTGGGTCCATGTGCCAATTGCGAAATACAAAACACACAAGAATCCTAAAAACTGGACACGCAATGCCCAGGCTTCCCATATTTGGTGTGGAGTCTTTAAATGCAAAAATTACATTGTGAAAAAAAATACTAAGTGGGTGATTGGTGATGGTAGGTCAACAGACATCTTCAATGATTGGTGAACAGGTAACTTCCCAATACCCAAAAATCACACCAAGTACCACATCGCACTCGTCAGTGACCTCATCAAGAATGGAGTCTGGAATGAACAACTTATAAAGGACACCTTTAACAATGATACTGCTAATAATATTTTGGGAACTGTTGTCCTTCACTCTCTTGGGAGAACTTATAGCCCTAACTGGGACCCTACCGCCAATGGTAATTTTTTTTGTAAAATCTTGCTATAACTCGTTTATCAAGATCGACCTTAACACTTCCTTTCATATTAACTGGAATCTCATTTGGAAAATTAAAATCCCCTAGAAGTTAAAAATGTTCCCTTGGCTCGTCTTTCATAGAAAAATCCTTACTAACCGCCAGAGATTTAATCGATGCTTAACTAAAATTAACAATTGTGATTTTGTGCATTTGGTGAAAATATTGAACATGTACTTAGGAACTGTCATCTTGCCACTGCTGTTTGGAAAGCAATTTATACCCCATCTGTGTGGGATACTCATAAAAATTTTAATTTTTTTGAATGGCTTAAAGATAATATATAGGACAACCCAACGACCAATGGAGAACTCTTATTTATTTTTACTTTATGGCATATTTGGTCTGTGAGTAATAAACGCATTTTTAAAAAGAAAAATATCACCCCGGACATGGTTTACACTAAATCACTTTCCTTGGCCATGGAATTAATGCGTATTACAACCATATCCAGGGTAATATTACAAGCACACTCTCGACTGATGATTCCTCTACAGGTTACGAGATATTCACGGATGGTAGCTATGATCCTTTTAGCAAATTGGAAGGTTTTTATAGCATACTTAGCAGTAATGAGCAACGATGGATTCTAAGCTTCAATGGTAAGATCAGAGGGGATAGCAGCCCATTAAAAGTTGAGTTCATTGGAATTCTTTATTGACTAAACTTAGAATCCAGGGATGGAACGGATGCACGGATGCACAGTTCATAGTGACTGCCTCAATGCAGTGCAGATTCTCAAAGGACACGGACACCGGAATCACCCCTTGGCCAACATTATTGACGAATGCATAGATATCATGAGAGAGATGTAACACCCTGCGCTCTCGAAAAGACATGCGGCGTGCTACTATGATAAAACTAAACTAAAACCATCAACAGAAGAATAGAGCATCTAAATATCCACAATTTAAATACAACAAATCCACAATTTCAATTTCCACAATAAAGATTTATAATAATGTTTCTCTCAAATAAAAAATTCTACAACTAAATCTACACCACTAAATTATACATAAAAATAAATTTTCCAATCCAATGATCTAAAACAATACTCCAAATTAGTCCATAATGTCCCAATCCACGCTAACATGCCAACTAAAAGAAGATACGGGGAAGTACATAATATGACATGAATAGATGTTAAAAAAAATAGCACGATGAATAAATTGCAACGATACAAATCCGCGTATACAAATCAAATGCAATACTCAAGCATTATATCAATATTAATTTCTTAACAACGCATCAATGAGTCACCAGGCCTCACCTCACTGCGCCTATGCATTCTTAAGCATATCCGGATTTCTGACTATTGGTGGGTGCCCATTCTCCGTGCCATATTAAAATCTCATGACATGATGCTCAAATCACAAAAACATATATCTAAATGAATTAAAATTTAGATTTCAACAATTTTCTTAGTTTTTAAATGAATCACAATTCAATATGAGTGGAATCGACACAGAAATCAAAACAGAATACTCTCGAGAGAATTTAGGAGCATATTGTGTCACTTCCATACCTCAAAATTATCACATGAATCGACACATAATTGCAGCCTCAAAATCTGATCGCACCATCACATCCCTCTAGTGAAAATAATTAAATCTCGTTCTTGCCCAAACTCGAGAAAACACCAAATAAGCCTTTTAATCTAAGGTAGAAATCTTGAATAAGTTTGGGGCTATGGTTTGTAGATGAAAGGGAGTAATTTTGGATAGGTCTTATAGTTGAAAAGTTTAAGAAAAAGTCATTTGAAAATCCAAGCCACGAATTAGTTGTGATATATAAATGATGAAGAGTTTGATTAAGAAAAGAGTTCTAATCAGATACAAACACTCGAAAAATCATTACAGACGATCGGACCATCAAAATGGCTTGAAATTTTAGTATGTTGTAGCGAACGGCGAGACTGCGGTGCTGTGAAAAATTCATCTCGATCAGGCGATCGAATTTCTAAAAATATTATTTTTATCCTCCTTATCTCGGATCCTCCCCCGATTTTTATACAAAAAGTTATAATTTCAAAGTTTTAATCCCGATTTAAATTTCGCTTAAAACCTTATTTTTATAAATAAAAACCAACATATTTAATTATTAAAAATAGTTAAATCCAAAATTTTATTTTTCTCGAATTTTTCAAAATTGGTTTTAAAATACATATTTAAAAAAATCGGGGTTGTTACATACTTCCTCACTAACAAGGACTTTCGCCCTCGAAATTCGACGAAACCTAACGCTAAAAAAAAATTCTACTCGATTCTATTTCCCTAAAATTACAATACTAAAGTCTTTCAATCAATTCTAAACATCCTCCCACGATACCTAACACGTCTAAAAAAAATTTCTATATCCAAAGAAAATACGTCTACCACGTAAGCTAGACCCAAAACCCAAGACCCGAGGGTTGTCGTATACCTAAGCTCTGATACCATCTATAACACTCCGCACCCCCCAAAAAGACATGCAGTGTGCTATTATGATAAAACTAAACTAAAACCATCAACAAAAGTATAAAGGATCTAAATGTCCACAATTTAAAGACAACAAATCCACAATTTCTATTTCCACAATAATGATTTACAATAATGTTTCTCTGTAATACAAAATTCTCCAACTAAAATTACACCACTAAATCATACATAAAAATAAAATTTTCTAATCCAATGCTGTAAAGAAATTGACGCGACTAAGAATGTGTCTCAGAAGTGCGTACTCTCTAGGCTCAAGTGCAAGCCTGTCGCTCAATTAATAATTCGATAAGTCGGATATCGATCCTCATGGAAATAGGACAATAGAGTTGTAACGACGTTGGACACACGAAGGAATCCTAACTTTGACTCTAAAGAAAAAGGAAAAGATGATCTGTTTTGAGAATTGACTACAACTAAATGCAATTTAGAAAATACTTATTTAATGCACCAAAGTATGAATGGAATGCAACTATTCTAAATTACCTAAATTACTGATAGTGAATGACTTAAAACTTGAATTATATGATGAAGGAAACATGACGGGAATACAATCCCTCAACCCTAGTGCATTGCAGGTATAAAACTAATCGTAAATTTAATTGATTAATTAGATCAAGAATTTAGTACTCCCAAGCATTACATATATGAGGTTCAAACCTACACCATACTTAATCAGAGGATGAGTAAATCAGTACAAGCGATAGCGACACTCGCATTGCATTCTAAAGCATATCAGTTACCCGAAAGCAAACGAGATCCAAAGATCTACAATGATTGTGTTGCTATGCAAGACGGTCGTAATAAATCATTAAATTCAGATGATTAATTTTATACACATACCACTAACACATCAGGTGGAGTTAATGCATCCCGACCCTTTTAAAACTAGTAGGATATGTTAAACGGAACGATGCATGAAATAATTATGTTGCATGTGAAAGAAATCATGATGAAACTAGATTGAAACATGCGAATAAGTATTTTGATCACATAAATTGGTTTAATCAAATAAGGGAAATAATCATGCAAGAACAATAATAATAGGAATGAAACTTGGACTAAAACCATGAAAACAAACCCGGAATGTATCAATCTTGAAGAAAATAATCCAAACTATGTTCCTACGTGATCTTCTACTTTTTCTATATCTAAAACCTATGAAAACTATCAAGAACCCCTTTTTCTAAGTCATTAGCCTCGTCAAAATACGTTTTTGAATGAGTTGTAACTTCCTAGAAATCTTTGGACCAATCAAAATAAAGGTGGATTTTCGCACATCAGGACCCCCGAACCGGTTCGCAGGTACCCCGAACCGGTTTGAACCCAAACCGGTTCGACCTGGGTTTGGGAACTTTCGCTGGTTTTGGGTGTCTTTTTCCTCTTTTCAACACTTAGAATTTTTTTCATGTTTTCTTCTTTTCTTCTTGGATTTTTCCTCAACTTCAATCGATCATAACTCTTCAACCGTAACTCGGATTTGGATGTCGTTTCTTCCATGAATCTCATTGTTATGAGATTTTCAACTTTCCAATTGAACCCTCCTCCGGGATCCAACTATAGAATTACCAAAATACCCTTCAACTTGCCTTCCTAGCCTTTCTTTCATGGTTTCGATTTCTCTTTTGCTCCGCTTGCATAATTAACCTGTAAAACACATAAGAGAAAAACGAAACATGAAATACTTGCCAAAGAAAGGTTAGTAGCATAAATGTGAGTTAAATCCATATCGATTTCAGCCCTCGGGTTCACAAATGTATCGAAATTAGGGGAAGAAATATACAATATTTATTCCCAATCAGCAATACTCCAAAATAATTGGGGGAGAAATGGTATCTAATCCTATTGTAATCGTATCTTAGTTTGGGGGGGATTTAACATAGGGGGAGAGCGCTATCTTCTTAGGTTGATCATAGTTGATAAATGGGAGAATTAATTTAGGGGGAGTAATTATTTAATTGCATTTAATATTTTGATATCCCCTATGCGTTTAATGTGTTTGCTTAAGTGTGCAGGAATTATTATATTCTAAATGGCAACTTTCACCGGTAAAGATTTTGATCCATTGGGTTGTTTGAGTCAAGCATTGCATTTTTATTTTGGGTGGGACATTTTTGTTATGTCTAGTAGAGCTTGACGACCCTTTAGGATTTTTGTTGTTTTTTGTCCCGGAATAGCCAAAGGGGGAGATTTGTAAGGACACAAATTTCCAATTGATTCCTTAATAGTTTTGGCTCAATTCCGGACAAAAACGTTTGAGTTATAGGATAAAGTAATTGACCATCCTTCAAGCCTATGACGTGTTTGTTGAAGACGTAGCGGCCAAGCCTAAAGCTTCATTAAAATGCCGAGTTTAATGTGCCTCCTTTCTACGTCATCAACATGGTTCCATTACTCTTAAGGTATGAATGCATTTTAATATATATATATATATATATATATATATATATATATATATATATATATATATATATATATATATATATATATATATATATATATATATATAGGAGCTTGGAACATTTTTATTGGGTGTACTTTGTTTTGAAAACTGTTGTTTATTTTTAGAAAGATTTTATTAAAACTTTAAAATAAAGTATATAAAGTTTTTGGGCTAAAATCAAATTTTTTCAACTTTCTGGAAGTTCGTTCGAATTGTCGTTCGAACGAGTTTGTCGTTTGAACAACAATGTCATTCGAACGAGTTTTCCAACGAGTTCCCCAAAAGGCCACTAAAATATCGTTCGAAGTATCGTTCGAATGAGAATGATGGTTCGAACGAGATTTCCAAAGAGATTTCTAACGAGTTCACACTGGAACTTCGTTAGAAGGCTCGTTCGAACGAAAATCTCGTTCGAATGAGTTTTGGCGGGAGCAGTTAATTGGCAGTTTTGAGCAGTTTTTTCCCTCATTCCCACTACTTTTTTCACTAACTCTTTTCCTGAATATCTAAGTGTGGGAACCAAGTTTTTTAACTTAACTTTTTCACTATCCTCAATCTCTAAGAGAGAGTTTGAGAGATTAATTTCAAATGGAAAAAGTTCATTGTTTAAGTGTTTTGTTTTTTCAAGAAAAATCTTTTAAACACTTGTTTTACACCCAAAGTTTGTTTATCCAAGTTCATATATATATATATATACTTTGCTTGGAGTTTTTGCACTGGTTTATCTCTACATATTGAAGAAGATATTGTTTGGGTTTGCTTCTACATCCCACAAAGAAGAAGAAGTTTGTGTTGATTTACCCACTTGGAGAAAGGCTCCTTGTTCGGGTGGCGGTGACCATAAAAAGTCCGATCGGTGGATTCCGAGATCGCGGTGGAGCTACGTGGTTATTCGCTAGGCGGAGGTGTATACAAGAAGGAGCGTCGGGGTTTGAGAGGGATCGAGTTGAGTGCTGTAAGTCTTCTGTCTTGTCTTTGTAAAACCATACTTAGTGGATTTGAGGCTAGAGTCATCCGAGATTTTTTCCCGTTGTGGATTTTTCCTCATACATCGCGGCGTAGTGATTCATTGTTTATTTTATCTTTCGCAATACTCACTTAGAACGCATGCTTAGGTAAAAAGATAAATTTTGGTTTTAATCAATACTTGTTTAAATTTGGTGCTAAATAAATATTGGGTAATGTTAATTTAATTCAAGTCATTTTAATTAATTTGATAAAATTTGATTTGGCCTAATTTGGAAATATTGAAAATATGACATAGGCAAATTTCTAGGACTTGAAGTGAAATAATTGTGTTTAAATGAAATTACACTTGTGTGTGTGTTTTAATTTATTTTCACTTGGTTTAAATTTTAATTTGATAAGAAATTAAAATTTATTGTTTAACTTGAACCATCTTACGCTTCCACATCTATAAAAGGAAATTATTACTTTTTGAAGTACAAAGAATTTTAAAATCGGGGGCCTATTGTTCTAACAGTCCACAGTGTCCCAATCCACGCTAACCTGTCAACTAAAAGAAGATACGGGAAAGTACACAATATGATAGGAATAGATGCTAAAAAATAATAGCACGATTAATAAATCGCAACAATACGAATCCGCGTATACAAATCAAATGCAATACTCAAGCATTATATCAATATTAATTTCTTAACAACACATCAATGAGTCACCAGGCCTCACCTCATCGCGCCTATGCATTCTTAAGCATATCCGAATTTTGAACTATTGGCAGGTACCCATTCTCTGTGTCATATTAAAATCTCATGACACGATGCTCAAATCACAAAAATATATATCTCAATGAATCAAAATTTAGATTCCAAAATTTTTCTCAGATTTCAAATGAATCACAATTCAATATGAGTGCAATCGACACAGAAATCAAAACAGAATACTCTCGAGATAATTTAGGAGCATATTGTGTAAGTCCCGTGCCTCAAAATTATCACATGTATCGACACATAATTTCAGCCTCAAAATTTGATTGTACCATCACGTTCCTCTTGCGAAAATAATCAAATCTCGTTCTAGTCCAAACTCGAGAAAACACCAAATAAGCCTTCTAATCTAAGGTTGAAATCTTGAATAAGTTTGGGGCTATGGCTTGTAGATGAAAGGGAGTAATTTTGGAGAGGTCTTCTGGTTGAAAAGTTTGAGAAAAAGTGATTTGAAAAGCCAAGCCACAAATTAGTTGTGATATATAAATAATTAAGAGTTTGATTAAGAAAAGAGTTCTAATCATATACAAACACTCGAAAAATCATTACAGGCAATCGGACAGTCAAAATAGCTTAAAATTTTAGTATGTTGTAGCGAACGACGAGACAGCACTACTGTAAAAAATTCAACTCGATTGGACAGTAAGATTTTCAAAAATATTATTTTTATCCTCCTTATCTCGGATCCTCCCCCGATTTTTATACAAAAAGTTATAATTTCCAAATTTCAATCCCGATTTAAATTCCGCTTAAAACCTTATTTTTTATAAATAAAAACCAACATATTTAATTATTAAAAATAGTTAAATCCAAAATTTTATTTTTCTCGAATTTTTCAAAATTAGTTTTAAAATACATATTTAAAAAAAGCGGGTTGTTACATACTTTCCCACTAACAAGGACTTTTGTCCTCGAAATTCGACGAAACCTAACGCTAAAAAAAATTCTACTCGATTAGTCTTCCAATCAATTCTAAACATCCTCACACGATACCTAACACGTCTTCAAAAAATTTCTATCTCCAAAGAAAATACATCTACCATGCAAGCTAAACCCAAAATCCAAGACCCGAGGGTTGTCGTATACCTAAGCTCTGATACCATCTGTAACACCCCACGCCCCCGAAAAGACACGCGGCGTTCTACTACGATAAAAATAAACTAAAACCATTAACAAAAGTATAGAGCATCTATTGTCCACAATTTAAATACAACAAATCCACAATTTCTATTTTCACAATAATGATTTACAATAATGTTTCTCTCAAATAAAAAATTCTCCAACTAAAAATACACCACTAAATTATACATAAAAATAAATTTTCCAATCCAATGTTGTAAAGCAATACTCCAAAATAGGTCACAGCGTCCCAATTCACGCTAACTTGCCAACTAAAAGAAGATACGGGAAAGTACACAATATGACAGAAATAAATGCTAAAAAATAATAGCACAATGAATAAATCGCAACAATTCGAATCCGCATATATAAATCAAATGCAATACTCAAGCATTATATCAATATTAATTTCTCAACAACACATCAATGAGTCACCACCACAATAATGATTTATAATAATATTTTTCTCAAATACAAAATTCTCCAACTAAAATTACACCACTAAATTATACATAAAAATAAATTTTCCAATCCAATGCTGTAAAGAAATACTCCAAAATAGTCCATAACGTCCCAATTCACGCTATAAGGGGAAGTACACAATATGACAGGAATAGATGCTAAAAAAATAATAGCACGATGAATAAATCGCAACAATACGAATCCGCATATACAAATCAAATGCAATACTCAAGAATTATATTAATATTAATTTCTCAACAACACATCAATGAGTCACCAGGCCTCACCTCACCACGCCTATGCCTTCTTAAGCATATCCTGATTTTGAACTATTGGCGGGTGCCTATTCTTCGTGCCATATTAAAAACTCATGACACGATACTCAAATCATAAAAATATATATCTCAATGAATCAAAGCTTAGATTCCAATAATTTTCTCAGATTTCAAATGAATCACAATTCAATATGAGTGTAATCGCATAGAAATCAAAACAGAATACTCTCGAGAGAATTTAGGAGCATATTGTATAAGTCTCATACCTCAAAATTATCACAAGAATCGACACATAATTTCATCCTCAAAATCTGATCGCACCTTCACGTTCCTCTCGTGAAAATAATCAAATCTCGTTCTAGTCCAAACTCGAGAAAACACCAAGTAAGCCTTTTAATCTAAGGTTGAAATCTTAAATAAGTTTGGGGGTATGGTTTGTAGATGAAATGGAGTAATTTTGGAGAGGTCTTCTGGTTGAAAAGTTTGAGAAAAAGTGGTTTGAAAAGCCAAGTCACGAATTAGTTGTGATATATAAATGATTAAGAGTTTGATTAAGAAAAGAGTTGTAATCAGATACAAACACCCGAAAAATCATTACAGACGATCGAACCATCAAAATGTCTTAAAATTTTAGTATATTGTAGCGAACGACGAGAAAATGCTGTTGTAAAAATTCAGCTCGAACGGATGGTCGAATTTTTTAAAATATTATTTTTATCCTCCTTATCTCGGATCCTCCCCCGATTTTTATACAAAAAGTTTTAATTTCCAAATTTCAATACTGATTTAAATTTCACTTAAAACCTTATTTTTATATAAAAAAACCAACATATCTAATTATTAAAAATAATTAAACCCAAAATTTTATTTTTCTCGAATTTTTCAAAATTAGTTTTAAAATACATATTTAAAAAAATCGGGATTGTTACAAGAGATGAAAATTAGAGTCAACCACATCAGGGGCACCAATAATATGTGGGTTGATGGTCTTGCCTACCTTGGGAGACAACATGAGCACGACTACACTGAGTATGATGAGATCCCGGAAGACCTCTTTTTTTCTTTTTGAGCGTGTCGACCCGAAGAAAACTGTTGTTGCCCTCCAAGCTTGCATTAACCTCGTCTACCGCATTGCCACCTTTGGGGGTTATGTAATGGATGACATGGGACAGTGGAAAGGTGGTTTCAACGGTCGACTCAAGGGTATCCCCACTCTTTTATGTGCCCTGTTGGAGGGGCTCTACCACAGTCTGAATATAGTTAAGATACGCGGATGGAAAGATATTATGGTTGAGACTGATTCACATGAGCTGATTGAGATGTTCAATGAGGTTCAATACCATGAGACGACTTCGAAAACATCGGGATTGATTGCTACGAACTTATGAGGGTTGTGGGAGCGGATTTCCCCTATGCCCACTTTGTCAAGATTCGTGGTGCACACTGATTGGCTCGTGAGACCAAATTTCAGGGAGAAGCGCTTGTGAAAATAAAGGAGGTCCCCACCACCATGCAATGGATCCTTGAAAATCCCATGATATAACAGGCACATGCTTTTTTTGAACACTAAATCTTGTCTCATTGCTTTTTTTTTTTTTTGCTTTGCCTTGATGGCTTATGTTTTGGTTTGATGTAAACCCCCCTCTTTAACATCTATTGTTTCATTGTTTACCAAAAAAAAAAATTTGTTTCACTGAGTTCATTATGGGACAAGATCTATTGTCCTAAGATTGGTCCATAGCCCCGAAAACACCATTTCTAATGCATTGCATTCTTGTGTTTCTTTGGCATACTCTTTATGTTCTTATATATATATTGAAATAGTGGGGAATTTTTGTATATTTTGGTATATATAAGTCAACATTTTAAAATATAACCTCCTAAGAGAAACCCTTATTCACAGGGTATAAATGAACTTAACTAGTCAAAATATACACTAGCCAAATTGAGGAAATTGCTGTGGGTAAAAAAAATATAACTAAATATACCCTATTTGTATCAAAACGACATCGTATTGCTGCTGAAATGACACCCTTGGGCGGAACATGATGTTCCGCTTAAGGGTTGTCCATAATTCAATTTTCCTCCCCAAAATTATTATCTTATTATGTTTAACCCCCAAATTGTTATAAAATATCTATGTTCTTTTATGTTCGGTTAATGTTATATTTAGTTATTAGTTATAAAAAATATTTAAACGAATTATTACCTAAATAAAAAAAATTGATTTTTTATGATAGTGAAAATATAGGGGTAGAAAGTGTTTAGGGGTAGAAAGTGTAGTTTTGTAAAAGTTGGGAAATACTAAGCGGAACATGATGTTCCGTTTTGGAGCTTTTTTTTTTTTTTTTCCTTTCTTCCGCGGAACATGATGTTCCGTTTTAGAGTGGGCCCCACTTAAAATCGACTAGTGTAATTCTATATTTGTTAAATTTTACACTATCAAATGCTATATATGCATATATATGGTACACACAGCATACATTAAAACCTTATTTTTACCCTTTTAACATACCCATAAAAATTGCTCTTATTGACCTATAGAAGTCTATAGTTTCTCATCAAGTGTATAGTATAGCCTTACTGAGAAGTCATAACATGGAAACCGACTTTGTTGACTTTCAAGACTCGTTCTTGAATTTTTTTATAAAGCCTTACAGGTGGCTTACGCCTTGGTTATTTCCGTAAACTTTTCATATGGGAGCCTTTGAAATTTGTGATATGGTTTTTTAAATATAAGACAAGATACTCGTTTGAATTGTTGTAACACTCTTGAAGTCATCTTCTATTAATATTTGTATTGGACCATTCAACCTGTTTGCTTTTGAAAAAAACTTCAAGATTGATATCGACTGTTATTCATTAGCTCCCTGTGATGAGTATATATATGGCCACTCGGTTTGGGTCTTAGGGTTTAATAAATATATTAGCATCAATTTTTAAAGAAAAATATCAGTCATTTTCTCTCTTATACTGCAATTTTCCTTGTACTTCATAATTTTGTATTTTTCATTTATAATACAAAATTAAGTTTCTGCCACAGAATATAGAGTTGTCCAATTGAAATTTTTATATGAGAGTGAACCCTTACAAATTCACAGTCATTGTATCATGGAGGGAAGACGTCACAACATGTTTGCACCGAGATATTATCCTCGAGGGGGAATATCTTTTCGTAAGGACAGTGCCTAGCACGACTTGACTGCCATAACATTATATTCACTCAAGCAACATCTATTACCAATTTATCCAATGCTGAGTAGGTAGACTTTCTAGTTTTTAATATCAATCAGTATCCGGTGCTTGTGTTGTGCCTGTCAATAGTAGGATATAGTCTGAACTCATTTAACAAATTACGAAATAAATTCTTCTCTATACCAAATTAATTATATGTCCCAAGTTAATAGTCGTGTTTATTAAAATAGTGTATAAAACAAGACGAGATTATGAAATTATCCCATCGAACAATACCCATGAGTGGAAAATGATTCAAGTGAATGTCTTGTATTCAAAGATCCATCAATTTAGGAGGATAAATTTGGAATTACAAAAATTTCTTTAAAGTATTTGATTTTCAAATGATGACTATTATTTTGGGAGAGATGGAGCATATTATAGGCAATTGGGTTCTACGAGAGACGATGTTGGATTTAGTAAAGGTGTGTTCGATAGAAAATATAGAGAAAAAATCCCAACAAAAAATTTGCCAAACTAAAATTTGCTCATTTATGTATGTATTTGATTGTAGTATTTATAAAGATAAAAAATAACAGGTTAATTTTGGATAAACCATTGAAATTTTGACTGGGAAAAATTATCTTTGAGGGGAGGTAAGAAAACAAAAGTTTTTTTTTTTATTTTAATTTTAACATCACCTGATTTCATTAAAGGAAAAAAAAACTTACAACTGGCACAAAACCAAACAAACTTTCTTCTACCAAAATCGGTGGCTAAAAACCCACAACTAAAGCAAAAAAGACAGTAAAGCTACATGACGCAAACAACAAAGGGAAAAAAACACAAGAGGAAGAAAAAAACCCCGAAGCAGCCTCCAATGGAAACCATCACCCTATACTAGTACACGCAGCGGCTGGAAGCAGATCATGTTCAAGGAGATTCTTCAGAGGAAAAGGAGGATCGCTGAGCCAGCTGTGTAGTAGCAGAAGCTTGGGTTTCATCTTCAGCACCCAATCAGCCACTTGATTGGCTGATCTACGAATGAGACGCAGCCGGATTGATGGGTGAGCTCTGGTAACCTCTCTTGATTTTTTTGCTAATTTGTTAATTTCCCAAATAGAGGTAGAATCCATGATGCACGCCTCCAACTCGCTAGAGTCTGTCTCCCAAATAATGTTATCTAACTAGTTAGAAACAATAAAAGAAGTAGCTAGATCCACAGCTTTAGCCTCCATTTTTAAGGCCGAGGTGGCACAAGCCACTGAGACATCTTGCCCATCCACAACCCTTCCTTCATTGTCTCTACAAATGAAGCCATAAGAACCAATTTTAGCATTAGAGAAAAAAGAACCATCAAAGTTAACCTTGAACCAATTTTCAGGTGGGGGAATCCAGTAAACAGACACCAAATTAGGACGTAGAGGAGTTGTCCTCAAAATGGCCAGAACATCCTTACAACTCTTACTGTAGCTCACAGCCAAAGACCCTTCTTTAGAAATAATATTGGATAAAAAAACTATCAGAAGAATTAAAAGTAACATCATTCCTAGTCTTACATATCATCCAACACAAACATGCAAAAAGAGACCTTGGATCCACATTAAACCCACACCGAATAGGCAGCGATTTCAGAACCTCGAATGTCCAGTCTTCAACTCGATTTGAGAAAGAAAGCAACACGTTGGTTGGAAGTAGGGATTTTTTCCAAAGGAGAGAGGTCCATTTACAAAAAAACAGTAAGTGCTCAATAGTTTCCTTTTCTTTGAAGCAAATGGGACATAAGGGACAAAATTTTAACTTTTTTTCCATAAAGAAAAATTGACAGCTAGACTATTTTGACAACATCTCCAAAGGAAATTACGCACTTTGGGGGGAGCTTTAATTTTCCAAATCATCTTCCATAAACGAGGATCAGGGATAAACGAAGTTTGGGGTTGCTTAAAAGTGAAGTGATTGGTGCTTTTTGAGGCCTGGTAGTCAGAAGAAACCGCAATAAACCCGTCGATAGTGTAAGGCCAAATAGCTATGTCTACATCATTTGCGTCTGAAAGAGGAATCTTAAGAATCTCCATAGCTAAAGTCTCGGAGAAAATAACCCCAATAAGATCCTTGTTCCACCCAAAAGGGGAAACGAGAATTAGGTCACTCACTGTGGTCCAGAGAGAATGGATAAGGGGCTGAGGGGAGCACAATTCCTAATCCATATTGGACCCCAAATGTTAATATCCCTCCCATTACCCACTTGCCAAATCACCTCTTCCATGAGAATTTTCCTGCCATGCATAATGCTGTTCCAAATCCACGAGCCCCTCCTCTTTCTAGGGACCTCCCAAAAAGAACAATTAGGAAAATAGAGTCCTTTGAGGACTTCAGCCCATAAGGAATGAGGGTTGGTAAGTAACCTCCAAGCTTGCTTGGATAGGTGGTCTTGATTTTGTCTTTCGAAATCTTTAAACCCAAAACCCCCTAGGCATTTAGGATTAGATATGATCCCCCAAGCTTTCCAATGGATCCCCTTACTCGACTTATCCTTGTTCCACCAAAAGTTAGCAATTTTGGCCGACAAGTCCTTACAAAAACCCTTAGGAAATTGAAAGATAGACATGGCATAGGCTGGGGTAGCTTGTCAAATATCTTTAATAAGGACTTCTTTACCCGCGTGATTAAGAAATTGTTCCTTCCAACCACCCATTTTGTTGAGAATTCTATCTCTAAGCCACTATAGAGTTTCTTTTTTGGATCTCCCCCAATCCAAGGTGTAGACATCCCATTCTGTTACCCCTTGACTCTTCTTAGGTCCCTAGTACCTCCCTTCATCACTATAAACCCAGGTCACGTCCCGAGTACTGACCTAGAAGCCATCGGGCATCCCCCGGCTCAGTTTGACCCAAAAGTCAAACTCCTCGTCTCGACTGAGACTCAATGAATATTTGAAGGTCACTGAATACCCTTTCCAACGGTCTGCCCCATGCACGATTCCGACTTACCATGCGGACGAACGCGCCATTTGCGTCCGAAACCTGACCTAAAGGCCACCGGCGCTCCCGGGCTCTATTTGACCTATGTCAACTCTTCAGCTCGAGTAAGGCTGAATGAATCTTCTAAGGTCACTGAATACCCTTTCTAACGGTCCATCCCGTGAGCAATTCCGACTTTCCATGCAGACGAACGATTTGTTTAACTCCGGGAAGCCACCGAGCGTTTTCCGGGCCCGGTTGACCAAAGTCAACTATCCAAACCGGGTCAAACTCTTTGGAATGTCTAAATAAATCTCGTAACCATTCCAACGGTATGCCCCGTGTGCGATTCGAACTTACCATACGGACGAATGCGCCGTTTGCGTCCGCGCGATTCCCCGTCCAATGGACTGACAAACGCTTCCGAGCCATATTTGACCCAAAGTCAACTCCCAAACTCGGGAGCGGTCCCAAGGACTTTCGAAGGTATCTGAAATACCTTTCTAATGGTATGCCCCGTGAATGATTCTGACCAACGGTTTTCCCTCGGCGGCCAATTTTTAGAAAAAGCCTGAGGCGCACTGCCAAATGGCAGGTCCCAGATCCTGCCTATCGGCACCCGCCGATAGGTAGTGCCATGATAGGGCCGATCGGCAGTCCCCTGGGGTTATAAAAGGAGGCCTTGGCCTCATTTTCAAGAAAAGCACAGATTTGATAGAAATATCTCTGAACGAATCCCAGAAACCTCTCTCGAAGGCAGCGTGATTTCAACTTCCAAATCCCTCTTTTACCTTCATTTTTCATCATCCTTTTCATCAAACTTGGTGAATTAACCACTCTCTATCATCATCCAAGCTCAAGGGATTCTCTCCAACATTCAAGATCAAGCTCAAGATCTTCAAGAAGGTCCAACTTTCTCAAACTCTCTCTCTCTTAAATTCTCTTGAATTCCCAATAACTTGTTTTCTTATTTAGCACTTTTATAATCTCATCTCACACATCCTAATATAATTTTTATTTAGTATTATTTCACATCTCTTATTTTCACATAAATAAAAACCTCAAAACAAGAAAAAGAGGGTTTGCTCATAAATTCCAAATAGGGATTCTCACACTATTTCCACATTTTTCTCACAACTAAAACACCTTTTTAACACACACACACACACTTACAAATAAGAGATCCCACATTTGGATTTATGGGATAAACCCCACCCCTTTGCTTTGTATGCGAACTACGTGGACGTTGATGCCTTTATTGGCTACGTAGGCGTCTCGGGGTAAAACCCGAGACTCGAGTCCTTTCTCTCACTTTTTCTCTCATTTCCTATTTTCTCTAAATCCATTTTTCTTATATTATATATATCCTTAGTCTTAGTGACACATTACTCCATGTGCGTTATCGTTCCTTTATAGCGATTAATGTAGGGGTAACCGCGTAAATCTTATTTTTCTAATAGTACTTTTATAATCTTCCTATGGATGACTCGCTTTATCTTTTCCATGATACAAGCCGAGGATTCCTACCTCCATTCTATATATATATACACATGCACACATCTCACGGGGGGAAACATAAAGGAAAATAGCAAATATCCATGAGAGACCGAAAGGGGTGAATGGGTGCCTAACACCTTCCCATTTCGTAACTAAGCCTCCGAACCCTTTTCGAATCATTTTGGTTTCGCACGCACCAGTATGTCTTTGGATGCCATCCTTCGGGGTGGCTTCCTCCTTTTCTTTTGTCTGTTTTGAGTAAAATAGACTGGCGACTCTGAATCTCTCTACATTTTTCACACCTCACAAAATCGACGCCGACCGAAGCGCTCTGCCGAGAGGGGACGCGCGGAACCCGAAGGATTCCTCCTCCCTCCGCGGCGGGGATCGGCGGGGATGGCCATAGTGGCGACTCTACTGGGGACTTTTTTTTATTTTGGGGTCTTGACTCTATTTACATGGATGAAATATTTGTTTATGCTCCCCCCCCCTCATATCTGCGTGTTCCCCTTTCTCACATGTATATCCCATGCTTATGCTTATGTTCACACACTTGTAGAAAATCCCCCATATACACCTCACACCACGTACACCTAGGATCACATATATCCCCATGTTGCACGCATCACCTATCCATACTTGGCGTACCTTTTGGGGTACTTGTACTTTGTTCCCGGTTTGGAATAATCAAAGAAAGGCATTTTCATCATAAGCTATTAATAAGAGAATCATGCATGATTCACACGACATCACTAAAGAGCATTGATATTGACCAAATTTTACCCAGTAACTGGAGGGTCACTTCGTGATGGGCGCTGGTCCGGCAGGTCGCAGTTAGCCTAAGCGATATGACTCTCACCTTCCATTGGCCAAGTACCTTCGACGTATATCGAACGGTTCCCCCGCATCGTACCGCTTGACTGAAGTCATGATGGGAGGTATATCGCAGGGAATTCATTCACGTACGCCGAGTATATCGAATTCTCTCTCACACGTACCGTCCTCACGAGGTATATGGTGAGGCAACTCACGTACACTCAGGTATATCAAATGGCTTGTCCACACGAACCGATTGCCCGCAAGAGCAAGACGTATATCATGGAAGTCACACCAAAGGGAGGGAACCCATGCCGATTCACCTAACCAACTGCATACGCTTATATAGGTGTCAAACCTAGGACACACACTTTAGATTGCCAGTTTTGACCTGAAACTCTGCCGAAATTCCGGGTCGATCTTCCGCCCAATTTTTGCGCATTTTTAAAACGGGACTCTGTCCGCGAGCCTGGTTACAAGTCCTAAATCGTAGCTTTGCATATATGAAAACCCCACTTTTCCAGGCTCAGGTCTCGTCCGGCATTGCATTTAAGAGAATTAAATACAAGTGAGAACATAGTAATCATAATAATCATGCTGAGTTCCGTCTCCAAAAACATTTCTCCCTTCCTTATCAAAAATCCAAAAAATATTTCTCCGTTTCTTATCAAAAATCCAAAAACATTTCTCCCTTCCTTATCAAAAATCATTTCTCCCTTTCTTATCAAAAATCCAAAAATATTTCTCCCTTTTTATCAAAAATCCAAAAATAGTTCCTTCCCTTTTCTAAAAAATAAATCTCATTCTACGCCTTCTCAGGTTGACCGCACGCCCTTGGCCTGGCTCCCTATTGGCTTAGATCTTCAGTCAAATCACCCCGGAGTTTCGTCCGTTCCTCTATTACTTCTTTCGAGTCCGAAATCCATCCATCTTCCATGGAGAATGCGGATCAAGCACCAGTTATACAACCAGATCTGTCGACAGTCCTAGCTCAGCTCGTGGCCAAGATTGACAACCTCCAAGCTGAGGTCCAAGAAATGCAACAAAACCAAGGTCCTATTCCTCAAGAGCCTGAGGCCCTGTTCCCTCGTGCTATGGGTCCACCCGAGCCCATCTGGGTCCCAGAAGAATATCAGCATGCTCCGCATGCCCCTCCTGCTAATGGGCCACCGCCTGCCCAGCTTCCAACGCCAAACATTGCCCAGCCTATGGCTAACTTGCCTCTTTTGTTACTGATCCAAAGGAGGAGGAGTTGAATAAAGTCAAAGAGGATCTCAAGATGCTCACCAAGAAGTTTGACCAAGTCAGGATCTCTGGAAATTACATAGACTACACCCATATGTCTCCTTATCCTAAAGCAAGGACACCCGAGAAATTCAAATTGCCAAATATCGAGAAATTTGGAGGGAGTGGTCCGTCGATTGTTCATCTTCGCAGTTATCATCGTTCCATGACTCTACTAGGGGCTTAGGAAGAAGTGATAGCCCAATTGTTTCAGCAAACTTTGAAAGACAGTGCTCTCCTATGGTTTTTATCTCTTGAGGAATCCAGAATCCGTAGCTGGGAGGATGTAGCCCGAGAATTCATGGCGCAGTACAAATACAAAGAAGAGCTTGAGGTCACCCGCCGTGATTTAGAGTTGCTCAAACAGAACTCCGGAGAATCAATCAGTAACTTTATAGCCCGATGGAGGGAAAAAACGACTACCATGACCAATCGACCGTCTAAAGAAGAACAAGTCAGCATTGTGAAGAAGAATTTCTTGCCCCATGTCCGAGCAACCATGGGAGGACAGTACTACCCCCATTTTCAAGCTCTCAAAGAAGCATGAGTAGAAATCGAAGAGGGTCTTGCCAAAATAAAAGTTGAACCAAAGAATGTGTCCGGACAGTTCACCCCCAGAAAATATGACAAGCCTGTCAGTGCCACAGTCTCAACCATCAACAAAATCTCTAAACCAACCACATCATGGGCACCGAAAAGCCACTCTGCTCCCGTCCAAAGGGAATACACTGAGCTTCATGCTCCCCTCTCCAAAGTTTACCAAGCCCTGTTAAGCCGAAACCTTATAAAGCCCCTGGATCCACGTCCATTACCCAATCCACTTCCCAAAAATTTCAAGACCGATGTTCATTGCGCCTTTCACCAAACAGCTGGCCATACCACCGACCAATGATTCCACCTTCGAAACATAATCCAAGATCTCATTGACCGGGGTACCATCGCCCCAACAGCCAATCCTAAACCAAACACTACTCATAACCCACTCCCAAATCACACCAATGCCATCTTCTTGAAAAGAAACCCAGATTTTGATCCATCAACTCAAATCACACCCTTATACCCTTCTAAACCCCTTCAACTTTGCCCATATTTCCTCTTACACCCTGCTAGCCCCGCTGATTAGGCGCTATCACTCCTTACCAGAGCATGCATCACTGTCCGGACCTGTTCTGAAAGTGGAGGTATGGAATTGTCAGAGGTGTTAAACCAACTCCTAGAGTTCGGGCTGAAATTGCCCTCACAGATGATTATCAACTGCCAGAGTTTCAGTACGTTATTTTTAGAAGCACGAAAATGGGCCCGAGAATCAGATAGGTGGATGGTACCAACCGACGAAATCTGCTTAGATGATGTTATCCGGATCATGACGGAAGCATTCAGGCAAACCAACAACATTTGCAGTATCACCGAGTTACTTGACGCTTTGAAGCTGTAAGGGCACCTGGTCCCTTCACCCTTACACATCCCCACAGAATGCGAAGACCTATATGAAGAAGCCGTTGAAGTTATGGAATGCATTGACTTCACAAGGGAAAATAGAATTGTTACCACCGGATGGGGGGAAGAATTCGAAGTTTCAAATGAAGAACAAGCTTCAGGAGGAAATGGCCCAATAGCTGACTTATGTGGGATGATATCATTTGAGGAACTCCTCGGAGAAATAGATAAGGTGGCAGAACAACCTGAGATTGATGAGGAAACTGGATTTAAGTTTTCCCTTCTTCAGTAAATCACATGACCAGATCTGGGAGACATTACCAAATTCCAAACTCGCTACCAACCAATGATAAGGGGAAGGGCGTTGAAGACCTTCCTATGCCAGAAATGACCCTCGAGGAGAGCAAGATCCTCTATCAATTGAAGAAAACTCAAGATAACATCACTCTATGGAGGCTTTTCATGTCTTCCCAGCTATACAGAAATGCTTTGATCAAATTGCTCACTGGACCCATAGTTCCTCCCTCTACCACACCAGAAGAAGCGGTGAAACTGGTCGGATCCTTAAGCTCTACCCGAATCCTGTCCTTTTCTGAAGAAAAAATCCCCAAAATTGGGCCAAATCACAATCATGCACTCAACATCTCCGTCGAAGTTATGGGGAAGGTTGTACCACTCTCTCTCATTGACAACTGATCCGCTTTGAATGTCTGCCCTCTGAGAACCTTCAAATGTTTAGGTCTGAAAGAAAGTGACCTCGCTCCAACATCCGCTGCCGTGCGTGCCTACGATAATACCCGCCGTGAGGTGATGGGATCCATAAAACTTGTAATAGGGGTTGGACCTATAAACCCTGTCGTCGAATTCCAAGTCATCGATATCCCGGCCTGTTTTAACCTGTTGCTCAGACGACCCTAGCTCTACAGTATAAAGGGTGTCTCTTCCTCATTCCATCAGAAACTGAAGTTCGTCGCCGATGGGCGAGTCATCAGGGTGATGACGGTAACACCGAGGGTGCAAGCACCAGCAGTCCAATTCTTGAGATACAGCACGAATCAAATGATACGCTCCTATCAAGTTTCCGAGTCGAACCATCTCTACTCCCGGCAGGGGACGGTTTCAAAGAAAGGGTTTGTCCAGAATATGAACCTCATGGAAATCTTAATGTGATTCAGATGTTCAGAAACATGCACTTCATGCCTAGACTGGGGCTGGGACAAAGGCAGCAAGGGATACTTGAGCCCATCGAACTGAAGAAAGCTTTCCCTCCTTGCGGCTTGGGATATCAACCGTCAGAACCAGAGCTTAGAATGATCCGCCGGACTCGATCAAAGAGAGAGTGAGACTTCGTCCGAACTATCACGGGAGATTCTTTAAATGGACGATTCATCAAGGAAGGCGAGGTGTTCCCCTTTTGCAATTTTCCAGAACCATGGTATGACCATACAGATAAGAAGATGAAGCCTGGAATGGAGATCTTCTTTTAAGATAGCTACCCATGGGCCGAAAGTTACCAATACCAGGTGCCACCGCTTATTAAAGATACTGAAGAAATTGAGGAAAGTGACTCTGAAGATCCCTTCAACCTGCAGACACTGGGGCTGACACTCTGCATGGTTCATTCAGGCACTACATCAAGGGACCCATTCCGTCTGGTTAAAACTGCTGATACACTTCTCCTCAACTGGCATGCTGCGCCAGTTCTACCTCTTGAAATCTCCCTCAACCTCAATGTTTAGCCTATTTTATCTACTGTTGTCCATCCTTGCTCAAATGTAATCAAGACCTCTTTTGATGAGGTTCTTAATGCTGTTTTTCCTATCAATGAAATAAACGAAGATTTTGAGTATCTTGCTGTACCTTACATTAATTGTGTGGATTTTAATCAAACTTTTGATGATGATGATTTTACAAATGAACAATTCTTAACTGATCTAAATAAGGTTAATAATAAACAACATAACCGCGTTCAAGTTAATGAATAAGAGACTGCCGTTATTAATCTCGATTCTAGTAGCCAACTGCGCGAGATTAGGATAGGGGCCACCCTTGACGAGCATGAGCGCGCACAACTCGAAGAATTGCTAAGGGAGTTTGTGGATGTCTTTGTATGGTCCTACGACGATATGCCCGGTATTGATCCCGAAATAGCTCAGCACGAGATCCCCATTCTCCCAGATGCCAAGCCAGTTAAATAAAAGTTGATAAAGCTTCGCACCGAATGGTCGCTTAAGGTCAAAGAAGAGGTGATCAAACAGTTGAACGTAGGTTTCATTCGAGTAATCGAATATCCCACGTGGCTGGCCAACATTGTACCTGTACCAAAATCAAGAGGAAAGGTTCGAATGTGTGTGGATTACCGAGATTTAAACAAAGCTTCTTCGAAGGATGATTATCCGCTACCCCACATCGACATGATCGTGGACAACACAGCCAGTCATGCTCTCAAGTCATTTGTCGAAGGATTTTACAGACACAACCAAATTAAGATGCATCCCGACCACCAAGAGAAAACCGCATTCATCACCCCATGGGGAACTTTTTGCTACACCGTTATGCCATTTGGTCTCAAGAATGCTGGGGCTACCTACCAAAGGGCTGCCACAACAATCCTGCATGATCTGATCCACAAAGAGGTCGATGTTTACGTGGATGATAAGATTATCAAGTCCAAAACTAGAGAAGGTCATGTTCCCGCTCTTCGAAAGTTATTTGAACGATTGCGGTAGTATCAGATGAGACTTAATCCACAGAAGTGCGTCTTCGACGTTACAAAGGGAAAACTCTTAGGATTCATGATCAGTGAGAAGGGGATAGAAGTACATCCCGCCAAGCTGAAGGCCATACTTGAGATTCCACCTCCCCGAACAGAAAAGGAAGTCTGAGGCTTCCTGGGGAAATTACAATATATCAGTCGGTTCATCAGCCATCTAACCTCCATCTGTGAACCAATCTTTAAGCTCCTCTGAAAGGATTCAACTAAGGTTTGGAACGAGGCCTGCCAAGAAGCTTTTGATCAAATCAAACAATACCTAACCCAACCTCCAATTCTCATGCCACCACAGCCTGGTCTCCCTTTGCTCTTATACCTAACCATAACAGACACTACAGTCGGGGCTTTTCTAGCCCAGTACCTCGAGGACTCCCGCAAAGAAAGAGCCATTTATTACGCCAGTCGCAAGTTGGCCAGATACGAGGTGAACTATACTGCTTTGGAAAAAGCATGTGTCGTACTTGTCTGGGTCACCCAAAAGTTGCGACATTACATGCTCGCCTTCCCCATTAAACTAGTATCCCGAATGGATCCCATCAAATACCTGCTCGAAAACCCCGCCTTGTCTAGTGATTAGGCATAAATTCTTCCTAATTTATCCCTTAATTTAGTTACTTTTAGCACCTCGAACAATGTAATTGAGTTGGATTTATCTCATAACCGTGCTACTGACTGATCCTAATGAGTACACCAAGTTTCTGGTATTTTGTAGTGATTTTGCAGGTATTTGATGTCAAGAAACGAAAGAAAGAAATCGGTTGAATCAAGAAAGAAAGAAGGAAAAGTATCAAGGGAAAAAGCGTAATTTATACACGGAATTCGGATGAGGTACCTAAAGAGAAGTTGAAGACATTTCATTCATGAGCACAAAGGAAGAAACGGCACCCCAATCGAAATCCCGAAACAAAAGTTATGAGCAGTCAAAGATGAGCCAGAAAGTCAAATAGCCGGACCGGTCCGCCCCTACCTCGGACCAGTCCGCCTTGCCAAACTCCAGAAGACCCCGGATCACATGCGAACTGAAGGAGGAAAAAATAAAAAGAACCGGTCTGCCCCAAAATAAAAAGAACCGATCCGCCTTGGAGGCAGACCGGTCCGCCTAAGACCCGGACCGGTCCGGTCCTTGAGATTCGAAAATCTTCTCTCTTCCTGAAAAGGCTCCTAGTGCAGTTGACTTTCGATATTATTGTAGGGTATTTAAGACCCGATTTATTGTTGTTATTGGTACGAAGAATTAGTAGGGTTTCCTGCTTCTTTTCCAAAAAAACCCTAGTTTAGCTAAGAATTGCAGTTTTAATTCAAGGTTTGAAGATTTATCCAGTAATTGTTGTGAGTATTAATTTCATTCATTGTTGCACTTATTGATTGAGTAATTTTAGTGAGTAATATTTATTGCTAATTCGTTTCTACATCTAATTATCATTCTTCTTGGATTAATCATGAATTCCTACACTTTAATTAATGTTTTCATTGAATTCAACATGTTAGGCTAAATTTACCAAGGTCGGGGTACATGAACCCAACCTGAGGTGTTAGTGTATGTGTGTAAAATTAATCCGATGAATTTATTGATTGACTATGATCGTGTTGCATAATGACACAATAATTATAGATCTTTATATCACGTTTGCCTCTCGGTACTCGTGATGATTTAGAGTGCAATTCGGATGTCACTATCGCGATACTGATTTACTCATCCTCAGATTAGGTATGATGCGGGCTTGAACCTCGTATACATAATGCTTTGGAGTACTAAATTTTGGGCCAGATCAATCCGATAAATTTATGATTAATATTATCACTACACTACACTAGGGTTGGGGGATTGTATTCCCGTCCTCGTTTTTCCCATCACTTTGTCAAAAGTTTCAAAATCAATTTCTATTCATATTTTAGGTAACTTATTGTAGTTGCATTTTTCATAATTTCATCTTTGCACTTAGCTATAATCATTCCCAAAATCAAATCATTTTCCCTTTGTTTTTAGAGTCAAGGTTAGGATTCCTTCGTCACAACTTCGTTGTCCTTTTTCCCTGAGGATCGATACCCGACTTGTCGGATTATTACTTGAGTGACAGGCTTACACTTGAGCCTAGAGTGAACGCATTTCTGAGACACATTTTCAGTCGCGTCAAGTTTTTGGCGCCGTTGCCGGGGAATTAGGTAGACTTAGGATTAGATTGAGTCAATCCAAAGCTTTGACCAAAAATTTCAAAAATCCAAAAACATAAAAAAAATTCAAAAAAAAAAAGATTCACCATCATCTCTCTTAAGCTTTAATGCAAAATTCTGAAACCACTCCCACATCCCATAATACTCCAATCCACATTCACGAAAATCCAATTGTCGAGTATAATCCTGATAGTCCCCACACTCCAAACACCCCACAGTTCTGGATCCCACCTCCCACACCGTCGCACTCAGTCTCTGATAACACTCCCTTTCCCTTCTTAGGACACACTTCGAGCACACCCAGTGAGAACACTGGGTCAGTAAGTGAGGGAGATATGTCACAACATGGCAGTGCACCCGCCGATGAGGAAGAGCCCCTATACCGTCCGATTAGAGAATTCTTATATCCCGAGCGTACTGTCACTCCAGGATGCATTATACTCCCGTATAATGCCGGGCAATTCTGTTTCAAAAATGGGATGATCCAGATGCTACCGCATTACCACGGTATGGATTCTGAAAATCCATACCTCCATATTAGGGAATTTGAGGACGAGTGTGATACTCTAAATGATCAAACCTGCACACAAGAGGTAATCCGCCTCAAACTCTTCCCTTTCTCGCTCAAAGATAAAGCTAAGGCCTGGCTATGGTCTTTACCTCGAAGCTCGATTCCATCCTGGAATGAGCTACAGTCGAAATTTCTCAAGAAATTCTTCCCACCACATCTAACAATCTCCATAAAGGCTCAAATTCAAGCATTCATACAAGCTGAAAATGAGTCCTTCCATCGATGTTATGAACGTTTCAACGAGTTAGTTGCTTCATGCCCCCATCATGGATTCGATTCAGCGCAAGTCATCTCTTTTATCTATAATGGGTTGAATCTTAACTCTAAACAACTTGTTAAAACAATGGGAAGTGGTCCGTTTATCGATTTAGATGCCCAGGATGCTGAGGTTCACTTGAGGTATGTCGCCGAGACTACCCAATCCTGGGACACTTCTGATCCCAACACTCAAAATCAAAATAGACAAGCGACCACTACCCCGTCAACATCCGGTCTATTCCATGTAGATAAGAATTCTATGACGGATAGCTGATTGGAGACTCTTAAGATAGGATTTCGAGATTTGTGCGAGATATAAGGACATGGACCAGTTGGACCCATTCCAAACCCAGTCGTAAAGGTGTGTGCTATTTGCGAGGTGGGACATTCAACTGAGGAATGCCCGATGATACCCGCCTACAAAGAAATGCTGCAAGAGCAAGTTAGTGGTGTAGGAGGTTTTAAGGGCAATTTCGGTGCCCCGCACGGGAATTCATATAACCCTTCTTGGAAAAATCATCCCGGTTTTAGCTATGGGCAACAACATACCGCAATGAACCCTCCTTCGCATGTTGCCCCTCCTCCACCACAACACTTTCAACAAGCTCCACACATGCAAGGACATGTGCAAGCACCGCCACCTCAAGGAAATTATATTCCTCCACAGCGGAGAACTCTCGAGGATACCATGAATCAATTCATTGCAAGCCGGACCGCCACCAATGCCAAATATGATCGTCTGATCGGCGACATAAATGCAAATCTGTCTAAAATACAATCCTCATTGAGTGTTCAAGAGAAGGGCAAATTTCCTGCCCAAGGCCAACGACCTCCCCAAGGTCAAACTAGCGTTAGCTCCACCTCCACTGAACATCAGGAGCAATGTCAAGCTGTAACCACTCTTCGTAGTGGGAGAGTTGTTGATTTATCACCTCCCCCACCCGACACAACGAAAGCCAAGGATATTTCACCCGGCACGAAAGAGGCCGAAGATGTCCCCTTGAATGAGAGTGACCAAGAAGCTGATAGTGAGCCAGAGGTAGTAGTGAAACCGCCTTTCGCAGAACCGTTTCCTCAAAGGTTGATTCCATCCCACAGTGGAAACCCGCGTGATGACGTGTTAGAAGTGATAAAGCAAGTCAAGCTTAATTTACCTTTCCTTGAGGCCATTAAACAAATTCCAGCGTATGGAAAAGTTATCAAAGACCTGATGACAGTTAAAAGAAAGATGAAAGTGAAGAAGAACGTCTTTCTAGCACAAAATGTGAGCTCCATCCTACTAAATGAACTCCCGCCTAAGTTCAAAGATCCCGGTGCACCCACCATTTCCTGCATCATTAGAGAAAACAAAATAGAAAAATCCTTACTTGACTTGGGAGCAAGCGTAAATATACTCCCTTACTCCATTTATAGGAAACTTGACTTGGGCGACCTCAAGCCCACGAAAGTCACTCTCCAATTAGCGGATCGAACAGTGAAGATCCCACGAGGTATAGTCGAGGACATGATCGTTCAAGTTGACACTTTCTACTTTTCGATGGATTTTGTCATTTGGGACACGGAGCCCTCCTTCCACTCTAGTAATCATGTTCCCATCATCCTTGGGCGCCCTTTCTTAGCTACGGGTAACGCAATCATTAAAACTAGGAATGGACGAATGCAACTCACATTTGGAAACATGACCTTGGATACTAACATCTTCCACATACCCAAAATGCAGGGGAGGAAGATGATCTTCACGCGGTGAGCCTCATAGATGAGATAGTAGAGGAGTAATTTGAGGAGAATTACTGTGGCGATGCTTTAGAATCCTGTTTAGCAGCGAGACACGAGAGTGAGGGGACGTACATCGCCTTCGAGAGGGAGGTTGAAGAATTGAGCGAGCTACTCGATGAGGGTAAGTTGGACGAGGACGTGAGAGAGATTAATTGGGTTTTGAGATTCGAGGAATTACCTCCGAGGGATACGCATATGGTTCCCTCCAGTGAAAAATTTCTAACCCTCGAGTTAAAGAAACTTCCCGCCCATATTAAATATGAATATCTAGGAGAGGATGAGACATTTCCTGTTGTTATCTCCTCTAGCCTAAATGAAGGGCAGGAGGGTCAATTATTAAAAATTCTGAGGAAGCACCAAAGTTCTTTTGGTTGGTGCATAGCTGATTTGAAGGGGATAAGTCCTTTAATTTGCACTCATAAGATCCATCTTGAAGAGGATGTCAAACCTTCTAGAGAAATGCAAAGAAGACTGAATCCCAACATGAAAGAAGTTGTGAGAACCGAAATAATCAAATTGTTAGATGCCGGGATCATCTACCCAATCTTAGATAGCAAGTGGGTAAGCCCTATTCAAGTCGTCCCGAAGAAGTCGGGTATGACTGTGATCGAGAATGCCAAGGGAGAGTTAGTTCCCCAACGTACCACCACCGGGTGGCGCATTTGCATTGATTACCGGAAGCTCAATGCGGGAACCAGGAAAGACCATTTCCCCTTGCCATTTATTGATCAAATGCTTGAAAGAGTAGCGGGCCAACCTTACTATTGCTTCCTTGATGGTTATTTCGGGTATAACCAAATTGAGGTAGATGTACTTGACCAGGAGAAGACGACCTTCACTTGCCCTTTTGGTACGTTTTTCTACAAACATATGCCATTTGGCTTGTGTAATGCACCCGCGACCTTTCAGAGGTGCATGTTGAGCTTATTTAGCGACATGGTCGAGAGAGGACTCGAAGTGTTCATGGAAGATTTCAGCGTTTTTGGCACCTCTTTCGATCATTGTCTAGAAAAACTAGAAAAAGTACTTACCCGATGCGTGGAAAAGAACTTAGTGCTGAATTGGGAGAAGTGCCATTTCATGCTCACCGAGGGAATAGTTCTTGGCCACATTGTATCATCCAACGGAATAGAAGTTGATAGGGCAAAGATAGATGTCATAACTGACCTTCCTCCACCAAAATCACTGCAGGACGTGCCCTCCTTTTTGGGTCATGCGGGGTTTTATCGAAGGTTTATTAAGGACTTTAGCGCCATCGCTAGGCCCTTAAGAAACTTACTCATGAAAGACTCCCCATTTGAGGGGACTAAAGCATGCCAAAGTTCTTTTGACAAATTGAAGAACATGCTTGTGTCCGCCCCCATCATGCAAGTTCCGGATTGCTCCTTACCATTCGAACTTATGTGTGATGCCAGTGATTACGCGATCGGGGCTGTTTTGGGACAACGTCAAGATAAGCAAGATCATGTCATCTACAACACTAGTCGGACTCTTACCGGACCTCAACTCAACTACTCTACCACGGAGAAGGAGTTGCTAGCGGTAGTCTTTGCCCTCGATAAGTTCCGGTCCTATCTCATTGGTTCTCCTATTACTGTTTTCACCGACCACGCGGCTTTGAAGTATCTACTTGCGAAGAAAGACGCTAAGCCGCGACTCATAAGGTGGATCCTACTCCTACAAGAGTTCAATCTCTCCATCAAAGATAAGAAAGGAGTAGAAAACGTCGTTGCCGACCATTTATCTCGGCTTTCGTCCGACGTACCTAGTGATCTCATACCCATAGACGAACATTTTCCAAATGAGAAGCTTTTCACTACCTCTTCATATCCCTGGTTTGCGGACATAGTGAACTATCTTATCATGGGAGCCGTCGCTCCCAACTGGACACCGCAAGATAAGAAGAGGTTTCTTACTTGGTCGCGCATGTTCTTTTACGATGATCCATTCCTTTTTTAATACTGTGCAGACCAAATCATCCGACGATGTGTACCGGATGACGAAATCCCAAAAGTCATCCAGTTTTGTCATTCGGAAGCGTGTGGAGTTCATTTTTCGACGAGAAAGACGGTCGCTAAAATTCTGCAATGCGGCCTCTATTGGCCCACAATCTTCCGGGATGTGAACGATGCTTGCAAATCATGCAATAGGTGTTAACGGATGGGAGCCATCACTCGACGAGACATGATGCCTCTTACCCCTATACTCATCATTGAGATATTCGACTGTTGGGGGATTGAATTCATGGGTCCTTTCCCTCCATCCTTTGGTTTCCTATACATCCTCGTCGCGGTAGAATACGTTTCTAAATGGGTGGAAGCTATAACTACCAAGACTAATGACAACAAAGTGGTGATAAAGTTCCTGCAGGAACACATACTTTCCCGCTTCGGTGCACCGAAGGCAATAATCAGCGATAATGGCACGTACTTTTGCAATAGACCATTCAAGAAGCTTATGAGAAAGTATGGTGTCGTTCACAAGGTTGGAACGACATATCACCCACAAACGAATGGACAGACCGAGCTAGCAAATAGGGAAATCAAGAACATTCTTGAAAAGACCGTCAATCCTACCCGGAAAGATTGGTCCCTTAGATTGAACGATTCGCTATGGGCCTACCGTACCGCATATAAGAATCAACTTGGCATGTCCCCTTTCCTCTTTGTGTATTGTAAACCTTTCCATCTTCCTGTTGAGCTCGAACGCAAGGCGTATTGGGCGATTAAGCAATTGAATTATGCTATGGACAAGGCCGGTGAAGCCCGAAAGCTTCAATTGAATGAGTTAGAAGAACTACGCAACGATGCATATGAGAATGCCAGAATTTCTAAAGAGAGGATGAAACTCGCTCATGATAGCATCATTCGACGAAAAGAGTTTCTCCCCGGGCAAAAAGTTCTCCTCTACAACTCTCGGCTTCACCTCTTTTCGGGAAAGTTGCCGTCACGTTGGTCTGGCCTATTCGTCGTGAAGAAGGTTTTCCCCCACGGAGTTATTGAACTAGACGATTTAAAAGGGGGAAATACATTCAAAGTGAATGGACAACGCCTAAAGCCATATCTAGAGGCGTGTGCAGAAGAAGTCGACACCATCTGGTTGTCGGACCCCATTTACGGGGTTGAGTGAGCTGTTGAAGTGAGGTCGTCGTACCCCTGATGCGTATGGGGTAAGATTCGTGTGTGTGAGAGTTGTGTGTGTTTTGAGAGTCGTTAGGACTAGGTTTCGTTCGGGAGAAGCATTCGTGTGTTTTGGGGAATTCTGAGTCAAAGGGTGTTGACCAGTGAAATCGAGAGGGTCCTAGTTCAATTGGATAGAGAGGATATCGGGAATGTGAAATTTTTTGAAGAAGAGAGATCGAAACCGAAGTAAAAGAAGTCCAGCCCAAAAACCTGGCTGGACCGGTCCGACCCCGGACCGGTTCCTTTTATTTTTAAAGGAACCGGTCCGCCTGTCGAGGGTTTGAAAAGTCAAAAGGCCGGACTGGTCCGCCCCTACCCTGGACCGGTCCGCCTTCTGCAGAACTGCCTCTTCCTCTTCCTCTTCCCTAGATTCACCCCCCTTTCCCCCCAATCCCATTCATTCCCTCCAACCCATTCATTCCTCTTCCCAACCCCAACCTTTCCCTCCCAAATTCATCCCCTTTTCCCTCCAAACCCTTTCCCCTCCCCTTTCCACTATAAATACACCCCCAATCTTCCCTTTCTCCTCACACCTTCAACCACAATCCTCTCTTCTTCCTCTCTAGTTTTTCCAGAACTACTTCCGTCCTTTTTCCATTGCCCCCCGTGCTGCCCCCACCTAATACGACTCCACCGTGATCCACCCCTCCGGTCACGGCGAATACCGCTCCCGGCAAGAGGAGCGATGGTGGTCTCAATACTTCGTTATGGGCCGCAAAATCCATATGGAGCTCGCGGTCCAATGGGAAGCTCTGCCCAACTCCATCACCGCTCTTTTCATGTCCCGGGGTTGGTGCCGTTTACTCAACTAACCTCACGAGGCGGTTTGGGCAACCGAAGTCCGCTCATTCTATGGTACACTCGTCCGGACGAGACAATTCGAGGCCGAAGCTTTCTTAGATGGGGCTCCCGTACCCTTTTCCTTGGCCCGTCTCACGGCCAAGTTGGCCGAGTTTGATGTCCCGAATGTCCAAGAATTCACTTATCCCCAAAATGTCCCCCCGGTCGACAAGTACATTATCATGGACCGCATTGCACCGAACGTGGCTTGGGCGAGACAAACCGTTGCCATTGGACGACTCAATGAGAAGGCGCGCCTTACATTTCAGATTGTGTGCGCCAACCTATTGCAAACGTCCAATGACTCTGCCATGCGGCCCCGGCAAGCTACCTTGACATATCATCTCTTCGACCCCCACACTTCCATCCATTTGGGCCGCACCTTATACGCGGACATCATTAAGGCCTCCTTGGATGAGAAGGGTGTCACCCCACTTCCCTATGCCCGATTGATCACGTCCATACTTAAGGATGCTGGAATAGAGGCACCGAGCGACCTTACGCGTCTCCCCGATCCTTTCGAACAAGGGACCCGCACCAAAAGCGCCAAACAGCTAGCCGTCCTCTGGGCTAGGAGGGCTGATGATGTCGAAGAGGAGGCTTCCTCGAGCGACAACGAGGGAGACATAGGGGAAGCTGGAGAAGACGTTGAGATGGGGGATTTCGGTCCAAACGAAGAGTCAGCCGACGAGGAGGACGACCCAGATTTCGAGTGGGAGGGCACGGACCTAACCGCGCGTATGTCGGCGCTCGAGACCAACTTCAATACCTTCCAGACCAACTACGAGCGTGACATGAACATTGTTCTCCGCTTCCAAGCGGACATCTATCGGCGCTTAGGGGATCCCAATGAGCCACTACCTTCCTACTACCAAAACCCCTATGACCCCAACGCGCCCTGTTCCTCCCATCCCCCACCCCGGTGAAGCTTTATATGGTGTTGGCAGTATTTTTTTCTTTATTTTTCCCTGATTCACAGTTGTATGTTTTCCCCTGCACATGTAACACATTCTTGTTGTAATAAACACTGCATTTTCTCTATTTGTTTGTTTTATTTTTTCGCACTTTTTATTCGCTTTGAGTTAGATTTTAGTCCTTTTTTGCTTGAGGACAATGCAAAAGTCTAAGTTAGGGGGGGTCACAAGTGTGTATTTCTAAAATTTCACAAATTTTCCAAAATGCCCAAAAATTTCCAAAAAAAAATCATAAAATTTTGAAAAACCCAAAAATATTTTTGTTCAAAATAAATAAAAATTGGAATTCAAAATTTTCAAAAAATCATTAAAAGTCGAATTGAAGTCTCAAGTTGTAAAATTCAGCGTACACAAAGCCAAAATTGACCAAATATGGAAACTGAGCGAAAATTGACCACTTAACGAATAAGTGTGGAGATTAACAAACCCGGTGAGATTCGAGCCTATCACTTTTTGCGAGTTTTTAAATCAATCCGAGTTAATTGTTAACTCAAAGTTCTTTTCAGCGCCTAAAAAGTTGTCAAGGATCTCAATCCTTTCATTTTGATCAGTTTTGAAAAATGTGTGTAATATTGCTTTGAAAAACGTGCCAAATTGATCTCTAAACGTAAAATTCATCTCGAAACGCATACGGTAACGCAATTAGCATTTTGGGCAAGTAGGCCCTCGTTTGTCATCCAAAAATATTGGCCAGAAAAAGTAGCGAAAAATTACCCCTTTTGTAACCCAATTTGAGCCAAACAAATTGCCCCTTTCGTTTGATAACCCAAAAAACCCAAACAGTCGGAATTGGGAAAAATGAGAAAATTCAGAAAATAAGTCCGAAAAGTGCATAAAAAGGGGCAAGAAATAAATAAATATGCTCAACAAAAAATAATAAAAAAATAAAATAAAAATTTGATCAATAGCCCGGAAAAAGCACAAATGGACATCATTAATGACTTTTCCAATTCCAACTTTCCCGAAAATTGTCATTTTACCCCATATACCTTACAACCCGAAAAAGTCCTAACCGAGTCTAAATTGCGAAACTAGTTACCGCGTGGAGAGCTAATACACCAAAAGATAATAAAGGAGATTAAGTGCGCGAAATAAAAGCAATGTTCTCGTTTTTAAAATCGTAATCCTTTGATGAGGTCCTTTCACTACAAAATTTCCGTCTTTCTAACCGTATGCGTGATTTTGCTTCCATTACATTTACTCTTTATATCACGCATACCAAGAGAATAGCCATAATTCGAGAGATTCGTATGTGAGAGCATTCCGTGAGAAATTGAAATTAAAACGAATTTTCGGATAAGTAACGTAATGATCAATCGGTGGAAATTAGCGGTTATATTTCTGGCTACGCACACACACACCACGGTTTGAGACTTGTAAATATGACTTGATGATGACTATTTTTTGGAAAAGTTTAAATTACACAATTTTTGCATATTTTGAATTCTCTTTGAGTCGAATTTTGTGAGTATATTCTCTGCAAACCCTCACGAGACAACACTCGTCCTCCTAGGGTAACCTAGGCGTTTAACGGCTTGTTGCATACGCTAAATGCAATCGCTTGCCCGCGAAAAAGGTATTTTATCCCAATAAAATGATTTTTAAAAGATTTGTGCAACGCTAGAATTCTTTTACATTGCTCGGGACGCGCAAAGTTCTAAGTTAGGGGGGTTTGATTAGGCATAAATTCTTCCTAATTTATCCCTTGATTTAGTTACTTTTAGCACCTCGAACAACGTAATTGAGTTGGATTTATCTCATAACTGTGCTACTGACTGATCCTAATGAGTACACCGAGTTTCTGGTATTTTGTAGTGATTTTGCAGGTATTTGATGTCAAGAAACGAAAGAAAGAAATCGGTTGAATCAAGAAAGAAAGAAGGAAAAGTCTCAAGGGAAAAAGCGTGATTTCTACACAGAATTCTGATGAGGTACCTAAAGAGAAGTTGAAGACATTTCATTCACGAGCACAAAGGAAGAAACGACACCCCAATCGGAATCCCGGAACAAAAGTTATGAGCAGTCAAAGATGAGTCAGAAAGTCAAATAGTCGGACCGGTCCGCCTTGCGAAACTCCAGAAGACCCCGGATCGCATGCGAACCGAAGGAGGCCAAAATAAAAAGAATCGGTCTGCCCCAAAATAAAAATAACCGATCCGCCTTGGGGGCAGACCGGTCCGCCTAAGACCCGGACCGGTCCGGTCCTCGAGATCTGGAAATCTTCTCTCTTCCTGAAAAGGCTCCTAGTGCAGTTGACTTCCGATATTATTGTAGGGTCTTTAAGACCCGATTTATTGTTGTTATTGGTACGAAGAATTAGTAGGGTTTCCTGCTTCTTTTCCAAAAAAACCCTAGTTTAGCTAAGAATTGCAGTGTTAATTCAAGGTTTGAAGATTTATCCAGTAATTGTTGTGAGTATCAATTTCATTCATTGTTGCACTTATTGATTGAGTAATTTTAGTGAGTAATTATCATTCTTCTTAGATTAATCATGAATTCCTACACTTTAATTAATGTTTTCATTGAATTCAACATGTTAGGCTAAATTTACCAAGGTCGGGGTACATGAACCCAACCTGAGGTGTTAGTGTATGTGTGTAAAATTAATCCGATGAATTTATTGATTGACTATGATCGTGTTGCATAATGACACAATAATTGTAGATCTTTATATCACGTTTGCCTCTGGGTACTTGTGATGATTTAGAGTGCAATTCGAATGTCATTATCGCGATACTGATTTACTCATCCTCAGATTAGGTATGACACGGGCTTGAACCTCGTATACATAATGCTTGGGAGTACTAAATTCTGGTTCAGATCAATCCGATAAATTTATGATTAATATTACCACTGCACTACACTAGGGTTGGGGGATTGTATTCCCGTCCTCGTTTTTCCCATCACTTTGTCAAAAGTTTCAAAATCAATTTCTATTCATATTTTAGGTAACTTATTGTAGTTGCATTTTTCATAATTTCATCTTTGCACTTAGCTATAATCATTCCCAAAATCAAATCATTTTCCCTTTATTTTTAGAGTCAAGGTTAGGATTCCTTCGTCTTTTCCGTCGTCACAACTTCGTTGTCCTTTTTCCTTGAGGATAGATACCCGACTTGTCGGATTATTACTTGAGCGACAAGCTTACATTTGAGCCTAGAGTGAACGCATTTCTGATACACATTTTCAGTCGCGTCATCTAGTAGAATGGCCCGGTGGTTGATGCTCCTAACTGAGTTTGATATCGTGTACGTCACACAGAAAGCCGTTAAAGGAAGAGCCATCTCTCACTACCTCGCTGACTACCTTATGGAAGAAGCAGATGTCTGGATCTCCGAATTCCCAGATGAAAACATCCTCTGCACCACTCAAGACCGCCTCCGGTGGAAAATGTTCTTCGACGGCACTGCCAACAAAAAGGGATATGGCATTGGGATACTTCTGGCTGCCCCAGATGACTCCCACACTCCCATCGCCATTAAATTGGATTTCTCTTGCACCAACAACATGACAGAATACGAGGCATGCACAGTGGGCGTCCAGGTTGCTCCCTATAAGAGTATTCAATACCTCAATGTATACGGGGATTCTGCCCTTATCATCAGTCATGTGCTCAGAAAGCTGAAGGTCAAGGACGAAAAGCTTCAACCCTTTCATTCCCAATTAGAAGAGTTGGCCTCCCAATTCCGAGATATCACCTTCCATTACCTACCCCGAGAAAAGAACAACCTAGTCGATGCTCTCGCTACTTTGGCTTCCATGGTCGACATGCCCGAGGGAATAACAATGACCCCTTCCTAGTTCAAAAACAAAACAGATTGACCCATTTCTACCATATTGAGCGTGTCTCCACTGAAGATCCCGAACTAGCCGATTGCTAGTACTATGATATTTGGTGCCTCCGCAAACACGGTAGGTATCCCGAGGGTTCCAACAAGAACGACTGAGATACCCTCCGAAGGCTGGCCGCTTAGTACATCATCTGCCATAAAGCACTACTCAAGAGGAATTTCGATGGAACTCATATGCACTGTATTACAGGGGTTGACATTGAAAAGATAATGAAGAAAATCCACAGCGGGGAATGTGAACCTCACATAAATGGTCACTTGCTTGCCAAAAAGATCATCCGATAAGGCTACTACAGGGCCACCATGGCCCAGGATTGCACCGCCTATGTTCGTAGATGCCCTAAATGCCAGCAGTTCTCTAATCTCCAACATCTACCTCCGCGGGAATTATAAAACATGACTTCTCCCTGGCCGTTCTCCACCTGGGGTATCGACATCATAGAGAAGGTTACACCAAAAGCGTTAAACGGGCATGAGTTCATCCTGGTTGCCATCGATTACTTCACCAAATGGGTCGAAGCTGAGTCATACGCAGTATTAAATGCCAAGAAGGTGGCCAAATTCATCAAGAAGAATATCATCTACCGATATGGGGTCCCGCACGAGATAGTGTCGGATAATGGTGTGCACTTTGAGGCAGAAGTCATAGAAATAGTCAGCGAATACGGGATTCAGAGACACAAATCTTCTCCCTACCGACCTCAGACCAATGGTGCAGTTGAGACAGTAAATAAAAACCTCAAAGCCAACATCAGCAAGATGACCGAAAGTTGTAGGGATTGGGCCAACCGGATCCCCTACGCCCTCTAGGGCTATCGAACCTCTACTGGGGCTACCCCTTACTCCCTGGTTTACGACATGGAGGCAGTCCTACCTGTGGAGCTGGAAATACCCTCATTACGTGTCATGCTCGATAGCAAGGTTAGTGAAGAAGACTGGTGCCAAGGCCGTCTTGATGAGCTGACCCTCCTAGATGAACGGAGATTAAAAGCTCTTTACCACATACAAGGATACCATTTCCGAATAACTCGATCATTCAATAAGAGAGTTAAGGACCGCGGTATCCGAGAGGGGGATTAAGCCCTCAATGAGATAATTGAACCCATTTGGGACCCCAGAGGAAAGTTCAAACCCAATTGGAGCGGCCCTTACATTGTGAAGAAAATCTTATCCGGCGGTGCCGCCATGCTCACTGACCTAGATGGGGAAGAGATGGCTCGTCCAGTCAATCTGGACCGTCTCAAGAAGTTATACCCCTAGTCCAAAATCTCGGCGCACTACGACTCTTCTAATCCCCCTTCTATTCTAAAAAAAAAGAAATAAAAAACTCTCTCCATTTCCCTCTACCCAAAACTACGTGGGCCTGATCCTCTGCAAAAACTATTTTCAAACAGATAAGAACTTTTTCAAAAACCCTAGAGGTACATAGGCAGCTCATACTCCTCACATGAGCACGACCCCTTCTTTTTCACAAAATACCATTCTTTTCTTATCCCCGAGAATGACAGTTCATTCTAAACATTTACTTGGACAAAAGGATTATGTATACCTTAGCGATTGGTATAGATAATTCAAAATACAAAATTCATCGAAAGGCACAATTGGATGATCAGAAACTTATTTATTTCATTAACATGAAACTACAGTACGGATTACATAAGAAAAAGGAACGGATAACTCCCTTCCCCCTACTACCATAAAAACCAGACAAAATCCCCCACATCTGTTACATAAATAAACTCCCCAAGAGTCCTACCCATAGCTACCCGAAGAGCCTGCACCCTCATCATCCACGTCCTGAGGACCCTAATTTTCTCCTGCTTGAATGGAGTGCCGCAAACACTCCATGGATCGATGATCCTTAACCATCTTCGAAAAGAACACAACACCCCCTTCCATGGAGTCAAATAAAACAAACCACCTCCGATCGGTCTCTACTGCCAAAATCTTACTGACTACTTTCCTCCACAACCAATTCAAAGAATCTTTGGGGACATGGCAAACCTTCCCAACAGACTGAGAAGGATGGGTCGATGGACGTCAATTTTCCCACAGAGATCCTAGCAACAGACGCAAGCGCTCAGTCAAATCTTCTACCGAAAAGAAATTTGAGGTCCGAGGGGGCACGACCTGCGCCAAGCCAAATTGGCGCAAAAGCCGCCAAGGGAAAAAAAATAGGTTTGCCTGAGACCAACCAGCTGCACATATGAATATTCTCCTAGCTCCAAAACAGGCTACAACTGTCCCCACCAAGGCACTGGCCAATACAGCCCACAAGCCTCATGCTCCACAAGCCAATTCTCCCAATTCTCAACATACAGGCCCATGCGGATGAAGTAGCATGAAAGGAAGTTGGGTACAACCGACAAAGGATATTCTAGAGGAGTCGACAAGCGGAATCTTTCAGACAACCACATAAACATCATCACAGGGCTACCCCTCAAAAAGTCTGAACGACCTTCTCTTCAAGCATCCAGGCCATTCAGAGTCTCTGCCAATATCACCGCCGCAGGATTACGACGGTATGACATCCATGAGATAATGGCTGCAAGTTGTGGGTCCACCTGTAATTCCCCAGTCACCAGCAATAATTTTGAAACCAGGCCCAGAACGACGACTCCAGCATAGCCAACATCACTTACTTCCCGCGAATGTACGGACTGCAACACCGCCGGGAGGGAGATCATTCCTCCGACCACCAATGACCTGGCCGCCAAAGGCGAGATATGAAGAAGCTCGGCCAACAAATCCCTAGGAGAACGGGAAAATTTGGGTAAAGCCGCGACAACACTAGGATTCACGCCCACTATGGCAGAAAACTCCTCGTAGGTAGGACAAACTTCTTCCAATCCAAAGCGAAATACATGGTCTTCGGGGTACCAAAATTGTACTGCCGCCATCAGTATATTCCACTCAAAAGGTCGATTACGCCACAAGGAGACTCGACGCATGTTGAAAGCATCATAGTCGACATTATATGAGAACATGTATTCCAAGGCTTCGAGGTAGTTGACAAACTCAATGCTACCAGGGAGAGCCATCTTTCAAGACTAAAAGATGATGCGTGGGTATGAAGAATGTAAAATGTGTGAGGAAAACACTCCAGCCTTCTCCCTTTTTATACTTAAAAATCCTCACAAGGGACATAGTCCCTGCAGAAATCGAAAGGAACCCTACCCCACAAGGTACTAAAGGTTGAAGAGGGTGCCAATCAAAGCTTTCAAAATTGATGGGACTGGACTGAACTGCCGATAGGCAGGCCAGGGTGCTTGCCGATCGGCAACCCCCCATTTTTGGAAATCTACCTTTTTCCTATTTTGTCAAAATCAGAAAAATAGAAATTGATATTCTCAAGAGAATTTCAAAATCCCTTTTCCTCCTTATATAATTCCCTTTTTTAAATTTCCTCCATTCCATCTTTGTCGAATCAGAAAACTCCATAAAAATAAAATGATATTCTCAAAAGAATTTCAAGAATCCTGTTCCCTCCTTATGGGATTCCCCGTTTTGAATAAAATAACTTTCCTTTGAAAGATTTCTAAAAATATTCCTTTTTTTACGGTCTTAGCAGCAAATTAAAAAGTGCATGCATTCATTTCATCATTAAAATAAAAGATAGTCAAAAAACCGCATTGTATTGCATATATATGTTTTATGTGTTACATCATTTTTGCAGGAAATAAAGAAAAGCCGAACATAATGGGACTCAACCCGAACCCACATTGCACTCCCTCTCTCTCTCTCAAGAATTTCCATCCCGACGATGCGCTCTCTTTCCCCTACGGCGAGACGACACGCCCCCACTACCTGAGCCAGAGTCTCCCTCGGAAGAGGCCGACGGCACCAAGAAAGAAGGAACAGGGACAGCCTATCGAATGTGGGCAGTCGCCGATGATATCCAATCCCTGATATCCCTGAGCCAAGTGGTCGACACTCGGATTTGCTGCAAAGGAAAGGCAGAAAAATAGTATCAAGCAAAAGAAATCAAAAAAGAGAGGAAAAGGACCGAAAGGTTTATCGCAGGACGAAGGACGTACTCTGTCAAACCCAGCTCCTCCGGATCCAACGCAAGAGGACGATGCAGCATTGGCACTGTCCCTCCATCAGCCCGCCGGATGTTGTACGGAGGAGTGTGCAGCCGAACAAAAGGGACCTCCGAGGTTGCCGCAGCCGTAGGTGCCGACGGACCACCACCACTGTGGGAAGACCCCACCGCCCGACTCGAACCAGCAGGAGGGAAAGGCATGGTATCATGTATGCTGGGCGCCATCAACTAGCTCGTCACAAAGTTCATATAATCATACGGTGCGGCCGTATCAGTATACAATGCATAGGACTCGCCAATCATCGCCGCGATCCTTTCATCCTCCAATAATTGTCGCTCCCGCCTCATAGAAGTAGGAGGCTGCGCGGGAGGCACCACCACCTCCTCCTCAGCAATCTGATGGATCACCCTCTCCCAGAGGTACCAGGAATGGCCGAACTCATGCGCCAACAAATGCCTCATCTACGCGTTCACCCCAGTCACCCCCGTATCCTGAATGGCGGTCCCCCAAGGATAAAAGGTCACCTGAAAATCCCCAAGCAGGCATAAGTCAATACAGAATCAGAAGGTGAAAAAACTAAGGCTGAAACATAAGAGTCTTACCCTACCACTGGTCAGGTCATTCAAGATCAGATGCACCGCCTCCAGGGAGAGGGATCCCTTCGACTGCCGGTTGGACTTACGCCATCGATACAAGCGACAGAAGTGATCGACGGTGTCGTCCTTCAGAGCAATCAGTGGGGTGTTGCACCCAATCACCTCATAAAACCACGTCTGAGTTCACGAGCAAAAAGATACGCATAAGGAAAATGTGAATGCATGAAAGGAAAATACGAATGCATGAAATGGAAATGCACAAAGTAAAGAATACCTCAAGGAGATACGTGGCTCCAGTAAAAGTCTGCCGGCAGCACCGGCTGAACGCATCCTGAGAAGAGTAAAGGGTTGCCAACGTCAGAGTCCCCCAATCATAGAAAGGGATGTTCAAAAACATCCTTAAGTATGGAAGAAACCACAAATGGACAAGGTCGCCACTCGCCGCCACCATGAAACCTCCCATCACCAACAAAATGAATAATTGGGCCATCTGCCTCACTTGCAGTCCGTCCTCCACATCAACCACCCTGCTCAGCAAAACATCCTTCATCAAGGGCAACCGGATAGAATCTCTAGAGACTATCCTCCTCACATCACCGAGTGCAGCATACACCGACTCCGACCTCACACGCAAAGAGCGGTCCACCTCTATCTTCTCCCCGTCACAATCCAGCCCGAACAGTTGTTACACATCTATGGGAGTCACCATCATCTCCCCGAAGCTAAAATGAAAAGTGTGGGTAGTGTCCCACCACCTCTCCCCCAAGGCACACAAAACTTCTGTCGAACGAGGCATCTCATCCAGCGCAGCCGCCAACCTCCCAAAACCCGCTGATGATACCATCCAGCACATCACGGGTGGAAGATGCTCCCAAACATCCCTAAGCCCTGTCATCCCGCGGACACGCATGATCTTCAAAGAAATATCCGACTGGAGAAAGGAAAAATTCAGTCAAATGTCAAGAAAAGGAAAAATCACCCAAAAAGGAAAGAATGCCAAAGGTCAGGTTACTTACATAACCACCGGGAATCACTCTGGAAGAGCGATGACGCGACGGCTCCCGCAGCAAGGTTCGCTCATCCACAACTGGCTCGAATGCATCAAAGGCATTCTGATTCCCCAAAGCAAGGGGCACCCTGTCCCTCCAATCCATATTCGCTCAGTCATCAACGGTCAACCACTCCCGGTGGACAGCGGTGCTCACAAAAGGGGCCATTTCTTGAAGATCGGAATGCTAGAACGATCAGCACTGTCTCCTCACCTTCCCGAGGCAGCCCAAAAGTCCGTGTCACTATCGAATGGCATCTCTCAGTCTATGCCGACCGGCACCCCCCTTAAAATTTCGTGCAAAAATTCCCAAATATACCATAAAGCCTCGAAAAATCCCCGAAAAATTTCTAAAAAACCCAGGTTGAATTTAGAACGTTTTTATCAAGGAAATTTCGCACTCCTTCGGGCGACACACCATTTTACCCAAAGGAGCCCTCAAAATCCAAGCGATTGACCTCTCGGGCAAGGCGCCCGGACCACCAAATCACCTCCTCATCAGACTTTACAACCATCGGCTATCCGGTGCGGTACAATATCACATGGTATTTTTCCCAGCAGAAATCAGAAGAACCACTCGCCCCGAGCAATCTCTCCCAAAGGACAATCCAAAATTTTGCCGGCCCATTCATCATTCCCCAGCGGAATCTCAGAACCAATTCTTATTCCCAGCGGAACCCCTCTTCCCCAGCGGAATCCTCAGAACTAAGTGAAAACTCCTCCTGGTAAAGCTACTGAAAATCCCTAAGGATCACCTGATCACTTCCCCAACGGAATTCTCTTACAGCACCCAAAATAGGTTGTTCTCCCATGCGAGGTCTCCTAAAAAACTTCCCCCAGCTAGCAGCTCCCTATCTTAAATCGGAATCACAAAGCTCTTTCTCCAGTAAAATCAAAATAAAATCTTTATCTACTCTTGGGTCAGCATTGGCCCCGGTCTTGGATCGTCACCTTAATTAGGTCAGAATTGACCTCAATCCTCGGTCGTCACCACTATTGGGTCAGAATTGGCCCCGATCTTGGATTAGAATTGGCCCCGATCTTGGATCATCACATTAGTTAGGTTAGAATTGACCTCGGTCCTCTGTCGTCACCACTCTTGAGTCAGAATTGGCCCCGGTCTTGGATCGCACCTTAGTTAGGTCAGAATTAACCTCGATCCTCGGTCGTCACCACTCTTGGGTCAGAATTGGCCCCGGTCTTGGATCGTCACCTTAGTTAGGTCAGAATTGACCTCGGACCTCGGTCTTCACCACTCTTGGGTAAGAATTGGCCCCGATCTTGGATCGTCACCTGAATTAGGTCAGAATTGACCTCGGTCCTCGGTCGTCACCACTCTTAGGTCAGAACTGACCTCGACCCTCTGAATTGGTCATCCTCATCTCCTTAGGTCCTCAGAACTGACCTCGATCCTCTGAATTGATCATCCCAGCATACTTCTTAGGTACTCAGAATCGACCTCGACCCTCTGAATCGGTCATACTCCCTCAAAAGCATCATGCGGGGTCTAATCGGTGGCTATCATTTATTCCAAACTCACCCGTCGAGGGGCTCTGTAGACACCCCATTTTGTTACCCCTTAACTCTCCTTAGGTCCCTAGTACCTCCCTTCATCACTATAAACCCAGGTCACGTCTCGAGTACTGACCTGGAAGCCATTGGGCACCCCCCCGACTCAGTTTGACCCAAAAGTCAAACTCTTCAGCTCGACCGAGGCTGAATGAATCTTCGAAGGTCACTGAATACCCTTTCCAATGGTCTGTCCCGTGTGCAATTTCAACTTTCCATGCGGACGAACGATCCGTTTGACTCCGAGAAGCCACCGAGCGTTTCCCGGGCCCGGTTGACCAAAGTCAACTCTCCAAACCGGGTCAAACTCTTTGGAATGTTGAAATACATCTCCTAACCTTTCCAACAGTATGCCCCATGTGCGATTCAGACTTACCATGCGGAAGAACGCGCCATTTGCGTTCGCGCGATTCCCCGTCCAATGGACCGATAAACGCTTCCGAGCCATATTTGACCCAAGGTTAACTCCCGAACTCGGGAGCGGTCCAAAGGACTTTCGAAGGTATCTGAAATAACTTTCTAACGGTATGCTCCGTGCACGATTCTGACCAATAGTTTGCCCTCAGCGGCCAATTTTCTGAAAAAGCCTCAGGCGCACTACCAAATGGCAGGTCCCAGATCCTGCCTATCGGCACCTGCCGATAGGCAGTGCCATGATAGGGATGATCGCCAGTCCCCTGGGGTTATAAAATGAGGCCTTGGCCTCATTTGCAAGAAAAGCCCAGATCTGGTAGAAATCTCTCTGAACGAATCCCAGAAATCTCTCTCGAAGGCAGCGTGATTTCAACTTCCAAATCCCTCTTTTACCTTCACTTTTCATCATCCTTTTCATCAAACTTGGTGAATTAACCACTCTCCATCATCATCCAAGCTCAAGGGCTTCTCTCCAACATTCAAGATCAAGCCCATGATCTTTAAGAAGGTCCAACTTTCTCAAACTCTCTCTCTTAAATTCTCTTGAATTCCCAATAACTTATTTTCTTATTTATCACTTTTATAATCTCATCTCACACACCCTAATATACTTTTTATTTAGTATTATTATACATCTCTTATTTTCACATAAAGAAAAACCTCAAAACAAGAAAAAGAGGGTTTGCTAATAAATTCCAAGTAGGGATTCTCACACTTCTTCCACATTTTTCTCACAACTAAAACATCTTTTCTACAAACACACACACACTTACAAATAAGAGATCCCACATTTGGATTTATGGGATAAACCCCAACCCTTTGCTTTGTATGACAATTACGTGGATTTTATTGCCTTTATAGGCTACGTAGGCATCTCGGGGTAAAACCCGAGACTCGAGTCCTTTCTCTCACTTTTTCTCTCATTTCCTATTTTCTCAAAATCCATTTTTCTTATATTATATATATCCTTAGTCTTAGTGACACATTACTCCATGTGCGTTATCGTTCCTTTATAGCGATCAACGTAGGGGTAACCGCGTAAATCTTATTTTTATAATATTACTTTTATAATATTCCTATGGATGACTCGCTTTATCTTTTCCATGATACAAGCCGAGGATTCCTACCTCCATTATATATATATACACATGCACACATATCACGGGGGGAAACATAAAGGAAAATAGCAAATATCCATGAGAGACCGAAAGGGCGGAATGGGTGCCTAACACCTTCCCATTTCGTAACTAAGCCTCCGAATCCTTTTCGAATCATTTTGGTTTCGCACGCACCAGTATGTCTTTGGATGCCATCCTTCGGGGTGGATTCCTCTTTTTATTTTGTCTGTTTTGAGTAAAATAGACTGGCGACTCTGAATCTCTCTACATTTTTCACACCTCACAAAATCGACGCCGATCGAAGTGCTCTGCCGAGAAGGGACGCGCGGGACCCGAAGGATTCCTCCTCCCTCTGCGGTGGGGATCGGCGGGGATGGCCACATAAGCGAAGGCTAAGATATTTACCACGTTTCTCAAGGATAGGGACCCAGAGAATGTTGGATAAAGCAAGACAAAGATTAGGTGACATGTTTCTACTACAGACAAGCCCAGACTTTACAAGATTAATTTTTTTGCCACGAAACGTAACAATAGGAATTTAGGCACTCCTTAAGGACTAAACATTACTCCCTATAACCTTTAAAGAAAAAAAGAGAGTCATCCTCAAATAACATATGGGATATAGGAGGGCAAGAATTAGCGAGCCTGATACCTTTCAACAACCCATCATCCATTGTTTTATTGATGATAAGAGACAAACAGTTTGCCACTATGATAAAGAGGAACGGAGAAAGAGGATCCCCTTGCCTAAGGCCCCTGGAACGGGTGTAACACTCACCACTGACCCCATTAGAAATGATTTTAAAAGAAACAATAGTGACACTCTCCATAATTAAGTCATCCCATTTAACACAAAAGCCCAGTTTTAGGAGATAATGTTTAAGGAAACCCCATTCAATCCTGTCATACGCTTTATTCATATCAAGTTTTAGGGCACAATCAAAGGTGTTACCAAGACTTTTTCTTCTAAGATACGTAAATGTTTCCTAGGCAACTATGATGTTATCTTGGATGTGTCTGCTAGAAATAAAAGCGCTTTGGTGGGGAGAAATAAAAGTTTCAAGAATAGGTTTTATCCTGGAAGCCATGATTTTAGAAATAACCTTGAAAGAGAAATTGATTAAACTGATGGGTCTAAATTGGCTAATCACTTCAGGTTTAGGGGATTTTGGGATTAAAATGATATTGGTTTCATTAAGCTGTTTAAGCAGATGGCCATTGTTGAAAAAATTATTAACAGTCTTGAGTAAATCCAATTTAATATCCTCCCAAAATGTTTGATAGAAAAAATCTGGCATCCTATCAGGCCCAGGAGCTTTTGAAGGACCCAAATCAAAAACAGCCTCCCCAAGCTCCTTAATAGAGACAACTTGTAAAAGAGTAGTATTCATATTACCAGAAACAACACACGGGATAAGATCCGTTACCAAATTAATGTCAATAGGCCCGTCATAATTGAAGAGAGTCTTGAAATACTCCATGATATGTCCTTCAAGAGCGTGAGAACCCTTCAGCCAACTTCCCTCCGGGTCTTTGAGTTTAGTGATGAGCTTCTTTTGGTTTTTTTGAATAGTAGTTGCATGAAAGAATTTAGTATTTTTATCCCCATAATGCATCCACTTCACCCTCGATCTAACTGCCCAGAACTTTTCCTCTCGAATCCATAAAGCCTTGATATTGTTAGTTGAGGTTCTCAACAACCCAACAGAATACCCAGTCTTCGAACTAGATTGGATGACCCCCAACTTTTCCTGGAGCTTCACAATTTGGATTTTATCATTTTTGAATTTCTTGCTACTCCATCTAGAAACGGTTGCTTTGGTGTTGAAAGTTTTAGAATCAAGCCTATGCATATCCGAGCCCAAAACTGGATAATTCCACCCTGTTTTAACAACCTCATGGAACTCCTCATCCTCAATCTAGAACACTTCAAATTTAAAGCTCCCTTTTTTCCTCTTAACTGAAGGAGTGCACTCCACCACTAAAGGGCTGTGATCAGACCCAATCACTAGTAAAGAAGAAACCACAGTATGTGGGAAGGTAAGACACCATTCCACATTGCTAAAAGCCCTGTCAAGCTTTTCCCTAACATTTTCCACATCTTTCATCCTATTATTCCAATTTAGTTTACACCCTTTAGCTTCGAGTTCCAAAAAGTGACACCTGCTGATCATTTCATTGAAACAAGCAATTTCCCTCCACGCTTTAGGCAAAATCCCCTCCTTCTCATCTTGGGAACATATATTATTAAAATCTCCCAAGCATAACCACGAAGTGTTAATACTTCCATCCATCATAGTAAGTCGTTCCCATTGAGATTTCCTCGTATCAAAATCTGGGTTCCCATACGTGAAAGTGACTCTCACATTAGAGACCGAGTCATCATTAGCTGAAATAATAATGTCGATAAAGTCCCTAGAGCTTTCCAAAATCGAGATAGTAATATTATTCGTCCAGAAAAGACAGGTACCTCCTGACATACCAATAGGATCTACACACAATGAATCATCAAACTTGAGTAATTATTTCACAAAGTTGATTCTATGACTTTGAGCTTTTGTTTCGAACATGCAAACAACATCTGTTCTCTTCAGACTGCAAGTGTTTTGAAGAGATTGAATTGTCAAGGATTTGCCGATTCCTTAATAATTCCAAGCTAGAATGATCATTGCTTTTGAGGGGTCCACGATGGGAGCCCCTTAAGCATGTTGATAACAGATGACAAACTCATGTTAAATTCAATATCCACCAAATTTTCTTCAAAATATTCCACCATTTCTACTTCAGTAATAGTTCTTTTCCTGGTTTTTGTTTTGATAATTTTTCTCTTTGTATTTTTGACAAGTACCCCAGATAGGATGGTATGAGACACCCCCACCACTTCATCAATTTCAGTAAGCAAAGCTTCATTCGAACTAAGCCACGGGTTTGGTCCTTTTTGTATTTTTCATAGTTCAGAACCCATGAAACAGGATGGGAGTTTTCTTTTTTGAGGGATAAATTGACAAAATCTTGAGACATGTAGTTAAACATACTTGCAACCTCTTTACATTTCTCACCGTTGATATGGCTTGTGCTGAAATTCTAAGCATCAATGATATTATGTAGGTATTTCTCCTCAAAAGTTGGGTGATACCTGGCAAAATCTTACAGCCCTTGCTCATGGCTAGAGTGTGAGAGATCAAGTGGTTGAGTATTGAGGGTTGGAGGGTGTAGGTGATGGGTATCGATAACCTTAGTTATTTCCTCTAAAGTGCCTAAAAGGCTGGGGTAGAAAAGTTTGGTTATCGGGGTAACTATCTTTTTGAACAGAGGTGGTTTGGGAAGGATTTCACTTGGTTGGGTTTGGCCTATAAAATGGGTTTGAAGAGTATGGGAATCTTCTCCTGGGAAATATCTGGGCCAAAGAGTTTTGATAGGTTGGTTATTTGTATTTAAAATGTTTACTTGGTTTATGTTGGAAGAATTAGAGTTGGGAATGTGAATATTCTGGATCTTAGTTTTTTGTGGATGGTTAAAGGTAAAGTGTGGGGGCTTGGTCTTAATGTAAGGAGGGGATATACTAATAGGTTTGGGGGGGGGGGGGGGGAAATGAATGATGGGACTAATGTTGGTTTATTAGGGATTAAAGGTTGAGAGATAATATATTTGGTTTTCATTTGGATGTGATGAAATCTAGGGGATTTACAAAAGGAATGGGTAATTGGCACAGGGCAACATGCAAGTGGAGGGATATTGATGATGTTACTCAGGAGTGGTTGGTTCGTTGGGTTTGGATTATTAGTATTAAATGAGATTAGACATTCCTCATCAACCACCCATGCCTTATCAGGGATATTAAGAATAGATAGGACCAAAGTATCAGAGGGAGTAAAGGAAGTGTAGTTGATAGAGTCTTTAACCCATGACATAGGATCAGAAGTAGAAGTTTTCATGTGGTCAGGGTTACTGATTGGATTGCTAGTGATGGCTTGGGGCGATGTATTTGACAGAATAGGGAATAGGTTTGGTGTGTCACTGGGGTTACCATTAATGCCAATTAAAGCAGGAGTTAAGCACTGTGGAGAAGAACAACATTAAAATTTCTTGCGAAATAGATAAAAGGATTCTTTGAATGAAGATGAGGCAGTCTTCCAGCTTCCAAAAGCTACCTCATGATCGAAGACAGGTATAACAGTATAAGAGCAATCCTCTTGAACATGGTCAATCCTTCCACACTCAAAGCGAAATCTTATAATTTTTTCGTAAGTAAAGTTGATCCATTTGCCGCCTTCCTCACGTTACAGGGTGAAACCTCTGACCAGAGGTTCAATAATAGGCAAGATAACCTTTAGCCGCAAATAAGAGTAAAGGCTTGGTTTAATATGAACAAGAATGCATTTTCCAAAGTTGTTGCCTATTATTCTTCCACTTTCAATATTATACCTGTCTTTGGGGAGTCCATCCACACGTACCCATACATCAAAAGTGGAAAAACCAATCTCATCAGCAGATAACCTTTCATCCCAAGATTTTAAAACCAATAAACCATTTGAGAGGTCTAAGGGGAAAGGTCCAGTATTCTTCCAGCATCAGTCTCATTAGTAAAATCAAAGCTGTAGGTATTGAATTCATTTTTTGCAACTTTAACCCCACCTTTAGCTTTCCATACATTATTACAAGGCCTTCAATTTGGGCAATATTAGAGTTTTTTCAGAGATTACTTTCCCTATAAAGGAAGTGAGGCATACTCCCTCTAAAGAAGTTAATTTTGGAAGTGAAAATGACATAATCCCTTAATGTCAGGTAGGACTATAAAGACTAAAGCAGGCTAGCAATGACCAAACAATAATAAGAGAAGCTGTCAAAAACTGAACGCTACCAACTTAGAAAAACCAAAGGAGCAGAAGAAGGAAACGAAGGACCTGTAAACAGGAGGAGACCGAAGAAGAAAATAGAGAAAAAAGAGAAGATAACAAGGAAAGAAAAAGTAGTCTATAAAAAATAGAGAGAGAAAATCTAATAGATAGAGAGAGAATCTCTAATAGTTTCCAGAAAACAGAAGTTGAAAATGCAATTTTCCATGCTTTAAAAGTTGCACATTTTGAGAGGGCAGAAAATTTTGTAAGACAAGTTTGTGCAATGAAACACATCAAAAATTTAAAAATATGCCATAAAAAATATTCTCAATCAAACATACAATAAGAAAATGAGTTTTGAATAGCCCTCCTACTAGTCCGGAAAAATTGAATGGAAACTAGGCAGAAAATACCCAATATCATACCCTGATTTGTACTATTTGGGCATTTTTATTAAATATGTTATACATTTGTAACTAATTATACAAAACTTCATCAAATTATTGAGGATTATGAATACGTGCATTTGATGATGGATGATAATCACGAGATAGAAGTTTAAATTTGTTAATTTTATTCAAAAGGGGTCATTGTGATATGCTTGAACTATTTGTTAAAATTTTAAAAATTAAAGTGTTATTTCAACGTTAATGAGGGTATCCTCTCTTTTATCTATGGTCAACAAATTAAAATTGAATAATTTGATTATTAAGCAGAACAAATTATATTTAGAAAATTATTATTTTTGGTTGCACTCCAAAATTATACTCTTATGTTTTAAAATAACATTTATGATATTATGTGAAAAGATTTGGTGTACTTTCTTAACACAAGAATATAAATTTAGATTTAAAAAATCCACCCTAGAATGGTTCAAAAAGTTTAAACTATCAATTTAACTAGTCTGTAATTTTAAACAATATAACCATTAAACCATATAAAAATTCAATATTTTGAGTACTTCAAAAGTCTTCGTAGGAATATGTCATGATGTAACAGTTTAGCATTTATGTATTGTTACACACTTTTTAATTGAATGGGTTTTAGTTGTGATTAGTTAGTAGCTAAGCAATTAGTTAGAATTTGTTTAACAATTAGTTAGAAGATGTTGTAACTACTCGATATAGAATTTTGTTACAGGTCAGTGTATATAAATGCAATTGGTCAGCTATGTAACCATCCAAGAAATTAAATGTAACACCATGCCTAATTAAATATCGGGTGATCAATCCTTTATTAAATTCAAACCAACGTGACCGGTTGGTTCATTCTCAGTATCACTGTCGCAAAGTAAAAATTTCCAATTTGAACACACTAAATAATTAAGCTAAGTGTCAAAATAATTTAAAGTCTTAAGTTCATTTTATTAAATTCCAATATGAAAACCTTTATTGATAACCAACATTATAAGAATCACATAAATACTAAGGATGGAAATTAACACACAAGAATTAAACCATCAAGATATTCCAAACCAAGTTTAAGAACCATACATGAAATCATCCTGATAATAGTTAACTCTCTCAAAGAGTACTGAATACTGGAAATATAAACAAACATAAATCTCTGACAAATCCAAACGGAATAGGAAATCGGGCGACACATGCCCTAACTATAAAGAACTAAAGTAAGAACTGAATCAATGAAGAGGTCATCTAAAGAAAAGGCCTGCAACTCCCACATGAGCTACAACACGTCCAATCCAAATAACCTAAGCATGACGCCCCTTTGGCTGGGCACCTGTAATACATACATATATATACAAGAAAGAGAAATGACAGAAAATGGGCCCGGGTGTAAAACAGTTTTAAAAATAGTTTAGCAAGTATTTAAAATGCTTACCGGCTATTATCACAACCATGTTAATATGCGACACTCTCTTGAAAATCCTCACCTCTCATTTAGTGTGCACTCCTACCGTTCTACCGATCTCATAAGTCTACATAACTTATTTTTCCATAAATTTTATCTCAAAACATACTAAGACCATGATATTTAGTTTTAGAACATTAATCTCTTCCATTTTCTTACATTACTTAGGACCACTCAGTATCGTTACAAAATTCACGAACACTTGTTATTAAGTTGGAGCATTTATTCATTACTTAACAACTTATACACATAGTAGAAAGTTTCCATATATAAGTATATGTTTATATCAATCACTCATATATATATATATATATATATATATACTATCTGCACTCCACATAAATCTATGGTGCTGGCATACTCTGCTATCAAGTCCCCGTATCACTCGTACTAAGTTAAATACTAGTTCAGAATCACTCTAGAACTGTATTAAGACAATACACATACAAATAGAGGCAAAGAATAGTTCCAGGTCCTAAGAGGTCAGAACATACCATCACGTCTCTTAGAACATCTGAGTATCATTTTTAGATAGCCTGTATCGAGGATACTATCTTCTAGGGTACGAGTTAATATCCCCCACAAAGTTCCAATCGAGATAAGACTGTCATGACGTGGAAACTTCCGTGAGAGCAAGTAGCCCGGGTGTAATTTTTACACAGATACATAATATATGCACAGTCACACAGACATATATATAAATATTCACATTTTCCAAATTAGGTTCGCCCATGACCCATAATTATTGTCATTCGTGCTTAGCATAAATTTTACTTAATTATCACGCTAAACGAATTCGTCTATTTTATCCTCATTTATAATTTATTTCATACTTACGTCTCATCGCTCGAAGTATTGTTTCAGTAGGTACACCCTCACTTACCTTCTAGTCTAAATCTTTTATGAGTCTCAATCTTTTAGTAAACATACGCACAATTTTCAATAACTTCCCGTTAACCCACAATTTCATCCCATATTAATTTCACTCAACAGAGTCTACTTAGACCCTAATGGTCCTCTTCATAACCCATTATACTATTTAAAAGATACTCAAGGGTTCCCATGTATTTTATCTGAATTAAACAAAAAGGGTAAAAACATGCAGTTTTCCAAGAGGGATCGATCGATCGTGGAATAGGGTCGATCGATCGATGCTCTTGGTCGATCGATCGGTCAAGAAGTTCTTACCTAGTTTTCTACAAATTTCAACCTACGGGTTCAATCATTCTAACCCCTCCAAACCTCTATAATTTCATCCCAAACTTCCATCAAGGTTATCTAAGTGTATAAGCAATATATATAAACAAGTTCTAACGTAAAAACATCAATAAATCCTCAACGAATCAATCAAAAAGGGGTTTAATCTTATATTATTTATAAAACCAAATTTTTCATGAATAATCACAAACCTCTATTTTAATCTAGATTTTCTTCCCAAATATCATAATAAATTCTTGGGTAATCCTCTACATATGATCACGATTTCAGACTATATGGATTCTCCCTACAACACATATAAATTCTCTTCCAAAACATATAATTCTTCAATTAAAACATATGATTTTCATTCCTAAACTAACATGGAACGTATATTAACATGTAAATCAGCAAGATAGATACTTGCCTGGGATTCAAGGGTCTGATTTGTTGATAAAAGATATATGGTTGCGTTCCTCGTCGCGCGATCTACGTTTTGGTGGTGGCGGTGCAATCAGGTGAGTTCTAGGCCTTAGATTGCTTGGAAACGCTTCACCTTCTTCTATAATCTCTTCACCTTCTTCTCTAATGGATGGGATTAGGTTTTGTGTTTGTTAACCCTAAGAGATAATTCCAAATGGATAATATATACTAAGAAAATTCATGGGTTTAATTACTCAAAAATATAAAATGTCTATAATACCCTCCCGAGATGTCAATTAGGCCTAAAAATGCCCCGAGATCCAAACTAAACCCCCGGGTACACTTTTCTAACTATCTCGATCCTTCCGGACACTTTGATGCGCTCAAAATGACCATACGGGCGGCTTATAATATATTCACTTTTATAATAATAATAATTTAGTCATGACACGACACAGGCGCGTCCCGACTTAAATTTCCATTATTTCCATATTATTCACCCGTGACAATATTAATAAAATCAATCTCGTATATTACTTTGCTCATCCTGTAATATTCAACAAATATCCAGTAATTACTAACTCACATCACGCTAGTAAATATTAAAAATAATTTCTGAATTAATATTAAATTCATATCTCAAATTAAATTTAATAAATCCTCAATTTAAAAATCCATAAAAATACGGGGTATTACATACTTCCCCCTAATAACGTAATTTCATCCCAAAATTCAGAAAAAATTTAGCGTAACTGGTAAGGAAAACTCCGGGTATCAATCTCACATCTCATGTAATCTTCGTCGTACCACCCATGTAGTACATTACCGAATACCCCCACTAATGTTATACTCCAAGCATTACCATTTAGTTTAAACTATCTCGAGTTAAACTTTACCCAATCCTTCTTATACCATCCTCATGGAAAAATTTGGGGAGTAACGATCCTAAGTCATCAAACAACTAAATCTGGAAGTCACAACTTCTACTTTCATTAACGTCAAGAATGTCACAAATATGGAAAATACTACAATCAAACCATTCAGGGTTCCCATACACCCAATGTGTGTACATTCCATCATAAGGTCTAAATGAATGTGATTCCTCTGTAAGGTTACCTTTAATTAACTGACTACCTAGTTTATAATTCGTATTTCTATGATTTCCACATTCTCATTTGGCGATTCCATCTGCCTCAAATCATGCTACAACTCACAACTCTATGATTAATATATATATATATATATATATATATATATATATATATATATAATGGAAAAGGTTATATACTCTTATTCTAAAGACCTGACTTAATTCGACTCCCAACGTTCTTTAGTTTCATGCGTGGGGTGTCTCGTAAAGCAAAATCCAAACAAGGAACCCCTACGATACACTACTACCTAGCAATGTCGGTTATCAAAATTTGTTGGGTTCACCGGCCATAACCTGTACCCCTTTATTCTGTCTTTTGATAGAAAATCTACATCTCTTGTCGCAATTGAACTGAAACAAAGAACTTTTTACTGATTGCACTATTGCTCAGTATTGGTGGTAATCACCTTCCATAAACCTCGTACGTATACAATCGGGACTCTCAAAATCCCATTCCCAAATATATGAATATAAGTCTTAACTTTCACATTCCCAAAGGATAAATATAACAATGCGCTCCTCTTAACACTATAACCTGAGCGTTACATATAATAATGCGTGAAATCTTTCTACCCAACGGTAAACCCAATACACATTGAATCATAATAACAAATTCCCTAAACACCCTGGGATTAATCATTTTCGTACCACTATACCCTTTGAAGTCGCTATAATATATATAAAATGAGTGCGAGACTGACCCTCTCACAGGTGAGGTATTGTCCAAACAAAACATGCTGGACTTGGGCAGTAACCCCGATAGCCTTGCAATCACTGCCCACTATCATTTTTAACCATTTATAAAACCATAATTAGTATAATATACTTGCATATCACATCACTAAAACGAGTAATCTCAATAAATTATATAAATCACTAACAATGCACCCATTTGTCCTCCATATGCCCAAGCTTTCGAATGTACTACCTTCGTTAGGTATATCACATAATTCTCTCATTTCTAGAACTTATACAGATGACTCTCCTCAATTTTCCATTTGACCCTCTCCCAAGCGTACCACGTTGGGTGACTCTGATTCGGCTTCCCTTTTTATTATAGCAGCCTTTGGAAATCGTAGGCTGCGTCCTAGCTATCTTTACATGCCTAGCCTCTCATGACCTAATAGGGGTGACTTCGACTACGGTCATCATCCTCGAATATAATTCACAACCTCACTAAGCCCTGCCTCCCACTACTCGCCCAATAGCCCTCATCTTCCATACTTCATTATTCGAACAGGCCGGAACATAAATAAGATTCACTGATATATACGTGATAGCAGGAGAATGAAATCTCACCAAGGAAATCAACAATCCAAAACATAGGGCTCTATATCAAAGAAAGCTACGCTGGAAGCATAATAAGCCGCACGGATCCTAAAGGACACTAAAACTTGATGCTCTGATTTCACCTGTAACACCCCGCCTAATTAAATATCGGGTGATCAGTCATTTATTAAATTAAAATCAAGGTGACCGATTGGTTCATTCTCAGCATCACAGTCGCAAAATAAAAATTTCCAATTTGAACACCCTAAATAATTAAGCTAAGTGTCAAAATAATTTAAAGACTTAATTTCATTTTATTAAATTCCAATATGAAAACCTTTATTGATAACCAACAGTTAAAGAATCACATAAATACTAAGGATGGCAATTAACACATAAGAATTAAACCATCTAGATATTCCAAACCAAGTTTAAGAACCATACATGAAATCATCCTGGCAATAGGTAAATCTCTCAAAGAGTACTGAATACTGGAAATATAAACAAACATAATTCTCTGACAAATCCAAACGGAATAGGAAATCGGGTGACACATGCCGTAACTATAAAGAACTAAAGTAAGAACTGATTGAATGAAGAGGTCGTCGAAAGAAAAGGCCTGCAACTCCCACATAAGCTACAACACATCCAATCCAAATAACCTAAGCATGATGCCCCTGTGGCTGGGCACCTGTAATACATACATATATATACAAGAAAGATAAATGATAAAAAACGGGCCAGAGCCCGAGTGTAAAACAGTTTTAAAAATAGTTTAGCAAGTATTTAAAATGCATACCGGCTATTATCACAACCATGTTAGTATGCAACACTCTCTTGAGAATCCTCATCTCTCATCTTGTGTGCACTCCTACCGTTCTACCGATCTTATAAGTCTATCGAACTTATTTTTCCATAAAGTTTATTTCGAGACATACTAAGACCATGATATTTAGTTTTAGAACATTAATCTCTTTCATTTTCTTACATTACTTAGAACCACTCAGTATCATTACAAAATTCACGAACACTTGTTATAAAGTTGGAGAATTTATTCATTACCTAACTACTTATAAACATAGTAGAAAGTTTCCATATATAAGTATATGTATATATCAATCACTCATATATATATATATATATATATATATATATATATACTATCTTCACCCCACATAAATCTGTGGTGCTGGCATACTCTGCTATCAAGTTCCCGTATCACTCGTACTAAGGGAAATACTAGTTCGAAATAACTCTCGAACTATATTAACGCAATACTCATACAATTGGAAGCGAAGCATAGTTACAGGTCCTAAGAGGTCAGCACATACCCTCATGTCTCTTAGAACATCTGACTATCATTTTTAGATAGCCTATATCGAGGATACAATCTTCTAGGGTACGAGTCAATATCCCCCATAAAGGTCCAATCGAGATAAGACTGTCCCGCTGCAGAAACCTCCGTGATAGCAAGTAGCCCAGGTATGATTTTTACACAGATATTTAATATATGCACAGTCACACAGACATATATATAAATATTCACATTTTCCAAATTAGGTTCGCCCACGACCCATAATTATTGTCCTCCATACTTAGCACAAATTTTACTTAATTATCTCGCATAACAGATTCGTCTCTTTTATTCTCATTTATAATTTATTTCATACTTACTTCTCATCTCTCGAAGTATTCTCTCTCTCTAAGTATAATTTCAGTAGGTACGCCATCACTTACCTTCTAGTCTAAATCTTTCATGAGTCTCAATCTTTTAGTAAACGTCACACAATTTTCAAAAATTCCCGTTTACCCAAAATTTCATCCCATATTAATTTGACTCAACGGAGTCTACTTAGAACCTACTGGTCCTCTTCATAACCCATTATCCTATTTAAAAGATATGCAAGGGTTCCCACGTATTTTATCCGAATTAAAGAAAAAGGGGAAAAACATGGAGTTTTCTAGGAGGGATCGATCGATCGTGGAATGGGGTCGATCGATCGATCGATCAAGAAATTCTTGTCCAGTTTTCTACAAATTTCAACCTACGAGTTCAATCATTATAACCCCTCCAAACCTCTATAATTTCACCCCAAACTCCCATCAAGGTTATCCAAATGTTTAAGCAATATATATAAACGAGTTCTAACATAACAACATCAATAAATCCTCAACGAATCAATCAAAAAGGGGTTTAATCTTAGATTTATTTATAAAATCAAATTTTGCATGAATAATTACATACATCTATTTTAATCCAGATTTTCTTCCCAAATATCGTAATAAATTCTTGGGTAATCCTCTACATATGATCACGATTTCAGACTATATGGATTCTCCTTACAACACATATAAATTCTCTTCCAAAACATATAATTCTTCAATTAAAACATATGATTTTCATTCCTAAACTAACATGGAACGTATATTAACATGGAAATCAGAAATATAGATACTTGCCTGGGATTCAAGGGTCTGATTTGTTGATAAAAGATATATGGTTGCGTTCCTCGTTGCGCGATCTACGTTTTGGTGGTGGTGGCGGTGCAATCAGGTGAGTTCTAGGCCTTAGATTACTTGGAAATGCTTCACCTTCTTCTCTAATCTCTTCACCTTCTTCTCTAATGGATGGGCTAAGGTTTTGTGTTTGTTAACCCTAAGAGATAACTCCAAATGGATAATATATACTAAGAAAATTCGTGGGTTTATTTACCCAAAAATACAAAATGTCTATAATACCCTCCCGGGATGTCAATTAGGCTTAAAAATGCCCCGAGACCCAAACTAAACCCCCGGGTATACTTTTCTGACTATCTCAATCCTTTTGGAAACTTTGGCACACTCAAAACGACCATACGGGTGACTTATAATATATTCACTTTTATAATAATAATTTAGTCTTGATACGATACAGGCGCGTCCCGACTTAAATTTCTATAATTGCCATATTATTCACTCGTGACAATATTAATAAAATCAATCTCGTATATTACTTTAATCATCCATATTAAAAAAAATCAGTAATTACTAACTCACATCACGCTAGTAAATATTAAAAATAATTTTCGGATTAATATTAAATTCATATCTCAAATTAAATTTAATAAATCCTCAATTCTAAAAGCCATAAAAATATGGGGTTTTACATTAAATATAGGGACTAAAAGTGAAATGGAATATTTGTTGTCCTATATCCCTAATCAATAATATTGTAAGTCCTAAAAGTACATACTCTAAATTAAATAACAAATTCTCTTTTCTCTCTAAACTACAATTTGTTTCATCTTTTTGTATCAAATTCTCAATAAGCTTAGTAGTCTGCCTTAACCATTCAAGGCATGTCAAAGTAGTATCAAAGCCTCTCAACCTGCGGATTTTATATGATATTTCTCTTCTTATAAATCTTCATATTTTCTCTCCTTCAAAATTCTCATATTTTTCTTTTTAAATATCCATGATGCTTTTGTCACTCCACAAATGTTTGATTAAATTATTATGAGATAGTATTGTATGGAAACTCAACAAGGTGGTCCTAGTTTTATAAAGGAATTGAAATAAGATTAGTTGAATTTCAACAAAGAGGGGATGGAATGGAAGGTGTGAAGGATTCACTAACCATTGTGATGGGAAATCTTTCTAATCAGGAGGAGAACATGCATGGTGTAAAAAATTAACTGGTCTTAATGTTGGGGAACATGTTCAACCAATTTAAAATGTTGGAAGAAAAGATGGAGAAGAAACCTAAAAAATATGGATCCGATTAGTCATGAATATTGCATTAGTACCCTTTATTCTTTCACATTTTAGCATACTTGTGTCAATTAATAATTTCTATATTTAAGCTCTTATATTGGATAATATTTTTTCTTTATGCTTATATGTTGTGCAAGGTTTATTTGAGATTTTAGGTCATGGGGATGCAAAGTGTGAAGTTGGATACATTTCATAAAAAAATTATCACAAGATGAAACTTCATGGAAAATTTGGTCATTTTGAAATCCATATTTTGGAGGCTATAAAATTATCAATATGTAGATCATCAAATTACATGCACATAACCACCAGCCGTCTACCATTTCAACCTTGTATGAAGAAGTTATGGTCATTTATGTACGGTTTTGGCATATTATGAGATTTTCAAAAGACAAAAATGTATATTATTGAATTATCTTTGAGTGCTTCATTCTGAGCATGTATGAAGATTTTAAGGTTATTTTTGAACCGATGTGCCAAAATCATTTTGAGGTAGCAACATCGAAAAGTGTCAGACCCCTTACCCAATCTATCGGCTATATCTGATCGATCGGGTCCTTTAGAATGACAATTTTTTTTGGGGGGGAGGGGTAAAAGCCTTTTTTGGATGGTTATTTAAGGGGGTTGATTCTTTTTGCAAAGGGACTTCATTTTAGGTTAGTTTTAGATAGGTTTTGGGCTCTTAGCTTATTGGTAGCTCATCTCTCTGTCTTCCTCTCTCTTTATCCCACCTAGTGTTTGGATTCGTAATTGAGTATTATATATTTCTCCCTCTCTTCCCCCATTGTTAATGTTTTATGAGTTAGTTTTCCAGCTTTGTGTTGACGCCACTAAAATGACAGTGGCCATTTTTTGTCTTCAACAGATCTTCTATTAACGCAAAAATTCTCCATCTACGAGGACCAATCAGAAAAGGACACATGTCATCCTACGTGGAAATATTCGACACCCGAGGATAGTTGGTCGGCATCCGAGGAGAGTTGGTCGGCACCCGAGGAGTGTTAGTCGGCACCCGAGAAGAGTTGGTCAGTTGCCGAGGAGAGTTGGTCGGCCCCCGAGGAGAGTTAGTCGGCACCCGAGGAGAGTTGGTCGGCATACCAACCAGGAAGATCAAAGGATAACTATGCATTTAATGTGCATTAATGAAGATGAAGCGCATTTAATGAGCCTTAATGTACATTTATAGTGTATTGATAGATGACAACACATAACATACCAAGCAATTCAACAATTAGATTCGTTGAATGTAGACATAAATGTCTACATACAATGAATCTATTTATCTCCCATCACTATAAATAAATGTATCCCCTTAACCAAAAGGGGAGAGATCCGAGAGAACCTAGAAACACCATACACAAGATACACATCCTTTCTTTCTCTACACCTTATGGTGCTACTGTAAACCCCTAGGAATAAAATAACAGTGAATGTAAGCTTTATTCATAGCCGAACCACTTTAAAAACCTTTGTCTCTTATATGTTTGATGTGAATGTTTATCTTCATCTTCAATCTCATCCTCATCATTTATCTGTTGTTGACGCCACTAAAATGACAGTGGCCATTTTCTGTCTTCAACAGATTAGCGCCGTCTGTGGGAATGTGTTACAAGCATTGTTCTCCATCAAAAGCTAAGTTTTTATTTTCTTTATGTATAATCAATTATACATACATCTTTTGATTCAATCATGATTTTTATGTTTATATACATAAATTAATTGTCCAATTTTTATCTGTAAAATATTGCATATCATGATTTTAAAATCATAACTGTTAGATTAATTCTTATTTAGAAATCTGAAAAATAGTGGATTTTATAAATCATAACTTTTTGCTTGATTCTCAAGTTTCAATTTTATATCATGGAATAAATATTTTAAATGATACATATACCAATATATACGACGATGATAAGATTTGATAATTTTCATTGTCAATTTTGAAATAATTTTTGAAAGATATTTGATGACTATTCAAATTCCCATTACATTTTTAATCAGAGAATAGGAAAAGGTTAAAGACAATAAAAAGTTTTCTCATGGAAATCATGACCCAGATCTATTTTCTCTCTCTTCAAGATTGAGTCTCTTTGCATTCAATTTTATGAACTATATACTTAATTTGTTTCATTCTCCATCTATGTCAATAAAGTCAAATTGATTGATTTTTGATATAAATTTGGTAATAACTTCGATCATTCACCATATTTTTATCTCTCCAAATAGGGAATAGGAAGGGATCAATATAAAAAATAATTTTCTGTCACCTGAAAAATCATTACCCACCTCTTGTAAAAGATGATCAGTAAAACAATCATGACCATATCAAGACTCTGGGCACAAATTTGATATGTTGGCCCCTCGTTCATCACATCACAGGGTTTCTCTATCGGAATCACACGATATAGTGGATTAGATAATTATTCATTTAATTAACATTCTTAATGCTTAAATTTTACATCGAATGTTATTTTTATGATCTAAGGATTCGAGATATTCCGGTCATCCATCCATATTGTTGGTCGGCATCATCTTGGGCCATCTTTTATTAAAGGGAAGCTTAACCAGACCATTTTTGTTTGTCGAAGAAAAGATGTGAAGATCCATCAGCAACGTTGAAATAATTTTATCCAACTACGAGGTATCTTATTGTTGGTCAGAGACTCTTATAGTAGCTCGATGGAACCAATTGCAGGTCGACGATCATCTACTTCTTGATCGGCGACATCTCAGTCTTGTTCGGAGGGTTCAATTTACTGGTCGGAAACTATCCAACCATCCACTTTTTGGTCAGTGACATCTAATGTTGTTCGGTGCTGTCAATGCACCATTTTTGTTGATCGGCGAAATTGCTCAGCTGGTCGGGGACCGTTTGCTTCTTGGTCGGCACCATATATTCTATAACTTGAGATATCATTAAATGTTGGTCGGCAACATCTATGCCGTTTGTCGGCAGCAGTAGAATCTTGGGGTATTAAAAAATGCGAAGCAGCCCAGATATTTCTTTAAACACGAGTTTAGCTTGGGGACAAACAGGGGGCTTAAGTCTTTTTTAACTTGTGATCACCCCAAAAATATTTTTAAAACCAAGTGATAAATAATTTTCAAACAGCAACTTATACCTGATTAGTTGTTGGAGATTAAATAACTTTACAAAAAACTCTACGTCTTATTTATGATGCATATCTGATAAAAATTTATCCATCTCACACACATTTGGCATAAAAATATTATTTCATATTTTGAAATTTTTATTATTTTATGCTGATACACATCACATATTGTTTGGCTGAATAATTATTCTCATGATAATAATTATTTTCTTTAGTTTCGACAGGTGCTAGGGAAGCTTATTAAAATTTCATAGGGACGAGATTCAATCCCGATGAAAGATCCCGTAAACCTCTGGAAAAGTAGTATTGCTCGACATCAAGCAATTGTGCCTCGACATATCAGCCAACATATATTATTTCATTTTTTGAAATTAATATTTTTATTTCTCAAGCATATACATATCATATATTGATTGGATGAGTAAATTATTCTCACGACTAATCAATTCAGCCTACACAAATGGTAGAGCAAGATATTAATTTTTAAAGGTACAAGACTCAACGCCGACGAATGCTCGGAAACAATCTGGAAACTATTATCATTGTTCAGCATTATGAAATTTCACCTCAGCAAGGAACTATATATTTTATTATTTCTTTGATTTGTGCTCAAGCACGAATTATTCTATTTATCCGTTCGGATTCATATTCTATATTTATCTCTTCATGGAGCTCGGCAAAATACTTATTATCATATTCAGCTCCGAGGAAAAGCTACAACAGTTATTATATTTCACCCCTAACGGATAGTTGGTCATGGCAATTCTTATTTATATTCAGGCCCAGATATCGGCTCAAGCATACATTATTCTATATTCATCTCAACATGGAACTCGGCGAGATACTTATTATCATATTCAGCTCCGAGGAGAACTATAACATTTATTATATGTCACCCCCAACGAATAGTTGGATGGGGTAATTCTTATTTATATGCAGGCCCAGCAAAGTTCTCGGCCATATTCTTATGTTCTGGAAAATATTATTCTTATTCGGCATTATGCAATTGTGCCTCGACAAGATACTTATTCAGCTTTAAGGAGAAATACAACATTCGTTGTATTTCACCCCCAACGGATAGTTGGTCGGATAATTCTTATTTATATTCAGGCCTGACAACGTTCTCGGCCATATTCTTATGTTCTGGAAGATCTTATTCTTGTTCGGCATTATATAATTCTACCTCGACAGATCAACGAGGCATTTTATTATTTTTAATTATTCTTTATATCTATTTGGATGCATATTCTATTCTTATTTCAGCAAGGAGGTCTCCAACATTTATATTATCTTATTCCCAACAATCTGTTGGTCAGCTCCAATGAGGTCTCCAACATTTATATTATCTTATTCCCAACAATCTGTGGGTCAGCTCCAAGTATGTCTCCAGCATATATTATCTTATTACCAATAATCTGTTGGTCAGCTCCAAGGATGTCTCCAGCATTTATTATATCTTATTCCCAACAATCCGTTGGTTAGCTCCGAGGAAGTCTCTATAATTTATTATAAAAAATGTATTCCTAAAAATGCCGACTTATGTTGGTTAGGAAGTAAATGTATTCCTACGGGAAGTAAAACTATGTATTCCTAAAAATGCCAACTTATGTTGGTTAGGAAGTAAATGTATTCCTACGGGAAGTAAAACTATGTATTCCTAAAAATGCCAACTTATGTTGGTTAGGAAATGTATTCCTAAAAATGCCAACTTATGTTGGTTAGGAAGTAAATGTATTCCTACGGGAAGTAAAACTATGTATTCCTAAAAATGTCGACTCATGTTGGTTAGTAAGTAAATTTATTCCTACGGGAAGTAAAACTATGTATTCCTAAAAATGCCAACTTATGTTGGTTAGGAAGTAAATGTATTCCTACGGGAAGTAAAACTATGTGTTCCTAAAATGCCAACTTATGTTGGTTAGGAAGTAAATGTATTCCTACGGGAAGTAAAAATATTCCTAAAAATGCCAACTTATGTTGGTTAGGAAATGTATTCCTAAAAATGTCAACTTATGTTGGTTAGGAAGTAAATGTATTCCTACGGGAAGTAAAACTATGTATTCTTAAAAATGCCAACTTATGTTGGTTAGGAAGTAAATGTATTCCTACGGGAAGTAAAACTATATATTCCTTAAAATGCCAACTTATGTTGGTTAGGAAGTAAATCTATTCCCAAAAATGTCAACTCAGTTTGGTCGGAAATAAGAAGCTGTCAACTACAGTTGGTCGAAAACATTTTATGAGTATGTGAAAGCGATCAAGCAAAAAGCATTCAAAGTTCACATTCCACACTTGGGGGCTTCTATTACAGATATATTTATTCATTTGGTGGCACATTCTTATAACATCATGCAGTCGAGCATCAAATTCAACTTCACAAACTCACATGGTCGGGGCCCCGACTAATTATCATTCATGAGTTGTTTTTTCTTGCTCAGGAATTATTTTTGATATTGAAGTTCAGGAGGCTATTGAAGTTCAGGAGGTATATTGAAGTTCATGAGGAATTCAGAAGTTCAGGAGGCATATTCTGGAGTTATTATGCACATACTATTGAAGTTCAGAAGTCAAATTTAGCATCTACAGCACTGAGATCTTTACTACTACTGTCCCGACCAACATTGAAGAAGAAGTTGTATGAAAATGTTTCGAAGTCCACCACTAGCTTGGTAATAATCTGATTGAAGAGTTGGGTTCAAAAGCTAGTATGTTACTCGACAAAGTATTCAGAGAATCATAAATCAGAAGAATCAAGCACGTGAACTTAACACTCAGTTTCTCGGCACAGGAGGCAGTTGGTCGGCTAGCAAACCAATCAACATACTTAAAGATTATGACAAGCTAAAAGCTGCATACTATGGCATGGCTGCATCCAAATTCCTAGGGGTGATACATAGCACACGGAGTTCCTCAAAAGAAAGATTAGCAACCATCGATCAACCTGCATCATATGTCGTTCAGGAGATAATGCACTTTATGTTGAACAAATCAAGAAGGTAGATCAAGAATTTCACGAGCACCGAGCAACACTGCAGAATAAATACTCCATCCTTTCAAGTAAACCATCAAGCATGGAGCATTGGTGGCTTCTGTTAACGTAAAAATTCTCCATCTACGAGGACCAATCAGAAAAGGACACATGTCATCCTACGTGGCAATATTCGACATCTGAGGAGAGTTGCTCGGCACCCGAGGAGTATTAGTCGGCACCCGAGGAGAGTTAGTCGGCACCCGAGGAGAGTTGGTCGGCATACCAACCAGGAAGATCAAAGGATAACTATGCATTTAATGTGCATTAATGAAGATGGAAACGCATTTAATGAGCCTTAATGTACATTTATACTATACTAATAGATGACAACACATAGCATACCAAGCAATTCAACAATTAGATTCGTTGAATGTAGACATAAATGTCTACATACAATGAATCTCTTTATCTCCCATCACTATAAATACATGTATCCCCTTAGCCAAAAGGGGGGAGATCCAAAGGAGATCCGGGGGAACCTAGAAACCCCATACACAAGATACACATACTTTCTCTCTCTACACCCTATGGTGCTATTGTAAACCCCTGGGAATAAAATAACAGTGGACATAGGCTTTATTCATAGTCGAACCACTTTAAAAAATTTTGTCTCTCATGTGCTTGATTGGATTGCTTTCATCTATTTATCTATGATCATAAAAATGGGATTCGGTCCAGTTTTTTGCATCAACACTTTGTAACCTAGATTGATTTCAATATAAATAACTTTGTGGTGTTGATTTCCCTCTATATTTCTCTTTTTGCATATTATTGTAGTTAACTTTGTTATGCTTTGAAGAAAATTACATTGGGTTGAGATTGTTAAACCCATCATGTGTTATTTGGTGCAATCTATGGTATGATAATTTAGGGAAGTTTTGATGGATTGTTTGTTGTTAGAATTGCACCTTTGCACCTTATTGGACAATATCACGTATCTTTCATATTTAAAACTTTTGTGTGTTAATTTCAATGATGTTGTTGACATCAAACTCAAATTTTGACTTTTTAGTATATTTGGAGAGTGACACGGTAGGTGTTTGGTTGATTGTCTAAATTAGTTTCAACTGCTGAAAATGTTCTCTTTTCATTTAACCATTTATGCTAAGTAGTTCGGGGGGGGGGGGGTCTTTCTTGTTAATTTATTTATTTTCAATATTTGTCTTGATTAATTATATTATAAAATGTTATAAATTAATTAAATTATATAAATGTTTGTTGTAGATTCGATACTGAAACTAGCCGATATAATTATAAATAAGTGTAGTTAAATTTTACACTTTTGCATTGAGGAGGGAAACCAAACAATGATAGTGTCCTTACACGACCACTCTATTTTCTCTTTACCAAAATGGCGTCGTTATCAGGGATCGAACCCGGGTCACCCGCGTTACAGGAAGGAATACTTGTTGGGGATAGAGCGATCGCCTAACGATGATAGCCTTTATTATCGGTCTAACTATGAATACAAAATCTAAGCTTTGACTACACGTGTTTTATTAGTATAGCGACTAGTTCGGGTATCGAATCCACAAAGAGCGTTGCTAGACTTTGATTGATTTATTACTTCACAAATAAAACTGTAAAAGATAAAATTTGGTTTAAAAGATTTTGTACTACCATTAACACGAGGCAAGTAGTGAACCTTAATTAATTGATAAGAATTAAATCTATAGGTTAAGAATAATATCACTCACCACGGAATACATAGCATAAATAGTTACATAGATAGACAAGATTAAAGAATATTAATACTCATTTAAAAAATTACTTAAACCTAGGGCATCACTCCCCAAATTCTCATTAAATCCTAAATACGAGCTTGGCGTTAATAATACTACGAAATCACACGCGAAAGGTACCAAATATAGTGTATACATGATATATCCCATTAAGGTTCCTAGGTATAAAATCAAGAACAAACAATCCATTAAAATCAGCCCATACCATCCTACCATAGCAAAGCAACCAAATACCACAGGGTGGGTTCATCAATCTCAACCCAATTTAATTATCTACAAAACATTATAAAGCAAACTACAATATGTAATGAGAGAGAGCAATAGAGAAATGAAAACAACTAATTACTTGCATTGAATTAAAACTAAGTTACAAAGTAAGTAGAGCAAGATAAGAAGTCATTCAACAGAGGAAGAAGAAGATGAATAATAACTATATCATTAATAATCCGAACCCTAGGGGAGAGAGAGAGAGAGAGAGAGAGATGAGATGCCATTAAGCTAAGAGTCCAAAAATCACCTAAAACTAACCTAAAATGAAGTCCCATTGCAAAAAGAACCAACCCCTCCTTAAATGCCAACTAAAAAAGGATTTTAAAATCGCAAAAAAAATTCATTCTTAAGGACTCGATTGATTATCTATATCCTATCGATCGGGGGGAGGGGGTGACACTTTTCAAAGTTACGGCCTCAAATTGATTTTCGCACATCGGTACATAAACGATCATAAAATCTTCATACGGACTTGGAATAATGCACGATTTAAGGACACGTGAAGATAATTCAATTGTTTATATATTTATATTTTAAAAATCTATAATTTGTGCAGTATGATATTACCAAATTAACCTTGAAGTCGAAGAATATGCCAAAAATTTACAGAAATGACCATAACTTCTTTATACGGGATTGAAATGACGCACGACCGGTGGCTATGAAAAGATAATTTAATAATATATATGTTGATAATTTTATACCATGCAAAAATATGGGATTTAAAATGATCAAATTTCTATTCAAGTTGTATCTTATGATGAAACTTTTCCAAAACATATTTAGCTTCACACTTTGCATCCCCAAGACCTATAAAAGCTCAAATAAACCTTGAAAAATATATAAAAATAAAAATAAAAGTTTATCCAATATAAGAGATTAAATATAAAATTAACGAACACAAGTAATCTGAAATGCGAAACAAATAAAGGGTATTAAGTACACTATTCGTTACTAATCACACCCCATAAGTTACACATTACCAGTCCCTAGAAATGAAGAAAAAGTGAGAAGCAACCACAAAGAGAAAGGAGCAAACCAAATAACTATGTACAAAAGATATAATACATTGTCGCCGACGCTTGGTTACATTTAGTAAAAGTAACAATTTGTTAAACCTCTAGATTACCCTAGTGGACGAGTTTTGTCTCGTGAGGGTTTGTTGTGATGATACCTACAATCATCAAGTTTTCGTGAAATAATTGCCTAAAATCCAAGTACGAACTTAACATCATAAAAACATTTTAACAAGACATTAGCATCCGAGAGTTCTTAAACTAATAATATTATCGAAAATATTTCATATCTTGAAATCATGAATGTATGTGGTGTGAAGCACAAATATAATTTATGATTCGGTTAAAACTCATATAATTCTAGTAAAAGCTCAAGCGTATTTCAACTCAATTTTCACCAGGTATTACACTCTACAATTCAAACGCTATGAAAAGGTTTACACTTGGGGCATAAAGGGTATAAATGGTAATTGTTATTAAAGCCAAAGTCGTGCAAATGCCAATACTGAAAAACGTTAAACTTAAACGAAAAAAGTAATCTCGTGAAAGATATCTTTCATTTAAAAAGGTGAAATAAACCCTAGCCGTTCGTTTCAATCACACTGACTTCCAAATCTTATTTACCCAAGGATCATTTAGGATTTTAATATGGTTGTAAAGTAGGCTAGGTGAGGTATATAAAATGAAGGGAATTTGGGATTCAAAGTGTTTGGGGATAAAGCTCAAGATAATGATAAATTGTGGAATAAAAATAAAATAGGAACATAAGTTCCTCAGTTAAAGCTTAAGCAATGAACACGTAATGCAGTACGACTTTGATTTCTAATCAACCATTATGGAATTCTTACTCTTTTTTTAATTCTTTTTTTTTCAACAACGAAAAAAAACAAGCCAACTCACGTGCTCAAATGCCACCACACTATAAAATATCATTTATTTCCAAATATGTTTCCAAAAAAATGTGAGAAAGTTGTATATGGAGTTCAAACTCCAATGTGAAGTTGGTTATGGAATTTTGGTGATAAAATGAAGGGACATATTTTAGGTTCAAAAGGGTTGAGTAGGAAAATTATTTATTGGGTAAGGTCAAGGTCAATATGGGTTAAATAACAAAGATGAACTATGATCATTTCCAAGGATTTTCATAATTCTCCAGTCACCCCAATTTTAACAAACATCCTAAAGTTTGAATTTCATACTGATATCGTAAAGTGAACGATCAAAACAAGAATAATGAGATCACCAATGACATTTATATGCTTTTAAAAGAGAAAAGAGTTGGTATATACACACTCAAAAGAAAAAATATGCTCTTAAAATCATAAGTGTAATACCCCGTACTTGTATATATATTTAAATTACCTAAGTGACATAATTTGTAATTTGAGGAATTTCAGTGAATAGTAAATTTTGGATTAATAAGCATTAGATGATTATCGACGCATGTTACATTTACTTAGGGGACTGAGTAAATGAGTCAGAATGTTTTTATGTCATGTCGCAGTTGGGTTAAGTGGCGGGTGATAGTTTATGTTGTAGAAAATGCGTGCTGAGAAGCATTGGGTCCGACTAATAAATTTTAGTTAAGTGATTCGGATGGAGATTTCGAGTGCACAGTTGGTTTCGAAATGGCAAAGATAGTCATAATAGAGTATCCGGGGGTAGAGTTTAGGTTTCGGGGGCTTTTGGACTAGTAGGGACTCGTAATTGTGTAAATGAGACATTTTTGGATTTATAAGGGATAAACCCTTATTTCTCGCTTATAAGTCACGAGAGAGAGGAAGAGAAAGAAAGAAAAGAGAGAAAAGAAGAAGGAAAGAAAGGAAGAGGAGAAAGGAAGAGAGAAAAGGGTATTCGGGGGAAAACTCCGTGAGATTCGACTCGAGGTCGTCGAATTTTATCCATGAGGCAAGTGTTTACTTGCTTTATTCATTTGAGTGTATGTATCATATTGTAGTTGGTAAACTAGATAATTTTGGGTTATAATTAAAATAAATTTGGGAAAAATTTGATTTAGAGTTAACAAATTAATATGTTGTTAACTCCTTATGATCTCTAGTGTTAAACCCCTGTAAATGGTGTGTAGAAATGGTTAGAAATGGGAGAAAATGACAAACTAGGGTTTTAATGGTTTTAGGGTTTAAATCTAAGAGAAATAGTTTAATACTGTAAAATAATTGGTGTGTTAGTTATAAATCAATGTTAGGATGATTATAGTGTTGTTAGTTGAGATTAGAAACTATAAAAATGGAGGTTGGGTTGATATTTGGGATTTTGGAGAAGATGAAATTGCCAAAACAGTGAGCTCCGAATAAGGCGAATCGATTCGGGTCTAGACCGAATCAATTCGTATAAGGGGACCTATAAGGTTTTCTCAGGCCGAATCGATTCGGATTAAGACTAAATCGATTCGCCTTAGAGGACCTTCTTGCAGAACACTTTCAGAATCGATTCGGATTGAGACCGAATCGATTCGCTATCCCGAATCGATTCGCTTTAGGAGCGAATCGATTCGCGTTTACTGAATTTGACAGTTTTCTTCCCTCAAGTACATGGGGAGTTAAATTATAACTTGGAGATTATATTAGGGGATTCTAGATGTGATATTTGGACTCCTAGATGAAGGTATTGAGGGTGAGTAAACCTTGAAATGAAAGAGGGAACCTTGGATGAGTTAAGGGTACAATCCGGGGTATGGACCTAATGAATGGTTAGGACGTGCAACATTCGAGAGAGGTCTTCGGCAATTGTGTATAGAGATATTTAAGCTGTTAGAATAAATATGGGTTGAATGAGTTTGAGTAAATCCTAGGATGCGATTTGGATGAAATTTAGGATATGGGCTAAAGAGGTTTGAGCGGTTATCTGGTACCTCTATTGACGACTATTATTATAGGTGATGCGATACCTATGGAACTAAAATAAGTTAATAGTATACTTATTTAATCATTACAAATTGGTATATTCGGGATTATATATAAATCCTTAGAAGTGACTAAGGTGTGAATTAATCTTAAAGTAAGATAATACTTATAGGTTTAGTATTGTAAGTGTGTAAATACGTATATACTATTACGATTGGGAACATCCGGGGTTTTGGCTATCGCTATAAGAGTTTGGCAATTATAGCCATAGTATATGGAGAAGTCATATATGTTATATATACGAGAGTTGTTACAGTATATATATATGATATGATACAAAAATAAATATATCTCTTTGTGGTTGGTATATTTTTATCCTAGAGGCTGGTTCCATGGGCATAGGGATGGACAGCCAAATTATATTTTTCTCTAGTGATATCCAGGGAGGTTGCACGACGTGGGTGAATCCCCTGGCTTAAGGAGAATGGAGAGTATAGTCTCTAGGTCATATCATCCATCACCGCCTCTACCGTTTACTATTTTTACCATGTTCATGAGAGAGTCTGGCTTGGTATTGGGGTTGGTTGAGCAAACCCAGATTCGGATAGGTACTATGAGACTGCATCCTTGAGTTATAGCTCGATGGGATGGTTATTATACTTATGATTGTAATAGGTATAATTATACTTGTTGCGTATAGTATGTTGCTTATATATGAAGACGAGGTATCATATAGCTTTAACTTGTGTAAAGAGTAAAATGAATAAGGTTTTATTCTCATTCCGGGAGATTATTTTCAGATTTAAATTGTGATTCGTATATTAAAGTGAGAACTATATATATATTGAATTTTATATACTAAACTGAAAATGGTATTTTAAACTAGCGAGATTTTGGAATATGAACGGTATACTTATATATAGAAACGAGAACTATATATATGTCACATTGAGGATAATACCAAATAAAGCTTATGTGATAGCTTATGGTATAACATTATATCACGTAGGGTAGGTGATAGTTATGAGGACTTAGAGGAGGGGTGATACATATTAGTTAGGCAGGGTAGCTTAACTAGATGGTTTACGATAGGTGTGCACTATCAGAATAGGGGTGAGGTGTATCTCATGAGAGTGCGATACCAGTTTAAATATTAGAGATTTCATATTTTAAAATATGCACTTGCTAAATATTTTCAAAACTCGGGCTTCGACCCGTTTTTCTATTTTCCCTCTCTTGATATATATGTATATATATTAGGTGTCCATACATAGGGGTGCCTGGATGATGATTCTTTCGAGTCAGACGTTGCTGCAGCAGCTGTGGATGCAAGCATGTTTATTGTAGATGCTTATATCCTTGAGATCTAGATAGGAGGTGTTGTAGAAACATTCGGGCTGATGGCCCAATTGTATTCATTTATTCTCTTACCGCGTTTTAGCTTGCGGTATTTCGATTTGGTTGTATTATTTTGTACCGAGAGTTCGGTTATTTTATTTCATTTCAGTTCTTGTATATAAACTGTTGTGTTTGTTTTACTTAGATGGTTTCGTTAAAAAGATTAGTTAAATAAAATTATGATGACAACCCAATAAGTTATTAGTAATTAAATTGGTTTTCGACAGTGATGCTAAGAATGAACCATATGAGATTCCTATTTTAATCTGGTATAGGATTGATCATCCAGTATTTTATTAGGCGGGGTGTCACATCTAGGTAAATAGTTTCCGCTATGCATGTATGCTTAACGAATTATATTTAATTTAAACAACATGTAAACAAGTACTTGTGTAATGTGCTCGAAAATTCAAGATTTATTAAAATATGATTTTTTTCCATAATAAAGATAGTATGGAAACTCAAGGCTAATAATAATAAAAAAAATCTCTAAACATACATCATCGTTTGCACAACGAAGTGTAAAAAGTATACAAAATCATAGAAAATAAATGCGCAAATGGCCCAACAAAGGGGGGGGGGGGGAATATTTTTTAAAAACTATAATTTTTTTAACAAAATAATTTTTAAGAATAACATGAGTCAAATCAATAAAACTAAAAAAGAAATGAAAAGCATATCCCACACTCCATAACTTAAATGTTGGATTGTCCTCAATGAACTAAGAACACACCTTGATAAGAAGGAAATAGATATGTTACCCAACATTGAGCGATCCTGGAATAGCACAAGCCCATTAATTGTACAAAACATGTTAGAACTAAGCGTACCAACCAATAATTACAAAAATAATTAACTAATTAAACATGAAAAAACAAAGAAAAAACTATTATGTACAATTAACATTCCAACCACTAATTTACTATATAGTAAAAGTCAAAAAATTTGATGATCCACTCACACTAAATGTTGATCTTTTGGGATTAATAAGGTACTCCCACTTGATTTCACACCCCTTGAAATTTATGACTTTCGTTTATGAAACGAGGGGCATGTTTGGGGCGGACAAGAAGAATCATCGTTAAAATTTAGAAAAAAAAATTGGAGAGTGATGGGTGGTTTGGATACAACGGAGGAAATGTACAATTGGGTTTCAAAAGAGTTCAAATTTCCACCCAAAAGTTTTTCAAATGGAATGGGATGAGGGTCACATGTAAAGTAAAATCCCATCATGGAAAGAATTTGGAAAAACCATTCTTAATAAGAATCAGGTGAAAGCTCTCAAGACTTTCATTCGATTCTTGCAGTACTTGTAGTTCGAACACGGTGAAAGAAATGGTAAGGAAAGAAATTCGACCTCGATATATTTTTCACTATCAAGCATGGGTTGAGTTTCAATAGAGAGAGATTCACTTTCAACGAATTGATCTTCAAAAATTTTTTGAGGTCAAACACAAGTCTCCGCCTCATCTTTATTTTCAATGAAGAAATAATTTCATTGCAAAGTGATTCAATTTTCATATCATCTCCATTTTTGGCCTCTTTTATATCTTGGGCCAAAAGAAGAATGATTTTTTCCGAAGTGGTACTCCTTTTTATCAAATCTTCATATTAACCATTTGGATCAAAACATTACCCATCTTCTAAAGTCTCGAAAGAAAAACCATCATTGAATTCAAATAATGCATCTAATTCTTTTTTCGAGCAATGATTTTCCTCTTAATAGTAGTTGTAAGAATTTTCATTTTTTGAATTTGCAAGTACGTACTGAATGAATTCGATGGCAAGGAAGATTCACCAAACATAAAAAATTGAAAAGTATTATTGTAACTCTTTTCAAAAGTATTAGTATAACTATTTTGAAAGTTATTATTATAATAGTTCATAGAACCATTATCACAATAGTTTTCAACATGATTATTGTAATCATTTTATGGATTTTGTCATGAGAATAATTTCCATGAGTCCCCAAATCCTTTGTTTGGCTATGTAGATACTCACCCAAAGTCATTTTATAATTTTCATTCTTCTTATTTTACAAGTATTTACAAAAGTCATAGGTTTTGGAGGATTTTAAAAATTATTCTTACGATAAAATTGGGAACCCTTAAAACCATTACAATCACCAAGAATATCGGAGTAAGACATGATTACTTGAAATGGTTTCTCGATGGGAAATCCATAACGTAGTGTGCAGCCGAGAATTCAACATTCATTGGCACTCAAATGTGAAAGTCTACAAAACAAATTAAAAGAAAAATAACATTACAAAAATATGTATAAAATATTAAATCAATGAATATCTGAAACAAAACTCTCCTCGAAAATGGTGCTATTTGGATTGAAGGAAACCGAGTAGTTGTGTAAAGATACTAGTCCTTATTATCGATCTAACTCTCAATACAAAAAATTCAAACTTTAACTAGACATGTTTTATAAGTATAACGGCTAGTTTGGGTATCAAATCCACAAAGAATGTTGACAGAATTTAAGTGATTTACTACTTCACAAATAAAAGTTTAAAAGATGATCTTTGGCTTAAAAGGTTTTATTCTACTGTGGCCATCCCCGATCCTTGTGGCGGGCGGGCGGAGTGAGGATCCTAGGCCCCGCGTGTCCCTCTCGGGAGCGCTTCGACCGGCGTCATTGGGTTAGGTGAAAAATATAGAGAGAAGGAGTCGCCAGTATATTTTACTCAAAACAAATAAAAGAAAGGGAGCCATCTTGAAGGACAACATCTAAAGACATACTGATAAATAAGAAACCAAAATGATTCGAAAAGGGTCTGGAGGCTAAGTTACGAAATGGGAAGGTGTTAGGCACCCATTCCGCCCTTATGGTCTCTCATGGGTTTTTGTTGTTTTCTTTTATTTTCCCCGTGGTATGTGTGCATGTGTATATGTAGTGGAGATAGGAGTCATCGACTTGTACCATGGAAGGGGTAAAGTGATTCATCCATAGGAATGTAAAAATAATGTTAGAAAATAGGATTTACGTGATTATCCTTACGATGGAACGACAACGCATGTGGAATAATACGCCACTAAGAACAAATATATGTATATATTGATATATGTAATATAAGAGAGTGGAGTTTATAGGAAAAAGAAAATGAGAGAAAAAGTAAAAACAAAGGACTCGAGTCTCGGGTTTTACCCCGAGAGGCATACGTAGCCTATAGAGGCATCAAATTCCATGTAGTTCGTATGCAAAACGAGGGGTGGGGTTTATCCCATAAATCCAATTAGGGGATTCTCTTATTTATGTGTGTGTGTGTAGAAAACGTATTTTAGTTGTGAGAAAAGTGTAAGAAAGGTGTGAGAATTCCCGTTTGGAATTTATGAGAAACCCCTATTTTTCTTATTTTTTGGGTTTTTACTTGTATGAAAATAAGAGATGTGCAATAATACTAAATAAAAAATATATTAGAATATGTGAGATGAAAGAATAAAAGTGCTAAGTACTAAAACAAGTTAATGCGAATTTATGAGAATTTAAGGAGAGAATTGAGAAAATTGGACCTTCTTGAAGATCTTGAGCTTGATCTTGAATGTTGGAGAGCAGCCCTTGCACTTGGATGATGATGGAGGGTAGTTAATTCAACAAGTTTGATGAAAAGTTTGATGAAAAGTGAAGGTGAGAAAAGTATTTGGATATGGAAATCACGCTGACTTCGAGAGAGGTTTTCTGGATTTGCTGAGTGATATCTATCAGATCTGGTCTCTCCTTTGCAATGAGTGCAAGGCCGCCTTTTTATAGGCGCAGGGAATTGTCGATCAGCATATCCCTATTCCTGCCAATCGGTTGGTGTGTTTAGGCACATTACCGATAGGCAGGGTCTTAGACCTGCCGTTTGCCAGTGTATTTCAGGCCTTTTTGGAAAATCGGTCGTAAAACATGAACTGTTGATCCAAATCGTGCACGGGGCAAACCATTGGAAAGGTAATTCAGAGACCTTCGAAAGTCCTTTGGATCTCTCCCGGGTTCGGGAGTTGACTTTGGGTCAAATGTGGCTCAGAAGCACTCATCGGTCCTTTGGACGGGGGATCATCGGACGCAAACAGACCGTTCGTCCGTATGGTAAGTTTGGATCGTGCACGGGGCAGACCATTGGAAAGGTTAAGAGATGTACATCGACATTGCAAAGAGTTTGGTCTGGTTTCGGGAGTTGACTTTGGTCAACTGGGCCCTAAAAGTGTTTGGTGACCTCTCAGAGTAAAATGGATCGTTCGTTCGTACCGTAAGTCAGAATCGTGCACGAGATGTGTCATTGGAAAGGGGTTTTAGTGCCCTTTTAAAAATCATTCAGTCTCGATAGAGATGAAGAGTTGACTTAGGTCAAATCGAGCCCGGGAGCATCCAATGGCTTCTAGGTCAAGTTTTGGAAGAAAATAGGTCGTTCGTCCGCATGGTAAGTCGGAATAGCACATGGGACGGACCGTTGGAAAGGTGATTCAGGTCCCTTTGAAGATTTAATCAGTCTTAATTGAGCTAAAGACTTTAAATTTTGGTCAAACGGAGCCTGGGAGTGCCCGATGGCTTCTAGGTCAGTACTCAGGGTATGACCTGGGTTTATAGTGATGAAAGGAGGTGCTAAGGACCTAAGGAGAGTTTAAGGGGTAACAAAATGGGGTGTCCACAGAGCCCCTTGACGGGTGTGTTTGGAACAAATAATATCCGTCTAATAAACACCGCATGATGCTTTTAAGGGAGGATGACCAATTCAGAGGGTCGAGGCTGATTCTGAGGACCTAAGGGAGCGAGGATGACTGATTCAGAGGGTCGAGGCCAATTCTGAGGACCTAAAGGGGGAATACTAGGGATGACCAATTATGCGGGTCGAAGCCAATTCTGAGGGTTTGAGGATGAGATGACCGATTCTGCGGGTCGAAGCCAATTCTGCGGGCTTAAGTAGAGATAACCAATTCTACAGGGTCAAAGCCAATTCTGAGGGCTTGAAGATGAGATGACAAATTCTACGGGTCGAAGCAAATTCTGCGGGCTTAAGTTGAGATGACCAATTCTGCGGGCTTAAGTAGAGATGACCAATTCTGCGGGTTAAAGCCAATTCTGAGGGCTTGAAGATGAGATGACCAATTCTGTAGGTCGAAGCCAATTCTACGGGCTTAAGTAAAGATGACCAATTCTGCGGGTCAAATCCAATTCTGCAGGATTAAGTAGAGATGTCCAATTCTGCGGGCTTAAGATGAGATGGCCAATTCTACGGGTCGAAGCCAATTCTACGGGCTTAAGTTGAGATGACCATTTTTGCGGGTCGAAGTCAATTCTGCGGGCTTAAGTAGATATGACCAATTCTGTGGGTCGAAGCCAATTCCGCGGGCTTAAGTTGAGATGACCAATTCTACGGGTCGAAGCCAATTCTACGGGTCGAAGCCAATTCTACGGGCTTGAGTAGAGATGACCAATTCTACGGGTCAAAGCTAATTCCATGGGCTTAAGTAAAGATAACCAATTCTGCGGGTCAAATCCAATTCTGCGAGCTTAAGGTGAGATGATCAATTCTGCTGGTCGAAGCCAATTCTGCGGGCTTAAGTAGAGATGACCAATTCTGTGGGTCAAAACCAATTCTGCGGGCTTAAGGTGAGATGATTAATTCTGCGGGCTTGAGTAGAGATGACCAATTATGCGGGTCAAAGCTAATTCCACGGGCTTAAGTAGAGATAACCAATTCTGCGGGTCAAAGCCAATTATGCGGGCTTAAGGTGAGATGACCAATTCTGTGGGTCGAAGCCAATTCTGCGGGCTTAAGTAGAGATGACCAATTCTGCGGGTCGAAGACAATCTGCGGGGTTAACAGAATGGGGTGTCTACAACTACCATTAACACTAGGCAAATATTAAAACTGAATTAACTGACAAGAATTAAATCTATTGGTCGAGAATAACATCCCTCACCCCGAAATACCTAGCATAAATAATTACATGGTTACATAAACTTAAAACGATATATATACTAGTTTAAATAATCACTTAAACCTGCGTATCACTCCCTAAATTCTCATAAAAGACTAAATACTAGCTTGGCATCAACAATAATCCTGAAATCACACATGAAAGGTAGCAAATATGGTGCATATATGATATCCCCATTAAGGTTCCTAGGTGTAAAATCAAGGATAAAAAATCCATCAAAATAAGCCCAAAGCATCTTACGATAGAAAAGAAACCAAATACCCTTTGTTGTATTAAAAAATATCACCCTCATTTAATTAGCTAAAAAACATTATAAAGCTAACTAAAACATGTAATGAGAGAAAATAATAGAGAAATGATAATAACTAATTACTTATATTAAATTTAAACTAGGTTACAAAGAAAGAAAATTGAGATAAGAAGGCATATAACAAAGGAATAGGAAGATAAATTGAAACTATACCAACAATAATCCAAACCCCACCTAATTAAATATCGGGTGATCAGTCCTTTATTAAATTAAATCAGAATATCCAGTTGGTTCATTGTACACATCACTGTCGAAAAATAATTTCTTTATTAATTCACCTAATAATGAATTAAGATAATGTCAAAAAAATTCCATTTTTAATTTAATTAAAACCATTCCACATTACGGAATAATAATAATAATAATAATAATAATAATAATAATAATAATAATAATAATAATAATAATAATAATAATAATAATAATAATAATAATAATAATAATAATAATAATCAACATCACATCAGAACTGAACTACATATAATAAGAATAAATGTGACTAGAATAACTCTCCAGTTAAAATATCTCATTACCAATAAACCAAAACTGATATCGATAATACTGACATAAGTAATTTCAATCTCTGTAATAGGAATGAAATAACTAGAATCATGAACGACATGCCTTAAATGAAAATAGATACTACAGATGTGAGAAACAACAAAATGGAAGCGTCTAACAAAGTCTGCATCTACATTAGCTCCATATTCTATGCCGGCATCCCTGATACTGGACACTGATGTATAAGATACAATAGAGAAGATAATATGCAAGGAAAAGTGTCAGAGTCCAATTATAGAAGATTTTTAAAAATAGTAAGTGCTTAACAAGTGAAATTAAGCAATTATTATGTACATGTTAGCTTCTCGGGCTCTTGCTTGAGAATTCTCACCTCTCATCTAGTGTGCACACCTAACGTACCTTACCATCTCTCAAATTAAGGTTTTCAATTATGATTTTATCCCGTATCATTTCCCCGCATTTTCCACATATTGCGTATTAAACATGTTCATTTCTCTTTGATATTAACTAGGCTTTCAAAGTTTTAAGATTAAGTATTCACTTACTTACTTCAATCAGATCTCATTATTCATTTTTACCTACAATTTCACATATTAGATTACATCATAGTATAAATTTCAATCTACAATTCTCACACGGTAGATTACATCACAATATAATTTTCAATCTATAATTTTCACATAGTATAATACATCACAGTATAAATTTTAATCTACAATTCTCACACAGTAGATTACATCACACTATATATATTCATCACATTATTATATATACGAATACGGCACCTCCTAGACACAACTACGGTGCATGCATACTCTGATATCATGTCCTGATACATCTCTCGATGTATAAAGGACTATTGGTTCGGCGTCTATCACGAACAATAAATAACATAACACATATATTGGAGGCGAGCATACTCCCCATCCAGATGGTTCACGCACATACCTACGTTCCTATTCAACCGTCGAAACTGTCATTCACACCAATAACACGTGTCTAAGGTCCTATGCTTAGGGTACGAATCTAAAATTCCCCCAAATGGGCTCATTAGGATAAAATCGTCCACAACGCGAAACCTCCACCCCGATAGCAAGCAGTGCAGGTATGTCATGCACAAAATAAATAATAATATAGGTATTCACCGTACCTATATATAATAACAATAGGGCACACGCACAACCCATATAAATATTTCCATACATAACATATTTATCTCTAATGTCCTACGTTTTTACAGATTATGACTTTACTTCTTAAAGTATATTCCCGAGATTCTCTCATCACTCAAAGGGAAAACATTTATTCATTGTGTTTATTCAGTAGGTAACATCTACGCCTTACTGTTCCATGTCATCACAAATCCCGAAGTTCTATGAATTGAAATTATATTCAATTAGGTTTATTTATCGATAACCCCTAATTCAATCTTAACCCTTCATTCCATATCGTAGGGTTAATCCCATATAAGCCTAAGGTTATCCCGGTATTTAATGACCCTCTTACTACTGGTAATGATCTTAAGTTATCCTTTATCCGATTTACACCTCAATTAAAATAACTCTCCACCGTAATTCATTCAATTAACACTCGTTAATTTCCCCCATTCAATTCCACACATAATAATATTTTTTTCCGGTCATAAGAATGTCCTACACCCTTCCCCAAGTCACATTATGTTCTATTAATCAACACCAAAGATTTCTAAAGTTGGGATTTAATCACAATTTAAAAAGGAAACACATCACATTTCCTAGGGGAGTCGATCGATCGACGATTTTAGTCGATCGATCAATCAGTCGATGGATCAACGTTCTTGGGTCGATCGATCGATCAATCGATCGAACGATCAGATTTTTCCTAGATTTCTACATATGTTTACATATGGGTTTTACACTTTTTTCATCATCAAAACTACTATCAAATAATCCCAAACTCCTCATAATTTATCCCAGAAGATATATCACGGTATATAAATGATTTCTAACCTCTAAACAATATGAAATCATCATGAAGTTTCAATTGAAACAAGTTATCCCCCTTAAAATTCAGAAACTTCTTAGTTTGTCATCCATGCAAAAACAATTGTAAATCCCAGACTTTCGTCACCAAATGATTCCCAAATTTCATGGATTTAATTCTATATTCAGAAAGAGATTAATTCTACAGAATTCTCATTTCAAAGATTCATTTAAAATCATCCTAATTCATCTTTGGTTCATGCCACTTTTCAGAATTTTACTACTATTCTAACATGGATAATATACATGCTAAATTATCAATAGTTAATCACTTGCCTCTAATTCGTAGGTCTGAACCGTTGGGGAAGATAACTCTACTAGTGTTCCACCTTTTTCCAGCCAACTTCCAATGGTGGTGGTGGTGGTGTAGGATGACTCTTAACTTTTGTTCTCCTAGAAAAGTTTTTCCTCTATTAGAAAGTCTCTCCCTCTGCCCTAAGCCTTTTTCTTTTGATTTTTAGTGAATGAAACTAAATCCCATCAACTCTACACAAATAATATTACCCAAATTTCGTGGGTTCTATTCACCCAATTTGGAAATTGACCAAAATACCCCTCCGGGGTGTCTATTTGGTTCCAAATTGCCCCGAGACCAAAAGTAATCCCTCAGGTAGACTTTTTTTACTATTTAAACCCTTCTGGACACTTTGGCGCAGTCAAAATGACCATTCAGATGACATAAAAATAATTTACTATTCATTCCATTTAAATATAGTCCCGACGCGACTCACACATGCGTCCTGACTTAATCACCGTAATTGTTGTATTCATCACTCGCAATAATTTTATAAAATCATAATCATATGTAAAGTCATAATCATATATTACTTTTAATCACAAGTAAAATCAACACAAATCACATATTACTTTATTCTCGAGTAATATTTAAATCTGGATTAATTTTTAATTATCTCACAATTAATTCTAATTAATCCCATTTTTAAAGTAGTGAAAAATACGGGGTGTTACATGCTTCCCCCCTTACAATGGAATTTCATCTCGAAATTTTGAAAAAAGTATACCTAATAAGGACAAATCGTCTATATGTTGCGCCTCGCATCCTTGCGCTCCCAAGTAACACTACACCAAATCCTGCGAATGGTCACGCCTAGTGGGTCACGACCCAAGTCCTCAACCAGTTGATCGCGGACTTGGGACATGACCATTTTATTTTTTTGTGTGACCATATTCATTCCCACATTGAGTCATGGATGCTCTGGAAGTAGTCATGGCCCAAATCCCTGACCACTCTGGGTCACGGACTTGGGCCGTGACTAGGTCGTAACCATCTTGGCGCCAAATCTGTGCCAAAATTTCCTCTAAGCTTGGTCTCAAATGGGCATAATGAAGCACATAACACGCACATATTGGGTCACGGTTGGGGCCGTGACCATTTTGTTGGTGTGGGTCATGGCTATGGGCCATGACCATACCTCATTCGAGCAGTGGTTGTCATGGAAAAATGGTCGCGCATGGTGGGTCACGGCTCTAGGACTTGAACAGGTTCAATCCAATAACTGCTTTCACCTTCATTTATTAGTCGCGCATTGTGGGTCACGGCTCTAGGCCGTGATCGGGTTCAGACCTTAAAAAAAGACCCGGTGCATTCTTTCATTTTTGCGAACGATTTAACTGCACATGGTGTGATTTCTTGGCGATTTCACTTTCTTTCATTCTGATTTGTGTTTAAAGGTAAGGATTTATATTTAAAGCACTAATTTCATTCTGATTTGTGTTTAAAGGTAAGGATTTATGTCTAAATCCCTAATTTATGTGTGTTTATGTATATATTTATGTTTATGTGTGTTTATATGTGTAACTATGAACAAATAAATATTTTTTATGTCAATAAACCCTGGATTGTATGTGTGTGTATGTACATATTGTATGTGTATGTATGTATACATTTATGTAAAAAAAATGAGGATTTAGTGAACCCTAGATTATGTGTGTGTGTACGCATAGATTATGTCAATAAACCCTATATTGTATGTGTGTATATTTTTTTGACAAAATATTATTCAAAACCCTAGACCTTATTGTGGGTTATATGCGTGCCATCATATTATATTGGGGTTATATGCATGTCGTGATTTTGTTCTGACAAAATATAATTAAATGGATTTTTTACATTATATTGGGGATTATATGTTCGTCGTTATTTTTAACAATAACTCCTACTATGTTGTGATATTTTAGTAATTCTTTACTTCTCTACTTTAAATATGAGTCGCAAACACGTATACACATTAATAAAGTGAGATATCGTTGGTTTGTGTCAAAGAGTGTGCGGGGCACAAAATTATGTACTAGAGTTTGTTCGTGTGTGTACTATAACTCTTTCATAATAAACCCTAACAAAACATGTTACAAACAGGAGTGGGAGAGGTTGCAATTAGAGCCCTAAAATATGACGTATGTGTGTATACATCATATGTTTGAATTAATAATTAATAATTAATTAGAGCCCTAAAGTGTAGGACTCGTATTCACGCCCTCGTATACTTTTCTAAGAAAAAATGAGGCACGGTGATGATCACTATTAACAGGAGTGGGAGTTGTTGCAATTAGACCGTGCACATAACTCTTTTATTAGTGCGTGCCATATAGAGGGTACTCCTATTTATAGGTATGAAAATAAAAAGATCGAACAATTTAACTACCTTGTAAATCATGGAGTTGATTTCCAGTAGGATTACTTGTTCGATCGTATTCTATTTTCTCTACCAGAAAACTGGGATGACGTTATACAAAATGTATTTCACGCACATAATCTCGACGTACCCCTGACCTTGGTTACGTTATTGGAGAAGGCGGAAAAAAAATCCACCCGTGATCGATGCAACTGCGTACAGAGAGCATTAACATAGACTGTGATGTCTCACGCCACATGCACCTAAAATTGAATCTTGCTAACAAGTTGAGAAATATGGGATTCCGAGTTCATGTCACGGATGTCTACACATAAATCATAGATACACTTCCTCCTAGTTGTCCCTGTGTAAAAATTCATAGGTTCTTAAAAACTAATACCGAATGGATGGAGATCAGACACATTGAACATATTCTAAAGTTTTACTCTAAAAATGTAATTATCTATCTATTTATCTATATATATAGTCATAATCTTTATTAATTAGTTATAATTTCAAATTATTATAATTATTTAGTCACTTATATTTTTCATTTTTGTTGATGATGTCGGGAGGAAACAACCCAATGATGCCAAGTGTCGAGGTGACACCAAAATGAGGTTCACCATCTCATGCACAACCCAAATTCTCAACAGTAATGGCTGAGCAATTGACAACTCCATCAATGGTCCACTCCTCACCAAGTCCAACTCCAAGTACTCCTACGCCCCAATCCAACACTCTCGTTGCTCCAACTCTCCTATCCAGCACTCCCGATGCCTCCCACTCAAATGAAAAGATTCCCTTTGGGTTCTCCCTTCTCGGGAATAACCCGGTGGGTGATAGGAATGACGTGTTGAACTTTAAAGACCGATGTTTGTCACTGGGAAAAATGAACGTGGGAGTCGGTGGACCAGACAACTAAAAACTTGTTGTTTAAGCAGTCAAAGATGACATACATGACCAACTCTGCAAGAATTTCTCATTTCCTGACCGTTTCAAAAGTAGGGTTCTATCTCAGGTTGTTAAATCTCGGGTTGCTAAAGGATTGCGTACATACAGGAGAAACCTTCGGAAGAAACATTTCTCAAAGGAGGCTGCGAGCTTAGATATTTTGGCTTTAAAAGAGAAAGTGCCTCCTAATATTGAAATGACGGTGGAGGAGTGGAATAATTTTTTATAGAATGAGGTGAAGGAGAAAAAGTTGGTCCAAAGGGAGAAAAACAAAAAAATAGGTCACAAAAAACTGATATCCACAGGCTGGGATACAAATCATATGAGGATTTGAAGAATGAATGGGAGAGTAGGACAAAGGATGGTCCAGATACCGATAAAATCCCAAAGTGGTCCAACTTTTTCGTTCATACTCGACGGGACAAAGATAATAAATTCCCGTCGCACTTGGCTAAGACGCTGGAATCAATAGAGACCATCAACAGTCAATTCTATTCGAGCCCTAATGATAACTTTGATCTTGAAAATGATGCCCTGGCCCAGACCTTTGGAAGGGACAAAAGGGGGAGGATGAGAGGTGTTGGCTCACATATTCTAAAAACAAAACTTTAACACAGTGCACCTCTTATGGACGTGCTTTTTTCGGTCAATACATGTATTTCGTCCCAAAAGGAACACTAGTTTAAGACCGATGGGGATGTCCATGAGATTAAAAATACCCTAGGATTATTGATGAATCAAATTTTGAAACTTGTGAACTTTTTTGAAAGTAATAGACCCCCAATGCCTCCTCAAGGTTACCCTTACCGTACTCCTACTCAAGGTTTCACATATCCTTCCCCTCTAACATCCCCCTCCCAAATGCCTCCTCCTCCAACATTCCCCTCCCTTGTGCCTCCGCCAGTCATGGGACTTGGATCGTTGTCAACAACTCACAGTGACTGTGGCCAAGAGTACTATATCATGAACCAAAGCAATATGAGGTTTTTTGGCGTGTGCACACTCATCTCCATAGTTCTCGAAACTCCAGTACATGACCGACCTTTGGAGAAGGGTGAGGCTTAAATAATGGTCGAAGAAATATACAACAGATGCAGAGATGTAGTTGTGCACGTTAACAGTGGGGAAGGGATGGAAATGAGGAAATATGTACTATCTTTTATTGCTTGGCCAATTTATCTGTTGTCCAAGAAGTAATAATATTTTCTTTCATTTCAGTTGTCATAATTTTTTTTGTTTTAGTTGTAAGAATATTGGTTTTGCTTCAGTTGCAATGATTTTTTTTGTTTCAGTTGTAAGAATATTGGTTTTGTTTCAGTTGTAATGATATTTTTTTTTGTTTCAGTTGTAAGAATATTCTTTTTGTTTCAATTGTAATAATATTTTTTAACTTATTACCACAGGACTAGAATTTTAAGATTATTACATGGATTTTCCAAAATACAAAGAGTGGATGGGAGAGACTAACCGGATATAAAATAATCATGTAAAGGGCATTTATGAATTAGTTAAATACGCTTCCAAAAATATTTAAAAGTGACAAGATTTTGTGTTCATGCACTCATTGTATTAACAGAAAATATAAGTCATTGGAAGATGTTGAGTTACATTTAATAAAGTGGGGAATCTATCAAGACTATAAAATATGGACATACCACGGTGAAAACGTTATACCTTATGTTTCGAAAGAATTATCGTTACCTGACTGCGTAATGAAACCCCAATGAGTGGAAGTGGTACATGATTCACCAACACATCGTCCATTGAATGACTTAATTGATGATGCTTACGGACTCCACAACCATCAAAATCACCAACCTATGGATATAGATAATGCACAATATGACCAAGTAAATGAATAATTTCATGTTGAACTTTTAGGAGATCGGGAATACATACGGTTGAAAGCCGATACGACTAGACCGTTGTATAAAGATTGCGATGAAGATCACTCGGTGTTATATGCAATGATTAGTTTTCATAATTTGAAGAGTCAATTTGGTTTGTCTAGGAATAGTGTAACCGTAATTCTTAAGTGGGTTAAAGAAATTCTCTCAAAAAAGAACACGTTACCAGAAAATTATCCTACCATGAAGAAGAATTTGAAGGGTTTAGATTTGAAATACAAATCTATTCATTCTTGCAAGTATGATTTCATATTGTACCGAAACGAGCACGAAGAGAAGGATGAATGTCCTGTATGCAGTGAGCCTAGATATGTGGTTTGTGAGAATGGAAAGGACAAACCTGTAAAAAATCGCAAGTGCTCAGAAGTCCCACAGAAGGGTTTGAAGTATTTTCCACTTGGGCCACAGTTAAAACATTATTTTACTGTACCGTGGATAGTGGAGGCCATGACATGGCACGCTCGAAGCGAGGTGGGTGGGAATTTGATGCGTTATCCGATTGATTCACCCATCTGGAAAATTTCAAATGCACAACACCACGAATTTGCAAAGGAACCGCGCAACATTCATCTTTTAATCTCAACCGATGAGTTTAACCCTTTTGGTAATTCAAGAACTAGTCAGAGTTATTGGCCAGTTCTCATGGCGCCTTTAAGTCTCCCTCCGACACTATTCATGAGAAAGGAGTTCACATTGTTATCTTTGTTGATACCCAGGTCGAAGGCTCCCAGTGATGACATTAATATATTCTTAGCACCATTAATCGAAAAACTTAAAGAGTTGTGGGATAAGGGCATGATAACTTTCGGTGAAGAATTCACACTTAAAGTAATGGTGATGTGGGTGATCCATGACCTTCCTGCGTATGGGACCTTATCCGATTGTAATGTCCATAGTTTTTATGGATGTCCCATATGTGGGGAGGAAACTGAAGTTTGTTGGTCATAACATAGTGGTAAGATGAGTTAGATGGATCATCATAGATTTCTGTCGACTAGTCACCCTTTTAGGAACGACAAGTCTAACATTTTGTATATCGATCGCGACCGTATAACGACACTTGTTCAGATTTCAGGTTAGCAAATTGAGGATAAGGCGACCGTTGTGACTGCGGAGAATAAGTACATAGGCAAACACCCCCAGATTGTAAACATGAAGCTTAAATTTAGGGGGGATCCAAATGACCCTAGTAAAGTGAATCCATGGTCCAAGCGATCAATATTTTTTATTTGTCGTATTCGAAAGATCATCGTGTGAGGCATATAATTGATGTGATGCACACAGAGCAGAATATTGCTTGGATAGGAACATGTCTGGGTGGATCTCATTCCAAAGATGGAAATAGGGCCTGCCGAGATCTATAGGATATGAAAATAAAGAAGAAACTGTGGTTAAAAAATGATCTTATAACAGGAAGAATTTCTACCCCCGACTGCTTTCACTTTGACTACTAGTGAGAAGAAGATCCTCTTAGACACGTTTTTCAACTTGAAGAATCCAACCGATTATTCTAGTAATTTACGTAGGGTAGTAAGCTACCAAACAAATGACTTAAAATAGTGCAAGTCTCACGACTGGCACGTAATCATCCAATTAATCCCTCTGTTATTTCGGCATTGCTTCTCTGGACACAAAGATCTCCGTCGGGCAATTATGCAAATCAGTTTGTGTTTTACCCTACTTTGTGCAAAAGTGATAAACAGAAGGCACATTAAATCTGCGAAATCAACTTTAGCCGAGGCAGTTTGTGTATCAGAGAAATATTTTCCTTTGTCATTCTTCGATATCATCATCCACCTGATTATGCATTAATGCGATAAAGCTTTATTATGTGGTCCCGTTAGGTATCGTTGGATTTATCCTTTTGAGAACTTGATAAAAACCTTCAAAGATTATGTAAAGAATACACGGTATATTGGAGGGTCAATTGCTGAAGAATACATAATGGTGGAATCATCGCTATACGATAGGGAACATATTCTAGAATAAGAGTTGAAGAGGTTTAATCCTTATGGAGAACGAGTGATAGAGGACCAGACGAGTTTGAGGATGAATTATCGTTTGGGAACCCTAATGATGTGAAACTCATAAATCTACAATACGATCAAGTAGCTCGTTATCTCTTCGAATAGCAAGAAGAAGTCGAAGAGTGGAGAGAGTGAGTATCTACTAAATTCTTATTCTTTGATTATATGTATTTTATATTTTATGATCTAAACTCTACAATTTTTCGGTAGGAAGTATGAGAACGAAATTGCCCAAAATCAAAGGAGAAATTTCACGTCAACTGATTTTAGGGCATGGGTGTCAAAAGAGGTAAGTTTCACATCTTATGTGTGCGATTATTTACTCATGTGTGGTAAAAACATGCCCTAATAAAAATTCATTAATAAATGCATCTTTTAAAAAGAGGTGATGTCTCTTCCAGACTTGCACGCCCAGCAAAAGGTCCTAGTTTTTGTGCGAAAGAGTTCAAAAAATTCTGCACCAACGGCTTTGATTTCATTTCATATCCATATGAGGAATAGATTTTGACTTAAAACTATGGAATATCAATTTTTGCCTTGACCAACTATATCGCTAGCAAAAGTGATAAAAATCCAAAGAATACGGTGCTAACCTATTATGGGATAATTATACAAATCCTAGAACTTGATTAGTTAGATTTCATAGAAACCATATTCTATTGTGATTGGGTAAAGGTAGAGGATACAGTGAATGCTTGCAAAGTTGATCCTGACTCCAAACTTATTATGGTAGATTTATCAAAGCTGAAGACTAAAGATCACATGGTCGACGAGCCTTTTATTTGTGCCTTTCAGAACGTAAAGAAGGTATTCTACTCGAAGTACATAAGCGATGGAAATTGGTCTATTGTTGTTCATGCACCAAAGGGTATGACTACTCAAGTATACGCATTAAAGTCTCCAAAAGAGTTCCAGTCAGCTTTTGATGACAACCCTAATTTGAGGGATCTTTTAGTTGATTTAGAGGAAGATTGAGTATAAAAATATTATTTTATCCTCGTCAATCTTATTTGTATCTTATTATGATATTGACGTTGTATTAGCACTTTACTTTAATGTAAGAATGTTTAGTTACTTTTACGAATGTTTATCCTTGTCAATCTTATTTGTATCCTACCAGGTACTCTACTTTAACTAAAGTAGTTATATAATTGATATGCATTAACTATTAAATCGTTTAGATGATAAAAGGAGTACGGCCCCATGAGAGGTACCAACACCTCGCATGGGACCAATGTAACTCATGGGAACTGACCTTGTGGTCACGGGACTCCAGGTTTGAGTTAAGAAGATAACTTGAAAATATCTAGACTTAGGCTTTAAAACATGGCGCTAGAGGGGGAAACCCCGAGACAGCTTCCAAACGGCCCCGTGAGAGGCACCGACACCTCGCACCGGACCAATGTAACTCGTAGGAACTGATCGCGTGGCTACAAGGCTCCCTCTTTTAGAAAATGAAGATAATTTGAAAATTTATAGACTTACGCTTAAAAAATGGCGCTAGAGGGGTGAGCCCAGAAACAGCCCCTAAACGGCCTTGTGAGAGGCACCAACACCTCGTACGAAACCAATATAACTCGTAGGAACTCTCCGCATAGTAACGGGGCTCCCAATTTGAGAATACAATGATAATTTGAAAATATCAAGACTTAGGCTTAAAAATATGACCTTAAAAAATAAAACCCTAAACAGCCCCCGAATCACCCCGTGTGAGGCACCAACACCTCACACATGACCAATGTAACTCGTTGGAACTGACCGCGTTGTCACGAAACTCTCGGTTTGATAATACGGTGATAATTTGAAAATATCATGACTTAGGCTTGAACACATGGCGTAGGGGTGAAAACTCGAATATCCCCTGATCGGCCCCGTGAGAGGCATCAACACCTCGCACAGGACCAATGTAACTCGCAGGAACTGACTACAAGATCACGGGACTCCCAATTTGAGAATACGATGATAATTTGAAAATTTCTAGACTTAGGCTTAAAAACACGATGTTAGAGGGTGAAAATTCGAAATAACCCCCGAACGGCCTCGTGAGAGGCACCAACACCTCGCCATATTTTTATGATATCACACTTACTTTATAATAAAATCCATTGAACAATGCTTCTTTTAAATTTTACAATACTTCTAATATGTTATGTGATCTCAACATATCAAATTTTATGTCTAGACTTTTATGTGAGTACATGTGGTACTAGTGTGTCTCTTCATAAGATTGTAATAAAGAAATTGGTTGAAACTTTGTGAATTTATGTTTACTTGATATAGTGAAACTCAAATGAATTTCCCTTTGAGCTTGTGCATAGGCTTGTAATAAGGAAACTAGTTATAACTTTGTGACTTTGTATTTACTTGATATAGTCAGGTTAAGATTACAACTTCTTTGTTTATCATTGATCACCAATTTTTGTTGTTACGATCATTTTGTCTTGTGAATTTTGATATTTCGATATGTTTACCTGTGAGTGAAGGATGTGGATTTATTTGATTGATGCTTTCTCTTTGTGGCTTGACTTAAAATTAGGAGTCCGTTGTATTCCACATGTATTGTGCTAAAGTTTAAACTTGTTTGATTGTGTCGAGTCGCATTGTGTGTCCGTGCATCCATAGTCTGAAAGTGTCTCATGAAACTTTACAACTTGTCAAGTTTTCTTTCATTGTTGACAGTTGATATAAACCTATCCGAATTTATGAATAATTCTTATATTGGAAGTTCTAATTGCATATTTTGTTGGGACTCATTTTACTATCAGTGTGCGACAACTCCAATTTATATTTCTAAAAAATCTTGTGTTATGCATGCTAGACGAACAGTAAAAAAACATTCCCAAGTATTCTCCAACACAATTCTATATTGAAAATGTGTTGCCTCAAATCAAGGAGAAAAACATTCCCTATTGTTATTGTTGCAGGTTAGATCTACTATGATGGACACTTGACTTGCTGATCAGGTTGCATTTATTCAATGTGAGCACCACACTTTAGTTTCTTACTTTCAGTAATTCGTGTTAGACATCTTTTTATGAGCGAAGAACTTATTGGTTAAAAGTTTGTTTGATTTATGTTTTCTTCCAGCCATTGGAAATGAGAAATCAAATAGCTACTAGGAAGCTGAGCAGCCTCGTAACTATGACAGAGTTGTGATTAAGAATTTCATTCGATAAAGTATGAGTTTATTGATTGAAATGCCTTTTATAATAACATTATTTAGCCTTCAATATCTTCCTTGGTATAAAGCTTAAGAGCAATGTATTGTTTGTATTAATTAATTCTAATCTATTAGGTATGAAGAAAAGAGATGGATTTCGAGAGATGGAAAACCAAAATCACCTTCAAATGACTGCAATGAAATTTTCCTACTTGACAAGTAGTCACACAAAGAAATATATATATATTCACTTAGATGCATGTACTTAGATAGTTATTGGATATATCAATTTCACCTACACATATCTGAGTTGAATTTACTAATTCTTTCATTTAGACTCTATTTGCATGATCTCGAAATGTATGATGGAAAAATGTACATATTTTATTCGAGAATTTGATAGATGAGGAATATGTTGGCATGTTGTCAGGGCATATTTCTCATGTCCGTTATCTTACATTTGTGTATGTCGTATGCTGCTACATTTGGCATGTCTCTACATGATCTCACACGACGGCCTCAATCCAAATTTGACTTCTCTAGGAATCATGCATTCAATATCTCCAACATGTGTCCCACATCTGCCTCAACAACTTCACGTTCCACGATTTTAAGGACTTAATGCAAGTGGTACGCAAGAGAAGTCAAAACGGTAAAAGAAGGCAAGATTTGGAAGTTCAAGGACATTTTGGTAATTTTATAGCCATCGTCCGGAGGTCCGATCATTTGGAAAGTTGAATATCTAGCCATAACAAAAATACTGAAAGAAACGGCACCTCAATCCAAGCTACAGTGAAGAAGTGATGGCCTTTTGAAAATGGAGAAAATTCCGAGAAAAAGACTTGGAAAAATTCTGAGTCCTTTTAGCCCCAAACCAGCGAAATTTCTCGAACCGAAGGCCAAACCGGTTCGAGGTACTTGACGCTGGTAAGAGTCCCAAAGTTTTAAAATTCGTTTTGGATTCCTATAAAAGCCAACTTCGGGGGAGTTATTTGATAAGACTTGGAGAGACAATTTTGAGAGTTCTAATTGCTCTAGTCTTCATATTTTTTAGCCCCAAGACTCATGTTTTGAATCACATATCATTGCCAAATCTTTGTGAATCCTTTCGAAACCCAAGAACACAACTTTTAGTTTGTTCAACCTTTGTGGCTAAGTCGTCTTTCTTCTTCATTACTGCTTACCTGGAGTTCCTGAGGGAGATTCCAGCCGATGACATCAGAACCGACACCTGTGGGTATTTCCATGTCACACTGTATTTTTACTGCAATTCGTGTAACCGTTTCTTACAAAATTATAGTGAAAATAAAAGTTTTTGCCCCTTTGGGGGATTTTTCCTCACATGTGTGTGTTTGAATGTTCTTGCTTGATTTTATCATCTTCAATCACACCTAGATGCATGTTTAGGACTTAATTGATAAAAACTGAGTTTAATTAAATAATTTCTTTATTTGACCACAATCTCACTCCGTCAAATTGGTATCAGAGCCAATTACACAATTATACCGTGTAATTTTCCGCAAATTTTTTTTGGATATCAATTTTTTGAAAATTTGATTGTTGAAAAAGAGCGTGTTCATAATGGAGAAGTTATATAATAAAATGCCAGTTTTTTACGGGACAAACAATGCATACTGGAAATCCCGCTTGAAATCTGCTTTAAAATCCATTGATGAACGTGTCTGGATTTTGGTTGAAAGAGGGTGGACACCTCCCCCCGTCACTGTTAATAACGTGACTAGTTTAAAACCTGACACTACTTGGACTGAAGAAGAATTTAAATGGTCATCTTTTAATTCTAAGGGTATAAGTGCTATTTCTGGATCCGTCACACCTGATGAGTTCAAACGGATAATGACGTGCACCACGTCAAAAGAGGCATGGGATGTTTTACAACTTACCCATGAAGGAACTAATGTTGTGAAAGAGTCTAAATTGCAAAATTTGACAACTCAATTTGAAACCATCACCATGCTTGAAACTGAATGTTTTGATGAATTTTATGCTAGACTGTCTGATATTGTAAACACTAGCTTCAATCTTGGTGAACACATTCCTAATGCTAGAGTTTTTAAAAAGATTCTTAGATCACTGCCTAAGCGTTTTATCCCTAAATTCACTGTGCTAAATTCTATGGGTAATTTAAATACACTTAAATTGGAGGAACTTGTAGGAGACTTACAAATATATGAAATTGATGTTTCCTAAATCTGCTAAGCCTAAAGACAAGGGAATTGCACTTAATTCTCAAGAGAGAAATAGTAAAGGGTAGGCAAGAAAGAGAGTTGAGTCATATAGAAAGAGAAAGATAGAAACGTATGATTCTGAGTGTGACTTTGATTTAGATGATTTGGCTTTATTTGCTAAAAATTTCAAGAAAATTCTCAAATTGAAGAAAAATGGAAATTTCAAAGATAAAAAGAATTTTCAGAAAAAGAAAAATGAAAAAGATTTTAAAGACCCTTCTAAGAAAGACATTGAAAGATGATATGAGTGCGATGGTAGGGGTCATAGATCTTTTGAATGTGCTACTAGGCTGAACAGAGAAACGGTCAAAGTTGTCCTTAATGCTACCCTTAGTGATGACTGTGAGGTCGAGTCAGTGGACTCTGGAGACGAGTCACCGCATGAGTGTAACTTCACCGCATTCATAGCTAGTCATGTGAGAACTTCTAGTACTCCTCTCGACGATGAGAATGCTATTTCACAGGGACACCTCGACAGTGAGAGCGATGTGAGTGAGGGGGAGGATTATGCAAGTAAGAGATGGAGTAATCTTCAACGCGCCTACGCTAAGTTATATAATGAGTCATTTAAAACCAAAAAGCATAACAAAGCGTTAGTTCTTAGGATCACCGCATTAGAAGAAGATTTAGAAGAACCGAGAGAGAGAGAGAGAGTCCTCCACCTGCACCACTTTGAGAGAGAGAGAGTCTGCCTATGTTGACAAAGAGTTTTGTTTAGAGAGAGAGAGAAACTGTTTAGAGAAAGAGAGAGTTATTTTAAGAAAGAGAAAGGGGACTTGACTAAACAAGTGTCTAGTCTTAAGAGTGATCTCCATTCCTCCCTGGAGACTTGGAAGAAACTTGAAGACCTTGTAGCCCAGCTTACTCATGATCTTGAGAAAGCACGGGAAGTCAAGGTTCAAATCGAGGACAGATCTGGGAAGATGAGAAAGATGCTCCTCGACCCCGCTTTAGGTTTTGGTGATAGGCAGGGAATAGGTTATGATGGTGCTCCACGTCCAAAATTGCACCTGGACTAGTTCCTTAGTTTACTACGACTCCATATGGCCATCGTAAAAAATCGCGAAGGAGAGTTCGACCAAGAAAAGCAAACCCAGGTCCGTCTAAGACTGCGTTCTTCTGTACGTACTGCAAAAGAAAAGGCCACCTCAGGGAGTTTTGCTATAGTTTGGGTCGAACACGATGTACTACTGCTCCACCACATCATATTGATGATTTTGCCAGTCTGAGAGAGCGTGTTAAGTTTTTAGCTACCACATCACAGAGCTTGATGGAGGAATTCCGACGGATGTCTTTGCCGTCAGTGAATTCCTCTCACATCCCGACTAAAACCAACAATAACAAGGGTAAACAAAAGGTTACCACTTCTTGGGTACCTAAAAAGGATAAGAAATCCCTTTTTGTTCATGTCGCTCTCAAAGTAAATAATACCTCACAGTGGTATTTTGATAGTGGGTGCTCCAGACATATGACAGGTGATGCCTCATTTTTTACCTACCTTGAGGATTATAAGGATGGTAGAGTCACCTTTGGAGATGGGATCAAGTCTAGGATTGTAGAAAGAGGTGCAGTAGAGTTACCAGGATTTCCTAAGCTAGAGAATGTTTTGTACGTCAAAGGTTTGAAAGCAAACCTTCTCAACGTTAGCTAGCTATGCGACGTTGACTTTGTCGTAAAGTTTGACCGGAACGCGTGTAATGTCTATAATCAATCCGATAAAATTTTAGTGCGAGGGGTGAGGACAGAGGATAATTGCTATGGGACTGAGCCCACGTCCTCACTTGTCTGTCACAGCTCCATGATCACTCCTATAGATCTGTGGCACCAATGTCTAGGTCACGTGAACGTTAGAGACTTGACTCGCTTAGCTAAAAAAGACCTTGTACGTGGCTTACCATCTCTTGGAAAGCCAACTTCCTCGGTTTTTGGACCCTGCTAATTGGGAAAGCAAATTTGTAGCCCCCATAGGCAGTTGCATTCCATTACCACCTGCCGTGTACTTGAGCTGATTCGCACGGATCTTATGGGTCCCACTCGTACTGAGAGTCTGGGTGGTAAGAGGTATATCCTCATGATAGTAGACGATTTCTCCAAATATTCAATTGTATGTATCTAAGAGAGAAATCCGATGCTGTAGAGTTTTTAATGACTAAGTGTTGTGTCCTGCAAAATCAATACGGAGTCACTATTAATAGGATACGTAGTGACAACGACACAGAATTTAAGGAAGCAAAGATAGATCTTTACTATGATAGCCTTGGGATCAAACATGAGTTTTATGCTGTGAAGACTCCTCAGCAAAGTGGGATTATTGAGAGAAAGAATAGGACGATCCAGGAAATGGCTAGGTCTATGCTTCTAGGTCGTAAAGTCTCTATGAGATTTTAGGTAGAGGCATGTCACACAGTGAATAGGGTTTACCTGCGTCCACACACACTTAAGACGCCTTATGAATTATGGACTGCCAAGAACCCAACCTTGCATATTTCCGTGTTTTTGGGAGTAAATGCTACATCCTATGGGATAGAGAGCAATTAGAAAAGTTTGACTCTCGGAGCGATGAGGGAATATTGATAGGATATTCATCAAATAGTAGAGGTACCGGGTTTTTAACCTGAAGAGCTCTAAGGTTATGGAGTCAATAAATGTCACCGTGCAAGATGACGAACCTCCGACGATTATTGATCCTAACCTTCAGTGTGAGGAAGAGGACTTTTTTGGTAGCGATTTACTTATCCCTCACCCACACCCTGTGGACCCTACTCCTGTGTTAGGGGAAACACCTTCTTGGGTTCGCAAGAGTCATGATCCCTCTACCATTGTTGGCGATCCCACTTTGGGGGTCAAGACTCGTGATCTGTTACAGAACGTTGTTAGCCATCTTTATTACACATCCAAAGTCGAACCCAAGAATCACAAAGAAGCACTCAAGGATGAACACTAGATATCTGCTATATAAGATGAGTTCCTTTAGTTTAAAAAGAATAATGTCTCGAAACTTTTCCCCCGACCTAGTGAGACTAATGTGATAGGTAACAGGTGTATTTTTAAGAATAAAATGGATGAAAATGGTAACATAATCTGAAATAAGGCTAGGTTGTTTGCTTAAAGCTACACACAGATAGAGGGTGTAGACTTTGGGGAGACATTTGCTCCTATTTCAAGGCTTGAGTCCGTCCGCTTACTTCTTGCCATAACATGTCATCTGCGCTTTAATTTATATCAGATGGATGTCAAGAGTGCCTTTCTAAATGGCATTCTTCAGGAGGAGGTTTACGTGGAATAACCAAAAGGGTTTGAAGACCCTAAGCACCTGGAGCACGTATACTATCTGAGGATAGCCCTGTATGGTTTGAAGCAAGCACCCCTTGCTTAGTACGAGAGGCTTACTTCCTATCTCTTAGCCCGTGGCTTCAAGAGAGGGGGAGTTGATATGACGTTATTCATCAGGAGAGATGATGGTGCTATTTTGGTTGCCCAGGTCTATGTGGACGACATAGTCTTTTGATCCACGTGCTCCCAGCATGCTCATCACTTTGAGGAGGAAATGAAAAGTGAGTTTTAGATGAGCATGGTAGGTGAGCTTACATTCTTCCTTGGTCTCCAGGTTCATCAGCAAGAGGGTGGGATGTTCATCTCCCAATCCAAGTATGCTAGAGACCTAGTGAAGAAATTTTGTTTAGACTCCGCTAAGCATGCACGTACTCCTATGAGTACTTCTGTCAAGCTTAATAAGGACACTTCAGTTAAGGACGTAGAGCAAACCTTGTATCGGAGTATGATAGGTAGTCTTTTCTACTTGACTTCCAGTCGTCCTGACATAGCCTTTAGTGTTGGAGTCTCTGCGTGATATCAGGTGTCCTCGAAAGAGTCACACTTACTCGCTCTAAAACATATTATCAAATACGTGCGTTGGACTCTCTCATATGGTATTTGGTATTCCTTTGATGCCAATGATCTTTTGTTCGCCTATTCAGATGCCGATTGGGCCGGGGATGTAGAAGGTTGTAGGATCACTTATGGTGGGTGTTTCTATTTCGGTTATGCTCTTGTCTCCATCTCTTTGTCGACTGCGGGGGCTGAGTACATTGCCACTGGGAGTTGTTGCACGCAACTCTTATGGATGAAGCAGATGCTGGAGGATTATGGGATTTCACAGGACACCATGACTGTGGCCATCGCCGCCGATACCCACCACGAAGGGAGGAGGAATCCTTCGGGTCCCGCGCGTCCCCTCTCGGGAGAGCGCTTCGGCCGGCGTCGATTTTGTGAGGTGTGAAAAATATAAAGAGATTCAGAGTCGCCAGTCTATTTTACTCAAAATAGACAAAAGAAAAAGGGTAAGCCACCCCGAAGGATGGCATCCAAAGACATACTGGTGCGTGCGAAACCAAAATGATTCGAAAAGGGTTTGGAGGCTTAGTTACGAAATGGGAAGGTGTTAGGCACCCATTCCGCTCTTTCGGTCTCTCATGAATATTTGCTATTTTCCTTTATTCCCCCCCCCCCCCCCCATGAGATGTGTGCATGTGTATATATGTAGAATGGAGGTAGGAATCATCGTCTTGTATCATGGAAAAGATAAAGCGAGTCATCCATAGGAAGATTATAAAAGTAATATTAGAAAAATAAGATTTACGCGATTACCCCTACGTTGATCGCTATAAAGGAACGATAACGCACATGGAGTAATGTGTCACTAAGACTAAGGATATATATAATATAAGAAAAATGGATTTTGAGAAAATAGGAAATGAGAGAAAAAGTGAGAGAAAGGACTCGAGTCTCGGGTTTTACCCCGAGATGCCTACGTAGCCTATAAAGGCATCAAAGTCCACGTAGTTCGCATACAAAGCAAAGGGGTGGGGTTTATCCCATAAAATCCAAATGTGGGATCTCTTATTTGTAAGTGTGTGTGTGTGTGTGTGTGTGTGTGTGTAGAAAAGGTATTTTAGTTGTGAGAAAAATGTGGAAGAAGTGTGAGAATCCCTACTTGGAATTTATGAGCAAACCCTCTTTTTCTTGTTTTGGTGTTTTTGTTTATATAAAAATAAGAGATGTGCAATAATACTAAATAAAAAGTATATTAGGATGTGTGAGATGAGATTATAAAAGTGCTAAGTAAGAAAACAAGTTATTGGGAATTCAAGAGAATTTAAGAGAGAGAGTTTGAGAAAGTTGGACCTTCTTGAAGATCTTGAGCTTGATCTTGAATGTTGGAGAGCAGCACTTGAGCTTAGATGATGATGGAGAGTGTTAATTCACCAATTTTGATGAAAAGGATGATGAAAAGTGAAGGTAAAAGAGGGATTTGGAAGTTGAAATCACGCTGCCTTCGAGAGAGGTTTCTGGGATTCGTTCAGAGAGATTTCTATCAGATCTGGGCTCCTCTGAAAATGAGGCCAAGGCCTCCTTTTATAACCCCAAGGGACTGCCAATCAACCCTATCATGGCACTGCCTATCGGCAGGTGCTGATAGGCAGGATCTGGGACCTGCCATTTGGAAGTGCGCCTCAGGCTTTTTTAGAAAATTGGCCACCGAGGGCAAACCGTTGGTCAGAATCCTGCATGAGGCATACCGTTGGAAAGGTATTTCAGAGACCTTAGAAAGTCCTTTGGACCGCTCCCGAGTTCGGGAGTTGACTTTGGGTCAAATTTGGCTCGGAAGCGTTTGTCGGTCCATTGGACGGGGAATCGCGCGGACGCAAACGGCGCGTTCGTCCGCATGGTAAGTCCGAATCGCACACGGGGCATACCGTTGGAAAGTTTAGGATATGTATTTTGACATTCCAAAGAGTTTGACCCAGTTTGGAGAGTTGACTTTGGTGAACCGGGCCCGGGAAATGCTCGGTGGCTTCCTGGAGTTAAACGGATCATTTGTCCGCATGGAAAGTCGAAATTGCACACGGGATGGACCGTTGGAAAGGGTATTCAGTTCCCTTCGAAGATTCATTTATCCTCAGTCAAGATGAAGAGTTGACATAGGTCAAATAGATCCTGGGAGCGCTCGGTGGCCTCTAGGTCAGGTTTTGGACGCAAATGGCGCGTTCGTCCGCATGGTAAGTCAGAATCGCGTACGGGGTGGACCGCTGGAAAGGGTATTCAGTGCCCTGTGAATATTCATTGAGTCTCGGTCGAGACGAGGAGTTTGACTTTTGGGTCAAATTGAGCCTGGGGGTGCCCGATGGCTTCCAGGTCAGTACCCGGGACGTGACCTGGGTTTATAGTGATGAAGGGAGGTACTAGGGACCTAAGGAGAGTGAAGGGGTAACAGAATGGGGTGTCTACAATGACCATTTCCTGTGATAACACGAGTGCGATACACATATCCCGCAATCCAGTCCAGCATTCACGCATAAAGCACATCAGGATACGCGAGCACTTTATACGTCAGTTAGTTGAGAATAAAGTCGTATCCCTGAGTTTCATACCCACTGACCTTCAGTTAGCCGATATATTCATGAAGCCTTTAGATGCCCTTAGATTTGAGAGTCTTAGGAAGTCTTTGGGAATTTGCACAGTTGACTGAGGGGATGGTTCATGTCTAGGATAGGATGCATTGTCATGTTCATATCATATGATTCCTATTCCTATGTTGTATCATTTGTATCATTAGTTTGTTTTATTTTCTGATTTTTATATTTTACTGAAAAATCCAAAAAGATTTTATTTTTATAAAAAAAATTCAAAAAGCACAAAAAGATTTTATTTTGATAAAATTTTAAAAAATCCTAAAAGATTTTTTGTTTGTTTTTGGATGAGCATTTAAGATAGCCGAGTCACAAATTTCATTCCATTTATCCATGTGATGGTTTGATAGTGATTTGAGACGCTACATCATTGCATCCATGTGCTTTACATCGTTTGGAGTCTTTGAGATGTGATTAGTGATATCTTTCTGCATGTTTGACTCCTATCTCCTTTATTGCACACATGCACGGCTATATTTGATTATTTTACTTTTCTATCACATATTGGCTTAAGTGTTTCCATCTCAATTCTGTCTATACAACGTATAATTTACGATAAAACTTGACAATTGGAATGCATGTTAAAACCGTTTGGTGATACTGTGTATTTATTTAAAAATGGAGAAGGGCTGTAAAAGGTTCATTAAGCCTTTGTGAATACTAATCCACCGTTAAATTGGACCTAAAAAATTGAGAAATTTTATTATCCGGGGTCCAGAGAGGTTAAAAGAGCTCGAAAAATTTAAAAGCAATACATGCCAAATATGGGCCATTAGGTTTCACCATCAATTCTCCAAAGTTTGAGAATTTAGATCACCTCTATTCAAAATATAAATCTGAGGAAACTTGGTTGGAGAATTTAAACGGGTTTGCACTTCCTTAAAAGTCCTGAAAAGGTATGAAATCGTTTTGGATGTTATTGGTGTGAAAATCACTTTGAGCTTTGATTTGTTGATTTGATTGAGTCAATGTCTCATATTTCCAATATTTTTACACCAAAGGAAGATTCTGAGTTTATTCGTTAGGAGTATTCGATCTCCATTGTGCACATATGTCATCTTTGTATGCATTGATTTTTCTATCGAATTTGATCACACCGACTTCACGTTCCACAATTTTAGGGACTTAATGCAAGTGGTACGCAAGAGAAGTCAAAACAGTGAAAGAAGGCAAGATATGGAAGTTCAAGGGAATTTTGGTAATTTTACAGGCACCGTCTGGAGGTATGGTCAACTAGAAAGTTGAAGAGATCGTCACATCGAAGATACTGGAAGAAACGGCACCTCAATTCGAGCTACGGTGAAGAAGTTATGTCCCTTTGAATATGGAGAAAATTTCGAGAAAAAGACTTGAAAAAATACTGAGTCCTTTTAGCCCCAAACCAACGAAATTTCTCGAATTGAAGGCCAAACCGGTTCGGGGCTTAACCAGTTCACGGTACACCCGAACCGGTTCGAGGTACTTGACGCTGGCAAGGGTCCCAAAGTTTTGAAATTCGTTTTGGATTCCTATAAAAGCCAACTTCGGGGGAGTTATTTTATAAGACTTGGAGAGACAATTTTGAGAGTTCTAATTGCTCTAGTCTTCATATTTTTTAGTCCAAGACTCATGTTTTGATTCACATATCATTTCCAAATCTTTGTGAATCTTTTTGAAACCCAAGAGCACAACTTTGAGTTTGTTCAACCTTTGTGGAGAAGTCGTATTTCTTCTTTATTGCTGCTCACCTAAAGTTCATAAGGGAGATTCCAGCTGACGACATCAGAACCGACGCCTGCAGGTATTTATGTGTCACACTATATTTTTATTGTAATCCGTGCAACCGTTTCTTACAAAATTATAGTGAAAATAAAAGGTTTTGCCCGTTTGGGGGATTTTTCCTCACATGTGTGTGTTTGAATGTTCTTGCTTGATTTTATCATCTTCAATCACACCTAGATGAATGTTTAGGACTTAATTGATAAAAACTGAGTTTAATTAAATAATTTCTTTATTTGAACACAAGCATACTCCGTCACATGTTAGTGTTAACTTAATATACAGGGCCTTGGTTGGATAAATACTAATGAGATAAATGGTCCCGTGACCATGCATGTTAGTGTTAACTTAATATACAGCCCCCGAACGATATCGTGAGAAGCACCAACACCTCGCACGAAACCAATGTAAGACGTAGTAATTGACCACGTGATAATGGGACTCCCAATTTGAGAATACGCAAAAATTTGAAAACATCAAAACATTGGCTTAAAAAATGGTGCTAGAGGGGTGAACCCGGAAATATCCCCCAAATGGCCCTGTGAGAGGCACCGACACCTCGTACGGGACCAATGTAACTAGTAGGAACTGACCGCATGGACACGGGACTCCCAGTTTGAGAATACAATGATAATTTGAAAATATCTAGACTTAGGCTTAAAAACATGGCACCAGAGGGGGAAATCCCGAAACAGTCCCCAAATGGCCCGTGAGAGGCACAAACACCTCGTACGGAACCAATGTAACTCGTAGGAACTGACCTCGTGGCCACGGGACTCCCAATTTAAGAATACGATGATAATTTGAAAATTTCTAGACTTAGGCTTAAAAATGGCGCTAGAGGGTGAACCCCGAAACAGCCCCCAAATGGCCCGTGAGAAGCATCGACACCTCGTACGGGACCAATGTAACTCGTAAGAATTAATTGCATGGCCACAAAACTCTCAGTTTGATAATATGACGATAATTTAAAAATATCTAGACTTAAGCTTAAAAATAAGATGCTAGAGGAGAAATCCCAAAACAGCCCCCAAACGGCCCCGTAAGAGGCACCGACACCTTGCACGGGACCAATGTAACTCGTAGGGACCTCATGGTCACGAGACTCTCGGTTTGAGAATACGGTGAAAATTTGAAAATATCTAGTCTTTGTCTTAAAAACATGGTGCTAGAGGGGAAAATCCCGAAATAGCCCCCTAACGGCCCCGTAAGAGGCGCCGACACCTTGCACGGGACCAATGTAACTCATAGAAACTGGTTGTGTGGACATAGGGATCTCGATTTGAGAATACGATGATAATTTGAAAATATCTAGACTTAGGCTTAAAACATGGTGATAGAGGGGTGAACCTCGAAATAGCCCCCAAACGGCCCCTTGAGAGGCGCTGACACCTCGCACGGGACCAATATAACTCATAGGATCTGATCGTGTGGTCACGGGGATCCCAGTTTGAGAATACAGTGATAATTTGAAAATTTCTAGACTTAGGCTTAAAAACATGGAGCTAGAAAGGGAAATCCCAAAACAGTCCCCAAATGGCCCTGTGAGAGGCACCGACACCTTGTACGGGACCAAAGTAACTTGTAGGAACTAACCGAGTGGCCACGAGACTTCCAATTTGAGAATAAAACAATAATTTGTAAATATCTAGAATTAGGCTTAAAAATATAGCGCCGGAGGAGGAAATCCCAAAACAGCTCCCAAATGACCCTGTGAGAGGCACTAACACCTCACATGGGACTAATGTAACTCGTAAGAACTGACCTCGTGGGCACGGGACTCCTGATTTGAGAATACGATGATAATTTGAAAATTTATAGACTTAGGCTTAAAAAAATGGCGCTAGAGGGGTGAACCACGAAATAGTCCCATTAGAGGCACCGACACCTCGCACGGTACCAATGTAACTCGTAGGAATTGACTGCGTGGCCACAGGACTCCCAGTTTGATAATATGATGATAATTTGAAAATATCTAGACTTAGGCTTAAAACATGGAGCTAGAAAGGGAAATCCCAAAACAGCCCCTAATGTAACTTGTAGGAACTGATATGATGATAATTATAACTCGTAGATGCAATTTTTCAGCTTGAATAAGATTTTTGTAAAACTACCTGGTTACTGATATTATTTTTTTATCTTATTTTTTACAAGATAACATTATATCGTTTGCTTTTTTTGCACGTGCAACAAATGAAGGAGACAATGATTTACAACATGAAGATTGTTTATATAATGTTGTTGACATTCAGGATTATGTTTTTTATGTGTTACAGCCATGACGGCTTTTATAATTTGATTGCTAAATTTTATGACCTTACGGGCTTTATAATAAGCAAGTTTTACATTAACAGGTATTTTTGTCTGTGAATTATTAAGACTTATAATCTTTTTAAGTTTATATGTATATTAGGTTATTTACAACGTTTTCGATTCGCTATTTGTGATTTTTTTTGTGTTGCCAATAACAAATATTTGTAACACCTCGTACGCCTCCTACGTTACACGTAGCAACAAATCGCGCAGTCACGGGACCCCCAATTTTAGGATTGGACCAAAAAAAATTTAAGTATAGTTAAATATGATCATGGAATTTATCCATGACCATTTTCATTTTTTCCATCGTGCATAATAATGGTTGCGGCCAAAGTCCATGACCCCTAACCGTGATAAAAAAAAGGTCGTGGCCAAAGCCCGTGACCCATACCACGACGAAAAAAATAGAAGAATATTGGTCGCGGCCAAAGTCCGTGACTCCTAACCGTGATAAAAAAATGGAAAAAATGGTCGCGGTATGGGTCACGAACTTTGGCCGCGACCATTTTTTTCGTCGCGGTGTGGGTCATGGACTTTGGTCGCAACCATTTTTCCATCACGGTTAGGAGTCACGAACTTTGGTCAGGAACATTTTTTTGTCGCAGTGTGGATCACGGACTTTGTCCGTGGCCATTTTTTGTCACGGTTAGGTATCACGGACTTTGGCAATGATGATTTTTTCACATCGTGTTATGGATCACGGACTTTGGCCGCGATCATTTTTTTTCGTCGCGGTGTGGATCATGGACCAAGTCCGCGACCATCTGTCGTGACCCCCCAATTGGTCATGGGCTTGGGCTACGACCCACGAAATTGGTCGCGCCCGAAATGGTCACGGCCCAAGTTCGCGACCCACGGTCTTTGTCAGGGATTTTGGCCGTGACCATTCACCAATTTTGGTGTAGTATAAACTACTCCGTACTGCTCATACAATACGCTATTGAATACCCTCAATAATGAACACCTCACGTATGTTCTTTTTTTTCTTAAATTCGAGGTCACCCGGTCACGTAGGTTCTTGCCCAAGCCTTACCATTAAATTTCACTACTTAAACTTATTTTAGATATTAACTATCTAGTCTTATTCTATTCACACTTTAGTAGATTATCGTTCTTTAGATACATACGATCTCGTCTCGCAATGATTGCACACAAGTAGGTTATTTACACAGTATATATTTTACACACATTATATCCTATAAGTATCAATTTATCTCTGATCTTCGCAATAGTACATGTCCCCCACCTTTAACTAACAAGCAGGAGAACAACAAGGCTTACCATGCCATACCTCAACTGGCACCATGTCCAAAAGTGAACTTATATGATTTATTGTACACAAACTCCACTAGTGTAAGGGACCAATATCGTCCTCCCCTAAGATCCAAGGGTACACATATAATTTATTCTCCAACATACGATTAGTCTCCTTGTTCTTCCCATTCTTTTGCGGATGATAGGATGTACTCAATCACAACTCAGTACATTTGGCCTCGTGAACACTCTTCCAAAATGGAAAGAAAAATATCTTGTCCCAATCGTACTCGATATCAAACGGTACCCCATGTAACCTCACTATCTCGTCTATATAAATATTTACGCATAATGTCCCATAGTATGACCAGTTCTAACTGGCATATCGTGAGCTACTTCGGTCAACAGATCCACTGTCACCCATATAGGATCATAACCCCCTCTAGGAAGTAGTTACCATCGTTATAAAACCCATGGAATGTTTTCCCATTCTACTGGTTGAGAAACCCCTACTAGTTTCGGATGGTCCACCCTTTACCAACAGATAGGTGACCTATTGCAAAATGAATTTAGCAATATTTCTCTTCATTAAATCCCATCAGCACTGCCATTTATAACATGATATGCCTTATAGGCTCTCAAATGTACCTCTAACCGTGATCTATGTGACTTTGCCTCACTGTGTGTCACAAGTCCTTCCCCCTTCTTTAAAAATCAATTTCTCGCAAAACATAAGCCTCTGACAAATCTTACGGAATAAGCTTCGACTTCCCTAGATAAATGTTGTCTAATTCACATGACAATCATAATCTATTGCCTGATATAATACTTTCAATTACCTAGGGCGCCCATACACCCTATATCTCGCGCATTATTGCACAAATCAATTCTTGCTCATTCGGTATGCTTTTCTATTTATAATGTAACTATTTCGTACTAGTTTTCTCGTCTGCACTAGGCGACTCTACCGACCTTAAGGCATAGTGGAATTATCAACTCTCAAATATATTCATGTAAATGTACAATAACCAAAGTACGAAACACATCTACTATCTGGAATGTCTAAAAATGTGTCCAAAGTGCATGCTTATATAGGATCAACTACAAGCCCATCGTGTAAGTAATAAACCTCGTAAGACGGGATCAATCCTCGAGGAATTAGGACGATTGCTCATAAAGACGAAGGAAAGGAGACTAACCCTAAACTGATTCAAGAAGAAAAATAAAATGGCAATTTAACTTTAGGATCAAAGGCTGCTATCTAAATGCAAATGAAATTGAAATTACTAACTAACCTACATGTGTGAAAGTAAAACTACGGCAAGTAATTAAATATGAATGAGGAAAAATAGGTTAGGATACAATCCCCCAAACCCTAGTATGTTTACCGGATCTAAAACTAGCTTTTGAATTATATAATTGATTAAACCCGATCGTTATTATTCTCAAGCATTACATATATGAGGGTACTATAGCCCGCATCATACATAATCAAGAGCAAGAATAAAGCGGTGTCAAAATAAAAAACACGCACGTCGCATAGGGCAAACGAGGTTAAAAGACCTACGGCGGTTGTGATCACTACACAACATGATTCAATCATTATTTAATTCAAAGACTAATTTTTTATACGTGAAAACTACATCGGGTTGGGTTCATGCACCCCAACCCTTACAAATCTAGATAAACATGATTCATCTATGCTTGAAAAGGAAATCTATATTGCATGAATTCATATTTATGTGGAAAATGGGAAGAAACTTATAAAGAAGAATTTTAACCTGATTTTTATGAGTCATCAAACACAAATATGAAAACAATTGAAATCATGAAGAAAATATTACTTGGAATGAATAAAAATCTTGAATTAATGCCTAAAACTTGAACAATTGTTGAATAAAGTAATTCCCTAGGGTTCTTGGCTTCAAAATCTCTCTAAAACTTACAGAAAGAGAACTCCCTTGTATCACCAAATAATAGATACATCACGTTATTTTAAGAGTTTAAGCCATGCAAAACCCTATTCTTGAGAATTAAAAAATCAAATTCTGCCCATTGGACCGGTCCCCTACAGGATCGGTTCTTCTTATGCAAGAAACTTGACCACACCGGACCGGTTCTTTTTTTAGTTTTCGTCGGATCGGTCTGGTCTATGCAGGAAATCTTAAAATGCCGAACCGATTAGTTTTTAGTTGAACCCAGATCGATCCGCTCTTTACAAGAACCTGGTCTTCACCAGACCGGTTCGTTATTGGTACACATCATATCGGTTCGATGATAGTTTTCTTCCTGCTTTTCTTGTGATTTTTTCTCAGCTTTGAAGATTCATAACTTTTTATACGGGATTCGAATTTGGATGATGTTTGTTATTACGTGCTTATAAACTCGAGGTCTTCAACTTTCATTTTGGTTCCTCATCCGAATTCTAGATGTAAAATTACTCTTTTGCCCTCTGACTTTCTTTCTTTTCTTTCTTTCTTAGTTTCTCGGTTTTGAGTTTCCTCTTCTCTTCACTTGTATAAAATACCTACAAAATACAACAAGAATACATGAAAATCGATACACTATATAGAAAATTTCAGTAGCAAATATATGAGATAAATCATTACACTTTACATTGTATAAGGTGATAGAAGTCTGTAAATTAAAGGGATAAATTGGAAGAATTTATGCCTAATCAAACCCCCCATAACTTAGAACTTTGATCGTCTCGAGCAATGTAAAAGAATCGAAAGAAGGTTCAACTCTTGAAAAACATTTTATTAGGATAGGATACCTCTTTCGCGGGCAAGCGATTGCATTTATCGTATGCAATAAGCTGTTAAATCCCTAGGTTACCCTAGTAGGACGAGTGGTGTCTCGTGAGGGTTTGCAGTGAATATACCCACAAAATTCGGTTTCGACTCAATAAAAATTCAAAATACCTAAAAATTGTGTAGTTCAAACTTTTCTAAAAATAATCACCATAAATTTCTATTCTCGAGTCTCACTTTATCATGTGTGTGTGCGAAGCCAAAAATTTAATCTCAAATTTCCACCGATTCATCATTACGTTACTTTCCAAAAATTCTTTTTGATTCAAATGCTCACGGGATGGTCTCACTAATGAATCACTCGGAAGGTGGCTATTTCTCGCGGTGTGCCTGATTTTTATGAGTAAATGTAATGGACACAAGGTCATGCACACAAATTTTAAAGAAGAGAATTATTTAGGTGAAAAGATCTCTTCATCGGATTACGGTCATTGGGAAGTGGGAAACATCATCTCTTATACACACCATTTAATCTCTCTTATTATCTTTCATGTATTAGGATATCCACGCGGTAATTAATTTTTCACTTCGGACTCGGTTAGGACTTTTTCGGGTTATAAGATGTACTAGGTGATCATTGAAAATGGTCAAGAAATTCGGAGTTGGAAAAGCTTCTTATGATGTCCATTAGTGCTGTTTTGGGCTATTACTAAAAAAAATCTTTTTCTATTTTTTTCTTTTCTTGATATTTTTGTTGAGCATTACTCTATTTTTCTTACCCCTTTTTATCGCACAAATTGGACTTAAATTCTGACTTTTTCAAATTTTGATCATTCCGAGCTAAATTGGTTATTCGGGTTACTAAACGAAAAGGGAAAACGTTTTATTAGGCTCAAATTGGGTTGCAAAGGGAAAACTTCTTACAACTTTTTATGGCTTATATTTTTGGGTAATAAAGGATGGCCTACTTCATTGTCCGAATTACTCATTATTTTACCATATGCGTCTCGAGATTAATTTAGTTTCGAGATATTTTAGCACGTATTTCCAGATGACATCTCACATGTTTCTCGTAGCCGATCAAAACAAAGAAATAGAGATCCTCAACGACTTATTTTAACGCTGAAAAGAACTTTAACTTAACCATTAACTCGGATTGATTTTAAAACTCAGAAAAATCAATAGGCTCAAAATCTTACCGGGTTGGTTAATCTCCACACTCATTCGTAAAGTTGTCAACTTTCTTTCAATTTCCATCTTTGGTCAATTTTGACTTAGTGCATTTGATTTTTTTCAATTTGAGACTTCAAATAAAATTTTGTGGCATTTTTGAAAAATTTAAATTCCAAATTTATTTATTTTGAAGAAAAATATTTTTGGCTTTTTTTGAAATTTTTTTGAAGTTTTTTAATTTTTTTTTTATTTTTGGGCATTTTGAACTTTGTGAAATTTTTGAAGCGCATGCATACCCCCCTAACTTAGACTTTTGCAAAGTCTCGATACAAAAGGACTAACAGCTAAATTAAAGAGAGGAGGCATAGAAAATAAACAAAGTGGAAAATGCAATAATAAAACAAATAGGTGTAAGAAACGAATAGATAGGCATATCAAATCTTCCATTATATAATCAGATTACAAGAATGTATAAATAGCAAAATGGAAGATTTACACAAAACAACCAACTCCAAACATGCTATTGAAGGGGCGGGTGAGATGTGCTGGGAGCATTCGAGTCATATAGGTCGTAAAAATAGATCGGTGGTAGAGCACCCATATTCATGCGATATAACTCAACCCGAAGGCGATGGATCATGCTAGTATCTCACTGGAAGGCCCGACGATCCTCTTAGGGGTCAACATTGTATTGATTGATGAACCTATTGAAGCGCGATTCCAGCGCGGTGATACGTCGATCAAACTCCACGCCCGGTGGCTCAAAATCAGAATCCGCCTCTTCATCGTACTCTTCATCCTGACCCTCTCCCATTTTAACATCCGTAGCCACTTCCTCATTATTATCCTCATCATCATCCTCATCCGTCTCATCATCCGTCCTCGTCATCATCCTCATCATCTTCCTCCCTCTGTGCTCGTAGGATTTCCCTTTGCTTTTCACTTTTAGTGTGAGTTCCCTACCCAATAGGATGGGGAAGGCGAGGAACCACTGGGGGAGGAACAATGTCAGTATCGGATAAGATAGAAATGATGAGTCGGGTATATGGGAGAGGATCTGTACCCTTTTTATCTAAGGCCACGTAGATGATGTCGGTGAAGAGAATGCGGGCTAGTTTAGGGTATTGGAGTCAAAGAGGTGGTAAATGAGGCTATCTTGGCGGGGGCGCATCCCCGAGTCGTTTAAGGTTTGGAGGACGTTGGCACATTAAATTTGGAAGGTGATGCGGGCCTTGTCATTCAGCTTGCCCACCAGAAAGGTCTCGGTACCCCAATGTTCGTTGGGCGTAAGGTGGGCCATGCATGTAGCTTTCATAAGTGGGGAGAGATTTTTGGTGTACGTATATTGGGTCGGGTTTGGGACTCCTTTGGCAGCTAACCTTCGGTTCAGAGTATCTAAAGAGAAGGGGACGGAAGTGGCGTCAACATAGTCTTCGGATGTATACTCAGTTGTGCGAACAAGAGAGCCGTAAAAATCTCCCACTTCGTCCTCCCACACCGCTCCATGGGGTTCATTGAAAAAATGACACCACCCCTCGGAAGGAAGAGGTTAGCGACGGGGGGGGGGGGGGGAGATCATTCCATCGCACTTGGAACTCCATATGGAGTTTTGGGTGCGGTTTGACCGCAAGTACTTTCCGTCGGCTGTTCACACAGAGATGAGGAGGAAGTTGATGAGCCTCAAGCAGAAGGGTAAGACTGTGGCCGAGTATGAGGCCGAATTCACTGATCTTATGAACATTGTTCCGGATGAAATACCGACGTAGGAGAAGAAGATACAGAAATTTACGGACAGGTTGACATGGAGGATTCGTCAGCACTTGTTAGGGAACCTCTCGTTAGCCACTTATTCTGATGTGGTTAACGCTGCATTGCTCCATTGCCAGGATCACCGCTTTCACATGGCTGAGGGCAAGCGATCGGGAGAGTCTAGCCATTAGGGCAGGAGTGGAGAAAATGGTGCCAGTGGGACACAATCTGTTCAGGGGCAGAGACAGGGTGATCAGGGTACCCAGCAGGGGGATCACAAGAGGTTCAAGTCAGGAAATTTCAGGCACAGACAGGGAGGTTTCCGGCAGGGCCATCAGGGTCCGAACGGCCATCAGCACCAGCAGGGTCAGAATGGTCAACAGCAGTTACAACAGGTCCAGTAGGGCCAGTGGAGGAACGGTAACGGCCACCAGGGCCGGGGGCAGTAGGGACAGAGAGGGGGGAACTTCCCGAGGAAGTGTTTCGTTTGTGGAAAGACTGGCCATAAACGCTAGGACTGTCCTAATAGGGGAAGGGCCCCGCAGCAGCAGTAGGGTGCTCGACATGAGCCACAGAGGCCACTTTTTCCACCAGCCCTCCCAGCTCCAGCCCAGGTGCCATCTCTTCCAGCCATTCCAGCAGTTCCTGTGCAGTAGGGACAGTTACAGTATGGACGTGTCTATAACGTCCACCAGGCAGCAGCTCCGCAGGCACCACCCGCTATAGAGGGTATGTTTCCTATCCATGGTACTATGGGTCGGGTTTTGTTTGATACGGGGGCAACACATTGCTTTATAGCTACACATTTTGCGAAAGCCTTAGGGTTGTTAGCCACAGCAGAGAGCACAGTGACGTGTGTAGACTCACTATTGGGGAGTGGGTCACTTATTTTCTTTATATGTCGGGGAGTAGGGGTAGAGATTGGTAGTATGGTATTACCTGCAGATATGTTGGTATTAGATATGCATGTTCACGATGTGATTATCGGTATGGATTGGCTCGCTGATTATAGAGCCATGATTGATTGCTTCGGTGGGAGCATTATTTTTGCCATTCCGGGGCAAGAGATGTTTGTAGTGGCGATGCCTCGCCCAGAGGGAGGTTCGACCGCTCATTTGTATTATTTAGAGGAGGAGACCTCTAAGGAGGTGGTGATACCACTTGATTCGATTCCGGTTGTTAGAGAGTTTGCTGATGTATTTCAGGATATACCTGGATTACCCCCCAGTCGAGAGATAGACTTTATCATAGACTTATTACTAGATACGAGACCTATAGCACGCGCACCGTACCGTATGGCTCCAGCTGAGATGAGGGAGTTACGGGATCAGATTGAGCAGTTGTTGGGTCAGGGGTTTATACGGAGGAGTACTTCGCCGTGGGGTGCCCCTGTGTTGTTTGTGAAGAAAAGAGATGGTTCACTGAGATTGTATGTGGACTACCGGGAGTTGAACAAGGTCACGATACAGAATAAGTATCCGTTGCCTAGAATCGATGACCTATTCGACCAGCTGAGAGGAGCTTCTTTCTTCTCAAAGATTGATTTGAGATCGGGATACCATCAGTTGCGTATCAGGGAGGAGGACGTCTCGAAGACTGTGTTCTTATCGAGATATGGGTCTTACGAGTTTCGGGTTATGCCTTTTGGTTTGACCAACGCTCCAGCAGTGTTTATGGACTTGATGAATAGGGAGTTCAGATATTTCCTAGATCAGTTTGTCATTGTCTTCATTGATGATATTTTGGTTTACTCTCAGACAGAGGAGGAGCACCCCGAGCATTTGAGGCAAGTTTTTCAGACACTACATCGGAACGAGTTGTATGCCAAATATAAGAAATGCAGATTTTGGCTGAAGGAGGTCCAGTTTTTGGGACACATTATTTCCGACCAGGGGATATCTGTTGATCCGAGGAAAGTATCTGCGGTGAGGGAGTGGGGACAGACCACGACACCGACGGAGATCCGTAGTTTCTTGGGACTAGCAGGATACTGCAGGAGGTTCATTCGGGGATTCTCGAAGATAGCAGGTCCTTTGACACATCTGACTCGTAAAGGTGTGCCATTCATCTGGAGTGATGCCTGTCAGTTGGCATTCGATGAATTGAAGGATAAGTTGACCTCATCACCTGTGTTAGCATTGCCGAGACCGGGAGTTGAGTATTTAGTTTACACCGATGCGTCCTTGCAAGGACTTGGAGGTGTATTGCAGCAGGAGAGTCAGGCCATTGCTTATGCATCCCATAAGCTAAAGCCTCACGAGAATAATTACCCCACTCATGACCTGGAGTTGGCGGCAGTTGTATTTGTCCTTCGTATTTGGAGACATTACCTTTTGAGGGAGAAGTTTCAATTGTTCACGGACCACAAGTCCCTACAGTACCTATTCACGCAGAAGGAGTTCAATATGCGGCAGTGAAGGTGGCTTGAGTTTGTGAAGGACTATCAGTTTGATATCCAGTATCACCCGGGGAAGGCTAACGTGGTAGCAGACGCGTTGAGCCGTAGGCTAGCAGATGAAGTGGCAGGGGTGTGGAAGGCCAAATGGAAGGAATTGGGACACCAGGATGCAGTGGCCCGATCGTTCATGTCTGTAATGACCGTTACACCGCACATTGTCGTGAGAGTGGTAAAGGCACAAGCAGATGACTCGTTCTGTCAGGAGCAGATAGTTCGATTATTAGCATAGGGAGCCGAGTCCTATACTGTTAGCTCAGACGGGGGATTACGCTTCAATGGGAGATTAGTAGTTCCAGGAGGGGAGGAATTACGGCATGAGGTGATGGCAGAGTCACACGGCTCACGGTTCGCGGTACATCCCGGTGGGGACAAAATGTACCAAGACATGAGACGACAGTATTTATGGAGTGGGATGAAGAGAGATATTGCCGTGTTTGTTTCTAAATGCGCCACTTGTCAGCTTGTAAAAGTGGATCATCAGAGACCGGCAGGACTTCTACAGCCCTTGGAGGTCCCGATGTGGATGTGGGAGAGCATATCCATGGACTTTATCACGGGGTTGCCTACGTCATAGAGAGGTCACGACTCCATTTGGGTAATTGTGGACAGGCTGACCAAAGTCGCTCATTTCCTACCCGTAAGGACAGACTACACTACGGGACAGTATGCCCAGCTCTTTATTTCAGAGACAGTGATACTTCACGGTGTGCCCCTATATATCATGTCTGACCGAGACAAGATATTTGTTTCACGGTTTTGGGAGAGTTTTTAGGAGGCCATGGGCACGAAATTGCGGTTGAGTACGGCGTACCACCCGCAGACCGATGGGCAAACGGAGCGTACAAACCAGATGTTGGAGGACATGCTACGTATGAGTATCATTGATTTTGGGGGTGGATGGGAGCAGTATCTTCCACTGGTAGAGTTTGCTTACAACAACTCCTACCAGTTCACCATTGGCATGGCTCCATTTGAGGCGTTTTACGGTAGACCTTGTCGTTCCCCAGCATGTTGGTTGGAGGTGGGGGACAACAAATTACTTGGGCCGGAGGTGATTCAGGATACTTCGGCAAGGATAGAACTGATACGCAGTCGCATTCGGGTAGCTCAGGACAAGCAGAAGAGCTATGCTGATGCGAAGAGGTTCTTCAGGGAGTTCCAAGTGGGGGACCAGGTTTTGCTCAGAGTATCTCCTATGAAGGGGATTATGCGTTTCGGTAAGAAAGGGAAGTTGGCACCGAGATATGTGGGACCATTTCCTATTATTGAACGGATTGGACCGGTTGCGTATAGACTTGGATTATCGGAGCATTTGCATCGGATTCATGATGTATTTCATATTTCCTCGCTAAGGAAATATCTTAGGGACGATTTGGCTCATTCTCACATTGCTTTGGAGGATATCGATCTCCAGCCTGATAGCTCCTACTAGGAGGGGCCGATTGCGATTTTGGACCGAAGTGAGCAGAAACTGCGGTCAAAGATAGTCCCGTTAGTGTGTGTTCAGTGGCGACATCATAATGTTGAGGAGTCCACATGGGAGCGCGAGGATGAGATGCGCGAACGTTATCCAGAGTTGTTCTTACCAGGAACTTTCTAGTTCCGAATTTCGGGATGAAATTCAGTTATTAGGGGGGGAGTATGTAATACCCCGTATTTTTGTGATATTTATTTATGGGATTAATTATATTAAATGCGTATTAATTGGAAATTAATCCGGATTAAAATACTAGCGAGATGCGAGTTGGTATTTGAATATAATGTGCATATATGATTATATATGAATATGGAAGTATGAAATTTGTCGTGAGATTGAAATACGGCAAGTTGGAAAATTTTATTGAGACGCGTGTGACAGTCGCGTCAGGGAAATATTTATTTTAATTAAAAAGTGAATTTTAGTTCTATTAACTGTATGGTCATTTTGAGTGCGCCAACGCGTCCGAAAGGGTCGAAATAGTCAGAAAACACTAGCCGGGGGTTAAGTTTGGGTCCCGGGGCATTATTGGACCATACCGGTAACTTATAAGGGCATTTTGGTAATTTCGGAAATTGGGTAATTAAAACCCACGAAAATTAGAGTTAAAAATCTAACTTAGTATTAACCCACTAAGCCATTTCCAACCCCAATTTAGGTAGTGGGCTACGGGAGAAGTTAGAAACTTTATAACCTGGCAAAAACCAACCCCACCTCCATTAACACCTTGAGAAGAACTTGTAGAGAGGGAGAGAAAGAGAAGGATTCTGTAGAGAGAGAGAGAGAAGGAAATTCAACCTTCAAAATTCAACCTCAAATTCAGAGATTCAAATAAGGCAAGTGGTTTAATTCCAATTAATTTCAGAGAATGCTTCTTCCATGTGTAGGAATTGATAAAACCTTATTGTTCTTGGGAATTAATGAAAAACTCATTTTAATTGGAAGTGAAAATTACATTTTGATGAGGAATCGCATGTAGATTTATATTTAGATGATTATTCTGATGATATTATAATTTGGATGAAACAAAAACGGATTTATTAGGCTCATTGATGATTTATAAATTTTAGGGTTCATGTTCATGTAATTTGGGGGATAAATGAAGGGATTTGATGATTTGATGATGATTAAGTTGTATTAGCCCTATATAAACGTTTAGTTATGATCCATGAATGTTTAGTACGAATTAGGAGCCTTAAATTGATGTTGGAACGATTTTTATGAGGGATTAGGAGTGAAGAAAGTTGGAAAAACGAGATTAGAAATTTCTGGGCTCGAATCTGGCCACTCGTTAGAAGACCTGCCCAGGTCGTTCGAACGAGCTTCTAACGAGTTGATAGTTTGGGTTCTAATGAGAGGGATGTTCATTCGAAGACTTTCGTTCGAACGAGATCTCGTTAGAAGGCCCAGTTCGTTCGAACGAACTCTCGTTTGAACATCCTCGTTCAAACGAGACTTTGAACGAGTTGACAGTTTAGGCTTTTAGCCTGTTTTGATCCCGAGTGTCCCGTAACCTTGTGTATATGTAGAGATAACCTTCCCTTGATGATTAATTGTTACATTTGGGATGTTTGAGATATAATGAGGAGTCAAACCTAGAAGTGTATTTTGAACCTAAGGGCAAATATGAAGTAGGACGTGAGTGTCTATTACGTTGCGAGAACTATTGACGGCCTAATTTATTATATTAACCGGGAACATATAAATTGTGTAGTATTATATGTCGGTACGAAAATGAGGAGTCTACCACCAATATATTATGGTGATTACTAAGATGTGTGAATACTTAGTATATGTATTGATTTTATGTGTATGACATACCTACCATACTTGCTATCACGGGAGGTTTACGTTCGCTTAGGGCCTTCTAATTCTTGTGTTTCCCGGATTTAGATTGGTTACCTCGATGAACATAGGTCAGAGAAGGACTTATTGGGATGTTAATAAGTCTGCTGATCGTGGGAGCGCAGGTATGTGCGTGACCCATGTGATGTGACTGTGTTCGCCTCCATTATTTGTGATGTTGTTATCTGAGAACGATTCCTGAGAGATTCGGAACACGTGATCCTTATGTAAGTGATGTATCGGGATGGATAGCAGAGTATGTGTGCACCGCAGCTAGTCTCGGGGTGCTTGTATTGTATATTTATGACGTGAATAATATACACTTAATTAATGGGAACTTTCATGTTAATATTGTGAATATAATTATGGTAATGTTTTGAGAAAACATAACGGGTTAATTGATAGTGAATTATATTACTAATTGAGAATCCGAGTGTATGTAAAGCCCTCTATTTAATTGATAACGTTAGAATATAATATGGGAATCGAGTAGTAAGGGGTAGAACTTATTACGGTTTGGTTAGATATGGATGTCTTATAGATGGGTACGATACGTTAGGAGTGCACATGTAGTCGAGAGGTGAGAATTTCATGTGAGTGCACGTCCTAACATGTACTTTGCATTTAATGTTTTAATGTAATTAAAACACTTGCTGTTTTTAAAATGATTTCAACTTTCGGGCTCTGACCCATTTGCTTTCAAATCTATTTTTGTAAAAACCATTTTAGGTGCCCAGCCACAAGGACACCATGCCTAGGATTCTCATTCAGGTGACGAGCTGTAGCTGTTTGTGGAAGTTACGGGACTTTGCTTGTAGACGCTTCATCTATCTTGACTCGATATTCTTCAGTTATCAGTTGTAGGGCATGTCGCCCATTTCTTTTAGAGACATTTCATTTATTTCAGTTATTCAGACTTCTGGCATGTAATTATTCAGGATTCAGACTTGTCGTATTATTTTTCAGTTGTGGGATTGTTGTGATGAGTTTTCCTCCGGATTTATATTTATGTTGTTGGTTATTCATTACTTCATTATAGTGAATGGTTGTTATTCTTTCATTATTCTTTTACTGCATGTTAATCAGACTTAACTTAAAATTTGGCACTTACTTTTAAATACTAGGTGGTTAGTAATTATTAAAATGTTTTCGACAGTGATGCTATTAACTGAACCAACTTGGAATTTTGAATTAATTTAATAAAGGAGTAGCTACCCGGTATTTAATTAGTCAGGGTGTCACAGGTGGTATCAGAGCCAGGTTCTAGTGTCCTTTAGGATCTGAACGGCTTATTATGTTTCCGCTGAGCTTTCTTTGATGTAGAGCCCTATATTTTAGGACTGTTGTATTCTTTTGTATATGCTACGTTCTTCAGGTATTTTAAGTTTATAACTGCGAACTTATAAACTTAATTCTTATTTCAGATGCTTCCATGACGTGCACAACGGGTTCCTAGGGATGCAACGCCAGAACCACAGCCCGCACCAGTTCAGGGCACGATGAATGCCGCCGAGGTTGCAGCCATTGTGGCCCAGGCGGTAAATGCCGCACTAGCAGTAGTTCAGCAGGCACCACCTCAGGCGCTGATAGCTGCGCCAGTAGAGGCACATGCAATCTCGTCTGCTTGGGAACGTGTACGTGATGCTTTTCAGAAAGCACACGCTCCGGAGTTCACAGGTAGCTCCGATGTGGTAGTTTCGAGTCAGTGGAGGAAGGACATCCAGCGACACCTGAGGATGTATGAGTGCACAGATGTCCAGAAGCAGATACTAGCTACCTTTAAGCTAATAGGGTCTGCACTGCAGTGGTGGGAGTCTATTACCACAGTGGAGGAGAGAGATACTCTCACTATTCAGGAGTTTCGGGTGCGATTTGACCGCAAGTACTTTCCGTCGGCTGTTCACACAGAGATGAGGAGGAAGTTGATGAGCCTCAAGCAGGAGGGTAAGACTGTGGCCGAGTATGAGGCCGAATTCACTGATCTTCTGAACATTGTTCTGGATAAATACCGACGGAGGAGAAGAAGATACAGAAATTTACGAACGGGTTGACATGGAGGATTCGTCAGCACTTGTTAGGGAACCTCTCGTTAGCCACTTATTCTGATGTGGTTAACGCTGCATTGCTCCATTGCCAGTATCACCGCTTTCACGTGGCTGAGGGCAAGCGATCGGGAGAGTCTAGCCATAAGGGCAGGAGTGGAGAAAATGGTGCCAGTGGGGCACAATCTGTTCAGGGGCAGAGATAGGGTGATCATGGTACCCAGCAGGGGGATCACAAGAGGTTCAGGTCAGGAAATTTCAGGCACGGACAGGGAGGTTTCCGGTAGGGCCATCAGGGTCCGAACGGCCATCAGCACCAGCCGGGTCAGAATGGTCAACAGCAGTTTCAACAGGGCCAGTAGGGCCAGTGGAGGAACGGTAACGGCCACCAGGGTCGGGGGCAGCAGGGACAGAGAGGGGGGAACTTCCTGGGGAAGTGTTTCATTTGTGGCAAGACTGGCCATAAACACCAGGACTGTCCTAATAGGGGAAGGGCCCCGTAGCGGCAGCAGGGTTCTCGACATGAGCCACAGAGGCCACTTTTTCCACTAGCCCTCCCAGCTCCAGCCCAGGTCCCAGCTCTTCCAGCCATTCCAGCAGTTCCTGTGCAGCAGGGACAGTTACAGTATGGACGTGTTAATTACGTCCACCAGGCAGCAGCTCCGTAGGCACCACCCGCTATTGAGGGTATGTTTCCTACCCATAGTACTATGGGTCGGGTTTTGTTTGATACGGGGGAAACACATTGCTTTATAGCTACACATTTTGCGAAAGCCTTAGGGTTGTTAGCCACAGTAGAGAGCACAGTGACGTGTGTAGACTCACTATTGGGGAGTGGGTCAATTATTTTCTTTATATGTCGGGGAGTAGGGGTAGAGATTGGTAGTCTGGTATTACCTGCAGATATGTTGGTATTAGATATGCATGTTCACGATGTGATTATCGGTATGGATTGGCTCGCTGATTATAGAGCCATGATTGATTGCTTCGGTGGGAGCATTATTTTTGCCATTCCGGGGCAAGAGATGTTTGTAGTGGTGATGCCTCGCCCAGAGGGAGGTTCGACCACTCATTTGTATTATTTAGAGGAGGAGACCTCTAAGGAGGTGGTGATACCACTTGATTCGATTCCGGTTGTTAGAGAGTTTGCTGATGTATTTCAGGATATACCTGGATTAACCCCCAGTCGAGAGATAGACTTTCTCATAGACTTATTACCAGATACGAGACTTATAGCACGCGCACCGTATCGTATGGCTCCAGCTGAGATGAGGGAGTTACGGGATCAGATTGAGCAGTTGTTGGGTCAGGGGTTTATACGGAGGAGTACTTCACCGTGGGGTTCCCCTGTGTTGTTTGTGAAGAAAAGAGATGGTTCACTGAGATTGTGTGTGGACTACCGGGAGTTGAACAAGGTCACGATACAAAATAAGTATCCGTTGCCAAGAATCGATGACCTATTCGACCAACTGAGAGGAGCTTCTTTCTTCTCAAAAATTGATTTGAGATCGTGATACCATCAGTTGCGTATCAGGGAGGAGGACATCTCGAAGAATACGTTCTTATCGAGATATGGGTCTTATGAGTTTCGGGTTATGCCTTTTGGTTTGACCAACGCTCCAGCAGTGTTTATGGTCTTGATGAATAGGGTGTTCTGAGATTTCCTAGATCAGTTTGCCGTTGTCTTCATTGATGATATTCTGGTTTACTCTCAGACAGAGGAGGAGCACGCCGAGCATTTGAGGCAAGTTTTACAGACACTACGTCGGAACGAGTTGTATGCCAAATATGAGAAATGCGGGTTTTGGCTGAAGGAGGTCCAGTTTTTGGGACACATTATTTCCGACCAGGGGATATCTGTTGATCCGGGGAAAGTATCCGCGGTGAGGGAGTGGGGACAGCCCACGACACCGACGGAGATCCGTAGTTTCTTGGGACTAGCAGGATACTACAGGAGGTTCATTCGGGGATTCTCGAAGATAGCAGGTCCTTTGACACATCTTACACGTAAGGGTATTCCATTCATCTGGAGTGATGCCTGTCAGTTGGCATTCGATGAATTGAAGGATAAGTTGACCTCAGCACCTGTGTTAGCATTGCCGAGACCGGGAGTTGAGTATTTAGTTTACACCGATGCGTCCTTGCAAGTACATGGAGGTGTATTGTAGCAGGAGAGTCAGGCCATTGCTTATGTATCCCGTAAGCTAAAGCCTCCCGAGAAGAATTACCCCACTCATGACTTGGAGTTGGTGGCAATTGTATTTGCCCTTCGTATTTGGAGACATTACCTTTTGGGGGAGAAGTTTTGATTGTTCACGGACCACAACTCCCTACAGTACCTATTTACACAGAAGGAGTTGAATATGCGGCAGCAAAGGTGGCTTGAATTTGTGAAGGACTATCAGTTTGACATCCAGTATCACACGGGGAAGGCTAACGTGGTAGCAGACGCGTTGATCCGTAGGCCAGCAGATGAAGTGGCAGGGGTGTGGAAGGCCAAATGGAAGGAATTGGGACACCAGGATGCAGTGGCCCGATCGTTCATGTCTGTAATGACCGTTACACCGCAGATTGTCATGAGAGTGGTAAAGGCACAAGCATATGACTCGTTCTGTCAGGAGCAGATAGTTCGATTATTAGCAGAGGGAGCCGAGTCCTATACCGTTAGCTCAGACGGGGGATTACGCTTCAATGGGAGATTAGTACTTTCGGAAGGGGAGGAATTGCGGCATGAGGTGATGGAAGAGTCGCACGGCTCACGGTTCGCGGTACATCCCGGTGGGGACAAAATGTACCAAGACATGAGACAACAGTATTGATGGAGCGGGATGAAGAGAGATATTGCCGTGTTTGTTTCTAAATGCGCCACTTGTCAGATTGTAAAAGTGGATCATCAGACACCGACAGGACTTCTACAGCCCTTGGAGGTCCCGATGTGGATGTGGGAGAGCATATCCATGGACTTTATCACGGGGTTGCCTACGTCACAGAGAGGTCACGACTCCATTTGGGTAATTGTGGACAGGCTGACCAAAGTCGCTCATTTCCTACCCGTAAGGACAGACTACACTACGAGACAGTATGCCCAACTCTTTATTTCAGAGATAGTGAGACTTCACGGTGTGCCCCTAAATATAATGTCTGACTGAGACAATATATTTGTTTCACGGTTTTGGGAGAGTTTTCAGGAGGCCATGGGCACGGAATTGCGGTTGAGTACGGCGTACCACCCGCAGACCGATGGGCAAACGGAGCGTACAAACCAGATGTTGGAGGACATGCTACGTATGAGTATCATTGATTTTTGGGGTGGATGGGAGCAGTATCTTCCACTGGTAGAGTTTGCTTACAACAACTTCTACCAGTTCACCATTGGCATGGCTCCATTTGAGGCGTTGTACGGTAGACCTTGTCGTTCCCCAGCATGTTGGTTGGAGGTGGGGGACAATAAATTACTTGGGCCGAAGGTGATTCAGGATACTTCGGCAAGGATAGAACTGATACGGAGTCGCATTCGGGTAGCTCAGAACAGGCAGAAGAGCTATGCTGATGCGAAGAGGTTCTTCAGGGAGTTCCAAGTGGGGGACCAGGTTTTGCTCAGAGTAGCTCCTATGAAGGGGATTATGCATTTCGGGAAGAAAGGGAAGTTGGCACCGAGATATGTGGGACCATTTCCTATTATTGAACGGATTGGACCGGTTGCGTATAGACTTGGATTATCGGAGCATTTGCATCGGATTCACGATGTATTTCATATTTCCTCGCTAAGGAAATATCTTAGGGACGATTTGGGTCATTCTCACATTGCTTTGGTGGATATCGATCTCCAGCCTGATAGCTCCTACTAGGAGGGGCCGATTGCGATTTTGGACCGAAGTGAGCGAAAACTGCGATCAAAGATAGTCTCGTTAGTGCGTGTTCAGTGGCGACATCATAATGTTGAGGAGTCCACATGGGAGCGCGAGGATGAGATGCGCGAACGTTATCCAGAGTTGTTCTTACCAGGTACTTTCTAGTTCCGAATTTCGGGACGAAATTCAGTTATTAGGGGGGGAGTATGTAATACCCCGTATTTTTGTGATATTTATTTATGGGATTAATTATATTAAATGCGTATTAATTGGAAATTAATCCGGATTAAAATACTAGCGAGATGCGAGTTGGTATTTGAATATAATGTGCATATATGATTATATATGAATATGGAAGTATGAAATTTGTCGTGAGATTGAAATACGGCAAGTTGGAAAATTTTATTGAGACGCGTGTGACAGTCGCGTCAGAGAAATATTTATTTTAATTAAAAAGTAAATTTTAGTTCTATTAACTGTATGGTCATTTTGAGTGCGCCAACGCGTCCGGAAGGGTCGAAATAGTCAGAAAACACTAGCCGGGGGTTAAGTTTGGGTCCCGGGGCATTATTGGACCATATCGGTAACTTATAAGGGCATTTTGGTAATTTCGGAATTTGGGTAATTAAAACCCACGAAAATTAGAGTTAAAAATCTGACTTAGTATTAACCCACTAAGCCATTTTCAACCCCAATTTAGGTAGTGGGCTACGGGAGAAGTTAGAAACTTTATAACTTGGCAAAAACCAACCCCACCTCCATTAACACCTTGAGAAGAACTTGTAGAGAGGGAGAGAAAGAGAAGGATTCTGTAGAGAGAGAGAGAGAAGGCAATTCAACATTCAAAATTCAACCTCAAATTCAGAGATTCAAATAAGGCAAGTGGTTTAATTCCAATTAATTTCAGAGAATGCTTCTTCCATGTGTAGGAATGGATAAAACCTTATTGTTCTTGGGAATTAATGAAAAACCCATTTTAATTGGAAGTGAAAATTACATTTTGATGAGGAATCGCATGTAGATTTATATTTAGATGATTATTCTGATGATATTATAATTTGGATGAAACAAAAACGGATTTATTAGGCTCATTGATGATTTATAAATTTTAGGGTTCATGTTCATGTAATTTGGGGGATAAATGAAGGGATTTGATGATTTGATGATGATTAAGTTGTATTGGCCCTATATAAACGTTTAGTTATGATCCATGAATGTTTAGTACGAATTAGGAGCCTTAAATTGATGTTGGAACGGTTTTTATGAGGGATTAGGAGTGAAAAAAGTTGGAAAAACGAGATTAGAAATTTCTGGGCTCGAATCTGGCCACTCGTTAGAAGACCTGTCCAGGTCGTTTGAACGAGCTTCTAACGAGTTGATAGTTTGGGTTCTAACGAGAGGGATGTTCATTCGAAGACTTTCGTTCGAACGAGATCTCGTTAGAAGGCCCAGTTCGTTCGAACGAACTCTCGTTCGAACAGCCTCGTTCAAACGAGACTTCGAACGAGTTGACAGTTTAGGTTTTTAGCCTGTTTTGATCCCGAGTGTCCCGTAACCTTGTGTATATGTAGAGATAACCTTCCCTTAATGATTAATTGTTACATTTGGGATGTTTGGGATATAATGAGGAGTCAAACCTAGAAGTGTATTTTGAACCTAAGGGCAAATATGAAGTAGGACGTGAGTGTCTATTACGTTGCGAGAACTATTGACGGCCTAATTTATTATATTAACCGGGAACATATAAATTGTGTAGTATTATATGTCGGTACGAAAATGAGAATTCTACCACCAATATATTATGGTGATTACTAAGATGTGTGAATACTTAGTATATGTATTGATTTTATGTGTATGACATACCTACCATACTTGCTATCACGGGAGGTTTATGTTCGCTTAGGGCCTTCTAATCCTTGTGTTGCCCGAATTTAGATCTGTTACCTCGATGAACATAGGTCAGAGAAGGACTTATTGGGATGTTAATAAGTCTGCTGATCGTGGGAGCGCAGGTATGTGCGTGACCCATGTGATGTGACTGTGTTCGCCTCCATTATTTGTGATGTTGTTATCTGAGAACGATTCCTGAGAGATTCGGAACACGTGATCCTTATGTACGTGATGTACCGGGATGGATAGCAGAGTATGTGTGCACCGTAGCTAGTCTCGGGGTGCTTGTATTGTATATTTTTGACGTGAACAATATACACTTAATTAATGGGAACTTTCATGTTAATATTGTGAATATAATTATGGTAATGTTTTGAGAAAACAGAACGGGTTAATTGATAGTGAATTATATTACTAATTGAGAATCCGAGTGTATGTAAAGCCCTCTATTTAATTGATAACGTTAGAATATAATATGGGAATCGAGTAGTAAGGGGTAGAACTTATTACGGTTTGGTTAGATATGGATGTCTTATAGATGGGTACGATACGTTAGGAATGCACATGTAGTCGAGAGGTGAGAATATCATGTGAGTGCACGTCCTAACATGTATTTTGCATTTAATGTTTTAATGTTATTAAAACACTTGTTGTTTTTAAAATGATTTCCACTTTCGGGCTCTGACCCATTTGCTTTTAAATCTATTTTTGTAAAAACCATTTTAGGTGCCCAGCCACAAGGACACCATGCCTAGGATTCGCATTCAGGTGACGAGCTGTAGCTGTTTGTGGAAGTTACGGGCCTTTGCTTGTAGACGCTTCATCAATCTTGACTCGATATTCTTCAGTTATCAGTTGTAGGGCATGTCGCCCATTTCTTTTAGAGACATTTCATTTATTTCAGTTATTCAGACTTCTGGCATGTAATTATTCAGGATTCAGACTTGTCGTATTATTTTTCAGTTGTGGGATTGTTGTGAGAAGTTTTCCTTCGGATTTATATTTATGTTGTTGGTTATTCATTACTTCATTATAGTGAATGGTTGTTATTCTTTCATTATTCTTTTACTGCATGTTAATCAGACTTAACTTAAAATTTGGCACTTACTTTTAAATACTAGGTGGTTAGTAATTATTAAAATGTTTTCGACGGTGATGCTATTAACTGAACCAACTTGGCATTTTGAATTAATTTAATAAAGGAGTAGCTACCCGGTATTTAATTAGTCGGGGTGTCACAGGTTACCCAACTCTTTTTCTCTCTTTCTGGTATTGAAGAAAGGTAGTTGTTCTCCGATTGGTCTTCAATAGCTTCTTCTGAAGCTTTTATATCATGTCAGCATCGGATAATGATAATAATAATAATAATAATAATAATAATAATAATAATAATAATAATAATAATAATAATAATAATAATAATAATAATAATAATAATAATAATAATAATAATATGTCTTCTCATTCTCAGTCACAACTTGCCTCACACTTTTTCGTAAACCTTTTCGACAATATTACCGTAGATGTTGCATCTGAGTGTCACCGGATAGCAAGGTTGGGACTTGATTGTAATTTAAACAAAGGAGAAGAGGATTTGAGGTTGTCTGCTGAAGCCCGGTCTAGGGTAGCAGACCCAAGAAATAGTGGTGAAGGAATTGGAAAATATGTGGTAGACATATTTGGACAAAGTCATCCTCCTGTAGCCAATGAAGTATACGATTGTATGAACTGTGGCTGCCAAATTATGGCTAGAAGGTTTGCTCCTCATTTGGATAAGTGCATGGGAAAGGGTAGAAAGGCTCAACTCAAGGCAATAAGAAGTAGCACGATTGTACAAAACCGGTACTCTCAAGGAAGCCCTGCTTCCGCCTACTCTAGTTGAAATTTGAATGAAGATTAGGTCGGATCGACTGGTTCATTACAGATTAAGGGTGAGAAATCCCATAACGATTATCTAATTAACGAAACATCAATTAGATCTTTCCTGCCCCACTTTATTATACTAATATGTGTTGGTTTAGTTTTGACATCATTACTGGGTAACATATTAAGAAAATTCATACATTGATTGATGTTATTCCTTGATAATGTTATAGTTTACTCAGATCTCTATGAAGATATCGAAATTGGCATTGATGTCTTTACTCCTTTACTTGTGAGATAAAAAAAATCTTGTATATCAATTCAAAGAAGGAAACCTGGAAGTGTTAAAAGCAATTACTCTCAAAACGCACATCCATTAGTTTAATCCAATAGTCTTGGCACACTCAAAATGATATATGTGAGTTATATGTGCTCACATATATAAAAGTATCTATTTTTTCTGGTTGTCTTTGGTTGAAGTTGAAATTCGATAATATTAGAGGGTTAGTTTGAGTTTATACAGTTAAAAAACAAATATATTTATTGTAAGGACACAAATTTCCAATTGAGTCCATATATAGTTTTGGCTCAATTCCGGACAAAAACATTTATTCATATGATAATATTTAAATTGTAATTTTCTCAAGCCTATGAAGTGTTTGTTGAAGACGTAGCGACAAAAAGTATAAACCTTATTAAAATGCCAGTTTGTGTGCCTCGTTTCTACGTCATCAATCATAGTTCCATGCTCCCAAGGTATGAATGCAATTATATATATATAGGAGCTTGGAACAAAGGTTATTGGGTGTTAAGTTTTATAAAAACTGCGTTTTGTTTTAAGAAAGAAATTATATAAAACTTTAAAATAAGTTCATAAAGTTTTCTGGGCCAAAATCGAATTTTACAATCTTTCTGGTCGTTCGTTAGAAATGTCGTTCGAACGAGTTTTTCGTTCGAACCAGGTTTTGTTCGAACAAGTTTGCCAACGAGTCTAAACTGGTCTGTCGTTCGAACGAGATTGTTCGTTCTAACGAGGTTTCTAACGAGATTCTAACGAAGTCCATACTGGTGCGTCGTTAGAAGCTCGTTCGAACGAGAGTTCGTTCGAACGAAATGTCGTTCGAACGAGCTGTCAGGCGGGAACAGTTTTTGGCAGTTTTTCACCCACTTCCCCACTTGTTTTTTAACCAACTTTTTCAGACTTTATGAAGTGCGGGAATCACATTTTCCAAACTAACATTTCCATAACTTTTCCAACTTAGTTTATCTCTTAGAGAGAGTTTGAGAGAAAAAATGGTTTAGGAAAATGTTCATGTTTTGAGTGTTAATTTTTCAAAGAAAAAAACTTCACACTCTAGTTTACACCCAATTGTGTTTAGTCCAAGTTCTTAACTACATATTAAATTGCTTGGAGTTTGGCACCGGTTTATCTCTACCAAATTCAAAAAGAGAAGTTTTGGTTTGCTTCTACATCCATCAAAGAAGAAGACATTTTTGTTGTGATTCTACCCACTTGGAGAAAGGCTCCATGTACGGGTGACGGTGACCATAGAAAGCCCCATCGGTGGATTCCGAGATCGCGGTAGTGTTCCGAGGTTGTCAGCTAGGAAGAGGTGTCTACGAGAAGAAGCGTCGAGGCTTGAGAGGGATCGAGTCAGTCGTTGTAAGTCTATCTGTCTTGTAATTGTAATTCCGTATCTAGTGGACTTGTGGCTAGGGCCGTCCGAGGTTGTTTCCCGTCTTGGGTTTTTCCTCGTACATCGCGGCGTAGTGTGATATTGTTTTTTTTATCTTGCTTAATAACGTAGAACGCATACTTAGCATAACTCAAGATAAAATTCAGTTTAATCTATCACACTCATTTAATTTGGACTTTAATAAAATATTGGCCGTTGTTTATTTGTGAACCATCATTCAACGCTTCCGCATCTTTTATTGAAAAGTAAATTACTCTACGCTTTCATTTATACTTTAGTAGTAAGCCAATAAGTAAGACAATTGAACAACACCTAGCAATATTCGTGACCTTGCCACTGTAAAAGCACCTAGCAATATTCATGACCTTGCCATTGTAAAAACAAAAACATTGCAAAAATCAAGTACTAAACACCTGTTTCGAACCAATGTCAAATGTTCTCTTCATATAACCAAGAATGTAAGAAGTATGACATTCATAAATTAAGGATATGATATAATAAAAACAAGTTGATATAAGAAGTATGACATTCATAAATCAAATGTTCTCCTCAATTGCATCTTCAACATGTTGTCCCTCTTCAAAGTCATTACTTGAGTCTGTCACAGCAGATTTTCCTCAAATTTCTGCAATGGTGTCTTTGGTAATAGGTCTAATACTTGTTTAACCTTGAATCTTCCTCTAACTTTAGATATGGACCTCTCTCTATGGAAAAACTCAGATGCAAAGGCTAGATATGTAATTTAGAGCTAGAGAGACAAAATGGAAGACTTCACGGCCTTCAAAAATACACTAAGGCATCTCTATGGAAATTAGAGGAACGTAGAAACTAAGGCATCTATGAGGCGATTAGATTAATGTTATTAGATTTAATATGAATAGTTGCATTTTACTTTAGTTATTATAGATATAGTATGATTAGTTGCATTTGCTTTATCATTATTAGATTTAAGGCGAGTAGTAGAACTTTGCGCAACGTTATATAGACTTGGTGTAAATAGTTGCATTGTGAGTAGTTGCATCTTGCTTTAGCATAGTTAATGTAAGTAGTTGCATTTTATTTCAGCCATCATCATTGCACCAATCGTAGCCATTACTCAACACCCTTAAGATGAAACATTCATTGATAAAACCCCACCACCAAACTAGAACAGATCATTAACCAAAAGCACTACGTATAACACAAAACAATAACTAGTAGTACACTTTCCCTACCTCCACAGTAAACAGTGTCAGTTGATGGCTTCATTAACACTACCTGTCCATGCTTCTCCACCTATTACAAGCCAACAAACTATACCACCACCACCACCAAATAAAAACACTAAACTGAATCCCCTTAAACAATATGAAAAAGACCAAAGATCCACAAATTTTTTAAGACAGAGTACGAATTCTTCTTCTGCCTTATTCAGCACTGACAATAACTCGTGACATAACTTTCAATATAGAAAAAATCAGAAGGAAGTGGTTGAAACGTCCAGAGGGATGGGACTAAAGCCTAGAACATAGGGCGAGAGAGATGATAACCCCACCTATCTTCTCTTAAGGACAATGCAACACCTAAACAATCTGTGAACTAAGTAATCTTCAAATTAAGTGTGTAGCCCCCTTGGGGTTCACAATGTTTGATCATGTTACATTCCCTTTTAGTGGTGAAACACATGCCATTAGGCTAACCCCTTGGGGTTGAAAAGATATCAGTGGGAAAAACAGTCATAACAAGCAACTTAAATTAATCGATAACAAAACACCATACTAACGTAACCATTCACGAATGAAAAATGATTTGAGATCTGCGACTAATCTAAAAATGATGAGTTACCATACTTTGGTACCTCTTAAGATGTCCGCACCTCTTTTTAGGCCACTCGGTTACTATTATGAGTTTTCGACTCCTAAATCATATATTTAATTCTAAAATAATCGTATAGTAGTCAATTGCGGACCGGGAGTCCAATGAGGACACGATAACAACCCTAGGTTACTTTTGTACGTCCTGAGATATCCGTGCCTCATTTCGTGCCACTCAGGTCGTGAAATATAAAGCTTCTCTTTTTAGATTGTTTAAAGATCCAGACACTACTTTTTGTGTTTACTATTTTTTAATTTAAAGAAGAACTTTAACTAATGCTTATCTTTTTATTTATTGCTTTCGAGTACCACCTCATATGTTGGAATTTGTGTCCCAACACTTAGTGACTTGAATGTTAAGATTTAGCATTTGATATGGTGTTGGATAACGTTGACAAGTTTTTCACTGGTGATGCATATTTGAATTAATGGGGTCCATCACATATATCACAAAATAATATCATAATCGAATAGTACTTAAAATTAATGGCATAAACTATTTGCAAATGACATAAATTAATTAACAGAAACAAACATATCAATAATTCTAACTAAAGTTCACCCAAACAAGTATACAAATATTATCATTAATTGATCTTAAAATTTTGATACAACAACCAATTGACAATCCGGGTTTTCAATTGGCTCACCCTCAACCTCCTATCTCCACTACAAATCAAACCAATAAAAAAACTAATGATATTAATCAATAACCAAGAATTAAAATTACCTTTTATCCATATCAATTCAACGATACTATAACTTGAATGCTCGAGACTAGATCAAATATTTAGACACTGATGAACCCTGCCAAATACCCATAAATGAAAAATATATGATTGCCATTAAAAGAACATAATTATGATACAAGGTAGAAAAAAATACAATTATCTGACTATAAATAACTTTTACTATAAAAAAAACTCCAAAATTATTTCAATAACCAACCAATACTTTTCCACTAACCTCCCTTTAATTTTAACAACAACCAAGCAAGAAAATTTACAATCAATAGATAACAAAAAATTAATTTGAAGTCTTTAACAATAAAACCCCATTTTTTTAAGTCTCTGACGTGGGGGCTGAAGCTGATGGTGTTCCTACTACGTCTCCCTAAGATAGTTGGTACAACCACAACAATGGCACTGGATTCATGTCAACACAACCACTTAGACTTGAATGGGAAGTAGGATTTTCAACTACTCTGCCTAAAGTAGCCACTATGTAAGAAGACACCCCCCTCCTATATACCACAAGTATCTAGGCTCCATTGCTAGAATAAGTATTATCATGAAATTCTTGACATAAATCTTTTGTCCCTAACGATCTTGTGCTTTAGGTATTTGAGCCAGGGCTTGGCCAAACCTACTAGTGCATGTGATAGAGAACTTCAATAACTAGACAAGGGTATAAGACCGGTAACGGAGCATAATATGGTAAAAAAAATTGATGTTGCAATCATATACTAAACACAAATTAATAATTCTACAGCTATATCTAGACCTTTTTCTAACTTGTCTAAAGAAATTAGACCATTTGTTGTTCCTGGTGGCCTAAAATTTATTACGTCTACCAACATGAAACATGATACATCTATGGAGTTTCTGGAATCTAGTGTAACTACAAGGCAACGTCATAAGGGCAGTACATTGTTGATTGCAAGAAGAACTTGTCGATAAAATAAATTTATTTGGTATTGTCTTCCCAACCAATAACACTATATTTCACTTATGAAGTATCATAACTGTAAAGGGAAGCCGATAGCAAGACACACTTCAATGACAATATGAGAAACTCTACTCATATGTACATATCTTAATAGGCATATAAACTAGCTAAAAAAGGAACTTATCAAGATCACTTAACAAACATCTATGTATGCATAGCCCTTACAATTACAAAATTAAGAGTTGATAACAAAACACCAATAGCAAGGAAATATAACATGTGGATTGATAATCACCTCAAATATGTCTGCATCTTTAATTCCCCAACAACATCTGATCTAATAATTTGCCCATTGATGTTGACAAATATATTAACACTCTCCACGACATCTAAAAACACATGAACAAACAAGACAACAATATTAATATCTAGTGTATTAAACTACTACCAAATGACTCACACAAGCATACGCATAGTTAAGAAACCTGTTAATCCCAAATATAGTCAACGATTGCATAAATCAATCCAACTCTTATACACTGTTCCCATCTATGAATCCAATTTTTTTTTGTTAAATTTATATTTCATACTATAAATAAGATAAAATCTTCATAATGTCTTCATAAGATGATGAAAAAATAAAAAAGGTTAATAATGAAAAACATTAATTCCTAAAGAGATTAGCACATAAAGGGGGAACAAGCTATATTAAAATAAGAATATAATTCAACACGTCAATTTAAGTATTAATATGGATAAATCGAACAATTCAAATTTGAAATATTGAAGTACTAATGCGCGCATGATAATGAAAAACATCAAATAAGAAGTCACACAATCAACTAATTAATATCTACATAACTAAACATTTACACATTAAAAAATTCACAAGACGCATGCCCATTTTCACGCTTGCATGAATCATTATGCTCATTTTCTTCTTCACGTGGCACACTCTTCATCATCACAACTAATTTTTTTTACACTTTGAATCACCTTTTTTATATTTTTGGCTTTGTCTTGAATTGCCGAATACAAATGAACGAAAAAACTAAATTATAGATATTTTGGCAGTCTTATCTTAAACATATTGCAGATAATTATAAAAATCTTGCATTTTATACAATATATTAAATGAAAATTTTGTTTTTAAACAATAAATTGATTTTAATTACATTTTCCTAATAATTATATCAATAATCAAAATTTTCAAGTGAGGGTGATTACACAATAGAAAATTAAATTGAAAACTAAAATGAAAACCCTAAATTTGAAGATTGTATTTATTCCTGTAAATACCCAACACAAAATTAAATTAATAAACCAAACTTTGAAGATTTGTGTTCAGGAATATGTGTGTGTGCATCATTGCGTGTGTGCGTGTGTATGGGTGCACGCACGTGTGTGTGGGCGAGAGAGAAAGAGAGATGGTAATACCAGATGGTGTGGCCGTCGACTCGTCTCAAAGTGACGAGAGAGATGGTGAATGGGTTGCCGATTGAGTTTGTGAGAGGAGGGGTTTGGTCAATTGAGTTTGTGAGAGAGATGGTGGGGGCGTGTGTGTATGCGTCTTCCCATTTTTTTTATTTTTTATTTTTTGGTATAAGGTGGGAGATGAAAAGTGCTTAGGGTGGGAACATAATTTTTTTAGCGGTCTTATTTGGTATATATTTTGAGACAGTAAACATTTTACGGTCTTATTTGATTTACTTTATAAGACGGGGATAATTAACCATCTCAAAAAGTGACCTCTTTTGAGAGGGATATAATTAATAGTCTCAAAAAATAGTAGTTTTTAAGACGGCTAATTATACCCGTCTCAAAAAGTATGTTTTAAAGACTAAATTTTGTCTGTCTCAAAAAATAGGGTCTTAAAAGAAACTTTTTTTTATAGTGAAATATGATATAATATGATATACAAAAGACATTGTACGTTAATATCATCTGGCTCTCTTTTAAATTTAATTTATTGTCACTCCCTTATATGGCACAAACACAAAAACTTAATTTGAAATTTACTCTTCTCGGTGTCAGCAATTGCATCACATAGAATTTTTTACATCTTTTAAACTAAAAAAACATTATGTAGTTTCTTCTTGTCCAAAGTAGAAACAATTACATTCTCTATCAAAGATGCAACTTTAAAAAGAGTCAGCCACCAAACACATTCATCTAAATGAAAAGAAATAAGACAATTACACAGTGGTTGAAATAGACAATGGACAAGGAGAGCGAGAAGAGATGAGTATACCACATCATTTGCTGCTCATTTGATTTCTGAGTCCTTGCATAAAGAAAAGAAAAATGAATGAAATTTGTGAAAGAAAGAAAAGCAAAATGAAGAATGAGAACAAAATGAAGAATGAGAATAAAGAAACCAAATCAATGACCTTGCCCTCCTCCTTTATCCGGGCTTGGGACCGGCAATGCTCAAATAAATATTAGCATTGGCGGAGTTAAAAGGGGTTTTATAATAAAAAAAGACAGTCCAAATTAATTCCAAATCAAATATAGATTGATCCAAGCAAAGTTCACAACGACACATATTGCAAATTAAATCCAAATATAGATAACTCAAACCAAGTTCATAACAAACGCATAATGAAAACTAAGTCCACATATAGATAGCTCAAACAAAGTTCAAAACATAAACTAAACATAAGCCAACAATCCAGCCAAATCAAATATCCCCCCAAGACTAGGTCAGCAAAAGTATATTGGTCACCTTGAGGAGCATCAAACAACTTAGCATCCGGCTTCATCACTTCCTCCACATATACTTTCCTCTCCCCGACTCCAACTCGCTTACCATGACATATATCCTGTGTTGCATCTGTCACGACATACCCCTTTGCCAGTTCTTCATTATACCTATCAAGCAAGATTAGTTTGGGATTGTTGGCAAGAGAAGGTGTGGTCACGCAAACAGGACGAGAAGCGGATGCAAAAATATTATCCAAATTTTGATAGAGATTCCTATGTTGTAGACTTGTACTGGATGCATGATCACTTATCGATGTGATTGGTGGACCCTTTCCGTTTTGAGCATTGAAGGCATCAACCAAATGTTCTATAGCATCCTATGAAAAAACAGATCAAACAATAGTAAGTTAATATCTGTTATATCTAAATAAATCTTTTTAATAAATGAAATTATATAAAATACATATATACCATAATTTGTGTGTTATTTTCCTCAAATCTTCTATTGACGAAAGAGATGATATCTTCCTTCAAGGCATCCACATCATCATTTGCCTTCTTTCTTTGTTTAAGTTTGGCATTTGCCACCCCTAAATGCATCAACTGCTTCTTCGAAATTAGGGGACAAACTCCACGAACTCCTCCCTTTTTCTCCTCCCCAAAAACCTCTATCAACTCATCATTCTCTATGCATTGGCTCTTGCTACTACCCTCTCCACTCTCTCTCTCTTTATTTTCTCCATCGCATCCTTTACTTTATCCTATCAAATGAGAAAATTTCATTAATAAACGCAATAAATAATACTAAAAATATTATTATTTTTCATGTAAATACGCACATATTAAAGCTTAGCACTGTTTAAGGCATTCCCCGTTTTGTCCTCGTGTCCCGCAAGCCATGTGTCTACTCGCGTTAATTCTTCTTCTGGGTTCGATTGAACCTACAATTTAAATATCACATGTTATACACAAAATTAGTGTTGATATTTGAAAAACATTATGATACATACCATTTCATATTGCAAAGCAGCATAGGTGCGATGCCCAAGTGTATGGGAATATTCTAAATTGGTTCGATTCTTGGCATTTTGAATGTTTTGTGACTTCTTTTTTGCTTTCCTTTCGTTCTCACAAAATAATATCCATATGTTGGGATCAACACCTTCCGGTAGGACTCCAGGATTGTCTTCGGTAGGCAAAAAACATCTCATATTACTTTTGTGTGTCCTAAACTTCTGTGCAAACCGTTTCTCCATCAGCGGGCGAGCCACCTCCGGTTCAACATCTAAGTCAAATCCTACCATTAAAGCATTCTAAACATCATCTTTGTAATTGTTTGGCACAACTCTCCAATCTTCATAACTAATCATAATATAAGATCTAACAAGATCACCAACACGAGTGCTCCATCTCCCGCTCCATGGACCGACTACACTCCCATCCACTTGAACGGTGACTCTCATTTTACCATCTTGGGTCATATATTGTAATTTTTTAGCTTTTTTATCCATTTCTTCTTGCTTTTTTTTATTTTCTTGATGCGGAGTGGATGATATTTGTTGCGGAGTTGATGAAGTTTGTTGTTTCGAACCACCACTTGCACTTGAAGCCATGATGCCCAATACAGTGCTGCCAAACAAAAAATAGATGCCAACAATAGAAATAATTGTTATAAAATAATATGCATTGAATTATCATATTAATACAACATTAGCATATTGATAGAGATATATATAGAAATCACAAGATGATATCATTAAAATCACAAGACGCTACTTTCAACGGTTAACATACCACCAATAAATTTATATATTAGCAACGGGGTAAAACAAAATGTAGTCATGTTGGTAAAACAAAACAGCTTTCAACGTTACAATATCCAAAAGAAATTATTAAAACAACTAAATCGAGTCATATTGCTTGAGCAAACTTTTCAACTGCGGTTGGTCTTCAAGAATAGATTGGAAGATTGTTGGTGTCTCTAAGTCGTCCACTTGACTCGTCAATATCTTAGGTGACTGTATAACAACCCACCAATTGGGATTTTTAAGATCTTTCGAATAGAATACTTGACTAGCCTCGGATGCAAGAATGGCAGGCTCATCATACTCATTATCAACGCTCTTAAACTTATCAAAATTTACCACACTAAGTTGGAGTCCGGACAAAGCTTACAACCATTAGTATTATCCTCCACTCTCACCCAATCACAATAAAATACCACCTCCTTAAACAAGGTATAGTCCAGCTCAATAATTTGGTTGATAACTCCATACCACATAGTCCAAGTATTTGTGAGATTCTTATCACTTTTTTTAGCTCGAAATTGTGTCCATGCCTTCAAGCAAACGCCGCTATCCTGTGTGACAACAGTATTCGGCGAGATACTTAGGAGAGAATATGAAACCATTTACACGATACTTTTTATATGTTTTAGCCTTGAATTGCGGCCCTTGAACTAACCGCCATAATGTTTCATTTGTCTTTGTCTCTCCTGATTTCAGCAACTGTTTGATGAAAACAAATCATAATTACTACAATGTTTCAATTCTCATTATACTTAATGGAAAGATTAATAAAAATATTAGTATTTATATAATCACCTTCTCGGATAACCAATGGATAAAAGAAGTTTGTTTCTCCACTTCTGTCATTTCAATCCCCTTCCCTTTAGGACGAGACACGGATTTCAGTGATGCTTCATATTCACTGTAATATGTAGTTTGATATAAGTAATTATAACTCAAAATGATAATTAATTCTTAACTATAAACAAACAAAATAACTCAAACCTATAGTACTCTTGAAATCCATCAACATTTAGTCGAAATAATACCTATCGACGTATTTGTTAAAACTGTATGGGTCCCAATGTTATAGTCTTATCATCAAGCAAAGGCCCTTCATCAGTGAAATATCCACCTTCCTCTAAAAAGGCCTCACGGGAGCGTTTATGATTTCCATCAGATGGATTTGGCATGTACTCCATGCAATATCTAACAGATTCAGCAACAACGTAGGATTCTGCAATTGAACCTTCAACATATCGCTTATTGCTGGGTATATCTTTGAAATCTTTCATCGTCCTATTTGTATTAGGTAATAAAAATTAATAGAAAGCATTATTAACTTAAATGGGGCATATTTTACTATATTAAAAGGTAAAAAAAATCACCTTTCGAACGGATACATCCAATGAGCGTCGGTGGGTCCACAAACTAGGGCTTTATCTCCTAGATGCACAGTGAGGTGAATGCTAATATCAAAAAACGTAGGTGGAAATATTTTTCCAACACCCACAATGCTTCAACAACCATGTATTTGGCTCTTTGGATATCTTGCCGAATTAGGACCTTAGAGCACAACATGTTAAAGAACAAACTTAATTGTTCGATTGCTCTTCTTAAATCTCGATGTTTCGAAAAGGCATGTTGGAGCAACACAGGTAGCAGATGTTCAATTATGACATGATAATCATGCGACTTTAAGGAGTGCAAAGATGGGGGACTAAAACTTACTATATTGCTCAAGTTAGAGGAAAAACTGGTAGGAAGCTTTAAGTCCTTCAAATTTTGGCATAATTGTTTTTTTTCTTCTTTATCCAAGATAAATGGTGTTGTTGGTTTTATCATTTTTTCGGTGCGTCCATCAACGTGAAGCCATTGACCGCTGTGTATACCCATACCCTTCATATCCAATCGACCCTTTTCAGTATCCTTTGTTTTATTATCATCAAGAATTGTGTTTATCAAATGCTCTGCAACATTCTTTTCGATGTGCATCACATCAAGGACATGTCGAACTTGATGATATGGCCAATATTCCAAATCAAAGAAAATAGATTTTATATACCAAGCTTTTTTAACTTCAACATTAGCACTCCCATTAACATTATTAGACTTTCTCTTCTTAGCGGGAACTTTTGAGACTTTTCCAGGTATATACTTTATATTTCTTAACTTCTCCACAAGTGCATCTCCGTTTAGTCTAATCGGGGTACATCCAACTTCTTGTGTCCTAAGTCCCAAACCTCTACCACTCCTAAGAGGATGATCGCTTTTAAGAAACATACGATAGTTAGTGTAAACTATCTTCATGCTATGTTCTAGCCAAATGGATGGAGTGTCATCGCCACAAATAGGACATGCTTTGTAACCATGTGTTACACACCCAGATAAGTTTCCATATGCGGGAAAATCATGAATCCCCCACATCAACATAGCTCTCAACATAAAAGGTTGCATTTTGTGCATGTCAATAGCTGGAACTCCTTCCCATAGTTGTTTCAAATCATCTACTAATGGTTGAAGAAAAACATCAATGTCTTGACCCGGTGCCTTTGGCCCAGGAATTAGCAAAGATAAAATTTGGAACTCACGCTTCAAGCATAAAGAAGGCCCCACATTATATGGCGCGGTCATGACAGGCCAGCAACTATAACTACTAGACTGAATACTATGGGGATTAAACCCATATGTTTCTATTAAAAGCCAAACATTTCGCCCTTCCTCAGCGAAATCGGGCCATCTACTTTTTAGCATTCTCCATTGGGATGAATCACAAGGATGTCACTGATAATCCCATGAACTTGTTGCCCGATGGTGCCATGTCATGTCATGCGCTATCCAAGGTATAGTGTACAATCTCACTAGCCTTGGAATTAAAGGGAAATGTATCAACACTTTAATCGGTTCTTTGCATATCCTCTTCCCTTTATTTGAGGTCACTGCATATCTCGGTTCTCCACACTGAGGACATTCCTCCAAATCTTCATTCTCTTTCCAATATAAAATACAGTTGTTAACGCAAGCATGAATGTAATTTGCTTTCATACCTAGGTCTTTCATCATTCTCTTCATGTGCGGATATTTTTCTGGTAATGTGTTTCCTTTTGGAAGCCACCTCTTTAAAACCGACAAGAGAGAGGTCACACTATTTCCCGACCAACCAAACTTCTTTTTCAAATTATGCAATTCAACAATTGCAGAGAGAGTAGTCTCAGAACCCTCACATCAAGGGTACAATTTCTCCATCGCTAATTTATTATATTGATCATACTTCTCATTGTCGACATACGATTTTTCAGATAATCCTTCCTGATCGGGTTCTACACAATGTTGTTCGTGCACTCCGTAACATGCATCAACTAAGTTTCGCAACCTTTCATTCTCATTGTTATCATCTTCATCGTGTCCTTCACAATCAATAGTATCTACTACGGGACATGTTAGGTTCGATGATAGTGTTTCACCATGTAAAACCCACTTAGTATATGTCCTGTCTATACCGTGCATTATCAAATGACCCTTGATATCTACCGCAGTAAAACGCTTCTTATTTCGGCACTTAACACATGGACAAGGAAAGGTCAAGAATTGATGGCCATTGTTTGCAATTGCAAAATTAATAAAAGACGCAACTCCATTTGTGTACACCTCATTTATTCTATTCCTCTCATTCATCCACTCTTTGTTCAATGTTTGTGACATTCTGCACTACCAAAAAAATATGGTTTACACACAAGTTATATAATTATATAAAAAAAATAGAATTATTGATACACCTAAGAAAAATCACAGTTACAACATGTAATTTTGTTAGAACAAACCTTAAAGTTCAGGGGAGGGGTGCAATTTCCTTAATTATATAAAATTATGTGTTTTAATAGTATAAATCAGTGTATAGATCAGTGTATACAATTATGTGTTTTAATAGTATAACAGGGTATTAAATACCAAGTCTAGTAATGTTATAAATCAGTATATAAAAAACATTCTAAGCTTTGGATTTAATACAAAATAATCAAAAACTTGAACCAAAAAATACAAAAAGTATGTACCCAACAACAATAACAAAAATACATTGCATTTTACCAAAAAATAAACTTGTAACCCAAGAGCAAATCTCGTATGAACAGTAAATCGCTTAGAACGTTTTAGACAAATCTCGTATGAATGAGATAATTACCTTATGAAAGCAAATCGCAATTCCCAAACCCTAGGTTGTGATGTGAGCACCGAATGCTTCCAAAACCCTAGGTCACGCTAACTGAGACTTCTTCCAAACCCTAGGTCACACTAACTAAGACTTCTTCCAAAACCTAGGTCACGCTAGAGCATCGCATATTGGAGAAGAGGAAGAGCATTTTGGAGAAGAAGAAGATCGCGCTAGATTTTTCAAACGCTAGGTCACGCTAGAGCATTTTGGAGAAAGACAATTTCTTTGTCGGGGACATTTTGGAGAACGCTAGAGTGTATTGTGTTAACTAAGGAATGCTAGCTAATTACTTTTTTTTAATTACTTTTAAAATATTTAAATAATATTAGTAACACTTATCAGATATTAGTAACGGTATGATGTTGTGAGAAATAGTAATAGTATAATACTGTTAGTAATACAAAAAATAGTCTGTTACTAAAAGCTTGTTTTGGTGTAGTGCCGGTTCATTTTTGGTTGACCCCGGACCGATCTTCTCTTTACAGGAACCTTTTCTTCACCGAACCGGTTCGTTATCAGATCGGTTCGATGATAGTTTTCTTCCTTCTTTTCTTGTGATCTTCTCTCAATTTTGAAGCTTCATAACGTTTGATATGGGACTCAAATTTGGATTATGTTTATTCCTACATGCTTGCAGAATTGAGATCTTCAACTTTCATTTTGGTTCCTCATCCGAATTCTAGATGTAAAATTACTCTTTTACCCTCTGACTTTCTTTCATTTCTTTCTTTATTGGTTTCTCGATTTTGAGTTTCCTCTTCTCTTAACTTGTATAAAATACCTGCAAAATGAAACAAGAATACACGAAACTCGATCCACTATATAGGAAATGTCAATAGCAAAGATATGAGATAAATCAACACATTTTACATTGTATAAGGAGATAAAAGCCTATAAATTAAAGGGATAAATTGGAAGAATTTATGCCTAATCAAACCCCCCAAACTTAGAACTTTGATCGCCCCAAGCAATGAAAAGGAATCGAAACAAGGCTCAACTCTTGGAAAACATTTTATTAGGATAGGATACCTCTTTCGTGGGAAAGCGATTGCATTTATCGTATGCAACAAGTCGTTAAATCCCTAGGTTACCTTAGTAGGATGAGTGATGACTCGTGAGGGTTTGCAGTGATTCTAGCCACAAAATTCGATTTCGACTAAATAAAAATTCAAAATACCTAAAAATTGTACAGTTTAAAGTTTTCTAAAAATAATCACCATAAATTTATATTCTCAAGTCTCACTTTATCGTGTGTGTGAGCGAGGCCAAAAATTTAATCGCAAAATTCCACCGATTGATCATTACGTTACTGCAAGTAATTAAATATGAATGAGGAAAAACGGGTTAGGATACAATCCCCCAAACCCTAGTATGATTACCGGATCTAAAACTAGTTTTTTAATTATATAATTGATTAAATCCGATCGTTATTAATCTCAAGCATTACATATATGAGAATACTATATCCCGCTTCATACATAATCAAGAGCAAGAATAAAGTGGTGTCGAAATAATAAACACGAGCGTTGCATAGGGCAAACGAGGTTAAAAGACCTATGACGATTGTGATCACTACACAACACGACTCAATCATTATTTAATTCGAAATCTATTTTTTTATACCTGCAAACTACATCGGGTTGGGTTCATTCACCCCAATGCTTAGAAATCACGCTAAACATGATTAAACTATGCTTGAAAAAGAAATCTATATTTCATGAATTCATAATTACGTGAAAAATGGGACGAAACTTATAAAGAAGAATTTTAATCTAATTTCTATGAAGTTATCAAACACAAATATGAAAACAATTGAAAGCACGAAGAAAATATTACTTGGAATGAAGAAAACTCTTGAATTAATGCCTAAAACTTGAACAATTGTTGAATAAAGTAATTCCCTAGGGTTCTTGGCTTCAAAAGCTCTCTAAAACTTACAAAAAGAGAACTCCCTTATATCACCCAATAATAAACATATCACGTTATTTTAAGAGTTTGAGCCATGCAAAACTCTATTTTTGAGAATAAAAAAAATCATGCTCCTCGGACCAGTCCCCTACCGGATGGGTTTTTCTTATGCAGGAAATTTGACCACACCGGACCAGTTCTTTTTTTGATTTTCATCAGATCGGTCCGTTCTAGAGAGGAAATCTTAAAATGCCAAATCGGTTCATTTTTAGTTGACCCCAGATCGGTCCGCTCTTTACATGAACCTTGTGTTCACCGAACTGGTTCGTTATTGGTACACATCAGATCGGTTCGATGACAGTTTTCTTCCTTCTTTTCTCGTGATTTTCTCTCAACTTTGAAGCTTCATAACTTTTGATACGGGACTTGAATTTGTATGATGTTTGTTCCTACGTGCTTGTAGACTCGAGGTCTTCAACTTTCATTTTGGTTCCTCGTCCAAATTCTAGATTAAAATTACTCTTTTCCCTATGACTTTCTTTCTTTTCTTTTTTTCTTGGTTTCTCGGTTTTGATTTTCCTCTTCTCTTCACTTGTATTAAATACCTTCAAAATGCAAGAAGAATACATGAAACTCAATGCACTATATAGGAAATGTCAGTAGTAAAGATATGAGATAAATCAACACATTTTACATTGTAAGGTGATAAAAGCCTCTAAATTAAAGAATCTATGCCTAATCACTATTGACCAAACTTCTCTCCAACTCCTGACATTTACTAGTTTCATGCGTGGGATGTCTCATAAAGTGAAATCCAAACAAGGAACCCCCCCCCCCCCAATACACTACTTCCTAAAATAGTCGGTTGTCGAGATCCGTAAGGCCCTTGGTCCATAATATATACCTTCCTACAATATCCATATGTTGATATAAAAATCTACTCATGTCCCTTAGAAATAACATGAAACATGGCCCTCTCACTATCCCAAGTTCGCGACGTTATATATATAACGAGCTATATCTCACTACTCGATAAATAATACAATGTCTCCTGTGTCACATCAGTAAATAAATCTCTACGCACCAGGATCACATATAACTAAACAACATGTTCACTGAGGTCTACGATACCATTACATTTTCATATATACATATCTATATAGGCCCAACCCTATTTCAGGTGGCGCCTAACAAAATTAATATTACTCCCCCCGGAGTATCCAACACGATAGTCTTATCACTCAATCTACTATCGTTCAAACATTCGGTAATTAATCACTACACATTACCATGATAAGCTATACTTTACTAACTCAATGCAGTAGTAAATTATAAAAACAAAATATGCTCTTAGGGCCCACTCGGCTCACTCACGGGCGACAACAAAATGTCTCGATACTTATGATAAATATGTTTGAAACCAGACTGCTAAAACTAACGTACCCACTAAACTTGACTCACACACGAATTTTAGTGTTAACAATTCATGTATATATATTGTGACACACCCCTGTCACTTGAATTAATCCTTTACTCATAAGGATGAAACAAAACTTCACTAGTCTCAACTAATCGTTGGGTCCCAACACTTAGCTGCCAACACGACCCATGAGCATCTGCAATCGTTATACATTTAGGATTTCACCCAATAGTTGCCCCCTCCTCGTGGTGGATAAATTCTTATTCTCTGTGTCTTACACGCCCATCACTGAAACGTTTGCCCAAAATCCCTAGGCCCCACTTATGTCTTTACTGGCCTCCTTTTTTATTCCTGGGCCTCGTCAACCCTGAAATACGGTATGCTACTGTTACCGAGGACTCCACTGGTCCTATCTAAACCCACCACTCTAGGGTTGTAAATTCCTGGTCCCAATTCTCTTGACATAATTCCTCCGCTAAAAATCTCACTCCTCCAGTTATTATGCCTAACTGGCATGGTTTACCGTTTCCAATCTTATCGGTCTCACTTCTCAACGTGGATACATTCAATATTGGTAGTCCCACTCTCTAACATAGGGAAATTTCCTGAGCCAGTTCCCCATCACTGGTCCCACTGACCATTTTGGAATATCCTTCTCTCGGACCTAGCAGTTTTAACTCCTAATTTTTATTTTATTGTTCATTTGTCTCTACTAGTCCTATGAGACATAAGGTCGACCTTGCTGGTCTTGGCTGAATTCATCACCACTTATTAAGGATTTAAAAAGTCCCCCTAATAGGTATACCCTCCGGTAATGTTTCACTATAACCATTGAATTCAATCTTTCCCTTCGGCTAGGTTTTCCCAACCCTCAGGGCTCCCCTTCTTTTGGAAGCGGTTACAAATTTCTTGACGACATTGTCCCTAGTCGTCTTACTCATATTTTTCACCAGCATTAGAGTATTTAACTCATGAGTCATTTCACAACAATGAACTCTTCTGATCTTCGATATACCCCTTAGTCACAGGGTAAGGAGTTCCTTAAGCAAGTTGACTACTCTGTCACGTTGGGCTTTCTGTCTTGCCCATATAAAATAAGTTTTGAAATTCCATTCATACCCCAATTAAAACATCAAATGGACAATTTCACAGTCGAACCATACCCAAATTTCTCGTTTTAGCCTCACATATGCTTCTTTATATGAGATGTCTAACTCTCATCACTATAGATTTCTCCCCTGAGCAAGAAAGTTCACTATAAATTTTCAAGTCCTCGGTGTTACTACACTTCACCCTACATAATTACCTATGTATTTCTCACTTAACCCCCTCACCCTTCACTGACAGTGTTGGGTAAGTTTGGAACGGCACAAACGTCATCTATGACGGTGCTTGGGAAACTACAGCTCCCTAGAAACTCCTTTATTATCCTCATCCTGAACAACAATTTTGGTGAGTTCTATCTCAAACACCATTTCCTAAACACTCTATACTGTTCGCTAAGTCCTCCTCCTGATATTCTTCTAACGACCCTCGCTATTCATCGATGCCCGACCGAGCTCGTACAAGAATTACATTGCTTATATTTCGTGGTAGGAGCATGTACGTCATAACACACATAGGAATACAACATTCTAATAATAGGGTTCTATATTAAAGAACACTACACCAAAACATAGAAAGCCGCATAGATCCTATAAGGACACTAAAGCCTGGCTCTGATACCACCTGTGACACCCCACCTAGTTAAAAATCGGGTGATCACTCCTTTATTAAATTAAATTAGAATATCCAGTTGGTTCATTCTTATCATCACTGTCGAAAAATAATTTTTTTATTAATTCATTTAACAATTAATTAAGCTAGTGTCAAAACTTTTCCACTTTTAATTTAATTAAAACCATTCAACAATACGGAATAATAATAATCAACATCACATCACAACTGAACTACATATAACAAAAATAAATGTGATTGGAATAACTTTCCAGTTAAAATATCTCATTACCAACAAACCAAAACTGATATCGACAATACTGACATAAGTAATTACAATCTTTGGAATAGGAATGAGATAACTAGAATCCTGGGAGATATGCCCTAAATGAAAATAGATACTACAGATGTGTGAATCAACAGAATGGAAGAGTCTAACAAATTATGCATCTCCTTTAGAAGCTACAACCCATCGAGACATCCAGATTCTATGTCAGCATCCTTGATACTGGACATCTGATGTACAATATACAATAGAGAAGAAATTATGTAAGGAAACGGGTCAGAGCCCGATTGTAAAAGATTTTTAAAAATAGCAAGTGCTTAACAAGTGCAATTAACCAATTATTATGTACATATTAGCTTCTCGAGCTCTCGATTGAGAATTCTCACCTCTCATCTAGTGTGCATGCCTAACGTACCTTATCATCTCTAAAATTAAGGTTTTCAATTATGATTCTATCCTATACCATTTCCCCGTATTTACCACATACTGCGTATGATAATTAAACATGTTCATTTATCTTTAATATGAACTAGGCTTTCACGGCTTTAAGATTAGTTAATTCAATCAGATCTCAATATTCATTTTTACCTAGAATTTCACACAGTAGATTACATCATAGTATAAATTTTAATCTACAATTCTCACACAGTAGATTACATCACAGTATAAATTTTAATCTACAATTCTCACTATGGCCATCCCCCGATCCGGATCCTAGCGACGGGTGGGCACGCGACGGACAGATTCTAGGTCCCGCGTGTTCCTCTCGGGAGCGCTTCGACCGGCTTCATTTGGAGTGAGGTGTAAAAATGTAGAGAGATTAGAGTCGCCAGTCTATTTTACTCAAAACAGATAAAAGAAAAGGGGAATCCATCCTAAAATACGGCATCCAAAGACATAGTGATGCATACGAAACCAAAATGATTCGAAAAGGGTCTGGAGGCTAAGTTACGAAATGGGAAGGTGTTAGGCACCCATTTCGCTCTTTCGGTCTCTCATGGATTTTTGTTATTTTCCTTTATTTTTCCAGTGATATGTGTGCATGTGTATATATAGTGGAGATAGGAATCATCAACTTGTACCATGGAAAAGGTAAAGCGAGTCATCCGTAGAAAGGTATAAAAATATTAGAAAATAGAATTTACGCGATTATCCTTACGTTGACCGTTATGATAGAACGATAACGCATATGGAATAATACGCCACTAAGAACAAATATATGTATGTATATATAATATAAGAGAGTGGAGTTTAGAGAAAAATAGAAAATGAGAAAAAAAGTAAAAAAATAGGACTCGGGTCTCGGGATTTACCCCGAGATGCCTATGTAGCCTATAGAGGCATCAAAGTCCACGTAGTTCGCATGCAAAACGAGGGGTGGGTTTATCCCATAAATCCAACCGGGGGGTTCTCTTATTTGTGTGTGTGTGTGTGGAAAAAGTGTTTTAGCTGTGAGAAAAGTGTAAGAAAAGTATGAGAATTCCCGTTTAGAATTTATGAGCAAACCCTCTTTTTCTTGTTTTTTGGATTTTTACTTATATGAAAATAAGAGATGTGCAATAATACTAAATAAAAAGTATATTAGGATGTATGAGATGAGATAATAAAAGTGATAAGTAATAAAACAAGATATTGCGAATTTTTGAGAATTTAAGGAGAGAGTTGAGAAAATTGGACCTTCTTGAAGATGTTGAGCTTGATCTTAAATGTTGGAGAGAATCCCTTAGACTTGGATGATGAAGGAGGGTAGTGAATTCACCAATTTTGATAAGAAAGTGAAGGTTGGAAAGGGATTTGGGTGTGGAAATCACGCTGACTTCAAGAGAGGTTTTCTGGATTTGCTGAGAGTAATATCTATCAGATTTGGGCTCCCTTTGCAAGTGAGGTCAGACCTCCTTTTTATAGGCCTAGGGCATTGACGATCGACATAGCCCTGTTCCTTCCCATCGACAGGTGTGTTTAAGCACACTATCGATAGGCAGGGTCTGGGACCTACCATTTGGCAGTATCTTTAGGCCTTTTCGGAAAATCGGCTGCACAACGCAAACTGTTTATCATAATCACGCATGGTGTAGACCATTGGAAAGGAAATTTAGAGACCTTTGAAAATCCTTGGACCGCTCCCAGGTTCGGGAGTTGACTTTGGGTCAAATATGGCTTGGAAGCATTCGTCGGTCCATTGGACGGGGAATTGTCGAACGCAAACGGATCGTTCGTCAGTATGGTACGTCCAAATCGCGCACGGGGTGGATCGTTGGAAAGGTTAGGAGATGTACTTAGACATTCCAAATAGTTTGATCTGGTTCGGGAAGTTGACTTTGGTCAATTGGGCCCTGAAAGCATTTGGTTACCTCTCGAAGTAAAATGGATCGTTCGTCCATACCATAAATTGGAATCTCACATGGAGCAGACCATTGGAAAGGGGTTTCAGTGCCCTTCGAGGATTCATTCAGTATCAGTCAAGATGAAGAGTTGACATAGGTCAAATGGATCCCAGGAGCGCCCGGTGGTCTCGAGATCAGATTTTAGGGGAAAACGGGTCATTCATTCGCATGGTAAGTCGGAATCATGCAAGGGACAGACCGTTGGAAAGGGTTTTCAGTTCCCTTCGAAGATTCATTCAGTCTCGTTCAAGCTAAAGACTTTGACTTTTGGTCAAACGGAGCCTGGGAGTACCCGATGGCTTCTAGGTCAGTACTCGGGGTATGACCTGGGTTTGTAGTGATTAGGGGAGGTGCTAGGGACCTAGGGAGAGTTTATGGGGTAATAGAATGGGGTGTCTATAGAGTCCCTCGACGGGTGAGTTTGGAACAAACGATAGCCGCCGAATAGACACTGCATAATGCATTTGAGGGAGGATGACCAATTCAGGGGGTCGGAGTCGATTTTGAGGACCTAAGGGAGCGAGGATGACCAATTCAAGGGGTCGAGGTTCATTCCGTGGACCTAAGGGATGGTTTGGAGGAAAGGTTTAAGCCAATTCCTGAGGAGGTGCTAGGGATGACCGATTCTGCAGGGCAAAGAAAATTCTGAGGGCTTGAAGATAAGGGTGACCAATTCTGCGGGTCGAAGCCAATTTTGAGGGCTTGAAGATGAGGGTAATCGATTTTGAGGTTCGAAGCCAATTCTGCGGGCTTAAGGATGAGATGACCAATTATGCGGGTCGAAGCCAATTCTACGGGCTTAAGTAGAGATGACAAACTATGCTGGTCAAAACCAATTCTGTGGGCTTAAGTATGAGATGACCAATTCTTTGGGTCAAAGCCAATTCTGTGGTTTAAGGTGAGATGACCAATTCTGCGGGCTTAAGTAGAGATGACCAATTCTGCGAGTCGAAGCCAATTCTACGGGCTTAAGATGAGATGACCAATTCTGCGGGTCGAAGCCAATTCTGTGAGCTTAAGTAGAGATGACCAATTATGTGGGTTGAAGCCAACTCTACGGGCTTAAGTAGATATGACCAATTTTGCGGGTCAAAGTCAATTCTGCGGTCTTAAGTAGAGATAACCAATTCTGCGGTCTTAAGTAGAGATGACCAATTCTGCAGGTTGAAGCCAATTCTGCGGATTAAGGTGACGATCCAAAACCGATGTCAATTCTGACCTAACTAAGGTGACAACCGAGGACCGAGGTCAATTCTGAACTAAGAGAGGTGATGAACGAGGACCGATTTCAATTCTGACCTAAGATACGTGATGATCCAAGACTGAGGTCAGTTCTGACCTAAGAGAGGTGATGACCAAGGACCAAGGTCAATTCTGACCTAATTAAGGTGACAATCTAAGATCGAGGTCAATTCTGACCTAAGAGAGGTGACGACCGAGGACCGAGGTCAATTCTGACCTAACTAAGATGACGATCCAAGACCGAGGTCAATTCTGACCTAAGAGAGGTGACGATCAAGGACCGAGGTCAATTCTGACCTAATTAAGGTGACGATCTAAGACCGAGGTCAATTCTGACCTAAGAGAGGATAAAGATAGGATTCTGGATTCTGCTGGGGAAAAGCGAATGAGCTGGGGAAAATGTAGTGTGCCCCTTGGAGACATTGAAAATGATTTTTGGGAGTTCAGCTGGGGAAATCACCTCGTGATGTTGTTTGCTGCCGGGGAGCCGATTGCTGGGGAAATCCTTATAATTTTGGGGATTTTGTGGAGGAAAGGTAAGTTCGATGCTGTAAATTCCACTGGGGAAGTGATTAGGTGGCCCAAGTATTGGACGTATTGCTCGGGGAGGTTTGAGGCCTTTAGGGGATAGGAGGTGATACTTAGAGATCCTCTGGGGATGTTGTCGGGAGGAGTTTTACTTGGTTTTCGAGAGTTTCGTCGGGGAAATGGGGGTTTTTCTTGAGGGAGTGTGACATTTTCTTGTTGAAAATGTATCCTTCCTGGGATTTTTAGGAATTTTCTGAGAATTTTTCAGGTATTTTCTGGGAATTTTTGTATGAAATTTCAAGGGTGGTGCCGGTCGGCATGGTTCAGAGGTGCCATTCGACAGTGGCACGGACTTTTGGACTGCCTCGGGAAGGTAAGGGGTCAGTGTCCATCGGTGGGTGGGGGGTCAAAGCCGATCGGCATGACCCTTGGCATGCTATATAAAGGGGAGAATTCCCCTCATTTTTCACAGCTTCTTGATTTCTTTCTCTTGTGATTTTCCTCTACAAATCGTTCTAGCGTTCCGATCTCTAAGAAATGGCTGCCTTTGTGAGCACTGCAGCGCATAGGGAATAGTTGACTGTTGATGACTGGGTGAACGTGGAGTGGAGGTCCAGGGCGCCTCTTGCTTTAGGGATTGATAACTCCTTTGATGCGTTTGAGCCGGTTGCAGATGAGCGGACCTTACTGCGAAAGCCGTCGCATCATCGCTCCTCGAGGGTAGTGAGCCCTAGTGGTTATATAAGTAACTGACTTTTGGCATTCTTTTCTTTTTGGTGATTTTTTCCTTCTTGAATTTTGACAAGTTTTCTTCTTTTGACAGTTTAATATCTCTTTGAAGAACATACGTGCCCGTGGGACGACGGGGCTTAAGGATGTCTGGGAGCATCTTCCACCTGTGGTGCGTTGGGTGGTATCATCAGCGGGTTTTGGGAGGTTAGCGTCTGCGGTGAATGAGATGCCTCATTTGACAGCGGTCTTATGCGCTCTGGGGGAGAGATGGTGGGATACTACCCACACCTTCCATTTTGGCTTTGGGGAGATGACCGTGACTCCCATAGAGCTGGGGCTGGATTGTGATGGAGAGCAGATAGAGGTGGATCGCTCTTCGAGGGTGAGGCCGGATGCGGTGAGGGCGGAGCTTGGCGACACAGGGAGTATAGTCTCTGGGGATTCTATCAGGTTGTCTTTGCTGAAGGATGCTCTGATGAGTAGGAAGGTTGATGTGGAGGACAGGCTGCAGGTGACGCAGATGGACCGGTTGTTCATATTGTTGGTGCTGGGAGATTTCATGGTGGCATCGAGTGGCGATGTCGTCCATTTGTGGTTCTTGACGTACTTGAGGATGTTTTTGAACATCCCTCTCTATGATTGGGGGAGCTAGACTTTGGCCACCCTCTATTTCTCTTTGGATGCATTCAGCCAGTGTTGTCGGCAAAATTTTACTGGAGCCACGTATCTCCTTGAGGTATTCTTTAATTTTGCGCATTTTTCCTTTCATGCATTCGCATTTTCCTTATGCGTCTCTTTTGGATTGTGGATTCCTGTCTTTGGCAGATGTGGTTCTATGAATTGATTGGTGCAATACCCAGTTAATCGCTCTGAAAGACGATACCGTTGGGGACTTCTGCCGATTGTATTGATGGCACAAGGACAATCGACAGTCGAAGGGATCTCTCTCTCTGGAGGCAGTTCATCAGGTCTTGAATGGCTTGACCAGTGGTAGGGTAAGACTCTTTCCTTTTTAGCCTTGGTTTTTGGCATGTTCTGGTTTTGTATTGACTTATGCTTGTTGGGGATTTTCAGGTGACCTTTTACCCTTGGGGGACATCCATTCAGGATACAGGGTCGACCGGGGTTAATGCGCAGATGAGGCATTTACTGGAGCATCTGTTTGGTCATTCTTGGTATCTCAAGGAGCGGGTGGTTCGGCAGATAGCGAAGGAGGAGGTGGTGGTTCCACCTGCGCAGCCTCCTAAGTCTATGAGGCGGGAACGGCTGATGCTGGAGGATGCGAGGATCGCGGTGATAATCGGTGAGTCCTACCTATTGTACACTAATATGACTGCATCGTATGACTATATGGACTTTGTGTCGAGCTGGTTGATGGGGCCCAGCATATATGATGCCTTGCCTTTACCTCCTGCGGGTTCGAGTTGGGCTAAGGGGTCTTTCCACAACGACGGTGGTCCGTCAGTGTCTACGGCGACGGCGACTTTAGAGGTCCCCTTTGTGCGATTTCATACCCCTTCATACAATATTCGAGGGGTTGATGGAAGGATGGTGCCATGTTTCACCGTCCTCATGCGATGGATCTGGAGGAGTTGGGTTTGACAGAGGAGGTTATTCGTCGTGCGATAAACCTTCTTGCTCTTTTTGGTTCTTTTTCTATTTTGATCTATCTTTTGCTTGATACTGATTTCGCCTTTTTCCTTGCAGTAAGTCTGGGTGTCGACCACTTGGCTGAGGGACATCAAAGACTGGATATCTTCGAAGACTACCCATATTCGGGATGCGTTCCCGGTTCCTTCTTGTTTGGTGCCGAATGCTTCATTCGGGGAGGACTCTGGCTCTGGTAGCGATGGTGTGTCGTCTTGCCATAGGGGAAAGAGAGCGCGTCGCAGGGGTGGAAGCTCTTAGAGAGAGGTAGAAGGATAGGTGAGAGAGAATGTGGGTTCGGGCTAAGTCCCATTGTTTTTTGGTTTTCTTTTATCTCTTGTAAAATTTGATGTAACACAGAAGAATATCTATATGCAATGCAATAGGATTTTTTTTTTATTATCCATTGTTAATGATGAATGCGTGAATGCATGCACATGCGCTTTTTACTTTGCTGCTGAGACCGTAGAAAGAGATATTTTTGGGATTTTGAGGAATATTTTAAGAATGGGGAATTATATAGGGGTGGAAAAGGATTTTTAAAATTCTATTGAGAATATCAATTTATTTCTATTGGGTTTTTCTGATTTTGATAACAAAGGAAAAAGAAAATTTTCCAAAAATGGGGGGTTGTCGATCGGCAAGCTCCTTGCCCTACCTATCAGTAGTCAAGTTCAGTCCCATAAATTCAAAGCTTTTGATTAGTGCCCTCTTCAGCCTTTTTGGTACTTTGTGGGGTAGGATTCCCTCCGATTTCTGCAGGGATTATGTCTTTTGTGAGGATTCTCAAGTATAAAAAGGGGTAAGGGTGGAGTGTTTTCATCACACCTTCATATTCTTACTTACTTGCCTACTATCTCTTAGTCTTGTAATATGGCTCTCCCTTGTAGCATTGAGTTTGTTAACTACCTCGAAGCCTTGGAAGCGATGTGCTCTTATAATGTCGACTACGATGCTTTCAACATGCGTCGAGTCTCTTTATGGCACAACCTTCCCATTGAGTGGAACATGCTGATGGTGGCGGTACAATTTTGGTACCCCGAAGACCATGTATTTTGCTTTGGGTTGGATGAAGTTTGTCCTACCTATGAGGAATTTTTTGCCATGCTAGGGATAAATCCCAGTGTTGTTGCGGCTTTACCCGAATTTTCTCGTTCTCCCAAGGAGTTATTGGCTGGGCTTCTTCGCATTTCACCTTAGGCAGCCAGATCACTGGTTGCTGGAGGAATGATATCCCTCTCGGCGGTGTTATAATCCGTGCATTTTTGGGAAGTAGGTGATGCTGGCTATGTTGGAGTCGTTGCTCTGGGCCTGGTTTCAAAATTGCTGCTAGTGAGTGGGGAACTGTTGGTGGATCCACAACTTACAGCCATTACTTCATGGATGTCATATCATCGCAATCCTGCAGCGGTGATACTGGCAAAGACCCTGAATGGTCTGGATGCCTGGTGAGAAGGTCGTTCTGACTTCCTACGAGGTAGCCCCATGATGCTGTTCATGTGGTTATCTGAAAGACTCCGCCTGGTGATTCTTCCAGACTATCCTTTGATGGCTGTACCCAACTTCTTTTCACATCACTTCTTCAGTATTGGCCTGGATATTGAGAGTTGGGAGAATTGGCTTGTGGATAATGGGGCTCAGAATCTGTCCTGGTCAGTGCCTTGGTGGGGATAATTGCGGCCTATTTTGGATCTAGGAGAATACCCGTATGTGCGGTTGGTTGGTCTCAGCCATACCTCTTTTTATTTTCCTTTGTGGCTTCTGTGCCAATTTGGCTGGGCACAGGTCGTGCCACCTCGGACACTAAATTTCTTTTTGATAGAGGATTTGATCGAGCGTCTGCGTCTGCGGCTTGGCTCTTTGTGGGAGAATAGGCGTTCTTTGACCCATTCCTCTCAGTCTATTGGGAGAGTTTGGCATATCCCTGGGTATTATATGAAGTGGTTGTGGAGGAGAGTGGTTGGCAAGATGTTGGCAATGGAGACTGGACAAATGTGGTTTGTTTCTTTTGACACCATGGAGGGGGTGTTGTGGTTTTTTGGAAGATGGTTCGAGCTTATTGGTCCATGGAGTGTCTGCGACACTCTGTTCAGGCAGGGGAAACTTGGGGGCCCCAGGATGTAGATGATGATGATGGAGCAGGCTCCTCTGGTAGCTGTAGATAGGACTTCTGGAGAGTTTACTGTGTAATGGGGGATAAATGTGGGGATTTTATTTTAGGTTTTTAGGAAGGTAGGGGGAAGGGAGTTATACGTTCCTTTTCTAATGTAATTTGTACTGTAATCTCTTATTAGTGAAATAAACAAGTTTCTGATCATCCAGTTGTGCCTTTCGATGAATTTTTTATTGTTTGAATTATCTATACCGATCACTAAGGCATACATAATCCTTTTGTTAAAATATATGTTAGAATGGACTGTCAGTCTCGGAGATAAGAAAAGAATAGTATTTTGTGAAAAAGAAAGGGTCGTGCTAATGTAAGGTGTATGAGTTGCCTACGTACCTATGGGGTTTTTGAAGAGTTTTAATTTTGTTTAAAAATGGTTTTTGCAGAGGATCAGGCCCATGTAGTTCTGGGTAAAGGGGGAAATGAAGAGCTTTTTTTTCAAAATAGAAGAGAAATGAGAAGAGTCATAGCGTGCTGAGATTTCGACTAGGGGTAGAACTTCTTGAAACCGTCCAAGTTAACTGGATGAGCCATCTCTTCCCCATCTAAGTCGGTGAGCATGGCGGCACCATCGGATAAGATCTTCCTGACAATATAGGAGTTGCTCCAATTGGGTTTGAATTTCCCTCTGGGGTCCCAGATGGGTTCTATGATTTCTTTGAGGGCTAAGTCCCCTTCTCGGACACCACAGTCCTTGACCCTCTTGTTGAATGAACGCACTATTCAACTATGGTACCCCTGTATATGGTATAGTGCTTTTAATCTCCTTTCGTCTATGAGGGTCATCTCATCAAGACAGCTTTAGCACCAGTCTTCTTCACTGACCTTGCTTTCAAGCATGACGCATAATGAGGGTATTTCCAGCTCCACGAGTAGGACTACTTCCATACCTTAGACTAGAGAGTAAGGGGTATCCCCAGTAAAGGTTCGAATTAAGAATCGGTAGACCTAGAGGGCGTACGGGATCCGATCGGCCCAATCCTGACAGCTTTTGGTCATTTTACTGATGATGGCTTTGAGGTTCTTGTTGGCAGCTTCAACTGCACCATTGGTCTGAGGTTGGTAGGGAGAAGATTTGTGTTTCTGAATACCATACTCATTGACCACTTATGTGACTTCTTCCTTAAAATGCAACCCGTTATTTGATACTAGATCGTCTGGGAGCCCATATCGGCAGATGATGTTTTTCTTGATGAATTTGGCCACTTTCTTAGCATTCAGCATTGCGTATAACTCTGCTTCGACTCATTTGGTGAAGTAATCAATGTCAACTAGGATGAACTCATGCCCATTGGAGGTCGTTGGTCTAGCCTTCCCTATGATGTCGATGCCCCAGATGGAGAACGGCCAGGGAGAGGTCATGTTGTATAATTTGCATGGATGCAGATGCTGAAGGTTGGAGAACTGTTGGCATTTGAGGCATATCCGGACATAGGCGGTGCAATCCTGGGTCATGGTGGTCCAATAGTAGCCTTGTTGGATGATCTTATTGGCAAGCATTTGATCGTTCATATGGGGTCCTTATTCCCCACTGTGGACCTTCTGCATTATCTTTTCAATGTCAGCCCCTATGACGCAGTGCAAATGAGTTCCATTGAAGTTTCTTTTGAGCAGTGCTTTGTGACAGATGATGTACTAGGCATCCAATCTTCGGAGGGTTGCTCGACTTTTCTTATTGGAACCCTCGGGATACCTTCCATGCTTGAGGAGGAGATAGATATCATAGTACCAACAATTATCTAGCTCGAGATCTTCTGTAGTGACGAGCTCAATGTGGTAGAAGTGGGTTGGTTTGTCTTGTTTTTGAACTAGGAAGGGGGTCATAATTATTCCTTCGGGCATGTCGACCATGGAGGCCAGGGTAGAAAGCGCATCGGCTGGGTTATTCTTTGCTCGAGGTAGGTAATGGAAGGTGATATCTTAGAATTGAGAGATTAGTTCTTCTAAGTGGGCATGGAAGGGTTGGAGCTTCTTATCCTTGACTCTCTATTTTCTGAGCACTTGGCCGATGATGAAGGAGGAATCCCTGTAGATGTCTAGGCATTGAATACCTTTCTTGAGAGCAAATTTGAGGCCTACTGTGCATGCCTCGTATTCAGTCATGTTATTGATGCAGGAGAAATCCATTTTGATGGCAATGGGAGTGTGGGAGTCATCGGGGCGATCAGAAGTATCCCAATGCTATATCCTTTTATGTTGGCGGCACCGTTAAAGAACATTTTCCATTGAAGGTTATCTTGAGCAATGCAGAGGATGTTTTTATCGGGGAATTCAGAGATCCATACATCGGCCTCATCCATGGGGTAATCAGCGAGGTAGTCAGAGATGGTTCTTCTTTTCATGGCTTTCTGCGTGACGTACACGATATCAAACTCGGTTAGGAGCATCAACCATCGGTCCATTCGTCTGGACAAGACGGGTTTCTCAAGCAGGTATTTTATGGGGTCCATTCGAGATATAAGTTTGATGGGGAAGGCGAGCTTGTAGTGCTGTAAATTTTGGGTGACCCAGACAAGCGCGACACACGCCTTTTCCAAAGCGGTGTTGTTAACCTCGGACCCGACCAATTTGATATTGGCATAATAGATGGATCATTCTTTGTGAGAATCTTCAAGGTATTGGGCTAAAAAATTTCGAGTTGCAGTGTCGGTTATGGTTAGGTATAGGAGCAAGGGGAGACCAGGCTGTGGTGGCATGAGTACCGGGGGTTGGGTCAGATATTGTTTGATTCGGTCAAAAGCTTCTTAAAAGGCCTCAGTGCAAACCTTGGTTGAATCCTTTCAGAGGAGTTTGAAGATAGGTTCACAGATGGATGTTAGTTGGCTGATGAACCAGCTGATGTATTGCAATTTCCCAAGGAAACCTTGGACTTCTTTCTCTGTTCGGGGAGGTGGCATCTCGAGTATGGCCTTCAGCTTGGCAGGATCTGCTTCTATCCCCTTCTCACTGACATGAATCCCAAGAGTTTTCCCTTTGTAACACCAAAGACGTATTTCTGCGGATTGAGTCTCATCTGATAATGTTGTAGTCGTTCGAAGAACTTTCTGAGAGCGGGAACATGACCCTCTCTCATCTTGGATTTGATAATCATATCATCCACATAGACCTCAGCCTCTTTGTGAATCAGATCGTGCAGGATGGTTGTGACAGCCCTCTGGTAGGTAGCCCTAGCGTTCTTGATACCAAATGGCATAACGGCGTAGCAAAAGGTTCCCCACGGGGTGATGAATGTAGCTTTTTCTTGTTGGTCTAAGTGCATTTTGATTTGGTTGTATCCGAAAAACCCTTCGACGAATGACTTGAGAGCATGATAGACTGTGTTGTCCACGATCATGTCGATACTGGGTAGCGGGTAATCATCCTTTGGAGAGGCTTTGTTCAAGTCCCGATAGTCTACGCACATCCGAACTTTTCCTCCTGATTTCGGCACGGGCACTATGTTGGCTAGATATATGGGATATTCTATCACATGAATGAAACATACGTTCAACTATTTGACCACCTCTCCTTTAATCTTGAGCGACCATTCGGTGCGGAGCTTTCTCAACTTTTGTTTAACCGGCTTGTAATCTGGGAGAGTGGGAATCTCATACTGAGCTATTTCAATATCAATGCTGAGCATATCATCATAGGACCATGCAAAGACATCCACGAATTCATTTAGCAATTATTCGAGTTATGCACGCTCATGATCATTAAGGGTAGCCCCTATCCTAATCTCGCATAATTGGCTACTAGAACCGAGGTTAATAACAACAGCCTCTTCTTCATTAACTTGAATGCGGTTATATTGTTTATTATTAGCCTTATTTAGATCAGTTAAGAATTGTTCATTTGCAAAATCATCATCAAAAGTTTGATTAGAATCCAAATAGTAAATGTAAGGCACAGCAAGATACTCAAAATCTTCGTTTATTTCATTGATAGGAGAACCTCATCAAAAGAGGACTCGATTACATTTGAACAAGGATAGACAACAGAAGAAGAAATAGCGTAAACATTGGGATTAGGGGAGATTTCAGCAGGTAGAACTGGCGCAGCATGCCAGTTGAGGAGAGGTGTATCAGCAGGTTTAATCAAGTGGGATGGATCGAGTGATGTAGTGCCTGAGTGAACCATACAAAGTGTCAGCCCAGTGTCTATAAGTGGAAGGAATTATCGGAGTCGCTTTCCTCAGTCTCTTCGGTATCTTTGACGAGCGATTGTACATGGTGTTGGGAACTCTCGGCCCATGGGTAACTATCTGTGACACCCCGCCTAATTAACCCCGGGTGATCAATCCTAAATTAAGTTAGAATAGGTTTCTCAGTTGGATCATTCTTAGCATCACTGTCGCCTTTTTAATTACTAACCACCTAAGTAAGAAAATTAGACTGGTGCCAAGTTTTATCTTTCATTAACTTAAATAAAACTCATGCGGAAATAAAATAACACAATAATCACAATTATCTAAAACAGCCATTCACAATTTATTAACAGACTGAATAAACCATCGGCCAAAAACCCAACAAATAGAAAATGAAGACAAGTAATCAATCTCAACATGTCTAGAAAAAATTTAAATGAACTGTGAGCGACATCCTCAAAATAGCTGATAAGAAGTATCTTTACTAGAAATGAAAGAATGAGGCGTCTATCAAAACTCCCGCAACATCCACATATGATGCAGCAACGGATCCCTGAAATAGAGTCAAACCTGGCGTCCCTGTGGCGGGACATCTAAAAGGTTTTTAAAAAATTTATAGCAAGGGTTAGTACCCAAAAACATTTGAAAAACATTTAGCAAATTATTAACTTGCAGTAATAAGTAAATATGCATGCTCTCCATATTTTAGTTAGTGTCGCTCTCCCTTGAGGACATCCTCACCCCTCCTCTAATGTGCACTACTAACGCCTTAAATAAATTCACCTAGTTCTTCATCTTATGACTAGATAAATTATAAAACCCCTTGCAAACACCCTACTCTAACCGAGTATGCCTTAATTATGATTTTTAAGTTATTATCATCATCAACTTAATTAAATCATTTCCCTTTTTAATTTCATATAACTTTCACATTTGTTATACATATAATACAACTCATGCTTTGTATTAATTTGCCCGTATATAATTATTTACCTAATTATATACTCAATCATATTACGGTATTCACAAGCATACTGAAATAACATTTATTAATAGTATTTCCCCCGAGTAAAGTCTCACCGGGTATAAATCCTCTAAAGTGTTATCCCACTAGGTATATTCACATTACCTAGTTACCCCAAGTTAAAATCGTTCACTAACTTGGTAAATACATAAATGTTGGAAGCGGTCATATTCCTTCCCTGAAAGTGAGATTCCCCTCACCCATATAACGGACGCTATGACGTGGGATTATACTCGCCCTACTCCTCAAGCTAGAGGATTCATCCATTATGCGCAACCTCCCCCTATAGCACTAGAGTGTATATATATATATAATATCTATCCACTGATATTAATGCACACGTCATATATATATATATATATATATATATATATATATATATATATATATATATATATATATATATATATATATATATATATATATACTGTCACACCCCGTATATATATAAATATAAAATATCCCGGCTACACCGTGCACTAAGTCCGTGACACCAGACTATTACATTTTGGTTTGGGTTTATGGCCCAACTCTAATTATTAATTAATTTTCACATTAATTTCTTTTGGTATCGCCCCAACCAATATATTCGGACTTGCTCTCGTGGCCCGAAATAACACCACCCGAGTCGAAATCCCCGACTCTAAATTATTTAGCCTTTACCTAAACAAAATTTACATATCGGTATCGCTCAACCATTATTCTCGGACTTGTCTACTACATCCGTATTGAATCATTTTGAACAAACTTTCCAAAATTGAACCCTAGTGTGACACACCTAATTTCCTCCAAATCCCAATTAATTTTAATCATGATGTCACACCAAGTCGCCCGCAAATCCTAATTAATTTTCATTCACAATTAATTAGATTTAAACCGATGTAGTAATTACTCAACAATTAAGTCATGGAAGAATTTATATTTAATTTCCCTATATATTAAAAATTGGGCGAACTGTCAAAGTTTTCGGACCGTCGATCGATCGATCGATCAGGTCCTCGTCTTCCCCGAGTTGGCTGTTTCCGCCATGGATGCCCACCTCCAAACCCTAGCTTCTTTTACACAAAAAACTAAGCTTTCCCATCGGCAATAGACATCAAAAACCTTATAAGGAACCTTCCTAAGGTCCAGAAACATCACTCAATTTCTTTTCTCTACTGTTTTCACGAGTTTGGGTTTAAAATCCAATTCAGTCTTTAACCCATTTAAACATCAATTCCATATCAACAATTTGTTTCTAATTCATCCTGGTTTACACATCTTTACCAGATACAAATACACAAATCAGATTATACGTGAATTTCTACTCAATTAGAAATCAGATTCATGCTTTGCAAAACCCCATGTTTATACCCTTTAAATCCCAAAACGAATTTCTTTGATTACACACATCACATGAATATGAATCGAAATAGAATTTACATGCTACAGCAAGTTAACCACTTGCCTTAGGTTTCATAGAGTCTGATTTTGGAGTTGAATGCCCAAGGTTGAAGATTACTCTTTTTGGCTCTCCTGTGATCCCCAAATTTGCCTTTGGCTGCTGTTAGGGTTTCCTAACCCTCTAAGTCTTCTCTAAATCAATTCAGTCGTTCCCTTGTTTCTTATAATTGTTTAATTAACCTTAATCCCGTTTTTTGTCTAATGGGTCAAGCCCAAGTGACCCAAATGCCCCCGTGTGGGCCCGGCTATGTCTAAAAATGTCCCGTGGTCTGTTTACTACCCCCGGGTACACTTTTCCGACTATCTCGGCCCATCAGGACTCAATCGTACACTCAGAATTGGCATTTGAATTAATTTATAAAACTCCTTATTTCACACCCAAATTAGTCTATACCGACTCTCGGCTGAAATAAGTACATATCCCGTCATTAATACCTGAAATGACGTAAATACATCATTACTACTCACTTAGTAAATGAATTTCCCTAAATATTAACCATTCACTCCCCGATTAATATTTAAATATAAATTTTCATAATTAATTCAATTAAAATTACGACACACAAGTAATTTTGAATTCCCGAATTAATTAAATATTAGATGCATGAAAATACGGGGTGTTACATACTCCCCCCTTACAAAGAAATTTCGTCCCCAAAATTAGGTCGTACCTGTGGTGAAAAGCTCTAGATATTATTCCCGCATATCCTCCTCCCGCTCCCCGGTAGACTCGTTAACGTTGTGATGACCCCACTGTAATCTAACTAGTGGAACAACCTTGGATCGTAACTTCCGCTCACTACGGTCCAGAATAGCCTCCGCTCTCTCCTCGAATGAGATGTCTGGCTGTAAATCAATTTCCTTGAGTGAAATGTGCCAGAAGGCCCTCTCGCTCCTGCGATATTTCTTCAGCGATGCCACATGGAATGCGTCTTGTATCCGCTGAAGGTGCTCTGGCAATCCCAGCCTGTAAGCTATTGGCCCCACCCTCTCGATAATAAGGAAAGGCCCCACGTACCTCGGTGTTAAATTACCCTTCTTGACGAACCTCATCATCCCTTTCGTAGGGGACACTCGGACCAATACCTGATCCCCAACCTCTAACTCCATATGTCTCTGTGAAGCATCAACGTAACTCTTCTGTCTATCCTGAGCTATCCGAATCCTCCCTAGGATCAACTCTATCTTGGCATACATCTCCTGAACAATCTCTGGCCCCAATAGTTTATTGTCCCCCACCTCTAACCAATAAGCGGGTGACGATAAGGACTCCCGTATAATGCCTCGAACGGTGCCATACCGATCGTGAATTGGTAAGATTTATTGTATGCGAACTCTACGAAATGAAGATATTTCTCCCAACCTCTCCTAAAGTCTAATATGCACATCTTTAGCATATCTTCCAACATCTGATTGACTCTCTCAGTCTGCCCGTCAGTCCGTGGGTGATAGGCTGTACTCAAACATAACTCCGTGCCCATGGCCTCCTGAAAGCTCTGCCAAAAGTGGGCCACAAAGATCTTATCTCTGTCAGACACAATATTAACCGGTACCTCGTGCAGCTTAACAATCTCCGCTATGAATAGCTGCGCATATCGCATCGTCTCAAAGTCTGTGTGAACTGACAGAAAGTGGACCACTTTGGTCAACCGATCCACAATGGCCCATATGGAATTATAACCCCTTTGTGATGTAGGTAACCCTGTAATGAAGTCCATGGAGATGCTCTCCCACTTCCACTCTGGAATCTCCAGCGGCTATAGCATCCCTGATGGTCTCTGGTGGTCAACTTTCACAAGATGACATGTGGCACATTTCGAAACAAACTCTGTTATGTCTTATTTCATTCCTGCCCACCAATACTGCCTCCTCATATCCTGGTACATCTTATCCCCACTGGGATGTACCGCGAATCTCGACCCATGGGATTCTGTCATAACCGCGTGCCTCAACTCCTCATCCTCTGGCACAATTAACCTCCCATTAAGGCGTAAGCCTCCTTTCGATCTGATCGAATAACCCTCTGCTCCATTAGCTAGCAACTGGCTCACTCTATCCCAGCAGATCTGATCCTCTGAATGAGCCCTCACAACCCGCATAATGATCTCAGGTGTGATGGATAATGCTTACATGCAAGCCCTGGCTACGTCATCCTCATATCGAAGCTCTCTCCACTTCGCTTTCCAGACTTCTGATATTTCCCCAGTCGATCTCCGACTCAATGCATCTGCTACCACATTAGCCTTATCGGGATGATACTGAATATCAAACTGGTAGTCTTTCACGAATTCTATCCATCGCCTCTGCCTTATATTCAGATCCTTCTGTGTAATGAGATACTTAAGTGATTTATGATCCGTGAATAACGTGAACTGCTCTCCAAGAAGATAATGTCTCCATATCCTCAAAGCAAAAACAACCGCTGCTAGCTCCAGGTCGTGAGTGGGGTAATTCCTCTCGTGGGGATTTATCTTTTTGGACACATAAGCTATAGCCCTTTCCTCCTGCTGAAACACACTCCCAAGTCCCTGTAAGGATGCGTTAGTGTAAACCCGATACTCTAATCCTCCCTTCGACAACGCAAGTACGGGTGCAGATGTCAACTTGTCCTTTAGCTCATCAAAAGCTAATTGACATTGATCACTCCAAGTGAAAGGTACCCCATTCCGGGTCAGATTCATCAAAGGGCTCGCAATCTTTGAGAATCCTTTAATGAACCGCCTGTAATAACTGGCAAATCCCATAAAACTGTGCACCTCAGTCGGTGTCGTGGGATGCCCCCACTCCCTCACTGCTGATACCTACTCGGATCCATCGTAATACCCCAGTCTGACACCACGTGGTCAAGAAACTGAACCTCCCGTAGCCAAAATCCACTTCCCGAATTTGTCATAGAGCTGGTGATCCCACAATGTCTGTAAAACTATACGTAGATGCTCGGTGTTCTCCTTCTCGGTGCGCGAGTAGATCAGGATGTCATCAATGAACACAATGACAAACTGATCGAGAAACTCCCTGAAAACCCTATTCATGAGGTCCATGAACACTTCTGGTGCATTGGTGAGCCCAAATGGCATCACCCTGAACTCATAAGATCCATACCGCGACAGGAAAGCGGTCTTAGGAACATCGTCCTCTCAGATACGTAGTTGATGATACCCTAACCTCAATTCGACCTTAGAGAAGTAAGATGCCCCTATCAACTGGTCAAACAGATCATCAATCTTAGGCAACGGATACTTATTCCGTATTTTTGCCTTATTCGGCACTCTATAGTCCACGCATAATCGTAGTGAGCCATCCCGCTTCTTTACAAACAACACCGATGCACCCCACGGCGATGTACTCCACCAAATGAAACCTTGACCCAGAAGCTGCTGAATCTACTCTCTCAATTCACGCATCTCTGAAGGGGCCATACGGTATTGGGCCCGAGCAATTGGCCTCGTCCCCGATGCTAAATCGATTACAAATTCGATTTCCCTGCTAGGTGGCAACCCTGGTATCTCCAGGAACACATCCTCAAAGTCCCTCACTACCGGGATTGAGTCCAACGTAATCGCCACCTCCTGTGAGGTTTCCTCCTCGATGTAATACAGGTGCGTGCGTGATTCTCCCTCAGGTAACGGCATCGCTATCAAAAACATCAATGTCCTGGAATGGAGAACATGATTGTCCTCTCGTAGCAATCCACCGTCGCCCGACAACCTGCCAACCAATCCATACCCAAGATGACATCGTACCCCTCCATATCTAACACCAAGAGGTCCGCTGCTAAACTAAGCCTCCCAATCAAAATGTCCACCCCCCAACAAATCGAGTGAATTGAAGCCCCACTGCCTACTGGGGACTCAACACACATCCGAAGATTACCCGTGGTCTCTAGTAACCCGGCCCATTTAGCAAATTTATATTTAATGAATGAATACGATGCTCCCGTATCAAAAAGAATACTACCCTTATAACCATGAATGAGAAACATACCCTCAACTACTGGCAGTGCTTGCTGCGCTGGAGGATTGGGAACATCCTGGACTTTATACACACGCCCGTAGTGCATTTCGCCCTGCTACGGTGGGGCAAGTGGGGCTGGTGCTGCTGGTGTCATCTGCCCCCGGTGTCCCTATTGGGCCTCCTGCTGATGACCTATGCCCCTCTGTGGGCACTCCCTCTTGAAGTGTCCTGGCTGGCCACAGACAAAACAGCGTCTCTGACCATCCCCCTGTCGTTGGCCCTGTTGGCCCTGACATGGCTGGCCCTGCTGGCCTCCCCCATTATTCCCTTGGCCCTGATGGCCCTGAGGAACCTTCTACTGCTGATTCGAGCCTGGCTGCCCCTGCCTGAACCCCTGTCCTCCCGGTCGAAACCCACCAGGCTTAAACTTCTTAGCCTGATTCCCCTGTTGGATGCCAGTCTGCTGTTGAGTACTACTCGTCTCACCACTAGTAACTGCCTTGCCCTGTTGGCTCGGCTCCCCTGTCCTCTTGCTCCCCTTCGAAAGGAAGTGATGATCCTGGGAATGTACAAGTACGACATTAACGACATCTGTATAAGTCACTAATGCCGAATTCCCAATCAAATATTGCCTGATCCGTCAGGCTAAGCCATCCATAAATCTCAATTTTTTCTGCTCCTCATCGCTCAACTCATTTGGCATAAAGTTTGCCAAATGAGTGAACTCTTCCTCATAGTCTGCCACTGATCGATCACCCTGTACTAAATCACTGAACTTTTTCCTCATCTCAACCTCTACCGCTGGTGGGAAGTATTTACGATCGAACCGCACTCAGAACTCTATTGTCGACATCAAATCCCGCTCCTCAACGGTGGTAACTGACTCCCACCACTGTAAGGTTGCCCCTGACAAACGAAAGGTAGCAAGCATCTGTTTTTGCACCTCAATACACTCCAGCATGCACAGATGGCGTTGAATGTTCTTCTTCCAGTCACAAGCCTCTACTACATCTGTGCTACCCCGAAACTCAGGTGGGTGACCCTTCTGAAAGGTCTCCCTAACTCGCTGCCAAGATGGTTGCCCCACTGGAGCCTGAACTACTGGTGCCACTGGAGGCTGTGCCTGGGGGTGTGGAAAGTGAGCTGCCATAGCTTCAATTGTTGTCTCGACCGCCTGGGCCACTATCACTGCCACCTGAGTAGTGGAAATCAACTCGGGTGGGGGTGGGGGTGGGGGTGGGGGTACCTGTGGCTCCTGATGAGCCTCCCTGACCTCATCCCTAACCTCAGCCCTCTCCGCTCTCTGTCTCCTCGGTGGCATCTGAAATAGATTGAATTGTATAAGTACACAATTTACACAAAAATATTCACAGCAGAAATACGATATCTCATAAGCGAAAAATGAATCAGCAGTCCTAATAATAGGGCTCTATAACAACCGAGTGCTACGCTGAAACGTAGTAAGCAGCACAGATCCTAAGGACACTAGAACCTGATGCTCTGATACCATTTGTGACACCCAACCTAATTAACCCCGGGTGATCAGTCCTAAATTAAGTTAGAACAGATTTCTCAGTTGGATCATTCTTAGCATCACTGTCACCTTTTTAATTACTAACCACCTAAGTGAGAAAATTAGACTGGTGCCAAGTTTTATCTTTCAATAACTTAAATGAAACTCATGCGGAAATAAAATAACACAATAATCACAATTATCTAAAACAACCATTCACAAGTTATTAACTGACCGAATAAACCATCGGCCCAAAACCCAACAAATAGAAAATGAAGACAAGTAATCAATCACAACATGTCTAGCAAAAATTTAAATGAACTGTGATCGAGATGTTCAAACTAGCTGAGAAGAAGTCTTTATAGTAGAAATGAAAGAATGAGGCATCTATCAAAACTCCCGCAACATCCACATAGGCTGCAGCAACAGATCCCTGAAATAGAGTCAAGCCTGGCGTCCCTGTGGCTGGACACCTAAAAGGTTTTTAAAAATTTATAGCAAGGGTTAGTACCCAAAAACATTTGAAAAACATTTAGCAAATGATTAACTTGCAGTAATTAGTAAATATGCATGCTCTCCATATTTTAGTTAGTGTCGCACTCCCTTGAGGACATGCTCACCCCTCTTCTAATTTTCACTACTAACGCCTTAAATAAATTCACTTAGTTCTTCATCTTATGACTAGATAAATTATAAAACCCCTTGCAAACACCCTACTCTAACCGAGTATGCCTTAATTATGATTTTTAAGTTATTATCATCATCAACTTAATTAAAGCATTTCCCTTTTTAATTTCATATAACTTTCATATTTGTTATACATATAATACAACTCATGCTTTGTATTAATTTGCCCGTATATAATTATTTACCTAATTATATACTCAATCATATTACGGCATTCACAAGCATACTGAAATAACATTTATTAATAGTATTTCCCCCGAGTAAAGTCTCACCGGGTATAAATCCTCTAAAGTGTTATCCCACTAGGTATATTCACATAACCTAGTTACCCCAAGTCAAAATCGCTCACTAACTTGGTAAATACATAAATGTTGGAAGCGGTCATATTCCTTCCCTGAAAGTGAGATGCCCCTCACCCATATAACGGACGCTATGACGTGGGATTATACTCGCCCTACTCCTCAAGCTAGGGGATTCATCCATTATGCGCAACCTCCCCCTATAGCACTAGAGTATATATATATATATAATATCTATCCACTGATATTAATGCACACGTCATATATATATATATACTGTCACACACTGTATATATATAAATATAAAATATCCCGGCTACACCGTGCACTAAGTCCGTGACACAAGCCTATTCCATTTTATTTTGAGTTTATGGCCCAACTCTAATTATTAATTAATTTTCACATTAATTTCTTTTGGTATCTCCCCAACCAATATATTCGGACTTACTCTCGTGGCCCGAAATAACACCACCCGAGTCGAAATCCACGACTCTAAATATTTTAGCCTTTACATAAATAAAATTTACATCTCGGTATCGCTCAACCATTATTCCTGAACTTGTCTACTACATCCGTATTGAATCATTTTGAACAAACTTTCCAAAATTTAACCCTAGTGTGACACACCTAATTTTCTCCAAATCCCAATTAATTTTAATCATGATGTCACACCAAGTCGCCCTCAAATCCTAATTAATTTTCATTCACAATTAATTAGATTTAAACCCATGTATTAATTACTCAACAATTAAGGCATGGAAGAATTTATATTTAATTTCCCTATATATTAAAAACTGGGCGAACTGTCAAAGTTTTCGAACCATCGATCGATCGATGGTCCCCCTTCGATCGATCGATCGATCAGGTCCTCGTCTTCCCCGAATTGGCTGTTTCCCCCATGGACGCCCACCTCCATACCCTAGCTTCTTTTACACAAAAAGATAAGCTTTCCTTTTGGCAATAGACATCAAAAACCTTATAAGGAACCTTCCTAATGTCCAGAAACATCACTTAATTTCTTTTCTCTACTGTTTTCACGAGTTTGGGTTTGAAATCCAATTCAGTCTTTAACCCATTTAAACATCAATTCCATATCACCAATTTTTTTCTAATTCATTTTGGTTTACACATCTTTACCAGATACAAATACACAAATCAGATTATACGTGAATTTCTACTCAATTTAGAAATCAGATTCATGGTTTGCAAAACCCCATGTTTATAACCTTTAAATCCCAAAATGAATTTCTTCGATTACACATATCACATGAATATGAATCGAAATACAATTTACATGCTACAGCAAGTTAACCACTTGCCTTAAGTTTCGTAGAGTCTGATTTTGGAGTTGAATGCCCAAGGTTGAAGATTACTCTTTTTGGCTCTCTTGTGATCCCCAAATTTGCCTTTGGCTGCTGTTAGGGTTTCCTAACCCTCTAAGTCTTCTCTAAAATCAATTCAGCCATTCTCTTGTTTCTTATAATTGTTTAATTAACCTTAATCCCGTTTTTTGCCTAATGGGCCAAGCCCAAGTGACCCAAATGTCCCCGTGTGGGCCCGGCTATGTCTAAAAACATCTCGTGGCCCGTTTACTACCCCCGGGTACACTTTTCCGACTATTTTAGCCCATCCGGACTTAATCGTACACTCATAATTGGTATTCGAATTAATTTATAAAAATTCTTATTTCACACCCAAATTAGTGTATACCGACTCCCGGCTGAAATAAGTACATGTCCCGTCATTAATACCCGAAATGACATAAATACATCATTACTACTCACTTAGTAAATGAATTTCCCTAAATATTAACCATTCACTCCCTGATTAATATTTAAATATAAATTGCCATAATTAATTCAATTAAAATTACGACACACAAGTAATTTTGAATTCCCTAATTAATTAAACATTAGATGCATGAAAATACAGGGTCTTACACTGTCTTGGAAGAAGATCTCCATTCCAGGCTTCATCTTCTTATCTGTATAGTCATACCATGGTTCTGGAAAGCCGCAAAAGGGGAAGTCTTCACCCTCTTTGATGAATCGTCCATTCAAGCAGTCATCTAGAATAGTCTAGACGCGGTCTAGTCTTCTCTTTGGTCGAGACTGCCGGATCATTCTGAGCTCTTTTTCTTATGGTTGATACCCCAACCCACAAGGAGTTAAAGCCTTCTTTAGTTCAATCGTCTCGAGTACCCCATTCTATCTTTGTCCTAGCCCCAGTCCGAGCATGAAGTGCATGTTTCTGAACATCTGAATCACATTGGCGTTTCCATGAGGGTCGTATTCTGGACAAACCCTTTCTTTGAAGTTATCCCCTGCCGGGAGTAGAAGTGGTTCAACTCGTAATCCTGATAGGAGCATATCATTTGACCCATGCTGTATCTCAAGGATTGGTCTGCTGGTACTTCCACCATCGGCATTGTCATCGTCGTCCAAGATGATAATGACCCGTCCGTCGGTGAAGAACTTTAATTTCTAATGGAGTGAGGAAGGCACGCCCTTGATACTGTGGAGCCACGGTCATCCTAGAAATAGGTTGAAACAAGATGGGATGTCAATAACTTGGAATTCGATGACAAGGTTTATAGGGTCAGCCCCTATTACAAGCTTTATGGATCCCATCATCTCTCGATGGGTATTATCGTAGGCACGCACAGTAGCGGAGGTTGGAGCGAGGTCGCTTTCTTTCAGTCCTAAACATTTGAAAGTCCTCAGTGGGCAGACATTCAAGGCGGATCCATTATCAACAAAAGAGAGTGGCACAACCGTCCTCATAACTTCGACGGAGATGTTGAGTGCATGATTGTGGTTTGGACTAATCTTGGGGATTTCTTCTTCGGAAAAGGATAGAATTCGGGAGAGGTCATGGATCCGACCAAATTTATCGCTTCTCCTGGTGTGGTAGATGGGTGAACTGTGGGTCCAGTGAGCAACTTGATCAAAGAATTTTTGTGTAGCTGAGAAGACATGAAAAGCCCCCATTGAGTGATGATAGCTTGAGTTTTCTTCAGTTGATTGAGGATCTTGCTCTCCTCAAGGGTCATTTCTGGCATAGGAAGGTTTTCAACGCCCTTCCCCTTGTAATTGGATGGTAGTGATTTTGGGATCTGGTAATGCCTCCCTGATCTGGTTATGTGATTTACTGAAGAAGGAAAAATATGAATCCCGTTTCCTCATCGATCTCGAGTTATTTTTCCACCTTGTTTATTTCTCCAAGGAGTTCTTCAGATGATATCATTCCACACATGTCGGCTATCGGGACAGTTTTCTCTAAAGCTTTCTTCTCATTCGAATCTTCGAATTCTTCCCCCCATCCGGTGGTAATAATTCTGTATTTCCATGTAAAGTCGAAACATTCCATAACTTCAACGGCTTCTTCATACAGGTCTTCCCAATCGATGGGGATGTGTAAGGGTGAAGGGACTAGGCGCCCTTGTAGCTTCAAAGCATCAAGTAACTCGGTCATACTGCAAATGTTATTGATTTTCCTAAATAATTCTGCCATAATCTGGACAACATCATCTAAGTTGACTTCATCGGTTGGTACTACCCAACTATCCGACTCTCGGGCCCATTTTTATGCTACCAAGAACAGCGTACTGAACCTATGGCAATCAATGACCATCTGTGAGGGAAATTTCAGCTCGAACTCTAGGAGTTGGTTTAACACTTCTGATAATTCCATGCTTCCATTTTCAGAACGTGTACGAACATCAATGCTTGCTCTAGTAAGGAGTGGCAGTGCCTGATCGGTGAGGCTGGTAGGGTGTAGGAGGGAATATAGGCAAATTTGGAGAGGTTTAGGAAAGTATATGGGTGTGATTTGAGTTGAGGGGTCGAATTCTAGATTATCTTCTAGAAAGATGGCATTGGTATGATTTGGAAGTGAGTTGTGAGTAGTGTTTGGCTTAAGATTGGTTGGTGGGGCGATGGTACTCCGGTCAATTAGACCTTGGATTACGTTTCGAAGGTGAAAGCATTGGTCAGTGGTATGGCCAGCTGTTTGGTAAAAGGCGCAATGAGCATCTGCCTTGAAGTTTCTTGGGAGTGGATTTGGCAATGGACAGGGGTCCAAAGGTTTTATAAGGTTTTGGCTTAACAAGGCTTAATAGACTTTGGAGAGAGGATCATGGAGCTCGGTGTATTCCTTTCGTACTGGGATAGGGCGGCTTTCTGTTTCCCATGATGTGGTTGGTTGAGAGATATTATTGATGGTAAAGACTGTAGCACTGGCAGGTTTGTCATATTTTCTAGGGGTGAACTGTCCGGACACCTTCTTTGGTTCGACTTCTATTTTGGCAAGACCTTCCTTAATTTCTACTCCTACTTCTCTGAGTGCTCGAAAATGGGGATAGTATTTTCCTCCCATCGTTGTTCGAACATAAGGAAAGAAATTTTTCTTCACTATGCTGACTTGTTCTTCCTCGAAAGGCCGATTGGTCATGGTTGCTTCTTTTTCCCTCCATCGGGCGATGAAGTTACTGACTGATTCTCCAGGGTTCTGTTTGAGCAGCTCTAAATCATGGCAGGTGACCTCAAGCTCTTCATTGTATTTGTATTGTGACATGAATTCTCGGGCTACATCCTCCCAGCTACGAATTCTGGACTATTCGAGAGACAAAAACCATCGGAGGGTGCTATCCTTCAAAGTTTGCTGAAATAATTGGGCCATCACTTCTTCAAAATCCCCTAATAGAGTCATAGAACGGTGATAACTTTGAAGATGAACAATCGGGGGTCCACTTCCTCCTAATTTCTCAATATTCGGCATCTTGAACTTTTCGGGTAACATCTCTTTAGGATAAGGAGACATGTGGGTGTAGTCCAAGTAATTTCCTGAGATTTTGACTTGGTCAAACTTCTTGGTGGGCATCATGAGATCCTCTTTGACTTTGTTTAGCTATTCTTCCTTCGGATCAATGATCATAAGCAAGTTTCCCCATGCTGGGCAAGATTCGGCATCGAAAGCTGGGTAGGCGGTGGCCCATTAACAAGAGGGGAACGTGGAGCGTGCTGATACTCTTCGGGAATCCAGATGGGCTCGGGTGGATCCATACCGCAAGGGAATAAGGCCTCGGGCTCTTGAGGGACGGGAACCTAGTTTTTTTGCATTTTTTGAACCTCAGTTTGGATGTTGTCAATCTTGGACACAAGCTGAGCTAGGACTGCCGTCAGATCCGGCTGCACAATGGGTATTTAATATGTGTTCTCCATGGAAAGAAGATTGATTCCAGAAACTTGGCTGAAGACCGAAGCCAATAGGGAGCCAAGCCAAGGGTTTGCAATCGACCTGAGAAGGCGCAAAATAGGATTTATTTCTGAGAAAAAAGGGGATGAAAAAAAAAATCTTTTTGAGACGAAAAGACAAAAATTTTGGATTTTTGATAAAGAGAGGAGAAATGTTTTTGGATTTTTGATAAATAAGGGAGAAATTTTTTTGGATTTTCTTTTTTTAGGCAGACAAACCTCAGCATGATTATTATAATTATTATGTTCTCACTTGTATTAAATTCTCCTAAATGCAAAATAAAATGCCGAACGGGACCCGAGCCTGGAAAAATTGGGTTTGTAATATATGTAAAGTTATGGCTGGACTTGTGACCAGACTCACGGACAGGGTCCCATTTTAAAAATACGCAAAAATTTGAGCGGTAGGCCGACCCAAAATTTTGGCAAAGTTTCGGGTTGAAACCGTCAATCTAATATGTGTGTCCTAGGCTTGACACCTATATGCGGGTATGCAGTTGGTTGGGTGAATCGAAAAGGGTACCCCCCATTGGCGTGACTTCCACGATATACGTCTTGCTCTTGTGGGCAATCGGTACGTGTGGACAAGCCATTTGATATACTTGAGTGTACGTGAATCGCCTCACTATATACCTCATGGGGACGGTACGTGTGAGAGAAAATTTGATATACTCGGCATACGTGAATGAGTTCCCTGTGATATACCTCTCGTCATGACTTCGGTCAAGCGGAACGATGCGGGGGAACCGTTCAATATACATCGAAGGTACTTGTCCAATGGAAGGTGAGAGTCATATCACTTAGGCTAACTGCGCCCTGCCGGACCAGCATCCATCACGAAGTGACCCTCCAGTTACTGGGTAAAATTTTGGTCAATCACAATGCTCTTTGGTGATGTCGTGTGAATCATGCATGATCCTCTTATTAGTATCTTATGATGAGAGTATATGTCTTGATCATGCCCAATGGGGAGAAAAGTATGAGCACCAATGGTATACCAAGTATGGGTGATGCATGCAACATGAGGATATATGTGATCCTAGGTGCACGCGGTGCGAAGTGTACATGGAGAATTTTCTACAAGTGTGTGAATAGAAGCATAAGCATGAGGTACACATGAGTAGTAAAGGGGAATATGCAAAATTGGTGAAAAATACAAGCAAACATAACATCCATGTAAATAGAGTCTAGCCCTCAAAATAAACATATAAATCACCAGCAGAGTCGCCATTGTGGCCATCCCCCAATCCGAATCCTCGCGGCGGGCGGGAGCACGATGGACGAATCCTAGGTCCCGCGCGTCCCTCTCGGGAGCACTTCGTTCGTTGTCATTTGGAGTGAGGTGTAAAAATGTAGAGAGATTAGAGTCGCCAGTCTATTTTACTCAAAAAAAAAAAAAAAAAAAAAAGGGGAAGTCGTCCTGAAGGACGACATCCAAAGACATACTGATGCATATTAAACCAAAATGATTCGAAAAGGGTCCGGAGGCTAAATTACGAAATTGGAAGGTGTTAGGCACCCATTCTTCCCTTTCGGTCTCTCATGGATTTTTGTTATTTTCCTTTATTTTCTGCATGATATGTGTGCATGTGTATATATAGTGGAGATAAGAATCATCGACTTGTACCATAAAAGAGGTAAAGCGATTCATCCGTAGGAAGGTATAAAAATATTAGAAAATAGGATTTACGCGATTATCCTTACGTTGACCGTTATAATAGAACGATAACGCATGTGGAATAATACGCCACTAAGAACAAATATATGTATGTATATATAATATAAGAGAGTTGAGTTTAGAGAAAATAGAAAATGAGAAAAAAAGTAAAAAATAGGACTCGAGTCTCGGGTTTTACCCCGAGACGCCTACGCAGCCTATAGAGGCATCAAAGTCCAAGTAGTTCGCATGCAAAACGAGGGGTAGGGTTTATCCCATAAATCCAACTGGGGGGGTTCTCTTATTTTTTTTTTTTTGTGTGTGTGTGTGTGTGTGTAGAAAAAGTGTTTTAGTTGTGAGAAAACTGTAAGAAAAGTATGAGAATTTCCGTTTGGAATTTATGAGCAAACCCTCTTTTTCTTATTTTTTGGGTTTTTATTTATATGAAAATAAGAGACGTGAAATAAATACTAAATAAAAAGTATATTAGGATGTATGAGATGAGATAATAAAAGTGCTAAGTAATAAAACAAGATATTGCGAATTTAAGAGAATTTATGGAGAAAGTTGAGAAAATTGGACTTTCTTGAAGATCTTGAGATTGATCTTGAATGTTGGAGAGCAACCCTTAGACTTGGATGATGATGGGGGGTAGTGAATTCACCAATTTTGATGAAAAGGATGATGAAAAGTGAAGTTTGGAAAGGGATTTGGGTGTGGAAATCACGTTGACTTCGAGAGAGGACTTCTGGATTTCCTGAGAGTGATATCTATCAGATCTGGGCTCCTTTTATAAGTGAGGTCAGGCCTCCTTTTTATAGGACCAGGGTATTACCGATCGGCATAGCCCTATTTCTACCAATTGACAGGTGCGTTTAGACACACTGCCGATAGGCAGGGTCTGGGACCTGCCGTTTGGGAGTGTCTTTCAGGCCTTTTCAAAAAATCAGCTGCAGAACGCAAACCGTTGATCATAATCATGCATGGGGTGGACCATTGGAAAGACAATTCAGAGACCTTCGAAATTAATTTGGACCTCTCCCGGGTTCGAGAGTTAACTTTGGGTCAAATATGGCTCGAAAGCATTCGTCTGTCCATTGGACGAGGAATCATCGCACGCAAACGAATCGTTCGTCCGCATGGTACGTCCAAATCGCGCACGGGGCGGATTGTTTGAAATTTTAGGAGATTTAATTCGACATTCCAAAGAGTTTGATCTGGTTTAGGGAGTTAACTTTGGTCAACCGGGCCTTGGAAGTATTTGGTGACCTCTCGGAGTAAAACGGATCGTTCGTCTGTACCGTAAGAATCGCGCACGGAGCAGACCATTGGAAAGGGGTTTCAGTGACATTCGAGGATTCATTCAATCTCGGTCGAGATGAAGAGTTTACTTAGGCCAGATCAGATTTCGGAGGAAAATGGGTCGTTCATCCGCATGATAAGTCGGAATCGTGCACGGGATGGACCGTTGGAAAGGGGTTTTAGTGGACGTCTAAGATTCATTCAGTCTTAGTCGATCTGAAGACTTAGACTTTTGGTCAAACGAAGCTTGGGAGTTCTCGATGGATTTTAGGTCAGTACTCGGGGTATGACCTGGGTTTGTAGTGATGAGGGGAGGTACTAGGGACCTAAGGAGAGTTTAGGGGGTAACAGAATGGGGTGTCTACACTGACACGGTAGATTACATCACAGTATAATTACATCACAATATATATATATTCATCACATTATTATATATACTAATACGGAACCACCCAAACACAGCTGCGATGCATGCCTACTTTGTTTTCGTGTCCTGATACATCTCTCGATGTATAAAGGACTATTGGTTCTGCCTCTCTCACGAACCATAAATAACATAACACATATATTGAAGGCGAGCATACTCCCCAATCAAATGAGTCACGCACATTCAACCATCAAAACTATCATTCACACCGATAGCACATGTCCAAGGTCCTATGCTTAAAATCCCCCTAAATGGGCTCATCAGGATAAGATCGTCCACAACGCAAAACCTCCACCCCAATAACAAGCAGCGTAGGTATGTCATACACACAATAAATAATAATATAGGTATTCACCCTACCTATATATAATAACAATAGGGCACACACACAAACCATATAAATATTTCCATACGTAGCACATTAAACTCTAATATCCTATGTATTTACAGATTATGACTTTACTTCTTAAAGTATATTCCCAATATTCTCTCATCACTCGAAGGGAAAATATTTATTCCTCATTTATATTCAGTAGGAAAAATCTACGCCCTACTCGTCCATGTCATCACAACTCCCAAATTTTTAGGAATTAAAATTATCTTCAATTAGGTTTATCTCTCGATAACCCCTAATTCAATCTAAACCCTTCATTGCATCTCTTAGGGTTAATCCCTTATAAACCTAAGGTTATTCCATAAATTAATGATCCTCTTACTACTGGTACTAACTTTAAGTCATCCTTTCTCCAATTTACACCTCAATTTGTATAATTCTCCATCGTAATTCATTTAATTAACACTCGTTAATTAACCCCATTCAATCCCACACATAATAATATTTTTCGGGTCATAAGTATGTCCTACTGCTTTTCCCCAAGTCCCATTATGTTTCATTAATCAACACCAAAGATTTCTAAACTTGGTATTTAATCACAATTTAAAAAGGAAACAAATCACATTTCCAGGGGAGTTAATCGATCGATGTTCTTTGGTCGATCGATCGATCGATCAGATTTTTGCCCAGATTTCTGCATATCTTTACATACGGGTTTTACACTTTTTCATCATCAAAATCACTATTAAATAATACCAAAATCCTCATAATTGATCCCAAAAGATATATAATGGTATACAAATTATTTCTAACCTCTAAACAATATGAAATCATCATGACGTTTCAATTAAATCAAGTTATCCCCCTTAAAATTCAGAAACTTCTTAGTTTGTCATCCATACAAGAACAATTGTAAATCCCAGATTTTCCTCACCAAATGATTCCCAAATTGTTTGGATTAAATTTTATATTCATAAAGAGATTAATTCTACATAATTCTCATTTCAAAGATTCATTTAAAATCATCATAATTCATCTTTGGTTCATGCCACTTTTCAGAACTTTACTATTATTCTAACATGGACAATATACATGCTAAATTCGCAATAGTTAATCGCGTGCCTCTAATTCATAGGTCTGAACCGTTGGGAAAGATAACTCTACTGGTGTTCCTCCTTTTTTCTGCCAACTTCCGGTGGTGGTGGTGGTGGTGGTGTAGGATGACTCTTGACTTTTGGTCTCCTAGAGAAGTCTCTTCCTCTCCTAGAAAGTCTATCCCTCTTCCCCTAAGCCTTTTTCTTTTTATTTTTAGTGAATCAACCTAAATATCACCACCTCTACACTTATGTAATATTACCAAAATTTCGTGGGTACTATTCATCCAATTTGGAAAATGACCAAAATACCCCTCTGGGGTGTCTGTTTGGTGCCAAATTGCCCCGATACCTATAGTAATCCCCTAGGTAGACTTTTTTTACTATTTAAACCCTTCCGGAAACTTTGGCGCAGTCAAAATAACCATTTGGATGACGAAAAAAATATACTGTTCATTTCATTTAAATATAGTCCCAAAACGACTCACGCGCGCGATCCGACTTAATTACCGTAATTTTCGTATTCATCACTCGCGATAATTTTATAAAATCATAATCATATGTAAAGTCATAATCATATATATTAATTTTAATGACAAGTAATATTCAACATAAATCGTATATTACTTTATTCTCAAGTAATATTTAAATCCGAATTAATTTTCAATTATCCCACAATTAATTCTAATTAATCCCATTTTAAAAGTTATTAAAAATACGGGGTGTTACACGACCCCCTCAAATATCCCCTCTAAAAAAGATTCAAAACCTTAAAAAAATCATTTTTATGGACCCGATCAATCGATAACCGATCGATCAGGTTGGAAGGGGAGGTGGCTGTCATTTCCAATGTTGTTTCCTCAAGATGATTTCCGCATGTCGGTATGAAAACGGCCATAAAATCTTTATACGGACTCAAAAAGACACACGGTTTAAGTCGCGCCAAGATAATTTAATTATATACCCTTTTATCTTTTAAAAAACTCAAATTTGTGTTGTAGAATATTACCGAATTACCCTTCAAGTTGAAGAATATGCCAAAACCTTGCTGAAATGGCCATAACTTCTTCATACGGGATCGAAATGACGTGCGATCGGTTGTCATGTGAAGATATTTTGATGATTTACATGGTGATAATTTTATACCATCCAAAATATGGAGTTTGAACAAACCAAATTTCCCTTGAAGTTGTATCTTGTAGTGAAATTTTCTCGAAACATATCGAACTTCACACTTTGCATCCTCGAGACCTAGAAAAGCTCAAATAAACCTTAAAAATATATAATTATCAAGAACAAAGGTTATACAATGGAAGAGCTTAAATATAAAAATTAATAGACACAAATATTCTAGAATATTAAAGAATAAAGGGTACTAAATACAATATTCATGACTAATCAGGATCCTAAAGGTAAGGGTGTATTTGTGTCACCACCTTTAATTCAATAGTTTGGCCATCATATTTCACCCATCATTTTAGATTCTAAAATAAGACAGGGTCCAGCTTAGTGATAAAAGTACAAGGCGCCTAAAGTGTATTTTCCCATGTTTAGTGGGGAGGATGTACGTGGATGGATCAAGAGGTGTAAAAGGTTTTTTCATTTAACACAACTCGAATGATCCAAAAGTGGTATTTTCCTCCCTCCACTTTAAAGTCAAGGTTTAAATCTAATATCAAAATACTTATGATATATATGAAGGTATTTCATGGGTTGAGTTTGTATCAACTATTTGAACAAGATTTGGAAATAAATTTTATGATCACGTCGTTGAATTTAAAAATTTATGCAAGAGGGAATAGTAATAGAATATCAAGAGAGATTTGAATATATCAAGCCCTTAGGAAATAAAGGCTTCATGGAGCATTACTTGATCTCTAGTTTTCTAAGTGGGCTTACAAAGTGGGGTAAAGATGTTTAAACCAAAAACTCTTAAATATGCCATCATGTTATCTATGTTGCAATAGTCTACTCTGGACGTTGTGGTGGAGAAATTACCATTTAAGAATGCAAGCCATCAACAAATAGAATGTTATGAGCATAAATTACATTTTTTAAACCACCACTAAAAAAATTCCCTCTAAAAACATATACTCCACATCCAAAACTTATAAACCCAAAGGAAATTTAAACCTTTTTAACCTTTAAATCAAAAAAACATCACCAGCTAAAATGCAACTCAAAGAGAAAAATGTTTTTGTTACTATTATCATGAGCCATATGTGTATGGGCACAAATGCAAGAGCAAGAGTGTCCACTTAAATGAGGTGGATGAAGAAGAATTTAAGGAAAACAATGAAGGTTGTGTGATTATTTCAAATAATGTCAGTGAAGAAAAAATTAAAGTAGTCATGGAGATGGAAATACCTTTGCTAGTCCTCTCTGGTATATAGAGTTGCCAAACTCTTATTATTCAAGGCAAGACCAAAAATTGCAGATTAGGCATAAATATTCCATATTTATCCCCTTAATTTTAGTTTTTTTACGATCTCGTACCGTTCATTTATCTCATATTTATGCTACTAACCCTTTTTGGTGAGTATTTTGTGTTTTTTGTATTTTTCTCATGTTTTACAGGCAATTTATTCAAGTGGATAGAAGATAAAATCCAAAACGGTGAAAAAGACACGAAATAGGAAACTCAACGGAAATTTAGTAATTTTTTAGCCAGAACCTGGAGGAGGAGCCAATTAAAAAGTTAAAGATCTTGAAATCATGAGAACACCGGAAGAAGGGCACCCCGATTTGAGTTACGATTAGAAAGGTACATGCATTTGAAGTTGAGAAGAGAGTTCGGGGCAAAAGTGTAAATAAGAGAAAATCATGCAACGTAGGCACTCTTTGGCAGAGATTCTGATCGAGTCGGTTTGGTTAGGAAAGCTAGTTTTCCCAAAGGGTTCGGTGGTGGGTTCGGTTTGGCTGAAGGGTTCGGTCCAAGACAGGATTTGGTTATTTTTCCTAGATTTTAGGATGAGGAGTTTGATCTCATCAACACTTCTTTAAATGAATTTTCTCACTTGTATAAAACTATTATGAGTCCTTCAAATCTATTATCATTAAATTTACTGAAGGTATCATCAATAAAATATTTGAGAAATATTTTACATGCTTTTGCACCATTAATTCAATAGAGGATCGTAGTTTTTTTGAATTTTCTTCAAGTCTAAATTCTCCTTGCATGCTTTATGTTCTTCATCCGTGGTAACTCTAAATTTCATCATCTTTATTATTTCTTCATCATTGTTACAAGCAAATCAATGAATTCTTTCGTAGAGATTAATATCATGTGCAACTGGATTTTTAGAGAGTCGCAAAACATGAACCCAACCTAGGTATTGGATGTTAGATATAAAATTCGACGTAATTGTATGTTTAATTATTTGGGTTTGATATTTTTATTTAGACTAATATAGTAGATCTCTTAACTCCATTTGTTGTAGGCAATAAGAGCATTTTAGAATACGATATACATATAAATAATCTTATCATTCGTGTTAATTTAGTTGTTGACTAAATATTGTGCGGGGTAATATTCTCACATATTTAATGCTTCGATTAAATAAATGTTATTCTTTTAATTAATTATATAATTGTCACTAATTTTATGTTTAGTGAAAATACCTACGGCTTGAGGGATTGGATCCCGACTCCGTTTTTCCTTATTTGTTTTCAAAACAAACAATTTTACTTTCTTACTTTCTCTTAAATTAAATTGCACTTGATATTTATGTTTTTGTAGTTAATTAAAAAAATTCCCAAAATCAAATCATCTTTTCTTTTCTAAAAAGCGTCGATACCTAGATTTTAGAAGCCTACCTTGCTATCGTCAGAACATTTATCATCATATTCCCTGACGATTTGACCTCGAATTATCGAGTATTACTTGAGCGAACGGCTTGCACTTGAGACGTAAGTACACACGTAACACACACATTCTGTGTCGCGTTAAGTTTTTGGCATCGTTACCGGGGATTAGGTAGATGCCTAGGTTATCGAATTATATAAGAATTTGACTCTAAATACTAAAAAGCCAAAAAAATCCGAAAATATCCAAAAAAATCATAAAAAAATAAAAATATTTTCTCATAACCTTAAATGCAAAATACTCAGCCCAATCCAAATCCCAAGCCTATTGTTGAACTACCTCCCTCTAGTAATAACACTCCAAACACAATAAATTTTTAGGTAGCACCTCCTACACCGAGTAGTCATACCACGAGTAGAACGCCTAGAAATTACGGTGAGGGTGGTGATTCTTTAAGTGTGAGTGTGCTGCCAGATAATGCTAGTTTCAAAATGGGAGAGGAAGTGATGTTATATCACCCTATAAGATATCTCTTATACTCGGAGTGAACCGTCACTTTGGGATGCATTATACTCCCGTATAATGCAAGGCAATTCCACTTTAGGAATGGGATGATTCAGATTCTCCCACAATTTCACGGTATGGAGTCAGAGAAGCCTTATCTCCACATTAGAGAGTCGGAGGAGGCATGCAAGACGTTTAACAATAAAGCTTGCACCCAAGACATAGTATGTCTTAAGCTTTTCCCTTTTTCACTTAAGGACAAGGCCAAGACTTGGCTTTGGAGTTTAGCACAGAACTCTATCAATACATGGAGAGATATGCAAGCTAAATTTTTCCAAAAGTTATTTCTCGCTCATAGGAGCAACTCTATTTGGGCTCAAATTCAGACTTTTAAGAAAATTGATAATGAGCCTTTTTTATAAGTGTAGGGAGAGTTTCAACAATCTAATCAATATGTGCCCACATCATGGCTTTGAGAAGTGGAGATTCATCTCTTACTTCCATCATGGGCATAGCTTAAGCTCAAAACAACTCATTGAAACAATGTGTTCGAAAGAGTTATTCGGGTTAGATGCAGACAATGCAAAGGCCCACTTTAAGTATGTTACCTAGACTATTCAATCTTGGAACACATCAGATCCGAACACACAACACAAAACTAAAATCACGTCCATAGCTCCTTCTGCATTCGGACTCTACCACTTGGACAAGGAGTTCGAGTTAATATACAAATTAATCAAATACCTAAGCGGCTAAAAGACGGGTCAAAGCTAGGGGGAGAGGTATTTTCGACCCATCTCGAACTTTACTAGAGGAGATTTGTGTTATTTGTGAGGTGGGAAATTTAATGAAAGAATGTCCGACGATGCCGGCCTACAAAGTTATGCTCCAAAATCAAGTTAAGGCGGTGGGAGATTATAAGGGTAATTTTAATGCCCCTCGCGGGAAGTCTTTTAATCCCTTATGGAGAAACCATCCCGATTTTAGTTATAAGAAACTGAATGTGGCAATGAACCCAAATCAACACGTTATCCAACAATCGCCACCACTCCTACCTTACCAACAAGTGCCACCTATGCAAGCACCTCCTTCCACGCCTTACATGATCCCACAGCGAAAGATCCTCGAGGACACTCTTGCTCAATTTATGCAAACTCATCCGCCCAGGGCCAATGGACTCCCTAAGGTCAAAACTATGTTAGCTCTACTCCTGATGAAAATAAAGAGCAATGTCAAGTGTGACAACTCTATGTAGTGGAAGAGTTGTTGACTTGTCACCTCCTCTACACGACGTACAAAAAGATAAGGAGGTTTTGCATGGCACGCAAGAGGCCAAAGATGCCCCATTAGAAGAGAATAAAAAAGACGATATGATTAGGCTCGAGGTGGTAGTTGTAGACACCCCATTCTATTACCCCTAACTCTCCTTAGGTCCCTAGTACCTCCCTTCATCACTGTAAACCCAGGTCACGTCTCGAGTACTAGCCTGAAGGCCATCGGGAACTCCCCGGCTCAGTTTGACCCAAAAGTCAAACTCTTCATCTCAATCGAGACTCAATGAATCTTCAAAGGTCACTGATTACCCTTTCCAACGGTCCACCCCGTGCACGATTCTGACTTACCATGAAGACGAACGATCCGTTTGACTCCGAAACCTGACCTAGAGGCCATCGGGCATTCCCAAGCTCTGTTTGACCTATTTCAGCTCTTCAGCTCGACCGAGGCTAAATGAATCTTCGAAGGGAACTGAATACCCTTTCCAACGGTCCATCCCGTGTGAGATTCTGACTTTCCATGCGGACGAACGATCCGTTTGACTCCGGGAGGCCACCGAGCGCTTCACGAGCCCGGTTGACCAAATTCAACTCTCCAAAATGGGTCAAACTCTTTGGAATGTCTAAGTACATCTCCTACCTATCCAACGGTCCGCTCGGTGCATGACTCGGACTTACCGTGCGGACAAACGATCCGTTTGCATCCGAGCAATTCCCCGTCCAATGGACCGACAAATACTTCCGAGCCATATTTGACCCAAAGTCAACTCCCAAACTCGGGAGCGGTCCAAAGGACATTCAAAGGTCTCTGAGTTACCTTTCTAACGGTATCCCCCGTGCACGATTTTGACCAATGTTTTGCCCTCGAGGGCCGATTTTCTAAAAAGGCCTGAAGCGCACTGCCAAATGGCAGGTTCCAGACCCTGCCTATCGGCAACTATCGATAGGCAGGAACAGGTCTATGTCGATCGGCACCCACCTGGGCCTATAAGAGGAGGCCTTCACCTCATTTTCTAGGAGAGCCCAGATCTGATAAAAATCTCTCTCAACGAAACCCAAAAACCTCTCTAAAAGGCAGCGTGATTTCAACTCCTAAATGCCTTTTTTACTTCCACTTTTCATCATCCTTTTCATCAAACTTGGTGAATTATTCACTCTTCATAATCATCCAATAACTTGTTTTCTTATTTATCTTTTTATTATCTCATCTCACACATCCTAATATACTTTTTATTTAGTATTATTGTACCTCTTTTATTTTCATAAAACCCAAAAAATAAGAAAAAGCGGGTTTGCTCATAAATTCCAAGTAGGGATTCTCACACTTTTTCCACACTTTTCTCACAACTAAAACACCTTTTTCTACACACACACACACACACTTACAAATAAGATATTCCCCATTTGGATTTATAGGATAAACCCCACCCCTCGTTTTGTATGTCAACTACGTGGACTTTGATGCCTTTATAGGCTACATAGGCGTCTCGGGGTAAAACCCAAGACTCAAGTCCTTTTTCTCACTTTTTCTCTCATTTTCTATCTTCTATAAATCCATTTTCCTTATATTCTATATACTTGCCCTTAGTGACGCATTGCTCCATATGCGTTATCGTTCCATTATAACGGTCAACGTAGGGGTAATCGCGTAAATCTTATTTTTCTAATATTACCTTTATATCTTCCTACGGATGACTCGCTTTATCTTTTCCATGATATAAGTCGAGGATTCCTACCTCCATTCTATATATACACATGCACACATATCACGGGGGGAAACAAAAGGAAAATAGCAAATATTCATGAGAGACCGAAAGGGCAGAATGGGTGCCTAACACCTTCCCATTTCGTAACTAAGCCTCCGAACCTTTCTCAAATCATCTTTATTTAACACGCACCAGTATGTCTTTGGAAGCCATCCTTCAGGGTGGCTTCCCCCTTTTCTTTTATCTATTTTGAGTAAAATAGACTGGCAACTCTAAATCTCTCTATATTTTTACACCACATCTCAAACGACGTCGACCGAAGCGCTCCCGAGAGGGACGCGCGGGACCCGAAGGATCCTTCTCCTCCGCGGCGGGGATCGGGGATGGCCACAGTGGCGACTCTGTTGTGGACAATATCTTTTATATTGAGGGCTTGACTCTATTTACATGGATGTTATTTTTGCTTATGTCTCCCCCCATATCTACATGTTCCCCTTTTTTCCATGTGTATCCCATGTTTATGCTTATATTCACACACTTGTAGGAATTTATCCATGTACACTTCACACCACGTGCACCTAGGATCACATGTATATCCCCATGTTGCACGCATCACCCATCCATACTTGGTGTACCTTTTGGGGTACTTGTACTTTCCTCCCTGTTTGGCATAATCAAGAAAGGCATTCTCATCATAAGATACTAATAAGAGGATCATGCATGATTCACGCAACATCACCAAATAGCATTGATATTGACCAAATTTTACCCAGTAACTAGAGGGTCACTTCATGATGAGCGCTGGTCCGATAGGTCGTAGTTAGCCTAAGCGATATAACTCTCACCTTCCATTGGCCAAGTACCTTCGACGTATATCGAACGGTTCCCCCCGCATCGTACCTCTTGACCGAAGTCATGACGGGAGGTATATCGCAGGGAATTCGTTCACGTACGCCGAGTATATCAAATTCGCTCTCACACGTACCATCCTTATGAGGTATATGGTGAGGCAATTCACGTACACTAGGGTATATCAAATGGCTTGTCCACACGTACCGATTGCCCGCAAGAGCAATACGTATATCGTGGAAGTCACGCCAATGGGGGGAACCCATGCTGATTCACCCAACCAACTGCATACCCGCATATAGGTGTTAGACCTAGGACACGCACTTTAGATTGCCGATTTCAACCCGAAACTCTGCCAAAATTTTGGGTCGGCCTACCACCCAAATTTTTGCGCATTTTTAAAATAGGGCCCTGTTCGTGAGCCTGGTTACAAGTCCAAATCGTAGCTTTGCATATATTAAGACCCTCACTTTTCCAGGCTCGGGTCCCATCCGGCATTGCATTTAGGAGAATCAAATACAAGTGAAAATATAACACTCATAATAATCATGCTGAGTTCCGTCTCCAAAAACATTTCTCCCTTATTTATCAAAAATCCAAAAACATTTCTCTCTTCTTAATCAAAAATACAAAAATAGTTCTTCCTTTTTTTTCAAAAATAAATCTCATCCTACGCCTTCTCAAGTCGATCGTAATCCCTTGGCCTGGCTCCCTATTGGCTTTGATCTTCAGTCAGATCACCCCGGAGTTTCAACTGTTCTTTTACTACTTCTTCCGAGTCCGGAATCCATCCATCTTCCATGAAGAATACAGCTCAAGCACCATTCATACATTTGGATCTGACGACAGTCCTAGCTCAGCGCGTGTCCAAGATTGACAACCTCCAAACTGAGGTTCGAGAGATGCAACGAAACCAAGTTCCTATTCCTCAAGAGCTCGAGGCCCTATTCCCTCGTGTTATGGTCCACCCGAGCCTATCTGGGTTCCGAAAGAATATCAGCATGCTCCACGTGCCTCTCCTGCCAATGGGCCACCACCTACCCAGCTTCCAATGCCAAACATTTCCCACCCTATGGCTAACCTGCCTGTGGTCGCTGATCCAAAAGAGGAGGAGTTGAATAAAGTCAAGGAGGACCTTATGATGCTCACTAAGAAGTTTGACCAAGTCAGGATCTCTGGAAATTACTTGGACTACACCCACATGTCTCCTTATCCTAAAGCAAGGTTACCCGAGAAGTTCAAGATGACAAATATCAAGAAGTTTGGAGGGAGTGGACCCCCAATTGTTCATATTTGAAGTTATCATTATTCCATGACTCTACTAGAGGCTTCTGAGGAGGTGATGGCCCAATTATTTCAGCAAACTTTGAAGGATAATGCCCTCCGATAGTTTTTTTCTCTTGAGGAATCCAGAATTCATAGCTAGGAGGATGTAGCCCGAGAATTCATGTCACAGTACAAATACAACGAAGAGATTGAGGTCACCATCGTGATTTAGAGCTGCTCAAATAGAACTCAAGAGAATCAGTTAGTAACTTCATAACCCGGTGGAGGGAGCAGGCAGCTACCATGACTAATCGTCCATCCGAGGAAGAACAGGTCAACATAGTGAAGAAGAACTTCTTGCCCCATGTCCGATCGACGATGGGAGAACAATACTATCCCCACTTTCGAGCTCTCAGAGAAGCAGGAGGGGAAATCGAGGAAAGCCTAGTTAAAACACAGATTGAACCAAAGAAGGTGTCTGGACAGTTCACCCCTAGAAAGTATGACAAGCCTGCTAGTGCTACAGTCTCGACCATCAATAACATCTCTCAACCAACCACATCATGGGCACCAGAAAGCCGCCCTACTCCCATCCGAAGGGAATACACTGAGCTTCATGCTCCCCTATCCAAAGTTTACCAAGCCCTGCTAAGCCGAAACCTCATCAGACCCTTGGATCCACGTCCATTGCCAAATCCACTCCCAAGAAACTTCAAAACCGATGCTCACTGTGCCTTTCACCAAACCACCGGTCATACCACCGACCAATGCTTTGACCTTCGAAACATAATTTAAGGTCTCATTGATCGGGGTACCATTGCCCCACCAGCCAATCCTAAGCCAAACACTACTCACAATCCACTTCCGAATCACACCAATATCATCTTCTTAGAAGAAAACCCAGATTTCGATCCCTCAACTCAAATCACACCCATATACTCTCCTAAACCTCTTTAAATTTGCCCATATTTCCTCCTACACCCTACTAGCCTCACTGATCAGGCATTGCCACTCCTTACCAGAGCATGCATCGCTGCCCGTACCCGTTCTGAAAATGGAAGTATGGAATTATCAGAGGTGTTAAACCAACTCCTAGAGTTCGGGCTGAAATTGCCCTCACGGATGGTCATCGATTGCCAGAAGTTCAGCACACTATTCTTGGAGGCATGTAAATGGGCTCGAGATTCAAACAAATGGGTGGTACCAACCGACGAAGTCAGCTTAGATGATGTTGTCCATACTATGGCAGGATTATTCGAGCAAACCAACAGCATTTGAAGTATCACCAGGTTACTTAACACTTTGAAGTTACAAGGGAGTTTGGCCCTTCAATCACACATATCCCCACAGAATGGGAGGACCTATATGAAGAAGCCGTTGAAATTGTGGAATGCATCGACTTTACTTGGAAAGACAAAATTGTTTCCATTGGATGGGGGGAAGAATTCGAAGATTCGAGTGAAGAACAAGCTTCAGGAAGAGCTGGCCCAGTAGCCGACATATGTGGGATGATCTCATTTGAAGAACTCCTCGGAGAAATAAATAGGGTGGTAGAACAACCTGAGATTGATGAGGAAATGGGATTCATGTTCTTTCCTTCTTCAGTAAATCACATGACCAAATCAGGGAGACATTACCAGGTTCCAAGCTCACTACCAGAAAATGACAAAGGGAAGGGCATTTAAAACCTTCCTATGCCAGAGATGGCCATCGAGGAGAGCAAGATCCTCGATCAACTAAAGAAAAATCAAGCTAACATCACTCTATGGGGACTTTTCATGTCTTCCCAGCTACACAGAAATGCTTTAATCAAATTACTCACTGAACCCACAGTTCCCCCCTCTACCACACCAGAAGAAGCGATAAATCTGGTCGGATCCTTGACCTCTACCTGAATGATATCATTTTCTGAAGAAGAAATCCCCAGAATTAGGCCAAATCACAATCATGAACTCAACATCTCCGTCGAAGTCATGGGGAAGGCCGTGCCACCCTCTCTTGTCAATAACGGATACGCCTAGAATGTTTTCCCTCTGAGAACCTTCAAGTGTTTAGGCCTGAAATAAAGCGACCTCGCTCCAACCTCCACCGATGTTCCTGCCTACGATAATACCCATCGCGAGGTGATGGGGTCCATAAAACTTGCAATAGGGGTTAGCCCTATAAACCCTGTCGTCGAATTCCAAGTCATAGACATCCCAGCTTGTTTCAACCTGTTGCTCGGATGCCCCTGGCTCCACAATAGCAAGGGTGTGTCTTCCTCACTCCATCAGAAATTTAAGTTCTTCACCGACCAGCGAGTCATCACCATTTTGGGTGATAACAAAAACACCGAGGGTGCAAACACTAGCAGTCCAATCCATGAGATACATCACGGTTCAAATGATATGCTCCTATCACGATTCTGAGTCGAGCCACTCCTACTCTCGACAGGGGACGGTTATTAAGAAAGGGTTTGTACAGAATATGACCCTCACGACAATGTCAATGTGATTCAGATGTTCAGAAACATGCACTTCAAGCCCAGACTTGGGCTAGGGGGAAGGCAGCAGGGGATACTTGAGCCCATCGAACTAAAGAAAGCTTTCCCTCCTTGCGGCTTGGGGTATCAACCATCAGAACAACAGCTCAGAATGATCCGCCAGTCTCGACCAAAGAGAAGATCAGATTGTATTCGAACTGTCTCATGAGACTCCTTAAATGGACGATTCATCAAAGAAGGCGAGGACTTCCCCTTTTGCGATTTTCCAGAACCATGGTATGACCACACAGATAAGAAGATGAGGCCGAGAATGGAGATCATTTTCCAAGACAGCTACCCATGGGCCGAAAGTTTCCCACACCGTGTGCAACCTCTCATCAAAGATATCGAAGAGACTGAGGAAAGTGATTCTGAAGATACCTTCAACTTACAGACACTGGGGCTGGCACTCTGCATAATTCATTCAGGCACTACATCAATGGACCCATCCTGTCTGATTAAAGTTGCTGATACTCCTCTCCTCAACTGGCATGCTGCGCCGGTTCTACTTCTTGAAATCTCCCCTAACCCAAATATTTACCCTATTTCTTTTTCTGTTGTCTATTCTTACTCAAATGTAATAGAGACCTCTTTTGATGAGGTTCTCAATGTTGTTTTTCCTATCAATGAAATAAATGAAGATTTTGAGTATCTTGCTCTGCCTTACATTAATTATTTAGATTATAATCGAAATTCTAATGATGATGATTTTGCAAATGAAAAATTCTTAACTGGTCTAAATAAGGTTAATAATAAACAACATAACCGCGTTCAAGTTAATGAAGAAGAGACTGTTGTTATTAATCTCGGTTCTAGTAGCTAACTGCGCAAGATTAGGATAGGGGCCACCCTTGACGAGCATGAGCATGCACAACTCGAAGAATTGCTGAAAGAGTTCATAGATGTCTTCGCATGGTCCTATGATGATATGCCCGGCATCGATCATGAAATAGCTCAATACGAGATCCCCACTCTCCCAGATTACAGGCCGGTTAAACAAAAATTGAGAAAACTCCGCACCGAATGGTCGTTCAAGGTCAAAGAAGAGGTGGTCAAACAGTTAAACATGGGTTTCATTCGGGTGATCGAATATCCCACATGGCTTGCCAATATTGTACCTGTACCGAAATCAGGAGGGAATGTTCAAATATGTGTAGATTACCGAGATTTAAACAAATCTTCTCCGAAGGATGATTATCCGCTACCCAATATCGACATGACCGTGGACTACACAGCCAGTCATGCTCTCAAGTTGTTCGTCGACGGGTTTGCTGGATACAACCAAATCAAGATGTACCCCGACCATCAAGAAAAAACCGCATTCATCATCCCATGGTGAACCTTTTGCTACACCGTTATGCCATTCGATCTCAAGAATGCTGAAGCTACCTACCAAAGGGCTGCCACAACTATCCTGCATGATCTGATTCATAAGGAGGTCGAGGTTTATGTGGATGATATGATTATCAAGTCCAAAACTAGAGAAGGTCATGTTCCCGCCCTCCGGATGTTCTTCGAACGACTGCGACGGTATCAGATGCGACTTAATCCACAAAAGTGTGTCTTCGGCGTTACAAAGGGAAAACTTTTGGGATTCATGGTCAGCGAAAAGGGGATAAAATCAGATCCTACAATGCTGAAGGCCATACTTGATATGCCACCACCACGAACAGAGAAAGAAGTCCGAGGTTTTCTTGGGAAATTGCAATACATCAGCCGGTTCATCAGCCAACTAACCTCCATCTGCGAACCAATCTTCAAGCTATTTCGAAAAGATTCAACCAAGGTTTGGAACGAGGTCTGCCAAGAAGCTTTTGACCAAATCAAATAATACCTGACCCAACCTTCAGTGATCATGCCACCACAGTCTGGTCTCCCTTTGCTCCTATACCTAACCATAACTGACACTGCAGCTGGGGCTTTGCTAGCCCAATATCTTGAAGACTCCCATAAAGAAAGAGCCATATATTACGCCAGTCGCAAATTGGTCGGGTATGAGGTCAACTACATTACTTTAGAAAAGGCGTGTGTCGCACTTGTCTGGGTCACCCAAAAGTTACGACACTAGCTACATATTCGCCTTCCCCATCAAACTTGTATCTCGAATGAACCCCATCAAATACCTGCTTGAGAAACCCGTCTTCTCCAGTCGAATGGCTCGATGGTTGATGATCCTAGCCGAGTTCGATATCGTGTACGTCACATAAAAATTTGTTAAAGGAAGAGCCATTTCTGACTACCTCGTTGACTACCCTGTAGAAGAAGCAGATGTTCGGATCTCCTAATTGCCAGATGAAAATATCCTCTGCACCACTCAAAATCGCCTTCAATGGAAAATGTTCTTTGATGGCTCTGTCAACAAAAAGGTATACGACATTGGGATCCTTCTGATTGCCCCAGATGACTCCCATACTACCATCGCCATTAAATTGGATTTCCCTTACACCAACAACATGACGAAATACGAGGCATGCACAGTGGGCCTCAAGGTTGCTCTCGAGAAAGGTATTCAATACCTTAATGTCTACGGGGATTCTGCCCTTATCATCAGTCAAGTGCTCAAAAAATGGAAAGTCAAAGACGAAAAGCTCCAACCCTTTCATGCCCAATTAGAAGAGTTAGCCTCCCGATTCTAAGATATCACCTTCCATTACCTACCCCGAGCAAAGAATAACCTAGCCGACGCTCTCGCTACCTTGGCCTCCATGGTCGATATGCCCGAAGGAATAACAATGCCCCCCTTCCTAGTTCAAAAGCAAGATAAACTGATCCATTGCTACCATATTGAGCTTGTCTCCACTGAAGATCCCGAACTAGTTGATTGTTGGTACAATGATATCTGGTGCCTCCTCAAACATGGGTTCTAACAAGAAAGATCGAACAACCCTCCGAAGACTGGTCGCCCAGTACATCATTTGTCATAAGGCTCTACTCAAGAGGGATTTCGATGGAACTCATCTATATTGCATCACAGGGGCTGAGATTGAGAAAAAGATGCAGAAAATCCACAACGGGGAATGCGGACCCCACATGAATGGTCACATGCTCGCTAAGAAGATCATCCGACAGGGCTATTACTGGACCACCATGATCCAAGATTGCACCGCCTATGTCCGGAGGTGCCTCAAATGCCAACAATTCTCCAATCTTCAACACCTGCCTCCCCGATAATTATACAACATGACCTCTCCCTGGCCATTCTCCACCTGGGGTATCGACATCATAGGGAAGGTTGCACCAAAGGCTTCAAAAGGACATGAGTTCATCCTGTTCGCCATCGATTCCTTCACCAAATGGGTCGAAGCTGAGTCATATGCAGTGTTGAACGCCAAGAAAGTGGCCAAATTCCTCAAGAAGAATATCATCTGCTGATATGGGGTCCCGCGTGAGCTAGTGTCAGATAATGGGTTGCATTTCGAAGCAGAAGTCACAGAAGTAGTCAACGAGTACAGGATTCAGAGACACAAATCCTCTCCCTACCGACCTCAGACCAATGGTGCAGTAGAAGCCGCCAATAAGAACCTCAAAGCCATCATCAGCAAGATGACCGAAAGTTGTAGGGATTGGGCCGACCAGATCCCGTACGCCCTCTGGGGCTATCAAACCTCAACCCGAACTTCTACTGGGGCTACCCCTTACTCCCTGGTCTACGGCATGGAAGCAGTCCTACCTGTGGAGCTGTAAATACCCTCGTTATGCATCATGCTCGAAAGAAAAGTTAGTGAAGAAGAACGGTGCCAAAGCCGTCTTGATGAGCTAGCCCTCCTAGATGAAAGAAGATTAAAAGCTCTTTACCACATACAGGGGTACCATCGTCGAATAGCGCGATCATTCAATAAGAGGGTCAAGGACCGCGGTGTCCGGCAGGGGGATTTATCCCTCAAAAAGATAATAGAACCCATCTGGCACCCCAGAGGGAAATTCAAGCCCAATTGGAGCGGCCCCTACATTGTGAAGAAAATCTTATCCGGCGGTTCCTCCATGCTCACTGACCTGGATGGGGAAGAGATGGCTCGTCTAATCAATTTGGACCGTCTCAAGAAATTCTAACCCTAGTCCGAAATCTCGACGCGCTATGACTCTTCTCTTCCCCCTTCTATTCTAAAAAAAACTCTTCATTTACCTCTACCCAGAACTACGTGCGCCTGATCCTCTACAAAAACTATTTTTAAAACTTTTCAAAAAACCCCAGAGGTACGTAGGTATCTCATACTCCTCACATGAGTGCATCCTTTTCTTTTTCACAAAATACTATTCTTTTCTTACCTCCGAGAACAGCGGTTCATTCTAGAATTATTTGAACAAAAGGATTATGTATGACTTAGCGATCAGTATAGATAATTCAAAATACAAAACTCATCAAAAGGCACAGTTGGGTGATCAGAAACTTATTTATTTCATTAATAAGAAATTACAATACGGATTACATAAAAAAAGGAACGGATAACTCCCTTCCCCACTACCATAAAAAGCCAAATAAAATCCCCACACCTGTTACACAAATAAACTCCCCATGAGTCCTACCCACAGCTACCAGAGGAGCCTGCACCCTCATCATCTACATCCTGAGGTCCCCAAGTTTCCCCTGGCTGAATAGAGTACCGTAAACATTCAATGGATCGATGATCCTTAACCATATTTGAAAAGACCACAACCCCCCCTTCCATGGAGTCAGATAAAATAAACCATCTTTGTCCGGTCTCTACTGCCAACAACTTGCTGACTACTTTCCTCCACAACCACTTCATATAATCTTTGGGGACATGGCAAACCTTCCCGACAGACTGAGAAGGACGGTCGATAAATGCCGATTTTCCCACAGAGACCCAAGCAACAGACGGAGGCGCTCAGTCAAATATTTTACCGAAAAGAAATTTGAGGTCCGAGGGGGCACGACCTGCGCCCAGTCGAATTGGCGCAAAAGCCGCCAAGGGAAATAAAAAGAGGTCTGTCTGAGACCAACCAGCCGCACATATGGATACTCTCCTTGCTCCAAAATGGGCTGCAACGGCCCCCACCAAGGCGCTGACCAATACAACCCACAAGCCCCATGCTCCACAAGCCAATTCTCCCAGTTCTTAACATATAGGCCAACGCGGATAAAGTAGCGTGAAAAGAAGTTGGGTACGACCGACAAGGGATATTCTAGAGGAGTCGAAAAGCGGAATCTTTCAGACAACCACATAAATAGCATCACAAGGCTACCCCTTAAAAAGTCAGAACGACCTTCTCTCCAGGCATCCAGGCCTTTCAGGGTCTCCGTCGGTATCACTGCCGCGGGATTACGACGGTATGACATCCATGAAGTAATGGCTGTAAGTTGTGGGTCCACCTATAATTCCCCAGTCACCAGTAGTAATTTTGAAACCAGACCCAGAATAACGGCTCCAGCATAACCAGCATCACCTACTTCCCGTAAATGCATGGATCGCAGCATCGCCGGGAGGGACATCATTCCTCCAACAACCAATGATCTAGCCGCCGAAGGCGAAATATGAAGAAGCTCGACCAAAAAATCCCTAGGAGAACGGGAAAATTCAGGCAAAGCCGCAGCAACACTTGGATTTACACCCAATATGGCAGAAAATTCCTCGTATGTAGGACAAACCTCTTCCAACCCAAAGCGAAATACATGGTCTTCGGGGTACCAGAATTGTGTCGCCGCTATCAGCATATTCCACTCAAAAGGCTGATTGCGCCACAAGGATACTCGACGCATGTTGAAAGCATCGTAGTCAACATTATAAGAGAACATAGCTTCCAAGGCTTCGAGGTAATTGTCAAACTCGGTGCTACCAGGGAGAGCCATCTTACAAGGCTAAGAGATGGTGGGCAAGTAGGTGAAAATGCAAAAGTGTGATGAAAACACTCCACCCTTCCCCCCTTTTTATACTTTAAAGTCCTCACAAGGCACATAATCCCTATAGAAATTGAAGGGAATCCTACCCCACAAGGTACCAAAGGCTGAAGAGGGTACCAATCAAAGCCTTCAATTGATGGGACTGGACTGAACTGCCGATAGGCACGACAGGGTGCTTGTCAATCGGCAACCCCACCCCCTATTTTTAGAAATTTCCCTTTTTCCTCTTTTGTCAAATCAGAAAACTCAAATAAAAATAAATTGATATTCTCAACAGAATTTCAAAATCCTTTTAATTCTCCCTTTTTAATCAAAAACTTTCCTTATAAAAAATTCAAAAATATTCCTTTTTTTACGGTCTCAGCAGCAAAGTAAAAAGCACATGTGCATGCATTCATTCATCATTAATAAAAGATAATCAAAAAACTCCATTGCATTGCATATATTTGTGTTCTGTATTACATTAGTTTTGCAGGAAAAAAAAAAGCCAAAAACAACGGGACTCAACCCGAACCCCCATTTCATTCTCTCTCTCTCTCTCAAGAGCTTCCACCAATGCAACGCGCTCTCTTCCCCCTACGGTAAGATGACGCACCACCATTTCCCAAACTAGAGTCCTCTTCGGATGAAGCAGACGGCACCAAGCAAGAAGGAATAGGAATCGCGTCCCGAATATGGGCAGTCGCCGAAGATATCTAGTCTCTGATGTCCCATAGCCAAGTGGTCGACACCCGGACTTGCTGCAAGAAAAGGTGAAATTAGTATCAAAGCAGAAATGACCAAAATAGAAAAGAAAGAGAAAAAGAAAGGAGCAGAAAGGTATACCGCATGTTGAAGGACCTCTTTTGTCAAATCCAACTCCTCCGGATCCATCGCATGAGGACGGTGCAACATAGGCACCATCGCTCCATTATCTCGCCGAATGTTGTATGAAGGGGTATGCAGCCGTACAAAAGGGACCTCCAAGGTCATCTCCGCCGCAGATGATGACGGGCCACCACCGCTGTGAGAAGATCCCACCGCCCGCTCGAACCCACCGGAGGGAAGGGCCGTGCATCGTATATGTTGGGCGCTATTAACCAGCTCGTCACAAAATTCATATAGTCATACAGCGCAGCCATAGCGGTATATAGCAAGTAGGACTCGCCGATCATCGCCGCAATCCCCTCATCCTCCAACAGCTGTCGCTCCCGCCTCATAGACGTAGAAGGCTGCGCGGGTGGCACCACCACCTCCTCCTCAGCAATCTGGCGAGTCACCCTCTCCCCGAGGTACTAGGATTGGCTGAACTCATGTGCCAACAAATGCCTCATCCGCCCGTTCACCCCGGTCACTCCCTCACCCTGAATGGCTGTCCCCCATGGGTAAAAGGTCACCTGAAAATCTCCAAGTGAGCATAAATCAATACAAGACCAGAAGGAACAAAAACCAAGACTGAAATGGAAAGAGTCTTACCCTACCAATGGTCAGGTCATTCATGACCTGACACACCGCCTCTAGGGAAAGAGATCCCTTTGACTGTCGATTGGTCTTACGCCATCGATACAATAGAAAGAAATCCCCAACAGTGTCGTCCTTCAAAGCAATCAGCGGGGTGTTGCACCCAATCACCTCATAGAACCACGTCTGAATTCACAAGCAAAAAAGAGACGCATAAGGAAAATGCGAATGCATGAAAAGAAAATGCGCGAATTAAAGAATACCTCAAGAAGGTATGTGGCCCCAGTAAAGGTCTACCGGTAGCACCGACTGAATGCATCCAGAGAAAAGTAAAGGGTCGCCAAGGTCAAACTCCCCCAATCATAGAAAGGGATGTTCAAAAACATCCTCAAGTACGGCAGAAACCACAAATGAACAACGTCGTCGCTCGACGCCGCCATGAAACCTCCCAGCACCAGTAAAATGAATAATCGGGTCACCTGCCTCACTTGTAGCTCATCCTCCACATCGATCTCCCTACCCAACAGAACATCTTTCAGCAGGGACAGCCGGATAGAATCCCCAGAAACTATCCTCCCTACATCACCAAGTGCTGCTCGCACTACCTCCGGTCTCACCCGTAAAGAGCGATCCACCGCTATCTTCTCTCCATCATAATCCAGCCCCAGCAGCTGCTGTACGTCTATGGGAGTCACCGTCATCTCCCCGAATCCAAAATGAAAGGTATGGGTAGTGTCCCTCCACCTCTCTCCCAAAGCGCACAAGACCGTTGTCGAACGAGGCATCTCATCCAGCGCAGATGCCAACTGCCCAAAACCCGCTGATGATACCACCCAGCGCACCACAGGCGGGAGATGCTCCCAGACATCCTTGCCCCCGTTGTCCCACGGGCACGCATGTTCTTCAAAGAAATATCAGACTGGAAAAAATAAAAGTCTCATCAAAGATCAAGAAAGAAAGATCACCAAAAAGAGAAGAAAGCCAAAGGTCGGGTTACTTACATAACCATCGGGGATCACTCTCGAAGAGCGATGACGCGATGGTTCCCGCAGAAAGGTTCGCTCATCCGCAACAGGCTCAAATGCATCAAAGTAGTTCTCACTCCCCAAAGCAAGAGGCGCCCTAGCCCTCCACTCCACATTCGTCCAATCATCAACGGTCAACCACTCCCGGTGGACTGCAGTGCTCACGAAAGCGATCATTTCTTAAAGATCGTAATACTAGAACGATTTGCAGAAGAATCGCAGAGAGAGAGAAGACAAAAGAAGCTGTGAAAAAATGGGCGATTCTCCCCCTTTATATAGGATGCCAAGCGCCATGACCGATCGGCATCTCCCCCTACCATACCAATCGGCACTGACTCCTCACCTTCCCGAGGTAACCCAAAATTTCATGCCACTGCCGAATGGCACCTCTCACACCATGCCGACCGGCACCCCACCTCAAACTTCATACAGAAATTCCCAAAAAATACCAGAAAGCCTCGAAAAATTCCTAAAAATTCCAGGAAGGATCTAGAGCCTTTTTACCAAGAAAATTTCGCATTCCCTCGAGCAGAACCCCTCTTCCCTAGCGAAATCCTCAAAAAACCAAGTGAAACTCCTCCCGGCAAAGCTACGGGGGATCCTTAAGGATCACCTGATCACTTCCCCAGCAGAATTCTCTTACAGCACCCAAAATAGGTTATTCCCCCCTGCGAGGTATCCTAAAAGATTCCCCAGCTATCAGCTCCCCAGCTCAGGTCAAAATCACAAAGCTCTTTCTCCAGCAGAATCAAAATCCAATCTTTATCCACTCTTGGGTCAGAATTGGCCCCGGTCTTAGATCGTCACCAGAGTTAGGTTAGAATTGACCTCGGTCCTCGCTCGTCACCACTCTTGGGTCAGAATTGGCCCCGGTCTTGGATCATCACCTGAGTTAGATCATAATTGACCTCGATCATCGGTCGTCACCACTCTTGGGTCAGAATTGGCCCCGGTCTTGGATCGTCACCTGAGTTAGGTCAGAATTGACCTCGGTCCTCGGTCGTCACCACTCTTGGGTCAGAATTGGCCCCGGTCTTGGATCGTCACCTGAGTTAGGTCAGAATTGACCTCGGTCCTCGGTCATCACCACTCTTGGGCCAAAATTGGCCCCGGTCTTGGATTGTCACTTGAGTCAGGTCAGAATTGACCTCGATCCTCGGTCGTCACCACTCTTGGGTCAGAATTGGCCCCGGTCTGGGATCGTCACCTGAGTTAGGTCATAATTGACCTCAGTCCTCGGTCATCACCACTCTTGGGTCAGAATTGGCCCCGGTCTTGGATCGTCACCTGAGTTAGGTCAGAATTGACCTCGGTCCTTGGTCATCACCACTCTTAGGTCAGAATTGGCCCCGGTCTTGGATCGTCACCTGAGTAAGGTCAGAATTGACCTCGATCCTCGGTCATCACCACTCTTGGGTCAGAATGGCCACGGTCTTGGATCGTTACCTTAGTTAGGTCAGAATTGACCTCGATCCTCGGTCATCACCACTCTTTGGGTCAGAATTAGCCCCAGACTTGGATCGTCACCTAAGTTAGGTCAGAATTTACCTCGGTCCTTGGTCGTCACCACTCTTGGGTCAAAATTAGCCCCGGTCTTGGATCGTCACCTAAGTTAGGTCAGAATTGACCTCGGTCCTCAGTCGTCACAACTCTTGGGTGAGAATTGGCCCCGATCTTGGATCATCACCTGAGTTAGGTCAGAATTGACCTCGATCCTCGGTCATCACCACTCTTGGGTCAGAATTGGCCCCGATCTTGGATCATCACCTGAGTTAGGTCAGAATTGACCTCGATCGTCACCACTCTTGGGTGAGAATTGGCCCCGATCTTGGATCTTCACCTAAGTTAGGTCAGAATTGACCTCGATCCTCAGTCGTCACCACTCTTGGGTCAGAATTGGCCCCCGTCTTGGATCGTCACCTGAGTTAGGTCACAATTGACCTCGGTCCTCGGTCATCACCACTCTTGGGTCAGATTTGGCCCCGGTCTTGGATCGTCGCCTGAGTTAGGTAAGAATTGACCTCGATACTCAATCGTCACCACTCTTGGGTCAGAATTGGCCCCGGTCTTGGATCATCACCTGAGTTAGGTCAGAATTGACCTCGATCCTTGATCGTCACCCCTCTTGGGTCAGAATTATCCTCGGTCTTGGATCGTCACCTAAGTTAGGTCAGAATTGACCTCGGTCCTCGGTCGTCACCACTCTTGGGTCAGAATTGGCCCCGATCTTGGATAATCACCTGAGTTAGGTCAGAATTGACCTCGGTCCTCGATCGTCACCACTCTTTAGGTCAGAATTGACCTCGGTAGACCTTTATCCTAAGCCTGCAGATTCGGCCTTGACCCGCAGAATGGGTCATTGCCAGCGCACTCCTTAGGTCCTCAGAATCGACCTCGTCCCTCTGAATCAGTCATTCCTCCTCAAACGCATCATGTGGTGTCCATTCGACGGTCATCATTTGTTCCAAACTCACCCATCGAGGGGCTTTGCAGACACCTCATTCTGTTACCCCTAACTCTTCTTAGGTCCCTAGTACCTCCCTTCATCACTGTAAACCCAGGTCACGTCCCGAGTACTGACCTGAAGGCCATCTGGCACTCCTCGGCTCAGTTTGACCCAAAAGTCAAACTCTTCATCTCGACTGAGACTCAATGAATCTTCAAAGGGCACTGAATAACTTTTCCAACGATCCTCCCCGTGCGCGATTCCGACTTACCATGCGGACGAACGAATCGTTTACGTCCAAAACCTAATCTAGAGGCCATCGGGCGCTCTCGGGCTCTATTTGACCTATTTCAACTCTTTAGCTTGACTGAGGCTGAATGAATCTTCGAAGGGCACTAAATACCCTTTCCAACGGTCCATCCCATGCGCGATTCTGACTTCCTATGCGAACGAACAATCCGTTTGACTCCGGGAGGCCATCGAGCGCTTCCCGAGCCTGGTTAACCAAAGTCAACTCTCCAAACCAAGTCAAACTCTTTGGAATGTCAAAGTAAATCTCCTAACCTTTCCAACGGTCCACCCCGGGTGCGATTCAGACTTACCATGCGGACGAACAATCCGTTTGCGTCCGAGTGATTCCCCGTCCAATGGACCGACAAATGCTTTCGAGCCATATTTGACCCAAAGTAAACTCTCGAACCCAAGAGTGGTCCAAAGTACTTTCAAAGGTCTCTGAATTACCTTTCCAACGGTATCCCCTGTGCGTGATTCTGACCAACGGTTTGCCTTCGGCGACCGATTTTCTAAAAAAGCCTGAAGCGGACTGCCAAATGGCAGGTTCCAGAGGAACAGGTCTATGCCGATCGGCACCCACCTGGGCCTATAAAAGGAGGCCTTCACCTCATTTGCAAGGAGAGCCTAGATCTGATAAAAAAATCTCTCAACCAATCCCAGAAACCTCTCTCGAAGGCAGCGTGATTTCAACTCCCAAATCCCTTTTTTACTTCCACTTTTCATCATCCTTTTTATCAAACTTGGTGAATTAGCCACTCTCCATCATCATCCAAGCTCAAGGGCTTCTATTCAACACTCAAGATAAAGCTCAAGATCTTCAAGAAGGTCCAAATTTCTCAAACTCTCTCTTGAATTCTCTTAAATTCCCATAACTTGTTTTCTTATTTAGCTTTTTATTATCTCATCTCACACATCCTAATATACTTTTTATTTAGTATTATTGTACCTCTTTTATTTTCATAAAACCCAAAAAACAAGAAAAAGAGGGTTTGCTCATAAATTTCAAGTAGGGATTCTCACACTTTTTCCACACTTTTCTCACAACTAAAACACCTTTTTCTACACACACACACACACACACACTTACAAATAAGAGATTCCCCATTTGGATTTATAGGATAAACCCCACCCCTCATTTTGTATGCGAACTAAGTGGACTTTGATGCCTTTATAGGCTACGTAGGCATCTCGGGGTAAAACCCAAAACTCAAGTCCTTTTTCTCACTTTTTCTCTCATTTTCTATCTTCTCTAAATCCATTTTCCTTATATTCTATATACTTGCCCTTAGTGACGCATTGCTCCATATGCGTTATCGTTCCATTATAACGGCCAATGTAGGGGTAATCGCGTAAATCTTATTTTTCTAATATTACCTTTATATCTTCCTACGGATGACTCGCTTTATCTTTTTCATGATATAAGTCGAGGATTCCTACCTCCATTCTATATATACACATGCACACATATCACGGGGGGAAACAAAAAGAAAATATCAAATATTCATGAGAGACCGAAAGGGCGGAATGGGTGCCTAACACCTTCCCATTTCGTAACTAAGCCTCCTAACCCTTCTCGAATTATCTTGGTTTCGCACGCACCAGTATGTCTTTGGAAGCCATCCTTCAGGGTGGCTTCCCCCTTTTTTTTTCTGTTTTGAGTAAAATAGACTAGCGACTCTGAATCTCTCTACATTTTTACACCACATCTCAAACGATGCCGGCCGAAGCGTTCCCGAGAGGGATGCGTGGGACCCTAAGGATCCTTATCCTCCACGGAGGGGATCGGGGATGGCCACATTAGTGAAACCCCCTATAGACGCACCATACCCCTCAACGGTTGGTCCCTCCTCCTAAAGGGTCCTCTCGTGATGACATTCTAGAAGTTCTTAAGAAAGTGAAGCTTAACTTACCTTTTCTTAAGGCTATTAAGCAAATTCCCATGTATGATATGTTCTTAAAGGACTTACTCATGGTGAAACATAAATTAAAGGTAAAGAAGAAGGTGTTATTAGGACAAAATGTGAGTTCGATACTATTGAGCGACCTCCCTCACAAGTTTAATGATTTGGGTGTGCCCACCATTTCATGCATTATTAGAGTAAATATAAAATCAATAGAGCTTTACTAGATTTAGGGCCGAGTGTCAACATTCTCCCCTATTTCATTTATAAGAAGCTAGATTTGGGAGATCTCAAGCCCACCAAAATTACTCTCCAACTTGCGAATCGTTTCGTGAAGGTACCCCGTGGGATAGTTGAGGACGTGATCGTCCAACTCGACATTTTCTACTTCTCTGTATATTTTGTCATTTGAGATATGGAGCCCTTCTCCCCCTCGAGTCATCATGTTTTTGGTATTCTTGTTTGCCCTTTCCTAGCCACCGCTAGTGCATTGATTAACACGCATAATGGGCAAGTGCATCTCACATTTAGGAATATAACACTTGAATTAATATCTTCAACATCACCAACCAAATGGGGGGTGATAACGATCTACAAAAAGTGGATCTTATTGAGGAGGTTGTATCCGAACATTTTGAGGGTAATCACATTAGGGATCCACTTGAGGCATGTCTAGTGACAGTGAGTGAAAGAGAGAGAGCATACATCAATTTCGATCGAGAGGTGAGTAAGATGAGACAGTTTTTGGATGAGGGCGTGAGTGAGGAGCACATAGATATATTAGTTGGGTCTCCCTATTTGAGGAATTACCACCTAGGGAATCATATACGGTTCCCTTCAACGTTAAATTTCCAAAACTCATATGAAGAAGCGTCCTTCCAACATCAAATCTGCTTATTTGGGAGACGATGAGACATATCCCATTGTTATCTCCTCTAGCCTAAATAAAGAGCAAGAAGGGAAGCTAATGACCATTTTAAGGACATAAAGGTGCTTTTAGTTGGTCCATCTTAGATTTGAAATATATAAATCCCTTGATTTGTACCCACAAAATCCACCTAGAGGAGGACGTGAAGCCGTCTAAGGAGATGCAAAGACGTTTGAACCCAATCATAAAAGATGTCATTATAATAGAGATTATTAAGTTATAGGATGTGGGCATTATCTATCCCATCTCGAATAATAAATGGGTGAGACCAATTTAAGTCATCCAGAAGAAGTCGAAAATGATCGTGGTTGAGAACGCAAAGGGGGAACTTATTCCAAAACGTACCACCAACGGGTGGCGCATTTGCATTGATTATCAAAAACTCAATGCCAGTATAAGAAAAGACCACTTTTCTTTGGCATTCATGGATCAAATGCTTGAGAGAGTCGCGGTCCACCCATTTTACTATTTTTTAGATGGTTATTTATGTAAGAGGGTAGTCCCCTTGTAGTCTGGGAGTATGGTAATACTAGTTAAGGTGCAACCCCTATAGGAATGGTGATAAATGATAATCCATAAACTCTTTAATTAACACCAATAAACACACAATATTATGTTTGATCAACACTCATATTGGACTCACAATACACTCGTGTATAACCCAAACAATAATAAACGAAACTTAAAAACATCTTGTCAGAGGGAGAGAGGAGTAAGCACCCTAGATACACCTTGGCAGGCAGCCAAACACACCAAATAACCCTCAAAGATCTCTAGTTAGCTATAAAATCTTCACAATAAATGACAATGGTGGGTGAGTAAGAGCTTTGGTTTGCAATAAATTCTCTCTGGTATATTCTCTCTCGCGCCAATAAATCTCTAGAAAAAAATTATGAAAAACCATTATCCCCCTCAGAAGTGGTGTAGGCCCATAAATAGCCCCGCACACCACTCCTGAGGTGCCTCAATCTTTTACAACTGTGAAAGACATCCCTCATACTTGATATCATAAATGTTAAATGCTTTTTGGACTATTTAGCTCCATATCATAAATATTAAATGCCAAGACATGCCTTTTGCCTAACCATTGTACGTTAGGGGGGTTGTCATCACAGAGGTGGCTCACCAACTGTCTGATAGTCCTAAATACCCAGATGGTTTACTTAAGTGCAGATTTGACATTGCTTAGCTGGTTAGTGACATCACCTAAACTAGATGTGACATTATGTAGAGGGTTTTTTGGTTCACAACTCAATGCACGATGGAACTCAAAGCCGCTCCGCCACAATCAAAGGTCCTTCGGTGTTTTACCAGGTGTATCTAAGATAGTTAGGACAAGACCCAACACTGCCTCGCTTCTCAATCCTACAAACCAAGTCCCTCTGAAGTTCCCATAGTGAGGTCTCCTGATAGAGCATGAAAGATCTCCGAGGTCGTCAGGCCTAGTCTCTCACGAGTACTGTTTTACTTTACACTATATGGTGCTATAATCGTTACATCATTACAATCGTTATATCTTGTAGCCAATATAAATATATAAAACATGACTAAGTAAGATAACAAAGCTAAAGGATGAGCCCTCTCGTCCAGTTATTTCGCTGGAAGATCTCCCTGGGCTGCCACGCTGAGTTGCCTCGCTTGAGTTGACACACTGAGTTACCTTACTTGCGCTGCCTCGCTACCTTATTCCCTTGAGTCTGTTATATTAGCTAGGGGGATTATCTCTAATCTCTTGATTATCTTCAAGCCCCCTATATTTTCCCCTTCGTGTGGAGATTTGTTATGGTAACAAGAAATATCTGCACGAAAACTTCTCAATCTGATGAACCTTTTGAAGCAAAGTGCTGCGAATCATCGACGAATGGAGAAAGGACATTGCAAATTTTTCATGTCTTTGTGCCTCATCTGTTACGACTCTTTGAAAGAAAACTTCTCCCCTATCTGGGTTGTTCTGTGCCATCGTTTCATCTTGTTCGAAAAGCAAAAAAATTCTCCCTGATGTACCTGAGTCACCGCTAAACACCGTTTGGACTTGTGAGGAGGGGACATCATATCTTTTTTAGCCATGGTAACAGCTTCTGCAGTGTGGGACATCCGATGTGTCTGGAAAAAAATCTGGCGCCAAAATCATAACTTGTTTTGAAATAAACCCTTTATATTCCCCATGTGTTACTTCATTAATGACGTAGTACCGTCTTTTCAATTGTCAAGACACTCCCCGAAGTGCCACATGTCCATTTGAAATGATTGTAGGAGGATTTGCACGCGTGGTGGTGGGAAATTCAAAAGCCAACTTAAGAATTTCAAATGTCTACTATTCAAACACTTATCCATTTATTTCATTTACCTTACCTTCATTTTCTTCAACTCCCAGAGCATTTAGAGAGAGAAAACCCTCAAACTGCCATTGTTAACAAGTTTTTTATGGTTTCTTTTCCTTGATCATCTTCTTTACCGCCTTTTGTGGCCATACTCCACCCTTTCATCCCTATCTTCTCCCTGTTAATCTTTCTTCTTTCATATCCACCTGTCATGGCTTCTTCAAGTGTTCCCAACACGCCTACAACCAGTTCTCTGCCTATAATAGACCTTGCTCATGTTGCTACCTCCGCCCTAGATGCCACTTCCCTGGTGGCAGCACGCCAAGAGCAATTGCATTTCTATCTTCGCTCCACCATTTTTGGTGAGGAAGATAATTTTTAGGGCACCCTCAAAACTTGCACTCTAAGTGCCAAGGATGACCCTTTGCTTTTGTGTGACAAAGACCAAGATTCCACTGTTTGGGATTATTTTCCTCTAGAGGGGACTATGAGGTTCCGTATTGATAGAGGTGACTTCCCTTAATACCATATTGATTTCAAAGGACCTGGTGGTTCCCCCTCCCACTTTGCTTCTTGAAACTCATTTATGCAGACCACTTACTCTGACGTTATTTCTACGGTTGGTCTCCACCGAGCTGCCTGGTTTGAGGAGTTCACTCTCTCCAAACACAATGCTGCTCTCCAAATCTTAGTTTCTCGTTGGAACATTATAACCCACGCATTCATTATTTCATAAGGAGAGTTCACCGTTACGATAGAGGACGTTTGTGAGCTACTTGGTCTTGAGCCCATAGGAATTTTGGCTTATCACGATGAGGCTTTGGATGCCGAAGAGACAAAGTCCCGAGCAAACTTGGACCAAATTTGCAATAGGTGTATCGGTACTTCCAATAAAGCTACCTTCACTGCTCTCATAAACTAATTCTACCGTACCAACCCCACTACTTAATTTGGCCCAGGCAAAGGTACATCTCTTGAGTTACCAGCCTACATACTTGTGATTCTTTCCCATTTTGTCATGCCTGTCAAACCCAATGATCAACTACGTAGGGATTTGATCAATCTATCTGTACATTTGGATAGATCATATAGGCTTCCTCTGGCAGCCATAGCCTTAGGGTCTCTTTATACATGGTTGGACAGGACCCATCAAGACACGAAACGGTCCTTGGGCAGATATAACTTGTCCAACTTTGCTAATGCCATCATTTTGATTGGTTTTCTTTACTTTTGTTTTCCCGAGATATCCGCCAACCGGGTTCCCCTTTGTGCTGGAGAAATCATCAAGCCCCGTCGCCTTTTTTCATTCACAAGAAATAGATTATAAAGGATCTTCTGGAAATTTTTGACAAAGCAAGTTGCTTCGTGATGAGGCCCTATAGCGAAGATTTATTTACCAACACTTGAAACTTTTTTGGTCTTGTACCCAGGGTGGTGGGGACCACTTCTAAGGATCTTATAGCAAAGGATCCTTCTTTTTCCATCGTTTTTGCCTTGACTCCCAGCTATCTACCCTCTTACACTAAATGGGGATATACGTATGAACATTACAACCCCAACTGTTACATCCGTCAGTTTGGGTACAACCAAGGGGTTCCTCGGTCGGTGTTTCAAGATTCTCACCCCAGGGCATCTTTTCCTGAGGCATGTGCCTTTTACACCATGTCAGTTGCTTTCACAATCTGGTCAGCCATAAGTGGTCGTGTTACCATTCCTGCACTTTCTAGGAAGGGGGGTGTAACTAGTGATTTTGCGTTGAAGTATTGGCCCAGATAGATAGCCAAAATTCATGAATTCATCCAAAGTCCCCCTGTCTACCCCGTTGTATAGAGTTTTCCTCCTTTGGATATGGGGCTAAAGGGGAATTCCATCCAGGAAATTGAGTTCCTTTTCTTTCGAACACCGAAGGATCCTCTTAGCAAGCTACCTTCATACTTCCAAGAAATCCCCATTGTTGCAGTCAAGGCTAAGAAAGCTCCAACGCTTAAAACCCCTATTGAAGGTGCTTCTACTGCTGCAGCTTCTGGTGAGGGTCCCTCGCAACCCTCTTCGCAAAAGGCAAGAAAGACCAGGAGTGGGGCCTTCTCAAATCCTAGGTCCCCACGTAAGTCCCAAGCCTCTATATATGCTTTTCCCATTACCTTTGTTCCTCCCAATACTTATATGCCTAAGGAAATACAGGAGGCGGTTAGAAAGGAGTTAGAACGGCTACAACATATATTTGGACAAACTGCGCCTTCAGTTCCTCCTCCTGAGTCGTTTCCCACTATCGTGGTGGATCCCACTGAGGGGACTACGTGAAGAAAAAAGGGGTTACCATGTTCCTTCTGCTACTGGCGCTTCTTGTAAGAGGAAGAAAACTTTGGGAACCAAAGTAAGTAAAAGGCAGGACTTTATAGTGCAACCCACAGCAGTTACCACTACTCCAAGAAGTTCTCCTCCTCCTACTCTCGATACAGTTATATCGGTTGATCATAACCCTAAGCTTACAGTTGATCCCACCGAGAGGGCTTCTTCTCACTCTTCTCCTCCAACTTCGCCCGTTATCGTACCATCACACTCTTCTTCTGAGAAATAGGTAAGTCTTCCCATACTTAGCCATTTATATCTTAGTGAATTCTCTTCTCTTTTTTTACATTTGTTATTTCTTCACTGTCTTCGTTAGGAGGTTGATGAAGAAAGGCCTTCTCCTTAGGTGAATCCTTTCGTGTGAGGACTCTTCGGTGCTTCTATGACCGATTTTTCTCCTCCCCGTTCTCCCATGATAGGTCTTACTTATTCACATCGTTCAGCCTCCAGGCGTGCAGAGAAGGATGCTAAGAGGGTTACTACTCCCGTTGCATCTGTGGGGGTTTTCTCTCATCCAGAGGAGACTACCCTATCTTCTTCTGGTTCACTCTCTTTGTCGGTGGTTCCTCTGGATGTGATTCCAGTTTTGCCAAGATCTCCCGAGGTAATAAGTTTTAAATGATTGGTATATATTTCTTTAATATTTCCTTCCTTGATCCTCTAAGTGCTTTATTGTGTTTCAGGTTGAAGTTGCTTCATCACTAGTTGCATCGCTCATTGATGCCCTTCTTCAATGAAATTGTAGATGTTCTAGACCAAGAGAAGGTTGCATTCACATGTCCCTTTGGAATGTTTGCCTAAAAACATATGCCATTTGGATTGTGTAATGCGTCTGTGACCTTCAAAAGGTGCATGCATAGTCTCTTTAGCAACATGGTTGAGAGAGGCCTTGAGGAGGTCATGGACGATTTTAGTGTCTTCGACCCCTCTTTTAACCATTGTCTTGTTAATCTCGAAAACGTGCTTTCCTAGTGTATGGAAATGAACTTGGTACTAAATTGGGAGAAATGCAATTTTACGATTACCGAAGGAGTATTTCTAGGCCGCATCGTGTCATTCAAGAGGATAGAGGTCGATAGGGTAAAAACTTCCTCCCCTAAATCATTAAAAGATGTGAGATCATTCTTGGGCCACATGACGCGACTCAAAAAGTGTCTCTAATGCGTGTGAATTACATCTCAAGTGTAAGCCGATCGCGTAAGTAATAAATCCTAGCAAGTCGGGTAATAAACTCAAGGACTAAGACGATCTCTCATGATGATGATAAGGAAATATGACTAAGCCTAACGAATGAATCAAAAAGAGATAATAAAAAGGTGATGATTATGGGATAATTATTCTCCTGGATGGAACCTTTTGTGTCGAATCATCTTGTCATGCGCAAGTTTTATTTCTTCCTTTGAAATTTTAGCATTCTCATATGCGTCATTGCACATCTCTTCCAACTCGTTCAATTGAAGCTTGCAAGCTTCACCGGATTTATCTAGATTGTAGTTCAACCTCTTGATCGCCCAATAGGCTTTGTGCTCTAGATCCATGGGGAGATGGTAAGGCTTGCCATAGACAAAACGAAAAGAAAGACATCCTGAGGGGGTTCTTATAGGCGGTACGGTAATCCCATAGTGCATAGTTGGGGCCAATCTTTCTGTGTAGGATCGACGATCTTTTCAAGGATGGTCTTGATCTCACGATTTGCCAACTCAGTTTGCCCACTTGTTTGGGGGTGATTTGTCGTTCCAACCTTGCAAAAAACTCCATACTTTCTCATTAATTTTTCAAATGGCCTATTGCAAAAATGTGTGTCATTATCACTTATGATTGCCTTCGGAGCACCGAAGAGAGAGAGTATGTGTTCTTGTAAGAACTTTATCACTATTTCGTTGTCATTCGTCTTAGTAGCTATTGCCTATAACCATTTGGAGACGTAGTCTACCACAACGAGGATGTATAAGAAGCCTAAGGAGGGAGAGAATAGTCCCATTAAATCAATACCCCAATAATCAAATAACTCAATGACGAGTATAGGGATTAGTGGCATCATATCGCGGCAGATAATATCTCCCATCCTTTAACATCTATCGCAAGATTTGTAATAGGCGTTCACATCCCGGAACATTGTGGGTTAATAAAGACCACTTTAAAGGATTTTAGCGACCGTCTTATTCTTAGAGAAGTGGCCTCCACAAGCTTCCGTATGACAAAATCTGATTACAATTTGAATTTCTCCATCCGGAACACATCTTCGGATGAGTTGGTCTGCACAATATTTGAATAAGAATGGATCGTCACAGAAAAACATGCGTGACCAAGTGATGAATTTCTTCTTCTCTTGCGGTGTCCATTTGGGGGGAACGAGTCCCATGACAAGATAGTTAACAATGTCCACAAACTAAGGTACGAAATAGGTAGCAAAGAGTTGCTCATCCGTAAAGTACTCATCTACGAGTATTGGATCACTAGGCACGTTGGACGAGAGCCGTGACAAATGATCGGCGAATAAATTTTCTACCCCTTTCTTATCTTTTATAGAGAGATTAAACTCTTGTAGGAGTAGGATCCACCTTATGAGGTGAGAATTAGCATATTTCTTAGTAAGGATATATTTAAGTACCGCATGGTCGGTAAAACATGTAATGGGCGACCCAAGAAGGTATGAGTAGAATTTATCCAAAGCAAAAACGACTGCTAGCAACTCTTTCTCAATGGTGGAGTAGTTAAGTTGTGGCCCCGTCAATGTTCGACTAGAGTAATAGATGATATGAGCTTTCTTGTCCTTTCTTTTCCCCAAAACAGCCCCAATAGCATAATCACTCGTATCACACATGAGCTCGAATGGAAGGGACCAATCTGGAGCTTGCATAATGGGGGCATAAATTAACATGCTTTTCAACTTATCGAAAGCCTCTTGGCACGCTTCATTCAACTCAAAGGGGGCATCTTTCATAAGGAGGTTACTCAAGGGTCTAGCGATGGCGCTAAAATCCTTGATAAACCTTCTATAAAATCCTTCATGGCCTAAGAAGGAGCGCACATCCTTTAGTGATTTAGGTGGGGGAAGCTCGGCTATCTATTTTTGCTCGGTAAACTTCTATGCCTTCAGATATGACTATGTGGCCAAGAACTATGCACTCGGTAACCATGAAGTGGAATTTTTCCCAATTGAAAACTAAGTTCTTTTCCACACATCGGGATAATACTTTCTCAAGATTCGCTAGACATTGGTCAAAAGAAGGGTCAAAAACGCTAAAATCATCCATGAAAAACTTAAGTCCTCTCTCTACCATGTCACTAAAGAGACTCGGCATGCATCGTTAAAAGGTCACGAGTGCATTGCACAATCCAAAAGGCATACGTTTGTAGGCAAATGTGGCAAATGGACATGTAAAAGTCGTCTTTTCTTGATCAAGTATGTCTAACTCAATTTGGTTATATCCAGAACAACCATCAAGGAAGCAATAATATGGGTGACCCGCTACGCAGTCAAGCATTTGGTCGATGAGTGGCAAGGGAAAATGGTCTTTTCTTGTTCTAGCATTGAGTTTCCGATAATCAATGAAAATGTGCCACCCGGTGGTGGTGCGTTGAGGTATTAATTCTCCCTTAGCGTTTTTAACCACAATCATGCCTGACTTCTTCGGGACAACATGAATTGGGCTTACCCATTTGCTATCTAAGATAGGGTAGATAATCCCGGCATCTACCAACTTTATAATCTTCGCTTTAATAACTTCTTTCATAGTGGGGTTTAGTCGCCTTTGCATTTCCCTCGAGGACTTCATGTCCTCCTCGAGGTTGATTTTGTGGGTACAAATCAGGGAACTTATACCCTTCAAATCCTCTATAAACCAACCAAAATCACCTCTGTGCTTACTCAAAATTTCCAACAGCTTACCCTCTTGCTCTTTATCTAGGCTAAAGGAGACAACAACAGAAAATGTCTCATCCTCTCCTAAAAAAGCTTATTTCACATTAGAGGGTAGTTTCTTAGACTCGAGGGTAGGAAATTTCTCTTCAGAGGGTATCAAGCATGACTCCCTCGGGGGTAGCTTCTCGAATATAGAAACCTATCTCTCAACTCCTTTATCGATGCTCCCTCATCTAATATCTCTTTTAACCCCTCGACCTCTCGCTCAAACTCAGTGTATGGAATCTCACTCTCATCACCTATCAATAGACATGCTTCTAAAGCATCCCCACCCATGGGTCTCTCTATATTCTCATCTACTAACTCCTCTATGAGATCGACCGTATGGATTTCATCTTTGTCACCCACTTGGTTAGTAATATTGAAGATGTTCGTCTCTAGGGTCATGTTCCCAAAAGTGAGATGCATTTCCCCATTTCGTGTATTGATTAAAGCACTAGCCATGGCTAAGAATGGGCAGCCTGGAATGATGGGAACATGGTTGCTAAAATGGATGGAGGGCTTCGTGTACCATATGACAAAGTCTACCGGGAAGTAGAATGTGTCAACTTGGACTATCACGTCCACAGCAATCCCTCAAGGCGCCTTCACTACGCAATTCACTAATTGGAGAGTGATTCATATGGGCTTAAGGTTACCCAAATCAAGCTACCTATAAATGGATTAGGGAATGCTTTCTTAATTCGACGTTCTCTATTAACACATGAAATCGTGGGTGCACTAGAATCTTTAATCTTGGGTGGGAGGTCGTTAAGTAGAACAGAGCTCACATTCTGTGCTAGGAAGACATTTTTCTTCACCGTTAGTCATCTTTTCACAGTCAAAGATCTTTAATGACCTTGGCATAGGCGGGAATTTGCTGGATGGCATCCAGGAATGAAAAATTCAGCTTCACTTTCTTAAAAAATCTAGCACTTCTGCACGGAGGCTCCCTTTTGAGGTGGGGCCAATCGTTGAGGGAACGGAGCAGCGATGGGAGGTTCCACAACTACTTCAGGCTCGCTAGAATCATCGGTGTCACTCTCGATCAAGAGGCCATCTTCGGCCTCTTTTGTACCGGGTGAAACCACCTTGTCTTTTGGCTCCTCGTGTGGGAGAGGTGATAAATCAATGACTCGCTCACTACATAGAGTGGTGATGGCTTGGCATTCTCTTGCTCATCAAAAGATGTAGAGATAACATTGGCTTGACCATGAGGAGGTATTTGTCCTTGAGCCAAAAGCTTTCCTTTCTCTTGGACATTTAACGAGGATTGCAACCTAGATATGCTAGTATGCATCTCAGTGAACATACGCTCATACTTGGCGTTGGTTACATTTTGATATTGGATGAACTGGTTTAAATTGTCCTCAAGAGTCCTCCGTGGTGGGGTGATTTATGGTCCTGGAGGTGGTGCTTGCATATGTGGCGACACAGGTGGAACTTATTGAAAATGAGGAAGGGGTGGAGGTAGGGCAACATGGGAATTTGGATGCAACGCAGCTTATTATTGCTCGTAACTAAAACCAGGATGGTTCCTCCACGAAGGGTTGTATGCATTCCCATGAGGGCCTTTAAAATTTCCCTTAAACCCTCCTATTGCTTTCACTTGCACGATAAGCATAGCTTTGTAGGCTGGTATCATCGGACATTCCTTTGTTGAATGGCCCGCCTCACAAATGGCACACACCTTTTCTTTCACTGCACGGGTGGATCCGGTAGTTTCTCTTAGTCGTACCTCGAGTATGACTGTCATATTTTTCTCAAATTGATCAACTTGACGGTCTAACGAGGTATCTTTATCCAATTGGTATAGACCGGACCCAGCAGGAGTGGTGGACACTTCTCAATCTTGGTTTCGTACATTAGGATCGGATATGTCCCATACTTGAGTAGTCTCGATGACATACTTAAGATGAGCCTCAGCATCACCCGAATCTAATTCCCAAAATGGTCTTTCACACATTATTTGGACAAGTTGTTTAAACTCTATAGTAAGTCCTTGATGGAAGAAAGAGATAAGGTGATGTTTCTCAAATCCATGATGTGGGAAAGCGTTAACCAACTCTTGAAAGCGTTCCCAACACCTATCAAATGATTCATTATCTTGTTTTCGAAAGGCTTGAATTTGAGCCTTGACAGAGTTGGTTTTATGTTGTGGAAAGAACTTAAAAAGAAACTTGGATTGCATATCCTTCCATGATATAATAGAGTTTGGTGGTAAAGACCAAATCCATGTCTTAGATTTATGCTTTAAGGAAAAAGGAAAAGGCTTTAGGCGAATGACATCTTGCGTGGAAGCTTGATCACTAAAGGTTTCGCACGCCTCTTTAAACTCGCTAATATGGACGTATGGTTTCTCCGAATCCATTCCGTGAAACGTTGGAAGAATCTGTATCATCGCATTACGAAAGTGAAACTGTCCTGCATTGTATGGAAGTAGAATGCATCCACGGGTGATAGTTCACTCGGGAAATAAGAGTGACGATACGATAGGTTTCACTCACCCGTACCGAAATTGGCAATATCCGACATTTCTTTCTCTCCAATTGACTCAGAATCCTCACTTAGTGTTCTAGAAGTGTGACTCAGCGTGTGACTTGTGATGGAGTTTGGAGGTGTAGGAGGTGGAACCCATAATTTTGGGACACAAGGCTTATGGGGGCTATGGGGATTATACTCAATGATGGGATTCTCATGGATTCTTGTTGGATTATTTTGAGGAGTTTGTTCTGGATTTTGCATGAAAGGGATTTGAGAGATGATTTCTTTTTGGCTTTTTATTTCTCTGAATTTTTATTGGATTTTTGTTTTTTTAACTTTTAAATTTTGGAATCAAATTTGGGATTAAATCTACTACCCTAAAAGTCTACCTAAGTTCCCCGACAACGGCTCTAAAAACTTGACGCGACCACAAAAGTGTCTAAAGTGAGTGTTGATATAGGCTCAAGTGCAAGCCTGTCGCGTAAGTAATAACCCGGTAAGTCGCGATCATATCCACAGGGAAATAGGACGAATGATCATAACAACGAAAGAATAGAAGACTAACCCTAAATTGATTCGAGAAAAGAAACTAAAATATGATTAATTGTGGAACTAAATTCTACTATCTAAATGCAAATGAAATTTAAATTACTGACTAAGCTACGTGCACAGAAATAAAACTACTGCAATTAAGGAAATATGAATGAGGGAAAAGTAGGTTAGGATACAATCCTCCAAACCCTAGTCCATTTTCCGGTTAGAAAACTATCTTTTGAATTAGAGAATTGATCAAACCCAATCTTTATTAGTCCTAAGCATTACATATATGAAGGTACTATCCCGCATCATACGTAATCAAATGTAAGAATGAAGCGTTGTTTCATAGCCAACACGCACATCACATTCTTAAACACCGTGATTACCTAGGACAAACGAGGTAAAAAGACCTACGATGGTTTTGTCCACTATATAACATGATTCAATCAAAATTTAATTCAAAACCTATTTTCTATTCATGTAAACTACATTGGGTCGGGTTCATGCATCCCAACCTTTGGAAATTTAGCTGGACATAATTAAACTAAGCATGAACACAAAATCTATTTTGAATGAATTCATAACTACGTGAAAAATTGGGAAGAAACTTGTAAATAAGAATGAAAACCTAATTTCTATGAATTCTCATACACAAATATAAAAATAATTGAAAGCAAAAAGGAAACAATACTTGGAATGAAGAAAATTCTACAATTTATGCTTGAAACTTGAATAAATGTTAAAAAAATTAAAACCTAGGGTTCTTTGGTGCAAAAGACCTCTAAAACTATCAGAAAGAGAACTACTAAAAGTCTGGTAATTAGCTAGAATAATCACCCTACGAATTTACAAGAGTTTGAGCTAAGTACAACTCTAAATTTGAAAAAGAAAAATCAGAAAAATGTCACCCGAACCGGTCCGGTCTGGGCTATCGGTTCGATTTGGTAAATACCGGATCGGTTCATTTTTACTTAAAATCAGATTTGTTAGGTCTTCCAATCTATGCATCAAATCATAAGGTGTTGGATCGATTCCTTTTTGGGTGAAGCCGGATCGGTTCGCTATATTCAGGAACTTGGCCTCCGCCAGATCGGTTTGTTTTTGGCTCACACCGGATCGGTCCGTAGATCTTTTTATTTCTACTCTTGTTGTGATTTTCTCTTATCTTTGAGGTTTCATAACTTATGATTCGGGAGTCGGATTTGGATGTTGTTTCCTCCTATGTGCTTGTAGACTCGAGGCCTTCAAATTTTGTTATGGTTTCTCGTCCGAACTCTAGATGCAAAGTTACTCTTTTGCCCTATGAATTTTCTTCCTTTCTTTCTTCCTTTGTTTCTCGGTTTTAAGTTTCCTCTTCGCTTCACTTGTATAAAATACCTGTAAAAATCACAAAGAATACACGAAACTCGACGCACTATATAGGAAATATCAGTAGCAAAGATATGAGACAAATCAATGCATTTTACATTATACAAGGTGATAAAAGCCTCTAAATTAAGGGGATAAATTGGAAGAACTTATTCCTAATCAACGATATAAGGCTCATGAAAAGATTGTCAATACGCGTATCGCATTCTTAAACACTTCGGTTAACGAGGAAAACGGAGTTAAAAGTTCTACATTCCTTTATTTCCGTTTTGACATGCAAGCCCGAATTAGCCCCCCACCCCCACATCTATTTTAATGAGATCACTATTGTGGACTACAACGACACCGGTAATATGTCTCTCCCATACGCCTGTTTTATCACTTCCCTTTGCATAGGCCACCATGTTAGTATGTGGGGGCCCCGAGCACGTGAGCCCATGAAAATTAATGCTACCTCCATTGGGCGAGAAAACGCATAAACAAGGCATGTGAAACCTCCTCCCGGGACAATTTTTAAAAATATTGAAATGGAGAAGGGTTCCGACGACAAAGAAAATGACAAGGAGTGGGAAGAAGACAAAGAGGGGGATGTCCAAGGTGACAGTTATGAGGCCCGAACTACGAGGATGATTTTGACGGGCATGCATTCAATACAGTAGTTATCAATAGCCGTATGGATCAACTTAAAGCCCATATCGACGGGTTTATCTCCGAGTACAGGGACGACCGTCGTGACTACCGAAGGGATACTTGCATGATGATGAGACTTCAAGCCGATTTGTACCGCTTGAGCATGGCCCCGGATGCACAAATGACCAACTACTATTACAACCCATAAGCTCGAGATCCCAATGCCCCCGTCCCTCACAGTAGAGCACGTGGATGTGTTCATCTTTTATCATGTAGTTCTTCTTTATGCATGGTTTTATATTCCATGGAACTATGTAATCCATCTCTTGTTAATGCAAGTCTATTTGAATTCATTAGTGTCTCATGCATTTTAATATTTGTTTGTTTTATTTATGCATTATTCTTGTTGTATTTAGATTTTAGCCCTTTTGATTAAGGACAATGTAAAAGTCTAAGTTGAGCGGGGTATAAGTGAGTCTTTTAAACTTCCCAAATTTTAAAATGCCCAAAAAAATTGAAAAATGTCAAAAACTCCACAAAATTAAAAATTTTCAAACAAATCAAAAATATGTTTTCTTCAAAATAAATAAAAAATGGAATTTAAAATCTTCAAAAATATCACAAAATTTTTGTTTGAAATCTCAATTAGTAAAAACTTGATGCACTCAGCCAAAATTGTTCAAAAACAAAAATTGAGCAAAAATTATGGATTTAACGAATAAGTGTGAAGATTTTTAACCCAGTGAGATTTTCGAGCCTATTGTCGTTTCCAAGTAATTAAATCAATCTGAGTTAAAAGTTAACTAAAAAATTATTTTCAATGATAAAAAATTCGTTGATGATCTTTAAATCATTGTTTGATCGGTTACGAAAAACGTGTGAAATATTGATTTGAAAATGTGCTAAAAATGCCTCAAAATTAAATTCATCTCGAGACGCATATGGTAATGTGATTAGTAATTCGGGTAAATGAAGTTAGGCCATCGTTTGTTTACCCAAAAATATTAGCGATAAAAAGTCAAGAAAAATATTCTTTTAAAAGCCAACTTGAGCCTAAAAATTATATCCCTTTTCGTTTGTTGACCCGAAAAATCCAATTACCCCAGAGTTGCAAAAATCAAAACATTCATCAATTAAGTCCATACAGAACATAAAACGGGGCGGGAAAATGGGAAAAAATGCTCTAAGAAAAATAGAAAAAAAAATAGAAAAACTAAGAAAAATATGAAAAAAAAATAGGAGAAAGAGAAAAATAAGCAAAAGCCCAAAAAAATGTCATTGGACATCGCAAGAAAAAATTTCAACTCCGAAATTTTCCAACATTCCCATTAATGACCCAAAGCACCTTAACTTGAAAAGGTCATAACCGAGTCCGAAAAATGAAGTAAATTACCGCGTGGAGAGATAAAGTAATAAAAATGAAAATAAAGAGACAAAACGGTGCGAATAAAGTGATGTTTTTCGATTTTCCAGTGATCGTAATTTGTTTATGAGATCTTTTCACCATAAATATTTTCGTCTTTCAATTTGTGTGCGTGAACTCGTGTCCATTACATTTACTCTTAATATCACGCACACCTATAGAAAAGGAAACAATCCGAGTGATTCGTTTGTGAGAGCATTTAGTGAGAAATTGAATCAAAGCGAATTTTTAAAAAGTAACATAATGATCAATCGGTGGAAGTTAGTGGTTAATTTTTGCCTTCGCACACACACTATGAATTGAAAATAATCAAATAAAAATATGTTGTGATTATTTTTCTAAAATTTAAATTGTATAGTTTTAATTATTTTGTTCTTTTCTTTGAGTCATACAAAAAATTAATCGTGTGGTTAAATTCACTGCAAACCCTGTTGAGACACCACTCGTCCTACTAGGGTAACCTAAGGATTTAACGGCTTATTGCATACGCTAAATGCAATCGTTTTCCCTCGAAAGATATATTCTATCCTTTAACTTTTTAGAGGTTTATTTATAATCTTACTCTTATTCTTTTACATTGCTCGGGACTAGCAACATTCTAAGTTAGGAAGATTTGATTAGGCATAAATATTCCATATTTATCCACTTAATTTTGGTATTTTTACAGACTCATATTGTGCATTTAGCCCAAATTTATCTCATATTTATTCTACTAACCCTTTTGGTGAGTATTTCATGTTTTTTGTATATCTCTCATGTCTTATAGGTAAATTATGCAAGTGGATGGAAAAGAAAAGTCGAAACGATGAAAGGAATGCGAAATAGGAAAGTCAAGGGAAATTTAGTAATTTTTCAGTCGAAACCCTAAGGAGGAGCCAACTGAAAAGTTGAAGAACTTGAATCACGAGAATACTGGAAGAAACGGAACCCCGATCCGAGCTACGGTTAAAAAGTTACATGCATTTGAAGTTAAGAAGAAAATCTAGGGGCAAAAGTGTAAATAAGAGAGAATCAGTCAACATAGGCATTCCTCGACAGAGATTATGACCAAACCGGTTTGGTTAGGCAAACCGGTTCTCCCCAAGGGTTCGGTGGTGGGTTCGGTTCGACTGAAGGGTTCGGTCCAAGACGGGATTTTATTATTTTCTTAGATTTTAGGATGAGGAGTTTGAGCTTATCAAAACTTCTTTAAACAAACTTTTTCGCTTAAGAGTCTTTTAGATCTATTATCATTCATTGTAAGGAAGATATCATCAAGAACATATTAGAGAAACATTTTACATGCTTTTACGCCATTAATTCAATAGAGGATCATAGATTTTTCGAAATTTCTTCAAGTCTCGATTCTCCTTACATGCTTTATGCTCTTCAGGCTTGGTAACTTTAAATTTCATCATCTTTATTATTTCTTCATCATGGTTACATGCAAATCTATGAATTCATGCATAAATATTAATACCATTTCCGACTAGATTCTTAAAGAGTCGGGGAACATGAACCCAACCTAGGTGTTGGACATTAGATATAAAATTCAACGTAATTGCATGCCTAATTATTAGGGTTTGATATTTTTATTGAGACTAATATAGTATATCTCTTAACTTCGTTTGTCGTAGGCAACCGGAGTGTTTGATAATACAATATACGTATCAATAATCTTATCATTCGCGTTAATTTAGTTGTTGACTAAATATTGTGTGGAGTAACATTATCACATACTTAGTGCTTCGATTTAATTAATGTTCTTCTTTTAATTAATTATATGCTTGTCGCGAATTTTATATTTAGCGTAAATACCTACAGGTCGTGGTATTGGATCCTGACTCCACTTTTCCTAAATTATTTTCAAAACTAAAAATTATAGCTTCTTGCTTTCTCTTAAATTAACTTGCTAGCTTAAGTTTTCGTAGCTAATTAGAAATTTTCCTAAAAATCAAATCATCTTTTCTTTTCTTTTGAGAGTCGATACCTACATTTCAGAAGCCTAACTTGCTATCATCAAAACATTTACCATCCTATTCCCTGAGGATTCGATCCCGACTTACCTGGTTTTACTTGAGAGATCGGCTTGCACTTGAGCCGTAGGTACACATGTAACACATGCATTCTACATCGCATCATTTGCTCTCTAACCATCTTGATTGACACGGGAAGTTCCCTGAACTTCCTAGATCCTATGACAGCCAAGAAGGTGGTGCGTAAAGTAGTACAAACAACAAAGTTATTGGTGACTGTATTTGATAGTAGAAAGACTTGTACTGAAGTTGAATGTCCGAAGTTTTCTTAGTCCATGAAGGGAGAGAAATTTATGACCAGTATGAGGATCCTACCTCTCGGAAGTTGTGATGCAGTTTTATAATTCCAGTAGTTAAAGGAAATAATCCCATTGATATTAGACTTCAACACGCTACAGTTAAGATTTACGAAGGAATGGCGGAACATTTTTTTAAAGAAACAAATTGGAGGCATAACTGCAGTTTCTCAATGGAAAATCCATGAAAAGACATTGCAATAGGAGTAAATATGGAATCTTTGCCAGATGATTTTCCATTTTAGCTGTAGAAAAAGCGGTACCAACCCCCTCCCCTCTTATTTCCATTATTGAGCAATACAATAATGTCTTTGAGGAGCCTAAAAGTCTACCCCCCCCCCCCCCTAAGGATCATAATCAGCATACACCCCTGAAGAGAGGAAGTGAACCTGTCAATATTAGACCCTATTGTTACCCCCCCCCCCCCCCCCCCCCCTCAAAAGAGTGAAATTGAAAAAAAAATGTAAAAGAGATGTTACAAAGTGGAGTGATTATACCCTCTAACATCCCATTTTCTTCTCCAGTACTATTCGTCAAGAAAAAAGATAATTTCTGGAGTTGTACATTAATTATAGGGAGTTAAATAATCTCACTATAAAAAAATTCCCATACCTATGATCGAATAATTTCTCGATGAACTACAAGGGGCATACATTTTCTAAACTAGGCCTTAGATCTGGTTACCACTAAATTAATGTTTTTTTTCTCAGACATCGTGATGTGAAACATAGTGCAATTGACACAAGCATGAACACACACGAACAAAAATTCTAATCAAACTATATTTTCTCTCAAATTTCATTAATAAATCAAATTCTCCATAATAATTCTGATTACAAGAGAGGGCCAAGGGGATTATTTATATATAATCCTTATAATAATCTAAAAATTATCTAAATAAATATTCTAATAGATAAATAACTAAAATAATAATAATATTTATATTCTTTGTAAATATCCAGATGCATCACTCTCCCCCTTCTTCGAAAAGCTCGTCATGAGCGCTATAATATTGAATTGAAAATTCCCAATCCACCATCACAGACCAATGAACCTCCCGCACTAACATAACAATCTGAATCCACCCATGCCAAGCAAATCAATATTTGGAATAAATAGGGATTTGAATTTGGCACCCAAAATATTTTCCTTTTATTGGTGGTGAAAAATAATCTTTCAGAAACTTTTGGAGCTCAAATAAAATATTTTTCAACATTTTAAAAATCGAGGGTGGTCCAAATTCTTCAACACCCAAAAAATTAATTTATGGGCCATTAAACTCCAAACCAAACGTTTTGTCTTTTAAAAATTGGTCAAAGTCAAATAAACTCCACTTGTACATCCCATATTCTTCAAAAAGCTTCAAAGCCCACTCCTCCATTTAAAATCCCTAACTCAACAAATGAAACCCTAGTTGCTTTTTTTCTTCCAAACACCATAGCTACAACTTTATTTATAGATACCCATTCTCCTTATAAAGAAATCCTAGCATCTCCACCACTTAACCCAATCTCCTTGGAAGCTGCCAGAGACAGGACCACTGCTGCTCGTGATCCGAAATCACCGTTGGAGGTCGAAAAGGATGTACAGATGTCGGGTTGGTCATCTGTGATCCAACATGGAGGTTTTTGTGATCAAAACCCTTAATATGTCGATTTTGTTTTGACGAGGCTTCAATAGGGGTATGAGGTTCCGACGAGGGTCGCCTTGGATCGGTATAGGCTCCCGACCCTCTACCATGTTAGATCTAGGGGAATGAGGATCGTTATAGGTGATTCAAAGGTCGAGGGTGTTGCGGCTGGTCGTTGGAGACCATATCCAAGATGGATTTGGTCAAAAATCGACTGGGGTTTATCAGAAGTTGTTAGAGGGGTTCTCTGAGTTTAACGGTTAGGAAAGTGGGCGGTTAGTTCAATCACGGGTGGTTTTCCAAGCCTTAACCACTTCGTGGGTAGCCAAAATCGCACCTCTTTAAAACATTTTACTCGTCGAATGGATTCTCGTCACCATTCTTATCGTCATTATGCCTTCAAAACATCTATTTGTTCACCTAATTTTTTTAACAGGCAGTGAAATCAAATCCAGCCAACCCTGGTGGTGGCATCACTGTGGTAGACAATTTTGGAGCATTGATCATCACCGAGTACACGTCGTACAATAGGTTGTCCCAAGCGCTTCCCATCACTCGTGACCTTGATACACATATACAATGTCACACACTTGTGTGAAAATCAGGAGCAAATGTGGCTTTGATACCACTTTGATGTGAAACGCAGCGAAATTGACACACACAAGAACACGATCGAACAAAAATAACAATAGAACCATATTTACAAGGGCCTTATTTATATATAATACTAATAATACTCTAAACAATATCTAAAGAAATATCTTAATACCTAAATAACTAAAATAATCATATTTATATTTTTTTGTAATTATCCGGATGCATCAGAAGACTTCTTTTCAGACATATGAAGGCAATTATAAATTTTTGGTAATGACTTTTGGGATTACAAGTGTCCCTATTTCTTTTCAAACCTTATGAACATGGTGTTCAAGACTTATCTTAGAAGTTAATTCTCATCCTTTTTATGATATTTTAGTGTAAAGCAGATTAATGACAGATCACAAGGAGCAGTCATCACTTTATCACTACTAAGGTAGCACAAGCTCTATGCCAAAAAAATCGAAATGCACCTTTGGCCAGAAAATATTTGAGTACCTAGGCCATATAATCTCCAAAGATGGTGTAGCAGTTAATGAACAGAAGTTGAAAGTGATGCTCTAGTGGTCATTACCAAAGGTATTAAAGGCTTAAGAGGGTTTCTGGGTCTCACTGGGTATTATAAAAAATTGTCAAAGGATATGGCCATATCAGTCAGCCGCTTATTGAGATGCTAAAGAAGAATCAATTTATATGGGATGCCAATCAGTATTTTCTTTTAATGCACTCAAGAAAGTCATGGCAAGCACACTTGCGCTCACACTAACCAATTTCTCTAAACCATTTGTCCTTGAAACCAATGGCAGCAATGAGGGTAGGGGAAGTTTTAATACAATGGGTAAAACCCATTACCTTCCTTAGCAAAAGTTTACCGATGAGAAATAAGGACTTTCAATGTATGAAAAGGAACTTGAGGTGTACGCAGCAGATAAATGGAAAACCTCTCTCTTTGGTCACCATTTTTTTATCAAAATTGATCACCAAAGTTTAAAATACCGCCTGGAACAGAGGGTTTCCTCTATGCTTCAACAAAAATGGTTGACCAAACTCCTTGGCTTTGATTATTAAATCACATATAAAAAAAGGGAAAGATAATGTAGTCGATGATGATTAAATCACAAATAATGAAGTTGCGGGTATGTACGGAGTCAATTAAACAAAAGCCAATTTTTAATTTTTTTCAAATTAAATATTAAACTTAAGTAGATTACCCCAAATTACACTTTGCACAAATTTTAAAACAATTGTTGTGTTAAAATAGATTAACCACTTTTATCTTTATCCTAAAGCATGCATCTTGGTGATAGCACAATAAAATAGATCAATTCACACAATGCGCCAATGTACGAGAAAAAACCACAATGAAAAAAGCCTTAGACGGCTACAAAGGACATAACAGAAGACTTATAATACAGACTTGACACCCTCGTAAGCCTTGACACTCTTCGTTACTCAACCTCCGCCTAGTGTCACAAAAGTTTTTACTCGCGTACTCCCATAACGTGTGATTCCACACACGTCTCGGTGTCCACCGATAAGGCTCAGCAACCGTCTATGGATCTGGAATATGAACGCACTGCTTCTTCAACGTAACACCACACCATAAAGTCCACCATTTGTAAACATCAAATCAGGTACGAAATCCACCGCATGAAACGATTCTCAATAAGATAAATAAAATAAACTTCTTGGTGCCCACAAACAAGATTTTAAAGCATATATGATTATGAAACTTGGATCTTAAACACTAGGGTGTAAAATTAGCGTTTGGGAGACTTTATATATGCATAGGAATTCAATTTTTCCATTTTTATTGATGCCAAGATCCCTTTATATAGAAAACACATTTTTTGAGGCAGCATGTTGTTTGAGTACTCATTCAAATGAAAATAAAAGTTTGTTCGAACAAAACTATATATCTCATTCGAACCAAAACAAAACTCGTTCGAACTAACAAATCATATGGTTCAAACCAACTTATAAAAAGATTCAAATGATATTTGTTCTGCTAACAAAGAAATTCGATGTTTGTTTAAGGGTTCGTTTGAATGAACTGTCAATCTCGTTCAAACGAAGACTAAAAAGTCGTTCAAACGACTAAAAATCTTTTTTCTTTGAAAACCTTTTTAAAATAGTCCTAAAATATTTTTATAAAAACTAACGCCCAGAATTAAGTTCCAAGGATCAAAATATATACACAATCATACCTGGGAGATCTTCGGAACAAGAATATGAAACATGGCATGAAACACGGAACGATGAATGCAATCTCTGAAACTTCTCCGCTATGTCTTTAAACAAACATGTCAAGCTTGAAAGGTCAACATACTCAAGTTCTAACATATGACTAAAAGCTTTTTGTTCGAACACGAAATAAGCTAAAATACATATAAATTGACGGTATCGGAAATTTGTCCTTACAAATCTCCCCCTTTGTCTATTCCAGAACAAAATACAAAATAAAAACCTATGGGCCATCAAGCTCATCTAAAAGACTCGATCCCCAACACCAAAAAAAAGTATAGTCTTGATAGACACATACTCTGAGTAGATTTTCACACTTGTAAACTTTGCGTGTTGCAAGACTGCACACTGAAACACATCTTCAAATACAAATAGAATATAACAGTGTATAAAATCTGCATAAGAATAAACTCTAAATATGTCTAATGATCCCCAAGTAGGTAAGACGTCTCTCCCTAAGATAAAGATCTCCTCCTAAAACTAAAGTGAAAGATACCATTTCTCCTATTTTGTCTAAGAATAGACGAAGAAAGAATGCATAATAAACCATTTCTCCCCCAAAATATGAGAACATGTGATATCAATTGGAAATATAGAGGAAAGAATAATATCATGCAATAGTGTAAAGTGCAACAAACATAAGATAGCAACACAAGCATAAACGATCTAAACAATGATCAATCAGTACCAATTTTGATGCAATAAATGATACCAACTTGAATACAAAATGAAGTATGAGATACCAATGTAAACAAGCAATAAGAGATACCAATATGATCAAAGATCATGACAATTTGATTCAAATATAAAGCTTATGGCAACATGAATTAAATGCAAATGCAAAGACTCAAATCAAACGATGCCATATATAATCATGCAAAAAATACCAACGACACACGGGCATATATATATATATATATAATCACAACATGACACAAACTATATAAGCTTTACACACTAGCATAGTATCGATGTGTATAAACATATGGAATGGAATGAAGGGGAGTGAACTAGATACAAATGGATTATGGCCCAATCACTTAAAAATATCCAAGGAGTTCTATTTGCCCACAAAAATTTATCAAATTAAGATTTAGTCTCAATTGAAATATAAAGTGAACTCAAAGACAAATAAGCATAATGCACACAAGCCTAAAAATTTTGATGATTCTACAAATTAATAGTGTCATGACATGTTAAGCATAACTAATGTTCATTGTGCAACCTCATCGATCTTCAACTATAGCACCCTCAAAATCTAAAGAAATATCATATTTTTTCACTCAACTTTTTAAGATATCAATTTTTGAAAATTAAACAAACAAACATGATGGTATTTAATCTTTTCTTTTTTCCTCTCATTTTTTAGGCTCTTCCCCATGGTGGCTTTCCTGCAAAGGAGATTTTCTCCTTTCGTAGCCCTTTCCCTTACACCCTCATATATTCAATGAAAATCAACATACTCACGGTCAACGGTTCTTACATGCACAAATCTCCTATAGTCAAAAGATAAGTAGGTGATAAGATTGATGAGAGAACATCTCATCTAGCTCAAATATAACATGTGAAGTTAAAATCCAAAAAAACTTATGCATGTGTGTGTGCAGGCATATATAAAGTGAATCTAGTAAGATAATTAAAATCGAACAACTCCATTCAAGTGTGATTAAGAACAATCTAATCTTTGAAAATCATAATCAAATGTCTTAGCCACATGAAAACATAGAATGAAGTTTCTTCAAACACACCAATATGACACACAAAATGTGTAAACTAAACTACATATAAACCAAAAATATTTTTGAGTTTTTTTAAATATTTTTCAAAGTTATACCAAGTTACCACAAACAACTCAAAAGATAAACAAAATCTTTTTGTATTTTTTCTTAATAAGACCCAGTAAACGAAAATTCAAAATATAAAATGCTCAAACCACATAAAGCTAGAAAACACATATAACATGAAGTATAAAAAAATTTGTATGTAAACATGCGAACACAATAAACTATTAGATTTAGCATGATAAGTATCATGTCCAAGTATTCGAGAATCAACAAGTCTAACATGTAAAGCCTCCCAATCTGATTTACTAACCCACATAGATGTGACGTGATGCTCTAGGGTTTTCGGAATCTCGATGACTCTATACTTAGACTTTCTTGGACAATGTCTAAGATCGAAGAAAAAATGCCTAAGGTGACCTTTGGTTTACCTTTTCTAACGTTCCTAGCAATGGTTGACTCTCTCAAAATCATGATTTTGGCTTTAGTAGCGGAAGCATTTGAAATATCGAATCCAGTACCACAATTGTCATCTTTGATTCGGACGGTGCCTAATATCTTATCCAACTTTTTCGACCTAGTCTTCAAATCAAATTTGACATTACTCAAGTCTTTCAATCTCTACTCTAACTCCACAATCCTAGACCCGAGCAAACGATGAGACTCTTTAAAAACCAGGGAATCCTTCTTCAAAATCTCCATTAATCCCTGAAGTCTATCTCACACCCCTCAACAAAAATGAGTTTTTCTCTAAGAGTCTTCTCGCATGCCCTAAGTTCCTCAATCAATACACTCTCATCATTACCTAAGTCACGTTGTTTCAACCTAAATTCCAACTTCAAGTTTGCCTTTTTTAATTTCATCGTTTTCTCATACAACTCGTGAAAGGAAACTTAGAGTTCACTCTTCCCCTCCTCTTATTCATTATCTTCTTCTTCTCCAATCTCTCTACCATTAATCACTTGGGAATCACAAACAATGGCCTCGGAATTTTCATGCTCAGAATTATCTTCATCTAAAAGGCTCTCATGACTATCCATGAACGCGGTGTAGTTGCGCCCAATAGGGGAATTGGGTTCTCCAGTTCACTGTCACTAAGGGTGGCATTGTATGCAATCGGTTTCTTTTCCTCCTTCCTTAGCTTAGTGGGACACTCAGTTGTCGTATGTCTATAACCCTCACACCCAAAATATTTATTCGACTCATCCCTCTTAAAATTATCATTATGACTTTTAGGGAGTCGATCGACCTTGTTATACTTATTTTTCTCAAACTTTTTTACATCTTTCTATTGTTTTTCAAACTTGACAAATTTTCTAAACTTCTTTGCAAACATGGAAATATCCTCCAAATCGATGTGAGACTCATTATTCGAAACTCGTGTTTCCTCCTTTCGAGATTTCAAGGCAATGCCATTATCTTTCTTCGTCTTTTTAGAGGAAAACATGTCAAGCTTATAGGTTTGACAATCACCACCAATATCTTAGAGTCTCATAGAGTCTAAAGTACCCAAGGAATTCAAAAAAGTCTCTTTTGAATTAAATCTTATAGGAAATGACCTTAAGATTTTCTTGATTACACGGGTTTCGGGTACTCTCTCTCTCAAGTTAAACGACAAGTTCACAATATCAGACAATCTAGCGTAGAACTCATCAAAAGATTCATTCTCCTCTGTCCTAATGGTTTTAAACTGAGTGGTGAAGTTTTGGAGTTTGGAAATCTTAACAGCACTAGTACCTTCATGGTTGAGTTGGAGTTTGTTCCAAGCCTCTTTAGACTTTTCACTTGTCATAATACGGCGGAACTTCTCTAGTGTGACTGCACAAAACAGAGCATTTAAACCTCGCGAATTATAATTTGCTAACCTATGCTCATCCTCACTCTACGATTCTATGAGTTTGAGAATCCTATAATCACCACCTAAGGTCGTGGGTGGGGACCAACTCTTAACTGCTGCTTGCCATACCCGCTCACCTATTGCCTTAAGTGTTGTTTTTATACGCATTTTTCACTATACGTAGTTAACCCATCAAACAAAGGTGGTCTAGAAAATGATTGACCCTCTGAATAAAAATAGCGAGAATTCATGACTAAACATACATCCAACATAAAAACTTAGTGAACCTGTTCTTATATAAATTTAAAGTTGCAGGAATGTACGGAGTTGTCTAAACAAAAGATAATTTTTAATTTTTTCAAATTAAATATTAAACTTAAATAGAACTACCCCAAATTACATTTCGCACCAATTCTAAACCGATTGTTGTGTTAAAACAGATTAACAAATTTTATCTTTATCTTAAGGCATGCATCTAGGTAATAGCAGGATAAAATAGATCAATCAACACAATAGGCCGATGTACGAGAAAAACCCATAATGAGAAAAATCTTAAACGATCCAGCCACCCAAAATCCACTAAGTATGGAATTACAAAGGACGTAACAGAAGAATAACAACACAAATTCGACACCCTTGTAAGCCTTGATGCTCTTTGTTCCTCAATCTTCGCCTAGTGTCACGCAAGAGTCCACTCGCGCACTACCATAACGTGTGATTTCACACACGCCTCGGTGTTCACCGATAAGGCTCAGCAACCGTCTACGGATATGGAATACAGACGCACCACTTCTTCACTGCAACACCACACCACGGAGTCCACTGTGTGTAGAAAGCAAATCGGGTACGAAATTCACCGCTCGAAACAATTCTCAACAAGATGAAGAAAATAAACTTCTTGGTGCCCACAAACAAGATCTCAAAGTATATATGATTAAGAAACTTGGATCATAAATACTTGGAGGTGTTAAACTAGGGTTTGGGAGACTTTGGATATGTATAGGAATTCAATTTCGCCAAAAACTCTATAGAAAACACATTTTTTGAGGCGGCATATTTTTTGAAGACTCGTTCAAATGAAAATAGGAGTTTGTTCGAACAAAACTACTTATCTTGTTCGAACCAAAATCAAAATCGTTCAAATGAACATCTCATCCCGTTCAAACCAACTTCTAACGAGCTTCAAATGATATTTCTTCTGCTAACAGTGAACCCACTTTCGATGTTCGTTTGAAACAGCCAATCTCCTTCGAAGGATTAACATATTTTTATTTGAAAAACTTTTTAAAATAACCCTAAAACATTAACTAACAACTAAAATCAAGTTCCAAGGACTAAAATATATACACATTCATACCTAAGAGATCCTTGAAACAAGAAGACGAAACATGGCACGAAACACGTCACGTTGAATGCAATCTCTCAAATATTGCCACTACATCTTCAAACAAACATGCCATAAGCTTAAAAGGTCAACACATTCAAGTTATATCCAATGACTCAAAGTTTTTTCCAAATACAGAATAAGCCAAAATACATAAAAATTGACTTTATTGAAAATTTATCCTTACAAGTAATGGTTCTAATAGCTGAGAATACATGTAATGCAATGGCGTACACATATAGAAATGGCAACTTAAGATATCAAGGAAGACTCTATATAGGAGATCAAGGAGAATTAAGGCAAAAAATAATGAAAGAGATTCACTCTTCAGGCGGTGGAGCAGTTAGATCAAAAGGAAAGAATGAAGAGGATTAAGAAATTTTAATTTTGGTTAAGTCTTAAGCAAATGGTTATCAAGTTTGTAGCAGAGTGTACTATGTGCCAGATGAATAAAAGTGAATGTGTGCAGTACCTGTCCCTTATACAACCATTCCCAATATCTCACCTGCCATGGTCTAATATTTTAATGGATTTTGTGGAAGGACTACCTACTTCCCGTGGCAAGAACTCCATTTTTGTCATAGTAGATAGGTTGACCAAGTTTAGCCATTTTATTACTCTCACCCATCCTTGTACTTCTCAGGTCTATTAGATTCATATATTACTTGATCTCCCCACCACTATAGTCATTAATAGAGACTCAATCTTCCTCAACTCTTTTTGGAAATCTTTATTCAAGTTACTGGGCATGAAATTGTCTCACTCCTCTGCTTATCATCCTCAATCAGATGGCCAAACAAAAAGGGTGAACCAATGTATTGAAAATTACTTGAGATGTATGACATTTGATAGGCCTACCAAGTGGTCCATTTAGTTACCCCTTGTAGAATGGTGGTACAACACCACCTTTCACTCTTCCACAACCATTGTCCTTTTTCAAGCTTTATATGTCTACCATCCTCATCACTTAGCTATTCCTCAAGAAACATAATACATAAATCAGTTTGTTGAAGGAAGGAAAGTCACAATGCAAATGTTGAAAGAAAGATCACTCAAGCACAAGAGCGGGTGAAGTTTTAAATGGACTGGAAAAGAACATATGGGTGCTTTAAAATCGACGACCTGGTTTATTTAAGGCTCCAATCTTACAAAACACCATCGCTTTGAGAAGAGCCCTTGAACTAGCATCCAAGTACTATGGGCCATACAAGATACTCCAAAAGATTGGGATTGTGGCCTATCATCTTGAATTTCCCACCACTATTATGATACATCCCATCTTTCATGTATCAATTGTAACACCCCGTGTTTTTAATAATTAATTTAATTAATTAATTGGAATATTCGAGAAAAATAAATTTTTGAATTTTTATTGGTTAAATATGTTGGTTATGATTTTAGAAGAATAAAACTTCAAGCGGAGTTGAAATCGGAGTTAAAACGGATTTTATATGAATTTTTAAACATTTATCCCTTATAATGTTTAAGGGGAACTATCAGTTTTTCTGGGCGATCGATCGATCGACGTCAGGGGTCGATCGATCAACCCCAACAGATTTCGTGTGCAACATGTCTCTTTTAGACGAATTTGAGTTATACTAAAAATCTTTCACCTTTATATAATTATAGTGGCGGGGCTAGATTTTAAAACACTCATTTGTGAAAACCCTAACAGCAGAAGACTCTCTATTTTTCATCATCTTCTACCTCAAAACGCTGGCCACCATTAAAATTACTTTTCAAGCTCAGTTTGGAAGGCCAAGACTAATCTGTCCCAAGTTGGTTCAAGAAGGGTTTTTGATCTGTTTTTCGAGAGGAACTCATATATCTAATCAGATTTTTGTCAAACTAATCACAGGCATGTTTATTATATTATTTTCCTTTAGTATTGTGTGTTTTGATTGTAGCCTCCATTAAACTCATGTTTTCTAAAACAAGTTATGAATATAATTATTATAGAGATAAATTTCGGGACTATTTTGCATAAAATATTAATATTGCTGAATACTTATAACTTTGTTATTATTTAGGTTGTGCTGGCGCAGTCGGTTGTATTATGGGCATGTGTATGTAGAGGATCCCTTAGAAAGCAAATTTTGATGTTTCATGTGAGAACCCTAGATTAAATTAATTACTTGTGTTGGAAAATGATAACTATGATAAGATTTGCATGTAGTTGTTATTCTGAAAATCTCAATATTTATGTGTCCTTGATTTTCACTATTTAGATTAAAATTATTTAATTGGGAATTTAGTGTTGTTATGATTGTTGTTATAAATTTGTTAATTGTGCAACTTTATGGAAGTATCATAATTTTTTATATCTCGGGGATGTTGGTTATTGTAGGTAATTGATTTTCACCCCTTATTATAGTACACTTGTTAGGTATGGGACTAGTGAGTGGGCCTTAGTTGCGATTTATGCTAATTAGGTATGGGACTAGTTAGTGTGAGTCTATGCGGGTTATATAATTTGGGGAGGGGATGATTTTCTATATTATGTCATTGTTACCATAGCCTCGAATTGATATCTAGGTGGAGTGAAATTTTTATAATAATCATTTACTTAGGGTAGGACAAATTTCGTGTTTTGGGAACCCTTATTAGGTCTAAGGGGTATTTTGAGGATTTTCACATCGCTTTTAAGGTTGGGGGAAATATATTTGATTTAATGAGTATAAGAAACTTTGAAAATTAATATAGAAGGACTAAAACGGATATTAAAATTTATTGGCGACATAATGTGTCTAGGGTCAACAGTTTAAACGGGTCACATAACGATTTATGTCGTGTCGGCTGTGGAACCTTGTCATATCGTGATGATCGCATGATAAAAACGGATCATACGGCAGACTTGATAAGGGTATGTGTGTGTGTGTGTGTGGAACCTTGTCATATTGCGAGGATCGCAGGATAAAAACGGATCAGAGGGCGGACTTGACAAGGGGACGTGTGTGGGTGGAACCTTGTCATATCGCGAGGGCCGACAGTTTAAAACGGGTCAAACGGCGGACTTGACAAGGGGACGAGTATCTTGGTAAATTATCTTCACGATTAAATTAATTAAATTTAACATTTTTTGAAAGGTGGGTTAATTAAAATAATATTGGTGTGGCTTGTATAGAAACCTTGCGGGTAGTTAGTAATTTATTTATGACGATTAATAATATCGTAATTAAAATACTATATTGTTATGGTCGATATATATAGCACTATTGTATAGGTTCAAGGACCCTAATTGAGAAGAGTAGCCGGTTTTCATGCTCAGGGCTTTGGCTCTGACACATGCGTTGACTAATCTTTTTCTGGATTTATTTGGGAGTTGCTGTATAGAGTTTATTGGAGACATTTTTGGAGGTGCAGCTGGAGCTATTTTATTGTTTTAGTAGTTAGACTATTTCCTATTCCGTCGTTTTTATTATGAGACTATTTTTTAGGTTATGGGCCCTTTCGGTTCCAAAGTTGTTTTAAGATTTCAGCTAGATTTTATTTATTTAATTATTGAGATATTTGGAGATCACATGTGATGGATTTTTAATCGCACTTTGGTGTTTTATCAGTTGGATGTCATTCATAGTTGGGTTTGATTAAAATCATTTATCTTGTGGATTAAAATTTGCATGTCTCATATCTCTCACATGATAAGGATGATATTTAATTTACTCGCACCCGACTTAGTTTTGGTGGCGGCCGATGCCAGAATTTAGCGGGGTGTGACAGATGATATCAGAGCATGGTCTTACATCTCGCAGGTTGTAAGCCCATTTAGCTTCCGCGCTATCGATCTTTGATTCCCTTCATTGACTCGTACTCCTTAAGGTAGAGGGTCTAGCATATGTGTTAGATGTGTTTCTTGGAGATAGGGAGTTGTGTTTTTAAGGATGTTGTAGGCATGGAGGTTAGAGATTGAGATCTTGATGTGAAAATCCTTAGCACTTAATTTTGGAGATGAAAATTTTAGAATTTAATTTTGGAGATGAGGATTTATTTTGGAGAAATCGTTGGTATGAATTGTGGGTACCTCTAATATTGACGTAGCAATGTAATTTGACTTGAGGAGTTAAGTGTTGTGATGATTATTGGAGATAGGATCCAGTGATGATCCGTGTAGAGAGCGTGGGATGTCGTTACTTTCTTACATTCTTATATATATAGGAGTTATATATATTGTATTTTATCGTGGGATTACGAACGTGTAAGATTGGGTGTATGGGCGCCCGATCGTAGATAGAGATCTTGATGTGAAAATCCTTAGCACTTAATTTTGGAGATGAAAATTTCAGAATTTAATTTTGGAGATGAGGATTTATTTTGGAGAAATCGTTGGTATGAATTGTGGGTACCTCTAATATTGACGTAGCAATGTAATTTGACTTGAGGAGTTAAGTGTTGTGATGATTATTGGAGATAGGATCCAGTGATGATCCGTGTAGAGAGCGTGGGATGTCGTTACTTTCTTACATTCTTATATATATAGGAGTTATATATATTGTATTTTATCGTGGGATTACGAACGTGTAAGATTGGGTGTATGGGCGCCCGATCGTAGTATGAGTAAGCATATATGAGCCTTATTTTATGCTTCGTCTAATTTCGAGGACGAAATTCTTTTGCTAGTGGGGAAGCATGTAACGACCCTTGTTTTTAGTAATTAATTTAATTAATTAATTGAAATATTCGGAAAAAATAAATTTTATAATTTTTATTGGTTAAATATTTTGGTTATGATTTTAAAAGAATAAAACTTCAAGGGGAATTGAAATCGGAGGTAAAACGGATTTTATATGAATTTTTAAATATTTTTCAACTGTCAGTTTTTCTGGGCGATCGATCGATCGAAGCCAGGGGTCGATCAATCGACCCCAGCAGATTTCGTGCGCAACAGGTCTGTTTTGGACGAATTTGAGTTATATTAAAACTCTTTCACCTTTATATAATTATAGTAATGGGGCTAGATTTTAAAACACTCATTTGTGAAAACCCTAAGAGCAGAAGACTCTATTTTTCATCATCTTCTACCTCGAAACCCTAGCCACCATTAAAATTACTTTTCAAGCTCAGTTTGGAAGGCCAACACTAATCTGTCCCAAGTTGATTCAAGAAGGGTTTTTGATCCGTTTTTCGAGAGGAACTCATATATCTAATCATTTTTTTGCCAAACTAATCACAGGCATGTTTATCCTATTCTTTTCCTTTAGTATTAAGTGTCTTGATTGCAGCCTCCATTAAACTCATATTTTCTAAAACAAGTTATGAATATAATTATTAAAGAGAGAAATTTCGGGACTGTTTTGCATGAAATATTAATGTTACCGAATACTTATAACTTTGTTGTTATTTGGGTTGTGTTGGCGTAGTCGGTTGTATTATGGGCATATGCATGTAGAGGAGCCCTTAGAAAGCAAATTTTGATGTTTCATGTGAGAACCCTAGATTAAATTAATTACTTGTGTTGGAAAATGATAACTATGATAAGATTTGCATGTAGCTGTTATTCTGAAAATCGCAATATTTATGTGTCCTTGATTTTCACCATTTAGATTAAAATTATTTAATTGGGAATTTAGTGTTGTTATGATTGTTGTTATAAATTTGTTAATTGTGCCACTTTATGGAAGTATCATAATTTTTTATATCTTGGGGACGTTGGTTATTGTAGGCAATTGGTTTTCACCCCTTGTTATAGTACACTTGTTAGGTATGGGATTAGTGAGTGAGCCTTAGTTGCAATTTATGCTAATTAGGTGTGGGACTAGTTAGTGTGAGTCTATGCGGGTTATATAATTTGGGGTGGGGGCTGATTTTTTATATTATGGCATTGTTACGATAGCCTATGATTGATATCTAGGTGGAGTGAAATTTTATAATCATCATTTAATTAGGATAGGACGAATTTTGTGTTTCGGAATCCCTTAGTTGGGGGTATTTTGAAGATTTTCACATCGCTTTTAAGGGTGGGGGAAATATATTTGACTTAATGAGTATAAGAAAGTTTGGAAATTAATATCGCGGGACTAAAACGGATATTAAAATTTATTGGCGACATAATGTGTCTAGGACCGACACTTTAAACAGGTCAGAGGACGATTTATGTCGTGTCGTGTGTGAAATCTTGTCATATCGCGAGGATCGCAGGATAAAAACGGATCATACGGCGGACTTGACAAGGGGATGTGTGTGTGTGTGGAACCTTATCATATCTCAAGGATCGCAGGATAAAAACGGATCATACGGCGGACTTGACAATGGGACGTGTGGGTGGGTGGAACCTTGTCATATCGCGAGGGCCAACAGTTTAAAACGGGTCAGACGACGGACTTGACAAGGGGACGAGTATCTTGGTAAATTATCTTCACGGTTAAATTTATTAAATTTAACATTTTTGGAAAGGTGGGTTAATTAAAATAATATTGGTGTGGCTTGTATAGAAACCTTGCGGGTGGTTAGTAATTTATTTATGACGATTAATAATCTCGTAATTAAAATACTTTATTGTTATGGTCGATATATATAGCACTATTGTCTGGGTTCAAGGACCCTAATTGAGAAGAGCAATCGGTTTTCATGCTAGGGGCTTTGGCGCTGACACATGCGTCGACTAATCTTTTTCAGGATTTATTTGGGAGTTGTTGCATAGAGTTTATTGGAGACATTTTTGGAGGTGCGGCTGGAGCTATTTTATTGTTTCAGTAGTTAGACTATTTCCTATTCCATCGTTTTTATTATGAGACTATTTTTGAAGTTATTGGGCTTTTCGGTTCCAAGGTTGTTTTAAGATTTCAGCTAGATTTTATTTATTTAATTTTTGAGATATTTGGAGATCACATGTGATGGATTTTTAATCGCACTTTGGTGTTTTATCAGTTGAATGTCATTCATAGTTGGGTTTGATTAAAATCATTTATCTTGTGGATTAAAATTCGCATGTCTCATATCTGTCACATGCTAAGGATGATATTTAATTTATTCGCACCTGGCTTAGTTTTGGTGGCGGGCGACGCCAGAATTTAGCGGGGTGTGACATCAATGCTAAAATGGACAATTGGAGAAAGGGTAGTGGCTAGGTTACAGCTGCCTAACACTAATCAGCAAGGGAAGTTTTTAATTGAATCGGTTGTCGTGCTGGATCGACATGTGGTTAGACGAGGAAATCAGCCATATGGCGAGTACGAAACCAATGGCCTAGTCAGTCACCAGAAGAAGGTACTTGGGAAGATTATAAAGTCATTGCTGCAAGATTTGTCGGATTTGATGATGAGCTTTGAGGACAAAGCTCTTTTGAAGGGGGAGTCGTATATCATGATGAGCAAGTTTAACATTTATGTATTGTTACACACTCGTTTTGATTGAATGAGTTGTAGTTGCAATTAGTTAGTAGTTAAACAGTTAGTTAGAAGATGTTGTACCTAGCCGTTGTTAGAAGTTTGTTAAAGGTCGTATATAAACGCAACTGATTAGCTTTGTAATCTTCCAAGAAATGAAATAACAAATTCTCTTTTCTCTTTAAACTCCTCTCTTCTTCATCTTCTTCTCTCAATTCTCATTACGTTCAATTGTCTTCTTTAACCATTCAAGCCATGATAGAATCTATACGCAATCCTAAATCTTTTCTAAACATCCATTCACACTAATGAAAAAAGAGAGTTTACAACAGGATAATACAATCCAAACTCAACTAAATCAAAAATTAATATCACCATTGCTCGATACATCCAAAAATAGCATGATCGGTATGCACAAATACTAAGCATGTCAAATTAGTGTCAACCTAAAAATGACGTACACAAATCTGTTTGAACTGATAATGTATGAAAAATAATCCTTCTTTTCAAATCATGATTTGGTATTCCATGAATTCTTGTAAAATAAATAATTTTTTATTTAGATTTTTTAGTGTTTTAGAGTTAATAAATGTTTAATTCCTGAAGGGCCTATGAGTAATAGGCTTGGTTGTGTAAAAAATAGGATCTTAGCCTTAAATTTTTGGTTCACGGCTTAATCATTTAAACACCAACACATCTAATAAACAAGTCGGGTTAGGCTTAGACCATTTGATACAATTATATAAACATGCAGGTTGTGCTTTGTAGTGTTACATTTACTTCCATAGAAAAATCTTCTTTTTACTTACTTTTAACTTTAATACTGCTTGATTGCAAATAAATATTTCATGGGATCAATTGCCTTAAATGCGATACATGTTCAATACATTTCCCATTATCAATATAGAAAATTCTCATTGTCAATATAAAATACATCTCTCAAACCATCCCAAATGATGTGGCATATCAATGAAGTGTTGTATTACAATATTTTTTGTAATGTCACATCAATTGGGGATGTATTTGGAACTCATATCATTATTTTTCGTGAAAAACTAAAAAGGTATGAGCACGTCTCACCAAGCAACTAATATATTTTTTTTAAAATGTTTCAACTTCTCATGGTAAAGAACTGATATTAAAAGAATTCCAACTTGGTAAAGCACATGTAGAGTTAAGATTGTGACTAGTATTTTATACAAACCCAAAATAACATGACCCGAACACGATAACAAATACACATCTACGATGTATGTTGTTTCAACTTTACACGAACAATCAACTCCTCTAGCAATAGTTTTATTAATGGAAGCCATCTATTTCAGACTCCCCTGTCAGTTCACATGTAGCACAAACCACAACTAAAGTACAACGGCAAGTGTGATCTGATAAGCTTAATACATAACTAATCCTACGTAAGGAGAGAGAAATTAGTGGCACGCTACAAATAATTTCCCAGTAACAAAATTCTCTTCAATGCAATCTCTGCTCACCACAGCAGCAGCAACAAGACATGAACGGCAGTTATAGCCCACTGTCCAACCAACAGATTCTCAACATCTTATAAACATTGTAGCTCTCTTATAATAAAAATGAGACCCAATTCACAACAGCATAACATCTTCAGCCATTGGAATCAACCAGGTCTTTCCACTCTGCATTTATACAAAATTAACAGGTAAAGAAAAATCAACATCAAAAGATATGAGGAAGATTCTTTTGATCATTTGCTACTTGGCAGTGGCTTTCATTGTTCCTGGACTGTTATGCACATTTTGTAAATGATGGTTTAGTCTGTAAATGTTGAGGGCAAATTCTGGCCTCAATGTTATAATCCATATTTGTTTGGGACACATCAAGAAAGGAACTAACAAATCATCCATCAGCAAAAGGCGATAAAAACATATGACGAAAGAGTGATAAAAACTCATTGAAAAGAACAGCACCTATGAGGGGGATCAAACATCATTAACAAAGGTGCAAGCACATGTTGTATATCTTCTTTTTGGTTTGGCTTTATTCCGAATTGACAAAACGTAAAAACATAGGTCTAGGTGTGTATTCGTGTCTTGAAGATGCAGCGTGCGTATCTACATCATCTTACGAGACGCCATTGCATGGATGCACACCTCTCTAGGTATTGGTAAGTTTAATAAGTTGCGATTTTGTTTTATGTGCTCTCTTCACTGGATTTGAATTGGCATGAATAATTAAAAGTGTAGAAAAACTTTTTTCTTGTTCTTGATATTTTTAAGTCACACGAACAGTGGATATTTTTTTGATAAATTAAATATTGGAATTTCAAGCCTCTCAAAAACTTAAAAATTGTGGAGTTTTGAATAAAGCTTTACACTGTAAAAAAACCGTTCGTCATTCCAACGCATGAGTCAAAAGTTATACTCAAAACAGTGAACCTCGTACGTATGAGGCTCGATTTCCGTGGTCCTATGTTAGTGGAGGGGGTGAGAGAGAGAGGAGGAGATGGAAGAGGGGAGAGGTTATGGCGACAAGGAAAATGGTTTCGATTCTAAGAGATGGTGGGTCATGGGTGTATCCGCACCAATTTTTTTATATTTGTTTTTACAATTTCCTTTTTATTCATTATTTTTATTTTTTTATTATTCCAAATTGGTGCTATAATGCATTAAGTGATTTGTACATTGGGTAGACATTGATGTTTAGGATGCCCAGTCAGCTTTTCCGTTAATTCTCCTAACGGGCATTAGACAGAGGGTTAACATTGAAAAAATTAAGAAAGTTGAGGTCAACATTGCAAAAAATAAAAGAATTGGTCTGGAATTCATAATGATCCCAAACCTCATGATTAAAACGATAAGAATGGCTATTAATTTGAGAGGGAGTAAATGGCAACTAAAGTTATGATAAGCTACCAAACAGATCGTAAGTCAATCAAGGCTTGCAACGAAAGCGACAGTCATCATAAGTGGAATTACCAAAAGACTCACCGAACCACCACTGGCATGCCTAATCGTGAAATCAAGATATTTCAAAAGAATAAACAAATGATTTTTTATGACAAAAAAAGTTCACCAAGCGTGAAATGGAGGCTAATTGCAAAGGATATTTTATTTTCGTGCTTAATATCTAAGAGAATAAAAGAATATTCTTTTGGAATATTCCACAATATGTCACTAAGTCCCTTACATCATTGGTTAGCTTACCTCCAAGGTTCTAAAAAACGCGGGGCGTGATTGAGGCGTGGAGGCCAAGCCTTGAGCCTTAGAAGCCTAGGCGGGCCTAGGCGTAAAAAGGCGTGAAAAGGCGTTTAGACCTTCTTAATATATTTTAATATTTTTTAACCATAACAAGGCTATTAAAATACAAAAATTACACAGATCATAAAAATATGTCTGAATATATGCAAATTAAAATACTATTTGATTAACTTGGATAAGATAATGGTCCGGTTTGTAAACAAATTCTTTAAAAGGCGACATCGTTTCACTAAATCGTTGTCGTTTTTAGAAAAAAGTGCGCCTTAAGGGTTTTACCAAGAATAAGGCGTGAAAAGCGTAAGGCGAGGCGTTTCTCCCAAGCCTTAAGACTAGGCGTGCCTAGGCGGAGCCTAGGCGGGTTTTTTAGAACAGTGCCTCCAAGTAATGGTGACTTGTTAATATCCTTGTATTCTCTCATTTTGTAATCAATCAACTATCACATGTTTTACAGAAGGAATTGAGAGTCTCAGTAAAATTCTTCTTTGGTGGTTGCTGTTGTCATTGTACCTAAGCTTCCGCATACACTTCGAAGCCACCTTGCTTCTTTTCTCCCTCATTAAAAAGCCCGCAACCCTGCCACCCAAAAGAAGCTTCTGCTAACCCATGTAACCAACTTATCATGATGGCTTTCCTACATTGCGGAACATAAGCCATGAATTTATTGACATCTTCTATGTTCCTTTAGATATGGGCCAAAATGCCCCAACTAGCTATTACTAATTACTAAAATAATAGGATTTTTTTTTACTTTAATACATTGCTAATTTCTAGTTTTAGACTTAAATACATTTTTATTTAAAACTTAGACTTTATCCACTTTCCATCAATGGAATGTAATATTAACTGACAGGTGTCATTTTGAAAAATCAAATAAATTTGATGAATTCTATTCCTCCCCCAAATCTCTAAAAGTTTAAAAACAAAACAAAACCAAAAAGAAAAAGAAAAACACCCCAGCCTCTCCCCCCCTCCCTTCCCAGCTGCCACCCCTCACCCCCAGCAACAACCCTCCCCACCCATCTCCTCCAGAAGCAACACCCACCTCCACCCAACCGCCCTCCTTCCACCACCACCTCTACCCAACTACCCTTTCAGCAACAAAATGATTCAGTAATCTCCATCCCAAATAGAATCAGCAACATATTTATAACACAAATCGATTTCATTTCTCTTAACCACCATATGATTTCAATTCTGTAAACCAAATCTACAATTCAAATATGCAACAAATCTAACCCAAAGCCATTTCAATCAACCACCAAATCAAACCAAATCAATTTCATTGACTCAACCCAACCCAAATCGATTTATTTGATTGATTCAACCCAAATCCATTTAACAAATCCAAATCGATTCAACTGTAGACCTGAAATGGTGCTTATATATATATATATATATATATATATATATATATATATTTTGTGTGTGTGTGTGAGAGAGAGAGAGAGAGATGGGGGTGATTTTGACAGGGCTGGGCGGAGGTGGGTCCAGGGGTTGAGGTTGCCAGGAGCAGGGCTGGCTGTCGGGGATGCCAGGGGGTGTTGGGGTGGGTGGGGGGTGAATAATAAGGTGTGTTTTTTTCCGTTTTCTGTTTTTCTTCCATTTTTGTTTTTGGATTTTAAGTTTTTTTATTTATTTTATGAGATTTTTGGGGGGGGTTAAAACATCTTAATTTATATTGCCACGTGGTGGTTAAACTTAACAGATTTTCTAATGATTTTGGGGAAGGTATAATTTTTAAATTATAATGTATTAAAGTCAAATATCGAAAATTAGTAATGTATTAAAGTCTAAATGACCCAAAAAAATACTACGGAAATATTCTTTGAAGGCATATTCCCCAATTATAGCAATAACATTAATATAACATACGTTAATTATCTCCTGATTCTCGTGCCAATATTCCCACTCATACATCGTTCTCCCTTCTTTGAAAAAGCTCGTCGTCGAGCGTGGGGAAAATTGGATGAGGCGGTGCCCCCAAAATAGATATTTCGAGAATTGGGGGATTATGAACTTTTGCAAAAATATTTTTCTTCACTCGAAATCAGTCCCCTAGTAGAATGGGCTCAACTCAAGTAAAGCCCAGCTGCGGTGATCCACCATCCCTTTAATTTCAAAAGCCTCTTCTTTTACTTCAAAGTGGCCCAGAAGACTCACATGTGCCCAAAAAATCACAGAAGGGAACCTCCTATGCACTGTGATGTATTGAAAAACACCCCCCAGGTTCCTCTTCGACACGGGTAGGCTCCAGAATACCAAACCCCGGTCAACTCTTCATGACCAAACCCCACGCTGCGACCAGAGTTGTGAATGTTGATCACTCAGAGATCACCTGAAGGAATAGCTTCGCAGGCTTCCTTGGCTTGGTCTAGGCATGTGCTTGTCGCATCTCTCACCTCTTCCCATTTGGCCTCATCGCTGTAACCCTCGTCTTGGATGGCGAACTCGCTCAATGTCATCCTCGCCATTTGGATGATGTCGACAAGAGTAGGTTCTAGAATCACTTCCATATATTGGCTTCACCGCTGCTACAACCACTTCCAAACTCATCAATGGTTGTCATTAGCGCTGCATTGTTGTGTCCAGACAAATCGTGCATCAATGGTCACTGGTGTGCCTCTACCATGAGTCGCAATGGAGAGTTCGTATGAGCCGACATAGCTGGAGATACCACCAAGGAGGGTATAGCGTGTTGTATCTCGACAGTAACAATGGATCTCGTTGACGAAATGGAACATCGATAGGACAAGGCAGCGGGTCTTTCGGGTGAACAATGGCGAGTCATCTCGGAGGATACCATGACAGAAAGGGTAAGGTTGAGAACAACCAGCAGCTACGAAAGTTGTATCGCTAAGCTTCCTTCGTCGACACTTCACTCATAACGGAGGCCAACGCGAGCAAAGGAAGTTCTCGAAGAGGTTGCATCAATGGAATCTGCAAAATGGCAGATAGACGGTTGTATCGCTAAGCTTCCTTCGTCCTCACTCCACTCATAGTCATTGTTGAAAATGGCCTCGGATGGGGCTAAACAGAGCTCTAGGTAGATGGTGAAGGGTGCTGCGCCGAGGGTGTCTGTGGCGGTGGCAGTCCTATAGGGGAAGCGATAAGGATCCCAATGCGGCTCCGAATCATATCCCATCAATTTCATGACTCAATAACCATAATGATGTGAGCGAACGTCGCTCTAATACTAATTTGATGTGATGCAGAGAACAAGAAATTCTCAAACTCTCATTCTCATTTCTCTATCTCACGTGGTAATTGAATATTTTTCCCGATAAATGGGTACAGGATTTATAGTAGTGGTCAAGGGGATCCCCAAGATATTCTAGCAACTTTGGGAAAGTTATAGGATGTCATGGCTGGCATCACGACATAAGCCATGAAATTATTGTAACCTTCGACATTCCTATCATTAGATATGCGCCAACTGCCCCAACAAACTATTACTAATTACTAAAACAATATGAATTATGGGGAAGATTCTTTAAAGAAAAATCTATTATTCCAATAATTACAATTAAACAATAAAATAAAATACATTAATTTTCTCTTGGGGTCTTCGTGCCAATTTTCTCGTGTATAAATTCTTACAGTGAGTGAGTGCACAAATTCTTCCGAGTTTAGATAATAAAGTGACATATGTCCAAAAACCCTATCAGACCCTCCCCTGGCAACTCGTCGCCTACATTTTGAAGTCACATCCTAAAGAAACGTCCTTTCCCGTGCCAAAGCTCCAACTTTCCTGAAGACCGTAACATCACATTCCGTGCCAATGCTCTAGAGAGAAGTTTTTCACTCGCAAGGTTCAAAGTATGGACCGATACGGAGTTGAATCGGTCTCGTGGCCTACCGATCCAATACTATGACACAAGTTGAGTCATAAGATCTCTCTTGCTCGAATCGGACCATCTCGATCGACTCGGACGATATCGGAGCTATCTCGGTCGAGCCGGACAATATCGGCGCGATCTCGGTCATCTCGGACAACTCATTATAAAATTTATTTTAATTACAAACGTCATTAAATTTTTACCACTTCCATCAAAGTTGTAATGTTTTTTATGATTGAATTAAATCCTTACCATATGAATGATAATGTATTTATATCCATTTATCAAAATGAATTAAATATTTATCATAATGTTTAAACACTTCTTTATTTACTTATTATTTTTTTAAATGTATCATTATTAACTTAATATACATTAAATTGTATCATTATTTACTTAATATATATTAATATTTATCATAATTATATGTCCCTAAAATGCACCTCTATTTAATCAAAATATTTTTAAAAATGTATTATGGAATACATTAACTAAGTATTATTATTTACTTAACTAATAATTAATATTTTATTACATTAAGGAAAACAATATTTCTAATTTGATCATTTTGCTTACTTATTACTAAACTATAATGGAATATTGCATCTAATAAGTGCGATACGCATCAGTATAAGAAATTACATAATGCTATGCATACTAAATGATGGTTTTGTACTTAACCATTAATCAATAATATTATTCTTATAACCACCTGGCTTGGTTCAGTGGTAAGGGTTTCGATCGGTTGGCCATAGGTCACGAGTTCAATCCCTCCAGCGGTTACCTAGCATGTGGTAAGGGAGGGCTCTGGGCGGTGCGGGTTATCCGTATGGCTTTGGGTCCGATTCTCCACGGGTATGCCAGTATTTAAACGGGGCTCGTGTGTGAGGTGGTCATGCGCAGTGTCCTCCCTGTTTAGCTTGCACGAGGGAGTCCAAAGGGCTCGTTCGTGTGGAGGTTCAGGGTTATCAAAAAAAAAAATAATAATAATAATATTATTATTATTCTTATTTTTATGAAATTTTATATATTTTTTTCAAATTTTTTTGAGCTCTCTAAATTGCATTTTGTTGCATATCGCCCGATACTACGACTGATATCGATACCGAATTGAAAATTGGGGGTCCGAATCGTACATCGATACTGCGACTTTGAATCATGCTCACTTGTCAGTCACCGCTGTCAAAGAACTTAAAGGAACCCTACTCGCTTGCTTGTGGCTTACAACACCACAATTCTCCACCCAATTTAACCAATCAAAGGTAGCAAACCAAGTAGGAAGATAAACAAAACATTCCTGATATAAAATACAGATTTTCCCGTCATTTTGAATTATTGGTCCTAAATTTCAATTATTATTATTTTGAGTTAATAATTTTTTCCTCAATTTCATCTTTATTTCTTTATTAAATATACATACTCTCTCTCTCTCTCTGTATATATATATATATATATATATATATATATATAAGCTCAGATTTTGATGCATTTTGAAAGTGCATCCTTAAAAGTATCTAATGAGTAGGGGATAGCGAAAGCATATTAATTACACTACACAACAACATCAACAACAATTAAATGAGGAGGAGACTCTCACTCTAATTCTTCATTTCTAAAAGACAAGTTGTGTTTACAAATGACGGCCAAAGGCTTTATTTATAAGCTAAAAGGATAAAATAAACACAAGATAAAAATAAACCCCAAATATACTTGGAATCCAAGTGAAGACCCTAAAATGTCTAAAGGACTAGAATAACCACCTAGAATACTCCAAGGAATATTAATTTATTTAACTAATAAAAATAAAATATAATACAATTAAAAATTAAAATTGAAATTTCTTCCGGTTCCACCTCCTTGCGCCACGTGTCATCAATATACATCTCTCCCCACCTTCTAAAAATCTCATCCTCGAGCGTGAGGTGAAAATTGCCAACGCCTATGCCAAACGAACAGATATTTTAAAAATATTTTTTTTTATCATTTATTGGGGGTGAAAAATAATTTTCCAAAAATTTTGGAGCCCAAATAAAATATTTTTCAACACACTAAAAATTAGGGGCTGCCCAATTTTTCTATCCCAATAAAATCAACTTTTGAATCATTAAACCCCAACCCAAATAATTTGTCTTTTAAAATTAGGCCAACACTAGACAAAGGCCACTTGGATTGACCAAACCTCCTTAAAGCTTTAAGGCCCAGCCCAATCTCATCCAAATAAACCCTAGCTCCTTCTTTTTCTTCAAACACCCTAGCCGCTTCTCCACACAACCCAACAGCCTTACTTCCAAACTCAGACACCTCACAAGCTGCCACAGGTCAGACGACAATCGCGTGTGGCCGTAACTCTTCACCGACAATCAGAGTTGCTTCCGACGTCACGAAGTGGGGCCGTTCTTGGCCTGGGGGTTGAGAACTGTTAACGTTGACCACTGGATCTTCTTCACGCCTCACCGGACCTCCATTCAGACTCGCCTCCCTCTGCCGCTGGTCGCCCAGCTCTGACGAAGGCTGCCAACATTCTAACGTGCTAGATCTGAATGGTTTAGTGTCAGGATGAGGGAGGAGGCATGCGGTTGCTAGTTAGAACTCAAATCCAAAATGGATTTGGTCGGAAATACCCTTTATCGGCGTCAGACTAAAGGGAATGATAGTCGGGGGTTGCTCGTGGTTCCGGCAGAGGGTTTGGGCCTCTGGTTTGGACGGATAATGAACCGACCGGGGTCGGGTGATGTAGAAATGGTTGGCGAAGCTTCGAAGGGTGGCGGCTTGGTCGAGGGCATCGGGATAGCTCCGGGAAGGTTGGGCAGTAATTGTTTTTGCTGTTTGGTGGGTGGGGGTGGGGGTCGGTTTAGATTTGAGGTTTGTGAACCAAAATATCGGGTTTGTGGAAGGAGTGTCAGACCTTGAAGGCGGTATGTGCTAGCGGACCGCCGGAGGACTTTTTGGGTAGGTTTTGGCGGCTCCACCTCGCCCTCAGGTTGAGGTCCTTTCTTCGGAACAATTCTTCGTCGGACATTTGATCGATTTTGGGGGTTTCGATCACAAACCCGACTGTCACAGGAACATTTATCAGCCAAGGCACCCTCTCAGCCAAACGGTTGTTCCGAGTCGAAGCCATAATTTGTACCAAGCTTCGTACGCAAATTACCAAGACACACCAAGAGCGAACATTACTCTGATACCAATTTAATGTGTCGTGGATAGCGGAAGCGTATTAATTATACTACACAACAACAACAACAACAATGAAATGTAGAGGAGGCTCTCACTCTAATTCTTCATTTCTAAAAGACAAGTTGTGTTTACAAATGAGGGCCAAAGGCCTTATTTATAGTGTGAGGTTAGCTTGCTAGCCAAGCTAACCCTAAAAGCTAAAAGACTAAATATGACAAAATAAACAAAAGACAAAAATAACCCCTTACTATACTTGATATACAAGTAAAGGCCCTAAAATGACTAAAGGACTAAAGTAACTTACCCCAGAATACTCCAAGGAATATTCTTTTATTTCACTAATAAAAATAAAATAAAATACAATACAATACAATTAAAAAATATGAAATTTCTTCTGGTTCCACCTCTTTGCGCCACGTGTCATCAATATACATCAGTATATAGTAAAATTATCTTAGCAGGAAGGAAAAATAATGTAAAGAAAACATGTGATAAATTTCAACTCATAAAAAAACTCGAATACAAGAGGTTTCTAAGTGGGTCCACCTTAACTTGATCCAAATTCCAAGATTTCCCACTTTTTCATATCTACACATTCTTGAGCTTCCTATAGATTGGATAACAATTATCAGAAATTGCTAAAATCCTTAGATATTTATGTTTTGCTATGTTCATTCCAAAATACGGTACACTATCCAATATGCCAAAATTAGTGGTTAGAGAATTTTCCTATAACTTCCCTCAAGCTTGGTTTTATGACAAAAATACAGTAAGACAGTGTGATTTTATAATGCAATACAATCTAATAATTACTATGTTACAGCCTTACGGATTTTCAAGAAAAAATCCTCAAAAATTCCATAAATATGTAAAAATAATATTTAGATATTCTTATTCGGCGTATTTACATGAATAGTTCCAATATGTAAAATATCAAAGGTGAAAATTTATGTATCTTAACAATATTATAAGATGTTTATTCAGAAAACTCGATTTAAGCGTTGTTTTTAAATACAGTTTTAAGATTCAGTTTTTTGTGTTTATAATTATTGGTGCGCGTTTGGTAAACTTGTTTTTAAATATAGTTTTTTGAAAATTTGACAAAATTGGCAAACATGTATATTTATATTATACATGTGTGTGTTTGTGTGTGTGTGTATATGTATATAAACACATACATAAAACTTTTATACATACATGATACATAAATGTATACATATATACATACATACATACTGTGAGTACAAGAAATATTACAATAAAGAGATCCACGAAATCAATCACAACGAACAAAAAGTAAAGATCACACACAACAACGATATAAGTGGTTCGGCAATTTGCCTACGTCCACGGAGAGGTTACTGTTTTATTATAATATCTCTTAATATGTCATGTTAGATCCTTTGCCCCAGGTCAGGGTACAATTTATAGATGAATCATAATTGAAAAGGAGTTGTACAAGGAACTCAATTAACACGTGAATATATAAAGGAGTACTTGAATATCTCTTATGAGATTATTGGTAATTGATTTGACTATATCTGTAAGTGTTCTAGTGCATTTGAAATACTCGTTTGAGAATTAAATCATGATTTGGGTCGGGCAGCGCTTTGGTCAATCCAGGTTGGTCGGCTACTCTCATGGGTCATGTTAATTGGGTCCCCACACATACATACATACATCATAAATTATAAACATGTACACTTAATATCATGTGTTTGTATGTATGTTTAATGAGGTCTGTTGAGTAGCCTAACTATATATATAATGATATTACATTTATAATTCACTATAAAAATATATACATATATGAATTGATAATATTTTTTAATACATATGTACTATATGTCTATTTTATATTATTTCATAAATTAATAATACATGTATAAAACTATCTATAAGTATCATGTATCTATTGATAATATTATTTAACTTTATATTATTCCATACGTAATTTTGTGTACATGTACATATATATTTTTTATTTATAAGAATTACACACATATTAATGTATTATGTATATTATATATTAAGGTATAAATACATTAAAATATTAAGAATGAATAATTCTGAGTTGGAAATTAAAAAACATAAGTTAATAAACATCCTCAACTTGTTTTCTGAAAAACTTGATTATAACACAAAAATATTATAATTCAGTATTTAAAAATAGGTTTCCAAACGCAATTTTTTATCAAAATTGTATTTAAACACAGAAAACAGAATTATAATTGCAAACCAAACAGGCCCTAAATGTTTCAACTTTCAAAACATACAAGTATTTAGAATTAGCTAAACTTATATATGAATAATATAAACCACATAAGCCTACCTCCATCGTACCATGCTTTAAAGTTTAAAGCACGTGGTGTATCGTGTCATGTTTCCATTTCCATTCCACGTACCAAAACAATTTGCGTTTTAAGTACCATTGGATTGGACCAGTAATAATATCACATGTTCCTTCACTTAAAAATTGAACAGGCATGAGTTTTGTTTGCTACACATGTACTTCCTCTAAAAGTATGATATAAATAGCAACCTAGGGAATCAAAACTCAACATCAGGTGATGTTGATCAAAAGCGTTAATAATGTTGGAGCATAAATGACGTAAATGACACCAAAGGGGAAGTAAGATGAAAATTTCCCTCGTCTCAACTCTCTTTCATAAACTCTCAAATAGATAGAATGCCTCAAATGAGGCTACAAGATGAGTATTTATAGGAGGAAGGTAGCTTAGGCGCTAAGTTAAAGATCTAATTACAAGTATACCCCTAAGAGCTTTTAACACTCCCACCTCTAAATACTAAACAAAAAGAAAATATGACGACATAACAAAATAAAAGAAAATAAAAATACTATAAAATCCTAAAAATGACGAATATGCCCTCGGGCTTCTTAATTCACATCATTCTCCCCCGCTTTAAGCCAAGCTCGTCCTCGCGCTTTTCAAAAATTGGAGAATCACGTGAAAGTTCCCAAAATGCGCTTGAAAAGAGAAATAAAAACCTATGGGGGGCAAAAATAATTTATGAAAGTTAAGGAAGTGCCCATTCCATTGTTTTTCGCTTCAATCTTCATCATTCTCCTCTATTCTCTCATGCCAACCGTAAAATGCTTCCACCCGGGTCAAAAACCAATTTTCGGTGCCCAACCCAAGTTTTTGAGGTTGTTGGAGGGTTCCATTTAGGGCGGGGGTAGATCAGCTAGCACATGAGGGGTTTGAGCCGAAAGGGGTTGAAACCCTAGGGTTTCGTGGTTCGCTGACATGATCTGAGTGGGTTCCGTCCACCTGAGATGAGATCTGACCTAGGCAGAGGGGTGCGGTGGGGGTCCAAGTGCTAACCCCAGGTGTGGTGCGAAGGCCGACTCTTCCTGGGAAGTTTTGGCCGCTAGTCGGCGCCGGTTTCTGGCCGGTGGTTGGCCGCCCCTCCTGCTATTTTTGGCCACCACGGGTCAGTGGTTGTGGAGCTAGGGTTTGTTGGGGCCACTTTTTTTGGGGGTAGAGGGGTGGAGATGGTTGCGGAAGCGTGGGTAGGGCCATTTTGGTGGCTAAGGTTTTGGGTGGTGGTGGAAGCGAGGCGAGCCTCAAGATTGTCGAGTCGCGCCAAGAGGTGGTTCAAGACCCCCTCGAGTCGATCGTAACGAGCTTCCACGGGAGCAATTCTCCTCTTAAACCCATTTGTCGTTATCTACGATTTTTTTGTGTATTTTTTTTACAACAACAATGGGTGGAGCCAACGAAGCTCTGATACCAATTGACGTAAATGACGCCAAATAGGAAATAAGATGAAGATATCTCTTGTCTCAACTCTCTTTCATAAACTCTCAAATTTGTAGAATGCCTCAAATGAGGCTACAAGGTGAGTATTTATAGGAGGAAGGTAGCTTAGGCTCTAAGCTAAAGATCTAATTACAAGTATACCCCTAAGGGCCTTTACTACTCCCACCTTTAAATACTAAACAAAAAGAAAATACAATGACATAACAAAATAAAAGAAAATAACACAGAGAAAATAAAAATACGATAAAATACTAAAAATGACGACATGCCCTCGGGCTTCTTGATTCACATCAATAAAATTGGGGTAAGAAGTGTTTCCTTGATATTTGTGAATTTTAAAGAGGGCTCCTAATTTGGGATGGAGGGAATATATATGTGTGTATTATATATATATATATATATATATATATATATATATATATATATATATATATACAGTCCTACTCTTGTGCGGACTAGTCCGCATTTTAAGAATGCGGACCGGACATGTGTCACCTGGCGGTGAGCCCAGAGAGAGAGTGTGCCTATAATTTAGGCGATAATTTCTAGGTGCACCGTTAGGTGACACATGTCCGGTCCGCATTCTTAAAATGCGAACTAGTCCGCACAAGAGCATTATTATATATATATATATATACACACAAACACAGCTTTTACTTTGAACTTGCATGTATACCAAATATCTCAACTTGCATATTGCATGTTTAAGTGTTCCATGGTTTTCCGATACTACAACTTACATACCAATTCAGTCGACCATACACTATATGTGAAGATCATGTCTATTTTCACCTTGTGTTTACTTTTAAATTTCAAAACTTACCTCAAAAAGTTTAAGAGCTGAAAAATGCTACTCGTCCTCATCAAAATCCATGATAAAATCAGTTAAGTTCTCGGAATCATCTACAGCTTCTTCAATTGACATGGCATCCTTCTTAGGTTTACCCTGCAAGTACGGAGAAGGAACAGCAGATTAGATGTAGTAGCTGGAAATGTGCAAATTAACCAAGCAAATATAGAAGATCCGATTAATTCTGCAGACATAGATCCTTTGGATCTTCAACTTAATACTCGAAACTCGGAAGAAATCAAATCTTCTTTTGTGTTCCGGTAGTAAATATATTCTCATCTAAACAAACAAATCTCAGTTGCTCAGAGAATCCAAATGTTTCTGTAAGCCATGTTGTTTTTTATTTAAAACTAGAACTAAGATTAGTAACATTGCATTGTGGACGTGAACAATGATTTGTAAGTATTGTATTATGTTCCCTTTTTTCCATGGTTGGGGGTACTATGTTTCATCGTCTTTACCATAACCATATCCATAAATTTCATTCTGCTGATTTTAACATGAGATATAGGGTAATCTATAAATCATGGTTCGAAGTAAAGCAAAAACCTAAGTGATACCGCCAAGTTGTCTCGGTAGTCTTTGTTTGAGTAACCACCAATCCAAAAGCATTACTCATGCCTATATATTAGCTAAATTAACTCGACTCGCTTAATCTCTTAGTGTGATACAAAAAGGTCAAAATATCGCCAACTCACCAAATCCTTTTTTCTTTCAAAAATAATATAGGGGTAATTATTTTGAAGCCCTATTCACTTGGTCAATGATGCAAGAGATCCTTTGACTGAGTCAATGGTGTCAAAAGTCCTATTTTGCCAACTCAGCACATTAAAATGACAAATGCACCCTCAAAATCACCCTCACAACTCTTTACAGCTCTTAATGTCGTTTAAAAAAAAAAAAATCTTTAAAAGTCCATAACTTCAAATTTACAAATCCAAAATTCATAAAATTTATATATTTGGAATCTACTCATCGAGATCTATCAAACAACACCCATATTCGATATTTTTTTACGGAAAAAATATCAGTTTCTGTAAAACCTCAATTTTTTCCATTTTTTCCGGCGAAACCTCCATTTTTTCCGGCAAAAACTCTTCTTCTCCAGCTCGGGTGATGATGCCGCTGGCGCGAACCAAAAAAAATTAAGAAATAGACGAAGAGAGAGAGAGAGAGAAACACTCCGGCGAGAATTCCGGCGGCCTCCGGCAAGATTTTCTGGTGGACTGTTTTCGGTGAGTCTCCGGTGGGGTGGGGGTGGGGGTGGAAGTGGAAGTGGGGCTGTTAGAGAGAGAAAGAGGGTGAGATTATGTGTTTATTTTTAGAGAGAGAATAAGTGGGTTTAAAATGAGTACATGTGAGGGTATATTTGTCTAAATATATGTAGTCTATAATGAAAAAGGACTTGGTGCATTAAAAAAAAGTCAATGGGATTTTGTGCATCTTTGACCCAATGAGACTAGCTTTGAATTATCCCAATAATATATTATCCTCTAAACAATGGATCATTTTGCCTCTCTTAAAACGGATACCAAGTAAAAAACTGGAGTGCTGAGTTTGGACTGAAACCATGTCTTTGAACCATGAGCATTCATCTCTCTCACAATCAGTCAGATTCAAAGCAAGTACATTCTAAAATCATGAAGCCACAGACAATTGACTAGAAACTAAATTACCTTTGACTTGAGAAGCTCAGGAGTACTTTTTAAAACACTCCAATTCCGTGTAATTTTCTCCTCTTCATCACTGGCCTCAACCTCACTATCTTCTCCTTCATCCTGTTGCAAATAAGTGAAAAAGACGATTACTTGTGCAAAAAAAAATGGGCCATAACCCCAAAACACCACACAGACACAGTAAAAAAGCAGATAGAAATCTTGAAGTCGAAGTATAGTCACTAGCCACACGAGGAAATTAAACTCACATCATTTTCGCCGATGTCAACAGCCTGTGCCATCGCTTCGTCAATATCTGGTATCTGTTACAGAAGAGACCAGAGTTAGAAGAACAGAACGATCAACTCAGAGTAAAAATAAGGTGCATATTTAACATTCCATTACCTCAACTTCTTCAGTCTTCTCCTTGGCCAGAATTTTTTCAAGCTCCTCTCTTGATATTATTTTTCCATGCTGCTCAGACATTTACGTTCAGACAGTAAAGGAAAGGATTCAGTGTTTAGATAATGAGACATAACGATGTAACTAACAATTAAACTATTTAGTCATTTATGTAAGGAGAATATTAAGTGCAGAGAGAGAGAGAGAACATATTAGCAGTTTTAAGGACAACACTATATACCGGAATCACTTTTTGAGCAGCAGAATGGCAAACACGATCCACAACAGTGCTGATGATTATTTTTTCCTTTGTATTGCTAACATTGCTTCTTAACAAGATGTATTTCATGCTATCTAATCAAATCAACTAAGTAAAAACTAAAACGAAGAATAAAAGATAAACTTCTCATAAAAATTAAAAATAAAAATAAAAGAGAAAGCGCTAAAGCTGAAACCATTCTTGGCCAGCAATTGGTGTTTGTTTTTCCTTTTTCGCACCCTCTATGTATGTTAGATTAGAGACTTTACCCTATTAAATTTCAGTTCCTACCATCTATATTTAAAAATAAAAAATAAAATAAAATAAAAAATAAAAAAAGATCAGAACTTACCCATTGCCAACTCTATTTATCCTGGATTCTGAATACACAGTAAGTCTGTCAACATGGAAGGGCAATGGGGAAATATTTTATGACAGAGAAAAGATTTGAGAAACCGTTGATATAAAATCCTTTGTTTGGGTTAATAATAGATGGGAACAATGAAATATCTTGACAAATGGCCCCAGATGGAGAGACAAAATTCTCTGATGTCAATTTAGTTTAAAATTATGGAACTAAGAATACAAGGGATGCCAAGCTGTATAATAAGATTGAGAGATATTTTATGTTTAATATGATTTTAGGGCTCGAACCAGATTCCTTTTATGATTTTTAGCAATTACCTAAAAGAATTAGAAAAATGGTAGAGAATTTAACTGAGCTTATGAACTTTTCTTCCAGTTATATTCTTCTTTCATTGATCAGATACCTAGCAATTAGATAATTTAAATTTAGTATATGACTTGTTTGCGTTTGATTTAGTACGGATATAAACATAGGGCTTATAACACGTATTACGTACTTATGGGCTAAAGATATTAAATAGAACCTTATATTTGAGAATATTTAACAAAATTACACTCTTACATTTTCTGACAGGGCCTGAATGACAAATGTCTAGGATTATGAATTAATGAAATTATTAATATTTAAAAAATTGTTTATGAATGTTCTTACGGTAGAGTGGACGATCTTAACTATCTCGTATCACATAGGCGAGCACCGTATTTTTCTAATATTTTCTCCGGGATCTAGCATGTTAGTTATTCCTTCGACCTTTCAAACGACAAAGAAACTGTATTACTTCCAGCCACGGAACTGAAGTTTCCCTACTTCTTCTGTTATCTCTTTTCTCGTATAATAAAAGTCGTTTGAATGATAAAACTTAAAAACTCATTGGCCAGCATGCTACATAAAATATAGAACATGAATAAATGAATTAAGAATTAGGCATAACAGTGGCAAGAATCAACCTCTTTCAAATAAGAAAGCATATTGGGTGTTGGCTCGTGAAAATCCGGACCTCTGTAATCAATAACCTCATCTGGATCTTGAATATAGTTAATTGTTGGGTAAACTGGATCACCACCCCAAACTGCAAAAGGCAACAATGTATTATTGAAGTACCAGACCACAGTAAAACCAGTCAAACAGGTAAAGCAAACAAGGATAAGATGCAAATTTAACATTTGTCTAACTCTGTAATAAGATAGTTAATAATTGAAAATGGAAGTATCAGTAGCACAACACGACAGATTAAATTTGGGTATTATTAATAGTCTATGCTGATGAAAGATAAGGAAAGCATGAACTTGAATTTGTGACTTGAATATCACATACAAATGGTATTTTATTACCAAAGCTTTAAGATGGAGGATGCTTCCTTGTTGAAAGATGATACAAAAGAAAGAGAAATAAACACGTGCACGCACACACATGGTTCAAAGTAAAGGCCAATATGGGCAGTTTGACTTGGTTTTGGTACCGTAGGTCTATATCAACTTGACTCAGCTTAACTCAATGAGTCTGATACCGGAAGGCCTAGCCAATAAATTGTTTCAATATTTCTGTTCCTTCATCAAAACTGGCGTGTCAAGTTTTTAGGCCAAAACCGTATCTTTGAACTATGCACCCGCAGGGAATTAGATAGGGTGGGGGGATGTTAATGGTTCAAAGGAATTAATTAGGTGAATAATGGATTATGACTGACCAGAAGTCATCATTATACCACAACAAAATATATAAATTATAATGCTCCAAAATTGGATTTGAACAATGTACAGATACAAAGACAAACAAAGGAAATGTAGATATTGGACAAACTTATTGACTTTGAAGTAACATACTTTCTTTTATTTGATCCTCCCGCATTCGCATAGCCAATGGATCCCTAGGAATACGAAGATCAGTCCCCATCATTATGCGATATTCTCGATCAGTTTGATGCGTAAACATTTCAATGAGCTGGGTGTTCTCATCTTCACCAGTTTCTTCAAAATGTTTCTGAACAGCTTCACGTGAAGTGTCTCTCTTCCATGCTTTAACCCATTCCGAGTAGTAAGCTATTGGACCTATGCTTTGCAGCCTTTCTCGTTCAATCTGAACCCTACAAACCCACGAAAAATCAACTACTTTTATTTCTAGACCAAAATACTACAGCAGGTTTCTTTTTTTTAGCTGATTGGGTTGGAGAGCAAGTATGAATGTTTAAAAATTGAAAGAGAGAAAAGTAGGCACAAGCGCAATCATATGTATACTCCCCCATCCCAAATTAATAGTCGTTGTTTGAAAGTCAAATATTTTAAGAAAAAAAATTACTTTTTGGAATTTATCCAACTAAAAATGATGAATACCTTTGAATGCAAGACATGCACTTGGATAATTCAAGAGTGTCCAGATGTGGGCAACTTTGTAATCTCACCTAGCTATATATATTATTTTTAGAAACAGACCTATTAATTTGGGATGAACTGAAAAGGAAAGCATGACTATTAAATTGGGACGGAGGGAGTATAATATATCGGACACCTCCAAAACAAAAGGCCTCGTGTCAAACTTTTGTGCATAACATTAGCTCTTAATTTAAGTCTTCGTTTTATACCAACACTTATGTGTCATTACATGATCCCACAAAAATTCAACGAGCTCCCCAACTTCCAGACGTCTTTTTGTAATCTTTATAGTTGGTTTATATTCCTTACTGTAATATTCTTTTTCCACCATTTTTCTCCATACCATAAATCCCAACTTTAGACTTGCTCTCCCCATTACTATTTTTTATTGTTTTCAAAGTTTTGGGAGAATCTAGGTGCATGATATGAGTGAGAACTATACCCTGTTTTCACTCAAACTGATTTATTGAGGTTTGCAAATCTCAACTCTTTCTTTCTTATGTTCATTTTCCTTTTTCGTTCTTTTCTCTGATTTCCATTGGCACATGTGAGTCTAAATTATTGTGCTAGGTTAAGCTACATATGTTATACATACGCCAAGTGGTAAGTTTCAAGATTTTGTGGACATGGGTGGTACTAGTGGTCCACGAGTTCTACTCTGGTCATAATTGGGTTATATTTTAAGTTCTGAGTGGTCAATATTTCCTATTTTGGAGTGTTTAGTCCCAGTTAATGGTAGTTATAGTACAATTTATACTTAACGTACCGTTTTGGTCCGAAAAAATATGTTTTGGTTTAGACATTTAAAAAACCAATTTACCAAAACTTCTATACCATAAAACAAAATGTCGAAATTACCGACCCAAAATATCGATTTAACATGCAAGAAATACCAAAATTATAGAATATTTGTTAACTTTATCATTAATTGGACTAAAGTATCACAAAAGTTAATACTAAAAGTGACGTAAACTACACATCAATGGCTAAAAAGAAATACCAAACCCTAATTTTAGAGAGAGAATCAAAAGTTGACTTATATTTCAAGAATAGGAAAAGAGAGTTCATATGAGATTACATGGGGTATTTATATGGGAAGGATTACTTGCTAACCAAGTAATTAGCTAAAATAACTAAAAGGACCAACTAAAAACAAAAGAATGCCTAATTAGTCCCAAACATGCTTGAAGACTAAGTAAGGAAAGAAAAGGCATAAAAAAAACTAAAAATATAAAATATAAAATATAAAATATAAATGAAAAGAATAAAAGAAAAATAACAACTGATTCCCATCAAAAAGTTATCTCAATATTTAGTTTTCTCTCCCATATAAACGCCTCAATTAATTTTGTCTGGTTACTTATCTCTTTCATTTAGATAAGTGGATGGTATTTTTTGTTCTATTAAATTATATGTAGTAGATTTTTTCAAATTAAGAGTGCATGTTTATTCATTTGTTTTGTCTCCGTTATAAACTTTTTTTCAGTTCTTACGTGAGGAATCCGGGTCTCCTAAGTTATTTGATATTTTATGTGTATTGCACATAAAAAAAATGTAGGTTAGTTGATGGTTTATGTGTAAGTTTAGTTATTGCATTTGAATACTGAAATACTAAAAAGCTGAACAATACAAAAAAATGAAAAATGATAATGTATATATATAAATATATACATATAACGTAAGAAAACCAAAGCTGAAAATACCAAAAGTGAAGGTTACCCAAAATTCAGGGAAAAAAAAGTACCAAGCGGTTTGGTATTCGTAATTGTCATCAAAAAACTGAAACTACAAACAAATTGATATGCAATTGGTATAGGTCGAATACCGACCGATAACCACCCTAATCCCAATACTAATAAAATTCGAAAGAAAATGCCTGTCAAAAAATAGAATTAGCTCCTATGTAATGTTGGATAATATGTATGCAAATCCAGAAATGGAACTCTTTATATATCACAGTAATGAAAACTTCAATACAATAATGTAACTTCTTAATAGATTCTAGAAAACTTCAAGGCGTGATGTCACTTTCCTAAATACAGTATTTGCCCCACACGAATAACTTCGGTATACAAACGGGAATCCGCAAATCCGTACTCAAGATACAATGAAGCAACTTGCACTATCTGCTGCAACTTGTATATTTGAAGACAGCCTTTGGATGCAACAGCGAAGAGCAGTCAATCAAGTTCTTATTCTGTTTATGTGCACAAAACAGAATAAGATAATTTATATCTCCTGAAAATTGTAAGAGAGTAATTGCAAGGGTTGGAAAAATCGGAACTGGGTTAATCTTAATTATGTGCAATTTCGACATAGGGTGTCTTTATTTATAGAAAATGAAAGGTTGTATCTCAGGGGTCATGACTCTTGAGTTTTAATAGTCTTTACTTAATTCCGAAATGGTACGACTATTAATTACCAACAGTCTTAAACAATTTCCGAACAGGTACAGTAATATCTAAACGGTTTTACACGGACCCACCAAAAAGTGACCGCGCCCAAGCTGGACAAATCCCGGCAACCCGTTACCACTGCGGACACGCGGCATGCGAAGTGCAAAGTGCGCCACTAGCGTCTCCACAGCCCACTGTCCCGCACGCGCGCGCGCATGAGCGTGCGTGTGCGTACGGTGCTTCGCACCGTATTGGAGATCTCTTGAATAGCCTTTTAAATGCTAGATGAAGTAACTCTTCATCTTCCATTTCTACTTATTAAGTGCACACTCTCTTAATATTTTTCCAATGTGGGACTCAAAAGTTGCTCATTCCTTTTATAGCTTAGTGGGTATCACTTAGCTTTACTTATTTTTCAATGTGGAACGCTCTCCTTTTCATATTGGGTTAGCTTCCCATTTTTCTCCACACACTTCCAATGTGGGACAAGCTTTTAAGCTTTTACTCCCAAAGCTCTTACTCACTTATTTTAAAAATTCTCCAACATGTAAGATAAATTGGGAGAATATCACCCTAGATGCTTTAGTGACGCGAAACATATCACAATAAATGCCTCGTAAGGAAGGGTGATTTGGTTAATATTTATGGGAATGTTAAGGGTAGAGGTAGACTTAAAATGCCTTAGTAGGAAATTGTTAAGGTCGTGTGATCTAACTGAGGACATTACACTGCGAAAATAAGATTTATATAATCCCAAATAACTGAGAAAAAAAGTTTGTTGAGTTGAGTCCCAATAGCACTAAAGTTGAGTAGACAACAAATATGTGTAATCTCTTCAATTAAGTGAAGTTGAATTAGGAGATTTTGTGGTTTTTTATGTGCTTTTGCCCAACCCTTTTCAGGTTCAGTGAGATCCATCTTTTTAGTAAATTTATGCACCTTGTATTGAACACACTGCTTACTTGTGGATGCATCTAATGTATATGCAGGGCAGAAGAAAATAATTGTACTTTTTTATTTTGAGTGATTTATTTTTAGCAGAATAAATTAATATTCTTTTGAAATATATTAGATTAGGATAGTTAGGATGTCATGGCATAGGGTCTTTAGGCCCATGACATTACCACTTATGTCATACTTTGCTTGCTCACCAAGTATTGGGGGCTTAAGAATACCCATGTATCCTCATATTTGTATCAATCAATAATTATGAATGGATTGAGAATGAGTGAGAGTTAATTTGATTATTTCCTCTTTTGGTGTGTAAACATTCCGTTGCATTTACATCGAATTGGAACCAAAGCAACCTTTGCTCATGATGTGGTCGGTGCACAGGTTGTAAAGCCATAGGTAAGTTTCAAAGGAACCACCACCGGACCACGCCTCCAAAAGATACCCCCGCTACCCGTGGTCATGCGACACCACCATTGCAGCCTATTTTGGTGGCGTCCTCTACCAGCAGCCCTTGTCGGAACACCACTGGCCCCTAACGACCCCCCTCTATGTGATTGTTGCAGCCCACCTGATCTTCACCAAATCCTAACTTTACTATTCGAACGTTTGCTCCGCTCCCAAAACCACCAAATCAGTAACACCCCTGCACTAGCCAGCGTTTAGCGCCACTCGCCGACGACTAGCAAGCCCCTTCAACAGTCGACCATGCTCGAAAACAACCCTCTCCTCACAAAGACAAAGCTCCTTCAAAAACTGTGGATCGGGCCCTCCTTGCCTATATCTATCAGGTTCGTTCCCTTTCGTTCCCTTACAGGCATCGTCGGCTCACGTCGAGCCTAGCCGGCATCGGTCGACGGTGGCTTGCCCTCCTACGACACTGGATGTGGCTTCTATATGTTCAACTTTGTTTGCTCTCCCAATTGCGGAAAACCCCAAATTCAGCCCTAACAGAGCCCAATTTGCCATCCCCTACGTCGTCCCATCATCGTCGAACCCCGGCGAACACCTCCGATGCTAGACGACCCTTCCACCACCGGCAACTCTGCAAGTAGTCCTCTACAAGCAATTAAGGTACTAGGGTTTACTAATAGAGTAATTGCTTAGTTGTCAAATAGTCATTAGTTGATTTTTCAATGGACCACATGTAAACCCTACACATTAACCAACAAGTTTCCGACAACTAATCACGGTATGGTTGAGAGTATGATTTAAGGGTACATGCAGAATTACTCATACAAATATGGATTTTTCTAAGAGTAAGGTGGAGTCCAAATATAATTATCCCTCTTTTGCATACTACTATATCCCCTCCCCTCTTTTTTAGAAAATTGCATCCTATCCCCTGAATTTTCAAAAATTCCCAAACCAGCCCCTAAAACCTCTAGCCTACCCGCTTTGCAAAGGGGAGACTTTGACCGACTGATTGAAGAGTTTCATCGCTACACCACCGGATATGTGGAGAAAGACTATCAATTTCTCAAACGTCGAATCCTATGCAACCATCTATCAAGTCGGTCACGAAGCCATTAAGAGTATTTAAGGTGTAACCGACGTTTGGAAGGGAAGACATTTGGAAGGGAGATTGTTCATATTGGCACTGAGCGGTTTACGGATTCAGTTCGGGGTTGATTTTGATCGCCTAATACGAGGAATGTCACGTCTAGTTGATGGAATGTGTCAGGATGGTTGTTGCATTGGAATCCGAGCGGGAGACTTGAATCTGAAGCACGAGAAAACCCTCGTTGGTTTCGTGGTCATTTATCCTTCGGTGAGCCATTCCTTGTTGCCCCATTACTATTGCTTTTAACGACCAACTCCCCACCACTCCGACTATTGTTCATCTCCCCACCACACTGTGTGCAATTTCTTCGACATCTTCGTCAAAGAAAGTTGAACTACTCGCACTCGGGAGAACAGAATTGAGCATCAAGGAGACAGAAGGAAAGCAAAGCCAACGTGCAGGTGTTGTTTGGGACTTTCCCGGGGATGGGGGTCCTTCATTAAGGATTCACCTCTGAAACTTGATTAAGCAAAACATCTCATGTCCTAATACAAAGAAGGCCCCTAAAAAGCCTGCTTTTTGCTTTGTCCCAAAAGGTCACGGGATGCATGGTGAGACGACCTTTATAAGATTGATTGGTCTATGCGCCTCTCTTATTACTTTTTTGTATCACCCTATTCTTCGAATACAATTTGATCCTTCTACAGCCAAATCTCAATTTGTAGAAAGCCTTCGATGGCTTCCTTAAGAAAACATGTTGAGGTGTTCAACGTGGGGACATTTATCCCATTTTTGGCAAGGAGACCGGGTTTTGTATCCAAGATTTCTTCAATGTCATTTCAGAGATTGTTAGGACGACAAGCACTCATTTTCGCGAGGTGGAGTCCTATTTTGTTGCCAACTTCTTCCCACTTATTGGGATTGGGGAAGCTTTTGTCATGGTTATCTTCTTATGGCTATTCTAGAGTGGTTATTCCATAATTGATTTGTTGCTTTAGGTTGATAGTTTTTAGTATGTGGACCGTTATGGACAGGGTTTAAGGCGCATTCAAAGGTCAAGTTGCAGCGCGAGGATGCTCATCATAGGAAACTCAAACCGCATTTGGTATTTTTGGCCCTTCCCGAGGCACTGGTGTTTTGATTTTCAGCGTGGCAAGCTCCAGAACATAATTTATATGTATCTCAGCCATGGTTGGGATGTTCGATCACGCTCCCTCACCTTTTTGCTAGCATATAAGCTAGTCGATTTTGAGGACGGCTTTTGTTAATAGTGGGGAGTCCAGTGACGGCAGTACAACTCCAATACTTTTCTCTTTTCCGGCCTTTGCGCTCGAGACGACCTTTTTCAAGTGGGGAGAATATTGTATATGCGAATCCAGGAAAAATAATTGTACCTTTTATTCTATTTTTAGTGCTTTATTCGAAGATGAATATATGATTCGGTAATAGAATTAATAGCTTGCTCGAACAAGGATACAGGGAGAGGCCAATAGCCTACATGGTTGCTAGCGGACTCGCTTAACCTATTAAAATGCTTGTATAGACTTTTGGCACATGGTTGGCTCTAGGCTAGCTAAAGGTCAACTTCGGTTCTAGGCAAACATCTGCCTAGCATTTCTTTACCCAGTTCTCATTCAAAGTATTGTCTTCTACAGGAAAGCGAACTGTATTGGCGTAGCCCTTGAGTTTCACTGGCATAGGTGTACTATTGGGAAAGCCTTACGAGGGCTAATTTTCATTCTTAACCAAAGCGCGTTCTAGATTAGGTTGGTTAGAGCTAGTTATGTTCACAACTTAGACATCACCCCTTATGTCATACTTAGCTTGCCCACCAAGTATTAAGGGCCTATGAATACCAATGCATCCATGGTTCAAAGTCAAGGCCGATACCGCGACGATACGGCCGAGTTGATTAGGTATCGGTGCCCACCGATCCGATTCCGAGTTACGAGTTGAGTTTTCAATTATTGATGTGAATCGACCCTATATCGGTAATTTCTCAGTATCGGTGATATAGCGGTATAATCCGCCCAGATCGACGATATCGCAGTAGAATCGGCCCATATCGGCGATATCGCGATTGAATCGGCCCATATCGGCGATATCGCGGTGGAATCGGCCCATATCGACGATATCACAATAGTATCGATCCATATCGGTGATATATCGGCCGAGATGGTATAAGTTACTAAGAATCAATCTCTCTCTCTCTCCAGTGTTGTGTTGGTAAGCGTGATTTTTTGGGGGGGTACGAAATGCTAATTATTTTTTTTAATTTAGTGTGCTGTGTGTGTGGGTTATTTGATCATCGTGTGGGTTTAATTTAGTGCGTTGTATATGTGCCGTTTTTTTTTTAAAGAATGCAAATGATCCAAATGTTATTTGTTATTATTTTTTATAATAATGTTCCCAATGTTATATATTAATATGTTATCATTTATAAAAAAAACGTAAATGTTATTCTTTTACAAACAAATATACAACTGTAATAATGTAAAAATAATATTTTTGTCCTCTAAGCATTTGTAAAAATAATATTTGCATCCTTTATGTAAAAATAACACTTGCAACACAAGTAAAAAAAAATATTTGCATCCTCTTTGTAAAAAAATAACATTTCCATCAATTTAAAAATAAAACATTTGCAACCCAACAACCCAAAAAAAAACACTTTTACATTCCTTTTATAAAAAAATAACATTTGCATCATTTTTGGTAAGAAAATAACATTTGCATCCTTTCTGTAAGAAATGATTGTAAAAGAAATGTAGTGTTTTGTCAAAATCACTATTTGTATCATCTTTGTAAAAAAATAACAATACTAAAAAAGAAACATTTCTATCCTTTTTAGTAAAATATAACATACTTAAAAAACACATTTGTATCCTCTTACTAAAAATAATACTAAGAATATAATAGTTGTAACTTGTATCCTCTTTGTAAAAAAAAAATTATCCTCTTACTAAAAAGGTAACATTTGTTTTTCTTTGTAAAAACATAATATTGTATCCTCCGTGAAAAAAACATTGATTTATTATGGAACATTGAATCTGGAAAGTTCGCAGCACGTCAATATAATCAATTGTACAATGTTATGCATATTAAAGGATAGTTTTAAACTTATCTGATTGGTCCACATTGTTAATCATATTTTTTTTTTAATTTTCTAGATTTTTTTTGGATTTTTTTGCGCTCTCTAAATAGTGTATCTTTGCGTATCGCCCGATACCGCGACTTTGAACCATGAATGTATCTTAGCTTGCCCACCAATGAATCTATCTACCAATTATTGTGAATAGATGAGAATGAGTAGTTAATTTGATTATTTCCTCTTTGAGTGTGTGTGTAAACATTCCGCTGTGTTAATATCAGCATCTTTTGAACCTTAAACCCATGATAGTTGTCAATTGACCATGTGGAATTGTAAGAGAGTTTTATAATTGCTCCTGTTTTTATTTTATTTGGTTTGGCGCATCCCATTACACAAGCACGGCACCTACACAACTTCTCAAGACTCGAAGACAATATTGAAGACTTTTGAAGAATGGAAGAATTGTTCGTCTCAATATGCATGGAAGAAGTTGTGATCGTGATTGGTATAATGGTTTTTCATCATTTCTAGGGTTTATAACTTTGTTGATAGGTTATTTAATTTAAAAGTCGTTTGAATTTTTTTTAGAAAAAATTGCCAAAAATTCGACGCCTCGTTCGAACGAGAACTGGCGTCGTTCGAACGAATTTGTTCCTTCATTCAATGAGATGGTTTAAACTTCAAACGACCCATTTTTCATCGCTTTATGGAAAGTCGTTCGAACTCATTCTAACGAGATCTTATATGTCGTTCGAACGAGGTCCCGATTCGTTCGAACAACCGGGCAGAATATATTTTTTAAATGATATCTATCCCAAATCTATTGTGTCTATCCTTTTTATCCAACCTTCTTATATAAAGGCTAAACGGGATTAGATCTCTTAAGAACTCTTTTCATAAACAAAAACACCTTTTTTGAGTTCTCCTTTTGTGATCAAACACCTCCAAAATCATTTCAAACCCCTTGGAATAATTTACATCACTTTACCAATTCACGGAGAAGGTTGTTGTCATACAAACCTTTGTAGAGATATTTCTCTATTGTTGAATTGTGAAACCGAGTTTCAATGCTGAAGAAGAAGAAGACGAGGTTGATCGGTGGATACCGAGGGTAGACTGCTACCTGTGGACGGCTCTGGATTTTAGTCATATTCTATTGACGTTTTGTAGGCTCTGCGCATCTCACTTCGAGTGTCTAAGTCTTTGTAAGTCGATTGTTGTTCAAAACACTCAATAGTGTTGAAATAAAAGGTTTTGCCTTTTTTAGGGATTTTTCCTCATATCGTGTGTTATTTGCATGCTTGGCTTGAAAATTGAAAATTGAATCATCTTATATGCACACCATAATTAATTGAAAATAAAATTTGTTAAAAATTGAATTGTGTGTGGCAATTAACTATACAAATCTGTCCATTGAGTCCCTACACTTGCACTCTCAGGAATGTTATGTTTGCTGCTCCTAAACAATCATTTAAGAATTTCGTTTAACTCTACCAATTAATTTAGGTCTCTCTTTACTACTCCATCAATGTAAAATACCCAAACATGTCAGATGGAACTCTACTAGGCCATGTAAGAACTTTTACACCCTAAGTAATCATGCTCTCACTTGATATGCTTTGGATTCTAAGCAATCTGCCTGATTTCACAAATTGCAAATCTTGGGCAAATGATTAATTGCACACCTACACAGGTGATCAATGGTTTCAATACAGTCATTACAAGTACCAATGCTAGTTCTTCCTTTGACTGCAGAAGGAAGATCACCACCAAGGCTGTTTGATCTTTCAAGATTTTTTGTTTTTCTTAGAATGCAGGGCATTCAGGCTTCTAAGAGCATGTGACTAATCCCCAATGGTAATACCCATGAGTGTACATTAAGATCCTCCAATCTGCACGGAGCAGAACACACTATATAACTTGTTTGCAGCTGCAGGATGGAGCATCATTTATATACAATACCAACATGATGATTAGAGTAGACCGTCTCCACGCCAAGTTTAGAACAAGAATAAGGATATACCGATACAACAAAATGTGCCACATCATGGTTTAACACCCATTCAACGATAAATGATATATACCTCTCCTCTTTATAAATATGTCGCCTAGCTCGGAAAAGAGAAGTCTCGGTCAATGTTGGATGTTCACCATAAAGCTTTATCTGCCCAGTCTCTGCCATGGCTTTAAGAAACACCTGATGGAAACACAATAGAAATTCCAGAGGTAAACTGAGTCTAGGTTTAGAGTTTACTTGGTATAACAAATGTATAGTAGTGTGCTTCTGGGTTACATGTATATACAGACCAAGTAATTCACATTATTGTATTGTTAGTAGACTGCACATATGCCACATGAAAATTGTACAGACAATGAATCATCAAAAAATGAATTTTGACAAGGGGATTAAGTTAACTAGGGAGAGAACACGACTGGATATATATTAACTCCCAATTCCACAAAATGGCCCACTAATTGTTGAGTCAGAATCCTATACATGGCGCCACATATATATAGGGGCAGGATATTATGTTAATGGGGATTATTTTGGTGCCAAGAGACCATTGACATAACTGACTTTCACTAAGAAGGTCCAAGGCCCAGTGTAAAGCTCCCATCAAGGGAAACTATCAATTCACTGTTGCATGGGAACATATGGTAATGATGATCCAAGACTTACTTTCAAATAGGAATACGGAATTGGCCAACAGAAGCAATACCCAACACATAGCCTACATTAGCAAGTCAAGTCAATTTATATATCCTAATCATGATCCATTGCAAAACAATGGAATAGGATGGTCAGAAAGAGGTTTAGCTTTAGCTGTAGAGTAAATATTTTGGTGGCCAGTTCTATTTTGGCATTTCCATAGTTTCCAAAATTCAATTATCGATAATCAACTTCGATTAAATTATAATCACATACTCTTTGGGGTTAGCAGGATCCAGTCCCTAGAAACACGGGAAACAATAGGGTGCAGTCGAAGATGATTTTGTCTTTAGGATGCGGTCGGTCCCTCACTTGGCCGCATATGACTATGTAAGGCAATCATGTTGCAAAATATAATTATTAAATACTATTGAGCAAATGAATAGTAGTGTGCTTGTGGATTACATGTAGATGTTGACTGATGAAATCCACTGAATTCTTAGTAGACTAAACAATAACCCACATAAAAAAAATAATAAAAGAAAGAAAGAAAGAAAAGTACAGATAAAGTATCATCCAAAATTGAATTTTTACAAGGGGATCAAGTAGGGTAGAGAACAACATGATTGGAAATTTTTGTGACGTGTGCAGGGGAGCAACTGTAACATCTTAAATTGAACTCTCTATTATTATTTCTTTAGTAGTATTAATAGTTAGGAGTGGGTATTTTTCCCCTTTTATAAAATAAGGATGTCGAAGGGCACCTTGAGAGGTTCGTGACCTATGTCACAATCATTGGGATGTCATTCATAACATTCTATAAGTAGTTAAAATATATGAGGAATACTGTGATGTGTAGTTGGGAGAGAAAGCGATTAAATCTACACTACACAACAAACAACATGTTTAGAGGCCAAGGGCCCAATTTCCCACTGTAATTTATCTCAAAATTAAAGTACTGCTTACAAAAGGAGGTCACACTAGAACATTACAAGGGAATATTACCCTCAACTACCTATACTATTTTAAAAAATGGAAAATTACTAAATTAGACATGAAATTAAAATATGAAAAAAATACAATTAATTTCCCGGCCACCCGTATACATCATTCTCCCCCATCTGAAAAAGATCGTCCCGAGCGTTAGATATTGGCGGCAAAAAAGGAAAGCAACACTCAATGGACTCCCCCACTTGAGAGGAAGTCTTCATTGGAATCGCCCGTCATACCTGCTAGCAAAAAGGAGAGAACGGGTGATCAAAAATCTCAACCGTGGTCGACATGTAGAAACTTGGCCCCAAAGCTTGCCACAATAATAACCAACACTCCAACGCCTCGAGGAGGGCCAAGGATGCAATTTAAGTCCAGCACCTTTAAGGCTAGGCACTTCAACTTGACCTCTGAACGAGTCTCAAATACCTCCCAAGTGAGTCCATATACACCAATCAAACTCAGCCACCTAAAGCAACGGCTCATCTTCGGGAGAAATAACCGGCAAACTATCCCCATCAAAGTCGTCATCATTTCCAAAGAGTGGGAAGTAATCAACCTGATCATACGACCCTATTTCTCGAAAATGCGTTCGAGTCACCCAACCATCTTCAACAAAAATATTGAAGAATTACCTAATAAATTCAACCTCTTCTTCCCTGAAGATGGGAAAGAAATCCCCAAGCTCGAAAACCTACAAATCGAGGAACCCGGTGCACGTACTCCATCCATCCTCCTAAAAAATGGGAATGAAATCGCAAAGAAAAAATTTGAGATCCATACCATCCCCGGATGGGTCCTCGGCATCCTCGGAGAAGTTATCCCCATGGGTAATTGGGTGGCGAGCATCATCGTCATACACGGAAACGACATCGGTAGACGGCGATGTCAAACCGCCGAACAAGTAGTCAAAATATCGGGCCAAACGCCTTACTCGCTCGCGTACCCTCCGTGCGGCATTGATTTAGGAAGTGTTGGCGCTCCTCGTACTTCCTAATGGAGATTGCGTGGAATTGGAAATACCAAAGCTCCCTATATAAATAGGCACCACCCTGGTCCAATGTGTCGCTGAAATCTTGAAGTTCTTCAATGACATTACGACTTAACCGTTCAAATTCGGCACAATCCCCCATATCAATCGCATAATGTGGGGTCCAAATATAATTTTCAAATTAGTCTATCGCAAAATTGGGAATTTCAAAAAAATATGGGGACTAAAATTTCATTTTTTTAGAAAATGAGAGGGGCTAAAAATAATTTTCCAAACTAACAAGGGATGAATCTAAAAGAAATTGAAGACAAATGGGAGGGGCAGTGTAGTTAGCAAAAGGGGAGGAGTTAAAGTGGAGAATTACCTTCAAATTTTGGTGGGGGAGTAATGTCACTGGAGCACCAAAATTAAATCGCTAGTTAGAGTTTCTTATACCACATTTGCATCCCCATGTGGCTTGACTCGACTCTATTCGAGCTTCGGCAAGGAGCTGGATGGCTGACGACCATCGCATTCGACCGGCGATGGTAGTAAGCTTCTCGGAGTTGCAGATCGGTGGCTGCGGAGGAGATCACTACTGTTTTATTTTTAGAGCCTTCTTGTTGCTGCGATTTATTACTGGAAGTTCGTCGGTGCTTGGTCGGCTTTGTGTTTGGCCACCATCCGACTCTAGATAGTTTCGTCATGACGATGAGTTCATCCCCTTCGACCTTAGATTCCTTCCTCCCATGATAATCGCAAGGCATCTTAACTCTCCCCTTGGCAAAGACGATCATTAGGTGTGAGGGGTCGACGACCTTTGGCCACCATCAAGGGGGTCTCTAGAGTCTCGAATGTGAGGGACGACTCTGGTATGGTGATGGTGGAGCCCAAAGCTTAGGTTTTGGGAGGGCTTTGGATTCAAATTTGAAACTGGGGGTTTCAAATCTAGGTTATGATAGTATTGTGGTGAAGGATAAAGTGGTGCCGGTTGATCGCGGGCGACAAGGGTGTACTTTGGAGGAGTGGATCGACTGTTCCTCCGACCCTGCCCGTAGCTCTACTACAACTATGGCAACATGTTAGGGGCAAAAGGCCCAATTTCCCTCCCTAATTCATCTCAAAAGTAAACTAGTGCTTACAAAAGGAGGCCAATGGCCTTATTCGGAGGCTAAGTTATCTTGCTATCCAAGATAACCCAAAAAAGCAAAATGACTGAAGAGCGCACACTAGAACATTCCAATGGAATATTATCCTCAATTACTTATACTAACTAAAAAAGAAAAAATTACTAAACTAGACATGAAAATAAAATAAGAAAAAAATACAATTAATTCCCCAAGCCACTTGTATACATTATATTCCCTTACCTCCCCTATATATTGTAGAGCCTTTGGGGGGAAAAGGCATTGAATATATGTTAATATGGTTTGTGTGCTTATCTGTTGGTGCTATTGGCATCGTCATTGACTCATGTACTTCAATTGGTACTAGATTCAAGTGGTGGGTGTGTAAAAAAACAAAATAATAACACTATTTCAATGGCGTCGAGGAGAAGCCAACAGCCCAAGTTGAACGTCAAACCGTGAAGTTAGAGGCATCCATGAAGTTCGTCCTTAAATAGCTCGGTGCTCTCATGACTCACTACAGCTCCCTTCAGTCGTCTTATTCTGTTGCACCCTCAACACTACAATCTTTCCCATTGTTCCACCACCTCATTACAGCCGCATATCCATTACCTATTAAGCATGAACTCAACACATGATACAGATATGATACGACTCTGTATACGTATTTTTTTAAATGTAGGATTTTATATGCTAGGATACTTATAATGCATATTTTTTTAACCATATATATTAATGAAACAAAAAAAATTATTCCATAAAAAAACATAACTAAAACATACTTAACATCCAATTAAATAATATCAAATACAACAATAATACAAATTTAAGCAAGAAAAAGATAAAATTCAATAAGATCGTAAATAAATAGAATATGGTCGCACAACCCCCTCCTACGGAACCTTTATCTGTGTGTGCTAGGAAGCAAAATATAATGTTGGTTTGAAACTTTTGACTACTTTTTGAGTCCAGATCCTTTTGTTTGTGAATGAATGTGGTCTTTTTCTCTCTTAATGTTTTAGCAATCAATGCTTTAAGCTATTATACATTCGACCCCATTTTAAGTTTTTAAAATAATAACAAACTACCTTCGTGTGTCCAAAAAACGTTCCCCTACCGTATCAGAATCCGTGTTCGCCGTAAAAAAATAAAATAAAAACTAAATTTAAGGTACTCTGAGACACGTGCCCTAGCGTGTCTCATGATTGACGCGTGCCAAAATAGATTTGTTGCCTTCAAAAGAGTGTTCGTGCTTCATAGGCCACCACAACCATGCTTTTGACATGCACTAGCCCAGTGAAGTTGGGGCTTCGCCACTCTAACCCACACCCTGGGCAACCCTCCCCTCTACCTTTGACGGTTCTTTGCCCCTCTACTTGAGTCCGCCACCACAAGAGGGCGAACAAGTGAGTAGAATGGGGCCACCCACTGTTCTCCATCTCTGTTGAAAAGCCCATCATCAAACCAGATCAAAGGCTCAGGCCAAGTCTGTTTCCCACCACGAGTTCATCGGCGATGCTGAGCACAGGACCGAAGTCACAGGGACCCGATACTTTGAATGTGAGCACTAGGAGCCTAGATCTAGTGTGTCGTAGCCACAAAATCATCTTCGACCCAAAGAGTATTGCTTGGACAATCGGAGACGAAGAGTAGGACAATATGGGCAACTTCGTTTAAAGGGGGATCTAGAACCCGCCTGATCTCCATTAACCCTCGTCGCTGAGTGGTCGCCAGTGGGGATAGATTGTGTCACCAGCCACATGGTCACAATCGACAATGCCCTTGTAGAGTCCTAGTTCGACTAGGCATCATGTGAGCCCTAGAGGCAATGTTCCCCTATGTCGCAGCTCATTGAAAGTCTCATTCTAGACCTATGGGGCATGGAGGAAAGAAATTAGTCTCATCAACCACCCAAGTACTTATAGTTCAATTAGAGAATGGGTTGCGCACCCAATGAAAGTTAAGTAAAAAATATGGGTCTGTTTGACAAATGGAGAATGCACTTTTGGGTTATAAATTGTTCAAATTTTACGAGCCCAATGTTTTGCCAAGTTTAGTTTGGATCAACAAATTTTTCTTCTCACCCAACATTTGAAGTGCCCCCAACAAAATTCAAGTCCTTGTGTGGCGCCGGCATCAGTAAATCCTTTTGATGCGTAGACAAACTGATGTGAATCAAGAATTAGGGGTTATTTTTAGTATTATTAGGGTTTTATTGTATTTTTTTTATTTTATTAGTCTTTCTTCTATTTTCAGTATTCATTGTATTTTCCATTTTTGTTAATATTTAGAAGAAGGAACGTTATTGGGTCTTAGGGACATAATTGTAATTAGATTCTTAGCTTAGAGGCCAAGTAACCTCCTTCCTATAAATACTCCTATGTAACCTCATTTGAGGTATTCTTCCATTATGAGATATTGTGATTTGAGAGAGAATAGAGAGAGAATTATCTTTTCTTGCTCCCATTTGACGTCATTTACGTCAATTGGTATTAGAGCCTAGTTCGCTCCACCGGCTGTTTTTGTTGTTGTTATAAAAAAAAACTCGTAAACAACGTCAAGGTGGGTCCAAGAAAGGATGAACACCTCCGCGACAAATCCTTTCCATCAAATCATGGAAGCCCTCAACCAATTGAAGGTCCAAATGGATGAGATCAATGCACAAAATTCACCACCCAAATTACCATCACACCACGACCCCCACCTCCTCCAAATTTTGACCTACCACCGCCACCACCCCCAACGACACCTTGAGCCACCCACCACCAATAACCCTAAACCGAGCCCCCAAAACCCCTCTACCTAGGCTTTTGCAACCCATTTAGCACCACCACCCCAACAAAATCCAAACCCTAACCTTATTTCACCCACCACCACATCAAGAACCACCATCCAACCACCCTTTACTTACACCAGCAAGGGCAGAACCCTTGCCCAACCCCACCCGACCCGCCGACTAGCCTTGTTCAAGGGGAAAAACACCCCGGACGAAGCCCCCAGTCCCAATCTCTTGGTCGGACCACCCTGGTGGTGGCCAATGAAGGCCCAAATGCCCCAATCCTGACCCGCCAGCAGTCGTTCAGCCCCTCCAGATAGTCGTAAGGTGCCAGACAACCTGGCCGAATAGTTTCCGGCCTCAAATGGCCTCAATCGACCCCCGATTTTCATTGACAGGCCAGATCTGCCCCAAATCAAATTCGGCGTCCAAGAATCTACAAAAAACGAGGACGACCTGCTCCAATCAGGGCTGCTCTGCTCCTCCGACTTGCGTTCGGCCCTCGTCAACATTTTCGACCCTTTTCCAGCAGACAAACAGGCCAACCGACTTCTGCTGACTCCAATCTTAGCAGGTGAGCACCTTCTGGCTCCGATCGGTGAAATTTCGGTGATCAAAACCCTAGGACAGCCCTATTATCCATTAATCCATGGTCCGATCACTCAAATGGTGGTCAGCAACAATTTTTTTGTTCAAAAATTGGCGTTTCTTTATCCCAATCTATCCAAGACCCTCCTCTCACAAAATCAATTCAATTTCAGCCCATTTTGCCACAATCCTCTCAAGAACAAATGCAAGAACTCGATTTTGGCACCAAAACCTTGGTTTTTGACCCCGGGGTAGATCTTTTTGAAGATTCATACGTGTGGCACGAGGAAGAAGACGAAGGGTGCCTCAAGAATTGAATAATCTTCCTCTCAAATTTTCAACAAATTACTTTTTGGCCCCTTGAGTTTTGCCTCTTCCGCAATTTTGGGAATTTTTGCATTCGACCACAATCTTAAAGTTCGAGAACGAACTTTTTCTAAGGCGGAGAGAATGATGTGAATCAAGAATAGGGGTTATTTTTAGTATTTTTAGGGTTTTATTGTATTTTTGTTATTTTTTTAGTCTTTCTTCTATTTTTAGTATTCATTGTATTTTCTTTTTTTGTTAGTGTTTGGAAGAAGGAAGGTTAATGGTTGTTAGGGACATAATTGTGATTAGATTCTTAGCTTAGACGCCAAGCAACCTCCTTCCTATAAATACTCATATGTAAACTCCTTTGACGTATTCTTCCATTATGAGATATTGAGATTTGAGAAAGTTTAGAGAGAGAATTATCTTTTCTTGCTCCCATTTGACGTCATTTACGTTACAAACTCTTTGTATTTCTTTATTTTTTTGGTGGGAGGGGAGTGATGTGAATAGAGAGTCTGAGGGGAATAATCTAACATCTTAAATTACCCCTATTATAACATAAGGAATGTGTTGTGAGGTCATGCCATATGTCACATTCATTGTAATGTCAACCTAGACACCGCAGGAGCTAGAGCATTTTATAATTAGTTAGAATATGAGGGGAACATTCCCTTATCATTTCCTTATATATTGTAGGCTTGTTGTCCCTTTTGGGGGAAAAAGACCTTTTTTTTTAAAAGTGAAAGTAAAGGGGTAAAAGACATTGAATGTATTTGGAGAGAGTTTAGCTTAAACTGTGAGCTTATCCTTTTTGTGTCATTGATTGTGTACGTCATTTTAATCCAGAGATACACTAGAACACAAAATACAACCATCTTTAACAGAAAGCATCAAACCTTCCAACTTTTAATTTTCTATTCCCCACACCCAATATTCCGAAAAATGGCTCACAACTGTTGTGTTAAGGTCCTCTAAGTGGCGCCACATGCATATATACAGGGAGTATATTGTGTGAATGGGGCTTACTTTTGTGGCAAAAGACATTGGGTCTTGCCCAATACATGTCATGCTATAACTTTCTACCTCTAATACAAAGGAGTTTTTGCCATCATCAGCATGATATAACTGACTTTCACTTATAAGGTCCGAGGAAAAGCTTAAAGCTCCATCAAGGAGAATTATCAATTCACTATAAAAATGATTTGAGACTTGTGATCTAGAAAGAATATGGAATTGGCGAACAGATGGCATGCCCAAGAAATAACCTACCTTCCCAAGTTAAATGTTGTCCATTTATATATCTTAACTACAATCCATTCCCAAACAATTGAACTTTTTTGGTTAGTTGCACAAGAAATCATTCAGTAAACAGTTTGATTATTGGCATTTCCATAGTTCGCAAAATTCAATAATATATAATCAACTTATATTATTCATAATCATGTATTCTTTGGCGCTATTGGGAGCCAGTCCTCGGGATTGGGATTAAACTGCAGTCCAATATGATTTCGGTTTGAGGATGTGGCCCCTCACTTTGTTGCATGACTGTGAGACGGTCATATTCTTATTAAGCGATCAAAATTCTTCAGCTGTAATAAAGGGGCAGCACATAAAGAAAAAGAATCTAAGAATGCATCTTATTTTTTGTGTTGGGGACCGGACACTGAATGTGTAATATTATTTTCAATTGCACCAACCGTTTCAACGTCCGGACGCCTCCTCTGCCACCTGGACCATTGTTCCTTGTCTGGCTTCCTCCAATTCCACCATAGTTCTTCACTAGTAAGCGGCTCCTCTATCGGCTTCTTTACTTTTGGATCAATGAAGGAGTGAGGGCGTCCAAGTTTCTTGTCCAATTCGTACTCCGTTAACTCTTCCTTTTCGGGTTCTGTTTGATAAACAACGTATTCAGAGGAGAGCTCTTTAGGCTCTTCCCACCCATCATTTAGAGATTCATCTTCTATGGTGTCATTTGAAATTACAGTCGTTTCTGAAGACCCAGAAGCATAAACTGATGCCTTGTACTTTTTCCTCCTACTTCCAGGATTTTTGCCATAAGATGGAGCTCCTGTTGACTCACCAGTTGGTTCGGGAGCACTGGCAGCCCTAACTCGACTAGCTGTGCCTTCTGGCCAGTACTCTTGCCCAGGAATACTTGCACGAGCACCGGAGGCTGGTTCAAGCTGCCCAGATGTGGAGTCCATATAACTGTGGTATGGGGCCCGCTCAACAGATATATGCTCAAAGGACCGCTCATTCTTCTCCTCCTTGTTCTCGCACTTTATACTAGGAAGTAAAGGAACTCTTTTAAGAGGAGTACGCAAGCCAAATTTAAGCTGCCATATTGGTGTTGGAAACAAACCTGCAAAAGATGTCTGGGTGTTGCCCAGAAAAGTATGCATATACGTATTAGCATCAATACAGATAATGCACGTGAGAAAGCATGGCAGCCTATGATGCAGGTTTCAACCATGACTGAAGGCAATTTGAGCAAGAAATATTCCCAAACAAAGCGAATAAGAAAATGATCATTGAATGGCTAATGATACAACCTCACATACACAAAAGAGGGAAGGGGGAATACATGGTGTATGAATTTGCACATTCAGATGGATAGGCTGCAGAGAATAATGAGGTGGCTATTTGCCATGAAATGTTCTACCCAGTATCCATTGAATAACTGAACTAAGGATAACGAGGCAGGGATTATATGTCTCGTATTATAATGCCGTCCCTCAAGTGTTTCTTAATTGGCTTTAGTTTATAAAGTCAAAGCATACAAAAATGTTAAGGAATGTCTGAAATATCTATCAACCGTCATTCTTTTGCAACTTTTAATACATACTCAACTTCTCAAAGAACACAAATTTGTCAGGAGACAGAAAATAGACAAAATAAAGCATATAATTGTCATAACAATCCTATTCTGCCACATTTTCCCAAAAAGAAAATACAAAAAGATTTTCCAAATCATCCACAAATTAATATCGGTTTGGAAAATCTGATTCTCCCACAAGTGGTCCTCGCTATAGAACACTTTGAGAAGAATATGAGATATTCAAACTCGAGCTTAATTTGTGGATTGATTTGAAAAATCTTATGTAGGTGGATTTTTGGTAAAAATATGTTGTGGAAAGATAATTCTGACATTAGCCCAATAAAAAATAAGTAGTGGGTTCATGAAGGGGAACACCTTAATTTTCTGAACTAGTAGCCACAAATTTGTGCATCTATTCCACGGTAAACATAAATTTGCAATGTGTCTGTTGTGTGCGCGAACAGGATAACACAATTTGAGCAAGAAATATTCCCAAACAAAACGAATATACCCAGTATCCGGGAATTACTGAACTGGGGATAAAGAAGCAGATAGTATAGGCCTCATTCTATAATCTTTGTTTTAAGTGTTTCTCAAACAATTGGAGATAGTTGTAAGGTCAAAGCTTAGAAAATTCAACCATCCCATCCCCATTTTTGCAACATTTAACACATGTGTGTGTGTGTGTGCATGTTTTGTGTGTTCAAATTGGATAACGCGGACATTCATATAGGGCCCATTTGGTTGTCCCCAAAATTGTAAATTAGACAATTTAAAATGTTCTCATTAACGAATTGTTTCCTGTTTGAATGTAAGAATGAACGAATTCAAAAATTAACTAATTCAAGTTAATTCATAAAAACATAAAATAGCCGATTTCACTGAGATACTTAGTTTTTAATGGACTACTTCGATAAAGTTCTCTCTCTCTCTCTCTCTCTCTCTCTATATATATATATATATATATATATATATATATATGAGAGAGATTCAAAAGTGAACCAAAATAATGAACCTAATAAGACATTAAAAAAAAACTTAATTCCTTGTTGTAATTGGTCCACGGCAACGAACACACGTGTGACACGCGTGTTTTTAAATATACACACAAAGAGGGGGGGTGTTAATATACACGCGTGTTTTTTGGTCCACTTTTGAACCTCTCTCATATAGAGAGGGGTTCAAAAGTGAAGTAAAATAATGATCATTTTAATGAACCTAATAAAACATTTTAAAAAAAAAACTTAATTCTTTGTTATAATTAGTTTGCGCCAGCGGTAACGGACACGCGTGTGACACGAGACCTCCTTACACCACCCCACCTACCCCCCCCCCCCCCCCCCACACACACACACACACACACAATATGCCAAATTCCATAGTTGGAAATCAGATGGGCCAAGTCGAACCACAGCTCTGGCGGCAACCCTTTTAAATCCCATCTCCCACTGCGACGGCGAAACCCAGAAGTCTGTCGGCTGGCCACAACCCCTGCCGTCAATAACTCCAACTCGTTGCTCCGGCGGCCATAACTCAAACCCGATCCTAACTTCCAACTCTCCATACCTCTTCTACCCGACCTCTTTGTCCTGTGAACCCATTAACCCGCCAGCCAATTTTTTAAAAGCGTAGGCCTCGAGGCGTACACCTCGAGGCGCGCCTCGAGGCGAGGCGCTGAAAAAAAGCCTCGAGGCTTAATTTGAGGCTTACGCCTCGATGCGCCTCACACCTTTTTGATGAGGCGCGAAAAAAATAAAAATAAAATAAAAAAACTCTTTTTCTTCTTTCATCATAAAGTCTGTTTTTTTAAAGGCAAGTTCTTCATTTTCTAAAATGGCACTTAACTTAAAAAAATGTTGTTTTAATCTACTAACTCTTATTCTTTTTTTTTTTAAATTGCACTTAATTTTGTTTTTCTTTACTAATTTGTTTGAAATAAGTGTATAAATTTGTTTGAAACTATATTTTTGTTATAAATATATAGTTTGTTTGAAATAAATGTATTAAATTAACTTCAATATGATTTTTTTTTAAAAGGTTTCTATTTTTTGGTTTTCAACTTAGATTAATATGTTTTCTTTAATATAGACTTATATATTTTAAAGGTTGCTCGGTTTTTTTTAATAAACTTAGGTTGATATGTTTTATTATTTTTTTAATAAAGTTGTTGTTTTTTTAATCGTAGCTTGAAAATCAATATTTTTTTAATAAATTTGTTTGTTAGGTTGCATTGATTAATTTATTGTCATATTATAAAATAACCAATATGTGAATGAAACTAAAAAAATTATTTTGCCAATACGATTTTGCATTAATTTATTGTCATATTGTAAAATGATTTTCGGCGAGCTGCCTCTGTACCCGCAACCATCTCCGGTCAACAACCCGACCACACCGGACCTGCTATCCACTTCGACACTACTAAAACCCACCATGAAGCTCATCCATACCAAGTCTGATGACGGATCGAGTTTCGTCAATGAGATCGCCGGAGGTGGGTATAAATTCGTGTGTGGATGCTCCGAATCTATTCAAGGCTCCCATTCCCATCACTATTAGAACTAAAATGGGCGGCGATGGTAATGTCTTATTAGGAATTAACGGATTTTTTTAATGTCTTATTAGGTTCATTAAAATTTCATTATTTTTGTTCACTTTTGAACCCTCTCTCTCTCTCTCTCTCTCTCTCTCTCTCTCTCTCTCTCTCTCTCTCTCTCTCTCTCTCTATATATATATATATATATATATATACTTTTTCAAATACTACACGAATCAAAGTGGATTTAAATCCATTTCAAATGAATACATCCACATTCTATTAATTTCAAAATTAATTTTTTTTATGTAAGTAAACAATTTACACAACCAAACTGGCCTATATATAATAATTGGATCACGAAAGAAAAACACATGGATGAATACAAAAACACACAGTTGCAAACACGTAAAACTCTTGCAACCAACGAACCAAATTTACCCATGGAACCTACACATACATACATATCCGTGTATGCATACAAGCACACACACAATAACATATATATATATATATATATATATATATATATACACACACAAACCTGTAAGAGGTTGAATGAGGACTTGTTAGCATCAGTAGCCATACTTCTTAAACCTCTATCTGCAACACAAAATGAAATGATGTTAAATTAGAAAAATAACAAATGGGTCCATTCCTAGTTGAATAATTAATTTAAGTGGGTGGGTGTTAAGGGTATGGCAAGTAATTCGACAGAGAAGAGCACCTTGATACAACCAGGTTGGTGATAAGGATGCCATTTCTTGTAATGATGAGTAGCAAGCACTAAAGGTTTTGAGTAAAATCTATAATTGTGTATGCTTTAGCCATATGTTGCATGTGTAATGAGAAATTGGAAGGTTGAATTTGAAGAACAAGTTTCAGGGTTTTAGGGAGGTACGGGAAAGAAGAAGATAAAGTATTAAAGTCAGCTGGTAAGGTTCGGTTTGGGCCGGGTTGCTCCATAAAATAAGGGAGTTTGAGTGCAAAAGTTGTTTAATTACGTAAATTGATTCGTTAAGAATTAATGAATTATAAATGAATGAATTTAAATTGAATTTTAGGTGATGTTTGATAATTTAAAATTGATGTTAAGGTTTAATTAAAAATAAAGTTAAAAATGAATTGAAACAAAGGGGGGAAGGAAGAGAGTAGCAATCAGATGAACTTTTTTTTTCTATGAATTATATTTTAAATGGATGCATTTTACGTTTTTTGTTAAATGCTTTAATATCATATTTTACACATCATCTAAATGGGATAATTACTTAATCATTTCATTAATAAAATCAAACACAAATGATAGACCAATTTATAATTTTGGAATAACCAAACGGGGCATACTTACATGGTTACCCTTTGCTAATAGTAATACTCAATATTATAAGGGAAGATGTGGATGTGCCCCTTAATTACTTTTGGGTTTTAGGCTCGGCCCAACATATTTTTATAGCACTTTATAAATTATTTTTGTAATAGTATGTCATTTGACTTGCTTTTAATAAATAAATAAAAATCATGACATAAACACTTTTATTATGATATAAGTGACATTTTCCCTTCAATTATAACTATATTTGCCTTAACCCTTTTCTTTATCATCCTTGTGATTTGACTCGCAACTTAGAGTCCCCTACGTGCTTTTAGATAATCCTCAAATATGCTAGTTTTGGACGACTGACAATCATAATGAGGTTAGTCTAAATAAATAAGGTTTATTTCTCCAAGTGTTGTTAACTTAATTGAGGCCTTCAATTTTTTTCTTTTTATAACTTTGATTATTTCTTTTAATCCATATGTGCCATTGATCTTAATGCAAACTGAACATTTTATATGAATTTGGATTAAAAAAATTGAAAATAACTAGGTTTTTTCATGATTTGGATCATTTAAGACCTTTTTGTCTTCAAATTTGAATTGCAATGAACTATAAATTTATGATGTCTGATTACTCAATTTTTGACTTTTCGCAATTTTCTTATTTTCTTATTTGAATTAGCCAAAAGTCGTATATATGCACGAAACCCTTTTGGGGGTTTGCTTTTGAACTGAAAGTATTGGAATTTATCTTTGTTTAACCTTTATTTCTTTGCAATTTGACTATATGTAATACCTCATATTTTTATGCTATATTAATTTGGGGATTTATTAAATTTAATGTGAATTAATTATTTGATATAAATCCGAAAATTAACTATGTTATAATTATTAACGTGATGAGAGTTAGTAATTATGGAAAATTTGTTAAATACTACTAATGAGCAAAGTAATATATAATATTGGTTATATTAAATGTCACGAGTAAACAAAATGAAAATTTTAAAAATTTGAGTCGGGACGCGCCCGTGTCGCGTCGGGACTAAATATTGATGAATAAAAGTGAATATATTATAAGTCGCTCGTATGGTCGTTTTGAGTGCGCCAAAGTGTCCGGAAGGGTCGAGATAGTCAGAAAAGTGTACCCTGGGGTTTAATTTGGGTCTCGGGGCTTTTTAGGCTTAATTACTACCCCGGGAGGGCATTTTGGACATTTTACATTTTTGGGTAATTAAACCCACAAAAATTCAAGGGATATATCAGATGTCTAAGGTTGTCTTCTAGGGTTAAAAACATCCAAAGACAAGTGATGCCCATAGGAGAGGGAATGAGAGGCTTTTCCAAGCAATCCAAGGCCAACGATTCACCCAGTTGCACCGCCGCCACCACCAACGCGTAGATCGCGAGACGGGGAACGCGACCACACCGAATTCGTCATCAAACCAGAACGTCGAAAATTCCAGGCAAGTGTTTATCTTGCTTATTTTCGTTAATGCATCACTCATGTTAGTCTAGGGATGATTAGGATGAGTTTTATGGAAGGAAACCCAAATTTGAGATAGGAAATCGCATGTAGTAATGATTTGAATGTTAATCTGGAGACCCCTTGACATGTAGAGGATTAAACCACGAAATTTTGATGTTTTAGAAGAAGAAAATTCTAGAAAAAGACTGATTAGAACCATGTTAAAAAGAATTCTAGGGTTCTTGAGATTTACATGAATTTTGGTCTGTTAATCCATGATTATTAATGGAAATTTGCATGCTTTACGTAAAAGATGTATGGAATGGATTTATACTATTAGTAGTACAAATTTTTGGACGATTGGGAATGAAAAGTTTGGATTTGGATGGAGTTATGTGAGAAAACCCGTAACTGGTAACTGCAGAATTCGCCATACCTGCTTGATCGATCGATCGAAGGTTCGATCGATTGAGCCCCAGACCTCGATCGATCAACCCCTCCTGGCAGACTCATAATTCCCCTTTTTAAATTAGTTGAATTCAATTTAATGATAAATAATTATTGGACACCCTTATTAAAATGTTTTGGGAGATAAAGGACCAGTAGGATATGTGAATGATTTTGGGACCTTTAATATAAGACAAGAGTTGTATTTTTGGGATATTTACATATAAGGGACGATGAAATTATGTATTAATGGGAGAGACGCATAAGATGGTTACATTGGAAATTAGATGAGTACCTACTGAATTCTACACTTGAAAGGATAGAGTCCGTGAGTGTTACGTAATAAGTTGGAATGATCCCTCAAATTAAAGTAAGATATGAACGGTTATACGTGATAACTAAATAATGAGAAATAAGGACAAAAGTCGCAATTATGGGATTTGAGATGTACCTAATTTGATATGGTATTATTAGTATAGTTATATGACTGTGTTTATGCATATACTATCTATGTGTGAAAATCGTGCCCGTGCTAATTGCTATCCCTGAGGTTACCGCGCTGGGACAGTCTTATCTCGATGGGACCTTTATGGGGGATATTGACTTGTACCTTAGAAGATAGATATCCTTAGTACAGGCTATCGAATCGATAGTTCAGACGGTCCTAAGAGACGTGGGGTACGTACTGACCTCTTAGAGACTTGGAATCTATGATTCGTCTCAATATTGTTTGTGTATGTGTTAATACAGTTCGAGAGTGATTCCGAACTTGTATTTCCCTTAGTACGAGAGATACAAGGATTGGATAGCAGAGTATGCCCGCACCATAATTTTTATGTGGGGTGCTGTTAGAATATATATATATATATATATATATATATATATATATATTATGCGAGTATGTAATATATATATGAAATTCTGAAATTTGGAACTGCCTACGGTGTTATGGTAAGTAATAAATGAATAACGACTTCGAATTGGAAATACTTGTTTTGAAAAGTATAATATGACACTGGGAAACTTTATTAATAAATAAAGTTAAAATGAGAGCTTTGTTACTAAATGAAATTTTCCTTTTAAACGATTATATTGTTCAGTTTTAAATCTTACGAGTAACATAAGATAAGTTAACCCGTTGGGAAGGTTAGTACAATAGGCGTGCACATTAGAAGAGAGGTGAATATTTCTCAAGAGAGTGTCACACTAATATGTTGTTGCATTGGCCTGTAAACATTTTAAATACTTGCTAAACGAATTTTAAATCTTCTACACTATCGGGCTCTGACCCGTTTCTATTTCTCTTTCTCTCTTGTATATATATTTATATATTACAGGTGCCCAGCCACAGGGGCGTCTTGCATAGGATCCTTTGGAAGGAGCGTGCTGCAGCTTAGGTGGGAGTTGCAGGCCTCTTGCTTAGACGACTTCATTTATTTGACTCCACTCCTAGTATATTCATTTAGTGGGGCATGTGTCACCCTTTCCATTATTCAGTTGTTTATTTGGACATTTTGATTCAGTTATTTCTAGTATTGTCACTTTGGGATTTATTTCTGTCTGGATGTTTTACTTTAAGTTTTAATGTTGGGATTCAGTTGTTGAATGTTTAAATTATTTGGATTATATGTTCCAGGATTATTGTGGTGTGATTCTTTAATATTGAATTGTTGTAAATAATTAAATCTTTATTTTTAAAATAAAACTTGGAAAGTAATGTTTAAAAATGGTTTTGACACTTTGCTTAATTAATTAGGGTGTTTAAATTGGAAAAGTTATTTTACGACAGTGATGCTAAGAATGAACCAACTGTTCACCTTGATTTTAATTTAATAAAGGAGTGGTCGCCCTGTATTTAATTAGGCGGGGTGTCACAGGTGGTATCAGAGCATCAGGTTCTAGTGTCCTTAGGATCTGTACGGCTTATTTCGCTTTCAGCTTAACATTTTTGCTATAGAGCCCTATTTTAGGATTGTTGTATTCCTGCTTTTACGTTTACGTCTTCAGCTATTTGAGATTTGATAATAACTGTAGACTAATGAATTTCTTCACGTTTCAGATGCCTCCGAGACGTGCACCAAAGGATAGGCGTGCCCAAGCCGAGCAGCCAGCAGCTCCGGCACAGGGTACTATGAATGCTAATGAGGTAGCCGCTATTGTTGCTCAGGCGGTTAATGTCGCGCTAGCGGTGGTTCAGAAGGCTCTACCCCAGATTCAGGCAGTGGCGCCAGTACCTGCACAGCTTCCATCTACGTGGGAGCGGGTTAGGGATGCCTTTCATAAGGCGCATCCCCCTGAGTTCTCTGGTAGTTCAGATATCATCATCGTCAGCCAATGGAATAAAGATATCCAGCGGCATCTTCGTATGTACGAGTGCACAGACGTGCATAAACAGTTGTTGGCTTCCTTTAAGCTGGTGGGGGACGCTTTGCAGTGGTGGGAGTCCACCACCACCTTGGAGGAAAGGGACACGATCCCGATTCAGTCATTTTGGGAGCGATTTGACCGCAAGTACTTTCCACCCGCCGTGCAGACTGAGATGAGGCGAAAACTACTGAACTTGAAACAGGAGAATTCTACCGTTGCTGAGTATGAGGAGGAGTTCACGAGACTTCTCACCATAGTGCCAGATGAGGCACCCACTGAGGGTAAGAAGATAATGCTGTTTGTGGACGGGTTAGCTTGGAGGATCCGTCAACACCTTATAGGAAATCTGTCTCTGAGTACTTTCATTGATGTACTCAATGCTGTGTTACTACATTGCCAGGATCACCGCTTCCATCTGCAGGGAAGAAAGAGAGCAGGAGAGTCTAGCCAGTAGGGCAGGACCGGGGGTAGTAGTGCTAGTGGAGCACCATCTCAAGGCCAGACTCGTCAGCACGAGCAGAGTTCCCATCAGGGGGACCCTGCTAAGCGATTCCGTTCAGGTGATTCCAGATAGGGATTTGGGGGTTATAGGCAGGGCCAGCAAGGCCAACACCGATAGCAACAGGGTCAGCAGCAGGGCCAACAGCGTTTTCACCAGGGCCAACAGGGCCAGTAGCGGGGTGGTAATGGCCAGCAGGGCCGTGGACAGCAGGGTCAGAGGGAAGGAAACTTCAGAGGCCGATGTTTTGGGTGCGACAAGCATGGTCATAGGCGCCAGGATTGTCCAGAGGGAAAGAGGGCCCCACAACAGCAAGGTGTCCGTAATGAGCCATAGAGGCCACTTTTTTCAGCTGCCCTCCCAGCACCAGCCCAGGTACCAGCCTTACCAGCCGTTCCAGCAGCTCCAGTGCAGCAGGGGCAGTTATAGTATGGACGTGTCTATAACGTCCACCAGGCAGCAGCTCCACATGTACCAACTGCGATTGAGGGTATGTTTCCTATCCATGGTACTATGGGTCGAGTTTTGTTTGATACTGGGGTGACACACTGTTTTATAGCTACGCATTTTGCGAAGGCTTTAGGGTTGTTAGCCACAGCAGAGAGTACGGTGACATGTGTAGACTCACCACTGGGGAGTGGTTCGCTTATTTTCTTTATATGCCGGGGAGTGGGGGTAGAGATTAGTAGCTTGGTATTACCTGCAGACATGTTAGTCTTAGATATGCATGAGCATGACGTTATTATCGGTATGGATTGGCTCGCTGCTTATAGGGCCGTGATAGATTGTTTTGGTGGGAGTATTGTCTTTGCCATTCCGGGGCAAGAGATGTTTGTAGTGGCGATGCCTCGCCCAGAGGGAGGCTCGACCGCTCATTTGTATTACATAGAGGAGGATACCTCTAAGGAGGTTGTGATTCCCTTAGACTCAATCCCAGTTGTTCGTGAGTATTTCGATGTCTTTCAGGAGATACCAGGCCTACCCCCTAGTCGAGAGATAGACTTTGTCATAGATTTATTACCGAATACTAGACCGATAGCACGTGCTCCATACCGTATGGCTCCGGCAGAGATGCGAGAGTTACGAGATCAGATAGAGCAGCTGTTAGGTCAGGGCTTCATTCGCAGGAGTACCTCACCTTGGGGCACTCCAGTCTTGTTTGTGAAGAAGAGAGACGGCTCACTGAGGTTATGTGTGGACTACCGGGAATTGAACAAGGTCACGATACGGAATAAGTATCCGTTACTTCGAATCGATGATCTGTTCGACCAGCTGAGGGGAGCAACTTTCTTTTCGAAGATAGATCTGAGGTCGGGGTACCATCAGCTACGTATTAGGGAGCAGGATGTTTCAAAGACTGCTTTCTTGATGAGATATGGGTCCTATGAGTTCAGGGTGATGCCATTTGGCCTCACAAATGCTCCAGCCGTGTTCATGGACTTAATGAACTGAGTGTTCAGAGAGTTCTTGGATCAGTTTGTCATTGTCTTCATAGATGACATTTTGATATATTCACACTCCGAGGAGGAGCATGCTGAGCACTTGAGACGGGTTCTTCAGACTCTACGAGAGCATCAGTTGTATGCTAAGTACGAGAAGTGCGGATTTTGATTGCGAGAAGTACAGTTCTTGGGGCATGTTATTTCTGAACAGGGGATAGCAGTTGACCCGAGTAAAGTGTCAGTGGTGAGGGAGTGGGGACAGCCCATGACACAGACGGAAGTGCGTAGTTTCTTGGGGTTAGCCGGATACTACAGGAGATTCATTCGGGAATTCTTTAAAATGGCGGGTCCATTGACAAACTTGACTCGCAAAGGCGTACCATATGTTTGGGATGATGCTTGTCAATTGGCTTTCGACGAGCTGAAAGACAAGCTTACTTCAGCACCAGTCCTTGCCTTACCGAAGCCGGGTGTGGAGTACTTGGTTTACACCGATGCCTCTTTACGGGGACTTGGGGGAGTACTTCAGCAGGAGGAGAAGGCTATAGCTTTTTCCTCCCGTAAGCTTAAGCCGCATGAGAAAAATTACCCCACCCACGACTTGGAGTTAGCAGCAGTCATTTTTGCGTTGAGGATATGGAGGCACTATTTATTGGGGGAGAAATTCCGCTTGTTCACAGACCACAAGTCACTGCAGTACCTGTTCACTCAGCGAGAGCTGAATATGCGTCAGCGCAGATGGTTAGAGTTTGTGAAGGACTATCAGTTCGACATACAGTATCATCCGGGGAAAGCCAACGTAGTTGCTGATGCGTTGAGCCGTAGACCGGTAGACGAGGTAGCGGACGTCTGGAAAGCAAAGTGGAAGGAGTTAGGCCACCAGGACGCAGTAGCCCGTTCCTTCATATCTGTTATGACAGTGACACCCGAGATTGTTACGAGAATGATACAGGCACAGACCGCAGACCCGTTTTGCCAGGAGCAAATTGTACGACTCTTAGCTGAGAGTGCTGAGTCATATTCTGTTAGTTCTGATGGGGGTTTGAGGTTTAATGGGAGATTGGTGGTTCCAGAAGGAGCAGAATTACGTCATGCAGTGATGACCCAGTCTCACGGGTCCCAATTTTTGGTACATCCTGGAGGACATAAGATGTACCGGGATATAAGGAGACAATACTGGTGGAGTGGGATGAAGAAGGACATCGTTGAGTTCGTGTCCAAGTGTTCTACCTGCCAGCTGGTAAAGGTGGACCATCAGAAACCGTCAGGGTTGCTTCAGCCATTGGAAGTACTCGCGTGGAAGTGAGAGAGTATTTCCATGGATTTTATTACAGGGTTGCCTACATCACAGCGGGGCCACGACTCTAACTGGGTGATTGTAGACCGTTTGACCAAGGTGGCTCATTTTTTGCCAGTGCGGACAGACTATACCATGGGTCAGTATGCTCAATTGTTCATTGCTGAGATTGTCAGATTACATGGGGTGCCCCTGAATATTATGTCAGATAGAGACAAGATTTTCGTGTCACGTTTATGGGAGAGCTTTCAGGAGGCTATGGGTACTGAGTTGAGGTTGAGTTCAGCTTATCACCCACAGACAGCTGGACAGACAGAGCGTACTAATCAGATGTTGGAGGATATGTTACGCATGTGTGTTCTTAATTTTGGAGGAGGTTGGGAGTCGCACCTTCCATTGGTAGAGTTTGCTTATAATAACTCTTATCAGTTCACGATTGACATGGCCCCATTTGAAGCTTTGTATGGCAGGCCTTGTCGTTCCCCAACTTGTTGGCTCGAGGTGGGGGATAACAAGTTGCTAGGACCAGAGGGGATTCAGGAAACCTCCGCGAGGATTGAGATGATCAGGAGTCGCATTCGAGTTGCCCAGGACAGGCAGAAGAGCTACGCCAATGCGAAACGGTTCTTCCGGGAGTTTAATGTGGGGGACCAGGTGTTACTATGCGTATCTCCTATGAAAGGAGTAATGAGGTTCGGGAAGAAAGGGAAATTGGCCCCGAGGTACGTGGGACCATTTCCCATTATCGAGAGGATTGGTCCGGTAGCATACAGATTGGGACTGCCAGAGCATTTACATCGCATTCACGATGTATTTCACATCTCGTCGTTGAGACGATATCTTCGGGATGATATGGCACATACCCACATTGCGATAGATGAGATAGACTTACAGCCTGACATCTCTTACGAGGAGAGACCGGTGGCTATCCTAGACCATAGCGAGAGAAGATTAAGGTCGAAGGTAGTTCCACTTGTACGGGTCCAGTGGAAGCATCATAATGTGGAGGAGTTCACTAGGGAGCGCGAGGCAGATATGCGCGAGAAATACCCAGATTTATTCTTACCAGGTACACCTTATTTTTAGAATTTCGGGACGAAATTCTGTTATTAGGGGGGAAGTATGTAATACCTCGTATTTTTATGCTATATTAATTTGGTGATTTATTAAATTTAATGTGAATTAATTATTTAATATAAATCCGGAAATTAATTATGTTATAATTATTAACGTGATGAGAGTTAGTAATTATGGGAAATTTGTTAAATATTACTAATGATCAAAGTAATATATAATATTGGTTATATTAAATGTCACGAGTGAACAAAATGAAAATTTTGGAAATTTGAGTCGGGACGCGCCCGTGTCGCGTCGAGACTAAATATTGATGAATAAAAGTGAATATATTATAAGTCGCTTGTATGGTCATTTTGAGTGCGCCAAAGTGTCCGGAAGGGTCGAGATAGTCAGAAAAGTGTACCCTGGGGTTTAATTTGGGTCTCGGGGCGTTTTTAGGCTTAATTACTACCCCGGGAGGGCATTTTTGACATTTTACATTTTTGGGTAATTAAACCCACGAAAATTCAAGGGATATATCAGATGTCTAAGGTTGTCTTCTAGGGTTAAAAACATCCAAAGACAAGTGATGCCCATAGGAGAGGGAAGGAGAGGCTTTTCCAAGCAATCCAAGGCCAACGATTCACCCGGTTGCACCGCCACCACCACCAACGCGTAGATCGCGCGACGGGGAACGCGACCACACCGAATTCGTCATCAGACCAGAACGTCGAAAATCCTAGGGAAGTGTTTATCTTGCTTATTTTCGTTAATGCATCACTCATGTTAGTCTGGGGATGATTAGGATGATTTTTATGGAAGGAAACTCAAATTTGAGATAGGAAATCGCATGTAGTAATGATTTGAATGTCAACTGGAGACCCCTTAACATGTAGAGGATTAAACCACGAAATTTTAATGTTTTAGAAGAAGAAAATTCTGGAAAAAGACTGATTAGAACCATGTTAAAAAGAATTCTAGGGTTCTTGAGATTTACATGAATTTTGGTCTGTTAATCCATGATTATTAATGGAAATTTGCATGCTTTACGTAAAAGATGTATGGAATGGATTTATACTATTAGTAGTACAAATTTCTGGACGATTGGGAATGAAAAGTTTGGATTTGGATGGAGTTATGTGAGAAAACCCGTAACTGGTAACTGCAAAATTCGCCATACCTGCTTGATCGATCGATCGAGCCCCAGACCTCGATCGATCGACCCCTCCTGGCAGACTCATAATTCCCCTTTTTAAATTAGTTGAATTCAATTTAATGAGAAATAATTATTGGACACCCTTATTAAAATGTTTTGGGAGATAAAGGACCAGTAGGATATGTGAATGATTTTAGGACCATTAATGTAAGACAAGAGTTGTATTTTTGGGATATTTACATATAAGGGACGATGAAATTATGTATTAATGGGAGAGACGCGTAAGATGGTTACGTCGGAAATTAGATGAGTACCTACTGAATTCTACACTTGAAAGGATAGAGTCCGTGAGTGTTACGTAATAAGTTGGAATGATCCCTCAAATTAAAGTAAGATATGAACGGTTATACGTGATAACTAAATAATGAGAAATAAGGACAAAAGTTGCAATTATGGGATTTGAGATGTACCTAATTTGATATGGTATTATTAGTATAGTTATATGACCGTGTTTATGCATATACTATCTATGTGTGAAAATCGTGCCCGTGCTACTTGCTATCCCTGAGGTTACCGCGCTGGGACAGTCTTATCTCGATGGGACCTTTATGGGGGATATTGACTTGTACCCTAGAAGATAGATATCCTTGGTACAGGCTATCGAATCGATAGTTCAGACGGTCCTAAGAGACGTGGGGTACGTACTGACCTCTTAGAGACTTGGAATCTATGATTCGCCTCAATATTGTTTGTGTATGTGTTAATACAGTTCGAGAGTGATTCCGAACTTGTATTTCCCTTAGTACGAGAGATACGGGGATTGGATAGCAGAGTATGCCCGCACCATAATTTTTATGTGGGGTGCTGTTAGAATATATATATATATATATATATATATATATATATATATATATTATGCGAGTATGTAATATATATATGAAATATATATATTATGCGAGTATGTAATATATATATGAAATTCTGAAATTTGGAACTGCCTACGGTGTTATGGTAAGTAAGAAATGAATAACGACTTCGAATTGGAAATACTTGTTTTGAAAAGTATAATATGACACTGGGAAACTTTATTAATAAATAAAGTTAAAATGAGAGCTTTGTTACTAAATGAAATTTTCCTTTTAAACGATTATATTGTTTAGTTTTAAATCTTACGAGTAACCTAAGATAAGTTAACCCGTTGGGAAGGTTAGTACGATAGGTGTGCACATTAGAAGAGAGGTGAATATTTCTCAAGAGAGTGCCGCACTAATATGTTGTTGCATTGGCCTGTAAACATTTTAAATACTTGCTAAACGAATTTTAAATCTTCTACACTATCGGGCTCTGAGTCGTTTCTATTTCTCTTTCTCTCTTGTATATATATTTATATATTACAGGTGTCCAGCCACAGGGGCGTCTTGCATAGGATCCTTTGGAAGGAGCGTGTTGCAGCTTAGGTGGTAGTTGCAGGCCTCTTGCTTAGACGACTTCATTTATTTGACTCCACTCCTAGCATATTCATTTAGTGGAGCATGTGTCGCCCTTTCCATTATTCAGTTGTTTATTTGGACATTGTGATTCAGTTATTTCTAGTATTGTCACTTTGGGATTTATTTCTGTCTGGATGTTTTACTTTAAGTTTTAATGTTGGGATTCAGTTGTTGAATGTTTAAATTATTTGGATTATATGTTCCAGGATTATTGTGGTGTGATTCTTTAATATTGAATTGTTGTAAATAATTAAATCTTTATTTTTAAAATAAAACTTGGAAAGTTATGTTTAAAAATGGTTTTGACACTTAGCTTAATTAATTAGGGTGTTTAAATTGGAAAAGTTATTTTACGACAGTGATGCTAAGAATGAACCAACTGTTCACCTTGATTTTAATTTAATAAAGTAGTGATCGCCCAGTATTTAATTAGGCGGGGTGTCACACTATAATAATGATGAGTGCTTATATTTGTTACAATATTTCATGAATTTGAGACTTAAATTATATGAAGTTCGTTTGAGATACAATAAACCACACAAAACAAATTCTTTGCGTTCTTCATTGAGAACTTTAATGCTTTAATTTTTCATTCTTTCAAGTCTCGCATCATGAATTGGTAACTATTTATAAAACTGATCCTGAATTATTCCAAGGACAAATTTTTGATAGAGTTAATTTGTATGTATTTTGACTTATTATGTATTTGGACAAGACATTTGAGTCATAGGTTAGGACTTGAGTGTATTTACCTTTCAAGCCTATGATGTGTTTGATTTAAGACATAGCGGCCAAGATATCATGTTCACACCATCATGTCAAGTTTCGCGAGTTTTGTGCCTTAATTTCGTCTTCATATTTCGAGGATTTCTCAGGTATGAATGTATAAATACTTTGATCCTTTGATATTTACTTAGGTGTTGTTTTGAAATTTTGTTTTTAACCGATATTAAAATTCTTTTTAGAAATTTGTTGAATTCGCTTTAACGACATCAAGTATGTCGTTCGAACGAGTCTGCGCATCTCGTTAGATAGTGATTCAACGAAGTTCGAATGAGGTAGTTTTGGTTTGCACTAGTTTCTCTTTGGAAGTTTCATTAGAACACTACACCAAAACTAACGAATTATTACGGTCAAAAATCTTGACAAGGTAAACTTGTCATGGTAAAAAAACGTGACAAGTTTTAGGGTGACAACTTTTGTTGTCACGAACTTGTCACGGTCAAAGTCAATGACAAGTTTTTCACTTGTCACATACTTTGACCATGACAAGAAAATTTTACCACGGTCAAAGTTCGTGATAAGTTTTTCAATTGTCACATACTTTGACCGTGACAAGGAAAATTTTATCACGGTCAAAGTCCGTGACAAGTTTTTCACTTGTCACATACTTTGATCGTGACAAGGGAAATTTTATCACGATCAAAGTTCGTGATAAGTTTTTCCTCGCGACAATGTTTTTTTGTCATGGTAAAAGTCCGTGACAAAACTGGGCAGTATTCAAAAAAGCTGTTAGGTAGTTATGGTCACTGCCACTGCCCAGCAGTCTATTTTAACCTCTTACAACACCCGTTTCAGCAAATATATATATATATATATATATATATATATATATATGTATATATATATATATGTATATATATATATATCAATTCATTCATTCATAAGATCTAAAGCCACACAACATTCATTCAATCATTATATCAAATAATAAACAATAAATAACATTCAATAGTCAAATTTGTTATTCATAATCATAACAAACAAATAGTATTCAAATTATTATAAAAAATTGTCTGTTCATCATCACTTCGAAGGAGGAAGGTAGGCCATACTATATAGGAATTGAGACAACCCTCAATAGTACTAACATCGCACTACTCAGTCAACCACGAGGGTTCATATTTATTTGTATGAATTATATTGAGTATTACTTAGTGAACGAATAAAAAATTAGTAAGAATGCAATATGATTATCGTGAGTGAGAAATAAGACAGTTACGGTAATTTTGTCAGGATGCACGTATCAGTTGTGTCGGGACTTAAATTTATAAGATAAAATGTGATTTATTTATGGGTCATCCAAATGGTCATTTCGAGTGCTTCAATATGTTCGGAAGGGTCGAAATATTCATAAAAGTGTACTCGAGAGTTTGGATTGGGTCTCGAGGTATTTTTAGGTCAAACCGGCACCCCAAAAGGGTATTTTTGGTCTTTTGACTTTTTAGAGAAAAGGGACCAATGAAATTACTATGGTTATATCAGCATATGTGTTAAGGGTGTTAGGGTTAACAGTTAGAAAAATTGAGAGAGACCATTAGAGGAGGAAGGTGAAGGTTTCCAAGGCTCCCCACACCACTTTTTCACCACCACCTCCACCACCACCACCACCGGAGTTTAAATCGGAAGAAGAGGAAGATGACCCCACCAATTTTCTGCACAAATCAGACCTACAAACTCTAGGCAAGTGTTTATCTTATAAAATTTGAGTGTATATAATATCCATGTTAGTGTAGGATTGAATAATGTTCATGAATAAATGATTTTAGGCTTTAGATTGGGAATTGAATTCGAGTTCGTGGGTAGAAATCATGATAGACATAGTCCATGTATGTATGTAGCACAAATCTAATAATCTAGTAACATGAAAATATGGAGAAAGAACCAAGAAAGAATAATTTAGGGTTTTAGGATTAAAGTGTAGAATTAATCCGATTTAAATGACTTCCCTTGATGATTTAATGATTTGGATACGTTAGAAATCATTTATATATGTTTTTATATGGTTTGGTATATTTGGTTGGGAGTTTGGGACTATATAATGGAGGTTTTAAGGGTTAAAAATGGTGAAAATGCAAAATTTGAACGAAGAAGACAATTGCTACGTTTCGAATCGATTCAGCCCAGGAGCGAATCGATTCGGTAAGGCGAATCGATTTGGCCATTGGGCAAATCAGTTCGGTTTGCCAGAATTTGGGAATTTCCCCTATTTAAGCCTATAACTTGTGAATTAATTTCAGGAAGACTTTTGGGAAATTATTAAATTTCAATAAGGGATTTAATAATTTCAGTAAGCATGCGGTAGGGTTGAGGTTTCCCCAATCTGAGAGAATTAAGGTTGGGAATTATTGGGCATACTTTAATGTTTAATGAATTCACGAGAATTAGCATGGGTCACGGAGAGCATGAGTGAACCTAAGTCCAGACCAGTAGTAGATAGATGTTATGACTACTGAAATTATTTAAGAGTTAAATGGAACCCTTTGAGTAGTGGGAAACACTCGGGAATATACGATGAGAAGTATAATGGTAAATTAATACTACGTAGGATATTTGAGAGTTATATACTACGTACGGGATATATTATAGGTTACATGTATACCTATATATATATATATATATTTATATATATATTTAACAACTATTTTGTGACTTATTATGTGTATGAACATACCTACGCTACCTGTTATCACGGGAGCCGCGTCGTGGACAGTCTTGTCCTGATGAGGCAATTTGAGGGCTTTTTTAGACTTGTACCTCAAAACATATAACTTAAGGATTGAGAACTACTCGTGTATATGATAGTGTGACCGGTCATATGGATGCGTTAGGTGTGTGCGTAGCCCAAAGGCTTAGAACTATGTTCGCCTCCGAATTGTGTGAATTGTAAATTTATGGTTCGAGAGTGATTCCAAACCAAAAGTCCTTTACTTAGTACGTAATGCATCAGGTCTCGATAGCAGAGTATGCACGCATCGCAGGTCTCCACCAAGGGATGCCTTATTCGTATATATGACGAGGGTGGTACACACACACACACACACACACATATATATATATATATATATATATATATATATATATATATATATATATATATATATATATATATATATATGTGTGTGTGTGTGTGTGTGTGTGTGTGTGTGTGTGTAATTTATTCTACTATGTGTGCCTTAGTAGATAAGATAAATAATGATATCTAAAATAACCTAAGTACGTGGAAGCTTAATACTTAGTCAAACTAGTTAGGCGGGATAGTGTAATTAGGTTGGTTTAGGAGAATACGTTAAACGTGCACAATAACTGAGAGGTGAGGATCTCAAGTGAGGGCACATGAAGTTAACATGTATACAATATCCTCTCTTATTGCATTTTAAATACTTGCAAATATTTTTCAAATGTTCTTGGGCTCTTGATTCAGCACGAATATTGCATTTTTCACCCGTTAATTTATGCATTTTTAGGCCTCTCGGGTACCGTGATTGCTATAATTATGTTCCTTAACCAGACAACGTCCGTTTTATGTGCTAACATGTTATTTGAGGTATTAGTAAGTGTTTGTAGGTGTTACGGTACTTGGTGTGAAGTTTCGTCGCGTTCCGGTAAAGTTTCGTTGGAGTTCGCACGTTCAGGGGTATTTTTGTAATTTTACACTTCAGGATTTTTGCTCGAAGAATTTACAAAAGTTGTATCTCTCAGGTCAATCTTCGCATGGCCACGAATGGTGCTCAAATCGGATTCCGTGTGAAGAAAACACGGACCTTTAATCGGAGAAGAATTATAATTTAATTAATATATTAATAAACTAACAATTTTAATAATTCCTTCCATGTCTTTCTTCTCTTTTCTTACAGCAAACACAAATGACGATTTTGGTGCCATGCTCAGGTTTGGATCAGGTTTTTCTTTTGTCCGAAATGGAACCTTTCGTCCGAAATTGAAGCTTGGGTCGCGTGTGGATATAGTTGCGGGTCAATTGGCTCAAGTTCTCGGATTTTTGGAATACCCATTTTGGCCATTTCCAAGCTTTGGCCAACAATGGTGGGTATTGGGTTTTCATGATGTATCAGCGTTACGGGTTGGGTTATGGTCTTGGTTTGAGCTACAAAATTGCAGCAATCCAGCACGCACCTAGTTATCGGCTTATGGCCATTGTTGGCAGCTCGACTGGAGGTTGCGTTTTGGTCTCCACAGTTTGTGGAATTAATGATTTTCTTGATTTGAAGTTGGGAATTGCATAAAGGGGAGGAATTTCAACCTACGGGTGCGAATCGATTCGCTACAACGCAGTGCTCAGGTCTCCCATCACCGAATCGATTCGGACACCTCCAAATCGATTCGGTCCCCTGTTTTTCAGCTTTCTTAATTACAAGTTTGATATTGGGATTTTGTATATATAACTTTCTCCTCAATTTTCGAGAGATATAATTCATTTTGTATATATTAGGGCTAGGGTTTTGGGAGCTTATTTCTTCTTGCTCTTGGGTATGACTCCTTTGAGTTTGTAAGTGTGTACTATTCATTAACCCTGCCATAAATATAGTTGTTTTTCCTTATTGATTACTTTATATTTAATTTCCATGCCTAGATAAATGTTTTAATTTATTCATCAGTTGTTTAATTAGTTGTTTAATTAGATTAATCATATGTAGTGAGTAGTTAAATAAAGTTTGGGTTTTGTGTCCGCCATTGATGGGCGTCGAGCTCCGAAAATTAGGTTTTGTGTAATATATTACATTTAATTGAAACCTCGCGTATTAAAATAATTTTATTATGCATTTAACTTTCTTTATTTCGCAGCGTTAGTGTTTATAGCGATAACTCGATTTTAATTTGCATGTGACCTGACGCGACTAAGAATGTGTCTCAGAAGTGCGTACTCTCTAGGCTCAAGTGCAAGCCTATCGCTAAAGTAATAATCCGATAAGTCGGGTATCGATCCTCAGGGAAATAAGACAACGGAGTTGTAACTACATTAGATAGACGAAATAATCCTAACTCTGACTCTAAAGAAACGGAAAAAATGATTTGTTTTGAGAACTAGCAACAACTAAATGCAATTGTGAAATTATGAAAGAAATGAAACTATTCTAAATTACCTAAAATTCTAACGATGAAATATTTAAAACTCGAATTATATGATGAAGAAAACAGGACGGGAATACAATCCCTCAACCCTAGTGTATTGATGGTATAAAACTAATCGTAAATTTAAATGATTAACTAGACCCAGAATTTAGTGCTCCCAAGCATTACGTATATGAGGTTCAAGCCCGCGCCATACTTAATCAGAGGACGAGTAAATCGGTATTGCGATAGTTACACTTAAATTACATTCTAAAGCATCCCGATTACCCTGAAGCAAACGAGATCCAAAGATCTACAATGGTTGTGTTGCTACACAATACGATCGTAATCAAATCATTAAATTTAGAGGATTAATTTTACACACATGCAACTACCACATCAGGTTGAGTTCATGTATCCCGACCTTTAAAAACCTAGCCTAACATGATGAAATTAATGAAAACGATTGTTGAATTGCAGGAAATCATGATTAAACTAAGAGAGAATTAAAGAATCACGTAGAAGGAAGATTAAACGGAGGAAAGTAATAAACTAACTTACCAAAGCACTAAAAGCATCAACTAAAATTACCTGTAATCACAGAAATCTGAGCAAACTTCAATCTTAAAATTAAAATTGCAATAATTCTTCAAACTAGGGTTTTAACTGACAAGGGAAAAATTAGATGATTTTTTCGTCCCTTAAAATGATAATAAATCGGGTTTAAATACCCTACAAGATTCCAAGAGTTTTAGCTTAACCAAGACTCTCCATTGGAGGAAGAGTAAAAAAACAAAACTGCGACAGCCGGACCGGTCCCGGTATTCCTTCGGTTCAGTCATGCTTGGATCCGGATCGATTCTTTTATTTCTTGGCCGGATCGATCCAGTACAGATCGGTTCATTTATTTTTCATCAGCTTCGATCCGTCTTCGGTCCGAGGTTCACTGGAACTTTGCATTTCAGATCGGTCCGATCCGGATTGGTCCGATTTCTCTTTGACTTTTTCTTATATCTTTAACTGCTCATAAGTTTCACACTGGGACTCCGATTGAGGTGTCGTTTCTTCCTATGTACTTGTAAACTCGATATCTTCAACTTTTCTTTAGACGCCTCATCAGAAATTCTAGGTAAAAATTACAACTTTACCCTTTTGACTTTCCTTCTTTTCTTTTTCGATTCTTCTAGTTTCTTTCTTTCTTTATTGACATCAGATACCTGTAAATTGAGTACGAAATACCAGAAACTCGGTGTACTCATTAGAATAAGTCAGTAGCAAGATTATGACGTAAAATCAAATTGATTACATTGTTCGAGGTGCTAAAAGTAACTAAATTAAAGGGATAAATTTGGAAGAATTTATGCCTAATCAAATCCCCCTAACTTAGAACTTTTCGCATCCCGTGTAATGTAAAAGAATCCTAGCAAGGCTCAACTCTTGAAAATCAATTTATTGGGATAGAATACCTTTTTCGCGGGTAAGCGATTGCATTTAGCGTATGCAACAAGTCTTTGAACCCCTAGGTCACCCTAGTAGGACGAGTGGTGTCTCGTGAGCTTTTGCAGCGAATATACCCACAAAATTCTACTCAAAGAAACTCAAAATATGCAAAAATTGTATAATTCAAACCTTCCTAGAAAATAATCATCATCAAGTCATGTTCAAGAGTCTCAAATCATAGTGCGTGTATGCGGAGCCAGAAATTGAACTGCGGATTTCCACCGATTGACCATTACGTTACTTATCCGAAAATTCATTTTGATTTCAAAATCTCACGGATTTCTCTCACAAACGAATCACTCGACAATGTGGCTATTCTCTCGGTATGCGTGATGTTAAGAGTAAATGTAATGGACGCAAAGTCACGCACACAAATTGAAAGACGAAAATATATGGTGAATAGATCTCATCATCAGAATACGATAATTGGGAAACGGGAACATCGCATTTTTCCACACATTTAATCTCTTATATTATCTTTTTGTATCTTATCTCTCCATGCGGTAACTAATTTCGCAATTTGGACTCGTCTAGGACTTTTTCGGGTAAAAGGTGTATTGGGTAAGATTGAAAAAGGTTAAGAATTTCAGAATTGAAAAGTTTTGCTTATGATGTCCATTAGTGCTTTTCCGGGATTTTTCTCCTTTTCTTCTCCTTTTCTCTAATTTTTTTTATATTTTTCACTCTTTTCTTTTCTTGCTATTTTTGTTGAGCATTTCTATTTTTTTCTTGCCCCTTCTTATGCACTTTCTGGACTTAAATTCTGAATTTTTCCATTTTTCATAATTTTGGGTTATTTGGGTTTTTCGGGTTGTCAAACGAAAGGAAAAATTATTCGACTCAAATTTGGGTTACAAAATGGATAATTTTTCACAACTTTTTATGGCCGATATTTTTGGGTAACAAACGATGGCCTACTTCATTGTCCGAATTACTTATTAATTTACCATATGCGTCTCGAGATTAATTTAATTTAGAGATTTGTAGTGCGCTTTTCGAGACAACATTTCATTTCCCATAACCGATCAAAAGAAAGAATTGAGATCATCAACGACTTATTTAAAACGCTGAATTAGAACTATGAGTTAACCATTAACTCGAATTTATTTAAAAACTCAAAAAGATCGATAGGCTCGAAATCTCACCGGATTTTGTTAACTCCACACTTATTCGTTAAGTCGTCAATTTTCGCATAATTTCCATCTTTGGTCAATTTTGGCTTAGTGCATTGAATTTTTACAATTTGAGACTTTAAGCTGACTTTTAATGATATTTTTGAAAAATTTAAATTCTAATTTTTATTTATTTTGAAGAAAAATATTTTTGGATTTTTAAAAATTTTACGATTTTTTTTAGATTTTTGGGCATTTTTGAAAATTTGTGAAGTTTTAGAAATACACACGTGTCACCCCCCTAACTTAGACTTTTGCATTGTCCTCAAGCAAAAAGGACTAAAATCTAACTCAAAGCGAATGAAAAGTGCGGAAAAATAAAACAAACAAATATTTAAAATGCATAAAGACACTAAATGCATAAAGACACGGTTTTTTCCGCATTAGCTCTGACCCGTTTCAAATCCATTTTCGTAAAAATCTTTAGGTGACCAGCCACAGGGACGCCAGGCTTAGGAGTCAATTATTATTTGACGTGTTGCAGCTGCTATGGACGTTACAGGACCTCGGTAGTATACGCTTTCACTTTTATTAGATCATTTTCATCATTTAGTTATTTTAGTCGGGCATGTCACCCATCTTTAGTTAGTGGTTATTTCAGAGCTATTTTGTTCCCATTTTATTTCCAGTTGTTGCATTTGATTTTTATTATGGATTATTGTTTGTGGATTTCAGGCTGGAATGTTTACTCCAGACACAATTATTTATTAAGTTGTTTCATCATTTGTTGTGTTGTTTACTGGAATGGTGAATGTGGTCTATTAGTTTAAATTATTACATGTTAATAAAAAGATTAAAATTTTAACACCGGGCCATTAGGGTATTAGTAATATAATTGTGTTTCGACAGTGTTGCTAAGAATGGAACCATTAATAATTCCTATTGAATTTAATAATCAAGTGATCACCCAAGATTAGAATAGGCAGGGTGTCACAGACGACCGTGTTCGGATTGACCTCCGCATCCTTCCCCTTCTTCGTTCGAATTTCCACATAAGCATCAAGACTATGTGGCTTACCCCCAAGGGCCACTTCCCCTCTCCTGAAATAAAATAACGCAAAATTAGTAAATTAATATATAATTATCACTAAATAAAATAAAATAAAACTAAAATAAAAAAAATATTAAAAACTTACTATCCTCTGCTTCACCTCGGCATAAGACGTATGCCTGGGGTAGTGCACGTCAACCTTTTTGGCCCAATTTGCCCTTCCTGATTGACGAGAAGACAACTGCCTCTCCGAGACCTCATTATCGACTAACTGTTGCGAGCTTGTCAATGAGACTGGCTCCTTTAAGGGTACATATCCCGAAGTTGCCAGATGGACTCCCAGTCCTGGCCAAAGTACCGTACGCGCATGTTTTTCTTCCACGTTTTTTACTGATCTCTTAATTGTTCAAACATGGAGTTGCGTAAATATGTGGGCAAGCCGAATTGTTACTATCAAAAGAATACAAAATAAAGAGAATGTGAGTTAGTAGTATTTAAATTATAAAATATAATAAAATATAAATATAAATGTAAAACATACAAAACAATAAGAAAGTGTGCAAGTACTTGTAATTCCCCTCAGATGATCGTCTTAAGCTCGTAGGGCACATTCTTCCAATTTGTGTACGGGGGGCCTACAATCATCTTCAGCAACTCCAAGTCCCTAACTTATAAGGTCATTTTTTTCTCCACTAGGTTTCCGATTTTCCCCACTTTGGGGGCCTAGTGTTAGACGAGCCTTCCTCGCCCCCGCTTACCTAACGCCCTGATGTAGACATTTCTTGCAAAAATAGTTTTTATTAGTATAAACATATATACGAGAAAATTATTGAAATACAAATGAATAAAAGCATTAAATTGATTAAAATCCAAATGAATTAAAGCACTAAAAGAGTACAAGTTAATGACATTATAAGAATACAAATCCATATCATAAATCAAACTAAGCATTGTTTCAAATAATTGGAATACTTATTACAAATCTAAAAAATGTTCTAAATTCGGGTCATGTCATAGACTTTGAATTAATGATTCAACTGATTAAAATCCAAATTAACATAGTCATTAACCAACCAATTTTGATTCAAATCCACAAAAACTTTTCAAATCCAAATGAGTAAAAGCATTAAACTGTCGTTCGATAATAATAAAGTACTAGAAGAATACAAATAATTGTAATACTTATTACAAATCTAAAAATTATTTCAAATTCGGGTTATCATCTAAAATGAATTGATATTCGGTAGGAGTAGCCAAATCATCGACGCTACTGGTTAGACACTTTGTCACTTGTAGGATGATTGATCACGGCTCGTTATTAATATACTCTGAGTAAAACACTTGTTTGGCCTTTTGAAAAGTACAAATAAACGGCTCATCGCTCATGTGCTCGTTACTCTTCAACTTGGACAAGTCAACCATGATTAAATTGGTATCAGGATCAACTTTACAAGTATTTTTATCCTCAACTCTTACCCAATCACAGTAAAAGATAATCTCTTTGAAGCTTACATAGTCCAATTCAAATATATTCTGAATGACACCATAGTAAGTCATTTCAGCTTCAATAAGGATTTTGCTCTCGCTCGAAAATAAGTAAGAGCCTTGTATGAAATGCCTGAGTTATGTACATTTATATTTTCCTCATACACCCTTGCACCGAATACATAGTCGTTCAATCGATACTTTTTGTACTCGTGTGCCATGAACAAGGGTCCAGTGACTAGATGAGTAAGCCTTGATGTCGCATCACCTTGTGTGACACCCCCAACCTAAATTCATTGTTTGATTGTGTCATCGTTCTTCGTCTTTTATTGTTTCCACACGCATCATATTTTCTGCATTGATCGTGGCAAACATATTACCAAATTTATCATGTATAAAAATTAAAATAATATAAACTTACTTTTTCCATTCTTCGACATCTTCACGTGTGTCAAATAGATAATGAGATAATTGTTCATGCTATAAATTCATCACTATTATCCACGTTGCTTAGGTCAGGCATATATTTGGGAGTGTAGATTAATGACTCCATGGTGATGTATTCCTCTGCAATTGATCCTTCAATGTATCGTGTATTCTTGATATAATCTTTGAAAACTTTCATCAACCTTTCAAATGAGTACATCCACCGATATCTAACTGGGTCCTAAAGAAGTGCCTTGTCGCATAAGTGTACCAACAAATGAACACTTATGTCAAAAAATAACAGGGGAAAGTACTTCTCTAACATAGATATCACTTCAGCAACGGCTAATTTTACGGCCATTATGCATTTTTGATTGGCTACTTTCTCATATAAAAGTGTAAAGCAGATGCTAATTTGCACGATGGCCCTTTACGAATCATTGTGCTTGGAGAAACAATGCTTAAACAACAGAGGAACTAATTACATGATCACATGCCAATCGTGGGACTTGCACTCATGTAAATTATGGGTAACATAATTCACAATCCTTTGCAAGTTGGATGAAAAAATAGATGGACCCTTCAAATTATATATTGTGTCTAAATGCACCTTTATCTCCTCACTCGTCAAAATAAATGCACCATTGGGAATTATTGTCATTCCCCTACTATCTTCTTTTAACCATAGTTGTGGCTTAAGTTTCAACAATTTAAGGTATTTTCGTGCATTTTTTTCCATCCTTCGAATGACTCCCCCAAGGCATGTGCCCAGGATATGTTCAGTGATGTTCTTCTTCGCATGCATCACATCCAATATATAGCGCACTAGGTTGCTCTTCTAATAAAGCAAGTTAAATAAAATTGACCTCCTAGACCATGCCTTTCTTGTCTCTATTCCATCCCTAGTTGGGGCCTTCTTATGATTGACATTCTTCAATTTATAATTCTTACCTGCCATATTAGGGTCACAATTAGGAGATTTACTCTCAATTTCTGAACTTGAAACTTTTCTCGAAGGTAGCCTATGTTCAACCCCGCCCGATAAAAAATTAGAACCTTTCTCAAATCTAAAACTATGAGCGGGGGATAAAAGCCTCATATGACAATGGTATATATTTTTTGAGCTAACAATGAGACGCAGAGATTTTGTATCCTCTCCACAAATAAGACACCCCAAATAACTATGTACTACACAATCGGATAATGTCCTACAAGCTGAAAAATTATAAATTGCCCACATCAACATAGCTTTCAGCGTAAACTCTTGTTTGTTTAAAAGAGTCAAATTCTTGCACATCCTCTTCAAACAACTCATTTAATTCTTCTACTAAAGGGGCCAAGTAGACATCGATGTCCTCACTTGGTGCCATTAGCCCAGGTATCAACAGAGACCATATTAAAAATTCAGATTTCATACACTCTGAAGAAGGGAGGTTGAGTGGTGCTAGGATAAGTGGCCATACACTTTGATTATTTCTTAGATTTTTGAATGGATTGAAACCATTTGTTGATGTTGCCAAATGAATGGTACACTATTCTCGAGAAATATCAGGATACTCGTAATTCATCATCTTCCAAGCTGTAAAATCAATAAGATGATACATAAAATTCTCCCTTACTTATGCCCTAGCATGCCAAGTTAATGCCTCCACTATCCATGGCACTGTGAAAAAAATGCTTCAATCTAAGCCCAACAGGAAACTATTTCAACACTTTTTGAGGCACTTTTGAGCTTGTGCCTTCCTTACCAGTTTATTGCACATATCTAGGTTCCTCGCATACGGGATACCGATTGAGATTTTTATACTCCTTTTGGTATAGTATACAGTCATACGCATAAGTTTAAATTGATTTATACTTCATTCCTAAACCTTTAAAACTGTTCTTCATAGTAGGATAGCTATTTGGAAGCGTATTCTGCTTGGATAGCAAGCCTTTCACCTAATTCAAAATTCATGTCACGCTATTGCTAGATAAACTATATTGGGTCTTAAAACTATGCAAACGAACTATGGCATGTAATGTTATTTGATCTTTATCACAGCCAGGGTACAACGGTTGGGTCGCCTTAAATTTCAATCTTTGATAGTCATCGTCAAGGTTTATCCCAATATCTTCATGATCACCCGAACCTTGTATGTTGTCAGTGACCTCATTTTCTTCCGCTTCATGAACTCCATACGCACCATCAACTAAATCCTCTAGGATATTATAATCTACAATGTCTTCATACTCTTGCACATATATCCTACTTGTTGATTATTGTGAAGGTTGATCAGGGACAAAAGGAATATGTGACTCCCCATAAAAAAAACTAAAATCGATAACTATCTTGCATACTACATCTTAACAAATGTAGTTCAACTATTTTCCACTCAAAAACCTTGTCATTCCTACACTTAGCAGACGGACACGGTAATTCTTCATCATTTAACATCTCTTTGTGTATTTCATATATTCATTATCACCTCTGCGAAATATATCACATCGTCTATGTCTCACCCATCCATTCTTTGTATAGAAGATATCCCATCACAAATACTATAAACAATCACCTATTATGGGTAAAAAGCGTTTATTCATGGATTAGTATAAATAAAAGTGTGAAAATCTAGTTTCCAGTAAATGTTGTACTTCAAGATTGACATTTCATCTTTCGGTGCTATATTATGTAAACAATATAAATTAATTTCATTGTTAACACGATATGTATTATGAATCCTATTTCATCCATACCATCTGCAGGGTGAATGGTCCTATCCCATTCAAGACCGCATATTTCTGTAATACACTTTGCAGCTCATCCACATTGTTCCAATTTGAGAAAAATTTGGCAGCATATCCCCATAGCTCTCCAAGTACACGACATAGATTTGCAAGTGTTCGCGATATTTTAATTTATCAATTGAAATAACACTTAACACCGCATCATCTAATATGTACCCAGAAAACATTAAGAGACGACAGCAGAACTTCCCCCCAAAGTAGCAAGTGTAAGCCACTAAAACATTATTATAAAGAAACTATGATATCCCAAACTATCTAAACGAGACAATTCGAGAGATCTCATTATAGGAATAATGACTCTCGAACGGGTCTAAGGGCTATTGAATGTGCAAACATAAGAACTAGAAGGCTAGTATCTATGCACACTATATGTAACTTAAGAGGCTTATAACTGTGTATAATTTAACCCAATAGAATTTATTTGGTAATTGGCAGTAATGGAGGTAACGTTGGAACATGCATTGTTTGATAATTCAAATTTATAATGAATTATATTTTGACCACGTGATACAATAATACGATGGGAAATAATATTACGCTAAAAAAGTATTTACTTTTTAAATGAATAATATTACAAACACAAGAGTTAGAAACATATATACTTTTTGATTATACGATTATTTCCCATCGTATTATTATATCACGCGAGTAAAATCTAGTTTATTTTAAATTTGAATCATCAAACAATGCATGTTTCGATGTTACCGCCAATTACCAAATAAAGTCTATAGTGATGATTTATACATAGTTATGTTTTATTTATGTTTAATTGTTTAATTGATGTTTTAAAATTTATAGTATATTTCATCACAACCCTAAATGTTAGAAATACCCAAGTCTAACTAACTCAATGGCCATCTAAATGTTCAAAATCACGAGTCAACAATGATTCAATAATCACAAACAACAATTCAAATATTAATGCGAAACAATTCACCATTGCATGCACATAATTCTAACTTTATTATTACTCACTAAAATATATAGAGACATATGTATGTGTGTGTATGTATATATATATATATATATATATATATATATATATATATATATACCTTGAAGAAGATGAAAAACCAAAGAGATTGAAATCAGCAGTGGTCGCGATGTCCTGAGATCAAGCAAAACTAAAGCCTATAACAACAATAATAAATAACCCACAAATGCAACAACACCCACAAATGCAACGTGATAAATCCAAAAAAAGCCATTTATAATGATATATTTAGCATATTCTTTGCTGAATGAAAACCCTAAATATATAACAAACCATGTTTTTTTTTCAAGAACCTAACAAATCCAGTGAATTCATGTGTAATTACACCGTAAACTACTCAAGAAGATCACAACAATAATCAATAATTTGAAAATTAAATTTCATATTTACACAATCAGTGCATCCACTGCCATTCATCCCCCCAAACTTCTAACACAATTAGTGTACCCCCTAACGTAAAATTTTGTTTTGATTTTGTGAGACCGATGTATAAAAATAAAAGGAAATGAAATAAATGAAGAAATTCAAAGAAACATTCCTGGAAATTCGAAGAAATGTGATAAATCGCAACAGCCTTGCACCTAGGGATGAAACCCCCTAAAACTTACAACTTAAATTACCTGAGTTAGGGGGGGGAGGGGAGGAAGAGGAGGAGGAGGAATGGGGAGGGGAGTTTTTTTGCTGCTAAAATTGCTTGAGAAATCGCCAAAAGAGAGAGAGAATTCGTGAGAGAAGAAGGAAGAGGGAACAACTCTGACTAGGGTTTAATTTATTTTAAAGTTGTCACGAACGTGTCACGTAAATGTGCATGATAAACAATATGACGTTGTCATGGTCATTGAACATGACACATCTGTGATAACGTATTTGTCACGGTCAATGAGTTTGACAAGACCGTGATAAGTCCTTATCACGATCATTGATTGTGATAATAAACGCATGTTTTGTTGTCACGATTTTTGACCGTGATAACTCTGACCGAGTGAAGGGTGACAATTTTTGTATTTTGGTTTAGTGGAAAGGTTTTCAAACGAGAAGGGTAGTTCGTTTGAACGAGATCCAATTTTTCAATGCAAAATTCATTTTTCGGCTTTATCTCATTTTTGGAAAACTTATTATGAATAGGACTTCACAGAGTTTATGCATATACTTTTTTGTATCCTTAGAGTAAAAAAAACACTCTTCCAAAAAGCTCTTCAATGTTTTTGATCTCCCATGACCACGTTTCCAACTAAAACCATAGTTTGCACCCAACTGTTTAAACATCCAATTGTCATCTTTATATGCTTTGAGATCTAGTTTATGGGCACCAAAGTTTATACTCTACATCTTATGAGTATTTATTACATGCCTAATTTGTTTACATACGGTGGATTTTCTGTATGACGATTGTCGCTGTGGAGGAGAGGTTAAAGATCGAATACGTGTAATGGCTTGCGAGGGAGTTGCGTCATTGTGTAAGTTAACTCATGACTTTTTTATTTCCTTATTATAGTGAATTTGTGTGGTTGGGTCGTCCGAGGTCTTTTCCATTTAGGTTTTAGTCGTACATCGAGCGTTGTGGTTTGATTTACTTATTTTATCTTGCACTCACCTAAATGCATATTTTAGGTTAAGATAAAATTAGTTAATATATTTATCACAACAATCGTTTAAAATTTGTACTATCTTTATTCGGTAAATTAAATTGTTGAATTTGAAAAAGAAAAAAAGTTGGTTTTTGGGTTTTTTTACCATCTCCATATAAGATTTCGGCACATAGGACTTTCAAGTGGCAACAATCTATTTAAGATAACATTTTTTTTAGAGGAAAAGCATCCCTATATTATTAAATCAAACTGGAGAAAAAGCCTCCCCAGAGTGGCACTTACAAAATAAAAGCAACTTAACAACATTAAAATGAAGCTTTACAAGACCCATTGCGAATCTAAGAATCCAAAATTCTAACATAATGGCATCCAATAGCATCTAATTTGCAGGCACCCCTGACGATTCTAGGTAATTCTGGAAGAGTTTTGAAGGCTTTTCCTTCTTGAAGATTAATTCCCACATTTGCCAATTTGTCAGCCACCATATTTGATTCTCTATAACAATGCTTTAAAGAAAATTGCATTTGAGATAGCATAGCTCTTATATCCTTAATAATCTTAAAGAATTTCCAAGGGGGTTTCCAGGAGTTACCTATGACTTTCACCACCATCAAAGAGTCAGATTCTATGAGGACATTAACAATCTTGAACTGTAAACACAATTGAATCCTCTTTTGTAAGGCAAGAAGCTCCACCTCTGAATTTGTTACAAGATGACCTGGGAAAGCATAGGCAAATATAACCTGATACTTCTCATTACTAACAATACCATCATACCCACTAATACTTGGATTTCCCTTTGAAGCACCATCAACATTAAGCTTATAAAAATTTACAGAAGGGGGAATCCATTTAATTAAGGAATGGAGTCTAGAACACTTCTTAAAAGAAAGGTTAAACATCTCCTTACTACTGAAATCCTGAAGAAGACACTCATTTGAGAATACCATACCACTGCATAAATATGAAATCATCCTAATAGAGTTTGTAAGGATGTTTTAGTGCCTAAATTTGTGGGCCCCTAACGAACAAGAATTCGTGGCTTTCCAAATTTCCTAACATATCACAATGGGGATCGCTTTGCAAAGGAACCTTTGATAATCTCTTTTTCCTGATCTAAACCACCAGCTCAGAATGGCAGTAGACATATGGTTCATATCACATTTAATTCCCATATGATTCGAAAAAAATTCCCATACCATTTTTACCTCTGGACATTGAAGGAATAAGTGATTACCTGATTCTGAGTTCTTTAGGCAGGCCTAGCATCGCGAAACCAATCGAATTCCAACCTTTTGGATGTTATCATCTAGGGGCAGAGAGTTATTTAGGATTTTCCACATGTTTATAGAGAGCTTAATAGGTATATTAGGATCCCAAATTCTTTTGTAAGTAATAGAATTTGGGTACCTGCTCTCCATTGCCTTGCAAGATAAAGAGAAAGAGAAGTCTCCCATGTTAGAAGCCTTCCAGATCCATTTGCCATCCAAGAACTCCATATACTATAAAGCCACATCTTTATATTTCCTCATGTTTCTCTATGCTTGAGAACCCCCTTGCCGGTAATGAGACCATGACTTATATTTAGCTTTCATAAAAGCAGTCCATAGAGACTCCTCGGCATAGAATTTCCAAATCAATCTAATGCTAGAGGCTTTAGCAAGACATTGGAAATCTTTGAAGCCAAGACCCCCTAAATATTTTGGCTTACACATCGCCTGCCATTTTTGCCAATGGTGCTTCCAACTATGAGTTTCATTTCCACCCCAAAAGAATCTGCTGAACATCTTATGGATCCTATTTATGACAGCTTTAGGCGGGTGTTGGGATACAAGGAGGTATGTGGGAATAGAGGAGAGGACATGCTGAATAAGAATGAACTTTCCACCACTGGATAAAAGCTTTCCTTTCCAACCTTCAATTTTTGACTTGATAGACTCTATAAGAGGAGCATATAAGCAGACCTTATTTTTTCCCTTGAAAAGGGAAGAACCCAGGTATTTTATAGGTAAGTTTTTTATAGTTAAACCAGTGCAATTTTCTATTGTTGTCCTCCTTTGAATAGGCATTTTCTTATCCATAATGACACAACTTTTGCTCATGTTAATTTTTTGACCAGAGACACCTGAGTAATCTGCCAAAAAAGTCATCAAGTTGGACAAACTTTTCTTATCACCTCTAGAAAATACAATCACATCATCTGCAAAAGATAGATTAGAGATGAGAGGGCAACCACTAGGCAAATATAAATTTTTTATTAGTCCATTCCTCAAGAGCATGTCTAAACCTCTACTAAGCACTTCTGCTGCCAGGATAAAAAGGCTTGGGGAAAGGGGATCCCTTGCCTCAGGCCTCTTGAAGATTTGAAAAATCCCTTAGATGATCCATTAATAGTGATTGAGAACCAACTATTTGAAATGCACCTCCAGATCATGTCAATCCACCTTTCTCCAAATCCAAAGGATCTTAGCACCTTGATTAAAAACATCCAGTGCACTCTATCATATTTTTTTTTATATCCAATTTCACAATAGCATTTCCACCATGAATTTTCCTGCTAATGTTGAAAGCCATATCTTTTGCTAAGATAACATTGTCTTGAATATATCTACCTTTCACAAAGCCACTTTGATTTGGGGAAATTAGCTTTGGAAGAAACTCACCGAGTCTATTATTCAGGATCTTAGAGATGATTTTATAGGAGAAGTTACACAAGCTAATATGCCTGAAGTCTGAACAGCTCTTAGGGTGCTTCTTCTTTGGAATGAGCACAATATTGTTACTAGACCAACTTTGAGGAATCTCATGACCTGTAAAAAACAATTTATAGCAAGAAGGAGGTCATCTTTAATTATTAGCCAACAAGATTTGTAAAAAAACACCATCAAATCCATTAAGACCAGGGGCTGCATCAGAGCTCAGCTCAGATATAGTTGAGTAGATTTCATTTTCAGTAGCATCAGCTTCTAAAATTTCATTGTGCTCCTCTTCAACCAGTCTTGGTATGTAGTCATTGATGGGAAGATTCTTCACTTGTTGATCAACTTGTAGCAGAGTTTGATAATAATATAGAATTGTGGCAGTGATTCCATCCTCGTCCTCTACAACATTGCCATTTACATCTTGAATGTGCTTGATTCCCATTCTTCTGTGTCTATGCTTGACACAAGCATGAAAAAACTTTGGTAAGTCATTTAATACAATAATCAGTTTAAAATTGGTGCTTAGTTTACTGGGTTGATTAAATTATTTAATTTGAAAAAGATAAAACGATAGGTTTGTGTTTTTTTTACCATCTCCGTATTAGATTTCGGAATATTAGGACTTTTAAGTGGTATCAGAGCAGGTGTCTAAAATTTGTTTAGGTATGAATATGGGCGGTTTTTATATGAAGGGTGAGTCTCTTTCTAGGCCTCCGACGTTTGATGGGTCTAATTGCACATCTTGGAAAGCGCGTATAAAATCAGCACTTAAGGCCATAAATGAGTGGATGTGGTAAGCGGTTATTAGAGGTTAGTACCCACCCACTACTTTAGTGGGTGAACTTAGTGTCCCTAAACCCGTAGAGAGTCGAAGTGAGGATGATAACAAATTGGCTAATTACAATTCATATATTTTAAATGCTTTTTTATGGGATCACACCAGAGGAGTTCCATTGTATCACTATGTGTTAAACATCAAAAGAATCTTGGGATATACTCCAACTAACACTTGAAGGAATTAGTGTTTTTAAGCCTTCCAAACTGTAAAATGTCACCACTCAGTTCGAAACCATTAGGATGGAGGAGAGCAAAATCTTTGATGAGTTCTACGTGAGATTGTCTGATATTATTAACTCATTGTTTAACTTGGGAGAGAGAATATCTGAAACCCTACTAGTCAAGAAAATTGTAAGGTTATTACCTAAAAGATTTAATTCTAAAGTGATTATTTTAAATTCCTGTGACAACCCGCCTAATTAAATACCGGACGATCACTCCTTTATTAAATTAAAATCAAGGTGAACAGTTGGTTCATTCTTAGCATCACTGTCGTAAAAATACTTTTCCAATTTAAACACCCTAAATAATTAAGGTAAGTGTCAAAACCATTTAAAACCTTATTCTCATTTTATTAAATCCGGTTATAAAACCTTAAACCATTAACATCTAAAGAGTCACACATTAAGAATAAAAATAGAATTGAACATACACGAATTTAATCATCAATAATAAATCCCAACATTTACAACACTAAAGGAAAACATCCTGACAGTAATAAATCCCGAAATAAAGGTACTGAAAGTAAAAATTTCAATCTCTGACAATACCAACTAAATAATAGAAAGAGGGCGACACATGCCCCTGCTGGATAAAACTGAACTAGGAGTAGAATCAAATGGATGAAGTCGTCTAAACAACAGGGCTGCAACTCCCACCTAAGCTGCAGCACGTTCCTTCCAAAGGATCCTAAGTAAGACGCCCCTGTGGCTGGGCACCTGTAATACATACATATATATACAAGAGAGAAAAGGAAATAGAAACGGGTCAGAGCCCGATAGTGTATATGATTTAAAAATTCGTTTAGCAAGTATTTAAATTGATACAGGCCAATGCAACAACATATTAGTGCGACACTCTTTTGAGAAATTCTCGCCTCTCTTATAATGTACACTCCTATTTCACTAACCTTCCCAATGGTTTATCTCATCATATATCACACTATCTTTCCCCAATGATTTAACTTATCTTAGGTTATTCGCAGGATTTACAACTGAACAGCACAAGTATTTAAAACGTAAGATTTTAATTTGTAACCAAGGTTCTCCTTTTAACTCTATTAATCAATAAAGTTTTCCAGTGTCATATTATACTTTCTCAAAACAATTATTTATAATTTGAGTCATCAACCATGTCCTACACATCAAATCACAATAGGCAGTTCCAGATTTCAGAATTTCATATATATATTAACTACTCGTATAATTTATATATCATCACAGCACCCCACATAAAAACTATGGTGCAGGCATACTCTGCTATCCAATCCCCGTATCAATCGTACTAAAGGGAATACAAGTTCGGAATCACTCTCGAACTGTATAAATACATACACAAACAAAATTGAGGCGAAGAATAGTTTCCAAGTCCAAGAGGTCAGTACATACCCTCACATCTCTTAGGACCGTGACTACCGATTCGATAGCCTGTACCTAGGATTCATATCTTCTAGGGTACGTTTCAATATCCCCCATAAGGCACACGAGATAAGATCGTCCCAGCGCGGTAACCTCAGGGATAGCAAGTAGCGCGGGCATGATTTTCACAAGTATATAATATATGCATACACAATCATATAAATATACCACTTTTATTATATCAATTTAGGTTTATCCCATAACCCACATTCACAACATTTATCCTTATTTTCCCATTATTATATATCAAGTATAATGGCTCGTTTCTAACTTTAATTCGAAGGGTTTTCCAACTTACTACGATGATTGGACATAACTATTGTATATTTATTCCCCTAATTTCAGTGCATTTGTGAACCCGAGTGATGTAACCTATATGGATTTGACGCACATTTATGCTACTAATCTTCGTTGGCAAGTATTTCGTGTTTCGTGCTTCTCTTATTGGTTTTACAGGTTAATTATGCAAGCAGCGCAAAAGAGAAAGCGAGACAATGAAAGAAAAGCTAAGAAGGCAAATTCAAGGGCATTTTGGTAATTATGGAGCAAGATCCCGAAGGAGGAGTCAACTAGAAAGTTGAAGAGCTCGGAATAACGAGAACACTGGAAGAAATGTCACCCAAATCCGAGCTACGGTTGATGAGTTATGACCCGTTGAAGTTGAAGAAAAATCCAAGGAAGAAAGGAAAGAAAACAAGAAAAAAATTCTAAGTGTTGAATGGAAGAAAAAGCACCCCAGACCAGCAAACATTCGCGAACCCAGGGGCGAACCGGTTCGGGGTACATGCAAACCGGTTTGAGGGGCCTAATGCGCGAATTTGCCTCCTTTATTCTGATTGACTCTAAGGTTTCCTTCTTATACAACATCAAAATTTCGTTGTTTAATCCTCTACATCACAAAAGGTTTCCAGAATATCATTTAAGTCATCACTACATGCAATTTCCTATCTCAAATTGGGTTTTTCTTCCATACAATTCATCCTAATCATTCCTAAACCAATATGAACGATGCATCAACGAAATAAGCAAGATAAACACTTGCTTGGGATTTTCAGAAATCTGGTTTGGTGTTGAATTTGGTGTGGTTGCGTTCCCCGTCTCGCGATCTACGCGTTGGCGGTGGCGGCGGTGTAAACGGATGAGTTTTGAGCCCTTTAATTTTCGTGGGTTTAATTACCCAAAAATACAAAATGACTAAAATGCACTCCCGGGGTACTAATTAGGCCTAAAAGCCCCCCGAGACCCAAATCAAACCCCCGGGTATACTTTTCTGACTATCCCGACCCTTCCGGACGCATTGGCGCACTCAAAACGACCATACGAATAACTTATAAAATATTCACTTTTATTAATTCACATTTAGTCCCGACACGACACAGGCGCGTCCCGACTTAAATTTCCACAATTGTCATTTTATTCACACGTGACAATATTATAAAAATAAATCTCATATATTACTATACTCATCCAGTAATATGCAACAAATAATATATTCCCAATAATTACTAACTCTTGTCACGCTAGTAAATATTTAAAACAACATTTCGGATTAAAATTAAATTAATTTATCTCAATTAAATTTAATAAATCCTTAAATTTAAAAGCCATGAAAATACGGGGTATTACATACTTTCCCCCTAATAACGGAATTTCGTCCCGAAATTCGGAAAATAAGGCCTACCAGGTAGCACAATTCTGGATATCCTTGTCAGTACGCAAACTATCTACATAGTCCGACGCTCAATCACTATAGTTTTTTCCTCACAGCAACATTGTTTTACATTCTCATTGGAGACACTTCACATTGCACTCCCAACTGACAACATTTGAATAGGTTACGTCTATACGTTATAAATTCTATTATCTCACTATCATTAGGAGGCCGCACCTCACTACATGACAACTACTCGGATTTATTCATACACAAAACTCCCATTCTGAGAAGATCATACGAACATTTGACCACTCTTGACTGCCTAAAACAGTCGTGGAATTCCACCATAGTTATCGGATATTTTCTCGACCGATCCAAAAATTCTGATTATCTACTCTCCTCTATACATACGGAAGGAGAATAGTCGAGGTTCTTCCATAACAAAACCTTAATAAGTACCTCGTACGCGACAAACATGTACGAGTGCTTCTACAGAGCATTCTTGAAATCATCGTACCAAGATTCCAAAATCTCCTTCACGTGGCTCCACTAATCTTTAATCACCATGCGCTTATTCCCTGGCTAAGGGTGATACATCCTACTCGAAACGAAATTTTATCTCCGCTGGTTCCTGAAATCCCATATCAAAGGTGGGATTCACCAATCTCATCCTGATTCAGAAATTTATACTGCGCCGGACCATGCACTTGCGCGATCCTTCCTTTCAAAGGAAGTCTGGGGCATACTAGTTAATATTGTAAGCCAGCCCAAAGGAATATCAATCACTTCCTTCTCGGCGACTTAATTCACATGTTCGGGATAAACCCTTGATCTTGTTTTGAGGATGGCAACCCATCCAAGAACTTTACCGACTTTACCAACCTCTTCCAATTTCAGGAATTTTCGATAAACACAAAATTCTTTGGTTGATTCTCCTCTTTCAACCAAACCTTACCTATGGGCAGTGCATGTAGAGACTACTCACTACGTCTCGCTAAACATCGATTATTCCCTTGAAATGTCTCACATTAAGTGACATGTAATACTCCCTTTCCTTCCTTGGAGTATGCCGAAAGTTCCGACCCGTGATCTTCTCTCCACGAAGCGCACTTCTGGATCTCTTATACTATACTAACATCATTACTCTTTGTATGCGCAAGTCGCTCTCACACTTGACTAATAACAACTCCGCTCCGGGTGTGCTTCATAACAATTAAATTCTACTCTATTCAAGGAATACCAATTCTTGAATGGCTTCCCATAGCCTTCCAATCAAGTTAGGGCGTGCTATTCTAATTGCACACTTATGTATGGATTATCGTCCCTCATGTGATGTTTAATCCACTCTATCACTTCCACTTCGTTATACTAGTCCCACAAACATATATTCCACATGTCTATTACCACGTCCCTTCGACTCGGACTATTTTACTGTAGTTAACCAAGATGCCCACATTTTTGCAACACTCCGACCGCCCTGGGAGAGCGAACGGCGTGCTACTCATCTGTATGACTAACTAAATTCAACGGAATCGAAGGAATAAGGCATTCAAATTCCATGACAATAAAAGAGGAATAATAATTCTCAACCTTCCTGAGATAAGTACAACAATTTTCCCAAATAGGTACAACAACCAAAATAAATCACTAACGCTCTATTCATCAAAATAATTACAGGTCATCTCTTTTGTATAATATAAAGTTCTTTCCAGATAATCCATGCTAAAAATCATTCCAACTCTTTATTCACCTTGTGTTCTGTACGCGGTTATGACATTTGGGTACTCTCAATCACCCTAGAAATCAAAATTCTTAAATTCTCCTTATCATCGTTCCACCCCTCAACTCGTGGGGATAACTTTCAATGATTTCTTACCACAAAAATACGGCTCCAATGACCTTAAAACAAAATTCAACTTCCAACTTACATACATAATTACTTGATCCCATTTTGACCAGGGTACCGAACTCATGGAATAGTGACCAAATGTCTCCATATTTCCAACCTTACGCTAAGTTTCATGCGTGGGATGTCTCGCAAAGCAAAATCCAAACAAGGAACCCCCCCGATACACTACTACCTAGCATTGTCGTTTATCGAAATCCGTTAGGTCCTTCGTCCATAGTATATACCCCTTTATTCCGTCCCTTGACAGAAAAGTTACAATTTCTCCGGTAATTATGCTTAACAAAGAACGTTTCACCAATTTCACTATCATCCCGTATTGGTTGATGGTAATTACATTCTATAAACCTCGGATACATACGATCAAAATTCTCTAAATTTCCTTTTTCTAACATTAGGGGTATAACTCTTAACTCCCACATCTCTTAAGGATAAATATAACATTGCACTCTTCCTATCACTAAGTCCGGAGTGCTAAACATAATACCGAGTCAAGTCTTTTCGCTCAACGGTAAATCCCGGTACATACAGAATCATACTGACAAAGTCTATACATACATTGGTATCGAATATCTCAAGCCCACTATCTCCTCCGAAGTTTCTAGGATAGATAATATAAGTGCGAGTCCAACCTTCTTACAGGTAAAGCCTCGCCAAAACAAAATGTGTTGCACTAATGTAACTACTCCGATAGCCTTGCAATAAATGCCCACTATCATACTACCCATTTCTATAACATTTTAACAAAGATAATATCATACTCGTGTATCGCATCACTACAATGAGTAACCTCAATAAAGTATAAAACACTATTAATATACTCATTCATCCCCCGCGGATAGCACCAAAGAAAAATCCCGCTATACTAAGGAAAAATATTCACATAATGGTAACATTTATAATGATATGCATTAAACTCGTCTCACATGTTAATCTAGCAATGAACAAAATGTGGTGACTCGCTCGTGTCACATAAACACCCCGCATCCTCTAAGGATACAACTTATACTTCCATCCTGGCAATCGTCTTGACTGCACAAATGGTTTTCGGACGTAACACGTCTGCCCAAACCAAAACAAAATTATTTTTAATCGTCGTCCTTTACTAGGCATCGTATTCTTGTCCCTTTTTCTCACTTTGGAACATATTATCGGGAGCAATTTCACTCCGCACCAAAATACCTCAACACATAATCCACTTATCACCTGTCCTACTAACCAGGTTAGGATTGTCCTTCTCTCGGATTTTAGTTGACTCGATTCCTGTTAGCCATCCCGGTTGTTCCCTTAGCTTTTTAGGCCGTAAAGATCATGTTACTATCTATAATAGTACTTACTGAATTTACCATCACTTGGTAAGAATTTAACTATCTGAAGCATTTAAATGGTTTTCCAGATGTGTATCCACATCCTTTTGTGGTGCTATACCACCACCATTGTATTTAGTCTTATTCTCGACTAAATTCTTCGATTCCTTTAAGCTTCCCACACAAGGAGCATTGTTATCTTTATTGACAAAATACAACATTTTCAACCTCTGAATTAGCCGTCCATTAGAATTTCCTCCTCAAGTATTATCAATTATTATTACGAGTTGGTCTCCCACTTGGAGTCGTTTCCTCCACTCGTATCTGCATCTTTCGATACAAAATTTGCTAATGATTAGGATTCATATCCACAATTGGTTTTCTGTCATGCCCTCCTGCGATGAGTTCAGAACCACGTTTGCTTCTCACCCTGAACAGTTGAGGAAGGAACATAAGGTCAACACTGTACCTCAGGTTCTCCTATAGGCATAGCATTCTACTTCTAAAATGGGTGGTTGACTCCAACCAATAAAATTTCGTCCCGAAAGTCAAGAAAATTTTCTCTAAATTTTCACTTTCAGTTTGCCCCACTCCGTCCTATTTTTAAGCCTTTGGGTACTTTACCTCCTTTGGTAAAGACACATAATTTCCGCATTCCTAGACTTTCCCACTGACAGTCTCTGCACGTTTTTGTAATACGTTGGGTAAGGTTACCCTCGCACCTCATTTGACTATAACAGTATTTAAAAATCATTGTTGCGCCTTAGTCGCCTTTCTAGTTTTGGCTTCTCGTGCCACAATGGAGGTGACCTCAACTACGGTCATCATCCTTGGATATATTTTATAATCTCAACTGAGCCCTGCCTCCTGATGTACGCTTAACGGTCCTCTTCTGACATCCGTCATCGCTCGGCACACGCACACATCCGAACGAAATTAGAATTCACTAATGTATACATATTATAGCAGGAGAACGAAATCTCGTCAAAAGAATCGACAATCCTAAATATAGGGCTCTATAACAAGCAAAGCAACGCTGAAAGCATAATAAGCAGTACAGATCCTAAGGAAACTAGAACCTGATGCTCTGATACCACCTGTGACACCCCGCCTAATTAAATACCGGGCGATCACTCCTTTATTAAATTAAAATCAAGGTGAACAGTTGGTTCATTCTTAGCATCACTGTCATAAAAATACTTTTCCAATTTAAACACCCTAAATAATTAAGCTAAGTGTCAAAACCATTTAAAATCTTATTCTCATTTTATTAAATCCGGTTATAAAACCTTAAACCATTAACATCTAAAGAGTCACACATTAAGAATAAAAATAGACTTGAAAATACACGAATTTAATCATCAATAATAAATCCCAACATTTACAACACTAAAGGAAAACATCCTGACAGTAATAAATCCCGAAATAAAGGTATTGAAAGTAAAAATTTCAATCTCTGACAATACCAACTAAATAATAGAAAGAGGGCGACACATGCCCCTGCTGGATAAAACTGAACTAGGAGTAGAATCAAATGGATGAAGTCATCTAAACAACAGGCCTGCAACTCCCACCTAAGCTGCAGCACGTTCATTTCAAAGGATCCTAAGTAAGACGCCCCTGTGGTTGGGCACCTGTAATACATACATATATATACAAGAGAGAAAAGGAAATAGAAACGGGTCAGAGCCCGATAGTGTATATGATTTAAAAATTCGTTTAACAAGTATTTAAATTGATACAGGCCAATGCAACAACATATTAGTGCAACACTCTCTTGAGAAATTCTCGCCTCTCTTCTAATGTGCACTCCTATCGCACTAACCTTCCCAATGGTTTATCTCATCATATATCACACTATCTTTCCCCAATGATTGAACTTATCTTAGGTTATTCGCAGGATTTACAACTGAACAGCACAAGTATTTAAAACGTAAGATTTCAATTTGTAACCAAGGTTCTCCTTTTAACTTTATTAATCAATAAAGTTTTCCAGTGTCATATTATACTTTCTCAAAACAATTATTTATAATTTGAGTCATCAACCATGTCCTACATATCAAATCACAATAGGCAGTTCCAGATTTCAGAATTTCATATATATATTAACTACTCATATAATATATATATCATAATAGCACCCCACATAAAAACTATGGTGCGGGCATACTCTGCTATCCAATCCCCGTATCAATCGTACTAAAGGGAATACAAGTTCAGAATCACTCTCGAACTGTATAAATACATACACAAACAATATTGAGGCGAAGCATAGTTTCCAAGTCCAAGAGGTCAGTACATACCCTCACGTCTCTTAGGACCATGACTACCGATTCGATAGCCTGTACCTAGGATTCCTATCTTCTAGGGTACGTGTCAATATCCCCCATAAGGCACACGAGATAAGATCGTCCCAGCGCGGTAACCTCAGGGATAGCAAGTAGCACGGGCATGATTTTCACAAGTATATAATATATGCATACACAATCATATAAATATACCACTTTTATTATATCAATTTAGGTTTATCCATAACCCACATTCACAACATTTATCCTTATTTTCCCATTATTATATATCAAGTATAATGGTTCGTTTCTAACTTTAATTCGAAGGGTTTTTCCAACTTACTACGATGATTGGACATAAATATTGGATATTTATTCCCCTAATTTCAGTGCATTTGTGAACCCGAGTGATGTAACCTATATGGATTTGACGCACATTTATGCTACTAATCTTCGTTGGCAAGTATTTCGTGTTTCGTGCTTCTCTTATTGGTTTTACAGGTTAATTATGCAAGCAGCGCAAAAGAGAAAGCGAGACAATGAAAAAAAAGCAAAGAAGGCAAGTTCAAGGGCGTTTTGGTAATTCTGCAGCCAGATCCCGAAGGAGGAGTCAACTGGAAAGTTGAAGAGCTTGGAACAACGAGAACACTGGAAGAAACGTCACCCAAATCCGAGCTACGATTGATGAGTTATGACCCGTTGAAGTTGAAGAAAAATCCAAGGAAGAAAGGAAAGAAAACAAGAAAAAAATTCTAAGTGTTGAATGGAAGAAAAAGCACCCCAGACCAGCAAACATTCACGAACCCAGGGGCGAACCGGTTCGGGGTACATGCGAACCGGTTCGAGGGGCCTAATGCGTGAATTTGCCTCCTTTATTCTGATTGGCTCTAAGGTTTCCTTCTTATACAACATCAAAATTTCGTGGTTTAATCCTCTAAATCATAAAAGGTTTCCAGAATATCATTTAAGTCATCACTACATGCAATTTCCTATCTCAAATTGGGTTTTTCTTCCATACAATTCATCCTAATCATTCCTAAACCAATATGAAAGATGCATCAACGAAATAAGCAAGATAAACACTTGCTTGGGATTTTCAGAAATCTGGTTTGGTGTTGAATTTGGTGTGGTTGCGTTCCCCGTCTCGCGATCTACGCGTTGGCGGTGGCGGCGGCGGCGGTGTAAACGGATGAGTTTTGAGCCTTGGAATGCCTTGAGAGCTCTCTCCTCTCCTCTCCAATGGCCGTTCTAGTGTTTTGAGTTATCTAACCCTAGGAGATAACCTAAACATCAGATATAACCCCTTTAATTTTCGTGGGTTTAATTACCCAAAAATACAAACTGACTAAAATGCCCTCCCGGGGTACTAATTAGGCCTAAAAACCCCCCGAGATCCAAATCAAACCCCCGGGTATACTTTTCTGACTATCTCGACCCTTTCGGACGCGTTGGCGCACTCAAAACGACCATACGAACAACTTATAAAATATTCACTTTTATTAATTCACATTTACTCCCGACACGACACAGGCGCGTCCCGACTTAAATTTCCACAATTATCATTTTATTCACACGTGACAATATTATAAAAATAAATCTCATAAATTAATATACTCATCCAGTAATATGCAACAAATAATATATTCCCAATAATTCCTAACTCTTGTCACGCTAGTAAATATTTAAAACAACATTTCGGATTAAAATTAAATTAATTTATCTCAATTAAATTTAATAAATACTTAAATTTAAAAGCCATGAAAATACGGGGTATTACATACTTCCCCCCTAATAACGGAATTTCGTCCCGAAATTCGGAAAATAAGGCCTACCAGGTAGCACAATTCTGGATATCCTTGTCAGTACGCAAACTATCTACATAGTACGGCGCTCAATCACTATAGCTTTTTCCTCACAGCAACATTATTTTACATTCTCATTGGAGACACTTCACATTGCACTCCCAACTGACAACATTTGAATAGGTTACGTCTATACGTTATAAATTTCATTATCTCACTATCATTAGGAGGCTGCACCTCACTACATGAAAACTACTCGGATTTATTCATACACAAAACTCCCATTCTGAGAAGATCATACGAACATTTGACCACTCTTGACTGCCTAAAACAGTCGTGGAATTCCACCATAGTTATCGGATATTTTCTCGACCGATCCAAAAATTCTGATTATCTACTCTCCTCTAAACATACGGAAGGAGAATAGTCGAGGTTCTTCCATAACAAAACCTTAATAAGTACCTCGTACGCGACAAACATGTACGAGTGCTTCTACAGAGCATTCTTGAAATCATCGTACCAAGATTCCAAAATCTCCTTCACGTGGCTCCACTAATCTTTAATCACCATGCGCTTATTCCCTGGCTAAGGGTGATACATCCTACTCGAAACAAAATCTTATCTCCGATGGTTCCTGAAATCCCATATCAAAGGTGGGATTCACCAATCTCATCCTGATTCAGAAATTTATACTGCGCCGGACCATGCACTGGCGCGATCCTTCCTTTCAAAGGAAGTCTGGGGCATACTAGTTAATATTGTAAGCCAGCCCAAAGGAATATCAATCACTTCCTTCTCGGCGACTTAATTCACATGTTCGGGATAAACCCTTGATCTTGTTTTGAGGGTGGCAACCCATCCAAGAACTTTACCGACTTTACCAACCTCTTCCAATTTCAGGAATTTTCGATAAACACAAAATTCTTTGGTTGATTCTCCTCTTTCAACCAAACCTTACCTATGGGCAGTGCATGTAGAGACTACTCACTACGTCTCGCTAAACATCGATTATTCCCTTGAAATGTCTCACATTAAGTGACACGTAATACTCTCCTTCCTTCCTTGGAGTATGCCGAAAGTTCCGACCCGTGCTCTTCTCTCCACGAAGCGCACTTCTGGATCTCTTATACTATACTAACATCATTACTCTTTGTATGCGCAAGTCGCTCTCACACTTGACTAATAACAACTCCGCTCCGGGTGTGCTTTTTAACAATTAAATTCTACTCTATTCAAGAAATACCAATTCTTGAATGGCTTCCCATAACCTTCCAATCAAGTTAGGGCGTGCTATTCTAATTGCACACTTATGTATGGATTATCGCCCCTCATGTGACGTTTAATCCACTTTATCACTTCCACTTCGTTATACTAGTCCCACAAACATATATTCTACACGTCTATTACCACGTCCCTTCGACTCGAACTATTTTACTGTAGTTAACCAAGATGCCCACATTTTTGCAACACTCCGACCGCCTTGGGAGAGCGAACGGCGTGCTACTCATCTGTATAACTAACTAAATTCAACGGAATAGAAGGAATAGGGCATTCAAATTCCATGACAATAAAAGAGGAATAATAATTCTCAACCTTCCTCACATAAGTACAACAATTTTCCCAAATAGGTACAACAACCAAAATAAATCACTAACGCTCTATTCATCAAAATAATTACAGGTCATCTCTTTTGTATAATATAAAGTTCTTTCCAGATAATCCATGCTAAAAATCATTCCAACTCTTTATTCACCTTGTGTTCTGTACGCGGTTATGACATTTGGGTACTCTCAATCACCCTAGAAATCAAAATTCTTAAATTCTCCTTATCATCGTTCCACCCCTCAACTCGTGGGGATAACTTTAAATGCTTTCTTACCACAAAAATACGGCTCCAATGATTTTAAAACAAAATTCAACATTCAACTTACATACATAATTACTTGATCCCATTTTGACCAGGGTACCGAACTCATGGAATAGTGACCAAACGTCTCCCTATTTCAAACCTTACGCTAAGTTTCATGCGTGGGATGTCTCCCAAAGCAAAATCCAAATAAGGAACCCCCCCGATACACTACTACCTAGCATTGTCGTTTATCGAAATCTGTTAGGTCCTCCGTCCATAGTATATACCCCTTTATTCCGTCCCTTGACAGAAAAATTACAATTTCTCCGGTAATTATACTTAACAAAGAACGTTTCACCAATTTCACTATCGTCCCGTATTGGTTGATGGTAATTACATTCTATAAACCTCGGATACATACGATCAAAATTCTCTAAATTTCCTTTTTCTAACATTAGGGGTATAACTCTTAACTCCCACATCTCTTAAGGATAAATATAACACTGCACTCTTCCTATCACTAAGTCCGGAGTGCTAAACATAATACCGAGTCAAGTCTTTTCGCTCAACGGTAAATCCCGGTACATACTGAATCATACTGACAAAGTCTATACATACATTGGTATCGAATATCTCAAGCCCACTATCTCCTCCGAAGTTTCTAAGATAAATAATATAAGTGCGAGTCCAACCTTCTTACAGGTAAAGCCTCGCCAAAACAAAACGTGTTGCACTAATGTAACTACTCCGATAGCCTTGCAATAAATGCCCACTATCATACTACCCATTTCTATAACATTTTAACAAAGATAATATCATACTCGTGTATCGCATCACTACAACGAGTAACCTCAATAAAGTATAAAACACTATTAATATACTCATTCATCCCCCGCGGATAGCACCAAAGAAAAATCCCGCTATATTAAGGAAAAATATTCACATAATGGTAACATTTATAATGATATGCATTAAACTCGTCTCACATGTTAATCTACAAATGAACAAAATGTGGTAACTCGCTCGTGTCACATAAACACGCCGCATCCTCTAAGGATACAACTTATACTTCCATCCTGGCAATCGTCTTGACTGCACAAATGCTTTTCGGATGTAACACGTCTACCCAAACCAAAACAAAATTATTTTTAATCGCCGTCCTTTACTAGGCACCGTATTCTAGTCCCTTTTTTCTCACTTTGGAACATATTATCGCGAGCAATTTCACTTCGCACCAAAATACCTCAACACATAATCCACTTATCACCTGTCCTACTAACCAGGTTAGGATTGTCCTTCTCTCGAATTTTAGTAGACTCGATTCCTGTTAGCCATCCCAGTTGTTCCCTTAGCTTTTTAGGCTGTAAAGATCATGTTACTATCTATAATAGTACTTACTGAATTTACCATCACTTGGTAAGAATTTAACTATCTGAAGCATTTAAATGGTTTTCCAGATGTGTATCCACATCCTTTTGTGGTGCTATACCACCACCATTGTATTCAGTCTTATTCTCGACTAAATTCTTCCATTCCTTTAAGCTTCCCACAGAAGGAGCATTGTCATCTTTATTGATAAAATACAACATTGTCAACCTCTGAATTAGCCGTCCATTAGAATTCCTCCTCGAGTATTATCAATTATTATTACGAGTTGGTCTCCCACTTGGAGTCGTTTCCTCCACTCGTATCTGCATCTTTCGATACAAAATTTGCTAATGATTAGGATTCATATCCACAATTGGACTTCTGTCATGCCCTCCTACGATGAGTTCAGAACCACGTTTGCTTCTCACCCTGAACAGTTGAGGAAGGAACATACGGTCAACACTGTACCTCAGGTTCTCCTATAGGCATAGCATTCTACTTCTAAAATGGGTGGTTGACTCCAACCATTAAAATTTCATCCCGAAAGTCAAGAAAATTTTCTCTAAATTTTCACTTTCAGTTTGCCACACTCCGTCCTATTTTTAAGCCTTTGGGTACTTTACCTCCTTTGGTAAAGACACATAATTTCCGCATTCCTAGAATTTCCCACTAACAGTCTCTACACGTTTTTGTAATACGTTGGGTAAGGTTACCCTCGCACCTCATTTGACTATAACAGTATTTGGAAATCATTGCTGCGCCTTAGTCGCCTTTCTAGTCTTGGCTTCTCGTGCCACAATGGAGGTGACCTCAACTACGGTCATCATCCTCGGATATATTTTATAATCTCAACTGAGCCCTGCCTCCTGATGTACGCTTAACGGTCCTCTTCTGACATCCGTCATCGCTCGGCACACACACACATCCGAACGAAATTAGAATTCACTAATGTATACATATTATAGCAGGAGAACGAAATCTCGTCAAAAGAATCGACAGTCCTAAACATAGGGCTCTATAACAAGCAAAGCAACACTGAAAGCATAATAAGCCGTACAGATCCTAAGGACACTAGAACCTGATGCTCTGATACCACCTGTGACACCCCGCCTAATTAAATACCGGGCGATCACTCCTTTATTAAATTAAAATCAAGGTGAACAGTTGGTTCATTCTTAGCATCACTGTCGTAAAAATACTTTTCCAATTTAAACACCCTAAATAATTAAGCTAAGTGTCAAAACCATTTAAAACCTTGTTCTCATTTTATTAAATTCGGTTATAAAACCTTAAACCATTAACATCTAAAGAGTCACACATTAAGAATAAAAATAGAATTGAAAATACACGAATTTAATCATCAATAATAAATCCCAACATTTACAACACTAAAGGAAAACATCCTGACAGTAATAAATCCCGAAATAAAGGTACTGAAAGTAAAAATTTCAATCTCTGACAATACCAACTAAATAATAGAAAGAGGGCGACACATGCCCCTGCGGGATAAAACTGAACTAGGAGTGGAATCAAATGGATGAAGTCATCTAAACAACAGGCCTGCAACTCCCACCTAAGCTGCAGCACATTCATTCCAAAGGATCCTAAGTAAGACGCCCCTGTGGCTGGGCACCTGTAGGCTGTAATACATACATATATATACAAGAGAGAAAAGGAAATAGAAACGGGTCAGAGCCCGATAGTGTATATGATTTAAAAATTCGTTTAGCAAGTATTTAAATTGATACAGGCCAATGCAACAACATATTAGTGCGACACTCTCTTGAGAAATTCTCGCCTCTCTTCTAATGTGCACTCCTATCACACTAACCTTCCCAATGGTTTATCTCATCATATATCACACTATCTTTCCCCAATGATTTAACTTATCTTAGGTTATTCGCGGGATTTACAACTGAACAGCACAAGTATTTAAAACGTAAGATTTCAATTTGTAACCAAGGTTCTCCTTTTAACTTTATTAATCAATAAAGTTTTCCAGTGTCATATTATACTTTCTCAAAACAATTATTTATAATTTGAGTCATCAACCTTGTCCTACATATCAAATCACAATAGGTAGTTCCAGATTTCAGAATTTCATATATATATTAACTACTCGTATAATATATATATATCATAACAGCACCCCACATAAAAACTATGGTGCGGGCATACTCTGCTATCCAATCCCCGTATCAATCATACTAAAGGGAATACAAGTTCGGAATCACTCTCGAACTGTATAAATACATACACAAATAATATTGAGGCGAAGCATGGTTTCCAAGTCCAAGAGGTCAGTACATACCCTCACGTCTCTTAGGACCGTGACTACCGATTCGATAGCCTGTACCTAGGATTCCTATCTTCTAGGGTACGTGTCAATATCCCCCATAAGGCACACGAGATAAGATCGTCCCAGCGCGGTAACCTCAGGGATAACAAGTAGCGCGGGCATGATTTTCAAAAGTATATAATATATGCATACACAATCATATAAATATACCACTTTTATTATATCAATTTAAGTTTATCCCATAACCCACATTGACAACATTTATCCTTATTTTCCCATTATTATATATCAAGTATAATGGTTCGTTTCTAACTTTAACTCGAAGGGTTTTTCCAACTTACTACGATGATTGGACATAAATATTGTATATTTATTCCCCTAATCTCAGTGCATTTGTGGACCCGAGTGATGTAACCTATATGTATTTGATGCACATTTGTGCTACTAATCTTCGTTGGCAAGTATTTCGTGTTTCGTGCTTCTTTTATTTGTTTTACAGGTTAATTATGCAAGCAGCGCAAAAGAGAAAGCGAGACAATGAAAGAAAAGCTAAGAAGGCAAGTTCAAGGGAATTTTGGTAATTCTGCAGCCAGATCCCGAAGGAGGAGTCAACTGGAAAGTTGAAGAGCTCGGAACAACGAGAACACTGGAAGAAACGACACCCAAATCTGAGCTATGGTTGATGAGTTATGAACCGTTGAAGTTGAAGAAAAATCCAAGGAATAAAGGAAAGAAAACAAGAAAAAAATTCTAAGTGTTGAATGGAAGAAAAAGCACCCCAGACCAGCAAACATTCGCGAACCCAGGGGGGAACCGGTTCGGGGTACATGCGAACCGGTTCGAGGAGCCTGATGCGCGAATTTGCCTCCTTTATTCTGATTGGCTCTAAGGTTTCCTTCTTATACAACATCAAAATTTCGTGGTTTAATCCTCTACATCACAAAAGGTTTCCAGAATATCATTTAAGTCATCACTACATGCAATTTCCTATCTCAAATTGGGTTTTTCTTCCATACAATTCATCCTAATCATTCCTAAACCAATATGAAAGATGCATCAACGAAATAAGCAAGATAAACACTTGCCTGGGATTTTCATAAATCTGGTTTGGTGTTGAATTTGGTGTGGTTGCGTTCCCCGTCTCGCGATCTACGCGTTGGCGGTGGCGGCGGTGTAAACGGATGAGTTTTGAGCCTTGGAATGCCTTGAGAGCTCTCTCCTCTCCTCTCCAATGGCCGTTCTAGTGTTTTGAGTTATCTAAACCTAGGAGATAACATAAACATCTGATATAACCCCTTTAATTTTCGTGGGTTTAATTACCCAAAAATACAAAATGACTAAAATGCCCTCCCGGGGTACTAATTAGGCCTAAAAGCCCCCCGAGACCCAAATCAAAACCCCGGGTATACTTTTCTGACTATCTCGACCCTTCCGGATACGTTGGCGCACTCAAAACGACCATACGAACAACTTATAAAATATTCACTTTTATTAATTCACATTTAGTCCCGACACGACACAGGCGCGTCCCGACTTAAATTTCCACAATTGTCATTTTATTCACACGTGACAATATTATAAAAAAAAATCTCATATATTACTATACTCATTCAGTAATATGCAACAAATAATATATTCCCAATAATTACTAACTCTTGACATGCTAGTAAATATTTAAAACAACATTTCGGATTAAAATTAAATTAATTTATCTCAATTAAATTTAATAAATCCTTAAATTTAAAAGCCATGAAAATACGGGGTATTACAATTCCCTCGGTACTCTTGACTCTACGAAACTCGACGAGTTTGTAGATGACCTTCAAACTTATAAGCGTGACATATTTTCCTTTAAAAAGCTGAAGGAAGATATGTTCATAGCTTTGAAAACCCAAAAGGATCAAACACGTATTTCGAATGATGAGTTTGAATTCGATTCTGATGATATATTTATATTTGTTAAGAAGTTCAGATTAAGTTTAATAAAGAGAAATCTAAGTATGATGAAAAGAAGTTTGAGAAGTTTAAGTTTAACAAGGTATGATTTTCCCTAATAATCGTAATGATAATTTAAAGAGGGTTGGTCGGAACTGAGTGTCCCACTAAGCTAAGGAATGAGGCTAAGAATCTGAAAGCATACAATGCCACCCTTAGTGAGAGTGAATAAAAAAAGGAGCAGGATTCCCCCATTGAGTGCAATTACACTACGTTCATGGCTAGTCATACGAGTCTTGATGAAAAAGCTTCTTATGAAGATAATTATGTGAAAGATAATTTTGAGGGCATTTTGGTTAATTCCTAAATGAGTGAAGAAGAAGAAGAAGGAGAAGAAGAAGAGGAGGAGGAGAAGTAGGAAAGTGAACTTTAAGATACCATCTGTGAGTTGTATGTGGAGATGGTGAAATTGAAAAAGGAAAACTTGAAGTCGGAATCTAAGTTAAAAGAATGCGATGTAGGGAATGATGAGATTGAATTAATTGATAATCTTAGGGAACGTGAGAAGACCCTCCGGAAAAGGCTATATTATGTTGGGGGAGAGATAAATCACCTTCGTAGTTTTATGAAGGTTTTGAAGAATGACTCCCTTAGGTTTGAAGAGTCTCATCGTTTGCTTAAGTATAGGATAATTGAGTTAGAGGAGAGCTTAAAAGACTAGAGTCTTGTCAAATTTGATTTGGAATCAAGATAAAAAAACGTTAGATATGATGTTAGGTATCGTCTAAATGAAGGATGACTATTATGGGATCCTTCAATGATCCAAATGATTACGCTACTAAATACAAGACCATGTTTTTTAAAGATTCAACCGTTACTAGGGACGTTAGAAAAGGTCAACCTAAGGGTCACATTCCTCGTGTCTTCACTTGCACATATTGCACTAGAAAAGGTTACCTTTGGCATTTTTATTTTGATCTTGAAAAGGTCCTAAAAAGTCTAAGTCTGGTGTCACTAAGGTTCTCCAAACCCAAGAGCATCACGTTACACCTATGTGATTAGGAAATCTGATTTAGAGTTACTAAATGTTAGGCATATTAATTCTTGCATGCTATCAAATGATTATTCCCTTTGATATATCTTACGAGTAATTGTGGTTTCTTGTTTTCATACTTTAACTTTTATGCATCATGATATATATTATTGCTAGCTGTATAACGTTTTGAGTCTTTTAAATTTATATTTTTCTTTTATTGGGTCTTATTGCAAAAAATACAAAAAAAAATTGTTTGACTTTGAGTTTGTTTTTCATTTGGTGTCATATAATGTTAAAAACTCAAAAAGATTTTAGTTTATGTGTAGTTTGGTTTTACACGTTTTATGTGGAATATCAGTGTGTTTGAATCCACTCCATTCCATGTATCCGTGTGGCTACGACATTTTATTATAATTTTAATGCTTGAATTCTTCTCAATCATGCTTACATAGAGTAGTTCGATCTTAAGTTGCTTAATGTATTCCCTTTCCATATGCCTCTACACACACAGGTACGAGCTCTTTTGGATTTTAACTTCATATGTTACATGAGCTAAATAAGGTATTCTCTTAACAATCTTGTCATTATACATATATATTTGACTATATGGGATTTATGAATGTAAGAACCATAGCCTCCCAGTTTGTTATTTTATTGAAATATGAGTGTGCGCTGGAAAGGGATACGAGGGGATAAATCTTTCTTGTATGAAAAACCACTATTGGAAAGAGCTTAAAAAAATTAAGAGGCAAAAGAAAATATATGTCCAAGGCCCTAGTTTTTCATTGATTTTTTGAATTATATTGGTATCTTCAAAATAAGAGAGAAAAAGGAAAGACTGGATATCTAATTTTTTTGAAGGTGTTATAAGGTGAAGATCAATAGGTTTGCACAATGAATTATAGTTAATTCATATTTGACTCTATTGATTTAAGAATCATTAATTTCTTATAGTCTAATGTGCATTGTGCTTGTTTGTCCACTATGAGTTCACTTTATTTGTCACTATGAGGCTAAACCTTTATTTGATAAAGTTAATGCGGTCAAATAGAACTCCATGGACATTTTTGAGTGATTAAGTCTAATTATTTTGTTAATAGTTCACGCTCCTTCACTCCGTTTACCATATGTTGTTTAGATGCATTTATGCTATACGAGTGTGGATAGCTTATTGTGTTTAGTGTCTTTTGTGGTATATATATATGCGCTCTTGTGCCTAATTAGTATTTTTTTGCATATTTATATATATGGTATGTTTTGTTTTGAGTCAATGTGTTTGCATTTAATCCATGTATTCCATATATTTATCTTAGTTTCAAGTGGTTTCATTATTATATTATATGATCACCTATTTATCTTTTGCTGTTTTGTTTATATTGGTATCTTACGATTTTTTGTGTATTTAAGTTGGTATCATTTTACATCAAAATTTGTATTAATTGATCATTATATGGATTATTTGTGCTTGTGTCGCCGATTTATTTGTCGTTGTTTGTTTCTCTACACATCATTGCATGATATACTTATTTTTCCATATACTTACCCTTGTTTTATTTGGGGGGAGAATTGGTTATATTGGGAAAAAATATTTTACTATGCACCTTTATTCTTTGTCTATTCTTGAACAAAAGGGGGAGGAATGGTATTTCTATCTTTAAAGCCCGAGGGATATTTTGGCTTAAGAAGAGACGTCTTATCTTAGGTAAATATTATTAGACAATGAAGGAGGGTTTATTCATATGAAAATTTATATTGGTGTATTTTCTTTGTATTTGAATGTGTGTTTAAGTTTGCATGTTTGCAACGATGTAACAAAATTTACACAAAAGCAAAGTTACTCAACGTTTGTGTCTGTCGAGCATTTGTATTTTTGTCCTTTTGGGGCTGGGTATTGGGTCTTTTAGCAAGCTTGGGTATCCCGGACTAGCCAAAGGGGGATATTTTTAAGATATCTTTTTCAATAGAGTCAATTGGTATATATTTTGGCTTTTTCTGTGTTTAGACAAAAGCTTTGAGTCATAGGTTAGTTCTTGAGTATGTTCACCTTTCAAGACTGTGACGTATTTGATTGAAGATGTAAGTTGTAAACGGATATTCAAAAATCCACATCCGTCCGATATCCAAATCCGAATTTGTGGATATTTATTCGAAAAGATGGAAACGGATACGAATATGGATACTCTATACAAATATCCGAGAAAATGGATACGGATATAAATAGTACTAGTATCCGACACGGATAATCCGTATCCGATGCGGAGTATCCATTTTACCGGATATCCGTATCCGTCAAACATATGTTTATAATATTACTAATAATATTAGTATAAGTATTACTAATAAAACAATATTAAAAAAAAAACTTAATCGTTTATTCCCCAAAACAAAACAAACACATACTCCACTCAAAACAAAACAAAAACACCCTAAAGTTATTATTTTATTGAGTATATTATAAAATGCCATGTATTATTATTTTATTGGGTATATTATCACGGAGTTACACTAAAGTTACAATACACCCTATCACACGTAACATACACCCACTAAAGCACATATAATCCACTAAAAATAAAAAACTCTAATTTCATTTCATTTCTCTTTGTACGAAACAAGAGAAAAGAAACCCTCATTTCACTCCACAAAAAACCCTCATTCCGCCACCTCCCCCTCTGACACATCAGCCTGCTGCTGCTCATCAACCTCACCACCGCTTCTCATCAACCCCTCCGCTGCGCATCAACTCCGCTGCTCCATCGCTGCGCATCCCCTCCTCATGCAACAAAAAGTTTGCAACAACAGGTACATACAAAATAAAAATACAAATATATAACTGTATTTATATATTGTTCATGTGGTTGTTCATTAGTTTTCTTAATTATAAATAAATGTAGAAGAGAAACAAACAAGTAAAAATATGGTTTTGATTGTGATGAGAACTGAAGTTAACAACGGGTATATTATATACAAAATAAAAATGTATACTTAATAAAATAAAAATGTTAGTATGTTTTGAAAACTAAAAGGTCCATGAAGTTATCATTCTCAATAAATTTGATTTAATCTAAAAGGTGCATATTTATATTTACTGTTATGGAATGCTACTGTTATTTTTTTTTAATGACTTTAAGCTTATATGGTTGTATAGTATGGATGGCTTTAAGCCATATTATCATTATGGAGTGCTACTATTACTATGGAATCCATAATTGTTGATGTTAGGAGGTAGTAATTTTGTTATATATGTATTACGATTGAATTTCGTTGGAATGGATATTATAATAGTTATTTTTTACGATGGCTAAACATTGTAAACGGATACGGATATTATCTGAATCCGAGGTATTCGAAGAGGATACGGATATGGATAGTTGTTTTAACTATCCGGACGGATACGGATAGTGCATCCAAATAGCGGATACGAATATGGAAAACATGGTATCCAATCCGTATCCGTCCGTTTACCTATTATGTTCACACCAGCATTTCAAGTTTCGTGCGTTGTTTTCGTCTTCATGTTCTAAGGATCTTTCAGGTATGAATGTATAAATGGTTGGCATCTTAAGTATTTAGTCTTATTTTGTAAGATTCATTTTCACCCACTCTCATACTTTTATTTATTTAGTTGTTGTACCTATTTTAATCACTATGGGACAAGTGTCATTCTCTGAAAAAAAAGAAAGTGGCAGTTAAGAAGTGGTTATGGACAGTTTTGAGTATTTATGAGACTTATTACAATTTTTAAAATACTTAGAATGGGAGCCTAATAAATCTTAAGAGATAGGAATAAACCCAAAAAACTATAAATAGTTTGATCCTTAGATTTTTACTTGGGTGTTATTTTACAAAAATATTTTGAACTGATTTCAAAATTATTTTTGGATTTTTTTTAATTCATTCTAATGACATCAGTTATGTCGTTCGAATGATTCAATTTTGGCCTGCAGTGTTTTCTTGTTGAAAGTTTCATTAGAAAGGTGTTCGAATGAGAAGTGTATCTTCGTTCGAACGAGATCCAATTTTGATCGAACGAGTCGTCGCATTTTTCAATGCAAAATTCACTGTTCAGTTTTATCTCTTTTTTGTAAAATCTATTATAAATAGGAATTCGGAGTATCAGTTTCTGTAGAGACTTTTTCATATCCTTATAGTTAAAAAATAATTAAAAAAAAAAGATTTCCAAAGTTTTTGATCTTCCATAATCATGTTTTCTGACTAAAACCCTAGTTTACACCCAATTATTTAAAGATCCAAGTTTCATATGTATATGCTTTGATATCTAGTCTATGATCATCAAGGTTTATACTCTAGAGCTTATGAGTATTTATTTCGTGGGTTGGATTACGTGCATGTGTAACGATAAATTTATACATTTAGTTAATTTGTAGTATTGACTTATTCCGTTGATCAAAACACGTAGTTTGTTAGGGCATCGTGTACTCAAGCCCATAAGTGAAGACACGTTAGCGACTATATTTTTACAAGTCTCATTCAAGCATTCATCATGCCGCTTTCTCATTTTTATTAAGGGATATGACCCTGTGATATTTGGAGAATTTTTTTAAGGCTTTAAAATGTTTTTAAAATATGTCTTGAAACACTTTGAATTTTTCCAGATCATTCTAATGAAATTTGATGTGTTGTTCGAATAATGTCCTTCTTCTCATTCAAACAAGAGATCAATGGAGTTTAATAATCAAATCCTTGACCTTTGCCATAATCTCGTTATACGACTCATTCGAAACTCATTCTAATGAGATAGGTACCCTCGTTAGAACAAAGTCCAAACGAGGGATAACGAACCATTTTTCTCCACTCATTAGATACTTATTTGAATGAGTTATGTTACGTCATTTGAACGAGGTACCATGTCGTTCGAACGACCTGACCCATTTTTCAAGAAATTTGATTTTCATTTAGTTTTTTCCCACCGTCCCGTGTTTTCGAAAAAACAATTTTTGTAGAAGTGCGATGTAACATTTTTCAACATGTCTTTTTATGCCTCACAAGGACAACAACACTTTCGAAAATCCTCTCTAAATATCTTTAATTCTTTATGATCAAGTTTTCCAAATCCAAACCCACATAAAATTTTCTTCATCATATGTTAATGGTTGTACGGTGGATTTTGCACTATTGGAGACGGTAAAGACTATCGATGGATAACGAGGCAAGGAGTTATTGTGAAGCCGTGTTAGACTGTAGGCTTCTGTAAATGGAGGTTTTGAAGACTGCATATGTGTGGGATTGAGGAGGCAAGTTTTGTGAGTCAAATCGAGTCTTCTTGTAAAATCGTATTTGTAGTGAATTTGTTTATGCCTGGTCATCCGAGGTTTTTTCCATTTGGATTTTCCTTGTACATTGGCATCTCATGGATTGTTTGATTTTCTTTACAATTAAATCTTGCATGCCTACTTAGTAATCACATTAACAAGATTACAATTGAAAAGTAATGAGACTCCCCCTCGTCTAGATTATTTTTGTCTTTGCTTCACATGTTTATTAATTTGGGTAAATTTAACAAAATTGAACCTAAAGCATGTAACCATATTTCTCAAATTAGTATCAGAGCTTGTTTCTAAAAATTTCTTAGATGAATCATGTCAGTTATATGGAAGGTTATTCGTCAAATAGACCCTTTATGTTTGATGATACAAATTACACTTACTGAAAACCCATATGAAATCTTACTTAAAATCAATAGATAAGCGTGTTTAGTTAGTTGTTTAAAAATGGTGGTCTCCACCAAGTACTGTTATTGATGAATATACTATTTATAATGCAACGAGGAATAGAGTGAAGATGAGTTGAAACTATGTAGTTTTAATTCTAGATGTTTAAATGCTTTGTTTAGTTCGATTACCCTTGAGGCATTTCGCCGTATCATGACGTGTGAAACTATAAAGGAGACATGGGTCATTCATCAACTTACCCACGGGGGAATGAGTGCTATTAAAGCATCTAAACTTTAAAAATCTCACTACCAAATTCGAAACCATTAATATGAGTGAGAGTGAAATACTCGACTAGTTTTATGCACATGCATTCGATATTGTTAACTCTTGTTACAACTTGGGTGATAGGATTCCAGAAAATAGGGTCATCAAAAAGATTATTATATCTATTCCTAGTCGTTTTAGCGCTAATGTCACTGTTCTTAACTCACTAGGCGTGTTAGATAATTTAAAACTTAAAGAGCTCGTAGGTTATCTCCAAACATATGAGTTAGACATGTTTCCCAAAGATAAAAGAAAGAAAGATATGGCAATATCATTAAAAGCTTGAAAAAATGAAGTGTGTAAATCTAATGAGTTCGATATTGATCACGATTATATGACTTTATTCTAAAAAAATTAAAAATTTTGAAATTTTAAAAGGTAAAATTTCAATTTTTTATAAACAAAAATTTGAGAAAAAGGAAAAATAATAATGAGGGATTTTTTTTAGTGATTAGGATCAAAACAAAAACAAAAATGATAACTATAAAAAGGATCATTCAGAAAGGTGTTTTGAGTGTGAGCGATGAGGTCATAGAGCGTACGAGTGTCCCACGAAGCTAGAGAGACATGGAAAAGACAAAGTTGTTTATAATGCTACTCTTAGTGATAGTGACAATGAGTTTGAAGACTCTGACATCTCCATTCCATCTTGGAATAACTTCACTGATTTCGTGGCTAGTCATGCAAGCTCCACGAGTATGTCAGGTCCTAATAATGACAATCTTGTACATGATAGTCTTGAAGTTGAGTTTAACCTCTCACGAGGTAGTGAACGAGTTGGTACTTTAAGTGAATGTGATGTGGAAGATTGTAATTCTCATTCCGCTTATTCTGAGCTCTACACCTACTCCCTAAGACTTCACAAGCATAATAAGAAGTTAACTATTAAGGTGTTGACGCTAAAAAAGGATTTAAAAGTCCTGAAGGAGATGAGGCTTTGGTTTGTCAACTCGAGGCGATTAAGATTTCTCTTTTTAATAAACTCATTATGATGAGTAAAGAGAATAATGATTTGATCGAAACTTTAGCTCACATCACAAAATATATCCATGACACTTTGGAGATTCTTGAGATGCTTGAAGCCAAAAATTACCAATCTTGAGAAAGATCTTGAGGTTTCACGTGAAATCAAAGTCACTCTTAAGGATAACTCTGGGAGAATGGGAAAGTTATTTCTAGGACCAGTCCTAGGTTATAAGGAGAAAGGTTGTTAAGAGAGAAAATGTATAGGGTATGGTGAAGGTGAAACTTTCAAGTCTGAATTTGTACCTATTCCAAGTTTGTTTCTGAAACAACACTCTTGAACCTAACCCACCAAAGATAAACCCACATAATCAATCTAATAAGATGAAATTCGTTCGACCATATGTTTATACATATTGCAAAAGAACTAGATACCTTGGAGCTTTTTGCTATAATCTTGAGTGGGATTATCATACTCGTTCTCCCGCACCTCATTTTAGCCAACCGACTAGTCTGAAAAACAAGTTGAATATCCAGTCCACACTTCTAAAGTGTTAATGAAAGAATTACAAAGGTTGTCCACTCCTCATGGTAATACCTTCAAACCAAATACTAGTAACAATAAAAGAAAAAGCAAGAAGAAGGCAACACCCATGCGTTAGACTTCTATTTGGGTTAGGAAATCAAGCTTGGTTGCATAGGCGATTGGTAGATATGATTTTTCTCACATCGTTCCCTTGTATACACACAGTGTCAAACCTCCTTTAGGTAGTGAGCTTTTCTCTCACAGATGAGCTTATTTTTGCGCCACAGACCAGGTGTGCTTACATGTTATTATTTTCTAATCATGATGCATTTTCTTCTAGTCTTGGATTTTTCTCTATTGCATAATTTTTATATATCATTGATTAGATTTCTTTTTTAATTTTTATTGGTCTTATAAATATATATTCATTTTTTATTTTATTTTTTTATCACCATTTGGGATGCGTAATTAAGATGTTCGAAACTCCTTTTCAATCCATGTTCACGTGACTTGTCATGGTGAGTTAGACTAGGTTACATGCTACTTGTGCTTAATTATGCTTTTTTATGACGGATGATACCCTTTTATAACAATTCCTTCAATGTTAGTCTCATCTCGTTACCTTATATGCACACACCTTACACCGTCTTATTAGAATGTTATACAAGATTTGATTTTGCTAGGTGAATTAAAGTGTTGTCTTATTAATCTTGACACTTCATTGCTTGTACGATAGGCAAAATTATACATGAAATAACCATTGACCATTTTTTTTAATCAAAATTGGGTGAGCAATGGAAAGGGTATACGAAATGAGCAATCTCATTTGTGTTAAAATCCACCATTGAAAGAAGCTTAAAAGAATATTCTGAAAATAAAAACAGAATCGCCAAAATCAAATTTTTACCTTAATGCTTCAGAAGTTAAACTCAATATATGATATCTTCAAAATATTGTGCGAGATTAAAAAATGTTAATTTTGTGGGCGTTATGAGTTGAAGATTAATGGGTTTGCATCATAGGTCCTAAAATATCATTTACGAGTGACGTTATTGGCTGTAGAATCATCGAATCGTATAGTCAATTTTTTTATAAGTGAGTCAACTTCCAGTGAGTTTAAATTTTTACACTAAAATTGATTTGGGTACGTAACTGTTGGGACTATTATTTGGTATGTACACTTATGTTGATGCTCTCGTGCATTAAGTTCACGCCCTTATATTTCACTCCCGTGTTTAAGATATTTTGTTATAAGTCATTGGTGTACCTTTTATTTCCCAAAGTTTTTTTATACCTTATTTTTTGTACTTTGAGGGATGTTCCTTCTTTCTGTATTTTTTATCCCCTTATTATGTACTTTTTCTGTATTTTATACATTATCCTATAGATCATATTTATATTGTGTTACTATTTGGTTTCATTTATATATACTGAGATGTGATTCCAATGTGGTGTATTCATTGAGCATAAATGTGTTTGAGGTGGTTACATATATTTTCTTTATTGCTCTATCTTGTGATGATATTCCATTACATATTTCTTGTGATGCACTTTATTTTATATGTGATAAACTAACCTTACAGGTGCATGTTCTATTCATTTGTCCTTTTCAGGCAAAAAAGGGGAGAACAACTTTAGGGGGAGTTTTGATATTATCGGTTTATTTAATATTATAGAGAATTAAGGTAAATGTCATGTTCCTTTCTATATTTGAATTTTTAGGACAATGCTTTTCAAGTTTTTAAATCTAGTCCCTGTGGTACAATTACCTTCATTTTTTTGGTCCGCGCCAGCGACACCATTTTTCTTGGTGTTTTTAGTACAGGGACTAAATTTATAAAATTATATGGGGTGTCCTATTTTTATACACTTTAAACATTATGAGGACCTTTTCCTAAAACCCCCTTAATATTATTTATACTTCCATGCATGACAAGTAGTTTGTTTTGTGTGTGTGTATGCATCATTTTATATGTACGTCCTATGGAAGCATCACTTATATCATTTGGTGTTAGGTTTTTAGGTTGTCTCGTGCCTTTTCCTTTTAGGGTTTGGGATGGGCATTAAATAGGCTTTATAACAAGGCTTATCAATTCAACCTTTATTATTATTTTTTTATTTTGTCCTGGAATAACCAAAGGGGGAGACTTGTAAGGATAAATTTTTGCATTAGGTCAATTTGTAGTATGAGCTTATTCCGTTAATCAAAAGACGTAGTTTTTTATGGTGTTGTATACTGAAGCCCATAAGTTAGCGACCATACTTGCACAAGTTACATTCAAGCATTCATCATGCCGCTTTATCATTTCAATTAAGTACATGACCTTATGATATTTAGAGAAAAAAAAATTAAGGCTTTAAAATGTTTTTAGAATGTGTTTTGAAAAACTTTAAATTTTCCAGGTCATTCTAACAACATTTGATATGTCGTTCGAATGAGGGCGTTCATCTCGTTCGAAGGAGAGATCAAACGAGTTTAATAATCGAAAGATTTTCCTTCGCTGGAATCTTGTTAGATGACTCGTTTGAAGTGCGTTCCAACGAGATTGGTACCCTTGTTAGAATAAACTTCAAACGAGGGCTAACGGACTGTTTTCCCCCTTAGCTGGAATCTCGTTTCATTCCTCGTCAGATACTTGTTCGAACGAGATTAGGTACGTCATTCGAATGATGTACCATGTTGTTCGAATTACCCGATGTATTTTACAAGAAATTCTGTTTTCATTGAGTGTTTTCCCACCTTCCCACATTTTTAAAATATCCAGTTTTTATAGAAGTGCATTGTAGACTTTTCAACATGCCTTTTTTATGCCTCACAATGCCAAAAACACTTTGAAAAATCCTCTCCAAATATCCTTGATTCTTTATGATCAAGTTTTTTAAATCTAAATCCACATAAACTTTTCTTCGTCATATGTTCGTGGTTGTGCGGTGGATTTTCCACTGTTGGAGATGGTAAATGCTATCGATGGATACCGAGGCAAGGAGTTGATGTGAAGTCATATTTGACTGTAAGGTGTTACAAACGGAGGTTTTGAAGACTCTGTATTCATGGGCTTTAGGAGTCAAGTTTTGTATGTCAAATTGAGTTTACTTGTAAAATCATATTTGTAGTGAATTTGTCTAGGCCTGCCCATCTGAGGTTTTTCTCATTTGGATTTTTCTCGTACATCAGCGTCTCATGGGTTATTTTCTTTTCGTTACAATTGAATCTTGCATGCTCACTTAGTAATCATGTTAACAAGATTAAAATTAAAAAAGTAATGAGACTCCGTGCCTAGACTTTGTTTTTGCTTCACATGCTTGTTAATTTGGATAAATCTAACGAATTTGAACCTAAATCATATAACCAAATTTCTTAGACTAGTTTATTTACATACGGTGGACTCCGTGTGTGAAGGATACTAAGCATGTTCGGTGGATAACTAGGCGTGTGTGGACTCACATGTTTTGACAATTATGCAGGTGGACTTCTACATATCGCTGTGGAGGATAGGTTGAAGATCGAAGACACGTCAAGGCTTGAGAGGGAGTCGAGTCATTATTTAAGCCATGTATCTACTTTCGTAATTCCTTATCATAATTAATTTGTGGGGCTAGGTCATCCGAGGTTTTTTTCTTTTGCGTTTTCCTCATGCATCAGACGTTGTGGTTTAATTTACTTATTTTATCATGCACTCACTTAAATGCATGTTTTAGGTTAAGATAAAATTAGTTAATTAGTTTATTACAACAATCGTTTAAAATTGGTGCTTAGTTTATGGGGTTAATTAAATTGTTGAATTTGAAAAAGATAAAAAAAAATTGAGTTTTGTGGTTTTTAACGTCTCTATGTAAGATTCTAGCATATAGGGCTTTCACCCATGTTGCTCGTGTTTATGAAACTTTGAACGTAAAAAGTAGGCCTTTAAGTTTGAGAATTTTCACGTCATAACTTTGATCATGTTGCTACCCAATTCTTAATGTTGATCTTGCTTTAATAATATTTCAAGTAAAGATAAATTACTTTGATATTTTGAGTAGGTATGAATGTATTTGGTCGCAGTAATGAAACTCTCCCATCTCTTGTAGATTTTTTCATGACTTCTGAGTCAAGGTTATGAGGACTAACTCGACAATTATGCCAGGAGAATTCATTGAATAAGAACAATGTAGTCTTATTTTCGTTGATATTTATCCACTTACAAAAATCTTGTCGTTCCTTTTACTTATTTATCATCCTTGATGTAATTTTTATTATGATCCATTATCACTTGTCGATTCCCATCCAAGGCTACTTACAACTCAATGGAAGGAGTTGAGACTAGTCATTGAATGAAGGAGGATAATGTTGGGGTTTTATTATCAAAATCATGTAATGTTATTTTATTTATTAATGAAAACTTGTCTACTTGATCTTGAAATGAGAACTTATGTTTGTGAGAATAATTTATATTTATGTTCTAAATATATTATTTTTTGTATATCTGTCAATTATAATCAATAGGAATTCCGATGAGTTGGGTTTGACTTGATCACAGGAGATTGGAATTCTAGTTCTAGTACAACTGACAGTTCACAACCTAGATACGAAGTTGACATCCTATCGGTACAGTTGCATGTACAATCCTAGTAGTTTATCTAAAACTATAGGAGCATGTCTGATGGTTTGGGAACTTTTATGATAGTTCAAAAATGGATTGAGACCAGTACATGTAGGAATTTAATTAACAGGACCATTCATGAGATTTAAGTCTAGGGGTTGTCTTGATTAGACTTAGGTAATCTCACACCATTTGTAAAGGGTACATATATTCCTAATCCCGAGAATTATACAAATTGGAAAGCTTGCGTAATTATTGCTTCGATTACTATAAGTGTGATTTAATTTTATATCAGGTTAATAGATCCCCCCAAGTTGGGCAACAGTTGTGTGAGTGAGTCTGAGATCATAATTCACATGAATTTGCGTCGAGGAGATATCTTGGATTGCGATACCCCTTGATAAATCTATAAGATTTGTTTTCACCCGCTAAACCAGATTAGTGGATTATTATATAATCCGATGGAGTAGCAAAATAAGTGAAGTCTGAGAATCAATGAATTAATTAGATGTTCGTTAATATCAATTAGCGACAAATTAATTTGACCAAGCAAGTATCGAAAGCTTAACGTGGGAAAACATATTATGTATTATGATCAACTTTGCAAATAAGAGCTCATTATATGAGATTTATTTTTGAGATATATATTGGAGTGTAGTCATAATTATTTAATAGAGTTGATTATGATTAAATACAGAAAGAAAATAAATTACGGGGTGGCAATTTAGGATTTTCGAGTATTTATATGGAAACCAATTTAATTATATGTCTTGGGTTCCTTCTAGAGTTCATATACCCAATTAGTTAGGCCCAGACTCTCTAGAAGCCCAGTTTAGCCCAAGCCCATAACTTATACTATTATATATTGGTGTAATCTAGGGTTTTAAGTTATATATTCATTATTAAAGGTTGGGGGGGGGGGGGGGGGGGGACACTATTCATGTTTTTGTGTAGAGGCGAAGAAAGATATAGTCCCATATCATACTCAAAAGCAATAGTTTCATCTAGAAAGGTACCCACACACCTACCTAGATTTAGTACGATCATATAATAGAAAATTTAATCATTCGGTGGACACAAGCAAGCTTTTGGAGGAACAAAAGAAGGCAACCCTTCGTCACGAATAAATACATTTCTCCATATCAGATTGCAATCTGATCCGTAAAGGTATTTTATTTGTAACCCTAGATTTGGGTCAATCAAACCTAGTTTTTGTATTTTATTCTTTCTGTTACATAATTATTCGAAGAATCATGGGTTAAATTTTTTATTCCACGTATATCCATCCCGAGCAATTAGTACCAGCTCCCACGTTGTAGAATGATTATGTTTTAGGAAGGCCCATTTTATCCACATTCAAATCCTAGGTTGTATGTTAGAAATATTTACATAAATGTATATATTTGTGTACTAACATGATTTTGTAGGATGTGAATGTTTATATCCCTTCCATCATGGTCATATGATTGTATGTTATGTGAATGAATCCTACGACTGTTTATCCATAGTTATTTCCTGCTCTAGATTCAATTTGGTTGTTATAATTAGGGTTTTATAATTATTACATTTAATCGATGTAGTGGCAGAGATTATGGGGGGATGTAATTTCTTATTGTTTTTGGATTCAGAGGTTTTCCACGAGGTTTTGCTGAAGTTTTGATGCCATTATTGGGGGTTAAACAGAAAAATGAAGAAGTTACAGAAGGAGGAAAAAGAAAGCAAAAAGAAAGGAAGAAAAAAGGAAATCGTGGCACTAGGTGACACGACTCAGAAAATGTCTCTAATGTGCGTTATCTCTAGGCTCAAGTGAAAGCCTGTCTCGTTAGTAATAAATCTGGTAAGTTGGGATCGTATCCACAAGGAAATAGGACAACAGAGTTGTGACGACGTTGGATAGATAAGGAAATCCTAACTCTGACTCTAAAAGGAAAGGAAAAATGATTGGTTTGTGGAACAACTACACTAGATGCAATTATGAAATTATGAAAAGGTGCAATTATACTAATTTACATAAACTAGTGGTGAAGAATGATTTAAAACTTTAAACTATATGATAAGAAAAACAGGACGGGAATACAATCCCTCAACCCTAGTGTATTGCAGGTATAATACTATTTGTAAATTTAAATGATTAATTAGACCCAAAATTTAGTACTCCCAAGCATTACGTATATGAGGTTCAAGCCCGCACCATACTTAATCAGAGGACGAGTATATCGGGTATTTGATAGTTACACTCGAATTGCATTCTAAAGCATCCCGGTTACCCGAAAGCAAACGAGATCCAAAGATCTACAATTGTCGTGTTCCTACGCAATACGGTCGTAATAAATTACTAAATTCAGAGGATTAATATTATACACATGCAACTATCACATCAGGCTGGGTTCCTGTATCCCGACCTTAGAAAATCTAGCCTAACATACTGAAACTAATGAAAACAATTTTTGAATTGCAGAAAACCATGATTAAACTAAGGAAAATTTGTGGAATGATGTAGAAAGGAATTAAACAGAGGAAATAACTCACTAATCTTAACCAAGAATTAAAAACAGCAATTAAGAACACTTGTAATCACAGAAATCTGAATAATCTTCAATCTTGAAATTAAAAGAATAAACTATCTCTAAACTGGGGTTTTCTGGAAAGAATGGAAAATTATACTAATTCCCCGTACTAAAAACGATAATAACTCAGGTTTATATACCCTACAAAATTCTAAGAGTTTTAGCAACACTAGGACTCTCCATTAGAGGAAGATAAGAAAATAAAATATCGATAGTCGGACCGATCCCGTCCTCCGCCGGACCAGTTTGTCTTGGATCCGGACCGGTCCTATCCTCCTCCGGACCGATTTAGCTTGGATCCGGACCGGTCCTGTGCGGATCGGTTCTTTTAATTTCTTTCAGCTTTGATCCGTCTTTGATCCGGGGTTCTCTAGAATGTGGCACGACGGACCGGTTCTTTTAATTTCTGGCCGGACCGATCCTGTACGGATCGGTTATTTTAATTTCTGGCCGGATCGGTCTTGTCTTTCTTTGACTTTTTCTTCTATCTTTGACTGCTCATAACTTTCACAACGGGACTCCATTGAGGTGCCGTTTTTTCCAGTGTTCTTGTAATTGAAAGCTCTTCAACTTTCCAGTTGGTCCCGCCTCCGGAATAAGGCTGAAAAATTATGAAAATGCCCTTTACTCCCCGTTTCTTAGTTTTCTTTCACTGTTTTGAGTTCTCTTTGGCACTAACTTGCATGAAATACCTGTAAAACACATAAGAGATACACAAAATACGAAATACTTGCCAAAAAGGGTTAGTAGCATAAATATAAGTCAAATTCAAGCTATTTACACCGCACGGAATCGTAAAAATACCGAAATTAAGGGGATAAATGTGAAGAATTTATGCCTAATCACTAGGCAAGGAAGTCAGCCAGTGTAGTGGCTGTCTTAGCATGTCATTGTGGGGTTATGATCGCTATAGCGGCCTGACACCACCGGTATAGCAGTGGTTGGTGGCAATGGAGGAGCGACTTATTTTTTTTTCCAAGGACTCTTATTTGTGATTTGTTTTTTGAGGATTCTTCTTCAACATTTTTTTCTTCCACATCAAGTTGCTTTGCATAAGAATCCTCATTATCCAAGGACTCAATTTTAGGAATGATTACAACCATAATGGAAAGGGGTAATTTTGCCTTTTTTATTTTTATTTTTATTTTTATTTTTGTACTTATTTATTATTTGCATATCTCTTTATTATATTTTGTTGCAAAATATCGTTTGTTAATTAATTGGATAATTAAGAACACCCATTTTGTGAACAACATGGTTTATTATGTACAGACTGACTTAGATCACGATTTTCTTGGAAATTTTATTTTAATTCATTATTTTCTAAATTTAATTTAATCTGATCATTAATATAAAGGTGTAAATTAAATTAAGATTTACGGGTTTTATTTTAATTAAAAAATGTTTTTTTTATTTTTGAAAAGTTAAAATAGTGAGATGAGGAAATTTAATTTATTAATTACCAAGGATTTAATTCGAACTTTTAGGATTGAACAAATTATTTTTTAAAAACCATCAAGTTTTAAAATATTAAGTGGGAAAAGGGTTTCAACATAAATTTCACGGTCTACATTAGTGGTTTATTAATGTGATGTGATTAATTCCTCACGTTAACTAGTCTCGACTCCCAACGGATGGAATTATATCACGATTGTAACACTTGTGAAATTTAAAAAATAAAAATACTTAAAATGAAATACAAAGATTATTTTCTCATTAATAATCAAATTCCTTTTTTACTAAGTTGGAGAGAAAATAAAATATACAACCATCTATTTTCACAACAAATTAAATTAATACAATTTTTGGTTTTTAATAGAAATAAAGTACACAAAGCTATTGCAACGTCCAATGCGTCTCAAAAATCCAAATATCTTTAATGAATCCAACATGTGTATAAACCTAAAATATTAATATAAAACTATGGGGGTGAGCGAAAAATTCAAAAGCTCGTATAACTACTTCAAGTGCACTAAACATAATCTTGCATGCACATATATCAAGTGTATGCAATATGAAACTCATCCTAATATCTCAATATAATAATAATCAGACTTATTTATCCACAACGTCTTTACAAAAATCCCGAACCCATATATGAAATTCCCGCCTCACTTCTCGTGAGACGATGTGGACTCTCGTTATACTTTTCTCTCAAATATAATCTAAACAACCCATGGGCCAAAACTAAGAAACATACTTGAAAATGTGAGATAGGAAAATCCTCGTCATCACCCTAACATAACAATCCTAGCATAACCGCCAGACCTAGCAAACCAGACACATGGATTAGTTCACCCAATAAGAGACAAAATCGTAGCCCGAAAGCACACCCCGTATCGTGGGTTATTTGGATAAGGGATGCCTACATCTTCCAATATTTTCAACAATTAAAAATAATCATTCTTCCAATTTCATCAACATATAAATCAATTTCCACGATTTGAGTATAAATTATCTGCCTAAATTGTAATCCCAAACATTCTCGTAAATCAATTATATTTACGTTAACCCCACTACACGACATGAAAATAAGTCATGCAATATAAGTGAGATGAAATGAATAATATGTACCAAGCACACATATAAGATGCATAAGTAGTATGTATAATATATACATTTATGGGTGAATAGGAGTAGCACACAATTAAAACCAAGGGAGAACAAAACTGCCTTAAATCATAAAAGTTAAAAATGTCGAATCAAAGTGCCAAAAATCTTCCAAATCTTCCCTTGTAAATAATTATCATCATCTTATTCCTCTTATTCTGAAAATAAGTTATTTTATTTCTCATCTAAAAATATTCCCCAAGTTCTTCTTATTTTCTATCCAAATTTTATAGAGTTCTCTCACTAAAAGTTATTTAAAGCCCATAAACACCATCACATTTTTATATACAAATAAATAGGCTTAAAATAACCTTAATCCCTTTAAAAACACATTAAGACTTCCTCCACTCTTCCTCCCTTATGTCTCTCATTTAACCCTTGAAATCCCCTCATAAAGGCTCAATTAAATGAGCCTTAACTCCCACATTGATTATTTAAAAACTAATACTAATCCTCATTTCATTTTTATTATATATAATCGTAATAAACACATAAAATACTTTAAAAAATCATTCACAACTCAACGTCCTCAAACTCACAAACAAAGTCAAATTAACTAGCAAATTGGCACCATATTAATCACCCTACAACTAGTATTCATTTAAAATTATTTTTTCTTGTTTTATACCTAAAAAGAACTTTTAATGTTTCCAAAATATATAGTGTAGCATTACCATGCCAAAAAAAAAAGGATAAAATTTTCAACCTTTCTAACATTTTACTAATTAATTTAAAAACTACTCAAACAAAAATTCAATAAATTTCACATAAATTTTCATTAATTGAAATATGTTCATATAAATATACTTCACACTTGATTTATTGAATCCGTATATTATTTAAGCAATTTTACCAAAATTCGTTAAATGCCATATAATTAGTTTCAAATTCACAAATAAAATTTGCTAATAATTATGACAATTAATGTAACACTATTTTAAATTAGATCCCAAAAATATGGGGTGTTAGAGTGACGTCCGGTATTCTGAAAACTCTTAAGTGATAAATCCTAGAATTAGAATCCGAGTGAGTTCAATCACCCCAATGAGGAAGTCCTTCATGAGCGGGTTCTAACTCAAGGAAGGAACTAATAATATACACTTATACATAATAACTGATATCATCTCCAATGGATTAATTGTCATTAATTGTGGGACCAAAATATGTCTACAATTTAATTACGTTGCACAATAGTTTTTGAACTATCCATAGTAGGGATGACAACATGGAGGGTTTTCAAAAACCTTAACCTACTCCATTTAAAAAGTTCTTAGTCCGTCTCTCCTCGCGACTCGCAACGGGTTTATTTTAAGAAGCCCCAAATCTGTTTAAGCCTGTTTTACATGAACTCGAACCCACCCCGCCCCGCCCCACCCCATTTAAACCTCGCAGGTCGCAGTCCGTCCTATTTATTTTGGAATACTAAAAAAAAATCATCATCTATATATTTTATTAATACTAAGAGAATTTAGCATGCCCCATAAATGTCAACATTAAACTTCATCATCACGTATAAATTCCAACATTAAAGTGAAGCATTACCTATAAATTTCAACATCAAATTTTATCACCTAATTATTTTAACATTACATCAAAATGTGTCCAAAAATTTAGCAAAATTCAAAACAAAAAGTTACACAAGATAAAAACAGTCTCAACAATCTTAAATACAAGTTTACTGAACATAAAATAGAGATGGTGAAATTTAATTATGCGACTCTCACGAACTTTTAACATCATCCTCATATCATCAACTCGTCAAAACCTGAAAAATTAAATCAACACAATGAAAAAATGATCAAATTTGATGGTAAATGTTAGAATACATACCTTATCACTTTTACAAGCTTAAAATGAATGCCAACTATTAAGTTCATTATTTATTTTGTTATTTTTCTTAATATCCAATTTCTTTTAAAGATTGTTGAAATGTTCCCTAAGATAACAATACCCGCCGGTGGGGTAAAAGTTGCCAAAGGTATAATCTTGAGCATTTTCCCTAATGAAATAACTCCAACGTATGGAATTAATCTAACCTAGTTGATTCACAATGAATACCCATGATTAAAGGCAACTATGCCTTGTTATTCCTAATGAATGCCACAATAGTACAAAACAAGGTTCTTTTCATTCAATACATTAAGGATGCCAAGGTTTATAATAGGTGTATATATAAGCCTTTACCCGTAATCTATCTAAAACCAACCTTATGAAATTAAACCTAAGAAATCTAATATCATAAACTACAAAAATAGAAGGGGAAAAACTTAAAACGAAAAAAATAAAATTAGTGAAATTACGTTCATTAGTTTTATTATTAAAATCTTAGCCTAAAATAAAATTATAGATATTATAGATATATTAAAGTATTATAATATGCACACACACACACACGCACACACACACACACACACACACACACACACACACACACACACACACATATATATATATATATATATATATTATGATACATCTTCGGAGCGATGAGCAGTGGAGTCGGAGATGTAAGGCTACTCAGTGCTGATCGAGAGAGAGAGAGAGAGAGAGAGAGAGAGAGCATCGCTGACCTAATTCTAAGCGGCAAGTTATTTTTGGGATTTCGATATTTTAGTGCGTGTGTGTGTGTATATATATATATATATATATATATATATATATATATATATATATATATATAGAGAGAGAGAGAGAGATAAATGTGTGTGTGTAGGGGGCTTAATTGTAATTAATATGCATATAAAGGGTATTTATGTAGGCATAAGTTAAATGGGATGAGACAGTTTTATTTAAATGAACTCCTAACCCGACCCATTTAATAAACAATTTTTTTTGTAAACCCATACCCGGTCCTAATTCATTAATCAAGTTTTAAAACTCTCCCCATTAGGGTCAGGTTGGATTGGGTCTCCTACGGGTCGGGTTAAATTGCCATCCATAAGAGTACATAACTAAAAGAAAAAAGTTTGCCTGGTTCAAGGTAAAGTGATTTAGGATCTCAACGAGAAATATCACTTCATAAGGGAAGTAAGATGTTCGATGGGATTTTATTTTTATCCAACAGATGGATGCTAAATTAAATCGAAGTTAATTCTCACACGTATATTTTAAAATTAATTCCGTTTTCAATATTTATAATTCTCATATTTCAAAATGGGCTCTTCATTCAACGCACTTGCTTCAATCTTAAAGGACGACAAACTTACTGGCATGAACTACATAAACTAGAAAAAAACTAGACATTGTCTTAATTGTTGAGGACTCTAAGTTTGTTTGGATTGAAACCTGCTCTACCAAGCCTGATGAAGGGGTAACCGAAAGGGAGGTCCAAGCTTATAAAATGTGGTAAAAGCTGATAAAATGGCTCGTTGCTATATACTAGCCTCTATAACTAACGTGTTACAACATTAGAATCAGCACATATCAAGCGCTTACGACAAGATTCTGAACCTCTGGGACATATTTGAGGATCAAAATCGCGTCGTAAGGCTGGATGCTGTGTTAAGGTTGGTTAACACCAAGATGTTAGATGGTACTCCCATATGTGAGCACGCTCTTAAGATAATGTACACCTTGGGAGAATTAGAGGTGATTGGATCTGAAATCGATGGGGGATATTCAAGTTGATTTTGTCCTCTAATCACTACCCGAATCCTTTAAATAGTTTCACCAAAACTATTTTATGAACAAGTTTGATTACTCTCTGGCAAAAACTGCATAACAACTCCAAGTTGCGGAGAATATCACCATGTATAAGGGTGTGGTTCAGGTTGCTGAGAAAAGCCTATTTTCTTCTGTCCCATAAAGTAAGAAGAAGAAGAATGGAAAGCCACAAACATAACCTGTGATTGTTAAAATTTCGTTGAGCTTCAAGTTGTAAAAAAATAATCGAAAGACAAGTGTTATATCTATAAATGGTTTGGACATTGAAAAAAATAGTTCTCAATCTTCTTAACAAGGAAGGATATAAATGGTAATTTCTCCATAGTCATTGAGACATATTTTGTGGTATAATCTATCGGTACCTGATCTGTAGATTCGAAAGACACTAGTCATATTTGAAATTATTTCCAGGGGTTACTAGTAACGAGGGAGCTCAGTGAAGGAGAAATATTTATCTTCATCAGGGATCACATTAAGGCAACATTAGTATTAGTAGGAAATTTAGTTTTAAATGTTGGCGAAGATAATAAGTCAATATTGGTAGATTGTTTTTATGTTCCTAGGATTCGAAGAAATTTGATTTTTGCTTCTAAATTGGGTTTTAAATGGATAGTTGGTTCATTTTAATGATGGTGCTTTTATCAAAAATGGGAAATCTCTTATTTGTTCTGGTATATTGGAAAATGGTATTTATATTATTGTACATGTATCACCACTGTTGTTTAATACTGAATTAAATAACATAAATGGAAATAATCTAAATAAAAAATAACCTTCTAACTTGAACCAAACATATCTTTAGCACCTACACTTAGGTCCTATTAATCTAAAAATAATTCAAAGACTGGATTCAAATGGATAGTTGAGCTCATTAGAAGTGGATGCACTTCTAGTATGTGAATACTGTTTAGAAGGTAATATAACCAAGCGTTCGTTCACAACCAAGGGATGTAGAGCTACAGATGGGTTGGAACTAGTTCATTATGATATTTTGTGTCCCTATAACTACCCAGGCAAGAGGTGGTTACAAATACTTCAACACTTTCATTAATGACAACTCAAGGTTTGAGTATATTTCCCCTAGGCATAACAAGTCCGTAACATTTGGTAAGTCCAAAGTATATAAGGTTGAGGTGGAGCATAGGCATAGTAAACTAATACAAACTCTGCGATCTGATCGTAGAGGAGAGTATCTATTGAGAGAGTTTAAGAATAACTTATTGGAGATTAGGATTACATCCTAATTATCTACACCGAGAACTCCATAACAAAATAGTGTACGAAAAGGAGGAACATGACTCTATTGGACATAGTTAGGTCCATGATGATTTATTCGGATTTATCGAATTCTTTTTGGGGTTTTGCATTTAAGACGACCACATACTTGCAAACTTAGTTCTTTATAAATCACTCTTAATGATTCCCACGAAACTATGGACTGGGCACAAGCCTTGCCTAGGACATGTTCGAATCTGGGATTACCCAGTACACATGCTAAGGAAGGAGTAGAGAAAGTTTAAATCGGGGAAGAATTTATGTATCTTTATGGGTTATCCAAAAAGAAATAAGTGTGGTCAAATTTATGATCCTAAGGACCAAAGAACATTTGTCAGCACAAATGCTTGATACTTATAAAAATATTATATGATAGACCACGAGCCCAAGAGCAAGATTATCTTACAAGTAAAAAGACGGCCAAACTAAGTAATTATTTCTCAACCACCCATACAACATAAAGTACAAGCTGATATCGATAGTACAATGCCTTACGATAGTGGGAGTATTAATGATAATTAGGATGCACGTGTCACTTATACTAGACCAAAAGTGGACTCATGTTGTAGTGGGAGAGTCAGGTTTCATCCTGATAGGTTGGTGTATTTGGGTGAATAATTTAGTGGGATCTTGGGGGAACATAAATTAGATCTCGATAACTATGACAAAGTGTTGCAAAACAACAACTCCGAGCTTTGGCTAAGGGCTATGAATAACGAAATTGATTCGATGAATTCAAATCAAGTACGATGAAGTGTTATAAGATAAGAACTCTGAGCTTTGACTAAAGGCTATAGATACCGAGATGGATTCGATGTATCTGAACTAAGTTTGGGAACTTGTATACTTACTGGATGAAATAAAACCCATCGGTTGCAAGTTAATCTACAAGAAAAGGGAAGGGCAGACATCAAGGTGGAAACCTTTAAGGTTAGACTTGTTACGAAGGGGTTTAATAAAAAAGATAGGAACGACCATCATGAAACCTTCTTGCTACTAGTCACGCTGAAGTTTATCCGAGTTTAATTATCTACTGTAACTCTTCTCGATCTCGAGATTTAGAAACTAGACGTTAAGACTGCGTTATTGAATAACAGTCTTGGCGAGTGCATCTATATGATGCAACCCAAGGGATTTATAACAAATTGATAGAAATCAAGGTGTTCAAGATTAAGGGATATATTTACGGACTTAAGCAAATATTAAGGTCTCGGAACATTCGTTTTGATTAGGCAATCAAATCTTTAAATTTTAAACAATGTCTGGATGAAACGCGTGTGTATAATAAGCATGGCGAAAATATGGTGGTATTTCTATTACTTTATATGGATTACATTCTCCTAATCGGGTAAGATGTGGGTGTATTATCTAGTATACGAGGGTGATTGTCTATTCAGTTCGATATGAAGGACTTAGGAGAAGCCAATCATATTATTGGGATCAAGCTTTCAAGTGATAAGAAAAATAGGATTTGGGTTTATCCCAAGACACTTATATCGATAATATGCTTATAAGGTTTAGTATGCAGGATTCCAAGAAAGGATATCTCTCTTTCTATCTTGGAATTTCTTTATCTAGGGATCAGTGTCCTTAGACACCTGATTACATAGAGACAATGAGGAATATACCTTATGCTTTGACAGTGGGTAGCCTTATATATGTCATGTTGTGTAAAAGACTAAATATTTTCATTATTATTGGCATAGTCAAAAAATTCTAGTCAAACCCTGGTGAGGAAGACTACTATAAATCACATTCTAAGTACCTGAAAAAAGACTAGAGATTATATGTTGGTTTACTCAGCGGATGGTCTAATATCCATTGGGTACACAAAATCAGATTTTTTTATCGGATAGGGATTCAAGGAAGTCGACCTCAAGATGTGTGTTTATCCTATGAAGTGGAGCCATAAGTTAGAGGATTATCAAACAATTGTGTATTGTTGATTCAACGATGGAAGTTGAACATGATGCATAATTAGAGGCAGCTAAGGAGGAAGTTTAGCTCTGGAACTTCCTAAATGACTTAGATGTAGTTCTTTTAGTATAGTTGCCTATTACACGTTATTGTGATGATAAAAGCGACGTTGTAAATTCGAAAGAACCAAGGACTCATAAGAGGACAAAGCACATTGAGCGCAAGTATTACCTGATTCGAGAGATAGTGTAAATGGGTGATGTCATAATGACCAAGATTGCATCTTAGGACAACCTGACATAACCTTTTACAAAGAGCTTACTAGATAATACTTTTGAGGGTCATGTAAATGGAATGTGAGTCAAATGCATATGTACATGGAAGTAAGACTAAGTGGGAGATTGTTGGGATTTTATTCTTAAAACCATGTAATGACATTTTATTTATTAATAAAAAATTATCTGCTTCATTTTGAAATGAGAATTGTGTTTTTGTTTTCGGCTTGATAATAAGAGATTGAAATTCTGGTTCTAGTACAATTAAAAAGTTCACAACCTAGATAGGGAGTAGACATCCAATCGGCATGGTTGTGTGTATAATCCTAGTGATTTATCTCAAACTATGAGAACCTGTCCAATGGTTCGAGAACTTGTATAATAGTTTGAAACAAGATTGTGACCGATACATTTAAATGTATTCAATAGAACCACTACGAAAATTTAAGTTTAAAGGTTGTTTCTATTATACTTAGGAAATATCACAGTATGAGGGTGCATAAATTGTTAATTTCGAAAATTATAAGGATTGGAATTCTTGCCCAATTGTTGCTTTGATTACTATGGGTGCAATCTGATTTTATGTTGGGTTAATAGATCCCCGTAAGTTATGCAACAATTATGTGAGTAAGTCTGAGATTATAATTAAGAAAAATCCTCATACAGTAGATATCTCGATAGACTTATAAGATTTGTTTTCAGCAATTAAACCAAATCATTGGATTATTTTAAAATTCGGCAGAGTAGCAAAATAAGTTAAGTATGAGGATTGATTATTTTTTTGTTAAAATCAAATATCGGCAAATTGGTATGATCAAGTGTGTTGATACCAAATTTAGTCTGCTGACGTGGACCAATCACTTGAAGACACGTGTCAACCTACGTGGAAAATACAAATACTTTAGACGAGCAACTTAAGAGTACCGAGCAACTTAAGAGCACCGAGAAATTTAAGCGTACCGAGCAACTCAAGCGGTCCGAGCTACTTAACGTGTAGAGCATCATAATGAAAAGATAGTTAAGCATTAAATGCACATTATTATCATACAAATGTATATGTCTACTGGATAACAGCGCATTATCCTTTCATATGTACAGCCTCAAGGCTATAAATACATTGTAACTTCCTCATAAGAAGTGGACTTTTGGATCTCTTGGTAAACCTATTATCGAGATTCCAAATAACAGTCAGTAATACAAAAACAGTGAACGTAGGCCATTTTCATCAGGCTGAACCACTTTAAAAATATTTTGTCTTATTAATTTCTTTATCTGTGATTAATTAATTAGAGATAATCTAATTTTTTACATCAACAAATTGGCGCCGTCTGTGGGAAACGACTGTACTTATCGTTTTTCACCAAAACAATTCATCATCTATGGCTAATAATCCAGAATCCAGTAATCGAAACACTGGGGTCCCTCTAAATCCTTCTACTCCCCCAAATATTCAAGATCTAGCTGGCATAATGGCTAATTTAGCCCAAGGCCAAACGACCATGCAAGAAACCATGTGTCAACTTATACAAACTTTTCAAAGTGGAGTGTCGGCCCAATCAGGACAACGAAGTGTTCAAAGAAATACTCATTTTCCATCTTCAAGAACTAGAATAGCGTTATTCCCGGAGGCCTCTCAATCTAGACGTACTGACTCATATCATACTAAAAGATCTAGTGATCCTTCGTATCAACCAGGACGGACTTCATCAGTACGAGCTACTGATTCCCATCGAAATATCACCCTCACTCCAGAAAGGACTAGTGCTATAGAAAGGTTGAGTATTGTGTCTTCTTTTGATCGATTGGGCCCTAGGAGGAATAGAAGTCCTCCTAGGATTGTGTCGAGGAACTCTCAATGGCCCTACGACCTGAGAAGGCTCTGCCCAATCACGACCAACAGCCCGTAATGAAAGATCCTAGGAGGAAAACTCAATGCGATCAGTTGCTCGAATAAATAGGCCCGAGGTGGGAAATGATGCATGCAAAGGCTCTATTCAAAGGCTGGAGGACAGATTAGGGGAAATGTCTAAGGCCAAGAATCCTATACAAAGAACTTTTGTCCAAGGGACACCATTCGTACAGGCAATTGTGGACTTTTCCACACCATCAAAATTCAAATCTCCTATGGTGACGCCTAAATACGATGGAAAAACTGACCCTGCCCTTCATATAGAACAATACCAAGCTGATGTCGATATATATGCGGTTCTAGATGAGATGAGATGTAGGGCATTCTCAGGAACTCTCATCGGGTCAGTCCAGATATGGTACAACAACCTACCTCGGGGGAAGATTATGACTTTCTTTTAACTGGAAGAGCTCTTTATAGGGAATTTCTATTTTGGAGCGAAACCGGTCAAACGAGTAGCACACTTGTTGAGTGTTAGACAGAAGCTAGAAGAAAGTACTAGGGACTACATTACTCGTTTCAATAACGAGAAGCTTGAGGTAATTGATTACGAGGAAAAAACAATAATTAATGCTCTGATGAGTGGATTATTACTAGACAAGTTGTACTATACTCTGGCCAAAGATCTGCCTAGGACCATGGCAGAATGGTGGCAAAGGCAGCCAAAATCATGAACGCCGAGGAGGCCATGGCTGCGAAGAAGAACACAGAAACTAAGGAGACCAAGATTGAAGCTGATAAAACCGAAAAGAAGGATCAGAAGAATAATGGTGGCAACAGGCAATCGAAAGGTAAGCAAGCGCTGGAGCAGATGAGGAAATATGGAAATTATACTCCCTTGAAGGTAGATATAAATCACATTCCGGAGGAGATCAAGAACAGCGAAGAGCTAGCCTGGCCAGAGAAAATAAAGGCAGATCCTGATAAAAGGGATAAGTCCAAATATTGCGAATTCCACAAAGATCATGGTCACATGACTAAACGTTGCATTGTTCTCCAGAATGAAATTGAAGCACTCATCAGGCGAGGAAAATTGACTAAGTATGTTGATCGCCAAAATGGTGGTAAGACCAATGAGCGAGGAAGGCAAAGATCTAAATCTCCTCGTCGAGTAAAAGAAGACAAGAAGAGAGACCACGAAGATGATCCAGAAGATGACCTCGATCTCCTCAAAAGATCGAGACAGCTAGAGCGTGAGGTATTTTTAATCCATTTTGGGTCATTTGAATGTAATGTTATTACAGGTGGAGATGCAGGAGGTGGAGATCTGACTGCGGAGAGAAAAGCTTACCTCAATGAGGCTCAAGCTTACTCGTACATACAACGAATTACCTTGGCTGAAGATGATTGCCCAAGGAAGGTGAATAAAGACAAATTGGTCATTGGTCTCTCTAAAAATGACCTGGCAGGTGTACTATATCCTCATGATGACCCATTGGTGATCAAGGTGAGAATGAAAAAAATGGTGATTTCACGGGTGCTGGTGGACAATGGTAGCTCGGCAGACATCATGTTCTACCCATGCTTTGACAGTTTGAATCTGAAGTTAGCCCAGTTGGATCCTTATCATAGGCCCCTAGTCGGTTTTACTGGCGAAAAGTTTTTTCCACTTGGGACGATCAAGTTGGATATGCTTATTGGTACTTGGCCTACTTGTCGAACAGAAAGGGTACGCTTCTTCGTAATGGATAAAAATGTTCAATCAACTTACAATATCATCATGGGAAGGGTAGGTCTGAAGAAGTTCGAAGCAACACCATCTACTGTACATCAATGTTTAAAATTCCCAACCAACTTTGGAGTGGGAGTGGTGAAAGGCGACCAAAAAGTAGCTCGGGAATGCTACTATTCATCTGTCGAACAGGAAGAACGCGAAGAATCCAGGAAGAAGACTACTACCTATCAAGTGGATGAAATATAAGATGCAGAGATTGAAATATTAGACCCTAAAAACGAGTCTCAGCTTGTGGAGGGCCAGGTCATGGAAGCTACTGAAAGTATCATTCTGGACGACGAGCACCCAGAACGAACAACCCAAATTGGTGCATTATTGGATGTATCGATAAAACAGGAACTGATAGCATTTCTAAGGCGCATAAAATAGACTTTTGCATGGAGTCATGAAGAGATGCCATGGATAGACCCGAGTTTCCTGTGCCATGAGCTCAACGTGAACAAGGAAATCAAGCCAGTGAAGCAGCGAATTAGAGTGTTCAGCCCTGAAAAGAACGAAGCTATACAGGAAGAAGTAGAGAAACTACAAAACACCTTTTTTATTGAGGATGTCAAATATCCTGATTGGCTAGAAAATGTGGTGATGGTAAAAAAGAAAAATAACAAATGGAGGATGTGTGTAGACTTCACTGATCTTAATAAGGCATGCCCAAATGATCATTTTCCTTTTCCTCGAATTGATCAACTAGTGGATGCTACCTCGGGGCACGAATTATTGAGTTTCATGGATGCTCATTCTGGTTACAACCAGATTAAAATGAAACCCGAGGACAGGGAAAGTACCTCTTTTATCACCCTAAGGGGAACTTATTGCTATAATGTTATGCCTTTTGGACTTAAAAATGCGGGTGCAACATATTAGCGGCTGATGAATAAAGTGTTTGCAGAGCAAATCAGTCATAACATTGAGGTTTATGTTGACAATATGCTGACGAAGATCAAGAAAGTTGTTGATCATCTAGTTGACCTAGGTCAGACCTTTGATCAACTAGAGAAATATCAAATGAAGTTGAATCCCACCAAATTATATTTGGGGTGCGAGAAGGTATGTTTCTCGGATATATCGTTAACCAACGAGGTATTGAGGCGAACCCTGAGAAGATCAAAACCCTATTGGAACTAAGATCTCCAACTACGAAGAAGAAAGTGCAAAGTCTCACAGGGCAAGTTGCAGCACTTAACATATTTGTATCACGAGCAATAGACAGATGCCTCCCATTCTTCAAAACACTCCGAAAAACTTTTGAGTGGAATGATGAATGCGAGAAGGCCTTTTAAGAGTTAAAGAAATATATGGGGACACCTCCATTATTATCTAGACCAGTGATGGGAGAAAAACTATATTTGTGTCTGGCAGTTTTAAAGAATGCAGTAAGCTCGGCGTTGATAAGAGTGGAAGATGGAGTGCAGAAACCTGTTTACTACACTAACAAGGCATTCCGAGGAGTAGAGATCAGATATCCAAGGTTGGAGAAGTTAGCGCTAGCACTGATCGAAGCAAGAAGAAGGTTGAGACCATACTTCTAAGCCCATACTATAGTGGTGTATACCGATACGCCCTTACGATAAGCTCTGCACAAACCTGAGAAATCAGGAAGATTGATGTACTGGGAAGTAAAACTTGGTGAATATAACATAGTTTATGATCCTAGATCGTCGTTCAAGGGACATGTAGTAGTAGATTTTATTGCAGAGTTTACTTAATCTGATACTTTCGAAGAACAGGAGTTTAATACAGACCAACCCGTGGATGTGACGGGATCATCAAATTTAACCCCCGACTAACTTCCATCCGTGGACGATCAAGAAGGGTTAATCAACGAGAAGCGAGAAGTGTTGGGGAACGACAAAAGGAAGCATCAAATATTCCACCGAGGAGCTCTGTCTGACCAAGAGTTTGATAATGAAGTACCTGTGTGGAATCTGTATGTGGATGGCTCTTGGTGCACTACAGGCAGTGGAGCAGGAATTATTTTAAATAGTATGAATGAGATTGATATGGAGTATACTCTGCGCTTTCAATTTAAGGCTTCTAATAATAATGCTGAATATGAAGCTATGATTATGGGTCCAAGTCTGGCCAAAACCATGAAGGCATAGCATGTCGCTGTATTCAGTGATTCACAGTTAATCATAAATTAAATTATGGGGATGTATACAGCAAAGGGAGAATTAGTGGTCAAGTATCATGAAAAAGCAATGGAGGTTGTATCAAGTTTTACTGCAGTTCAGTTGATTAGAATATCGAGATTGGAGAATGCAAGAGCAGACGCCCTAGCTCGGCTAGCATCAGCGACACGCACCGAGCTACAAAGAACAATCCCAATAGAAATCCTGGATGGTCGGAGCATAAATGAAAATTTGATGGTGAATTTCATTGCCCTTGACTTGGGACCTTCCTGGATGGATCCCATCAGGGCCTATATCGAAGAAGGAATTATGCCACATGATAAACTCGCAGCTAAGAAACTACAGTTTAAAGCTGCTCGTTATGTATTGACCAGTGGCATTTTGTACAGAAGAGGAGTTATAGCAGGATTACAGAGATGTGTCCATCCCTCCGAAGTTAAAGACTTGATTGAAGAGGTTCACGAAGGGTCCTGTGGAGCTCATGTAGCAGGTCGGACGCTTTTGCAAAGAATAACAACGCAGGGGTACTACTGGCCAACGATGAGAGCTGATTGCGCAGCTTATGCTAAGAAGTGTGATAAATGACAACGCTTCTCTTCCATCCGAAGAACTCCCCAAGCATTGTTAACACCCATAACGTCCCCTTGGCCATTCTCCATATGGGGGATAGACTTGGTCGGACCACTTCCAACGACCAGGGGAAGATTCAAATACCTCGTCGTTGCTGTGGATTATTTTACTAAATGGGTGGAAGCTGAGCCTCTCATTGATATGACATATGACAAGGTCTATCAGTTTATTTGGAAGAATATTATTTGCAGATATGGTCTTCCCCATGCATTCATTACCGACCATGGAACCCAATTTGACAACGAAGAATTTGCTGCCTATTGCCATCAATCTAACGTATTGAAGATCCACTCTGCGCCAGGTCATCCCCAGAGCAATGGGCAAACTAAAGTGACAAATAAAACCCTATTGAGTGGATTGAAAAAAAAACTGGATGATGCAAAGGGAAATTGGATCAACGAGCTACACTCTGTGTTATGGGCCTATCGCACTACACCACGAACAGCAACTAGAGAGTCTCCATACATGTTGACATTTGGGAGTGAGGCTGTCATACCTGCTGAATTGGGTCTGCCCACACATAGGGTGCTTAACTTCAACTCCCCTATAAGTGACTTAATGAGAAGATTAGACCTAGATATGCTCGAAGAAGTCAGGGAAGAAGCAGCAATCAGGAATGCGGCATATCAACAATGAACAACTTTGTTCTACAATAAAAGAGTGAAGAAGTGTGATTTGAAATAAGGGGATTATGTGCTGAAGAAAGTAATCCAAAGCATAACAAACTGGAAGCCAACTGGCATGGATCTTACAGAGTAACTGCAGTTGTTCGTCCAGAGACATACAAAATTGAAACTTTAGAGGGAGAAGAATTCAAGAATGCATGGAATGCAGTACACCTGCGCAAGTACTATCAGTAATTAAAATTCCTATGTAATGCAGTTTCTTCAAGATGAATAAAGTGATATTTCACCCATATTTCCTTCTTTGTTGAAATTTTTTGTTCGTAATATTAGTGCTACACACTACACAAACCCAAATTCAGAACAAAATACCACCAACTCCGATTGGTTGACAATTCAATTACCACGAACTCCTGTTGGTCGGGAACTCAATACCACGAACTCCGGTTGGTCGGTAATTCAATTACCACCAACTCCAATTGGTCGGGAACTTAATACCACCAACTACGGTTGGTCGGTAACCCAATACCACCAACTCCGGTTGGTTGGTAATTCAATTACCACCAACTCCGGTTGATCAAGAACTCAATACCACCAACTCCGGTTGGTTGGTACCAAACTAGGCAAGAAAATGGACGACCTCCCAGGGCATCCACTGTCTAGGCAACTAGGTAATCCATACGAGATTACTACAACTAAGCAGGAACATGGGATGAAAATCATCCCATTGCTTAGGCCCACAGAGTGACAAGTCACTATAATCAAACAACAAATGGGATAAATATAGTATATACACATATATTTACCAACCAACAAACAAGGACATTCTACAAATTATTTCGAAGAAAATGAAATGGCAAAAGATAAACTTTTTCTTCATTAAAGCAAAAGCAGATTACACAAGATATGAAGTCTAATTCATTACATCAAATATCCTATTCTATTGGTTTCTTTCCCTCTGCTTTTGAAACAGATTCTACCCTAGCTGGAGGATCATCTAATGCATAAGGGGAATTTATAAAGTTTAGATCTCGCAGCATTCTGACATTCATTATGGATGGTCGATCAAGCAAGTGTTTTGGACGAGCTATCTCAAAGTTTGCATGAAGATTGTAATCACCGAGATACTTGGAAATCAGGCATCGAGGAATTGTACGAGCAGGAATCCAACTAATATCAAGCTTAAAAGAAGGCATGGGCAAATCGAGCACTCCAGGCTCATAATAATCCCATAAGTAGTGTCCTTGCTCCAATTTTAGCACACATATAGCGTTTAACCATCCCTGCTTGTACCACTAATTATTCGATTGCTGCAACCGAGCATCAAGATGGTACAGAGCTTCATTATACCCAACCATCCAAAATTCCCTTGGCTATTTGTGAAATTGATAAGTTAACCTCTCAAGTTGCTCATGTAGTTTATTCACCAGAATTTCTTTACTTTCTAGAGCAGAGCTTTGATTAGAGAGTTGCTCGGTGAAGTTCAGAATCTTCTTAGACATTTCTGCCAAGGCTTGGTTCTTTGCCATTAATTGAACGACCTGATTCTCTAAAGCCGACTGAGTTCTCTCTTCTTCAATAGTAATACGACTAGCCCTTGCTCGTCCATGAGAAGAAGATCTTGCTCTGCCACGAGCATGCGTGGAAGATCCTGCTCGTTTCAAGTTTTCTAACTCATCCCTTAAGTTAGCATTTTCTACTTCTAAAAATGAAAAACCATCATCATTTACTGGGACCAAGGCTCCCGAAGAAGAAGCAGCAGATTTGAGTTGCTTTATTTCCTCTTACAAAACGATGTTCTCTTGCTCCAGCAGCTTGCCAATATGTCTGTGTTGTTCAATTTCAAGCTTCAGAACACTCTCCTTTTTCTCATGAGCAGAAATAAACTTGTCATATCCTTTGTCAGCACTCAATTATTGGTACTTTTTCTCATAGCCTTGATGGAGAAGTGCCGAAGATTCTTTATACTGCCGCTGAAGTTCCTTGATCGTTCCTTGGAGATCTTCAATCATCTCGTAGTAGGTCACATTGTTGGATACAACACGATCAAGTAAGCACTTCAAGTATTGGTAAGCTTCAATTACTCAGTCAGAAGAACCTGATCCGAGGATGTCAGTTATCTGAGCCTCATTAAGATCTGCATGACCAGCTTTGAAATAGTCATTGCATTTCTTCATCAATTCTGTATCATGAGCTGATAAGAGCTCCATCCTGGCCATAAACTAGCAAAGAGAAGAAATAAAAAAGAATCAACAATGCTGCGAACAGAGCAAATAAAAAACGAACAACAAAAGGTCAAATTTTATTCATCATAATAAAGGGAAACATAGTTCAAGGTTACATTCATGAAAATATCAAAACAAAATACCCGAACAACTTTACACCTTCTCCTTATTTTCTACGACTTCTTCAGAAGATTTGGATGAAGGAGTTGGTTGCTCGGAGGGCAAGGGCAGCTGCTCGGTAGATGTGCTGGATGGTTGGACTTGCTCTGAGGGTTGGGCAACAGCAACAATAGGGACTTGCTCTTCTGTCATCAAGGAAGACTCATCTGAAGGTGATTCATCTTCTTCTTTTTCTCTAGGAGAGGGAGGAGGGCCATGAGTATGCTGCTGGAACAACTCAGAATTCTCAGCAACCTTCAGCTCCTTCAAGGCTGCTACCCATCCATCCCTAAAGTATTTGACACTGGCATACTCCATTTGAGAAGACATGACAGCCAGGCCCTTGTCCCAACTAGCACTGAAGGATTTTGTAACTGCAGCTTTCCTTTTTGCTCTCTTCGAAGAGGTCCTTTCCCTAAGCAGCTCCTCGGCAGACTTAATCTTTTCTTCTACCTCTGCCTTAAGTTGCTCAACATCTTGAAGATTAGCAATGTTTTCCTCAGCAGATTTAAGCTTGACCTCAAGCTCCTTGTTACTCTGTTCAATTTGCTTCAATTTCTTCTCCAACTCTTTGGAGGCAGTTTCAGCCTGATCTCGATTCGCTTTAACAAACTTCAATTGCTTCTCCAAAGCGTCTTTATCTTCCTCGTACTTCTGACGAGATTCCCTCAAAGACTGGATTAGTCCAGAAAAAGCTTCCTCTACCCCACCCGAGGAGCTTGAAGCCCTGATAGCTTCATCTTTCCTTAAAATACTGTTGAAACACGTCACGAGCTAAAAAAAGAAAGAGCTTTAAGTCAATATATATGAACATAGTATTAGAAAATAAAGGACTCAGGCTAACAATACTTACTGATGCAATGTGTTGAGCAGCCAAAGTAGTAATTCTCTCACCAGAAAAAGAATCTTCAATGATTTGGCCTTCTTGGATAGTCCAGGATCTTACCAAGCCCACAGCAGAGCTCGGAGGAATAAGAGCTGGAACACTACCTTCAACATTTAGAGGCTGAGAGATAGGTTCAACAGGTCTCTCAGAAGAGATTTTTTTTAATCTCCTCAGAGGAGCAGGAGTTGTCTCTGTTGGTGGAATGACAACAATCTCACTCGAAGGTGAGATGACAACAGTCTTACTCGGAGGCACAGGGGGCTTTTTGCCAGCTTCCTTGGCAGCAATAGAAGGGGGTACATCTGTATTCTTTGTCCCTTCATCTGGGACATCTTGTTTATTCTTCTTTGCCTCGTCAGTGACAAAGGAAGATTTGTCAAAAAAGGCAGGAGCTTTCCTCTTCTTCATTAAATCAGTAATGGGAATACTCAAGTCAGAAGAAGAACCTTCCACACTGGTCTCAGAGGTCGGTACCTAATCAAGATCAACCACCACAGGACGAGGATAGGCAATGAAAAATGAGGTGTAACTTTTGTATTGCAAAAAATAAGAAGCAGATCTAATATGCTCCCCAGTAACAGATTGATGCAAGCTCCAGATAAGTTTTAAATGCTTTATATTTACTTCGATTTCTTTTGGAGGTTTTATTTTACTGTCAACTGTAACAAACAAAATCAAATGTCAGTGATGCATTTCATCAAATACAAAGAAAACAAGATTTTAAAAATAAAAACAACCTATCCCATTGCCATAAAACGGACACCTGGGACCTTGGTACACGTCATCTCCACTTAATGGAGGGTGTTGCCAATTTTTCATCACAACCCCATGATCAAAATAATCCATATTGGCATCGGGAAGATTGACAACTAACGCTCTATTCGAAAACCTAGTTTTTAGATTCAAGGTATTGTCGCTAATAACCCATCCATAGCAATACATAATTTTTGGAATTCCCAAACGAGTTCCATGAAGTTGATTCAACATATGTATGCCATTAACTACCCTCCATGTATTTGGAGCTACTCTTGCAGGTACAATATCAAAATATTGGCAAAACTCCAAACATAGGGGATTTGGCGGGAAAGAAAAACCACACTCAGCTACAAAAAGACTTGGGAACCAATGTCCCTTCGCTAAAGAAAGTAAATCACAAGGATAGGAAATTTCCTCAAAAATAACCCACAAGGGGATTGAAAACTCAAACCAAAATTTGTCTAATGATTCAGCAAGATAAACCATGGTGAATAAAGAAAATAAATAATAAGGAAGAAAATCTTACAGAGGAAATAGAGATCAATTGTTAATGAACGATGGAAAGAATGAAGGCACAAGATATAGAGAAGATGAAGGGTTTAGAGATACAGATTTGAAAAGTGAAAAGCGATAGGATTTCTGTCGCACTTAAATACTTTACCTCGGGAATAGAGAAAAACAATGATTACAAGGAAAGACGTTTGCGTTTCCAGCGGCTAAAAGAAGAAAAATGCACAAATATTGAGGTGATCGTGAAAATTCAAAATATTTATGAAGCTTGATATTATGCGCTCAAAAAGGAATTATATATATTAAAAAATTTCCTAAAATCCATGAAGATCAGTAATCCAAACAGTTTTCAAGAAAAATGTTCCACACTCTCCATTAACCTCAACTGCGAAACATTGGGGGCTTCTGTTGATACCAAATTTAGTCTGCTGACGTGGACCAATCACTTGAAGAAACATGTCAACCTAGGTGGCAAATACAAATACTTTAGATGAGCAACTTAAGAGTATCGAGCAACTTAAGAGCACCGAGCAACTTAAGCGTACCGAGCAACTCAAGTGGTCCGAGCTACTTAACGTGCAGAGCATCAGAATGAAAAGACAGCTAAGCATCAGATGCACATTATTATCATACAGATGTATATGTCTACTGGATAACAGCGCATTATCCTTTCATATGTATAACCTCAAATCTATAAATACATTGTAACTTCCTCATAAGAAGGGGACTTTTGGATCTCTTGGTAAACCTATTATCGAGATTCCAAATAACAGTCAGCAATACAAAAACAGTGGACGTAGGCCATTTTCATCAGGCTGAACCACTTTAAAAATCTTTTATCTTATTAATTTTTTTATCTGTGATTGATTAATTAAAGATAATCTAATTTTTTACATCAACAAAGTGGGTAACATAAGCTTAACGTGGATAATCACATTATATACTATAATCAACTTCATAGATAATACCACATCATATCCGAGCAATTTTTTAGATAATTAAATTGGAGTGCAATCATAATTATTCAGTGGAACTAATTATGATTTAATATAGACTAAAATAAATTACAGGGTTGTAATTTGAATTTTTGAGTATTTATTTGGAAGACAATATGATTATTTGTCTTGAGTCCCTAATATAGCCCAAGCTCTTTAAAAGTCCGGCTTAGTCCAAGCCCACAACTTATACTAATATATATTGGTGTAAACTAGGGTTTTAAGCTACATATTCATTATTAAGGATTATAGAGGGGAAGAGCAAAATATTATTCACATTTTTGTGAAGAGGCTAAGAGATGAAGGTTTAGATCTCACTAAAAAGTAAGAGTTTTCATCTCAAAAGGTTCCCATATGCCTACCTAGTTTGCGTGGATCATATACTAGAAGATCTATGCATTTTATTGGACACAAGTAAGCTTTTGGAGGACCAAAATAAGGTATCCCTTCATCACTCAAAATACCTTTCTCAATATTGTATTGCGACCGCATTTGCAAAGGTATTGCATTCGTAACACTAGGTTTTGGTTTCAAACCTTATTTTTATATTTTGTTTTTCCTATTATATAATCATTCGAAGATTAATGGTTTGAATTTTTTTTTACGAGTGTGTCGACCCCCGGTAGAAATAAGATCTCATTTTTTTTATAATACTACGGAGAATGTTATGTCACCTAATAATTATTTTGACTTGTAATGTTGACCTTGAGACTTCTGGCTAAGGCCCTACTGATGAGGAAAAGAGGGAGCCTTTTGCCTTTAAATTTTTGATCGGGTCAAATAAGTTCGTGATTTACCTAAGGAATAATTTTGATTGGTCCCCTAATGGACCAAAGAGCTTAATTTGAGGCTTTTAATGATTTACTTTTCTTTCCTTTACATCCATTCCTTCTTGGCCTCAAATTTTAAAACATGTGCCATTAAAAATCTTCCATAGACTTTTCATCTAGCCGAGCAACAAATTGACCACCATGACTGAAGGGTCATTTTATGTGTCATGGTTTTGTTGAAGGTGAGACTTAATAGGGTTATTGTGGCTACAAAGTTTTTTGTTATTTGTATTCCTAAGAAAGATGTTGTTAACAACTTTGGGTATTTATACTATAGGCTGAGAAATGGTGACTCCTTAATGGTTGGTAATCATTATAATAATAAGAACGAGTAACTTGAGTTTTTCTTTTACCTTTATAGGGTGTTAGAAAATGCTCCCAGATGAATCTCGTTTCAAGAAGTCCAACGGATTTATCACTCAAGTTTCCATACAAAAGTGGCAAAGGTTTAAGTTAAATTGAAATTGAAAATCGTGGGAGATGTAAGTCTAAGATTGAATGGAAGTTATCCAAAACCGAGCAGGATAATTCCTCCCACGGGGTTTATTTGAAGGACACATTTGATGCATGTTCTGATATGGAAAAGTAAGTTGAGAGCAGTGTTGCAAACCTAACCAAAAAGGTAGAAGGTCACGTAACGACGCTGTCCAAAGTAATTGAGGGCACAAGACTTCCACGAACTACTATATGCACTAAATTAAGGCATACATACATAGTTATAAGTAGTTCATGGTGGGTGTAGGGGTGCTAATAACTTCCTCAATACAAGAACTACCATTTTTAAATTGGGTTATAAGAATGGGGAACATGAGGCAATCGCCACAAAACTTAAGGAAGCTGAGAATGGGTACTAGAGAAAAAACATCTTGAAAGATTAGAGAAATCCCATTGAGGATGAGGCTGATGATGATGAAATAGATATCCTAATAAGGTCTTAATATGATAAATATGGTGATGTACTTAATAATGATCCCTTGATAACCCTTTTACGCATCCATATTTCCTTAGCTTCATTTCAAAACTTATATTAATTTTGAACATATTTTTTCTTTGACTTTATATTATTGCTTTTGATTTCATGTTTATTTGATGGGAAAATATATGTTTTTTCTAGAGTTTCCCTTTGTTTACCTTACTTGCGTTTATAATTTTCTGTAATATTATGTGAAATGTATGCAATACGATCCATTGCTTTAATAAAGGGTTGCTACCATATAGTCACTATAACCATTTTATTATGCCTTAGTCAAACTTAAAGGTTATTTTCACTCCATGACCTTTGGGCCACTATTGTCCCCTAATCCTTTGAGTTTTGAAATATGTTTCATTTATGGTTGTAACAATAATGATCTCTTTTGCAGTCATTAGCTTGTCTTACCTCGTCCACAACCTCTTAACTAAGGGGTTATAGTCTAATGAGTGTATAAGCCAACAAATCCCCCCCTTGTGGATTACTTTTTACAAATTTGAGTTCAAACCCATATATAACCTACATTTAAGACCTTATGGTTTTCGCTTAGCATGATTGGTTATTTTAATTCTTTATGCATCCATTAAGATACAGTTTTAAAACATATATTATAACCAAGAGTCATTAGGTTGTAAACACAATAGCTTTTGTCATATTTTTTATCTCAGACCTCCATGTAATATCATTATGCTATATTAGATCTTTTGGTTAGGGTTGTGTTGATTAGAGCGGTCCTAAATGTCCAATTATGGATATTCCATCTTGTTAGGGTATCCATATTATTTGTTGTATTCGAATAGGTTCCACTTGCACTACGATACTATGTTTTATATGTCTTTACGACTAATACTTATCTTTTTATACATATCCTCTTCTCATGACTTTGTGTTTAGCTTGTTGATGCAACTCACATATTATTGGTGTGGCACGTATAGATGGTGTCATAATCTTTTTTTAATGCAACATTAAGATAGATTTATGGCCTATATTGTATCCTTCAAATAATTGAGATCAATATGTGGTAATTATCTCAAATATAAAGTCAATTTGTGATGCGTGTTTATCAAAACTTTTTAAGGATGTTTGAGAGTATAGAGAAGATATAAATTACTCAAATGAGATTGCTGAACTTTTTTCTCATTAATTAAGACTTTGGGGAGTACATTTTTTTTATTAATATCGACTTGTAGTAAATATGGTTATATGGGTATGAACCCTTCACTACTAAAACTATATTTCCTTAGGGTTGTAACCATGTTCATTTGACGTGGACTAGTTGCCTCTAACATTAATAATCCTACTAGAACTCCCTGTCTGGTCAACCTATTTATCTTGTTCCTGAGGATGTGGCAAGCGTTAGTGATATGACCTTGATAAAGATGAAACCCACACCATTTTTCTTTCCTCTTCTTCCCAACCCTTTATTTTAACTTTCAAGGTATTCTTCATTCTTGATATTGAAAAGAATGGTTTATTGGTCATGGATGAGGCAAGTGAACGTTTTATACTTTTGATTTACTTGGTTTTCATGCTTAATTTTTATTCTCAACTCTCTCTTATATCATGGATATACAAGTGGCTATTCTATATCCTCGGCCTTAATTCCACTTATAAAGGTCGATGCCTCCAGCATAAGAATCCTTTGGATGGTGAGGTTGATATGCCCTTGTATTGAGGATTTCCCCTCAAGAAGGTGTTTGATGTCTGACTTGGGTTGATCAAGGTCATTAGATGACTGGAATATTCCAGAGAATTTTGTATAATGACATTAATTGTGCTCGAGTTGGATCAACTTAAGAAAATAAAGTCCACTTTGTTTTAAATAATGAGACAACCCAACTTAATGCATTTCATTAATATAATCTAAATAAAAAATTCGATAAACACGAGATACGAGGTTAAGACCTCTAATCATCGATCCATAAGGCAATAATAATAGGCTAGGTAACTAAGGATAATCCTCTTAGGTTATAGCCTCACCATTGAGATAAGTTGAGTTGATTCTTCTTAGGAGAACACATGAGCAAGATATGAAACTCCTTTTGATAAATGCGATGAGATTCTCTTAAGGATCCATGCCTCTTTTTGGAAAATTTGAATAATTTTTCTCATGAAATAATATATTCACTCAACTCAGAGTATAATCATGCTCAAATAACAATATGAGATATAAGAATACCTTCATTTAAATAAAATTAGGTTGATGGAGCTAAACGTAGGCTAAATTGCCATTATTAAGGCTAAGGAATTCTTAAACAAACCCTTTGGGCATCGTTGTTTATGTGGTTGAATGCACCATTCTCATAATACAAGTTAAGAGGAGGGATGCCACGTGATGGTCATCCCAAATATGGGGATGAGGTCGAAACCTAGTCCTATTTATCATGTTATTTTTAGAGTCGAGGCCTTGATTTTAGACATAAGGGGGGACATCCTTGGTTCCTAAAATGGGGTTAAACTTAGTTCAGTAACTCCATCAACTTCAAATACCATGGGCTATATTATAGTCTTAAAGAGGTGGATATCCTGGGTTCTTTTAATGAGGACTTCAACCATAAAAAAGTTTCATTATTCGAGGGATTAAATGCTTTGGATCTAGTAGAGGGTCATTAAACCATGGGCATGGTCTTATCTAGTACTTATGGTTAGGCAAGAAAGATCGATCCGGGTACTATGGAGATGAAGGTGAAAATAATTAAAACTAAAAAAATATGAGGAGAAATGGGGCTTATGCTTTGATAATGAGATGAATCTGACCATCAAGCCATAAGACATCAACTTCTTGGATAAGACCCATTCTCCCCCAAAAGCTAACCAAGTAAGGCTTAGATTAAGAAGGCTTGGTATGGGACCTCCTTAGTCGTACCAAGTGAAGAAAATCCCCTTCGAGGTAATAAATGGATGAAAACAATATGATGAACCTTAATTAGGGTTGCATGAGTTATTAAGCATGGACTTAACCCGTCGCCAAAGGGATAATGACCTGAGAACCCCAATTAATAGATTGGTAGACAACCTTAACCTGACAATGATGGGGGAATAACGATAGAATGCCATTGTTCCCACAACGATGAAAATTTACTGATGTTAGAATTTAGGCTTATTATGATGAGCTCATGCCATCTAAATTATGATCAACATATAAATTTAATACAAATACACAAGTATATATGAGAGGGAAGAAGATTAAGTACGAGACTATGATGCATGTGGTTCAACCCAAATTGGTCCTACATCCCCAAATGATGATTATTTTCACTATAATATGTGATTTGAGTACAACATGAGGCATAAATAGCTTGAATAACACTACAACAAATAAGAGGCCAAGTCCTTACTATGTTCGACTTAAGGAGGTTGATGTCGTTTGGTTGGAGAGGAACATTAATATGGATCATGGGACTTCGGTTATAGGGAGAGCCTCTCAAATTTGGAAAGGATTATTTATAGTGATCATGGGTTACCAAATAAGGGCGTGATGGGTTCCATTGGTAGGACTAAGATTAGGCATCACGCGTTCATCACATTACTTGGTAGTAAGCGCGTATAAAAGTCCTCAAAGATGTTAGTGTTTGATAGCTGGTGTTGATATAAAAAACTAGACTAGGTCTGATTTCTTAATCACAGATAAATATATGTAAATAAAAGAGAGACAAAAGGTTTTTAAAGTGGTTCATCTATAAGGGAAATCCTACGTCCACTGTGTTTCTTATTGCCTTGTATTTTGTCTTACCTCTTGTGTTTTGAATGACTTGAACATGCCCTTGATGAAGGGATTACAATGTATTCATAGTCAAGTAAGGAGATAGAGAGATGGAATATTAATGGATGGAATGCCTTTACAAATTAGACATTCACATCAGTACAAAACATTCATAATGCTTTTGGTTGTTGGCATTTTTTTGATCAAGTTGGACGACCTCCCAAATCTTGGTCAGCGATGCTATGACTTGCTGACTAGGATTCTTGCCATGTAGGATGACACATGTCCGTCTCTGGTTAGTCCACGTAAGTGGGTAATTTTTTGTATCAACAGAAGCCCTCAATATTCCATGCTTGGTGCTTGCTTGAAAGTATGGAGCATTTAGTCCTGGTCGTAGCATGGGCTACATTCATGATACTTGATCGGTTGTCGATTTCCCACACTCATAAAATATAACTGGTATTGCTGGTGGCGCATGTTGCCAATGGTATCTTTGCAAATATCTTGAATTACAACGAATCGCATAAGGGTAAATACTTCCTTTTCGTATCTCCGCCATAATTTCAATCGTCTTTTTACTTTGATCATTACGTTCGCCGGTTTTTTAGGCAATCTATAAAAGGCGGTAAATTTCCCGATCATCTTTTTACTCTAAACCTTCTAAGTGTTGATGCTACCCCTAAGCTTTCATGCGATCATTCTTCCTTTCTTTTAGGTCTTGCTGAATCCTTAATCTTCTATAAGAATCATTTCCTTTTCTTCTTTTCTTTATATTGAATAATGGTTTACGTTGTTGTATCTCTAAATAAGTTTATAAGGGAATGGAATATACCAGACTGGGTAGACTTAGAGTTACCTAGTCCCCCTTTAGATGTTTTCTCTTTATCTGAAGGTCATTGGATTCCTTCCTTATTCATAGCTGAATGTGGCTTCACTTTTCCCCCAAGTCGTTTTTGCTTAGAGTTTTGTTAATACTTTGATATTATACCTGCTAGAGTATCCCCTAACACCTGGAGAATAGTTAATCATAGGCTTAATAAAATCCATAAGACCCATATCGGTATCCCTGATATTATGTTCTGTTACAAATGGGTCACCAGTGATAATATATATTATTTAAAAATTAGGTCTGTTAATAGAGCTCTAGTCGTCAATCTGCCTGATTCTAATAGGGACTACTTCGATCATGGGGTTATTGCTATAAATTAGCAATATGTACCTCAAAAGGGAATGGAGTATACAATGGACCAAGATGCCCTCAAGAGGGTCATGGCATAGGATGTAATATATTTTATATATTCATACTGATGAGTCACTTGCAACTATGTTATCTAATATTTGTTTTTTTTATTACAGTTGAGAGGAAGAGAAAGTACTCCAAGGAGGGTGACATTAAACTTGACGAGCTCAATTTTCTGTGGTCATCCATAAAAGAATTGGTGAGGAGCATATTAGGTTTGCCTCCTACTTACTGAAGTACAAGAGCTCTATCACTTCCCTTGTAGCCCGACTTTTATCCATTGTACCATCTGTTGTGATTAACCAGGACAAAGACCCAGTTTCCACTTCCTCTATATCTGGCGGTGATGAACCTGTTATTGTCCCCTTTTCTTCCTTTGACTCAGACATTCCTCTCTCAGTGACCATGGGAAAAAGGAAATTTACCAATCTTCTTAGGGATGTTGTTACTGCTGGCACCCATAAGCCTGTGGATGGTGGGGCCATAAAGAAGGATGATGCTGGGAAGAAGCCCCTAGCCAAGAAGGGAGAGGAGTCTCTTTTAAAACATTTGAGAAGAGGTCCTGCTGCCAAGCAGGTTAAAGAAGTTGTTGATGCCGACCAATAAAACTTGGTCAGTATTATTCCATCTGGTGTTGGCCTTGGGTCCTGGCTTGGCCAGGAAATTAATTAAGTCTGGTACTCTTCCAGACCACAGAGTTGTTGTTGTTTCCATACCACGACTAAAGATATCTGAGAGGGTTGCTCAATGCGTTGCTTTGGTGAGACCTCTTTCTTTATGATTTCTTTGTTTATTATCTTCCACTTCCTGTGCTAACTTTATTTTTCTTCTTTGCAGTTCCTGGTTGATTTCAACGAGATGTTGGAGAAGGATTATACTATTCGTTCTTCTTTGGATAATATGGAAGAGGCCTTTGATGGTCTTAAATAATCTTTGTTGGAGTCTCAACAAGCCTTGGATATAGAGAAGAAAACTTGGGAGTAGAAGATCAAGCTTGCTGAAGAAGCTCGATAAAAAAGCTAATATGACTATCCTTCAAGCTGAGCGCAGGGCAAAGGCTACAGAAGGACAAGTAGCCAAGCTAGGGAAAGATCTCTGCTCTGAAAAGTCCAAGAGGAATAAAATCAGGGAAGCGCCCTTCAACAAAGGTTGGGACGAAGCCATTTCTGTCGCCTCTGCTCAAATTGAGTATGGAAAGAATTTTTTTTAAGGATGGTTGGCCGGATGCACTGAAGGAGGTTGGTACAACAGAAGACTCTAAACTCTTATAAAGATATGAACCTGGCTCTCCCACCAACATGAACGATGAAGTTGAAGACGGTGTTAGTTCTGGGGAGTCTTCTTTGGTGGTTGAGTCTTCAGTCGACCAACTTAAGAACATTGTTGAGTCAACTATCTCTTCTGCCGAGCAAGATAATCCAGCTGCCCCTTCTGTCGACCAATGTTGAAGTGTTAAAATTGATAGAAAGAAGGTGTAGGCTTACTAGGCATTTGGTCTTTTTGTATTTCTTTTGTTTCATCTCTATTATACTTGTAACTTCCCTTTACATATCAATAAAAGAACTTTTTCTTTATATTATTTCTCATTTCACGGTTGCTGTTATATTTTCTTCTTTTGTTGATCAACTTTTGCTTCGTTTTTCTAGTTTATGGCCAACATGGAATAACTTTCTTCCAATGATTCTGATCTACTTAAGCGCTGCAACAGTTTGTTCAAGGCTAGTCATATGACTTTAATCAAGGAAGAATTATCATACTTGCTCGGAGAAGATGCTACAGATCAAGCCAAGGATACATATTTATCTCAAGTTTCTTCTTGATCGGGTTGTGGCTAATAATGTAGCTTACTTTGAAATGATTGAAAAACTTCAAAAGGAGCATAATAAGGCCAAGGCTTTGCTTCATGCTGACTATGAAGCTAAGTACAAGTCTTAAAATGAATCTTAGGATTCTGAAGAGAAATTGGAGAAGCGTCCTTATTCTTTTAGGAAGAAGGAATTTCTGATGATGGGTAAAGTTAATGAGGCTAGGGATATTTCTTAGATTTTAGAAGAAGAAAATAATAAATTGAGGAGTGAACTTAGATCCTTGAAGAATCCTCCTGCCGCTGCCGCCGACGAAGGTGTATCTTTCCTGAAGAGTGAGAATGCCAAATTGATAAAAGAGTTGGAAACTCTGAAGAAGTCTAAGCCTGCCTCATTTTCGAGACAAAAGGTTATCCGACCAGCAACTGATGAGGCTAGAACACAGAAAACCTTAGCCGAACAAGATGCCTAGCTAAAGGCTAAGAACCGAGCAATTACTGAGTTATCCGAGAAGTTGAAAACTCTAGATAACGCACTTTCCAACCAATCCTCTTAATTGCAGGCTAAAGATAGAGTGTTGAAGAAACTTCAGCATCAGATCAAAAAATTAAATTTTCAGTTTCACAAGCAGTCTAGAGAGGTATAGATGGAAGGATATAATAAGGATCTTGGGCATTTTGATGACCACTTTAGTCAAGCTCAGCGTGAAGGTTATAAGTGGGGTTGGGCCAATTATTTTACTGTTACGAAGGTTTATCAGAATAGTAGGTTGTGGTACGGGGCTAATCCTGGGTTCTTAGACTGAAAAATGTCTCTTTAATCTTGACATCAGTTGAATCCCTGTATAATCCATTCCCCACTGTCTGTTATCCAAATACTTAGGGGATTATGGACTGCATGATGAGTTAAAGGTAGTTTGGTCTCCTCATTTATTGGACACGCCGAGCAGCAGTAGGAGGAGAATGTTTCAAGATTTTAATTTCATCAACTCTCCTTATACCCTGGATGATCCTCCCGCAGGCATAGAAAAAGCCCCGACTTCCTCCAAGTCTGAAGGAAAGCATCCAATAGAGTAGTTGTCCTGCATTTTATTTGTAAAATGACATTTGCATGTAATCATCATTTATATAAACAAAATGCGTTGTTTTCTTTATTAACTTATTTTATTAATTTCTAAATGTCTGAATGAACTTGTCGTGCCACTAGTTCTACTGATACACTTAGACATTTACCTAAATTTAGTACCAGTTACTAATGATGTTATCATAGGTTCTACTGATGCACTTAAATTTCTAAGTTTAGCACCGACTACCATTGATGTTGCCATAGGTTCTACTAATGCACCTAGATTTATATCCAAGTTTAGTACTAGTTACCAGTGGTATTGCCATAGGTTCTACTAATGCACCTAAATTTTTTGGTTTAACATTAGTTACTAGTGGTGACCAAGCGTATGTGGAATATGTGTCTATATTCCTATTCAGGAAATTTCACAACGTTCTTCCTCCATTTTGCTCAGTTCGGATAAAACTTGTTGATTTTTTTACAGAGTTTTTTCCCTGAATTTTTGTGACCAAGTACTGAGGACTAAAATCCAATTTTGACTTGGGTTTGATTATTTTGTCATTCAAGTATTGCCTTTGCCGACCAAGTACTTAAGATTAAAATCTTGTGTTGTGGGGATCCATATTACCATACTCCAACAAAAAAATTGAAAAATGGAAGAAATCAACTCTTTATTAATATTGAAATAAAGGATTACTAAAGATTTTGCTCGTTAGATCACTGGTAGTACTTTCTGAGATGCTCGGTATTCCAAGGATTTTTAAATTCTTCCCCTTACAGAGTTTCAATCCTATATGTTCCTGGTCAAATGACTAACGAGATACGATAAGGTCCATGCCAATAGGCTTCAAGCTTGTTGTTCTTCTGAATCACCTTTTTAATGACACAATCCCCCTCTTTCAAGTTGGTCGGCTTCACCCTTTTGTTGTAAAACAATATAATCCTTTGTTGATAGGAAGCATTCCTCAGAGTAGCGTCTTCACATACCTCCTCCAACATATCAAGGTCTAGCCTTCGCATTAAATCACTAACATGGGAGTTGAAATTCAACACTCTATGAGTTGGTAGATCGAGCTCGACTGGTACCATTGAGAAGTGTCTTCACGTACCTCTTCCAACATATCAAGGTCTAGCCTTCATATTAAATCACTAATAGGGGAGTTAAAATTTAACACTCCATGAGTTCGTAGGCCGAGCTCGACTGGTACCATTGCTTATGTCCTAGACGTTAGTATGCATGGTGTTTGTTTTGTAGCAGCTCTTGGATTTATTCGGTATGACCATATAACTAAGTGCAATTCATTGATCCAATTGCCTTTGGCATTATCAAGTCTTTTCGTCAACCCATTAATAAAAGTTTTATTTATCACCTTTGTCTATCCATTGCTTCGAGGATGACTTGGAGCATAATGCAACTTTTGGATCTTGGAATGGGCATAATAGGCTTCAAACTCTTTATTATCGAACTGCGTGCCATGATTGGTGATGAAAGCATATGGTAAACCATATCTGTAAATAATGTTCTTCCAAATAAACTTGTATACCTTCTCATAGGGCGTGTCCACACTACCAAGTATTTGAACCTTCCTCTAGTGGTCGGTAATGGCTCGACCAAGTCTATCCCCCATATAGTAAATGGCTAAGGTGAAGTGATTGGAGTCAGAGAAACATGTGGAGTTTTGTGAATGTTAGAGAACTTCTAGCATTTATCATATTTTTTCACAAAAGTTATAAAATTTTCCCTCATGGTCGGCCAGTAGTATCCTTATGTGTTGATTCGTAATAGTAACGACCTTCTTGCCACATGAGCTCCACATGACCCGTCATGAACTTCTTCGATCAGGTCTTAAACCTCTGTTCGGTGAATACAGAGCTGCAATGTGGCTATTAACCCTCTCCTATACAGAACTCCCTTGTCTAATACATACCTCACTGCTTTATACTTGAGCTTCTTGGCCATTATTGGATCTGTTGGCAAAGTTCCTTCCTTAATATATGCTCTGATGGGATCCATCCAGGATGGTCCCATATCCACTGCAATGAAAATGACCATCAAATCTTTATCAATGCTCCGATTAGCTAGAATTTCTAATGGGATGGTCATTCTGAGTTCGATCCTGGTGGCTAATGCAGTCCTAGCAAGTGCATCAGCTCGGGCATTCTCTATCCTTGGAATTATTCTCATTCGAATAGATAAAAATTTAGCTATGACCTATACTACTTTAGCAAGGTACCTGGTCATCAATTATCCTTTAGTTCCATACAAATTCAATACCTGGTTGACCACCAGTTGTGAATCACTGTGCGCCACTACTTTCTCGGCACTTAAGGAATGAGCCAAAATTAATCCCACTATAAGGGCTTCGTACCCTGCTTCATCCCATCAGGGTTATTAAGTACTATACCTGCTTCACTGCCTGTAGTATATGAAGATCCATCTATATATAAATTCCATACTGGGATATTGTTGTCAAATCTTTGGTTTGTTAATTTCCCATAATGGAATACCTTCTTGCTTGCCTCCTCATATATCCTATATCCTTAACGATTTTGATTGGTATGCGATAATTTTGGCTGAGCTCTCCCCTGTTGGGGTCTGCTCTGCCTCAAAGATTTATTACTTGAGAACCTCTGGATAAGTAAACTCTACAATAAAATCAGCTAAAGCTTGGCCCCTTAATGAGGACCTCAGCTCATATACATTATTGTATTCTCCCAGCTCTCCTGCCCTATATATAAGTCCTTCCGACTTCTCAGGGTTGTGGAGGGCTTGTCGAAGTGGCATGTCAGTATACACCCCTATGGTATGTGCTTGGAAATAAGGTTTCATACGTCTAGACGCCTCAATAAGTGCCAAGGCTAATTTTTCCAAGCGTGGATATCAGATTTTAGCTCCTCAGAAGGTCTTACTAATGTAGTAGACTGGCTTTTGGACTTCATTGTCTTCTCATATTAAAACCGAGCTCATAATCGACTCAGAAACAGCTAAGTACAAATATAATTTCTCCCCCAAAACTGGTCGAGAAAGCAACGGGGATGATCCCAAATACTTCTTCAACTCTTAAAAAGCTTTCTCGTATTCTTCATTTCATTCAAAGATCTTCCTCAGCACCTTGAAGAATGAAAGACATCTGTCTGTTGCCCAGGATAAAAATTTATTCAAAGCAGCTACTATCCCAGTGAGCCTTTGAACATCTTTCTTGTTAGTCGTGGACTGCATTTCAATCAAAGCCTTTATTTTATCTGGATTAGCCTTAATTCCCCTCTGATTGACTATGTAGCTGAGGAACATCCCTTCTTTCACGCTGAAGACACACTTGGTTAGATTTAGTTTCATATGATAATTCTCTAATTGGTCAAAAGTCTGGCTGATGTCGGCAATATGATCAGAGGCTTTCTTGCTATTTGTTAGCATATCATCCATGTAAATCTCCATATTTTTGCCTATTTAATCTTCAAAGACTTTTTTACCAGACTCTAATATGTTGCACCTCACGTTCTGGTTGTTTTGTTTCTTGGGTATATCGGGATCATCTTCATGATCATCTTCATGAATTGTCTTTTTCTTATCTCTAGGCTCACATGGAGATTTTGACATTCGCCGAGCTCCTTTGTCATCCTGTCGATCAACGAACTTATCCAGTTTTCCTCGACGAATTAGGGGTTCAATATCATTTTATAGAGCAATATAATGATTCATCATATGTCCATGACCTTTATGAAACTCGCAGTACTTGAACTTGTCCTTCTTCCCAGTAGGTGCTCTTAACTTCTCACGCCATCGTATCTCCTTGCTATGCTTGATTTCCTCCAAAACATGGTGAATGCCCATATTTAATGGAGTATAATTATTATAATTCATGATACTTTAATCCTTTATTTGCTTCGATTCCTTTTGCTCCTTTCGATCCTTCTTCTCAGTTTTAACCTCAGGGTTTGTGACCGAGCTTTGCTTCTTTGCCATTGCTTCCTCATCATTCATTATCTTAGCTGCTTTGGCCATCAATTCAGTCATAATCTTGGGATGATCTTTGAAAAGATTGTAATAAAGCTTCTCGGTCAGTAATCCACTCATAATAGTTGTGATGGTTGTCTTCTCCTCATAATCAATCACCTCTAACTTCTCATTGTTAAAGTGAGTGATGTAGTCCCTTATGCTTTCTCGTACTCGCTGTCTCACGCTTAGCAGGTGAGCTACTCTCTTTACTGGCTTGGACCCAAAGTATAGATTACCAATGAACAGCTCGACAAGTTGGCTAAAATCAGTAATTTGCCCCCGAGGTTGGCTATTGTACCATATTTAGGTAGGACCCGTTCTGGTACCTGAGAATACCCTACATCTCATCTCATCAGGGAAAGCGTAAATGTCTGATGTTGCTTAGAACCGTTCTATGTGAAGAACACGATCATTTTTCCCATCATACTTGGGGGTAACAACAAGAGCTTTGAACTTCGAAGGAGTAGGAAAATCCATAATAGCTTGAACAAAAGGATATCCTTTCACAAAGCTTTATTTCAAAGGATTCTTCGCCTTCACCATTTCTCCCAACTTGTCTTCCAACCTTTGGATTGAGTCTTTCCATGCATGATTACCCAAATCAGATTTATACAATGTAGCTCTGCTGTTCCGACAAACTATTTGCGCTGAGCTTTCCTCCTAAAAGGTCTACTCGACATGAATAGATCATCGAGCGCATGATCTGGATTGGGCTGAGGCCTCATGTTGGTCGACTGGTCATCAAGTATGCCTCGACAATGCCTCAGGAATATTTCTATTCCATCTGGGCCCCTGACGATCAAAGGACGATGCTCGGCTCAGCCTTTATAAGGCAGTAAGCCTTTTAGGAGAAAATGACTGTTCATCATATGGCTCTAAAGTCCTGAGGGAAGAACTTGCTCCGGGACGATAGGACGTATCTCTGGAAGTCCTGTAGTGGATATGCCTACTAGTTCTTAGAGGTGGCGGTGGCATATTTCTGTGAATAGACAAGACAGAAGATCCGACCTATAGTGTTTGGGCCAATTGCCTGATCGTATCTTGCATGGCCTCTCGTCCTCTAGCGAGACTAGCTAAGATTCTTGTCAAATCATTATTTGTTAAATTGACAGAGAAATAAGCAGATTGCCAAAATTTCTGGCACTTGACTCAAGAATGTCAGTCATCTTCGAGTTATCGTAAATGAATGAGAGTGAAAACGTTTAGAAATACGTTCCCATAGACGACGCCAATCTGTTGATGTAAAAAACTAGACTATGTCTAATTTCTTAATCATAGATAAATATATGTAAATAAAAGAGAGAGACAAAAGATTTTTAAGGTGGTTCGGGTATAAAGGAAAACCTACGTCCACTGTGTTTCTTATTACCTTGTATTCTATTTTACTTCCTGTGTTTTGAATGACTTTAACGTGACCTTAACGAAGGGATTATAATGTATTTATAGCCAAGTAAGGAGATAGAGAGATGGAACATTAATGGATGGAATGCCTTTATAAATTAGGCATTTACACAAGTACATAACGTTCATAATGCTCTTGGCTATTGGCATTTTTCTACTCAAGTTGGTCAGCCTTCCCACTGTTGGTTGGCCTCCCAGGTCTTGGTCGGCGATACTATGACTTGCTGACTAGGATTCTTGCCATGAAGGATGACATGTGTCCGTCTCTAGTTGGTCCATGTAAGTGGGTAATTTTTGGTATCAACAGCTGGCAAGGGGCAATCAGGATTAAATTGAATAGTCAAGACCAATTACTGCAAGTGCTTTAATTTTGTCAAGTTCTACAACTATGTAGTAACCTATAAGGTTATCCTAAAGGTGGGTTGTGGTATATAACTAGTTGAGGTCGAGGCCTCCTTTGATGTCTTTGCCTAGTTACTCCTATATCTTCTAAAGGGAAATACTGGTATGTCTACCCCGTATACGCCATGTTGGAATTGTCCAAAATATGCTATATAGTCATGCAAATAAAAAATGTTGTTTGAGTACAATAAATATGAAAACAATGATGAGGAAAGGGGGATGGATTAAGAATATCGTAAGAATTTTCTAAATGTGTGATAAACAATAATTATATTTTTAAGAAATACTAACTCTCCTTGTAATTTTCCCACAAGTGTTACTCCATTAAAAGTTCTTTTTATTTTATATTATTTGAATGTACAAGGAAAACAAAATCCTCAAAGATTTCTGCTAAGGATTTTAGGAGTTTCTTAGCAAAACATATCAATAAATTTAAATCTCTCGGCAATTTTAACTGACAAAATTATATTTACTTACAGTTTGATTTTAAATTTAAGAAACCCATATATATATATATATATATATATATATATATATACACACATTCAATTTTCTTAGTTCATAAATTTCATTACAAATGTCATTTCTCATAGCTTGCACTGAGAATTTTAAATTTTAGAATGAAAAATCTCGTGATTTTATTTTTTTATTCAAAGAACCTTATCTATGGAAGAGATTAATGTCCTTATTAATTAGTAACATATTTAGGGTCCTATAGTAATAGAATCCATATTCACAAGGGGAATACGCTTGTTCTTTGACAACTATCATCATAATTCATTTACTCGTGAGGATTTAAGAATTATAAGTTTGCAATCCACGTAATGCGCATATATTTCATATTTTTCTATTACATATAAATAATTAAGAAATGTTAGAGTTTAAAATAATCTTTTATTTTTAATGATTAAAAAGTTAAATGTAAGTCTTAATTTACTAAGTTAATAAATAACATGTGACAAAATTATTTGTTGTGTTAATTCTTAATTAATGAGATTTGGAACATAAGTATAAGGTTAATTTTGTGATTTCATCTTTATCATTGCAAACTTTTTATTAAAGAATTAAATATCCAACATAAAAATTAAGGGTTGGACAAAATTTTAATGTGAAAAGAAGTGAATTTGAAAATTTAAAAGAAAAGTCACACGTAATAAAATCTAATTGAGCTAATTTTATTTTATTTTTAATATGTATTATACACTTTTCACTACAAAGTATGGCAATATTATGTTAAAAGTAAATGTTAAATATAAAAATATAGAGAAAATTATATTTAAGTCCCATTTGTCAGGTCAACATATATATAAGTTCTATTGACTTTTCGACCAACATATACGTCATATTCTAACATTTTGGGGACTTTTTTTTTAGGAAGTTATATAAGTGGTTGGACTTTTTTTTTAATCTTAAAATGATCATAACTTTTGATTGACAACTCCGTTTTTTGAAAAATTACTAATTTTGAAATCTGCTCGACGAGATCTATCAAACAAGATCTATGATGCCTATATAATTTCAAAGAAAAAAATTACACAGACAGTAAACTTTACTGTATGCACTAGAATATGAAATAGTTTTATATATGTGACATTTTCACAAACAGACAGTAACATTTACTGTGATAATATTACACAGTGTATATATATATATATATATATATATATATATATATATATATATATATATATCCGGGGGGATCCGAACTCCTTTTTCTGAAAATTACCTTATATTTAAAGGTTCGTACTAGCGGCATCTAATCCTCACCCCCATTGTTGGAGCTTCAATGACCTTCATCAGAGCTCCGATTTGGGGTGGCATCACTACACCAAATCTGCCCATTTGTCAAGGTCATTGACCTTGACAAATCCACCTTGTCAAGGTCAATGACCGTGACATTTCGAGGCGAGACAACTTTTTTTGTCACGGTCGTGTCACGGTCATTGACCTTGACAACCTTGACAAAAAACACGCGTTTTGTGTCACGATCGTGTCAAGGTCAATGACCGTGACACGTTTGTCACGGTTTATAACCGTGACAAAGCCGTGACCTTTTTTTAAAAAAATGTCACGGTCAATGACCGTGACACGTCCGTGACAAAATTGTCACGGGCGTGTCCCGGTCATTGACCGTGACAATTCTGGGCAGAATTAAAAAAAAAAACTGTTGGGCAGTATGGCCACTGCCACTGCCCAGCAGTATATTTGTACCTGTTATAGCAACGTTGTTCCTGTTCCAAACATCATATATCCAACACAAACTAAAGATATAATCCAAATATATTCATGACAGTATAATCCAAATATTCAAAGTAAAAATAATATACATGACGATATAATCCAAATATAATTAAAATGGACAAACTTGAAAATAATGTGACTACATGTCTTGGATAAAACTGAGGAGGTGAGTAGGCCACACGACATACGAATTGACGCACCCACTAATATACGTCGTGCCGCATTGTTCGCGCAACCACAATAGGGAGTTCTCCTTCCCGGGTATGACATGCGTGACGAGCACCCGGGACTCCATCTCTTGAAGCGCACGTCCATGGACTATTCCACCCTCGACGATATTCGGGTCCCTCAACCCCCGCCCTATCCGCTGGCCATCAAATACGTCCAATATGAACACGCTCGGCCAACCAATTATCGACAATGGTCTGTTGGAGGGCGTCAAATAGGGAAGTGGATCGTCGAAGTACGAACGTGTCGGTGATGAAGCAGCGAGGTCCACATCCTCATCATCCTGCGCCTCGTCCTCCCGCACCTCCTCCTCCACCGCCTTCTCCTTCCCTTTCCCTTTACGGTCTCCACCCAACGTACGCTTCATGAATGCGTACATATCTTGGACCGTCGCCTCCAAACGGGACAGCTTCGCGTCGTGTGAATCCACCGTTCGAGCCAAGCCGGTGTCGCTCGTCTCCAATCCGATGATCCTAGATTTGGCCACCCGCGAGCTCACTCCCCTTGTCCTCCCCTTGCGATCAGAGCCAATCACTTGGCTGAGTGCGTCTGTGGACAAAGATGCCTTGTCGGCATCAGACTGCGACCCATGCACTTCCTTAAGCTTTGCCTGAAACGACAAAAAGCACATGATTAGTAAAATAAGTAAACTAAAAAATTATAACGTAATTAACAATAATTAAACTGTCGGATTACTTACAGTCATGGCCGCGACGCTCGGGGACACCTCCTCGTCCTTCCCCTTCTTCGTCCGAAGAGCCACATAAGTATCGAGCCTATGTGGCTTACCCCCTGGCCCACTCCCTACCCCCTGAAATAAAATAAAGTAAAGTAAAATTAGTATCGGCCCCGCAAAGTAAAATAATATCCAATAATATATTTTTGTAGTTATAGATAAATTAAATCTTACCTGCATCCTATGCTCCACCTCAGCGTAAGAGGTCCGGCCGGAGTAGTGCACGTCCGTCTTTTTAGCCCGATTTTCCCTCCCCGATTGGCGAGATGCCAATTGTCGATCCTCGATCTCATTGTCAATGAACTTTTGTCATTGTGCCAATGAGATCGGCTCCTTGGGCGGGACGGATCCGCGCCTTTGTAAAATGGACTCTCGTGTTTTTCCAAAGTATCGTGTCCGCATATTTTTCTTCCACGTCTTGTGTTGCTCCCTCAACTTCTCCAAGACGGAATCGCGTAGCTTTGGATCCAAGTTGAATTGTTCCTGTCCAACAAATACAATGTTAGTTGCGAATAAATATAAATATAAATATAAATATAAATATAAATATAAATATAAATATAAATATAAATTGAAATTGAAATATTCATATAAATATTACCTGTAGTGCCGCCCAAACAGCTAACTTGAGCTCATACGGAACCTCCTTCCAACTCATAAACCCCGGGCCGATGACCGTCTTTAGCAGCTCGGGGGATCTCGCTAAAAGCTCCGACTTGTTTTCGACGGTAATCCTAAATTTTCCATATTTGGGGAGCCTAGGGGCGGAGGAGCTCTCGTCGCCTCCGCTACCACCGAACCCAGACGACGTCATCATAAACAGCATCATCATCTTCGCCCAAACTCAAGGAGACATTTTTGCTGTAAAAAAAATGTTATTAGTACAGATAAAAAAAATGTTAATAGTACACATTTCGTTTTACCTAATTGAATTAATTGAATTAATAGTACAGATAAAAAAATGTTCCATCTATATTATAACGTATGTGTAAGTTCCGTCTATAAATATTTCATTCAAAAATGTTCCGTCTATATTATGTTTAAATGAAAATATCAATTATTATCCAATATTTTTAAATGAAATATTTATTTTGAATGAAAATATCAATTATTATCCAATTATTATCCAACTATTATCAATTATTTATTTTGAATGTAAATAATATTCAAAACCCCACCCACCCCTACCCCCACCCCCTCCCCCTCCCGATGTGGGAGTCATGTTTGGGATCTTGTTTAAATTATATGTAAGATTTAATTAAGTTTAGGTATAATTTATCTTATTATGGTTATGATAATAGTTAACTCATAGTTCATCTGTCTTGTTTACAGTCACTTTATAATCAACGAGTGCTTTCTCATCTCAAATTCGAAGATACTAAAGCCAGTACTGCTGAGCATCTTTCAAGGTATGTATTCTTTGTTTCAAAATCATATGATGTTAGTCATAAAATACTAAGAACTGAAGGCTTTTTTGTGATCAAGAATTTGTTGTATTTACAACAACAATGTTGGTAGATTTTTTTATGAATTTAAAATGAACTATCAAATGCAATTATTTTTAAATAGGGTGCTTTTGTGTTTGTGAAATGATTTTTTTTTATAACATCAAATACAATACGAAAACATAGGGTCCTACCTAATGTTACCTGAAACGTGGATCATTTTTTTTAATATTCTTCTAATAAATATCTTCTAATATTCTCAAGATATGAGAGTTTTTTTATTCATTTTTTATATTTCCTATATGAGAATTATGTATATAAACACTTTTAATAAGTATATCCTAGCCTTTTAGGATTTTCTCTTAAAACCTCCTTATCAGTTTATTCTTAGATTTTAGCACATTATAAATTCACTATAATTTATCTTTTTCCTCTTAAAAAAGCAAATTTTCATGTGTTAATTTTCATGTGTTGGAACGGAAGTGTACCATGTTTTGGAACGCGGGAATCAATACGTAAATTGCTAGGGTGTTGGCATTCCCTAATCAAAAGCGCTATGTGAGTATCTTATCTAATAATTTGAGCCCTAATTTTTAATTATCATTATAACTATTATATTCAAAATGGAATTGAGCCAACGATGAGTTTATGGGTTATTCAAAATGTATTTTTAATAAGTATAACTATTATATTCAAAATTATAGTTACCCACACCCCACCCCACCCCACCCCCTGCCCCCCTCCACCACCCCCTCCCCCACCACACACCACACACACACACACCCCACCCCCTCACCCCCTCCACCACCCCCTCCACCACCACACACACACCACCCCACCCCGCCCCACCCCCTGCCCCCTGCCCCCTCCACCACACACACACACACCACACCACCCCCATGTTTTGGAACGCGGGAATCAATACGTAAATTGCTAGGGCGTTGGTATTCCCTAATCAAAAGCGCTATGTGAGTATCTTATCTAATAACTTGAGCCCTAATTTTTAATTATCATTATAACTATTATATTCAAAATGGAATTGAGCCAACGATGAGTTTATGGGTTATTCAAAATGTATTTTTAATAAGTATAACTATTATATTCAAAATTATAGTTACCCACACCCCACCCCACCCCACCCCACTCCACCCCCTGCCCCCCTCCACCACCCCCTCCCCCACCACACACACACACACACCCCACCCCCTGCCCCCCTCCACCACCCCCTCCCCCCTCCACCACCCCCTCCACCACCACACACCACACAAACACACACACACACCACCCCACCCAGCCCCACCCCCTGCCCCCCTCCACCACCCCCTCCCCCCTCCACCACCCCCTCCACCACCACACACCACACAAACACACACACACACCACCCCACCCAGCCCCACCCCCTGCCCCCCTCCACCACCCCCTCCCCCCTCCACCACCACACATACACACACACACACACCACCCCATCCCACTCCACCCCCTGCCCCCCTCCACCACCCTGCCCCACCCCGCCCCACCCCCACCCTGCCCCACCCCACACACACGCACACACATACACACACATATATATACACATACACACATAAATATACACACAAATATATATATAAATGGAAGAGAGAGAGAGAGAGAGAGAAAATGGACCTGAAAGTATAGAGAGAGAGATGGAGGGAACGACGCGGGAGGGAAAAAAGAAGAGGGATAGGGTTTTTGCTGGGAACATTGTCACGGTCGTGTCAAGGTCTTTGACCGTGACAATTATTTGTCACGGTCGTGTCAAGGTCAATGACCGTGACATAAAACGCGTGTTTTTTGTCACGGTCAATGACCTTGACAAGGCTGGCCGGCTGAAAGGTGACAATTTGCCCATTTTGGTGTAGTGCATGGGGTGCCACTGGCGCGGACCTTTGAAAATAAGAGACTATTGGATAAATGAAATTTGGATCCACCAGAGTGGCATGGGGTGCCGCTGGCGCGAACCTTTGAAAATAAGAGTATATTCGATAAATGGGATTTGGATCATCCGAAGCGCCGGTTTGGGGTGAGTATGGGTGGCATTAGGTGCCGGTGGCGCAAACCTTTAAAAATAGAAGCATATATTATATATATATATATATATATATATATATATATATATACTGTGTAATGTGATAACACAGTAAATGTTATTGTTTGTGAAAATGTTACAGATATTAAACTTTACTGTATATACCAGAAAATGAAATAGTTTTATATCTGTGACATTTTCACAAACAGTAACATTTACTTTGTTAATATATTTATGAAATAGTATTATATATATAACATTTTCACAAATAATAACATTTAATGTGTTAATATTACACAATATATATATATATATACACGGTGGATCCAAATCTCTCTTTTTTTGTAAATTACCATATTTTCAAAGGTTTGCGCTAGCGGCATTAAATCCCCACCACCACCTACACTCATTGTCGGAGCTTCAACGACCTTCATCAGAGTTGCGATTTGGGGTGGGTAGGGGTGGCATAGGGTGCCGCTGGCGCGAACCTTTGAAATTAAGAGAATATTAGATAAATGGGGTTTGGATCCACCGAAGCTCCGATTTTGGGGAGTAGGGGTGGCATGGGGCGCCGCTGGCGCGGACCTTTAAAAATAAGAGCATATATATATATATATATATTGTGTAATATTAACACTCTAAATGTTATTGTTTGTGAAAATGTCACAGATATTAAACTTTACTGTATACACCAGAAACTAAAATAGTTTTATATCTGTGACATTTTTACAAACAATAACATTTACTGTGTTAATATATTTATGAAATAGTTTTTATATATAACATTTTCACAAACAGTAACATTTACTGTGTTAATATTACACCACACACACACACACACACACACATATATATCCGGTGGATTCAAAACTGTTTTTTTTCGTAACACCTCTATTGTCGGAGCTTCAACGACCTTCATCAGCGCTATGATTTGGCGTGGGTAGGGGTGACATAGGGTGCCATTGGCGCGGACCTTTGAAATTAAGATAATATTAGATAAATGGGATTTGGATCCCCCGGAGCTCCGATTTGGGGTGAGTAGAGGTGGCATAGGGTGCCGCTGACGAGGACCTTTGAAAAGCATATATATATATATATTACCACAGTAAATATTACTGTTTATGAAAATGTTATGGATATAAACCTAACCCAATGTTACCCCTACTCACCCCAAACCGAAGCTCCGGTGGATCCAAACTCCATTTATCCAATATTCTCTTATTTTCTAAGGTCCGCACCAGCGGCACCCCATGCCACCCCAAATCAGAGCTCTGATGAAGGTTGTTGGAGCTCCGACAATGGGGGTGGGTGGTGGTGGAGATTGAATGCCGCTAGCGCGGACCTTTAAAAATAAGGTAATATCGAAAAAAATGATTTGGATCCACCGTATGTATATCCACCGTATGTATATATATATATATATATATATATATATATATATATATTGTGTTATATTAACACAGTATATGTTATTGTTTGTCAAAATGTTACAGATATAAACCTAACCCAATGCCATCCCTACTCACCCCAAACCGAAGCTCCGGTGGATCCAAACCCCATTTATCCAATATTCTCTTATTTTCTAGGGTCCGTGCCAGTGGCACCCCATGCCACCCCTAACCACCCCAAATTGGAGCTACGATAAAGGTTGTTGGAGCTTCGATAACGGGGGGGGGGGGGGTGGTGGAGATTGAATGCCACTAGCCCGGACCTTTAAAAATAAGGTAATATCTAAAAAAGGGTTTGAATCCACCGCATATATATATGTGTGTGTTATATTAATACAGTAAATGTTATTGTTTGGAGCTCCGGTGGATCCAAACCCCATTTATCCAATATTCTCTTATTTTCTGGGGTCCGTGCCAGCGACAGCCCATACCACCCCTAACCACCCCAAATTGGAGCGCTGATAAAGGTTGTTGGAGCTCCGATAATGGGGGTGGGTGACGGTGGGGATTGGATGCCGATAGCACGGACCTTTAAAAATAAGATAATTTCAGAAAAAAAAGGTTTAAATCCACTGTGTGTGTGTGTGTGTGTGTGTGTGTGTGTGTGTAATGTGTAATATTAACACAGTAAATGTTAATGTTTATGAAAATATTACATATATAAACTTATTTCTCTTTCTAGAGCATACAGTAGAGTTTACTGTCTGTGTAATTTTTTTTCTTTGAAATTATATAGGCTTCATGGATCTTGTTTGATAGATCTCGTCGAGCAGATTTCAAAAATAGTAATTTTGCAAAAAACGGATATGTCAATTGAAAGTTATGATCATTTGAAGATTAAACAAAAAAGTCCAACCACTTATGTAACTTCCTAAGGAAGTTATAGATGGTTAGTTTTAAAAGGGTAAAATTGTGAAAAATAATTCCAAAAAATTGGGAGTAGGACCTATATGTAGGGAACAAATATGATGGGACTAGAATGTGTAAAAAAAGGTCTAATAGGACCTATATGCGAATGCCCCCAAAATATATGCATATATGTAGAAGATGATTATATGAGTTTCATATCGAGGGACGAGATTGTTGGAGCGATAACCCAATTTTGTTGATTGCGCGTATAAAGAGTGGTTACCTTATTGAAAACCATGAAATCCTATAAGACCATCTTAGGGTTTATCTTCCATATCTGTCTGATTTGATCTCGTTTGAGCATGTTCACGGTGTTGTGATAGACGAATAAAGAACATTGGCTAGATGTGACCTAAATATCTTTTGCCATATTCCTCAAATACTGAAATCGCATCGAGAGATGGACTGATGATTTGGTATCAATCCTCCATTTGAATGCTTAATGACACCGAACTTCAATATCCCTCGGATGGACGCCTTCGATAGTAAGTCCAAAACCCAAGATTATATAGACAACTATGAGACTTATATAAATTTCGTGGGCAGTCCGGATCAAATCTGGTGTAGAACTTTCGCTATGACTCTTAAGGGGTCGTTGAGAACATGGTTCAAACACTTATCACCCAACTCAGTAGCGTGATTTATATAACTCACAGACCTTTCTGTTCAGCATTTCCTTGACAATCGGGTGGATAAGATAATTATAGACTACCTGTTCAACACTTTATAAATAAATGAATAATCATTAAGGGGGCTCGTCAAATGCTTCAACGACGAGCTGCACAAAATAGAGCATCCGGCTGAACTAGTGGTCGTCTCACATTCCTGAAGGGACTCTATAGAAATTATACCATATACTCTTTATTGAAGAGGCCGCTTATTAATATAATTGTGTAATACCCCGTAATTTTAATGATTTTTATTTATTGGGTTAATTGAATTAAATGAGAATTAATTTGGAAATTAACTCGAAAATAAATACTAGTGAGATGTGAGTTGGTATTTGATTATGATGTTAAAATAAAATACTACTGAGAATATAAGGTAATATATGAGTATTGAAAATGTTAAAATTGTCACGAGGCAGAAATATGACAATTTGAGAAATTTAGTTGGGACGCGTATGTCAGTCGCGTCAGGAATGAATTTAATTTGATTAAAAAGTAAATTATATTTTTATCAACCGAATGGTCATTTTAAGTGCGCCAACGTGTCCGGAAGGGTCGAAATAGTCAGAAAACACTAGCCGGGAGTTTAGTTTGGGTCCCGGAGCACTTTTAGGCCAAACCGGCAACCCATAAGGGTATTTTGGTGATTTTAAAATAGAGGAATTAAAACCCACGAATTTAGAGTTAAATTAGATATTATTAGGAGGCCACTAAGGCCATTACCATCCAAAAACAAAAGAGTGGGCTACGGGGGTTTTTGAGAGAAGTTAGAGAGAGGTTAAGAGAGGTTCCAAACCAAACCATCTCCCATCACCATCATTTTGGAAATAATTACAACCAGAAAGAGGAGAGAATCACTCGATAATCACCGATAACAAATCTGAAGAACAAACCTAAGGCAAGTGATTTGATGTTATTAATTGCAATGAATATTTCCTCCATGTTTAGTGTATAAAACCTTATATGCTTTGAAAGTTTTGATGAAAACCTAATGGGATTGTTGTAGAAACTCTAAATTTTGGTTAGGGATTGCATGTAGAATGATTATGGATGAAATTGGTACCCAAAACTTAACTTTGATGATTTTAAAAACGGATTAATGATGAGTATTTAGGTGCAATAAAATTATGGGTTCATGTTCATAGGGTTTAGGGCAAGATTTGGAAGTTTATGGCGATTACATGTTAATAAATAAGATTTGACCCCAAAAATATGTTAAGGAATGACTTAGGGTGACCTAGAGTAGTTTATCAACACAAAAACGTAATTAATATGAACTTAGGATGGATTTTGAGAAAGGAATTTGGTGAAAAAAATGAAGTTGGGAAAATTCTGGACGTTTTCTGCCATCTCGTTAGAAGACCAACCCAGGTCGTTCGAACGAGCTTCTAACGAGATGACAGTACCGCTTCTAACGAGTTGGTAGTTCGTTCGAAGCCATTCGTTCGAACTACACTCGTTCGAACGACCTCGTTCGAACGAGATTTCAGTGACTTCTAACGAGTTCACATAATGGTTTTTTTGGCCCGATTTTAGTTTCGAACTTCCCTTAAACTTATTTATTTGAGTGTCATTCTCACCTTATTGATTAGTGGGTATAGTTGTGAGATTGGAGTATGTTGAGGATTAAAATCTAGAATTATATAATAAACCGGGTGACTTCTAGGGTTTAAGATATAAGTAATTGAAACTTCGACGTGAGAAGAGATGATAATCTATAATGTACATTTTTCGGAAACTTGTAAGTGTACTACATTAATGACGGTATAGGAATGTAAAATTATACCTCTAATAATATTATAAGATATCTAAGATGTGTGAATGCTTAGTATATGTGGTTATCTGTGTATAACATACCTACCATACTTGCTATCACGGGAGGTCGGCGTTCGATCAGGGCCATCTAATCTTTGTGTGCCTACTGGGGGATTTAGATTGGTACCTTGAGGACATAGGTCAGAGAATAACTTATTGGGGAGTTAATAAGTCTGTTGATCATGGGAGCGTAGGTATGTGCGTGACCCATGTGATGTGAACTATGTTCGCCTCCAGTATGTTTGACTGTTACTTATCAAAACGATTCCTGAAAGATTCGGAATACGTGGTCCTTATGTACGTGATGTACCGGAATTTGATAGCAGAGTATGTGTGCACCGCAGCTTAGTCTAGGGGTGCCATTATTGTATATTTATGATGAGATTTATATACTAATAATTGAGATGAATTGTTTATTAAAGTGTAAGTGTGAATAATTGCAACATTTTTAGTAGAGTTAAAGATGGAGAAATTCTTATAAATTATTATAATTAATTCTAAGTAATAATGGTAAGACTTCCTGTTTATATTAAGATGTTGGGATCGAACTTTGAATTGTAAAGTAATGTCAGATTACGGATTGGACTAGTTAGATAGTAGAATAACTAGAACGGGTACGGGTACGATATGTGTGCACATTTAGTTGAGAGGTGAGGAACTCATGTGAGTGCGCGCACTATCATGTATTTTACATTCACTATTTGATGATATTAAACACTTGCTATATTTTAAACTGTTTTCACAATCGGGCTCTGACCCGTTTGCTTTCAAATCTATTTTCTTGTAAAAACCTTGTAGGTGCCCAGCCACAAGGACACCAAGCGTAGGAGTTCCATTCCAGTGACGTGTTGTAGCTGCTGTGGAAGTTACAGGACCTCGATAATAGATGCCTCCACTTTCTACCTTGACTCTATTTCAGATTTATTCATCTGTAGGGCATGTCGCCCTTATTTTCTTAGAGACAGTTTATTTATTCAGTTTATTTCAGTTTTGGATTTAATTAATTAGCGATTCAGACTTTGTATTTTGTTGTATTCAGTATTCGGATTATTTAGGGGAGTATTCCTCCAGATTCATTATTATTCCATTGTTATTCTATTGTGACTGTGTTGTGGTTGTGATATTAGTATTTCATAATTTAAATGGACTGTATGTTAATTGGACTTAATTAAAATTGACAACTCACTTTTTAAATATTAGGTGGCTAGAAATTGATAAAACGTTTTTCGACAGTGATGCTACGAACTGAACCAACTTGATATTTTGTATTAATTTGAATAAAGGAGTAGCTACCCGGTATTTAATTAGTCGGGGTGTCACAGATTGTCCTTGTGAGGAAGGTGGATAAGCACATCTACGCCGAAGACACTGTAGTAGTCCTCTTGTCCACCACAAGGAGAAGGAATCATACGATAAAAGATTGGGAAATGATGAGGCAAAAAGGAGAATCGAATTGGATGGGCACATTAGTAAAGATGGTCCGAGGTTTGAAATGTTCACATTATTCAACACAATGGTGGGGTGGGTCCTGACGACCATATCAAACCCGAGAATATTGAACTGGCTCACCAAATCGATGAACCGATCGTCGAGAAAGAAATCCAATTAATATTATAACATTCACAAGGATTATGGGCATTATGCAAATGAATAACTCCTCTTAAAAATGAAATAAAATATATGATCTAAAGTGGACACCAATGGGAATTCATAGAAAGTATTAAGAGGTAAAAAAAAACAGTCGATGAAATAAAAATAAAAACGACCAATAAAGGAGTCGATAAAGGGAATGTGGTCATTGTTACGAGAAGTTGCAGGAGGTTAAAGTATTTGAAAAGATCTGTCTAGTGGGGAGAAAAGATAAGATATCAGGTAGGTTTGCTGCTGGAGGAGAATCCACGTCTGCGAGGAAGGCCTATCATGGGAAAACAATTAGAAGTCATGGAGATTCGAGCGCCCAATCCCTAGAAGAATTGGAGAACATCATTTTCACTTCACATCACTTTCACTACATAGTATTCACACGATCTGCTCACACCTCACGATGACCCAGTCTTAATCGAAACAATCATCTCACCTGCAATCGATTAAAGGTCCTTTGATAGGTTTCGCATGGGAAGAGTGTGAAATTTAAATTATTTCAATGAAAGTTTTTGGTATGATAACAACATAATTGATATATGATCATACTTCTATATATTCTCTTTATAATGTAATTGGGATAAAAAAAAGCACTTGGTATATGATGAGGTGAAACACGGGGATCATATCATCTATGCATCCAATACATCAAGATCACGAGCATCAAAACAGAATATTCAAGAAAACCAACACCATAACATGATTTCATAAACAAAGCAAAGAAAAAGATGTGAAGATCAAGATCAAGTGACATTCCCAATCCATGCAAGAATAAGCAAAGAGTTCCACGATCCAAATAAGCAAGTCAACCAAACAACAAGACCACGATCAAACTAAAGTAATCTCAAGTCTCATTTTAAGAATCATTATTCAAAATCAAATAATCAAGAAAATTTATTCCCAATATTTAAAGGTTTAGGAGAGTTTGTAAATAAGTAAACAATCTCACAAAAGCAAGTACAGGCCTTAAAATAACTTCCCAAAACCTACTAAAACCTTCCCCTATACCCTAAAGCCACTTAGAGTCTCCATAAGGAATAGAGTTGACTCTAAGGAGATAGAGTTGACTCAATCGAGATAGAGACGAATCTATAGAGATAGAGTCGAGACTCCACAACCAGGTATTTTAGTCTAAAAAGGACTATTTTTTTAATTAGCCAAAAATCAAAAGAACAAGTTTTTAAAGTTGTTTTCCTATATACAAAGTCAAATCCATATACATAGAGTCAACTCCAAGGGTAATTTGGTCGATGTTTTCAACAACTTTATATTGTTTTTAAAATTCCTAAAGTCCCTAAATTTAACAAACTACCCTCCAACGACTATTCTTTGAATGGCCTATAAAAAAACCCATTTTTTTCCATTACAAACATGCAGGATATTACAATATTATATTAAGATTGAAAGTTCCATTATCAAGCTTGTGTATTCTATCTTTGAGTTTTTAGAGAGAGAAACTAAGTCACAAAACCATTTGGATGTTTTAGACCCAAAAAACCCATTAAAGCCAAATCGTGAAGAAACCCACTTGAGCAAAGTTCTAACCCAAATCCCATTTTTAGCAAAGATCACATTCCCTTACCCACTTGTGCTAAAGATCCAAAAGCTAACCCTTAAAGCATTGTACTTGTGATTATTTAAAAGCTTACTTTATAGGGAGAGAAAGTAAAAACCCATTTCATAATTGTTTCTGACTGAAATAAGGTTTGTTTTATATTTTGGTTACTAACCTTATTATTGTTACTACGATTGAACTTTATTGTATCTTCGCGGACGGTATTGCCATAGTTATGGGAGGTCAAAGGTTGTATTAGACCTTGGGCTCTTGGGTGTGTTCCACTTGGGAAAAAGCGTGTTTAACGTCTTGTTGGTTACGATTTTCAACGTGTGATAAATCCTTGTGAGGTTGTTGATTTTACCTTAGTGAACTGGAGATAGTGAAGTTTCTCAAGACTTGTCTCGAGCGTGGATGTAGGCAAGGTTGAACCACGTGAAAATCTCAATTTTCAATGTCTCTCTAAACTATTTATATAATACTGCTATTAATTGTTAAAATTTATTACTCGTTGTTTGTTTAATTGCATTATTGTCAAATGAATCATCCAATTGTAATTAATCTTATAGAAGAGAAGTTTTTAAATTTTAAATTGTTGTTTTAATTTATAATACCCAATTCACCCCCATATTAGGTATATTTTGGGCCAACAAAGAGGTCTATCTGGAGGGGCTATTGAGTTTCCCCTCAATTAAGGTAAGAGCCTTAAATTCGTCACCTTAAAGGTTGAATTCTCGATTATCAAGTGTACATTGTCCTATAACGTCCTCCTAGGATGAACAACGCTTAGCCACCTTGACACGATCCTTTCAATCAAACGGGCGATATAAGGAAGTCAGTCCAGCATGAGAAATTATTACTTTATCTCACTAAAGAAAAATAATGATACCTTGAATGTTAGAAGACTGGACCACTTAGACAAGTCAATAAGGGGGTACCTAGTTGAATGAATTGCAGTAAATATGGTGGTATATATGGGGCCACTCTTGACGATCAACCAAAGGTAAAAATTGGTGACATTCCTCTGACCTCATGATAGGACCTTCACATGGAGTCATGAAAATAAGCCATGCATCAACGCCTTTGTATCCACCCATCTATTGAATGTTGAACCAACTTTTTGACCAATCTAGAAAAAAAGAGGGACTCCTTACCAGATCCTAACCAAGCAACACACACCAAAGTAGGAAAGCCATTGGATGCATAATTTGTTCAGGAACTTAAGTTTCCTTAATGGCTATCAAATTTAGTCAAGATGAAAAATTCAAATGAGAAATGGAGATTGTGTGTGGATTATTCGGATTCAAATGAAGCATGCCCTAAGGATTGATATCCCCTCCCAAGGATAAATGCCCTGGTAGATGCAACCACGTGGTATGAACTATTATTATTTATAGATGAATACGTAAAATATAATCAAATATGAATGCACCAAGGAGATGAATTTAAAATATCCCTTGTTATTTAAAGGGGGACTTATTGTCACCGGGTTATGTCCTTAGAGTTAAAGAATGTATGGGCCAGTAGAAACACTAAAAAAGTTCGACAGTAGATCAACAAACAAGTTCCTTCCCTTCTTAGAACACTAAAAAAATCCTTTGGATTAATGAATGAGTTTGAACAAGAATTTCAAGATCTGAATAAATACTTGGATAAGCAACATTCCTCTTTCAACTAATACTCGAGGAAGAATTATACATTTATTTAGACATATCATCCTCAATATAGATAGTATACTACCTAAAATTAGTGGGAGTATTTCTGATGATCAGGATACGTGTGTCATTTATACTAGATCACAAGTGGAGCCACATCGTAGCGGAAGGATCAGGTGTCAACCTAATAGGTTGGTTTATTTGGGTGAACACTTTAGTGAGATCCCAGGGGAACACAAACCAAATGCCTAGAGATATAATGAGGCACATCAAGATGAAGATTTCGAGCTTTGGCTTAAGGTTATGAATACCGAAATAGATTAAATACAATCGAATCAGGTTTGGGAGCTTGTAAACTTATCATGTGGGGTAAATCCCATTGGATGCAAGTATTTATATAATAAGAAAATATGGGTGTATGGGAAGGTTGAAACCTTCATGATAGAGCTTGGTGCGAAAGGTTTTACTCAGAAAAAGGGGATTAACTATGAGGAAACCTTCTCATTGGTTTCCATGCTAAAGTTTATCCAGATTCTTTTATCCATTGCGTTATATATCAATTTCGATATTTGGTAAATAAACTTCAAGACTACATTCTTGAATGGTAGTCTTGATGAGTGAAACTATATGACGCAACCCGAGGGATTCATAAGCATCCAGGAAAATAAAGTGTGCAAGATTAAGAGGTTCATTTATGGACTTGAACAAACATCTATGTCTTGGAACATTTGGTTTGATTAGGCAATCAAATCTTTTGGTTTTGATAAATACCCTGATGCAACTTATGTGTATAGGAAACATGATGGAAATGTGGTGTGTGGGTACCTCGATTAACCACTTCGGCCCAGATGAGTAGCCCTATTCATTCCGGACCAAACTTTAAATTCCATGTGCATAACTAAGTCAATTATGACCCATTTAACCCCTAAAATCTCTCAAGAGATATTTTAGGAGTTATGGGCTAATACGGAGGAGTTCAACACCCCCACTCTCTGAAGATAACATGTATATATTAAACCATCAGCACGGGGCAAAGGGTATGCAATTTTAACACTCCCCTGGAGTAAAGAGAAATATAATATAAAGAGAGCACCACCGTGGACGTTGGTCATTCTACCGAACCACGTATCTTGTGTTGTATGTGATTGCAGTTGTTTTACATTCTTTATTTATTCTGGTTATCGAATTTGCTTATTATTTTGTGTTGAGATTTATTATCACCATAATTGGCGCCATCTGTGGGAAATGATTGTTTTCCTTTAAGAAAGCCTTCACCAATAAGAACATAGAATGTCTGGTCACAACAGCAACGCCCCTCCAGCAGGGGATATTCAATAGCAACCAGCCCCTCGCAGGGTTAGATCTGAAGTTCGACGCCCAAATCCTAAGCCTCGCCTAGAACGACAAGCTTCAGAAGAAAGTTAAGGACCAACCAGGTCCACGCAAGTCTCCAGACTGATCAATGCATATGAGGCCGGGCTCCAAGAGCAGGAGGAAGCCACCCATAAGTAGGAGGCCGAAAACGCTCGCCTAAAGAGGAGACTGGAGAAGATGGAGAAAAAACTCCATCGTAGCACGAGGCAACATCATTATCGCACTCCTAGCCGTTAGGCGAGCAGGTCTTACAGTCAAGGAAGGAGCCCCAGACGTGGATCTCAAAGATTTGAGGGACTCGGGTTAGATGATTACTTAATCGAGCAATAATAATAAGCTCGCCGTTATAAGAGCCTAGGCCGAGGAAACGACGATATACAAAATTTGGTTCGGAGAGAAATAGACCAACACCCAGCACATCGGGGTGCCAGGTCGACCAGAGAGCTGGCCAGGCGAGCTCTCATGACCCAGATGAAATCCCCTTTCTTAAGGGAGATAGAAGAAAATAAAGAAGCCCCCAAGAAATTCGCAATGCCCAGATTCAAGATCTACGATGGAAAGATCGATCCTATCGACCATGTCAGGCAGTATAAGTGGGCTATGCCCCTTTGGAATCACAAGGACGCATTAATGTGCAGGATCTTTCCGTCAAGCTTACACGAAGTGGCTCAAAATTAGTTCGAGATAGGACCATCAGGAGCTTCGAGTCCCTGGCAGAGCTCTTCACGGTTCGCTTCATTACCAGCAGGTCTCATCCAAAGTGAATGGATGCTTTGTTGACAATGAAAAAAATTCCCCAAGAGAGCTTTAAAGACTACGCGAAGAGAAATTGGGAGTTATTCAATGAGGTCGAGGACTGCTCAGAGCACGTCGTCGTAGCATCCTTTAAAATCGATTTACCCAGCTCCTACCTCTTGCACCAGTCCCTCACTAAGAAGGAGGCCACAATCATCGATGACTTAATGGTTCGTATTGAAAAATACGCCAAAGTTAAAGATGTGACCCAACTCAACGCAGGGGAGAATGGTCGTGCCAACTTCGCCAGCAAGGGCATCAACAAAACTGAGAATCAAAAGAAAGGAAGTAAGAATGGGGGCAGGAGCGGCTCTAAGAATGGGAACAAGAGCGATGCTTCGAAAGCATTTCAAGCAGTGAATACAGTTTTTAAAGAACCAATCTACAAGACTTTGGCAAAGATAAAGGACAAATTGTTCATAAAGTGGCCCAAGAAGATGGGTGGAAACCCCTCAAAATGAATAGCGCGCTGAGGTGTGCATTCCACAAGGAGGGCGGGCACAAAACGGAGCATTGCAAAACTCTCAAGTCTCACCTTGAGGAGTTAACCCAGACTGGACACTTGAACGAGTTCGTAGAGAAAAAGGCAGAGAAGGTGGCTGCCAATGGAGACTAGAGACCCGATAACATGCTCGAGGAGGACATCGGCCATGAGTTCGCTGTAATTCATGGGGCGTCCGACCTAAAGCAAATTTAGGGAAATATAGCTCGAATGGAAAGTGAAAAAGTTGACGCCTGTAATGAAAGCTTTTCAGATCGATCTAGCTAAGTAGCGTTGTGTTTCGGCCGGATTTGATCGGAAAATGACCCTTCGGAAAAAATTATGATTATTTCGAAAATAAAATATTTATTACGATTTCCTATCCAATTTTTTTAGAAAATCAAAAAAGTTTCTGAATTTGAAAAAATCGGATAATTGGAAAAAAAATAGAAAAAATCCAAAAATTCAAAAAATATACTAAAAATTCAGAAATTTTGGAAATTCCAAAATTTCAAAAAAAATAATATAGGATTTTTCAATTACTCGAAATTCTCATTTCAAAGAAATTGAAAAAAAGATTTAACCCAACATGAAAATATATAAGGATTTAACCATTTGTTTCATTTATGTAGAGGATAGAAGAATATTCTTCTTTTATAGAGGTCTTTTTTGGGCCTCTCTTCGTTTCCTAGCCGATGTGGGACACATGAGAATGTTTAAAAAAATTGGAAATTGAAAAATATTTCGTAAATAATTCGAAAAAATCGGATCGACATAGTTTCAGAAAAATCGGATCGGAAAAATCGGAAAATCATAAAGTTAGAATTATTTCCAATTTTCGATCCGATTTTGTTCGAAAAAATCGAAAATCGGAAAATCAAAAATCGAAAACCTTATATACGTTCCAAAATCGAAAAATATCGGATCGGATATCGAAAAAATCGGAATGTTCGAAAAAAAAAACAGCCCTATAGCCAAGACACAAGCTGGGAAGCGTCGAGGAGTAGATGACGTCGACTACAGCAAACATATTGTGTTCACGGATGAAGACCTAGTGGGAGTAAGGACCACACATCATGATGCCTTGATCATTACACTCAGGATAGCTAATTATGACGTCAACAAGTTGCTCGTCGAGCAAGGTACTTCATGCGAAGTAATGTATCTCGACCTATTCAGAAAGTTAAAGTTAAGCGTCGTCGACTTAAAGGAAGCCACCGTTCCTCTTATTGGCTTCGCTGGTAAAGTAACCATCCCTTTGGGAAAGATTGTACTGCTAGTGAGGGCAGGAATTATCTCCAAGATGATTGGATTTCTGGTGGTCGATATTGACTCACCCTGTCAGGCAATCCTTGGCAGAGGGTGGCTACATGCGATGAAAGTCGTCCCCTTTACCTACCATCAGAAACTCAAATATGTAACTGAGCGAGGAGTGATGGAGATCCATGGAGATCAGGCAATGGAGAGAAAGTGCTTTATAGTAGCCATCCGCCCCAAATAGGAGAAGAAGGTCGAGAAAGCCAAGGAGAAGGTTGAAGAACACGAAAGTTTGATACCTTCCAAATAGAAGCTAAAATATAAAAGACCTGGAGTAGAGGAGATCAGGCTCCTCCCCTCTGAGCGGGTCGTTAAGAACCTGGAGGAAGTTACAGTCGGCGATAACAAGAAAGTGTAGAATCGCTACAACGACTGTGTGATAATTGATTAAATTCGCAACTTTCTACGTTGGCACACTTATGTAATTAGTGTCTATTTTTAAACCAAAATAAATCAGCCCCAAATCATTCAACTGCGTGTGTGCGTGTGTCAAACCATAAAATAAATAAATCATGCGACACGAGCTTAAGAAAAAATCCCCGCAGGGCAAAACCTTTTATTTCTAGAACTTTGAAAAGTTTACAAGACCATTGACTTACATACCATCTTGCATCGCCCACAAGAGTAACGCACGGTGTCTTCGTCAAACCTTCAAAGAAATGGCTAGAAATCTACAGTGGTTCACGCGCAGCTATACCACAAGGACCGCAATCCTAGACACGTAGTCTGAAATCTTCACAAGGAATCCCTCCACAATACGGTTGTAGAGCTCTCCCCACAAAGAATAAACAAGGGCAAAAGTTATGTTCTTCAACACCAAAACAATTCACTAAAGCATATGGGAGTTTTGTGAATTGAAAAGAAAAAGGGATTAAAACCCTAAAAAGAAGAAGCCTAAAGATTACTACTTTGGCAGTGTTTCTGTTCTGGAAAACGTATGGGTTTCTTAATGAAAATGTTGCCATTTAATGAGTATTTATACAAAAATGCACTACCTCGAAAACAGAGCTCGTTCGAACGAGACCTGCAAGTCGCTCGAACTAAGGACAGCTGTCGTTCGAACGAGATCGCGCGACATGCTATGTCGCTCAAACGACTGAAGCGAAAAAAAAATATTATTTTAATGTCCGCTTCAATACTTAGAAAAACTACTCATTCTCAAATTTTGACGAAAAAGTCCGCTCCAACACTTAGAAAATATTTTGTAAAAATATCCCAAAAGCTCTAAGTGAAAAGTTAAGGTATTTAAAACATAACCTTACCAAAGTAAACTTCGCGGAGTCTTGAATGATGAAGAACTTGAGTAATTCGGATCCGTCTTTGAAGTAGATGTCTCTTGAATGCTCTTCGATGGTGTAGCGGTATATGACATAATAAATTGATAACGGACCTATGAAAATATGTCCTTACAAATATCCCCCTATGTCTATGCCGGTACATACATAAAAAATCCGAATTATCAAAAACCAAATTGCCTATACAAATCTACCCTCCCATGAATAAATTTCCAAGACTTCAAAACTGTTCTTCAATCATCTTCGTCAAATCTCAAAGCTTTTCTCATCAGGGTGTGCAACATCATGATCATCAATCTTTGTACCTACATACATGAGAAAAAGCAAAAACCTTCGTGACGCATCGAGTTTGAAATGATATAGGAATAAAGCATTAATAATCAAATCTCCCCCATAATGCAAAAACTCTCCCATAACATGATAATTCTTTCTCCCCCTTTTTATGATGTCCCAAAATAGACAGATAAGAAAAAAAATCAAAACATGGAGTGTCACGATAAAATGCATAGCAAACAAAGATCAAGCTACGCGCATGCAAAGGGATATCTCAAAAATCTCACAAACTATTTTTGGATTTTTCAATTTTTCATACAAAAATAAGATACCACTTTGAAAAAATATGATACAAAAATCACACCATGGATTTAGACTCAAACAACCAAGATATGGAAACGAAAGGAATGGGTGTGAACACATTCGATAGGTAAATCAACTCAATCAATCATATGTGCACGATGAATACGTGTACCCCTAACGAATGAACATCAAAAGAATCCTTAGGTGTAAAAATTTGTTAAATTTAGATGACATCGTCTTATGCAAATCAACAAATCAAAGTCAAAATGATTTCCACCCCAATAACGTCCAAAACAATTTAGCGCATTTTCAAGAATTTCAAGGACGTGCAAACCGTTATAAAATCTCCAACCAAACTCCCTCATATATATTTTCTTTTAGAGGTGAATAAACTAAATTCTCAAACTTTGGAGAATTGGTGCAAAAATCTAAATGGCCCATAATTTGGCATGAATTTTTTTTTATTGCCTTTAAATTTTTTTCAGGCTCTTTAAACCTCTTTGGACCCCGGATAATAAAATTCCTCCATTTTTTAGGTCCAATTTAATGGTGGCGTAGAATTCGCAAAGGCAAAATGAACCTTTCGCAGCCCTTTCCCGTTTTTTAAACAAAGCACACAAAATCACAAAACGGTTCTTAAATGCTCAATTTTCTTATCAAAATTTTGTCGCGCTTGGTTCGTTTTAAGGACAGTATTGAAGTGAAAACACCCAACCAACATGTGATAAGACAAGCACAATAATCAAACAAATTCGTGCACGTGTGCAATAAAGGAAACATGAGTCAAACATGTAGGAAGTAACACTTAATTACATCTTAATGACTCCAAACATTATAAAGCACAAGGATGAATTGACCTATTGTCTCAAAACACTATCAAATAGTCACATGAAAAAAAATGGAATGATGTTGTGACTTGATCATCCTAAGTCTCCATCCATAAACGGTACAAACAAAATACAAAAATCTTTTTGGATTTTCTCAAAAAATTTATCAAAATAAAATCTTTTCGTATTTTTCAAAAAAATTTAAAAACAAAAAAAATATATACAAAAAGTACATGTCATTACACTAGCACATATAGATCATGAAACCACAACTAGTGTATGACTAACATGCAAACACAATCATCTATATGATATGGCAAGAGAAGAATCATGTGCAAGCAAACGGGAATCAACATGTCTAAAATATAGTGCCTCCAAAAGTGATTTTCTAATCCAAATAGATGTGAAACGTCGTGTAGGAGATTTGGGAACCACGGGAACACTAGACATAAACTTCCTAGGACATTTTCCAAGATCAAAATAAAATCGCCTAAGGTGACCTTTCCTACCACAATATGAACATGTGAAAACGGGTGGAACGACACCTCTAGGTTGACCTTTTCTAATATCCTTAGAATTAGTTGACCCTCTAAAACAAATAATGGTTTTAGCTTTAGCACTAGAAGTATGAGAACAAGATGAGCCATTACCATCACTATCAAACCTACTTGAGTCAGTCAAATCATTTTTTAACTTCAAAATTTTTGACTCGAGCAAAGAATTAGACTCTTCCAAAGACAGGGATTTCTTTTTCAAATTTTCAATTAAACTTAACAGTTTATCACGCTCCCCCTCAATTAAAACAAACTTATCCCTAAGAGTCTTTTCACGTGCCGTAAAATCATCGATTAATTTTTAATCCTCGACGGCACAAACGGGAACCCTAGAATTTTTTAAGTCCTTCAATTCATTCTCTAAAACTAGGACTTTCTCATCACTCTTCTTTTTGGCAATTTTCAAAGAATCAAAATCAATACACAAATTACCAAAGTGCTCACGACAAATATCACTTTGAGTTTGAAACGCTTGCAAATATTCAATCTTACTTTTAAAGAGAGAATTTTCTTTTTCCAAAAGTTTAATTCTTTTGTAAAGTTTCAAATTCAAACTTTTTAATTTTTCAGCACGGTCGTGAACTTTTTCAAAAATAGGCTCCTTATTAAATGAACGTTCCATTGGAAAATTGCGATTTTTCACAAAACTGATTTTTCAAAAAAAAACAATATCACATAAATTTTGCGAAAAAAAGGAATACGCGATAAATTAGCGTAACCCGCTCTGATACCAATTTGTAGAATCGCTACAACGACTATGTGATAATTGATTAAATTTGCAACTTTCTACGTTGGCACACTTATGTAATTAGTGTCTATTTTTAAACCAAAATAAATCAGCCCCAAATCATTCAACTGCGTGTGTGCGTGTGTCAAACCATAAAATAAATAAATCAGGCGACACACGCTTAAGAAAAAATCCCCGCAGGGCAAAACCTTTTATTTCTAGAACTTTGAAAAGTTTACAAGACCATTGACTTACATACCATCTTGCATCGTCCACAAGAGTAACACACGGTGTCTTCGTCAAACCTTCAAAGCAACGGCTAGAAATCTGCAGTGGTTCACGCACAGCTATACCACAAGGACCGCAATCGTAGACACGCAGTCTGAAATCTTCACAAGGACTCCCTCCACAATACGGTTGTAGAGCTCTCCCCACAAAGAATAAACAAGGGCAAAAGTGGTGTTCTTCAACACCAAAACAATTCACTAAAGAATATGGGAGTTTTGTGAATTGAAAATAAAAAGGGATTAAAACCCTAAAAAGAAGAAGCCGAAAGATTACTACTTTGGCAGTGTTTCTATTCTGGAAAATGTATGGACTTCTTAATAAAAACGTTACCATTTAATGAGTATTTATACAAAAATGCACCGCCTCGAAAACAGAGCTCGTTTGAACGAGATCAGCAAGTCGCTCGAACGAAGGACAGCTGTCGTTCGAACGATATCGCGCGACATGCTATCTCGCGCGAACGACATGCTATGTCGCTCGAACGACTGAAGCGAAAAAAAAATATTATTTTAATGTCCGCTTCAATACTTAGAAAAAATACTCATTCTCAAATTTTGACGAAAAAGTCCGCTCCCACACTAAGAAAATATTTTGTAAAAATATCCCAAAAGCTCTAGATGAAAAGTTAAGGTATTTAAAACATAACCTTACCAAAGTAAACTTCGCGGAGTCTTGAATGATGAAGAACTAGAGTAATTCGGATCCGTCTTTGATGTAGATGTCTCTTGAATGCTCTTCGACGGTGTAGCGGTATATGACATAATAAATTGATATTGGACCTATGAAAATATGTCCTTACAGAAAGATAGGGCGTTCTTGATCGGAGCGTCTCTCACAGATTGAGAGAAGAAAGACCTGACAGTACTTTTGCGGAATAACTTGGACATTTTTACGTGGGAACCCTACGAGCTGCCTGGGATTGATCCCAGTGTGGTTTGTCATTGGATGCACGTTGACCCGGCTTTCTATCCAATCACACAAAAGTCACGATGAATTACACCCGAGAAGGCCAAGGCTGTGGAGGAAGTGGAAAAGTTGTTGGATGTAGGATCCATATGGGAAGTTCAATTCCCTAAGTGGTTGTCCAACCCAGTAGTGGTCCCGAAAAGCAATGGAAAATGGAGAGTCTGCATTGACTTCACCGACCTTAACAGAGTTTGCCCTAAAGACAGTTTACCTCTCCCAAAGATTGACCAGTTGGTGGATGACACAACAACTGATGAAAGAATGAGTTGTCTTGATGCATACTCCAAGTATCACCAAATCCCTCAACACGAGCCAGATCTAGACAAGACATCATTCATCACCACCGTTGGGTTGTATTGCTACAAGGTCATGCCTTTTGGGCTAAAAAATACAAGAGCAACTTACCAGCGGTTGGTCACCAAAATGTTCAAAGACCAAATGGGAAGCACCGTGGAGGTCTACATTGATGATATGCTCGTCAAGAGCAGGGATAAATAAGATCACCTCTCTGACCTATCAAGGACCTTCGAAATCCTCAGGAAATACCGAATGAAAGTTTAACGCAAGTAAGTGTTCCTTCGGTGTCCAGTGAGGAAAATTTCTCGGGTACTTGATTAGCAAGAGAGGCATCGAAGCTAACCCAGTCCAGATCCACGCCATCAATAGTGTGCACCCCCCCCCCCCCACGATAAGATACGTGCAGAAGCTCACAGGGATGCTCGCCGCCCTAAATCGGTTCATCTCGAAGTCATCTGAAAGGTGTCAGCCATTCTTCCAGTTGTTGAAAAAAAGCAAAAGTGTGGAATGGAACGAGGATTGCTCGAAGGCATTAGAGGAGCTCAAATCTTACCTCAGCACACCAACCTTGCTCATAATACCTCAAGAGAATGATTCTCTGTACCTATACCTCCCAGTTTCTAGGCATGCTGTGAGTTCTGTACTGGAAAAACTCTCATTCGCACTAGTGGTAGCCTCGAGGAAATTGAAACATTACTTCGAAGCCCACTCCATCATTGTACTCACCTCCCACCCTCTGAGAGAAGATATGTTCGACAGACTATCAAAATGGTCGATCGATGGAATGCCAGTTTCAGCTACGGGAGATTTGAGCCATAGACTGTCAAACTAAATGTCAAATCTCATATCCCACCCTCGGGATATTTGACATCCAGTTTCAGCCACGGAATGCCATCAAGGAACAGGTCCTCGCCGACTTCATCGCAGAATATGTAGGAGAACATCCTTGCGACCAACCTCAAACTACACATCAGGAGGAAGTTACCCCAGCACCAGGCATATGGAGACTATTTATTGATGGAGCTTCCAATTCTAAAGGGGCAGGAGTAGGCATCGTGCTGATTACCCCTGAAGATGCAATCCTCGAGCAAGGAATCAGGCTTGGATTTTAAGCCTCCAACAACGAAGCAAAATATGAAGCACTGATTGCAGGTCTTCAAAAAGTGCGAGCGCTTGGAGCAAAGCAACTCTAAGTGTTCGACGACTCACAATTGGTCTCCAATAAGATAAGCGACAACTTCAACGCTAGGGATGAGAGGATGGCAGCCTACCTCGCCAAAGCAAAAGAATTAATGGACAACTTTGAATAAGTCAGTGTCTAATAATTTCTCAGAGGACAGAACAACTATGTTGACGCCCTGGCAGCTTAAGCTCAACAATCAATTATGACTTAAATAGAACATTTCTGATTGACTTTCCCGCCCATCCGAGCATCAACCAGATCGACGAACTGCAAAACGTGGGACATGTTCTCCAAATTAAGACAGTCTCCAGTTGGATTGACCCTCTAAGGGATTATTTGAAGGATGGTGAACTACCAATAGATAAGAAGATCGCTCATCAGATAAGAGTCAAAGTTGCTCGCTTTCACTTATCTCTAGAGGTAAAGATGTACAAGAGATCTTTCACGGGACCTTACCTCCAGTGCGTTCATCCGAAGGACGTCGAGCAAGTTCTATATGAACTCCATGAGGGAATCTGTGGGAGTCACATAAGGGGCAGGTCGCTAGCTTTCCGAGCAATGAAAGAAGGCTACTGGTGGCCATACATGCAGAAAGACGCTGGATTTTATGCTCGCACATGCAAAAAATTCCAACTCCACACTTCTATGGTTCACCAGCCAGCCAGCGACCTGAAGTCACTTATCAGCCCATGGCCTTTCGTCTAATGGGGAATGGACATTGTAGGCCCTCTTCCCACTACAGTTGGTAATCGCAAGTATCTGTTAGTTATAACAGAGTTCTTTACCAAATGGATAGAGGCAGAGCCGCTGGCAAACATTCGAGACGTAGATATGATAAGATTCATATGGAGGAACATTGTCACTCATTTTGGGATCCCTAAAACCATCATCACTGATAACGGAGCCCAGTTCTAAAGCGGCCTCTTTCAAGATTTCTGTATTGACTACGGGATCATGCACCACTACAGTTCTGTAGCATACCCTCAGAGCAAAGGGCAAGCCGAAGCTTCTAACAAAATAGTGATAGATGGATTGAAGAATCGGTTGGAGCGAGCCAAAAGGGCATGGGTAAACGAACTACGCCACATCCTATGGGCTAACTAAAATACCCCACGTCGAGCAAGAGGGGAAACACCGTTCGTACTAACATACAGTATGGAGGTAATCATCCTCTTGGAAGCTGGCCTCCCCATAATAAGGTCCACCATGATCGACCAAGGTTAGAACGATGCAGCATTGCTTGCTGAACTTGACCTAGCTGAAGAACGAAGAGATCTAGCTTTAGTGAAACTTGCAAGTTATCAGCAATAGCTAGCAAGGCACTACAACAAGAAGGTCAACCCAAGAACATTACGAGTTGGGGACTACGTCCTAAGGAAAGTTCTTGGCAGCGCTATAAAACCATCGGATGGCAATCTAGGGCCAAACTGGGAAGGACCATTCAAGGTGATAAGGGACGACCTACAAGGAGCCTATCACTTAGAAACGCTGGAGGGCAGGGAGATACATCGATCTTGGAATGCAGCCAATTTGAAGAAATTATACTTTTAGTTTTTCTTTGATCTTTTTTAACCCAATGTTGAACTTTTCAATTCATTACTGATTAATAAAAAGTGTTTGGTAGTGGTACCCTATGAAGTGTTGATTTTTCTCAAATATATCATGATTCATGCACCTTTTCCAAGTTACAGGATCCCTCTTAAGACGTATTAAAGCAGGGTCAGTATGTAATGACCCTCCTCAAGCCTTCGTCATCAAACATAAACGACCTACTAGCATTGCCCCTGGAAATATATGAAGCCCTATAGGGGAACCTTAAGTAACATGACCAACCCAGGTTGGTCGCCAACATTATTTACCTGAAAAAATCCTGCTCGAATGAAACATCCAACACCAGGTGTATCCTGGCTATTGCCCTACTTATGCCTAAGGAAGTGTGATGACACAACCTAAAAGGTAAAGTAAGGCAGAATGGTATAATGAAAGCATACTGGACTGGGGGGATACTCACTCAACAAACTAACTCTGCCTATGTCAAGTCTAGTCGGTTGAAAAAGCCCAAGATAGTTAAACAAGAAATCAATGAAGTAAAAAATGCACCACACATGTTTAGTTGGCAAAATTGCCCAAAACATAACCATTTTATTACATCATTACATATGCAGAGAGTTACATATGCTGAAAAAAATCCTAATGAGGATTAGGTCGCTGAGCAAGAAAGTCAGCCACTCGTGCCCTGCGACCATCATCTAGATGAGGAGCTAATTCCTCTTTGGCTTCGTTTGGGTTTGGCTCAAAGAGCTGCCTCGAGATCGCATCTATGGGAACCCATCGATCATCCCTCCTAAATGGATTCGGTATCAAAGTTGAGGGAGAGATCTCATGACGATACTAGAGGACAGAGTTCCTAGGAACCTGTAAATCTCTAAGAGCACTCAACCATCCTCTAATAAAGGATAACTCCTCAACCTCCCTCAACTTCGTCAGAGCATCGGTCCAACCCTGATCATAACCAACAGCCCACACCTGCTGAGGACCTTTCTTGAATAGGTGCCTCAGTGAGGTAACATCTATTTAAAGATCGACAGCTATCCCATACGCCCTGCGAACATCTCCTCACAGCTCGGCCATCTCCCTAGCTGAGCCACTGCCATCAGTATCAGCTCGCAGATCAACTGATGAAGAGAAACCACACAGAACCTAAGGGGCAATACTAAGAGCATTCTCCCTAAGTCACAAGACTTCCCTCCTCAGAGCATCATTCTCTTGTTGAAGTACCTCTCCAACTTGGTTAACTTCGGAGGCATTCAGAAGCTTGGCCTTCAGAGTATCCACTTCTTCCTGAACATAATCTTTGATCTCCTTCATATCCTGGAGCCTATCTTTGAGTTTAGCAACGAGCTCTGATTGATCCTTATAATCCTGATTCCTCGACCTAAGAGACTTGCAGATTTCTACAAAAGCGCGACGAACTCGACTGCTCACCTCAGAACCAAGATTTTTTCCTAATTGGGAGGAAGAAGGAATATAATCCTCAACATCAATGAGCTACAACCCTATAAGCAATAAAGACTAAATGAATCAGTACGTGAAAGGGAGTAGAATTTCATTTCATTAAAACAAAGTTTGAATACATCAGCAAAAAGAAAGAATAACTGAAATGCAAATAAAAGAAATACAAAAAGATCCATAAGGAAGACTATCTGGCCACCTTAGTCTACTCTGAGGATGCTAATTGTTTCCCCTTGTCTGCAGTAGTCACCATCCCCTGATCAAGAGGAGCATCAGCAAAAGTGGTATGAGCAGCTGAAGCGCCGTCATTGGCAACAGGAGGGGCATTTCTTCCACCATGGGCTTGGGTTCAGGGTCCTACTCATCGAAGAGGGGAGAATCAATATCCATCTCGGTTGCGAGCAAGGCTTTATCCCAACCCTTCTTAAAGTTAAGACGACCAATGTAGCCAATCTGAGTATCATCATCCTCATACGCAGCGACACATCCGACATTGTACTAACTCTCTTTAAGGATGGCAGCTTTGGATTCCACCTTTCTCACCTTCTTAGTAAGGGCTTTATTCTCCTCAACTATCAACAGTTTGCTCGTGCAGACCAAGTCATAAGACTGCCTAAGCTCCTCGAGCTCCTTGGACGTCGTCTCCTTTGCCTGGTTAGCTTTGGCCAGAGCAAGGTCGGAAGATTTCTGAATGACGCTGGCAGCCTTCAAACTAGCCTCTAGCTCGACATTCTTCCTCATTAACTCATCGTGGTTGTGATAGAGGATGGTGAAATCAGATACGAACTGCATAAAGAAAAAAGAACGTTAGTAAAAGAGACATTAAAAGAAGAATTATGAAAATAGAGAAGGAAAAGATAGACTTACCAAGACTAGCCCCTGACTTGCCTTCAGGGCTAACTGGTCAGTCCCTATCAACCTCTGACGATCAGCTGCCAGAACTGCTCTTTCGAGCACCACCGGAGCCAATTGGGGGGAGAGGGCAACAGAAGCCCAGGCAGATACGAGCACCAAATACTGCCCTGCCTTGGTCCTCACTTCTTATCTTCTTCTCTCTCCTTCTTCTTCCTCTCTTCTTCTTTCTTTCTCTATCTCTCTTTCATCAGCGCATCTTCTTTCTTCCTCTCCTGCTCATGAGCAGCAGTCTGAGAGCCAGTGGCAGTATCCTCACTCCCAAATTTCTTCTTCTTCAACCTACGAGCAAGCAACACATTATCTTCATCATCATCCCGAATTATTTTTATCCTGGGGGGAGCCATGTCTTCCTCGCTCGAACTTTCTGAGTCCTCCGAACCCTCAGAGCCCTCCTCTGAACTGGAAGATTCCTCGCCACTTGAACTCTCCCCTCTACAATCACCTTCAACACCACCCATGTTAGCTCCCTCGCTCTCTTCACCCAAGCTACCTTCCTTCTCGTCTAATTGAATTGGGTTAGCAACAACCTCTTATGTGATATCTAGCTGAGCAATGCTATCAACATGTCATGCGATGAAACTGGACCCAATGTTCTTATATCCAAAAGAAATGCCTTTGATTGAGGATACTCACCGTCAGCTAAAAGTTCCCTGATCTTCTAAACCTTGATCAGTTCAGTAGCTCAGATCTCGTGAAGAGCATGCTCTGTGTTCTTTATCTTCGCTGAAAAAGATGAAGAGGGAAATATGAGGAAAACATCACAATAACAGAAAATCCACGGGCAGAACAAGGGCTATGATTATTACCTATATATTCCTCCCCATAAAAGGGAATCTCAGGTCCCCTGTACCTCGCCCATTCAGTTTAGGGAGGGAACTTCCAGTTTTTGGCAATAAACCCCTCGTGCCAGTAGTCCTTGTGGGAATCAGGTAGGTTTACTACCAATACCCATTCAGGACTCCTAGCTTTGAGATAAAGAAGATCAGAGCTTGTTCGGGAAAAAGAATAGCAATAGCAAATTTTAGTAAGACCTAGATTGGTGCCATAGAGTTGATTAATTATATGTACATCATTGAGAATTTTCCAAACATTTGGCGAGCACTATGCAGGAACTATATAGAAGTAACAAAAAAAATGCAAAAACAAGCGATTTGGGGGATAAGTAAGACCCCCTGGGATAACAGAAGAACATGTATCCAGTGACCATCCTTAATGTCTCTAACATTACGAGGAACACGAGCACATTCAATGTCTACCCATTTTGGAATATTGTAAAACTTCCTAAACTCAACTATTGATCTATTGCCTATCTTCGCCATCAGAAAAGAAAACGAAAAAACCCTAGAAGCGACAATGCAGAAATTCTAACAGAAAAAGAAAGGAGAACGAGTTTGAAGAACTTACGAAGTAAGAGTCAGCTTGAGACGATGCAAAGCCACAAGCAGAGGAAATTGAAAGGTAAGGAAGAACACGAAGACGAGGGAAGAGACCTGGAGATGAGCAAACGCAGTAAGAAGCAAGAGATATCTTAAGAATTCGAAAGTCTCTGAAACGACACCAGAAGTGACTTCTCCAGAATAAATTTAAACCCTCTCCATCATGTTGCATAGTAAACGAAGAAAATCTACCGCCTGAATCTACTCAAAAAAGGCGCTTCAGTCCCAAAGTGCTATGCGATTCACAAAAATGCCACTAAGGCTATTATGTAAAATTATAGAGACCAAATTGTGATCCAAAAATTTTAGGGGCAATTATGGGTACCTCGATTAACTATTCCGATCCAGATGAGTATCTCGATTCAGTCTGGCCCAAAGTCTAAAGGCCACGTGCATAACTAAGTCAGTTATGACCCATTCAACCCCTAAAATCTCTCATGAGATATTCTAGGAGTTATGGGCTAACGTGGAGAAGTTCAACACCCCCACTCTCCGAAAATAACATGTATAAATTAAAACCCTCAGCTCGGAGCAAAGGTAATGCAATTGTAACACTCCCCTGGAGTAAAGAGAAATATAATACAATGAGAGCACCACTGTGGACGTAGTCCATTCTATCGAACCACGTATATCTTGTGTTGTGTGTGATTGCAGTTATTTTACGTTCTTTATTTATTTCGGTGATCGCATTTGCTTATTATTTTGTGTTGAGATTTATTATCACCACATGGTGATATTTCTATTACTTTATATATAAGATATTATCCTGATCAGGAATGATATGGGTTTATTATCTATCATAAAAGTGTGGTTGTCGAGTCACCTTGATATTATGGACTTAGATGAAGCTAATCACATACTTTGGATAAAGCTTTTGTGTGATCAAAAAATTAGTATGTTAGTCTTATCCCAAGCTACTTATATCGATGATGTGCTCACATAGTTTAGCATGCAAGATTTATATTGGCCTAGAAATATACCCAACAGGGGGGGGGGGGGGAATTGGCTATTATAAATTAAATGGCAATTTAAAACTTTTCAAAATTATCTTCTAAAAGATTAATTGTAATGGAATTATTTAATTCATAATAAAGTAAGTGACCAAACAATAAGTAATAAACCTAAACCAGTAATAAATATATTAAATAGAGAGATTAAAGAGACTTTGTAAATTGATATTTCAACATGGTTCGACCTTGCCAACATCCACGCCCGAGACGGTACTTGACAAACTTTACTATCTTTAATTCACTAGGGTATAACAGGCAAGTACAAAGGATTTATCTCACCTTGTAAACCATAACCAATAAGACGCTAAACTCATCATTTCGCAAGCATAACACACACAAGAGCCCAAGGTTTACTCCCACCTTGACACCCCGCAATTACGGTACTACCGACCGGGAAGATACAATGAAGCTTAACCGTTATAACAACAATAATTTGTCTAACCAAACTGCAAAAGAAAATTTTTCTTTAACAAGAAACATTGGTAAAATGGGTTTACTTTCTCTCTCTAGAAAAGTCCACTTTCAAATAATCATAAGTATAATTCTTTCAAGGGCCAGGCTTAGGATATTTAATACTAGGGGGTAAAAGATTTAGATCTTTACTAAATAGAGAATTTGGATTGAAACTTAGCTCAATTGAACTTTCTTAAAATTTTGTCTTTAATGGAGGATTTGGATATAAAGCTTCCAAATGGGTTTAAGACTTAGTATATTTCTCTAAAAACTCGAGTGGATATTGGTTTGATTATTTAGCACAAGTAGGTTTTGGATTTTGTACTTTGATTAAATATGGATTTAGACGAAGGATTTTCAAGTTTGTTTTCTTGAAGCATTTGGTTTTAATGGAGTTTTTGGGTTTAAAACTCTCAACTGGGTTCAGAACTTGGTTTATCTCGCTAAAAACATAAAGATAACAAAATCTAGCTAATGGATTTTTCAATCTTGAGATGATATTGGAATATCTTTTGTGTTTAGAATGGAAGCCAAATGCTTTTTTATATGCATTTAAAAAGCTAACAGTTTGAGGGTAGCTTAGTAAATTCAGAGCCTTTGGGATTTTGAAATTAAAAAATAGAGGTATTAAAAAATTAACCAAACTACCCTTGGAGTCTACTCTACGTGTATAAAGTCGACTTTTTATTTAAGGGAAACTATTTTAAACTTGCTTTTTTTATTTTTAGCCTAAGAAAAAAAGTGACATTCATTTGGCCTAAAATACCCAAGTCTAAAATCGAATTTACCCAGGGATGGAGTTGATTCTATCCTCTTATAGAGTCGACTATAAGGGGAATTTTGGGTTAAAATTATCTTTGGGTTTAAGAAAGTTTTAAGAAGGTTTTGGGAAGTTGGTTTGAGGTTTGTACTTGATTTTGTAAGATTTCATACTTCTTTAGAGACATTCCTAAACTTTTGAATCTTGGGAAGAAATTTTTATGATACTCATGATCATTTGACTTTGAGTGATTCTTATTGAAATGAGACTTGAGATTGCTTTGGTTTGATTTTAGTTTTGCTTATCGGTTAACTTGATTTTTTAGATCATGTAACTCTTTGCTTGTTCTTGCATGGATTAGTAACATTGCTTTGATCTTGATCTTTACATTTCTTTATTTGCTTTGTTTATGACCTTATGGCATGGTATTAGCTTGGTTGAACTTGCATTAGCTTTTTAAGGATTGTATCTTCTTTTAAGATACTTGTGACCTTGATATCTCTTAGTTGCCTGGATGATATGATCATTGTGTTGTATCTCATCATGTATTGAGTGCTTCTTTTTATCTTGAGTACATTAAAGAGAATATAGTTAAATATGATCACATATCAATTGTATTGTTATCATACAAAATCATTTTCCTTGATATACTTTGGATTTCACAATCTCCCCTTCCCCCTTTCCTTTTTAATGATTACAATACAATTGATATGGTTTGAGAAAAATGGTTTCGTTGGTACTTGGTACTAGGGGTGGAAGCGGTACGGGTTTTTACCGTACCGTACCGTTTTGGTCCGAAAAAAAATAGTTTTGGTTTCATATATTAAAATACCAGAAACAAGTCTTACCGAAATCGAAATTACCGCAAAAAAGTTGGTTGGTTTTGGTTAAATATTTTAAAAACCGATTTACCGAAATTACCGTACCGAATTTATTGAAACTAGAAAAAACCGTATCGAAATTATCATACCCTACCGAATTTATCGAAACAAAAAAAAACGTACCGAAATTACTGTACCGTACCGAATTTACCAAAAACAGAAAAAAGTTGGTTTTGGTTTTAATATTTAAAAAAGTTGGTTGGTTTTGTTTTTGGTTTTTTGGGACTTTTAGTGTTGTTTACCAAAACCAGAAAAAATCGAAACCATAAACCAAAAAAAAAACAGAATTTACCGAAACTAGAAAAAAACAGAAGAAATCAGAAAAAACCAGAATTTACCGAAACCAGAAAAAAACCGAAATTACCGAAAAAACTGAAATACCAGATGGTTTGGTTTTGGTATTGATTTTGGTGTACCGGGTGGTAAACTGGTACGGTTTGGTTTTACCATCTAGAGTTTGGTTTTGGTATTGGTATCTACTATTTACCGACCAAACCGTACTGCTTACACCCCTACTTGGTACTCCCCATTAATTATAGATTTTATCTTTCTACTTTTTTTCTCAAAACTATATTTTCTCCCCCTTTGCCATTAGCAAAAAGGTAGAATCTAGGAAAGCGCATTTTGAAGGCATAACGGGGTAATTGGCACATGTATGGAAGCTTACTTTCTGAAAAGATGGTTAATACAACATATATGGTAATAAATAAAGCATATACATATAATATAATTATGTAAAAATTTCTAAACAATGTCATTTAGACTTGTCATGTCAAGGTCACTACTAATGGCACAAAATTTATCTTCACAAAGAGGTTTGGCAAAGATGTTGAGGTGGTTGTTTGCAATATAAATAAACTGCATTTTCACATCCTATTTTTTTACAATATGCCAATAAAAAGAGGTGTTTGATGTTGATATGTTCGGTTCGATAATGTTGCACCGACATTTTGGTTATAGAAATCGCACTTGTATTATCACATAAAATTGGAATTTTAGCTAGCAAATATTTAAAAAACCATTTGTTACCTATGATGTGTTTTGGACTATCCTTAATAAATTTTTAACTTTTTGGTAGATCTTGGTGGGTTCATTTCTTTCAACTAGAGTTTATTTCTCATGTGGGTTCTATAAAATTGGTTGCCATTTGTTTTCTCACTCGATTGTAATCCTCATTATTACTATCTTGTTATTGAAGAAGATAAGGGTTGTTTTCATTAAATGTGATGTGTATGGTATTTTGGATTACACGGGATCTTGGGTATAATATTCTATAGGATTAATTATTTGTGAGTACTCCAAAAAGATTCCTTCATTGGATTTAGGATCAAGTTTGCTAAAATTTTCTCGACCATCTCGAATATAACATTTTAACCTAGCAAATTTGAAATATTCAATGTTAGGTTTCTTTCCTCTCCAAATTTCATAAGGGGTTTGGTTAATTACCTTCAAGATTGTTACTTTATTTTTTACGTAGCATGCATTGTTCATAGTTTGTGCCTAAAAAGTATTCCGATAATTATGAGGGGTGAATCATATTCAGATTATTGGTAAGGATGACACAACTTGTAAAAGGGATAAATTACATATAACTATGTTTTCTTAAATCAAAGACAAGTGTGACTATATCAAGGTACAACTTAAGGAAGAACTCAATTTATTATGTGTGTAAGTGATTTAATGCAGAGCGTGTAATATAATGAGATAATTCTTAGTTAGAGTTAAATTAAGGTGAAGTAAAGATCAATGGAGTTTCAACATTCTAAAGGGTTTGTCATTTTTCCAACAATCATTCCTTTTCAAATAATATCCATCATTTTTCAATCCATTCTTTGAATATTTATCCAAATTTTCTAACAAATACACACTCACAACATATTTTACTTTTTCAAACACCCTATCTCCCCTTATTACTTTATTCCAATTCGAGTGGTTTAATTCATACTTCAATTTTCATGTTATTATCAATATTTGTGGCATGAATTCCTCAAGTATCTTTTAATCATACATATTTATCATGTTTTTAGTTTTAGTTATGAAGGAGAACAAATATATATTAAGGTTAAATGTTATCCATTTAAAGACTCTTTCAGATCCTTAGAATGTTGTCAAGTATTTGATGTTTTATTTTCATTTGCCTTCTTTCTCTTTCATCTTGTGTATCTTTTCTCCGTATTTTCATCTTTCTCCATTCCTAACTATTTCTTACCTTACTTCCGTATCTTCAAAATATGGATGAATAATAGGTATTTTTTGCATTCATTGAGTACGCAAAAATTATGAAAAAATAAACATTCCTTTATGGTACTCTTTGGGTTTTGGGTCCTTGTTTGTTAGTGACGGGGTATGATGATCTCCTTTATTTCATAACAATAAATTTATTACATCTAGAGGAAAATATAGTTAAGTAATAATCAATATATTACCTCTGAAGGATTAAAGGAGACCGGAACAACGTCCAGAGGAACCACTAGTAAGGCAGATGGCACAGATGAAGCCAGAGGAGTTTCCTCTAGCTAGGAAGAAGGTCCAATGGATTCTTCAGAAACACCATCCCTCCTCTGCACACTTGGAGGAAGATCAACGGAGTAGGCCAACCCATATATGGGAGAACGGGGATGAGATGCATCGACTAGAGTGCTCCCGAAGTGTCCTCCCACGAAGGGGCTCACAGGAGGAGAATGCATTTCTCCTTCAATCTCCTTTACAAAGAAAATTTCTAAGTATTAGAAAGTACACTTCACAATGCTTAAAATGATTTAAGTATGAAAAAAAATTCACTTCTTGCTAAGGAGAAGAATGGGATGATATAACCATTGGCGGAGCAGGTAGTGAAGGGACTAGAGAAGCCATCTCGATTGAACCTTACTCAGCGTTGGGACTGTCATCAAGAGTGATAGCCTCAACAAGAGTTGGAGAAGGAGATGACTCAGTAGCAGGAGTAGCAATAGTTGGTTGCACCTCGTAAGAGAATTTCCTCTAGGGTTTTGTACCCAAGGACTTTTTCCTAGTGCTAGAGGCACCAGCAACAAAAAGGACTCTGGATACTTTTCTTCGTATTCATACCCCCTTCGTTGGATCTATGATGCTAGTGGGGAATACAACAGTAAGAGGAATGGGGGGTGTAGCTTCTTGAAATGCCCATTGTACCCGTTCCAGCTCATCCTGGCACTTGGCTCTTATTTCCCCACTAAGATCTGCAGACATAGTAGGTAGAACGGAGGCAATGGGGAAGGAATCTACAGGAGTTTGGGACTTGGACTGTGACTTTGATTTTGAAGAATCCCCACTCCTAGAAGTTTTGGATTTCTTGGCAGTAGGTTTTGATGGCCCCTCACTAGGAGCTACATTAGTAGAAGCACCTTCGGTAGTTTTTTTAGGCATTGAGACTTTCTTGGCCCTGGGTGCAGCAGTAGGGATCGTAGGGCAGTAAGGGGGTAGCTCTGTAGGATGACTTTGGGAGTACGGCATAGAGGGAACTCAACCCCAAGGATAGAATTCCCCTTTAATCCCAGCTCTAAGGATGGAAAAGTCTGACCCGCTAGGTAAATAGGGGAACCTTAAACAAACTCTTCAATCTTAGCCAGTTGTGAAGGTTAGTACTTCAATGCAAAATCTGAAGTAAAATCTCCATTTCGGGTAAGGTAGGGGTGGTAACTCGACATCTGATTGCAGAATAAATAGTGGAGGTGGCTGAGACAGTGTAGAAGGCACATACCCCAGAAAAGGTAGCTCTAGTATGAGACTTCTAAAATACTTATCGAGGAACCCCCTGATCGTAGACAAACTGGCGAATACAGCGGTTGGGGTTATAATGTTCTGAGGTGTATTCCCATTCAGTATAGGAGGGAAAGCAGCATGGAGTCAAAACTAAAATGATGATAAACGAAAGGTCTTCCTTGATAAAATCCTCAAAAGTAGGTTGCACCACCCTTGATGCATGACGAAAGAAATTCCAACTGTGGGCAAAGAAATTTGCACCATAAGGCCTCGTAACGAAGCAGCTCTATTTGTTAAAAATACCCAGGATGTCTTTACGACTTTATTTTTTGTGGAAACATAAAAGGCGATAGGGCTTAATGGTTTGGCCAGATGGAAGGGGGATTAAGTTGGCTGATATTTTTAGGAAATGGTAATATAGGAAGCCCGTTATTACTATGGTATTGGAAAAATTAGCCAAGTTATATCGGCCTAAAGATCGCTCCATGTCCAGGAGAGTCCTATCTAGCTAAGAGTAAAGTGATCCTAAGGCCATGGCTGCCAGGGGATGCTTGTATCCCCTGGCCAACTGGATGGAGAGATTAATGAGATCCCTAGAAGGTTGGTCATTTGGATTACCAGGAAAGACAAAACTGGATATAATCACTAGTATATATGCTGATAACTCAAGGGGTGTACCTTTCCCTGGTTTAAACTCTGAAGAAGAAAAAGTACGATATAAGTAATTAATGAGAGGGGTAAAGCTAACTTTATTGGAAGCACCGATACAACTCCTGTAAATTTGATCTAAGTTTGCTCTACCCTTCGTTCCTTCGGTATCTAAGGGCCCATCGTGGTATGGAGAAGTACCAGCAGGCTGAATCCCAAGTAACTCACAAACATCCTAAAGGGTAACGGTGAACTTTCCCCATGAGGCAATGAATGTATGGGCTGTGATATTCCATTGAGAAACCAAAACTTGTAGGGCAGGGTTGTGTTTAGGGAGAGTAAACTCCCTAAACCAGGTGGTACGGTGAAGACCAACTTGAGTTAGGGCATCAGCGTATGTGGATTGCATGAACGAGTTCTAATAAGCAAAGATAGAGGGGGAACCACCAGGTCCTTCGAAATTAATATGAGAATAGGGGAAGTCACCTCAGTCAATATGGAACCTCATGGTTTCCTCTGGAGGAAAGTAACCTCTAACGATAGAGTCCTCATCTTCATTACCCCAGAGCAAAGGGTCATATTTGGCAGTCAAGGTGCAAGTTTTGCAGGCATCCCAGAAATAATCACCCTTGCCAAAGATAGGAGAGCGACAATAAAAATGCAGTTGTTCCTGGCGGGCATCCACCAAGGTGGTGGCATCCACAGGGGCAACAATAACAGCAGTGGTGGTGGCAGGCGGAGCACTGGTAGTAGGAGCGACCGAAGAGTTTGAAGAATCTATGGTAGACGATTAGGTTTATAGAGAAGAAAGAAAGAGTTTAAAATGGTGAAGTAATAAAGATTGAGAGAAACAGAGATGAAAAAGGAAGAAGAAGAAGAAGACGAAGAAAACCAACATCAACAATGGAGGATGACAATTTTCCCTCTCTAAAAAGATCTGTAAGTATTGAGGAAAGCAAAGAGATGACGATAAAAAAAGTGACAAAATGTTGGGAATTAGTTATTTGAAATCAAGTGGACGTTTAAGTTTCCCACAGAAGCAGGTGTCAAGCCGTCAAAATGATTGCAAGTGGACACATCGCACTTCGGGGGCACGCTTTGACAGTTGAAAAGATAGGCTCACGTCATTAATGAGGCGACGTTTGGGAAAAGGTGTGTTGCTTTCAAGAGAAGTTAAGTATTAGCGCCGATTTTTTTTTAACCATATTGAGTCCCCACGATGAAAGCCCAAACTAAGGTAGAAAGGTTTGAAGAGACATCGGGGAGAATTTCAACATTAGAGGAAAGGCTCCACGCAACACAATTCAAAAAGTTCACGATGTCCCCTCGCCACAAGCCCGATCGGAGTTACTTGTGGCTCAGGTGCATCGAGGAGAATTACTTTTTGAACAAGTAAAAATGAGGAAGAATAATGAAACAGAAAAGATATGGGATAATTTAACTTTTGAACAACCAGAATGGGTAATTAACATTTTTCTCATATATTTTGGGAGAATTCCAACCACGAACGAAGAAGACAGAACGACTGAGATATAACAACATAAATAGTTATGATGTCCCCTCGCCATTCGTCAAGAATTTACAGAGCTTTGGTTCAGGTACATCGGGGAAAGTTTAACTTTTTCTGGTAGAGATAACGACAGAAGTTGCAACAAAAACAGAGATGCAAGAATTTTTTATTCACAAACAAAAGGTTTATAGGATTGAGAAGTTTTCGTGCAGACATTTCTTGTTATCACAATAAATCTTTATACGAAGGGGCAAATATATGGGGCTTGAAGATAATCCTTGAATTAGATATAAGCCTCCCCAGCTAATAAAAGGGACTTAAGGGAATGAAGCATCATGAAGAAAGTAAGACAGCTCCGTAAGGTAACTCAGCATGGCAGCTTAGCAAGGCAGCTCAGTGTGGCCGCTCAGTGAGGCAGCCCAGCGAGGAGATTGGCCGAGAGAGCTCATCCTTTATCTTACTTTTCTTACTTAGTTAAATTGTACCCTTAAGTAACATTAATTTTAATGTTGTAACGATTGTAGTATTCAGTGTGAGGACAAACGCTACTCACGAGAGACCAGGCTTGGCAGGGCTTGGGAGAGCTTATATGCTCTATCGAATGACCTCATCATTGAAACGTTAGAGGAACTTGGCTTGGAGGACGGAGAAGTGAGGCAGGATTAGGGCTTATCCTCACCATTTTATATACACCTGGTAAAATAACGAGTAACCTTTCACCGTGGAAGCTTGTGCGGAGTAGCCTTGAGTTCCATCATATATTGAGCCTTGAGTTAAATAGTCCCCTACCAAATGTCACATCTACTTGATGTGATGTCACCTGTCAGCTAAACACTGTCCGATCTGAACTCGAGTAAACTACCGTGGTATTAGGGATTGTCAGATGGTTTGATGAGCCACCTTTGTGGTGACAGTCATCTGACACACAGTGGTTAGGCAAAAGGTATGTCTTGGCAGTTAATGTTTTTGACGTAGTTGCATTTAATATTTGTGACATAAAGAGTTATAGAAGGTATTTCACATTAATGAGGACTGAGGCATCTCAGGAGTGGCGTGGGGGCTATTTATTAACCTCAACCACTTTTGGGAGAGAGTTATTTCTAGAGATTATTGCTAGAGAGAATATATATATTAGAGAGAAGTTATTGCAAACCAGAGCTCTTACTCACCCACCATTATCATTTATTATGAAGCTTTTAATAGCTAACTAGAGGTCTTTCAAAAATTATTTGGTGTGTTGGTTGCCTTCCAAGATGTATCTAGGGTGATTACTTCTCTCTCCTTTTGAATGAGTCACTTCTGATTTTCATTTACTGTTCTTTGAGTTATACACGAGTGTATTGTGAGTTCAATCCGAATGTTGATCATATATAATAATGTGTGCTCATTTGTATCTATTAAAGAGTTTCTAGGGTTATCGTTTATCACCATACCTATAGGGGTTACACCTCAACTAGTATTACCATACTACCAAGCTACAAGGGGACTACCCTCTTACAAATTCATACTTCAATTTTCATGTTATTATCAATATTTGTAGCATTAATGCCTCAAGTATGTTTTAATCTTGCATATTTATCATGTTTTTAGTTTTAGTTATGATGGAGAACAAATAGATATTAAGGTTAAATGTTAGCCATTTAAAGACTCCTTCAAATCCTTGGAATGTTGTCAAGTATTTGATGTTTAATTTTCATTTGCCTTCTTTTTCTTTCATCGTGTGTATCTTTTCTCCATATTTTCATCTTTCTCCATTCCTAACTATTTCTTGCCTTACTTTCGTATCTTCAAAATATGGATTAACAATAGGTACTTTGGCATTCATTTAGTACGTGCAAATTATGAAAAAATGAACATTGCCTTCTGGTACCCTTTGGGTTTCGGGTCCTTGTTTGTTAGTGAAGGAGTACGATGATCTCCTTTGCTTATACCCTTGAACCTTCCTTTTCCTTAGGTGCAAACACCAAGCCTATGATTATTTTTGCCACAATATGTACAATGAGCATTTGATGAAAGAAATTCACAATAAACATATATATGATAATTCATATTTAAAAATGATGCAAAAGCGATTATATTTAATTTTTCTGGTGAGTAATATATTTTTCAAAAGTGTGGTTTCTCTTTTTACATAAAGTTCAATGGACATCATGCTTGCTGTTTTAAGATTTTGTAAAATTTCTTTTTGGCTTCTCCACTTTCTTTTTAAAAATAATTTCTTCATTTTCTTGCACAAAACTTGTCTTTGATCTTGAGTTTGACATTTATTTTATATATCCTAGACCTTCCTTACTGAACTCAGATCTTTTTTGCTTACGAAGTAGGTTTAAACTTTCATTGCTTGATTCAAATTTTTTTTAGACATTTAGCTTCTCGTTTTAATTTGAGGTTTTTAAGTTGTGCCCCCTTATCATTTAATGTTAACTTCTCATTTTCATCTTTAGAATATTACTCAGAATGTAAGAATTCAAATGAGGAGGAACTATCTTTTATATTTTTTGATGATTTTCTTCTTTTAAAGTGGATAATGAACATTTAATTTCATCATTCCTAGGACTCTGTTGTGATAAGTAACTACCTTTGGATTCTTGATTCATGACAAGCTTGAGTAATCTTTTACAAAAACTTCATGATTTTTTGATGTAAATATACTTTCATCTTTCTCTAGTTCGGATGACTTTTTACTTATTCATCTGTTGTCACATATAGAGAAGAGTATTTCTTTTTATTCTTCTTATTCTTTAAAACTGGTGTTTTGGATCTTTGAGGGTGTCATCATAACTTCTTCTTTGTTACTTGGGGAAGTTCCTTTCAAGTATTCTTCCATTATAACATCCCATATTTCACTACCTTACGTGCATTGCGCTACTTTACCTGCAACAACTTTATATAGAGAAGACCGAAGAATTATCATATCTGCAGTGTCTAATTCAAGTCTCATGACAGGGACTAATTTGTCTAGCGTGGGTGATTTCTTATCAAAAACTATTTTCTAAACATAATAATCAATGGATTGAATAATCCAAGAAGTTTTGGTTTTTCATGTTTTGAAACCCTCTTTTTCAAAAATTGGTATATCGTACCTTCCTAAATACTGATCTTTATACTCAAAATATACTTTTCAAAATAAATATCAATTGTTGGCCCAGAAACATACCCAGGGGGACTGGATATTACATATTACATGGCAATTTAGAACTTTCAAAGATCTCTTTTAAAAGATTAATTACAAGGGGATGATTCAATTAATAACAAAATAATTAATCAAATAATAAGTAATAAAGCTAAAGAGTTAATAGCAATATTAAAGAGAGATTTGAGAGAGACAATGTAAACCAAGATTTTAATGTGGTTTGCCCTTGCCTATACTTCACTATCTCCAGTTCAATAAGGTAAAAAAAAATAACCTCACAAGGATTTATCACACCTTGCAAACCATAACAAATAAGACTCTAAACTCTTCCTTTACGAAGCGAAACACACGCACGAGCCCAAGGTTTAATCCCACCTTGACTCTCCGCAACTACGTCACTACCTGTCGTGAAGACACAATGATGTTCAACCGTAGTAACAACAAAAAGTTTCATAAACAAAATGAAAATGAAAATTTTACTTCAACAAGCAACAAATATGAAATGGGTTTACTTTTTCTTTATAGAAAAGTCAATTATAAAACTATCTCAAGTCCAATTCTTTCGAGGGTTAGGCTTTGTATCTTTAGCACTGGTGGGTAAGATATTTGGATATTTGCTAAATAGGGGATTTGGATTAAAACTTTGCTTAATTGGGTTTTCTTGAAACTTTGGCTTTAATTGAGTTTTTGGACTAAACCAAATAGGTTTAGGACTTCGTTTCTCTTTTTAGAAATTCATTGGTTTAATTTTTTTGGCACAAGTGTGTTTTGGTCTTGGAACTTTACTTAGAAATGGATTGAGTTGGAAGCTTTTGGTTCAAGTTGGATTTTTTAAAGCTTTTGGCTTTAATGGAATTTTTAAGTTTTAAACTCTCAATTGGTTTGGAACTTGGTTTCTCTCTCTACAAACACAAAGATGGATAACACAAGCTTGATAATGGAGCTTTCAATCTTGAGATGATATTGTAATAGTTTGTATGTTTATAATGGAAGCCAAATGCATCTTTTTAAAAAGATTTATAAAAACTAGCCATTAGAATGTAGTTTTGTAAATTTAGGGACTTTGGAATTTTGAAATTCGAAATAGAGTTGTTGAAAAACTTGACCAAACTACCATTGGAGTCAACTTTACATATCTAGATTTGACTTTATAAGAAGGAAAAATTATTTGAAACTTGCTCTTTTGATTTTTGGTTTAAGCAAAAAAACTCAAATTCATTCGGCCAAAAATACCTCGGTCTATAATCGACTTTATATGAAGGGAAAATAATTTAAGGGTTGCTCTTTTGATTTTTGGCTTTATTAAAAAAATAGATTTTTTTGGCCTAAAATACCTTGGTTTAGATTCGATCTACCAGGTATGGAGTTTACTCTACCCTATTATGGAGTCAATAATAAGGGGAATTTTGGGTCAAAATGATCTTTGTGATTAGGGAAGGTTTAAGAAGGTTTTGGGAAGTTGGTTTGATGTTTGTACTTGCTTTTGTGAGATTATTTACTTATTTACAAACAATTTTAACCCTTTAAATCTCGATAAGAACTTTTCTTGATTCTCTTGATCATTTGAGTTTGAGTGGTGCTTCTTGAAATAAGACTTGAGTTTGCTTTGGTTTGATTATGGTCTTGTTTCTTGGTTGACTTGCTTCTTTAGATCATGGAACTATTTTCTTGTTCTTACATGTATTAGGAATCTTGCTTTGATCCTGATCTTCACACCTCTTTCTTTTCTTTATTTATGAACTTATGTCATGGTGTTGGCTTGGTTGAACTTGTATTTATTTTTCATGGATTGTATCTTCTTTTGCAATGCTTGTGTTCTAATGGTCAATTAGTTGCATGAATGATTTTATCTTTATGTCACTATATATTAAGTGTTTATTTTTATCTCAAATACAACTGAGAGAAGATAGTGAAATAAGATCATATATCAATTATGTCCCTATCATAAAAAAGCCCTTTTCTTTGAAATATTTTGTATTTCAAAATTTTAAGAAAGGAATTCTTCCTTACGGGAATAGAGTCACTCTATCTAAGGATAGGTGTCCTAAAACAATTCTTGAAATAGAAATGAGGAGGAATATATCTCATACTTAGGTAGTGGGAAACCTAATGTATGTTATGTAGTGTAAAAAATAAGATGTTTTTTTTTCTATTTGCATGATTAGCAGATGCTAGTTTAACCGAGGTGAGCAGTAATGCATTGCATTAAAGCACATTCCCAAGTACCTTAAAAAAACTAGAGATTTTGTGTTGGTTTATTTATCGGATAGTCTTGAACCTATTGGGTACACACTCTCAAATTTTCAGTTAGATAAAGATTCAAGGAAATCGACCTCGGGATATGTATTTACCCTAGAAATTGGAGACATGAGTTAGAGGTGTATCAAGCAATAATATATTATTGATGCCATAATAGAAGTCGAATATATTGCAGCTTCGGATGCAGTAAAATAGGTCGTTTAAATCCATAACTTCTTAAGTTATTTAGGCGTGGTTCCTTCAGTGAAATCGAATTTTACACTTTACTAATTAGTGACTCATAAGAGGGCAAAACATATTGAGGGCAAGTATCACTTTATACGAGATATTGTGTAAAGAAGCGATGTCATCATGACCAAGATTGCATCTCATGATAACGTGATCGATTATTTTACAAAGAGCTTACCAACTAAGGATTTTGATAGTCATTTAGAGGGAATATGTGTTATATGCATGGGCACACGGGTTTAAGAATAAGTGGGAGATTGTTAGAATTTTTATTATTAAACCATGTATGGCATTACTTTTTCAATAAATGTATGTTTGGTTAATTTAGCAAACTAGTGCCTACTTATCCCTTTTAGAGTGGTGGGAAAACCTCGACACAAAACCTCATCTCGAGTGTCCTAAAGGATCATGAGAAACCTATAGGTCTCAAAATGGTCAAAAGGACCTTTTGACCCATAGAAGTGCTCACCATTAGGCATTTTCCACTTAAGGGGAAGAGCATAATGTTGAACCTCATTAGATAAAGGATACGGAGTCTTCTGGAGAGCCAACTTAACAGTATTGGGAATCTTCATCTTGTATCGATTAAGAAAGTTCCCCAATGTGTCATATATTTTTTGAATCACATTATCCCAGGGTCTTGACACATTGGAACCTCCTTGAGATTGATCGCCAAGGAGTGACAATCGATCACAAATGATAATGTGAGTCACTAACCTCTAGGGGATTTGTGCTAGTCTTTAGGGTTATTTTCTCTTTCTGACTGACGGGGTATGGTTTTCCCCCATTTTGCTATGTCCAGGACCAATATATTACTCAGCCACTGGGAGTATAGGAAGCATACAGAGAAAGTTATTCAGCTTATCCCGGCGCTCCTTTTAGACATTTACATCTTTTAAGGAGTGAGCCAACTTGGCTTAGTGATCATCTTTGAAGGATATGAAACTTGTTTTGGATTTTTTATTCAAGGAAATAATCGTTCCCATTAATGACGCCAAATCGGTGGTGCTTGAAATATTTTTGAAGACCTCAGCTCGAATAAATGCTCCTCAGAAGACCTTAGATCAAGTAGTAAAGAGGTGTGGTTGAATGATAGACAAGGGTATGGAGTGGTTTGGAACCTAAGTTGAGGGTCCTACGTCCACTATGAAGAGTGTTGTTTTGTATATTGAGTTGTAAATTTGAGTATTACAATTTAGAGACTTCATAGGCTGTGGCCAAGTGAATATAAAATAATAAAGATCTTTATCCCTAATCAAAGAGCCAATTGGGAGTAATTAATGGACTCCTCAAGGGATTTCTTAGCTTAGTTTAGGACTTAACATAAAATAAAATTATGATAGGATGGGATGGGATGGGATGGGAGTTGTCCACTCCTTCTTGGATGTATATCCAACATTGGGTTAGCTAATGCTAAATGATAAATAAAAAGGATACACATGTTTTCTACTTTCTCAATGATTTTTATATTATCCTTTATCCTTCACAATTCTTCAATATACAGGCACTCCCTTGGAGAGAGTGTGATTGGATTGCAATAGTATGGTTGATGAGATGCCTTGAGGTTTAACGACTATAGTAACATGGTGGATTATTGGTCAAAGACTTACAAGCGTCGTAAGGTAGTTGATATCAACATCAAATGTGTATTCGATCATTCAATGCTAGTAAAAGAAACTGGTGGCGGAAGGTAGAACAGTGTATGTACCTTCTACCTACCGGCCAAAAAATCTATGGGAGCTTTGTCGGTTACTAAGGTGTCCTCGGGTGACTAAGGTAATTTGGGGATTGTCTGAGCTTATTCGTTTGATATGTGGGAAATTTTTTCCTTACAAAAGAGGTTAGTAACCAGGTAGATATCAGTTTTCATTAGGCAAATGTTTATTGGACTCATCTGAGGCCTGGTGATGTTCATTCCAAGGTCTTTGGACTTAGTCTTTGGGGTTTGAATCCACAAGCGAGTGATTGTTAGCTTTAAGAGTGTTTTTATGGTCTTCAAATCATTTCAGGATCCTTTTTCGGGATAACCATGTTCACTATGGACTGGAAACCACCTGGCAGAGGTATTTGGTAAGCCTCGAGACCTCATACTCTATGTGAGGGAGAGCAAAAGGCTAAAAATCCTCGGAATGCTCAAAAAGGTAAATGTGGTACCATGAGAATCTAATTTAATTATTAAATCATGGGTTCCCTAGTATAGTCCATTTACCCGAGTAATAGGCCTGGACTCTCTATAAACCTAGTAAAGCCTCTTGCCCAAATTATACTCAAGAGGGGGGGTGAATTGAGTTTAGCAAATTTTTAGTCAAATTAAAATTTCAGAAAAATATTTAATTTACAACACCTTAACAATTTTCAGATTAATAAAGCTTTAAAGAATAAATCCAACAATATCAAATAAATGCAACCAATAAATTTAAACAACTTAAAATGCAGATTTTAACACCATATGAAATATTAAATTATTTTTCCTATTTAATAAAAATTAATACTCTGAAATTAATTAATTAAGTTGAAAATAATTATTTTAACCTTAAAATAAATTTACCAATTTTTGGAATTATTTAATTTGCAACTATAAGTGCTGAAAATATAAATTCAAGCAATCACAAATAAAATATGGAAATAAAATGCAAAAAATAAATGACACCGAATTTTTAACGTGGTTCGGCCAAAACCCGACCTACATCCACACGCCTAAAGCTTCCGACTCCCTTGCGCTTCACTACCATGATCCACTTGAATGGTAGGATCAAACCACCGCGTATAACAGTTTGCAAGCAAACTCCGAGCTTCAAATCTTGTGGGCCACTTACGGGTAGAAACCAATCACCGTTACAAACCAAAGCTTCAAACAAATCTGATTTTTGTAGTACAAGGTTGAATAATGAAACTCCTTAAAATACAATTTGTAATCCGAGTTTATTCTTCTTTAATGAGACTTCAATAAATGATGTTGGTGTAGGCTCAAGTCTTCTTCTTCAATGATTGAGCAAATAGTAAAATCAATTGCTCTCTTAAATGTGTAGTAGCTGAATAGTAAATGTGAATGTGCTCAATAAATTCTCAAGGCTTGCTCATGTTCTTATTCTCGTGTGTCTTTAATGGAGCTCTTTGAATGCTTTTAAAATGTCTTCAAAAAATAGATATTAGAGATAACCATTGTGAGCATTAAATACTCCTGATGAAGAGTAGACTGAAATTGATCTTCTGATTTTTCATTTTTGCTTCTCAGTAAAAAATGGCCGTTGAGACACGGATATGGCACCCTCAAAATGTAGTATTGAAAATAATACGGATGGGTATCTCAAAATAGAGTCCTGCAAAATATATTAATCAAAGAGAGATAGAAGTAAACCATTTTGGTGTGTAAATGACAGAGTTCTGTGCAAAAAATAAAATAAAACTTTCCAGCGTCTTAATTAATAGGTATGTCAAGTCACCATCATTTGTTGTCTTAACAGACTGATAATATGAGAAAGCTGTAAAGGTTAAAATATTGCACGACCAAGGTGAATAATATGTAATATATGAGCATGGCCAACACGCTTTGCTATACTCTCTGGAACAACGAGAGGGCTAGTTTATCTTCATGAAGAGTCAAGGCCTAAGATTGTCCATCGAGATGTAAAGGCTACCAATATATTGCTCGACAAAGAACTTTGCCACAAAATATCAGATTTGGGGTTAGCTAAGTTGTACGATGACAAGAAAACCCACATCAGTACCCGGGTGGCAGGGACTATTGGTTATCTAGCACCAGAGTATGCTATGCATGGGCATCTCACATAAAAGGCAAACGTTTTTGGATTTAGAATTGTTTGTTTAGAGGTCCTCAATGGGAGGATGAATTCTGATGATATCTTGGACTCTGAGAAAAAATATCTTCTTGAATGGGATTAAGCTCTTGGAACCCCTGTCTGACCACACGTATATGGAGAGCATTTGTGTAATTATATGTATAGCTCCCATTAGTTATGGAGTACCGCCATGTGGTACTCCAGGAGTATAATGTATTTTCCTGAACGCGGCATATGTTTATCAATAGAAAAAAAATATCACTGTACAAGCCAGTGGGATGGGACGGATGGAAAACAAAGTTGCACGAAATATCATATATTGTTCAAAGATTTTGTTTGATACAATATTCCAAGATTAAATCAGTGATCCACAAGTTCTGCCAAAGCATATATGATATCAACTTTCCAAGGTGGGCTAGTACTATTAATAGCACTGCCCAAACGTAGCTTATGAGTACACATGCCCAGAGCGAGTAAATGAATCTCTTTCTTTGACAAAGGACATAAGGTAAAAGATTTGAAAAGATACGTAAAAATATAATATAATTTCAAAAGGAACGTTCAGCTATTAAAAAGAATGCCACTGAATAACAATTTGTTGAATAAATTATCGTTAAAAAATGTACTAAATATAATATATAATTACATAGAGTGTATGTATATAATTATAAACACTAATTAGATATATATAGTGCAACTAAACAATAAATGTACACATGTATATTAGAGAACTGTTTTAGAAATATTTACATAGACCCTAAAAGAATGTTTGGAATCATCAAAATCAATATATTACTCTAAACTAAAATGTACATAAATTATAATTAAAGTAATTAAATAGGGTAATTACATTTTTGTTTAATAATCTTCCCCTTTTTATGATGACAAATAATGATTCACAATAATCTATAAAATGACTAAATTAAGCACAATTAGTGAATCATACATACTTTTCCCCCTTTTGACATTATCAAAAAGATTTTTCCATATAAATCGAGTGTCAAGGGTAAAATACGTATCCCCCCTATAAAAAATAACTCGTGCATGGGATTCAACCATAAATCGCAATGGGACTTTCAATAGGCACATATTCATCATAAATTTTCATAGCATGTGTTTGATTCAATAGATAGGCATGAATGCAATCAAATACGCATAAGTCACAAAGTTGATAATAGATTCAAGCGCATAACGGTGAATATTTCTCACAACTCAATATTTTTTAAATAATTTGAATAGGGCACAATATGAGTTGAACTATATCTACATATAGCAAAAAAATGCATTTTGTTCAAGCTTTTGCGGCATATATGTAGCGACACGAATTTTTTAATATGTTCCTTCTTAGCCATTTTCGAGATACGAACATAAAATTTTCGAAATTATCAATAATATTCATAATAACCCATAAAAAATCATGATCAAGCATCTTTCTAATAATCAACTTCAATAAATAATTTTCAACAAATCTCAATATATTCATAAATCAATTTTGTTAATCATAAAATTTTTCAAATGAAGCACACGTAACACAAAAGTTGTTATCTTCCAAAAAAAAATATTTATCATGAATGTCACAAATATTCAAATAATGGCACTAATCATGTAGCATGCAATAAAACTAGCTCACTAAGATTATGTTCTTATCATTAAATGTCTCAATAGCTCTTATAACTAGCATACTAGAATATTCTCAAATAATATTTTCGTTTCAAATTAATATACAATAAAGTCATGAAATTTGATCCAATATTATTATTCACAAATATATATGTCAAGATGTAAAAAAAAAAATTATCACAAAATATTTGTGGTGACAAAAAATCTTAACACAAATAATTAATAAAGGAAAACACACACCAAGATAATAAGATCAACACAATCACAATCACACAACACCAAAATATACGTGGTTCAGCAAATTGCCTACGTCCACGGAGAGGTCTACTGTTGTATTTAAGTAACTCTCGAGAATATCTTTTCACATGCCCTTATGCCCCAGGCCAGGGGCACAATACATACTTAGCTAAGAGATAGAGAGAGTGTGTTGGTAACCAACACATTAACCGAGTATCCCTTGAATATCTCAGATGAGATTTTTGGGGATGGACTTGGTCATATCATTTTATCCTAACCGTCAGTGAAAACACATAAGTTGGGTTGGGTGCCTTTTATTTTCCATTTGGGTTTGTCCGGCTACTTTTATGGCCCTGTTCGACAAAAGGAGTACCCACAATTGCCCCTAAAATTTTGGGGGCCACAAGTGGGCTCATAAATTTTAAATAACATCTCCAGTCTTGCTCTGATGGCACTGTCGTTATTTTTGGAATTAGTAGGGGCGTGAATCGCCATTTTGCAGTAAGTTTAAGCGGCATATCTTCTTCGATTGTTGTGCACTATCATTGAGGTTTAAACCGAGGTGCTGTATGATTCACTTCGTCACTTCAACTTCTTACATTCTCGCACTTCCAAACCGTCATTTTCTCTCAAGCTCCCTCTTGCTTTCAAGCTTGTTATTCGTCATTCAAAAGTTATTTTCTACTTCTCATCCTCATTCACTTGTGGTTTCTCATAATTTCAAGCTTCATTATTTTCCTTGTAAGTTCCCAGCCCCTTCTTTTTATGTATTTCCTTTCGTCGTTTTAATTTCTACTGTAGTTAGGGTTTGTTCATGGCTAGGATAGACAACAAATCTCTAAAAAAATTTAGGAAATGTTATAATATCCCTGACTGGGTGGATATAGAGTGCGCCCCAGTCCCTCGTAATGTCCGTGACATTGAGGACGGCCACTGGATTCACGTTCTTTTGTTGTCTCAAGGGGGTTTAACTTTTCCCCCAAATCGCATGTTCTTACACTTCTTTCAGTACTTCGATATAGTCCCAGTCCAGTGTTCTCCAAACGTTTAGAAAATTATAAATGACATCTATTTAATAAACCAACTCTATGGCACTAGCTTAAGTTTAGTTGAAATCGACGTTTGTTATACCTTTTCTCGTACCAACTCCGGTCTTCTTTATTTGAAAGCGAGGAGTCCGAATAGGGTGTTGGTAGTGAACCTACATGAATCCCATAAAGACTACTGGTCTGAGGGATTTATTGCTAGGAACTGGTAATTCCCTCCCCGAGTAGGGGGTAAGATACAAGGGACCTCGAATCCCTAAATATGGGGAAGAATACATAGGTTGGTGTTCAATATTATGACTTTTTATTATTGCCCTAATGTGTTATTCCTCTAATATTTTCTTTTCTTTTTTAGCGAAGTCCAAAAATCAAAAGCATGCTCTCCACGAGATTCGTGTTGCTGAGTTAATCAAAGACTAAAAAATAAGGGACTCATTTGTAGAAGGTGAACACCCCAGGTCGGCTGCCTTCTTGTTTGAGTACAAGAACACTACCTTCATCTTTATCATCCGTTCAGTAGACTCCATCCCTCATCTTGATATCCCAGAGGAAGAAGAAGAGGAAGAAGGTGATATTCAACCCATCGAGCTAGACGATGAAGATGAGAACAACATAGAGTCTGGTGCTGCTGTAGGTGATAAAGGTGGTAGTGGAGAGGCAGGATCCAGTGAGGAGGGATCTAGCGAGGAAGGGTCTGGGGGAGAGAGGTCCAACGAGGAGGGCTCTAGTTCAGGAGGTTCTAGGTCGAAGAGCTCTAATGAGGAGGACATGGCTCCCCTATAAGAAAAAACTTGATCCAAAATGATGATGATGATGTCCTGTTATCTAACAGGTTGAAAATTTACTAGACAAGGTCTTGGGACACTGCTAGTGGTTCCCAAACCGCAGATTATAAGAAAGATCAGGAGAGGAAGAAGAAAGAAGACGAAGAGAGAGAGAGAGAGAGAGAGGAGAAGAAGAAGAAGAAAGAAGATGAGAGGAGAGGAGAAAAAAGAACAAAGAAGGCACAAGCTTCTCTTGTGTCTATGTCTGTCCCAGTTGAGGGGGCCTCTGTGGCTCTAGCCCCTCAACTTGCTCTGATGATGCTCAAGAGAGTAGTACTAACGGCAGACCACGAATAGTCTTCGAAGATGGGTTCAGACCAGTTAGCCCTGCAGATCAGAGGTTTACTTTGGTAAGGCCATTTCCTCTATTCTTTGTCTTTGTTAATTTCTTTGTATTCTTTGACTCTCATCCGTTTCTTCTTATAGTTTCTGCCTGATTATACCATCCTCCGTTGCAGTCGATATGGGTTGGCGATGAGGAATGCTAAGCTCGAGAGGAGCTTGAAGACTGCACAGGAGTCCCGAAAGTCCTCCGAGAAAGTTATCACAGAGGCTGAGTCCTCTTTTGCCAAGGAGAGGGTTGTGGCGACCAACGAGATGAAGGAATTTAGCGAGGCCTATAAGCTGGTTGTGGCAAGCAAACTTATCGTCATAAATGAGAATACAGGGCTTGCTGAGAAAGTGAAGAGCCTAGAGACAGAGGCGGTCACAGTTAAAGAGAGCAACTACAATGAGGGCTGGGAGGTGGCCTATGAAGGTGTTGAGAAACAGATTGACTACATTAGTTGGGCAAACTTCAAAAAAGGCTGGGATCGAGCCTTAGTTGCTGATAATTTACTTATGTTCAGTGAGTACAATCCTGGCCCCAAGCCCATCATTAAAGATGAAGTCCCAGCTGCTTGGACTGAGGAGGATTCTACTGCTCCTTCTACCCCTACTGCTCCTACTGGTGACCAGTGAATAAATCTTACCCCAGTCGAGGGAGGTACAGTTGGTGTTAAGACGGGCGTGGCTGCTGTTGATAAGGGGAAAGAGTCGGCCGCTTCTGAGCAGGTTGATATCACCAACTAGGCTTTTGGGGCTTCTTTTGTATTTTTATTTTTTTCTTCTACCCATTCAATGTACTTGTATCTGACCAGTGCTAATTTTAATGGAATGAAGAAGTTCTTTTTCTTGCATTTGCTAATGTATTCTGTGTTCTCTCATGCTTTATAATTTATTGATCTTGATGATTATATCACTGTTACTTCTAGCCTTGGCCAAATTCTTGGTTCTAATGTGAGCGACCAAGTTCGTCGAGCTTTTATCAAAATATGCAAATCTCTTAGGGTAAGGAATAAGGACTACAAATATCAGTCCAAACTGTTTGCCAAGCTTAAGGATCATCTTATAAAGATGGATAAGGTTGGTGCCTTTGTTCAATAAGAGGTGGATGCTCTGAAGGTGAAGCCCTTGATTGTGTATGAAATTAACCAGGTTTGGGAGGTGCTCCAGCAGGAGAATGACGATTTAAGGAGGGAAGTTGCACGCCTCAGGGAGAATGCGTCGAGCATTGCTCCTACAATTATACAAGGTTCTTCATCGTCATTCAGGCAACAAGCTAGGACTGACGATATTAGTTCCCAAAGGGAGATTGTCGAGATGAAATGAGATGTTCGCTGAGTGTATGTGATAGCTACTGGGCTTTAGGGGGACGTCACCAGACTGAGGCACCTATTCAAAAAAGGTTATTAGCAGGTGTGGGAATATGGATACGACCAAGACTGGACAGACGCTCCCACAAAGCTAAATGAGGTTAAGGAGATAGCCTTCATTAGAGAGTGGTTGAGTGCCCTCAGGGAGTTAAATGTACCTAAGAATTTTGCCCTCTGGTACAAGCATGAGATCATTCCCTCGTCCTTAGAACCAAATCCATTTAGATGGGATGCTCACTGGATCCCAATAGATGTTGTCTCGAGGCAGCTGAGGAGGATTTTGCCTCCCATCTTGATGATGGTCGAAGATCACGAGTAGCTGACTACCTTGATCAGCGACCTGGACCTTCTTAGGATTTTGATTTATTTTATCGCTATTGTACATGTAATTTTATCGTTATTGCACGTGTAACTATGTAACTTTTAGCAATAAAATATTTATGTTTTAGGCCAAGGCTGATTAAACATATGTTTTCTGATTTATTAGTAATCTCTATTTATTTTGGGCGTTTCGACCGACTAAATATGATTTGGAGTTTATTTTTAAATGAGTATTCTCCCACTCCAGTATGCCGTAGCCATACTATTCCGCCTCATTTTACCTTTTAGGTCGCGTCGTCATGCTGCCTTAGGCCTAAGTAAGGCGATGGTGAGGATACACATGATTAATAGACAATTCTCCTGAGTAGGATTTTAGATCCAAACTATGTTGGCGACCAACCTGGGTTGGTTGTGTTGCCTAAGGATCCCCTATAGGTCTTTATTTATTGTCGGAGCAACCTAGGAGGCCAATTGTGCTATGAACAACGGCCTGAGGAGGGTTATTATACATCAACCCTCCTAACTATGCTTTGGGGAAGTAAAGATAGAATAAACCCAACCACTGTGGTGCAATCACAAGAGCAATCACAAGAGCAAGTTAACCAACTTATTGTAATCCATGATCTTTATCATACATGTTATAAGAGTGAAGCTTGTCACTTAGAAACGGTGCATATAATAGATATATTTGAGATAACCAATACGTATAGGATGCCAAGACCAATCGAGTTTTATTGATCAAAGTCAGAAATAGAGAGAAACATTAATTTATAAATAAAAATTTGCTTAAACTAATGGTGCATAGATATAGAAATCTACAAGTATAATTTCTTCAGGTTGACCGCATTCCAAGCTCTTAGTATCTCCCTGCCCTCCAGTGTTTCTCGTGATGGGATCCTTGCATGTTGTCTCTTACCACCTTGAATGGTCCTTCTCAGTTCTGCCCCAACTTTCCATCTGATGGTTTCACAGCACTGCCAAGGACTTTCCTTAGGACATAGTTCGTAACTTGAAATTTCCTGGGGTTGACTTTCTTATTGTACATCTTGGCTAGTTATTACTAGTAGGATGCGAGTTTAACTAGATCCAACTCTCGCCATTCATCAGTTAAGTCAAGTTTAGTGAGCAATGCTTCATCATTGCGGCCTTAGTCGACCAACGTAGACCTCATGGTAGGGAAATCAACTTCTAGCGGATAACTCCTTCCATTCCATATGTGAGTGTAAAGGGTGTTTCCCCAGTTACACGCCTTGGGGTGGTGGATAGGCCCAAAGGATGTGGGGTAATCCATTCGCCCAAGCTCCTTTGGCTCGTTCCAGTCATTTTTTAATCCATCGATTAATGTCATATTGGAAGCCTCAGCTTGACCATTGCTCTGGGGATAGGCTACAAAGCTGAAATAGTGCATGATTCCACGATCGTTGCAAAAGCTTTGGAAGGGGCCATTCTCAAACTGGGTCCCATTGCCAATAATGATCGTTCTTGGTATGCCGAATCGTGTAATGATGTTTCTTCATATAAACTTCATCATTTATGCATTCCTGATGTTCACCAGTGGTTCTGCCTCTATCCACTTAGTGAAGTAGCCTGTAGCGACCAACAGATACTTTCGGTTGCCTGTTGCCGTAAGCAGAGGACCTACGATGTCCAAGCCCCACTAGGCAAAGGTCCATGGGTTGTTCAGCGACTTTAGGTCGCTAATAGGCTCATGGACCATGGGTGAGTGTTTTTAGCATTTCTCGCACTTTTGAACGTAGACTCTAACGTCCTTTTGCATGTATGGCCACCAATACCCTTCCTTCATTGCTCAAAAGTCTAGTGGCCTCCCTCCTGCATGACTTCCATAAATTCCCTCATAAAGTTCGTGTAGAACTTACTCGACATCTTGTGGATGAACGCACTAGAGGTAGGGCCCGATGAAGAATCTCATATATAACTTCCCATCAGGAGATAAGTGAAAGAGAGCAGCTTTGACTCTTATCTGATGAGCCAACCTCTTGTAACTTGGCAGTATATCACTCCGTAAGTAGTTTGTGGTGGGGTCTATCCATCTCGGAGCCTTTTTAATGTGGAGAACCTATTCAGGATTCAATGGCTCAATATTCTGATTAATGTTAGGCTACGCGAGAAAATCTATTTGGATTGCTCTTCTCAAGTCAGAGTCTATTGTTGAGCTCAGGATTGTTAGGGCATCCACATGGGTGTTCTATCCTCTGGGGAACTACTGAACGTCCACTTGATTCGAAATTGGCTATTAGCCCATTTACAACGGCGAGATAAGCTGCCATCCTTTCATTTTTTGTATTAAAATCGCCTTTTATTTGGTCGGATACCGGCTGTGAATGACAGAAAACTTAAAAGTGCCTTGTCCCCAGTAATTATGCTTCGCGTAGTCTGGCGATCAGTGCCTCGTATTCTACTTCATTATTGGGGACCTAAAATCTAAGCCGAATTCCCTTCTCGAGTACCGTATTTTTAGGAGTCACTAGTACGATGCCTACTCCTGCCCCCTTTGAGTTGGAGGCTCCATCAATGTATAAGGTCCAAATACTCGATCCCTAAGAGCTTTCCCTTGATCGGATTATTTTTGGCTGATCACAGGGTTGTACCCCTGTGAACTCAGTAATAAAATTAGTTAAAATTTACCCCTTGACGGTTGTTCTTGATTGAAAGTGAATATCAAACCATTCGAGCTCGACCAACCACTTCGACACTCGGCTAGAGAGGCCTGCTTTCCTTAGCACAACCTTGAAGGCATGCGAAATAACCACGAATATGGAGTGGGCCTCAAAATAATGCTTCAGTTTCCTCGAGGCTATCACCAGTGCGTAAGCAAGCTTCTCTAATGGTAGGTACTGCTGCTCGGCTTCCAAAAGGATTTTGCTTGTGTAGTAGACTGGATGTTGACTCCTTTTTCTCTCACATACCAAGGAAGAGCTCACATCATGGTCTGATACTGCAAGATAAAGATATAAAGGATCATTTTCTTTGGGAATCGCGAGAAAAAAGGGGCCTGCTGAGATAGGTCTTGAGTTCTTCTAAGACCCTCGACCAGTCCTCGTTCCATATCACACCCTTATTTCTTTTTAACAACCGGAATAACGGCTGGCATCGCTTTGAAGACTTGGAGATGAATTGGTTGAGCGCAACGAGCATTCCCATGAGCTTTTGTACGTCTCTCACTATTTAAGGGGGCTGAACTCTGTTGATGGCGTCAATCTGGTCGGGATCTTCCTATATTCCTCTCTTGTTGACCAAGTGTCCAAGGAATTTTCCTGACTGGACACCTAAATAACACTTACTTGCATTGAGTTTCATTCGGTATTTCCTGAGGATTTCAAAAGTCCTTGCCAGGTCAAATAGGTGATCATCCTTGAGCTTTCTCTTGACGAGCATGTCATCGATGTAAACTTCTATAGTATCCCCCATTTGATCTTTGAACATCTTCGTAACTGGCCGTTGATAGGTCGCTCCTGCATTCTTAAGGCCGAAAGGCATAACTTTATAATAATATAAACTATAAGGGGTTATGAAGAAGGTCTTATCAAGATTCGGCACATGAAGAAGGATTTGGTGGTATCCAGAGTACGCATCTAAAAATCTCATACTCTCATATGCTGCGGTGGCATCGACCAGTTGATCAATCTTACGAAGGGGAAATTGTCTTTGGGACAGGCCCTGTTGAGGTCGGTGAAGTCGATACAAACTCTCCACTTCCCATTGCTCTTTGGAACTACTACTGGGTTGGATAACCATTAAGGGAACTGAACCTCCTGTAATAAACCTGATCCAATAACATCCCGACCTCTTGCTCTACTTATTTAGCTTTCTCGAGGGGCCGTTCGGCTAGCTTTTTGCGTAATTGGCTTAAAAGATGGGTCCACATGAAATCGATGACAAATAATGTTGGGATCAATCCCAGGCAGCTCGTAGGTCTCCCATGCAAAAACATACAAGTTACTCCAGAGAAGGGTGATTAGTTCTTTCTTCTCACGATCGATCAAGGAGGTACCAATCAAAAACTTCTTTTCAGTCAACCTACTCCCAGTTGCGATTTCTTCTAGGGCTTAAACGACCATCTTAGAGAGAAGGAGCCTAGTCTTCTCCACTCCTGGTCGATAGTACCTTAGCTGTTATTTGGAGGGTGTCAACCCCTCTTGGTATTCCTCATTATTTTTTGTTTTTCTACTTTCTTCTCCAGTTTGGCTCGTATGGCCGTGATAAAACACTTCCTTACAGCAGCTTAGTCCCCATGGATCTCAACCACTCCTCGATCTGTTACACACTTTAGTTTTTTATGATAGGTCGATGGAACGGCCTTTATTGCGTGGAGCCATCCCCTGCCGAGGATGGCTTAGTACGGTGATTCAATATCAACAACAAGGAACTCAATCATTTTTAGATGCTTCCTGCCCTGACTGGCAGGACAATCTTTTTCGCGAAGTGGAATAATAATACAGTGTCTTTCTTGAGGTCGGCTATGTTCAGCTTCAGCTTTCTAAATAATTCTAGATACATTTCTTCGAATAAACTGCCTTGGTCGACGAGCAACCTGTTGACGTCTTATTTGGCTATCCTGAGTGTAATGACTAGTGCATCATGATGAGGGGTTCTCACCCCCACCAAATTTTCATCCATGAACACCGTATGCTTATTATAATCATTGTCCTCCGGTCGTTGACGCTTCCTTGCCTGTGTCTTAGCTGGTTCAATCTGAAAGGCCTACATGACTGCAATAAGTTTCTTGACCTCCATTCGAGCTACATTTCCTTGAATTTGTTTGAGGTCTCATGCCCCATGTATTACTGTGAATTCATGGACGACATCCTCCTCAAGGACATTATTAGGCCTCTACTCATCATTCGCTACTGCCTTATCTGTATTTTTTTCCATAAACCCATTAAGGTGCCCAGCTTGGGCCAATTCTTCGAGGTGGGACTTGAGGGCTTTACAATGCTTAGTCTTGTGATCGCCCTCCTTATGAAACGTGCACCTTAGTGCATTATTTCATTTGGAAGGGTATTATCCCATCTTCTTCGGTCATTTAATAAATATCTCCTATTTGATCTTTGCAAGAATCTTATATATCGGCTCCTTGAAGACTGTGTTTACAGCCCAAAATGCCCTCGAGGCATCATTTTTTCCCCATTTTTGTTCCCTTTCTTTCGTGGTTCATTTTTCTCTACTCCCTTACTAGCCTTCGCGCGACCATTCTCCCCTGCATTGAGATGGGTCACATCCTCGACTTTGGCGTATTTTTCGAAACGAGCCATCAAGTCGTTGATGAATACAACCTCCTTCTTAGTTAAGAACTGGTGTAGAAGGAAGGAGTTCGACAAACCAATTTTGAAGGTTGCTACAGCGACCTGCACCGATCAATCCTCTATTTCATTGAATACTTCCCAATACCTCTTCACGTATTCTCTAAGGTTCTCCTGTGGCTTTTTCTTCAGAGTTAGCAGTGCATCCATCCTTTTTGGGTGGGAGCTTCTTGTTATGAAGCGAGTTATAAACTGCTTAGCTAAGGATTTGAAATTTTTTATGGACCTATGAGGGAGCTTTTCAAACCACTTTTGGGCCATATCGTGCAAGCTCGAAGGGAAGATTCGATAAACAAAGGCATTATTGTGACTCCATATATTTATAGCTTGCTCGTATTGCCTGACATAGTCAATGGGATCAGTCTTCCCATCGTAAATATTGAACCTAGGAATCGCGAACTTTTTCATAGCCTCTTCTTCTTCTTCTATTGCCTATGAAAAAGGGGACTTTATCTGGGTTTTGAGAGCTCGCCTAGCTAGCTTTTTTGTCGATCTGGCATCGCGATGAGCTGGGTGCTGGTCCATCTCCTTTCGAACCAAACTTCATATGTCATCGTTCTATTGACTAGAACTCCTGTAACACTCGTTTTAAATGGTCATCGTCTCACCAGTGCCTTTCTGTTCTTTCTGACCCACGCCTCGGGATTCTTCCTCGGCTACAAGACTTACTTGCATGATGGACTTCTCTCTTCATCCTTTCCAGGCGCCTCTTGAGGCGAGCATTTTTTATTTTGCTATTGGTGAGTAGCCTCCTCCTGCTCATGGAGTCTGGCCTCATAGTCGTCTATCAACCTAGAGATCTATGTGGACCTGGGTGGCCCCTGGATTTCTTCGGAGACCTGCCTCTCCTGGCGAAGTCTTGGGTTTGAATGGCTTATTTCAAACCTTACCCTTGGAGGGTTCGGCTTCTGCTGAATATCTACTGCTTGAGGAAATTTACTGCTGTGACGGGACATCGCTAGTTCTTATGGGTGAAGGTTTTCACAGGTAAAACAATCGATTCCTATAAACGGCGCCAATTGTGGTGATAAAAAATCTCTTTATAAATAACTAGTGAAGGAAAACACACACCAAGATAATAAGAACAGCACAATCACAATCACACAACACCAAAATATACGTAGTTCGGCAAATTGCCTATGTCCGCGGAGAGGTCTACTGTTGTATTTAAGTAACTCTCAAGAATATTTTTTCACATGCCCCTATGCCCCGGGCTAGGTGTATACTATATACTCATTCAAGATTTTTGGGGATGGACTTAGTCATATCATTTTATCCTAACCGTCACTGAAAGCACATAAGTTGGGTCGGATGCCTTTTATTTTCCATTTGGGCTTGGCTGACGACTTTTATGGGCCTATTCGACAAAATGGGTACCCACAAAATTTATCATCAAAATCAAATGTATGTGACATACAACTTAAAATCATCAAAGGTAAAATATACAAATTTACATGTAAAGACTAAATTATCAACAACAAGCTCATATGCTTTATCAAATAATCTAAGTATTAAAGTAAATCATCAAGAATCATAAGATATCAAATTCAATATTTAATAAGGGTGTCCTTACCACCTTACCAATACCAAAGATATTTTCATGAAAATTTTTCCAAGTGTGGAATTTTCAACCTTTGGCAAAGATACTTGAAATTTGTAATGATACCAAATCATATGCCTTGAAAATCTAAATTCCATCTCAAAATGCAACCTACATAACTTTCAATATTTTCTCTTTGATACCAAGAAAGTGTTAGTTCCACAAAGCACTATGCATTAACTAAACAAGAATAAATTTATTCACATATTCAAGGAATTAACATATTTGGGAAAAATATGGATTTAATCGTATTATTATTCATTAATAAGCATATAAAATATGAAAAGACTATATCACAATATCCATCAAGTAATAGATAAAAAAAAATCTAATACTTATTTTATTTTCATAAATTTTTTGTTCAAGTGCCCATACCGGTTTTGCACCTAAACACTTTATCTTTTGGAACTCACTAGGTGTGTGGTTGATAAGGGTTAGCAAACATAATTGGTTCTTTAAGAATCCAAGTTAATTTTGTGTTCTTATACCTTCTTTTTCTAAAATGACAAAATTTGGAATAATGTGTATGTATACCACAATGTGTGCATAAAGAGTTAGAATGACTAAATAAGGCTTCATTTTTAAATAAATTGGAATAAGTCTTTTTCTCATTTTCTTCATCATATCCTATACCATTACTATTAAAACTAATTCTTTGATTTTCCACAATCTTATAAAAATATTCATTTCCTTTAGTAAAAGTATTTAAAGATTTTTTAAAATAATCAATCTCCCTTTTTAATTCACTATTTTCACATTCAAGAGGGGTAGTGACAATAACAAATTTCTCCTTTTTCAAAGATTTAATTTCATTTTTCAAGGATTTATTTTCTAATTTCAAATCATAAAAATCATTTGACATAGAATCATATTTAGTTGAAAGTAATGAATGAGACCTTTTAAGTTCAATATATTTATTTTTCAGTTCTTCAAAACTTTCATATAATTCATCAAAAATATTTTGTAATTCCTCATAATCATCAATATCATTATCACTATCACTAGAATTTTCAAGACTAAAATGTACCCCATTTTCCATAGCCATGAAACAAAGATGAGCAACTTCATTTTCATTGATATCTTCATCGAAAGAGCTAGTGTCGGAGTCACTCCATGTTGTGGCCTTCAATGTCTTCTTCCCTTTCTTATACTTTGGAAAATTTGATTTAATATGTCCAACTTCATCACAATGATAGCATCTTAATTCAGATTTGGAATCATCATTGAATTCTTTTGAAGAATGTTTCCTTCTTCTTTCCTTGGCTTTCTTTTTGGAGGAAAGATATTTTTTTAAGTCTGTTGCCAATAAGGAAATATCATCATCATCTTCACTTTCTACATATTTGCTTGAAGACTTGAGAGCAATAATTCTATTTGCTTTAGGTTTCTCTTCTTCAACAAATTCCTTAAGTTCCATCTCATGAGTGATTAAATAACCTAAAAGCTCATTAAGATAGATTGGTCGTTCTCTTATTGCTTCCTTGATAGCCAACTTTTCGGTCATCCAAGTTACCGGTAATGACCTGAGAAATTTACTTACCAACTCATTGTTAGTATAGTTTTTTTCAAGAGATTTAAGACCATCGATAATATTTGTGAACCTAGTGAACATTTTAGAAGTAGACTCATCGAATTTCATCTTAAATAACTCATAATTATGAACAAGAATTCTGATTTTATCTTCTTTAACTTGATTTGTTCCTTCATATATAACTTCTAATCTATCCCAAATTTCTTTAGCAGATTCACAATAAAAAATTCTATTATACTCATTTACATGAAGGGCGCAATGCAAAATATTCATAGCTTTGGCATTTATTTGAATTTTCTTAATATCAACTTCATTCCATTCATTTTCTTCTTTAGGAACATAAACATTATTTACTATTTTCATAGAAACAAAGGGACCATTTATAATAACCCTCCAAACTTCATAATCATGTGACTGAATACAAATTTTAATTATATTTTTTCAATAGTTATAATTATTTCCAAAAAATAGAGGAGGTTTAAAAATGGATTGGCCTTCACCAAGGGATGTTGTAACATTTGCCATTGATCTCTAACTCTAAGATTGTTAAATAAAAAAAATACTAATTAGAGCACTAGCTTTGATACCAATTGTTGCCCAGATTATACTCAAGAGGGAGGGGGTGTGAATTGAGTATAGCAAATTTTTAGTCAAATTAAAATTTTAGAAAAATATTTAATTTACAACACCTTAAGAATTTTCAGATTAATAAATCTTTAAAGAATAAATCCAAGAATATCAAATAAATGCAACCAATAAATTTAGACAACTTAAAATGCAGATTTTAACACTCTGCGAATATTAAATTAAATAATGTATGTTAAATCTATAAAGAATGCAGATTAGCAGATTCTAGACAACTTAAATTTACAGATTTATAAATTTTTAAAGAATAAATCCAAGAATATCAAATAATGTATGTTATGTAGTGTATAAAACTAGATGTTTATTTTTCTATTTGCATGATTAGCAGATTCTAGTTTAACCGAGGTGAGCAGCAATGGATTGCTGTAAAGCACAGTTCCAAGTACCTTAAAAAAATAGAGATTTTGTGTTGGTTTATTTATCGGATAGTCTTGTACCTATTGGGTACACACTCTCAAATTTTTAATCAGATAAAGATTCAAGGAAATCGACCTCGGGATATGTATTTACCTTAGAAATTGGAGACATGAGTTAGAGGTCTATCAAGCAATAATATATTATTGATGCCACAATATAAGTCGAATATATTGCAGCTTCAGATGCAGTAAAAGATGTGGTTTAAATCCATAACTTCTTAAGTGATTTAGGCTTGGTTCCTTCAGTGAAATCAACTTTTACACTTTATTAATTAGTGACTCATAAGAGGGCAAAACATATTGAGCGCAAGTATCACTTTATACGAGATATTGTGTAAGAAACGATGTAATCATGACTAAGATTGCATCTCATGACAACTTGATCGATTTTTTACAAAAAGCTTACCAACTAAGGATTTTGATAGTCATGTAGAGGGAATATGTGTTATATGCATGGGCACATGGGTTTAAGAATAAGTGGGAGATTGTTAGAATTTTTACTATTAAAACCATGTATGGCTTTAGTTTTTCAATAAAGGTATGTCTGGTTAATTTGGCAAACCAATGCCTACTTATCCCTTTTAGAGTGGGGGAAAACCTAGACGCAAAACCTCATCTCGAGTGTCCTAAAGGATCATAAGAAACCTATAGGTTTCCAAATGGTCAATGGGATCTTTTGACCCATGGAAGTGCTCAACATCAAGCGTTTTCCACTTAAGGGGGAGAGCATAATATTAAACCTCATTAGAGAAAGGAGACAGAGTCTTCTGGAGAGCCAACTTAACAGTATTAGGAATCCGCATCTTGTATCGATTAAGAAAGTTCCCCAATGTGTCATATATTTTTTTAATCACATTATCACAGGGTCTTGATACATTGGAACCTCCTTGAGATTGATCGCCAAGGAGTGACAATCGATCACAAATGCGAATGTGAGTCACTGACCTCTAGAGGATTTATGCTAGTCTTCAGGGTTATTTTCTCTTTCTAACTGACGAGTGTGGTTTTCCCCCATTTTGCTATGTCCAGGACTAATATATTACTCAACCACTGGGAGTATAGGAAGCATACATAGAAAGTTATTCTGCTTATCCCGGGGCTCCTTTTAGACAGTTACATCTTTTAAAGAGTGAGCCAACTTGGCTTAGTGGCCATCTTTGAAGGATATGAAACTTATTTTGGATTTTTTATTCAAGGAAATAATCGCTCCCATTGATGATGCCAAACTGGTGGTGCTTGAAATCTTTTTGAAGACCTCAGCTCCAATAGATGATCCTCAGAAGACCTTAGATCAGGTAGTAAAGAGGTGTGGTTAAATGATAGACAGGGATATAGAGTGGTTTGGAACCTCAGTTGAGGGTTCTACGTCCACTATGAATAGTGTTATTTTGTATATTGAGTATTACAATTTAGAGACTTCTTAGTTTGTGGCTAAGTGAATATAAAATAATAGAGATTTTTATCGCTAATCAAAAAGCCAATTGGGAGTAATTAATGGACTCCTCAAGGGATTTCTTAGCTTAGTTTAGGACTTAACAGAAAATAAAAATATGATAGAATGGGAGTTGTCCACTCCTTCTTGGGTGTATATCCAACAGTGGGTTAGCTAATGTTAAATGATAAATAAAAAGGACACGCAGTTGGCCCACTTGCGAGTAGGAACCAATCACCGTTACAAACTGAAACTTCAACAAAGCATTAAGCAAATCTGATTTTTGTAGTACAAGGTTGAATAATGAAACTCCTTTAAAATACAATTTGTAATCTGAGTTTCTTCTTCTTTAATGAGACTTTAATAAATGATGTTGGTGTAGGCTCAAGTCTTCTTCTTCAATGATTGAGCAGATAGTAAAATCAATTGCTCTCTTGAATGTGTAGTAGTTGAATAGTAAATTTGAATGCTCTCAATAAATTATCAGGGCTTGCACATGTTCTCATTCTTGTGTGTCTTTAATGGAGCTATTTGAATGCTTTTAAAATGTCTTCAAAAGCTAGTTATTAGATATAACCATTGTGAGCATTAAATGCTCCTGATAAAGAGTAGACTGAAATTGATCTTCTGATTTTTCATTTTTGCTTCTCAATAAAAAAATGGCCATTGAGACTTGGATATGGCACCCTCAAAATATAGGACTGAAAATAATACGGACGGGTATCTCAAAATAGAGTCCTGCAAAATATATTAATCCAAGAGAGATATAGAGATAGATGTAAATCATTTTGGTGTGTAAATGATAGAGTTCTCTTAAAAAAAATCTCTTTCCAACGTCTTATATATAAGAATTAACAGGTATGTCAAGTCACTATCATTTGTTGTCTTAACATATTGATAATATAACAAAGCTGTAAAGGTTAAAATATTACATGGCCAAGGTGAATAATATATAATATATGAGCATGGCCAACACGCCATGCTATACTCTCTGGAACAACAGATAGACCTCTTAGGTATTTACTCGAAACTCTAATGGCTTTCTTCTAGTGACGGCGTAACTCATCTGTCGACTCTAGTTTGAATGTAATCTTTCTCAAATGAGGCGTATCTTTTTCGTGATTTCGGAGATACTTTTGAATACAAGCATATGATTTTCCCCCAATTCATTCCACCATAGGAGTGAGCAACGGGGTCGTCCATAGAGAGCTTCATAAAGGATGGTCTGAATGCTAGTTTGGTAGCTGATATAATAAGATAACTGGATTATAGTAAGGTGATTGTTCCACAAACCTGGAAAATCTAATGTGCAAGCTCATAAAATATCTTCAAGGGTTTGGAATACTCATTTTGATTGTCCATCGATTGGGGATGAAAGGCAGTACTTAGGTAAAGTTTGGTTCCCATTGATGCTTGTAGGGCTTGCTAAAATCTTCATATGAATCGGGGGTTTTGATCTGATATAATGGAAAGAAGGACACCATGAAGCCTGTAAATCTCTCTAATGTAAAGCTCACTAAGTCGTTGGAAGGAATCGGTCGATCGGGTTGGGAGAAACTAGGCGGATTTCGTGAGGCGATCAATGATGACCCATATCAAATTATACCCTTGAGAGGCTCAGGGTAATCCACTGACATAATCCACGGTAATATGATCCCATTTTTATTCTGGAATGGGGAGTCATTGGAGTAACCCGTTAGGGTGTTAATGCTCAATATTCACTTGTTGGAAAGTTAATTATTTGGTTTGTACTGTGTCCTTTTTCATACTTGGCCACCAATAATGTTTTGAGAGTCTGATACATTTTGGTGCTTCCGGGATGAATTATGAATTTGGAATGGTGGGCTTCTTACAAGATTTCTTCTTGTAATAAGGAGATGAGGTAAACACACATTCTATTCTTGAATTTTAACCATCTCTCGGGGTCAAAGGTCCAGTCTTTTTCGAGGAGGTTATTTTACAGTTTTTACTTCTGGGTTTTCAGAAATTCATCTTTGTTTTGGAGTTCAATGAGTTGCTTATGTAGGGTGGGGCGAGATATGATGTTTCGCAGGATAATTTGGTCTTCGAAGGATTCTCTTTGTAGATTGTAATCTCCTATGGTATTTAAGAACACAAACATACTGTGGAGGTTTCCTTAGGTTTTTAGATAAAGGCATTAGTAATTACGTTACCTTTTTCGAGATGGTAGAATAAATTAAATTTATAATCCTCTAAAAATTCTATCCATTATTTCTGCCGAAGGTTCAAATCTTTCTGAGTGAAGATGTATATAATACTCTTATGATACGAGAATATCTGAAATTCTTCTCCGTATAGATAACATCTCCAAATCGATAGGGCAAAGACTATTGTTGCTAATTCTAAGTCGTGTAACGGATAATTGCATTCATGAATTTTCAATTGTCGTAACCCATTTTCGATCACTTTTCCTTGTTGAATTTACACACAACTAAGCCCCTATAGGGAGGCATCAGTATACATGTCATAATTAACATTACTGGAAGGAATGGTAAGGATAGGGGTTGCAGTTAACTTTTCCTTTAACGCACGGAAGGCCTATTAATAATTGGAGGTCCATGCAAATCGAGCATCCTTTTTAGTAAACTTTTAGTGATAAAACGATATTGGCAAATCCTTCCACGAAATGTCAATAATATCTAGCGAGTCATAGAAAATTGTGCAATTCTGTGATGGTGGTAGGCTGAGGCCATTTAAGTACTACAATAGTTTTGGTTGGATCTGATTGTATACCTACTTCAGTGACTACGTGTCCGAGGAATTTCACCTCCTTCATGAGGAAATTGCATTTGCTCTGCTTGGCATAAAGTTGGTATTTACGAAGGGTTTCCAACACTAGACATATTTGTTCTTCATGTTCTACCCTGATCTTAGAATAAATTAATATATCACCTATAAAGACGATTATGAATTAATCCAAGAAATGGCAAAATACTATATGCATTAAGTCCATGAAAGCGGCGGGGGCGTTTGTTAATCGAAAAGACATGACTTAGAACTCAAAATGAACATAACGTATTCGAAAAGAGGTTTTAGCTATATCTTCTTCCCTGACATGAAGTTGATGATATACGAATCTTAAATCAATCTTTGAGAATATTTTGACCCTCTTAACTGATAAAAAAGATCTCCTATCTTGGGCAAATGATATTTGTTCTTGATGGTTACCTAGTTTAACTTTCGATAAATCGATATATAGTCGAAAGGCTATGTCTTGCTTCCATATGAATAGAACTACGCCCCCCAAGGCGATGTACTAGGGCGTATAAATCCTTTATTTAACAAATTGTCTAGTTATGTTATGAGTTCTCACAACTTTAAAGGAGTTGTACGGTAGGGGGTATTGAAATAGGGGAGGTATTTGGCAATAGGTTGATGAAAAATTTGAATCTATTTAGGCGAGGATATTCCTTATAAATCTTTGGGAAATACGTCCTTATACCTAGCTAAGATGAAAGAAAGGGAGGAGGCTTCTTTTTTACTTATTTGAAAAAGAAGGCGTTAATGGGGATTTCTTCGTTGAAAATGAAATTAAGGTTGATGGGGTGGTTTGAATTTTACCGTCTTCGCATGGTAGTTAAAATGAGCAAAAGTTTAGGGACAAAACGACCATCCCTATGATTAAATCGAAATTTGTTAAGTCAATAACTATTAAATCTATGGTTAATATCTCGATTCGAAAGCGTAAGGTGTGATGCTTACAAACTCAGTGGGCATTCCTGTGGTGAAAGGATAGGCTAACAGACGAGAATAAATTTACAGGCGAGTTGTACACAAATGACTAATGAAAGATTACGTGGATCTGGAGTCAAATAATATGTATGCTGAAATGTTATAAAAAGAAATATTACCTTATACCACACCATGATAATTTGTATTTTTCATTGGGAGAAGGAGAAATTTTAACCTCAGGTCTTATTGAGTGTCTCTTGCTTCTTTTCATGAGGATTTTACTGCAGTGTACGGTTAGAGTTATTGGTTAGGTTTTTGAATGAAGGTTTAATAAAGCTGTGAGAGTTAGATGGAGGAAGCATTTGGATAAGAGGGAATTGGGGCCTAAGGTGTCATATTTGGTTGCATTCGTGACAACGCATAAAAGGCATGTTGTTACTATGGTGGATTTGACTAAAAGTTTTACCATCATTTGGCTTGGTATAGGGATGATCTCGCTGATTTGGTTAGTTCCTAATGATATAGGGGTTTTATAAAGGAGTGGAGATTTGGGTTATGTTACTAGATGCAGGGTTCTTTTCTATAAGATAGGCTATTTCGAATATTCGATTAAATTCACGAATCTGTAAAGGGATGATAGAGGATTTGATGCTCTGGCGTGACCCTTGTTCGAAATGCTTGCACCTCTTTATTTCTGTATCGATGTACTCCTAAGCATATCGGGATAATTCTATAAACCTAGCCTCGTATTGGACCACAGTCACCTATTGTTGTCATAGGTTTAGGAAATCCACAATCATCTGATCCCTTGCGAACTATAAAAAAAATTATTGAATAAGATTTCTTCGAACTGCTCCCAGATCAATTCGTTCACTTTATGAGAACATAGAATAGACTGCCATTAGAAGTCTGCTTCCCATTCGAATAAATATGAGGCCAATCTTACCTTGAGTTTTGGGTTAATATTTACTTCGTTAAGCACTTTAAGTGTTTGATCGATCCATCTCTCAGCTTCGGCCACACCAGGCTTCTCGAAAAATGCTGGGGGTTTTGCCTCAGAAATTCATTAAGGGCACTCATCCTTCGAAGCTCTTATGGTACCTTGTTATTAACTAGTTGTGGGGGTGCTATGTTTTGTCGCCTCTAGGTTAATATAGTTAATTCTTATAAGAAACGTATAATCCCCTCAGTGGTGGTAGTTGGATTAGGTATCTATCGAATTGGTCGTTCCTCTTGGGTCCCATTGGTAGTTGCGCGATTGTTTAACCATCCTATATAACCAATATGTTGATCAATAAATTACACATAAAGATAAGTCAAACAAACTTGTCATATTATATTATATCACATTTCGTTAAAAATAGTATTATAAGCCAAACTCGCAAAAAAATAAGTACACGTAGGATTTTATTTTACAATAAAAAGAACGATTAGTCACTATAAAAGAACGATAAGCTTATCTACTGTCATCATTACGGAACATGGAGCTTCTTCTGCTTACACACATGCATTGGAGAATAGTTATTTCTCAATTTTATTTATCTATAGCCATACTCCACAAGAGGTCTTCAAGCTAACTAGGGAATAATGTAATCAAACCCGAATCGAGCTCAAAAGGATCGCAATCATCTAAGGAGGTACTAGCGGTTGAGTGAGTAAAATAAGTGGTGTTTGGGGATATAGGGCCATAATATATAGAAGAATATAGAGGAGTAATATTGGCTTCATTTGGTTGAATGATATCCCAAGCGAGATGAATAGTCTGCTATAGTGTATCGGAATCTTTGGAGAATCATTTTGCTTATCGATTAGCTTAAGCTTCTCCCATTAGACGTTCGATAAGCAATCTATGCTTAATTTCTAGGGTAGAAATGGCACAATCATGACCTATACTTCGTATATACTGAGATAGCTTCGCATAGCCTACGTCTTTGATAGCTTGTTCAAACCTTTCGTAGGTAGACCCGCATATATCAAGGTAGATATCGTCGCATATATTCATTACTACAAAATAATGAGTTATATAATGTAAAAAAGGCGATTTTTAGGATAACAATCTTATAAGTCATAGACAAAAGATTCTTGTGCTCGATCCCGCATATGCATAAAACCTAGCGATGCTCTAATACCATGATGTCGCATCCACGATTCTATGCTTTGATGGTAACCAAGGAGTAATAATATAAAATGAATAGTTGAAGGAAAACGAAAATTAAATGTTTTATCATAGGGGGATGCTCAGCATCTTATTACATCCATGAGTCTATATCAAACCAAAGTACATTTATTCCAATACGCCACTCATAACAGGAAATTGTAGAGAACATAAGGGAATCACAGGAGGTGATAAGTTGCAGTATAGATATTCCAGCGGGAACTACCATCCTTATCTACTACGGCCCACACGTAAGTTACTAAAGATAATTTCGAGGATGAAACTGAATAAAAGTCCATAGGTGCGGGTGGTATTTCCCTTTCTTCGAGCTCATCGTCCATCTGGAAGGAAAATAATTAAGCACACATGCCAAGTAGATGATTGTATTTCTATACAAGGGTGAGAAAATGTGATGTCAGAGTGTAATTGGGATTAATAATGCATATAACATGACTGGAAATGAAATGAAATATCATAAAACCAACAGGGGTATACAACATTTTTCTTATTTGTAAAAGAAAATTATGGTGGAGTGTAACTAGATATGTTGTGTATCGAGTTAGAAAGATAAGGGATCAGACTATAACAAGATAACCTATAAATTATCGGTTATAGGGGCTGAAACTGTGTAGTCATACCGTTACAATATCTTCCAAAACCTTTGGACTGGGAAATAATAAAATAGCTTGGCACACTTAGCTAGAGTGGCGCTCATACGTATGTAGCATATAAAAACTAGGCACTACCATCTATTTAGAACTGTCGTGGTATACCGGGATCTAATCCCTGAATCGTAAGGTATGCTACTGGGGTTTCACTAATAATGAGTATAAATTACAATGTGTAATTCAATTAAGTTTAGTAGGATGCACGGTTATACCACAATTAAGGGTTTAAGGGAATTCAGTCGCTCTTACTGAATCCATAAGTTTTAAGGGTTTATCGAGTTTCAGGAATAACTGGGATATCAATATTTACAATATTCATAGTAAATATGAACTACACATAAGAGTTTGTAATTGTAAACATGAGTTCAAAGTTATCATAGAGTGATACAATAATACAGTAATGTGTAAAGACATAAGCTCAGTTGTTAATATTGAAATCGAATTACCTACTTTATAAATACATGTTACGATTTTGTGCTTCTTACTCACGGTAGTTAACTGGATAGTCTGAAACCATGGATAATATAAGTATGTAGTATTGTTCTAGAACATAATTTATAGGATGCTAACAGGATGTAGTGGAGTGACAATTTAAATAAGTTTTTAGTGTAGATATACCAATAGGATGTAAATGTATAATTTCAAAAGTTTAAAGTGTAATATTTTTCCTAATTTCCATTTGAATTTGGGTTTAGTGAGAGACACAAAATAGCTATATTTGACCTAAGGAAGTTATGGAGAATGTTTAGGGTTGTTTTAAAATACTTCAAAAACTGGCCATGGGGTTATGTGTAAAGTAAAAGTTCAATTTCTAAACCTTAGATTTGTTCTCTCTAGATTATGATTTATAGGAATCCAAACGGAGTGATGTAATATACCATTTTATTCAGAATTTAAAAATATAAATTTTGGGGAGAAAAATCTCATTTTTTTAATTGGGGACGCGCTCTCACGCACTGGGTCAAACCTTTCACGAGCCTGGTTTGACTCCCACTCGCGCGCGTGTGATTCACGTCATTTTTAACCCTCGAATTGTTGACTTTAGGGTTTTAAAAATTTGACTCTATATTGGAAACATTTTAGAATACCCTTCAAATTAGTTCGTGAATGAAAGTTGTGTAATTTTTGAAGATGAATTTAACCATATAAGTTTCAAAACTTTTGGTGGGCTGGTTCGAGTTATTGCATTTTTGTAAAAAGAGGTAACATTTGACCTGAACATAAGTGACTGGAAGTTATGGTTTGGATTTCGGTATAGTAATGATTGTGTTCTATGTTGAAAAAGCAATCAAACGGGTTTGGTTTGAAGGATTTTAGTTAAGCATTGCCTCTGAATTCATTTTTTGAAAATCTGAGTCCCGTATTTTTCAAACTTCAATTTGGGCTATAAAAACTTAGTTTTGGTTCAATCAAACATTGCACCTAGGTTCCTTAGAACCAGAGCTTAAGTTTCCTCGCTTTGAAAATGATTCAATGTCAATGAGGCATAATTCACCATTGAAGCTCAAGCTTAAATCGATTTTCCTGCCTTTTAAGCTTGTTTAGTGCCATACACATTAAAACTTGTATGTAAGTACATATATTAACTTTAGGCAAGTGCAAAAATATAACTAAATGAAAGAAAATAACATTCATAGATAATATGATAAAGATGCATAAAAGCTTAAATTTTTACTTTGAAATTGCTCTGAGTTGTGTAAGTGTTTTACTGAGGTATGGGCTATTCATGAAAGAGGTCTGATTAGTGAAGAAATGGGTGTTTTTAACTTAGTTGGGCTTAGGTTTCAAGAAGGGTTCGTGTGGTAGACAACTAGTCCACATCATCAGGGTAGAAAGTAGAATTAAGTTTAGTTGGGTGGTTTTAGCTTATATACTTGGGCTTATAGTTTACTTTTCAAAACATTTTGGGGATTATGTGTAATTTCTTAAACTTAGGGGATTGGTTCGTGATATTCCTACAAAACATATGTTACTTGGTTAAACTTTGGATTTAAATTTGGATTAAATAGGCATGGTAAAGCATATATTATCATAATTCTTTATTTAGGGGTATTTTGAAAAATTATGAGGATTCCTTAGGAATTTTGGGGTTTTAAAGGGACTAATTTCCTATGTTCACGAGTTGCTACAGCTACTCGTGTAGCGAAGGGTCAAACTTTTAAGTCTTCATGCAAGGATGAGGTTCGGGAGCTATTGGCAGTATGGGTAACATTTTATACGATTGGTTCATATAGGGAATTCGGTTCTAAAGAAGGCTATAAGTGATTGATGATACGGACGTGAGGATAACAGCGTTGATTGAGGTAGATGGGAGTAGTTTTGCAGTGCGTCTAAGAGGTGACATAATGTACTAAGAAATGAGACGATAATACTGGTGGATGGGGACTAAATGGGATATAGTGGAGTTTGTGTTTAAGTGCACCACGTGCCAAATGGTGAAATCAAGCATCAGTGACTGTATGAAAGTGGGAAAGTATTTCGATGAATTTCATACTATTATCATCGATCAAAGGTCCTTTATCAGAGTACTTTCCACTCCCTTTGACAAGGCTTCATGAGCCTGTTGATGATTTCCGTCTATCACATTCGACATTAAAGTGTAGTACCCTAAATATTAAAGTGTAGTACCCTAAATATTAAAGTGTAGTACCCTAAATAGTTAGTAATTATATATATTGGGAAAATCAAATAATAATTGGATTAATTTAATGATTTAATTAATTGGACTGGATAAATAACATTATAAATAAATAATAACGTGACTATGTTAAAGCTTGTATTATTTATGTGTATTTCTTGTGTGTTGTTTATTATTATAAATAATAATAATAATAACATAATTAGTTAGGATAATAAGTGTTGTTTGGATTCATGTTGGGTTTTAAGGCTTATTTAATGGGCCAAATAAGGTAAAAACTATGGGAGAATGCACCCATGGATGGGGTAACCCATTGGGGTGAGTTTGAACACGTCAGAGTTAAGTTTGACAGTTCTTAGGCTCATTTAAGAATAGGGGTAAGTATAACTTCGAGATTAAGCATATAAAAGGAAAGATTAACCTAATTCTAATACCTCACTAAACTCTAAAAGCTAAACCTAAACCCTAAAGTAGCTACTTGAGATGGAAAGAGGAAAATTAAGAAGGAAGATAATAGAGGGGAAATTGGGAAAATATATAAGAATTTGGCTTATTGAGGACAATTAACACACAATTTCATCATCTTCTACACTCACATCAAAAGGAAACTTTTTAATAAAAAAACTAAGTCAATAACTATTGTCATTCTCTTCCCCTTTGAATCTCTTTTATAATGGTACAAGGTTTTTAGAAAAGATAAATAAACTTAATTAAATCAATTAAATTTGCAGAATTGAAATTGTATTATAAATCTTAAAACTAGGGAATTCAGACTAATTCATAATTACACTTGTAATTGAAAAATCTTGAATAATAAAATCCATCTTTGAATATGAACTAATCCTTATCTCACATTAAAATTTTGAAATTATACATAAAATAATTAAGATTACACATGTTCACATAACCTACTCTTCCAATTGAACTTGTTTTAGACTTAGGTAAATTTGGGTTTAATCATTCATATGACAAATGGAAAATACGTAGAATTGCATGTTAATTACAAAATTGGGAAGATTGATGATTGAAATTATAATTGAAAAATCTTGAATAACAACATCCATCTTTGAATATGAACTAATCCTTATTTCACATTGAAATTCTGAAATTATATATGAAATAATTGGGGTTTCACATGTTCCGGTAACATACTCTTCCGATTGAACTTATTTTAGACTTAGGCTAATTTGGGTTTAACCAATCATATGCTATATGAAAAATGGGTAGAATTGCATGTTAATTATGAAATTTGGGAGAGAATCGTGTTTTAATAATGTTATATATAACAATTACCTATTAAAATTATGTATTTGAAGTTATCAAATCAAGTTAAAACATTATAAGTTCATATGTTGTGTTCTTCATTTTCTCCGTGTTCTTGTGTTTTATCTAATTGGTATTTTTATGTAATTGTTAATTACATATTTTAGGCTCTTCAATGGGAATTTGTTATGTAGTTGTTAATTGAGATAGTTTAAAGTCCCCAAACATTTACTAAAATTTATGGAACAAATTCAATTGGAATTGATTGGAAATGGGTTGAAAATTAGGATAAAACTCGTAACATTTTTAATAGAATTTGGGCAGGTCTATAGACCTGGATTTAGTCAATTCTAGCTTGGATCGAGCCGACCTAGTGATTTTTCCTAGGATGGTTTGATCTTAGTTTAGTCCGGGTTGGTTAGGGGTTGATTCGATAAGGTTCTTGAATGTTGTTAAAATAAATTTTAATCATAAACAAATAATTTTAGAGACTTGAAATGTTTGGGAAGGTAATAAATTGAAATATTGCTTAGCTAATTATTGTGAATATATCAATGTAGTGCAAAATAAGTAAAATGAGTTAATGTGAATTAACGTAAGATAAAGTAATCAAACTAGAGATTGGAACTTGAATAACAATACTTTATAAGTAGAGAGACTTATAATTATGTTGAGAATATTTTAAAAATTTATATATTATAATATAGTGATGTGCATGAACTATATTATGTATATTATGTGTTGTTCGTGTGGTAACTCTATATTTTGTATTAAGGCGAGTTTGCAGTACACTACGCTGATGGACGCTCTACGTGTGGGTGTTGAGGCATGATCTCATTGTATGCATGTTGAGTATGCTCTACACGATATACGGAGGCAAGTGAGCCATGAGTGAGTCCATGTACATTGTACTTGAGTAGTGAGTGAGCCAGGTATTGAACAAGTAAAGTGTATGCCGTGATTACATACATTGTACTTGAGTCGTAAGTGTGGCCAGGTATAATATTCATACGACACTGGGACCTTAAATTGTTATGTGGGCTATTAGTGATGCCTTATCTGTTGAGATGTGATATATATTTAACATATTATAAATAGGTAAGACTTTAATAAGACACGTAAACATGAAAATAAATTCATAATTATATATAATTGCAAAGTCGATAATGACAATATAACTATACTTGGGTTGGAAGAAATCACCTAATTAAGATAAGATATAATGACACTATTTTATTATTGGGATCTTATAAGAAATTTCTTGTTAGAGTTTGACTCTATTTTCATTGAATATTCTCATGTCCAACACAATAACATTTCAGATGTTGATCACATATTCAATGTTAATCCTATCAGACACACACCCCGTTGATTTAGTGTTGAGGGTTGTATCCATCCATAGTTATCTACTTTTTTGCCATTTGCTTTATGCAAAGACTACGTATGGGTATAGTGTGGCATTCGATTGTCATTTACATTTAGTATTTACTCGTGCGTTGAGTTTAAGTTACTATTGAGAATATATTTTTGGTTGATACTCTTAGTTAGTGGTTTTATTTTAGTGGATGGATGTACCTTAACTTAGTTATATATTTCTCTCATTAATTTATATTTTTCATTACCTTAATCTTGCATGTTTGGAATGATACCGTATTGTTTAATAGCCTTTATTAACTACGTATGAGTTAGCGACTTTATGTATAATAAATACAGGGTGTTACATAAATTGATTTGAAAACAATACGTGACTCGAAAATGTCAACATACAACTTATTGCTTGGTATACATCTAAAGTCTCCCATTTTTTTGTTCAAATGAATAAACAAAAACATATACATTATAATACCACCCAAACTTCTCTTTGTACGATGAACTCGGTTTAAGATAATTATATTCATTTAAAATGGAAAAATCCACAGATTTGATGTAGGTATACAACTTAACGCTTTATTATCTAAATGTAATGTAAGATGAATGCTATTGTAAAAAAAGATGGTGGTAAATATTTCGAAACAAATATAGTGCTTATGCAACCATGTACTTGGATATTTGAATATTCGAATTAAAACATTTGAGAACAATATGGGAAAAACTCAATTGCAGAATATATCTCACCAAATCTCGGTGTTTAGGAAGGATTTGTTGAAGCAATACAAATAACAAATATTACACAATTATGTGATAGTTACGTGACTTCATTGAATACAAAGTGGGTGAGTTAAGATTGACAATGTTGCTTAAGTTGGATAGAAAACTCAAAGAGAGATTAAAGTTTTTCAAAATTTGATAAATTTCCCTCTTAGTTTATTTATTTAAAATAATTGGTGCTTTCGATTTTTTCTTATTTGTTCATTTTAATTGCATCCACTGATTACTTTAAATGCCTAACTCTTTCACATCCAACCTCACACTCACAATATCCTTTGTTTTAGCTTTATAATATATGATCGTGTCTATTGAATGTTTCATGATATGCTTCTTAATGTGAATCATGTCGAGAACATGTCAAACTTAATGAAATGTTCAGTGCTCTAAGTTAAACAAAACAAATCTTTTATACCATACCTCATTAGCTTAAATTTTATAAATATCTTTCACACCACCCCTTGAATTAAGGAACTTATTGTGCAAGAATTTTGGTGAAGAAGAGTTTTTGAGAAATAAACCACTGAACAAATGTGCTAAAAAAATCCCCTTATTGCATGCCGCCCTCCACCACTATATCGACGAGGTTTGGTCAATATAGTGATCATAACCCCGCTATAGCGGGCCAAGACAACCATTATAGTGGCCGGTGTTCTTAATAGTGCCACCGTTCTTTTCATTCTCTTCTTTTTCTTCTTTCTTTCTTTTGTTTTCTTTTTACAACTTATTCAAAACTCCATTAAAGGCCTTTAAATTTTACTAAAACCACGTGTAAGTCCTCCATAACCAAACCTAATATAGAGTAGGAAAAATAAAAATAAAATCCCTTTACAAACTCCTCCAATACAACGATTAAATGGAATAATTATGAAACCCTGATTATTATAACCAAGTTGAATCTAGTAGAAAAAAATAAGTAGGGATAAACCAGTATAAGTTCCATTCACACACAACACATTCATGTGACCATGATAGAAGGGATGTAATCATTCACATCCTCAAAGTCATGTTAGTACACAAATATACACATCCATGCACATATTTTCTAACATGCACCATAGGGTTTAATGGTGGATAACATGGGTTGTAAGGAAAAAATGCTAATCGAGTCAATCTATATATAATTGGCTTAATTCCGGACAAAACTGTTTGAGTTATAGGACAGTTTTGAGTTGTGATCCCATAAAGCCTATGCCATTTAGTGTTGAAGAATTTGCGGCAAAGCTTTGAAGATGATATCCATGCCATGTTTCGTGCCTTCATATTTCTTCACACTTGGTATATCCTAAATCATATAGATATAAATGCTTAATGGATTACGAGATTTAGGATCTCGATTAAGGATGAGTTTTAAAATTAAATTATGTTGGGAATTTGATTTTTTTTTAAATGTACTTTTAAAATATTTCCTAAGTTAATAATGTTTTAGAAAATTCGAAGATGTTTTTAAAATAAAAATATTTTTCCCCGTTGTTTAAATTAATTTATAATTCATTCAAATGATATATGTTTCTCGTTCGAACGAGAGTTGTTTATCGTTCGAACGACGTGCTGCCTCGAAAATTGTGTTTCCATATTTAAGGACTTGTTTCACTCAGAAAAACATAAGAACTTTTGTGAAAAATGTTTATGCATCTGGTTTATAAAAGTTCCAAAATGTTTCTCATCATCCTTAGTTTTCAAGATCAAATATTATATTTCCAAAGTTCTGTGATCTCGAGTTTGGCACCAGAAATTGTTCTATCACTTTGAACAATCACTTTCGTGCGGTGGACTCCGTGCGTGCTGATTATGAAGAAGAAGCGGTGGATTCCGTATTCAGATTCGTAAACATTGCTGAGTCTACATCGGTGGATACCGAGGTGCACATGGACCCGTGTACCGTGGACACTTGCGTGGGTGGACTCCTGCATGACACTGTGGAGGATTAGTATAAGAGAATAAGAGGCGTCAAGGCTTGTGGGTAATCGAGTCGTTGAGTAAGACTAAATTTTCTCTTTATAATTTTTCGTATCATAGTGATTGTCTGGCTTGGCCGTTCGAGTTTTTTCCCTTGGTGGTTTCCTCGTACATCGGCGTGTCTTGTGTTTGATTATTTAATTTATCCGTTTAATCACGTAGATGCATGCTATAGGGTTAACAAGATAAAATTGGTAAATCAAATAGGTTGTCACAAGATAACTTTGGGTTTGCTAAAGATAAAATTTGGAAAATTTAAAAATATTGCTTTGCCTAGAGATAACTGCTTAGCGACATTCTTATGGGTCTTTATGAAACATGGTCATTGTATAACTCGGGCTTTGATACTAATTGTTTGGGATCAATATGCGTGAAACTTATTTTCCCCGAAAACTTCAACTGATTATGCAATAGAAAATACATGATAAAAACCAGGTTTAAAGCTTAAATTAGGGTTTTGAATACAATACCTTGCGAAACTTGTTGGTAATCCGAATGAGGAGAAAATGTATTAAGAGAAGATGAAAGGGTTTCCTTCCTTTGGTCTTCCAAAAACATTCTTATGTCCACCGAAAGTCTTTGATCTTCGAGTATGTGATCCTCCCAACTGAGGGTCTATGTGTGGGCACCTTTTGAGATGAAAACTTTTGCTTTTGAGTGAGATATGGACCTCTCTATCTAAGCATTTAAAAAAATGTGAATATTATTTTCTCCTCCTATAACCCTCCATAATGAATATATGACTTAAAACCATAACTTATACCAATATAAATAGGTACAAGCCACGTGCTTGGGCTAAACTGGGTTTTTAGAGAGTGAGGGCCTTCTACTTGAGCATGTGGACTATATTAGGGACCCAATACCAAATAATTAAATTGTCTTCCAAAAATACTTGATAATCCCAAATTACAATCTCGTAATTTATTTTCTTTATTCATTTAATGATAATTAATTTCACTAAATAATTATGATTGCGCTTTAATTTAATTATTTCAAAATCACACAGAGTAATGAGGTATAGTTTACAAAGTTTATATGGTAGATAATGTGAATTTACGCGTTAAGTTTTCAATACCCGCTTAGTTAATTCATTTTGTTGCTAATTGATTTTAATGTAAAATACAATTAATATAATATACAATTATTGACACATACATGAATGAAATCAACCTTTATTCTTAATTATTTCATCATAATCTTCATGCGTGGATGCTTTTCTAGCAACGTGTTCTCTTTTGGGAACCACATTTTCAAGACGAATAGAATATCCACCTTTAAGACCCTCACATAAAAGGGTATAGTTTCTCAGTCGCAACCTCTTATATCCATCGTACTTCTCATTTTTGACATATGGTTCATCATAACCCTTATTTGATCTCATTTACCGTCCACATAAGTTCTTTTATGAACTTCACAAAATATATCGACAAGGTTCTCCATTCTAATGCATATATCCTCAATGTTCTCTTTTTAGGTGCCTTCTTCTTAAATGTTTCTTTCTGATGGAGGTTTATAAAAACCAAGGATGATTTTAACAATGTAAAACCCAAGTAGTATATAATTGATATATATCATATATGATAAAATATTTTTTGAATTTTTATCGGCATAAATCGTAATTATTTTGACAATTACCATACAGGCAATGAAATGTTGGCCCATAGCAACAGCAATCCAGAAGGGTATGAACCGTGCATGTTTCCATCATGTTAAAGAATTTTGTGATGATGCACACCGCAATAATCTATTTCAAACTCATATCACGTGATAAATAGTACTAATCTTTTGCGTTATCATCGCTTACTCCCAACCATATAACCAATAACTTCTTATCCTTCTCGGTCGAAAATTCCATTCCTCCATTATCTCCACAGATTGGTTTCCCAACAATAAGAAGTTCCTAAATTTGGGTAACGTCATCGAGTATGATCACCTTTTTTCATAATAACGTATGGAAGGTGTTCATCTCGAGCTGCTAACGCTAAAAGAATATTAAAATCAAATTGTAATCGATATCCCGATGGTTGTATGGCATCAACCCTTAGTTTTCAACTTGTACACACACGCCTTTGTAAAGATCCTTTAATAGTCATTCATTGATTTTAGTCCAGTGGTTAATGCACAATAAGTCCCGTGTTTGGGTCATTATTAAAACAAAGCGTTAGTTATTTATATATAGTGGAAATTATAATATACGAATACGGGAAAGAGTTTTACAAGTGAATCAATCAACATCACATGTGCAATATGGTGTGTGAACTGTTTAGTAACCCCTGGTCCTTAGAGTCGCCATAATTTCTAATTATTACCCCTTTTGACTTGGCTTGTGTGGATGGTCCTACTTGATTAACATCAACATGCTCACCGTCTTCCCCTTATTAGACTTTGCATTATTTACTAGCCTCGAGTACGTTAGTAGGCTTAGGCTCTTGGACATTGCTTGCCTGACGACATCATAAACCTTGGGGCCATTGCTAACCTCATGAACATTACCTTGTAGTAAAGCATGAAGATCTTCCAAATATTCCCTCTCAAGAGCAGTGGGTGGATTCCTCGTTGACCTTGAGTATGTTTTTGAGTATTCCATTCTTTAAACTAAATGACTAGACAAACAAACCATTGAATAAGTTAAGATATAATAGGGGCATTAACACCGTGAATGTATGACAACAATCGGGCTCCTTACAATGGGATTAAAAAAGAAAGGTTCAGTGGTATTCTAAAAGAAAAACGTCAAATATTGTAAGCATGGACTGGGATAAATATGCCCAAATAGTCAAAATTGAGCCTCTGACCTTAAGTATATTAAACAAAAAAATTAAACAATCCTCAATTCTATTGGGATCCAAGAAAGGATAAACTTTGCAAGATTCGAGTTACAAATAACAAATGAATGGTTTATGATTATTCTTCAGATTCCGTATGAGGTATATGTATTTTTACAATACATTTGACTCGGGATGAACACCTCGAGTATGACCCGTCTTCCTTTGGATAGGGAGCCCAAAGTTATAGAAAATTTTTGCACATTCGAATTTTTTGCATGACAATCCACTTTGGTTGAATGCCAAATTGTTATTTTTTTTTCAAAGTTTTAATACTTTACACCACTTTTTTTTCGAAAAACATAAAACCTTTCTCCACAATTAAAATGTTTAGTTGTCTTTTATTGTTTAACAGTGTTTTAAAACCTAACACAACCTAATATGTAAAGATGAAACATGTGTACCTTAACAATTTGGTAGATGAAATTGGTTTTGATCAACACACGTTTAGGTGGATGGAATAGCCAAAAGTAGAACATAAGATTTTGGAAGTTTTAGGAGAAATATACGAAGAGAGTAAATATATAGAGAATCGTGCAAACAATTGTTGAGTTCTATCTATACGAACACTTTTCATAGAAGAATTGCATTATCTTATTCTTCGAACACCTCTTGCGATAAATGAAATGACTCGCAAATGATCCCTTTCGTCACACCGATTACGACAAATTTGCCAAAATTTTCTCGAAAGAACATCATTATTATTATTATTATTATTATTATTATTATTATTATTATTATTATTATTATTTTTTTTTTTTTTAATCAAACAATTATAATAAATGGCATTTTTGTAAAAATTGGAATGGGTACACTTTTGTAACATCCGATAAGAATTGGACAAACGTGGAATGTATATTTTAGCATCCAATAAGCACCACCATTGCACGCTCTCCCATTTGTCCATTTTTTTATGTGATATTCTCTGCTTTCCTTCTACTTTAAATTATAAATCAATCCCATACTAGTGCTTTCATTTCGCCACCAATTCTTTTTCAGTTATTGCGATTTCAAGGTCATATTAATTTAGCCTTTTCATTAGCCTTTTCCCCAGCAAATTCTAGGGTTTCTTTAGCCTTTTCATTTTTGTTTAGGGTTTGTTTAACTGATCTCATGTAAATTTTGCAAGTTTTTTCTCTTTTCTTTATGCTTGATATGTTTTGTGATTGAAATCTGTCCTCACAATGCTGGTGAGACCCATTGTGTCTTTTTATCAACAACCCATTTTGCATTGAAGTGGGGTTTGGTGAATTTTTGATTGGTATGGTGTCGTGATAAATGGGTTGGTGCCAAAATAGGAGTTGTGTTTGTTTATTGGGTTTTTGAGGATGAAGAAGTTGAGAACTGAACTCTTCAGTGTTAGGAGGTTCAAATTGTCACATCTTTTGTTGGGCATTGCTGCATTATACTTGATTTTTATTTGTTTCAAGTTTCTTGAGTTTTTCGAGATTGCGAATGGGGATAATAGTTATATTGGTCTGGATGGGTTGTTGGTTGGGGACCCGGATGATGGAGAATCTAGCAAGCAATTGTTGAGTTCTGTTTATATGGACACTTTTCATAGGAAATTAGAGGATAATGAAAAGCAAAATGTTCCGTTGATGACGCGTGAGGAAGCGTTGGAGGAGAGAAATGACAAATCGCCGCCTACAAAGCCTGTTCGGGATAGTTATGGTCGAATAACGGGTGAGATTTTGAGGAGAATGAATAGAACTAGTGATTTTTCGGTATTGGAGAGAATGGCTGACGAGGCTTGGACGTTAGGATTGAAGGCGTGGGAAGAAGTAGGTAAATACGATGGGAAGGATACGAGGCAGAGTTCAATACTTGAGGGGAAACCCGAGTCCTGCCCCTCGTGGGTATCGATAACCGGTGAAGAATTTAGCAAGAGAGATGGTGTAATGTTCCTTCCGTGTGGTCTTGCTGCAGGTTCGTCTATTACGGTGGTGGGGACACCTCATCATGCCCATCATGAGTATGTGCCACAGCTTGCGAGGTTGAATGTCCGTGATGCCTTGGTTATGGTTTCGCAATTTATGGTTGAATTGCAAGGATTGAAGTCTGCGGTTGGGGAGGATCCACCGAAGATCCTGCACCTGAATCCTCGATTGAGAGGGGATTGGAGCCATCGGCCAGTAATGGAGCACAATACCTGCTATAGGATGCAATGGGGGACAGCTCAAAGGTGTGATGGTTTACCATCCAAAAACGAGGATGACGTGCTTGGTAATAATTCTAATTTGATATTGTTTTCTTCATTGCCTGTACTAATTACACAACGCCTAGCGTTAACAACCTTTGATAACTTCTACCTTTGGCATTGAGAATTTGGATATGGCGATATACATATTTAGAAGTTGAATACATTCGTTTGACTACTCTGTTTCCCCTATGCAATGGAAACAACAATAATGGGTGATACAATATACTGCCTTCTGCCGTTGTCCTATCACAATAGAAAGTATTGGAAGTATGAAGAAAATCACACAGAGATACTATTATCAAGATTTTAAAGATATAAATGCTTTAGAGATGGCTGTCAAGGCATTATACCAGAAAATGTGTTTTTATTTTGAGGGCATAACTTTTATACCTTGTCTTGCTTCAAGAACTAGCGGTGAAGATATGCTGCGGGGTACCAATTAAGGCATGGCTAGTAGCTCAAGGCTTCTTAAGGCATACTTGATGGCCTTCAGCTCACTATGATTTCTTTATATATTTTTTGATCAGACACAAAGTTGTATTTCATTTTTCTATGAAATTTATTAATCAGACACTAAGTTTAATCTCACATATGACCGAAATAGATTTATTTGTATTCGTAAGATGTGTAAGATTGTTGGATGTGGGGTATCGAAAGTTTGTTTCAAACTGGTGCGATCTTGTATTATAGCTATTCTTAAGTAGGAAATATGCAGAAGGGCAACAAAAGTATGACAATGTTAAGTTACTATTAGCTATAGCGATGGCACTTGGGCATTATTATTTATAGTCCAGACTTACGTGGGGTATGCGGAATCAAACTTTTGAAGTGGGTAGTGTTTTTGTTGAACTTAGATCAGAGCATGCTCATCAAGTTAACTTCAATACAAAATTATCTTTGATGTCCGGCTTAAATTTTACAAATACACTCTGGATAATATAAAATATGATACCCAAAACATAAAAATTTAAAAATAGAATCATAAAATAACTTTCTAAAATTAGATGATATTTAAAGAGTTCTATCCCGCTCTATGCCCCTACATGTAAAAAAATATGTGAAGATTAGTTCACTGGTGATGTTTGCTAGAAACTTTTTGTATTCTTTATGTTGCAATTGGAGTAAAATTATACCTTATTTTTCTAACTATACGCGTTTGCCTTCCCCCAATGAGTTTTATCAAGTATTTAATACATTTTATTTGGCAGTCGATGGATTTCCAAGATGTGAAAAATGGATGCGGAATGATATTATAGATTCAAAAGGTTCGAGGACAACCTCATGGTTCAAGCGATTCATAGGGCGGGCCCAAAAACCGGAAGTGACCTGGCCATTTCCTTTTGTGGAGGGTAAACTGTTTGTTTTAACTGTACGTGCTGGTGTTGATGGATACCATATCATTGTTGGGGGTCGGCATGTTACTTCATTCCCATATCGAACGGTATGTTACATGCTACTCAAGAAATGGTTTTGTGAGTGTACCTGTCATGACTGCTTAATTTACTCTGTTAAATTTGTGTCTATGCAATGACCTTAATTTTGGGATTCAGTATCACATGACCCATAAGATCTGATCTATCCATTTCTATAGAATGTTTGAGTTGAGATATGGCATCAACTTGAAGAGTTGAACAATTGGAAGATCACATTGCAATATTTTATTTATTGATTTATTTGTGCATTTTAAGTTATAATTAATATTTCTCCTGTGGTTTCAGAGTTATTTTATATTCGTTTCCATTTCTACTGGTAATAGTTGTTGTTTGACCTATACATTTCAATACATGCTATTATAGCCGTTGTTTTCATATAATATATTATTCGATTGCTGTAACGAGCCTGAAATTTCCTTTCTGACCATTTTTTTACCGTTCTTTTAGGGTTTTACACTTGAAGATGCCACAGGATTGGCAATAAAAGGTGATGTGGATGTTCATTCAGTTTTTGCTACCGCCCTCCCGACCTCTCATCCAAGTTTTTCACCCCAAAGAGTGTTAGAAATGTCTTCAAAATGGAAATCCCACCCGTTGCCCAAGCGGCAAATTCGACTTTTTATTGGGGTTCTCTCTGCTACCAATCACTTTGCGGAACGCATGGCAGTTAGAAAAACGTGGATGCAGTCTTCGGCAATCAGGTCCTCAGATGTAGTAGTTCGGTTCTTTGTTGCATTGGTAAGGTTTCCCCCATTAGGCATGCGTTAAAATATGTTTAGAAATATTTATATACTCTATGTTTAGAAATATTTATATACTCTTTTAAGTGTGAGAGAAGACAAAAAGATTATTGTAGTAGATGTCAGGAATGATATCTGTGATGTTCTCCTTCCTGACATAGATATTTTTGTAAATTCGACTTCTTATCAAGGGTTTCTGAAGTTTGATAAAGGTTTGAGCACATTGTGAGGGTCGAGAATTGAAAGCAAGATGGAAGGAACATTTTGAAAAAAAGGGTTTAAAAAGATTGAATATTAAGTTGTTAAAAAGAGAATTTCTTTTTGTCTTCTTTTCTTCCGTTTTCTTTTAAGATAACATGCATGCATGAAACTTAATGGATAAAAAGCTAAGCAAGCGAACATGCAGGGTTTAAATTATACAATACCGGTAAAGATAAACATTGAAATGAATTGGAATAATAGCAGATAAAAACATTATGATGTAATCACAACGGAAATCAACACCACAACAACATTAGGCAATAAAGTCTTCCGTCTCTCATTAATTCATTCTCTCAAAAGTAAAAGGTGATTACGATGGTTGACTAAATACCTTATTTATATGCTAAGTTGTCTTGCTATCAAAGGTAACTCTAAAAATGTAAAAAGACCAAAAACGTCAAATAAGAATATTTCGAAGGAATATTACCCTCTAACTTAACGTACCATCTAATTCTTTTAAATTAAATTAAAAATTAAAATTAAACTCTTGATTTAAAGATTCGGTTCAATTGAATCCAAATATGAAGTAACTAATTTTAGATTTACGCAATATTATAAAGGTCGTACCTAGTGCACAAGGCTCCCGCTTAACTGCAGGTCTGGGAGAGGCAGATGTCGGTTGACCACATATATGGAGAGGTTTCTCCCATGTCTCGAACTCGAGACCAACCGTAGCTTGGGTGAGGGCACTTGCCATAACACCAATTATACATTTTGTGATTGCAATTAAAATTATGGCGGAAAAATTAAAAGCAACACACACAACAATGGTATTTAACTTGGAAATCCTTGTGGGAAAAACCATGGCGCCCCACCCCAAATCTCAAGTCCATTAATTCAAAATGTTAAGGGCCCGTTTGGTTCTCTATTCAGAAAACTCAATTTAAACGCTGTTTTTAAATACAGTTTTAAAATCTAGTTTTTTGTGTTTATAATTATTGGTGTGCGTTTGGTAAACTTGTTTTTAAATACAGTTTTTTGAAAATTTGACAAAATTGGCAAACATGTATATTTATATCATACATGTGTGTGTGTGTGTGTGTGTATATATATATAAACATACATAAAACTTTCGTACATACATGATACATACATACATACATACATACATACATACATACATACATACGCCATAAATTATATACATGTACATTTATATCATGTATTTTTTGGTATATTTAATGAGGTATGTTGGGGAGTTTAACTATATATATATATATACATACATATATATATATATACATACATATATATATATATATATAAACATACATAAAACTTTTATACATACATGATACATGAATGTATAAACACATACATACATACATACATACATACATACATACATACATCATAAAAACTTTTATACATACATGATACATGAATGTATAAACACATACATACGTACATACATCATAAAGTATATACACATACATTTAATATCATATATTTTTAGGTATACACACACTCACACACACATACACACACACACACACATATATATATATATATATATATATATATATATATACATAAAACTTTTATACATACATGAATGTATACATACATACATACATACATACATCATAAAGTATATACACGTACATTTAATATCCTATATTTTTAGGTATACACACACACTCACACACACACACACACACACACATATATATATATATATATATATATATATATATATATATATATATATAAACATACATAAAACTTTTATACATACATGATACATGAATGCATACATACATACATACATACATACATAAAGTATATACACGTACATTTAATATCATATATTTTTAGGTATACACACACACTCACACACACACACACACACACACACACACACATATATATATATATATATATATATATATATATATATATATATATATATATATAATGATATTGCATGTATAATTCACTATAAAATTATATATATACATAAATTGATAATATTTTTTAATACATATGTACTATATGTATGCTTTATATTATTCCATACATTAATAATACATGTATAAAGCTATACATAAGTATCATGTATCCATTGATAGTATTATTTAACTTTATATTATTCCATACGTAATTTTGTGTACATGTACATATATATTTTTTATTTATAAGAATTACACACATATTAATGTATTATGTATGTATATTATATATTAAGGTATAACTGCTTTAAAATATTAAGAATGAATAATTCTGAGTAGAAAAATAAAAAACAGAAGTTATAAAACACCCAAAACCTGTTTTCTAAAAACTTGATTATAACACAAAAATATTATAATTATGTGTTTAAAAACAGGTTGCCAAACGAAGATTTTTATCAGAATTGTATTTAAACACAGAAAACAGAATTATAGTTGCAAACCAAACAGCCCCTAAGTATAAAAGTTGAGGCCCGAATTACGATACAATTCGATATCACCTACGGATCTCCCTTAGTGTTCTAACTTGAATCCTTTGCACCACTAGCCTCGATTGCTTTTGAGCATATTTTTAGGGGTTATTTTGTCATTTAGTTATTTTTTCGCCTTTTTAGTCTTTTCTCCATTTACGGTTAGCTTGACTAGAAGCTAACCTTTTCCCTTTAAAAAGGGCCGTAGGTCCCTCATTTGTACTCACTACGATATTTTGAGAAGATGTTTCAGAGATATTTCTTAGGCCTGTGGCCTCTAAAAATTATGTTGTTGCGTAGTTATTAATTAATCGCTTCCGCTCCCACTACACATTAAATTGGTATCAGAGCATCGTTTGTCCTCAAGTTCCAAGTATAGATGTAAATGATTGGGATTTGGGTTGGAGTCACTCGAACGAGGCACAAAAGATCGTTACTAGCAAACTTTCGACGGGAGAAGTGTCCGGTGGTACTCCTGACATGCCGCCAAGATCACCCCGAAGGGATCTCCGGCCAGATCGACCAAGTTTCTGACCACCGAGTACAGATCTAGCGTGAACCAAGCCTCCCACTGAACCCTTCCGACGCAGAACCGTACCTGATCCACCATCGCGACACCTCTAATGGGCCTTTCGGCAACCTCCCTACGTCCAACGACCATTTCCGACACTGGGTACCCTACAAACCTGCTGCTACAGGCCTGCGAAAGGACCCGTATAGACAACCACCCATGCTCATCCCCATGTAAGGCCCAAGCAAAGCCGAATAACACTGAATCTCTAGTCGTCGGCCCTTCTCCACTCCTTCCGGTCATCTCCGACCATTCGACGACATCACTTCAGGCCAGGAGCCCCGAGCTGAGTCCAACCCAGGTAGATCTGAAAGTTACTCCTCTTATTCACCCACACAACGAACCCTACCTAGAGTTTTTCCACAAATTGAGGTTCCCCTAACTTTTAAAACTCTCCCCGCTATTAAAATCTCTTCTTCACTCAAAGAGGAAACCTATAAGCCCACTTTGAGTCAACTCATAAGCCCCCCAAAGAGGAAAGCCTAGCCTCTTTCTCACCCAATTCTACCTCACCTAACCCCATATATGTCGGGTCTCTTTGGGCATTTTATCAATTCCCCCACCGTCCCGTTCCCGGATGCCTGTTCTATTTGTCGCCGTTGGGATACATTTTTCCACCTCCAGGCGAAGCGTGCCGCCATTACTCCCACGGTTGCCTCTACTCATTTAATTCACACATTTGTGGTTGCCCCCACCCTCAGCCCACAGTCAGTTCTTCCGGAGGATACTCGTCAAGCTCCACACGAGCTTGTTTTTTACACATACGACCAATGGCCGTGGGGGAGCCAACGACAATCTGGTCGCGCAGGAGATAATTGATAAGTTGGCTCTCCCCACGGAGCCCATTTCGGGGCCATGCCACATGGGGTGGCTAGGTAGCAGCGGGTTTATTACTCCAATTAAATGTCGTGTTTTTTTTTCCATTGGTGCTTACGTCGATGAGTTTACATGCACAGTTGTTGAGATGAGGGCGTGTCATTTGTTCCTCGGTCGTCCCTGGCAGAATGATCACTTGAGTATGCACGACGGTCGTGCCACCACTTATACATTTCAGCACCTTGGCTAGCAGTTCCAACTACGATTGATGCGTGAACTCCGACCAGCCCGCCCCTCAGTGCTCTTCACCTCCCATGATGATTTGACCTCAGAGGTTGCCGACATCGGTCTTTGCTATGCCCTTATTAGCCCCATTGATACGCCAGAGTCCAACAGTCCCCTAGAGGTTCTGGACCTTCTGGACACTTACGTCGATGCTTGCACACCCCCAGACGAGCTTCCACTCCTCAGAGACATTTAACACGCGCTTAATTTCGTACAAGGAGCCTATGTTCCCCACCTTCCTCACTATCGTATGTCTCCACCGAGCATGAGGAGTTACAGTGACGTGTTTGAATTGTATGATCGAGGCCTTATTAGAGAGAGCATGTCACCGTGTGCAGTTCTTGCCCTCTTGGCCTCCAAGAAAGATGAAAATTGGCGGATGTGTGTAGATAGCCGCACCTTCAACAAGATCACGGTCAAGTATCGGTTTCCAACTCCCCGCCTGGAGGATATGTTAGATCAGTTGCACGACTCCCGAGTCTTCTCCAAGTTAGATCTGAAGAGTGGCCACCAGATTTGTATGCGTCCTGGGGATGAATGGAAGACCGCCTTAAAGACGAATGATGGCCTATAAGAGTGGATAATTATGCCGTTTGGTTAGTCCAACGCCCCTTCCATTTTTATGCGCGTTATGACCCATATCCTTGTGCCTTTCATGGGCAAGTTTATAGTGGTGCATTTTGATGATATCCTCATCTACAGCCGATCTGAGGGAGAGCACACGACCCAAATATTGGCCGTCCTTCGCACATAGCGTTTTTACCTCAATTGGAAGAAATGTTCCTTTATGGTTCCTTTTAGTTACGTGTTGATGAGGCTAAGATTCAGGCTATTGTGGATTGGCCCACCCCCACGTTTGTCTCTTAGGCCCGTAGTTTTCATGGCTTGCCAAGATTTACAAGTGATTCATCGCGAGTTTTAACACCTTCATGGCTCTCATCACTGACCGGCGATGGATGGATGAGGCAGACAATGCCTTCCGTCGCATCAAAGAGTTGATGACCACCGCACTCCCAGATTTTACCCAACTGTGCGAGCTATCTTGTGATACTTGGAAGACCAGTATATGTGCAGTTCTCAGTCAGAATGGGAAGCCGTTCGCCTTTTTCAGCAAGAAGTTGACTGAGACAACCTTGAATTATTCCGCCAATGATCTCAAGTTTTATGCTGTCATTAAGTTTTGGCAGGCTTACCTCCTTCACAAGGAGTTTGTTATTAAATTAGATCACGAGGCTCTCCATTATCTCCACAGTCAACGCCGAGTCAGCGATTGCAATGTTAAATGGACGACCTATCTACATCAGTACACCTTCCATCTTCATTATAAACATGGGAAGGAAAACTAGGTTACTGATGCCCTCAGTTGTCGGACACATGCCTTGATCACTATCCGTAGTCAGGTGTTTGGTTTTGTTGAGGTCCGCAACCACTACCCGACGAATATCCAGTTTCGACCCACTTACGCCGCTTGTTAGCAAAACAACGGTGCTTCAGGACGTATTTTTATTTAGAGGCATCGCCTTATGCATTCCAGCTTCCTTCTTTCGGGAGAAGATTATTGCGGAGATCCATTCCCGGTGGTGGTGGTTATCTGGTCATATGGGGCAGGCCCTTACTCACTCCACCCTGCTTGATCGATCTTACTGGCCTATTATGAGGCGTGACCTATGAAGCACGGACTCGACACGCAATACGTGTTTCGACACGCGACACGCGACACGCGATACGTGATTTTTCTAAAAACTAGGATACGACACGCTAGGATACGTATAATATATAATATATATTTAAATATATATAAAAGAAATAAAACAAATTTTTTTCCACAAAATACATTATTAGAGCATTCTTAACATAAAATTAAGAAAATTGATCATACAAAATAATATTCAAATACACTTTACATTAAAATCATAAATAAAACACATTCATCTAAAAATAAAAACCAACCAACGTGTAAAAAACAGGGCAAGATTAGAAGGGAACACAAGACTGACATTTTTTATGTTTCTTTACTTTTTTTTTGTTGTTGCTTATATTATTTTTTTGCTGTTGTATAACATAAAGAGGGAGAACTATTTTTTTGCTGTTGTATAACATAAAGAGGGAGAAACAATGGCATAACATACCATTGTGTGGGAAGAGGAAACAACAAAGAAAAAAGCAAAGAAAAACAAAGAAAAACAAAGAAACAGGAGGGAGAGAAAGGACACAACGTGTCCTCAGCGTGTTGGGAGCGTGTCCAACTAAAAAAAAACAGGACACTCTGGGACTCGCGTGTCGGAGCGTGTCGCGTGTCCGACACGTGTCAAACAAAATTCGTGCCTTCCGGGAGAGTGTCGGTGCTTCATAGGGCGGGACACAGGCGCTTACATCAATCGGTGCTACACATGTCAGATCGACCAAGGGGAAACGTTAGATGCTGGCCTATACTCATCCTTACTGATCCCAGATCGATCGTGGCAAGCGGTCCATGGATTTCATTGTCGGGCTTCCCCGCACGACACGCAGGCATGATTCCATTTTTGTGGTGGTGGGCCGCTTCTAAAAAATGGCCCACTTCATACGATGCGTCCGGACATATGATGCCTCCCACGTGGCCACTCTTTATTTTCAGGAGGTCGTTCGATATCACGGGGTTCCTCGCAGCATCAGCTCGGACAGGGAGTCAATTTCACAGGTCACTTATGGCGCACCGTCTAGGGTTTACTCCGTTGTTCCTTGCAGTTCTCCATTGCATTTCATGCCCACACAGATGGTTAAACCGAGGTCGTCAACACGAGTGTGGGACCTTTCTCCTGAGTCTTGGATGCATCACACATTCAATATTACGGACCTATCTCTATTCCGTGGTACGCTTGTTTCATCGATTTCGCTACCACCATCTGAGGGCCACCCTGTTCGTTCGCATGTTGATCGCATAGAGGGTGTCCTTGCATCTGAGGACATTTCATCACCTTTTGACGATTATTACCCGTTACTTAGTTCGTTGACATGGTCGTTCCGCAGCAGAGGACTCCTAGATCACAGAGGCCACCCTTCAGCTTGTCGACCCAAATTTCTATCGCCATTATACGAAGTACATGGTGAGCTCTCATGGGGGGGAGAGTGATGCAAGAGCATAGTAGGTAAGGGTTATTTTGTCATTTTTCGTCATTTAGTTAATTTTTGTCCTTTTTAGTCTTTTCCCCATTTACGGGTAGTTCGACTAGCAAGCTAACCTTTTCACTTTAAAAAGTTAGTTCCCTCGTTTGTACTCACAACGATATTTTGAGAAGTTATTTCAGAATTATTTGATAGGCCATTGGCCTCTAAATATTATGTTGTTGTGTAGCTATTAATTAATTGTTTCCGTCACTTTTCCTGTACAAGACATCACAACTAGGGGTGGTAAACGGACGGATACGGATCGGATACCATGCTTTTCATATCCATATCCGTTATTTGAATATGTACTATCCGTATCCGTATCCGCCCGGATAGCTTAAACAACTATCCATATCCATATCCGCTCGGATACTTCGGATTCAGATAATATCCGTATCAGTTTACATTATTTAGCCATAGCAAAAAATAACTATTAAAATATCCAATCCAATGAAATCCAATTCAATCCAATCCAAATAAATATATAACAAAATTACTGCCTCCTAACATCAACAATTATGGATTCCATAATAATAGTATCATTCCATAATGATAATATGGCTTAAAGCCATCCATACTTTACAACTATATAAGCTTAAAGTCATCCAAAAAAAAAATAACAGTCCCATTCCATGACAATAGAAATAAATATGCACCTTTTAGATTAAATCAAATTTGTTTAGAACGATAACCTTATGGACCTTTTGTCTTTAAAACATATTGATTTTTTTATTTTAATAAGTACACATTTTTTTTTTGTATATAATATATCTGTTGTTAGCTTTAGTTCTCATCACAATCAAAGCCATCTCTTTACTTTTATGTTTCTCTCATACATTGTATTATGTTTCTCTCTTACATTCTTTTATGTTTCTCTTTTACATTTATTTATAATTAAGGAAACTAACGAACAACCACATGAGGGTTTTTTTTCTCTTGTTTTGTACGAAAGGGAAATGAAATGAAGTTAGTTTTGTTTTTGTTTTGAGTGAAGTATATGTTCTTTAGTGGGTGTATGTTGTGTGTGATAGGGTGTATTGTAACTTTAGTGTAACTACATGATAATATACACAATAAAATAATAATGCATGACATTTTATAATTTACCCAATAAAATAATAACTTTAGGGCATTTTTATTTTGAGTGGAGTATATGTTTATTTTGTTTTAGGGAATAAACGATTAAGGTTTTTTCTTAATATTATTTTATTAGTAATACTAATACTAATATTATTAGTAATATTTTAAACATATGTTTGACGGATACGGATATCCGATAAAATGGATACTCCACATCGGATACGGATTATCCGTGTCGGATACTAGTACTATTCGTATCCGTATCCGTTTTCTCGGATATTTTTATAAAGTATCCATATTCGTATCCGTTTCCATATTTTTGGATAAATATCCGCAAATTCGGATTCGGATATCGGACGGATGCGGATTTTCGAATATCCGTTTACAACCCTAATCACAACGTGCAAGCCTCATTACAACCGATCTCTAATCTGGGAACACAATTAGCCATCCACGGAATCCACCGTGAATAAATCAAACAAACAAGTTTGAATCCCAACTCAACCCTTCAGACGCACTGCTCAACCCTTGAATACGGAAGCACCAAGCTTGATCAAAGAACGAACTCCAATTAGGTTTTATGTAATGGGATTTATTTTTAGTGCTCCTAGGGTCATGTGTTTGGATATTAAAAGACCCTAAAAAAACTCTAGCATATCCTAGCTAAAAGCATGTTTTAGCATTTGTGAGATAATGGGTAATGTCACGGTGATAGTGACATGAGCCATGCCATCACAAAGGAAGAATTTAGATACCCATGAACTAATTAGAAATAATCCGCACGGGACTTTCTGGAATGCAAACAAAATAAAAAAAAACGTATGTCTTGTTGTGATATCACTTTCGCACTATCTTCATGTTTTGAGCATATCTTTTGACTCAGATGTTAGAATGACGTATCATTTTTTGTGTTGTAAAGTTAACTCAGAAATGTACAAGTTTCACCTTTTAAAAGTTAGAAATTCCAACATTTAATTCCAGAAAGAGATTCACGGTTTCGTAAAACATGTTTTCACTCATAAATGGTTGTTAAACCCGTCAATCCCATGAATAATAATATAAATCACTTTAACTTACCCCAAATCTGTTGTAGCCGCGTGACAATGCATGAGGTTTGGTTTCGGTAAGCTGAATAAGATAGGCATGCTGTGACATCAACCTTCAATCTTCAACAAGACGCTCATGCCTAAGCCTACATTTTGTCTTACCGGAATACGCCAACTGAACTATGTTCTTACAAGTGCAAAAGAGAAAAAAAAACTCTAGCATATCCTAGCTAAAGGCATGTTTTAGCGTTTGTGAGGTCATGGGTAATGTCACAGTGGTAGTGACATGAGCTATGCCATCACAAATGAAGAATTTAAATTCCCACTAACGAGCAATAATGTTTACTAATAGAAAGAAATAAAAGAGCAAAAATAAAATATATCAATTCGCTTAAAATAGACCTATGTAAGTAAAAATCTTTTGAAGAAGCTAACAATTTGAGATATTATGCATGCATACTATTCCTTGGTTTGCGATTTTGAGGCGGTTGTGAATTCTGATTGTGGTAGGAGATGATTCATGGAAGATGGCAATGATGGTTATGACATATGTGGGTTAGAGTTCTTTTAATTATAGGAAAATGAAACACACTAGCATACAAATGGGTTTTTCAATAATGTTTTTTTTTTCAATATTTAAATTTATGTTTTTTTTGTCTAAAATATTTAGGGTAATAAGTTAAATAACTATGGGTTTTACAATAATTTTTTTTTCAATATTTAAATTTATGTTTTTTTTGTGCAAAATATTTAGGGTGATAAGTTAAATAACTATTAAAGCATTTTAGCCTAAAGTTAGACTGTTAAAAATTAGGGGTAAGTAATATCCCAATATGATAGGAGTGTAAGTTAAAATAACCCTAAATTGGAACTCTATTCGGCTTCGATTGCAAATGTACCTAATGATTTATAGACCATGCAACTAACCCTCGTCACCACCTTTCAGAATTCTTCCGTAACTCACTTCCGTCTCCATCCTCACCTCTCCTTTGTTGAATTGCCCATCTCATTGTCAGCTCCCATATGGGCATCCACAACTTTATGCTGGATATGGGCCAGCTCTCAATCCTATTATAAAGATAAAAAAAGACCCATTATGCTCATCTTCCACCAAACAAGCTTCTCACACGTTCATTGACACATCTTCCATTTTCATCTATTAGGTAGAAAACCGAAACCTATTCTTAATCTCCCTCTACTCAATAGCTGTTTTTTTACTGTCACTAAAACCCCTCAAACTGATCAGCAACACCATGATGAAGTTGTATCATCCCCATCCCCACGCAGCCACCATCACACACGCACAATTTCATTTTTTATTTAAATTTATTCAAGTAATGGTGCAAGAAAAGAGAAACTTCTCCTGAATTTTGGTAAATTGTTAGTTGCATATATTATACAATTATATTCATGGTGTATGGGTATCCCATGGTGTGTAGCAGTGGTGACCTTTTCATTCAACAACAAAAAAAACATGATACCTTTTCTTTAAAGGGTTCTGAGTTTTTGCCTCTCTCTCTGTCATTTGATTATTGTTATAAATTTTTTATATTGTTATATTTGGGGTTTCCACTCATCTACAATAAAATAAAATTGTGTAGAATCCAAGGAAAGAGGTCAATGCAGTTCTGAAGGAGGAGGCTGCTTACTTTGGTGATATCGTGATCTTGCCATTTATGGATCGCTATGAGCTAGTGGTTCTTAAAACTATTGCGATTTGCAACTATGGGGTAAGTTCAATTTTATCTTTTATTCTTCAAGAATGATTTCATTTGTAGGCAATCACTTTCTGTCCTTGCATAGCTTTACCATATTGTCATGTAGGTCCAAAATGCCACAGCTGCATACATCATGAAATGCGATGACGACACTTTTATAAGGGTGACTACTGTCTTAAAAGAACTTGATGGCGTTGCTTCTAGAAGGTCCCTTTATATGGGGAATCTTAACCTTTTGCATCGACCTCTTAGAAGTGGAAAATGGGCTGTAAGTTACGAGGTATGAAAGTTGGCATGTCTTGTGAACCCTAAAATTGTCCCCCAACATGCTGAAATCATTTCCAATGCTACTTTCGCACACCCTTTGTTAAGGGGAACAAAATATTTAAAGGACCTATTTGGGTTGTATTTCACCCCGGTGCTAAAATTTTTGTTCGTATAGATTTTTAAATAAGTGTACACGCCATTATTATGTGATTGTGGATAAAATAGTGAACAAATTATAATCCTGTATAAGCAAAATTCCTTATCATTTCACTTTTGACTTTGTAAAGTCTCCGCTCACAAGGATGGTTGTTTAATGTAACAGGAATGGCCAGAGGAAGTATATCCACCTTACGCCAATGGGCCTGGATATATAATTTCCAGTGATATTGCAAAATACATTGTCTCTCAAAATGCCAATCGAAGCCTGAGGGTTTGTAGTACTAATTGTATCATCACCCATTCCAGACTGGTTTTGTTACTGAAGCATATCGTTCTCTTTTTTTTTGGGCAGCTATTTAAGATGGAGGACGTGAGCATGGGATTGTGGGTCGAACAGTTCAATAGCACTATACCCGTCCAATACTCCCACAACTGGAAGTTTTGTCAATACGGGTGCATGGATAACTATATCACCGCTCATTACCAATCCCCAAGACAGATGATTTGTCTGTGGGACAATTTGGCAAGGGGTCGTCCTCGCTGCTGCAACTTTTAGCTGAGAAAGATGTAAGTGAGTGGATTGAAATCATTTTGTACCTGAGCCGCTGTTGCTAGAAATTTAAATTGCAAGAAACGCCTTAATTAATCAAGTACTTGCAAATTCCTCGCAGAACTACAATTTTTACAGAAAAATACCTTGAACTACATCCATTGAATTCAAGTTTCCCTTCGTGCGTTGCTAGAAAAGATTTCTAACAATACTTATTAGCGACTCATAAGGGGGCACTTGCAACTTTTTCACAGTTTAATTGGTGGTGATTTGCAACGCCTAGGGTTATTTCTAATCTGAGTGATAGTGTAAGGGATTTCTTGCATTTTGCTCAAATGTCAATCTTTGTCCATTTTTAACTGGACTATGGGCGTGAATATTTTGAGTTTGCATGATTTTGAATGATGATAGTTGTTTGTGGGTATTTGTAGTTATGATTTTGTTATGGGAATTTGCCCCATCCAACTTGCCTTGGAATCCAGCCAGATTGTATTGTACAAGTAAATTGTATAGCATTCGTTCCACTTTGTACTACGAATTTAGACCATACACTTCTTTGTTATAATGAAGAAGAGGAGAACTGCATCTCCAAGTTATATCATGGACTCATTTCATACATTGCTCTTTTTTCCCCGCCTTTGTTAAATGATATATATATATATATATATATATATATATATATATATATATATATATATATATATATATATATATATATACAAGTTCCTGTGTGCACTAAGTTTGCACATCATTTTTTTAAAATAGTAAAAAAAATTACTTTTGAGCTAATTTTTTTTGTGTGATATTTAAACATTTCAACGGACCCATATAAAAAAATAATCTCAAAAAATCAGTCAAACTTTTGCTGTTTTTAAGCACTTTAAAAGTGCGGAATTTTGACCGATTTTTTAAAAATAAAAAAAAAAGTTTTTTTGAGTTGATTTTTTTTATATGGGTCCGTTGAAATGTTTAAATATCACATTAAAAAAATCAACTCAATTTTTTTTAATAATATTTTAAAAAAATTGGTGTGCCGCGCACATGTGCAAACTTAGTGTGCACAGGAGCCTCTCTCTCTCTCTCTCTCTCTCTCTATATATATATATATATATATATATATATATATATAATGCTCTTGTGCGAACTGACCCGCATTTTAAGAATGCGAATCGGACATGTGTCACCTAATGGTGCACCTAGAAAATATCGTCTAAATTATAGGCACACTCTCTATTCTGGGTTCACCGCCAGGTGACACATGTCTGGTCCGCACAAGAGCAGGACTGTATATATATATAGGGAGAGGTTCACAAATGAACCTAAAAGATGAACATTTTAATGAATCTTAATAAAATAACACCTAACAACTCATTAATTTTAATTCCTATATTGTAATTGGTCCGCGCTAGCGGCACATAACACGTGTGTCGATCGATCTCCCCTCGCCCCCCGCCTCCATGGCAGTCCTGCTGCCATCAGGGTTGCGAAAAGGGCTGCCATGGTGATGGTGGTGGTTGGGGCGGGGGCGGGTGAGAGGGCTGGGGATCGATGTACACGCTTGTTTGTTGTCGCTGGCGTGGACCAATTACAACATACAAATTAAAATTAATGAGTTAGGTGTTATTTTGTTAATGTTCATTTTTTTTTATTTCAAATTAGGGAACCTCACTTGATTCTCTCTCTCTCTCTCTATAGAGAGAGAGAGAGAGAGAGAGAGAGAGAGGAATGCTCACCTACATCATGCATTATATATCATACTGTACATCTAGAATTTTTTTTTTCAAATTTTATATTTTTTCTTTGAAATTAACCTTCTAATCAATCCATATGCAAAAAATTAGGTCAAAATACATTTTGTAGCTATTTTAAAAAAAATTACAAAAATTGCTGGCGCATACCCTTATAATTAAGGTATTTTTAGCAGTTTTTTGTGGATTTTTTAAAAATAACTACAAAATGTATTTTGACCTAATTTTTTGCATATGGGTTGATTGGAAGGTTAATTTTAATGGAAAAATATAAAATTTGAATTTTTTTACGGCCTAAAATTAGGTGTGATGCACGGGTGATGTATAGAGCATGGTGTACTATAGTCTCTCTCTCTCTCTCTTGAGAGAGAGATAGAGAGAGAGGAAGGTTCACCTACATCACACCTAATTATAGGGCCTAGAATTTTTTTTTCAAATTTTATATTTTTCCCTTGAAATTAACCTTACAATCAATCCATATGCAAAAAATTAGGTCAAAATACATTTTGTAGCTATTTTTATTTTTCATGGATTAATAGTGACATGAACATTAAAATTGAACAGTGGAAATGGACAGTAACTTTTAAATAGCCCTCAAGTCCACACTACTACAGACAACTGTAGCAGTCCAGTCAAGCCTAAAAATGCCTAAGGCAACAACGGCTCATGGCAACAATGGTGACAATAGCAACTCACAGGACACCGAAAAATTTAAAAATCGAAGATCATTCTAGAGTTCAATCGGAATATTTATATCGATATTTTCCATAAAAGTAATTCCTCAAGAATTCTTTAATGATATATCAAAACATAATAATAATATTATCTAAGTACTCAGAGTATAGCTACAAAATGTATTTTGACCTAATTTTTTTCATATGGGTTGATTGGAAGGTTAATTTCAAGGAAAAAAATATAAAATTTGAAAAAAAAACTTTTTTAAGGCTTAGGCGTGATGCATAGGGGTGATGTATAGAGCATGATGTACTATGGTCTCTCTCTCTCTCTCTATATATATATATATATATATATATATATAGAGAGAGAGAGAGAGAGAGAGAGAGAAAGAGAGAGAGAATAAAGAGAAGTATGTAGAGAGATAAGCTGTTTCTCTTTCTATTGGTGTATCAACAATGAGGGGATAATTTCCTATTATAATACAAGGTAAGCTTACCAAAAACTCTATTTTTTCGATGTGGGATGTGGGATAGTGAACATCCACTTACAATATATATTTTATAACACTCCCCCTTGGATGTACACTATATCCACTAATCAATGATTGTTGCCTCATTAAAACCTTATTAAGGAAGATTCATTGGGAAAAAATCGTAGTGAAGGAAAAATAGTACAATTTATTGTGATCATTGAGTTGGTGTTGGATGTGCTTAATGCTGCCTCGTTAAAACCTTTACTAGGAAAAACCAATGGGACAAAACCTAGTTAAGGAAAAAGAGTACAACGCACAAATGTCTCAAATTACATTTTCTTGTATCATCCCTCTGATAAGATGCTCCCCCTGATTGATATGTTCAATTTCACTGTTGGTGGAGTCGACGCATTCCAATCTCTTACATAAACTTTTGAAATGTCACATTTGGCAGTGACTTTGTGAAGAGATCAGCTACGTTATCACTTGAATGACTTTAATCTCATTTTTTTTTCTGAAGCTCATGAGTGAATAAATTTTTTGGTGAAACGTGCTTGGTTTTGTCTCCTTTGATGAATCCTTCTTTAATTTGTACTATGCATGGTGTATTATCTTTGTAGATAGTACTTGGAATATCTGTAATAGAAGATAATTGACAAGAACTATGAATATGCTGAATTAAAGATCTCAGCCATACACATTCACGACTAGCTTCATGAAGAGCCAAAATTTCAGAGTGGTTAGTAGAAGTAGCTACTAAAGTTTATTTAGTAGAACGCCAGGAAATAACAGCATTACTACAAAGAAATACATAACCTGTCTGAGATTGATCCTTATGAGGATCAGATAGATATCCAGAATCTACATAACCAACTAATTTGGAACTATTAGAGTCATAGGAATAAAATAAATTCATGTTAGTGGTTCCACGTAGATATCTTAAGACATGCTTGATACAAGCCCAATGACTTTTGGTTGGTTCAGAACTATATCTAGCAAGTAGATTCACAAAGAATGAAATATTCGGCGTAGTGCATTGCGCCAAGTACAATAATGCACCAATTGCACTTAAATAGGGTACTTCTGAACCCAATATTTTCTCATCCTTTTCTTTAGGACGGTTTGGATCTTTCTTTATGTCCAAAGACCGGATAACCATGGGGGTACTAAGTGGGTGCGCTTTATCCATATTAAAACGTTTTGATACATTTCCAGTATAATTAGACTGATGGACTAAAATTTCACTAGAATTTTTCTTGATCTGCAGCCCGAGACAAAATTTAGTTTTCCTAAGGTGTTTCATCTCAACTTCCTTTTTCAAATAATTTGCATCTCTAATGTGCATTTTGTTTACCACTTTTGCACAAACTAGGGTAAAATACAGACTGTTTTGCATAATTTCTCGACAGAGATCTTTGTGTTCAGAGAAGCAATGTTAAAATAACAGAGGAATTAATTGGATGATTACATGCCAGTCGAGAGACTTGCACTGTTTTAAGTCATTTGCTTGGTAGCTTACGACCCTACGAAAATTACCAGAATAACCAGTCGGAGTCTTCAAGTTGAATAACGTGTCTAAGAGGATCTTCTTCTTACTAATCGTCAAACTAAAAGCAGCTGGAGGGGTAGAAATTCTTCCTGTTGTAGGATCGTTTTTTAACCAGAGTTTCTTACTTAGCTTCATATCATGTAGATCTCGGCGGGCCCACTCTCCATCTTTGGAATGAGATCCACCCAGACATGTTCCTATCAGATGTTTTGCAACATTCTTTTCTGTGTGCATCACATCATTTACATGCCTTACACGATGATCTTTCCAATATGGAAAATAAAAAATATTGATCACCTGAACCATGGTTTCGCTTTAGTAGGGTCGTTAGGATCTCCCCTTGCTTTACGCTTCAGGATTACAAATTAGGGGTGTTTGCTTACGTACCTATATCCATAGTCGCATCCACCGCCTTCTCCTCGATCTCTTGACCAGAAAGACGAGCATGTTGCATCCGGAGCTCGTGACCAATAGGATAAAAGTTGGACTTGTCCATCTTGAAAGAGTGACTGGTCGACAAAAATATACGATGACCCGTGTAACTCATCTTACTACTATGTTGAAGCCAAATGGCTTCAGTATCCTCCCCACACATGCGACATCCATAATAACCATGAACATTACAACGGGACAAGGTCCCATAAGCAGGAAGGTCGTGGATTGCCCACATCACCATTGCTTTAAGTGTGAACTCTTCACCCTTATGAGAGTCGAACGCCGTCTCGACTTTATCCCACAACTCTTTAAGTTCTTCAATTAATGGGTCTAAGAATATATCAATATTATCACCCGAAGCCTTCGTCCCGGGTATCAATAAAGATAATAATGTGAACTCCTTTCTCATGCACAGTGTCGGAGGGAGACTTAAAGGAGCCACGAGAACTGACCAATAACTTTAACTAGTACTTAAATTACTGAAAGGGTTAAACCCATCAGTTGATATTGCAAGACGTTACGTGGTTCTTTCGCAAATTCATAGTGTCGTGCATTTGAAATTTTCCAGACGATTGAATCAACCGGATGACACATCAAATTCCCACCACCTCGCATCGAGCGTGCCATGTCACGGCCTCCGCTATCCACGGTACACTAAAAAATCATTTTAATCATGACCCAAGTGTAAAATATTTCAAAACCTTTTGTGGGACTTACGAGCTCTTTTGATATTTTGCAGGTTTGTCATTTACCTTCTCACGAACGACATATCTAGGCTCACCTCATACTGGACATTCATCCTTATCTCCGTGTTCGTTGCGATACGATATGCAATCATACTTGCATGCATTAATAGATTTGTATTTCCATCCCAAACCCTTCAAGCTCTTCTTCATGGTAGGATAATTGTCTTATAGCGTATTCTCTTTTGGGATAAATTCTTAATCCACTTAAGACTTCCGGTTACACTGTTCCCATACAAGCCAAATTGACTCTTCAAATTATGCAAACCAATCATTGCATATTGATGAGTGCATTATTTTGCATGAATTATGTCCAAATCTAGGCATTGTTAGGCCCGTTGTATTATAAATAATGAGCTTTTAGAGTCTTTTTTGTAAATTAAAAGAAAAATGGAAGTTTGAATAAAATTTGAATTAAAAATGTGATTTTAATAACTATGGGAGGTAAAATTGTAATTTCAAAAACTTTATGGTCTTGAAAATAATTTTTAAATGTTTATCTAGGCGAAATAAATTTCTCCTTGAAATTTGGTTAAATTCGAATTTAAAACGGAAAAGTTATGAATTTCAGGGTCTAAAATGCAAATAACGATTAATTGGTAATTTCCTAAACTTTAAGGGGCTGAGTTTAATTTAATACAAGTTATTTTATATATTTGAAGGTACCTCTGAAGTTTGGTGAAGATTGTGGAGAAAAAAATCCTGGGGTGAAAGCATGAAAAAAAGAAGTTAGGAAATTGATTCTGGTTATAACTTATATTGATTGCAGCAGCTATAGAATTGAAGAAGGCTGCTAGCCTAGTGGCTTTAGCGTGCGCGTGGGAAGGAGAAGGTCAGGGGTTCGATTCTTCCCCTTGACCCTTAATTTTTTTGTGAAAAAATAGGCCTTTGTCATAAGCCAAAATGCCACATCCAAACATGGCCTTAAGGCCATACATCTACAAATAGCCAAAGTCGTATGAGATCATTCCATATCTGAGATTTTCAACATCAGATAAACACTAATCAAATGAGCCACCAATCATATAGAAACCCCATTGGTTTTATTCCGTAAAATACCTTTTAAATTGGTTTTGAATTTTAAAATTCATTTTTACCATTAAAATAGGTGTTTTATACCCAAATACCCTACCCCCAAGCCTATAAATAGGACTCTTGGGTTCATTATTTTGGGAGGAGAGTTGTAGAGAGCCACTTTAGAATAATTGTTAGTAGAATTAGTTTGAGTGCTTTATTTATATTTGAGGGACAATAATTATATTATTGGAGGAATTATGTCAAGAATATTTATGACACACCATTTGTAAGTTTGTTTATTTAATAAAAAATAGTATTCATTCTTGCAAATTTATTATTTCCATAATTATGCTCGCTTAATTTCCTTACTAGGACTGGGTGAAATTTATCATGTGTGATTAATATTGTGTGTGATTTAAATTCGTTTTTTTCCCGATATGTGCTAAATGTTTTTTTAAAAAATCGCTATTAATTTAAAACGACATGAGAGTGAATTTTAAACCTTCGACATTGTTTGAAAAAGTTATTTTTTTTTAATTTTAAGTATGAGTACTTTTTGATGGGTTATACTTTTATTAAATTGATTGATAACCCATGCTTAAAGACTATTTTTGAAACTTAAGTGAACGTTTTAAAGGAATAGGGATTTTAGGCGTCTAAATTTAGTGATGTTAAATTTTATTTTGGACTTATAACGTGTTATTTTTTCGAATTAAATACGACGAGAGTCGACTTAATTTGAGTTATAAAATCGAAAATGACAGATTTAAATTATTGCACAATGTTAGTTTAACATGACAAATGGATCCAACATCCTAGTTTTCACGCACACTTAATTATATCTCTTGTAGTACTACTTTCTGTTTGTGTGTTTGGTTAGTTTAATACTAAACCTCATCTCTAATTCAGTTTAGTTGGAAAGTTACAGTTATTTTGATTTTTTTTATAAATCCTCGTGGGTTCGACCTGTACTTACACTCGCTATTCTATAATAGTCCGTGCGCGTGCGGTATTTTATAAAAATTGACAACACATATAATACCGAATGATCTTCATCGCAATCTTTATACAACGGTCTAGCCGTATCGACTTTCAATCGTATATATTCGCGGTCTCCTGGTAGTTCAGTGTCAAATTGTTCATTATGCGCATTATTTATCTCCATAGGTTGGTGGTTTTGGTCATGGTGGACTCCGTAAGCATCGTCAATTAGGTCGGTCAATGGACGATGTGTTGGCGAATCATTTACCACTTTCACTCATTTGTGTTTTGTTACGTGGTTGGTTACCGGTAATTCTTCGGGAACATAAGGTACATATTTTTCACCATGGTATGTCCACTTGTTATAATCTTGACAAATTCCCCACATTATTAAATGTAACTCAACATCTTCTGAAGATTTATATATTCCGTTTATACACTGGGTGCACGGACATGGAATCTTCTCACTTTTAAGGTTCTTAAAAGCATATCTAATAAATTCTTGAACTCCTTTAACATAACTATTAGCTATTCGGTCGGTTTCCTCCATCCACTATTTGTATTGTGGAAAATCCATTTATTAATCTTCAAATTGCAGTCTTGTTTTAACATGATAAAATAAATATCATGTTGCATAGTAAAGCACTAATATAATATCAAAGCAAAGCACTAATATAGTTAACAATGCACCAATCAATCAAACTGTGCAATAACTTAATTACAAGAACACACCAATCAATGATACTACACAACCATTTAAGCTAAAATTAAATAAATTTGTCTACTGATATTATTACAACATAAGAAAAATATTACTACATCTTCATCAAGAGATAAACTAGCCAAGTGGTAACAGAGTCTACATAATTTTTCAAAAAATTCCCTTCTCTACAATTGATATGCGCTGGAACAGTTTCACAACCCTCATATTCTGTATCAACCACGATCTGACACTCACCCTGCTGCAAAGGTCGATTATGTACTAAAGTTCCTACGACAGTGGACATGAGCGTGTAGATCCAACGATAAATTTACCGCTCAAGCCCTGTATATAGTATTTCTCACCATAGTCACCGTGGGTTGTTGACGATGATCCAAGACCTGTGCCATGCTGAGGCACTGAGAAAAGGAATGTTGAAGTAGGAACCAAAATCTGTTGGGGGAATGGATAACGAGGAAAATTTTGAGGAATCACTGCATCTGTGGAGGGAAATCGGGATGCATTTGAGGCTGTATGAGCAGACGACCGATTAAAAGGGACACAATATGTGCAAGTTTATCATTCACACCTCCCAATTCATTTCAAAGCCCCATTATATCCCCTTCAATCCTAGATTGACATTCATCGTTGGATGCAAAATGCTTATTAATAGAAGAAAGCTCGTCCACGAGAGGTGCTGTGTGTTTGAATCTTATTTTTGACATATGCGACCCAAAACCTCTCGTCCTCCCTCTATGGTCCTTCCCAAAGGTTTGTGCGATGGCATCATTATCAATGTTGTCGAATGGGCTTGAATCTGACTGACTACTGATAGACTCTATTAATTCTAGAGTCTTAGCCAAGTGAGGAGGGAATATATTATATTTGTCTCGTTTATCATGCACGTACAAGTTGGCCCTATTCGGTGTCTTCAATTCATCTGGGTTGCCTTTCATAATGGTCGACCACTCGTTCTTCAAATCTTCATAAGATTTTGAGCAAAGCCGATGGACACTAGTTTTTTTTGCCTTATTCTGCTTGTTTTTCTCCCTTTGCAGCATTTTGGAGTCCTTCGCCTCATTCTCCAGAAAATCATTCCATGAGAGACTGGCATCTCAAGGTTTGAAGGGACTTTGTCTTTGAGAGCCAAAATGTCAGAGCTCGATGCTCTCTTAGGGAACTGCTTATGCCAAAGGTTTTTTAATATATTCGGAGGTTCAATAACCCGAGAAAGCACCTTATTTTTTGAGTTGGGGGAAAATGAAAACCCTTTGTTGAGTTGCTCGTAGATGTCATCTTTAATAGCTTTATCTATGAGGTTCCAATTGTTTGTTCCTCCCACTCCCACATTCATTTTTGCCAAGGACAAACACTGGGCTTTAAACCGTTGAACGTGATTCTTATCCCCCGTGGGGTTATTTCCCAATAAAGAGAACCCAATAGGATTCTTCTCAATTGACTCGACAGTTTTATGAGCATTGGGCGTGTCTGTTGGATTAGTAGGAGTACCTTACCTCCTGCAACTCGGAGTAGGGGAGTGAACAGTTTGTGGAGTTGAGTATTTCTCACCAATTGTTGATTATAATTCTCCTTGTGGTCGTGTCACGTTGTTTGTTGGAGCGTTGCTTCCATTACCACCCGACATTATCTACAAAAATAATAAAAGTTAAATATGTATCTATAATAATAAATGCATAACTTCAAAGTTCAATATGGAAATATAACGAACAAAATAAATTTTTTAACCATATATTATAATCTACTTGTTCATGGAAAGACTTTAACAAAAGTTCAATGTGTCTGATCTCCATCCATTCTGGATTTATTTTTACAAACCTATGGATTTTTGCACGTGACCAATTAGGAGGAAGCGTATCTATAATGGATGCATAGAAGTCAGTGACATGAACTCGAAATCTCATCCTCGTCATTCTATTGGCAAGATTGAGTTTGACGTGCATATGCTGTGAGACATCACAGTCTTAGTTAATGCTCTTTGTCGTAATTCTATCCATAATGGGTGAATTTTTTTCCTCCTTCTCTAAAAGCGTAAGCAAGGTCAGTGGTCTATCGGGATTATGTATGCAATATATATATTGTACAGCTTCATCCCAACATTGTGGGAGGGAAAACTGAATACGATTGAACAAGTACTCTTGTTGGAGATGAACTCCACAGTTTACAAGGTAGTTAAATTGTTCAATCTTCCAACTTCTATACCAATAAATCAGAGTACCCACTTTATGAGGATCATTAATAAAATATGTATGCGTGCGGTCTAATTGCAGCCTTTCCCACTCTTGTTGCCATTTATTAGCACTGTGACTCATTTTTCCTGAGAAAATTGAATGAGGGCGTGATTATAAATTCTATGAATAATGGCTCTAATGAATCATCAATCATTAATTTATTAGATTTTGAATACCTACTTTTGTCATTTAAGCCAACAATCCCAAAAATTAACCATAGAATTAACCCTTACAAACATTACCCTTACAATTAATAGATTATGCATTTTGGGACTTAATTTTACAAAGCCCCTAAAATTATTCCCGAATTTAGCATCAATATTAATGGAAATTTATGTTTTTGTATTTCAGCCCCAAACTTAAACGGACAATATCCATTAAATTAAAATTTGCCCTAGTTTGAAACTTAAACCAACAATATCCATTAAATTAAAATTTGCCCTAGTTTGAAACTTAAACCAACAATATCCATAAAATAAAAATTTGCCGTAGTTTGAAACTTAAACCAACAATATCCATTAAATAAATTTTTTTCCTAGTTTGAAACTTAAACCAACATTAGTCATATATATGTATTTTTTTTTATAATACACACACACATACACATTTACAGTATACACACATACACACAATGAGAATGTATACATAGCTACATATATATACACAATACACAATACATACACATATACACACACACACACACACACACACACACACACATATATATAGACGTGTATACACACACACACATATACATAGACGTATACACACACACACACACACACGTATTTACAGTATACACCCACAGAGAAATGTACACACAGAAATATGCATACACACGTATTTACCTTTGAGATTGAGAGAGATCTTGAGATTGAGAGAAGGAGAGAGCCGAAATCTCCAGAGAGAGGGAGGGAAAATGAGGGTTTAGAAGTTTTCGAGGGAAATTAAAAACAGTTCTGCATTTTTTAAGTATAAAGACCATGGTCACGGCTTAGGGCCACGACCATATGACGTGACCCCTTTATTTTTTACACGTCAGCGTGGAAATAAGGCCATGGTCAGTAGGGGTGCACACGGTTCGGTTTGGGTCGGTTTTGAGACTAATTCGAGAACCGAACCGAGATGGGTCGGTTCCAAATTTTTGGAACCGTAATCGAACCGACAGTTATGCAGAACCGAACCAACGGTTCCCGAATCGAATCGGATCGATTGTCGGTTCCAAAGTCATATTTCAAACTTAGTGAAATCTTAAGATTAATGTATTTTATAAATAATTTTTAAGGTCAAAATTAATTTTGATCCTCAATTACATAAGTTAAAAACTCAGGTAATCACAAAAATATAAATTACAAGTGTTAAATATATAAAATAAATATATATGTAATTATAAATCGGTTCGGTCCCGGATTGGTTCGATCCGGATCGGTTTTCGGGTCGGATTGTTTTTTTCCCTGGAACCGAGAACCGAATCGAAGTATCAATTTTGTTTTTTAAGAACTGGAACCGAACCATTGAGCAAAAAAATGATCCAAACCGAACCAATGCAGTCGGTTTGGTTTCGATTTATCGGATTTTCGATTTCGTTGTGCACCCCTAATGGTCAGGGCCCAAATCCGTGACTTAAATAATTTACTGGTCACTGACTTAAGCCGTGACCATATCCTTGTGTAATGAGGTTTGTGGTCACAGCTAAGGGCCGTGACTCCTTCCCTGACCAAAATTGGAGGTAAACATGGCGCCATAATGGTCACGGCTGGGTTAGGATCTAAAGTCGTGACCCAAAGGAGTCAGGGTCTAGAGCCATGATCACACACAAGACGACCCATGACCACATGAGTCATGGATTTGGTCATGCCCATTTTGACCGTGGTCACTGTTTTGGGCCGTGACCCCTTCTCCGTGACCATTTTCGATATTTGGTGTAGTAGTTGACCTTCATCAAAGCGACGTCCCAGCCTTTCTAAATATGGACTTTCTAATAAAAGCCAACGGGCATTTGGCATTGACAAAGGCTTCCTCATATCCAGTATCATACCCCGCATCGTTGGCGGAAACTAAAGCTTTTGCTTGATCCTCCTGGGATTTTTTCAGCTGGTCGCGCTCGACTAACAGCTGATCGCATTCAACCTTCATGTAAGGGCAAAATTTATATTTTCTCATTTTATTTTTATTTGGATTATCCCATTACACCCCACTCCACCTTCATGGCCGTTGTCAAGTCTTCAAAGAGAAGCAACATTGGTAACATTAGCAAGATTGATGATCATTCATCATAACTTTACTCGAGAAGACTTATGAGGTGGTTTGGTAAAGGTTTAATTTTCCATGGGACATTTTAAAAGAGTTTGCATTTAAAAGTTTTGAAAACATTTTTTAATGATTTTTTAAAAATCTCGTTGATTCGTTTGAATGAACTAATATGTCGTTCGAACGAGATTCAAAAGGTCCTGAGAATGATGTTCCCACATTTGAATGAGATCTGGAACATCACCTTTTGGGTGGATATAGAATGTCGTTAAAAGTTTCAATGGAAATCGTTCGAACGAGATCAGGTACATCGTTCTAATGAGGTGGCAGTTGGTTCGAACGAGCATGCATGTTTTTTATTTTTCTTCAAATCTTTAATACCTATCTCTTTGCTACAACTTTTCCCATAAATAGAAATGCAGGATTAGACTTTTTCACGAGCCTTTTTAGAGTTTTTTTAATGATTAAACTCTACATTTTTTTCATCCAAACCCATTGGATCTTTGAGGATCACTTTTCTAAATCAAGGTGAAACCCATTCAAAAGTTCTAAACCCTTGTAGAGATTTTCCCTACTTTTGATTTGTGGAGTCGAGGCTCTACGGATGAAGAAGAAAGGAATCGTATACTCCTAAGGCTGATCGGTGGATACCGAGGTAAGATTTGTTTACTGTGGACGATGCTGGACTGCATCATTTTTTGTTAAAGATTTGAAGACATCTCCACTTATACTTAGTGGATCTCAAAGTAGTTTATAAGTTATCTTGTGTCTGTCAATTACGAAACAGGGCTGCATTAATGGTTTTGCCCGAAAGGGATTTTTTCTCTATTTCCTTTCCATTTTGTTTGGCTTGGAATTTAACTTTAATTTATCTTGCATGTTCACTTTAAATTAAATCAAGATAAAATTTGGTGAAAAGTGAATTTATAAGTTTGGACTAAGATACAAGTAAATTTGTATAACCCTCTTCACGTGCTTTGTCACTTCAGTTGGTTGCGCGTGACCTTCATCTGGTCACGCTCATCCTTCAGCTCGGTCATCGCAAGTTGGTGGATTTCTTCTCAATATCATATGCTCTATGAGCAGCAACAAGAGCATCCTTGAACTTGTCCAAGGCCATTGTCAGCTTATTAGTGGCCTTAGACTGATCGAAGCGTTTTTGCAAAATGGTGACAAAGTTCGCCATATATTGCAAAGAAAAAAAAATATATTATGTCAGAATTTTAATAATTCAACAATCCAGACAAGGTAGAATAAAATTTCATTTATGAGAATGCAAAATATTAATTGCCTCTGTGGTTTTCACGAATTCCCTAATTTTAAACCAATTTTAGTTCATCCCTAAAATATTACGTGCAAAACAAATCAAGTAAGCACGCGACACAATAATTCAGAAAAAATTCCCGAAGGGAAAAACCTTTATTTCTAGAACTTTGACAACTTTACAAGACCATTGACTTACATATAACCTGATAATTTCCCACAAGTGAAATGCACCGTGTCTTCGTCAAACCTTCAAAGCATCGACTAGAAATCAACAATGGTTCACAAGCAGCTATACCATAAGGACACGTAGTCTTCAATAAATAATCAATACGCAGAAGATCCTCAATAACACGCAGTCATAAACTTCGTAGCGACTCACTCCACAATACCACGCTGCTCTCGGTTGTAGAGATCTCCCCACAAAGGATGAATAATAGCAATGTATGTTCTTTGGGTTCCAAAACGATTCACATAAAGATATTTGGATTTGTGAATTGAAAAAGGAAAAAAAGGATTAAACCTTAAAGGAAGAAGCCAAAAGGATTCTGCAAATCGCAGTTTTTTTGTTCTGTAAAACGCTGGGACTTTTTCACAAAATACGCCTCGTTCAACGCGCTTATATAGAAAATCTAAGTCGACGTGTCGTTCAAACGATCTATCAAACAAGATTTCAGGCCATGTTTGTAGATAATTTCAATACGAACGCGTGGCCGCCAGTTTCGTATTTTTCTGATTTTTTTTAATTAGTTATGATTTTTCTACGGAAAGGTGTCTGAGGACAAAAAATTTAGATTGAATGAATTAAAAAAAATGTAATAAAAATATTTAAAGCTTAAACCGTTAGAAAATATTTTATGAAAAATAATCCCAATACTCTAAGTGCATTATTAAGGTACTCTGAAACATAACCTTACCAAAGTTAACCTTACGGAGACTGTTTGTTGAAGAATCTTGATTATTTGAATCCGTCTTGATGTGAATGTGATCTTGAACTTCTTTGACGATGTATCGGTATACGACATATAAATTGATAACGGACAAAAATGTCCTTACAAATCTCCCATATGTCTATGCCGATACAAATAAAAACATCCGAATTTTCAATCAAAACACGACCTATACAAATCTACCCTCCCATGAACCCAAAACTGAAGAGGTAAATGACAAGTCTTCAAACTTTTTCAATCTTCAACAAATTTCATACATTCTTTGTCATCATGAGTGTGTGCAATCCAAAAATCTTCAATTGTACCTACACGCATCAGACAAAGCAAAGACCTCGTGATGTATCGAGTTTGAAATGATATAAACATAAAACATGTAAGCATAATCAAATCTCCCCCATACTTAAGCTCCCCCATCATATCATAATTCGTTCTCCTCCTTTTTATTTTCCCGACATAGACAAGGAAAAGAATAAACCAAATAAATCAACTCGGGGTGTCACGGTAAAAGGGGCAATCAAATATGACAAACGTGCTCAAATAAGGATATGCTCAAAAAAACCTCACAAAATATTTTCATTTTTCATTTCTTTTATACAATAGTGGCAAACACACACCATGAATTCATACTAAGATAACCAAATCATGGAAACAATATGAATAGGTATGAACATATTCGATAGGAAATAAAATTCAATCACGTCATATGTGCATGATGCATAAATGTACTCCTAACGAATGAACAACAAAATCGTCCTTAGGTGTTAAATTTTTTAATTTAGATGACATCGTCTTAAATCAAAATCAACAAATCAAAGTTAACATGATTTTCACACCAATAACGTCTTAAAATTGTTTCTTGCTTTTTCAAGACTTTTTAAGGACGTGCAAAGCCGTTTTAATTCTCCAACCAAACTCCTTCATATATATTTTCCTTTTGATGTGATATAAATTCTTAAACATTGGAGAATTGGTGAATAAACCTATTGGCCCCTTTTTGGCATATTTTTTGTTATTGCCTTTAAATTTTTTCGGGATCTTTTAAGCCTCTTTGGACCCCGAATAATTAAAATACCTCAATTTTTTAGGTCCAATTAAACGGTGACTTAATCGCAAAGGATAGAAGTGTACCTTTCGTAGCCCTTCACTGTTTTTAAAATACACACAAACTCACGGCAAACAGTTTAAAACATGCACACCTTTTATCATCTTGTTTTATCGCATTTGGTTCATTTTAATAGACATAATTGAGATGAAAACACTTAACCAACAAGTGATTCGGGAAGAACAATATTCTAATAACTTCGTGCTCGTGTGCATCAAAGAAAATAATGAGTCAATTATGTAGGTAATAACACTTAATTACATCTTAATGACTCCAAACACCATAAAGCACACATGGATAAATAGAATGAAATTGTGACTCGGTCATCCTAAATGTCAATTCATATATGGTGCTAAACAAAATATAAAAATCTTTTTGGATTTTTTCAAATTTTATCAAAATAAAATCTATTTGTATTTTTTCAAAAATTTTCAAAAGCAAAAAACTAATACAAAAAGTACATATCAACACACTAGCAATATATATCATGGAACCACAACTAGTGTATGACAAAAATCATGCAAGCAATCAACGATATGAAATAGCAAGTGACGAATCATGTGCAAGCATGTGAGAATCAACACGTCTAAGGTCTAGCGTATCCAGAAGTGATTTCCTAACCCAAACGGATGTGACACGTCGACACGGGGTATTGGGAACCAACAAAACACTAGACTTAGACTTCCTAGGAACTCTTCGAGGATCAAAACAGAAATGCCTAAGGTGTCATTTCCTACCACAATATGAACAAATGTAAACGGGTGGAACGACACTTATGGGTTGACCTTTTCTAACGTCCTTAGGAACGGTTGACTTGACCTTCTAAAATAAATAATGGTTCTGGATTTTGCAACGAAAGCATTAGAACAAGACGAGCCATTACCATCACTACACAAACTACTCGGGTCTTTTAAATCATTTTTCAACTTCAAAATTTAGACTCGAGCAAAGAATTAGACTCTTCCAAAGTTAGGGATTTCTTTTTCAAGTTATTAATTAAACTTAACAGTTTATTTCGCTCATCCTCAATTAAAACAAACTTATCCCTAAGAGTCTCTTCACGTGTCGTAAAATCATCGATTAATTTTTTATCCTCAACAGCAAAAACAGGAACCCTACAATTTTTTAAGTCCTCCAATTCTTTTTCTAAAACTAGGACTTTATCATCACTCTCCTTTTTGGCAACTTTTAAAGAATCAAAGTCAATACACAAATTACCAAAGTGTTCACAACAAATATATCTTTGAGTTTGAAACGTTTGTAAATATTCAAACTTATTTTTTGAAAAGAGAGTTTTCTTCTTCCAAAATTTTAATTCTTTTGCAAAGTTTCAAATTCAAAAAAGTTAATTTTTTCGCACGGTTGTGAACTTTATCAAACTCATCTCGATTAATAATATCAATAGTATTAGAATCCATCGAGAAAACAAATCAGGAGAAGAACACAAATAACCACAGAAAAAAATTGCACTACAGGATCTACACAGTAAATTAGTGCAACAGGCTCTGATACCAATTTGAGAATGCAAAATATTAATTGCCTCTGTGGTTTTCACAAATTTCCTAATTTTAAACCAATTTTAGTTCATCCCTAAAATATGCAACTACATGTCAAAACAAATCAAATACGCACGCGACACAATAATTCATGAAAAATCCCCGAAGGGCAAAACCTTTATTTCTAGAACTTTGATAAGTTTACAAGACCATTGACTTACATACAACCTGATAATCGCCCACAAGTGTAATGCGCGGTGTCTTCGTCAAACTTTCAAAGCATCGGCTAGAAATCAACAATGGTTCACACGCAGCTATACCGTAAGGACACACAGTCTTCAGCAAAGAATCAATACGCAGAGGATCCTTAATAACACGCAGTCATAAACTTCGTAGAGACTCACTCCACAATAGCACGCAACTATCGATTGTATAGATCTCCCCACAAAGGATGAATAATATCAAAGTATTTTCTTTGAGTTCTAAAACAATTCACATAAAGATATTGGGATTAGTGAATTAAAAAAGAAAAAAAGGGATTAAACCCTAAAGGAAGAAGCTAAAAGGATTTTGCAAATCGCAGTTTTTCTGTTCCGTAAAACGCTGGGACTTCTTCACGAAATACGCATCGTTTAACGCACTTATATAGAAAATCTAAGTCAGCGCGTCGTTCGAACGAGATCCCATTTCGTTTGAACAAGATCTGATGTCGTTTGAACGAGTTATCAAACGAGATTTCAGGCCATGTTTGTAGATAATTTTGATACGAATGCGTCTGATTTTTTTTGAATTAGTTATGATTTTTCTACAGAAAGGTGTCCGAGAACAAAAAATTTAGATAGAATGAATTCCCAAAAATTTAATAAAAACATTTAAAACTCCAACACTTAGAAAATATTTTATGAAAAATAATCCCAATACTCTAAGTGCATTATTAAGGTACTCTAAAACGTAACGTTACCAAAGTTAACCTTACAGAGACTGTTTGTTAAAGAATCTTGATTATTCGAATCCGTCTTGATGTGAATGTGATCTTGAACTTCTTCAACAATGTAGCGGCATATGACATATAAATTGATAACGGATAAAAATGTCCTTACAGTTTACTAGTGACAACGCCTGAACAACATGGGTAGAAAGTTGATCATGCGTCAATGATTAACGTGCTCGTGGTCAAGTGCGAGCACTCCTCCTTTTAGCATGCCAAAATCCAAAGATGCATTCTTGGCCACCGACATCACTTGGTGGCTCTTCTCAGAGTGTGGGACATCCCCATTTTGGGGAGGAATAACACTGGCATAAGAAGAAACAACCTTGTCCATCTTATTCTTCTCTCGAGGGGGTGGATCCATCATAGAAATAGGCGCAGAAGAACCCTTAAGATCATTTTTCTTGGGAACTTCCTCTGTGTCAAAGATGGTACCAATATTCAGTGACTCAAAGTCGGACGAAGTGGAAGTCCCCTCACTGGTTGAAGGAAGGGGCAAGCCGGGGATTGAATTCACTGGACGAGGAGTAAAAAACCTGGTGGGATGCTTGTACTTTAAAAGAAAAGACGCCAACCTTTGGTAATCCCCACCTGCAACCAATGACCTTCTCAGATTTTAAACTTTGATGAGTTCCTCCCCGTTGAACTGAGGAGGAGATGACTCTTTCATCTTTGATCAAGCTGGACAAAAATACAACGTAGATCATCATCAGTGGTTGCATTGATGAGAATAATAAAAAATGTAGATAATAGAAATAAAGTTAACCTATATCCTTTCCTCTCTCCGGACATAAAGAACCCGAATATTGTTCTCCCCCGGGAAGAGGAGGGTGTTATCAATCTCTGTTAATAAATCCTTGATTACAATAACCCTTATTGGAATTGAGAAAATTAACAACCAAGAGTCTATCTGCCTTTATCGCCTTCAAATAGATAACCCCATCAGTTATATGAGACTATGAGTAACAGTACCTAATTTCTGAAATCCCTATATAGGTCCCGTACAATTCGTTAATTTTGTGGACACATTGACGATTCGCCAAGTATTTAGGGCACACTAAGTGGGGACCACTTCAAAACACTCACAAAACTCCAAAAATAGTTTATTTGGGGAAATATATTCCCCCCAGCCACTGAGAGAGTGTGAATCCAATGTCCACCCTCAACAGCGTTACAATCTCTTGGAACTTCAGTGCACTTAATAACTACCCAATGATTGAATATGTTTTTCTGAATTCCCCTACAGTATTTTTGTTGAAAAAATACACCATTTTTATCAAAGATAAAAAAGGAAACTCAAAGAAATAACAATGCCCAGAAAGAATGAAATTGTCCAAAAATGACGAATGAAAATGACGCTAAGTATGAAGAAAACTTACAAGCAAAGGTTAGGAAGTCTGAAGCTGCAAGCGTTCGTTTTGAATGAATTGAAATATGTAAATGACGGTGTAGAGTCTTTATTAAACACATAATAAAATTCCAAACGTTTAATTATTTGAGTGGCAATTCATTTTCGAAAGATTACCAACGTATCCTTATTATGATAGGACAATTATGAAGCATGCCCCTGCAAGACTTAGAGCTAATCATGTGGGCCGACCAGATGATTTGGCCAGGTAGCTTCTCAAAATCTTCATACCATTCACGCCAAAGAGTTTTAGGGGCAATTGTGGGGTGTAAACCAAACAACCCAAACATAACGGCCTAAGTAGGATCTGGATTAGAAAGGGAGGATAACACAAAGTTAAATGATAAATATTTGAAGAGATAATTACGAAGAGGTTACTCTAACTTCCAAAGATCTCGGATGAGATTAATGTATATCAAAAAGCATCTTAACCAACATTTGTGAGAAGTCCAACACGATTTGACCTCCCCCATCTCTATAAATATAACCCTCGCACAAGGGAAAATGGGCATGAAATTTCTTGCTAAAGAATTTTAAATAAGTAATAAACTGATAGAAACACTATGTGGATATAGGAAATTACTGAACCATGTAAATCCTTTTGTTGTGAGATTTTTTTTATTCCTTATTTGGTCCCTATTGCTTAGATTCATTCATCGTGATTAATTGCACTCATACCTAAATATAATATTGTAAGCATTTCGATCATAAACAGAATGACAAAATTTGAAGGCATATTTATTGAGAAACTAAGTGTATATATATATATATATATATATATATATAAAGATAGAGATAGGGAGAGAGAGATTCCAATAGCTTATAATGTGATATCATTGAGCCGTAGATAATAAATAATTGAGACAGGGATGTGTGCTCTCTATTAAATTTTTTCAAGAAAAAAACAAGCAACCATTTCAAGAATTATGACTCATAAGTCTTTCTCTTTCCCTCTTTCAACCTAATTTTATATATTTTTCATACGTTGCACTAAATTATCAAAGCATCATTTAAGTTTGTCAAAGAGAAAAATAACCAATTACTAAAGTCTAACCAAGTAAAAAAGGAAAGAATTCAATACACATTTACCCAAAACAATCTAAAAAAAATAAAACTTCCAATAATGAATTCAAACTAACTATAAGTAGGTGGAAATTTAGGATTGAAATAATAAATATTGTACCTCTAGTTAAAGATCAAATCAAGCTAAAGAAAAGCCCTTTATTTGCCAAAAAATGCACTTTAATCCAACCCAACAGTTCCTTAAAAAATCTGAAACATAGACACTGTGACACCCCGAATAATTAAATACCGGGTAGCTACTCCTTTATTAAATTAATACAAAATGCCAAGTTGGTTCAGTTAATAGCATCATTGTCGAAAATATTTTAATAATTACTAACCACCTAGTATTTAAAAAGTGAGTTGCCAAATTTTAAGTTAACTCTGATTAACGTGAAATAAGTGAAATATAAAGGATAACATAACCATTCACAATAAAGTCCAACTATAGCAATCATCAAATAATAATAAGTCTGGAGGAAATACTCCTCACAACAATCCAAATAATGAAATGAATAAACAAGTCTGCATCCTGAATTAATTACAAACCAAAGTCTGAATAACTGAAATATAAAATGTCTCTAAAAGAAATGGGCGACATGCCCTACAAATGATGGAACTGAATATGGAATCAAGACAAGAAAAGGAGTCGTCTACTATCAAGGCCCTGTAACTTCCATAACAGCTACAACTCGTCACCTGAATAGAATTCCTATGCATGGTGTCCTTGTGGCTGGGCACCTAAAATGGTTTTTACAAAAAGATAGATTTGAAAGCAAACGGGTCAGAGCCCGAATATGGAGAATATTTTAAAAACAGCAAGTGTTTTAACAACATTTAAAACAATGAATGCAAAGTACATGTTAGGACGTGCTCTCACATGAAATACTCACCTCTCGACTAATTGTGCACTCCTAACGTACCGTACCCATTCAAGTGATTCTCATATTTAACTAAATTGACATAAGTTCTAACCTTTCTACTCAATTTACAATATGAATTCCCAATGTTATCACTTAAATAGATAGCTTTACTTAAACTCGGATTTTCAATTATCAGCATTACCATTTCACGGTAGGTTATCCCTTTTTATCTTTATCAGGACGTTACTACAATCATACTCGCAATTAAACATAACAATTCCTTTTCATTTAACCGTATATTATTCACATCATAAATATACCATATAAGCACTCCGAGGCTAAGCTGTGGTGCACACATACTCTGCTATCCATCCCGGTACATCACGTACATAAGGATTACAAATTCCGAATCTCTCAGGAATTGTTAGAATAAGCACCACACACAAAAATGGAGGCGAACATAATTCAACATATCCATGGTCACGTACATACCTACGCTCCATAGTCAGCTGACTTATTAACTCACAAATAAGTCATCATCTTGAACTATATCCTCGAGGTACCAATCTAAATCCGGGCACACAAAGATTAGATGGCCCTAAGCGAACGTAAACCTCCCGTGATAGCAAGTATGGTAGGTATGTCATACACATAAGTTATATACTAAGCATTCACACATCTTAGATGTCTCAATATTAATAAAGGTATATTCTACATCCTTATACCATTATTCCAATTTTATACATTTTAAGTCTTCCGATAATACATAATGTAGACTGTCGACACATCTCACGTCATAGTTTCTTGTACTTAAGACCTAACTCAAAGGGATTATTAAGTTTCCTATTATTCCCACATATAACATCATTATTCTTAAGGTCCTTACTTATGCCCCAAACCTCATTTCATCGCATCATTCAAATTTACTCTTTTAACCCTAATATTATCTCACTCATCGAATTTCATTAGATTTTAGAATAATTCCTCAAATTGAATTCTAATTAAGGTCCAAATTTTATAACCATACCTACTGGTCTTCCTTAAGTCTAAGGATATTCATAAAGTCTCCAACAATAATTTTCTAAGGGTTAACATCATTAAAATTTAACTAGGGAAAATTTTACTCATTCTGGGAAGGTCGATCGATCGACCCTGAACATCGATCGATCGATGGTGGTCTATCGATCGACTGATGAATGTCGATCGATCGATTGCACCAGATAGGCTATGGACTGCTTCGTTTTGCAGTCCTCAAATCATCCCAAAACTCCATTATAATGCGTGAAACTCTAATCTAACATTATAATATCATCATACAACCATCCTACAACATTGTTAACGTTCTAAAACCAATAAATCATCAACCAAGGGCTTTATTTGGATCAAAACTTCATCAAGAACCCTAGTTTTCTATTTCTTTCAAGAACACTAATAATTCTCTTCTAAAATTCGTTTTTAGATCATCAAGGGTTATATTTTGAATTCATAATTCGTCCAGAATATGTCTACATGCAAATCCTAACATGGTTTATAGTTTTAATCCTCAAATTCATGGGTTTGTATCAATCTTCCAAGACAAATTCGATAATTACCCTAAACATGGAAGAACATATCATTGAATCAATTGTAATTAAATCACTTGCCTTAATCGTTCTTCAGATTGTTGTAGATGAAGATGATAGAAGATGATGGTTGATATCCACTCTCTCTCTCTGCAGAATTCTCCTCTCTCTCTCTACAATTTCTTCTCCAAAGATGACAAATGGAGGTGGAGGTTTATTTTTGGACTTTTAACTTCTTTTCTAAACTTCTCCCGTAGCCCACTACTTAGTTTAGTGCTGATAATGGGTTGGTGGGTTAAATGATAAATCATAATTAAACTCTAATTTTCGTGGGTTTTAATTACCAAAATTCTGAAATTACCAAATTACCCTTTTGGGTTGCCGGTATGGCCTAAAAATGCTCCGGGACCCAAACTAAACCCCCGGCTAGTGTTTTATGACTATTTCGACCCTTTCAAACACGTTGGCGCGGTCAAAATGACCATACGGTTGATAAAAATAAAATTCACTTTTTAACTAAAATAATTACATTCCTAACGTGACTGTCACGTGCGTCCCAACTAAATTTTCCAAATTGCCGTATTTCAGCCTCGCGACAATTTCAATATTTTCAATATTCATATATTGTCATATATATACATTATAATAAAATACCAACTGACATCTCGTTAGTATTTTATCCGAATTAATTCTCAATTAATTCACATTTAATTTAATTAATCCCATAAATAAATATCGATAAAAATGCGGGGTATTACATACTTCCCCCCTAATAACAGAATTTCGTCCCGAAATTCGGAACTAAAAAGTACCTGGTAAAAACAACTCTGGATAACGTTCGCGCATCTCATCCTCGCGCTCCCATGTGGACTCCTCGGCATTATGATGCCTCCACTGAACACGTACTAACGAAATTATCTTTGATCGCAGTTTTAGCTCACTTCGGTCCAAAATAGCAATTGTCCCCTCCTCGTAGGAGCTATCGGGCTGGAGATTGATGTCCTCCAAAGCAATGTGAGAATGAGCCAAATCATCTCTAAGATATTTCCTTAGCGAGGAAATATGAAACACATCATGAATCCTGTGTAAATGCTCCGGTAACCCAAGTCTATACGCAACAGACCCAATCCGCTCGATGATAGGAAATGGTCCCACGTATCTCGGTGCCAACTTCCCCTTCTTCCCAAATCGCATAATCCCCTTTATAGGAGATACTCTGAGTAAAACCTGGTCCCCCACTTTTAACTCCCTGAAGAACCTCTTCGCATCAGCATAGCTCTTCTGCCGATCTTGAGCTACCAGAATGCGACTCCGTATCAATTCTATTCTCGCTGAAGTACCCTGAATCACTTTCGGCTCAAGTAGTTTGTTGTCCCCCACCTCCAACCAACATGCTGGGGAACGACAAGGTCTACCGTACAACGCCTCAAATGGAGCCATGCCAATGGTGAACTGGTAGGAGTTGTTGTAAGCAAACTCCACCAGTGGAAGATACTGCTCCCATCCACCCCCAAAATCAATAATGCACATAAGCAACATGTCCTCCAACATCTGGTTTGTACGCTCGGTTTGCCCGTCGGTCTGCGGGTGATACGCCGTACTCAACCGCAATTCCGTGCCCATGGCCTCCTGAAAACTCTCCCAAAACCGTGAAACAAATATCTTGTCTCTGTCAGACACGATATTTAGGGGCACACCGTGAAGTCTCACTATTTCTGCAATAAAGAGCTGGGCATATTGTCCCGTAGTGTAGTCGGTCCTTACGGGTAGAAAATGAGCGACTTTGGTCAACCTGTCCACAATTACCCAAATGGAGTCGTGACCCCTCTGTGACGTATGTAACCCCGTGATAAAGTCCATGGATATGCTCTCCCACATCCACATTGGGACCTCTAATGGATGTAGAAGTCCTGCCGGTCTCTGATGATCCACTTTTACCAGCTGACAAGTGGCGCATTTAGAGACAAACACGACAATATCTCTCTTCATCCCGCTCCACCAATACTGACGTCTCATGTCTTGGTACATTTTGTCCCCACCGGGATGTACCGCGAACCGTGAGCCGTGCGACTCTGCCATCACTTCGTGTCGCAAGTCTTCCCCTTCCGGAATGACTAGTCTCCCATTGAAGCGTAATCCCCCGTCTGAGCTAACGGTATAGGACTCGGCTCCCTCTGCTAGTAATCGAACTATCTGCTCCTGACAGAACGAGTCGTTTGCCTTTTCCTTCACCACTCTCATGACAATCTGCGGTGTAACAGTCATCACAGACATGAATGATCGGGCCACTGCATCCTGGTGTCCCAATTCCTTCCACTTTGCCTTCCACACCCCTGCCACCTCATCTACTGGCCTACGGCTCAACGCGTCTGCTACCATGTTAGCCTTCCCCGGGTGATATTGGATATCAAACTGATAATCCTTAACAAATTCAAGCCACCTTCGCTGCCGCATATTCAACTCCTTCTGCGTGAATAGGTACTGCAAGGACTTGTGGTCCGTGAACAATCGAAACTTCTCCCCCAAAAGATAATGTCTCCAAATCCGAAGGGCAAATACCACTGCCGCTAACTCCAAGTCATGGGTGGGGTAATTCTTCTCGTGAGGCTTAAGCTTACGGGAAGCATAAGCTATGGCCTGACTCTCCTGCTGCAATACACCTCCAAGTCCTTGTAAGGACGCATCGGTGTAAACTAGATACTCAACTCCCGGTCTCGGTAATGCTAACACAGGTGCTAAGGTCAACTTGTCCTTCAACTCATCGAATGCCAACTGACAGGCATCACTCCAAATAAACGGCACACCTTTACGAGTCAGATGTGTCAAAGGACCCGCTATCTTTAAAAATCCCCGAATAAACCTCCTGTAGTATCCTGCTAGGCCCAAGAAACTACGAATCTCAGTCGGTGTCGTGGGCTATCCCCACTCCCTTACCACGGATACCTTCCCCGGATCAACAGATATCCCTCGGTCGGAAATAATATGCCCCCAACACTGAACCTCCTTCAGCCAGAATCCTCACTTCTCATATTTTGCATACAGCTTATTCTGACGTAGCGTCTGCAAAACCTGCCTTAAATGATCGACGTGATCCTCCTCTGTCTGGGAGTAAACCAGAATATCATCAATGAAGACAATGACGAACTGATCTAGGAACTCTCTGAACACCCTCTTCATCAAGTCCATAAACACGGCTGGAGCATTGGTCAAACCAAAAGGCATAACCCGAAACTCGTAGGAACCATATCTCATTAAGAAAGCAGTCTTCGAGACGTCTTGCTCCCTGATACGCAACTGATGGTATCCCGATCGCAAATCAATCTTTGAGAAGAAAGAAGCTCCTCTCAACTGGTCGAATAAGTCATCGATTCGGGGCAACGGATACTTATTCCGTATCGTGACCTTATTCAACTCCTGGTAATCCACACACAACCTCAACGATCCATCCCTCTTCTTAACGAACAACACAGGGGCACCCCACGGCGAAGTACTCCTCCATATAAATCCCTGACCCAATAACTGCTCAATCTGATCCCGTAACTCTCTCATTTCAACTGGAGCCATACGGTAAGGTGCGCGGGCAATAGGCCTAGTGCCCGGCGTCAAATCAATCACAAAATCTATCTCCCTAGTCGGAGGTAGTCCAGGTATATCCTGAAATACATCGGCGAACTCACTAACAACGGGTATCGAATCAAGTGGTATCTCCACTTCCTTAGAGGTCTCCTCCTCTATGTAGTACAAATGAGTGGACGATCCTCCCTCAGGACGAGGCATCGCCACCAAAAATGTCTCCTGCCCGGGAATGGCAAAGATAATACTCCTACTAAAATAGTCAATCATGGCTCGGTACGCAACTAGCCAATCCATACCAATAATGGCATCATACTCGGTCATCTCTAATACTAACATATCAGCGGGTAAAGTAAACCTCTCGATCTCTATACCCACACCTCTACAAATAAGAGAAATCACGGAACCCCTACTCAACGGTGAATCTACACAAGTAACCGTACTCTCGGCGGTGTCTAACAGCCCAATGGTGCGTGCAAATCTCATAGCAATAAAACAGAGTGTAGCCCCCGTGTCAAACAAAATACGCCCCATAGTCCCCTGAATAGAGAACATACCCTCAATAGCTGGCGGATTCTGTAGGGCTGCGGCATGCTGAAGCTGATACACTCTCCCATACTGAAGCTGTCCCTGCTAAACTGGGACCGCTCGCACGGGTGGTAGTGCTGCCATCTGTGGTGGTGCTGGAAGGGCGGCGGGAAACATAGGCTTCTGCGGCTCCTGTCGAGCACCCAGCTGCTGCTGCTGTGGGGCCCTGCCCCTATCAGGACAATCCTGGCGTTTGTGGCCAGTCTTGCCACAAACATAACACTTCCCCGGGAAGTTTCCCCCTCGCTGTCCCGGCTGTCCTCCATGTCAATCCATCTGTAAAGTTCTGGATCTTCTTCTCCTCTGTCGGTATTTCATCCGAAACAATATTCAGTAGATTAGTGAATTCGGCCTCATACTCGGCCACAGTCCTTCCCTCCTGTCTAAGGTTCATCAACTTCCTCCTCATTTCCGTGTGAACAGCTGACGGAAAATATTTGCGGTCGAACCGCACCCAGAACTCCTGTATCGTGAGAGTATCTCTCTCCTCTGCGGTGGTAATAGACTCCCACCACTGCAATACAGATCCCACTATCTTGAAAGTAGCTAGTATCTGCCTCTGAACATCGGTGCACTCATACATCCTCAAGTGCCTCTGAATATCCTTCCTCCACTAACTAGATACCACAACATCGGAGCTACCTGCGAACTCCGGCGGGTGTACTTTCTAAAAAGCATCACGGACGCGTTCCCAAGCAGACGGGAATGCATGAGCCTGAGCTGGCGCGGCTACTGGCGCCTGGGGTGGTGCCTGCTGTACAACGGCGAGAGTGGCGTTTACCGCTTGGGCTACAATGGCTGCAACCTCGGCGGCATTCATGGTGCCCTGTACTGGAGCTGGCTGTGGCTCTGGCTGTGCATCCCTAGGAACTCGCTGCGCACGTCGTGGAGGCATCTTAATGAGAGTAAAGTCTATAAGTTCGCAGTTATAAACTTAAAACAGCTGAAGAGCGAAGCATACATAAAGGAATACAACAGTCCTAAAATATAGGGCTCTACATCAAAGAAAGCTCAGCGGAAACATAATAAGCCGTACAGATCCTAAAGGACACTGGAACCTGATGCTCTGATACCACCTGTGACACCCCGACTATTTAAATACCGGATAGCTACTCCTTTATTAAATTAATACAAAATGCCAAGTTGGTTCAGTTAATAGCATCACTGTCGAAAATATTTTAATAATTACTAACCACCTAGTATTTAAAAAGTGAGTTGCCAAATTTTAAGTTAACTCTGATTAACGTGCAATAAGTGAAATATAAAGGATAACATAACCATTCACAATAAAGTCCAACTATAGTAATCATCAAATAATAATAAGTCTGGAGGAAATACTCGTCACAACAATCCAAATAATGAAATGAATAAACAAGGCTGCATCCTGAATTAATTACAAACCAAAGTCTGAATAACTGAAATATAAAATGTCTCTAAAAGAAATGGGCGACATGCCCTACAAATGATGGAACTGAATATGGAATCAAGACAAGAAAAGGAGTCGTCTACTATCAAGGCCCTGTAACTTCCACAACAGCTACAGCTCGTCACCTGAATAGAATTCCTATGCATGGTGTCCTTGTGGCTGGGCACCTAAAATGGTTTTTACAAAAAGATAGATTTGAAAGCAAACGGGTTAGAGCCCAAATGTGGAGAATATTTTAAAAACAGCAAGTGTTTTAACAACATTTAAAACAATGAATGCAAAGTACATGTTAGGACGTGCTCTCACATGAAATACTCACCTCTCGACTAATTGTGCACTCCTAACGTACCGTACCCATTCAAGTGATTCTCATATTTAACTAAACCGACATAAGTTCTAACCTTCCTACTCAATTTACAATATGAATTCCCAATGTTATCACTTAAATAGATAGCTTTACTTAAACTCGGATTTTCAATTATCAGCATTACCATTTCACGGCAGGTTATCCCTTTTTATCTTTATCAGGACGTTACTACAATCATACTCGCAATTAAACATAACAATTCCTTTTCATTTAACCGTATATTATTCACATCATTAATATACCATATAAGCACCCCGAGGCTAGGCTGTGGTGCACATATACTCTGCTATCCATCCCGGTACATCACGTACATAAGGATTACAAATTCTGAATCTCTCAGGAATTGTTAGAATAAGCACCACACACAAAAATGGAGGCGAACATAATTCAACATATCCATGGTCACGTACATACCTACGCTCCATAGTCAGCTGACTTATTAACTCACAAATAAGTCATCATCTTGAACTATGTCCTCGAGGTACCAATCTAAATCCGGGCACACAAAGATTAGATGGCCCTAAGCGAACGTAAACCTCCCGTGATAGCAAGTATTGTAGGTATGTCATACACATAAGTTATATACTAAGCATTCACACATCTTAGATGTCTCAATATTAATAAAGGTATATTCTACATCCTTATACCATTATTCCAATTTTATACATTTTAAGTCTTCCGATAATACATAATGTAGACTGTCGACACATCTCACGTCATAGTTTCTTGTACTTAAGACCTAACTCAAAGGGATTATTAAGTTTCCTATTATTCCCACATATAACATCATTATTCTTAAGGTCCTTACTTATGCCCCAAACCTCATTTCATCGCATCATTCAAATTTACTCTTTTAACCCTAATATTATCTCACTCATCGAATTTCATTAGATTTTAGAATAATTCCTCAAATTGAATTCTAATTAAGGTCCAAATTTTATAACCATACCTACTGGTCTTCCTTAAGTCTAAGGATATTCATAAAGTCTCCAACAATAATTTTCTAAGGGTTAACATCATTAAAATTTAACTAGGGAAAATTTTACTCATTCTGGGAAGGTCGATCGATCGACCCTGAACATCGATCGATCGATGGTGGTCTATCGATCGACTGATGAATGTCGATCGATCGATTGCACCAGATAGGCTATGGACTGCTTCGTTTTGCAGTCCTCAAATCGTCCCAAAACTCCATTATAATGCGTGAAACTCTAATCTAACATTATAATATCATCATACAACCATCCTACAACATTGTTAACGTTCTAAAACCAATAAATCATCAACCAAGGGCTTTATTTGGATCAAAACTTCATCAAGAACCCTAGTTTTCTATTTCTTTCAAGAACACTAATAATTCTCTTCTAAAATTCGTTTTTAGATCATTAAGGGTTATATTTTGAATTCATAATTCGTCCAGAATATGTCTACATGCAAATCCTAACATGGTTTATAGTTTTAATCCTCAAATTCATGGGTTTGTATCAATCTTCCAAGACAAATTCGATAATTACCCTAAACATGGAAGAACATATCATTGAATCAATTGTAATTAAATCACTTGCCTTAATCGTTCTTCAGATTGTTGTAGATGAAGATGATAGAAGATGATGGTTGATATCCACTCTCTCTCTCTCTGCAGAATTCTCCTCTCTCTCTTTACAATTTCTTCTCCAAAGATGACAAATGGAGGTGGAGGTTTATTTTTGGACTTTTAACTTCTTTTCTAAACTTCTCCCGTAGCCCACTACTTAGTTTAGTGCTGATAATGGGTTGGTGGGTTAAATGATAAATCATAATTAAACTCTAATTTTCGTGGATTTTAATTACCAAAATTCTGAAATTACCAAATTACCCTTTTGGGTTGCCGGTATGGCCTAAAAATTCCCCGGGACCCAAACTAAACCCCCGGCTAGTGTTTTATGACTATTTCGACCCTTTCGAACACGTTGGCGCACTCAAAATGACCATACGGTTGATAAAAATAAAATTCACTTTTTAACTAAAATAATTACATTCCTGACGCGACTGTCACGTGCGTCCCAACTAAATTTTCCAAATTGCCGTATTTCAGCCTCGCGACAATTTTAATATTTTCAATATTCATATATTGTCATATATACACATTATAATCAAATACCAACTCACATCTCGTTAGTATTTTATCCGGATTAATTCTCAATTAATTCACATTTAATTTAATTAATCCCATAAATAAATATCGATAAAAATGCGGGGTATTACAGACACGTGTGTGAAAGAAATGGAGTGAAAGAACTATGCGACGATTGATTATACAAGTCTGTCTATATGATAAATGATAAGAATTTTTTTACAACCACATACTTCTTTAACATAAATAGAACAAATCAATCTAACCCTGAAAATATTAAAAAAAAATCGCTTGAAATTGATCTAACTCTATAAATCGATTAAAGCAAATAGTGACACCTTACCCCATAATCGATGAAACCAATACAATAATTGTAATTAATTCAGAGAAAAATTATAAATCTCTTAAACCAAAATGGATTACAGTAAAAATGTTACCTAATACAAAAACCCACTTCACTCAATTGGCTCTGACCAAAACATAGATATCCCATTACGCATCACCAAAAAATCTAATCAATAAATCTCGATGATCATTTTAAAAATGCAAAAAGTGGAAAAATAATAGAATCATCTAGTAAAGAGTCTTACCAAGTAGATAAAGCTAAAGCTGAATGATTAAGAAAATGACCATATGAGGGAGTGTCTCCACAATACAGAAAGAATTGAGCGAGTGAGTAATTTTTAAGGAATTTCTCTTTAGAAATTTTAAGGATTTTCGTTTGGAAGTGGTGCGTGAAAATTCATTTAGGAGGGAAAATGCCGCCATTATTTTTTTAATGTTTTGTGAAAATGCATAGTTTTTAATTTTTTCTTTTAAAATGGGTAGCTAAAATTTGTAACACTTATATGAAATTACTATTGATAAATTTTAGTAAGAAATAGTAATGGTAAAATACTATTAGTAATTACAAAACTAGTATGTTACTAAAATAGTGTTTTGGTGTAGTGTTGGGAAACGAATGTTGACTCTAATCAATGTTTTAATTAATCACATAAAATATGTGCGACTTGGGCTTGTAAAATCCCTTATTGAGTTAACATTTGTCAATGGCATGTGTGGCTTAAGCTTTATTCATGTCCATGCTTGTTGGCCTTTTACAAACAACGTCAAAGATATTGTAGCACAAATAAACATCTTAAGAATATGTAGAACATAAAATAAAAAAAGAAATCACACAAGGCACAAAGATGTACATCATTCGCCTCAGGTCTAACATCTCTCTACTTGTAGTTGCATAAGGATTATTGTAATACCTGGTATTTTTATAAATGATATAAAAGCACTAAAATAATGGAATTTTAAATTAAATAGTAATTGGAATTTAAAATCTATTGGACCCTAAAATTTATTTAATAATGTAATTAGAATTAATAAAAAAATTAAATTATATTTATACTTTGAATAAGTAACTGTGCCGGTGTTAAGTGGTTTTGGGCTTAAGGGGGAAAGCTTAGAAATGTAGGAGGTCATTTGAAGAGTCTCGGAGAACAAGTTAGAGGGTTTTACTTGAGAAAAATGTGGTTACTAAGTTGAAAAGAGTTGGATGCATTTAAAAGAGACTTACAATCGATTTAAATGAAAAATGGGGGCCAAAGGTTACTACAATGATGTATAGGCCGCCATAACGGACTCCTAGGTGCTATAAAAGGATATACCGCTATAAAGTTTAGACCGCCATAGCTCTTACCACCCAAAACTTCCATTTCCAAGCCAATTGGGGAGCACCTCAAGAAGGATTTTAGAGATACTTTAAAAAGAAAAGATGGTTAAGAGAAGGATATATGTACTTTCTTCTCAAAAGGCAAAAATTACATTTATCTTCCCTTTTAGTGTTGATAGGGTTACATATTACCTAAATATAATTTTAGGATACTTCCCTTAGTGGTAAAATGAATTAAAGATGACGAATTGCTTTCAGAATTATTGGGAATTTACAAATTATAATTTTCCTTGGAAATGATGTTCATAATTATTAATAATTTTGAATAAAAATAAATCCTTAACAAGGGTATAGATGTTAGATTTTTGCATGTGTTGTGTAGATTATTAAACATTTAAACCTTTGGTCTTGAATATTTGTGATCACACGTGGTGGTGTATATTATGCTTATCATTTATGTTAGTGCGAATATGTTAATAAAGAACATGTTAGGCACATGCTCGGATTGAGATTTGTGCTTTATTTGTTATTATGCATGTAATGAATAATAACCTTGAATGTACATGATTGTTTTGATAAATTTAAGATTTAAACGTGATTTTTTTAATAATTACGATAATATCTCTTATGATCTCATGAATATGTCAATGTATAGAATTTGGTAATTTTTTGTTAAAAAGACTACGAAGTTTCACATATTAATAGGAAAAGTAGTTTTAATGAATACATTATTTTCATGATGGATTTATGTCCACAACTATAATAAAATCTATGACATAAGCGATAACTCTGTGATAATTTTACTTGATAATAAGTAAGTGAATAATAATGGATTATGATAACTAAAGGGACACTGCTACACATGATAAAAATATACTTAGGAAATGTTTATTCTGTGTGTGTCATGTGTTAGGACAATTTTTACACTCCCTTAGGTTTTTAGTTCGTATTGGATTAATTTCATAACAAACGTATATTTGTATCGAGTCTAATGAGTTATAATGCTACATCATATAAAGATAAAGAGAGAAACCACCATGACTGAGAGTACTGAACTGAATCAAACAATTTCATTTCATATCAGAGATTTGGTAAAGGTGATTATTTTTAAAAGTTTTGTAATTCCTTATAGTTTATATTATCGCTAATAAGTGACATGACATGGCTTTAATGAAAACCAGTTTGGAAAATATTTTTTATAATTTTTTTCTCAAGGGTCAACTTTGAGTGACCTCGTTCGAATGAGGTCATCCTTGATCGAAGAGGTCTTTGAACAAGAACCATTTTTTGAGGCATTAAACCTCGATCAAAAGGAAACTTCAAATGAGGATCCCTAGACTAGTCTATTTCGAATGAGGGCACATTTTCTTTTAAAAGTGACCCTCAATTGAAATTTTATCAGCGAGAACCTCTCAATCGAAAGGTCTTGTTCGAATGAGGGATTCCTGGTTCGACCAAGGACCTTTGTCTTGGAAAACATGTTTATTTGGATCTCTTTTATTGCTAGAATTTTTAAACACATTTAGACGCTATTCCAATGAATTAAGCATAATTTTTTCAAAACCTTAATTTGGTTTTGCTAGAGTCCTTCTATTTGTGCGAGCTTGTTAACTCTGTGCAACCAAAATGGAATCTAAGTTTATGAATCGCCTGAGATATTCTATGTTGAAGAAGATAACAATTGTATTGTGTGTAGGTTGATTTTTCCCAACTGAGATCGATTGATTCTGAGGCTTTGGAGGTTGTGTAAATGTTTTCCAGGATTGGAGCGTCTATTGCTAGTACGAGCAGAGGTAGATGAGCAAAATACAATGGAGCGACATCATGAAAATAATTGTTGTCATCTATGTAAGTCGTGTCTAGGTCCTTATTAAGTCATGTAATCATATATCAGCATTAGTGGACTTATTGTGGGTTGGGTACGATAGCGGGATTTCCCACGAGGGTTTAAACTCAAAAATCCTAGTGTGCTCTTTGTGATGGGTTTTATTGCTTATGTTCTTACTCACCAACTGCATGGAATTTGGACAAAATAATTTTATTTAGTAATATTAAAATTTGGTTCAAATATAGAAAGGATTTAAATTTGATTTATGTGTTGATCAATTACAAAATTATTTAATTAAATTTGGACCTTTAAGTGTATATCTGCTTTTTCAAACTTGTAAGAGAGAGGATTTTAATATTAATCTTGAGGCTATTTCTATTGAGGATCAGTTGGTCACACGCACACCTATTTTTTATGGTAGTAACTACGTGTATTAGAAGGTGTGTATGACTTTTTTTCTTATGTCCCAAGATGAGAGGGTGTAACTAATCTTAGTTAAGGGTTCAAGATGTCCAATAACCTTATTCAGAGATACCATTGTCCCTAAACATGAGGAGTCATGGTCTGAGTATGACCATTGGGTAGCTAACTACAACTCTAGGGGAATTAATGGCATTTTATATGGAGTTACCTAAGAAGAGTTCCGCCAGATTTCTATGTGCACTACATCCAGGGAGGCCTGGGACATTCTCTAGTTCACCCATGAGAGTAGAGATACCGTTTGGGTATCGAAGATCCAAAATCTCACAACCCATTTTGAGTTGTTGAAGATGCAAGATAATGAGGCACTGGATGAGTTTTATGCAAAGCTCTTTGACATCGTGAACTCTCATTTTTTTTAGATGATAAGATGCCAAATTCTAGGGCTATCAGGAAATTGTTTAGGTGACTATCACCTAGGTTCTTCCCCCACGTCTTAGCCTTAAATGACATAGAAGGTATATAAAAGGTATAGGAAATCATAAGGTTGATTCAAACCTGTCTTCTAATCGCTGAATAGATTCTTTCCATGACTCCTTTCCAGCTTCAGATTTATAGGTGCGAGCAACAGATCGCGTTGAGTTCTCCTCCTATGATCTTTCTGGGCGAGCTGCAGGCCTAATATTTGAACATGATTGGGAAGATCCTTCCCTTAACTCAATTGGTCGTTGATAACTTCTCGACGCAATCCGAGGAGGATTTATATTCCTCCTGGGGCCCAAACGGTCAAATAGGGAGACTCTGCTCAACCTTTCCAGAGCGCTCTTTCGTTCTGGAGTCAAAGTGATGTTTTCTTGAGACTCTACAATTCTTATAGGAGATGTCAGGTCGAACTGATAGGATGGATCACTTGAGGTTTCAGTACGGTGAGGTTCAGGACGTCTGGATCGTGAAGACGGTGGTTGCATGACACTTCGTTGACCGGACTGGATGGAAGCTCCATTTTGAAAAGTTTGGATGAACCGTAGTATAGTATCTTGCATGGTTGTTTTCCCCTGGATAAACGAGTCAAGATTCCTGTGATATCGTTTGCGTTTGGAGGAGTGGACGAGTTAGGAGGTATCCCATCATTGTTTCTGTTACTAGATTCTGGGATTTCGACCATTTAGGACGGGTTTTTGGGTGAAAAACACACGCATAGTCGTTCCCACAGACGACGCCAATCTGTTGATGTAAAAAACTAGATTTGATATAATTAATTAATCACAGATAAATATGAATGAAGAAATAAGACAACAATTTTTTAAAGTAGTTCAGCGTTAGTGAAATGGCCTAAGTCCACTGTTTTGTATTGCTGGGTATTTGCCTTAATCTTCAGTATGTTCGCCTATGGAAGCCTTGCCCCGCTAAGGGGTGTTACAAAGTATTTATAGCCCTTTGGGCTCTCAGTATGAGTAGACAATATGCCGTTATTTAATAGACATATATATTTGTACACGATAAGAATGTTCATTGAATTTATTTTTGTCGTTTGATCTTCCTGACTAGATGGGTATGCTGAGTTGCTTGGTGTGCTGAGTAGCTCGGCATTGTAAGTTAATCGGTAAATATATTTATGCCACGCAGGATGACACGTGTCTTCATATAACTGGTCCACGCCAGCTCACTAATTTTTGTATCAACAAATAGTTTTATGAAAAAATTTGTTTTAATTAAATTTAGAAGTTTTTATGTAGAGAAAATAGTTAAAAAGTAATAAATTAAAATATTTTTTAACAATCAAAACTTGTTTTTATAAAAAAAAACATTTTATTTCTTTACAAAACAATTTTTTTACTTTTTAAGTTTTTCCAAAATAACAAAAATCTTTTTTTCCTAAACTAGCTAAAATGTTCTTTTATTTTGAATAGATAAAGGATTTTTTTTAAACAACTAAAAAATAGTTAAAATCATTTTTATTTATTATTTTCTTGGAACATTTTTTATTTTAAAAAAGTTAAACGAGTCAAAAGATTTCTAAAAAATAGTTTTTTTATAACACAGTTAAAACGGTTTTTATTTAAGAACTAAAGCTAAAATTATTTTTTATTTTTTAAATAGTTATAAGAATAATTGAAAAAATTTGTTTTTTATTTTTTAATTATTTAAAAAATAAACTATTTTTTTTATAAATAAGAATATTTATTAATGTGTGTATATATATATATAATAAGGGTTATCGGGAAAAAAACACATTGGTTAGGGTTGTATGGTGAAATGTGGTTAATAGTTAAAAAAAGAGGGGTATATTGGACAAATTAGGCATAAAAATGAGTTAATTAATAGTCCACCCACGAAATCCATCAAAATGGGGACTAAACCCCAAGAAATTTTAAAAATGGAAGTTTGACTCAATAATGAATAATTAATGGGTGCCAAACCCCAAATAACCCAATATTTTACCTTTAGATGCGTATTTCAAAAAATGAATCCTAATTTTTTTAAAACCCTAATTTAGTTTTGCTGGAGTCCTGTTTGTGAGAGCTTATCAACTCTATGCAACTAAAGTAGACTTTAGGCTTACGAATCCCTTGCTATCTTCTACATTGAAGAAGATATCACGTTGGATTACATGTGGGCTAAGCATTCCTATGTGAGATCAATGGATACCGAGGCCTTGGAGAGGTTCTGAAACGATTTTGTTCAATCGAAGAGTCTATTGCTAGTATAGGCAGAGGCAGAGGAGCAATCCGTAACGGAGAAGCATCGTGGCGATAATTGTTGCCGTATATATAAGTCATGTCCGAGTCCTTATTAAGTCATGTAATCATATGCGGGTTGGGCGAGATAGAGCGTTTTCCCGTTTCCACTTTAAAAGCCTAGTATGCTCTTTGTGATTGGTTTTATTGCTTCCACTGTTAACCACTAACTGCATGAAATTTGAACTAACTAATTTTATTCGATAAAATTCAAATTTGGTTGAAATATAAAAAATATTTTATTTTCTTTATGTTTTGATGTATTAAGAAATTAATTAATTATAGTTGGACCCTTAGGCACATGCATTCTTTATGTGGAGTCCAGGGATACTAACCCTTGTACTATTGATTGGTGGCTATGTCGGTTTATATGAACATCATATGATTGTGTAAAAATCAAGCCTCCTGGCTCAGTGGTATAAGGCTGCCACTCGGACAGTCTTGGAGGTGGATTGGGCTTGGTCCCCACTTCGATCCTCACCACTGTCAAAATAATGCTTGGCCAGCGAAAGCCACGAACCGCGAATTGGGATTAGTCGAGGTACGCACAAGCTGTCCCGAAAATCTCATGGTATGCTACCCCAAAAAATGTGATTATGCAAATCCTAAGAGGTACTAAATTCCAAAAGGTTGGGTGACGACAATAATGTATGTATTATATGTGCATCTTGTGCTTGTGTAAAGTTTTGTATAATGCCTCAGTATTGGCTAGTGTCTATGACGGATTAGGTCTATGATATGTTAAGTAGAATATTGGCCTATTATATGATTGAAACTAAATGCATTAGAGAGTTTACCTTGGTATTTGTGAAATCTTAGAGTATTTATATTGAGTTGAATATGATATATCATACCCATTAACTTGTGTGTAATCATAGACAAGTTAACGATTTTGATATTTAATCATATTCTTCATTATATTTGGGATCATGTAGTGATTTTATTGATCTGAACATAGTTAAAGGTTTATCCTTAAACTGTAAGTTTGTATTATTGGGAGACATTGTAATTTGGCATGTTAATTTTAGTTGGAATTACTGTGGTGAATCATTACAATAAATTGGTGGAAATGAGATGAATAGAAATATTATTTGGGATTATTAGTTAAATTCTAATCAAAGTGATGACTCGGAATATTTGGAGTCCTCATAATTATGTCCTTGACATGCGAGATGAAGGGACTCATAAAAGGAAAGTCATGTCTTTCGAGAAACTGCATAAGGATGATCATATGGGTAGTCGATAAATATTGCCATCCATATCTAATGCGTTGCAACACCAACATCATCTTATGGCCACTACCTAAGACATGATGTCGAATCTCAAAGACACGTTTCAAGATCAGAATTGTGCAACTAGGCTGATAACTATTCTATAGATGGTTAACAGCAAGACATAAAATGTTAGTTTGACACAGTGCGTCTGGTCTTCATAGTATCTAATATGAAGGGCATGTGCATGACTCCCCATAACAATAATGTGCATATTATTCATAGGCTTTGCTAAGTAAGGCATAAACACGACATTAGATGGTCACTGTGCGCAGGATTGGAAGATAAATAAAGGCCATTGTTGATACCAAATTTAATCTGCTGACTTGGACCAACCATATGAAGACACGTGGCTATCTACATGGCAACAACAAGCATTTCCGAGATGATCATACGCTCCGAGGACCTCTTATGCTCCGAGAAACAAGACCTCTCCGAGGAACTCTTAGGCTCCAAGGAACAGGGCCTCTTCGAGGAACTCATTAGCACCGAGAAGCTCAGGCGGTCCGAGCTACTCGCTCCGAGGAACTCTTATGCACCGAGGAACAAGACCTCTCCGAGGAACTCTTAGGCTCCGAGGAACAGGGCCTCTCCGAGGAACTCATTAGCACCGAGAAGCTCAGGCGGTCCGAGCTACTCGCTCCTAGGAACTCTTATGCTCCGAGGAACAAGACCTCTCCGAGGAACTCTTAGGCTCCGAGGAACAGGGCCTCTCCGAGGAACTCATTAGCACCGAGAAGCTCAGGCGGTTCGAGGTACTCGCTGCGAGGAACTCTTATGCTCCGAGGAACAAGACCTTTCCGAGGAACTCTTAGGCTTCGAGGACAGGGCCTCTCCGAGGAACTCATTAGCACCGAGAAGCTCAGGCGGTCCGAGCTACTCAGGCGATCCGAGACGCATCTCGAACAAAGAATTAATAGCTGGATAACCAACAGTTCAACTGGTTCATTAAATGCTTATCATTCAGACGCACACGTAAACAGGGCATTAAATGTATTACCCTTTCACATTACAGCCTCAGGGCTATAAATACATTGTACAATCCTCATTGTAAAGGACCGAATCCTGAATCTAAAGTTCGGGATCCAGAACGGAATTTCTTGTAATTGAGAATTCCCAAACACTCAGCAATAAAACAACAGTGGACGTAGGCCATTCTTATAAGGCTGAACCACTTTAAAATCTTTTGTCTCATTTATTTATCTGTGATTGAATTATTAGAGTGATTTAATTTTTTACATCAGCAGATTGGCGCCATCTGTGGGAAACGACTGGTAAAATCGTTTTCTCACCAATAATAATCCAATACCAATGGCTGATATACCTGAATCCAGCAATCGAAACACTGGAATCCCTCCAAATCCATCTGCTCCACCAATTATTCCAGATCTGACTGGAATGATGGCGAATCTGGCTCAGGGCCAAACCGTCATGCAAGAAACGATGCGACAACTCATCCAAACCCTCCATGGCGGTGCGCCGGCCCATTCCAGATCACGAACCATTCAAAGAAATATCCATGCACCTTCTGTGCGTACTAGGCGTACTAGTTCATATCGCAATGAGGAATCTGAAGATTTTTCTTATCAACCTGGACGAACTTCGTCAATGCGAGCCACAGATACTGAACAACGTGTCACCCTCTCCCCAGAAAGGTCCAGTGCATTGGAAAGATTAAGAAAGGCTTCTCCTTTCGATCAATTAGGCCCTAGGAGGAACAAAAGTCCTCCTAATGTAGCGTCGAGGAGCTTTCGATGACCATCAGATTTAAGGGAAGGATCTGCCCAGTCGCGACCAACTGCTCGTCAGGATGGATCCGATGATCGACCAGCTGCTCGTCGAGATAAATCCAAGGAAGCCACTTCAACGCGATCAGTTGCTCGAACCAATAGGCCCGAGGAAGGGAATGATGCATGTAAAGGATCTATTCAAAGGCTGGAGGATAGATTAGGTGAAATGGCGAAGGCTAAGAACCCTCTACAACGAACCTTTGTTCGAGGAACACCTTTTGTCCAGGATATTGTTGATTTTCCAACACCATCAAAGTTCAAAGCACCTGTTGTGACTCCCAAGTATGATGGGAAAATTGACCCTGTCCTTCATATAGAACAATATCAAGCTTCTGCCGACATCTATGCTGTCCCAGACGAGATGAGATGCAGGGCATTCTCGGGAACTCTTACCAGATCTGCTCAGATATGGTATAATAATCTTCCTCGGGGTAAGATTTTAACTTTCCTTTAACTGGCCGAGTTATTCATTGGGAATTTCTGCTTTGGCGCAAAGCCAGTTAAGCGAGTAGCACATTTGTTAAGTGTTAGACAAAAAGCTGGTGAGAGTATCAGAGATTATATAACTCGTTTTAATAACGAGAAGCTCGAAGTCATTGATTACGAGGAAAAGACAGCTATTACTGCTTTGATGAGTGGACTGCTGCCGAACAAGTTGTACTACACTTTGGTCAAAGATCCATCTCGAACCATGTCGGACCTGATGGGAAAAGCGTCCAAGATTATGAATGCCGAGGAGGCTATGTCTGCGAAGAAGAATATGGGCGTCAAAGAAACCAAGATGGAAGGTGATAAAGCTAAGAAGAAAGAGCATAAGAACAATGGTGGTGACAAACATTTCAAAAGTAGGTCGTCATGGGAGGTCTTGAAGAAATTTGATAATTACACGCCTTTGAAGGCAAATATCAACCACGTCCTGGAGGAAATTAAGAATAGCGAGGAGTTAAACTGGCCAAAGAAAATGAAGTCAGACCTTGACACGAGGAATAGGGAGGAATATTGCGAGTTCCATAAGGATCATGGCCATATGACCAAAAATTGCATAGCTCTTCAGAACGAGATTGAAACACTCATCCGACGAGGAAAGCTAACAAAGTACATTGATCGGGGAGGCGAAAGAAGAAATAACGTCCGAACTAGAGAGAGGTCTAGATCTCCTCGTCGAGCAGAGGAGAAAAAGAAGAGAAACCATAAAGATGATCCAGATGATGACCCCGATCTTCCCAAGAAACCAAGGCAGCCAGAACGAGAGGTATTTTCAATACGCTTTGGGTCATTTGATTGTAATGTCATTACAGGAGGAGATGGAGGAGGAGGAGACTGTAACAACCCGCGTAATTTTTGGGGTATTTTCGAAATAAAGAGGAAAAATAAATTTCGAGATAAAATTATTTTTATTTCTCAAATATGTTGGATTTTATTTTTAAAGATGAGAATTTCAAACGGTTTCGAAATCGGAATTAAAATGGAGTTTTAATTGAATTTTTATTATATAGAAGAGTCCTCAAAATATAAAACTCTCTAAGAGTCCTCAAAGCATAAAACTCTCTAGTAAAAATAATATTTTTAGAAATCCGACCGTTCGATCAAGCTGAATTTTTGTCAGCAATCCTGTCTCGCCGTTCGCTACAACATATTAAAAATTTCAAGTGATTCCAATGGTCTGATCGTCCGGGATAAAATTTTTAGTGTTTGTATCTGATTAGAACTCTTTTCTTAATCAAACTCTTAATCCTTTATATATCAACTAATTCGTGGCTTGGCTTTTCAAATCACTTTTTCTCAAACTTTTCAACCAGAAGACCTCTCCAAAATTACTCCCTTTCATATACAAACCATAGCCCCAAACTTATTCAAGATTTCAACCTTAGATTAGAAGGCTTATTTGGTGTTTTCTCGAGTTTGGGCTAGAACGAGATTTGATTATTTTCACGAGAAGAACGTGATGGTGTGATTAGAGTTTGAGGCTGAAATTATGCGATGATTCATGTTGGTTCCTTTTGGTGGTTTAAGGTATGGGGTGTTACAGAATGGTATCAGAGCTTAGGTATACGACAACCCTCGAGTCTTGGGTTTTGGGTCTGTTGCGTTTTTATGGCGCGTATTTTGGAGATAGAAATTTTAGAGTATCGTTTCGTATTAAGCATCTAGATTAGATGTGAGGAAATTATTTTGGAGATGAGATTATTTTTGGAGATTGTTGGCCTGATTTTTGAGAGTTAGGTATTCGGCGAATTTCGAGGGCGAAACTCCATTGTTAGCGGGGAAGTGTAACAACCCGCGTAATTTTGGGGTGTTACAGAGACCTTACTGCAGAAAGAAAAGCTTACCTCGGAGAGGCTCAAGCTTGCTCGTACATTCAACGAATAAATTTAGCTGAGGAAGATCGCCCGAGAAAGGTGAACAAAGAAAAATTGGTCATTGGGTTTTCGAAGAATGATCTTGCAGGAGTCTTATATCCTCATGACGACCCACTAGTGATCAAAATGCGAATGAAGGAGGTAATGATTTCAAGAGTGCTGGTCGACAATGGTAGCTCGGCAGACATCATGTTCTACTCGTGTTTCGACAGTTTGAATCTAAAGCTGTCTCAACTGGAGCCTTACCACAGACCCCTCATCGAGTTTGCTGGCGAGAAAGTATTTCCACTTGGGACGATCAAGTTGGATATATTCATTGGTACATGGCCTGCTTGTCGGACAGAAAGAATACAGTTTTTCGTGATGGATAAGAATGTCCAGTCATCGTACAATATCATAATGGGAAGAGTAGGATTGAAGAAGTTCGAGGCTGTACCATCTACAGTGCACCAATGCTTAAAATTTCCAACAAACTTTGGAGTAGGAGTTATGAAAGGTGATCAGAAAGTAGCTCGGGAGTGCTATTATTCATCCGCCGAGCAAGATGAATTGGAAGAATCAAAGAAAAAGACAACTACTTATCAAGTGGATGAAGGTGCAGAAATTGAAACCTTGGATCCTCGGGATGAGTCGCAACTCGTGAAGGGTCAAGTGGTAGAAACTACTGAAAATATCATTCTGGACGACGAACACCCTGAACGAACTACTCAAATAGGTTCATCATTGGAAGCCTCACTAAAACAGGAATTGATAACTTTCCTTAGAAGCAGAAAACAAACTTTTGCGTGGAGTCATGAAGATATGCCTGGGATTGACCCAAACTTCTTATGTCACGAGCTCAATGTGAATAAGGAGATCAAGCCTGTGAAGCAGAGAAGAAGAGTATTCAGTCCCGAGAAGAATCAAGCTATACAGGAGGAAGTTGAGAAACTCCAAAAAGCTCGTTTCATTGAAGATGTTAAATATCCAGATTGGTTAGCCAATGTGGTGATGGTAAAGAAGAAAAACAACAAGTGGAGGATGTGTGTAGACTTTACCGACCTCAACAAAGCATGCCCAAAAGATCACTTTCCACTGCCCCAAATTGATCAACTGGTGGATGCTACCTCGGGACACGAGTTGCTGAGCTTCATGGATGCTTATTCTGGTTATAATCAGATCAAAATGAAACCCGAAGACAGGGAGAGTACTTCTTTCATTACCCCTAGGGGAACTTATTGTTATAATGTTATGCCTTTTGGTTTAAAAAATGCAGGTGCGACATATCAGAGGCTGATGAACAAGGTCTTTGATGAACAAATCAATGACAACATGGAAGTCTATGTTGACGATATGTTGACAAAAAGCAAGAAAGCTGTCGATCATCTAGTTGACTTAAGCCAGACTTTTGATCAACTAGATAAATATCAAATGAAGCTGAACCCGACGAAGTGCGTCTTTGGAGTACGAGAAGGCATGTTTCTCGGGTACATTGTCAATCAGCGAGGCATTGAAGCAAATCCTGAAAAGATCAAAGCTCTATTAGGGCTGCGATCTCCAACAACGAAGAAAGAAGTACAGAGTCTCACTGGACGAGTAGCAGCACTCAATAGATTTGTGTCACGAGCAACTGACAGATGTATCCCATTCTTCAAGACACTCAGAAAGTCTTTTGAGTGGAATGATGAATGTGAGAAGGCTTTTCAAGACTTGAAGAAATACTTGGGAGCACCTCCACTATTGTCCAGGCCGGTGATGGGAGAGAAATTATATTTGTACCTTGCGGTGTCCAAGAATGCAGTTATCTCGGCGTTGATCAGAGTGGAGAATGGAGTACAAAAGCCAATTTACTACACAAGTAAGGCCTTCCGAGGAGCAGAGATCAGATATCCGAGACTGGAGAAATTGGCACTGGCGCTAATTGAGGCGAGTAGGAGAATGAGGCTGTACTTCCAGGCTCATACTATAGTAGTATACACCGATGTGCCATTGAGACAAGCCGTTCATAAGCCAGAGAAATCAGGGAGATTGATGTACTGGGCAATAGAGCTCGGAGAATATGATATAATTTATGAACCCAGATCATCATTAAAAGGGCAGGCTGTAGCAGATTTCATAGCGGAGTTCACCTATCCTGATACCCCCGAGGAGAAAAAGTTTCTCGCTAATCAACCTGTGGATGTTACCGGATTAACAAACACAAGGCCAAACCAATTCCGATTGGTAAAAGGACGTGTGGATGTTACAGGATGTGATGCAGAGATAGTTGGGAGGACTCCGGACGAGGAACAAGAGTTGCTCGCTGATCAACTTGTGGATGTTACAGGATCAACAAACACTGGCTCAGACCAACCCCGGTTGGTAAAAGGGCAAGTGGATGTTACAGGATCATTAAATTCGAGCTCAGACCAACCTCGGTTGGTAAAAGGGCAACAAAAGATGATCGACAAAAAGAGAGAAAAATCCGGGGAGGATGAAAAGAAGCAGCAAATATTTCACCGAGGAACTCTAACTGATCAGAAATTTGAAGACGAGTTACCTATATGGAGGCTATATGTAGATGGCTTATCTTGCACTGCAGGATGTGGCGCGGGGATAGTTCTAAGCACTCCAGACGAGGTCGACATGGAATACGCTTTGCGTTTCCAATTCAAAGCTTCCAACAATGAGGCTGAATATGAGGCCATGATTGCAGGGCTTAATTTGGCAACAATTATGGAGGCACAGCAGGTTGTGATCTTCAGTGACTCTCAATTGATTGTAAACCAAATGATGGGAGTGTATGCAGTTAGAGGAGAATTAATGATCAGATATCATGCAAAGGCAAAGGAGATGTTATCAGAATTTGCCGTTATTCAGCTGGTTAGAATACCAAGAATGGAGAATGCGAGAGCAGACGCCCTAGCTCGACTATCATCAGCTACTCGCACCGAGCTACGACGAACAATCCCAATTGAAGTATTAGCTGGTCGGAGTATAGATGAAGATCTGAAGATGAATTTTATCACCCTTGATTTAGGACCATCTTGGATGGATCCCATCAGGGTATATATCGAGGAAGGTTCAAGTACCTCGTCGTCGCAATGGATTATTTTACTAAGTGGGTAGAAGCTGAGCCACTCATTGATATGACCTACGAGAAGGTGTACCAATTTGTTTGGACGAACATCATTTGCCGATATGGTCTTCCTCATGCTTTCATCACAGACCATGGAACACAATTTGATAACGAGGAGTTCGCTACCTATTGTCATCAATCAAACATTTTGAAGGTTCATTCAGCACCAGGCCATCCTCAAAGCAATGGACAAACTGAAGTGACAAATAGAACGCTGCTGAACGGTTTGAAGAAAAGATTGGATGATGCGAAAGCAAACTGGATCAACAAGCTACAATCAGTACTTTGGGCTTACCGAACTACTCCCCGAGTAGCAACTGGAGAATCACCATACATGCTGGCATTCGGAAGTGAAGCTGTCATACCTTCCGAGTTGGGCCTCCCAACACACAGGGTACTGAATTTCAATTCCCCTGTCAGCGACTTAATGAGAAGACTGGATTTAAACATGCTCGAGGAAGTTAGAGAAGAAGAAGCCATTAGAAATGATGCTTACCAGCAGCGAACATCTTTGTTCTACAACAAGAGGGTGAAGAAATGCGACCTGAAAGAAGGAGATTATGTGCTGAAGAAAGTTATTCAAAAGCATAATAAACTGGAGGCAAACTGGCATGGACCATACCGAGTTACAGAAGTTGTTCGACCAGGAACTTACCGAATAGCAACTCTAGAATGCGAGGAGTTTAAGAATGCATGGAATGCAGAGCACCTGCGCAAGCATTATCAGTGATGTATATGTAACGCAGTTTCCATCAGTATGAATAAAATGAAAATATTCTGCAAGTCTCTCTGTTTATTAAAAAAAATTCGGGGAATACTAGTGCTATGCGGCAAGCAAAACTAGGCAGACTACTCAACAAAATATACGAAAAAATTCCAAACTGTACCAACTTAGTTGGTCGACGAGGAGAAAAAATTCCAAACTGTACCAACTTAGTTGGTCGACGAGGAGAAATATTCCTAAAAATGCCAACCTGTTTGGCTAGGAAACGAAATATTCCAAACTGTACCAACTTAGTTGGTCGACGAGGAGAAAATATTCCAAACTGTACCAAGTATGGTTGGTCGGGGATAAAAACCCACTAACTGTAGTTGGTCGACGAGGAGAATTTATCGACCTTGGTTGGTCGGACATATTTTATGAAAAAGACAAAAATTTACCAAGTATGGTTAGTTGGGGATAAACTCTCACTAACTATAATTGGTCGACGAGCACAATTTAACAACCTTGGTTGGTTGGAAAAATTTTAAACATTTTTATACTCATTACTTGATTATTAAGTGATCAAGCAACATTACTGATACTTGTAACTTTTTTATTACTAAGTTGGTCGATGAACAACACAATATTGTTATCTTTTTAACTTATACATATGCACAGATGTAAAGTATTTTACAAGACAATAGCAATTAAGATTTGCAAACAGAAATGAAAGTTTTTCATTAAATTCGAAATAAATTACAAAAGGAAAGTTTTTCCCCTCAGCTTTCGATACAGGTTCCTCGCCAGCAGGCGGATCATTTAAAGACTGAGGAGAATTGATGAAGTTCAAATCCTTCAGCATCCTGACGTTCATCACAGAAGGTCGATCTAATAGATGCTCGGGACGAGATACCTCGATTTGAGAATGAAGATTGTAGTCACCGAGGTATTTTGCAATTAAGCTCCGAGGAATGGCACGAGCTGGGATCCATTCCATGTCCAAATTATACGGTGGCACAGGCAAGTCGAGCACCCCTGGATCATGGTAGTCCCACAGATAGTGTCCTTGTTCGAGCTTCAGCACACCTCGGGCATTCAACCAGTCTTATTTGTAACCCTCATTATTGGCGTTCTGGATACGATCATCCAAGTGGAATAGTGCTTCGTTGTATCCAACCATCCAAAATTCCCTGGGCTATTTGTGGAATTGATACGTTATCCTTTCAAGCTTCTCGTGGAGACTCTTGACAAAAAGCTCATTAGTCTCCAACACTGATTTCATTGCAGAAAGTTGTTTCTCAAAGTCTCGAATCTTCTTTGACATATCAGATAACGCCTGGTTCTTCGCCTTTAGTTAGAAGGCCCGGTTCTCTAAGGCTGATGCTGTCCTCTGTTCCTCGACCAGAACCTGAACTGCTCTTCCTCATCCCCGAGGAGATGTGGAAGGGCCCGACCTTTTCAAGGTGTCCAACTCTTGACTTAATTTGGCATTCTCAACCTCTAAAAATGAAAATCCCTCGTCAGTCACTGGGATTATAGCTGTTGAAGAAGAGGCTGCAGACTTCAATTGTGCTAGCTCTTTCTGCAAATTGTTATTCTCTTGCTCCAACAGCTCGGTAATCTGTCTACATGCTTCAACTTCACCCTTTAGGGTTCTCTCCCTGACATCATACCCAGCGATGAGCTTCTTGTAGCCCTTCTCGGCAGAAATCTGCTGATACCTCTTCTCATACCCTTCATGCAACAGGGCAGTCGATTCCTTGTACTGATTCTGAAGGTCTTCTAGCGTACATTGGAGATCCTCAATCATTTCATAGTAAGCCACGTTATTGGCCACAGCTCGGTCAAGTAAGCACTTCAGGTATTGATAAGCTTCGACTGCTTGTTCTGAAGCATCATGACCAAGGACGTCGGCAACTTCTGATGCACTCAGGTCTGTATGACCAGCCTTATAATATTCATGATATTGCTGCATCAGCTTTGTATCATTGGCAGATAGCAGATCCATCCTGGCTAAAAACTAGCAGAGAAAGAAAAAGTAATCATAAAAAAGAAGATCAAGACAGAGTACAAATAGAAAAGAGACAATCGTATGGAAGAAAAGAACTCAAGTTTTATTAGATCATGAAATTTGAAGTTACAAGTTTTGAGTTACATTTGACAAGCAAAAAGAAAAATAGAAAAAGAAAACCGAACAATACACCTTTTCCTTATCTCCCAAAACCTTCTCGGGAGGTTGGGAAGAGGAGGCAGGTTGCTCGGAGGGAACTGTGACTTGATCGGAGAGCACCAGCTGCTGCTCGGAAGAAGAAAACCCTTGCTCGGCAGCATGCTGACTGGTTATGGTATGTTCTCCCACTACCATTGAAGACTCCTCAGAGGTAGCTTCGTCCTCTTCTAATTCTTCTGGAGTAGGAGGGGGACCAGGGATGTGTCTCTGGAAGAGCTCGGATGACTCGTCGACCTTCAATTCCTGAAGGGCAGCAACCCATCCGTCCCTGAAATACTTTACATTGCGATAATAAACTTGAGAGACCATGGCTGCACATCCCTTATCCCAACCTTTGTCCCAGCCAGAGCTGAAAGACTTCTTTACGGCAGCTTTCCTTTTGGCCTTCTCCGAGGCAAGCTTCTCGGGCAGCAAAACATCAGCAGCCTTCAGTTTTTATTCAGCTTCCTCCTTCTGCCGAGTTACTTCCTGGAGTTGGACCAACCTCTCCTCAGCAGCCTTGAGTTTATTTTCAAACTCCTCAGCAGCCTTGAGCTTCACATCGAGCTCTTTAGTAGTATTCTCCAAGGCATTCACTTTCCTCTCCAAATCCCTAGAGGCCTCAGCAACCCGAGTTTTCTCCTGCTCGGAGGAAGCCGGTTTCTTCTCCCAAACTGCTTTATCAGTATCGTACCTCTGGCGAGATTCCTCCAAGGACTTGGTAGCTTCTTCCAGAGCTCCCTCCACACTGGACGAGGAGCAAGAAGCTTTGATTGCTTCATCCTTCTTAAGGATTATGTTGAGGCAGCTCGTCAACTGTAAACAAAAAGAGAAAGCAAAGTCAGAAACAAAAATGAGAAATAACAAAGGAAAATATGAAAAGTTCAAAGTAAAGGTACTTAATTAAGCAAGATGACGAGCAGCCAAAGAAGTAACCATATCCCGGGTAAGGTTATCTTCATTACCTTGCACCTCGGGAATGGTCAAGGACTTTACCGAGCTCATGTCAGAGCTCGGGAGCAGCAGGGGGCTGAATAATGGTGTAAGCCAAATTGACCGAGGAGCTCTTCTTTAGCCTCCTCGGGGGAACAGGTACAACCAAGGAAGAATCCTTGGTCGGTGATATCACAATCACCTTTCCAGGAGCAGCAGAGCTACTCGGAGCCACTGCGGGCTTATCAGCAACCTTCTCGGAGACTTTAGCAGGAGCAGCTGGAGGATCTGCACCAGTCTTCTTTGTCCCCTCCTTTGGGACATCAATCTTAATCCTTTTTACCTCCCCATAGCCGGAGGCTATTTTCTCAAACAAAGCAGGAGTCCTTCTCTTCTTCATCCTTTCGCTCAACGGAACGTGAGATTCTGGCGAAGAACTTGCAGAGGGTGGTACTGTCTCTGCTTCACTGACCACTAGACGAGCAGTGAAAGAAGTTGTATAGCTCTTGTATTGGAGCAGATAGGAGGCTGATCGAATGTGCTCGTCAGCAACCCTTTGATGTAGACCCCAGATAAGTCCCAAATGACTTAAATTGACATCTGTTTCTTTTGGGCACTTTCTCTTGCTATCAACTGCAAATAAACGACATTGTTATCAGTAACACATTTTATCAAACACCAAACAAACATGATTTCAAGATAAATAAAATAAATAAAAATAACCTATCCCATTGCCATAAGGAGGGCATCTGGGACCATGGTAAACCTCATCTCCGGTTAAAAGAGGGTGTTGCCAATTTTTTACAACAACCCCATGTTCAAAATAATCCCTATTGGCATCAGGGAGATTGACTACTAAAGCTCTATTTATAAACCTAGTTTTTAAATAATAAATATTATCATTAACTGCCCATCTATAGCAGTACATGATTTCTGGAATTCCTATACGAGTTCTATGCACTTGATTTAATTTATGCACCCCATTAACTATTCTCCATGTGTTGGGGGCTATTCGTGCAGGAACAACATCAAAGTACTGACAAAATTCCAGACACAGAGGATTTGGTGGAAAATAAAATCCACACTCAGCAAAAAAGAGACTGCGGAACCAATGTCCCTCAGCCAAATTGAAATAATTAGAAGGCTCAGAAAGCTCTTCCAAGACGACCCAAGAGGGAATGGAAAAATCAGAACAAAATTTCTCAAGAGACTCAACAGGATAAACCATGGTGAATAAAGAAATAAAGATGAAGGAAGAAGATCTTATAGGAAAAGAGTAGAGTTGATGACGACAGACGATGGAAGAGATGAATACACAAGAGAGTAGAAGACAATGAAAAACTCTAAGATAAAAATTTGAAAAGATAGAAGACGATGGAAGTCTCTGTGAAGTTTAAATACCTTGCCTTGGGAACTGGCGAAGTAATGATTATAAAAAGGACGATTACGTTACCGACGGCTAAAAAGGCATTAAATATTGGCGCGGGAATCAAAGAAAACAACAGCGGCTAAAAAGGCAAAAAGTGACGCGGGAAACGAAGCGAGCAGAAAAGTCCAAAAAAGAATAATTCTACGAATTGAGATAGAGAAATAAATATAAGGGAGATGATCCTAAAAATCAGGAAGAACTATTTAAAGCTACCGTATTCCGAGAAAGAATGTTCCATACTCCTCAAATTTCGAACTATGAAACATTGGGGGCTTCTGTTGATACCAAATTTAATCTGCTGACTTGGACCAACCATATGAAGACACGTGGCTATCTACATGGCAACAACAAGCATTTTCGAGATGATCATACGCTCCGAGGAACTCTTATGCTCCGAGGAACAAGACCTCTCTGAGGAACTCTTAGGCTCCGAGGAACAGGGCCTCTCCGAGGAACTCATTAGCACCGAGAAGCTCAGGCGGTCCGAGCTGCATCTCGAACAAAGCATTAATAGCTGGATAACCAACAGTTCAACTGGTTCATTAAATGCTTATCATTCAGACGCACACGCAAACAGGGCATTAAATGTATTACCCTTTCACATTACAGCCTCAGGGCTATAAATACATTGTACAATCCTCATTGTAAGGGACCGAATCCTGAATCCAAACTTCGGGATCCAGAACGAAATTTCTTGTAATTGAGAATTCCCAAACACTCAACAATAAAACAACAGTGGACGTAGGCCATTCTTATAAGGCTGAACCACTTTAAAATCTTTTGTCTCATTTATTTATCTGTGATTGAATTATTAGAGTGATCTAATTTTTTACATCAACAGCCATGTTGGCAAATGGATCTTTACAAGCAACGCATTTCACTACACCCAAAAGGCTAAATGGTCACCTTTGAGTCGGCCAGCCTTATCACGGTCAATGACCATGACAAAAAAACACACGTTTTTTATCGCGATCAATGATCATGACAAGACCATGGGTTAAGGGTTTGTCACGGTCAATGATCATGACAACTTTAGAAGGTTGTCATAGTCAAAGACCTTGACAGGTCCGGGGCAACACTTTTAAGTAAAAACCCTAGTCCCCTATTTTTTTCCCACCGTTTTCATTACCCACCATTTTTTCTCTAATGCGGGTGATTTTCTCTCCCCCTCTCTCTACGTTTCAGGTAGATTTTTTTCTCTCTCTCTCTTTCCTTTGTTTTTTTTGTGTGTGTATATGTGTATATGTGTGTGCGTGTGTGTAGGACTATGTGTGTGTGTCTGTAGGTGTGTGTGTGTGTGTAGGTGTGTGTGGGGGGGTACGCAGTGAGAGTAGGCAAGTGGGGTGGGGTGGGGGCAGTGGGGTTAGGTGTGTGTGTGCAGGTGTGTGGGTGTGGGGGTCGAGGTGTGGGGGGGTGCAATGTGTGTGGGAGGGGGAGTGTGGGTTTGATTTGAGAGTGAAGAAAATTAGGGGTTTGATTTAAATTTGTATTGATATTGAATTGGTATTGACGTTCCCGACCTTATAACATGAATTGAATTGGTATTGAATTTGAATTGAATTAAATTGAAACTAAAATTCAATTTCAATTGAATTGAGTTGGTATAAATTGAAATTGAATTTGAATTGGTATTGATATCGGTGTAAATTGGTATAAATTAAAATTGAATTTGAATTAGTATTGATGTTGTTATTAATTGGCATGAATTGAAATTGGATTTCAATGGTATAAATTGGTATAAGTTTCAGTTCTTATGCATACTTTAAATAAAATGAAACATACTTTAGATTACATAATTAAATGAAATCTCTTGAATTGTGCTAAGACATAATTGGATGAAACATACTTTAAATTACATATAGTGCAAAAATTCATCACGATACAAGCATAAAAATAAATATGAGGGTGCCAATTCATCACGATACAAGCATAAAAATAAATATGAGAGAGATAAGGATTTACGTGATTCGACCATGAATGGCCTACGTCCACGGGGCTGCAGTGCTCCATTAGAATGATGAAAGAGTTTTACATGAGAGTGTTTCTCTAGCTTCTAGGCCCCCTTTCACAATGGGGGGGGGGGGGGGTGTCCCCTTTATATAGAGTTAGGGATTACATTAGGGTTACAAATATGGATGAGTCCTATCTTCGTGGAGTTTCATTCCAATCCGATACTGCTCCTCGGTCTTCTAGTTTATCCAGGACTCTAGTCGTCCCTATCTTGTTGGAGCGTGTCATGCTATTATGTAGGCATATTTTTTTGCCCCCACATATACTAGCATTCTAGTTCTTATGCGTACGCATTCAATAGCCCTTATACCCATTCGAGAGCCATTACCATTGTAATGAGATCTCTCAAATTGTTCCGTTCAGACAGTTTGGGACTGTATAGTTTATATATAATAATATTCTTAGTGGCTGAAACTTGTTACTTTTTGGGAAAGTTCTGCAATCGAATCTTAATGTTCTCTGGGTACATACTAGATGATGCGATGTTAAGTGTTATTTCAATTGATAAATTTAAATAACACTCACTTGCGAATCTATCTCCTGTACTTGGAAAATTATGGGGATATGCTGCCAAATTTTCCTCAAATTGGAACAATGTGCATGAGTTGTTAAGTATATTACAGAAATATGCGGTTTTAAATGAGAAAGGACCACTCACCCTTTGGAGGAAATATGAACTAATATTATAAATTGAATTTTAATTTCAATTTCAAATTAAAATTGAAATTGAATTTGAATTTGAATGCACAAATAAATTTACATTAAGTAAACTTTTTGTATAACACTTGATTCGGAGGGTGCATGCCTGCATGTATTATCATTATCGTATTGTATTCTCATTCAATAGGTGGTTGTTTATACTAATAGGAACTAAATGTTTACACTTTTGTTTATATTAATCCACGAATATACACTTCTTGCCCATAACAGGTTATTATTTGTAGTAACTGTGATGGGATATCCTAAATACAAAGAGTGGATGGGTGAGGCAAATATATAAGGGGATGTGTGTCGCAGAGTTGCTAATGAATTTATGAAATATGCAAAGAGATGTCATAATGATGAAGAGTTTTCGTGTTCTTGCGCTAAGGGTAAGAATGGTAAGGTGTATGAGTGGAAAATAGTTGAACTACATTTGTTAAGTTGGGGTATGCGAGATAGTTATCAAATTTGGGTTTTTCACGGGGAATTGAAAGTTCCTTTTATCCCCGAGCAACCTTCACAACAACTTTCAACAAGTAGGATAAATGTACAAGGGGAGGATGATAAGGTAGATCATAATATGCTAGAGGATTTAGTTAATGATGCGTATGGAGTTCATTAAGTAGAAGAGAATGAGGTCACTGACGACGTACAAGGTTTAGGTGCTCATGAAGATATTGGGATAAACCTTAATAATGACTACTATAGTTAAAAATTTAAGGTGACCCAGTCGTTATACTCTGGCTATGAGAAAGATCAAACAACATTAAATGTCATTGTTGGTTTGCATAGTTTGAAGACCCAATATGGTTGGTATGGTAATAGTGTGACAAGAATTTTAAATTGGGTAAAGGGCTTGCAACCTAAGCAGAATATGCTTCCAAACAGCTATCCTACTATGAAAAATAGTTTCAATGGTTTGGAAATGAAGTATAAATCAATTCATGCTTGTGTGTATGGTTGCATAATATATCGAAAAGAGTATGAATTCTCGATCAGTATTCGGTATGCGATGAACCTAGATATATCCAATCTACTTGCAAGGAAGGCACAAGATCAAAAGTGCCTCAAAAAGTGTTGAAATATTTTTCCGTTGGGCCTAGATTAAAGCGATTTTTCACAGTACCATAGATAGTGGAGGCAATGACTTGGCATGCTAGAGCGAATCTGGGGATAAGCTCATGCGTCATCCCATTTATTCTACAGCTTAGAAGAGGTTGAGTTTTGAGTATTACGATTTTGCTCGAGAACGGCGTAACATTCATTTGTCAATATCAATAGATGGTTTCAATCCATTTATAAATTTAAGCGTCAATCAGAGTGTATGGCCAGTGATCCTAGCCCCATTCAACCTCCCTCCTTCACACTATATGAGACCTGAATTTTTGATGTTGTCTTTATTGATACCTAGGCCAAAGGCACCAAGTGAGGACATTGATGTCTACCTGGATCCTTTGGTAGAAGAATTAAATGAGTTATTGGAAGAGGGTGTGCAAGCATTTGACTCTTTTAAAAAAGAAGAGTTTACGCTGAAAGTTATGTTGATGTGGGCAATTCATGATTTTTCAGCTTATGGGACATTATTCGGTTGTGTAGTATATGGATATTTGGGGTGCCCTATTTGTGGAGAGGAGATTGAAACTCTTCGTCTCCCCGCTTTTTCAAAAAGTGTATACCATTGACATAGGAGGTTTTTACCCCCCCCCCCATAGTTTTAGATTTGAGAAAGGTTCCATTTTTTTACCGGGCGGGGTTGAACATAGGCTACCGTCGAGAAAACTTTCAGGCTCAGAAATTGAAATTAAATCTTCTGATTGTGGCCCTAATATGCTAGGTAATAATCCTAAATTTAAGAATGTCAAGCATAATAAGATCCCAATTGGGAATGAAACTGAGCTAAGAAAGGCTGAGACAAGAAAGGCATGGTCTAGGAGGTCAATTTTATTTGACTTGCCTTATTGAAAGAACAACCCGGTGCAAGGATGTACGAGGAATATACAAATATTCAGAACCCAGGAACCCAGGCATTTCATGCAAGGCTCTTACTTTCTTTCGAGCGAGCGCAAAGGATAAAAACCTCGTTGAAGCTGAAATGACTTACTATGGTGTAATTCTAAATATATTTGAATTCGAGTGTGAAGCTTCAAAGAGGTTGTATTTTACTGTGATGGGGTAAGAGTTGAGGACAAAAATACTTGTAAAGTTGATCCTGGCACCAATTTCATCATGGTTAACTTATTCAAGTTGAAGAGAAACGAACACGTGAGCGATGAGCCATTTGTTCGTGCTTTTTAAAATGTTAAACAAGTGTTTTACTCAGAGTATATTAACAACGAGCCGTTGCCAATCGTCCTACATGCGCCTAGTGTGGATGACTTTGCTGCTCCTACTGAATATCAATCCATTTTTAAGATAACCCGAATTTGAAATGATTTTTAGATTTGTAATAAGTATTATAATTATTTGTAATGACCAATGGTCGTATTATTCTAGTGCTTTATTATTATCCGAAGACAATTTAATGTTTTTTGTTTATTTGTACTTGATCATTTTAATGCTTGTAATAACTAGTGGGTGTATTCTTTTAGTGCTTTGTTATTATCGAATTTGAATCAAAATTGGTTTTATTTAATGTATTGGATGTTAACTAGGATTTTAATCATTTAAGCGTTAATTCAAAGTCCATGACCCGAGAGTGTGTGTTGGGGGGGGGGGGGGGGGATAGTGTGCGGAGGTGAGGGGTAGGCAGTGTGTGTAAGTTGAATTTGGTATTGGTTATTGGTATAAATTTGTATTGGTATTGGCATAAATTGAAATTGATATAAATTGGTATTGATATTGGTATATATTGAAATTAATATCATATGCATTGTTATTATCGGATTTGAGCATTAATTCAAAGCCCGTCTACATGTTTGTACTAATAATAACAATTTTTCTAGAAAATGTCTTCATTCGAATGCGGTAGCGGAGGCGGCGAGGGCTCCTCGACCAGTAGGCCTCCAAATGGGGCAAAATGGGGTTCGTCGTTGAGAATAAGACGACATTATTGACTAGATCGCTAGAGTTGCTGAAGGCGATCATTGGCCCCCGGGGTACACTGATTGGAGGGCCATTCCTAATGAGCTCAAGATTAGCATATAGGGGGCACTACATGTAGTTTATTTATATTTATAAGCAATTAACACTTACTTTCTTTTTGGTTTGTATTTGTTTGACAGGAACAATTCATCCTTCCCCCACATGTTTGCGACTCCATATTGGAACAGTTGAGGGATAAATATAAAATGTGAAAGAATAATATGAGGGCACGGTACTTTGGGAAGATCCGGGAGTCCATTCTGAGAGTGCGTGACACCATCCCCTCAAAGGAACCGATCTCATTGACACAGTGGCAAAAGTTTGTTGACAAAGAGATCAATGAGTGTAAATTGGCATCTCGCCAATTGGGGAGGGAAAATCGGGCGAAAAAGTTGGAAGTGCACTACTCCAAGAGGACATTTTATGCCGAGGGGGAGCACATGATGGTAAGTTTTTATTTTTCTTTAATTTTAGTTTTATGTTATTCTAATTTAGAATTACTTTCCATTACTTACTAATTTTGCATTATTTTGTTTCATTAGACGGGGAGTGGCCCTGGGGGTAGGCCACATAGGCTCGATGACTATGTAGCAATTCGGATGAAGAAGGGCAAGACAAGGAGGTGGCCCTGAGCATCGCAACCATGATTTTAAGTTATAAATGTTTAAGTTTTTTAAAAACTGTTGATACCAAAATTAATATGCTGATGTGGATGAATCATACGAAGACACTTGTCAATCTACGTGGCACAATAACAACGAGGAAGTTCATTTCCTCGACCAACTCATGTTTTCCCCGAGCAACGAGGATATACCGAGAAACTGCAACACTCCGAGGTCCTCTAGCGCTCCGAGGAACTCCTGATCAACAAGCAACTAAGGCGGTCCGAGCTGCATCTCGGCCGTAGTATCAATTGCCAGAATGTCAACAGTTCAACTATTCATTGAATGTTTATCATCTTGACGCACACGCTGCATTAAATGAATTACCCTTTCATATGTATATCATTTAATGTATCAACCCATTCATGTACAGCCTAAGGGCTATAAATACCTGGTATCACCCTCATTCAAGGGGACCGGAATTTCTGGATTGAACTTGTAATCGAGAATTCCCAAACACGCAGCAATAACATAACAGTGGACGTAGGCCATTCTTATAAGGCTGAACCACTTTAAAAATCTTTGTTCATTTTATTTATCTGTGATTGAATAATTAGAGCGATCTAATTTTTTACATCAACAGATTGGCGCCGTCTGTGGGAAACGACTGTTGCTATCGTTTTTCACCAAAAATCATTTATCATCGATGGCAGATAATCCAGAATCCAATAATCGAAATGCTGGAAATACTGGAAATCCTCCGAATCCATCTGCACCTCCAGATCTGGCTGGAATTATGACGAATCTAGCCGAAGGACAAACCGCCATGCAAGAAACAATGAGGCAACTCATTCAAACTCTTCACGGCGGTGCACCTACCCATTCAAGGCAAAGGAGTGATCGTGGGAAATCGCGATCCAGGCGTACTGATTCATATCGTAATGAAGAATCTAATGATTTTTCTTATCAACCTGGGCGAACTTCATCGATACGGGCTACGGATACAGATCAACATATTACCCTCTCTCCGGAGAGAAACTAGCGCCCTGGAAAGATTAAGCAGGGCATCTCCTTTCAGTCGGTTAGGACCAAGGAGAAATATGAGTCCGCCTAGAGTCCCATCGAGAAGCTTTCGACCACCATCAGGTTTGAGAGAAGGATCAGCACAATCAAGACCAGTTACTCGTCGAGATAGATCTCAGGAAGCTACGTCAGAACAATCAATTGCTCGGACTAAGCAGCCCGAGGAAGGAAATGAAGCATGGAAGGGTTCCATTCAGCGATTGGAGGATAGACTTGGAGAAATGGTTAAAGAAAGGAATCCCTTACAGAGAACTTTTGTTCAAGGGACACCTTTTGTGCAGGCCATTATGAATTTTCCTACACCATCGAAATTTAAAGCACCTGTAGTGACACCTAAATATGATGGAAAGACAGATCCTGTTCTTCATATAGAACAAAACCAGGCTGCTGCCGACATATATGCTGTCCCCGATGAGATGAGGTGTAGAGCATTTTCGGGAACTCTTACCGGATCTGCACAGATATGGTACAATAATCTTCCTCGGGGTAAGATTTCGACGTTTATTCAGTTAGCCGAGTTGTTTATTGGCAATTTCTATTTTGGAGCAAAGCCAGTAAAACGAGCAGCACACTTGTTAGACAAAAGTCTGGTGAAAGTACTAGAGATTACATAACTCGTTTCAATAACGAGAAGTTGGAAGTCATAGATTATGAAGAAAAGACAGCGATCACTGCTTTGATGAGTGGATTGTTGCCTAACAAGTTATATTATACTTTGGCCAAAGATCCACCTAAAACTATGTCGGAGTTGATGGCAAAAGCAGCCAAAATCATGAATGCCGAGGAGGCTATGGCTGCGAAGAAGAATATGGATAAAGAAACCAAGGTGGAGGTTGATAAATCTAAGAAGAAAGAGCAAAAAGGTAATGGTGGTGACAAGCACTCCAAGAATAATAGGACGTCATGGGAAGTCCTGAAAAAATATGATAATTATACTCCATTGAAGATGGGAATTAATCATGTTTTAGAAGAAATAAAGAATAACGAAGAAATCAAGTGGCCAGATAAATTGAGGACCAATCCTGAACTGAGGAATAGGGCAAAATATTGCGAGTTCCATAAAGATCATGGCCATACGACCAAAAATTGCATAGCCCTTCAGAACGAGATTGAAACGCTCATCCGAAGAGGAAAGTTGTCAAAGTATGTAGATCGCAGAGGTGAAAGGAAGAATGATGACAGAACTAGAGATCGTTCCAGATCTCCTCGGCGGGCGGAGGAGAAAAAGAAAAGAGATCATGAAGATGATCCAGATGAAGATCCCGATCTTCCAAAGAAGCCAAGACAGCCTGAACGAGAGGTATTTTCCATACGTTTTGGGTCAACTGATTGTAATGTTATAACAGGAGGAGATGCTGGAGGGGGAGACCTTACTGCAGAAAGAAAGGCCTATCTCGGAGAGGCTCAAGCCTGCTCATATATTCAACGAATAAATCTTGCCGAGGATGATCGTCCGAGGAAGGTAAATAAAGAGAAGCTAGTTATTGGTTTTTCAAAAAATGATTTGGCAGGTGTTCTTTACCCTCACGACGATCCCTTGGTGATCAAAATGAGGATGAAAGATGTGGTGATTTCAAGGGTGTTGGTGGACAATGGTAGTTCGGCAGACATCATGTATTATTCATGTTTTGATAGCTTGAATTTGAAATTATCTCAATTGGAACCTTATCACAGACCCCTTCTGGGTTTTGCTGGCGAGAAAGTTTTTCCGCTTGGGACGATCAAGTTGGACATATTCATTGGAACTTGGCCCGCTTGTCGAACAGAAAGAATACGCTTCTTTGTGATGGATAAGAATGTGCAGTCAGCCTACAACATCATCATGGGAAGAGTTGGTTTGAAGAAGTTCGAAGCAGTTCCATCTACAGTGCATCAATGCTTAAAATTCCCAACAAACTTCGGAGTAGGAGTTGTGAAAGGTGATCAAAAAATAGCTCGGGAATGCTATTATACATCTGCCGAGCAAGAGGAGCCTGAAGAATCAAGGAAAAAGACTATTACCTACCAGGTGGAGGAAGGTACAGAAATTGAAACTCTTGATCCCAGGGATGAATCCCAACTTGTAAAAGGACAGGTGGTAGAATCTACAGAAAATGTTATTCTGGACGAGGAGCACCCTGAACGAGTAACCCAGATAGGTTCGTCGTTGGATGCTTCAATAAAACAAGAGTTAATAATGTTTTTGAGAAATAGGAAGAAAACTTTCGCATGGAGTCATGAGGACATGCCAGGAATAGATCCAAACTTCTTATGTCATGAACTCAATGTGAATAAGAAGATCAAGCCTGTGAAGCAGAGAAGAAGGGTATTTAGCCCCGAGAAGAATCAAGCCATACAAGAGGAGGTCGAGAAGCTCCAGAAAGCCCAATTCATTGAAGATGTGAAATATCCAGACTGGCTGGCAAATGTGGTGATGGTAAAGAAGAAGAACAATAAATGGAGAATGTGTGTTGATTTCACTGATCTCAACAAGGCATGCCCAAAAGATCATTTTCCATTGCCCAGAATTGACCAACTAGTGGATGCTACCTCGGGACATGAGCTGCTCAGCTTCATGGATGCTTACTCTGGCTACAACCAGATCAAAATTAAACCTGAAGACATGGAAAGTACTTCTTTTATTACCCCTAGGGGAACTTATTGCTATAATGTTATGCCTTTTGGTTTGAAAAATGCAGGAGCGACATACCAGCGGCTGATGAACAAGGTCTTCACCGAACAAATCAGTTGCAACATGGAAGTCTATGTCGATGATATGTTGACAAAAAGCAAGAAAGCTGCAAATCATTTAGTTGACTTAGCTCAGACATTTGATCAACTGGATAAATACCAGATGAAACTCAACCCGACGAAGTGCACATTTGGAGTACGAGAAGGAATGTTTCTCGGATACATTGTCAACCAGCGAGGCATTGAAGCAAATCCAGATAAGATCAAAGCTCTTTTAGGGTTGCGATCTCCAACAACAAAGAAAGAAGTGTAGAGTCTTACAGGACGAGTTGCAGCGCTCAACAGATTTGTATCCCGAGCAACTGACAAATGCCTCCCATTCTTCAAAACACTTCGAAAAACTTTTGAGTGGACTAATGAATGTGAAAAGGCCTTTCAAGACTTGAAAAAGTATTTGGGAGCACCTCCATTGTTGTCTAGGCCAATAACAGGAGAGAAGTTGTACTTGTATCTAGCAGTATCAGAGAATGCAGTTAGCTCGGCATTGATCAGATTGGAGAATGGAGTCCAGAAGCCAATTTATTACACAAGTAAGGCTTTCCGAGGTGCAGAGATCAGGTACCCAAAGTTAGAAAAATTGGCATTGGCATTAATTGAAGCAAGTAGAAGAATGAGGCCATATTTCCAGGCCCATACCATCATTGTGTATACCGACATGCCATTGAGACAAGCCCTTCACAAGCCAGAAAAATCAGAAAGACTGATGTACTGGGCAATAGAACTCGGTGAATATAATATTGTATATGAGCCCAGATCATCATTGAAAGGGCAGGCTGTAGCAGATTTTATAGCAGAGTTTACATACCCTGATACCCCCGAGGAACAAAAGTTGCTCGTTGACCAACCTGTGGATGTTACAGGATCAACAGACATAAATCCGGACCAACCCCAGTTGGTAAAAGGACTTATGGATGTAGAAGGATCATCGACTTCAAACTCAGACCAGCTCCGGTTGGTAAAAGAGCGAGAAGAAATGATCGACGAGGAGCGAAAAGTGTTAGGGGAGGATGAAAAGAAGCAACAAATATTTCACCGAGGAACCCTGTCAGATAAGGAATTTGAAAACGGGTTACCCATATGGAGATTATATGTAGATGGCTCATCTTGCACAGCAGGTTGCGGCACAGGAATTGTTTTGAGCACCCCAGATGAGATTGACATGGAATATGCTTTACGATTCCAATTCAAAGCCTCTAATAATGAAGCTGAGTATGAGGCCATGATAGCGGGGTTAAACTTAGCAAAAGTTATGGAAGCACAACAAGTGATGGTATTCAGTGATTCTCAATTAATTGTGAATCAGATGACGAGAATATATGCGGTTAAAGGAGAGTTAATGATCAAATATCACGCAAAGGTGATGAAGTTGTTGACAGAATTTGATGCCATTCGGTTGGTGAGAATACCGAGGATGGAGAATGTACAAGCAGACGCACTGGCCCGACTAGCATCAGCTACTCGTACCGAGTTGCGAAGAACCATACCGATTGAAGTATTAGAAGGTCGGAGCATAGATGAAGACCTGACAATGAATGTAATTACCCTTGATTTAGGACCATCTTGGATGGATCCCATCATGGCATATATTGAAGAGGGAAGATTGCCGAAGGACAAGCTCGCTGCTAAGAAACGGAAGTATAAAGCTGCTCGGTATGTGTTAACTAATGGTATTTTGTATAGACGAGGAATTATGGCAGGTTTGCAGAGATGTGTACATCCCTCCGAGGTGAAAGAATTGATTGAAGAAATCCATGAAGGGTCGTGTGGAGCTCATGTAGCAGGTCGAACACTTTTACAAAGGGTAATGACTCAAGGATACTACTGGCCAACGATGAGGGCTGATTGTATAGCCTATGCTAAGAAATGTGACAAGTGCCAACGTTTTTCCTCTATCCGACGAACTCCACAAGCATTGTTGACACCTATAACTTCCCCTTGGCCATTCGCCATGTGGGGAATTGACTTGGTGGGACCATTGCCGACCACCCGAGGAAGATTCAAGTACCTCGTCGTCGCAGTAGACTATTTCACTAAGTGGGTAGAAGCTGAACCCCTCATCGACATGACGTACGAGAAGGTATACCAGTTCGTTTGGAAGAATATCATCTGTCGATATGGTCTCCCTTATGCCTTCATCACAGACCATGGAACCCAATTTGATAATGAGGAATTTGCTGCTTATTGTCATCAGTCGAACATTTTGAAGGTCCATTCAGCACCAGGCCATCCTCAAAGCAATGGACAGACTGAAGTGACGAATAGAACACTGCTAAATGGTTTGAAGAAAAGGCTAAGTGAAGCTAAAGCTAACTGGATTAACGAGCTACAATCAGTATTGTGGGCTTACCGAATAACTCCCCGAGCAGCGACTGGAGAATCACCATATATGCTTGCATTTGGAAGTGAGGCTGTAATACCTGCCGAGTTAGGTCTCCCAACACACAGAGTGCTGAATTTCAATTCCCCAGTCAGCGACTTGATGAGAAGACTGGATTTGAACATGCTCGAGGAGGTCAGAGAAGAGGCAGCCATTAGGAATGCTGCTTATCAACAATGAACAGCTCTTTTCTACAACAAAAGGGTGAGGAAATGCGATTTAAAAGAAGGAGATTATGTGCTAAAGAAGGTTATTCAGAAACACAATAAATTGGAGGCAAACTGGCATGGGCCTTACCGAGTTACAGAAGTTGTTCGACCAGGAACTTACCGAATAGCAACTTTAGAAGGAGAAGAATTCAAGAATGCTTGGAATGCTGAACACCTTCGCAAGTATTATCAATGATGTAAAATGTACAATGGGTTCATCAATATGAATAAAACGATGATGTTTTCACCATTTTCCTCTCCTTTGTTTGAAAGTTTTTCGGGGAATACTAGTGTTGTACACTACGCTGCTCGACAGCAAAAAGAAGACAATAGTTCGAAAGAACCAAAAAATATACTCCTTTGGTTAGGAGGCGTACACTAGCGTGACCAACTAAGGTTGGTAAGATAACTAGTGGACAAAAAGTTCGAAAGAACCAAAACATATACTCCTTTGGTTAGGAGGCGTACACTAGCGTGACCAACTAAGGTTGGTAAGATAACTAGTGGACAAAAAGTTCGAAAGAACCAAAAAAATATACTCCTTTGGTTAGGAGGCGTACACTAGCGTGACCAACTAAGGTTGGTAAGATAACTAGTGGACAAAAAGTTCGAAAGAACCAAAAAAATATACTCCTTTGGTTAGGAGGCGTACACTAGCGTGACCAACTAAGGTTGGTAAGATAACTAGTGGACAGATAGTTCGAAAGAACCTGATAATTCAATAATCAACTACGGCTGATTTGAAAATAAGCCAACAAGTTGGTCGGAAGGTAAAATCATTCCAGAAAATACAAAGAATTCCAAACTGAACCAAGTATAGTTGGTCGGTGATCAACTATACTTGGTCGACAAGGATAAATTATCGACCAAGGTTGGTCGGATATATTTTAGGAAAAAGTTTACCAAGTATGGTTGGTCGGGGGTAAAAACCCATCAACTGTAGTTGGTCAGCAAGCATAATTTAACAACCTTGGTTGGTTGGAAACAGTTTAAACATTTTATACTCATTACTTTATTATTAAGTGATTAAGAAGCATTGATACTTGTAATTTTGATTACTAAGTTGGTTGATGAACAACATCATATTGTTATCTTTTTAACAGATACATATACACAAATGTGAAAATATTTGATAAACACAAGATAATCGCAATACAAATTTGCAAACAGAAAATGAAATTCTTTCATTAAGATAAAAATGTATTACAAGCTATACATATGTGCTAATTATTACATTGAAAAACCTATTCTATTGGTTTCTTTCCTTTAGCTTTTGAAACAGGTTCCTCGCCGGCAGGAGGATCTTCTAAGCAAAGAGGAGAATTAATGAAATTAATATCTCTGAGCATTCTGACGTTCATCACAGAAGGTGTATCCAAGAGATGCTCTGGACGAGATAATTCAGTTTGAGAATGAAGACTATAGTCGCCGAGATATTTTGAAATTAGGCTCCGAGGAATGGAACGAGCTGGGATCCATTCCATGACCAATTTGAAAGGTGGCACAGGCAAATCTAGTAACCCTGGAGCATGATAATCCCATAGAAAATGCCCTTGCTCCAATTTCAGTACACCCAGGGCGTTCAACCACCCCTGTTTATAACCTTCATTATTGGCATGTTCAATCCGAGCATCCAAATGAACAAGGGCTTCATTGTATCCTGCCATCCAAAATTCCCTAGGCTGTTTATGGAATTGGAAGGTTAATCTATCCAATTGTTCGTGAAGGCTCCTGGCAAAAGCATCCTTATTATCCAAAGCAGACTTCATCGCAGTAAGTTGATCCTCCAAGGATAGGTTTTTCTTGGACATTTCAGACAGAGCCCGGTCTTTTGTGTTCAATTGGAATGCTTGAGTTTCTAAAGTAGACTGAGTGCGAGCTTCTTCAACATTGCGACTAAGAACTCTTGATCGTCCCCGAGTAACTGGAATAACTTGTTCCTCGACAATGTTCAGAGCAGCTCTTCCTCGTCCACGAGAACCTCTTCCTCGTCCCCGAGCAGTCACAGGAATAACAAATCTTCTCAGATCGTCCAACTCTTGCCTTAATTTGGCATTTTCAACCTCTAAAAACGAGAAACCTTCATCGGTAACTTGTACTAAAGCAGTGGAAGATGACGCTGCAGATTCATACTGTGCCAGCTTTTTTTGCAAATTATTGTTCTCCTGTTCCAGCAACTCAGCAATCTGCCTGCAAGCTTCAACTTCACCTTTTAAAGTTCTTTCCCTAACATCGTATCCAGCCAGGATCTTTTTATGGCCTGTGTCAGAAGAAAGCTGTTGGTATCTATTTTCATATTCCTTGTGCAACAAAGCCATTGATTCATTGTGCTGACCTTGTAGATCTTCTAAGGAATAATGAAGTTCCTCAATCAAGTCGTAGTAGGCTACATTGTTGGCCACAGCTCGGTCGAGTAAATCTTTCAAGTATCGATAAGCCTCAATTGCCTGTTCTGAGGCATCATGGCCAAGGATGTCAGCAATTTTTGATGTACTAAGGTCTATATGACCAGCCTTATAATATTCGTGACATTGCTGCATCAGCTTGGTATCATGTGCAGATATCAGTTCCATTCTAGCAACAAACTAAGGATGAGAAAAAGACAATAATCAACAAAAACAAATCATCAACAACAGAGATGAACAAAAATATATTTTATTAGATCATCAAAAGATTACATTGTTTGATTACAAGTGATAATAAAAGATAAAAATGATACCGAACAACTTCACACCTTTTCCTTGTCTCCCAAGACTTTCTCGGGAGGCTGGGACGAGGAGCTTGGTTGCTCGGAGGTGATAGCAGCTTGAACAACAAGAGTTGAAATTTTCTCAGAAGGAGGAGGCATGGAAGAAATGTCCTCGTTGGCAGCAGGAAGAGAGGCAGGGACTTGATCACCTATTGCCATAGAAGATTCATCAGAGGCAGGCTCATCTTCTTCTTCTTCCACAATTGGTGGAGGAGGACCAGGGAGGTGCAACTGGAATAGATCGGAATCATCCTTAATCTTCAATTCCTGTAGGGCAGCTACCCAGCCATCTCGGAAGTATTTCAACTTCCCATATTGAACTTGGGATGTCATCGCAGCAATCCCCTTGTCCCATCCTTTATCCCAGCCTGCGCTGAAGGATTTTTTAACTGCGAGCTTTCTTCTCAATTTCTCCGAGGAGAGCTTCGCATCCAATTCCTCTTTTTGACCTTTGATATCTCGCAAGGCAGACAACTCTTCCTCTGCCTTCTTCAGTTTATCTTCAAGCTCTCCAAAATTCTTGAGCTTGTCGTCATATTTCTTATGCTCGACCTCTAAACTTTTCACTTTATTCTCCAAACTCTTGGAGATTTCAGCCAACTTCACCTTCTCGGCCTCAACTATTGATAACTTTTTCTCCCAAACAGCCTTGTCCTCACTATACTGTTGGCGAGATTCCTTCAAGGATTGGGTCAAACCCAGCAGAGCATCCTCTACACCTGACGAGGAGCTTGAAGCTTTAATAGCTTCATCTTTCTTCACGATATTATTGAAACAGTTCACCAGCTGAAAGATGAGAAAAACAGTAAAGTCAATACAAAATGCAAGCATTCAGAGAAAGAAAGAAAATTCAGAGTGTGAGAAATTTACCGAAGCAAGATGACGAGTAGCTAGGGATGTCAGCATATCCCTAGAAATTTTTTCATCAATTCCTTGGACCTCGGGTATGATCCAAGTTTTTACCGAGCTCATTGCAGAGCTCGGAGGAATGATGGTTGGAATACCAACACCACCAGCTGGTAGAGAAGGGACAGTTTCAGCCAAATTGACTGAGGATGATTTCCTCAATCTTCTCAAAGGGACTTCAGCAGCTTCAACCAAGGAAGAACTCTTGGTCGGAGAGATGGTAATCACGTCCATAGGAGCAACTTTCTTGCTCGGAGCCATTGGGGGCTTCTCGGCAGTTTTAGAGGGTGCAGCATCCACCTTCTTAGTCCCCTCTGGGACATCAGTTTTGCTTTTCTTGGCCCCAGCAGCAGAAGTAATGTCATCAAATAAAGCAGGAGGAGCTCTTTTCTTGCCCATTCTCTTACTTAAAGGAAGATGAGAATCTGAAGAAGAATCCTCTGGAGTTGAAGCTGGCTCAACAGGACGAGCGGTATAAGAGGTTGTATAACTCTTATACTGTAGCAAATATGATGCAGACCTGATGTGCTCGTCTGCAACGTTCTTATGCAAACCCCAGATAAGTTTCAGATGCTTAATATTAACCTCTGATTCTTTTGGAGTTTTTCTTTTACTATCAACTGCAAACAAACACATAATGAGATATCAGTCATACATTTTGTCAAACATGATAAAAGCATAATTTCATAAGTAAAAGAAATAAAATGAAAAATAAACCTATCCCATTGCCATATGGGGGGCATCTGGGACCGTTGTATACTCTATCTCCAACTAAAGGGGCATATTGCCAGTTTTTAATAACCACCCCATGTTCAAAATAATCTCTATTTGAATCAGGGAGGTTAACTACAAGAGCCCTATTCAGAAACCTAGTTTTTAAGTAATAAATATTATCTGGAGTGGCCCATTTATAGCAATACATAATTTCAGGGATCCCTATACGAGTCCCATGAGTTAGATTTAATTTATACACCCCATTAATTATTCTCCATGAATTGGGGGCTATTTTTGCAGGGACAAGATCAAAATACTGACAAAACTCAAGACACAAAGGGTTTGGTGGAAAAGAAAATCCACATTCAGCAATGAATAGACTGGGGAACCAATGTCCCTCAGCCAATCGAAAATAATCTAAAGGCTCAGAAAGAACCTCCAGAGTTACCCAAGAAGGAATAGAAAAATCGGAACGAAATTTCTCAACAGACTCCACAATATAAACCATACTGAATAAAAGAGATACAGAAGAAAGGAAGAAGATCATTCAATATTGCCATAAACCGAGAAAGAATGTTCCATACTCCTCAAAGTTCGAAATATGAAACATTGGGGGCTTCTGTTGATACCAAAATTAATATGCTGATGTGGACGAATCATACGAAGACACTTGTCAATCTACGTGGCACAATAACAACGAGAAAGTTCATTTCCTCGACCAACTCATGTTTTCCCCGAGCAACGAGGATATACCGAGAAACTGCAACACTCCGAGGTACTCTAGCGCTCCGAGGAACTCCTGATCAACAAGCAACTAAGGCGGTCCGAGCTGCATCTCGGCCGTAGTATCAATTGCCAGAATGTCAACAGTTTAACTATTCATTGAATGTTTATCATCTTGACGCACACGCTGCATTAAATGAATTACCCTTTCATATGTATATCATTTAATGTATCAACCCATTCATGTACAGCCTAAGGGCTATAAATACCTGGTATCACCCTCATTCAAGGGGACCGGAATTTCTGGATTGAACTTGTAATCGAGAATTCCCAAACACTCAGCAATAACATAACAGTGGACGTAGGCCATTCTTATAAGGCTGAACCACTTTAAAAATCTTTGTTCATTTTATTTATCTGTGATTGAATAATTAGAGCGATCTAATTTTTTACATCAACAATTACGTTGTAATTTTTTTATTTATTTCATTAACTAATCGTGTACTTTTTATCGTTTCAAGCAAAGCTTAAGGAACTGCATGAGTCGCAGTCTGATGCCGACAAAGCATCATGGGATACAGACGCACTTAGCCAAGTGCTCAGGACGGACCGCAAGGGGATGACTAGGGAGGTAAGCTCGCGGGTGGAGAAGTCGAGGATCATTGGAGTGGAGATGAGCAACACTGGGTTGACACATAAGGTAGCATCCATGACGATAAGCTATCAAGGTTGGAGGCGACGATTCTGGATATGTACGCCTTCATAAAGCGTGAGTTGGGAATGGGGAACGAGAAGAAGAAGGGGAAGGTGAATGAGAAGGAGAAGGAGTTAGACAAGAACATCGTTGTTTCCTCGTCAATACGCACGTACTCGCCGCTATATGATCCATTTCTCATCTTGACTCCCGTCGAGCGGCCTATGACAACAATCGGTTGGCAGAGTGTGTTTCTACTCGACATATATTATGGGGAGCTGATAACGAGGGGGTTGAGGGACATGTCCTTCCTCCTGGGTATGCTAGTTCATGGACGTCCCCTCCAAGAAATTGAGGTAAGAGCGTTCATCACGCATGTGGTGACCGAAAAGGAGAACTCACCACCGTAGTTGTATGAATAATACAACGTTCAGTGAATTAATGGGGTTGTCAATGGATATATGATGTGGCCTTCCTTCCTCCTCCAACCTGCTCAAGACCCCGTGCCATGACATTATTTCTATCTTTTTTATTTGGATATTGGATATTTGTATTTCGATCTTATTTGTTGGTTTGGATATGTATATTTGTATTTCTATTTTATTTGGATATATGATATTTGGAAAGGTATAATTTTGCTATAACAGGTATAAATATACTGATGGGCACTGGCAGTGGCCAGACTGCCTAACAGTTTTTTTTTAATTCTACCAAGAATTGTCACGGTAAAAAACCATGACAAAGAAACTGGCCATGGATCGGACTTGTCACGGTCTTTAACAGTGATAATTCTTTTAGGTTTTCTCACGGGATTGTCACGGTCTTTGACCGTGACAAAACCTGTCAAGGTTGAAGACCGTGATAAGTCTAATGAAGTTTTCACCGTCTTTGACCGTGACAAGTCCGTGATAAAGGCAGTTGTCAACCCCAGACTTATCACGGTAAAAAACCTTGACAAGTTTGACTTGTCACGATTTTAGACCTTGATAAGTCGATAGTTTTGGTGTAGTATTTTACAAATTTCTAAGTTAGAAATATGGAGTCACAAGGCATAAGGGTAGACATACGCTCGAGGCCTGCCCCAAAAAAATAGGGCTTGGATAAGGTAAATAGGCCCGAGAACCAAGCATAAAGAAAATTACAATCACATTTTTTTTCTAGGCGATCTTGGGCAAGTATTATTAGGCCTGCTTAAGCCCGACTCGGCCCGAGGCCGAAAAATTATATATATGTGTGTGTGTGTGCGTGTGTGTGTGTGTGCGTGTGTGTATTAGTAGTTTAGTTTGTATTCCTTTAAGGTTAAAAGTTATAGAAAAGAATATAAATGAGGTACATTTAGAAATATCAATTTGAGGATTTATTTACTCTTAGTCTTGAGAGTACATTCTAAAATTAATTTTCTAAACAATAAAATAGGTCATAAATTTGCTAAAAAAATTATTAAAAAAATGTTTGTGTTCAGGCCTGTGCAATTGTCCTGGACAGGCCTAGGAAAGAAGTTTACTAGGTGGGCCTTGGAAATGAATGTTTGATTCAGGTCTGGGTGGGCCTGGGCATTGAACTTTTGATTTGGGTATGGGAGGGCCTGAAATAACTCAATTTTTTATAGCCCCGACTCGAGCCCGACCCGTGGCCGCCCCTAGCAAGGCATATAGTTGCTATCAAACCGAGATTCTTTAGAGTATATTATAGGGACTCTAATGTATCTGGAGTAGGTATAATGGATGGGACTTTTTATAAGATTATAATTCTATTTTGATCATGCTTGAAAGTGGGGATGGATTATGTGTGAAATAACAAGCTAATTACTCCTAGAGGGGGTGGAGAAGATTAGATTACAATTTAAATAAACTGTGCCCAATTTTAACTGCACACATTTAGATTTGCAAATTCATCTAGAAAGTAGACTTAAACCCATTAGATCTACAATTCAATAACTGTGATGACGTTTTTAATTTATAAAAATATATTTTAATTGTCCAATTCAACACTCACACAAATAAACAACTATCTAAATCGATTAGGTTGAATTAACTAGTTTTAGCCATTTGATTAAGCAATTTCTTATCCTGTTATGATCAAACCATAGATATAATGTGTGTTAGTGTGTGATCTGATCAAAACATTTAATCAATATGCATATAGTTACATGCTCGAACGATTCCTGGTTAATGAATTCAGATATATGCCACTAGTTTGTATGAAAATTTCCCCAACCATCTTATAAATCCACCATAAATGAATACTAGATCAATGATGAAAAACTCCACATCAGGGAAAATACCTCGGGTGATCTCTGTCTCTGTCTCTCTCTCTCACACACACACACACACAACTTGAAAAAGATCTTTACAAAATGCAAAGGGACAAGGATTGAACTCCCTTATAGATAGTTTCCTTTGAACACTTCAAGTTTCCCCATTTAATGAGAATCACCCTCAAAACTCCACTGTAATTGAGAACAAGTCCATTTACTTCCAAGAATCACAACATTAGATCAATCATTCAATTAAAAATCAAGTTACTATTGATATGATTGAATATGATTTGAAGTTGAAGTTTGATTCAAGGATCTTGTGCATTCAAAAAACAACACTCAATTTAATAAATTTCAAACACTAAACCAATTATATATCTAGGCTAAATCACTCAAAAGTGAAGGCCAATGACAAATTGCATAGAGTGTCATAAAAATATAAAAAAAAATTAAAAACAACCAAAAGTCTAAATATTAAATTTCAAGATAAACTTTATATTTATAGGCATTCTAAAAATTAGAGAAAATTGTTCGCACGGTGACAAATCCTGTTAAGGTACACGGATAAGATATTATTAGCCATATGTAAAACCTAATCATGTCATTAAAACCATGCCCATGATAAAATTTCGGCGTTGTGCACACACTTGTTCAACACAACTTAAATTTCGACATGTGCAAGGTTTTAAGCACAACCCTCAAATTTGAAAAAATTAGAATCTTTTGAATAATGATTTATACAATTATTCCATTAAACTAAGTATTAATCACGTGCGAGTGTGTGTAAATCCAATATGTTAATTTCAAAAGTAGTAAAAGGATATCAAAGTAATACATATAGTCAGAAGCTTCGGTAGCCAATCATGGCATATGTAGTGTACAGGCCATCACGATGGGAATTAGACATTACTTACATAGACATCTACATAAAATTATGCTTCGTGCTCGATTAATGCAAGGCTTGATGTCTTGCGATAAGAGTAACCGTTCTATATTATATAATATGATACAAGTACATTTTCAATTCTAGTGGATGTTCTTATTTATCTGATGTTTTTGTTTATGTTGATTAATTAATGGTTAAAATGTTTATTAACAACACGGTGATATTAAAGATTGGCCTTAGATTACATATTTCCAAAAATGGAAAATTGTACTTTTCGAACGCTATTAAATGGAAGAACCTATTTAAATGGTTAATTGAATATCCAAAAATATTTGATTTAGATAATTTAGATTATTTTATATAATTAAATATAGAAATTGGAAAATTTATTTTTAAAATAATTCTTATTTAATTAAATAATTCAGAATTGAATAATTTATTTAAAAAAACACGCCCTCTTTAAAAATATTAAGTGGGTGATGAGAATTTTAAATAAACCTCGCGTTCTCCATTAGTATTTTTATACTTGAAATTTATGTGGTTTAATTATTTAGGAACTTCAATAATGGTTTGATTATAATCGTGGAAAGTGATATATTTATTGTGATAAAAAATTATTTTGACATGAAAATTATATGCATCGATATAGGTAAAAACTTTAACAAGTTGTACCTAAGGGGTATAAAAAATATAATCCACAAAAACTATATACTTTTAGACACTACCAAAAGTAAAAAAAATAAATAAGAATTCGTTGCCATTTTTAAGTATGTGAAATCAAATAAAATATTAACTCTTAAACGTATACAAAATTAGTATGTCTTAAAAGGGTCAATTACTGTATAGTCCCAACATAAATACATCTTTTGCAAAAAAGACACTTTTTTTTAGTTTAACTCACTTAGTCCCTCAAACACCCATTTACCCAATATTATTTTATTTTTAAAGGTTCGTGCTAGCGGCACACCATCCCCTACCCCACCCCCACTATCGGAGCTCCGGTGATCCTCACCGAAGCTCCGATGATTGTCCAATATTATCTTATTTTTAAAGGTTCGCGCTAACCCCCCAACCTTGCCATCCTGGAGCTCTGGCAGCCCTCATGGAGCTTCAACGATCCCCACCAGATCTCTGGTAGTCTCGTCGGATCTCAGGTGATGGTTGTCGGATCTCAGGTGGGGGGTCGTTATGTAAAAATACACATATACCCTCATATAAGATAAAATAAAGTCCAATTACCTCTTAATCCTATTGAGAATAATTAATGCAACTAACAAAGACATTGGACCCATTATCAAACACATATACTAAGACCTAGCCCTGTCAATGGATTGGATTTTATCTGAATTCAATTCTGAATATGATCCATTTAAGCGGATATGGATCATGCCTAAAATCCGATTATCCGATTACTCGATTACACGTTTATTAAATGGAGCAGATTTGGATTCATATACTCTGATCTGTTAATAATCCTATCCGATTAATATATATATATATATATATATATATATATATATATATATATATATATATATATATATATTGTATTTACTAATATTCTAAATATGTGTTTAAAATATTTATTATAATAGTTCTTTATTTCATTATCTATTTTTGAAACATTTGCAAAATAAATTTATGAAATAAGAGTTGAAAATAAAAATGTTACAAATCAAGTTTAACATAAACGGATAATCGGATCCGATCCGATCCGTTTAACATTAACGGATATGAATTAGGATCTGCCTGATCAGATCCGATTAATAAACGGATAGGATCCGAATCCATTTAAGATAAACGAATATGGATTTGGATTTTCCTGATCCGATCTGAATCCGATCCATTTACAGGCCTACTAAGACCGACGACTCAAGTCCCTTCCTTAAACCTATTACAAAATATAAGGAAACTTTAAATTCACTCACTCACTCGTATTTTCCTCTCATGTGTAAGGAATTTCTCTCTCTAAAGTTTTCTCTGAGCCAGTTTCAATAAAATCCTTAAACCCTAATTTCATATCTTTCTTTTCATCACATTACCTCTTAGTAGTGCTGTTATCAACCTGAATCAACAGTGGCCCCTCATTTTCATTAGGAATTCTCTCAACCTTTTGTCCTTTAACCAACTCCAACTCCCCTTCCTTTTCACCTCAAGAAGCAATAGTATCCATCAGTCACCCCCTTCAAATAACTCCCATTCCCATATATATTATTCTTTTGACAGAATACACTCTTTAGTCATTTTGAATCCATTCTAGCTGGTACGTTTACCATATCAATACTTGAAACCCTAGATTTATAAGATGTTGTTACACAACAAGACAATGAAAGAAACCATTTCTCACTCATTGGGAAGATTTTATCATACAAAACTCTCAATAAACAAGGGGCGAGTAATGTAATCCAAAAGTCTTGGAAAACTCAGAGAGGTTTTAAAATGGTATGATGAGGTGAAAACTCATACTGTTTCTCATTTATGGAAGAAGTTGATAGAAACAAAATCGAACGAGAGAGCCCTTGGTCTATAATGGGCTCTTTAATGGTTATGCATAATTATATGTTGGCTATAATATAGTATATATATTTATTTTGAATGAAAGAAAGAAATGATTTGGGTTAAGTGTCCAAGTGGTAAGTTTGTGGAATTTTGTGTTTGAGGTCATGGGTTCAATCCCTATAAGGCACACTAAACATTAATAGTCTTTGATTAGGCCTTGAGCCTTTGGGACTTTGGGCTTCTCTTAAGTTCCCAGATTTTTTACCCATTTACTATTTCGTTTTAACTCATTTTTAAACCCGTTTTTAATTTTTGACTAAGTCTTTAATTCTAATTCAACTATCCATTAGTGAAAAATAAGTGGGTTAGTGGGAAAAAACATTTTTTGCTTTATTCCTTTATAAAAGACTCATCTTCGCTATAAAACAGAATCTCCAAAAACGTCTTTCTCTCTATCTCCCATTATGGAAAAGAAAAATATATTATCTCTCTATTACACTATTTTTTATTTAATTATTTTTGGTACTCGAGTATCATGAGAGTTCAAGATTCTACATAGTTTCTGGTGACGAAATCTGATCGTTGAATCATGGGAGGTGTTTTTCAAGAGGCTGACAACATCAATATCAACGGACAATTTCACCTTTAGGACTTTGTGTCAAAAACAAACCTCGATCGATAAGTTCTTCCAATTTTATCTATTTCGAATTTGGGTTTTTTCATATATTCGACAATTAATTTTTCCAACAATCTAAAGGTGAAATCTATATTGTTGTACAATCTTCCATGGAAAATCCTAATGCAAAATACTCTGAAAAAACTGAACTGTTTGATGAAAAAATTTTAAGAGAAGGCAAATGAAACTGCAATTTTACTTAACAACTCTTAAGGTGGTTGACTTAATTGCATCTGATAGACCTTTTGCACCTGAAGAACTAGTTGTTTGGAAACAAAGGGATTATATGTTTAGGAATTATATTTCTGAATTGTCTCTGCCTTGAGCTATATGACGTTTATTGGTCATGTCCTACTGCTAAAGAATTATGGAACAGTCTGGATAAAAGAATATGCAACTGAAGATGATGGGTCTAAAATATTTGTAGTTGGGAAATTTTTGGATTTTAAAATAGAAGATAATAAATATGTTGTGTCGCAACTTGAACAACTACAAATTATTATTCATGAAATTTTGGTCGAGGGTTATAACATATGTGAGGGATTTCAAGTGTCATCTATAATTGAAAAACTGCCATCTTCTTGGAAAGATTACAAAAATGGTCTTTAACTTAAGAAAAATGAGATGACACTAGAAGATTTGATGGTTCGTTTGAGAATTGAGGAAGACAATAGGAATTCAGAACTTAAGGAAAAAAAAATGAATTCAGTTCTAAGGCTAATTTGGCCGAGGGGAAATCAAATGAAAACTAAAAACCAAACCAGTCTAAGCCTAACCATTAAAACCAGAAATATGGGCACCATAAACCAAACCAGAATTTGAGGTCCAACCATAAATTCAAACCTAATGATCATAATAAAAATTCTAAACCTTAGTTTAAATCTAAACTTGCAGGTCAATGCTTTATGTGTGGAAACCCATGTCATTACGCTAAAGATTGCAGGTTTATGAAGAGTCAGAATGTGAAGCCTCAAGCAAATGTAACCGAGGAGGGTAACATTTCAGCTGAGGTAACCGAGGCAAACATTGTGAGTAACATGACAAACTGGTGGATTGATTCTGGCGCTACCAAACGTATTTGCGGCACAAGAGGTGCCTTCACTACCTTCACTATTGTGGGTGAGGATGAATGTTTGTATAAGGGAAACACCTCTTCGTCTAAGGTTGAGGGAAAGGAAACCGTAGTTTTGAAATTCACTTCGGAAAATGCTCTTACCTTGAAAGACGTTTTATGTGTCCCTGAGGTTAGGAAGAATCTGGTGTCCGATTTTATCTTAGTTAAGAAGGGTTTTAAAATTATCGTAGAGAGTGATAAAGTAGTTGTTACTAAAGGAGGTGTCTTTGTGGGTAAAGGCTATGTTCATGAAGGACTTTTCAGACTCAATGTAACTGTGGTTGATAATAATAAAACATCTACTTCTTCTGCTTATTTGATTGACTCTTGTAATATGTGGCATTTTAGACTTAGTCATGTAAATAAGGCATCAATTAAAAAATTAATGTTTTGGGGAAACATACCAAAATTTGATATTTCTACCAACTATAAATGTGAAATCTGTGTTGAATAAAAAAAAATTCTAAAAAAATCTTTTTCGAGTGTCGAAACAAGCTCAACTGTTTTAAGTTTAATACATTCCGATCTTTATGATTTAAAATGTTATGTGACACGTGGTGGAAATAAATACTTTGCTACTTATGATTACTCTCGGTATTGTTATATTTATCTCCTTACGAGTAAAGATGAGAGTTTCTCAAAATTTATTTATTATAAATTAGAAGTTGAAAAACAATTGAAAAAATCCATTAAAATCTTAAGATCCGATAGAGGAGGAGAATACACCGGTGATCTTGATAAATATTGTAAAGAAAATTGAATAATTCATTAAGTTACTCCTCCTTACTTTCCCCAATCTAATGGTGTGTCTGAAAGAAAAAAAATATAACACTTAAGGATATTGTAAATTCTATGTTAAGAACTTCGGGATAACCTTATAATTTGTGGGATGAGGCACTTCTTACTACTTGTTATATTCTTAATAAAATACCTTTTAAGAAAAATGATAAAACTCCTTATGAAATGTGGAAAAACAGAAAACCTTCTTATAAACATCTTAAAGTGTGGGGGTGTCTTGCTAAGGTTTCAATACTTGTACCTAAGAGAACTAAACTTGGGCCAAAGACTGTTGATCGTGTTTTTATAGGTTATGATAAAAATAGTAATGCATATAGGTTTCTTGTAATTGATTCTAAAAATCAATATATAGATAAAAACAATATTTTTGAGCCAAGAGATGCTGAATTTTATGAGGAAAATTTTCCTTTTAAAGTCATAAGTGAGGAAACTAGTAGTTCCAGTGGATCCTAGTGTTAGAAATGATTCTTTGGATTCAGAAGAAATGGAAATTAGAAAAAGTAAAAGACCTAGGATATCTACTTCTTTTGGTCCTGAATTTTTAACGTACTTAATGGAAAATGACCCTGTCACTTTTAATGAGGTAATGTCCTCACCCGATTCTATTTTTTTTTAAAGAATCTATAAATAGTGAATATGATTCTATTATTTCTAACAACACATGAGAGTTAGTTAACTTGCCTAAAGAATGTAAAACTATTGGATGCAAATGGATATTTAAGAAGAAATTAAAAGCTGATGGTTCTATTGATAAATTTAAGGCAAGACTTGTAGCTAAAGGTTATAGGAAAAATGAAGGAATTGATTAATTACATATATTAGGCTTTTAATCGCTATTGCTTCATTACATAATCTGTTAATTCATCAAATGGATGTTAAAACTGCTTTTTTTAATGGAGATCTTGAAGAAGAAATTTATATTGATCAACCCGAGGGGTTTGTAGTCCAAGGCCTAGATGATAAAGTGTGTAGACTTAACAAGTTGTACCTAAGGGGCGTAAAAAATATAATCCACAAAAACTATATACTTCTAGACACTACCAAAAGTAAAAAAAATAAGAATTCGTTGCCACTTTTAAGTATGTGAAGTCAAACAAAGTATTATCTCTTAAACGTATAGAAAATTTGTATGTCTTAAAAGGGTCAATTACTGTATAGTTCCCAACATAAATACATATTTGTAAAAAGACACATATTTTTAGTTTAACTCACTTAGTCCCTCAACACCCCTTTACCCAATATTCTTTTATTTTTAAAGGTCCGTGCTAGCGGCACACCATCCCCTACCCCACCACCACTGCTGGAGCTCCGGACCCCCCACCAGAACTCCGATGACTGTCCAATATTCTCTTATTTTTAAAGGTCCGTGCTAACCACCAACATTGCCACTCCCGGAGTTCTGGCAGCCCTCACGGAGCTTCGACGATCCCATCAGAGCTCTGGCAATCTCGTCGGATCTTTAGTGATGGTCATCGGATCTCAGGTAGGGGTCGCTATGTAAAAATACACAAATACCCTCATATAAGATAAAATAAACTCCAAATTCCTTTTAATCCTATTAAGAATAATTAATACAATAATAAACACATTGGACCCATTATCAAACACGGATACTAAGACCTAGCCCTGTCAATGGATCGGCTTTTATCCGAATCCGATCCATTTAAGCGGATATGGATCATGCCGAAAATCTGATTATCCGATTACCCGATTGTCCATTTATTAAATGGAGTGGATTTGGATTCATATACTCCGATCCGTTAATAATCCGATCTGATTAATATTTTCCTAATTTGTTTAATATAAACGGATATGGATTTGGATTTGCCTGATCCAATCCGATTAATGAACAGATCTGATTCGAATCAATTTAACATAAACGGATATTGATTTGGATTTGCCTGATCCGGTCTGAATCCAATTCGTTTACCGGCCTACTAAGATCGACGACTCAAGTCCCTTCCTTAAACCTATTACCAAACATAAGAAAACTTTAAATTTATAATTTCACTCACTCATATTTTCCTATCACTTGCAAGGAAGTCCTCTCTCTAAAGTTTTCTCTGAGCCTGTCTCAGCAAAATCCTTAAACCCTAATTTCATTTTTTTCTTTTCATCACCTTGCCTCTTAGCAGCGTTGTTATCAACGTAAATCTACTGTGGCCCATCCTTTTCATCAAGCATTCTCTCGACCTTTCGTCCTCTAACCCGCTCCAACTCCCCTTAATTTTCACCTCAAGAAGCCATAGTACTCATTAGTCACACCTTTCAAATAACTCCCATTCCCATATCTATAATTCTCATGACATAATACACTCTTTAGTCATTTTGAATCCATTCTTGCTGGTATGCTTACCATGACAACACTTGAAACCCTAGCTATAGAAGACGTTGTTACACAACAAGACAATGAAGGAAACCATTTCTCACTCATTGGGAAGATTTTATCGTACAGAACTCTCAATAAACAAGGGGCGAATAATGTAATCCAAAAGTCTTGGAAAATTTAAAGAGGTTTTAAAATGGTATGATGGGGAGAAAACTCATATCGTTTCTCATTTGTGGAAGAAGCTGATAGAAACAAAATCGAACGAGAGAGCCCTTGGTCTATAATGGGCTCTTTAATGGTTGTGTAGAATTATAATCCAGATACCATCATTGGGGATACAGAATTCAACACGTGTCTTTTGTGGATACCAATTAATAACCTCCCTCTTAATAGAAGGTCTACGGCTAATGTCCATAAAATAGCCATAGTTATAGGGGAACCCATGGAAATAGATGGAAAAAAATATGGAATATCCATAGATATTTCAGAGAATAAGGTTAGATTTGACTAAAATTCTTATGCTTGGTATCAACATTCAGAAAAAATATGGAAATACTCAATGGGTTGACTTCTGATATGAAAGACTTGCCACCTTTTTCTATGCATGTGGGAGAATATGACATATTCAAGAGGAGTGCCATCATGAGCCAACAAGCCCAGAAATCCAAATGAATATGGGGCCATGGTTACTTGCGATAAACATAGCAAATATCAATTTCTTCAAAGACTTCACCAAAAAACTGGGGAATGGCGATGAAGATATTAGACAATACATGCAAATATTATTGTGGACTGTATTATTAAAGAGGGAATTATCCCTGACCTGGATTGGTCTGATTTTAGTGTATGTGTGGACTGTATTAGGGTAAACAGACCATACATGCAAATAAAGGAGCCACAAGAAGCACCCAGCTTCTCGAAATTATATATATATATATATATATTTGTGGTCCTTTTGATGTTCCTTCTATTGTAGGAGAAATATACTTTATCACTTTTATAGATGATTTTTCTCGATATTTAACATTGCATTTGTTACATGATAAGGCTCAGTCCATTAACACGATTGAGGTTTATATTACAAAAGTAGAACGACAATTGAGCAAAAAGGTAAAAATCATTCGATCGGATAGAGGTGGTGAGTTTTATTGAAAATGTGATGAATTGGGACAACACCGTGGTCCTTTTGCTAAACTCCTTGAACGTTTGGGTATTTGCGCACAATACACAATGTCATGTTCACCTTGGCAAAATGGTGTAGCTGAACGGCGCAATCCTACTCTTATTGAAATGGTTAAGAGTATGATAAGTATAACTAATTTACCTATATTTTTGTGGATGCATGCTCTTATTATTGCTGCACATATCTTAAATAGGGTTCCTAGTAAGGTAGTTGTAAAGACTCCTTTTGAATTATGGAAAGGTTAAAAACCCTCTTTAAGTTATTTTCTTGTTTGGGGATGTACAGTAGAAGCACGCATTTATAATCCCTATGAAAATAAGTTGGACCCTAAAATGTTAACTTGTTATTTTATTGGGTATCCAACAAAGTCCAGGGGGTATAAATTCTACTGTCCTAACCATACAACAAGAATTATTGAATCCGAAAATGTAAATTCATTGAACGTGGTGAAGTTAGTGGTGAAGTTCAAAATGTGATTATATAAGAAATCAAGAAAACTCCTCCTCTTCCAAGACATCTCGATAATCACAATGAGGTTCCTCCTGTTCCTATTGTTCATACTGATGTTGTTGAATCGATTATTGCTCCGAACAACAACGAAGAACAAATGGATGAACTACATACTGAACAACCACTAAATGCACCTGTTATTGAAACACCACAAGACATAGCTTTAAGGAAATCTTAGAGAAATCGGAGATCGTCTATTTCGGATGACTATGTAGTGTATCCTCAAGAAAATAAATTTAACATTTGGGATATTGATGATCCTATCTCTTATGAAAAAGTTATTTCTAGCATAGATTCTAATAAATGGATTGATGCCATGAATAATAAAATAAAATCTATGGATTTTAATCAAGTCTGGGAGTTAGTTGATTTGCCTAAAGGATATAAAGCAGTGGGGTCTAAGCGGATATATGAGCCCAAATGCGACTCAAATGGCAATATCGAATGACATAAAGCAAGATTTGTTGCCAAAGGTTTTACTAAAAAAGAAGGCATTGATTATAGTGAAACCTTCTCTCCTATTTCAAAGAAGGATTCACTTAGAATCATATTGGCACTCGTAGCTCATTATAACTTTGAGCTACATGAAATGGGTGTTAAAACAACTTTTTTAATGGGAGTTTAGAGCAAAAAGTCTATATGGAACATCCAAAGGGCTTCATTCGAAAGGGACATGAACACAAAGTCTGTTTGTTAAAGAAATCCGTATATGGACTTAAACAATATTCTCGTCAATGGTATTTTAAGTTTCTTCATACCATTACATCCTTTGGGTTTAAGGAAAACACTGTTGATCGGTGTATATACCTAAAGATCAGTGGGAGAAAGTTTGTATTTTTGGTCCTATATGTTAATGATTTGCTTATCGCCAGCAGTGATATATGTTTACTAAAGTACACTAAGAAGTACCTTTCGCAAAACTTTGAAATGAAAGATTTAGGCGACGTATCCTTCGTGATCGGGATAGAGATTTATCGTGATCGATCACGTGAATTGATAGGATTGTCACAAAAGACTTACATTAACAAAGTTTTGCAAAGGTATGGCATGCAAAATTATAATCCTATTAATGTTCCAATTCTAAAAGGGGAGAAATTTTGTTTAAGTCAATGTCCCCAAACTGAATTGGAAAGGGATCACATGAGAGGTGTGCCATATGCTTTTCTTGTAGGGAGTTTATTATATGCACATATTTGTACTCGATCGGATATTAGCTTTGCCATTGGGATGCTAGGAAGATATCAAAGTAATCTGGGTGACTTCCATTGGAAGGCTACAAAGAAGGTGTTAAGGTACTTGCAAGGAACCACAGACTACATGCTCACTTATAGAAGATCCGATCACCTTAAGGTGATTGATTATTCAGACTCAGATTTTGGAGGATGCCTTGATAGTAGGAAAATCACTTCGGGCTTTGTTTACCTTTTGACAAGAGGGGCCATTTCATGGAAAAGTGCTAAACAGAGTGGCATCTCTTCTTTAACTATGGGGGCTGAGTTTGTGGCTTATTTTAAAGCTACAAGTCATGGGTTATGGTTACAAAATTTTATTGCAGGACTTAGTATTATGGGTTCAATATCTAAGTCGCTAAAGATTTATTGTGATAATATCGCATCAGTCTTCTTTTTAAAAAATGAAAGATATTCAAAAGAAGCTAAGCATAATAAGATGAAGTATATATCTGTCAAAGAAGAAGTTCAGAAATAAACTGTGTCAATTAAACAAATCAGTACTGGTGATAATATAGCGGATCCTTTAACAAAAGGGCTATCTCCGAAGACATTTTCGCAATATACTAAAGAGACGGGTCTCGAGTAGTTAATTATGTAATTGCTTAGTTATTTGACACAATTTTTTATATCAATAAAGTGTTTTTGAATTCTAAATTTATGTCTTAATTATATACATGCATGTGAATGAGTGATTGTGATAGAAATAGTCCTTTATAAAGACATTATGAAACCATTATGATAACTCACATATTTATCCTTATTAAGTATGACATTGGTGGCATGGTACATAGAAGGAACCATGCTCTTGAATTAGTGTGGAATCGCCATGACTCACACTAATGAAGTATTTAGTTAAGGTGCTTAATGATGTTCTAAGATACTTGCGCAACTTATGTTAATCGATTCGTTATGTATAACCTTATTAGGACCAAGTGGGAAACTGTTAGAATTAATATTTAATTATTTAATAATTACAAAATTTGACCAAACTTTGTAATTATAAATTAAATAAATTAATTATTTCTCCTAATTAGTGTGGTCCAAATAAGGGGACGGATTTGATTAAAATAATGTATTAATCTTAGAAAATTGTTATTCCAATGGTCACATGATTTTTGGTATATTTTTAAGCCCCTTTAGCTACTTTGATGGATGGTAGATGAAGAGTTTTAAGGGGAATTTTGGGTCCCCTTCTACCCTATATATAGTGAACCAATCCCCATTATTTGGTATATAATAACACACAAAATATAATTGGGCTAGGAAGGAAAAATCTTGATTTTCCAAAATTCTCTTATTTTGGATTTCTGGTTGTTTTTCAATAGTGATTCTGGATCATTTGGGAGGAAGAGATAAGAGCTTGAAGAAGGAACAACAAGGAGCTTTTAGGAATTTGTTCTCAAGACACGTTAAAGGCTATAAACAAATCAAAGCTTCATGGAAAAGGTATTTTTCCATATAATTTATAGTTAAAAATGAAATTGTGATTGCATGATAATATTGAAGATCTTGTAAGAATTAGTTTCATGTTATAAATAATTCTTATTCATATTACATGTTTGGCATTTCATGGAACTGTCAAGGAGTGGGACATCCCAGGGCAATTCGAATGTTGAAGAGGCTCATAACCTCCAATTGTCCCTTCATCGTTTTCTTAATGAAAATAAAAAACAAACGTAGAAGACTGGAATTTTTAAGAAGACGAATGAATTTCCTTAATTGCTGCTATGTTAACCCGGAAGGTATAACTGGTGGATTAGCTATTTGGTGGGACAATTCTATCTCTATGAAAGTGATTCATAACAATAAAGAAATTATAGATGCGGAATGGTCTGATATTAGCTTAGACCAACAGTGGTATATGTCATTTATTCATTCTAATTCAAAACATTGGAAGAGACTTGACTTGTGAAATTATCTTACCAATACTACCACTAACATATCTAACTCATGGATGACCTTGGGGGACTTTAACCTAATTGGACATAACTGGGAAAGGGAAGGGGGAAATGATGATAACATGAGAAAGTTTATTGAGCTGAACAATTTGATTTCTAGTTGTTGCATGCAAGAGTTAGAATTCACAGGCCCCGATTTACATGGAGTAATGGAAGAAAAGGGGAGGAAAACACAAAATAGAGAATTGATAGGGTTCTTGCCAATTTAAAGTGGAGATACTTATTCCCAGATGCCAAGGTTATCATGAGACTATTAAAGGATCTGACCAAGAAGAAAGAGTTTGGCAATACCGAGAACATCCTTAATTAATTGAACAGATGCCTTGGCTTTGTTTAAGATGCCCCGTTCAGTGAGGAAAACATATCCATGGAGGATAAAATCATTCACCCAATAGATGACATTTTATTAATGGTGGAATAGTATTGGCATCAAAGGTCTCGGGTCAATTGGTTGTGGTATGGAGAGAAAAACACAAAAAAATTTCACGCTTCCATTATTCAAAGAGGTAACATTAATCGAATTGATAAGCTTACAAGGGATTAGAACCATTGGACTGAATCGTAGGAAGAGATTAACAACTTAATTGTAACCCATTTCTCTAACATTTTCAAATCAAATGGAAATATGGTGATGACAAAGATCCTCAATGTGGTTGAACCTGTAGTCAATGGATAAATGAATAGAAAGCTACGCCAACCTTTATCAAATGATGAAATTTATAGGGCTATCCTCCAACTTGGAGCCCTCAAATCTCTGGGCCCGGATGGTTTTCCAGTAGTTTTCTTTCAGATATACTGGAGCATTATTGGTCCTGAGGTTTGTGGAGCGGTCAAATGTTTTTTTATGGTAATTTTATCCTTAAAGAGATTAATCACTCCAATCTCATTCTTATCCAAAAATTGCACCACCCGAGTTGGTTAATCAGTTTCGCCTAATCAACATTTATAATTTCATATATAAAATCATTTCTAAAACCCTCACAAATAAACTCACGTATTGCCTTAGTAATTTAATCTCCCCTAATAAATCTGCTTTTGTGCCAGGCCGACGAATTCAAGATCGTATCATTATTGCCCATGAATTCTTTCACTACATTAAAGACAAAAAACATGGCAAAAAGGAGGACATGGCTTTCAAACTTGATGTTAATAAGGCGTATGACTGGGTCGAATAGGATTTTCTAATCAAGGCCATGGAAAGGATGGGTTTTAGTAAAAAATGGTGTCACCTCATTCATCAATGTATCAACACAATAACCTTTAGTATTTTTTGCAATGGTGATGAAGTTAGTGAAATTTCCCCTGAGAGGGGTTTGAGACAAGAGGACCCCTTATCCCCTACATGTTCTTATTTGTTAGAAAGACCCAATCACATCGTCTATAAAAAGTTGACATGTCTGAAAATTAAAAATGGCCCCATCACTATCTCACTTTTTTTATGGATGCTCCATCATCTTCACTAAAGCCACAAACAATAAGTGTACTGAATTAGCCAAGATTCTCAAGTTATATAGTGAGGCTTCTGGGCAACAAATAAGCTTTGAAAAATCTAGCATGTTCTTCAACCCAGGTTTGGATGAGGAATAAAAAAATGAAGATTTGCAATCTTCTTGATATTAAAGAAATGGATCCTAAATCAAAATACCTTGGATTTCCATCTATATGGGGTAGATCTAAATGTTATAGTGGATAAAGTGTCCCAGAAATTACAAGGCTGGAAATAAAATATCCATTCCCCTGAGAGGAAGAGAAATTCTTATCAAGGCCGTGGTGCAAGCCATACCCACCTACTCCAATTCATGCTTGTTTATGCCCAATAGTATCTGTGATAAAATCATTTCAATGGTGAGAAGCTTCCGGTGAGGGGGCAGTGAGGATAAAAGACAAATCCAATGGAAAAAATGGAGTGTTTTGACTGAAGTGAAGGATTGGGGTGGTATAGGGTTTAAAGATATAAAAATCTTTAATTTATCCCTGTTTTCTAAACAATCTTGGAGCAACCTCCAGAATCCCACCTCTATGTGGGCTACTGACACGACTAAGAATGTGTCTCAGCAGTGCGTACTCTCTAAGCTCAAGTGCAAGCATGTCGCTCAAGTAATAATTCGATAAGTCGGGTATCGATCCTCAGGGAAATAGGACAACAGAGTTGTAACGACATTGGATAGACGAAGAAATCCTAACTTTAACTCTAAAAAGAAAAAGAAAAGATGATTGGTTTTGGGAATTGGCTACAACTAAATGCGAATTTGGAAATGATTTACTGATGAAATAAAATATGAATGGAATGCAACTATTCTAAATTACTAATGATGATTGATTTGAACTTTAAACTATATGATGAATAAAATAGGACGGGAATACAATCCCTCAACCCTAGTGTATTGCTGGTATAAAACTAATCGTAAGTTTAAGTGATTAATTTGACCCAGAATTTAGTACTCCCAAGCATTACGTATATGAGGTTCAATCCCGCACCATACTTAATCAGAGGACGAGTAAATCAGTATTGCGATAGTTACACTCTAATTGCATTCTGAAGCATCCCAGTTACCCTGAAGTAAATGAGATCCAAAGATCTACAATTATCACGTTCTTTGCAATACGATCGTAATAAATCATTAAATTTAGAGGATTAATTTTATACACATGCAACTAACACATCAGGTTGAGTTCATGTATCCCGACCTTTAAAATCTAGCCTGACATATGAAAACTTGAAAACAACACGTTAGGAATGAAATAAACCAATTTTTATTAATGAATGAAGATGAAGAAAGGTGATATTAGTAATGAACAAGCAACTAGAATAGTTATTGAAACCGAAATCAGAATGATTGTACTTGAATAGTAACTTGAAAGTAACTAGGTTTTTTTATTCTTCTCCACCTAAATGAATTACAAAGCTTCCTTCAGGTATTAGAAGCCCCCCCTTTTACGTTTGGGAGGAGTTACAATTTATAAATTATGAAATACAAGAGTTTGAAACAAATAGGATTCTATTTTTACAAGTGGATAAATCCGAGAAATTAGGAACAAAACCGATTCGGGTAAATGGTTCGGTTCCATCTTTTATAGCCTTTGCAGAAAGTTCTTCGAGCATGGGATCGGTTCGTCATTTGTCAGCTTCGGTTCGGTTCCATCTTTTCGTCTCTTCAGAGGAAGTTTTCCCAAGGTGGATTCGGTTTGTTTTTGCATTACTTCGGTTCGGTTCCCTTTTGCCATCCTTTACGAAAACTTTGCCTATGAGGGATTCGGTTCTCTTTTTAGCTTCTTGGGTTCGGTTCTGTGTTTGCCAATTTTTACAGAATCCTTTTCTTCTTGTATTTCTTTAAAGATTTTTGTACGGAACTCGGATGAGAACACCGAACACCTGCAAAATAGATGACGAACACACGAAACTCGACGTACTCATTAGAAACTTGTCATTATCAAAGATATGATATAAATCCACTTGAATTACATTGCACATAGCGATAAAGCCCTCTAAATTACGGGGATAAATGGTAAGAATTTATGCCTAATCAAACCCCCCTAACTTAGAAAGTTGATCGTCCCGAGCAATGTAAAAGAATCAAAACCTAGTCTAGCTCATAACTGGGATAGGATACCTCTTTCGCGGGTGCGCGATTGCATTTAGTGTATGCAACAAGCCTTTAAACCCCTAGGTTACCCTAGTAGGATGAGTTGTGTCTCGTGAGGATTTGCAGATAATATACCCACAAAATTCGAATCAAAGAAACTTCAAAATATGCCAAAATTGTATAATTCAAACTTTTCTAGAAAATAATCATCATCAAGTCATGTTCAAGAGTCTCAAATCATAGTACATGTGTGCGAAGCCAGAAAATTTAATTGCGAATTTCCACCGATTGATCATTACGTTACTTATCCGAAAATTCATTTTGATTTCAAAATCTCACGGGATGCTCTCACAAACGAATCACTCAGAATGTGGCTATTCTCTCGGTGTGCGTGATATAAAGAGTAAATATATTGGAACTAAATTCACGCACACAAGAAGAAAGACGGAACTTTTTGGGTGAAAAGATCTCATCAATGGAATACGGTTTGAAAAACGGGAACATTGCCTCTTACACATATGTTTAATCTATTTTCTTATCTTTTTTTGTTTTTAGCTCTCCACGCGGTAGCCAATTTCACAATTTGGACTCGGTTAGGATTTTTTCAGATTTTAAGGTATATTGGGTAAAATGAAAATGGTAGGGAAGGTTGGAATTGGAAAATTCATTTATGATGTCCATTTGTGCTTTTTCCGGGCTATTGCTCATTTTCCCTTCTTTTTCTCTATTTTTGTTTATATTTTTCACTTCTTTTCTTTTCTTGCTATTTTTGTTGAGCATATCTATTTTTTTTTCTTGCCCCTTTTCATGCACTTTCCGGACTTTATTTGATGAATATTCAATTTTCACAATTCTGGGCTAATTGGATTTTTCGGGTTATCAAACGAAAAGGAAAAAATTTATTTGGCTCAAATTGGTATGCAAAAGGGATAATTTTTCGCTATTTTTTCTGGCCAATATTTTTGGGTGACAAACGAGGGCCTGCTTTATTGTCCAACATACTAATTGCGTTACCATATGCGTTTCGAGATGAGTTAAGTTTAGAGATCAATTTTGGCACTTTTTCAAAGCAATATCACACACATTTTTCATAACCGATCAAAATGAAAGGATTGAGATCTTCGACGACTTTTTAGACGCTGAAAAGAACTTTGAGGTAACAATTAACTCGGATTGATTTATAATTTTCACAAAGATGAAAGGCTCGAATCTCTCCGGGGTTGTTAATCTCCACTTTTATTCGTTAATTCGTCTATGTTCGCTCAATTTCCATCTTTGGTCAATTTCGGCTTTGTGTATTTTGAATTTTACAACTTGAAACTTTAGACCGACTTTTAATGATATTTTAGAAAATTTTGAATTCCAATCTTTATTTATTTTGAACAAAAAAATATTTTTGGATTTTCAAGATTTTATGATTTTGTTTTAAAAATTTCTGGGCATTTTTGACAATTTGTGATGTTTTAGAAATACGCACTTGTGACCCCCCTAACTTAGACTTTTGCATTGTCCTCAAGCAAAAAGTACTAAAATCTAACTCAAAGTGAATTAAAAGTGCGAAAGAATAAAACAAGCAAATGAAATAGAAATGCTGTTTTTATATATAGAAAGAACAAACTGTGTTATATAGGATAAGGGAAAACACAAAAGCAACACTGAGTAAACAACCATTTCCCACATACACAACCAACAAACACAGCAAAAATAGTCATGGGCTTTATTGAAGGGGCTGATTGGAGGACCCGGGTGCGCACGGATCATATGGATCATAAAAGAAAGATGGTGGGGGACCGCCAAAGTTGAGCTCATAGAGGTGGGCTTGGAGTTGGTGCATCATCATTGTCTATCCAATAAGCCTCTTGGTCCCTTCGATAGGCGGCTTGATCTTGGTTGTATTGGGTGATGAACCCATCAAAACGTGATTCCACTGCTGCCAGTCGTCTATCAAAATCAGCACCTGGGGGCTCAAAATCCGAGTCATCGTCTTCATTGTATTCTTCCTCTTCAGCCCCTTCCATCTCAATGTCTTCCGCCATCGGCTCTTCAACCTAAATTTCTTCCTCGGCCTCTAAATTGATCGCCTCCCCGGCTGCTCGAATGGCAGCCCTTTACTGGGCACTCCTCGTATGGGATACCTTCCCAATGGGCTCCGGTAGGCGGGGGAAAGCTTGTGGTGGTTGGATACCAGCTTCGTCTAAGAGGGATGTGATGAGGTGGGAAAACGGGAGGGGTACCGCACCTTTGTGCTCCCAGGTGGCGAAAATGATATCTGCGTACATCATCCTGGCCAGATTGAGGGTAAAATTGGGGTCGAACAGGTGGTACACAAGTGTCGCTTGGCGAGGGCGCATCGTCGAGTCATTGGAAGTTTGAAGCAAAATGGCGCACACGATATAGAACGTGATGTGCGCCTTGTCATTGAGATGGTCTACGGGGAAAGTACCCCGGTCCCAAAAGTCGTCGGGCGTGAGTCGGTCGATGCATTGCTGTTTGGGAATGGTTGGGGCGTTGGTTGGGTAGTCATATACGTCTGGGTGGAGAACGCCCTTTTCAGCAAGCTTGCGGGCGAGGATGGCTAAGGTGAATGGAATAGGGCGGTCGTCAACAAAGGATTGGCACGCAAAGTCGCCCGTGCGGTTGAGAGTGCCATAGAAGGCCCGGACTTCGTCCACCCAGACGACTGGATGAGGCTCTTGCAAGTATTGCACCCACTCCCTCCGATAAAGAAGGGCAATGACGGGGCGAGGCAGCTCATCCCAGTTGACAACCCGCTCAATGTGTAATTGGAGAACGAAATTAAAGAATCTTTCACGCCATACTCATTCCATGTGGGAGCGGTATTGCCCATTGTCGTTGGGCAGAACTTCGGTTGACAGATATTTTGGCAGGAGAGCGGGAGAGCAGGATTGGCCATTGGGGAAATCTGCATGCATGGAGACACTATCTTTTCAGGCGTTACTTTACGATCTACACGGACAATGTTGCCACAACCTGCTTTAATTCGATGAAGAAGTTGACCCCAAAGCATGCTAGATGGAAAGATTTTATGTTTATGTTTGATTATAAGTTTCTTTACAGACCGGGAAGTGCAAATCAAGTAGCAGATGCGTTGAGCAGAAACACTAATCTGAGACTTAAGAGAAGGAAGACTAGGGTTTGCAAAGAGGGAGAGAGAGTTGGAGGTGTGAGGGGAAGATGAAGGAAGAGAAGGTATATATAGGTGGTGGGGAGGGGTTTGGGTTAAGATTTTTAGAGGGAAAAGGGGGTGGTTGTGATGGAGGGAAAAGGGGAAGAATGGGGGGAAGAGAGGGGATAGGGGGGTTGAATGGGTTCCTCGGGAAGAAGAAAAATCGCAGGAACCGAACCGATCCGGTTCAGGGGCGATTCGGTTCGGTTCTGGGGATTTTTATTTTTTGATTTTCCCAAACCAAACCGATCCGACTTGGGGATTCAGTTCGGTTCCATATGTGACAGAGCCCCTTATCTCAGTCTGTTGCTCGGGAATCCTATTCTCTCACTTTTCTAGACGCTTGGCCTTATTCTCCCACTTGAATTTCTCGATGCCCACATGAATGTTGTGTTGGAACGTGTCATCTTACCCCTATCCTTACGTAACCTACCTACGGACTCACTCTAATATACCGAAGCCTAACTACTATACACAAGAATTCACCCCATACGTGTTGGGGTAAGACGACCTCTCTTGTCAGCTCAATCGACCTCGTAAATGGGGTCCGATAACCAAACGGTGTCGACTTCTTCCACACACACCTCTAGATATGGCTTTAGGGGTTATCCATTTACTATGAATGTATTTCCCCCTTTCAAATCGTTTAACTCAACAGCTCCGTGAGGGAAAACATTCCTTACAATAAACGGGCCAGACCATCATGACCGCAACTTGCTCGAAAATAGATGAAGTCGAGAGTTATAGAGAAGCACTTTTTATTCGGGAAGAAACTCCTTGTGTCGAATGATGTTATCGTGAGCGAGTTTCATCCTTTCTCTATAAATTTTTGCGTTCTCATATGCATCATTGCTGTTGATACCAAATTTAGTCTGTTGACACGACCCAATTATATGAAGACACGTAGCTATCTACATGGCAACAACAAGCACTTCCGAGGAACTCACACGCTCCGAGGAACCAAACTACTTCGAAGAACTCTCCGAGGAACTCATACGCTCCGAGTAATAAGACCTCTCCGAGGAACTCATACGCTCCGAGGAACAAGACCTATTCGAGAAACTCTTGAGTACCGAGAAGCTTAGGCGGTCCGAGCTGCACCTCGAACAAAGCATTAATAGCTGGATAACCAACAGTTCAACTGATTCATTAAATGATTATCATTCAGACGCACACGCTTAAGGGGATTTGAATGTATTACCTTTTCATATGTAGATCATTTAATGTATTACCCTTTCACATTATAGCCTCAGGGCTATATATACATTGTACAATCCTCATCATAGGGGGACCAGAATTTCTTGATAGAACTTGTAATCGAGAATTCCTAAACACTCGGCAATAACAAAACAGTGGACGTAGGCCATTCTTATAAGGCTGAACCACTTTAAAATTCTTTGTCTCATTTATTTATCTGTGATTCAATAATTAGAGTGATCTATTTTTTTACATCAACAGATTGGCACCGTCTGTGGGAAACGACTGGTAATATCATTTTTCACCAAAAATAATCCATTACAAATAACTGATATTTCGGAATCCAGCAATCGAAACGCTGGAACCCCTCCAAATCCATCTGCTCCGCCAAATATTCCAGATCTGGCTGGAATAATGACAAATCTGGCTCAAGGCCAGATCGTCATGCAAGAAATAATGCGACAACTCATCCAAACCCTCCATGGCGGTGCACCAACTCATTCAGGACTGCGGAGTATTCAAAGAAACACCCGTGCACCATCCTCGCGTACTAGGCGTACCAATTCATATCGTAATGAGGAATCTGAAGATTTTTCTTATCAACCTGGATGAACTTCATCAGTGCGAGCCACAGATACTGAACAACGTGTCACTCTCTCTCCAAAAAGGACTAGTGCGCTAGAGAGGTTAAGCAGGGTATCACCTTTTGATCGATTAGGACTTAGGAGGAATAAAAGTCCTCCTAAAGTTGTATCGAGGAGTTTTCGACGACCATCAGATTTAAGGGAAGGATCTGCCCAGTCGCGACCAGTTGCTTGTCAAGATAGATCCCAGGAAGCCACTTCAACGCGATCAGTTGTTCGAACCAATAGGCCCGAGGAAGGGAATGATGCCTGGAAAGGATCTATTCAGAGGCTGGAGGATAGATTAGGGGAAATGGCTAAGGCCAAAAACCCTCTACAACGAACCTTTGTTCGAGGAACACCTTTTGTCCAGTCCATTATAGATTTCCCAACACCATCAAAGTTCAAAGCACCTGTTGTGACCCCCAAATATGATGGAAAGACTGACTCTGTCCTTCATATAGAACAATACCAAGATGCAGCCGACATCTATGTTGTTCCAGATGAGATGAGATATAGGGCGTTCTCGGGAACTTTTACCGGATCGGCTCAAATATGATATAATAATCTTCCTCGGGGTAAGATCTCAACTTTTCTTCAACTGGCCGAGTTATTCATTGGGAATTTCTGTTTTGGGGCAAAGCCACTTAAACGAGTAGCACATTTGTTAAGTGTTAGACAAAAGGCTGGTGAGAGTACCAGAGATTATATAACTCGTTTTAATAACGAGAAACTCGAAGTCATTGATTACGAGGAGAAGACAGCGATTACTGCTTTCATGAGTGGACTACTGCCGAACAAGTTGTACTACACTTTGGCTAAAGATCCACCTCGAACCATGACAGACCTGATGGGAAAAGCATCCAAGATTATGAATGTGGAGGAGGCTATGGCTGCGAAGAAGAATATGGATGCCAAAAAACCAATGTGGAAGGTGATAAAGCTAAGAAGAAAGAGCATAAGAACAATGGTAATGACAAACATTCAAAAAATAGGTCGGTATGGGATGTAATGAAGAAATATGATAATTATACTCCTTTGAAAAAGGACATCAACCATGTTCTAAAAGAAATCAAGAACAACGAGGAACTAAACTGGTCAGAGAAAATGAAGGCCGACCCCGATAAGAGGAACAAGGCAAAGCATTACGAGTTTCATAAAGATCATGGTCATATGACCCAAAATTGCATAGCTCTTCAAAATGAGAATGAAGCACTCATCAGAAGAGGAAAGCTGGCAAAGTATGTTGATCGGGGAAACGAAAGAAGAAACAACGACCGAACAAGAGAGAGGTCTAGATCTCCTCGTCGGGCAGAGGATAACAAGAAAAGAAACCATGAAGTTGATCCCGAAGACGACCCCGATCTTCCCAAAAGACCAAAGCAGCCAGAACGAGAGGTATTTTCAATACGCTTTGGGTCATTTGACTGTAATGTTATAACAGGTGGAGATGCAGGAGGAGGAGACCTTACTGCAGAAAGAAAGATTACCTCGGTGAGGCTCAAGCTTGCTCGTACATTCAGCGAATAAATCTAGCTGAGGATGATCGCCTGAGATAGGTGAACAAAGAGAAGTTGGTCATTGGGTTCTCAAAGAACGACCTTGCAGGTGTTCTATATCCTCATGATGACCCATTGGTGATCAAGATGAGAATGAAGGAGGTAATGATTTCAAGAGTACTGGTGGACAATGGTAGCTCGGCAGACATCATGTTCTACTCGTGCTTCGATAGTTTAAATCTAAAGCTATCTCAATTGGAGCCTTATCATAGACCCCTCCTCAGTTTTGCTGGCGAGAAAGTTTTTCCACTTGGGACGATCAAGTTGGACATATTTATTTGTACGTGGCCTGCTTGTCAAACAGAAAGAATACGCTTCTTCGTGATGGATAAGAATGTTCAATCATCATACAATATCATCATGGGAAGAGTAGGATTGAAGAAGTTCGAGGCTGTACCATCTACAGTGCATCAGTGCCTAAAATTTCCAATAAATTTTGGAGTAGGAGTTGTGAAAGGTGATCAGAAAGTAGCTCGGGAATGCTATTATTCATCCGCCGAGCAAGAAGAGCTGGAGGAATCAAGGAAAAAGACTACTACCTATCAAGTGGATGAAGGTGCAGAAATTGAAACATTGGATCCTCGAGATGAGTCGCAACTCGTGAAGGGTCAAGTGGTGGAAGCTACTGAAAACATCATTCTGGACGAGGAGCACCCTGAACGAACTACTCAGGTAGGTTCGTCGTTGGAAGTCTCATTGAAACAGGAATTGATAACTTTCCTAAGAAGCAGAAAGCAAACTTTTGCATGGAGTCATGAGGATATGCCTGGGATAGACCCAAATTTCTTATGTCACGAGCTCAATATGAATAAGGAGATCAAGCCAGTGAAGTAGAGAAGAAGAGTGTTCAGCCCCGAGAAGAACCAAGTCATACAGGAGGAAGTCGAGAAACTCCAGAAAGCTTGTTTCATTGAAGATGTTAAATATCCAGACTGGTTAGCAAATGTGGTGATGGTAAAGAAGAAAAACAATAAGTGGAGGATGTGTGTAGACTTCACCGACCTCAACAAAGCATGCCCAAAGGATCACTTTCCATTGCCCCGAATTGATCAACTAGTAGATGCTACCTCGGGACATGAGCTGCTAAGCTTCATGGATGTTTATTCTGGCTCAAATCAAATTAAAATGAAACCTGAAGACAGGGAGAGTACTTCTTTCATTACCCCTAGGGGAACTTATTGTTATAATGTTATGCCTTTTGGTTTGAAAAATGCAGGTGCAACATATCAGCGGCTGATGAACAAGGTCTTTGCTGAATAAATCAGTGACAATATGGAAGTCTATGTTGACGATATGCTGACAAAGAGCAAGAAAGCTGCCGATCATCTAGTTGACTTAAGTCAGACTTTTGATCAACTGGATAAATATCAAATGAAGCTGAACCCGATGAAGTGCATATTTGGAGTACGAGAAGGCATGTTTCTCGGGTACATTGTCAATCAACGAGGCATTAAGGCAAATCCTGAAAAGATCAAAGCTCTATTAGGGCTGCGATCTCCAACGACGAAGAAAGAGGTGCAAAGTCTTACAGGACGAGTAGCAGCACTCAACAGATTTGTATCGCGAGCAACTGACCGATGTCTCCCATTCTTCAAGACGCTCAGAAAGACTTTTGAGTGGAATGATGAATGTGAGAAGGCTTTTCAAGACTTGAAGAAATACTTGGGAGCACCTCCACTGTTGTCCAGGCCAGTGATGGGAGAAAAATTATACTTATATCTAGTAGTGTCCGAGAATGCAGTTAGCTCGGCGTTGATCAGAGTGGAGAATGGAGTACAGAAACCAATCTACTACACAAGTAAGGCCTTCCGAGGAGCAGAGATCAGATATCCAAGGCTAGAAAAATTGGCACTGGCGTTGATTGAGGCGAGTAGGAGAATGAGGCCATACTTCCAGGCTCATACTATAGTCGTATATACTGATATGCCATTGAGGCAGGCCCTTCATAAGCCAGAAAAATCAGGGAGATTGATGTACTGGGCAATAGAGCTTGGTGAATATGATATAGTTTATGAACCCAGATCATCGTTAAAAGGGCAAGCTGTGGCAGATTTTATAGCAGAGTTCACCTGTCCTGATACCCCCGAGGAGCAAAAGTTGCTCGCTGATCAACCTATGGATGTTACAGGATCAATAAACACAAGCTCAGACCAACTCCGGTTGGTAAAAGGGCAAGTGGATGTTACAAGATCATCAAATTCAAGCTCAGACCAATTCCGATTGGTAAAAGGGTAAGAAGAGATGATCGACGAAGATCAAGAAATATCCGGGGAGGATGAAAGAAAGCAAAAATATTTCACCAAGGAACTCTAACTGATCAAAAATTTGAAGACGAGTTACCTATATGGAGGCTATATGTAGATGGCTCATCTTGCACTACAGGATGTGGCGCGGGGATAGTTTTGAGCACTCCGGACGAGATCGACATGGAATACGCCCTACGTTTCCAATTCAAAGCTTCCAATATTGAGGCTGAGTATGAGGCCATGATTGCAGGTCTTAATTTGGCAAAAATTATGGAGGCGCAGCAGGTTATGGTCTTCAGTGATTCTCAATTGATCGTAAACCAAATTATGGGAGTATATGCAGTCAAAGGAGAATTAATGATCAAGTATCATGCAAAGGTGATGGAGTTAATAGCAGAATTTGCTGCTATTCAGGTGGTCAGGATACTAAGAATGGAGAATGCAAGAGCAAACGCCTTAGCTCGACTAGCATCAGCAACTCGTACTGAGCTTCGGAGAACAATCCCAATTGAAGTTTTAGCTAGTCAGAGCATAGATGAAGATCTGACGATGAACTTTATTACCCTTGAATTAGGACCATCTTGGATGGATCCTATCAGGGCATACATTGAGGAGGGATAATTACCAATTGACAAGCTCGCGGCCAAGAAATTAAAGTTTAAAGCTGCTCGGTACGTATTAACTAATGGTATTTTATATAAACGGGGAATTATGGCAGGTTTGCAGAGATGTGTACATCCCACCGAGGTGAAAGATTTGATTGAAGATATCCATGAAGGGTCCTGTGGAGCACATGTAGCAGGTCGGACACTTTTGCAAAGGGTAATGACGCATGGATACTACTGGCCGACGATGAGGGCTGATTGTATAGCCTATGCTAAGAAATGTGTCAAGTGCCAACGCTTTTCCTCCATCCGAAGAACTCCACAAGCATTGTTGACACCTATAACTTCCCCTTGGCCATTTGCCATGTGGGGAATAGATTTGGTTGGACCACTGCCAACAACCAGAGGAAGATTCAAATACCTCGTCGTCACAGTTGATTATTTTACTAAGTGGGTAGAAGCTGAGCCTCTGATCGATATGACGTACGAGAAGGTGTACCAATTTATTTGGAAGAACATCATTTTTCGATATGGTCTTCCTCATGCTTTCATCACAGACCATGGAACACAATTTGATAACGAGGAGTTCGCTGCCTATTATCATCAGTTAAATATTTTGAAGGTCCACTCAGCGCCACGCCATCCTCAAAGCAATGGACAAACTGAAGTGACAAACAGAACGTTGTTGAATGGCTTGAAGAAAAGACTGGATGATGCGAAAGCGAAATGGATCAACGAGCTACAATCAGTACTTTGGGCTTACCGAACTACTCCCCGAGTAGCAACAGGAGAATCACCATACATGTTGGCGTTTGGAAGTGAAGCTGTTATACCTGCCGAGTTGGGCCTCCCAACACACAGGGTACTAAATTTCAATTCCCCTATCAGCAACTTAATGAGAAGATTGGATTTAGACATGCTCGAGGAAGTTAGAGAAGAAGCAGCTATTAGAAATGCTGCTTACCAGCAGCGAACAACTTTGTTTCACAACAAGAGGGTGAAGAAGTGCGACCTGAAAGAAGGAGACTATGTGCTGAAGAAAGTAATTCAAAAGCACAATAAGCTGGAGGTAAACTGGCATGGACTATACCGAGCGTTACAGAAGTTGTTCGACCAGGATCTTACCGAATAGCAACTTTAGAAGGCGAGGAGTTTAAGAATGCCTGGAATGCAGAGCACCTACGCAAGTATTATCAATGATGAATAAAATGAAGATATTCTGCAGAATTCTTTCTTTTTATTGAAAGTTTTTCGGGGAATACTAGTGCTACACACTACTCGGGGCAAAACTCGGCAAAGCTAGACTACTCAAATTTTTTCTCGAAAACGCCAGCTAAGGTTGGTCGAGAAACCTATATTCCTCCGGGAAGTAAAACTACCTTCTCGAAAATGCCAGCTAAGTTTGGTCGAGCTACCTATATTCCTCCGGGAAGTAAAGCTACCAATATTCCTCCGAGAAGTAAAGCTACGTGGATTCCTCCGGGAAGTAAAGCTACTTGTATTCCTCCGGGAAGAAAAAATTTTGTATTCCTCCGGGAAGAAAAACTTTGTATTCCTAAGGGAAGTAAAACTATATGTTCCTCGGGAAATAAAAATATTCCTAAAAATGCCAACTTATGTCGGTTAGGAAGTAAATATATTCTTGAAAATGCCAACTTGAGTTGGTCTGGAGGTAAAACTATTCCAAAAACACTAACTGTAGTTGGTCGATAAGAAAAATTTACCGACCTTGGTTGGTCGGAAACATTTTATGAAAACAAAAAGTACCAACTATGGCTGGTCGGGGATAAAAACCCACCAACAGTAGTTGGTCGACAAGGAAATTTTACCGACCTTGGTTGGTCGTAAATGTTTAAGAAAAAATCTACTAACTATGGCTGGTCGGGGGTAAAAACCCACTAACTGTAGTTGGTCGACAAGGAAAATTTACCGACCTTGGTTGGTCGGAAACATTCTATGAAAAAGAAAAAAAAAATCTACCAAGTATGGCTGGTCGGGGATAAAAACCCACTAACTGTAGTTGGTCGATAAGGAAAAGTTATCGACCTTGGTTGGTCGGAAACATTTTATAAAGACGAGAAAGTGATCGAACAACGTTTTTTTTTATACTCGTAACTTTTTACTAAGTTGGTCGAGAAACAAAACATTATGTTTGCCAAATGACTACCACAACATTTTTGGTACTAGTAATTTTTTAATTATTGAGTTGGTCGAGAAACAAAACTTGGGTAAACAAGAAATTCACACTACTCGACAATAAGTTGGTCGATAAACAACACAATATTGTTATCTTTTTTAACAGATACACATGCATAGATGTAAATTATTACAAGACAATAGCAATTAAGATTGGAAACAAAAATGAAATTCTTTCATTAAATCCAAAAATAAGTTACATTGATAATGAAATGAAAGTTACATTGATATTGAAATGTATACTAACTATTACATCAAAATTCCTATTCTATTGGTCTTTTCCCCTCTGCTTTTGACACAGGTTCCTCGCCAGCAGGCGGATCATTTAAAGCCAGAGGAGAATTTATGAAGTTGAGATCTTTCAACATCCTGACATTCATCACGGATGGTCGATCTAAGAGGTGTTCGGGACGAGATATCTCGGCATTTGAATGGAGATTGTAGTCACCGAGATATTTGGAAATTAAGCTCCGGGGAATGGACCGAGCAGGGATCCAACTCATATCTAATTTGTATGGTGGCACAGGTAAGTCCAGCAGCCCGGGATCATGGTAGTCCCACAGGTAATGACCCTGTTCGAGTTGCAGCACACCTAAGGCATTCAGCCAGCCTTGCTTGTAGCCCTCATTATTGGCATTCTGGATACGATCGTCCAAGTGATAGAGAGCTTCGTTGTATCCAGCCATCCATAACTCCCTGGGCTGTTTGTGGTACTGATAGGTCAATCTTTCCAGCTGCTCGTGGAGATTTTTGACGAAGAGGTCTTTGTTCTCCACGGTAGATTTCTGCTCAGACAGCTGCTCTTCCAAGTCCCTGATTTTCTTTGACATTGCAGCCAAAGCCTGGTTCTTCCCCATCAGTTGGAAGGCCTGGTTTTCTAATGCAGATTGAGTCCTCTGTTCCTCGACAGGAATCCGAGCTACTCTTGCTCGTCCCCGAGGAGCTCTTGCTCGTCCACGAGTTGATGTAGAGGGGCCAGCTGTCTTTAAGGTTTCCAACTCGTCCCTCAAGTTGGCATTCTCGACCTATAAGAACGAGAATCCCTCATCGGTCACTGGGATTAAGGCTTTTGAAGAAGAGGCTGCAGACTTCAACTGTGATAGCTCTTTCTGCAAGTTGTTGTTCTCTTGCTCTAGCAACTCGACAATTTGTCTGCACTCCTCGACCTCACCCCTCAAGGTTCTCTCCCTTACATTGTACCCAGTAAAAACCTTCTAGCAGCCCTTGTCGGTAATGATCTGCTGGTACTTCTTCTCGTATCCCTCATGCAACAGGGCAGTGGATTCTTTGTGTTGATACCAAAATTAATATGCTGATATGGACGAATCAGGAGAAGACACATGTCGATCTACGTGGCACAATAGCAACGAGGTGGTTTATTCCCCCGACCAGCTCATACACGCCGAGGAACAAACTTCTCCGAGGAACTCAGGCTTCTCCGAGAAACTCTTGAATGACGAGCAACTAAGACGGTCCGAGCTACATCTCGGCCACAGCATTGATTGCCAGATAATCAACAGTTCAACTATTCATTGAATGCTTATCATTGACGCACACGCTTAAAGGGCATTAAATGTATCACCCTTTCATATGTACTGTCTAAGGGCTATAAATACATGGTATCACCCTCATTCAAAGGGACAGGAATTTCTTGAAAGAACTTGTAATCGAGAATTCCCAAAATACTCAGCAATAACATAACAGTGGACGTAGGCCATTCTTATAAGGCTGAACCACTTTAAAAATCTTGGTCTCATTTTATTTATCTGTGATTGAATAATTAGAGCGATCTAATTTTTTACATCAACAGATTGGCGTCGTCTGTGGGAAACGACTGTTGTTATCATTTTTCACCAAGAATCATTCATCATCAATGGCAGATAATCGGGAATCCAGTAATCGAAACGCTGGAAATGCTGGAAATCCTCCAAACCCATCTGCACCTCCAGATCTGGCTGGAATTATGACAAATCTGGCTCAAGGACAAACCGCCATGCAAGAGACAATGCGGCAACTCATCCAAACTCTCTATGACAGTACACCAACCCATCCTGGATCACGAAACATCCAAAGAAATACCCGTGCACCTTCTTCACGATCCAGACGTACAGAGACGTATCATAATGAGGAATCTGATGATTTCTCTTATCAACCTGGGCAAACTTCATCGATAAGGGCCACAGATACTGAGCAACGTATTACTCTCTCTCCAGAGAGGACCAATGCCATGGAAAGATTGAGCAGGACATCTCCTTTCAGTCGATTAGGCCCTAGGAGGAATAGGAGTCCACCTAAGACCATGTCGAGGAGTTTTTGACAACCATCAGATCTAAGAGAAGGATCAGCACAATCACGACCAGTTGCTCGTCAAGATAGATCTCAGGAGGCTACTTCAGAATGATCAATTGCTCGAACCAATAGGCCCGAGGAAGGAAATGAAGCGTGGAAAGGATCCCTTCAGCGGTTGGAGGATAGATTGGGAGAAATGGCTAAGGCGAAGAATCCCCTACAATGAACTTTTGTTCGAGGGACACCTTTTGTCCAGACCATTGTGAATTTTCCTACACCGTCAAAGTTTCAAGCCCCTGTGGTGACCCCCAAATACGATGGAAAGACAGATCCTGTTCTTCACATAGAGCAATATCAAGTTGTTGCCGACATCTATGCTGTCCCCGACGAGATGAGATATAGGGCATTCTCAGGAACTCTTACTGGATCTGCCCAGATATGGTATAACAATCTTCCTCGGGGTAAGATTTTAACTTTCTTTCAATTGGCCGAGTTGTTCATCGGCAATTTCAGTTTTGGAGCAAATCCAGTAAAACGAGTAGCACACTTGTTAAATGTTAGACAAAAATCTGGTGAGAGCACTAGAGATTACATAACTCGTTTCAATAACGAGAAGCTGGAAGTCATAGATTATGAGGAAAAGACAGCAATCACCGCCTTGATGAGTGGGTTGTTGCCTAATAAGTTGTATTACACTTTGGCGAAAGATCCACCTAAAACTATGTCAGAGTTGATGGCAAAAGCGGCCAAAATCATGAATGCCGAGGAGGCTATGGCTGTAAAGAAGAATATGGATAAAGACACCAAGGTGGAAGTCAACAAGTCTAAGAATAAAGAGCATAAAGGCAATGGCGGTGACAAGCGTTCCAGAAATAATAAGTCGTCATGGGAAGTCCTGAAGAAATTCGATAATTATACTCCCTTGAAAATGGGTATTAATCATGTCTTGGAAGAAATCAAGAATAGCGAGGAGGTAAAGTGGCCGAAGAAACTGAGGTCAGACCCTGATGCTAGGAACAGGGATAAATATTGCGAGTTCCACAAAGATCATGGCCATATGACTAAAAATTGCATAGCTCTTCAGAACGAGATTGAAACACTCATCCGAAGAGGAAAGCTAGCAAAGTATGTTGATCGGGGAGGTGAAAGAAGAAATAATGATCGAACTGGAGAGAAATCTAGATCTCCTCGTCGAGCAGAGGAGAAAAAGAAGAGAGACCATGAAGATGATGCCGAGGATGACCCCGATCTTCCCAAGAAACCAAGGCAGCCAGAACGAAAGGTATTTTCCATACGTTTTGGGTCATTTGATTGTAATGTTATTACAGGAGGAGATGCGGGAGGAGGAGATCTTACTGCAGAAAGAAAATCTTACCTCGGAGAGGCACAAGCTTGCTCGTACATTTAGCGAATAAATTTGGCTGAGGAGGATCGTCCGAGGAAGGTAAACAAAGAGAAGCTGGTTATTGGCTTTTCAAAAAATGACCTGGCAGGTGTTCTTTACCCTCACGACGACCCTTTGGTGATCAAAATGAGGATGAAAGAAGTAGTGATTTTAAGGGTGCTGGTAGACAATGGCAGTTCGGCAGACATCATGTACTATTCATGCTTTGACAGTTTAAATTTGAAATTATCTCAATTGGAACCTTATCACAGACCTCTTCTGGGTTTTGCTGGCGAGAAAGTTTTTCCACTTGGGACGATCAAGTTGGATATATTCATTGGAACTTGACCTGCTTGTCGAACAGAGAGAATACACTTCTTTGTGATGGATAAGAATGTGCAATCAGCCTACAACATCATCATGGGAAGAGTTGGTTTGAAGAAGTTTGAAGCAGTTCCATCTACAGTACATCAATGCTTAAAATTCCCAACAAATTTTGGAGTAGGAGTTGTGAAAGGTGATCAAAAAGTAACTCGGGAATGCTATTATTCATCTGCCGAGCAAGAGGAGCTTGAAGAGTCAAGGAAAAAGACTACTACCTACCAGGTGGATGAAGGTACAGAAATTGAAACACTGGATCCTCGAGATGAATCCCAACTTGTAAAAGGACAGGTGGTGGAATCTACAGAAAATGTTATTCTGGACGACGAACACCCTGAACGAGTAACCCAGATAGGTTCAACGTTGGATGCTTCAATAAAACAGGAATTGATAACTTTCTTGAGAAACAGAAAGAAAACTTTTGCTTGGAGTCATGATGACATGCCAGGAATAGATCCAAACTTCTTATGTCATGAGCTCAATGTGAATAAGGAGATCAAGCCTGTAAAGCAGAGAAGAATAGTATTTAATCCCGAGAAGAATCAAGCTATACAAGAGGAGGTCGAGAAGCTCCAGAAAGCCTAATTCATTGAAGATGTGAAGTATCCAGACTGGTTAGCAAATGTGGTGATGGTAAAGAATTAAATAATAAATGGAGAATGTGTGTTGATTTCACCGATCTCAACAAGGCATGCCCAAAGGATCACTTTCCATTACCCAGAATTGATCAACTAGTGGATGCTACCTCGGGACCCGAGCTGCTCAGCTTCATGGATGCTTACTCTGGCTACAACCAGATAAAAATGAAACCTGAAGACAGGGAAAGTACTTCTTTTATTACCCCTAGGGGAACTTATTGTTATAATGTTATGCCCTTTGGTTTGAAAAATGCAGGAGCGACATACCAGCGGCTGATGAACAAAGTTTTTGCCAAACAAATCAGTTGCAATATGGAAGTATATGTCGATGATATGCTGACAAAAAGCAAGAAAGCTGCTGATCATCTAGTTGACTTAGGTCAGACCTTTGATCAACTGGATAAATATCAAATGAAGCTCAACCCGACGAAGTGCACATTTGGAGTACGAGAAGGAATATTCCTCGGGTACATCGTCAACCAATGAGGCATTGAGGCAAATCCAGAAAAGATCAAAGCTCTTTTAGGGTTGCGATCTCCAACGACGAAGAAAGAAGTGCAGAGTCTTACAGGACGAGTTGCAGCGCTCAACAGATTTGTATCTCGAGCAACTGATAGATGCCTCCCATTCTTCAAAACACTTCGAAAAACTTTCGAGTGGAATGATGAATGTGAGAAAGCCTTTAAAGACTTGAAGAAATATTTGGGAGCACCTCCACTGTTGTCCAGGCCAGTAATGGGAGAAAAGTTATACTTATACCTGGCAGTATCAGAGAATGCAGTCAGCTCGGCATTGATCAGAGTAGAGAATGGAGTCCAGAAGCCAATTTATTACACAAGTAAGGCTTTCCGAGGTGCAGAGATCAGGTACCCAAAGCTAGAAAAATTGGCGTTGGCATTAATTGAAGCAAGTAGAAGAATGAGGCCATATTTCCAGGCCCATACCATCGTCGTGTATACCGACATGCCGTTACGACAAGCCCTTCATAAGCCAGAAAAATCAGGGAGACTGAAGTATTGGGCAATAGAGCTCGATGAATATGATATTGTGTATGAACCCAGATCATCACTAAGAGGGCAGGCCGTAGCAGATTTTATAGCAGAATTTACTTATCCTGATACCCCCGAGGAGCAAAAGTTGCTCGCTGATCAACCTGTGGATGTTACAGGATCAACAAACACGAGCCCAGACCAACTCCGGTTGGTAAAAGGACGAGTGGATGTTAAAAAATCAACAGACATAAGCTCAGACCAACCCCGGTTGGTAAAAGAACTTATGGATGTAGAAGGATCATCAACTTCGAACTCAGACCAGCTCCGGTTGGTAAAAGAGCGAGAAGAGATGGTCGACGAGGAGCGAAAAGTACCAGGGGAGGATGAAAGGAGGCAGCAAATATTTCACCGAGGAACTCTATCAGATAAGAAATTTGAAGACGGGTTACCCATATGGAGATTATATGTAGATCGCTCATCTTGCACAGCAGGTTGTGGGGCAGGGATTGTTTTGAACACCCCAGACGAGATTGACATGGAATATGCCTTGCGATTCCAATTCAAAGCCTCCAATAATGAGGCTGAGTATGAGGCCATGATAGCAGGTCTTAATTTAGCAAATATTATGGAAGCGCAACAAGTGACAGTATTCAGTGATTCTCAATTGATTGTGAATCAGATGATGGGAACATATGCAGTTAAAGGAGAATTAATGGTCAAGTATAAATCAAAGGTGATGGAGTTATTGACAGAATTTGATGCAATTCAGTTGATTAGAATACCAAGAATGGAGAATGCACGAGCAGATGCACTGGCCCGACTAGCATCAGCTACTCGTACCGAGCTGCGAAGAACGATACCAATTGAAGTATTAGAAAGTCGGAGCATAGATGAAGACCTGACGATGAATATTATTACCCTTGATTTAGGACCATCCTGGATGGATCCCATCAGGGTATACATTGAGGATGGAGAACTGCCGGAGGATAAGCTCGCTGCCAAGAAATTGAAGTATAAAGCTGCTCGGTATGTACTAATTAATGGTGTTTTGTATAGACGATGAATTATGGCAGGTTTGCAGAGATGTGTACATCCCTCCGAGGTGAAATAATTGATTGGAGAGATTCATGAAGGGTCTTGTGGAGCCCATGTAGCAGGTCGGACACTTTTGCAAAGGGTGATGACGGAAGGATACTACTGGCCGACGATGAGGGCTGATTGTATAGCCTATGCTAAGAGATGTGACAAGTGCCAACGTTTTTCCTCCATCCGATGAACTCCACAAGCATTGTTGACACCCATAACTTCCCCTTGGACATTTGCCATGTGGGGAATTGATTTGGTTGGACCACTGCTGACCACCCAAGGAAGATTCAAATACCTCGTCGTCGTAGTGAATTATTTTACTAAGTGGGTAGAAGCTGAACCCCTTATTGATATGACGTACGAGAAGGTGTAACAGTTCGTTTGGAAGAACATCATCTGTCGATATGGTCTCCCTCATGCCTTCATCACAGACCATGGAACACAATTCGATAACGAGGAGTTTGCTGCCTATTGTCGACAATCAAACATTTTGAAGACTCATTCAGCACCAGGCCATCCTCAAAGCAATGGACAGACTGAAGTGACAAACAAAACATTATTAAATGGTTTGAAGAAGAGGCTAAGTGAGGCTAAAGCTAATTGGATTAATGAGCTACAGTCAGTATTGTGGGCTTACCGAACAACTCCCCGAGCAGCAACTGGAGAATCACCATATATGCTGGCATTTGGAAGTGAGGCTGTAATACCTGTCGAGTTGGGTCTTCCAACACACAGAGTGCTGAATTTCAATTCCCCAGTCAGTGACCTGATGAGAAGATTAGATTTGGATATGCTCGAGAAGGTTAGAGAAGAGGCAGCCATTAGGAATGCTGCTTATCAACAACGAACAGATCTGTTCTACAACAAGAGGGTGAAGAAATGCGATTTAAAAGAAGGAGATTACGTGCTAAAGAAGGTCATTCAGAAGCACAATAAATTGGAAGCAAACTGGCATGGACCTTACCGAGTTACAGAAGTTGTTTGACCAGGAACTTACCGAATAGCAACTCTAGAAGGAGAGGAATTCAAGAATGCTTGGAATGCTGAACACCTGCGCAAGTATTATCAGTGATGTAAAATGTAAAGCAGTTCCATCAATATGAATAAAACGATGATGTTTCACCATTTTTCTCTCCTTTGTTTGAAATTTTTTCGAGGAATACTAGTGTTGTACACTACGCTGCTCGACAGCAAAAAGAAGACGATAGTTCAAACCCACGACCAACTCCGGTTGGTAAAAGGGCGAGAACAAACTATACTCCTTTGGTTAGGAGGCGTACACTAGCGTGACCAACTCCGGTTGGTAAAATAACTAGTGGACACTGATAGTTCAAACCCACGACCAACTCCGGTTGGTAAAAGGGCGAGAACAAACTATACTCCTTTGGTTAGGAGGCGTACACTAGCATGACCAACTCCGATTGGTAAAATAACTAGTGGACACTGAAAGTTCAAACCCACGACCAACTCCGGTTGGTAAAAGGGCGAGAACAAACTATACTCCTTTGGTTAGGAGGCGTACACTAGCGTGACCAACTCCGATTGGTAAAATAACTAGTGGACACTGATAGTTCAAACCCACGACCAACTCCGGTTGGTAAAAGGGCGAGAACAAACTATAATCCTTTGGTTAGGAGGCATACACTAGCGTGACCAACTCCGGTTGATAAAAGAACTAGTGGAGGTATACACTAGCGTGACCAACTCCGGTTGGTAAAAGAACTAGTGGACATGATAGTTCGAACTCAGACCAACTTTGGTTGGTAAAAGAGCGAGAACAACGTCGACATTCCTAAAATATGCCAACTTATGTTGGTCGGAAGGTAAAACTATTCCATAAAATACAAAGTATTCCAAACTGAACCAAGTATGGTTGGTCGGGGATCAAAACCCACTAACTGTAGTTGGTCGACGAGGATAATTTATCGACCTTGGTTGGTCGGACACATTTTATGAAAAAAAATTACCAAGTATGGTTAGTCGGGGATAAAAACTCTCACTAATTATAATTGGTCGACGAGCACAATTTAACAACCTTGATTGGTTGGAAAATTTTTAAACATTTTTATACTCATTACTTTATTATTAAGTGATCGAACAACATTACTAATACTTGTAACTTTTTATTACTAAGTTGGTCGATGAACCACACAATATTGTTATGAAAGCACAAATATAACGTGTTTGACAAGTACAAAAGAATAGCAATACAGATTTGCAAACAAAAATGAAAGTCTTTCATTAAATTCAAAATAAATTACACAAGTTTATTACATTAATATGAAAATGTATACTAACTATTACATTGAGATTCCTACTCTATTGGTCTTTTCCCCTCAGCTTTTGAAATAGGTTCCTCGCCAGCAGGCGGATCATTTAAAGTCTGAGGAGAGTTAATGAAGTTCAAGTCCTTCAGCATCCTAACATTCATCACAGAAGGTCGATCTAGAAGATGATCAGGACGAGATACTTCAAACTGGGAATGCAAACTGTAGTCACCAAGATATTTAGCAAGTAAGCTCCGAGGAATGGCACGAGCAGGGATCCACTCCATGTCCAAATTAAATGGAGGCACAGGCAAGTCAAGCAATCCAGGCTCATAGTAGTCCCATAAATAGTGTCCCTGCTCGAGTTTCAACACACATAAGGCATTCAACCAGCTTTGTTTGTAGCCCTCATTATTAGCATTCTGGATACGAGCATCTAAATGGAATAGTGCCTCGTTGTATCCAGCCATCCAAAACTCCCTGGGCTGTTTATGAAATTGGAATGTTAATCGCTCAAGCTTCTCATGAAGACTCTGGATGAAAAGTTTATTAGTCTCCAACTCTGATTCTTTTGTAGAGATTTGCAGTTCCAAATCTCTAACTTTCTTGGACAGCTCAGATAAAGCCTGATCTTTTGCATTCAATTGGAACGCTTGAGTTTCCAATGTTGATTGAGTATTAGCTTCTTCAACAGAACGACGAATAGTTCTTGCTCGACCCCGAGTAGGTGGAGTGCTTTGTTCCTCGGCAACATCCTGAGCAACTCTTCCTCGTCCACGAGAACCTCTTCCTCGTCCCCGAGTAGCAGTGAAAGTACCCGGCCTTCTCAAGGTATCCAACTCTTGCCTTAATTTGGCATTATCAACCTCCAAAAAGGAAAATCCCTCGTCAGTCACTGGGATTACAGCTGTTGAAGAAGAAGCTACAGACTTATACTGGGCTAGATCTTTCTGCAAATTATTATTCTCTTACTCCAGCAGCTCGGCAATCTGTCTACAGGCTTCAACTTCACCCCTTAGGGTTCTCTCTCTGACATCGTACCCAGCCAGGAGTTTGTCGTATCCCTTCTCGGCAGAAATTTGTTGATACCTCTTCTCATACCCCTCATGTAACAGAGCAGTTGATTCTTTATATTGCTGCTGAAGTTTATCCAGAGTACCTTGCAGATCTTCAATCATTTCATAGTAAGCCACGTTGTTAGCTACAGCACGGTCAAGTAAACCCTTCAGGTATTGGTAAGCCTCAACTGCTTGCTCTGAAGCATCATGACCGAGGATGTCTGCAACCTCTGATGCACTCAATCCTGTATGACCACCCTTATAATATTCGTGGCATTGCTGCATCAACTTTGTATCGTTAGCAGATAGCAGATCCATCCTGGCCAGAAACTAACAGAGAAGGAAAAAGTAATCATCAAAAAGAAGATCAAGGCAAGAGTTAATAAAAAAAGCAGACATAGCATCAACAATGTAGAGGAACAAAAAGATGTGATTTTATTATATCATCAAAGAGAGTACATCGTTCGAAATACAAAGTACAAGTAAAAGAAAGAGAATACCGAACAACTTCACACCTTTTCCTTGTCTCCCAAGACTTTCTCGGGAGGCTGGGACGAGGAGCGTGGTTGCTCGGTGGGAACAATAATTTGATTGGCAGAAGTTGGGACTTGTTCAGGAGGAGTAGGCAAAGAAGAAATCTCATCGTTGGTTGTCTGATTGGGTTGAGGAGCAAGGACTTGATCACCCACTGTCATTGAGTACTCCTCGGATGCAGCTTCGTCTTCATCCTTGTCTTCAATAGCTGGAGGAGGACCAGAGAGATGTTGTTGAAATAGCTCGGAGTCCTCCCTCACCTTCAATTCTTGTAAGGCAGCAACCTAACCATCTCGGAAGTATTTCAAACTCCCGTACTGCACCTGGGTCATCATTACTGATACCCCCTTATCCCATCCTTTGTCCCAACCAGTTCGAAAGGATTTCTTCACAGCTACTTTTCTCTTCATTTTTTCCGAGGAGAGCTTCTCGGATAGAAGATCCTCGGTAGTTTTCAACTTTGCCTCCACCTCCTCCTTCTGGCGATTTACTTCTCGCAGAAGGGTCAGCTCTTCCTCAGCTGATTTCAACTTATTCTCAAGCTCCCCAAATCTTGTGAGCTTCTCGGCATATTTTTTATTGTCCCTCTCCAAGTCCTTCACTTTATTTCCTAACTGCACCTTCTCTGCCTCAGACGCAGCCAACTTCTTCTCCCATTCACCTTTATCATCGTCATACTTTTGACGGGACTCCTTCAAAAGATTGGGCCAAGCCCTGAAAAGCATCCTCCACTCCAGACGAGGAACTAGAAGCCTTGAGTGCTTCATCTTTCTTCACTATGGTGTTAAAGCAGCTCACCAGCTAAAAAAGAAGGTAGTGATAAGTCAGTGCCGAGATACATATATTGATTAAAAGAAAGAAATATTCAGGATAAGAGAAACTTACTGAAGCAATGTGATGAGTAGCTAGGGATGTCAGCATATCCCTAGACATGTTTTCCTCAATTCCTTGGACTTCGGGAATAGTCCAAGTCTTTACCGAGCTCATTGCAGAGCTCGGGGGAATAATGGTTGGAACACCAGCTCCACTAGCTTGGAGCTGGGGAATGGCTTCAGAAAAACTAACCGAGGAGGATTTCTTCAATCTCCTCGGTGTCTTCTCAACAACCTCAACCAAAGAAGAATTTTTGGTTGGAGAGATAGTGATTACTTCCACAGGTGCATCCTTCTACATAAGAGCCAATGGGGGCTTCTCAGCGGCCTTCTGAGGAGCAACAGAAGGGGCAGCATCCACTTTCTTTGTCCCCTTTGGGACATCAGCTTTATTTCTCTTTCCATCTCCAGCATAGGAGGTCTCTTCAAAGAGAGCAGGAACTCTTCTCTTGCCCATCTTTTGACTCAAAGGAATGTGAGAGTCTGGTGAAGAATCTTCAGAAGCTGGCAATGGTTCACTAATGCTAACTACAGGACGAGCAGTAAAGGAGGATGTATAGCTCCTGTACTGCAGCAAATATGAAGCAGACCTGACGTGCTCGTCTGCAACCTTTCTGATGCAAACTCCATATATGTTTTAAATGCTTTATATTAACTTCTGATTCTTTTAGAGTTTTTCTCTTGTTGTCAACTGCAAATAAATACATAGTGAAATATCAGTCATACATTTTATCAAACATAATGAAATCATAATTTCAGAAATGAAATAAAATGAAAATAACCTATCCCATTGCCATATGGAGGGCATTTGGGACCTTCATACACTTCATCTCCAACCAAATGAGCATGTTGCCAATTTTTTATAACTACTCCATGTTCAAAATAATCCCTGTTAGCTTCAGGGAGATTGACTACTAGAGCCCTATTCAAAAATCTAGTTTTTAAATAATAAACATTATCTAGAATAGCCCATCTATAACAGTACATAATCTCAGGAATTCCTATACGAGTTCCATGAGTTTGGTTTAACCTATGCACCCCATTAACTATTCTCCATGTATTGGGGGCTATTTTTGCAGGAACAACATCAAAATGTTGACAGAACTCTAAACACAGAGGATTTGGTGGAAAGGAGAATCCACATTCAGCAATAAAAAGGCTGGGGAACCAATGTCCCTCAGCCAAACGAAAGTAATTTGAAGGCTCAGAAAGATCCTCCAAAGTTACCCAAGAAGGAATAGAGAAATCAGAATGGAATTTCTCAAGAGATTCAATAATATAAACCATGATGAATAAAAGAAGAAGGAAGAAGAGCTTACAGGGAAAAAAGGAGATATGTTGGCAACGAACGAAAACAAGGATGAACGCACAAGAGAAAGAAAGACTATGGAAAACTCGAAAGCAGAAATTGGAAAAGGTAGAAGACGGTGATATTGTCTATGAAGTTTAAATACTTTGCCTTGGGAAACGGCGAAAGAAATGATTACAAAAAGGAAACTATTACGCTACCGGCGGCTAAAAGGACAAAAAGTGCACGAAGATCGAAGCGCTTATAAAAAAGCAAAAAGGCGGATTCTGCGAATTGGTAAGGAAATTCAAATACGAAGAAAATACTCCTAAAAATCAGGAAGGTCATTTAATATTGCCATATACCGAGAAAGAATGTTCCATATTCCTCAAAGTTCGAAACATGAAACATTGGGGGCTTCTGTTGATACCAAAATTAATATGCTGATATGAACGAATCAGGAGAAGACACATGTCGATCTACGTGGCACAATAGCAACGAGGAGGTTTATTCCCCCGACCAGCTCATACACGCCGAGGAACAGACTTCTCCGAGGAACTCAGGCTTCTCCGAGGAACTCTTGAACGACGAGCAACTAAGACGGTCCGAGCTGCATCTCGGCCACAGCATTGATTGCCAGATAATCAACAGTTCAACTATTCATTGAATGCTTATCATTGACGCACACGCTTAAAGGGCATTAAATGTATCACCCTTTCATATGTACAGCCTAAGGGCTATAAATACATGGTATCACCCTCATTCAAAGGGACAGGAATTTCTTGAAAGAACTTGTAATCGAGAATTCCCAAAACACTCAGCAATAACATAACAGTGGACGTAGGCCATTCTTATAAGGCTGAACCACTTTAAAAATCTTGGTCTCATTTTATTTATCTGTGATTGAATAATTAGATCGATCTAATTTTTTACATCAACACTTTGTATTGTAACTGAAGGTCTTCGAGGGTGCCTTGGAGATCCTCAATCATATCATAATAGGCCACATTATTGGCCACTGCTCGATCAAGTAGACACTTCAGATATTGATAAGCTTCAACTGCCTATTCAGAAGCATCCTGGCCGAGGATGTCGACAATTTGTGCTGCACTTAGGTCTGTGTGACCAGCTTTAAAGTATTCATTACATTATCGCAGCAGCTTTGTATCATGGGCAGATAGTAATTCCATCCTGGCCAGAAACTAGCAGAGAAAGAAAAAGCAATAATAAATAAGAATCAAGACAGAGTATGAAGATAGACAACAGTATGCAAAAAAAAAAGTCCAAGTTTTATTAGATCATAAAGTTCAGAGTTACATATTCATGGTTACAATTGACAAAAGAAAAATATAAAGATAAACCCGAACAACTCTACACCTTTTCCTTGTCTCCCAAAACCTTCTCGGGAGGCTGGGACGAGGAAGTAGGTTGCTCGGAGGGAGTAGGAAGTTGCTCAGGGAGCGCCAACAGTTGCTCGGAAGGAGTAATGACTTACTGAGGTTCCTCGGTAGAAGGTTGGATGGCTGGGGGATGATCTCCCATCACCATAGAAGATTCTTCAGAGGCAGCTTCATCCTCTTCTTCATCCTCAGGAGTTGGAGGGGGACCAGGGATATGTCTCTGGAAGAGCTCGGAAGATTCATCAACCTTCATCTCCTGAAGAGCTGCGACCCATCCATCTCGGAAGTATTTTAGGCTGCCATATTCAACTTGTGACATCATGGCAGCCAACCCCTTGTTCCACCCCTTGTCCCAGCCAGCGCTGCAGGACTTCTTCACAGTCATCCTCCTCTTCAACTTCTCCCAGGAAAGCTTCTCGGATAGCAGGTTATCAGCAGCTTTCAATTTATTTTCAACCTCCTCCTTCTACCGACTTACTTCCTGAAGTTGGCCCAACCTTTCCTCAGCAACCCTGAGCTTATCTTCAAGCTCCCCAGCAGTTTTGAGCTTCTCTTCGAGCTCTTTATTTGCCTTCTCTGGGGCATTCTTTTTCTTCTCCAACTCCTTGGAGACTTCAACAACTCGAGCTTTCTCCTGCTCGGTGGAGGCAAGCTTCTTCTCCCAGACAGCCTTGTCAGTGGCATATTTTTTGCGAGAATCATCCAAAGACTTGATAGCTTCTTCCAGAACTCCCTCCACACTGAACGAGGAGCTCGAAGCTTTAATTGCCTCATCCTTCTTCAGAATTATATTGAAGCAGCTCGTCAACTGTGAAAAGAAAAAGAAAGCAAGTCAGAAACAGAGATGACAAGGGAAATATGAAAAGTTCAAAGTAAGAAGACTTACTGAAGCAAGGTGGCGAGCAGCTAACGAAGTGACCATGTCCCGAGTAAGGTTTTCTTCAGTACCTTGGACCTCGGGAATGATCCAGGACTTTACCGAGCTCGTGTTAGAGCTCGAAGGAACAAAGGTAGGAACCCCAGTTCCAGTGGTTGGGGGCTGTGAGATGGTTTTAGCCAAATTTATCGAGGAGCTCTTCTTCAGCCTCCTCGGGGGAACAGGAACAGTTTCGATCAAGGAAGAACTCTTGGTCGGTGATATTACAATCACCTCTCCAGGAGCAGCAGACCTGCTCGGAGCCACTGCGGGCTTCTCGGCAACCTTCACAACAGCAGCCGAGGAAGGTGCATCATTCTTCTTTGTCCCCTCCCCTGGGACATCAACCTTACTTCTTTTTGCCTCTTCAGAACCAGAGACAGGTTTCTCGAAGATAGTGGGAGGTCTTCTACTCTTCATCCTTTCGCTTAAAGGGACGTGAGATTCAGGCGAGGAGTTGGTGGAAGCTGGTACTGGCTCTGATTCACTTATTACTGGACGAGCAGTAAAAGAGGTGGTGTAGCTCTTGTACTGCAACAGATACGAGGCCGACCTAATATGCTCTTCGGTAACAGATTGATGCAGACTCCAGATAAGTTTCAAGTGCCTTATATTAACATCTGCTTCTTTTGGGCACTTCCTTTTACTATCAACTGCAAATAAATAAATAAACATTGAAATATCAGTGGCACATTTTATCAAACACAAAAGAAGCATGATTTCAAAATAAGTAAAATGAAATAAAAATAACCTATCCCATTGCCATAAGGAGGGCATCTGGGGCCCTGATAAACTTCATCTCCAGATAAAGGAGCATGTTGCCAATTTTTTATAACAATCACATGCTCAAAATAGTCCCTATTGGCATTCGGGAGATTGACTACTAAGGCCCTATTTAAAAATCTAGTTTTTAAATAAAAAAATGTTATCATTAACTGCCCATCTATAGCAATACATGATTTCTGGAATTCCTATGCGAGTTCCGTGGACTTGATTTAATTTATGAACCCCATTAACTATTCTCCATGTATTGGGGGCTATTCTTGCAGGAACAACGTCAAAATATTGACAAAATTCCAGACATAGAGGATTTGGTGGAAAAGAAAATCCACACTCAGCAATAAAGAGGCTGGGGAACCAATGTCCCTCAGCCAAATGGAAATAATCAGAAGGCTCAGAAAGCTCTTCCAAGACAACCCAGGAGGGAATAGAAAAATCAGAGTGAAACTTATCAAGAGATTCAACAGGGTAAACCATGATGAATAAAGGAAATGAAGAAGATCTTACAGAAAAAGAGTGGATCGGTTGACAACGAACGATGGAAGAAGATGAATACACAGGAGAGAAAGAGAAGACGATGGGATTGTCTGTGACGCTTAAATACCTTGCCTTGGGAAAAGAAAAAAGTAATGATTACAAAAAGAAACGATTACGCTACCGGCGGCTAAAAGGACAAAAAGTACGCGGGAATCGAAGCGAGCAGAAAAGTTCAAAAAAGCTTAATTCTACGAATTGGAGAGGATAAATAAATACAAAAGACTCCTAAATATCAGGAGGACCATTTAAAACTACCATATTCCGAGAAAGAATGTTCCATACTCCTCAAATTTCAAACTATGAAACATTGGGGGCTTCTGTTGATACCAAATTTAGTCTGCTGACACGGCTCAATCATATGAAGACATGTAACAATCTACGTGGCAACAACAAGCACTTCCGAGGAATTCACACGCTCCGAGGAACCATACTACTCCGAAGAACTCTCCGAGGAACTCATACGCTCCGAGGAACAAGACCTCTCCGAGGAACTCATACGCTCCGAGGAACAAGACCTATCCGAGGAACTCTTGAGTACCGAGAAGCTTAGGCGGTCCGAGCAACTCAGGCGGTCCGAGCTGCGCCTCGAACAAAGCATTAATAGCTGGATAACCAACAGTTCGACTGATTCATTAAATGCTTATCATTCAGACGCACACGCTTAAGGGGATTTGAATGTATTACCTTTTCATATGTAGATCATTTAATGTATTACCCTTTCACATTACAGCCTCAGGGCTATAAATACATTGTACAATCCTCATCATAGGGGGACCGGAATTTCTTGATAGAACTTGTAATCGAGAATTCCTAAACACTCAGCAATAACAAAACAATGGACGTAGGCCATTCTTATAAGGCTGAACCACTTTAAAATTATTTGTCTCATTTATTTATCTGTGATTGAATAATTAGAGTGATCTAATTTTTTACATCAATAATTGCGTATCTCTTTTAGCTCGTTTAATACTAGCTTGCGAGCTTCACCGGCTTTATCCATGATATAGTTCAACTTCTTAATCGCCCAATACGCCTTTTCCTCTAGATCAACGGGAAGATGGCATGATTTGCCATACACAAACGGAATGGGGACATGCCGAGCGAGTTTTTGTATGCGGTACGGTAGGCCCATAGTGAATCGTTCAATCGAAGTGACCAATATTTTTGAGTGGGATTGACGGTCTTCTCGAGAATGTTTTTGATCTCCCGATTTTCTAGTTCAGCCTGCCCATTTATTTGTGGGTGATAGGTCGTTCCAACCTTGTGAATGACACCATACTTTCTCATAAGCTTCTTGAATGGCCTGTTGCAAAAGTGCATGCCATTATCACTGATTATCGTTTTCGGAGCACCGAAGCGGGAAAGTATGTGTTCCTATAGGAACCTAATCACTAATTTATTATCATTAGTCTTGGTAGCTATAGCTTCTACCCATTTAGAAATGTAGTCTACCCTGACCAGGATGTATAGGAAACCAAAACATGGGGCAAAAGGGCCCATGAAGTCAATACCCCAGCAGTCAAAGACCTCAATAATGAGTATCGGGGTTAATGGCATCATGTCTCGTCGGGTTATCTCCCCCATTCGTTGACACCTATTGTAGGATTTGCAACAGTTATTCACATCTCGAAAGATTATGGGCCAATAGAGGCCGCATTGAAGGATCTTAGCGGTCGTTTTTTCGTCGAAAAGTGACCTCCACAAGCTTCGAAATGATAGAATTGGATGAGTTTTGGGATCTCGTCATTCGGTACACATCGTCGGATGATTTGGTCGGCGCAATATTTAAACATGAAAGGATCGTCATTGAAAAATATGCGCGATCGAGTAATAAACCTCTTCTTATCTTACGGCATCCAATCGGGAGGGACGGCTCCCATGACAAGGTAGTTCACTATATCCGCAAACCAGGGCAAAGAAGAGGTAGCAAAGAGTTGCTCATTCGGAAAGTATTCATCTATGGGTATTGGATCACTAGGTACGTCGGACGAAAGCCGTGATAAGTGGTCGGCAACGACGTTTTCTACTCCTTTCTTATCTTTAATAGAGAGATTAAACTCTTGTAGGAGTAGGATACACCTTATGAGGCACAGCTTTGCGTCTTTCTTCGCAAGTAGGTATTTCAATGTCGCGTGGTCGGTGAAGCAAGTGATGGGAGAACCAATAAGGTAGGACCGAAATTTGTCAAGGGCAAAGACTACCGCTAGCAACTCCTTCTCTGTGGTAGAGTAATTGAGTTGTGGTCTGGTAAGAGTCCGGCTAGCGTAGTAGATGACATGAGCTTGTTTGTCTTTTCCTTGGCCCAAAACAGCCCCTATCGCATAATCACTAGCATCACACATGAGTTCGAATGGTAAAGACCAATCCAAAACTTGCATGATGGGAGCGGATACAAGCATGGTTTTTTGTTTTTCAAAAGCGCTATGGCATGCTTCCGTCCACTCAAATGGGGTGTCCTTCATGAGGAGGTTGCTTAAGGTCCTAGCAATGGCACTAAAGTCCTTAATGAACCGTCGATAAAACCCCGCGTGGCCCAAGAAGGAGCGCACATCTTTGAGTGATTTTGGTGGGGGTAGATCGGCTATGACATCTATCTTAGCTCTATCAACTTCTATTCCTTTAGATGAAACTATGTGGCCAAGAATTATTCCCTCAGTGACCATGAAATGGCATTTCTACCAATTCAGCACTAAGTTCTTCTCCACACACCGGGCAAGTACTTTTTCCAATTTTTCTAGACAAAGATAGAAAGAGGTGCTAAAAACGCTAAAATCGTCCATGAACACTTCAAGTCCTCTCTCGACCATGTCGCTGAATAGGCTCAACATGCACCTTTGAAAGGTTGCGGGTGCATTACACAAGCCGAATGGCATACGTTTGTAGGCAAACATACCAAAGGGGCACGTGAAGGTCATTTTTTCCTGGTCAAGTACATCTACCTCAATTTGATTATATTCGAAATAACCATCAAGGAAGAAATAGTAAGGGTGGCCCGCTACTCTCTCAAGCATCTGATCAACTAATGGTAAGGGAAAATGGTCTTTCCTAGTTCTCGCATTGAGTTTTCGGTAATCAATGCAAACGCACCACCTGGTGGTGGTACGTTGGGGAACTAGGTCTCCCTTAGCATTCTCAATCACTATCATACCCGACTTCTTCGGGACAACTTAAATAGGGCTCACCCACTTGCTATTCGAGATTGGGTAGAGAATCCCGGCATCCAATAACTTAATTATTTCGGTCCTCACCACTTCTTTCATATTGGGATTTAGCCTTCTTTGCATTTCTCTCTATGGATTGACATCCTCTTCATTGTGGGTGCAAATCAAAGGACTTATCCCTTTCAAATCAGCAATACACCAACCAAAAGCATCTTGGTGCTTCCTCAGAATTTTTAACAGTTTACCCTCCTGCTCTTCGTCTAGGCTAGATGAGATAACAACATGATATGTCCCTTCCTCTCCTAGGTATGCATATTTAATATGGGAGGGTAGTTTCTTCAATTCGAGGGTTGGAAATTTATCGCTGGAGGGAACCATGCGTGTCTCCCTCGGTGGTAACTCCTCGAATCTAGAAACTCAACTTGCATCTCTTATGTCCTCATCCGATGCTCTAAGTAACTCGCTCAACTCCTCAACCACCTTCTCAAATTTGGTGTACGTCCCCTCACTCTCGTGGTTTGACACTAAACAGGACTCTAGGGTGCCTCGACAATAATTTTCCTCAAAATACTCCTCTACGATCTCGTCGATTAGACTCACCGCGTGAAGAATATCTTCTTCCCTTGTATGTTGGGCTATATAGAAGATGCTAGTCTCTAAGGTCATGTTCCCAAAGGTGAGTTGCATCTGCCCATTTCGAGTATTGATAATTTCATTAGCCGTAGCTAAGAATGGGCGCCCAAGAATGATGGGAACATGATTGCTCGAGGCGAAGGAGGGCTCCGTGTCCCAAACGACAATGTCTACCGGGAAGTAGAAAGTATCAACTTGGATGATCACATCCTTAACTATACCTCTTGGGATCTTCACGATTCGATCCACTAATTGGAGAGTGATCTGTATGGGCTTCAGGTCGCCCAGATCAAGTTGCCTATAGATGGCGTAAGGGAGGATATTGAAACTTGCTCCCAAATCAAGTAAGGCTTTTTCGATCTTATTTTCTCCAATGATGCAGGAAATAGTGGGTGCACCGAGATCTTTAAAGTTTGGCAAAAGATCGTTAAGTAGAATGGAGCTCACATTCTGTGCTAGAAAGACATTTTTCTTTACCTTCATCCTCCTCTTTACCGTCAACAAGTCTTTGATGACTTTTGCATAAGCTAAAATTTGCTTAATAGCATCGAGGAAAGGTAAATTTAGCTTCACTTGCTTTAGTACATCTAGCACTTCATCACGGGGGTTCCTTTGTGGGAAGGAATTAACCTTTGAGGAAACGGTGTCGCGGTGGGTGGTTTCACTACTACTTCGAGCTCACTAGTGTCCTCTTTATCATGCTCATTCAAAGGGACATCTTCAACCTCTTTCATGCCGGGCGAAATCTCCTTATCTTTGGTTGCGTCGTGTGGGGGAGGTGATAAATCAACGACTCTCCCACTACGAAGAGTGGTCACAGCTTGACATTTCTCCTGATGTTCTGTCGAGGTGGAGCTAACACTAGTTTGACCTTGGGGCGATCTTTGGCCCTGGGCAGGAAACTTACCTTTCTCTTAGATACTCAATGATGATTGCAACTTTAAAATGTTAGCATTTATGTCATTGATCATGCGCTCATGCCTAGCATTAGTTGCAGTCTGGGTATTGATAAAGTGGTTGATCGTATCCTCGAGATTTCTCCGCGGTGGAGTGATATATGCTCCTTGAGGTAGTGGTGCTTGCACATGTCCTTGTATGTGTGGAGCTTGTTGAAAGTGCGGTGGTGGAGGAGGGGCAACGTGTGAATTAGGATTCATTGTAGCATGTTATTTCCCATAGCTAAAACCAGGATGGTTTTTCCATGAAGGGTTGTAAGAATTCCCGTGCGGTGTACCTAAATTACCCTTGAATCCTCCTATACCACTTACTTGTTATTGAAGCATCACTTTGTAGGCGGGTATAGTCGGGCATTCCTTAGTTGAATGACATGCCTCACAAATCGCACACACCTTCTCGACGGGGTTTGGGATGCATCCAGTTAGTCCTCTTCCATATACCTCACGTAGGTCTCGCAGTCCTTTTTTAAGTACTTCTAATCGACTGTCCGTCATAGAATTCTTTTCTACGTGAAATAGGCCGGACGTCGATGGAGTGGTGGTTACTTGGCGATTTTGATTTTGAGAATTAGGGTTCGATGAATCCCAGGATTGGGTAGTCTCGGTGACATACCTCAGATGAAGCTCAGCATCGTGGGCATTTAAGTCGACAAACGGACCACTACCCATAATTTCAACGAGTTTCTTGGAATTAAGGTTCAACCCATTATGGATAAAGGAAATTATTTTCCCTTCATCAAATCCATGGTGGGGGCATGAAGTAACTAACTCATTGAAATGCTCATAGCATCGATCAAACAACTCATTTTCTAATTGTTGAAAAGTTTGAATTGGAGCCTTGATGGAGTTCGTTCAATGTTGAGGAAAGAATTTCTTGAGAAATTTAGATTGTAACTAATTCCAGGATGCAATCGAGCTTGGAGGTAAAGACCATAGCCAGGTCTTAGCCTTATCTTTCAGCCAGAATGGGAAGAGTTTCAGGCGAATTACCTCTTGTGTGCAAGTTTGATCATTGAGGGTTTCACACAACCTCAAATTCCCTGATCTGGAGATATGGCTTTTCAGAATCCATCCCATGGTAGTGGGGGAGCATCTGGATCATCCCATTTTTAAAACAAAATTTCCCTGCATTATACAGGAGTATAATGCATCCCGGAGTGACAGTGCGCTCGGGATATAAGATTTCTCTCAAAGGGCGGTACGGGGCCTCGTCCTCACCGGTGGATGCACTACCATATTGCGACATGTCTCTCTCTCTTAACGACTCGGTATCCTCACTTGGTAAGCTCGAGGCGTGCTCTGAAGTGTGTCCTAAGAGGGAGAATGGAGTGTTATTTATGATTGAGTGTGATGGTGTGGGAGGTGGAACCCAGAATTGTGGATCGTTAGGAGTGTGAGGGCTATCAGGGTCATATTCTCCTATCGGGTTTTCGTGAATGTGGATTGGAGTACTATGGGGAGTTGGAGTGAGTTCAGAATTTTGCATTAACTGGCTTATGAGAGATAATAATGAATATTTTTGTGATTTTTCAATTTTTTTTATATGTTTTTGGATTTTTGGAAATTTTTGGTCAAAGTTTGAGATTGACTTGATCTAATCCTAAGTCTACCTAATCCCCTGGAAATGGCGCCAAAAAATTGACGCGACTAAGAATGTGTCTCAGAAGTGCGTACTCTCTAGGCTCAAGTGCAAGCCTGTCGCTCAAGTAATAATCCGATAAGTCAGGTATCGATCCTCAGGGAAATAGGACAACAGAGTTGTAACGACGTTGGATAAATGAAGAAATCCTAACTCTAACTCTAAAAAGAAAAAGAAAGATGATTGGTTTTGGGAATTGGCTACAACTAAATGCGAATTTGGAAATGGTTTACTGATCAAATAAAATATGAATGGAATGCAACTATTCTAAATTACTAATGATGATTGATTTGAACTTTAAATTATATGATGAATAAAATAAAACGGGAATACAATCCCTCAACCCTAGTGTATTGCTGGTATAAAACTAATCGTAAATTTAAATGATTAATTTGATCCAGAATTTAGTACTCCTAAGCATTACGTATATGAGGTTCAAGCTCGCACCATACTTAATCAGAGGACGAGTAAATCGGTATTACGATAGTTACACTTGAATTGCATTCTGAAGCATCTCGATTACCTTGAAGCAAACGAGATCCAAAGATATATAATTGTCGCGTTCTATGCAATACGGTCGTAATAAATCATTAAATTCATAGGATTAATTTTATACACATGCAACTAACACATCAGGTTGAGTTCATGTATTCCGACCTTTAAAATCTATCCAGACATATGAAAATTTAAAAACAATACGTTAGGAATGAAAGAAACCATTTTTATTAATGAATGAAGATGAAGAAAGGTGAAATTAGTAACGAACAAGCAACTAGAATAAGTATTGAAACAGAAATCTGTATGATTATAATTGAATTGAAACTTGAAAGTAACTAGGGTTTTTTATTATTCTCCTCCTAAATGAATTACAAAGCTTCCTTCAGGAATTAGAAGCCTCCCTTTTTACGTTTGGGAGGAGTTACACTTTTTAAATTACGAAATACAAGAGTTTGAAATAAATAGGATTCTATTTTTACAAGTGGATAAATCCGAGAAATCAAGAATAAAACCGATCCGGGTAAGTGGTTCGGTTCCATCTTTTGTATCCTTTACAAAAAGTTCTTCGAGCATGGTATCGGTTCGTTATTTTCCAGCTTCGGTTCGGTTCCATCTTTTCATCTCTTCACAGGAAGTTTTCCCAAGGTGGATTCGGTTTATTTTTGCATTACTTCGGTTCGGTTCCCTTTTGCCATCCTTTACAGAAACTTTGCCTATGAGGGATTCGGTTCTCTTTTTAGCTTCTTGGGTTTGGTTCTGTCTTTGCCAGTTTTTACAGAATCCTTTTCTTCTTGTATTTCTTTGAAGCTTTTGGTACGAAGCTCGGATTAGAACACCGAACACCTACAAAATAGATGACGAACACACGAAACTCGATGTACTCATTAGAAACTTGCCATTATCGAAGATATGATATAAATCCACTTGAATTACACTGCGCGTAGCGATAAAACCCTCTAAATTACGGGGATAAATGGGAAGAATTTATGCCTAATAAGCTACCATGCTAAAATCCATTTATTTCCCCAAAGGCAATTTTTGTAGTGCTAAAAAGGGGTGTCTAGGCTAATTTATTGGAGGGCCGGGATCCACTTCTTATATGAAGACAGGCAAGTCAATGACCTCTTAAATTTGTCAACAAGAGAATGGGATTGTACAAAGCTCTAAAATCTCTTTAATCCTAATGGTATAAATCTGATCCAGTCCATTCCAATCAGTGCTACAAATAAAGATGACCAGTTAGTTTAGGACTTCCCAAGGAATAGGATCTTTTCAGTGAAATGAGTATACATAGAGGCAAAAAAAATGAGAAAGGAAAAAACCTCCCCCAACCCTTCATCCTCTTTCTCACCTCATCCGAGAATCTGAAAAACCATCTGGTCCATCCAAGTTCCCCCCAAAATTTGACATTTTTGGTGGAAAATTTGTAATAATGCCTTGCCTACTAATGAAAATCTCCATATCCACAAATGTGTCACTAGCCTAGTTTATCCCTTATGCACAAATTTGGGGAAAAAAGAGGAGTAGTTGATAGCTCTTCCTTTTTGGGTTGCTATTTAGCCCTCAAATGGAACAATCTCCTTTCACCTGAAAGCATTGCCTTATTAGTGGAGAAAGAGGAGCGGGACTTTAAGTCTACCCTAGGCCAAGACACTGTTAGCTCTGAGAACAAGCGTACACCTTAGCAACAGAAATGGAACCCTCCCTTATAGGCTGTTTGAAATTTAATGTGGATTGTGCCTTTAAGAACATGACCATCACCACTGTTATTAGTGGATTCCTTCAGTCAGCTCCTAGATGGATTTCGGACGAATGTTAAAGATGCATCTTCCCTTATGGGTGAAGCGATGGCAATCCGAGAGGCTTGCTTAAGGTATCTCAATCTCATGATATCTAGAATTATAATCGACAATGATAACAAATAAATTATCGATTAGTGCAGAAATCAAACCAATGCGCCTTGGAGTATTGCTACAATGATAACTGAAATAAGAGATTTGTCTAGATCTTTTAATTTTAATTAGATGAGAAGGAATACCAATTAAGTAGCTCATTGGGTTGCTTCCAGAGAAGCAGGATTGCATTATTTTATGGATTGGGTGAACTGTTCCCATATCCAACTCTCAAAATTATTGTTAGCTCATTGTCTCTCTTAGATTTCTTTGGAGCCTTTTTTATGTACAAAAAAAACTTACTCACTCACTCCATACTAATATTAGAGGCTCAATTCCCTCCTCAATTGACTATCAATTATCTTGCTCCACCACCGCTGTTGATTTGGATGAGGAGATTTTTCCATAATCAATTTGCATGATTTGGATTAGGGCTTTTTTCATTGAATGTGACTTTTTTCCCAATCAGTGTGGAATACCAGGGTTTGATTTGAATGATTAGGTATTTTAGTTTTGATTTGTGTTTTTCATATTGACTTACACTGTTAGACCAGGGTTTTGCATTTGGGAATTATTTTTCAAACAATTGACTTATATGTCAAACCGAGGTTTTATATTTGGGAATTATTTTTTTATATCAATTTGAGTTAAATTTTGAAACAAATTTTCAATATTACATTTGGGTTTCATTTTTAAATCAATTTTCAAAGGGATACTAATAAGTAAATGTCGATTTCTGGTTTCATTTTCGAATTAACTTGGGTTTCTTTTCTAGACTTGGGTTAAATTTATATTTTTCAAATGGAAGGGTGAGTAATATTATTTTTTAGTCATTTCAAAATCGGATTTGACTGAGGTACCAAATTCAAATTGATGTTAATTTGTTTTTCAATTTCATATTGAGTTCAATCCAGATCTTAATTTGATATGTGCATGCCCTATCTAGTTAAACTATTTTCTAATCTAGGCATGGTATTGGTGGTATTCGTGGTGGTGATGGAGCAAATTTAGTGGTAGCTTATATCCATTAGTGTTTATTTAATAAGATAATTTAAAAGATACGTAGTTTAATTATTAAAAATTATTTAAGTCGAATATATATGACATATGACCAGTTTTTTTATATTTTCTTGGAACTTAACATATTGTGTGTGGGGTGGGGGAGGGGGGGGGAGGGGGTATTGGGGTAAATTTTTTTAGTAGTCATTCTATTGAACTCTATGAAATCAGGGAGGAGAATGTAAGATAAGTTCTATTTTGGTTGCCCTATGGGAATTGAATAGAGACCAAATGTGCTTATGTGGCATGAAAACCACATGTTGCAAAAAATATATATACTCTCAATCACATGCCTATTCACTAGCCCATCTACACTAACATGTTGCACCTGATATTTTGTGTGAGTGTGAGGCATGCATACAAGTGGTAATTAATAAATACGTTGCCAAAAAGTTAAAACTTATCAAAACCAGTCGCACTCACAAGCGTTTCATTACAACCATACAGTAACTAGTCCCATATTACATAATAAACGGGAAGAAAACATAAACTAAATTATAAAACTGATATATAATAGTAAGGAAGTGTGACACCCCACCTAATTAAATATCAAGTGATCAGTCCTTTATAAAATTTATAACAAATGTTCGGTTGGTTCATTCTTAGCATCACTGTCGAAAACTCAAATCCAATTAATTACCTAACATTTGATTAAGCTAGTGTCAAAAAAATTTCCAATTAAAGTTGAAACCAATTAATTCATTTAATTTCTGAACATATGATTACAAACCATACACAATAGATGAATAAATACTTAATAATTAAGACTGGATAAAACCTTCCAGTTCAAAGTCACAAACCAAACCATAATAAATACTCAATCCAACTGAAAAGAACTATAAGGGAAACTGAGTACAACCCCGCTAATGAGAATGGGCGACACATGCCCAAACTCAAATATCTGAACTAGGAAGTGAATGAAATGAGAGAAGCATCTAATCTCAATGACCCGCAACTTCCACAACAGCTGCAACTCTGCAAACCATCCAAGTATCTAGAACTGGTGTCCCTGTGGCTGGCCACAAGTACTAATACATACATATATATATATATATATATATAGCAAAAGAGAGAAGAGATGCAAGAGACGGGACAGAGCCTGATGTTTTTAAAAGATTTATAAGCAAGTATTTAAAACTGCATTAAAGCAAGTATTATATGCATGTTAGTTCGAACTCTCACATGAGATTCTCACCTCTCAACTAGTGTGCACGCCTAACGCACATCTAATCCATCCTAGCCATCTGACACACTTCTAACTAGGAAAAGGCTTATCCTTCTATTTACCCCTCGTAGTAGTATTCCATATTTGATCTCAACATTTATCATTTAAATAAGTGTTATCACACTAAAGTCAAGTATTCACTATTTACGTTATAGAAGGTTTCACTACCTTAACAGTTTGCAATTATTCCATTGTAGATATACCACAAGCATACACACACACACACACACACACACACACACACACACACATATATATATATATATATATATATGTGTGTGTGTGTGTGTGTGTGTATTAACACAATCTACATAGCCTACAATTATCGCCTTGTAAGTATAACACAAGTATACATATATATCCACCACTATAATATATATATACTAACACAACACCCTAAGGATACACCTGTAGTGCATTGCATACTCTTCTATCATGTCCCGGTACATCTCGTACTCAAACAAGGACTATCGGTTCGTAAATATCCCCCGAACTATATAAACAAATCACACATATTGGCAGCGAACATAGTTCACATACCTATGGGTCACGCACGTACCTACGCTCCCATAGTAAGCTAACTTATCAACTCACAAATAAGTCTTCACAGTCCTATGTTCTGAGATACAAGTCAAATATCCCCCCGAAGGTCACTCGAGATAAGACCGTCTCTACACAACCCCCCACGATAGCAAGCAACTAGGTATGTCATACACAAAATATATCAAATATAGGTATACACTCAACCCATCAAATCAACACACAGACCAAATGTCATATTCCATACATAGTATTACCATCACTAAATACTATCAACGTATTTTAAATTACGATATTCCCTCTCTCGTAATATATATAAGGATAATATGTCACCGGAGAACCCTTAATATATAATCATAAGAAGTCCCAAACGTAATCACAAATTTTTATTCTTATAAGTTCCATATCGTTAGAACTAATATCGTAAGTATTTATCACTTAATACTCTCGACGCATTTACAATTACGATTATCTCTCTCTCTCTCTCGTAATCTTCAAGGTAAACTCACCATCCCTAATGTTTAAATCATTACACCTAAACAACTCCCAATAATTCTGCATTATTCTGGGTTCATCGGACACTGGTTTTCCTCACTCAAATTAATCGTTTGCTAAAACAGGGGTAAAATTGGAAATTCCCTAAAAATTAGAAATCTCGCTCGAACCAGAAGAACATCTCGCTCGAACGACTTCCACGTGTCGCTCGAACGACTTCGCGCGACAACCATATCTCGCTCGAACGACATCGTGCGAGATACTTATCTCGCTCGAACGATACCCTTCGCGCGACCTGGGCTGTTTCGTCTTCATCCTTAGACAACCTCATTTTTCACCATTTCTCAACCCTACAACCTCTAAAATATCATCCCAGACTCCAATCAATCAGTCCCAAATTGAATCCTAACATTTGTAAATGAATTCTAACAACCTAGAATCATTAAATCATCCATATAATTCGAAAACCTCAATTTATTATCAAGAACCCTAGTTCTTAAATTGATATGCATAACTTCTAAATTAAACCCAGATTTGTTTATAGATATTATGGGATTCAAATTCTTATCAAATCAGCCCTAGGTTATGATATAGTTCTCCAATTTCACCCAAATTAACTTTCATAACAATGGTTTATTAACCTAGACTAGCATGAACATAATTATCGCTAAAGAAAGCAAGCAATAAACACTTGCCTCGATTTCGAAGGTCTGATCCATTGGTGTTGTTGGTATGGATATGCTCCTCGCGTTCGGATCTATATGATGGTGGTGGTGGTTGTGCAAGGTGGTGTAAATTGACTCTCCTCCTTTGGAATTTTCTCTCCCTTACCCACTGTGGTTCTCTCTTGATTTTGGTGTATCCTAACCCTAATTGTCCCCAATTAGCTGATATAATATTTCTCCAATTTTCGTTCATTTAATTCTTCCAAAAATCCAAATTACAAAATTACCCCTACCGGGTGCCGGCTGGGCCTAAAAATATCCCGGAGTCCAAATAAAATACCTGGGTAGAGTTTTCTGACTATCTCGACCCCTTCGGACTCAACGATGCACTCGAAATGATCATGCGAGTCACTTAAAATAATCTACCTTTTTATTCCACTTAATTAGTCATGACACGACTCACACGCGTGTCCCGACTTAATATACCAAACTGTTGTATTTCTCTCTCATGGCAAGTTATATAAAATCGTCATTCTATATTACTTATTCTCACAGTAATATTACTAATTACTAACTTCTCGTCATGCTAGTAAATATTCAATTTTAATCAGGATTAATAATTAATTCTCACATTTTAAGTTACTTAATCCAATAATAATTATCAATCACATAATTATTTAAATCTTCAAAAATACAGGGTGCTACATACTATCCCCTAATAACGGAATTTCGTCCCGAAATTCGAAAAATAATACATTTTTGGTAAGGACAATATCCAGGTATTTATTTCACATCCCATGAATTTACGCAGTACCGCCTATATAGTACAGTACCGAATACCCTTAATAATGAACACCTCACTGATAATTTACTCTCCAAGCCTTACGATTTAAGTTTCACCACTTAAATTTTAGATAGTAACTATCTAGCCTCCTACTACTCGCACTAGTAGGTTAATTGATATTTAGATATATGCAAATTTGTCTTACTACTATGTTTCAATAGTAGTTTATTCTTGCTTGTACGGTATATACTTTACACACAATATATATTATAAATATTAACACATTTTCGCCATACTGCCTCTGCAAGGGACTATGGAATCTAAGTATGTACGCTACCAGCTCAGAGTTAACAATAATAGGAAAAGATCCCACATCACTCGGTACCAATTCCCTCATTCCAACATGCAATAATGCAACTCCCAATTATTTCTATCCTGGTTAACGGGCCCTAAATTTCCTCTGGACCTAGTAGATTATTGTCCTCCCCTCTATCCAATAAGCAAAAGGATGACAAGGATTGATATATAACGCCTCAAATGGAATCCTATCGATAATGAGCTGAGGGGAGTAGTCTTACACTAACTCCATCAGTGGAAGATATTATACTAAACCTTCCCGTAATTGGAAATACAGCATTCCTCGTAATGTGTAACTAGAGCTCTCAGTCTGCCCGTTCGCCTACGAGTGTGCTAGGTCGGATACGTTCGCATATCAATATTAACTAGGGGTGTTCACGGGTCGGTCGGTTAGGTTTTGGGCGGGTTTTTTGAGCCGAACCGACCATTTCGGTTTTGGGAGGAGAAAAACCGAACCGAACCGAACCGAATAGGGTCGGTTTTTAACAGGGTCGGTTCGGTTTACCCGTCGGTTTTTGACAGGGCCGGTTTTTGACAGGGCCGCTTCGGTTTTTTCATTTATTTTAATAAAAAATATTTTTTTAATACCTAATATAAATATAAAATTAAAAAATATAATATAATATGCCAACACTAATATAAATATAATATAAAATATAAAAGTATAAAAATTAATTCGGTTCGGTTCGGTTCAAAATCGGGTTTTTTATGCCAAAACCGAAAACCGAACCGACCCTGTCGGTTTTATACCTGATCAAACCGAACCGAACCGACCCTTAAAAAAACCCGGCCCAAAAATTTTCGGTTCGGCTCGATTTTATCGGTTTGTCGGTTTGGTCGGTTTTTTTGCACACCCCTAATATTAATGGCATCCCAAAAACTCTTCCCAATAATCGAGTTATAACTCTCTTAACTCTATCGGACAAAGACTCTAATTTTACCCCATATGACCTTACTACCCCAGGAATGATGGTTGGGGTTTACTGTTACACGTTATGATTTGTCCTATCTTGGCATAACGTGAGCTAGGAATTCCTAATGCTAAACTCTATTATTTCCTGATGGTCGACTTCCAATTGGATCTCAGTAATGTCTTGCTTTGCTTATGTCATCACTACTACGGCTTTATATCATTATGCATCATACCTTTCTTATAACCACATCCATATCTATGGCTCAGGAGACAGTGTCATCACTGCATGTCGCAAGTCTTACCCCTTCTCTAAGCTTCAGATTCCCATGAAACATGCTCTCTCCATGTCCTATCAAGTAAGTTTCAACTTCCCCGAGCTAAACTTTATCGGATTCTTCCTATACTATCTTCGTGGCAAATCTGAGAATTAACGATCCTAACTGCCCTAACCCATCAAACAGCTAAGTTCTGAAGTTACCCTCTTCTACATTCAGTTACCTCTCGCAATACGCATTATGCCACAATTCTCAATTATGGAAAATATAATAATTCAACTATCTAGGGTGCCCATACACCCTATGTTTTGTGCATTGCAGTGCCACCGTACTAGACGTTTTATGTAAATAATAAATTATGCCCCACATACTTGGCATGACTATGTGGCAAGGTCCTACTCAGTCACCCTACCTTTTTCACCAAATCATATCTTAGGTTGTCCCACCCGTCTGCTCGTGATGTCAACGATTGGTAACATTATCACATATTAATCTTATACAGCTCTATCGGCCTTGGTTTGTAATGTAACCATTACTTCACAGCTATAACTACGAATATTGTAATCACTACGATAATAAATTCATGTACTAAAGGCAAACTTCTCCCAACTTCCAACGTTCGTTATGTTTCATGCGTGGGACGTCTGGCAAAGCGAAATCCAAACAAGGAACCCCCCCGATACACTACTACCTAACACTATTGGTTGTCGGGATCTGTTAAGTCTTTAATCCATAACATATATCCCTGATTTCCCATCTACGAACATAAAAAGTCTACTCATCCACTCTCATGTCACTAAACACGACATACAATGCGACGCTCTCACTATCACAAGTTATTAGCGCTATATGATTAAGGAGCTATACATCTCATCTTTATAGTAAGTCAATATACCCTGAATCACATCAGTAAAACATCCCTGCTCACCGGGATCAACATGGTAAGACAACATACTCACCAAAGTCTACGATACAATACAACACATATGTAGGCTCTGCCGTCTTTCAGGTGATGCCTCGTTAAAACCATATTTTTAAAGTTTGAATTTTTTTTAGTACAATAGTCTTATCACATAATTTACTATCGTTCAAACCCTCGGTAGCCAGTAACCGTACAATATAATCATAATATGCTCTACTATCATAACGCTCAAAGGAGCACGAATCGTTACATAATACCATATACAAATTTCTCTTAGTGTCCACACTTGCTCCTCCCCGCATGTGACACGAAAATCTCACTACCAAATGGTAGTCATTTACATAATAAGGCTGTTGTCGCCAGCGTACCCAGTAAATCGAATGTACACTCAAATTCTTAGTGTTAACTATTCATATATGTTGTGACACACCCACGTCACTTGAACTCATCATTTATTTACAAGGATGAAACAAAACTCCATCAGTCTATCCTGATCGTAGGGTCCCCGTACGCACGTTTTGCGACCCATAATTATCTATAATCGTTATACCTTTCGGATTCCATTTATTATATTTTCCCTTCCTTTTTGTTGGGTAAATTATTCTGTTTTACGGCTCACCCACCCGACATCGATACATTGTCCCCATATCTTTAGGCCTCAATTATGGCCTTACTGACCCACACCCTTGATTTCCTGGGCCCCGTCGACCCTGAAATACGGTATGCTACAGTTACTGAGGACTACATTGGTCCTGACTAGACCCACTACTCTCGGGTTATTAGTTCCTGGGCCCAATTCTCTTGACCCAATTCCTACACTGGACATTTTACTTCTCCAACTGGTATGCCTTACAGGCACGGTTTATTACTCCCAATACTATCAATTTCACTTCTTAAGTGATCACATTCAATATGGCAACCCTTATCTCTACATACAGGATAATTTCCCTTTCGCTGGTCCTCCTGGCCTTGTTGGGATGTCCTTCTCTCGGACCTGGTAGTCTTAACTCCCAGTTGTTATTTTTATTGTTCCTTGCGCTCTACAGGGTATATGGAACATATGGTCGACCCGCTGGTCCTGACTAAATCCATTACCATTTCGTTAAGATTTAATCATAACATTTAAATAGGTTTCCCCCACTGGGTATACATTCTGGTGATATTCTACTAACACTATTGAATTCAACCTTGCCCTTCGGCTAGGTATCACAACTCTACTGGCTCCCTTTTTTCTAGGGCGTTGACATATTCTAATAAATATATACTTTGACTGCATTGACACTAGTCACCTTAGTCGCACCTCCCATTCGCGTTAGGGTATTCCACCCATGAGTCCATTTCAATTTACAAACCATTTTTATCTTTCGTGACTCCTACTTCGATTACGAAGTTCGCTTACCAAGTTAACTCATCCTTTACGGTCGGTCCCTTCTCGACCAACTGGTGGAAGATTAAACGGTCAACCTGTACCCAATATCTCGATGTGATTGACTATTCTTACTCTTTGCCGTTTCTCTAAGCTAGAAAAAAAAAATTCTTCTAAATTTAAACTTTTGAGTGTCACTGCACTCTACTTTACATTATTGCCTTAGGATTAGCTCCCTCCATTGGCCCATCACACTTAGATATTAATATTGGTGACTTCTATCACCATTCCCCGAATGCTTCACAACTTTCAATTATTTTCCTCCTCCTGTAGTCACGCTAATGGCCTTCGCTGGTCGTCCCATATTGTTCGGAGTACAAAGTCTAATCACTCTCGCATATGAATTGGATTCACTAGACTAAATCGCAGGAGAGCGTGAGTCGCATACGCAATGGAATACAATAATCCTAGAATAAGGCTCTATATTAAAGAACGCTAAGCTGAAACGTAGTAAGTCGTACAGATCCTAAAGGACTCTAGAACCTAATGCTCTGATACCACCTGTGACACCCTGCCCAATTAAATATCGGGTGATCAGTCCTTTATAAAATTTATAACAGAATATTTGGTTGGTTCATTCTTAGCATCACTGTCGAAAACTTAAATCCAATTAATTACCTAACATTTAATTAAGCTAGTGTCAAAACATTTTCCAATTAAAGTTGAAACCAATTAATACATTTAATTTCTGAACATATGATTACAAACCATACACAAGAGATGAATACTGACTGAAAAAAATACTGAATAATTAAGACTGGATAAAACCTTCCAGTTCAAAGTCACAAACCAAACCATAATAAATACTCAATCCAATTGAAAAGAACTACAAGGGAAACTGAGTACAACCCCGCTAATGAGAATGGGCGACACATGCCCGAACTGAAATATCTGAACGAGGAACTGAATGAAATGAGATAAGCGTCTAATCTCAATGACCCGCAACTTCCACAACAGCTGCATCTTGGAAAACCCTCCAAGTATCTAGAATCGGTGTCCCTGTGGCTGGGCACCTGTACTAATACATACATATATATATATATATATATATATATATATATATATATAGCAAAAGAGAGAAGAGATGCAAGAGAAGGGTTAGAGCCCGATGTTTTAAAAAGATCTATTAGCAAGTATTTAAAACTGCATTAAAGCAAGTATTATATGCATGTTAGCTCGACTCTCACATGAGATTCTCACCTGTCAACTAGTGTGCACGCCAAACGCACATCTAATCCATCCTAGCCATTTGACACACTTCTAACTAGGAAAAGGCTTATCCTTCTATTTACCCCTCGTAGTAGTATTCCGTATTTGATCTCAACATTTATCATTTAAATAAATGTTATCACACTAAAGTCAAGTATTCATTATTTACATTATAGAAGGTTTCACTACCTTAATAGTCTGCAATTATTCCATTGTAGATATACCACAAGCATACATGCATACATGCATATATATATATATATATATATATATATATATATATATATATATATATATATACTAACACAGCACCCCAAGGATGCACCTGTAGTGCATTGCATACTCTGCTATTATGTTCCGGTACATCTCGTACTCAAACAAGGACTATCGGTTCAGAAATCTCCCACGAACCATATAAACAAATCACACATATTGGCGGCGAACATAGTTCACATACCTATGGGTCACGCACATACCTACGCTCCCATAGTCAGCTAACTTATCAACTCACAAATAAGTCTTCACAGTCCTATGTTCTGAGATACAAGTCAAATATCCCCCCGAAGGTCACTCAGGATAAGACCGTCTCTACACAACCCCCCGCGATAGCAAGAAGCCAAGTATTTCATACACAAAATATATCAAATATAGGTATACACACAACCCATCAAATCAACACACAGACCAAATGTCATATTCCATACGTAGTATTACCATCACTAAATAATGTCAACGTATTTTAAATTACGATATTCCCTCTCTCGTAATATATATAAGGATAATATGTCACCCCAAAACCCTTAATACATAATCATAAGAAGTCCCAAACATAACCACAAATTTTTATTCTTATAAGTTCCATATCATTAGAACTAATATCGTAAGTATTTATCAATTAATACTCTCGACGCATTTATAATTACAATTATCTCTCTCTCGTAATCTTCAAGGTAAACTCACCATCCCTAATGTTTAAATCATTACACCTAAATAACTCCCAATAATTCTGCACTATTCTGGGTTCATCGGACACTGGTTTTCCTCACTCAAATTAACCGTTTACTAAAATAGGGGAAAAATAGGAAATTCCTTAAAAAATAGAAATCTCGCTCGAACCAGAAGAGCATCTCGCTAGAACAACTTCCACGTGTCGCTCGAACGACTTCTTGCGACAACCGTATCTCGCTCGAACGACTTCGCACGAGATACTGATCTCGCTTGAACGATACCCTTCGCGCGACTTCGCGCAACCTGGGCTGTTTCGTCTTCAACCTTAGACAATCTCGTTTTTCACCATTTCTCAACCCTAAAACCTCTAAAATATCATTCCAAACTCCAATCAATCAGTCCCAAATCGAATCATAACATTTGTAAATGAATTCTAACAACCTAGAATCATTAAATCATCCATATAATTTGAAATCCCCAATTTATTATCAAGAACCCTAGTTCTTAAATTGATATGCATAACTTCTAAATTAAACCCAGATTTGTTTATAGAAATTAACATAATTTCGTAGGCATCATCTTATCTACATATAGGATTCAAATTCTTATCAGATCGGCCATAGGTTATGATATAGTTCTCCAATTTCACCCAAATTAACTTTCATAACAATGGTTTATTAACCTAGACTAACATGAACACAATTATCGCTAAAGAAACCAAGCAATAAACACTTGCCTCGATTTCGAAGGTCTGATCCGTTGGTGTTGTTGGTATGGATGTGCTCCTCGCATTCCGATCTACACGATGGTGGTGGTGGTTGTGCAAGGTGGTGTAAATTGACTTTCCTCCTTTGGAATTTTCTCTCCCTCACCCACTGTGGTTCTCTATTGATTTTGGTATATCCTAACCCTAATTGTCCCCAATTAGGTGATATAATATTTCTCCAATTTTCGTCCATTTAATTCCTCCAAAAATCCAAATTACAAAACTACCCCTACCGGGTGCCGGCTTGGCCTAAAAATATCCCGCAGTCCAAATAAAATACTCGGGTAGAGTTTTCGAACTATCTCGACCCCTCCGTACTCAACGACGCACTCGAAATGATCATACAAGTTAGTTAAAATAATCTACTTTTTTATTCCACTTAATTAGTCATGTCACGACTCACACGCGTGTCCCGACTTAATATACCAAACTGTCGTATTTCTCTCTCATGGCAAGTTATATAAAATCGTCATTCCATATTACTTATTCTCACGGTAATATTACTAATTACTAACTTCTCATCATGCTAGTAAATATTCAATTTTAATCCGGATTAATAATTAATTCTCACATTTTAATTTACTTAATCAAATAATAATTATCAATCACATAATTATTTGAATCTTCAAAAATACAGGGTGTTACATGATGTTCCACAAGATATCACCGCTCAAAGATAAGTCCTTCCATATGTTAGTAAAAAGAAATTATGACTTTAGATTCAAATAAATGCATGTCCACAAATACCCTGGGTATTTCACCTTTTTCTTCCTCAAGTACACATTTCTATTACTATAACAAAAGGTTTTAAAATTATCTGTGGAAGGTTAGCAAAATACGTACGTGAATTTATTAAAACAATTAATGATATTCAATTGTGGGGCATAATATGAAAGAAATGAGAATACTAATATAATTCACAAATATCTTGAAATGAGAAGGAATATAATGGTTCTTGTAATCAGATATTCACATGACATCCAATTATGGAAAGATAAACTAATGCAATTCGTTAGAACTAATCAACCCCAACCACGAAGATATAAAATAACATAATTATTTAGCACTATCCACAAGAGTGGAATCCACGTGGTAAACAAAAAAAGGCACTTCATACCTGAATATTAAGGAAAAATATATTTTTCACGGTCTTCCCAATATAAGATACGATACGTCTATTCCTTAGATATTCGTTTATGCAACAATGGTCGCTTGTTAGGGTAAAAGCATGTATTGTTTTGATACTACCATTATCATATTGATTTTGAGAATGATAAGAAAAGGTTTGGGGCTATCTTATAGCCATCTAATGAAAGCCTGTTAAGAAAATGCGCAATTCTAAAATAATATCAAAATAAAATAACTTAATTTAATAGTTGTTTGATAAGTTCATCATTCATGTGTTCGCCTTGAAACCAAGGTGTTTGAAATAAAATGAAAGTGTATAAGGGCTTGCTATGAAATATATGTAGTCTATATAGGTTTTGTGTGTAGATTGGTCATTCATTGAATCTTTTTAAATAATGTTGAAAAACTTTTGGGGTTAAATTGTAATTTGTGTTAAGGCATTTTTAGGGTTTATAAGTGATTTTCAAAATTTATAGTGGTATTTGCCTAAAAATGATTAAAACTAGGGGTATAAGCACACAATAAATGGATGAACCTCTTAGGGTAAAATGGTTTAGTGGGAAATTTACCAAACTCTACAACATGAGGGTGAGTAATGTAAGATAACTTTTATTTGGCCCGCCTATTGGAACCACATAGAGATCACATTTGCTTATGCGACATGATAACCACGTGCTTAAAAAAGTATATACTCTAAGCCACATACTTGTTCATCTTCCCTTCTACATTAAGATGTCTCTCTCGATATTATATGAGAGTGAGACATGCATATAAGTGGTAATTAATATATACATTGCGAAAAAATTGAAACTTATTCAAACATATCGCTCTCACGAATGTTTTATTACAGCCATAAAGTAACTAGTCTCGTATTATAGAATAAAGAGGATGAAAACATAAATTAGATTATAAAACGAATATATAATAATAAAGGAGTTTCAAAAGATGTTACCACTCAAAGCTAAGTCCTTCCATTTGCAAGTAACAAAAAATGTGCGTCCAAATTTAAATAAATGCATATCCAACAAAACCGGGGGTATTTCACCTTCTTTTCACTCAATTTACATTTGGAAGGAAAATGATAAGGATAAGGAAACTTGCCAAGTAGATACTTCATTTGCTATAACAAAAAAACATTTAAATTATCTGTGAAAGGTGAGAAAATTACGCAGGTGAATTTATTGAAATAGTTAACGATATTCAATTATGAGGCATACTATGCAAGAAATGAAGTAATTGATATAATTCACAAATATCTTGAAATGGGAAGGTAATATAATGGTTTCTATAATAAAATATTCACATGACATCGTGTTATGGAAAGATAAACTCTGGCAAATCGTTAGAAATGACCCCAATTATGGAGATATAAAAGTAACAGAACTGCTGGGCACTACTCATAAGAGTGGCATCCACATGGTAAGAAACAAACTAGGTCTATTCAGTTAGTCCTGAGGCCATATAGGTTTTCCATGATCATCCCGATATGGGAAACAATATATCTATTCCTTAGTTATAGGTTCATGCAATAATGGTCACTGATTATAGTAAAATCATGTATTGATTAATACTTCCATTCTTATATTTATTTTGAGATTGATAAGCAACGTTTTGGGCCACGTAGAGCGGGGATTTTTAGGTCTTTATTTACTGGACAGGAAATAAAAGAGGTGGTGGTGGAGGTGTAGTTCAACAACACTGAGGCCGATCTTGGATTCTCGACAACTTTATTTAAAAGTTGTCTAACTTTCCAAACTACGCCCAACTCATCAAAGTTAACGTGCATTTAGTCGGGCTCTACTTCTTCGATATTTCAGCGCAAGACAAGCACAAACAACATCAATAAAAATCATTCAAAACTAAAATGAACAGAAAAGGAACAGTAAAAATCAGTATTGATATGTTTCATGTCCGATATTAGGGCACTTATGGCCTTTATAAGGTTCACCATCCTCATGAATACATTGGTGCTCCCATTGACTCACAATGAAACTATGAGTCCAATAGTCCTGGTTGGAGTCTGACAGGTTCACTATAAGGACCCTCTTTACTTTCCTTGCCTTCAAATAAAAAATATCTTCATTCGTCTCCACCCACGTGTCACAATAACGGATCTTCGGGATCCTTAACCTAGTTCCATATAACTCATTTATCCTATTTACCCCGTTCATTATCCTCCAAGTATTTTGGGAACACTGGGTGCGCAGAAGAAATCACAGAACTCTAAAAAGAGTTGGTTTGGGAGAAAGGTTATGCCGACTTTATAAAAAATTAGGAAAACGCGAAATGTCCTCCCTCAATGTTGTAGTAATCTTTGGGGGTTTGCCCAAACTTTATGATTACCCGTTTAGGGATAGAGAAGTGTCTTCTAAATTCCTTAATGGAACCCTCCCTCAATGTTATAGTAAAGGAATAAAAATGACAAACGAAATAAAGACGACGTTTGAAGAATTTTTTTGGAGAGAAATAAGAGAGGGGAAATAGATGAACTTACAGTAATAAATAAAGGCAAACGAACTTTGTAGTTTTTAAACATTGAAGAGGGAGATGCGTTCCAAAGTGATGGTAGGAAGGTCATTAAGTACCTTTGTTCAATTTCTAAGACAAATCATCATTTGTCACGCGCCCCAAATGGCGGCTTACACACACGCTATTGTCTATTAGCTAAGTGGCACAAAATTACCAGCGTACTCCTGAAATATTGGGGCAAATTACAAACATGTCCTTTGGGTTTAATGGGAAAATAAAGAGAACTTCCAACTTAAAAAAATACCAAGCGTTGGCACCCTTCGACCATAGCTTCTATAAGTGATCAAATTCCACCGCCGACTATAATCAGAGTTACATTCAACAGTCGAGCAAACCTCTGCACCCTAATCAGGCTGCAAAGCCTTGAGGACAATTGCGAGAAAATTATTCGACCAGTTAAGAGCAGTTAAGCATATCCGATAGAGTTGGTAACAACTAAAACTCAAACAAATAAGAACGAATTGAGGTCGATCAACGAAAATCTTAGATTTAGATTCATCAGGTCAATTCACGATAGCAATCTAAGGTCATGAAGTCCTAAACGACTTAACTGCTTTTTGTTCTCTATAAATGTAACCTATACCCCTGGAAAATGCTCATGTAATCCTTATTATCTGCAATCAATTAATAAAAATAGAGAGAAACACTCCATTGACGTAGGCACGTTGCGAAATCATATACATACTGTGTCATTGTGTGAAAGTGATTATTATTCTTGCCCGACTTAATTGTGTTGATTTCATAAGAATCGGTTTTTTCCACCCACAATATGCTACGTCATCATTTCCGTTAATCCTAACATCGCAATTTTAAAAGTATGCAACTCAAAAATGAAATTCACTTAAAATAAAACTTCATACTTAAATTTGCATTTTTCCACAAAATTAAAAGTGAAACTAAGGGTCCGTTTGATAGGCCGTGGCAAATGTGGTAAATGAAGGTTTTGCTCACCATTTTGTGTTTTTGATAGTCCTTATTTTTCATGATAAATTTTGCATGGATACCATGTCCACATATAGGCCTGTAAATTGAGCGCCCGAGGCCCGAAGCCCGCCCGTTCGATCCGCTATTTTCGGGCCGAGCTTTATTTGAGATTGAGCCGAGCCGAGCCTGAGCCAAAATTTCAAGCCGAATGAATTTCGGGCCGAGCTTGAGTCGAACTTTGCCAAGCCCGAACTTCATATTTATAAATAAATAAATAAATAATTTATATAATATAACATATTTATGTTAACATTGTTTAATTAGGTTTCGTTCTTTAATTTCATTTACTACTTTAAAAAAAAAATCATTTGTCATAATACATTAGAGTACATGTGACATTCACTTTTATGATTTTATTGTTAATCTCATTATGGGTATTTGATTTAATAATTGCTCAAGTCACAATAGGCCTTTGTTAGTGATCAAATTTTGCTAAATGTATGAAATTTAATAGGCATTTGTAGGTTTTCACTCTTATTTCCCTTGTTTTAATTTAATATATTTCATAATTATATATTTTATTTCATGAAATATCAAATAGATTTTAATGTGTAATTTTGTCCACGATGGAAATACAAGAAAAAAAAATAATTCCAAGCTTTTTAACAAAAAAAATTGAAATCGGGCCTGCCCGAAATTGGGCCCGAAGCCCGTAACATTTATGAGCCGAGTTTGGGCCTAGGAGGGAAAAAATAATTCGGGCCGAGCCTAAGCAACCCCAAGCCCGGCTCACCCAGCCCGATTTACACCCCTATCCACATACATGCTTTGACAATCTGTGGATAAATTTTACTTACATGTTGACAAAATTTTTCCACATATTTGCCATTCTTATGAAAATTATTATTTTTTAAAACTTTTTTTCTTGAAATGCTTTTCATTTTTCGTTATAATTGTTTTTTTGGGGCTAAAAACTGTTTTTAAAAAAACTATTTTCACTAAAAAACGGTTTTTAGTTGAAAAACAGTTTTATTTGTCCAAATTATTTTTTATTGTTAAAATTTGTTTTTCATTAAAAACTGTTTTGTTAAAATATTTTTATTTTTCGTTATAACTGCTTTTTTGGGGGCAAAAGCTATTAAAATTGTTTTTAACTGAAAAAATGTTTTTTCATCAAAAAATTATTTTATTGCAGTCAAAATTGTTTTTCATTGTTAAAAAATTGTTTTCCATTAAAAACTATTTCTTATAAATTGTTTTATTCGTTAAAATTGTTTCACTTTTGAATAATTTTTTTCGTGTTAAAACTGTATTTTTAAAAAAATTATTTTTTATGTAATATATTTTACTTTTGTACTAAAAATTACTTTTTAAAAGTATTTTTTTTATTACAAACTATTTTCTTGAAAAATCTTTTTTTCCCTGTCATTATAAAGTGTTTTTATTGTTAAAAGTAATTTTTCTAAGACCTGTTTTTATTTTTATTTTTTATTTTAGGTTATTTTTTTGATTAAAAATCATTTTATTATATATTATAATAGATTTTTTTATGATAAATTTACCATTCAATCCATTTGACCAAGTGATAAAAGGAGTCTACAACCAACTCCAAAGTGGTGTGGTTTGAAAGTGAAATGAGTTTGATCTTCAGTTTAATTTCTTAGACTGTTAAAATAATATTTGACCAACGAAAATTATAAATTCCGAAATTTGAATTAGTCAAAGTGCACGTGAGCTCTCCAACCCCTCATGATACGCTTAAAAAAAAAAAAGTGATTCGCCGGGTCTCAAGACCCTCTTTAAAAGATATAAAGACCTCCCAAACATTTATTCAGTCCATACCATTATTACTAGAGTAGAGAAGAGAGAGAACAAATAATGTCAGGGCCTGCGACGAACCAGCAAGCACCGGAGGATGATAAGAAGCCTGGCGGTGATCAATCTGCTCATATTAATCTCAAGGTCAAAGGCCAGGTCTGTCATATTTTCTCTATCTATACCTGATTCATTAGGGTTTTCTTCGTGATTAACTATTTGTGTTTTCTAAACTTGTTTTAGCCTTCTTAGATAGTATAGCATCAGGTTTAAAGGGTAATTAGTTACTCAGTTGTTAAATTGCTAGTTGAAAAAGATGTTTTAACTACTATCATCATTGGAATATTTGAAAGGATGATGGAATTTAATACACTAGTAGTAGAAGTAGTCTGACTGGATGATTATGAATATTTGAATTCTATGATTCAAATAAATCTTGGTTGTTATGCCGATGTGTCGCTTATGCATTGGTTGGTGTTTTGAAGGGTAGTGGAGTGTACCCCAAGCACCAACAAATGCAACACGTCACGGCATTCCGAATTCTGTGTCTGTATGAATAAGGGTGGCGCTAAGGGCACCTCATTTATTGCTCCATAATACCATTTTTTTTGTTAAGCGCCGCCACATGGTATATGTATTTTTTACACACTCAAATTGGAGCCACTACCATTTTCTGTCTCAAACCATTTTCTCTCTCTAAACCCTATACAAACCTCTCAAATCACTTTCTCTCTTAAACTGATTTAGAAGGTATTAACAATGGTTTTGGCCACCTAACACTGATGAAAATAGTCATAATAATTTGTTTGAAGTAATTTTTACGGAACATATACGCTTTATTTTGTGGCGTAAACTACACGTCAATGGCTAAAAAGAAATAGCAAACCCTAATTTTAGAGAGAATCAAAAGTTGTCTTATATTTCAAGAATGGGAAAACTAAGTACAAATGAGATTACTTGAGTTATTTATATTGGATGGATTACTTGCTAATTAATTAATTAGCTAAAATGAGTAAAATGATTAGCTAAAAATAAAAGGATGCCTAATTAGAATTAAAATAGAAAATAGAGATAAAATGGAAAATAAAAGGAAAATAACAACGGATTCCCATTTGATAGGTAAATCAACTCAATCAAGCATATGTGCACGATGCATATGTGTACCCCTAACGAATGAACATCAAAAGTATCCTTAGGTGAAAAGATTGTTGAATTTAGATGACATCGTCTTATGCAAATCAACAAATCAAAGTCAAAATGATTTCCACACCAATAACGTCCAAAACTATTTAGCGCATTTTCAAGACTTTTAAGGACGTGCAAACCCGTTTTAATTCTCCATCCAAACTCCCTCATATATATTTTCTTTTTAGAGGTAATCTAAATTCTCAAACTTTGGAGAATTGGTGCAAAAACCTAAATGGTCCATAATTGACATGAATTTCTTTTTATTGCCTTCAAATTTTTCGGGTACTTTTAAACCTCTTTGGACCCCGGATAATAAAATTCCTCCATTTTTTAGTTCCAATATAACGGTGGCTTAGTATTCACAAAGGCAAAATGAACCTTTCGTAGCCCTTCCCCGTTTTCAAACAAAACACACAAGCTCACAAAACGATTTTTATATGCACAACCTTTTATCAAGTTTTGTTGCGCTTGGTTCGTTTTAAGGACAGGATTGAAGTGAAAACACCCAACCAATATGTGATAAGACAAGCACAATAATCAAACAAATCCGTGCATGTGTGCAATAAAGGAAATCATGAGTCAAACATGTAGGTAGGAACACTTAATTACATCTTAATGACTCCAAACATTATAAAGCACAAGAATGAATTGACCTATTGTCTCAAAACATTATCAAATAGTCACATGAAAATAATGGAATGATGTTGTGACTCGGTCATCCCAAGTGTCCATTCATAAACGGTGCAAGCAAAATACAAAAATATTTTTTGGATTTTCCCAAAATTTTATCAAAATAAAATCTTTTTGTATTTTTCAAAATTTTTCCTAAAAAGAATAAAACATACAAAAATGATACATACTAGCAATAGGCAAACAATGTCATCATGAAAATCATCCTATGCTAGTAAACAAGTCAAACCTTAATCATTAGGTGCGGAGGGGTTTTCCAAAGGTGGTGACAACTTATGAAAAACCTCCATCAATTCTTGTGAAGTTTTGACTAAAAACTTAACTTGCTCACCTAAATGTGCAAACTCTCACATGTAGTCTCCGGGAGCATGTAAAGAATCATGTGTGGGTGCATGTGTATCAGAAACACGTGTAGAAGCAAAACGTGACACATACCCCAACTTAAAGCAAAATTCCCTAAGGTGTCCTCTCCTTTTGCAATGTGAGCAAACATAATAGGCCTCGGAACATCTCTCTCAAAAACTCTAGGACGCACTTTCCTAATAGGAATGGAACGCCTAGGTGGGTGAGGGTGAGACTCATGTGAATCTGTCACTAAAGTGGGAACCGGCTCGGGTGCTAATTGGAAAGTAGAAGCACCGTCATGACTTATTTCTAACTTCTCACCTTTACCCTTAAGAACTACCTTTTCAACCTTCTTAGGTGCGTTCTCAAAATTGACTTTGACGTCCCTGGCATGTTCGAGATCACTCTCGAGTTGGGATACACGTGTCGTCAGACTAGACAACGTGTCGGTCAAATCACACTTCTCCTTTCTCAAAATCTCCTTCTCTCTCTCCAAATCTAAAATCCGACAACCTAAATCTCTATTATACTTCTTTGTTTCCAAGGTCTCGGTGTACACATCTCTAAAAGCTTTTTGGAGCTCACTTTTATCTCCACTCTCCTCGCTTTCTCCCTCACTCGAAGAACATAAATCACTATCATCGCTCTCGTGTGTACTCTCGTGAGAGAACGTGAGTGTGCTCACACGACTAGAAAAAGCGACAACCATCCCATGTGCTAAACCTTTATCGGACTCATCTCCCTCATCACCCTCACTATCACTAAGAGTGGCGGGCATAGCAGTCTCTTTGCCCTTTCTCCTTATCCTAGTAGGACCCTTTTTAGCTATGTGCCCTTTGCCCTCACACTCAAAGCACCTGATCTCATCCTCCTTGTCACTATCTTTGGCCTCCACTTTCCTTTTATTTGACTGAAAAGATCTCTTTTTGTTGGAAGAATTTTCTTTATTCATTTTGAGAAACTTTTTAAAATTTTTCGCAAACAAGGCCATATCAAAATCTTCCTCAGAATCAGACTCATAAACATTTTATTTCTTTTTCTTAAAATGAGTCTTTAAAGCAACGCCATTATCCTTAGCCTTAATGGCTTTGGGAAACATGTCAATCTCATAGGTTTGAAGATCTCCTACAAGTTCTTCCAACTTAAGTGATTTCAAATTTCCCAAAGAGTTCAAAACAGTGACTTTAGGAATAAAACGTTTTGGAAGAGATCTCAAAATCTTTTTAACGACACGCGTGTTATCAATGACCTCACCCAAATTAAAACTGGTGTTAACAATGTCCGACAAACGTGCATAAAAATCATCAAAGCATTCAGACTCAGACATGGTGATAGTCTCAAATTGGGTGGCCAAATTTTGTAACTTAGATTCTTTAACCACGTTCATACCCTCATGTGTCAATTTTAAAACATCCCATGCCTCTTTAGACGTCGTGCACGTCATAATTCGGCGGAACTCGACGGGGGTGGTGACGGCTCCAGAAATAGCACTCAAACCACGGGAATTAAAATTCGACATTTTATAATCATCTTCGGTCCAGGATGATACGGGTTTTAAAGAGGTGATATTATCAACGATGACCGTGGGGGGGTTCCATCCATTTTCACAAAGCAACCAAACACGCTCGTCAATAGATTTTAAAATAGATTTCATACGAGCTTTCCAGTAGGCATAATTAGACCCGTCAAATATAGGCATCTGATTATACAAGTGCTCCATAGGAAAAATTGCGAATTTTCACAAACTTGATTTAAAAAAAAAATCAATATCACACAATTTTGCGAAAAATAGTAATACGCGACAAATTAGCGTAACCCGCTCTGATACCAATTTGTAAAAAACGTGACTGTGTGATAATTGATTAAATTCGCAAATTTCTAATTTGGCACACTTATTTAATTAGAGTCTATTTTCAAACAAGCTTAATTCAGCCCCTAAACATGCATCTAAATATGATAAAGCATTCAAACCATGCATGAAAAATAAAGACGACCGATATAGGAAAAAACCCCTTTCGGGTAAAAACCTTTTATAACACTTTGAAGAATTCACAAGACTTTTGACTTACATACAACCTGATAATCGCCCACAAGTGTGTAATGCATAGTGCCTTCAGCAAACCTTCAAAGATACGAGAGACAGCGAAATACCCTCCAGGTGTCGGTTCGTCGTCTTCGGCTCGTCCACACGCAGAATGACTACGCTCGGCATCCACCGATCAAAGATGGAGATGCCTTCTCCACAGAGATTGAACAAAAGCAAAGTTGTTCTTAAACACCAAAACAATTCACTAAAGCATATGGGAGTTTTGTGAATTGAAAACCAAAAAGGGATTAAAACCCTAAAGGAAGAAACCAAAAAGGATTCTGCTTTCGCAGTATTTCTGTTCTGAAAAACGTATGGATTTCTTAATGAAAACGTTACCATTTAATGAGTATTTATACAAAAATGCACCGCCTCGAAAAACGTGCTCGTTCGAACGAGAGGCATATGTCGCTAGAACGAAGGACGCATGTCGTTCAAACGACATCGCGCGACTTCCATTCTCGTTCGAACGAGATGCTGATCTGGCGCGAACGACCTGGCCGTCAAAATCGAGGTCCGCTTCAAAACTTAGAAAAAATACTCATGCTTAAACTTTGACGAAAAAGCCTGCTCCAACAATTAGAAAATATTTTATAAAAATCTCCCAAAAGCTCTAAGTGAAAAGTAAAGGTATTTAAAACATAACCTTACCAAAGTAAACTTCGCGGAGTCTTTTTGATGAAGAACACGAGTAATTCGGATCCGTCTTTGATGTAGATGCCCCTTGAATGCTCTTCGACGGTGTAGCGGTATATGACATAATAAATTGATAACGAACCTATGAAAACATGTCCTTACACTAATGAAGGTGAAGGTCGGGGTGCTGGAGGAGCTGTAGGCGCTGTATGATAAGCTTCGACCTTAGTAGCATATTCTATTGCCTTTAAAAAGGTCAGTATCTCTCTCAACCCAAGATTCCGCCGAATATGTGGATGGAGCCCCAAAATATAGTGGCTGATCCGCTGCTCTTCAGTCTCGGAAAGACGAGCTTTAGTGCAAAGGAGCTGAAACTGCTCCGTATACTCTATCACTGAGGACGTATCCTGCTGGAAAGACTGAATGCGCGTAAAGAGGTCTCGCTCGTATGTCGGGGGTATAAAGGAGGCCTGAAGAGTGACCTTGAGGTGGAGCCAGTTATGAATAGGAGTGAGACCTGCAGCCGTCCTACGGTAGCAAGGATCATTCCACCTAACTAGGACAAAACGCTAAAATTTGGTGGCGGCTAGAAGAACACATGAGCGGCCCTGAACCTGCTTGTAATTGAAAACTATCTCCATGGCGGCGAGCCAATCGGTCATATCATCCGGGGAGAATCTACCATCGAACATAGGAATATCTATGCGGATATCCCCATGGAGACTCCTAGAAAGTATCTGAAGCGCCAATGAAAGTGGGTCTCCATTTTGATGAGGTTCTAAACCCATCACGTCACCCGACAGGGCCAATCGGAGTCGAAGGTACTTGGGCAGATGGTGGATGAATATGTAGGACCATGGGAGGTGCTGGGGGACCGCGGTGGGGGCATATGCTGATCAAATGGCCCTGCTCTCCACAATAGTAACACTAACGGTCGTGTAGGGATACAAAACGAAGGCCACCGGGTGAGGGTGGGGGAATCCATTCCAGGATGCTACGACGGGTATCCCCGGCGTCGCTGGATGAAGAAGAATTGGTGTAAAATAGGGAGAGATCATGGTGGGATGGTGTATGATGTGAGGATGGGTGTGGAGATAGCGGTGGATTAGAAAATGAATGCAGGTTCGGAGGCCGGGGGCCAAGGTTAAGGGAATTGAAGGCCTCGGGACGAGTGGGTTGATGTGGGTTTCGGGTAAGGCCTTGGCGGCCCCAGTTTTTGGAATTCCGATGAATTCGGATTGTTATCCGGGGAGAACAACGCCTTCGATGGTGTCGGAAAAAAATATCCAGCCAGTTGCCGCACGATTTTGAATACCGATGGTACATAACAGGGGATCTGCGTTTCTGAATAAAGAAGGTAAATCGCAATCCACAACTGACTTGCTGGCGAGGGGTTCCGACGTCGTATTCTGGCAAGGGATGTCAGGATTGTGTTCTGTACCAAGAACCTTAGGATTATTCCCCTTTCCGTGGAGATCCGATTTAGAAGTTTGGCCAAGAAACTCGGTCCTGTTGCCAATGTCGAAAATACCCAAATCTGGATTGAAGCCTCCTGATTTGTTTAAGTTTTCGAGGAGGTTGGCTGTTCTCATTGGGCCAGACGACACTGCTGCTAATGCAGACCTGTCGCGACAGTCAGCAGACAGGTCCATCAGTGTTGAATTGAAGCCCTCTTTGGGTTGCTTTCTGGACCTTTGAACAGTTGGTTCTGGGGATTCGTTTGAGGTGTTAGGGTTTTGAGGAAGAATAGAGGGTGATTTTGTGGAGAAAAGTTGGAGAAGGGTTTCAAATTTGTGGTTGAGGTCTTGGGAAACTAGGGTTTGCAATCATGTTCCTTAATTCATGAATCTCTTCATTATTTTGTTTGGATTTCTTTGGAGCCATTACGAGTAGTGTACAATTTTGAATATCAACACACTAATACACCACTTGGGGAATGACACCTCGCTCTGATACCAAATTGACGTAAAATACACGTCAATGGCTAAAAAGAAACACCAAACCTTAATTTTAGAGAGAGAATCAAAAGTTGTCTTATATTTCAAGAATGAAAAAAGTAAGTACAAATGATATTACATGGGGTATTTATATTGGATTGATTACTTGCTTATCAAGTAATTATCTAAAATAACCAGCTAAAAATAAAAGAATGCCTAATTAGAACTAAACATAGAAAATAGAGATAAAATGGAAAATAAAAGGAAAATTACAACGGCTTCCCATCATTTATATTTTTTTTAAACGTTGAAAAGCTCAACTCCGAAAATTGAATTTTTACATTTGTTCGCCATCGGGTCCCTGAAGAAGAAGATTTTTCAGGGTGATTATCCTGAATCAAAGTTAATTTTTTTAAACAAAAAATGTTCATTTGGGGTGATTATACCGAATAGAATGCATATATTCTGTTTGATTATGCTGAATGGAATGCATATATATTTTTTTTGTTGAGAAAGTCTCATTCAAAGGAATTATATCGAATGAAAGGCATTTACTCGGGGTAATTATACCGAATGAAGTCTAAATTTAATTTTATTAAAAAATGAGCTCGCGGCATAGATAACGAAATATGGGAGTTGATTCGGGATCAGGATAGTGAAGGTGGTACATGTACAAAGTTAGTTTTTTTTAAACACTCATGGCTTATCATAGGGTTCATTAAAATGATTTGGGGTTATTTTTTCTTGTTTTCAAAGGTTTATAAGTTATTAACATGACTCATTCCATAAAATTTGTTAGTAAAAATGTGTAAATTAAGGCCCTGTTTGGTTTCTCAAATTATTTGATTATGGAAACTGGTTCATTGTGAATTGTAAATGAGTGGATTTGAAATGAGTTTAAATCCAATTTTACGCAGGGTTTGATAATTTGAAATTAATCTTAAGGTTATGAGAAAAAAAGACAAACAAATTAAGAGAGAGAGGGGGGAAGGAAGAGAAAGAGAGAGAGGGGCCTACACTTTATGTGACTTCTATTTTAAATGGATGCATTTCACGTTTTTTGTAAAATAATCCAATTTCAGATTTTATGCATGAGTTAAAATGGTCAATTGATGAATCATTTCATTAATGAAACCGAACATAATTAATGGATCAATTTGTAAATGGACCAATTTATAAATAAGTCAATTTGGGACAATCAAACGGGGCCTAAAAGTTTGACACGAATGAGCATTCTAAACCTTAGATTAAAGGTACATTTAGTGAGTACCATTGAGATTTTGTGTTGTTTGATGATCTAAAGGTTGAAGTTTGAGTTTTTGTAGTGTTGAGGTGTAGTAGTTAAAAGGCTAAGAGATTTATAGGTATAGAGACATTTAGACAGAAGGGGGGAAAGTTGAAAGTGAAAATTTTGAACTTTAAATACTTGGGTGCCCTTTGGTGGTATTATGGAGTGTGAAATGAGTTAATGTGGTGTTATGGAGTTATTTTATGATGGTGGTATTATGAAGTAAAATATGGGGTGCCCTTGGCGCCACCCATGAATAATTGGGAAAGGATTTTTGGGGTAGCTCAAGCTCATTTTACATTATAGTTGGAGCTTCAAATCTTGGTTCAATTGGCTTAACGTATTATTCTCATCCCAAGGTTGAACCTAAACCCACAATAATTATTTCAAGCAACAACCATTGACCCTTTTATGTATCAGCCCATCATTTGAACAACAGCCCCACCAAACCATTTTCTTTAATATTTGTTGTTTGCCTTGATCCCATCCCATTCGACCATGCATGTCACTTTGAAAACTCATCCATCTCTACCTCTCCAACACGCGCAATACCCAAACACACAGAAAAGTAGTGCATTTACTTTTTTCGCCCCGACAGCTGTTTTTAACACAACCATATCCGAATTTGGTTTGACCTGAAACCAGATGTGATAATGTTGCGTTTGGGGGAGGGAAAATAGGGCCGATTATTTGGCATGGACTAGGGTAGATTTGCCTTGATGCAATTTTTTGTATTTATTTTCTATTTATCTGTTAGCATTAATTATAGTACCTAGGCTATAGCCTATAAAAAAGGGGTTTTCCCATTGTAAAATGTCACTCAATTAATTAATAAATCTGAACTTGTGATATTTGTGCTTTGCCTTTTGTGTACACTCCCACATTTACATCAAAGTGGTATAATAACTGATTAGATCAGTTTTTGTGTGTTGTGTTCTACACAATGACCAAGAACCGAAATATGACCGAATCAGAGCGGTTGGAGAGCCCCGACAAGATAATGGAATTGTTGGTGGAACATTGCCGTGCAAAGGGTATCGTCCCTACTAGCAGCCCCTGGCTGCCTCGTGCCATCCGCTTGGCCCAGTGGCACTGCCCAGGCCCATTCAACAGTCCCTATCATGCTTTGTTCTTGTCTAGGTTAACCCTCCTCCACCCTTTTTGTGCCTTTATGATGCTACTGTTGGGGGCAATCACTATGAAGGCTCGTGATCAAGCCATTGCTGCGAAAATTGCCGGAAAACAGACAGGCCTGCCCCAATGGCGACCAGTTGTCACATATCTCTGCACCCACATATTCACCACATATGGCTCTAAACCCGATGTTTTCCTCCTTGGCAGATTACAAGCATGGTGAGTTGGATAGGAAAAATTGCACCAAGGAGTGGCTCCATGGATTTCGACCAGCCAATCTTTGTACATGGTTATGGAGAACAAAAAGATCCAAATTTTTTTGGGGACCCAACACTGCACAACAATCAGTTAAGGGACGCTTCTAACTTTGTGGTAAGTAATGAACGGCTATTCTACCGATGAGGGTCATATGCTCCATGCTTGCCCGAATGGTAAAGAGGTGAGAGAAAGGTTTTTGCCGCGCAGTCTAACCGTAGCTTTCCACTTCCCACTTTCCACTTCCCAAGACCCAGGCTAGTGGCTATCAAACTCGTAGGAATGTGAAGATCTGGTGGAATGGAAGTGACACGTGATTTATTCACCTGGGTGCAATTTTAATGGAAATTTTTTATGTCGGCGTTCAAGTATACAGAGCAATTTCATATTCTTGACACCCTCACCGAGTTCGAAGACCAGAAAATCAATCTTTATAAATATTTTGCAGCTGCTTGTTAAGTCGTAATTGTACTTAAAGGTAGATTGGAACACCCGACAAGCCCTTTGAATCAATGTTTAAAAAGGTGCGAGGCTCCAGCGAAGTGGGGGGGGGGGGGGGGGGGGGTAAGCCTGGAGGCGTATTGAGGTGTAAACCTCACAAAAAAAAAGACCAAAATAATATTAAAAGAATACTAATGAAATCATAAAAATAAAGTAACAAAGAAATATAAAATAAAACTGAAAAAAAACATCGTTGAGGACTTTCTCACATAAAACTTTTTTTGTTCCCCCCAAGATGACTTTTTTTTTTCCCTTAAATAATTTGATAAAATCAATTTTAACATATATTGGTTATTTTACAATATGACAATATATCAATCAATGCAAAATCATTTTTTTTCATTTACATACTGTTAATTTTATAATATGGCAATAAATTAATTAATGCAAAATCAAATTGACAAAATCATTTTTTTTATTTTCATTCACATATTGGTTATTTAATAATATGACAATAAATTAATCAATGCAAAATTAAATTGACAAAATCATATTTTTAAGTTTCATTCACATATTGGTTATTTTATAATATGACATGTTGGTTATTTTTGAAAAAAATCTTGCAAGTTAAAATAGTAAATAGTAAAAGTTAAGTGCAATTTTAAAACAAAAAAAAGGAAAAAAGAACAAGTGTTAGTAGATTAAAACAACATTTTTTATAAAAAAGTTAAGTGCAATTTTAGAAAAATGAAGAGCTCTATAACCTTTGAAAAAACAGTGGATTTGAAAAGAAAAAAAACAAGGATCATTAGTATGTATATATATATATATATATATATATATATATATACTCAACTCAACAAAGCCTTTTCCCAATTATTTGGGGTCGGCTACATGAATCCTATTTTTCCATTCAATTCTGTCTAGTGCAATATCTTCAGTTAAACCACATGACATCATGTCCTTTTTTATAATATCCCACCACGTCAATTTAGGCCTACCTCTACTCCTTGTGTTACCATCAATATTAACTAAATCACTCTTCCTTACAGGAGCATCCATTGGTCTACGCTTGACGTGTCCAAACCATCTAAGTCGATTTTCTCTCAATTTATTTTCTATAGGAGCTACTTTTACCATTTCACAAATTTGTTCATTTTTAATTTTATCCTTTCGAGTTTTACCACAAATCCATCTTAGCATCCACATCTCCGCCACACTCATTTTCTGCACATTTTGTTTTTTGGTCGTCCAACACTCTGTCCCATATAATATGGCGGGTCTAATGGCCGTCCTATAAAATTTTCCTTTTAACTTCAAAGGTATACGCCTATCACACAAAATGCCGGTAGCACTTCTCCATATATTAAAATAACAAAAAAAACATTGTTCATGTTGGAAGAAGAAAAACATTTTTTTTTCACGCCTCGACAAAAAGGTGAGGCGTGAGGCGCATTGAGCCGTAAGCCTCAAATTCAACCTTAGGCTGCCTCAAGGTGACTTTTTAGTGATTTGCCTCGAGTGATTTTTAAAAATTGCGTGGAATATTTGGAAAAAGTGGAGGATCACCCCTAGCAACCAAAGCAACATCACCACCACTATATTTGGCCTTAAGGTGACAAGGTGAATGCCTAAAATAGAAGCCAAAGAGAACCCCTATGCTTGTAACTCACAGTACAAAGGGTCTGAAGAGGAAGATGTTCTAGCTGATCATATATAGAATGACAAATCATGCTGTCACGTGTGATCGTGGAAACAAATGGCGTACTCCTTAGAAGCTCGTGGGAGAGCTTTTCCAAAGGGGGAGAGTGATGTGATGTTGTGGGGAGAGGGATAAAGATTGAGGGAGAAAGCTGGGAGTTTAAGGGATGGAAAATATGGCCTGTTATTTGGGGTTGTTTAGGGAAGACTTGGTTTCCTTTAATATTTATTTTCCTTATTTATTATCTTTAGGATATTTTTTATATATTTCGAATTAACTTAGGCATTTATTTATCTATTTATATATGACCATCTTTTATCACAATAATTCTAGTAGGGCTTTAGCCTAAATAAGAGGCTCTTTTGTTGTTAAAAGACACTCGGACAACACCTACAATCCTTTCAATAATGAAGTTTTTGACTCTACTTCTTTGCCCTGTACTCCCATGCCACACAATGATTGTGCGCCCGAACCATCTAAAGATGAGGCCAAAGCTGTGAAGCTGTTGAGACACTCAGAAGGTCTAGAACACAATTGAGCATTTTGAGACACTTGATAAGTTTCAATACTTTGATTTCGTCATTCTGATGGAACAGAGAACATGAGTTACTTTATATGCACTTGGGGCTTTAAATACACTGGTTTGACTTTAAACAACGAGATTTCAGGCTTCCTTGGATGCAACGTCAAACTTATGAGTTATTATTCCTCTTTAGTACAAAACTCGAGTTTTTTAATGTTGAGAATGATGCGTAGCAGCTACAGAGAATTTTAGTTGTAGCTGTTGAGGATTTAAGTAGTAATCATTAATTACTAGTATTGTTTACGTTGAAGTAGTCATTATATTGAATTGGGATTTGTTGAGTTATAAATAAGTTTATAATCTCTTCTATGATTCAGCTTGGAATTATGAATTTATTAATCATAAGTGCATAGGCACGTGTGCCAATTGCATGTGAGCTTCTCTTCTTCCTCTTTCTTCTTAACCTCAGGAGTTCACCTTTATACACCAATTTCTAATGTCTAAATTGCATGTAGGCATTTCTTCTTCCTCTTTCTTCTTTACCTATAAATAGTTCACCTCTATACACCATTTTCTTATCTCTAAATCTTATATGCTCTCCTTTTGAAATTCTTAAGTTGCCGTCCTTGTATTCTAGTAGAAGAGGAATGGGGTTCTCTTACTCATGTTTTTGCATTCCTATTATTTTTGACATAAACTACACGTTAATGGCCAAGAAAATGAACCAAACCCTAACTTTTAGAGGGAGAATCAAGAGATTTCTTATATTTCAAATGGAGAGTGTCCTTAAATGGGGAATACAAGGGGGTATTTAAAGGGGTGGAGTAGCTTAGTCTCTAAACTAATATCCTAATTACAAAAATGACCTTACTAGCCTTTTGCTACTCCTATCTCAAAATACTAAACAAAAAGAAATACAATGACATAGCAAAATAAAATAAAATAACAAAAATAAAATAAAATGCAATAAAACCCTAAAAAGGGCCCATTTCCATCAATTTTTTGTTTGTTTATTTTCTTCCTAATAACAAATACATAAGAGCCTTTCAAGCGAAAATTAAGTAAAAATCCATAATGTATTAAAAACAATACCTAGGATATTCCTAATGGACAAATTTACAAGAGCAATTACAATATACAGAATTTCAAAAGTCAATTTTTTTATCACACTATTATTTAGAAGTGTCTAACAATTAGAGGATCCCGGGCTGCTCTATTTATTGCAAAGAATGTTTAAGGTTCCTATTTTGTATCCCTGATATTGCATTTTAGCTGAAAATTATTCAGTTATTGAAGGATGCAAGATAAAGTGTAAAATTAAAAGTGATTATTCTTGACATTGCGTTCATTATTATTATTTTGGTTTTGCCACATGTTCTATTTTATTATTTATCTGTCGTGTCTCCTCCTATTAAGAATCTTAATCCTGTATCAATTGGTATATGAGATTCCAACCTCTATTTGTTGGCTGAAGCAACTGTTGTTAAATTTGTAATCTTGATGGTATGGGGTTGGGTTATCGTAATCTATTTATTAGTAATGCCTAGTGATTTTTTTTTTGAAAGAATTGCTTTTGATATAGGATGGGAATGAAGTCTTCTTCAGGATCAAAAGAAGCACCCAGCTGAAAAAGCTTATGAATGCATATTGTGACCGGCAGTCAGTGGAACTCAACTCAATTGCCTTTTTATTTGATGGGCGTCGTCTCCGAGCAGAGCAGACTCCGGACGAGGTCATCTCTCTCTCTCTCTCTCTCTCTCTCTCTCTCTCTCACACACACACACACACACACACACACACACGCACGCACGCACGCACTCACTCACAGACGCACAGGCAGATTTACATGGAGACGAAGGGGCACAGTTGGCCCCTTGGCTCCTATCTTGTGGGTATAATTATATAATTTTTGCGGTTTTGGGTCTTAAGTTTTCTATAACGTGAGTTTGGGGTCCAATACAAAAAATGTCATTTAAAGAACTCAAAAGCATCATAAAGACTATTAATGACAGGTTTGCACCCCGCCTTTTAATATAAAAAACCTCGGGCTTCAACATCATATTTTACAAAAAACAAATGGACCCAACGTACAACTTGACCCCAACTTGCAAATACAAATATGTATTTTTTTAAAAAATTAATGGACAAGGGCTTAATTTTTAGAAATTGCTAAACTTCCCAACCTGGGAAAGAAATTCTGGCTAACAACCTCTATATTTTCATCGCTTCAGCTAGAAATGGAAGATGGGGATGAGATTGATGCCATGTTGCACCAAACTGGCGGCACAGCGGTTTAATTATATATGTACCTGCTTGATCTGTTGACAATTTTTTTTTAAAAGTATTTCTAAGTTTGTAGAATTTGATGATATAGTGGATTTGCAATATTAATGGTCTTCAGAATTTTCATGAACATAAATCTACTTGTCTTATAAACTTCAGATTTCTTTATCTTAGTAGCTCCCTTCTATGGATGTGATAACATGCTACCCAGAAGGCACAGTTGGGCTGGTTAACCCGAAGATTGCTTGTTCGTCCCAATAATTTTAGAGTTGAGTTGTAATGGAGTTTGAGCTGTGAGCTTAGACAAACTTTGAAGCCTGAATTTTAAGATGCTTAGCCCGATAATAGGATAATGTTTTGAAAAACAGTATGGGTTGGATTAAACTTCTCCACCCCACCCCCACCCCCACCCCCACCCCCACCCCCACCCATCCAACCTCAATTCTATTTATTAAATTATTTGTCAACTATCTCCTACATGAAGTAGGTGCACAGTTAGATTGTGAATCCTGTTACTCCAAAAAATTAAGTTTAATGATTCCAAATGAACTTTTTCAATAAGTTAGCATGCTCGGGTGGGCCCACATAAGGGTCTGAAGCCTGTCAATTATGAGTGGAGTTTAATCATAAAGGATCCTTTCCCGAAACCCAAATCCCACTATCTAAGCACGCATTATGGATGCAAATTCAACATGATAAAAGGAAATTTCAGTAGGGAAGTGACATTGACGATTGAATTGGGGTTGTGTTGTTTTTCATCCTGAAGAGAAAAATAAAATACTTGTATAAAATATGTTTTATTTGTCTTTAATGCAAAGATGGTTCAGAAGAAATATTAAGAGACTTTTAATATTCAAGGGATTTGATTACTTAACCCCCAAATAATAATGCCGCACCAAAGATAGTGCCCGGTGTTTCCCATGTGTTTGTATTAAAATAAAAGCAATGGCGCCTGAAGGTGTACTTGTTATGTTGTTCTATAGCTTACTTGAAGTAGCTATTTTTATTTTGGTGGGTTGTGTGTGTGTGTGTGTATTTGTTATTTAGAGCGTGAGGGCTAGCTCGGTTGGTAGCTCCCTCTCTGCCCCGGGCATATATCAAGTTTCAAATCTCACAAGGTAGGTTTAGATTAGAATAGAGTAGGCTTTGTAGAATTAAAAAAACAGAGTTTTTTTTTTCCATTGTTTCCAGAGAACACATCTGTTCACCCTGTCCAAGCTCTTTCCAATCAGTGAGTCCATTTGACGTGTTTGATTGTTGTAAGGAGACTGGGAGTATATAAAAAGAAATCATGAAATGGGGGTTACGGCCAAGTGCTCAATTTCAAGTGAGAATCCCAATATTTGAAATATTAAGCTGATTTTGTGTTATCATGCCGCACTTCGGGAGATTCATGAAATTTACTCGAATAGAAAATATAAGCTGAAATATTTGTGATAAATAGTTGTCACGAAATTGACTGGTCTGAAGGTGGAATGTAGAAAATACTACAACTAAATAACTAATCTAGACTGGCTCAATGAATTTCGATGAGTTATAGACTTATAGTGTTATAATTGTATTAAATGTGCAGATATTGGAAATCTCGAGAAAGGATCCCAAATGCCTTATCCTCTAAACTTTTTTAAGCGTCACATTCTTACTAGACTTTTCAAGACTCGATGCGCCTGACTCAACATTTTCGATTACTTTTTGTGAATGGTTCTCGAAACTTGGGGTATGCATCTTGTGTCCGCTTTTAAAATCACTTCTATGGATGTACCATTCATAAACAACCCAACACACTCACACGAGAGAGAGACTTTTGGGCATTTCGTGGTTGTTCTAGAGTATTGCAATGGGTACAATGTAATTTTATAAAATTTTCACAAAAAGTAGTATTATTGATGTTCTGGCAAGATCCCATATCATAAGCTAATGTTTAATAGGTATGAGAGAGAATAAGTAGAATTCACGTCAGATTTTGTGAAGGTTTTTATGAAAATTTTTGTACTCATCATTATTCTGTTGTGGTAGTGCTATGAGTACAAAGTAACTTTACAAAATCTCCTCAAAAAGTAGTGCTATTGGTTCTCTGACGGGACTCCATACCACAAGACAATATTTAATAGGTAGGGAAGAGAATAAGTGAAATTCACGTCAAATTTTATGAAGATTTTTATGAAATTTTTTGTACTCGTATCATTATTCGGTTGTCCTAACCACATTGCTACTCGTTGTGTTGGGAGAATAACCTTTTTTGAACCATTCGGTAGGGCCGCATATTAAGTATTAATGTTTTATGAGTGTCTAGATCCATAGGACAAACTAGGCATAATTGGCCTATTTTATTAGCTGGGTGAATTGTCATTATAGGAGAGAGAACGAGAAGCACCAAAAATGCCTATCATTTTTATTCAACGGACTACCGTCCCAGCCTCTCTCTCTCTCTCTCTTTATATATATATATATATATATATATATATATATATATATATATATATGCTCTTGTGCTGATTAATCCGCATTTTAAGAGTGTTGATCGAACATGTGTCGCCTGACGATGAGCCTAGAAATTATTTGCTAAATTATAGGCACACTCTCTTTTCTGGGGTCATCGTCAGGTGACACATGCACAAGTAAACAAATGCGGTCTGCTCCGCACTCTTAAAATGCGGTCTGATCCGCACAAGAGTAGTACTGTATAAATATATAGCTAGACTTCTGTACATATCACATTTACATACTGATTTTATAACATAGTAAACAAATTATTTTTGAGTTGAATTTTTTTGTGTGGTATTTAGACCCCCCCCAAAAAAAATACACACACACACACACATATATATATATATATATATATATATATATATATATATATATATATATATATATATATATATATATATATATATAATATCTTGTAAACGATTCGTAAATAAGGCTCTCATATGGGAGCCTGTGTGAGAGAGAGAGAGAGATTCTCTTATATCAAACTCTATACATCATACTTACTTCTAGGGCCTAAGATTTTTTTTTTCAATTTTTTATTTTTCTATTGAACCTTTCAATCAACACATTCAAAAAATTAGGTTGATATATTTTATAACGATTTTTAAAAAATTCATAAAATTCAGTTGGTGTAAGGTATTTTCAGCAGTTTTTTGTTGAATTTTTAAAGAACAGCTAGATATTGTATTTTGACCTAATTTTTTGAACATGCATTGATTGGAAGGTTAACTCTACGGGTAAAATAAAAAAAATAATTTTTTTAGGGTTTAAAACTAGATGTGATGTACGAATGATGTCGGAAGAATGAGGTATAGGAGCCTTGATATATATATATATATATATATATATAGTGATGCTCTTGTGCGGACTAATCCGTATTTTAAAAATGCAAACCGGATATGTGTCACCTGGCGATGAGCGCATAAAAGAGAGAAAGTGCTTATAATTTAGCCGATGATTTATACGCTCATCGTCAGGTGACACATATTCGGTCCACACTTTTAAAATGCGGACTGATCCATACAAGAGTTTCTTATGGTGCACCGCCCTTACATACCATTTTTTTAAATTAGTAAAAAAATGATTTTTTATATAACTTCATGGATATGATTTCCACGGTGAGATGATCATCTCCAATTTTTTTCATAAAAAAAATCAATAAAAAGACCTATTGAGATGATGTGATATGTAAAAAAAGGGTATAAATATGTATTTTCGATCGTCGATATGTTGGCGATCATATCTCAACTCTTTGATTGATTTTTTTCATGAAACTTCATGGATATGATCTCGGCAGTGAGAAGATCATATTCATGAAGTTTCATAAAAAAATTCAATTAATAAACTGGCTTGCGCCAACCCAACATTTCAACTGTTGAAAATGAATATTTATACTATTTTTTTACATATCAACTCATCTCAACGTTTTTTTTATTGAATTGTTTGATGAAAAAAACTTGGAGACGATCATCTAACCGTGGACATCATATCCATGAATTTTCATAAAAATATTTCATTTTTTTACTATTTTAAAAAAATGATATGTATTGGGGGTCTGCACCTTAAGGAGTCCTTATAGGAGACATTCAACATATATATATATATATATATATATATATATAGGTAGGTAGAGAGAGAGAGAGAGAGATTTACCTACATTATGATGTATACATCATACCATACATTACAATTAGTTCTGGATCCTAAGAAACACTTTCTCCACTTTTTGTTTAATTTTTCTCTTGAAATTAATCTTCTAATCAACCCATATTCAAAAAATTAGGTCAAAATATATTTTGTCGGTATTTTTAAAAAAATAGCAAAAAATTATTGGGGGAAACCCTTATAAATAAGGTATTTTGAGCAGTTTTTTATGAATTTTTTAAAAATAGTTACAAAATGTATTTTGACCTAATTTTCGAACATGAGTTTATTGGAAGGTTAATTTCAAGAGAAAAATAAAAAATTTGGAAAAAAGTTTTTTAGGGCCTACAACTAGTTGTCATGTATGGATAATGTATAGAGCATGATATAAGTGAGTCTTATCAATGCTCTTGTGCGGACTAGTCCGCATTTTAAGAATGCATACCGGACATGTGTCACCTAATGGTGCACCTAGAACTTATCGCCTAAATTATAGGCACACTCTCTCTTTTTTGGGCTCACCGCCAGGTGATACATGTCCGGTCCGCATTCTTAATATGCGGACTAGTCCGTATAAGAGCAATACTGTATATATATATAACTCTTCATAGCAACCCAATGATAATCTTTTAAGACCCCCTATTTATACTTTTGGTCCTTTCATCTTTCTGAATCGAGACTCGACGCAACTCACATTGTTCCAACAACCAGTGGGGATCACCTCAACATATATATAATCGCACACATTAAGTGGGAGTCCTATTACAACTAAGGTCAACTTCAATTTACCAAACAAAGGTTCATGATTTCAGGCGACATATTAAGAAAAAAATCGATAGTTCGAAATCCAAAGGAAAGGATTGGTCAAAGATATCCAGAACACTTGTTCAGTAATTCAGCTCCATATGGTGGAACAAGTGGAATGTTTTTTTAAAAAAAAGAAAAATGAGGTTGAGGTGAATAAATTAGTGGGTACATTTAAAAGTTCCTAATTCAAGAAATAACCACATGTGGTAGGGGGAGATTTTAATGACCACGTATCAGAAGATTGAGTGAGATATGAGAAGGTGCATGGAGAATATGATTTTGAAGATAGACTTGATGGTGAAAAATCTATTTTAGGCTTTGTGACGACTTATGATCTACTATGAAATAAGTGTTTTAAAAAGAAGGTTGAATACCTAGTAACTTATAAAAGTGAAACAAATAAGAGTAAAATAGACTTTTTCATAATAAGGAAATGAGATCGATTAACGTGTAAAGACTCAAAGGTTATTTTGCGAGAGAGCCTAACCCCACAACATAGGATAATGGTGTTGAATATAAAAATTAAAAATTAATCACGAGCGGGAAAAGAGAAAATTAACCCATGAACTAGGTGATGGAACTTTAAAGCAGAGAAATTAGAATTATTTAAAGATAAAATATTAAATGAAGCATTATGAAATACAGAAGTAGAGACTAACATAATATGAGATAAGATGACCACATGAATTGAGAGAGTATCGAAAGAGAGATTATTGGAGAATCAAAAGGTAGGATGCAAGAATCTAAAGAAACTTGGTAGTTGAACAAAGAAGTACAAAATATAGTAAAAATCAAAAGGGAGTGATATAAAACATAACAAATAACTAGAATTGAATAGTTTTTGTAAATATAAATGGGCTAAGAAAGAAGTTAAGTTTAAGGTGTGTATGATGATCTTTAGACAAAACTAGGAACATAAGAAGGGAAAAAAATATTTATAAGCTTGTTAAATTTGGGGACTGAATATTTTAATAACGTTAAGTGTATTAAAATTGATGATTTGAGAGTCTTAGTCAATGATGAAGATATTAAGGAAATATGGAAAATTACTTCGAGAGGTTATTGAATGAAGATAATGGGAGCAAATTAAATATGGAGGATTGTATGGAGACTCGAGAAAATATATATTTTCGCATAATTAGTAAAATAAAAGTTAAGATTTCTTTTAAAAAGATAAAAATATGGATGACTTTGGGACCAGATGGTATCCCTATTGAGGTTTGTAAGTGTATAGGGGAGAAAATAATATTTTGACTAACAAAATTATTTAATAAAATTATAATGACTAATAAGATTCCCGATGAATGGAGAAAGTGTTTTAGTACTTATTTATAAAAATAAAGAAAAGATACAATGTTGTTCTGAAAAACTATGTGTTGCAGGGATTAGGTCAAATTAATTAATTCCTTAATTAATTACCACGTCTATTAAATTCAAATCATTTTTAATTGAACCAAATTTTAATTTTATCAGATAAAACTAATTAGGCCAATATGCATCCAGGTGATTCATAAATAAGTGTGGAAGCTAAACAATCAAACATAGTGCGCACATGATTTAGAGTAAAAAGCTTTATGGAAAAAATCACTATCGCCTTAACCTAATAAATCAACTAGTACTGTACTCAATGTTTATGGGACTTAAATTAAGACATATACGTTTTATATATCTGACAACGATAACTTCCATGAAGTCACTCCCTTGCGTTATATTCCAATGCCGAAACTCGCCTTACCCACATATGCTCCATGCTTGGACTTAGCTTACAAAGTCCTCATACCTCAGTATCCACCAATCTCTTTGATTAATGACGATTGACCCACACGTATTAGTACATGCTAATTGCCCACACATTTCTCGTGCTAAATTCTGCTGGTGAATAAGACTAGAGAGGATTATGAACTGAAAGTGTACTTTAAAAGCATCAGATTTACAAGATGTCACCCTCTAAATAAAAATCTCTCAAAACCTAGTAGGGTTTTGTAAAAACTGGGCTACGTACTTTGAAAGATGCGTCTGTGTTGTTAGTTATCCCTTAAAAAATTTGAACTATGTTGCCTAAACTGAACTCATTAGGAGACACGAACCAATCCTGGGATTGACATGCCCACTTTTGGCCTTTCATGTAAAGGTTTTCGAATCTTTCACAATCTTCATCCTTAAGGGTCAAGTTAGGTGGGAACTTCATTTTGAATTCCTTCAACTGTTCCAAGATAGCAAGAAAATCATGCTTTGTGTTTCAGATTTGGTGAAGACTGATATGCAGGCTTGAGTCATCAGAGCAAGTGCCCAATCATAAGCAATTTTTAGGTATATTAGATTGTTCGGCCATGTTTTAGGAGAGTTAAGTAACTACATGAGGAAGTAGGAAAAAAAGGGGTTCATATGTGGGCTTGATATTTGTTGAGGGGTCAAAGTTTGGCACAACATCAATCAATATTACATTCACACTAGGTAAAGGATACTGGATAGTGTTTGGTTTTGAGACGTTTGGGGTGGGAGTGATGCCCTTATTGATTAGCCATTGTATAACATTTCAGAGATGGTGACTGTTGATGTAAAAAATTAGATCGCTCTAATTATTTAATCACAGATAAATAAAATGAGACAGAGATTTTTAAAGTGGTTCATCCTTATAAGAATGGCCTACATCCACTGTTATGTTATTGCTGAGTGTTTTGGGAATTCTTGATTATAAGCTCTTTCAAGAAATTCCGCCCCTTTGAATGAGGGTGATACAAGGTATTTATAGCCCTTAGGCTGTACATGAAAGGGTATTACATTAAATGATACACATATGAAAGGATAATTCATTTAATGCTCTTCAAACGTGTGCGTCAAGATGATAAACATTCAATGAATAGTTGAACTATTGATTATCTGGCAATTAATGCAGCGGTCGAGATGCAGCTCGAACCGTCTTAGTTGCTCGTCGTCCAAGAGTTCCTCGGAGCATTAGAGTTCCTCGGAGGGCAAGAGTTCCTCGGAGGATTGGTGTTCCTCGGAGTGAGTATGTTGGTCGGGGGAATGATCTTCCTTGTTGCTATTGTGCCACGTAGATTGACACGTGTCTTCTTATTATTTGTCCACATCAGCATACTAATTTTGGTATCAACAGAAGCCCCCAATGTTTCATATTTCGAACTTTGAGGAGTATGGAACATTCTTTCTCGGTATATGGCAATATTAAATGACCTCCCTGGGTTTTAGGAGCATTTTCTTTGTATTTGAACTTCCTTCCAAATTCGCAGAATCCCCCTTTTTGCCTTTTCATAAGCGCTTCGATCTTCGTGCACTTTTTGTCCTTTTAGCCGCCGGTAGCGCAATAGTTTCTTTTATGTAATCATTTCTTTCGCTGGTTCCCAACGCAAAGTATTTAAACTTCAGAGGCAATCCCATCGTCTTCTACCTTTTCAATTTCCGCTTTCGAGTTTTCTATAGCTTTTCTCTCTCCCGTGCATTCATCCCTTTCTTTGTTTGTTTGTCAACAGATCTCCTTTCTCCTTCTTCCTTATTCTTCATTTATTTTTGTTCACCATGGTTTATATTATCGAATCTCTTGAGAAGTTTCGTTCTGACTTTTCTATTCCTTCTTGGGTAACTTTGGAGAGTCTTTCTGAACCTTCAAGTTATTTTGATTTGGCTGAGGGACATTGGTTCCCTAGCCTCTTTATTGCTGAATGTGGATTTTATTTTCCACCAAACCCTTTGTGTTTAGAATTCTGTCAGTATTTCGATATTGTCCCTGCAAAAATAGCCCCCAACACATGGAGAATAGTTAATGGGGTGTATAGGTTAAATCAGACTCATGGAACTCGTATAGGAATTCCTGAGATTATGTACTGTTATAGATGGGCTGTTTTAGACAATGTTTTTTTATTTAAAAACTAGGTTTTTGAATAGGGCCTTAGTAGTCAACCTCCCTGATGCCAACAGGGATTATTTTGAACACGGGGTAGTTATAAAAAATTGGCAACATGCCCCTCTGGTTGAAGATGCAGTATATGAGGGTCCCAGATGCCCCCCTTATGGCAATGGGATAGGTTATTTTCATCTTATTTTGTTTTTTGAAATTATGATTTCATTGTATTTGACAAAATGTATGACTGATATTTTAATATATTTTTGTTTGCAGTTGACAGTAAGAGAAAAACTCCCAAAGAGTCAGAAGTTAATATAAAGCAATTGAAACATATCTGGAATTTGCATCAGAGGGTTGCAGACGAGCACATCAGGTCTTCTTCATATTTGTTGCAGTACAGGAGCTACACATCATCCTTTACTGCTCGTCCTGTGGTCAGCATTAGTGACCCTTTGCCAGCTTCTGAGGAATCTTCAACAGAATCTCACATTCCTCTAAGTCAGAAGATGGGCAAGAGAAGAGTTACTGCTCTCTTTGAAGAAACCTCCTCTGCTGGAGATGGAAAGAGAAATAAAGCTGATGTCCCAAAGGGGACAAAGAAAATGGATGCTTCCCCTTCTGCTGCTCTTCAGAAGGCTGTCGAGAAGCCCCCAATGGCTCCGAGCAAGAAGGATGCACCTGTTGAAGTGGCCCCAACCAAAAGTTCTTTGGTTGAAACTGCTGAAGTGCCACCGAGGATATTGAAGAAATCCTCCTCGGTCACTTTGACTGAGACCATTCCCCAGCTTCAAGCCAGTGGAGCTGGTGTTCCAACCATTATTCCCCCGAGTTCTGCGATGAGCTTGGTGAAGACTTGGACTATTCCTGAAGTCCAAGGGATAAAAGAAAACATGTCTAGGTATATGCTGACATCCCTAGCTACTCGTCACATTACTTCAGTAAGTTTCTCGTATCCTGAATTTTTCTTTCTTTCAGTTAATATATATATCTCGGCATTGACTTATTGTTACCTTCTTTTTCAGCTGGTGAGTTATTTTAACACCATAGTGAAGAAAGATGAAGCAATCAAGGCTTCCAGCTCCTTGTCTGGAGTAGAGGATGCTTTACAGGGCTTGGCCCAATCTCTGAAGGAATCCCATCAAAAATACGACGTGGACAAGGGTGAATGGGAGAAGAAATTGACTGCGTCTGAGGCAGAGAAAGTACAATTGGGAAATAAAGTGAAGGACTTGGAGGGAGAAAATAAAAAATATGACGAGAAGCTCACAAGTTTTGGAGAGCTTGAGAATAAATTGAAATCAGCTGAGGAAGAGCTGACCCTTCTGCGAGAAGTAAATCTCCAGAAGGAGGAGGTGGAGGCTAAGTTGAAAGCCACCGAGGATCTTCTATCCGAGAAGCTCTCCTCGGAGAAAATGAAGAGAAAAACAACTGTGAAGAAGTCCTTTCGAACTGGTTGGGACAAAGGATGGGATAAGGGGATAGAAGCAATGATGACTCAGGTGAAGTATGGAAGTTTGAAATACTTCCATGATGGTTGGGTTGCTTCCTTGCAGGAATTGAAGGTGAGCGAGGACTCCGCGCTATTTCAACAACATCTCCCTGGTCCTCCTCCAGTTATTGAAGATGAGGATGAAGGCGAAGCTGCATCTGAAGAATCTTCAATGACAGTGGGTGATCAAGTCCTTGTTCCACCACCCAACCAGACAGCCACCGAGGAGATTTCTTCCTTGCCTGCTCCTCCAGAACAAGTCCCAGCTTCTACCAATCAAATCATTGTTCCCACCGAGAAACCAAGCTCCTCGTCCCAGCCTCCCGAGAAAGTCTTGGGAGACAAGGAAAAGGTGTGAAGTTGTTCGGTACTCTCTTTCTGTTTTTCTTTTACTTGTACTTTGTATTCTGAACGATGTACTCTGTTTGAAGATGTAATAAAATCTCCTCTTTTTGTTCCTCTACATTGTTGATGCTCTGTCTGTTTTTTTTATTAACTCTTGCCTTCTTTTCTTTATTAGTTTATGGATAGAATGGAATTGATATCTGCCCATGATACAAAGCTGATGCAGTAATGCCATGAATATTATAAGGCTGGTCACACAGACCTGAGTGTATCAGAAATTGCTGACATCCTTGGCCATGATGCTTCAGAGCAAGAAGTTGAGGCTTATCGGTACCTGAAAGATTTACTTGATCGAGCTGTGGCCAATAATGTGGCATACTACGAATTGATCGAGGAGATTCATTGTACCCTAGAAGATCTTCAGAATCAACACAATGAATCAACTTCCCTGTTGCATGAGGAGTATGAGAATAGACATCAACAGCTTTCTTTCGAGACAGGCCACAAAAATATCATTGCTGGGTACGATGTCAGGGAGAGAACCCTAAAGGGTGAAGTTGAGGCCTGCAGACAGATCGCCGAGCTGCTGGAAAAAGAGAACAATAATTTGCAGAAAGAATTGGCACAGTATAAGTCTGCAGCTTCATCTTCCACTGCCTTGGTACCGGTCACCGATGAAGGGTTCTCATTCTTAGAGGTTGAGAATGCCAAATTAAGGCAAGAGTTGGATACCTTAAGAAGGTCTGGTATTTCTGCTGCTGCTCGGGGACGAGGAAGAGGTTCTCGTGGTCGAGGAAGGATTGCTCAGAACATCATCGAGGAACCAGGTTCTCGACCTGCTCGGGGAGGATCAAGAGCTCTTAGTCGTAATGTTGAAGAAGCTCGTACTCGATCAACGTTGGAAACTCAAGCGTTCCAATTGAATGCGAAAGATCGGGCTTTGTCTGAAATGTCCAAGAAGATTGTAACTTTGGAGGATCAACTTACTGCGACGAAGTCTGCTTTAGAGAATAAGGACATTTTTGCCAAAAACCTTCACGAGCAGTTGGAGAGACTAACTTTCCAATTCCATAAACAGCCCAGGGAATTTTGGATGGCTGGGTATAACGAGGCACTATTCCATTTAGATGCTCGTATCCAGAATGCCAATAATGAGGGCTATAAACAAGGCTGGTTGAATGCCTTATGCGTATTGAAACTGGAACAGGGTCATTACTTATAAGACTATTACGACCCTGGGGTACTTGACTTGCCCGTGACACCATTCAATTTGGACAAGGAATGGATCCCAGCTCGTGCCATTACTCGGAGCTTAATTGCACAATACCACGGTGACTACAGTCTTCATTCTCAGATCGAGGTATCTCGTCCCGAGCATCTATTGGACACACCTTCAATAATGAATGTCAGAATGCTGAAGGATTTGAATTTCATTAACTCTCCTCAGACTTTAAATGATCCGCCTGCTGGCGAGGAACCTGTATCGAAGGCTGAGGGGAAAAAAACCAATAGAATAGGATTTTCAATGTAATAGTTAGCACACATATATAACTTGTAATTTATTTTGAATTTTAATGAAAGATTTTCATTTTCTGCTTGCAAATCTGTATTGCTATTGTCTTGTGTTTATCAAACACTTTATATTATATGTATCTGTTAAAAAGATAACAATATTGTGCTGTTCATCATCCAAAAAAGTTACAAGTATAAATGTTGCTCAATCACTTAATAATAAAGTAATGAGTATAAAATGTTTAAAATGTTTCCAACCAACCAAGGTTGTTAAATTGTGTTTGTCGATCAACTACAGTTGGTGGGTTTTTATCCCCGACCAGCCATACTTGGTTCAATTTGAAATATTTTCTCCTCGTCGACCAAATACAGTTAGTGGGTTTTTATCCCCGATTAACCATACTTGGTAAATTTTTTCATAAAATGTGTCTGACCAATCCAAGGTCGATAATTTATCCTCGTTGACCAACTACAGTTAGTGGGTTTTGATCCCTGACCAACCATACTTGGTTCAGTTTGGAATTTTTTGTATTTTCTGGAATAGTTTTACCTTCTGACCACCATAAGATGGCAACTGAGTTTGAACTATCAGTGTCCACTAGTTATTTTACCAACCGGAGTTGCTCACGCTAGTGTATGCCTCCTAACCAAAGGAGTATGGTGTTCTCGCTCTTTGACCAACGGAATTTTTTGTATTTTCTGGAATAGTTTTACCTTCTGACCACCATAAGATGGCAACTGAGTTTGAACTATCAGTGTCCGCTAGTTATTTTACCAACCGGAGTTGGTCACGCTAGTGTATGCCTCCTAACCAAAGGAGTATAGTGTTCTCGCTCTTTTACCAACCGAAGTTGGTCACGCTAGTGTATGCCTCCTAACCAAAGGAGTATAGTTTGTTCTCACCCTTTTACCAACCGGAGTTGGTCGTGGGTCTGAACTATCTACTAGTTATTTTACCAACCGGAGTTGGTCACGCTAGTGTATGCCTCCTAACCAAAGGAGTATAGTTTGTTCTCGTCCTTTTACCAACCGGAGTTGGTCGTGGGTCTGAACTATCTACTAGTTATTTTACCAACCGGAGTTGGTCACGCTAGTGTATGCCTCCTAACCAAAGGAGTATAGTTTGTTCTCACCCTTTTACCAACCAGAGTTGGTCGTGGGTCTGAACTATCGTCTTCTTTTTGCTGTCGAGCAGCGTAGTGTACAACACTAGTATTCCCCGAAAAACTTTCAAACAAAGGAGAGAAAAATGGTGAAACATCATCGTTTTATTCATATTGATAGAACTGCTGTACATTTTACATCACTGATAATACTTGCGAAGGTGTTCAGCATTCCAAGCATTCTTGAATTCCTCTCCTTCTAGAGTTGCTATTCGGTAAGTTCCTGGTCGAACAACTTCTATAACTCGGTAAGGTCCATGTCAGTTTGCTTCCAATTTATCGTGCTTCTGAATGAACTTCTTTATCACATAATCTCCTTCTTTTAAATCGCATTTCTTCACCCTCTTGTTGTAGAACAGAGCTGTTCGTTGTTGATATGCAGCATTCCTAATGGCTGCTTCTTCTCTAACCTCCTCGAGCATATCCAAATCCAGTCTTCTCATCAAGTCACTGACTGGGGAATTAAAATTCAGCACTCTATGTGTTGGTAGACCCAACTCGGCAGGTATTACAGCCTCACTTCCAAACGCCAGCATATATGGTGATTCTCCAGTTGCTGCTCGGGGAGTTGTTCGGTAAGCCCACAATACTGATTGTAGCTCATTAATCCAGTTAGCTTTATCCTCACTTAACCTCTTCTTCAAACCATTTAATAATGTTCTATTCGTCACTTCAATCTGTCCATTGCTTTGAGGATGGCCTGGTGCTGAATGAACCTTCAAAATGTTCGACTGATGACAATAGGCAGCAAATTCCTCGTTATCAAATTGTGTTCCATGGTCTGTAATGAAGGCATGAGGGAGACCATATCGACATATGATGTTCTTCCAAACGAAATGGTACACCTTCTCGTACGTCATATCGATAAGGGGTTCAGCTTCTACCCACTTAGTAAAATAATATACTGCGACGACTAGGTACTTGAATCTTCCTCGGGTGGTCGGCTGTGGTCCAACCAAATCAATTCCCTACATGGCAAATGGCCAAGGGGAAGTTATGGGTGTCAACAATTCTTGTGGAGTTCGTCGGATGGAGGAAAAACGTTGGCACTTGTCACATCTCTTAGCATAGGCTATACAATCAGCCCTCATTGTCAGCCAGTAGTATCCTTGAGTCATCACCTTTTGCAAAAGTGTTCGACCTGCTACATGGGCTCCACAGGATCCTTCATGGATTTCTTCAATCAATTCTTTCACCTCGGAGGGATGTACACATCTTTGCAAACCTGCCATAATTCCTCGTCTATACAAAATACCATTAGTTAGTACATACCGAGCAGCTTTATACTTCAATTTCTTGGCAGCGAGCTTATCTTCCGGTAATTCTCCTTCTTCAACATATTCGCTGATGGGATCCATCCAAGATGGCCCTAAATCAAGGGTGATAATATTCATCGTCAGGTCTTCATCTATGATCCGACTTTATAATACCTCAATTGGTATTGTTCTTCGCAGCTCGGTACGAGTAGCTGATGCTAGTCGGGCCAGTGCGTCTGCTCGTGCATTCTCCATTCTTGGTATTCTGATCAACTGAATCGCATCAAATTCTGCCAATAACTCCATTACCTTGGCGTGATACTTGACCATTAATTCTCCTTTAACTGCATATGTTCCCATCATCTGATTCACAATCAATTGAGAATCACTAAATACCATCACTTGTTGCGCTTCCATAATCTTTGCTAAATTAAGACCTGCTATCATGGCCTCATACTCAGCCTCATTATTGGAGGTTTTGAATTGGAATCGCAAGGCATATTCCATGTCAATCTCGTCTGGGGTGTTCAAAATAATTCCTGCCCCACAACCTGCTGTGCAAGATGAGCCATCTACATATAATCTCCATATGGGTAACCCGTCTTCAAATTTTTTATCTGATAGAGTTCCTCGGTGAAATATTTACTGCCTCCTTTCATCCTCCCCTGGTACTTTTCACTCCTCGTCGACCATCTCTTCTCGCTCTTTTACCAACCGGAGCTGGTCTGAGTTCGAAGTTGATGATCCTTCTACATCCACAAGTTCTTTTACCAACCGGGGTTGGTCTGAGATTATGTCTGTTGATTTTTTAACATCCACTCGTCCTTTTACCAACCAGAGTTGGTCTTGGCTCGTGTTTGTTGATCCTGTAACATCCACAGGTTGATCAGCGAGCAACTTTTGCTCCTCGGGGGTATCAGGATAAGTAAATTCTGCTATAAAATCTTCTACGGCCTGGACAATAGTGGAGGTGCTTCCAAATATTTCTTCAAGTCTTGAAAGGCTTTCTCACATTCCTCATTCCACTCGAAAGTTTTTCGAAGTGTTTTGAAGAATGGAAGGCATCTATCAGTTGCTCGGGATACAAATCTGTTGAGCGCTGCAACTCGTCCTGTAAGACTCTGCACCTCTTTCTTGATCGCAACCCTAAAAGTGCTTTGATCTTTTCTGGATTCGCCTCAATGCCTCGCTAGTTGACGATGTATCCGAGGAACATCCCTTCTCGTACTCCAAATGTACACTTCGTCGGGTTGAGCTTCATTTGGTATTTATCCAGTTGATCAAAGGTCTGAGCTAAGTCAACTAGATGATCAGCAGCTTTCTTGCTCTTTGTCAGCATATCATCGACATAGACTTCCATGTTGCAACTGATTTATTCGGTGAAAACCTTGTTCATCAGCCGCTGGTATGTCGCTCCTGCATTTTTCAAACCAAAAGGCATAACATTATAGCAATAAGTTCCTCTAGGGGTAATAAAAGAAGTACTTTCCATGTCTTCAGGTTTCATTTTGATCTGGTTATAGCCAGAGTAAGCATCCATGAAGCTGAGCAGCTCGTTTCCTGAGGTAGCCTCTACTAGTTGATCAATTCGGGGCAATGGAAAGTGATCTTTTTGGCATGCCTTATTGAGATCGGTGAAATCAACACACATTTTCCATTTATTGTTCTTCTTCTTTACCATTACCACATTTGCTAACCAGTCTGGATACTTCACATCTTCAATGAATTGGGCTTTCTGGAGCTTCTCGACCTCCTCTTGTATAGCCTGATTCTTCTCGGGGCTAAATACTCTTCTTCTCTGCTTTACAGGCTTGATCTCCTTATTCACATTGAGCTCATGACATAAGAAGTTTGGATCTATTCCTGGCATGTCTTCATGACTCCACGCAAAAGTTTTCTTCCTATTTCTCAAGAAAGTTATCAACTCCTGTTTTATTGAAGCATCTAACGACGAACCTACCTGAGTTGTTCGTTCAGGATGTTCATCGTCCAGAATAACATTTTCTGTAGACTCCACCACCTGTCCTTTTACAAGTTGGGATTCATCTCGAGGATCCAGTGTTTCAATTTCTGTACCTTCATCCACCTGGTAAGTAGTAGTCGTTTTCATTGACACTTCATGCTCCTCTTGCTCGGCAGATGAATAATAGCATTCCCGAGCTACTTTTTGATCACCTTTCACAACTCCTACTCCAAAATTTGTTGGGAATTTTAAGCATTGATGTACCGTAGATGGAACTGCTTCGAACTTCTTCAAACCAACCCTTCCCATGATGATATTGTAGGCTGAATGCACATTCTTATCCATCACAAAGAAGCGTATTCTTTCTGTTCGACAAGCATGCCAAGTTCCAATGAGTATATCCAACTTGATCGTCCCAAGTGAAAAAACTTTCTCGCCAGCAAAACCCAGAAGAGGTCTGTGATAAGGTTCCAATTGAGATAATTTTAAATTCAAGTTGTCAAAGCATGAATAGTACATGATGTCTTCCGAACTACCATTGTCTACCAGCACCCTTGAAATCACTACTTCTTTCATCCTCATTTTGATCACCAAAGGGTCGTCGTGAGGGTAAGGAACACCTGCCAGGTCATTTTTTGAAAAGCCAATGACCATCTTCTCTTTGTTTACCTTCCTCGGACGATCCTCCTCGGCCAAATTTATTCGCTGAATGTACGAGCAAGCTTGTGCCTCTCCGAGGTAAGCTTTTCTTTCTGCAGTAAGGTCTCCTCCTCCTGCATCTCCTCCTGTAATAACATTACAATCAAATGATCCAAAACGTATGGAAAATACCTCTCGTTCTGGCTGCCTTGGTTTCTTGGGAAGATCAGGGTCATCCTCGGCATCATCTTCATGGTCTCTCTTCTTTTTCTCCTCTGCTCGACGAGGAGATCTAGATCTCTCTCTAGTTCGATCATTATTTCTTCTTTCACCTCCCGGATCAACATACTTTGCTAGCTTTTCTCTTCGGATGAGTGTTTCAATCTCGTTCTGAAGAACTATGCAATTTTTAGTCATATGGACATGGTCCTTGTGGAACTCGCAATATTTATTCCTATTCCTCGCATCAGGGTCTGACCTCAGTTTCTTCGGCCACTTTACCTCCTCGCTATTCTTGATTTCTTCCAAGACATGATTAATACCCATTTTCAAGGGAGTATAATTATCGAATTTCTTCAGGACTTCCCATGACGACTTATTATTTCTGGAACGCTAGTCACTGCCATTGCCCTTATGCTCTTTATTCTTAGACTTGTCGATTTCCACCTTGGTGTCTTTATCCATATTCTTCTTTGCAGCCATAGCCTCCTCGGCATTCATGATTTTGGCCGCTTTTGCCATCAACTCTGACATAGTTTTAGGTGGATCTTTCGCCAAAGTGTAATACAACTTATTAGGCAACAACCCACTCATCAAGGCGGTGATTGCTGTCTTTTCCTCATAATCTATGACTTCCAGCTTCTCGTTATTGAAACGAGTTATGTAATCTCTAGTGCTCTCACCAGATTTTTGTCTAACACTTAACAAGTGTGCTACTCGTTTTACTGGCTTTGCTCCAAAATAGAAATTGCCAATGAACAACTCGGCCAATTGAAAGAAAGTTGAAATCTTACCCCGAGGAAGATTATTGTACCATATCTGGGCAGATCCAGTAAGAGTTCCTGAGAATGCCCTACATCTCATCTCGTCGGGGACAGCATAGATGTCGGCAGCAGCTTGATATTGCTCTATGTAAAGAACAGGATCTGTCTTTCCATCGTATTTGGGGGTCACCACAGGGGCTTTAAACTTTGACGGTGTAGGAAAATTCACAATGGCCTGGACAAAAGGTGTCCCTTAAACAAAAGTTCGTTGTAGGGGATTCTTCGCCTTAGCCATTTCTCCCAATCTATCCTCCAATCGCTGAAGGGATCCTTTCCACGCTTCATTTCCTTCCTCGGGCCTATTGGTTCGAGCAATGGATCGTTCTGAAGTAGCCTCCTGAGATCTATCTTGATGAGCAATTGGTCGTGATTGTGCTGATCCTTCTCTTAGATCTGATGGTTGTCAAAAACTCCTCGACATGGTTTTAGGTGGACTCATATTCCTCCTAGGGCCTAATCGGCTGAAAGGAGATGCCCTGCTCAATCTTTCCATGGCACTGGTCCTTTCTGGAGAGAGAGTAATATGTTGCTCAGTATCTGTGGCCCTTATCGATGAAGTTTGCCCAGGTTGATAAGAGAAATCATCAGATTCCTCATTATGATACGTCTCTGTACGTTTGGATCGTGAAGAAGGTGCACGGGTATTTCTTTGGATGTTTCGTGATCCAGGATGGGGTGGTGTACCGCCATGGAGAGTTTGGATGAGTTTCCGCATTGTCTCTTGCATGGCGATTTGTTCTTGAGCCAGATTCGTCATAATTCCAGCCAGATCTGGAGGTGCAGATGGGTTCGGAGGATTTCCAGCATTGCCAGCGTTTCGATTACTGGATTTTTGATTATCTGCCATTGATGATGAATGATTCTTAGTGAAAAATGATAACAACAGTCGTTTCCCACAGACGGTGCCAATCTGTTGATGTAAAAAATTATATCGCTCTAATTATTCAATCACAGATAAATAAAATGAGACAAAGATTTTTAAAGTGGTTCAGCCTTATAAGAATGGCCTACGTCCACTGTTATGTTATTGCTGAGTGTTTTGGGAATTCTCGATTACAAGTTCTTTTAAGAAATTCCGCCCCTTTGAATGAGGGTGATACAAGGTATTTATAGCACTTAGGCTGTACATGAAAGGGTATTACATTAAATGATACACATATAAAAGGATAATTCATTTAATGCTCTTCAAACGTGTGCGTCAAGATGATAAACATTCAATGAATAGTTGAACTGTTGATTATCTAGCAATTAATGCAGCGGTCGAGATGCAGCTCGAACCATCTTAGTTTCTCGTCGTCCAAGAGTTCCTCGGAGCATTAGAGTTCCTCGGAGTGAGTATGTTGGTCGGGGGAATGATCTTCCTTGTTGCTATTGTGCCACGTAGATTGACACGTGTCTTATTATTATTTGTCCACATCAGCATACTAATTTTGGTATCAACAGTGACATTGGTCAATGGTAAGACCAATAATTTGGTGGAAATCACAGCGAGCATCATGTTTGAAGTATCTAGGAAGTAGGTCAAGAAATGGACGAGGGCCCAAAGGCTTGATGAGTTTGTGAAAGAATAGTGCTTGACAAACTTGACAAATTTGGTTTTGTATGCATCAGTTTGTCTTTGATTCCATTTCTTCGGGGATAGCTACATCTTTTGCCTGTTTTGAGGAAAATAGGCTTGTGACTCCATTTTCTATCTTTTCATCTTCTTTTGATGATGAGCGATTTATATTCGTAGGAGCTAGCAAAAATTGCGTGAGTAGCGGAAAGAGGGTTTCCTTCCTTAATCCCTGCACGCAACGAGTTTTCCTCTCCTTTTGGGGAGATCCCATGTCGGAGGAATCCCAGATGGCCACAATGGCGACTCCGTTGGGGACTATTTATTTTAGAGGACTAGACTTTATTTCCCTTTCTCTATTTTTTTTACTTATGTATTATTCTTTCTCTCATACTTACATATTTTGTATATATACCTTGCTCATATCTATGGCCATCCCGGGTGGCACCGGGGGGAGGGGGGAGAGAGATACATCTCCCCTCGGGAAGGTGGCGCCGTGATCTCGTACCCCTCTTGGGAAGTTTGCTTCGGCCGTCGTCGGTGTGGGGGTAAATGTGAAGAATAGAGTCGCCAACCTATTTTTCACAAAATAGTCAAAAGAACATGTTGCCACTCCGAGAGAGCGGCATTAAGGACAAATTGATGCATACAAAACCAATAGTTGGAAAGTTCGGGGCCTGAGTTACGGAATGGGAAGGTATTAGGCACCCATCCCGCCCTTTCGATCTATCATGGGCTAGTATTATTATTTTCCTTTATATTCGTGTGAAATGTGTGTGCGTGTTTATATAATGGAGATCGGATTTATTCAACTCGTACCATGGACAAGGTAGAGTGAGGTCATCCATAGAAATATTTCCAAAATAACATACGTAGAAAGTATGATTTGTGCGTTCATCATGATATTGATCATTTCTAGGAAACGATAATATGTGTTGGATGAAACACAAACAAGCATGATATATATATATATATATATATATATATATATATATATATATATATGAAAATGGGAGGTTTTAGAAAATTAGGGAATTTGAGAAATTGAGAAAGTTTGGAAAATTGGACTCGAATCTCGAATTTTAATCCGAGATTCCTACGTAGGCCATAAAGGCATCAAATTCCATGTAGTTCGGATATTGCATAGGGGTGGGGTTTATCCCACAGATCCTAACGTAATTTTATTATATGTGTATGAGTAGTAAATGTATTTTTCTAGGTTTTGGAAAAAGTGTGATGGATAATTTCGTTCGAAATCTACGGGTGTAACCCTTTTTTTATTTGTTTTTGGAGTTTTTGTAGAAAATAAGGTATGTGCAATATACTAATAAAAGTGTAGATATTAATGTGTATGAACTAAAGTAAGAACGAGATTATGAATCTAATGTGTATTATTCAAAAACAAGGAATTTAAAGAGAGAGGGAAGGAATTGGACCTTTTTTGAAGCTTGATCTTTGATCTTGGATGAACTCCCTTGAGTGTTGATGAACCCTGCAAGAGAAGGATATTTGCCAAATCGGGTATGAAAAGGATGGGAATGTAAGCTTGGAGGAAACTTCACATGAGGAACTTCGCTGATTTCGTGGGAATGTTGCTGAGATCACTGATGCAGATGAATCTGTTCTCTCCCCCTTTTGGAATAAGGTCATGGCCTTTATTTATAGGATCAGGGGGGTTCCGATCGGCCTACCCCTGGGGGTGCCTATCGACATGTGACCCCAGACATTGTGCCGATAAGCAAGGATCTGGACATGCCAATTGGCAGTCCCGTGCAGGTTTTGCTGGAAAAACGATCGTAGAACACAAATCATTGATCTGAATCGTGCATGGGGCATACCGTTAGAGAGGTATTTTAGATCCCTTTAAGATTCCTATGGATTGCTCCCAGGTTCGGGAGTTGGCTTTAGGTAAAATGTGGCTCAGAAGCACACTTTGGTCCTTTGGATGGGAGATCGTCGGACGTAAACGAATCATTCGTTCGCATGGTAAGTCAGAATCTCCAACGGGGAAAACCGTTGGAAAGGTTAGGAGATGTAATTCGATATTACAAAGAGTTTTTCTTAGTTCGGAAGATTGACCTTGGTCAACCGGGGCTCGAAATCTCCCCGGGACCTCTCGGAGTAAAATATATCGTTCATTTGTACTGTAGGTCAGAATCGCGCATGAGGTGGATCGGTAGAAAGGGTATTCAGTGACCTTGAGAGATTTATTCAGTCTCATTTGAGATGAAGAGTTTAATTTAGTCAAATGGAGCCCGGGAGCGTTCGGTGGCCTCCGGATCTATTTTTAAGGGAAAACTGATTATTTGTCCGAACGGTTATGCTGTCTCGCGTATGGGGCAGACTATTGGAAAGGGGTTTTAGTGCCCTTCAAAGATTCAAAGATCTTTTTCTCTGATTGTGAAATTGATTGGGTTCAAATTGGGGCCCAAGAGTGCTCGGTGGCCTCCGAATCGATCTTTGGTAGTAAAATGGTCCGTTTGTCCGAACCGTTATTCTGATTCACGCACGGGGTGGGCTTTTGAAAAGGGTATACATGGAACTTTAAAGATTCAAAGATATTTCACTCTAATGATAGAGTTGATTGGAGTCAAACGGGGACCGGGGGAGCCCACTGGGCTCTAGGTCGGTACTTGGAGTGCGACCTAGGGTTTACAGTGAGATGGGGAGGTGATAGGGACCTAAGGGGAGACTTAGGGGGTCATAGAATGTGGTGTCTAAATTATCATGATATCTATATACTTCTCTCTGTCATGATCTTTTACTCATTACATGCATATACTACCTTTTCTATCACACACCTTATGCTTTATTCACTTGTGTACAGTTTCCATGCTTCACTCCACTTACTTGCACATTATCAATATCACTCGTAGATATCCACGATTCATCACACTAGCACACTTCCACCTTTATCTCACTTGTAATCCTTACATTTCCTTCACTTACATGTATTGCCACATCACTTTTACTTTGCACATTCATTCTACTCACTTGTGTATATTCACATGCCTCATACTTTGTATATACCATCATGCTTTAAATGTGCTTCGTGCTTTATGTACATACTTGATGGTTTTACTCTCCATGTTTGTCCCCCCATCCCATGCTAATAGTGTGTGTTCCATGCTCCAACTCATAATAGTAGTATCTCTATGGCTCATCATACATAAAAAAACTCCATAAAATGCTAATTAAGACTCATGCATTCTTACACACTACGTCACGTCAGCATTATACTTTGACCAAAATTTTGTCTCGTACTGGGATATCACTCCGTGATGGGTACCGATCCAATGAGGTGCAGTTAAACTAAGTGATATGATTCCCACCTTTCATTGTCCTAGTACCTTCGACATATATTAAACGGTTCACCCTGCATCGTATCGCTTGACCGAACTCACGATGGGAGGTATATAATAGGGAAATCATTCATGTACATCGAGTGTATCGAATTCTCTCTCACACATACCATATCCATGAGGCATATCATGAGGTAATTCACATACACTCAAGTATATTAAATGTCTTGTACACACGTATCGATGAATGCTTTCCCTTATAAGCAAGAGGTATATCGTGGAAGTCATGCCAAAGGAAGGAACCTGTACACTAACCACTTAATGCATCAGCCTCATATAGGGGTCTGCCCTAGGACACTCATACTTAGTTTTTCAATTTTAACGTGAAACTCTACCAAAATTTTAGGTCGCCTTACTGCCCGAATTTTCGCATTATTTCACCCATTTTTAAAACGACTCTGTCCGTGAGTTTGGAAACAAGTCAAACCGTGTCTTGCATACACCATCTTTTTCCAAAATCGGGTCCTATTCGACATTTCACTTACACCTTAGGAAAAACGTAATACAAGTGGAACTTAATAATAACAGTAACACTGGGGAATTTCCTATTCTCTCTCTTCTTTTACCCAAAAGTATTTTTGAAAATATCAAAAATATTTCTCCCTTTTTCAAAATACCAAAAATATTTTTTATATTTCCAAAAAAATATATATACCAAATAATTCCTTTTTCCATTAGAAGAAAAATATTATTTTTCCCTATCAGGTGCAATCGCATACCCTAGTCTTGGACGGGCTCCCTATTGGCTCGGTACCCCCATCAATCCACCTCGAAGTTCCACTACTTCCTTCGATAATTCTGTAGAATTTAAGCATTCCATTCGAAGATTATTCATGGAGAATGTTGACCAAAATGCAATCTCCAGCCACACCTAATGGTTGTCCTTTTTTAGCTCTGTACCAAAATTGATAGTATTCATGCAGAGGTCCCCGAGATGAAATGAGATAAGGTTTATACTCCTAAACCTCTTGAGACTGACATCATATTCCCTCGAGATATGGGTCCATAAGCTCCAGAACTGATGTGGGTTCCAAAAGAGTACCAATATATTTTGCGTGCCCCACCTACTAACAGGCTTCCACCAACTCAACTGCCGATACCAAATCTTGCCCAGCCAGGGGGTAATCTACCAGCACGTGTTCCCGTTGATAAAATAAAAGATTTGAAAAAGGTAAAAAAATATTTCAAGTGTTATCTAAAATGTTCGATCAAGAAAAATTCTCGGGTAACTGCGTGGATTACACCCACATGTCTCCTTATCCTAAAGTTTGATTGCTAGAGAATTTTAAAATGCCATATATTAAAATGTTTGGAGGCAAAGAACCTCCTATCGTACACCTACGCTGCTACCACTGTGCTATGATGCTCCTAGGAGTATCAGAAGAGATAGTGGAACATATGTTCCAGAAAAATCTCAAACAAAGTGCTCTTCGATGGTTCCTCTTATTAGAGGAATCCATACTTCATAGTTAGGAGGATGTGGCTCAAGAATTTATGACATAGTACAAGTGCAACGAGGAGCTAAAGGTCATCTGTTGAGACCTTGAGCTGCTCAAGCAGAACCCTAGTGAGTCAGTTAGTAGTTTTGTCAGATGATGGAGGGAAAAGGCCGTTACCATGATAAATCGAATGTTCGAAAATAAAAGGTGAGTATTTGGATAAAGAATTTCTTACCACATATCAGAACCTCAATGGGAAGCCGTACTACCCCAATTTTAGAGCCTTATGGGAGAATTGGGTTGAGATTGAAGAAGGGGTCATTACTTAGAAATCCAAATTTGAGCAGAAGAGGCCAATCGGGTAGTTCATACCTTAGAAGTACGATAAGTCGATCAACACTTCAATATCAACCATCCATAATATCTCTCAATTCGCTACCTCATGGACACCCAAAAATCATCCCAGTCCGATCAAAAGAGAATACACGAAACTCCATAACCCCTTAGTAAAAGTTTACCAAGCCCTCTTATCCTAAGATCTCATCAAGCCTATAGAACCTCGACCATTACCAGACCCACTTCTTCAAAATTTTAATCATGATACCTATTGTGACTTCCATAAGATTTCTGGGCACACCACTGACTAGTGCTTTCACTTAAAGATTGTGATCCAAATCCTCATTGATAAGGGGATCATTGCCCCTCAACTAATCCAAGGCCTAAAACCATTAAAAATCCTATCCTAACGCAGTGGACCAGGGTAAATGCCATTCTTTTAAAAATAAAATCAAAATTTTAAACCTTCCACCATAATTAAGTAAATCAAAGCACCAGATTCATCTACCAATTCACCCAAACCTCTCAAGGTTTGTCCTTATTTCTTCCTACATTCGTAGAATGTATCTGATTAAACCTTATCCCTCTTAACAAGGGTCTGCATAGATGTTCGAACCCATTCAGTAAGGGGAAGTATGGATATACCCACAAATTTGGAATCAACATTAGGATTTAGGTCTGAAACTGCCATCAATAATGACCCTCGAAGGCGACTATTGCAAAAAAATCAATGCTATGTATAAAGAAGACCACGATAGTCAGATGGATGGTTTGTGTTGAAAAAAGAGGTCACTTTGGACAATGTTGTGCAAGTTATGTCTAATGAGTTCATTAAGAAGCAAGAAATATGTATGACCTTCGAACTACTCACACTTTTGAAGCTCAAAGGGAATTTGGCCCCTCTTTCCAGCACTTCTCTGTTGAATGGGAATAACTGTATGGCGAGGTTGTTGAAATCGTGTAGTGCATTGAATTTTTGTGGAAAGATGACAATGTTGCCACCTGATAAGGAGATGATTTTGATAGCTTAGATAACGAATCATACAGTAAATATGTTTACACAGTTGCCTCCTTGTGCATAATGATTTCTTTTAAAGAATTAATAGAAAGGATCAGTGAGGTATCCCTAGTGCCCGAGGTAGATGAATACACAAAGTTTCTGTTCTTCCATGCACTCGTAAGTCACATGAATCGGTCCGAGCAACACTACAAAGGCTCAATCCTACCACCAGTAGGTACAAATAAAAGAACAGGAGCCGTTAAAGATATCCCGATGCTAGAATTGACAGTCGAAGAAATTAAGGTCCTCGAGCAACTCAAGAAAACTAAGCCAACATCACTTTATGGAGGATTTTCATGTCCTCCAAATTGCACATAAATGATCTGATCAAACTCCTCACAGGACCCATGATTCCTCCTTCTACAACCCTCGAAGAAGATGTTCATATTGGTGGGATCTCTAACCATAACAAGGCTCATATTTTTTTTTTGAGATGGAAATCCCTAATATCGGTCCTAACCATAACTATGCTCTTAATATTTCAATCGAAGTCATGTGAAAAATAGTTCCACTAGAACTTGTTGATAATGGGTGTGCTATGAATGTATGTCCATTGAGAACTTTCAACTGCCTAGGGATAAAGATCAGTGTTCTCACCCCCACTTCTACCGCCGTACGCGCCTGTGATAATACCCATAGAGAGGTTACGGGTTAAATAAAACTCAAACTAGGGTCTGGTCCTATTTTCCCCCAAACCAAATTTTAAGTCATCGACATACCGACCTGCTTCAACTTGCTCCTCGATCGCGTTTGGCTTCATAGTATCTGAGGCGTGTCTTCTTCCCTCCATTAAAAGTTAAAATTCTTCACCAACGGTATGGTCATCACTATCCTCGGAGTTGAAAAAAATTATGATGGCATCAGAATGAGTAACTCTATATTAAAAATCCAGCTCGGGGCTAACGACATGTTCTTTTCAAGTATCAAGATTGATCCACTTCCCATCCTAGACGGAGATACTTTTAAAGATAGAGTATGCCCAGAGTACATCCCACACGGTAATGTCAACATGATCCAAATGTTAAAAAATATGCATTTCATGTACGGAATGGGGATGTATTGCCGTCATTAATGGATTCTGGAGTCGATAATTTTGAAAGAAGCCTTTTCCCTTATGGCCTGGGTTACCAACCATCACCAGCTAAACTCAGAGCAATCCACTAGACATACAGGAAGAAAATCTTAAAAAAAAGAAGAGACAATCTCAGAAGATTCCCTAAATGGATGATTTGTTAAAGAGGGTGGATATTTCCTCTTTTGTGAGTTCCTTGAGCCATGGTACGACCTATGGAGAAGAAGATGAAGCTAGGACTGGATATTTTCTTTGGGGACAAAGTCACTTGGGATGAAGACTAGAAACATGATGCAGAGTCTCTGACCATTAAAGCCATGGAAAGCACTAAAATATTTGAAGGCAGTGACGATGATGAGCCCTTATATCTCTATACACTGGGGCTGGATCTCTGAATGATCCACATGAAGGTTAATCCGTCCGATCCATTCAACTAGATCATCCTGACTGAGAAAGCACTCCTTAACTGGTACGGTAGTCCTATCAAGTCCATCCAAACTAATTCGAACCCTATTGTTCACCCCCTCCAAAATGAACTGGAGTCTATCCTTTATTCTTCTATCACTGATATGATTATAAATGAGACCTCATTTGATTAAGTTCTCACTGCTGTATTTCGAATAGATGTTTTTAATGAGATGAATGGTGATTTTGAGTATCTTGTTATGCCTTATATTAATTGCATTGGTTCTAATCAAATAATTAATAAAGATGATCTAAAAAATGAATAATTATTAACTGATCTCATTAAGGAAAAATTAAATAACATAACCGCATTCAAACTAATAATGATGAGACTATTGTTATCAATATCGGTTCTAGTAGCAATCTGCTCAAGATTAGGATACGGTCCACCCTCAACGAGCATGAGTGTTATTGTCTAAAATTGGTATTGGGATGTTTTTGAGCCACAATTAGCATATACCAATAATAAACAAATAAAGAAAATTACGGCTTGGATTTGAGAGAGAAGAGGGATAGATAATGAGACATGAGATTATTGTGGTTCAACCCAAAAAGGTATATCCAGAGGTGCACTATTGTATTATGTTAGGAATGGGTATAATCTCTCAAGAATCTCTTTAGAGTTTTGTGTATGGCCATTTTCTTCCTATTCCTGGTATGTGATATGGGGTGCCATTTATAGAGAGAGAGAAGAGGTGTAATGCCTTTGTAAGTTAGGATCTTGACCCTTCTACATTCTTGGTGACAATTAATGATGAGCCAATCATAGTTAGCCATAAAAGATTAACCCATGTGTGTATTCCATAAGACTGTACATATTTCCATGTGTAACATACATTTGTTTGAGATTATTAATCACTGCTGGTCAGCCAGACATCCGATCAAGATAAAACACTGAGCTGACTAAAGTAATGATGTGCTGATAATGTCCAATGATAACTTTATGATGATAGGTGTCATGATCTTATTGGTCCATATCACACTACACTTTAACTGTACAACAAAAGCCCCCAATACTTCATTCATGACTAGAGCGAGTAGTGTCTTGTGGAATGAATGGATGGAGTACTAACCGATAGGTGTTGATCGATTCCATAGAAATTTGGTCGCAAGACTTTGGTTGTGGCTTTGTTTTGCTGAGGTTGCTTGGTAGGCAACGAATCTCTGAAAGTTGGTCTTTATGGGAAAGGATTTTTATGCTTGATGTAGTGGCAGTTTTTTAAATAAGAGAAAAATTATGAAGCGTTCGGGGGTATGCCAATAATAAAGAACGTTGGGTAATGAACCATCATTAAAATGAAACGAAAAATGATTTTAATCATGCTATTTATGTTCAACTGGAGAGATGTCATCCGACTTATAAAGTGTCATTTGCCTCCTCTACCCATTTCCTCCGTAATTCAAAATATCTTTCTTCCTCTCTAAGTTTTTTCTGCCATTTGTGAGTGTCGTGTTCTTCCTTTTCATTGTAAGAACTCATTCTTCTTCCACCTTTATAATTATTTACTGAAAATATGGTTTATACTGTGGATGAGAGTTCATTAGAGTTTTTTAGGTTACCTATAGGATCCCTATGTGGGTAAGAAATGAGTTGCTAATTAGGGTCTGTGACCTCTGTGCTTTAGCTGAGGGCCATTGGTTACCCACTATTTTTATTGCTGAGTATGGGTTACTTTTTCCCCCAATCAATTATTTATGAAGTTTTTCCAGTACTTTGATGTGGTTCCTAAACAAGTTACCCAAAACACTTGGAGAATCATTAATGAGGTTCACCGCATTATTGAGAAATATGGGACACACATTGAAATCAAGGAGTTAATATATTGCTACCACTGGGGTACTACTAATGAAAACATTTATTACTTGAAAATGAGGCAGTCCAAAAGGGCTATGGTCATGAATCTACCTGATTCTAATAAGGATTATTAGGATCATAGTCTATTTGTAAATAATTGGCAATTTACCCCTCTTCCTGAAGGTGCTATGTATAGAGGCCCGAGGTGACCTCGGGAAGGTCAAGGAATAGTTCAGCACATCACATGCATACACATTTAGAATGTTTTTCCTTCTGTTTTTTTCTTTACTTTTATAGTTGATTATATGTCTCTGATTTCTTTTTTACAGAGAAGAGTAAGAAGAAAATCCCCCAAATTTTCAAAGTAATTTTGCTGATTTGGACATTATTTGGTCGGTTTAGCAAAGATTAGGTACTGAAGACCATCCCAACCTGACTTTGTTCTTGCTCGTCTATCGTAGTTCTACCACTTCTTTTGTATCTAGACCAACTGGAAAAACACCCTCAACCCCCATTAGTTTGGATGACCCCACTTCATTCTCTTCTGATACCTCAGGCTCTGGTTCAGAGTTCCCTTATAGAGCTAAGGATAATTTCTTGGAAGAAATCATATCTTCCTACTTTAAGCCTCTAAACGTTTCTTTAGTGTCGAGTAACATCCATTTTGCAGACATGGTGAAACGTAAAATTCCTAATCTTATCAACGAAATCAGGTTGCCTCCCCCAGTGAGCAATAAGCCTGAAGCAGGGGTTTTTGTCACCCTGTCCTTATGGACACATCACTTGCTAAAGATCATAAACCTATGCCTAAGAGGTTATGGAAAGATCTAACTCCTCATATGGATATGGCTAGAAAGAAACCTTCCAATAAGGGCAAGGGTATTGCTCAATCTATTGAAGTTAACCCTGATCTTGCTCATGAGCTGATAGGTGCTGGAGTTATCCTTGCTATTGAAGTGGTTGTATCTTATCTCCGTCACTCAAGATTGGTTGATCGAGAAAGTCACAACCTGGCCCTAGTAAGTTGGTTGTTCCAATATATAGTTGTTACCTTATATCCTTAATTCTATTTTCTAACTTTCTTTTCGAACGTTTATCTCACAATTCTTGATTGATTATGACTAGCTTTTGAGGATGAATGGTAAAATGAAAGGGTCTTCTTCTCATATTGAGGCGACCTTCAAAGGAATGCATAAATCTTTGGAAGCCTCTGGTCATGCTCATAAGGATGAGAAGAAAAATATGGAAGAAAAGGTCAGGTTGTTAGATCAAGATAAATTTTTAATGGACAATGCTGTGATCACTGCCAAAAAGGAGGATACAGATTCCAGGAGGGTTGCTAACTAGGTTAATATTTAGGTAGCAGATGCAAAGGACAAGGATGCCAAGTATAATGAGGATGCATTCACAAGGGGTTGGGATAAGGTATTCTCCCATTTCTCTATACAGATAGAGTATCTGAAGAAGTCATCCTTCAAGAATGGTTGGAATGTATCCCTTATCGAGGCGGCACCACTAAAGGGTCTGAGCTCTTTAACTTTAACAATCTTGGCACTCCTCCTAAAATTGACGATGATATGGATGATGATGAGGAAGTTGGTGAGTCTACTGATAATAAGTAGCTGGTGGTCGCCAAGTGAGTAGAGGATGAGGTTGAGGTCGATAAAGAGAAGGTGGGAGGTGGATCTCTGTAGTTTAGGAGCTTTATGCTTTATCTTGTTTTTTGCTTCTTGTAATGTAGTACCATGATGTAACTCCTATCATTGTTATAATAAAATAAAGTTATATTCCCCATATTATTGTCTTGGTAAAATTCTTGCAAGTTTCTTTTCTTGATAAATACTTATATTCGATCGCTTATTTTTTAGTTTAACACCAGGCTAACATACTTGGTCGTTTTCTTGTGCGACCTTTATGAAATGCGTAGTTAGTTATTTGGTGCTGGTTATGAAGAGATGGATGAGGATGAGAATGTGAAGTTTCTCGACTAAGACTTATCTGCTCAAGCCAAGATAGCATATCTAAGTTTGCATCACCTTTTTCACCAAACACTGGCAATTAACACTGCTTATTATAAAATGATTCTCAATCTTCAGCAAAGCCATAAGGAAACTGTAGCAAGTCTTTGTGCTGACTACGAGAAGAAACTGGTTGACTTGTAGAAGAGCGACGAATTTGATCAGAAGTTGCTTTCTTTATCATCAGTGTACTCTAATAAATAATTCATCCTCCATTTTGAGCTAAAAAGTGCGAGATAGGCCATCAAGTTACTCGAGCAAGAGTGTAGTTACTTACGTATTGAGTTAGAAGGCCAGAAGAATCTAGTGTCAACCGACCATAACAAAGGTGTTTCCTTCTTGGAATAAGAGAATGCTCGTCTGATGGAAAAGTTGGAATAAATAAAGAAGTCTAAGGACAGGAGTCAGTCCTCCCAGTAGCAGGGTAGGATTCCACAGTCCGTGGGGGAAGTGCGAATTAAGAAGACTCTGTTCGACCAAGCCACTATTATCAAGAATTAGTTATCGACCATCAAGATGTTAAATAAGAAAGTAGACCACCTCACTTATCAATTTCATAAGCAACCTCATACTATCTCGATAGATGGTTAGGATGAATCCCCTACACACATGGGTGTATATCTTGATCATTCCCGCAAAGTACTCTATAAATAAGGTTGTCTTAACTTCCTCGCGGTGATAAAGTTATCGAAGGAAGATGAATTATGGTATTGACATGATTTGGGGTGCCTGGAACTTCCAGACCCTCCTTTCAAACTGGATGACTCATGGATTCCTCTGGATGCTATCCTATTGAGTTTGATCAGAAAATACCTCGAGGATTATGGCTTGTATGAAGACGATGAACTTCGTTAACCACTGCACTTGATGGACATGGCAAGTTCCAGCAGTCAGACAAGGCCTAAAGATCTGAGGACTACTATCACTCCTCATGCATTGGATGTTCTCCCTATTGGCTTTAAGAAGGAATTAAACGAGAAAACTCGTTCCCTCTGATAACTTGTCATATTTTTGTTTTGTTGGCTTTATAATTATTCTTCATGATTTATGATGAAAACTTTACAACTTGCTTTCTTTTGCATCAACTAATTGACTGTTAGTTATTTAAAAATAGTCTACTAGTAGTTTAGCTTTATGATTATATAGTCGGTTGCCTGACTAATTTCCCTTATTAGTTACCAATATTGGATGAACCTGGGTTGTCCTGCTTTAGATTCTACTAACATGTAACCTAAATTACTAGTCGTAAAAACGGATCTTGTCATCTCGACCAGGTACTAACATTAGTTACCGGAGGCAACCAAATGTGCTAGGATTTGTCCTTGCGTTTAGCCACTTATGGTTAGTCTTTATCATCCTTATGAGCGACTCAAATGATTTTCCTTAATTTGGTTTGGTAAACTTCTTATTTATGGTCTGCCCTAGGGTGAGACAATGTACGTAGTTGTTTGTTTGGAACTTCTTGTTCTTGATCGCGTGGGGTCATACATGAAGTTTTTTATTTGGAACTTCTTGTTCTTGACCTTATGAGGTCATACGTGAAGTTTTTTTTTTTATAATGAGGTCATATATAGAGTTTTTCAGTTAGTTCGTGTGGCTGAGATGCCTTTGTCTTTGAATTGCTTTGAATTTTTAGCACATCTCCCACACCGATGAAAAAACATAAAAGGAGTAATAACATTCAACGGGAATTAATCATCATTATTAATCAATGAAAATGAGTTATAATGAGATGAAAAGACTGTCGAAAGACTTTACATTTCTTTTGATTATTAATATTACTTCCTCATGTGTTCGACATTTCAAGGGTTCTTGAACTGTTCCTCTTCTAGCGTTTCAATTTTGTAAGTCCCTGGTCGGATAACAACTGAAATTCAGTACGGACCATGCCACTTTGGTTCCAACTTGTTTCCTTTCTTAGGTACTTTTTTAAGCACGTAATCTCCTTCCTTCAAAGTATCGAATTTACTCCGTTGTTGTAAAATAGAGATGTTCTCAATTGGTATGCTGCCACTTTAAGTGTTGCATGATCTCTGATCTCTGACCTCTTCCACTAGGTCTAGATCTAACCTTCTTATGAGGTCACTCTTCAGAGAGTCAAAGTTGCGGACACGATGACTTGTCATAGCACATTACGTTGGGACCACTACTTCTGTTTCGAAAGCTAACATGTGAGGAGTCTTGTAAATAGCTATTATTGGCGTTGTCCTATATGCCCAGAGTACACTTTGGAACTCATTGATCTAGTTTTCTTTGGCATCATCCAATCTCTTCCTTATTTCGATGAGAAGACTTTTATTTCTTACTTCCATTTGCCCATTGCACTGTGGATGACCAGGTGCAAAATGTAGTTTCTGGATTTTGGAGCGAATACAATAGTCTTAAAATTCTTGATTATCAAATTGCATGCTATGGTTGGCGATGATGACATATGGAATTCCGTAATGGAAAATAATATTCTTTCAAATGAAGTGGAAGACCTTTTCATACGGAATTTATACTAGGTGTTTAGGCTCCACCCATTTTGTGAATAGTCAACTAGAACGACTAGGTATTTGAACCTTCCTCTTATTTTTAGTAGAGGGCAGACCAAGTCAATACCCCATATGCCAAATGGACAAGGGGATGTGATTGGTGCGAGTGAATCCCCTAGTCTTGAATGGATTATGGTATATTTCTAGCACTTATTATATCACCTTGTATAGTTTGCATAATCGTTTTTTCATGGTGGGCCAGTAGTAGCCTCCTTTGGCTACTCGATTGACCAATGATCTCCCTACTGAGTGTGATCCACATGAACCTTTATATACCTCCTTTATTAAGCCACTATCCTAAGTCAAATGGACACATCAGAGTAAAGAAATGATGAACTCTCTCCTATATAAGACTTCCCCTTCTAGGGCATACCTCACTATTTTGTATTGGAGTCTCTTAGCTTCTTTGGTCACTGTTAGTACAATGCCTTTTTTTAGGTAATCTCGTATTGGATCTATCCATTATGGCCCTAAGTCTAATTGAATTGTATTGGAAATTTATTTATTTCTACTTCGATGCACGAGGATTTCAATTGGAATCGTTCTTTTTTAGATCTATTCTGGTGGAAGAAGCAAGCCGAGCAAGTGAATCCGCTCAGGCATTCTCGACCCTAGGGATTTTGATTACCTTGACTGCTAGGAACATTTCTACTGGCCTTTGTATTTTGGCCAGGAATTTTGCCATGGACTCCTCTCTTTCTCCATAAACTTTAAGTACTTAATTAATTATTACTCTAGAATCATTATGTGCCTATGTTTGCTCGGTGACAAGAGATGAAACTAGGCCAAACCCTGCTATGAGTGCTTTATACTCTGCCTCGTTACTACAGGACTCAAATAGGGTATGAGTGATTTATACTCTGCTATGAGTTCTTTATATTCTATGCTAATATCATTTGACGTGGTAACTATCAAGCCTTCTCTGTTGCCAGAGGCACTTGATGAACCATCTACAAACATTTTCCCTACACGTGGTCTTCCTTGAAGTCTCATTTAAATAAGGTCCCATAATTGAACAACTTGTTCTTCTGCTCTAGGTTGTGAGAAATTTCCTCTTGTTTGGCCGATGATTCTAGTACTTCAGCGCTCTGGCCGACCAGGTGAAGGGTCGGGCTATCTCCTATAGAAGTCTACTCGTTTGGTTGAACCGGTGAGCTCTCTTTCAAAAAATTCTATCCAATAGGTGGAGATGATATCTCTTTAGTAGAAGTCTTCTTTGTCTTTTCCTTTATTGAGCTCCCTTATTTAGAAGTCTGCTCAACGGATTTTTCCTCGTATGTGAACTTAGCAGTGAAGTATGCTTTGACTTGGCCTTTATTTCCATCCTTGGTTCATATTATATGTCATACTCTCCTAATTCTACTGCCCAAGCCATCAGTCTACCCAATTTTTTAGGATTATGAACAGCTTGTCGTAGTGAGAGGTATGTATAGACTACAATGGTGTGAGCTTGTAAGTATGACTTCATTATTCAGGAAGCCTCAATTAGGGCTAAATCTAGTTTCTCTTGCCTTGGATATCAGACCTCCATTTATTTGTATGCTTTGCTTATATAGTAGACGAGTTTATACCCCTCATTTTCTAGTCGGACCAACACCGAGCTAACTATTAATTCGAATACAATCAAGTATAAGTAAAGTTTTTCTCCTATAATTGTCCTTGGGAGCAGAGGTGGACATCCGAGATGCTTCTTCAATTCCAAGAAGGAGATTTCGCATTCATCGTTCTATTAAAATGATTTTCGCAGTACCTTAAAAAAGGAAGGCATTTATTGGTACCTCGTGAAACGAATCAGTTTAGTGCCGCCTCCCTGCCTGTTAACTTTTTTACGTATTTTTTATTTATTGGAGACTGCATAATTAATGCTTAGATTTTGTCTGAATTTCCTTCAATGACCCTTTGTTTACTTAAAACTAAGGACTATTCCTTCTTGTACTTCAAATATGCATTTTATCAGGTTATGCTTCATTCTGTGTTTTTCTAACTGGTCGAACATCAGACCCACGTCTCTGATATGGTGGGAAACTATCCTGATTTTGGTGATCATGTCATCAACAAACACCTCCATATTCTTGTCGAACTGTTCTTCAAACACTTTGTTTATTAACCTCTGATACGTTGCCCCAACATTCTTGAGCCCAAAGGGCATGACATTGTAACAATAAGTACCTCATATGGTTATAAATGAAGTATTTTCCTTATCCTCTGGCTTCATCTTGAGTGATTATGGCCTGAGTATGCATCAATAAAACTGAGTAGCTCATGTCCGGTAGTGGCGTCGAATAATTTATCAATCCTTGGTAAAAGGTAGTGATTCTTTGGGCAATATTTATTCAGATCAATAAAGTCAAAGCACATACTTCATTTATCATTATTTTTCCTGACGATCACTACATTAGAAAGTCAATCTGAGTACTTGACATTCTCAATGAAATTCTCTTTTTATAACTTCTTTACTTCTTCTTGTATGGCCATGTTCTTTTCTTGAATGAAGACACATCATTTTTCCTTGATCGGCTTGGCATCCTTGAATAGGTTAAGTTCATGACACATGAACTCTAGATCAATTATCGATATGCCCTCATGACTCTAAGGGAACACGTTCTTTCATTGCCTGAGAAAATAAATCAACTCCTTGACGACATGGTCCAATGATGAGCAGATCTGGGCTGTTTTCTCTGGGTATGACAATTGATTATACTACTTCTATGCTTTGTCCTCTGACCATCTTTTCCTCTTCATGTGAATCTAGAGTTTCAATATTGTAGGTGGTGATTAGTTTCTTTTATTTCTCCTGGTCGGCTGAAGTATAGTATCACTCTCTAACTTCAACTTGATTCCCTTTAACCATTCCAACCCCATAATGAGTGGGGAACTTTAAACGTTGATGCACAATAGAAGGTACTTCTTCGAATTTTGTCAAACAAACTCTATCAAAGATAATATTATACGTAGAGTGGACATTCTTGTCTAGGATGAAGAAACGGATCTTCTCAATTTGCCAGGTCGGCTACACACAAATCATTAATTCCATAATAATTGTTACTAGGGGAAATACCTTTTCTCCATAAAAATCAATGAGAGGTATACGGTAAGCCTTAAGTTTCATATCTCACACTCCCAAACCTCTGAAGTAGTTAGGGAATAAAACATCAACCGAACTACCATTATCGACCAGAACTCTGGTGTGACACCTTGCCTAATTAAATCAGAATATCCAGTTGGTTCAGAATATGCATCACCGTCGAAAACTTTTATTAAAATACTAACCACCTAATATTTAAAAAGGTTGATGTCAAAATTTTATCATTTAATTAATGTAAAATTAAATTAACGAATAATTAACATTCACCATCCAAACCAAGCTCATATGAAAGGAAATGACTGAAATAATAAATGCAACTGGAGTAAACACTTCCAGTCTAAGTATCAAGTACAATAATCCAACCGAAATAATCGAACAACTGAACTTAGTAAATAAGTAAATCCATAAATCTCTGACTGTCTAATAGAAAGGGGCAACATGTCCTAAAAGAAGTAAATAGCTCGGAATGAAGAAATGGTATATATGGAGGCGTCTACTACCGAGGTCCTGTAACTTTCACAGCAGCTACAACATGTCAAATGAATGGAACTCCTATGCTTGGTGTCCCTGTGGCTGGGCACCTAAAATATATTTGACAAAAGAGAGATTTGCAAGAGACGGGTCAGAGACCGAGTGTAAAACATTTAAATTTTTTAACAAGTATTTAAATATTGCAGTAAAGAAAAATATTATGTGCATGCTAGCTTTTCAAACACTCACTTGAGATTCTCACCTCTCAACTAATGTGCATGCCCAATGCACCTCTAAACCCATTATAATGATTTTATCACCTAACTAGTCTGTAGACAAAATCCTTCTCGTGACTACCCGCAATACCAACCCGCATTTTCCACACAATACCACATTAAACGTTTTCACAATTCTTATATCAACTTGGGAAGTATTTATAAATCACGTTAAGTTTTTATCCACATTATATATCTTACTTAAGTTATTCAGGGACTTTCATCATTATATATCTTATCCACATTCTTTCACACAACAAGTATCACTACAGGTATATATATATATATATATATATATATATATATACACACACACACACACACACACACACATCATTATATATTATATATACTAAAAAGGCACCTCTAGACTCAGCTACTGTGCCCTCATACTCTACTATCAAGTCCCGATACATCTCGCACTGAATAAGGACAATAGCTTTAGAATCTCCCACGAACCATAAGTTTACAAATCACACATATTGGAGGTGATCATAATTCCAAGCCTATGGGCTACACACATACCTATGCACCTATATGATCATCAAGACTATCAGTCTCAGATAGCCCGTACCTAGGTTCAATGCTTTGAGGTACCAGTCAAATATCCCCCCGAAGGATCCTCAAGATAGCACTGTCCCCTTTTTCCCAACCTCCCGTGATGGCAAGTATGGTAGGCATGTCATACACAGAATAAATATCATTATAGGCATTCACGCAACCTAGCAAGTTTATTAGGTATACCCACAACCCAAGTATTCAACTTATACGTAGTATCTCTCATTACTACTTGCATTACACATACTAGATTACGGATACTCTCTCGCTCGTAAATTAGAGATATCTCATCGCTCCAATTGTCACAAAACATCATACCCATCTTATTACCTAATAATTATGTTCTAACTTGAATCCCAATTTTACTTCTGAATCACTTCAAATAAACCTGCTACCCATATTTGAAACAGAAGAAAATTTCTCAAAAACTGGACCTGTCATTTGAACCAGAAGCTATCTCATTTGAACGATACAACATGTCGTTAAAACAACATATCGCGCGACAAGAGTTCTCGTTCCAATCAGGCTCAATCTTGTTTGAACGAGATTGACCAGTTTCATCCCCAACCTGCACGTGCTACGTTTTTCATCCATAAAAAGTCCTAAAACCTCTATAAATCAGTCTCAAACTCCTTCCGTTCAATTCCAAATCATTTTCCCACAAAAAATATGATTTCTAACATCTTAAACACATCAATTCATGATTAATTAATTCACAAACCAAAAATCGCCAAATTTCAGATTCATAAAACCCTAGTTCATAAGATTTCCAATTAACCCAATTTAATCCCAGATTTACTGAGCAATTATTAACCTAAATTCATAGTTAATCATCAAATTACATGGACCATTCAACTTGGTATCAATTTAACCCTAATATATCTTTTAATAATGAATTCTTCATCAAATCACATGCAATTTAAGGGGGTTTCATTACCTACACTAACATGAACACATTCAGTGCTAAAAGAGCAAGATTTAAACACTTGACTTATGAAAGACGGTATGATCCTTTGGTGTTACTGGTATTGTTGCGACCTTCGTTCTTCGATCTATGCGATGGTGGTCACGGTGGTGGAAAATGTGCACTTGTGGTGGCTCTTCCTTAGATTTTTCTTCCTCTTTCTCTCTTTTTAGTCTCTCTCTGTATCTAACTTTTTTCTCACGACAGATAACCTAATATAACCCACATATGAGATCTTTTATTTATCTATTTTTCGTCCTCTAATTTACTCCAAAAATATGTTTTACCAAAATACCCTTCCGAGGTGCCGGTTAGGCCTAAAACTGCCCCGGAACCCAAAATAAGCCCCCGAGTAGACTTTTCTGACTATCTCGACCATTTCGGACTCAACGACGCACTCAAAATGACCATATGAGTGACTTATAAATATTTTATTTTTATTCTATTAATTTAGTCCCGACACGATTGACACGCGTGTCCCGACTTAATTTCTATAACTGTCATATTTTTCACTCACGACAACTTTAATATTTTTTCACAATTATATAACACTTTACTCGCTAAGTAATATTCAACATAATTATCATCAATAAACACTAATTCTTGTCACACTAGTAATTATTTAATTTAAATCCGGATTAATTATAAATAAATTCACTCTATTTAAATTAATTAATCCTAGTCCCATAATTAAAATAAAATCTTTCAAAAATAAGGGGATTACATCTGGCCACCTTTCCTCAGTGTACCATCATCGTGACAACTAGGGGTCATTATGAGGGTAGATCACTCCTGATATATCATCTTTGGATAAACCAACCACCAAATGATCTTTGTTTACTTTCCTTGGATGAGTATCTACATTAGTGGTCAGGTCGATCTGCTTGATATAGGCACATGCCTTTGCTTCATTAAGGCAGACTTTCCTCTTTAATATTTCATCTCCTCCACCAGCGTCACCTCCACTAATAAAGTTATTCCACCAAAAGATCATATTTATATCATCCATAGGCTCCTTAGGCCTTTTGCGCAGGTCCAAGTCATCTTCAGAGTCATCATCTCTGAATTTTTTCTTGTCATCTTCGCTTCTACAAGGGGATTCTGACCGTTTCTTAGGTTATTTCTTGTCCCTTTGATCTGTTCGGCCTCCCATTTTCAAGAACATCGACAGTTTTCCTCTTCGAATTAGGTTCTCTATCTCATTCTTTAGGGCTATATAGTTGTCAATGCTGTTATCGTGATCTTTATGGAACTCGCAGTACTTACTCTTTTCTTTTCGGTTTGGAGGATATTTTAGATTTCTAGGCCATATTAGGTCTCTACTTCCACCAATCTTTTCTAGAATATGGTGGATGCCAATGATCAGAGGAGTGCATTTATCATATCTCTTTTGTTTCTCCATTTTTTTTATCCTTTTGCTCTTTCTTCTCTAAGCTCTTGTTGGCATCATTTTTAGAGTTTTTGGTCTCTTTAGCGGCTATACCTTCCTTTGCGTTCGTAATTTTATCTGCTTTGGCCATCAATTTAGTTATACTCTTGGGTGGTTACTTAATTACTACATAATATAACTTCTCAAGTAGCAGTCCACTCATTAGTGCGGCGATTGCCGTCTTGTCGTCATAGTCAATGACTTCTACCTTCTCACTATTATAGTGGGTGATGTATTCGCGAGTAGTTTTGACAGTTTTTTGGCAAACATTTAGCAAATAGGCTACCCTTTTATCAGGCTTGACTCCAAAATAGAAGTTACGAATGAACAAATCATCCAGCCATTAAAAGTTGGAGATTATCCACGTGGAAGATTGTTGTACCAGATCTGTGCCGACACAGTGATCGTACAAGATAATGGTCAGCAACACATCTAATCAAGGACATTATAGATGTTGACAATAGATTGGTATTGCTTCACATGTAACACTGAATCAATTTTGCCATTATAGGTGTAAATGGCAATAATTTCATAAAACTTCTGTGCAAGGGACGTTTGATTTGGTTATTTCTCCCAAACGATCCTCCAGTCGTTATATTGAACCCTTCTAAGGTTAGTCATCCGAATTAGCCTTGGCAGAGACAGTTTTGGCTGCTCGGTCACTATTTTGTGCTGAGCTATATTCATGGGAAATCTTCTCGGCACGTACTAACCTTCTCATGCTCGTTCTTAACCTGATGGAACCTTCTTGGCATTCTATGGATCCTATCGGCTCTCTGTGATAGTGCCCTCTCACTGCTCGGGGACCTAGCCGATCAGATGCGGAGTCTCTACTGAGCATTTATAACACACTTGGCTTTTGCTCGGAGAATGATCACTAGTCATAGTGATCAGTGGTCCAAAGGGATAAGGTGGATCTTGGGCGATATGTCATGTCATCTTATTATCTAGAGTATCTGGATATACTTCATTCATTTTATGATCCCGAATTCGTCCTTGTAGGGTTCTGCACTACCCATTCACGATGGGATAGTTGCCTATCTCTACAGGGGCATGTGGTAAAATTTTACCTCTCCTGTCCATCCAGATGGAGTGATAAAGTCTGCCCTAGGACTGTTTTGACCATCTTGGAGCTTTTGTGTTAATTGCTTCAACGTCTCTTGCATCGCCTGTTGGCCTTTGGCTATGTTCATCATATTTTTTTGCAAATCCCCCATCCCTATAGGGGTGGAGGGAGGAACAATTTCATTCGCTCGACCATATTTTGGATTGTCCCCCATCTCTTAGAGTTGGCAGGAATTTTGAATGGGATTGAATATTAAACAAAAAAGAGCTTGGCTAGTCGTTCCCACAGATGATGCCAATCTCTTATTGTCTAAAACTGGTATTGGGATACTTTTTAAGTCTTAGATAATATATACCAATAATAAACTATAATAAATGAAGAAAATAACAACTTGGATTTGGGAGATAGAGAATGAGACAGGAGAGTAACGTGGTTCAACCTAAAAAGGTGCCTACACCCAAAGATGCACTATTGTATTATGTTAAAAATGGGTACAAGCTCTCAAGAATATCTCTAGGTTTTTGTGTATGGCCATTTTCTTCCTCTCCTTGCTATGTGATATGGGATGCTATCTATAGAGGGAGAGAGAAAAGGAAGAGGTGAAATTCCTTTATAAGTCAGGCAATTACACCTTTTTACATTATTGGTGACAACTAATGATGAGCCAATCATAGTTAGGTTAAATTAATGTTCTAAAAGGCACGGCTAGGCTTCGCCTAGGCACGCGTAGGCTTGAAGCTTGGGAGAAACGCCTCGCCTTAAGCCATTTACGCCTTATTATTGGTAAAAGGCTTAAGGCACACTTTTTTAATAATAAAAATTCTTTAATGAAACAATATCACCTTTTAAAGATTTTTTTTTAAAAACCAGACCAATACCTCAGTCAAAATAATCAAAAGATAAATGGTATCCCAAACCTCTATGCCTCTCGTCTAAAAAAATGTGCGCTTTTTCTTTTTCTTTTTCTTCTTTTTTGTTTTTTTAGTATTTAAAAAAATAGTATTTTAGTTTGCATATATTCAGACATATTTAAGGTATGTCATATTTGATTATTTTTAATAGCCTTGTTATAGTTGGAAATGTTAAAATATATTAAAGAAGGCCTAAACGCCTATCATGCCTTTTTACGCCTAAGGCCCGCCTAGGCTTTTAAGGCTTAAGGCTTGGCCTTCACGCCTCAATCATGCCCCACGTTTTTCAAAACCTTGGTTGAAAGGATTGACCTAGTCCTATCAATGGATCGTATTTTATCCAAATCCGATCTATTTAAGCGGATATGGATCATGCCTAAAATCCGATTATATGTTTATTAAATGGAGCGGATTTGGATTCATATACTCCGATTCGATTAATATTTTTAATATATATATATATATATATAAATTATATATAATATATTTTTAATTAATATATATTGTATTTAATAATATTTAAAATATCTATTATAATAGTTCTTTAATTCATTATCTGTTTTTTTGGAACATTTGCAAAATAAATTTATGAAATAAGAGTTGAAAATAAAAATGTTGCAAATCAAGTTTAACATAAACGGATAATCGAATCGGATCCGAATCCGTTTAACATAACTGGATATGAATTTGGATTTGCCTGATCCGATCCGCTTAAGAAATGGATCGGATTCGAATCCGTTTAACATAAATGGATATGGATTTGGATTTTCCTGATTCGATTCGAATCTGATCCATTTACAGGCCTAGATTGAACCACACGTGTGCCATGAGACTGTACATGTTTCCACGTGTGGCTTACATTTGTTTGATAATATTAATCACTGGTGGTTGGCCAGAAAACCGACTAAGAGAAAACACTGAGCTGACCAAAGTAATGACTTGTTGACAATGCCCACTCAGCATTTTATGATGACAGGTGTCACATTTTCATTGGTCCATGTCACACTATAGTTTCACGGTACAACAATGAGCGGTCACAATTTGAAAAACTTTTAAAAGAATTTATGGACATCTTTGCGTGGTTCTATAGTGATATGTAAGACATAAACCCAAAAATCGCAAGCACGAGATTCCTACCTACCTAGAAAGAAAGATTTTTAAGCAGAAGTTGAAAAAGATCCGAATGAGTGATTTCTCAAGGTCAGAGAGGAATAGGAAAAACAGTTAAACATAGGCTTCATCCGCATAGTTAAATAACCTACATTATTTGCAAACATTATCCCAATGCTAAAATCAGGAGGAAAAGTCCACATGTGCGTAGACTAGTGAGATCTGAACAAAGCATCCCTCCAGGATAATTACCTTTTACCCAACATCGTCATGATTATCGATAACACTTCCATCTCTGCAGGGGCGAACTAGTTCGCCTTCGAGCCGAACCGGTTCAACAACCTTGTTACAACCGGGTTTGGTTATTTGAGGGATTTTGTTAATGACTTAATTTTGGGTTAACATTTTGATGTTCATGACTGATTTAGGATTTCTAGAAAATGTATTTAATACTGATAAATAGCCTTAGAATAATCGGGATATATCCGGGGTGAGATTTGGAGTATATGGGGAAGAATAATTCTTGGGGAATTAAATAATGAATTGTGATGAAAATTTGGTAGAAAAGGGATACGGGTTGGTTGAGATTAAACTTGTGTCCAAAATACTATTTTAACGAATAAATTGATTAAATAAGTTGTAAGGACAAAATTTCCAATTGAGTCCGCTGTACTTTTATTTTACTTATTCCCGGAATAAAACATGTTTGAGTCATAGGTAGATTTTTATTGTCACGATCCCACACAGACTATGAGGTATTGAAGTTTATTACAGACGTTACGACAAAGATGCAAAGATTTATCATGCCGGTTTATGGTGCATATTTCGTCTTCAATTATAATTGCGTTCTGATATCACTCAGGTATGAATGCGTAATTTTAATGGGACTCAAAATTTATTTTAAACTGTTTAAGGATGTTATTTTATTAAAGAAATGTTTTTAAAATATTTTTTCAAGAGTTTGAAATCGTTTACACTTCGTTTATTATGAGATAAACATCATTTAGAGTTGTGTTAAAATCAAACACATGCGTTAGTCGTTCAAACGACCATAGCAACCGTCCGAGTGACATGGCTATGTCGTTCGAGCGAGACACCAACTTAAAATAAATTATTTAAGGTGTGTTTTCTCAGAATTTCATTAAGTGTGCATTCTACAAAATAGTATACAACCAAAATGTTGTTTGCACGTGTTTTCTAAAGCCAAATACATCCCGAGAGTTTTAAAGATCAGAGCTTTCATTATTATATGCTATGGTGATCTTTGTCGTCACCTTTGGAGTTTGTTCTACATAGAACTTTGCTGGATTTTGCAGTGTAGAAGTGGAAGAATCGTGTTCAACATTGTAGACATTACAAGCCATATCGGTGGATGCCGAGGCATTTGTGGAGGCGACTATTATGGACATGTATCATAGAAGGATTCGCGTGAGCACTGTGGAAGGGTAGTTAAAGATCAGAAGAGCGTCAAGTCTTATGGAGATCAAGTCTTTAAGTAAGACTTGTGTCTATTTCTTGTAAATATGTAGTCATAGTGATTGTTTGGCTTGGTCCGTTCAAGTTTTTTTTTACATTTGTGGTTTCCTAATACATCTGCCGTTGTGAGCATTCTTTTAGTTACTTTACTTTCTTTAATCACCAGATGCATGTTTAGGATTAATCAAGATAAAATTTGGTTAAGTTAAAATTTGGTGCACATAAAATGTGAAAAAGAGTTTTTCAAAAAGAGAAAGAGTTTCATCATCCTTAAAACAAAGTCAGATTTGAAAAATAAGGGCCTACAAATTGGTATCAGAGCTAAAAACATATTTTTATTATGTTGATACCTTTTTACTGTTAAGGATTAATTTTGGTGGTTTTGAAAGTTTTTGTGCTCCTATTTTTGATGGCACAAATTATGCTCATTGGAAATTGCGAATGAGAAGTTATTTAAAATCCATTGATGAACGTGTGTGGTTAGCGGTTGAAAAGGGTTGGTCACCACTCGTCACATGAGAGGGTGAGGTCACTATTTTGAAACCCATTGAGTCATCGACCGAGGCTGAACATAGGCTTGCACTTTACAACTCTAAAGGTCTACATGTAATTTCCTCACATGTCACACCGAAAGAGTACAATAGAATCATGACTTGTGAAACATCAAAAGAGGCTTGGGATACATTTTCCCTCACTCATCAGGGCACGAGCAAGATTACGGCATCTAAGTTACAAAACCTTACTACACAGTTTGAGATGATTAAGATGTTAGAGAGTGAGACATTTGATGAGTTCTACACTAGCTTGTCCATCATTGTCAATGCGTTATTTAACCTAGGAGTGAAGATACCCAATAACCGAGTCATAAAGAAAATCTTAAGGTCGTTGCCTATAAGGTTTGATGCAAAAGTGGCTATTTTAAACTCATTTGGTATATTAGAGTCAAAGAAACTTGAAGAGATTGTGGGTGACCTTCAAACCTATGAACTCGATACGTTTACCTCCAAGCAAGTGCCAAAGAAAGGAAAGGGAATTTCTTTAAAAGCCCAGAAGGAGGAGACTAAAATTTTGGATGACGATTCTGATTTCATTTGTGAAGATGTAACCTTGTTGGCAAAGATGTTCAAAAAGTTTCTTAAATTTCAAAAGCAATCAAAAGATGCCAAAAAGTTTGAGAAATTCAAGAACAACAAGGTAGATTCAACCCCTAAAGATAAAAGTGAGAAATTTAATAGGGTTGAGTCGGATAGGTGTTTTGGGTGTGAGGGGTATGGTCACAAGGTTGCCGAGTGTCCCACTTGACTGAAAAAAGTGGGCAAGAAATAGATTGCATATAATTCCATCTTAAGTGATAGTGATCCAAAAGAGGGAGAGATTTCCCCTATTGCGCGTAACTTTATTGCATTTATGGCATGTCATGTGAACGACGATGATAAATCTTCCCACGAAGATACTCATGTGCATGACACTTTCGAGGCCGCTGAGAGTAAATCCCAAGTGTGTGAGGGTGATGAGAGTGAGGAAGAGAAGGTTGATGTGAAAGAGTTATAAATTGACTTTAATGAGTTGTATCCCGAGGCCGTAAAAGTGAAAAGGAAAACTCTAAATTTCAAGCTAGGTTTAATGAGCGTGCCATAGAATACAATGATGTTTTGATTAAGGATCTTAGGGCATGGGAGAATAAGCTTAGGGAGAAGCTAGAGTACGTTGAGAAAGAGAGAGATAGCCTTCGTGGCTTGATGGAGGCATTAAAAAAGGAGGTTCTAGAGTTTGAGGAGTCTAGGTGTGTGCTTGAGTCTAATATTTGTGAGTTAGAAGATAAGTTGAAAGACTCGAGTAATGTTAAGTTTGACTTGGAATCTAGGTCGGAGAAGTTGGATAGGATGTTAGATACCGTCAAAGTCAAAAGAGATAGGTTTGTTATAGGATACGATGATCACGTTGTTCCCATTCCCAAAGCCAATGCCAATCATGTGAGAGAGCCCAGTAGGAATGTGAAGAGAGGTCAATATTTAGGTAATCATTCCCACCGTGTTTACAATTGTTCCCATTACGGTAGGAAAATTCACCTTAGACATTTTTTCTATGACCTTAGGAATGCTCCAAGAAAGTTTAGGAATAAAGTCGTGTTGGTTCCCAAAACCCCCATGTGTCATGTCACACTTACTTGGGTTAGGAAATTAGACTTAAAGGCTTTAGGACTAAAACTTCATGGTTCTCATTTGGTTTCACTTGATTCTTCCCTTGCTAGATCTAATGGATGATTGTGTTGCCATATTTATCATATGCTTTGCATCATGATTTATATCTTGCTAGTATTATGGCATGTGTATCATTTTGTATTATATTTTTCATTTATTGAGTCTTACTTGAAAAATACAAAAATATTTTGTTTTTGATAAAATTTTTCAAAAAATACAAAAAAAATTTGGTTTTTAATATTTTTGAGAAAAATACAAAAAGATTTTTGTTTGTTTTTGTGTCGTGAGTTTACATGTTTGATGTGGCATATTGGTCTTCTTTTCATTATCCATGTGGATAGAACTTTTGGTCATAATTATTATGCTTAAAATGATCTTAACCCTTGTCTTATGGGGTTGTTTCGAAGTTGATATGTATTTTGTTTTGACTTTATTTATATGCCATCATTGGACACATGCACGAGTTTATATGGATGTTTGACTTCTTGCATATTTGAGTTTGGTGAGATGTTCTTATCTCAATTTTGTCATCTATGCGTAAGTAGACTTAAGGAGGAGATGTGCATGTAAAAAACGTTTATTGTGAGGACTGAAATTAAAAAAAATGATGAGTGTTCACGAGAAAGAGTTGCGAGAGTGTAAAATTGACTCGTCGTGAAATCCACTATTAAAAGAGACCAAAAAAAATTCAAGGCAAGAAAAAGAATCATATGCAAAAACGGGCCAAATTAGTTTATGTTCATTCCAAAATAAAAACATGATATATATTTGAGGGAGTTTGGATGGATAATTTAAATGGGTTTGCACCACGAATCCTAACGTTGAAAAATGGTATCATGACACTATGGTTTTTAGAATCGTCAAAATTCCGAATTTCTGTGCATGACGTTTGTTTAGTTTATTAAGTTCACACTTTAAATGTCACATATGGCTAAGATGAAGTTTGATCCTTTATTGCTTTTAATTAGAGCTTCTTGATTGTTTCGATATGTTGGAATTGTGATTCATTTGTTATAGTTCACGCCCATACATTCCATGTTCATGTTTGAGCACATAGATACTATATTAGCATGTAACTCATATTGTTTTTGTTATTTTTGCTACTGTTTTACAGTTTTCTACCACTTCCAGTTAGTTTTTTCAGAATTTTTTTCACCAGGCAAAATTGTTTAATTTTTAGAAATGGATGTGAGAGTTTGATTTTCTCGTTCGAGCGAGAAATAGATGTCGTGTGAGGCCATCTCGCTAGAAGCCTCAAGGCTCTCTCGTTTGAGCGACTAGTCTGCGATTTTTTTTCCTTCTATTTCAGTACCCTGTTCTTGGTTGACATTTATTTTTGGTACTGTTGGGTTGCTTCTCGACAGTTTGTTGAATGAAGTTCTAAGTGATTATATTTTTTTACTGCATTATGTTTGTTTAGTCATACCTTCTTAGATTTCTGATTCCTATTGTGTGATTACTGTTTGCTAGCTCCGGCTTTGATATTGTTGATCATTATTATCTAGTTGTTTAATTTATATATAGTTATAATTCATTGATTTACCTCACGCTAGATACGTTTATCTTTTCATCGGGTTGTCTATTCGAGACAAAAAGGGGAGAGATGTATGTGATGTAGGGGGAGAGTTTGATGAGCAGATACATTTGTTGCATTAATTTTTGGTATCATATGTGGTCATATGCTTTTTGGTTTATATTGATTAGTTTACACAAATTGATATCATATTGTTTTGCATTGGTGCAAATGGGTATCCTGATTTATATGTTGTTTAAAAATTGATATCATGTTTTACTCACATAACAAATGATTTGGATTTGATTTTATATATTGGTTGATATGAATTGTTCCTCCATACTTCACTAGATATTTGTCTGTTTCATGTGTGTAGGCAGGCTTAAAGAGATAGGGGATTTCAAGTCTACATCACATTCAGATAGTTCATGCTTGTCGGACCATCATTTACTATTCTTGTCCTGTAATTTTTGATTTTGGGTTTAATGGGATGGGATTTAGGCGTCATAGGGCCTGACGGCCCGACTTAGGCATTTCACTGTTGGTTTTGTCCCGGAATAGTCAAAGGGGGAGATTTATAAGGACAAAATTTTCAATTGAGTCCGTTGTACATTTATTTGACTTATTCCCGGAACAAAATATGTTTGACTTATAGGTAGATTTATATTGTCACGATCCCACACAGACTATGGCGTATTGAAGTTTATTGAAGATGTTGCAAAAAAGTTAGAAAGATTTATCATGCAGGTTTGTGGTGCATATTTCGTCTTCAATTTTAATTGCATTCCGAGATCACTCAGGTATAAATACGTAATCTTAATGGGACTCGAAATTTATTTTAAAATGTTTAAGGATGTTATTTTATTAAAGAAATGTTTTTAAAAGAATTTGAAATTGTTTACACTACGTTTATTCTGAGATAAACATCATTTAGAGTTGTGTTAAAATCAAACACACGTATCTGTTGTTCAAACGACCATAGCAGCCGTCCGAGTGACATGCCTATGTCGTTCGAGCGAGACACCGACTTACAATAAATTATTTAAGGTGTGTTTTCTTAGAATTTTGTCAAGTGTGCATTCTACAAAAACTATATACAACCAGAACGTTATTTGCACATGTTTTTAAGGTTTTCTAAAACCAAATACATCCTTAGAGTTTCAAAGATCCGTGCTTTCATTATTATATGCTATAGTGATATTTTTTGGCACCATTGGAGTTTGTTATACATAGAACTTTACTGGGTTTTGTAGTGTCAAAGCGAAAGATCCGTGTTCAATATCATAGACGTTACAAGCCATATCGATGGACACTGGGGCATTCGTGGAGGCGACTGCTGTGGACAGGTGTCACGGAAGATTCGTGTAGGCATTGTGTAAGGGTGGTTGAAGATCAAAAGAGCATCAAGTATCGTGGGGATCGAGTCCTTGAGTAAGACTTGTATCTTTTCCTTGTAAATTCTTATTCATAGTGATTGTCTAGCTTGGGCCGTTTGAGATTTTTTCCCTTTGTGGTTTCTTTGTACATCCGACGTTGTGCGTTTTTCGTACTTTAGTTTATTTAATCACTAGTTGCATGTTTAAGATTAATCAAGATAAAATTTGGTGCACGTAAAATTTGAAAAATATTTTTCAAAAAAGAGAGAGTTTCATCATCCTTAAAGCAAAGTCTGATTTGAAAAATATGGGGCCTACATAATTGAATATTTAATAATTTAAAGTTGGGTTCAGACTCAGGATTTGTAGGCTAGTGCTATGAGTGATAGGCACAGTTAGCCGAGACATTGGATATATATACGGGTATAGAGATAGTATATATGTATGTATGATATATATATTAAACATACCAATCTAGTGGATATCCTTATCGATGGAGGTTGCACGCCGTGGTTGATCTCTCTTGGCGAATCCCAGAGGTGTAGTATCGGTCCCTAGGGTTATAGGTCTGTGCATTCCCACTTTATGTGAGGTTGTAGTCCAAGTGGAGTAATGTGGTATGGTTATGACCCACTGGCTTAAGACTATGACCACATCTAATTACGTGTAAGTTTTGGGTTTGGTGGTGAGATTCTGACCCGTTGGACCAAAATTATGTGTGTATGTCCTGGAGCATGATAATATGCTAGAGATTAGCATCCAGTGAGTTATTACTCTAAGGGATAGCGGTTATACGTATATAACGAGTGATATATATGTGTGTGTTTGATGTGATATTGAAGTTACGTATATATCTATGAAGAAAAATATATACTGTTATAAGACATTAAAGTGTGAATAATGAATTAATAACTAGTGAAAGTTATTTGAAATGAACTTATAAATTATAATTGAGAATTATACTGGTTTAGCGGATGTGTAAGCTGAATAGATAAAATACGCGGGACATAGGGTAGTGTATGGACTTTTGGGTATATTTAAACTAGTTAAGATGGGTATCATAACTAAGATGTTAAAATACATACGTTAGGTGCACGTTATAGTTGAGGGACGAGTATTATCTCATGTGAGTGCGACACTAAATTTAAATATGGAAGAAAATATTCATAATTATTATGAATTTTAATTACTTACTAAATTTTTTAAAATGGTTTTGGGCTCTGACATGTATCAAAATTAGTTTAAATAAAATTTTAGGTGTCCAGTCACAGGGATGCCAATCACGAGTCTCTATTTATGGTAAGCGGAGCTGCAATGGTTGTGGAGTGTTGCAGGGAGTTGATGTAGTCGTTTTCCATTCTTGTTATGTAAGACATGGTTGGTCTCTTTACTATTCGAGCATGTTTTCCATATCAAACTGTGTTCTTCTAGTTGATTTCATTTTAGTTATGGGGATTATTGTATGGATGTTATACCGATGGCTTATTTGGTAAATTTTGGCATGTAATAGATTTCAGTGTTAAGAGTAGTTATATGATTGTAAATTGGTCTATTTATTTGAATAAGTTATGATTTTACTATCTTGTGGATGGCACTTTAATAAAAACAATTGACACACGACTTAATTTAATAATAGGTGGTTAGTAATTAATTGAAGTTTCGAAAGTAAAGCTACGAATGAACCATTTGAGATTCTGATTTTATTTTAGTAGAGGGTTGGGCACCCATTATTTTAATAAATGGGTGTCACATTTTTATCTTTCGCCCTCTCTCAAAAATAAGTAAGAGCCTCATATGAAATGCATGAGTTTTGCAAATTTGAATTTTCTTCGTAGACCCTTGCGTCGAATACAAAACTATTCAATCAATACTTTTTGTACTCACGAGCCATGAAATTGGGTCCATTAGCTAGTTGAGCATGCCTCGATGTCGCATCACCCATCTTTAAGAGTGAAGATTCTAGTTAAATTAATTACGATAGTTTTAAATCTTTCTTGTAATTTGTCATTTAGTAAGAGAGATTCTCATAATATCTACCTCGTGTAACACCATAACCTAAATTCGCTATTTGATTGTGCCATCATTCTTCGTCTTTTATTATTCCCACACGAGATATATTTCCTACGTTAACCGTGACGAACATATTATGAAGTTAATCATGTATAAAAGTTAAAATAATATAAAAAGACAACACAAACTTAAATTTTCCATTATTTGACATCTTTATGAGTTTCAAATAAATAATGAGCTACTTATTTATATTGTAAACTTGTTAACTTCACTCATGGGCCCATTATATGATTACCCACATTGACGAACTCATCACTGTTATCTACAATGCTTGTGTCAGGCATATATTCCCGATCGAATATTGATGACTCCATGGTGATGTATTCCTCTGTAATTAATCCTTTAATGTATCGTATATTCTTGACAAAATCTTTGAAAACTTTCATCAACCTTTCATATGACTACATCCATAGATATATAACTTGAACGCAAAAAGTGACTCATCCCATAAGTGTACCAACAAGTGAATACGTATGTGAAAAAATAATGGGGGAAAGTACTTCTCCGACACAAAAATCGCTTCAGCTATAGCTACTTTTGCGACCGCGATGTGCTTTCATTGAATATTTCACATAAAAGTGTGAAGAGGTGAGGAAAGAAAGATTTACTTTGATGAGTGAGGAAAGTAAATGCACTAGGGGGGGGGGTTTAAGTTTCAATGATTTAAGGTCACGTTGTGCATTTTATTCATGCTACGAATGACTCCCCCAAGGAATGTGCCTATAAGATGTTCGTTGATATTCTTCTCTGCATGCATTACATCTAATACATGATGCACCGGGTTACCCTTTTAATAAGGCAAGTTAAATAAAATTCATCTCTAGACCATGCCTTTATTGTCTAAGTTTTATTCTCAATTACGGTCTTCTTATGCTTAGCATTCTTCAATTTAGGATTCTAGTCTGGCATATTAGGTCCAAAACTAGAATATTTCCTCTCAATTTTTGAACCTAAAAGTTTTCTCGGAGATAGCTTATGTTCAAATCGCCTGGTGAAAAATTAGAACTTCTCTCAAATCTATAACTATAATAGTGGGTAAAAACCTCCTATGGGAATGGTATGTAAATTTTTGAACAACCTTGTTATGTTGAGATTTAATTTCCTCTCCACAAATAGGACACCCCAAATAGCCATGCACTACACAATCGAATAATGTCCCTTAAGGTGGGAAATCACAAATCAACATAGCTTTTAGCGTACACTCTTCTTTTTTACAAGAGTCAAACGCTTTCACACCCTCTACCCATAACTAATTTAATTCCTCTACCAAAGGAGCCAAATAGACATCGATGTCTTCACTTGGTTCCTTTATTCTAGGTATCAATAAAGACAACATCGAAAATTCAGGTCTCATACACTTTGAAGGAGGGAGGTTGAGCGGTGCTAGGATTACGAGCTATACACTCTGATTGGTGCTTAGATTTCCAAATGGAGTGAAACCATCTATTGATATTGCTATATGAATGTTGCTCTATTTTCGAGAAAAACAGGATAATCATAATTTATCCTCTTCCAAACTATATAATCAATAGGATAACACATGAGATTGTCCTATACTTCTTCCCTAGCATGCCAAGTCATGACCTATGTTATCCATCGTACTGTCAAAAACCGATTTAATCTAGGCCCAACGGGAAAATATTTCAATACCTTTTGAGGTACTTTTGAGAGTGTACCTTCCTTGTCAGTATATTACACATATCTAGGTTCCCCGCATACTGAATACTGATTAAGATTTTCATACTCCTTTCGGTATAGTATGCAGTCATACCTACAAGCATGAATTGATTTATACTTCATTCCTAAACCTTGCAAACTATTCTTCGTACTAGGATAGTTATTTGGAAGCATATTCTACTCAGGCAACAAGACCTTCTCCCAGTTCAGAATTCCTTTCATGCTATTGCTAGACATACCATATTGGGTCTTAAAACTACGTAAACCAACCATGGCTTGCAAATTTGTTTGATCTTTTTCACAACCAGAGTACAACGGTTGGGTGGCCTTAAATTTTATCATCATAATTTATCTCAGTATCTTCATGAGAACCTGAACCTTTTACATTGTCAGGGACCTCATGTTCTTCCACTTCATGAACTCCATAAGCATCATCAACTAAATACTCTAACATATTATGATATACATTATCCTCATGGCCTTGTACATCTATCCTATTTGATGATTATTGTGAAGGTTGCTCGAGGAAAAAGGGAATATGCATTTTTTTGTGAAAAATCCACGATCGATAACTATCTAACATACCCCATCTAAGCAGATGTAGTTCAACTATTTTCCACTAAAAAACCTTACAATTACTATAATGTGAACGTGGACATGGGAACTCTTCGTCATTAAAATATCTCTTTGTGAATTTTACAAACTCATTAACATCTCTATGATACTCATTCCCTAGTGTATTTATTTCACCCATCCACTCTTTGTATAGAGGATATCCCATCATAGCTACTACGAACAATCACCTATTATGGGTAAGAAGCGTTTCATGTATTAATATCAACAAAAGTGTGAAAAATTCAAGAACCCTAGGTTGGATACTACAATGCCTAGTGCGTTTGAACAAATAATGAATTTTAGTGCATTTGAACATGTTCGATTTCAATATTTCAAAATTTGAGTTAAGTCGTTTGAACAAAAAAATAAACTAGTGCATGAGATTTGAATCCGCCTAAACAACATATCAACTAAATAACATATCAACTAAATGATTTGAATATGCCCTAAATGCCCTCGAAATCGCTTGAAGAATCTGCCTTTTACTTATCACACAAACTAGTGCATGAGATTATGCTAAAGTCTCACACAAAAGTTTGCTAATTTGGGGTCACTAGATTGTGCTGTATATTGGCATTTAATCAAAATTTTCCTATTGGTAATTTGGCATCACCAGATTGTTCTACTTATTAAACTATTGTGGAAGATTGCTGATATAATCTCTAGATTGCAGGGACAACGTAAAAATAAATAACAAATAAATCCATTTACTTTGGGACGACGTAGATACTCTGGGTAGATATTTTTGGAAACATAATGTATTATTAATTTTATGTTAATAAATGAAACATTTATATTAATGAGATTTGCATTTTGAATTATGTTACTCAATTTTCTTGTAAATATTCATTTTGATCTAAAACAATTATTATTGTGTTATGAAATTGAGGGTCATTACAACTATGCTCCAATGTTATTCCTTCACGAAAATAGATATATTCCAATGTCTATCTAGGATTTTTTTTAACTTAACACCTTGATATAATTCCACAAATTTTCACTTAACCCGATTGACATTTTATTAGAAATAGTACTTGATCTCACGTGGAGCCTTCACATTGTTAACAAATGACGAAAATATGTTATTAGACATACCCCTCTTGTTTTATGGATAAAAATACCCATATTTTTCTTTCCAACCTCACATTCTAAAATTACGATACCCTAACCTTAATTTAAATCTTAAATCAAATAGTTTGGAGCCCATCAATATCTTATGAAATCGTAAAAGCTAAAAATTCACGAACAACTCATATTTTGGAAATTTCAGATCTAAAACATCACTCACTTATTAATACATCAAGTTTGCATTTCATGAATTTTGAAGCAAGAAATTTAACAGAGACATATAAATTGCATTTATGATTGAATCTTTGAATTTTTTCCTAGAAAAAAGAATGGGTAGGAATATTTAAAAAATCCTTACATTGAATATCTAGAAAACCCTAACATGAATACAAAACTCGATCAAAACTTCAAACGCCATCAACAAATACATGTATTCAGATAAATAAAATTATACCTTTTGAGGAGAGAGAATGCCATTGGTGGTGGTGCAACAATATGAGGCAGGCATAAGAGAGAATGGTGCGAGGCAACGGTGTGAGGTAGTGGTGGTGCAACACTTGAAGCTTGAGAGAACGAGAGATAGAGAGAACAATGGAAATACCATATGTTTTGAGACAACGGATGGGGGAACTAGGGTTATAATCTTATTTTATTGTCACTATCTTTGACCCTGACACGACTGTGATAACAAACTAATTATTGTCACAGTCTGTGACTCTGACATGACTGTGATAACTATCTTGTCAAGGTCTTTGATTGTGACATGACCGTGATAACTAGTTTTCACGGTCATGTCAAGGTCAAAGACCGTGATAAGGGTTCCGTATTTTCTTTAACAAGATTTTTGACCGTGATAAGTCCTTGCGGGTAAAAGGTGTTGAAAATCCATTTTTGGTGTAGTGGTAGTCTAAGGTCATCCCAAACTTAAGGCCTTAACACGATAAAGGGATTAATATCCAGGTCTAACCATCACTCATCCAATATATCATACCCAAGTCTATGTAATTAAATCTCCCCATTAATCCATCTCAGATGCAGGTACCTATACGTGTTACCTAGGAGTTATATGACCAAGGCTTACTCGTCTACTCACCGAGGCTCCATAGAGGTTCACGTCGTACATACCCTAACAATGTAATCCCCCCACTGGTACGATATCCACGAGTACACACATGGTATGCATTTTACACATGTAACATAATAAAAGAGAATCTCATAATACATGGAAATCTAGACAAAGTTTAGGAATTATTCACTTTAGTATATTTATAAAGTTAAGTAAATAATGAATTAATCACATTTTATAAACCTATGAACCACCTGTATAACATGCCTACCTAAAGTCAATTAAATCCATAGGCACCTAACTTAGCCCTAAAACGCAAAGAACTAATCAAACAACCCAAAGCCAAAAATGTCAAATAAGTTTCATCACTGGTCGACCAGTTATCTACCGATCGACCGACCCTTTCAGATATGCTAAAATCTCCACTTTATATTGTAACACCCTATAATTTTGAACCGGTAATAATTTAACTTATTTGGAATTTGAATTATTTTTAACAATTTAATATGTTGTACTTAATGATGGAAAATAGGATTTTAATTGGGATTAAAAGTAGGAGAGAAATCAGGTTTTTATTTACATATACACATTTTTGGGGAGACCAGGGCACCTGTCTAGGACCGAATTGATTCGGCCTTAGGGGCGAATCGATTCACCCCAGACAGTGTCAATAAGTTTGTAGTTTTGTTAGAGTTTGAGTTAATTAAAACTCTTAACCTTTTCTAGTATAAAAATAATTCGGGGTTAGGACTTTAAAAACACATTCTTATAAAACCTAAGAGTAGTAGTCCTCTATAATTCATCTTTCTCTCATCTACAAACCCTAGTCCCATTTAAAATCAAGATTTAACCCAATTTTTGAAGGCTCAAACCCTAGTCCTCTATGATTTTTTGAGAGGAACACAACCATCTAATCAGAATTTTCAACCAACTTTTCTATAGGCATGAATACTTTTATTCTTTCTCTTTAGTATCATGCGTTTTAAATATCGCCTAAACATTAAATTACATGTTTTTCTTAAAATAAACTGGAAACCTTAATTAGGGAAAGTGAAATCTATATTGGGACTATTTTTATGAAAAATCTTAATATGAGTTAAGACTTATAACCCTTGTGTGCTTAGGGTAGAGGTTGGATTCTTATTAATATGGATGTAGATTTGCATGTAGAAAGTAATAGTAGATTTGTTGATTAAAAGTGACTTGTGAAATCACATAAAATTATATAGATGTAAAAATAAGAGAAATTATTGTTGTGTGCACCATAAACTTGCATGATGACGAAATTATCTTAGTTGCATAAAGTAAGTTGCTTAATAATGAAAATTGATTGACCGAATGAAATTAGAGTTATTTGTGATCTCATGAGAAATTGTGGAATTATTGATAAAATGTCTCATGCGACTTATAATTAATTATATTTGTCATCGTGGGAACGAAGGAAGTTTGGGTAGTTATGCTCTCACCTTAATTATGAGTACTCTCTAGGTATAAGACTAGTAAGTATGTCTTAGTTTTTGTTAACATTTTCTAGGTATAGAACTAGTTAGTGTAAGTTTTTACGGTTGAGATATTTTGGGGTGGGGCTGATTTTTGTGTTGTTTCGTTGATTCGATAGTTTAGGCGTGAGACTAGGAGGAAATTAAGGGTAGAGATTCATCCAATATAATTGGGCAGGATATACTTGTATTTTGAAGACCTCTAGGTATGGGACTAGAGTTATGTTTGAGTATTTATGCTCTATAATAGGGTGGTGCTAATAGAAAATAATGGGAATTAATGCCTGAGATAATAAACGAGTATTAAAAATGAATTTACGACACGAGTATATGTAGCACTGATAGAATACAGGCCGACTGGCTATAACGGCATGAGTGTGTCTGTCGTCATGAGTATATACGGGGTTGACAGAATACGAACCGACTGACTATAGTGATGTGTCATGCGTGGAACCTCATGAGTATGTGCATAACTAACATAAATCAGATTGATTGGCTATAGTGAGGGGAATGGGTGTGATGTGTAGAACTTTAAATGTGCCAAGAGTGTGTGCAGGACCGAAAAGGGGTTGACTGTCCATAATGGTGTCGCATGAATAAAAATAATTGAATAATTAAATTTAGTAAGGATAAGAGTAGCTAGTGGAATAATTGGACTTACACTTTAGGGTGGATGAGTTATATGGATAGATAGTCGCAGTTTATTTTTATCCGCTTGTTAAAATATATCTCGTTTAATCTAAAATACTTTATTATGATGTTTATCATCTATAATGTTACCATCTGGATTCACGGACCCTAATTTGGAAGAGTAGCTAGTATTCATGCATTGGGATCTGACCCATTGTGTTGACTAATATTTTAAGGTATAACACTGGAGTAGCTGCATAGGGGTGATTGGAGATTAGTTTGGAGATTTATTTTTAGATGCTTTAGTAGTTTAGGATCGCTTAATTTTCTGTCGCATTTATCATGAGAATTTCATTACGGATTTAGTGGGCTAATCGGTTCCATAATTGCTTACGATTTCTGTCAGATATTTACAGTGATAATTTCATTTGAGTTTATATTTATTATGGATATTAGCATGGTGATGAATTTTAATATTTAATGAATGGTTATATTTATTGGATCAATTTGATTATTATATTGTGGAATTTTTTAAAAATGTCTCGTATATCCGTCACATGCTAAGAATGATAACTTATTTAGTGACCCTCAGAGTAGTTTGGCAGCGGCGGCTGACCACCTCACTTGCCAGAATGTGCGGGGTGTTACACAGACTTTAACTTCCTAAACTAAAAAAAACTCAAACCAAAACTTCATTAATGATCTCGAAACCTCCATATAAGATTTATATAACATCTAAACAATGTAATAACAAATAAAACATGATTTAAACACGAATATAACATAAAATCGCAATTTGAATCCAACATTTAATCATAAAATCAAATTCTTTATCAAGAATCCTAGAAATTCAATCTCAATCAATTTGATTATAATCTTTACAAATTTAAGCATATATTCAAGGGGTTTATGAAGATGTCATACTAAAAGATAATTCCAATACATAGTATAGCAATTCCAACTCAAATTTAAATAGAAATCAACTGAACCAAAGAAAATTTACACTAATTTCTATTTAATTAGTTTAATTAAGAATTTAATATAATTAATCCATATAAATCAGATCTAAATCATAATTAGGGTTTAGATTTACATAAATATCCATAATCTAAATCTTGGTAAATCATACAAGTATTGTAATTAAACTTACCTCAAAACTTGATGAATAAAAAGGGCTAACATCTTCTAGAATTCCCCTCTCTCCTTTTAGTCTCCCCCCTTCTAAGTTGTGAAATCCTCAAATTATGTGTAAGCGCAAAAGCCCCCAAATTTAAACTTTAAATAATGAGATGGTTCAATGATATACCAAATTTTAATTTTTTCAATTTTTTTTAATTTTCTTTTCTTTTAAAATACAATCAAAACATGAAAAATTAAATTAAACCTAAAAGTGAAATTAAACTACACCAACATTTTAATTTCAACTTAAACAAACATTAATCCATTTCAATTTAAACTTGCATTTTATCAAGATAAATTAATTTGCACTTGAATTAAATTAATTAAACAATTACCCAAACTTAATTAGAACCAAAATAAACAATATGTGATTTAAACCGAATTTTATCTTGATTAAGCCTAAGCATGCGTTCTAGGTGAGTTCAACAAGATAAATGAAACAATCTCACTACACACCTATGTATGAGGAAAACCCAAATGAGAAAAATCTCGGAATGCTCTGGGCTGACAAATTCACTAAATATGGTTTTACAGTTATAAGACAAAAGACTTACTACACTCGACTTGACTCTCTTCAAGCCCCGACGCTTCTTCTTGCAAATACCTCCGTCTAACAAATAACTCCGAAGTCCACCGGAATCTTGAAGTCCACCAATGGAGGCACAACCCACCGTTAACCACATATGGTGCCTTTCACCATGTGAGAACACCACATCGAAAAAAATGTCTTCCTTTTGAGGGTAGTGAAGAAACCCAAAAAATCTCCTTAAATTGATTGAGAATAAAACAGGTGCTAAACTATCTCCAAACAAAGATATATATAGAGAACTTGGATAGAAACTAAACAAATATTTTGGGTGTAAAACACTTGGTTTTGTTCTAAAGATTAAGCATTTTTAACAAAAACCAAGGGAACTTTTTCTTGGAATAATTAGGCTCTCAAAAACTCTCTAGAGATGGAAAAAGTTCTTAGGAAAAACTTTTTCCTCATTTCTTAAAATATGGCAAAACAAAGTGGGGAAGTGGGTGGTTGAAAAACAAAATTGGCAAAAACTGACGAAACCTAAATTTCGTTTGAAGTTTCATTCGAACGACATTTCGAACGAGAATTCAGAGAAAAAAAATATATGAAATCTCGTTTGAACGAGGTCGTTCGAATGACCTTTCTAAGGAGATTTCAGGCCATGGTTCTAAATAATTTCCATACGAATCGTGCCGCCAATTTCATATTTTTCTGATTTTTTCGGATTTGATATGATTTTTCTACGGAAAGGTGCCGAGAACAAAATCTTTAGAACTACGAATTCAAAAAAATTTAACAAAAAAATACTAACACCCAAATTAAATTTCCAAGCTCCTATATATATATATATTAATGCATTCATACCTTTAGGATGGAATCCACACGTCGATGGCGTAAAACTTGGCACGGAAATCTACAATGATGACGCTTTTAAATAATGGGCCGCTACGTATTCAAATCCTCAAACACATCATAGGCTTGATAGGGAAAACATCTATGCTATGACTCAAATGGTTTTGTACGGAATTGAGCCAACACTACATAAGACTCAATTGGAAATTTGTGACCTTACCAATCTCTCCCTTTGGCTATTCCGGGACAAAACCCAACCAAAAAACCTAAAGGGCTGCCAAGCTCATCTAGACACACATCCCTCCCCCCCTCCAAAAAAAAAATAGACGCGATAACTCGATCCAAGGATGAACCACTTTGCCTCTGTAAATATGCCGCTAAAAGAAATTTCCTGCACACTTAAGCAAACCATTAAACGCATAGGGAATATCAAAAATATAAAGTGCATAAAATTAAGTTCTTCCCTTTTATCTAACAATAATCTTCCTAGAAAGATAACGCTCTCCACCTAAGTTAGATCTCCTAAACTAAAGGTGTAGATACCATGTCTCCCCCTTTTTGTTCAGGAATAGACAAAGGTTAAAGAATAAATAAATAACTTATTTCTCCCACAATTTAATGCAAATACCACTTTCCCCCCTTAAATCTACATAAGGGATGTGAATAAGGAAAAAAAAAGACAAACATGCAATGGTCCATAAGGTGATAAGAATTTAATCATATGGGCAACAATGAAGTACAACTAGACCATATAAAGAGACACGAGTATCAACTATGGTGCAAAAAAAATGATACCAATTAAAATATCATAAACGTAGCATGGAATATCAACCAAAATACGCAACAATATGGATACTAATTATGACTTCAAAGCAAATATGGACTAGCTAGCATGGCAAAGACTCGAAAATAAAAAATACCATATATATGTATACATAATGATTATTACTAACACACATGCACATATACATATGTATAGACACCACACATGACACAAAATACATTAAGCTTTTCACACTCATATGGAAAAAATGTGTCCAAATACATGTGGTAAACGGAAGTGTAGGGGTGTGAACTAGAAACAATTAAATTTCGACCCAATCACTTAAAGCATGTTCACATAGTTCTCATTTGATTACAAAACTTTATCTCATTTAGATATAGCCTCACGTGACAATATAATTTGAACTCAATGAACAAACATGCACAATGCACACAAGCCTAGAATTTCGATGATTCTACAAACCAATAGAGTCATGACAATAAAAGCTTAACTAGGATATAAAGTCATTGTGCAAACCCGTTAATACATCCAACCAAACTCCTAATAATTTTTTTTCTTTTTCTTTTGAATATATTAATGAAACTATTTTTGACCTTGGCAAATATTCTTTTTAATGCCACATTTTTTAAGGCCTAATATTCAATGGTGGCTTTTCACGCAAAGAAATTGTCTTTCACAGCCCGATTCCATTGATAAAAAACTACACCGGATAAACATATTTTTATATATTTTTTTAAATTCGGGAAACGATTATTACATGTACAAATCATCCATAGTCATAGAAAAATGTAGATGACTAAATTGGTAGGAGAACATCTCACTTAGCTCAAATATACACGTGACATTTAAATTTCAAATGAGATCGTGCATATGTGAATAGAGGCATATAAAAATAGAATCCATTAAGCAACACAAAATCCAACTACTCCATGTAATCATTGGCAAAGCCAAAAAAATACCTAAATCATATAATGAAAATCTTAATAGGGACGAGTCAAATAGGTGCCATGGTTGTGAGGGTTATGGCCATAGGGCGAGAGAGTGCCCCACTACACTAATGAGAGAAGGCAAACAACTAATTTCTTATAATTACACCCTTAGTGTGGCCATTCCTGATCCTCACGGAGGGCGGGCAGCCTGAGGGAGGATCCTAGGTCCCGTGCGTCCCTCTCGGGAGCGCTTCGGCCGACATCATTTGGGTGAGGTGAAAAATGTAGAGAGATAGAGTCGCCAGTCTATTTTAGTCAAAACAGATAAAAGAAAGGGAGCCATTCCTAAGGACAACATCCAAAGACATACTGATGCATAAGAAACCAAAATGATTCGAAAAGGGTCCGAAGGCTAAGTTACGAAATGGGAAGGTGTTAGACACCCATTCCGCCCTTTCGGTCTCTCATGGGTTTTTGTTATTTTCCTTTATTTTCCCCATGATATGTGTGAAAGTGTATATATAGTGGAGATAGGAATCATCGTCTTGCACTATGGAAGAGGTAAAGCGAGTCATCCGTAGGAAGGTATAAAAATATTAGAAAATAGAATTTACGCGATTATCCTTACGTTGACCGTTATGATGAAACGATAACGCAAGTGCAATAATACGCCACTAAGAACAAATATATGTATATATATAATATAAGAGAGTGGAGTTTAGAGAAAATAGAAAATAAGAGAAAAAGTAAAAATAGGACTTGAGTCTCGGGTTTTACCCCGAGACGCCTACGTAGCCTATAGAGGAATCAAAGTCCACGTAGTTCGCATGCAAAACGAGGGGTGGGGTTTATCCCATAAATCTTAAAAAAGGGGGATTCTCTTGTTTTTTTTTGTGTGTGTGTAGAAAAAGTGTTTTAGTTGTGAGAAAAGTGGTAGAAAAGTATGAGAATTCCCATTTGGAATTTATGAGCAAGCCCTCTTTTTCTTATTTTTTGGGTTTTTATTTATATGAAAATAAGAGATATGCAATAATACTAAATAAAAATTATATTAGGATGTGTGAGATGAGATAATGAAAGTGCTAAGAAATAAAACAAGTTATTGCGAATTTATGAGAATTTAAGGAGAGAGTTGAGAAGAGCTTCTTGAAGATCTTGGATTGATCTTGAATGTTGGAGAGCAGACCTTAGACTTGGATGATGATGGAGGGTAGTGAATTCACCAAGTTTGATGAAAAGGATGATGAAAAGTGAAGGTTGGGAAGGGATTTGGGTGTGGAAATCACGCTGACTTCGAGAGAGGTTTTCTGGATTTGCTGAGAGTGATATCTATCAGATCTGGGCTCCCCTTGCAAGTGAGGTCAGGCCTCCTTTTTATAGGACCAGGGTATTGCCGATCGACATAGCCCTATTCCTGCTAATTGGTAGGTGCGTTTAGGCACACTACCGATAGGCAAGGTCTGGGACCTGTCGTTTGGCAGTGTCTTTCGGGCCTTTTTGGAAAATTGATCGTAGAATGCAAACCATTGATTAGAATTGTGCATGGGGTGGACCGATGGAAAGGTAATTCAGATACCTTCAAAAGTACTTGGGACTTCTCCTGGGTTCGGGAGTTGGCTTTGGGTCAAATGTGGCTCGGAATCATTTCGATCTATTAGACGGGGAATCGTCGGACTTAAATGGATCATTCATCCAAATGGTAAGTCCAAATTATGCATGGGGAAGACCGTTGGAAAGGTTAGGAGATGTACTTCAAAATTCCAAAGAGTTTGATCCAATTCGAGGAGTTAACTTCGGTCAATCGAGCCTTGGAAGCATTCAGTGACCTTTCGAAGTAAAACAGATCGTTCGTCCGTACCGTAAGTCGGAATAACGCATGTTGGAAAGGGGTTTCAGTGCCCTTTGAAGATTCAGTCAGTCTCGATCGAGTTAAAGACTTGACTTAGGTCAAATAGAGCCCAGGAGCACCCGATGGCCTTCTGATTGAGTTTTGGGAGAAAATTGGTCGTTCGTCTACATGGTAAGTCAGAATTATGCACGGGATGGACCGTTGGAAAGGGGTTTCAGTGCCCTTTGAAGATTCATTCAGTGTTGGTCGAGTTAAAGACTTTGACTTTTGGTCAAATGAAGCCTAGGAGTGCCCGATGGCTTCTAGGTCAGTACTCGGGGTATGACTTGGGTTGTAGTAATGAAGGGAGGTTCTCGGGACCTAAGGAGAGTTTAGGGGGTAACAGAATGGGGTGTCTACAGAGCCCCTCAACGAGTGAGTTTGGAACAAACGATAGCCGTCAAATAGACACCACGTGATACTTTTGAGGGAGGATGACCAATTCAGAGGGTCAAGGCTGATTCTGAGGACCTAAGGGAGAGAGGATGACCAATTCAAAGGGTTGAGTCCAATTATGAGGACCTACGAAGTGTTCTGGGGATAACTAATTCCGTGGGTAGAAGCCGATTCTGCGAGCTTAAGTTGAGATGACCAATTCTGTGGGTTGAAGCCAATTCTGAGGGCTTAAGTAGAGATGACCAATTCTGCGGGCTTAAGTATGAGATGACCAATTCTGCGGGTCGAAGCCAATTTTATGGGCTTAAGTTGAGATGACCAATTCTACGGGCTTATGTAGGGATGACCGATTCTACGAGTCGAAGCCAATTCTGCGGGCTTAAGTTGAGATGACCAATTATGCGGGTCAAAGTCAATTCTGAGGGCTTAATTAGGGATGACCAATTTTGCGGGTCGAAGCCAATTCTACGGGCTTAAGTAGAGACGGCCAATTCTGCAGGTCGAAGCTAATTTTGCGGGCTTAAGTATAGATGAACAATTCTGTGGGTCGAAACCAATTCTGCGGGCTTAAGTAGAGATGTTCTTGGGGAACTCTGCCGGAGAGATTTATCTTGTGGTTTTGTTTTAGGCTGGGGAGACGACTGCTGGGGAAATCTTTTGCATCCTTTGAAGGAATAGCCAGAATTCCATTGTGGAGATTTAGGTAGCCCAGAGTTTGGATGCATTGCTTGGGGAAAATTGAGGCCTTTGAGGCATAGGGGGTGATCTTTAGAGATCCTCCGGGGATGTTATCGGGAGTAGTTTTACTTGGTGAAAATGTTTTAAATCCTTCCTGGGATTTTTAGGAATTTTCTGAGAATTTTTTAGGGCTGTCTGGTATTTTTTGGGAATTTTTGTACGAAATTTAAAGGGGGTGCCGGTCGGCATGGTTCAGAGGGTGCCATTCGGCAATGGCACAGACTTTTGGACTGCCTCGGGAAGGTAAGGGGTTAGTACCAATCGGTGGGTGGGGGGTCAATACCGATATGCATGACCCTTGGCATCCTATATAAAGGGAGAGAATTCCCCTCATTTTTCACAGCTTCTTGCTTTCATTCTTTATGTGATTTTCCTCTGCAAATCGTTCTAGCGTTCCGATCTCTAAGAAATGGCTGCCTTTGTGAGCACTGCAGCGCATAGGGAAAGGTTGACTGTTGATGACTGGGCGAACGTTGAGTGGAGGGCTAGGGAGCCTCTTGCTTTGGTGAGTGAGAACTCCTTTGACGCATTCGAGCCGATTACGGATGAGAGGATTTTGCTATGGGAGCCATCGCGTCATCGGTCTTCTAAGGTGGTGAGCCCCGACGGTTATTTAAGCAACCTGACTTTTGGCATTCTTCTCTTTTTGGTGATTTTTCCTTCCTTCTTGAATTTGACAAGGTTTCTTCTTTTGACAGTCTGATATCTCTTTGAAGAACACGCGTGCCCGTGGGGCGATAGGGCTTAAGGACGTCTGGGAGCATCTTCCACCCGTGGTGCATTGGGTGGTATCATGAGCGGGTTTTAAGAGGTTAGCGTCTATGCTGGATGAGACGCCTCGATCGACAGCGATCTGATGAGCTTTGGGGGAGAGATGGTGGGATACTAACATTTCAGTTTTGGGGAAATTACCGTGACTCGCATAGACGTGCAATAGCTACTGGGGCTGGATTGCGATGGGGAGTAGATAGATGTGGATCGCTCTCTACGGGTGAGGTCAGAGGCGGTGAGGGTGGCGCTCGGTGATGTAGGGAGGATAGTTTCTGGGGATTCCATCCGTCTGTCCTTATTGAAGGATGTCTTGCTGAGTAGGGTGGTTGATGTGGAGGATGGGCTGCAGGTGAGGCAGATGTCCCGGTTGTTCATTTTGCTGGTGCTAGAAGGTTTCATGGTGGCGTCGAGTGGCGACGTCATCCATTTGTGGTTCTTTCCGTATTTGAGGATGTTTTCGAACATCCCTCTCTATGATTGGGGGAGTATGAATTTAGCGACCCTCTATTTTTCTTTGGATGCATTCAACCGGTGCTGTCGGTAAACCTTTACTGGATCCACGTATCTCCTCGAGGTATCCTTTAATTTTCCGCATTTTCCTTTCATGCATTTGCATTTTCCTTATGCGTCTCTTTTTTATTGTGAATTCCTGTCTTTGGTAGACGTGGTTCTATGAGGTGATTGGGTGCAATACCCACCTGATTGCCTTGAAGGACGAGACTGTTGGGGACTTCTGCTGATTATATCGATGGCGCAAGGTCAATTGGCAGTCGAATGGATCTCTCTCTATAGAGGCGGTGCGTCAGGTCTTGAATGGCCTGACTAGTGGTAGGGTAAGACTCTTTCCTTTTCATCCTTAGTTTTTGGCATGTTCTGATTTTGTATTGACTTATCTCTACTAGGGATTTTCAGTGACTTTTTACCCTTGGGGGACAAGCATTCAGGATACGGGGGCGACCGGGGTGAATGTGCAGATGAGGCATTTGCTGGTGCATGAGTTCGGCCATTCTTGGTATCTCGGGGATCGGGGGATTTGACAAATTATGGAGGAGGAGGTGGTGGTGCCACCTGCACAACCTCCTATGTCTATGAGGCGAGAGCGGATGTTGTAGGAGGATATGAGGATCGCAGCGATGATCGACGAGTCCTACCTGTTGTATACTGATACGACTGTGCCGTATGACTATATGAACTTTGTGATGAGCTGGTTGATGGTGCCTAGCATATACGATACCTTCCCTTTCCCTCCTGCAGGTTCGAGTCGGGCGATGGGGTCTTCCCACAGCGGCGGTGGTCCATCGACGTCTGTGGCGGCGACGACTTCAAAAGTCCCCTTCGTGCGATTGCATACCCCTTTGTACAACATCCGACGGGCTGATGGAGGGATGGTCCCGATGTTGAATCATCCTCATGCGATGGATCCAGAGGAGCTGGGTTTGACAGAGGGGGTTCTTCATCCTGAGGTATATCTTTTCTTATTTTTGGTTCCTTTTCTGTTTTGATCCCTATTTGATACTAATTTTGCCTTTTTCTTACAGTAAGTCTGACTGAGGGACATTAGAGACCGTATATCTTCGACGACTGCCCACATTCGAGATGTGGTCCCGGTTCCTTCTTACTTGGTGCCATCTTCTTCATTCGAGGAGGAAACTGGCTCGGGCAGTGGTGGTGCATCATCTCACCGTAGGGGAAAAAGAGCGCGTCACAGGGGTGGAAGCTCTTAGAGAGAGGGGTGAAGAGTAGGTGAGAGAGAGAGAGAATGTGGGTTCGGGCAGAGTCCCGTTGTTTTGTTTTTCTTTTATTTCCTGCAAAATTTGATGTGACACAGAAGAATATATATATGCAATGCAATGGGATTTTTTTATCATCTTTTGTTAATGGTGAGTGAATGCATGCACATACGCTTTTTACTTTACTGCTGAGACAGTAAAAAGAGATATTTTTGGGATTTTGAAGGAAAATTTTTGAAATGAGAAATTATATAGGGGTGGTAAAGGATTTTTGAAATTTTGTTGAGAACATCAATTTATTTTTATTAAGCTCCTGATTTTGACAAAAGAGGAAAAAGGAAAATTTCTACAAGTAGGGGGTTACCGATCGGCAAGACCCTTGTCCTGCCTATCGGTAGTCAAGTCCAGTCCCATCAATTCAAAGCTTTGATTAGTGCCCTCTTAAGCCTCTTGTACTTTGTGGGGTAGGATTTCCTTCGATTTCTGCAGGGGTCATTTCTTTTGTGAGGGTTTTCAAGTATAAAAATGGGCAAGGGTGGAGTGTTTTCATCACAACTTCATTTGTCTACTTATTTATTAGTTTTACAAGATGGCTATCCCTGGTAGCATTGAGTTTTCTAACTACCTCGAAGCCTTGGAAGCAATGTGCTCTTATAATGTCGACTATGATGGTTTCAACATGCGTCGAGTCTCTTTGAGGCGCAATCGGTCCATTGAGTGGAACATGCTGATGGTGGTGGTACAGTTTTGGTACCCCGAATACCATGTATTCCTCTTTGGGTTGAATGAAGTTTGTCCTACCTATAGGGAATTTTATGCCATGCCGGGGATAAATCCCAGTGTTGCTGCGACTTTACCCAAATTTTCCCGTTCTCCGAGGGATTTATTGGCTGGGCTTCTTCATATTTTGCCTCCGGCGACTAGATCACTGGTTGCTGGAGGAATGATCTCCCTCCCGATGGTGTTGCCGTCTGTTCATTTGTGGGAAGTAGGTGATGCTGGCTATACTGGAGCCATTGCTCTGGGCCTGGTTTCAAAATTACTGCCAGTGACTGGGGAACTGCTGGTGGATCCACAACTTGCAGCCATTACTTTATGGATGTCATACCATCGCAATCCTATGGCAATGATACTGGAAGTGACTCTGAATGGTCTGGATGCTTGGTGAGAAGGTCGTTCTGACTTCTTGCGGGGTAGCCCCGTGATGCTGTTCATGTGGTTGTCTGAAAGACTCCGCCTGGTGAGTCTTCCAGAATATCCTTTGTCGACTGTACCCAACTTCTTTTCGCATCACTTCTTTAGCGTTGACCTGGATATTGAGAGCTGGGAGAATTGGCTTGTGGAGCATGGGGCTAGGAATCTGTACTGGTCAGTGCCTTGGTGGGGACAGTTGCTACCTGTTCTGGAGATAAGAGAATACCCATATGTGCTGCTGGTTGGTCTCAACCAGACCTCTTTTTATTTCCCTTGGCGGCTTTTGCGCCAATTTCGCTAGGTGCAGGGCGTGCCACCTCGGACACTAAATTTCTTTTTGGTAGAGGATTTGACCGAGCATCTGCACCTGCGGCTTGGCTCTCCGTGGGAGATTCGGCGTCCGTCGACCCGTCCCTCCCAATCTGTTAGGAGAGTTTGGCATATCCCTGGGGATTATATGAAGTGGTTGTAGAGGAGAGTAGTTAGCAAGATGTTGGAAGTGGAGACTTTACAAAAGCGGCTTGTCTCTTTTAACACCATGGAAGGAGGTGTTGTAGTTTTTTCGAAGCTGGTTCGAGCTTATCGGTCCATAGAGTGTCTGCGACACTCTGTTCAGGCAGAGGAAACTTGGGGACCCCAGGATGTAGATGATGATGATGATGGAGAAGGATCCAATGGTATCTGTGGATAGGACTCCTGGAGAGTTTATTGTGTAATGAGGGATAAATGTGGGGATTTTATTTGGTTTTTTAGGATGGTAGGGGGAGGGGAGTTATCCATTCCGTTTCTTATATAATCTGTACCGTATTTTCTTATTAGTGAAATAAACAAGTTTCTGATCATCTAGCTGTGCCTTTCGATGAATTTTTTATTATTTGAATTATCTATACTAATCTCTAAGGCATACATAATTGTTTTGTCCAAATATATGTTAGAATGAACTGTTATTCTCGGAGGTAAGAAAAGAATAGTATTTTGTGAAAAAGAAAGGGCCGTGCTCATGTAAGGTGTATGAGCTGCCTATGTACCTCTGGGGTTTTGAAATTTTATACTTTGTTTGAAAATGGTTATTTGGAGAGGATCAGGCCCATGTAGTTCTGGGCAGGGGGAAATGAAGAGATTTTATTTATTTATTTATTTAGAATAGAAGGGAGACGAGAAGAGTCGTAGCGCTCTGAGATTTTGGACTAGGGGTAGAACTTATTGAGACGGTCCAAGTTGACTGAACGAACCACCTCTTACCCTTCTAAGTCGGTAAGCATGGCAGAACCGCCGGAAAAGATCTTCTTGACAATGTAGGGGCCGCTCCAATTGGGCTTGAATTTCCCTCTGGGGACCCAGATGGGTTCTATGATTTCTTTGAGGGCTAGATCCCCTTCTCGGACACCACGATCCTTGACTCTCTTGTTGAATGATAACTCTATTCGGCGATGGTACCCTTGTATGTGGTATATCTCTTTTAGTCTCCTTTTGTCTTAGAGGGTGAGTTTGTCAAGACGACTTTGGCACCAGTCTTCGTCACTGACCTTGCTTTCAAGCATGACGCGCAACGAGGGTATTTCTAGCTTCATGGGTAGGACTGCTTCCATACTGTAAACTAGAGCATAAGGGGTAGCCCCAGTAGAGGTTCGAATTGAGGTTTGGTATCCCCAGAGGGCGTATGGGATCTGGTCGTCCCAATATCGATAACTTTCGATCATTTTGCTGATGATGGCTTTGAGGTTCTTGTTGGCGGCTTCAATTGCACCGTTGGTCTGAGGTTGGTAGGGAGAAGATTTGTGTCTTCGAATCCCATAATTATTGACCATTTCTGTAACTTTTGCCTTGAAATGTAATCCGTTATCTGACACTAGCTTGTGCAGGACCCCATATCGACAGATGATGTTTTTCTTGACGAATTTGGCCACTCTCTTAGCGTTTAGCACTGCGTATGACTCAACTTCGACCCATTTGGTGAAGTAATCAATGGAAACTAGGATGAACTCATGCCCATTGGAAGCCTTCGATGTGACCTTCCCTATGATGTCGATTCCCCAGGTGGAGAACGACCAGGGAGAGGTCATGTTGTATAATTTACGTGGAGGCAAATACTGAAGGTTGGAGAATTGTTGGCATTTGAGGCATCTCCGTACATAGGCGGTATAATTTTGGGTCATGGTGGTCCAGTAGTAGCCTTGTCGGATGATCTTTTTGGCAAGCATGTGACCGTTCATGTGGGGTCTACATTTCTCACTGTGGATCTTCTGCATTATCTTTTCAATATCAACCCCTACGATGCAGTGCAGATAAGTTCCATCGAAGTTCCTTTTGAGCAGTGCTTTGGGACAGATGATGTACTGGGCGACGAGTCTTCGAAGGGTTTCTTGATATTTCTTGTTGTAACCCTCGGGATACCCACCATGCTTGAGGAGGATCCAGATATCATAATACCAAGAATTGGCTAGCTCGGTATCTTCTGTAGTGACGAGCTCAATGTGATAGCAGTGGGTTGGTTTGTCTTGCTTTTGAACTAGGAAGGGGGTCATAGTTATTCCTTCGGGCATGTCGATCATGGAGGCCAAGGTAGCGAGATCATCGACTAGGCTATTCTTTGCTCGAGGTAGGTAATGGAAGGTGATATCTTGGAATTGGGAGGCTAGTTCTTCTAAGTGGGCATGGAAGGGTTGGATTTTCTTGTCCTTGACTCTCCACTTTCTAATCACTTGATCGATGATGAGGGAGGAATCCCTGTAGATGTTTAGGCATTGAATACCTTTCTCGAGAGAAATTTTGAGGCCTACCATGCACGCCTCTTATTCAGTCATGTTGTTGGTACAAGGGAAATCCAGCTTGATGTCGATTGGAGTGTGGGAGTCATCTGGGGCGATAAGGAGTATCCCAATGCCATGTCCCTTTTTATTAGCAACACCATCAAAGAACATTTTCCATCGAAGGTTATCTTGAGCAGTGCAAAGGATGTTTTCATCTGGGAATTCGAAGATCCAGACATCAGCTTCTTCCATGGGATAATCAGCGAGGTAGTAAGAGATGGCTCTTCCTTTCATGGCTTTCTGTGTGACGTACACAATATTGAACTCTATTAGGAGCATCAACCATCGGGACATTCGGCTGGATAAGGCGGTTTCTCAAGCAGGTATTTGATAGGGTCCATTCGGGATATAAGTTTGATAGGGAAGGCGAGCATATAATGCCGCAGCTTTTGGGTGACCCAGACAAGTGCGACACATGCCTTTTCCAAAGCAGTGTAGTTGACCTTCTATCCGGCTAATTTTTGACTGGAATAATAGATGGCTATTTCTTTGCGGGAATCTTCAAGGTATTGGGCTAGCAAAGCCCCAGATGCAGTGTCGGTTATGGTTAGGTATAGGAGCAAAGGGAGATCAGGCTGTGGTGGCATAAGTACTGGGGGTTGGGTCAGATATTATTTGATTCGATCAAAGGCTTCTTGGCATGCCTCATTCCAAACTTTAGTTGAATCCTTTCGAAGGAGTGTGAAGATAGGTTCGCAGATGGAGGTTAACTGGATGATGAACCGACTGATGTATTGTAATTTCCCGAGGAAACCTCAGACTTCTTTCTCTATTAGGGGAGGTGGCATCTCAAGTATGGATTTTATCTTGGAAGGATCTGCTTCTATACCCTTCTCACTGACCATGAATCCCAAGAGTTTTCCCTTTGTAACTCCGAAGGCGCATTTCTGGGGATTGAGTCTCATCTGATACCGTCGCAGTCGTTCGAAGAATTTTTGGAGAGCAGGAACATGACCTTCTCTAGTTTTGGACTTGATAATCATATCATCCACATAGACCCCAACTTCTTTGTGAATCAGATCATTCAGGCTGGTTGTGGCATCCCTCTAGTAGGTAGCCCAGTGTTCTTGAGACCAAATGGCATGACAGTGTAGCAAAAGGTTCCCCATGGGGTGATGAATGCGGTTTTTTCTTGGTGGTCAATTTTTATTTGGTTGTATCTGATAAACCCATCGACGAATGACTTGAGAGCATGACTGGCTGTGTTGTCTATGATCATGTGGATATTGGGTAACGGATAATCATACTTTAGAGAGGCTTTGTTCAATTCTCGATAGTCTACACACATCCTAACTTTTCCCCCTGATTTTAGCATGGGCACTATGTTGGCTAGCCACGTGGGATATTCGATCACACGAATGAAGCCTACGTTCAACTGTTTGACCACCTCTTCTTTGACCTTGAGAAACCATTTGGTGCGAAGCTTTCTCAACTTTTGTTTGACCGGCTTGTAATCTGAGAGAGTGGGAATCTCATGCTGAGCTATTTCAGGATCAATGCTAGGCATATCGTCGTAGGCCCATGCGAAGACATCCACGGATTCTTTTAGCAATTCTTTGAGTTGTGCACGCTCATGCTCATCGAGGGTATCCCCTATCCTAATCTTGCACAGTTGGCTACTAGAATCGAGGTTAATAATAACAGTCTCTTCTTCATTAATTTGAACGCGGCTATGTTGTTTATTATTAACCTTATTTAGATCAGTTAAGAATTGTTCATTTGCAAAATCATCATCATCAAAAGTTTGATTAGAATCCAAACAGTTAATGTAAGGCACAACAAGATACTCAAAATCTTCATTTATTTCATTGATAGGAAAAACAGCATTGAGAATCTCATAAAAAGAGGACTCGATTACATTTGGGCAAGGATGGACAACATAAGAAGAAAAGGGGTAAACATTAGGATTAAGGGAGGTTTTAGCAGGTAGAACTGGCGCAGCATGCGGTTTGAGGAGAGGTGTATCAGGATCTTTAATTAGGTGGGATGAATCCAGTGATGTAGTGCCTGAATGAACCATGCAGAGTGTCAGCCCCAGTGTCTGTAAGTTGAAAGAATCTTCTGAGTCACTTTCCTTAGTCTCTTCAGTATCTTTGATGTGCGGTTGTACTTGGTGTTGGGAACCTTTGACCCATGGGTTGCTGTCTTGGAAAAAGATCTTCGTTCCAGGATTCATCTTCTTGTATGTATGGTCATGCCATGGTTCCGAAAAGTCGCAAAAGGGGAAGTCCTCACCCTCTTTGATAAATCGCCGTTCAAGGAGTTACCTGGGATAGTCTGGATGCGTTTTAGTCTTCTCTTTGGTCAAGACTGGCGGATCATTCTGAGCTCTTGTTTTGAGGGTTGATACCCCAAACCACAAGGAGGGAAAGCCTTCTTTAGTTCAATGGGATCAAGTATCCCTTGCTATCCTTGCCCTAGCCCCAGTCCGGGCATGAAGTGCATTTTTCTGAACATATGAATCACATTGACGTTGCCATGAGGGTCGTATTCAAGAAAAACCCTTTCTTTGAAGTTGTCCCCTATCGGGAGTAGAAGTGGTTTAACTCGAAATCCTGATAGGAGCATATCATTTGACCCATTCTATATCTCAAGGATTGGACTGCTGGTACTTGTACCATCGACAATGTCGTCGTCGCCCAAGATGGTAATGACCCATCTGTAGGTGAAGAACTTTAATTTCGGATGGAGTGAGGAAGACACTCCCTTGATACTGTGGAGCCAAGGTCATCCTCACAATAGGTTGAAACAGTCTGGGATGTCAATAACTTAGAATTTGACGACAGGGTTTATAGGGCTAGCCCCTATTACAAGCTTTATGGATCCCATCACCTTCCGATGGGTATTATCGTAGGCATGGATAGCGACGAAGGTTGGAGCGAGGTCGATTTCTTTCAGGCCTAAACATTTAAAGGTTCTTAATGGGCAGACATTCAAGGCGGATCCATTATCGATAAGAGAGAGTGGTACAACCTTCCCCATAACTTCGACGAAGATGTTGAGTGCATGATTGTGTTTTGGCCTAATTTTGGGGATTTTTTCTTCGAAAAATGATGGCATTCGGGTATAGGTCAAGGATCTGACCAAATTTACCGCTTCTTTTGGTGTGGTAGAAGGAGGAACTGTGGGTCCAGTGAGCAACTTGATCAAAACGTTTCTGTGCAGCTGAGAAGACATGAAAATCCCCCATAGAGTGATGTTAGTTTGATTTTTCTTTAGTTGATCGTGGATCTTGCTCTCCTTGAGGGCCATCTCTGGCATAGGAAGGTTTTCCATGCCCTTCCCCTTGTCATTGGCTGGTAGTGTGTTTGGGATCTAGTAATGCCTCCCTCATCTGGTTATGTGATTTATTGAAGAAGGGAAAAACATGAATCCCATTTCCTCATAGATCTCGGGTTGTTTTGCCACCTTATTTATTTCTTCAAGGAGTTCTTCAAATGATATCATTCCACAAATGTCGGCTACCGAGCCAGTTTTCTCGAAAGCTTATTCTTCATTTGAATCTCCGAATTCTCCCCCCCATCCGGTGGCAATAATTATGTCTTTCCATGTAAAGTCGATGCATTCCACAACTTCAACGGCTTATTCATACATGTCATCCCATTATGTGGGGATGTGTAAGAGTGAAGGGACTAGGCTCCCTGTAGCTTCAAAGCATCAAGTAACTCGATCATACCGTAATGTTGTTGGTTTCCCTGAATAATTCTTCCATGATCTGGACAACATCATCCGGGATGACTTCATCGGTTGGTACTACCAAACTATCTGACTCTCGAGCGCATTTCCGTGCTTCCAAGAACAACGTACTGAACCTTTGGCAATCAATGATCATCTGTGAGGGCCATTTCAGCCCGAACTCTAGGAGTTGGTTTAACACTTCTGATAATTCCATGCCTCTATCTTCAGAATGGGTACGGATAACGATGCATGCTCTGGTAAGGAGTGATAGTGCCTGATCAGCGAGGCTAGCAGGGTGTAAGAGGAAATATGGGCAAATTTGGAGAGGTTTAGGAAAGTATATGGGTGTGATTTGAGTTGAGGGATCGAATTCTGGGTTCTCTTCTAAGAATATGGCATTGGCATGATTTGGAAGTGGGTTGTGAGTTGTTTTTGCTTAGGATTGGATGGTGGGGTGATGGTACCCCGATCAATTAGACATTGGATTATGTTTCGGAGGTGAAAGCATTGGTCGGTGGTATGACCAGCTATTTGGTGAAAGGCGCAATGGGCATCTGCCTTGAAGTTTCTTGGGAGTGGATTTGGCAATGGAAAAGGATCCAAATGTTTGATAAGGTTTCGGCTTAACAAGGGTTGAAAAACTTTGGAGAGGGGAGCATAGAGCTCGGTGCATTCCTTTTGAACTGGGACAGGGCGGCTTTCTGGCACCTATGATGTGGTTGGTTGAGAGATGTTATTGATGGTTGAGACTGTAGCTTTGGCAGGTTTGTCATATTTTTTGGGGGTGAACTGTCTGGACACCTTCTTCGATTCGACATCTATTTTAGCAAGACCTTCCTTAATTTTTACTCCTGCTTCTCTGAGAGCTCAAAAGTGGGGATATTATTATCCTCCCATTATTGCTCGGATATGCATAAGAAGTTCTTCTTCACTATGTTGACTTGTTCTTCCTCGGAAGGCCAATTGGTCGTGGTAGTTATTTTTTCCCTCCATCGGTCGATGAAGTTACTGACTGATTCCCTAGAGTTCTGTTTGAGCATCTCTAAATCATGGCTGGTGACCTCAAGCTCTTCATTGTATTTGTACTCCAATATGAATTCCTGGGATACATCCTCCCAGCTACGAATTCTGGACTCTTCGAGAGACAAAAACCATTGCAAGGTGCTATCCTTCAAAGTTTGTTGAAAAATTTGGACCATTACTTCTTCAGAAGCCCCTAGTAGAGTCATGGAACGGTGATAGCTACGAAGATGAACAATCAGGGGTCAACTTCCTCCGAATTTCTCGATATTTAACATCTTAAACTTCTCGCGTAACCTCGCTTTAGGATAAGGAAACATGTGGGTGTAGTGCATGTAATTTCCAGAGATTCTTACTTGGTCAAAATTCTTGGTGAGCATCTTGAGGTCCTATTTGACTTTGTTCAATTCTTCCTCTTTCGGACCAACGATCATAGGTAAATTAGCCCCATGCTGGGCAAGATTCGACATCGGAAGCTGGGCAGGCGACGACCCATTAGCAGGAGGGGCACGTGGAGCGTGCTGATACTCTTCAGGAACCAAGATAGGCTCGGGTGGACCCATAGCACGAGGAAATAGGACCTTCGGCTCTTGAAGAACATGAACCTGGTTTCATTTCATCTCTCGGACCTCAGTTTGGAGGTTGTCAATCTGGGACACAAGCTGAGCTAGGACTGTCGTCAGATCTGACTGCATAACGAGGACTTAATCTGTGTTCTCCATGGAAAGCGAATGGATATCGGACTCGAAAGAAGTAACAGGGGAACGGACGGAACTCCGGGGTGATTTGACTAAAGATTGAAGCCAATAGGGAGCCAGGCTAAGGGTTTGTGATCGACCTGAGAAGGCGCAAAATGAGATTTATTTTTGAGAAAAAGGGGTGAATTTTTTTTTTCGAGATGGAAAGACAAAATATTTTTTGATTTTTGATAGAGAGATAGAAAATGTTTTTGGATTTTGGATAAAGAACGGAGAAAGATTTTTTTTTGTTTTGGATTTTTTTGATAAAGAAAGGTGAGACGGTTTCAGCATGATTATTATTATGTTTTCACTTGTATTAATTCTCCTAAATGCAAAATGAAATGCCAGACGGGACCCAGACCTGGAAAAATTAGGTTTGTAATATATGCAAAGCTATGTCTTGACTTGTGACGAGGCTCACGAATAGGGTCGTGTTTTAAAAATGCTTAAAAATTCGGGTGGCAGGCCGACCCAAAATTTCGGCAGAGTTTAGGGTTGAAATCGGCAAATCTTATATGTGTGTCCTAGGCTTGACACCTATATGCGGGTATGCAGTTGGTTGGGTGAATCAGAAAGGGTTCCCCCCTTTGGAGTGACTTCCACGATATACGTCTTGCTCTTGCGGGCAATCGGTACATGTGGACAAGCCATTTGATATACCTGAGGGTACATGAATTGCCTCATTATATACCTTGTGGGGACGGTACGTGTGAGAGCGAGTTCGATATTCTCAGCGTACGTGAACAAGTTCCCTGCGATATACCTCCCGTCATGACTTTAGTCAAGTGGTACGATGTTGGGTAATGGTTCGATATACGTCGAAGGTACTTAGCCAATGGAAGGTGTGAGTCATATCTCTTAGGCTAACTGCGCCCTGCCGGACCAACGCCCATCACGAAGTGACCCTCCAGTTACTGGGTAAAATTTGGTCAATCACAATGCTCTTTGGTGATGTCGTGTGAATCATGCATGATCCTCTTATTAGTATCTTATGAGAATGTCTTTCTTGATTATGCCAAACAGGGAGCAAAGTACAAGTACCAATGGTACACCAAGTATAGATGGGTGATGCATGAAACATGTGGATATATGTGACCCTAGGTGCACATGGTGCGAAGTGTACATGGAGAATTTTATATAAATGTGTGAATAGAAGCATACGTATGGGAGATACATGGAAAAGGGGAACATGCAAAAATGGGGAAAATATGAACAAGTATAACATCAATGTAGATAGAGTTTAGCCCTCAAAATAAAGTCCCCAGCGGAGTCGCCACTGTGGCCATCCCCTATCCTCGCGGCGGGCGGGCGGCGTGAGGGAGGATCCTAGGTCCCGCGCATCCCTCTTGGGAGTGCTTCGGCCAGCGTCATTTGGGTGAGGTGAAAAATGTAGAGAGATAGAGTCGCCACTCTATTTTACTCAAAACAGACAAAAGAAAGGAAGCCATCCCGAAGGACAGCATCCAAAGACATACTGATGCATACGAAACCAAAATGATTCGAAAAGGGTCCGGAGGCTAAGTTACGAATTGGGAAGGAGTTAGACACCCATTCCGCCCTTTCAGTCTCTCATGGGTTTTTGTTATTTTTCTTTATTTTCCCCGTGATATGTGTGCATGTGTATATATAGTGGAGATAGTAATCATCGACTTGCACCATGGAAGAGGTAAAGCGAGTCATCCGTAGGAAGGTATACAAACATTAGAAAATAGGATTTACGTGATTATCTTTACGTTGACTGTTATGATGGAACGATAACGCATGTGGAATAATACGCCACTAAGAACAAATATATATATAATATAAGAGAGTGGAGTTTAGAGAAAATAGAAAATGAGAGAAAAAGTAAAAATAGGACTCGAGTCTCGGATTTTATCCCCAGATGCCTACGTAGCGTATAGAGGCATCAAAGTCCACGCAGTTCGCATGCAAAACGAGGGGTGGGGTTTATCCCTTAAATCCAATCGGGGGATTCTCTTGTTTGTGTGTGTAGAAAAAGTGTTTTAGTTGCGAGAAAAGTGTGAAAAAAGTGAAAGAAAAGTATGAGCATTCCCGTTTGGAATTTATGAGCAAACCCTCTTTTTCTTATTTTTTGGTTTTTTATTTATATGAAAGTAAGAGATGTGCAATAACACTAAATAAAAAGTATATTAGGTTGTGTGAGATGAGATAATGAAAGTGCTAAGTATTAAAATAAGTTACTGCGAATTTATGAGAATTTAAGGAGAGAGTTGAGAAAATTGGACCTTCTTGAAAATCTTGAGCATGATATTGAATGTTGGAGAGCAGACCTTAGACTTGGATGATGATGGAGGGTAGTGAATTCACCAAGTTTGATGAAAAGTGAAGGTTGGAAAGGGATTTGGGTGTGGAAATCACGCTGACTTCGAGAGAGGTTTTCTGAATTTGCTGAGAGTGATATCTATCAGATCTGGGCTCCCCTTGCAAGTGAGGCCAGGCCTCCTAGTTATAGGCCCAGGGAATTGCCTATCGGCATAGCCCTATTCCTGCCAATCGGCAGGTGCATTTAGGCACACTACCGATAGGCAGGGTTTGGGACCTGTCGTTTGGTAGTGTCTTTCAGGCCTTTTTAGAAAATTGGCCGTAGAACGCAAACCGTTGATCAGAATCATGCACGGGGCAGACCATTGGAAAGGTAATTCAAATACCTTTCAAATTCCTTTGGAATTATTTTGGGTTCAGGAGTTGACTTTGGGTCAAATGTGGCTCGAAAGCATTCGTCGGTCTATTGGACGGGGAATTATCGGGCACAAACGGATCGTTCGTTCGCATGGTAAGTCCGAATTATTCACGGGGTGAACCGTTGGAAAGGTTAGGATATGAAATTCTACATTCCAAAGAGTTTGATCCAGTTTGGGGAGTTGACTTTGGTCAACCAAGCCCTGAACGCATTCCGTGACCTTTTAGAGTAAAACGGATCGTTCGTCCATACCGTAAGTCAGAATTGCGCACGAGATAGACTGTTGGAAAGGGGTTTCAGTGACCTTGAAAGATTAAGTCAGTCTCGGTCGAGTTGAAGATTTTGACTTAGGTCAAACAGAGCCTGGGAGCGCCCGATGGCCTCCTGATTAAGTTTTGGGGTAAAATAGGTCGTTCGTCCGCATGGTAAGTCAGAATCAAGCACGGGATGGATCGTTAGAAATGGGTTTTAGTGGCCTTTAAAGATTCATTCAGTCTCGGTCGAGTTAAAGAATTTTACTTTTGGTTAGACGGAGCCTAGGAGTGCCCGATGGCTTCTAGGTCAGTACTCGGGGTATGACCTGGGTCTATAGTGAAGAAGGGAGGTGCTAGGGACCTAAGGAGAGTTTAGGGGGTAATAGAATGGGGTGTATACACTTAGTGATGAAAGTGAAAAGGAAGAGGGAACCGATTCCCCCATTGAGCGCAAATTTACCTCATTCATGGCAAGTCATGAGAGCACCGAAAATAAATTTTCCCATGACGATATACATTTACATGACTCTTCCGAGGCCTTTGTTTGCTAATCTCCAAAAGATGATGGTTGTGAGAGTGAAGAAGAGAAAGAAAGTGAAAGTGATGGAGAGGTTGATGAGAGTGAACTTCAATTTTCATTTAGAGAGTTATATGACGAATCTATTAAATTAAAAAGAGAAAATTTGAAGTTAGAAGCTAGTTTAAGAGATTGTGCCAAGGTTGTTGAGGAGAGTGTTTTGGTTGAAGACCTTAGGACACGTGCAGGTTATCTTCGAGAGAAGATTGAATATATAGAAGGCAAGAGAAATAGCCTTAGAGGGTTGATGGAATCTATGAAAAAGGAGCTTCTTATGTTTGAAGAGAGGAATGTTTTGCTAGAGTCTAGAATTTTTCAATTAGAAGAAAATTAAGAGACTCTAGTGAGGTAAAATTTAATTTGGAATGTAGGTCCGCTAAATTAGATAAAATATTAGGAACCATCCAAGTAAAAAATGACACTTGTGGTTTAGGCTTCGATTCTTGCAACGATTCCACTAATAAAGCCCAAACCAATTTTTTGAGAAAATCACCTAGGGACACTTATAGAGGTCAATCCTTAGGTACTACTTTTCGACATGTCTTTACTTGCTCACATTGTGGTCGAAAAGGTCATCTTAGGAAATTTTGTTTTGATCTTAAAAAAATTTCTAGGAAATCCAAGAGTAAGGTAACCGAGTAGCCAAGATCCCCAAATCCCAAGATGGTCACTCTTCAATAGTTTGGGTTAGGAGATCCGAATGGTTAACTTTACAAAATAGGATTTTTGATTCTCATTTGCTTTCACATGCTTCCTCATTTGCAAAATCTAATGGTTGAATGTGTTAGTTTTTTTTTGCATACAATTGTTTGATTTTTCATGTTAGTTGTGTGCTTGTTTGTCAATTTTCTAGTCTGTGCTCCATGATTAATCACATGCTAGAATTATGATTTGTGTATATCTTTTGTATTATATTATTTTTATTTTAGTTTGCATTAAACGAAAAATACAAAAAGATTTTATTTATCATTTATGTTTTAACTTATGAGTAATTTGGGCTTAATGAAAAATACAAAATGATTTTTGTTTGTCTTTTGAGTAAATATTTTTTGTATGTTTGGTTAAAAGATTTCAAAAAACTCAAAAAGATTTTTTTTTGTGTATTTTAGTTTGATACATCTTTTGTGGCATATGTTCGTGTTTGAATCCTATCGTTTATGGTTAAAATTTTCAATCCTTAAAATGTTCTTTGTCATGGTTACATGGAGTAGTTTAAGTTTGACTTGCTTAATGGGTTCGCCTTTATATTCCTTTTCACACACATGCACGGACTCTTTTAAAATTTTAACTTTACATGTATATTTGAGCTTTATGAGGCGTTCTCCTACCAATCTAGTCATCTACATATCTTGTTACCTAGGAGGATTTGTGCATGTTAAATCCGTTGCACGTGAGATTTGTGTGATAAAAAAATTGATATATGAATGTGCACGTGGAAGGGCTCTGAAAGGAAATATTATCCTTTGCGAGTAAGCCATCGTTTGGAATGGACCTAAAAGAAATATGTGGTCCAAAGGCCTAAAAGAAAAATATGGCATTAAAAGAAAAATAATTTGCCAAGGCGTATTTTATTTAGTTTGATATATTAATTCAAAAGTATTATACGCATATTTTATGAGAGTTTGGATGGTATATCAGCAGTTTTGCACAATGACTCTGTATCCTAGTTATGCTATCTTATCATGACTCTATTTGTTTGTAGAATCATCAATATGCTAGGCTTGTATGCATTGTGCTTGTTTGTTCATAGAGTTCACTTTTTCTTGTCATATAAGGCTGAATCTTAGTTGATAAAGTTTTGCAATCAAATGAGAACTCCGTGAATATGTTTAAGTGATTGGGTTTTAATTCATTGGTATATTGTTCACACCCCTTCACTTCCATTTCCATATAACAGATTTATGCTATAAGAGTGTGGAAAACTCATTTTAGTTATTTTACTTTGTGTTATTAGTGTGTTTATATCTATAGATGAGTGCTTATGCCTATTTTGTATCTATTGTGTATTCATATATACGATATGTTATTTGTTTTGAGTCTTTGCCATGTTAGCTAATCCATTCATGCTTTTAATTCATAAGTGGTATCTATCTTGTTGCGAATTTTGGTTGATATCCCATGCTTATGTTAAATACATTTTAGTAGGTATCGTTTTTTTTTGCATCATAATTTGGTATATATTTACCCTTGTTGTGGATTAGTTACTTTTTATCGTTGCCCATATGCTTTAATGCTCTTATCACTTTATGCACCATCATGTCTTTACTTGTTTTCCCATATTTTGTATCCTTTGTTTCAATTTGAGGGGGAGATATGGTATTGCTTTAATTAGAGGGAGAAATAAGTAATGTTTTAATTCTTTATCCTTTGTCTATTCCTGAAAAAAAGGGGGAGAGATGGTATCTAAACCTTTAGTTTAGGAGGTTTAACTTAGGGGGAGTTGCGACCTTCTTAGTTAGATCATATTTGATAAAAGGGAGAATTAATTTAAGGGGAGCATTTAATTAAATATCATATAATATTTGATATTCCCTATGCGTTTAATGGTCCGCTTAAGTGTGCAGGAATTTATTCTGGCGGCATCTTTGTATTGGTAAAGCTATTCATCCTAAGGTCAAGTCAGCGTCTGTATTTTTTTATTTGGGAGGGATATGTGTCTAGACGAGCTTGACGGCCCTTTAGGATTTTTGTTTTTGTTTTTGTCCCGGAATAGCCAAAGGGGGTGATTTGTAAGGAAAAATTTCCAATCGAGTCAATTTGTGGTATTGGATTAATTCTGAACAAAACGTTTTGAGTCATAGGATAGAGTGTCATGTGTATCCATCCAAGCCTATGGCGTGTTTTTTGAAAATGTAGTGGCCAATTTTGAAAAGCTTCATCATTATCGGGTTTCTAATGCCTCGTTTCATGTCAACAACAATTGGATTCCAATGTCTCCATAAGGTATGAATGCATTTAATATATATAGGAGACTTGGAATATTATATTGGTGTAAATTTTGTCTCAAATGACTTTTTATTTTCAGAAATTATTTTAGAACTTTGGATTAAAGTTTTTGGACTTTATTTTGAAAATTTGAAAATTCTATTTTTTCGTTCGAAATGTTATTTGAACGAGATTGTCGTTCGAACCAGTTTGCCAATGAGATTGCCATTTGTTTCCTGTTGTTCCGTTCGAAGTTTCGTTCTAACGAACTCATTCGAACGAGTTTTTCCAATGAGATTTTGGCCTATTTTTCTGTTAAAATCTCGTTCAAACGATGTCGTTCGAACGACCTGGGAAAGTCGTTCGAACGTCTTTGGTGGGAAAGTCAAATCTATGGCAGTTTTTTTGGTAACTTCCCACTAACCCACTTTTTCTACTTGTTTTTAAGCTATTCGTGGATAGAATTTTTAATTTAACTTTTGAGAATTTATCACTTACTTTGAGAGTACATCTTTCCATATCAAAGGTTCCTTTTTGTGTTTTGATGTCTAAATGATTTGATTTCATAAAAACACATACACCCATTGAGTTTGTGTTTGGCACCATTGGTTTATCTATACTACAACAAGGAGAAGTTTGGGTCTTATTCTCTACCCACAAAGGAGAGAAATTGTTTGCTGCGGTCAAGGTTCTAAAAGGCGCGAGGTGTAGAGGTCAAGCCTCAAGCCTTAGGAGCCTAGGCGCTCCTAGGCGAAGCCTAGGCGTAAAAAGGCGTTTTTCCATTTTTTATTATTTTAATTATTCCAAGGCTAGTAATATTATAAAATAGTACATACCTTGAATTTTGAAAATATATCCATATGTTTGGTAGCCATCTTTCTCATATTCATGCTCCATAACCAATATTTGTCAACTAATCCTTTGTTTTTTAAAACAAAAGTGTGCCTTAAGCCTTTTACCAAGAATAAGGCGTAATAAGGCGTAGGCGATGCGTTTCTCTCAAGCCTCAAGCCTAGGCGGGCCTTTTAGAACAGAGGCTGCGGTGTACTCATTCGAAGAAAGGCTTCGCGTGAGGGTGGAGGAGACCAAAAGCCTCATCGGTTGATTCCGAGATCATGGAGGAGTTCATGGTTGTAGAATAAGCGGAGGTAGTTACAACAAGACGTATCAAGGCTTGGACAGAGTCAAGTTATGTGTAGTAAGTCATCTGTTTTGTAAACATAAAACCATACTTAGTGGACTTAAGGAGACGTATTTCCCATTTGGGTTTTCCTCGTACATCGGCTTGTAGTGTGATGTGGTATATTTTTATCTTGCAAATCATCTTAGAATGCATGCTTAGGTTAAGTAAGATAAAATTGGGTTTAATCACACTTTAGCTTAATTTGGTGCTAAATTAGTTTGGGTGAATTTTAATTTAATTTAATTCAAGTCAAGATAAGTTAATTTGATAAAATTTGGTTTGGGCTAATTTAAAAAATGAATTAATCATGTTAGGAAAATTTTTAGGATTGGGTTGAGTTAATTTGTTTAAGTGAAAAATTTGCATTGGATTAATTTAATGTCACTTTTAATTTAGTTTAATTTTAATTTGAAAGAAATTAAAATTTGTTGTTTTTGTGTTGAACCATCTTATTCCACACTTAAAGGAAATTGATATTTATTTTAAAAGAAGAATTTTAAAATTGTGGGTTCCAATGACTTTCATTACGTTTATGTGCTAATTGAATTTCCCAATGACTCACTACGAACTCTTAAAAATGAAATTGGGGTTGGGTTTAAAATTAGGCCTCAAGTAACTTGCCCAAATTACAAATAATAAATCTAAAAATCCCCAAATTCATTATACTAACCCAATAGACCCCAAATACCATATTTTAAGTTGAAAACCATTATTTTGATTGTTTTTAATCCATCCTTATAACTAAATACTAATAAATGGCCCACATATAAAATATTATCCAATTTAAGTTAAAAATCACTTAAATCATATTTAATTGGTTTGGGTGTAACACGACATTATATTTGACTACTTCATGGTCATTAAAATTTCATGTCAAGGGAATAATCCAAACAAAGAAACCCTCAATATTAAACTCGGGCCAATCCATAGTCTCCCATATTACACAGTCACGTTTAGAATAATTATTAATGTTTTATCGCGTCTTAATTTCTAATTTAGTTGTATTTTAACTATATGTCTATTTACATATATAATGACATCACACATCATAAGCACACAAATGTTTATTTAAATATATAAAAATACTGGGTATTACGTTCCTCCCCCTTAAATAAGAAATTTCGTGCTAGAAATTCAAATATTACCTCACTGGAATAACTTTGGATGCCTCGCACGCATGTTCTCCTCTCGTTCCCAGGTGGACTCATACTCACTATGATGTCCCAACTGAACTCTCACTAACAGGATGAATTTCGATCACAAAATATGCTCCTTGCGGTCAATAATATGTTGTGGACTCTCCTCATAACTGGCATCCTTCTATAGCTCAATCCCATCAAGATCGATATGCTGATATGCCTCGTCATCCCTTTGAAATTTCCTCAAGGACACATGAAAAACATCATGTACCCTACGAAGATGATTGGGTAAAGCTAAATGATATGCCACCGATCCCACCTACCCAGAATTGTAAAGGGATCCAAGTATCGGGGAGCCAACTTCCTTTTCGATCCAAATCTAACTACCACCTCCATCGGAGAGACCCTTAATAATACCTTATTCCCCATTCGGAACTACAATTTATGCCTTCTCTTATTTGCATAACTCTTTTTGTGGTCATGTGCTATCTTCATCCGTGCCCCGATAAGTGTCACTTTCTTCGAGGTGTCTCGAATAAAGTCAGGACCAAACATTCAATACTCTTATGACTCAACCCAATAACTGGGCAAATGACATGTTTGTCCATATAACGCCTCATACGGTACCATCCTAATAGTCTGTTGATGACTATTATTATTAACTAATAGGTGGCACACCTCGATACATACTTTGTAACATCTCTTTTCATTCCTACCCATAAATATGATCGTTGCATGACCATATACATTTTATCCCCTCCGAAATTGATCATATACTTTGATCCATGATCTTTAACTAAAACTTCCATCCGCACCTCGGGGTCCTCGGGATCTACTAGCCGTCCTTAGAACCATAAACCCCCACATGATGTAATCTAAAACGAAGGAATTCCACTAGATGTGAGTCATTTCACCTTCTCTTGACAACAAAGAATTCGTTCCCTCTATTTAAACTACCCATGAAAAGATAGTCGTGGTGACAGTTACTACTACCATAAAAGCATACGCCAAATCCATATCTCACATGGAACTCCACCTCTCTGCCCAAGTTTTCGTTAAATCATCGCTTGTTCGGTCCATAACATGGATAAGGAAACCATCAACATGTAACACCCCATATTTTTGAGTACTTAAAATTGAATTAACTCGGTAAATCTTAAATTACATGTGCGACGTAATTTAATGGAATTAAATATTATGTGTGGATTAAATTATTAATCGGTGAGAGAATTATATAATGTTATTGAATATAATTACTAAGTGAATAGTAATCAATTATTTTCCCTCATAGAGAGTGATAGTGGCACATTTCAATCGAGGGTCATGTGTAGACTATATGAGGTTGATATAGGTAATTATTTTAGAGCGCCTCAGATGGAAATTTTGAGGTCACCATTGTTTTCGAAAGGTTCAAAATAGTTAAATAGTGTACCCGGGGGTAAGATTTGGGTCCCCAGGCGATTTTAGTCCAAATCAGCACCAAGAGAGGGCGTTTTAATCAATCGGGAGTTGGTGGTAAAGAGGAATCCAAAAATTAGAAGCGCATAGAAACCATAGGGGTGTAGGTCTAGGGTTATATCAATTTTGAGAGAGGAAGGGAGGAAAATAAGAGAGTTCTTGGAGGTGCAACACCTTTTCTCTCTACCAAAATTACCGAAATCGTGATCAGAAGGATGTGAAGATAACCTGATCACATTCAAAATGAAATCAGGCCTACTACCGATAAGTCAAGTTTTTATCTTGCTTGTTTTAATGAGTTACAATGCCCATGTAGGGTAGGGATATTGATTTGATGATAATTAGTAATATTATTGTGATTCAATCAATAAAACCTACGATTTGGGGTAGGATTGCATGTAGAATGAACCCAGACATGTAGAGGACACGAAATCAGAAGATATGTGAAAACTATTGTGGAAGAAATATGGGTAAACAATTGATTTTGAATTAAGAACATCATAACTAGGGTTTGTGTAGGAAACCTGGATGAAATCTTGAGATTTGTGGATTTAATGATGTTTTAACATAAAAAATTCATCATAATTGTTATACATACCCTTATATGATGTTGGGATAAATTATATTGGAATTTGGGTAAGTTTCATGAGGATTTGTGGGTTAAAAATGGTGAAAAAATGTAAATACTTAACAAAGAAGATGACCTGTATAATTTTGAATCGATTCGGCTACCCAAATTTGACTAGTTTTTCTTAATTCATGCCCCAATTTGAGAATAATGGATCGAGGGACTTTTGGGTTATTCTCAAACTATAAAGAAGGATGTAGTGAATACCAGTAGGCTTATGATGGGGTTAAGGTTTACCCAAATTGAGGGACTCAAGGGTAGGGATTATTGGGCCTACTTTTATAGTTAATGAATTTATGAGAATAGCATGAATAATGGAGAGATAAGTAACCCTATGATTTAGACCAGTAGTGTATGAGTGAAATAGCTACTGATATTTGTTAAGGGGTAACTAGGTCCCTTTGGGTAGTGAGTGATACTCATAAAAATACAATAAGTGGTTATGATTGTAATAAATTGTATGATGAGGATGCGAAAGATTTATACTACGTAAAAGATATATACTTATGGGCTGTGTGGATATATATATATATATATATATATAGCCAGACTATAGTACATCATACTCTATACATCACCCGTGCATCACACCTAATTCTAGGCCCTAAAAAGTTTTTTTTTTCAAATTATATATTTTTCCCTTAAAATTAACTTCCAATCAACCCATATGCAAAAATTTAGATCAAAATACATTTTGTAGCTATTTTTAAAAAATCCACAAAAACTGCTAAAAATACCTTATTTATAAGGGTCTGCGCCACAGTTTTTTGTGGATTTTTTTTAAAATAGCTACAAAATATATTTTACCCCAATTTTTTGCATATGGGTTGATTGGAAGGTTAATTTGAAGGGAAAAATATAAAATTTGAAAAAACAATTTTCTAGGGCCTAGAATTAGGTTTGATGTACGGTGTGATGTATAGTGCATGATATAGGTGAGCCTTCCTCTCTCTCTCTCTCTCTCTCTCTATATATATATATATATATATATATATATTGTGTGAATACCTATGATGTGATTTGATTATGTGTGTGAACATACCTACGTTGCCTACTATTCGAAGGTTCCTGCGCAGAGAGCAATCCCACCTTAGCGATTCCAGTGAGGTTTGAATTTGTGTCCCAGAACATGGAACTTAGGGTGGCTCACTATATGTGTCTATTAGTGGGACCGGTGTGTCATTTGGGTACATTAGGTATGTGCGTATCCTAAATTCTTAGAACTATGTTCACCTTCATTGTGTGTTGATTGATTTTGGGTTCGAGGAGACCTTCTGAACCATTAGTCCATGATTTAGTACGAGAGGTACAAGGACTTGATAGCAGAGTATGCCATCATCACGAGAGGCCATTCCGGGGATGCTATAGTTGTATATATGTGTGTGTCTGATGAGTATATACAAGTGTGATGTATCTACTTATGTGTGATAGTAGAACTGATAGATTGTGTACATCTAAAAGAAATTAAGTAGAGAAACTTAATTGATTGAATCAAGAATAACACGTGGAAATAATTACTTATTGATAATATGGCAGCGTATTGTATGGGTATTAAGAGAGATCTAGACGTAATGAGGTTATTTGGATACGTTATCTAGGTGGGACGGGTAGCATATCTAGATAGGTTACGTTAGGCGTGCACATTAATTGAGCGATGAGGATCTCAAGGGAGTGTACATGGAACTAACATGTGTATCTAATAACTGGTTTAAACTGTGATTTAAACACTTGCAATATATTTTCAAAATGTTTTCTTGGGATCTGACCCGTGTTAAAATATTTTCAAAACCTTTTAGTCGTCTAACCATATGGATGCCAAGCTTGACGATTCTATCGAGGGATGTGTAGCTGCAGCCGCCCTTTTAGAGGGTTGTAGGAGTTATTTTAGATGCTTCAACTCATTCACTTCTAGATACAATTTCTTTTAGTATTTCATTTGGGCATGTTGCCCCTTCAGACTATTTATTTCTCGAGTTTATTTATCAGACTGTATTCAGATTCAGTTTTATTATGTCAGACTTATATTTGGATTTGATTTGAGGACCGATGGTTTATTCAGTCTTATTTATTAATATATCTGTCGTGTGTTTGTTTAGATTATTATTGTGTGGATGGTTTAGTTAATTTCATTTATTCATTTATTTACATATGCTGTGGTAATAATGAAAGATAAAATTTGGCACCGACTTACGTTAACATTAATAGTTAGTAAATTTAAAAGTTTCGACAGTGATGCTAAGAATGGAACATATGAGATTCCTGCTTATTTTAATGTAGGACTGATCACCCATGGTTAAAATAGGCGGGGTGTCAGAGATGGTATCAGAGCATCAGGTTCTTTCATCCATAGGATCTGTATGGTTTACTACGATTTTAGCACAGTGTTATTTGACTTAGAGTCCTATTATTAGGACCGTTTCATTCATGGTTACGCATTTTGAGATTTATAGTTTTCTTTTATAATAATTGTATAAACTGTGAACTTATACAATTCGATCTATTTTCATATACCACCCAAGAGAGGAATACCAGTGAGAGAATTATCTAGAGCTGATGTGAGTGAGGCTCAACAGGAACCACATGCACCGCAACCACAACCACCATAGAGGACAGTGTCAGTAGTTGAGGTGGCAATGATAGTGGCACAGGTAGTTAATGTAGTAATGACTGTTATGGCTCATCATTTTCTTTAGGTTTAGTAGCCACCGCTTCTAGTGTCACCAGTTGTCCAAGCCCATCCGGGGCCGTCGGTGTGGCAAAGAGTTAGGGAGGCCTTTTAGAAGAGCCACCCACAAGAGTTTTGGTGGAGTTCAAATGTGATTGCGGCGTGCTAGTGGAAGAAAGATATATAGTGCCACCTGTACATGGTAGAGTGTAGCGAGGTGCATAAGTAGATGCTAGACACTTTTAGGATGGTTTAGTAGTGTTATAGTGGTGGGAGTCAGTTACCATCATGGAGGAGAGGGACACGATGTCGATTAAAGAGTTCTGGGTGTGGTTTCACCGTAAATACTTTCCACCAGCCATTGAGACAGAGATGCATAATAGGTTCAATGAGGTAACTCATGGAGACCGCTCAGTAGCCGAGTACAAGGAGGAGTTCACTCGTTTGGGTAATTTTATGCCAGACGAAGTGAACAACGAGGAAAGAAATAAGGCAAAGTTATGGATGGATTAGCCTGAAGGATTAGGGAGTATTTGATTGACAACCCTGCATTAGTGACTTATACAAATGTCGTTAATGCAGTACTCTTACACTGTCAGGACCATCGCTTCTATGTGAAGGGGGCAAGAAAGGAGGTGAGCCAAGCCATCTGGGCAAGGCAAGAGGTAGGGTGCTAGTGGAGCACCACAGTAGCATCAATAATAGTTTGGAAGACATCAGGGTCAGGATTCTCGATAGGAGGATCAGGATAAGTGGTTTAAGTGTGGGGTCTATCTACCTGATGGAGGGTACAGACAGGGGCAAAAAGGTCCTCAATATTAGTAAGTTCCTCAGGGTTGCTAGGGCCAAAAGAATAATGGGGGAGGCCAGAAGGGTCGCATCCATAAGGGCCAACAGTAAGGTCAACACTGTCAGGTCCATAGGTAGAGGGAGTTCCTAGGCCAATTCTATATTTTTGGTCAGACGGGACATGAGAGGAGAGATTGCTCACAACAGGTATGGTACTTCAACAACAAGGTTCCCTGAAGGAGCACAAGGCATATAGGCCACCTATAGCACCAGCCCCATCGCAGCAGGGACAATCGCATTATGAACATGTTTTAAAATATTTGAGATGCCTGCATAAAGCAAGACCCACCATCGCCACCGGTAGTTAAGTGTACATTTCCTATTCATGGGATTGAAGGTAGGGTTCTTTTTTATACGGAGGTATTACATTATTTTATAGCGACCAGGTTTACTCGAGCTTTCGATTTATCAGAGACAAGTGGTAGTCTCCTTATGTGTGTGGAGTCACCATTGGGTAGTGGGTCATTGATGCACTCGATTTGTAGGGGTGTGGATATAAATGTGGGTAGATTATGCTTAGATGCTAACCTTCTTATGTAAATATGGAGGGACATGATATTAGTTTATGTATGGATTGGTTAGCTGGATACCAAGCGATGGTGGATTGTTTTGGGAGGACTGTTGTGTTCTTCATCCAGTATATGAGGTGTTCTTAGTGGTGATGCCTCTTTCGGAGGGAGTGTCGAGCACACACTTGTATTACATTGAGGAGAATACCTCACAGGAGGTAGTTGTTTTGCTAGACTCGATTCCATAAGTAAAGGAGTTTGAGGATGTATTTCAGGAGATACTCGACTGTCGCCTAGTCGGGAAATTGAGTTCGTGATTGACTTAGTACCGGGTACGAGGCTTATAGATTGAGGACCTTATTACATGGACTTATAGGAGATTAGGGAGTTAAGGGAACAGATTCAACAGCTCATGGGGTAGGTTTTAACTAGATGGAGGACTTTACCATGGAGTGCACCGATGTTGTTCGTCAAGAAGAGGGATAGATCTCTTTGGTTGTGTATTGATTATAGAGGGTGGAACAAGATCACGATCTGAAATAAGTATCCATTGCCTCGTATCTATAATCTTTTCGACCAGTTGAGGGGAGGAACTTACTTCTCTAAGATAAGATCTGAGGTCCGATTATCATCAGTTGTGCGCCAGGGAGGAGGATGCTCCTAAGACTGCTTTTATGGGTAGTGTGAGTTTAGGGTGATGCCACTAGGGCTCACCAATGCACCAACAGTATTCATGTATTTGATGAACTAGGTTTTAGAGAGTTACTTAACCAGTTTATGATTGTGTTCATCGACGATATTCTTATTTACTCTAGCTTGTAGGATGAGCATGCCAAGCATTTGAGTATGGTCTTACAAAACATTATAGGAGCACCAGTTGGATGTCAGATTTGAGAAATTTGGGTTTTGGCTTCGAGAGGTGCAATTTTTAGGCCACATTGTGTTTGACAGGGGTATATGAGTCAATCCGAGTAAGCTATCGTCCATGAGGGAGTGGGGATAACCCATGACCCCGATCGAGGTTCGCAGTTTTTTGGGATTGGTCGAATATTATAAACAATTTATTCGAGATTTTTTTAAAGATTACGGGTCCACTGACGAATCTATCTCTCAAGGGGGTGACATTTATTTGGGACAACCATTGTCAGTTAGCTTTCGATGAGCTAAAGAAAAAATTGACCTCAACACCTATACTCGCACTGCCTAGAGGAGGAGTGGAGTATCGGGTCTACACAAATACATCCTTACAGGGGCTTACATTGTATTACAATAGTAGGAGAGGGCTATAGCTTATGCATCCCGCAAACTTAAGACCCATGGGAGGAATTATCTCACGCATGACTTGGAGTCAACCGCAGTTGTATTTGCCTTGAGGATTTGAAAGAACTATCTATTGGGGGAAAAGTTTAACCTATTCAAGGACCATAAATCTCTTCAGTAAATTTTCACTCAGAAATATCTGAACATGAGGCAAAGGAGGTGGTTGTATTTCATGAAGGATTACCAGTTTGATATTTAGTGTCATCCTGGGAAGGCTAACGTGGTGACAAGAACATTGAGACGATAACCCGAAGGATATTGGAAGTCAAAGTGAAGAGAGCTTCGATATGATGATGAGGTTTCCAGAGCTTATATATCCGTATTAGCTATCATGCTCAAGATTGTGATGAGGGTGATGAAAGCACAGGCTGGGGATCAGTATTCCCAGGACAAGTTTGCCATTTGTTAGCTGATAGGATCAGAGTCATAATCGATCAATTTTTATGGTGGTTTGCATTTTAATGGGAGATTCATGGTCCCAGAGGATAAGGAGTTGAGACATATAGTGATGTCAAAGGATCACGATTCCAGATTTATGGTACATCCTGATGGGGATAAGATGTATCAGGGTATGCACAGGCAGTATTGGTGGTCAGGGATGAACGAGATGTAGCGTAGTTTTACTCGAAGTGTGATACCTACCGACTAATGAAGGTAGATAACCAGATATCAACAGAGATGTTACCACCACTCGAGATTCTCGTGTGAAAGTGAGAGAGTATTTCCATGGATTGTATTACCGAGTTTCAGCTGTCACAACGAGGTCACGACTCCATATGGGTGATAATGGATCGGTTGACTACGGTGGCCTATTTTCTTTTGGTTCGCATGGACTTTGAGACGAGGCAGTATACAAAGTTATTTACTGTTGAGATAGTACGGTTACATGGGATTCCGATGTCCGATCGAGACAAGATATTTGTGTCCCATTTCTTGTAGAACTTTGAGGAGGCGATGGGCACAAATTTACAATTGAGTATAACATATCACTTACAGATAGATGGGAAGATATAGGGGTTAATCAGATGCTTGAGGATATGTTATAGATGTGCATACTTGACTTTAGGGGATGATGGGAGCAATATCTTCCTTTAATGGAGTTTACGTATAACAACTCCTACCAGTTCACCATCGGCATGGCACCATTTGAGGCACTGTACAGTCGGCCTTGTCATTCACCTATTGATGGTTAGAGGTGGGGGACAACAAGTTATTGGGGCTAGAGATGATTCAGAACACCACTGCCAAGATTGAGTTGATTCGAGGGCACATCCGTATAGCTCAAGACAGGCAGAAGAGTTACGCTGATGTAGACAGGAGGCACATAGAGCTTGGGGTTGGTGACCAAGTGTTGGTGAGGTGTTTACTATGAAGGGGTGATTAGGTTCAGTAAGAAATGGAAACTAAGTCCAGGGTATGTGGGACCGTTCCTGATTATCGAGAGGGTGGGACTAGTGGCATATAGGCTGGGACTACCGAAGCACCTACAGAGGATCCATGATGTGTTTCATGTGTCATTGCTAAAGAAGTACCAAAGGAGTGAGCGGGCCTTCTGTCTTGTTCCATTAGAGTATATCAACTTCCATCCAAATATCTCGTATGAGGAGAGACCGATGGCGATACTTGATCATATTGAGCATAAGCTGCGGTCTAAGGTGGTACCCTTGGTTAGAGTTCAGTGGGGGGAACTAAAATATTGACGAGTCGATGTGGGAGCAGGAGGATGACATGCATAAGCAGTATCCAAAGTTATTTACCTCAGCTACGTCCAATTTTTGAGGGCGAAATTCTTTTGTAAGGGGGGAAGTATGTAACACCCTATATGTTTGAGTATTTAAAATTGAATTAATTTGGTAAATCTTAAATTACATCTGCGACGTAATTTAATGGAATTAAATATTATGTGTGTACTTAGTTATTAATCAGAGAGAGAATGATTAATATTATTGAATATAATTACTAAGTGAATAGTTATCAATTATTTTCCGTCATAGTGAGTGACAGTGGTACATCTCAATCGGGGGTCGTGTGTAGACTATATGAGGTCGAGATAGGAAAATATTTTAGAGTGCCTCGAATGGAGATTTTGAGGTCACGGTTGTTTTCTAAAGGGTTAAAATAGTCAAAATAGTGTACCTGGGGGTAGCATTTGGGTCCCAGAGCGATTTTAGACCAAACCGACATAATGAGAGGGCGTTTTAGTCATTCAAAAATTGATGGTAAAGAGAACTCCAAAAATTAGAAGAGTATAACAACCCATAGGAGTGTAGGTCTATGGTTATACCAATCTTGAGAGAGAGTAGTCCACAAGGGAGGAAGAGAATATAGTTCTTGGAGGAGCAACACCTTTTCTCTCTACCAAAGTTGCCAAAATCATGATCAGAAGGAAGGGAAGATGACCTCATCACATTCAAAATGAAATTGGGCCTACGACTGATAAGGCAAGTGTTTATCTTCCTAGTTTTAATGAGTTATAATGCCCATGTAGGGTAGGGATCTTGATTTGATGATAATTAATAATATTCTTGTGATTCAATCTATGATTTGGGGTAGGATTGCATGTAGAATGAATCCACGCATGTAGATAACACGAAATCAGAAGATATGTGAAAACTATTGTGGGAGAAATCTGGGTAAACAATTGATTTTGAATGAAGAACACCATAACTAGGGTTTGTATAGAAAACCTTGATGAAATCTTGAGATTTGTGGATTTAATGATGTTTTAACATAAGAAATTCATCATAATTATTATACATACTCTTATATGATGTTGGCATAAATTATATTGGAGTTTGGGTACGTTTAATGACAATTCGTGGTTTAAAAATGGTGAAAAAACATAATTGTGCAACAAAGAAGAGGACCTATAGCATTTTGAATTGATTCAACCCATAGGGCAAATTGATTCGGTCAGCGAATCGATTCATCCTCTTCACCAAATCGATTTGGCTGCTCAGATTTGCCTAGTTTTTCTTTATTCATGCCCCAAATTGTGAATAATCGATTGAGGGAATTTTGGGTTATTCTAAACTATAGAGAGGGATGTAATGAATACCAATAGGCTTATTATGGGGTTAAGGTTTACCCGAACTGAGGGAATCAAGGCTAGGGATTATCGGGCCTACTTTCATAGTTAATGAATTTGCTAGAATAGCAGGAATCACAGAGGGATAAATGAACCTATGATTTAGTTTAATAGTGTCTGCGTGAAATAGCTGCTGATATTTGTTCAGGGGTAACTAGGACCCTCTGGGTAGTGAGCGATACTCGTAAAAATATATTAAGAGGTTATTTTTGTAATAAATTGTATGTTGAGTATGTGAGAGATATATACTACGTACAAGATATATCCTTATATGTTGTGTGTATACCTATGGTGGATATATATATATATATATATATATATAGGTTGTGTGAATATCTATGATGTGATTTGATCATGTGTGCGAATATACCTACGCTACTTGCTATCCGGAGGTTCCCGCGTAGAGGGCGATCCCACTTTAGTGATTCCTGCGAAGTCTGTATTTGTTCCCCAGAACATGGAGCTTAGGGCGGCTCACTATGTGTGTGTATTAGTGGGACCGACTGTAACACCCCGTAATTTTGAGGATTTAATATTTAATTATTTTTGGGAGTTATAAAAATATTTAAATTTGGAGGAACTTAAATTCATGAGTTGGAGAATTTAATTGAGTGAGTCGAATTATTTATAATTGGTGAATTTTAAGTTTAATGGTTCAAAATCTCGTGTGTCATATTTTGAGGTCGAAATTTGGATATTTTGAAAAGTATTTCGAATGGCAATTCTGAGTGCGCGATTACGTCCGGATGGGTCGAGATAGTCAGAAAAGAGTACCCGGGGGTAGTAATTGGGTCTCGGGGTATTTTTGGGTGTAGCCAGACCCACACGGGGTGAGTTGGGCATTTTTAATTAGGCCCACATGGCCAAAAATAGGATTTGATGTTTTTAACCTAATTGAGAGATTAGGGAACGACAGTCAACACACCTCTAAACCTAGGGTTTGAGAGGAAATTGGGGGAAAGAAAATCAAGAGCCAAATTGGGGATTTTGGAGCCAAATTAAGGGACTACACCAACGGATCAGACACTACGAACAATTCCAGGCAAGTGGTTAACTGTTGTGATTCCTAAAGTGATGATAATCAATTCATATCATAGTGTGTGTATATGAAAATTCGTTTTGGGTGTGTAATCAAGATTAAAATTTAGTTTTTATGAATTTAGAGTAATGGGCATAATTAATTACTCAATGGATGTTAAGTTATGACTTGGATCTGTTAAGATTAAATTGTAGAGTGGATTACAATATGTATAGTGATTACATGGACTGAATATGGTAGGGTCGGATTTGGTAGAACAGACCCGGGTGGAAAACCCAAATCGGATATACTTAGGGTTTTGTAATTTTTTTTGATGGATTAAGGTCTCTAGGGTGTTTAGAACCTTTTCTGGTGTGGAGGATATGTTGGTTGTGAAATGGGTAAGGGTTTGGGAGAAACCAAAAGCTTAGGGATTCGTTAATGGCTGCAACAGCAAGCCGGGGAAGACGATCACCTACTCGATCGATCGATCGACCCAGGGGGATCGATCGGTCGACGGTCCCAGGAACTTGACAGTTCGACCAGTTTGTTTATAAAGTGGATTTTATTTAAAATTTAATCCCTTAATATTATTTAGTGATAAATTCATATGGACACATATTTCCTTAACAATTATCTAATACCCCGTATTTCTGAATATTCCAAATATTCTATTTAATTAAATTGGAGAATTAAATAGGAAAATACGGCTTAATTTAAATTACGCAAAAGTAGTAATTTAATGAGTTTTATTTAAAAAAAATTTAATTATGGAATATAAATCGAGAGGTAGATACCGATTTATATCGCCTCATTATATTTACTTAGTGTGAGCGGTAAATAGTTACTTAACGCGTGTAGACCGTATTGGGGTGAGAATGAGTAATATTTTTTAAGTGACTCAAATGATAATTTAGAAGTCACAGATGAGTCTAGAAGGGTCAAATTAGTCAAAATAGTATACCCGGGAGTACTAGTTGAGTCCCGGGTTAATTTTGGACTAAACCGAGACCGTTCGGGGGCGTTTTGGTCTTTGAACATGAGAGAGTATGGAGACCTACGAAATTGAGATCTTTATATCAGCCGTATGATAGAGGGGTTAGGGTTAGAAAACCCATGAAAACACATCATAGCCATTAGAGATAAGAGAGAAACCATTCTCAAGGCAAAATGAAGAATTGGGAAGGATTCAAAGGAGATTTTCACTATCAACTTGTTGGGGAAGAAGGATTGAAGGATGAAGATCATCAATCATCAATAATAACTATGAAATCAGACCCTACTGATCATAAGGCAAGTTGTTTATTGCAAAAATTATAAAGTTATAATACCCATGTGTAGGGTTTTTGAATAGTCTTGTTTAAATCAATATCTTGATAGGAGAATGATGATATTTATACATGTTGGGATAGGAATCGCATGTAGAATGATTTAACTTATGTAGAGGATTAATATTCAGATTAGAATTGATGATTTTTGGAATAAAATCTGGATTTTTAATGAAAATATGGGAAGAACACCATAATTAGGGTTTCAAGAATTCTGGGTTTAATTCACTATTTCTTTAAAGGAATTGAAGTTTTGATGTATTTGAAACGTTAGAAATTGTCCTAGTATATGGGAAAATATGTTAGGATCATTGGGTCGAAGTTTGGTGGACCATAATGGAGTTTGAAGATTTGTTAATGGAGGAAAAGCTTAACAAAGAAGACGAACTGCGTCTGTCCCTGTTCGATCGATCGATCTCGAACTATCGATCGATCGACTAGGTCGATCGATCGAACCCCGCAGTCGATCGATCGACGCAAGCTATTTTTCCCGAATGTTCGTGTTTAAGTCTTCGTTGATTTTTGGGAATGAAGGAGTATCCTAGAGTTTATAATATACTTATGTGTGAGTGAGAATAAGACCAGTAGGTATGTTGTTGAGGTCCGATAAGGCCATTGGGTGTAAGGCTTGGATTACGGACCGACGAGAATAATCCGATTTAGTAGAGTATCGGGGACTTTGAAAATTGAGTTACGAGGTGAAGTAAATTCAATTTATGTAATAGACCAGTAGGGTAAGCAATATCTACTGAAATTATATGTAAGGGGTAATTAGGACCCTTAGAGTTGTGTGAATACTCAAATAAACTCGACTAATGAGATAAATCGTAAAGAGAATATTGTACGGTAAATATGTGAGATTAAAATATTACGTACATATATAATTAATAGGTCGGGCGTGTACCTACTGAATTATGTGATCTTTTAGGTCAAGAGATTTATACTTAAATTAATTATGTTAGGGTCGATTAGACATTCCGAACTAACATAAAGTTATTATATGTTTGGGGTCGATGAGAAATGCCGAACCAAACCTTGAACTGGTGTCGCGATGAAAGAGTCCCGAACCAGAATGTGTGTATATAGATATTTTAAAAATAGTTAGGGTCGATGGATAATTCCGAACCAACTCTCACTTGGGGTCGATGTATCATTCTGAACCAAGAATCATTTACGTGTGTATATAAATAATTGGGGTCGATGTATCATTCCGAACCAATTCTTACTTGGGGTAGATGAATCATTCCGAGCCAAGAGTCCTTTGTGTGTATAAAAAGGGCAAAATATTAATGACTGATACTTAGTATATATATTGTGTGTGAAATATATACTTGATGATATTCTACTTCTGTGTATTAGTAGATTGATATATATTGTGTATTTAAAGATACCTACTGAATTGGTAAGTTAAGTAGTGAAACTTAATTACGAAATGCACCTTTAGATAGAGAAAATCTATTTAGTAATTCAAGTAGAGAAACTTAATTACACAAGTGGGAAGTCAACAATTGTGAGAATTGTAGTAATTTTAGTAGTGAAACTAAATGAGAAGTCTTGAAAAATAACATAGAAGAAATGTTAGCTGAGAATTAATTAACATACGCGAGATGTTAGAGAAACGGTTGTACTGTATGGGCGGTACTGAAACTTGGGTATAGATAAGTTCAGTTGACTACTTTGGTTTTAGTTAGCTTGGGAGGTATGGCTAGATAAACTAAGTATAGAATGTTAGGTGTTCACAAAAGATGAGGGGTGAGTAAACTCAAGAGAGTGTACGAGGACCTAACATGTGTAATCAATAACCGCATTTTTTATTGTGACAAACGCTTGCTAAATATTTTCAAAATATTTTGAGTACTTACTCTTGCTATAAAATATTTTTAAAACCTTTTAGGTGTCCAGCCACAGGGATGCCATTTATGATGATTTCCTTCCAGGGACTCGAAGATGGAGCACAGTGGATGCTTACAGGATTTTGACTAGACGATATCACTCATTCAGATCTAGTACAGGATCTCACACTATTCTATGTATGGACTTGTGGTCCAGTATTAGTCTCAGATTTTAGTTTTAGACTAGTGGTTATTCAATTGTTGTTTGGGATTTTCAGCCGATGGTTTATTCGGTAATACTTTTGTTCTGTTGTACTTTTACTTTGTCGATTGGGATATAGTACATGATTATTTCTACTTTGTTCCGCATGGTTGAATTATCTATTTTAAGAAAGATAAAATTTGGCACCGGTCTAATTTTTACTTAAAGGATTAGTAATTAAAAAGTTTTCGACAGTGATGATAAGAATGAACCATTTGAGAAACCTGTTTTAATTTAATAAAGGCCTGATCGCTCGATGTTTAATTAGGCGGGGTGTCACAGATGGTATCCGAGCATCAGGTTCTAGTGTTTATAGGATCTGTATGGCTTACTACGTTCTCAGCGTATCGTTTGATTGATATAAAGCCCTGTCTTAGGATTGTTGTACTCCTCTACGTACGTAGTTTACGTTCTCCTACTAGTTAGTGGATGTAGTGTTATATATACGAGTTCGACTGGGCATGGTACGTCGAACGTGGCGGTAGGACCAGCATTGGCGTTGGAAGGACTACGGGAGGGAGGAGCTCGGCACGAAGCATGGAGTGTTCGAAGATGGTAATCATAAGAGAGATGACCGTTGTCGAGGTCACTCGTGGTATATAATGGGAATAGATGCTGCAAGGGTTGGTGAGGCATAACATGCATTTCCAAGTGTCGCGACGGCAAGGGGGGATGCAAATTTAGACTCGCCAATGCAGTGATAGTGGGAGGAGGTCTGAAGAAATTTTTATGAGAACGAGCCGAAAAATGTGATAAAACGGCGACTGTGCATGTTAACCAATGGAAGTAGTATGTCCAGAGGTTTCGGCATTTAGGATGGAGTAGAAATACTCATAAGTGAAAACTTGAGTAAATTTTTGAGGCAACGTGGAGGGGACACCAGTCACCACATCCGGACCGAGGGCCCGTATACAAATAGAGGAACCTTACGTATAGTTTAACTGCAAAGTTCACCAATAATGATTCAGAAGCGAAGTGAGTGGGAATATCTGAACCCATCACGTGAAAGCCTGATAGAGGCCAACCGTGAGAAAGAAAATTATCCATTGAAGTGAACTTGTACCGATGAGATAGGTATAAGGGAAAAAGAGCCCTTGAGATAATGGACTCTCGAGTTGTAGTTCGCAATTTTGGTAAAACTCTTCTTGGACAACTTATGTATATAAAGACAATATGGTACTTCTTACAAGGTTGAGATAAATGCTCCTAGGTGGGCGGAGCTAAGAGAGTTTAAGGATTTAGTCAAAGAGTAAGACTGAATGTAATGGGGCTGGTGCAAGCCATAAATGGAAAACCACTAGGGGATTTAATGATTAAATTCAAAGTCAGGACTGTTAAGTCCCATAGTGCGCTCCTCTTGGTCAGCAGAACTAAGGGAACCAGAATGATAGTGTTCAGAATCGAGACTACAAAGTCCGAGAGGAGGGATACCCAAATCGGTCAGTATGGCCTGGAGTAAGGGGATTTTTTAAAAGATGTCTAGTGTGGGTTGTAGGGCCACGCGCTTTATTTTAGCTTGAAGTTATTTGAGAAAATAATAACTCTGATAAGTTTTTCATTCGGGAGAGGACAAGCGTGTTATGTACAGAGACCATCTAAACCACCAGAGGGATGGACAAGGAAGTATATGGGTTTTAGCCTCGAGTGAATGGGGTATATGAAGATGCCTCACCTGAAAGAGGGTCGAGATGTCATTATTCAGTAATATGAGAGAGACTTTAGAGATTATGAACGTCTTATAGTAATTGATTCCAGTGTGTAGGAACCTAAATGATGTGAGTCAAGGTATGTCGCATGACCGCTGAGCGGAGAGATCGAACTCGCTCTTGTAATTAGTGCTAAGGACTTAGTGATAGTATAAGCACGGTGCCATTTGACTCCTTTAAAAATATTGGAGTATGGTTTCACATATTGTCGAGGAATGAAATTTGGGTATCTCGACTATGTGTTGTTCCGACAATGCTCAGTAAGAATGCATGGAGAGAAGTCCCTTGTTTAAGTTCGGTTGCGAAAGGGGATACGACTGAATTTTTATGCACGTTAGGAGAAGAGACGTTGTTAGATGCTAGGGCATCAGTGGAACCGGAAGTGTTGTGGAGAAACACTGAAAGTCTTACTTCACCACGAAGGAATAAGTGGGACTTTGTGGGCAAGGATTTGATTTTTGGTCTATAAGGGATTGAGAATACCTGCAAGATTGTAGTCACGTCGTGTAGACTAGGCTAGAGTTGAGGAAAAGCATGTTACGGGTGCGACGTTTGTAAAGTTTTTGTAAATGTGCACGGAGAAAAGGGTGTATGGGCGCCCTAGTCAACTGTCTTTCTTAGTCATCTGAAATAGAGAGATGCAGAAAGATGATGTTTAATAAGTGCGCCGGTGGGGAAGTTATGTGGCAAGTCGTACCGATGAAATGGATTGAGCGTCGTGAGAGATAGACGATGATCCAAGCTTATGTACTGAGAGAGCCAGCACACCCTATGGGATAATAATCAGTGGGAAGCCGTTCAAAGGTTATCTCTTAATATGGGAGACCTAACTGTTGTGAAGAAGTAACGTAAGGTGCTACTTGACTGAGTGTTGAGAGTGACTTACGCGTTACTAAAATATTGATTCTTATAAAGTAACCAACCCCAAAAAGTGCGCCGAATATGAAGAGTGCACGGATTGTAAAGTATAATATATCCGGAGAGAAAGGGGAATAGAGTACCACTTGAGAAAAGATGACGTAAGTGGGAAGCGGTGTTGAGGAAGAGACATAGTGAGATTGTCTCCAGACGCACCACTAGTTGATAGAGAAAGATAGACTCGAAATGAGGAACTGGAATGTGGTGGTGAACCTACGTTTCCAATGCTGGAAGGAGGAGACAGACTTATAAATTATTGATGGGCTGTGAACATCATAATTAAGCCAACATTTCGTTGGGGTAGCGGAATGGGGTGACCGGGATGGATTAGTATATAGTTAAAAAGGGAGAGTGCACAAGTACACGATGCCGCTCTACATGTTTGTGAATCAGGATGAAATCCTAAAATTCCATCCTGTGAGAGATGGTCAGGGAGGAATAGAAATAAAGTTTTATTTTGAGTATGTTGTGTTACCTACGACTCAATGTTAGTGAGGAAGGATGATGATATGCCCTTATGATAGTGGAATTTTGGAGAAGCCCACTAAGCAATCCATAGGTTGAATGTATACCTATATGAGCATATTTATAGGTAGTGTGAGTTCCTATATGGACTTTACATAAGGATTAGGTTCGTGGATACCTGTTAAGGACTTATGTGTACTTTTAGGTGTAGTTCGAGGAGACATTTTGAACTTTTAGTCCTTAACGCGTGATATGCGGACATTTTGTTGGGGTATGACATTTTAGAATATAAGAAGTGTGAAATATATGGCTCACAAATTGTCTACTCATGTACGATGAGATATATATCCTTACATTGTGCTCGAAGTGTGATTCCGAGACAATATAACCAATCACTGTTAGTGATCGAGGTGATTATAAAATAAATGTTGATAGTATAGGCTATGTGTAATATATATATACCTTACGCTTTCCGGCTTATGTGCGATAATAAGTTTGCTTAAATTATGTATTGGGGTCGATGATGTTCCAGACCAATACATGAAGGATCGATTTGGGGTCGATGATTTTCTGAACCAAATCGATGATAAATTTAGTATCGACGGAAGGTCTGAACCAACATATAAATTTAGTATCGACGGAAGGTCTGAACCAACATATGCGTTACATTAACCTTGGGGTCGAGGGATTTCCGGACCAATGAAAATGATAGGATTATTGGGGCCGATGATTTTGCCGGACCAATTTCCTTATAGTATATATTGTGTGCGAAATATATACCTTATAATATTCTACTTATGAGTGATAGTAGATACATAGATATTATATATAGATATATACATCAAAAGGGTAAAATTAAGTAAGGAGGAACCTAATTTCAAGAGTTAACGTTAGATTGGGAAAAATCTATGGAGTAATTAAGTAGTGAGACTTAATTATGATAGATGCGGCATGGGCAACATGCGATAAGAGTTTATAATAAAGCAAGGCATGTACTTGGGACAACCGTTAGGATGATAGAGAATGCAATGATGTTTAAGGTCCTTAGTCTTAATACTAGCCTTATCCTAATTTTGAGGACGAAATTCCTTTGTAAGGGGGGAAGTATGTAATACCCCGTATTTCTGAATATTCCAAATATTCTATTTAATTAAATTGGAGAATTAAATAGGAAAATACGGCTTAATTTAAATTACGCAAAAGTAGTAATTTAATGAGTTTTATTTTAAAAAAAAATTTAATTATGGAATATAAATCGAGAGGTAGATACCGATTTATATCGCCTCATTATATTTACTTAGTGCGAGCGGTAAATAGTTACTTAACGCGTGTAGACCGTGTTGGGGTGAGAATGAGTAATATTTTTTAAGTGACTCAAATGATAATTTAGAAGTCACAGTTGAGTCTGGAAGGGTCAAATTAGTCAAAATAGTATACCCGGGGGTACTAGTTGAGTCCCGGGTTAATTTTTGACTAAACCGAGACCGTTCGGGGGCGTTTTGGTCTTTGAACATGAGAGGGTATGGAGACCTACGAAATTGAGAGCTTTATATCAGCCGTATGATAGAGGGGTTAGGGTTAGAAAACCCATGAAAACACACCATAGCCATTAGAGATAAGAGAGAAACCATTCTCAAGGCAAAAGGAAGAATTGGGAAGGATTCAAAGGAGATTTTCACTATCAACTTGTTGGGGAAGAAGGATTGAAGGATTAAGATCATCAATCATCAACAATAACCACGAAATCAGACCCTACTGATAATAAGGCAAGTTGTTTATTGCAAAAATTATAAAGTTATAATACCCATGTGTAGGGTTTTTGAATAGTCTTGTTTAAATCAATATCTTGATAGGAGAATGATGATATTTATACATGTTGGGATAAGAATCGCATGTAGAATGATTTAACTTATGTAGAGGATTAATATTCAGATTAGAATTGATGATTTTTGGAATAAAATCTGGATTTTTAATGAAAATATGGGAAGAACACCATAATTAGGGTTTCAAGAAATTCTGGGTTTAATTCACTATTTCTTTAAAGGAATTGAAGTTTTGATGTATTTGACACGTTAGATATTGTCCTAGTATATGGGAAAATATGTTAGGATCATTGGGTCGAAGTTTGGTGGACCATAATGGAGTTTGAAGATTTGTTAATGGAGGAAAAGCTTAACAAAGAAGACGAACTGCGTCTGTCCCTGTTCGATCGATCGATCTCGAACTATCGATCGATCGACTAGGTCGATCGATCGAACCCCGCAGTCGATCGATCGACGCAAGCTATTTTTCCCGAATGTTCGTGTTTAAGTCTTCGTTGGTTTTCGGGAATGAAGGAGTATCTTAGAGTTTATAATATACTTATATGGGAGTGAGAATAAGACCAGTAGGTATGTTGTTGAGGTCCGATAAGGCCATTGGGTGTAAGGCTTGGATTACGGACCGATGAGAATAATCCGAATTAGTAGAGTATCGGGGACTTTGGAAATTGAGTTACGAGGCGAAGTAAATTCAATTTAAGTAATAGACCAGTAGGGTAAGCAATATCTACTGAAATTATATATAAGGGGTAACTAGGACCCTTAGAGTTGTGTGAATACTCAAATAAACTCGACTAATGAGATAAATCGTAAAGCGAATATTGTACGGTAAATATGTGAGATTAAAATATTACGTACATATATAATTAATAGGTCGGGCGTGTACCTACTTAATTATGTGATCTTTTAGGTCAAGAGATTTATACCTAAATTAATTATGTTAGGGTCGATGAGACATTCTGAACTAACATAAAGTTATTATATGTTTGGGGTCGATGAGAAATGCCGAACCAAACCTTGAACTGGTGTCGTGATGAAAGAGTCCCGAACCAGAATGTGTGTATATATATATTTTAAAAATAGTTGGGGTCGATGGATAATTCCGAACCAACTCTCACTTGGGGTCGATGTATCATTCTGAACCAAGAATCATTTACGTGTGTATATAAATAATTGGGGTCGATGTATCATTCCGAACCAATTCTTACTTGGGGTCGATGAATCATTCCGAACCAAGAGTCCTTTGCGTGTATAAAAAGGGCAAAATAGTAATGACTGATACTTAGTATATATATTGTGTGTGAAATATATACTTGATGATATTCTACTTCTGTGTATTAGTAGATTGATATATATTGTGTATTTAAAGATACATACTGAACTGGTAAGTTAAGTTGTGAAACTTAATTACGAAATGAACCTTTAGATAGAGAAAATCTATTTAGTAATTCAAGTAGCGAAACTTAATTACACAAGTGGGAAGTTAACAATTGTGAGAATTGTAGTAATTTTAGTAGTGAAACTAAATGAGAAGTCTTGAAAAATAACATAGATGAAATGTTACCTGAGAATTAATTAACATACGCGAGATGTTAGAGAAACGGTTGTACTGTATGGGCGGTACTGGAACTTGGGTATAGATAAGTTCAGTTGACTACTTTGGTTTTAGTTAGCTTGGGAGGTATGGCTAGATAAAACTAAGTGTAGAACGTTAGGTGTGCACAAAAGATAAGGGTGAGTAAACTCAAGAGAGTGTACGAGGACCTAACATTTGTAATCAATAACCACATTTTTTATTGTGATAAAGGCTTGCTAAATATTTTCAAAATGTTTTGAATACTAACTCTTGCTAAATTTTTTTTTTAAAACCTTTTAGGTGTTCTGCCACAGGGATGCCATTTATGATGATTTCCTTCCAGGGACTCGAAGCTGGAGCACAGTGGATGCTTATAGGATTTTGACTAGACGATATCACTCATTTAGATCTAGTACATGATCTCACACTATTCTATGTATGGACTTGTGGTCCGGTATTTGTCTCAGATTTTAGTTTCAGACTAGTGGTTATTCTATTGTTGTTTGGGATTTTCAGCCGATGGTTTATTCGGTAATACTTTTGTTCTGTTGTACTTTTACTTTGTCGACTGGGATATAGTACATGATTATTTCTACTTTGTTCCGTTTGGTTGAATTATCTGTTTTAAGAAAGATAAAATTTGGCACCGGTCTAATTTTTACTTAAGGGATTAGTAATTAAATTTTTTTCGACAGTGATGCTAAGAATGAACGATTTGAGAAACCTGTTTTAATTTAATAAAGGCCTCATCACCCGATGTTTAATTAGGCGGGGTGTCACAAATTATAGGGTGATATAATTGGGTTTAGGAGGGTGTGAACGGTATGGCCTGAGATGAACGAATTTGGGAGATAATTCATAAGTATTGAAATTGTGCCGAGGAATAATGTTCGGGTATTGTAGTTGGGTGACGCTACATTATTAAAGGAATCGAAGAGAAATACTTAATTATGGACCAAGTGGGCGAGTCCGCGTATGTTAGTAATTATTGGTAAATATAATTGGGAAATTATGGAGATGAATGTGCAACACATTGTGGGCGAAAATGTTGAAATGAAATTATGAGAGGTAAAATGGACCAAGTGAGCGAGTCCGGGTATACTGGTTAAGTGACACCAAAGTATTAAATTAATTATTGGGAGAGAGTAAATAATTTAGAGTCTGAATATACACTTGGGAAATATTAAGGTATGGGACAAGTGAGCGAGTCCGGGGATAATGGTTGGGTGACACCAAGTTATTAAATTAATAAGTGTGATAATTAATTTAATTAGAGTCGGATTGTAGACTCGGGTAACATTAAATTAAAAAGTGTGAAAATTAATTTAATTAGAGTCAAATTGCAGACTCGGGTTTGATTAAATTAATAGGTGTCATAATTAATTTAATTAGAGTCGGATTGTAGACTCGGGTCGGATTAAATTAATAGGTGTGATAATTAATTTAATTAGAGTCGAATTGTAGACTCGGGTAGGATTAAATTAAAAAGTGTGAAAATTAATTTAATTAGAGTAGGATTGTAGACTCGGGTCGGATTAAATTAATAGGTGCGATAATTAATTTAATTAGAGTCGGATTGTAGACTCGGGTCGGATTTAATTAATAGGTGTGACAATTAATTTAATTAGAGTCGGATTGTAGACTCGGGTATGATTAAATTAATAAGTGTGATAATTAATTTAATTAGAGTTAGATTGTTGACTCGGGGCGGTATTAAGTTAATAAGTGTGTTAATTAATTTAATTAAAGTCGGACAATAGACTCGGGGCGGTATTAAATTAATAAGTGTGTTAATTAATTTAATTAGAGTCGGACGATAGACTCGGGGCGGTATTAAGTTAATAAGTGTGTTAATTAATTTAATTAGAGTCGAACGATAGAATCGGGGCGGTATTAAATTAATAAGTGTGTTAATTAATTTAATTAGAGTCGGACGATAGACTCGGGGCGGTATTAAATAAATAAGTGTGTTAATTAATTTAATTAGAGTCGAACGATAGACTCGGGGGAACTATTATATTAATTGAGGCGTGAATTAATTATATTAGAGTCGGACCATAGACTCGGGAAGATGATAAATTATTAAGTGAGGAAATTAATTACGTTGAGTCGGGCCACAGACTCATTAAATTTCAGGCAGTGTACGGAATTTTGAGTACACGGTAAAGCCGGAGTTTGTCTTATACATATACGATGTAATGATAGTATATATATATGTGTGTATATATTGTGTGTGATATTAAATATCATTGATTAGATATTTATTTAATTTATATACTCTAGTGCTATCAAGGGAGGTTGCGCGATGTGGGTGAATCCCCTAGCTTGAGGAGTAGGGAGAGTATATCCACATGTCATAGCGTCCGGTAAAATGGGTGAGGGAATTATCTCACTTTCAGGGAAGGAATATGACCGCCTCCACTACGTTTATAATTTGGGCCAAGTTGGTGAGCGATTTCAACTTGGGAAAACTAGGTTTTGTGAGCACACCTAGTGAGATAGCATTTTAGGGGGAATCGTCCGACGAGGGTATGCTCGAAGGGATGGATATACGTATGTTATATGTGTGGATATTGTGGTAAAGGTACGTATATAATGGTAGTAAATATTATATACGGGTAATAATATAGTGTGTGATGTATTTACTTTATATAACTTGTGACACGGTTATATGCTACTATTTAAGAGGAATTAATTAAGTTAATTGTGAGATAACTTATAATTCAAGAATCATTATACTCGGGTTTGAGTAGTATGGCAAGGGATGGTTATACCAGGACTAGTTGGACGGGGTAGTACAACTAGGCGGGGTTAAGGTAACCAGTAGGTGTGCACAATAGTGGAGGGGTGAGAATGTCCACAAGGGAGTGCGACACTAACTTAAATATGAAAGCACTCATGCATTTTAAATCACTGCAGTTAATTCACTTGCTAAATATTTTCAAAATGTTTTGGATTCTAACCCTTGATATAAAACTATTTTCAAAACCTTTTAGGTGTCCAGCCACATGGACGCCAGGATTGATATTCTATTCTAGGGACACGGAGCTGCGGCATATGTGGATGCTAGCAGGAGTTTGGATTAGACGCATCATTCATTCATTCCTATAGTAGGAATCTTGTATCAGTTTCAGTTTTATTTAGGGCATGTCGCCCAGACTTTCAGTTCAGTTTCAGATTAGTTTATTCCCGTGTTAGATATTTGTATTGGATTATTTCACTTTGGTGGCTGGTGGTTTATTCGGCAATTTGTTTAATTAATCATTCAGTTGAGTTTTGTTCAGTTGTGTGAATGGTTTATATTTATTTCCGCATGTACTGTTTTGTGTAATTAAAAAGTTAAAATTTGGCACAAGCTTTTGGAATACTAGGTTGTTAGTAAGTTTTAAAAAGTTTTCGACAGTGATGCTAAGGATGATCCAACTGGGATTCCTGTTTTGATTTGGTATAGGATTGATCACCCGGTATTTTATTAGGCGGGGTGTCACAGATGGTATCAGAGCATCAGATTCTAGTGTCCTTAGGATCTGTGCAACTTTTCACATTTCGGCTTAGCAATCTTTGATATAGAACCCTATTATAGGATTGTTGTATTCTCATACATAAGCGCATATACGTTCTTCTGCCAGATTTATATTTGGGAGTGAACTCATACAAATTCGATTCTCATTCCAGATGATGCCCAGGAGAGAGAGAGAGAGCAGCTAGGGCAGTAAGGGAGATGAGACGAGGGAGGCTCGTCAGGGGAAAAAGTTATCGCAGCAACTGCGAGTGATGATTTTGGTAGAACAGGTAACTGAACTAGTCGCGCAGGCGGTTGAAAAGATGGTGGTCGCAACGACATGGTACTTTCCACGGGATCAGCCACAAGTGTTACTGGAGCCGGATGACCAGACTCACGCGGAGTCATCGGGGTGGAAGCAAGAGAGAGAGGTTATTTTTATTGGGGGTTTAGATGTAGTGCTAGCGTGTCAAGGAAGAGAGATATCCAGCGTCACCTACGCATGGGAGATTGCGATGTGGTGCGGAAGCAAATACTAACCACTTTTAGTTTAGTGGGAGCAACACTACAGTGGTGGGAATCGACCACCACAGTTGAGGAAAGGGACACACTAGCTATTGCAGAGTTTTGGGTGCGGTTCGGCCACAAGTATTTTCCTCCAGCGGTTGAGATCTAAATGAGGAGAAAATCTAGAGAGGTGACTCGGGCGAACCGTTCAGTGGTCGATTACGAAGAAGAATTCACTCGGTTAGAAAATTCTGTACCGTATAAGGTAAGCAAGGAAAAGAGAAGGAAAGGAAAGTTTATGGACGGGTTAGTCTGAAGAATCAGATAACCTTTAATTAATAATTCCGCATTTGTAGATTATAATGATGTCGTTAACACAGCATTTCGACACTGTTGGGAATATCGCTTTCACGCGAAAGAAAGCGGGAGGGGAGTGGGAACTAGCAGGTCGGATAAGGTAGGAGGGAACAATACCAGTGGGGTATCCCAGTAGTAGACTAGGGGAGATCAGGGGCAGGATTTCCGGTAGGGAAATCATGCCAAACGATCTAGAACTGGAGGCTATCGGCAGGATGGCCAGGGATTCCAACAAGGTCGTCATGGAAGGGACCAGTGGTAGGGTGAATGTATTAAAAGGTGTTTCGTTTGTGGGAAAGCGAGACACATGAAGATAATTTGTCTTAAGTGAGGTAGGTGTCAACTACAGGACGAGGTCCTGGATGTATAACGACTAAAGCAAGTCATGGGCGCATTCGGGAAAGGAGAAGATGCTCCAGAACTCGAGGATCAGCCATTGCCGCTGGAGTATGGAGGTAATTATATTCACCCTATGGGCATGGGGTATATTTTTGAGTGACAAAGAGGATGTCATAAAATAAGACTTATTTTTCACTAGAATTCGCGGGTGAGTCGAATTTAGTGGGTGCGTTGGCTGTAGCAGCCATAGTGTGTGGATAAAATTTTCGTGGGGTAGCGGAGTCCCTTGGTGTTCTTCACGGGAGAGTGGAAGTGTACACTGAGTGAACGTTTGAATTATGTGAGGAGCTACTACTTTCGAGAATTATGGGAGTAGGGTTAATAATAATTTCCGAAAAATCAACTGGATAGCGATGGGACTTGAATCATTGTAAATCGTGGGGGTAAGTTTTGGTGTTCACGACACTAGGATATGGTTGGTACTGAGTATCACATGAGAGGGCTTATAGACTATATATATGAGTGTATATATGTTGTATTGTGTGGTGCGATAACACATAGTGAGGTTTTGTGTTCTCACATTTTATTCCGGTAAGTGGGGATGTTTACTGAAGTGAATCAGGGTGGTTAGATTTATTTTCGAGAAAATAGAGATAGCTCAGGGTTTATTTTGCGCAAGGACTAGTGATAGTAAGGGCGCGGTATTTTATGTTGTCTTTGGTAGCATAAGGGTAAGCGTATATACTTTTGTGTTGAGAGACAAGTATTTTGTGGGAAGATGTTTGGACGTGAGTACACGGGTTAGGTACCCGGGCAGTAGATATATATGTATATATATATATGTGATATGACTATGGGTTCGAAGATATATTATGGGTTACGATTAGCATAGTCAGGTAACATTCGTGCGGTAGAGCGCGGGGATAGGGTGTATGGGCACCCGGGTTAATTAGGGCAAATTTTGTGCGGTTAAGCACGGGTATAGGGTGTATGGGTGCCCTGGGTAATCTAACCTGCCTGCCATCCACACCAGAATAAATAGAGTTTTTCGAAAAAACCTGCTAGTAGAGGAAGACCTCCTAGGGATAAGAGACATAGGGCTAAATAGAGAGCCAAAAAAGGATCTTTCGTGTATAATCCTGCATAATCTCGAATGTTATCAGTTTCAGTACTTTCTTATTCTTAAGAAAGAGGAACCTCATGTAAATACCATGGAATAAGGTTTGATCCTATTCATGGAGATTCCGTAAATATTCCATTCCAAAAATGGAAAGTTCGAAACAATTGGGATTTTTTTGGAAATGGGATGCAGTTATGCATACTTGTGTAACGTATGGTTAGAAGCGGATGGGATAGATATAGAGGGCTTGGAGATACATGACTAGAGAGTAATATGCAAATCTTAGAACATTACGCTCATCTTAATTTCGAGGATGAAATTCCTTTGTAAGAGGGGGATATGTAACACCCCGTAATTTTGAGGATTTAATATTTAATTATTTTTGGGAGTTATAAAAATATTTAAATTTGGAGGAACTTAAATTCATGAGTTGGAGAATTTAATTGAGTGAGCCGAATTATTTATAATTGGCGAATTTTAAGTTTAATGGTTCAAAATCTCGTGTGTCACATTTTGAGGTCGAAATTTGGAAATTTCGAAAAGTATTTCGGATGGCAATTCTGAGTGTGCGGTTACGTCCGGATTGGTCGAAATAGTCAGAAAAGAGTACCCGGGGGTAGTAATTGGGTCTCGAGGTATTTTTGGGCATAGTCGGGCCCACACGAGGTGAGTTGGGCCTTTTTAATTAGGCCCACAAGGCTAAAAACGGGATTTGATGTTTTTAACCTAATTGGGAGATTAGGGAACGACAGTCAACACACCTTTAAACCTAGGGTTTGAGAGGAAATTGGGGGAAAGCAAATCAAGAGCCAAATTGGGGATTTTGGAGCCAAATTAAGGGACTACACCAAGGGATAAGACACTACGAACAATTCCAGGCAAGTGGTTAATTGTTGTGATTCCTAAAATGATGATAATAATTTCATATCATAGTGTGTGTATATGAAAATTCGTTTTGGGTGTGTAATCAAGATTAAAATTTAGTTTTTATGAATTTAGAGTAATGGGCATAATTAATTACTCAATGGATGTTAAGTTATGACTTGGATCTGTTAAGATTAAATTGTAGAGTGGATTACAATATGTATAGTGATTACATGGACTGAATATGGTAGGGTCGGATTTGGTAGAACAGACCCGGGTGGAAAACCCAAATCGGATATACTTAGGGTTTTGTAAATTTTTTTGATGGATTAAGGTCTCTAGGGTGTTTAGAACCTTTTCTGGTGTGGAGGATATGTTGGTTGTGAAATGGGTAAGGGTTTGGGAGAAACCAAAAGCTTAGGGATTCGTTAATGGCTGCAACAGCAAGCCGGGGAAGACGATCACCTTCTCGATCGATCGATCGACCCAGGGGAATCGATCGATCGACGGTTCCAGGAACTTGACAGTTCGACCAGTTTATTTATAAAGTGAATTTTATTTAAAATTTAATCCCTTAATTTTATTTAGTGATAAATTTATATGGACACATATTTCCTTAACAATTATAGGGTGATATAATTGGGTTTAGGAGGGTGTGAACGATATGGCATGAGATGAAAGAATTTGGGAGATAATTCATAAGTATTGAAATTGGGACGAGGAATAATGTTCGGGTATTGTAGTTGGGTGACGCTACATTATTAAAGGAATCGAAGTGAAATACTTAATTATGGACCAAGTGGACGAGTCCGGGTATGTTGGTAATTATAGGTAAATATAATTGGGAAATTATGGAGATGAATGTGCAACACATTGTGGGCGAAAATGTAGAAATGAAATTATGAGAGGTAAAATGGTCCAAGTGAGCGAGTCCGGGTATACTAGTTAAGTGACACCAAAGTATTAAATTAATTATTGGGAGAGAGTAATTAATTTAGAGTCGGAATATAGACTTGGGAAATATTAAGGTATGGGACAAGTGAGCGAGTCCGGGGATAATGGTTGGGTGACACCAAGTTATTAAATTAATAAGTGTGATAATTAATTTAATTAGAGTCGGATTGTAGACTCGGGTAGCATTAAATTAAAAAGTGTGAAAATTAATTTAATTAGAGTCGGATTGTAGACTCGGGTCGGATTAAATTAATAGGTGTGATAATTAATTTAATTAGAGTCGGATTGTAGACTCAGGTCAGATTAAATTAATAGGTCTGATAATTAATTTAATTAGAGTCAGATTGTAGACTCGGGTAGGATTAAATTAAAAAGTGTGAAAATTAATTTAATTAGAGTAGGATTGTAGACTCGGGTCGGATTAAATTAATAGGTGTGATAATTAATTTAATTAGAGTCGGATTGTAGACCCAGGTCGGATTAAATTAATAGGTGTGATAATTAATTTAATTAGAGTCGGATTGTAGGCTCGGGTAGGATTAAATTAATAAGTGTGATAATTAATTTAATTAGAGTCGGATTGTAGACTCGGGAGGGGGGGGTATTAAGTTAATAAGTGTGTTAATTAATTTAATTAGAGTCGGACGATAGACTCGGGGAGGTATTAAATTAATAAGTGTGATAATTAATTTAATTAGAGTCGGATTGTAGACTCGGGGCGGTATTAAGTTAATAAGTGTGTTAATTAATTTAATTAGAGTCGGACAATAGACTCGGGGCGGTATTAAATTAATAAGTGTGTTAATTAATTTAATTAGAGTCGGACGATGGACTCGGGGAAAGTATTATATTAATTGAGGCGTGAATTAATTATATTTGAGTCGGACCATAGACTCGGGAAGATGATAATTATTAAGTGAGAAAATTAATTACGTTGAGTCGGGCCACAGACTCAGGAAATTTCAAGCAGTGTACGGAATTTTGAGTACACGGTAAAGCTGGGGTTTATATTATATATATACGGTGTAGTGATAGTATATATAAACGTGTATATATTGTGTGTGATATTAAATATCAGTGATTAGATATTTATTTAATTTATATACTCTAGTGCTATCAAGGGAGGTTGCGCGATGTGGGTGAATCTCCTAGCTTGAGGAGTAGGGAGAGTATATCCGCAGGTCATAGCGTCCGGTAATATGGGTGAGGGGATTATCTCACTTTCAGGGAAGGGATATGACCGCCTCCACTACGTTTATAATTTGGGCCAAGTTGGTGAGCGATTCCAACTTGGGAAAACTAGGTTTTGTGAGCACACCTAGTGAGATAGCATTTTAGAGGGAATCATCCGGCGAGGGTATACTCAAAGGGATGGATATACGTATGTTATATATGTGGATACTGTGGTAAAGGTATGTATATAATGGTAGTAAATATTATATACGGGTAATAATACAGTGTGTGATGTATTTACTTTATATAACTCGTGACACAGTTATATGCTACTATTTAAGAGGAATTAATTAAGTTAATTGTGAGATAACTTATAATTCAAGAATCATTATACTCGGGTTAGAGTCGTATGACAAGGGATGGTTATACCAGGACTAGTTGGACGGGGTAGTACAACTAGGTGGGGTTAAGGTAACCGATAGGTGTGCACAATAGTGGGGGGGGGGGGGGGGGGTGAGAATGTCAACAAGGGAGTGCGACACTAACTTAAATATGAAGCGCATTCATTCATTTTAAATCACTGTAGTTAATTCACTTGCTAAATATTTTCAAAATGTTTTGGGTTCTAACCCTTGCTATAAAACTATTTTTCAAAACCATTTAGGTGTCCAGCCACAGGGACGCCAGGATTGATATTCTAATCCAGGGACACGGAGCTGCGGCATATGTGGATGCTAGCAGGTGTTTGGATTAGACGCATCATTCATTCATTCCTAGAGTAGGAATCTTGTATCAGTTTCAGTTTTATTTAGGGCCTGTTGCCCAGACTTTCAGTTTAGTTTCAGATTAGTTTATTCCTGTGTTGGATATTTATATTAGATTATTTCAGTTTGGTGGCCGGTGGTTTATTCGGCCAATTGTTTAATTAATCATTCAGTTGAGTTTTATTCAGTTGTGTGAATGGTTTATATTTATTTCCGCATGTACTGTTTTGTGTAATTAAAAAGTTAAAATTTGGCACAAGCTTTTGGAATACTAGGTGGTTAGTAAGTTTTAAAAAGTTTTTGACAGTGATGCTAAGGATGATCCAACTGGGATTCCTGTTTTAATTTGGTATAGGACTGATCACCCGGTATTTTATTAGGCGGGGTGTCACACCGGCGTGTCATCTGGGTAGGTTAGGTATGTGAGTATCACAAAGGCTTAAAACTATGTTCACCTCTATTGTGTGTTGATTGATTTTGTGTTCGAGGAGATATGCAGAACCATTAGTCCTTGATTTGGTATGAGAGGTACATGGACTTGATAGCAGAGTATGTCAGTATCTCGAGGGGGCATTTTGGGGATGCTATAGTTGTATATATTGTGTGTGTGAGAAATATATACAAGTGTGATGTATCTACTTATGTGTGATCGTAGAACTAATAGATTGTGTACATCTAAAAGAAATTAAGTAGATAAACTTAATTAATTGAATCAATAATAATACTTGGGAAGATTACTTATTGATATTATGGTAGTGTATCGCATGGGTATTACGAGAGAGATAAGCCTAATGAGGTTATTTAGATATGTTATCGAGATGGGATGGGCATCATAGCTAGATAGGGTACACTAGGTGTGCACATTAGTTGAGAGGTGAGGATCTTAAGGGAGTGTACGTGGAACTAACATGTGTATCTAATAACTGTGATTTAAACACTTGTAAAATATTTTCAAAATGTTTTCTTGGGCTCTGACCCGTGTCAAAATATTTTTAAATCCTTTAAGGTGTCCAACCATAGGGATACCAAGCTTGACGATTCTACTCAGGTTTATGTAGCTGCATCACTTATGGAGGCTTGCAAGAGTTGTTTTAGACACTTCAACTCATTCACTTATAGATAAGATTTCTTCCAAAATTTCATTTGGGCGTATAAATCCTTCCGACTATTTATTTCTCCAGTTTATTTTTCAGACTGTATTCTGATTCACTTTTATTATGCCAGACTTATATTTGAATTTGATTTAAGAACCAATGGTTAATTTGGTCTTATTTATTGATATATCTATCACGTGATTGTTCAAATTATTATTGTGTGGATGGTCTAGTTAATTTCATTTATTCTTTTTTTTACATATGCCGTGGTAATAATGAAAGATAAAATTTGGCACCGATCTAAGTTAACATAGGTGGTTAGTAAATTAAAAAGTTTCGATAATGATGCTAAGAATGGACCTGATGATATTCCTTTTTGTTTTAATGAAGGACTGATCACCTATGGTTAAAATAGACGGGGTATAAAATGGCCTATAACTCAAAGCGCCCATTACCACATTCGCTTTCCCTGGATGGTACTGAATTAAAAAGAGATAGTCCTTCACAAACTATAACCATCTCCTTTGTCGCTTGTTCAAGTCTTTGTAAGTGAACAAATGCTGAAGGCTCTTGTGGTCAGAACACAATGTGAACCTCTCCCGTAGAAAATAGTTCCTCCAAATATGAAGGGTACATTCTACCACTTCTAACTCAAAATCGTGAGTCGGGTAGCTGCCCTCGTGCATCTTAAGCTTATGTAAGGCATACATTATTGACCTCTCTTCCTACATCTACACTCTTGATAATTCCTGCAACGATGCATCTGGATAAGATTATATATTCTATGCCTACTCGTGGCAAAGAGAGAATGGGGTTACCCCTTGAGATCTTCGAATGGTTGCTTATAATCTACACTCAAAATGAATGGGACCCCATTTGGGTGAGGTGTGTCAATGGTTCAATAATCTTTTAGAACCCCTAAATTAACCTTTTATAATATCCCTCTATACCTGTAAATATCCTGATCTCTGTAGGTGTTGTGGGTCACCCCCAATCCATAATCGCAGAGACCTTACAAGATTATACTGAAATTCTTTTCTCAAACACTATATACCCCAGAAAATGCACCTCCCGGAGATAAAATCTACACTTAGAACTTAGCGTACAACTTATTTTCTCTAAGCATTTGCAAAACCGACCTCAAGTGATGTGCATGATTCTCCTCTGATCATGAATACACTAGGATATTATCGATGATGAAGAACTAATATAAGTAGGGTCAAAACACTCGGTTCATAAGGTCTATAAAATTTTTGGGTGCGTATGTAAGCCCGAACGACATTACTCAAAACTCATACGAGCCGTAGTGTGAGAGAAAGGTTGTCTTCGATATATCCTTATACCAAATCCTTAGCTGATGGTACTTCAAGCGAAAGTCAATCTTTGAAAATAATGACTAACGCCTCAATTGGTCAAGTAGGTCAACTATCTGAGGAAATACATACGTTTTCCTTATAGTGACCTTATTCAACTCTCTATAATCCTCACATAGTCGGAGTGACCCATCCTTCTTCTTCATAAATAACACGGGGGCTCTTCACGGAGAGGTACTCCTATGGATAAACCCCTGGCTAAAAAATGATTGTATTTTCACCTTAAACTCTCTCATATCTAATAGATCCATGAGATATAGTGCTACTGTTATGGGTCGGGTGCATGGAGACAAATGATTATAAAAATATATTCTCCTAAAAAATGTTTGCAAACTCCTAAACGATCGGGACGAAATATAATGGTACCCTGAACTCCTCGGATGTACTTAAATCGATGCAGTAGAAGTACATTCTAGAATATCCCTCCAATATGGTCATAGATATAATAAATATATCCTACCCGAGAGTGACAAACGTGATATTCTTCCTGCTACAGTCGATCTGGGCGTGTTTTATCACTAACCAATCAATACCCAAAATAACATTTTATGTAAACATATCCAACAAAAAAAAAATCATTTGAAAAACACACCAAACCTATATTAACTACGCACCTCTACATACCTAGCATAAGGCAGCATCCCCACCCACTGGGGTATCTATGTGCATAGACACAACAAAAGCTATATTAACGATACCCGATATAGTAGCGAATCTGTAACTGGTAAAAGAGTGAGACACTCACATATCAAAATATACCCGAGCATAACTACCAATTACATAAAACATACCCTCAATCGCTTGGGGTTGTATCGAAGGGTTCTGTTTATAGACTTTTAACACATACCCATAATGAAGTTACGGGCGCTCCTGTACATGGTCTTTAGGAAGGGGCTAAGCTGGATGCTCTGGTGGGGGTGGTAATTCCTGAAACTGGGGTTATGATGGAAGGGCTCGCTTCATTGCTTAAACTTCCCTGGGCTAGCTTGAATCCCCCTAGGGAACCTCTTAAAAGAGTGTCACTGCTCTCCACATGAGTAACATAACCCATGGAATGGGTTTCCCTACTGGAGAAACTGTTGCCTCTGCCCCTGACCTTGGGGCTTATCATAGTGCATCTGTGACTGGAACTGTTGGCCTTGATGATGTTAGACTAGATGCCTATACTGACTCTGCCCAGGTGAACTTGTCCCTCTCTACCTTATTGGCAATGGTCATCCATGTAAAATCTCTTAGGGGGATTTTCCCTCAGTCTTGGTCCTCTATGGTGTTATCTAAAGCCTCTTTACCCCCGAGAAGACTCTCCACCCTTCGATAGAAACTCATGGTGATCATCATAATAAAACAAATCGACATCTACCACCCGGGTGTACGTTATGAAGGCCAAATTTCCCATAAAGACTTATTTAATTCTTCAAGTTATACCTCACATAAGCTTGTCCATCTTCAACAGCTCAAATCCCTCAATCACGGGTGTAAAATGAAAAAGGTGAGTGAACTCCTGCTTGTACTCTGAAACTTTCCTATCACCCACTTTAGCCTATAAAACTAGCCCCTCAACTTTTCTGTTGTAATAACGAAAAATAATTCCACTCAAAGTTTTCCCAAAAGTCCGCTAGAGTCAATCGAGACCTATCCTTGGAGGTGGTAACAGACTCCCACCAGTATAAAACATCTCCTACTAGCTTGAAACTCGCAAGCATCTTCTTTTGAACGTCTACAGCCTCCACCAGTTGCAAATGATACTTCATGTCCCATCTCCACTATAGCGCTATGATAGCATCAGTGGATCCCAGAAACTTTGGGGGTGCCCCTTCCCAAATGTAGTGCGGGCCCACTTCCAAGAAGAAGTAGCAGGAGGGGTAGATATAGGTGGAGCCACGGGTGGTTCCAGCTACTGTTTCATAACTTCCATAGTTGCGATAATAGTCTATTCTATAATGGCAGCTATGTCCTGCCTCGGCGGTGGTGGCTACTGCTACCGAGGTAAAACTGACCCTGATTCGACACTTTTGACCGGGCATGTTACTCTCTGTCCTCTACGAGAGTTCACAATCTATAAGATAGTAAATAAAATTTCACTATTATATTACTAGTTACATAGATTACAAATGCTAAAAGTAGGGCTGTAAAGTGTCAAAGAGCACAACGTGGAGAAATGACAAACGCACTTGAGACCCTAGGACACTAGAACCTAGAACGTTCTGATATAATTGTGACACCCCTTAATATTTAAATATTGATTGATTAGGTGTAAATTAAGAAATTCATGATTTAAAAAGAAAAGAAAACTAAATATAGACAAATAAACTATCCATCAACTCTGATACGATAATACACGCCCCAATATATATATATAGTAAACTATAACATACAAGCCAACTGCCAAAACCTAATTTATGTACTATGTATGTCTCTCCATACTAAACTAAAAATAAAAAATGATGACAGAAGCTGGCACTTAGGTATGGGACACCTACATCCTAATGAGTATCAACTACGAGAAGGATGAGTAAAAACAATAAGATCTATCAAGGTTGCGAAACGGGTGACCTCGACCCTAAAACATTAAATCCACAACGTTAACAACAAGTACAAAGATAATAAATGTACAATCAAAACTAGAATAAATCTTTACTATAAACATACCTCTAGCATTTTAGATGGCTTTTAGATTTATCCCATCTGACAATTCTAGATGTTACACGCACCTATATTCCCAATCCTAAGTGGATCCCATAATTAAGTTTTATCCTTCATAAATGACTATAACTAAACGATTCATAATGGTCATTACACTAAATAATAACAAATGTATAAAATAAACAAGATAGTCATAAAGTCCATAAGCATGAACTATAACATGTACCATGGAAATAAGCCCTCAGTTAAGTCTGTCAAATTAATGAAGGCCTATCCTTATTGCCGTTAAGGATCACTCACGTGTACCAAGTATAGTCTCAGCTCATCCCAAACTGAAGGCCTTAACACAAGCAAGGGATAAATCACCACGTCTACCTATCACTCATATATTCTACCATACCCAAAGGTATATGATGAAATCTCCGCGTTAATCCATCTCGCATGCCGGTACCTAGGTGTGTGCCCAGGGGTTATATGATCAATGCTTACTCATCTACTCCTCTAGGTTCCATCGCAATTTTCTTCTTACGTACACCCATAACGAAATCTCGTCTTGGTATGATATCCACGAGTACACACATGTTATGCATTTTACATATGTAACATAATTAAAGAGATTCTCATAACATATGGAAATCTAAGAAAACTTTAAGAATTATTCACTTTAGTATTTTTATAAAGTTAGGTAAATAATGTTTTATCACATATTATAAACCTATGAACAAGCCAGACTAAAGTTAATTAAATCCAAAGGCACCTAAATTAGCCCCCAAACCCAAAGATCTAATCCAACAATCGAAAGCCAAAATTGTCAAATAACTGTCATCACCTGTTGATCGGTCATCTACCTGTCGCCCGACCGCTACAGATATGCCAAAAACTCCACTTCGGACTTCATCTTCCCAAACTCAACAAAACTCAAAACAAAACTCCATTAATATCCCCGAAGCCTCCATAAAAGATATATATAACATCAAAACAATGTAACCATGAATAAAATAAGATTTAAACATGATTATAACATCAAAACCCTAATTTCAATTCAATATTTAATCATAAAATCTATTTCTCTATGAAGAACCCTAGAAATTATTTCTCAATCAATTTGATTCCTATATCTCTAGATTTTTGCATATAGTCAAGAGGTTTGTGAAGGATTCATACTAAAAGTCAATTCCTATACATAATTTAACATTTCCAACTCAAATTAAAATAGAAATTAACGAAACAAAATCATATTGACACTAATTTCTACTTATTTAGTTTAATTACGGATTTAATAGAATTAATCCATATAATTTAGATCTAAATCACAATTAGGGTTTAGATTTACATAGATTGGTGTAATCTAAATCATGGTCAATCATATAAATATTCCAATTAAACATGTCTTAAATTTTGATGAAGAGAAAGGGCCAACATCTTCTACAATTCCCTCCTCTTATTTGAGTCTTCCTTTCTCTAAGTTGTAAGATCCAAAAATTATGTTTATCTGCTAAATGAACTTCCCAATGACTCATTAAGACCTCTTAAAATCGAAAATTAACTTGGGTCTTAAATAAGCACTTAAGTAACTTAGCCAAATTAATTATTAACAAATATAAAAATCCCCCAACTTATTACACTAAACCAATAGGCCCAAAATTACTTATTTTAAGTTAAAACCTATTATTTTAAAGGTTACCATATCCTATAAATTATCAACCTTATAAATCAATATTAATAAATCCCCCACATACAAAATATTATCCAATTTAAGTTAAAAATCACTTAAATAATAATGAATTGGTTTGGGTGTAATAGGACATTGTAGTTGACAACTTCATAGTCATTGGAACTCGATGTCAAGGGGACAATCCATATAAGAAAATCCTCAATATCAATCATAGATCAATTCATAGTCTCCCATAATACGTATTCACGTTCAAAATATTTATTAATATTTTACCGTGTCTTAATTTCCAATTTAGTTATATTATACATATATGTATATTTACATATATAGTGACATCACACGCAAATAATATTTATCTAAGTATATAAAAATACGGGGTATTACAAACATGAAATAATGTGAGCGACACTTCTAAATCATAACCTTACTATAATAAATGGGTACGCATAAATGGGACGGCTAAAAGAATAGTAAAATAGATAAAACTAAGTCAGCATATGTGATGGTAAAATGGATAAAGTGAATACAAATGTGAGTGATGCCTGAAACCATAACCTTACCAAGAAAAAAGTGAGTATGCATAAATAAGAACGCAAAAAGTGTAATGAAAGTGAAATAACCAACTACAGGAATAAAATGAACTAAATAACTGAGTGAAACTATAAAAGTGGGAAATAAACTAAAATATATGAATAAAAATGAACTAGAATCCCCAAATTAATTTTGAGATGCCTACATAGCCAAAATCGCATCAAAGTCCACTCAATTCACATAATAATTGAGTGTTATAGGCCATTGTCCAAATTTGTGGTGTATCGTTTTGTTCAGTAAAACCATTGAAATATGATAAAATGGTGTGTAAAATATGATGAAAACATCCCAAATTGGGTATATCCCTTAACCTTCTTTTGTAAGATCCTTTTGACTATTTGTGAAAAAAAAGTTTGAAATTGTATATAATAATAAAAATGTGGAATTAAAGTATTTTTTGGATCCAATAACAGAATATAACATGTGTAATGAGAATGAAAAACTAAAACATAAACAATAAAATTTAGGGAAAATGATAAATGAAAAGAGGTTTTGGACCTTGAAGCTCCTTCAAATTATGTTTTGGATGTTTTGTTCGCTTAATTTTGGTGTTTGGGATTAGTAGTAGAAGGGTGGATGATAGGGAAGTAGGGTGATGTAAGGGAATTTTGAGAGAATGTTGGGAAAGGCATGTATTCTTAATTCAAGGTTGTTCATGCACTAAAATAAGGGACCTATCTAAGTGAGGTTAAGGTTTCATTAAATAAGAAAGTCGTGAAAGGAGAAAATACAGGTTTGCCCCAGGGACTTACTAATAGTGTTGGGGTTTATATTCTTACAACCATGTATGACATCTAGTTTTAAATAAAGGGTGTGTCCAGTTCATTTGAAATGAGGATCGTATTGTTTTTAAATATATTTTATGCAATGTCGGTCATTTGTATTTATTAGTAATTACAGTGAGTTAGGGTTCGGCTTGATCATGGAAGATCGAAATTGCGGTTCTAGAGTAAACGAACAGTTCATTGTAAAGTTGTGAGTGAAATAATTGTAGTCCTTCTTAAACTATAGGATTCTATCTGATGGCTCATGAACTCGTCTAATAGTTATAAGAACATTGTGATCGGTACATCAGGAATGCATTGAATGTTGGGTTTTATTCAAAGCCATATATGAATTTTATTTTTCAATAAAGGCATGCAGGTTCACTTTGAAATATAAATGATGTCTGTGAGAATGAGCTATATTTGTCTTAAATATTATATACACGCATATATATATATATATCTGTGTTTGTGTGTTAATTGACCTTAGTAGGAATTCTGGTGGGTTGAGTTCGACCTGATTACAGAAGAACGAAATTCCAGCTCTAGTTCAATTGAACACTTCATAACCTCGATATGGAGTTGATATTCTATCAGTAAAGCTGCAAGTACGATCATGGAAGATCAGAATTATGATAAATAGTTCATTGTAAAGCTGCGAGTGAAATCACTGTAGTCCATCTTAAACTATAGGATTCCATCTAATGGTTCATGAACTCGTCTAAAAATTATAATAGAATTGTGATCGGTACATCATGAATGCATCGAATGTTAGGGTTTTATTCAAAACCATATATGACTTTTATTTTTTCAATAAAGGCATGTCAGGTTAACTTTAAAATAGCAGTACTGTATACACACACACACACACACACACAAGTGTGTGTGTATGTGCGTGTCTATTGACCTTAGTAGAAGTTTTGGTGGGTTGAGTTCGACCTGATCACAGAAGATCGGAATTGTGGTTCTAGAGTAATTAAACAGTTCATTGTAAAGCTGTGAGTGAAATCAGTGTAGTCCATCTTAAACTATATGATTTTATCTGATGGTTCATGAACTCATCTAATAGTTATAAGAGGATTGTAATCGGTACATCATGAATGCATCTAATGTTGGGGTTTTATTCAAAACCATATATGACTTTTATTTTTCAATAAAGGCATGTCAGGTTCACTTTCAAATAAAAATCATGTTTGTGAGAATGCACTATATTTGTCTTATATATATATATATATATATATATATATATATATATATATATATATATATATAGATAGATAGATAGATAGAGAGAGAGAGAGAGAGAGTCAGGCTATAGTACACCATCCTCTATACATCACTTGTGCATCACACCTAATTTTAGGCCCTAAAAAACTTTTGTTTTCAAATTATATATTTTTCCCTTAAAACTAACCTTCCAATCAACCCATATGCAAAAAATTAGGTCAAAATACATTTTATAGCTATTTTAAAAAAATCTACAAAAAACTGCTAAAAATACCTTATTTATAAGGGTCTGCGCCAACAGTTTTTTGATTTTTTTTAAAATAGCTACAAAATGTATTTTGACCTAATTTTTTGTATATGGGTTGATTGGAAGGTTAATTTCAAGGGAAAAATATAAAATTTGAAAAAAAAAGTTTTCTAGGGCCTAGAATTAGGTGTGATGTACGGTGTGATGTATAGTGTATGATGTAGGTGAGCCTTTCTCTCTCTCTCTCTCTCTCTCTATATATATATATATATATATATATACACACACACACACAAACACACACACACACACATGCACATGTGTGTATTTGTGTGTGTCAATTGACCTTAGTAGGAATTCTGGTGGGTTGAATTCGACCTGATCACATAAGATCGAAATTCCTATTCTAGTTCTATTGAACACTTCACAACCTAGATATGGAGTTGATATCCTATCAGTAATGCTATAAGTATGATCTTTTTAGTTTATCTTTATTGAAGGAACATGCATGGTGGTTTCAAAACTTGTCTGATAATTCAAAGAGGATCATAATGATACATCAGGATTTATTGAACAAAACCACATTTGAGGTTCAAGTCTGGGTGGAGACTAGATTAGACTACACAATCTCAAAATATTTGCAAAGGGTGCAAAGATTCTTAATCCCGAGGACTAGGAGGATTGAAATGGGTATATAATTATTACTTTGATTGTTATAGGTGCGATCCAATTTATCGAGTTTAAATATTTGCAAGTTGGGAAATCATTATTTGTATGTGTTTAAGATCATATTATGGAGGAGTCCATATCTGGAAAATATCCCGGATTGTGATACCCGCTTCATAAACTTATGAGTTTCGATTCTACCAGTAAACGTAATTGGTGGATTTTATTGTCAAGTAAACTATCAAATAAGTTACGTTAGAGATCAAGGCATAAGTAAGACGCTGATGAAAATCAATTAACAACAAATTAAATTTCACAAAGTGGGTATTGTATGCATTATACGGGGAATTATATTTTGCATCATCTAAATTTGCAAACAAGACCTCATTATTCGAGTAATTTCGAGATAATCAAATTAGAATACGATGATAATAATTTAGTATAATTAATTATAATTAAATGGGAAAAAATATATTATGGGGTTATCATATTTCATTTTGGAACCAATATAATTATTAGTTTTGGTTCCTAGTATAGTTCGTTGCCCAAGTAGGAGGCCCAAACTCTTTAAAAACCCGAATTGAACCAATCCCACTTGCATTTTTATATAGGACATGGGACAAGATTTATGATGCATGAGACATTATCGAAGGTTAGAGAGGAAGGGAAACCCACTACTGACATTTTGCGAAGGGGTGAGGAGAGATAAAGTGTTTTTTTCCAATATTTGACCAAGTTTTCATCTCCGAGAGTGCCCACACATAAGGCTTACTTTGGGAGAATTTTATAATAGAAGATTCAAAGCATTCAGATCATTCTAGAAAGGAATTTAAGGAGAAATAAAAGTAGCCCCATCATCCTCTTCATCAAATATTTCTCCTCATTTGGATCACCAATAAGATTGACAAAGGTATTATGATATGAACCCTAAATTCATTATTTGAATCTAGTTTTCTTATTTACATTATTAATCATGATTAATCAAAGGTTTAGGACAACAAAGTTTTTTTACTATGTTAATACCCATCACTAAATATGACCACATGTGAGATTCAAGTTTAGGTGTTGACTAGATTAGCGTTGCACAATCTCAGAGGCTTGAAATAGGTGAATATGCTCTTAATCTCTGGGGTTATAAGGACTGGAATGCTTGCACAATTATTGCTTTCATTGTTATGGGTGCGATATAATTCCACTGGATGAAAATATCTGCAAATTGAAAAATCATTGTATAAGTATGTCTGAGATCATAATTCAGAGGAATTTGTGTCCAAGAAAGATCTTGGATTGCGATAACCCTTGATAGGCTTATAACTTGTGTTTCAACTAGTAAACCTCATCAATTAGTGTAAGGACATTTTTTGTCAATTTTATATATGTATGTCGTACGCCGTTACACCGTTGAAGAAATTCAAGAGCTTCTACATCAACGGATCCGAATATCAAAGCTTCATAAGCAAGGAATCAATTTTCTGCATATACTGGATCGGTCCGCCCCATTAAAAAAGGAATCGGTCCGCCCCGGACCGATCCTCCCTGTTTAAAAAAGAACTGATCCACCTACGGACCGGTCCGCCTCTATACCAGACCGATTCGCTGTGCATCAGAACCAGTATACCCCGGATCAAATGAAAACCGATGAAGCCACTTTCAAAAACGAACCGGTCCGAGGTCGGACCGATCTTCCTGAGATAAAATCAAACAGATCGTGTTGAGATTTTTTCGGCCCAGGTTTTCTTATTTAAACCAACTTCGGGGAGTTGTTTTCCTAGACTTTCATAGGCAATTTTAAGTGTCCTAAATACTCTAAGTCTTCGCCTTTTTGAGTCCCAAGACTTATGTTTTGATTCACAAACTTTTCATACCTTTGTGAATCTTTTGCAACCCAAGAACACAACTTTTGTTTGTTCAACCCTTGTGGAGAAGCCGTCTCTCTTCTTCATTGCTGACCACCTGGAGTTCCTGCAGGAGATTCCAGCCGACACTATTTCTAGCCGTTGCTTTGAAGGTTTGACGAAGACACTGTGTGTTATACTTATGGGAGATTATCAGATTGTATGTAAGTCAATGGTCTTGTAAATTTTTCAAAGTTCTAGAAATAAAAGGTTTTGCCCTTCGGGGATTTTTCCTTAACATTGTATCACATGCTTTATCAATTTATGGTTTAATACGCGCACACACATAGATGCATGTTTAAGGGTTGATTTACTTTGGTTTATATAGACTCTAATTAAATAAGCGTGCCAAATTAGAAAGTTGTGAATTTAATCAATTATCACATAGTCGCATTTTTCAAATTGGTATCAGAGCGGGTTACGCTAATTTATTGCGTATTCCTATTTTTCGCAAAATTTGTGTGATATTGATTTTTTTTAATATCAGTTTTGTGAAAAATAGCAATTTTTCTTATGGAGCACTTATATAATCAGATGCCTATTTTTGACGGGTCTAATTAGGCCTACTAGAAAGCTCGTATGAAATCGATTTTAAAATCTATTGACGAGTGTGTTTGGTTGTTTTGCGAAAATGGTTGGACTCCTCCCACGGTCACCGTTAATAACATTACCTCTCTAAAACCCGTGTCAGCTTGGACTGAAGATGATTATAAATTGTCCAATTTTAATTCCCGTGGTCTGAGTGCTATTTCTGGAGCTGTCACTTCTGATGAGTTTCGTCGAATTATGACATGAACCACGTCTAAAGAGGCTTGGGATGTTTTGAAATTGACACATGTGGGTACGAACGCGGTTAAAGAATCAAAATTATAAAATTTGGCCACCCAATTTGAGACTATCACCATGTATGAGTCTGAATGCTTTGATGATTTTTGTGCACGTTTTCCGGACATTGTTAACACAAGTTTTAATTTAGGTGAGGTGATTGATAACGTGCGTGTCGTTAAAAAGTTTTTGAGATCTCTCCCAAAATGCTTTATTCCTAAAGTCACTGTTCTGAACTCCTTGGGAAATTTGAAATCACTTAAGTTGGAAGAACTTGTAGGAGATCTTCAAACCTATGAGATTGACATGTTTCCCCAAACCATTAAGGCTAAGGATAATGGCATTGCTTTAAAGACACGTTTTAAGAAAAAGAAAGAAAAAGTTTGTGAGTCCGATTCTGAGAGAGATTTTGATTTTAATGATATGGCCTTGTTTGCGAAAAAATTTAAAAAGTTTCTCAAAATGAATAAAGAAATTTTTTCCAATAAAAAGAAATCTTTTGAGTCAAATAAAAAGAAAGTGGAGGCCAAAGATAGTGACAAGGAAGATGAGATCAGGTGCTTTGAGTGTGAGGGAAAAGGGCACATAGCTAGAGAGTGTCCTACTAGGATAAGGAGAAAGGGCAAATAAACTGCTATGCCCGCCACTCTTAGTGATAATGAGGATGATGAGGGTGATGAGAGAGATGAGTCTGATAAAGGTTTAGCACATGGTATGGTTGTCGCCTTTTCTTGTCGTGTGAGCACACCCACTTTGTCTCACGAGAGTGCACACGAGAGCGATGATAGTGATTTGTGTTTTTCAAGTGAGGGAGAAAGCGAAAGTGAGAGTGGAGATGAAAGTGAGCCCCAAAAATCTTTTAGAGATTTGTACATAGAGACCTTGAAAACAAAGAAGTATAATCTAGATTTAGGTCGTCGGGTTTTAGATTTGGAGAGAGAGAAGGAGGTTTTGATAAAGGAGAAGTGTGATTTGACTGACACGTTGTCTAGTCTGACGACACGTGTATCCCAACTCGAGAGTGATCTCGAACGTGCCAGGGAGGTCAAAGTCAATTTTGTGAACGCACCTAAGAAGGTTGAAAAGGTGGTTCATAAGGGTAAAGGTGAGAAGTTAGGAATAAGCCATGACGGTGCTTTTACTTTCCAATTATCACTCGAACTGGTTCCCATTTTAGTGTTTGATTCACGTGAGTCTCACCCTAACCCACCTAGGCGTCCCATTCCTATTAGGAGAATGAGTCCTAGAGTTTTTGAGAGAGGTGTTCCTAGGCCTATTTATGTTTTCTCACATTGCAAGAGGAGAGGGCACCTTAGGGAATTTTGCTTTAAGTTGGGGTATGTGTCACGTTTTGCTTCTACACGTTTTTTTGACACACATGCACCCACACATGATGCTTTACATGCTTCCGGAGACTACATGAGATAGTTTTCACATTTAGGTGAGCAAGTTAAGTTTTTGGTCAAAACTTTACAAGATCTGATGGAGGTTTTTCATAAGTTGTCACCACCTTTGGAAAACCCCCCGCACCTAATGATTGAGGTTTGACTTGTTTACTAGCATAGGGTGATTTTCATGATGACATTGTTTGCCTATTGCTAGTATGTATCATTTTCATATGTTTTATTTATTTTTTAAAATTTTTGAAAAATACAAAAAGATTTTATTTTGATAAAATTTTGAGAAAATCCAAAAAGATTTTTGTATTCTGTTTGCACCTTTTATGGATGGACACTTAGGATGACCAAGTCAAAACATCATTCCATTATTTTCATGTGACTATTTGATAAGTGTTTTGAGACAATAAGTCAATTCATCCTTGTGCTTTATAATGTTTGGAGTCATTAAGATATAATTAAGTGTTACTTCCTACATGTTTGACTCATGTTTCCTTTATTGCACACATGCACAAATTTGTTTGATTATTTTGCTTGTCTTATCACATGTTGGTTGAGTGTTTTCACTTCAATCCTTTCCTTAAAAAGAACCAAGCGTGATAAATTTTGCTAAGGAAATTGTGCATATAAGAACCATTTTGTGAGTTTGTGTGCTTTGTTTAAAAAAAACGGGGAAGGGCTGCGAAAGGTTCATTTTGCCTTTGCGAATACTAAGCCACCGTTAAATTGGACCTAAAAAATGGAGAAATTTTTATCATCCGAGGTCCAAAGAGTTTAAAAGAGCCCCGAAAAATTTAAAGGCAATAAAAATAAATTCATGCCAATTATGGGCCATTTAGGTGTTTGCACCAATTCTCCAAAGTTTGAGAATTTAGATTACCTCTAAAAGAAAATATATATGGGGGAGTTTGGTTGGAGAATTAAAACGGGTTTGCACGTCCTTGAAAATCTTGAAAACGCGCTAAATAGTTTTGGACGTTATTGGTGTGGAAATCATTTGACTTTGATTTGTTGATTTTTATAAGACGATGTCATTTAAATTCAACAAATTTTTACACCTAAGGATTCTTTTGATGTTCATTCGTTAGGGGTACACATATGCATCGTGCACATATGATTGATTGAGTTGATTTACCGATCGAATGTGTTCACACCCATTCATTCCAGTTCCATGACTTGGTTGTTTGAGTCTAAATCCATGGTGTTATTTTTGTAGCATATATTTTTTTCAAATGTATCCTATTTTTGTATAAAAAAAAATGAAAAATCAAAAAGATTTTCTGAATTGTTTTTGCATCTCCTTGATACATGCACATTTGCCATATGATTGATGCCTTGGTTTGAATACCGTGATACCCTGTCTTTGCTTGTTTGATTTATTCTTCTCATTTGTCTATTTTGGGACATCATAAAAAGGGGGAGAAACAATTATCATATTAAGGGGGAGTTTTGAGTTTTTGCGATTTGACTTATGCTTTTATCATAAATTGGTATTTATGATTATCTCATTTCAAACTTGATATGTCACTTGGTATTTTGCTTTATCTCATGTGTGTAGGTACTTCTTTGATGATCTCTCACTTGCACACCCTGATGAGAAAATCTTGAGATTCCTGAAGAGTTGAAGAACAAACGATGAAGTCTTATTCATTTGTATCTTTCCAGTTTTGGGTTCATGGAAGGGTAGATTTGTATAGGCAATTTGGTATTTGATAATTCAGATATTTTTTTATGTTTGTACCGGCATAGACATAGGGGGAGATTTGTAAGGACATTTTTTTGTCAATTGTCTATATGTATGTGGTACGCCGTTTCACCGTTAAAGAAATTCAAGAGCTTCTACATCAATGGATCCGAATATCAAAGCTTCATAAATAAGGAATCAATTTTTTTCATATACCGGACCGGTCCGCCCCATTCAAAAAGGAATCGGTCCGCCCCGGACCGATCCTCCCTGTTTAAAAAAGAACTGATCCGCCTCTATACCGGACCAATTCTCTGTGCATCAGAACTAGTATACCCCAGATCAAATGCAAACAGATGAAGCCACTTTCAAAAACAAACCAGTTCGAGGTCAGATCGATCCGCCTAAGATAAAATCAAACAGACCGTGTTGAGATTTTTTTGGCACAGGTTCTCTTATTTAAACCAACTTCGGGGAGTTATTTTCCAAGACTTTCATAGGCGATTTTAAGAGTCCTAAATACTCTAAGTCTTCACCTTTTTGAGTCCCAAGACTCATGTTTTGATTCACACAAATTTTCATACCTTTGTGAATCTTTTGCAACCTAAGAACATAAATTTGGTTTGTTCAACCCTTGTGGAGAAGACGTCTCTCTTCTTCAGTGCTGAACACCTGGAGTTCTTACGGGAGATTCCAGTCGACACTGTTTCTAGCCATTTCTTTGAAGGTTTGACGAAGACACCGTGCGTTACACTTGTGGGCGATTATCTGGTTGTATGTAAGTCAATGGTCTTGTAAATTTTTCAAATTTCTAGAAATAAAAGGTTTTGCCCTCCGGGGATTTTTCCTTAACTTTGTATCACATGCTTCATCAATTTATGGTTTGACACGCGCACACACATAGATGCATGTTTAAGGGTTGATTTACTTTGGTTTATATAGACTCTAATTAAATAAGTGTGCCAAATTAGAAAGTTGCTAATTTAATCATTTATCACATAGTCGCATTTTTCAATTAGTTATTTTATAATCTAGTAGAGTAAACTCCGCCTGTGTCGTGCTCAACTTCTTATATTTTTTTTACACTGCCGGTCCCAAGCCCGGATAAAGGAGGAGGATTGCGTTAGGTAGCTGACAGCCACCGTAAAACTTTGTCAGATCCTTATGAACATGAATCCTATGAAAATACATGCTAATGCTAGGGCATTCCACTTAAGAGATGCGTTGCGCCTGCCATCGGGTGTCTCAGAAAATAGGCAAGGGGCGTCACATCGGCGCTCGGATGCGACGATAAATACGCAAGGGTTCCTGCAACAAGATGGACGTGTGTGGGTAAAGAATCTAGTCCAGGATACTAGACTTAGGTTAGCGACTTGGAACATAGGGACTATGATAGGAAAAGGGATGGAGTTGGTAGATACCATGATAAGAAGAAAAGTTAACATAGCTTGTTTACCAGAAACTAAATGGGTCGGTGAGAAAGCTAGAGAAATAGAAAATACAGGATTTAAATTTTATTACACAGGAAAACATAGAAATAAGAACGGAGTTGGAATAATAGTAGATAGAAACTTTAAGGACGATATCGTAACCGTTATTAGGAAATGTGATAGACTTATACTTGTAAAATTGGTATTAGGTGAAAACATAATTAATATTGTTAGTGCTTATGCACCTCAAATGAGCACACTAAAGTACAATTTTGGGAACAAATGGATGAACTAATTCAAGAAATACTCGTAGGTGAGAAAATCTATATAGGGGGAGATTTTAATGGCCGTGTAGGAGAAGATCGTGTTGGATATGAGATAATGCATGGAGGATATTGTTTTGGAGATAGGAACGACGGGGGAAAGTCTATATTAGATTTTCTACTAGTAAATACATGTTTTAAAAAGAGGCTTGAACACTTAATAACTTATAAAATTGGAACGCACAAGAGCCAAATAGATTTTTTCATTACTAGAAAAGGAGACCGATTAACGTGTAAAGATTGTAAGCTTATCCCAAGAGAGAGCTTAACCTCACAACATAGGATAATGGTGTTAGATATAAATATTAAAAATCAATCACGAGTGCAAAAAGTGAAGATTAACCCACGAACTAGGTGGTGGAACTTAAAAGGAGAGAAATTAGAACTATTTAAAGATAAATTATTAAATGAAACAACATGGAATACTGAAGAAGAGACTAACATAATATGGAATAAGATGGCCACATGCATTAGGAGAATATCAAAAGAAATTCTTGGAGAATCAAAAGGCAAGGGGCCACAGTCTAAAGAAACTTGGTGGTGGAATAAAGAAGTACAAAATATAGTAAAAATTAAAAGGGAGTGCATTAAAACATGACAAACAAATAGAAATGAAGAAAATTTTGAGAAATATAAATGGGCTAAAAAGGAAGTTAAGAAAGTGGTAAGAGATGCTAAGTTAAAAGCGTATGATGATCTTTATACAAAATTAGGTACACAAGAAGGGGAAAAAAATATTTATAAGCTTGCTAAACTTAGGGACAGGAAAACAAAAGATTTTAATAACGTTAAGTGTATCAAAAGTGATGATTCGAGGGTCCTAGTCAAAGATGATGAAATTATGGAAAGATGAAAAAACTACTTTGAGAGGTTATTAAATGGAGATAATGGGAGTAGATTAGATATAGAGGAACTTAGGGAGACTCGAGAAAATATATTTTTCCGCAGAATTAGGACAACAGAGGTCAGGATTGCTCTAAAAAGGATGAAAACAGGGAAGGCTTTAGGACCAAATGGTATCCCTATTGAGGTTTGGAAGTGCTTAGGGGAGGATGGAGTATCATGGCTTACAAAATTATTCAATGGAATTTTAATGACTAATAGGATGCTCGATGAATGGAGAAAAAGTGTTTTAGTACCTATTTAGAAAAATAAAGGGGACATACAAAGTTGTTCAAATTATCGTAGTATTAAGCTAATGAGTCATACAGTGAAACTTTGGGAGAGAGTGATTGAATATAGATTGAGATTAAAGACAACAGTATCTGAGAATCAATTTGGGTTTATGCCTGGGAGGTCAACAATGGAATCAATCTATTTATTGAGGAGATTAATGGAGAGGTATAGGGAGAAAAAGAAGGATCTTCATATGATTTTTATAGATTTGGAGAAATCGTATGATAGGATACCCAGAGATATAATATGGTGGGTTCTACATAAAAGAGGAGTGACTCACAGATATATTGATGTGATCAAGGATATGTGTGATAGTACGATGACTACAGTAAAAACATCAGCTGGAGAAAGTAGTGAATTTTCAATTACGGTAGGTCTACACCAATGTTCAGCATTAAGCCCTTATCTCTTTGTGCTTGTTATGGATGAGTTGACTGGACAAATACAAGATGAGGTGCCATGGCGTATGCTATTTGCAGATGATATTGTTTTAGTGGATGAGACTAAGATAGGGATTAATGCTAGATTGGAATTGTAAAGAAAAAATTTAGAAACAAGAGGATTTAAAATAAGCAGAACTAAAATAGAATATGTGGAGTGCAATTTTAGTCGTAATAGGAGGACAAATGGAGATGTGGTGAAATTGAAGGGTCAAGAGATACCTAGAAATGATCATTTTCGTTTTTTAGGATCGATTATCCAAAAAGATGGAGATATTAGTGATAATGTTACTCATAGGATTAGAGCAGGCTGGGTTAAGTGGAGAAGTGCTATCGGCATTTTGTATGATAGGCGTATACCTTTGAAGTTAAAAGGTAAATATTATAGGATGGCCATTAGACCCGCCATGTTATATGGGACAGAGTGTTGGGCAACCAAGAAACAAAATGTGCAGAAAATGAGTGTGGCGGAGATGCGAATGCTAATATGGATTTGTGGTAAAACTAGAAAGGATAAAATAAAAAATGATCAAATTCGTGAAACGGTAAAAGTAGATCCTATAGAAGATAAATTGAGAGAAAATCGACTTAGATGGTTTGGACACGTCAAGCGTAGACCAATGGATGCTCCTGTAATGAAGAGTGATTTAGTTAGTATTGATGGTAACATAAGGGGTAGAGGTAAGCCTAAATTGACTTGGTGGGATATTATAAAAAAGGACATGATGTCATGTGGTTTAACCAAAGATATTGCACTGGACATAATGGAAAAATATGATTCATGTATCCGACCCTAAATAATTGGGAAAAGGATTTGTTGAGTTGAGTTGAGTATAATCTAGTAGAGTATCAAATACATTAAGTTTGAGAACACGAAATAAATAAGAAATGGTTTAAAATCGATTTCAACAAATTGATTTGACGAAATGAGTATTATATGCTTAATGCGGGGAATCATATTATAAACCATAACAACTAGGAAAATAAGTTCTCATCATTTGAATAATTTTTAGATAATTAAGTTGGAGCGTTTTCGTGATTCTTTGGTGAAATTAATTGCGATTAAATGGAAAAAATAAATAAAATATGGGGATATAATTTGGGATTTTAGAGTACCTATATAGAATCCAATTTAATTATTTAGTCTTCGGTTACTATTCTATTTAATTTACCTAAGTAGTTGGCCAAGACTCTCAGGTAACCAGGTTTCGCCCAAGCCCACTACTTATAACTATAAATATTATTGTAATCTAGTGTTTAAAGATGGAAAATCGATATTGATAAATAGAGAGGGAGATGAAAACTACTATTCATATTTTTGTGAAGGATTATGGAGAGATAAGATCATATATCACTTAAAACACCAAGTATCTGTCTCCAAAAGTGCTACACACATAGTCTATTTTCGAAGGAGCATATACTAGAAGATCTGATCGTTCTATGGATTCTAGCAAGCTATTAGTGGGAAGAAAAAAGTAGAATCTTCATTTTCTACAAATCACATTTCTCGTTATTTAGATCAACAACAAGATCCATAAAGGTATCGTGATTCGAAACCCTAGGTTTATGCTTTAAATCTAGTTTTGGTTCCTTTTTCTATTACATTATCAACAAAAGGTTTTCATTATATTTATACTCGTTAATTGGTATCGGATCCGCGATTATATATTGATCATGTTTCAAAAAGATCCATATTGTCAGCCATGGAACCCTAATTTTTCATTTTATGGGAATATATATATTTGTATATTGTATCGTACTAACATGGTTCTTTAGGGTTCTATTCTTTATATTCCTTCCATCATGGCCACATTTTTATATGAATGGCACCTATGGTGGTTTATTTGTATTTAATTTCTTTATAGATTCGATTTGGTTTTAATAACTAGGTTGTTTGTAATTACTACATTAATTGTTATATATGGTGGAGTTTGCTAGGGGTAATACCTTTTATTATTTAAATCCTAAATTTACATGGGGTTTGATCACGGGGAAGTTCCATATAGTTTAGTGAAGTTTTAATCATGTTTAGAAGTTTTTTGCATGACTTTTGCAAACCCGAGATGAATATATCAAGCTATAGAACCGACCTAATTTGACCTAAGCCTAGGAAAATCCAATACTCGACTCAATCCGTCAATAGGGAAGATCGATCCAACCCTCGTAGTAGGCCCAAGTCTGGTCGATTTTGATGTCGTTTTCACCGTTTTTGCTATAGATCTTTATCCCAATCGTTTTCAATTAATAAAGGATTATTTCTAGAAGTTGAATACATAAAGCATGCCAGTTTATATAGAATTATAATTCAAAGAGGACTCTTGTTAAAGGGCAAGTCTACTTCATATGGAATTCTTGATCATGAAAAATTCTAGTTCAAGAACTCTATGCCGTGATGGAAAGGGTAATTTGTTTCCTATTTGATTATAATTGCATGTTATTCTAATTTATTATTGACATCACTAAAAAAAAGTAAAGAGTTTATCTTCGTTAAATATACCAATTACCAGCAGATAAGACATATAAGAAACATGATTACGTAAATACAAACATAGAAATAAAAGTAAAGAGAATTAGAATAGAGGGATAGACCTAGATTTATGTGGTTCAACCCAATTTGGTGCCCACGTCCACCTGTGCTGATTTCTGTACTGATTATAGGGCAAACGCCACTGAAGAGTACAATCTACAAGCTCTCAGTTTCTCTCTATATTCTGGCAGAACAACAGTAACTAAAATTCCCATACCTCTTATAAGGTTTGTGTTCTGTTTATAGGTTGTTAAGGAGAGAAAAGGGGGGGGGGGGGGGGGGGGACACCTGTCTCACCATTATAGGTGAGGTGAGAACACGCTTTATAAACTAAGTGATAAAATAATCATAAATTAGTTATTGGCAAACGAGGGAGAATATTTGCATATCTCCTCTTAACTTCACGTGTATCACGTTTCTGACATCATCCACTCACAAGGTACATGCTTTGTTTAACAATGTCAAGTAACAGAGTTACTAAATCAATTATCCCTAGGCCGAGCTAAAAATTATATGAGCCAACTACCTTATGTGTCCCCGGCTCCTTATGATATGATATGTATTTGTGTGGTATGTCTTTGATGCCAGGTGTCACATTATGATTTGTCCACGAGTCACCCTATATTTAGGGTATAACAATTATGATTCTACTATCTCTCTAATGTTGATAATTATCGTGTGATAAACCTAGGTTCCCACATTTTAATGGACAACATGGATTATTTATGTGACCGATCGAGATCATGTTTTTTTTAAAAATAAATTTATTTATTTATTTCTTAAATTAAATTTAATCAAATAATTAAATAATGGTATAAATTAAATTATGGTCTCCGAATTTTGTTTTAATTAAAAATGTGTTATTTTAGAAAATTAAAGTAGAGTGACCTAATAATTTCATTTGTACAAGTGACTAGAAAATTTGAAGTGATTTAATTCAGCTATTTAAAATCGAATAAATGCTTTTCAAAACCCTCAAGTTTAAAATAATGGGGGAGGGAGGTTTCAACATAAATTACACAGTCTCCATCGGTATTTTAAAAATGTGATGTGATTAATTTCTCGTATTTGTATTTGTTTTTGTATTTGTCTTTCGTTTCCATTATAGGGAATTAATCACTGTATCACTATATTTTTAATATTCTTGACTGATAGTTTCTTAAATTTAGATGTGAGTGACTTTGGTTCCCCATCGGGAAAGTTCTATACGAGCATATATAATTTTAATTACTGAACCGTTGGTACACACTTAAACACAACTAATGATGTCATCCCCACTAGAGTCACTGTCATTAGTCATGGGACCAAAAGACGGCAGATATTCAATTTTGTAGGACATAAATTTTTTAGAATGTTCAGAAAACATAATTGAGAGATGAAAATATGTCTAGTTCATGATGAGGTGATTTAGGATCCTATCGGGAAACCTCATTTTTCAAGGGAACTAGGATGCTCAATGTATTTAGTTATAGTTGGTGGTAGAGGAAAGTCAAATTTAAATTTAATTCAAGTTAATTCTCACATATTTAATTTAAATTAATTTGATTTTTTCAAATGATGATTCTTAGATTTCAGGGCTCAGCATTCAACCCACTAGCTTCCATATTAAAGGATAACAAACAAATTGGAATGAAGTTTATAGACTTGAAAAGAAACTTAGACATTGTCTTAACTGATGAGGACTATAAGTTTGTTTTAACTAAACTATGACCTATCAAGCCCGATGACAGGGCTTCTAAAAAGGATGTTCAGGCTTATTAGAAGTGGTAGATATCTGATTAGATGGTTTATTTCTACATATTATCCTCTGTTACCAATAGGTTGTAACACCAACATCAAAATATGCCAAGTGCTTACGACGTTATTCTGAACCTCAGGGATATGTTTGAGGATCAAAATGGTTTTTCAAGACTAGATGCTATGGAAAGGTTATTGAACAAAAAGTACTTGATGATACTCCTATTTGGTACCCTATTTTAAAGATGATGTACATCTTAGGTGAACTCTTGTTCCTTGGATTTAAAATCGATAGGGAAGCAAATATTAATTTTGTACCCCAATCAGTCTCGGAGTTCTTTAAGCAAATTCTCCAAAATTAATCTATGAATAAATTTGATTACTCATTGGTGAAGCCATTTAAAGGACTCCATGTTGTGGAAAATATCATCAAGTACAATCATTTTATTCATATTGCTGTTAGAGGCCCATCTTCTTATATCCCGAAAGGCAAGAAGAAGAAAGGAAAATCTTATGCACAACCCATGGTAGTTAAAACTGCGATTAAACCTAAGGTTAAAAAAACTAAAAGGAAAGTGTTATATTTACAAGCAGTCAGGACATTAGAAGAAGCATTGCCTAGTCTACTTAGTAAGGAAGGATGAAAATGATAATGTATCCTTTGTTATTGAGACATGTTTTTGGTGCTGTATAACTATACCTGGTATGTAGATTAGGGATACACTAATAATGTTTGCAATTCTTTGTAGGGATTTTAGGTGACGAAGGAGACAAGTGATGGAGAAATGAATCTATTTGTGGGAGATCATAGTAAAGCAATATTTTTAGCTTTAGGAAATTTAGTTTTGAATTTTGGTGAAAAAAAATAATACTTTTAAAAGCTTGTTTTTATGTTACTACCATTAGAAGAATTTTTATTTTGTTTTTTAAAGGTGTTTTTATCAAATATAAAATCTTTTATCTATTCCAGAACATTGGAAAAAGATCTTTATGTTGTGAAGTCCGTCTCACATTATGCTAAATATTAAAATGAGTAACTTAGATGGAAATAACTTAATGAAAAAAAATGCTTCTGAGTTGAACCAAACATATCTTTTTCACTTACTCTTAGGTCATATTAATCTAAAAATAATAAAAATATTGGTTTTAAATGGACAATTGAGTTAATTGGAAGGGTAGGCAACTACAGTTTATGAATATTATTTCAAAGGTAAAATAACCAAGATGCTCTTCACGACCTAAGGCTACAAAGCCAAATATGTGTTAGAATTGGTTCATTATGATTTGTGTGGACCTATGACAATTGAGGAAAGAGGTGGCTAAGAGTACTTCATCACTTTCATTTATGATTTCTTGATATTTGAATATGTTTATCTTATGCACCTCGAGTTTTAAGACTTTGATAAGTTCAAAGTGTACAAGGTTGAGGTGGAGCATAGGCATGGTAAACTAATCCAAAATCTACGTTCTAATCGTGGAGCCGAGTACCTCTTGGGAGAGTTTATGAATCATTTATTAGAGGTGGGGATTACATCCCAATTGTCTTCACTGGGCACTCCACAACAAAATTCTATAACGGAGAGAAGGACCATGAATCTTTTGAACATGGTTGGATATTTGACGAGGTATTCGAATATATTGGATTCTTTTTGGGGTTATGAATTTGAGACATCTACTTAATTACTAAACTTATTTATTTCTATGTCGGTCTTAATAACTCCCACAAAACTGTAGGCAAGGTGAAAACCTAGTTTATGATAGGTTCGGATTCAGGGTTGCCTAACACAATTTCAAAGGAATGAGCTGGATAAGTTGGAATTAATGAAATAAGTATGTCTCTTTATAGGTTACCCAAAAGGGACTAAAGGTGGTATACATTATAATCCCAAATACTAGAGGGTGTTAGTTAGTATGAATGATCCGTAGTTAGAGGATAATTATATGATAAAATACAAATTAAAGAGAAATATTATCTTGTAAGAGATAACAGTGAAATACAAAGTAATTACTTCCTAGCATCCTGTATAGGATGAAATACAACCTGATATCAATAGTACACTGCCTAATGTTAATGGGCATGTTACATATGATTGGTATACACACATCACTTATGTGGGACCATGAGTTTAACCTATTTTAGTTGGAGAGTCACATGTAATCCTAATAGGTTAGTGCATTTCGGTAAAAACTTTGGTGAGATCCCAAGGAAAAAAGAACAGGATCGTGGGATTTACAATGGGGAATTTCAAGGCAAGGACTTTGAGATTTGGCTAAAGTCTATAAATACCGAGATGGATTCGATGAATTCGAATAAATTTTGGGAGCTTGTAGACTTTCCAAATGGGCAAAAACCCATTGGATGAAAGTGGATCTATGAGAAGAAAATAGGGGTAGATGGGAGGGTGGAAACCTTCAAGGAAAGACTTATAGTGAAAGGATTTACTCAGGAAAAAGGGGATTTACTATGAGGAAACATTATCTCCAGTAGCTATCCTAAAGTCTATCCGAATTCTTTTATGCATTGTAGATCATCTCGATCTCGAGATAATAAAAATGGGTGTCAATACTGCATTATTTAATGGTAGTCTCTACAAGTGCATCTATGTGATGAAACATGGGGGATTCATATCAAATGGCATGGAAACAAAGTTATACAATCCTAAGAGACACTTTTATGGACTTAAGCAAGCATCAAGGTCTTGAAACATCCTTTTTTATTAGACAATCAAATCTTATGACTTTGATTAATATCCGAATGAAACTTATGTGTAGAAGAAACATAACGGAACTGTGGTGGTATTTCTTATACTCTGTGTAGATGATATTCTCCTTGTAGGGAATGACGTGTTTGTGTATCTAACATAAGAGTGTGGTTATCTAGTAAGTTCAATATAAATGATTTAGGAGAATCTAGTCATATCCTTAGGATCAAGCTTATGTCTGTTTAGAAAAATAAGATTTTAGGCTTATTTCAAGCCACTTATATCGATGATGTTCTGACAATGTTTAGAATGCAAGATTCAAAGAAATAATTTCTCATTTCAGGTAGTGAATCACTTTATCTAAGGATGAGTGTTCTAATACACCTGATCAGATATAGAGGATAACAAATATACCTTAGGCTTTAGCAGTGGGTAACCTCATATATGGTATGCCATGTAGAAGATCGGGAATTCTCTTTACCATTAGGATAGTTAACAAATTATAGTCAAACCTAGGTGAGGATAACAACACTGTAGTAAAGCACATTCTTAAGTACCTTAAAAAGACTAGAGATTATGTATTGATTTACCCAACGGATAGTCTTGTACCAATTGGTTACATAGATTCAGATTCTTAGTTAGATATAGATTTAAGAAATTCAACCTCAAGATATGTATTTTCCCCAGGGGTGGAGTCATAAGTTGGAGGAGTATTAAATAATCATGTATTGTTGATTCCACTATGGAAGCTGAATATGTTGTAGCTTCAGAGATAGAAAGGAAGGAGGGTTGCCTTCTAAAACTTCCTAAATTATTTGGGTGTTATTATTTAAGTGAAATTGGATATCAAACTTTATTATGACAGTAGATTTGCAATTGCAATAAACTCTAAAGAACTAATGCCTCATAAAAGTGAAAAGCATATTGAGCACAAGTAGCTAATGATACAAGAGAGCATGTATAAAGGCGATGTCATTGTGACCAATATTGCATCTAAGGACAACCTGGTGGATCCTTTTACAAAGACCTTACCAAAAAAGACTTTAGATAGTCATGTAGAGGGAATGGGCGTTGGATGCATATGCACACGACTTTAAGACTAAGTGGAAGATTATTGGGGATTTTATTTGTTAAACCATATATTACGTTTATTTTTCGATAATGGGGTGTCAGGTTCATTTTAAATAAGAATTATTTTTATGATAATGCCTTATATTTTATTAAAATATATTGTATGAAATGTCGATCATTTGGACTTAGCAGGAATTCTGGTGAGTTGTGTTCATCATGATCACGAAAGATCAAAATTCCTATTCTAGTGCAATTGAAGAGTTCATAGCCTAAATAAGGAGTTAATATCCTATCAATAAATATTCAAGTGCAATTCTATTAGTCTGTCTTAAACTGCGAGAGCCTGTCTGATGGTCCAGGAACTTGTACAATAGTTCAGAAAGGATTGTGATCTGTATATCAGGAGTGAAATTAAGAGGATCATATATGATATTTAAGTCTAGGTACTGAATAGATTATATTTACACAATCTCACAATTTTGAAAAGGGTGCATAGGTTCTTAATCTTAAGGGTTTGAGGATTGGAATGCTTGCACAGTTATTTATTTTATTGTTATGGGTGCAATTCAATTCCACTAGATCTAAATCTCTGCAATTTGGCCAATCATTGTGTAAGTATGCCCGAGATCATAATTTAAAGGAATCATCATCTAAGAAAGATTTTGGATTGTGATTCCTACTTGATAGTATCATAAGTTTTTATTCTACATGTAAACCTGATCAATTGATTATTTTGTAATCCAGTAATGTATCAAATACATTATGCCTGAGATTAAGGAATAAATAAAAAGATGGTTAAAATATATTTGTGTCAAATTGATTTGACCAAGAGGTATTGTATTCTTAATGGGGGAAATCATATTATGTACCATAACAAGTTTGCAAATAAGATCTCATCATTCGAGTAATTTTGAGATAATTTATTTGGAGTGCAGTTGTGATTAATTAGTGAATTTAATTTTGATTAAATGGATAAAGGAAATAAATTATGGGAATGTAGTTTGAGATTTCCGAGTACATATTTTGAATTCAATTTTATTTATTTAGTCTTGGGTCCCTAATATATCCTATTTACCCAAGTAGCAATCCCAGGCTATCTGGAAACCCAATTTAATCCAACCTCATTATTTATACCTATATATTGATGTAAGTTATCGCTATTGAGGGTTAAAAAGGGAGAGGAGAAGTAATATTCACATTTTTATGAAGGGGTCCTGATAGAGAAGTGTATATCTCACTCAAAACACAAAGTATTCATCGCTAAGGGTGCATGCACAAATAGTCTACATTATTAGGATCATATACTAGAATATCTAATGCTTTTAGTGAATTCTTTGCAAAATTTTAGAGGGCAAAAAAAGATAGACTTTTCATCTTCTATAAATTATATTTATCTTGATTTAGATTCCCTACAAGATCCGTAAAGGTATTGTAATTTGAAACCCTAGGCTTATTCTTCAGACCTAATTTTTATTATTTCTCTCAATTACCTGATTAATCAAAGTTTTTGGGATGAATTTTTTTTCCTTATATCAATCCCCATCATTTTGGAAGGTCCCATGGCCCTTCAAATTGAAAAGTTAGAATTACTCGCTAAGAAAGATCCATATGTATGTTATATTGTGTTTTTGGACCATAAATTTTTATTCGGGGTCCTTTTTGTGCATGGTTGGGACAGTAAGAAGGAGGATTCAAACCTCTATAATTTTCTGACAAAAACACTCTTGAGTTAGAGAGTTGAAAAAATTCAAACAGACCTGGGGAGGTAGTTATTATTCTTTAATTAAAGAAGGATCGGGGGTTCGAGAGTGAAGGAACTTTGTTTGGACACTATGGAAGAGTATAAGGGTGTTGGGATAAGGTGATATTCCAAAATTTTCTTTGAGGTCGTTAGCAATATCATCTCATTATTTAGAGGCTTAATGATTGGTACCATCTATCCCATAGTTTATGTGGTTCATGTATGCAGCTCATTGTCAATATATTTTATCCACAAACTATTTTTTATCAGTTGAACTGGTTAAGTTTCGAGGTATTTTGTCTCACAAAAGTGTGTGATTGAACTATTTTTTAATTCTCATATAGGTGAGAGAGTGGTAATTTGATCGGGATACTATTTATATTAACATGGGTTGTTTATAGTAAGGCAAAAGATTCTTTGGGGGATATATTGAATGTTTAATAATGCATTGGGTTTTGGCGCTAAATTATGCAGTATTAAAAACTTTTTTATATTATGTTTGGGACGGTACATAGTGTTGGCTTTGAGGTAGGTTCCATTTACGTTATCTTTATCTTCTTGGTATTTTTACAAAAACTACAATACATTTTGCCTGTTTTGCAAATTTACCAACATATTGCATCTCTATTTATGTTAAATTACATTTTTGAAATTGCCATTAGGTTTTTTCTTAGGGATAGAATACTAATAAATCCCCATAGTTCTAGTGAGGAGTTGACTTTCATATCTTGTTCTTCAAGTAATTCCACAACCTTAAGCTCACTAACTGTATTGGATTAGACATGTGATTATACAAGGTTTATTTTGGTAAGTCACCTAGATTTACAATTTAAGGCCCACTAAAGATATCATATGACAATTTCCCCTAGTATTTCCATTATCAATTTGATAAGAAAGTACCATCACAAGGGTAGTCTGATCCTATAAGATGCATTAAACGAATCCCAAAATCTCATCCCATTTTAATCATGTAGTGGACTTACGTTGTCTAACTTGTGCATTCTTATTGAAATTATTATTATTATTATTATTATTATTATTATTATTATTATTATTATTATTATTATTATTATTATTATTATTATTATTATTATTATTATTACTATTATTATTATTATTATTATTATTATTATTCTTGTTATTCTTATTCTTCTTATTATTATTGTTATTATTTATCTTCTTGTTATTTTCCTCTTCTATTTAAACTCAACCTTTGTCAATATAACTTCACTTTTAAAACTAGGTCTTTTATTTCTACATCAAATTATTTGATGGATTCCAGAGACTATGTTTTTTTTTTTTTTATAACTTTTGTGCATTGTCTTTGGATATATAAAATCTCATGACTTGTGAACTTGTAAAAAAAACTAAAGTTCTATTCTACAACTTTTATTACTCTTGTGATTTAACTTTGAATCTCTAAAAAAAGTTCCTTCACAACTTATTCATTTCTGAGTGAGAGAATTTTTACATGGACAAGATAATTGAATGTGGTGTTAGATTTCAATAAATCTGGATGATATTGAAAACATTTTTGGATGATAATCGATCCGCAACCAAGTTTATTGATGTTTGTTTTTCTCAAATTTGTTTGGAGAACTAGAGAAAAAATTGGAAATGGTCATTTTTGTTATATTTAACTATGCTCGAATGCAGTGCTTTCGACACGATGTTCATTGCTCACCCATATAAAACTCTTCATGCCAAAATTACCAAGGTTTAGTCTAAATAGATGGACATTATTATAGGATTACTACCTATGTATTTCATTAATGGGAATTCACCAAGATAATCCTTTGTCGAATCTAGCTCCAAATTGCAAACCTTTGATCTTTAAAGCTCAAATTTTGATACCATATGAAGATTTTAAGCATAGTCTCAAATTTTTGAAAGATCACATCAAGCAACCTGATCTTGTAAATAAATAATATTACTCCTTATTCAAAGAAGGTAAATGTAAGGACACAAATTTCCAATTGAGTCCTTTGTAGTTTTGGCTCAATTTCGGACAAAAACATTTATGTCATAGGATAGTGTTCAAGTGTACCTACTCAAGCCTATGATGTGTTTAGTTGAAGATGTAGTGGCCAAGTGTATAAAGCTTCATCAAAATGCCGAGTTTAAGTGCCTCGTTTCTACGTTGTCAATAGTGGTTTCATGATCCCAAGGTATGAATGCATTACATATATATGTAGGATCTTGGAATAAGTTTATATTAGGTGTTAGGTTTTTAAAACTGTGTTTTTTTGTTTTCAGATGTTTTTCTATTAAAACTTATGTATATAAAGTATATAAAGTTTCTGTGCTTAAAAAGAATTTTTGAACATTCTGTGAGTTCATTCGAAGTGTCGTTCGAACGAGATTATCGTTCGAACCACATGTCGTTCGAACGAGTTTGCCAACGAGTTCCCAGTATAGGCCTTTGAAATGTCGTTCGATATGTCGTTTGAACGAACCTTATGTTCGAATGAGATATCAAATGAGATTTCTAACGAGTTCAATCAGGAACTTCGTTAGAAGTCTCATTCGAACGAGATTTCGTTCGAACGAAATGTCGTTCAAACGAGACGTCAGGCGGGAACAGTTTTTGACAGTTTTTACCCATGTTTCCCACTTATTTCTCCACTAACTTTTTCAGAACTTATAATGTCCGGGAACAACTTTTTCCAACTTAACTTTTCATATCCTACCAACCTCTAGAGAGTGTTTGAGAGAAAAATTGTTTTAGGGAAAAGTTCATTGTTTTAAAGTGTCAATTTTCAAGGAAAAATCAATATACACATTAGTTTTACACCCATAGTTTTGTTTATCCAAGTTCATATATATACATCTTGCTTGTAGTTTGGCACCGGGTTTATCTCTACATTAGTTTGAAGAGAAGTTTGGGTTTGCTTCTAAATCCCACAAAGAAGAAGAGGTTTTTGTGATTTACCCACTTGGAGAAAGGCTCCTAGTTCAGGTGAGAGTCACCACATAAAGTCCGATTGGTGGATTTTGAGACCGCAGTGGAACTCCAGGGTTATTCGCTAAGTGGAGGTGTTTACAAGAAGGAGCGCCGAGACTTGAGAGGGATCGAGTCATGTGATGTAAGTATTTTGTCTTGTAATTGTAAAATTCTGTAATTAGTGGATTTGAGGCTAGGGCCGTCCGAGGTTATTTTTCGTTGTGGATTTTTCCTCGTACATCACGGCGTAGTGTGATTGATTTATTTTATCTTGGATAATGACTTAGAATGCATGCTTAGGATAATTCAAGATAAAATTGGTTTTAATTATCACACTTAATTTAATTTGGTGCATAATTAAATTTGGGTAAAGTTTATTTAATTCAAGTCTATTGTTAAAAACTGGTTTGGTCTAATTTGGAAATAATGATGAATATGACTTAGGCAAATTCTAGGACTTGAATTAATGGCGTTTAAGTGAAATTCAAAGTGTGTGAGTATTAATCTTATTTCACTTGTGTTTAATTTAAATTTGAAGAATAAATTGAAATTTGGTAATTCACTGTATTGAACCATCACCTTTTACGCTTCCGGATATCTATTTCATAAAAAGGAAATCTATTATTTTAAAGAGATTCAAAAATTGGGGCTCCACACTCCACAAATTTGTATCAGAGCCAAAGCGATAAATTATTTCGTTAAATATCCTTTAAATAATTTTTTGGCGAAAATGGAATGTTCCCCATTTTCAAAATTTCCTATTTTCGATGGTTCTAACTATGCGTATTGGAAAGTGCAAATGAAATCGAAACTTAAATCTATCGATGAGAGGGTTTGGATGTCTGCAGTTAATGGGTGGTCTCCACCAACTTATTTAGTAGAAAATGAACGTGTACCCAAACCGGCCTATAGATGGAGTGAGGGTGAATTTAAACTTTCAAACTTTAATTCCTGAGGTTTAAATGCCTTGTTTAGCGCTGTCACACCGAATGAATTCCGACGTATTATGACGTGTGAGACTGCTAAAGAAGCATGGGATATTTTGCAACTCACTCATGAAGGTACAAGTGTCGTTAAAGCTTCGAAACTCCAAAACCTCACCACTCAATTTGAAACCATCAAAATGAACGATAATGAAACTTTTGATAAATTTTATGCTAGTCTTTCTGATATTATCAATTCATCTTTTAATTTGGGAGAGAAAATACCCGACAACCGAGTTGTAAAGAAAATTTTAAGGTCCTATCCGATAGATTTATTCCAAAAGTGACCGTTTTAAATTCTTTACCAACTTTAGCCTCTACGAAATTAATAGAGTTTTAGGTGATTTACAAACCTATGAACTAGACATGTTTTCCTATAAAACTGAAAAGAAAATAGAAAAGGGCGTTGCTTTAAAAGCCCCAAAAGAGGTCAAACAAGTAGTAGAGAGTGAGAGTGATAGTGACTCGGAAGACATGGCCTTATTTGCTCAAAAATTTAGAAAATTTCTTAAATTTATCAAAGATAAATTTAAAACTTCTAAGCATGACAAAGCTGAGAGGATCCCTAAAACTATTATTGAAAATTTAAATAGGAACGAGTCTAATAGGTGTTTTGGTTGTGAGGGTTATGACCATAGGGCTTCTGAGTGCCCCACTAAACTAAGGAGAGAGGGTAAGCGACCCATTTCATATAATGCGACCCTTAGTGATAGTGATAAGGAAGAGGGACCCGATTCCCCCACTAAGCCCAACTTTGTGGCTTTTATGGCTAGTCACGAGAGCACCGATAATGAATCTTTTCCTGAAGATATTCAAACACATGACACTTCCTTGGTCAAAGTTTATGAATCCCCTGTTTTTGATGGTAGTGAGAGTGAAGAAGAAAGAGAGAGTGAAAATAAAGAAGAGGTTAATGTGAGTGAACTTCAAAATGCTTTTCAAGAATTATATGAAGAACCAATTAAATTAAAGAGAGCTAATTTGAAGTTAGAAGCTAGTTTAAAAGAGTGTGTCAAGGTCATTGATGATAGTATGTTGGTAGAAGACCTTAGGAGATGTGAGATGACTCTTCAAGAGAAGCTTGAATATGTAAAAGGCGAGAGAGACAACCTTAGGGGTTTAATGGAATCCTTGAAAAAGGAGCTTCTTGCTTTTGAAGAGCGAAATGTTTTACTAGAGTCTAACATTTTAGAATTGCAAAATAAATTAAAAGACTTTAGTAATGTCAAATTTGATTTGGAGTGTCGTTCAAAAAAATTAGATAAAATCTTAGGAACGGTCCAAATTAAAAATGACATGTGTGGTTTAGGCTTCAATACTTGTAATGAATCTACTCATAAAGCCAAAACCAATGTTTTAGGAGATTCTACTAGGAAAGCATTTCGAGATCATTCCTTAGGTACCAAACTTCAACGTAATTTTACTTGTACACATTGTGGTCGAAAAGGACATCTTAGGAAATTTTGTTTTGATCTTAAATGAATTCCTAGAAAATCCCAGCGTAAAGTAACCAAGGTAGTTAAAGTTTCTACACCCCAAGATAGTCATTCTTCATTAATTTGAGTTAGGAAATCCGACTTGGTTGCCTTGAAAAATAGGACGTATGATTCTCATTTACTTTCACATGCTTCCTCCCTTGCTAAATCTAAAGGTTGAATCTGTTAGTGTTTGCATACTTTAGCTTTTGTGCTTCATACTATATTATCATGCTAAATGTATGCTTGTTTAAATTATTTTCTAGTCATTACTCTATTTCATATCACATGCTATAATAATGATTTTTGTTTATCTTTTGTATTTTATTTCCTCATTTTGTTTGCATTAAATGAAAAATACAAAAAGATTTTTGTTTATCATTTGGTTTTTTATCTCTTGGTAATTTAAGCTTAATAAAAAGTTCAAATGATTTTTATTTGTCTTTTGAGTACCTATTTTTATTTTTGGTTAAAAATTTCAAAAACTCAAAAAGATTTTTTGTGTGTATTTTAGTTTGACACACTTTATGTGGCCTATACTTGTGTTAGAATCTCATCTTTTACGCTCCCATGTGTTTAGAACTTTTGGCTTCGATTGTCAATCCTTAAAATGTTCTTTACCATATTTTTATGGAGTAGTTGGATTTTGTATTGATTGAATGGATTCTATCTTTATATATGCCTCTATTCACACATGCACGAGCTCTTTTGAAATTTAACTTCATATGTATATTTGAGCTTTGCGAGATGTTCTCCTTCCAATCTAGCCATCTACATATTTATGACATAGGAGAACTAGTGCATGTCAAAATCCTTTGCACGTGAGATTTGTGAGAAATAAAAAATGTTAAATTAATGTGCACGGGGAAGGGCTCCGAAAGGATTTATTATCCTTTGAGATTGTAAGCTACCGTTTGAAATGGACCTAAAAGAAATACGTGGTCCAAAGGCCTAAAAACAGAAAAATGGCACTAAAAGAAAAATAATTGCCAAGGCCTATGTTTAATTGATATATTCATTCAATATAAAAAGTATATATATATGCTTCTTGATGGAGATTTGATGGTATATCAACGGTTTGCACAATGTCCGTTTATCCTAGTGGTTTTTATTGTCATGACTCTATTTGGTTTGTAGAATCATCAAAATGCTAGGCTTGTATGCATTGTGTATGTTTGTTCATTAAGTTCAATCTATATTGTCACATGAGGTTATATTCAAATGTGATGAAGTTTGCAATCAATTGATAACCCCGTGAACATGTTTTAAGTGATTGGGTCTAAATTTAATTGTTACTAGTTCACACCCCAACACTTCCGTTTCCATATGACACACTTTTGCCTTACGAGTGTGACAGACTCCTATTATATTTTGTGTGTGTCATTTGTGTGTCTATATCTATATATCTGTACTTACGTCTATTAGTTATATCTTATGTATACATATATTTGATATTTTTGTTTAGTCTTTGCCTTGTCTTCTAGTTCATATATGCTCTAATTCATACTTGGTATCGATCTTGTTGCATTCTTTGTTGATATCACATGCTTAATTCTTTATGTATCTTATTGGTATCATTTTCTTGCATCCTAATTGGTATCCGTTATTATTTGTTGGATTAGTTGTGCTTTTGTTGCTCCTATGCTTTATTGGTATCACTTTATGAAATCACATGCTTTATTCTTCAACCTTTGTCTATTCCCGAACAAAAAGGGGGAGAAATGATAGGGGGAAATGGTAATCTAAACCTATTATAATCGTATCTTAGTTTGGGGGAGATTTATCTTAGGGGGAGACGTCTTTCTAATTTGATCACTGTTGATAAAGGGAAATAATTAATTTAGGGGAAGTACTTGCATTAAATATTTTGATATTCCCTATGTGTGTAATGTGTTTGCTTAAGTGTGCAGGAATCATATTATAAGTAGCAACTTTCACCGGCAAAGATTGTGATCCTTTGGGTTGTTTGAGTCAAGCATTGTATTTTTATTTTGGGTTGGACTTTTATTAGTTTTGTAGAGCTTGACGACCCTTTAGGATTTTTGTTTGATTTTTGTCCCGGAATAGCCAAAGGGGGAGATTTGTAAGGACATAAATTTCCAATTGAGTCCTTTGTAGTTTTGGCTTAATTCCGGACAAAAACATTTATGTCATAGGATAGTGTTCAAGTGTACCTACTCAAGCCTATGATGTGTTTAGTTGAAGACGTAGCGGCCAAGTGTATAAAGCTTCATCAAAATGCCGAGTTTAAGTGCCTCGTTTCTACGTCGTCAATAGTGGTTCCATGCTCCCAAGGTATGAATGCATTACATATATATATGTAGGAGCTTAGAATAAGTTTATATTAGGTGTTAGGATTTTAAAACTGTGTTTTTTTGTTTTCAGATGTTTTTCTATTAAAACTTATGTATATAAAGTATATAAAGTTTATGGGCTTAAACAGAATTTTTGAACATTCCGTGAGTTCGTTCGAAGTGTCGTTCGAATGAGATTGTCGTTCGAACCACAAGTCATTCGAATGAGTTTGCCAACGAGTTCCCAATATAGGCCTTTTAAATGTCGTTCGATATGTCGTTCGAACGAGATATCAAACGAGATTTTTAACGAGATATCAAAGGAGCGTCGAGACTTGAGAGGGATCGAGTCATGTGATGTAAGTCTTTTGTCTTGTAATTGTAAAATTCCGCACTTAGTGGATTTGAGGCTAGGGCCGTCCGAGGTTGTTTCCCGTTGTGGGTTTTTCCTCGTACATCGCGGCGTAGTATGATTGATTGATTTTATCTTGGATAATGACTTAGAATGCATACTTTGGATAATTCAAGATAAAATTGGTTTTAATTGTAACACTTAATTTAATTTGGTGCATAATTAAATTTGGGAAAAGTTTATTGACTTCAAGTCTATTGTTAAAAACTGGTTTGGTCTAATTTGGAAATAATGATGAATATGACTTCAGCAAATTCTAGGACATGAATTAATGGCGCTTAAGTGAAATTCAAAGTGTGTGAGTATTAATCTTATTTCACTTGTATTTAATTTTAATTTGAAGAAGAAATTAAAATTTGGTAATTCGTTGTATTGAACCATCACCTTTTACGCTTCCGCATATCTATTTCATAAAAAGGAAATCTATTATTTTAAAGAGATTCAAAAATTGGGGCTCCACACTCCATAGTAAAGAATATCATAATTTCAAGATTGCTAAAGTCATTTACTACACGACAATCAAGGGATAAATGGTTGTAAAGAAAATATATATGTAGAATATGACATGTCAGAAAAAACATGACTGCATATCTCTTGGGTGGTATAAAAGGGCTCATTATTCCCTTATAATTATGTAAACGAGTCATGGATAAAAACTACCAAGGCTAGGGGAAAGTTGATCATCCCTGGTGCTTCAAAGATGAATAATGTTTGGCTACCCGGGTGTTAACCCCGGGCTAGCACAGGGAGCCCTTTTGTTTTCTTTCTTTTTTTTTTTTTTTTTGATTTTTCATGTCAAATGAGTTAAAAACAATTATAAAAAATATTTTTTTATTAGAATAGTTTATTTGTTTTTTTTAATTTTTTTTTAAAAACTCATTTTATCCCTCGGACACCCATTTACTCAATATTTTTTTATTTTTAAAGGTCTGCGCTAGCGGCACCCCTTATTTTTAAACTTTTTTTTTTACTTTACAACATTTGAAATAATTTTTGTATTTCTGCATTAAAAAACTAATCTAATAATTTTTTTAAACTCATTTAGTCCCTCAAACACCCATTTATCCAATATTCTTTTATTTTTAAAGGTCCGCGCTAGCGGCACTCGTTATTTTTAAACTTTTTTTTTTAATTTTATAACATTTAAAATAATAATTGTACTTTTGCATTAAAAAACTAATCTAATAAAAAATTATGTTTTAATTATTTTCAACCTATTTAGTCCCTCAAACACTCATTTACCCAATATTCTCTTATTTTTAAAGGCCGCCCCAGCGGCACTCGTTATTTTTAACCCTTTTTTTTTTAATTTTACAACATTTAAAATAATTGTTGTATTTTTGCATTAAAAAACTAATCTAATAAAAAAGTATGTTTTTAATTATTTTCAACCTATTTAGTCCCTCAAACACCCATTTACCCAACATTCTCTTATTTTTAAAGGTCCGCGCCAGCGGCACTTGTTATTTTTAACCTTTTTTTTTATTTTACAACATTTAAAATATTTTTTGTATTTTTGCATTAAAAAACTAATCTAATAAAAAATTATGTTTTTTATTATTTTCAATTTATTTAGTCCCTCAAACACCCATTTACCCAATATTCCCTTATTTTTAAAGGTCCGCGCCAGCGGAACTCATTATTTTTAAACTTTTTTTTTTAATTTTACAACATTTAAAATAATTTTTATATTTTTTGCATTAAAAAACTAATTTAATAAAAATTATGTTTTTAATTATTTTCAACTTATTTAGTCCCTCAAACACCCATTTACCCAATATTATCTTGTTTTTAAAGGTCCGCGCCAGCGACACACCTTATGTTTAAAATTAATTTTTGAAATTTAAAACAATTTAAAATTGTAAAAAAAAAGTTTTTTTTATATTAAACTAACTTTTATTTTTTTCGAACAGTTTTTTTCAAAAAAAAATATATTAAAATAGTGTTTTTTAACAATACAACTTTTCTAATTTATAAAAGAAAAAAAAATTATAAATTTTTTTTTTTCTAAATAAAAAAAAAAAAGTTAAGTAACCTTATTAAAAACTATACCATACTTTTTCAAAAAAAAAAAAAAAAAAAAACAGCAAATAAAAAAATGACAGCAAGGCACCTGGTACTAGCTTGGTGCTAGTACCCGGTAAGCCTATCACTACTCTTCAAAGATAGACGACCTTGACTTCGCCACAAAATTAATCAAGTGACTTTGTTTCCCAAACGACATGTTGAGGTTAAAATTATTGAAGATAAACTTCTAGCCTAACACATCCCCTAAACCACATATATGGTAATTTTTTATATACTCCCATTGTTATTTCAAATAACTTTTAGATACAATGTGACTCTTCACATTTTGTTATTTTGTATCTATCCTATGAATACTCCGAGCTAATGAAAATGAGATCCTTTTGTTAGACCACCAGTATCAGCTCATTTGAATTAAAATAAATCTGTTGCTACAAATAAGGAGCTGATATTTCTACACATGATGTGTTGTGATTGTATATTTTATTTTCAAAATAAAGTAGTTGCCTTGTATGTAGGACTTATTTGTAATGCATTATAACTAATGTATCAATATAAATACATGAAAACATCGTAATATGGTGCGTGTAAAAACTTCAAAGTAAATCTATCGTGTGTTTAGTTTTTCATGGTATCAAGAGCCTACTATCTTACGACATTCCATTGATCATATTTTTTTCTTTTTTCTTTACCTTTCTCTTTAGCTATGGCCAACATTACCGAGAATAATAATATCAACAACCCACCACTTGTTAACTCTTCTGCTTCTATCACTTCATCTATTTCAAACAATCCAACATCTGCGGCCATGATAGTCATGATTAATATCAAACTTGATCGCTCCAAATACTCATTGTAGTTGGCTCAGATTGTTCCCATTCTCAAAAGACAAGACCTCATGGGTTTTGATGATGGAACTTATGTTTGTCCCCCCCAAGACCTTCCTCTAATTTACAAAATTCAACCCGTATATTCCCATTGGGTATAACAGGATCAACTAATCCTTAGCTAGATCAATAGCTCTTTATCTCCTTCTGTTTTGTCGACTGCGTCAAGATATCTGAATTCTCATACTACCTAGTTGGATCTTGAGAGGATATATGCTTCAAACTCTCAAAGAAATATTCTCTATTTACGCAATGAGTTCTTACATACTATCAAAAGAAACTTATATATTTCAGATTATCTTGATTACATGAATGCGATTGCAAATAAGCTCGCCCTCACTAGATGACTAATCAATGATGATGAATTGGTGACGATCATCATGAATAATCTCAGACCTTTTTATGAGATGATTGTGAATGCGGTCTAAGCTCGTGATACTCCTATCACATATGAGACCCTTGAAGGCTTGTTGTTGACTGCTGAAAGAAGAATGGCTGAACAAGTAATTCTGGTGATGGAAAATGGCTCCAATATATCTGCATTTGTTCCATCTTGGGGATATGGTGCTCTTCCTAGAGGTTATGGGCATAGTGTTTTTAGTCTAATCGTGGAGTACTAATGAATCATTGATGTGGTTTTGCTCGTGGTGGACGTTCCAATTTCTGTGCTCCTGCCAACTTTGGTGAGTCTTCTAATGGTTCTAACATAAGATTAGTTTGTCAAATTTGTGACAAAATAGGTCATCCCGCGCTTGATTACTACCAATGCATTAATGTTGCATATGAATGAAGAATTCTAGCGAAATAACTCACTGCAATGGCATCTTATCCAACAATTTTGATGCGTCAGAAGAATGGTGTATGGCTCTTGATGTAGGAGCAAATGCACATATCACTCGTGTACTTCAGAATCTCTCCAATCCAAAAGCGTACACTAGTAATGATCATGTTGGTGGTATAGTTCATGACCCTAGGTTGTCTATTTCTCATTATGGATCATATATTATTCACAGTGAATCTTGGTCTTTTAACCTTAATAATATTCTACATTGTGATTGTGCTTCCAACAATCTTATTTTTGATTATCATTTTACCAATGACAACCACTATTACATACTAATTTTCCCTGATCTTTTTATTGTCAAGGAACTCAAGACACTAATGATGCTTTTCCAATGAAGATATGAGAATGGATTATATCCATTTACTTTAGCGATGGACCTTCTGGAAAATCATTTTCTGCATTCCTAGGCACTCGAGTATCTGGTCAAAAATGGCACTCACGCCTCGAGCATACATCTAGAGTTGTTGTTAGGTTTCTTATTTCCAATAAACACGTGTGAGTTAGTGGATCTTCTGATGTATTATTTTGTCAGTCGCATCCTTTTGGTACAAGCACCAAAATTACCTTTCAATAAATCTAATTCCGTTTCCCATTTTCCATTAGAACTTGTACACTCTAATGTGTGGAGTTCTCAAGTAGTTTCAATGCAAGAATTTTGATATTATATGCTTTTCATTGATGATGACTAGTCTCGTTATTATTAGTTGTTTCGAATGAAACATAAATCTAAAGTACTTAAATTATTCAATCGTTTTGAGAAGCATGTTGAAAATTTATTTTCTTCTTTAATTGAAGCATTGCAATAGGATGAGGGTGGTGAATATACTAAGCAAGCTTTTCAGAATTACTTATCATATAATGGTATTGCTCAGAGTATTTTTTGCCCTAAACTTCTTGAATAAAATGGTTTAGCAGGGAGAAAACATCACCATGTAGTTAAGATAGGAATTGTATTATTTTCTTGTGCTCATACTCCTTCCTAATATTGGACCGATGTCTTCCAAACTGCCACTTATATCATAAATAGGTTGACTGCAAAAGTTTTGAATAGTCAACCTCCTTTTAAAAATCTTTTTTGTATAAAACATAATTATGATATGCTTAAGGTTTCTAGTTCTACTTTCTTTCCTTCATTAACTCCCTGTGCTACACATAAACTTCAATCAAAATCCAAGCTTTGTGTCTTTCTCGGTTACACAAACCATTAGGGGTCGTTTGGTTCGAGGTTTGGAAAGGAAATTTAGGATTCCTGGAATTTATAATTCTCCTCATTTAGAATTACAATGTTTGGTTGGAGATTTAAGGGGGAACTTAGAATTCTTGGAATTTAGAATTCCCACGAAATTGGATTCTCCTTTCCCCTCTAAAATGGGGGCAATCCTATATTCCCGGACATATTACCTTACTTTTGTGGTGAGACAAAAATACCATTTCACATAAACTCATACGTACACTTTCTCTCTCTCTCTCTCTCTAACACACACACACACACACACACACATACTCTCTCTCTCTCTCTCTCTCACACACACACACACACACATACACACTCTCTCTCGCACACACATACATACACACACTCTCTTTCTCTCTCACTCACACACATGCTCTCTCTATCTCTCTCACACACACAAACACTCTCTCTCACACACACACATACACTCTCTTTCTCGAATTTTTTTTTTGATGTGTTCAACGACATCAAGTTTTATGTCGTCCAATCACATGGTTTTTTAAGAAGTGTTCTCTCACTTCATTTAATGATTCATTATCTCATTTTCAAGTGATGTTCTCTCACTTCATTTAATAGGAAATAAAATAGTTTACACCATTTATATATAAAAAAAGAATGACATTTTTATACTATAACATTTTTTCTTTAATAACAGTTTTTATATATAAAAATATTACAAAAATGTTTAAAAGTTTTTAAAACTGTTTTTTTTAAATAAAAAAGTTAAAAAATAAATTTCTATATAAACTATTAAAAATATTTTAAATATGTACTATTTTTTTTAAAAAGTTAAAAAACGTGTTTTTTAAAACTGTTTTTCATATATAAACATTTTTTTTAATATATTAACAGTCTTTTATAGATAAAAATTGTAAAAATATATTTTAAATGTTTCTTTAAACTGATTTTTTTAAAATAAAATGTTAATATATATTTCTAATATATAAAAAACAGTTTTTTTAATGTTTTTTCGCCATTCAAAAAACTGTTTTTGTACAACAAAAAAAAATGCAAAAAAAAACTGTTTATTATGTTAATATATGAACACATTTTTATTTATATAGACACATTTTTTAATGTTTAATAAACACATTTTTTAATGTTTTAAATATGTGCTATTTGTTTAAAACATTAAAAAATGTGTTTTGTTAAACAATTTTTATATATAAACAGTTTTTTTTTTGTTGTACAAAAATAAGTTTTTGAATGTTTTTATATTTCCAATAAAAACATTAAAAAGGCTGTTTTTTATATATTAGAAACATAAAAACATTCAAAAAACTGTTTTTTTACAACAACAAAAAATTGCTTTTTTGCTTGAGGAAAAAAACGGAAAAAAAAAACGTTTTGTACAACTTTATTTTTCAGGAAAGATTAATAAAAAAAGTTATTCAAAAACTTTTTTTTTGTTTTTGTTTAAAAACTGTTTTTTTACAACTTTATTTTTTTGTAAAGAATTAAAAAAAAGGTTACTAAAAACTGTTTATATTTAAATAAAAGTGTAACAAAACACGTTTTTTTTAACTTTTTCAAAAAATAGTATATATTTAATACCTTTTGAACAGTTTATATAGATAGAAGGGATTTTAGATGGCGGAAAAAAAGAATTCCTGCTTGAACCAAACAATGGAAAGGAATTGAAAATTTCAGGAACTTAGAATTCCTGAAATTATGAATTCCCATTCCCTTTCCAAACCTCGAACCAAACGAGTCCTAGGGGTATCGTTGATTGGACTTGACCACTAGAATAATTTATTTGTCACGCTATGTCCTATTTGATGAGTACTCTTTTCCTTTTAATGACATCACATCTGTAACACCTTGTATTTCTGTGCATTCGATATTTAATTAATTCGGCGAATTTAAATTAATTGTATGTCATAATTTAATTTAATTGAATTAATTAGTATTAGTTTTTATTAAAATATTAATTTAGAGAGTAAATTCTTAATATTTATGAAAATTAAATTTACTAAGTGAATAGTAATATTTTAGTTACGTCATAACGAGTGATAGTATCGTGGCATTAATTTATCTCAATCGAAAGTCGGATATAGACTATATTAGGGTCGAGATAAGGACTTTTAGTAAAATAATTCGGATGACAATTCTGAGTGCACGGTTGATTCCGGAAGGGACGAGATAGTCGAAAAAGAGTACCCGAGGGTGGTAAATGGGTCTCAGGACATTTTTAGGCATAACCAAGACCACACGGGAGTGTTTGAATCATTTTAATAAAGCCCACAAACCTAAAAATGGGATTGGCATAATAAAACCTAAAGGTAAGAGGGTGTGGCATTCAAAACTCATTTTAGAAACCCAAAGTTTGTAGAGGAGAAAAGAGGGAGAAATTAGAGAACCCTTGGGAACCAAAAAAATGAACAAGTGTGAGTTATCTTCATTAAATCATCATCTACATCAAAGGATTTAGGCTCTACGAAATTCATCAGGCAAGTGCTTAAACTTTCTTTTCAATTAATTGCACTTTTCAATTCATATCATAGTGGGTGTGATTCAAATAAATGATTTTGAGTTGAGTTGACTTCTAAATTTGGTTTTTCAATTTATGGAGGTATATGGATGAATTGTGTAACATGGCTGGTTACTATTTCATAATTACTGTTGAGGAATATAAACTTACGAATTTATAGCCTTGGTGATTAATAGAGTCGGGACATGAAATCTAGTAGGAATCATAGTTATAAATATATTTACAGACGATGTAGTCTGGAAAAAAAAGGTTGAGAACTTTTAGTTATGGCGGATGAAGAACTGGAGAAGGAGAAGAGGAGAGAGAAAACCAGGGGTCATTCGAGCGACCTGGTTTTGGTTCGAGCGACACCACCTGTCTTTCGAACGAAATGGTGGGTTGTTTAAACGAAATGGTAGGTCGTTCGAGCGACGCAGTGGGCCAGACCCAAGTTAGGTTAGCTTCTATTTTGGGCCGAAAGACATAGGCTGGGTGGTTTTAGTTAACAGTAAGGAATTTTACCTTTTTTTAATTAGGGAATTATAAAGGGAGTTTAGTATATTTATTTGTGTAGGGAAAAAATGGACTAAATCTACATGAGAGAATTTGGTGATAAATTCTAAGGAGTGAATTACGGACTAAGGGAGTGTGTCCTTGTATTTTTATTCAGTGATGCCATGATAACCAATTAATTAATGGGAACTTTAATTAAAGTTTAGAGCCGGGGAATTGACTCAGATATTTTGGGCTAGTGCTATGAGTGCTTAGGAACTAATTTGCTCGAGTTAATTTATTATAGAGGCATATATTAAATTATGGAACATTAGATATAAAAAGGGGTGTTAACTGGAATAACGGAATTATGAGAAATAAATTATGAGAGATGGAATTTCAGACCGAATGAGTGAGTCTGGGTATTTTAGTTTGGTGACATAACTTGAGTGATAAATAAATAAAGGTGTGATTTATTTAAATTACATGTACATATATAGACTTGGGTATGTTAGTCTAGTGTTATAGTAATTGTGCAAGGAGTAGCCGAGATTATATATATATATGCGGTGATTGTTTAGGATATATATATTTGTGTGCTTTATAAATATTGGTGTGAATAATATGTATAGGAATACATACCGCTCTAGTGCTATCACAGGAGGTTACGTAATGAGGGTGAATCCCCCTGGATTGAGGATTAGGAAAAGTCCAATCCATGGGTTATAGCGTCCAATAGAGGTGAGGCATGTGAGATGATTGTCTTCACACTCGGGGAAATATAACCGCCTCCACTATGCTTATATTTTTATGTTCCCACTCGGCGATATTTAGTTGTCTCGGGAATTCAGGTGGGACTGAGTAGACCTGGGATGATAGCACTTTAGATAAGCATCCACTGAGGTATTACTCAGAAGGATGGATTTATATTTATATACGACATATGTGTGAATGTTGTATTATAGTTCTACATATATAATGGAGTGAATAATTATATGCGGATAAAATACATGAAATGAACTGTACTAATTATATATAACTCGTGAGAATGTTATATGGTCTTAAATGAAAAATGATTGTTTAAGTTAATGTGATGAATAACTTATAAATAATATATTAAACGTACTCGGGCTAGAGTATTGTGTCAGGAAGGAGTTATAACAAGAACTAGTTACAAGGTAGATGACTAGGTGGGTTATAAAGCAAAGCATTAGGTGTGCACAATAGTTGAGGGGTGAGCAGGTCCTTAAGGGAGGCGACACGAGCTTAAATATGAAAAGCATTCATGCATTTTAATCACTTGCTAAATATTTGCAAAATATTTTGGGTTCTAACTGATGATGCTGAAATCTAGCACCACCAGGTAAGTGATGATGAGCTCAAATAGTAATAACAATGGCAACCATGGAGATGTATATGTGTAAGTGTATAGGAGGGGATGAGTATAAGAGGAATAAGACAATGATGTATAGTGGTTCAGCCAATTAGGCCTACATCCACTGTGAGTGTGTGATCCACTAAGTATGGGCACTAATGGCCTTGGATACAATGCATATAATCTCCCTCTCTCTTTACTGTGTGTACAAACAGAATTTTAGCTAGGGTTATAATTTTTCTATCCCTTTACAGGGTTGTAGGTGACAAGTATATGTAGGTCTTGGGGGGTGTAGTGTACCCCCCAAGCATGCATGGTGCATGTGAGTTATGATCTAGCCAGCCCCTCATTGACACCTGGAGGTGCAACTTGTTCTTAATGATGACATAATATTCCCTCACGTGAGGGGTGATATTATTATAACGGTCTTGCATATGCCATATGATCCCCACGCGTACTGTCCCACGCGTCTCCCAAATCATACGTTGTGGTGATGTCATCCTCAGCCTCATATCATAGGCTAAGGGCAAAGTTCCTGCTGGCACTGAGCTTGGCCTAATGCAGGCCTCGTACTGCCATACCCTCGTAGGGTCGTCTGAGCCTGAGGAGGGGTCGGCCCCATATGGGTTCGTCTGAGCTTGATGAGGGGGCGGCCCCTCATAGGGTCGTCTGAGCTTGAGGAGGGGTCGACCCATTGTGGGGTCGTCTGATCCTGATGAGGGGCGGACCCTTAAGGGGTCGGCCCCTTGTGGGGTCGTCTCAGTCTGATGAGGGGTCGGCCTCTTGTGTGGTCGTCTGAGCCTGATGATGGGTTGGCCCCTTGAGGTTCGTCTGAGCCTGAAGAGGGGTTGATTCCTTGCGGGGTCATCTGAGCTTGATGAGGGGTCTTGGCCTCGTCCAGGTGGAGGACACCCTCGGCCTGGCCAAGGGTATATGTGGGTATATCAATAACCCCCCAGCCCTTAGCCATCGAGATTGTTGAGGTGGCAGAGGGATAGTGTTGCTTTTGAGATGAGTGTATGATCAGTTTGGTGAGTGACACCTGTCAAGCTGATGTGACACCTAGGCAGATATCCACTGTCATTCCAGTTTCCAAGGCGTGGCGGCTTCACACTTGGCCTAGGACTTTGTTCCCTAATGATGCCCTCCTCTTGGGCCGTGTTTTGCCTTGGTTAGTGGGTTCACTCATTAGCAAGGTATTTAAACAATTTTTTGAAGTTTATTCCCCTTATTCTTCTTCACGTCTGAACTCTCTCTCTCTAGCCTCTCACCAGCTCCATTGCCATTTCTGCAACTTCACCATTTCGAGCTTTGGTAGTCTCGCTTGTTCTTTATTAGGTAATCCCTCTTCCCTAGTGCCCTCTTTATATTCTATTGCTTTTTACACTTTGACTGTTTTAGGCTTGTAGGGTTGGATTTTTCTTTGGCTGTTTCATAACTTTCCGGCGTTCTTCTCCAGTGACTTGTTCTTGAGATTTCTTGATTAAAACCCTTGCCTTCCTTAGTTTCAATCCAAAAGTCTATCTTGATCAACAGAAAACTTGTTTGTAATTAGCTTAGACAAATTCTTTTAAGTGTAGGGTCTTCCCCTTAATGCTTAGGAGGCTTTATGATTTAGCTGAGGAGTTCCCATCCTTAAGAGAGAATTTCTTCGTAGAGATTAGACAAATAGAGGAAGAGGAGGAGAGAAGACGAGGGGCCCACCCTAATTGGGTACGACCCATTTTTCCCATTCCATTAGCCACTATCGTACCCCCTGAGTCCTGCGAATCGTCTGGTCGTCTAGCCGAGAGTCAATCGTACGAGGGAGAAATGGATCATAGAGCATCGTCGCCATCAGGTGATGGACCTTCTGGGAGGGTGGAGACATCCAGTCTCAGCCCAGGCCGACAGGCCGAGGGCACAACACCTTCTGAGGCTGTCCTTGTAACAGCGTTGTCTCCACTTGCATTTCAAGTAGCCTTTCCCGATGGTTATGTTAGGCTAGTGTTACGATAATTGTGCACATAGTAACCGAGATTAATTAAATATATATACGCAGTGATTGTGTAGGATATATATATATATATATATATATATATATATATATATTTATTTATAAGCTTTATAAATATTGATGTGAATAATGTTTATAGGAATGCATACCCCTCCAGTGCTATGATATGAGGTTACACGATGTGGGTGAATCCCCCTAGATTGAGGAGAAGGGAGAGTATAATCCCCGGGTTATAGAGTCCAATAGAGGTAAGGCATGTGAAATGATTGTCTTCACATTGGGGGAAATATAACCCCCTCCACTACACTTATATTTTTATGTTCTGACTCAACGGTATTTAGCTGTCTCGTGAATCCAGGTGGGACTGAGTAGACATGGGATGATAGCACTTTAGATAAGAATCCGGTGAGGTATTACTCGAAAGGATGGATATATATATATATATATATATATATATATATATATATATATATATATATATATATATATATATATATATATATATTAGGGTATACCCGTGCCTGAAGGCACGCTGAAAATTTTCAAAGTACATAATTGCGAAGCGGTAAAATGTACATAATCGTGAAGCGACAAAAATTATATGCTCGTTCCTAAAGGCACGATGAAAATTTTCCAATAAAGTACTCCCTACTGTGGGTGTGGGTGGGGGTGCTCACTACCTTTATTTCCCAAAATTACAAATTGAGATAGGAATAGATAAGAGGATCGTAACGCGAAATAAAAAATACTACACCATGTCAATCCGAGGACGCTCCTAAAATGCAACTCACATAACTTGTTGAGGTATGTGAAAGAGTGGGACTCCCCAAAAATGAAAAGACCCAGTTATATATTTTTTGTCAATTCAACACAAAACGAACAAACACATTGGGTACAAATAACAAAATAATGTGTATGTGACTAAAATTTAACTAACCATACCACCATTGAACTAAAATCGTCAAAAATAACCAAACCATGACCATACATATCAACCTTCTTAATACAATATAACAATATATTTAGAAACTAACTTAAGAATATTCCAATTGCATAACATCATCGGCACGATCATGTGTTAGCCAAATGCACCGTTGGGGTCGTTGTCGCAAGTTCGAATAAATAATTCAACTGGAGGTATGAATATACTAATGGAGAGATTCTGCTATTGCTCGCCTTAGAATATTGTTCAGTTGTTGGATGAGTTTATGGCATATAACGATACTTGCATAGGTCGGATATAACTTGCGTGCTATGATCATCGCTGAAGAGGTCATCGGTGCATATATTTACAACCGACCTTGCAAAACCGCCAGCTTAGTGGATAGATGAGTTGTAGTTTTTCGATCTTCTGACTTCCAATGACCACATGAGGAATCATTTATGCATTACAATCTGTCGGTGCCTCCCTAATATTTTTTTCACTCTGCCTCAAGATGCACCGCAGTTGCTTTCACTTGGTGACTACGCTGTTAAGCAGAGCTGTAGCCGGGACCTGCTATCTTTACAGTGCTGCTATCTTTTTTTAGTCCTGCTATCTTTTTTTATTCTAGAGCTTCTTGTACATATCCAAGACCTTCTCTATTTTTTTAGTAGGGGGTCTGCTTCTCATATTGCAAGCCTTGATCCATTTTTGCAAGCCTTGAAAGCAGAGCTAAGTTGAGTTGTGCAAAATCATCAATTGACCCTTTATGGAAGTCCCACAGCCTTTACCTGAATAACAGTAAACATGGAAAATAATCGTAATTCAAGTATTATCAAGGTACTTGGAAAATAAACATGGAAAATAACAATAAACATAGCTTCTATATTGCAACTACATGGAAAATAATTATCAAGGTGTGTTGTGATTTTGAAAGTGTCTTGGACACTCTTTATTTTCACTGATATGTGCTTAAGGTAAAAAAAACAACAAACAAAAAATCTGAAGACACCAATGCATTTTTGAAGGTGTGTTGCACGCTTAACTAACCCTTCCAATGCTTCTGCATAATTCAACTCTTAAATAACATAAAAATAAAACCCCATTTTCTACTTTCATATATTTCTCTACCAATCTTTAAATTAGTGTCAAGTAAGTTAAAAGTTACAATATCTATTTGTCTCTCACACACACATTCACTCACACGTGCAAGCACAAATTTACATGCTCTCACTCATGTGCACGCTGAACACACATACCGCAATTCCTATAGACAATTTTCTAGTTAAGTACAATTACTATCTGCATAAAAAAATCACCCTTACCTATGTAACTAATTATGCTTATTGCAAATTACTTGCCCTACGGTCCAGGTCTACAACAATTTGTGCCTACATTGAATTACCCATATGTCAACTTCACTATCCAATTCAAGGTTCAAATTCAAGGTCCAATTCAAATTCAAGGTCCATATGGCCCCTTGAAGAAGACCTCTTCATTCGGATTTCCAAATACCTCATCAATCTCTCTCGTCGGTACACCAAAAGCCCTCTCCTTCACCACCTTCTCCCACTGATTGATCACATTATTCTTTTAGCACCTATAAATTTACAAATATTTTTAGACCGTGAAGTAAATATGTACAACTCAATGCAAAACTTAAGAAAAATGTCAAATGTGCATTTATTGCTTTAGATGTTATCAATCCCGTAGGCGAGCATGAAAATTAAAGTAGAGACTAAGAAATTACCTTTTGGGGGTTCTTTAACAAAAAGATGATATGAGCAATAAAACAGTGAGATAATCTATCCAAATACTGTTTTAAATGTGCATCTAAAAGCCAGATGTAAATTTGATGATTTGTAGAAATTATGTTTTTCGTTGAAATTCAGAAACCCAAGTTCCTTTGCATTGGCCATGTCTAGTGAACCTCCATTATTTTCCTCTAATGGGTATTCATTTAAAACTCGGGAAGTTGCAGTGTGAGTATAAGCAGCTATATATAATCCACTGGCACTGCCCCAACAATACTGGCACGTTAAAATGAGAGATTGTATAAGTTGTACGTAAATGAACATAAATAATTATGGTTTGGAGAGAGAAATGAGAAATACCTGTTGGAAATTGAAAGTAGATTTAGGCTGGAAGTGATGAAAGAATGACCCATAAAGTAAAATTGGATTTGGAACCATGAATAGTTAGATTTTGGCCACCATTAGTACCTAATAAAAGAAGATGTTGCCTAGTAACTCTGTTTCTTCATGGAAAAACTATTGTGTCGTTATTAATATCAAACACAACGCCCCATGAAACTGATAGTAATAAACTTGCATAAATTGATTTAGATGTTATCAAACAGACATAGATGAAGCTTATGCAGAAGCTATTAAAGATGATACTACTAATTCAAATGTCTTATATTATTTCGACCATACCTGCTCCTCCACACCTGCTCCATGAAAAATTCGATGAAATATCGCTCCAAAGCATACAATGTTGTCATGTTTCTTGCCCAATGCTCTTCTAGCCACGCATAATCTACAATTGAAGATATCTAATCAGAAATGAAATTGAACATATTTGATCGGAAATGAAATTTCCAATAAACAATCCAGAATCTAAATTAAAACCAAAAGAATACTCAAATAATAAAGTTACTAAAGTAGAATTCTATAGTAGTATTAAAACCAAAATAATGCCCCCAACACCAATAGAATCTAAATTAAAATCAAAATAATGCCCCAACAGTTGATTCATAACCAATAACATCCTATAATTTAAGTGAATCTTTCACGGTAAAACACAAAACCTATCATAACCGCAACTCTTGTGTTGTTATTTAAGTTATGTTCTAATACATACCTCAGTACAATATATCTCATAATCAGTTTAACCAATTCCTTTTAGAACATACGCGAAATATTTAAATATAAAGATTAAGTGTCGAACCTATTATGCTTCCTTGAATCTGACACTAGAGACACCAACTGTCTGGTTTTGATCCGAGCATTCGTTCTCATTTGGTGGGACCTCTAATATGCTACATCTTTCCTGAATGTTATCGAAGCATTCGCTCCCAGAATTTGTATTCCGGAGATCAAAATCCCAAGAAAACTTCATCAACTGAAAAGGTAATAATAAACTTTGTGGAGACAACAACAGGCTCTGGCTTCCCCGATTGATCTTCAGATTGTGGGCTTCATTTTTGGAGACTTGGTATGAATTGGTGATGACGTCAAGGGCCTTGAAAACCCGAAGTGTAACCTGCAAGAGAGGTCCTCATGGGAAATTTGGTCATTTTGAATAACACCCATTCAAAACCGTTTCTACCCGCTTTGGTGGTTGTGGCGGAAGTATTGAGGAAACACAAATATTATGCATGTACACAAACTTAAGAAAAAAAAAATAACTCAAGTCACCTACTGGCTCGTATATTGGCTGGTGTATTTGTGTTCTCTATGAATCAATACATTGCATTTTTAACACGGACCATGTCCTGCATCGATAGAGTAAGGAGGCATTAAATAACTCATCCCACCAACTGATGTGGGCGTGACCATTTTCGTGGGTCGCGTCCCAAGTCCGTGACCAAAAAATGGTCACGATCGAGAGGGGTCACGGTAGATGGTCGCGGACTTGGACGAAAATGGTCGTGACTCACAACCGTGACAAATTGGTCGCGACCCTCATTCGTGACCCACAATCGTGACAAATTGGTCGCGGCCAAAGTCCGCGACCCACAACCATGACAAAAAATAAAATAAATAAATGGTCGCGGCCCAAGTCCGTGACCCACAATCGTGACTAAAAAAAGAAAAAAAATGGTCGTGGACTTTGACCGCGACCATTTTTATGCGCAACGAAAAAAATAAAAATGGTCATGGACAAAGTCCATGACCATATTTAACTATAATTTTAAAAAAATGTATTTTTTTGGTCCAATCCTAAAATTGGGGTTCCTGTGAGTACACCGTCGGTTGCTACGTGTAACGTTGGATGCGTACGAGGTGTTACAAATATTTATTATTGGCAAAACAATAAAAAAAATCACAAATTGCGAATCGAGAACGTTGTTAATAAATAAATATATATACAAACTTAAAAATATTACACGTCTTAATAATTCACCGATAAAAAAAAAATTGGGTAGAATTTCCTCTATTTTCTTGACATTCCAAACCCTGTAATTGTAAAACCTGCTTATTATAAAGCCCGCACGGACATAAAATTCAACAATCAAATTATAAAAGCTTGCACGGCCATAAAACTAAACAATAAAAGCTCGCACGATTGTAACACATAAAAAACAAAATCCTGAATGTCCACAACATATAAACAATATTCACGTTGTAAATCATTGCCTCCTTCATTTGTTTCGCGTGCAAAAATCCTACAAATGATAAGATACATAAAAAAAAATATCAGTAACCAAGTAGTTTTATAAAAAAATTAATCAAGCTGAAAAATTGCATATAAGAGTTAAAATTATCAACATATCAATATTTTTATGCCTAAGCCTAAAAATATGCAAATTACCGTCGTATTCTCAAACCGGGAGTCCCGCGGCTGCGTGGCCAGTTCCTACGAGTCACATTGGTCCCGTGGGAGGTGTTGGTGCCACCCCCGGGGCCTGTTTCGAGTTTTCACCCTCTAACGCCATGTTTTCAAGCTTACGTCTAGAAATATGAAAATTATCGTCGTCTTCTCAAACCGGGAGTCCCGAGGCTGCGCGACCAGTTCCTATGAGTTACATTAGTCTCGTGGGAGGTGTTGGTGCCACCCACGGGGCCGTTCGGAGGCTGTTTCGGGTTTTCACCCACTAACGCCATGTTTTTAAGCCTAAGTCTAGAATTATGCATATTACCATCGTATTCTCAAACCGGGAGTCCCGCGGCTGCGTGGTCAGTTCCTACGAGTCACATTGGTCCCGTGGGAGGTGTTGGTGCCACCCCCGGGGCCGTTCGGAGGCTGTTTCGAGTTTTCACCCTCTAACGCCATGTTTTTAAGCCTAAGTCTAGAAATATGCAAATTATCGTTGTATTCTCAAACCGGGAGACTCGCTGATGTGGGGTCAGTTCCTACGAGTTACATTCGACCTGTGGGAGGTGTTGGTGCCACCCACGGGGCCGTTCGAGGGTTGTTTCGAGTTTTCACCCTCTAACGCCATGTTTTTCTTAAATCTAGAAATATACAAATTATCGTCGTATTCTCAAACCAGGAGTTTTGCGACTGCGCGGCCAGTTCCTACGAGTTACATTGGTGCCGTGGAGGTGTTGGCGCCACCCACGGCGCGGTTCGGGGGTTGTTTCGGGTTTTCACCCTCAAATGCCACGTTTTTAAGCCTAAGTCTAGCAATATGCAAATTATCGTCGTATTCTCAAACCGGGAGTCTTGCGGCTGTGCGGTGTGTTCCGACAAGTTACATTGGTCCTGTGGGAGGTGTTGGCGCCACCCATAGGGCAGTTCAGTGGATGTTTTGGGTTTTCCCCCTCTAACGCCATGTTTTTAAGCCTAAGTCTAGAAACATGCAACTTATCGTCATATTTTCAAACCGGGAGTCCCGGGGCTACACGACCAGTTCTTACGAGTTACATTAGTCCCGTGGGAGGTGTTGGTGCCACCCACGGGGCCATTCGGGTGCTGTTTCGGGTTTTCGTCCACTAACGCCATGTTTTTAACCCTAAGTCTAGAATTATGCAAATTATCGTCGTATTCCTAAACCGGGAGTCCCGCGGCTGCGCAACCAGTTCCTACGCGTCACATTGGTCCTGTGGGAGGTGTTGGTGCCACCCCGGGGCCGTTCAAGAGCTGTTTCGAGTTTTCACCCTCTAACGCCATGTTTTTAAGCCTAAGCCTAGAAATATGCAAATTATCGTTGTATTCTCAAATCGGGAGACCCGCGGCTGCGGGATCTGTTCCTAATAGTCACATTGGTCCCGTTAGAGGTATTGGTACCACCCACGGGGCAGTTCGGGGGCTGTTTCAGATTTTAATTATGAAAATTACCATCATATTCCCAAACCGGGAGTCCCGCCGCTGCGCGGTCAGGTCCTACGAGTCACATTGGTCTCGTGGGAGGTTATGGTGCCTCCCACGGGGACGTTTGGGGGTTGTTTTGGATTTTCACCCACTAATGTCATGTTTTTAAGCCTAAATCTAGAATTATGCAAATTATTGTCGTATTCTCAAAACGGGAGTCCAGCGGCTGCGCGACCAGTTCCTACGAGTCACATTGGTCCTGTGGGAGGTGTTGGTGCCACCCACGGGTCCGTTCAGAGGTTGTTTTGAGTTTTCACCCTCTAACGCCATGTTTTTAAGCCAAAGTCTAAAAATATGCAAATTATCATCGTATTCTCAAACCAAGAGACCCGCGACTGCGGGGTCAGTTCCTACGAGTTATATTGGTCCCGTGGGAGGTGTTGGTGCCACCCACGGGGCCATTCGGGGGATGTTTTGGGTTTTCACCTACTAACGCCATGTTTTTAAGCCTAAGTCTAGAATTATGAAGATTACCGTCTTAATCTCAAACCGGGAGTCCCGCGGCTGCGCAGTCAATTCTTACGAGTTACATTGGTCTAGTGGGAGGTGTTGGCGCCACCCACGGGGCGATTCGAGGGTTGCTTTGGGTTTTCACCCTCTAATGACATGTTTTTAAGCCTAAGTCTAGAAATATGCAAATTATCTTCGTATTCTTAAACTGGGAATCCCGAGGCTGCGCGACCAGTTCCTACGATTTACATTAGTCCCGTGGGAGGTGTTGATTCCACCAATGAGGCCGTTCAGGGGCTGTTTTGGGTTTTCATCCACTAACGCCATGTTTTTATGCCTAACTCTAGAATTATGCAAATTACCGTCGTATACTCAAATCGGGAGTCCCGTGGCTGCGCGACCAGTTCCTACGAGTCACATTGGTCCTGTGGGAGGTGTTGGTGCCACCCAGGGGGCCGTTTGGGGGCTGTTTCGAGTTTTCACCCTCTAACATCATGTTTTTAAGCCTAAGTCTAAAAATATGCAAATTATCATCGTATTCTCAAACCGAGAGACCCGCGGCTGCGGGGTCAATTCCTACGAGTCACATTAGTCCCGTGGGAGGTGTTGGTGCCACTCATGGGGACGTTCGGGGGATGTTTCGGGTTTTCATCCACTAACGCCATATTTTTCACCATAAGTCTAGAATTATGCAAATTACCATCGTATTCTCAAACCGGAAGTCCCACGGTTGCAAGGCTAGTTCCTACGAGTCACATTAATCCCGTGGGAGGTGTTGGTGCCACCCATGGGGCCGTTCAGGGGTTGTTTCGAGTTTTCACCCTCTAACGCCATGTTTTGCTTAAATCTAGAAAAATCCAAATTATCTTCGTATTCTCAAACCAGGAATCTCGCGGTTGCGGTGTTAGTACCAACGAGTTACATTATTCCCGTGGGAGGTGTTGGCGCCACCCACGGGGCTGTTTGGGGGTTGTTTTGGGTTTTCATCCTCTAATGCCATGTTTTAAGCTTAAATCTAAAAATATGCAAATTATCGTCGTATTCTCAAACTGGGAGTCTCGCGACTGCGCGATCAGTTCCTACGAGTTACATTGGTTCCATAGGAGGTGTTGGCACCACCCACGGGTCGATTCGGGGGCTGTTTTGAGTTTTCACCCAATAATGCCATGTTTTTAAGCCTAAATCTAGAAATATGCAAATTATCGTCGTATTCTCAAACCAGGAGTCCCGGGGCTGCGCGACCAGTTCCTGCGAGTTACATTAGTCCCGTGGGAGGTGTTGGTGCCACCCACGGGGCCGTTCGGGGGTTGTTTCAAGTTTTAACCCTCTAACGCCATGTTTTTAAGCATAAGTCTAGAAATATAAAAATTCTCGTTGTATTCTCAAATCGGGAGACCCGCGGCTGCAGAGTCAGTTCCAACGAGTTACATTGGTCCCATGGGAGGTGTTGATTCCCCCCACGGGGCCGTTCGGGGGGTTGTTTCGAGTTTTCACCCTTTAACGCCATGTTTTGATTAAATCTAGAAATATACAAATTATTATCGTATTCTCAAACTGGGAGTCTCGCGGCTGCGCAATCAGTTGCTACGAGATACATTGATCCCGTGGGAAGTGTTGGCGCCACCCACGGGGAGGTTCGGGGGCTGTTTTGGGTTTTCACCCTCTAACACCATGTTTTTAAGCCTAAGTCTCTAAATATGCAAATTATGATCGTATTCTCAGATCGGGAGTCCCACGGCTGCGCGGTCAGTTCCTACGAGTCACATTGTCCCGTGGGAGGTGTTGGTGCCACCCAAGGGGCCGTTCGGGGTCTGTTTTGAGTTCTCACCCGCTAACGCCATGTTTTTAAGCCTAAGTCTAGAAATATGCAAATTATCATCGTATTATCAAACCGGGAGACCCGCTGCTGCGGGGTCAGTTCCTACGAGTTGCATTGGTCCCGTGGGAGATGTTGGTGCCACCCACGGGGCCGTTCGGGGGTTGTTTCGAGTTTTCACCCTCTAACACCATGTTTTGCTTAAATTTAGAAATATGCAAATTATCGTCCTATTCCCAAACCGGGAGTCTCGCGACTGCGCGATCAGTTCCTTTGAGTTACATTGGGACCGTGGGAGGTGTTGGCGCCACCCACGGGGCTATTCGGGGACTGTTTTGGGTTTTCACCCTCTAACGCCATGTTTTTAAACTTAAGTCTAGAAATATGCAAATTATCGTCGTATTCTCGAACCGTAAGTCTCGCGGCTGCGTGGTCAGTTCCTACGTGTTACATTGGTCCCGTGGGAGGTGTTAACGCCACCCACGGGGAAGTTCAGTGGCTCTTTTGGATTTTCACCATCTAACGCCACGTTTTTAAGCCTAAGTCTAGAAATATCCAAATTATCATCGTATTCTCAAATCGGGAGTCCAGAGGCTACGCGACGAGTTCCTACAAGCTACATTAGTCCCGTGGGAGGTGTTGGTGCCACCCACGGGACCGTTCGAGGGTTGTTTCAAGTTTTCACCCTCTAACGCCATGTTTTTCTTAAATCTAGAAATATACAAATTATCATCGTATTCTCAAACCAGGAGTCTCGCGACTGTGCGGCCAGTTCCTACGAGTTACATTGGTGTCGTGGGAGGTGTTGGCGCCACCCACGGCGCGGTTCGGGGGCTGTTTCGGGTTTTCACCCTCAAACGCCACGTTTTTAAGCCTAAGTCTAGCAATATGCAAATTATTGTCGTATTCTCAAACCGGGAGTCTCGCGACTGTGCGGTCAACTTCGATAATTTACATTGGTCCTGTGGGAGGTGTTAGCGCCACCCACGGGGCGGTTCAGTGGCTGTTTTGGGTTTTCCCCATCTAACGCCATGTTTTTAAGCCTAAGTCTAGAAACATGCAACTTATCGTCGTATTATCAAACCGGGAGTCCCGGGGCTACACGACCAGTTCCTACGAGTTACATTAGTCCGGTGGGAGGTGTTGGTGCCACCCATGGGGCCATTCGGGGGATTTTTCGGGTTTTCATCCACTAACGCCATGTTTTTAACCCTAAGTCTAGAATTATACAAATTATCGTCGTATTCCTAAATCGGGAGTCCCGCGGCTGCGCAACCAGTTCCTACGAGTCACATTGGTCCCATGGGAGGTGTTGGTGCCACCCCCAGGGCAGTTCCTACGAGTTACATTGGCGCCGTGGGAGGTGTTGGCGCCACCCACGGGGCCATTCGGGGGCTGCTTTGGGTTTTCACCCTGTAACGCCATGTTTTTAAGCCTAAGTCTAGAAATATGGAAATTATCATCGTATTCTCAAACCGGGAGTCTCGCGACTGTGCGGTTAGTTCCTACGACTTACATTTGTCCCGTGGGAGGTGTATGCGCCTACAATGGGGCGGTTCGGTGGCTGTTTTGGGTTTTCACCCTTTAACGCCATGTTCTTAAACCTAAGTCTTGAAATATGCAAATAATCGTCGTATTATCAAGCCGGGAGTCCCAGGACTGCGCGACTAGTTCCTACGAGTTACATTAGTCATGTGGGAGATGTTGGTGCCACCTACGGGGCCGTTCGAGGGCTGTTTCGGGTTTTCACCCACAACCGCCATGTTTTTAAGCCTAAGTTTAGAATTATGCAAATTACCATCGTATCCTCAAACCAGGAGTCCCGCGGCTGCGCGACCAGTTCCTATGAGTCACATTGGTCCCATGGGAGGTTTTGGTGCCATCCATAGGGGTCGTTCGGGGGCTGTTTCGAGTTTTCACCCTCTAACGCCATGTTTTTAAGCCTAAGTCTAAAAATATACAAATTATCGTCTTATTCTCAAATCGGGAGTCCCGAGGCTGCGCACCCAGTTCCTGTGAGTTACATTGGTCCCGTGGGAGGTGTCGGTGCCACCTATGGGGCCATTCGGGGGCTGTTTTGGGTTTTCACCCACTAACGCCGTGTTTTTAAGTCTTAGTCTAGAATATGCAAATTATCATCGTATTCTTAAACCGGGAGTGCAGAGGCTGCGCGCCGAGTTCCTACGAGTTACATTAGTCCCGTGGGAGTTGCTGGTGCCACCCACGGGGCCGTTCGGGGGTTGTTTCGGGTTTTCATCCACTAAAGCCATGTTTTTTACCCTAAGTCTAGAATTATGCAGATTACCATCGTATTCTCAAACTGGGAGTCCCGCGGTTGTGCGGCCAGTTCCTACGAGTCACATTAGTCCCGTGGGAGGTGTTGGTGCCACCCTTAGGGCCGTTCGGACGCTGTTTTGAGTTTTCACCCTCTAACGCCATGTTTTTAAGCCTAAGCCTAGAAATATGCAAATTATCGTCGTATTGTACAATCGGGAGACCCGCGGTTGTGGGTCTGTTCCTAAGAGTCACATTGGTCCCGTGGGAGATGTTGGTGACACCCACGGGGACGTTCGGGGGGCTATTTCGAGTTTTCACACCCTAACGCCCTGTTTTTAAGCCTAAGTCTAGAATTAAGCAAATTACCATCGCATTCTCAAACCGGGAGTGCCGGGGCTGCGCGGTCAGTTCCTACGAGTCACATTGGTCCCATGGGAGGTGTTAGGGCCACCCACGGGGCCGTTCGGGAGCTGTTTCAGGTTTTCACCCATTAACGCCATGTTTTTAAACCTAAGTCTAGAATTATGAAAATTACCTTCGTATTCTCAAAACGGGAGTCCCGCGGCTATGCTGCCAGTTCCTACGAGTCACATTGGTCTCGTGGGAGGTGTAGGTGCCACCCACAGGGCCATTCGGGGGCTGTTTCGAGTTTTCACCCTCTAACGTCATGTTTTTAAGCCAAAGTATAGAAATATGCAAATTATCATCGTATTCTCCAACCGAGAGACCCGAGGCTGCGTGGTCACTTCCTACAACTTACATTGGTCCGGCGGGAGGTGTTGGTGCCACCCACGGGGCCGTTCAGGGGCTATTTCGGATTTTCACCCACTAAAGCCATGTTTTTAAGCCTAAGAATAGAATTATGCAAATTACTGTTGTATTCTCAAACTGAGAGTCCCACGACTGCGCGGCCAGTTCCTACGAGTCACATTGGTCCTGTGGAAGGTGTTGGTGCCACCCACGTGGCCGTTCGGGGGCTGTTTTGAGTTTTCACCCTCTAATGTCATGTTTTTAGCCTAAGCCTACAAATATGCAAATTATCATCGTATTCTCAAATCGAGAGATCCGCGACTGCGGGGTCAGTTCCTACGAGTTACTTTGGTTCCGTGGGAGGTGTTGGTGCCACCCATGGGGCCGTTCGGGGTTGTTTCGTGTTTTCACCCTCTAATGCCAAGTTTTACTCAAATCTAGAAATATGCAAATTATCATCGTATTCTCAAATCGGGAGTCTCGTGATTACGCGGTCTGTTCCCACGAGTTACATTATTCCTGTGGGAGGTGTTGGCGCCACCCACGGGGCTATTCGGGGGCTGTTTTGGGTTTTCTCCCTCTAACGCCATGTTTTTAAGCCTAAGTCTAGAAATATGCAAATTATCATCGTATTCTCAGGCCGGGAGTCCCGGGTCTACGCGACCAGATCCTACGAGTTACATTAGTCCCGTGGAAGGTGTTGGTGCCACCCACGGGGCCGTTCGGGAGGTGTCTCGAGTTTTCACCCTCTAACGCCATGTTTTTAAGCCTAAGTCTATAAATATGCAAATTATCGTCATATTCTCAAACCGGGAGACCCGCAGCTGTGGGGTCAGTTCCTCCGAGTTACATTGGTCCCTCGGGATGTGTTGGTACAACCCACGGGACCGTTCGGGGGTTGTTTCGAGTTTTCACCCTCTAACGCCATGTTTTGCTTAAATCTAAAAATATGCAAATTATCATCGTATTCTCAAACTGGGAGTCTCGCGGCTACGTGATCAGTTCATACGAGTTACATTGGTCCCGTGGGAGGTGTTGGCGCAACCCACGGGTCGGTTTGGGGGCTGTTTTGGGTTTTCACCCTATAACGCCATGTTTTTAAGCCTAAGTGTAGAAATATACAAACTATCATAGTATTCTCAAACAGGGAGTCCCGGGGCTGTGCGACCAGTTCCTACGAGTTATATTAGTCCCGTGGGAGGTGTTGGTGCCACCCACGGTGCCATTCAGGGGTTGTTTCGTGTTTTCACCCTCTAACGCCATGTTTTTAAGCCTAAGTCTAGAAATATGCAAATTCTCGCCATATTCTCAAACCGGGAGACCCGCGACTGCGGAGTCAGTTCCAAGGAGTTACATTGGTCCCATGGGAGGTGTTGGTGCTCCCCACGGGGCCGTTCGGGGGGTTATTTCATGTTTTCACCATCTAACGCCTTGTTTTGATCAAATCTCGAAATATGCAACTTATCGTCGTATTCTCAAACCGGGAGTCCTGGGGCTGCGCGGCCAGTTCCTACGAGTTACATTCGTCCCATGGGAGGTGTTGGTGCCACCCACGGGGCCGTTCGGGGGCTGTTTCGGGTTTTCATCCACTAACGCGATGTTTTTAACCCTAAGTCTAGAATTAAGAAAATTACCGTCGTATTCCTAAACCGGGAGTCCTGCGGCTGCGCAACCAGTTCCTACGAGTCACATTGGTCCCGGGTGAGGTGTTGGTGCCACCCACGGGGCCGTTCGGGGACTGTTTTGAGTTTTCACCCTCTAACGCCATGTTTTTAAGCCTAATCCTAGAAATATGCAAAATATCGTCGTATTCTCAAACCGAGCGACCCGCGGCTACGGGGTCTGTTCCTACGAGTCACATTGGTCTCGTGGGAGGTGTTGGTGCCACCCACGGGACCGTTCGGGAGCTGTTTCGGGTTTTCACCCACTAACGCCATGTTTTTAAGCCTAAGTCTAGAATTATGCAAATTACAGTCGTATTCTCAAACTGAGAGTCCCGTGGCTGCGCGGTTAGTTCCTACGAGTCACATTGGTCCCATGGGAGGTGTTGGTGCCACCCACGGGGTCGTTAGGGGGTTGTTTCGAGTTTTCACCCTCTAACACCATGTTTTACTTAAATATAGAAATATGCAAATTATCGTCGTATTCTCAAACCGGGAGTCTCGCAGCTGCGTGGTCAGTTCCTATGAGTTACATTGGCACCGTGGGAGGTGTTGGCGCCACCCACGGGGCCATTCGGGGGCTTTTTTGGGTTTTCACCCTCTAACGCCATATTTTTAAGCCTAAGTCTAGAGATATGGAAATTATCGTCGTATTCTCAAACCGGGAGTCTCGCGGCTGCACGGTTAGTTCTTACGACTTACATTGGTCCCGTGGGAGGTGTATGGGCCTCCCACGGGGCGGTTCGGTGGCTGTTTCGAGTTTTCACCCTCTAACGCTACGTTTTTAAGCCTAAGTCTAGAAATAAGCAAATTATCGTCGCATTCTTAAACCGAAAAACCTGCGGCTATGGGGTCAGTTCCTACGAGTTACATTAGTCCCATGTGAGGTGTTGGTGCCACCCACGGGGCCGTTCAGGGGTTATTTCGAGTTTTCATCCTCTAACGCCATGTTTTGCTCAAGTCTAAAAATATGCAAATTATCATCGTATTCTCAAACCGGGAGTCTCGTGAATGCGCAGTCAGTTCCTACGAGTTACATTGGTGCCGTGGGAGGTGTTGGCGCCACCAACGGGGACGTTCGGGGGTTGTTTTGGGTTTTCACCCTCTAACGCCATGTTTTTAAGCCTAAGTCTAGAAATATTTAAATTATCATCGTATTCTCAAACCGGGAGTCTCGCGATGGCGCAATTAGTTCCTACGACTTACATTGGTCCCGTGGGAGGTGTATGCGCCTACAACGTGGCGGTACGGTGGATGTTTTGGGTTTTCACCCTTTAACGCCATGTTCTTAAACCTAAGTCTTAAAATATGCAAATTATCATCGTATTATCAAACCGGGTGCCCCAGGACTGCGCGACTAGTTCCTACGAGTTACATTAGTCATGTGGGAGGTGTTGGTGCCACCCATGGGCCATTCGAGGGCTGTTTCGGGTTTTCACCCACAAACGCCATGTTTTTAAGCCTAAGTCTAGAATTATGCAAATTACCATCGTATCCTCAAACCGGGAGTCCCGCGGCTGCGCGACCAGTTCCTATGAGTCACATTGGTCTCATGGGAGGTGTTGGTGCCACCCAAAGAGCCGTTCGGGGGCTGTTTCGAGTTTTCACCCTCTAACGCCATGTTTTTAAGCCTAAGTCTAAAAATATACAAATTATCATCGTATTCTCAAATCGGGAGTCCCGGGGCTGCTCACCTAGTTCCTATGAGTTACATTGGTCCCAGGGAAGGTGTTGGTGCCACCCACGAGGCCGTTCGGGGGCTGTTTCGAGTTTTCACCCTCTAACGCCATGTTTTTAAGCCTAAGTCTATAAATATACAAATTACCATCGTATTCTCAAAATGGGAGTCCCGGGGCTGTGCAGCCAGTTCCTATGAGTTACATTGGTCCCGGGGAAGGTGTTGGTGCCACCCACGGGGCCGTTCAGGGGCTGTTTCGGGTTTTCACCCACTAACGCCATGTTTTTAAGTCTTAGCCCAGAATAAGCAAATTATCATCGTATTCTCAAACCGGGAGTCCCACGGCTGCACAACCAGGGCCTACGAGTCATATTGGACCCGTGGGAGGTGTTGGTGCCACCCACGGGGCCGTTCGGGGGTTATTTCGAGTTTTCACACTTTAACGCCATGTTTTGCTTAAATCTAGAAATATGCAAATTATCATCATATTTTCAAATTGGGAGTCTCGCTGCTGCGCAGTCAGTTCCTACGAGTTATATTGGTGTCGTGAGAGGTGTTGGCGCCACCCACGGAGCTGTTCGGGGGCTGTTTTGGGTTTTCACCCTCTAACGCCATGTTTTTGAGCCTAAGTCGAGAAATATGAAAATTATCATCGTATTCTCAAATCGGGAGTCTCGCAGCTGCGCGACCACTTCCTTCGGGTTACATTGGTCTCGTGGGAGGTGTTGGTACCACCCACGGGACCGTTCGAGGGCTATTTCGGGTTTTCACCCACTAACACCATGTTTTTCAGTCTAAGTCTAGAATTATGCAAATTACCATCGTATTCTCAAATTGGGAGTCCCGCGGCTGTGTGGCTAGTTCCTACAAGTCACATTGGTCCTGTGGGAGGTGTGGATGCCACCCACGGGGCCGTTCGGGAACTGTTTCGAGTTTTCACCCTCTATTGCCATGTTTTTAAGCCTACATCTAAAAATATACTAATTATCGTCGTATTCTCAAAACGAGAGACCCGCGGCTACAGGGTCTGTTCCTACGAGTCACATTGGTCTAGTGGGAGGTGTTGGTGCCACCCACGGGGCCGTTCGCGGGCTGTTTCGGGTTTTCACCCACTAACGCCATGTTTTTAAGCCTAAGTCTAGAATTATGCAAATTACAGTCGTATTCTCAAACTGAAAGTCTCGCGGCTACGCGGTCAGTTCCTACGAGTCACATTGGTCCCGTGGGAGGTTTTGGTGCCACCCACGGGGCCGTTCGAGGGCTCTTTCGAGTTTTCACCCACTAACGCCATGTTTTTAAGCCTAAGTCTAGAATTATGCAAATTACTGTCGTATTCTCGAACCGGGAGTCCCGTGACTGCGTAGCCCATTCCTACGAGTCACATTGGTCTCGTGGGAGGTGTTGGTGCCACCCACAGGGCTCTTAGGGGGCTATTTCGAGTTTTCACCCTCTAACTCCATAATTTTAAGCCTAAGTCTAAAAATATGCAAATTATCGTCATATGCTCAAACCGAGAGACCCGCGACTGCTGGGTCAGTTCCTACGAGTTACATTAGTCATGTGGGAGGTGTTAGTGCCACCCACGGGGCCGTTCGGGGGCTGTTTCGAGTTTTCATCCACTAACTCCATGTTTTTAAGCTTAAGTCTAGATTTATGTAAATTATCGTCGTATTCTCAAATCGGGAGTCCCGCGGCTGCGTGGCCAGTTCCTACGAGTCACATTGGTCCCGTGGGAGGTGTTGGTGTCACCGACGGGGCTGTTCGGGGGCTGTTTCGAGTTTTTGCCCTATAACACCATGTTTTTACGCCTAAGTCTAGAAATATGCAAATTATCATCGTATTCTCAAATCGAGAGACCCGTGACTGTGGGGTCAGTTCCTACGAGATACATTGATCCTGTGGGAGGTGTTGGTGCAACCCACGAGGCCATTCGGGGGGTTATTTTGAGTTTTCACCCTCTAACGGCATGTTTTGCTCAAATCTAAAAATATGTAAATTATCATCGTATTCTCAAACCGAGAGTCTCGTGACTGTGCGGCCAGTTCCTACGAGTTACATTGGTGCCGTGGGAGGTGTTAGCGCCACCCACGGGGAGGTTCGGGGGCTGTTTTGGGTTTTCATCCACTAACGCTACGTTTTAAAGCGTAAATATAGCAATATGAAAATTATCATCGCATTCTCAAACTGGGAGTCTGGCGGCTGTGTGGTCAGTCCCGACAAGTTACATTGGTCCCGTGGGAGGTGTTGGCGCCACATACGGGGCAGTTCGGGGGCTATTAGGGGTTTTCACCCTCTAACGCCATGTTTTCAAGCCCAAGTCTAGAAATATGCAAATTATCATCGTATTCTCAAACCGAGAGTCCCGGGGCTATGCGGCCAGTTCCTACGTGTTACATTAGTCCCGTGGGACGTGCCACCCACGGAGCCGTTTGGGGGATGTTTTGGGTTTTCACATACTAACACCATGTTTTTAATCCTAAGTTTAAAATTATGAAAATTACCGTCGTATTCTCAAACCGGGAGTCCCTCGGCTGCGCGATCAGTTCCTACGAGTCACATTGTCCCATGGGAGGTGTTGGTGCCACCCACGGGGCCGTTCGGGGGCTGTTTCGAGTTTTCACCCTCTAACGCCATGTTTTTAAGCCTAAGTCTAGAAATATGCAAATTATCGTCGTATTCTCAAACCGGGAGACCGGAGGCTGTGGGGTCACTTCCTTCGAGTTACATTGGTCCCGTGGGAGGTGTTCGTGCCACCCACGGGGCCATTCGGGGGTTGTTTCGATTTTTCACCCTCTGACGCCATGCTTTGCTCAAATGTAAAAATATGCAAATTATCATCGTATTCTCAAACCGGGAGTCTCGCGACTGCGCAGTCCATTCCTAGGAGTTACATTGGTGCCGTGGGAGGTGTTGGCGCCACCCACGGGGCTGTTCGGGGGCTGTTTTGTGTTCTCACACTCTAACGCCATGTTTTTAATCCTAAGTCTAAAAATATGAAAATTATCATCGTATTCTCAAACCGCGAGTCTCGCGGCTGCACGGTCAGTTCCTACGAGTTATATTGGTCCCGTGGGAGGTGTTGTCGCCACCCACGGGGTGGTTCCGTGGCTGTTTTGGGTTTTCACCCTCTAACGCCATGTTTTTAAGCCTAAGTCTAGAAACATGCAACTTATCGTTGTATTCTCAAACCGGGAGTCCCAGGGCTACACGACCAGTTCCTACGAGTTACATTAGTCCCGTGGGAGGTGTTGGTGCCACCCACGGGGCCATTCGGGGGCTGTTTCGAGTTTTCGTCCACTAACGCCATGTTTTTAACCCTAAGTCTAGAATTATGCAAATTATCGTCGTATTCCTAAACCGGGAGTCCCGCGGCTGCACAGCCAGTTCCTACGAGTCACATTGGTCCCGTGGGAGGTGTTGGTGCCACCCCCGGGGCCGTAAGGGGCTTGTTTCGAGTTTTTACCCTCTAACGCCATGTTTTTAAACCTAAGCCTATAAATATACAAATTCTCGTCGTATTCTCAAACCGAGAGACCCGCGGCTACGGGGTCTGTTCCTACGAGTCATATTGGTCCCGTGGGAGGTGTTGGTGCCACCCACGGGGCCGTTCGGGAGCTGTTTTAGGTTTTCACCCACTAACGCCATGTTTTTAAGCCTAAGTCTAGAATTATGCAAATTACAGTCGTATTCTCAAACTGAGAGTCCCGCGGCTGCGCGGTCAGTTCCTACTAGGGGTGGCCATAGGCCCGAGGCCCGCCAAGCCCGTCCAGCCCGCCCAATAAAAAAATAGGGCTTGGGTAAGGTGAATAGGTCCGCAAAGCGAGCTTGGCAAAATTTTATAGGCCCGATTTTTTTTCGGGCGGGCTTGGGCATGAGTTCTTAAGCCCGATGAGGCCCGGCCCGGCCCGAGGCCCGAAATATATATATATATATATATATATAAGGGGGAACTTTTATAAATAAAAAAACGTATACCAAGTCTTTTCATATAGAGTAGGAAACTTTATATATGGACTTTGTAATATATGGAGTTTAAAACAGATTTTTAATTAAAAAAAATTGTCTTTAAATAAAAAAAATAGGTATTTTAATTTAAAAAAATTATTTTAATTAACATAATAAGGCCCGATTGGGCAGGCCTGGGTAAAGAGCTTTCAAATCTGGGCGGGCTTGGGATTACATAATAAGGCCCGATCTAGGCCCGAGCGGGCTTGGGATAACACTTAATTTTTCAAGCCCGGCCCGAGCCCGACCGGGCCTGCCCAGGCCCGGCCCACGGCCACCCCTAGTTCCTACGAGTCACATTGGTTCCGTGGGAGGTGTTGGTGCCACCCACGGGGCCGTTACGGGTTTGTTTCGAGTTTTCACCCTCTAACTCCATGTTTTGCTTAAATCTAAAAATATGCAAATTATCGTCGTATTCTCAAATCGGGAGTCTCGCGGTTGCGTGGTCAGTTCCTACGAGTTACATTGGCTTCGTGGGAGGTGTTGGCGCCACCCACGGGGCCATTCAGGGTTTTTTTTTGGGTTTTCACCCTCTAACGCCATGTTTTTAAGCCTAAGTCTAGAAATATGGAAATTATCGTCGTATTCTCAAACCGGGAGTCTCGCGGCTGCTCGGTTAGTTCCTACGACTTACATTTGTCCCGTGGGAGGTGTATGCGCTTCCCACAGGGCGATTCGGTGGTTGTTTCGAGTTTTCACCCTCTAATGCGATGTTTTTAAGCCTACGTCTAGAAATAATCAAATTATCGTCGCGTTCTTAAACCGAAAGACCCGCTGCTACGGGGTCAGTTCCTACGAGTTACATTGGTCCCGTGTTAGGTGTTGGTGCCACCCGAAGGTAGGAAGATTGGCCTTGTGGAAACTGTCCCTCACTCTATCCCAAGTTGAAGCGAGTGTACCCTGTTGTTGTGCCTCTAAAGTTACCCATATCTTTCTCCCCACCTCAATACCGGAGGCTATGGCCTCATGCACAATCGCCGCTAACTCCTCGACATTCAACACAAACTACCTTGGCATCTCTTGACTTGTGAAACCAAAAACTAAACCCTCTCTCCTCTCACCAGTCCCACTAGTGTTCGTCGTCTGAAAAGATAGGAACAAAATCAACATCAGACTCGGAATAATTGAAAGTACAAATCATCAAAAGGGATCAAAGGTAGAAACACATAAATGGACTCACAACCTAAGAGACCTAAGACCATGCTCTGATATCGTTTGTAACACCCTGCACAATCTGATAAGTGAGGTGGCGAGCCGCCATTGTCAAACTACGCCCGGTGTCACTAAATAAGTAATCATTCTTAACGTGTGACAGATATGAGACATATAAAATTCATTCCACAAAGATAATAATTAAATTGATTCCAATACTAATAACCATTCGTTCAATAATAAAAATCCATCACAAATCCAATCTCCTATAGATATAAAACTGAATAAAAAGATCCAACTAAGAAAATATATGAATAAAATTGTAAATAACTGTGAAATCAATTGGCCCACCAAATCCTTTAGTTTTAACACCCTGTATTTTTGATGATATAGGAATTTAATTATTTTTGGGTGAAATAGAATTTTTAAATTTATAGAATTTATTTAATTTGGAGAATTTAGATTTTTAATTAATTCGAATTATTTTAATTTTAACGTGTGTCATATTTTGAGGTTGAAATTCGAAAATTTTATAGAATGACTCAGATGGAAATTTAGAGGTCACGATTGAGTTCGGAAGGGTTGAGATAGTAGGAAAAGAGTACTCGGGGGTAGTAATTGGGTCTCGGATTTTTTTTAGACATAACCGAGCCCACACGAGGGTGTTCGGGTCAATAGGGTTTGGCCAATTAGCCTATAAGAGGGATTAGCACTTTAAAACCTAAGTTTAAGAGAGTTGGGAAGCAATTAATAAAATTCTAAACACTAAGTTTGAGAGAGGAGAGAAAGGGGAAAGCAAGAAGAAGGAAAGGGACATTTCTAACAAATTTTGAGAAGAGATCATCGAATTTAATCCATAGAGGCAGGTATTTTCTTGCTTTAATTTGAGTTGTTGTTAGATGTTAATAGTTGAGTTATGTTAATAAATATGGAAATTTTGATAATCATAGTATATGAATTTAAATTGATTTTTTTTTTGGGTTTTAAGTGAGGAAGATGAAGAATAAACCAATAATGGGGAAATTACAAAGCTATGAGAAATTGGGTTATAAAGTTAGGTTACAAACTAAATTTGGGGAGTTTATTCAGGTGAGAAAATTTGTTTATGAAATCCCTTCATGATGGTTGTAGGGTATATTAGTGATGATGGAGTTTTGGTCTTAAAAGGGGTGAGAAGAAAGGTTTAGAAAATGGGGAAATCACACCTGTTACAAGGTGTTTTGCATCAGACCAGGGGGAACTGGTCGACCGGGGTCCCAAGGCCTATTGATCGGATGTGGCCTTCGCCTGGGACGCGTGGTAGCAAGGGGGTAAAACCCCTTTTTTTAAATATATTTTGGTGTAACTTTAAAGGTCCATAACTTGAGAATACGAACTTGGAATTACGTGTCGTTCGTGGCCACGCGTAGCTTGTTGAAGGGAGTAAGAAGTCCTAGAAATACTATTATTTACACTTAAAAGTGAAAAGGTCTAAATACCTCTGAAGTTGTAAATAGTGACTAAACGTTCCAAAAATCAAAACATATAATTGTAGGGACCTAGTGAGCCTGATAGGAACCAATCCGAGTATACATGAAGTGAAATATAAAATCCTATAGTTAATAAAAATAGCAGGGTGAAGCTAATTAATGCGAAAAAGGGAAATTACGAACGAACTCATGAATAATTAGAATATATATATTTATATATATCTGTGTGAATTATATTTAAATTTATGCATGTGAGTTGAATGCATTTGTGTGTATTTATTTGTTACTCAAGGATGCTATCTAGGAGGTTGTCCATAGTGGGCAGACCCAGCCTGGAAATTCTTGGGGGGTCTGGACTGAGCTCCAGGTTATAGTTCGGGTGGCTCCTACTGTGATTAGAGGGGGATGTCACGTAGGTCTGTAAGGAATGTGTATAAAAATCCTAGTGACTATGTATTTATAACTGCCTCCATTATTTGTTTACGATTGGGATCGGTGGTGAGATTCCTACCCGGTGACTGGTGGTGACACGAGATGTGCCTGGCACCCGATAGCATGTATATGGGATGCATCTTATAGGATTAAGCTATGAAGATGCTACGTATATATACGCGTAGTGAGTGATATGTGTATATATTTATAGATAATATGTGACTATCTATTGACAATATAAATGTGATATTTAGTATATTGAGTACAAGCATATATTTTGAGATAATGTATGACTATCTATTGAAAATATTGGTGTGATTTTTAGCATATTTATATAGATGAGAATTACATATGTTATACTAATTGAAATAATGTGATTAATTTACGACGGGATGATTAGCGGGAAAGTTAAGACAGCTAGTATAGTCTTATTGGTTTAAGTAATAATAAGATGAAATAAATGAATGCAACAGGTGTGCACTATAAAAAAGAGGTGAGATGGTCTTCAAGTGAGTGCGACTGTAAAATAAATTATGAAGATTATATACTACGCATTTCATTTATTGCAATAAAATGTTTGCTAAACACTTTTTACAAATCGGGCTCTGACCTGTTTGTAAAATATTTTATTTTCTTAAAAATATTTTCAGGTGTCTAGCCATAGGGATGTTAGACTTGACTTATCTGTTCCAAGGTTACGCATTTGCAACATGTGTGGATGGTTACAGGATTTTATCTAGATGCATTATTTCTTTATTCATGGATTAGGAATCTATTTCAGTTGCAGTTTCACTTAGGGCGTGTTGCCCATTTACTTTTAGACTCAATATTTGGATTTTATAGTCATTGTTTGGATTATGGTTTTGGGTTGTTCAGTCAATGGTTTATTCTCCAAGTCATTTATTCCTTCAGTATTATTTTAGAGTCGATGATTGTGTATGGTTTAAGTTTATTTCTATTCCGCATGTTTATCTGTTTAATGAAAGATAAAATTTGGCACCAGCTTTTTTAATACTAGGTGGTTAGTAAATTTTAGAAAGTTTTCGACAGTGATGATAAGAATGAACCATATAAGATTCCTATCTTAATTTGATATAGGACTGATCACCTAGTATTTTATTAGGCGGGATGTCACTGATGGTGTCAGAGCATCAGATTTTAATGTCCTTAGGATCTATACGGATTTTCACGTTTCAGCTTAACATTCTTTAATGTAGAGCATTATGATAGGATTGTTGTATTATTTTACGTACGGGCATTTATGTTCTTCTGCTATTATAGATGTATGATTTTTGAACTCATACAACTCATCTTTAAATTTTTAGATGCAGCTAAAGAGAGGACGTATGGCTAGAGTAGCAGCGAGAGATAAGGAGAGAGAGGCTCATCTGGATCCAGTAGTTTTACAACCATAGCCACAACCAGGGATGATGACAACTGCTAAGGTGTCTAAGATAGTGGCCCAAGCGGTCAACACGGCTATGATAGCTATGGCCATCCATTTTCCATAGCCCTAACTATAGCAACTAGTGGCTCCAGTTATTCATCTCCACTCAAGGACATCGAATTAGTAGAGATCTAAGGAGACCTTTCCAAAGGGCCACCTACCAGAGTTCTAGGGAAGTTCAAAGGTGATATTATCGTGCCAATAGAAGAAAGACATGCAGCGCCACCTACGCATGGTCAACTACAATGAGGTACAAAAGAAGATTTTAGACACATTTAGATTAGTCGGGGAAGTCTTACAATGGTGGGAGTCTGTGACAACTTTCGAGGAGAGGGATATGATTATTATCACAGAGTTTTTGGTTATGTTCTATCGCAAGTATTTTTCTCGAGCAGTTCAGACGGAGATGCGAAAAAATTTTAGTGCGGTGACCCAAGGCGATCGTTCCGTGGAAGAGTATGGGGAGGAATTCACCCGTCTGGCTAATTTTGTGTTAGACGAGGTGAGAAATAAGGAGAAGAAGAAAGCAAGGTTTGTGGATGGATTAGCCTAGAACATTAGACAACATTTGATCAGCAACGTAGCACTGGTGAAGTACACGGATGTCGTTAATGCAGCATTATTGCATCGCCTATATTAGAGTTTCCATATGAAGAATAGTAATAGAGTGAGTGGGTTCAGTTAAATTGGAAAGGTAGTTGGGAATGGTGCCAGTGGGGCATAATAAAAGTAGGAATGAGATCTTCAGCAAGGGAATTAGAACAAGAGGTTTAGGTTCGGGTGTTACCGAACCGAGGGTGTTGGGTCCAAGTTGGACCAGCAGGGCCCTCAGCAGTAGCAACAACAACATTTTTCTCCTTAGGGCCAAAGGAATGGTGAGGAAGGCCAACCAGGTCAGGATCAAGGATAGGGAGGATTTACTGGAAAATGTTTCTTTTGTGGGGAGACAAGCTATAGGATGAGAGATTGTCCTGAGAGAGGGAGAGGACAACTACACAACGAGGTTTTGGAAGGACAATCACTATAGCAGTTCCTGGGCCAGTTCAGATGAGAGAACTTTGATCAGGGACCCGATGACCAGGGAAAGCAGTTAGAGTATGGAGGTAAATTCTTTATTCACCTATAAGTATGGGGCATACTTTGAGTGACATAGGGGCATCACACGTAATATTTCTATCACTAGAAGTTGCGAGTGGGTCGTATTTCATGGGTACGTTGACCGTAATAGCCATATTATGTATATATATTTACTGTGGGGTAGCTGGGCTCTTTAGTGTTGCTTGCGAGAGAGAAGATGGGTACACCAGGAGGGTATTTTCATTACATGTGAGATTTCTACTTTTGAGAGTTATGAGAGTGGAGTTGGTTGTTTTCTAAGTTTAAGCTGGTTAGCGATAGTTCGGGGCTATAGTAGATAAATATAGTAAGACTGTATGTTCGTCGTACCATGATATGACTTATTTTTGCTAGGTATCACCTGAAATAAGGTCTAGCTTATATATGTGTATATATGTTTTAGTGTGTTTCATAATGAACTCATGAGAATATGTGTGTATTTTTATTTTATACCGGTGAGTAGGGAGGTTTACTGATGTGATTCAAGGTAGTTTGGATAATTATCGAGCGGGGAGATATATCTCATAAATTTATTCGCGCTAAGAAACTTGTGATAGTAGGAGCATTGCGACGTGTGTTGTCTTTTGTAACATGGAAGTGGAAGAGTATACTTTTATGTCAAAAGATGGGGATTTAGGAGTATATGTTATGGATTGAGGGCCTAACGGATCTCACCGATCGATAATGTTAGGTAGTAGTGTATCGAGGGGGTGCCTTGTTTGGATTTTTCTTTGCAAGATGTCCCACGCATGAAACTTAGCTCAATGTTGGAAGTGGGGAGATGTTTGGCCATTAGTACATGGGTTGGTACCTCGGTTATGATACAGGTATGTAGTTATAACTCTGAGTTGGAAGTTATATAACGATTTAAGGCTAGTAGAGCTGGGCAACAATTGTGCAGATAAGCACCGGTATAGGGTGTATGGGTGCCCTAGTTAACTAATGAAATTTTAAGATAATTCTACATTAGAAGTAGGAGAGATAGGTGTAGTGATTATATGGGTAAATTTGAGGCTTAGAGTAATAAATATATCCGAATTTCGAGGATGAAATTCCTTTGTAAGGGGAGAAGTATGTAACACCCTGTATTTTTTAGGATATAAGATTTTAATTATTTTTGGGTGAAATAGAATTTTTCAATTTGGAGAATTTAGATTTTTAATTAATTCAGATTATTTTTATTTTAATGTGTGTCGTATTTAGAGGTCAAAATTGGAATATTTTATAGAATGACTCGGATGGAAATTTTGAGGTCACGGTTGAGTCCGAAAGGGTCAATATAGTAAAAAAAAAAAGAGTACCCGGGGGTAGTGATTGGGTCTCGGGGCATTTTTAGGCATAACCGGACCCATCCATAGATACAAGTATTTTCTTGCTTTAATTTGAGTTGTAGTTAGTGATGATAATAGTTGAATTTATGTTAATAAATATGGAAATTTGGATAATCATAGTACATGAGTTTAAATTGAAATTTTTTGGGTTTTAAGTGATGAAGACTAAGAATAAACCATTAATGGGGAAATTACGAAGCTGTGAGAAATTGGGTTACAAATTAAATTTGGGGAGTTTATTCACGTGAGATAAAATTGTTTCTAAAACCCCTTCACGATGCTCGTATGGTATATTAAAGATGCTGGAGTTTTGGTCTTAAAAGGAATGAGAATAAATGCTTAAAAAATGGTTTTGCGTCAGACCAGGGGGACCGATCGATCGGGATCCCAGGGCCAGTTGACCGGGTGAGGCCTTCGCCTGGGATGCGTGGAAGCAAGGGGGTAAAAACTTTTTTATATATATTTTGGTTTAACTTTAAAGGGCCATACCTTGAGCATATGAACTCAGAATTATGTGTTGTTCACGACCACATGTAGCTTGTTGAAGGGAGTACGTAGTCCTAGAATATATTATTATTTAGACTTTAAAAGTGAAAGGTCTAAAATACCCTTGAAGTTGTAAATAGTGACAAAACATTACCAAAATAGAAACATAAAATTATAGGGACCTTACTGATTGTGTATGGTTTAAGTTGATTTCTATTTCGCGTGTTTATCTGTTTAATGAAAGATAAAATTTGGCACCGACTTTTTGAATACTAGGTGGTTATTAAATTTTAAAAAGTTTTCGACAGTGATGCTAAGAATGAACCATATGAGATTCCTGTCTCAATTTAACATAGGATTGATCACCAGGTATTTTATTGTGCGGGGTGTCACTAGTAAAGTATCACAATAAAATGCGATGGAAAGGAAAAATAAATCTAAACTACTAAGCATCTATGATAGTCTCCCATTTCACCTCCAAAATATCTCCAGTACTCTACTGTAGCTACTCCAGCGCTAAACCTAAAATGTTAGTCAACAAAATGGGTCAGAGCCCACAGTATGAATACAAGCTACTCTCCCCAATTAGGGTCCGTGAATCGAGATAATAGCATTATACATAATAAATACCATAATAGAATATTCTAAATTAAACGAGAAAATTAATTAACGTACGAATAAATGGAAATCATCACTCTCTACCATACGACTAATGAACCCTAAAGTGTAAGCCCAAATAACCCAATAAAATTATTATTTACAATTTCATTCTTATCCTTACTCATTTTAATTAATTAATTTAATTTATGTGACACCAATATGGCCTGTCGACCCCTTATCGGCCCTGCACACACTCTTGGTACGCTTAATGTTCTTCACATCACACCCATTCCCCTCACTATAGCCAGTCAACCCATATTCTCTCAGTTCTACACATACTCGTGAGGCTCCACGCATGACACACCACTATAGCCCGTCAACTCGTTTAACTGTTAACCCGCACATACTCGTGATGCCGACACACACCCGCGTCTCTATATCCAGTCAACCCATTTAACTGTCATCCCTGCACATACTTGTACCGCAAATTATTTTAATACTCGTTTATTATCTTAGGAATTAATTTTCAATTTCTTATTTTCTCGTCATCTCATTTTCTCATTATTGTATTTTAGCCCCACCCTATTAAAGAGCATAAACCTCAAACTTACCCCTAGTCCCATACCTAGAGGTCTCCAAAATACAACCGCATCCTATCCTATTTCATAGGATCAAATTCCATAATTAATCTCTTCCTAGTCTCGCACTTGAGTTATCCAAATCATCGGACCGACACTTAAAATCAGTCACACCTCAGAATATTCCATCCGTAAATCTACACTAACTAGTCACATACCTAGAAGGAGTTAATCGCAACTAAGGTATACCCACTAGTCCCATACCTAGAAAGTATTCCGAAAATTAAGGTGAGAGAATACTACCCAAAATCCCGTCGTCCCCGCAATGGTAAATATAATCATCACAATAAGTCGCACAATTCAATTTCTCAACAAGTATGTAATTTCTCATATAATCATAATTAATCTCAATTTAATTTATTAAATTAATACAATAATATTTATTCAACAAATATAATCTTAACATCCTGAAAATTTATGAACCACATAACAATAATTTATTTTGACCATACCTACATAATTTTATGTGGTTGTACAAATCTAGTTTTCATTTAAATAAAATTACTACGATTTCTACATGCAAACCTATACCCATATTACCCAAAATCCAACCTCTTCCCTAAGAACACAAGGGCTATAAGTATTAAATCATATTACAATTTTGAAGAAAAATAGTCCCAAATTAGTTTTCACTTTCCCTAATTAAGGTTGCTAATTAATTTTAAGAAAAACATATGAATTAAGGCTTAGGCGACACTTAAAACGCATAATACTAAAGAGAGATAATATAAGTATTCATGCCTGCTGAAAAGTCTTTTTGGAATTATGATTAGACGGTTGTAATCCTCAACAAAAATTAAGAAATATTGATTTGAAGGATCTTTAGAAAACACGAATTAAGCCTTCGAATCTTGAGTTAAAACTTGTTGAACTTTTGGAGCAAGAGTTTGTAGGTGAAGGGTGATAATGATGGAGAAATCATCTAAAGGAAAAGTTGAAGAATTTTTTTTTTTAAAAGTCCTAACCCCGAGTTGGTTTTAAGTTAAAAAGATTAAGAATTTAATTGCCATTAAAATTCTAACTAAAACAAAGCAGCGCCGCCCCTAATACAAACCGAATGGATTCAGCTATAAGGCCAAATCGATTTAACCCTGGCAGCCAGCAAAGGACTCCCCAATATATATATATATATATAATTCCAATATTAATTCCAATTAAAATCCTACTTCCCATTGTTAAATCTCAACATTTTAATTTACTAAAAATAATTAAATCCAAAAATTTTATTTTTTCTGAATTCCAAATTAATTTAATTAAATTCCTATTTAAAATCTATGTGATGTTACAGTATTTGTATTTCATGAGATAAAATAAAAAGACTCACATACGCCTACCATAGTGTGACACGGCTGGGGCACACATACACCCTATATGACATGTACAGATGCAAAAACATCACATACGAATAACACATATATATCCAAAAATCATCCACACATACCATGCGTAATTAAAGAGTAAAGGAATGATATACTTAAATTGCAGCTCAAGTGCCCTTGATATTTCCCCATTTATTCAATTAGTGGTGAGAACAACTCTAAGTGCTCTTGATGATACACTCCTAAGCCCCATTGGCTTTAACTTATAAAATATCTCACCACTCGCTGTGTTATGTCTCCATAAAAGTAATGTCTAATATATTAAACCAAACATCGTAGATCCCAAACATCCCTCAAATTTTGATACTTACTAAGCTTCATGCATGGGATATCTCATAAGAGAAATCCAAATAAGGAACCCTCCCGATACATTATTGCCTAGCTCATTCGGTCATCGAGATTTAATGGCCCTAGACCAAATCAATAACCACACAAATTGTAATACCTCGAGATTTTTGGACAATAAATAAATTATTTTCTGGAGAAATAATATTATTTTAATTAGAGAATAATTAAATTGGCAATTGAGGTCAAAATTTGGAGATGTTATAAAGTATTTCGAATGACGATTATGAGTGTGCGGTTGATTCCGAAAGGGTCGAGATAGTCGAAATGACTATACTTGGATCTTATTTGGGTTCCAAACTATTTTAAGTTCGTTTGGCTCGAATTACAGTAACTGAGTCATTTAAAGTGTGTATTATCATTTAAAGTTGTGTATTTTGGGAGATAAGGCTTAAAAGCCTATGGGAGATGAAAATCTCATTAGAGAGAAAGAGAAAATAGATAAAGAGAGAGAAGAAAAAAGGAAGAAGAGAAAGAGAGAGAAGAAAAAAGGAACAAGAGAAAGAGAATAAAAGCTTGGGAATTCCAGCCAATCCATGATTTTGAGGGTGATTCAGACTCTACAATTTTAAGGCAAGTGATTAAACTAACTAAATAATTGTTGTGTGTCCTTTATTTCATGATTTGTGGATAAATTTATGGATTTTGGGTTAAAATTCTTAAAACCTAGATTTTGGGTTAAATCTTACATTTGATGTGTATATGATGAATTTGAGGTTGTAAATTAGTTGGGTTGAGATATTTGATGTGTATTAATGTTAGTAATATGATTGGGTTGAAGAATTATAGTTGAAAGAAGGTATTTTGTAGTTTTTGGAAAGTTGGAATTTGGCAAAAAATGGAGTTTGGCCGAGGTTACTGGTAAGGCCGGTCGACCGCGGCCAGGGGCGGTTGAACACGCCTCAAAGGAAAAGCACATTGTCTTCAATTTTAGGCATAATTGAAAACCGCGGTTAGGGTACCGAATGACCGGGCCTCTGTTTTTGGCTCAAGTTTTGGAATTCAAGTTTATACCCTTTCTTTGGGTTTATATTTATGGACCTTAGACATGACCAGTTGTTGTAGGATTTTTTGTTTCGATTCTTTAGCATGACCATTTTTTCATCGCGGTTTAAATGGGGTCATGACCTAACAGCCATGACCAACTGGATGCGTCGTCCCGCCTCTGTTGCGGCCCTTATTCAGGACCATCCTCGATGATGACAAGGTTCGTAACCACCTATTTGGTCATGAATATGGTCGGCAATCGACGAAAATGATCATGCATGATTTGATCATAGACATGGTCCGCAACCAACAGGCCTGGTCATGGCCAAAGTCCACGTCTATTCGCCTATTTTTGTATAGTTACGAGTACCCTATAAACTTCCCACACTAATAAAAAAAAGCTATAAGTGAGGTCTAATTCCAACCTCTAATACTCTTTTTTCCAGTGATTATCTCCATGCCTCACTTTTCCTTTGAAAAATAAACGTGGGTGTGAATGTGATTCCTACAAGTAATGGATCTAATTAATCATGCTAGTTATTATTTTTCAACTGATCCAATTTAAGTTTATCTTATTTTGACACATGAGTCCTATAAGAAAGGAGGTAAATTGGAACCATGCATTTAAGTAAGGGTATATTAGTTTTATTAGGGTTTTGAGTCCTCACAACTACCCTTCTTTAAACCCTTTGTGTGGAATGTCATGTCAAAGTGATATCATAATAAGGAACCCCCCGATACACTTACATTTAAATAGGGTAATTGTTAATAAATATTTTGTTAGGGTTATTTATGAGAGAATATGGAAAGAGTTTGAAAGTCTATGTGCATTATCAGTTTATATAATCCAACATCATTATCTAACAACCAAGCTAACAATAAATAATTATCCCATATTACTTATATCTTCTACGTGATAAAACACATATAAATAATAACAATATATCAAGTAATGGATTTGGGAGATATTTAATTAAATAGAGTGATCACGACCTTGGACTGTGACCTGACCATTTAATTTTCCCATAACATCAACATAGTCATGGTATGTGCCCGTGACCATGTTTATGATGCAGAAAAAAAATAATTGGCACAGTCAATGATCACTACCCTCGACTGTGACTATTTTTCTTGACCAATTAAAAAAGGTCAGGCCCAAATTCGTTATCCATATCAACTGAAAATCTTAAATTTTTCATGGACATAGTCACAGTCATGGGATGTGACCACGGTTGGAGGCAATTTTTTTCTAACTTTTCTGCGATAGTGGTCATAACCTTGTCACAGACCATAATTGTGAATAGGGTAGTCATGGCTCCAGGACGTGACCAACTCTAGTTTGTGCCATGGTGGTTAGTAGTCATGAACCAGGTTACGAGTTCTTTGACCCTAGTCATGGTTTTTTTCCCTGACCACCTAGTCACCTACTTGGGCTTGACCAGTTTTGATTTATGGTGTAGTGATATAATTCGTCAAAAGTTTTTTTCCCCTTTGTGGTAAGGATTTTGAAATGGGCGGTGAGGCGTTGAATATTCTCATGCCTCGCGGTGGAGGTACATTCTTAGGTAATTGATATGCACGAGTACAAGGGCACCGGTGGGTACAAGGGCAGCCATACGTTTGGTATGTCATGTATAGGTTTTGAGATAGGGCATCTCATTTTTGTATCTGACTTATTAGTACTTGATATGGATGATTACGATGTTATCTTATGGATGGATTGGCTACCTACATACAGAGCATATGTTGACTGTTACGGTAGGTCCATCGTCTTCGCCATTATGGGACACGAGAAGTCTCCTCCTGGTCATGGATTGAGCACGCATTTATACTATATCAAGGAGGAGACTTCTTCAGAGGTCGAAGTTCTTGTGTTTGGTAAATTGAAAAGGACCACAAGATTAAAAATACAGGATATTCCAAGGAAGAAGAATAATTTCATCAAGAGTGAATCTAAGTCCGTTATACAAAATACCTTTTATCATAAGTGATTAAATCGGAAAAATTTCATATGAATAATTCGATATGAATTTGACAAATATTTGCAAAACCTTTTGAACTAAACTCAATGTGTATTTAATAATATGAAATAAGATATTTTCCATATTGTGGAGCAAATGATTATACTATACTCTTAGAAAAATTTTAGGTCAATGCACATTTGTGAGTCACAAGCGCACAATTCAACTAAGTTGTGACAAATTTTTTGTCCAAAACATTGATTGAAGATTTCATGCGACTCGGGAAACATTGAGAATTAATCTTAGACTTTCACATTAAAGCCAAGCCTTGAGAAAGGGTAAATAATCCTTGAAAATAGATTTGAGAATTCTTTTTACATTATTTTGTTTAGAATCAAAATAGGGATAGACTTTTCTTGAGTTGAAAACAATTTTAATTTTTTTCTAGAACTCCAAAGTTAATTTTTAAAGACTAATTTTTTTTGTGAATGATCCTAAGTGGGTTTTATCTAATTTTCAAGATTCTTATAAGAGTCTAAAATTTACTTTCTAAAAATATATTAATTTGTATCACATTTGTTATGAGAGTCCAATTGATGATTACAATATATATCTATGAATATCTTAAAATCAGAAATTATGTAATTAATAATAAAATAAAGGGATCTTAAGTATTTATTCTCATTTTATTGTAACCATTGTGGAACAAGTGTCTATCTCCGTGAAAAGAAAAATAGACAGTTGCATAGTAGTTGTGGATGATTTTGGGTGGTTATGAGACTTAGTAAAATTTAAAAAGAAGATCGGATGGAAGCCTAATAAATATTAGGAGATGAGATTAAAGTAAAAAAAACTATAAAATTTAATCCATGGTGGTAGATTCTCAAATATTAGTTTTTCTCAAAACTTCTTTTGCTCAGTTTACTCTTTTTAGCACTTTTGCTTGCATTTTATTTTCCTAGAAGTTAATGAAAAAGTAATTCATTAAAAATAATCATTAAAACCATGAAAATATTATTTCCACTACTTCTTACTTTTTGTTTATTGACAAAGAAGAGATATTGACTCCTTCCTTATTTACCACTATAATTGTTTGATAGCATTGTGAAGGTAATAAAGGGAATTTTAAAAACATATAAAGCATTTTCATGAATTAATCTAATAGAAATTCATGTGCTTTTCAATACGTATTTTCATAAGTCTACAAGTCATTAATATTTAAGTCGATTTATTGTTGTTTGCAAAATCGTAAATTCAAGATGTTTGTTATGTATTTTAGTAATTTTGATCATGCAGATTTGCTTTCCTACATAAAATACAGCTTAATTATATATAATTTTGTAGTTTTTTTAAACATCTCAAGAAGGATTTCATTAAAGAACCAAGTATCACATGAAAAAAATTATATATATACCCAAACAAACTTAAACAAGCAAAGGAAAGAAAATATTACATAAAAACGAAAAAAGATGATAAAATCGAAAAAAAAAAGAGCAAAGATGTTGATAAAACCCTATAACCCATTGGTGGGTATATTAGTATATGTATATATTTTGAATGAACTAAATAAGTTGGGATCAGTGGCCAAGTGGTAAGTTTATGGGGTTTTGTTGTTGAGGTCATGGGTTCAATCCTATGAGGCACGCTAAACATTAATAGTCTTTGATTGGGCCTTGGGCCTTGGGATTCGTTTTTAACTCTTTATTAAACCCCTTTTTAATTTTTGATTTAGTCTCCTATTATAAATAAACTACCCGTTAGTGGAGAAAATAGTGGGTTAGGTGCATAAAACCACTACCCACGTTTTTTACCAATTTGTGTACAAAACAAAGGCTACAGCTTTGAAAAACAACACAGAAAAATTCTCTCTCTCTCTCTCTCTCTCTCTCTCTCTCTCTCTCTCTCTCTCTCTCACTTTCTCTGCAAAAAAATATTATTTGCCTATTTTTTGCAATAATTTTTTATTCGTTATTTATTTGGGAGTGCTGGAGTATCCTGAGAGTTCTAAGATTTAACATTAAGCTGGTGTTTAAATCTGATCGTTGAATCCTGGGAGGTGTTTACTCTCGAGGTTGACAACTACAAATATCAGTCGACAATTTCACCTTTAGGACTTTGTGTCAAACACAAACCTCGATCGACAAGTTCTTCCAATTTTATCTATTTCTTATTTGGATTTTTTCATATATTCTGCATTTATTATTTCCTACACCCAAACGAAGCAGTACTTGATAACGGACAAACTCTCTGAAGACATGTCTTGTAGATGAAAGCTTCAAATTAGAAGTTTGAATATTATGTTCCCATTAGTATAAAAAATCACGTATTGAATGCGTACGCATAACAACTAGAAGGCTAGTTTCCATGGGTAAATTTATTTGTGCATTCAAATTCAAATTCAAATTCAAATTCAAATTCAAATTCAAATTCAAATTCAAATTCAAATTCAAATTCAAATTCAAATTCAAATTCAAATTCAAATTCAAATTCAAATTCAAATTCAAATTCAAATTCAAATTCAAATTCAAATTCAATTTGAAATTGAAATTAAAATTTAATTTATAATATTAATTCTTATTTTCTCCATCTCCTCTAAAGGGTGAGTGGTCCTATCCCATTGAAGATCGCATATTTCTATAATATACTTAATAGCTCATGCACATTATTCCAATTTGAGGAAAATTTGGCAGCATATCCCCATAGTTCTCCAAGTACACGACAGAGATTCACAAGTGTGAGTGTTATTTCAATTTATCAATTGAAATAACACTTAACATCGCATCATCTAGTATGTAGCCAGAGAACATTAAGATATGACAGCATAAATTCCCCCAAAAGTAACAAGTTTATGCCATTAAGAATATTTTTATACAGAAACTATGCAGTCCCAAACTATCCAAACTGGACAATTCGAGAGATCTCATTACAGGGGTATGTGACACCCCGCCTAATTAAATATAGAGTAGATAATCCTTTATTAAATTAATACAGAATATCAAGTTAGTTGAGTCTTAGCATCACTGTCGAAAAACATTTAATTAGTTACTAGCCACCTAATATTTAAAAAGTGAGATGCCAAATTTTATTAATTAAATTAACTTACGACCATATAATGAATGACCAACCATTCAACATTAACATAAACAATCTCATATGAATAATTAATAGAAAGAAATAACAGAGTCTGGAGTAACACTCCAACTATAGTCTCAATCCCAAATCATCCAATACAAAAGTCTGAATATCTAAATAAATCCAACAACTGAAATGAAAATGAAAGTCTGAAACTGCTATCTCTAAATGAAAATGGCCGACCTAACTGATGTAGATAACTATGTAAGAATCAAAGATAGATGGTGGAGGCGTCTAATACCAAGATCATACAATATTTTATCAGCAGCTACATCACGTCAATAAAATGGAACTCCTATGCTTGGCGTCCCTGTGTGGCTGGGCACGTAAAAGGTTTTTACAAAACAAAATACATTTGGTAGAAAACGGGTCAGAGCCCGATGTGAAAATAGTTTAAAAATAGCAAGTGTTTAAATGAAATTTAGACAACACATATAACAAACATGTTAGTCACGTGCTCTCACTTGAGTCTCTCACTCCTCAACTAATGTGCATGCCTAATGCATTCTTTTAACCCATTCTAGTTATGCCACTTCCTAACTAGTCTGTACCAAATCTTTCTATATGGACTTCTTTACGATGCCCACTCGTATTACCTAATTAAGACATAATTACATTTCAAATACTCATTAATTGAATCAATTATCTCATTTATTATTTAAGTTCCCACATAAGTCATTTAAATATCTTAGCCATTATCATCTACTAAGCAACAGTGAATAATCACAAGGGTATACATATATCTATCACTAACATAATATATATGTAAGTTCAGCACCCTAAAAGGCTAGAACCTGCAGTGCACACATACTCTGCTATCAAATCTCGGTACATCACGCACATAAGGATTTCAAGTTCCGAATCACTCAGGAACTGTATCAATATAAATCCCACATATTGGAGGCGAACATAGTTCACATACCTATGGGTCACGCACGTACCTATGCTCCTATAGTCAGTTGACTTATCAACTCAAAAATAAGTCTTCATAGTCCTATGTTCTTGAGGAACCAAATCTAAATCCCCTCGAAGGCACACCAGACAAGATTGTCCTTACAACCTCCCGTGATAGCAGGTATGGTAGGTATGTCATACACATAATAATCCATATAATAGGTAATCACACAACCTAAGTAATCATCATTTCAATAACTGACGACTCTCATCGTATAAGTCCGAGTACTTAAACATATCCCAAAAGGTTACTAAGTCTCCAACTCGTCTTTAAGGTTATTTCAGTAATTTAAAGCCCCCTTACTACTATCTATAATCGTAAGTTATTGTTTATCCGAATTAAATGCAAGTTCCCATAATTTGGTGTTTGTTATTTAGCTTGACCATTTTTAATATTTTTTACCGCAGTTAAATTGGATCATGATTATTAGCCATGATGAGTCGTCATAGGTTTTTTGGTTTCGGTTATTTGAATTCACCATTTTTATAATTTCCTCGCGCTTAAATAGGGTCACGACCATTAGCCATGACCAGCTGTTGTAGGATTTTTGGTTTCTGTTCTTTAGCATGACAAATTTTTTTTGTCGCGGTTTAAATGGGGTCACGAGTTATAGCCATGACCAACTAGATGCGTCATCCCGCCTCTGTTGCGGACCTTATTTAGGACCATCCTCGATGATGACAAGGTTCGTGACCACCTATTTGGTTATGAATTTGGTCGGCAATCGACGAAAATGGTCATGCGTGATTTGGTCATAGACATGGTCCGCAACCAACATGCCTGGTCATGGCCAAAGTCCGCGACTATTCGCCTAATTTGGTATAGTGACAAGTACCCGCTAAACTTCCTGCACTAATAAAAAAAGGTATAAGTGAGGTCCAATTGCAACCTCTCATACTCTTTTTTCCAGTGATTATCATCGTGCCTCACTTTTCCTTTGAAAAATAAACGTGGGTGCGAATGTGAGTCCTACAAGTAATGGATCTAATTAATCATTCTAATTATTATTTTTCAACTGATCCAATTTAAGTTTATCTTATTTTGACACATGAGTCCTATGAGAAAGGAGGTAAATTGGAACCATGCTTTTAAGTAAGGGTATAATAGTTTTATTAGGCTTTTGAGTCCTCACAACTACCCTTCTCTAAACCCTTTGTGTGGAATGTCTCGTCGAAGTGATATCCAAATAAGGAACCCCCCGATACACTTACATTTAAATAGGGTAATTGTTAAGAAATATCTTGTTAGGGTTATTTATGAGAGAGTATGGAAAGAGTTTGAAAGTCTATGTGCATTATCAGTCTATATAATCCAACATCATTATCTAACAATCAAGCCAACAATAAATAATTATCCCATATTCCTTATATCTTCTACGTGATAAAACACATATAAATAATAACAATATGTCAAGTAATAATGGATTTGGGAGATCTTTAATTAAATATAGTGGTCACGGACTTGGATCGTGACTACATAACCTGACCATTTAATTTTTCCACAACATCAACATAGTCACGGTATGTGCCCGTGACCATGTTTATGGTACGAAAAAAATAAATGGCACAGTCAGTGATCACTAACCTCGATTGCGACTATCTGTCTTGACCAATTCAAAAAGGTCAGGCCCAAATTCGTTATCCATATCAACTGAAAATCTTAAATTTTTCATGGACATAGTCACGGTCATGGGATGTGACCACGGTTGGAGGCAATTTTGGCCTAACTTTTCTGCGATAGTGGTCATAACCTTGTCACGGACCATAATTGTGAATAGGCTAGTCAATGCTCCAGGACGTGACCAACTCTAGTTTGTGCCATGGTGGTTAGTAGTCATGAACCAGATTACGAGTTCTTTAACCCTAGTCATGGGTTTTTTCCCTGACCACCTAGTCACATACTTGGGCTTGACCAGTTTTAATTTGTGGTGTAGTGATATAATTCGTCAAAAGTTTTTTCCCCCTTTGTGGTAAGGATTTTGAAATGGGCGGTGAGGCGTTGAAGATTCTCATGCCTCACGGTGGAGGTACATTCTTAGGTAATTTTCAAAACTTCACATTCGTCCTTTGACTTAGAGAACGTCAAAATATGCTTAAATTCACTAATGATTTTGCAATTAAATATTGAGTTAAGACCTTCGTGTTCCACCAACTTTCCTTGATGTCATTCTTATCCTAACTAGATCGGATTTTGGGGACTTGAACAACATCAATTATGGTAACCCATGGTTTCCAATGTGTTAAAACATAACTCCATATTCGACCATTCATAGACATCATATGTGTCACTATGCACATTTTGCAATAGGAACATTTTCTATCATCAAAAGGTGGATGTTATTAATATGAACCTTATCCATCTTGCAAATAAAGGATATACTCTCCGGTATTAAAATAAAAAATAGAAAGACCCTCTCTAATACCAGTTCGGAGTGAGTGATCTCAACGGTAGCAACCCAATAAAAATAAAATACTGGTTGAGGGATAGTTTTACATCCAAATTAATCAATGTGTTAAAAACATCCAAAATTCCTATGTGATTTTTTTTTTATTGTGAATATACTGAGAAAAGGAAAATGGATAGATTCATAGCGAGGTCAGCTGGGACATTAGGAAGGCACTTTTGGGGACCACAAACTTCACCACATATAATTAGATGGTGAATGTCACACTTCTCCACTGTCAGGATCACATGGACTTCCAAGAGAATAACACATAAAAACAAAGTGGAGTCATTGATCTAGTAGGGAGAGACGAGTGGGGGAAGAGAATTCGGGACCCAACGGCTCAGGGGTACTTCATTCCCGGATCAGGATAAGAGATTCAGGGGTTCCGATGATCGGAACAGAAAGGTCCAGGGACTGTCAGGACAGGGTCAGCAGGTCCAACAACACAGATCCCATTAGGGCCAATGTCAGTAGGGTCAAGGCCAGCACGACCGATAGGTATAGTGGTTCTCGTTTTATAAGAATTATAACACTTGCAGAGAGAGGGTCCATACTTTGAGGCGGTGTCCTCGGGATAATCAGGCAGCTTAAGAGTAAGGAGGTAAAAGGGGACATCAGGCACCATAGGGACAACTCCATGCATTACCATCCCGGAGATTCACCAGCCGCTCCACCACCCGTCGCCCCTCCTCAGGGAGAACTACCACCGCTACAATATGGATGGGTTTATCACATTGTGCTCGCATAGGGGCCAGTGCCAACTCTGAGTATATGTTTCCTATCTTTGGACACGTAGGTCATATTTTATTTGACACGTGGGAATCTCCCTCATTTGTAAGCACTGATTATACGCGTGAGATTGGTATAATATACATTTCTTCTGATATCATACTACACAAAGACTCACCGATGGGTAGAGGGGAACCCATACGTTTGGTATGTCAAATATAGGGTTTGAGATAGGGCATCTCATTTTTGTATCTGACTTATTAGTACTTGATATGCATGAGTACGATGTTATCTTATGGATGGATTGGCTACCTACATACAGAGCATATGTTGACTGTTACGGTAGGTCCATCATCTTCACCATTATGGGACACGAGAAGTCTCCTCCTGGTCATGGATTGAGCACGCATTTATACTATATCGAGGAGGAGACTTCTTCAGAGGTCTAAGTTCTTGTGTTTGGTAAATTGAAAAGGACCACAAGATTAAAAATACAGGATATTCCAAGGAAGAAGAATAATTTCATCCAGAGTGAATCTAAGTCCGCTATACAAAATACCTTTATCATAAGTGATTAAATCGTAAAGATTTCATATGAATAATTCGATATGAATTTGACAAACATTTTCAAAACCTTTTGAACTAAACTCAATGTGTATTTAATAATATGAAATAAGAGATTTTCCATATTGTGGAGCAAATCATTATACTATACTCTTAGAAAATTTTTAGGTCAATGCACATTTGTGAGTCATAAGCGTACAATTCAATTAAGGTGTGACAAATTTGTTAAAATAGATTTGAGAATTCTTTTTACATTATTTTGTTTAGAATCAAAATAAGGATAGACTTTTCTTGAGTTGAATACTATTTTAAATTTTTTCTAGAACTCCAAAGTTGATTTTTAAAGACTAATTTTTTTTGTGAATGATCCTAAGTGGGTTTTATCTAATTTTCAAGATTCTTATAAGAGTCTAAAATTTACTCTCTAAAAATATATTAAAGTTTATCACATTTGTTACAAGAGTTCAATTGATGATTACAATATATATCTACGAATATCTTAAAATCTAAAATTTCGTAATTAATAATAAAATAAAGGGATTTTAAGTATTTATTCTCATTTTATTATAACCATTGTGGAACAAGTGTCTATCTCTGCTAAAAGAAAAATAGACAGTTGCATAGCAGTTGTGGATGATTTTGGGTGGTTATGAGACTTAGTAAAATTTAAAAAGAAGATGGGATGGAAGCCTAATAAATATTAGGATATGAGACTAAAGTAAAAAAATATAAAATTTCTTCCATGGTGGTAGATTCTCAAACATTAGTTTTTCTCAAAACTTCTTTTGCTCAGTTTACTCTTTTTAGCACTTTTGCTTGCATTTTATTTTCCTAGAAGTTAATGAAAAAGTAATTCCTTAAAAATAATCATTAAAACCATGAAAATATTGTTTCCACTACTTCTTACTTTTTGTTTCTTGACAAAGAAGATATATTGACTCCTTCCTTATTTACCACTATAGTTGTTTGATAGCATTGTGAAGGTAATAAAGGGAATTTTATTAACATATAAATCATTTTCATGAATTAATCAAAAATAGAAATTCATGTGCTTTTCAATACGTATTTTCATAAGTATACAAGTCATTAATCTTTAAGTCGATTTATTATTGTTTGTAAAATCGCATATTCAAGATGTTTGTTATGTATTTTAGCAGTTTTGATCATGCAGATTTGCTTTCCTACATAAAATACAGCTTAATTATATATAATTTTGTTGTTTTTTTAAACATCTCAAGAAGGATTTCATTAAATAACCAAGTATTATATGAAAAAAAAATATATATACCCAAACAAACTTAAACAAGCAAAGGAAAGAAAAGATTACATAATAACGAAAAAAATGATAAAAAACAAAAAAAGGCAAAGATGTTGATAAGAACCTATAACCCATTATTGGGCATATTAGTATATGTATTTATTTTGAATGAACTAAATAAGTTGGGGTAAGTGGCCAAGTGTTAAGTTTATGGGGTTTGGTGGTTGAGGTCATGGGTTCAATTCTAGGAGGCACACTAAACATTAATGGTCTTTGATTGGACCTTGGTCCTTGGTGAGAGTGCAGTGACAGCGGAAATATTGCGACTTCTCAAATAAAAAACCAATTTTAATTAATCCCAAATTTTAGTTAAAACCCTAAGACATGCATCTAGATGATTTATCAAATAAAATATAGCATGCAGGATTAACACAAACAATTTCAGGAAAAATCCCCCAAAGGGGCAAAACCTTTTATTTTCACTATAATTTGTAAGAAAACGGCTTACAATCGGATTACAATGAAAATACAATGACTAAGAATTACCCTCAGGTATCGGATTTTGTAGTCGGCGGCTGGAAATATCCCTTTCCAGGAGGGCAGCAATGAATCCACACGCAGCGAACCCACATGAACCTCAGTCCAATCAACAAAGGAAGAACCGCAGTACTCCTCAATGACACGCAGCCATGAAACTTTGTAGAGACTCCCTCAGCAATGACACGCATCCCTCGGTTGCAAAGATCTCTCCACAAAGATGAACAACAACAAAGTTTGTGTTCTAGGGTTCCAAAAGATTCACAAAAGTAATTGGGATTTTTGGTGTGAATCAAAAAGAGTCTTGGGACTCAAAAAAGGTGAAGACTTAGAGTATTTAGGACTCTGAAAATCGTGTTGAAAAGTCTTGAAAAATAACTCCCCGAAGTTGGCTTTAAATAGGAAAACTTTGAGCCTAAAAAATCTGCAGCGAATCTGGCCGAATTTATCCCAGTCGGACCGGTCCGGTTCTGAGGCGGATCGGTCCGGTCAAGCGGATCGGTTTTTTTATTTTGGCCTTCATCGGTTCGCTTGCGGTCCGGGGTATACTGGATCTGCAGCAAGCGGATCGGTCCGGTATGGGGCGGATCGGTCCGGTTTTCCCAGAAAAATAAAATCCTTTTAAAAGCCTCATTTTGCTTGAAAAAAACTTACTTCTAATTTTTATAAAAAAGATTTTATAAAAATTTCCCAATACTAAATATGAACTTTAAGGAACGTAAAAATAAAATTTTACCAAGTTCATTCTTGCAGAGGCTATGATGTTGAAGACACTTTGATATTCGGATCCGTTGATGTAGATGCGATCTTGAATTTCTTCAACGGTGTAACGGCGTATGACATACATATTGATAATGGACAAAAATGTCCTTACACTTGGGATTCATTTTTAACTTTTTATTAAACCCCTTTTTAATTTTCGACTTAGTTTTCTATTATAAATGAACTACTCGTTAGTGGAGGAATTAGTGGGTTAGGTGCATAAAACCAGTACCCACGTTTTTTTACCAATTTGTGTATAAAACAAAGGCTACAACTTTGAAAAACAACATAGAAAAATTCTATCTCTCACTTTCTCTGCAAAAAAAAATTATTTGCCTATTTTCTACAATAATTTTTTATTCGTTATTTATTTGGGAGTGTTGGAGCATCCTGGGAGTTCTAAGATTTAACATTAAACTGGTGTTTAAATCTGATCATTGAATCCTGGGAGGTGTTTACTCCCGAGCTTGACAACTACAAATATGAGTCTGCAATTTCACCTTTTGGACTTTGTGTCAAACACAAAACTCGATCGATAAATTGTTCCAATTTTATCTATTTCGTATTTGGGTTTTTTCAAATATTTTGCATTTATTATTTCCTACACCCAAACGAAGCAGTACTTGATAACGGACAAACTCTCTAAAGACATGGCTTGCAGATGAAGGCTTAATGATGTAAAAACAATTAGAGCCATGACAATTGGTTTATGATATGTTGGGGTAGCAAACGTACCCGACATAGTTAAAAAAGGCAAACAAAAATTTGCCCAATGGGAAATGCTAATTGATAAAGAAATTTCTGCAAGTCTTACTAATTGATAAATCGATATATAATTTTTTCTTCTAGGGAGACATACAAAATCCAAACATTTTGGGGCGACGCACTAACGTGTCACATCCGCATTGGATCTTGTCTAGGCTCCACTATTGCAGGGACTGTGTGGAGTTCGAAGATGAGCCAATAAGAGTGCAGCACATCAGTGTGTCATATCAAATGTATTCATTTTGTGTCTCCACAAAGGTGAATCCATTTCTTTTGTAATTGACCAAACAGTTTATAGTTTTTTTGTCAGAAATGCCAAAACATACCGGTAACACTATCGCCAAGCTAAATATGCATTCGGTTATATTTTTTGACTGCCATATTTTTTTGCTTAAAGCCTTGAGTTTTATCTCATTTGCATGAAATTATATCCTTGGAGGTCTTGAGTTAATTCGAATTTATTTTATTCAGCATTGTAATTTCAGCATTGTAATTTCAGCATCTGTATGGTTCAATATTGAATGTTCAGAAAATTAAAGAAGATATACAATTGTATGAAAGTAATTAACCACTTCCACATATTTATGTTATTGTTGCATGAAAGTGGTGGTAGTATAAAAAAATCAATAAAAAAGTAATTTTAAAATTGGATCGAAATAACAAATCGACCAAATTGTTAAATACAAATTGAATACTATTTTAAATTGACCCCAAGTGAATCTCATTCCCTACCCATGGTGTGTTTGACAATTCATTCACTTATTTTTAAATTCAATGTATGTCTCCCTAGAATTAGTCATAAAAAATTATTGCAACCTTCGCAAGAATTGTTTCAACTAGATTTAATTATGTGCGATGCGCATACGTTTTATGAATCTCGTATTCAAAGACTAAAAGAAACATGTTTGTCAACTATTATCGAAATACGTATCCAAATATTCTTAATAAGTAAAATTTTCTATTAATTGACAATTACCTAAATATTGGAATTAAATTAGCATAAAAAACTAATTGACATGAAATTCACTCATATCTAGTAAATAGTATCCAACCTTTTATGATATACTACTCTTTCCATGGGGATTGTACTAAAAACAAAGTTGACATAATTTTAATCGAATAGTTCCACACGCAGTGTTACAACTTAATGTTGGAAGCTATGCCGTGATGAATATGTTAAAATTTGGCCTCAACCTCAACCAACTTAATTCTTAATGGTAACGAAATGATATATAACATAAAGCAATTTTTTTGTTCTTAGATTTTTTTACTATTATTGCGAAATAAAATAATTAAATCATCAATTTAGTTGAGTAAAAATGTTCTTTTTATTTAAGCAAAAAATGCAATTACATTTCTTATTACAAAGTGATCAAACCCAAATATAGTTGACTTCTCAAATATATATATATATATATATATATATATATATATATATATATAGTCTCTCATACATGCCACATATGACATATTGCAATGCGAACATTTTTATTAAGAATAGAAAAAAAACATTTTTGAGATGATTTTTTTTGTCTGATGTTTAAACATTTCAAGGGAGTCCACAAAAAAAATCATTTCATAATAAATTATTTTATTATTTAAAAAAAATGGGTCGGACGATATCAATTAATCCTTTAAAAACTGATAGAATTTGACCATTTTTCTTAAAAAGAGAAAAATAAATTAGTTGCGCTGACTTCTTATAATGGGGTTGTCTGAAATGTTTAAATATCATAGAAAAAATGAATTCAAAAATATTTTTTTATATTTTAATAAAAACGGTATGAACAAGTGGTATGTATAGGTGATACTTCCAAGGAAAAACTAAAAGATTGCACCTTATAGCTTCAAGTCATATCTGTGTATTCGTTCTTGATATTGATCATAAGATTTGGATTGAAGCAAAAAAAAAAATTATTGGACAAATTGATTATAATACATGGTGAAATTTCTTACAATATTTCTTTAGAAATAACAAATTTTAGATTAAAAAATGTGGTCGATCTAATTCTAATATATATATAATCTGATATATATTTTTATATTTATATAATAGATTATTCTCAGTATGACCGTTACATTACCTATTTGTATTGTCTTTGGGATGAATAAATACTTTTGTTTTCAAAAAACATAGTAGAGACTTATATTAAACTCTACTTCGAATCATAACAAATGGCATGTCGTCCGCAGGAAAACTTGTTCAAGATATCGTAAATCCTAGATTTATTTTCAAGGTTTCATTTACATTTATGCAAGCTTCGCGCTATTTTGTTTTAAAAGTTATCATTTTTGTTTGTGTGTGCCACCGATGAAGGGCGTTTGTTCATCACTATCCTAATAAAGTCTGTATATAAAAAAAATAACAAATTAGTTCATGCGGACAATTTTACGATAGACTTAGAATAATTTATCTCCAAAGGCTTTATCTTTATTGGAAAAATAAATTTTTAGTCCTTAAGAGCTAAGTACATTTTGCATTTAGTCTACGTTATTTTTTATCCAAAAAGACTCTTGTCTATTTTTTGACAATTTTTCCTTCAAATATCTAAAAGCAGAATAATATGTTTGTAAGTGTTTTATATTGTGATGGGCCTTTTGATACAAAATAAAAAAGTTTGGAATAAACGTTAATTGAAAAAATATCGTGGGGCTGTTCGTGAATGGCCCTTAACTATTTGAAACGTTTTTTCTTAATATTTTGTTTTATCTATTTTGGACTCCCCCTACATTTCTTCTTTCATTTTTTATACATCTTGGAATTTTTGGATTACTTTTTGTCTTATGTAGAAGAACTATTAATCGCCTCGGCATTGGAATTCTTTTATGTATTTTACAAAAGAACTATAAATCGCCCACACATTGACATCCTTCGGGGTTACAATCTAGTGTGTGTATAAAAAGGAAGGGAAGCATAATACTAAATTTGTGTGTGTGTGTGTGTGTGTGTGTGTGTGTGTGAGAGAGAGAGAGAGAGAGAGAGAGAGAGAGAGATTAGAAAAAGTTCGAGATATGTAATGAATAAGCAATGATTGCTTTTAATTTTTAAGGGGTAAAATTATCTTTAAGTTTAAAAAGTTGTTTAAGCTATATTTTATACGAAAATAATATAACAATAAGGGACATTTGGGCCTTGAATTTGAATTATTTAAAGCAATAAGTCTACTCGAAAATTGTTTACACATAATTTATTTGTTTGTAGCAAACTTATGAAATCACTACTATAATATAAATAACCCTTATTAGTACATTTGAGGATGCATATAATCATGGGTGGACCTAGGTGCTCCCAAAGGTGGGCAGCTTCCCACCCTTTTTTTCGAATCTATTTTTGACATATACAAAAAAAATCATGGGTCTTTGTGCAAGTTTTTGTAGAGAAAGGCAATTAGTTTTATGTCATTTTAAAAGCTTAGTGGGAGATTTGTATATAGCATATTTTTTAATCAAATATGCAATCTCACTAAAAAAAATTTACCTTCATTTTCTATTTCTTCCTTTTCTCCCATCTTTCTTCGCTCCCGACCCAAGCCGCCACTTTCCTTTTATTACCAAACCATAGTCGAACTCCCTTACCTTCCATCACTCCGGTGATAACAACGTGACGGGGACCGTCCCTCTCGCTGCCTAGAAGGGTAACACCTCTATCATTCAATAAGACACCTACCTTCTAAAGTTTTAATGATATATATCTTGTTTCAGTTCAATATTTTTTTTCTTGTTTTCTGTTTAATATTTTAGTTCAGTTTTTTTCTAGATAATGTGTATTGTTTAATGAGGTTAAACTTTGAAAGTTCAACAATGTAAAATCTAAAATTAGTTTAATTTGTTAGTTCAATGTTCTATGTTAATTTAGTTTGATTATTGATGTTTAAATGATTGAAAAATTAAATATGTTTGTTGTAATTTCTAAAAAAAATAATTTAATTAGTTTAAAGTGTTGAAGTTAAATTGTTGTGATTTAATTATTCAGTTTCTCCTATTTTTTTAGTATTTAATTGTTATAATTTTTCTTTTACGATATTACTTCGCTATAATATAACTTGAATGAGTAATTGTTATAAAACTTCTCGAATAAATATTTCTAATTCAATTAATTTATTTTGGGGCTAAACAATTTCAAAAAACTATAAATAACCCAAAAATCGCCTTGTGGGTCATGTCCCCGTACCCTTGCCACAACTCGAAACTTTTGCATCCTCGACTAAAAATCCACGGTCCGCCACTCTATATAATTATATGTCTGTATAATTATCTACGCAAAGTAATTATATAAAAAAATCCACTATTTTTATTGAATCAATAAACTTAATATCTATGAAAAAATCCTCTAGACCTTATTTATAATAGATTGCTATATCTTAAACCATATAAAATTACTATTACCACTGTATATTAACTATATAAAATTACTACTTCCACATATATTAACTAGTACATTTATATGTTCACTATATATATTTACTATACCTATTATATATTAACTATATATAATAACTATATATATAGTTATTATTACCATTGTATATTAACTATATAAAATTACCACTTCAATATATATTAACTAGTACATTTATTAACTAGCACCACTATATATTACCTATATAATTATAACAAATGACTGATTTCAAACAATTGTAATTTTAAACAAAATTTTAAATACCAAAATATAATATTAAAATTCTCGAAATAAAAACATAGAAACGAGAGTTACATAGTATTGACTGATTAACGAGAGTTACACAGACTAGTGAATAAAATTATTTCCTAGACAACCTCGAAACACAACATAAGGCATTCCCATCCCCCATTAACATGGTTGGTAGATGATGTACTAAATCCATGTCCTAACTGAAACCGTATATTTATAGGGAAAAGATTGGAGGAATACTCAAGTGATGTAAAAGTTATAGGTTTGCGTGTCATCATAAATTTTTATCGGTTATTGTGTCATCATAAGTTTATATCGGTTTGTGTGTCATCATAAATCTTCAGTTGTTGATGTGTCATCATAATTTTATATCAGTTTGTGTGTTATCATAAATTTGTATCGGATAGTGTGTAATCAAACAATATACCGATTTGTGTTTCATAATAAATTATTAGGTTTGGGTTGCTCTATAATTTGTTGTCACTAATTGTGTAATAAACTATAAATTAATTAATAATAAAATGAATACAATACAATATAATTGTACAAGCAATAGAATTGATAATGTATATGAATACAATTTATAAAATGTAAATGAATTGCGAATATTATGAATATGACATAAAATAAAATGAATAAAATAAATACAATCATTGTAGCCCCTGCCCAAATTCATAATCCTGACCCAAATCAACGTGCCGCCCTAGCATCGGATCGTCTCCCATATGACTGCCCAACTATGTTGCGTTTGATATCCAGTGTATGGGTGAGATGTTGCCGCTGGTTATGGTACGTAAACATTGTCATGGGTGTAGCTCGGACCACTAACGGTAGGACTAGTACCACGCACACTATAGCCAACAAGTTGTCCCTCTAGTTCCTCAATTCTATCCTCACGCTCTCGAGTCTCAGTAAGGAGTAAATGACGGAGACCACGAATGTTATCTGCGCGTCGATGAATGTCTCACCCCGTTCTAATTGTGACAACGAATGAGCTGAAGGAACATTCGTTGGGAACTCAGGTCACGGGACACTTCTTTCGTATGAAGCACCCTGCGGTAGGCCGACATCTACCGTCCAACTCTGCCTAGTCACATGTATTTGTGTAGGGTCAGCCGATCCAAACTGTGCATGATACTCAAACGACTGGTTAATTAGGGCTGGCGCCCGTGGGATGCGCAATGTTGATGGTGCAACTGTACCTACCCTAATCAAATCAACGTTAACGTAGCGTGCCACCACCGGAAGTAAGGGCCCCTGCGCCACTGCTTTCCAATATGCATCATACTCTTCTTGGGTTACTACTGATATATGGGCATTTGCAACAAGCCAATTCTGGGCAAAGGCGGTTTTGTATTCGGAGTGGGGGGCTGAGCTCAAATTTTGAGGAGGGTTGTCTGCTATAGATATCTGACCCGTCAACTGTCGATACCCGCTGTCGCCCAAGTACCAAAATCCGTTAAATAAGGGATCCCAAAAAATCATACAGAGCCCAGATAAATAATGTGTCTATGTGATGAAGTCATTATGTCGGTACATCGACGTCTCATACGGCTGCTAAATGATGGATTGGGGTGACCTCATCTCAAGTTGATGCTGGATGCTCGATATATTAAACCGTTGCGCGCCCTTTGCCCTACTCCTGTTCAACTTTGACCAACAAAATATCTGAGGCCATACATCTACGGTTGGATCAACAATAATCGGACATGTGGTCGACATGTACTCATGATGTAAGTACTACAAAATATGTAAATAAATTAAATTGATTAGAATATATTAACAATTATTGTGAGTAAACATATAATGCATAAATGTAAAAATAATATAATTATAAGTTATACCGCTATGAATTGCCACATGCACTCGACATTGGTTAATGACCGTCGACTCGCTTTGTCCATTGACCAGATGATACGGGCATAAATTGCCGAACCCCAATCGTGGGTCACAATCATCGTAAAGTCCTCCAAATAATGTAAATACCTGAGGTCGGACGTGGAGTTGGCATTTGGAAAGAATAAACTTCCAATTACATAAAACCAAAATGCTCGAGCAATGATTGGCATCATGTAATTGGGTAGGTCCGGTTGATTCACAAAATTAACAATGTATTCTTGAGGTCGGAAACCGGAATTCCCGCACCTGAAAATCGGTTTATATGAATTCGGGGAAAAAATTCGTTAACGGTATTTTGAAAATTTGTGTATTTTTCTGTCGGCAAATTTTGAATGGGTAACCCTTGCCCATCGGGATGCCTGTACAAAAATTAAAAATACATGTCATATATACAAATAATATGACAATTATTGTTACACCTACAAATTATTTAAATTTGATATAAATAATATTAAATAAGATATTTAATACGAAATAAAATTTACCGGAAAGCATCGTGAAGTCCAGAGGCATGAACGCAATTTCAACAAATGGCAATTGGAAGGTATGCGTCGTGTCCCACAAACGTTCGATCATCGCTGTCATAATGCATTGATCGAAATTCGGCATTACCCTCGAAAATAAATTGAACATTACACTGGCACCGTCGATAAATTCTTTTATCAACGGTTTATTCTCTACGATCAATTTATATTATTTCATCGGGCCTGCCCAATTACCACGAAATTCAAATTTATTGTCGTTTATAATCGGCGTCTGCCCGTCTGACGCGTGTATATCCCGATCGAAAATACAGACGTAACGCTTGTACACGGGCTCAACAGGTTGAGTCGGCGGAGGTTGAGTCGGATTTGCCGTTGACGTGGATCCGTGTTTCTTGCTTTTCCCGAAATTTATGTATTTTTTCCACCTTTTGCCGTCCATAATATATAAATAGGAAATTGCGTAATTGAAATTTGGTAATATGGAAATGAAGTACTGAAATTTGGGGTTAAATAAAGGAATAAATTAAGGGAATATTACACTGAAGAAGAAATTGTTGGATTGAGGAAGAAGAAGAAATTATGCAGTAGGTGGAGAGGTGGAGCAGAAGAAATTATGAACTAGCTCGGTGATAGAGGGGATTTATGTATTTAACAGAGTTACACGTTTTAGTAGCCGTTTATAGCCGTTACAATGTTGTTAGGACTTCCTATGAACTTCTGAAGTTCGTAGGAATTGCTACGAATAACAGAAGTTCGTACCAATTCCTAACCACTGCATGCAAGCCAACCGCGTGAAAGGTAAAATGGGCAAGTCGTTTTGTATTATACCTTTCATGGGAAGATCACTACTGTGGATGCTCTAAGGCAACTAATGAAAAGGCTGTCAGATTTCCTTTTTTTTATTGTTTGACAAGAACAAATAATATTTTATTATGTAGAAAACTTAGGTGCTTTGATGATAAGGAGAGTGTCCCTCAGGGATTGAGTTACTTATTCCTTGGTTCCATTCCTAAAGACGTTACTTAAACAAAACAGTACGCAAAAAGACAGAATGGCAAGAGGTTAAGTTTCACAGCCAAAACTTGGGTTGTATGTGTAAATTTGTGATCCGGCATGGCAAAATACAAGCCACGAATTTATTAGCTGAATCTTTTAAAAATAAGACTTAATTATGGCAGAAACCACCATCTACAAGACAAAGGACTTGGAAAAGTTCCATTCTCCCTTTACTCATTCCATATGATATTGATGAAAAAGAGAAATGGCCTGAGTTATGAGCTCCATAATTAGCAAGACTGTCAGCTACATAATTAACTTATCTCCAATAGTGGGTGAACTCGATGTTTAAATTAATCCCTTTAATTTCATTTATGACATAAATTAAAGCCCAAGAAGGTTTGAGAATTTTTCCTTTGAGAATATCAATCACCATCTTTGAATCTAACTCTACCAGCATTTGATTGATTTTAAGCTTCTTGCATATCTGGAGACCTTTAAGAAAAGCAGTACATTCAGCTCTATTATTTGAAATGATATCATCATTGGAAGCAAAAGCTTGGATAAGATGACCTGATTTATCTCTTATGATCCCACCTTATCCTGAATAACCAGGATTCCCTTTGGAAGCCCCATCACAATTCATCTTGAAGAGGTGGTCTTTGGGAGGAGACCATTTGACTAAAGAGAAAGAAGGAGAATTTTCTGAATATTTCAGACTAAAAAGTCTTTGTAACTCTTCATTGTGATGGAAAGAGGATTTGAAATGAAGGTAAGAGCAACTGATAATGAATTTTGTAACACTGGCAATGATATTGTTGCTATCCATTTTGATATCTTCAAAGACACATTTGTTTCTACTTACCCAAATCTCCCAAAAAATGATTCCAGGAATTATAATCAACAAATATCTATAGAAATCTTTGCTTGACTTTTTGAGCCACGAAGACATTAGCAGCTGATAAAATGATGATGTTGAAATCTTAATCCCAAGAATAAGAGAAAAGTGAGACCATATAATCCAAGCTATTGGACCATCAAGGAATAAATAGTTGAAATTTTGAGAATCTTTGTAGCAACATATGCAAACAAAGGCAATCTTGACCCCTTTGAGTTGAATCACGTCTTCTAAGGGAATTATCATGTGCATACATTTCCATAGGAAGATAGAGATCTTATAAGGAATCTCAGATTTCCAAATGAATTTGAAAAGAAAAGAAGATGGCCTGACTTTCCTGATTACTTCGCAAGCTGATCTAGTTGTGAAATCTCCACTGCTTGAAAGCAACCAATATTTGGTTGAATCAATTTCAACAATGAAGCTATCAGCAATATCTCTGATCATCTTTAATCTCTTTAGAGTTGAACTTTTGGTGGATGGAGAGTTAATAAACCTGCATTTATGAAAAGAATAACACAAAGAGCTAGAGTTAGTGAGATTCCGCCAAAGCTTCATGCTAAAAGCCTTTATTGAATCATTTAAATCTTTAAAACCAAGACCTCCTTCCATCTCTGGGAAGCTGAGTTTATCCCAACTGATCCAATGGTGCCTCTTCCTGAAATCGATTGAAGATCCCAGTAAAAAGTTGCTAAAAAGACTATTGATGAGGTTTATGGTCTTTTGAGGAGGATTTAGGACTCAGAGATTGGGATTGAGGCAAGGACGGAGTTTACTAAGGTTTATTTACCTAGGAAAAAAGAAATTTGGTTTGCCATCCTTCAATTTTTCCTTGAATTTTCTGAATAAGCTCAACAAAATAATCATGCTTAGGCCTACCATAATATATGGGACATCTTAGGTATTTGAAAGGTATCTTCTTCTGCTTGAAATTGGTCAGGTCTTCAATGATTGTTTTTACTTTTTCTTGTAATTGAATGATGAATAGTATAACTGCATTCATCAAAGTTGATCACTTGGCCTGATCCTTTCTCAAACTTTTTCAAGAATTTCATTAAGTTTTTTAGGCTAGATGGAGCTCCATTGCAGAAAATAATAGAGTCATCTGCAAAACTTAAGATGCTAATGAGAGGAGTTACTCTAGGATGGGAGAAAGAGAACACCTTACCTAAGGACATCAAATTATGAATGCCTTGATGCAAAACTTCACCTATAAGGACAAAGAGGCCAGGGGAGAAAGGATTGCCTTGTTTGAGACCTACACTGGATTTGAAGTAACCTGTAACGTGGCCATTAATAATGGTTGAAAACTAGTTATTTGAGAGGAGTCGCCGTATTTTATCAATGAAAACTTCAGAGAAACCAAACTTCCTAAGGGTTTTTAAAAGGAAAAGCCATGAGACTCTGTCATAGGCTTTTGATAGATCCAATTTGATCACCACAGTTGGGCCATGATATTTCCTACCAATCAAAGACATGAGTTCTTGAACAAGGATCATATTTTCATGAATGAGTCTACCCTTTATGAAACCTGATTGAGACTTGCCTATAATGATGGCAAGGATTTGGTATAGTCTATTTGCAAGAATTTTGGTGATGGTTTTTGTACAAAAGTTATAGAGGCTAATTGGTCTAAAATCAAGACAAGTTTAGGAGTTTGAGTTTTGGGAATTAGAATAAGATTTGAGCGGGTCCAACTCTGTGGAAGATCCCTGCCTGAACAGAAGTATAGCACTGCTTGGATGAGATCATTTTTTATGATGTTCCAGTATTTGTTGTAGAAAAAACCATGAAACCCATCTGGCCCTGCACAACTATCTTTATTTAGATCAGTAACAAGTTGTTTAATCTCATTTTCTGTTGGAAATTCATCTAGCATTTGGTTTTGGATGTCAGGCACTTTTGCATTTAAAACTTCTAGCAAGTCGTATTACTCTTCTATGCAATAAGCTTTGAAAAGATATTTGAAATGATCTATGAATTCATCTTAGATGGCTTTGGAGTCAGATATCCAATTTCCTTCTTTTTCCTTGATTCTATGATTGACCAATTTGGAATTTCTGGCTAACAGAGGCATGGAATAGCCTTGTGTTAGCTTCACCTTCTAATAACCAACCGCCTCTCATTTTTTGATGCCAAAAAGATTCATCGTGCTTCAAAGCTCCTAAGAGCTTGACTTTGGATGTGGATAGATTCTCTCTGTTAAGAGAGTTGGGATCAGACTCAAACAAGATCTCTTTAAGGTTAACTTCTTCCTCTAACTGATGAACTTGATCAATTGGGATTTGAAGATCTATTCCAGCTAATTAGATCTTTTTTAAGTCTATGAAGTTTTAAAGAGAACTTCCTGAGATGATTAGCTTCAAGAGGAGAGTTCCAAAAGAATGACTGAATTGATATCAGGGAAAAAGCACCAGAAGTTAAGAAATTTGAATGGCTTAGGGCTGCTATCAAGCTTGGTTTGGATAGAAAATAGGAGAGGAGAATGGTCTGAGCAAGCTTTGTTAAGGTGTTTAAGGGAAAAGTTAGTGAAGGTGGTTAACCATTCAGGAGATACCAGGCCTCTATCTAATCTGGCCCACACTTTTCCTCTTTCTCTAAGGTTATGCCATGTGTAGTTTAACCCTGAATAACTCACTTCTAGAAGGCCATAAACAAGTTAAAATTAGCTACTGCATTTAAATCAATGCGGTTCCCTCCATTTCTGAAATCCCCCGTGATAAACCAGGGATGGTCAGTCACCAAGGATTTATGGGCTATGAGAGAGTCCCAAAGAGGGATTATATCATGTCTAGTACATTTAGCATAGACCACTGAGCAAAACACAGACTGAGGAAGTTGAGGATGGTTAATTTTCAAGAGAATGGTCTGCTCATCTCTTTTTATGACTTCACAAGTGATCCCAAATCTCTATAAAAACCAGATCTTGCTATTTGAATTGGACACTCCACCATCGAATTTAATGATTCTTCTGAAGCATCAATTTTATTGGATTTGGATTTAGGTTCTAGAATAGCAATGAAAGGAAGATTATAGATTTTACACAGTTTTTTAATTCTTCTTTGAGAAGGTTTATTAGATAAACCTCTGATGTTCCATAGGATGAAGTTAATCATTTGGGGAGGATAGCTTGAGCGGACTTCTGGGAAGCACTTGTCAGTCTTCTGAACATTGGGTCTTGAATTTTTGGTAGCTTTGTCTTGGTTTCAGTTTCGGGTAAAATTTCATGATTAATGGGAAGTTTGATGGCTAACTCTTTCTGCTTTTGTCTTCATATTTCAAACTTTATTGGGATACTTTTAGAGAACACTTGCAGCTCTTCTATCATGGGAGTACCAAAATCCTCATATTCTTCTTTATCCGTAAAAGCAATGTCTTCATGTGTATCATTTCGCTCTAAGTCAGGCAGGTCTTTGGCTCTAGGAGATAAGTTTAGGCAGTCAATAGCTCTAATCTCATGGTCTTCAAGTTCAACATTTTGAATTTTGGTGATGAAATCTTATATTTTAGAAGCAGGTATGGTTTTGGTAGAATCATGTTTAAAGTTTGGTAGGTGACTTGGCTGTGAGTTAGGGGTAAGTTTTGGATTTTTATTAGGATTGCTGGTGGAATGAACCCATTGAGAAATTACCCCACCCAAAATTTAAAAACGTAAGAACCAATAGGTTTAGTAAAATGCCTTTTCAATTCATATCATTTGCATCGCTTCTTTTCATTCTCTTACTTTCATCTCTGAGTCATGAGGATAAGTTTCACAGCCAAAACTTGGGTTGTATGTGTAAATTTGTGATCCGGCATGGCAAAATACAAGCCACGAATATGTTAACTGAATCTTTTAAAAATAAGACTTAATTATGGCAGAAACCACCATCTACAAGACAAAGGACTTGGAAAAGTCCCATTCTCCCTTTACTCATTCCATCTGTCAACCCACAAGAATTAAAGTGTCAAGAGTGACTCTCATTTAAGTGCAAGTATTTTTATTAAACTAGCTGGTTTCATATGAGACAGAGAGATCCAATACTTGATCCTGATCATCAAATTATGTAGAAAATAAAAAAAAAGTTCTCCAAATATCAAGCCCCACACGCATATGAGACAGAGAGATTCAGTCCTCTATATACAATAATACTTAAGTACCGTAACACTTCATTAATCAAACATAATATAATTCTTAGGTACCATCACACATGAGACAGAGATTCAGTCTTTTAAATATTAAACTAATAACCATTCATGCTCAAACATATCGTAATTATTAAGTACCATCATAATTTATTCAAACATTTTCAAACAAAACCCAAGATATTGAGACTACTTAGACAAAAAATAGCCACACTTATTCCAAAACTGAACCACCAGCTTCGCTGTTTAAATCCGTGGGACTCGGAGCAGGAACAAGAGGTGGACCTGAATACATTTCACAATATCTGCTCAAGATATCACATTCATTCGTAGTATAACCGAGACTTGTCAACAAGGCAGGCGAGCATTGGTGAGAAATAAATTTAATGAGTTGGCAACAATGTGACTCTCGATCAAGCTGAACATATTTAGACGTCCCAAAGTTGCTGAAGTGTTATCTGTATGTGCCATGAATAAAGTGAACACAGATAGAGTGGTAGAACAATATTAATTTCCATGATACTAAGAAAAAGAAATGATGTTTAACAATTGAGATATAAAGAATGGAAAGAAATGGGGTTCAATTTATAGAGTGGGTTAGGGAGATGAGAAGGTGATTTCATTTTTTTCAAGTATCGTTTTAACTGCCCATAACCCAGAAGGCGTGAACGTGGAGGGCAAGAGATTGAACTGAGTTTCTTAATCAAAGGGTAAACAAATAAGTACGGAGGTGTTTGTACTTCAAAAGAACTATGGAGCGATGCAACATTATATACTTTTTGTATGTCCCTTAAATTGGAGATTTGATTAATCAAGCTCACCAACTCTGTTATAAATCACAATGAAATGCGTTAATACTGTATCACTATATGCAAATTACACTCTCAGGCACCTAATAAAAATCTAGTCAAATTGATTCTCATCTAAATATGATTACTTTTATTCAACTAGTTGTGTTTAATTTCTCCAATGTGAAATATCAGATCCCCCCGCTAAGCCAGAAGTTCAAATACTTGATTATAATCATCAAATCATTGAAACGAATAAAAAATAAATAAAAGTAAAAGAAGTTGTCCAACTATCAAGCCCCACGCACATATGAGACTGAGAGATTCAGTCTTTTATATATTAGATCAACAACCATTCATCCTCAAACATAGCAAAATTCTTAAGTACAATCACACTTTATTGATCAGACATCATAATTCTTGAGTACCATCACAATTTATTAAAACATGTTCAAACAAAACCCAAGATATTCCAAATCTGTAGAAAAGTAATAGCCACGCTTATTTCCAATTTGAACAAACATCTTTGTTGTTTAAAGGCTTAGCTGGACCCGAAACTGATTGACAAGCATCGCGCATGTAATTACACATCGTGTCACTGTAACCCACACTTGTCAACATGGCAGGCTGGCATTGGAGAGAAACAAATTTAATAAACGCCTTGCAACAAGCCGGCCCAACATTAAAGTACCCAAACCCAACATCAACGTCGATGAAAGGCACGCAAAATTCTTTTATGTCGTTGCCAGCATTCAAACAATCACTTTCAAGAAGTTCTCTTGCTGAAGTGCTATTTGTATGTGCCATGAATAGAGTGAACACGAGATAGAGTGCTACAACAAACTTAATTGCCATGATTCGAAGAAAAGGAAAAGATATTGAGATTTTGCGATAGAAAGAATGGACAGATTTGGGTTCAATTTATAGAGTGGGTTAGGGAGATGAGAAGTTTATTTCCTTTTTCTTAAATGTAGTTTTAACTGCTCATAACCCAAAAGGCTTTCATAGAAGAGGATGGGTCTTTGTTTTTAACGTGGTGGGCAAGAGATTGCATTAAGTTGGTTAATCAAAGGGTAAATTCGTTTGGTTTGCCTTCATAAAACACTACATGTATGACATGTTTGATAGCATGACAAACGCAAAAATTGCCATAAAAAATGGATATTTTCCACCTTTTTTCTTTATTTGACACATTAACTCCTCCTAAAATTCGTTTTCACCCCTAAAGATTGTTCAATACTCCTAAGGTCCGTTTGGTTGGTGGTAAAATACTTTTCACCGTATTAAAAGTCAAAGGTGAATTATTAGTTTGGTGATTTTGTTTTCACCATCTCTGTTTGGATGGTCGAGTTTTCACTAGGTGAAAATTTTAACTTTTTCACCATTTGTTGTTTGGATGTTCAAAATGAATATAGTAAAAAAATAAAATGACCATATTACCCTCATTCTTCAAATGCACACAAAAATAGTTATATTTAACTATTTGATTTTCATCAAGTGTCAATGGCTATTAAAAAATATTCATTTACCTCAAACTCAAATTGACACAATCCCCCCCCCCCCACCCACACATAACTAGTCATATTTGGCTACGCAAGACAAATAAATATAAAAAGTTTAAAAAAACAGTACCAATTAAAAAAAAATCCTAATTAAAAAGAAAACAGTTTCAATTTAAAAAAAAAGTTTCCAACAATGAAAAAAAAAGGCCAATTGTAAAAGACAATCCCAATTAAAAAAGAAGAGTCCCAACTATAAAAACAGTACTCCACAATTAAAAAAATAGTTCTCAACAACGAAAAAAGAGTCCCAATTAAAAAAAAGTTTTCAACATTGAAAAAAATAGCCCCAATTTTAAATAAAACAGTCCAAATTAAAAAATATTACCAACTATGAAAAAAAAAGTCTCCCAATTAAAAGATTTAAAAAAAAAAACAGTTCCCACTATGAAACCATCCCAATTAGTAAAAAAATTTCGAACACATTACCTTGTACCAAACAAATATTCATTTATTTTATTTTTTTAATTTTTAATTTTTTTTATGGGAATAGCTATTCCCACACCCTCCATGTCTTCCCCCACACCCTTTGGATAATAAATGACAATTGTGCCCTTAGATTTACAAAATCTAAATGTCCAATTTTTTTCACCTCTAACTAAAATAAATACATTTGATATAGAAAAATATATATTTTCAATAAAAAACTGCTTTTATAAATAAATAAAAAAACTGTTTATAAAACGTTAAATCTTATCTTTCTTTTTTATTAAAATACGGTATATAAAATATAAAATTAGTTTTTCTTAAGAAAATGTTTTCTTAAAAAAGTGTTTTTTTTACAAATTTTATTTTGGGTTAAAACCTGTTTTTTGGTACTATTTTAAAAATAATTTTTTTTACTATTTTAAAAAAATATGGTCTGCGGCAGCGCTATGTATAGGCGGTTCGACCACCTATACATGCCATTGGCGCGGAGCATGTTTTCTAATATGTTGGTCGGCGCCAACGGTATGTATAGGTGGTCGGACTGCCTATACATACCGCTGACGCGTACCATTTTTTTAGATAGTAAAAAGATTATTTTTAAAATAGTAAAAGAAACAGTTTATAATTGAAAAAATTAATAACGAAATAGTTTTTATCAATGTCCATTTAAATAAAAAAATAATAAGTTTTTTTGTAAATAACATAATGTTTTAAATGAAAAAAAACTTTTATAATTTTTATATTTTCATAATATTGAAATTTTAATTTTCTAGAATATTAGGATTTTTATTTTCAAAATATTATGTTTTTATTTTTTTCATAATATTATGTTTTTTTAAAGTAATAGTTTTTTGGGCAAAAGATTATATTTGTTCAAATCATATATGCGTAGAGGGTCTTTTGTTCTTTTAGTTTTTAAATATTGAAAAGGGTGTGGGGGAAGACATAGACGGTGTATGAATAACTATTCTATTTTTTTTTTTTTTTTTTTTTAATTTTTAAACTTTTTTTAAATTTTTTTTTTTTAAAATTAAAAAATTTAATTGAAAAAAGTAATCAAAAAAAAAATATTTAATGATCGTGTTAATTGAGAGAGAGAAATGAATGTGTGATAGTTGTAAATAGGAATAAGAAAGGTTAGTATGGTAATAGGATAAATTACATTGTTTTCACCTGTTAAATTATTCACTTTACCCATGGTTTAAAATGGTTAAAGTTTCATCTCACTTTTCACCATATTCATTTTATTTCACTATGTTAAATATCCAACCAAACACATATTTTACCTAAGTGAATTATTTTTTAACGCAGTAAAAAATATTTCACCATGAACCAAACGGACCGTAAAGCACAATTGTGACCCAATATTTTCTTTTGTGAGGCGTAGGTTTTTTCCTAGAATTGGTGGCAAATGTGAACTACGATTTTCTATTTTCTCAATTTTATATATATATATATATATATATATATATATACACAGAGAGAGAGAGAGAGAGAGAGAGAGAGAGAGAGAGAGAGAGAGAGACTCCTCCTATACATACCAATCGTGCATATTTTATAAATGATTTTGAGTTGAGATTTTTTATATGATTTTTAACCATTTCAATAGACTCTTTAAAAAAAATCAACTCAAAATAACGTTTTTTGATAATTTAAAAAAATCCATCAAACTTTTGCTCCTTTTAAAGTGCCTTAAAAGTTGCGAAAGTTTAACCAATTTTTTTAAAATAGGAAAAAAAGTTTTTTTTAGTTTCTTTTTTTATACGGGGCTATTGAAATGTTTAAACATCATATAAAAAAATTCACCAAAAAATAATTTTAAAAAATTGGTATGCACCGTTGGTATATACCGTTTGATATTTACAGGAGACTCTCACTATATATATATATATATATATATATATATATATATATATATATATATATATATATATATATATATATATATATATATATTCCAAAAAATCCCTAAAGTTATCATTAATTCCAATAAAATGCTTTCCAAAAGATTGATTATTTATTTATTAGTAATAATTTAAGGTTATAATAAATTATAACATTATTAATTAAAGTCCTAAATAAATATATTAACACGGTAATTAAATATTAGCATCCCAAAATAATAATTTATCATTCAACTACAGAATACAAAATATCCAACTATCAACACCGCCACCATTTCATATACACTTTGGCATCACCCACACACACGTCGAATCTTATATTCTAACGTAAACCATGCATGAAATTCTAATGCATGATCCTAAACTATTATATAAAATGTTTCTTCAAGAATATTACGATATGAATCTTAATACTTTCCTCCTATAATATAGTACATTTGTAAGTATTATAAATTGAACGTTAAATCCAATAAAATCTACTAACAATCACCCATCCACAAGTAAATTCCATGTAAACAATTTTTTAAAATAATTGTCCATCTGGAAAAGAACAAAAACTTATAAGAAAGGTAAAGTACAACAAATGTAAGAACCATTTTTTCTTTATTTGAAAATGAGAACTTTATTGAAACGTAGGTAGAAGAGCCCTATCTAGAAGGCAAGTACAAGAAGAAAAAATCTAGAGAAAATTTAAAAGAAACAAGAAAAAACTTTTAAAAAAATCTAATGGATGGCATGCCTAGCAAGTCCATATTGAAGCATCCTCTAGAAATCTTGGGCAGCTCTAATATTGATGAGAAAGAGAAATGGCCTGAGTTTTGAGCTCCATAATTAGCAAGATTGTCAGCTACATAATTAACTTATGTCCAATAGTGGGTGAACTCGATGTTTAAATTAATCCCTTTAATTTCATTTATGACATCAATTAAAGCCCACGAAACTTTGAGAATTTTTCCTTTGAGAATATCAATCACTATATTTGAATCTAACTCTACCAACATTCGATTGATTTTAAGCTTCTTGCACATCTGAAGACCTTTAAGAAAAGCTTCTTATTAGGGTTTTTCTACCTAGGAAAGAAAGAAATTTGGTTTGCCATCCTTCAATTTTGCCTTGAATTTTCTGAATAAGCTTAATAATATAATCATTATTAGGCCTACAATAATATATGGGACATCTTAGGTATTTGAAAGGTATCTTCTTCTGCTTGAAATTGGTCAGGTCTTCAATGATTTTTTTTTACTTTTTCTTGTAATTGAATGATGAATAGTATAACTGCATTCATCAAAGTTGATCACTTGGCCTGATCCTTTCTTAAACTTTTTCAAGAATTTCATTAAGTTTTTTAGGATAGATGGATCTCCATTATAGAAAATAATAGAGTCATCTGCAAAACTTAAGATGCTAATGAGAGGAGTTACTCTAATACAGGAGAAAGAGAACACCTTACCTAAGGACATCAAATTATGAATGCCTTGATTCAAAACATCAGCTTTAAGGACAACGATGCTAGGGGAGAAAGGATCGCCTTATTTGAGACCTACACTAGATTTGAAGTAACCTCAAATTTGTCCATTAATAATGGTTGGAAACTAGTTATTTGAGAGGAGTCACCAAATTTTATCAATGAAAACTTCACAGAAACCAAACTTCCTAAAGGTTTTTAAAAGGAAAAGTCATGAGACTCTGTCATAGGCTTTTGATAGATCCAATTTGATCACCACAGTTGGGCCATGATATTTCCTACCAATCAAAGACATGATTTCTTGAACAAGGATGATATTTTAATGAATGAGTCTACCCTTCATGAAACCTGATTGAGACTTTCCTATAATGATGGCAAGGATTTGGTATAGTTTATTGGCAAGAATTTTGGTGATGGCTTTTATACAAAAATTATAGAGGCTAATTGGTTTAAAATCAACACAAGTTTAGGAGTTTGAGTTTTACGAATTAGAATAAGATTTGAACAGGTCTAACTCTGTGCAAGATCAATGCTTGAACATAAGTACATCACTCCTTTGATGAGATCATTTTTTATGATGTTCCAATATTTGTGGTAGAAAAAATCATGAAACCCATCTGGCCCTGCACAACTATCTTCATTTAGATCAGTAACAACTTGTTTAATCTCATTTTCTGTTGGAAATTCATCTAGAATTTAGTTTTGGATGTCAGGGACTTTTGAATTTAACACTTCTAGCAAGTCGTAGTACTCTTCTATGCAATAAGCTTTGAAAAGATTTTTGAAATGATCTATGAATTTATCTTAGATGGCTTTGGAGTCAGATATCCAATTTCCTTCTGTTTCCTTGATTCTATGATTGACCAATTTGGAATTTCTTGCTTTAACAGAGGCATGGAATAGCCTTGTGTTACCTTCACCTTCTAATAACCAACCGCCTCTCATTTTTTGATGCCAAAAAGATTCTTCCTGCTTGAAACCTCCTAAGATCTTGACTTTGGATGTAGATAGATTCTCTCTGTTAAGAGAGTTGGGATTAGACTCAAATAAGATTTCTTTAAGGTTAACTTCTTCCTCTAACTGATGAACTTGATCAATTGGAATTTGAAGATCTATTCCAGCTAATTAGATATTTTTTTAAGTCTATGACGTTTTGAAGATAACTTTCTGAGATGATTAGCTTCAAGAGGAGAGTTCCAAAAATTAAGAATGACGAAATTGATATCATGGAAAAAGCACCAGAAGTTGAGAAATTTGAATGGCTTAGGGTTGCTTTCAAGCTTGGTTCGGATAGAAAATAGGAGAGGAGAATGGTCTGAGCAAGCTTTGTTAAGGTGTTTAAGGGAAAAGTTAGTGAAGGTGGTTAACCATTCAGGAGATACCAGGCCTCTATCTAATCTGGCCCACACTTTTCCTCTTTCTCTAAGGTTATGCCATGTGTAGTTTGACCCTGAATAACTCACTTCTAGTAGGCCATAAACAAGTTAAAATTAGCTACTGCATTTAAATCAATGCGGTTCCCTCCTTTTTTGAAATCCCCCGTGATAAGCCAGGGATGGTCAGTCACCAAGGATTTATGGGCTATGAGAGTGTCCCAAAGAGGGATTATATCATGTCTAGTACATTTAGCATAAACCACAGAGCAAAACACAGACTGAGGAAGTTGAGGATGGTTTTTAATAGAATGGTCTGCTCATCTCTTTTTATGACTTCACAAGTGATCCCAAATCTCCATAAAAACCAGATCTTGCTATTTGAATTGGACACTCCACCATCAAATTTATTGATTCTTCTGAAGTCATCCATTTTATTGGATTTGGATTTTGGTTCTAGAATGGCAATGAAAGGAAGATTATATGTTTTACATAGTTGTTTTATTCTTCTTTGAGAAGGTTTATTAGATAAACCTATGGTGTTCCATAGGATGAAGTTGACTTAGTTTTTTTATTCTTCTTTGAGAAGGTTTATTAGATAAACCTGTGATGTTCCATAGGATGAAGTTGATCATTTGGAACATTTTGAACATTTGGGGAGGATAGCTTGAGCGAACTTCTGGGAAGAATTTGTCACTCTTCTGAACATTGGGTCTTGAATTTTTGGTAGCTTTGTCTTGGTTTCTGTTTCGGGTAAAATTTCATGATTAAAGGGATGTTTGATGGCTATCTCTTTCTGCTTTTGTCTTCTTATTTCAAACGTTCTTGTGATACTTTTAGAGAACACTTGTAGCTCTTCTATCATGGGGGTACCAAAATCCTTATCTTATTCTTTATCCGTAAAAGCAAGGCCTTCACGTGTATCATTTGGCTCTAAGTCAGGCAGGTCTGTGGCTCTAGGAGATAAGTTTAGGCAGTCAATAGATTTAGTCTCATGGTCTTCAAGTTCAATATTTTGAATTTTGGTGATGAAATCTTATATTTTAGAAGCAGGTATGGTAGAATCATAATTAAAGTTTGGTAGGTGTCTTGGTTATGAGTTAGGGGTAAGTTTTTGATTTTTATTAGGATTCCTGGTGGAATGAACTCATTGCCAAATTACCCCACCCAGAATTTAAAAATGTAAGAACCAATAGGTTTAATAAAATGCCTTTTCAGTTCATATCATTTGCATCGCTTCTTTTCATTCTCTTACTTTCATCTCTGAGTCATGAGGGATGCGTAATACCTTACATCTTTCTTAGTAATTAATTTATCGTAATAAATAATTTAAATGATCAATTTAGAATCATCTAATTAACTATGATATTTCATGATTGTGATGTGCATATGATTTTATGCTATGAGTACGTATTTAGGAAATAATAAAAATAGTCCTGAATAACTAAATGACATGTCGATTAATTTAAGTCATATTGAGGTTACACATTAATAATAATGATGTAACATGCAAATAAAGATGTAATTAATTTTGATACTTTTAAATAAGATTAAAAGACTTAATTATTTATTTTAAGTGTTTTAAAATGGACCCGAGGGATGGGTAGGATCTTAGGTAAGTTTTGGGGCCAAATCGGTCATGGGTAGAGCCCAATTGCCGGTATTAATTCTTGCCCGAAAGGGCATACGATTTTGGTTAAGTTAAAACCTATTTAAGAGAGGCCAACTATCAGATTAAAGCGCACCTAAACATTCTTACCCACCTTTTTGATGTTGCACACTTTGGATAGAAGAAAAGGCATCCCATTCCACTTTCAGGAAAGAATCTCCTGATAATCCTTATACAAACATGTTTCTTAATTCATTTGATGTTCTCCCATGCATCAATAGATTCTATATCATGATTTAAGGATTATTTTGTGGTGCTTCATCTTACTATGCAGAAATCATCGAGGACTAGTGCATATGTGTGTAGATCCATATTCTCCCTTATTAGATCTAGAGTTTAAGTTGTTTAATTGAAGATCTTTTATAGAATCAATGTTGTAGGATTTTTTTTACATTTAGGGGTTACTTGATGATATTTAAGATGCAATACTAGGCCTTGCATGCTTAGGAATTCATGAGAACAAATGAGAAATAAATGCTTGTTTGAGAATGGTATATACCTTGATTCATGTTTAGGATGATTCTAATATGTTTCAGAGATTATATCCTTGCTAAAAATTATAATTTTTAAGCCCTAAAATGATTGGTATTTGATGTTATATCGAATATAGAGATCCCGTGTGGGAAAAACTATTTGATTTAGGCTGCTTTGTTGGAATCGTTCGAACAAGAAACGAAGATCGTTCAAACGAGAAAGAAAGATCGCTCGAACGATATAAGATATCTCATTCGAACTAACATTGAACGAGATTTGTTCTATAAGAATAAAACTCTTTCAAAGCTCGTCAGAAGCCTCGTTCGAACGAGAAGGCATTCTTGTTCAAACGCATTTAGTTTTTGTTCGAACTTCTGGGAATATTTTTGGTTGATTTTGATTACGTTTCGAGGTGATTTTTTTGGGAATCGAAGTGAGTTATTTAAAGGATTTCCTAATGCAAGTACATTTATCTAAGATACTGAAATTAAAAATTAGGCCTAGTCGGGTATGTTGTAATAAAATGCATGGTAGAATCTTATAATACAAGTTATCTAGCTAAGTAGGGAAAATTAAATTAGATATTAAATTGGAGAAAAAAATTAAATAATGTGAACCAAAAAGGTATAATACAACAAGAATCTTGTTGCGTACTATTTTCTCTTGTATTATATATACGTCTATGAGATTAGAGATTGTAATAATATTTAACTTCTTTCATTGACGAATAAAAATGTTACATTATACTCGCATCCAGTCTAAAATAATTCGTAACATTATTAGACATGTGTCAACCATATATAAAAATCCAGTGTTAATAATATCAATTGACTGTGTTTCTATATTGACAAATGACGATTTAATTTACATCCAATTAACTCTATGAAATAGAAACATACTGAGTCAATCCCCACCACTCACGAGGCACTGCCCCACTACCCCACTCTTCTTACATATAGTCTCATATAAATCTAACAATCACCATCTCCCCCTTTTGAAATCCAACATTTTACAAAGAGGAAACAAAACAATTATATTGGTTCAATTGACAATCGAGAACAATGAAAATATCTACAAGGCATTAGTCCAAAATTTACAAGAAACTCTCCGACTAGGTCCAGATAATGAAGTTGAATTTTCTTGAAGAAGTTCGACTCAGTAGGATTTCATAAACTAATTTTCGTTTTGTACATCACAAATAGAACTTTGGTTAAAGAGGCCTACTCAAATTACATCAATATTGTGCCAATTTGTATTTGCGTGCCTATAAACTTAACTCTTGAACCATAGTACTTTGACTAGTGGAATTATCTTGGTCCCTAATATTTGATCTTTATGGTCCAAAATTTCTACCGGATGCTTAATGTATGACAAATCTTCTCTAACTTGAAGAGGTTCATGACTTAAGATATGTGTTGGATCTGGGACATATTTCCTTATCATTGATATGTGAAACACATTATCTACACTAGAGAGTTCAGGTGGTAAGGCTATTTTATACGCAACAGCTCCTATCATTTCAAGGATTTCAAAAGGTCCTATTTATCTTGGGCTCAACTTCCCTTTCTTCCCGAATCGTATTACTCCCTTTGAAGGCGATACTCGGATGATGATTTCGACATCGATTTTGAGGATGTACCTTTCTTGGCAAAGAAGTTAAAGTTTCTTAAGTTCCAAACGCAATTGAAAGATGCCAAGAGACTTGAGAAATTCAAGAACAACGAAGACAATCACGTCCGTAAGAATCAAAGTGAGAATGATAAGAGGGATAAGTCGGATAGGTGTTTTGGTTGGGTTATAGCCATATGGTAGCAGAGTGCCCCACTAAACTTAAGAAATAGGGCAGCAAACTGATAGCATATAATGCCACCTTAAGTGATAGTGAACCGGAAGAGGGAGAGAGTTCCCCCATTGAGCGCAACTTTGTAGCGTTTATGGCATGTCATGTGAGAGATGACGATAAATCTTCTCATGAAGATACTCATGTGAATGACACTTTCGAGGCCGTTTGTAACACCCCGTATTTTCATGCATTAAATATTTAATTAATTCGGGAATTGAAATTTACTTGTGAGTCGTAATTTTAATTGAATTAATTAGGAAATTTTATTTAAATATTAATCGGGGACTAACGGTTAATATTTACGGGCGTTTATTTACTAAGTGAATAGTAAGTAATTATTTAAGTCACCTCGAGTACAAATGACAGGATACGCACTTATCCCAATCGGGATTCAATATAGACTAAAGGGGTGGGGGAATAAGTATTTTTATAAATTAGTTCGGATGCAAATTCTGAGTGTACGGTTGAGTCCGGATGGGCCAAGATAGTCGAAAAGTGTACCCGGGGGTAGTAAACGGGTCACGGGGCATTTTTAGACATAGCCGGGCCCACACAGGGGCATTTTGGTCACTTGGGCTTGGCCCATTAGACAAAAAACGGGATTTAGGTAAATGAAGGAATTAAGGGGAATAAGAAAACGGCTGATAGAGTTTTAGAAAAAGGTTAAGTGTATTAAGGAACCCTAACAGCAGTTGGAGGCAGTTTTGGGATCATTAGAGAGCCAACATGATCATCTTCAACCTTGGAAATTCATCTCCGAATCAGACACTACGAAACCTAAGGCAAGTGGATAACTTGCAATAGTATTGAAACTGTATTTCGATTCATATTCATGTGATGTGTTTAATCAAAATTTGTTTTGGGTATTCATGGCATAAACATGAGGTTTTGAAAGTAATAATCTGATTTATGATTTGAATGACAATTTTTTTTTAGATCTGATATTGTAAATTGACACGAATCTGGTAGGATGATATCTGGATATTTAGAAACGAATTTGGTGAAGGAATTTAGGATGTAAATGGGTAGGGAATTAAAGATGAATAATTTTCCCCAAATTTAGAAATTGTAGTTAATGGACGAATTGATAACCTTGGAAGACTTTTTGGAGGTCCCTAATAAGTTTCCTAATTTGTATTATTGCTAAAAAGACTTGAGATTGCTGATAAAAGAAGTTAGGGTTTTATGAAACTCGTCCATGGCAGAAGCCGTCGTCGCGAAGAAGACGAAGACCTGTTCTATCGATCGATCGAAGGTCTGGGGTCGATCGATCGATGGTCGGCAGATTTTGACAGTTCGGCCAATTTTCTTTTATATGAAGAAATTTAATTTAATTCTTTTCCATGAATTAATTTGGTGAGAAATTTATACATGGGTTTTTAATCTAATTAATAGTGAATAAAATTAATTAGAATTTGAAGACGACTTAGTGTGACATCCTAATTTTAAAATTGTCGGGTTTTGGAGAAATTAGGTGTGACGCACTAAAGTTGAATTTTGGGAAGGTGTACGAAATGATTAAATATGGATGTAGTGAACAAATACGGGGTAATCGGTTGGGAAATACCGAGAGAAAAATCTTATTTAATTAAAGGCTAAATAATTCGGTAGTCGGGAATTCAGACTCGGGTGAGGTTAATTCGAGGTTAATTCGGACTACGAGAGTAAGTCCAAACTTTATGGTGGGGGCGACACCAAAGGTGACTAGATTAATTAATGTGCGAATTAATTAATAATTAGGGTTGGACCATAAAATCTTAATGAACTTGATAGGCTCATGTTATGGATTTTGTACGTGGGGTAGCCGGGACATTTTTATATTTATATATATATACGGAGTGTGGCAGTATATATGTATATATAGTGTGTGTGCATTAATATCAGTGACTGAATATTATTGGTATTTATTCTAGTGTTATAGGGGGAGGTTGCGCGTAGTGGATGAATCCCCTAGCTTGAGGAGTAGGGCGAGTATAATCCCAGGTCATAGCGTCCGTTATATGGGTGAGGGGCATCTCACTTTCAGGGAAGGAATATGACCGCCTCCAAATCGTATGTTGAATTAAGTTAGTGAGCGAATCTAACTTGGATAACTAGGATATGTGAATATACCTAGCGGGATAGCACTTGGGAAAATTTATATTTTGTGAGTATTTTTACTCGGTGGAAAGTTTGTATTAAATATTATTTCAGTATGATTGTGAATACTGTGATATGTTTAAATATATAATTAGGTAAATAATTATATATGGGATGATTAATACGTAGTGAAAAATGTATTTTGTGCATAACAGGTGTGAACATTTTATGAGATAAAAAGGGTAATGATTTAATTAAGTTTGACGTTCATAATAACTTAAGAATTCGGAACTAGGGCGTACTCGGTTAGAGTAGGAAAATTTCAAGAGAGTGCGGCACTAACTAAAATATGAAGAGCATGCATGTTTATTTATTACTGCAAGTTAATAATTTGTTAAATGTTTTCAAATGTTTTTTGGTACTAACCCTTGCTATAAAAATTTAAAAAAAAAACCTTTTAGGTATCCAACCACAAGGGCGCCAGGCTTGACTCTATTCCAGGTATCCGTAGCTGCAGCACCTGTGGATGTTGCGGGTCTTTGATAGACGCCTCCTTCTTTCATTCATGTAGAGATTCTCTAGTAGTTATTCGAGCTTGTCGCTCACAGTCCATTTATCAGTATTAGAATTATTGATATTGTTCTTCTTATCTTTACTTGTATTGGTTTTGGACCGATGGTTTATTCGGATGGGCATTTTAAATTGTGGATGTTTATTTTAGTTATCTGTGATTGTGTATTATTTATGTTCCGCGTGAGATTTTATTTAATTAATTGGAAGTTAAAAATTGGCACCAGTCTATTTTTCTCACCTAAGTGGTTAGTAATTAAAATGACGACAGTGATGCTAAGAATGGACCAACTGAGAAACCTTTTCTAACTTGATTTAGGACTGATCACCCAGGATTAATTAGGCGGGGTGTCACAGATGGTATCAGAGCATCAAGTTCTAGTGTCCTTAGGATCTGTGCGGCTTTCTACGTTTCAACCCAGCACTCGGTTGTTATAGAGCCCTATTATTAGGACTGTTGATTCATTTTTTCGCGTGTGAGATATCGTACTCCTACTGTGATATATTTTTGGTGAAACTGTGTACTTATGCGATTTAATCTATTTCAGATGCCACCGAGGAGACTGAGAGCGGAGAGGGCTGAGGCTAGGGATGAAATTAGAGAAGCTCACTAGGAGCCACAGGTACCGCCACCACCACCCCCACCCGAATTGATTTCCACTACTCAGGTGGCAGTGATAGTGGCCCAGGCGGTCGAAACAGCAATGAGAGCTATGGCAGCTCACTTTCCACAGCCCCAGGCGTCGCCTCCAGTGGCACCAGCAGTTCAGGTCCCAGTGGGACCACCATCTTGGTAGAGAGTTAGGGAGACCTTTCAGAAGGGTCACCCACCTGAGTTCCGTGGTAGCACAGATGTGATAGAGGCATGTGATTGCAAGAAGAACATCCGGCGCCATCTGCGCATGCTAGAGTGTACCGAAGTACAGAAACAGATGCTTGCTACCTTTCGTCTGTCAGGGGCAGCCTTACAGTGGTGGGAGTCAGTTACCACCGCCGAGGAGCAAGACTCGATGCCAATAGCAGAGTTCTGGGTGCGGTTCGACCGCAAATACTTTCCTCCAGCAGTAGAGACTGAGATGAGGAAGAAATTCAGTGAGTTAGTTCAGGGTGATCGATCAGTGGCAGATTACGAAGAAGAGTTCACCCGTTTGGCAAACTTTGTGCCAAATGAGGTGAGCGATGAGGAGCGGAAGAAATCGAGATTTATGGACGGTTTAGCCTGGCGGATCAGGCAACACTTGATTGGGAATCTGGCATTGGTGACATATATAGATGTCGTTAATTCTGCACTTGTACACTTCCAGGATCATCGCTTCCATGCGAAGGGGAGCAAGCGAACAGGGGAGCCGAGCCAACAGGGCAAGGCCGTTACTAGTATTGACACAAGTGGTACTCAGCAGCAGACGGGTAGTCAGCAAGGGAATCAGGCTAAGAAGTTTAAGCCTGGTGGGTTCCGATAGGGAGGACAGGGGTTCAGGCAGGGGCAGCCGGGCCCAAATCAGCAGCAGCAGGTTCCTCAGGGCCGTCAGGGCCAAGGGAACAATGGGCGAGGCCAACAGGGCCAGGGCCAACCGCGTCAGGGCCAACAGGGCCAACAACAGGGAGATGGTCAGAGACGTTGTTTTGTATGTGGCCAGCCAGGACATTTCAAGAGGGAGTGCTCACAAAGGGGTAGAGGTCAACAGCAGGAGGCCCAACAGGGGCAACGGGGGCAATTACCACCAGCAGCACCAGCCCCACCCGCCCCACCTCAGCAGGGGCAAATGCACTACGGGCGTGTATATAGCGTCCGGGATGTTCCCAATCCCCCGACGCAGTAGGCACCGCCAGCAGTTGAGGGTATGTTTCTCATTCATGGTTATGAGGGTAGTGTTCTTTTTTATACGGGAGCATCACATTCATTTATTAAATTAAATTTTGCTAAATGGGCCGGACTACTAGAGACCGCGGGTAGTCTTCGGATGTGTGTAGAGTCGCCAGTAGGCAGCGGGGCTACGATTCACTCGATTTGTCAGGGCGTAGACATTTTGATCGGGAGACTTAGTTTAGCAGCGGACCTCTTAGTGTTAGATATGGAGGGGTACGATGTCATCTTGGGAATGGATTGGTTGGCAGGTTATCGGGCAACGGTGGATTGCTATGAAGATACGTGGCAATCTACGTGGCAACAACAAACACTTCTGAGGAACTCAGACGCTCCGAGGAACCACACTGCAATGAGGAACACTTCTTCCCTGAGGAACTCATACGCTCCGAGGAATAAGAACTCTCCGAGGAACTCTTGAGTACCGAGAAGCTTAGGCGGTCCGAGCAACTCAGGCGGTCCGAGCAACTCAGGCGGTCCGAGCTGCACCTCGAACAAAGCATTAATAGCAGGATAACCGACAGTTTGACTATTCATTAAATGCTTATCATTCAGACGCATACGCTTAAGGGGCATTGAATGTATTACCCTTTCATATGTACATCATTTAATGTATTACCCTTTCACATTACAGCCTCAGGGCTATAAATACATTGTACAATCCTCATTGTAGGGGGAAGGGAATTTTTTGATAGAACTTGTAATCGAGAATTCCCAAACACTCAGCAATAACATAACAGTGGACGTAGGCCATTATTATAAGGCTGAACCACTTTAAAAATTCTTTGTCTCATTTATTTATCTGTGATTAAATAATTAAATACGATCTAATTTTTTACATCAACAATCATATTATTCTATCAGCAAATGAAAAATAGGAAGGGATAAAGGTCACTTAACAGTTTTCTCTCTCCAGATATCCCAAAAAAGAATGAAAGAATAACCGACATGAATCTTCAAGCAACTTATTGATCATTCCTTCAAGCAAGCACCAACAGATTTTTGACCAGCGAACTCATATGAACCACTTTGGTGGTCGTCGATCAGCGTGTAAGGATGAGCTCAGCACAATCGATCTCAGTGAGGCCGATCAGGTCTTCGCCGGAACACCATCATCTGGTCGGCGAAGATATTTAAGGATAACAACAGACTGAACGCCACTTTAGTTGTTGTCTATTTTCACTTTGTCGAGATAAAACTCTTGCTGATTACTACAGTAACAGTACCAACTATCTGTGCGAAGAAGAAAACATCACCACTGGACCAAACTACTGGTCATCAGCAACCTCGCCGGACGGTCCATCGTGATCACTTGGCAACCAATTTTGCTGGTCGGCGACAAAAGAACAAGATCTCTTTGGGATGGTTTTCTTCGACAACATCTTCCTTCTGGTCAGCGGCATACATAAGGAACCGGACCATAATTGCTGGTCGGTGGAACCAACTCTACATCCTCCATGTGTTTTAATAAACACATTTAATGTCCATTTGCAGCACGAGTCTCGCTGGAGCTTTAAAACTCTTTGAAGTTATTGAAGTCAACATCTGCTTTTTTTTCTCTTCCTTGACAGCCTTAGGTGGCTTTACGAGGAAACATATTTTTAGAAATTTATAATTGTATATTTGCTTGGAGTCCAAATATTTTTTCAAAAATTCTAAATCAAACCTATGTTGTGCATCTGGGTATATTTGACTAATTTTTGCATTGTTCGATTCTCTCTGAAATTTTTTTGAGAAACTATGTGATTAAATTACAATTATTACAACGATTTTAGTTGGTACTTTTTTATGCGACCTTATTATAAATTATTTTGCTCACATAAATAAGTGGGGGCACTTATATAGCACTCATATCATTTATTCGATCATTTTAATTTGTAATATTGTCATCCAACTACAAATCTTTAATTTCGGCACACGGAGATTAATTGGTTATTTAGTCCAGTCCCGACGGATGCTCGGGCACAGTTATCTCAGTGGGATTTTTGTGATAAAAATCATTGGATTATTTATTACATTCATACGCCACTATGAATTTTTTCCTCGACAAATGGCCGACCAGATGCATATCTTATATACTTGGCTGAACAGATCATTCTCATGATAGCTTCTATTTGATTTAGCCTCCACAGATGGTCGGACAATTTATTAACTTTCACAGGTACAAGATTCAGTCTCGACGGATGCTCGACAACAATCTTAAGTTCTTGGAAATCTCATCGATGTTTCAACAGACACTCGAGCACAAATTGCTTGCTATATCTACTCGGTATTGTACAACTTTGCCCCGGCGGACTATCCAGGCACCATTCATTTTATTAATGCTCCGACGGATAGTCGAGCACACTATAGCACTTTAGACCCAAAGAAATGCTTGGACAAAATTATTATTAGTCCGACTGAAGCTCGGATTCTATGATTCTTAACCTGAAGGACGGTCATGCACATTCAAGATTCATTTCGGCAGATGATCGGCAAAATATTTTTATATTTAGTCCCGAAGGCATCTCCCGCACAAGTTTCATTTTATCCCCAGTGGATAGTTGGTTAGAATAATTCTTATATTTAGCACAACCCCCATTGATGGAGACACACATTTATTTGTACATTGTTCGTTTTCGTCTCATAATATTTTATTTGCTCATAAATTATACTCACAATTTTTATCATCATAAATTTGTTAGCAGGGGGCTATTTATACTGCATACTTCACAATTGTGTCACTAGACAAATTTTCTGTGAAAATAATTTTTTGAAACCAACTTACGATTGAGTATTTGCTTAGAGCTATTTGCAAAAATTCCAAATTAACTCCTATGTCGTACATCTGGATATATTTGATAAATTTTGCATCTTTCATTCAACTTTATTACAATTATTTTGCTCACATAAATAGTGGGGTGCACTTATAGAGCAATCATGTCATTTATTCGATCAATTGATTTTCAATATTGTTGTCTAGCTATTATTGGTTATACCAATGGATGGTCGGTGTAATACTTTTACTAATACTTAGCGTAGCCCCGGCGGATGCTCGGGCACGGCCATCCTCGTGAGTTTTTATCATGGAAATTATGCGATCATTCATGTCATTCATTCAATATTATGAATCTTTTCCTCGACACATGTTCGAGCATATGAACATCATATATTCCTTGACTAAATAAACGAATTGCATGATAAATTCTATTTGATTTAGCCTCGACAAATGGTCGAGCAACTTATTAACTTCCACAGGTACAAGATTCAGTTTCGAAGAATGCTCGGCCACAATCTTAAGCTCTTAAAAATCTTATTAATGCACCGATAGATGCTCAACAACGGATCGCTCTACTCGGACCTATACAACTTCTTCCCGACAGACCATCCTGGCACCGCTTATTTTGTTAATGCTCCGACGGATGGTCGAGCACTTTACACCACTTTGGACCCAAAAAAAACTTGGGCAATATTATTTATGATAACCGACAGATGCTCGGACGTTGATATCTCTTCAATTTTAATATTGATGACCTGGCTCTATGATTAGGCATATTCAAGGTTCATCTCGGCAAATGATCGGCAAAATATTTCTATATATTTAGTCCCAAAGATATTTGCCACACACGTTGCATTTTATCCCCAACAGATGGTTGATCGGGATAATTCTTATATTCAGTCCCAATAAATGGATCGTTCGTAATACTTGCTCGGTCCTTTTTGCCTCAACGGATGTTCGAGTATGGATCATTCGAAATATCTACCAGATCCTCTACAATTTTTATCTCGACGAGCATTCAAGAATCATTTAGCTTATCAATGCTCCGACAGATGCTCGAGCATGGATCATTCGCAACATCTACTAGATCCTTTGCAATTTTACCTCGACAGACCCTCAGCTTCGATGGATAGTCGTCATTGTGTGATCACGTCTCAAGCTCCAATGGACAGTTGGGCAATACAATTCTTATTTAATTCAACTAGCGACGAATGAGAAGTTGGGCGATCTGTATAACAAAGATCCAAAAACACATAAAGCAGCATGAAAAGCAACGATCAGTTATATTTATCAATAAGGAAGAATCTAATATGTAAGAAGTCACATATCCAGCAAAATCACAGTCAACGAACAGAACATGTGACCCCCCTGAATGTATCAGCAACACCATCAAATAACCCATGGTGATCGGCGATCACTGGGCGATGAAAATTCGCTTGTCGACGCCGAAAGGGCATCATCAGCACCAAGATATCCACTCCAGAGGAATGACGTTTCCTGAACGCCATATCAGATTAACGCATTTCTGCACGAAGATGTTTTGAACTCATATCAATTTCTTCAGATGTACGAGCTATACGTAGTTTTCCATAGCATCCAAGAACCACCATGCATGGTCAACAAACAAGTGTGCCCCGAGTAACGATACATTACATGGAGCTATATGAGCAAGATAATCCTTAATTATATCCAGCTCGATGAACGATCAACGTGACACTCTTCAAGCATAATAAAGCCCTGAGGAATGATCGGGCACACTTATCATCTAGTTTATATAGATAAAATAACTCGACGGATGGTCGGACAGTCTTCTCTTCACAGCTCGATTGGGGGCTCCATGGCAATGAAGACACGTGAACAAATTCACCGCAAAATTTAAAGTAAAATAGAAGAGGCCAACTCATGATGGATGCCAACATGGTTAACTCTCGTATTAGTTTTTCAAATGGCAATCATGACTAAGCTTGATTTAATTATAATAATTATCTTGATTGTTCCAATTAAGTTAAGGAGGTCCTCGGGTCTTTGTCATCTCCAAACACAAATGGCCCCACGAGTTGCCCCGACAATAATGAAAGCCCTACGGGGGATCCCTAGGTAAAAATCCAACTTAGGTTGGTCGCCAACGACATTGGTCGGTTAAAATCCTGAACGAGGGGATGGCCCTTAAACTAGGTGCATTTTTGCCATCGTCTTTTAGGCCTAAGGAAGTGTGACAGCACAACCTAAAAGGTAAAATAGATGGATACTTACATGCAAGGCATTAGAAAATGGAAAAATTCAAACGTAATTGGTATTACATTGACTTGCGGGAAAGGCCTAAGTACAATAAGCATACCGATTACATATCACATGTTATAAAACCTAATACAGGGTCTTACCCCTACTAGGTACATGCTCGAGCAAGGCTCGACACATAGGATTTTGGTCGGCCTCTTCAATTAGACCATATGAAAAACCTAATGCAGGGTCTTACCCCTACTAGGTACGTGCTCGAGAAAGGATCGACGCATAGGCTTTTGGTCAGCCTATCCAATTAGACTATATAAAAAACCTAATGCAGGGTCTTACCCCTACTAGGTACATGCTCGAGCAAGGCTCGACGCTTAGGCTTTTGGTCGGCCTCTCCAATTGGACCATAAGAAAAACCTAATGCGGGGTCTTACCCCTACTAGGTACATGCTCGAGCAAGGCTCGACGCATAGACTTTTGGTCGGCCTCTCTAATTGGACCATATGAAAAACCTAATGCAGGGTCTTAACCCTACTAGGTACATGCTCGAGCAAAGCTCGACACATAGGATTTTGGCCGGCCTCTCCAATTGGACCATATGAAAATCCTATTGCAAGGTCTTACCCCGGCTAGGTACATGCTCGAGCAAGGCTCGACACATAGGCCTGTAGTCGGCCTCAAAAAATGGACCATATAAGATCAAAATACAGGGAGATGCCCTAAACTTGATGCATGCTCGAGAAAGCCTCATCAAACGAATTATGAACAAGGCCTGTGGTCAGCCTCACGAATTTGGCCATGCAATAAAACAGAATAATGAACTACGTTCGACCTGATCCCAAGAGGGTACATAGGCAGCTCGACACTATCGAGTTCGGTTCCCATATCAATTGAACGTCTCTCAACTCAAGCCAAGCATTCATCTAAAAACCTATAAAGGCAAGAAAACCAACCAACGAAGCTTAAAAGTTGAACGATAGCTCAAAGAACGCCAATCCAGTTCACATCGACAACAGCATATGTTTAAAGAGATTATGGACCAGCTCCCAGCTCATCTCAGGATCAACTCAGCTTAACTGCAACCTATGGGGCTATTGTGGGGGAAAAAATATGCCTACATAATAGCATGACACGTGGCGAGCATCCCGATCAAGATGGCGAGTAACAGACGCTCCAACAAGATAGGGACGACTAGAGTCCTGGATAAACTAGAAGACCGAGGAGCAGTATCGGATTGGAATGAAACTCCACGAAGATAGGACTCATCCATATTTGTAACCCTAATGTAATCCCTAACTCTATATAAAGGGGACACCCCCCCATTGTGAAAGGGGGCCTAGAAGCTAGAGAAACACTCCCATGTAAAACTCTTTCATCATTCTAATGGAGCACTGCAGCCCCGTGGACGTAGGCCATTCATGGTCGAATCACATAAATCCTTATCTCTCTCATATTTATTTTTATGCTTGTATCGTGATGAATTGGCACCCTCATATTTATTTTTATGCTTGTATCGTGATGAATTTTTGCACTATATGTAATTTAAAGTATGTTTCATCCAATTATGTCTTATCACAATTCGAGAGATTTCATTTAATTATGTAATCTAAAGTATGTTTCATTTTATTTAAAGTATGCATAAGAACTGAAACTTATACCAATTTATACCATTGAAATCCAATTTCAATTCATGCCAATTAATACCAACATCAATACTAATTCAAATTCGATTTTAATATATACCAATTTACACCGATATCAATACCAATTCAAATTCAATTTCAATTTATACCAACTCAATTCAATTGAAATTGAATTTTAATTTCAATTTAATTGAATTCAAATTCAATTCATGTTATAAGGTCGGGAACGTCAATACCAATTCAATATCAATACAAATTCAAATCAAACCCCTAATTTTCTTCACTCTCAAATCAAACCCACACTCCCCCCCCCCCCCACACACACACATCGCCCCCCCCCCCCCCTCCCCCACCCCGACCCCCACACCCACACACCTGCACACACACCCCTAACCCCACTGCCCCCACCCCACTTGCCTACTCTCACTGCGTACCCCCCCCCCCCACACCTACACATACACACACACCTACAGACACACACACATAGTCCTACACACACGCACACACATATACACATATACACACACAAAAAAAACAAAGGAAAGAGAGAGAGAGAAAAAAAATTACCTGAAACGTAGAGAGAGGGGGAGAGAAAATCTCCCGCATTAGAGACAAAATGGTGGGTAATGAAAAAGGTGGGAAAAAAAATAGGGGACTGGGGTTTTTACTTAAAAGTGTTGCCCCGGACCTGTCAAGGTCTTTGACTATGACAACCTTCTAAAGTTGTCATGATCATTGACCGTGACAAACCCTTAACCCATGGTCTTGTCACGATCATTGATCGCGATAAAAAAACGTGTGTTTTTTTGTCACGGTCAATGACTGTGATAAGGCTGGCCGACTCAAAGGTGACAATTTAGCCTTTTGGGTGTAGTGAAATGCGTTGCTTGTAAAGATCCATTTGCCAACATGGCCTTTATTTATCTTCCAATCCTGCGCACAGTAACCATCTAATGTCGTGTTTATGCCTTTCTTAGCAAAGCATATGAATAATATGCACATTATTGTTATGGGGAGTCATGCACATGCCCTTCATATTAGATACTATGAAGACCGGACGCACTGTGTCAAACTAACATTTTATGTCTTGCTGTTAACCATCTATAGAATAGTTATCAGCCTAGTTGCACAATTCTGATCTTGAAACATGTCTTTGAGATTCGACATCATGTCTTAGGTAGTTGCCATAAGATGATGTTGGTGTTGCAACGCATTAGATATGGATGGAAATATTTATCGACTACCCATATGATCATCCTTATGCAGTTTCTCGAAAGACATGACTTTCCTTTTATGAGTCCCTTCATCTCGCATGTCAAGGACATAATTATGAGGACTCCAAATATTCCGAGTCATCACTTTGATTAGAATTTAACTAATAATCCCAAATAATATTTCTATTCATCTCATTTCCACTAATTTATTGTAATGATCCACCACAGTAATTCCAACTAAAATTAACATGCCAAATTACAATGTCTCCCAATAATACAAACTTACAGTTTAAGGATAGATCTTTAACTATGTTCAGATTAATAAAATCACTACATGATCCCAAATATAATGAAGAATATGATTAAATATCAAAATCGTTAACTTGTCTATGATTACACACAAGTTAATGGGTATGATATATCATATTCAACTAAATATAAATACTCTAAGATTTCACAAATACCAAGGTAAACTCTCTAATTCATTTAGTTTCAATCATATAATAGGCCAATATTCTACTTAACATGTCATAGACCTAATCCGTCATAGACACTAGCCAATACTGAGGCATTATAAAAAACTTTACACAAGCACAAGATGCACATATAATACATACATTATTGTCGTCACCCAATCTTTTGGAATTTAGTACCTCTTAGGATTTGCATAATCACATTTTTTTGGGTAGCATACCATGAGATTTTCGGGACAGCTTGTGCGTACCTCGACTAATCCCAATTCGCGGTTCGTGGCTTTCGCTGGACAAGCATTATTTTGATAGTGGTGAGGATCGAACTGGGGACCAAGCCCAATCCACCTCCAAGACTGTCCGAGTGGCAGCCTTATACCACTGAGCCAAGAGGCTTGGTTTTTACACAATCATATGATGTTCATATAAACCGACATAGCCACCAATCAATAGTACAAGGGTTAGTATCCCTGGACTCCACATAAAGAATGAATGTGCCTAAGGGTCCAACTATAATTAATTAATTTCTTAATATATCAAAACATAAAGAAAATAAAATCATTTTTATATTTCAACCAAATTTTAATTTTATCGAATAAAATTAGTTAGTTCAAATTTCATGCAGTTAGTGGTTAACAGTGGAAGCAATAAAACCAATCACAAAGAGCATACTAGGCTTTTAAAGTGGAAACGGGAAAACGCTCTATCTCGCCCAACCCGTATATGATTACATGACTTAATAAGGACTCGAACATGACTTATATATACGACAACAATTATCGCCACGATGCTTCTCCCTTACGGATTGATCCTCTGCCTTTGCCTATACTAGCAATAGACTCTTCGATCGAACAAAATCATTTCAGAACCTCTCCAAGGCCTCGTTATCCATTGATCTCACGTAGGAATGCTTAGCCCACATGTAATCCAACGTGATATCTTCTTCAATGTAGAAGGTAGCAAGGGATTCGTAAGCCTAAAGTCTACTTTAGTTGCATAGAGTTGATAAGCTCTCACAAACAGGACTCCAGCAAAACTAAATCAGGGTTATAAAAAAATTAGGATTCATTTTTTGAAATACGCATCTAAAGGTAAAATATTGGGTTATTTGGGGTTTGGCACCCATTAATTATTCATTATTGAGTCAAACTTCCATTTTTAAAATTTCTTGGGGTTTAGCTCCCATTTTGATGGATTTCGTGGGTGGACTATTAATTAACTCATTTTTATGCCTAATTTGTCCAATATACCCCTCTTTTTTTAACTATTAACCACATTTCACCATACAACCCCTAACCAATGTGTTTTTTTCCCGATAACCCTTATTTTATATATATATATATATATATACACACACACACACATTAATAAATATTCTTATTTATAAAAAAATAGTTTATTTTTTAAATAATTAAAAAATAAAAAACAATTTTTTTCAATTATTCTTATAACTATTTAAAAAATAAAAAATTATTTTCGCTTTAGTTCTTAAATAAAAACCGTTTTAACTGTGTTATAAAAAAACTATTTTTTAGAAATCTTTTGACTCGTTTAACTTTTTTAAAATAAAAAATGTTCCAAGAAAATAATAAATAAAAATGATTTTAACTATTTTTTAGTTGTTTAAAAAAAAATCCTTTATCTATTCAAAATAAAAGAACATTTTATCTAGTTTAGGAAAAAAAGATTTTTGTTATTTTGGAAAAACTTAAAAAGTAAAAAAATTATTTTGTAAAGAAATAAAATGTTTTTTTTTTATAAAAACAAGTTTTGATTGTTAAAAAAATATTTTAATTTATTACTTTTTAACTATTTTCTCTACATAAAAACTTCTAAATTTAATTAAAACAAATTTTTTCATAAAACTATTTGTTGATACAAAAATTAGTGAGCTGACGTGGACCAGTTATATGAAGACACGTGTCATCCTGCGTGGCATAAATATATTTACCGATTAACTTACAATGTCGAGCTACTCAGCACACCAAGCAACTCAGCGTACCCATCTAGTCAGGAAGATCAAACGACAAAAATAAATTCAATGAACATTCTTATCGTGTACAGATATATATGTCTATTAAATAACGACATATTGTCTACTCATACTGAGAGCCCAAAGGGCTATAAATACTTTGTAACACCCCTTAGCGGGGCAAGGTTTCCATAAGCGAACATACTGAAGATTAAGGCAAATACCCAGCAATACAAAACAGTGGACGTAGGCCATTTCACTAACGCTGAACTACTTTAAAAAATTGTTGTCTTATTTCTTCATTCATATTTATCTGTGATTAATTAATTATATCAAATCTAGTTTTTTACATCAACAGATTGGCGTCGTCTGTGGGAACGACTATGCGTGTGTTTTTCACCCAAAAACTCGTCCTAAATGGCCGAAATCCCAGAATCTAGTAACAGAAATAATGACGGGATACCTCCTAACTCCTCCACTCCTCCAAACGCAAAGGATATCACAGGAATCTTGACTAGTTTAGCCAGGGGAAAACAACCATGCAAGATACTATACTACGGTTCATCCAAACTTTTCAAAATGGAGCTTCCATCCAGTCCGGTCAACAAAGTGTCATGCAACCACCGTCTTCACGATCCAGGCGTCCTGAACCTCACCATACTGAAACCTCAAGTGATCCATCCTATCAGTCCGAACTGACATCTCCTATAAGAATTGTAGAGTCTCAAGAAAACATCACTTTGACTCCAGAACGAAAGAGCGCTCTGGAAAGGTTGAGTAGAGTCTCCCTATTTGACCGTTTGGGCCCCAGGAGGAATAAAAATCCTCCTCGGATTGCGTCGAGAAGTTATCAACGACCAATTGAGTTAAGGAATGGATCTTCCCAATCATGTCCAAATATTAGGCCTGCAGCTCGCCCAGAAAGATCATAGGAGGAGAACTCAACGCGATCTGTTGCTCGTACCTATAAATCTGAAGCTAGAAATGAGTCATGGAAAGAATCTATTCAGCGATTAGAAGACTGGTTTGAATCAACCTTATGATTTCCTATACCTTTTATATACCTTCTATGTCATTTAAGGCTAAGACGTGGGGGAAGAACCTAGGTGATAGTCACCTAAACAATTTCCTAATAGCCCTAGAATTTAGCATCTTATCATCTAAAAAAAATGAGAGTTCACGATATCAGAGAGCTTTGTATAAAACTCATTCGGTGCCTCATTATCTTGCATCTTCAACAACTCAAAGTGGGTCGTGAGATTTTGGATCTTCGATACCCAAACGATATCTCTAATCTCCTGGGTGAACTAGAGAATGTCCCAATTATTCCCTGGATGTAGTGCACATAGAAATCTGGCGGAACTCTTCTTAGGTAACTCCATATAAAATGCCATTAATTCCCCTAGAGTTGTAGTTAGCTACCCAATGGTCATACTCAGACCATGACTCCTCATGTTTAGGGACAATGGTATCTCTGAATAAGGTTATTGGACATCTTGAACCCTTAACTAAGATTAGTTACACCCTCTCATCTTGGGACATAAGAAAAAAAGTCATACACACCTTCTAATACACGTAGTTACTACCATAAAAAATAGGCGTGCGTGTGACCGACTGATCCTCAATAGAAATAGCCTCAAGATTAATATTAAAATCCTCTCTCTTACAAGTTTGAAAAAGCAGATATACGCTTAAAGGTCCAAATTTAATTAAATAATTTTTTAATTGATCAACACATAAATCAAATTTAAATCCTTTCTATATTTGAACCAAATTTTAATATTACTAAATAAAATTATTTTGTCCAAATTGCATGCAGTTGGTGAGTAAGAACATAAGCAATAAAACCCATCACAAAGAGCACACTAGGATTTTTGAGTTTAAACCCTCGTGGGAAAAACCGCTATCGTACCCAACCCACAATAAGACCACTAATGCTGATATATGATTACATGACTTAATAAGGACCTAGACACGACTTACAGAGATGACAACAATTATTTGCATGATGTCGGTCCATTGTATTTTGCTCATCTACCTCTGCTCGTACTAGCAATAGACGCTCCAATCCTGGAAAACATTTACACAACCTCCAAAGCCTCAGAATCAATCGATCTCAGTTGGGAAAAATCAACCTACACACAATACAATTGTTATCTTCTTCAATATAGAATATCTCAGGGGATTCATAAACTTAGATTCCATTTTGGTTGCACAGAGTTAACAAGCTCGCACAAATAGAAGGACTCTAGCAAAACCAAATTAAGGTTTTGAAAAAATTATGCTTAATGCATTGGAATAGCGTCTAAATGTGTTTAAAAATTCTAGCAATAAAAGAGATCCAAATAAACATGTTTTCCAAGACAAAGGTCCTTGGTCGAACCAGGAATCCCTCATTCGAACAAGACCTTTCGATTGAGAGGTTCTCGCTGATAAAATTTCAATTGAGGGTCACTTTTAAAAGAGAATGTACCCTCATTCGAAATAGACTAGTCTAGGGATCCTCATTTGAAGTTTCCTTTTGATCGAGGTTTAATGCCTCAAAAAATGGTTCTTGTTCAAAGACCTCTTCGATCAAGGATGACCTCATTCGAACGAGGTCACTCAAAGTTGACCCTTGAGAAAAAAATTATAAAATATATTTTCCAAACTGGTTTTCATTAAAGCCATGTCATGTCACTTATTAACGATAATATAAACTATAAGGAATTACAAAACTTTTAAAAACAATCACCTTTACCAAATCTCTGATATGAAATGAAATTGTTTGATTCAGTTCAGTACTCTCAGTCATGGTGGTTTCTCTCTTTATCTTTATATGATGTAGCATTATAACTCATTAGGCTCGATACAAATATACGTTTGTTCTGAAATTAATCCAATACGAACTAAAAACCTAAGGGAGGGTAAAAACTGTCCTAACACGTGACACACACAGAATAAACATTTCCTAAGTATATTTTTATCATGTGTAGCAATGTCCCTTTAGTTATCATAATCCATTATTATTCACTTACTTATTATCAAGTAAAATTATCACAGAGTTATCGCTTATGTCATAGATTTTATTATAGTTGTGGACATAAATCCATCATGAAAATAATGTATTCATTAAAACTACTTTTCCTATTAATATGTGAAACTTCGTAGTCTTTTTAACAAAAAATTACCAAATTCTATACATTGACATATTCATGAGATCATAAGAGATATTATCGTAATTATTAAAAAAATCACGTTTAAATCTTAAATTTATCAAAACAATCATATACATTCAAGGTTATTATTCATTACATGCATAATAACAAATAAAGCGCAAATCTCAATCCGAGCACATGCCTAACATGTTCTTTATTAACATATTCACACTAACATAAATGATAAGCATAATATACACCACCACGTGTGATCACAAATATTCTAGACCAAAGGTTTAAATGTTTAATAATCTACACAACACATGCAAAAATCTAACATTTATACCCTTGTTAAGGATTTATTTTTAATCAAAATTATTAATAATTATGAACATCATTTCCAAGGAAAATTATAATTTGTAAATTCCCAATAATTCTGAAAGGAATTAGTCATCTTTAATTCATTTTACCACTAAGGGAAGTATCCTAAAATTATATTTAGGTAATATGTAACCCTATCAACACTAAAAGGGAAGATAAATGTAATTTTTGCCTTTTGAGAAGAAAGTACATATATCCTTCTCTTAACCATCTTTTCTTTTTAAAGTATCTCTAAAATCCTTCTTGAGGTGCTCCCCAATTGGCTTGGAAATGGAAGTTTTGGTGGCAAGAGCTATGTCGGTCTAGACTTTATAGCGGTATATCCTTCTATAGCACCTAGGAGTCTGTTATGGCGGCCTATACATCATTGTAGTAACCTTTGAACCCCATTTTTCATTTAAATCGATTGTAAGTCTCTTTTAAATGCATCCAACTCTTTTCAACTTAGTAACCACATTTTCTCAAGTAAAACCCTCTAACTTGTTCTCCGAGACTCTTCAAATGACCTCCTACATTTCTAAGCTTTCCCCCTTAAGCCCAAAACCACTTAACACCGGCACAGTTACTTATTCAAAGTATAAATATAATTTAATTTTTTTATTAATTCTAATTACATTATTAAATAAATTTTAGGGTCCAATAGATTTTAAATTCCAATTACTATTTAATTTAAAATTCCATTATTTTAGTGCTTTTATATCATTTATAAAAATACCAGGTATTACAATAATCCTTATGCAACTACAAGTAGAGAGATGTTAGACCTGAGGCGAATGATGTACATCTTTGTGCCTTGTGTGATTTCTTTTTGTATTTTATGTTCTACATATTCTTAAGATGTTTATTTGTGCTACAATATCTTTGGCGTTGTTTGTAAGAAGCCAACAAGCATGGACATGAATAAAGCTTAAGCCACACATGCCATTGACAAATGTTAACTCAATAAGGGATTTTACAAGCCCAAGTCGCACATATCTGTATGTGATTAATTAAAACATTGATTAGAGTCAACATTCGTTTCCCAACACTACACCAAAACACTATTTTAGTAACATACTAGTTTTGTAATTACTAATAGTATTTTACCATTACTATTTACTAAAATTTATCAATAGTAATTTCATATAAGTGTTACTAATTTTAGCTACCCATTTTAAAAGAAAAAATTAAAAACTATGCATTTTCACAAAACATTAAAAAAAGAATGGCGGCATTTCCCCTCCTAAATGAATTTTCACGCACCACTTCCAAACGAAAATCCTTAAAATTTCTAAAGAGAAATTCCTTAAAAATTACTCACTCGCTCAATTCTCTCTGTATTGTGAAGACACTCCCTCATATGGTCATTTTCTTAATCATTCAGCTTTAGTTTTATCTACTTGGTAAGACTCTTTACTAGATAATTCTGTTATTTTTCCACTTTTTGCATTTTTAAAATGATCATCGAGATTTATTGATTAAATTTTTTGGTGATGCGTAATGGGATATCTATGTTTTGGCCAAAGCCAATTGAGTGAAGTGGGTTTTTGTAGTAGGTAACATTTTTACTGTAATCCATTTTGGTTTAAGAGATTTATAATTTTTCTCTGAATTAATTACAATTATTGTATTGGTTTCATCGATTATGGGGTAAGGTGTCACTATTTGCTTTAATCGATTTATAGAGTTAGATCAATTTCAAGCGATTTTTTTTAAATATTTTCAGGGTTAGATTGATTTGTTCTATTTATGTTAAAGAAGTATGTGGTTGTAAATTTTTTTTTATCATTTATCATATAGACAGACTTATATAATCAATCGTCACATAGTTCTTTCACTCCATTTCTTTCACACACGTGTCTATGTTTAAGATTTTTTAAGGAACTGTTGGGTTGGATTTAAGTGCATTTTTTGGCAAATAAAGGGCTTTTCTTTAGCTTGATCTGATCTTTAACTAAAGGTACAATATTTATTATTTCAATCCTAAATTTCCACCTACTTATAGTTAGTTTGAATTCATTATTGGAAGTTTTATTTTTTTTAGATTGTTTTGGGTAAATGTGTATTGAATTCTTTCCTTTTTACTTGTTTAGCCTTTAGTAATTGGTAATTTTTCTCTTTGACAAACTTAAATGATGCTTTGATACTTTGTGCCAAATAAGGTGAGCGATGAGGAGCGGAAGAAATCGAGATTTATGGACGGTTTAGCCTGGCGGATCAGGCAACACTTGATTGGGAATCTGGCATTGGTGACATATATAGATGTCGTTAATGCCGCACTTGTACACTTCCAGGATCATCGCTTCCATGCGAAGGGGAGCAAGCGAACAGGGGAGCCGAGCCAACAGGGCAAGGCCATTACTAGTATTGACACAAGTGGTACTCAGCAGCAGACGGGTAGTCAGCAAGGGAATCAGGCTAAGAAGTTTAAGCCTGGTGGGTTCCGACAGGGAGGACAGGGGTTCAGGCAGGGGCAGCCGGGCCCAAATCAGCAGCAGCAGGTTCCTCAGGGCCGTCAGGGCCAAGGGAACAATGGGGGAGGCCAACAGGGCCAGGGCCAACCGCGTCAGGGCCAACAGGGCCAACAACAGGGAGTTGGTCAGAGACGTTGTTTTGTATGTGGCCAGCCAGGACATTTCAAGAGGGAGTGCCCACAAAGGGGTAGAGGTCAACAGCAGGAGGCCCAACAGGGGCAACGGGGGCAATTACCACCAGCAGCACCAGCCCCACCCGCCCCACCTCAGCAGTGGCAAATGCACTATGGGCGTGTATATAGCGTCCGGGATGTTCCCAATCCCCCGACGCAGTAGGCACCGCTAGCAGTTGAGGGTATGTTTCTCATTCATGGTTATGAGGGTAGTGTTCTTTTTGATACGGGAGCATCACATTCATTTATTAAATTAAATTTTGCTAAATGGGCCGGACTACTAGAGACCGCGGGTAGTCTTCGGATGTGTGTAGAGTCGCCAGTAGGCAGCGGGGCTACGATTCACTCGATTTTTCAGGGCGTAGACATTTTGATCGGGAGACTTAGTTTAGCAGCGGACCTCTTAGTGTTAGATATGGAGGGGTACGATGTCATCTTGGGAATGGATTGGTTGGCAGGTTATCGGGCAACGGTGGATTGCTATGAAGATACGTGGCAATCTACGTGGCAACAACAAACACTTATGAGGAACTCAGACGCTCCGAGGAACCACACTGCAATGAGGAACACTTCTTCCCTGAGGAACTCATACGCTCCGAGGAATAAGAACTCTCCGAGGAACTCTTGAGTACCGAGAAGCTTAGGCGGTCCGAGCAACTCAGGCGGTCCGAGCTGCACCTCGAACAAAGCATTAATAGCAGGATAACCGACAGTTTGACTATTCATTAAATGCTTATCATTCAGACGCATACGCTTAAGGGGCATTGAATGTATTACCCTTTCATATGTACATCATTTAATGTATTACCCTTTCACATTACAGCCTCAGGGCTATAAATACATTGTACAATCCTCATTGTAGGGGGAAGGGAATTTTTTGATAGAACTTGTAATCAAGAATTCCCAAACACTCAGCAATAACATAACAGTGGACGTAGGCCATTATTATAAGGCTGAACCACTTTAAAAATTCTTTGTCTCATTTATTTATCTGTGATTAAATAATTAAATACGATCTAATTTTTTACATCAACAATCATATTATTCTATCAGCAAATGAAAAATAGGAAGGGATAAAGGTCACTTAATAGTTTTCTCTCTCCAGATATCCCAAAAAAGAATGAAAGAATAACCGACATGAATCTTCTCCTAATTATAAAAGGAAGCCACGTCAATATGTGACTCCGGGCAAAAATTCGAGAGGGGAATTCCTGGAAAATCCATCGTTCAACGACATTCGTGTTGAGGAAAGGGTCAGAACACAATCAGGTAGATGGGTTTGTTGGCCACCGGACTTACAAGATCATGTGTTCCAACTCCTCGCAGGAGGAGCCACAACTGAGCGTGTATTGATCATTCCTTCAACCAAGCACCAACAGATTTTTGACCAGCGAACTCATATGAACCACTTTGGTGGTCGTCGATCAGCGTGTAAGGATGAGCTCAGCACAATCGATCTCAGTGAGGCCGATCAGGTCTTCGCCGGAACACCATCATCTGGTCGGCGAAGATATTTAAGGATAACAACAGACAGAACGCCACTTTAGTTTTTGTCTATTTTCACTTTGTCGAGATAAAACGCTTGCTGATTACTACAATACCAACTATCTGTGCGAAGAAGAAAACATCACCACTGGACCAAACTACTGGTCATCAGCAACCTCGCCGGACGGTCCATCGTGATCGATGATCACTTGGTAACCAATTTTGCTGGTCGGCGACAAAAGAAAAAACCCAACGTCAGGTCCTTATGAGAAGACCTAAAAAAATCATATAGCTCGAGCATCAACGAGCTCCACCGTCTCACCTCCGGTTACTCTCCGACCTGCAAGCTTCCTAGTCGAGCCACCCGTTTACGACTTACTGGCGACCTGATCATCGGCATCATCAGCTCCGCCCTAGCTGGTCGGCGAGCAGAGGCAAGCAATGACGAGCTCAGTGAACAACCACGATGAGAGCGACCTGATAATCGACCTCCCTATGACCTGGATATGCGTCGAGCACAACCAGTAATTTGAGCCACCATGCTCGACGGCGAGCAATTCCCTATGCAAAAATTACCACACGGAACAAGATCTCTTTGGGGTGGTTTTCTTCGACAACATCTTCCTTCTAGTCAGCGGCATACATAAGGAACCGAACCATAATTGCTGGTCGGTGGAACCAACTCAACACCCTCCATGTGTTTTAATAAACACATTTAATGTCCATTTCCAGCACGAGTCTCGCTGGAGCTTTAAAACTCTTTGAAGTTATTGAAGTCAACATTTGCTTTTTTCTCTTCCTTGACAGCCTTAGGTGGCTTTACTAGGAAACATATTTTTTGAAATTTATAATTATATATTTGCTTGGAGTCCAAATATTTTTGCAAAAATTCTAAATCAAACCTATGTTGTACATCTGGGTATATTTGACTAATTTTTGCATTGTTCGATTCTCTCTGAATTTTTTTTTGAGAAACTATGTGACTAAATTACAATTATTACAACGATTTTAGTTGACACTTTTTTATGCGACCTTATTACAAATTATTTTGCTCACATAAATAAGTGGGGTGCACTTATATAGCACTCATATCATTTATTCGATCATTTTAATTTTCAATATTGTCATCCAACTACAAATCTTTAATTTCGGCACACGAAGATTAATTGGTTATTTAGCCCAGCCCCGACGGATGCTCGGGCACAGTTATCTCAGTGGGATTTTTGTGATAAAAATCATTGGATCATTTATTACATTCATACGCCACTATGAATTTTTTCTTTGACAAATGGCCGACTGGATGCATATCTTATATACTTGGCTAAACAAATCATTCTCATAATAGCTTCTATTTGATTTAGCCTCCACAGATGGTCAGACAATTTATTAACTTCCACAGGTACAAGATTCAGTCCCGACGGATGCTCGACAACAATCTTAATTCTTGGAAATCTCATCGATGTTTCAACTGACTCTCGAGCACAAATTTCTTGCTATATCTACTCGGTATTGTACAACTTTGCCCCGACGGACTATCCAGGCACCATTCATTTTATTAATGCTCCGACGGATAGTCGAGCACACTATGGCACTTTAGACCCAAAGAAATGCTTGGACAAAATTATTATTACTCTGACTGAAGCTCGGATTCTATGATTCTTAACCTGAAGGACGGTCATGCACATTCAAGATTCATTTCGATAGATGATCGGCAAAATATTTTTATATTTAGTCCCGAAGACATCTCCCGCACAAGTTTCATTTTATCCCCAATGGATAGCTGGTTAGGATAATTCTTATATTTAGTACAACCCCCATTGATGGAGACACACATTTATTTGTGCATTGTTCGTTTCCGTCTCATAATATTTTATTTGCTCATGAATTATGCTCACGATTTTATCATCATAAATTTGTTAGCAGGGGGCTATTTATACTGCATACTTCACAATTGTGTCACTAGACAAATTTTCTGTGAAAATAATTTTTTGAAACCAACTTACGATTGAGTATTTTCTTAGAGCTATTTGCAAAAATTCCAAATTAAGTCCTATGTCGTACATCTGGATATATTTGATAAATTTTGCATCTTTCATTCGACTTTATTACAATTATTTTGCTCACATAAATAGTGGGGTGCACTTATAGAGCACTCATGTCATTTATTCGATCAATTAATTTTCAATATTGTTGTCTAGCTATTATTGGTTATACCAATGGATGGTCGGTGTAATACTTTTTCTAATACTTAGCGCAGCCCCGATGGATGTTCGGGCACGACCATCCTCGTGAGTTTTTATCATGGAAATTATGCGATCATTCATGTCATTCATTCAATACTATGAATCTTTTCCTCGACACATGTTCGAGCAGATGAACATCATATATTCCTTGACTAAATAAACGAATTGCATGATAAATTCTATTTTATTTAGCCTTGACAAATGGTCGAGAAACTTATTAACTTCCACAGGTACAAGATTCAGTTTTGAAGAATGATCGGCCACAATCTTAAGCTCTTGGAAATCTTATTAATGCACCGATAGATGCTCAACAACGGATCGCTCTACTCGTACCTATACAACTTCTTCCCGACAGACCATCCTGGCACCGCTTATTTTGTTAATACTCCGACGGATGGTCGATCACTTTACACCACTTTGGACCCAACAAACACTTGGGCAATATTATTTATGATAACCGACGGATGCTCGGACGTTGACATCTATTCAATTTTAGTATTGATGACCTGGCTCTATGATTAGGCAAATTCAAGGTTCATCTCGACAAATGATCGGCAAAATATTTCTATATATTTAGTCCCGAAGATATTTGCCACATACGTCGCATTTTATCCCCAACAGATGGTTGATCAGGATAATTCTTATATTCAGTCCCGATAAATGGATCGTTCGTAATACTTGCTCGGTCCTTTTCGCCTCGACGGATGTTCGAGTATGGATCATTCGCAATATCTACCAGAACCTCTACAATTTTTACCTCGACGGTCATTCAACCATCATTTAGCTTATCAATTCTCTGACAGATGCTCGAGCATGGATCATTCGTAACATCTACTAGGTCCTTTGCAATTTTACCTCGAGAGACCCTCAACTTCGATGGATAGTCGACATTGTGTGATCATGTCTCAAGCTCCAATGGACAGTTGGGCAATACAATTCTTATTTAATTCAACCAGCGGCGAATGAGAAGTTGGGCGATCTGTATAACAAAGATCCAAAAACACACAAAGAAGCATGAAAAGCAACGATCAGTTATATTTATCAATAAGGACGAATCCAATATGTAAGAAGTCACATATCCAGCAAAATCACAGTCAACGAACAGAACATGTGACCCCCCTGAATGTATCAGCAACACCGTCAAACAACCCATGGTGATCGACGATCACTGGGCGATGAAAATTCGCTTGTCGACGTCGAAAGGGCGTCATCAGCACCAAGATATCCACTCCAGAGGAATGACGTTTCTTGAACGCCATATCAGATTAACGCATTTCTGCACGAAGATCTTTTGAACTCATATCAATTTCTTCAGATGTACGAGCTATACGGAGTTTTCCACAGCATCCAAGAACCACCATGCACGGTCAGCGAACAAGTGTGCCCCGAGGAACGATACATTACATGAAGCTATATGAGGAAGATAATCCTTAATTATATCCAGCTCGATGAACGATCAACGTGACAATCTTCAAACATAATAAATCCCTGAGGAACGATCGGGCACACTTATCATCTCGTTTGTATAGATAAAATAACTCTACAGATGGTCGGGCAGTCTTCTCTTCACAACTCGATTGGGGGCTCCATGGCAATGAAGACACGTGAATAAATTCACCGCAAAATTTAAAGTAAAATAGAGGAGGCCAACTCAGGATGGATGCCAACATGGTTAACTCTCGTATTAGTTTTTCAAATGGCGATCATGACTCAGCTTGATTTAATTATAATAATTATCTTGCTTGTTCCAATTAAGTTAAGGAGGTCCTCGGGTCTTTGTCATCTCCAAACACAAAAGGCCCCACGAGTTGCCCCGACAACAATGAAAGCCCTACGGGGGATCCCTAGGTAAAAAGCCAACTCAGGTTGGTCGCCAACTACGTTGGTCGGTTAAAATCCTTAACGGGGGGATGGCCCTTAAACTAGGTGCATTTTTGCCATCGTCTTTTAGCCCTAAGGAAGTGTGACAGCACAACCTAAAAGGTAAAATAGACGGATACTTACATGCGAGGTATTAGAAAATGGAAAAATTCAAACGTAATTGGTATTACACTGACTTGCGAGAAAGGCCTAAGTACAATAAGCATACCGATTACATATCACATGTTATAAAACCTAATACAGGGTCTTACCCCTACTAGGTACATGATCGATCAAGGCTCGACACATAGGATTTTGGTCGGCCTCTTCAATTAGACCATATGAAAAACCTAATGCAGGGTCTTACCCCTACTAGGTACGTGCTCGAGAAAGGATCAACGCATAGGCTTTTGGTCGGCCTATCCAATTAGACCATATGAAAAACCTAATGCAGGGTCTTACCCCTACTAGGTACACGCTCGAGCAAGGCTCGACGCTTAGGATTTTGGTCGGCCTCTCCAATTGGACCATATGAAAAACCTAATGCAGGGTCTTACCCCTACTAGGTACATGCTCGAGAAAGGCTCGACGCATAGGCTTTTGGTCGGCCTCTCCAATTGGACCATATGCAAAACCTAATGCAGGGTCTTAACCCTACTAGGTACATGCTCGAGCAAAGCTCGACACATAGGCATTTGGTCGGCCTCTCCAATTGGACCATATGAAAATCCTATTGCAAGGTCTTACCCCGACTAGGTACATGCTCGAGCAAGGCTCGACACATAGGCCTGTAGTCGGCCTAAAAAAATGGACCATATAAGATCAAAATACAAGGAGATGCCCTAAACTTGATGCATGCTCGAGAAAGCCTCATCAAACGAATTATGAACAAGGCCTGTGGTCAGACTCACGAATATGGCCATGTAATAAAACAGAATAATGAACTACGTTCGACCTGATCCCAAGAGGGTACATAGGCAGCTCGACACTCTCGAGTTCGGTTCCCATATCAATTGAACGTCTCTCAACTCAAGCCAAGCATTCATCTAAAAACCTATAAAGGCAAGAAAATCAACCAACGAAGCTTAAAAGTTGAACGATAGCTCAAAGAACGCCAGTCCAGTTCACATCGACAACTGCATATGTTTAAAGAGATTATGGACCAGCTCCCAGCTCATCTCAGGATCAACTCAGCTTAACTGCAACCTGTGGGGCTATTGTGGGGGAAAAATATGCCTACATGATAGCATGACACATGGAGAGCACCCCGATCAAGATGGCGAGTAACAGACGCTCCAACAAGATAGGGACGACTAGAGTCCTGGATAAACTAGAAGACCGAGGAGCAGTATCGAATTGGAATGAAACTCCACGAAGATAGGACTCATCCATATTTGTAACCCTAATGTAACCCCTAACTCCATATAAAGGGGACACCCCCCATTGTGAAAGGGGGCCTAGAAGCTAGAGAAACACTCTCATGTAAAACTCTTTCATCATTCTAATGGAGTACTGCAGCCCCGTTGACGTAGTAGGCCATTCATGGTCGAATCACGTAAATCCTTATCTCTCTCATATTTATTTTTATGCTTGTATCGTGATGAATTGGCACCCTCCTACGGGTGAGATTTTTTGCACCTACAGTATATATGCGCACTATATGTAATTTAAAGTATGTTTCATCCAATTATGTCTTATCACAATTCGAGAGATTTCATTTAATTATGTAATCTAAAGTATGTTTCATTTTATTTAAAGCGTGCATAAGAACTGAAACTTATACCAATTTATACCATTGAAATCCAATTTCAATTCATGCCAATTTATACCAATATCAATACTAATTCAAATTCAATTTTAATTTATACCAATTTACACCGATATCAATACCAATTCAAATTCAATTTCAATTTATACCAATTCAATTCAATTGAAATTGAATTTTAGTTTCAATTTAATTCAATTCAAATTCAATACCAATTCAATTCATATTATAAGGTTGGGAACGTCAATACCAATTCAATATCAATACAAATTTAAATCAAACCCCTAATTTTCTTCACTCTCAAATCAAACCCACACTCCCCCTCCCACACACATTGCACCCCCTCCCCCCACACCCCGACCCCCACACCCACACACCTGCACACACATACACCTAACCCCACTACCCCCACCTCAGTTGCCTACTCTCACTGCGTACCCCCCCACACACACCTACACACACACACACACCTACACACACACACATAATCCTACACACACGCACACACATATACACATATACACATATACACATATACACACACAAAAAAAACAAAGGAAAGAGAGAGAGAGAGAAAAAAATCACCTGAAACGTAGAGAGAGGGGGAGAGAAAATCGCCCGCATTAGAGAAAAAATGGTGGGTAATGAAAATGGTGGGAAAAAAATAGGGGACTAGGGTTTTTACTTAAAAGTGTTGCCCCGGACCTGTCAAGGTCTTTGACTATGACAACCTTCTAAAGGTGTCATGATTATTGACCGTGACAAACCCTTAACCCATGGTCTTGTCACGATCATTGATCGCGATAAAAAACGTGTGTTTTTTTTATTACGGTCAATGATCGTGATAAGGTTGGTTGACTTAAAGGTGACAATTTAGCCTTTTGGGTGTAGTGAAATGCGTTGCTTGTAAAGATCCATTTGCCAACATGGCCTTTATTTATCTTCCAATCTTGCGCACAGTGACCATCTAATGTCGTGTTTATGCCTTACTTAGCAAAGTCTATGAATAATATGCACATTATTATTATGGGGAGTCATGCACATGCCCTTGATATTAGATACTATGAAGACCAGAAGCATTGTGTCAAACTAACATTTTATGTCTTGCTGTTAACCATCTATAGAATAGTTATCATCCTAGTTGCACAATTCTTATCTTGAAACATGTCTTTGAGATTCGACATCATGTCTTAGGTAGTGGCCATAAGATGATGTTGGTGTTGCAACGCATTAGATATGGATGGCAATATTTATCGACTACCCATATGATCATCCTTATGCTGTTTCTCGAAAGACATGACTTTCCTTTTATGAGTCCCTTCATCTCGCATGTCGTGGACATAATTATGAGAACTCCAAATATTCCGAGTCATCACTTTGATTAGAATTTAACTAATAATCCCAAATAATATTTCTATTCATCTCATTTCCACCAATTTATTGTAATGATTCACCACAGTAATTCCAACTAAAATTAACATGCCAAATTACAATGTCTCCCAATAATACAAACTTACAGTTTAAGGATAAACCTTTAACTATGTTCAGATCAATAAAATCACTACATGATCCCAAATATAATGAAGAATATGATTAAATATCAAAATCGTTAACTTGTCTATGATTACACACAATTTAATGGGTATGATATACCATATTCAACTCAATATAAATACTCTAAGATTTCACAAATACCAAGGTAATCTCTCTAATGCATTTAGTTTCAATCATATAATAGGCCAATATTATACTTAACATATCATAGACCTAATCCGTCATAGACACTAGACAATACTGAGGCATTATTCAAAACTTTACACAAGCACAAGATGCACATATAATACATACATTATTGTTGTCACCCAACCTTTTGGAATTTAGTACCTCTTAGGATTTGCATAACCACATTTTTTTGGGTAGCATACCATGAGATTTTCGGGACAGCCTGTGCGTAGCTCGACTAATCCCAATTCGCGGTTCGTGGCTTTCGCTGGCCAAGCATTATTTTGACAGTGGTGAGGATCGAACTGGGGACCAAGCCCAATCCACCTCCAAGACTGTCCGAGTGGCAACCTTATAGCACTGAGCCAAGAGGCTTGGTTTTTACACAATCATATGATGTTCATATAAACCGACATAGCCACCAATCAATAGTATAAGGGTTAGTATCCCTCGACTCCACATAAAGAATACATGTGCCTAAGGGTCCAACTATAATTAATTAATTTCTTAATATATCTAAACATAAAGAAAATAAAATCATTTTTATATTTCAACCAAATTTGAATTTTATCGAATAAAATTAGTTAGTTCAAATTTCATGCAGTTAGTGGTTAATAGTGGAAGAAATAAAACCAATCACAAAGAGCATATTAGGCTTTTAAAGTGGAAACGAGAAAACGCTCTATCTCGCCCAACCCGCATATGATTACATGACTTAATAAGGACTCGGACATGACTTATATATACGACAACGATTATCGCCACGACGCTTCTCCCTTACGGATTGCTCCTCTGCCTCTGCCTATACTAGCAATAGACTTTTCGATCGAACAAAATCGTTTCACAACCTCTCCAAGGCCTCGGTATCCATTGATCTCACGTAGGAATGCTTAGCCCACATGTAATCCAACGTGATATCTTCTTCAATGTAGAAGGTAGCAAGGGATTCGTAAGCCTAAAGTCTACTTTAGTTGCCTAGAGTTGATAAGCTCTCACAAACAGGACTCCAGCAAAACTAAATTAGGGTTTTAAAAAAAATAGGATTCATTTTTTGAAATACGCATCTAAAGGTAAAATATTGGGTTATTTGGGATTTGGCACCCATTAATTATTCATTATTGAGTCAAACTTCCATTTTTAAAATTTCTTGGGATTTAGCTCACATTTTGATGGATTTCGTGGGTGGACTATTAATTAACTCATTTTTATGCCTAATTTGTCCAATATACCCCTCTTTTTTTAACTATTAACCACATTTCACCATACAACCCCTAACCAATGTGTTTTTTTCCCGATAATCCTTATTTTATACACACACACACACACACACACACACACATTAATAAATATTCTTATTTATAAAAAAAATAGTTTATTTTTTAAATAATTAAAAAATAAAAAGCAATTTTTTTCAATTATTCTTATAACTATTTTAAAAATAAAAAAATATTTTAGCTTTAGTTCTTAAATAAAAACCGTTTTAACTGTGTTATAAAAAAACTATTTTTTAGAACTCTTTTGACTCGTTTAACTTTTTTAAAATAAAAAATGTTCCAAGAAAATAATAAATAAAAATGATTTTAACTATTTTTTAGTTGTTTAAAAAAAATCCTTAATCTATTCAAAATAAAAGAACATTTTCGCTAGTTTAGGAAAAAAAGATTTTTGTTATTTTGGAAAAACATAAAAAGTAAAAAAATTGTTTTGTAAAGAAATAAAATGTTTTTTTTTATAAAAACAAGTTTTGATTGTTAAAAAAATATTTTAATTTAATACTTTTTAACTATTTTCTCTACATAAAAACTTCTAAATTTAATTAAAATAAATTTTTTCATAAAACTATTTGTTGATACAAAAATTAGTGAGATGACGTGGACCGGTTATATGAAGACACGTGTCATCCTGCGTGGCATAAATATATTTACCGATTAACTTACAATGTCGAGCTACTCAGCACACCAAGCAACTCAGCGTACCCATCTAGTCAGGAAGATCAAACGACAAAAATAGATTCAATGAACATTCTTATCGTGTACAGATATATATATGTCTATTAAATAACGGCATATTGTCTACTCATACTGAGAGCCCAAAGGGCTATAAATACTTTGTAACACCCCTTAGCGGGGCAAGGCTTCCATAAGAGAACATACTGAAGATTAAGGCAAATACCCAGCAATACAAAACAGTGGACGTAGGCCATTTCACTAACGCTGAACCACTTTAAAAAATTGTTGTCTTATTTCTTCATTCATATTTATCTGTGATTAATTAATTATATCAAATCTAGTTTTTTACATCAACAGATTGGCGTCGTCTGTGGGAACGACTATGCATGTGTTTTTCACCTAAAAACTCATCCTAAATGGTCGAAATCCCAGAATATAGTAACAGAAACAATGACGGGATTCCTCCTAACTCGTCCACTCCTCCAAACGCAAATGATATCACAGGAATCTTGACTAGTTTAGCCAGGGGTAAACAACCATGCAAGATACTATACTACGGTTCATCCAAACTTTTCAAAAATAGAGCTTCCATCCAGTCCGGTCAACGAAGTGTCATGCAACCACCGTCTTCATGATCCAGACGTCCTGAACCTCACCGTACTGGAACCTCAAGTGATCGATCCTATCAGTCCAACCTGACATCTCCTATAATAATTGTAGAGTCTTAAGAAAACATCACTTTGACTCCAGAACGAAAGAGCTCTCTGGAAAGGTTGAGCAGAGTCTCCCTATTTGACCGATTGGACCCCAGGAGGAATAAAAATCCTCCTCGAATTGCGTCGAGAAGTTATCGACGACTAATTGAGTTAAGGGAAGGATCTTCCCAATCATGTCAAAATATCAAGCCTGCAGCTCGCCCAGAAAGATCATAGGAGGAGAACTCAACGCGATCTGTTGCTCGCACCTATAAATCTGAAGCTGGAAAGGAGTCATGGAAAGAATCTATTCAGCGATTAGAAGATAGGTTTGAATCAACCTTATGATTTCCTATACCTTTTATATACCTTCTATGTCATTTAAGGGTAAGACGTGGGGGAAGAACCTAGGTGATAGTCACCTAAACAATTTCCTGATAGCCCTAGAATTCGGCATCTTATCATCTAAAAAAAATGAGAGTTCACGATGTCAGAGAGCTTTGCATAAAACTCATCCAGTGCCTCATTATCTTGCATCTTTAACAACTCAAAATGGGTTGTGAGATTTTGGATCTTCGATACCCAAACGGTATCTCTACTCTCATGGGTGAACTAGAGAATGTCCCAGGCCTCCCTGGATGTAGTGCACGTAGAAATCTGGCAGAAATCTTCTTAGGTAACTCCATATAAAATGCCATTAATTCCCCTAGAGTTGTAGTTAGCTACCCAATGGTCATACTCAGACCATGACTCCTCATGTTTAGGGACAATGGTATCTCCGAATAAGGTAGTGAACATCTTGAACCCTTAACTAAGATTAGTTACACCCTCTCATCTTGGGACATAAGAAAAAAAGTCATACACACCTTCTAATACACGTAGTTACTACCATAAAAAATAGGCGTGCATGTGACCGAGTGATCCTCAATAGAAATAACCTCAAGATTAATATTAAAATCCTCTCTCTTACAAGTTTGAAAAAGCAGATATACGCTTAAAGGTCCAAATTTAATTAAATAATTTTGTAATTGATCAACACATAAATCAAATTTAAATCCTTTCTATATTTGAACCAAATTTTAATATTACTAAATAAAATTATTTTGTCCAAATTGCATGCAGTTGTTGAGTAAGAACATAAGCAATAAAACCCATCACAAAGAGAACACTAGGATTTTTGAGTTTAAACCCTCGTGGGAAATACCGCTATCATACCCAACCCACAATAAGTCCACTAATGCTGATATATGATTACATGGATTAATAAGGACCTAGACACGACTTACATATATGACAACAATTATTTTCATGATATCGCTCCATTGTATTTTGCTCATCTACCTCTGCTCGTACTAGCAATAGACGCTCCAATCCTGGAAAACATTTACACAACCTCCAAAGCCTCAGAATCAATCGATCTCAGTTGGGAAAAATCAACCTACACACAATACAATTGTTATCTTCTTCAATATAGAATATCTCAGGGGATTCATAAACTTAGATTCCATTTTGGTTGCACAGAGTTAACAAGCTCGTACAAATAGAAGGACTCTAGCAAAACCAAATTAAGGTTTTGAAAAAATTATGCTTAATGCATTGGAATAGCGTCTAAATGTGTTTAAAAATTCTAGCAATAAAAGAGATCCAAATAAACATATTTTCCAAGACAAAGGTCCTTGGTCGAACTAGGAATCCCTCATTCGAACAAGACCTTTCGATTGAGAGGTTCTCGCTGATAAAATTTCAATTGAGGGTCACTTTTAAAAGAGAATGTGCCCTCATTCAAAATAGACTAGTCTAGGGATCCTCATTTGAAGTTTCCTTTTGATCGAGGTTTAATGCCTCAAAAAATGGTTCTTGTTCAAAGACCTCTTCGATCAAGGATGACCTCATTCGAACGAGGTCACTCAAAGTCGACCCTTGAGAAAAAAATTATAAAAAATATTTTCCAAACTGGTTTTCATTAAAGTCATGTCATGTCACTTATTAGCGATAATATAAACTATAAGGAATTACAAAACTTTTAAAAACAATCACCTTTACCAAATCTCTTATATGAAATGAAATTGTTTGATTCAGTTCAGTACTCTCAGTCATGGTGGTTTCTCTCTTTATCTTTATATGATGTAGCATTATAACTCATTAGACTCGATACAAATATACTAAGACTCAAAGGTTTGTTCTGAAATTAATCCAATACGAACTAAAAACCTAAGGGAGTGTAAAAAATGTCCTAACACATGACACACACAGAATAAACATTTCCTAAGTATATTTTTATCATGTGTAGCAATGTCCCTTTAGTTATCATAATCCATTATTATTCACTTACTTATTTTCAAGTAAAATTATCACAGAGTTATCGCTTATGTCATAGATTTTATTATAGTTGTAGACATAAATCCATCATGAAAATAATGTCTTCATTAAAACTACTTTTCCTATTAATATGTGAAACTTCGTAGTCTTTTTAACAAAAAATTACCAAATTCTATACATTGACATATTCATGAGATCATAAGAGATATTATCGTAATTATTAAAAAAATCACGTTTAAATCTTAAATTTATCAAAACAATCATGTACATTCAAGGTTATTATTCATTACATGCATAATAACTAATAAAGCACAAATCTCAATCCGAGCACATGCCTAATATGTTCTTTATTAACATCTTCGCACTAACATAAATGATAAGCATAATATACACCACCACGTGTGATCACAAATATTCAAGACCAAAGGTTTAAATGTTTAATAATCTACACAACACATGCAAAAATCTAACATTTATACCCTTGTTAAGGATTTATTTTTATTCAAAATTATTAATGATTATGAACATCATTTCCAAGGAAAATTATAATTTGTAAATTCCCAATAATTCTGAAAGCAATTCGTCATCTTTAATTCATTTTACCACTAAGGGAAGTATCCTAAAATTATATTTAGGTAATATGTAACCCTATCCACACTAAAAGGGAAGATAAATGTATTTTTTGCCTTTTGAGAACAAAGTACATATATCCTTCTCTTAACCATCTTTTCTTTTTAAAGTATCTCTAAAATCCTTCTTGAGGTGCTCCCCAATTGGCTTGGAAATGGAAGTTTTGGGTGGCAAGAGCTATGGCGGTCCAGACTTTATAGCGGTATATCCTTTTATAGCACCTAGGAGTCCCTTATGGCGGCCTATACATCATTGTAGTAACCTTTGGCCCCCATTTTTCATTTCAATCGATTGTAAGTCTCTTTTAAATGCATCCAACTCTTTTCAACTTAGTAACCACATTTTTCTCAAGTAAAAACCCTCTAACTTGTTCTCCGAGACTCTTCAAATGACCTCCTACATTTCTAAGATTTCCCCCTTAATCCCAAAACCACTTAACACTGGCACAGTTACTTATTCAAAGTATAAATATAATTTAATTTTTTTATTAATTCTAATTACATTATTAAATAAATTTAAGGGTCCAATAGATTTTAAATTCCAATTACAATTTAATTTAAAATTCCATTATTTTAGTGCTTTTATATCATTTATAAAAATACCAGGTATTACAATAATCCTTATGCAACTACAAGTAGAGAGATGTTAGACCTGAGGCGAATGATGTACATCTTTGTGCCTTGTGTGATTTCTTTTTGTATTTTATGTTCTACATATTCTTAAGATGTTTATTTGTGCTACAATACCTTTGACGTTGTTTGTAAGAAGCCAACAAGCATGGACATGAATAAAGCATAGGCCACACATGCCATTGACAAATGTTAACTCAATAAGGGATTTTACAAGCCCAAGTCGCACATATCTTTATGTGATTAATTAAAACATTGATTAGAGTCAACATTCATTTCCCAACACTACACCAAAACACTATTTTAGTAACATACTAGTTTTGTAATTACTAATAGTATTTTACCATTACTATTTCTTACTAAAATTTATCAATGGTAATTTCATATAAGTTTTACTAATTTTAGCTACCCATTTTAAAAGAAAAAATTAAAAACTATGCATTTTCACAAAACATTATAAAAAGAATGGCGGCATTTTCCCTCCTAAATGAATTTTCACGCACCACTTCCAAACGAAAATCCTTAAAATTTCTAAAGAGAAATTCCTTAAAAATTACTCACTCGCTCAATTCTCTCTGTATTGTGGAGACACTCCCTCATATGGTCATTTTCTTAATCATTCATCTTTAGCTTTATCTACTTGGTAAGACTCTTTACTAGATGATTCTGTTATTTTTCCACTTTTTGCATTTTTAAAATGATCATCGAGATTTATTGATTAGATTTTTTGGTGATGCTTAATGGGATATCTATGTTTTGGTCAGAGCCAATTGAGTGAAGTGGGTTTTTGTAGTAGGTAACATTTTTACTGTAATCCATTTTGGTTTAAGAGATTTATAATTTTTCTTTGAATTAATTACAATTATTGTATTAGTTTCATCGATTATGGGGTAAGGTGTCACTATTTGCTTTAATCGATTTATAGAGTTAGATCAATTTCAAGCGATTTTTTTTTATATTTTCAGGGTTAGATTGATTTGTTCTAATTTTATAATCTTCGAGAGATAAAAACCATCTGAGGGTGCTATCCTTCAAAGTTTGCTGAAACAATTGGGCCATCACTTCTTCGAAAGCCCCTAATAGAGTCATGGAATGGTGATAACTATGGAGATGAACAATCGGTGGTCCACTTTCTTTGAATTTCTTGATATTTGGCATCTTGAACTTCTCGGGTAACCTCGCTTTAGGATAAGGAGACATGTGGGTGTAGTTCATGTAATTCCTCGAGATTATGACTTGGTCAAACTTATTAGTGAGCATCTTGAGGTTTTCTTTGACCTTGTCCAACTCCTCCTCTTTTGGATCAATGATCACAGGCAAGTTAGCCCCAGGATGGGCAAGGATCGGCATAAGAAGCTGCGCAGGCGGTGACCTATTAACATGAGGGGCATGTGGAGCGTGCTGATACCCAGATAGGCTCGGGTGGACCCATAGCATGAGGAAATAGGACCTCTATCTCTTAAGGAACGAGAACTTGGTTTCATTGCATCTCTCGGACCTCAGTTTGGAGGTTATCAATCCTGGATACGAGCTGAGGTAGGATTATCATCAGATCTGGTTGCACAACTGGTACTTGGTATATGTTCTCCATGGAAAGAAGATGGATTTCAGACTCGAAATAAGTAATAGGGGAACGGACGTAACTCCGGGGTGATTTGACTAAAGACCGAAGCCAATAAGGAGCCTGGCCAAGGGTTTGCGATCGACCTGAGAAGGCACAAAAATGTGATTTATTTTTGAGAAAAAGAGATGATTTTTTTTTGAGATGGAAAGACAAAATGTCTTTGGATTTTTGATAAAGAGATGAGAAATGTTTTTGGATTTTTTATAAAGAATGGAGAAAGATTTATTTTTTTTGGATTTTTTTGATAAAGAAAGGAGAGACGGTCTCACCATACTTATTACAATTATTATGTTTTCACTTGTATTAATTCTCCTAAATGCAAAATGAAATGCCGGACGGGACCCGAGCCTGGAACAGTTGGGTTTGTAATATATGCAAAGCTATATCTGGACTTGTGACCAGGCTCACGGGCAGGGTTCCATTTTAAAATTGCGAAAATTCGGGTGGTAGGCCGACCCAGAATTTCGGTAGAGTTTCGGGTTGAAATCGACAATCTAACATGTGTGTCCTAGGCTTGACACCTATATGCGGGTGTGCAGTTGGTTGGGTAAATCGGAAAGGGTTCCCCCCTTTGGCGTGACTTCCACAATATACGTCTTGCTCTTGCGGGCAATCGGTACGTGTGGACAAGCCATTTGATATACCTGAGTGTACGTGAATTGCCTCACCATATACCTCGTGGGGACGATACGAGTGAGAGCGAATTTGATATACTCGGCATACGTGAACAAATTCCCTGTGATATACCTCCCGTCATGACTTCGGTCAAGCGGTACGATGCGGGGAAATCGTTCGATATACGTCGAAGGTTCTTGGCCAATGGAAGGTGAGGCTAACTGCGTCCTGCCGGACTAGCACCCATCACAAAGTGACCCTCCAGTTACTGGGTAAATTTTGGTCAATAACAATGCTATTTGGTGATGTCGTGTGAATCATGCATGATTCTCTTATAAGTATCTTATGAGAATGTCTTTCTTGATTATGCCAGACAGGGAGCAAAGTGCAAGTACCAATGGTACACCAAGTATGGGTGAGTGATGTGTGCAACAGATGGATACATGTGATCCTAGGTGCACATGGTGTGAAGTGTACATGGAGAATTTTCTACAAGTGTGTGGATAGAAGCATAAGCATGGGATACACATGGAAAAGGGGAACATGCAAAATGGGGGAAAATATAAACAAGCATAACATCCCTGTAAATAGAGTCTAGCCCTCAAAATAAAGTCCCCAGCAGAGTTTCCACTGTGGCCATCCCCGATCCTCGCGGCGGGAGGGAGGATCCTAGATCCCGCGCGTCCCTCTCGGGAGCGCTTCGGCCGACGTCATTTGGGTGAGGTGAAAAATATAGAGAGATAGAGTCGCCAGTCTATTTTACTCAAAACAGACAAAAGAAAGGGATCCATCCCGAAGGACAACATCCAAGGACATACTGATACATACGAAACCAAAATGATTTGAAAAGGGTCCAGAGGCTAAGTTACAAAATGGGAAGGTGTTAGGCACCCATTCCGCCCTTACGGTCTCTCATGGGTTTTTTCTATTTTCCTTCATTTTCCCCGTGATATGTGTGGATGTGTATATGTAGTGAAGATAGGAATCATCGACTTGTACAATGGAAGGGTGTAATACCCAGTAATTTTATTGATTTTTATTTAAGGGATTAATTAAATTAAATGAGAATTGGAAATTAATCCGGGTATAAATACTAACAAGAGGTGAGTTGGTATTTGATTATGATGTTAAAATTTATTATTTTCGAGTATGTATGGTAATACATGAGTATTGATGATATTTAAATTGTCAATTATCACGAGGTAGCTATACGGCAATTTGAAAATTTTAATTGGGACGCGCGTGTTAGTCGCGTCAGGAAACGTAATTAATTGAATTAAAAAAAGTGAATTTTATTTTTATCAACCGAATGGTCATTTTTAGTGCGCCAACGTATCCGAAAGGGTCGAAATAGTTAGAAAACACTAGCCGGGGGTTTAGTTTTAGTCCCGGGGCATTTTTAGGCCATACCGGCAACCCAAAAGGGTAGTTTGGTAATTTTAAAAATAGGGAAATTAAAACCCACGAATTTGAGAGGTTATTTTTATATTAGAAAAGAACCCACTAAGCCATTTTCAGCATTTGGGAAGTTAGAGGGCTATGGGAGTTATAGGGGGAGTTGGAAGAAGTTCCAAAAAGGAAACCCTAGTCACCATCACTATCTTTGGAAGAAATTTGTAGAGAGAGGGAGGAGAATCAACATTCAATCCTTCATCATCAAATCAGAACATCTAAGGCAAGTGGTATAATTACATAATTTCAAGCGAATGTTTCTTCCATGCTTAGAAATTGAATATATGTCTTATATTGAAAGTTTGATGAAAAACCCATGAAATTGGAGATAGAACTCATAATCTTACATAGGGATTGCATGTAGAATGGTAATGAATGAATTTCATGTCCAAAATGTATCTTTTGATGATTTAAAAACGGATTTATAAGGAGAAATTGTAGACATTAAAATTCTGGCTTCATATTTGTAGGGTTTGGGACAAGGTTTGGTAATTATGATGATTACATGTTAATTTAGGAGGCATTAACCCCAAATATATATTAGAGGGTGACCTAGGAGGACTTAGAGTAGTTTAAAAACGTTAAAACTTAATTGGGATGATTTTAGTGGGAATTTAGAGAAGAGAAATTTGAAGAAAAACGATTTGGGAGAAATTTTGGGCGCAGTCTGCAATCTCGTTAGAAGACCTGACCAGGTCGTTCGAACGACCTCATTCGAACGAGCTTCTAACAAGATGACAGTATCCCTTCTAACGAGTTGGTAGTTCATTCGAATCCTTTCGTTCAAACGAAACTCGTTCGAACGACCTCGTCCGAACGAGACTTCTAACGAGTTGACAAAATGGGATTTTTGGCCTGATTTCATTTCTAATGTCCCGTAGACTTATTTAATTGGAGTATTAACCTTCCCTTATTGATTAGTGGGTATAATTGTGAGAATTGGGGTACATTGAGGAGTAGAACTTAGAACCTTATAATAAAATCGGATGACATTTGTGGAGTAGGAAACGAGTACCTAATTACGACGTGAGAAGGATTGATAACGTTAATATACAAATCGGGGACTTGTAATCGTATAACATTAAATGATGGTATAAGAACGATATGTATACCTATATTAATAATACGAGATATCTAAGATGTGGGAATGCTTAGTATATGTGGTTTTATGCGTATAACATACCTAGCATACTTGCTATCATGGGAGGTCTGCGTTCGATTAGGGCCATTTGATCTTTGTGTGCCTACGGGGGGATTTAGATTGGTACCTCGAGGACATAGGTCAGAGAAGGACTTATTGAGAAGTTAATAAGTCTACTGATCTTGGGAGCGTAGGTATGTGCGTGACCCATGTGATGTGAACTATGTTTGCCTCCATTTTGTGTGATTGTTGTTTATTGAAAACGATTCCTGAGAGATTCGGAATACGTGGTCCTTATGTACGTGATGTACCGGGATAGGATAGCAGAGTATGTGTGAACCAAACCTTAGTCTCGGGGTGCTAGTATTGTATATTTATGATGAGAATAATATACTGTTAATTGAAATGAACTGCCATGTATATATGTGAATATAAATAATTGCAACGTTATGTAAAGATAAGATGGAAGGTCCCTGGTAAGTAGTATTACTAATATATGAAACCGAGAATAAATGTAAAGCTCTATATTTAAATGAAGATGCCGGAATTAAATCGTGAATCGTATAGTAATGTTAGATTTTATTTTGGACTAGTTAGATATGGGAATAACTAGAATGGGTTCGGGTACGTTAGGAGTGCACAGATTGTCGAGAGGTGAGTATTTCATGTGAGAGCACGTCCTAACATGTATTTTGCATTCATTGTTTTAATGTCATTAAAACACTTGCTATATTTTAAACTGTTTTCCACAATCGGGCTCTGACCCGTTTGCTTTCAAATATATTTTCTTATAAAAATCTTTTAGGTGCCCAGCCACAAGGACATCAAGCATATGAGTTCCATTCAGGTGAGGTGCTGTAGCTGCTATGGAAGTTATAGGACCTTGACAATAGACGCCTCCATTTTCGATCCTGACTCCATTATCAAATTTTCTCATTTGTTGGGCATGTCGCCCCATTTCTTTTAGAGACATCTTACTTATTCAGTTATTTCAGATTTTGGGTTGTAATTAATTTAGTGATGCAGACTTGGTATTTGTGTATTCCAATATTCGGATTGTTGTGAGGAGTATTCCTCCAGACTCATTATTATTTTATGGTTATTCTATTATGACTATGTGGTGGAGTTTATGTTAGCATTTCATAATTTACTTATTGCATGTTATTCAGATTTAATTAAAATTTGACAACTCACTTTTTAAATATTAGGTGGTTAGTAATTGTTAAAACGTTTTCGACAGTGATGCTATGAACTGGACCAACTTGGCATTTTGTATTAAATTGAATAAAAGAGTAGTTACCCGGTATTTAATTAGTCGGGGTGTCACAGGTGGTATCAGAGCATCAGGTTCTAGTGTCCTTAGGATCTGTACGGCTTGTTATGTTTTCGCTGAGCTTTCTTTGATATAGAGCCCTATATTTTAGGACTGTTGTATTCTTTTGTGTATGCTTCGCTCTTCAACTATTTTGAGATAATAACTGTGAACTTATAAGACTTTACTCTCATTTTAGATGCCTCTACGACGTGCGCAGCGAGTTCCTAGGGATGCTCAGCCCGAGCCACAGCCTGCACCGGTTCAGGGCACCATGAATGCCGCAGAGGTTGCTGCTATTGTAGCCCAAGCGGTAAATGCCGCCCTCGCAGTTGTGCAGCAGGCACCACCCCAGGCGCCGGTAGTTGTGCCAGTTCAGGCTCATACATTCCCGTATGCTTGGGAACGCTTTCGTGATGCTTTTCAGAAAGCACACCATCCGGAGTTTGTAGGTAGCTCCGACGTTGTGGTATCCAGTCAGTGGAGGAAGGACATTCAAAGGCACTTAAGGATGTACGAGTGCACGGATGTTCTGAAGCAGATACTGGCTACTTTTAATCTAGTAGGATCAGTGTTGTAGTGGTGGGAATCCATTACCACCACGGAGGAGAGAGATGCCCTTTCTATTCAGGAGTTCTGGGTGCGGTTCGACCGCAAATATTTTTCATCAGCTGTTCACACAGAAATGAGGAGAAAGTTAATGAACCTCAAGCAGGAGGGGAAGACCGTGGCCGAGTATGAGGCCGAGTTCACTAATCTCTTGAACATTATTCCTGATGAGATTCCGACTGAGGAGAAGAAGATTCAGAAGTTCATGGATGGATTGACTTGGAGGATCCGTCAGCACTTGTTAGGAAACCTCTCGTTGGCCACTTATTCTGATGCGGTTAACGCGGCGCTACTTCACTTCTAGGATCATCGCTTTCACATGACTGAGAGTAAGAGATCAGGAGAGTCCATCCATCAGGGCAGGACAGGGGGAAATGGTGCCAGGGGCACAATCTACTCAGGTTCAACATAGGCAGGGAGATCAGGGTTCCCAGCAGGGGGGATTCTAAGAGGTTTAGATCTGGGAGTTTCAGAAATGGACAGGGAGGTTTTCGTAATGGCCATCAGGGTCAGCAGGGCCAGCAACAGCAGTTTCAGCAGGGCCAGCACGACCAGGGGAGAAAAGGTAACGGCCATCAGGGTCGTGGACAGCAGGGACAGCGAGGAGGAAATTTCCCGGGGAAGTGCTTCGTTTGTGGCAACATTTGCTCAAATGCCAGGATTGTCCTGATAGGGGCAGGGCTCCACAACAGCAGCAGCAGGGTGCTCGACACGAGCCACATAGCCATAATTATGTCTACCCAGATTCTCTTATCCATTACTGCACATCTCGATTATAAGACTTGGAAAATGGAAGTAAAGACTATTTTCTTGAATGGTAATCTTGATGAGTGCGTCTATATGGTTCAAGCCAAGTGATTTATAACAAAGGGGAAAGAAAGCAAGGTGTGCAAGCTTAAAAGATTTATTTATGCACTTAAGCAAGTGTTAAGGTCATAGAGCATCCGATTTAATCAAGCAATAAAATCTTGTAGTTTTGATCAATGTGTGGATGAGACTTGTGTATAAAACGTAGATGATATTATCCTAATCAGGAACGATGTGGGTGTATGGTCTAGTGTAAATGTGTAGTTGCATATTAGTTTGATATGGAGGACTTAGGAGAATACAACCATATCCTAGGGACTAAAGAGCCGCGTGATCGAAAAAATAGGATGTTGGGCTTATGCCACCCTACTTATAAGCCTGTAAATCGAGTTGAGCGAGTCGAGCTTAAGGTTGCTTAGCCTCGGCTCGAATCGAATTGTGCCTTCCCAACATCGAGATTAAATCGAACTAAAAACATACCCATTGGCTAAAGATCGACTCACATTCTATAATGGGCTTCAGGCCCGAGTTGGGTAGGCTCGAACTCTCAATGTGCTTAATTTATAAAATATTATTTCATTTAAGGCTTAAATAATAATAAAAATGAAAATAAAATAGAATAAAAATAATAAAATATAAATGTTTGCAACCCTTGCATAAAAATTATAAATTATAAAAGTTTTAGTCCAAAATAATCAAACACAAAATTTGATATATAAATCTATTGTCTAAATCAATAATATATTAAATGTATAAATCATTTATATATAATAATTTTTGGGCTCGGGTCCATATCGGGCTCACAGACTTGCGACACAAGCTTGACCCGAATTGGTGTCCGGGCTTGAAAATATGGTTTAAGTTCAGTTTGAATCAAACTAATTTAAAGTTCTAACAAATTGGGTGGGACGAACTAGTGGGCTTTGGGCTTGCTCAACTCAATTTATAGCGCAAGCTACTTGATAGACGGAGGAAACTCGGGAGTTCGTGTTACTTACTCCAGTCGTTGATTTTGGCTTCCACCGTTACAAAAAACCTAAACTATTACTATACTCTTTATGGGAGTATAACAACTAACCCGAGTATCTAATCCACAGGTAAGGTTGCTAGAAATTAATTGACTTATTACTTCCCAAAAAAAGTGTAAAAGATGAAAGGGTTAACAAAAGTTTAATTTAGGCATGTATTGAAACTAATATTAACAAAAAGGTGTAAAACTATAGATTGAGAATAATATCCTCCACCTCATGTTAATTTGTATAAATGGTTATATGGGAAGAAAATCTTATCAAAATTAAATCTCATTTTCATAATTAATAAATTCTAGAGTTGCTATCCATTAAATTGTCATAAAAGCTTAGTCTTTATCGATCGATCGACAATGTAGAGTTTGCCTTGACCTAAATATAGTACTGAATATTAACATTCATCGATGGATAGACAACTCATTTTATCCTTCATTGATCGATCGATGAACCAGGATTTTGATCAATTCGAGATATTTTATTTCTCTTTTCTTTTTCATTTTCTTTATAATCACTTATTGTACATATGAAAGTTATTTTTATTAGAAGATATCTATTTTTTAGTATATTTTTAGGGTTTGAGAGGATTTTGGGAGCTTCTGGTTCTCTCTCCAAAGGTTTTGTCCATTTGGGTACTTAATCCACTATTTATTATCTTCTTCCTTTGATTCAAGCTTTCTTTTGCCATTTCTTGCTTTGTTAATTAGTTTATAAGCTTTTTTAATTATGATTACTTCTTTATTTACTTGCTTTCCTTTAATTCATGCCATTTATAATGCATTGTATCTAAATTAGTTTAGATTAAGATGATTGAACGCACATTGGATTAAATTGTTGCTTTGCTTTGGTGATGGATTAGATGAGTTTAAATGGGTTAGGTTATTCTTGATTTTATGCCTTGCTCATCCAACCACAAGACCTCGCCATATTTCTCGAAAATACCTCAATCACTTTAACCTAGGAGTCGTAATGTTGTAGTAGACGGATGTGTACCATGGTACCTATCACATGTGTGATTTTTATTTCTAAAATTCCCTAGTGAGGCACTAAGTTTACTTCGTAAGCCTGATTAGCCAGTCTATTTTTTATGTTCACTCGGATAACCTACTTTTTCATAGTTTCAAGTAAGTAAAATAGAAAACCATTAATAATATATGAAAAGAAAACACATAAGACACAAATTTATAAGAACTCAATTACGAACCTTTTAATTAATCACCCAAATATTATGAAGGAATACTGAAATTCGGCCTAAGGCTTCTTGCCATAAAACACAATCCTAACATGGATTTAATTTACAAATATGATGGAAATTACACCCTAAATTCCTTGGAAACATTTAAATTCGGAAGGACATGCGTCCGGGGCAGTTTTTTATAAACATATTTCAAAATTTTGTTTCTGAAATCATTTATTTTTTTATGATGGGATATAAAATTAAATTTTCAAGATTTCACAAAATTTATCTATGAGCAATTGTTGTGAATGCAAAGTAATTAAAAAGGTAAAGAATGAATCCATAACACAATTATTTTTAACATGGTAAAATTCCAACGGGGTGGAGAAACATTCATGATAACTCTACTTCCCAGAATAAATATTAATCACTAGAATACAAAAATATTTGTTACAAATTACATACAAATAAGATCAAAACAAAGATTGACAAAAAAAAATACCTAACCGAGTTACACCACTGTAGGCATACAATCTTTTCTGATTTTCTGAACGTAGTAATCAACAAATCCATAACAGTTGACTGAGAAATGTGTAAGTGAAATTACTTTACATGAACATATTCAAAACCCACACAAATAAAATTCTATACAAAAATAAAATCAAATCTAGCAAATGTTTTAGATCTAAAACTTTTATTGTTTAAAAATTATTTAAAATCTTTTTCAAGAAAACATTTACGATATCTCTATCTGAAACAATATATTTTATTAACTTAGATTAAACTCATAATGCTTGAATCAAGTAAATAATTACATGCAATACAAGATCCAAGAAGTAAAAATTTCAAAACCTTTTTTCAAAATAAAACAATTTTATAATACCAAAACTGATTTAAATTTTGTTATTTAGAGCAAAATAACCCTAACTAGTGAGTAAGTGCAATTGTATAACTTTGAATATAACTCTGGAATTTATCAATAAAAATAAGAGTTGAAACATATTTACTCTTGGTTTATAGTTGGAGAAATGTTCCCTAGGATTTATAGGTATACACTATTTCTAAATCTCTCAATTCATCTGCTCCATAAAACACTCTCTTTTTATTGTGTTTGAGAACAAGGTTTTATACTCTCTCTCTCTAAATGATTCTACCCTCTTTATTTTGTCTCTCTAAATCTGCCAAGCCAATCTTAATAATGAAGAGAAAAGTTATGTATATAATGATTAATAGAATAACCTAGAAGGCTTGCACAAATAAATGGCTGAGAAAAAATATATATAATCTAAGGGTTTAAAAGCAATGCGCTCTTATTAGGCTCAGATAAAGACTACCCTAAACCACTAAATGAAAAATGACCGATATATATAATTAAAACCATGGACTAATTTGTGATTTCATAACTGAGCATGCAATAGACTACAACAATCATGAAATGAATGGTAAAGATCTCATTAATCCAATGGATAAACAAGGTTATTGAGGACAACTGGAACACATAAAAATTGGGATAGCTGGCGGTATACTCTACAAACTAAAAGCTTCCTGTGATCAAAACAAAGACTTAAAAAAATTATTTCAACCGGTTACACAATAGAATATCTAACATCTAATAGTTATAACCACCATCTCTTAACAAATTAGACTAGGCCTGCCAAAGGGTTGGATTTTGACCCAGACTCGATTCGCACTCGGGACTTATAATAGGATCTGAGTATATTTTTTTGGACCCGAAACCTAACGATTCGACGTGCCTTATACATTATTTTTTAAAATATATTTTATACACTTTGTACACTGTGTACACTATGTATTTAAGCTAATATTTTTTCATCCTTAGTTCCTTTCCAATCTAACGGTCACACTTTTAGACTCTAAGTTTAGAGGCTTTAACCCTAAAAGCAAAGTCGTCCCTCATTTCCAAGCTCCCATCCCATTTGTGCCAATTTTGTCTCTCTCATTTCCAATCTTAACTTTGTCTCTCTCGTCTCTATCATCTCTAAGATCTCGGTATGTTTTCTCCATATCTTAGATTATTTCTGTTTGCACTCATAGTTGCTAATTTTCTTTGTCATTTCTAAAGATCATTTATGTTTGCATTCATAGTTGCCGATATTGAAGGTTTGCTATTTTAACTCTATTTTTTTTCTTTTGCTTTCTCTGAATATCATTTCTGATCTATTTTTTTGTCTGATTGAACTCTATATTTTTGCTATTGCTTTGTTGGAATATTATTTCCGATCTGTTTTTTTTTTTTTGCTATTTGAACTCTTAGATCTTGGGCTTTTTTTTCCATAAAAATATATTTGAACTCATATTGTCTGTTTTCCATTGATGTTTGAACTCTATATTTTTTCTATTGCTTTATTGGAATATCTTTTTTTATTTGCATTTTTTTACTGTTTAAACTCATAGATCTTGGGCCTTTTTTTTATTCATAAAAAATTATGTTTGAAATCATATTATTTGTTTTCCATTGCTATTTGAACTCTATTTTTTTGTTTGCTTTGACATATCGACGTCATGGTGGGATCATTTCTCGTTTGATAGAGTTTTCACCTAGATCATTATTAAGCTTTTAGTTTTTATACTTAGGATTAGACTTGGTTTGATGTAATTAAATTTGAATATTTGGTTTTGATGCAATTAAACTTTAATTTTATATAATTTGGTTTGATTTGTTTAATTGTGTATTTGGTTTGATTACTTTTCATTACATATTATACGAGGGTTGGTTGTTGTTGTTTTGTTTGAACAAAAACAGGTTATTTTTTTACAACTCCTTGAAGCACCCCTCCATGTACACAAACTTAAGCAAAAAAAATCGAGATTCAGTAATTACTCCAGCAAAAAAGGATCATATGTACTGACAAAAAATAGAAGTGACAGGTATAATTAGAATCCAAAAAACTACGAAGGTAAATGGGATTTCATACCTTGAATTAAAGGGGCCATGTTGTCGCGAATGGTAAATGGGATTCGACTTTGACTTGCTATTTCTCTCACATAATGCACTTTTTCTCCTGGATTCATTGAGTTAATAATGCACTTTTTCTCCTGGATTCAAATGTTGGAGTTATGACACAAACCTCAAACGTGTCAAATATGTGACGAATGTATATTCTAAACCATGATGTAGACATTAGAAGTTCTAAACCACACCTAAGATACTGCAAAAAATAAATAAACTATCAAATAATCCAAGTAATTCAGGATCCACATTATGATCTCTCATTTACAAAACATGAAAAAATTGGTGTACAACAAAAACTAATATCTTAGGAGAACCGTGGCCTCAAATGTATTACTTTAGAGTATAGCGTGAATTCCTCCTGATCAAAGCAACACAAAAAATGTGTTAATACATACAAACAAATCTAGTTATGCTATCAAAACCTTCTGATGCTAAATAGCAAGATATGCTCTTTATACTTTTCCAATCTCACATTCACTTGCAATGGATTGGTTCAAGATATGCTCTTTCAGCTTCTCCTAATAACTGCCCCAAAACATAAAGATATAAAGGTTCTCATTTTCATAACAACCAAAAAATTCAACGAACACATGTAATGAAAATGAATGAATCTGCCAAAAGTAGACTAATTTTCGTGGGTCTATTGGCAGACATATAAAATAAACAATCTCAGGGGTATAACCAAAATATATAATTTTGAACCTGTACAACGTGAAAAAAAATTCTTGCTTTATAGGACATTAAAAGATCAAATACATATTTCACCCAAAATTCTTACCTCATAGGTTCCTTTAGAGCTTCTCGACAACAATTGCCCCTCACCGCCGAAGCACCTAAATAAAACCATTTATAATGTTATACACGCTTAAATCTCATGGATGTTAGCTATTCCATCTACAATTGATATATAAACAGATAATACTGTAAAACCACAAAAGAACATTAAATTAATATCATCAGGAACTCTAGATCCACTGCTATAACTTAAGATCAAGGCAATACCAACCATAATCCCGTGGGTGGTTGCTTTTATGGAATCAAATTTGATAAGAGAGTATACCTCATTAGGTTCCTCATTGAAGAGTTAGATATGCAAAAAAGAAGAATGAATATCACTCTTCAATAAAATACTCACAAAATACCAAATACTATCAAAATATTAGCCTTCAATATAAGATACTCATGAAATATCTGCCTTCAATAAAATACTCAAACACTCTAAAAATATCAACTTTATCACAACATATAAAATTAGGGTAAATCAATACAAAACCCTTAAGTTATTATTTCATTCAAATGTTGTATCAAACATAGTAACTCCATATGGAATCCCTAAATAAACCTCCATATATAATACCTAAAGGAACCTCCATAGGTAAGACCTAAAATCGACGGTTAAATAAGAAATCCATTTTGATGGAAATCAACAACAAATTAATAACCTGATTCTGAACTATCAGATCCAAACTTGAAGAAACTACCTGATTCGAATGTATTTATTTTCAATGATGGTGGGTGAACCCAGAGAGAGAGAGAGGAGGAGGAGTGTGTGCAAGAGAGATGAGGAGGGGGCAGTTGGGAGGAGTAGCAGTGCGACAGAGGGGAGGAGGATCTGGTGAGGTTGGAGTGGTGGATCGGAGAGAGGGAGAGATTGGTTTTGGGGGGGTGATGAGAGCACAGAAGAAAGTTGAGAATGAGAGGAACGTTTTCTTCTTGTGAGGAGTGAGAGAGCGTGAGCAAGTTGATAAAATGAACTTTACCAAATTACCCATAATTTTGAATTGAAGTGTTAATTTGGTAAGTAAGAAAAGAGGGGGAAACCAAAATTGTCAAGGATAAAATAGGAAATGCAGAAAAAATTAATTAAGATGACATCATAGTTTCAACTTGTGACATACATAAGTTTCCTACTTTATTTTATATATATATATATATATACGGTAGATGTGTGAATGTTGTATTATAGTTTTACGTATATAATGGAGTGAATAATTATATGCGGATAAAATATATGAAGTGAACTGTATTAATTATATATAACTCGTGAAAATGTTATATGGTCTTAAATGAAAAATGATTAGTTAAATTAATGTGATGAATAACTTATAAATCATATATTAAACATACTCGGGCTAAAGTAGTGTGTCAGGAAGGAGTTATAACAAGAACTAGTTACTAGAAAGATGACTATGTGGGTTATAAAGCAAAGCGTTAAGTGTGAACAATAGTTGAGGGGTGAGGAGTTCCTCAAGGGAGTGCGACACTAGCTTAAATATGAAGAGCATTCATGCATTTTAAATTGCTGCATTTTAATCACTTGCTAAATATTTTCAAAATACTTTGGGTTCTAACCCTTGCAATAAAATATTATCAAAACCTTTTAGGTGTCCAATCATAGGGATGCAAGACTTGATTCTATTCCAGGGTTACGCAACTACGACATATATGGATGTTGCAGGATTTGGAGTAGTCGCCTCTCGCATTTATTCCTAGTTTAGGAATTCTATATCAGCCTTATTTCGAGCATGTTTCTCACTGTAATTATTCATATTATTTCAATTCATATTATATGGGATTTATTTACTATCTGTTAGATTTATTTGGTTTTAGATTTGTAGCCGATGGTTTAATCGATAAGGATTTTATTTATTCATTTTCGGTATTGATTTGACTCAGTGATTGCGTGAATGGTTTATATTGTATTAATTCGCATGTTATTATTATTGTTGTTGTTTGATAAAAAGATAAATTTGGTCCTTTTTCTTTTTGAATACTAGGTGTTTAGTAAGTTTTTAAAAAATTTCGACACTGATGCTAAAAATGAACCAAATGAGATTCCTATTTAATTTGATATATGACTGATCACCCGATATTTTAATTAGGAAGGGTGTCACAACATCTACAGGAATTGCTTCTCCACCAAGTAAGGTTTGTGCACCTGGAATATTGTTTGATTTACCTACTCATTTAGTGTCATGCTAATCACGTGCTTCATTACTATTGGAAACTAACTCAATACCTATTCAAACACTTGCTGCACCAAGTACTAAAATTCATTAATCTCCTCCAGTGCACCCATTTGTGTAATTCCTTAACTCAAGACACCCAAACAACCATAACACATTAATATGTTTAACCCGATGAAACTCAAATACCTATTATGTATGAACCTTGTCTTTTTCCCTCATTTTCGTGTCCTGATCAAGAATCAGATGCACATAGTTCCACTGATTCGATAATTGAAATTAAAATGCCTCCGACTACTAATCATTGTAGTCTTACGATATCAAAAGTAGGTACCAAGAAACCAAGCCCAAATATGCTTTAAATGTTGTGATTGACACCAAATATTTGGAACCAACATGTTTTAGTAAAACTGTTAAGCATGCACATTGGCTTAGTGTTATGATGAAGATGTTTAATGCCTTGCAATATTGTGGCACGTGGACTCTTGTGCCTTATGAGTCTTGTATGAATATACTTCCCAATAAGTGGGTGTATCGCATCAAAAGAAAATCATATGGCTCAATTGATCATTTTAAATCCAGACTTGTTGCGAATGATTTTCATCAGAAAGAAGGGGTAGATTACACAGTCCCATTATGAAACATAGTATTATTCGATTGGTCCTTAGTCTTGATGTTACCAATAAGTGGCATGTTAGCTTGATGTGAAAAATGCATTTTTGAATGGCTATTTGACTGAAGATGTATACATGCAGCAACCTTTAGGCTTTGTGGATCAACAATACTCGAATTATGTATTCAAATTACAATAAAGCTTGTACGATTTAACAGAAGCGCCAAGAGCTTGGCTTCATTGGTCTTGATAGTACTTGCTTCAACTTAGATTCCATGAATCTAAATGTGATTACTCACTATTTGTTTATAGTCAGCATATAATGCACTTAATTTGGCTAATTTCTGTAGATAATATCTTAGTCACAAGTAATAATCCAACTAAGTTTCTCATCTTATAAATTAGTTAAGAGACTTATTTTCCATTGAAAGATTTAGGACCACTTCACTACTTTATGGGAATTGAGGTGGCTTATGATGGTGATTCAATGCATTTGATGCAAGAAAAATATGCTATATACTTATTTTCTCGTACTAAATTCACTGAAGCTAAGGCTGTTTCAACTCTTGTTGCAAGTGGTCATAAATTATCTACTTATGTTGGGGAACCTCATCTTAATTCTGTCACTTAAAAAAATGTTGTAAGTGTCTTACAGTACCTCACCATTACAAGACCAGATCTTTCTTATGCAGTTAATTAAGTCTGCCAATTCATGAACTCTCTCACATCTATACATTGGCTAGTTGTTAAGAGAATTTACGTTATCTAAAGCTCACATTCTCTCAAGATCTAGTTTACAAACTACTTGATCTCTAACTTAATACATTTTTAGATGCAGATAAGGGCACACCTATCCCATCCCGAAGTGGGGTAGCCGCACCCACGACTTTCTCTAAAATTCTGTTGTGTGCTTTATTAAAAATAAAAATAAAAATTTAGACCTATGTGCAAGTTTCTAAAACTTTGGGGTAAGGAATAATATATAAATAGCTTAAGTTATTAAGACCTAAAACTAAAACAGACGCACAAACAAATGTGCAAAAAAAGGCAGCAACTTTACCTCGTTTTCTCCTCTTTTTATCCGTCTCCTCTACTTAAGTTCCCCCCTCTCCTCTCCTCTCCTCTTTCAAGTAACTTCAGCCAGAAAGCAACACCATCGTGGACTATTAACAACACCAGCAACAACTACTTGGATTCCAGACTCCGATACAGATTGACTGAGTGCCTCATAAATAGATTTTTTATACTTTCGGGTATTTTTTTCAGTCTATTTTTATTTATTTCTTCAGTATGTTCTAATTTTTTCCAGTATGTTTTAATTTTTTTTCAATATGTTGCTCAACTATATGTTAGTTAATTTGTTGCTAAAAAATAACTTAGTTGCTGAAATATTAATTTGTTGTTTGCTAAAAAACTAGTTGTTGCGGAAATTTTAAATTTTCCCCAAAATTTGTTGTTGTTGTTGTTGGATATTGATAATTAATTTGTATGAAATTTGTTAATTTGTATGAAATTTGAGCAACAAGTTTTTTAGTTAATTTCTTGATTCTCGACCTTCAACTGGTGGATTCTGCATCTATTTGAGTCATAACCTTGTTTTATAGAGCTCTAAGAAATAAAATACCATTTTGAGATCAAACACTGAAGCGGAGTGCAGACAACATGCATACACTGCTACGGAGATCTCTTAGTTGCATTAAATTTTAAGGTCATAAAATTGTATCTCACTTGTCCCACTATCTGGTGTGATAATTTTTCCTCTATTGCTTTGGCATCTAAACTGTATTCCATTAACGATGCATCTAGAAGTTGATTATCATTATGTATGGGATAAGGTGATTCACGGTGAGTTTCTAGTTCAATTTGTTTGCTTATATTATCAGTATCTGACACTTTCACCAAAGGTTTGTGTACAATTTGTTTCCTTTTGGAGTAAAAGTTAATTGGAGAGATTTGGATAATTTAGAAATCACGGAAGAGGTCTACCTTCCTAAAGCATCAATATCGAGCTAAAAAGGTATCCTTATACTAACCTTCGGCTTACCAAGGAAGAGGTAGAAACATGGAAATTGAACAAGGAAAAAAATGTGTTCTATTAAGAAGAATATATAAAAGTTGGTGAAGGTTTTTGGTTTTAAAAATAAGAGAGCATGGTGTTTACAAGGTATCTCTCTACTAATGAATATAGAGATACAAAAAAATGAACGATAAGATAAGGCTTGCTGGATTTCTAGAGAGAAAATTACATATTTTGGCCCCAATATTATGAGCCAGGTTAGGAAAAGGGAGTTGACGACACATCCAAGAGTTTTAGGTTATTATATGTACGCTATATGTTGGATGATTTTAATATTAATGGGTATTAATGGTTAGAGAAAATGAAAGGTTAAAACCATCAATTAATTGGAATAGGAAAAGACAAAGGGGAGTGGGAAAACCAAAGTCCCACATTGGAAAAGTGTGAAAAAGTTAGTGGGTTAATAAATGCTTTTGTGTCATAAGAGATTACTTGTGTGCATTGAAGTGTATGCTACTAGTGTACACCTTAGGTCCAAGGATGGTGCTTTGCACCATCCGCACACGCACACTCGCTCGCGCGCGCGTGTGCGAAAGTGCGATTGGGCGTTTAGGGCGCTTTAGAGACGCACTTCGCACGTACGCATCGTCGCGAGGAGTAGTAGGAGCCTTTGATTTTTGACAACGTCAAAAGATCAAACGGTCCAGATTAAATCCATAATAAATGACACATAATTATGGCGCGAGTGGATCTGAACCGTCGGATTTTGGCGCCACTTCGTTAAGTATTAATCCGTACAGTCGCATCTTTTTAGTTCAAATCTGGAACGTTAAAAAATATAGTTATATATCCAAGGGCCGTGATTAATTAACCTTTGGATGTGGTGTCTCTTCATGAACAGACACCACAAGAGGCTATATATAGAAGGCAAAATCTTGTCATAATGTTTTCCGAAAATTCTCTTTCTCTCTATTATTTCTTCTTACCAATTTCATAGAGTGTTCTGTGGGTTATTATTCAAGTTTGCTACTTGAATAAACCCGTGGATTTGTTGTATCTTGGAAGTAATTTGCCTAGACCCGTTAGCAAACTCTGTAGGAGTGGGGGCAAATAACACCTTAAGGACAGTAGTCTATTACGCCTCCTCTGCTTTTTCATATGCGGAATACAATGATTTATCATTGCAGACATGTATGGTAGCCCCAGAATCGAGCCACCAGTCAGAAGACTTCGTTATTGCCGCCATGTTTAGTTTGGTAATCATACCAATTTGCATGTCCGATACCATTGCGACAAGATCCTCGATCTTATTTTCCACCATATTTGCATTGTTTGTATTATTGGATTCAGTAGCATATATCTTTCGTTTCTTGTTTCTGCAATCACGGGCATAGTGGCCATTTTTGCCACAATTGAAACAAGCCCCATTGGACTGTTTCTTATTGGAATTATTTTTCTTGAACTTCTTACCATTAGGTTTGAAGTTCTTATGATATTTCTTTCCTTCAACAAAGTTTACTTTGGTGGAATTATGAGAAACATATGTTGATGACTTATTAATTTTTGGTACAAACATGAGAGGTGTATATGAAACTAAGAAGTATCTTAGTTCACAATTTAAGATGAAAGATCTTAATGAAGTGGATACCATCTTGGGTATTAAGGTTAAGAAACATAGTGGGGGTTATGCATTATGCCAATCTCATTACATTGACAAAGTTATTCACAAATTTAATCACTTGAAAATAAAAGAAGCAAATACCCCATATGATTCTAGTATAAAATTATTAGAAAATTCTGGCAGAGCAGTTGCACAACTTGAATATGCTAGTGCAATTGGAAGTTTAATGTATGCGATGCATTGTACAAGGCCAGATATTGCATTTGCAGTAGGTAAAATGTCAAGATACACTAATAATCCAAGTGTGGATCATTGGAAAGCAATTGGGAGGATTTTTGGTTACCTCAAGAAGACCAAAGAATTAGGTCTATTTTATTATGACTTTCCTGCAGTTCTTGAAGGATACTCTGATGCTAGTTGGATAACTAGTGCAAGTGATAATAAATCCACATCTGGATGGATATTCACCTTAGCGGGTGGGGCGGTATCTTGGGCATCCAAGAAACAAACTTGCATTACACATTCAACAATGGAATCTGAGTTTATAGCACTGGCAGCAGCCGGAAAAGAAGCAGAGTGGCTAAGAAATTTATTATTGGACATAAAGTTATGGCCAAAACCAATGACATCTCTTTCTTTATATTGTGATAGTGAAGCTACATTATCTAGAGCGTATAACAAAGTATATAATGGAAAATCTAGGCACATAAGTTTAAGGCATGAATGTGTCAAACAATTAATAACTTATGGAGTTATTAATATTATATATGTTCGAACAAATAAGAATCTAGCTGACCCTCTTACCAAAGGACTTTCGAGAGATTTGGTAAAGGACACATCTAGTGGAATGGGACTAAAACCATTTTTTTCAATAGTCACCGGTAATGGTAACCCAACTATGTAATAGCATTACCACTATTCCAAAGTTTAATGGGTAATAACAAGTTACTGATAAGTGATTAGTTTTGCACTGAAATTTATTCAATTTCATGTCCCTTCTAGGATGTTCAGTGCATATTGCTACGTCAAGAGGATGAGTTTAACTCTTAATGAAGTTCGTTGTCTAAAGTAGCAAAGACATGCAAGAGAACTTCACCTATATGAATATAGGAAGTGGTGCCGCTTCTAGCAAGATTTTGGGTTTATTCTTGTTAATATTCATGAAGCCAAGATAGTGCACATGGCCATAATAGTGCTAAAAACATATTGAACATCTCGTAGAGATTGGGATATCTCATGTGTGATATATATCCGGTTCTAAATAATAAGACAAGGTTTAATGCATGGCACACCATTGTCTTATTAGAACTTTGATATGTATTCACTAACTGAAGGTTTAAATCGAAAGATACCTCCTTGTATGCATGAGCATATCACAAGAAGAAATTGCATTAATATTAAAATCTAGTGGGGGATTGTTGGATGATTTTAATATTAATGGGTATTAATGGTTAGAGAAAATGAAAGGTTAAAACCATCAATTAATTGGAATAGGAAAAGACAAAGGGAAGTGGGAAAACCAAAGTCCCACATTGGAAAAGTGTGAAAAAGTTAGTGGGTTAATAAATGCTTTTGTGTCATAAGAGATTACTTGTGTGCATTGAAGTGTATGCTACTAGTGTACACCTTAGGTCCAAGGATGGTGCTTTGCACCATCCGCACACGCGCGCGCGCGCGTGTGCGAAAGTGCGATTGGGCGTTTAGGGCGCTTTGGGCGCTTTAGAGGCGCACTTTGCACTTCGCACGTACGCATCGTCGCGAGGAGCAGTAGGAGCCTTTGATTTTTGACAACGTCAAAAGATCAAACGGTCCAGATTAAATCCATAATAAATGACACATAATTATGGCGCGAGTGGATCTGAACCGTCGGATTTTGGCGCCACTTCGTTAAGTATTAATCCGTACAGTCGCATCTTTTTAGTTCAAATCTGGAACGTTAAAAAATATAGTTATATATCCAAGGGCCGTGATTAATTGACCTTTGGATGTGGTGTCTCTTCATGAACAGACACCACAAGAGGCTATATATAGAAGGCAAAATCCTGTCATAATGTTTTCCGAAAATTCTCTTTCTCTCTATTATTTCTTCTTACCAATTTCATAGAGTGTTCTGTGGGTTATTATTCAAGTTTGCTACTTGAATAAACCCGTGGATTTGTTGTATCTTGGAGGTAATTTGCCTAGACCCGTTAGCAAACTCTGTAGGAGTGGGGGCAAATAACACCTTAAGGACAGTAGTCTATTACGCCTCCTCTGCTTTTTCATATGCGGAATACAATGATTTATCATTGCAGACATGTATGGTAGCCCCAGAATCGAGCCACCAGTCAAAAGACTTCGTTATTGCCGCCATGTTTAGTTCGGTAATCATACCAATTTGCATGTCCGATACCATTGCGACAAGATCCTCGATCTTATTTTCCACCATATTTGCATTGTTTGTATTATTGGATTCAGTAGCATATATCTTTCGTTTCTTGTTTCTGCAATCACGGGCATAGTGGCCATTTTTGCCACAATTGAAACAAGCCCCATTGGACTGTTTCTTATTGGAATTATTTTTCTTGAACTTCTTACCATTAGGTTTGAAGTTCTTATGATATTTCTTTCCTTCAACAAAGTTTACTTTGGTGGAATTATGAGAAACATATGTTGATGACTTATTAATTTTTGGTACAAACATGAGAGGTGTATATGAAACTAAGAAGTATCTTAGTTCACAATTTAAGATGAAAGATCTTAATGAAGTGGATACCATCTTGGGTATTAAGGTTAAGAAACATAGTGGGGGTTATGCATTATGCCAATCTCATTACATTGACAAAGTTATTCACAAATTTAATCACTTGAAAATAAAAGAAGCAAATACCCCATATGATTCTAGTATAAAATTATTAGAAAATTCTGGCAGAGCAGTTGCACAACTTGAATATGCTAGTGCAATTGGAAGTTTAATGTATGCGATGCATTGTACAAGGCCAGATATTGCATTTGCAGTAGGTAAAATGTCAAGATACACTAATAATCCAAGTGTGGATCATTGGAAAGCAATTGGGAGGATTTTTGGTTACCTCAAGAAGACCAAAGAATTAGGTCTATTTTATTATGACTTTCCTGCAGTTCTTGAAGGATACTCTGATGCTAGTTGGATAACTAGTGTAAGTGATAATAAATCCACATCTGGATGGATATTCACCTTAGCGGGTGGGGCGGTATCTTGGGCATCCAAGAAACAAACTTGCATTACACATTCAACAATGGAATCTGAGTTTATAGCACTGGCAGCAGCCGGAAAAGAAGCAGAGTGGCTAAGAAATTTATTATTGGACATAAAGTTATGGCCAAAACCAATGCCATCTCTTTCTTTATATTGTGATAGTGAAGCTACATTATCTAGAGCGTATAACAAAGTATATAATGGAAAATCTAGACACATAAGTTTAAGGCATGAATGTGTCAAACAATTAATAACTTATGGAGTTATTAATATTATATATGTTCGAACAAATAAGAATCTAGCTGACCCTCTTACCAAAGGACTTTCGAGAGATTTGGTAAAGGACACATCTAGTGGAATGGGACTAAAACCATTTTTTTCAATAGTCACCGGTAATGGTAACCCAACTATGTAATAGCATTACCACTATTCCAAAGTTTAATGGGTAATAACAAGTTACTGATAAGTGATTAGTTTTGCACTGAAATTTATTCAATTTCATGTCCCTTCTAGGATGTTCAGTGCATATTGCTACGTCAAGAGGATGAGTTTAACTCTTAATGAAGTTCGTTGTCTAAAGTAGCAAAGACATGCAAGAGAACTTCACCTATATGAATATAGGAAGTGGTGCCGCTTCTAGCAAGATTTTGGGTTTATTCTTGTTAATATTCATGAAGCCAAGATAGTGCACATGGCCATAATAGTGCTAAAAACATATTGAACATCTCGTAGAGATTGGGATATCTCATGTGTGATATATATCCGGTTCTAAATAATAAGACAAGGTTTAATGCATGGCACACCATTGTCTTATTAGAACTTTGATATGTATTCACTAACTGAAGGTTTAAATCGAAAGATACCTCCTTGTATGCATGAGCATATCACAAGAAGAAATTGCATTAATATTAAAATCTAGTGGGGGATTGTTGGATGATTTTAATATTAATGGGTATTAATGGTTAGAGAAAATGAAATGTTAAAACCATCAATTAATTGGAATAGGAAAAGACAAAGGGAAGTGGGAAAACCAAAGTCCCACATTGGAAAAGTGTGAAAAAGTTAGTGGGTTAATAAATGCTTTTGTGTCATAAGAGATTACTTGTGTGCATTGAAGTGTATGCTACTAGTGTACACCTTAGGTCCAAGGATGGTGCTTTGCACCATCCGCACACGCACACGCGTGCGCGCGCGCGTGTGCGAAAGTGCGATTGGGCGTTTAGAGGCGCACTTTGCACTTCGCACGTACGCATCGTCGCGAGGAGCAGTAGGAGCCTTTGATTTTTGACAACGTCAAAAGATCAAACGGTCCAGATTAAATCCATAATAAATGACACATAATTATGGCGCGAGTGGATCTGAACCGTCGGATTTTGGCGCCACTTCGTTAAGTATTAATCCGTACAGTCGCATCTTTTTAGTTCAAATCTGGAACGTTAAAAAATATAGTTATATATCCAAGGGCCGTGATTAATTGACCTTTGGATGTGGTGTCTCTTCATGAACAGACACCACAAGAGGCTATATATAGAAGGCAAAATCCTGTCATAATGTTTTCCGAAAATTCTCTTTCTCTCTATTATTTCTTCTTACCAATTTCATAGAGTGTTCTGTGGGTTATTATTCAAGTTTGCTACTTGAATAAACCCGTGGATTTGTTGTATCTTGGAGGTAATTTGCCTAGACCCGTTAGCAAACTCTGTACGAGTGGGGGCAAATAACACCTTACGGACAGTAGTCTATTACGCCTCAAATCCAAACATCTGTTCATATTTTCTGCATAATTAAAAATTCTTCAACACTATATAGACTCCAGAATAAGTGATAATTATGGCCGAGGTTGATCCTTCCTTGAAACTAATCCAACAAATTGATCATTCGATCGATGAGACAACTAAATTTATTGTTTGCACTTAGGAAATCTCTTATATACCACATGGGTGCTTAAGACCTACTTGCTTTTGTATTTACTTCTTCTATAGATGTAACTTTATTATTCGTTATAGATATTTTCCCATAAACTTCTTAAAATGAAATGAGATAAAAAATTCCTTGGAAGTGATGTATTTTTATAAGTGTATATAGTAAATATTATAATTTAAAAAGACTTATCTACTGTGACACATGAGGTACAGAAAAAATTATTTATATATTATATTATTTATCAACAAGAATTTTTACTATATATGATAAGTCGAAGTGTGCATCACACTCGAGATTGTTTTAATAAGTAACTTTACAACATAAATTTTTATTATATTAGATCAACTCTAAAGCATTGTGAAATTTTGCTTGGAGAAAACCATAATGTTAGTTTTCCCCACCTAAAAATGTCTCCATCTCATAACATTATGCATAATTATTGTTCCTGTGGAATTTGGATCATTGCAATAAGAACCTATGGTTCACAACTAATATATCACGGGAAGGTGCATACCGACAAAAGAATATGTCCTTGCTCAGGGCACTTGGCTGTTGTCAATGTGGGATAATGTGTATAGATAGAGTCGCCAACCTATTTTGCACAAAACAAGCAAAAAAAATGTTTCCGCCTCAAGAGAACAACACGAGGAACAATACCGCTGCTTACGAAACCAAGTAGTTCAAAGGTTCGGAAGTAAGTTACACAATGGGAAGATGTTAGGCACCCATCCCTCCCTTTCGGTATCTTATGGGCATGTGTTAATCTTCTCTTATTAAACTCCATGAAGTGTATGCTTATGTGTATAATATAGATGGAGAATGGAATCATTCAACTCGCATCATGGAAAAGGTCGAAGTGAATTCATCCTTAGGAGTTTTTCCAAAAATAATAATCCAAAATATAGTACGAGTGTTTGCCGAATCGCAAATCGTTATGGAACAATAAATGTACATATCGGACAAAACACAAGCATGCAAGAATACGGAGTACATATATATAATATGAAAACAATATTACAAATAGGAAGAAGGGAGGACTCGAGTCTTGGGATTTACCCAAGACCCCGACCTAGCCCAAGGGGCATCAAAGTCCACATAGTTCGAATATAACATAGGGTGGGGTTTAACCCATAAATTCACACATGGGATTTCTATTATATGTGTGTGTAGAGAGAAATGTGCTTTAAGAGTGAGAATGTGTAGTGAGAATCCCTCTTTTAGAAATTATAGATGACCCTCTTTTTCTTGTTTTTTTTTTTATGAAAATAGAGTATGTGAAAATACTACTAATAAAGGTTTGAGATCAGTATATGTGATGTAATGAAATAAAACAACTAATACTAAAATAAGAGAATTTAGAGAAAATGATGGATAACTGGACCTTCTTATGAATACTTGAAGTTGATATTAAGTGTAGATATGATGATCTTGAAATGAGATGAAGGTTGTATGACGAGATGGGGAAAATTTAATAAATGAAGTATGAAAATGATGGAATGGAAAGTTAGAACTGGGCTTTTTAGGAAGGGAACAACTTTGAATTCGAGAGAATGTTCTCTAAATTCACGAGAGGGATGTTCAGGGGTGCTTTTCAAAATGAGGTCATGGCCTCTATTTATAGGTCCAAGGGGGTGACAATTGGCATGGTACTGGACTTGCCTATCATCATAGAAACCTAGACACACTACTGATAGGTAGGGTCTTGAGGGTGCCATTCAGTAGTCTGAGATAGGTTTTTTGAAAAAATGGTTGTAAAATGCAAACCATAAGTCATAATCACGCACGGGGTGGATCATTGGAAAGTGTATTAAGAGCCCTTTAATAAACCATTGAGCTAATCCCGAGTTCAAAAGTTGACCAAGGTCAAACAGGGATAAAAAAAACTCATTGGGCACTAGACAAAAAGTTTTCGGAGGAAAACAGATTGTTTCTTCGAAGCGTAAGGCCAATTTGCACGCAGGACAAACCTTTGGGAATTGTATTAAGAGCCTTTATAGATTTCTTTCAACTCCGTTCATCCGTACCTTAAGGGCGATTCATTCATGGGGTGGACTGTTAGAAAGGGAATTTAGTGCCCTTCAAAGATTCATTGGGAATTTTTTAAGATGGATAGTTGACTGGAGTCAAATGCGGCCTGAGAGTGCTTGGTGTCTTCCAGATCAGTTTTCAAGGGAAAACAAACCGTTCGTCTGAACTGTAATGTCGATTTGCACATGAGGCAGACCGTTAGAAAGGGGGTTCAGATGCTTTTGAAGATTCATTAAGTTTGCTCAAGTTGGAGAGTTGACCAGAGTCGAACAGAACCCGAGAGCGCTCGATGGCCTCCAAATCAATTTTTGATAGTGAAATGGACCGTTCATATGATCTGTAAGGCCGATTCACGCATAGGGAAGATAATTAGAAAGGGGATTTAGAGATCTTAGCTCAGGCGAGAAAGTTGATTGGAGTCAAACGGGGCTCGAGAATGCTCGATAGACTTTAGATCGGTACTCGAAGTATGACCTAGGATTTGCGAGGAATGAGTGAGTGCTAGGGTCCTAAGGAGGTGCTTAGGAGGGTCCTATAAAGGTGTGTCTATATAAAGCCCCTCGATGGGTGAGATTGGAACAACGGAAGGTCGTCGAATGATAGGCACCACATCGATGGTAGGGAAGAGGATTTCAAGTCAATTTTACAAACCTAGAGGACGAGGATGAGTGATTTAGAGGGTCGAGGCCAATTATGAGGGCCTAAGGCGATGAGGATGACCAATTCAGAGGGTCGAGGACAATTCTGAGTACCTAAGGAGATGAGGATGATTGATTCAGCGAGTTGAGGTTAATTCTGAGGACCTAAGTAGACGAGGATGACTGATTCAGCGGGTTGAGGTCAATTCTAAGGAGTTAAGGTTGGGCTAAGGATGAACGATTCTGAGGACCATAAGTTGGGATGACCAATTTTAAGGGTCAAGGTCAATTATGGGGACCATAAGTTGGGATGACCATTTACGCGCATTGAGGTCAATTCTAAGGACCTCAGTTATGACGACCAATTCTTAGGGTCGAGGTCAATTACGAGAACCTAAATTAGGACGATCAATTATGAGGTCCAAGGTAAATTTTGGGGACCTAAAGTTATGATGACCACTCCTGAGGGTCCAGGTCTACTCTGAGGACCTTCAGCTGGGACGACCAATTTTGATGGTTGAGGGTAATTCTGAGGACCTTGAGTTGGGATGACTAATTCTAAAGATCAAGGTCTATTCTGGGGACCTAAAGTTATGACGACTAATTCTGAGGGCCGAGGTTAATTCTAAGGGCCTAAAATTAGGGTGACCAATTCTTAGCGCCGAGGTCAATTCTGGGGGGACCTAAAGTTGTGATGATCAATTCTGAGGGCCAAGGTTAATTATGAGGACCTAAAGTTATGATGACCATTTATGAAGGACGAGGTCTATTCCGAGGACCTAAAGTTATAATGACCAATTATGAGGGTCGAGGTCAATTTTGAGGACCTATAGCTGTAATGACCACTTCTGAGGGACGAGGTCTATTATGAGGACCTAAAGTTGGGATGACCAATTTTAACGGCCTAGATGAATTCTTATGACCTTAAGTTTTGATGACCAATTATGAGGGCCGAAGTAAATTCTGAGGACCTTAAGTTGGGATGACCAATTCTGAGGGCCGAGGTTAACTCTGAGGACCTTGAGTTGTGACAACCACTTTTGAGGGCCAAGGTCAATTCTGAGGACCTTAAGTTGGGACCACTAATTCTACAGGTCGATCTCAATTCGAGGGACCTAAGGTTAGGACGACTAATTCTGAGGGCCAAGGTCAATTTCGAGGACCTAAAGTTATAGAGCGAGAAATAGCTATCACGGGGGAAAATATTTATTTTGGGGGTGCACGTGCACTTGTGGTTCCGTTGGGGATTGTTTCCTCTTGAGACTCCACTGGGGATGTTTAGTTTTGGGGTTCTGGTTGGGAAATCATAGTAGAATTGGATGCAGGCGCATCATTGGTTCTGCTGTGGAGTATGCTGGGGATAAGAGTGTAAGATTAATCCATATGGGGATTTTGAGAGTTTATAAGGGTCTTAGTGCTTTAAAATTAATTTTCTTGAGGAAAATAATGTTCTATATTTTCAGGAATTTTTCGGGCAATTTTTGGATTTTTCTAGCATTTTTTGTAAATTTTTTGAAAGGGACCGTCGATCGGCAGGCTTGAGGAGGTGCCAATAGGTAAGGGGACAAACTCTTGGGCTTCATTGGGAAGAGAAAAAGGCGGCTATCGATCGGTATGGTCTGGGGTTGCCAATTGACATACCCTTTAAACTTATATAAAAAAAGGGTGGTCCCTCCCTATTTTTCATGCCCTCAAGTGTTTGAATCTTCATCTTTGCCTATTTAAAAACAGTTCTAAAGTTTTTTTTGCTTCAAGACTTCAAATGGCTGGTTCTTCAAGCGAGGTGTACAATAATGAGTGGTTGGCTATTGATGACTGAGTCGAACTAGAGTGGCGGTCGAAGGTTCCCCTTGCATTGGGCAATGAGAATGCTTTTGATTTATTTGAGCCTATAACTGATGAGCTTATCCTGTTATATGAGCTCTCATATCACTGTTTGTCTAGGCTGAAGAACCCTAGTGGCTACATAAAAATGGTGACTTTTGGTCTTCCAATTTAATTTTCTCTTTATTCCTTGTGCTAATGAAGGTTTTTTTCGCTTTTCTTGAAGAATGACATAGATCCTTCGAGCATTCGGTCTCGGGGGACGACTGGGTTGAAGAAGGTTTGGGAGAATCTCCCTGTTATTGTGCACTGAATGGTATCATACGACGGGTTTGGCCCGTTGACTCAGGCTTTGGATGAGACACCGTGTTCCACTGCGGTGTTATTTGCTCTTAGGGAGAGGTGGTGGGACACTACCCACACATTCAATCTTGGATTCAGGGAGATGACTATTATTCCCATAGATGTCTAGTAACTGTTGGGGACGGATTACAAGGGGTTCCAGATAGTGGTGGATTGTACTTTGAGGGTGACACCAGAGGCAGTGCATGCGGCTCTGGGAGACGTGGGTAGAATCATGTTGGGGGATTCTATCCGAATTTCTTCTTTGAGAGAGATATGCTTTTGAGGAGGAGGGTGGATGTGACCGACGGGCAGTAGGTGAGACAGATGCCCCATCTATTTATTTTTCTTTTTCTTGGTGGTTTCTTAGTGGTGATGAGCGGCAACGTCATCCATCTTTGGTTCTTTCCATATTTGAGAACAATTTATAATGTCTAGATGTATGATTTGGGAAGTTTGACTTTGGTGTCCCTTTGTTCTTCTTTGGATGCATTCAACCAGTGCTGTTGACAGAGTTTTACGGGGTCACGTACCTTTTAGAGGTAATTTTGGATTCATTTTTTCTTTTTACATATTTCCTTTCATTCTTCGTTTGTTCTTTTTGCTGACGCCCAAATTTTGCAGGCGTGGTTTTATAAGGTGATTGGGCACAATGCGGGGTTAATGGCCCTGTAGGGTAAGAATTTGGACCAGATGTTTCTGATAGAAATGCTTTTTGCGTGTATCTTTTGTCGTTGTTTTACAAGCTCCTTCTAATCAAAAACCTCAAATACCTACAAATATAACAATCTCAAGTGTAGAGGTAAGTAAGGGTATCAATCCACTTCCAAGGGAGTAAGCTAGAGACAAATTCAATTATAATTCACTTTTTATTTTCTTTTTGTGCTTTTTCTCTTTTCTAATTTTCTTAGCTTTTTTAATATTAAAACAATAGGGTGAGGTGATGATGAAATAACACTAAACTAAAATAAAGATCTAAACAACTAACTAAAAAGTGACTAAAATGAAAACAAAGTTTAACACTAAAATAAGAGATAAAGTGAGGTAAATAATTGTGAGAACAATCAAGGAGTGGGATTACACCACAAATTTTAGCTATTCTAATTAATTAATGTAATTATTTGAATTCTCCCAAATTAATATCAAAATTACAAACCAACTCTCGTTGCAAGTGTAATTATAATAGTAATATTTTAGAAAATTAAGTTTAACACCCCACAACTCTAGAAAAATAGATCTACACTCCTTTTAATTAATCACCCGCTAGGATCGATCAATTAAAATTTATATCAATCTTAGAAAATAAATATAGAGTTGAAATTCAAGTTATAATACCCCACTTAAGAAACCCCTATCTCTAGTTCGAATCTAAAATGGGTATAATCACTAGAATTTCGATTTTCTCTCGAAAATCATTTACCCTCTCTCGAGGCGTAAATTTAAGGGTGAGGGATTAAAATTAACATTCAAATGGACTTTTCAAGTAATTAAACTAATCAAAATAAAATAACATCAAATAAGAGTTTTACCCCACCCCTTGAAAAGGGGTTTAGACTAACATGATATGAAATATGACAAATTAATAATCAAAGGCATAAAATAAATGAGAAGAGAAGAAAATAATCAAATCCCAATGTCTTGAAGTGAAATTGAACTTCTATTCCTTTGAAATTAAGCACAATCCATCCAATATGAGCATCCAACAATAATAAACTCAATAATCAACTCAATTGAATTTCACACATTTATCACTCACAAATATCTAAAAAAAATGAAAATAAAACTATTTACAAATATTTCTATCTAATTTATTCTAACCTAACTCTATACTTTTCTCTAGAATTTTCTCTCTCTCTTTGATGATGAATCTAATTCCCTTCCTTTGAATGTAAACTAAAAATTACAAAATAAATATAAAAAGGACAGTGGATGAATTCATAATGGACAATTAAATAATAAAAGAGATTTGCTAAAAATGCAAATCCTAAAATCATAAAATTGTACATTAGAATTCACCCAAAGAAATAAATTCTAGATCATTAATTTATATTGAGATAATTGCTAAAAATGGAAAATCTCAACATAAAGGAATGGGTTAGAATTTACCTCCCATAAGAGATAAATTCAACTACATCAAGCATAATGAATTAATGGATAAAAACGCCAAGATTCATTATAGATGGGTGGGGTGAAATTCATCCTAGAGATAAATTTCACTACACACATCTATATTGAGGTATTTCCTAAAAACGCAAATACTCAACATAGAGGGGTGGAGAGAAATTTATCACACAAGGTGTAAAAACTAAGTTTGTGATCCCTTTGAAAATGGTCCAAGTCTTCTTTTATATGGTGCACATGGAGGCTGGGGGTAAATTGGGTATTGGTAAAATTGAGTGAGGATAAGAGTACATGAGCATGGCAAAGGTGTGAGGTAATAAAATCTGATATGGGTGCACATGAGGGTAGTTGGCAAGTCATGAGGGAAATGTGAGTTAAAAGGTGTTGGGGGCATTTTGGAAAAAAGGGGTTAAAGGGTTAATTATGCACATGTGGGTAATTGTTTGTTATTTGGTTTTGGTCTTGGAGATCGTGGCTTGCTTTGTGGAGATTCAAAGTTGGAAATGGGGAATGGGTTTTTGAATTGGGTTATGGAAGAAATGGGTTTGGGTTTGGTTGGATACCCAGTTTGGATTTGATTCCCGGTTTGGATTTGATTCCGAATTTGGCGAAGGAGGTGGGATGTCGTCGGAGAGACTAGACGCCGCCGAGTGAGGGAAATGAGTTAGAATTTCTGCCGGTGGGTAAGCGAGAAGAGAGGTGGTAGAAGGCATAGGTGTTGAAGGTGAGTCTGCCCGGATAGTTGCTGGGTAGAGGGAAACGACGGTCGTGGCTCTGTCCGGCGAGGGCAAAGGGGAAAGGGGAGGCTGCCTAGGGGTTCATCGCCGGAGGGCTCCAAGATCAGAGCTGCGCCACCTGCAGGATGGAGGGTTGAAAGGTTAATGGGTTGGTGGTTAAGTGCCACGGGTTAAAAGGATTGGGTTTGGGGTTGCAGTTGGAATAGGGGATGGTGGGTTGGTGAGGAGAGAGAGAGTGAGATGGTGAGGGAAGAAGATGAAGTAGGGGGTTGATTTAGTGTGGTAGGGGGTATGGGAGTTGAATGTGGGTGAGGGCGAGGGAAGTTAGTTAGGTGTAGGTGAGTGTGTATGGTGGTTATGGTGTGTGTTAAATTTATGACCCTAAAATAACACTAATAAAATTAAATTAATAAAATAAAATAAAATAAAAACCTAATAAAATTCTATTCTAAAATAAAACACAGACTCAAATAAAATTGAAACTAAAAAAAATACAAAAATAAAATAAAACTAAAACTAAAATCCTAAATAAGTGTAAAATCAAATAAAACTAAAAATAAAATCTAACTAAAAATAAAACAAACTAAAAATAATAAAAACATAAATGTTAAAACTAAAAAAATAAAATCCTAAGCGTAAGAAAACTAAAATAATAAAACAAAAGAAATAAAAAATGAAAAATCTAATAAAAACTAAAGTCCTAAAAAATATAAAATCTAATAAACTAAAAAATAAATTACTAAAACTAATTCTAATAAAATAAGACTAAACTAAAAGCTAATAAAAATCAAAATAAAATAAAATTATACTAATAAAATAAAATAAAGCCTAGAAAATACAAAATAGATCTAAAATAAATTCTAAAAATAAAAATGACTCAAACTAAAAATCTAAACAAATATTAAAAAGGGAAAAATTAGACACACACGGGGTTCGGGGTAGGTTTAGGCTAGGTTTGGGCTCGGGTAAGGTTACAGGGTTGGTAATTAGCTCCATAAAATGCGCAATTGTCTTGATTTAAGCATTTGAACTCTGCAATGCACATTAAGCCTGCATAATGAACAATTAAGCGCATAAGACCCATATTGTCGAGAATTAGCAACAAAAGCACGTCTATTCGGGGTATAAATTGTACAGTTTTGGGTGCTTATCACACCACCCCCAAACAGAGTGTTGCTAGTCCTCGAGCAATAAGATAGAGAGAAAGAGAAAGATAAGGAATCAAAAGTGTACCACTTTCGTGGGCACTTGCGATTGCACTTAGCATGTGCAACAAGCCTTTAAACCTATAGGTTGCCCTACAGGACAAGTTGTGTCTCGTGAGGGTTTGCAGGGAATATACCCACAAAATTCTTTATTTGAAAAGATTTATTGAAGGGCAGTCAATATCTTATTAGACATAGAATAATTGCACAATACATCACATGAGAAATATTTTCAAAAATACATGTTAGAATTTGTAAAAAGTTTAGCTAAGTAAATACTTAAGGCACATCCTTCCTAGAACTCAACGTGTGTAGTGTGAATCAGTCAAAACGGATCGAGTATCACAAGAGTAATTCCTAGATTGCCTTTTCGAAATCAACGTTTCAACTTCAAATCTCACGGATATAACTCTCTCAAACGAACTCTCAAGATTAGGGTTAGTGTATCGCTCTTGTGTGTGAGGAGGCGAGTAAATATAAGCAAGTTCAAACGTCTCACACACATATAAGAAAGAACGAACAATTAGAAAGAAAATTGATCTCATGAATGAAATGCTAATCACTATAGTGAGAACGTCGAGTTATTCACCACGTTGACTTTCATTTGCTCGAACACCTAGGGGGAAATATGGATGATTATGGGTGAGGGGTAAATAGAATGGTATGTGTGGGATGAGGTAGGTAGGATAGTGATATGATGGATATGGTATGTAGAATATAATGGTGATATGAATGATAATGGATGATGGATGAATGTATATGATAGAAGAGTGTTCTATACTTTAGGAACAAATGTCTTTATTACTTACTACAAACTCTCTTTCTTTTCTTTTCTCTCTTTTTTATCGATTTTTCTTTTCTTTTTCTCTATTTTTTTTCTTTTGCTATTTTTTCTCTCTCTCTTTTCAAACTAACAATGAAGACATTTACATTTTAAATCACACTCTTTTTCTAAAAAATGATGATGGATGATATTTGAATGGAGTGGGGAATGTATGATGTGGGGAATATGGAAAAATATGAGAATGTAATGGGTGAGTGAATGGAAATGTGATATGAAAACATGGTAAGTGTATGGATGGAAATATAGTATTCGGGACAAATTTCAAGACATGCGTTTCTTACAACTCGAAAATAATGTCGTTCTCAGTGATCAACCAAAATTTTATGAAAGACAATGAGATCATACAACTATTAAAGTGCGGACCCAAAAGAAGTTGAATCAACTTGTGACTCGGAGATTGCGTAAAATACTCTGAAAGGGTGAAAGGCACAAATCTCACAAGCTAAAGTCTCTACTAGTGATCCTTAAGGTTCTCTTTAGAATTGTAGTACTCCTCCACTCTAAATCGTAGTGACATCATGAGTGCACAAATTTTGTTGAGTCTAGAAATTCATAGTGGAAAATGCCTTGTTACGTATTACATAAGCCATTAGAAAAAATATTCTCTAGCTTGATTCCTAGACTTTGAAAGATGGATGATTGAAAATTCACATCAATAAATGAGATGAAAGAAACTGCACGAAATTTTAAAAATAAGGTTTAAAAATCAAAATTTTTCAAAAGAGGTACGATTTTGATAAAATCCCCCACTCCCCCCAAACAAAAAGGGACATCGTCCTCAATGTTAAGTAAAATGATTTTTAAAATTGAGAGCATAAGGTAGGAAAGAGATTACCAGAATGAATCGCTAATGAAGTGGATAGATGAATGCAAGAATAAACCTGAAGAAATGATAAGAAAGAAAAAATATGTACAAGTCTATAAGCATGATAAAGCATAGGGTGATGTGAAACACCACCCCCAAACAGGATGAGACTAGTACAAGAAACGCGGGCTGCCTCCCGGTAGCGCTACGTTTAATGTCTTCAGCCAGACCGAACCATTTCTCACCCTAAAGATAAGATCTATGATGGCTCATGGTGGAAGAAAAATTGGGGTGATGAGAATCACCCCCAAACAAGACTGAAGCGTCAGTCTTGCTGGAAACCGGCTAAAGTGGTCAATGCACCTGTATGGCAAAGTGCATCACACGATGAAAAACATCGGTGGATCATGGATGGGTGGGTATTAGGGTAAGGGTGAGGGTGGAAAGGGTGAAGAGGTATCGGCCACGAGCCTTGTTGAGCTTAAAGGTGAGGGCAACAAGGTCCCTATAAGCATGGTGCTCTAGGTTGTGAGGGAGGCGAAATGGTGTGGACATAGGAATGGGGTGGGGCTCATAAAAAGCACACGACCATTCTATGAATGGGCAATGATAATGGACGCACCGTGACACACCAGGGAGTTTTTGCGAAGAGAAAGCAACACCGCAAGGAAGTTGTGTGCATGGAGGAACAAGCTCGATGTCACGGAAGTGGAGACTAGCACCACAAACACTCTCATGCGCGGGGGATGGTTTCAGGTGAGGATCTAAAAATGTAGATGGAAACATGAACTGTGTAAAATCAAGATCCAAACCAAGTGGTGGGGTAGAAAGGATAATGGGTGGGTTGGGTGGGATAAATGGTGTATCGTGTGGGATAAATGGTGGATGAAGATGATCCAACTCAAGCGTGGGAGACACACACTCATTGGTAGGAGTAAAGGAATACTCACAAGGGAGTGTGGTTTCTAAAGATGGAGTTGTCAACTTCTCCAAAAAGGTATCATTGGTGATTGTGGTGGATGGATAAGACGACACACCAAGATCGGAGATAGAGGGATCACTGGAAATATTGGGCTCAAAATGAGCCATGCATGGTGGGACATCATCTATATCCTGATAGGTAGGAACTATCACGGATTCTATCTCGGGAAAATGGTGAGTACTCATAGCCAGAGCTAACCTAGAATGAAGTTGTTCCTCGGGAACACAAGGGTGAAACTCGATAGGTGTAGACTCGGGCATATTTTTGGATATGACGGGAGTGTGAATGGGAACCTCAAAGTGGGGTTCATATGGATATGGTGGAGGTGGATCAGGCTCACTAATGAAAGGTAACTCAACACAATTGTCGACTTGGGACCCGGACCATGGGATGGTCTTAACTTCGAGATTCTCTGGGTGGTAGGGTTGGTCAAACTCAGAATCCGTGTCACAAGAGGACACATCATCGTCACACTCGGTGGCAACGATGGGTGGAGCCATGGGAATATCTGACTCTCTCGCACACTCCAATTCATTTAACCTTTGTTCAAGCCTTTGGAGAGCTTGAGTTTGAATGGCTTGCTCTTGCTCAAGTATGAACTTTTGCAAGAGGGTTTCGAGAGTGGATGTGGATGAAGGTGTTGGTGGAATTATGGGTGGTGGTGGTGGTTGAGGTGGACACAACTCGCTATAATCGTGAGTGTATGGAGAATACTCATATGAAGTGTGTGGGGTGGGGCCAAGTTCATCATATACGAAAGGATTGCTTTCGTGATTGACAATTGGTTGATGCACATGGGGTGCGTAGTGAGGGAACTGATCATGAACGGGTGCACAATGTTGCCATGATGACTGTTGGAATGTGTGAGGATCCACAACATCGGGTTGGGATTTGTATTGCGTGGAAGGGTGATCAGACCTCCACAAATAGCTCGGTTACTCACACAACTCGGGATTGGGTGTATCGGGATAGTAGGCCGAGGTGGGTTCCGAAACAGTGTCATATGGATACACATGTTCCATGGTGGGTTTGTATGGATATGACAAATATGGAAACTCATGGGACAAGTGATCGACATAGGAACAATGGGTGCACGACAAAGGAGGAGACACGACGACACTTGACACCGAGGGTGATGGAATAGGAGGTGCGGGCATGGATGGATCAAGAGTACCAATGGTACTCGTGAGAGAGGTGAAACAACTAAGAATATCATAAAGAGACGGCGCGGGATCACTCTCACACGTGTCACATGTCAATGGAAAATGACTAAAGTAGTCCCGTAAAGGATGTTCTTCGGCCATGTGGAGAGAAATATTTTTTTTTGGAAATTTTAATTTTTTTAAAAGGAAAGAAAATATTTTTGGGATTTTTTTAAAAAATAAAGGAAGAAAATAGTTTTGGATTTTTTCTATAAAAATGAAAGAAAGAAAAGTATTTTTGGATTTTTTGTAAAAAATAAAGGAAGAAAAATATTTTTTGATTTTTTTTTTTTGGAAGAAAAGGGTGGGGAAAGATATGTGGACTCTTTGAATTTTGAACGAACTCAAAAAAACCAACTACCGAAAAATGGAATTGGACACACACACAAGTCAAGAAAAATTCCTAACTAGCACATAGCCAATTTTTATCTTTAAATTTAGTGAAAGGGTACTCAAATTTTAATTAAGTCCGCGGGCGATAAAAAATCACGAAAATATTTTAGTGATCGCCATTGCAAAATGTTCTCCTAGTGGGCTACCTAGTTGATTGATTTTAAATTTAATGATGGCTAGGGTAGCACACATTGGCAAGCGAGTGAGTCGGGTGATGAAATCCCTTTTCGTGAGTGACCGGGTGTAGGTCTTAGTCAATTAATTCATCACACCATTCGAAAATAAATGCGAGAATAAAATCAAATAAGAGCACACAAACACACACAATAATTGACTCGCTAACAGGAGAGGCGCGAGGGTGTAAAAAATATACCTCCCACAATTTTTAGGCCGTGGGGTGCCAAAAAATTTGAGGCGACCGGGGGGATATCACGCCTATCTCAGTCGTTCCCGGGAAACCTACCGACCCAAGGTAGAGAGGCTTCTAAATCCTCGCCTTGGACGTCCTCTCTCTACCTTGTCCGGTTTTCCTATCACGCTTGGCTTCGATTATTACAATTTAAATGAAAAATAAATGGTGTCCTATGCACCACAATACAAGCAATGATAAAATAAACCTAAATACAAGCCTTCTAATAAAATGAAAAAATGGTACTAAAATGTAAAAATATACAAAATAAATGAAATACAAAATTGAGTCCGCTCCTAGCTTCACAATCCAAAGAATGGCAACGACGCCATTTGATAACTGAGTTTTTTGTCTCTCCGACAACGACGCCATTTGATAAAGTGACTTTTGCGTGTATCGTTATTGTTGAAAGCCAAGTTAGTCAAAAACCTCAAAATACCTATAAAATGTAACAACTCAAGTGTAGAGGTAAGTAAGGGTATCAATCCACTTTTTAGGGAGTAAGCTAGGGACAAATTCAATTGTAATTCACTTTTTATTTTCTTTTTGTGTTTTTTCACTTTTCTAATTTTTTTAGCTTTTTCAATATTAAAACAATAGGGTGAGGTGATAATGAAATAACACTAAACTAAAATAAAGATCTAAACAACTAACTAAAAAGTGACTAAAAAGAAAATAAAGTTTAACACTAAAATAAGAGATAAAGTGAGGTAAATAATTGTGAGAACAATCAAGGAGTGAGATTACACCACAAATTTTAGCTATTCTAATTAATTAATGTAATTATTTGAATTCTCCCAAATTAATATCAAAATTACAAAACAACTCTCGTTGCAAGTGTAATTATAATAGAAATATTTTAGAAAATTAAGTTTAACACCCCACAATTCTAGAAAAATAGATCTACACTCCTTTTAATTAATCACCCGCTAGGATCGATCAATTAAAATTTATATCAATCTTAGAAAATAAATATAGAGTTGAAATTCAAGTTATAATACCCCACTTAAGAAACCCCTATCTCTAGTTCAAATCTAAAATGGGTATTATCACTAGAATTTCGATTTTCTCTCAAAAATCATTTACCCTCTCTCGAGGCGTAAATTTAAGGGCGAGTGATTAAAATTAACATTCAAAGAGACTTTTCAAGTAATTAAACTAATCAAAGTAAAAAAACATCAAATAAGGGTTTTACCCCACCCCTTGAAAGGGATTTTAGCCTAACATAATATGAAATATGACAAATTAATAATCAAAGGCATAAAATAAATGAGAAGAGAAGAAAACAATCAAACCCCAATGTCTTGAAGTGAAATTGTACTTCTATTCCTTTGAAATTAAGCACAATCCATCCAATTTGAGCATCCAACAATAATAAACTCAATAATCAACTCAATTGAATTTCACACATTTATAACTCACAAATATCTTAAAAAAATGAAAATAAAACTATTTACAAATATTTCTATCTAATTTATTCTAACCTAACTCTCTACTTTTCTCTAGAATTTTCTCTCTCTCTTTGATGATGCGTCTAATTCCCTTCCTTTGAATGTAAACTAAAAATTACAAAGTAAAAAAAAAAAGGATAGTGGATGAATTCATAATGGACAATTAAATAATAAAAGAGATTTGCTAAAAATGCAAATCCTAAAATCCTAAAATTGTATATTAGAATTCACCCAAAGAAATAAATTCTAGATCATTAGTTTATATTGAGATAATTGCTAAAAATGCAAAATCTCAACATAAAGGAATGGGTTAGAATTTATCTCTCATAGGGGATAAATTCAACTACATCAATCTATAATGAATTAATGGATAAAAATGCCAAGATTCATTATAGATGGGTGGGCACTACACCCAAAAGGGAGATTTGTGAGTGCTGTTAGCACTCACAAATGACCTTTATAACTGCTATTTACCGTCATAATTTAGGGGGTGACAAAAGAAAATTTATAACTCCTAACAGCAGTCATAATTTTTTATAACCCCTATGGAGTTATGATTGGTGACCCCAATTTGTAACTGCTATTCGTAACTACTGTCAGCAGTTACTAATCATATATTTGTAACTGCTATTTGTGACTGCTGACAGCAGTTACGAATCATATATTTGTGACTGTTGTTAGCAGTTACAAAATTGATAGTAGTGACAAATTTGTGACTCCTATTAGCAGTTACAAAATTGAATTTGTTAAATGTTGTAAAAGCTATTACAAATATCTTTTTATTTTCACAAAATGATGAAATAATGAAAGTAAAATAAATATCATGATCACAAGTCTAAAATTTTTGACAACATTTCATTTATATTTCTCATATTCCAAATATCCAGTACACATAAAACTTGTTTAAACTTAATTTAACATCAAACAACCCCTAAGTGGGCGCCAAGTATAAAATGAACATAGAATAAAAAATAAATTAAAAAAAATAACGACACAACACTTCGATGACATGGAATGCCATGAACATGTAACAAATCATTCTAAATCTAGACCAGGAGTCACCACGCAGTGGATATGATTCGTGAAGTCTAGTTATATCAACCGTGGGGGGTATTGATGCGGTGACATCCTCCCTCGTGTACTCGGAGTATGCCTGTTGAGCAAGTTCAATGGACTCAAATTTTTTGAATACGGCGCCTCGGTATCCATTAACTTGTGCTTGTGTTGCTTGCCACGAAGTGTAAACACCTGGATTTAGGCCTTTGAATACTACGTATGCCGGGTATTCCATGTGTATGCCTGCAAATAATAAAATGTGATTAATATATATATATATATATATATATATATATATATATATATATATATATATATATATATATATATATATACACTAGCGTATGCCCGTGCCTGAAGGCACGACGAAAATTGCAAAAAAAAAATCGTTACCCGACAACAAAGTGAAATAAAAAAAATCATACTCGGTTGACTCACAGTACATATTACTATATTCATACTCGGTTGGCACTATAATCAATAAACAACCCAAATCCATGGCAATAATATTCGTTTACATTAAAATTACAAAAAAAGGTACATCTAAATAAATGTACAATATTTTTGTTCTAATTTTAAAAAATTTGGGCAGAGTTCCCTTTATTTATAGGCCTATCCACCTTGTTCAAAAAAATAAAAATACTCCACAACAGAAATACTACAATACTCGAGGTCCATATTGGACCTCATTTCAACCACTTCCCCAAATATCTACAAAGTAATCTATATAAGGGGTGGTGGTGGATATGATAGGAATGATACAAACAAACAACTTCCCCAAAGTTGGGTAAACATATATGAATTTCATTACCATCATCTTACCTTTTCTCGTCGTTAAATGATAGCTTCACTTATATCTTACCTACTCCTTCACCTGAAATAAGACATGTGAATTGATAATTAAAAACGATAGCACAACTTGAACCAAAAACCATCCATTTTACTTGAATACAAAAATCATTGTAAAACAGAAGCATTTAAAAGATGGGGGGGGGGGGGTGTAATGTAATTAACGGGAAGTAGGAAATGAGGAAATGTATGCATTCATTTGGTAGAAATAAATTATTGTTTTCAAAATATAAAAATTACCAAACAGTCTTAGATATGAATATACGAAACAAGTAGTTTCCAATGGTTTCACTATTGTAGGTAGAAGTAGCACATCATATTATTTCCAAACTAAACTTGAAAAATTCAAGAGATAAAGTAAAATGAAAGTTGATATGACTGTTGTGGTAATGTCATAAGAAGAAATCTGAGAGATGGTTGCGAATTTGACAGCAAGTATGCGATCCGGAGAAGGAATGAAACTCAACATAAGATCGAGAATGGAGACCACGGCCTCGACCACAGTTGATGCGACCGCGAAAGAGATTAGAGGGAGCACCACTTTGGGTGCATAGCCGGCCCCGGGCATGTGCATCTTGGGCAACTGCACAGGGCCTTTTTTCATGTCCATCTATTAAGAGCCTCTGTTTGTTTGAGAGGTGATCACATTATGAAATGCTTTTATTTTTTTTACTGTTCTCATATGACCTATATTGGAAAATTAGATCCAGCAAAAACCCATTTATCAGTTCAAACAACCCATCAAAAGCCCCAGTAACTTCGAACAAACCACAAGTCTAGGGGTCTTACCATTATCGTTGTTGCCTGAGAAGTAATAGTTCTGAGTTTCAGAGTCTTGGAGCTGTTTAAGAACAGGAACATAAGAAGCATTTAACCAGCTAAATTCCTCTATCTTCTGGACATCAACAGTCACTCCACCGAAATTGTTCATAGAGAACCATGCCTTCATTGCAGCGTAGTTCACTTCATTGGTCACGAGGTGGAAGACTACCATATCAGGGTTTTTAGAGTTCAAAGAAGTTGAATTTACCACAACTGAGGTTGCAAGAATGTTGTCGGAGAAGACACATAAATGAAAAAGATTGTTCTCTCTCAGTTTCAACGCAGTTTGCCTTTTTTCTTTGTATTTCCTTTGTAAATTTAAGTTTTTGAACCATTCAGTTGTCAATCGAACACCAAGGCAGTACATGCTCTTTGGGACTTCTTCAGCAGCTATTTAACCATATTTTGAGCTCTTCTCACTCACTGTATTCATCTGTTCTTTGAGACCCTGAATTTTAGCTTTGAGCCTCATGATCATTGTTGCACTATCATAGTGGAGTTGCTGAGCTCGGTAGAGGAGAAGGGCCATATCATGGACAGCAGTTTCCGTTTCTCTGGTTATCAATGGAGTTCGCCTTAAAGCATCATTTGAAAGAAGGATCTGTGAGTTACGAATCTATGCACTCAATTCCCAGGCGAATTGGAGGTTATTGCTCAATTTCCAAGACGAATTGCTTCTTTTGCATGTTAAGGCCTTTTTATTTCTCCTTTGTACATGGAATGTGTGCCCTTCTGTAGGAGGCACTCTTTCAGACTCATAGGTCAAAACATATAGATTCTAGTTCAGATTCACTTATCTAGAATCACTTATCTGAGTGGAATTTGGGCCTTTAAATGTCGGACCAGATCATCCTCAACATTTAAATCCAATTCTAGATTCTTTTGTTGTATGATATGTGCAATGAATACTTAGTGACCGTGAGTGGCAGTGGGACATGTTGATGACGCCAACAAAGGGAGATGCTTAAATCGAAGATAGTGTGGCCATACTTATTGTATCTCCTCACAACCTACATTCAGCAATCCAAAACACACTATCCCAAACAAGGTGGGACTGAGATCCCCAAAATTGATGTCACAACCTACATTTATAACCTACATTTATAAATGTAATTATGTGCGATTTAAAACTGTTGGCATGGAAATTATTATAAAAGAACTCTCTCTCCTTACAATGGAATAAAGAGACATTTAAAGGCATCTTCCAAACAATAAAAGATCTAGAAGATGAGAATTTGCAATTAGAGCTAAAATTTGAGCTTAGTAGAACTGAAGATAAGGAGCAGTCCACCAAAGAGATCAGTAATCATAGAGAGACTGGGACTATGAAAAACAATGCAGTTTGCATTCTTGTGAAGAATTCTCATAATTGGATTAAGACTACTACAACAGTTGACCATGTGAATCCCAAACAGATGGTTTTACAACTGAACTTATCCCCAAGAAACCCCCCCCGAGGGAACTGATCACAACAGCAGGAAAAAAGCTAAGAAGAAAAAAGGCATCAATATAGTCCTACTGATATTAAAATTTCTCTAGTTTATGCTAAATGTATCAAATCAGAAATGACAAGACCATGGGACTATTTATTTTCTGAATATACTACTAATCCAAGGTTAGTTGGTGATTTCAATACTATGGCTTGTTCTCAAGAGAAAGTTGAGGGTAATGATTTTGATATCAATGCTACTAATAAATTCTTGGACTATATAGTTAATGTTGGATTAATTGACTTAGGATACACGGGCACCAGATTCACTTAGTGGAATAAGCGAGGTGCTAGATCTAAAACATAAATAATATTCAATCCAACATCAAACATTACTAATATTCAAAACAGATAGACACTGGATACATTCAAAACAGATTACTAATTGATTCAAAACAGATTACTAATATTCAAAATAAAGTTCAAACACTACTAATTGTTCACTTTGACAATTTGTTCAAATTTCTCAAGACAAATTACTCTGGATCACTTAAGGATAAGACAAAGCAACGGCCAAACCACCCAAGATTTCTCGACATCCTTAATAGTGTCCGCCCCATGACTTCGACGATACAACGGATGATTCTCTTCTCCTGGCTCTAAACTACTAACGTAAACCTTACGTTCAAATATCAGCAATTGATGGCCATGCACCACCGTTCCAGTAGCAGCTGAAGCAACAACTTGTCCACTTGCAATCTTTCTCTGATTTGAAAAATCTAATAAATCGACATATGGATCATGTGGAGGATCAGTTAAATCTCTAAAGTTTGGCTCAGTTGAATCTCCAAAGTTTGGCTCAGTTGACGGGGGGGGGGGGGGGGGGGTAGGAATGTAATCATGGGGACTTCAATGCGGAACTGGAGTGTAATCATGGGGACTTGAATGCGGAACTGGAGTGTAATTACGAGGACTTGGATGTGGGACAGGAGTATAATTGCGAGGACTTGGATTTGGTATTTTCAATCCATTCGATTCAAAAGCACTTAAAAGCATGGTAACAGATGATTTGAGAAATGCCATATCCTCATCATGTTTTTCTTCTCGTGTCTTTGCTCTAGTCAACTGTGATACTATAGGAGCAATTGCCTTAAGTTTACTTTTGGACACGGGTCCAACACCACGAGTCGCCCCCCTAGTATCTTTTCCTCTAAAGGCAGTCAATGCATCTATATCAATACTATTTTGGCTTGAAGAACCTTGGCTACTTCTCAGCTCACTCAATTTTTGCTGCAAAATTATTTATGAATCGATTAAAACCATTGAACGACGAAACTTGAAGGAATTTAATTATTACAACTGAGATTACGAAACTTACCATATCATCAGCTACCTTTGGGTGAAACTCCCCAGTTTTCAGTCTATGACTTTCGAGATACACTTCCGAACGATCAACAGGTCGTTTATTGTTAAGCACCTATAAATTAATTTTCCATTAACTATTTGAGCAAGACATATAATATATATACACATTAAAATAAGAAAGGGCTTATACCATCTCCTCGGTTTTCTCAGCATACGACATCCGACCAAGACAATGGACGTCAGTCTTTTTAGCCCTGTTCACCCGGCCTTAGTGTCGTTGTTTCAATTTTGCCTCAGATGCTTCGCGCGAGACGAATTCATTCCACTCACGAACAGGGATATGCTCTTTCTCCGGTACTTGATCCTTCAGGGCCTTTATCCCATCACTGTCCCATCCCTTAAAATAAGTCGAGCGGAGGTTACTTCTAAAAGTCTTCAATTGAATACCAATGGATTTCATGGACCCCTCCTTCTGGTCGGCCGAAAGATTGAACTCTTTCATGAGCGTATCCCACAAGTCGTCCTTTTTTACTTGCTCAACCGTATCCCAACTCTCATATTTTAAGCCAATACAAGATTTTAACAAAGACAAGGCTCGAGCTTTAAAAGGATTATTGCCACCTATTGGCAAACCAAATAGGTTAAGGGAAACGTGAGCACGAGAATCAATGGCAGAATGTTCATCATGACTTGAACTTTCTGGCCTGGATGATGGAATTGTATTCTCGGACGCCATTTTCTGCATTTTTATATTTATGCATTAGTTCATATGTTAATACAAGAGTAAGGAAATAATATAAAAAAATATAATATAAGTTATACCTTTTCAACATATTCTAAAAGTTTTGATAATTCAACCATGTCATAAGTTTCATACTTCATCATTTCACGTAAAGTTTTTATTGGCCATGTCTGCGGGAGTGTGTTGATAATTGCATTTCTGACACTAAACATATTAGGACGTATGCCTTCTCTCCTAAGCCGATAATAGATGTTAACTTTGTTATGCATATGTTTTCTCACAGTAGAGTCTGAACGCATCCTTATCCTCTTCAGTTCTATCGACAAAGGATAAATTTTTCTTTCTTCGAGTTCTAAAAACTCTACTAACTGCATCGCATTACTTGGATTGTGTTTGATGAAAACCCTTTCAACTGCTTCATCCCAACTTTGAGGTAGTGTGCGTAGATTTGATTGAAATAAATATGCTTCAGGTATGTTCCACCCATGATCTCACAAGTAATTGCATTGTTTGATTTTTCGATAGCCATGCCGATAAATTGACGTGTTCTCTATAAAAGACCTATTTTGAAAATCGTTGCATGTATATACAATATATGACATCCTGGAAAAAGTAATAATAAACTTGTGAATAAAAGTCACTATGAATACATGCTACGGAATAATTGAAACATGCTATTATACATAATTTTCAAGTCAACATTTAAAACAACATAACATGCCACAATTAAACACCTACTCCTCTAATGAGTTTAATAATTTCTTAAATTCTGGGTTGTCATCCAGAATAGACTGAATCTCGATTGGTGCCTCTATATCGTCTACCGATGTAGTCAAGCGCTGAGGAGAATGTAAAACAACAGACCATGGATCATTGTTGAGGCTCTTTGCATAAAACACTTGTTTTAAGTTTTGGAATGCACAAACAAATGGCTCATCATTAACATTGTTTTTACTCTTCAACTTGGCCAAATCAACCATCACCATATGGGTGTCAGGGTCGACCATACATGCATTTTTGTCCTCCACTCTCACCCAATCACAATAAAATACAGGTATGCTGAAAGATATATAATCTAATAGGATAATTTGTTGTATAATCCCATAATACGTCATCTCAGCTTCTATCAAGTTTTTATCTTTCGCGCTTGCCCTGAAATGAGTTAATGCTTTATATGAAATGCCGCTGTTTTGTTTCCCAATGAGTTTTAACTCGTGTGTGCTTGAAGAGAACACAAAACCATTGACACGATATTGTCCAAACTCCTTGGCTACAAAACTAGGCCCATTTGCTAGACGTGCAAGCCTCGTCGATACTTCACCAACTTTCAATAACTGAAACCAAGAAAGTATTTGCATTGTGAATATGTTGCAAAGACAGTAAATAAAAGTGAGGTATTACTGTAGTCACCTCGAAAGCTACCCAATGCCTAAAGTCATTGTCTGCGCTCACGCCTCCCTTCCTCCTCTTGGCATGCCCGCACTCATTATATTGCCTAGGTTAAAGCACTAAAAATATTAATTTCTAATGAATATAACATCGAACATATTACAATATTTTACAAAACACTTTAAATAAACTCACATTTTCCATTTATCTATGTCTTCATGCGTCTCGAATACATATCGAGCCACCTGGTTATATTGTCTACTTGTTAGCTTCACTACCTTACCTTTCCCCAGGGCCTCCTCATCAGCAAACTCTTCTAATTCATCAATAAAGCGTTCACGACCTCCAACGTTTGGGTTAGGCATATATTCATTTGCATACAAGGAAGCCTCTTCCATAATGTACTCCTCATCAATGGACCCCTCAACGTACCGTGTATTCTTAACGTAATCTTTAAAAGTTTTCATTAATCGTTCGAACGGATACATCCATCGGTACCTTACTGGTCCACATAAAAGTGCTTCATCGCACAAATGCACTAAAAGGTGGATGCTTATGTCAAAGAATGAGGGAGTAAAGTGCTTCTCCAAAACACATATAGCCTCGACCAAAGTTTCTTTCGCTGCCATTCTGTGCGTCCTGTTGACAACTTTCTCACATAATAGGGAGAAACATAAGCTAATTTGTAGAATGGCCCTTCGAAGATCCTTGTGTTCCGAAAAACAGTGTCCAAACAACAGAGGGATAAGTTGCATTATCACATGCCAATCGTGGGACTTGCACTTTTTCAAATCTTTTGTTGCGTCGAAGACAATCCTGCGTAAGTTGGATGAGAAATTAGAAAGGACCTTCAAGCCCTTTAATGTTTCTAAGAACATATTTCTTCCTTCAATGCTCAAAGTATAAGATGCAACTGGCATATGCTTTTTTCCAGTGTTTGTATCTTCTTTCAACCATAATGATCTTTTAATCTTCAAATCACGAAGATCTTCACGGGCTTTTTCTCCATCCTTGGAATGAGAACCACCAATGCATGTGCTTACGAGATGCTCAATAATATTTTTCTCAGCGTGCATTATGTCTATCACATGTCGTACAGGATGGTCCTTCCAGTATGGAAAATCAAACATTATTGATCTCCTCGACCACGCCGTTTTCACATCAACATCCTTTCTTTTACGCTTTTGGGCCAAAATTATGGGGTGTTTCCCCCTCAACTTTTGATCAGCCTTTAATGACCTTTCTTCAATTTCCAAACCAGAAAGTCTTGGTGGAGGTGGTCGCGTCTCGGTGCCTTCTGGGAGAAAATTGCTTCGTATTGACCTGAATTTGTGACTTTGGGTCAGAAATCTTCGATGACTATGATAAAAAAGTTTACCACTTTTCTTAAGCCAGCTGGCTTCAGTCTCCTCTCCATATAAAAGACAACCTAGGTAACCATGTACATTGCACCCAGATAAGGTCCCATAAGCAGGAAAATCATGAATTGCCCATATCAACATAGCTCTCAAAATGAATTCCTCCTTTTTGTATGAGTCGAATGCTCTCACACCTTCAACCCATAACTCATTCAATTCATCTATTAGTGGCGCTAAGAAAACATCAATGTCACTACCCGGTGCTTTTGGACCTGGTATCAACAACGACAAAATTGAAAACTCCTTTCTCATGCACAATGACGGGGGAAAATTTAAAGGCGCCGTAAACACAGGCCATATACTCTTATCTGTGCTCAATTTGCCAAACGGGTTAAACCCATCGGTTGATATTCCGAGGAGAACGTTGCGTATTTCTGTAGCAAAGTCCGGGTATCGCTAATTTGCAGATTTCCACACAGATTAATTAATCGGATGTCGCATGAGATTCTCACCCACCTCCGCTCGACCATGCCAAGTCATTGCCTCTGCTATCCAAGGTATAGTGTAAAGTCTCTTCAATCGAGGACCTAAAGGAAAATACTTTAACACATTCTTAGGTATTTGCGTATTTACTTTCAACAAATGTTTATTATGTATTATCATCTTTTGTTCATATCTAGGTTCCTTACATAGGACAAGCCCGTTTGTCCTTATGCTCCTTATAGTATAAAATGCAGTCATACTTGCAGCAATGAATTGATTTGCATTTCATACCCAAACCTTTCAAATTATCCTTCATGATCGGATAATTGACTGGCAGTGTATTTTCTTTGGGGAGCAAATCTTTTGCCCAGAGGAGTATTGCCGTCACACTTTTTCCCGACAAGCCAAATTTGCTCTTTAAGTTGTGCAACCCAACCATGGCATATAACTTTGTGTGGTCGGAGTTGGAGTTATGGTATAATGGTGTTGCGGCTGCTGATTTTAACCGTATATAATCCTTAACTTGGTCCGTATCGTTGCCAACATGATCCTCACATCCTAAAGCATTCCCTCTACTATCTTGATTTTCTTGTGCTGCGTGCACTTCATACGTATCATTTATGTGATCATTTAACCTAGCATGTACTAACGGGTCACCATTTGTGTGAACGGTTTCATTGACAAGTATTTCTTCTGGAATATACTTAAATTCCCTCTCCCCGTGGAAATGCCAAAACGTGTAGTCAGCTTGCATACCCCAATGAAACAAATGTACTTTTACATCTACCCCTTTCAAGCGTTTCCCATTTTTACAACGATTGCACGGGCATGGGATAATATCAGTTTCGAGATTCTTCGTTGCATAATTCACAAAGTCTTTAACCCCATTAACGTATACTTGCCCCACTCTACAACTTTCACCCTTCCACTCTTTATATTGTGGAAACCCCATTAATTCTACAATACAAACAAATAGAAACTCAGTAAATTATAAAACTAAATGAAGTTTGAGCTAATACTTAGAACATAATCTCTGGCTTATCATTGCATTAATACTATCATTGCATTAAAACTCACAGGAAAACCCAACCAAGCACAAAACGTCAAAACTTCAACGAGCACAAAACAATGGTTATTTAATTAATTTTCCCAAACAAGATAATATTCAAAAAACGAAAGAGGTTAAACGATGTGTAGATATACTCACAACAAAACAATCAGATTTGATTATATTTTGTCTAGAGAACGTTGATCACAAAGCTCGGGCAAAACTCGTAATATTAAAAATCCATTTGATTATATTTTGTCAAAAAATATAATGTCTAGAGTTTTTGAATAATATTTTGTCAAAAAAATAACCTCAATACAATTTCTAGGGCTTATTAACATAAAATACAATTTGTATATAGATACACTCATAAACAAACATATAAACAGAAATCTATATATACACATACATACACACACATGTAAACATAAATCTATACATACACATACATACACACATATAAACAGAAATCTCCACATACACACAAATATACATAAATAATCGAAATGCGCACACACAAATAAACAACTGAAACGTTGCGTAGAGAGAGAGAAATGCGTACATCACTGTATTCGTAGAGAAATGCGTACAACAATGGTTATTAGAGAGAAATGTGTTCGTATTTTAGGGTTTTATTCGTACTCGTAGAGAAATGCGTACAACAATGTTTATTATTGCTGATTCGTAGAGAGAGAGAAATACGTACAGCATTTTAGGGTTTTGGCAAATGAAAGAGAGAGAAGAGGGCAGGAGCTCTTCACATATGGAGGGAAAGGTGAAAAATTTTGTGACCGCTAATAGCAGTCACAAATTTGTGAGTATAAGAGCAAAATTTGTGACTGCTGGGAGCGGTTATAAATTTATGACTGCCAATAGCAGTCATAAATTAAGTCTTAGACCAAAATTTGTGACCGCTACTAGCAGTTACAAATTTGTGACTGCTAATAGCGGTCGTAAATTAAGTCTAAGACTAAAATTTGTGACTCCTCATAGCAGTTATAATTTTGTGACTTCTCATAAGAGTCATAACTTGTGTCTACTAATAAACTTGTGAGGGCTTGTGACAGTTATAAATTTGTGACTGCTTATAGGAGTCACAAATTAATTATATGGTAACATTTGTGACTCCCATTAGCGGTAACAAACTAATTGACTCAATTTTTTTTAACCAAGTAATTTTATCACCCCTAATGGCAGTCACAAATAATTTTGTGACTGCTCCCGGGAGTGACTAGTTTGTCACCCCTATTGGCAGTCACAAAAAGGCAGTCACAAAATTAACATTTTGGTGTAGTGGGGGTGGAATTCATCCTAGAGATAAATTCCACTACACACATCTATATTGAGGTATTTGCTAAAAATGCAAATACTCAACATTGAGGGGTGGAGAAAAATTTATCACACAAGGTGTAAAAACTAAGTTTGACATCCCTTTGAAAATGGTCCAAGTCTTCTTTTATATGGTGCACATGGAGGCTAGGGGTAAATTGGGTATTGGTAAAATTGAGTGAGGATAAGAGCATATAAGCATGGCAAAGGTGTGAGGTAATACAATATGATGTGGGTGCACATGAGGGTAGTTAGGAAGTCATGAGGGAAATGTGAGTTAAAAGGTGTTGGGGGAATTTTGGGAAAAAGGGGTTAAAGGGTTAATTATGCACATGTGGGTAATTGTTTGTTATTTGGTTTTGGTCTTGCAGATCATGGCTTGCTTTGTGGAGGTTCAAAGTTGGAAATGGGGAATGGGTTTTTGAATTGGGTTATGGAAGAAATGGGTCTGAGGAATATTGGGTCGCTCCGATCGGGTTTGGGCGACTGGAGTGGGGTGGCCGGAGTAAGGGGTAATGGGGTCGGGGTCGTTGGGTCATCACCGGAGTGGTTTCTGCCGGGGGGTAAGCGAGAAGAGAGGTGGTAGCAGGCGCCGACGTTGAAGGTGAGTCTGCCCAGATTGTTGCTGGGTAGAGGGAAACGGCGGTCGGGGCTCTGTCCTGCGAGAGCGAAGGGGAACGGGGAGGCTGCCTGGGGGTTCATCGCTGTAGGGCTCCAAGATCAGAGCTGCACCACTAGTGGGATGGAGGGTTGAAAGGTTAATGGGTTGGTGGTTAAGTGCTATGGGTTAAAAGGATTGGGTTTGGGGTTGCAGTTGGAGTAGGGGATGGTGGGTTGGTGAGGAGAGAGAGAGTGAGATGGTGAGGGAAGAAGATGAAGTAGGGGGTTGATTTAGTGTGGTAGGGTGTAGGGGAGTTGAGTGTGGGTGAGGGTGAGGGAAGTTAGTTAGGTGTAGGTGAGTGTGTATGATGGTTATGGTGTGTGTTAAATTTATGATCCTAAAATAACACTAATAAAATTAAATTATTAAAATAAAATAAAATAAAAACCTAATAAAATTCTATTCTAAAATAAAACAAAGACTCAAATAAAATTGAAACTAAAAATAAAATAAAATAAAAATTAAAATAAAACTAAAACTAAAATCCTAAATAAGTGTAAAATCAAATAAAACTAAAAATAAAATCTAACTAAAAATAAAAAAAAACTACAAATAATAAAAAATATAAATGTTAAAACTAAAAAAATAAAATCCCAAGCTTAAAAAAACTAAAATAATAAAACAAAAGAAATAAAAAATGAAAAATCTAATAAAAACTAAAGTCCTAAAAAATATAAAATCTAATAAACTAAAAATTAAATTACTAAAACTAATCCTAATAAAATAAGACTAAACTAAAAGCTAATAAAAATCAAAATAAAATAAAATAAAATTATACTAATAAAATAAAATAAAGCCTAGAAAATACTAAATAGATCTAAAATAAATTCTAAAAATAAAAATGACTCAAACTAAAAATCTAAAAAAATATTAAAATTGGAAAAATTAGACACACACCGGGTTTGGGGTAGGTTTAGGATAGGTTTAGGCTAGGTTTAGCTCCATAAAATGCGCAACTGTCCTGATTTAAGCATTTGAACTCTGCAATGCACATTAAGCCTGCATAATGAACAATTAAGCGCATAAGACCCATATTGTCGAGAATTAGCAACAAAAGCACGTCTATTCGGGGTATAAATTGTACAGTTTTGGGTGCTTATCAGTTTCGGTGGCAGAAGTCTAACCAACGGTCGAATCATTCCTTATCTTTGGTGGACGTGTGGCGGGTTCTGAACGCCCTGATGAGCGACCAGGTTATCTTTCGGCTTTTTTGAGTTTTTCTTAGCATATTTATTTCTTAAGTAGATATTGATTCTTGTTGAGTATTGCAGGTGAGCTTCTACCCCTGGGGGTGACTCAGTGGGATACGAGAGTTACGGGCATGCATGCGCAGATGCATCGCTTGATTGGGCATGAGTTTGGGTAGGTCTAGTACTTGGGGGAGAGGGTGGTGAGGCAGATTATGGAGGAGGAGATCGTGGTCCCACCTTCGGCACCCCTATGTATATGAGGCGGGTGAGGGAGATGTTAGACGTTGCTAGTGCGGTAATGATGATATAATACCCCGTAATTCTGAGTATTTATAATTAAATTAATTTGGGTATTTTAAATTACACATGTGCCGTAATTTAATTAAATTAATTATTATGTGTGAATTGAAATATTAATTGAGGGAGATAATGGTTAATATTTACGGAATAAAATTACTAAGTGAATAGTAAATGATTATTTTACGTCATAGCAGGTGATAGTGACGTGTCAGTATTTTATCTCACCTGGGAGTCGCATTTAGACTAATTGTGGTTGAGATAGGAAATTATTGTATAGTGATTGAGATGGAGATTTGGAGGTCACGATTTATTCCGAATGGGTTGAGATAGTTGGAATAGTATACCCGGGGGTAGTAATTCGGTTCCAGGGCCTTTGTAGTCATAATCAATCCCACACGGGAGTGTGTTCGGGTCATTTGGGCTTGGCCCATTAGCCTAATTTCAGGAAGTGGGATTTTAAAACTAAGGATAACTATATGGAGTAGTAGCAAAACATATTCTAACACTATAAAATCAAAATAGGAGAGATGAGAGGCCATTAGAAAGGAATAAGAGAGGTTTCTTGGAGGATCCAACACCGTCTTGCATCACCTTTATCACCGGAGTGCAATCAGGAGGAAAATAAGGTATACTCATCAATCACAACACGAAATAAGACCTACAATTGATAAGGTAAGTGTTTATATTGCATCTTTTAATGAGTTATAATACCCATGTAGTGTGTGGTTTTAAATTTAATGATAATTAATGATGTTCTTAGGATTAAATGAATAGAACTCATGATTTGGGATAAGATTGCATATAGAATGACTCCATGTATGTTGTTAGTACGAAATCATAACATGTATGATGATGAATATAAGATAAATTTGGAAATATGATTGATTATGCATGAAGAAAATATGAGCTAGTATTTTGGGTAGAAATGTGGGTTTTAATCTAGTCTTGAGTAGGATTTGTATGGATTTAATGTGTTAGCTACGTTAGAAATTACCTATATACTCTTATTTGATATTGGTATAATTCATGTTGGAGTTTGGTTATGTTTCATGAAGAACTGTTGGTTAAAAATGGTGGGAAAATGTAACAGTAAAATGAAGAAGACGAAACTGTCAGGTGCGAATTGATTTGGATTAATGACCGAATCGATTCGGTAGGCGAATCAATTCATGTTCTTCACTGAATCAATTCGTCTACCTATTTGTGGATAGTTAGATACGTTATTTGGTTGGGCTGGATAGCATAGCTAGGTAGGAGACGTTAAGTGTGCACATTAGTTGAGATGTGAGAAACTCAGGGAAGTGTACGTCGAAGTAATGTGTATCTAATAATTGATTTACATTGTGATTTAAATACTTGCAAAATATTTTCAAAAGTTTTTCTTGGGCTCTGAACCGTGTCAAATCTAATTTTAAAAAACTTTTAGGTGTCCATCCATAGGGACGCTAAGCTTGAGGAGTTCTTTCTAGGGATGTGTAGCTACGGCATTTATGGAGGCTTACAGGAGTTGCTTTAGACGCTTTAGTTTATTCATTCCTGGTCAGGAATTTCTTTTAGAAGTACATTTGGGCATGTTTCCCCTTAATACCCTTAGTACTTTGGTTTATTTATTAAACTTTGTTGAGATTCAGTTTTATTTACTTCAGATTGTTGTTGGATGATTTGACTTGGGAACCAATGGTTTATTCGATATTATTCATTTATGTATCTATCATGGGATTGTTTAGACTATTATTGTGTGAAAGGTTTTATTAATTTTTTTTCTTCATGTTGAAATAATGAAAGATAAAATTTGGCACTAGTTTATTTTGACACAAATGATTAGTAATTTAAAAAGTTTTTCGACAGTGATGTTAAGAATGAACCAAATGAGACTAACATTTTATTTTGATAAATGATTGATCACCTGTGGTTAAAATAGGCGTGGTGTCACAGATGGTATTAAAGCATCGGGTTCTAGTGTCCGTAGGATCTGTATGGATTACTACGATATCATCGTAGCATTCTTTGACATGTAGCCCTATTATTAGAACTGTTGCATTCTTGATTACATATTTGAGATTATGCTCTTCTGCTATTATATTTCTATTAAATGTGAACTCATACAATTCGATCTATTTTCACATACCACCTAAGATAGAATGACCAATAAGGGATTCGGATAGAGATGAGGTGAGGAAAGTTGAGCAGGAGCCACAGTCACGCTGCCACAACCACCACAGGGGATAGTGTCGGCAATAGAGGTGACAACGACTATGGTAGAGGCACCTAATGCTTCTATGACTGCCACGTATCTTCACTTCCATCAGGCATAATGTCCACCACAACCAGTGGCACCGATTGTCCAATCCCACCCGGGGCTGACAAATCGGTAGAGGTTTAGGGAGGCTTTTGAGAAAGTCCACCCACTAGAGTTTCAAGGAAGTTATGACGTTATAAGAGCTTGCCAATGGAAGAAGGATATTCAGTGCCACCTTCACATGGTTGAGTGTAGCGACGTGAAGAAGCATATATTGGCCACTTTTAGGCTTGTTGGCGCAGCACTATAGTGGTGGGAGTCAGTTACCACTGTCGAGGAGAGGGACACGATGCCCATTAGAGAGTTCTGGGTGCAGTTTGACCAGAAGTATTTTCCGTTAGATGGAGATGAGGAGGAAATTCAATGAGGTGACACAGGGTGATCTCTCACTGGTCAAGTAGGAGGTGGAGTTCACCCATTTGGCTAATTTCGTGCCAGATGAGGTGAATAACGAAGAGAAAAAGCTAAAATTCAGGGATGGACTAGCCTGGATGATCAATCAACACTTGATTGGTACCCCACATTGATGACATATACCAATGTTGTTAATGCCTCTCTTTTATATTGCTAGGATCATCACTTCCATCTGATTGGAAGCAAGAGAGGAGGTGAGACTCGCTAGTAGGTCAAGGCAGGTGGGAACGATGATATTGGGGCACCACAGCTGCAGTAGCAGCAGTCGGATAGACACCATGGACAGGATTCTAGGCAAGGGGATTAGGCTAAGAGATTTAGATCTGGGGGTTGCCAATCTGATGGGTTACATGAAGGTCCAACAATGTCCTCAGCAGTAACAGGTTCCTCAGGGCTGCTAGGGCAAGTGAATAATAAGGGAGGCCAGCATGGCCAAGGCCATCAGGGCTAACACATGGTCTGCACCATCAGGGCTATAAGGGTGAGAGGCAGAGAGACTTTCGAGGATAGTGCTTTATTTTTGGACAAATGATCCATAAGAGGAGAGACTGCCCACAATAGGGTAGAGCATCGCAGCAGCAGACGTAGATACCACATGTTACACCAACCCCACGTGCCCCACCATAGCAGGTGCAGTTTCAGTATGGGATTGTGTACAACGTTGGGGATGCAACTCTACTGCAGGCACCTCACGCGCCTCCAGCAAATGAGGGTACATTTTCTATTCATGGGCGCAAGGGTAGGATTTTATTTGATACAAAGGCATCACATTTTTTTTAATAATGACCAGTTTTGCACGAGCTGACGGTCTTTTAGAGACAACTTATAGTATCCTTATGCGTGTAGAGTCACCGTTGGGTAGTGGTTCTCCTATACACTCGATATGTACGGGGTGAACAGTGATGTTGGGAGACTATTTTTTTCCACCGACCTCCTTGTGCTAGATATGAAGGGTTACAACATCATTCTAGGTATGGACTAGATAGGGAGTTACCAGGAAATGGTAGATTGTTTTGGTAGGACCTTAGTGTTCTTTATTTCGGGGCATGAGATGTTCCTAGTGGCGATTCCTCTACCCGAGGAAGGATCGATCACTCACCTATACTGTATAGAGGATGAGATCTCACAGGAGGTAGTTATCTCTTTAGATTCGATTCTAGTAGTGAGGGAGTTCGAGGATGTATTCCAGGAAATACCCGAGTTATCACCCAGTCGGGAGATTGAGTTCATTATTGACTTAGTATCGGGTACGAGTTCAATTGATCGAGCACCTTATTGCATTGCCCCATTTTAGATGAGCAAGTTATGGGATCAGATTCAGTAGCTCCTGGGGCAGGGTTTCATTAGATGGAGTGAAGATACCAAAAATGGTACCACCAGGTCACAGTGATAACAAGCTCAAACAGGTATACAACAATGACAACACATAAAGAGTATAGCAATAGAGAAGCAAATGAGGTGAAGGTGATGAACACCTGAATTTAAGTGGTTTTGCCGAAGCCTACGTCCATTATCTATGTGTGAGTGAGATCCACTAATAAATATGGCTCTAATGGCCTGGGTTACAACACTAAAGCATTCTCTCTCTTCTGGACACAAACGAGTAGAGTTTTGTTGGGGTTTTGATTAAGACATTATCTCGAATCTCGGAATTAGAACCCCTATCTCGAGATGTGGACCTCTATTAGGTAGTATATAAGTCGTGTCACGTGCCCTGAGCACGTGACATGTAATAAGTCTGGAGTGTAATGACTGATGGGTAACAGTTATGAATGAGGCGGATGCGACCTATTAGGTAGATAAATGTTATGGGTGCCAAATCCTTTGTAGTATAATGCTGCGACGTGGCCATGAGGTGCCGGATAAGCACATGACGCGTCCTATAAACTTTGAGGCATTTCTTGTCAGTAGGATCTATGACAGGAGACGATATTTGTCATATTAATAAGGTCCAAGTCATAGTGCCGAGGTGAATTGATGCTGCGACACGATATCGTGACTGCCACGACGTGTAATCTCTGTTGTGTAGCTATTTCCAATACAACATTTCATTTTCTCGCTCCCTCTTATATAAATGAATTTGGTCGTGGCCTTTATTAAGTTTCCTAAATTTTTGAGAGAAAATTGAGACCAAAACTCTTCGAGTTCTTTCTTTGAGTTTTTCGACAAGAGTTAGGCGACGATTAATGGCCGTTAGAGGCCGAGCGACAACTTTCTTCCAATTTTGAGGTAATTTTTCAAATCAAAACCTCCTTTGTTCTTTTTGTAATCCTTGTTTTGGCTTAATGTTTCTGAATTGTTCTTGAATTTATAATAAAACGAATATTTAAATCCACGAATTGGTTGCATTGATAATAAATGATTAATTATAAATGAATTGGCTTTCTTCTTGAACCAATTGTAAAATTGTTTAACTCCCTCGAATTTGTGTAAGAACTATGGTTGAATTGAATTTGATGATTTAGACTTGGATTTTTAGGTTTCTCTGTTTCAGTTTGGATTAGAAACTTGGATTTCATAGGTTAAAACTATACCACGTACTGGCCTTGTTCTTGATGTTCTTGGGTATACCCTTTGAATTCTAGGTTTTCAATCCTTAGTCTTAACAAATTCCAACATTAACATGTTTATGCATCTAGCCGCGGCTGGTAGAACGACTTGTGCTATTTTTTCGAGGCAATATGTTAATACTTGCAATAATAGTCCCTCTGCCCTTAGGGTTTAGTTTTGAACTGATCGGCCACAACGTTTCACTCTTGAATTGTAGGACTGCGGAATGTAGAATCATACTAGCTGTTTAACTCTTCCTAATTAAATAACATGACGTAGATGTAAATTGTTCATGCCTGTAGCTTGGAGTTAAGACTTGATGAATGGCCCATGGTTTGCACTTAGTAGTAACAATTCCACCTGGTTGCAAACTTTAGACTAGGGTCACTTAGTCCAATTGTCTGGAACCCTTGAAACCTCTTCATTTTAACTTTCAAACTTGTACTTGCTTTATTTGTCCCTGCCGCGGCCTCTAAGAGGCTTCTCTGACCATATTGGTTGCGACGCCTAGCACAAAGTCTTTTTTTTTTCTTTTTCAGATCTTGCTGTAGCCATATGAGTTGGAATCTAGATGACTTTTTGAAGGATTTTTAGAACCCACACTTTGGCATTTCTCCTCCTGAAATTCCATCTGTGTATCATTTGAAGATTGTTGGACCTTACTTACTCAAAAATTGTCCCAACTGTGTTGTTCTTGACTCTGATTTCATAAACTCTACCATCTATAGGAAAACTACTGAGACTGCAGCTATGAAGGAAGGTACCAACTCCAGCAACCATCCTGTTGATCCTGAGGCCGCAACTATTAGGCCTTCTGAGGCCAGAGATGCACCAACGGGCCCATCTGATAGAGTTGAGAGTGCTCCCATAGCCTTAAATATCCGTTGCATTATAACTAAATAATGGGTCAACCAGGTTCACCACTGCCTTTGAATTTCCAGATGGGGTAGTTTGTTCATCTCCTTTCGTGGAGTAGAGACCATGCTCCACAGTCCTTAATGATGGGGTTTTCTTACCCCTTCATGATTTTGTATACGGGATGCAATTGCATGTGCCTGTACCAATCAGGAAGATTTTTAGCGCAATGAAGTTAGCCCCAACCCAATTAGATCCCATCGGATGGAGGGAGATTCTTACCTCTTTAGTGCTTTGGAAGGAAAAGTTCATCAGAGATATAACTCTCGTGAAGTTTTTCCACTTATATAGACCAAAGGAGAACTCCGTCAAGTTTATATGGTATTACTACTTTGCCCTTTATAAGAATAAAGTGGTCTTGTATACTGGAAGACCTTCTAGTGTAAAGAGCTGGAAGGGAAAATACTTTTATATTTCTGGAGAAGGATGGGAGACTCATCCAGAAGAATCATAGAGAGAGAAATCTCATAGGATGTCGTGGCAATGTGGACGGTTATCCATACTACGTTTATAGTAATGCAGCCTTTACACCATGTCGTGTCTAGTTCTATAGTTTGCACTTTTTTTATTACTTTTAGTGACGTACAAATATTGATCCCTTATGCATCTCTTTATCATTTACCCCTCAATGAGAGGCAAGCGATAAGAGTAAGGAAGGCTGTGGTATATAGTGCTGAAGAGAAGAATTTTAACACTCTAGTAACCTCTGCTTCTATCTTTGAGGGAGTCTACTTCTCTAACAAATTTTTACCCAAAATAATGGCTGCGGAAGGTAATAATCCATACTCTTTAATTTTTTCATGGAATGTTCTTTTATATAATTCTTTACTTTGTTATTTTTAAGGTGAGGAGATAGACAGAAATCTCTTGGCTGATGCAGCTGCCCTCAATAATGCTGCCAGAAAGGGAAAAAAGGAAGAGAACAATTGGTAAACATCCTACTGCAGCCAATGAAGATCCCCAACCAGATCCTGCAGCCCAGACTGTACATGATGAATATTCCGTAGTACAAGAGAGGCATAATGACCAGTTTGAAAAAAATATTGGCGACCATCTGGATATGGCAGGCTTGCTGCCAACTGGATATGTACTCCAAGGTGCACGAGGCATCTTTCAAACCACCACCTCTAACTCTCCCCCTCTGTAAACTATTATGGCTGTGAATGCCAACCTCCCACCATCCCAAAGTCTTCAAATTGTTGGAATTGACGAAAGGCCGCGGCATCAGTTGAGACAACCAGATACGAATTCTTTATGGGATACCACGATAAGGGCTATGCACATGATGAGGAAAGTTCCAGAATCTGCTGACCTTGATCTATTAATTGTTGTGGATTTTGAGGACATGAAAGCGTATGCTCTCCACAGCCTGCTGTGGGTACATACTCCATTTCTTTCTTTTATATTCTTATGTCAGTTTTTATTCTAACATATTCCTCACTTTCTGGATGTGGATGTTATTGTGGATGAAAGGCATAAGTATGAAGGACTTTACAAACTTCACCAGGATGCAAAGAGGGTTCACACAGAGGACTTGGATAAGTCCAAAAATGATTCCTTTTAGGCGGGGAAGTAGTCTTTTGTCGCGAAACTTGAGGCCTATAGGATGATTGCTGATGCACAACTTCATGCTGCGATCGAAGCTCAAAAGACTACAGAGAACAACTTTATAAAGGCTACGGAGGACTTAAAAGTTGCCAAGGCACAGACTGCTGAAGCTACTCAGGTTGCTGCGACCTCCAATAAAAACTCATGCTACTCTAGAGAAAATATAATGAGGTGGAGCAACAAAGAAAATAAGAGGGCCTGGATTATATTGAAGCCATCATGAAGAAGAACGAGGATAATTTTGTAGCCTTGATTGAGGCTACGGATAAGGCTGTTGGATCATATAAAACTTTAAAAGAATTCTTCATCATGAATAACAAAGCCTACCTCCGCGACTTCCATAAATTGAGGCACAGGGTCATAAAAAATATCTCGGAGTCCAAAGAGCAAATTATGTCTCGGAAGTTGGGCGATGCAGAACATTATCAGTGTGTAGCTGAGATTAGGGTTATAGAGAAAGATATGGCAAGGAAGAAATTTGAGGAAGAGGCCACGACAGATGATAATGGCACAGAGATTGCAGTTGGTCTTGATGGTGATGATAATGAAGATGATGCTGCATATTAGTTTCTTTTGCAATTTACCTTTTTGTTCTGAACTATATACGGGGTTGCGTTCCCTTTTAACTTTTATAATTTTGCAATTGATATTGGGCTGCATCCCAAGACGAACATTTTATTATCATCAAATGACCATTTTGGAACTTTGCTAAACATGGGCTGTAACCTTTTTTTGTTCAGTTGCATCCATGACTCAATGCACATCTTCCTTCTACCCTTTGCAACTTTAATATTTGGATATTTTCAATCTTTAATGATAGGCTGTAGCCACTTGATGATATCCCATAACTTCTCAAGAACTTGGGGATTAGAATTATTGAACTCATCGGAAACTTTCCTACTACAGCATTGAATCAGGTTGCGAGTTGGTCACAGACTCTAACTTTTTTCATTTGCAAATGGTCTTCAAAATTGGTTGTGACTATAGTGCTGCGACACCCATTCATTTTCCCGTAGCTTCATTTCCAATTGTAATTTTTGTTCATCTCAAACAGGTTATGGCGGCTAATGACTATTTCTATTACTACCATTGAATATTCCAAGGTGGATGCTTTTGACATTTGCAACTCTTGGCATTTTCCTGCAACTACATGGGCTGCAAACCTTTTTGAACAATTGTAATTGCTTGGATCCTCTCCGAAATCAATACAAGATTAGCTCAATGTCTGCTTCACTTTGCTTCCCTATCTTTACATGTTTGATTGCTTGCTACTTAACAATTTCTCGCAAAGATGATAACTCTTCAATAATGAATGTATGGAACATGGGGCCGTGGCAACATCTTATAAAGAATTTCTTAAACAAGGTTGAGACTACTTGCCTTTGCCATGTGATTTTTCATTTCATATTTGTGCACTTATCATCCCCCAAGCCGTAGTGACAAAGTAAAATGACGTTGGGGCTACCTCTGTATTCTTTTGCCATGCTATTTGATTTTTCATTCCCGAAGCGTCAATAACTTTAGGGCAGCGGCTAGACTGCAAGCCTTCCACGACATCTGAGGTGGCTTGGACTCTATGATGGGATGCGACCAACTATTCCTTATATCTTTATTCAGTGCCACAACATCTTTTAGTCGCTTTAATTGCATGGAACACCTTACATGGCTTCCTTTAGTCACTTTATCATGAAACCACTTTCGTAGCTTCTCTCAGTATTTGCATGGAACTTCTTCCATAACTTCTTTAGTCGCTTGAATTGGGTTATTATCAGGCCTTCCTAAGCTAGGTATTATAAAGCTTCCCCAAGCTATAATTGGTATATATCAAACCATCCCTGTCTAATTAAAGTATTTCCGAAGAGAATAACGAGCATTGTAAGCCCCCATGGCTAATCAGATCATCCAAAAGCATATATCGAACATTGTAAGCCCCTGTTGCTAAATAAATTATCCCAACACTGGGTTCAGTCATTATAAGTCCCATGGCTAGTAGAATCATCCTGAGAGTTTCTTTTGTAATTTTCAAATGTCATTTGCCTTCATATGCTTAGGCATCCTGAGGTGCGTTATGATGCCATTAAGATAGTTGCTCCCTAGATAATTTATTGTCTTCATTTTGAAACCTGTTTAAGACGAGAGCCTTTTATGAGTTAACAGATAATGAAAACAAAATAAGTGAGATATGGAAAAATAATCCCAATTCATATATTCATATATGCATATATTCATGGCTTTGTTAGAAAAATGCAAAGTTTAAATGAAACACTTAAATAAAGATTTTTCAAAAATGAAAATAGAAACATAGTGGAATCTAAGGCAGATATGAGGCATGAAACTTATCAGGTTAAGCTGCATCCCTTATGAATCCTTTAGTAATTGCTGAAACACCCCTTGCTTAGCCAGACTCTCAATTTTATTCTTCAGAGCATGACACTGTTCGGTGAGGTGGCCATGGTCTTGGTGAAATTTGCAACACTTGGCCTGATTCCTCTTATGAGGTGGAGTCTTTGGATTCTCTATCCATCTCAACATTTTTAACTCAATGCTTCCAAGGATATCTTCCAGGCTGGAGTTCAGTGGTGTGAAGTTCTCATATGGCTTGCATGCCTGCTTTTTCTCCTATTCTCTCCGCCTTTTCAGGGCCTTGGTCGCGGCCAATGCTTTTAGCTCGGAGGTGAATTCTCTAGTTTCTGGTGCAACGGCCTCTGGTGCTGTGTGATATGCCCAAAGTGTATCGGATAATCCAGAGATCTTAACCTCGGCCTTATAAAATCTGAGGTAATAGAAGTTCGAAGAATACCCATCAACAACATCGTACTACTGAGGTCGGCTACAACCGACGCCCCCGTGACTATGGACCTTGTCTCGACTTGTAATAAGCTGAGATCATATAGAACCTTGGAGCACAGTTCTTGTCAGGTCGTCCATAGTCAACATCGTTCTTACCACAACCTCGGCTGGTCATCTGTCGAGGTCATCAAGGACTCATGGGTTAACCTCCCTTCAACATCGTCATCGAACCTAGCCGACGTTGCAAGCACCATATGAGGATCAGTAGCTCTGCAGGCTCGGCTCCAATTATCAGTTTCAATATTGGCCCTGACCGACGTTACACATCTCTATCCTCTGCTAGGCATCCCAGCCAAGGTCATCATATAATTCCTAGCTAAAGAAGGGGTCATACCTCACCAACCTCGTACTCACTCAGGCCGAGGTTGGGACCAAGCAAAGACAACCGAACTTCTATGCATACATGTATGACTTGAAGCATGTGGACAAATCTGTTATAAATGAATCATTCCCTCCACGTGAGGGAATATTGAGGTCATCATTACTTAGTTAAAGATTAACCAGTTATCATCCTTTCATTGGCTAGGTCTCCATGCACATGCTCATTGTATGTTTGGGGGGGGGGGGGGGTACATTACACCCCCCAAACACTAAATATAGAGGTCATCCTCTACCTTGCAAAAGGATCTCGAAATTAACAACCCTAGCTGGAACTCTGTCCAATTATACAGTAGAGAGAGAAATCTTGAGAGATTGTATCCATGACCGTTAGTGCCTTATTCTGGTGACCTTACTTACTCACTTGCACAGTGGACGTAGGCTTAATTGGCTGAACCGCTTATATATTGGTGTTCATCCTCTTCTCCCCATCTCCATTTCTTATACTCAGTATATACTTGAACTGCCACTGTTATCACTGATTTGAGCTTAGAAACACCTTGAAGGGTGGTGCTGTTTCCAACATCATAATTTTGGCGCCGTCTGTGGGAACGAGAAGAAAACCTCTTCCTCTTTTTCTGCTTAACCTCACCGGAGACTCTGGTGGTGAACCAGGCCTCCCCCTTGCATGGAGTTTTTTCACCATTGAAAGAGGTCCTTTAAGGTATTAAGCTCATCTACTTCACAAGCTCTTTAGTTTTAACATATGGCACTGGAATTGCCACCACCTCCTCCACCACCTGGTGCTGGAGGACCTAGTTCCAGTCAGGCACCACCGCAGTTTGAAATGGTTGAGGTGGCGACAGCCTTGAGGTCCTTGGTTGTAATGCAACAAGCGATGAATGAGAAATTCGCACAACTCAGTCAAAAGATGATGAGGCCACCTGGGGTCTCACCGGAGATGATTACTCCGGCGGCTTCTCAACCCCATCACGAGGCCAGGGGACCACCCCAGGCATCGCGAAAAGACCAACCTACACCTTAACGGAGGAGGGACATTGCTGACCCTAGGCGTTTGCATCTGGGGAGGCAAGGACACCCTTTCCCTGAGGATATGTATGATGATATGGAGGCAGAGGACTCTCCAGAAGATTGTTAGGAGTCGTATGAGGTTTTAAATAACACAATGCATCTAGCAAAGACTAGGTTGTGGAGGCAGAAAAGGTGAAGGTGCCCAACAAAGAGGATCAGTTTTTGATCAATTGAGCAGAGGGTCGGCCTTTGAAATGCTCGACCCAGTAAGTGACTTGAGGCAGAGGTTATCCAGGTTACGAAGTTCCGCTGGCTCCCAAAGGGGAGATGGGGAACATCGACCTCATCCTGGCTGACCTCATCATGGCCAACCCCATCAGGGCCGAGACAGGGAACAAAACGTTGTGCTATGGTTGGGTAACCCTCAATCCACCCTTTGGAGGTGGCTGTGGATAACCTCGGCCATGACGACGTTGTAAGGCCATGGAATTAATCCATCCAACGTCTTGAGGAGAAGATAGGAGACCTCATCAAAAGCCGAAACCCATTGCAAAGTGGGTTCTCAGAGGGTTCTCCATTTGTGGCTAAGATAGTGAGCTTCCCAACCCCTGCCAAGTTCAAGCCACCTACGGTGTCTCCCAAATATGATGGTAGTACCAACCCTGTGCATCATATTAAGATGTATCAGTCTGCGACAAACATTTATTCAATCCCAGATGAGATGAAGTGTTGAACCTTCTCCAGAACTTTAGCAGGAGCTGCACACTATGGTTTACCTCTCTTTTGAAGAACTCAATTGAGAACTTTAAGGGCTTGGATGAACGGTTCATTCAAAACTTCTGTTTTGGGGTAAGACCTCAATATAAAACCACTCATTTGTTGTACGTCAAGCAGGGAAGGAATGAGAGTCTAAGAGAATACATTGCTAGATTCAACAAAGAGAAATTGGAGGTTGAAGATTATGAAGAGAATATATCCATGACAACCCTCATTGTAGGACTCCAGAAGGGAAAGTTATTATGAAAACTTGCGGAAGACCCTCCCAAGTCTATGGCAGAGTTGTTGGGAACTGCAAGAAAAGTCATGAATGCTGAAGAGGTCATGACCATGAAGTATGAGGAGGAGAATGGAAGTGGCAGCGGGAAATTCCAAAGAAAGAAAGATGGAAAGAAGAGGTCAACCGATAATAAGTTTGTATGGTATACTCCTCTAACTGTGAGCTGCGAACACATCCTAAATGAGATCAAGAATGACCGGTCCCTAAGATGGCCGGAGTAGTCGAAGGCTCCTCCGCATAAGAGGAACAAGAACTTGTGGTGCGAGTTCCACCAAGACCATGTCCATGTGACAGACAAGTGCTTCACCTTAAAGGATTAGATCGAGAATATTTTGAAATTTGAAAAATTGAGGAAGTATGTCAATGGTAAGGCTCCTAAAAGGGGAAGAGATGACTCTAAAAAGAAGAAGGGAGACAGATGTCGAGATGACACGCAAGCAAGAAGAGAAGATGACTCAAATGGCGATAATGAGGACGATCCAGACCTCCCACAAAAAGATGATAATGCCCCCATAAAGAGGGTTGGTATGATCTCATTTGGTGTTAGCACCATATATGGAGGACTCATAGGGGATGGATCTGAAGTAGCGAACCGTAAAGCTCATGTAGTAGAGGCTAAGTCTGTGCCAAAGTAGAGGTTGTAAATCTGGCATCTTCAGAGGCTAAGCAGAAGAGAAAGAAGGTAGATATGGACACTCTTATAGTTGGGTTCTCCCGACTCGACTTTGGGGGTATCTTAACTCCATATGATGACCCTTTGGTAATTACAATAAGAGTGCATGGATGTGAGGTGCAGAGAATTCTCGTAAATAGAGGAAGTTCAGCAGATGTGATGTTCTGGCCCTGTTTCAAAAGCCTAGGTCTCAGCAGAGCTAGGCTGGTACCCTATCATCATCCGTTAATGAGCTTCAGCGGTGAAAAGGTCCATCCATTGGGCATATATGAGATGGACGTACGAATGGGAGACGAGTGGCCTAAGAGGTTGACCCGAAAAATCAAATTTTTCATTATGGACGAAACGTCTTCTAGGCCTATAACCTTATCATAGGAAGAGTAGCCCTTAAGGAGTTTGAAGCTGTGCCGTCAACGGTCCACCAAATGCTAAAATTCCTGACCCCCTATGGGGTAGGGGAAGTGCAGGGGGACCAGACCTCAGCGCGGGAATGCTACTTCAACTCAGCTGAAGAGAGAGAGGATCATAAGAGGGCCACAACCACATATATCATTGATACACTTGACCCTAGAGATGAAACGAAGTTGAAGAAAGGAGAGGCCGCGAAAGAGGTAGAATCCATCATCCTCAATGAGGACGAATCGAAAAAAACTGTCCAAGTCAGCAAGGCCTTAAAAGCGGAGATTAAGGAAGAGTTGATAAATTTCTTGAGGAAAAGGCAGAGTGTCTTCGCTTGAAGCTACGCGAACATGCCTGGCATTGACCCGGAGGTTATGTGCCATAAACTCAACGTGGCAGAAGGTGCTAAACCAATTAAACAAAGACGAAGAGTTTACTCTAGGTAGAAGTATGACATCATCAGAAAAGAGGTCAGAAAGTTAGAAAAAGCAGAATTTATCATGGAGGTCATATACCCTTAGTGGTTATCAAATGCCGTCATTGTGACCAAATCCAATGGAAAAAGGAGGATGTGCATAGATTTCACCGACCTGAACAAGTCTGTCCCAAAAGACAGTTATCCCTTACCTAGGATTGATCAGATGGTAGATGCCACGGCAGGGCATGAGATCATGAGCTTCATGGATGCGTATTTAGGCTATAACCAGATCTTCATGGATGCTAAAGACTTAGAGAAGACAACCTTCATCACCGACAAGGGGACATACTGCTATAAGGTTATTCCCTTCGGCTTGAAAAATACAGGGGCAACGTATCAACATCTTGTGAATAAGATGTTTGAAAATCTAGTTGGCAAGACTATGGATGTGTATGTAGATGATATGTTGACGAAGAGATTGAAGGCCTGCACTCATGCGGCAGACCTAGAAAAGACCTGCGATACCATGGACTTGTACAGAATGAAACTCAATCCCGTGAAGTGTGTCTTCGGGGTAGGAGCAAGAAAATTTCATGGATTCATTGTCAATCAGAGGGGAATATAGGCTAACCCTGAGAAGATCAAGGCTTTGCTTGACATAAAGACACCAAGAAGTATCAAAGATGTTCAGAAGCTCACTGGAAGAGTAGCTGCACTCAACAGATTTTTTTCCAGAGCGATGGATAAGTGTCTTCCATTTTTTGAGGTGCTTAGAAAGGCCTTCGAATGGGACAAAGAGTGTGATGAGGCTTTTAATCAGCTTAAATCCTACCTCGGATCTCCCTTGCTCTTATCTCGGCCCATCATGGGAGAGAAGTTGTATGTTTATCTAGAAGTCTCAGAATCAACAATAAGTGCAACTATAGTACGGGAAGACGTTGGGTTCCAAAGGCCTGTATACTTCAATAGTAAGACCCTTCAAGGGTCTGAACAGAACTATCCTCGGATGGAGAAGTTGGCCTACGCATTGATACATGCTTCTAGGAAGATGACACCCTATTTTCAAGAACACTCTATGGTCATCCTCACTGACTCCCCACTAAGGTAGGTCCTCCATAATCTTAAGAAGTCAGGCAGATTGATGACTTGGTCCATTGAGTTGGGAGAGTATGACCTTACTTATCAACCCAGGGTGGCCATTAAAGGGCAGGCTTCACGTGGGAAGAAACTGAGGTTGAGAATAATCCAGTGATCGTAGAGGGATCAAATAGTAACGTCTTTCGAGACCCTGAAGAGGTTATGTCCAACAAAGCTAAAAATGGAATAGTTGATAATGAGGAAGACAGATACCTCTTCAAGAAAAGAAACCTGTCAGAGGGGATCTTCTCTTCAAATGAAGATATTTGGAACCTCTTCAATGATGGGTCTTCTTGTGAAAGTAGAAGTGGTGCATGGCTGATACTCTCAACTCTGGATGGTACCAACATTGAATATGCATTAAGGTTCAACTTCAAAGCATCAAACACCGAGTCAGAATATGATGCCATGATAGCAGGCCTCTCCTTGGCAAAGACCCTTAGGGTTGGATGACTCCTACTTCATAGTGACTCAAGGTTATTTATCAACCAAGTGTTTGGAATTTATGAGGATAAGGATAAAAGGATGGCCAGATACCTAAAGAGGGTAAGAATGATGCTAGAAGATTTTGAAGAGGTAAAGATGAAGAGGGTACCTCGACAAAATAATAGCCACGCTGATGCACTAGCAAGGTTGGCTTCAACAACAAGGACAGACATTAGGAGGACAGTACCAGTCGAGATCCTATTCAAACCGACCATCAAGGAAGAAGAGGTCACCAACTCTTGCCTCAACTTGAACCTAGGAGACTCATGGATGGACCCACTCATCAGATATATCAGAGAGGGAGAGTTGCCGGAATCAAAGCTAGAAAGGAGGAAACTGAGGTACAGAGCTGCAAAGTTCTCAATAATAGGAGATGTTAATATAAAAAAGGATTCCTAATACCTCTTCTCAGACACTTTCATCCCACAGAGGTCCCCCGCATCCTACAGGAGGTACACGAGGGTGCTTGCTCCAGCCATATAGGAGGAAGACCTTTGGCCAAGAGGATTATCATATAAGGATAAAAGTGGCCGACCTTGGCCAAGGATGCTGCAGCCTACATGAAGAGGTACGACAAATGCCAAAGATTCTCCACTATCCCCCATCAACCTCATCAACCTATGACGTCAATCAGTTCCCCTTGGCCATTCACAGTATGGGGGATTGACTTGGTGGATCCCTTGCCAAGGGCTGCAAACAATTACCGATTTTTTATAGTAGCGATTGACTAATTCTCCAAGTGGGTGGAGGCGGAGCTGATGATCAAGATCACAGAGTAGAAGACCTTCCAATTTATCTGGAAGAGTATCATATGCAGACATGGCCTCCCTAACACCCTCATCTCAAACAACGGAACCGAGTTTAAAATTTCTTCCTTAAAAAAGTATTGCGAGAGAGTTAGGATCAAGCAACTTTTCTCTTGTCCTGGCCAATCTCAGGCAAACGATCTGACCGAAGTCACGAACAGAACAATCCTCGATGGGATTAAGAAGCTAAGGGGATATGGACCGATGAGGTTTATGCTGTGTTATGGGCCTACAGAACAACGACTAGGACACCAACGGGGGATACCCCATTTATGTTAGCACATGGATCAAAAGCCGTCATACCAATGAAAGTAGAACTACCTACTCACAGAGTTCAGACCTATGACCCTGAGAAGAATAGGGAGGAGAGAAGACTTGACCTAGATTTGATTGAGGAGAGAAGGGAAGACGCCGAGATCAGACAGGCAGCTTAGCAACAGAGAAAAGTAAAGTTCTACAATCAAAGGGTGAAATCAAGACCCATAGCCATAGGAGACCTAGTGCTGAAGAAGACGTTATAGAAGGCAAACAAGCTTCACCCAAATTGGCATGGCCCTTACAAAGTGATCGAGGAGGTTGTACCCGGAACCTATAGGCTGGAAAACCTTAAAGGGGAACCTTTCTCCAATCTAGGGGTGGTAATTCGTGTGCATCGTGTCGTGTTCGGGTCGTGTCTTGTTGGGTTCATATCAAGTATAGTCAACCCTAACCAGAACCATTTAACTAATCGTGTCAGATGAGCAAACACTAACCCGAACTATTTATTATCGTGTCGTGTTCGGGTTGACCCGCATAACCCATTAAGTAAAATATAAAATAATTTTTTTCTTCTCTCTTAACCAATCATAACAATCATAGGCCTACAATAACTTAAATTTAATTAATTTCAACTTCTTTCAACACATAAATAATTTATCATCCGATTCTCCATGAATTTTATAAAATGCCTATCAAGTTATATAAATTATCTAATATATTCTCCATAAAATACGAGTTAAGCGGGTCTATTCGTGTCATTTTTGAGTTATACGTGTTTGACACTGACTCAACCCATTTATTATTCGTGTTGGCGGGTCGTGTCATATTCGGGTTCGTGTCAAGAAATCGTCAACCCTAACCCGCTAACTTCGTGTCGACTTCGTGTCGGGTTATCGTGTTGTGTCAAAAATTTCCACCCCTACTCCAATCCATGGAATGCTGATCATCTAAAAAAGTATTACATATGATGTTACAATAGTTTCTATGTAAATGTATCACCTTATGAAGAGATTATTAATGAGAAGATCAGTTCTTGTGTCAATCCTTGGTTCATTATGCTTTAATGGAAAAATTTATGGGGGTAACATCTTAGTTTGATGACCTCAAACCTTAAACATCATAATTTGGTGACAAGGTCTGAGGTGAAACATCATATTTGGATGACCTCAGACCTTTAACATCATTAATTTGGTGAAAACTTTATGGGGGTAACATCTTAGTTTGATGACCTCAGACTTTAAACATCATAATTTGGTGACAGGGTCTGAGGTGAAACGTCATATTTGGATGACCTCAGACCTTAAACATCATAATTTGGTGACAGGGTCTGAGGTGAAACATCATATTTTTATGACCTGAGACCTTCAACATCATTAATTTGGTGATTGATTTATGGGGGTAACATCTTAGTTCGATGACATCAGACCTTAAACATCATAATTTGGTGACAGGGTCTGAGGTGAAACATCATATTTGGATTACCTCAGACCTTAAACATCATAATTTAGTGACAGGGTCTGAGGTGAAACATCATATTTGGATGACCTCAGACCTTCAAAATCATTAATTTGGTGATTGATTTATGGGGGTAACATCTTAGTTTGATAACCTCAGACCTCAAACATCATAATTTATTGACAGGGTCTGAGGTGAAACATCATATTGGGATGACCTGAGACTTTTACAATCATTAATTTGGTGATTGATTTATGGTAATAACATCTTAGTTTGATGACCTCAGACCTTAAACATTATAATTTGGTGACAGGTTCTGAGGTGAAACATCATATTTGGATGACCTCAAACCTTTAACATCATTAATTTGGTGAAAAATTTATGGGGGTAACATCTTAGTTTGATGACCTCAGACCTTAAACATCATAATTTGGTGACAGGGTTTGAGGTGAAACATTATATTTGGATGACCTCAGACCTTTAACATCATCAATTTGGTGAAAAATTTATGGGGGTAACATCTTAGTTTGATGACCTCAGACTTTAAACATCACAATTTGGTGACAGGGTCTGAGGTGAAACATCATATTTGGATGAACCCAGACCTTTAACATCATTAATTTGGTGAAAAATGTATGGGGGTAACACCTTAGTTTAAAGACCTCAGACCTTTAGAACATCATAATTTGGTGACAAGGTCCGAGGAGAAACATCATATTTGGATGACCTCAGACCTAATACCCAATAATTTGGTAAAATGTTACAAGGTTAACATCATTGTTTAGTGATGAAGAGACTGAGGCACGACATATAAAAACATTCGAAGGCAAGAGAAGCAAAGTTCTCCTCAGAAAATGGTATATCACGAAGAAGTTAGAATTACAAGTCAAAATCTAATTAAAAAATGTTATCAGAGGTTACAGACCGATATGAATCAGAAATAAAAATTACAAATAAGAGATTCACAAAGTACGGCCTAAGTGTCTGTAATCTCAGGGTTAGTGGCCACTTCCTTGGACGATATTGGTCACTTCTACCCCATCATCTTGAGGATTAACGTCTTTAGTCCTGGTAGCTTCCGGTTGAGCAGTCTCGGTAGGCACAGCACTTCCTTCCTCCTCGACCTCTTGTAAGGCCTGAGAAAACCGAGGATCAGCGTAGCCCAGACCAACGAAGTCCGAGGCTGCTAGGCTCCCTGACTCCTTATCTTTAATTACAACCCATTTTCCAGTGGCCTTAACACCCCTTTCGAGGTATTTAAAGCAAAAGATGACGAATTCGTCAGAGACCTTATAGTCCTCCAAGATCTTCTCTCAGGCGTCGTCCACGGAATCTTTGACAGCGGCATCCACGTTTCGTTGAAAGGCTTCATCCTTGGCCTTCATAGCAGAGTTGTGATCACTCTTAAGTTGGGCAATATCTTTCTCTAACTGCGTGGACCTAGCTTTAGACCCCTCAAAGGAAGTCTTCAGACATTCCACTTCTCCATTAAGAGTGGCCTCTATCTTCTGGGCCTCTCTCCCCTTCTCAATCAGGAGCATCTTCCTCAGAGTCCAATCTACAAATTGGTCCATGGTGAGGATACCCTGCAAAACACATTCAGACACATGATTTCAAGAGTCAATGAAATTCAATGCCGATGTTACACTTCAATAACAACAACAAAAGTCTTACTTAGATAGATCAGTGGAGGCAGAACTTGGCCAGCAGAGGGGTGTCCAGAGAATGGCAGAACCGTTTGTCAGCGTCGGTCATCACGGAGCCGATATCATCCAAGGCCTTCATACTTTGGCCAATAAGGCTATCATTGATCTTCAGCTGCTACAAACGAGCACCTAATGCGTCCTTATAGGAGATGGGGATCGCGCGATCCCCCTTAGAGGTTTTCTTCTTCTGCCTATGATCCTTAGGGACAGGGTTATTGGATTTCCTTTTTTGGAGGCATCGGCCCTTGAAGTGGTAGCAGGAGGAGGAGGCGCATTCAGACCTGGTTTCTAAACTAGTTTGGTAAGGCTGGGGGCTGCCGTTTCCTAGATATCGTCTGATACTCTTTCCAGATGCTCTACAAAAAGAAAAGATCTGAGTTAAAAGATCAGAGACATAATAAAATCAGAGGTATAACTTGTTGAAAAAATAAAGTAACTTACGAAGCTCGGTCAGGACTCCCCCCAAGGCCAAGGTAGTAGGGGTCATCAAATGCTCGTACTTGACCGACAGACCATGCTCCCCCTGATCTTGAAGGTCTTTGACCTTCTAAAAATTATTCTGGCCTAATCCAGGGTCAGCCCTGGAAACCACTGACACCTTTCCCCACCTCAGAGGTATTCTCAGCTCTAAGGATGAAGAGGTGGCACCCTGAGGCAAAGAAGTATCGTGGATTCCAATTATGGTTCAAAGTCTGGGTAACTAACAACATCTTCTTATTGGACTTTCGAGCTAGAAAGTGGTAGTAACTCGTATGATTCCTAGCAGAGGAGGGCACGTAGCACCCTGTGAAGACCTGGATGGGAAGGTCTGAATGATGGACTGCCCTCCATAAGATGATAGCTCCAATCATCACCCTCCAGGCATTGGGGGACAATTAGGAGGGAGACAAGTTAATATGAGATAATATGGCCCTTATTATTGGATGAATGGGGAGATGAAATCCTAACTTGAACATCTGCTCATATAGGTAGATTTCACCATCTCGGTCGCCAAAGGCACTTTCATTCCTTAGAGGCCTCCTAAGTTTTATGGAGGGGCCTATGGAATAAAGATGCCTAAAGTCTAGGAGGTCGAATTTATTGATAGTGCTCTCTATCTCGTCGCCTCCGAGACATCAACGTCATTCTCGTGATCATCATCCTCATCCCGGGCAGCGTCGTCTTGGGCAAGGGTGGGAGAACCAGTGGGGAATCTATGAGTGAACTCAGCCCCTGTGGCAGACGATGGGGGATAGCATTGATAGGTGGTACAAGGCCACACTAGGTCCTATAATTTCAACATCGGAGGATGTTTGTGAAGTGCTAGAACCTGCATATGACAAGACACATCTTGAAACCTCATCCTGGTCATGGGCTTGATCCCGCCTAATGGAATAATCCATGGATTCTTGACAATAATCCACAGACATAGGGTCTGAGGTGGACGACACAGACTCAAACATCGGAGTGGGTTCTACTGAGACCCCTGTTGGCTCAACTGGATCAGGGCATATCACCTTCAGAGGGGGTGGAAAGATAGGTCTGAGGGGGAAGGCCTCAGTCCTACGAGCTTCCTCTTGGGCTCTCTCTATTTGCCTAATCTTATCTAAAGTCTTCTCTCTAAGAGAAGGGAATTCCTCTAAGAGCTAATAAAGGGGTCTGAGCATAGAAGGACGACCCTACACTTGATATTCTAAATCAAGAACAAACAACTTTGCTCAACTTAATGAAGGATCTAACTGATATTTTAGAGCAATAAAAAATATGAACATGCAAGAACAGTCACCGAAAAACTCATAAACTCTCACCGAAAAACACAATCTATCACCAAAAATTGCAGAGATGAAAATTAAAGGCTAAAAATGATAAAGCAAGGTGGAGAGGATACCTGGATGACCGCAAAATAAGGGGGGAAGAAGATGAGATTCGAAGAAACCTCCGAATACAGTAGCAACAGAACTCTTGGAAAATAGAGAGATTACACAAGACGCTCAAGCGGGGAAATGAGAAGAAATGGGAAAAATAAAAAGGAAAGTGAGATTTAAAAACCCCAAACCCATATGCACGTGCCCCAAGGCCCATCATTGACTTGGGGGTTTAAAAAATCAACCATCGTGGGACTTTCCCAACACGCAACCTACTGCAGTACTTGACACTTATCAAAAGAATATTGGCACACTATAAAGAAAGGTCTCGGAGTTTCATACCCCATAGTCACCTATTCATATAATTAACTAAGGGCTAAGGGTGATTGATATGCCCAAAGTGTACCGAACAATCTAGAGATCTCAACCTCGGTCTTATTAAAGTTGAGGTAATAAAAGTTTAAAGAATACCCATCAGTAACATCGTACTACTGAGGTCGGCTACAACCGACGCCCCCATGACTATGGACCTTGTCTCGGCTTGTAATAAGACGATATCATCTATAACCTTGGAGCACAGTTCTTGTCAGGTCGTCCATAGCCGATATCGCTCTTACCACAACCTAGGTTGGTCATCTGTCGAGGTCAGCAAGGACTCATGGGTTAACCTCCCTTCAACATCATCATCGGCCCCAGTCGACATTGCAAGCGCCATATGAGGATCAACAACTCTACAGGCTCGACTCCAATTGTCAGTATCAACATCAGCCCTGGTCGACGTTACATATATCTATCCTCGGCTAGGCATCCCAGCCAAGGTAATCATATAATTCCCAGCTAAAGCAGGGGTCATACCTCACCAACCTCGTACTCACTCAGGCCGAGGTTGGGACCAAGCAAAGAAAACCGAGCTTCTACGCGTACACGTATGACTTGAAGGACGAGGATAAATATGTTATAACTGAATCATTCCCTCCACGTGAGGGAATATTGAGGTCATCATTACTTAGTTAAATTTTAGCCAGGTGTCATCCTTTCACTGGCTAGATCTCCATGCACATGCTCATTGTATGCTTGGGGGGTACATTACACCCCCAAACACTATATATAGAGGTCATCCTCTACCTTACAAAATGATCCAGAAATTAACAACCCTAGTTGGAACTCTGTCCAATTATACAATATAGAGAGAAAGCTCGAGAGATTGTATCCATGGCCGTTAGTGCCTTATTCTGGTGACCTTACTTACTCACTTGCACAATGGACATAGGCCTAATTGGTTGAACCACTTATATATTGGTGTTCGTCCCACTCTCCCCATCTCCATCTCTTAAATTCAGTATATACGGAGTGCTACTATCGATAAACTAAATCAATTCCATAAATAACAAGGTATAGAGCATCTAAATCCCATAATAGAAAATAAACCACTAATCTCATCTTCAAATTAAATACAACAATTCTCTGGAAATAATTACAACAATCTAACTATCTTGAAAACAGTAAATCTCCAAATGCTCTATACATCAAAATAAATACAAGTCTTCTCATCTCTTGTATTAAAAATCTTCCCAAAATAATCCTCGCTAAAATCATTCCAATTAGTCCATAGCACTCAAATCCGTGCTCACCTGCCAACTAAGAAAATGATGGGGAAGTACACAATATGATAGGAAGGATGCTCAACAATAATATATTAGCGATGAATAAAGCGCAATAATACGAATACGAATATTCAAATCAAATGCAAATCTCAATAGCATTTTATCAATAAATTTCACAACGACACATTAACCGGGTCACCAGGCCTCACCCCATCCGCATATGCTTTATCAAGTCATAGCCCTTGGAAGCAGGAATTTTATCGGGTGCCCAACGTCCGTTCCATATTAAAATCTCATGACAACGTGCTTAACGACAACATGAATAATACCACATGAATCAAAATAATTTCAACAATTATTTTTCCAGATTTCAATGAATTTAACAATTCAAAATATGAGTTCAATTAACAAGAATTCAACGGAATAAACACTCGCAAGATTTAGGAGCATATTGTGTAAAACCCCATACCTCAAACCACCAAAAGAACCAACATGAATCATCACATAATTTTAGCCTCAAAATCTATTCACATCATCACGTTCTTCTCACGAAAATAATCAAATCTTGTTCTAGCCCAAACTCGAGAAAACACCAAATAAGCCTTCTAATCTAAGGTTGAAATCTTGAATAAGTTTGGGGCTATGGTTTGTATATGAAAGGGAGTAATTTTAAAGAGCTCTTCTGGTTGAAAAGTTTGAGAAAAAGTGATTTGAAAAGCCAAGCCACGAATTTGTTGATATATAAAGGATTAAGAGTTTGATTAAGAAAAGAGTTCTAAACAGATACAAACACTAAAAAATTTATTCCGGACGATCGGACCGTTGGAATTGGATGAAATTTTACAGAGAATTAGCTGAAGACGAGAGGAAGCGGTCCAAAAAATTTCACCTCAATTGGACCGTTCAATATTTTAAATATTTTTTTTGCTATAGAGTTTTATGCTTTGAGGACTCTTAGAGAGTTTTATGTTTTGAGGACTCTTATATATAATAAAAATTCAATTAAAACTCCATTTTAATTCCGATTCCAATTCCGTTTGAAATTCTCATCTTTAAAAATAAAATCCAATATATTTGAGCAATAAAAATAATTTTATCTCAAAATTTATTTTTCCTCTTAATTTCGAAAATACCCCCAAAATTACGTGGGTTGTTATAATTCCCCACTAACAATGGAATTTCGTCCTCAAAATTCGTCGAATGCCTAACTCAAAAAAATCAGGCCAACAATCTCCAAAAATAATCTCATCTCCAAAAATAATTTCCTCACATCTAATCTAGATGCCTAACGAGAAACGATTCTCTAAAAAATTCTTTCTCCACAATACGCGGCACAAAAACGCAACAAACCCAAAACCCAAGACCCGAGGGTGGCCGTATACCTAAGCTCTGATACCATTCTGTAACACCCCGCCCGCCCGGAGAGAGCGAACGGAGCGCTACTATCGATAAACTAAATCAATTCCATAAATAACAAGGTATAGAGCATCTAAATTCCATAATAGAAAAGAAACCACTAATCTCATCTTCAAATTAAATACAACAATTCTCTGGAAATAATTACAAAAATCTAACTATCTTGAAACCAGTAAATCTCCAAATGCTCTATACATCAAAATAAATACAAGTCTTCTCATCTCTTGTATTAAAAATCTTCCCAAAATAATCCTCGCTAAAATAATCCCAATTGGTCCATAGCACTCAAATCCGTGCTCACCTGCCAACTAAGAAAATGATGGGGAAGTACACAATACGACAGGAAGGATGCTCAACAATAGTATGTTAGCGATGAATAAAGCGCAAGAATACGAATACGAATATTCAAATCAAATGAAAATCTCAATAGCATTTTATCAATAAATTTCTCAACAACACATTAACCGAGTCACCAGGTCTCACCCCATCCGCATATGCTTTATCAAGTCATAGCCCTTGGAAGTACGAATTTTAGCGGGTGCCCAACGTCCGTGCCATATTAGAATCTCATGACAACGTGCTTAACGACAACTTGAGTAATACCACATGAATCAAAATAATTCCAACAATTATTTTTCCAGATTTCAATGAATTTAACAATTCAAAATATGAGTTCAATTAACAAGAATTCAACAGAATAAACACTCGCAAGATTTAGGAGCATATTGTGTAAAACCCCATACCTCAAACCACCAAAAGAACCAACATGAATCATCACATAATTTTAGCCTCAAAATCTATTCACACCATCACGTTCTTCTCACGAAAATAATCAAATCTCGTTCTAGCCCAAACTCGAGAAAACACCAAATAAGCCTTCTAATCTAAGGTTGAAATCTTGAATAAGTTTGGGGCTATGGTTTGTATATGAAAGGGAGTAATTTTAAAGAGCTCTTGTGGTTGAAAAGTTTGAGAAAAAGTGATTTGAAAATCCAAGCCACGAATTTGTTGATATATAAAGGATTAAGAGTTTGATTAAGAAAAGAGTTCTAAACAGATACAAACACTAAAAATTTTATTCCGGACGATCGGACAGTTGGAATTGGATGAAATTTTACAGAGAATTAGCTGAAGACGAGAGGAAGCGGTCCAAAAAATTTCAGCTTAATTGGACCGATCAATATTTTAAATATTTTTTTTGCTATAGAGTTTTATGCTTTGAGGACTCTTAGAGAGTTTTATGTTTGAGGACTCTTATATATAATAAAAATTCAATTAAAACTCCATTTTAATTCCGATTCCAATTCCGTTTGAAATTCTCATCTTTAAAAATAAAATCCAATATATTTGAGCAATAAAAATAATTTTATCTCAAAATTTATTTTTCCTCTTAATTTCGAAAATACCCCCAAAATTACGTGGGATGTTACAATTCCCCACTAACAATGGAATTTCGTCCTCAAAATTCGCCGAATGCCTAACTCTATAAAATCAGGCCAACAGTCTCCAAAAATAATCTCGTCTCCAAAAATAATTTCCTCACATCTAATCTAGATGCCGAACGCGAAACGATTCTCTAAAAATTTCTTTCTCCACAATACGCGCCACAAAAATGCAACAGACCCAAAACTCAAAACCCGAGGGTGGTCGTATACCTAAGCTCTGATACCATTCTGTAACACCCCGCCCGCCTGGAGAGAGCGAACGGAGAGCTACTATCGATAAACTAAATCAATTCCATAAATAACAAGGTATTGAGCATCTAAATCCCATAATAGAAAAGAAACCACTAATCTCATCTTCAAATTAAATACAACAATTCTCTGGAAATAATTACAACAATCTAACTATCTTGAAAACAGTAAATCTCCAAATGCTCTATACATCAAAATAAATACAAGTCTTCTCATCTCTTGTATTAAAAATCTTCCCAAAATAATTCTCGCTAAAATAATCCCAATTGGTGCATAGCACGCAAATTCGTGCTCACCTGCCAACTAAGAAAATGATGGGGAAGTACACAATATGACAGGAAGGATGCTCAACAATAATATATTAGCGATGAATAAAGCGCAACAATACGAGTACGAATATTCAAATCAAATGCAAATCTAAATAGCATTTTATCAATAAATTTCTCAACAACACATTAACCGGGTCACCAGGCCTCACCCCATCCGCATATGCTTTATCAAGTCATAGCCCTTGGAAGCAGGAATTTTAGCCGGTGCCCAATGTCCGTGCCAAATTAAAATCTCATGACAACATGCTTAACGACAACATGAGTAATACCACATGAATCAAAATAATTCGAACAATTATATTTCCAGATTTCAATGAATTTAACAAATCAAAATATGAGTTCAATTAACAAGAATTCAACAGAATAAACACTCGCAAGATTTAGGAGCATATTGTGTAAAACCCCATACCTCAAACCACCAAAAGAACCAACATGAATCATCACATAATTTTAGCCTCAAAATCTATTCACACCATCACGTTCTTCCCACGAAAATAATCAAATCTCGTTCTAGCCCAAACTTGAGAAAACACCAAATAAGCCTTCTAATCTAAGGTTGAAATCTTGAAAAAGTTTGGGGCTATGGTTTGTATATGAAAGGGAGTAATTTTAAGGAGCTCTTCTGGTTGAAAAGTTTGAGAAAAAGTGATTTGAAAAGCCAAGCCACGAATTTGTTGATATATAAAGGATTAAGAGTTTGACTAAGAAAAGTGTTCTAAACATATACAAACACTAAAAAATTTATTCCGGACGATCGGACCGTTGGAATTGGATGAAATTTTACAGAGAATTAGCTGAAGACGAGAGGAAGTGGTCCAAAAATTTCAGCTCAATTGGACCGATCAATATTTTTAAATATTTTTTTGCTATAGAGTTTTATGTTTTGAGGACTCTTAGAGAGTTTTATGTTTTGAGGACTCTTATATATAATAAAAATTCAATTAAAACTCCATTTTAATTCCGATTCCAATTCCGTTTGAAATTCTCATCTTTAAAAATAAAATCCAACATATTTGAGCAATAAAAATAATTTTATCTGAAAATTTATTTTTCCTCTTAATTTCGAAAATACCCCCAAAATTACGTGGGTTGTTATAATTCCTCACTAACAATGGAATTTCGTCCTCAAAATTCGTCGAATGCCTAACTCAAAAAAATCAGGCCAACAATCTCCCAAAATAATCTCATCTCCAAAAATAATTTCCTCACATCTAATCTAGATGCCTAACGAGAAACGATTCTCTGAAAAATTCTTTCTCCACAATACGCGGCACAAAAACGCAACAAACCCAAAACCCAAGTCCTGAGGGTGGCCGTATACCTAAGCTCTGATACCATTCTGTAACACCCCGCCCGCCCGGAGAGAGAGAACGGAGCGCTACTATCGATAAACTAAATCAATTCCATAAATAACAAGGTATAGAGCATCTAAATTCCATAATAGAAAAGAAACCACTAATCTCATCTTCAAATTAAATACAACAATTCTCTGGAAATAATTACAAAAATCTAACTATCTTGAAACCAGTAAATCTCCAAATGCTCTATACATCAAAATAAATACAAGTCTTCTCATCTCTTGTATTAAAAATCTTTCCAAAATAATCCTCGCAAAAATAATCCCAATTGGTCCATAGCACTCAAATCCGTGCTCACCTTCCAACTAAGAAAATGATGGGGAAGTACACAATACGACAGGAAGGATGCTCAACAATAGTATGTTAGCGATGAATAAAGCGCAAGAATACGAATACGAATATTCAAATCAAATGAAAATCTCAATAGCATTTTATCAATAAATTTCTCAACAACACATTAACCGAGTCACCAGGCCTCACCCCATCCGCATATGCTTTATCAAGTCATAGCCCTTGGAAGTACGAATTTTAGCGGGTGCCCAACGTCCGTGCCATATTAGAATCTCACGACAACGTGCTTAACGACAACATGAGTAATACCACATGAATCAAAATAATTCCAACAATTATTTTTCCAGATTTCAATGAATTTAACAATTCAAAATATGAGTTCAATTAACAAGAATTCAACAGAATAAACACTCGCAAGATTTAGGAGCATATTGTGTAAAACCCCATACCTCAAACCACCAAAAGAACCAACATGAATCATCACATAATTTTAGCCTCAAAATCTATTCACACCATCACGTTCTTCTCACGAAAATAATCAAATCTCATTCTAGCCCAAACTCGAGAAAACACCAAATAAGCCTTCTAATCTAAGGTTGAAATCTTGAATAAGTTTGGGGCTATGGTGAGTAATTTTAAAGAGATCTTCTGGTTGAAAATTTTGAGAAAAAGTGATTTGAAAAGTCAAGCCCCGAATTTGTTGATATATAAAGGATTAAGAGTTTGATTAAGAAAAAAGTTCTAAACAGATACAAACACTAAAAAATTTATTCCGGACGATCGGACCGTTGGAATTGGATGAAATTTTACAGAGAATTAGCTGAAGACGAGAGGAAGCGGTCCAAAAATTTCAGCTCAATTGGACTGTTCAATATTTTTAAATATTTTTTTTGCTATAGAGTTTTATGTTTTGAGGACTCTTAGAGAGTTTTATGTTTTGAGGACTCTTATATATAATAAAAATTCAATTAAAACTCCATTTTAATTCCGATTCCAATTCCGTTTGAAATTCTCATCTTTAAAAATAAAATCCAACATATTTGAGCAATAAAAATAATTTTATCTCAAAATTTATTTTTCCTCTTAATTTCGAAAATACCCCCAAAATTACGTGGGATGTTACAATTCCCCACTAACAATGGAATTTCGTCCTCAAAATTCGCCGAATGCCTAACTCTATAAAATCAGGCCAACAGTCTCCAAAAATAATCTCGTCTCCAAAAATAATTTCCTCACATCTAATCTAGATGCCGAACGCGAAACGATTCTCTAAAAATTTCTTTCTCCACAATACGCGTCACAAAAACGCAACAGACCCAAAACTCAAAACCCGAGGGAGGTCGTATACCTAAGCTCTGATACCATTCTGTAACACCCCGCCCGCCCGGAGAGAGAGAACGGAGAGCTACTATCGATAAACTAAATATATTCCATAAATAACAAGGTATTGAGCATCTAAATCCCATAATAGAAAAGAAACCACTAATCTCATCTTCAAATTAAATACAACAATTCTCTGGAAATAATTACAACAATCTAACTATCTTGAAAACAGTAAATCTCCAAATGCTCTATACATCAAAATAAATACAAGTCTTCTCATCTCATGTATTAAAAATCTTCCCAAAATAATCCTCGCTAAAATAATCCCAATTGGTCCATAGCACGCAAATCCGTGCTCACCTGCCAACTAAGAAAATGAGGGGGAAGTACACAATATGACAGGAAGGATGCTCAACAATAATATATTAGCGATGGATAAAGCGCAACAATACGAGTACGAATATTCAAATCAAATGCAAATCTAAATAGCATTTTATCAATAAATTTCTCAACAACACATTAACCGGGTCACCAGGCCTCACCCCATCCGCATATGCTTTATCAAGTCATAGCCCTTGGAAGCAGGAATTTTAGCCGGTGCCCAATGTCCGTGCCATATTAAAATCTCATGACAACATGCTTAACGACAACATGAGTAATACCACATGAATCAAAATAATTCGAACAATTATTTTTCCAGATTTCAATGAATTTAACAATTCAAAATATGAGTTCAATTAACAAGAATTTAACAGAATAAACACTCGCAAGATTTAGGAGCATATTGTGTAAAACCCCATACCTCAAACCACCAAAAGAACCAACATGAATCATCACATAATTGTAGCCTCAAAATCTATTCACACCATCACGTTCTTCTCACGAAAATAATCAAATCTTGTTCTAGCCCAAACTCGAGAAAACACCAAATAAGCCTTCTAATCTAAGGTTGAAATCTTGAAAAAGTTTGGGGCTATGGTTTGTATATGAAAGGGAGTAATTTTAAGGAGCTCTTCTGGTTGAAAAGTTTGAGAAAAAGTGATTTGAAAAGCCAAGCCACGAATTTGTTGATATATAAAGGATTAAGAGTTTGACTAAGAAAAGTGTTCTAAACATATACAAACACTAAAAATTTTATTCCGGACGATCGGACCGTTGGAATTGGATGAAATTTTACAGAGAATTAGCTGAAGACGAGAGGAAGCGGTCCAAAAATTTCAGCTCAATTGGACCGTTCAATATTTTTAAATATTTTTTTTGCTATAGAGTTTTATGTTTTGAGGACTCTTAGAGAGTTTTATGTTTTGAGGACTCTTATATAAAATAAAAATTCAATTAAAACTCCATTTTAATTCCGATTCCAATTTCGTTTGAAATTCTCATCTTTAAAAATAAAATCCAACATATTTGAGCAATAAAAATAATTTTATCTGAAAATTTATTTTTCCACTTAATTTCGAAAATACCCCCAAAATTACATGGGTTGTTACAATTCCCCACTAACAATGGAATTTCGTCCTCAAAATTCGTTGAATGCCTAACTCTAAAAAATCCGGCCAACAATCTCCAAAAATAATCTCGTCTCAAAAAATAATTTCCTCACATCTAATCTAGATGCCTAACGCGAAACGATACTCTAAAAATTTCTTTCTCCACAATACGCGCCACAAAAACGCAACAGACCCAAAACCCAAGACCCGAGGGTGGTCGTATACCTAAGCTCTGATACCATTCTGTAACACCCCGCCCGCCCGGAGAGAGCGAACGGAGCGCTACTATGGATAAACTAAATCAATTTCATAAATAACAAGGTATAGAGCATTTAAATTCCATAATAGAAAAGAAACCACTAATCTCATCTTCAAATTAAATACAACAATTCTCTGGAAATAATTACAAAAATCTAACTATCTTGAAACCAGTAAATCTCCAAATGCTCTATACATCAAAATAAATACAAGTCTTCTCATCTCTTGTATTAAAAATCTTTCCAAAATAATCCTCGCTAAAATAATCCCAATTGGTCCATAGCACTCAAATCCGTGCTCACATGCCAACAAAGAAAATGATGGGGAAGTACACAATACGACAGGAAGGATGCTCAACAATAGTATGTTAGCGATGAATAAAGCGTAACAATACGAATACGAATATTCAAATCAAATTCAAATCTCAATAGCATTTTATCAATAAATTTCTCAACAACACATTAACCGGCTCACCAGGCCTCACCCCATCCGCATATGCTTTATCAAGTCATAGCCCTTGGAAGTACGAATTTTAGCGGGTGCCCAACGTCCGTGCCATATTAAAATCTCATGACAACATGCTTAACGACAACATGAGTAATACCACATGAATCAAAATAATTCCAACAATTATTTTTCCAGATTTCAATGAATTTAACAATTCAAAATATGAGTTCCATTAACAAGAATTCAACGGAATAAACACTCGCAAGATTTAGGAGCATATTGTGTAAAACCCCATACCTCAAACCACTAAAAGAACCAACGTGAATCATCACATAATTTTAGCCTCAAAATCTATTCACACCATCACGTTCTTCTCACGAAAATAATCAAATCTTGTTCTAGCCCAAACTCGAGAAACACCAAATAAGCCTTCTAATCTAAGGTTGAAATCTTGAATAAGTTTGGGGCTATGGTTTGTATATGAAAGGGAGTAATTTTAAGGAGCTCTTCTGGTTGAAAAGTTTGAGAAAAAGTGATTTGAAAAGCCAAGCCACGAATTTGTTGATATATAAAGGATTAAGAGTTTGACTAAGAAAAGTGTTCTAAACATATACAAACACTAAAAAATTTATTCCGGACGATCGGATCGTTGGAATTGGATGAAATTTTACAGAGAATTAGCTGAAGACGAGAGGAAGTGGTCCAAAAATTTCAGCTCAATTGGACCGATCAATATTTTTAAATATTTTTTTAGCTATAGAGTTTTATGTTTTGAGGATTCTTAGAGAGTTTTATGTTTTCAGGACTCTTATATATAATAAAAATTCAATTAAAACTCCATTTTAATTCCGATTCCAATTCCGTTTGAAATTCTCATCTTTAAAAATAAAACCCAACATATTTGAGCAATAAAAATAATTTTATCTCAAAAAATATTTTTCCTCTTAATTTCGAAAATACCCCCAAAATTACGTGGGTTGTTACAATTCCCCACTAACAATGGAATTTCGTCCTCAAAATTCGCCGAATGCCTAACTCTAAAAAATTAGGCCAACAATCTCCAAAAATAATTTCCTCACATCTAATCTAGATGCCTAACGCGAAACGGTTCTCTAAAAATTTCTTTCTCCACAATACGCGCCACAAAAACGCAACAGACCCAAAACCCAAGACCCGAGGGTGGTCGTATACATAAGCTCTTATACCATTCTGTAACAACCCGCCCGCCCGGAGAGAGCGAACGGAGCGCTACTATCGATAAACTAAATCAATTCCATAAATAACAAGGTATAGAGCATCTAAATCCCATAATAGAAAAGAAACCACTAATCTCATCTTCAAATTAAATACAACAATTCTCTGGAAATAATTACAACAATCTAACTATCTTGAAACCAGTAAATCTCCAAATGCTCTATATATCAAAATAAATACAAGTCTTCTCATCTCTTGTATTAAAAATCTTCCCAAAATAATCCTCGCTAAAATAATCCCAATTGCTCCATAGCACTCAAATCCGTGCTCACCTGCCAACTAAGAAAATGATGGGGAAGTACACAATACGGCAGGAAGGATGCTCAACAATAATATGTTAGCGATGAATAAAGTGCAACAATAAGAATACGAATATTCAAATCAAATGCAAATCTCAATATCATTTTATCAATAAATTTATCAATAACACATTAACCGGGTCAACAGGCCTCACCCCTTCCGCATATGCTTTATCAAGTCATAGCCCTTGGAAGCACGAATTGTAGCGGGTGCCCAACGTCTGTGCCATATTAAAATCTCATGACAACGTGCTTACCGACAACATGAGTAATACCACATGAATCAAGATAATTCCAACAATTATTTTTCCAGATTTCAATGAATTTAACAATTCAAAATATGGGTTCAATTAACAAGAATTCAACGGAATAAACACTCGCAAGATTTAGGAGCATATTGTGTAAAACCTCATACCTCAAACCACCAAAAGAACCAACATGAATCATCACATAATTGTAGCCTCAAAATCTATTCACACCATCACGTTCTTCTCACGAAAATAATCAAATCTTGTTCTAGCCCAAACTCGAGAAAACACCAAATAAGCCTTCTAATCTAAGGTTGAAATCTTGAATAAGTTTGGGGCTATGGTTTGTACATGAAAGGGAGTAATTTTAAAGAGATCTTCTGGTTGAAAATTTTGAGAAAAAGTGATTTGAAAAGTCAAGCCACGAATTTGTTGATATATAAAGGATTAAGAGTTTGATTAAGAAAAGAGTTCTAAACAGATACAAACACTAAAAATTTTATTCTGGACGATCGGACCATTGGAATTAGATGAAATTTTACAGAGAATTAGCTGAAGGCGAGAGAAAGCGGTCCAAATAATTTCAGCTCAATTGGAACGTTCTATATTTTTAAATATTTTTTTTTGCTATAGAGTTTTATGTTTTGAGGACTCTTAGAGAGTTTTATGTTTTGAGGACTCTTATATATAATAAAAATTCAATTAAAACTCCATTTTAATTCCGATTCCAATTCCTTTTGAAATTATCATCTTTAAAAATAAAATCCAACATAGTTGAGCAATAAAAATAATTTTATCTCAAAATTTATTTTTCCTCTTAATTTCGAAAATACCCCCAAAATTACGCGGGTTGTTACAATTCTGAGATAAAACTAGCAAGAGTGAGTGATGAAGGAAACATAGAGAAAATAACCAAGTATAGTAATAAGGATGTAGTCTTTGGCAATTTACTAGTCTACACTGTTATGGCCGCGACATGCTAAACGTATGGAGTTACTGCCGAGGCCTCTCTGTGAGGGAGAACCAGAGTTCATGTCCGAGGACCATTTCACCATGTCTTCTCCAAGGTGATGAAATGAAGATATACAACATCATGTACAAAGGATGCGGCACTCAAGAAATTTACTTGCCAGTCCGCATCCTTCTTGCTGCAGCGTATTACAATTCTAAGGACCCACGAGTTGGTTTCAACCCATATAGCGATATGAAAAAAATAAGCTTACTAGGGTCTACTAGGGATAAATCTGTCTTTGAGTGCCCCAAAAATGGCACAATTATGGTAGAAAATCCTAGATCATAGGTTGAGAAAGTAGCTGTGGGTACCCGAAATTCATAACTATGGGCCTGGACGAGTAGCCCAGTCCTAGCGGCCCAAAGTCCAGGCCCCTTATCTTTTATAATTAATCCGGTCTGCCCCCACGATACCATGAAGGGAAGTTATGGGAGAAATGGAAAACGTGGAGGAACCCATCACCCCCACTTATCTACATGCACATGTATATATTAAACCCTAGGGCCGGGGCAAAAGGACAAGCGGTATTCTCTGTAATCACTCTCTGGAGTATATAGAAATAATATTGACTGCACCACCGTGGACGTAAGCACATCTTGGCTGAACCACGTACATCCCTTGTTGTGTGATTGGCATCTTATATTCCTTGTTCTCGTCTTGATAATCTTTCTCTCATATTTATTTGTGTTGCATAATAATTGAATCTACAATTGGCGTCGTCTGTGAGAAGCGTTCATCTTTTCCTAAGAAGAGCCCACATCAAGAAAGGAGTTTAAGATGTCTGGTCACATAAGAAATGCCCCCCAAACAGGAGATATTCAAGAGCCACCTGCCCCTCGCAGGATTAGGTCTGAAGTCCGACGTTCAGATCAGAGAGCTCGCCTGGAAAGACCAGCCTCAGAAGAAAGTCAGGGACCAGCGAGGTCCACTCAGATATCCAGGTTGATTGATGCGTACGAGGCAAGGCTCCATGAGCAGAGAGAGTCTTCTCGCAGGAACGAGGATGATAATGCTCGCTTGAAAAGAAGACTGGAAAGACTAGAAAGGGAGCTTCGACCTGATAACCGGAGATGCCCATATCGCACTCCTAGCCCTCAGGCGAGCATGTCTCGCAGCCGAGGAAGGAGCCCTAGGCAAAAATATCAAAGGGACGAAGGAGGCGAGTCAGACAATGACCTCCACGAACAGCTGCGAAGAGCTCACCGCCACCAGAGCCCTGCTCGCAGCGACGAGCTCATACGAAACATGGTCCACAAGGAGATGGACCAGCATCCCGCTCACCATGGGACAAGATCAACTAGAGAACTCACGAGGCGAGCTCTCAAAACCCAGATGACGTCACCTTTCACTAAAGAAATCTAAGAGGAGGAAGTTCCCAAGAAATTTTCCATTCCAAGGTTCAAGGTTTACGATGGAAAGACTGATCCCATCGATCACGTCAGGCAATACCGACAGGCCATGACCCTCTGGAGTCACCGAGATGCCTTGATGTGCCGTATTTTCCCCTCGAGCCTTCATGATGTAGCACCTAAGTGGTTCGAAAGGCTCCCCCACCGGTTGATCAAGAATTTCAAATCCCTAGCCGAACTCTTTACGGCCCGATTCATTACCAGTAGCTCCCATCCCAAAAGGATGGATGCTCTACTGACAATGAAGAAAACGCCTCAAGAGACCCTCTGAGAATACGCGAAGAGGTACTGGGAGTTATTCAATGAGATCGAGGACTGCGCGGAGGAGGTGGAAGTGTCCTCCTTCAAAATTGGGCTCCCTAATTCTTCCCTCCTCTACCAATCCCTGATGAAGAAGAAAGCTATGACTATTGACGACCTTATGGCCCGAATCGAGAAATACGCAAAGGTGGAAGATGTCACCCGCTCTAATACAGGAGAAAATGGTCGAGCTAAGCTCACTACCAAGGTAGGTGAGAAAACTGAGAACTAGAGGAAAGGAGGAAAGAACGGGGGAAAAAATTGCTCCAAAAACGGAGGGAACCAGGACGCATCGAAAGCATTCCAGGCGGTCAACACCGTCTTCAAAGAACCAATTTACAAGGTTCTCGCGAAGATCAAGGATGAGCCATTCATCAAGTGGCCCAGGAAGATGGGGGGAGATCCCTCGAAGAGGAATAATGCGTTGAGATGCGCTTTTCACAAAGAGGTAGGGCACAAGACTGAGCACTACAAAGCTCTTAAGTCTCACCTCGAAGAATTGGCCCAGTCCGGGCATTTGAACGACTTTGTGGAGAAAAGAGCAGAGAAAGTGACTGCCAATAGAGAGATGAGACCCGATAATGTGCTGGAGGATGATGCTGGACACGAGTTCGCCGTAATTCATGGAGTATCTGACGTCAAGAAGATACAAGGGAACTCAGCTCGAATGCAGATGAAAAAACTTACAGCGGTAATGCAGGCCTTTCAAATCGATCCAGCAAAATTACAATCAGGAAAGCTTCGACGAGCAGAGGACGTCAACTATAATAAGCATATTGTTTTCACGGATGAAGATTTGATGGGAGTAAGGACCCCACATCATGATGCCCTGGTCATTACAGTCAGGATAGCCAACTTTGACATCGACAAGCTACTCGTCGATTAAGGAAGCTCATCCGAAGTAATGTACCTCGAACTGTTCAGGAAATTGAAGTTGAGCATCGCCGACCTAAAGGAAGCTACTGTACCTTTGTTCGGCTTTGCTGGGAAAATGACCATGCCCATAGGCAAGATAGTGCTTCCAGTTCGTGTTGGGAACGTCTCCAAGATGATTGAGTTTTTGGTAGTTGACGTCGAATCACCGTACCAGGCCATCCTCGGCAGAGGATGGCTTCATGCAATGAAGGCGGTCTCCTCGACCTACCATCAGAAGATCAAGTATGTAACCGAGCGAGGAGTAATGGAGATCCACGGCAACCAAGCGATGGCGAGGAAGTGCTTCATAGCAGCCATTCGACCAATGCCAGAGAAGAAGGCCGGTCAACCCAGTGAGGAAGTTGAAGAGGGTGTGATACCTTCTAAATAGCAACTAAAGTATGAAAGACCAGGAGTAGAGGAGACCAGGCTCCTCCCCTCCGAGCGTGTCATCGAGGACCTGGTAGAAGTTATAGCCGAAGTTGGTGACAGTAGCAGAGTCTTCTTGATTGGAGCATCTCTCACCGATCAAGAACAGAAGGAGTTGGCGACCTTGCTGAGACACAACGTAGATGTTTTTGCATGGGAACTATACAAGCTGCCTGGCATTGATCCTGATATGGTCTGTCATCAGCTGCACGTCGACCCCACGTTCAAGCCAGTCATGCAGAAGGCACGAAGAACTGCACCTGAGAAGGCTAAAGCGGTCAAAAAGGAGGTAAAAAAACTGCTGGATGCAAGATCCATACGGGAAGTACAATTCCCCAAGTTGTTGTCCAACCTAATAGTAGTTCCGAAGAACAATAGGAAGTGGAGAGTTTGCATCGACTTCACTGACCTCAACAAAGCATGCCCAAAGGATAGTTTCCCCCTCCTAAAGATAGACCAACTAGTAGATGCCACTGCAGCTCACGAGCGAATGAGTTTTCTGGACGCATACTCAGGATATCACCAGATCCCCTTGTATGCCCCAGACCAGGACAAAACGGCGTTCATCACGACGGTTGGGTTGTATTCCTATAAAGTCATGCCATTTGGTCTCAAGAATGCAGGGGCAACCTACCAGCGGCTGGTCACAAAAATGTTCAAGGATCAAATGGGAGACACAATGGAGGTCTACATCGATGACATGCTCGTTAAGAGCAAGAAGAAGGAAAATCACCTCTCTGACCTGTCAAAGACCTTCGAAATCCTCAGGAAGTACCGAATGAAGCTTAATGCGAGCAAGTGTTCCTTCGGTGTCCAGTCAGGAAAATTTCTTAGATACTTAGTTAGCAAGAGATGCATAGAATCTAATCCGGACCAGATCGATGCAATCAATAAGGTACAACCACCTCGAACAGTCCGGGACGTGCAGAAGCTCACTGGAATGCTCGCTGCCTTAAATCGCTTCATTTCCAAATCCTCCGAGAAGTGCAAGCCTTTTTTCCAGCTTCTAAAAGGGAATAAACCAATAGAATGGAGCCCAGATTGCTCGCGAGCATTGGACGAGCTCAAATCTTACTTAAGCTCTCCACCGCTGCTTGTCATACCACAACCAATGGATTCTTTGTACCTATACCTCTCGGTATCCAGTCACACTGCCAGCTCGGCATTAATATGCGAGGTCGAAGGAATCCATCACCCCGTTTACTAAATGAGCAAGACCTTATTAGACGCCGAGAAAAGTTACCTGCCATTAGAGAAGTTCGCCTTTGCACTAGTGATAGCCTCGAGGAAACTGAAACATTATTTTGAAGCTCATACTATCATCATCTTTACATCGCACCCCCTTAAGGCGATCCTAAGGAAAGTGGATTTATCGGGCAGATTCTCTAAGTGGTCAGTCGAGCTCGACCGGTTCGACATCCAATTTCATCCAAGGATCGCTATCAAGGGTCAGATCCTCGCTGATTTCATAGCCGAATTCACTGGCGAAGAACTCCCCGACCAACCTCAACCAACAAAGCAAAAAGAGAACCCAGCAACAGTATAAACCTGGAAACTATTCGTTGATGGAGCCTCCAACTCAAAAGGGGAAGGCGTAGGCATTGTCCTCATCACCCTAGAAAACACCATCCTTGAGCATGGAATCGTGCGAGGCATAGGCGTAGTCAAGTTCCTTCGAGTTACATTGGTCTCGTGCGAGGTGTTGGTGCCACTCATAGGGTCGTTTGGGGGTTGTTTCGGGTTTTCACCCACTAAGCCCATGTTTTTAAGACTAAGTATAGAAATATTCAAATTATCGTTGTATTATTAAACCGAGAGTCCCGTGATCACACGATCAGTTCCTACGAGTTACATTGGTCCCGTGCGAGGTGTTGGCACTCACGAGGCCGTTCGGGGGTTGTTTTGGGTTTTCACCCACTAACGCCATGTTTTTATGCCTAAGTCTAGAAATATTCAAATTATTGTCGTATTCTCAAACCGAGAGTCCTGTGATCGCGCGACCAGTTCCTATGAGTTACATTGGTCCCGTGCGAGGTGTTGGTGCCACTCACGGGGCCGTTCAGGGGGCTGTTTTGGGTTTTCAGCCACTAACGCCATGTTTTTAAGCTTAAGTACAGAAATATGCGAATTATCGTCGTATTCTCAAATCAGGAGTCCCGTGATCATGCGATCAGTTCCTACGAGTTACATTGGTCCCATGCGAGGTGTTAGTGCCACTCACGGGGCCGTTCGGGGGCTGTTTTGGGTTTTCACCCACTAACGCCATGTTTTTAAACCTAAGTTTAGAAATATGAAAATTATCACCATATTCTCAAACCCGGAGTCTCGTGATCATGCAGATAGTTTTTACGAGTTACATTGGTCCCGTACGAGGTGTTGGGGCCACTCATAGGGCCATTTGAAGGTTGTTTTGGGTTTTCACCCAATAATGCCATTTTTTTAAGCCTAACTATAGAGATATGTAAATTATCATTTATATGCCCTATATATACCCTATAGCTCAGAGACACCAACCTCGGCCAAGGAGATCGCCGAGGTTAGAAGGGCTCCAGATTGGCGACCAATAGTGTCGTCCTAAGCAAGGTCGGCCATGGCCGACATTACTAGTTGCCTCACAGCTAGGCAACAACTGAGGTCTTTGTGATCCAAGAAGATGGCAATCCATCAGGTCGATCGGAGCCGACATCACGCCTACATCATACAGTAACCTCGGCTGGGTGTAAGCCGAGGAAGTATAGACTATACAATCATTGTAATCAGCCTCGACTGGGAATCAACTGATGTTCCTGCTATTCCACTATAACTTCGGCCCAGGCCGACATTACAACTCCACCTGCCTTACCTCGTCTTTCCTACTAAGTCAAGATCATCCCGGATAACCTCTGATTGGGCAGTTGTCAAACTTCACCAACCTCGTACTCTTCCAGGCCGAGGTTGGTATCACCCAAAGACAGTCGAGCTTTTACACATTTGTGTATAACTTGGAACACGTGGATAAATCTGTTATAATCGAATTATTCCCTCCACGTGAGGGAATATTGAGGTCATCATTACTTAGTTGAGAACAAGCATGGTGTCACTCTCATACTGGTTTGATGCTCATGCACATGCTCATTGTATGCTTGGGGGGTACATCATACCCCCAAGCACTATATATAGAGGTCATCCTCTACCTTGTAAAGGGATGGATAATTACAACCCTAGCTGAAACTCTATCATTTTACACAGTATAAAGAGAAAGATTGAGAGATTTCATCCATAGCCATTAGTGCCTTCATTTAGTGATATTACTCACACACACTCACAGTGGACGTAGGCCAGATTGGCTGAACCACTTATGTTCAAGTGTTTATCCTATTCTCCTCACCTCCTTCTACATATATACATTTATATATTATCCTGTGCTGCCATTGTTATCACTTGCTTGAGCTTGTCAACACCTTACCAGGTGGTGTTGTTTCTAGCATCATCATTTTGGCGCCGTCTGTGGGAACCGATAAGCTGTCTCTTCCTATTTTTTCTGCATAACCTCACCAGAGACTCTAGTGGTGAACCAGGCCTCACCTCTTGTGTGGAGATATTTCACCATTGAAAGAGGTCCATTAAGGTAGAAAGCTCATTTACTCTATAAGATCTTTAGTGTTAACACATGACACTGGAATTACCGCCACCTCCTCCACCGCCTGGTGCTGGAGGGCCTAGTTCCAGCCAGGCACCGCCTCAGTCCAAAATGGAGGAAGTGGCAGCAGCCGTGAGGTCTTTGGCTGCAACGTAACAAGCAATGAAGCATAAGTTTGCACAACTCAGTCAAAATATGATGAGACCACCTGGGGTCTCACCGAAGATGATTACTCCGGCGGCTGTTCAGCCTCATCCTGATGCCAGGGGATCGCCCCAGGCACCGCGGAAAGACCAACCTACGCCTCAACGAAGGAGGGATATTGCTGACCCTAGACATTTGCATCTGGGGAGGCAAGGACACCCTTGCTCTGAGGATAGGTACGATGATTTGGAGGCATAAGATGCTCCAGAAGATATTTGGGAGTCGTATGAGGTTTATAATAACACAATACGTCTTATCCAGCAGAGCCAAGGTTGTGTAGGCAGAAGAGGTGAAGATGCCTAACAAAGGGGGTTAACTTTTGACCAATTAAGCAGAGGGTCGGCCTTTGATAGGCTCAGCCCAGTAAACGACATGCAATAGAGGTTATCCAGGTCGAGAAGTATAGCCGGCTCATAAAAGGAGGAAGGGCAATGTCGGCCTCATCAAGGCTGACCTAACGTAGGACGAGGTAGGGACCAGGAAGAGGTTAACAGCCGATGTTGGGCTGTAGTCGGGGAACCCTCAGTCCACCCCTTGGAGGTGGATGGGGATAACCTCGACCATGCCGACATTGCAAGACCATGGAATGACTCCATCCGACGTCTTGAGGATAAGATATGAGACCTCATCAAAAGCTGAGACCCACTGCAAAGAGGTTTCTCAGAAGGCTCTCCGTTTATGGATACCCCTACCAAGTTCAAGCCACCTATGGTGTCTCCCAAGTATGATGGTAGCTCCAACCATGTACATCATATTGAGATGTACCAGTCTGCAATGGACATTTAATCAATACCATATGAGATGAAATGTTGGGTCTTCTCTAGGACTTTGATGGGAGCTACACACATCTAATTTACCTCTCTCCTGAAGAACTCAATAGAGAACTTTAAGGGTTTATCTGAACGGTTCACTTATAACTTCTATTTTGGGGTAAGGCCTCAAAAGAAGACTACCTATCTGTTTTATGTCAAGCAAGGCAAGAAAGAGAACCTGAGCGACTACATTGCTAGATTCAACAAAGAAAAACTCAAGGTTGAAGACTAAGAAGAGAATATAACCATGACCTCCCTCATACTAGGTCTTCAGAAAGGGAAGTTGTTGTGAAAACTTGCAGAAGACCCTCCCAAGTCCATGGCAGAACTATTGGCAAGTACGGGTAGGGTCATAAATGCTGAAGAGGCCATGGCTACAAAATATGAGGATGAGAATGGCGAAAGCAATGGGAAGTTCAAAAAAAAGAAGGACGAAAAGAAGAGGTCAGCTGACGATAAGTTTGCACACTATACCCCTCTAACTGTGAGCTGCGAACACATCCACAATGAGATTAAGAATGATCGGTCTCTGAGATGGCCAGAGAAGCTAAAGTCTCCTCCACATAAGAGGAACAAGACTTATGGTACGAGTTCCACCAAGACCATAGCCATGTTACAGAAAAGTGCTTCGCCTTAAAAGATGAGATCGAGAAGATGTTGAAATTAAGAAGGTTGAGGAAGTATGTTAATGGCAAGGCTCCTAAAAGGGGAAGAGATGATACTAAAAATAAGAGAAATGACAGATGTCGTGACGATACCCCAACAAGAAGAGACGATGACTCAGATGATGAAGACGATCCAGACCTCCCACCAAAAGATGACAATGCCCTAGTGAAGAGGGTTGGTATGATCTCCTTCGGTGTTAACACTATATGTGGAGGACTAGCAACTGGTGGTTCTGAAGTGGATGACCAAAAAGCTCATGTGGAAGAGGCCAAGTCAGTGGCCAAGACAGAATCTGTAAATCTAACGTCTTCCAAAACCAAGAAGAAGAGAAAAAAGGTGGATATGGACAATCTTATAGTTGGGTTCTCCCGACTCGACTTCAAAGGCCTCCTAGCTCCGCATGATGACCCTTTAGTAATCACAATAAGGGTGCATGGATGCGAGGTACAAAGAATCCTCGTAGATGGAGGAATTTCAATAGATGTGATGTTCTGGCCTTTCTTTAAAAGCCTTGGCCTTAGCAGAGCTAGACTGGTACCCTATCATCATCTGTTGATGGGTTTAAGCGGTGAAAAGGTCCATCCGTTGGGCACGTATGAGATGGACGTGCGAATGGGCGATGAGTGGCCTAAGAGGTTGCCCCAAAAGATCAATTTTTTCATTATGGACGAAAATGTCTTCTCGGCCTACAACCTCATCATAGGAAGAGTGGCCCTTAAGGAGTTTGAGGCTGTGCCGTTGACGGTCCACCAGATGCTAAAATTCCCAACCCCCTATGGGGTAGGGGAAGTGCAAGGTGACCAGACCATAGCACGGGAATGCTACTTCAACTCGGTCGGAGAGAGAGAGAGGCCTAAAAGAGAGCAACTACCACTTATAACATTAATACACTTGACCCTAGAGATAAAATAAAGTTGAAGAAAGGAGAGGCTACAGAAGAGGTAGAATCCATCATCCTCAATAAGAATGAACGAATCAGAGATTAAGGAAGAGCTGATAAGTTTCTTGAAGAAGAGGCAGAGTGTCTTCGCTTGGAGCCACACGGACATGCCTGGCATCGACCCTGAGGTTATGTGCCATAAACTTAACGTGACTAAGGATGCTAAGCCAGTCAAATAGAGATGAATAGTTTACTCTAGGGAGAAGTACGACGTCATTCGGGAAGAAGTTAGGAAGTTAGAAGAGGCTGAGTTTATAAGGGAAGTCATATATCCGGAGTGGTTATCAAACGGAGTCATAGTGCCCAAAGCCAATGGGAAATGGAGGATGTGCATAGTCTTCACCGACCTGAACAAGTCTTGCCCAAAAGACAGCTATCCCTTACCTCAGATCGATCAGATGGTAGATGCCACTACAGGGCATGGGCTTATGAGTTTCATGGATGCGTATTCAGGCTACAATCAGATCTTCATGGATGCTAAAAGGTTTCGAAGAGGTAAAAATGAAGAGAGTACCTCGACACAACAATAACCATGCAGATGCACTAGCAAGGTTAGCTTCAACAACAAGGACAAATATCAGAAGGACAGTTTCGGTCGAGATCCTGCCCAAGCCGACCATTGAAGAAAAAGAGGTTAGTAACCCTTGCCTCAATTTTAACCTAGGGAACTCATGGATGGATCCCCTTATCAGATATATCCCAGAGGGAGAACTGCTGGAATCAAAGCTAGAGAGGAGAAAACTAAGGTACAGAGTTGCAAAGTTCTTAATAGTAGGAGACGTCCTATATGAGAAAGGATTTCTATTACCTCTCCTCAGATGTGTCCATCCCACAGAAGTTCTCCGCGTCTTAAAGGAGGTGCACGAGGGTTCTTTCTCCAGTCACATTAGAGGAAGACCTTTAACCAATAGGATTATCACGCAGGGATACTGGTGGCCGACCTTGGCTAATGATGTTGCGGCCTACATGAAAAGGTACGACAAATGTTAAAGATTCTCCACTATCCCCCATCAACCTCATCATCTTATGACGTCAATCAGTTCCCCTTGGCCATTCAAAGTATGGGGGATTGCCTTGGTGTCCCCTGCCAAGGGCTACAAATAATTACCGATTTCTTATAGTTGCCATTGATTATTTCTCCAAATGGGTAGAGGCCGAGCCAATGATCATAATTACAGAGCAGAAGACCTTCCAATTTATCTGGAAGAACATCATATGCATACATGGCCTCCCGAACACCCTCATCTTGGATAATGGAACCCAGTTCAAGAACTCCTCCTTAGAAAAATATTACGAAAGAGTTGAGATAAAGAAATTTTTCTCTTCTTATGGCCGATCTCAGGCAAATGGTCAGACCGAAGTCACAAACAGAACAATCCTTGACGGGATCAGGAAGAGGTTATAAAAAGTTAAGGGAAGATGGACTTGAAAAGGTATATGTTATGGGCCTACAGAACAACGGCTAGGATACCAACGGGGGAAACCCCATTTATGTTAGCGCATGGCTCAAAAGCTGTCATACCAATCGAGATAGGGCTCCCCTATCACAGGGTTCAGACCTATGACCCTGAGAAGAATGGGGAGGAGAGAAGGCTTGACTTAGACCTGATTGAAGAAAAAAGGGAAGACGCAGAGATCAGACAGGCAACCTACCAATAGAGAACAACAAATTTCTACAATCAAAGGGTAAAATCAAAACCCATAGCCGTGGGAGATCTTGTGTTGAAGAAGACGTTGCAGAAAGCAAACAAACTTCACTCAAATTGGCATGGCCCTTACAAGGTGATCGAAGAAGTCGTACCTGGGACCTATTGGTTGGAAAACCTGGAGGGGGAACCTTTCTCCAATCCTTGGAATGGTGATCATCTAAAAATGTATTACATATGATGCTGCAAGAGTTTCTACAAAAATGTATCATCTTGTGAAGAGATTATTAATGAGAAGATCAGTTTTCGTGTCAATTCTTATTTTATTATGCTCTAATGAAACAATTTATGAGGATAACATCTTAGTTGATGACCTCAGACCTTAAACATCATAATTTGGTGACAGGGTCTGATGTAAGACATCACACTTGGATGACCTCAGACCTTAGACATTATTAATTTAGTGAATATTTTATGGGGCTAACATCTTAGTTGATGACCTCGGACCTTAAACATCATAATTTGGTGACAAGGTCTGAGGTAAGACATCACACTTGTATGACCTCATACCTTATACATCATTAATTTGATGAATATTTTATGGGGGTAACATCTTAGTTGATAACCTCGGACCTTAAACATCATAATTTGGTGACAAGGTCTGAGGTAAGACATCACACTTAGATGACCTCAGACCTTAGACATCATTAATTTTGTGAATATTTTATGGGGGTAACATCTTAGTTGATGACTTCGGACCTTAAACATCATAATTTGGTGACAAGGTCTCAGGTAAGACATCACACTTGTATGACCTCAGACCTTAGACATCATTAATTTGGTGAATATTTTATGGGGGTAACATCTTAGTTGATGACCTCGGACCTTAAACATCTTAATTTGGTGACAATGTCTGAGGTAAGACATCACACTTGGATGACCTCGGACCTTAAACATCATAATTTTGTGACTAGGTCTGAGGTAAGACATCACACTTAGATGACCTCAGACCTTAGACATCATTAATCTGGTGAATATTTTATAGGGGTAACATCTTAGTTGATGACCTCAGACCTTAAACATCATAATTTGGTGACAAGGTCTGAGGTGAACATAACATTCGGATGACCTCAGACCTTATACATCATTAATTTGGTGAATATTTTATCGGGGTAATATCTTAGTTGATGACCTCAAACATTAAACATCATAATTTGGTGACCAGGTCTGAGGTAAGACATGATACTTGGATGACCTCAGACCTTATATAATGTTATAAGGATCACGAAGACACCATTATATTGAGACTTCAGGACTTAACACAAACACATTGCATGATATAGAAAACCATTCAAAGAAAGCCCTCTTTCGAGGTTGATATAGCATAAAGATAAGAATTACAAGCCGTATGGTAACAAAATTTGTCATTAGAGGTTACAGATCGAATTGAAAATTAAAAATTACAAAAGCTTCACAAAGTGGATTCAAGTGTCTGCAATTTTAGGGTTAGTTTCCATGACCCCATCTCCCTGGACGAGGTTGGTCACTTCTTCCCCATCATCCTGAGGTCCAACGTCCTCAGTCCTAGTATCGTCTTGGGGAGCAATCTCGATAGGTGAGGCACCACATTCCTCCTCAACCTCTTTCAAGGCCTGAGAAAACCAAGGATCGGCGTAACACAGATCAATGAAGTCAGAGGCTACCAGGCTCCCTGACTCTTTCTCCTTTATCGCAACCCATTTGCTAGTGTCCTTAACACCCCTTTCGAGGTATTCAAAGCCAAAGCTGATGAATTCATCAGAGACCTTGTAGTCCTCCAAAATCTTCTCTGAGGCATCATCCAAGGCAACCATCACAACGACATTAACTTTGTGTTGAAGAGAGTCAGCCTAAGTCTTCAGGGCAGAGCTATGATCCTTCTTCAGCTTGTCCATGACCTTTTCCAGCCGCTTCACGCTAGCCTCAGACTTCTCCAAGCAAGCCTTTAGACTCTCCACTTCAGTGTTATGAGCATCCTTGATCTTTTCGACCTCTTTGCCCTATTCAATCAGAGGAAGTTTCCTCAGAGTCCAGTCAACAAACTGATGCATGGTGAGAAGGCCCTGTAGAACACATACAGAGATGTTAGTTCAAGATTTTGTATAATTTAAAGACGAGGTTACACTTGTTCGAACAAAAGCAAAAAGTCTTACTTGGATAGATCGATGAAGGGTGAACTCGGCCAGTAGAGGCCTGTTCAGAGAGTGGCAGAAGCGTTGGTCAGAATCGGTCATGACTGAGCCGATAGCGCCCAAGGCCTTCAGACTCTGGCCGATAAGACTATCACCAATCTTTAGTTGCTCCAGACGAGCAATTAACACGTCCTCACATGATATGGGGATAACACGATCCACCTTTTTAGTTTTCTTCTTTTGCCTCTGATCCTCAGGGGAAGGGGTAACAGATCTCCTCTTCTTGGAGGCCTCGGCCCTTGAAGTTATAGGAGGAGGAGGAGGCATAGCTAGACCTGCTTTCTTCACAAGTTTGGTAAGACTAGGGGCTGCCATCTCCCAGAGGTTGTCAGAAATTCCTTTTGGATGCTTTGCAAATGAAAAGGTCTGAGTTAGAAAATCAGAGACAAAACAAATTCAGAGGTATAACTTATTGAAATAAAAAAGTAACTTATGAAGCTCGATTAGAGGACTCCCCCCAAGGCCAGTCTCAGAGAGATAGTAGGGGGTCATTAAATTCTCGTACTTTACTAGCAGACCATGCTCCCCCTGATCCTGAAGGTATGGCCCAGGGTCGTCCCTAGCAGCCATTGTCACCTTTCCCTATCTCAGGGGTATTCTCAGCTCTAAGTATGAAGAGGGGGCACATGGACCAAACTCCCATGGCCTTGACGCGAAGAAGTAGCGTGGTTTCCAATTGTGGTTTGAAGTTTGGGTAACCTGCAACATCTTCTTATTGGACTTCTGAGCCAAAAAGTGGTAGTAACTCAGATGATTCCTGGCAGAGGAGGGGACGTAGCACCCTGTGAAGACCTGGACGGGAAGATCTGAATGATGGACTGCCCTCCATAGGGGAAGGAACTAAGTTAATGTAGGACAATATAGCCCTGATGATTGGATGAATGGGAGAATGAAATTCTAACTTGAACATCTGCTCGTATAAACAGATCTCACCATTTCGGCTACCAAAGGCCCTCTCGTCCCTCAGAGGTCTCCTAAGTTTTATGGATGGACTTATAGAATACAGATGTCTGAAGTCTAGAAGGTCGATTTCGCTGACAGTGCTCTCTATGTAGCCTGCCTCCGAGGTGTCAACATCGCTTTCGCTATCATCATCCTCATCTTGGTCAACGCCGGCTTGAGCAGAGAAGGGAGCACCACCAGGGAACCTCTGAGCAAATTCAGCTCCTGTGGCAGTTGAGATAGGAATAGCGTCTAGGATTGGGGGAACAGCCACACTAGGTCCTATAATCTCGACATCAGAGGAAGAATGCGAGGTGCTAGAACTCTTGTGAGATGAGGTACGACTAGAAACCTTGTCTTGGTCAGGGGCTTAGTCCATTCGGATGGAATAGTCCATGGCCTCTTGGAAAGAATCTACAGATATAGGGTCTGAGGTTAATGACTCAGACTCAGACATCGACACAGGTTCTACTGAGACCTCTACAGACACAAATAGCTCAGGGTATATCACCTTCAGAGGGGGTGGGAATATAGGCCTGAGAGGGAAGGCCTCTTCCCTAGGAGCTTCCTCTTGGGCTCGTTCTATTTGCCTAAATTTATCTAAGGTTTTCTCCCTAAGAGAGGGGAATTCCTCTAAGAGTTGATATAGGGGTCTGAGCATATGGGGACCCCCTACACTTATGGACTCAAGTTAAAAACAAACAGGGTGAACACAACAATGAAATATCCAATATAGTTATTTGAAAATAAAATTAACCAAACACAGTCAAGAACAGCTCACCAAAAAACTCATAAAGCTACCGGAAAACTCATAAACTCACCAAAAAACCCAAGTCGAGACCAAAAAAATACAACAAATAGAAAAACAAGGCTGAAAAAATGGCAAAGAAGGGATAATAGGCAGTACCTGATGAAATATGAAGTGAAGAGTGGGAAGATTGGCAAGGATTAATCCACCAAACGCACCCTTGATCAAGCTCTGGAAGAGAGAGAAAACAAAGAAGGTTCAGGCGGGAGAATTAAAGAAAATAAAGAAGAAAGAGAGAGAAAAGAGTTAAAACCCTTACAAACCACTTGCATGCATCCCAAGGCCCATCATTGCCTTGGGAGCCCAAAAGACCACAATCATTGCATTTGCCATGCACACAACCAACTTCAGAAGCTGACACTTGTCAAGAAAATATTGGCACCTAAAGAAATCCAACCTCAGACACACATACCCCTTAGTCACCTGATCACACAGGTAACTAAGGGTTAGGGGTGATTGATATGCCCTATATGTATCCCACAGCTCAGAGACACCAACCTCAGCTAAGGAGATGGCCGAGGTTAGGGCCTCAGATTGGTTACCAGCGGTGTCGTCCTAAACAAGGTCGGCCATGGCCGACATTACTATTTGCCTCACAGCTAGGCAACAGTTGAGGTCTTCGCGATCCATGGAGATGGCAATCCATCAGGTCGGCTGGAGCCGACATCTCGCCTACATCGTATAGCAACCTCGTCTAGGTGTAAGCCGAGGAAGAAGAGACTATACAATCATCGTAATCAGCCTTGGTTGGGAATCAACCAACGTTCTTGCTATTCCCCCATAAATTCAGCCCAGACCGACATTACAACTCCACCTGCCTTACCTCGGCTTTACTACTAAGCCGATATCATCGTGGATAACCTCTGATTTGGCAGTTTCCAGACTTCACCAACCTCATACTCTTCCAGGCCGAGGTTGGTATCACCTGAAGACAGCTGAGCTTTTACACGTTCGTGTATAACTTGGAACACGTGGACAAATCTGTTATAATCGAATTATTCCCTCCACGTGAGGGAATATTATGGTCATCATTACTTAGTTGAGAACAACCAGGTGTCACTCTCATATTGGTTCGATGCTCATGCACATGCTCATTATATGATTGGGGGGTACATCACACCCCCAAGCACTATATATAGAGGTCATCCTCTACCTTGTAAAGGGATCGATAATTACAACCCTAGCTGAATTCTGTCATTTTACATAGTAAAGAGAGAAAGCTTGAGAGATTGTATCCATGGATATTAGTTCCTTCATTTAGTTATATTACTCACACACACTCATAGTGGACGTAGGCCAGATTGGCTGAACCACTTATATTCAAGTGTTCATCCTCTTCTCCTCACCTCCTTCTACATATATACATATATATATATTTTCCTGTGCTGCCATTGTTATCACTTGCCTGAGCTTGTCAACACCTTACCAGGTGGTGCTATTTCCAACATCATCAATCATCATATTCTCAAACTCAGAGTCCCTTGATCACACGGTCAGTTCCTATGAGTTATATTGGTCCCGTACGAGGTGTTGGTGCCACTCATGGGGCCGTTCGGGGGTTGTTTCGATTTTTCACTCACTAATGCAATGTTTTTAAGCCTAAGTCTAGAAATATTTAAATTATCGGCGTATTCTCAAACCGAGAGTCCCATGATCGCGCGGTCAGTTCCTATGAGTTATATTGGTCCTGTGTGAGGTGTTGGTGCCACTTACGGGGCCGTTTGGGGGCTGTTTTGGGTTTTCACCCACTAACGTCACGTTTTTATGCCAAAGTATAGAAATATGAAAATTATCATCGTATTTTCAAATCGGGGGTCCCGTGATCGCTCGATCAGTTCCTACGAGTTACATTGGTCCTGTACGAGGTGTTGGTGCCTCCCACGGGGCCATTCGGGGGTTGTTTTGGGGTTTTGTCCTTTAATGCCAATTTTTAAGTCTAAGTCTAGATATTATCAAATTATCATCGTATTTTAAAACCGGGGGTCCCGTGATCATGTGGTCAGTTCCTACGAGTTAAATTGGTCCCGTGCGAGGTGTTGGTGCCTCTCACGGGTCCATTCGAGGGTTGTTTCGGGGTTTGGACCTCTAATTCCATTTTTTAAGCCTAAGTTTTGATATTTTCAAACTATTCTAGTATGCTCAAACCGGGGGCCCCGTGATCACGCGATTAGTTCCTACGAGTTACATTTGTCCCGTGTGAGGTGTTGATGCCTCTCACGGGGTCGTTTGGGGGCTGTTTTGGGGTGTCACCCTCTAATGCCATGTTATTAAGCCTAAGTCATGATATTTGTAAATTATCCTCATACTCTCAAATAGGGATTATCGTGACCACGTTATCTGTTTGTACGAGCTATATTTTCCCGTACGAGGTGTTGGTGCCTCTCACGGGGCCTATCGGGTGCTGTTTTGCGTTTTGGCCATCTAATGCCATTTTTTAAGCCTAAGTCTTTATATTTTCAAATTATCATCGTAGTCTCAAATCGGGGATACCGTGATTGCGCGGTCAGTTTGTACGAGTTACATTGGTCCCATGCGAGGTGTTGGTGCCTCTCACGGGGTCGTTCAGGGGTTGTTTCGGGGTTTGGCCCTCTAATGCCATTTTTAAGCCTAAGTCCTGATATTTTCAAATTATCCTCGTATGCTCAAAGCGGGGGCCCCGTGATCACGCGATCAGTTCCTACGAGTTACATTTGTCCTGTGCGAGGTGTCGTTGCCTCTCATGGGGCCGATTGGATCTGTCTCGGGGTGTCGCTCTCCAACACCGTGTTTTTAAGCCTAAGGCTAAATATTTTCAAATTATCATCGTATTCTCAAATCGGGGGTCCCGTGATCATGCGGTCAGTTCTTACTTGTTACATTGGTCCCATGCGAGGTGTTGGTGCCTCTCACGGGGTCGTTCGGGTGCTATTTTGGGTGTTCTCACTCTAAATCTATGTTTTTAGGCCTAAATCCTGATATATGCAAATTATCCTCGTACTCTCAAATTGGGTGTCTCGTGATCATATGGTTTGTTCATACGAGTTATATTGGTCCCGTATGAGGTGTTGGTGCCTCTCACGGGGTTTATCGGTGATGTTTCAAGTTTTGGCCATCTAATGCCATTTTTTAAGCCTAAGTATATATATTTTTAAATGATCTTTGTACTATCAAACCATGGGTCCCGTGATCACGCGGTCAGTTTGTACAAGTTACATTGGTCCCGTGCGAAGTGTTGGTGCCTCTCACGGGGTCATTCAGGGGTTATTTTGGGGTTTCGGCCACTAATGCCATTTTTTAAGTTGAAGTCTAGATATTGTCTAATTTTGTCGTATTCTCAAACCGGTCGACCCATGATTGTGCGATCAGTTCGTATGAGTTACATTGGTCCCGTGTTAGGTGTTGGTGCCTCTTACGGGGCCATTCGGGGTTGTTTTGGGGTCTCGCCATCTAATGACATTTTTTAAGCCCAAGTCTTGATATTTTCAAATTATCCTCATATTCTCAAACTAGGGGTCACGTGATTGCGTGGTCAGTTCCTACGAGTTACATTGGTCCCGTCCGAGGTGTTAGTGCCTCTCATGGGACTGTTCGGGGGATGTTTCGAGTTTTGGCCATCTAACACCATGTTTTTAAGCCTTATTCCTTATATGTTCAAATAATCCTTTTATTCTATACCCGAGGTCCTTTGATAACGCGATCAGTACTTACGAGTTACATTGGTCCCGTTCGAGGTGTTGTAGCCTCTTACGGGCAACTTTGCGATTTCGCCCTCTAATGCCATTTTTTAACCCTAAGTGTATATATTTTCAAATTATCATCGTATTCTCAAATCGGGGGTCTCGTGATTGCACGGTCAGTTCCTACAAGTTATATTGGTCCTGTGAGAGGTGTTGGTGCATCTCATGGGACCATTCGGGGGTTGTTTCGGGGTTTTGCCATCTAATGCTATTTTTTAATCCATAGTCTACATATTATCAAATTATTATTGTCTTCTCAAATCGGGGGTCCCATCATTGCACGGTCAGTTCCTACGAGTTACATTGGTCCCGTGCGAGGTCTTGGGGCTTCTCACGAGGATGTTCGAGGGTTATTTTGGGGTTTGAGCCTCTAATGCCATTTTTATGCCTAAGTCCTAATATTTTCAAATTATCATCGTATTCTCAAATTGAAGGCCCCGTGATCGCACGGTCAGATCCTACGAGTTACATTTGTCCCTTGCGAGGTGTTGGTGCCTCTCACGAGGCCGTTTGGGGGTTGTTTCGGGGTGTCATCCTCTAACTCCATGCTTTTAACCCTATATCTAGATATTTTCAAATTATCATTATATTCTCAAACCGGGGGTCCCGTGATCACACGGTCAGTGCCTACGAGTTACTTTGGTCCCGTACGAGGTGTTGGTGGCTCTTACGGGGCCGTTCAGGGGTTGTTTTGGGGTTTGTCCCTCTAATGCCATTTACTAAGCCTAAGTACTGATATTTTTTAATTATCCTCGTATTCTCAAACTGAAGGTCCCATGATCACGCGATCAGTTCGTACGAGTTACATTGGTCCTATGCGAGGTGTTGGTGCCTCTCACGGGCCGTTCGGGGGCAGTTTCGGGGTTTCACCCTCTAATTCTATTTTTAAGCCTAAGTTTAGATATTTTCAATTATCATCGTATTCTCAAATTGAGGGTCTCGTGATCGCGCGGTCAGCTTCTACGAGTTACATTGGTCCCGTGCGAGGCGTTGGTGCCTCTCACGGGGATGTTCGGGGTGCTGTTTCATGTGTTCACACTCCAAAGCTATGTTTATAAGCCTAATTCTTGATATATGAAAATTATCATCATACTCTAAAACCGAGAGTCTCGTGATTGCACGATCTATTCGTACGAGTTACATTGGTGCAATACGAGGTTTTTTGCCTCTCACGGGGCCTATCGGGTGCTGTTTTGGGTTTAGGCCATCTAATGCCATTTTTTAAGCCTAAGTCAATATATTTGAAAAATATCATCGTACTCTCAAATTGGGGGCCTTGTTAATACACGGTCAGTTCGTACGAGTTACATTGGTCCCGTGCGAGGTGTTGGTGCCTCTCACGGGGTCGTTCGGGGGGTTGTCTCGGGGTTTCGCTCTCTAATGCCATTTTTTAAGCCTAAGTCTAGATATTTTCTAATTTTCATCATCTTCTCAAACTTGGGGTCCTGTGATTGCACGATCACTTCATACGAGTTACATTGGTCCCATACAAGGTGTTGGTGCTTCTCACGGGGCCATTCGGGGGTTGTTTTGGGGTTTTGCCCACTAATGCCATTTTTTATGCCTAAGTCTTGATATTTTCAAATTATCTTCGTATTCTCAAATTGGGGGTACCGTGATCGCGCGGTCAGTTCCTACGAGTGACATTGGTCCCGTGCGAGGTGTTGGTGCCTCTCACAGGGCTGTTCGAGGGCTGTTTCAGGTTTTAACCATCTAACACCTTGTTTTTAAGCCCAATTCCTTATATTTTCAAATTATCCTTGTATTCTCAAACCAGGGGAACAGTGATCGTGCGGTCAGTTCGTACGAGTTTTATTGGTCCCGTGTGAGGTGTTGGTGCCTCTCACGGGGCCGTATGGGGGTTATTTTGGGGTTTGGCCCTCTAATGCCATTTTTTAAGCGTAAGTCCTGATATTATCAAATTATCCTCGTACGCTAAAATCGGGGGCCGCGTGATCCCGCGATCAGTTCCTACGAGTTACATTTGTTCCATGCGAGGTGTCGTTGCCTCTCACGGGGCCGTTTGGGGCTGTTTTGGTGTGTCTCTCTCTAATGCCGTATTTTTAAGACTAAGTCTAAATATTTTCAAATAATCATCATTTTCTCAAACCGAGGGTCCAGTGATCGCGCGGTTAGTTCTTACGAGTTACATTGGTCCCGTGCGAGGTGTTGGTGCCTCTCAGGGGCCCATTCGGGTGCTATTTTGGATGTTCTCACTCTAAATCTATTTTTTTAGGCCTAAGTCTTGATATATGCAAATTATCCTCATAATTTAAAATTGGGTGTCTCGTGATCACACGGTTTGTTCGTACGAGTTACATTGGTCTCGTATGAGGTGTTGGTACCTCTCACGGGGGCTATCGGGTGCTATTTGGGGATTTGGCCATCTAATGCCATTTTTTAAGCCTAAGTCTATATATTTTTAAATTATCTTCGTACTATCAAATCGGGGGTCCCGTGATCATGAAGTCAGTTTTTACGAGTTATATTGGTCCCGTGCGAAGTGTTGGTGCCTCTCACGGGGTCGTTCGGGGGTTGTTTTGAGGTTTCACCCACTAATGCCATTTTTAAGCCTAAGTCTAAATATTTTCAAATTATCATCGTATTCTCAAAACGGGGGTCCCGTGATCGCACAGTCAGTTTTTACGAGTTATATTGGTCCTGTGCGAGGTGTTGCACCTCTCACGAGGACGTTCGGGTGCTGTTTGGGATGTTCTCACTCTAAATCGATGTTTTTAAGCCTAAGTCCTGATATTTGCAAATTATCCTCGTACTCTCAAACTGGGTGTCTCGTGATCACACAAGTTATTCGTACGAGTTATATTAGTCCCGTACGAGGCCTCTCATGGGGCCTATCGGGTGCTATTTCGGGTTTTGGCCATCTAATGCCATTTTTTAAGCCAAAGTCTATATATTTTCAAATTCTCTTCGTACTATCAAACCGGGGGTCCCGTGATCGCGCGGTTAGTTTGTACGAGTTGCATTGGTCTAGTGCGAAGTGGTAGTGCCTCTCATAGGGTTTCGGCCACTAATGCTATTTTTTAAGCCTAAGTGTAGATATTTTCTAATTATTGTCGTAATCTCAAATCGAGGGTCCCATGATTGTGCGATCAGTTCATATGAGTTACATTGGTCCCGTGCAAGGTGTTGGTGACTCTCACCGGGCCATTTGGGGGTTGTTTCAGGGTCTCACCCTCTAATGCAATTTTTTAAGACTAAGTTATGATATTTTCAAATTATTCTCGTATTCTCAAACCAGGGGCCATCTGATTGTGCGGTCAGTTCCTACGAGTTGCATTGGTCCCATCCAAGGTGTCGGTGCCTCTCATGGGACCGTTCGGGGGCTGTTTCGGGTTTTGGCCATCTAACGCCATGTTTTTAAGCCTAATTCCTTATATTTTCAAATTATCATTGTATTCTCAAATCGGGGTCCCCGTGATCGCACGATTTGTTCCTACGAGTTACATTTGTCCCGTGAGAGTTGTCGTTGCCTCTCACGGGGCCATTTAGGGCTATTTCAGTGTGTCGCTCTTTAACAACTTGTTTTTAAGCCTAAGTTTAAATATTTTTTGAAATTATCACTATATTCTCAAACCGAGGGTCCCGTGATCGCACGACTAGTTCTTACAAGTTACACTGGTCCCATGAGAGGTGTTGGTGCCTCTCACGGGGCCGTTCAGGTGCTGTTTTGGATGTTCTCACTCTAAATCTATGTTTTTTGGCCTAAGTCCTGATATATGCAAATCATCCTCATACTCTAAAACTGGGTGTCTCGTGATTACACGGTTTGTTCGTACGAGTTACATTAGTCCCGTATGAGGTGTTGGTGTCTCTCACGGGGCCTATCGGGTGTTGTTTTGGGATTTGGCCATATAATGCCATTTTTTAAGAATAAGTCTATATATTTTCAAATTATCTTTGTACAATCAAATCGGGGGTCCCGTGATCGCGTGGTCAGTTCGTACGAGTTACATTGGTCCTGTGCAAGGTGTTAGCGCCTCTCACGGGGCCATTCGGAGGTTGTCCATTTTTAAGCCGAAGTCATGATATTTTCAAATTATCCTTGTATTCTTAAATGAGGAGTCACGTGATTGCGCGGTCAGTTCCTACGAGTTACATTGGTCCCGTTCGAGGTGTTGGTGCCTCTCATGGGACCGTTCGGATGCTGTTTCGAGTTGTGTCCATCTAACGCCATGTTTTTAAGCCTAGTTCCTTATATGTTCAAATTATCCTTGTATTCTCAACTCGGGGGTCCCGTGATAACACGATCAGTTCCTACGAGTTACATTGGTCCCGTTCGAGGTGTTGGTGCCTCTTACGGGATCGTTTGGAGGTTGTTTTGTGGTTTCGCCCTCTAATGCCATTTTTTAATACTAAGTCATGATATTTTCAAATTATCCACATATGCTCAAACAGGGGGCCCCGTGTCATGCGATTAGTTCCTACAAGTTACATTTGTCCCGTGCGAGGTGTCGTTTCCTCTCATAGGGTCATTTGGGGCTGTTTCGGGGTGTCTCTCTGTAACGTCGTGTTAATAAGCTTAAGTCTAAATATTTTCAAATTATCATCGTATTCTCAAATCGGGGGTCCCGTGATTGCGCATTCAGTTCTTACGAGTTACATTGGTCCCGTACGAGGTGCTGCGCCTCTCACAAGGCCGTTCGGGTGCTGTTTGGGGTGTTCTCACTCCAAATCTATGTTTTTAAGCCTAAGTCCTGATATTTGCAAATTATCCTCGTACTCCCAAACCGGGTGTCTCGTGATCACATGATTTGTTCGTACAATTTATATTGGTCCTGTACGAGGTGTTGGTGCCTCTCATGTGGTATATCAAGTGCTATTTCGGGTTTTAGCCATCTAATGCCATTTTTTAAACTTAAGTCTATATATTTTCAAATTATCTTCGTACTATCAAACCCAGGGTCCCGTGATTGCGCAGTTAGTTTGTACGAGTTACATTAGTACCGTGCGAAGTGTTAGTGCCTCTCACGGGGTTTCGGCCACTAATGCCATTTTTTAAGCCTAAGTGTAGATATTTTGTAATTAATATCGTATTCTCAAATTGGGGGTCCCATGATTACGCGGTCAGTTCGTACGAGTTACATTGGTCCCGTGCAAGGTGTTGGTGCCTCTACCCGGGCCATTCAGGGGTTGTTTCGGGGTCTGGTCCTCTAATGCAATTTTTTAAGCCTAAGTCATGATATTTTCAAATTATCCTCGGATTCTCAAACCAGGGGTCACATGATTATGCGGTCAGTTCCTACGAGTTACATTGGTCCCCTCCGAGGTGTTGGTGCCTCTCATGGGACCGTTCGGGGGCTATTTCGGGTTTGGCCATCTAACGCTATGTTTTTAAGCCTAATTCCTTATATTTTCAAATTATTCTTGTATTCTCAACCCGGGGGTCTTGTGATCACGCGGTCAATTCCTACGAGTTACATTGGTCCCGTTCGAGGTGTTAGTGTCTCTCACGGGACCGTTCGGGGGTCATTTCGCGATTTTGCCCTCTAATACCATTTTTTAATCCTAAGTCTATATATTTTTAAATTGTCATCGTATTTTCAAACCAGGGGTCCCATGATCGCACTATCAGTCACTACGAGTTATATTGGTCCTGTGTGAGGTGTTGATGCATCTCACGGGGCCATTCGGGGTTTCGCCCTCTAATGCCATTTTTAATCCAAAGTCTAGATATTATCAAATTATTGTCGTCTTCTCAAACTGGGGGTCCCATGATCGTACGGTTAGTTCCTTCGAGTTACATTGGTCCCGTGCGAGGCGTTGGAGCCTCTCACGAGACCGTTCGGGGGGTTATTTGGGGGTTTGAGCCTCTAATGCCATTTTTAAACCTAAGTCCTGATATTTTCAAGTTATCATCGTATTCTAAAATCGAGGGCCTCTTGATCGCACAGTCAGATCCTACGAGTTACATTTTTCCCGTGGGAGGTGTCGGTGCCTCTCACGGGGCCATTTGGGGGTTGTTTCGGGGTATCGTCCTCTAACGCGGTGGTTTTAAGCCAAACTCTAGATATTTTCAAATTATCATTGTATTCTCAAACTAGGGGTCCCGTGATCACGCGGTCAGTTCCTACGAGTTACATTGGTCCCGTGCGAGGTGTTGATGCCTCTCACGAGGCCGTTCGGGGGTTATTTCGGGGTTTGGACCTCTAATGCCATTTATTAAGCCTTAGTCTTGATAATTTTTACTTATCCTCATATTCTTAAACCGGAGGTCTCGTGATCGTGCGAACAGTTCATACGAGTTACATTGCTCCAGTGCGAGGTGTTGGTGCCTCTCACGAGGCCGTTCGAGGGTTGTTTCGGGGTTTCACCCTCTAATTCCATTTTTAAACCTAAGTCTAGATATTTCAATTATCATCATATTCTCAAATCGAGGGTCCCGTGATCACACAGTCAGTTCCTACGAGTTACATTGGTCCCGTACGAGGTGTTGATGCCTCTCACGGGGCTATTCTGTGGTTGTTTCGGGGTTTGTCCCTCTAATGCCATTTACTAAGCTTAAGTCTTCATATTTTCTGATTATTCTCGTATTCTCAAATTGGAGGTCCCGTCATCATGCGGTCAGTTCGTACGAGTTACATTTTGTCCCATGTGAGGTGTTGGTGCCTCTCACGGGGCTGTTCGGGGGTTGTTTCGGGGTTTCACCCTCTAATTCCATTATTAAGCCTAAGTTTAGATATTTTAAATTATCGTCGTATTCTCAAATCGAGGGTCTCGTGATCACACGATCAGTTCCAACGATTTACATTGGTCTCGTGGAGGTGTTGGTGCCTCTCACAGGGCCGTTCGGGTGATGTTTCATGTGTTCGCACTCTAAAGCTATGTTTATAAGCCTAAGTCATGATGAAAGTTATCCTCATACTCTCAAATCGGGAGTCTCGTGATCGGGTGATCTGTTCGTACGAGTTACATTGGTGTCGTACAAGGTGTTAGTGCCTCTCACGAGGCTTAACGGGTGCTGTTTTGGGTTTTGGCCATCTAATGGCATTTTTTAAACCTAAGTCTATATGTTTTCAAATTATCATCGTACTTTCAAACTGGGGGTCCTGTGATTGCACGGTCAGTTCGTATGATTTACAATTGTCCCGTCCGAGGTGCTGGTGCCTCTTACAGGGTCTTTTGGGGTTTCGCCCTCGAATGCCCTTTTTAAAGCCTAAGTCTAGATATTTTCTTAATGTCATCATCTTCTCAAAATCGGGGGTCCCGTGATTGCGTGATTAGATCGTACGAGTTATATTGGTCGTGTACGAGGTGTTGGTGCCTCTCACGGGGCCATTTCGGGGTTGTTTTGGGGTTTTGCCAACTAATTCCGTTTTTTACGCCTAAGTCCTAATATTTTAAAATTATCCTCATATTCTCGAATTGTGGGTCTCGTAATCGCGCGAGAGTTCCTACGAGTCATATTGGTCCCGTGCGAGGTGTTGGTGCCTCTCATGGGGATGTTTGGGAGATGTTTCGGGTTTTAACCATCTAACACCATGTTTTAAGCCGAATTCCTTATATTTTCAAATTATGCTTGTATTCTCGAATCGGGGGTCCCGTGATCACGGGCTCAGTTCATACGAGTTACATTGGTCCCATGCGAGGTGTTAGTGCCTCTCACGGGGCCGTTTAGGGGTTGTTTAAGGGTTTGTCCCTCTAATGCCATTTTTAAAATCTAAGTCCTATTATTTTCAAATTATCCTCGTATGCTCAAATCGGGGGCCCTATGATCGCACGATCTGTTCCTACGTGTTACATTTGTCCCGTGCGAGGTGTCGTTGCCTCTCACGGGGCCGTTTGGGTGTTGTTTCGGGGTGTCGCCCTCTAACACCATGTTTTTAAGCCTAAGTCTAAATATTTTCAAATTATCGTCGTATTCTCAAATCGGGGGTCCCGTGATCGCGCGGTCAGTTCTTACCGGTTACATTGGTCCCGTGCGAGGTGTTGGTGCCTCTCACGGGGTCGTTCGGGTGTTCTCACTCTAAAGATATATTTTTAAGCCTAAGTCCTGATATATGCAAATTATCCTCATGATCTCGAACCAGATGTCTCTTCATAGCATGATTTGTTTGTGTGAGTTACATTAGTCCCGTAGGAGGTGTTGGTTCCTCTCATTGGGCCTATCGGGTGCTGTTTCGGGTTTTGGACATCTAATGTCATTTTTTAAGCCTAAGTACATATATTTTTAAATTATCTTTGTACTATGAAATCATGGTTCCCATGATCGCGCGGTCAGTATGTACGAGTTGCATTGGTTCCATGCAAGGTGTTGGTGCGTCTCACGGGGCCATTCGGGGTTGGTTTCGGGGTCTCGCCCTATATTGCCATTTTTTACGCATAAGTCCTGATATTTTCAAATTATCCTCGTATTCTCAAAATGAGGGTCCCATGATTGCACGATCAATTTCAATGAGTTACATTGGTCCCGTCCTAGGTGTTGGTGCCTCTCATGGGACCGTTCGGGGGCTGTTTCGAGTTTTGGGCATCTAACGCCTTGTTTTTAAGCCTAATTCCTTATATTTTCAAATTGTCCTTGTATTCTCAAATTGAGGTTCATGTGGTCACGCGGTCAGTTCCTACGAGTTACATTGGTCCCGTTTGAGGTGTTGGTGCCTCTCACGGGACCGTTCGGGAGTTGTTTCGCAGTTTCTCCCTCTAATGCCAGTTTTTAAACCCTAAGTCTATATATTTTAAATTATCATCGTATTCTCAAACCTGGGGTCCCGTGATCGCACGCTTAGTTCTTAAGAGTTATATTGGTCCTGTGCGAGGTGTTGGTGCATCTCACGGGGCCATTCGGGGGTCATTTCGGGGTTTCACCCTCTATTTCCATTTTTAATCCAAAGTCTAGATATTATCAAATTATCGTCACCTTCACAAATCAGGGATCCCATGATCGTGAAGTCAGTTCCTACGAGTAACATTGGTCCCGTGCGAGGTGTTAGAACCTCTCACGGGGCCGTTCGAGGGTTATTTCTGGGTTTGAGCCTCTAATGCCATTTTTTAAGGCAAAGTCCTGATATTTTTAAGCTATTGTAGTATTCTCAAATCGAGGGCCCCATGATCACGCGGTAAATTCCTACGAGTTTCGTTTGTCCCGTGCAAGGTATCGATGCCTCTCACATGGCTATTTTGGGGTGTCATCCTCTAACGCCATTCTTTTAAGACTAATTCTAGATATTTTCAAAGTATCCTCATATTCTCAGACTGGGGGTCCCGTGATCGCACAGTCAGTTCCTACGAGTTACAATGGTCCCGTGCGAGGTGTTGACGCCTCTCACGGGGCCGTTCGGGGGTTATTTTGGGGTTTGGCCCTCTAATGCCATTTACTAAGCTTACATCCTGATATTTTCTAATTATCCTCGTATTCTCAAACCGAAGGTCCCGTGATTGTGCGGTCAGTTCATACGAGTTACATTTGTCCCATGCGAGGCGTTGGTGCCTCTCACTAGGTCATTCGGGGTTGTTTCGGGATTTTGCCTCTAATTGCATTTTAAGCCTAAGCCTAGATATTTTCAATTATCATTGTATTCCCAAATTAAGGGTCCCGTGATCGCGTGATCAGTTCCTACGAGTTACATTGATCATTTGCGAGGTGTTGATGCCTCTCCCGGGGTCGTTCGGGGGTTGTTTCGAGGATTTGTCCTATAATGCCATTTACTAAGCCGAAGTACTGATATTTTCTAATTATCCTCGTATTATCAAACCAGAGGTCCCACGATGATGCGGTCAGTTTGTTCGAGTTAGTTTGGTCCCGTAGAAGGTGTTGGTGCCTCTCACGGGGCCGTTAGGGGGCGGTTTTGGGGTATCGCCCACTAACGTTGTGTTTTTAAGCCTAAATATAGATATTTTGAAATTATCATGGTATTCTCAAACCGAGGGTCCCGTGATCGTGCGATAAGTTCTTACGAGTTACATTGGTCCCGTGTGAGGTGTTGGTAACTCTTACGGGGCCTTTTGGGTGCTATTTCGTATGTTTGCACTTTAAATTTATGTTTTTAAGCCTAAGTTGTAATATATGCAAATATCCTTGTACTCTTAAATCAAAAGTCTCGGGATCATGCGATCTGTTCGTACGAGTTACATTGGTCCCGTACGAGGTGTTGGTACCTCTCACAGGGCCTATCGGGTGCTATTTCGGGTTTCGGCCATCTAATGCAATTTTGAAAGCCTAAGTCTATATATTTTCAAATTGTCTTCGTACTCTCAAATCAGGGGTCCTGTGATCACGCGGTCAGTTTGTACGAGTTACATTGGTCCCGTTCGAAGTGTTGGTACCTCTCACGGGGTTGTTCGGGGGTTATTTTGGGGTTTCTCCCTCTAATGCCACTTTTTAAGCCTAAGTCTAGATATTTTCTAATTATCATCGTATTCTCAAACCGGGGGTCCCGTGATCGCGCAGTCAGTTCGTATGAGTCACATTGGTCCAGTGCAAGGTGTGGTGCCTTTGACGGGGCCATTCGGGGGATGTTTCGGGGTCCCACCCTCTAATGCCATTTTTTAAGCCTAATTTCTGATATTTTCAAATTATCCTCGTATTCTCAAACTAGGGATCCCGTGATCGCGCGGTCTGTTCCTACGAGTTACATTCGTCCCGTTCGAGGCGTTGGTGCCTCTCACGGCACCTATCGGGTGCTGTTTCGAGTTTTAGTCATCTAATCCCATTTTTTAGGCCTAAGTCTATATATTTTCAAATTATCATCGTATTCTCAAATCGGGGGTCACGTGATCATGCGGTCAATTCGTATGAGTTACATTGGTCTTGTCCGAGGCATTGGTGCCTCTCACGACACCGTTCAGGGGTTGTTTTGGGGTTTCGCCCTCTAATGACATTTTTTAAGGCTATGTCTATATATATTCAAATTATCATCTTATTCTCAAATCGGGGTCCCATGATCGCACGGTCAGTTCCTACGAGTTACATTGGTCCTGTGCGAGGTGTCGGTGCATCTCACGGGGCCATTCAGGGTTATTTCAGGGTTTTGCCCTCTAATGCCATTTTTTAATCCTAACCCTAGATATTATCAAATTATCATCGTATTCTCAATCTGAGGGTCCTATGATCACGTGATCAGTTCCTACGAGTTACATTGGTCCCGTGCGAGGTGTTGGAGCCTCTCACGGGGCCGTTCGGGGGTTTGACCCTCTAATGCCATTTTAAGCCTAAGTCCCGATATTTTCAAATTATCATCGTATGCTCAAATCACGAGCCCCGTGATCATGCGGTCAATTCCTACTAGTTACATTTGTCCCGTGTGAGGTATCGGTGCCTCTCACGGGGCCGTTTGGGGGCTATTTCGGGGTGTCATCCTCTAATGCCATGCTTTTAGGCCTAAGTTTAGATATTTTCAAAATATCTTTGTATTCTCAAACTTGGGGTCCCGTGATCGCGCAATCAGTTCCTTCGAGTTACATTGGTCGTGTGCGAGGTGTTGGTGCCTCTCATGGGGCCGTTCGGAGGTTGTTTTGGGGTTTCACCCTCTAAGGCCATTTTTTAAGCTTAAGTCTATATATTTTCAAATTATCGTCATATTCTCAAATCGAGGGTGCCGTGATCACTCGGTTAGTTTGTACGAGTTACATTGGTCCCGTGCGAGGTATTGGTGCCTCTCACGGGGCCATTTAGGGATTGTTTCAGGATTTCGCCCTCTGATTCCATTTTTTAAGCCTAAGTCTAGATATTTTTAACTATTGTCGTATTCTCAAATCGAGGGTCTTGTGCACGCGATCAGTTCCTACGAGTTACATTAGTCCCGTGTGAGGTGTTGGTGCCTCTCACAAGGCTGTTCGGGGGTTGTTTCGTGGTTTGGCCCTCTAATGCTATTTTTAAGCCTAAGTCCTGATATTTTCAAATTATCCTTATATTCTTAAATAGTGGGTCCCGTGATCACGTGATTAATTCGTACGAGTTACATTGGTCCCGTGCGAGATGTTGGTGCCTCTTACGGGGCAATTTGGGGGTTATTTCAGGGTTTCTCCCTCTAATTCCATTTTTTGAGCCTAAGTCTAGATATTTTCAATTATAGTCGTATTCTCAAATCGAGGGTCCCCTGATCACGCAGTCAGTTCCTACGAGTTACATTGGTCCAGTGCGAGGTGTTGGTGCCTCTCACGGGGCCATTCGGGTGTTGTTTCGTGTGTTCGCACTCTAAAGCTATGTTTTCAATTCTAAGTACTCATATATGCCAATTATCCTCGTACTCTCAGACCAGGAGTCTCGTGATTGGGCGGTCTGTTCGTATGAGTTACGTTGGGGTTGTACGAGGTACTGGTGCCTCTCACGGCACCTATCGGGTGTTATTTCGAGTTTTGGTCATCTAATTCCTTTTTTTAGGCCTAAGTCTATATATTTTCAAATTATCATCGTACTCTCAAACAGGGGGGTCACGTGATTGCGCGATCAATTCGTACGAGGAATTGGTCCCGTGCGAGGTGGTGGTGCCTCTCACGGGGTTGTTCGGGGGTTGTTTTGGGGGTTTCCCCCTCTAAGGCCATTTTCTAAGCCTAAGTTTAGATATTTTCTAATTATCATCGTATTCTTAAACCAGGGGTCCCGTGATCGCGTGGTTAGTTCGTACGAGTTACATTGGTCCCGTGCGAGCTGTTGGTGCCTCTCATAGGGCCATTCGGGGTTTGTTTTGGGGTTTCTCCCTCTATTGCCATTGTTTAAGCCTAAGTCCTGATATTTTTAAATTATCCTCATATTCTCAAACTGGGGGTCCCGTGATCGCGCGGTCAGTTTTTACAAGTTACATTGGTCCCGTGCAAGGTGTTGGTGCCTCTCACGGGGCCATTCGGGGGCTGCTTCGGGTTTAACCATCTAACACCATGTTTTTTAGCCTAATTCCTTATATTTTCATATTATCCATGTATTCTCAAAGTGGGGGTCCCGTGATCACGCGGTCAATTCGTACGAGTTACATTGGTCCCATGCGAGGTGTTGGTGCCTCTCACGGGACCGTTTGAGGGTTGTTTTGGGGTTTCAACCTCTAATGCCATTTTTTAAGCCTAAGTCTATATATTTTCAAATTATCATCGTATTCTCAAACCGAGGGTCCCGTGATCACGCAGTCAGTTGTTATGAGTTACATTGGTCCCATGCGAGGTGTTGGTGCCTCTTACGGGGCCATTCTTGTTTCAGAGTTTTGCCCTCTAATGCCACTTTTTAAGCCTAAGTCTAGATATTATCAAATTATCGCCATATTCTCAAATCGAGGGTCCCGTGATCACGTGATAAGTTCCTACAAGTTCCATTTGTCCCGTGCGAGGGGTGGGTGCCTTTCATGGGGCCATTCGGGTGCTGTTTTGGGTGTTCGCACTCTAAAGCTATGTTTTTAAGCTTAAGTCCTGATATATTCAAATTATCCTCGTACTGTCAAACTGAGAGTCTCATGATCACACGGTCTATTCGTACGAGTTACATTGGTCCCCTACGAGGTGTTGCTGCCTCTCACGGCGCCTATCGGGTGTTATTTCGGGTTTTGGCCATCTGATGCCATTTTTAAGTCTATGCCTACATATTTTCAAATTATTATCGTACTCCCGTGATCACACGGTCAGTTAGTACGAGTTACATTGGTCTTGTGCGAGTTGTTAGTGCCTCTTACGGGGTCATTCGAGGGTTGTTTTGAGGTTTCTCCCTCTAGTGCCATTTTTAAGCCTAAGTCTAGATATTTTCTAATTATCGTTATATTCTCAAACTGGGGGTCCCGTGATCGCGTGGTCAATTCTTACGAGTTATATTGCTCTCGTGCGAGGTGTTGGTGCCTCTCATGGGTCCATTCGGGGGTTGTTTCGGGGTTTCACCCTCTAATGCCATTTTTAAGCCTAAGTCCTGATATTTTCAAATTATCCTCATATTCTCTAATCAGGGGTCTCATGATCGTGCGGTCAGTTCCTACGAGCTACATTGGTCTCGTGCGAGGTATTGGTGCTTCTCATGGGACCGTTCGGGTTTTGGCAATCTAACGCCATATATTTAATCTTAATTCCTTATTTTTCAAATTATCCTTGTATTCTCAAACTTAGGGTCCCGTGATCACGTGTTCAGTTCGTACGAGTTACATTGGTCCTGTGCGAGGTGTTGGTGCCTCTCACGGGACCGTTCGGGGGTTGTTTCGGGGTGTCGCCCTCTAATGCCATTTTTAAGCCTAATTCTATATATTTTCAAATTATTATCATATTCTTAAATCGGGGGTCCTGTGATTGTCCGGTCAGTTCCTACGAGTTATATTGGTCCCGTGCGAGGTGTTGGTGCCTCTCTCGGGCCGTTTGGGTGATGTTTTGGGATTTGGCCATGTAATGCCATTTTTTAAGCTTAAGTCTATAAATTTTCAAATTATCATCGTATTCTCAAACCGGGGGTCCCATGATCGTGCTATCTATTCGTATGAGTTACATTGGTCCTGTGCGAGGTGTTAGTGCCTCTCACAGGGCCGTTTGGGGCCTATTTCGAATTTTTTCCCTCTAACGCCATGTTTTTAAGCCTAAGTCCTGATATTTACCAATTATCCTCATATTCTCAAATCGGGAGTCCCGTGATCACGCGATCAGTTCCTACGAGTTACATTTGTCCCGTGTGAGGTATTGGTACCTCTCACGGGGCCGTTCAGGGGTTGTTTTGGGTTTTCACCGTCGAACGCCATATTTTTAAGCCTAAGTCTGGAAATTTTCAAATTATCCTCGTATTCTCAAACTGAGAGTTTTTTGATCGTGCGGTCAGTTCCTACGAGTTACATTGGTCCCGTGCGAGGTGTTAGTGCCTCTCATGTGGCCGTTTGGGGGCTGTTTCGAGTTTTCATCGTCTAACGCTATTTATAACCCTAAGTCTTAATATTTTCAAATTATCCTCGTATTCTCAAATCGGGAGTCTCTTGATCGCACGGTTAGTTCCTATGAGTTAGATTTGTCCTGCGCGAGGGGTTAGCGCCTCTCACTGGGCCGTTCAGGGGTTATTTCGAGTTTTCGCCCTCTAACGCCGTGTTTTTAAACCTAAGTCCTGATATATTAAAATTATCCTTGTATTCTCAAATAAGGAGTCCCGTGATCATGTGGTCTGTTCATTTGAGTTACATTTGTCCTGTGAGAGGTGTTGGTGACTCTCATGGGGCCGTTAGGGGGCTGGTTTTGGTTTTCGCCCTCTCACGCCATGTTTTTAAGCCTAAGTCCTAAAAACCTAGATTTGTTATTTTCATTGGAAGTATATTTATAGTTGGTGTTGAAACAGTCAATAAAAGATTCTTGAGAGCCTCAAACAACTCGCATCCTTCTTTTTAAATTATTTTATGATCAAACGATCAAGGTATAACTTAGTTACTCTTGATCAAACTGTTCAAGGTATTTATAACTGCTATATATAACAACCGCTTCTATATATAGTTGTTGCTATATATAGTTGCTATATTTATTTATTTATTTTAGCATGAAAGCATATTTCTTATAAATTGATATTCATAAAGACTAGGAACTCTAATTAATGTTTTTGAGTTGGACTAGGACTAGAATTCGTTCAAAATTTAAACTAATCTTGCTAAATTTCCATTTTCAAACCACTGGATAGAATCTCTGAAACACTACCTAAAAGACATGTCTCATTTCTTATTTTTTTCTCCCTATATGAACAAGAAACCATACACATTGCATACCCTACGAATCATTTTTGATGTCTTCTACCTCTACTTTGACAAAGAACTCTATATAAGCAATGCGGCTGGGCTGTTGATAGCCAGCACAATCAATGTGGGTGTGTGAAGAAGATGGCCTTGTAACTGAAACTTGGTGCTGAACTTTTACCATTCCTCAATTATCTTTCATAGCGTTACTTGGTATGTTTGAAGTTGTTGCATGAAGTAACTTTCATTTGTACCTGTAGGAAATTCTGTGATCACAATGGAATGCAATCAAAATATCAGTATTTGCAAAATACATGAAGTCTATATGTAAATACCCATGGCCTTCACCTTTAAACATGACAGAAGGAGGAGCTAGTAGGAGGATTATCTGAATACTTGAGCCTAGCCATTCCAGATCATCGATAGCTTCCTTCAAAGTTGCAGGCTTAACAGTAAAACTGTGGGGAGTCCTTCCTGTAGGTTTGAAGTTATAGTCCCATGAAATCGTGTCCGAGATTCTAGTTCTGATCTTCGTGTAAATGCAAGCATCTAATGAATCAACATATTTGAGAAGAAGGTGCATGTCAGGGCCTGGATATTGAATTTCAATGGTGGTAGAATGTTCAGGAACGAAAAATGTATTGAGAGAGTCAACAAGAATTCCCAAACTCACTGCAAACCTAGTCTGCCCTCGTGTTCCATACCCATAACGAACAAAAGGCTCGTGTTGTAGATAAACTTTGGCTTGAAGACAAGTGGTACAACCGATGTAGATTTTATTTTGTATGGATTTTTTATTTTCACAAAAATCCAAGTGGCTTCAAAGTTACAAAAAAGATGAAAATTTGGGTAATTTGATATAAATTATGAGTATATTACTATGAAATTGTGAGTCTAGTGATCACATGGTCGGTTCCTACAAGTTAGATTGGTGCCATGCGAGGTGTCGGTACCTTTCACGAGGCCGTTTGGGGACTACTTTGGGGTGTCGCCCTCTAACGTCGTGTTTTCAATCCTAAGTCTTGATATTTTCAAATTATCATCGTATTCTCAAATCGGGACTCCAATGACCATGCAGTCAGTTCCTACGAGTTACATTTGTCCCGTGCGATGTGCCGGTGCCTTTCACGGGGCCGTTTATGGGATGTTTTGGGGTTTCCCCCTCTAGCGCCATGTTTTTTAGCCTAAGTCCAGTCATTTTCAAATTATCATTGTATTATCAAATCGGGAGTTCGATGACCACGCGGTCAGTTTCTGCGAGTTATATTTGTCCTGTACGAGGTATTGGTGCCTCTCATGGGGCTGTTTTGAGGTGTCTCCCTCTAATACTGTGTTTTTAAGCCTAAGTCTAGATATTTTCAAATTATCTCTGTATTCTCAAATTGGGAGTCGCGTGACCACGTGATTAGTTCCTACGAGTTACATTTGTCCCGTGCGAGGTGTCGGTGCCTTTTATGGGGCCGTTTGGGGGCTATTTCGGTGTGTCGCCCTCTAACGCCGTGTTTTTAAGCCTAAGTCCAAATATTTTCAAATTATCACCGTATTCGCAAATCGGGAGTCGGGTGAACACACGGTCAGTTTCTACGAGTTACATTTGTCCCGTACGAGGTGTCGGTGCCTCTCACTAGACCGTTTGGGGGCTATTTCGGGGTGTCACCCTCTAACGCTGTGTTTTTAAGCCTAAGTCACGATATTTTCAAATTATCATCGTATTATCAAACCGGAAGTCAGTGACCACGTGGTCGGTTCCTATGAGTTACATTGATTCCATGCGAGGTGTTAGTGCCTCTGATGAGGCCGTTTGGGGGATGTTTCGGGTTTCTCCCCTCTAACGCCATGTTTTTAAACTTAAGTCTACACATTTTCAAGTTATCATCTTATTCTCAAAACGGGAGTCTAAAATATTTTCAACATATTATCCAACAATCAAACTAATAATTATCCCATACTTCTTCTAACATACTATCCAACAACAAGCCAACAACCAATAATTATCCAACAACCAAACCAAACAAAACCAATAATTATCCCATACTCCTTATATCATCTAAAAGATTTAATAGATAATGCATATCAGTTATATAACTACTTGAGTTAAAGTAAAGAGTACCTAGTGTGTAATGAAAAACTGGTATGTAATATAGAACTTGTATCCAATTGGTTAGATCTGCAATACGTAAATAATGTGTTATGAAGAACGGGTAGGTAAAATTAAAGAAAGTACCTCACAAAACCACTGAAGAATTATATATGCTACCTATAATATGTAACATATTTACATATGTCACAGATTTATTCCCCCATCTTAACATCGCAATTCGAACGAACATGAGCAACCTACTGCCTATAATATGTGTGAAATCAACATAATTATGGCATACATGTTAAGTTAAAATATGAATTAATGGAATCAAGTTGCATTTGTTCCATGTCAAGTTGTAGCCTCCTAATATCTTGACGTAAGCGTACAAAAATGCACATTAATCCTAAGATATGTGATATAATTTTTCATAGGCAAATCAAGAACACACCCAACAAATTTAATAACATGTACACTTATCGACACTATCGTAACAAGTTTACTAACATTTGCAGAAACACCTACAAATAAGATTGACAATTACATAACTACTTTAGTTAAAGTAAAGAGTAGCTGGTAGGATACAAATAATATTGACAAGGATAAACATTCGTAAAAGTAACTAAACATTCGTACATCAAAGTAAAGTGTTAATACAATGTCAATATCATAATATGATACAAAGTGAGATAAACATAATAAAAAAACACCCCATTCAAGCCTGCTAAAATGTGTGTAAATATAAAAAATATATATAATCTTTTTGACATATTTACAACCATGTTATGTGAAAAGAAATTTGACAAGACATGTAAGGCCAACTTAGGGAAAACAATCCATATTTTAATCCAACTTAGGGAAAACATTCCAACTTAGGGCAAACGTGTGTGAACGAACATGTGTGTTTCTGTGTGTGAACGAACATGCAGCTAGTGCAGTGTTATAGAGATAACCTTAACAATCTCATTGAGAATTTTTTAAGACAATTATTCTACTTTATCGGGAAAGAAACTACGAAAATTGAAAATCCCACCAAATCGCCCAAATTGTAACACAAATCCGCCAACAAAGTCATATACCAAAATCATCTTCCCAACAACACTTAATATTCATAAATTATGAATATTAAGTCTAGTTAAAAAAGAGTCCTTCTAGGTTGACACAATTGATGTGTCGCACCCTCATTCACTTGTGTCCGGGCTCCACTAGGCTACATCCCTGACGGGACCCAGACACGAGCGAATGAGGGTACGACACGTCAATTGTGTCACAAAATTGTGGCAGACTAATATTTCTCGTTAAAGAAATAAAGATCCATAAATCCTTAAAATCATTTAGAAAATACAGTTAAAAAATATACAACTACTGCCTAAGAATGAGAAATCATAGTTGAGATCTGTAAAAATCAAAATCCTAATTGAGAACTGTAAAAATCAAAATATACAATTGGTTTTATATTTAAAATAGTCACAAAATGCATTCTGTTAAAAAACGATATGAAAAAACCGTATGTGTTTGAGTTTGAGGAAACTAACCTGAGTTCCTCAGATTTATTGTTGGACCTAGATCCGTGAATCAAATCTTCACACCAACTTATGGAACTGAAGTCAACATTACGCCCAAAAAAAATTGTGTGAAGCACCCGAAACTAACCATTTGATATTGAGCAAAAAATATAATGTCTAGGGTTTTAAAAAATATTTTGTCAAAAAAAATAACCCAATACAATTTATAGGGTTTATTGACATAAAATACAATTTCTTCATAGCTACACACATATAAACATAACTCTATACATACACACACACACACACACATACACACACACACATATAAACATAAATCTATACATACACACACAAACACACACACACACACACACACATAAACATAAATCTATACATACACACACATACCCGCACATAATGAGAATTGAAATGCACAAACACACACAATGAGAATCGAAATTAGGGAGAGAGATAGGAGGAAATGAGGATATGTGAAGTATGAAATCGAAATTAGGGCTTTAGACACCTATTGAAATGGCTTTAGAAAAATCTATACACACACACACAAATCATCACAAATCTATACATACACACATACCTTTAGACAAATTGCCAGAAATCGCACATCGAATGGCTTTAGATAGTGAAATTGTTCAACCGAAATTAGGATGCGGCGGGAATTTTTTTAAGCTCTGAACCTGGTCACATCCTAAAGTCGTGACCCACCATGCATGACCAATAAATTAAGGTCTAGTGCTCCATTGAACTTGGTCACGGCCTATAGCCGTGATCCACCATGTGCGACCAATAAAACCATCACAATCGGTGTTCAAATGAGGGATGGTCACGGCCTCAAGCCGTGACCCACACCAAGAAATGGTAATGGCCCCCAGCCATAACCCGCAGTGTATGTGTGTGTGTGGTGCTTCATCATGCCTATGACCACAGCCCAAGTCCATGACCCATTCATGACATGGCTTAGAGGGAATTTTTGCACGAATTTTGCGCGAAGATGGTCACCACGTGGTCACGTCCTAACTCCCTGACCACTATGGGTCACGAACTTGGGCCGTGACCCCTTCCAGAGCATCCATGACTCAGTGTTGTAATGAATATGGTCACGCCAAAAATTGAGATGGTCACGGCCCAAGTCCGCGACCAACTGGTCGCGGACCTGGGCCGTTACCCACTGGGCATGACCATTCACGGGATTTGGTGTAGTGTTGTGTATAAAAGGAGGGGAATGGGGTGTGTTTTCTTTACCAACACCCACATTTCTTTTCTTGCTTCTCATTTTATATTCCTTAAATGGCTCTTCCGATGAATGAAAAATTATCCTCTTATCTTGAAGTTCTGGAGGCCATATGCCTTTATAATGTTGACTATGATACTTTCAATTTGCACTGAGTTTCTTTGTGGAGTAATCGAGCCATAGACTGGAACTTTCTATCAACGGCGGTACAATTCTGGTACCCTGAGGATGATGTCTTCAATTTTGGCCTGGACGAGGTATGTCCTACCTATAAATAATTGTCAATAATGTTGGGGGATGGCCCAAGTGTCAAGATAACTATTCTCGATCTTTCTCTTTCTCCCCGGTAATATTTTTCTAACTCTCTCCATATTTCTCCTTCGACGACTCAACTGTTGGTTACTTGAGGGAATATTTCTTTTTAGGCGGTTATGTACTCAATGCGCTTGAGGGGCTTTGATTATGCTGACTTGTCCGGAGCTATTGCTTTGGGCCTTACTGCGAGCCTTTTACTGGTGACAGTGGATTTAACAGTTGATCCTTAAGTGGTTGCGATAGCGACATGGATGTCTTACCGTCATAATCTTACGGAGGTGGTGCTAGAATAGACCCTACATGGTTTAGGTGATTGGAAAGACGGTCGTTCTAACTTTCTGAGGGGGAACATGATAATGTTGTTTATGTGTCTTGTAGAGATGTTTCGTTTGGTGACCCCTCCTAAGTATCCTTGGTGGGTGTGTCTAATTTTTTTATCCAATCTTTCTTCAATTTTGACCCATTAGTAGAGAATTGGGTTAACCGGTTTATGGCGCACGAATTTTTGTGTCGTCATTGGTCGGCGCTATGGTGGGGAAGTTGTAGCCTTTTTTGTAGCTAGGAGAGTATCGGTATGTGAAGTTAGTTTGCCTTTTCCAGACTTCCTTTTATTTCCCGTGGTGGCTTCTATGACAAGTTAGATGGGAATAAATTATGCCTCCTCGCATAACGAACTTCTTCCCAGTGGAGAACTTGCCTTAATCATTGCAGATGATGTTCGCCCCCTTGTGGCAACATTATAGACCGTCATAATCTATAGGAGGGGTCTGGCATGTGTCTGGGGACTACCTGAAGTGGTTGTGGAAGCGGGTAGTGGAGAATATCATGGAATAAGAGACTGGGCAAAAGTGGCTTGTCACCTTCAACACCATGGAGGAAGTTGTTATCGTTTCTTCCAAACTTGTCAGGGCATATCGCTCCATAGAGTGCGTACGGAGTCTTAACATGGAGTGGGAGACTTGGGGACCTCCAGGGGCTAGGAATGATGATCAAGCAGGGCCATCTGGTAGTTGAGGATAATGTTTGTGAAGTCGGGTAACATTTTTTGAAGCTAAGGTAATTTTGGTGTCTTTGTGTGGGGTTAGGGATAATTTTTGTGAAGGTTGGTAAGGATTAGGTTTGGTTAAGATGGTTTATTCAGTGAAAGGGGTGGTCTGTGTAACTCTCTTCACTGTTACTTCATGTAATGGAGATGCATTCCTTTATTAGAAAAAAAATGATTTTGATCATATTTTGTTGTGCCTCTTGATGAGTTTTGCATTTTAATTATCTATACCAATCTCGAAGGCGTATATAATCCTTCTGTTCATGTAAGTGATAAGATGGACCACCGTTCTCGGAGGTTAGAAAATAATTTCATTTTGTGAAAAAAGGGGACCATTCCCATATATGGCATATAGGCTGCTCACGTACCTCTGGGGGTTTTGAAAAATTTCATGAGTTTCATTTTGAAAATAAACATTTTTGAGAGGATCATGTCCCACGTAGTTCTAGATAGGGAAAATGAATAATTTTTTTAGTAAAATAGAAGGGGGGTGAGACGAGTTGTGGCGTGCCGAGATTTTAGACTAAGGGTAAAATTTCTCGAGATAATCCAGGTTAATTGGACGCATCATCTCTTCTCCGTCGAGGCCTGTGAGTATAGTGGTGCCACATGAAAGAATTTTCTTTACAATGTAGGGGCCTCTCTAATTTGGTTTGAATTTCCCTTTGGGATTCCAGACGGGTTCTATGATCTTTTTAGGGCAAGGTGTCCTTCCTGGACACTGTGATCCTTGACTTTTTTTTTATTGAATGATCATGCTATCCGGTGATGATTCCCCTATATATGGTATAGGGCTTTAAGTCTCTTTTTATCCAGGAGTGACAGTTCATCAAAGTAGCTCTGGTGCTAGTCTTCTTCGCTAATTTTTCTTTCGATAATGATGCGTAGGGAAGGTATTTATAGCTCAACGAGTAGGATTGATTTTATGACATACACTAGAGAATTAGGGGTAGCACTATTAGGTGTTCTGACTGAAGTGAGGTAGCACCAAAGGGCGTATGGGATATTGAGTCATACGCAATGATGGATGCCAAGAAAGTGACCAATGAAAGAACATCATCTATCGATACGGAGTTACCAATGAGTTGATAGTAGATAATGAACTCCACTTCAAAGTTGAGGTCATATAACTAGTCGACGAGTACGGGATTCAAAGACACAAATCTTCTCTTTATCGACCCCAAACCAATGGTGCTATTGAAGCCGCCAACAAAATCCCCAAAATCATAATTTGCAAGATGATTGAGAGTTTTGATGAATTCATGAATGTTTGAAGCTTTAGGGTAACTTTTCTTCTGATGTCGATGCCCCATGTGGATAAAGGCCAAGGAAAGGTCATGTTGTATAGTTCTAGAGGAGGCAAGTGTTAGATATTGGAAAACTGCTGGCATTTGAGGCATATTCAAACATATACAGTGAAATCTTGAACCATAGTGGTCCAATAGTACCCTTGACGTATGATCTTCTTAGCAAGCAAATGATCGCTCACGTGGGGCTCTCACTCCCCACTATGATTTTTTTGCATCATTTCTTCAACATCATCCCCTGCTATGCAGTACAAATGGGTTCTATCAAAGTTTCTCATAAAAAGTGCTTTATTGCAGATGACATACTGGGCAACCAATTTGTGAAGGGTTGCATAGTCTTTCTTATCCGCATCTTGGGAAAACCTACCATGTTTGAGGATGAGCTATATTTCATAGTACCATAATTCACCCATATCGGAATTTTCCTCAGTGACGAGCTCAATGTGGTAGAAGTGAATGCGCATATCTTATTTTTAAATTAGAAAATGAGACATTATTATTCCCTCAGGCATGTCGACCATGGAGGCCGGGGTAACAAGGGAGTTAACTAGGCTGTTATTTGCATGAGAAAGGTAGTGAAAGGTGACTTTGTTAAACTGGGAGGCCAATTCTTCTAGGTGGGAGTGTAAGGGTAGGATCTTTTCATCTTTGACTTCCATTTTTTGAGGATTTGGTCAGCGATAAGGGAAGAGTACCCATAAGCATCTAGGTGCCTGATACCTGTCTTGAGAGAGATTTTGAGTTATACTATGCATGCCTGATACTCAATCATATTAATGATGCAAGGGAAGTCTAGTTTGATGGAAATAGGGGTGTGAGAGTCATTAATGGTGATCAGGAGTATCCCAATGATGTATCCTTTCTTATTGGTAGCTCCATCAAAGAACATTTTCCATCTAAGGTCCTCTCGAGAGGCTCTGATAATATCTTCATTCGAGAATTCAGAGACCCAAACATCAGTCCCTTTCACGGGGTAATCAATAAGGTAGTTGAAGATGGATCTCCCTTTCATAGCCTTCTGCGTGCCATACATAATATTAAATTTGGCTAATAATATCAACCAACGGGCCATTTAGCTGAAAAAGCAGGTTATCTAATAGGTATTTGATGGGGTCCATTCGAGATACAAGTCTGATGGTGAAGGTAAGTATGTAATGACGTAACTTATGTGTGACCTAGACCAGGGCGACACATGCTTTATCTAAACAAGTGAGTTGACTTTATATTCGACCAACTTTGCAGAATAGATGGCTCTTTCTTTGCGGAATTCTTCAATGTATTGGGCTAGCGATTCACCTGCTGTAGTATCAATGACGATCAAGTGTAAGAGGAAAGGAAGACCTAATTGCGGAGGTATAAGAACCAGAGTTTGGGTGAGGTATTACTTGATTTGGTTAAAGGCTTCTTGGCAGGTTTCCTTCCAGACATAAGTTGAATCCTTTCGAAGAAGTTTGAAAATGGGTTTGCAGATAGAAGTTAGTTGGTTGATGAACCGACTAATATATTATAGTTTACCCTGGAATCCTCAAACATCCTTCTCCATCCATGGCGATGGTATCTCAAGCATGGATTTCAACTTGGCAGGGACTGCTTCGATTCCTTTTTCACTGACCATGAATCCCAAGAGTTTTCCTTTCCTGATGTCGAAAACATATTTCTATGGATTTAGCCGCATTTGATATTGTCACTCGAAGAACTTTTGGAGAGCGAGAGTATGACCTTACCAAATCTTAGATTTAATTATCATGTTGTCTACATATACTTCGACCTCCTTGTGAATATGGTCATGTAGAATGATTGTGTCTGCCTTTGGTAGGTAGCCCCGACATTCTTGAATTCGAATGGCATGAAGTATGGCAAAAAGTTCCTCATGGGGTGATGAAGGCAGTTTTCTCCTGATGGATAGGGTGCTTCTTGATCTGTTTATATCCAGTAAATCCATCGATAAATGATTTGAGGGTGTGGCTAGCTATGTTGTCCACGATCATGTCGATGTTGGGTAATGAATAATCGTCCTTTGGGGATGCTTTATTCAAATCTTGGTAGTCGACGTACATACAGACTTATCCTCCCAACTTCGACATGGGGACATTATTGGAAGGCCATGTTGGGTATTTGACTACATGAATGAAACCCATGTCCAATTATTTGACCACTTTCTTTTTGACCTTGAGTCATCATTTGGTACGGAGTTTCCTTAGCTTTTGCTTGACTGGCTTGCTAACTAGGAATGTCGGGATCTCATGCTAAGATATCTCTGGGTCAATGTAGGGTATGTCATCATAGGACCATGCAAATATGTCCATGAATTCTTTCTATAGTTCTTAAAATTGCGCACGCTCATGCTCGTTAAGGGTGGACCCTATCCTAGTCTCGGGCTAGTTGCTAGTAGAATCGAGATTAATAACAACAGTCTCACTATCATTAACTTGAATGCATTTATGTTATTTGTTATTCGCCATATTAAGACTAATTAAGAATTGTTCATTTATAAAATCATCATCATCAAAGGTTTGATTGGAATTAAGACAATTAGTGTAATGCATAATAAGATACTCTAAATGCTCATTTATTTCATTTTTGGGGAACAAAATTGAGAACCTCATCAAAAGAGGTCTCAGTTACAATGATATCAGGAAGAGGAAAACAATAATAAGTGAAGATACTTGGATAGGGTAAACAACATGGTTAGGTTGAATCTGAGAATGTTAGACTAGTATGGCATTCCAGTTGAGGAGAGGCATGTCTGTAGCTTTGATTTAAGCGGACGGGTTCGATGGCACGACATCTGAGCAGATCATGGAGAGACTCAGCCCCAGTGTATACAAGTTAAAGGATTATTCGAAGTCACTTTCCTCAGAGTCTTCGATAATTTTCACGACTTTCTTGGTGAGAGGTTGCACTTCGTATATGAGTCTTTAGCCTAAGAGTTATTACTTTGAAAGAAGATTCTAGCCCCGGTTTTATTTTCTTGTCAATGTGGTTGTACCATGGATCAGGTAATCCACAAAAGGAGAAGTGTTTACCCTCCTTGAAATTTTTTTTGTTCAAAGAGTCTCTCAAAACTATCTTTTCATCTTTCAAGATTCTTTTCAATCTCGGTTAATAGAGAACTTTGAGCTCATGGTTTGTAAGCTAGGCCACATGGGGGAAAGTCCTCCTTCAGGACTATGGGATCAATAATCCCTTATTGGCTTCACCCTAGCCCCATTCTGGGCATGAAGTGAATGTTCATGAACATTTGAATCACATTGACTTTACTACGAGGGTTGTGTGCTGGACATACTCGGTCTTTGAAGTTATTTCCTACTGGGAGGGGAAGTGGATCAATTTTGAAACCAGAGAGGAGCATGTGATTTGTCTCATGATAGATTTCCAAAACTAGATATCTAGTGCTGGTATTGTATGTATTGTCGTCATCCCCTAAACTGGTGATGCCGTGACCTTTGGTGAAGAACTTTAATTTTTGATGAAGGGAAGAAGATACCCATCGAATGTTATAGAGCCATGGATGGTCAAGGAGTATATTGAAGCATGTGAGTATGTAAATGACTTAGAACCCGGTGATAAGATTGATAGGTCCTACCTCTACTGTGAGTTTTAAGGACCCCATTACTTCTCGGTGGGTATTATCATACGCATGCACGACGGCAGAGGTAGGATTGAGATCATTGACTTTCAGTCCCAAACAGTTGAAGGTTCTAAGCGGACAGACATTGGGAGTAAATCAATTATCAATAAATGATAGTGAAACTGTCTTTCCCAAGATTTCAACGGAGATGTTGAGAGCATAATTGTGCTCAGGGATGAACTTTGATATCTCCTCTTCAAAAAATGAGACGAGTCTAGAAAAGGATAGGTACCCAACAATAGTTATGGATTTTTTAAGAGTAGTAGAAGGAGGGACTCTGGGTCCATTTTAGAGTTTTATCAGGGCATTCTGATGTAGCTGAGAGGACATAAAAAGCCCTTATATGGTGATTTTGACTTATGTCTTCTTGAGCTATCCAAGGACTTTTCTCTCTATAATGGTAATTTCTAGTATGGGAAGTTCTCGACAACTCCCTTTCCCTTATTTTTTTGGTTGCATGAGGTATTGGATCTTTGTAGTGTCTCCCTAACCTAGTCATGTGGTTTATAGAAGAGGGAAAGAACAAGAATCTCATGTCTTCATCTACCTCGGACTGAATGGGCACCTTATTGATTTCCCCTAATAAATCTTTGAAGGCTATCATTCCACTTAGGGTAGCTACTGAACTGGCTTCTTCCTGACTTGGTTCATCATCTGAGTTGTTAAAATTATACCCCATTCGATGGTTACTACATCTTATCACCAAGAATCAATGCATTAAACAACCTCAATGGCTTCATCGTACAAATATTCCCACTCAGTGGGGAAATGTAGGAGTGAAGGGACCCACCATCCTTGAAGCTTCAAAGCGGTGATAAATTTGGAAATGCTACAAATTTCACTTGTCTATTAATACATATGAGGCATAGTCTATACCACATAATTTAGACTGACTTCTTCAACAGGTACTACCCATTAGTCTGGTTCCCGAGCCCATATCTGGGCTTCTATGAACAAGCCATTGAATTTATGATAATCAATAGTCATCTCGATGGGCAATTTCAACCCAAAATCTAAGAGTTGGTTCAACACAGTCGGTAACTCCATCCTTCCTCCCTTAGATTGTGTGCGGATAGGGATGCAGGTCCTCGTAAGGAGTGAAAAAGCTTGATCGATGAAGCATGTTGGTTCTAGGAGAAAAGATTGACAAACCTTGAGCGATTTGGGTGAGACTGTAGGGATGATGGGTGTTTAGTTAGGAATGATTTGAGTAGATGGGTCAAATTATGGGTCACTTTCTAGAAAGATGGCATTTTGTAGGTGATGGAAGTGGGTTATGAGTGGTATGGTTTAGGATTAGGTGGGGCAATGATACCCCGATTAATTAGTCCTTGGATCACATTTCTAAGGTGGAAGAATTTGTCAATATTACGACCTGCGAATTAGTGGAAATCACAGCGGGCATCGGGCTTGAAGTTTTTAGGGAGTGGATGTGTTAAGGGACGAGGGTCCAAAGGTTTGATGAGAATTTGGCTTAACAGGGCTTGGTAGACTTTGGACAGGGGAGAATGGAGCTCGGTGTATTCTTTCTTGGCAAGATTAGGGAGCCTTTTGAGTGCCCAAGAAGTAGAGGGTTGTGTTGATGGTTGAGATTGTAGCACTAACAGACTTCTCATACTTTTAGGCAGTGAACTGTCCGGTCACTTTCTTTGGTTCAAAACCCACTTTGGTAATGCCTTCCTCCATTTATACATTAGCCTCTCGAAAGGCTAAAACATGGGGGTAATACTTTCATCCTATGGATTCTCGAATATGAGGCAATAAGTTATTCTTCATAATACTGTCTTGTTCCTATGAAGGTACTGACTATTTCCCAAGAATTTTGCTTAAGAAGCTCTAAATCTTAGTGCGTAATCTCTATCTGCCCATTATACTTATACTAAGGCATGAATTCTGGGGTGACATACCCCTAACTACGGATCCTGTATTCTTTGAGGGACAGAAACCCTCGAAAGGCACTTTCTTTCAAGGTCTGCTGAAATATATGGACCATAATCTCTTTGGAGGCACCAAGAAGGGTCATGGCTCAGTGATAGCTTCAAAGGAGAATAATTGGGGGTCCATTTCCCCTAAACTTATCAATGTTTGATATCTTGAACTTCCCTTGCAGTCTAGCTTTGGGATAAGGAGACATATGGGTGTAGTCCACATAGTTCCAGAATATCTTAACTTGGTCGAACTTTTTGAATAGAAATTTGAGTTCTTCCTTGACCTTGTTCAATTCCTCCTTTTTAGATACATGAGCACTGGTAGATTATCCCTTTGTTGGACAAGGTTCGAAATTGAGAGTTAAGTCAGTGGTGGCCCATTGGTAAGTGGGGCATATGAAGAATGTTGATACTCTTTTGGGGTACAAACAGGCTCAATAGCGAGGGAACCATGGCACGAGGAAAGAGAACCTCGGGTTCTTTGAGAATCTAGGCCTGGTGTCGCTACATATCATGGATATCGATTTAAAGGTTGTCAATCTTGGCACTGAGTTGGGTAAGAGGTCCATTAGATCGGGTTTCACATTCGGTGCTTGGTCAGTGTTCTCCATAAAGAGCTCGTGAATGTAAATCCCAAACTCGGATAAAGTAAGAGAAGAATAGATGGAACTTTAGAGTAGTTTGATGGAAGACTGAAGGCAATTGGGAACCAGGGAAAAATCGGATATGCGATCTACCTGAGAGGGAAAACAGTTCGAATTTACTTTTGAAAGAAGTAGGGAGAAAATTTTTGTTATTTTCGAAGGAGGAGAAAAAATGTTTTTGGTATTTTTGATTTTCAAAAAAGGAGGGAAAAAGAAGAGGAATCTCAGCATGATTATTAATATTGTTATTATTAGGTTTTCACTTGTATTAGGTTTGCCTAAATGCAGAAAAAATGACAGACAGAACCCGAGCCTAGGAAAATAAGGTTTAAAAATATGTGAACCGTGATTTGACTTGTTTCGTGGCTCACAGATGGGGTACTATTTTGAAAAAAGGAAAAATACTACAAAAAGTCGGGCGGTATGCTGACTCGAAAGTTCAATAGACTTTCGCATTGTAATCGACAAAGTAAATATGAATGACATAGGTTTGATGCCTATATAAGGTTTATGAACTTATTGGGTTAGTGGAAGGGTTCCCTCCTTTGTCACGACTTCCATGATATACCTAATGCATACTAGGACAATCATTCATCGATACGTATGGACAAGATATTTGAGATACCCGAGTGTACGTGAATTGCCTCATGGTATACCTCGTGAGGATGGTACGTGTGAGAGGGAATTTGATAGACTCGACATACGTGAATGAGTTCGCAGCTATATACCTCATGTCGTGAGTTTGGTTAAGTGGCACGATGAAGGGGGAACCATTCTATATACATCAAAGGTACGAGGCCAATGGAAAGTGAGAGTCATATTGCTTAGGGTAACTGCACCTCGCAGGACCAGCGCCCATCAAAATGTGACCCCCAGTATGGGACAAAATTTTGGTCAATATTTCCATGCTCTAGGTGATGTAGTGTGCAAAAAGGCGTGCGTCTTAATTAGTATAATATGGGGATGGAGAGAGAGTATATTGTTTTTATTTGCATGATGAGTAAAGGGTGTACTATACTAATGAGGGAGCATATACAAGTATTATGGAGAGTAAATCTAGCATGAAATCTATACTAATTATGGTGATAGGTTAGAACGGATATATGTGAGTGAGTAAGTGACATGGGAATATATACATGTGAATGTGTGTGTTAGTGAGCCTATACATGGATCAACTACAAGTGGCGCATTATATAAGTGCGATAAGTGTGGGTGTGTGCTAGTGAAGCCTAAGCATGGATAGTCTAAGTGGTGTGTGGAACATGTGAGTAGAGGTGAAGCTAAGTGTAAGTGTGTGAAGTGTATAAGTGAGTGAAAAAGTAAATATAGGATAAAAAGGAACATACAGGCTAGTGCATATGCACACATACAGGCTAGTGCATATGCACACATACAGAAAAGAATAACATCCATGCAGAAAATAGAGTGTAGTCCTATTAAAATATTTTCCTAGTAGAGTTTCCACTATGGCCAATTCGGTGGGTTCCCTTTGGCGTGCATACGGGATTGCGCCTTTGCTCGGGGAACTTGGCCATATTCAATGTGTGATAATGTGTAAAGATAGAGCCTCCATCCTATTTAGCACAAAATAGGCAAAAGAAATGTTGTCGCCTCGAGGGAACGACATCAAGGACAATATTGATGCTTGCGAAACTATTCAACTCGCGTTATGGAAATGAGTATTTGTTCTTATGTTCATAATATAGGTGGAGAATGGAATCATTCAACTCGCGTTACGAAAAAGGACGGAGTGAATTCATTCTTAGGAGTGTTCCCAAAAATAATAATTCAAATTATAGTTTGAGTGTTTTTCGAATCACAAATCGTTATGGAAGAAAAAATGTATATATCGGACAAAACACAAGCATGCAAGAATATGGCATATATATATATATATATATATATATATATATATATATATATAACAATGCTCCTGTGCGGACTAGTCCTCATTTTAAGAATGCGGACCGGACATGTGTCACCTAACGGTGCGCCTAGAAATTATCGCCTAAATTATAGGCACACTCTCTCTATTTTTTGGGCTCACCGCCAGGTGACACATGTTCGGTCCGCACAAGAGCAGGACTATATATATATATATATATATATATATAATATGAAAATAATATTGCAAATGCGCATAAGGGAGGACTTGAGTCTCGGGATATACCCAAGATGCCTACATAGCCCAAGGGGCATCAAAGTCCACGTAGTTCTAAGATAACATAGGGTGGGGTTTAACCCATAAATCGAAATAGGAGATTTCTCTTATATGTGTGTGTACAGAGAAATGTGCTGTAAGAGTGAGAATCCCTCTTTTGGAATTTATAGAGAAACCCTCTTTTTCTTGTTTGTATATTTTTTTTTTAATGAGAATAGAGTATGTGAAAATACTACTAATAAAGGTTTGAGATTAGTATATGTGATGTAATGAAATAAAGTGCTAAAGTAGAAATAAAATAACTAATACTAAAATAAGAGAATTTAGAGAAAAATATGGAAAATTGGACCTCCTTATGAATACTTGAATTTTGAGTGTAGATATGTTGATATTGCAATGAGATGAAGGTGGTATGAGGATATGGAAGAATTCACTAAATGAAGTATGAAAAGGATGGAATAGAATATGGGAAATGGGCTTTTTAGGAAGGGAAGAACTCTGAATTCGAGAGAATGTTCTCTGAATTGTTGAGAGGGAAGTTTATGGGTATTTTCAAAGTGAGGTCATGGCCTTTATTTATAGGGCCAAAGGGGGTGATGGTCATTAGAGTCCTGGACCTACCTATCGTCATAGAACTCCAGACACATTACTGATAGGCAGGGTCCTGAGGGCTCCATTCGAGAGTCTCGAACAGGTTTTTTGGTAAAGCGGTCGTAAAACACAAATCGTAAGTTAAAATCGTGCATGGGGTGGACCGTTAGAAAGGATATTCAGGTTCCTTTAATCATCCATTGAGAAAATACCCAGTCCAAGAGTTAAACGAGGTCAAACGATGCCCAAAAGCGCCCGTTGGTCACTAAATAGGAAGTTTTCGGAGGAAAACGGATCATTTGTTTGAACCGTAAGGCCGATTTTCACACGAGATGGATCTTTGGAAAGGGTAATTAGAGCCCATCAAGATTTCATTGAGCTTATTTAAATTAAGAGAGTTAACCGGGGTCAAACAGGGCCCTAAAGCGCCCGATGACCCTTTGGAGTAAAATGGGTCGTTCGTTCGTAAAGGTTGATTCCCGCACGGGGCAGACCATTGGAAAGGGGATTCAGGTCCCTTTGAAGATTCATTAAGATTTGCTTAATATGGATAGTTAATCGGAGTCAAACCGGGCCCGTGAGGACCCGGTGGCCTTCGAATCAATTTTCGAGAGAAAATAGACTGTTCGTCCGAATTATAAGGCCGATTCGCGCACGGGGCGGACCGATAGTGGAAGACATTGGTTGTGACCAACACTGGTGGTGGTTATGAAGCGTACTCCAACTATTGATTCTTTCTAAGGAAGATATGATGTGAAAGAGTGGATCATGAAAGTGGTGCTTTGTGTGATAGTAAGAAACTATTTTCTTTCATAAAAAATGTTCCATAGTTCATTTTTTGTTTTCGTTCGACCTGATATTTTTCTTATTGTGCATTTATTCCTCGTAGATCTTAGTGTAGTGTCACTCCTTCACCTTTTCGCGTTTAGATCCATTCCAAATATTTTAGATAAAACTTGGTTTAATCTACATAGTAAATATTTTTTCACACAGACTTATGTCGTCATACTTGTACCTAAAAGGGAAATAAAAAAAGGATTGCCTTTATTACGATAATAAATTTTAATTAGGATATTTTTAATCCAACATTATTTTGAGGAAAAAGCACTCAAATTTTATCAAATATAAACCTCATTTTTGTAGTGTTATTAACCTTGAGGAAGAACTAGTGTGTGTATTATGGAGCTAAGCACGTGTTATCGAATTAGTGCAAGTAATAGTTGGGATTATACCGTACTTGTGACCCCATCCGAAATTGCGAATCAATCTTCATCTAACAATGAAAAGGTTTTTCTGATAAACTTGTTTTGGAAAAAATATTATGGAAGAACAATTTTGTACCTTCTTTTAAAGTGAAACATTAAAAAGAAGAAAATACTTTGAAGAATAATAAAGATCATGACCCTTGTCAGTCATTTATTGAAAGGGGAATCTTACTTGAAAAAACTCAAAACTAATGAAAAAGAGAAAACTAAATTTTTTAAGGAGCTTATTTGTGTAAAAGAAGAAAATTAATTCTTTTGAGTAGTAGAAGTTTGTGAACATTCGCTATACCCCAGGCTTAAAGACTTTGATTCATGATTCAATGACTTCTTAGAATTTCTTGATGATATATTAGAGAATGAGGAGTTACCAATGGTTGAAGATGAATGAATGTCCACCTTGACAAATGAAAATAGATGATTTGATCATTTTCTTGGATAATTTTAAAAAGTAATTTCAAAATTGTGAAGAATGCAATTTTAAACTTTTAGATAAGAATGAAAAATTTGTAAAAGACTTGGATTTCAACAAATAAAAAATTTCAGTAGGAGAAACTTTGTATGTCAAAGATTCATTATCAAATGAATCACAATTTTTAAGCTTACATAATTTTTTTTTCAAAACTAAATAAATATGATGCTGCAAAACATTTGGAGGACTGTAATGTTGTTACTCCTACATGTTTTTTTAAACACAAAACAACTTTTGAAAACAAGGAGACAGAGATAATGTATGTTCCCATTATCATAAAAAAGGGCAAACTTAAAGATTTTTGTTTCAAGTTAAAGAGAATACAATATTTTGCAAAGGTTGTTCCTAATTATCACTATGTTTAGAGACCTAAAGTTTTTAAATGTGATCATTATCATAAGTTAGTTCATTTACAAGACTTTTTCCAATTTAGTCAATTCAACCAGGCATTGGCATAATGCTAGAAATATTAGATTTTTGTTGGGAGTAATCGAAAAGAAAGTAAAGGAATACACATCCATCATGTTCACAACACGGAAATACATTCAAAATTAGCCCAATACTTTACCTAAACCCAAGAGGCATCGTGTGAGTCAAATATGGATTAGGAATAATGGTTTGAAAAGGATAGATGTGGAGACCGAAAGGGATCACATTTTGGTTCCCCGATCTCTAATAGATAGAGTGATTTCTCGATGCATCCAAGACTTTCAGAAATCTTATGATGTTCCTTATCTCATCTTAATTTTTGTTATAATTATATAAGAACATTTCTCAAGTTATCGTGTAAAACAATTGTTGGTTATTAAATTTATAAGATCATGTTTTATAGTTGATCATTTTATTTTTATTTGTCTTATTACATTTCCCCAATGGACTTTCATAACTTTTTTCACGAATTCAAAGAGAAGAAGTTGATGACAATTGAAAGATTGAAGATCATCCGTCACAACATCATTCAGAAGAGTTATGAGGTAGTTTGGTAAATAATTTAATTATCCAGGATTCTTTAAAAAAGAGTTTGAATTAAGACGTTTTCAAAATATTTTAAAATGATTTTTAAATTTTTGCTAATATTTTAGAACGAGATGGATATGTTGTTCAAATGAGATTGTGCATGTTCCCACGTTTGAATGAGATCTGAAACATTACCTTTTGGGTATGCTTTGGAATGTCGTTCGATGTTTCGTTTGAAAAATGATCGAACGAGATGAGGTACTGTGTTCGAACGAGGTACCAAGTCGTTTAAACGAGTACAAAAGTTTTTAATTTTTCATTAAATCTTTTTCAAATATCTAATTCCTATCTTTTTGCAACTACTTATTTGATAAATAGAGATGCAGTATTAGAATTTTGTCCAAGCCTTTTTAGACTTCTTTTTGTGATAAAACTCTATTATTTTTTCATCCAAACCCATTGTATCTTTTAAGGTCACTTTTCCAAATTAAGAATAACACATTCAAAGTTCAAAAACCCTTGTAGATATTTTCTCCACTGCTTAATTATTGAGTCAAGTCCCTATGGTCCAAGAAGATAGAAATTGAATATTCATGAGGTTGATTGGTGGATACAAAGACAAGAGTTGCTCGATGTGGATGGTGCTGGACTCTGTCGTATCTTTTGAAGATTTGAAGACCTATGTATTATACTTAATGGAGCTATAGGTAGTTTGTAAGTCATTGTGTATATCAAAATCTTTAACAGTGCTAAAATCTAGGTTTTGCTCTAAGGGGATTTTTTCAAATCTTCTTCTTGCTGTTTGGTTTGGAATTTGTCTTCAATTAATATTGCAAGTTCAGTTAAAATTAAATCGCAATAAATTTCTGTAAAATATGAATTTGCTTGTTCGTCCTAATATACAAGTAATTCCATACAATTTTCTATCATGCTTTCTCAAATTGGTATTAGAGCAGGTTGCACTAAAATATTGCGTGATCCTTTTTATGAATGTTTTTTTTTTACATTAATTTTCTTTCAAATTGATGATCTTTGAATTTGGATTTGTAGGGATACTTATTATAGTAGGCTACCTCTTTTGATGGGTCTAATTATCCTTATTGGAAAGCTCAAATGAGGTCGGCTTTGAAAGAGATCAACAATCTTGTATGGCTTGTTTGTGAAAGAGGGTGTACAACAACCACTGTGACCAATGACGCTGTCATATGTCCTAAACCAATCACCTCTTGAATGGATGATGAACTAAAATGGAGTAATTTTAACTCACTCTATTTTAGTGCTAATTCTGGATCCATCACTTATGATGACTTCCACTGCATCATGACGTGCACCATGTCTAAGGAAGCGTAGGATATCCTTTAACTCATTAACGAAGGTACCAGAGCTATGAAAGCTTCTATTCTTCAAAATCTCACCACATAGTTAAACATAATTACCATAAACGAGTCTGACACTTTTGATGAATTCTATACACATTTGTCTTATATAGTCAACTATAATTTTAATTTGGGTGAGATAATTCCTGAGATGCACGTTATGAAAATGATTTTGATATTCCTTCCGTCCCGCTTTATTCCTAAGGTAGTTGTCATTAATTCTTTGTGAATTTTAGATACACTTAGGTCAGGAGAACTCCTAGGAGACCTTCAAACTTATAAAATCGATATGTTCCCCAAAATAAAAAAAAGGAAATAGGGATTGCTATGCAAGATCAGACAGAGTAAGGTTTTTTATTCCGAGTTTGAATTTGATTTTGAGCTTGAGATCTTTCCCTTCATGCAAAAACATTCAAAAAATTCTCAAATTTAACAAAGAAAATTCTTCCAAAGAAAACAAAAGTTTTGAGAAAAATAAAAATGGCATTGAGGAAAATAATGTTTATAAGAAAGAAAAGGTGACATGTTATGAGTGGTAGGGAAAGGGTCATAAATCCCACGAGTGTGACACTAGGCTAAAGAGTTAAGGCAAATGAAAAGATGCCTTCAATGCCACACTTAGTGATAACGACGTCAAGTCGATGAATTTCGGGGATGAATCACCACATGAACCTTGCATTGCATTCGTGGCTAGTCATGTTAGTACTTCATGTTTTCCCCAGACCGACAATGATATTTTTAAATGTGATAGCCTCAAAAATTTATCGAACCATTATTCAGAGATTAAGACTGATGAGGAGAATTTAAGAGAGGTAAAAGATGGACTTTAGTGAACTTTATAAAGAGTCTTTAAAAAACAAAAGGTAAAATAGAAGTTTGAATCTTAGGTTGTTGAAGTTAGAAAAGGAAGGGAAAGTTTTGAGAGAGTGTGAGGCATCAGTGAGTCAACTCAAAAAGGTGAAAGTTTCTTTATGTGAGAAATTAATTGTGATTAGTAAGTATAGGACCGATTTAACCAGCTCTGTGGCTAGTCTTACTAGAGATATTCAAGCATCACTGGAGAGTCGTGAGAAACTTGAATCCCCTGTGTCCCAACTCGAGAAAGATATCGAATATGCCTTGGACATCAAGATTGCTTTAGAGGATAAATCTAAGAAGGTTAGAAATATGTTCCTCAATCCCGCGTTAGGTTTTAACGAGCGGTAAGGAATAAGTTAAGATGGTTCATCCTTTTTCAATGCTGCACCCGAACGGATTATTATGTTTGTGATGGATTCTTTTGGCCCTCATTCTGACCCACCTAGGAGATTGAACCCATTAAGGAAAGATAAACCTAGACATTTTGACCATGGTAGAACTGAGCCTATTTATGTTTGTTTCCATTGCAAACAACGAGGTCACCTTTGAAAATTTTATTTTAAGTTAGGGAGAGTTTCACAAACACCTGTTCTCCGATATGCTCCTACACGAGTTCCCACATATGTTCACGCATGCACTCGCATACGTGTTCCTACTCATGATCCCACACATGACAGTAAAGACTTTTAGAGTCTTTGAGATGAAGTAGAGTCATTGGTCAAAACTTTGCAAAGTTTGATGAAGGAATTTCAAAGGAATCCTATTCCTGTTGAGAACTCCTTTGAGACCAATGATTGAGTTTGGGTACTTTATCTAGTGTATGGTTATTATCATGTTCATATCCTTTATCTCAATTTCTAGATTGTATTTCTATTGTATTCTTATATACACTCTTTTTTCCTTTTGATATATTTTTGAATCATCCAAAAGATTTTTTGTTTTTAAGAAAAAAAAGTTTAAAAAATTCCAGAAGGATTTTATTTTTCATAAAGTTGTTAAAAAATATAAAAAGATCTTTGAATTTTTGTTTTACACCATATATGGATGTCCATTTAAGATGTTCGAATCATCCTTCATTCCATCCATTCATGTGACTTTTTCATGGTGTTTTGAGGCACATATTCATTTTTTAGTGTGGTTAATAATGTGTGGATTTCATTTCGTTGATCATTGATTATTACTTTCGTCATGCTAGACTCTGTATCAGCTTTATTGCACACGTGCACAAACTTTATGAACATTGTTCTTCTTATCATATGTCAAATACTGTGTTCTCATCTCAATTGTGCTTAATAATGAACCAAATGTAATATAGATAACTTGTTCATGTAAGAACCATTGTCCAGATTTCGTTTACCGAAGAAATTGTTATATTAAGCAATGGAAAGGGTCTAGAAAAAGAAAAATTTTCTTTGTGTTAAAAGTCACCATTTGCAAAAATAACCTAAAAGCTTAATGACACACAAAAACAGAAGTGCCCAGGCCAATTTTTATATAACATTGTTCTTTGGCTACAAATGAGCATTATGATATATTCAAATATATTTTAGAGTGAATTCTTATATATGTGAGATTTTGAGGATTCTCTAAAGTAAAAGATCAATGGGTTTACTCTCTTAAAAAGAATTAAATAGTTTGGTTTTATTGATTTGGGAAGCATTTAAATTCATGGCATGTTGCATAAGTTGAGTCAATTTCATTTAAGTTAAACATTCTTCCACCTAAGGTTGAAATTGTGTTCTTTCTTTAGGAGTATCTCATTGACTTCGTGCACCTATTTTATGAATTCCTATGGAAAATTTTCAAACAATTACATTCCACTTTCCACATTTCGAATATTTTAGTGTTATTCCATGGTGTGTTCAATTTGTATTTTTATACCTTTTTTAATGCATGAAAAAATTGAAATTTTTTAAAAATAGTTGTTATGGCTTTTGGAATTTCATCTCATGTGGTTTAATGATTATCTTTGTGATGATATCGTTGCTTCTTCGGGTGATGTTAACGGCTTCATGATTAGTTTCTTACTCGTTGTCTATTAAGGATAAAAAAGAGGAGGACAAATTGAGGGGGAATTCCTTTATTTTTAAACTCGTACGCATCACGGTATTTCTTTTGTCTCATGTGTGTAGGTCATTCCGCCTTGGTGATGCTTTTGTGGACCACACAAGATAAAGACTTTTCAGTTGAAGACTTATACAATTATGCATTTTTGTTTCTTGATTTGTCGGGGAAACTAGTTATATTTGTCTTAGATTTGTGTTTTGTACAGAATGGCTAAAGGGGGAGATTTGTAAGAGCATGTTTAAAATTTGCTCATTTTATATTTATTTGGCTTGTCCCATTACAACCCACTGCACCTTCTTAACTACTTTCATGTATTCAAAGAGAAGAAGTTGATGACATTGGAAGATTAAAGATCGTTCATCATAACATCATTCAGAAGAGTTATGAGGTGGTTTAGTCAAGACTTTAATTATCGAGGGGTTATTTTAAAAAAGTTTAAATTAAAAAGTTTTCAAAATATTTTAAAATGATTTTTACAATAATTTTTGAAATTTGCTAACTCGTTATAATGATATCGATATGTCATTTGAACGAGATTGTGCATGTCGTTAGAACGAATTCCCATGTTCGAATGAGATTTGGAATGTTGCCTTTTGGGTACGCTCTGGAATGTCGTTCGGAGTTTCATTGGAAACACAATCAAACGAGATGAGGTACCATGTTCGAACGAGGTATTAGGTTTTTCGAACGATTATGAAAGTTTTGATTTTTCATTAGACCTTTTCTAAATCTCTAATGCCTATCTCTTTGTAACTACTTTACCTACAAATAGAGATGGGGGCTTAAACTTTTCTCCAAGTCTATTTAGAGCTTTTTTTGTGATAAAAATCTATTTTTTTTCATCCAAACCCCTTGGATCTTTAAAGATAACTTTTCCAAACCAATAAGAACACATTCAAAGTTCAAAAACCCTTGTAGATATTTTCTCCACTAAAAAATTCTTGAGTAAAGGCTCAATAGTTGAAGAATATAGGAATTTAAGATTCCTGAGGCTGATCGGTGGGTACCGAGGCAAGAGATGCTTATTGTGGGCAGTGATGGACTGTGCCGTATCTCTTGAAGATTTAAAGACTTGCTCATTATACTTAGTGGAGCTCTAAGTAGTCTATAAGTCTTTGAGTCTGTCAAACTCTTTAATAGTGCTAAAATCTAGGTTTTGCTCGAAGTGGATTTTTCCTTAAAACTTCTTCTTGTTGTTTGGTTTGGAATTTGGGTTCAATTAATATTGCAAGTTCACTTCAAATTAAATTAAGACAATTTTTTTGTAAAAAGTGAATCTATGTGCTTGGCCTAATGTACAAGTAATTCCATATAATTTCCCACGTTGCTATCTTAAATTTGTTATGTATGTTTATGACTAAAAATAGAGTGGGTCCAAATTTATAATAGTAGATAAAATAAAGATAATCAAGAAAGACAAACACACAACAAAGAGGTTTTTAAAGTGGTTAGGCTATTAGAAAATCCTATGTCTACTATATTTAATATTTCTGTTGTTACAATAGCTCAGAGTTTAGTATGCTTCTGCCTGATTAAATTGTCCCTTTGAGCTTACATTTATATTGGTTGTGAACCCAAGAGATGGAATGCCTTTATATATTTATACATTTACATCTGTATACAATAAATAAGACTATTGATATTCATAGGTACGTGTACAAAAGATGTTAGATATTCCACCCGAGTGACTCTTTCTATTCTGATGGTTCATATTCTTAAGGTTGGTCAGCCTATTGGTCGACTAAGAAAGTAAGTGCTATGGTGATAGCCACGTAGTAGGACATGTGCCCATTTCGCATTGGTCCACGTAGAGCAATAACTTTTACATACAACAAAAGCCTCCAATGCTCCATGCTTGATAATTGATCAAAAGTATGGAGTATTTGTTCCAGAATCTTGCTTGGCGTGTGTTGGTCTGCAACTGACCTCCGGGACTTGTAAAATTTTTCATTAATATATCTGATAATGGAAGTTTTATAAATAGTCCAAACTTTAGCGAACAACCAAAGGTTACACTGGTCTTTTTCCATTTTTGGAATCGTGTGGCCGCCAGCAGTTTAATCATTTGTTCAGTTTAATCATTTCATTTATAATTTTGATGCAAACTATAAAAGGACGGTAGTTTTCCCTCTCTTTTTTTCTACCTCAAAACTTTTGATCTTAACTCTCTCATTATTCTAAAATGTTCTCTTGTTTCTACTCAAACTCTTTGTCATTGATATAACCAAGTGTAGCCTCGTATAGCACAACTCGTATTCATCCCAGACGACCTAGTAAATCCTGCTAGCCATAAGGAGACCAACTCAAATCGGCTTTGTCCATTATTATAGGCCGAGACCTTCTACCAGTCATGACCCCTTTCTCGCGTCTCGTCTAGTACACTTGACAACTGAGACCTTATTTTGGCCTGACGACTACACAACCGAGACCACACTCTTCAAAATATATTTGAACAAGACCCTGTGGGTTTCATACTTGATCGAGCCTAGAACCTTCTGGATGACCACTCTATTATATGTAAGGCAAAGGTCCAGCACAATCATTCCATGTGGATAGGCAGTTACAAGCGTATCACATGAGCATGTGCGAGGAATATTCACTTCATCATTATTTGCATGGAATAAGGACAGGTGGCCCAATATAGTTGGATAGTGGAAAAGTACATGCCTATTACATTCTTGGGGTGCACACTGCACTACCCCAGCACTATATATAATTTTCTCTTTCATCCTAAAAACGGATCTATAATTCAAAACCCTAGAAAAACAATGTTGAAATTGCAGTAGGGAGAGAAAGTTGAGTTTATTATAATCCAAAGCCAATTGAGCCTAGTTTTATAGTAAACATACAGTCACTGGACAGTGGAGTAGGCCTAAGGGTTGAACCACTTACATTACTATCTTTGTCCTCTTTGCCTCACCTCCTGCTTCATTTATATTACTGTATTTTTGCCATTATTGCACACTTGAGGTCCTATTAGATTGAGATATTATTCATTTACTTGGTGGTGCCATATCTGGTATCATCAGTTGGCACCATTTGTGGGAAGCGAGATTATCATATTCTTCCTGTCATTTGCATCGTACTCTTCACCGAATTCTCTGGTGGTGGTCCAACCCTACACTTGGTTGGGCTTGAACCACCATTGAAAGAGATCTGTCTTGAGTTGCTTGGGTTGTAATACAGTTCATTAAGCACTCCAGTACACCTCTTGTTTATTCCACTCACAGGATTCAATGGCATCAAATCTTCCAGTCAAGGTGAGATGGCAGACATCGCATCAGCGCTGTGCTCAATAGTAGCCAGTTAACTTAAGATGCAGGACCACCTGGCTGCCTTTAGCCATAATATCTTGAACAGACACATTAGCGTGATGGTATAGATGATAACTCTGTCCGCTAGGGAGGGCGTACACCAGGCGATAGGGGGACCGCCCCCGGTCCCCACAGAAGGAAACACAGTAGTAGTAGAGACGAAGGGATATTGCTGACTCCAGTCTCCTGCATCTAGGGAGGCAAGGCTAAGAGTATGAAGAAAATGAATATGATGATGATGCAGAGTGTTGGGAGACATATGAAATCCCTAGGAATACAGTGCACCCCATTCTAATAAGCAGGGGAAAGAGTTCCAGGCCGAGCTAAGACGGTAGGCCTCATGCCTCAATTCTATAAAGACTCAGGAGAGGGTCTGCATTTTATAAACTTAGCCCAGTGGGTGATTTCAGAGACCGACTCTCTAGGTCTTGGAGTATAGCTGGTTTCAGAAGGAATGGTGGGTGTGTTGGTCATCGACCCCCATGTGGCCAAGATGAGGAGCATAGAGCCAGTGCAAAGGCTAGTCGAGAGAGAAAAGGGTCGATAATAATGCTATTATGACCGAGGTAGGTGCTACAGCTATAGCTGACAAGATATGAAACAGTCCTAATGAGATGCTAGAAGATAAGATTAGCAACATTATGAAAATAAGATACCCTCTCAAGCGGGGTTACATAGAGGGGTCACTATTTGTTGCTAGAATTGTAAGCTACCCCACCTCGACTAAATTCTAGCCTTCAATGGTAATGCCGAGGTATGATGGGAGTACTAACCCAGTCCAATATGTGTAAATGTATTAATCTGCTGCAGACATCTTCTCAGTCTCAAATGAGGTGAGGTGTATAGCATTCTCAAGCACCCTGACTGGTGTTGCTCATGTATGGTATATTTCCCTTCCTAGAAACTCAATAAATAATTTCAAGTAGCTAACCGAGAGGTTCATCCATAATTTTTATTTTAGAGTAAAACCCCAGAAGAAGACAACTCACTTGTTGTATGTAAAACAAGGCAAAAATGAGTCTTTGCGAGACTACATAGCCCGCTTCAATAAGGAAAAATTAAAGGTGGAAGACTATGATGAGATTATTGCAATGACTACTCTGATGGAAGGATTACAGAAAGGAAAGATCTTGTGGAAGATGAACAAAGAATCTCCAAACATCGAGGAGTCCATGGTGGTAAAAGGAGAAGTTGCGAAGGGAGCTAGTGGGAGTAAGTCCCAAAAGTTCAAAGGCAAGGGAGACAAGAAGAGGTCGGCAGATGATAAATTCGTAGACTATACCCCATTGACTTCCACTCCAGAGATAATTCTTAATGAGATCAAGAATTATAGGTTCTTGAGATGGACAGAGAAGCTCAAAGCCCTTCCTCACAAGAGGGATAAAAGTAAATGGTGTGAATTCCACTAGGACCATGGCCATACCACTAACAGATGCTTTGAACTTAAAGATGAGATAGAAAAGATGCTGTAGCAGGGCAAACTACATTTACAAGAGAGGTGGCAGAGACGCTACCCAAAAGAGAAAAGATGACTGCTGTAATTCGGATGGCCCAGTGAACAAGGATGATTATGCCTCAAATTATGATGAGGCCGACCCCGACCTCCCATCGAAGAAAACCGATCCCAAGAGTCAGTTGCATTGTATTTCTCATGATGTCAAAATGATATGCAGTGGTTTGGAAAGTGGTGGTAAATAGAATAGCCGATTGTAAAGCCCATGTTGTAGAGGCAAAATCCATCCTAAAGAGAGAAGTTGTGAACTCGTGTGTAGTTGATATGAAGCCGGGTAAGAGGAAGAAATTCGATATGAGAACTTTGGTGATAGGATTCTTGAGGCTGGACTTCAAGGGGATCTTATCCCATCATGACGAACCGTTGGTGAAAACTATGAGAGTACACGGATATTATGGGCCCAGGATATTAGTCGATGGTGGTAGCTTGGCTGATGTGATGTTTTGGGAGTGATTCGAAGGGCTGGGATTGAGAAATAAAAGTCTCATCCCTATCATCATCCCTTAATTAGATTTGGTGGAGAAAAAGTCCACCCTCTTGGGGTTTTTAAAATGGACGTCTGTATGGGGGAGTCCAGGCCGAGATGCCTCACAAAGAAGATATATTTATTTATGATGGACAATAATGTTTATTCAGCCTAATAGGAGGAGTATCCCTCAAAAAATTTGTGGCAAAGCCCTCAACCGTTCACCAAATGATAAAATTCTAGACTCCTTATAAAGTAAGGGTAGTTCAAGGTTACCAGGTCGAGGCGTGTGAATGCTACTTAAATTCAGCTTAAGAATGAGAGGCATATAAGAGGGCCACCATCACTTGTAATATTAACACTCTTGACCCTAGGGACGAGATGGAGCTGAAGAAGGGATAGGAAGTTGAGGAGGTAGAATCCATAGACCTCAATGAGGATGAGCTAGAAAAAAAATCCAGATCGGCTAAACCCTAAAGAAATAAATCAAAGAAGAGCTGATAAAACTCCTAAGGGAGAGGAAGAGCATATTTTCATGGAGTCATGAAGATATGTCTTGAATTGACTTGAATATCCTTTGCCATATTTTAAACATAGAAGAAGGAGCCAAACCATTCAAACAAAGGAGGAGGATCTACTTCAGGGAAAAATACGAGGTCATAAGAGATGGGGTGAAGAAGTTAGAGAAGGATGACTTCATTAGAGATGTTATCTATCTTGAATGGATAGAAAATACTATCATTATGCCTAAGCCCAACAACAAGTGGAGAATGTATGTTGACTTCACAGATCTGAGCAAGGCATACCCAAAAGATAGCTTCCCCCTACCAAGGATAGATCAAATGGTTGATGCCACGGCCGAGCTTGAATTGATGAGTTTTACGGATGCCTAATCAAGATATAATATGATATTTATGGACCAGCCGATGCTGAGAAGACCTTGTTCATCAAGGACAAGGGTACATACTGCTACAAGTTCATGCCCTTCGGCCTTAAGAATGCCGAGGCTACATACCAAAGGTTAGTAAATAAGATGTGCATAGATCACATAGGCAAGACCATGTAGGTATATGTTGATGACATGCTAACCAAGAGCCTCAAGGCCGATATGCGTGTGGCTGACCTCTAATAGACTTTAAACAACATGGATAAGTATAAAATGAAGATAAATCCCTCTAAGTGTGTATTCGGGGTCGAAGCAAGCAAGTTTTTAGGCTTCATTGTCAATCAATGAGGATATAGTCTAACCCAAAGAAATCAAATCTTTAATGGAGATGAAGACTCTAAAAACCATAAAAAACATCCAGAGGTTGACTGGACGAGTGATAGTGATGAATAGGTTTGTATCTAGGGCTACAAATAAGTGAGTACCCTTCTTTAAAGTGTTGAGAAAAGCCTTTGAGTGGAATAAGGAGTGTGAGAGAGCCTTTCAAGAGTTGAAGGCCTACCTCGGCTCCCTACTTTTATTATCCTGACGTATTCAAGGGGAAAAGCTATTTTTATACCTGGTCGTGTCTGAGTCAATCATCAGTGAAACAATTATACGAGATGATGATGGGGTTTAGAAGCCAGCCTATTTCAATGAAAGGCCCTTCAAAGGGATGAGCAGAGGTATCCAAAGATGGAAAAATTAGCATACGCTTTGATTCACGCATCATTGAAAATAAAACCTTATTTCCAGGACCATGTGATGGTCGTCCTTAAAGACTCTCCTCTTAGACAGGTCATCCATAAACTCAAGAAATTGGGTAGGTTGGGGGAATTTGACATTTTCTATCAATCGAGAACAATCATCAAGGGGCGGGATTTAGCTAATTTTATAGTCAAGTTCGCATAAGATGAGGCTGATACAAAAGATATTATAGATCCAGTAAATGAGTGACAAAAAATAAGTGCTAGCTCGACTGAGGTTGAGACGAGTGCGGCCAAAATAGCGGTGGCCAAGAATGAAGAAGAAAAATTCCTATTCAAGAATGGAATGGTGGATGAAAATTCTTACTCTAAATAAGACAATATCTAGAGCCTATTTGTGGAAGTCTCTTCTTACGAGGATGGAAGTGGTGTCGGCTTGATATTAATGGATACATATGGAACTGACATTGAATATGCTCTAAGATTTGATTTCAAGGCATCCAATAATGAGTCAGAGTATAAGGCTCTTCTAGCAGGACTTTCCCTAGATAGAGCATTGAATGTCGACCATTATTGGTTCATAGTGATTCTAGGTTGTTGGTGAATCAGATCTTAGGGGTGTATAAGGAGAAAGATAGGAGAATGACCAAGTACCTAGCTAGAGTAAAAATAATACTGAAGAACTTCAATGAAGTGAAGTTAAAAAGGACCCATTGGTTAAATAACAGTCGAGTCAATGCCTTGGCGAGATTAGCGTCTGCGAATGGGACAAAGATTATAAGGTCAGTGACTGTGGAGATCCTACATCGCTGGACCATTGAATAGGAAGAGAATACAGTGGATTTATTCTTGAACCTGAGCCTAGGTGCATCTTGGATAGGACCTCTTATCGGATACATCAAGGATGATGAACTACTAGAGTTAAAGTTGGAGAGAAATAAGCTGAGGTACAAGGCAGCTAAATACTCCATAATTGGGGATGTTTTATACAAGAAAGTGTTCCTCATCACTCTTCTCTGATGTGTCCATCTAATAAAGCTTGAATACAGTTCCAATCACATAAGGGGAAGATCATTGGCAAAAACGGTAGTCACTCAGGGGTATTAGTGGTCGACCTTGGCTAAAGATATAGCTAGCTATGTGAAGAGATGTGATAAATGTCAAAGGTATGCCAACATCCCTCATCAATCTCACCAACTTCTGACATCCATGGTTATTTTTAGTCTGGGGGATTGACTTGGTAGGACCATTGCCAAGGGAAACTGACAACTACATGTATCTTATTATGACAATCGACTATTTCTCTAAATGGGTTGAGGCAGAAGCTAAGATAACCATCACTGAGATGAAGACCTTAAAATTAATTTGGATGGACATTATTTGTAGGTATGGTCTACCCAAACCCTGATCTTAGATAATGGTAAAGAGTTCGAGAACTGATCTCTAGAGGCCTATTGTAAGAGGGTCGACATCAACTTATTTTTCTCAGCTCCAGGCCAACCTCTGGCAAACGGCCAAACTGAGGTAAAAAATAAAATCATTTTACAAGGGATCAAGAAAGAACTAGAAAATTCCAAAGGTCTTTGGACATAAGAGGTACACGCTATTTTACGGGCATATAGGACGACGGAGAGAATGCCAAAGGAGGAAACCCCATTCATGCTTCCCTACGGATTAGAGGTAGCAATATATACATATATTGGCCTACCAAGTCACAGAGTTCAGATATATAGTCCAGAAGAAAATGCTAAGGGGCTAAGGTTAGACCTCGACCTCATTGAAGAAAGAAAAGAGGATGCAGCGATCAGGTAGTCTCCTTACCAATAGAGGAATGCAAGATTCTAGAATAAATGGGTGAAGGCTAGGCCTCTAGACATTGGAGATTTGGTTTCGAAGAAATCTTGGAAGAAGATGAATAAGCTCCATAAAAACTAGCACAGCCCTACAGATTTAGTGCGAAAGTTGTTCCTGGCACTTATCGGCTTGAAAATTTGGAGGGAGATCCATTTTCCAATCCTTGGAATGCTGATTATCTAAAGAAATATTATCAGTAGGATTTTGTAAACATTTTGTTTAATCATTGTACGAGAGTTGGACTTAGAAGTCAATAATTATGAATAGAAAACCTCAAGTGTTTCCTCATAATTTTGTTGTATGATTCATCAAATTTTATGTTTTAACTCGTTCTAAGCTACAAAACATCATTTAAATGGTAAAATAGCAGTAACCCACTCTCGGCGAGACGAGAATTCAAACGGTGCTCAACTCGTCCATGGATTCTCAATAACATCGAGATGGGGGAACATTGTGATAACATCACTAAGATGGTGTAAAACATAAAGAAAATTTGATAATCATTTAATTATGGTTCACTTAAACATCATTAAGTTGGTGGTATGAGAGTAAAAACTCTCTCAACCGAGACAACAATGTAGGACGAGACGATACTCATCCGTACACTCTTAAAATGATGAGAGGGGATTTGTGATTAAACGCCATTTAATTTGGTGAATTCAAATTCAAAAATTATTTGATTATGGTTCATTTAAACATCATTAAGTTGGTGGTATGAGAGTCAAAACTCTCTCAATCGAGACGACAGTGTAGGACGAGACGATACTCATCCGTACACTCTCAAGACGATGAGAGGGGACCTGTGATTAAACACCATTAATTTGGTGCATTCAAATTTAAAAAATCATTTAATTATCGTTCAGTTAAACATAATTAAGTTGGTGGTACGAGAGTCAAAACACTCTCGACCAAGACGACGGTGTAGGACAAGAGGATACTCATCCGTACACTCTCAAGATGACGAGAGGGGAGTTATGATTAATCACCATTAATTTGGTGCATTCAAATTCGAAAATCAGTTAATTATGCTTCTATTAAACATCATTAAGTTGGTGGTATGAGAGTTAAAACTCTCTGGGCCGAGATAACAGTGTGGGACGAGATGATACTCATTCGTACACTCTCAAAACGACAGGAGAGGACTTGTGATTAAACACCATTAATTTGGTGCATTCAAATACAAAAACCAACTCTTATGATTAATTGAACATCATTATGTGGTGATCTTTAACTCAAACAATCAATAAGTTGGTTGACTACTTCTCGGTTAAAGACAAGAATAGACTAACAATCAGAAGGTTGTAAAGACGCATATAATTGCAAGCAGACATAATGCCAAGTAAGTAATTAGTATATATATATATATATATATATATATATATATATATATATATTGGAAAATGTTAAGATGAGGGTAACTAAGATAACAATACAGATGTCCCAAAGTAAAACTATTAAAGTATAAACCTCATCACATTAAAAATTAGTTATTTGAACTACTACATCATACAAAGGGCATTAGGCCACAAGCGGCTGCCCTAATAGGAAGGAAAGATTTAAGTGGCCTGGTTTCCCTCGACTTCCACCGGAGCATACCCATCAACAAATTTAGTCTTGTCTATAGTCTTTTCAGTCTCAGTGTTGATTTCCTGCCCAATCGTTTTATGACCTTGGTTTGTCTTGGCTTCATCCCCATCTAGCTCATCATCACCTTCATCATTGACTATCTGTATAGTCGGTTCAGGTTGTGCCGACCTATCAATCTCGTCAAAGAATGTAATGACTAATGGGTAATAGAAGTCAAAGGCCTTAAGCTACGATGTTAGGTGTAAAAATGTAGAGAACCTGAGGGTCATCCAACGATAGGCCATCCGGGCTCCCCTTTCAAGGTACTACAAATCGTACCCCCAAAACTCCTCTAACGACTTGAAATCTTCAATGACCTTCTTCTTGGATTTTTTCGATGCCTTATCAATAACAAATTTTATTTTCTCTTTCTCCTCGGATGTCTGTTCGTCGACCAACGCCTTAATTGAAGCTTCATAGTTGGTGTTAAACTTATTGATGGACTCAGTGTGCTCAGTCTTCAGGGTTTCTATCATCTTCTCCTGAGACGGGATCTATTTCTTCAAACCTTTCTCATTTTTTATAAGCTCTCAAGATTGCAAAATCTCAAGAATCTTTTTGGATACATAGTGGTGGACTTTATTCACTGCCAGAATAGTCTGCTGAAAATATGAGATATCAATATGAAACGAGACAGCACATGTCAGCAAAAATCAAACAAAGGCATAAAAGTCTCTACCTGAACAACTCTCTGCAGACTGAAGTCGTTTAAAACATTGATGTCCATGGATGCCAGGAATTAATCATCGGTCGGTGGTGTTATGGAGTCCGTCACCACAAAATCCTTCTTGTCGCCAATGAGGGACTCAGTATTGATGGACAAGTTTTTAAGATGGGTTGAAAGTGAATTTTCACTAGAGATAGGTATTTCCTGCGTCGATTGTGTCCTGGATGATCTGTCCTTATGCTTCTTCTGATGGTGAGAGGTAGGAAGATCCTCAGAGACATCTTTCCTATTTTTTGACCCCTTGGCCTAAATGGGGTTGACGACAGTGAACTTCTTTGTCTGAGTTAGGGGCATAGTATTTTCCCCACTTGCTTCAGCATACTTCCAAGACTAGGAGCAACTATTCTCCACATGGATTTAGGCGTGTTACGAGGAAAATCTGCAAGGTAAGGACGATATTAGTAACAAGGATAAAGAAAATACGACACAATGGTTGACAAGAAAAATAATTACATAGTTCAGTTAGGGGGTCATACCCCAAAATGTATGCCCTAAGAAATAGGGGGTCATTAAGAGCTCAAATTATACGAGACCCCCTTATTTCCCTGTCTCCTAACCTTATCCACATATTTGGAAGCTTTAGTTGTCAAACCCATATCTAACTTGGCTGACATTACAGCCTTTTTCCCATTGCTGAGGAACCCTGGGCTCTGAGGCATTATAGGAAAGGTCAAGGCCAAACTCCCAAGCTTTGGATATGAAAAAATAATGAGGCTTCTAGTTATGGTTGGATGTCTGGTTCATGAGCATAACTTCCTTTGTGGGTTTTCTGGATATGAGATGGTAGTATCAGGTCCAGTTTTAGGAGACGAGACACTATAATATCCCCTAAAGACACTACCTGGAAGGTCCTTACGATGAACCAACTTCTAAAGAGATACCAAGTCGAGAATAGTCTTCTAGGCATTTGGGGATAGCTAAGCAGGGCTGAGACCTAAGCTTTCTAGAATAACTCATATAGTTTTGTGTACATGTAGCCTAAACTCGACCTTAAATATCTACCCATAGACACAAATCTTGCCCTCTCGGCCCTAAAATGCTCTCTCGTCGTCAAAAGGTATCCTCATGGTGATATAAGGTCCTATACCATAGAGATGTCTCCAAACCTAAAGATATACTTTGGTGGTTGTGCTGATAAAAGATTTAGCATAAGTAGTGTCAAGTGTATCCTCAGCTGAATCATCATCACCATCTCGATTTTCAGTTGGGACATTACCTGGACACTTCTTACAAACTGATGACACGAAATGGATGATAATGGGACTGCCATAAGTGGGGTAGGAAACGAAACCTTTACCCTTGTCTCATTTGGATTCGATATGACTTTTAATCAGGACCCTGATTGATTAGAAGATTCAGCTTGTTGAGAGAACGAGGCTCGAGAAGAGCTTCAGTTCCTTCAGACCCACCAGAAAGGATTCTCATAGCCTCGTCATAAGAATCCACACTCTCGATTGTGTGGGAGACAGATGGATTACTGTCTCCAGAGGTAGATGACTCAGACATTGAGTCACTAAGTTCTACAATGGGAGGGCGTATGATAGATAAAGGAATAGGAAAGATTGGACGGTTAGGGAAACCCTCAGCTGTGTGCTTGGTGGCATCCTTGGCGTCGTACCTTTTTATCTCCCTAAAACATATCTCCCTAAGGGTGGGAATCTCCTTGGCCAATTAATATAAGGGCCTTAATATTCAAAACATGATTTTGGGTTTACTAATTTGTCTACAAGATCAAAAAGAGAAACTCAATCTTTTTAGTAAGTTTCCTCAAAATAAAATTTGCAAGAACAATGGTCAATAACACCACTACAAATGATAATTGGTGGCTCATCGACGGGTTCAAGATAAAGCAAAAATGGACGAAAGACTCAAAGTAGTACCCTTAAATGCCCCCTATAACTTAGAAACCTCCAAAACACCAAAAACTTGGCCTAAACCCCACTAAACAGTTAGCCGAAAAATACAAATGTCGTCAAAAAATATAGAAAGATAAGAAAAATGCACAAATCCTAAATGAAATCTGAGGAAACTTATTGTAAAAGAGTTACCTGGAAATGAAGAATCCCTTGGAAGGAAGAAGGAGCTCAGAAATCATTCGAACAGTTAGAATTGAAGGAAAATAAAAAAACGATAATGGCAGTTTTACACAGAAAAGTTTAAGCGGGAATAAGTTTACAAGAAGAAGAGAGAAAATGTTTAAAATGTTTTTTTAAATAAAAAATGATTGTGCACGAATCCCAAAAAGAATCATTGTTCGGGTACAAAACCCTAAATGCCTCTGACGCCTCTTATGCTTGGAGAGGAGGCTAGCCTATGGGAACTAAGACACGCGTCATCTCAGATCTGCTCTACCACAAACTAACTACCAAGTGTCGATTTAAAGACTATTATCAACTCAGATACGACGTCAAAAAGATAGCTCAACTTCCAGTCAAAACCATATCATCAAGACTTTTGTTTTCAGACACTCTCACCCCTTAGTATCCTCCTAATATTGGAGACTAAGGGCTAGGGGTTATTGATATGCCCAAGTGTAGCTTCGTCAGAGAACAACTTGTACTTGGCACAGACGACCTAGCAAAGCATGATTGCCATAAGGATTCCACACTCAATTGTCTTGTCTTTATCCATTATTATAGGTCGAGACCTTCTACTAGTTATGACCTATTTCCCGCATCTCGTCTGGTACACTTGATATCCAAGACCTCATTTTGGCCTAACAATTACACAACTGAGACCATACTCTCTAGACTATGTTTGAACAAGACCCTATGGGTCTCATACTCGGCCGATCGAAGACCTTTTTGGATGACCACTCTACTATACGTAAGGCAAAGCTCCAGCATAATCATTCCACGTGGACAAGAAGTTACAGTCGTATCACATGAGCACGTGGGAGGAATATTAACTTCATCATTATTTATGCACTAAGGACAGGTGGACCAATCTAGTTGGCTAGTGGATGCTTTACATACCTATTACATGATTGGGGTGCACACTGCACCACCCCGACACTATATATACTTTTCTCTTTCATCCTGAAAAGGGATCCAGAATTAAAAAACCTAGCAAAACTCTGTTGAAATTGCAGTAGAGACAGAAAGTTGAGTGCATTGTAATCCAAGGCCTTTAGAGCCTAGTTTTATAGTAAATATACACTCAGTTTTACAGTGGAGTCGGCCTAAGTGTTGAACCAATTACATTACTGTCTTTCTCCATTTTGCCTTGTCTCCTACTTCATTTAAATTGTTGTATTTTCGAAATTGTCGGACACTTAAGGTCCTACTGGATTAAGCTCTTATTCATTTAATTAGTGGTACCATATCTTGTATCATCAGTCGTTCTTCCAATCATGTATGCTTCCTTTCCCTTCTTCTTCGCTTTTTGAATTTATTTTATTCCAACCATGGTGGTGTATGATGTAAACGAACAATCTTTGGATGAATTTAGGGTAACTAGGAAAATTCATAATTGGTTGAGTATAGAGGTTGTAGGTGGTCCTGCTGATGTTCTATCTTTGGAAGAGGGACATTGGATCCCTACTCTTTAATAGTTGAGTGTGGCATTACCTTTTCCCCAAACCAAATTTTCTTCATTTCTGTCAATACTTTGATGTTGTTCCAGCTAGGATAGCCACCAATACTTAAAGAGTAGTCAACGGGGTAAATAGGCTCAACGAGATTTATGGGACTCAAATTAGGATTCATTAGTCGATATTTTTCTATAAGTGGGGTACCACTAGTGACAACACTTACTATTTAAAAAGTAGGCAAGCCAATAGGGCATTAGATATTAATCTCCCTGATTCGAAAAAGGACTACTTGGACCATGGGTTAGTTGTAAAGAAGTGACAATATGTTCCTCTTCTTGAGGGAGAGAGATGCAATGGGCCTAGAGAGGGATGCATCAACCTCAATGACCTCAAGTACTTATTGGCTATTCAATATAAATTTGGTGAGGAATACCCCAGAGTTGCTTTTATCCTGTTACAAAAGCTCGATCACCTCTTTTATTGCTCGCCCTACTATCACCTTGCCTCAAATTTCCATTCTTTTGGATGAGGAAAATGTATCCAGCTCCTCTGCTGCTGAATCCCCTGTAGTGAGATATAATTTACACTAGTAACAACTTCATCCTCCTTTGAATCCTTAGACCATACAACCATCCCGAGCTTTCCTTATCTTAAAATAGTGAAGAGGAGAATTCCCAATCTACTAGTTGCTTCCCACACTGCTACCAAGAAGAGCACTAATGCTGACAAGAGGCCTTGGGTTATTGAGAAGAGGCCCCATGCACTTAATGTTCAAGAAATAGTAGATAATGAACCTCAGTTCATGAGGTTAAAGAGGCGCTTGCCTATTTCCAATGAGCAGACCAAAAATACTTCAGTCAACCAAGGTATTATTGAAGATGCATCAGTGGAAATTAACCCTAGATTGGATAGGGGTTTGATAAAGGCTAAAACGCTTCCAATTAATAGGTTGTTAGCTAGCCTAATGCACAGGGCCCGAATGGTTGAAATAACTAATAAGAATTTGGCCTTAGTAAGATCTTAGCTTGTTTGTTTGTTTGTTTGTTTTTGATAATTTTTATTGAACTTCGTCTATACTGATGTGAGGTACTTATTTTTTGTAGTTTTTGGTTGGCTACAACTAGATCCTGAAGAAGTACGACCAACTAAAATCTTCTCGAAAGATGTGAAGGAAGCCTTTGAAGGCTTGAAGAAGTCTGTGAAGGATTCTGAAAAATCTCTTGAGAATGAGAAAAAGTCCTGGGAAGATAAAATCCAGGCAGTCGAAGAGAGAGCTACTTTTGTTGAGGGGAAGTTAGAAAAGGCCAAAAACAAGGCAAAACTTATTGAAGATAAGGTCACCACTTTAACTATTGAGGTGGATTCAAAGGAGAAACTACTCTTGGAGCTAAAGACCAAGAATAAATTTGGTAATGATAAGGCTACCAATAAGGGATAGGATAACGAATTTACTGCTGAAGCCATCCAAATTGAGTATTCCAAGAAATTATCCTATAAGGATGGCTGGTCGGATGCCTTGAAGGAGGTCAGTACACAAACTGATTATGAATTATTCCAAAGTCACAACCTAGGAACCCCTACCAACTTGGATGAGGATTTTGATAATGAAAAGGATTATCAGGAATCCTCCATGGTGCCACCTATTGTGATTGACCTACCTTTTCCTTCTGAACCATATGTCAAGGATAAGGAGAAGGTTTTATTCCTTTAGCTAGTTTTTTCTACTTTTTATGTATTTTACCTTTTTTATTTGTAATAGAACCAACCTTGTAATCCTTGATTTATCAATGAAATGAAGAAGTTTTGTTTAATCGCTCTGGTGCTCTTTTGATATTTTTTGCTTGTTTGGTTATTGTTGTTTGTCTTATTTGGTTGGGCTTATGTTCTTATACTTGTGAATTTCTCGTTTGATGTCGGAAGAATATGATCATTTTGGCTGAATTTGACTTATTGAAACATTGCAATAGTTTTCCTAAAGCTGGTCATGTGGATTTAACTGAAACAGAGTTGGTAGGGTTTCTTAGTGGAGATGGTTTCGACCAATTGAAAGATGTTCATCTTCATTGTCTTTTCAATAAGGTTGTGGCAAACAACTCTTCCTACTATGAGTTGATTGGAAAATTACAAGAAGATCAAAATCTTTCTCTAATATTGCTACACTCTGATTATGAAGCCAAGTATGAGTCCATGAGTGCAAGTTGGGGCTTTGATATGAAATTGCATGTAGTTACATATGGGTTGAAGAATAAAGAAATTGTGCTAAATAGAGAAGTGTAAACTTCTCAAGAGATTACTGCACTCCTGAAAAAATAAAATGATGCCTTAAGGAATGAGTTGGATAGTCTAAAGAAGACAATTGATTGGGCCAAATGAACGTGCCCATTTTTTAGAACTCGAGAATGCTAGACTGCTAGAGGATATGGAAAATATAAAGAATAGAAAAACCAAGTCTGGATAATCCTATCGACAGGTAGTGGTTGCTCAGCCAACTATATACGAATACAGAACAAAGAAAACGTTGGTCGACCAAGCAACTTTGTTGCAGGAGAATGAAAAATCCATTAGAAAGCTCCAAGAAAGGGTAGACATACTAACTTTCCATTTCCATATATAACCCAAAGTTATCTGTATGGATGGATATGATGAAGCTGTAACTCACCTGGATGACCACATGGAGCAAGCTCATGAGGAAGGATATAAATGGGGTTGTTTGAATTTGTTGGGGCTATTGAAGGTACACGACAAAAATGAATTGAGGTAAAATATTTTTCTCATGTAACTCCCCATTACTTTTTCCCACCCATTTATGTAATGTGGGAATGCATTTTTCCAGATGAATTTTTCCAACTTCTAAAGAGAGAAACCTTTAAGAAAATTCCCTTTAGTTTTTGTGAATCTTTAATGGTTTAATCTTCAAAACAAAAATAAAGTTTATACCCAATTCATTTGTATGATCCAAGTTTCAACATGATATTTGTTTGAGTTCATTTTTGGCACCGGCTTTTATTCTCTACACCATATAGATTGTTTCTTAAGAAGGATTCCGTGTTTGTGGAATTTTCACATGGGGGACTTCGTGTGCGCGATGGTAGATTTGCCCCATCGGTGGACTTCGAGACATAGGTGGACTCCTGCATTGTCACTAGATGGAGGTGGAAGGAACAAAGAGCGTCAGGGCTTGCGAGGGCATCGATTCATCATATAAGTATTATGTCGTGTCCTTTATAATTCCATACTTAGTGGACTTGTGCTTGGGCCGTCAGAGGTTTTTCCCGTTGTGTGGGTTTTCCCCATACATCGACGCATTGTGGTTGTGTTTATTTCATCTTGAAAATTCATTTGGATGCTTACTTAGGATTAACAAGATAAATTTGGTTTAACGAGAAAAATGGTCGAATTGGTACTTAATTAAATTTGGGTAATTTTAATTTATTTTAATTCAAGTCAGAATTAATTATTTTGCAAAATTCATGTTTGGTATAATTTGCTTAATTTGAACTTGAATTGAAGTTGAATTTTAATAAGTGAAAATTCAATTTTTTGAAAGAATTTATAAAAATCGAAATATTTGGTGAACTATCCTTTACAATTGTTATCAGAGCGGGTGCACTAAATTATCGTGTTAAGATCATTTTAGGCTAGAATATGGAAAATTTATCATTTTCGAGGTTTCTTTTTTTTTTTTATGGTTCTCTTATGCTTTCACATGATTCTTCACTTGCTATATCTTATGCATAATTTCTTTCATGTTTTACATACACCATCTTTTGTGCTTCATGATATATTCTTTCTAGTTATATGTTTGCTAGTCATATTCTAGTATATGCTTCAATATATATGTTTTTTTTTCTAGAATCGTGACAAATATAACTTTTGTATTTTGTGTTTGCATTTTTTTTGTCATATTGAAAAATATAAAAAGATTTTGTTTGTCCTTCGAGTTGTCTTTGTTTGTTATAATTTGGTCAAAATTTTAAAAAAATCAAAAAGATTTTTTTTATGTATTTTAGTTTTACACATTTTATGTGGCATATCTTTGTGTTTGAATCCTATATCACTTTTCGCTTCCATGTGGCTATAACTTTTGGTTATGAATTTCCATTGTTAAATTGTTCTTTATCATGCTTGCAAGGAGTAGTTTGACTTTTTTTTGCTTAATGGATTCTCTTTTTATATACCTTTCCACACACATGCACGGACTCTTTTGAACGTTAATTTCCCATGTATATTTGAGCTTTGTGAGATGTTCTCCCATCAATTTTTCCATTTACATATTTTGTGACTATAGAGGATTTGTGCATATAAGAACCGTTGCCCTTGAGATTTATTTGAATTGTATAGAAAATAGATGACGCTGCACAGGAAAGGTTTACGAAAGGAGAAAATCTCCTTTGCGTGAAAGCCACCGTTGGTAAGAGCCTAAAAAAGTTTGGCATTGAAAAATGTAGCCAAGGCCAATATATTTTAGTTTGATATGATCATGCAAAAGAAAAGAAAAGAATTATTATTTATGAGGGAGTTCGGATGAAAATATCAACGGGTTTGCACAATGACAATGAATCCTAGTTCTGCTTATTTGTCATGATGCCATTGATTTGTAGAATCATCAAAAGTCTAGGCTTTTGTGCGTTGTGTTTATTTGTTCTTTGATTTCACTTTATCTTGTCACATGAGGCAAAATCTAAGTTTGAAAAAGTTTTTCAATCAAATAGAACTCCTTGAACATGTTTAAGTGATTCGGTCATAATTCTTTTGTCTCTAATTCACACCCATTCACTCCGCTTATCATATGTTTATTTAGACACATTTATGCCATATGGGTATGGAAAGCTTATTTTTGTGTGTGTGTGTGTGTGTGTGTGTGTGTGTGTGTGTGTGCGTGTGCGTGCGCTTGTGCTTCAATGACATCCTTGTGTATATTTATATATATGTTATCATTTGTTTTGAGTCTTTAATTTGCCATCTAGTACTTGTATGCTATTTGTTCAAATAGGTATCTATCTTGTTGCGACTTTTTCATTTGATATCTCATGCTTGTCTTAGTAAATTTTAGTTGGTATCATTTTTTTATCGCATCTTGGTTGGTATATATTGCTCTTTGTGTGGATTAATTGCTTCTTTATTGTCTCTTGTATCACTATACACGATTGCATGATCTATTTTTTTTTTCCATTATGCATGTCCCTTGTTTTATTTAGGGGGAGAATTGAATTAATTGGGGATAAATTAGTTAATTTATGCATCTTAATCTTTGTCTATTCCTGAACAAAAAGGGGGAGAAATGATATTTAAACCTTTTAATTTGGGGAGACCTAACTTAGGGGGAGACGTATTTCTTATGTAGATATTTTTAGACAGTGGGAGGATTTAATATTGGTATATTCCCTATGCGTTAAATGTTGTGTTTAAATGTGTAGGTTTTCATCCATGTGACAAAATTTTTAATGCAAAACTTGTCAACATATGTGTCGGACGTCCGTCTGTATTTTTTATTTTGGGTTGGGATAATGTCTTTTAGTTGAGCTTGACATCCCATAGGGATTATATTTTGGTTTTGTCCCGGAATAGACACAGGGGAGATTTGTATGGAAAAATTTCCAATTGAATCAATTTTTAAGTGTTGGCTTAATTCCAGACAAAACTATTTGAGTCATAGGATAGAAGTTTGTGACCTTTCAATCCATTATATTTGAGTTGAAGACGTAGCGGTCAAGTCTAATGAAGATCACATCATATGCCGAGTTTTCTGCCTTATTATCGTCATCAACTTTACAAGGATCTGTCATGTATGAATACTTATATCATTATTGAGCCTTGGATATATTTACTGGGTGTCATATTTTGTAAACATATTTCAGAGTGACTTTTTCTTTTTTCTAAGAAAAATAATTTTTTTAGAAATGTCATTTGATCAAGTCGTTTGAACGACCTCGTTCAAATGAGATTTCCAAGTCATTCGAACGAGGTTATCTAACGAGGCTTCCTTTTTTTTACACCGAGATATCTTTTGATTTCTCATTTGAATGAGACTTAATTTTTTAACCTATTGTCTTCTCATTCGATTTTTCATTCAAACGATCGGCCAATTTTTGCAAAAAATTGACAATTTTAAAGACTTTTCTCATGTAACATCCCATTACTTTTTCCCACCCATTTATGTAGTGCGGGAGTGAATTTTTTCATATGACCTTTTCCAACTTCTAAAGATAAAAACCTTTAATAAAAGTCCCTTGAGTTTTAGTGAATCTTTAATGGTTTAATCTTCAAAACAAAAATCAAGTTTACACCCAATTCGTTTGTATGATCCAAGTTTCAACATGATATTTATTTGAGATAATTTTTGGCACTGATTTTATTCTCTACACCATAGATTTTGTTTCTTGTGGAGGATTTCATTTTTGTGAGTTTTCATACGGTGGACTCCGTGTGCGTGACGGTAGCTTTTCCCCATCAGTGGACACCGAGACGTAGGTGGACTCCAACATTGTCACCAGGCGGAGGTGCAAGGAACAAAGAGCGTCAACGCTTGCGAGGGCGTCGAGTCGTTGTGTAAGTATTCTTTTATGACCTTTGTAATTCCATACTTAGTGGACTTGTGGCTGGGTCGTTCACGGTTTTTCCTGTTGTGGGTTTTTCTCGTACATCTGCGCATTGTGGCTGTGTTTATTTTATCTTTCAAATTCATCTAGATGCATGCTTAGGTTTAACAAGATAAAATTTGGTATAACCACAAAAATTGTTGAATTGGTTCTTAATTAAATTTTGGTGATTTTAGTTTACTTTAATTCAAGTTGGAATTAATTATTTGGCAAAATTCATGTTTTGTATAATTTTTTTAATTTGAACTTGAATTGAAGTTGTGTTTTAAGAAGTGAAAATTAAATTTTTTGATAGAATTTATAAAAATCGAAAATATTTGGTGAACCATCCCTTACAGTTTCCTTAGGGGGTGTTTGTTTGTTTGATGTTTTTGAGACTCTATATTTAAACCACCATTTTTATTGATAGTTTTTAGTAGTTTATGTTGGTGGATGAATTAAGATTTGTTTTTTTTATACCTTGTAATCCTAAACTCATATTTTTGTGTATCTTTATAAGAGACTTTGTGTAGCTTGTTTTGGATATAAATCATGTTTCTTTTATTATATATTTTTGGTTAGGCATATTTAGTATGGTATCTTTAATGCCTATATCATTTTTATCTTGTATATACCTATTTAGTTAGTTTTTGATTTCTTTCTATATATTATGGTTAATTGAATTACATTTCTTCACAGTATATGATACCTTAATCAATTTAATATGAAAAGTTTCATTTTTTCATTCGATAGACGTAATTCTTAATTTAAGGTTTTCTCTCTCAATTCCACGGAAAAATAGGAGAATTTTAAATTAATGGGGATATCTATATAATGATGCTATGACACCTTTCATGTAAAAATGAGATAGAAGAGTATACACATATAAGAGGTTAAGTAGAATGCATTATTATTATTATTATTATTATTATTATTATTATTATTATTATTATTATTATTATTATTATTATTATTATTATTATTATTATTATTATTATTATTATTATTATTATTATATCTTAGGGTGCATGATTTCTAAGCCATGAATATATTTTATGCAATTAGATAATTAAAAACTTGATATTCATATCCATCTTACTTATCTTATTTCATCCTAGTTATCTGTCTTTTATACACATTGATATTATGATCATGTTTTCTAGTATATAACACATTGAAATTAACAAGTGCTCACTTTTGGACTATTAGGTTTGTGTTTTTGAGTGTTAGTTTGATCTTTTGATTGTGTCTAGTCTTGTGTTCAGGGATTCTATATTTACTTATTTTGCTTGTAATATTTGGTTTGTATATTTTATCATGGGATAGACAAAGGTGGAAATTGCAAGAGTATATGTATACTCATGTGCCCCCAATTTATTTAGATTGTTTTATTCTAATTATCAAAATATACTTTGAGTTATTTGTACTTAAGGTCATTCCGGTAAAGCTTCACATCAAGATATAGTCACCAAACTTCATCAAACTTCATCATGGCATAATTTATCACCATACGTTTAAGAATGCCACTCTAAGTTAAGGTAAAGGGACTTAAGAGACTTTAATGCACCTTTGGCATATTCAAAATTAACTTTTCACAATTCGAAAATTGGCTTGTGTGTTGATATGGTTTTTTTTGGTATTGGTGATATTATTATGCAAATATATTTTTAGAAATAAAAATTTATTTCAAAGAAAAATGTTATAAACATACCATATGAAGTTGTGGTAAAGGTCCAAAATTTCACAGTTTTTTTTCCTATGTCAAAACTTCTTCTCATTTTCTTTGGCGAAGTGATGTTTTGTAATCAACAAAGCATTCTTTCATTGGTTTCATACATAGACTAGTTTTTTATTTGTGTTCATTATGGTTTCTCACGACTTATATTGCTTTAGCGAAGTTTACTCTGCTGGTCTCCCCCTTTTTGGGAAAATCATATCATTTCGGACATCTTCTTATTTTTTTCATGGTATCCGTGTAAATATGATTTATTAACCACATCTCGATGACTTGTGTGCCTAGGCTTTGGTAAAAAGTCTAATCTTACCCGTTGATAGCATATAGCTTTCCTCACAAGCTATGGAGTGCACTTAAAAGAGTATTTTGCTCATTGTAAAATGTCCATGGCCCATATCGTGAAGCTTTTCCAAGTGAATTAATTTTTGAATTGAGAGTCGGGGTAAGGGACAAGGGGATTTTTAATAGAGACAAGTTTTGAGTTAAACATCCATCAGGAAAAACCATTTTTAGTTTCTCTCTTTGATTGTTTTTTAAACTTTGATCTGAAGTCTTATTGAGGTGTTAATAATTCTACTTTTATTCTCAAACAAATATGTTTATATCTTTGTTATGAACTCTTATCGAGGTGTTAATAATTGTACTTTTATTCTGAAACAAATATGTTTATATCTTTGTTATTGAGAGAGTAATTTGATACCTCAAAAATACATTATGAGGTTTGAGTAATACAAAATACTTTGAATACTTTCAAAACCTGTGGGAAAACTCACATCCTAGAATGTGGCACCTAGTCTATTAGCGAATTCTCATTTGTTTTGGTGGACAGAAAAATTAATCATTAACTTCAAAAAATCTTTGATTTTTTGGTGATAACGAAAGACTTTGGCGGCGACCAAAACCTCTACTAGTTATGATGCGTACTCTTACTGATGATGCTTTTGAAGGATGATATGGTGTGAATTAGTGGATCATTAAATTGTTGCATTGTGTGATATCAAGTAACTGTTTCTTTTTGTAAAACTCTACTATAGTTCCATTTTTGTTTCGTTTGTCCTGAGAATTTTCCCATTGTGAGGTTTTCCTCTCACATCCTAGCGTATTGTGATTGCGTTACCTTTTTTCATTTATATTCCTCACATAATATAGAAGATAAGATTTGGTTTAATCAATTTGGTAAACATTTTATCTCACGGACTTATGTTGTCATACTCGTGCCCGAAAAGGAGTTAAAAAATGATTGTCGTTATGAGAACATTAGATTTTAATTTGGATACCTTTGATCCATCATTGTTTCGATCACACGCACTCTCAAATATTATAAAATATAATCCTTTCTATAGGTTTAATCACCTTGAGGAAGAACTATTATGTGTAATATGGACTTAAGAATGTGTCGTTATATTAGTGGTTTCATTAGTGCAGATAATAGTTGGGATTTTAATATACTTGTGAGCCCATCAAATTATGTGAATCACTTCATCTAACAATGAAAAGGGTTTGTGATAAACTTATTTTAGAGTAAGCAATGTAATGGAAGAATGATGTGTTACTCTCTTCCAAAGTGAAACATTTAAAAGAAGAAAATCCTTTCGAAAAGAACAAAGATCATACTTCTTATCAGTTATGTATTGAAAGGGTTGTCATCTAAAATGGATTGGTATTACGTAGGAGACACCAAGTTATCCATGCTACTGGTGAGACACTTTGGCTCGTATAAGACGAGTGACCACGGTTCATTGTTGATACACTCCGAGCACTACAAAAAAGTACTTTTTACGATGGAACTTTTTGAGACGATTAAAATTTGGGTCTCTAAAACTAGCCTTTTGAGACGGCTAAAATTAACTATCTTAAAAACTACTATTTTTAAGACAACTTTTATTCCCCTTATAAAAAAATAGTAGCTAAAGAGACTGCAAATTAGTATTTGTCTCAAAAGATATACCTTATGAGACGACTAAAAAATATTTCAGTTCCCCCTCACATTTTAGGTTCCCGCTTCTCTTGTAAGCTTAAGAAACAAAACAAAGTAAAAAGACAAAAAAAACCACCCGCGTTATATCTTTTAACCTAACGTCTCTCTCTCACTCCTTCCTCATGCACGAATACCTCACCTCCCTCGCCTCTCTCCGCCGCACAAATGAACAACAGCAACAACAGAGCTCCCTCCTTCGGCTCTAACGAGCAGCTACTCTCCTCCTCTCAACCGACACCCCCAAGTTCCAATCTCCAACCCAAGCAAAGAAAGCAAACAGGAACAGAGCATAGCGATTCTCCTCTTCTCAGTAAGAATCAAGCATTTATTTTTTTATTGAAAAAATTTGTTTATTGACATACTTGACATTACTTCGAAATTAGTTTTTGACACTACTCTGAAAAAATTAGTTTTTTGACACTACTTTGAAAAAATTAGTTTATTGACACACTACTCTAAAATGAGTTTTTGGACATTCTTGACATTGTTAGTTTATTGTAAAAATTAGTTTGTTGGGTACAATTTCTGATTATTTTTGTTGATTTGTAGTGGTAATAGGAGGTTGAGAGTGAGCCAATTGAAAACCCGAATTGTGAATTCATTGTTGTATTATATTTTTAAGATTATTTTATGAAAATATTTGTGTACATGTTTGTGTGAATTTTAGTTAGAATTATTGATATGTTTGTTTATGTTAATTAATTCATTGCATTTGCAAGTTGTTTATGCTATTAATTTGATTTACTATTCGATTATGGTTTTATTTTGTGATATATGTGATGGGCCCAAATTAGTTCAAACATGCATCACCGTTGAAAAAATTACCAATGTTATCCAATACCATATTTTTTTTGTTACATCTAATACTATATCAAATGCTAAATCTTTAACATAAAAATCACTAAGGTTGTCTTTGATTACAAAGTTGAAAAATAGTTCATTTTTATTAGAGTTAGGAAAATATGTGGAAAAGATAAGAGTGATTTGGTCTTACTTTTGAAGTTTTTTATGGAAATAAATTCTTTGGGTGGTGGGTGAGAATTGTTTTTTGTGAAAATTGATAAAAACTTGGAACACTTTTATTATTACTAAGTAGTTTTTTAATATAATGCATATGAAATCAAGCTCCTCAATAGTAAAATAATGAGCTAAAATGAGTATTTTCCATGAAAAACAATTTAATTCCAATAAAACAGACCCTAAGTATTGGGACACAAGCTCCAACATATGAGGTGGTACTCGAAAAAAAGCATTAGTTAAAATTCCAATTTACAAAAAAAAATAGTATACACAAAAAAGTAATATCACGATCTTTAAAGAATCTAAAACGATAAACTTGATTTTTCATTCTCTCTCTGACTCATTTATTATCTAATTACATATCTTTTATTAGAAAATGTTTACAATATTGAAGGAGTACGAGAAGGTGGGAGTTGAAGAAAATAGAAGATAATAGAAAAAAAATTGATAGAATTAGGAGTCCATAAATTGTATTCGGCAATGCGGGATCGCGTTAAAAGTAAGAAAAGTTAATCGAAGCGTAATAAAAAATTAGTTGACGATGAAGTGTATGTTGCATACAAAGAAAAACATAAGCGTAATGATTCGAGCGGGGATGAAAATGGGTATGTTGGTCGAGTTTTTTTATGTATAAATGTTTAATGATGTAGATGCTAGAATATTGATTGTGTGACTTTTTAATTGCAATTGTTGCTATCATTTCTTAAGATGTAGTGCATTAGTACTAAAATGTTGACTGTGTGAATTTTTAATTGGGTAACATTCTTTCCTTTTCTGACTTTTTATGTTGATTGTGTGACTTTTCAATGATGTAGATATTAAAATTGATGCGTTGAATTGTTGGGTTATATTATTATTATTATTTAAATTAGGTTGCTACTAATTTTTTTGAATTTATGTATCAAATTGTTGGGAATCCTTTTTTTTTTCATTTTTAGGTATCATGGATAAGAGTTGGATTAATTTACCTAGTCGGCGTTCAAAAGAATACATTGGCGGGATTGAAGGATTTCTTAACTATGCATACGAAAACAAGAACATTGGGACCACAAAAATCTATTGCCAGTGTAAGAGATGTGTAAATCGAGTATACCACACCCGACAAATGGTGAGAAATCACCTTGAGATGTATGGTTTTGACAAGACTTATAAGGTTTGGATTTCCACGGAGAGACTTTTGGTGGTGTAGGAAGCAATATGAATTCTTTACGGGATGATATGCTAGTTGATGATATACCCGTTGAATTGAATGCTCGAGATGCCATGGTTACTGTTGATGTAAAAAACTAGATTACTCTAATTATTTAATCACAGATAAATAAATAAGACAAAAGATTTTAAAGTGGTTCAGCCTTATATGAATGGCCTACGTCCACTGTTATGTTATTGCTGAGTGTTTGGGAATTCTCGATTACAAGTGCTATCAAGAAATTCCGGTCCCTTTGAATGAGGGTGATACAAGGTATTTATAGCCCTTAGGTTGTACATGAAAGGGTGTTACATTAAATGATACACATATGAAAGGGTAATTCATTTAATGTTCTTCAAACGTGCGTGTCAAGATGATAAGCATTCAATGAATAGTTGAACTGTTGATTATCTAGCAATTAATGTTGTGGTCGAGGTGCAGCTCGAACCGCCTTAGTTGCTCATCGCCCGAAAGTTCCTTGAAGCATTGGAGTTCCTCGGAGGATAAGAGTTCCTCGGAGGGTTGGTCGGGGAAACAATCTTCCTCGTTTCTATTGTGCCACGTAGATTGACACGTGTCTTCTTATTATTCGTCCACATCAGCATACTAATTTTGGTGTCAACAGAAGCCCCCAATGTTTCATATTTCGAACTTTGAGGAGTATGGAACATTCTTTCTCGGTATATGGCGATATTAAATGACCTTCCTGGGTTTTAGGAGCCTTATTTTAAATTTCCTTCCAAATTCACAAAATTCGCCTTTTTTTTCGAATTTTTATGAGCGCTTCGATCTTTGTGCTCTTTTTGTCCTTTTAGTCGCCGGGAGCTCAATAGTTTCTCTTTGTAATCATTTCTTTCGCCATTTCCCCAGGCACAGTATTTAAACTTCCCAAGCAATCATACCGTCCTCTACCTTTTCCAATTTTCTTGCTTTCGAATTCTCCATAGCTTTTCTTTCTCTTGTGCGTTCATCTTTGTTTTTGTTCGTTGTCAACAAATCTCTATTCTTCCTGTAAGATCCTCTTCTTTCTCCTTTTATTCACCATGGTTTATATTATTGAAAAATTACGTTCTGATTATTCCATTCCGTCTTGGGTAACTTTGGAGAATCTTCCTGAGCCCTTTGACTATTTTCGTTTGGCTGAGGGACATTAGTTCCCCAACCTCTTTATCGCTGAGTGTGGATTTTCTTTTCCACCTAACCCTTTATGCTTAGAATTCTGTCAACATTTCGATGTTGTTCCTGCAAAAGTATCCCCTAATACATGGAGAATAGTTAATGGGGTGCATAAGTTAAATCAAACTCATTGAACTCGTATAGGAATTACTGAGATTATGTATTGCTATAGATGGGCTGTTTTAGATAATGTTTATTATTTAAAAACCAGATTTTTGAATAGGGCTTTAGTAGTCAACCTCCCTGATGCTAACAGGGATTATTTTGAACATGGATTAGTTTTCAAAAATTGGCAACATGATCCTTCAGTCGGAGACGACGTGTATGAAGTTCCCAAATGCCCCCCATATGGCAATGGGATAGGTTATTTTCATTTTATTTTATTTTTGAAATTATGATTTCATCATGTTTGAATAAATGCATGATTGACATTTCAATTTATTTTTGTTTGCAGTTGACAGCAAGAGAAAAAACTCCCAAAGAATCAGAAGTTAATATAAGGCAATTGAAACATATCTGGAGTTTGCATCAGAAAGTTACAGACGAGCACATCAGATCTGCTTCATACTTGTTGCAGTATAGGAGCTATACGTCATCCTTTACTACTCATCATGTGGTCAGCATTAGTGATCCAGTGCAAATTCCTGAAAACTCTGATCCAGAATCTCATATTCCTTTGAGCCAAAAAATGGGCAAGAGAAGAGTTCCCGCTCTCTTCGAGGAGACTTCCTCTGCTGGAGATGGGAAGAAAAATAAGGTTGATGTCCAAAAAGGGACAAAGAATAAAGATGCCACCCCTCCTGTTGCTTCTCAGAAGGCTGTCGAGAAGCCCCCAGTGGCTCCTGTGCAGAAGGATGCACCTGTTGAAGTAATCACTATCTCACCAACGAAAAGTTCTTCTTTGGTTGAGGTTGTTGAAAAGGCACCGAGGAGACTGAGGAAATCCTCCTCGATCAGTATTTCTGGTGCCATTCCCCAGCTCCCAGCTGGTGGAGATGGTGTTCTAATCATTGTTCCTCCGAGCTCTACGATGAGCTTGGCAAAGTTTTCTCCCATCCCCGAGGTGCAAGGTACTGAAGAAGACCTTACTCGGGATATGGTTACTTCTCTGGCTGCTCGTCATCTTACTTCAGTAAGTATCTCTACTCTGAGTTTTTCATATTTTCCTTTGTTATTTCCCATATTTGTTTCTGATGTCGTTTCCCTTTTCTGATTACAGTTGACGAGCTGTTTCAATATAATCCTTAAAAAGGATGAAGCGATCAAAGCTTCTTGCTCCTCGTCCACTATGGAAGGAGCACTGGAGAAAGCTATCAAATCTGTGAGTGAATCCCGTCAGAAGTATGATCAGGATCAAATTAAATGGGAGAAGAAGTTGGCTGCGTCTGATGCAGAGAAGGTACAACTGGGTAATAAGGTGAAGGACTTGGAGAGAGAGAATAAAGACTATGTCGAGAAACTTTCAGGCTTTGGGGAGCTTGAGAATAAATTGAAATCAGCTGAAGAAGAGCTGACCCTCCTGTGAGAAGTAAATCGTCAGAAGGAGGAGGTGGAGACCAAATTGAAGGCCACCGAGAATCTTATGTTCGAGAAGCTCTCCTCGGAAAAAATGAAGAGAAAAACAGCTGTGAAGAAGTCCTTCCGAACTGGTTGGGACAAAGGATGGGACAGGGGGGTAGCAGCGATGATGACCCAGGTGAAGTATGGAAATTTGAAATACTTCCATGATGGTTGGGTTGCTGCCTTACAGGAACTGAAGGTGAGCGAGGACTCTGAGCTATTTCAACAACATCTCCCTGGTCCTCCTCTAGTTATTCAAGATGAGGATGAAGACGAAGCTGCATCTGAGGAATCCTCAATGACTGTGGGTGATCAAGTCCTTGTTACACAACCCAACCATACGGCCACCGAGGAGATTTCATCCTTGCCTGCTCCTTCAAAACAAGTCCCAGCTTCTACTAATCAGATCATTGTTCCTACCGAGCAACCAAGCTCCTCGTCCCAGCCTCCCGAGAAAGTCTTGGGAGACAAGGAAAAGGTGTGAAGTTGTTCGGTACTCTCTTTCTATTTTTCTTTTACTTATCCTCTGTATTCCAAACGATGTAATCTTGTTGATGATGTAATAAAATCACATCTTTTTGTTCCTCTACATTATTGATGCTCTGTCTATTTTTATTTATTAACTCTTGCCTTCTCCTCTTTATTAGTTTATGGCTAGAATGGAACTGATATCTGCCCATGATACAAAGCTGATGAAGCAATGCCGTGAATATTATAAGGCTGGTCACACAGATTTGAGCGTATTAGAAATTGCTGACATCCTTGGCCATGATGCTTCAGAACAAGCAATTGAGGCTTATCAGTACCTGAAGGATTTACTTGACCGAGTTGTGGCCATCAACGTGGCCTACTATGACTTGATCGAGGAGCTTTATTGTACTTTAGAAGATCTTCAGAATCAGCACAATGAATCGAATGCCCTGTTGCATGAGGGGTATGAGGATAGGTATCAACAGCTTTCTTCCGAGACAGGCCACAAAAAGATCATTGTTGGGTACGATGTCAGGGAGAGGACCCTAAAAGGTGAAGTTGAGGCCTGCAGACAGATCGCCGAGCTGCTGGAACAAGAGAACAAAAATTTGCAGAAAGAGTTAGCACAGTATAAGTCTGCAGCTTCATCTTCCAATGCCTTGGTACCAGTCTCCGACAAAGGGTTCTCATTCATAGAGGTTGAGAATGCCAAATTAAGGCAAGAATTGGATACTTTAAGAAGGTCTGGTATTTTTGCTACTGCTCGGGGACGAGGAAAAGGTTCTCGTGAGCGAGGAAGAGCTGCTCAGGATGTTAACGAGGAACGAAGCACTCCAGCTGCTCGGGGTCGATCAAGAACTCCTCATAGTATTGAAGAAGCTCATACTCTGTCAACATTGGAAACTCAAGCGTACCAGTTGAACGCAAAAGATCGGGCTTTGTCTGAAATGTCCAAGAAAATCCTGACTTTGGAAGATCAACTTACTGCGACGAAGTCTGCTTTACATACCAAGGACCTTTTCACCAAAAACCTTCATAAACAATTGGATAGATTAACCTTCCAATTCCATAAACAGCCCAGGGAATTTTGGATGGCTGGATACAACGAAGCTCTAGTTCATTTAGATGCTCGTATCCAGAATGCCAATAATGAGGGTTATAAACAAGGCTGGCTGAATGCCTTATATGTATTAAATCTCGAGCAAGGACATTTTTTGTGGTATTACTACGATCCTGGAGTGCTTGGCTTGCCTGTGCCACCTTTCAAGTTGGACATGGAATGGATACCAGCTCGCGCCATTCCTCGGAGCTTGATTGCGAATTATCTTGGTGACTATAACCTTCATTCTCAAATTGACGTATCTCGTCCCGAGCATCTCTTGGATACTCCTTCAGTAATGAATGTCAGAATGTTGAAGGACTTGAATTTTATCAATTCTCCTCAGACATTAAATGATCCTCCTGCTGGCGAGGAACTTGTATCGAAGGCTGAAGGGAAAAAACCAATAGAATAGGATTTTCAATGTAATAGTTAGCACACATATGTAACTTGTAATTTATTTTGAATTTTAATGAAAGACTTTCATTTTCTGTTTGCAAATCTGTATTGCTATTATCTTGTGCCTGTTAAACACTTTATATTTGTGCTTGCATAACAATATTGTATGGTTCATCGACCAAAATAAAGTATCAGAGATGTTGCTCGATCACTTAATAATAAAGTAATGAGTAAAATAACTGCTTTAAAATTTTTCTAAACAACCAAGGTTGTCAAATTATGCTTGTCGACCAATTATGATTAGTGGGTTTTTTTATCTCCGACCAACCATACTTTGTAACTTTTTGTCTTTAAAATGTGTTCGACCAACCAAGGTCGATAAATTATCCTCGTCGACCAACTACAATTAGTGGGTTTTTATCCCGACCAATTATATTTGGTTCATTTTGGAATATTTTGTTCTTCAAAGAACTTATTGTATTTTTCTGCAATAATCTTGCCTCCCGACCAACATAAATTGGCATTTGAGAGAATATTCGTTTCTTAATCAACCTAGAATGGCATTTTAAGAATGTTGTTCTTGCCCTTTTACCAACCAAAGTTGGTCGTGGGTTTGAACTATTGCCTTCTAACCAAAGGAGTATATTTTGTTCTCGCCCTATTACCAACCGAAGTCGGTCGTGGGTCCAAACTGTTAGGTTCTTTCGAACTATCTTGTCCACAAGCTCTTTTACCAACCGAAGTTGATCACGCAAGTGTACGCCTCCTAACCAAAGGAGTATAATTTGTTCTCGCTATTTTACCAACCGAAGTTGATCACGATCGAACTATCAGGTTCTTTCGAACTATCTTGTCCACAAGCTCTTTTACCAACCGAAGTTGATCACGCAAGTGTACGCCTCCTAACCAAAGGAGTATAATTTGTTCTCGCTATTTTACCAACCAAAGTTGATCACGCTCGAACTATTAGGTTCTTTCGAACTATTTTATCCACAAGCTCTTTTACCAACCGAAGTTGATCACGCAAGCGTACGCCTCCTAACCAAAGGAGTATAATTTGTTCTCGCTTTTTTACCAACCGAAGTTGATCACGCTCGAACTATCAGTGTAGTGTATCACACTAGTATTCCCCAAAAAACTTGTAATGAAAGGAAGAAGATGGTGAAACATCATCGTTTTATTCATAATGAAGGAACTGCTTTACATTTTACATTACTGATAATACTTGCGTAGGTGTTCAGCATTCCATGCATTCTTAAATTCCTCTCCTTCTAGAGTTGCTATTCTGTAAGTTCCTGGTCGAACAACTTCTGTAACTCGGTAAGGTCCATGCCAGTTTGCTTCCAGTTTATTGTGCTTCTGAATGACCTTCTTTAGCACATAATCCCCTTCTTTTAAGTAGCATTTCTTCACCCTCTTGTTGTAGAACAGAGCTGTGCGTTATTGGTAAGCAGCATTCATAATGGCTGCCTCTTCTCTAACCTCCTCTAGCATATCCAAATTCAGTCTTCTCATTAAGTCGCTGACTGGGGAATTGAAATTCAGCACTCTGTGTGTTGGAAGACCCAACTCGGCAGGTATTACTGCCTCACTTCCAAATGCTAGCATATATGGGGATTCTCTTGTTGCTGCTCGGGGAGTTGTTCGGTAAGCCCACAAGACTGACTGTAGCTCATTAACCCAATTAGATTTAGCTTCACTTAGCCTCTTCTTCAAACCATTTAGTAGTGTTTTGTTCGTCACCTTAGTCTGCCCATTGCTTTGAGGATGACATGGTGCTGAATGGGTCTTCAAGATGTTTGATTGTTGACAATAGGCAGCAAACTCCTCGTTGTCGAATTGTGTTCCATGGTCTGTGATGAAGGCATGAGGGAGACCATATCGACAGATGATATTCTTCTAGACAAATTGGTATACTTTCTCGTATGTCATATCAATAAGCGGCTCAGCTTCTACCCACTTGGTAAAATAATCCACTGCAACAACAAGGTACTTGAATCTTCCTCGGGTCGTTGGCAATGGTCTAACCAAATCAATTCCCCACATGGAGAATGGCCAAGTGGAAGTTATGGGTGTCAACAATGCTTGTGGAGTTCGTCGGATGGAGGAAAAGCGTTGACACTTATCACATTTCTTGGCATAGGCTATACAATCAGCCCTCATCATCAGCCAGTAGTACCCTTGCGTCATCACTCTTTGCAAAAGTGTCCGACCTGCTACATGAGCTCTACAGGACCCTTTATGTATCTCTTCAATTAACTCTTTCACCTCGAAAGGATGTACACATCTTTGTAGTCCTGCCATAATTCCTCATCTATATAAAACACCATTTGTTAGTATATACCGAGCAGCTTTATACTTCAATTTCTTGGCAGCGAGTTTGTCATCTGGTAATTCTCCATCCTCAATATATGCCCTGATGGGATCCATCCAAGATGGCCCTAAATCAAGGGTAATAATATTCATCGTCAGGTCTTCATCTATGCTCCGACTTTCTAATATTTCAATTGGTATCGTTCTTCGCAGTTCGGTACGAGTAGCTGATGCTAGTCGGGCCAATGCGTCTGCTTGTGCATTTTCTATTCTTGGTATTCTGATCAACTGAATGGCATTAAATTCTGCCAGCAACTCCATCACCTTGGTATAATACTTGTCCATTAACTCTCCTTTAACTGCATATATTCCCAACATCTGATTCACAATTAACTGAGAATCACTGAATACCATTAGTTATTGTGCTTCCATAATCTTTGCTAAATTAAGACCTGCTATCATGGCCTCATACTCAGCCTCATTATTAGAGGCTTTGAATTGGAATCGCATGGCATATTCCATGTCAATCTCGTCTGGAGTTTTCAAAATAATTCCTGCTCCACAGCCTGTTGTGCAAGATGACCCATCCACATATAATCTCCACGTAGGTAACTCGTCTTCAAATTTCTTATCTAACAAAGTTCCTCGGTGAAATATGTGCTGTTTCCTTTCATCCTCCCCTGGTATTTTTCGCTCCTCGTCGACCATCTCTTCTCGCCCTTTTACCAACCGTAGTTGGTCTGGGTTTGAATTTGATGATCTTTCTACATCCACAAGCCCTTTTACCAACCGGAGTTGGTCTGGACTTATGTCTGTTGATCCTGTAACATCCACAGGTTGGTCAGCGAGCAACTTTTATTCCTCGAGGGTATCAGGATATGTAAACTCTGCTATAAAGTCTGCTACAGCTTGCCCTTTTAAGGATGATCTGGGTTCATACACGATATCATATTCACCGAGCTCGATTGCCCAGTACATCAGTCTTCCTGATTTTTCTGGCTTTTGGCTATTGGACTCCATTCTCCAATCTGACCAATGTCGAGCTGACCGCATATTCTGATACTGCCAGGTATAAGTACAACTTTTCTCCCATCACTGATCTGGACAGCAATGGAGGTGTTCCCAGATATTTCTTCAAGTCTTGAAAGGCTTTTTCACATTCATCATTCCACTCGAAAGTTTTTCGAAGTGTTTTGAAGAATGGAAGGCACCTATCAGTTGCTCGAGATACAAATCTATTGAGCGCTGCAACTCGTCCTGTAAGACTATGCACTTCTTTCTTCGTCGTTGGAGATCGCAACCCTAAAAGAGCTTTGATCTTTGCTGGATTTGCCTCAATGCCTCGCTGGTTGACGATATACCCGAGGAACATTCCTTCTTGTACTCCAAAGGTGCACTTTGTCGGGTTGAGCTTCATTTGGTATTTATCCAGTTGATCAAAGGTCTGACCTAAGTCAACTAGATGATCAGCAGCTTTCTTGCTCTTTGTCAACATATCGTCGACATAGACCTCCATATTGCAACTGATTTGTTCGAAAAAAACCTTGTTCATCAGCCGCTGGTATGTCGCTCCTGCATTTTTCAAACCAAAAGGCATAACATTATAACAATAAGTTCCCCTAGGGGTAATAAAAGAAGTGATTTCCCTGTCTTCAGGTTTCATTTTGATCTGGTTGTATCCAGAGTAAGCATCCATGAAACTGAGTAGCTCGTGCCCCGAGGTAGCATCCACTAGTTAGTCAATTCTGGGCAATGGGAAGTGATCCTTTGGGCAAGCCTTGTTGAGATCAGTGAAATCAACACACATTCTCCATTTATTATTTTTCTTCTTTACCATCACCACATTTTCCAACCAGTCTGGATACTTCACATCTTCAATGAATTTGGCTTTCTGGAGCTTGTCGACCTCCTCTTGAATAGCTTGATTCTTCTCGGGGCTAAATACCCTTCTTCTCTGCTTTACAGGCTTGATCTCCTTATTCACATTGAGCTCATGACATAAGAAGTTTGGATTTATTCCTGGCATGTCTTCATGACTCCACGCAAAAGTTTTCTTTCTATTTCTCAAGAAAGTTATCAATTCCTGTTTTATTAAAGCATCCAACGATGAACCTATCTGGGTTACTCGTTCAGGGTGCTCGTCGTCCAGAATAACATTTTCTGTAGATTCTACCACCTGTCCTTTTACAAGTTGGGATTCATCTCTGGGATCAAGAGTTTCAATCTCTGTATCTTCTTCCACCTGGTAGGTAGTAGTCTTTTTCCTTGATTCTTCAAGTTCCTCTTGCTCGGAAGATGAATAATAGCATTCTCGAGCTACTTTTTGATCACCTTTCACCACTCCCACTCCGAAATTTGTTGGGAATTTTAAACATTGATGTACTGTAGATGGGACTGCTTCGAACTTCTTCAAACCAACTCTTCCCATGATGATGTTGTAGGCTGACTGCACATTCTTATCCATCACAAAGAAGCATATTCTTTCTGTTCGACAAGCAGGCCAAGCTCCAATGAATATATCCAACTTGATCGTCCCAAGTGGAAAAACTTTCTCGCCAGCAAAACCCAGAAGAGGTTTGTGATAAGGCTCCAATTGAGATAACTTCAAATTTAAACTGTCAAAGCATGAATAGTACATGATGTCTGTCGAACTGCCATTGTCTACCAGCACCCTTGAAATCACTACTTCTTTCATCCTCATTTTGATCACCAAAGGGTCGTCGTGAGGGTAAAGAACACCTGCCAGGTCATTTTTAAAAAGCCAATAACCAGCTTCTCTTTGTTTACCTTCCTCGGACGATCCTCCTCGGCCAAATTTATTCACTGAATGTACGAGCAAGCTTGTGCCTCTCTGAGGTAAGCTTTTCTTTCTGCAGTAAGATCTCCTCCTCCTGCATCTCCTCCTGTAATAACATTACAATCAAATGATCCAAAACGTATGGAAAATACCTCTCGTTCCGGCTGCCTTGGTTTCTTGGGAAGATCGGGGTCATCCTCGGCATCATCTTCGTGGTCTCTCTTCTTTTTTTCCTCTGCTCGACGAGGAGATCTAGACCTTTATCTAGTTCGATCATTATTTCTTCTTTCACCTCCCCGATCAACATATTTTTCTAGCTTTCCTCTTCGGATTAGTGTTTCAATCTCGTTCTGAAGAGCTATGCAATTTTTAGTCATATGGCCATGATCTTTGTGGAATTCGCAATATTTGTCCCTGTTCCTCACATCAGGATCTGACCTCAGCTTCTTTGGACACTTTACTTCCTCGCTATTCTTGATTTCTTCCAAGACATGATTAATACCCATTTTCAAGGGAGTGTAATTATCGAATTTCTTCAAAATTTCCCATGATGACTTATTATTTTTGGAACGCTTGTCGCCACCATTGTTCTTATGCTCTTTATTTTTAGACTTATCGACGTCCACCTTGGTGTCTTTATCTATACTCTTCTTTGCAGCCATAGCTTCCTCGGCATTCATGATTTTGGCCGCTTTTGCCATCAACTCTGACATAGTTTTAGGTGGATCTTTCGCCAAGGTGTAATATAACTTATTAGGCAACAACCCACTCATCAAGGCGGTGATTGTTATCTTCTCCTCGTAGTCTATAACTTCCATCTTCTCGTTATTGAAACGGGTTATGTAATCTCTAGTACTCTCACCAGATTTTTGTCTAACACTTAGCAAGTGTGCTACTCGTTTTACTGGTTTTGCTCCAAAATAGAAATTGTCGATGAACAACTCAGCCAACTGAAGGAAAGTTGAAATCTTTCCCCAAGGAAGATTATTGTACCCTATCTGGGAAGCTCCAGTAAGAGTTCCTGAGAACACTCTGTATCTCATCTCGTCGGGGACAGTATAGATATCGGCGGAGCTTGATATTGCTCTATATGAAGGACAGGAACTGTTTTTCCATCATATTTAGGGGTCACTACTGGTGCTTTAAACTTTGACGGTGTAGGAAAATTCACAATGGCCTGGACAAAAGGTGTCCCTTGAACAAAAGTTCGTTGTAGGGGATTCTTCGCCCTAGCCATTTCTCCCAATCTATCCTCCAATCGCTGAAGGGACCCTTTCCACGCTTCATTTCCTTCCTCGGGCCTATTGGTTCGAGCAATGGATCATTCTGAAGTAGCCTCTTGAGATTTATCTTGACGAGCAACTGGTCGTGATTGTGCTGATCCTTCTCTGAGATCAGATGGTTGTCGAAAACTCCTCGACATGGTCTTAGGTGGACTCATATTCCTCCTAGGGCCTAATCGACTGAAAGGAGACACCCTACTCAGTCTTTCTAAGGCACTGGGTCTTTCTGGAGAGAGAGTGATACGTTGATCAGTATCTGTAGCCCTTATTGACGAAGTTCGCCCAGGTTGATAAGAGAAATCATCAGAGTCCTCATTACGATATGACTCAGTATGTCTGGATCGTGAAGAAAGTAAATAAGTTTTCCTCTGACCACTTCGCTGTCCTGAACGTGCAGGTGCATCGCCATGAAGGGTTTGTATAAGTTGCCTCATTGTGTCTTGCATGGAGATTTGTCCTTGAGCCAGATTCATCATAATTCTGGCCAGATCTGGAGGTGCAGAGGGATTTGGAGGATTTCCAGCATTTCCAGCATTTCGATTGCTAGATTCTGGATTATCCGCCATTGATGATGAATGATTTTTGGTGAAAAACGATAATAATAATCGATTCCCACAGACGGCGCCAATCTGTTGATGTAAAAAACTAGATTACTCTAATTATTTAATCACAGATAAATAAATAAGATAAAAGATTTTAAAGTGGTTCAGCCTTATATGAATGGCCTACGTCTACTGTTATGTTATTGCTGAGTGTTTGGGAATTCTCAATTACAAGTGCTATCAAGAAATTCCGGTCCCTTTGAATGAGGGTGATACAAGGTATTTATAGCCCTTAGGTTGTACATGAAAGGGTGTTACATTAAATGATACACATATGAAAGGGTAATTCATTTAATGTTCTTCAAACGTGCGTGTCAAGATGATAAGCATTCAATGAATAGTTAAACTTTTGATTATCTAGCAATTAATGCTGTGGTCGAGGTGCAGCTCGAACCGCCTTAGTTTCTCGTCGCCCAAAAGTTCCTTGGAGCATTGGAGTTCCTCAGAGGATAAGAGTTCCTCGGAGGTTTGGTCGGGGAAACAATCTTCCTCGTTGCTATTGTGCCACGTAGATTGACACGTGTCTTCTTATTATTCGTCCACATCAGCATACTAATTTTTGGTGTCAACAGTTACAATGGTTCAATAGGGAAGGGGTATTCTTCACACATATGACAATATGAGTAATGATGAGGAATGTAGAACCGAAGAAGTATTCAAATCTGATGAAAATGTTCCAGAGAATTCTAGACCTTCGAAAGAGGCGCAGTGCGGTTTGTATGAAAATTATCCAAAGGGGGTTACGGAATTGTCATTTGTTGTTGAACTCTTTCACATGAAGCAACTTAATGGATGGAAAAATTGTTCTTTCACTAAGTTGTTGGGTTTTTTGGGACGGTATTTTTGACTGCTAGAATATCGAAGTCTTACTACCAAGCTAATAAGCTAACGAAGGACTTTGAATTCAAGTACGAGACGTGGGATGCGTGCCCAAACAACTGTATGCTTTTTTGAAATCAAGTTGAGAAACATGAAAAGTGTGACATATGCGGATCTTCTCGATATAATGATGATGATTCAAGTGTGGGTGTCTAAGGCCCGAAGGTAGCCTTAAAGAAAGTAAGGTATTTCCTTTCAAAACCTAGATTGCAGAAATTATTTTCGTCATCCCATTCAGCTCCTCTAATGAAATGGCGTGCCGAGGAACGGATTGACGATGGTGTCTTATGGCATCCAGTAGACTCTCGTTCTTGGAAAATATTTGATGAGCAAAACCCATCTTTTGTGAGAGATAATTGCAATGTTAGGCTTGGATTAGCTTCTGATGGATTTAATCCGTTTGGTAATATGAGCATTAAGCACAGTACATGGCCTGTTATCCTCATTATTTATAATTTAGCTCCGTGGTTGTGCATGAAGCAACCTAATTTGATTTTGTCTATACTTATAGATGGACAAAATGGACCCAAATATAAGATCGATGTACTTTTACAACCGTTGATTGATGAGCTGGTTGAGCTATGGAATGATGGTGTACGCACTTACGATGCATCTAGTAAGGAGTTCTTTCAGTTGCATGCATCTTTGATGCGGACTATTATGGATGTCCCCGTAAATGCCATGTTATCAAGATGGAGCACAAAAGGTACATTTGTTTGTCCTTATTATAATGAAGACCATCAGGCAATGCGATTAAAGCATGGTAAGAAGTTATATTATTGGGGTCATCGGCGATTCTTAGACCCCCGCCATAGGTTTCATCGTAAGAAGACACCATTTAATGTGAGGGTAGAATTACGACCGACCCCATTAAAACTTTCGAGCTTGCAAGTGTTGCAATGGTTGAATGATCTTGACATTGAAACTGAATATAAGGTGTGGAGATACATTGGTGTGGAAACAAAGTCTAATGAACTCCTAATATAAAGTGTTACACTTTGTAGCCTTGAGAAGATATTCCCAACGAGTTTTTTGGATGTGATGGAACATTTGCCTATACATTTTCCCAATGAACTCCTAATTGCGGGTTGTGTCCTTTACCATTGGATGCATCCAATTGAAAGGTATCTCCCCCCCTTAAAACTATACGTTCATAATCGACCGTCTAGAAATGCATGACATTTTTGCAAACCTTATATTCAGAGGCCTCGATCGCCAACTCTATTCTTCTTTAGGAATGCATGACATTTTTGCTCGCGATACATTAGTGTGGAAACAAAGTCTACTCGACCGTATAGAAATGATGATAAGAGGGATATGAATGGTTGTGCACTTGGAAAAAAGTTCCATTTGAACTTGATCAAGTAATGTATACGCAAGATCATCGGTATGTTCTTACCAACACAGAGTCAGTGACACCATTCCATTAGTAAGTTTCATTATACCTAGTTGGATTTTGTAAAAACTTTTCTTATTATTTTTATGTAATAGATATATGACTATGATAACGTGACTTTTGTATGTGTCGTTGTTGTTGAAAGCCAAGTTAGTCAAAAATACTCAAATACCTACAAAATTAAACAAACTCAAGTGTAACGGTAAGTAAGGGCATCAATCCACTTTCAAGGGGGTAAGCTAGAGACAAATTCAATTGTAATTCACTTTTTATTTTCTTTTTGTGCTTTTTCACTTTTCTACTTTTTTTTAGCTTTTTCAATATTAAAACAATAGGGTGAGGTGATGATTTAAACTAACTAAACTAAAGTGTGAGGTGAAAATAACTAACTAGAAAGTGACTAAAATGAAAAGAAAGTCTAACACTAAAATAAAAGATAAAGTGAGGTAAATAATTGTGAGAACAATCAAGGAATGGGATTACATCACAAATTTTAGTTATTCTACTTAATTAATTTAATTATTTGAATTATCCCAAATTAATATCAAAATTACAAACCAACTCTCGTTGCAAGTGTAATTATAATAGTAATATTTTAGAAAATTAAGTTTAACACCCCACAACTCTGGAAAATTAGATCTACACTCCTTTTAATTAATCACCCGCTAGGATCCATCAATTAAAATTTATGTCAATCTTAGAAAATAAATTTAGAGTTGAAATTCAAGTTATAATACCCCACTTAAGAAACCCCTATATCTAGTTCGAATCTAAAATGGGTATTATAACTAGAATTTCGATTTTCTCTCGAAAATCATTTACCCTCTCTAGAGGCGTAAATTTAAGGGTGAGGGATCAAAATTAAAATTCAAAGGGATATTCAAGTAATCGGACTAATTAAACTAAAATAACATCAAATAAGGGTTTCACCCCACCCCTTGAAAGGGGTTTTAGCCTAACATGGTACCAACCATAATAAACAAATATTCAGTAGGCATTTAATATAAAAGAGTAAAGAGGAGAATAATCAAACCAATCTTTTGAATTCAATAAACTTCACTCCTTGAATGAGAAGCATACAACCCTCCAATTGAGAATCCAATTAATTTGAAAATAAATGAACACTCAATTAAATCTCAATCAATATTTAACCTCACAAATATAAAAAATAAATAAAAATAAAACTATTTACAAATGATATTTTTCTCTACAATTCTCTCTCTATAATTTTCCTATCTAAAAGCTCTCCTTATAAATGGGGTCTTCTACGGGTATATAGGGTAATTGGTATAAGTGTGCATGTGGTTTGGGTGTGTCATGTGAATGAGAATAAAAATCTGATACGGTGAGGGGTAATTAGGAAAAATGGCAAGGGAGCATGTGGATGGTGAGGTTATGAGAGAGTGGGGATAAGTTGGGGTCATTTATGGAAAAAGGGTAAAAGGGGTTTAATAAGACACATGGGGAATTAAGTGTCATTTGGCTTTTATTTGGCAGATCGTGGCTTGCTTTGTGGAGGTTCAAAGCTGGAAATGGGGAATGGGTTTTTGAATTGGGTTATGGAAGAAATGGGTTTGGGTTTGGTTGGATACCCGGTTTGGATTTGATTCCAGGTTTGGATTTGATTCCGGGTTTGGAGAAGGAGGTGGGATGTCATCGGAGAGATTGGACGCCGCCGAGTGAGGGAAATGGGGGCTGACAGGTGGTCGGCGCCGGAGCTGGTACGTAGCGCCGGAGAGGGTTGAAATGAGGCAGGCGGGACGTCGCCGGAGCTTGTAAACCAGAGAGAGGAGGTGAGGGGTGCGCCGGGCGTTCTCGGAGATGGGTAGGTCGCGAGGTGGCGCCGCCGGATTGGAGGTAACGCCAGCAGATCGGAGTCGACAGAGGGGCTGGAGGGGGTAAAAGGTTGAGGGAGTTTAGTTTTACTGTTGGAGGTTTGAAGTGTTTGGTTGTTTGTGGTTATGGAGGAGAGAGAGAGAGGAGAGAGAGTTGTTCGGTTTTGGAAGTTTGATGAGAGAGAGAGAGAGAGAAAGAGGTGGAGGTTTGTTGGAGAAGATGAGTGGGGGTTGGTTAGGGTGTAGAAGGGTGTAGGGTGGTAGTTTGAGGGTGAGGTATGTGTATGTGGGTATAGGGGGGGTGTTTAAGTTATAGGGTGTGTGTGTGTTTTTTTAATATGGACTCAACTAAAATAATAAAAAGACTCAACTAAAATAATAAAATTAAACTAAAAATAAAAATAAAAATCTTAAAACTAAAAACTAAAAAAAAATCCTAAGCTATATAAAAACTAAAATTATATAAAAGAAAAGAAATAAAAACATAAAATTAAATGAAAACAAAAGTCCTAAAAAAAATATAAAATATAATAAAATAAAAATGAACTCCTAAAACTAATCCTAATAAAATAAGACTACACTAAAAACTAATCAAAATCAAAATAATATAAAATTATACTAATGAAAATAAAATAGAAAAATAGAAAATAAAACCTAGAAAATACTAAATAAATCTAAAATAAATCCTAAAAATAAAAATGACTCAAACTAAAAATATAAAAATAATAATATAAAGGGACAAACAAAGCACACACAGGGATTGGGGTAGGTTTAGGCCAAGTTAAGGCTCGGGTGAGGTTACGGGATTGGGTATTAGCTCCATATTGGGCACAATTGTCTTGATTTAAGCGTTTGAACTCTGCAATGCACAATTGACCTACAAGATAAATATTTAAGCACATAAGACCCATATTACCGAGAATTAGCAACTAAAATAAATCTATTCGGGGTATAAAATATACGTTTTGGGTGCTTATCACACCACCCCCAAACAGAGCATTGCTAGTCCTCGAGCAATAAGATAGAGAGGAAGAGAAAGATAAGTAACCAAAAGTGTACCACTTTCGCTGGCACTTGCGATTGCACTTAGCATGTGGAACAGCCTTTAAACCTATAGGTTGCCCTACAGGACGAGTTGTGTCTCGTGAGGGTTTGCAGGGAATATACCCACAAAATTCTTATTTGCAAACGGTAGTCAATCTCTTATTAGACGTAGAATAGTCGCACAATCCATCACATGAGAAATAAAGATTTCAGAAATACAAGCTAGAATGTGTAAAAAGTTTAGCTCAGTAAATACTCAAGGCACATCCTTCCTAAAACTCAACGTGTGTAGTGTGAATCAGTCAAAATGGGTCGAGTATCATAAGAGTAACTCCTAGATTGCCTTGTGGGAATCAACGTTTCAACTTCAAATCTCACGAATATATCTCTCTCAAACGAACTCTCAAGATTAGGGATAGTGTATCTCTCTTGTGTGTGAGGAGGTGAGTAAATGTAAACAAGTTCAAACGTCTCACACACACACATAAGAAAGAACGAACAATTAGAAAGAAAAATGATCTCATGAAAGAGATGATAATCACTATAGTGAGAACGTCGAGTTATTCACCACGTCGACTTATTCACCACGTCGACTTTCATTTGCCCGATCACCTAGGGGAAATATGGATGTATATGGGTGAGGGGGAAATGAAATGGGAAGAATGGGATATGAGGTAGGATGGTGATGTATGGATGAATATGGATGGATAATGGATGAATGTAATGGATAAAAGATGGATGCGATATGTGAGAGTGTATACACTTTAGGCACAAATGTCTTTATTACTAACTACAAACTCTCTTTCTTTTCTTTTGTCTCTTTTTTTTCCCTATTTTTTTTCGATTTTTCTTTTCTTTTTCTCTATTATTTTTTTCTTTTTTCTATTTTTGCTATTTTTTTTCTCTCTTTTCAAACTAACAATGAAGACATTTAACCTTTTGAAATCAACACTCTTTTATTTGAAAATGATGGATGATATATGAGTGGAATGATAAATGGATGGCGTGGGGAATGTATATGAAATATGGGAAAGTAATGGGTGAAATGAATGGGAATATGATATGGGGAAAAGTGGTAGGTGTATGGATGAAAATCCTAGTGATCGGGACAAATTTCAAGACATGTGTTTCTTACAACTCGAAAAAGATGTCATTCTCAGTGATCAAGCCAAAACTTTATGAAAAATAATGAGATCATACAACAATTAAATGCGGACCCAAAGAAAGTTGAATCAACTTGTGACTCAAAGATTGCGTAAAACACTCTGAAAGGGTGAAAGGCACAAATCTCACAAGCTAAAGTCTCTACTAGTGATCCTTAAGGTTCTCTTTAGAATTTTAGTACTCTTCAACTCTAAACCATAGTGACATGATAAGTGCGCAAATTTTGTTGAGTCTAGAAATTCATGGTGCAAAATGCCTTGTTACGTATTACATAAGCTATTAGAAAAAATATTTTGTAGCTTGATTACTAGACTTTAAAAGATGGATGATTGAAAATTCACATCAATGAGTGAGATGAAAGAAACTGCATGAAATTTTAAAAATCAGGTTTAAAAATCAAAAAATTTCAAAAGAGGCACGATTTTGATAAAATTCCCCACCTCCAAATAAAAAGGAACATCGTCCTCGATGTTAAGTAAAATGATTTTTAAAATTGAGAGCATAAGGGAGGAAAGATATTACCAGAATGAACCGCTAATGAAGTGGACAGATGAAGCCAAGAATAAACCTGAATAAGTGATTAGAGAAAAAAATGTGTACAAGTCTACAAGCATGATAAAGCATAGGGTGATGTGAAACACCACCCCCAAATAGGATGAGACTAGTACAAGAAACGCGGGCTGCCTCCCGGTAGCGCTAAGTTTAATGTCTTCAGCCAAACCGAACCATTCTCACCCTAAAGATAGGAACTAGGAAAGCTCGGGGTGGTAGAAATATGGGTGATGAGAATCACCCCCAAACAAGACTAAAGCATCAGTATTGCTGGAAAGAGGCTAAAAGGGGTCAATGCACCTATATGGCAAAGTGCATCACGTGATGCAAAGCATCGGTGGAACATGGATGGGTGGGTATTAGGGTAAGGGTGAGGGTGGAAAGGGTGAAGAGGTATCGGCCACAAGCCATGTTGAGCTTAAAGGTGAGGGCAACAAGGGCCCTATAAGAATAGTGCTCTAGTTGGCGAGGAAGGAAATATGGTGGGGAAAGTAGAATGGGATGGGCCTCATAAAAATCACACGACCGTTTTATGAATGGGTGATGGTAATGGTCGCGCCATGACACGCCAAGGAGCTGTTGAGAAAAATCAACACCACAAGAGAGTGGCGGGTATGGAGGAACAAGCTCGGTGTCACGGAAATAGAGAGTAGAACCACAAATACTCTATTGGGTGGGGGATGGTTTCAGGTGAGGATCTAATAATGTAGATGGAAACATGAACTATGTATAATCAAGATCCAAACCAAGTGGTGGGGTGGAAGGAACAATGGGTGGGTCGGGTGGGATAAATGGTGGAGGAAGATGATCCAACTCAAGCGTAGAAGACACACACTCATTGGGAGGAGTAAATGAATACTCACAAGGGAGTGTGGTTTCTAAAGATGGAGTTCTCAACTTCTCCATAATAGTAGCATCGGTAAATGGGGTGGGTGGGTAAGACGAGGCACTAAGATCTAAGATAGAGGAATCACTAAAAATATCGTGCTCAATGGGAGCCATGAATGGTGGGACATCATCTATATCCAGATAGTGAGGAACTATCACGGATTCTATCTCGGGAACATGGTGAACACCCGTAGCCAGAGCTAACCTAGGATAAATGGGTTCCTCTGGAACACAAGGGTGAAGCTCGATAGGTATAGCCTCGGGCATTTTTTTGGATATTACGGGAGTGGGAAGGTGAACCGCAATGATGGGTTCATGTGGACATGGTGGAGTTGGATCAGACTCACTATCGAAAGGTAAGTCAACACAATTGTCGACTTGGGACCCAGACCATGGAATGGTCTCGACTTCGAGATTCTCGGGGGTATAGGATTGGTCACACTCAAAATCTGTGTCACAAGGGGACACATCATCATCACACTCGGTGGCAACGATGGGTGGGGTCATGGGAATATCCGACTCTCTCGCACACTCTAATTCATTTAACCTTTGTTTAAGCCTTTGGAGAGCTTGAGTTTTCATTGCTTGCTCTTGCTCAAGTATGAACTTTTGCAAGAGGGTTTCGAGAGTGGAGGTGGATAATGGTGTTGGTGGAATGATGGGGGGTGGTGGTTGAGGTGGACACAACACGCTATTAGCGGGACTATATGGAGAATACTCATATGAAGTGTGTTGGGTGGGGACAAGGTCATCATACACAAAAGGATCACTTTCGTGATGGACAAATGGTTGATGCGCATGGGGTGCGTAGTGAGGGGACTGATCGTGAACAGGGGCACAAGGTTGCCATGACGACTGTTGGAACGTGTGAGGATCCACAACATCGGGTTGGGATACGTATTGCGTGGAAGGGTGATCAGGCCTCCACGAATAGCTCGGGTACTCATACAACTCGGAATTGGGTATATCGGAATAATAGGCTGAGGTGGGTTCCGGAACAGTGTCATATGGATACACATGTTCCACGGTGGATTTGTATGGTTATGACATGTAAGGGCACTCATGGGACATGTGATCGACATAATAACAGTGGGTGCACAACAAAGGAGGAGACATGGTGACACTTGACACCGAGGGTGATGGAATAAGAGGTGCATGCATGGATGGGTCAAGAGTACCAACGGTACTCGTGAGAGAGGTGAAACGACTAAGAATATCATAAAGAGACGGCTCGGGATCACTCTCACAAGTGTCGCCTGGCAATGGAAAATGACCAAAGTAGTCCCGTAAAGGACGTTCTTCGGCCATGTGGAGAGAAATATTTTTTTGGAATTTTTTCAAAAGGAAAGAAAATATTTTTGGATTTTTCTAAAAAAAAATAAAGAAAGAAAATATTTTTGGATTTTTTTGCAAAAAATAATAGAAAAAAATATTTTTGAAATTTTTGTTTTTTATAAAAATGAAAGAAAATATTTTTTGGATTTTTTTTTTGAAAGGAAAGGGTGGGGAAAAAAATATATGGACTCTTTGAATGTGGACGAACCAACTAAAATCGACTATCGAAAATGGAATTGGACACACACAAGTCAAGAAAATGTCCTAACTAGCACATAGCCAATTTTTATCTTTGAATTTAGTGAAAGTGTAGTCAAATTTTAATTAACTCCGCGGGCGATAAAAATCACGGAAATCATCTGAGTGATCATTTACAAAATATTCTCCTAGTGGGCTACCTAGTTGATTGATTTTAAATTTAATGATGGATACGATAGCACACAATGGGTAAGCGAGTGAGTCGGGTGATGAAATCCCTTCTCGTGAGTGACCGGGTGTAGGTCTTAGTAATTTAATTCATCACACCATTCAAAAAATAAATGCGAGAATAAAATAAAATAAGAGCACACAATAATGGACTCGCTAACAGGAGAGGCACGAGTGTGTAAGAAATGTACCTCCCACGGTTTTTACGCTCTGGGGTGCCGAAAAATTTAAGTCAACCGGGGGGTGATCACGCCTATCTCAGTCGCCCCCGGGAGTCCTATCGACCCAAGGTAGAGAGGCTTCTAAATCCTCGCCTTTGGACGCCCTCTCTCTACCTTGTCCGGTTTCCCAATCACGTTTGTCGTCAATTATTACAAATTTAAATGAAAAATAAATGGTGTCCTATGCACCACAATACAAGCCAAGATAATAAAGTCCTAATACAAGCCTTCTAAAAAAAATGGTACTAAAAACGGAAAAAAAAAATGCAATACAAGTGAATCACAAAATTGAATCCGCTCCGAGCTTCACAATCCCAAGAACGGCAACAGTGCCATTTGATAACTAAGACTTTTTTACATCCCCGACAACGACGCCATTTGATAACGTGACTTTTGTATGTGTCGTTGTTATTGAAAGTCAAGTTAGTCAAAAATACTCAAATACCTACAAAATTAAACAAACTCAAGTGTAGCAGTAAGTAAGGGCATCAATCCACTTTCAAGGGGGTAAGCTAGAGACAAATTCAATTGTAATTCACTTTTTATTTTCTTTTTGTGCTTTTTCACTTTTCTACTTTTTTATAGCTTTTTCAATATTAAAACAATAGGGTGAGGTAATGATTTAAACTAACTAAACTAAAGTGTGAGGTGAAAATAACTAACTAGAAAGTGACTAAAATGAATAGAAAGTATAACACTAAAATAAAAGATAAAGTGAGGTAAATAATTGTGAGAACAATCAAGGAATGTGATTACACCACAAATTTTAGTTATTCTACTTAATTAATTTAATTATTTAAATTCTCCCAAATTAATATCAAAATTACAAACCAACTCTCGTTGCAAGTGTAATTATAATAGTAATATTTTAGAAAATTAAGTTTAACACCCCACAACTCTAGAAAATTAGATCTACACTCCTTTTAATTAATCACCCGCTAGGATCCATCAATTAAAATTTATGTCAGTCTTAGAAAATAAATTTAGAGTTGAAATTCAAGTTATAATACCCCACTTAAGAAACCCCTATCTCTAGTTCGAATCTAAAATGGGTATTATAACTAGAATTTCGATTTTCTCTCGAAAATCATTTACCCTCTCTAGAGGCATAAATTTAAGGGTGAGGGATCAAAATTAAAATTCAAAGGGATATTCAAGTAATCAGACTAATTAAACTAAAATAACATCAAATAAGGGTTTCACCCCACCCCTTGAAAGGGGTTTTAGCCTAACATGGTATCAAACATAATAAACAAATATTCAGTAGGCATTTAATATAAAAGAGTAGAGAGGAGAATAATCAAACCAATCTCTTGAATTCAATAAACTTCACTCCATGAATGAGAAGCATACAACCCTCCAATTGAGAATCCAATTAATTTGAAAATAAATGAACACTCAATTAAATCTCAATCAATATTTAACCTCACAAATATAAAAAATAAATAAAAATAAAACTATTTACAAATGGTATTTTTCTCTACAATTCTCTCTCTATAATTTTCCTATCTAAAAGCTCTCCTTATAAATGGGGTCTTCTTCTTCAATTTATAATAGGCATGGAGGTAGGGGTATATAGGGTAATTGGTATAAGTGTGCATATGGTTTGGGTGTGTCATGTGAATGAAAATAAAAATCTGATATGGTGAGGGGTAATTAGGAAAAATGGCAAGGGAGCATGTGGATGGTGAGGTTATGGGAGAGTGGGGATAAGTTAGGGGCATTTATGGAAAAAGGGTAAAAGGGGTTTAATAAGACACATGGGGAATTAAGTGTCATTTGGCTTTTATTTGGCAGATCGTGGCTTGCTTTGTGGAGGTTCAAAGTTGGAAATGGGGAATGGGTTTTTGAATTGGGTTATGGAAGAAATGGGTTTGGGTTTGGTTGGATACCCGGTTTGGATTTGATTCCAGGTTTGGATTTGATTCCGGGTTTGGAGAAGGAGGTGGGATGTCGTCGGAGAGATTGGATGCCGCCGAGTGAGGGAAATGGGGGCTGACAGGTGGTCGGCGCCGGAGCTGGTACGTAGCGCGGGAGAGGGTTGAAACGAGGCAAGCGGGACGTCGCCGGAGCTTGTAAACCAGAGAGAGGAGGTGAGTGGTGCGCCGAGCGTTCTCGGAGATGGGTAGGTCACGAGGTGGCGCCGCCGGATTGGAGGTAACGCCAGCAGATCGGCGTCGGCAAAGGGGCTGGAGGGGGTAAAAGGGTGAGGGAGTTTAGTTTTGCTGTTGGAGGTTTGAAGTGTTTGGTTGTTTGTGGTTATGGAGGAGAGAGAGTTGTTCGGTTTTGGAAGTTTGATGAGAGAGAGAGAGAGAGAAAGAGGTGGAGGTTTGTTGGAGAAGATGAGTGGGGGTTGGTTAGGGTGTAGAAGGGTGTAGGGTGGTAGTATGAGGGTGAGTTATGTGTATGTGGGTATAGGGGGTGTGTTTAAGTTATAGGGGGTGTGTGTGTTTTTTTAATTTGGACTCAACTAAAATAATAAAAAGACTCAACTAAAATAATAAAATCTAACTAAAAATAAAAATAAAAATCTTAAAACTAAAAAAAAAATCCTAAGCTATATAAAAACTAAAATTATATAAAAGAAAAGAAATAAAAACATAAAATTAAATGAAAACAAAAGTCTTAAAAAAATATAAAATATAATAAAATAAAAATGAACTCCTAAAACTAATCCTAATAAAATAAGACTACACTAAAAACTAATAAAAATCAAAATAATATAAAATTATACTAATGAAAATAAAATAGAAAAATAGAAAATAAAACCTAGAAAATACTAAATAAATCTATTATAAATCCTAAAAATGAAAATGACTCAAACTAAAAATCTAAAAAAATAATAAAAAGGGACAAACAAAACACACACAGGGTTTGGGGTTGGTTTAGGCTAGGTTAAGGGTTGGGTGAGGTTACGTGATTGGGTATTAGCTCCATATTGTGCACAATCTTCTTGATTTAAGCGTTTGAACTCTGCAACGCACAATTGACCTACAAGATAAACATTTAAGCACATAAGACCCATATTACCGAGAATTAGCAACTAAAATACATCTATTTGGGGTATAAAATATACAGTTTTGGGTGATTATCACACTACGCTTATATTTTGCAGAAAATATCTCATAGAACTTTCATCAATTACCCTCAAGATTGACAAAAGCATCGTGTTAATCGTCTTCACAACGAAGAGTTCCACATATGAGTTAAGGATTATGTAAGTAAAAACATCATAACAAATACTTGAATTATAAATAACGATTATATTTGTTTATTGACATTTATTTTAAAATACTGTAGGTGAGTAGAATGGTAGCCGATGGTGTTAAACTATCCAATGAAATCAAATCCTTGTCTTTAGGGCCCCTCAAAGATGCAGTTAGATTCAAATCTTATATTGTTGACGATTTTCGATTTCTAACGAAGAAAGTTGATATGCGAAAAAAAATCAAAATAGAGGCTTTGTTATAATAGTCGAACAACTGAGCTATTCAAGTCGAAAAGATAAAAATCCTACTGTAGGCGATATTACATACTATGGGGAGCTAACATACATCATTGAAGTTCAATATGTTAATGGAATGAATTTTATGTCATTCAAGTGTGATTGGGTGGAAAATCGAATGGGCACAAAAGTGGATGAGTTCAACTTTACGCTAGTGAACTTCAAGCATTTGAAATATAAGGGTGGTCTAAAGAGTGATGAACCTTTCACCTTCACATCTCAAGCAGAACAAGTATTTTACGTGCAGGATCCTGTAGAACAAGATTGGCACGTTGTTGTTCATATAACACTAAGAGATCGATTTGATAGGTACACGACGACTGAAGAAGAATTATTGGTTAATGGAGATGAGCCATTTAACATGCAAAATTTGGATGAAGATGAAACTGTAAGGTGGGCGAGGCAAGGAGCAAATGGATCAATAGTTAACCCAAGTGTCCCAGAGGATGATGGTGGTGATGATGATGATGATAATGATGATGAAGATGAAGATAATATGACACCCCGCCTTTATAAGATACCGGACGATCACTCCTATATCAAATTTTAACAGGAGTCTCATATGGATCATTCTTAGCATCATTGTCGAAAATCCATTTAATTACTAATAACCTATTAGGCCGGTGTCAAAATTTTATTTAACTACTCTTTTTAAACAACTAAAATTAAAACATCCACACATATTTATGCGTAAATGGAACTGAAATAAAATAAAATTATCGAACGCTCGGTCAAAATATACAACCAAATCGAATGCTTCTAAAAGAATAACTAAATGCAATTGGACCATTGGCCCGAATGTGTATATAGTACCTCCTATCTAGATTACAGGCATAGAAGCGTCTAATGAACCTACATGCATCCACAGCTGCTGCAGCTGACGTGTGACTCGAAGGAAATGTCATCCAGGCGTCCTTGTATCTGGACACCTATATAATATATATATACACACACACACACACACACACACACACACACACACACACATATATATATATATATATATATATATATATATATATATATATATATATATATATATATATATATATATAGAGAGAGAGAGAGAGAGAGAGAAAGAAAGGGAAAAGTAGATAAACGGGTCAGAGCCCGAGTTTTGAAAATATTTAGCAAGTGCATAAATGCCTTATTTTTATAAGAAGGTTTTATCTCATATTTAAATTTGGTATTGCACTCCCATAAGATACCCCTCACCTCTCCACTAACAGTGCACTCCCAACACATCACTCTAAACATCCTAGTCAAGCTACCCTTCTAAACTAGTCTATCACCCAACCACTATCAATCCTAGATAGTCCAAGTAATGTACTAAGGGCTAAACTTCTCCCCAGTCTCAACACTAAGCCATGTTCGTGCGTGGGGTGTCTCGCAAAATGAAATCCAAACAAGGAACCCCCCGATACACTACTATGCGGCAAGGTCGATCGTCGGGATCCATTAGACCCTCGGTACTCGATTTATCCATACATATATACATATCACCATATACATCCGGATCTATCTCACGGACTGAGGATTCATATACCAAGAATTTTTCAATACTTTTCATTTTTATCTCAAAACATACCATTTCCTTTCTTATATTCACGAAATGTATTTAAAAGCCAATTCATCATCATGATTTTGTAATACCCCATATTTTTATGATATTTATTTATGGGATTAATTGAATTAAATGTGTATTAATTGGAAATTAATCCGGATAAAAATACTAGCGAGATGCCAGTTGGTATTTGATTTTAATGAGTATATATAGATATATATGAATATTGAATTATGAAATTTGTCGTGAGATTGAAATACGGCAATTTGGAAACTTTATTGAGACGCGTGTGACAGTCGTGTCAGGAATATATTTATTTTAATTAAAAAGGTGAATTTTACTTCTATTAACCGTGTGGTCGTTTTGAGTGCGCCAACGCGTCCGGAAGGGTCGAAATAGTCAGAAAACACTAGCCGGGGGTTTAGTTTGGGTCCCGGGGCATTTTTAGGCCATACCGGTAACGAAAAAGGGTATTTTGGAAATTTTGGAATTTTGGGAATTAAAACCCACGAAAATTAGGAATTAAAAATTTGATTTGGACTTTACCCACTAACTACACCTTATGACTTAATGGGCTACGAGGGTTATTGGAATGAGTTTTGAAAGAGCTTCCTAGGGCAACCTTAACAACCATTATCATCCTTAGAGAAAAAGCTGGTAGAGAGAGAAAGAAAGGGAAATTCTGCAGAGAGAGAGAGAGAACAGAGCAAACTTCATCAATCCAACACCAAATTCAGAGAAAGATTAGAGGCAAGTGGTTGAATTTCATTTTTTTGCAAAGAATGCTTCTTCCATGCGTAGGAAATTTATGAAATTGTATTGTTCTTGGAGAATGATGAAAACCCATTGAAGTGAATTTAGAGATTTATAATTTTATGAATAGATTGCATGTGGATCAATGTTAGGGTGATTATTCAGATGAAAATACATCTTTTATATCATAAAAACGGATTTAGTTATGTCTATGGGTGAATATAATTTTCTAGGGTTCATGTTCATGGGATTTGGGGAAAACTGAGGGGATTTGAGAATTTGATGATGTTTAGGAAGATTTGGCCCTATAATAATGTTTAATTATGACCTACGTACGTTTAGGGTGTATTAGAAACCTTAAATTGCTGTTGGGACGAATTGTATATGGGATTAGAGGTGTAGAAAGTTGGAAAAACGAAAAAAGGGAAATTCTGGGCTCGAAACTAGCCTCTCGTTAGAAGACCTGCCCAGGTCGTTCGAACGAGCTCGTTTGAACGAGCTTCTAACGAGTTGACAGTTTGCCTTCTAACGAGAGGGATGTTCGTTCGATGCCTTTCATTCGAACGAGATCTCGTTAGATGCCCAGTTCGTTCGAACGAACTCTCGTTCGAACATCCTCGTTCGAACGAGACTTCTAACGAGCTGACAGTTTAGGCTTTTTGGCCTGATTTGTTTTCGCGTGTCCTGTAAACTTGTTTAATTGTAGAGATAACATTCCCTTGATGATAAATTGATATAGTTGGGATATTTGGGATATATTGAGGAGTAAAAACCTAGAAGTGTGATTTGTATTGAATGGAAATTGTGGAATAGGACGTGAGTGACTATTACGATGCGAGAGTTATGATGGTAAATAATTGAATTAATCGGGAACATGTGAATATAGCTAAGAGGTGTGCATGCTTAGTATATATATAATTTTATGTGTATGACATACCTACCATACTTGCTATCACGGGAGGTTTACGTTCGCTTAGGGCCATCAAATCCTTGTGTTGCTCGGATTTAGATTGGTACCTCGAGAACATAGGTCAGAGAAGGACTTATTAGGAAGTTAATAAGTCTGCTGATCATGGGAGCGTAGGTATGTGCGTGACCCATGTGATGTGACTGTTTTCGCCTCGATTGTTTGTGATTGTTGTTATCTGAGAACGATTCCTGAGAGATTCGGAATGCGTGATCCTTATGTACGTGATGTACCGGGATGGATAGCAGAGTATGTGTGCACCGCAGCTTAGTCTCGGGGTGCTTGTGTTGTATATTTATGACGTGAATAATATACACTTAAATAATGAGAACTTTCATGTTGGTATTGTGAGTATAATTGTGGTAATGTTTTGAGAATATATAACGGGATAACTGGTAGTGAATTGTATTGTTAATAATTGAGAATCCGAGTTTAAGTAAAGCCCTCAAGTTAATTTATAACGCTGGAATTGTATAATGGGAATCGAGTAGTAAGGGGTAGAACTTATTACGGTTTGGTTAGATATGCATGTCACTTATATGGGTACGGTACGTTAGGAGTGCACAATTAGTCGAGAGGTGAGAATTTCATGTGAGTGCACGTCCTAACATGTATTTTACATTCATTGTTTTAATGTTATTAAAACACTTGCTATTTTTAAAATACTCCCCACTTTCGGGCTCTGACACGTTTGCTTTCAAATCTATTTTTGTAAAAACCATTTTAGGTTCCCAGCCACAAGGACACCATGCTTAGGATCCTCATTCAGGTGACGAGCTGTAGCTGTTTGTGGAAGTTATAGGACTTTGCTAGTAGACGCTTCATCTATCTTGACTCAATATTCAGCTTTCATCAGTTGTAGGTCATGTCGCCCATTATTATTAGAAACATTTCCTATTTCAGATTTTCAGACTTTTGGCATGTAATTAATTCAGGATACATTGTTTTACTTATTCAGTTGTGGGATTGTTGTGAGGAGTTTTTCCTCCGTACTTAATATTATTTTTTTGGTTATTCTATTGCTTCGTTATGGTGAATGGTTGTTATTCTTTCATTATCCTTTTACTGTATGTTAATCAGACTTAATTTAAAATTTGACATCTTACTTTTTAAATACTAGGTGGTTAGTAACTTTTTAAAATGTTTTCGACAGTGATGCTATTAACTGAACCCACTTGGCATTTTGTATTAATTTAATAAAGGAGTAGCTACCCGGTATTTAATTAGTGGGGGTGTCACAGGTGGTATCAGAGCATCAGGTTCTAGTGTCCTTTAGGATCTGTACGGCTTATTATGTTTCCGCTGAGCTTTCTTTGATGTAGAGCCCTATATTTTAGGACTGTTGTATTCTTTTGTATATTCTACGTTCTTCAGCTATTTTGAGTTTATAACTGCGAACTTATAGACTTCATTCTTATTTCAGATTCCTCCACGACGTGCACAACGGGTTCTTAGGGATGCAATGCCAGAACCACAGCCCGCACCAGTTCAGGGCACGAAGAATGCCGTCGAGGTTGCAGCCATTATGGCCTAGGCGGTAAATGCCGCACTAGCCGTAGTTCAGCAGGCACCACCTCAGGCGCCAGTAGTCGCGCCAGTTCAGGCACATGCATTCTCGTCTGCTTGGGAACGTGTACGTGATGCTTTTCAGAAAGCACATCCACCGGAGTTCGCAGGTAGCTCCGATGTTGTGGTTTCGAGTCAGTGGAGGAAAGACATTCAGCGGCACTTGAGGATGTATGAGTTCACCGATGTTCAGAAGCTGATACTAGCTACCTTCAAGCTAGTGGGGTCTGCACTGCAGTGGTGGGAGTCTATTACCACCGTGGAGGAGAGAGATACTCTCACGATCTAGGAGTTTTGGGTGCGGTTCGACCGTAAGTACTTTCCGTCAGCTGTTCACACGGAAATGAGGAGGAAGTTGATGAATCTTAGGCAGGAAGGTAAGACTGTGGCCGAGTATGAGGCCGAATTCACAAATCTGTTGAATATTGTTCCGGATGAGATACCGACAGAAGAGAAGAAGATACAGAAATTTACAGACGGGTTGACTTGGAGGGTCTGTCAGCATTTGTTGGGGAATCTGTCTTTGCCATTTACTCTGATGTGGTTAACGCTGCACTGTTACACTGCCAGGATCACCACTTTCACATGCCTGAGTGAAAGAGATGGGGAGAGTCCATCCATCAGGTCAGGACTGGAGGACATGGTGCCAGTGGGGCACAATCTGTTCAGGGGCAGAGACAGGGTGACCAGGGTTCCCAACAGGGGGATCACAAGAGGTTCAGATCGAGAAATTTCAGGCACGGACAGGGAGGTTTCCGACAGGGCCATCAGGGTCCGAACGGCCATTAGGGCCAGCTGGGTCATAATGGTCAACAGCAGCAGGGCCAGCAGGGCCAGGGGAGGAACGGTAACGGCCACCAGGGCCAGGGGCAGCAGGGACAGAGAGGGGGAAACTTCCCGGGGAAGTGTTACGTTTGTGGAAAGACCGACCATAAACGCCAGGACTGTCCTGATAGGGGCAGGGGCCCGCAGCAGCAGCAGGGTGCTCGATAGGAGCCGCAGAGACCTATGTTTCCCGCCGCCCTCCCGGCGCCACCACAGATGGAAGCATTACCACCCATTCCATCGGTCCCAGTTCAGTAGGGGCAGCTGCAGTATGGGAGAGTATATCAGCTTCAGCAGGCCGCAGCCCCACTGGATCCACCAGCCATTGAGGGTATGTTCTCTATTCAGGGGACTATGGGGCGTATTTTGTTTGACACGGGGGCTACACACTGTTTTATTTCTATGAGATTTGCGCGCACCATTGGGTTATTAGACACCGCCGAGAGTACGGTTACTTGTGTAGATTCTCCGTTGAGTAAGGGTTCCGTGATTTCACGTGTGTGTAGAGGCGTGGGTATAGATATCGGGAGGTTTACTTTACCCGCGGATATGTTAGTATTAGAGATGACCGAGTATGATGCCATTATTGGTATGGATTGGCTTGTTGCGTACCGAGCCATGATTGATTGTTTTAGTAGATGTATTATCTTTGCCATTCCCGGGCAGGAGATGTTTTTAGTGGCGATGCCTCGTCCTGCGGGAGGATCGTCCACTCATTTGTACTACATAGAGGAGGAGATCTCTAAGGAAGTGGTGATACCACTTGATTCGATACCCGTTGTTAGTGAGTTCGCCGATGTATTTAAGGATATACCTGGAATACCTCCGAGTAGAGAAATAGACTTTATGATCGACTTGACGCCGGGCACTCGGCCTATTGCCCGCACACCTTACCGTATGGCTCCAGTTGAGATGAGAGCGTTACGGGATCAGATTGAGCAGTTGTTGGGTCAGGGGTTTATACGGAGGAGTACTTCATCGTGGGGTGCCCCTGTGTTGTTCGTAAAGAAGAGGGATGGATCGTTGAGGTTGTGTGTGGATTACCGAGAGTTGAATAAGGTCACGATACGGAATAAATATCCGTTGCCCCGAATCGATGACTTATTCGACCAGTTGAGGGGAGCTTCTTTCTTCTCAAAGATTGATTTGCGATCGGGATACCATCAGTTGCGTATCAGGGAGGAGGACGTCTCGAAGACTGTGTTCTTAACGAGATATGGTTCCTACGAGTTTCGAGTTATGCCTTTTGGTTTGACCAATGCTCCAGCCGTGTTTATGGACTTGATGAATAGGGTATTCAGAGAATTCCTAGATCAGTTCGTCATTGTCTTCATTTGTTGATATTCTGGTTTACTCCCAGACAGAGGAGGAGCACGCCGAGCATTTGAGGTAGGTTTTGCAGATGCTACGTCAGAACGAGCTGTATGCAAAATATGAGAAGTGCGGGTTTTGGTAGAAGGAGGTTCAATTTTTGGGGCACATTATTTCCGACCGGGGGATATCTGTTGATCCGGGGAAGGTATCTGCGGTGAGGGAGTGGGGACAGCCCACGACACCGACTGAGATCCGTAGTTTCTTGGGCCTAGCAGGATACTACAGGAGGTTCATTCGGGGTTTCTCCAAGATAGCAGGTCCTTTGACACATCTAACTCGTAAGGGTGTGCCATTCATCTGGAGTGATGCCTGTCAGTTGGCATTTGATGAGTTGAAGGATAAGTTGACCTCAACACCTGTGTTAGCATTGCCGAGACCGGGAGTTGAGTATCTAGTCTACACCGATGCGTCCTTACAAGGACTTGGAGGTGTATTGCAGCAGGAGAGTCAGGCCATAGCTTATGCTTCCCGTAAGCTAAAGCCTCACGAGAATAATTACCCCACCCATGAGTTGGAGTTAGAGGCAGTGGTATTTGCCCTTAGGATTTGGAGACATTACCTTTTGGGGGAGAAGTTTCGATTGTTCACAGACCACAAGTCCCTACAGTACATATTCACGCAGAAGGAGTTGAATATGCGGCAACGGAGGTGGCTTGAGTTTGTGAAGGACTATCAGTTTGATATCCAATATCACCCGGGGAAGGCTAACATGGTAGTAGACGCGTTGAGCCGTAGGCCAGTAAATGAGGTGGCAGAGGTGTGGAAGGCAAAGTGGAAAGAGTTGGGACACCAGGATGCAGTGGCCCGATCATTCATGTCGGTGATGACTGTTACACCGCAGATTGTCACGAGAGTGGTAAAGGCACAAGCAGATGACTCGTTATGTCAGGAAAAAATAGTTCGATTATTAGCAGAGGGAGCTGAATCCTATACCGTTAGCTCAGACGGGGGATTACGCTTCAATGGTAGACTGGTAGTTCCGGAAGGGGAGTAACTGCGTGACACGAGGTAATGGCAGAGTCGCACGGCTCACGGTTCGCGGTACATCCCGGTGGGGATAAAATGTACCAAGATATGAGACGTCAGTATTGGTGGAGCAAGATGAAGAGAGATATTGCCGTGTTTGTTTCCAAATGCGCCACTTGTCAGCTGGTAAAAGTGGACCATCAGAGACCGGCAGGACTTCTACAACCAATAGAGGTCCCAATGTGGATGTGGGAGAGCATATCCATGGACTTTATCACGGGGTTACCTACGTCACAAAGGGGTCACGACTCCATTTGGGTAATTGTGGACAGGTTGACCAAGGTTGCTCATTTTCTACCCGTAAGGACAGACTACGCTACAGGACAGTATGCCCAGCTTTTTATGGCAGAAATAGTGAGACTTCACGATGTACCCCTAAATATCGTGTCTGACAGAGACAAGATATTTGTTTCGCAGTTTTGGGAGAGTTTTCAGTAGGCCATGGGCACGGAATTGCGGTTGAGTACGGCATATCACCCGCAGACCGATGGGCAAACCTAGCGTACAAACCAGATGTTGGAGGACATGTTGCGTATGTGCATCATTGATTTCGGGGGTGGATGGGAGCAGTATCTTCCACTGGTAGAGTTTTCTTACAACAACTCCTACCAGTTCACCATTGGCATGGCTCCATTTGAGGCGTTGTACGGTAGACCTTGTCGTTCCCCAGCGTGTTGGTTGGAGGTGGGGGACAACAAACTACTTGGGCCGGAAGTAATTCAAGATACTTCGGCGAGGATATAATTGATACGGAATCGCATTCGGGTAGCTCAGGATCGGCAGAATAGCTATGCTGATGCAAAGAGGTTCTTCAGGGAGTTCCAAGTGGGGGACCAGGTTTTACTCAGAATATCTCCTATGAAGGGGATTATGCGATTTGGGAAGAAAGGGAAGTTGGCACCGAGATACGTGGGGCCATTCCCTATCATCGAGCAGATTAGGTCTGTTGCATATAGACTTGGGTTACCGGAGCATTTGCATCGGATTCATGATGTGTTTCATATTTCCTCGTTAAGGAAATATCTTAGAGACGATTTGGCTCATTCTAACATTGCTTTGGAGGACATCGATCTCCAACCCGATAGCTCCTATGAGGAGGGGCCAATTGCTATTTTGGACCGAAGTGAGAGAAAACTGCGGTTAAAGATAGTTCCGTTAGTACGTGTTCAATGGCGACATCATATAGTCGAGGAGTCCACATGGGAGCGCGAGGATGAGATGCGCGAACGTTATCCAGATTTGTTCTTACCAGGTACTTTCTAGTTCCGAATTTCGGGACGAAATTCTGTTATTAGGGGGGAAGTATGTAATACCCCGTATTTTTATGATATTTATTTATGGGATTAATTGAATTAAATGTGTATTAATTGGAAATTAATCCGGATAAAAATACTAGCGAGATGCGAGTTGGTATTTGATTTTAATGAGTATATATGGCTATATATGAATATTGAATTATGAAATTTGTCGTGAGATTGAAATACGGCAATTGGGAAACTTTATTGAGACGCGTGTGACAGTCGCGTCAGGAATATATTTATTTTAATTAAAAAGGTGAATTTTACTTCTATTAATCGTATGGTCATTTTGAGTGCGCCAACGCATCCGGAAGGGTCGAAATAGTCAGAAAACACTAGCCGAGGGTTTAGTTTGGGTCCCGAGGCATTTTTAGGCCATACCGGTAACGAAAAAGGGTATTTTGGAAATTTTGGAATTTTGGGAATTAAAACCCACGAAAATTAGGAATTAAAAATTTGATTTGGACTTTACCCACTAAACCCACTAACTACACCTTATGACTTAATGGGCTACGGGGGTTATCGGAATGAGTTTTGAAAGAGCTTCCTAGGACAACCTTAACCACCATTATCATCCTTAGAGAAAAAGCTGGTAGAGAGAGAAAGAAAGGGAAATTCTGCAGAGAGAGAGAGAGAACAGAGCAACCTTCATCAATCCAACACCAAATTCAGAGAAAGATTAGAGGCAAGTGGTTTAATTTCATTTTTTTGCAAAGAATGCTTCTTCCATGCGTAGGAAATTTATGAAATTGTATTGTTCTTGGAGAATGATGAAAACAAATTGAATTGAATTTAGAGATTTATAATTTTATGAATAGATTGCATGTGGATCAATGTTAGGGTGATTATTCAGATGAAAATACATCTTTTATATCATAAAAACGGATTTAGTTATGTCTATGGGTGAATATAATTTTCTACGGTTCATGTTCAAGGGATTTGGGGAAAACTGAGGGGATTTGAGAATTTGATGATGTTTAGGAAGATTTGGCCCTATAATAATGTTTAATTATGACCTACGTATGTTTAGGGTGTATTAGAAACCTTAAATTGCTGTTGGGACGAATTGTATATGGGATTAGAGGCGTAGAAAGTTGGGAAAATGAAAAAAGGGAAATTCTAGGCTCGAAACTGGCCTCTTGTTAGAAGACCTGCCCAGGTCGTTCGAACGAGCTCGTTCGAACGAGCTTCTAACGAGTTGACAGTTTGCCTTCTAACGAGAGGGATGTTCATTCGATGCCTTTCGTTCGAACGAGATCTCGTTAGATGCCCAGTTCGTTCGAACGAACTCTCGTTCGAACAACCTCGTTCGAACGAGACTTCTAACTAGCTGACAGTTTAGGCTTTTTGGCCTGTTTTGTTTTCGTGTGTCCCGTAAACTAGTTTAATTGTAGAGATAACATTCCCTTGATGATAAATTGATATAGTTGGGATATATTGAGGAGTAAAAACCTAGAAGTGTGATTTGTATTGAGTGGAAATTGTGGAATAGGACGTGAGTGACTATTACGATGCGAGAGTTATGATGGTAAATAATTGAATTAACCGGGAACATGTGAATATAGCTAAGAGGTGTGCATGCTTAGTGTATATATAATTTTATGTGTATGACATAACTACCATACTTGCTATCACGGGAGGTTTACGTTCGCTTAGGGCCATCAATTCCTTGTGTTGCCCGGATTTAGATTGGTACCTCGAGAACATAGGTCAGAGAAGGAATTATTGGGAAGTTAATAAGTCTGCTGATCATGGGAGCGTAGGTATGTGCGTGACCCATGTGATGTGACTGTGTTCGCATCCATTGTTTGTGATTGTTGTTATCTGAGAACGATTCCTGAGAGATTCGGAATGCGTGATCCTTATGTACGTGATGTACCGGGATGGATAGCAGAGTATGTGTGCACCGCATCTTAGTCTCGGGGTGCTTGTGTTGTATATTTATGACGTGAATAATATACACTTAAATAATGAGAACTTTCATGTTGGTATTGTGAGTATAATTATGGTAATGTTTTGAGAATATATAACGGGATAACTGGAAGTGAATTGTATTGTTAATAATTGAGAATCCGAGTTTAAGTAAAGCCCTCTAGTTAATTTATAATGCTAGAATTGTATAATGGGAATCGAGTAGTAAGGGGTAGAACTTATTACGGTTTGGTTATATATGCATGTCACTTAGATGGGTACGGTACGTTGGGAGTGCACAATTAGTCGAGAGGTGAGAATTTCATGTGAGTGCACGTCCTAACATGTATTTTACATTCATTGTTTTAATGTTATTAAAACACTTGCTATTTTTAAAATACTCCCCACTTTCGGGCTCTGACCAATTTGCTTTCAAATCTATTTTTGTAAAAACCATTCTAGGTGCCCATCCACAAGGACACCATGCTAAGGATCCTCATTCAGGTGACGAGCTATAGCTGTTTGTGGAAGTTACAGGACTTTGCTAGTAGACGCTTCATCTATCTTGACTCTATATTCAGCTTTCATCAGTTGTAGGGCATGTCGCCCATTTCTATTAGAAACATTTCCTATTTCAGATTTTCAGACTTTTGGCATGTAATTAATTCAGGATACATTGTTTTACTTATTCAGTTGTGGGATTGTTGTGAGGTGTTTTTCCTCCGGACTTATTATTATTTTGTTGGTTATTCTATTGCTTCGTTATGGTGAATGGTTGTTATTCTTTCATTATCCTTTTACTGTATGTTAATCAGACTTAATTTAAAATTTGACATCTTACTTTTTAAATACTAGGTGGTTAGTAACTTTTTAAAATGTTTTCGAAAGTGATGCTGTTAACTGAACCCACTTGGCATTTTGTATTAATTTAATAAAGGAGTAGCTACCCGGTATTTAATTAGTCGGGGTGTCACATATTTTCTTTAACAAAACATATAACTTTTCAAAAGCCAGTTTTATTATCATAAAAATACTTTTTCGTTTCAAAATATCCCATTTCCCTTTTTATATTCTAGAAATGTTTTTAAAAGCCATTTTCATTATCATAAAAATGATTTTACCATATCATATGCTTCCATATCCCTTCTGCCATCCGGGAGTGTTACCGAAGCCAAAACCTTTATCCCATTTCCCTTCTTCCATCCGAGAAATGTAAATTAAAGTCAATTTATTATCATAAATTGCTTTAATATATAACGTGTTCTAAGACCGCCGGTACGGCGCGCCCCTAAATGACCATCATCTTCCACTGCCTATCAATTACGACACCTGGGCACCTATACGCAACACGTCGGGAAGCAGCCATATGCCTGTGGGCTAGTCATAACCACACCCCAAGTTACCTAACCATCGCAGAAAACGTAACATAACATAAACGCTCATATTGCCTAGAGGACTATATCCACCCTACATTCATTAGTCAGGGCGCTTCACCTCACGCACGAACTTCCCTTATGATGTCATTTAGAGAGGGTGTTGACTATAAATCCTTAATTATGAAAATCATTTCTTTTTCCATTTTGAAAACATTCATATTTTATTTTCAAAATCATTTATCTCAAATTATATATATACTTTAATCACATAGTGTGTGTGTGTATATATATATATATATATATATATATATATATATATATATATATATATATATATATATATATATATATATATATATATATATATATATATATTCCTCCTCGAATATATACAAATGGCCATATTTGCCAATTTCATCTAGCGATGACCAATAATCCCAAGGATTCTCTCAAAGAATCATAATCATGCGTTCATATTCGCATGATACTAAACCCAAAGTATTTCCTCACTTTGATTCTAATAAATACCTTATTCTCATTTAAGGAGTTATACATAAACCCGAATGTCTCTTGTCCCAAAACATTAATTAACTCCATACCTCGGATCACACTCTAAATAAATTCGAGGTTTAATTATCCTCAACTCATCATCTCGGAGTCCTAACATCCCATTTAGAAACTCCTATAATAATCTCCAAAATCATAATTTAAGTCTCCTTAAACTTAAAAGGAGAAAACCTCAAAAATTTTCCAGGACCGAATTGATTCGGCCCGCCCGAATCGATTCGCTGGCCACCGAATAGATTCGCCCTGTCCAAATCGATTCGAAATGGTTCTACTTTCAAACTGTCTCTTACTGAATCGATTCGGTTGGTCCGAATCGATTCGACTTGTCTGAAAATCCCAAATTTGCATAGGTTTTATATATATCCCCAAAACCCCAAACTCAATTCAATCTCCATTTTAATTAGAACTCAGATTTATTTCAACGAACCCAAGGTTTTCATATCTCCTCAAGTCCTTTAGAGGTCATAACCCTCTTTTTGGGAACCCCTAATATTTAACTCCAAATAATTCTAGTATTAGTTTATGATTAACTATTTCGATCTCGGACAGCTTTCCGTAGAAAAATCACTATAAATCCAAAAAAAATCAGAAAAATACGCGGTCGGCGCCCACGTGACCACGTCGAAGAGATCTGTAATTTGTTTTTGACCAAGAGACGAATCGATTCGCCCTAACCGTATTGATTCGGTTAACACGCAGGTTTTACTATTCATCATCTTCTCCGAGACGGTTTCGGCCATTAAAGCTTCTCCCAAGCTTTTATCGCCTCACCAAACGTCTTACAACCTCAAACAACTACAAATACACATATATTAAGGGTTATAAACATCCTAGAACCCTAAACCACCAATTAATTTAGGTTAAAACCTAAGTTTCCCCAATTAACAAATTTTAGGGGTTTATTCGTTTTAACTCCCGAAAACCCATTTTATTCACGAATACCCAACCCAAAATCTTTAGGGTTTGTTTATACCAAACTAAGATATGAGATTTATGCTCAAAAGTAAATAAAGAAAGTAAACACTTGCCTCGTGGATATAATCCGATGACCTCGAGTCGAATCCCGCGGAGTTTGGCCGGAATCTCCCCGTTCTCCTCTTTTTCTCTCCTCCTCTTTCTCTTCTCTCTCTTTTCTTTATTTCTTTCTCTTTTCTTCCTTCTCTCCCTCTTTATATAGAGAGAAAAGGATTTAACCCCCTAAAACCCAAAAATGACTCCTTCACTCAATTACGAGCCTATTTAACTCCAAAATTCCCCGAAACTCAATTTCGACAATTGGACACTCTTTTCCGACTATCTCGGACATTTCGAGACTCACGGTGCAGTAGAAATTCCCATCGGATGTACTTGACCGCAAATCACTATTCTAGCCCATAAAATTTAATGCGGGTTTTCTAATCAAAACCTTACCTCTCTTGTCGCTATACTCCACGGCGACATATAATTAAAATACTTCAACCTATTTAGTCCAAAAAATAATCACAACCCCCATCGAAAATCATTAAATCCTCGAGAATACCCAAGATCATTATTTCAAGAAAGTCTCCAAATTGCCAATTTATATCCAAGTATGGAATTTAATTGTCTCCAAAAGGACGGGTTGTTACATACTCCCCCCCTTACAACGGAATTTCGTCCTCGAAATTCAGATACAACCTACACCGTAAATCCTAGAATCGCTCCAAATCCTAATACCTAAAGGGGAACGACACTAACCCAATGGTTCCCAACCATATACCATACTGCTACCACGGTTGTAAAGTGAGCACTCATCATTTCTAGTGCTTCTCGGCATAAACTTCAAATTTACATACCACGCCTCTTCTATTTCAGGCGGTATATAAACCAACTTACTAAAGTGCCCATACACCTTTCTAACCCATGAACCTATGCACATCCATAGTGAATGTTCGACACGTAACACTCTCTCCCAATAAGGGTCTCCTTTCCTCGGTGTAATAATCACACAAGGGTCCTCCCAACCTGCAAAATCCAATTCTCCTAACCTCGGCGTCACTAATTCTACTAAACTTACATCCTAACAATGCTACGGTCTATGCGTCACCCTACCTATGCGAGATGACTATAATCCTAAATATATCCCTAGTGCACAAGTCCTCTCTCAACTTTCGGCATTTGCTTGGTTTCATGCGTGGGATGTCTCGCCGAAGCGAAATCCAAACAAGGACCCCTCCCGTTACACTACTCCATCGCATTGTTGATCATCGAGATATAGCGACCTAAGGCACACAAGCGGGACGTCCTAAATCCTACCTACGCTAACCTATGAACGCATTTCTACTATTCTATCCTTCCGCCCATACGAAAGGAAACCTAACTAATCAAAGTGCCCACTTTCTGTAAAAGTGTCACGAACATTACACTCGAAACATAATTTATCAAAGTTTGCCTTTTCATTAAGGCTGGCTATGATCCTCAAATCAATTTCTCTAAGTCCTACTCCACCCACCTACTTGTGGCGAGAGGACCACTTTAGTGCTTTTCCATAGCACAATATTCCCATAAACATACCCTCATCAGATTACTCATAGTCTATAGCGGCTCATCCACACTATAAGACTTTTTCGCAAAACCAACACCCTTGCATCCCCTAACATCTCTCCACTCCCAACGCCATTAAGATTCATGTGTGGAGCGTCTTGCAAAGAGAAATCCAAACAAGGAACCCCTCCACACACTCCTACTTAACTGCGTCGGTCATGTAAGTTCGTTATTTAAAACATGCAACCGGGATAACCCTATCCCCTATTCCAATAAAAAGGTGATCCTAACTCCTATCTCTAACTAAGAGTCACACCACCCAGCGCATCGCAATACACTCAGTCTCTGCGCAATTAATAATGAGCTTAGACTCACAGCTCAGCAATTAACCCGGCACACCTAAAATTATATCTATAAGGTCGCCACATACTCAAATCACGATAATGAAACCTATGCTCATCGAAGTTCCATCTACCCATAACAATAAAGGAGAACTCAACCTGTATCTAGGTGAGACACCTCAATAACAACCCGTTCCACCCTGGAACTGCGGACACGATAGTCTTGCCATCATTAGCCTGCTATCGCTCCAAACAACCAATAACCTCACTATACTCGTATAACACATATAAAACGAGTATGACAAACCAAATATATATACATATATATTCAATATATCAACACCCGCCTTTATATAGAGAATGAAGGAAAATAAAACTCCGCTACTGCGGAAAACACATAGGCATACATGATATAATGTTATCAAAATCGCCACAAAACTCAAATTACACACACGAGTCTAGGGCTAACGAACACCGCGACTTTATCTAGTCACACAAATTATACCTCCTTCATTGAGGTCAAACTCATAATAATCACTTTACCCTGCTCCTTACAATCATCTTACTAGTCCTCATAACTTCTTCATTAGAAGGAAATTCCACTACAAGCTTCAACCTTATAGCTCCAACTAAGCTCCACCTCCTTCCACCATCCAAGCTCCGCACACGATTCTCGAACGAGCGCATAAAAGATTTACATAATCTTATACTATGGCAGGAGAACGAAATCTCACAAGAGAAATCAACAATCCTAATCCCGAGGCTCTATATCAAATCGAGAGCAACACTGAAAGCGTAGTACGTTTGCACATATTCCTAAGGACACTAAAACCTGATGCTCTGATACCATCTGTGACACCCCGCCTTTATAAGATACCGGGCGATCACTCCCATATCAAATTTTAACAGGAGTCTCATATGGATCATTCTTAGCATCACTGTCGAAAATCCATTTAATTACTAATAACCTATTAGGCCGGTGTCAAAATTTTACTTAACTACCCTTTTTAAACAACTAAAATTAAAACATACACACAGATTTATGCGTAAATGGAACTGAAATAAAATAAAATTATCGAACACTCAGTCAAAATATACAACCAAATCGAATGCTGCTAAAAGAATAACTAAATGCAATTGGACCATTGGCCCAAATGTGTATACAGTACCTCCAATCTAGAATACAGGGATAGAAGCGTCTACCGAGAACCTGCATGCATCCACAGCTGCTGCAGCTGACGTCTGACTCGAAGGAAATGTCATACAGGCATCCCTGTGTCTCGACACCTATATATATATATAGAAAGAAAGAAAGGGAAAAGTATATAAACGGGTCAGAGCCCGAGTTTTGAAAATATTTAACAAGTGCATAAATGCCTTATTTTTAGAAAAAGGTTTTATCTCATATTTAAATTTGGTATTGCACTCCCATGAGATACCCCACACCTCTCCACTAATAGTGCACCCCATAGGCATCCCTCGAAATATCCTAGTCAAGCTACCCTTCTAAACTAGTCTATGGCCCAACCACTATCAATCCTAGATAGTCCAAGTAATGTACTAAGGGCTAAACTTCTCCCCAGTCTCAACACTAAGCCATGTTCGTGCGTGGGGTGTCTCGCAAAGAGAAATCCAAACAAGGAACCCCCCCGATACACTACTATGCGGCAAGGTCGATTGTCGAGATCCATTAGACCCTCGGTACTCGATTTATCCATACAATAATACATATCACCATATACATCCGGATCTATCTCCCGGACTGCGGATTCATATACCAAGCATTTATAATTACTTTTCATTTTTATCTCAAAACTTTTCATTTCCTTTCTTATATCGAGGAAATGTATTTAAAAGCCAATTTGTTATCATGAATTGCTTTAACAAAACATATAACTTTTCAAAAGCCAGTTTTATTATCATAAAAATGCTTTTCCGTTTCAAAATATCCCATTTCCCTTTTTATATTCAGGAAATGTATTTAAAAGCCATTTTCATTATCATAAAAATGCTTTTACCATATCATATGCTTCCACATCCCTTCTTCCATCCGGGAGTGATACCGAAGCCAAAACCTTTATCCCATTTCCCTTCTTCCATCTGGGAAATGTAAATTAAAGCCAATTTATTATCATAAATTGATTTAATATATAACGCGTTCTAAGATCGCCAGTACGGCGCGCCCCTAAATGACCATCATCTTCCAATGCCTATCAATTACGACACCTGGGCACGTATACACAACACGTCGGGAAGAAGCCATATGCCTGCTGGCTAGTCATAACCACACCATAAGTTACCTAACCATCGAAGAAAACATAACATAACATAAACGCTCATATGGCCTAGAGGACTATATCCACCCTGCATTAATTAGTCAGGGGGATTCACCTCACGCACGAACTTCCATTATGATGTCATTTATAGAGGGTGTTGACTATAAATCCTTAATTATGAAAATCATTTCTTTTTCCATTTTGAAAACATTCATATTTTATTTTCAAAATCATTTATCTCAAATTATATATATACTTTAATCACATAGTATATATATATATATATATATATATATATATATATATATATATATATATATATATATATATATATATATATTCCTCCTCGAATATATATAAAGGGCCATATTTGCCAATTTCATCTAGCGATGACCAATAATCCCAAAGATTCTCTCAAAGAATCATAATCATGCGTTCATATTCGCATGATACTAAACCCAAAGTATTTCCTCACTTTGATTCTAATAAAAACCTTATTCTCATTTAAGGACTTATACATAAACCCGAATGTCTCTTGTCCCAAAACATTAATTAACTCCATACCCCGGATCACACTCTAAATAAATTTGAGGTTTAATTATCCTCAACTCATCATCTCGGAGTCCTAACATTCCATTTAGAAACTCCTATAATAATCTCTAAAATCATAATTTAAGTCTCCCTAAACTTAAAAGGAGAAAACCTCAAAAATTTTCCAGGACCGAATCGATTCGGCCCGCCCGAATCGATTCGTTGGCCACCGAATCGATTCGCCCTGTCCGAATCGATTCGAAATGGTTCTACTTTCACACTTTCTCTTACCGAATGGATTCGGTTGGTCCGAACCGATTCGTCTTGTCCAAAAATCCCAAATCTGGCTAGGTTTTATTTATATCCCAAAAACCCCAAACTCAATTCAATATCCATTTAAATTACAACTCGGATTTATTTCAACGAACCCAAGGTTTTCATATCTACTCAAGTCCTTTATAGGTCCTAACCCTCTTTTTGGGAATCCCTAATATTTAACTCCAAATAATTCTAGTATTAGTTTATGATTAACTATTTCGATCTCAGACAGCTTTCCGTAGAAAAATCAATATAAATCCAAAAAAAATCCAAAAAATACGCGGTCGGCGCCCACGCGACCGCGTCGAATAGATATACAAATTTTTTTTACCAAGAGCTGAATCGATTCTCCCTAGATGAATCGATTCGGTTAACACGCAGATCCTACTATTCATCATCTTCTTTGAGACGATTTCGTCCATTAAAGCTTCTCCCAAGCTTTTGTCGCCTCACCCAATGTCCTACAACCTCAACCAACTACAAATACACATATATTAAGGGTTCTAAACATCTTAGAACCCTAAACCACCAATTAATTTTGGTTAAAACCAAAGTTTCTCCATTTAACAAATTTTAGGGGTTTATTCATTTTATCTCCCGAAAACCCGTTTTATTCACGAATACCCAACCCAAAATCTTTAGAGTTTGTTTATACCAAACTACGATATGAGATTTATGTTCAAAAGTAAATAAAGCAAGTAAACACTTGCCTCGTGGATATAATTCGACGACCTCGAGCCGAATCCCGCGGAGTTTGGTCGGAATCTCCCTGTTCTCCTCTTTTTCTCTCCTCCTCTCTCTTTTCTTTCTTTCTTTCTCTTTTCTTCTCTCTCTCCCTCTTTATATATAGAGAAAAGGGTTTAACCCCCTAAAACCCAAAAATGACTCGTTTACTCAATTACGAGCCTATTTAACTACAAAATTCCCCGAAACTCAATTTCGACAATCGGACACTCTTTTCTGACTATCTCGGACATTCCGAGACTCACGGTGCAGTCGAAATTCCTATCTGAGGTACTTGACCGCAAATCACTATTCTAGCCCATAAAATTTAATGCGGGTTTTCTAATCAAAATCACAACACCCATCGAAAATCATTAAATCCTCGAGAATCCTCAAAATCACTATTTCGAGAAAGTCTCCAAATTGCCAATTTATATCCAAGTATGGAATTTAATTGTCTCCAAAAGGACGGGTTGTTACAGATAATGAAGATGAAATTGGGAGGGGAAATTCTTGAGGGGAATGTAATCCTAAATTAGCTACTTTTAGTTTTTGATTTGTTTGATGTCAAAGATTGGAACACTGTGAAGACATTATTATGCATGTTGTCCATTTATTTAAATTTTAAAACTTGATGTTATCTTATGCATATATTTTCAGTATGTATGTGTCCCATATTATTGGCTAAGAAATAAGCACAAGCACAAGCACATTCATAGTCAAATTCTTGGTCTTCTTCTTTTTGGTTGTTTCTTGTGCTTGGTAATATACTAAGAGCAATGGTTTTGTTGGATTGGTGTTTTCATCTGGATTGTGAAAGTTCAAGTGTTCCATCAATTTTAGATCTAAGTAAGCTGCTTCATTGTTCTTGGTTATGCTTAGTAATGCTCAAACCATTGAATTAAGTTTAGGCCTGTCAAAAAACAATATTTGTTGAGGTTATTCAACTCTTATCTCTGTATCCCATAAATAAATTATTATTTTTTGGGACTTCAAATAATGTTGTTTATAAATACTGAGTTACTCATTGGTTAAAATGATTGAAAAAGTCGGTTGACCAATGCCTCGCATCGATTAGTCGACATCTGATAAAGAATCTTGCGTCATTTGGCCGACATTTGATCCTTATGTTGTGTTAAACGACATACAATGGTTATTGCCCAACATCCTAAGCTGAGATAATTCTTATCGGACTATATATGGAGATTGAGTAAATCAAGTATATGAAGATGGTAGAGTAATTAGACTTTCACAGGCTGACTGAAGTGGTCTGGCAGTTGAAGAAGTGTAATACCCCGTATTTTTATGGCATTTAATTATGGGATTAATTAAATTAAATTAAATTAGGATAAATTAATTTAATATTAATCCGAATTTTAAAAGAAACATTTACTAGCGTGATCAGAGTTAGTAATTATTGGTAAGAATTATGTTGAATATTATTGGATGAGTAAAGTAATATATGGGATTGAATTTATTAAAATTGTCGCGAGTGAATAATACGACAATTATAGAAATTAAGTCGGGACGAGCATGTGTCGTGTCAGGACTAAATTAGCGAATAAAAAGTGATTTAATTCTAAGTCGTCCGTATGGTCATTTCGAGTGCGCCAATATGTCCAAAAGGGTTGAGATAGTCAGAAATGCATACCCCAGAGTTTAGTTTGGGTCTCGGAACATTTTTAAGCCTAACGGGTAAACCGGGAGGGAATTTTGGTAATTACCCATTTTAGGCCTTAATTATGGATGAAATTGAAAGGTTATATCTTATGGGAGTTAGAGTCCTCGAGGGTGAGAGACATTAGAGTTGAATAGAGGGTAAGGAAGAGAGAAGAGAGAAGGCTTCCAAGGAGGAGAGCCACCAACCCTACACCACTCTCACCAATTCCACCACCAACGCGTAGATTGGAAGAAGGGGATCGTTCCTACGCCACTCTAATTCGTCAGATCAGACCTTTGATTTCTAGGAAAGTATCTAACTTGCTATTCTTTTGTTGATAACACATCCATGCTAGTGTAAGAGATAGTAATTTATGTTTTCACGAAAAATAAATGATATTTGGGTGATTTATATTAAATTTCTGAATAAAAATCATATTAGGAGAACCTTATTATTATATGTAGATGATTGATTATAAAATTGACGTCCAATAGAGGTTAAATTCTAGAAGAATTAGGAAGATATTGATCATGATGATTAAAATAGGGTTCTTGATGTATTAATTTGAATTAACCCTTTACTTGATGGCCTTGATGAATTCGTATATGTTTTACGTTAGAAATCATGTATGTGGGATAATATAACTGTCGGTCTGATTGGTTGCGAGTTTGGGTTGAATTAATAGAGGTTTTGAGGATTTATGTTAAGGAAACCCGTAGGTAAAGAATTGCAAAAACTAGGCTAAGAACTACTCGATCGATTTACTGGATCGATCGATCGAGCCCCTTTCATTGATCGATTGACTCCTCCTGGAAATGGGAACTTTTTCTCCTTTTAAATGTTAATCCAATCCCAATGTGCAAGGAAATTTGGACATAATTTTAAATATCATAATGGGACATTAAAAGGACCAGTAGGGTATAAGTAGGGTTCGGATAATACGACTTTATATGAGATTTTACCATGGGATTTCGGGGGTATAAATTGAGTGGGAAATCATGCGTACATTAAATTAGGTCTCGTAAGAATTAAGAAGGACCAAGACCAGTAGGGTAGTGAGTGTACACCTATTAATTTTATATTTATCAAAACAATACACTTAGAGAGTCGAGAAGTGCTTAAGGATTTGTGGTAATTGAGAAAATAAAAGGAAATATTTAATTATACGTAGAACTCGGGCATTATGTGCCACGCGTGGTTCGAATATATTACGGGTCATGGGCGTACCTAGGTGAATAATGTGAATACATATATGAGTGCATGTATATATATAATATTGTATATTTTTGTGTAATCATACCCGCGCTACTTACTATCACGGAGGTTTCACGCCGGGACAATATTATCTCGATTGGACCTCTATGGGGGATATTAACTTGTACCCTAAAACATAGCATCCATGGTACAGGCTATTCGAGAATGATAGTCAGACGGTCCTAAGAGACATGAGGGTATGTGCTGACCTCTTAGTGACTTGTAACTAAGGTTCGCCTCCAATATATGTGTTTTATGCTAATACAGTTCGAGAGTGATTCCAAACTAGTATTTTTCTTTTTGTACGAGTGATACGAGGGACTTGATAGCATATTATTCCAGTACCATAGATTTTACGTGGGGTGCCCGATTAGTATATATATTATATGAGTGCTAAATATATATATCTATACCTGTGACTCAGCTATTGTGCTTGTAAGTAGATATAAATAGAATAATTAATATTAAACGAATTAAGTGGTTGAAAGTTGAAGTCTGAATTGAGATGAATATAACTGGCTTGCCTATAGTCAAGCGATCATTTGAATGTAATTGGCTTGTCTATAGTCTGAATTGAGATGAATATAACTGGCTTACCTATAGTCATAAGAAAAGGTTATCATATATAACCTATAGTCACGCGATTATTTGGATTTGTCTTGGTGAATTAAAATTTGCATTAGACTAGTTAACTGGGTTATATTTAACTACATTAATTCGGTATTACGTTAGGCGTGCACACTAGTTAAAAGGTGAGAATTCTCAAGTGAGTGTCGAGCTACTAACATGTATGTAATATCAACTGGTAAGCATTTTAAATACTTACTAAACTATTTTTAAAGTTATTTTACACTCGGGCTCTGACCCATTTCCTTTTATCATTTCTTCATTTTGTGTGTATATATATATTACACGTACCTAGCCACAGGGGAATCTGGCCTAGATCTTTGGACCATTGGCATGTTGTAGCTAGTGTGGAAGTTGCAGGTCCTTGCAGTAAACGACTCCATTCTTGTCTTTCCAGTCTTTTACTTAGTTATTCTTAGTTAGGGCATGTGTCGCCCGTTTTCATATGTCATTTAGTTTAGAGAGAGACTCTATTATTTCAGGATTTGGCTAATGTTGGGATTGTTTTATTTATTTCCTTATCCTGCGATTGGGATTTATTATTTGGATTGATTAATCTAGCTTGGTTATTTCATTTGGATGGTTTGGTTGTAATATTATCATTTGAGTTCATGAAAATGGTTTCATTTTAAATTATAACAATAGAAATTAATTCAAAAATAATTGTTTGACACTTAGCTTAATTATTTATTAGGTGATTAAGAAAGAAAAAAATTATTTTTCGACAGTGATGATAAGAATGAACCAACCGGACACTTTGATTTAATTTAATAAAGGACTGATCACGCGGTATTTAATTAGGGAGAGTGTCAAACATATATGTATATATGTTAACTGATAGATCTAGAGCTAAGTGGTATTTCATTTGAATCATTAATAGAAGAGATATGAAGGTCATTATCATCTTTGATGGCTTGAATTCTCTTAAGTAGCTCAAGTTGACTTGTTTGTTTCACAAGATAAATTCGAGTGAGATTTTACCCAAATAAATACAAGTTGAGCTTTTATTCAAAAATTAAAAAGAGAGAAAAGCCCTCTCTAGATGGATCACAAGAGCTAAATCAAACTAAGCAGTAAAACTAAATGTAGGGAAAATTTAAAGAATCTAAAATTAAAGCCCCTTTGATCCTAGAAATACCAACTGCATTACTGAATCGGATATTTCTATTATGACTATTAGCTTCCTTAGAGAAAAGCTCTCCAACATAATTGACTTTATGAGAGCAAAGGCTGAAGTTGACTTGGAGAGTGACACTCAAATTGTATGCTATCCTTTTCCTTATCAATATAGCAACAAACCCTGAAAACCCATGCGTGTAGCTATACAGAATACATCCAGCAGAAAACTCTATGCTACCAAAAGCAAAAAACCCCAAACTATCACTTTTTCTTTTTCACAATAATCTAGTAATTATCTATACACATGATTTATTTAAAATACATAGCCCGTTTTTCTAATGTTGAGGAAATGAACTAAACGATACCATCTCTTCAAAAATACAAACAACATAACATGTGTAATCCACAAATGTAATGATTATGGTCCAGTTTGAGATAGATGGTCTCTAACAGATTATGAATTATAATATCATTTACAAGGGGGTGGATTATTCAGTTGAGTGAGAAGGATGAAACCTTTCGAGACTATTTGAAAGAATATCATGATGTGAATCCCCAACAAGCTTAGGCTCCTGATTTCGTATGTCTCCCATGTATACAATGTGAACCTGTAAACAAATAACAATGTAACAAAACATTGAAATAACATTAAACCATCATTCAAATAAAGTGATTAAATGATAGTGTTTGTTGAGGCAGGATGTTTGCATTAGCGTGTCCTTAAAACTAATAAAATCGGACGAGTGTAAGCCTAAAATTATTGTAAAAACCAAAAGGAAGAAATAGAAAAGAATTCACTTTGGTTGAAAAAATAGGTAGAACAAGTCAGAATTGTTGAAGAGAATGAATAAGTACAATGAAAAGGATAGAATACATCCATGAACAATTTTGTGTTAATTTCTACTTCATTGTTTCTACTTCAATTTTGAGCTGATTTCTACTTCAATATATGGAGTATATATGCATATATGCTTTATATGTTGCATATATGTTGTTGCTACATATATGCATATATGTGCAAGAAAATAGGACAAGGTCTTCTCACAGTCATCGTGATGCAACCACTGAACCTGTTCTGATCAAATCCATGATAGGGGGATGCTCTAAACCATTTTGTATCCCCTGTTGATTCAGCTATTTTGATTTCACTCCACTTCATACAATCCATCGTCTATTCTGATTTACTCTACTTTATTATAATTATTTATGTTTTTTTCTTATTATGTACATATGCAGATCCATGACAGCGAAGCGTCGATGTCGATTGAATATGTGTGATCCCATAGGCGAGGAAGGACAATCACTCACAGCCCCAGTGGAAAACGATTCAGAGAAGTATGGATCAATAACCCAATTACAAATTCATGTTTTTCATGTATAATTACCGTGATTGCTCTATCTCTCAAATTTATTATTACGTAATTCAATAGATTATGTATGTTATATGTACGTATACAGATCCATGGTAGGAAAGCGTCGACGTCATTTGAATATGTGCGATATCATTGTCGAGGAATGATCACTTGAGAAATAACCATTCACAACACCAATGGAAGACGATTTAGAGACACATATATTGATATCCCACCTGAGTGAGGTGGTGTAACCCCAACAAATAACCCCTAGTGGCACCCCAATCAGACATGTCACATCACAACTCAAGGGTTTATATTTCTTTATTTCAGAGCTCTACATGCCAACAAACCCAATATATCGAGAAAATTAATGATCTATGATAAAATGTTGATCCTTCATACAATGACTCGACTTTATATGTTGAGGAGCCGACATGTATATCATATGTTAGCAATGCACTTTTTTTATCACACTCATTTGATATTATATTTCACGTGATAATAGTTTATCGAATATATGTACAGGTACAGAGAGTACCCCGGCAAATACGAAAAATGTTAGAAAAGCTTCCAGGCCTTGGATTGAATGGAATAATAATGAAAGGAAGATATTAGAATGGAATGATCTTTGTCAGCTTGTTTGTAGGCTTGAATGCAAATTAATATCGCAATTAGGCTACTATCCTAGGAGTGGAATTTTTTTTCCATTGACAATGTTATATTGGACCGAGGCAAAAAAGGATACTCTTGAGGGTATTTGGAATAAAGTGAAGGTAGTTCATTAATTCAATTTGATTTATTTATTTCGTTATGTATGAGTTTGTTAAATATATAACCAATTTATTAATTCAATTTAATTTATTTTTTTCATTGTTAATTTTAAGGAAAACACAAATGCACCAGAAGGTTTTTAACCAATTTGCTTTGCAAGGATGGGAGCTGCTTGGAGGCAATGGAAATACCGATTGAAGATAGATTACTATCAAAAGTTTCAAACCGCTGAAGAGAGGTTGAAAAATATGCTCCCTCAAGTCGACAAAGTTCAATGGCATACTTTAGTGAAGTATTGGGGTCTAAAGAAGATAATTGTATGACAAATCTGTAATACCCCGAAATTCTTCTTAATTACTTTTTACTTGAATTACGCGAGTAGAGTAATATAATGTGATATGTTTTATTTAAATTACGTGAGTAGAGTAATTTAATGCGATAAAAGAAATTTTATTTAAATTACGTGAGAAGAGTAATTTAATGTGAAATAATGATTAATGAATATGAAGATGAGGATATAAAAATTTACTAAACTTGAGTAGTAAATTTTGAATGTTGTTATGTACGGTCTAGTGATTATATAGACGTACCTGAGTTATTTCAACCGAGTGTCACACGTAGACAAAAATGGTAGATGAGATTAAAAAAATATTTTAGGAGACTCAGACGATAATTTAGAGTCCACAAATGATCCCAAAAGGGTCAAATTAGTCAAAATAGTGTACCCGGGGGTACTAGTTCACTGTCGGGTCACTTTCGGGCTAAACCGGGACCATTCGAGGGCATTTTGGTCTCTTTACATTTATGGGTAAGTAGACCTACTAATTTTGTAACCCTAAGTCAGCCTATATGAGTTTGAGCCTAGGTTTAGAAAGAAATAAAATACCCCATAGCCAGTAGAGAAGAAAGAGAAGCAAATTCCTAGGGCAAAAGAAGGAAGGAAAGGAAATTCTTAAGAGATTTCACCACCAATCCGTTGAGAAGAAGGATTGAAGGAACAAAATCATCAACCATCATCAACAACCAATAATTCAGACCCTACAAATCATAAGGCAAGTGATTATTTACAAAATAATTGAGTTATAATACCCATAATTAAGCTTTAGGAAGAACATGATTTTTATGATATTCTTGGGAAGGAAACAATTGATTATGATCCATGATTGATAAGGATTGCATGTAGGACGTTTTTGGATTTCCAAGTATGTTGATATCATAGAAAACTAGATGATAAATTGGAAAGAAAATCTGGAATTTGGATGAAAGATATAAAGAATGCATTTTTAGGGTTCTTGAATATTAGAGAGATTTTTAGTTGATTTGGACAAGATTTCTAGTGACTTTGTTGTTTTAAATCATTAGTAATCATCCCAGAACATGTAGGAATGATTAGAAATTGTTGTTTGTAAATATGGTGGATTATCATGAAAGATAGAGAGATAAAAATGGTGAAACCCGTAGGAAGAAGATAAACTGGGTCTGTAACCGCTTGATCAATCGATCGACCCTTGAATGTCGATCGACCGAGCAGTCGATCGATCGACCATATCCCATCGATCGATCGACCATGGCTGGACTTTAAATATTTTTGTGAAGGTTTCCAGTTATGTACCGTCGCTCGATGGGAGCCTTAGTGATAACATCTTACCTATGAGGAGACTTCATAAATATCAGTAGGTGTGCTATTAGATTTCTTCATAAATGATTAGGTGGAAATTTTGGAGAAATGAACCGATGTGAAAACGATCGATAGTCGTACGTTGGGATTTCGAGAATTTAACTACGGAAAGAGTGAGAGAAAGTTCCGGGATAATACCAGTAGGTTAAAGTTAACTTAACTACTGAATTAAGGGAGGGGTAACTAGAACCCTTAGAGTTGCATGAATACTCAAATGATTACAATAGTGAGATATATTGTAAAATTATGAGTACAGTGAAAATAAGTAAAATATATTACGTAAGGGCATGATTTGTTAGGTCGGGTGTGTACCTACTAAATTATATAAAAGTTTGGGTTAAGAGAATTTTACCTAAATTTAATTATGTTAGGGTCGATGTGACATTCCGAACTAACATAAAATTATTATATGTTTGGGGTCGATGAAAAATGCCGAACCAAACTTTTAACTGGTGTCGCGATGAAAGAGTCCCGAACCAGAATATGTGTATATATTTATATTTTTAAATAGTTGGGGTCGATGGATCATTCCGAACCAACTTTCACTTGGGGTCGATGAATCATTACGAACCAAGAGTCCTTTATGTGTACTAGAAGGATATGTTAGTGGTAACTGATACTAAATACATTATTGTGTGATAAAATGTATTCTATGTGTATAATCTACTAATTTAGAATAGTAGACAATGAAATGAATTGTAAATGTCTTAGTAATAATTTATAGCGTGATGTAATTATTACAAGAATAAGGACAACGAACAGTATATAAGTTAACTACGGTTATGGGTAGTATAACTAGGTAGACTAAGTATCCTCAATAGTTATGTACTATGTAAGAGAGGTGAGGAAGTTCAAGGGAGTGTGCGAAATCTTAATATGTGTAATCAATAACTTAATTGTGATAACTGCTTGCAAAATATTTTCAAATGTTTTGAGTACTAACTCTTGCTATATAAAATTTTAAAAAAACCTTTTAGGTGCCCAGCCACAAGGACACCCAACATTATTTCATTCCAGGGAGTCGGGAGCTGCAGCAAGCGTGGATGTTGCAGGGATTGTTTAGACGCTACCTCTTTTTCAGTTCTAGTGCAGGATCTCAGTTTTAATATTCTTAGTTGGGACATGTTGTTCTACCTTTACTATTACATTTTATTCTAGTTATGGATTTGTAGTTGTCTTTAATTGGCCGTGGTTTTCGACAAGACTTTACCTGCTTTCAGAGTATTTATACAAACTGCTAATTTATGTCTAGAATTTGTAATGTGGTTGTATGGTTAATTTTCTGTTGAAGAAAGATAAAATTTGGCACCCGTTTAATTTCATTTAGGTGGTTAGTAAATTAAAAGGTGTTCGGTAGTGATGCTAAGAATGAACCATTTAAGAAACCTGTTTAAATTAAATTAAGTCTTGATCACTCAAGGTTTAATTAGGCGGGGTGTCACAAACTCATTAAGTTTAAGATGAGTCTATTTACATCTACTTCATTAGTGACATCAAATTTATTAATTTCTCTAACTTTTTTTATGGGTTATAGCGAAGAAAAACTCGAAGAACCGTGAAGATGAATGTGCTTATTCAAGGACTGGGCCAAAACCACATGCAAAAATTACCAAGGTTAGAATTATAGTATTATAAACATTTATAATTTTTAGTTTAATAAATATTAATATATACATTATTTTTGTTAAAGGGTAGAGGCAGGAGAGCCTATTGACGAAATCAGAATGTGGCAAGCCACTCGGGATCCGAATAATAATAAGCCTTTCAATGTTGAACATGGGTCATCAGATAGAGTGGTATGTATATATGCTAACTAAATCCATTCATTAATTTCTAATATATGTTTAAATTAAATTCATTAGTTTCTAATATATATTTAATTGGTAGTCAATGCTCGAGAGACGACTAAATGTCCTATTAGAAGAGAAGCGAAATGATTCGAAAGTGAGGAATGAGATTTTTAAGTATGTGGTAGGACAAAGAGGCCATGGTTATACTTTACTAAAGGGGGTAGGTATTAGGCCAACATCTATACGAACAAGTTCCTCTCTTGCATTATTGGAGGATATTAATTAACTTAAGAAAGACGTTGAAGATCGAGAGGGTAGAGCTAGAGAAGACATTGAAGATCGAGAGGCTACACATCGATGCGATATTGAAGAATTATAATTTCTCTACCAACAAGCACTCCTACAGATGAAAATTGACATGAGAAGTGAAATGCATAGATCGGTTCAGAGTATTATCCCTAATCATGCTTCCATTACCTCAATGGCTCATATCGACTAGGTAATGACACATCTTTATTTTATTTTTATATATGTATGTGATGAAGTATTAGGTAAGATATATGTTGTGGATATTTCGCACTTAGTTGTTTACAATGTTGCGGATATTTCTATTGTTCTTTTTGAGTTAATTTTTATGTTTAAACATGTTGGTTTTCATGAATAAAAAAAGGAGACTCTGTCAAATTTTTTTAAAAAATATGAAGTGTTTAAAACTAAATAAAATGAAGAGATACAAATTTGATAAGGTTTTTAAAGATTGTCGTCAATAGGAACTATTAAAAAAATATTACTTCTTTGATTAAGGTAACTGGATAAATTTTATTACAGGTCGAAATCTTTTGTGGACAAGGCAAGACACATTTTGATGGAGATCGTTTGCTTCAAGATTGCAAGTATTTATTCTAATGGGACAAGTTAAATTTTGTAGAGATATTTAGTTTGGTGGGCATAATGTTAAAATTGTTTATTTTATCTTTGTATGGACTGTAATTTTAGTTGAACGTAAATTGTGTTATATTTGTTAAAATGGGATGCCAAATATGTCATATATTATTTTTAAGAGTTTTTGTTTAAAATTATATTGATCATATAATGGAATGGATGAAATTTTAATTTTGACGCAAAAATTATTAAAGACGGCTTCTTTGCCGTCTCAAAAGGATTCCACAAACAAGGTCCTTTTGAGACGGCATACATCGTCTCTAAAAAAACTTTCAAAGATGGATTTTTTGCCATCTTAAAAGAGTCACATAAGCAACGACCTTTTGAGACGGCGTATTTCCCATCTCAAAAGATTTTTTTGAGACGATTTTTGCTGTCTGAAAAAGCTTTTAAAATGGGGTCTAATATGACACCCCTTTGCCATCTCAAATGGCGTCACAAAAGGCTTTTGAGATGGCTAGAGGAATTTCTGAGACGGCTGGAGCACCGACTCAAAAAGAATTTTTTTGTAGTGGTGTAAAACACTTGCTTGAGCTTTCCAAATGCATAAACAAACGACTCATAATTCAAATGATCATTGCTCTTTAGCTTGGAGAAGTCTACAATTATTAATTTGGTGTCGGAATCGACATTGCAAGAATTTTCATCATCAACTCTCACCCAATCACGGTAAAACATAAACTCTTTGAAATATATATATCCCATTGAAAAATGTTTTGAATTACACCATAGTAAGTCATTTTTGCTTTTTTTCTTTGACAGTCCCTCTGTAACAAAGTATTTTTCTCGTACAACCTCAACGAGAATGCATAACCGTTTAGTTAGCCAATACTTCTTAAATTAGTGTGCCATAAAATTGAGTCCATTGGTGAGACAGTCAAACCTTGATATGGCATCATCCATCTGCAACAACTAAAATTATGTATTACATAAGTTAATTAGATAAGTTTTAAAGATATTAATTATTTATCATTTAATAAGGGTCATTTGACATAACAATTACCTATAGTGACACCCAAAGTATAAATTCATTGTCTGAATGTGAAACCGTCCTTCATTTTTTATTGAACTAAGACGCATTATATTTCTACATTGAATAATTTTTTTATCAAGGATATGAACAAGCATATATGTGTAATACCCCATATTTTATGCGTGTTATTTAATTATGAAAATTTGTGCAATTAATTATGTGTGTTGTCGTGACTGGAGATGTCATTATTTACATTTATATGTATTATTTAATTCATATTTTATGTATGTTAATTCATTAATTGATTAAGTGATATTTGGGATCGTACCGGTCGATTATTAAATACCTGAGTTGTTAGATATTAGATTTGGCATATTATGTACTCGTCTTTTGGAATGTGTAGAATGTTCATTGTTAAATTACAATTATGGTTTTTAGGCCTATTGGGATAACATACGTCTTGGTTAAGGTTTTAAGTCACTTGAAGTTGATTTTGGTCTCTTTTAGACGAGGCCCATTTGGGTCCCAAGACTAATTTCAAGGATTGAGTGTTTTAATGAGTCATTAAGGATCTCATAAGTCATATATTACAGTTGAGAGACACATTAAGACTAAAGAGATGGAACTCAAAGAGGAGGATATGAGTTAGGAGGATCTTGGCATGATTTTGTCCACATTATGATTGAGACAAGATTATCTAGAATTTGATTATAGTATCTTTTGTGTTAGATTATATTTATTAATTGAAATCTAGAACTAGTCAGGTTTGTATATGATTTTAGAGGATTAAATAGTTAATTTTCTCAATTAATCTAATCAAAATGTTAATTAGATTAATTTCTCCCTATATTGAATGATTTCCCCCACGACCTTGAATTGAAATTGTTATAAAATTTTTAGATCTTTTTTATATTGAAAATCCTTTAAAAGCCCTATGATTAATTGAATCAATCCATAAAAATTGCAAGTTAATTGTAGTAGTTGATGAAATTTTGGTTGTTATGATTTAATTTGAGATTTGCCTTTAAATCTTGATAGAAACTTGTGTAATTATTATTATAATTAGGTTATAATTATATATTTGAAATGGATTTGATGTTTGTTTGTTGTTTGGCGCTTTGATGAAGCTTGGGAAGACATTAATGGTATTTTAAAGAATGAATATGGGTTTTGGAGAAGGTAAATACTGTAATAAGGGGAAGTGTCAACCTAGAGATGTGATCGATCGATTTAACCTAACCATTAATGGGATGGGTAACTAATAACTTAAAATTCATTAAAAGACGAAAGGAAGATGTGTAGATATGGTGTAGCCGAAATTTAGTTATAATCTTGTTCTTCACACACTTCTTGTTTAAGTGGTTGTTATATTTTTGTTTTCGCAGGTCTTGGATCACTGTTCCTATTATTATCAGAGTTAATCATTGGAGAATCACCTCTAGTGTCTTTCTATCCTTCATTCCAAGGATGTAGTAGTGGATTAAGGTCGCTCATTCACTCATGTATTATTTTACATTTACAACGGGATTATATACCACTAGAAAGCACAATAACACATTAACCCAATCTAATATACAAAATACTCATATGCATAAGAAAAAATGACTGCCATATGCCAAAGTGTGAGTATATCGGTGACATGAATAAAAAGATCTCATTTTCAACCATTTTCTTTCTCTCATGTTTTCCTTATCAAATAAGTAAAATATAAATAAGCATACACATATGCAAAACGATAATTATTTTAGATGCAATATCATGTTCCAAAGAGGCAAATTGTCATATCAAAATATAAATAATCATACAAAGTAGGCAAGCACTGAAAGATATAGGTAATATTATGTTACTGAGAGACAAATTGTCCTATCAAAAACTCTTTAGTAATTATCATATGTCATAAAATGGCATCCCGAGTCTCTCAGATTAATGTGAATCGAGAATCCATGAATGCTCTAGTATACTGATGGATGTGTGCTCCAATAATAGAAGGAAAATGAGTAGGTGATGGTGAAAATTTTAAAGTAGGGGGATCATTATGTTTTGTTGTGGCAGAGGCCTAAGGTGAAATTTTGGCTAGTGGATATATAACTGAGGGTGCTGAAATCTATGGAAGTCGGGAAGTATGGACCTTAGAACATGAAACAAATGTACACACGTTCGCATCACGAATAGAAGCAAAGGCATCATCACTAATTTTGGAAATCTCAAGAGAATATGTATAGGCCATGATCATGTGACCAAAAGGCAATGTCTCTTCTGAACCATCCTCATATTCATGACTAATGATGTTACGTTGGATATAAATAAGGTCCATAGATTAATGCTCAATGATCACATAGATAAACCTATAAACCTTTTAAGTAAATAATGGGTCCTATATTTATGTAATAGTTAATAAATTATAACAAATGAACAAACTAAACATTATTCAAAGATCATTACGGAGAAATAAGCTACATCTACCCTACTTACCTTAGGCATAAACGTATGTATCAAGGTGGTCATGAGAAATCCCATGAGTAATATGGGGAAGGAAATTAGGTCGCTCAATGCAAGACAATCAGTACTCAGCGAGAACATCCTATATCAAGATGATGTCCCAATCACAAACAAACGAGAACAAATAATTCAAGAGAACTCGATTACCATAGTTATGTTCTATATGGGATATTATGAAAGAAAATTGTATGTAAAATGATGTGAGACATGCTCGGCTCAGAAAATACGTTTTGGAGTCTTCTTGAGATGCTCTGTATCAAAATTATCTAGGTTTGAGTGGAACGAGTAGAAAATATGCCACACAGAGGTAGACCGTTGTATGTGATGCGGATAGAATCACACTCTATTATTGGTTATTGTGTAACCCCCCGTGATTTTAATAGTTAATTAAATTAATTAATTGGGAAATTCGAGAAAAAATAAAACTCTAGATTTAATTATACTTCGTAATTAAATATGTTGTTTTTTATGTATAAAAATAAGGTTTTAAGTGGAATTTAAATCGAGATTTCAATTTGAAAATTATAACTTTTAGTTAAGGAGGATAAATATAATATTTTTTTAAATTCGACCATCCGATCGAGCTGAATTTTTCACAGCAGCTCCGTCTCGCCATTCTATACAACATATTAAAATTTCAAGACATTTTGACAATCCGATCGTCCGTAATAATTTTTTGAGTGTTTGTATTTGATTAGGACTGAAATTCTTTTTGGTGTATAAACAAAGTGACGGGTTTAGGACTTATAAAAACACTTTATTCTAAACCCTAAGAGTAGAAATATCCTCTTTTACATCTTCTTTCTCCCTCAAAATCTTAACTCCATTGGAGAGTTATTTTCAATCCAAGTTCTGAAGCTTTAAATCGGGTTTTCTCAGGATTGTTCAAGAACATCTCTTTGCTAATTTTCGAGAGGAATCCAACTGTGTAGTTAGAATTTCTTCATCTTAATCTCAGTCATGAATACTCTATTCCTTTCCTTTAGTATTATGCATTTTAAGCATCGCCTAAATCCTTAATCACGTGTTTCTGATTAAAATCAATTAGCAATTTAATTAGAGGATGTGGGCACTAAATTTTTGGGACTGTTTTTGTGATATTTTTTAATATGAATTAATCTTTGAAACCCTTGGGTGCGTAGGTTAGATTTTTGGGTTTTTACGGTTTTGTGTGTTGGTTCTCATGTAGAATTTTTATGGAATTATTTATATGGTCAATGGGACGCGCTCACACTTATAAAAAAAATTAGATGACTTATAAAAGAGGGTAATTCAAAAATAAAATATAAACAACCCATTATCATAGGTGATACATGTTCAACTATGTAAAATTAACTTATAAGAGAAAAAGAAATTTACAATTGTCGCAAAACCTAAGGTGACTGTTTGTAAGAAATTAAATACAATAGAGTAAAATTTAACACCCTTCACCTAATACCTTAAAAAAATCAACAAACCAAATCTAAACATTAAGACACAAAACAAAATAAAAACTAAACATACCTAATTAGATTTTGAATTCAAAGGATCCATTGTTCACATTGTAAGATTCAAACCTACCACAACTTTAATTTCAAAAACCTAATTGATTCTCATACTAATCTACTACAAATATTAAATGCATAAACAAAAAAAACATATTTAGATCTTAAATTATTTAACCTTGATAAGTAGAACATGTGGGAATCAACATGGAGGCTGAGCGAAGAGAGAGAGAGCCTCCGGAGAGGAGAACCGTTAGAGGAGAATGAGAAGTTAGGTGGAGGAGAACAACCGAGGAGCATTAAGTAATGAAAGACAGAAAAAAATGAAGACTTCTATGTTTGCCTTTTTTTCCTTTTTTATTTTATTTTCTTAGCCTAATTGAAACAAGTGGGAGTAAAACTTGATATGAAGGGAATCCAAATTGATTTTAACCGTCTCATAAGGTATACTTTTTGAGACGATCACTAATATTCCATCCCTTTAGTATTACCTTTTGAGACGTGTAAAATTAGTGGCCATAAAAACTATAGTTTTAAGATCGCTAATTTTACCCATCTCAAAATGTGCGTTTTAGAGACAAATTTTAGTCGTCTAAAAAAGTCCACTCTTAAAAAGATTTTTTTTGTAGTGATTTCAAATCTGAATTAAATGATACATTAAAAAATATATATAGTGACATCTCCAGTCCCGACAAGCACACATAATTAATTTCCCCAAAAAGTCAAAATATACGCATAAAAATATGGGGGTATTAAATTCCACCCCCTTAAATAGGGAATTTATTCCTCAAAATTCGAATTCTTTATTGATCTGGTTTAAAGTCTTAAAGATATCTCGCCTGTAGCATCCTCACACAACTATAAAGGAATCATTTCGCTCTATAATCCCAGACACGGTAAGGTCTCTCTTGTCATAAGTCATGTTTGGCTGGGACCCTACACCACACTACTCTAATCGTTGTTAAGACAACTTGTTTCCCCGCCACACCCACGTGAACTGTGATTGGGTAAAGTCAAATGGCACCGATCCTAACCAATATAAAACTCCAAGAGGAATTTTTCATCGAGTTACCTACCCCTTGTTAGAATCAAAATACATAATTTCCCACACTAGAGAGATCAATAATAACACCTGATCCCTTACCTGAAACTCCAAACTAAGCCCCTTCTCGTTATTAAATTCATTAGTATGCTCCGAAAAAGTTCACAACCTTTACTATGAACAAATTATCCTCAAGGTGTTTTAAACATGGCCTAACACGACTCTTACTACGCAAACCTTTAATAAGTTTGGGCAAAACTAAGTCAAATGACCCCAAAAGTGCCATGCCTTATTTGGAACTCCGGATTCCCATACAAATCAATTAGTTCACCCTCCCATTTTCATGTTGGGATTTCAAAAACTGAACCCCCTCAAATGTCTCTGGGGGTTTTACAGTATCAACTGTCAGGATCACCATCTTGACACAGACCATACCGATAATTTCTTCCTTGTAAGAATTCTACGGACTCTCCTAAACATTGTACGCACATTCACTTTTGGAATGCTTAGATAATAACAAAACACGCTCCTCGATGAAAATTACTTCTTGTATTTTGGTACCCGCCCCCGACAAAAAAATTTAGTTAAAAAATGTAACCCTCTCCTATCTTCAAATGAAAAAGGACTAATTCTGAATATTATATGCATGCCGATTATCAAAAACATTAATGTTGGGGCATAAACAACCCCTAATCACAAATTTAGATGCAGTGGACACCACTACTACACCATTCCCTCTTCAATAAGTTGTTATCGCAAATCATAATAAACTACTCCTTTACGCAGTAAAAAAATCCACTAATGATATGCCCGTTACATATTGTTCTAGAAAGCTGCCTTCGTGATGTTATCCACTGGATGGAGTTACTAATTATAACTCTCTTCTGTTTCCCTTGTTGGGACAAAACACTCCCCTTAACAGTTCTAGCAGGTCACTATTATGTGAAAATAAACACTCGTCCCATATCTTGACCCTATCCAGCTCCTGGTGGCATGCACATCCTCTTACTGAACAATCCCTCCTTGGTATATTCATTACAGTATGGCAATTCCCAAGTAGTCTACCAGCTCAAAAACTATGGTATCTTCTCCCATGACACCTCTACTATCCCTGGTGAAGTCAGTTCCATAAAATTCCCTCATGGAGGATCCAATGCTAGTTCCAACTCCAAGGCAAAAACAAAACTCTTATGCAGGTGATAACTCAACACCCATACAACTAAAAACTATAAGAACCCTAGAATAATAGTGAAATATCTACGAAACCATAATCCCTTATATTATACCCACATCCAGATATGAATAAGTGTGTTGTACCTTTTCCCGAGCCTAAGCAAAATTATTCAAAGCAAATCCTGACAAAAAAATGACATATTAATTTCCACCGGTAATAGATATAAGCATATAACATATCTATACACACAAGCTCAGTACTATTACGATGATATCTCATCTAAAATTCAACAAACCGGTTGAAAAATAAGCCGACTAAATAAACTGCCACCTCTCAACAATCACGACGTAAAGCAGCCCCCTAATCATTGAGGTATCCAAATGTACATAAATCTCATAGATAAATCAATATACCTCATAATCATAATACAAACACTATAAGTAAATAATGACATATCCTGAATGTATAAGCTAAACTCATGCACGTGAGTCATAAGCGTACCTATATTCATCCCCTAGTGGCTCTATAATCGACATAGTGGCCCTGATAACCCTATTACTTTATCGTTATGCTAAAACTTATCTCGCTAGACGTATTATTTTTGGACGTGGCCCTATTGGTCATAATTTCCTAGGCCCTAATAGCCATAATAGATCATATATTCTATTCTCGGAAACTTCTTGGGGGCTGGCTCCCCCTATGAATTTTTTCTGCTAGGGAGGTCCCCTTACTCATTTCAACGCTACTCCATCAATAATTAGTGGGACCACTTTGGCATCGGTATTCAAAACAATAGGGAAGTTATCCATATAAATATAATGTACTTAATGATGTAGGAGGGTAACTTAAACCACCTGAGCACAAGTGATGAAGAGAGGGTTACCGAGTAACACCTGGCAAACATTTCCCATGAGGTTTCTTCAATGCCAAAAAGTCTTTCTTACACTGTGACTGATAATGCCAACATCCTTTTTCTCTTTCGTATCAATCTCTCTTGGGACATAAAGGGAAAGATAGTCAACATCCTCCTGATACTTTCCACCACATGGTTACGGAGACGAGGTCCTCAAACACTTACTTCTAATGCCGTTACAAATGGTGAGAAAAAAATCTCCCCGTAAACCAAACACTAAGAACTTACTAAGGTCTCTCGTCCAAAAGTTCCTAACTCCTAGAGGAAGTCGACCTCACGTGTGGGACATCTAGAAAATGAAATCCAAACAAGTAATTGTCTTGATACACATGGTCTTATTCGAATCGTTCATCTAGAAAAACGGTGATAAAATCCATAAGCGATTGTCGTTATGGATAATACAAGTCCTAAGATATAAGGCTTTAAAGTCATCAAAGAATGCAACACAGAAAATCAACAAACTCACTCAAGACCCTAGGACACTAGAACTTATACTGCTCTAATACTCATTGTGATACCTCATAAAATTCATAAATAGATTGTTGAGGTCTAAAAAAATCACAAGAATAAAAAAAATTGGTAACATCCTCAGCATAACAAAACAACTAAAATCTGAACAAGTAATAAAATGAGATAATGCAATAATGAGTACAAAATCAACTTTGATGCCAATCACCATTAATATAATAATCCAACTTTTATACTAATACAATATGTTCAAAAGATGACTCGGGAAGCAAGGAGCCTTTCTCCAAGTGGGTAGAATCGCAACAAAAACACTTCTTCTTTCTTTGTGGGAGGTAGAAGTAAAACCCAAAATTTCTCTTTGAAACGGAAGAGATAAACCGGTGCCAAACTCCAAGCAATTGATATGTATATATGTGAACTTGGATAAACAATATGGGTGTAAAACTAGAGTGATAAAGTATTTTCTCTTGAAAAATTGCACTCAAAACATGATCTTTTTCCCTCTTTGAATTTTCTCTCAAAACACTCTCTAGGAGTTAGAAGGTTGTGAAAAAGATAGATTGGAAAATGTTATTCCCGCACATAATAAAGCCTAAAAAAGTTGGTTAAAAACCAAGTGGGGAAGTGGGTGCAAAACTGCCAAAAAACTGCCAAAAACTGTTCCCGCCTGGCATCTCGTTCGAACGAGATTTCTAACGACGTTCCAGATTGAACTCGTTAGAATCTCGTTGGATATCTCGTTCGAACAGAAGGTTCGTTCGAACGACATATCGAACGACATGTCAGTGGCCTAATATGGGAACTCGTTGGCAAGTTCGTTCGAACGACAATCTCGTTCGAACGACTCTATCGAACGAAAAACCAGAAAGTTGGAAAATTCGATTTAAGTTTTATTTAATTCTTTCTGAAAATTAAAACACAATTTTTACAAAACCTAACACCCAATAAACTTTGTTCCAAGCTCCTATATATATAATATTGCATTCATACCTTGGGAGCATGGAACTATGGTTGATGACGTAGAAACGAGGCACACAAACTGACATATTTGATGAAGCTTTATACTCTTTGCCGCTACGTCTTCAACAAACACTTCATAGGCTTGAGAATATTACAATTAAATGCTATCCTATGAATAAATGTTTTTGTCCGGAATTGAGCCAAAACTATATATGGACTCAATTGGAAATTTGTGTCCTTACAGTTATTTTGTAAAGAAAGTGGAAAATATCTCTTGCACAGGTTCATCATTTGGGAGGGAACCATCACTTATCAAATACATCCCTTGTTTACATATATAATATTTTTATCTCAAGAACAAAATGGATTACTTTTTGCAAAACCACTTTTAGTAGTACTAATATATATAACACCATTTCTTTATTCAAATATATGGACAGGTGGATATTTTTCTTCTCAAATAATATGCGGCATGTTTAAAAGGAAAATCCAAAACTCTAAATAACTTCTAAACTCACAAACCAACTATATTGTTTTTAGAGACCCGTGTTGAAAAATCCATTTTACCCCCACAACACTAAATCGAAAGTCATATAAAAAAGTAATCATATGTGCTTGTCTAACAAAATAATTGCAGGCCTAAATAATAGATAATAACATAACAACCCATTAGAAAATATGAAAAGGAAAAGGAAATAATATTTAAAAAAGAAAAAAAATGTTAATCCTTATTAATTGAATTTGAAGTTTTATACATTGAAGCTGAAATATATGTAGAGATTATAATTTCAAAAATATCAAACTCAATAAGAAAATAAAACAATAACTTTTTATGTCTAAAACACATATTACGAACGAATAAACCAAAATAATAACATGTGAAACAAAAGCAAAGTAAGCCCTCACAATGGCACGCCTTATGTCACCAATAGACGAACATGTTATATAAAAACAAAAATCAAAGTAACTTGAGAAGTAGTTGCACTCATGGCAACACACCATATGTCACCGGTAGATAAACAAATAATACATACATAGCCACTTGTGCATATATTCAACAATGAATACCTCAAAAACTCAAAAGGTTTCCCTCCGATATGATGTTACCGATCGAGGAACTAATAAGCATTCACTCGGTGAAGTTTGTATTCAATCTAGGTGCAAATTCTATGGTAATGTTTATAAAAATATTTGTTCATTTTTTCACCGGGCACAAAGGTCCTTGATGAGCAAATGAAGATATTCATCTCCATATTTCTCCTTTACTCTCTAAAATTTTACATATATTTAGTTATCGTCAAGAGAGATGTTTTAATGGTTGAATGAATGTGAGACAAACAAAGGTGGAGTGTAGATATATAGTGTAATACCTCGTATTTTTATGGCTTTTAAAATTGGGGATTTATTAAATTTAATTGTGTTATTAATTTAATATTAATTCGGAATATTATTTTAAATATTTAATAGTGCGACGAGAGTTAGTAATTATTGGGAATTTATTGAATATTACTATATGAGTAAAGTAATATATGAGATTGATTTTATTAATATTGTCACGAGTGAATAATATGATAATTATGGAAATTAAGTTGGGACGTGCCTGTGTCGGGACTATATGAGTATTATAAAAGTGAATTGATTATAATTCGCCCGTATAGTCTTTTCGAGTGCGCCAATGTGTCTGTAAGGGTCGAGATAGTCAAAAAAGTGTACCCCGGTGGTTTAGTTTGGGTCTCAGGACGTTTTTAGGCCTAACCGGTAACCCGGGAGGGCATTTTGGTAATTACCCATTTTAAGGCTTAATTATGGATGAAAATTAAAAGGATATAGTTGATGGGAGTTAGAGTCTTTGAGGATTAGAATTGATAGAGTTGCAAAGAGACTAAGGCGGGGAGAAGAGAGAAGACTTCAAAGGAGAGAACCACCCTACGTACATCACCTTTTGCCATCTTTCACCACTGACGTGTAGATCAGGAAACGAGGGACGCAACCATACCCATCAACACCTGAGAATTAGAACTTCACATGTGAGGCAAGTATCTATCTTGCTAATTTATAGTTGATATTCCTTCTATGTTAGCCTAGGAAAGAAAATCATATGTTTTAATTGAAGAATTATATGTTTTGGAAGAGAATTTATATGTTGTAGGGAGAATCCATGTAGTCTGAAATCTTGATCATATGTAGAGAATCACCCACGAATTTATTATGATATTTGGGAAGAAAATCTGGATTAAAATAGAGATTCATGATTATTCATGCAAAATTAGGTTTTGTTTTTCCGAACGACACTCCAAATCAAATTTGACATTACTAGAGTCTTTTAATTTATCTTGCAATTCTAAAATGTTAGACTCTAATAAAACATTTCGCTCTTCAAAAGCAAGAAGCTCCTTTTTCTAGGATTCCATTAAACCCCTAAGGCTATCTCTTTCGCCTTCTACATATTCAAGCTTCTCTTGAAGAGTCCTCTTATGTGTCCTAAGGTCTTCTATTAAAGCATTATCATCAATGACCTTCACACTCTCTCTTAAACTAGCTTCTAACTTCAAATTAGCTCTTTTTAATTTAATAGATTCTTTATATAATTCTTGAAAAACATTTTGAAGTTCACTCACATTAACCTCTTCTTCATTTTCACTCTCTCTTTCTTCTCCACTCTCACTATCATCATAAACAAGAGAATCATAAACAATGACCTTGGAAGTGTCACGAGTTAAAGTTTCATCAATCGATGAGTTCTCACTATCACTCACATGACTAGCTATAAAAGCCACAAAAATTTTCTTAGTGGGTGAATCGGGCTTCTCTTCCTTATCACTATCACTAAGGGTCGCATTATATGAAATGGGTCGCTTACCCTCTTTCCTTAGTTTAGTGGGGGCACTCAAACGCCCTATGGCCATAACCTTCACAACCAAAACACTTATTAGACTCGTCCCTATCTAAATTTTCATTACTAGGTTTAGGGATCTTTTCAGCTTTAGGCATCTTCTCCGCTTTTGAAATCTTCTCGTTCTTGTCATGCTTAGAAGATTCAAATTTCTTAAAATCATTTTTAAATTTGTCTTTGTTAATTTTAAGAAATTTTCTAAATTTACGAGCAAACAGAGCCATGTCTTCCGAGACACTATCACTCTCGCTCTCTACTACTTGTTTGACCTCTTTTCGGGCTTTTAAAGCAACGCCCTTTTCGATTTTCTTTTCAGTTTTAGAGGGAAACATGTCTAGTTCATAGGTTTATAAATCACCTACAAGCTCTTCTAATTTTGTAGAGGCTAAAGTTGGTAAAGAATTTAAAACGGTCACTTTTGGAATAAATCTATCGGGTAGGGGCCTTAAAATTTTCTTTACAACACGGTCGTCAGGTATTTTCTCTCCCAAGTTAAAGATGAATTAACAATATCAGAAAGTCTAGCATAAAATCCATCAAAAGTTTCTTTTTCATTCATTTTGATAGTTTCAAATTGAGTGGTGAGGTTTTGGAGTTTTGAAGCTTTAACGACACTAGTTCCTTCATGAGTTAATTGTAAAATATCCCAAGCTTCTTTAGCAGTTTCACACATCATAATACGTCAGAATTCATCTAGTGTGACAACGCTAAACAAGGCATTTAAACCTCGGGAATTAAAATTAGCAAGTTTAAACTCATTTTCAGTCCATCTATCGGCGGGTTTGGGAACACGTTCATTTTCAACTAAGTAAGTTGGTGGGGACCACCCGTTAACAACAGACATCCAAACTCTCTCGTCGATAGATTTTAGTGCCGATCTCATACGCGCTTTCCAATACGCGTAGTTTGAACCATCGAAAATAGGAAATTTTGAAAATGGGGAAAAGTCCATTTTAGCCAAAAATTATTTAAGGATCGTTAACGAAATAATTTATCGTTTTTGGCTCTGATACCAATTTGTAAAACCCATAATTTCCTTTTATGAAAAAATCGAAGATGATGCGGAAGCGTAAGGTGATGGTTCAATAAAATTGAGCAATGAATATAATTCACTTAAACCGATTCATTAATCCAAGTCCTAGAATTTGCCTAAGTCGTATTTATCAATATTAGAAAATTAGGCGAAACCAAATTTTAGCAAATGACTTGAATTAAATAAACTATACCCAATATTTAATTTAGTCCCAATTAAAGTGAGTGTGATAATTTAAACCGAATTTTATCTTGAATTACGCTAAGCATGCGTTCTACGTTATTTAAGCAAGATAAAATAAACCAATCACACTACGCCGCGATGTATGAGAAAAAACCCAAGACGGGAAACAACCTCGGACGGCCCTAGCCACAAATCCACTATATACGGAATTACAAGTACAAGACAGATAGACTTACAACACACGACTCGATCCCTCTCAAGCCCCGATGCCTCTTCTTGTAGACACCTCTTCCTAGCGGTTAACCTTGGAACACCACCGCGGTCTCGGAATCCACCGATGGGACTTTATATGGACACCGTCCCCCGCAGAATCGGCCACCCTCGGCCTTACTTTTGGTCCTCTTAATTAACCTAAATATTTGATCTTAACTTCCTTTTGACCATCCCTAGTATGCCCCCTTAGGTCCTCAGAATCGTCCCCTCAACCCTCTGAATTGGTCATCCTCATCCTTAGGTCCTCAGAATCGGTCTCGATCCTCTGAATTGGTCATCCTATTTCAAAGGAATCATGTGGTGTCTATTCAATGGCTATTATTTGTTCCAAACTCACCCATTGAGGGGATCTACAGACACACCCTTCTAACACCCCCTAACCTCTCCTTAGGTCCCTAGCACCTCCCTTCATCACTACAAACCTAAGTCATACCCTGGGTACGGACCTAGAGGCCATCGGTCACTCTTTGACTCCGTTTGACCAAAAGTAAAACTTCTATCTCGATCGATACTGAATGAATCTTCAAAGGTCACTGAAACCCCTTTCCAACGGTTCACCCCGTGCACGATTTTGACTTACAGTGCGGACGAACAACCCGTTTTCCCCCAAAACTTGATCAGGAGGCCACCGGACTCTCCCGGGCTCCGTTTGACCAAATTCAACTCTTTAGCTCGACTTAGACTGAATGAATCCTTAAAGGTAACTAAAACCCCTTTCCAACGGTCTGCTCCAGGCCCATTTCTGACTCACGGTATGGAGGAACGATCCATTTTACTCCGAAAGGTTATCGAACGCTTCTAGGGCCCAGTTGACCAAAGTCAATAAGAGAATCATTTATGATTCACACGACATTACCAAAGAGCATTGTTATTGACCAAATTTTACCCACTAACTGGAGGGTCACTTCGTGATGGGTGCTGGTCCGGCACGTCGCAGTTAGTCTAAGCGAAATGACTCTCACCTTCCATTGGCCAAGTACATTTGACGTATATCGAACGGTTCCCCTGCATCGTACCGCTTGACCGAAGTCATGACGGGAGGTATATCTCAAGGAATTCGTTCACGTACGCTGAGTATATCGAATTTTCTCTCACATGTACCGTCCCCACGAGGTATATAGTGAAGCAATTCACGTACACTCAGGTATATCAAATGGCTTGTCCACACGTACCGATTGCCCGCAAGAGCAAGACCTATATCGTGGAAGTCACGCCAAAGGGAGGAACCCATGCTGATTCACCCAACCAACTGCATACCCACATATAGGTGTTAAACCTAGGACACGAACTTTAGATTGTCGATTTCAACCCGAAATTCTGTCGAAATTCCGGGTCGACCTGCCACCCAATTTTTATGCATTTTTAAAATGGGACCCTGTCCGTGAGCCTGGTTACAAGTCCAGCCGTAGCTTTGCATATATTAAAAATCCCACTTTTCCAGGCTCGGGTCCCGTCCGGCATTACATTTAGGAGAATTAAATACAAGTGAGAACATAATAATCATAATAATCATGTTGAGTTCTGTCTCCAAAAACATTTCTCCCTTCTTTATCAAAAATTCAAAAACATTTCTCCCTTCTTTATCAAAAATCCAAAAACATTTCTCCTTTCTTTATCAAAAAATCAGAAAAAAAAAAGAAGAAAAATAGTTTCTTCCCTTTTTCTCAAAAATAAATCCCATCCTACGCCTTCTCAGGTCGATTGCAAGCCCTTGGCCTGGCTCCCTATTGTCTTCGGTCTTCAGTCAAATCACCCCGGAGTTTCATCCATTCCTCTACTACTTCTTCTGAGTCTAAAATCCATTCACTTCCCATGGAGAATACAGATTAAGTACCAGTCATACAGCCAGATCTTGCGGCAGTCCTAGCTCAGCTCGTGTTCAAGATTGAAAACCTCCAAACTGAGGTTCGAGAGATGCAATAAAACCAGGCTCCAATTCCTCAAGAGACCGAGGCCCTATTCCCTAATGCTATGGGTCCACCCGAGCCTATCTGGGTTCCCTAAGAATATCAGCACGCTCCACGTGCTCCTCCTGTCAATGGGCCCCCGCCTGCCCAGCTTCCTATGTCAAACATTGCCCAGCCTATGGCTAACCTGCCTGTGGTCGTTGATCCAAAGGAGGAGGAGTTGAATAAAGTCAAAGAGGATCTCAAGATGCTCACCAAGAAGTTTGACCAAGTCAGGATCTCTATAAATTACATGGACTACACCCACATGCCCCCTTATCCTAAAGCGAGGTTTCCCGATAAGTTCAAGATGCCAAATATCGAGAAGTTTGGAGGGAGTGGACCCCCGATTGTTCATCTTCGCAGTTATCATCATTCCATGACTCTACTAGGGGCTTCTAAAGAAGTGATGGCCCAATTGTTTCAGCAAACTTTGAAGGATAGTGTCCTCCGATGGTTTTTATCTCTTGAGGAATCCAGAATCCATAGCTGGCAGGATGTATCTCGAGAATTCATGTCACAATATAAATGCAACGAGGAGCTTGAGGTCACCCGTCGTGATTTAGAGCTGCTCAAACAGAATCCAAGAGAATCAGTCAGTAACTTCATAACCCGATGGATGGATCAAGCAGCTACCATAACCAATTGGCCATCCGAGAAAGAACAGGTCAACATAGTGAAGAAGAACTTCTTACCCCATGTCCGAGCGATGATGGGAGGACAATACTATCCCCATTACTGAGCTCTCAGAGAGGCTGGAGTAGAAATCGAGGAAAGACTCGTTAAAACGGTGATTGAGCCAAAGAAGGTGTCCGGACAGTTTACCCCTAGAAAGTATGACAAGTCTGTCGGTGCTACAGTCTTAACCATCAACAACATCTCTGAACCAACCACATCATGGGCACCAGAAAGCCACCCTGACCCCATTCGAAGGGAATACACTGAGCTCCATGCTCCCCTCTCCAAAGTTTACCAAGCCTTGTTAAGCCAAAACCTCATCAAACCCTTAGATCCACGTCTATTACCAAATCCACTCCCAATAAACTTCAAGGCCGATGCTCATTGCGCCTTTCACCGAACTGCCGGTCATACCACCGACCAATGCTTTCACCTTCGAAACATAATCCAAGATCTCATTGACCGGGGTACCATCGCCCCACCATCCAATCCTAAGCCAAACACTACTCACAATCCACTTCCAAATCATGCCAATGCCCTCTTCTTAGAAGAAAACCCAGATTTCGATCCATCAACACAAATAACACCCATATACTCTCCTAAAACTCTTCAAAATTGCCCATATTTCCTCCTACACCCTACTAGCCTCGCTGATCAGGCACTGTCGCTCCTTACCAGAGCATGCATCGCTGTCCATACCCGTTCTGAAAATAAAAGTATGGAATTATCAGAGGTGTTAGACCAACTCCTAGATTTTGGGTTGAAATTTCCCTCACAGATGGTCATCGATTGCCAAAGGTTCAACACACTGTTCTTGGAAACAAGAAATTGGGCCCGACATTCAGACAGGTGGGTGGTACCAACTGACGAAGTCATCCTAGATGATGTTGTTCATATTATGGCAGATCATTCGTCCAAACCAACATCATTTGTAGTATCACCGGGTTACTTAACACTTTGAAGATATAAGGTTACTTGGTCCCTTCGATCACACATAACCCCACAGAATGGGAGGACCTGTATAAAGAATCCCTTGAAGTTGTAGAATTCATTGACTTTACATGGAAAGACAGAATTTTTACCACAGGATGGGGGGAAGAATTCGAAGATTCGAGCAAAGAATAAGCTTTAGGAAGAGATGGCCCAGTAGCCGACATATGTGGGATGATATCATTTGAAGAACTCCTCGAAAAAATAAGCAGGGTGACAGAATAACCTGAGATTGATGAGGAAATGGGATTTATGTTCTTTCCTTCTTCAGTAAATCACATGACCAGATCAAGGAGACATTACCATGTTCCAAGATCACTACCAGCAAATGACAAAGGGAATGGGCGTTGAAAACCTTCCTATGCCAGAGATGACCATTGAGGAAAGCAAGATCCTCGATCAACTAAAGAAAACTCAATCTAACATCACTCTATGGGGACTTTTCATGTCTTCTCAGCTACACATAAATGCTTTAATCAAATTGCTCACTGGACCCACAGTTTCTCCCTCTACCTCACCAGAAGAAGCGGTAAATCTGGTCAGATCCTTGACCTCTATCTGAATGCTATCATTTTCTGAAGAAGAAATCCCCAGAATTGGGCCAAATCAAAATCATGCACTCAATATCTCCGTCGAAGTTATGGGGAACATCGTGCCACTCTCCCTTGTCGATAATAGATCCGTCTTGAATGTTTTCCCTCTAATAACCTTCAAGTGTTTAGGTCTGAAAGAAAGCGACCTCGCCCCAACCTCCTCTGTTGTACGTGCCTATGATAATACTCACCGGGAGGTGATGGGATCCATAAAACTTGTAATAGGGGTTGGCACTATAAACCCTGTCGTTGAGTTCCAAGTCATAGACATCCCAACTTGTTTCAACCTATTGCTCGGACGAACCCGACTCCACAATATCAAGGGTGTGTCTTCCTCACTCCATCAGAAATTGAAGTTCTTCGTCGACGAGTGAGTCATCACCATTTTGGGTGACAATAAAAATGTTGAGGGTGTAAGCACCAATAGTCCAATTCTTGAGATACAGTACAGGTCAAATGATATGCTCCTATTAGGATTCCAAGCTGAGCCACTCTTACTCCTGACAGGGGACGATTTCAAAGAAATGGTTTGTCTAGAATATGACCCTCATGGCAATGTCAGCGTGATTCAGATGTTCAGAAACATGCACTTCATGCCAGGACTGGGGCTAGGGCAAAGGCAGCAAGGGATACTTGAGCCCATCGAACTGAAGAAAGTTTTCCCTCCTTGTGGCTTGGGGTATCAACCATCAGAACAAGAGCTCAGAATGTTCCACCAGTCTCGAATAAAGAGAAGATTAGACTGAATCCCAACTATCTCAGGAGACTCCTTGAATGGACGATCTATCAAAGAAGGTGAATATTCCCCCTTTTACAGTTTTCCAGAACCATGGTATGACCACATAGACAAGAAGCTAAAGCCTGAAATGGAGATCTTTTTCCAAGATAGCTACCCATGGGCCGAAAGTTTCCAACACCGCATACAATCGCTCATCAAAGACACCGAAGAGACTGAGGAAAGTGACTCCGAAGATTCCTTCAACTTATAGACACTAGGGCTGGCACTCTGCATGGTTCATTCAGACACTACATCAATGGATCAATCCCGTCTAATTAAAGATGCTGATACACCTCTCCTCAACTGGCATGCTGTGCCAGTTCTACCTTTTGAAATCTCCCCTAACCCCAATGTTTACTCTATTTCTTCTTCTACTGTCTATCCTTGTTCAAATGTAATCGAGACCTCTTTTGATAAGGTTCTCAATGTTGTTTTTCCTATTAATGAAATAAACGAAGATTTTGAGTATCATGTTGTGCCTTACATTAACTACTTGGATTCTAATCAAACGTGTGATGATGATGATTTTACAAATGAATAATTCTTAAGTGATCTAAATAAGGTTAATAATAAACAACATAACCGCGTTCAAGTTAATGAAGAAGATACTGTTGTTATCAATCTCGGCTCTAGTAGCCAACTGCGCGAGATTAGGATAGGGGTAACCCTTGACGTTCATGAGTGTGCACAACTCGAAGAATTGCTAAAGTAGTTTGTGGATGTCTTCGCATGGTCTTATGATGATATGCCCAACATTGATCCTGAAATAGCTCAGCATGAGATTCCCACTCTCCCAGATTACAAGCCGCTTAAACAAAAATTGAGAAAACTACACACCGAATGGTCGCTCAAGATCAAAGAAGAGGTGGTCAAACAGTTGAATATGGGCTTCATTCGTGTGATCGAATATCCCACATGGCTAGCCAACATAGTTCCTGTGCCGAAATCAAGGGGGAAGGTTCGAATGTGTGTAGACTATCGAGATTTAAACAAAGCTTCTGCAAAGTATGATTATCCGCTACCCAATATCGATATGATCGTGGATAACATAGCCAGTCATGCTCTCAAGTCATTCGTCGACGGATTTTTCAAATACAACCAAATCAAGATGCACCCCCACCACTAACAAAAAAACGCATTCATCACCCCATGGGGAACCTTTTGCTACACCGTCATGCCATTTGGTCTCAAGAATGCTGGGGTGACCTACCAAAGGGCTGCCACAACCATCCTGCACGATCTGATTCATAAAGAAGTCGAGGTTTATGTGGATGATATGATAATCAAGTTCAAAACTAGAGAAAGTTGTGTTCCCGCTCTCCGGAAGTTCTTCGAATGACTGCGACGGTATCAGATGTGACTTAATCCACAGAAGTGTGTCATCGGCGATACAAAGGGAAAACTCTTAGGATTCATGGTCAGCAAAAAGGGGATAGAAGCAAATCCTATAAAGCTGAAGGCCATACTTGAGATGCCACCACCCCGAACAGAGAAAGAAATACGAGGTTTTCTTGGGAAATTACAATATATCAGTCGATTCATCATCCAGCTAACCTCCATTCATGAATCGATCTTCAAGCTCCTTCGAAAGGATTCAACTAAGGTTTGGAATGAGGCCTGCCAAGAAGATTTTGACCGAATCAAACAATATCTGACCCAACCGCCAGTGCTCATGCCACCATAGCCTGGTCTCCTTTTGCTCCTATACCTAACCATAATCGACACTGCAGTTGGGGCTTTGCTAGCCCAATACCTTGAAGACTCCCGTAAAGAAAGAGCCATATATTACGCTAGTCGTAAATTGGTCGGGTATGAGGTCAACTACACTTCTTTGGAAAAGGAATGTGTCACACTTGTCTGGGTCACCCAAACGTTGTGACACTGCATGCTCGCCTTTCCCATCAAACTTGTATCCTGAATGGACCCCATTAAATACCTGCTTGAGAAACCCGCCTTATCTAGTCGAATGGACCGATAGTTGATGCTCCTAATCGAGTTCGATTTCGTGTACGTCACACAGAAAGCTGTTAAAGGAAGAGTCATCTATGACTACCTCGCCGATTACCCCGTAGAAGAAGCAGATGCCTCGATCTCTGAATTCCCAGATGAAAATATTCTCTGCACCGCTCAAGACAACCTTCAATGGAAAATGTTCTTTGACGGCGCTGCCAACAAAAAGGGATATGGCATTGGGATACTTCTGATCGCCCCAGATGACTCCCACACTCCCATCGCCATTTAAATTAGATTTCCCTTGCACCAACAACATGATGGAATACGAGGTATGCACCGTAGGCCTCAAAGTTTCTCTCAAGAAAGGTATTCAATACCTTGATGTCTACGGGGATTCTTCCCTTATCATCGGTCAAGTGCTCAGAAAGTGGAAAGTCAAGGACGAAAAGCTCGAACCCTTCCATGCCCACTTAGAAGAATTTGCCTCCCGATTCTGGGATATCACCTTCCATTACCTACCTAGAGCAAAGAATAACCTAGCCGATGCTCTCACTACCTTAGCCTCCATGGTCGACATGCCCGAAGAAATGACAATGACCCCCTTCCTAGTTCAAAAGCAAGACAAATCGACCCATTGCTACCATATTGAGCTTGTCTCCACCGAAGATCCCGAACTAGCCGATTGCTGGTACTACGATATCTGGTGCCTCCTCAAACATGGTAGGTATCCCGAGGGTTCCAACAAGAAAGATCGAACGACTCTCCGAAGACTGGCTGCCCAGTACGTCATCTGTCATAAAGCTCTACTCAAGAGGAACTTCGATGGAACTCATCTACATTGTATCGCAGGGACTGAGATTGAGAAAATAATGCAGAAAATCCACAGTGGGGAATACGGTCCCCACATGAACGGTCGAATTCTTGCCAAAAAGATCATTTGACAGGGCTATTACTGGACCGCCATGGCCCAAGACTGCACCACCTGTGTCCGGAGATGCCTCAAATGCAAACAATTCTCCAATCTTCAACACCTACCTCCGCGAGAATTATACAACATGACCTCTCCCTGGTCGTTCTCCACTTGGGGTGTCGACATCATAGGGAAGGTTACACGAAAGGCTTCAAACGGACATGAATTCATCCTAGTCGCCATTGATTACTTCACCAAACGGGTCGAAGTTGAGTCATAAGCAGTGTTGACTACCAAGAAAGTGGTCAAATTCCTCAAGAAGAATATTATCTGCCAATATGGGGTCCCACACGAGCAAGTGTCAGATAATGGCTTGCATTTTGAAGAAGAAGTCACAGAAGTAGTCAACGAGTACGGTATTCAGAAACACAAATCTTCTCCCTACCGACCTCAGACCAATGGTGCAGTTGAAGCCGCCAATAAGAACCTCAAAGCTATCATCAGCAAGATGACCAAAAGTTATAGGGATTGGGCCGATCGGATCCCGTTCGCCCTCTGGGGCTATCTAACCTCAATAAGAACCTCTACTAGGGCTACCCCTTACTCCCTGGTCTACGGCATGGAAGCAGTCCTACCTGTGAAGCTGGAAATACCCTCACTACATGTCATGCTCGAAAACAAAGTTAGCGAAGAAGACTGGTGCCAAAGCCGTCTTGATGAGCTAGCCCTTCAAGATGAAAGAAGATTAAAATCTCTTTACCACATACAGGGGTACCATTGCTGAATAGCACGATCATTCAACAAGAGATTTAAGGATCGCGATGGTCGGGAGGGGGACTTAGCCCTCAAAGAGATAATAGAACCCATCTGGGACCCCAAAGGTAAATTCAAGCCCAATTGGAGCGGCCCCTACATTATGAAAAAAAATCTTATCCGGCGGTGCCGTTATACTCACTGACCCAGATGAGGAAGAGATGGCTCGTTTAGTCAACTTGGACTGTCTCAAGAAATTCTACCCCTAGTCCGAAATCTCGGCGCGCTACGACTCTTCTCATCCCCCTTTTATTCTAAAAAAACTCTTCATTTCCCTCTACCCAGAACTACGTGGGCCTAATCCTCTGCAAAAACTATTTTCAAATAGATAAAAAAAAATTTCAAAAACCCCCAAAGGTACGTAGGCAGCTCATACACCTCACATGAGTGCGACCCTTTCTTTTTCACAAAATACCATTCTTTTCTTAACTCCGAGAATGGCGGTTCATTCTAAGGAATACTTGAACAAAAGGATTATGTATGCCTTAGCGATCAGTATAGATAATTCAAAATACAAAACTCATCAAAACACATGGCTAGATGATAAGGAGCTTGTTTATTTCATTAATAAGAAATTACAGCACGGATTACATAGGAAAAGGGATGCATAACTCCCTTCCCCCTACTACCATAAAAATCCAAATAAAATCCCCGTATCTCTTACACAAATAAACTCCCCAAGAGTCCTACCCACAGCTACCAGAGAAGCCTGCACCCTCATCATCTACATCCTGAGGTCCCCAAGTTTCCCCTACCTGAATAGAGTGCCATAGACACTCCATGGACCGATAAGCTCGAACCATCTTCGAAAAGACCACAACACCCCCTTCCATGGTGTTAAATTAAATAAACCATCTTTGTCCAGTCTCCACTACAAACATCTTGCTGACTACTTTCCTCCATAACCACTTCATATAATCTTTGGGGACATGCCAAATTTTCCCAAAAAACTGGGAGGGAAGGGTCGACGGATGCCGATTTTCCCACATAGATCCAAGCAACAGACGCAGGCGCTCAGTCAAATATTCTATCGGAAAGAAATTTGAGGTCCGAGGTGGCATGATCTGGGACTAGCCAAATTGGCGCAGAAGCCGCCAAGGGAAATAAAAGGAGGTCTTCCTGAGACCAACCAGCCTCACATATGAATACTCTCCTAGCTCTAGAACAGGCTACAACTGCCCCCACTAAGGCACTGACCAATACAAACCATGAGCCCCATGCTCCACAAGACAATGCTCCTAGTTCTCAACATACAGACCAACACTGATGAGTAGCGTGAAAAGAAGTTGGGTACAGCCGACAAGGGATATGCTGGAAGGGTCGCCAAGCGGAATCTTTCAAACGACCACATGAACAGCATCATGGGGCTACCCCTCAAAAAGTCAGAACAACCTTCTCTCTAGGCATCCAGGCCATTCAGGGTCTCCGCCAATATCACCGTCGCAGAATTACGATGATAAGACATCCATAAGGTAATGGCTGCAAGTTCCGGGTTCACCTGCAGTTCTCCAGTTACCAGCAACAATTTTGAAACCAGACCCAGAACAATGGCTCCATCATAGCTAGCATCACCTACTTCCCACAAATGCACAGACTGCAGCACCGCCGAGAGGGATATCATTCCTCCAACAACCAAGGATCTGGCCACCAAAGGCGAAACATGAAGAAGACCGACCAATAAATCCCTGGGAGAATAGGAAAATTCAGGCAAAGCGGCAACAACACTAGGATTTACACCCAGCATGGTAGAAAATTCCTCTTAGGTAGGATAAACTTCATCCAAACCAAAACGAAATACGTGGTCTTTAGGGTACCAGAATTATACTGCCGCCATCAGCACGTTCCAATCAAGAGGTCGATTGCGCCACAGGGAGACTTGGTGCATGTTGAAAGCATTATAGTTGACATTATAGGAGAACATTGCTTCCAAGGCTTCGAGGTAATTAGCAAACTCAATGCTACCAGGGAGAGCTATCTTGCAGGGCTAAGAAATAATGGGCAAGTAGGTGAAAATGCAAAGGTGTGATGAAAACTCTCCACCCTTACCCCTTTTTATACTTGAAAACCCTCACAAGAGACATAATCCCTGCTAAAATCGAAGGGAATCCTACCCCACAAGGTACCAAAGGCTGAAGAGGGTACCAATCAAAGCTTTGAATTGATGACTGGACTGAACTGCCAATAGGCAGGTCAGGGTGGTGCTTGCCGATCGGCAACCACCCCATTTTAGAAATTTCCTCTTTTCCTCTTTTGTCAAATTAGAAAACTCAATAAAAATAAATTGATATTCTCAACAGAATTTCAAAATCCCTTTAATTTCCCCTTTTTAATCAAAAACTTTCCTTCAAAAGGTTTAAAAAATATTCCTTTTTATGGTCTCAGCAGCAAAGTAAAAAAGCGTATGTGCATGCATTCATTCATCATTAACAAAAGATAATAAAAAACTCCATTGCATTGTATATATATGTTTTCTGTGTTACGTCATTTTTTAAGGAAATAAAAAGAAAAAGCAAAAACAATGGGACTCAGCCTGAACCCACACACACTCTCTCTCTCTCTCTCTCTCTCTCTCTCTCTCTCTCTCTCAAGTGCTTCCACCCCTGTGACGTGCTCTCTTCCCCCTACGGCCAGACGACGCACCACCACTACCCGACATCGAGTCCTCTCCGAACGAGGCAGATGGCACCAAGCAAGAATGAACAGGAACCACATCCTGAATATGGGCAGTCGCCGAAGATATCCAATCTCTGATTTCCCTTAGCCAAGTGGTCTACACCCGAACTTGCTGCAAGAAAAGGCAAAATCAGTATCAGAACAGAGATGACCAGAACAGAAAAGAAAGAAAGATAAGAACATAAAGGTATACCGCAAGTCGGAGGACCTCCTCTGTCAAACTCAACTCCTCTGAATCCATCGTATGAGGATAGTGAAACATAGGCACCATCCCTCCATCAGTCCGCCGAATGTTGTACGAGGGGGTATGCAACCGCACAAAAGGAACCTCTGAAGTCGCAATCGCTGCAGACGCCGACGGACCACCGCCGCTATGGGAAGATCCCACCGCCCGACTCGAAACTGCAGGAGGGAAAGGCAGGACATCATATATGTCGGGCACCATCAATCATCTCGTCATAAAGTCCATATAGTCATACGGTTCAGCCATATCGGTGTACAATAAGTAGGAGTCGTCGATCATTGTCGCGATCCTCTAATCCTCCAACAGCAGTCGCTCCCGCCTCATAGACGTAGAAGGCTGCGTAGGTGGCACCATAACCTCCTCCTCAGCAATCTGACGAACCACCCGCTCCCCGAGGTACCAGGAATGTTCGAACTCATGTGCCAGAAAATGCCTCATCCGCGCATTCACCCCAGTCGCCCCCGCATCCTGAATGGTTGTCCCCTAAGGATAAAAGGTAACCTGATAATCCCCAAGCAGGCATAAATCAATACAAGATCATAAGGTGCAAAAAACCAAGACTGAAAATGGAAAGAGTCTTAACCTACCACTGGTCAGGTCATTCAAAACCTGACGCACCGCCTCCAGAGAGAGATCCCTTCGACTGCCGATTGGCCTTACGCCATCGATACAATCGGCAGAAGTCCCCAACAGTGTCATCCTTTAAAACGATCAGCGGGGTATTGCACCCAATCACCTCATATAACCACGTCTGAATTCACAAAACAAAAAAAGAGACGCATAAGGAAAATGCGAATGCATGAAAGGAAAATGCGAGTGCATGAAAAGAAATGCACAAAATGAAGAATACCTCAAGAAGGTACGTGGCTCCCGTAAAGGTCTGTCGGCAGCACCGACTGAATGCATCCAAATAAGAGTAAAGGGTCGCCAAAGTCAGACTCCCCCAATCATAGAAAGGGATGTTCGAAAACATCATCAGGTATGGCAAGAACCACAAATGGACGACGTTGCCGCTCGACGCCACCATGAAACCTCCCAACACCAGCAAAATGAATAACCGTGACATTTGCCTCACTTGCATCCCACCCTCCACATCAATCACCCTGCTCAGCAGAACATCCTTCAGCAGAGACAGCCGGATAGAATCCCCAAAAACTATCCTCCCTACATCACCAAGTGCCGCACGCACTGCCTCCAATCTCACCCATAAAGAGTGATTAACCTCTATCTGCTCTCCATCACAATCCAGACCCAACAGTTGCTGCACGTCTATGGGAGTCAAAGCCATCTCCCCAAGGCCTAAATGGAAGGTGTGGGTAGTATCCCACCACCTCTCTCCCAAAGAGCACAGGACTGCTGTCGAACGAGGCGTCTCATCCAGCACCGATGCCAACCTCCCAAAACCCGCTGATGATACCACCCAATGCACCATAGGTGGGAGATGCTCCCACACATCCCTGAGCCCCATCGTCCCGCGGGCGCGCATGTTCTTCAAAGAAATATCAGACTCGCAAAAAGAAAAAATCTCATCAAAAGTCAAAAAAAGAGAAAGAAAAATTACCAAAAAGAGAAGAATGTCAAAGGCCAGGTTACTTAAATAACCGTCGGGACCCACTTTCGAAGAGCGATGACACGATGGCTCCCGCAGAAGGTCCGCTCATCCGCAACAGGCTCAAATGCATTAAAGGAGTTCTCACTCCCCAAAGCAAGAGGCGCCTTGGCCCTCCACTCCACATTCGCCCAATCATCAATGGTTAACCACTCCCGATGGACTGCAGTGCTCACAAAAGTGGCCATTTCTTGAATATCGGAATGCAAGAACGATTTGCAGAGGAAACACAAAGAGAGAGAAGGAAAAGAAGTTGTGAAAAAAACGAAGGGATTCACCCCCTTTATATAGGATGCCAAATGACATGTCGATCGGCACTTCCCGCCACCATACTGATCGGCACTGACTCCTTACCTTCCCGAGGTAGCCCAAAGTCTGTGCCACTATCGAATGGTACCCCTCATACCATGCCGAACGACACCCCCCTTAAATTTTGTACAGAAAATACCAGAAAGTCTCAAAAAATCCTCAAAAAATTCCTAAAAATCCTAGGAAGGATTTAGAATATTTTCACCAAGAAAATTTTGCATTCCCTCAAGCGGAACCCCTCTTTCCCAGCCGAATCCTCAAAAACCAAGTGAATCTCCTCCCGGCGAAGCACCGGAGGATCTCTAAGGATCGCCTGATCACTTCCCCAGCGAAGTTTTTTACAACACCAAAATAGGTTGATTCCCCCTGCGAGGTCTCCTAAAGAAACAAAAGCTTACCCAGCTATCAGCTCCCCAGCTTAAATCATAATCACAAGGCACTTTCTCCAACAAAATCAAAATCCCATCTTTATCCACTCTTAGGTTAGAATTGACCTCGGTCTTAGATCGTCACCTGAGTTGGGTCAAAATTGACCTCGGTCCTCGGTCGTCACCACTCTTAAGTCAGAATTGACCTCGGTCTTGGATCGTCGCCTGTATTGGGTCAGAATTGACCTCGATCCTCGGTCGTCACCAATCTTAGGTCAGAATTGACCTCGGTCTTGGATCGGCACCTGAGTTGGGTCATAATTGGCCTCGGTCCTCGGTCGTCACCACTCTTAGGTCAGAATTGACCTCGGTCTTGGATTGTCACCTGAGTTGGGTTAGAATTGACCCCAATCCTCTATAGTCACCACTGTTACGTTAGAATTAACCTCGGTTATTAGATCTTCACCCTAAGCCCACAGATTCGGCTTTGACCCACAGAATTGGTCATCCCCCAACACCACTTCAGGTCCTTAGAATTGACCTAAACCTTTGATCATCATTCCATCCCCAGCACACTCCTTATGTTCTCAGAATCGGCCTCGACCCTCTGAATCGATCGTACTCCCTCAAAAGTATCATGTGTTGTCTATTCGACGATCATCACTTGTTCCAAACTCACCAGTCGAGGGGCTCTGTAGACACCCCATTCAGTTACCCCCAACTCTCTTTAGGTCCCTAGTACCTCCTTCATTAATACAAACCCAGGTCATGTCTCGAGTACTGACCTAGAAGCCATCGGGCACTCCCCGGTTCAGTTTGACCAAAAAGTCAAATTCTTCATATCGACTGAGACTGAATGAATCTTCGAAGGGAAGTGATTACCCTTTCCAACAGTCCATCCCATGCACGATTTTGACTTACCATGCGGATGAACGATTCGTTTGCGTCCGAAACATGACCTAGAGGCCACCGGGCGCTCTCGGGCTCTATTTGACCTAAGTCAACTCTTCATCTCAATCGAGGATGAATGAATCTTCGAAGGTCACCGGATACCCTTTCCAAGGGACCATCCCGTGCGCGATTCTGACTTACCATGTGGACGAACGATCCGTTTAACTCTAAGAAGTCACCGAAAGCTTCCAGGGCCTGGTTGACCAAAGTCAAACTCTTTGGAATGTCAAAGTACATCTCCTAACCTTTCCAACGGTCTGCCCCGTGCGCAATTTGAACTTACCATGCGTCCAAACGATCCGTTTGCGTCCGAACGATTCCCCGTCCAATGGACCGACAAACGCTTCCGAGCCATATTTGACCAAAAGTCAACTCCTGAACCCGGGAGTGGTCCACAGGACTTTCGAAGGTCTTTGAATTACCTTTCCAAAAGTCTACCCCGTGCGCGATTCTGACCAACAATTTGCCCTCGGCAGCCGATTTCTTGAAAAGGCCTGAAACACACTGCCAAACGGTAGGTTCTAAACCCTGCCTATCGGGAGGTGACGATAGGTAGGACCAGGTCTATGCCGATCGGCAGTGACCTAGGAATATAAAAGAAGGCCTTCACCTCATTTTCAAGGGGAGCCCAGATCTGATAAAATTCACTCTCAACGAATCCCAGAAACCTCGTTCGAAGGCAGCATGATTTCAACCTCCAAATCCCTTTTTTACTTCCACTCTTCATCATCCTTTTCATCAAACTTGGTGAATTAGCCACTCTCCATCATCATCCAAGTGCAAGGGCTGCTCTCCAACATTCAAGATCAAGCTCAAGATCTTCAAGAAGGTCCAACTTTCTCAAACTTTCTCTTAAATCCTCTTAAATTCTCAATAACTTGTTTTCTTACTTAGCACTTTTATTATCTCATCTTGCACATCCTAATATACTTTTTATTTAGTATTATTGCACATCTCTTATTTTCATATAAATAAAAACCCAAAAAAATAAGAAAAAGAGGGTTTGCTCATAAATTCCAAATAGGGATTCTCATACTTTTCTCACACTTTTCTCACAACTAAAACACTTTTTTCTACACACACACACACACTCATAAATAAGAGATCCCCCATTTGGATTTATGGGATAGATCCCACCCCTCGTTTTGTATGCGAACTACGTGGACTTTGATGCCTTTATAGGCTACGTAGGCGTCCCGGGGTAAAACCCGAGACTCGAGTCCTTTTCTCACTTTTTCTCTTATTTTCCTATTTTCTCTAAATATAATATTCTTATATTTTATATACTTGCACTTAGTGACGTATTACTCCATATGCGTTATCGTTCCATTATAACGATCAACATAAGGGTAATAGCGTAAATCTTATTTCTTTAGTATTATTCTTATATCTTCTTAGGGATGACTCGCTTTATTTTTTCCATGATACAAGTCGAGGATTCCTATCTCCATTATATATATACACATGCACATATATAAGGAAAATAGAAAATATCCATGAGAGACCGAAAGGGCGAAATAGGTGCCTAACACCTTCCCATTTCGTAACTTAGCCTCTGAACCCTTCTCGAATCATTTTGGTTTCGCATGCACCAGTATGTCTTTGGATGCCATCCTTCGGGATGGCTTCCCCTTTTTCTTTTATCTGTTTTGAGTAAAATAGACTGGCGACTCTGAATCTCTCTACATTTTTACACCTCATCTCAAATGACGCCGGCCGAAGCACTCCCAAGAGGGATGCGCGGGACCCGAGGATCTTTTCCCTTCACGCGCTCGCCCATGCAGGCGAGGATCGGGTATGGACACAAAAGGTTTTACCCGAAAGGTTTTTTTTTCTGAAATATGTGTGTCAACAATTATTTATGTTGGTTTGATTTTTCCACACGTAGTTGCATGCTTTAGGGCTGTATAAAATTGGATTAAAAATTGACACCGATTAAATAAGGTTAACTCTGAAATTTTTGACTTCGATTTAATCATTATCACATGACATTCTTAGATGTATCTATATATATTTTTAGGCTTATTATCCCGTTAGTGAGGGTTATAAATTTGACCCGGTAGCATTGGGATGATATATATATATGTTTATTTGATTCAACACTTTAGAGAGGGTTATATTTGATTAGATTCTTTATGTGCAATGCATATTATTTGTGAGTGTCCATTGTGAACGCAATAGGCGAGATTCCATTATGAGGCACGTGCAACATTGACCGCGATGGTGGCTCGATGAGGAGATGAGTTTGTCATGGTCATTTTTACTTCGGTTCCTACGTTAAGGTACCCATGTCCCGAGGGGGTTTCACGTGGAAATTTTATCGTATGATCTTGGGTATGGTAGGCTATACGAATGATGGGTAGGCATAAAGATTTATCCCTTTGTCTTAATGAGGATATAGGTTTGGGATCACCTAAGACTACACCTAGTACGCGCGAGTGATTCCCGAAGGTGATAAGGATAGGCCTTCATTATGTGTGGGCATGCGAGTAGACCATTTATTTGTATATGTCAAGGTTTTACCTTGTAAGGACATAAGTTTATAAATGTCCGTTATCAATTAGTATGTCGTATACCGATACAACCGTCAAAGAATGTTCAAGATCACATATGCAACAAGTTGGATTCGAATATCAAGTTTCTTCAATAATCAAGCCTCCACAAGATGAATTTGGTAAAGGTTGTGTTTTTATTCCTTACCATTTCTCTTAGAATATTGGAATATTTTTCATCAAAAATTTTCTAAGTGTTGGAGCGGAGTTTTTAAGTTTTTCGTCAAACTTATTTGTCAAAGTTTAAGGCGTTGCATTTTATGGGAAAACAAAAAATAAAAATAGTGCGAAGCTCGTTCAAGCGACCCATGTCACTATTCGAGCAAGATTCAATTTCGTTCGAGCGACCTGTCGCCTTAATTTTTCTTTTTAAGCATGTTAAATAACTCCATTTTTCTCAAGAAGCCTTGCGATTTTAAACTTTGACGAAGCTACTACTGCAGAAACATATGACTTCTCACTTTTAGGTTCTTAAACCTTTTTGTTTTTCAATTCACAAAAATCCCAATGTTTAGGTAAATTATTTTGGAACCCGAGAACATGTTTTACTATTGTTCAACATTTGTGGAGTGCGTTTCTACACCGAAAGACTGAGGTCATTGAGGTTCCCTGCATGGAGATCTTTGCTGAAGATTGGACTGCGATTGATGTGGGGTTACTGCGTGGAATCCATTGTTGACTCTAGACTGCGCGTCTATGTAGGTTTGCTGAGGTAAACTTATTACAGATTTCATTGTAATTGGTGTAAATTGTGATTTACAAATTATAGTAAAATAAACGGTTTTGCCCTGAGGGCATTTTTTCTGAAATCTGTGATTTAGCATATTTGTGTTTATGTTGGTTTGACACACGCACACATGTAGATTTTTATTTAAGGGTTGAATTAATTTGATTCAAAAATTGACTCTAATTAAATAAATGTGTAAATAGAAATTGCGCATTTATTTTAAATCTTTATCACACATAAGTTTTATTTTTTACAAATTGGTATTAGAGCAGGTTATACTAATTTATTGTATATTCCTATTTTTTCACAAAATTGTGTGATATTGATTTTTTTTTTTGAAAAATCATATTTTTAAAAATTATCGCAATGTTTCCAAGTGAAAAATTATATAATCAGTTGCCAATTTTTGACGGGTCTAATTATGCTTACTGAAAAGCCCACACGAGATCACATTTAAAAGCAATCGATGAGAGAGTTTGGTTAATTTGTGAAAGAGGCTGGAATCCTCCCATTGTTATCGCAATAAATGTCACGAATTTAAAACTCGTGTCAAACTGGATTGAGGATGAGTTTAGATGGAGCACTTTTAATCCACATGGACTTAGTGCAATTTTTGGACACGTCACCCCTGACGAGTTTTGACGTATTATGACGTGCACCACATCTAAAGAAGTGTGAGATATTTTACAACTCACCCATGAAGGCACTAACACGATCAAAGAGTCTAAAATTCAGAATTTCACTACTCAATTTGAAACGATTATCATGCTTGAGACTCAGTGTTTTGATAACTTTTATGCATGTTTGTATGATATTGTCAACACTATTTTTAATCTTGGTGATCCTATACTTGATGCTCGAGTGGTTAAAAAGATTTTAAGATCAATGCCAAAATATTCTATCCCTAAAGTGATTGTTTTAAATACATTAGGAAATTTGGGTAATTTAAAATTAGAAGAGCTGGTAGGAGATCTCCTGACATATGAGATTGATATTTTCCTGACACTGTCAAGCCTAAGGATAGAGGGATAGTACTTAAAGCCCAATCTAAGAAGAAAAATAAAGTGAGCCTTTGTGAGTCCAAGTCTGAGGACGAGTCTGATTTTGATATGACCATACTTGCAAAGAATTTTAAAAAACTTTTCAAGTTTTCAAAAAAAAATTCTTCCGGTAAAAGGCTTTTTGAGAAAAAGAAAGACAACGCCAAAGAAAGCGGTGAGAAAGAGAAAGAGGATGTGGGAGATTTAGAAAAAGTTAACATGTTTTGAGTGTGAGGGCAAAGGGCATAAGTCGTTTGAGTGTCCCACTAGAGTTAGGAGAGAGGGAAAGAAAGTTTCAATGCCAGTCACCCTTAGTGATAGTGATGATGATGTGAAAGATTTGGGGGATGAGTCTTCACAAGGAAAGTTTGTTGCCTTTTTAGCTAGTCACGTGAGCATACCCACATTGTCCCACAATGATTGTGTACACGAGAGCGATGATGATGAGTCAAGTGTTTTTAGGGGGGGTGAGAGAGATTTTGAGAGTGGAGATGAAAGTGAGCTCCAAAAAGCTTTTAGAGATTTATACGCCGAGACTTTAAAAACAAAGAAGTATAATAAGGATTTAAGTCGTTGGGTTTTAGATTTGGAGAGAGATAAAGAAGTTTTAAGGGGAGAAAAATGTGATTTGATCGACACGGTGTCTAGTCTAATGACACGTGTATCCTAACTCGAGAGTGATCTTGAACGTGTTCGCAAGGTCAAAGTACCCTTAGAGAATGCATCTAAGAAGGTTGAAAACATGGTTCTCAATCCCATTTTGAGTGAGGATGAGAGTTTAGGAAAAGGTCATGGCGGTGCATCCACTTCTTTTGTTGCACCCGAGTCGGTTCCCGCATTAGTGATAGATTCACATGGCTCTCATCCCAACCCACCTAGGCATCTCATACCTGATAGGAGAGAGCGTTGGAGACTTTTTGAGAGAGGTGTGCCTAGGACTGTTTATGTTTGCACGCATTGTAAGAAAAAAGGACGCAGGGAATTTTATTTTAAGTTGGGTCATGTGTTACGTTTTGCTACTACACGTGTTCACACACCCCACACCCACACCCGATGCTCCGAATGATTACACGGGAGAGTTTGCACATATTAGGGAATATGTACTGTTTTTGGTCAAGACTTCACATGACTTGATGGAGATTTTTCGTAGGATGTCACCGTCTTTGGAAAACTTCATCGCACCTACCGGTTGAGTTCTAGACTTATTTGCTAGCATAGGTTGATTTTCATGAAGATATTACTTTCGCCTATTACTAGTATGTATTTTTTTGTATTAGATTTTTGTTTTTTAAAAATACAAGAAGATTTTATTTTGATAAAATATTTGAAAAGGACAAAAAGACTTTTGTATTTTGTTTTATACTGTATATGAATGGACATTTGGATGACCGAGTCACAAATTCATTCCATATCCAAGTGACTATTTGATAGTGTTTTGATATGCGTCATCATTTCATTTTTATGCTTTACAATGTTTGGAGTCATTAGGATGTAATTTAGTGTTACTACCTACATGTTTGACTCATGAGTTCCTTTAATGCACACTTGCACGATTTTATTTGATATTGTACTTGTTTATCACATATTGATCGGAGTGTTGTCATCTCAATTTTTTCTTTAAAATGAACCATATGCGATAAAACTTGACAATGGAAGTAGTGCATGTAAAAACCATTTACCGTGAAGAATTTTGTTGCAACAAAATATGATGAGTGAATCACGGGAAAGGGCTACAAGAGTTCAAAATTAACTCATCATGAAAGCCACCGTTTAAAAGAGCCCGAAAAAATGTTAAGGCAATAAAAAGATAAATATGCCATAAGGGGCCACCTCAAAAGAAAAATATAATGCATAATTATTTATGAGGGAGTTTGCATGGAAAGAAATCAAAAACGGGATTGGATGTTCTGACAACGTCATGAAAAATCATTCATAGTTTTAGACGTTATTGGTGTGGGAATCACTTTTGACTTTGATGTGATGATGAATTAAGTCGATGTCATTTAAAATTCAACATTTTTAACACTTAAGTACAATTTTAAGATTCATTCGATAGGAGAACATGTATGCATCATGGACATATGTTATGTCTGATTGCATTGATTTGCCTATTGAATATGTTCACACTCATTCATTTTGTTTCCATGATTTGGTTGTCTTAGTGTAAATTCATAGTGTGTGATTTTTATAAAATTATTTTTGCATTTTGTTTGAAAAAATTAAAAAAAAAAACAAAAATAGTTTGTGAAATATGTTTGATTGTCTTTAATCGTGAAAACTCCATGCTTGATTTGTTTATTCATTTCCATGTCTATTTTTGTTAAATAAAAAGGCGGAGAACAAATTATGGGGGAGTTTTTTCATTATGGGGGAGATTTGATTATGATGATTGATGTATTTTCATATCATTTCAAACCCGATGTGTCACGAGGTATTTTTTTTTACCTCATGTGTGTAGGTACAACAATGGAAGATCATATATTACACACCTTAATGAGAAAAGCTTTAAGGTTTGAAGATTTGATGTTGAAGACTTTGAAGAAAAGTTTTGATACCTACATGTTTAGTACCTTTTCATTTTTGGCTTCATAAGGATATTAGATTTGTATAGGCAATTTATGTTTTGATAATTGGGATGTTTTTATTTTATACCATCATAGACATAGGGGGGATTTATAAGGACATAAGTTTATAAATGTCCATTATCAATTAGTATGTCGTATACCTATACAACCGTAAAAGAATGTTCAAGATCACATATGCAACAAGTCACATCCGAATATCAATTTTCTTCAATAATCAAGCCTCTGCGAGATGAATTTGGTAAAGGTTGTGTTTTTATTCCTTAACATTTCTCTTAGAATATTAGGATATTTCTCATCAAAAATTTTCAAAGTGTTGAAGAGGAGTTTTTAAGTGTTTTGTCAAAATTATTTTTCGAAGTTTTACGGTGCTGCATTTTCAAGGAAAAAAAAAGAAAAAATATTTATTTAATGGCTCGTTCGACCGACAACCCCTATTATTCAAACGACATACCATTCCGCGCGAAGCTCGTTTGAGCGACGCGTGTCACCGTCCGAGCGAGATTCAATTTCTTTCAAGCGACTTGCCGCCTTAATTTTTCTATTTAAGCGTGTTAAACAACTCCGTTTTTCTCAAGAAGACCTGCAATTTTAAACTGTGACGAAACTTCTACTGCAAAAACATATATCTATCACTTTTAGGTTCTAAAACCTTTTTGTTATTCAATTCTCAAAAATCCCAATGTTTATGTGAATTGTTTTGGAACCCAAGAACATATTTTACTATTATTCAACCTTTGCGGAGTGCATCTCTACACCGAAAGACTGAGGTCATTGAGATTTGCTGCTTGTGGATATTTGCTGAAGATTGGACTACGGTTCATGTGGGTTCGTTGTGTGGAATCCATTACTGACTCTAGACTGCGTGTCTACGTAGGTTTGCTGAGGTAAACTTATTGCAAATTTCATTGTAATCCGTGTAAGTTGCGATTTACAAATTATAGTGAAATAAACGATTTTGCCCTAAGGGGATTTTTCCTGAAATCTTTGAGTTAGCATATTTTTGTTTATGTTGGTTTGATACACGCATACACGTAGATTTTTATTTAAGGGCTAAATTAAATTGATTAAAAATTTGACTCTAATTAAATAAGTGTGTAATTGGAATTTACGCATTTATTTTAAATCTATATCACACATAAGTTTTATTTTTTACTTACCTATGTATAGATTTTAAACATAGAGATTATCTCTTCCAAACTAATATGGTTCTATGTTGGGGTAATAGAGATAGTTGTACCATTTATGCAATATATTTTAGATCTATATGCTTATTATGGGGATGGATTCTTGTGTACTTATGACTCGAGACAACACTAGAGATGTATGTATTGTTATATCATACGCAATAGTCCTGAAAGAATAAACTTGAGATTTATGATTTAAGCCTATGAGTGGAACCTTGGTTATTTTGTGAGACATAACGTAGGTTTGAGAATACCGTACAACATATGAATCATAATGAGAGAGATTAACCTAACATTGAGAAAGTAAAGATTAAAGAATTTAGGGATAAAACTTTAACCATATGGGATACATATGGTTTGGGGATTAGAACCACATTTTATTTTAGGTTATTATGTTGGGTGATTATTAACTTAAAATCCACTAAAATATGATAAAAAGATGTGTAGATATAGTGTAGCCAAATTCAGTTATAATATTATTCTTCATAAACTTGTTAATTAAAATTTTATTATATCTGTGTTTTCACATCTCTTAGATCGTTGTTCGTGTTATTATCAGAGTTAATTGTTAGAGGAGAACCTTTAGCAGCATTATATCCCTCATCCCTAGGATGTAGTAGTGGAGTGACGTCACTCATTCACTCTTGTATTATTTTGCATTTACAACAGTATTGTCTGTTGTATAGTGTATTCGCGAGTAAGCTTTTTAACATAATATATTGGTATCAGAGTTAGATTATTATATTGATGGTGATTGGCTTCAAAGTTGGTTTTGTATTACTCAGTATTGCATTATCTCATTTTGTTACTTGTTGAGGTTTTAGTTGTTTCGTTATGCTGAGAATGTTACCAATTGATTTTTATTCCCGTCATTTTTGTTTTAGACCTGATCAATCTATTTATGAATTTATGGGATTTCATAATAAGATAAAAACACGAATAGAAATTACAATATGAACTTACTCTCTCCATTTGTCGACATCTTCATGGATATCAAACATATAACGAGCCACTTGGTCACATTATAAACTTATCCACTCAACTCGTTTGCCCATGAATTGACCACCCTCATCAGCGAACTCATTTCCATTATCTACAATGTTAGGGTTAGGCATATATCCACTAGCGAACACATATGCCTCCATAATAATGTATTCCTTCGAGGTGGATCCGTAATTGTACATCGTATTCTCAACATACTCTGTGAAAAGTTTCATCAACCAATATATTAAAGTTATTAAAACTCAACAACCCTTATTATAAATTAATTTAAGTATATTAAACTATTATCACCCATATACTAAATTAGCAAGTATACCTTTCAAACGGGTACATCCATTGATATTTCATCGGGCCAGAAAGAAGCACCTCATCGCATAAGTGCAACAACAACTGAATACTTAAGTCGAAGAATATCGGGGGGAAGTACTTCTTCAACACACAATTTTCTTTATATAGAGTTTCTTTTGCAAACATGATGTGCTTTTGGTTGACTAATTTTCGCACAAAATTATGAACCAAAGGCTAATATCCATAGTGGCCCTCCACAAATCTTTATGTCTAGAGAAATAAGGCTTAAACAACAAAGGGACCAATTGCATGATCACACGCCAATCGTGAGACTTTCATTTTTGTAGATCATGTGTGGAATATCTCACAATCCACTCCTAATTTGATGAAAAATTATAGGTAACTTTCAAATTATGCAATATATCTAAAATAACCTTTCTTTCTTTACTCGTCAAAGTATACACCCACTATAGTCTTCTTTCAACCATAATTGGGGCTCAATTTTCAACACTTTAAGATCACGATGTGCCTTTTCTCCATTATTTTAATGACTTCCACTTAGTCATATGCTCACAAGATGTTTGATGATGTTCTTATCGGCATGCATGATATATAATACATGGTGCACGGGGTTATTCTTCCAATACAATAAGTCAACTAATATTGACCTCCTAAACCCTGCCTTCATTTTCAGCTTCATTATCAAAATGGCCCTTTTTATGGTTGATATTATTGAATTTAGGATTCTTCCCCGACACATTAACTGACATTTGGAAGCTCTCCATTTAATTTCTAAACCTGAAAGATTTCTCAAGGTAGCCTACGTTAGACCCCACCCGATAAAAAATTAAAACCTTTATCAAATTTAAACGTGTGATCAGTAGGCAAGAATCTCTTATGAGAATGATATATATATATATATATATATATATATTACCATGATCCAATTTCTTTTCCACAAATGGGACACCCTAAGTAACCGTGAACATTACAGCCCGATAAAATCCCATAAGCTGGGAAATCATGAATTGCCCAAATCAACATAACTTTTAACGTGAACTCTTCCTATTTGCAACAGTAAAATGATTGCACGCCGACTACCTATAATTTATTCATTTATTCTATTAACGGTGCAAAGTACACATGTAAGATAAATTTTACTGATAATGCTAAGAGTATAGGCCTTTTATAGTTTAGACTACTTTACCATGTCCCATTACAAACCGTCACGTACTGTCATGACAAATCAATTTCAACATTCAAGACTTTCTTACATCCCACAAAGGTATAAAACAACTGGTGTTTAAAATTATTCATAAAATTTATTTGGGATGTTATTTTTTATAAAAATAGAGGTTTGATTTTTTATTTAAAAAGAATCTTTTTTAACCTCTTTCAAACGAGATTGCTATCTTGTTCGAACGAAATTCTCTTTTCGTTTGAACCCTTGTTAGATATTTGATCAAACGAACATCCAATGAGGGCCTTCTGTTTGAATTCGTTTGAAACTCGTTAGAAGTAGGTTCAAACGAGATTAGAGTGTCGTTCGAATGAACTGTGTTTTCGTTCAAATAAAATTCCTTTCTCGATCGAACGACTTTGATTTTCGTTTGACCAAATTTTTCGCCTTGAATTTTGTGTCAAGTCTATAAATATCTATTTAGACTCCAAATTTTGTAAGACTATTACCAAAACGATTTTTGCATATTTGTTATAAAATTTTTGAACCCTTTTTGTTTATAAAACACTTTTGATTCACAAACACATCCCCAAAATATATTTTATGAATCGTTTTGAACCTTAGTTGAGTTATACTCATCGTGGAGAGATCATTTGAACGTCTGACTTTTGTGAACTCGGAGGGATCACGACTAAAGACTAAAGGCTAAAGGCTGATCAAGGGATACTGAAGGTGGATCACCGCCTCTGGACTACTTAAGACTAAGTGTTTTTTTAGATATTCTGCAAAGAATGTGTGTTATACTTGTGGATGTATTAAGTAGCATTTTAATTTGAGTGTCATGTAAAGTTTCTAAAGTGATGATATAAAAGGTTTTGCCCTGAAAATGGATTTTTTTAATTTATCTCGAGATTGCATATTTTTTTTATTAGTCTTATCACTTAAATGCATGTCTTATGAAAATAAGATAAAATTGGATTTGTGTTTTGGGGGCATTTAATTAAATAATTTAATCCATTAAGATTGTGTGCACTCTCAAATTGGTATTAAAGTCGGTTACAAAAAATACTGTGGGATATTTTTTCACCAAATTTTTATTTGATATAATTTTTTTTTTGAAAAATTGTTGATCTTGAAAAAGGCCGGATTTCAATGGATAACTTGTATAATTGAATTCCCATCTTTGATTGTACCAATTATGCATATCGGAAAGTTAAAATGAGGTCAACTTTAAAAGTCATAGACGAATGTGTTTGGATAGTTTGTGAATGAGGGTTGACTCCTCCCTCAGTCACTGTAAATAGTGTCATTGACCCTAAACATGTCTTTCAATGGAGAGAGGACGGATTTACGTGGAGTAATTTTAACTCTTGTGGCTTAAGTGCTATTTCGGGAGGCGTTACCCTTGACGAGTTTCTCTACATTATGACGTGCAACATGTATAAGGAATCTTGGGACACCCTCCAGCTCACACACGAGGGTACCAATGTTGTAAAGGAATCCAAGCTAAAACATTTTACTACCCAATTTGAGACCATTACCATGCTAAAGTCTGAGTATTTTGATAAATTTTATGGGCATTTTTTGGACATAGTTAATTCTAGTTTTAATTTGGGTGATAAGATTCCTAAGACGAGAGTTGTTAAGAAAAATTTGAGGCTTCCCTCCCCGCTTTATTCCTAAGGTCACCGTACTTAATTTATTAGGGATCCTAGACACTCATCGATTAGAAACTTGTAGGAGATCTTCAATCATATGAGATTGATATGTTCCATAAAACTATTAAACCTAAGGAAGTAGGGAATGATTTAAAGACTCAAACTAAGAAAAATATGAAAGAGGAAGTATGTGAGTCTGAATCTAAAGTTGATTTTGATTTTGATGACTTGGCTCTTTTTGCGAAAAATTTCAAAAAGTGTCTCAAATTTTCAAAAAAAAAATCTTCCAAAAAGATTTTTAAGAAAAATAAAAATAAAAATGAGGGAACGAGTGAGGGAGAGAAAGGGGAAGACATTAGGTGTTATGAATGTGAGGGTAAAGGGCACAAGGCACATGAGTGTCCCACTAGGATTAAGATAAAGGGAAATAATGTTGCAAATAAAGCCACTTTTAGCGATAGTGATGTCGAGTCGGTTGATTCAGGGGGAGAATCATCACATGAACCACGCATTACGTTCATGGCGAGTCACACACTTTTAGTGTGCCCCACGCTGATGAGGACATATCTAAACGTAAAAGCCTCGATGATATTTCGAGTCATTCTGGTGAGAGAGAGGATGGAAATTTGAGTGAGGGAGAAGATGATCTTCAAAAGGCGTTTAGTGATTTTTACACTGAGATCTTGAAAATGAAAAATATAAATAAAGATTTGTCTATAATTTTAGGCCAGAAAGGGATCGATTTGACCAACACTATGGCTAGTCTTATGGGAGACCTTCAATCTTCATTGGAGACTCTTGAGAAACTTAAGGACCGTATATTCCAACTCGAGATTTATCCCGAACGTGCCCGGGAGGTCAAGGTCACTTTAGAGGACACATCTAAGAAGGTTGGAAAGATGGTCCTCGGTCCCGTGTTAAGTTATGTCAAGAGGAAATGAATAGGTTATGGCGGTGCATCCACTTCCCATGCCGCACTCGAGCCAATATTCGAATTTGTGTTGGATCCTTATGGCCCTTGACCTAACCCACTTAGGAGAGCTCATCCTAGACATTTTGAGTAAGGTGGATCCCAGACCATTTATATTTTTATCCATTTCAAACAAAGAGATCACCTTAAAGGGTATTATTTTAAGCTAGGGAGAGTGTCCTATAATTATGTTCCTCGGTATTCTCGCAGATGAGTTCTCGTACGCACTCCTCTACATGTTACTCTGCATGCTCCCGTACATCACTTGAGAGATTTTGAGAGTTTTTTTTTTATAGAAAGTAGAGTATTTAGTTAAGACTTCACAAAATTTAATGGAGGAATTTCTTAGGATGTCATCTCCTTTTGAAAACTCCTCCGGGCCTAATGATTGAGGTTGAGACTTGTTTCTAGAATATAGCAATTTTCATGTTCATATATTATATTTTTAATGTTAATGTGTACTACCATTGTATTTATATTTTTTATTTTGATATTTTTAGAAAAATCTAAAAAGTGTTTTGTTTTTTTGAAATTTTTTGAAAAATACAAAAATATTTAAGAAAAAATGAAAAAGGCAAAAAGATTTTATTTTGATAAAAATTTTGAAAAAGACAAAAGAGTTATGTATTTTTTTACACCTTATATGGATGAACATTAAAGATGTTCGAGTCACCCATTCCTTCCATATCCACGTGACTGTTTTATAGTGTTTTGAGACATGACATCATTTCATATGTGCTTATTAATGTGTGGAGTCATTAAGTTGTGATTTGATGATAACTTGCTAGATGTTTGACTCCTTATATATTTTAATGCACATGAGCACGAGCTTATATCAGTATTGCACTTACATGTCACATGTCGATCATAGTGTTTTCATCCCAATTTTTCTTAAAGACGAATTAAATGTAAAAACGAGGTAAAAAGTAGTACATGTAAGAACTATTGCTCGAATTTAAATCATTTTTTAAAAAGATTTGTTAAATATTAAGCGATGAAAAGGGGCTATGAAAGACAAAAGCCTTTGCATTAAAAGACGCCATTTGCAATGAAAAGAGTCTAAAAAGATTGGAGGTACATAAAAATAGAATTGTCAGGCCAATTTGTTTGAACATTGATTCTTCTCTACAAATGAGCATTAATTTCTTCAAAAATAATTGAGAATATTTCGAGTTATGTGAGATTTTGAGGGAGTTAAGTCGAAGATCAATGGGTTTGCAAAAACTATATAAATCTTGAAAAAACATTACATAGTTTTGGGAGTCAATTGATTGAAAATCACTTACGGTCTTGATTTGTTGATTAGATTAAGTCAATTTCACATGAGTTCATAATCTTTTACACCTAAGGTAAACGTTGAGATTATTCGTTAGCAGTATCTCAATTCTTCTTGCACATGTGTTATGTTTGTCTATGTTGATTAACCTATGGAATATGTTCACACCCCTACATTTTGCTTCCATGATTCGATTATTTTTATGTTTCTCCATGGCATGTTGTTTTTGTAAAACTTTATACTTAGGATTTTTTAAAATTTTCAAAAATAGTTGGTGAAGCCTTTGAGATTATCATTGCATGTTAGTTATTTCTATATATTTATGATGATATCTTACTTGTTATCTGTGATATTCTTTATACTTTATGTTTAGTTTGTACTCCTTTGTCTATTTTGGATAAAAAGGGGGAGAACAACTTAAGGGAGAGTTTGAATTTTGAGATTTACGTATTTTTATTATCCATTTCAAACTCTATGTGTCATGGTATTTTTCATTGTTTCATGTGTGTAGGTATCCAATCGATGATTATATTGTACTGCATGAAATCAAAGTGCCCAATATAAGATAAAAAAGAACAAGTGGAGAATGAAGACAAAGAGTCTTATGTTGTTCCTTTTCTAGTGTTGGGAAGGGTATTAGATATTTTGTCATTTATAGGGGTATTTTATGCTATTTGGATTTCAGTTAGGTTTGTATAGTTTTGTACTAGAATAGACAAATGGCGAGATTTGTAAGAGCATGTTTTTTATATTGCTCAGAGTATGGGCCTTTTTATAGTTTAGGCTATTTTGGCATATCCCGTTACAAACTGTCACGTATCTTCACGACAATCGACTCCAATATTCAAGACTTCCCTACATCCCACAAAGGTAGAAAACAATTGGTGGTTAAAATTGTTCGTCAACTTTATTTTGGATGTTATTTTTTATAAAAATCGAGGTTGGATTTTTTATTTAAAAATAATTTTATTTTAACCTCGTTCGAACGAAATTCACTTTTTAGTTGAAACATCGTTAGATATTTCATCGAATGAACATCCAAAGAGAGCCTTCTGTTTGAATTCGTTTTAAGCTTGTTAGAAGCAGGTTCAAAGGAGATTGGAGTCTCGTTTAAATTAACTCTGTTTTGGTTCTAATAAAATGCCTTTTCATTCAAACGATTTCTATTTTCGTTCGAAAAAATTCACCACCTCGAATTTTATGTCAGGTCTATAAATATTTGTTTAGATTTCAAATTTTGTAAGACTTTTGGCAAAATGATTTCTGCATATCTGTTACAAAAGTTTTCAACCTTTTTATTTATAAAATATTTTTGATTCACAAACACTTCCCCAAAATATATTTTGCGAATCGTTTGTAGCCTTCGTTGAGTTATACTCATTGTGGAGAGACCATCTCTATGGCTGACTTGTGTACCCAGAGGGATCGCGGCTAAAGGCTGAAGGCCGAAGGCTAATCGGTGGATACCAAGAGTGAATCTTTGCCTGTGTACTGCTCAGGAACGAGTGGTATTCTTTAGAGATTCTTCAATGACTACGTGTTATACTTGTGGTTGTATCATTTAGTATTAGAACTCGACTATCTTGTAAAGTTTCTAGAGTGTTGATATAAAAGTTTTTGCACGACACGGGGATTTTTCCTAAGTTGTCATGTGATTTCATACTTTATTTATCTTTCTTATCACTTAGATGCATGTCTTAGGATAGCAAGATTAAATTAGATCTGTGTTTGGGGTACTTAATTAAATAAGTTAATCCATTAAGATCGTTCACTCTCAAGATATTTATTTCTTCACTTGGTGCCTTTGGCCCACGTATCAATAAAGACAACATTGAAAATTTTGGTCTCATGCACAACGAATGAGGGGTATTTAAGGGTGCTAAGATCATCGACCATGCACTTTGATTGGTGGTTAGATTACTGAATAGATTGAACCCATCTATTGACATTGTCAAACAAATATTATGTTGTTCATTGGTGAATTTGTGTAATTAAAATTCATGTTTTTCCAAATGGTTGAGTCGATAGGATTCTGACCTAGCATGCAAGTCATTACCTTCGTTATCAATGTTATTGTGAAAAATATCTTCAACCCGAGACCAACTGGGAAATATTTTAATACTCTTTTAGGCACTTTTGAAAGTGGGGCTTTCTTATTATTATAACCATGCTCTGGCAGATATTTAGGTTCCCCGCATACCTGACAATGATTAAGATTTTTATACTCATTTCGTTACAGTATGCAAACATACTTGCAATAATGAATTGATTTATACTTCATTTCCAAGCCTTTCAAGATTTTCTTCATACTCGGATAGTTATTTGGAAGCGTAATATGTTTGGGGAGCAAACCCTTCATCCAATTCAGAATTTTGATCACGCTATTGCCAGACAAACCAAAACGGTGCTTCAAAGTATGCAAACCAACTAAGGCATGCAAAATCATTTGATCTTTGTCATAGTTATGGTACAACAATTGGGTTGATTTGACTTTTAAACTTTCATATCCATCATCAAGGTTTATCCCAACACCTTTATACGCACCAGAACCTCCACCATATATTCATTATCTTCCATATTAGAATCTTCATTGTTTTTCACCATAGTAACTCTATAAGCATTGTCTATTAGATCATCTAACATCTTAATATCTATAGTATCCTCTTGTCCTTCCACCGCTATCCTACTTGATGGTTGTAGTGGAGCTTGTTCAGGGACAATGTCTTTCTTCGTGAAAAATTCACACTTGGTAATGATCTTGCATACCCTATTTAAGCATATGTAATTCAATTATTTTCTACTCAAACGCTTTACCATTTTTACAATGTGCGTAAGGACAAGAGAACTCTTCATCATTGAGATAACTCTTTGTGAATTTTACAAACTCATTATCACCTTTACGGTACACATCCCCCAGTATGTTTTTCTCACCCATCCACTCTTTCTACAAAGGACACCCTATAAAATCATTACCTACCATGAATTAAAAAATGCGTTGAGAATAGTTTTATACCCTATGTGACTAAACTAACTTGTAAAAAGAGTTGGTGGAATCGTGTGACTCACAGTGTTTCTTGACAAGCTAATTAACAACCTATCATATTTAATAATAATGTTGAAATACTATCATTTTGAAACCCTAAGTCATGTAAACATACCAAATTGGTTTTAATTATACTTTATAGCCTATTCAAATCTAATTTTTAAAATCCATGTACATTTCAAGAACATTAGAAATCATCGGAGAACGTTCATTATGTTCTTTTCATTTTCACCCAAAATCCTTCACATTTTTAAATAAACTCATAAATTATTTTTTTAACCAAAACAATTACATTTACAACAAACACACACATTATATTCAAGCACAAACAAACATTAAAGTCAAATATTCACATTATAATAAAGAATAGTTTACATGTTTAAACCTAAATTTTGCACAAATTTTTTTAAGGTCATACATGTAAATACAACCATTTTACAACAAACAAACACATTATATTCAATCCCAAATAAATATCAAAGTCAAATATTCATATTGTATTAAAGAATGATTTGAATATTCAAACCTAGTTTTGCACAAATTGTTTCTAACAATATCAAAGCCACACATGTAAATACAACTATTTTACAACAAAGAAACACATATATTCAAGAACTATAACTACACACACACACACACATATATATATATATATATATATAGTTGTGTGTGTGTGTATGTGTAAATCATACATTTTTAGTGTATGACAATGTTAGATTTTTTTACCAAAGAGAGAGAGGGAGCAAGGTTGATGAGAGAGAGGAAAGAAAGTAAAATGTTTTAGGTGAAAAATGGATTTAGTGGACTGCCCCCTGATATAATTATCACGGACCTTGTCACGGTTCTTAATTGTGACAGGGTCCATGATAAGGAACTCGTATTTTTTTGTCACGATTTTGGACCATGACAACACCAGGCCAAAAATATGAAACAATTTTAGTGTTTTGGTGTAGTGTAACTTATGTTTTAAAAGTCCATACATAACCTACTAATTTTTTTATTAAAATATGTTATTCCTGTCACACATTAATAGTCATTTTTTGACATACAAGAATTTCAAGGAAAAAAATTAATTTACAAGTTTATCCTCTAAATTTTTTTGAATATATATTGAATACAAGGCATGCAATTAAATTGGTTTTATCTCAGGGGTATTATCGGCATAAGTAAGTTTGTCATTTCATCTAGTTTATATACCCCCAAAAGTTTCTTCAAAAACCATAATAAAAATAAGATGTTATTGCTACACGCACCTCCAATGTATTAAATAAGAGGTTAAATTTTTTTGGGAGGTCATACTTCATTTTTTCTCATCTCCAAACAAATCAAACTCTAATTTTTTTTCTCAGTCATCTTATCCACGACCGCATCTCTCTCTCTCTGGCGCGTGCAGGCGCATACACACAAAATTAACAAACCCGCTTTCTCCCTTTCTATCACACACAAAAACCTATTTAGGTTAAAGTAGATATTTGTAATTAAAAGGGTATTCAAATAAATATCAATGCTTCAAATTCAAACGATATATAACTTAATATAAAGTAAATTCCAACATAGGATTCAAATGAAACTTAAAAACTAAAAAAAAATCATACATTTGAAAGCTTGCAACTTCGCTCCTCAAACTCCAAAAAGGATGAACAAATTAGGGTCTAAGCCCTGAGTTTAGATAAAAATAAAATTGATATAATTGTATATAATCAGGGTCGAGGCCCAAGTTTGGAATAAAAATCATGATCGAAGCACTTAGTTTGGGGAAATTTTTGGGGGTAGAAGCCCTGAATGGGTAAATTTTTTACATTTGTGAAAATTGTACCCTTTTGAGGTCAAGCCCTAATTTGGGGGTAAATTTTGAGGTCTAAATCCCGAATTTGAAAAAAAAATGAGATCGGGGGAGCAAAGTTGTAGGTTTCAAAAAATTTAACGTTTTTTCAAGATTTTAACTTTGTTTTGAATCATATGTAAGTATATATTTAATTATAAGTTATTTATGGATTCTGAATGGAATGAAGATATTTCAAAAGCCACTAATAAATTTTCAACACAAGCTTGGGTTCATGAATCTTTTAGGTCGGCAATAAATGTTGAACCTAAATTGAATGTATCAGTGGAGAAGTTAATTGACACTAAGATGATCAATTTGTTAGGTCTCATCCCGATTGAAATTCATAACATGCCAGACAATATGGATATTGGGGTTAATGAAAATCGTGAAAAAACTCATGAATATGAAGATTTGGAGTCTTTCTGGCAATTTCTTATAGAAGGTGCAAAGTGAATCCACATGGTTATTTTAGGTTGTGATTGATTCAGGGTGTGTTAAGAATCTTTGTTAAATTTACTATTTAAAACATATATTTTATTTGTTTATAAAACATATATGTTTTTCTCAATTTCTTTATTAACTTACTAATAAAAATTTATGTGTAAAAAGTAATTTACAGATTTTCTTTTAAAGTTACTTAAAAGAAATATATTTTTTATTACGAACATTAAGAATAATATAAAAGTCCTATTTTTTAATTTTTTTACAAACAATATGGGCTAGACACTTTTAATATTGGAAGTTTTAAAATAATGAACTATGACTATTATTGTTTCACAAATGGACATTAAGTTTAAGCAATAATAGAATCACTTGAAGAGTAAATCTATTTGTTTCAACTTTTTTACATAATTAAATATTCAATATGAATCTTGTTTGATAGATCTTGAAAAATATTTTTCAAAAATACAAAATTTATAAAAATTTAATGTGTAAATATGAAATTGTGTAATTATAAAATTTGAAAATACAAAAAAAATGATTTAGACGCTCCTTAACGAACAATCTAGATTTTGAGGGTTAATTAGTCATTTTAATACAGTGGGCTAGAGAAATAGGACTTGGTATGTTAATACTATATAAAAGGACTAGTTGGACTACATAAGGCAATTGAGATTTCTCATTGACTTTCACATTTTTTATTAAAACTATATATTTTTCTATATTAGCGTTTTTGAGAGAGAGAGAGAAGACATAAAGTGTTGTTTTGGTTCTAAATGTAGTGGTGATGGTAATTGTGATGATATGGCGATAAATGTTAGAAAGGGTTTGAATGTTTTTGGAGTAAGAAATGGATGAAGAAATGAAGAAAAAATTGTAAAATAGAAATTTACAACTTTAAATACGTGAAGTCTTGGATGGTAACAAGTAACAATGAATGAATTTGTGTTGTGTTAATGAGTTATTCTAACTTTTGTGATATCATAGTACGGTAAATTCATACACAAATTTTATAAGTACATTTAAATGTATTATTAAATTAATTCACTTGAGATATAGATTTATAAACTTTCCCTATATGAATATCACATTTTATTCATTAATCATTATTGAGTGGGCGTGTGATTCGTGAATGGATTCAAAATTGACCACTTTATATATCACTTTTAAAAATAAGACGATTCATTTTAAACGAACTAAACAAAAGTTTGACTGAAGGTTTTTTTTTAACAAAGTTTTACTGAAGTTGTTTATTTATTTATGTAAAATGCAACATAATTTGCGTGGTAGCATAGCCCAAACAAATTATTGGAGGGCCCATATTTTATGAAGTGACATCTGAGGTAACTATGGGTGGTCCTTGACCATCTACAACAAGATGTGGTTCATATTTTATTCTATTCTCATCTTATTTAGTGTTTACAAAGTTCAATCTCACTCAGGAGTCAGGTCCACTATGCTTCGTTGGCGCCGATAAAAAAAATATGTGTTCAATCATTATCCAATTCCGTGTGCTAACCGTAGGACGAGGGCCCCTCCGGTTCGTTATTTTACTATTTCAGTACTCTGTCGGCAGCAAGGGCAAGGGCAAGCTCTCTGTCGTGTCACCATCAGGAAAAGCAAGCCTCATCTTTTTATGCCACCTCCGGTTTTTATCAACAGCAAGTTTGTATGAGATCAGAATACTTGAAAAGTTTGTGGATAAAAAAAGTACCCTAAATTCTTTGATTGACAAAAGTACCCATAGCCCGGCACAACAAATCCGTGCATGGAAAGAAATACAGTGTTTGCCGACATCCATATGCAGTTAAACTGGTCTTCGTTATTTATGCATTCTTTTTTTTTTTTGGTAAACAGAAAGGAAACAGTTACAGAGGTACTACATCACATAGTGACAAATAATGTAATAAATAATGAAGTAAAATTTACTCAAATTAAAAGCAAGTTTGTTGATTCAGTGGTATACTGGAACAGTTTTGGAAGTAAATTCGATTTGATCCCAAGTTCGATTCTCAGTATTGTCAAAATAATGCTTGGTAAGTGAAAATCACGAATCGCAAATGAAGATTAGTCGAGGTGTGTGCAAATTGACCGAGACACATCATGATATGTTACCAAAAAAATATAATAATATTAAAGTTTAAAAATGGATAATCAATACTGTATCCTTGGAGATCAATACATTTTGCATATTGTCTACTTTATATTTTATGTTTAAAAAACTTCCACATCTATTTTATGGGATTTTGTTTTATTTGCGAAAAAAGATTTAGATTTGAGGTTTGAGTGTTTTAAGGTATTAGATTTTAGGATTTTGGATTTAGGATAAGAGAAATAGAACATTGGTGAATGATTTATAAGATGGTTTCTTTGGGAAAAAAATGGACTGTGTTTAGTTAAAAAGATGTGAAAAATATGGTGTCAAGTGAGTGTTTTATGTGGTGGATCTTTTGGAAAAAAACGGATTATATGTTAAATAATAAATATTGAGAGACTTTTTACCAAACAATTCCCGAAGATGATGTGACACCATAAATTATGTATATATATTACCCACACATTTGACATTTATTTATAAGTCCTCGTGATTTAAAACAAATCTTTTGAACAAATCTTTTGACTCAATTTGTACCATCTTGGGTAAAATAATTTATTTGTTCACTAATGGCTAAGGTTAAACATTATCTTTGTTTCTATATATTTAAAATTTAGTGCTTATATATATATATATATATCATGTTTGTTTTGATACATCCATTCCTAAATTTTGTTTTGTTTGACATTTTAGGTGAAGCTCCCACTTTGTCTTTCAAATGCACCAAACTACTTGTCGGTCGAGATCTTATTATATACTATAATATCAGAAGACTTGGGGAGATAGATAAACTGTTTTTTGAGTTTTGACGGGGACACTTCAACATAAATGTATAATCTGATGAACCATTTTGAATATGTTGCATAATATTGGATAAACAATTATAGTATATGGAATAAACACACAAAGAAGAAAGTGAAACCAATTAAACACAAAAGGAGAGTAGTAAGAGAACGACAGATTGTTTCAATACCATGATATCAATTCAATACATTTACCCAAAGGTATGATGTAAAATAAAAATAAAAGGGAAAACACGAAAAAAGGGGATAGTTAATTAGAGACCATTTTTTCCCTGCTGGACAGTAAACGTGGATGATTTGTAATTTATTTTTAAATCAAGTTTTTTAAAATATACAAAATTAACACACACACACACACACACACACACACATATATATATATATATATATATATATATATATAATGCTCATGTGCGTCTCTCTCTCTCTCTCACTCTCTCTCTCTCTCTCTCTCTCTCTCTCTATATATATATATATATATATATATATATATATATATATATATATATAGAGAGAGAGAGAGAGAGAGAGAGAGATTCACAAATGAAAATACAAGATGAACATTTTAATGAACTTTAACAAAAAAAAATGCCTAACAACCCATTAATTTTAATTTATATGTTGAAATTTGTCCGCACTAACGGCAACGGACACGCGTGTTTTTTAATATACACACACATGCCCCCCCATCCTCCCCCCACCTGTCCTAATCCTTCCAACAAGACCTATAACCCGAAACCTCCAAACCATCAAAACTCCTAACTGTTCATACACAAGCATATCCCCAAACCATCAGACCCATAACTCGAATGTACCAAGGCAAGGGAGGATCGCGATTGGAGTAGGGGCAAGGCTAGCGGGTCAAGGTGTTTTTAGGCGAGGTGGGGATCCGAGTTGGGTTGGGGTTAGTTCTTTGTTTTCGGGTTAATGGAAGGTTGATTATACGGGTATGGTGGCCAGAATGAGGAGGGTTGCCGTCGGAGTTTGTTTATGGGTTGGTCAGGCCGGAGCTGTTCTCCGACAGGAGGTTAGGATGACAGGTGGGGGATAAAAAGACTGAGATGGGAGCAAGAGGAGATGGATCGGCAGGGGGTGCTTCACCCCATTTAGAAGGGTGGAGTAGTTGGGTAAGGATGGTTTCGGGCAGGTATGGTCGCGGGAGTTGGACCACCACTCATGGGTATGGACAACAGGTCCGGTGTAAGGAGGAATAAGGTAGGTGGTTATGGCAGGGATTGGAGCTCACCGGAGTTGGTGGGGTGGGGTGGGGTGGGTTAAAAGAAATATCCGATTGACACACGTGTCCGTTGCCATTGGCGCGGATCAATTACAACATAAGAATTAAAATTAATGGGTTGTTAGGTGTTTTTTTATTAAGGTTCATTAAAAAGTCTTTTATTAGGTTCACTTGTGATCCTATATATAGGGAGATGATCACAAGTGAACCTAATAACATACTTTTTAATGGACCTTAATAAAAAAACACCTAACAATCTATTAATTTTAATTCCTATAGTATAATTGATCCGCACCAGCGGCAACGGATACACGTGTGACCCGAAAACCCCTTACCCCTTACCCCTACCTCCCCCCTCCCCCCTCCCCCCTCTCCCACCATGGTAGACCACTAGTTAAAAAAATTGATTTGTTGGAATGTTTACTCAAGGGTAAGGGCTGTCATGATGGGGGTTGGGGTTGGGGGGAGAGGGAGGGGGGGAGGAGATTGTAAAATAAATATTCGATCGACACGAGTGTCCATTGCCGTTATCGCGGACCAATTGCAACATAGGAATTAAAATTAATAGGTTATTAGTTATTTTTTTGTTAAAGTCCATTATAAAGTCTGTTTTTTAGGTCCACTTGTGATCCTCTCCCTATATATATATATATATATATATATATATATATATATATATATATATATATATATATATTTCCACTAAGTTTTCATAAAAATCATATAACTATTATTGTTTCAAAGCCCATATCTCATTTTACCATTAAAGCTATTTGTTTTGCATCAAGTATTTAGTGAACTGGTTTAGACACCATAAGCAAAATAATAGGAGGTTCAAGGTAACAATGAAAGTTGAAATGGAAGAACAAAATGTTGAAGTTTCATTACAATGTTTATCATCATGGTTAGATAAAGTTGAATCTATGTATAATCATAATTTACATATTGAAAAAAGATTAGAAAATGATATTAGTAAAATTAGTTCCACCTTAAATAGTATAACTGATATTATGCACAAATGGATTAAGAAAATTGAAAACCATCAGATCATAAACCAAAACTATGTAGAAAAGAAATAAGATTATATTAAATTCAACTTAAACACAGTTGACCAAAAAACTAGCCAACTAGGATCAGTCTCAAATTTAAAATTAAAAGAAGAAACAAAACAAAAATTGAAAATCTATTAACAAATATAGATAATCATAATGAAATAGAACTAAGTGGAATGATTCATCCAGGAGATCAGGAGATTCCTAGATTATATTATGGTACAGATAAAATCCACACTCTTCAAACAGAAGAATTTAATTATACAAATACATAATTGTTAGAAAAATGATAGACTATTGGAGACATTTATCTAAAAACCCAAACTTAAATACTTCTGAACGAAATAAACTTATTGAACAAACACAAACCACGTATTTGGAACATGAAAAATTAGTACAACATTTTCAGTATGAAATAAACCAATATTCCTCCAATGAAGAAGAAAATCACCCACCACATATTGTAAACACTATAAGTGATGGGAAAATAAAGGCTAAAGAGACACTAAAAGAATTCCATAACATAGAAGAATTTGAAAATTTTATGCAAAACTCTGCAATAGAAAAAGAAGATTTTGCCAAAGTCGATAATACTTCTACAAGTGGAATCAAGGGAGACGAATAAGAACCAAATCTTTGTTTCGTAAGAAGAGATGATCCAAATAAACACAATGTATCACAGAAGGGAATATATCTTGATCTACGACATATACCTTTCAAAGATAAAAAATAAACCATTGATGAATGAGCACAATCTATGTCCATATTAATTACTAACTATAAAAATACTATGGTCTAAAGAAAAAATTTAAACTACTTATTCGTAACATTTTGAGGAGATGTATTACGGTGGCTATAATAATAGAAAAAATCTGAATAAGAAAATCGGTAAAAAGCTGGACTCCTACCAAATTTTAAGACTTTCGATGAAATATTAAAAGATTTTTTATGATAATCAAGGAAAACATAATAGGATGTACTGGAGAGCCCAGAGTCTAAGAAGATGCACACTACATATTATCTAAATTAGAATTATGTAACATCTGCCAATTTGAAGAATTTATTGAGATATATAAAAAGTATTATTTCAAGATCAATCCACTAGATAATAAAGACTGGCTAGAATAATTTTTCCATAAGCTCCCAAACCCATGAAATGAAATATCTACTATATAAAACAAATAAAAAAAAGACGATAGTATTAGGTTCCGTATTAATTGGGTATTAAGACAAATATTTGAAAATGTGTAGATAAAAAAGCAAAAAAACAAGTAAACACCCAAATCACAAATTTCAAATTTGGATATAAATATTACAATAATTTTTTTAAAGAAAAATGGAAGATAGGATGTAACTCACCAAGATCTTTCAAAACATCTTGAAATGGAGATTCAAATGGAAACCTTGGGAAAAGAAATCACCTTTTTCAAAAAATAAAAATTATATTCGAAAAAAGAATTTTTTTAATAAAAATACAAATCTAAAAAAGAATTATAAATGTTATATATGTAATGAAGAAGGATATTATGCATTAGAGTGCCCAAAGAAAGAGAAAAGTACAAAGAAAATGATAAAACTTATTGAAGAACAAGAATTTGAAGTATGTTTTGGTGATGATATATTGATACTTCTGATAATGAAGAAATATTATATGAACTAGAATCAGATTCAGAATCATCTGATGATGAAGTCATATTTATGTTCAATATGATAAAAATACGAGATAGTAATGAAAATGAGTTACAAACACTAACTCTTAGAGACGTCATTGGTGAAGAAATAATTTTTACCAATGAACAATTACAAGAATTTGAAAATCAGAGACAACTTATAAAAAAGAAGATATCTATAAATTATCAAAGTTCAAAATATCCTTAACAATAATATTTGAGCAATTTAGTGGAAACACCACAACTAGATCAACTAATGAAGAAACACCATAAATTACATTCTATGATAAAAATAAAATAAAGTGCCGGAAGAAAAACATCCAGAAATAAAATTTATCCATATTGGATTAATACAAATATGTATCACTGCCTTATTTACACAAAGTATGGCTACAGCTGTAGAAGTTTTGGTCTTAGACAAAAGATTCAATAATTTGATTAATGAAATCATAGGAGGAGTACAATTCAATTTAGTTAATGGAGTTATCTAGTTTAATATAAAACAAAATTTCTTTATTTCAATTGAGGATCCTAATATTGAGGATTCTATAAAAATAAAAATCCAAAGCAAATGAAAAGGAATGAAAGACACTTCTAGAAATTTGTCAATAAATTGAAAAATAATTCCTGAATTGCCTACACTACCACAAACAACAACACATTTTATGGACAGAAATCTAATGGAAGTATTTGAACCAAGATCATTTGATTCCGCAATCCAACCAAGATTTATGAATTGGAGAGATCTAGAAGTACTAAAATAATGTATACTGCTGCAAGTTACAGAAGAACCTGAAAAATAACGAAACAGTGTTGAAACTCAAGTCTTTGGAAATAATATTTATTTTAAAAATAAACACTCAGACTGACAAAAAAATTTCCTGAAAATAATTAGAGAATTAAAACGCAAAAATGCTACAAACTTCTTAAAAGAAGAATCTAGTAAATCAATTGCTATGAAAAATATACAAGTTCCAATATTACCAGGAATAAATTGTTAAAAAGAAGAAAATATCAAATTAAGCCAAATATATCACTTACAGGTAGGAAGAGAGGAAATCATATTATCTCTAAGTCATGGAAAGAAAAGATACACTTATGTATTAGGTTATTTTAATTTAGCTGGGTATAAACAATATAGTCTATGCACTCTTATAGATTCAGGAGAAACAATCAGTTCTTGTAGACCTAATGCCTTACCATCAGAAAAGTGGATAAAAATGAAAAATCAAATTGTTGTAACATGCATTAATGGAACACAAAATTGTATTACTCTAAAAGCTAAAAGAATAACTATTTAGTTTGATAAAAAGAAATTTATCATTCCAAAAAATTTATGCTTTTCTAAAATGCATGGTGATTTCAATTTAGAACATAACTTTATTTCAGAATATTTACCCACGAACATCAATATTGGGTCAATTAGTTTAACTCTAAACAAAGAATTGGTATAAATCCCTCTATTTCAACAATATAAATGTGAAAAAGATTTTTCTCCTATAAGAAAATGAGATATGACCCCAATAGTTAAGGCCTTAGAAGAAACTGATTGGTTGTAGACCATTTTAAAAGATAATTTTAGTGAAGATCCACTAAAACTATGGGATAAAAGCCCAAGATATTGTAGCCTTAAATTAAGATATCCCAATATTATTATACGAGTCAACCCGATGATTTATACTAGACACGATATTGATGAATTTGATAACCAAATCAAAGAATTATTAGAGGCTAAACTTATTGAAGAAATTATAAGTCATCACTCTAGCCCTGCATTCATGGTAAGAAATTACAGTGAAGTCAAAAGACAAAAAGCTACAATGGTCGTAAATTACAAAAGATTAAATGAATAATTAAAATTTGATGTGTATTTTATTTCAAGAAAAGACGTCTTAATTAGTCACACTAAACGAAAAAAGATCGTTAGTAAATTTGATTGTATATCTGGGTTTTGGCGGCTAAAATTAACTGAAGAATCAAAATCATTAACAACATTTATCACCCCTAGAGAATACTACCGATGGACAATAATGCCCTTTGGGTCAAATATAGCTCCACAAGTATTCCAACGATGGATGGACAATATCTTTATAGATCTTAAGGATTTTTTTGAAGTGTATATTGATTAGGGGTGGGCACGGTCCGTTCAGGTCCGATTTTTGCCTATTTTTTGGATCGGATCGAATATTCGGTCCTAAATTTTTTCGGATCGAGACCAGATTGATTAATTCGGTTAACCTATTAATTTGGTCCTGGCTTTTTTCGGTTCCATCCGGGTTAAAATTCGGTCCTAGCCCTATTTTATATATAATTTTTTTATGAATGTTTTTATTTATTGTTCTCACAAATATATATATCAAATTTTTAAAAATAATAATACTCGAAACTCCAAGTGATATTTACATCGATTTTCTTAACCCAAATAAAAAAAATGTCTGTACAGATATAAAATGTTCTAAAGTAAGTTCATAAATTATATACATTAATTCAAAAACCATATATAAGAAAACATATATATATATATATATATATATATAAATATATAAAGGAATCGGTGAATTGGTTCGGTCCGATCCATACCGGTCTTTTAATATAGTGGACCGCGGACCGGACCGATTTAATCGATTTTTAGTTGATGTGGACCGGTTTTCGAACCGGTTTCAAAATAGCCTTAATTTTCGATTCTGTTCGATTCGGTCCAACTGGTCCATTCGGGTCGGTCTATTTTTGTCCACCCCTAATATTGATGATATTCTTGTTTTTTCAAAGATAATTGAAGAACATAGAAAACATCTAAAGATATTATGTGAAAATTTCCAAAAATATGAAATTATTCTATCTCCATAAAAAATTAAAATTGAAAAAAATAGAAATTAATTTCCTTAGTATAATCCTTAACCAAGACAGATTATAGTAACAAGATCATACAATAACCAAAATAAGAGAATTTGATGAAAATATTTAAGATAAAAAACAATTATAAAGTTTCATGGGGATCCTAAATTACAATAGAAATTTGATCCAAGGATTATCCCCAAAAGATTTATCTCTTCTTGAAAAACTAAAAAAGGGTGATATATTCATATGGGATGAACAAGGTACAATGTTAGTAAGGACAATAAAATAGGACGTTGTTGATGCAAAAAACTGGACCGAATCCCATTTTTATGATCACAGATAAATAGATAAAAGCAATCCAATCACACACATGAGAGACAAAGATTTTTAAAGTGGTCGGCTATAAGGAAGAAGCCTACGTCCACTGTTATTTTATTCCCAGGGATTTACAATAGCACAATGTGGTAGAGAGAGAAAGGATGTGTATCTTGTGTATGGGGTTTCTAGGTTCCCTCGGATCTCCCCTTTTGGCTAAGGGGATACATGTATTTATAGTGATGGGAGATAAAGAGATTCATTGTATGTAGACATTTATGTCTACATTCAACGAATGTAATTGTTTGATTGCTTGGTATGCTATGTGTTGTCATCTATTAATACAGTATAAATGTACATTAAGGCTCATTAAATGCGCTGCCATCTTCATTAATGCACATTAAATGCGTAGTTATCCTTTGATCTTCCTAGTTGATATGCCGGCCAACTCTCCTCGGGTGCCGACTATCACTCATCGGGTGCCGACCAACTCTCCCCTGGTGCCGACTAACACTCCTCGGGTGCCGACTAACTCTCCTCGGGTGCCGGCTAACACTCCTCGGGTGCCGACCAACTCTCCTCGGATGCCGACTAACACTCCTCGGGTGTCGAATATTGCCACGTAGGATGACATGTGTCCTTTTCTGATTGGTCCTCGTAGATGGAGAATTTTTGCGTTAACAGAAGCCCCCAATGCTCCATGCTTGATGGTTTACTTGAAAGGATGGAGTATTTATTCTGCAGTGTTGCTCGGTGCTCGTGAAATTCTTGATCTACCTTCTTGATTTGTTCAACATAAAGTGCATTATCTCCTGAACGACATATGATGCAGGCTGATCGATGGTTGCTAATCTTTCTTTTGAGGAAATTCGTGTGTTATGTATCACCCCTGGGAATTTGGATGCAGCCATGCCATAGTATGAAGCTTGTAGCTTGTCATAATCTTCAAGTATGTTGATTGGTTTGCTAGCCGACCAACTGCCTCCTGTGCCGAGCAACTCAGTGCTAACTTCACATGCTTGATTCTTCTGATTTATGATCCTCTGAATACTTTGTCGAGTAACATACTAGCTTTTGAAACAAACTCTTCAATCTGATTAGTACCAAGCTAGTGGTGGACTTTGAAACATTTTCATATAACTTCTTCTTCAATGTTGGTCGGGACAGTAGTAGTAAAGATCTCAGTGCTGTAGATGCTGAATTTGACTTCTGAACTTCAATAGTATGTGCATAATAACTCCTGAATATGCCTCCTGAACTTCTGAATGCGCTTCCTGAACTTCTGAATACGCCTCCTGAACTTCAATATACCTCCTGAACTTCAATATTCCTCCTGAACTTCAATATACCTCCTGAACTTCAATAGCCTCCTGAACTAATTCTCGAGAAAGAAAAACAACTTCTGAATGATAATTAGTCGGGCCCCCGACTATGTAAGTTTATGGAGTTGAATTTGGTGCTCGACTGTATGATGTTATGAGAATGAACCACCGAATGAACAACTGAATTTTTAATAGAAGTCCCCAAGTGTGGAATGTGAACTTTGAATGCTTTTTGCTTGATCGCTTTCACATACTCATAAAATGTTTCCGACCAACTGTAGTTGACAGCTTCTTATTTCCGACCAACCTAAGTTGACATTTTTGGGAATAGATTTACTTCCCAACCAACCTTAGTTGTCATTTTTGGGAATAGATTTACTTCCCAACCAACCTTAGTTGTCATTTTTATGAATAGATTTACTTCCTAACCAACCTTAGTTGGAATTTTTAGGAATAGATTTACTTCCTAACCAACCTTAGTTGGCATTTTTAGGAATAGATTTACATCCCAACCAACCTTAGTTGGCATTTTTAGGAATATATTTTTGATAATAAATGATAGAGACTTCCTTGGAGCTGACCAACAAATAGTTAGGAATAAGATACAATAAATGCTGGAAACCTCCTCGGAGCCGACCAACAAATTGTTGGGAATAAGATATAATAAATGCCGGATACCTCCTCGGAGCTGACCAACAGATTGTTGGGAATAAGATAATATAAATGCTGGAGACCTCCAAGGAGCTGACCAACAGATTGTTGGGAATAAGATAATATAAATATGCATAGACATAAAGAATGATTTAGAATAATAATAAACTGTCTTACTGATCTGTCGAGGCAATATTGCATAATGCCGAATAAGAATGATATTTTCCAGAATATAAGAAAATGGCCGAGTACTTTACCGGGCCTAAATATTGATAAGAATTACCCCGACCAACCATCTATTGGGGGTGAAATATAATAAACGTTATAGTTCTTCCTCAGAGCTGAATATGAATATCTCGCCGAGTTCCGTGTTGAGATGAATATACAATATGAATCCCAAGGGATATATTAAATAATTTATGCGTGAGCCGATATCTCCGAGCAATAATAAAATATATAATGCCTCGCTGAGGTGAAATGATAATAGTTTCCAAATTGTTTCCGAGCATTCGTCGGCGTTGAGTCTTGTACCTGTAAAAATTAATATATTGCTCTACTATATGTGTAGGCTGAATTGATTAGTCATGAGAATAATTTAATCATTCAATAAATATATGATAGGTATATGCTCGAGAAATAAAAATATTAATTTCAAAAAATGAAATAATATATGTTGGCTGATATGTCGAGGCAAAATTGCCTGATGTCGAGCAATACTAGTTTTCAGAGGTTTACGAGAGCTTTCATCGGGATTGAATCTCGTCCCTATGAAATTTAATAAGATGCCCGAGCACTTGTCGAGACTAGATCAAATAATTATTATCATGAGAATAATTATTTAGCCAAACAATATGTGATGTGTATCAGCATAAAAATTTCAAAATATGAAATAATATGTTTTGTGCCAAATGTGTCATGTGGGCCGATTTTTATAAAAAATGCTAGGCATTTTAATTTTAAGTAAAAGACAAAAAATAAGTTGGTTTTAAAAATATTTTTGGGGGATGGACGTCTCAAGTTGCAGAATACATGATGACGACCAAGAAGCAAATGGTCCCCGACCAGCAGAGCGATTTCGCCGAGCAACAAAAATGGTGCATTGATATTGCAGACCAGCTGTTAGATGGTCACCGAACAACATTAGATATCGCCGACCAAGAAGTGGATGGTTGGATAGTTGCCAACCAGTAAATTGGACCCTTCGAACAAGACTGAGATGTCACCGATCAAGAAGTAGATGATCGTGGACCTGCAATTGGTTCCCTTGAGCTATAATATGAGTCTCCGACTAACAATAAGATACCTCGTAGTTGGATAAAATTATTTCAACGTTTATGATGGATCTTCACATCTTATCTCCGACAAATAAAATGGTCTGTTTAAGCTTCCCTTTAATAAAAGATGGCCCAAGATGATGTCGACCAACAATATAGATGGCTGACCAGAATATCTCGAATCCTTAGATCAGAAAAATAACATTCGATGTAAAATTTAAGCATTAAGAATGTTAATTAAATGAATAATTATCTAATCCACTATATCGTGTGGTTCCGATAAAGAAACCCTATGGTGTGATGAACGAGGAGCCAACATCTCAAATTTATGCCCAAAGTCTCGATATGGTCATGATTGTTTAATTGATCCTTTTTTACAAGAGGTGGGTAATGGTTTTTTAGGTGAGAGAAAATTATTTTTTATATTGATCCCTTCCTATTCCCTATTTAGAGAGATAAAAATATGCTGAATGGTCGAAGTTATTACCAAAATTATATCAAAATCAATCAATGAGACTTTATTGACATAGATGGAAGATGAACCAAATTAAGTATATAGTTCATAAAAATGAATGCAAAGAGACTCAAACTTAAAGAGAGAGAAAATAGATCTGGGTCATGATTTCCATGAGAAAACTTTTAATTGTCTTTAACCTTTTCCCATTTTTTGATTAAAAATATGATGGGAATTTGAATAGACATCAAAGATCTTACAAAATTTATGATGAAAATTATCAAATCTTACCACCGTCGTATATATTGGTATATGTAATCATTTAAAATATTTATTCCATGATATAAAATTGAAACTTGAGAATCAAGCAAAAAGTTATGATTTATGAAATCCATTATTTTTTAGATTTCTAAATAAGAATGAATCTAACAGTTATGATTTAAAAATCATGATATGCAACATTTTACAGATAAAAATTGGACAATTAATTTATGTATATAAACATAAAAATCATGATTGAATCAAAAGATGTATGTATAATTGATTATACGTAGAGAAAATAAAAACTTAACTTTTGATGGAGAACAATGCTTATAACACATTCCCACAGACGGCGCCAATCTGTTGATGCAAAAAACTGGACCGAATCCCATTTTTATGATCACAGATAAATAGATAAAAGCAATCCAATCACACACATGAGAGACAAATATTTTTAAAGTGGTTCAGCTATAAGGAAGAAGCCTACGTCCACTGTTATTTTATTCCCATGGGTTTACAATAGCACAATGTGGTAGAGAGAGGAAGGATGTGTATCTTATGTATGGGGTTTCTAGGTTCCCCCGAATCTCCCCTTTTGGCTAAGGGGATACATGTATTTATAGTGATGGGAGATAAAGAGATTCATTGTATGTAGACATTTATGTCTACATTCAACGAATGCAATTGTTGAATTGCTTGGTATGCTATGGGTTGTCATCTATTAATACAGTATAAATGTACATTAAGGTTCATTAAATGCACTGCCATCTTCATTAATGCACATTAAATGCGTAGTTATCCTTTGATCTTCCTGGTTGATATGCCGACCAACTCTCCTCGGGTGCTGACTATCACTCCTCGGGTGCCGACCAACTCTCCTCGGGTGCCGACTAACACTCCTCGGGTGCCGATCAACTCTCGCCCCAGAGGATTTTATTGTTAGAACTGACAAACAAGCAGTTAAAGACTTCCTTATACACAAAAGAAATATTCTAGAAGGAAGAAGATTTAAGTGATATAATCAAATTACAAGTTAAACCTTTGAAGTTGAACATTTGAAGGGTACTAATAATTTTCTTGCAAATTATCTTAACAGGAATTTTATAGAAGACCAATATAAAAGTGGGCTAACAACTAAGATTAAATTTCTCTTTTTAGGATGGAAGACCCTAACAAAAGGGAAGAAATACAATGAGAGTAGGTAACAATTGCTAAAAAAGCAAGAATCCAAAATAATGCCTCTTCCTCAAATGCATCGCTTAAACCAAGGCCTTTGTATGTTATTTTCAGTGCACGCCTACCAAGCATCTACTATACCTGTTTCCAATGCCATGCCCAAATAAATAGGTTATTTGGAGCATGTCATAAGAAATATGATAATATCTAGGAAGCAATTACTAGGTGGGAATGTTGGAAGCAACAACCTGCATCCTCAAGCTTGATACATCAGTTTTCTAAGCTTCAAACCTAAGAAAAACCTCCTGCAACTAAAGTCAAAGATTTTTGCCATCAAAGGATTCCTTATGAATTATATAACGCTTTGAACGAATCCTTAAAATCTCATATTTTAGACAAAAAGAGAGAATTTAAAAAATATATGAGTATTTTAGCAAACAAAATTACTGAAGAAACAACAATTCTTGATAAATTTAAATCTCTCAACCTTCATGTATTAAAACAATTAAATTATAAAAATGAAGACTTTTCTCTTGAAAAAACCAATACCTTTTTACCAGTAGCAGAACTGCTAGAAAATATTTTTTCTGATAAATTTTTTAATATTATTCGAAGGATTTGCCTGTTTGAGAAACCAAAATGAATTCTTCCTCGATTTTTATTTTAATTAGAAATTTTTCTAAAAATTAAAGATCATGATTAAAAGATAAAAAGCCTTTCAATCCAATTTGTTGACAGTCTCAATATAAATGATGATATACCAAAATTGTACTTCTTTACAGAAGACAATTGGGGTATTGAACCAACTGAATGGAGATTAGTAAACAAACTAATATTCTAAAATACTTTACTAGATTTTTTTTTCAAATTACCTATGATGATCAAAACAATGATTAGTCATGTGGTTTATAAATATAAATATACCAGATATTTAACTTTTCATATTTCCAGCACTATTGGGTGGAGAATTAGAGAAAAATTTTACCAACCATATCAAATATGGCACCTCAGAGAAATTGAGGAGTATGAGTGGGATGAGATTGATCAGAACAATTATGATGATCAACCTATTAATTACATGTATACAGAGCAGTATTAGGCAAAAAGCCTAATCAATATCTCCAATATGGCCAGATATTTTTATTCTGAAAAAGATATGAAATTTATGGTGAGAGATAAAAAATGACTTTTTGTCACAGACCTCCTAGTAAATTATGTTGTTTCCCTTGAGCAAAAAACTATGGTAGTTGAGTTTCTTGAAAACCCCAGGAAGAAGAATAAATTGAATGTCCCTTATGAATTGCTATGTAATACCGAGGAGTATGAAGAAGCACTACTACATCCTCATAATAAAAGTCCAATTAATAGCATCTCATTAGATTCAGTTGGAGAATCCAACGTAGCTAATGCTATGGAGGGATAACCACATGTTTTCTGAACCACAAAGAACGACTTCACAAACCATATAGCACACGACACTCGGCTCAGATTAAGCAAGCAAAGAGACAACTAAACAAGAAGAGGAATATTCCTTTAATAAATTGAAGAAAAAACGTGCTTACATTTTTAAAGCAAATACAAACATGATAACAAAAGTAAACTAATAATGTTTGCTTTATGTCCTTTTCTTATCTTTTATTTCTTTACATTGTATTTTAATTTGAAGTCTAGAGGACAAGTTTGTAATATAAGTAGCGGACTCGGAGGGGGAACAAGATCATCTTCCATATTTCTCCACTCACCTAGCCGACTTTCTCCATAAATTCTTCCACTCTCTCCACTAATTTCTCCACTCATATTCCACTCATCTTCCTCACTTTTCCATATTTCTCCACATACTTGTAAACATGCTTATAAATTCCTTTCCGCATATCTTTAATTGGTATCATTTATGTATTAATTTATTTAACATATAAATCTTAATATCTTATATATTTTAATAATATATACATACTCGTAATTGTGTGTACGTGTACATATGCAATTTCTAATTATTAGAATTATAAACATATTTAGGTATTATATATTATAGGTGGTAAGATGTTTCTAGTTATATTCAACACAATATTAAACTGAGCAGAAAGTAAATCATGCACAATAATAGAAGAACAATATTTACATGGTTTAGTAATGTGTCTACATCCACGGAAAGTTCTCTTTTTTCTAGTAGTCTTGTGGTTATCCGGGTCGGATTCCTCTAGCATGGGCAGACTTCAAATTGGGACGGGAGGGAAAACTAGAGAAGTCCCACTCTCTCCCTGCACGTGAGGGTGATTCGAGGATATCGGAGTCATCTTTTTTCCACTAGCACTGATATCTTCACAGCCTGCCTTGGATATAAATCCATCATAGTCAAGAGGGGATAAACACAAAGAAATGGAGTCACCAACTTCACATATGACTTTGCTAATGATATTTGAAGGAGATTAGTTTGATTTTATGGTGATGTAATGGTGGTGAAGTGGGCTTAGGTAAGTGGCCAAAGGTGGTATGAAAGTGAGGTAAGAGAAATGGAATGAATGTTATAAAATTAAAATTTTTGGGAATAACGATCTTTTGATTTCAAGAGAATGTTTCTGATTGGTGAAAAAAAAGGTCATTGGGAATGAAGTCATGGCCTCCTTAAATAGTGCCAAATTAGGTTTTGGGGGGATTCATAGCCTCTGCCTTGTTGCCCAAGGAAAGTACACCTTGCCGATAAGTAAGAGGTCTGGGGTGCGTATAGGCAATCCAGAACGGACTTTTTTGAAAAATGGGCATAAAATATAAACTATAAGTTCAAATCATACATGGCCAGGATAGCTAGAAATGGGATTCGAATCCCTTCAAGAATCCATTGAGCCACTCTCGGGTTTGGGAGTTGAACGGTCTAATGGGGCTTTAAAGAACCCGATGGTCTTTAGACGGGGAGTTTTCGAAGTAAAAGGGTCGTTTGTGCGAACCGTGAGGTTGATTCATGCACACTATGAACTGTTGGAAAAAAATTCAGAGACCTATGAGATTTCATTAAGATTCACTCAGTTTGGACAGTTGACCATGGTCAAACGGGGATCGAAAGCGCCTGGTGGCCTTTCAAAGTAAAAAGGGTCATTTATACTGACCGTGAGGATGATTCGCGCAAGGTATGGCCTGTTGGGTTGGAGATTCAGAGACCTGCGAGGTTTCATTAAGCTCCTCTCTGTTTGGGGAGTTGACCAAAGTCAACCGAGATCGAAAGCTCCCGATGACCTCTAGATCAGTTCTCAGAGTAAAAAATATCATTTTGTGAGAATGGTGAATCCGATTCACGCATGGTATGGACTATTAAAAAGGGTATTTAGAGACCTATGAGATTTTATTGAGATTTTATTGATATTTTTTTTAGATTAGAGAGTTGACTGGAGTTAATCGAGGTCCAAAAGCACCCGATGTCCTCTAGTTCAATACTTATAGTAGGACCTAAGGTCTACGGAGTAAGAAGAACTGTTAGGGATCTAATAAGATACTTTAGGAGGTACTATTATGGGGTGTGTATTGATCCCCTTGACGTGCGAGCTTGGAATAAGTGGAGGTTGTTAAAAGATAGACACCTCATCAATGTTCGAGGATTGAAGAACCCATTGGGAGGTTAAAGATGGTTTGATTAAAGGATTAAGTCCGATTCCACAGACGTAGCAGAAGCAGATGACATATTCAAAGGTCCGAGGTCAATTCGACAAACCTAAAGATTGAATCATCGATTCAGTGGGTCAAGGTCAGTTCTATGGACCTAAAGAGTTGAAAAGACCGATTCAGTAGGTCGAGATCGATTATGCGGGCCTAAGGAGTTGGGATGATTATTTCAGAGGGTCGATATTAGTTCTGTAGACCTAAGGTTTAAAATAATCGATTATGCGATCGAGGTCAATTTTGCGGACCTATGGTTGAAGTGACCGATTCAGCGAGTCAAGGTCAATTCTGTAGACTTAAGGATTGAACTGATAGATTCAATGGGCCAAGATCAGTTCTGCAGAACTAAGGTTGTTATTTATGGAGAGTGATTTTCTAATTGGGGGGGGGGGGGGGGGGTCAGTCGGGAAGGTTTAGATTATCGTGGGTGTAGGTGAATTTTGGATTTTAGTTCCGCTGGGGAGTATTTTGGTGACGAGAGTGAGTGCCGATGCATTTGCTTATGATCCTATTGGGATTAACAAGGACTTAATAATTGGCATGGTTCTCCAAAAATTGGTTTTTCTCGGAGTAATGATGTTCTTGACTCTACGTGGATTTTTGGGGAATTTTAAGGGCAATTTTTATGGATTTTTATAAAAAAAAATTGGGGGAGTTGTTAAGAGGCATGGCTGGGGAGGTTCCCATTGGCATGTGGCATAGACTCTTGGGCTTCTCAGGGAAGGGGAAATGTCACTGCTGATAGAAAACTGACTCTTTCGGGGGGGGGGGGGACAAGTGACACTTTACCCTTGGTGTTTATCTTCGGGGGTCACAAGGGTTAAAAAATATGCACGCACATGTGAGGAGGCTATTGGCTCTCGAGTTTGGGTACGTCTGGTACCTAGGGGAGAAGGTTGTGAGACAAGTGAGGTGACATCCATTTCTAGTTCTTTTTCTTTTAAGATTTTCTCATAGATCCATTGTAGTGACCGGAGGATCTTGGCATTAATCATGTTGTATGCTCAATTTAATGGATTTTCTTTGTACCTAAAAAAAGACTCAAAAAGGAAAAAAATATGCATATTTTATTTGCTTATTTTAATTTAGTGGTTTACGCTACATGCACTTTAATTTTCTACCGAGGTTTTATTTTGAGGAAAAGGAGGAAAAATGTGTTTTTTTGAAATTTTTGAATATGTTTTTAGCATAATTGAATAGAAGAAGGACTTAGAGGTTTGGTTGCAAATATCTTACCTTTGAAGGGACTTATTTTGAAATGAAAATGGTATAAAAGAGAAAAGTGAGGATTTACTAAAACAGGGTGTGACCGACATATCCTTGGCTTGCGTATCAACTTGTTTGTTCAAGTACATCGCTTTTTAATCTTTTGTGGCACTCTTCTTGTATATTTGGCATTTATATTTTTTCAAGACCGTTGCTTGTTTGGTTGTTCTATGGATAAGGAGATAAAAAGATTGATATCAAATGGAGCTAGTCGCCTTTGTTGCATTGTGCCAAATCTGATGTATTGAAGATAATGCACCATTAGTGTTGTTACCCTGGGATTCATTGCCAGGCTTCTATTGATGATGGGCAATCTGACGGCAGACCCTCAGGTAGCCAGAATAGCATTGTGTATTTCCTACCATTGTAGGTTTACTGTGGTGGTACTAGTGGAGACTCTGAATGGCCTAAATGCCTGGGAGGAAGGTTGGGATGTCTTCTTGCGGGGGATCCCTATCATGTTGTTTATGTTGATATCCGAGAGATTGCGCTTGGCGACACCTCTTAAATACCCTCTGTAGGGTGTTCCTAATTTTTTAGGCCCTTCTTCACCTTCGACCCGTCGATGGATAAATGGGTTAACTGGCTTGTGCATCATGGAGCCCAATGCCTTTATTGGTCTGTATCATAGTGGGGGACTTATAGTCTATTTTACAATTGGGGGACTATCGGTATGTACGGTTAGTGAGTCTTCACTAGACTTATGTCTACTTTCCAAGATGACTCCAATGCCAATTATGATGGGAGAAAATTATTCATCCCCACATAACCGACTTATTTCTAGTAGAGGATTTGACTGAGTCTTTGAGGATGATTCTAAGTCCCGTATAATAGTGCCACCAGTCGTCTACCTGTCCATCATAATTTTTTGAAGAGGTTGCTTTCGTATTAGGGGACTACTTTATGCGGCTAAGGAAATGTGTGGTTAATAAGATTCTGGTGGAGGAGACTGGGCAGAATGGGATCATAATGGTAGGCACCTTGAAGGAGGGTGTCGTGTTCTCATTTATGCTCATTAATGCCTATAATCGCATAGAGCGCATTCAGAGCCATAATCAGGAGTGGGATTCCTAAAGGTCTCTAACTATAGATAATGATGACGATGCATCCCATCAGGTAGTTAAAGACATGGTTTGAGAAGTTAGTGTAGGTTTTGGGTAGGTATTTGGATCTTTTATGAAGCTATTAATAGGATGGGTTTTTATATTGTACGAGGGTTTAGAAGGGAGTGGTTTGTTTGACTCCTGTCACTGGTACTACCTGTAATAGTTATATACTTGATTTTAGAGAAAAGAACAATGGTTTTGACATATTTAGTTGTGTCTTTGATGAATTTTATATTTAAAGCATTTGTACTAATCATTAAGGAATACATAATGCTTTTGTTCATTTAAATGATGAGATAAACCATCAATCTCAGAGGGAGAAAATAATAGCATTTTATGAGAGAGAAATTACCATGCCTATTTGTATCGTATGGGCTGCTTACGTACCTTTGTGGGTTTGAAACTTTGTGAGCCTCTTCTTTTTCTGAAAGGGGGTTTATAAGAGGATCATATCCCACATAGTTCGGAGTAGGAGGGAGAGAATATTATTTTTTTAAGAATAGAAGGGAGTGAGAAGAGTCATTGCACGACTGGAGTTCGGGCTAAAGGTAAATTTTTTTGAGATGGTCCAAGTTGACTAGACACGTCATTTCTTCTCCGTCGAGGTCTGTTAGCATAGCAATGCCACCTGATAAGATTTTCTTCATTATCTAGGGTCCACTCCAATTGTGATTGAACTTTCCCCTTGGATCCCAAATGGTATCTATAATTTCCTTTAAGGCATGATATCCTTCTTGGACACCGAGGTACTTGATTTTTATTTAAATGATCGTGCATGGTGCCATTGTATGTGGTATAGAGCTTTTAATCTCTTAGTAGCTGCTCTGGTGCCAGTCTTCCTCACAGACCTTGCTTTTGAGCGTAACCCTTAGAGAAGGAACTTCTAGTTTGACAGGGGGAACTGACTCCATAACATATAGTAAAGAATAAGGAGTATCCCTAGTGGGTAACCTGACACAGATAGAGTATCCCCATAAGGCATATGAAATTTGGTCAGCCCAGTCTTTGTAAATTTTAGTCATCTTTTTTATGATGGTCTTGAGGTTCTTATTGGCGGCTTTGATAGCACCATTAGTTTGTGGTCGGTAGGGAGAAGACTTGTGTATTTAGATTAAATATTCATCGACTAACTCTATAACCTCAGCTTTGAAGTGGAGTCCATTAAATGACACTAACTAATGAGGAAATCTGTTGTGGTAAATGATGTTCTTACTATTGAACCTAGATACTTTCCTCGCTTTCAATACCGTATATGACTCAGATTCGACACATTTCATGAAGTAGTCAATGGAGACCAAGATGAATTTGTGTCCGTTTAAAGCTCAATGAGTGACCTTACCTATGATGTCTATGCCCCAGGTAGAGAAGGTCCAGGGATAGGTCATGTTGTACAACTCTTGGGGAGGAAAATGCTGAAGGATGGAAAACTATTAGCATTTGAGGCATCTGCGAACACTGAATATCAAGAGTCTCATTTATTATACACAAATGTAAATGCCCAGATATATAAAGGTATTCCATCTCTTAGGTTTCCAATAACTATAAATAAATAATCTCCCATAACTCAGGGGGACGATTGAATCAAGCACAAGCACACCCCATACTGAGCTATTGTAACCATTTGAAATAATACCAACAGTGGACGTCATCTTTCCTTATAACTGAAACAATTTAAAACCTCGTCTCTTATATGCTTGTCTATCTCATTTATACTTATTTATCTGTGATTATAAAAATGGACCCCAACCATTCTCAGACATCAACGGATTGTTGCCATTTATGGGAACAACTGTTTGTCACCCCTTTTTATTTCTTTTATCTATTCTCTGCAGAATAACCACTGTTCCTGAAAGCATCCTGATAGTTCCTGGTAACTATCTAGATCAATCTGCTCCCCCTAGTGTGATAGATCTCTAGGTAATTTGCTCAACTTGTCTAGGGGATAGAAAGTCATGAAGGAGTCAATTAGGCAATTGGCTCGTACGTTGTAAGACAAATCCACCAATGAACCTTTCACTCACCAAGGGTTTCCATCACATATTGGAGGAAAACAGGGGTATCAAAAACTTAAATTAGCATGGGAAGTTAAAATCACCTCCCAATAGGAGAGATAAATCCAAATATTAAGATTTTTATAGAGATCATGGGCACACTACTGACAATTGCATCGCCCTGAAGAATAAAGTGGAGAATTTTATGTCGCGAGGAAAATTAACTAAATTTGTTTATCGAAATGGTAGCTGATAAGTCATAAGAAGATCTAAGTCACTTGGATGAGTAAAGTATGAAACGAAAAGGGCACGCAACAAGAACTATAAGGATGATCCTGACCATCCAAAGAAACCTGATGAACCTGAGGTGGAAGTAAGAATGATTTCCTTTTACTTTCACTTCATTGCAGGAAGAGACGATGGTGGAGGAGATGAGATTTCTTAGAGGAAAGCATATCTAAATGAAGCCAAGGTTTATCCTTCTATTAGACAGATTGATTTGTTTGAATGCACAAATGGTCAGCTTAAGAAGGTTAACAAGGACAAATCTATTATCAGTTTCTCTAAGAATAATTTGAGTAGACTACTCTATCCTCATGATGATCCATTAGTCATCACATACAAGGTTCACTATGGTAGACTAGCAAGAACCCAAGTCGATAATGGGAGTTCTGCATACTTCATGTTCTACAACTGTTTCCACAACCTAGGGCTACAATATAATAAGATAGAATCGTATCATAGGCCTCTCATAGGGTTCTCAGGAGAAAGGTATATCCTTTGGGAATAATCAAGTTAAATGTGTTAGTCAGCACTTAGCCAGCAATAAGAAAAGAAAGGATTATTTTCTTTGTACTGGATAAAAACACCCATTCACCTTAAAACATCATTCTTGACAAGGTAGGAATGAAGCATTTAGAAGATGTACCATCTACCGTGCATCAGTGCATGAAGTTTTCTACCAATTATAAAGTCGGCATAGTGAATGGCAACCAAATAGAAGCTATGAATTTTACTATACCTCAGTCGACCAACAGAAAGTACAAAAGGGCATAACTACTTTCCATATCGACACTATGTATCCTCCGTAAGAGGAAGATCTGCTGAAGGGACAAGTTATGTAAATAATAGAGACTATTATGCCTCATGATGAGAATCCAGAAATGACCACTCAAATTGGTTAAGGATTAACTCCTTCCCTCAAATAGGAATTGATTACATTCCTTAGAGAGAGGAAGAATGTGTTCACCTAGATACATGAGGACGTGCCAGGGATAAATCCTAATTTCATCTGCCATGAACTCAACATTTACCAGGACTCTAAGTCGATTAAGCAGAAATGCATAGTTTTTAGTCTCGAGAAGAACATGGCTATCCAAGAGGAAGTGGAGATATTACAGCGAGATCAGTTTATAGAAGATTTCAAATATCCCACCTAGTTTACCAATGTGGTGATGGTAAAAAAGAAGAACAACAAACGACGTATGTGCCTAGACTTCACCGACCTCAACAAAGTATACCCAAAGGTTCATTTTTCTTTACCATGGATTGATCAGTTGGTAGATGCAACTACAGGTCATGAGATAGTTACCATTATGGACACATATTTTAATTATAACCAGATTAAAATGAAGCCAAAAGATGAAGAGAGCACGTTCTTTATCACCAGCTGAGGAACAATTTGCTACAACGTTATGCTCTTTGGGCTCAAAAATTATGGAGCAACATATCAGAGGCTAATTATTTGAAGACCAAATCAGCAAGATATGAAAGTGTATGTGGATGAATTGCTTACCAAGAGTAAGGTTGCTGCCGACCATATTGTAGATTTTTCCCAGATATTTCATCAGTTAGAGAAATACCAAATATTGCTTGACCCGGCCAAATGTATATTCGGGATACACCAAGGAATGTTTTAAGGATATATTATATACCTAAGTGGAATTGAATTCAATCCTGATAAAATAACGGCTCTAATGGATATGCAGCCCCCGATTAACAAGAAGGATGTGCAAAAACTGACTGGAAGAGTGGCAACTCTAAATTATTTCATTTCTTGAGCAACAGATAAATGTTTCCCATTCTTTAACACTACACCATATTGGTTATTTTTCAACTAACATATTATTTAATTTATAAGTGTTTATAACACTTACAAAATTTACAACTGTTTGGAACACTTACAAACGATTTCGAACACTTATAAATTTTGTAAGTGTTAAAAACTGTTGTAAAATTTATGATTTTATTATTTTCCAACCCTAAAAGTGTTGCACAATCTCCCCAAAGTGTAAAGAGACAAAATAGTCGTCAAAATTTTCCCCCGTCAAAATTTTTGTCCCTCGTTTATTGAAATCGCACTAAAGTTTTCCCTCCCTCCCCAACTCGCAAGACTATAAACCAAAATCCTCTAAACCAAAATTGCAAATCTTCGGACCAAAATCTCAAGACTTCAAACCAAAATCGCAAAACTTCAAACCAAAATTGCAACACACCAAACCAAAATCGCTAATTTTCAGTCGCAAACCTTGGATTCAGAATCGCAACATATATATATATATATATATATATATATATATATGGGATGTGTGTGTGCAAACATGTAATTAAGCCCTAATTAATTACTATCCTAAAATCGTTTAGGGTTTTCTGTTAGGAATTACAATCTTAAGAACAAATTAGTTACTGTCTTCCGGCAATTCATTGTTAAACTAAAATTTTGGTTAAATCCGATGATGATTTAGGGTTTTTGGTTGTAGTAATTAGGGGTTTTTGTTTATTGTTAAATAATATGGGCCATGTGAGTGTTATATGTGTATGAATGTTTAATTTGGATTTTCTATCATTCACAATTAGTTTAGAAATATGTGGATTAAGTTTATATTAGGTGTGACAATTCGTATTATTGAGTTGGTATTCGAATGACAAGACATGACAAGGGTTATTTTAACACGAACACGACATGAAAATGATTATTTTTGTAACATATATATAACCTATTATTCTCGTGAATTGGTATTTAGTGTTTTATTATTGTTTTGCTTTCAATTTTATCTAATGTGGACAGTTTGTAAAAGAAGTTCAGGTGATTGATCAAAAAACATAAAGATTAGACATTTTTTTTTCTAAAAACACAATTCTCGTTTCTAATTTTTATTCTATATAAATACTTATGGATTTAATTTAGTATACGACACTCAATAGGTTACATATACTTAAGTCCTGTGCAAACAACATAATTAGACTCAAAGGCCATTTATTATTGTATTGTTACATATCCTAGTGTCTTCGGGAAAATTTAATGTGTTTGGAGAGCCTTTGGGAGCGTGACCATAGAAAATCCAAACCTTCGTCTACATATGAGGCCTTTTTTTTCTAATATCTAATTTTGTTTTGTTTGGATGCATCTACAAATAGTAAAAAAAAATTATTCATATATTTAATCACTTACAAATAGTAAAAACTACGTCTCCTTTTTCTAATCTCAGTTTTATTTTGTTTTTTATCACTAATAATTTCAAATAGGTATATTTGGATTAATCGCAAACCTAGGGCTCTCTCTCTCTCTATATATATATAAATGTTTGATGAGTGTGTAAATATGTAGTTATGTGGGTGAAAATTTGTAGTCATGTGTGTAAAAATACTCAAATTTGTAGCCATGTGTCATCTATAAATATTGTATGTGTGTATAAATCTATAGTCATTTGTGTATAAATATGTACTTATGTGTGTGTAAATTTATAGTAATGTGTATATAGTCATCTATAAACGTTGGATGTGTGTAAATATATAGTTATGTGTGTGTAAATATGTAGTCATTTGTGTGTCGCATCCTCTCTAACTCTTACTGATGCCACGTCTCAATATCCATCCTCTGAGCCACGGACATCGTATATGATTGGCCAAATACCATACTCGGAGTGACACCAAGCCCAAAGACTCGCATATGGACATGCCTTTCAAGGCCAAAAGTTTACAGGTTTAAACCACGATGAGGAATTAATGACGGTGATAACACAGTTAAATAGTCTTAGGTTGTTGGATATTAATGGTTTATCTAACTCTTTTGTTATATTTGAAGCTAACTTGATATCACATTTGTCTCGATTAAGAGTTATACTTGCTTCTCGATGGAGTCGACTCACAATTCTTGGTTGAGCTAACATCACTTCCCTATTTAGTGATCTCAACCTTTTCTATTTACTATGACGAGGTGAAGCTTGTTCCTTTTACCTAACTTGGAAGTTTTCGATTTTGTATGAGGTATTAGATATTTTACCTCATTTGGCAATTCAAAATTTTTAAGGCTCAGTAATCCAAATAGTACCATCACATGGTGGATAAAACATGTTTAGTTGGTACTGAAAAAACTTACATTCTAGATTTGGGGGAATTTGAAGACTTAATAACACATAATTCTTCATTTATCAATTAGTGGAGATGGTTTAAATGCTCTAAAGAGTTTGAAGGTATATTTCTGCAAGAAGTTTGAGTCCATAATCTATGTGGATGATGAGGAACAATTACAATCCTTTATTTGTTTTTTTTGTCTATGCTTAGATTATTGGAAATTCGTTGATGTAACACATTGTCAGGTGTTCTTCTGCAATTCAATTTTCTCTAAGGTTACAAAGTTTCGGATTGTTACTTTTAATGGATGAGGTAGCAAATTAATAAGATCTTTTTCAATTCTTACTAATATTGTTGGTGTAGAACAAAGGGTTTAAGAATTTTCACCAATACGTGAACAATCAAGCCAATCTACAATTAATACCAATGCAAAGTATGTCACAGTTACCATTGGTACCCTTCCCCACCACCATCTAAGTTACAATCATTTGCTATACAAGCATATCATTTTGTGATATTATATTTAGTTGCTACAACAGTATTACTTTAACTGTGCTTATAATATTGTTTAACTGATGAAGAAAGAGGGATTATCACTAAAGAATAAATATAATAGAAGCTTTGCAATCACTGGAAAAATAAAGAAAACGAAACACAGCATATGCAATGTAACATTGTAATTGTAGGAATGCTATTGTTAATAGAGAGATGAAAACAAAAAGTAAACAAATTACAAAGAGTGAAATATTTTTATTCCCAAAGCCCCGTTATCCATCTGATGAAAGATATTAGAGATAATGTTTGTCGTAAATTAACACAAGTGGACTTAAATCGGGTCTAGAATATTATGTGTCGTCTATATATATCGCCCGAGAAATTGAAAGAATTCCTTATAGAACAACTACAGGACAAGTTGTTCTCAAAACAACAAAATTTGTTCATGTGTGGTTTAAATGAAACTCTTGGATAGTTTGAAACCATACAATAGAGATTGATAATCAATTCAGTAAGAAGCACTGATATAAATAATGATTAAGAGCACTAAACTATAAATGAGAATATTAAAATTAATGTAGACATAGATAGTAACAAAAGATGTGATAACTTGTGGTTTGACATAATAACAATAATAGTCAACAGAGGAATGTGGAAAAGAGAGATTTATGTAGCCAACCCAAGTGGTTGAGACTAGACTTTAAACAAGATGTCTAGGATATAGGACGAGACTTGGGTTGTAGATCCTTTGCTCATCAGGTGGAGGATTTGGCTGGAACCAAATAGGGGGTCATTTGAGAGGGTCGCACCATCTATCGCGTAATTCAAGAATATTCTTTTAATTATTTTTTCAACTTTTCTCTGAATTCTGTTTTCCATTGCGTATTTCAGGGGGAGATGCAATTGTGAGGATTTGTATATGTCGAATGACTTTTTTTCTTCTACTTTCTCCTTTCATATCCAAAGGGTTCTCTTGCAATAGAAAATAAATCATGTTAGTGTAGAAAAATTAAATCAGTCGTATTCCCATCATTACATCAGCCTCACATGTGTTTCAAATTTCATATCTTGATATACTTTACCCAATTATTAAGTACCTTAAGTTATCTATCACAATCCAACACAGAACAATCTTAAGATGGGGAAATACTTCTAATTCTCTGTTGTTTAGGTACCAATTTATTTTATTTTTTGTCTCATTTTTTTATGAGCCACGGGACATGCTTTTTAATTCTTTATATTATAATTTCTATTTTTGTTGACTAACAAAAAAGGCAGAAATGTGGAATATAAGTTAAATAGTTATTTTTCAAGATCAAATCGATTTTCCTACTTTTCCTTCGAAACTTGTTCACATTATCTTTTGGCTTTCCTAAGTTATAACTTTTTAAAATGATTTTTCTTCAACTATCAAACTAGTATGAATATCAATATGTAATAGGTTCGTACTAATAATGCAGGTGCCTACTGCAGTTGTGGAGCCTTACAACAGCGTGATCTCTTCTCATTCCCTCCTAGAACTTACAGATGTTGTAGTGCTCTTGGATAACGAAGCTATATACGATATCTGTAGGAGAGCCTTGGACATAGAAAAGCCAACTTACACCAATTTGAACAACTTGATTTCTCAAATCACCTCATCTTTGACCACTTCATTGAGATTTGATGGGGCCATTAATGTTGACATCACAGAGTTCCAAACTAACCTCGTATCGTGTCCTCTAATACATTTCATGCTATCATCTCATGCGCAGGTTATCTCTAATGCGAAAGCCTACCATGAACAGAGCTCTGTTCCAGAGATCACAAATACCGTGTTTGAGTCATCGAACATGATGGCCAAGTGTGACCCGAGGCATGGGAAGTTCATGGCTTGTTGTTTGATTTATCGCGGAAATGTGGTTCCAAAGGATGTCAGTGCTGTTGTTGCATCCATTAAGACCAAGCATACTATTCAGTTTGTTGACTGGTAAGGGTTATCATTAGTAATCTGTTACATGAATCTTATTTTTATCCTTCTTTTCTTAGATATATATTATAATATCTTTCCTTACTTTCTCCATCCACATAAATTTGTTTTAAACTTCCCCTAATATTACCATTAATATTATATATTTGTCTACAAAAAATAACATAAACAAAGAAATGGGAAAACTAACCTATCCTGGGAGGATCACACGCAAGACCACTAATATAAATGTACTACTCTTCCTGTACCAATTATGGCCTTTCCATTTATGTGTCCAAACCATTTTTAGATGATACCCCCCATTCCCACCCCAAACTAATTAGTACCAAATGTCCAGCACTGTTCAGGTCATTTAAATCGAAAAATGCTATAGATTCCCACAATCAGGCCAAGCACAGTGCTGCAAATGTTATAGATTCCCATAATAAGGCCAACCATAGTGCTAGAAAGTATGTTTTGCTTGTGTGTTCGGTTCTTTGTTTTCTTAGATTTGAATGTTTTTGTTAACGTGCTCATATTTGTTTTGTGTTGGTTGAAATTTGACAAAGAATATGCATACTGTGTTCTCTGCAATAATGGATACGAAGGTTACCCAAAGCTTATTTGGAAAAGAGAGAGATTAATGTACGAAGATGAGGATTTGTAGGCCCAGGCAAGTTATAACTTAAGGATCACTTCTAGTAAATCTAAAAAATGAATCTCATCAACTGGAATATAATGAAGCTCAGTATATTTAATGTGTTTGTTTGTGAATATAACTCAAGTTTCCAATAAAGACAGCTGACTTGAAGAAAAGGATAAAAAGCCTCATTGTCAAGGAATACCTAGAGACAGACAATAACGACCCTCAAATATGAAATTACTTGGTGTAAAGAAACCACCGGATCTTTTATCGCTTCATGTCAGAGTATGTACAGGAACTCATAACTTTAATTTCATTTTCAATTATAAATATAACAACTTTGATGTTAATTTGATAATTTTATGAAACAGGGACTCAAATTAATTTTCCTAGAAGTGGGATACCCAATTGGTAGAAATTGAGGCCACATAAACTCTCTTACATAACACTCTATTATTGGTGTCCTGAGAGGCCTCATTTAGTGTGGAACTCTTCTACTATGGAGGAGGAGAAGTGAGGGATTCATCTACTTTTGGAGCAAGATGACTGTCACACCAAGGTTGAATGAACACCCAGGAAAGATTTGCTTTGAACTTTTAAGGCAACCACCTTTATATTATTTGTTATGTTTCTTGTTGGGTAGAATAATAATAATGATGATTAAAGATTTTAGTAAACTCATATTGGTAAATTGTTGTTACTGATGATAAAGCTCTGGATGAATTTTTATGGGAGGCTGGCTTGCAAACTATGATGCTTAATGTTTATGATCTTAAATGTTTTCTGTCTTGGAATGTAATTACGTATGTCGAAGATGAAAATGGCACCTTTAAGTGGGACAGAGTTACGAGGATCTCTCATATTCACCACTTTATGCAACACAGAAGCTTCAGATTCTAGGATTGGGGGTTCAGATGCTTCATATGAATCTGCTGGGAACACTTTCATCTTTGATTGTGCAAAGCTGGAACCTTTAACTAAGATAGGCTCTCCAAAGCATAGCTGCTCTGTTAGTCGTACCGAGTGGATATCACCAGTTTGGGGCAATGGAACTTCCCCTGTGGATAGGAATAGACTCTTTAAGAACAGTTCTTCATCTTATAGCCTCGCTGACTTTAAAGAATGTGAATTTGAGATACCCAATTGTAGTGATACATTTAGTTTTGCTGTTGGAGATGCTAATCATCTTTCAGATATTCGAGGGTCATTAGATTCTAATAACCTGTCGGCTAAAGCTAAATTTCAGTTCAGGCATCTGAGAGCGGGTAGGTGTTCCAATTTTATGTCAACTGTCTCTTTATAGTACTTGAGTATTGACATCTCAGTGCCAAGTGCACCTTTTTTGGGGAACTTTGATATGGAAATAACTGCCTTTTTTCCTTTTTCTTACAACTTTTCAGATTTGTCTCTCAACCAACGGATGGAAAATTCTGAGATGAATCACGGAACATATTTTGACTCATGTGAAAATAGTATTAAAACTTTGGGAGAACCTTATATGGAGGAAACTTGTGTAATGGATGTGGGTTTATCTTCTCAAAGTGCATCTCATATTTCTAGTCTTTGTGAATTTCCTTGCATTTTGTATGAATATGATGATCAATTCTCAACTATGCTATATTGCACTAGTACTGAGGAATTATATGTATAAAGTTGGTATGTATAAGGATATGTATTTATGTATAGCATAGTTGAGTGACATATTTATCCTTAGATTCATATCTCAAAGTATGCAGTATTATTTGCACGCAGCTTGTATGAAGGCTCCTTTTTACACAGTACCACTATATATGCTTGAGTTTCGGCCATTTCGGTTCTTTAATATCATTAAATAGTTCACATAGAAAAATGGCCCAAATAATTTTTTTTATTTGTTCAACTTTGTCGGAGGCTTTGATTAAGTTAACTAGCTAAGTGGTGTCAAGTAAGAATACTAGACCCTCTGGTTTTCATAAAATACTTGAGTTTGTGTATCTTATGCTTGCAATTTTCAAGGATTTTGTGTTAAAATTATTGCTTGATTCTTTTCTACATAATAGGGATTTAAGTTGATTCTTTGGGTAGGGAACCTACGTACTGTTTCACTTCATCTTGGTTAAAAAATTATTATTTTCACCATGACATCATCATGGGCACACCCATGCCACAAATTTCATTGGTGTTGTCAAAACTTAATTTCTCTATAATTTTGCCTACTCAATTTTCAAGCACCATCCAGTTATTCTGCAATTATATAAAATGCTTGTTGGTTGTGTCTTAAAATAAACTTATATTACTGTATACCTTTCTTATTGCCAAGTGGCAGGAAGCTTCAGGGACTAAAGATGGTTCGAGTGGTTCCCCAGTAATCGATTGGCAAGGCAGGGCTGTTGCTTTGAATGCTGGCAGCAAGTCATCAAGTGCTTCTGCTTTTTTTCTTACCTTTAGAACGAGTGAGTATATATTCAGTTATTCAGTTATGCAATTTCTATTGGGTACTTTTCTCACTTTTCTTACCTTAAGAGAAATTGAATACATTCTCAGTTGAAGCTTCTCATTTTTGGATGATTTGGTTTTCTAGTTAGTTCTTTTTTTCATTTTTCCTTCTATGGGGAAACTTGAATTTTAGCCCTCAAAGTGTATGCTGAAACGAAAAGTGTTTTGGGAAGCCACAAATCTTTTGATAATCGGACTTTGCCCTTAAAATCATCATAATAAATACTTTTTGTAAGGATCTTTATGATGTTCATTTTAGAATTTATGACAATTTAAGCTTGCTTGAACATAAAATTTGGAGGGCAAAACTAAAAAATGTCCCATTTCTTTTGGTGAATGATTAATGGTTTGAACAATGAAATTGAAAATTTTTCAGCTGCTATGGCCCCAGCTACAGAATGAGGTGCTGCTACAGTAGCTACTGCAGAGGAGGAGCTGAAGAAGGAATAGGCAAATGAGGAATGAGATGATGATTTTGTCACTATTCTATTATTTGATTGAGTGTTAACTATTAATTTTCGTTATATTAGGACCCTTTATTTTCCATACTTTTAGAATTATTTTATGGCTGTTAAGTTTAACCTGAACACTATGTTTTTAGCTTCAGGCAACTTGTTCATTAATAATATGCATTTTCCTATGCTATCGGGTATGTTTCCTGTTGGTTCAATTTGGACGAGACTTCTGCGACGAGTTAATTCCCAAAGGATTCATGTTTTTTTTAATATATACCTTTAGTTTTTGCTTCCTTTCTTGATGAGAGTGTTTGTTTATGTCGAACATATCATAAAGTATTGTATGAAAGTGTTTGGATATAATTGTTATGTTTTTAGCCATTTTTATTGTTTGTTATATGTGAGGTTGGTGGTATGGTATGTGGTGGATAATTTTTATTTTTTTAACATTTTAATTTATGTAAGTGTTCATAACACTTAGAAAAGGAACATTGTTTTCCTTACATATTAATATTTGTAAGTGTTTTGAACCGTTACAAGAAAAAATTATATATTTTCATTTCCAAGGGTTTATAACCGTAGTAGATTAAAAATGCTTGCCGAATTTTGCAAGTGTTCTGAACACTTGCAAATGAAAATTTTACAAGTGTTTAAAACACTTGAAAAAGTTAAATTTGCAAGTTCTCTGAACACTTGCAATTTTTTTTTGTAACGGTTATACGCAACGGGCATGTGTTCCCAATAAACTCTTACAAATGACGTTTGCAACGGCTTTGAACACTTGTAATTTTTTTGCAACGCGCCGATTTGTAAGTGTTTTAAACACTTGCAAAATGCCATTTGTAAGTGTTTAAAAAACTTACAAATCGACTGTTTTGGTGTAGTGTAAGGTGATTAAAAAGACCTTTGAATGGAATGACGATTGAAATAAATTTGTTCTGAAGTTGAAGAACTATTTGGGATCTCACCACTCCTCTTTTGACTAGTTTTGGGAGAAAAGTTATATCTATACTTAGCTGTTTCGGAGTCAACTGTTATCTCATCTTTGATCTAATTAGAGGGAGAAGTTCACAGGCCGTTGTACTGCAGTCACAAAGAATTTCGAGGAGAAAAAATTAAATATCCACGCTTAGAGAAGCTGTCAGTGGAACTTATTCAAGACTTTAGAAGAATGAGGCATTACTTTCAGGACCATATTATCATGGTATACACCAACTTACCTTTGCGTCAAGCTTTTTACAAACCTGAAAAGTCAGGAAGGTTGATGTCCTAGGCAGGTGAGCTTGGGGAATATGAGATTGTCTATAAGCCAAGAATTTCATTAAAAGTACAAGCGGCGGGAGACTTCATTACAGAATTCACATATGTAGAGGTGACAAATAATCAAAGTTCGTCTGTCGAGAATACCTTTTGGAAGAGAGCTCTGCTCAAAAGCAAACTGATATTGTCGTCGACCAACCAGAATCATCGAATGCTCAACAAAAGGCACAAGGAATGGATGAATAAAGAAAGAAGATATTCAGATATAAAGTGGTGCCAGAAGAAGACTTCACCAATGACATTACAATCTAGAAATTATTTATCAACGGGTCTTCATGCACTACTGGTAGTGGAGCTGGTCTTATCATCAACACTCCAGATGATTTAGATGGGGAATATGCTTTTTGATTTCAATTTCAAACTTCCAACAATGAAGCCGAGTATGATGCATTAATTATAGGATTAAAATTAGCTTTATCACTAAGTGTCAAGCAGGTGATAGCGCATAGTGATTATCAACTCATTGTCAACCAGATGCTTTAGATATATAAAGTTAAAGGAGAAATAATGGTGAGATATTTGAGCAAGGCTAAGGAAGTTACCTCTTTATTTCCTAAAATCAAGATGGTCTACATTTCAAGGGAGGAGAAAGCATCTTGCTCGGCTAGCCTTACTAACTCAGATAGAGCTCAGATGAACTATTCCAGTAGAAATTCTCACCCATAGGAGTATTTATGAGGAAGATGTCAGTATAATTTCTCTAAAATTGGGTCCTTCTTTGATGGATCCGGTCAAAGATTACATCGAGAAAGGCTTATTACCATCCAACCAGAAAGAAGCTAGGAAGATGAGATACAAAGTAACCAATTATGTTTTGGATAAGGGAATCCTATACAAAAGAGGATATACTATCTCTTTACTTCATTGTGTTCATCCAACCGATGTAAATGACATGATCAAATAAGTACATGAAGTCTCATATGGAGCTCATTCAGTCAGCCGATCATTAACACAAAGAATAGCCATGCAGGGCTAGTACTGGTCGACGATGAAAGCATATTGTGTTTCTTTTGCCAAAAAGTATGATAGGTGCAAAAAATTTTCCACTATCCATAGGAGACCGGGGGATACCCTTACTCCCATCACCTCTCTCTAGCTATTTTCTATTTGGGGAATAGATTTGGTTGGACCATTACCGACCACCAAAGGAAGGGTGAAGTATTTGGTTGTAGAAGTTAATTACTTCACCAAATGGGTGGAGGTTGGGCCTTTGGTGGATATGACTTATCAGAGGGTTTTCCAATTTATATGGAAGAAAATCATATGCCGTTATGATATGCCTTATGCTTTCATCACCGATCATGGTACCAATTTTGATAATGAGAAATTTAAGGAATATTGTATCTGATCTGGAATTCAAAAGCTTTATTCATCACCTGGACATCCACGGTGTTACGATCAAACAGAAATTTCTAACAAAACTCTTCTCGATGGATTAAAGAAAAGGCTAGATTATGCTAAAGGTCATTGGATCAATGAACTGCATAGAGTCTTTTGGGCTTATAGGACTACACCAAGAGAAATAATAGGGGAGATTCCATACATGCTTGCTTTTGGTACTGAGGTAGTAGTACCAGCTGAAATAGGTCTGCCATCTCACAAAGTGCTGAATTTTGATTCATCTAAAAGTGATCTCATGAGGCGACTAGATCTAAACATGGTTGAGGAAGTTAGAGAAGATGCTGTAATTTGAATGGTTGCTTATCAACAAAGGACTACTAGGTTCTACAACCACTGGGTTAAGCCGACCAACTTAAAACAGGGAGATCTAGTACTTAAATAGGTAATCCAAAAGAGCACCAAAGAAGAGAAACAAATTGGAGCCCAATTGGCACGACCTATACGCAGTTATCCGACCAGGAACATATCGCATGGAAATATTGGAATGTGAGGAATTTAAGAATCCATGGAACGCTATAAGGACACAAATCTCCGATTGAGTCTTAATATAGTGTTGGATCAATTCCGGACAAAAACACTTGAGTCATAGGATAGAGTTCTTGAGCGTCCTTCAAGCCTATGACTTGTTGCACTTGAAGACGTTGCGGCCCGCGTTTCAAGAAAATATCTTTGCCGCATTTTAGGGCCTCGTTTCACGTCATCAACATGAGGACTTCATAGTCTCCAAAAGGTATAAAAGCATTAATATATATATATATATATAGGAGTTTGGAAATTTATTTTGGGCGTTAGTATTTTTTGTTAATTTTTTTTTGAATTCATATTTCTAAAGATTTTGTTCTTGGACACCTTTATGTAGAAAAATCATATCAAATCCAAAAAAAATCAGAAAAATACAAAACTGGTGGCCATGCGTTCATATCGAAATTATCTACAATCGAAGTCTAAAATCTCGTTAGAAAAGTCTTTTGAACTACCTCATTCGAACGACCTCGTTCGAACGATATTTCAAACAAAATTTTAGATTGTTTTTCTATTTTTTCGTTAGAAGTTTCGTTCGAACATACTCGTTCGAACGAGATTTCTAACAAAAAGATATCGGGAACAGTTTTAAGCCAGTTTTTCCCACTTTCCCACTACTTTGCCCCACTTCCTTTTTGACATACTTCTTAAGTACATGAAATAACTTTTTGAAGATAACTTTTTCACATTCCAAGAGTCTTTTGAGAGCAAAACTTTTAAGAAAAAGTTCCACGTTTTGTGTTTGATTTTTATGGATTAAATTCACCAAAAAACACATACACACCCATTTGTTTAGTTTATTCTAGGTACCTATTGATGTCTCATTTCTTGGAGAGTTTTGGCAGCCGTTTTTCTCTACACCAATAAGAAGAGAGTTTGGGTTCTTCTCTACCCCAAAAGGAGAAAAGTTTGTTGTGGTGTTCTCACTCGAAGAAAGGCTTCGCGTGTGGATTGACGGTGACCATAGACCCATCAGTGGAGTCCGAGACTATGGAGGAGTCCACGGTCATTCACTAGGCGGAGGTTGAAGATCGAAGGAGCACGTCAAGGCTTGGACGGACTCAAATCCGTTTGTGTAAGGCCTGTTGTGTCGAGTCTTTGTAAAAACTACCATACTTAGTGAATTTGTGGCTAGGTTCGTCCGAGGTTTTTCCCATTTGGGTTTTCCTCGTACATCGGCGCGTCGTGTGATATTGCTTAATTTTATCTTGCATAAATCACGTAGATGCATGCTTAGGTAATTCAAGATAAAATTTGATTTAATTATCATACTTATGTTCTTTGGTGATAAAATATATTTGGGTGACATTGAAATTAATTCAATTCAAAGATAATTTATTTTGGTAAAATTTGGTTTGGCCTAATTTGCAAAAATGGATTAATCTTGTTAGGCAAATTTCTAGGACTTGAATTGAAATATTTGGTTTAAGTGAAAAATCCATTTGTCGTTTAATTTATTCACTTTGTGTTTCGTTTAATTTTAATTTGAAAGAAATTAAAATTTGTTGTAAGTTGTTCATATGTTTGAACCATCTTTATTCCGCACTTTAAGGAAATTCATTTTGAAAATTTTAAAATTGGGGGCCTATCGCAGAATCAAATTCGTATCAGAGCGGGATTGCTAAATTATTGTGTTTAGGATCCCATTTAAAAATATTTTTGACAAAAAATGGAATTTTCCATATTTTCAAAATTTCCTATTTTCGATGGTTCTAATTACGCATATTGGAAAGAACGTATGCGTTCGGCACTTAGGTCTCTAGATGAGAGGGTTTGATTGTCTGTCGTTAACGGGTGGTCCCCACCTACATATTTAGTTGAAAATGAACGTGTTCCCACACCCACCGATAGATGGAGTGAGAATGAATTTAAACTTGCAAATTTTAATTCCCGTGGTTTAAATGCCTTATTTAGCGCAGTTACACCAGATGAATTCCGTCCCATTATGACGTGTGAAACCGTTAAAGAATCTTGGGATATTTTACAACTCACTCATGAAGGAGCTAGTTTCGTAAAAGTTTCGAAATTCCAAATCCTCACCACTCAATTTGAAACCATCAAATGAATGAAAAAGAAACATTTGATGAATTTTATGCTAGACTTTCCGATATAGTTAATTCATCTTTTAATTTCGGAGAGAAAATACCCGACAGCCAACTAGAAAAGAAAATTTTAACGTCCCTACTCGATAGGTTTATTCCTAAGGTGACCGTGTTAAATTATTTACCAACTTTAGCCTCTACGAAATTAGAAGAGCTCGTAGGTGATTTTCAAACCTATGAAATAGACATGTTTCCCTATAAAATTGAAAATAAAATAGATAAGGGCATTTCTTTGAAAGCCCAAAAGGAGAAAAAATAAATATTAGAGAGTGAAAGTGAGAGTGACTCGAAAGATATGGCTATGTTTGCTAGGAAGTTTCGAAATTTTTTTAAATTTAACAAAGATAAATTTAAAAATGATGTTAAGAAATTTGAAATTTCTAAGCATGACAAAGCCGAGAAGATCGCTAAAACTTTTAATAAAAATTTAAATAGGGACGAGTCAAATAGGTGTTACGGTTGTGAGGGTTATGGCCATAGGGTGAAAGAGTGCCCCACTAAACTAAGGAGAGAGGGTAATCAACCAATTTCTTATAATGCAACCCTTAGTGATAGTGATAAGGAAGAGGGACCCGATTCCCCCACTAAGCCCAACTTTGTGGCTTTTATGGCAAGTCATGTTAGTGAAATTGAGCACTCCTTTAGTGATGAAATTTTAACACATGACACTTCCAAGGACTTTATTTGTGAATCCTAACGAGATGATGGTAGTGAGAGTGGAGAAGAAAGAGAGAGTGAAAGTGAAAATAAGGTTGATGTGAGTGAACTTAAAATTTCTTTTCAAGAATTATATGAAGAATTTATTACATTAAAAAGAACAAATTTGAAGTTAGAAGCTAATTTAAGAGAGCGTCTCAAGGTCATTGATGAGAGTGCGTTAGTGGAAGACCTTAGGACATGTGAGAGACCTCTTCGCGAGAACCTTGAATATGTAGAAGGCGAGAGAGATAGCCTTAAAAGTTTAATGAAATCCTTGAAAAAGGAGCTTCTTGCGTTTGAAGAGCGCAATGTTTTATTAGAGTCTAATATTTTAGAATTAGAAAATAAATTAAAGACTCTAGTAAAGTCAAATTTGATTTGGTGTGTCATTCGGATAAATTAGATAAAATATTAGGAACGGTTCAAATAAAAAATGGCACTTGTGGTTTAGGCTTCGATACTTGTAAAGAGTCAACTCTTAAAGCCAAAACCTATTTTTGAGGAGAATCCTCTATCAACAATGTCATAGATCATTCCTTAGGAAAGTCTTTTCGTCGAGTCTTTAAGTGCTCACATTGTGGTCGAAAAGGTCATCTTAGGAAGTTTTTCTTTTATCTTAAACGAGGTCCTAAAAAATCCCAACATAAGGAAACTGAGGTAGCCAAGATTCCTACACCCCATGATCTTCATTATTCGTTAGTTTGGGTTAGGAGATCCGAATTGGTAGGTTTAGAAGATAGGATTTTTCATTCTCATTTACTTTCACATGCTTCCTCCCTTGCTCAATCTAAAGGTTGAATGTGTTAGTTGTTTGCATACTTTAGATTTTGTGTTTCATACTATATTATTATGCTAATTGTATGCTTCTTAATCATTTTTAGTCTTTATTTCATGCCATATCACATGCTAGAATTATGATGTTTGTTTATCTTTTGTATTATAGTTCTTTCATTTTAGTTTGCATTAAATTAAAAATACAAAAAGATTTTTGTTTATCATTTGTGTTTTACATTTTTAGTAATTTAGGCTCAATGAAAATTTCAAATGATTTTTGTTTGTCTTTTGGAGTAAATATTTTTGTTTGTTTGGTTTAAAAATTTTAAAAACTCAAAAAGATTTTTTTTGTGTGTATTTTAGTTTGACACACTCTATGTGGCATATATTTGAGTTTAAATCCCTTCTTTTTTGCTTCCATGTGGCTAGAACTTTTGGTTTAGATTGTCAATCCTTAAAATGTTCTTTACTATGCTTACATGGAGTAGTTGGATTTTCTATTGATATAATGGATTCTATTTTTATATGCCTCAATTCACACATTCACGAGCTCACTTGAAATTATAACTTCATATGTATATTGGAGCTTTGTGAGGTGTTCTCCTACCAATATTGTCATTTACATGTTATGTGACTTAGGAGGAATAGAGCATGTTAAAATTCATTGCACGCGAGAATTGAGCGATAAAAGATTATATATATAAATGTGCACGGGGAAGGGCTCCGAAAGGAAAAATCATCCTTTGCGAGTAAGCCACCGTTCGCTTGGACCTAAAAGAAATACGTGGTCCAAAGGCCTAAAAGAATAATGGCATTAAAATAAAATATTTCCCATGACCTTATTGTTTAGTTTGATATAGTCATTCAAAAATTAATATGCTTATATTGAGGGAGATTGGTAGTATATCAACGGTTTGCACAATGTCCGTTTATCCTAGTTGTACTTTTAATGTCATGACTCTATTGGTTTGTAGAATCATCAAAATTCTAGGCTTGTATGCATTGTGTATGTTTGTTCATTGAGTTCAATCTATATTGTCACATGAGGTTATATTCAAATGTGATGAAGTTTGCAATCAATTGAGAACTCTGTGAGCATATTTAAGTGATTGGATCTAAATTTAATTATTTCTAGTTCACACCCCAACACTTCCGTTTACATATGACACATTTTTTCCATACGAGTGTGAAAATATTATTGTATTTTGTGTCATGTGTGGTGTCTATACCTATATATATATGCGTGTGCGTTAGTGATGTTCATTATGTCTACATATATATGTTAATTTTTTCTTTGCCTCGCTTTCTAGTCCACCTATGCTTTAATTCATAATTGATATCTATCTTGTTGCATGCATTGTTTGATATCACATGCTTAGAATCTTATTTTTCAAATTGGTATCATTTGTTTTCACAACATAGTTGATATTTAATAATATTTGTATGGATTAGTTGTGTTATTGGTGCCCATATACTTTCATGTTCTTATCACCTTATGCATCATCTGGTTTATTAGTTCTTTTATCCTTTGTCGATTCCTCAACAAAAGGGGGAGAATGATAAGGGGAAAATGGTATCTAATTCTATAATAATCGTATCTTAGTTTGGGTGATTTAACTTAGAGGGAGACGTCTTTCTAAGTAGGTAATTTATTTGATAAAGGGGAGAATTAATTTAGGGGGAGTATTTATTTTAATTAAATTTAATATTTTGATATTCCCTATGCATTTAATATTTTGCTTAAGTGTGCAGGTTTTATTCTAAACAACAACTTTCATTTGGTAAATATAGTGTTCTTGGGTTTTCGAGTCAAGCTTGTAATTTTTTTTTTTGGTGGGATGTGTTTGAGTCTAGAAAGAGCTTGACGGCCCTTTTGGATTTTGTTTTGGTTTTTGTCCCGGAATAGATAAAGGGGGAGATTTGTAAGGACACAAGTCTTTGATTTAGTCTTAATGTAGTGTTGGCTCAATTTCGGACAAAAACACTTGAGTTATAGGATAGAGTTCTTGAGCGTCCTTCAAGCCTATGACTTGTTACAATTGAAGGCGTTGCGGCCCGCGTTTCAAGAAAATATCTTTGCCGCGTTTTAGTGCCTCATTTCACGTCATCAACATGCGGATTTCATAGTCTCCAAAAGTTATGAATGCATTAATATCTATATATAGGAGCTTGAAAATTTATTTTGGGTGTTAGTATTTTTTTGTTAATTTTTTTTTGAATTCATAGTTCTAAAGATTTTGTTCTCCGACACCTTTCCGTAGAAAAATCATATCAAATCCAAAAAATTCAAAAAAATACGAAACTGGCGGCCACATGTTCGTATCGAAATTATATAGAATCAAGATCTGAAATCTCATTAGAAAAGTCATTCGAACGTCCTCGTTCGAATGAGATTTCAAACGAAATTTTAGACTTTTTTTCTATTTTTTCGTTAGAAGTTTCGTTCGAACATACTCGTTCGAACGAGATTTCTAACGAAAAAATAGTGGGAATAGTTTTAAGCCAGTTTTTCCACTTTCCCACTACTTTGCCCCACTTACTTTTTGACATACTTCTTAAGTGAGGGAACTAACTTTTTGAAGACAACTTTTTCACATTCTAAGAGTCTTTTGAGAGCAAAACTTTTAAGAAAAAGTTCCATGTTTTGTGTTTGATTTTTATGGATTAAATGCTCCAAAAAACACATACACACCCATTTGTTTAGTTTATTCCAAGTACCTATTGATATATCATTTCTTGGAGAGTTTTGGCACCTTGTTTTCTCTACACCAATAAGAAGAGAGTTTGGGTTCTTCTCTACCCCAAAAGGAGAAAAGTTTATTGCAGTGTTCTCACTCAAATAAAGGCTTCGCATACCGGTTGATGGTGACCATAGCCCTATCAGTGGAGTCCGAGACTGTGGAGGAGTCCACGGTTATTCACTAGGCAGAGGTTGAAAACCAAAGAAGTGCGTCAAGGCTTGGACGGACTCATGTCAGTTTGTGTAAGTTCCCTGTGTTGAGTCTTTGTAAAAACTACCATACTTAGTGAATTCGTGGCTAGGGTCGTCCGAAGTTTTTCCCATTTGGGTTTTCCTCGTACATCAGTGCATCGTGTGATATTGCTTAATTTTATCTTGCTAAAATTACGTAGATGCATGATTAGATAATTCAAGATAAAATTTGATTTAATTATCACACTTATGTTCTTTGGTGTTAAAATATATTTGGGTGAAATTGAAATTTATTCAATTCAAAGATAATTTATTTTGGTAAAATTTGGTTTGTCCTAATTTGCAAAAATGGATTAATCTTGTTAGGCAAATTTCTAGGACTTGAATTGAAATATTTGGTTTAAGTGAAAAATTCATTTTTCGTTTAATTTATTCACTTTGTGTTTCATTTAATTTTAATTTGAAAAAAATTAAAATTTGTTGTAAATTATTTATATGTTTGAACCATCTTTATTCCGCACTTTAAGGAAATTCATTTTGACAATTTTAAAATTAGGGGCCTATCGCACAATCAAACACAGATCACCTTCGCAAATATTATCAGTAATGTTTCCTTAATGTAATCGATTATTCAGTTTTAGTGAAGTTGCAATTTTCTACTACTTATGCTTATTTTTTAATGTTTTTTTGGAGTATGGTGCTACCACCAAAGTGAATTTCTAACAAGCGACTCTCTAACTTTTCATTTTTAGTTCAAACTTTTCCAACTTTAGAAAAGTTCACTTTTAGTTCAAACTTTTTCAATTTTAGAAAAGTTCATTTTTAGTTCAAACTTTTACAACTTCTGAAAAATTCACTTTTAGTTTAAACTTTTCCAACTTAAAAAAAGTTCACTTTTAGTTCAAACTTTTTCTATTTCACAAAAGTTCACTGTTAGTTTAAACTTTTTCAACTTCAGAAAAGTTCATAAATAATTTCAAACTTCATGTATGATTTCGTCTTCGACAAATCAAGAATAAGAAGTCAGTAAAACTTCATATATGACTTAAAGTTAAACGCAATAGGTTTTACCTGGCCAAGTTAAACACAAGGATTACTATACATTCCTAATACACTTGGTCGCCACTGATAACTAATGCAAAAAAAAACTTAGTTCAACGAAACTACTTGTAGACAACACGTTTGGAATGATAGAAAACATTTTTAATACTGAATGAAGATGAAAATAGATGCAGCTGGTATTAGAAAATAAATTACTAGAGTAAAACAAGAATTAGAATGGTATTACTTGAATTGCAAAACTGAAAGAAACTATTGTTCTTATTCCCTAAAAGTGATAACATAAATTACCTAATGAATAAGAAACCTCCCTTAATGTTGGGAGGAGTTTACTATTTATCATCTAGGGAATAAAAGAGTCTGAACCCAGTAGGATTTAAATTTTTACAAGTGGATAATTCGGGAAAATCGAGAACGGAACATATCCTGTTAAGGGGTTCGGTTCTTTACTTCTCTACTTTGGTTCGGTTCCATCTTTGTGACTCTTCACATGAAGTTTTCCAGGTGTAAGATCGGTTTATTTCCTCCTCACTTCAGTTCAGTTCTATTGTGCTCATCCTTTACAGAGACTTCCCCCTGGATGGATTCGATTCTTTTTCTTTCCCTTGGGTTCGGTTCCATCGTGTTAGTTGTTGCAGAAACCTTTCCTCCTTATTCTTCTTTGGAGCTTTTGGTATGGAACTCGAATCAAATGACTAAACACCTGCAAAACAGCGGGAACATACACAAGACTCAGCATACTCGTTAGAACTTGTCAATATCAAAGATATGATATAAATCCACTTGAATTACACTTCGGGGCGCGGTAAAAGCTTATAAATTAAGGGAATAAATGGGAAGAATTTATTCCTAATCAAATGCATTAGTCGAATATAAGGCATTGCAAATAGATTCAACCATTAATCAAGCATTTATCATTTAAGTAGATTATTTAGTGGACAAGCTGATTAACTAATCATAAAATAGGTTACCTGGTCAAAAAGTTGATTAGAACCAATCACAAGAATAAATAAAGATAGAAATATATCACAAGCATATTGATTGGAAAATAAGTCAATTTATTACAAACATTTGGTGTTACAATAAAAAAATATGGAAACACAAAGCCTACCCTACTGGGCGCTTTCGTTCAAATTTACTCATCCCGGTAGGAGCCTCATCAAGGGTGCTCGATAAAGTTTTAGACCTAAAATATCTCAACCTAGTACGTCTACTGCTGCTCGGCTGATCTAGTAAGTGTGGGGGCAAACATATTACTCTTCTCCTTTATGACCGTGATTCACAATATATTTTCTGATTAAACCCTAAGGAATGGCATCAGGAGGAATATAACTAACATCAATTTTGAAAGGTGGATCAGGATAATCCAATACGCCTGGATCATGTCAATTCCACAATCCATTATCCTCAGGTATCTTTAATAGTCCAAGAAAGTTTAACCAACCCCATTTATATTTTTTCAATCTAGCTTGTTCTATGTGTTTATCCAAGTAAGTTAAGGCTTCATGATACCCATCTATCCAGATAGCCCTGTGTTGCTTATGAAAGTGGAAAGTTAGTCAGATCACACTGTCTTAGAGCTTCTTGATAGCCTTATCCTTTTCCTGGAGTACAGAAACTTGGTCAGCTAATGTCTTCTTGGTTCTTTCTTCATCTATGATTGGCCGAGCAACCATGGACTGCCTAGAAGATTGGCCAGGCTTACTTTTCTCCTTCTTCAAGTTCTCCAACTCCTCCAGTCACTATAAAAAAAAGTTGCTTTTAAGACCCTATTTTTTGAGACAAACAAAATATAGTCTCTAAAACATACTTTTTTGGACGGATATAATTAGCCGTCTCAAAAACTATTATTTTTTTGGATTGCTAGTTATTATCATCTCAAAAACTATTATTTTTTGAGACTGCTAATTATAGCCATCTCAAAAAGGTCACTTTTTGACACAGTTAATTATTTCTGTCTTATAAAATGAAACAAATGAGACGGTAAAATTTATGGTCTCAAAAGCTATACCAAAGAAGACGGCTAACAAAAATTACTTCCCCCGTTAAAAATTGTTCTCCCGCTCTAAACACTTAACCTCCCCAAAAAAAAACAAAAAAATAAATAAATAGCTGCTCAAAACAAAATAATCGAGCCATGCCAAATCCTAATACCCATCTCACCCACCCCCGTCTTTCTTCTCCTCTATCCTCGTCCTTCTCCTCCGCCATTCTCTTCAATCCGGCCTCCTCCTCCGCTATTTTATCTCTCTTCGGCGCTCTAAAGGTAATGTTCATACCCTTTTTGATTCTTTTAAGTGTAGATACCTGATTCGATTAATGTTTGGGCATGAACTTAGTGGGTTCTTTAGATTAAGAAGTGGATAATTATTTTTTTTATGTATAGACATGCATTTTTTTATGGAAAGTTTTTTTTTCTTCTTAAATATGGCAGCAGCCAGAACGCATCAAAGATTTTTTTTTAAAATATGGCAGCAGCCATAGCTAAAGAGTGTGTGTGCGTGTGTATACACACACACGATGCCACCCAAGATTTGATTTTTTTAAGTTTTAGTGTATTTTATAAGAGTTATGCTCCGCCTAAAATCAATAAATTTTTGTGCTCTGACGGGACCCATATCATAAGGCAACACTTAATAGGTAAGTGAGGGAATAAGGGTCCGTTTGGTAACCCAATTCAAAGGTTTGGCAACCCATGTTCCTAGACAATTTGATATTGGCTGTAACTGCTTCTGAGTTCAAGTTTCTAACATCTAATACCCCTTTTTATTTTGGTAAGCATACTGTATCCCCCTTCTTGTTTTAGTGATAGTCTCTTGGGCTAGATAATTCATTCATAACTCTCTCCAATATGTATTCTTTCTTAATTTTATGCCTCCTATTTGCAAACTTACTCTTTCATCATAACAAATATATGTTTTGTTCGTTTACTTGAATTAGATATCAAAGCTATAATTAGATAAGTAGTAATTATCGGTTTGGAATTGCCTGGATTTATATTTCTTGGACATATATTTGTATGGTAATTTTTTGGAACTTCGAAAAGTGAAATTGCAGATCCACTATCGGTTGGGCTTCACATCTAACTATTAAATATCTTGCTATTTTATTTATTAAGTATTTTTTTACAGTGTTTGATAATTGATTACCACTTTTTACTAAACCAAAAAAATGTTTCTCTTAATTCGTAATGCCTTGTGATTTGTTCCATGAGGTACCAAAGTCACAAAGTTTATGAAATACTTTTAATTTGTTAGTGTGTATACCAACATAATGTAAAAACTTGGTTAATTATTCATTCATCATTCTTGATTTGGATGATCTTACATGTGTATTGATTGATGAAAACAACAATGGCATCGGGACCACTAATCCGTGAAGTACCTTCGAAATCCTACTTCCATTCATGTTCCCTCATATATAATCTCCTCCTTTTGGACGGGATTAAAGTAGGTTCTTCCTGATATTACTCTTAATACTCATGGGAGAATTGCAAATAGGGAAAATACTCTGTTTTGGTTTAATAACTAGTTGGGAACTACCCTTACTCAGCAGCAGAAGATAGATCAGTTTCTCATTGGATATTTCTCTACTGCACTGTATATTATATACAATTGATTTGTTACATAGCCTTGGCGCTATTACTGCACTTTATGTTATATATAATTGCTCTTTCTTGGGTTGTTGGTCAAATATATATATGATAGTTGAAATAATGATAACCTTGGCGCTACTACTGCACTGCACTGTATTTTATTTTATTTTTTCATGTTTCATTGGTTTTATAACTAATGTATAACTGATGTTGAAATTGTAATACCCCGTATTTTTATGCTATATTAATTTGGGAATTTATTAAATTTAATGTGAATTAATTATTTAATAAAAATCCGAAAATTAATTATGTTATAATTATTAACGTGATGAGAGTTAGTAATTATGGGAAAATTTGTTGAATATTACTAAGGAGCAAAGTAATATAAAATAGTGGTTATATTAAATGTCACGAGTATATAAAATGATAATTTTAGAAATTTGAGTCGGGACGCGCCCGTGTCGCGTCGGGACTAAATATTGATAAATAAAAGTAAATATTTTATAAGTTATTCGTAAAGTCATTTTGAGTGCGCCAACGCGTCCGGAAGGGTCGAGATAGTCAGAAAAGTATACCCGGGGGTTTGATTTGGGTCTCGGGGCGTTTTTAGGCCTAATTAGTACCCGGGAGGGCATTTTAGTCATTTTGTATTTTTGGGTAATTAATCCCACGAAAATTAAAGGGGTTATATCAGATGTTTAGGTTATCTCCTAGGGTTAGATAACTCAAAACACTAGAACGGCCATTGGAGAGGAGAGGAGAGAGCTCTCAAGGCATTCCAAGGCTCAAAACTCACCCGTTTGTACCACCGCCACCGCCAATGCATAGATCACGAGACGGGGAACGCAACCACACCAAATTCAACACCAAACCAAATTTCTAAAAATCCTAGGCAAGTGTTTGTCTTGCTTATTTCGTTGATGTATCATACATATTAGTTTAGGAATTATTAGGATGAGATTTATGGAAGAAAAACCCAATTTGAGATGGAAAATTTTCATGTAGTGATGATTTATATGATATTCTGGAAACCCTTTGTCATGTAGAGGATTAAACCACGAAATTATGATGTTTTATGAGAAGGAAATTATGGAAAAGATTTGTTAGAACCATGTTTAAGAGAAATCTAGGGTTTTTGATATTTATATGAATTGTGGGCTGTTAATCCATGTTTAGTGACGGAAATTGACATGTTTTACGTAGGAAATGCGTAATATTTTGTTAGGATGTTAGTAGTATAAATTTTTGGACGTCTGGGAATGCAAAACTTGAATTTGGATGAAGATATGTGTTAGAACCCGTAACTGTAAAACTACAGAAATCGCAATACCTGTTTGATCGATCGATCGAGACAAGAGCTTCGATCGATCGAAGGTTCGATCGATCGAGCCCCTAACCTCGATCGATCGACCCCTCCTGGCAGACTTAAGTTTCCCCATTTAAAATTGTTTAATTGATTCGAAATGAAGAAAACTCCTTAGATATCCTTGTTAAAATAATTTGGGAGATAATGATGACCAGTAAGATTCATTAATGAATAACAGACCTTTAATGTAAGGCCAAATCTATATTTTTGGGATATTTTCCATAAGGGACAATGAAAGTATATTTTAAAGGGGAGAGACACGTAAGAGAGAGTTACGTTGGAACATAAATGGATACATACTGAATTGTACATTTGGAAGAATAGAGTCCATGAGGGTTACGTAGTAAGTTGGAAAAACCCTTCGAATTAAAATTAGAAACGAACCATTATACTTGATAAATAATAACGGGAAAATAAGGATAAATGTTGTGAATGTGGGTTATGGGATAAACCTAAATTGATATAATAAAAGTGGTATATTTATATGATTGTGTATGCATATATTATATACTAGTGAAAATCATGCCCGCGCTACTTGCTATCCCTGAGGTTACCGCGCTGGGACAGTCTTATCTCGAATGGGTATTCATGGGGGATATTGACTCGTACCCTAGAAGATAGAAATCCTAGGTACAGGCTATCGAATCGGTAGTCACGGTCCTAAGAGACGTGAGGGTATGTACTGACCTCTTCGACTTGGAAACTATGCTTCGCCTCAATATTGTTTGTGTATGTATTTATATAGTTCGAGAGTGATTCCGAACTTGTATCCCCTTTAGTACGATTGATACAGGGATTGGATAGCAGAGTATGCCCGCACCATAATTTTTATGTGGGGTGCTGTTAGAATATATATATTATACGAGTATTTAATATATTTATGAACTTCTGAAATTTGGGAAACTTCCTACTGTGTTATGGTAAGTAAGACATGTATAATGACTCAAATTGGAAATACTTGTTTTGAAAAGTATAATATGATATTGAAAAACTTTATGAATCAATAAAGTTAAAATGAGCGTTTCGTACTTAATGAAATTATCCTTTTAAACCATGATGTTGTTAAAACTTAAATCTTGAGAGTCACCTAAGACAAGTTAAATCCTTGGGGAAAGATAGTGTGATACATGATGAGATAAACCATTTGGTAAGGTTAGTGCAATAGGAGTGCACATTAGAAGAGAGGTGAGAATTTCTCAAGAGAGTGTCGCACTAATATGTTGTTGCATTGGCCTGTATCAATTTAAATACCTGCTAAACAAATTTCTAAATCATATACACTATCGGGCTCTGACTCGTCTCTATTCCTCTTTCTCTCTTGTATATATATGTATATATTACAGGTGCCCAGCCACAGGGGCGTCTTGTTTAGGATCCCTTGGAAGGAACGTGTTGCAGCTTAGGCGGGAGTTGCAGGCCACTTGCTTAGACGATTTCATTTACTTGATTCCACTTCTATAATTCTCCTTATTGGGCATGTGTCGCCCTTTCCACTATTTATCTGTTTTATTGGGACATTTGTATTTCAGTTATTTCTATTACTGTTACTTTGGTATTTTTTCAGCATGTATGCTTTACTTTAAGTTTTAAATGCTGGGATTTAGTTGTTGAATGTTTAAATTAATTGGATTATATGTTCCAGGATTATTGTGGTGTGATTCTTTAAATATTAAATTGTTGTAGATAATTAAATCTTTATTTTCAAAATAAAATTTGGAAAGTAATGTTTAAAAATGGTTTTGACACTTAACTTAATTAAATAGGGTGTTAAATTTGGAAAAGTTATTTTTACGACAGTGATGCTAAGAATGAACCAACTGTTCACCTTGATTTTAATTTAATAAAGGAGTGATCACCCGGTATTTAATTAGGCGGGGTGTCATAGGTGGTATCAGAGCATCAGGTTCTAGTGTCCATAGGATCTGTACGGCTTATTTTCTCTTTCAGCTTAACGTTTTTACTATTTGTATTTATGCTTTTACGCTACGTCTTCAGCTATTTGAGATTTGATAATGACTGTAGACTAATAAACTACTTCACGTTTCAGATGCCTACGAGACGTGCACCGAAGGATAGGCGTGCCCAGGCCAAGCAGCCAGCAGCTCCGGCACAAGGCACTATGAATGCTAATGAAGTAGCCGCCATTGTTTCTCAGGCGGTGAATGCCGCACTAGCGGTGGTTCAGCAGGCTCCACCCCAGATTCAGGCAGTGGCGCCAGTACCAGCACATCTTCCATCCACATGGGAGAGGGTCATGGATGCTTTTCAGAAGGCGCATCCCCCTGAGTTCTCTGGTAGCTCAGATATTGTCACAGTCAGCCAATGGAAGAAAGACATCTAGCGACATCTTCGTATGTATGAGTGCACCGACGTGCAAAGGCAGTTATTGGATTCCTTTAAGCTGGTGGGGGCCACTTTGCAGTGGTGGGAGTCCACTACCACCTCGGAGTAGAGGGACACGATCCCTGTTCAGTCGTTTTGAGAGCGGTTTGATCGCAAGTACTTTCCACCCGCCGTGCAGACTGAAATGAGGCGGAAATTACTAAATTTGAAACAGGAGAACTCTACTGTTGTTGAGTATGAGGAGGAGTTCACGAGACTTCTCACTATAGTGCCAGATGAGGCACCTACTGAGAGTAAGAAAATTATGTTGTTTGTGGACAGGTTAGCTTGGAGGATCCGTCAGCATCTTATAGGGAATCTATCTCTGAGTACTTTCACTGATGTACTCAATGATGCGTTACTACATTGCCAGGATCACCACTTCCATCTGCAAGGAAGCAAGAGAGCAGGAGAGTCCAGCCAGCAGGGTAGGACCGGGGGTAGTAGTGCTAGTGGGGCCCCATCTCATGGACAGAATCGTCAGCACGAGCAGAGTTCCCATCAGGGGGACCGTGCTAAGCGATTCCGTTCAGGTGATTCTAGATAGGGATTTGGGGGTTATAGGCAGGGCCAGCCTAATCAACAGGGCCAACAACGTGCTAATTAGGGCCAGTGGTGGGGAGGTAACGGCCAGCACGGACGTGGTCAGCAGGGTCAGAGGGAGGTAACTTCAGAGGCCGGTGTTTTGTATGCGGCAAGCATGGTCATAAGCGCCAGGATTGCCCAAAGGGTTATAGGGCCCCACAGCAGCAGGGTTCCCGTAATGAGCCACAGATACCACTTTTTCCAGCTTCCCTCCCAGCTCCAGCCCAGGTTCCAGCCCTACCAGCCATTCCAGCAGCTCCAGTGAAGCAGGGGCAGTTACAGTACGGACGTGTCTATAACGTTCACCAGGCAGCAGCTCCACAGGCACCACCCGCGATTGAGGGTATGTTTCCTATCCATGGTACTATGGGTCGGGTTTTATTTGATACTGGGGAGACGCATTATTTTATAGCTACTCATTTTGCGAAGGCCTTAGGGTTGTTAGCCATAGCAGAGAGCAAAGTGACGTGTTTAGACTCACCACTGGGGAGTGGATCGCTTATCTTCTTTATATGCCGGGGAGTGGGGGTAGAGATTGGTAGTTTGGTATTACCTGCAGACATGTTAGTCTTAGATATGCATGAGCACGATGTTATTATTGGTATGGATTGGCTCGCAGTTTATAGAGCCATAATTGATTGCTTCGGTGGGAACATTATTTTTGCCATTCCAGGGCAAGAGATGTTTGTAGTGGCGATGCCTCGCCCAGAGGGAGGTTCGACCGCTCATTTGTATTATATAGAGGAGTATGCCTCTAAGGAGGTTGTGATTCCATTAGACTCGATTCCTGTTGTTCGTGAGTATTCCGATGTGTTTCAGGAGATACCAGGCCTACCCCCCAGTCGAGAGATAGACTTTGTCATAGACTTATTACCGGATACTAGACCGATAGCACGCGCTCCATACCGTATGGCTCCGGCGGAGATGCGAGAGTTACGAGATCAGATAGAGCAGTTGTTAGGTCAGGGCTTCATTCGCAGGAGTACCTCACCTTGGGGCGCTCCAGTCTTGTTTGTGAAGAAGAGAGATGGTTCACTGAGGTTATGTGTGGACTACTGGGAGTTGAACAAGGCCACGATACGGAATAAGTATCCGTTGCCTCGAATCAATGATCTTTTCGACCAACAGAGGGGATCAACTTTCTTTTCGAAGATAGATCTGAGGTCGGGGTACCATCAGCTACGTATTAGGGAGCAGGATGTTTCAAAGATTTCCTTCTTGACGAGATATGGGTCTTACGAGTTCAGAGTGATGCCATTTGGTCTCAAAAATGCTCCAGCCGTATTCATAGACTTAATGAACCGAGTATTCAGAGAGTTCTTGGATCAGTTTGTCATCGTCTTCATAGATGACATTTTGATATATTCACACTCCGAGGAGGAGCATGCCGAGCACTTGAGGCAGGTTCTTCAGACTTTACGAGAGCATCAGTTGTATGCTAAGTACAAGAAGTGTGGATTCTGGTTGTGAGAGGTACAGTTCTTGGGGCATGTTGTTTCTGAATAGGGGATAGCAGTTGACCCGAGTAAAGTGTCAGCGGTGAGGGAGTGGGGACAGCCCACGACACCTACGGAAGTGCGTAGTTTCTTGGGGTTAGCCGGATACTATAGGAGATTCATTCGTGGATTCTCCAAAATAGCTTGTCCATTGACGAACCTGACTCGCAAAGGGGTACCATATGTTTGGGATGATGCTTGTCAATTGGCTTTTGACGAGCTGAAAGACAAGCTTACTTCAGCACCAGTCCTTGCTTTACAGAAGCCGGGTGTGGAGTACTTGGTATACACCGATGCCTCTTTACGGGGACTTAGGGGAGTACTTCAGCAGGAAGAGAAGGCTATAGCTTTTGCCTCCTGCAAGCTTAAGCCGCAAGAGAAGAATTACCCCACCCATGACCTGGAGTTAGTAGCGGTTATTTTTGCACTGCGGATATGGAGACACTATTTATTGGGGGAGAAGTTACGTTTGTTCACAGACCATAAGTCACTGTAGTACCTGTTCACTCAACGAGAGATGAAATCGGTAAATGAGGTAGCAGACGTTTGGAAAGCGAAGTGGAAGGATTTGGGTCATCAGGACGCAGTAGCCCGTTCCTTCATATCTGTTATGACAGTCACACCCGAGATTTTTACGAGGATAATACAAGACCAAACCAAAGACCCGTTTTTCCAGGAGCAGATTATACGACTATTAGCTGAGGGTGCTGAGTCCTATTCTATTAGTTCTGATGGGGGTTTGAGGTTCAATGGGAGGTTAGTGGTTCTAGAAGGGGCAGAATTGCGTCATGCAGTGATGACCCAATCTCACGGGTCCCGATTTGTGGTACATCCTGGAGGAGATAAGATGTACCAGGATATGAGGAGGCAATACTGGTGGAGTGGGATGAAGAAGGACATTGCTGAGTTCGTGTCCAAGTGTTCTACCTGCTAGTTGGTGAAGGTGGACCATCAGAAACCGTCAGGATTGCTTCAGCCATTGGAAGTACCCGCGTGGAAGTGGGAGATTATTTCCATGGATTTTATTACAGGGTTGCCTACATCACAGCGGGGCCATGACTCTATCTGGGTGATTGGAGACCGTTTGACCAAGGTGGCTCATTTTCTTCCGGTGCGGACAGATTATACCACGGGTCAGTATGCTCAGTTGTTCATTTCTAAGATTGTCAGATTACATGAGGTGCCCCTGAATATTGTGTCAGATAGAGACAAGATTTTCGTGTCACGTTTTTGGGAAATCTTTTAGGAGGCTATGGGTACTGAGTTGAGGTTGATTTCACCTTATCACCCACAGACAGATGGACAGACAGAGCGTACTAATCAGATGTTAGAAGATATGCTACGCATGTGTGTTCTTCATTTTGGAGGAAGTTGGGAGCCACATCTTCCACTGGTAGAGTTTGCTTATAATAACTCTTATCAGTTTACGATTGGTATGGCTCAATTTGAGGCTTTATATGTCCGGCCTTGTTGTTCTCCAACTTGTTGGGTCGAGGTGGGGGATAACAAGTTGCTAGGACCAGAGGTAATTCAGGAAACCTCTGCGAAGATTGAGATGATTAGGAGTCCCATTCGAGTAGCCCAGGACAGGCAGAAGAGCTACGCCGATGTGAAACGGTTCTTCCGGGAGTTTAATGTGGGGGACCAAGTGTTACTGCGTGTATCTCTTATGAAAGGAGTGATGAGGATTGGGAAGAAAGGGAAATTGGCCCGAGGTACGTGGGACCATTTCCCATTATCGAGAGGATTGGGCCGGTTGCATACAAATTGGGACTACCAGAGCATTTACATCGCATTCACAATGTATTCCACATCTCATCGTTGAGACGGTATCTTCAAGATGATATGGCCCATACTCACATCGCGATAGAAGAGATACACTTGCAACCTGACAGCTCTTACGAGGAGAGACCGGTGGCTATCCTAGACTATAGTGAGAGGAGATTGAGGTCGAAGATAGTTCCACTTGTATGGGTCCAGTGGGAGCATCATAATGTGGAGGAATCCACTTGGGAGCGCGAGGCCAATATACGCGAGAGATATCCAGATTTGTTCTTACCAGGCACTACACCAAATCTGCCCATTTGTCAAGGTCATTGACCTTGACAAATTCACCTTGTCAAGGTCAATGACCGTGACATTTCGAGGCGAGACAACTTTTTTTGTCACGGTCGTGTCACGGTCATTGACCTTGACATAAAACTCGCGTTTTGTGTCACGGTCGTGTCAAGGTCAATGACCGTGACACGTTTGTTACGGTCAATGACCGTGACTAAGCCGTGACCCTTTGTAAAAAAATTGTCACGGTCATTGACCGTGACAATTCTGGGCAGAATTAAAAAAAAACTGCTGGGCAGTATGGCCACTGCCACTGCCCAGCAGTATATTTGTACCTGTTATAGCAACGTTGTACCTGTTCCACACATCATATATCCGAACAAACTAAAGATAATGCAAATATATATTCAAATAAAAAACTATTTAAAAAGAAACAACATCACCATCAATTTATCTCAAATCTACAAACTATTTGCATGGAAAAGAGATTTTGTACCGCGACGCTCGGGAACACCTCCTTATCCTTCCCTTCTCGTCCGAGTAGCCACATAAGTATAGAGCATATGTGGCCTACCCTTAGGGCCACTCCCTGTCCCCTGAATTGAAATAAAGTAAAATTAGTATCCGCCCCTCAAATATAGATAAATATAAATTGTAATTGAAATCGAAATCGAAATCAAAATTGACATATAAATATAAATACATTACCTGTAGTGTCACTCAAACAGCTAACTTGAGCTCATATGGCAGCTCCTTCCAACTAATGTACCCCGGGCAATCGTGTCAATTATAATTCTCTTCATATCTAAACACTAAGAAATACCATAATCCTATGGAGGTATGCGTTGCAAATTCCTTCCAACCGTTGTGTAGCCAAAAATCAGCAGTTGAAGTTGTCAACTCCACCTTTGAATGGGGTATGGAAAGTGGTGGGGTATGGAAAGTGGAATTGACAACTTCAACCGGTGATGTTTGGCTACGTAACGGTTGGGAGGAATTTGCAGAGCATCGCTCCATAGGATTATGGTATTTCTTAGTGTTCGGATAGACGAAGAGATTCAGTCTCCTCTCCACAAATAGGACACCCCAAATAACTATGTACTAATCACCTATTAAAGGTAAGAAGCGTATATTCATGGATTATTATAAACAAAACTTAGATGTAGTTGGAATATTTATGTATTAATCTCCTCTCCACACACGCACACTACACAAGAGTGAAAATGATAAAGTGCAGATCAAGTAAAAGCATTAAAAATGGATGTTTCGGTACAAATTGAAATAATTATTACAAATTGAAAAATTGTTTCAAATTCGGGTTATCATAAAAAATGGATTGATATTCGGTAGGAGCAGCCAAGTCATCCACACTACTATTTAGACGTCTTGGCGTGTGTTGGACAATTGACCACGGCTCGTTGTTGATATACTCCGAGTAAAACACTTGATTAACCTTTTGAAATGCACAAACAAACGGCTCATCGCTCACGTGGTCGTTGCTCTTCAACTTGGACAAGTCAACCATGATCAAATTGGTGACAGGATCAACTTTAGAAACATTTTTATCCTCAACTCTTACCCATTCACAGTAAAATACAACCTCTTTGAAGCTTATATAATCCAATTCAAATATATTTTGAATTACACCATAGTAAGTCATTTCAGCTTCAACGAGGTTTTTATCTTTTGCGCTTGCTCGAAAGAAAGTAAGAGCCTTGTATGAAATACCCGAGTTCTGTACATTTGTACTTTCCTCGTACACTTTAGCGCCGAAAATGTAACCGTTCAATCGATATTTTTTGTACTCTTGTGCCACGAACAAGGGTCCAATGGCTAGACGAGCAAGCCTTGATGTCGCATCACCCATCTTTAGGAGCTGAGAATATAGATAAATTAATTATATTAGTGGTAAAATATGAGTGTAATGTAATGTTATATAACGACTGTTTTCATTGTAATTACCTCCTTTGTCAACCATAGCCTAAATTCGCTGTCTGATTGTACCACTGTTTTTCGTCTTTTATTGTTCTCACAGGCTTCATATTTACTGCATATTACAAAATTAATCATGTATAAAATAATCTAAAATAATGTTAAACATTATAATATTGGAAACTTACTTTTTCCATTCTTCGACATCTTCATGTGTGTCAAATAGATAACGAGCTACTTGTTCATGTTGCAAACTCGTTAATTTCACTCGTTTTCCCATCACATTACCACCATCATCGAGGAATTCATCAGTGTCATCAACGCTGGTAGAGTCAGTCATATATTCCCGAGTATATATTGATGACTCCACGGTGATGTATTCCTCTGCAATTGATCCTGCAATGTATCGTGTATTCTTGACATAATCTTTAAAAACTTTCATCAATCTTTCAAACGGATACATCCACCGATATCTAACTGGACCACAAAGAAGTGCCTCGTCGCATAGGTGTACCAACAAGTGAACACTTATGTCAAAGAATGCTGGGGGAAAGTACTTCTCCAATACACAAATCGCTTCGTTCACAGCCAATTTTGCGGCCAATATGTGTTCTCGATTCACTACCTTCTCACACAAGAGGGAAAAGGTAATACTAATAATATCCCTACGCAAATCCTTGTGCTTGGAGAAACAGTGCTTAAACAATAGAGGAGCCAATTGCATGATCACATGCCAATCGTGGGACTTACACTTATGTAAATCATGAGTAGCATAATTCACAATCCTTTGCAAGTTGGACGAAAAAGTAGATGGGCCCTTCAAATTATATATTGTGTCTAGAAGCACCAGGGGGAATTATTGTCCTTCCCCTAAGATACGACTGCAGAACTTCCTCCAAAAGTAACAACTTTAAGCCAATAAGAATATTATACAAAAATTATACAGTCTCAAACTGTCCAAACGGGACAATTCGAGAGATCTCATTACAGGGGTAATGACTCTCGAACGGGTCTAAGGGTTATTGAATGCGTACGCATAAGAACTAGAATGCTAGTATCTATGCGCACTATATTTAATTTCAAGTATGTTTCATATAATGGGTTAATTCAAATACACAAATAAATTCATGGGATAATTCAAATACAAAAATAAATTCATGGGATAATTCAAATACAAAAAGAAATTCATGTATTGACCACATACACACACACACACACACTATCTAAGCTGTTCTATAGGTATAAAAACAATTATTATCCAATTATTATCCAACTATTATCAATTATTTATTTTGAATGTAAATAATATTCAAAACCCCACCCACCCCCGCCCCCACCCCCACCCCCTCAGATTAATTCAAGACATAAGACCCTAAAGGGAATCCAAATTATTTCTTGGACGTGAATTCCTCCAAATTATGATCTCATACCTATTCACACAATGATGGGGGAGGGGGTGGTGGAGGGGGGCAGGGGGTGGGTTGGGGTGGGGTGTGTGTGTGTGTGTCCGTAGGTGCGTAGGTGTGCGTGTGTGTGTGGCGTAGGTGTGCGTGTGTGCGTAGGGGCATAGGTGTGCGTGTGTGTGTGGCGTAGGTGTGCGTGTGTGCGTAGGTGTGCCCACCCCACCCCACCCCCTCCCCCCTCCACTACCCCCTCCCCCACCCTGCCCCATCCCGCCCCACCCCCACCACACACCACCACACACACCACCACACACACACACACACCCACCCCACCCCACCCCACCCCACCCCCTCCCCCTGCCCCCCTCCACCACCCCCTCCCCCACCACACACCACCACACACACACACACACACCACTCTACCCCACCCCCTGCCCCCCTCCACCACCCCCTCCCCCCTTCCCCCAAAACACACCACCACACACACACACACACTGCACCCCACCCCACCCCCTGCCCCCTGCCCCCTCCACCGCCCCCACGCCCACCCTGCCCCACCCCGCCCCACCCCCTGCCCCCCTCCATCACCCCCTCCCCCACCCTGCCCCATCCCGCCCCACCCCCCACACACGCACACACATACACACACACATATATATACACACATACACACATAAATATACAAACAAAGATATATATAAATGGAAGAGAGAGAGAGAGAGAAATTGGACCTGAGAGAGAGAGAGAGAGAGAGCAGCGTCGAGTCGAGAGAGAGAGAGAGAGAGGGAGGGAATGGTGGGAGGGAAAAAAGAAGGAGGAAAGTGATTTTGCTGGAAAAGTTGTCACGGTCGTGTCAAGGTCATTGACCATGACACGAATTGTCACGGTCATTGACCGTGACAAGCCCGTGACAATTCAATTTGTCACGGGCTTGTCACGGTCAATGACCGTGACAATTCGTTGTCACGGTCGTGTCAAGGTCAATGACCGTGACATAAAACACGTGTTTTTTTGTCACGGTCAATGACCTTGACAAGGCTGGCCGGCTGAAAGGTGACAATTTGCCCATTTTGGTGTAGTGAGGTATGACTTATTTTCCGAATTTCGGGACGAAATTCCGTTATTTGGGGGGAAGTATGTAATACCCCGTATTTTTATGCTATATTAATTTGGGGATTTATTAAATTTAATGTGAATTAATTATTTAATAAAAATCCGGAAATTAATTATGTTATAATTATTAACGTGATGAGAGTTAGTAATTATGGGAAAAATTGTTTAATATTACTAACGGGCAAAGTAATATATCATAGTGGTCATATTAAATGTCACGAGTGAATAAAATGACAATTTTAGAAATTTGAGTTGGGATGCGCCCGTGTCGCGTCGGGACTTAATATTGATAAATAAAAGTAAATATTTTATAAGTTGTTCGTATGGTCGTTTTGAGTGTGGCAACGCGTCCAGAAGGGTCGAGATAGTCAGAAAAGTATACCCGGGGGTTTGATTTGGGTCTCGGGGAATTTTTAGGCCTAATTAGTACCCCGGGAGGGCATTTTAGTCATTTTGTATTTTTGGGTAATTAATCCCACGAAAATTAAAGGGGTTATATCAGATGTTTAGGTTATCTGCTAGGGTTAGATAACTCAAAACACTAGAACGGCCATTGAAGAGGAGAGGAGAGAGCTCTCAAGGCATTCCAAGGCTCAAAACTCACCCGTTTGCACCACCGCCACCGCCAACGCGTAGATCGCGAGACGGGGAATGCAACCACACCAAATTCAACACCAAACCAGATTTCTAAAAATCCCAGGCAAGTGTTTATCTTGATTATTTCGTTGATGCATCATCCATATTAGTTTAGGAATTATTAGGATGAGATTTATGGAAGAAAAACCCAATTTGAGATGGGAAATTTTCATGTAGTGATGATTTATATGATATTCTGGAAACCCTTTGTCATGTAGAGGATTAAACCATGAAATTATGATGTTTTATGAGAAGGAAATTCTGGAAAAGATTTGTTAGAACCATATTTAAGAGAAGTCTAGGGTTCTTGATATTTATATGAATTGTGGGTTGTTAATCCATGTTTAGTGACGGAAATTGACATGTTTTACGTAAGAAATGCATAATATTATGTTAGGATGTTAGTAAAATAAATTTTTGGACGTTTGGGAATGCAAAACTCGAATTTGGATGAAGATATGTGTTAGAACCCGTAACTGCAAAACTACAAAATCGCAATACCTGTTTGATTGATCGATCGATCGAGCCAAGAGCTTCGATCGATCGAAGGTTCGATCGATCGAGCCCCTAACCTCGATCGATCGACCCCTCCTGGAAGACTTAAGGTTCCCCTTTTAAAATTGTTGAATTGATTTGAAATGAAGAAAACTCCTTAGACATCCTTGTTAAAATAATTTGGGAGATAATGATGACCAGTAAGATTCATGAATGAATAAGAGACCTTTAATGAAAGGCGAAATCTATATTTTTGGGATATTTTGCATAAGGGACAATGTAAGTATATATTAAAGGGGAGAAACACGTAAGAGAGAGTTACGTTGGAACATAAATGGATACCTATTGAATTATACATTTGGAAGAATAGAGTCCATGAGGGTTACGTAGTAAGTTGAAAAAACCCATAGAATTAAAGTTAGAAACGAACCATTATACTTGATAAATAATTACGGGAAAATAAGGATAAAGGTTGTGAATGTGGGTTATGGGATAAACCTAAATTGATATAATAAAAGTGGTATATTTATATGATTGTGTATGCATATATTATATACTTGTGAAAATCAGGCCCGCGCTACTTGCTATCCCCAAGGTTACCGCGCTGGGACAGTCTTATCTCGAATGGGCCTTCATGGGGGATATTGACTCGTACCCTAGAAGATAGAAATCCTAGGTACAGGCTATCGAATAGGTAGTCACGGTCCTAAAAGACGTGAGGGTATGTACTGACCTCTTGGACTTGGAAACTATGCTTCGCCTTAATATTGTTTGTGTATGTATTTATACAGTTCGAGAGTGATTCCGAACTTGTATCCCCTTTAGTACGATTGATACGAGGATTGGATAGCAGAGTATGCCCGCACCATAATTTTTATGTGGGATGCTGTTAGAATATATATATATATATATATATATATATATATATATATATATATATATATATATATATATTATAGGAGTATTTAATATATTTATGAACTTCTGAAATTTGGGAAACTGCCTACTGTGTTATGGTAAGTAAGACATCTATAATGACTCAAATTGGAAATACTTGTTTTGAAAAGTATAATATGATATTGAAAAACTTTATTAATCAATAAAGTTAAAATGAGCATTTCGTACTAAATGAAATTATCCTTTTAAACCATGATGTTGTTAAATCTTAAATATTGAGGGTCACCTAAGATAAGTTAAATCCTTGGGGAAAGATAGTGTGATATATGATGAGATAAACCATTGGCAAGGTTAGTGTGATAGGAGTGCACATTAGAAGAGAGGTGAGAATTTCTCAAGAGAGTGTCGCACTAATATGTTGTTGCGTTGGCCTGTATCAATTTAAATACTTGCTAAACAAATTTTGAAATCATATACACTATCGGGCTCTGACCCGTCTCTATTCCTCTTTCTTTCTTGTATATATATGTATATATTGCAGGTGCCTAACCACATGGGAGTCTTGTTTAGGATCCCTTGGAAGGAACGTGCTGCAGCTTAGGTGGGAGTTGCAGGCCACTTGCTTAGACGATTTCATTTACTTGATTCCACTTCTATCATTCTCCTTATTGGGCATGTGTCGCCCTTTCCACTATTTATCTGTTTTATTGGGACATTTGTATTTCAGTTAATTCTAGTACTGTTAATTTGGGATTTTTTCAGCATGTATGCTTTACTTTAAGTTTTAAATGCTGGGATTTAGTTGTTGAATGTTTAAATTAATTGGAATATATGTTCCAGGATTATTGTGGTGTGATTCTTTAAATATTAAATTGTTGTAGATAATTAAATCTTTATTTTCAAAATAAAATTTGGAAAGTAATGTTTAAAAATGGTTTTGACACTTAACTTAATTAAATAGGATGTTAAATTTGGAAAAGTTATTTTTACGAAAGTGATGCTAAGAATGAACCAACTGTTCACCTTGATTTTAATTTAATAAAGGAGTGATCGCCCGGTATTTAATTAGGCGGGGTGTCACAGAAATGTGATATATAAATGAAATGTTACTTCTTGATATGATAAATGCAAATATACAGATGCATGACACTGTGTTATAAATATATCTGATTTTAATATAATAGCATTAATATTTATACATTATTTTTTTCCAAAGGGTAGAACAAAGGGAGACCGTCGACAATATTAGCATGTGGAAAGCCACTCGATCTCCAAATAATAAACCTTTCATTGTTGAAGATGGATCATTTGATAGAGCGGTATGTATAGATATTAATCCGTAACCGATGGTTGAAAGGTTTATTTACTTTAATATTTGTTTTAAATTACGTTCTTGAAATTTTTTGTTATATTCATTAATTATAATATTAATTCCATTGGTATAAAATGCTTGAAAGACGACTAAATGAGCTACCAGAAGAGCAAAAAAATGACCCAGAAGTGAGGAACAAGATTTTTACTGATGTAGTCGGATATGGAGGGCATGGGTATGATTTACTAAAGGGATAAGGTATTAGGCCAACATCGACAAAAGTATGTTCATCTCAGTTATAATTGGAAGAAATCAACCATTTAAAGAAAGAAGTTGCAGATCGAGAGACTCGACATCAACAGGAGCTCGAAGAGTTAGAGATTCGTAACCAAAAAGCTCTATTACAGATGAAAAATGATATGCGAAGTGAAATGCAAAGTTTGCTCCAAAGTATTAACCCTCATCATGCTTCCATTACCTCGACGATTCAGTCCAACTAGGTAATAATATATAGTTCATACTTATAGTTTCTTATATATATATATAGAGAGAGAGAGAGATTCAAATGGGAAATTATCTCGTTTAAAGTTAAAATTTCAATAATGGTGGTAAAACTTTGCTATGGTGGTGAGAATTTATTATAGTGGTTGTTAGAATTTTCTGTTGATTGGTGTATAGTATTCTTATAATCAATTTTAATGTTTAAAACAGGTTAGCTACATGTGGTTTTCATGACTAAACAAAGGAAACTCCGCTGATTTAAAAAAAATAAGAATAGTTAAATATTTATAATGTTTGTGATGAAAATATACTATATTGATTCATTTTTCACATTGTATTATTGATGAGTGGGATATTAATTTTGACATATTTGACACTATTTTTTTTTTGCAGGTGATAATTTTTGTAGAACATGCAAATGCTAATCAGTGATTTTGGAGGTTGTATGCTTTAGTGTTGAGGAATTACTTGATAAAAGTAATTTGTGTTTTGGAGTATAAGAAATTAATGTATTGTTGTTGTCAAGTCGAATATTTATAATTTTTGTTTTGGTGAATATTTAGAGATGGTTGTAAGAATTCTAACTATTGTTGAATGACAATGATTCATTGAGTTGGTTGAAAATCATCTTATGTATTACATTTTATGATTATTTGTTGTTTGTGTTGTCTCAAATGTATCCACAAAATATTGGTACAAAAATTTAAAGATCTTTTCAGCTCTTTTGGGATGGTTAAAACTGTCCCAAAAATATATTAAAGACGGCTATGTTTCCGTCTCAAAAAGGTCTTCTAAAATAGTAATCTTTTAAGGCAGATTAATTCCCATCTCAAAAGCACTCTTTTGTGACAGCTCTTCTGCCGTCTCAAAAGGATCATATAAAATGAGCACCTTTTGAGACGGATGAGTTTCTATCTCAAAAAACTCTTTTGAGATGGCTATGGCGTCGCAAATAGTATTTATAACCCTTATCAAAAAGACCCCCTCTAGCCATCCCAAATAGCGTCCGAAAAAGTATTTGAGATGGATAAACCATCTTTTGGGACTATTAGGCCACTGTCTCAAAAGTTTCTTTTTTTTGTAGTGAGTAGCCTAGCATTCTCCATTTCCAAGAAAGACACTCCTTTATTTTAGCCCAGTATTGTTTGACTTCTTCAGACTCTCCAATTCTTTCCCCAAGGCATTATTTTCTTTCTCCATAAGGGTAACAATCTCCCGAGCATTCTCAGTTTCTTTATTCAACACAATTACCTTCTTATTCAGAGCATAAGAAAAATTATGCATTTTCTTACCAAAACCCCATCCTTCACTAAATGCCTTGTACATAACTTCATAATCATAATGAATTAATGCCATTAAGAGTTTGTGGTCTTCTTGCGTTTGTTCAATCATTTCAGAATACCCAGCGTTGTTTGCCACTACTCTATCCAGAAGATAGTGAAGATGAACATAAGCATCTTTCACTTGTTCGGATCCATATGGGTCGAGAAACCCCATCAAATCTTCTTCAATTAAAGGAACATAACCAACCTTAAGAAAAAAATTCATCGCCTCAGTAGGTTGGATTCAACAGAAACTATTACATTCTTCCTGGCATCAAACTGGAAACTTACGAGTATGAGTATATAGGCCCGACCAAGAAAAGATAAACAATACAAACTGTAGTGACACTAATAAGCAATCAATATTACAAGAAAGTGGGAAAGATTGAGAAAAATTATGTCATTTGATTGATAAATCAAGGGTTACAAAGTTGATTACATCACAAAGAAAAAGAAATTGAAAATACATAAGTGAAAAGTCAAAAGAAATTGGCTAAAAAGAGATAAACCTTATCCTTCTCCTTCTCCTTGTCCTTGTCTTGGTCAGCATTAAGAAGGTCGACATTGTCTGCAGGAACCATGGAGGATTCCCCAGAACCCTCATCATTATCATCATCATCAAAATCCTCATCCAGGTTAGAAGGAGTTCCTGGATCATGTCTCTGAAATAGCTGAGAGTTTACCTCCTTTAAAGCCTCCGACCAACCTTCTTTGAAGGACAACTTCTTTGCATACTCTATTTTAATGGTTGCTACAACAAAATATTTTTCCATCCCTTATTAGTAGCCTCTTATTTATCCTTCTTACCCTTGGCCTTCAGAGCAATGTTATCAACAGTCAGACTGGAAGTCTTATCTTCAGCAGCCTTCGCCCTATGCTCAGCTTGAGTAAGTTTTTGCTCAGCCTGGGTTAACTTATCATGGCCAGTCTTTCGTTATTACTCTTCTTCTCTACAACTTTAACTTTGTCTTACTAGGTTTTTATTTTCTCTCTCTCTCTCTCTCTCTCTCTTTCTAGAGCTTCCCTAGAAGCCTTCAAAGATTTTTGCACACCCTCAAAAAATTCATCCACATTAGTTGAGGAGGACTTTAGCCGATCGTCTTTCTCCAATATCTAGTTTAAGTCTATCAGAAACTTCAAATGAATGAGTATATTACATCAGTTTAGAAGAAAAGAATTAAACATTATTAATGATTAACAAAAGAATTACGAACTTTCTAAGGCCAAACTCTATCTATCACTCTCTATTAATCGGGCTCTGCGATTGACCTATGTGTAGGCAGAGTATCAACCTTTATCAAGACCCTGGTCAACCCAGGGTTAATCACAATAGAGGCATCTTCAATCTGACTTGCTCGGCAGCAGACTTCTTGGTCGAGTCAGTAGATTTTTTAGCCAATTCTTGATGGCCTAGTAGGCCTTTCTTCAACCTCTAGTACTGAGGTTCCTGAAGTTGGATCTCCTAAGTAGTAAGGACTTAAGGCCTTTTATCAGTAGCCTGATACCTATTATCAGTTGTAATGGTCTATTTGGAAGGAGGGGGGAGGAGATCCAGATCCTTCCAATAAGTTTGGTATTTTTCTTTTCACCTTCGCTTTAGTAGGTGAAGTGAGGATGGTAGTGATATCAAGCAACTCAAAGGAAGAAGAAGTCCCACCTTGGGCAAGATTCATTATAGCCGAATCAGTAGAATAAGAACTAGACACAGGTTCCTCGTCCAAATTAATGGGTAACTGAGGCAAGACAAGCGCAGGTCGGGCAACGAATGAAGTGATAGTACTCTATTATTGCAATAAAATAGAAGATTCTTGAGGATGCCCTTATCATTACCTGTGATGAATGGACTACGGATACTTGAGGTCGTCAATATTAACCTCACCTTCTTTGGGGCACTTCCATTTACTTTCCTCTGCACTAAAAATAGAATAAGATAGTTAGTCGAGAAAACTTTGAATAGACTATCAACAAGGAAAGAATTTTAAGAGTAAAAGTATGACCTATGCCATGACTTCCTGGGGGCACCTGAGTTTAGTGTATATTACCCCCTCAGGAAGGGGGCATATTGCTAATTTTTTACAATTACACCATAATCCCAGTAGTTATTAGAATCTAACAAGTTGACCACTAATGCCCTATTGGCTTGCCTACTCTTCAAGCAATAAGTATTATCCCCAATAGTTCCCCACTTATAGCACAATATCAATTCAGGAATCCCCATATAGGTCCCATGAATTTCATTCAGCCTACTCACTCCATTCACCACCCTCCATATATTTGGGACTATTTTTGTTGGAACAACATCAAAATATTAACATAATTAAAGACAAAGTTGGTTTGGAGGAAAAGTAATGCCACACTCAGCAATGAATAGAGTGGGAATCTAGTGACCCTCAGCCAAAGAATACACGTCTATAGGACCATGGGAAATTTCTAAACCCACCCAACTAGGAATTTTCCTCTTTTCCCTAAATTCCTCTTAAGAATTGTCATCTACGATGTACACCGTGACTGAAAGGCAAGAAAATCAAAGAAAAGAAAGGAAAGGTATCTTACAGAGATTGAAAAATGACAACAGATAGTAAGCAACAAATAAAGGAGAAGAAAGGCTTGAGAAGGGAGAGAAAAGATAAGTGAATAAAGTTTGAGGTAAAGTGAAATGGAGGGAAAACTTTTGTCCTTTTATAGGTGGCCTTACAAATAGAAACAAAATGATTAACTGCACGAACGTTTGAGCTAACGTCGGATGTATGCTTCCCAATGCGCAAAAGAAGAAGTATATCCTTTGGCGGTTCGAAAAAGTTGGAATTATTTATAAAAATGCCATTATCAATAGTAATGGTGAAAAGTTTTACATGTTCGGGAGGTCAACTGCCGACTTCTTAGATATTTTGCCGAGCATTAATTTTGAGCAAATACTTCTTACTTTTGATAAATCATCAATCATGGAGTATTGGGGGATTTTGTTGTTTTTAAAAATTACTCTTTTACGTGGACCAATGAAAACTAGACACCTATCCTCATATGTGGCCACTCAGTTGGCTTCAAAGATACATGGTCGGCTGGCATGGCGACCAGCTCTAAGAACATGAACTATTAGGAATAACAAAGGGCCCTCACATTGTATGGAGACCAACACTGAATATCAAGAGTCACATTTATTGTACATAGATGTAAATGCATGGAAATATAAAGGCATTCCATTTCTTAGGTTCCCAACCACTATAAATACATAATCTCCCTTAACTCAGGGGGACAATTGAATCAAGCATAATCACACCCCATAATGATCTATTGTTACCATTTGAAATAATACCAACATTGGAGGTAGGCTTTCCTCATAGCTAAACAACTTTAAAACCTTATCTCTTGTGTATTTGTCTAGTTTCTTTATACTTATTTATCCATGATTATTAAAATAGACCCCATCCTTTTTTAGACATCAACATGTAAGAGCTTCTCATATTTGACTTTCCATTTCCTTATAATTTGATCAATAATGAAGGATGACTCTCCATAGATGTCCATGTGTGTTGATGTAAAACACTAGATTGGATCTAATTAATTAATTACAAACTAATATGAATAAATACATAAGACACGAGATTTTTAAAGTGGTTCAACCTTATGGAAAATGGCCTACGTCCACTCTTTTGTATTACTGGGTATTTTTCCTTGATCTTGATTATGGTCTCTTATGATTGCTTACCCTGCAATGAGGGGTTTACAATGTATTTATAGCCCTTGGGCTGTCAACATGAATGAATAATATGCCTTTATTGAATATGCATATTCATCCATACATGATAGGGAATGACTATAATATAATAAACATTGAATCTGTCTTGTTCGTTTAGTCTTCCTAACAAGTTACTCGGTATTCTCGGTAGCTCGATACGTGGAGTAGCTCGGTACATTTGAACTTGTGCCATACTAGATGACACATGTCTTCATATAACTGGTCCATGTCAGCTGACTAATTTTTGTATCAATAGAAGCTTCCAATGTTTCACAGTTGAGGTTGGATGTGAGAATGTGGAACATTTTACCCAAAAGTTGATTAGGCACATTTTTCATGTCTTACTTAATTACATACCATTGAAACTTGTAAAAAATTTCCACTTTGTGGAACAATTTTGAGCGTGAAATGGAAAATTTGTAAATATTTTGAATTTTTGGCGAATAATTGGGTACTTGCGTCTTTTTCCCATAATTAGTCGCCGAAAACGTAACCGTCGTCACTTGTGATCATTACTTCTCTCGTTTTCCAAGGCAACATATATAAAGGCGATAAAATCCGAATGTCTTCTACTTTTTGTCATTTTGATTCCCAAACTCTTTATTTTCTCGCTTTTCTTTTTACGATCGTTCTTTATGTCATCTGCCTTAGCTAACTTCTTAATTTTCTGTAAGAATTTCTTCCTTCCTTCTTCTTTCTTTGTTCTAGTCATCATGGTTTACCTTATCGAGTCATTAGATAAGTTTAGAGCCAATTTTTAAATTTCTTCTTGGGATGTCTTGGAAGAACCTGATTGTCCTTCTAATTTATTTTCTTTATCTGAGGGACAGTGGTTTCCCTCTATTTTTGTAGAGGAATGTGGTTTTTCTTTCCCGACAAATCCCATGTGTTTGGAATTCTGCCAATATTTCGATATTATACCTACAAAAGTAGTTCTAAATACATTGAGGGTAGTTAATAGCGTACATAGGCTGAATCAAATTCACATAACTCATCTTGGGATTCTTGAAATTATGTTTTGTTATAAATGGGTCACTAGTGATACTACTTTTTTTTTTTAAAACAAGGTATTCTAACAGAGCCTTAGTGGTTAATCTCCGTGATTCCAATAGAGATTATTTTTAACATGGGGCTGTGATGAAAAATTAGCAACACCTCCCATTAAAGGGGAAAGACGTGTTCCAAGGTCCCAGATGTCCATCTTATGGCAATAGGATAGGTTGTTTGTTTTTCAAACTAGATCTATTTTTTTTTAATAAAATGTGTCACTGATTTTTACTTTTTAATTTTGGTTTTCAGTTGACAGTAAAATAAAAACCCCTAAAGAGAGTGATATCAATATAAAAGATTTGAAGTTTATCTGGGGTTTGCATCAGTCAGTTGTTGGGGAATTCGTGAGAACTTCTTCCTATTTATTGCGAAATAAGAACACAAGTTCCTCTTTCAATGCTCGTCCTACTTCCCCTCATTTTGGTGATTGATCTTGAGTAAGATCCATCATCTTCTTCAGCTGTTGAAGAATCTTCTTCTGATTTGTCTACCTCTATTGCTTATTTGATAACGAAGAAGAGAAGAATGCCTGATCTCTTTTCCAATATTGTCCCTGACACTGATGGGGTGAAGAAGAACAAAGAAGATGTCCCTGGTACTAAGAAAAAAGATATTTCTCCATCTGGGGGAGCAATCACAACTGTCAAGGTGGTTATCAAGAAGCCCCCTATTGTTCCAAAAGAGGCAGAACCTTTGACTGAAAGAGCTGCTGTTATTTGAGAAGAGGCAACACCTTTGATTGAAGAGGTGAATCCTTTAAAAAGATTGAGAAGGGGTCTTGCTGAGAAGACCATTGATGTTGCTGCTCAACCTGCTGGGGTTAATATACCTTCTTTAAGATCTGGTCCTCCAGCATTCATTACTCCTAGCTTTGCCAAGAAATTGATCTGGTTTGGAACTCTTCTTGATCATAGAGCTATTATGACTTCTACTCCTCGGGGGAAAGTCACTGATTTGGCAGCGCAACAACTAGCATCAGTAATTGTCATTGTACCTTTCATTTCAATTTTGCTTTCAATTTTCATATTCTAACTTGAGTTTCTCTTCTTCTTCCAGTTTTTGGTGTATTTCAATAATATCGTGGAGAAGGATGAAGCTATCAAAGATACTTCCTCCTCTAGTGAAGTAGAAGAAGCCCTTGTTGGGTTATCAAAATCTTTAGAAGAGTCCCGAAAGAAGTATGAGGATGATAAAACTGCTTGGGAAAATAAAATCAAGGCTACTGAGATAGCTCAATAAAAAATTATGGATGCTACGAAGGAGGATGATCAAGCTTGGCAGAGAGTTGTGGATGTTTCTAAGGAGGCAGAGGAGGAATTGAATGTTTCCATTACCAGTAAGGAAGAAATTAACGGCAGACTTGATGAGGTTGAAAGGCGTAAGAAAGAGCTTGAACAGAAAGTTAAATCTATTGAAGATCATCTTAGAGAGAATACTTCCTCAAAAAGGATGAAGAGGAGGTCTGTTTTGAAGAAGACCTTTAGCTCTGGCTGGGTTAAAGGGTGGAACAAAACTCTAACTTCTACCTCTTCTCAAATTGAGTATGCTAGTTTGAAGTTTTTTAGGGATGGATGGGTTACAGCGTTGAAAGATTTGAACATTACTGAAGACTCTGAATTATTTCAGAAATATGTTCACGGCCCTCCTCCTACTATTGAAGAAGAAGAAGAAGAAGAAGAAGAAGAAGCTGAAGCTGTATCTGATGAATCTTCTTTGATAATAGTAGAACAAACATCTACTGCCACTATCCCTCAATCCTCCAAGTTACTTCAACCACCAATTCCTTCTTCTCAATCAGCTGAAGATGTAATGGGGAATAAGGAGAAGGGGCAATGTTGTTAAAAAATTATTTGCTTTCCTATGTTTTCCCTTTATTTTGTACTTTTTGTTATACCCTCCTCTATTATGATTAATAAAATAAACTTGTTACTTATTCTGACTTTTTACTGTTTAATATAACTATGCTGTTGTTGATTTGTTTTTTGCTTTTTCTTGCTAGTTTATTGCCAGGATGGAGCTGTTGTCAGCTCATGATACAGAGTTGATGAATAAATGTACGGATTACTTCAAAGATGGTCGTGCAGATTTCACTGAAGCATAAATAATTGATATTCTTGGATCTAATGCCTCTGAACGAGAAATTAAGGCGTACCAGTATTTAAAATGTCAACTTGATTAGGCACTATCAAATAACATATCTTACTACAAAATGATTAAAGATCTTCAAGGAATGATTGATGTACTTTAACTTCAACACAAGGAAACCACTGCTCTTCTTCATGAAGGTTATGAGAAGAAGTACCAACAGTTGAGCACTGATCGGGGTTATGAAGAATTTATCTTTGGCCATAATAAAAGAGAGAGTGTGCTAAAACTTGAATTTGAAGAACATATAAACATTTTTAAGCTGCTGCAGGAAGAAAATATTGCTTTAAGAGAAGAACTGAGACAACTAAAATCTGCTTCTTCCTTTGTAGCTTTGGTCCCAACTGATGATGAAGGTTTTTCCTTTTTGGAGACTGAAAATGCTTCATTAAGAGAAGAATTATAAGCTTTGAAAAGAGTCAGACATGCATTCACTTCCTGGGGTAGAACAAGAGCTGTCGGAGTAGCATTAAAGAGACTAGAACTTAACAAGCTTTAGAAAATCAAGCTGCTCAACTGAAGGCAAAAAATCAAGCTTTGGATGAGATGTCCCAGAAAATTCAAGCTCTTATCAAGCAACTTTCCAATTAGAGTTCTGGTTTGTAGAATAAAGTAAGTGTGGTGAAGAGTCTTCATCAACCCGTTGAACGATTAACTTATCAGTTTCACAAGCAGTCCAGAGAGTTTTGGATGGAAGGATATAATGACGTATTATACCATCTTTATGCCAGATTGAAATAGGCAAATAATGAAGGGTACAAATAGGGATGGTTGAATGCTTTAACAGTAATAAAATTTGATCAAGGAACGGAGATATGGGATTGGTATGAGCCTGGGTTTCTTGATCTGGCAGTTTCACCGTTCCAGCTAGATGTTAGATGGATTCTAGTTAACTCTATTCCTCAATGTTTGATTTCCAAATACCTTGGTGATTACAGTCTTCACGAAGAATTTGAGATATCTTGACCTCCCCATTTGCTTGACCGACTAAGTACGAGCAATACCATAATGCTGCAGAATTTAAACTTTATCAATTCTTCTTTTGCTTTAAATGACCCTCCAGCTGGAATGGATCCTGTATCTAAATCTAAAGGAAAGAAACTAGTAGAATAGGATATTTGTATTTCTTTAGTAATTGTTAATGAAGAAACATCATAATTTTGTAAATTATAATTTTGTTCCCTTGGAAATAAAATATTTCTATGATATTTATTTTGCCAATCTTTATTCATAACATGAGATCAACTACAGTAGTCCTGCTTGACAGTCATTGAATATATATATATATATATATATTTGAATATACAATTTCCCCTTTGTTGATTTGATTGCCTAGATAATGGAACTTTTTATCCATAAGTGCCTAAGCAATGGAATTATTTTTATCCCATGTTCCTGCTTAGTTTTAATAAATTTTCAATGGAACTTTTACCCCATAAGTGCCTAAGTGAAGAGATGCGCTTGCGTTCAAATTAAGAAATTATATAATTAAACTCAGTTTTACCCAATTAAACCCTAAACATGCATCTAGGTGTGATTGAATAAGATGTAAAACATGCAAGAAGATTCAAACACACACATGTGAGGAAAAATCCCCCCAAAGGGGCAAAACCATTTATTTTCATTATAATATTGTAACATACAATTTCTCAGATTATAATGAAGATATAGTGACACATAATTACCCGCACGTGTCGGATCTGTAGTCTGCGGTTGGAACTTTCCCTTTTCAGAAGGGTAGCAATGAAGAAGAAGGACGGTCTACTCCACCAAGGTATGAACAGACACACGATTGTGTTCTTAGGTTGCAAATAGATTCACAAGGGTTTGAAAAGTTGTGTGAATCGAAACATGAGTCTTGGGACTCACAAAGGTGAAGACTTAGAGTATTTAGGACTCTGAAAATCGTCTATCAAAGTCTTAATAAACAAATCCCCGAAGATGGTTTATAAAAGAAAAATTGGACCAAAAATATCTGAACATGATCTGCACGATTTTATCTCAGGCGGATCGGTCGGCTTCTAATCTGGACCGGTCCGAGGTCGAATCGATTCCTTTTTTAACAGGGCTTCTTCGGTTCACAATCGATCTTGGGTTTACTGGTACACAGCGGATCGACTGACTTGAGGTGGACCGGTCCGTGGGCGGATCAGTTTTTTTTTAAATAGGCGGACCGGTCTGGTCTACCAGAAATCTGATCCCCTGTTTATGAAGCTTTTGATATTCGGATCCGTTGATGTAGATTCGATCTTGAATTTCTTCAACATTGTAACGACGTATGACATACAAAAATGATAATGGATAAAATTTCCTTACACTAAGCAATGGAATTATTTGTATCCCATGTTCCTGCTTAGTTGTAACAATCATTTAAGTAAATAATTTCCCTGGTGCCTAGGAAGTGGATATTTTACCCATCTTCTTGCCTAGTTTATATGCCACTTGGGTTACCCATAATTAAACAGGCCTTTCCTTTCTCGATTGTTTTATCAACGTTGTTGGTATGTAAGTTAATGCCAACCAACTTTTAGTTGGTGGTTGTTGATGTCGACCAACTTTGTTGGTGTTCGTGCTGATTGCTGATGCCGACCAACTTGTAGTTGATGGAAAAAATTTGTTTGTTACTGCAAAGCAGTGTAGTGTGTAGCACTAGTAATCCAAAAAAAACCAAACGAATGGGGAAATCATTGTTTTTATTTATACTAAAATAATTGGTACATGGGTAGTTACATTACTGGTAGTATTTGCGTAGGTGCTCTGCATTCCAAGCATTTTTTAATTCTTCCCCTTCAAAAGTTTATATTTTATAAGTGCGAGGTCGAACTACAGTTGTGATATAATGGGGCCCACACCAATTGGCCTCTAACGTATTGTGCTTTTGAATTACTTTCTTGAGCACCTGATCGTCTTCCTTGAGATCACATTTCTTGGCCCTTTTATTATAGAACATGGCAGTCCGTTGCTAATAAGCTTCATTTCAAATCGCTGCATCTTCTCTGACTTGTTCAAGCATGTCCAAGTCCAAGCATCGCATCAAATCACTTACTGGTGATTTTAAGTTAAGCACCTATGAGTAGGTAATCCAAGTTCGACAGGTATCACTACTTCACTCCCAAAAGCTAACATGTAAGGAGATTCCCCAGTTACTGTTCGGGGAGTTATTCGGTAAGCCCATAACAATGAGTGCAACTCGTTGATCCAATTCCCTTTAGCATCATCCAATCTCTCTTTCAACCAATTAAATAGATTTTTGTTCGTCACCTCGATTTGCCTATTACTTTGGGGATGACCTGGAGCAGAATGGATCTTTTGAATGTTGGACTATAGATACTTCGTCGTGAATTCATCATTTTTAAATTGGGTACCATAATCGGTGATAAAGGCATGGGGCAGACCACATCTGCAAATAATATTCTTCCAAACGAATTGATAGACCCTTTCATAGGCCATATCGATTAAAGGTTCAGCTTCCACCCACTTGGTGAAGTAATCAATAGCTACTACCAGATATTTGAATCATCCTCTTATAGTTGGTAGAGGTTCAACTAAATATATTCCCCACATAGAAAATGGCCAATGTGAAGTGATTGGTATTAACAGCATCTGAAGAGTTCTTCGTATAGTAGAAAATCGTTGACACTTGTCACATTTTTTGGCATAAGTTGTACAATCAGCGCGTATCGTTGGCGAGTAGTACCCTTACGTATTTATTCAATGTAAAAGAGTTTGACATGTTATGTGAGCTCCACAAGATCCCCCATGGATTTCCTCTATCAGGTCTTTAACTTCTTCCTGGTGAACACACCTTTGCAAACCAGCTATCACACATCTCCTATACAAGACTCCATTATTCAAAACATACCTCGCAGCTTTAAACTTTAACCTTTTGGCTGTAAATAGGTCGGTTGGTAGAGTTCCTTCTTCAATATAAGATCTGATGGGATCCATCCAGGATGGTCCCATATCCAAGGCGATAAAATTCACCATCAAGTATTCGTCAATACTTCTGCTTGTAAGTACTTTAAGGGGAATTATTCTTCGTATCTCGGTGCGAGTAGGTGAGGCTAACCGAGCAAGTGTATCAGCTCTTGTGTTCTTCATTCTAGGTATTCTAATCACTTGAACAGTTGTGAAATTGGCTACAATCTCCAGAGATTTAATTTAGTATCGTGACACGAACTCCCCTTTTGCTGCATAAAGACTTAGTATCTGATTCGCCACTAGTTGCGAATCACTGAACACCACAACTTGCTCTACATTCAATGATTTAGCTAAGTTAAGGCCCATAATCACAGCTTCATACTTATCTTCATTATTAGAAGCCTGGAATTGGAAATGCAGAGCATATTCTATGTCCATTTTATCTGGACTATTGAGAATAATTCCACTTCCACAACCTGTGGTACACGAAGAACCATCAACATATAAATTCCATGTAGGGATATTCTCATCAAACCCTTGGTCTGACAAAATCCCTTGATGACATATCTTATCCTTCCTTTCTTTATACTTCTCCTTCAACTCTTCTCCCTTACCAGAAGATTCTGGTTGATCGACATCCATCCCTTCTGGAAATTCTTCTGATGGGGGTTGATAGGGGGCAATTTATGTTGGTTCTTTTGCATCCTTTAGTTGCACGACATTAGCTCCCTATTGTTCGGATACATATGGGTAGGTAAACTTTGCAATGAAATTTGCCACTGCCTGTCCTTTGAGAGAGGATCTCGGATCATAGATAATGTCATACTCCCCTAACTCCACTGCCCAATACATCAATCTTCTAGACTTTTCTGGCTTATGTAAATCCTGTCTGAGTGGCATGTCAGTGTATACCACTATTGTATGGCCTTAAAAATATGGTTTCATTCTCGTGCTCGCTTCAATTAATGCAATGCCAACTTCTCTAGTTTTGGATACTTGATCTCTGCTCCCCTGAATGCCTTGCAAGTATAATAAACTGGTTTTTGCACTCCGCCTTATATTATTATAAAGGACAAACTGGCTGCACTTTCTAAAACAACTAAGTACAAGTATAATTTTTCCCTCGCTACTGGCTTAGACAATAAAGGAGGCATTCCCAAGGATCTCTTCAATTCTAAAAATGCCTGCACGTACTCATCTTTCCACTCAAAGGTTTTTCTCAGCACCTTAAAAAATGGAAGACATCGATCGATTGCCCGGGAGATGAATCTGTTGAGAGCTGCAACAAGCCCCGTAATTCTTTGTACTTATTTCTTGGTGGTTGGAGATCATAACTCCAACAAGGCTTTTATCTTATCCGGATTTGCTTCAATACCTCATCGATTCATAATGTACCCGAGGAACATGCCTTCTTATACGCCAAAAATGCACTTGGTCGGGTTCAGCTTCATCTGGTACTTATCCAATTGATCAAATTTTTGGTTTAAATAACCTATATGGTCAGCAACTTTCTTACTTTTGGTTAACATGTCATCGACATACACCTCCATATTTTTCCCAATTTGCTTTGCAAGTACCTTGTTCACCAATCGTTGATATGTAGCACCTGCATTTTTAAGACTAAAAGGCATAACATTGTAATATATATGTTCCTCATGGGGTAATAAAAAAGGTAATTTCCCTGTCCTCTGGTTTCATTTTAATTGTATTATATCCAGAATAGGCATCCATGAAGCTTAAAAGCCCATGCCCCGAAGTTGTATCTACCAGCTGATCTATCCTGGGCAGAGGGAAATGATCTTTTGGGCAAGCTTTATTTAGGTCTGTGAAGTCCACACACATTCTCCACTTATTGTTCTTCTTCTTAACCATCACGACATTAGCCAACCAATCAGGATATTTCATGTTTTTGATGAAAAAAGCTTTTTATAGTTTTTTCACTTCCTCTCGAATAGCCTGGTTTTTCTCCGGACTAAAGACTCTTCGTCTTTGCTTCACATGATTGATCTCCTTATTGACATTGAGATCGTGACATAAGAATGATGGGTCTATCCATGACATATCTTCATGACTCCATGCAAATTCCCATTTCCTATGTTTCAAAAATGCCACCAGCCCTTGCTTCAATACTGGATCAAGTAAAGCACCAATCTGAGTTGTTCTTTCTAGTTGCTCATCATCCGGAATAATACTTTCAGTTGCCTCCATAACTTGGCCTTTAACGAGTTTCATTTCATCTCTTGGGTCTTAGGTTTCAATCTCAGATTCATCAGATTCGTCCACTTGATAAGTGGTTATTTTCTTCCTAGCATTCTCCAATTTTTCTTGCTCGGTAGATGAGTAGTATCATTCTCGAGTTACTTTTTGACCGCCTTTCATAATTCCAACCCCAAATTTGGTTGGGAACTTTAAACACTGATGTACAGTGGATGGAATTTCTTCAAACTTTTTCAAACCTACTCTCCCCATGATTATATTGTAGGTTGACTGGATATTTTTATCCATCACGAAGAAATGCACCTTCTCTGATCTACCAGCTGGCCAGGTACCAATCAACATGTCTAACTTGACTGTTCCAAGTGGGAAAAAAATTCTCCCCAAAATCCAATGAGGGGACTGTGATACGGCTCTAACTGACCAAGTTTCAATTTCAAACTATCGAAGCAAGGGTAGAATATTATGTCTGTCGAGCGATTATTATCCACCAGCACTCTTGAAATGATTACATCCTTCATTCTCATTTTAATCACCAGATGATGATCATGAGGATACAAAATGACCTCTATATCATTTTTAGAAAAACTAATGACCAGCTTATCTTTGTTAACCTTCCTCGGGCGATCTTGTTTCGCCATATTTATCCGTTGTATATAGGAACAAGCTTAAGACTCATTGAGATAATCTTTCCTTTCAGCGGTATGATCACCCCTCCTTCGTCTCCACCTGTAATCATGTTACAATCGAATGAAACAAAATGAATTAAAAACACCTCACGCTCAGGCTGTCTTGGACTTTTTGAAAGATCGGGGTCATCTTCAGTATCATCTTTATGGTCCTTTTTCTTATCGTCTCTTGGTCGTCAAGGAGATTTGGACCTTTGTCGAGCTCTGTTTCTAGTCTTCCCATCATTCTGACGATAAACATACCTATTTAACTTTCCATGTCAAATGAGCGCCTCTATCTCATTTTGGAGAGCTACACACTACTTGGTTGTGTGACCATGATCCTTATGGAACTCGCAATACTTGGATTTATCCCTCCTTTTGGGAGTTAACCTCATCTTTCTCGGCCAATTCAATTCCTCGTTGTTCTTAATTTCCTTCAGAACATGGTTTACATCCACCTTTAAGGGAGTATAATTTGTATACTTTTGTAAGTGATCCAGTATTTATTTTCCCTTCGACTGCTTGCTCCCACCGTTATTCTTGTGATCTTTTTTTTTTTGACTTACCTTCAGCTTTAACTTCCACCTTTGCCTCAACATTCTTCTTCGCAGCCATATCTTCTTTGTCATTCCTAACTTTGGCTTCTTTAGCCATCAATTCAACCATATATTTTGCGGGATCATTGGCCAAAGTGTAGTGCAACTTGTTTGGTAAAAGACCACTCATGAGAGATGTAATGGCTGTCTTTTCCTCATAATCTATGACCTCCAGTTTCTCTTTGTTAAAATGAGTGATATAGTCCCTGGTACGTTCTCCTTCTTTTTGCCTAACACTCAACAGATGTGCTGCCCTTTAAACTGGCTTTTCACAAAAATAAAAATTTCCTATAAAGAGCTCTGCCAGTTGATGGATAGTTGCAATCTTCCCCTACGAAAGGCTATTGTGCCATATTTGAGCAGATTTGGTAATGATTCCTGAGAATGACCAGCACCTCATTTCATCGGGGAATGCATAAATATCTGCTGCAACTTGGTACTATTCTATGTGGAGAACATGATCGGCTTTTCCATCGTACTTCTGTGTGACCATAGGAACCTCGAATTTTGATGGTGGGGAAAGTACGCAATTGCCTGTACAAATGGAGATCCTTTGATAAAGGTTCTTTGGGGAGGGTTTTTGGCCTTATCCATCTCCCCTAACATGCCTTCCAATCTTTAAATAGATCCTTTCCATCCGTCATTTCCAGCCTCGAATTTATTTATTTTTTGAGAGCAAAAGATCGCACAGAGTTCTCCTCTTGGGATCTTTCTATGTGAGCTGTAGGTCTGGGATTTGGATGTGATTGGGCTGAGCCTTCCCTTGAATTATTTGGTCTTTGAGAATTTCATGACGCATACCGAAGAGGATTTCTATTCCTCCTGGGACCCAAACGATCGAAGGGTGAGGCTCTGCTCAACCTTTCCAGAGCACTTGGTCTTTTTGGCATTAGAGCGACGTTTTCTTATGAATCTGGAATTATTATAGGGGAAGTTGCACCAGAGCGATAAGATGGATCACTTGAATTCTTATAATGAGAATTTTAGTATGTCTAGATCTTGATCTAGACCATTGCTATGATGAAGATGGTGGACGTATGCTCCTTTGAACGCTTCGTTGACCTAACTATGCAGACGCTCCGTTTTGAACAGTTTGAATGAACTGTTGCATAATTTCCTGCATAGCCATTTTTCCCCTAGCTAAGCTTGCCAAGATTCCAGTGATATCCTTTGAATTTGGAGGGATGGAAGAGTTAGGTAGATTCCCCTCATTATTCCTATTGCTAGATTCTAGAATATCAGCCATTTTTGATGAGGTTTTTAGTGAAAAATGCTACGTATAGTCGTTCCTAGAGACGACGCTAATCTGTTGATGTAAAAAACTAGTTTGGATGTAATTAATTAATCACAGATAAATATGAATAAAGAAATAAGAAACGAGATTTTTAAAGTGGTTCGACCTTATGGAAAGTGGCCTAAGTCCACTGTTTTATATTACTGGGTATTTTGCCTTGATCTTGATTATGGTCGCTTATGATTGCTTACCCTGCAATGAGGTGTTTAAAATGTATTTATAGCCCTTGGGCTATCAATGTGAATGAATAATACTCCTTTATTGAATAGGAATATTCATACGTATATGATAGGGAATGACTGTAATACAATAAACATTGAATCTGTCTTAGTCGTTTAGTCTTCCCAATAAGTTTCTCGATATTCTTGGTAGATCGATACGTGGAGTAGCTCGGTACATTCGAACTTATGCCACGCTGGATAACACATGTCTTCATATAACTGGGCCATGTCAGCGGACTAATTTTTGTATCAACAATGTGTTTAATTTCTTTCTCGAGGGCATATTTTATCATATTGTTAGTGCAAGGGAAATCCAACTTAATGGTAATGGGGATGTGAGAGTCATCGACAATGATTAAGAGTATCCCAATACCATACCCTTTCTTGTTTGAAGCTCTGTCAAAGAATATATTCCACCTCCGAGCCTCCTGAGAGGTGCAGATGATGTATTCATTTGGGAAATAATATGTCCAAACTTCGGCCCCTTCTAAGGGATGATCGGTAAGATAATTAAAGATGGATATCCCTTTTATAATCTTTTATGTGACATGGACAATGTCAAACCCAACTAATAACATTAGCCAATGAGCCATACGGATGGGCAAAATGGGTTTCTCTAATATGTGTTTAATGGGATCCATTCGAGACACTTGTCTTATGGGTAATTCAAGCGTATAGTGTCGTAGTTGTTACGTGACCTAGACCAAGGCGACACATGCATTATCCAATATAGCATAGTTCACCACGTATCTGGATAGCTTTTGACTAGCATTGTAGATTTCTCTCTCCTTACGAGTTCCTCGATGTATTGGGCCAGCAAAGCCCCAGTTGTACTATCGGTGAAAATTAAGTATCAAAGGAGGGGGAGACCTTACTGTGGAGGCATGGGCACCGAAAGTTGGGTGAGATATCGTTCGATCTAATCAAAGGCTTCTTGGCATGACTCGTTCCAAAATTTAGTTGAATCCTTTTGAATATATTTGAAAATTGATTTGCGAATAGAGGTCAGTTGGCTGATAAACCTTCTGATGTATTATAGCTTACCCCGAAATCCTCGTATATCTTTCTCCATTCGGAGTGGTGGCATCTCGAGTAGGGATTTTTATCTGGCAGGGTTTGCCTCACTATCTTTTTCACTGACCATGAACCCGAGGAGCTTTCCTTTAGTGATGCTGAAGACAAATTCTTATAGGTTGAGTCGCATTTGGTACTATTGTAGTCACTCAAAGAATTTCCTCAAGGCAAGAATGTGACCTTCTTGTGTCTTAAACTTGATAATCATATCATAAAAATAGAATTCGACTTCTTTATGGATGAGTTCATGCAGGATGGTTATAATGGCCCTTTCGTAGGTAGCCCTAGCATTCTTTAGCCCAAATGGCATGATTGCGTAACAGAAAGTTCCCCATGGTGTAATTAAGGTGGCCTTGTCCTAGTGGTCAGAATGCATTTTAATTTGATTATAATCGGCCAAATCGTTAAAAAATTATTTGAGTGTGTGGTTGCTCAGGTTGTCTATAATCATATCGTTATTAAGTGAAAGGAAATCATCTATCGTGAATGACTTGTTCAGATCTCGATAGTCAATGCACATAGAAAACTTTCCCTCCCGATTTTGACACGGGGATAATATTTGTGAGCCATATAGGGTATTCAAATACGCGAATGAAGCTTACACTTAATTGTTTTACCAATTCTTTTTTACCTTAAGGGACCATTCTAATTGGATCTTCCTCAGTTTCTACTTGATAAGCTTACTCTTTGGTAATGTGGGGATATCTTACTAAGCTATCTCTAGATCAATATCGAGCATGTCATCGTAATACCATAAAAATGCGTCCATGCACTCTTTCAGGAGCTCTTCAAATTGCAGCCACTTATGCTCATCGAGGTTGGACCCTATCCTAATCTCATACAGATGGTTACTAGAATAGATATTAATGACAATAGTCTCACCACCATTAGTTTGATTGAGGTTATGTTGTTTATTTTTTTCCTTAATGAGATCAGTTACGAATTGTTCATTTACTAAGTCATCTTCATCAAAAGTTTGATTATAATCAAGACAATTAATGTAAGGTTAGTCAAGATACTTAAATTCCGCTTCTATTTCATTTAAAGAGTTTTTAGGAAATACAATAGTGAGGAACTCATCAAAGGAGGCCTCATTTATAATGATGTCGGATCAAGAGAAAAATCAACAGGCTCAAGCATCTCTTAGAGAGAGTGAAGAGAAGGTTTTCAATTGACTTGAGAAGGTTGGATCGAAATAGTATGCCAATTGAGGAGAAGTGTATAGGTAGTGAGGATCTTCTCAGACGGTGCGACTTCCCGATGGATCGTGCAGAGGTTTAGCACCAGTATGCGCAATTCGAGTAACTCATTGGTCTCACTATCCCCATAAATTTTAGTGTTTTTCATGTCTTTCTCTGTCAGCGACTCCACTTCATGTTTCTAACTTTCATCCCAGGCGATGTCATCCTCAAAGATGATTTGAAACACCGGTTTCATCTTCTTGTCAACAGGGTCATTCCACGGTTCAGGGAACCCATAAAAAGAGAAATCTTCACACTCTGATTCATCATTCGAGCTCTCAAAATCATCACCTTAGCCAGTGATGATGATATCATCTTGCCAAGAGTAGTTAACACACTCAACAAATTCCATAACTTCATCATAAAAGTCTTCCCACTCAATAGGGAAGTGAAGGAATGAAGGGACCAGGCACCCTTGGACCTTCAGAACTATAATTAACTCGTAGATACTACATATCTCCCTTTTTGAAGGAACATATTTGACATTATCTGTATGATGTCATCTAAGCTGAATTACTCTTTAGGCATAACCTATTAATCTAATTCTCGATCCCACTTTTGATCTTCTATAAACAAAGCGCTAAACCTTTTTGAATCAATAGTAATTTTTTAGGGAATTTTCAGCCCAAACCTCCTAGTTGGTCTAGAATCCTTGGTAAATCCATGCCTCCCCCTTCTGAGCGGGTATGAACGACAACATAGGCTTAGGTGAGGAGTGACAGAGCTTGATCAATGAAAATCGTGGGATATAGGAGAAAGGATACGCAAACCTTAAGGTATTTTGGTGAGATTATAAGTATATTGAGTGTTTTGATAGGCATGATTTTGGGTATAGGGGTCAAATTCTTGGTTTTAATTTGGGAAGATGGCATTCACCCCCATTCCATATGCTAAGAGAAGGTTATGAGTGGTGTTGGGTTTAGAATTAGTTTGTGGGGTGATGATTCCCCGATATATGAGACTTTCGATAACATTTTGAGGCATAAATGCTGATCTGTGGTGTGTCCTACGATCTAATGAAAATTACAGTGAGTGTCATGTCTGAAGTTCATGGGAAGGGGATTTGGCATCGATCGAGGTTTCAATGGCTTAATGAGGTTTCCAGCAAGCGGGGCTTTTTATACTTTTGATATGGGAGCGTGAATTTCAGTATACTCCTTAGTGGCATGTTGGGACATGTTATTGATTATTGAGACTGAGGTGATGGATGGCTTATCATATTTCTATGGCACAAATTGTCCAATCAATCTTTTTAGTTCAGATCCCACTTTGTGACTATCAATCCCTTCTCTAATATCTACACTAGCATCCCGGAGGTCTCTAAAATGAGGTTAGTATTGACCTCCAATCGGAGTTCATCTATCGGGCAAGAATTTTTTCTTTACTATACTCACTTGTTCTTCTTCTGATATCTATTGATCATAGTAATGGCTTTCTCTCTCCATCTTTTGATGAAACTACTAACTGACTTCCCCGAATTCAACTTGAGTAACTCTAAGTCTTTGCGTCTAACCTCCAATTCCTCATTATACTTTTACTATGACATAAATTCTCTAGACACATCCTCCCAACTGCGGATTATAGATTCCTCAATGGACAGACTGAGGGCACCTTTTTTAGGTTTTATTAAAACATTTGGGGTATTATCTCCTCTAAATACCCAAGGAGAATCATCAAATAGTGATAGCTGTGTAGATGCACAATCGGGTGTCAAATACTTCCAAACTTCTCAATGTTTGGCATCTTCAATTTCTATAGTAGTTTGGCTTTAGGATTGAGATACATGTGAGTGTAGTCCATGTAATTCGCTGAGATCTCAGCTTAGTTGATTTTTTTTTACAAGAGATTTAAGGTCCTCCTTGACCTTGTTTAGTTCTTCCTCCTTAAGATGGTACTAGAAGATTAGTCCTTGGTTAGGAAAGATTTGGGATCGATAATTAAGTTGGTTGCGTCCCATTGGAAAGTGGGGCACGTGGGGCATGTTGATATTCTTCTAAGACCAAAACTGGTTCAGGCAGAGTTGGACCTATGAAAAAGGGAAAGAGGATTTTGAGTTTTTGAGCCTTAGGAGTTTTGACCCTGTGTCATTGCATATTCTGGACTTCAGCCTGGAGTTTATTAGTCTAGGTACTGAGCTGGGCTAGGATGGTCATCATATCTGGTTAAACATTCACAGCATGTTTTACATTTTTCATGAATAACTTGCGGAGCCAGATCTCAAACTCATGGAAGCGGTAGAAGAAGTAGTAGAGCTTCAAGGTGATTTGATGGAAGACCAGAGCTAATAGGGAGCCAGGACAAAATCATGGTACATAATCTACACCTAAGAGGAAAAAGGAGTTTGGTTTACTTTTCAGGGAAAGAGGAATATTTTTGGTATTTTTATTTTCTTTTGAAAAATGAAAAATATGTTTTTGGTATTTTTTTTCAAAAAGGGAAAAGGGAAATTCCTCAACATTTTTATTAATATTAGGCTCACTTGTATTATGTTTTCCTAAAAAGCAAGAAAAATATCAGATAGGATCCAAGACTGGGGAAAAGATAGGGTACATGATGTAAGAAAAGGTTTGACTTGTTTTCAAACTCACGGAAGGGGTTCTGTTTTAAAAATAGGCGAAATAGCATGAAAATTCGGGTGGTACGACAACCTGAAGTTTTGACAGAGTTTCTCATTATAAATGACAAACTAGATAAAAGTGTCATAGGGTAGATGTCGATATAAGATCGATGAATTTAGTGGGTTAGTGGAAGGTTTTACCCTTTGTCATGACTTCCGTGTTATACCTCTTGCCTATAAGGGCAATCATTCATCAGTATGTGTGGACAAGTCATTTGATATACCTAAGTGTACATGAACTGCCTTATGATATACCTCATGAAAATAGTACATGTGAGAGAAAATTCGATATACTCGATGTATGTAACCAAGATTTCTATTATTTACCTCCCATCGTGAGTTTGGTCAAGTAGTACAATGCGGGGGAAACTGTTCGATATACTTTGAAGGTACGAGGCCAATGGAAGGTAGGAACCATATCTCTTAGGTTAACTATGCCCCGTAGGATCGACACCCATTACGAAGTGACCCCCAGTACTGAACAAAATTTATGTAAATATTGCCATGCTTAGGTGATGTAGTGTGCAAAAATGCATGAGTGTTAATTAGTATCTTATGGAGAGTTTTATGTATGATAAATAAAAGGAATACTATCACTGTGAGGGAGAACATTAAACTAATACAAGATAAAGGGGGATAATTGTGGAAAGTAAAACTAGAAAGTATATACATGAAGTATGGGGACTATAAAAGGCATGGTGATAGATACAATGTGTGAGGCATGTGAATAAACAAGTGAGTGAGGAATATGTGTAAGGTAAGAGAGTGACATGCGGATAGTGTGAGTGAAAAAAAAGCATGTGCATATATACAAGTGAAAGAAATATGGAAGTGTGTGCTAGTGAGACCAAGAATGGATAATCTATAAGTGGCATGTGAAATAGGTGTAAGCGAGCATGAAGATATATACAAGCAAGGAAAAAAGTGAGGTTGTGTGCTAGTTAAGCTAAGCATGGATAATCCACAAGTGGTGTGTGGAAAATTTAGGTAAGAGTGAGACTATATATGAGTGTGAGTGTGTGAAGTGAACATGGTGTATATATACAAGTGAGCATAGGGTGAAACATGGTGAACATATACAAGTGAGTAAAAAGTGAAGCGTGTGCTAAGGAGGTGATATATACACATGCTGAGAGAAGAGAATGGTATAGATATTCAACATGATAAGAATGAGAAATATATACAAGATACAAACATTGGAGTAAGGAGAGTATACAAGTGGAGGCGTATGTACTCATATGGAAAAGTATGAGAGAAAATAAAGGACACCCATGTGAAAATAGAGTCTAGTCCTCTAAAAAGTCCCCATCGGAGTCGCCACTGGGGCCATTCGGGTCGGATTCCTCTGACGCAGGCTGGCCCTGAAATCAGGATGAGAGGGAAGACCGAAGAAGTCCCTCTCTCCCCTGAACGTGCGAGTGATTAGAGAATATGGGATTCCTCTTTCACCACTCGCGCTAATATTTTCATGGGCTGCCTTGGATATAAATCATCCAACGTCAAAAGGGGATAAACACAAAGAAATGGAGTCGCTAGCCTCCTAGATGACTTTACTACTGATTTTTTGTGACACCCCGACTAATTAAATACCGGGTGCTACTCCTTTATTAAATTAATACATAGTATCAAGTTGGTTCAGACTTAGCATCAGTGTTGAAAACATTTAATTACATGCTGGCCACCTAATATTTAAAATAGAGAGATGCCAAATTTTATTAATTAAATTAACAATTAACCAAGTAATGAAATCATCATTCATCAATCGCATAAAAAATCTCATATATATAACCAACGTAAGGAAATCAACTGAGTCTGCAGTAAACACTCCAATAATAATAATAATACCAGAGTAACATAAAACCTTAATACAAGAGTCTGAATAAACAAACCAACATCTGAAATAATGAAAGTCAGTATCTACAATGTCTAAATAAGAATGGGCAACATGCCCTAACTGATATGAATGACTCTCAAGGAACCAAGGATAAATGTCGAGGCGTCGAATACCGAGATCATGTAGCTTCCACAGCAGCTACACCACGTTATTAGAATGGAACACCTATGTTTGGCATCCCTGTGGCTGGGCACCTAAAAGGTTTTTACAAAATAAACTAGATTTGGAGGAAAATGGGTCAGAGCCCGAGGTGAAAACAGCTTAAAAACAACAAGTGTTTAATTACATTAAATAGTAAATATTATATACATGTTAGTTGCGTACTCTCATATGAGTTTCTCACCACTCAACTAATGTGCAAGCCTAACGTATACCATTAACCCATCCAAGTTATGTCACTATCTAACTAGTTCGTACTAACTCCTGCTTTCACATTCTAATATAGGGTACCTACTCATATTACCCAAACAAGTCATATTTATATCCCACATTCACATTCATTAAATTATTTATCTCAAGTGTTATTTAGATTTTCACATTCTTAACCCATTTACATATTTTAGTTACTCACATCTACTAAGCTACTGTAAAATAATCGTAGGCATATATATATAATTCACTAGCATAATATATATATACACAAATCCAGCACCCCAAGAGGCTGGAACCTGCAGTGCACACATACTCTTCTATCAATCCTGATACATCACGCACGTAAGTATTTACATGTTCCGAATCACTTAAAAATTGTATCAATACAATTCACACATATTGGAGGAGAACATAGCTCACACACCCATGGGTCACGCACATACCTACGCTCCCATGGTCATCAGACTTATCAACTCACAAATAATTCATTCATAGTTCTATGTCCTTGAGGTACCAATCTAAATCCCCCCGAAGACACACAAGGATAAGATGGTCCTTTTTTCGAAAATCAACCTCCCATGATAGCAATTATGGTAGGTATGTCATACATAGAATCATCCATATACTAGGTAATCACACCACCTAAGTATTTATCAACATTAATATAGGTAATATCTATCCTATATTACAAGTGACATACGCTTTTTAATGCCATCCCAGACATTCTTCGTAATATGTTTAGAGCGATAACTCTCTCGTCGTATAAATCAGAATATTTAAACCTATCTTAAAAGGTTACTAAGTCACCCACTTACCTCTAAGGTTATTTCAGTAATTCAAATTCTCTCGTCAAATTTCCCTAACCTTAAATTAACATTCATCCAATTTAAATCCCAATTTTATAAAATTTCTAACCGTACCTCACTCGGTAAACACTCGTAAGTATCCCATTCAATCCCAAAAGGTATAACATTTTCCGGGCATAAACTATAACCCTACTAACCTTAACCAAGTCCCTCAATATTTTATAATAACCCCCTAAGAGTTATTATAAGCTTGGGATTTGCTGAACCTTAAAGGAAAAATAATCTACAAAATCAGGAGGATTCGATCGATCGATCAATCTATCCAATCGATCGATCGACATTCATAGATCGATCGATCGATCAAATAGGTACTGCGAATGTGCATAATTTGGCCTACGAGTTTCATCAAACTTAACCCTCAAATCCTATACTATAATTTCCCAAACTTCCAAATATTTATTCCTCACATCATACCAACATAAATACATAAGTTCCAACATTTAAGAATTATCAAATCATAATAGGAAATCAATTTCTTGGATCAAATCATATAATTTTCATAAAAACCCTAGTTTTCCTATTTTCTTTAAGAACATAATATAACTCAATATAATTTCATAATTCTATAACCATGGATCATAATTTCGTGGCTGCTATATTCCCAGAAGTTAAACTACATGCAAAACCTACCCAGATTACGATTTTAATTCTCCAAATCCATTCATTAATTATTTTTCAAGGTTATTATCCAATTAAGAACTAACATAGATGATATATGCATTGAATTATTGCAATTTAAATCACTTGCTTGTGAATGAAGATTCTGATCCTTTGAATAAGATGGTATGGGAATGATTCTATCTTTCCGATCTATCCGGTTGTGGTGACGGTGGTGCAAAAGCCTCTAAATAGTGGTTTCTCCTTTGGGAACTTTCCTCTCTTCCTTTCTAACTGCCGTTGGTGATTTTTGGTTGTGATAACCCTCATATTCCTAAGTGTTGGATGATATATTAAGTCTAAAATTCGTGGGTTATAATTCCTCAAAAAGTCAAAATGACTAAAATACCCTCTCGGACTGCCGGTTAGTCCTAAAATGCCCCGGGTTCCAAACTAAACCCCGACTAGTGTTATCTGACTATCTCGACCCTTCCGAACATGTTGACACACTCAAAATGACTATACGGATGATATAAAAACAATTTACTTTTAAATCCATTAAATTGGTTCCTGACAGGACTGACACACGCATCCCAACTTAATTACCGAAACTGCCGTATTTTCAACTTGCAAGTGTCTTAATAAATTCAATAATCATATATTACAATATTCACTTAGTAACATTCAACATTATCATCATAATCAAATACTAACTCTCGTCTCGCTAGTTATTTAAATCTGACTTAATTTCCAATTAATTGTCCCAAATTAATTTAATTAATCCCATAATTAAAAGCAATTTCATTTCATTAATCTCATAATTAAAATTCATAAAAATACGGGGTATTACATTTTTTAAGAAGAGTACGTTGATCTTATGGTGATGTAATGGTGGTGAAGTATGGTGAGTTAAGTGGCCAAAGGTGATATGAAAGTGAGGTAAAAGAAATGGAAGGAATGTTGTAAATTTAGATTTTATGGGAATGACGTCGCTCTGATTTCGAGAGAATGTTTCTGATTGCTGAAAAAGGGGTCCCTAGGAATTAGGTAATGGCCTCCTTAAATAGTGTCAAATTAGGGTTTAAGGGGATGCTGATCGATATGTCCCTTGGCCTTCCTATCGGCATAGCCTCTACCTTTCTAGCGAAGGAAAGCACACCCTACCGATAGGCAGAGGGTCTAGGGTGCCTATAGGCAATTCGAAATGGATTTTTTTTTTGGAAAAACGGGCATAAAATGAAAACCATAAGTCTAAATCATGAACACATGGGACCTTTGGAAAGAGGGTTTAGATTCCTTCAAAATTCATTGAGCCACTCTCGGGTTTGAGAATTGACCAAAGTCAAACGGGACTCGGAATCACCTGATGGTCTCTAGACCGGGGGGGGGGGGGGTTAGAGTAAAAAGGGTCGTTCATGCGAAACGTGAGGCCTATTCGCGCATTGTATGGAGCGTTGGAAAGTATATTTAGATCCCTGTGATATTTCATTGATCTTCGACTGGTACTGATAGTTTACCAAGGTCAAATGGGGCTCAAAAGCACTCGATGGCCTTTCGAAGTAAAAAGGGTTGTTCGTGCGAACCGTGAGGACGATTTGCGCATGGTATGGAATGTTGTAAAGGGAATTTAGAACCATACGAGTTTTCATTAATATTAGCTCGGGTTGGAGAGTTAACCTAAGTCAACCAGGGCCCGAAAATGTTCGATGGACTTCAGATCAATGCTATCGTTCATTCGAGTTGTAATGCCGATTCGCACATGTTATGGACTAATGGAATGGGAATTCAAAGTCCTATGAGTTCATTAAGATTTGATCAGGTTGGAGAATTAATCATAGTCAAACGGGGCCCGAAAGAGCCTGTTGGCCTTTAGATCAATACTCAAAGTAGAACTTAAGCTCTGCGGAGGGAGGAGAAGTTTTAGGGATATAAGGGGGTACTTAAGGGGTACTAGGATGGGGTGTATACAAGTATTATTCCAACCACAATTATTACATACCATTTCCCTTAGGGGTGATGTTTACATTTTTAGAATAATCAAAATGGTTGAACCGCGCAAGTCTTAATAACTAGGATAACTATACTAGCTTGATCGATCATATCTCTCTCTTTGATTCTCGTAGGTCGGTTAACTCGAACAACCGTTATGTTTTTTGATGAGATCTACATCTAATCAATGGGCATGTACCCTCAACCACATGTGTTCAGACTATTCTCCTTACAATTGCACCCAAAGTTTTGTAGATGATTGGGTTTGCATAAGTTTGTTCTCTTCTTCAAATGAATCTGAGTTGTGGTCACTGCTACTTCTTGTCATCCAACTCGTAATATGGTCATAGGTCATAGTGGTAACCATGCTCAAATGTGAATAATATCTTTACTCGCTAGTTTTGGAGGGTACGTTGCTAATTTTATCACCTTAAACTCAAGGGGAATTTGCGTGTGTCAGTCGTCATTTGGGAGGTTGCCTACTAATGATGGAAAAGTTTCCCACAAAATGTTTTAAGACATAATTCCCACATTTGTTGTCAATCTGGTTCATTGCTCCAATTTTATATTTGACTTCAAAAGAACAATATCTCCCATTGTTGTTGCCATACTCATAAGTCTTTTTTTTCCATTTCTCTCTGAATTTCTTTATTTCCTTCAAAAAACTCCTTCTTTCTTTATGTTTCTTGTTGTTTTGTTATGAAAATAGTGTACATAATTAACGAAAATACCACTAGGGATTTCAAAGGCTGCTATATCCCACCATAGGTGATCGTTGAGTTAGATGTACGCCCTCTATACTTTTACAATGTCGATAGTGTTTCTTTTGTCATTTTGTGTTTGATGTTGGAATCTTATTTCCCCAAATAATTTATTCTTCGAGTTCTATTAATTTTTTGATGCAGTTCTTGCCTAATGTTCCCAACATCTAGAGGAGATTAAACGGTGTGAACCTTATAAACGAGCTCTACTGCTAGATATAGTTGATGACCAATGATAATTTTTGTTACCTAAAAGTAAGAAAGTATGAAAAGGCCTTGATCATTAATATACTCGACTCTAAAAAGGATTATTGGGCCCATGACTTTATGATTAAGAACTGGGAACAATTGATCATTCCATCTAGAAGTGATCCCTACAAGAGACAAAGGTGCCCCAAGGGCGGGAATGAAATATATTTAACCTTCTTTTAAAATTTTCTATTGAGTTATGTTTATTGGTTTACATAACATGCACACTATTATGATACGTAAATATTTTTCTTTACAGATACTTGTAAGAAGAAATAGCCCAAACACATAGACGTTTGATATGACCAAGTGTGACCTCATCTTAGGACGAGGGATGTTAGGTCTCACAATCGAGTTCTTAAAGGACCTTACCTAGATCGTTTCCAATACTCGTCCAGGGCCTGCCTCGTTATCCATAACCTCATCCACCCAGTAAGCTGATACCTCAGGGGAACATTTTAATAGCAAGGACATCTCTCGTCCTCTACTCCATCTGATACTAGGAAATGACCTTCATAGCCCCCTCAGCCTGATGCCTTTGGCCAAGACGACACTTGTCACTTGCTAGCATAAACTCATGCACTACATCAGTAACCTCGTACTCGGCCAGGCCGAGACCTATCTAGAGGACAATTATAGTACAAGCACTATAAATTTCCAAGATAACATGTCCCATGTGGGCAGGTCAGTTACAACCAGATTATCTCCTCACGCGAAGGGATATTTCATCATCATTAGTTACATGTACTATGGACATATGTCATCATCCTATTGGGAGCTTCCACGTTCACATGCCTACTGCATGCTTATGGGGTGTATTACACCCCTTAAGCACTATAAATACTAGTCTTGTACCTCATGGTAAAGGGATCATATATTAAAAACCCCACTGAAACTCTATCAAACTTATTGTAAGAGAGAGAAAGTTTAAGTGGTAATAATTCTATTCCCTACAAGAATTGTATCTTTAGTCTAACATCATCTGTGGGAATGAGGTTGTCATCTATTCCCTTCTCTAGCTTGTACTCATCGATGTCTCTAGTGGTGAACTAGTCCTCCCCTCTTATGCAGCTATTTCACCTTTGAAAGAACTCTTTTTGAGATTTTAAGCTTCTACTCTTCATATTTGAAACATGGCATCAACATTTCCACCACTAGCCGATGGTCCTAGATCCAATCATGTCTCCCTCAGTTAAAAATAGCGAAGGTGGCGATGGCATTGAAATCATTAGTGGCTAGCCAACAGGAGATACAGGAGCAACTGGCTGCTTTCAGCCAAAATGTATTAGTGAGACCTGTGGGGTAGTGTCGGAGATGATTACGCCAGCCGCTATGGACCAGCATCCAGACACCAGGGGACCACCCCAGGCACCATACAAGGAGTTATCACCTCATCAACGAGAGAGAGACGTTGCTGACCTTAGGCGCTTACACCTAGAAAGGCAAGGCTAACACTGCCCAGAGGATTGGTATAATGACTATGAGGCTGAGGATGCTCAGGTTGAATGCTGGGAGTCATATTAAATATCAGGAAACACTATATGCACCATTTAAGTTAGCCAAGGACACAGTAGGAGGCCTTATCGGGATGCTCAACCAAGGGGCTTAGCCTTTGATCATCTTAGAAGAGGGTCGGCCTTTGAAAGGCTCAACCTAGTGGGTGATCTCAGAGTTAGGCTATACAGATCAAGGAGTATTACTAGCTCCAGGAGAGAAGGAGCGGGGTGTCGTCCCCCATGCGATCGAGAAGAGGGGTTGAAAGAAGTGAACAACCGACAAAGGTCAATAGTAAGGGAACCTTCAGTTTGGTTGATCGAGGTGGGAGGAGATAATATCGTCCAAGTCCATGTTATAGCAAAGGCCGAGAGGCCCTGGAATGACGCGATCCAAAGGTTAGAATACAAGATTAGAGACATTCCCAAGAGTCGAGACCCCTTACGGAGGGGCTATTCATAAGTCTCTCCTTTCATAGCTAGGATCGTCAATTTTCTAACCCCAACCAAGTTTAAGCCATCAATGTTCACTCCTAAGTGTGATGGGAGCACTAATCCAGTCCACCACATGGATATGTACCAATTATATGCAGACATTTACTCAGTCTCAGATGAGATGAGATGCCATGACTTATCGATCACTCTGACAGGAGTAACCCATGTATGGTTCACCTCACTCCCTAAGAATTCAATTGAAAATTTTAAGCAGATCGCAGAGAGACTCGTACACAACTTATGTTTTGGGTGAGGCCCCAGAAAAAGACAAATCACCTATTGTTCATTAAGTAGGGGAAGAATGAGAGCCTCGGGTAGTATATTATAAGGTTCAACAAAAAAAATCTAGAGGTCGAAGACTGTGAGGAAAGCATTGCGATGACAACTCTGATAGGAGGCCTGTAGAAGGGAAAACCACTCTGGAAACTTGCTAAAGACCTACCAAAGTCCATGGATGAGCTATTGACATGGTCGAGAAGGTAATAAACACTGAAGATACTATAGAATCAAAGTACAAGGATGAGAAGGGTACTATTAGTGGGGGCAAGTTACAAAAGAAGAACAAAGATTTAAAGAAGAGATCAGCGGACAACAAGTTGATTGACTACACTCCTTGGACTGTCAGCTACGAACATGTCTTGAACGATATCAAGAATGATCGGTCCCTGAGGTGGCAAAAAAAATTGAAAGCTCTTCCCCGTAAGAGGAGTAAATATTTATGGTATGAGTTCCACCAAGACCAAGGGCACCTAACCGACAAGTGTTTTGATCTCAAGGATGAAGTTGAAAAGATGTTGAAAGTTTGTAAGATAAGAAAGTATGATATAATCTCAACTCTAAGGTGGTCGAGACGACACACAGAAGAAGAATAAAAATGACAAGTGTAAGATAGATGCTTTATTCGGATGAGATGACGATAAGTCGGACGAATGTGATCAGGATGACCCTGACCTCCCTCCCAAGTTTGTTGATCCAAAGGGTCGAATCCATATGATATCTCATGAGGTCAAGAAGAACCACGAGGGGATTGCTATAGGAGGAAAGGAAGTCGCTGATAGGAAAGCAGATGTAGTAGAGGCCAAAGCTCTCCCTCCAAATCCAAAAATTGTGAACTTAACTGCATTAGATCCTGTGAAAGATAAGAGAGATAAAGTTAATATGAATACCTTAATTGTTAGTTTTTTAAGATTAGATTTTAACGGGATTCTATCTCCACATGATGACCCTTTATTCATCACTACACAAGTACATGGTTATGAAGTACGAAGAATTTTGGTGGACGGTGGTAGTTCGATCGACGTTATGTTTTAGGATTGTTGCAAAGGTTTGGGTCTGATCAATAAGAGGTTGATTCACTATCCCCAACCACTCATCCACTTTAGTGGTGAGAAAGTACAGCCCCTAGGCATATATGAAATAGAAGTGATAATGGGAAACAACTGCCGAAATGTCTTATAAGGAAGATCGACTTCTTCATCATGGATGAAAATGTCTACTCGGCCTATAATATAATTCTTGGAAGGGTAGAAGTCGTGCCCTTAATAGTCCACCAGATGATTAAAATCTCGACCCCATATGGGGTAGGGAAAGCTCAGGGGGCCCAAGTTGAGGCACGCGAATGCTACTTCAACTCAGTCGAGGAGAGAGAAGCATACAAAAGGGCCACTACAACCTACAATATTGATACCTTATAACTAAGAGATAAAAAGAAGCTAAAGAAGGGTGAGGCCAATGAGAAGGTAGAATCCAACGTCCTCAATGAGGAAGAGCTAGAAAAAATCATCCAAATTGACAAATCCCTAAAGAAAGAGGTCAAAGAGTAGCTAATCAAGTTATTAAAAAAGAGGCAGAGCATCTTTGCTTGGATCCATGAGGATATACCAGGTATTGATATGAAGATTCTATTCCATAAGCTGAATGTGGTCAAGGATACAAAGCCGATCAGGTAGATAAGGAGAGTTTACTCTCGATAGAAGTATGATGTCATTCGGGAAGAGGCTAGGAAGTTGGAAAAGGGCGACTTCATCAGGGAGGTCATTTATTTTGATTGGCTTGCAAATGTTGTCATCGTCGCCAAAGCCAATGAAAAATGGAGGATATGTGTTGTCTTTAAGGATCTGAACAATTCATGCCCCAAAGACAGCCTCCCATTGTCATGGATTGATCAGATGGTAGACTCTGCCGCTGGCAGTGAATTAATGAGTTTTATGGATGCCTACTCAGGCTATAATAAAATATTCATGGATTCGGTTGACACAGAGAAGACAACTTTCATAACGAATAAGGGAACCTATTTCTTCAAAGTCATTCCCTTTGGATTGAAAAATATCGAGGTAAAATATCAAAGGATGGTTAATAAAATGTTTGAGGACTAGATTGGGAAGACAATGGAAGTGTATTTTGATGACATGTTGACGAAGGGCCTCAAGGCCAACACTCACGTGGCAGACCTTGAGCGTACTTTTGACACAATGTATAAGTATAAGATGAAGCTCAACCCCACCAAGTGTGTCTTCGACGTCAGAGCATGAAAGTTATTAGGATTTATTATGAATCATAGGGGGATTGAAGCCAACCACGAAAAGATCAAATCTTTGATGGAGATGAAGACTCCCACAATAGTAAAGGATGTGTAGAGACTAACTAGACGAGTGGATTCATTAAACATGTTTGTTTCTAGAGTTACTGATAAATGCCTTCCTTTATTTAAAGTGTTGAGAAAATCTTTTAAATGGAATGATGAGTGTGATAAGGCCTTCTAAGATTTGAAGTCCTATCTTGGCTCTCCACTCTTATTGTCTAGACTAGTCCAAGGAGAGAAGTTGTATCTTTATTTAGCAGTGTGAGAGTGGGCCATTAGTTCCACTATTATCTGATAAAAGGATGGAGTTCAAAGACCAGTGTAGTTTAATAGCAAGGCCCTCCAGGGGGCCGAGCAATGATACCCCAAAATATAGAGGTTTGTCTATGCTCTGATCCATGCCTCGAGGAAAATGAAGTCCTTTTTTTGGGCACATACCATGGTGGTCCTCACCGACTCTCCTCTCAGACAGGTCATTCAGAAGCTTGAGAAGTCAGGAAGGTTGATGTCTAGGTCAATTGAGTTGGGGGAATTTAACATCATCTACCAGCCAAGAATGACCATGGCAGACTTTGTAGCCAAGTTTACCTGGGATGAGGCTAAAATAGCTTATGAACAAAAGAGTAGGTTGTGTCCTCCCCAGTTGAGGCCGAGACAAATTCAACAATAAATAAGGCAACGGAAAATGAGGAGGAGCGATATCTCAAAATGGTACTATACAAAACCTCTTTGTTGATGAATCTTCATGTGAAAATGGAAACGAAGCAGGATTAATCATGTCGGTCCTAGATGGGACTGATATAGAGTATGCACTCAGGTTTAGTATAAAACCTCTAATAATGAATCAAAGTATGAGGCTATCTTAGTAGTCCTCTCCCTTGCCAGAGCACTGAATGTCGATCGACTCCTTGTCCATAGTGACTCTAGGTTGGTTATTAACCAAATTATTAGGGTATATGAGGCCAAGGGTGAAAGAATGGACAAGTTTGTTATAACCAGATAATCCCCTCACATGCGGGGATATTGCATCATCATTAGTTACATGTTCTATGGATAGATGTCATCATCCTATTGGGAGCTTTCATGTTCATATGCCTACTTCATGATTACGGGGTGCATTACACCCTCTAAGCACTATAAATACTTATTTTCTACCTCATGGTAAAGAGATCATATATTAGAAACCCTGCTGAAACTCTGTCAAACTTACAGTAAGAGAGTGAAAGCTTGAGTGCATGTACCTTTAGGCCATTAGAGCCAGCATTAGTGGATTTCACACACTTGCACGGTGGACGTAGGCCTTTAATAGACCGAACCACTTAATTCTGGTGTTTTTCCTCTTTGCCTCATCTCTTCTTATTGTTATATTACTTATTTTCTTCCAATGTAGTCTCTGTGTGATCTCATTATCACTTTGACTCGGTGGTACCAATTATGGTATCATCAGCATTAATTTTACGGACTTACAGAAAACTTCGTCGATCAGATAAACCTTGAGAAATCCTAACCATCCCAGATAGGCTTTACTCTTATTATCTACATTTCTTCTACAATATCATTCATTGCTCGACCCGTGGATCAAGAACTAGAGATCCTAGAGGGGTTAGCTGAGAAAAGTCCCTAAACTGCTACGATATTATAATATTTTAAGTTCGCTGACATCTCTGGCATCCCAATAAGCATCCCTACTTCATCTGATGACAAAATTTCACCTAAGAGGAAGATTCCAAACTTTTTGGGGGTTCCCCTTGTCCCACTACTATAACTGCTTATCCAATTAAAAGGAAGTATGTTGGGGTTCTCTTTGACCCAGTTGTTGTGGGGGATTCCCCTAATAAGGTGTAGATACAATATGTGAAGAGAAGAAAGGGAAATAACAACCTTATCATTCAAGTGTCGACCTTAAAGTTGGTACATGTCCCTGGAAAGGGGAAGGCCCATACCGAAAGGTCAGTTGTCAAGAAAGCGAAACTAGCTCTTGGTCTTTTGAGGGGAGCTTATCTCCTAAGTTACCATTCTATGGTCACTAGACTATCCTAAGATATTTTTCATTTCATGCCTCCCAGGCATTTTTCCTTATCAGTAATTGATATCTTAATCTAATTTTTGTCAATTTAAGTTCTTATTCATGATACTAACTTTGTATTTTGTTATTTTCTTGGAAGTTTGTGGTGACTTTGTCAACATGTTTGACAGAAGGTCCGACTAGATAAAGTGCATCGTCGACCTGAGGGTTGAATTCAATGAGTCCCAAAAGGACCTTAATGCTTCCAAGGTTAAGGCAACTTAAAACAAGAACTTGATGAAGTCCAAGGATGAGGAGATTGATCAACTAAAGGCCAAAGTAAAGGGCATAGAGAATACAAACCAGGAGTCAGCCTAAACCCTTATGGTAACATTAGATGCATAGTGTGTTTTATTTAAAAAAGTCTAGGATAAATCCTTTGATAATGTTTTAAAGTTCTAGGTATTTGTTTAGAGGGACTTTTTCAAGAAGAGTTGGGATAAGCCTTCGCCAAGAGAGGAGTTTCTTCTAACTCCAAGTTATTTTCCCGGTAGGCCCCTGGTTATCCTCCTAACTTGGAAGAGGATGAAGAAGAGAAAGACGAGGTTACCAACCAAACTAAGGTTATTAAAGATCCCAAAGAGATTGTTGTTAAGTAGTTTATCCTCAAATATTTTTGTAATTTCACATGTCATATCTTTTTTCTTTATATAATCCTTGTAATGGTTTGCTCCATTGTCTTTAAATTAAATGAGAAACCATTTTGATTTGATAATATTATGTTTGGGGTAATTTTCTACACTACTACTTATGTATGTTTTTTGTTTTGGTTTTCTTTGATTTTGAATTTATTTATTTCCTTTTTATAGTTTGATGATTGTATAGTATTTGTGCTTGTGGTCCAAAGGAATGAAAATTTGGATTTTGTCATTGGAGATGATGCTTCTGATCAAGATTGAATAGCCGTTTTTGTTGTTGTTTTCCAAGCTTGCATAAAATGACAAGTCATTATAGAGACCAGATGAAGATGGTAGCGAGTCTCTATGCCTAATTGGAGGAAATATGAAATATTATTGACCTCCTTCATGAAGATAACATCTTTAGGAAGGAGATTAAAAAGGCCAAAAATTCGTTCGAGCAATATGAAATAATAAAAAAAAGGCAACACCAAAAGATTATGCAGTTTAGTACCATTTTAGTAAACAACCTCATGTTATCTGAAGTAATGGTTATAATGATAGTTGGAAGGATGCCCTATTACACTTGGATGGACTATAGGCACGGTTAGTTAAACCCTTTGGCAATTCCTAAAGTCTCTCGAGCTTCCCAGTTTCAATACTGGTGCGAGGTGGATTCTCCCATTGTTTTGCTTCCTCCAATTAGGAGAGAAGAGTCATGGATACAAGTTGAGGTGATTCCTATATAATTAATAAGGGACTATCTCATCGACCATAATAGTAATGATGATTTACTCCTTAACCTAGATACTGGTCAGCAAGTTGTCATAACTGAGGCATTGAACAACTAGAGATGATGCGACGCTGCTTGTAATCTTTTCCCTTTTTATAATTGGATGATTGGGATCATCTTTATACGATTAATGAATATTTTGAATGAAATCAAATTTAATTTCATTTCAATTCATATGTACATTCTCATGTTTCAATTATGTCTAGCATGAGTTCTTTAGTATTACCTTTTAGGATTGTGTTATCACATTACCTCATCTTTAGCACCAATCCATGGCAAGAAAGTACTTGTTTTTTAGGAAATTTACACATTCATGATTTTACCCAACCAAGCATGGTAAGATTATTTAATTCCTAGGAATTCCCTCGTATGTCTTTGGCACGCCATGGGTAATTCATAATGTTTTCATATTATCAATAACAAAATATGTGACCTTAAGATAATGATTAAGTGTAACCACATCATCAAATATAATTAGGAGGGCTTTTATTAAGATATGTGACACCCCGTATATTTTAGTACTCAAGTTATTCATGTTTAATTATTAAATTATACAAGCTGTTAATATAATTAAATACCATTCTCAATATGAAATGAACAATTGAGACATGTGATAAAATAAAAGGATGTGGTATGAAAGTCCTATAATATAAGACTCGTAACAAAGTATCAAAAATATAATAGAGATATCAACATCCAAACATCAACTCCTAAATACACGCCAAATATTGAGTCTTAAAATGATAAAAGCCAAGTACCACTGTCTAAGATACATACTAACTGAAAGTGTAATGAAATACATCTCTCTCAACTAAAAATTAAATGATAGTCTAATAAGGGAATGGACCTACATATATCCCTAACTTAAGATGATCGGAACTGGAAGATGAAGGATGATAGATCGAGAGAGGAATTATAAGCGGGAGTACCAACTCTAGCACCTGAAAGTTACAATAAATAAAGATGGGCCAAAGCCATATCAAGTCTCTAAGCTATGCAACTCAAATTAGATTTATATACAAATGGTAAATTCACAGTTTATATAATCCATAATGATAGACCAACATTTATCAATATGCCTTGCAGTGCATTTTCATATCTCATTAAATTCATCAATTAATTATCCTCGTACTTAGTTACAATGTGACGGACATGTGCCCCTTTTCCCTGGCCATCCCAAGAAGATGCGGTGTGCACATACAAAACCACTAAAAAAATTTAGCCACCTACTTTACAATGTCGAAGACCCCATACTCATCATGTTACGTAGTGCCAAATTCCACCATAGCGTGTGATGCAAGATAAAGTCATATCCAATCATATTCTTCAAATATGCCAACATAAGGGTGTTACTTCTTGACAGTCACCCTAAAATCAACATTCATAAATTCATTCATTTATAATGTGCCAAGTTTCGATCGTATTTCATCACACGTCATTAAATCATTATTATCTCATTACTTCACCCCTCTAGTCATATTCAAATATTGCACTATGATAAGTGTTGTGTCACTACATTAAAGGATAGAAGAATAATATGTCTAACATGGAATTACTCACAAACTGATGTATTAAAGTAAAAGTGTATTGATTTTAATTAAAGGTTCTACAGCTATAACTCCAACCCATCTCTATACTTCATATGTGGGATGTCTCATCGATATTAAATCCAAACGAGGATCCCCCGACGCACTTCCGTTTAGAACGGGTTGTCGTTAAGACAACTAATTAGCTAAAGGTTAGTTATAAAGAATTTAGTTAAGAGTGTAAGCATTTTAAACATCCAACATCCATAACCAACCATAATACATTCAACACAAGCCACAATAACCATCAACCCAACAATCCAACACAAGTTTATCATGTACTCCTTCTAAATCGTTTACTTGATTAATTCCTTTAAGGGATGAAGGGGCTTGAATAATTTCTCATATAAACAGTCCATTTCTCAATTCTAAGAACATTATCTCAAATAGTTTTTTCAAGAATATATCATGGTATAAACAAATGTGAAATCTTCTCTTGAATAGTTAGCGAAAAATTATACATTTCCATATCTAAAGTTTCATCAAGCAAGTATTTAGAATCAAGGGTACTAATCATTGAGCTAAAGGTACAACTTTTTCTAGGATGCACTTTTTAATTCTCAACTAGACTTTAAAATACATATCAATTATTCAATTATAATTTTAATTAATATAAATCCAAAAACAAACTCAAGACCCTAAGATGTCAAATCTAGAAGTACGGTTCATATTCATTTTCTAACAATAATTATGAATAGCTCTCAATATAAAACATGTGAGGATAATTAATTTCACCTAATAAAGATCATACCATAGGAACCCAGGAATTCCTATTGGCTTCTAACTCATTTTAATCCTATAATTTAGGGTTCGATGAAGTTTAACATAAGCATATATAAAAGGAGAAGAATTGAGAGCAAATTCCCATAAAATCTTAAACAAAACTTATTTAGAATTTCAAGGAAAAGATCCTTGAAAGCTAGCCTTATAAAAACTTGAAAAACTTCTTGAAAACTTAATTGAAAGACCTTATTTGATTCATTTGATTTCTCCTTAAAAATCCATTTGAAAAATTCATTGGAAGCTTTGAAAAAAATTGGTTTGTTAGGTGATAAAGAGGTTGTTTGAGAGATAATTTCGGGGTTTTATAGTTTCTTGTGAATTACGATATATTAAAATGAGGTTTCATAAGACGAATAAGTCTTAAAAATAATAAATAGTCCAAATAAAATAAGATCAACCTATAGATACTACAACAAGTTCAGGAAATTCTACGGATCCAACCACAAATCTCATAGTCATAATCCTATCTACTGCGTACGTAACCCAAAATGCCTTGGGCATGGCCCAAAAATCCCATATCAGGGAAACTCCAATATTTAAAAGCCCTACTTGATTTCCATGAAATTCATAAGTACACTATTACCTTCAAACCTTCTTAGGAATTCCCTAAAAGTCTATGAGTATTTTTAACTTTTAAAAATTACCAATTTAACCCCAAACTTTAATGAAATTGAACTTTAGCCCATAAATCTTTATCAATTTATCACTTGAAATGTAAAATTTCAAGTTAACTCATTTTAACTTAATTTACATCAAGAATTAATTTGAGTACACTACACCAAAATGCTAATTCTTTGACTGCCTTATTGTGACTACTAATGGGAGTGACAAACTTATCACTCCCGGGAGCAGTCATAAAATTATTTGTAACTCCCATTAGGGGTGATAAAATAAATGGGTAATAAAATATTTGAGTCAATTATTTTGTCACCGCTAATGACAGTCACAAATGTCACCATATAATTAATTTGTGACTCCTATAAGCAGTCACAAATTTATAACTGTTATAAGCAATCACAAATTTATAAGTTATGACTCTTATGATCAGTCACAAAATTATAACCGCTATGAAGAGTCATAAATTTTGGTCTAATACTAAATGTATGACTACTATCAGTAGTCATAAATTTGTAACTGCTCGTAGCAGTCACAAATTTTGGCCTAACACTTAATTTGTAACCGCTATTAGCACTCACAAATTTATAACCGCACAAAATTTTTCCTAAGACTTAATTGGTGACTGCTATTAGGAGTCACAAAAATTTTCATCTAACTTTAATTTCCCTCTTCTCTCCTCTCTCTCTTCACAACTCTCGCCCCTTCTCTTCTATATCTTTTATTTGGTTGCTGTGAGTTTTTGGTTTGTTCTATCATTTCATTTGGTTTGTTCCGTCATTTTGGTTTTCTCAGAGGCATTTCATTTCGTTGCTGTGAGATTTCTCCCTTTTCTCAGAAGCATTTCATTTCGTTTGTTTGTTCATTTCATTATATCTGATTTCATATCGTTTGTGTGAGTTTGTTATATTTGATTTCATTTCGTTGGATGGTTTGTTATATAAATCAGATATAAACGTTTATTTATGTTTCATTTCGTTATATTTGATTTCATTTCGTTGCTGTGAGTTTGTTATATCCGATTTCATTACGTTGGTTGGTTTGTTATATAAATCAGATATAAATGTTTATTTATGTTTTATTTCGTTGTTGTAAAAAGTATATAAATGTGTTTTTATGTTTGAGTTTGATTTAGTAAACATTTATTTCATAAATAAACATTTAGTTCGCTGAAACATTATTGTAGAGTTGTTAGAGGATTATCCAAACATGTAATGAATGAGAATGAAAAGTGGGATATGAGAAAATTGGTTGTTGTTCCTCAAGTTAGGTTACCATAGTTGTGTGCAGTTATTTACTTTAGACTTCCAGTTTTAATTTTGGGTCCTTGCTTTATGTTTATGGTATTGTAGAGTTGTGCTCGTTTTCATTTATGCTTCATCATTTAATTTTCCACTTTAGCCTTTTACCATATAAGCAAAGTGAAATTTAGACATTTTGTAATGTATTTTCGCTAACCAATGTGTAAAAGTACACCATACACAGTGGTGGGAGTATTATAACCAGGGTAATTCCATTTATGCCCCAAGTTTTATAAAGGTAAAATAATCTATAATTGGCTAATATTCGTTTAGATCCTTTTGGATTATATATCAATATCAAACTTTGATTATTTTGTTGAATTATTCAAAATATAGGACTATTTTTGCACTTATGGTAGTATTTGAAATTATTTGCATTACATTCTAGTTGTTTTTGGATGTTATTTTGTTAATGACTTTTAGATTTAATGTTTTATGAATCGCGATTCATATCTAGATTCAGTTATGCTTTCCTTGTCGTGTTTTTTTATGTGATTCATATGTTTCCATTCTTTCCGAATTGATTTATTTTAAGCACTCATTTTAACTTATGCGTCGTCATTTATGATGCAAGTTTAAACTTTTACCATATAGTCACTCTTAAACTTATACTTTTTTAACGGTTTTTCGTTATACAAACATGTAAAAGTACCATACATGGTGGGAGTTCTCTAAGTAGTGTAATTGCTTTTATGTCATATACCAGTAGTTTGGAACATAATAGGCTTCTCTAAGGGTTATGTTTTACTTATACCTGTAGTTTGGAACTTACTGTTGTCCAGTTTTTTACTTTTCTTTTCTGAGCACAACCAATTAGATTAAAAAAGCGACCAGCTAGATAAAAAAAGAACCCTTTTGATCAATTAGATATAGACACACATTAAGAGCGATTCCTTACATCTTCAGGAGCATGGTTGCACACACTCACATATTAGTTGATTATATAATCATAAAATAGGTATAAACACATTTTAAGACTGCCTGGCTTGTGCATATTAGTAATTGATTGGATGCACACACTTCTTGTCTTGTGCATATTAAGATTCGGACTTGTGCATATTAGTAATAACCCCCAAATCAATACCCATGCATCCTCTACATACCCTCTGCCATGTACGCGCACAACCCCTCCTTCCCAAATCGTAATAATCCGACCATTAACTCCTACCTGCTAACCCAACCTTGCTTCTAACATGTTACACCCCATCTCGACCATAACCACTATCCTACCTGTAATCCCTCTCCTCCTAGCCAACCCACACCCTCGTATCCTCACCTCACTACCCCACAACCAAATCGCTAATTCCTCTTCCCACCTCCCATTACCTGCTACACCCCTTAACAACTGTTGTCTCTGTCTAACATTTTCATAATGGTATATGGGCAAGATTTTAATGGCGGCGTGTCCATTACGTTGGTGATTTATATTGGTAATTGGGTAGTAATCGACTTGTAATTGGTGTTTGGGCAAAAATTTAATGCTATTTGGTGTTTGGGCAGAAATTTAATGTTATTTTGTGTTTGAGCAAAAAGTTTTTTTTATTAGTGTTTGGGAAAAATTCTTTCCATCTAGAGTTTTTCTTTCAAAACAATTACTATGACAAAGTTGCCACCATAATCTGGACTTTGACTTTAAAGTTGTTTTAGGACCTTATAATCAGCCATGGGTCATAATATAGGACATTGAGGTTATAAAACTCAATAGCCTCCTCTGGCATTATACCTTCCTCAGTATGACCACTCTCCTGAGCTACTTTGCCACCCTCCTCTGTTGTGCCATCATCATCAGTCGAATCACCCATCTGATACAACCTGAGTGCCATTATCGCCCTCAGTCACAGTCACAATTCTTGTGTTGTAGATGATAAGATGATTATCTTTTTTATTACCCTCATCTTGGAACAACTTTTGATAATAAATAACAAATATATCTTGCATCCGTGAAGCAGAATCAACCTAAATTCCTTGTCCATCTATGATCTTTGAATAACAATTTAGTACCCTCGGCTTGGAACAACGATTTTTTTTAAACATTGAACAAAGAATATAAACAGCAATGAGGTAGAGTGAAATAGTTGACTATCCCTACTATAAACCTGACTTTCTAATCCATTGATAATGGGTATACTTCCTTCTGGTGAGTCAGTTATCAAGAGAGTAGGGCCCACGATGAACCAACAACTCTACGAAGTTATCTGTTAGCACACCTATTGTTGGTATATACCTATAGTTTCAATTCGACATGAAGTGATCATATAGCCTCCTGGTAATTAGTTAGCACACCTACTGTTGGCTCTATGTTCATAATTGTACTTTATGTCTCATATATTTGTTTAAGTCGTACTGCTTTGGTGAGGCATCATATGGTAATTCCATATATGCTGAAATGGTCAGCTAATCGATATGTGTCTCATATATCTGTTGGTATATACCATGGTAATTGACATTTTCTGGGGTAAGTTAATGGTCCAAATTATTCTAGTGCAATTCCATATATTGAAATGGTCCAAATTATTCTATTCCAAATTATAATTGTTATGCAGTGTTGTACTTCCCTTATTATGGTGAAAAGGTCCAAATTATGCATACTATTATAGGGATTCAAAAGATAAAGTATTTGATTTAATCTGGTATACATGATTAGCAATTTCCTTCTTTTATTTTTATCAAAGACACTCTGTTTGATTGAATAGGAAATGAAGGAAAAGATAAGATGTGAATATATAAACTGGGTTGTATGAACATGATGTGTTTGTTTCAAAATCTTGATCCAAAATGAATGTCATACTACACAACTAAGAATTTTGATAAGTTTAACATGTATTATTATTTCTTCAATACTTCTTGGGAAAGGCCTTTTTTTAAGTTTATTACTTAGATGTAGGACTATATCTCCATTGCATCTATATTTGTTGCAAAAAGAAATATGCAATTGATAAACATGTTTCGTCGCATCTCTTGAAAACATTCACTTGTCTTGGATCTTCATACATGGATCGAAACTGTGTTTATTTTCGATTACACCTCGTCTTAAAAGATGTTGATGCCAACAATTCTGAATCGAATTATATTTTATTGTTTGCAGGTATACAGATGGTATACGTAGTATTCAAAGGCAAGCAACACAAGCACAAGTCAATGGGTACCGAAGCATCACATATAAAAAATTGAGTCCATTGAACTTGCTCAGCAGGCGTATTCCATGTACACTAGGGAGGATGTCACCATATTAATACCCTCCACGATTGATATATCAAGACGTCACGAAGCGTATCCACCGTGTGGTGACCCATGGTTTAGGGTTAGAATAATTTTTCACATGTTCATGACATTTTCTGTCATCGAAATGTTGTGTTGTTATTTTTTAGTTTATTTTTTTTATTCTATGTTCATTTTGTACTTGGCACCCAAAAAAGTATTGTTTGATGTTAAATTAAGTTTAAACAAGTTTTATGTGTATCGGATATTTGAAATGTCAGAAATATAAATGAAATGTTGTCGAATTTTTCTTGACTTGTTACATGTTCGTGATATTTATTCTTCTCTCGTCATTTCATCATTTTATGAAAATATAAAAATATTCATAACAACTCTTACCACATTTAATTAATTCAGCTTTTGTAACTTCTAATAGCAGTCACAAATTTGTCACTACTGCTAATTTTGTAACCGCTGTGAGCAGTTACATAAATTAGGGGTCACAAATATTATATTCGTAGCTGTTGACAGCAGTTACAAATATTATATTCGTAACTACTAACAACAATTATAAACAGTAGTTACAAATTGGGTCACCAGTCATAACTCCCATTGGGGTTATAAAAATTTATGACTGTTGTTAGGAGTTAAAATATTTCTTTTGTCACCCCCTAAATTATGAAGGCAAATAGCCATTATAAAGATCATTTGTGACTGCTAACATCACTCACAAATCATCCATTTTGGTGTAGTGTTAGTTTTTTGATTAATTAAATAAATCACTCTTAATTAATTAATACCTTAAAAATATAGGGTATTACAACATTGGCATGCAATTTGAAATAATCAATGCTAATTGTATTAAATAAACTTAATCAAAGATGCAGTACTTTAACCAAAAAGGCTAATGATAAACTAAGAGTTAACTACTAAGTTAATGGCATAGAAATAAAAAAAATTAAGGTTGGTTGTAGTCCGAGCCTTAGGTATCTCCCTGCCCTCCATTATTTGTAGACGTTAGGCACTTTGAAGCTTATATTTGATCACCCTAAATGGTCCTTCCCAAATAGGTCGTAGCTTGTTGTCTGATGGATTCCTCGTGCTTTCGATGGAATTTTTTAGGACATAATGCCTAACCTAAAATTTCCTCGGATGGACCTCTTAATTGTACTACCTTACCAATTGTTACAGTCTGAATTCTAGTCTTACTTCCTTTCATCTTCCATATCAAGTTTAGTTATGATCATCCAAATGGAAATGTTTTTATTAGTGATATATGCTCTCGTGGTCAGTAGACCAAACTCTAGAGGCAATATAGCCTCCATCCTATAAGTTAAGGCAAATGGAATTTCCCTGATTGACCTCATAGGAGTTGTTCGGTATGTACAAAAGATGTGTTGGATCCCGTCCACCCATATGCCTTTTGGTTTTTCCAAAAAAATTTTTCTTTCATCAAAGACTATTTTGTTGAAAGCTTCAGCCCTCTCATTGCTTTAAGGTTAAACCATAGAATTGTAATAATGTTCTATGTTATGGTTGTTACAGAAGACTTGGAAATGGCCTCTTTAAAATTGGGCTCCATTATCGGTGATTAGAGTTGTTACAACACCAAAATGGGTTATGATATTCCTCCCAATGAATCTGATCATGTCAACGTCACTAATGTTTTCTGAAGGTGTCATCTTGATCCATATGGTGAAATAGTATGTTCCAATTAGGAGGTACTTTCAATTCTAAGTGCCATAGGCAGCGGACCTTTAATATCTAACCCCCGTTTCTTAAAAGTCAGGCGTTGTTTAAAGACTTGTTATTGTTGGCTCATAAATGAAACATTGACCAGAATAGCTAAAACTTTTTGCACTTCTTCATGTAGGAGACGGAGTTCTTTTGCATATGAGGCCACCAACAACATTCTTTTATAACGCTAAATTACAGATATATTTTTCTTAAATGACCTTCGTAAATTTCCTCATGTAGTTCATTGAGAACTTAGTTGACGTCGTTAAGATACACACATTGTAAATATGGCCCGATAAAAGACATCTTATATAGTTTTCCTTTAGGGGATAAGTAAAACTAAGTATCTTTCATTTTTAGATAATGAGCTTCTTTCTTCTCCATGGGTAACACATCTTTCTGCAAATACCTTACTATTAGGTCCGTCTAACTAGGACCATTTAGGTGCAAATTTCTTAGTCCACATCATGTATTATCTAGATGCCTGGTTGAAAGAGATATTCTACCTTTATTAATTTTTTTAGGCCATAGTTGACAGTTGAAGACAAAGTGTATAGGGCGTCAACGTTATTATTATTTGGACTAGGGAATTTCTCAATTTGTACATGCTTGAATATAGTGACCAACTCTCGAGCTATATAAAGGTAGGGTGACATGCATTTGTGTTTTTCATCATAGCCTTTTGATATTTGATTAGTTACCAACCTTGAGTCACAGAATACACTAAGTTGACTAGAACCAAGCGACAGGTATTTTCGCATTCCTCTGATGAGATTCTCGTATTCCATTTAATTATTTGATGGCTCAAAGACAAGTCATATTCCATGCTTGGTGACGGTCCTCTATGAGGTCACTAGAACTATCCCTACTTTATCCCATTTGGTAATAGATTCACCATCCACATAGAGAGTACATTTTAGAATATCTTGATCATCAAAAACTAAACCAAAACAATTGACTTGTCACAATCCTTGACATTGACAACAAAGAATTATTATGGTCAAGGACCATAACACCCCAAGGCACGACAACAAGCCTTATCGTGACCTTTGACTATGAAAAGTCCTTGTTGTCACAAACCTTTTTAGTTTCAAACTAAAGGGTGATATAGACCTTGTCACGATTAATGATCATATAATTAAAAGAATTTTCATGGTCTTGTCATGATCAAAGACAATGACATTACCCATGACATTATCATGGCCCTTGATCGTGAAAATCCTTTAAAACATCATCAGGGACTTATCATGATCCTAGATCATAACGAAACTAAAACCAAAAGTTATTGGGCAAGAACTACTTTAAATTACCAAAAAAATACTTTTGGTCCTTTAAGATAGCAACATACACAACATTTCAATGAGAAAGTAAACTAATCAAACCAAATACAATAACCTAAAATTAATAAAAACAATTAAATTACACCAAAACATAGGTTTAATTATAATGCATCACGTAAGTCATAAGTCCATCAAATACAAGAGCTCAAAATGGATCCAAAAGTAAAGTTGTCCAAATGACATACGACCCCACCATGACGTTGATATGTTAAACACCACCTTAATTGTTCATCCCCAAGACCTCGTCCCTTTTCCCCTATAACACTTTAATCACTCTGATCTGGGATTCATAAAGATATAGTGGAAGATCATGCACTAAGGTACTCTAAGTGGCATGATCATCCTTCTCTCCCTCTGCAACCCGTGCTCCTTCATGTGTGTGACAAATATAGATTATATGTCCAGTTGGATCAAATGTTTTCGAGATAGTGGAGTTGGGGTTAGAAAATAAGTCATAAGGTGATAATGAGTCAGCCACCAAAGGTGAGGGGGTTGAGTATCGGTATCTTGACCAACCTTCTTAATACCATTTCCTTTATCCTCCCCCCCCCCCTCCCTTACCATTACCCTTATCCTTGCTCTCACATCCTAGCTCCCGTTTGGACCCTTCGAACATATGACTCACTGTGTGTTGGATATTATCTAACTTCGACTCCATATCAAATTTGTACATATAAACCAATGAATATAGGGAACTTTGGCCACAAACAAAGACCATTACTTTGAGTTTCCTATTCATGAGCTCACACCCCAAGTACGGTATTTTCTATCCTAGTCGAGTACTTGGCTCAATGCATTCATACTCAGAGATGCCTTGTTATAATCACTCTAATTATTATGCACCCTCTTCAGCCGCTCCTGAAATAGTATAAAACACATCATTAACCTTGAAAATGAATATTAATAAATTATTGAAATTGATATATAATTTAGATTCTAACTTACTAGAGTCTCACTGACCTACTAATTAACATTCGACCCCTTCTTCAATCGAAACTGCACGTAAAAGTCGATCTTCTTTCCCTGATTCCCACCCAAACTCTTTCAAAAATTAAATTAATCATTAAATTTTGACTTTAACATATTTACCACTAAAAATAGCCTAAAACTTTGGTAATCATCATAAGACTAAATTATCCTCATATATTTTGATTTCCCTTGTTACCTTCTCTTATTAATTCGTTTCCTCTTGTTCTTACTCATCTACGTGCATGCTTACCATTTCTTATTGATGTATTTATCACTTTAACTTCATTTGTACCACTCTCTCTCTTCTTCCAAGACGAACCACCTTCTCTCTCTCTCTCTCTCTCTAAATTGCCGTCCAATTTTATTACCTACAAATTGATAAAGTATACATACATCATATGCATAAGACAGAGAGAGGGATGAAGGATAAAACTGATGGAGATAGTCCATTTGTGTTCTTCCCATACTCTTTCATCACTGTCATTACATGTACCGATTCGTGTATCTCTCTTTCCCTTGTGCTTTTCAATAGTTTTCCAAACCTTCATATAAACCAATAAATATGCAATATAAGGATAACGGGATACACAACATCAAGTTAATAAAACACTGTAAAGGAAATATATTTAACAACAGGTCAATCTCTGAAAAAGTTAACCAAATACTTTACATCTACGTATATTAGTTTTTATTATCTCCTTAGTTAATCATGTAGTTTTCATGTCTCTTTTCGGGTTTTAATTTTTTTCTTATGCTTTGTATTTATGGCATTGGATTAGTTTTATGGTTTTGTGAAGTATGTTTATGTAATTTAAGAAGATTGAGTTCCATTTTATGGAGAAGTTGCTTAAATTATTCTATCTTCTATACATAGAAATTTAATCTTCTTAAAAAATTGATCATCATATTTTTTCACTTTTGTGTCATGTAGATTTGAATTTCTGCCATCATATTTTGTCATTCTCAAATGAATTATGGAGTTATATATCTATGGGTAGCGGATAGTTACCATCTATAGAGCATAGGTATAGGAGATGGGGGAATTAATTAAGTGACCATTATTTTTTTATGTAAATGAATTATTGGTGCTACTCCTTAGGTATACAAGTTTACATTCTTGACAAAAGCCTTTGGTTGGTATTTTTGGCTGGACTATTTCATGTATAGAGTGGGTTTTGTTCTCCTTCATAGCAGTAAAAGCTATAGAGAATTTTATGAGTAAAATCCAAATATCTCTTTTAGATATAAATTTGTTTGTGTAGTTAATTTGTTTGGGATTATCAACACCTGGAAAAACTATTTATATATAATATAATTATGAAATCACTCGACATCATTACTCTTATATATTTTCCATCTTGATTATCCCATATATTTTTTTACATTTTTTAAAGTTTTTGTTCATTTGATATTTGGAATGTTGGAAATTTTGTGTAAAAGCATATTATTGTGTTATAATCATTCCTTCATTTTCAAGTAATACTGCAATGGGATATTGTTATGTCGTTTGTTATAATATCAACATTAAACCAAATAAGAAGTGGCTACAAATTAATGATATAGGGGCAAATTGGTGTATGATGTTTTAATATACTGAATATCACAAAATTGAGCCTGGCATGATTTGCCATTTAAAACAAAAATAGTTTTGCCTATTTATATCATACACCTCTATGTCATGTATATTATATTTTTTTATAAATTACAATTTAGTTGATTATTGCCTTGTATTTTACCCATGAGAGTGTCATCCATGATCGGGTTTCAATCAACTTATCTTAAAATTTCATTGTGATTAACCATTATGTTAAGTTATAAATTCATAGATGATCAAAATAAATGTAAAGGTTCTCATATAACAATTATTTCTAAACAATAACAATTATTTCTAAACTATTCCATGACAACAAATTACATACGCATACAACTAGCTTCAACATTTTAGCACCACGTGCATTTTTAATATGTTGGTACCACATGTGAATAACTAGTTAAACAAAATGGGGCTAATTTAAACTAATTTAATTACCATTTTATGCTCCACCTCTGCGTAAGAATCTCTCCTAGAGTAGTTCACATCCATTTTCTTTGCCCGATTAGTCCTCGTCGATTATAGGGCGGCCAACTGGCTATCAGATGCCTCAAAGTTTTTGAACTTCTTCCAGTTGGTAAACATGGGACTTGGTATGTCCATTTCAGCATGGACTCTCGGTCTTTCTTGAGATAGAGGCTATGTAGATACTTATTTCAAGTTTTCCACAACTATCTTATAATGATTAAGACATTGTCCAGTTATTCGAGGGACAATTCAAATTGTTTTTTTTCCAAAAAACCTATAATATAAAAAGGTTAGTGAATTAATATTCAACAAATATATAATAAACCTTGAAATGAAATTGAGATTTTAATGCTTCGAACACCCCTTAATGGCCATCTTTAGCTCCTCGGGTATGTTACTCGAGTTCTCGTATCCGATTCCAATTATTGATTTCAATAATTACAATGATCTCATTATAAAAGTTGTGTTATTGTGAATGACTTATACGATCTTGATAAAAGTAAGGGTTTTTTATTTGACGAACCCTCGCCCCCTACTTTTACCCCTGCTACGATGGCCATCTGCACCGAATTTAAATATATTCTGCAAAAAATAGATTCCACTAGAATATAATATATAACATATATCAAATGGAAATACTCATTCACAATAGAAGAATTTAATAACACAAAACTAGTCCAACTCATTCGGGGGTTCCCCACTTTCTTATGTTGGTTGCTACTTTAACGGTACATATATACAAACTGAGGAATATGATTGTTTTATTGAGAAGATATGTATTATTCAAGGGAACTCAAAAATCTATTTTTGATTTTGTGTGAGTACCCATGAAGTTTTTCTTCAAAATATGATCATTCCAACTCATTTTGGGGTTCCTAGCTTCATAATAAGGCTTTGACTGTTGGATATAATAATTACTCTCCCGTGTGGACGAATGATAAATATACACTTGTCCTCCTACATATCCGACCAACCACCTTGATCGGCCTTAGAGATACTTAGTCGGCTGAAAAGCCGACTAACTCCGGAGGCCAACCATCAGGAAGATCAAAAGTTACTTGGATGGTGTAAGAGGGGAGTTTAATATGGGGAAATACCCAATTTTTGTACGTGTTTGACATAAGAAACTTCGGTTGCGCCTACATATCCATCATAGTCGAAATCAAAGTTAGCGCAGTTCGCGGGTTCGTACTATTCCTCAAAAAACTCATTTGTGGTGGTTTCTCAAAGTGGTGGGAGGTGGTGAAACCCTTCTTAAAACATTGCTAAAATTCTTCTCCAAACTCTATTCTAAAAATCTCTAAGAAAAATCTTAAGGCAAGGAAACTCTTATTCTCCTAAGAAATTCTCTCCTTCATATGTAAGGAAATGAACTCTATTTATAACAAAACCAACCCAAGTGGGATGCCACGTGTCAATTATATTGTGAAGGCATGTGTCAAACAACCTATGGCGACACATGTCCTCTTTGGGATGTCATATGCCCCATAACATATGTTGCACCCTCAATACTAGAATATTATCTAGTTAATGTATAAATAATACACAAATAAGCGTAATATACCGGACGCACATAATAATACATTAGTCGCACAAAAATGTAGAATTTTGTCAATATCAATCATCTCTAATCTCATTTAATAATTTAATGAGAGGATTATCATTAATCCCCTCCTACATTTTCCCCCTCATACATATAGTTTATATATTAATGCATGTGTGAAATATATCGGCTGTATGTACGAAACACCTTTAGTCAGCTTTTATATGTTCGATCAACCAGTGGATCGAGGTTAATAATCTCATATCTCATATCTTAAATATAATATTTTAGGCTTCTATCTCATAGGTTATTCCAAAGGAAATCATGGTCACTCTTTTCATATGAATGATATACTATGAGTGTTGCCCCCATTCTTATTTAAATCAACATGAATCCACGATTGTATTTTGCTTGTTCGTAACTCTGCTTTGGTAAAACGTATTATCATGGGCACATAATAACTAATTCATCATTCTCTTTCATTATTCTCAACAAAGATATTTGGAAGTATATTATGGTCCCATAAGTACTACTTCATTATTCAATTTCATCATTCTCAACCAAGCCCAATGGAAGTATTATTGTGGTTTACACAATAACTACTTCCTTATTCTCTTTTATCATTCTCAACTAAGCTTGGTGGAAGTATTATTATGGTTTATATAATAGATGCTTCATTGTCCTTAATTGATCTTTTAGTGCATGCACGTGTTTTTTGACTCGTCTAAAGGGTTGTTGAAGTTACTACTCATTCTCCTGCTATTGAGGTAACTTCTACCTTATCATTCTTTTGCATAAGTCTTGTCTTTATGCCTATTTGAACGAAGATTAATATGTAAAATATGATTCTTTAACAATGAAATTGACTTTGTGTTGTTAATTTCTGAGTGAAAACTAATTAATCCGTCTGAACTCTCTGCGAAATAAACTGAACAACCTTTTGTAATGGCATGATTAGACGTTACTATACTTTGAAGGTTCATCAATCTAACCTTATATCATAGGATGTTGAAGACGCTTTAAAACAAGCTATATTACATCTTAATATCCATTTGCCCCCTTTATTTTATTTTATCTCAAGATAAAATAACATAAATTACATATACCATTTACAATGCCCACACGAAAAAATGAAAGCAACTTGATCATTACATTGCATAGGGTATATCTCAAACTATCATATCCTTGAAAAATGACTTGATATTTGTGCTGCTCAATATCTTCTCATTCAAAAGCCTCTGCAAAATGACATAACTTCTCTGACCTAATAATATCTCATTGCAAATGGTTAGTAAAACTAAAAAAAAATTCAAGTACAATTCTCATGAGGCCGCCTTTATTTTATTTGATGTAATAAAAGAAAAATTAAATAAAGTATGGGGATATCCGTGTAATGAATTATAACCACCCATATTTGTAGGTGTATCGTGCGCAATTTAATGTCGTTTGAGCACATACCATAATAAATTTGAAGTTGTATATAATCTCAAGGTAGATATTAAATTCTAAAACATATTCAAATATTTCGTAAATGAATCATAATGTATGAATATGGTGTACAAGCATAGGATAATGTTTACAAGTGCCATAAAATACTCAAATGAAACTTCATTATGCTTCCTCTATCTAAAAAAATCTATATTCTAGATTTAATGATTTTAAAGCTTCTTAAATCATCAACATAACTCGTGAATTTAGCATATCAATTTGGGTAGTACCATACGATAATGGTACATATATAAAAAATAAATACTTTCTCCTAGTGAAAGAAAATCAAGTATGCAAGCATTTTTTTGCCTTTGTTTGAAATAAAGATAAAAATTATGTCGTGAGAAACTATATATCTAATTCATTGTGCATATACATTTAAATATTCATCTTTATCTCATGTATATTTACACACATAAAATATAAGCAAATGATATTATGCTCGATATTTTTTTAAATCATAAAGTATCTTTAATGATAAAAAAAGTACATATTGCGTGAGATTATTAGCTATGTTATTGTACTCTGCTACAATTTATTACTACCTCACAAATACTATTATCTCTTTTTTTCCATTTTTTAAAAGAAAAAATTATTATCTCTATTAACTTTCTTTTAAGTCAAATCGATGTACCAAATCTAGTTGAACCCACCATAAATCATCCTCAATTCTTTACCTCATAATCTTTAGTCTCTCTTTTTTAATATATAAAAGGGTCATTGTTACCCATCAATAGATGCAGTTGACATAATATATACTGTTTTTTAAATCTCAAAATATCATTTCTTTTGACAAAATATGAAACTAGGAGATATGTGAGAAAACCAACATTTATTTGTATCGTGTTTCATACCGTGCAACATATGTTAGATATGGAGATTGTTTTGTACCAAAGTTTGTCGGAGTTCAATCCTAAGATGTTTTGATTATATCATAATGTCATGGTGGATTGGTGAAATCTAAGATGGGTAGGGGTCCAAGTACTAAAAATTTCATAGGGACTATGGACAAAACACCGACAGCTGCATAACATTAAAGAATAAAGTTGAAAATATTAATCGGCGGGGAAAACTGAGAAAGTTTATTGATCAGAATGGCAATCGAAATGACCGGAGGAGGTCTGAATCTCAAGCTCGAGAAAAGGAAGACACTAAAAGAATAAGAAATAATGATTTTAAAGAAGATCTAGACTTGACAAAGAAGCCTGATGAACCATAGATAGAGGTAGGCATGATATCCTTTGGATTCCACTTCATCGCGGGAGGAGATGCTGGAGGACGAGGCACAATTGTAGAAAGGAAAATTAACTTAAATGAAGCCAAGGATTGCCCAACTGCCAGGAAAATTGATATGGCTTATTCCAACGATAGTCGACCAAGGAAATCAACAAAGATAGGCTAGTGATTGGATTCCCCAAAAATGATCTAATGGGGGTACTTTATCCTCACAACGATGTGATGCTGACTTCATCACGGTAGAGTTGCACCAACACTATTTGATAATTGGAGTTCAGCTGATGTAATGTCCTATAACTATTTCCAAAGCTTAGGGTTAAAAGACAACAAGATGAAACCATACCATAGACCTCTGATAATATTTGCAGGTGAGAAAGGATACCCCTTGGGAACGATCAAGCTAGAAGTTTTGTTCGGCACCTGTCTAGTGAGAAAGAATTAATTTCTTTGTGTTAGATAAAAATGTCCCATCCCCCCTGCAATATCATCCTAGGAAGAGTGGGAATAAATCTGTTAGAGGATATGCCATCTATAATGCATCAATGCATGAAATTTCTAACAAATTATGGAGTTGGCATAGTGAATGGAAATAAAAAATAAGTCAGGGAATGCAATTATACTTCAACCGACAATTAGGAAATACAAATAAAGGGCACAACCACTTTCCATATTGAAACTCTAGATCTCCGAAAAAAGGAGGATCTGATGAAAGGGAAAGTTAAGGAAGAAATAGAAGCTATTGTGTTGGATGACGAAAAGCCAGAAAGAATTACCGAGATTAGTGCAAGATTTTCCCCCTCTATTAAAAAGGAATTAATTACATTGCTTAGAGAAAGTAAAAATGTGTTCTCTTGGAAACACAAAGATATGCCAAGGATTGATCCAGATTTCATTTTCCATGAGCTTAATTTTTAACCATATTCTAAGTTGATTAAGCAAAAGTGAAGAGTTTCCAGCCCCGAGAAGAATATGACAATTCAAGAGGAAGTGGAGAAATTAAAACGAGCACGGTTTATTGAAGATGTTAAGTATCCCAGCTGGTTGGCTAATGTGGTAATGGTCAAGAAGAATGAAAAATGGAGCATGTTTATAGACTTCACAAACCCTTAATAAGGCGTGGCCAAAAGATTACTTTTCTTAACCAAGGATTGATCAATTGGTTGATGCAAATGGAGGCTTATTCTGGTTATAATCAGATTAAAATGAAACTTGAAGACAATGAAAGCACTTCCTTTATTACCAACCGAGGAACTTACTATGAAAATGCCATGCCCTTTGGGTTGAAGAACGCTGGAGCAACCATGGAAGTGTACATAGATGAATTGCTCACCAAGAGAAAATTTGTTGTCGACCACATTGCTGACTTGGCTTAAATATTTGATCAACTGGAAAAACATCAGATGAAGCTAAACCTAACCAAATTTATTTTCGGAGTACATGAAGAATGTTCCTAGATCACATCTCCAATCAAAGGGGAATAGAAGAGAACCCTGTAAAAATTAAAGCCTTTATGGAAATGCAGTCCCTAACCAACAAGAAAGATGTTCAAAAGCTGACGGGAAGAGTAGCGACATTGAACCATTTTATCTCTCAAGAAATTGATAAGTGTCTTCCATTCTTTAAAGTGATTAAAAAAAACTTTGAGTGGAATGATGAATGAAATAAACCCTTCCTAGATTTAAAGAAGTACTTGGGTTCTCCCTCACTCCTCTCCTAAGAAATTTTAGGAGAAAAACAATATCTATACTTGGTCATTTCAGAGTCAGTTGTCAGCTCAACTTTGATTCGACTAGATGAATTAGTTCAAAGGCTAGTATATTATACTAGGAAGGAATTACGAGGAGAAAAAATCAGTTATTCTCACCTGTAGAAGTTAGCATTATCTCTTATTGAAGCTAACAAGAGAATAAGGTCATATTTTTAAGCTCACACCATTATTTTCTACATAGATTTGCCTCTACGAAACGAATTGCATAAAACTAAGATATCTGGAAGGTTAATATCTTGGTTAGTCGAATTGGGAGAGTAGGAAATTATTTGTGAACCCAGATTTGCAATAAAAGGCCTAGTAGTGGCGGACTTCATAGTCGAATTCACATATGCATAGGTGTAACATAATCGAAGTTTGCCTGACAAATAAACTTCTTCGGAAGAGAGCTTAGCTCAAAAGAAAATATAGATTATGGTCGATCAATCACAATCATCGACTGTTCAAGAAAGAATTCCACAGAGTAAGAAGATATTCAAACATGGAGTGCTCGCAGAGGAAGATTTCTCCAAGGATACTCAAATTTGTCAATTGGTTATAGATGAATCATCATGTGCTACTGAAAGTGGAGCAAGCCTCATCATTAACACTCCAGACAACTTTGATGTGGAATATGATTTAAGATTATAATTCAAGGCTTCCAATAATGAGGGAGAATACGAAGCATTGATCACAGGATTGGAACTGGCTTCATCATTAGGCGCCAACCAGGTGTTGGTGCATAGTGATTCTCATCTAATTATTAATCAAATACATCAACTTTATGGCGTCAAAGGGAAAATGATGATGGGATATCATAAAAATTATATGGAGGTTATTTCTTTGTTCACTTCCGTTAGGACGGTGAGGATTTTTAGAATAAAGAATGCCTGAGAAGACACTCTTGCTTGGCTTACTTTAGCAACTTAAATAAAACTCAAGCGAATAATCCCAGTGGAAATTCTTGCCCATAGAAGCATTAATGAGATGGAAGTAAGTGTCATGTCTATAGAATTAGTTCCCTCGTGGATGGACACAATTAGAGAATACATTAAAATAAGAACATTATCGTCTTACCAGAAAGAAGCCAAGAAGACGAGGTTTAAAACAACCAGTTATATACTGGAAAAAGATGTTCTGTATAGGCGAGCATACACTATTTCCCTACTTCAGTGTGTTCATCCAAATGAAGTAAATGATCTTATGAAAGATTTTCCTGAAGGCTCATGTGGAGCTCGCATTGTCGGGAGGTTTCTAAGACAACGGATATTAATGCAAGGTTACTACTAGCCGATGAAGAAACTATATTGTGTTTACTTCACCAATAAGTGTGATAAATGCCAAACATTCACCACCATCCATAGAATACTAGGAGAAACTCCAATACCCATAACTTATCCATAGCCTTTTGCTATCTGGATAATTGACCTGGTCGAACCACTGCTTACCACTAAGGAAAGGTTCAAATATCTAATTGTAGCAGTTCATTACTTCACCAAATGGGTGGAGTCTGAGCCTTTGATTGATTTTCCCTATCAGAGGGTTTCCAAGTAATGCTTTATGCCTTCATCAACGACCATGGTACTCAATTTGATAATGAGTAATTTTAAGAGTATTGCATCAAGTCTAGAATTCGAAAACTTCATTCAGCACCAGGGCTCCCATAGTGCAATGACCAGACAAAAATCACAAACAAAACCTTACTAGATGGGTTGAAAAAAAAGTCGAATGATGCTAAAGGTAACTGGATTGATAAACTCCACATTGTCCTTTGGCCATATATGTACACTCATAGAATAGCAACATGGGAAACCCCATACATGTTAGCTTTGGCACTAAATCAGCAGTACAATCGAAACAGGTCCACTGACTCATAGGGTATTGAACTTTAATTCAACCAAGAGTCAACTCATGAGGTGATTAGATCTGGACGTGATAGAACAAAAGCGAGAAGATGACGTTATTCGAATGAATGCTTATCAACAAAGGACCATACGGTTTTATGATCGAAGGGTCAAGTCGACTAACCTGAGGCAAGGAGATATGGTGCTCAAGAAAGTAATCTATAATAGCAACAAGATGGAGCCTAATTGGCATGGTCCATACCCTATCTCGACGGTTATCCGACCAGGAACCTATTGCTTGGAAACTCTGGAAGGATATGAATTCTAGAATCCTTGGAATGAAGATGATTTGCGCAAGTATTATCAGTAATTCAATTTTTAATGTAATCGGTTATTCAAGTTAATAAAACTGCATGTTTTCCTCCATTAGACTTCCTTTTCAAGTTTTATTTTTCAGAGTAGGGTGAATTACATCTTAATCATAAATTAAACATCCATTTTAATTAAAATGCCATCTTCAGAAAAGTTAATTTTTTATCCAAACTTTTTCAACTTTAGAAAAGAGCATGGTTCAAAATTTTTCAACTTCAGAAAAGTTAAACTTAATGTATGATTTGTCCTCGGCAAATCAAGAACAAGAAGTCAGTAAAATTTATTCACCAGATATTTTACCCGACCGGGTTAAAACACAAGAATAATTATACATTCCTAATACACTTGGCCACCACTAATAACTAATGCTACAACATATTACAATAAAGTTATCTACAGTTTTATCTAAGTGCATTAGTTGAATCTGAGGCCGTAAATGATTCAAATGCAAATGGAATATTAAAATTTTAAGCAGGTTATTTAGTCTATAAGACGATTAACTAATCATTATATAGGTTACCGAGTCGAAAAAAAACTAATATCAACCATAAGCTTAAATAAAGGAAACTCAATCAAAAATAACTTCATTTCATTGATCAAAATGCATTACAATAGAAAAAGAAGTATAAAATTATTCTAGTGGAAGCTTTCCATAAGCTTTGCTAATCCCAAGAGGATGATCATCAAGGGTGATCGGATGATTGATAGAATCAAAAGCCTTCCTCTTAGAACACCTATGGTCACTTGGTCGATCAAGAAGATGCTGAGGACAAACATACTTCACTTCTCCCTCAAGGAAAAAATCACCAACATATTTTTTTATCTAAACTCTAAGGAACAATATCTGGAGGAATCCAGTTGAAGTCAATCAATAAAGGAGAATCAGGAGAATCCATTATCCCTGGAGTATGCCACTTCCATAGTTCATTATTTTTGGGTACCTCTAACAAGGCGAGCATGTTCAACTAACCCCATTTATAACCTTTATTTCTGGCTTACTCCATATGCACATCCAGATAAGTCAGAGCTTCATCATATCCATCCATCCAAAAATCTCTCGATTGTTTATGGAAATGGAAAGTAAGTCGGTCCATATTGTCTAAAAGTTTTTTGATGGCCTTGTCTTTCTTTTTAAGTTGATCAGTTTGCTTGACCAATGTTCTCCTGGTTCTTTCCTATCAACATTAAGCTGAATAACTTTATTTTTCCTTGATTATTATCCAGAGACAGATTTGGTTTTATTTTTCTGAAAAGCCTCTAGCTCCTCTAATAACCTGACCCTCATCTGGACCAGTTGTGGTTGATCTCTTTAGAATGTTAAGTTCATTCCTCAAGGTATTATTTTCTCTCCCCAACATTGCAGCAATTGATCGGGCACTCTCTAGATCTTGTTTTGGAGGTAATTCTTTCTTATTCATAGCAGAAGTGATGACTTATAAATTTTTATCAAAAGCATTTGCTTCACCCAAGGATTTATACTTAGCCTCACAACTAGAGTGAAGCAAAACCAAGGACAGTTTGTGATCATCTTACATGTAGTCAATAATCTCATAATAAACAATATTATAAGCTACAACCCTATCTAAAAGGAAATGAAGATGGATATATGACTCCTTAACTTGGTCGGAGTCATCTGGACTGAGAAACCCTCCTAAGTCTTCCTCAAACATGGGAATATGACTAGATTCTAGAAGAATTCTACTCCGACTAAGTTGGTCGGATTCAACAGATATTATGGCCTTCTTCCTAACATCAAACTGGAAAGTTACAAGTATATGAGTTTATGGGGCAAATCCAGAGAAATAGACAATACAAAAAGAACAAACCAATAAGAAATTAAAGTCATTAAAAGGGATCAACAATTGAAAAAATTTATGTTCTTTTATTGATTAATCTCAAAGTACAGAGGTGGATACATCAACAAGAAAAATAAGAAAAGAAATAGAAAATACATGTGACGAAGGAAAAAAAAAAAGAAAACTAGCTAAGAAGGAGCTAAACCTTATTTTTATCCTTCGCTTGGTCTTGGCTGGATATAGGTAGGTCGGCTCTTGCTCCTGGAACCACTGAAGGCTCAATGAGCATCATTAAAGACTCTCCTGACCCTTCTTCATCATCAAACTCCCCATCCAAGTTAGGAGGAGTGCCTGGATCATGCCTTTGGAAGAGATTAGAGTTTTCCTCTGTGTTGACCACCTTAAGAGCTTCCGACCAACCTTACTCGAAGGATAGTTTCTTAGCATACTCAATTTGAGCAGAGGTAGCAAAAAGGACATTCTCCCAATCCTTTCCAAAGGCATCTTTGACCTTAGCCTTCAAGGAAGTAACTTTAGAAGTCAATCCGACCACTTTATCTTTTACAGTTTGGGATCGAGTTGTGGCTTTTATAAGTTTGTCTTCGACAACCTTAGCTCTACCTTCAACATTAGTCAATTTCTTCTTGGCAATTGGGACTTTCATCAACAGACTTTAATTTATACGTTGTTGTAGTTACCATATCCTTATCTTTTTCAGCTACTCCTCCTAGAACTTTTTCTTTAATTATAAAGCCTCTTGGGAAGCAGCCAAAGATTGTCCTTGGCCCTAAAAGCCACTTCCACTTAAACAAGAGAAGAACTTAGTTGATCGTCCTTCTCAATTATATTATTGAAGTCAACCAAAAACTACAAAAAGAGAAAACATCAGATGCCAAAAAAAATCATCAACATGAAGAAAGGGCAAAAGGGAAGATAATTACCAGTCAGAAATTATGACATACCCTCTCTGTTAGCCTGGACCTAGACATGGAGGCTTATGTAGCCCAATCATTAAGGAGAGTGCAAGACTTTATTAAACCCCTAGACAATCTAGGGTTAACAACAACAAAATTTGACCCAATCTCAAGGTCAACTTAGATTTTTCTCACCAACTCTTGTTAGTCACCTAGAGTCTTTTTTGTAGCCAACTCCTACTGGTCGGCTTGAGTTTTTAGTTATGTTTTTTAAGGTCAAGCAAACCTCACTTCAATATCTTAAATTGAGACTCAGTAGTTTGAGTCTCATTAGCACCAAGGACTTGATGCCTCTTATCACTAGCTTGGGATTTCTTCTTAACTGGCTTCTTACTAGTGTTAGTATTCTTTTTGGGGGAGGAGACAATAGCCCACTCATCAAATTAGGTATCTTTCTCTTAGTGATGTGGGCTAGAGGAGAAAGTGGGATCTCAAAAATATCAGAGGATTCAAATGAGGAAGAAGTTCCTTCCTGGGTGAACTCAACACCAGTTGATTCTGTAGTAGAAGAAGTAGTTACATGGTCCTCTTTAAGTTGATAACAACTTAGGGAAGCACAAGTGTTGGTCGGGCAAAAAAAGAGGCGATGGAACTCTGGTATTCCAATAATAAAGAAGTAGCTTGGGGATATTCCTCTCCAACCCTCTGGTTAACTTCCCACAGAAATTTAAGTTACTATGAAATATCAATTTCCCTTTCTTTGGGACACCTCTTCTTACTTTCCCCTGCATCAAAAGGAATAACAAAGTTAGTTGACCAAATTTAGTAATACATAACAAATAGGGAAATAAAGAAAAGAGTTTCAACCTATGCCACGCCCTATTTGAGGACACCTGGGACCAATGTAAGATACTCCCTTGGGAATAAGAGCATGTTTCTAGTTCTTAATAACTACACAATAATCCCAATAGTCTTTATTGGAATCTGGTAAATTCACTACTAAGCCCTATTGGCTTGCGTAGTCTTAATATAGTATGTACTTTCTCCAACAGTACACCATTTGTAGCAAAACATCAATTCGTGGACTCAAATATAGGTCCCATAAATCTCATTCAAACTATTGACACCATTTATAACCCTCCAAGTGTTTGGTTCTATCCTAGCAGGAACCATGTCAAATTATTAACAAAGTTGAAGGAAAATAGGGTTTGGTAGAAATGTGATGCCACACTCAGCTATGAATAAGGTGGGGATCCAGTAACCTTTAGGAAGAGAATACACATCTATTAGATCTTGGGCTATCTATAAATCTGCCCAAGTTGGAATTTCTCATTTTTCTTTAAACTCATCTAATAAACCCTCGTCTATAATGTGAAACATGGTGGAAATAGAGAAAAATAAAATAAAATGGAGAAAAAGGGAAATAAGGTTTATAGGGGATCTAAGATGACTGCAAGAACTGAAGAAAAGCTAATGGAAGTAAACGATCTAACAAATAAAGATCAAAGACGAAGGAAAACTCTTAAGTGAAGATGGTTTGAGATGAAAATAAAAGAGGGAAAAATTGCACCTATTTATAGGTTGCCTCGATATATGGGAAGGAAATGATTAACTAAACGAACGGTTGAACTACAGTCGGTTTCACACTTCCCAAATATTTAAAATACCATTGTGCCCTTTGGAGATTCAAAAAAGTTTGAATTATTTACAAAAATGCCATTATCAAACAATACTAGTGAAGTGTCGGAGGTCGGTTGCTGACCAAACAATCAAAATAGTACGTCGGGCAATTTTCTGGGCCAAATACTCCATACTTTTGATCAATCATCAAGCATGTAAGGATAAGTCTACAAGATGTAGCGGCCAAGTCTAAAAGAAGATCATATCATTGTCGTGTTTCCTGCCTTGTTTTGCGTTATCAACTTTCCAAGGTCTCTCAAGTATGAATGCATATGTTATAATGATACTTGGCATTTTTTATTGGTGTGGGCACCTCGATTTGCCTTCACGGGCCCAAACGAGTAGCCCAATAGAAATAACCCAAAGTATGGGCTCCTCGCATCTTTCTGAATTCGATTATGACTTAGTTTACTCCTAAAATCTCATAAGGAGATATTCTAGGAGTAGAAGGGGGACGTGTGGGGGTCCAACACCCCAACTCCCCGAGAACAAGCATGTATATAACAAACCCTAAGCCTCAGGCAAAAGGCATGTAATGTATTCTCTGTAAAACACTCTCCGGAGTATATAAAAATAATACCAAGAGAACCACCGTGGATGTAGGCATTTCTTGCTGAACCACGTATATGCTATGTTATGTGATTGGAATTTTTTATCCCCTTTGGTGATTGTGCTTTCTTATTAATTTGTGTTGAAAATAATTGTCACCACAATTGGCGCCGTCTGTGGGAATCGAACGTCTTCCTTTAAGAAACCCCTCACCAACAAAGGATTTGGAATTTCTGGACATAGTAGCAACGCCCCTCAGGTAGGGGATATCCAAGAACAACCTGCCCCTCGCAGGATCAGATCTGAAGTTTGGCGTTCAGATCAGAGGGCTCGCTCGGAGAGGCCGGCCTTGGAGGAGAGCCAGGGACCAGCAAGGTTCCCACATATATCCAGATTGATTGATGTATATGAGGCAAGGCTCCAAGAGCAAAGGGAGTCCGCTCTCAAGAAAGAGGCTGAAAATGATCGCCTCAAAAGGAAATTAGAGAAGATGGAAAAAGAACTCAATCGCAGCACCAGGCGATGTCCATACCGCACTCATAGCCCTCAGGCGAGCAAGTCTCGTAGCCAAGGAAGGATACCCAAATGCGGTTCCTATAGAAGTGAGAAGCTCGAGTCAGATGATGACTTGCTCGAGCAACAGCGACCAGCTCGCCGTTATAGGAGCCCAGCTCAAGGTGACGAGGATATACGAAATTTGGTCCGAAGAGAAATGGACCAACACCTAGCACATCGGGGTGCTAGATCAATCTGGGAACTTACTCAGTGATCTCTCAAGACCCAGATGAAATCCCCATTTTTAAGGGAGATAGAAGAAGAGGAAGCCCCCAAGAAATTTGCTATTCCAAGATTCAAGATCTCTGACGGAAAAACTAACCTTATCGATCACGTTAGGCAGTACTGGCAGTCCATGACTCTCTAGAACTAATGGGATGCACTAATGTGTCCGATTTTCCCCTCGAGCCTGCACGATGTGGCCCAGAAGTGGTTCGAGAGGCTCCCTTATAGGTCCATTAGGAGCTTTGAGTCCCTTACCGAGATCTTCATGGCTCGCTTCATTACCAGTAGATTCCATCCTAAAAGTATGGATGCTTTGCTAATAATAAAGAAGACGCCACAGGGGAGCCTTAGGGACTACACAAAGAGGTACTGGGAATTATTCAATGAGGTCGAGGACTACTCGCTACCAAAAGCAATGACAAGATTGAAAACTAGAAGAAAGGAGGCAAGAATGGGGGCAAGAATGGCTCCAAGAATAGAGGCAAGAACGATGCTTCGAAAGCATTTCAGGTGGTGAACACTTTCTTCAAAGAACCAATCAACAAGATCCTTGCGAAGATTAAAGACGAGCCATTTGTTAAGTGGCCCAGAAAGATGGGAGGAGATCCCTCAACGAGAAATAACGCGCTGAGACGCGCTTTTCACAAGGAGGGAGGACATAAGACTGAGCATTGTAAGGATCTTAAGTCTCACCTCGAATAATAGACCCAAACAGGGCACCTGAACGAGTTTGTGGAGAAGAAGGAAGAGAAAGTCGCTACCAATGTAGACACGAGTCCCGATAATGTACTCGAGGACGATGTTGGCCATCAATTTATAGTAATTCATGGGGCATCTGACATGAATCAGATTCAAGGGAATTCATCTTGGATGGAAGTAAAAAAGATTACAACAGTAATGCAATCTTTTCAGATCGATCCAGCGAAGACGCAGGCAGGAAAGCATCGGTGAGCAGGTGACATCGACTAGAGTAAACACATCGGGTTTACAGGTGAAGATCTGGTGGGGGGTAAGAACCCCACATCATGACTCCTTGATCATTACGCTCATGATAGCTAATTATGACGTCGACAAGTTGCTCGTCGACCAGGGAAGCTTATATGAGGTAATGTGTCTCGACCTATTTAAAAAGTTAAAGCATTTTGCCGACTTAAAGGAAGACACTATCCCTCTAGTTGGCTTCGCTGGAAAAATGACTATTCCACTGGCAAAGATCGTGCTAACCGTAAGGGCAGGAAGTGTCTCCAAGATGATTGAATTTATTGTGGTTGACATCGACTCACCATATCAAGCTATCCTCGGCAGGGGGTGGCTACATGCAATGAAGGCAGTCCCTTCGACCTACCATTAGAAACTCAAGTACGTGACTGAGCGAGGAGTAATGGAGATTCACGGAGATCAGGCGATGACAAGAAGGTGTTTCATAGCAGCCATCCGCACGAAACCAAAAAAGAAGGTCGAGAAGTCCAAAGAGAAAGTCAAGGAGAAATAAGGTCTGATACCTTCAAAATAGCAGTTAAGATATGGAAGGCCCAGAGTGGAGGAGACCAGGCTCCTCCCCTCTGAACGGTTCATTGAAAACCTGGAGGAGATAACAGTCGGTGAAAGCAAAAAAGATAGGAGTTTCTTGATCGGGACTTCTCTTTCAGATCAAGATAAGAGAATTAACAGTATTATTGATAAGTAATCTAGACATTTTTAAATGGGAACCATACGAGCTACCTGGGATTGATCCCAGTGTGATTTGTCATCGGTTGCACGTCGACCCCACTTTCAGACCTATCACGCAGAAGGCATGGTGAAATAGGCCTGAAAAGGCCAAAGCTGTGGAAAAGGAAGTAGAGAAGATACTGGATGCATGATCCATATGGGAAGTTCAATTAACTAAATGGCTATCCAAACCAGTAGTAGTTCCAAAGAGCAATGGGAAATGGAGAGTATGTGTAGACTTCACTGACCTTAACAGAGCCTGCCCTAAGGAGAGTTTCCCTCTCCCGAAGATCGACTAATTGGTGGATGCCACAGCATCTCAGGAGAGAATGAGTTTTTTAGATGCATATTAGGGGTACCATCAAATCCCTCTATATGCACCAGACCAAGACAAGGCAGCGTTCATCACTACTGTTAGATTATACTGCTACAAAGTTATGCCCTTTGGGCTCAAGAATGCGGGAGCAACCTACTAGCAAATGGTCACTAAGATGTTCAAAGACCAAATGGGAGATACCATGGAAGTCTACATTGATGATATGCTCGTCAAGAGAAAGCGAAAAGAGGACCATCTCTCAGACATGTCAAATACCTTCGAGATCCTATGAAAATACCGAATAAAACTCAACGCAAGAAAGTGTTTCTTCGATGTACAGTCAGGAAAATTCCTCGAATATTTGGTTAGCGAGAGAGGCATTGAGGCCAACCCGGACCAGAATAATACGATCAACTGGGTACAGCCCCCTCGCATGATACGATACATACAGAAGCTCACAGGCATGCTTGTCACTTTGAACCACTTCATTTTGACGTCCTTTGAAAAATGCAAGTCGTTCTTCCAGCTCTTTAAAGGAAATAAGACAGTAGAATGGAATCAAAATTGCTCACAAAGATTAGAAGAGCTCAAGGCTTACCTTAGCTCACCGCCTTTGCTCGTTATACCCCAAGAAGACGATCTCCTGTACTTGTACCTCACTGTCCCCAGTCACGCCATCAGTTCTGCACTAGTGTGCGAAAAGGCAGGAGTCCAACACCTAGTCTACTACGCAAGTAATACCCTATTGGACGTCGAGAACTAGAGAAGATCGCTTTTGCACTACTGATAGCTTTGAGGAAGCTAAAGAACTACTTAGAAGCTCATACTATCAACGTCCTCACATCACACCCCCTTAAAGCAGTCCTATGAAAAGCGGATATGTCTGGCAGGTTGTCTAAATGGTCAGTCGAGCTCAGACGATTTAACATCCAATTTTAACCGAAGAATGAAATCAGGGTGCAGGTCCTCGCCGATTTCATCGCAAAATTCACAGGCGAACAGCCTTACGGCTAGCTACAACCAATAAAGAAAATGGAAGATCACCGATCAGCAGGAGTCTGGTGACTGTTTGTTGATGGAGCCTCCAACTCAAAGGGGGCAGGAGTAGGCATTGTGCTCATTACTCCATAAGGCATAATCCTCAAGCAAGGAATTAGACTTGGATTTGAAACCTCCAATAACAAGGCAGACTATGAGACCCTAATATCCGGCCTGCAAAAGGCACAGGCATTGGGGGCAAAGCAGCTGCAGGTATTTGGCGATTCGTAATTAGTATCCAATCAGATAAGTGGGGACTTCAATGCAAGAGACGAAAGAATGGCAGCCTGCCTCGCCTTGGCAAGGGAGATAATGTCCATCTTTGAGGAAGTCAATGTCCAATAGTTTCCAAGAGAACTGAACAGCCATACCGACGCCTTGGTAGCCCTAAGTTCAGTGATCGATTCCGACTTAAAGAGAACGATCCCTAGCGACTTCCTTGCCGATCCGAGCATCAACCAGAGCGATGAGCTTCTAAGCAGGGAACATATGCTCCAGATTGAGTCAACAACTAGTTGGATGGAACCTTTGAGGGAATATTTGAAAGATAGTGCACTTCTGGACGATAAGACGGTCGCTCATCAGATAAGAGTCAAAGATGCTCGCTTTCACTTATCTCCTGAGGGCAAACTATACAAGAGATCATTCAATGGCCCTTACCTTTAATGTGTTCACCCGAAGGACGTCGAGCATGTTCTACACGAGCTTCATGAAGGAATATGTGGAAGCCATATTGGAGGGAGGTCACTAGCTTTTCAAGCAATGAAGGAAGGCTACTGGTGGCCATATATGCAAAAAGATTTGGGAGTGTATGCTCGCAAATGCGAGAAATGTCAACTAAATGCTCCTATGGTCCACCAACCTACTAGTGACTTAAGATCGCTTACCAGCCCGTGGCCTTTTGCCCAGTGGGGGATGGACATCGTAGACCCTCTTCCTACCGCCGTCGGGAACCGCAAGTATCTATTGGTCGCAACAGATTACTTCACCAAATGGATCGAGGCAGAGCCACTGGAAAATATCCGAGATGTAGACATGATGAGGTTCATATGGCAGAATATAATTACCCGCTTGGGAATCCCCAGAACCATCATTACCAACAATGGAACACAGTTCGAGAGTGTCCTTTTCCAGAACATCTGCAAAGAACACAGGATCAGGCACTATTTCACCTCGGTGGTCTACCTCCAAAGCAACGGTCAAGCCGAGGCTTCCAATAAAATAGTGATCGATGGTCTGAAGAAATTACTAGAGCGAGCCAAAAGCGCATGGGTGAGTGAGCTGTCGCATATTTTGTGGGAGTACTGCACTACCCCCACGACGAGCAACTGGGGAGACCCCATTCTCACTAACGTCTGGAATGGTAGTAATCATACCCTTGGAAGCTGGACTACCCACCATGAGAATAACCCTTGTCGACTAATGCCAAAATGATGCAGCATTACTCGCTGAAATTGACCTAGCTGATGAACGCAGAGAATTATCCCTATTAAGGTTGGCAAGCTATCAGCAACAGCTCGCAAAACACTATAACAAGAAGGTTAATCCAAGGCCATTCCAGGTTGGGGACTATGTCCTAAGGAAAGTCTTTGGCAGCGCAGTAAAATCATCAGATGGCAAGATGGGTCCAAATTGGGAGGGACCATTCAAAGTGACAAGGGACGACCTACAAGGATCCTATCACTTAGAAACGTTGGAGGGCAGAGAAATACCCCGATCTTGTAACGCATCCAATCTGAAGAAATTCTACTTCTAGTTTTTGAAGAAATTCTACTTCCAGTTTTTTCATTTATCTTTTATCACATTTTGGGAATTGGCGAATCAGTTGTTATTGATTAATAAAAGATTGATTGGCAGTGACATTCTGAAGTGTTAATTTTATATTATGAACATCATAACTTGCACACCCTTTCTAAGTGACCGGTATATTACTAAATATGCAGAAGCAGGGAATCACCCTCCTCAGATCTTCATTATGAAACACGAACAACCTCTTAGCATTACCCCTGGAAATATATGAAGCCTTACAGGGAACCCTTATTCAGTTCGGCCAAATTGAATTAGTCGCCAAACAATGTTTGGCTCAAAAAGACTGATCGGATAAAACATCCAACACCAGGTGTGTCCTCGCCATTTCCATACTTAGGCCTAAGGGAGTGTGACGACACGACCTAAAAGGTGAAGTAGGTTAGAATGGTATCTCATAAAGCATACTAGACTGGGAGGATACTCATGCAATAAAACAACTTTACCCATATCAAATCTCGTCGGCTGCGAGAAGCCCAAGATAATCGAATGAATCAAGTAAAAGATATACGATTCATGTTTAGTCGGTAAAATCTCCCAAGACATAAATATTACATTACTTCGTTACATGTACAATGAGTTACATCCGGTAAAACCCTAATGAGGCTGAGGCCTCTGGACAAGATAATCATCTACTTGTGCTCTTCTACCATCGTCCGGTTGATGGGCCAATTCCACCTCGACCTCATTCAAATCTGACTCTAACAGCTACTTAGGGATAGCATCTATAAGGATCCACTGGTCCTCCCTCTTGAAAGGGTTAGGCCTCAGAGTTGAAGGAGAGATCTCATGATAATACCAGTAAAGAGGGACCTGCAACTCCCTAAGGGCACTCAACCATCCCCTAATAAAGGCGAGCTCTTCAAACTCTATTAGCCTTGTCGGTGCATCTATCAAACCTTTGTCATAACCATCAGCCCACACTTGTCGAGGTCCATTCTTGAACAGATGCCTTAGCCGTGTGACATCCCTTTAAAGCCTAGCGGTAATCACGTATGCTCAATAGACATCTCCTCAGAGCTTATCCATCTCCCTTACTGATCCCCCTACATTTAGGCCAGTTCGCAGAGTTGCCGATGAGGTAGAACCTCACAAAACTGTAGGGACACAGCTCGGTCTTTTGTCAGCTCACAGAACCGCCGATGAAGAGGAACCACGTAAAATATAAGGTGTGACGCTCGACGCATACTCCCTAAATCGTGACACCTCCCCCTCATAGTCTCTTTCTCCTGCTGAAGAATTTTTCGGACTTGATTGATTTCAAAGGCATCTAGGAGCTTAGCTCTCAAAGTGTTCACTTCTTCTTGAACAGAGGCACTAACCTCTTCCATCTCCTGAAGTCTATCCTTCAGTTTAGCAACGAGATCAGATTGGTCTTTAAAGCTCTTATTCCTCGACCTAAGAAACTTGTAAATCCTAACGAAGGCTTGGCGAACTTGATCGCTCACGTTAGGACCGATAATCCTTCCCAGTTGAGAGGTGGAAGGTATATATTCATCTACATCAATCAACTACAAGCCATAAAGAGCAGTAAAGAACAAAAGAATCAGTATACTAAAGAGAAAATGTTTTCATTTCATTAATGGAGGACCAAATTACATTGATAAAGGAGAACAGTGCAAACAAAGTAAAAATATATAAAGGTCCTAAGAGCAGGCTAGCTGGCAACTTTGGTTTGTCCAGAGGTAGTTGGCTATTTTCCCTTGTCAGCAGCAGTAGTAGCATCTCCCTTGGAAAATAAAGTTATTGCCCTTTGAGCAGAAGAAGCACCAATAGGAATGATTTGAGAGACAGAGACTACACCTTCAATGGTTGGGGCAGGCATATCATCTATAACAAACTTCGAGCCTGGATCACGCTCATCGAACAAGGGTGAATCAACATCCACCCCTGCAGCCAGAAGAGACTTGTTCCAGCCCTTCTTGAAGTTCAATCGGTTGATGTAACCTATCTGAGCATCAACGTCCTCATACGCAAAAGCCCACCTAGAGTTGTACGAACTCTCCTTAATAGTAATAGCTTTAGACTCCACCTTCTTCAGCTTCTCTGACAGCACCTTATTTTCTTTGACCACTGCCAGCTTGCTCGTACAAACCAGATAATAGGACTGCCTCAACTCATTCAGCTCTTTCATCATCACGTCCTTCGTCCTGTTGGCTTCAGCAAGGGCAAGATCATAGGACTTTTGGGCCTCGCCTGTAGCCTTCAGATAGGCCTCCATCTCGATGCCTTTCCCCTTTAGTTCGGTGTTATACCTCTCTAAATCCATATTCATACTCACTAGCTCGTCGCGAGTACGGTAGAGAACATTGAATTCGATCACGAACTACAATTAATGAGGGAGTATTAAAAGAAAGCATTGAACGAAATATTATAAGTATTGAAAGACAGAAATAGACTTACCAAACCTAGCCTTTGACTCGCTTGCATGGCTAATTGGTCAGTCCCCATTGCCCTCTGTCGATCAACAGGCAAGACTGCTCTCTCGAGCATTGCAGGAGCCAGTTGGGGAGAGGTGGTGACCGAGGCCCCCTTGGGCAATGCAGACATGGGCACTAAAGATTGCCCAGCCTTAGTCCTTGCTTCCACCCTCCTTCTCTCATCTTCTCTCTCCTTCTCCCTTTCAGCTTTTTTCCTCTCTTCTACCTTCTTTTTCTCTTCAGCCTTATTTCTCTCCTCTTCTTTCTTTCTCTCTTTCTATCTCTCTCAACTGTTCTTCCTCTTTTCTCTTCTTCTCCTGCTCATTGGCATCAGGTTAAGAGCTAGTGGCAACTTCTCCGCTACCATACTTTTTCTTCTTCGACCTCCTGGAAAGAAGCACATCATCCTCATCACAGTCATCCTTGATCAGATTTCTTCTGGGAGGAACCATTTATGCCTCGCTATAACTACTTGACTTGTTAAAAGACTCTTGGGCCTCAGAAACCTCTTCCAAGCTAAAAGAAATTTCACTACTAGAGCTCACCTCACTGGGACTACCTTCAGCACCTCCCCTAATATCACTTTCAGAACTGCTCTTTTCCTCATCCAACTGGATGGGGTCCTCAACAACTTCATCAGTAATATCCAAGTCAGGAATGCTATCCAAAGGTCGCGTAATGAAGCTGGAACCGATGTTCCTATACTTCAAAAGAAAATTAGCTGATCGGGGATGTTCACCGTCACCTAAAGATTCTCTGATATTCCAAGCTTTAATCATCTCGGCAGCTCGAACCTCACTAAGGAAAAGTTCCAAGTTCTTTGTCCTTGCTGAAAGGATGACACAAAGATATCAGAAAAATCAAGCATTAACAGAAAAAAAAATGAGCAGAGCAAAGGCTAAGATTACCTATGTACTCCTCCCCACGAAAGGGGACTGTGAATCTATCAGACCTCGATCCCTCAGTATGGGGGGAAAACTACTAATTTTTAGCAAGAAAACCCTCTTGCCAGTAATCCTTATGGAAATCAGGTAGGTTTACTACCAATACCCTATCAGGACTCCTGGCATTGAGGTAATGAAGGCCAGAACTAGTTCGAGAGAATGAATAACAAAAATAAATTTTAGCAAGCCCTAATTTAGTGCCATAGAGTTGGTTTATTCTATGGACACCATTAATTCTCTTCCAAACGTTCGGCAAGCACTGTGCAGGAACAATATTGAAGTAACCAAAGAAGTGCAAAAACAAATTACTCAGGGGGAAGGTGAGCCCCCCTTGGGACAGCAGTAGGACGTGAATCTAATGAGCATCCTCTATCTCTCTAACATTCCTAGGGATAGAGGCGCACTCAATTTCCACCCAGTCTGGGATATTATAGAATTTCCTAAACTCGTACACAGACCTATTGCCTATCTTTGCCATTTGTAAACCCTAATTACGAATTCGAAGCAAACTTAACAATAAAAACACAAAGAGAGAGCAGAGGGAACTTACGGGATGAAGTTTTGGCTTGGACGACGCAAGATCACAAGCCCAGACGGCAAAGAAGATTGAAAGAAAAGTAAACGAAGACCTGGAGATAAGGGCACAACAACGGAAGCTTGAGGAATATTGGAAAATATTAATAATCTTGAAACGGCAGTATGGAAATGTTGCTCTAAGTGACCTTTTAAACATTTCTAATCATATCGCATGAGACCCGAAGCAAGCTGCCGTCAAAATCAAGTAGAGAAATCCAATCTTGGGAAGAGTTACACAATTTACAAGAGAGATTTTATGACAAATCATTTAAATTTATTGAGCCCAAATTGTGGTCCAACAACTTTAGGGGCAATTGTGGGTACCTCGATTTGCCATCACAGGCCCAGACGAGTAGCCCAATTGAAATGGCCCAAAGTTTGGGCTCCTTGCATCTTTCTAAATTCGGTTATGACTTAGTCTACTCCTAAAATCTCATAAGGTGATATTCTAGGAGTAGAAGGTGGACGTGTGGGAGTCCAACACCCCCACTCCCTAAGAAAAAACATGTATATAAAAACCCTAAGCCTAGGGCAAAAGGCATGTAATCTATTCTCTGTAAAACACTCTCCGGAGTATATAGAAATAATACTAAGAGAACCACCTTGGACGTAGGCATTTCTTGCTGAAACACGTATATGTTGTTTTGTGTGATTGGCATTTTTTATTCCCTTTGGTGATGGCAATTTCTTATTAATTTGTGTTGAATATAATTGTCACCACAATTGGGTGTTAGTATTTTTGTTAATTTTTTTTTGAATTCATACTATTTAATGATTTTGTTCTCGTACACCTAGCAACCATGCATTCGTATCAAAACTTTCTAGATCCATGGCCTGAAATATCATTCAATAGGTCATTTGAACGACTTTGGCATCTCGTTTGAACGTGATCGCAATATCTATCGAACGACCCTTCAAACGAGATGATTTTTTTCCTTCTGAATTCTTGTTCAAAATATCGTTCGAACAACTCTGGTATGTCGTTCGAACGACATTGCAGTTTCAAGCAATTTTTTTCCAATTTTTATTAAAACTTCCCACAACTCCATTTAATTTCCCACGTGTTTATAGAGTGCGGGAAGGGACTTTTTCAATAGACTTTTTACTGAATTATTACATCTTTAGAGAGCAAAATGTTTTCAAGAAAAAGTCTCCTTGGTGTTTTTTAATTAAAATGAATTAATTTCAAGAATAAAACCGATGTTTTTAGACCCAATTGTTATATGATCCGAGTTTCTTTTTACCATATATTTTGATATCATCATTTTAGCACCAGGTATCATTCTCTACCCTAAAAGAGATAATTTCCTACGGTGGATTTTGTTTTGGTTTATGGTGTACCTGCGGTCGACTCCGTGTGTTGATGGTAGCTTTTCCCTATCGGTGAATTTCGAGACGAAGGTTTATTCCGGAGTTGTCGAATAGGCGGAGGTGGAGCAACAAAGAAGCGTCAAGGATTGAGAGGGCATGAGGTTGTTGAGTAAGTCTTTCTGTTGTGTTCTTGTAAACCTATACTTAGTGGACTTTTAGCTGGGTCGTTTGCGGATTTTTCCGTTGTGGATTTTCCTCGTACATTGCGGCGTTGTGATTGTTTTATTTTTTATCTTGCAAAAATCACGTAGATGCATGCTTAGGCTTATCAAGATAAAAATCGATTTGATCACAACATTTGTTTAAATTTTGGTGCCAATGTAATTTGGGTAAAGTTTAGTTTAATTTAATTCAAGTCGGCTTTAATGAATTTGTCTAAATTCATGTTTGGTTTGTTTGGACTAATTTTGAATTTGAATTAATTTTTGTTTTAAAAGAAAATTTAAATATTTGTTTAATTTTATTTTAATTTTGAAGATGTTGAAATTTGGGTGTTTTTGAAAGAATTTGAAATTTGGAATATTGTGTGAACCATCGAATTTGAATTTAAAAATTAGCCTATGATATTAGGATATTTTCCCCTTTCAAAGCATATAGCACTGAGGGCTTTTATTGTATGTAAAAATTACTCTCCTATATGGACCAATGATAAATGTACACTTGTCCTGCTACGTGTCCGACCAACCTCCATGATCGGCCTCAAAGATACTTAGTCTGATGGAAAGTCGACCAACTCCAGAATGCCAACCATCAGGAAAATCAAAAGTTACTCGGATGGGATGCCAACCAGCACTGAACTCCAAGAGTTTCATTTAATGTACACAGATGTAAATTCCTGGGAACATAAAGGTGTTCCATCTCTAGGGTTTTACACCATTATAAATAAAAAATATTCCCTCAGCTAAAGGTACAACTCGAATCACTCATATGCACACCATACTGAGGTATTATAACCATACTAAATATTACTAATAGTGGACGTAGGCTATTTTATAGTTGTACCACTCTAAAAACCTCTTATTTCTTCTGTGTGTGTGATTTGATTAACTTACTATAGTTTTATCTGTGATTATAAATTTGGATTAAGTCCATTTTTAGACATCAACGATGACATAACCTTATTAAACTTGAAAGTTTGACATGTTAAATATTAAAAAAAAATCAAGGGTATTAACACAAAATTAAAACTATATTTGTGAATATCCTTGATCAATACCAAATTTCTCAATAAAATAATTATAATCCCTGATTTGTATATTTGTATTGTTACAATAGAAACCAACTTAAGCATGCAAATATGAGGAGGAGATTTTAGGATCTCGTGAAGGAGGGTCAGACGGTGGCTGAGTGTGAGGAGAAGTTCACTCACCTAGAGAAATTTGTGCTAGATGAGGTGAACTCTGATGAGAAGAAAAGTCTCAAGTTTATGGATGGATTGACTTGGAGGATCCGCCAATATTTGTTGGGGAACCTGGCATTGTGAACTTATAGTGATTTGATTAATAATATATTGCTTCATTTCTAGGGTCATCACTTCCATCATACGGGATCAAAGAGGAAGGAAGAGTCAACCTCGTAGGTCAAGACTAAGGATAATGGATCCAACGAGGCACCACAACAACATAGTAGGTAGTAGGAGCATTGTTCTCAATAGGGGGACCAGGCTAAGAGGTTTAGGTCGGGTAATGGTAATTACAGGTAGGATCATCAGAGCTAGCAATAGGCTCTTTAGGGACAGGGGGACCAGACCAGAGGCCAGTTGGGTTAGGGTTATTAAGGACAATAGGGCCATAAGCAGAACGATTTCACTCAAAAATGTTTCTTACATGAGGAGAAGGAACATATATGGCACACTTTCCCGAATGGGGCTAGGGGTTAGCAGCAGGAGTAGCAGCTACCGTAACTTCCAGCGCCACCAGTAGTTGTAGCATTGTCGCATTCGTAGGGAGAGGGTAGTTTGGTCATGTGTATCACGTATGTGGACCAATTTGACAGCCATAGCGATAAATAATTGAGGGTACATTTTCTTAACCATGGGCACATGGGCCGAGTTTTGTGTGACACATCACATTCTTTTGTTAACACAATATTCACACATGATATGGGTTTAGTGGATATAGTGTCAGTTATTAATATGATCGTATATTTAGCATGTGTAGCAGGGCTCTCATTCGTTCCATATATAGGGGGAGTAGGTGTGGGCATTGGGAGGTTATGCTTAGTAGTGGATCTGCATCATTTGAGTGATGTACGAGTATGATGTTATCCCGGGCATGCAGTAGTTAGCGACGTGTAGAGCAATGTTGGACTTTTATAGTAAGGCTATCATGTTCTCTATTCCAGGGCAGGATATGTTTCTTATGGCAATGCCTCGCCCTAAGTTAGGATCAAACATGCGTTTATATTATTTTGGGGAGGAAACTTTAGATATGTATTTGTCTCGATTTGATCCCAATGTTTAAGGACTTTATTAATGTGATTCAGGGGATATCGGGGTTATAGTTGAGTCGAGAGATCAAGTTGTTATCAACTTAGCACGGAGGACTTGGCTATATTATGAGCATCGCACTGTATGACTCCTTTGGAGATGCGGGAGTTAAGAGATTAGATTTAGTATCTTTTGGTGCGGTGTTTCCTTATACTGTATCTTGGGCCTACGGATCTCAATAATCGATAGAGCTAGGTAGCAGTGTATCGGGAGGGTTCCTTATTTGGATTTTTCTTACAAGACGTACCACACATAAAACTTATAGATGGGGCTTAATGAAAAGCCTCTCATTTAATTTTTACATGAGATTAAATATGATTAATATTGATAAAAGTCCATGTGTTTATAGGACATAGGTATTATTGTGTGCATCCAAGCATATAGCTCATATTTGTGTATTATTTGTGTGTCACTACAAGTTCCTAGACACATGTCTCTATAATATATTTGACATATGGCATCCCACTTGGGATGATTTTTGCTATAAATAGAGTTCATTTTCTAATAATTTAGGGATAGCTTCTTAGGAGAAGAAGAGTTTTTCTTGTCTTAAGAGTTTGAGAAGATTCTTGAAATCAGTTTTTTAGAAAATAGTTTTGAGATCAGTTTCACCACCCATTTCTTCTCCGAGAGCCATCACAATGAGTTTTTCGACAAATAGTATCAACCCACAAACTACGTTGACTTTGATTCCGACTATGACGGATATGTAGGCGGAATCGAAGTTGCTCATTTCAAACACGTATAAAAATCGGGTATTTATCCATATTAAACTCCCCTCTTACATTTGGTGACTCTGTTGGGGATGTATTCATGATTTTTACCATGTAACGCCTCATTCGTACTCGAAAAAAAGGTAGACGGAGATGAAAGAAAGCGGTGGACACGTAACCTTCTGCTCTAACATTCATGAGTGAAATGATCAACCTCATTTCAGATAAGAAATCTAATCTTTCTATTTTATAATCTCTCTTGTTTTGCATAAAAAACATATGATATATTTATATGTAAATATTACTTTAGATTTCTATTTTGAAAATAGACTTTAGACATTAATTTATGCATAGAAGGTTGAATAATTTGTTTTTATATAAATTTTATTGATAAGAACCATTAGGATTCAAGTATATGTGCACGCAAGAGATGATGGAAGAGTTATTATTCAAAACATAAATTCCAATATCGTATATTTTCTATGATTCCGTTCAACTTAAGATGGGGGAAACTAGCTCGTGAATGCTTAAATCCTGAGATTTTATTTTATAAAAGAAAAATTGAATCTAATTGAATGAATATTATTTTATGGGGAGAATATGTTTTAGTCAAAACCTATATCATATCATTTATTATAAAAAGGGACTGGACTGTAAAGTTTTGATAGTACAATTTGATTAACCTATAAAGTTCTATTGATATCACAACCTAGTTAACTAGCACAATCTAATTAATGAAACGGACATGGCTTGTACAAAGCTATTTACGTGGCAGACTAGAGTTTGTCCAATAGCTGTACAAACATTTAATAATTGTACAATTATATTGCATGTTAGATGTACAAATGAGAACGCAAATTCATTTGCATGTCGGACTAAGAAGGTACCAATATAAAACAAAATACAAACAAAGAGGAAGCTTCCTGATTTGAGCTCACCGGACCTTAAATTTGATTCTCATCGTACCTTCTTCATCTTTGGTGGTGTGTTCGTTTACTCCATTGTCAATTCATCATTTATTTTGGATGTGGTAATTCCCAAATCAGTAAAACTTGACCATTCTTATTCCCAAACCAAATTAGAGATTCAATTTGTTTAGTTTTTCAACCAAGCATAAGGTTCCCATGGGTACCATTGGCGGGTGATGAGTTTACATCTGGGTTTCTAAAATCGAAGCACCATATGAGTGACCATCTTCGTGTGTATGTGCTCAATATTCATTCGATTCACTTGGGATTTTGGAAAATTAACCCTCCTCTATTGCCTTTGTGAAGACGGACCATCTATTCTGATAGACCTGTTGATATGAACTATGATGGACTAATTTCCCTAAATCGACCAACCTCACATCTTAAACATTCAGAGTTTGCCTTGCACGTTGTTTTAACATTTGAGGTTCATCTTAAACTGGGAGAGTGTCTCATTGAGACTGAATCACCATGGATTTTCAAATGCTTTTACACCATGACTACCAATTTCCTTTTCACAAACCGATGAACCTTTGAGTTGCACCAAACCTTTGAAAATGAACATATTATTTGGGTTTCAAAAGTTCCAGGTAAGGAACAGTTTACATTCGTATTTTGTTTTAAAAAACAAGAACATTAAGGTTTTATGGTTGTACTAAACCATGAATAGCATATGGCAGTAGTTACTATTGAGTTGTATTGAGGTACCGATGGGGTGTATTAGTAGAGATGAGCCTGGACTACTGCCTAAAAAAATACTGACAATTTTGGAAATATATTTTTTTCAAAGTTTTACGCAAAATTAATTGTATGATTAGTTGAGAAGTACACTTTGCCGATGTAAAATTAGTAAATAAAAGCATTTATTGATTTAATTGCCACACAGTGATGCGTCAAGTGTTTTTTTTAGCAGCACCCTTTTAAATTATGTATAGTGGTTTATGAAAATTTAGATTTTCCATACCTCATTACTTAATATTGAGATTACTCCAAAGTATATGATAAATCGTTATATGAGCATATCTTTTAAGTTCATTGAAAAAAAAATTATGAGTGACTGATTGGACATTACTTTTTCAAGTGTATGCATAAAGCGTTTACTAGAATCACGGGTGATACCTTCCTATTTGACTTGAATTTGTTCAAAAGTCAAAAAAAGAGAGGCATAATGAAGGAAACATCTAAAAATTTTATGGCATCCCACAATCATTTACAAAAAAATAATCCATGACTTCAGAACATATTAAACATGGCTCATCATTCTTGAATTTATATACGATACACTTGGAGCCTATGTATGATATGGACCTTTCCACCTGAGATATAACTATCGTTGTTTTCTAGTATGATTTATAGCATGATATATCTATACGCTATGTTATAACATAAAGCTAAAAATGAGTCAGATGGAGCTTAATGAACTTTCATCTAAATTTCAAGTTTTCATAAAACCTTTTCGTAAATGTTATTTTATATCTTGGGACCATGTTGAGAACAATTAATACATTATGAAACAACTTGAGTATGTTTCACAATTCAGAATTCACCTTAATATTTTACACACTCTCAAATTTAATAGGACATGTGCATAAACGATATTAAATTGCGCATGATATGCCTAATAGTATGGTGGTTATAATTCATTACACACATATCCCCGGAGTTTAATTTATTTTATTACATCAAATAAAATTAAATAAAGTGTGAATGATGAGAATTGCACTTGAATTTTTTTAGTTTTACTAACCGTTTGCAATGTTATGTTATCATGTCAGAAATATATTACTTTGGAGAGACTTCTGAATGACCAGATATTGAGCGACGCAAAACATCAAACCATTGTTCATAGATATGATAGTTTGATATATACCCCATGAAATGTAATGATTAGGTTGCTTTGATTTTTTCGGTGGGCATTGTAAATGGTATATGTAATTTATTTTATTTTATCTTGAGATAAATAAAATAAAATAAAGGGGGTAGATGGATATTATGATGTAATGTAGATTTTTAGTTTAAAGGTTCTTTGACATCCTCCGCAACAAGGTTGTATTGATGAACTTTTAGAGTATAATAACGTCCAAGCAAGACATTACAAAAGGTTCTCAAGTTTCTTTCGCATTAAGTGCAGATGGATTAACTACTTGTCACTCAAAAATTGACAACATAAAGTCATGGCCATCCTTCAGATATGGCGTCATATTATGAAAACTTTGACAATATTATGGTAACTCTTCTTCAGAAGTGTATTATATTCCCAAAAATTTATCAAAATTGGTAAGTTGCCAAGCAGGCCTTTTTTCTAAGAAAAAATCTAATCGTGATTTAGACGAGTCGCCAAGTAGGCACTATATTTTTGAGAAAAAGCAAAGCTTAGTAGTCAGCTGTAAGTTGAATTACAAAGTGTAAGATTAGAGAAAACCTTAGCAGTCAGCTGCTAAGTTTACTTACAAAGTGTAGATAAACCTTCGAAAGATATGTGGTAAGTTGACTTACAAACTGTAAAATTGGAGAAAATCTTAGCAATTAGCTGTAGAGTTTACTCATAAAGTGTAAATAAACCTTAGCAAGATATGTGTTATTAGCTGCTAAGTTGACTTACGAGGTGTAAAATTGGAGAAAACCTTAGTAGTCAGCTGCTAAGTTGACTTACAAAGTGTAAATAAACCTTAGAAAGATATGTGTTGTCAACGGCTAAGTTGACTTACAAATTATAAATAAACCCTAGTAAGATATGTGCTATCAGCTGCTAAGTTGACTTACAGAGTATAAAATTGGAGAAAAACCTAGCAGTCAACAGCTAAGTTCATTTACAAAGTGTATATAAACCTTAGCAAGATATGTGCTATCGGTTGCTAAGTTAACTTACAAAGTGTATATAAACATTAACAAGATATGCGCTATCGGTTGCTAAGTTGACTTACAACGTGTAAATAGACCTTAGCAAGATATGTGTTAAGTTAACCTACAAAGTGTAAAATTGGAAAAAAAATACTTTCGGAGTCAGCTACTAAGTTGACTTACAAAGTGTATATAAACATTAGTAAGATACGTGTTATCAGCTGCTAAGTTGACTTACAAAGTGAAAAATTGGGAAAAAAAACCTTTGTAGTCAGTTGCTACGTTAACTTACAAAGTGTAAATAAACCGTACCAAGATATGTGCTAAATTGACTTGTAAAGTGTAAATCTGAGGTAAAACGTAGAAAAAAATGAGTTAAGCCACCATGTAGGTGTACTTTTCAAAACCTCGTCGCGATTTGGTAGAGTCAATAACATGTGCATGCACAAGAAATCTCATCGTGATTTAGATGAGTCAATAATATGTGCATGCACTAAAAGCTTAATCGGGGACAATGAATTAGTTGTTATGTGACCATAATAATACTTATGTCAAGCTTGGTTGATAATGATAAAAGTGAACGATGAATTATTTATTATGTGTCCATGATAATACTTTTACCAAAATTGAGTTATGAACAACCATAGTAAAATTGTAGATAAATGTTCATACAAAGAGGATCGGGGGAAATTTCCAGATAATCCTCCAAAGAAAAATATGGGGCAACCGGTCAAACTTAACGCATATCAGTTGAATAGAAAATGATGATCATGAGGTCCGTCGGACCATGAGGTCAAGATGAGGTATGAGATATGAGATTTAAGATATGAGATATAATATTTAAGATAAAATTTTAAAGTATATCATCAAATTAAAATGAGATATGAGATTATTACCCACGATCCATAGGTTGATCGAACGTGTCAAAACTGACTAAAAGTTTTTTATACATACAATTGATATGTTTCAGCGAGGCATCGACACATCAACTATATGTATAAGGGGGAAAATGTAGGAGGGGCTTAGTGGTAAGCCCATCATTTAATTATTAAATGAGATTAAATTTTATTAATATTGATAAAAGTCCATGTGTTTATGCAACTGAGGTATTATTGTGTGCATCGAGGCATATCGCTTATATTTGTGTATTATTTTTGCGTTACCATAAGTTACTATACACATGTTTCCATAATATATTTAATACATGGCAACCCACTTGGGTTGGTTTTTGCTATAAATAGAGTTCACTTCCTAACATTTTAGGGAGAGCTTCTTGGGAGAAGAAGAGGTTTTCTTGTACTAAGAGTTTTGAGAAGAGTCTTGAAAAGGGTTTTTGAGATGAGTATCACAACCTATTTCCTCTCCGAGATCCATCACAATGAGTTTTTTGGCAAAATACAACAAACCCACAAACTACGCTGACTTTGATTCTGACTATGACGGATATGTAGGCGCAACTGAAGTTACTTAAGTCAAGAACGTACAAAAATCGTGTATTTATCCATATTAAACTCCCCTATTACAAAGCTTGGTAGGTTTTGGGAGTTAGGAGACATTTGCACATTAGGGCATTAGTTTATTACATTAGTCATTAAACGTGTGTATGTATAACTCTTTGAGCAAAGAGATAATATATTATTAAAGGCCAATGGAGCCAAGTTGTGCTATATAGAGGATATTGGGGAATGTTTGTATTACAAATTGATAAGCGGTGCAATCTCAAGAAGAATTGAGTCACGATTAGTATGGTAATTGAATATACCTTAACTGTATGATCATGTAGGGCATGTATGGATTTTTTTGGCGCATGTGAGTTTCATATGTGATATTTTTGCAAGTGTGCATGTAGTATAAGGTGAATGGGCACCTCCTCAGTCCGATATTTAGTATCATCCGGGAAAGGCTAAGGTGGAGGTAAATGCATTGAGTCGTATGCCTGTAGGAGCAACAGTGTGAAAAACGAAGTGGGATGAACTCCTTCAGGAGGAGGAGATAGTCCAGACCTATATGATAATGATGATAGTAACACCCGAGATCATTCTAAGGGTTGTGAAGGCAGAGGTAGGGGATCCTCCTTGTTATAAGGGGATACAATAGTTATTGTCAATGGCACGAAGTCTTACTCATTCAGTGTTGAGGATGGCTTACGCTTGAATGAGAGATCAACTATCCCAGATAATAAGGACCTATAGCGCATAATTATGGAAAAGGTGCACGAGTCAGAACTTTTGGTGCAACCCGGAGAGGGTAAGATATAGTAAGTGTTGAGGAGCAAGTCTTAGTTGGCTAGTGTGAAGCGAGACATAGCAAAGGTTATCTCTAGGTGCACCATATGTTAGATGGTGAAGGTTGATCATAGGATTCCAGTCAAGGTTTTATAGCTATTGGAGATCCTGGTGTGGGAAGGGGAGTATATTTCAATGGACTTCATGGCAAGGTTACCGACATTACAAAGGGGTCATAATTCCATTTGGGTTATTATGGATCAGTTGCCAAGGTAGCCCATTTCTTGCCAACTCGAGTTAATTACAAGACCGAACAATATGCCCAATATTTCCTTGTAGAAAGTGTGAGCATTCACATGGTGCCGCTTAATATTGTTTCGGATCAAGATAATACATTTTTATCCCATATCTAGTAGAGTATTCATAAAGCGATGGGGACAGAGTTGCGTTTGAGAAATGTGTATGAGCCGTAGATCGATGGGCAGACAGAGAAGGTGAATCAGATGTGGAGGGCATGCAGAGGATGTGTATTATGGATTATAAGGATATGAGGGAGTATTAATTGCCTTTGGTAAAGTTTGAGTAAAATATCTCGTACCAATTTACTATTTTCATGACGCCTTTTTAGGCTTTGTACGAGAGACTTTATCATTCACCCTCGTGTTAGATAGAGGTGTGTAACAGCAATCTTCTTGGTCCGGATGTGGTTTAGAATACTTCGGCAAGGATTGAGTGGTCAGGAGTCATATTTGTGTTGCTTAGGATCATTAGAAGAGTTACTCCAATGAGAACTAGAGTCACCTGGAGTTTGACGTGAGTGATCAAGTGTTTCTTTAGGTATCTCCCATTAAGGGATCAATGCGATTTGGGTAGAACAGAAGTGGGCGCCTAGGTATGTAGGGCCTTTCCAATCATCGAGAGGGTAGGGCCGATGGTGTATAAACTCGCCTTACCTGAGCATTTAAAGAGCATTCATGATGTGTTTCATGTGTCATCGTCAAGCAGGTATCTCAAGGATGATGTGGTTTATCATCACATAGTGTTGGAAGAAATTGACATGCGACCGAATATTTCTTACGATGAGAGACCTGTTGCCATTTTGGGGTGTAGCACGTGAAATATTCGGGCAAAGGTGGTACCGTTAGTGAATGTACAGTAAGAACGTCATAATATTACTGAGTCGATGTGGTAGCGCGAGGATGACATGTAGGAAAAGTATATAAAGCCTTGTGGAGGTTACGTTCGATTTTCAAGGACGAAAATCCATTATTGGGGGGAGAACACTATACTAGTATTATTATTTAATTTCCGTGTGACGAATATTATTAATTTAATTGAGGAAAATTAAATTGGATTTTAGTAAATACGAACTAGGGAGATGAAGGATTAATATTTATTATAATTATTATTTACTTATGTGTGATAAGTATGTAGTTATGTGATTTATTATATGTCACGTATGAGTGAAAGCGGCAATTTAATATTATAAGTCTATAGATCGCTACAATTTATGAGCGAAACGTAGGTAAGTACGTGTGGAGTTTCGTTAATGAAATGTTAGCATATTTGGAGTAGGGTGACTTTGAAGACCTTTTCGAGTGCACAGGTGATCCGAGAAGGGTTGAAATAGTCCTCAATAGGTATTCTGCTGTTATGTTTGGGTTTCGGGAGCTTTTTAAACATATCGGGGTCCGTATAAGGGTAGGAGGGCCATTTTACATTTAAAGATAAGAAGAGAATATTATTAGGTAAATTAAATGGATATTTAAGAAGTTAGGAAGGTGGATGGAAGCCCACCTTTCATATTTTACAGAAGGGAGTGTGAGAGAGAGTCCTATAAAAGAGAAAAAGAAGAAAAAACAAGAGGAAACTTGGAGAGGAGAAGAAAAAGGACTCAACCTATCATCAAATTCGTAGGAGACTTCAGATTATAATCCACCAAGGCAAGTAGATACTTACTTTATGTCACAATTTGATAGCAGTTATTTAATTTCATGATTAGAGGTAGAAATCTGAAAATTAAAATGTTAAAGATTGAATCTTTCTTAGTTGATATAGAGATTTAAATGATAAAGGATTATGGTTTGTGAATGAATCATTAATGGAGATCAATTGTATTTGAAATTTGAAATATATTCTTAGATTTAAATGGATGCACATGTATAACTTGGTTATAAAGAATGGATCTTGATAATTTATTGGGGGAAATCGTGTGTTAAATTAATTAGAAGTTTGATTTAAAATAGGGCTTGACTGGGGATTCGGGGTTAGTTTTGTGTTAAATACCTCGGGAATGTTAGGGTAATATTGTAAGATTTTATTTTTGTGTTTGAAGTTGGTAGAAACCTCGGTTGGAGGATTTTGGAGGAGAAAAATCTAGGAAGAAGATGTTCAGAAAATCAAATTGGTTCGCTAGAGGAGCGAACTGGTTCACATTTGGAAGTTGGAAAAGGTTGTATAAAATCGAATTACATAGGTGTGGATGCCAGTTTCGTATTTTTTTATTTTCTTTTAATTTGTTATAATGTTCTACTAAAAGGTGTGCGATACTGGAATTTTAAATTAGTAGTTTTTTATTGGGATTTCTTTTGGTACGTGTGATAGACCAACGGTAGATGGGTTAGAGTGAGGACAACAGAGGATCTAAGTGAGTCAATTTTAGATATTAATAACGAATTTAGGATTGGTGAACTGTACGCTTTTGGATATGCGTATGAGTCTGGCACTTATTATATATACATATTAAAGTTACGTATATATATATATATATATATATATATATATATATATATGTGTGTGTGTGTGTGTGTGTGTGTGTGTGTGTGTGTGTGTGCGTGCGCGCGCGCGCGCGCACGCTACATGCTTTATTTGAACATACATTCTCGATAGTGTTATTGTAGGAGGTTGTGCGTAGTGGGCGATCTATCCTGGCATTGACCAGTAGGTATTGTATTGATTCCCCTGGTCATACGACTGTTGCTTGACCACTATCCTTTTGTGAGTATAGGTTTTGGTTTTGAGTCTGGTTGGACGCGATGTGTTATGGTTGCAACCCCATATGTATGTCTAGGACTTCTTTCATTGTATGTGTTTTTGTTTAGGATCGATGGTGAGTTTCCGACTCGGTGGCTTAGTGTGAGGCCTAATGCCTGGAGCCGGATAGCACACGAGGGATGCAGCCGTGAGGTCTTATCTTTTGGGATGCGATTATATGTATATAGCGAGTGATATATATGTATGTTTATGTTATATAGTGTATGTATATGTTTATAGCACGAGCGTAGCTAAGTTATGCTCATTACGTGATTATTTATTTATAGCAAGTGTGTCAGAACAATATTATTTATGAACGTATACCTAGAAAAGGTAGTTATACTGAGCTAATAGAGGGTTAGCGGGATTGGACTTAGATAGGGTTATATATCCTAATTAGACCGGGTAGTTTAATTAGGATAAATAAAAATGAACATGTTAGGTGTGCACTATAGTTGAGAGGTGAGTTTTCTCTCAAGTGAATGCGATCGGTTAATTATAAAAGCAATATGCTGCTATTTTAATCGATTTAAAACAGTTATCTACTTGAAAAATATTTTTTGCTTTTTGGGTTTTGACCCGCTGGCTTTTGCTTTATCATTATCTTTCTTTTCATGCCCCATGTGTGCAGCAGTAGCTTTCGGGATAGATTCATTTTTATCGTGCAGTAGTTGTGGACGTACATTTTTGTTTAGACACTTGAGCTTATTTCATCTAGATAGGATCAGTCATTTCAATTTCAATTTTGGGCGTGTTGTCTATAAATAAATAGGATTTTATATTACCATTAGACAATTATATTTATGTACTCAATTCTATTATTCAGTTATATACTATGGATGTTTTATTAAGTCACCGATGGTCTATTTGGTTCACTCTTATTATTTATTTATGTATGGTGACTTATTCATTCATTTTCAATTGTATGGTTTTATTCGGATAAATTTATATTATATTGTGATTGCGACAATGAAACTGAGAATAAATCTTACTAAGATTCATGGTTTACTTTAGTAGAGGATTGGCCACCTGGTATTAGAATAGGCAGGTTGTCAGATTTAATTAATAGGAATCCAATAACAGCTTAATAATAACACAACAAAACCCTGCAACAACTCAACATGTATGGGTTAATAATAATAATAATAATAATAATAATAATAATAATAATAATAATAATAATAATAATAATAATAATAATAATAATAATAATAATAATAATAATAATAATAATAATAATGAGAAAGTGAAATGTGATGCCAATTTGAGAGTTCGCAAATTTTAATTGATGAAACTAATTTAATTAGACTTGACATTCAAACTAATTTAATTAAACCCTAAACATGAAATTAGGTGATTGAAATCATTAAATCAACAAGCACACAAATAAACAATTTTAGGAAAAATCCTTGCAGGGCAAAACCTTTTATTTCAGTAATAAAATATAAATTGTAACTTACAAGTGAAATACTATAACGAATTCCCGCAAGAAATCGCAAAGATCGCAGCCTTGAACCAGAAATGACTCCCTCAAGAATCGGAATTCCTCCTTCAGTAGTGAATACCTTCGAGTATCCCTAAGTCCAGGAGTAGAGACATCACTCCAAAAGAATAAACTTCATGGAAGAAGTGTTTTATCCCTATAACATTAAGACTTAATCGCAGCAGTTCTACGGTTTGCGTAAATGAAAAGTCTCAATTGAAAAGCTTCACGAAACACGTATTTATAGGCTAATGAAAAAAATTGAGGTGGTGCGTGTCATTCGAATGACTTCATCATGTTGTTTGAACGACAATCAGATGTCATTTGAACAACTATAAAAACAACCTATCAAAAATCAAAATAGGGTGTTGTTGTTTGATCCAAAATCAACCAGGGCTTCGAATGACGTATCGTTTAAACGAAATTGCCAGCGAAAAAAATATTTTTTAAAGTCTGCCTATAGGTATTTCAGAAAACTTTTTAAGTTAAAAAAATGCCTCATTTTGAAAAAAAACATTTTATAAAAGTATCCCAATACTTAGTAAAAAATTCGAGTAACTCAAAATGAAATCCATACCAAAGTATACCTAATATCGCATAGATGTTGAAGATGCTTGATATTCAGATCTGCCTTCTTGATCGTGTGAATGTGAACTTCCTTTGAATGTTATAACGGGATACGAGATACTCAATGTAAACTAGGGACTGTGAAAAATATTTCCTTACAAATCTCCCCCTATGTTTATTAGAGTACAAAATAAAAGCATTCGAATTATCAATATATGTTCTATAAAAATCTAATACCCTCCCATGAACCCAAAAGTGGAAAGATACTAAATATTCAAGTCTTCAAAAATCTCCAACTTTCAAATCTTCAATTCTCCTTGCTTTCTCTTATTCTTCTATTTGTATACTTTCCAAATTCTCATCAAAGTCCTACATACAATAGACAAAGAAAATGCATTTGGGACGTCTTGAGTTTAAAATGAGATAAACATATATCAAATATCAAATCAAATCAAATCAAATCAACTCTCCACATATTTCATAATTCATTCTCCCCCTTTTTATTTGTCCGAAATAAACAAGGAAAAGAATAAAACATAATAAATCGGAGTGGATTATGACAATCATATCAAATCATCACAAATATATGAAATAACCTCATGTAAGGATAAATTCAAAAGGTTTCCACAAACTATTTTTGATTTTTCAAATATTTTCAAGCAAAAACAATTTACAAAAACAACACAGACCATGAACTAACACTAAGACAACCAAATCAAGGAAACGAAATGAATGGGTGTGAACAAATTCGATAGGAAAATCAACTCAAACATTCATAACATATATGCATGATGAATTTTGGATATTCCTAACGAATGAACTTAAATTCTTCTTTAGGAGTAAAAATTGTTGAATTCATATGATATTGACTCAATCTAATAAAAAAATCAAAGTCTAAAATTATTTTCACACCAATAATGTCTAAAACTATGTAATGCTTTTTCAAGACCTTGTCAGGATGTGCAAACCCGTTGATTTCCAACCAAACTCCCTCACAAATAATAATGCTTTTCATTTTTGTATTGAGGTTCTAAATTCTCTTTTTAAGAGATTTCCTATTGGCCCCATATTTGGCATATTTTTATTCTTATTTCCTTTTTTTTCTTGGGATCTTTACAAATTATGGCTTCCACGACGAGTTCACATGCTTCTCACAACCCTTACCCGTGTTCACTCATCATTTTTTCAATAATAAACAAACTCTCACGGTCAACGGTTCTTACATACACTACTTTCATTATCTCATTTTATCGCTTTTTTTTCATTTTAAAGACATGATTGAGATGAAAACACTTAGAACAACATGTGATAGACAAGTGCAATATTCAAATAAACTCGTGCATGTGTGCATTAAAGGAAAACACGAGTCAAATGTGTAGAAAGTAATCACAAATCACATTTCAATGACTCCAAACATTATAAAACATGTGGATAAAGTGATGCTGCGTCTCAAAACACTATAAAAAAGTCAAGCGAATAATGGAATGATGTTGTGACTTAGTCATCCTAAATGTACATCCATAAACAGTGTAAAATGAAATACAACAATATTTTTGTATTTTTTAAAAAAAATTATCAAAATAAAATCATTTTGGGTTTTTTATTTTTTTTCTTAAAAATAATCTTTTTGTATTTTTTCAGAAATTTTCAAAACCAAAAATCTTTTCGGTTTTTCGAAAAATATATCAAAATGGAAAAAGCTAAAATATAATGGTAGTACACACACTAGCAATGGGCATAAAATATCATCATGAAAATTATCCTATGCTAGCAAACAAGTCTAAACCTCAATCATTAGGTCTGGAGGAATTTTTCAAAAGCGGTAACATCCTTTTAAAAACATCCATCAAATCATGTGAAGTCTTGACTAATTACTCAACTTTCTCTCTAAAACGCTTGAAATCTCTCATGTGATGTGGGAGAGCATGCAAAGTATCGTGTGTGGGAGTGCGTGTGGGAACACGTGTAGTAGAATAACGAGGTGGATACCTATGAAAAGAACTGCCCAACTTAAAGCAAAATTCCCTATGGTGTCCTCTCTTCTTGCAATGGGAACAAACATAAACGGGCCTAGGAACACCTCTCTTAAAATTTCTAGGACGCGCTCTCGTATAGGGAAATGGACACCTAGGTGGGTTAGGTTGAGAGCCATATGGATCCATCACAAACTCAGGAAATGACTCGGGTGCAACATGGGAAGTGTACACACCGTCATAATCTATTCCTAGTCTCTCAACATTACCCAGAGAGGTACCAAGGAGCATCTTTCCAACCTTATTAGATGTTCACTCAATAGTGACCTTGACCTCCCGGGCACATTCGAGATCTCTCTATAGTTGGGATACACGGGCTTCAAGTTTCCCATGAGTCTCCAATGAGAATTGAAGATCTCCCGTAAGACTAGCCACAGTATTGGTTAACTCATTCTTTTCCTGACCTAAGACAATCAACTGCTCAAATAAACAAACTCTCACCTTCTAGAGTTGACTCACCGACTCCTCACACGCACTCAAAACTTCTATCTCTCTTTCCAAATCTAACACCTTAAGACCTAACTCTTTATTCAACTTTTTCATCTTTAAAGTCTCAGTGTACAAATATTTAAATTCCTTTTGGAGATCACCTTCACTCTCACTTTCAATCTCACTCTCAAACTCACTATCCCCAGAATGACTCAAAACATCATTGAGGCTCTCACGTTTATAAGTGTCCTCATTATCCTGGGAAAAACTAGATGTGCTCACGTGACTAGCCATAAAATAAATGCACTTTTCATATGATGATTCATTCCCCCAAATCATCTAACTCGATGTCACTATCGCTAAAAGTGGCGGTATTAACAATCTTCTTTCTCTTTCTCATTAGCATAGTGGGAAACTCAAAAGCTTTGGGCCCTTTTTCCTCGCACTCGTAACATCTCACCTCTTCCTCTTTCTCACAGAACTCTTTGACCTCATCTTTCTTTTTGTTTTTCTCAAAAATCTTTTTATTGGAAGAATTTTCTTTAGAAAATTTGACATAATTTTTAAAAATTGTAGCAAATAAGGCCTAGTCATCTAAATCAACCTCGCCATCAAAATCAAACTCGCGAACTCTATCTTTTTTATTTTGCTCAACCTGAGTCTTTAAGCCATCCCTCTATCCTTAGGCTTAATGGTTTTGGGAAACATGTCGATCTCATAAGTTTGAAGGTATCTTACGAGTTCTTCTAACCTAAGTGTATATAGTATCCCCAATGAATTTAAAACGGTGACCTTAGGATTAAAACGGGATGGGAGTGACCTCAAAATCTTTTTTACAACTCTCAACTCCTTAATTTTCTTGCCCAAATTAAAACTAGTGTTAACTATGTCCGATAACCTAGCATAAAACTCATCAAAACACTCGGACTCTAACATAGTGATAGCCCCAAACTAGGTGGTAAAATTTTATAATTTCGACCCCTTAACCATGTTAGTATCCTTATTTGTCAATGGAGGATATCCCATGCCTTATGTCGGAACTCATCAGGGGTGACAGCTCCAAAAAGGGCACTAAGGCCTCAGGAGTTATAGGTACTCCATTTATAATCATCTTTTATCCAATCAGACATGGGTTTGGAATTAGTGACATTTTCAACAGTGAAAGTGGGAGGAGTCCACCCTCTTGCACATATGACCCAAACTCTTTCATCAATTGCTTTTAAACAAGATCTCATGCTGGCTTTCTAATATACATAATGTGTGCCATCAAAGATAGGCATCTGATTATAAATGTTATCCCTCAGAAAAATTAGGATTTTCCAAAAATTAAGTTTTTAAAATGATTGATATCACAAAAATTTTGTGGAAAAAATATCTCACAATATTTTGGTGAAACCAGCTCTGATACCAATTTAAGAAAGAGGAATGTGATACCAATTTGAGAGTTCGCAAATTTTAATGGATGAAACTTATTTAATTAGAGTCAATTTTCAAAAAAAGTTAATTAAACCCTAAACATGAAATTAGGTGATTAAAAACAAGTAATTAAAAGGAATAAATCAATAAGCATGCAAATAAACAATTTGGGGAAAGTTACCCGCAGGGCATAAGCTTTTATTTCACTTAAAAATGTAAATCGCAACTTAAAAACTTACAAGTGAAAAACTACAATGAATTCCTGTAAGAACCCACAAAGACCACAGTCTTGATCCAGCAATGACTCCCTCGAGAATCACAAGAATCGCAGTTCCTCCTTCAGCACTAAATACCCTTGAGTATCCCCAAGTCCAGCAGTAGAGACAGCACTCCACAAGAATAAACTTCATGATAGAATTTTTTGGGTTCTAAAGAAGATTCCCAAAAGTATATGGGATTGTTTTTGTGAATCTAAAAAGTTTTTTATCCCTAAAAATTGAAGACTTAATTGCAGCAGTTCTGCAGTTTGTGTAAATGAAATGTTTTAATTAAAAAGCTTCACAAAATAGGTATTTATAGTCTAACAAAAAAAATTAAGGCGACGCATGTTGTTCGAATGACTTCATCATGTTGTTTGAACGACATTCAGATGTGATTTGAATGACCATAAAAATGACCTATCAAAAATCAAAATAGTGTGTTGTCGTTTGATCCAAAATCGATCACGACTTTGAACGACGTATCTAACGACATTAGCATGTCGTTTGAACGGCATTGCCATGTCGTTTGAATGACATGAGCGAAAAAAAATATGTTTTAAAGTTCTCCTATAGGTATTTCAGAAAACTTTTTAAGTTCGAAAAACACCTCATTTTAAAAAAAACATTTTATAAAAGTATCCCAATATTTAGTAAAAAAATCTAAGTAACTAAAAAAAACATAACAAAGTATACCTTATGTCGCGTAGATGTTGAAGATGCTTGATATTCTGATCCGTCTTCTTGAATTTATGAAAGTGAACTTCCTTTGACGGTTGTAATGGGATACGACATACTCAATGTAAACTAGGAACTATGAAAAATATGTCCTTACAAATTAAAAAAAAAGGTAAAGTCCTAATAAGTATGTATTAATCATAATGTATTTCGTGAGGCCAATGGCACTATCGTGTTGAAATCCTAAGCCACATTTACCTATGAAATTGGTTTTAATTAAACTTTATAATATGTTCATTTGAATAATGATAAAAAAATATTAAAGAACCTTCATTATGCTCTTTGACATTTTTACCCAAAAATCTTCACAATTATATGTTTTAACCAAAATGATTAAATTTATAATAGTCAAACAATATAATGAATGCCAACAAATATCAAAGTCTAATATTCCCATTATAATGAATAATGGTTTGAATGTTCAAACCTATCTTTTGCATAAATTATTTCCAACCAATATCAAGGTCATCCATGTATAAACAACTAATCTACAACAAGCAAACACATTATAATGAAGGCCAAAAAATATCAAAGTGAAATATTCACATTTTAATGAAGAATGGTTTTAATCTTCAAACCTAGTTTTTGCACCTGTATATATAACTAGCTTACAGACCATATTGAAGAACTATCTATATATATAGGAATTGATAAAAATGAGGTCTTTTTACCTATAAGAGAGAGAGAGAGAGAGAGAGAGAGAGAGAGAGAGAGAGAGAGGGTAGGGTTAAAGATAAATGAGAGGGAAAATATAAAAGAGGGATGGAAAAGGGTTTTCTTTTGGGTTTCGGTGTAGTCAAAAGTGTCACGGGCTTATGACATTCCTTGATCATTATAAGGACAATGACAAGCCTTGTAAGGGACTTGTCACGGTTGCAGATCGTGATAAAAAAATGCATTTTTTGTCATGGTCCTTGGCCATGACAAACCCTTATTGAAAAGTGAGACAAATTGGGTGTTTTGGTGTAGTGAAATTCCAATTCAGTGATGAAATCCACTAAAACTTGTTCTTTAATTGTAGTTCTGAGTTAATAGTGGATATCAAACCTCCCCAGTTCCACTGATCACTTGGAAATTCATCAGAGAGGTTATCCTTTATGATGACTAACTTTCATGGAAAATAAGTTATGGTTTTAACGGAGTGTGTCTCAAAGTAGTGATTCAACTTGCGTGAGGTTATTACCAATGAATATGGTAACTTTTCTAATGGGAGATAGTGTATTTGAGCATCCATTAGTGACTTGATGACATAGTAAATTGGGTTTTTATTCTCTTTCTTTTCTCATTCAAAACCGAACTGATTGCATGGTTGGAAACCAAAAGGTATAAGTAGATTGAAAACCCCAAATTTGGAACTGTGAGTAGAGGAGTCAGATTAGGTAGTGCTTGATTTCTTATAAGTTATTTATAAAATTCATATGTCTAGACTCCAATATTATCATTTTTAACAGTTAAAAGAAAGGTTGGCATCTCTAAGAAGATTTTGAGATGAAGCGATTAAGTTTCTCAAGCATCCCAGTAAATTTTTGGGCATTTGTGATAGTCTTGGGTAGTTGGATGGTTCTTATTACAGCGATCTAGTTGGAATTCTATTTGATTCCCTTTTGGTTGACTAGGTAACCAAAGAATGTGTCGGACTAGGGACAAAGGAACATTTGGACATATTAAGATTCATTTTGTAGTACTAGAGGGCTTCAAATAGTATCACCCAAATAATTCTTAAATATCTTGGTGACTATTCGTTGGTAGGTCACCCTTGCATTTTTTAGTCTAAATGGCATGATTGTATAGGAGTAAAAGCTAATGGTAGTGATGAAAAATTTGTTCTCACCGTCGGTTCTAAATAGAAAAATTTAGTAATAACCTGAATAAGCATCTAAGAATATCATTCATTCACGTATAGTTTTGTCTTTGACCAACTAGTCGATCTTTAGTAGGGGAAGTTATTTTTGGGACACGATTTATTCAAGCAAGTGAAGTTTATACAAACTCTCCACTTTCCATTACTTTTCCTGACCACGACTGGGTTTCAGAGTCACTTAGGCAATTAAACTTCTTTTATGGACTTTGACTCTAGAATTTTCCTAACTTGCTCTTCTATTAGGTCTACCTTTTTTAGGGTTATTCATCATCACATATGTGTAATCGGTAAGAATGTCATGCCCATATGAACTGATGACATATTACATCGGGGTTGATGCTAGGCATATCGTATGGCTGCCAAGCAAACACGTCTGGGTTACCCTTAAGGAAAGAAACCAATTCTTCTTTCTCATAATTAGTGAGCGAGCTAATAAAAAACTTCTTTTTCAGGTGACAGTCGTCAAACATAACTTCTTGTAGTTGTTCTGTGACTCTATCTATGGGGGATTTCCTTATGTCCTTTACCACAGCCTCCCACACTTTATCTCCTATTTGAAGGGTACATATCTTTGTGTTTTCCACCTCATCCTTTTCATGCTTAGGTTTAATGGTCGTCATAAAGCAGTGTCGAGTAGAATCTTGATTACCACGTATCCCTATTACCCCTCAATTGTTTGTGAATTTGATGTTTTCATGATATGTAGATAGTAATACCTTCATTACATGGATCTATTTTCATTGAAGAATCATAATGTGAGGCAATTCAATGTTTACTACTACAAATTCAATTAGTTTTGATATGCTTCTAGGTCACACAACTAGGGGTGGACAAAAAAAAGACCGACCCGAATGGACCAATTGGACCGAACCGGACCGAACCGAAAATTAAGGATATTTTGAAACCGGTCTGAAAATCGGTTCACAAAAACTAAAAACCTATTAAATCGGTCCGGTCCGCGGTCCACTATATTAAAAGATCGATTTGGACCAGACCGGACCGATTTCCATATATATATAATAAAAATAATGTTATTGTGTTTCTTATGTATAGTTTTTGAATTAATATATATAACTTATGAATTTAATTTGGAACATTTTATATATGTATAGACATTTTTTTATTTGGGTTAAAAAAAAAACATGTAAATATCACTTGGAGTTTCGAGTATTACTTTTTTGTATATATATTTGTGAGAAATATAGATAAAAACATTCATAAAATGTACATATATATAAAATAGGGTCAGGACCGAATTTTACCCCGGACCGGACCGAAAAAAGCCTGGACCGAATTAGTAGGTTAACCGAATTAATTGGTCCGATCTCGGTCCAAAAAAATTGAGGACCGAATATTCGGTCCGGTCCAAAAAATAAGCAAAACCCGGACTGGACCGGACCGTGCCCACCCCTACACACAACCTTTCCCAGTGGTATTATCATTATTCATGTGAAACCATCCAATGGGATGGTCGCTTCATTTAAATCTTTCATTTTTTAAGCATGTTGAATAGTTTGAGATACATAACTTTCGAAGAGATTCATTAGTATAATAGTATATTATCCACATCCCAATTGGCAAATTTATGTGTGATTACGAGCACCTCATGATATAGAATTTTAACTCTAACTAGGCCATGTTTGGTGAAAACAATATGCTTAGCATAATCTATCTCCTCTGGTCGGTGATGTTTATTGATAATAGGTTTAGCTGGGTCAATTTTGAAAGCTTCCACCATCGTAGTAATTTTCTTTAACTCGATTATAACGCTATTGCCTTGGATTTGGTTAGGGATTGAGGCCCCATGAATGACTGCAAATTCATGTCCCATATCCTTATCGTATAAGACATTGTTTGGATTTTAGTCACATTCAATGGAACCCTTGTTGTTATTCTTCTCCATATAGTCGTTAAAATGGCCTTCATGGAGTGGCTCCACTAGGTGCAATTTGATCGCTTTATAATTATCCATCTTGTGACTGAAGGAGCACCTCGGGTTCGTGTTTCTCTTCCATGGGTCCCCTATTATTTTTATCGACCACTACAAATTCTGTAGATCCTTAATATTGTTCAAGATATTATATATTAGTTTTTTGAAAATGGTATAGATGGCATGATAGGCCTTGCAGAACGCAGACCGGTCCGGGGTAGTGGCGGATCGGTACGGCCTTTTGACTTTTCAAATCCTCGACAGGCGGACCGGTTCCTTTAAAAATAAAAGGAACCGGTCCGGGGTCGGACCAGTCCGCCTATAAAAAGGAATCGGTCTGCCCCGGGGTTTTTGGGCTGGACTTCTTCTACTTCGGTTTTGAGCTCTCTTCTTCAAAAAATTTCACGTTCCCAATATCCTCTCTATCCAATTGAACTAAGGACCCTCTCGATTTTACTGGTCAACACCCTTTGACTCAGAATTCCCAAAACAAACGAATGCTTATCCCGAACGAAACCTGGTCCTAACGACTCTCAAAACACACACGACTCTCACCCCATACGCATCGGGGGTGCGACGACCTCACTTCAACAGCTCACTCAACCCCGTACATGGGGTCCGATAACTAGACGGTGTTGACTTCTTCTGCACACGCCTCTAGATATGGCTTTAGGCGTTGTACCTTCACTTTCAATGTATTTCCCCCATTTAAATCGTCTAGTTCAACAGCTCCGTGGGGGAAAACATTCTTCACGACGAATGGGCCAGACCAACGTGACCACAAATTTCCTGGGAAGAGATAAAGCCGGGAGTTGTAGAGGAGAACTTTTTGCCCGGGGAGAAACTCTTCTCGTCGAATTATGCTATCATGAGCGAGTTTCATCCTCTCTTTCGAAATTTTGGCATTCTCATACGCATCATTGCGTAGTTCTTCTAACTCATTCAATTGAAGCTTGCGGGCTTCACCGGCCTTATCCATGGCATAATTTAATTGCTTAATCGCCCAATACGCCTTGTGTTTGAGCTCAACAGGACGGTGGAAAGGTTTTCCATACACAAAGTGGAAAGGGGACATGCCGAGTTGGTTCTTGTATGCGGTACGATAGGCCCTTAGCGAATCGTTTAATCTAAGTGACCAATATTTTCGGGTAGGATTGACGGTCTTTTCGAGAATGTTCTTGATTTCTTGATTCGCTAGTTCGGCCTGCCCATTCGTTTGTGGGTGATAAGTCATTCCAACCTTGTGAACAACGCCATACTTTCTCATGAGCTTCTCGAATGGCCTATTGCAAAAGTGCGTACCATTATCGCTAATTATTGCTTTGGGTGCACCGAAGCGGAAAAGTATGTGTTCCTGCAGGAACTTTATCACCACTTTGTTGTCATTAGTCTTGGTAGCTATAGCTTCCACCCATTTAGAAACGTAGTCTACCGCGACGAGGATGTATAGGAAACCAAAGGATGGAGGGAAGGGACCCATGAAGTCAATACCCCAATAGTCGAATATCTCAATGATTAGTATAAGAGTAAGAGGCATCATGTCTCGTCGAGTAATGGCTCCCATTCATTGGTACCTATGGCATGATTTGCAAGCATCGTTCACATCCCGGAAGATTGTGGGGCAATAGAGACCGCATTGTAGAATTTTAGCGACCGTCCTTTTCGTCGAAAAGTGACCTCCATGAGCTTTCGAATGACAAAACTGGATGACTTTTGGGATTTCGTCATCCGGTACACATCGTTGGATGATTTGGTCTGCACAGTATTTAAAAAGGAATGGATCATCGTAAAAGAATATGTGCAACCAAGTAAGAAACCTCTTCTTATCTTGCGGTGTCCAGTCGGGAGGGACGGCTCTCGTGACAAGATAGTTTACTATGTCCGCAAACCAGGGACAAAGAGGTAGAAAAAATCTGCTCATCCGGAAAATGTTCGTCTATGGGTATGGGATCACTAGGTACATCGAACGAAAGCCGAGATAAATGGTCGGCCACGACGTTTTCTACTCCTTTCTTATCTTTGATGGAGAGATTGAACTCTTGTAGGAGTAGGATCCACCTTATGAGGCGCGGATTGGCCTCTTTCTTTGCAAGTAGATATTTCAAAGCCACATGGTTGGTGAAAACAGTAATAGGAGAACCAATGAGATAGGACCAGAATTTATCAAGGGCAAAGACTACCGCTAGAAACTCCTTCTCCATGGTAGAGTAGTTGAGTTGAGGTCCGATAAGAGTCCGGTTGGCGTAGTAGATGACATGAGCTTGCTTATCTTTTCGTTCGCCCAAAACAGCCCCAATCGCGTAATCGCTGGCATCACACATAAGTTCGAATGGTAAGGACCAATCCGGAACTTGCATGATGGGAGCGGACACAAGCATGTTCTTCAATTTGTCAAAAGAGCTTTGGGATGCTTTCGTCCACTCAAATGGGGTGTCCTTCATGAGTAAGTTGCTTAAGGGCCTAGCGATGTCGCTAAAGTCCTTAATGAACCTTCGATAAAACCCCGCGTGTCCCAAAAAGGAGCGCACATCCTTCAGCAATTTCGGTGGGGGAAGGTCAGCTATGCCATCTATCTTTGCCCTATAAACTTCTATTCCGTTGGATGATACAATGTGGCCAAGAACTATTCCCTCGGTGACCATGAAATGGCACTTGTCCCAATTCAGCACTAAGTTCTTTTCCACGCATCGGGTAAATACTTTTTCCATCTTTTCTAGACAATGATCGAAAGAGGTGCCAAAAACGCTGAAATTGTCCATGAACACTTCGAGTCCTCTCTCGACCATGTCGCTAAATAAGCTCAACATGCACCTTTGAAAGGTCGCGGGTGCATTACACAAGCCAAATGGCATACGTTTGTAGGCAAACGTACCAAAAGGGCAAGTGAAAGTCGTCTTCTCCTGGTCAAGTACATCTACCTGAATTTGGTTATACCCTGAATAACCATTAAGGAAATAATAGTAAGGGTGTCCCACCACTCTTTCAAGCATTTGATCAATAAATGGCAAGGGGAAATGGTCTTTCCTAGTTCCCGCATTGAGTTTTCGGTAATCAATGCAAACGCGCCACCCGGTGGTGGTACATTGGGGAACTAGCTCTCCCTTGGCATTATCAATCACAGTCATAACCGACTTCTTCGGGACGACTTGAATAGGGCATACCCACTTGCTATCCGAGATTGGGTAGATGATCCCGGCATCCAATAATTTGATTATTTCGGTTCTCACAACTTCTTTCATGTTGGGATTCAGTCTTCTTTGCATTTCTATAGAAGGTTTGACATCCTCTTCGAGATGGATCTTATGAGTGAAAATTAAAGGACTTATCCCCTTCAAATCAGCTATGCACCAACCAAAAGCACTTTGGTGCTTCCTCAGAATTTTCAATAATTTAACCTCCTGCCCTTCATTTAGGCTAGACGAGATAACAAAAAGAAATGTCTCATCCTCTCCTAGATATGCATATTTAATATGGGAGGGAAGTTTCTTTAACTCGAGGGTTGGAAATTTTTCACTGGAGGGAACCATGTGCGTATCCCTCGGAGGTAATTCCTTGAATCTAGAAACCCAATTCACCTCTCTCACGTCCTCGTCCGACTTACTCTCATCGAGTAGCTCGCTCAACTCTTCAACCTCCCTCTAGAAGTCGGTGTACGTCCCATCACTCTCGTGTCTCACCGCTAAACAGGATTCTAAAGCGTCGCCACAGTAATTCTCCTTAAAGTACTCCTCTACTATCTCATCTATGAGGCTCACTGCGTGAAGGTCGTCTTCCTCCCCTGCATTTTGGGCTATGTGGAAGATGTTGGTTTCCAAGGTCATGTTCCCAAATGTGAGTTGCATTCGCCCATTCCTAGTATTTATGGTTGAGTTAGCCGTAGATAGGAAAGGGCGCCCAAGGATGATGGGAACATGATTACTCGAGTGGAAGGAGGGCTCCGTGTCCCAAATGACAAAATCCACCGAAAAGTAGAAAGTGTCAACTTGAACGATCACGTCCTCGAATATACCTCATGGGATCTTCACTGTTCGATCCGCTAATTGGAGAGTGACCTTCGTGGGCTTGAGGTCACCCAAGTCAAGTTGCCTATAAATGGAGTAAGGGAGTATATTTACGCTTGCTCCCAAGTCAAGTAAGGCTTTTTCAATTTTATTCTCCCCAATGATGCAGGATATGGTGGGTGCACCGGGATCTTTGAATTTAGGCGGGAGTTCATTTAGTAGGATGGAGCTCACATTTTGTGCTAGAAAGACGTTCTTCTTCACTTTAATCTTTCTCTTAACCGTTAACAGGTTTTTGATAACTTTTGCATATGCTGGAATTTGTTTAATGGCCTCAAGGAAAGGTAAATTAAGCTTGACCTGCTTTAGCACTTCTAGCACGTCATCACAGGGATTTCCTCTGTGGGAGGGAATCAACCTTTGAGTAAATGGTGCCGCGGAAGGCGGTTTCACTACTACCTCTGGCCCACTAGCAGCTTCTTGGTCACTCTCATTCAAGGGGACATCTTCGGCCTCTTTCGTGCCGGGCGAAATCTCCTTGGCTTTTGTTGTGTCGGGTGGGGGAGGTGATAAATCAACAACTCTCCCACTATGAAGAGTGGTTACATCTTGACATTTCTCCTGATGTTCAGTGGAGGTGGAGCTAACGCTAGGTTGACCTTGGGGGGGTCGTTGGCCTTGGGCAGGAAACTTTCCCTTCTCTTGAACACTCAATGAGGATTGTATTTTAGACAGATTCGCATTTATGTCGCCAATCAGACGATCATATTTGGCATTGGTTGCGGTCTGGCTTGCGATGAATTGATTCATGGTATCCTCGAGAGTTCTTCGTTGTGGAGGGATATAATTTCCTTGAGGTGGCTGTGCTTGCACATGTCCTTGCATGTGTGGAGCTTGTTGAAAATGTTGTGGTGGAGGAGGGGCAACATGCGAAGGAGGGTTCATTCCGGCATATTGTTTCCCATAGTTAAAACAAAGATGTTTTTTCCATGAAGGGTTGTATGAATTCTCGTGCGGGGCACCGAAATTACCCTTAAAACCTCCTACACCACTAACTTTCTCTTGAAGCATTGCTTTGTAGGCGGGTATCGTCGGGCATTCCTCAGTTGAATGTCCCGCGTCATAAATAGCACACACCTTTATGACTGGGTTTGGAATGGGTCCAGCTGGTCCTTTTCCATATATCTTGCACAGATCTCGAAATCCTATCTCAAGAGTCTCTAATTGGCTATCCGTCATAGAATTCTTATCTACATGGAATAGGTCGGATGCTGACGGAGTGGTGGTCTCTTGTCTATTTTGATTTTGAGTGTTGGGATCATAAGTGTCCCAGGTTTTGGTAGTCTCGGTGACATACCTCAAGTGAAGCTCAGCATCCTGGGCATCTAAATCGATAAACGGACCACTTCCCATTGTTTCAACAAGTTGTTTGGAGTTAAGATTCAACCCATTATAGATAAAAGAGATGACTTGCGCTGAATCAAATCCATGATGGGGGCATGAAGCAACTAACTCGTTGAAACGTTCATAACATCGATGGAATGGCTCATTTTTAGCCTGTCTGAATGCTTGAATTTGAGCCTTTATGGAGATTGTTCGATGTGGTGGGAAGAATTTCTTGAGAAATTTCGACTGTAGCTCATTCCAGGATGGAATCGAGCTTGGAGGTAAAGACCATAGCCAGGCCTTAGCTTTATCTTTGAACGAGAAAGGGAAGAGTTTGAGGCGGATTACCTCTTGTGTGCGGGTTTGATCATTGAGAGTATCACATACGTCCTCAAATTCCCTAATATGGAGGTATGGCTTTTCAAAATCCATACCGTGGTAATGCGGTAGCATATGGATCATCATATTTTTGAAACGGAATTGTCCGGCATTATACGAGAGTATAATGCATCCCGGAGTGACAAAACGTTCGGGATATAAGAATTCTCTAATCGGCGGTATGGGGGCTCTTCCGCACCGGCGGGTGCACTACTGTGTTGCGACATCTCTTCCTCACTTATTGACTCAGTGCTCTCACTAGGCATGCTCAGAATGTGTCCTAAGAAGGAAAAGGAGTGTTATCGGAGACTTAGTGCGACGGTGTGGGAGGTGGGACCCAGAACTGTGGGGCGTTTGGAGTGTGGGGACTATCAGGATTATACTCAACAATTGGATTTTCGTGAATGTTGGTTGGAGTATTATGGGGTCTGGGAGTGGTTTCAGAATTTTGCATTAAGCTTAGGAGAGATGATGATGAATCTTTTTGTGATTTTTGAATTTTTTTTTTTTTGGATTTTTAGAGATTTTTAGTCAAAGCTTTGGGTTGACTCGATCTAATCCTAAGTCTACCTAGTTCCCCAGCAACAGCGCCAAAAACTTGACGCGACTGAAAATGTGTCTCAGAAGTGCTCTCACTCTAGGCTCAAGTGTAAGCATGTCGCTCAAGTAATAATCCCAGTAAGTCGGGTATCGATCCTCAGGGAAAAAGGACAACGGAGTTGTGACGACGGGAAAAGACGGAGGAACCCTAACTTTGACTCTAAGAATAAAAAGAAAAATTGATTTGGTTTTTAGATTGATTACAGCTAAATGCAATAATGAGAATAAGAAAAGATGCAACTATACTAATCTACTTAACTTATGAGTGAAAAATAGTCCGAAACTTTTTATTTAAATGATGAGAAAAATAGGACGGGAATACAATCCCCCAACCCTAGTGTAGTGCGGATATAATACTAATCTTAAATTTATCTGATTGATTTGACCCAAAAATTATTACTCCCAAGCATTATATATACAAGGCTCAAGCCCGCGTCATACCTAATCTGAGGATGAGTAAATCAGTATCGCGATAGTAGCACTCGAATTGCACTCTAAATCATCACGAGTACCCAGAGACAAACGAGATATAAAGATCTACAATAGTTGTGCAACTACGCAATACGATCAAGGTCAATCATTAAATTTAGTGGATTAATTTTGTACACACGCACTAACACATCAGGCTGGGTTCATGTATCCTGGCATTGGGAAATCTAGCCTAACATGTTGAAATGAATGGAAACAAGTATTAATGTGCAGGAACTCATAATTACTCTAAGGAAAATAGTAATTAGATATAGAAAAGAATTAGAACTAAAAATTACTCACTAAAATTATCCAAGCAATAAGTGAAACAATGAAAGAAATAGATACTCACAGAAATCACTGAATAAAACCTTCAATCCTTGAAATAAATCTGAAATTATTAACTAAGCTAGGGTTTCTGGAAAAGAAGAGGAAAAACCTATTAATTCTCCATATCTCTAACAATATTAAATCGGGTCTTTTATACCCTACAACAATATCGGAAGTCAGTTGTACTAGGAGTCTTTTTAGGAAGAGAAAAGATTTTCAAATCTCGAAGATCGGACCGGTCCGCGGCTTAGGCGGACCGGTCTGCCCCCAAGGCGGATCGGTTCTTTTTATTTTGTGGCAAACCGATCCGTGGGCGGATCGGTTCTTTTTATTTTTGCATTTTTTGGTTTGCATGCGATCCGGGGTCTTCTGGAGTTTGGCAAGGCGGACCGGTCCGGTGTAGTGGCGGACCGGTCCGGATATTTGACTTTTTGGTTCCTCTTTGACTGCTCATAACTTTTGTTCTTGGATTCCGATTGAGGTGTCGTTTCTTCCTTTGCACTCGTGAATGAGATGTCTTCAACTTCTCTTAAGGTACTTCATCCGAATTCCATATGGAAATTACGCTTTTGCCCTTGAGACTTTTCCTTCTTTCTTTCGTGATTCTACCGATTTCCTTCTTTCGTTTCCTGACATCAAATACCTGCAAAATCACTACAAAATACCAAAAACTCGGTGTACTCATTAGGATCAGTCAGTAGAACAGTTATGAGATAAATCCAACTTAATTACGTTGTTCGAGGTGCTAAAAGTAACTAAATCAAGGGATAAATTAGGAAGAATATATGCCTAATCATCAAGGATATTCTCAAATTGAAGGAATAGATTTTAACAAAACTTTTGCTCCTGTTACTCATTTAGAATATGTTCGCCTTCTCTTTGCCATAGCTTGCCACTTGCATTTTACACTTTACCAAATGGATGTTAAATCTGCATTCCTTAACGGAATATTTACTGAGGAGACCTATGTAGAACAACCAAAAGGGTTTATTGATCCTCAATATCCAAATCATGTATTTCGTCTTAAAAAGGCTTTGTATGGCCTTAAATAAGCGCCTAGAGCCTGGTATGAACGTATTTCCAACTTCCTCTTAGATAAAGGTTTTAAAAGAGGTGGAAATGATCAAACCCTATTTGTCAAACATTTTGACAAACATATTATTATAGCTCAAATATATGTTGATGATATCATCTTTGGATCAACTTCTTCCTCAGAAGTAAAATCCTTTTCTGAAATTATGCATAAAGAGTTTCAAATGTCTCTTATGGGGGAGTTGCAATTTTTCTTAGGTCTTCAAGTCAAACAAAATTCAGAAGGATTATTTGTCTCGCAATCTAAATACGCTTTAGAGATGGTCAAAAAATGTGGCCTTGAGAGTGCTAAAGATGCTAAAACTCCCATGAGTACTACAGTAAAACTATCTAAAGATGAAACTGGAAAATCTATAGATCCAACTCTATATCGTAGTATGATAGGAACCTTGCCATACCTTACTTCCTCGCGTCCTGATATAATGTATGTTGTGTGTGTATGTGCTCGTTATCAAAATAACCCTAAAGAGAGCCATTTATCTTCTTTTAAAAGAATTATTAAACATGCAAAAGGCACTCTGAACCTAGGACTTTGGTACACTGGTGATACACCTAGCACTATAATTGGATACACTGATGCTGACTGGGATGGGTGTACTGATGATAGTAAAAGTACATCAGGAGCATGTTATTATATAGGTAATAATTTGGTAGGATGGAGTAGTAAGAAACAAAACTGCACATCGCTCTCAACAGTTGAATCTGAATACATAGCCGCTGGAAACTGTTGTACGCAATTACTTTGGCTTAAACAAATGCTAAGTGATTATGGTATTCAAGAAAACCAATTGCATCTCTATTTTGATAATCAAAGCGCGATCAATATCTCTAAAAATCATGTTCAACACTCGCGAACAAAACACATAAAAATAAGACATCACTTTATACGTGAATTGGTTGAAACTAAGGAATTAGAAATTAATTATCTTCCTACTGATTTGCAACTCCCAGATATGTTTACCAAACCTTTAGATTACAATCGATTTATTTCTTTGCGTAAATAAATAGGTATGGTGTGTGCCGATTAATCTCTTTGGTCTCTATACATTTTTCCCCTTTGTCTATTTGAGACAAAATGGGGGAGAAATTTGAGTCTAATGAATCTTTTTACATATTCTAAATAGCTTGATCTTAGTGATTCATTGCAGGATTCTGTACAGTTATTCTCAACAGTTGTAATAGGGTATTCAATTGTAATTAGTTGAGTTATGTACTTTTGTTTTCTAGGAAATGGGTAGATATAATTCTTATAGGAATAGGTTTTCCTTATTTCTTGTTTCCCTACGAGTCCTAGATGACTCAAAGGATATTTTATCTTATATTTCCAAAGGGGGAGATTGAAGCACCTTATACTTTTGACTCACTTGAGTCTGTATTGTATAAGTGTTCATCTAGTTCGGAAATTGTGACAAAATTGTGTCTATCCTAGAAACCGAAGAACCTCAAAGTTTGGTTTACTATTTTATTCCTCTTGCTTGATTGATCTAGATACTTTTACCAACACTCACACACATTAGAATTACATTCATACATTTCATATTGCATATAAGTGTGTATATATGTGTTGAGTGTGTTCAAATCCCTAAAATTATTTTTGGGAATTTTATAAACTTTTAAAATAAGGTTTTTATTAATTAAAATTTGGTTTTAAAAAGTTTTGGGTTCATTTTGCAATTATGGATTGTTGGTTATATTGGCTAAAAGTTCCCTTGGGTAGAATTCGAAAGCGGTAGAGACTTTAGGGTGCATTTGTAATTATTTTTGGACGCGCGTTTGTTAACCTCTTTTTGCCCAACATCTGTTGCATCCTTATTGGTTGAATTTTTGTTTTCTCAAAGAGAGTAAACCAGCGAATGTTAACAGCCCTTGGATCATTTTAATCAATGATCTGCATGCTCTCTTACATAATCCATGTGAACCTCATTTGAGCCAATCAGGAGAGTTATAACCACCGGGTACCTTTAACCCTTAGATCAAAGTCGATAAACCTTAACTCAATCTAAGCCATTGATTTTGAACCAAAGTCTCGAATCTTCTCAGCCCCCTATATAAGGAGCCCTTCTCTCAGCCATCTAAGACTTTTGCCATTTCGTCCTTTCCAGAGAGAGAAAGAGAGTAGAGAGAGAAGAGAGAAAAAAAAGGAGAGAAAAAAGAGAAACCAAAGAAGAGAGAAAAAGAGTTAGAAACCTTAAGCCTAACCCTAAATCGTCCAACATCTTTTTCAAACCCTAACATCTTTTCAAAATCAGTATATACCAAACACAATCTTGAGTGTTTGAGAGTTTAAGAGTTGGTTTGATTAGTTGGTTGATGCTGTAACCTCTCCGTTCTTAGATATTTTGTCCAACTTAAGCATTTCACGTAGATCTAAGTTTCTGCTTCATAGAAATATTAGATTTGAGCATTTTATGTTACATTTCATTTAGATCTGCATATTTTGTTTCTCTTCTTGAGAAATTTATTATTGATTATTTTTTGTAAATGTTTTTAACTTCAAAATCAACAATAACATTTTCTGCTTCTAGTTCTTGTAAAACAAAACCTTCGACCTAGTTGGAATCGCACTTGGTGATTTTCAATCTCAAAAATATTTTCAAAACCTGAGATTGATTAAGATCTTGATACATCTTCCGAGAAAGATAGGCGTGGATTTTGGGATATAATAAAGGTCAAATAAGGCTAAGTTTTATAACGAAGAGAGAAATAGAAAGTCACAGCATATAGATCTTATATGTAATTTGATAGGACTGTTTGTATAAAATAATTGTCTGTGCATGCATGTGTTAGAAAGCACCTCCACAAACACTATCACCCTACCACACTAAAAGTTTTGGTAATAAGATCTCAAGAACAAGAGTCGACGTAAAGAACTTGAACAAATTGGAAGTTAGCAAACTGGGAGAACAACAACAACAATCAAAACTGCAGAGAAGTTATAAGGGCACCAGTGGGTAAATTCCTAAACTTTTTTAGGTCTGAGTTGTGTGCATGCTTGTTATATAGTTTGTAACTGTTATAATTTGTTTTAGTGGAATTTTTTTGGTTACTTTGTAGAGGGAGTCGTGGTTGTTTCCTCAGTTGGGTGAGGTTTTACCACGTAAAAAATCCCTTGTTCTTAATCTTTCTACATCTTCTCATCTAATTCTTGGTTGTGCTGAGTTTAAAGTTTTTAAACTGATTTATAAAACCTATTAACAAATCTTGAATAGATCTCGTACATATTTTTGTTAAACATATCTTGTGATTAATTTGATTTGGTTTTAAAGAAAATAGTTTCTTCAAAAAACAGTTCGGAGTTACTTAAATAGTTTTATTTTATATTAAACGGCTTTAGTAACAGATTTTCAAAACTCACGAGGCTCACTTTTTTCTCCATGAAGCTCTTGCTCCATTCTCTCCAAGTGATGTTGGATGCATACATTCTCCTCCAATTGGTGGTATGTGGATACCTCCTATTTACGAATCTCTTTCAGATAATTATCCACGAGCTACGATATATGGTTAGATTGTGCTGGTTCACCATCTCCACCTTTTAATCCTAGCGTGGATGGTAACGATAGTTAGGAGTATTACGACTCCTATTGGTTTATATCACAGGCCTGATCCTTGGATCTTTGTGGTCGTTCAGGTTATTTTAGCGAATGTTGTGAGACAGCGCATGCTCACTCTTTGAATGGGACATTATTTCTTATAGGCTTGTTTGGTTGAAAAGGAAAACCGATTCCCACAAACGACGCTAATTATAGGTGATAAATTCCAACTGGTTATATTCAACAGAATATTAAGCCGAGCATAAAGTAAATCATGCACAATTACACAATAATAATATTTATGTGGTTCATCAATTTGCCTATGTCCAAGAGAGGTTCTCTTTGTTCAATTAGTCTTGTTCCAATTACAGCGATTATATCCTATTTCCCCGATGTGTGGGTTACATTTATAGAAAAATCAAGAATGCTGATCCATGAAAGGCTAAAGAACCGGTATAGTTATCCCATCTTGATTGGTCATGTCTCTCACCATGAGTTTCGTAGGTCAGTTAACTCGAACAACCCTTATCTTCTTCAGTGAGATCTTTGCTAAATTAATGGGCACGTTTTCACCTCTCACTTCTGTTCGGATTATTCTCTTCATATATATATAGGCAGGCTCTTTTGCACACTAAGTTTGCACATTATTTGTTTAAAATAGCAAAAAATATATTTTTGACCTGATTTTTTTTATATGATATTTAAATATTTCAAGGAACCCATATAAAAAAATCAACTGAAAAAAACTTTTTTTGCTGTTTTAAAAAAACCGGTCAAACTTTTTGCAGATTTTAAAGTGCTTAAAAGCTACGAAAGTTTGACTGATTTTTTTAAAATAGCAAAAAACATTTTTTTAGTTGATTTTTTTATGTCATATTTAAACATTTTAAGGAACCCATATAAAAAAAACCAGGTCAAAAATATTTTTTTTGCTATTTAAGAAAAATGATGTGCAAACTTAGTGTCCACAGAGCCTGCCTCTCTCTCTCTCTCTCTATGTGTGTGTGTGTGTGTGTGTGTGTGTATATATATATATATATATATATACACATAAATGCATGAAAACATGGATAATGAATGATTTCAAGTTAAAATAGAGAAAACATAATTTAGAAAATATCCATTTGCTATTTTTGAATACATGATTTAAAATTGGAAATATTGTAATTGAGTATTTAAAAATAGGCATGCTAGACGTAAATTCTTACCAGAATTTCATTTAAACACAAAAATAATATTACAACTCAAAACTAAAAAAGCCCTTAAATTTGTATATCATTGAACAAAACATGAAAATTCTTTTCTTAAGAAAATAGAAAGTATATCAGTTTACAGTACTTGTTTATTACATATTATAGGTTTTTTGCCAACCTACAAAACTGGTATTAACATGTTTGAAACTAGGTTTGTGGATTAACGTAGTGTTATTCAAAAACTATTTTTTTACTATATAATGCATTTAAATATGAAAAGAAAAATAATATGGATTTGAAGGAGCTTACACTTAGTGATCATAGTAAAATAATATGATTTTTTTTTACTCTATGGTGCTTATGATAATGGATAATGGGAGTTTCCTCTTGGGATAAAATGGTCTTGGCAAGCATAAGAAGCACAACAATGTGCTAGCCCCACAAAGAAAAAATGGTGATATTCTCTCTTACTTGAAGGGAGAGGAAGTAGTACGAAAAGGATTTTTCAGAAAGAATAGAATGATGTAGAAGGCTCTTATTTATAGGTCCCGAAGTTCCTTTTCAAGTAGTCATATTTGTTCGTGAACAAACATAACAAACGACCCATATTTAAATGATTATAACCGACTCTTGGGATTGAATGACATTTTAAAATTAATTAATGAGGACATTTATTGACATTTTAATTTTAATTAAAACAACAACGGTATCAATGATGGTCTTATACAATTCAAACTCCGATGTTTTATAGACAATTTCAACCCAATTCTCATGCCTATAAATTTGTAGAAATGCCCAACACAGTTTTCCATAAAAAAGATAATATCGACTCAAGGAAGATCCAAGACCTATGGCTCGAACCCGAACACGAGCATAAACTAGGAGGGTGATAGAAATCCGTGTTCATAAGCTTGTGGGACAAAGCCCAAACGATTCATAATGGTGGTCCTCTTCGATTCAAAGGTTTAGAATACCCCAAGGGAATCCAAACCCTTGTGACAAATAGTTGTTATATATCAACTACGCTAATTTCTTGCATTTTTTCAGTATGGGATACAATTTCTACACCAACTACACCAATGTAGTTATAAGGTAAAATTTACGGATCAAGTCAACTTGTAATTATTGTCTTTATTTTGTGTTTGGACAAAACTTATTTGAGTTATAAGATTGACCTTGAGTTGGGTGTCCTTGAAGCCTATGATGATTTGTGACTGAAGACTATGCGAGTAAGCTAAGTGACATCAAGGTTACATTGGATTACATGCAAAGTTTTTATTTTCAAAATCTAAAGGATCTCAATGAAGGTATGAACTCATATTAGTGTTTGATTCCTGGATGCGTTTGGGTGTTGTTTTACAAAATTTATTTGAGGCCTTTTAATAAAATACTTTTAAAAGAATTTTTTGTTTTAGTTCGTTCGAATGAGTTTATGTAGTTCATTACAACAAGATGCGATGGTTATTAGAACGTCCTTTAAATGAACGTCAAACGAGGTATTTATTAATAAAGGATACATCATTCGAAGTCGGTTCGAAGCTAGTTCGAACAACTTTACCATGTTCGTTCAAATGAGGTTTTTATTGGTTTGAACGATATAAGGTTTTCGTTTGAATGAACTATATTTTTTTATTTGAACTAGTTGCCTCAAAAAACGTGTCATTTCAAAATTAGTATTTTCTATAAATATTGAGCTTTTGCATCATTTTTGTAGGGGGTTTTACGAGAACATTTTTCCAATGTAACTATTGTGCCTCCCAATCCTTAGTTTACATCCAAGTTTGAGATCCAAGAATCCTATATATATATATATATATATATATATATATATATATATATATATATATATATATATGCACGTTTGAGATCTTTCTGTGTTGCACCATATCTATTCACCCTTCATACTGTGAGGATTTTGAGTGGTGAAAATCGTGTTTGTGTTGAACAGTGATTGGACTGGTCATGAGACGAGTAAGATAGGTGGGATACTGATACATGTGAACATGCATGCATTGTATGGCTACTAAAAGGCGTCCAACAGTGGTTGCAAAGAAGGTTACAAGGAATAAGGAGGCGCATCAAGGCTTGAAAGCGTCGAGTCTATGAGCAAGTCTAAGTTATCCTTCCAACTAAACCCATATCGTAGTGGACCTGTGTGTCTAGGTCATTCGATCTTTACTCTATGTTAATTTTTCTTGTACATCGTCGTGATGTGCTTTTCTTATTTCATTCTTGCTTATAATCACCTAGATGCATGCTTGTGTTAAGATTAAAATTGGAAAAAAAGTTTCACACAACACGTGTGGTTTTAAAAGGTGCATAATTAATTTAAAATTGTAAAAACTAAAATGGGTGGGATTTTTCTCTACAAACCCTAAGGGCATTAGCTTTTCTCAGATTGGTATCAGAACGGGTACATTAAGATCTGTTGTTTCGTGCGATTTTAGGGTTATTTGGGTGTTTCTCTCTTTATATTTTTGTTTGTTTTTTCTCGATTGGTCATCCTAGTGATAAGTTGTCCAATGTGTCTAGTGATGCCAACTTTGATATTCGAGAGGAGTTTAATGAGATTCATAACCATGATGAAAAATTAGTTTAATGTTTAAAAACAGAAATAATTTCTCAAAAAATATTTTTTTTGTTTTAAAGTTGTAGTTGATTTTTTACAAATTGTTCAAACTCAAAGAGATATTCTTCTTAATAAGCTCATCGATATGAATCGTGGTTTTAAATCTTTAGAAGTGTCTAAGAGAAAAAATGGAAGATAGAGTCTGGTTTTAGAGAATGAATTAGAGGACTCTAAAATTTCTAGGGTTAAAGAATGTGCCAGATTTAGTAATGATAATTTGATTAAAGATTTAAGGGCACGTGAAAATACTCTTAGGGATATTTTCTCTTGTATTGAGGGGGAGGGAGATAATCTTCTATATGTTATTAAAAATTTTAAGAAGGAGTCCCTTACATTTAAAGAGTCTAATTGTTTTCTTGATTCTAGGATTTTGAGGATAAAATATGATTTGAAAAACTCAAGTAGTGTTGGTACTCGCTTCAATAATTTCTATTCTTTCGCAACTAAATCCAAGGCCAATGTTTGCTTTAGAGTGTCAATCGTTGCTCAGGTTGTTATACAAGGTCAACCCACAGGTAATATTCCTTTGTTTAAACATGTTCACATTATGGTAGTAAAGGTCACCTTATGGCATTTTATTATGATCTTGGAACAGGTCCTAGGAAATCTAGATCGCAAGTTACCATGGTTCCCAAAACCCGAGGCGTTAAGTTTACATTTGTGTGGGTTAGAAGATATATTTTGGAAACATTGAATGTAAGACTCGTTGATTCTAGTTTGCTTTAATATAATTCAACCCAAGTTATATCTTATAAGTGATTGTTATTGCTTATTTGTCATACACTAGTTTTGTATATTTCATGTTATATGGCATTGCTAATGTTATGACATGTTTATCTTTTATCTTTTATCTTTTAATTTTTCATTTTTGGGGGTCTTAATTACAAAAAATACAATATTTTGTTTGTATTTTGAGTTTTTTTTTTAAAATTGGTATCATTTTGAAAGATGTTTAAAAACTCATAAAGAATTTTATTATTGTGTATTTTGGTTTTACACATATTGTGTGGCATATCGATGTGTCTGAATCTTATTCCTTCCATGTATCCATGTGACTAGGATATATGATTTTGGTTGCCAATGCTTGGATTGTTCTTAATCATGTTTACATGAATTAGTTTGAAATTAATTTGCATGATGGATTCACTTTAAATATGCCTTCATACACACTTTACAGGGGATCTTTTGGATTTTAACTTCACATGTCATATGAGCTAAGTGAGGTGTTCTCCCAACAATCTTGTTATATGCATAAAAAAAATTACAAATGGGGATTTGCGCTTATAAAAACCATTGCCCAAAAGTTTATATTATATATTTTAAAAAATATGAGTGTACACGAGAAAGGGCTACAAAAGGAGAAATATCCTTTGCTTGAAAGGCTATCGTTGGCAAGAGCCTAAAAAGATTGACGGGAAATAAAAACAAAAAAATTTCTAAGTCCAAAATTTTTGCACTAATGCTTCAAAAATTAGTTATCCTTAAAAGACAAACTGAACTAAAAATAATATATATATTTTTAGGGTCTTTTGTTGATGATAAATGGGTTTGCACAATGAGTCCTAGTTTATCTTAATTATTTTGACGCTATTAATTCGAGAATCATCAATATTTCTAGGCAAATATGCATTATGTTTGTTTTTCATTTTGAGTTATTTATTTGACATGTGAGGCTAAATCAAATGTTGATAAATTATTGCGATTAAATAGATCTATTTGGACATGCTTGAGTGATTGGGTCATTATATCTTATTTCTAGTTTATGCCCTTTCACTTCGTACTGCCATGGTTTAGACACATTGATACTAAGCGAGTGTGTACAACTTATGTGTTTTGTCTCTTTTGTTATCGTTTATATCTATATATATTTGTGCTTCATTGGTATATGTGTGGGTATATATATAGTGTGGTTGGTGTTTAAGTCTTTGTGTTTTCATTTAGTTCATGTGTGTCGTCTGCTTAATCTTTGATTTATATTGACATATGTTATGATTATCTTGGTATTTTATACTTAAATGATTGCATCTTAGTTGGTATCATTTGTTCGTAGTTTGGATTGTTTGTGCTTATGTTGCCGATCTATTTGTCGTTGAATGATTTGATTCACACCATTACATGATATATTTATTTATTCCTTTATGATTGCCCATGCTTAAGTTATGGAGATTTAGTTTTATTGGGAGAAAGTTTTTTTATTATTTTGCACCTTATTTTTTTTCTATTCCTGAACAAAAAGGGGGGAGAAATGGGATATATCTCTTTTAGTGCGAGATATATTTAAAACAGGAAGACACGTCCTTTCTTAGGTAGAGGTAATTAGAAAAAGGGGGAGGGTCTTTCATTTGTGGTTTATATATTTGTATATTCTCTTTCCTCTTGCAGGTGTATTTAAGTGTACAGGTTAGAAGCGATGCAACAAAGGTTTACATTTTAAGAGCAAAGCTACTCAAGTTTGTGTTGGTTAAGCGTTTGTAACCCATTTTTCTTTTGGGGTTGGGAATTGAGTTTTAGTGAGCTTGACGGCCTAATAGTTTATTGTGTTAAGTTTTATACTAGAACAGCCAAAAGTCAAGATTTGTAAGGACAAACTTTCAAATCGAGTCAATTTGTAAATATTGGCTTTATTCCATATTTTAAGAAATTTATTTGAGTCATAGGTTAGGACTTGAGTTATGTGTCGTTCAAGCCTATGATGTGTGATTGAAGACTATGCGACAAAGCTACAGCGACATCAAGGTTACATAGAATTGCATATCGAGTTTTCATTTAAAACATATGAGGGATATCAATCAAGGTATGAATATATATTAGTGTTTGATCCCTAGATACATTTGGGTGTTGTTTTATAAAGGTTATTTGAGGCATTTTCATAAAAAAAAATTGAAAGACTAATATTTTTTTGTTTTAGTTCGTTCGAACAAGTTTATGCAGTTCATTCGAATGATATGTGAATTTTATTCGAATGACCGTCAAACGAATATCAAATGAGGTATTTTTGTTAATTAGAGATATATGTTATTTCGAACGAGGTTTTGTTAGTTTGAACGAGATATTTCGTTCGAATGAGGTGTAGTTTTTCGTTCGAACGAGTCGCCTCAAAAAATGTGTTTCTTAAAATTAATATTTTCTACAAATACTCAGGTTTGGCATCCGTTTTTATAGCGTTTTTTGTGAAAATGTCTTGTCAAGATATATCTTGTGCCTCCTAAACCCTAGTTTACATCCAATTTTGAGATCTAATAATTCTACATCTATATGTTTGTTTGAGATCTCTTCTCTATTTCACAAAATATGTTATCTCTTCATATTATGAAAGTTTCGATCAGTGGAGATCGTGTTTGTGTTAAGCAGCGACTGGACTGGTCACGAGACAAGTAAGATCAGGGGATACCAAGACGTGGGAACGCACTTGCATTGTGTGGTTATGGGAAGGTATCCAACATTGTCTACAAATAAGGTTACAAGGAATGAGGAATCACATCAAGGCTTAAATTAATAGAGTCTCTGAGTAAGTCTAAGTTGTTCTTGTAAATAGACATATATCGTAGTGGATTTATGTGGCTAGACCGTCCGAGGTTTTTCCCGTCATGAGTTTTCCTTGTACATCATTGTATTGTGGTGTGATTATTTTATTCTTGATTATACTCACATAGATGCATTCTTAGGACAAGAATAAAATTGGCAAAACCATTTCACATAACACTTATGATTTTAAAAGGTGCATAGTTAATTTAGAATTATGAAAATTAAAATTGGTGGTGTTTTTATTTACAAACCCTAGGGGCACATAGCTTTTCTCAGTAGTTCATAATCTAAAAGGATACTTTGAGACAATTTTCTCATTCATTTCTAACCCATATTTATCAAATGAATATACCACATTGTTCACCAAGTTAACGGGAATGTGTAGGTAACTTAACATGATGTTTTATGATGTGGGTCCTATACTAGCTAAGGCTCAAAGTTTGCCAAAAATCTAATTTGGTCAAAACTTAAACCCAATTCATCCAACAATCCCCCATGTCAAAGAAATTTCGATGAAGAATGAAATTAAACCCGATGATAAAATTTATAGAGGGTATCGGTCGAAAAGTATAGCACGTGTAAATACAGGTTCTAGCTTTGAATATATCCTAATAAGATACTATCGACTTTACTATCCAATCAATGAATGTCATGTCTTGAATTTGTCAACTTTTTTTTTAAATTAAGACACTAAATTCACACAACCCTTTTCTAAACATTCTTGGTTCTCATTGTATTCTTCATTTTGTCCTAGGACACGTCCTGATTTCATGAGTGTGTTAGAAAATATAGTTGTTCATTTTTCTCATAGAAATTACCCTTTCTCACTCACATACGTGATTTCCATAAAAAATATCCTAATGATACTACACTTGACCCATATGTTGAAGATATAAAAATCATTTAAAATAAAGATTATCCTTCTATATGCAACTTATTGTGCACTAACTCATCCTAGGAATGTTAGAAAGAATTAGTTTTCCTCCTAGTGATAATTAAATCATACATAATTAAGTTTTTCAATTGAACCTATTTCTTTGGATCTCCAGTTATTTAGGTCGGGTTCCATTATGACATTTCTTTTGGGTTTTAACTAGCTTTATTCCCATTCCCCTTAATGAACTTCTCACTTGCTCTCTCAGTATACCTTTTGTTAGTGAATCTATAATGTTTTCCTTTGAACTTACATAGTCAATGGAAATAATTTTATTTGAGATAAATTATTTAACAGTATTATGTCTACGACGAATGTGTCGTGACTTGCCACTATTATTTTGTTCCCTTCCAATCATTGATTGACTATCAGAATGTATTACTATTTCTGGAACTAGGTTTGGCCAGATTGGAATATCTTTTAAGGAGTTTTGAAGCCATTATAATTCTTCACCGTCTTTATTTAAAGCAATAAATTCTTATTATATAGTGGATCATGAAATGAATATTTGTTTTGAGGATTTCCACGAGACGGTTGCACCCCCAAGAGTAAAAATATATCCAGTTGTGGATTTGGAGTCATTTGAATATGATATCCAATTTGCACCATTGTATCCTTCAAGAACAAATGGATACCTTTCATATTGAAATACATCCTTCAAGTAGTACCTTAGATATCTAAGTACCCTTACTATGGCCTTCCACTGGTCTTGTCCTGGATTACTCATCTATCAACTTAGCTTACTTACCGAGTATATCATATTAGGTTGTTTATAGTTCAATAGATACATTAAGATGCCTATTATATGAGAGTATTCTAGTTGAGATATTCCTTCGCCTTTATTAGTTGTGAGATGAATAGTTAGATCGGTAATTGTTTTCACTTGACTCGTATTGTATTTATGATATTTCCAAAAACAATCTCAACATAATGAGATTGAGACAAAAAGACTCCATCAGAAGTTCTAGTAATTTTGATTCCTAGAATAACATCCTCCATGACCAAATATTTCATTTCAGATATATTCTTTGCACATCTTAAGTAGAGTTAATTACCTCATTATTATCGTGAATTATTAACATATCTTCAGCATACAAATATATTGTGGCATATCCCTTTTAAGTACTTTTAATGTAAACCATTTGTCACGCTCATTTTTTTTTAAAACTAACTTCATCACATTGTCAAATTTTTCATGCCATTACTTTGTGCTTCAAACCATAAAGTGATTGGACAAGCTTGCATACTTTCTTTTCTATATAGGGAGCATTGAATTCGTTTGGTTGTTCTACATATATTTCTTTATCTAATTCACCAGACATCCATTTGATATATTTGCAAATAGTGGACTGTAACTATTTGAATTAGCATATGTATGGATGTAATTCTTGTAACAGGTGAATAAGTTTCAAAATAATCAATTCCCTCAATTTTCTTTTAGTCATTCGCAACAAGTATTGCTTTGTATTTATTAATTGAACCGTTTGCCTTCATTTTCCTTTTGAATGTCCATTCATATCCTAAAAGGTTGGTTCTGGGTGGAAGATCCACCAGGTCCCATGTATAATTTTGTATAATGGATTAAATTTCACTATTGATTACTTCCTTCTAATATGAATATTCAATAGTTCATTATGAATCTTTAACACTTTAAGGTTCACTTTTTAACATATACGTTAGAAAATTCGGACCAAATGGCTTTGAAGTTTTTGTCCTTTCACTATATCTAGGTTTTTCATCTATGTCCTTTTTGGAACACTCGTGGTCTATTGACCTTTGTTGATTACTATCCATAGTATCATGCATTTTTAATGAGAGTGGTTTATTTTACATTTTTATATGGAGAAACATCCTGAAAATGATGTGTTCCTAGATTTTATAATTGTATTAACATCAATGTCAGGAATATCTAATTTAAGCGCAAAAAATCGATATGCACTACTATTATTCGCATAACAAATGCAAACACTTACAATGGTATTGGGACCTATCTTAAGCCGTTTTGGGTCAGGAACAATTACTTTGACAAGACACCGCCACATTTTTATATATTTATATGAAGGTTTTCGACCTTTTCACATTTCATAGGGGATTTTATTTGTTTTCTTATAAAATAATTTGTTAAGAATATAATTAGCAAAATGCAAAGCTTCCCCCATATGTTCTAAGGTATACCAAAACTTATCAACATAGAATTCATCATTTTCTTCAAGGTTTGGTTTTTACTTTCCGTAAGACAATTCGATTGAAGTGAATTTAGAGCCGTATTTTGGTGTATGATATCATTTTCAAAATATTAGTCCTTAAATGACGATTCATATTCACAACTTATATCACTTTTTATATCCTTAATCTTTTTGCTTAGTTGATTCTCAACTTCCTTCTTATAATGTTGAAACATTTCAATTGCCTCATATTTTCTCCTTAATAGGCAAACATCACAAAGTCTACTGAAATCATCCACAAAAGTACTAAAGTACATTTTGCCACCTCTAGTTTGCACAAATTTTAAGTCATATATCAGTATGAATAAATTTTTAAGGTTCAGTATTTCTTTCGATTGAATGAAAATGTGTTCTCAGTAATTTAGTATATACACATGTTTCACATTTATGCTTTGTGTCAATGATAAATCTAAAATTAATTCTAATTGAATTAATTTACTTAATGTATTGTATTTAACATGTCCCATTCTACGATGCCACACATTCATAGACTCGAGCATATAACCAGAAGTATCTATTTTATTATTATTACTATTATTATTATTATTATTATTATAGTGATAATATTAATATTAATATTAATATTAATATTAATATTAATATTTGGTACAACAATCATGGCATTCATTTCGAACATCCCATCAAGTAAGTAATCATTTCTCAAATACATGCCATTTTTCATAAGTACAAACTTATCAAAATAAAACATAAGTTTAAACCATATCTTGCTTAGTATGAATATGGAGACAATATTCTTCCGAATGTTCGACACATGTAACACAATGTTGAGAGTAAGTTCTTTGCCTAAAGTCATCTTCAACACGACCTTTGTTTGCCTTTCCACCTTAGAGGTGGAGGAGTTTTTTAGGAATAGTTGTTCTCCATTATCAATTTATTAGTAGGTAGTGAACATCTTCTTGTAAAAGAAAATGTGGCATGTAGCGCTGTTTTCCACCATATATATTTCAGAGACAACCGCTGAGAGATGTAAGCCGAAAACATAACCAAATAGTTTCTTGACTTTGGTCATTTGTGCTTAGGCAACCTTTTTCTTAAAGTTATCTCACTTCTTCATTTTTTGATCGTTCTTGGCATGATGTCTTTTCTTGTTGAAAGTGAATTATTCTATTTATACTTTTTAGAGGCACCATCCCTTGACTTGAGCCTTCCCTCTTAGACTTCCACTTTTTATGGGATTTATGACCATCCTTTATCACATCTGCTTTAGCCTCCATTAGAATATTTATGTATTTCTTATTAGACATAAGGTTAACTTATTTTATCCTTAATTCAATAATCAACTCCTCGAGCCCCATTTCTTTACATTTGTGAATTAAAAATAAATAAAATATTTCCAAGAGGGTGACAATTTTTCAATTACCGCTCAAAAACATATTTTCAATATTTATTTGATTAAAATTAATTGAAACTCTAGCAGATGTCCTAATCACACTCTTTGAATCTAACATTTTAAAATCAACGAATCGGATTTGTTCATGCCGGTGTCTTCCATTTTCTACTTTGTGTCCAACTACTCCTATAACAACTTTGATATTTGTATTAGACGATACATGTTTTATAATGTGTTGTCCAATTCATTAAGGTTATATTTTTTGCACAAAAAATCAAAGTACTTACATGCTTCTAGGGTGGCCAAAGTTGTTTTATCCATATCCATTTCATTAATAATTGGTGCTTTGTCATGTAAATACCTGAAAATAATTTGAGTTGAGTTATAAAACAACATATTCTGTTGTCATCTCTTAAAATCAAGTTCATTGAATTTTTTGGGTTTCTCACAACGGGTTGCATGAGACGAAATAGTGATAAACAAGTTTGTGTTAATAATATTGGTGACATTATTTTCAGAGGATGAAGTTTTCATTTTTCATTAGTTTTACATAAGTAATATTAAATTTATGTTGCGATAGTAAAACAGTAACAAAATAATTATTGTAAACTATAAAACCAAAATATACATTTATGTACTATTATCTAAAAAATATTTTGGAAATAAGTTTGTTCAATACAAGCTTTCATTTTGTATTATATATTTTGTGTAAATTACACCAAATCCCTCGAACTATATCATATTTACAAATATACTCCCTAATCTAAAAAACTCGAGAATTACCTCCCCCCCCCCAACAAAAAAAACTATTGAATTTTTACACCCATAAAATATGCATTTAATTTCACAATTTTTATGCATAAAATCACATTTCTATCAACTCATTTTCAATGAAAATGTGTTAGGTTTCAAATTTCAATAGTTCAAGGGGCTCTTTATTGAGTTTTTTTAAATTAGGATAGCTATATGCAAAACCACTATAATTCACGGGTTTTGGTGTAATTTACGCTAATATTATTTAGTAAAATTGTATAGATAAATAAGATATTAATAAAGTAACTAAAAGCATTCTAAAAAAGAATTTCATCTTAAGATTGTTATACTAAAAATATAATTTACTAAATAATGCAGTTAAATACGAACCCATAAAACAATATGTATATGTAACACCCCCTATTTCCCACGTGTAGTTGATTAGGCTGACACGTTGAAGATAGGGCTTTCTAATCAATTTATATCATTCTTAGCATAAACGATAAATAAAAGTGGCATCAAATAAAAACCATCCACAACATAATAATAATAATAATAATAATAATAATAATAATAATAATAATAATAATAATAATAATAATAATAATAATAATAATAATAATAATAATAATAATAATAATAATAATAATAATAATAATAATGAATAACAATAGTGAATAACAATAAAAAAATAACTCGATCAAGATAAAATAAAACTCTCTAGTAATATTTGAATCCCTATAATAAACCTCCATTATACAGTAGTCGTAACTCAAAAGTAAATAAATGGAACCACCTCGGTTCATAAATAAACTTATGGATGCAAAAAATACTAGAATGACAACATAAATGAAATACCAACTCCTATAGTAGCGATGATGAAGTGCATCTCTAATCACAATAACTCTAAATACTCAGTCATGTTGCTTATGTATAACAATAATAATACCAGGCAAGAAAATATTTTATAGATTTGGTCAGGGCCCAAAACTTTAAAGAAATATATTTATTACTTAATAATGCGACCCATTTACGCCATAAGTCATCATTCATCAACACCCATGCAAAATATACCTCACATCTCCTCTAATATGATACACATTACCGTAAATATCGAGGATGGTCACTGTCAATTGGTCACGGTCCAAAATAATGACCTTGGTACCCCTAACCAATTAAAAGTGTGACATCAACAAGGGAATTGTTATGGTTCCAAACCGTGACCATACTGGTCATAAATTCAAATTGTGACAAACCTGTGACTATATAGGTGCCAAAGTTTTGCCAAAAAAATCGACGTTGATGGTCATGGTTCTAAACTGTGATCCATCCATAACCAATCTCGGTGAATTATGGTCATGGTCCACAATCGTAACCCATGGATTTAGTTTAAAATTTCCATGCCTACATGGTTACGATCCAAAACCATGACCAATTATCAAATTTTCATTGGTCACAGTCGGGGTCACGGTTCAAAATTGTGACCATGCCTCAGTGTTCCATTGGTCACACTAGGGGCCACGGTTTGGAACCATGTCCAAATTTTGGGATATAAATTTGACACACCTAGGTAAGATTCATTTCACACAACAACATTTCTCTCCCCCTATCTCTTACTATCGCTCTCATCCTCTCTCCACAACTGGCCCCTTTTTCCCTCACCATCGAGAACCATTTCTCTCTTTATCCACCACGGTACATCTCTATCTCTCTCTATGTGTGTATACATATATGTTTCCATTTGAGTGTGCATGTGTGTATTTGTGTGTGCTGTGTGCTTGTGTATATATGTGTGTGTGAGTGTGTGTGCGCACGTGCGTGCGTGCTTAATATTAAATATGTGTGTGTGTGTGTGTGTGTGTGTGTGTGAGAGCGTGTGCACGCGCGCGCGCGTGCGTGTGTATGTGTGTATGAATGTTAATTTGAAATTAAAATTGTTACATTGAAATTGGTATATGAATGTCAAATTGAAATAGAAACTGGTAAATTGAAATTTATATATGAATGTGTGTGTGTATGTGTGCATGTGTACATATACAAATTGAATGCGGAATATTAATATTATTGCAAGCGTTAGGTATATGAATGTTAAATTGAAATTGGGTATATGAATGTTATATCGAAATTGGGTAGATGAATGTGAATGTTAATTAGGTATATGAATGCTAAATTGAAATTGGCTATATGATTGTTAAATTAAAATTGATCATATGAATTGGGCACATGTACACTCGCATGCAGATATATATATATATATATATACACGTGAATATATGAAATTGGGTATACGTTCACATATGAAATTTTACACATAGATACACACACACACTCACACGCGCACTTATACACATACACACCCATACACACACTCATAGACATACATACACACATACACACATATATACACCCATACACATATTTATACACATATGCGCACATGTAAAACATATGAATTTCTATATATACTATACATGATGTCCCTCGTATACTCACATGCGCACACATACACACCCAGAAACATATACATATCTTATAGGTTGAATAATATGTTAACATTTTAGATTGAATAATATATTAACAAAGTTTCTCCTCGTTCCATGTTTGCATGCAATTAGAGAATAATTATTGAAGTTCAACTAATTCTGGGTGCTTTTTTTATTCAGGTAATTTTACTTCTCTTTTATTTTATTTAACATAGTCTAATATATATTTGTAACATCTTGGTTAACTACTGTGGTTATGTTTACCCTTTGTTAAATGGTTGTTATTTAAGTAAACACAAATTGGTGGAAGGGCTTGCACATTTGGTGGACATATAGTAATTTATGACTAATTTAATTAAAATGAACTTAAATTAGACTTGTTGGCACTGTGCAAATGAATATTAATGCATATATCTATTTGGTTGATAGTTGTGTCTGTGTTCACCCTTTCTTTAAGTGGTTGATATTTGGATGAACACAAATTGGTGGAAGGGATTACAAATTTGTTGGACAAATAGTAAGTTTAGGATTAATTTAATTAAAATTAATAAAATTGGAATTGTTGATACTATGTGGATGAATACTAATGTATATATTTATTTTGTTAATTGGTATAGTCGTGTTCACCCCTTCCTTAAGTGATTGATATTTGGGTGAACACAAATTGGTGGAAGAGCTTGAACCTTTTGTGGGCACATAGTAATTTTAGGATTAACATAATTAAAACGAACTTAAATTGGATTTTTTGGTACTATGGAAATGAATATCAATGCATATATTTGTTTAGTTAACTCTTGCGAAAAGGCCCCTATGATCATGTGCTTTAAACAAAGACAGTCTTTTCAAATATTTCTCAATTTTATTATGAACCAAATATGTGAACCAGTTTGATTAACCCAATTTTATCTTCTTAATTCTAAATATTCATCTAGTGAGATTAAGCAGATAAAGTAAAGAAAGTTCACAATGCCGATGTACAAGAAAACCCCAAAGGGAAAAAACCTCGGATGGTCCAGGCCAAATAATCATTCTGATATAGTTTTACAAAGCATAGATAATATACTTACACAACGACTCGATATCCACAAGCCTTGATGCTCTTCTATCTTCAACGACTCCTCCACAGTGCAACATAGGAGCCCACCTATGTCAGGTCCACAACACACGAGTCCACGTATGCCTCCGTATCCACCGATACAGCCTCAATAACCGTATATGATTCAGAATAAGGAATTCATCGTTTCTTTATTGCAATCAACACATACAGAGTCCACAGCAAGAAAAGAGACTCTCTCAAGGTGAAAGAATTAAACCTGTGGTGCAAACCAAGATCTCTATGACATAAGGATTATGTAAACTAGGATCGTAAAACAAAAAGGATGTTTTTTGTTTTAGCTATGGAAAAACTTTATAAACAAATTGCAGAAAATGTATATCTTTCTTTTCTATTCAGCATCCATTTTTTTGAGTTAAAGATGCCTTAAATAATAAAATTTAATTTTTGAGGCAGCGTGTCATTCGAATTATTAACAACAGTCGTTCGAATGAAATAAGTATCTCGTTAGAACGAGAAAACAAACTTGTTTGATAGAGAACAATCCTGTTTGAATGATGTATTAAGTCGTTTGAATGATGTATTAAGTCGTTTGAACAAGGATAAATGCAAGACTTAGTTTATAAGACTCTAAGATCGATTTAACTCAGAAAAGATATATAAAAATCATTTAAAAAACAATTTTATATAAAATAACCTCCTTTTCAAAATTTCAAGAACCATAAACCATTAAGCATTCATACCTTAGAAAATCTCGTAAATCCATCTGAAGACTTAAAACCTGCACTAAAAATACGGCATGATCTATCTTTGAAGCTTGGCCTCTAAGTCTTCATCATAATGTCATGGGCTTAAGGGAATCGCGACAAATAAAGCATGTACTATAACTCCAAATGGTTATTGTCTGGAATAATGCCAAAACATACAAATTGACACTATTTAAAAATGTGTCCTTACAAATCTCCCTTGTTGGCTATTTCAGGATAAAACTAAAAACCCGTGAAATGCTAAGTCGGTCCGTCAATCCAAATAGCCAATGTCCCATCCCATAAACCCAAAATAAAAATATAGGACACGGACTAAAATATGTAGGTATAACCAGTCTGAGTTGTCTGAACGTGATGTAGTCAAAAAATAAAATCATTGAACAATCACTACACATAGGAAACAAACAGATACCAAGTGAAGTATAGAGGGATAAAAATAATATATAATTCATGAGTAATAATATTGTCCCTAAATCACATATCTCTCACCTTTTTTTCCTGGAATAGATAAATCATGGAACAGAATACACATGAACAATATATCTAACAGAAATGAATAACATATGATCAACATGGCTAGATAAGCAATCTCAATATCAACAAGGTGGAATAACATGACAATGGGTATCAAAGATAGTAGTAAAGAGATATATGGAGCATATAAAGATCGAATGAGTAAACAAGATATATCACTAGAAATTAAATGCCATAACAAAATGAGATATCTGCATAAACTGATAATGCATAAAGATCCATGTCCAACTACAGTAATGTGCTAATATACCCACCAAAAAGATAATACACAAGTGTATCAATAAATACATAATACATATAGACAAAGAATAAACACATCATGAAGTACAAATATGCCTCAAAATAAAATGTAACAACAGTAGAATGTCAGTGATCGAAATCCTTCTCCTAATCATCATCATAAAGGTAAGTCCCATCATCTCGATGTCGTCTTAAAGAATGTGCACTATGACTCTTCTCCCGATGGCGCATCTCATTAAAATATGTTGACATCCGAGAATCCTGGCGCGCTTTGTCATGTGACTCCTCGGGCTAATAACCACCAATTCTCCTTGTGTTGTGCATGTATATAAATCTTATCCTCCTCATGTCTACATGCTGAAGTAATGTGAATGCTAGTTGTAGTGTCAATAAAAGGGGAATCAAAAGTAGAGGGGTCGATGGGGTGAGATGTGAAACCACCACCAGAGGAAGATCCAGCAGTAGTAGGAGTAAAACTAGTTGCCTCGCTAAGATGACTCTCATAACGTTATATGATGTTTGTATCTATGGGCGAAATGGTTGGCTGCGTAACCTCGTCATCAAGTAGAGGGACTATAGCTACCTCACAAATTTGTGAAACAAGTACACCATAAGAAAGAGTATAACATACATGGGTATGGCCCAAGAGTTGCACAGATGACATAACCTAAAGTCGAAGAAAGGGAAGATCAATATCCCATCCCTTAGAAACGGCATACATGAAGTAGACGATATTAAAGGAAATGTGTGTATGATCAATCCTCGAATATATAGCGGATGAGACAAACCATTTAAGAAAACAAAAAGATGGATGAAGTTGATGATGATACATAATAGCAGACTGGTGAGGAACCTCCCTAAATCAATGACGAAGGACCTCGTCGGTCGAAGGACCGTCAGGGCCATGCTTGGAAAAACTGTGTCGGTGCAAGGAATGTGTTGCAACTCGGCGATAAGATTTCTAGTGATGATGACGATGACACCGCGTACAGAGGGTTGAAGACCTGCAAACGTTTGAATCACATGAAAGTAAAACTCTCAAACAAGATCAAGATAGATAACACCATAGAGATCAAACATAGGCTCCCAAACCCTACCTGCGAGCCACTCGGGAACTCAGTATAAAGAAAACTCATCTATATGAAAAACTCCCTCCCGAACAACTACACGAATATATAGGACAAGCACACAATGGTGCCCGATCTCGATGCGTGTAGCCCACCTATCCTCTAAGTAGCGAGGATGATTAGCCTGAGCGGCTCGAATGCGAGTCGAGGCCGGCTGATCATTTCGGTGTCCAGAGGGGACACCTTTACTTCTTTGACTGTGTACCATGGTTAAAAACAGATAGGTAAAGTAATGGGTAGTGTATAGGAAATCAAATATACCTATCCCAACAATCTCACAAAATCCAAGAACCTATCTCCGTACACTATCCAACCGAACCACCACAAAAACCAGATAAAACCAACCAACAACAAAAAACCAGATATAGATAATCAAAATAAGTCCACTAAAATGGAATGCACAAGAAAAATACGCGGAACACTAGGGTGTGTGTATCCCAAAAATTGTGATACACACAGGGCAACACAAAATAGACCAAAAATATTAAATAAAAATCGAGAAAAAAAAACGAAACAAAATTTTGATGTTTAATACCAAAAACTCAAATAAAAAATTTATACATACATAAGTAACAACAGTATAACAAAACTCAATTTTGTATGTAGAGATTTATTATTCAATTTTTGGAATTACAAACCAAAGAAAAAAGACAAAGAAAACTAACAAAAAAGATTAATTTTTATCCTAGAATTTTAAATGAAAAATTCGTATATGCAATCCATGAAATCATTATAATAAAACGAGTATGTGTATGTAGAATTATATCACTACAATGTTTGGAATCCCAAACAAAAAAAACAATAACTAGTATCTCAAACAAAATGGAAAATACTTGATACATGAAGAGTGTAGACTAACAAATCAATGATCAGGATTGAAATCTGGTGGGAAATAAATGAGCTTACGAAACACATGTAGCTCAATAATGGTGGGAGATAAACTTATTAAAAGAGAGAGAAAGATGAGGAGTTAAAATGATATGGAAAAGTTGGATGAAAAGGAAATAAAAGCCCTATAATCGATTTTAATGAGTCGCTCGAACATGAGTACAAAATTGCTCGAATGATAAAGCGACGTCGTTCGAACCATAAAAGTAGACATTTTAACGACATATGTACCTCGCGAGATCCATGATAGATATCAATTCTAGTGACTCAAAACTGTAGACCCTTGCGTGAAGCTTACTTGAAGCACTCTTTCTAATGACCTACTAACGACCTACCACTGCTTAACTTTCGAACCTCGCTTGAACCATATATCGAACGACATGTATATGTCATTCTAATGACCATGATATCTCGTTCTAACGAGATACAAAAGATTCGATTCCAACCTAGTAAAATATATAATATCAAGATGATATCGAGAAATAAATACCAAACAGTATAAAAATAGGTAAAAAAATCAACTCGAGAATAAATACGAGTTACACTTTGACATGGTATTGATGTGCCTAAATATGGAATGGAATGAATGGGTGTGACTAACATAAATGAATTATAATTCAAACACATAGGTACGTTTAAGAATCTCTAATTGACCGCCAAATATCATCAAACTACGGTTTAGGCATATGTGACAAATATAAAGTGAACTTAATGAACTAAATAAACATCGTTCACACAAGTCTAGAATTTTAACGATTCTACCAAACAATAGTGTCATGATACTATTTTTTCAATCTAGGACTCATTGTTCAAACCCGTCGATCTTCAACTTAACTCCCTAAAAAGATAAACATAAATGATAATTCTTTTTCTAATGCATTATTTTTTTGAAGTTAGGCTTTCTCTTTTAAGATATTTCCCATTGGCTCTTTTTGGCAAAATATGTTATTTTTAATGCCGTAGGTTTCTTGGGCTCTTTTAAATGGTGGCGTTCATGACAAGTTCGTATGCCGCTCGCAACCCTTTCTCGTGCACACATATTATTTTTTCAATTAACAATACATATCCTCATAAGCAACAATTATTACATGCACAACTCCCCCTAAGTCTTATATGCGCATAGATGACAAGATTGAGAGTAGAACGTCTCACCAAACTCAAATGTACATGAGAAGTCAAACATTCAAGTAAGCTCGGGATATACATAGTCGAATCTAAATGCATGTCAAGTTCGAAATAACTCCATTAAACACATGGTTAAGATCATCCTAAGCATACAAAATCATGACCAAATGTCCTAGCCCCATGAGAATAATGAAGTGAAGGATGTATAAGCACACCAATGTGCCATATCTTAAGTGTAAACTCAAGACACAAAAATCAAAAATCTTTTTGTGTTTTTCGAAATATCTTTGATTCAAAAATAAAAATCTGTTAGTATCTATAAAAACATATGAAACCAAAGATCTTTTTGTATTTTTCTCAAAATGACTCAAGAAACGGGAAACAAATAAAATACAAAAGACACACGAACCATAACACTAGAAAGGATATATGATTTAGCAAAGCTAGTGTATGGAAAACATCTAACACGATCAACGGGACAATCTCACATGGGGAGAATCATGTGCAAGTAAGCAAGAGTCATGCAGTCTAATACCTAAAGCATCTAAGTTTGATTTCATAACCCAAGTAGGTGTGTAATGACGCATGGGGGTTTTGAGAACCAAAACGAATTTATTCTTAAATTTCCTAGGAGAATTCTTAAGGTCGTAACAAAAATGCCTAAGATGACCCTTCCTACCACAATGGGTGGAAGTGTAGATATGGCGGGGAAAGTAACCTAAATGTGGAACTCTCCAAACGTTCCTAGTCGGCTCTCTCACACGTGTGGAGTTAGCTTTATGAATGGGAGAAGTATGATCATTGAAGCAAATATCACACCTATCATCCTTGATTTGGACAGTGCCTAACATCTTATCTAACTTTTATTACTTAAAATCCAAATAAAACTTAACCTTACTCGAATCTCTGAATCCTTCCTCAAGCTCACTAGTCCTAGACTCGAGCTCCTTTTTCACAGCCTCCATCAAACCACGAAGACTCTCTCTTTTACCCTTAGTGTATTATAGTTTCTCTCAAATAGTCTTCCCACGTGCCTTAAGATCCTCAATCAAAGCATTTATATTATTATTATCTATGGCAAGTTCTTTCAACTTAGCTTCCAACTTCAAGTTTCCTTCTTCACTCTCAAAGTCTCTACATATAAATCAAGGAAGGCAACTTGTAACTCACTCTCTTCCACCTCCTCATCTTCACCCTCCTCACCCTCACTTTCTTGGGCTTCACTAAATATGGCCACTGAAGAGTTACGTAAAGAAATATCTTTATAGGAATATTTGTCGTCATCACTCACATGACTAGTAATGAAGGTGGTAAGTTTTAACTCATTTAATGAAAATTTTCCCTCTTCCGGATCACTACCACTAAGGGTGGGAACATAAGATATCGGTTTATTAACATCCTTCCTTAGATTAGTGGGGCATTCATCTCCCCTATGACCATACCCCTCGCAACAAAAACACCTTTCAGAGTCATCCTTTCTAACTAAAGTTTTAAGTGCACACTTCATGGGCATTTTCTAATTAGGACCTTCAAACAAATATGTTCTCAAATCATCAAACTCTCCAAAATTCATACCTAAAGACACGGGATCACAAAAACTATAAAATAGTGTTCTAGCTCTGATACCAATTTGAGAAGGCCCCTACTATTATGTGATATAGGTAAAGACAATCTTTTTAAATTTTTCTCAATTTTATTATGCACCAAATATGTGAACTAACTTAATTAACCAAATTTTATCTTCTTAATCCTAAACATCCATCTAGTGAGATGAATCAGAGATAGTAAATTAAGTTCACAATGTTAATGTATGAGGAAACCACTAAGGGAAAAAATCTCCGACGACCTAGGCCACACAATAACTGTGATATGATTTTAGAAAGCATAAATAGTAGACTTACATAATGACTCGATCCCCACAAGACTTGGTGATCTTCTATCTTCAACCACTCCTCCACATTGCAACCTAGGTCCACCTATACTAGGTCCACAACACACAAGTCCACGTATGCCTCGGTATCCATCGATACAACCTCAGTAACCATCTACGATTCAAAACATGGAGTCCACTGTTTCATTGCAATTAGCACGTACAGAGTCCATTACACGAAAATAGCTTCTCTCAAGATGTAAGAAATAAACTAGTGGTTCATACCAAGATCTCTACGACATAAGGATTATGTAAAATCGGATCTTGAAACAGAAATGATGTTTTTGTTTTAGCTTTGAAAAACTTTGTATATAAATTATAGAAAACATATATCTTTCTTTTCTATTTTGCACCCGTTTTTCTTAGTCAAAGATGCCTTAAATAATAAAATACAATTTTCGAGGTGGGGCGTCGTTCGAACAAGAAACAACAGTAGTTCAAACAAAATAATTATCTCGTTAGAACTGGAAAAAAATATCGTTTGAATGAGGTATAAAGTCGTTTGAACCAAAATAAATTCAAGACTTAGTTCATACGACTCTAAACTCGATTTAACTCAGAAAAGATTTATAAAAATCATTCAAAACTAATCTTAAATACAATAGCATCCTTATAAAAATTCCGATAACCATAAACCATTATGAATTCATACATGAAAGAATCTTGGAAATCTATGTGAAGATTTAAAATGTGCTAAAAAATGTGGCATGATCTATCTTTGAAGCTTGGCCTCTACATCTTCATCACAACGTCACAAGCTTAAGGGAATCTCGACACATAAAGTCTATCCTATGACTCAGTTATTTTTGTCCGAAATAATGCCAAAACATAATAATTGACACTATTTGGAAATTGGTCTTTACATCTTGTGGTCATGTTCACCTCTTCCTTGTGTGGTTGATATTTCGATGAATAAAAATTGGTGGAAGCGCTTGCACATTTTTGTAGAACACATGGTAATTTTAAGATTAATTTAATTAAAATGAACCTAAAGGGGACTTGTTTGTATTTGATTGATCGGTTGGAAAATAATAATTAGTTTAGTATTAATTAGAGCCATTATACATAGGAGTCATATTCACACCCTCCTTCAACATATTTTCTTGGGAAAAAATGAGTAATGGTAATAATTACTTTCAATAAGAGTACAAGAGATGAAATTGGAAAATACTAAAACATCCTTTATTGGTGCGCTTTATATAGAGGGGACTCCCATATGCGAGTTTGGGAATAGAAAAATTGAACAGTTTAATTACCTTACAAATTGTGGAGTTGATCTCTCGCAAGCAAACCTATTCGATCGTATTCTATGTTCCTTGCCAAAATTCTGGAATGAGGCACTAGAGAATATTTTTCCTTCGTAATCCTAATAAAGCAGTGGCATTGGTGACATTATTAGAAAATCATGAAAATAATATTCATCCATTATGGATACAACTACGTAAAGAGAGCATTCACCCATATTGTGATGTCTCGGTACATATGCACATTAAAACTGAGGTTGCAAATAAGTTGAAGAAGAAAGGATTAGGAGTTTATATCACAAACCTTTTTACGTCAATCATAAATGCACTTTTGCCTAATTGGCCACATGAAAATTTTCATAAATTTTTAAAAATATATACTTATAGGATATAAATCAAGCACATCGAGCATGTTATAAAAAGTGTTGAAAAGGTATATACATATATATAGTCGTAATCATAACTGTCTTACATTTATCTCTAAATTATTTTTTAATTGTAGGCAATATCGAACAAGAACGAAAATGATCAACCAAATAAAGGATTACCACCAACTGGGTGCTCTCCTATACCCCCACCTTAATTCTCATCACTTTGCAATACTCTACTCCATCACAAATCATGTCTACCAATCCATCTCCAAGTCAATAAACCCAGCAAACCCTATTAATGAAACACCCCCACCTCCTCATACTAAGGAATCCCAAGACAATAATAAGATTTCCATTGGGTTCTCCATGATTGGGAAAAATATTACTAGTTCAAAATTTAACGTCTAGAATCTTAAATTTTGTTGTCTATCTCTCGAAAAGATAACTATGGGCATTAGGGGCTACAAAAACTGGAAGAAGTGTGATCCTTCCATAAAGGACGACGTGTGGGAACAACTTTATAAGAGTTTTTCATCCCCATTCGGTTCGAAGGTAAAGGTTTTTTTTTTGGACTATCAGATCAATTGAAAACCTATTAGAAGAACCTTCGAAAGAATTTTTTTCCTGAAGGGGGCATCTAGTTTTGATATTATGGGGTTGAAAGATTGAGTTTCCCCAGATGTTCAAATACCCTCCGATCAATGGAAAGACTTCTCGAAGAATGAGGACAAGGATGGAAAGTTATTTGATAGAGGGAGAAATGAACTGAACTGGTCAAAAAAAGATGATGTGCACCAACTGGGGACAAAATCATATGATGATCTGAAGGGTTAATGGGTGGAAAGGGACAAGAGGACTCTGAAATAAGGTAAAAGACCCTAATTGGCTAAACTTGTACTTGAATGCTCGATGAGAAAAACTACCAATCAATTCCCAGGAAAAATTAAAACCGACTCTGGTGAGTTTGAATTTAGATATCATATAAAATAATATTAAAATCATAGTCCTAAATATAATATTACATTATGAGAAATGATGTAAGGCATGTCGAGCAATTATTCAGAGTGCAACCCCTATGACATTGGAGGAGATGCCCTAATTAAGGTAGTTGGGAGGGACAAAGGGGGGATTATAAGAGGTGAGGGCTTACAAATGCTAAGTAAAAATGTTATCAGCAACATGTCAATACTGACGAATGATATGAAGGGTTTGGCCCAATTTTTTACTGAACAACATGTTTTACCCTCCCAAATGACTCATCAAACATTCCCGTATCATGGGCCTCAAGTTTTTCCCTCCCAAGTGTCTCCTCGAGTAACATTCCCCTTCCAAGCGCCTCCTTATGGAACATTACGTGGATCATCATCATCCATTTTTGGTGACTATGGCGAGGAGTATTTTTATACTCAAATTACGTCCACCTATAAACACATGATACAAAGAATTGAGTCCCACGTAAGCATAATGAAAAACTAGGTCATGATCTACTTGTACCCTTTATATATAAAACTACATAATGTACACGGGTTGATTACGAGACAGTAAGACACCGACATCAAAGGTCCATGACTACACTACTAATAGGCCATGGTGCCCCAACCTCAGCACATCATCAGATGTATCTTCCATGGATGAAGACATGTCAACCACAACCTGCCAGTTTTTCACCTTTTAGAAAGATTCCATCTCAATAATACTTATTTATATATCACGTGAACCATGCACATCACCCTCCCAGCGACTACTATAAATATATTTCCTCACCTCCTTGTTTGAGGTTGAATTTTACGTAGCTAAGCTTTGATAAATTCTCTCCTACGTCTCTCTACACCTGAGAGCATACTCAACTCACCTACTTTGGACACTTGAGCCACATATAGCCGCGAACCCTCTTTAGTTTGCACAATGAGGTCATATCCTCTGCAATATAGAACATGTATGTTCATTTATTTAGACTATTTCTCCCCCCTCCCACCCCATTTTGTATGCCTCTAAGGCCTCCCAAACTTGTACAACTACACCTATATAATGAGAATCTGGATCTGTAGTGGACGTAGGATCATATACATAGACGAATCACTTTAAATATACTTTAAATACTATGTGTCTTGGATGGAATGGCCTACTCTAGTAGGTTCATTTTTTGACAATGACAGTTTGGCACCGTCTGTGGGAAATCAGACATTCTATTGAGTTTCTCATAAATCGGGTCCATTATGCCTTATTTCATCCTTGAGGATCTCCGGATATACATCTTATGGGTGAGATATTAGTGGTTAGACCCATATTTGTACATAAACCCATTGAGGGTATCTTTATCTTTCATATTTATTTTTGCAAACCAATCTTATGGTTTTAGACATACTCGCTTACCCCAATGATGTTTCCATGTCTTAATTCTGACACCCCGCCTAATTAAATACCGGGCGATCACTCCTTTATTAAATTAAATCAAGGTGAACAGTTTGGTTCATTCTTAGCATCACTGTCGTAAAAATAAACTTTCCAATTTAACACCCTAAATAATTAAGCAAAGTGTCAAACCCATATTTAAACGTTAATTTCCAAATTTTATTAAAGAAAATGATTTATTTATTTATTAAATACATTTCAACAATTAAGAATCACACCACAATAAACCTGGAACACAATCCAATTATTTTAAAACATTCGTCAATCGAATGTCAACATGCAAAATATAAAGTAACACAATTCAAACTGAATAAATCCCATAGTGACAATACTAGAAATAATTGAAATACAAATGTCCCAATAACAATGAAATAATGGAAAGGGCGACACATGCCCAATAAATGAGAATGCAAGAAGTGGAGTCAATAAAGGAAGCCGTCTACGCAAGTGACTTGCAACTCCCACCTAAGCTGCAGCACGTTCCTTTCAAGGGATCCTAAGCAAGACGCCCCTGTGGCTGGGCACCTGAAATATATACATATATATACAAGAGAGAGAGAGAGAAAGAAACGGGTCAGAGCCCGATAGTGTGTTTGATTTAAAATACGTTTAGCAAGTATTTGAATTGATACAGGCCAATGAAACAACATATTAGAGCGGCACTCTCTTGAGAAATTCTCACCTCTCTTCTAATGTGCACGCCTATCGTACTAACCTTCCCAACGGTTTATCTTATCATTTTATCATACTAACCTTCCCAAAAATTTAGCTTATCTTACTTACTCATAAGATTTTAAAACCGAACAATACAATTGTTTAAAAAGAATACTTCCAATTAGCAACACAACTCTCATTTTAGATTTATTAATTTATAAAGTTTCCCAGTGTCATATTATACTTTCACAAAACAAGTATTTACTATTTGAGTCATCAACCATGTCCTACTTATCAAATCACAGTAGGCAGTTTCAAATTCCCGAATCTCATATATATATTAACTACTCGTATAATATATATATATAATAACAGCACCCCAAATAAAACTATGGTGCGTGCATACTTCTACTATCCAAACCCCATACCACTCATATCAAGGGGAATACAAATTCGGAATCACTCTCGAACTGTATTAGCACATACACAAACAATATCGAGGCGAAGCATAGATTCCAAGTCTCTAAGAGGATGGCACATACTCGCGTCTCTTAGGACCGTCTGAACTATCAATTCGATAGCCTACACCAAGGATATCTATCTTCTAGGGTACAAGTCAATATCCCCCATAAAGGTCCCATCGAGATAAGACTGTCCCAGCGCGGTAACCTCAAGGATAGCAAGTAGCGCGGTATGTTTTTCACATATATATAATATATGTACACACAATCATATAAATATACCACTTTTATCAAATTAATATAGGTTCCTCTCGTCACCCATAATTACAACATTTATCCTTAATTTCACACTATTAGTATTACGTATAAGGTTTCATCTCTAACCTTAACTCGAAGAGTTTTCTCACTTATTACGTGACACTCGCGGACTCTATCCTTCCAAGTAGAAAATTCAGTAGGTATACCTCTATTCACTATCGTAGCTATTCTCCGTAATCTCTCACTTGAAATGCGTAGTTTCATCGTTCATTACATAACTATCCCAAAATCAAACTTCTCGTCTTATAATAAAGTTCCCAACCCTCATTCATATGTCTTACTGGTCTTTCCTATCTCCCAAAACATTTTATTAAGAATACCCAAGAATTATTTCAAGATAAATTTAGTTTAACTAATTAAATAAGGGAAATAGGAGTCTGCCAGGAGGGGTCGATCGATCGAGGTCTGGGACTCGATCGAGCTTCGATCGATCGATCAAACAGGTATTTTGATTTCTGCAGAATTGCAGTTACGGGTTCTACCAATTTTCTTCATCCAAATCCAGGTTTTCCAGCCCCAAACATCCCAAGAATTTTACTACTAACATTATAACAATATACTAGATGTTTCTAACGTAAGGCATGTACATATGCATCACATAAACATGGATTTTCAACCCAAAATTATATCTAATTATCAAGAACCCTAGAATTTTCTTAAACAGATTTCTAACAAATTTTTCTCCAAAATTTCTTTCTTATAATCATCAAAATTTCGTGGTTAATTTCCTCTACATGGCAAGGGTTTCCAGAATCATCATATCAACCAATACTACATGGATTTTCCTATCACAAATTGGGTTTTCTTCCACATATTTTATCCCTAATCATTCCTAAAATAATATGGAAATTGCACCAACGAAAATAGCAAGATAAACACTTGCCTAGGATTTTTGGTATTCTGATTTACGGCTGATTTTGGTATGGTTGCGTTCCTCGTCTCGCGATCTACGCGTTGGCGGTGACAACGGTGCAAACGGGTTGCTTTTTGGCCTTGAATTGCCTTGAGAGCTCTCTCATCTCTTCTCCAATGGCCGTCACTTGTGTTTAGAGTTTCTAACCCTAGGTGACCATCCAGATATCTAATATAACCCTTGGAATTTTCGTGGGTTTAATTACCCAAAAAGGTGAAATGTCCAAAACGCCCTCCCGGGTTACAAATTAAGCCTAAAAACGCCCCGAGACCCAAACTATACCCCCGGGTACACTTTTCTGACTATCTCGACCCTTCCGGACGCGTTGGCGCACTCAAAACGACCATATGGGCAACTTATAAAATATTCACTTTTTATTTATCAAAATTTAGTCCCGACGCGACACGAGCACGTTCCGACTTAAATTTCCAAAATTGTCATTTAACTCACTCATGACATTCAATATAATATATTACTTTGCTCATTAGTAATATTCAACAAATTTCCCATAATTACTAACTCTCGTCACGTTAATAATTATACCATAATTAATTTCCGGATTTTTATTAAATAATTCATTCACATTAACTTTAATAAATCCCCAAATTAATATAGCATAAAAATACGGGGTATTACATACTCCCTCCCTAATAACGGAATTTCATCCCGAAATTCGGAAAATAAGGCATACCTGGTAAAAACAACTCTGGATATCTCTCGCATATATCTGCCTCGCGCTCCCAAGTGGATTCCTCCACATTATGATGCTCCCACTGGACCCGCACAAGTGGAACTATCTTCGACCTCAATCTCCTATCACTATAGTCTAGGATAGCTATTGGTCTCTCCTCGTAAGAGCTATCAGGCTGTAAGTCGATCTCATCTATCGCAATGTGAGTATGGGCCATATCATCCCGAAGATATCGTCTCAACGACGAGATGTGGAATACATCGTGGATGCGATGTAAATGCTCTGGCAGTACCAACCTGTATGCAACCGGCCCAATCCTCTCGATGATGGGAAATGGTCGCACGTACCTCGGAGCCAACTTCCCCTTCTTCCCGAACCTCATCACTCCCTTCATAGGAGATACACGCAATAACACTTGGTCCCCCACACTAAACTCCCGAAAGAACCGTTTCGCATCGGCGTAGCTCTTCTGCCTGTCCTGGGCTATCCGAATACGACTCTTGATCATCTCAATCCTCGCGGAGGTTTCCTGAATCACCTCTGGTCCTAGCAATTTGTTATCCCCCACTTCGAGTCAACAAGCTGGGGAACGACAAGTCCTGCCATACAAAGCCTCAAATGGAGCCATGCCAATCGTGAACTGATAAGAGTTATTATAGGCAAACTCTACCAGTGGAAGATGTGGCTCCCAACCTCCTCCAAAATCGAGAACACACATGCTTAGCATATCCTCTAACATCTGATTATTACGCTTTGTCTGTCCATCTGTCTGTGGGTGGTAAGCTGAACTCAGCCTCAACTCAGTACCCATAGCCTCCTGAAAGCTTTCCCAAAAATGTGACACGAAAATCTTGTCTCAATCTGACACAATATTCAGGGGCACCCCGTGTAATCTGATAATCTCAGCGATGAACAACTGAGCATACTGACCCGTGGTCTAATCTGTCCGTACCGGCAGAAAATGAGCCACCTTGGTCAAATGGTCTACAATCACCCAGATAGAATCGTGGCCCCGCTGTGATGTAGGCAACCCTGTAATAAAATCCATGGAAATACTCTCCCACTTCCACGCGGGTACTTCCAATGGCTGAAGCAATCCTGACGATTTTTGATGGTCCACCTTCACCAGCTGGCAGGTAGAACACTTGGACACGAACTCAGCAATGTCCTTCTTCATCCCACTCCAACAGTATTGCCTCCTCATATCCTGGTACATCTTATCTCCTCCAGGATGTACTATAAATCGGGACCCGTGAGACTGGGTCATCACTGCATGACGTAATTCTTCTCCTTCTGGAACCACCACTCTCCCACTAAACCTCAAACCTCCATCAGAACTAACAGAATAGGACTCAGCACCCTCGGCTAGAAGTCGCACAATCTGCTACTGGCAAAACGGGTCTGTGGTTTGTGCCTATATCACCCTCGTAACAATCTCGGGTATGACTGACATCACAGATATGAAAGAACGTGCTACAGCGTCTTGATGACCTAACTCCTTCCACTTTGCTTTCCAAACGTCTGCTACTTTGTATACCGGTCTACGACTCAACGCATCAGCAACTACGTTGGCCTTCCCCGGATGATACTGTATATCAAACTGGTAGTCCTTCACAAACTCTAGCCATCTGCGCTGATGCATATTCAGCTCTCGCTGAGTGAATAGGTATTGCAACGACTTGTGGTCTGTGAACAAACGAAATTTCTCTCCTAACAAATAGTGTCTCCATATCCTCAATGCAAAGACGACCGCTGCTAACTCCAGGTCGTGGGTGGGGTAATTTTTCTCATGCGGCATAAGCTTGCGGGAGGCAAAAGCTACAGCCTTCTCTTCCTACTGAAGTACTCCCCCAAGTCCCCGTAAGGACGCATCGGTGTAAACCAGGTACTCCATACCCGGCTTCGGTAATGCAAGGACTGGCACTGAAATAAGCTTGTCTTTCAGCTCGTCGAAATCCAACTGACAAGCGTCATCCCAAACATATGGTACTCCCTTGTGAGTCAGATTCGTCAATGGACCCGCTATTTTGGAGAATCCCGGAATGAATCTCCTGTAGTAACCAGCTAACCCCAAGAAACTACGCACTTCCATCGGTGTCGTGGGCTGTCCCCACTCCCTCACCGCTGATACTTTACTCGGGTCAACTGCTATCCCCTGCTCAGAAACAACATGCCCCAAGAACTGTACCTCTTGTAACCAGAATCCGCACTTCTCGTACTTATCATACAACTGATGCTCTCGTAGAGTCTGAAGAACCTGCCTCAAGTGATCGGCATGCTCCTCCTCGGAGTGTGAATATATCAAAATGTCATCTATGAAAACGATGACAAACTGATCCAAGAACTCTCTGAATACTCGGTTCATCAAGTCCATGAAAATGGCTGGAGCATTTGTGAGTCCGAACGGCATCACCCGAAACTCATAAGACCCATATCTCGTCAAGAAAGCAGTCTTCGAAACATCATGCTCCCTAATACGTAGCTGATGGTACCCCGACCTCAGATCTATCTTCGAAAAGAAAATTTCTCCCCTCAGCTGGTCGAACAGATCATCGATTCGAGGTAACGGATATTTATTCCGTATCGTGACCTTGTTCAGCTCCCTTTAGTCCACACACAATCTCAGTGAACCGTCTCTCTTCTTCACAAACAAAACTGGAGCGCCCCAAGGTGAGGTACTCCTACGAATGAAGCCCTGACCTAACAGTTGCTCTATCTGATCTCGTATCTCTCATATCTCTGCCGGAGCCATACGGTACGGTGCGCGTGCTATAGGTCTCGTATCTGGAAATAAATCTATGACAAAGTCTATCTCTCGACTGGGGGGTAGGCCTGGTATTTCCTGAAACACATCAGAATACTCCCTGACAACTGGGATCGAATCTAAGGGAATCACAACCTCCTTAGAGGTATCCTCCTCTATGTAATACAAATGAGCGGTCGAGCCTCCCTCTGGGAGAGGCATCGCCACTACAAACATCTCTTGCCCCGGAATGGCAAAAACAATGCTCCCACCGAAGCAATCAATCATGGCTCTATAAGCTGCGAGCCAATCCATACCAATAATCACATCATGCTCGTGCATGTCTAAGACTAACATGTCTGTAGGTAATACCAAGCTACCAATCTCTACCCCCACTCCTCGGCATATAAAGAAAATAAGTGACCCACTCCCCTGTGGTGAGTCCACACACGTCACTGTGCTCTCTGTTGTGGCTAACAACCCTAAGGCCTTCGCAAAATGTGTAGCTATAAAACAATGCATTGCCCCCGTATGAAACAAAACCCGACCCATAGTACCATGGATAGGAAACATACCCTCAATCGCGGGTGGTGCCTATGGAGCTGCTGCCTGGTGGACGTTATAGACACATCCGTACTGTAACTGCCCCTGCTGCACTGGAGCTGCTGGAATGGCTGGTAGGGCTGGCACCTGGGCTGGAGCTGGGAGTGCAGTCGGAAAAAGTGGTCTCTGTGGCTCATTACGGGCACCCTGCTGCTGTGGGGCCCCATCTCCCTCCGGACAATCGTGGCGCCTATGGTCGTGTCTACCACATCCAAAACATTGGCCCTTGAAGTTGCCTCCCCTCTGTCCCTGCTGACCACGGCCCTGCTGGCCGTTACCTCCTCGCCCCTGGCCCTGTTGGCCCTGATTAACACGCTGCTGTCCCTACTGTCGGTATTGGCCCTACTGGCCCTGCTGATTAGGCTGGCCCTGCTGGACCTGCCTATAGCCTCCATATCCCTACCTAGAATCACCTAAACATAATCGCTTAGCAGGGTCCCCCTAATGGGAACTCTGCTCGTGCTGACGAGTCTGTCCATGGGATGGTGCCCCACTGGCACTATTACCCCCGTTCCTGCCCTGCTGGCTAGACTCTCCTTCTCTCTTACTTCCCTGCAGATGGAAGCGGTGATCCTGGCAATGTAGAAATGCGGCATTGAGTACATCATTGAAAGTACTCAGGGATAAATTCCCAATAAGGTGCTGACGGATCCTCCTAGCTAACCCATTGACAAACACTAAAATCTTCTTGCTCTCAGTAGGTGCCTCATCTGGCACAAAGGTGAGAAGTCTCGTAAACTCCTCCTCATACTCTTCTACGGTAAGACTCTCCTGCTTCAGATTCAGTAATCTTCGCCTCATCTCAGTCTGCACGGCGGGTGGAAAATACTTGCGGTCAAACCGCTCCCAAAATGACTGAATAGGGATCGTATCCCTCTCCTACAATGTGGTAGTGGACTCCCACAACTGTAAAGTGGCTCCCACCAGCTTAAAGGAAGCCAATAACTGCTTTTGCACATCAGTACACTCATACATACGGAGGTGTCACTGGATGTCTTTCTTCCATTGTCTAACTGTGATAATATCGGAGCTACCAGAGAACTCAGGGGGATGCGCTTTCTGAAAAGCATCCTGAACCCTCTCCCATGCAGATGGAAGTTGTGCTGGTACTGGCGCCTGGGGTGGAGCCTGCTGAACCACCGCTAGTACGGCATTCAACCCCTGAGCAACAATGGCGGCTACTTCATTTTCTTTCATCGTGCCTTGTGCCGGAACTGCTGGTTGTTCGGCCTGGGCATGCCTATCCTTCGGAGCACGTCTTGGAGTCATCTGAAACGTAAAGAAGTTTATTATTCTACAGTTTTCATCAAATCTCAAATAGCTGAAGACTTAAACGTAAAATAAGAGTACAACAATCCTAAAATAGGGCTCTATAGCAATAATGTTAAGCTGAAAGCGAAAATAAGCCGTACAGATCCTATGGACACTAGAACCTGATGCTCTGATACCACCTGTGACACCCCGCCTAATTAAATACCGGGCGATCACTCCTTTATTAAATTAAATCAAGGTGAACAGTTTGGTTCATTCTTAGCATCACTGTCGTAAAAATAAACTTTCCAATTTAACATCCTAAATAATTAAGCTAAGTGTCAAAACCATATTTAAACATTACTTTCCAAATTTTTATTTAAAGAAAATGATTTATTTATTTATTAACAACATTTCAACAATTAAGAATCACCCCACAATAAACCTGGAACACAATCCAATTAATTTAAAACATTCGTCAATCGAATGTCAACATGCGAAATATAAAGTAACACAATTCAAACTGAATAAATCCCATAGTGACAATACTAGAAATAACTGAAATACAAATGTCCCAATAACAATGAAATAATGGAAAGTGCGGCACATGCCCAATAAATGAGAATGCAAGAAGTGGAGTCAATAAAGGAAGCCGTCTACGCAAGTGACCTGCAACTCCCACCTAAGCTGCAGCACGTTCCTTTCAAGGGATCCTAAGCAAGATGCCCCTGTGGCTGGGCACCTGAAATATATACATCTATATACAAGAGAGAGAGAAAAAGAAACGGGTCAGAGCCCGATAGTGTGTTTGATTTAAAATACGTTTAGCAAGTATTTAAATTGATACAGGCCAATGCAACAACATATTAGAGCGACACTCTCTTGAGATATTATCACCTCTCTTCTAATGTGCACGCCTATCGTACTAACCTTCCCAACGGTTTATCTTATCATTTTATCATACTAACCTTCCCAAAAATTTAGCTTATCTTACTTACTCATAAGATTTCAAAACCGAACAATACAATTGTTTAAAAAGAATACTTCCAATTAGCAACACAACTCTCGTTTTAGCTTTATTAATTTATAAAGTTTCCCAGTGTGATATTATACTTTCACAAAACAAGTATTTACTATTTGAGTCATCAACCATGTCCTACTTATCAAATCACGGTAGGCAGTTTCAAATTCCCGAATCTCATATATATATTAACTACTCGTATAATATATATATAATAACAGCACCCCAAATAAAACTATGGTGCGTGCATACTTCTACTATCCAAACCCCGTACCATTCATATCAAGGGGAATACAAATTCGGAATCACTCTCGAACTGTATTAGCACATACACAAACAATATCGAGGCGAAGCATAGATTCCAAGTCTCTAAGAGGATGGCACATACTCGCGTCTCTTAGGACCGTATGAACTATCAATTCGATAGCCTATACCAAGGATATCTATCTTCTAGGGTACAAGTCAATATCCCCCACAAAAGTCCCATCGAGATAAGACTGTCCCAGCGCGGTAACCTCAAGGATAGCAAGTAGCGCGGTATGTTTTTCACATGTATATAATATATGTACACACAATCATATAAATATACCAGTTTTATCATATTAATATAGGTTCCTTTCGTCACCCATAATTACAACATTTATCCTTAATTTCACATTATTAGTATTACGTATAAGGTTTCATCTCTAACCTTAACTCGAAGAGTTTTCTCACTTATTACGTGACACTCGCGGACTCTATCCTTCCAAGTAGAAAATTCAGTAGGTATACCTCTATTCACTATCGTAGCTATTCGCCATAATATCTCACTTGAAATACGTAGTTTCATCATTCATTACATAATTATCCCAAAAGCAAACTTCTCGTCTTATAATAAAGTTCCCAACCCTCATTCATATGTCCTACTGGTCTTTCCAATCTCCCAAAACATTTTATGAAGAATACCCAAGAATTATTTCACGATAAATTTAGTTTAACTAATTAAACAAGGGAAATAGGAGTCTTCCAGGAGGGGTCGATCGATCGAGGTTTGGGACTCGATCGATCGAACCTTCGATCGATCGAAGCTCTATGCTCGATCGATCAATCAAACAGGTATTTTGATTTCTGCAGAATTGCAGTTACGGGTTCTACCAATTTTCTTCATCCAAATCCAGGTTTTCCAGCCCCAAACGTCCCAAGAATTTTACTACTAATGTTATAACAATATACCAGATGTTTCTAACGTAAGGCATGTACATATGCATCATTTAAACATGGATTTGCAACCCAAAATTATATCTAATTATCAAGAACCCTAGAATTTTCTTAAACAGATTTCTAACAAATTTTTCTCCAGAAAATCTTTCTTATAATCGTCAAAATTTCGTGGTTAATTTCCTCTACATGGCAAGGGTTTCCAGAATCATCATATCAACCAATACTACATGGATTTTCCTATCACAAATTGGGTTTTCTTCCACATTTTTTATCCCTAATCATTCCTAAAATAATATGGAAATTGCACCAACGAAAATAGCAAGATAAACACTTTCCTGGGATTTTTGGTATTCTGATTTACGGCTGATTTTGGTATGGTTGCGTTCCTCGTCTCGCGATCTACGCATTGGCGGTGACGGCGGTGCAAACGGGTGGCTTTTTGGCCTTGAATTGCCTTGAGAGCTCTCTCCTCTCTTCTCCAATGGTCGTCACTTGTGTTTAGAGTTTCTAACCCTAGGTGACCATCCAGATATCTGATATAACCCTTGGAATTTTCGTGGGTTTAATTACCCAAAAAGGTGAAATGTCCAAAACGCCCTCCCGGGTTAGTAATTCAGCCTAAAAACGCCCCGAGACCCAAACTACACCCCCAGGTATAATTTTTTTACTATCTCGACCCTTACGGACGCGTTGGCTCACTCAAAACAACCATACGGGAAACTTATAAAATATTCACTTTTTATTTATCAAAATTTAGTCCCGACGCGACACGAGCACGTTCCGACTTAAATTTTCGAAATTGTCATTTAACTCACTCATGACATTCAATATAATATATTACTTTGCTCATTAGTAATATTCAACAAATTTCCCATAATTACTAACTCTCATCACCTTAATAATTATAACATAATTAATTTCTGGATTTTTATTAAATAATTCATTCACATTAAGTCTAATAAATCCCCAAATTAATATAGCATAAAAATACGAGGTATTACATTAATCCTGTTGAAAATCATGATAGTCCTTGGCCTCATAAGGACTGGTTACTATGGTGGTGCATATATTTAATTTTTTCTACACTTTTAGGCTTTTATGTCATATTATAACCTATATATTAGGAATTTACTACTTAACTTATGCTATTTTGCACATAAGGTCTTTTAATGCCTCGGATCAACACCGCAAAAGACCTTTTAATCTAATCCTTGGGGTGTACAGTCACATTGGGAAAAATTTAGGTTATAACATACATGCTGTCCTTTACTAATCGCGACTTATCCATGTTATCATGCTACACGCCATGGCCTTACGTTAACAATAGGCTAATCTTTTCTATTTTTTGGAATATTTAGCATTTTTGATAAAAAAAAATCTTTTAGACCAAATATGGCATTAAATGCTTGGAAAACCCCACGTAGTCACGTTAAATTGCATAAGGTTGGGTCTTAGGTTTAAAATTGATAATTCTTTGGACAAAATCTGACTAGGCAATTTCCTCAAGGAGAGATAAATAACTCATGATAGGTTGAAATGATTTAACAAACTTTTCGGTTATTATTCCGTCCATGGAAATATAGCCAAAAAATTATCCATCAGATAGAACCCTCCAGGGAGAAAATAGTAGCCGATCATATCAATCACGGTGGAAAAACTCCCCATAAATGACAAAAAGGCCACGACTTCATTCCTTGGTTGCTTAACAGGTCGCAACGTCATTATTACTATTTACTTGACTACATCCCTTTGTTACCATGTGCTTAATGCTTAATTTTTCTTAGTCTATGATTTCTGGATCTCTCACTTTATTCAGTTCATCTCAGAAAAAAGATTTTCTAAAGAACTAATGATCTAGAGACGAATCAGGGAAAGCAACTCGGGATCAGATCCATAGTAAACTGAAGATGTAGCCTATTTGATGAGATTTATCAACCATCTATTGAAGGCCGAAAACCCAAAGGCGAAGATAGTGTTCATGACCTCTTAAAGGAAGAGTGTAATAGAATTAGTGGAAAGGAAGAAAACGAATTGTGAAAAAAAGGGACTAGAGTAAATGAAAAAACCTCCTTGTATGGCCATGAAAGTTGAAATCTTTAGCTCATAAGAGGGACAAGAGTAAGTTGTGTGAGTTCCATTAGGATCATGGCCAAAAAGATGATAAGTGCTTCAATCTGAAAAATGAGATTGAGAGGTTCGCTAGACAAGGAGTCTTACAGCGGTTCACAGAAGCCGTAACCTCTAACTTAATAGTAATCAGTCGCAATCCTTCAAAAGTCCTGAGGGAGGAATTTGTTTATTTTGTAATTTTGCAACCATTCCAAAGCCACAACTTATTTATCAACTGTATATTCCCTAAAATGAAAATCTTGCATTTAATGTGTTTTTAAATTCTTGTTCAACCGGTTCAATAAGAAAAATAGCAATAATCTCACCTTAAGACCATAGCTAGGGTGGCCGAAATGCCCAATAACCCTTTCAATGGCAGTGGGGAAGAGGTACCCAAAAACTTGGGAATAAGAAGACTGCGTCCAGGGTGGAATAAATGTCCAATAACTCCATCAACGATCACAAAAGGAAAGGTACCCAAAAACTGGGAAATAAGAAGTTCGCGGTGAGAAATCATTATTTTATGGTGAAAATTCAATATCTCTCTAGCGCTGGTGTGAGGACACTTGGAGTCTTTTCTATTAGGAATGTCTCAATATGAACCTTGAGAGGTGGGAAAACTAACATTTTTATTCTTATGGTGAAACTAAACATCATTATATTATGGTGAAAATTCAATCTCTCTCTTAGCAGTATGAGAACACTTAAAGTCTGGTCTCCTAAGCATGTCTCAATATAAACCCTGAGTGGTGGGAAACGTAAAATCATTATTCTTATGGTGAAATCAATTAAAGCCATCAAGAAAAATGCTCAAAAATTTAAAAGTAAGTAGATCGTGGCCAGGGTGGTAAAAATGCCCAATAACCCTGTCAGTAGCCGCGAAAGTAGAGATTCCTAAAAAAATAGGAGCTGGAAAATGAAATTAAATTCAACTCTGATGATAAAACCTCAATCAAGAAATCAGACATAGTCTGCACTGAAATCTCGATAGGAAAGAACCTTGTGCTAGTGGTTCTGGTTGGATCCTCTATAATGGCAGATACCCAATTAGAGTGAGTCTTTTATTAAAGGATCGGGGACAACTCGAAATACCCCAATAACCTGAGGTGGCTCCTAATACCCCCAACAACCTTGGGTGGCTCTAACAACCTTATGTGACTCTTAATAATCCAACAGCCTTGGGTGGCTTCTAGTACCTCAAAAGATCTAAAGATTTAAGAAGTTTGAAGACTATGGTATTGTACTCCCAAATATTATAGAAATTGAATTGGAATTATTAAGGATGCAACCATTATAGAAATTGAAAATAAGAAAAATACCAATCATGTTTCACAAAATCAATTCTAAACTTGAACAAAACTACGGTGGTAACACGATGCCATGGAAAATAAAGACCCCAGTACAAGTTTGACAATTATTCCCCTTATTCCTGTGGCAATACTATCTACAGGCATTTCATTTATAACATTGAGGCCATAATCAAGACAAGCAGTTGGAATTAATTCATGTTCAAAATATAAAACTAAAGATACAAGAGAGAAATTACATAGGAATGAGTTCTGGACTTCGTGTCCTCATCTTCATCACTATTTTCTTTATCCACGGTAATCCCAGTTTTCTCAACCTCCTGAGGAGAATTCGTAGCCTCCTATTTCTATTTCCTAGCTAGCTTATCCACAACCTATAACTCCTCCACATACTGAGTGTGCTCAGCATGAGTAATCCTCCAGGCATAGATATTTTCCTTAGCTTCTGGATAGTTTTTTGGGAAGCCTATGCCCCATCTATTTATAGCTGCAAATATGCGCTTTGTTTTGGAGGAGGAAGAAGTCCTTGCAAGTCCTTAATCTAGCCAGGGTATCCTTAGCAACCTTCTTCAAGGTTGCGATATTATCATCGTTCATCTCTTCACGGCTGTATCATGGGCTTGGTTCATGGCTTGGATCTTTAGATCGAGTTTTCCAACCTTCTCTTCATTGGCTAGGCTAATTTGGCATCCTCAAAGCATTTTTCCTCGGCAAACTTTAAAGCTTTCATAACCTGGTTAAAATTCTCCCCAACCTCATTCTTATCCTTCAGATCATAATCTTTGTCCTAGTTAGAGGCCTCCACCTGAAGTTTGGTACAATTAATAAATGCCTCCGCGAATGCCTTCCCGTACACAAAATGCTATGCCTTGGCATTATCCATCACGGATTGGTGGGCCCTTTTCGTGTCCTTATGAATATTAAAGAGCTCTTTATATTATTCCCATTGTCTTATAGAAGCCTAAACTTTCTATAAGAAAAGGAGCAGAAGTTAGTCAACTAGGCATATTGATACAAACAAACTTACCCTGAAGAGGTGGTGGACCATGTACACTATTAATTCATCTGCATCTTTGTCAAAGAGATGCTTGAGTTCTTAGGATCTGCACCCCACCACCACCACCCCCCCCCCCCCCATAAAGGTCACCGCAGTAGAAGTCATGTCCCATGGGTACTTTTGATCTACTTTCCTTATACAAGGTCACGAACACTAATTAGCAGCCCTACTCTACGATGTTGGCACGTCGGTATCCACAACAATTGCAATATACTGAGGCAATGGTGAAATGGATATATAACCAGAGTTAATTGGTCCTTGATCTTTCTCCCCGCTAATTAGGTAAGCAAGGATAGACCTAGAAATATTAGTCGCGACATCATCAGATAAAAGAACATTTTGATCTCCTGCCGCGGCATCTGGCTGTGTATCAGTAAAAGGGCTCCATCCATCGAGCAACATTTTTCTCCATCACCCTATTTTTCTTCTTCCCTATGGACTTTTGTGATGCCTATTTGAGAGGTTGTGTTTCATCCTCTAACTCATCTAATTAACAGAGAAGAAGGTTTTTGTCAATCTCTATGGTTAGTTCCCCTCTGCAGTAATACCTTTATAACTAACATTAGTAATAAGAACAAAATATGTGGCAAACTTAGGGAAAGATGACTGCGATACCTAACGCAATCTGTCTTATGGGAGAGACGTGACCAGCGTAATAGCCAATTTCAAATAAAGCTCAGTGACTACAGAAGGAAAATACTTCTTCTTATCAGAAATTAATACCGCAACCTCAATTTTGTTCCTTTAACTCTCAGATGGGTTAAACCTACACAAAATACAAAGAGATAATCAAAATATAAACTAAAATAATAGGGCTACGACATCATTATGGATAACTTACCTTCCTTTGGGGGACTACCCCCAGACCACGAAAGCTTATGAGCCTTTTCCCTCTGAGACTCCACGGGGTACACCTCCCACATCTCGCCAGAAATGTAAAAATACTTACCTTTCTAGTTTTTGGTGATGTAAGGCAACTCTTCATCAGGTATTTATTGTTATTCTGTAGCCCCTTATAGTAGTACCATAGATTCTCCATAGAATTCTCTTTGGGTTTATAAAAGTCAAAGAACTCCATGTAAGTGATATATCTCCTAAATTTTTTTGCCAAAACACAAAGGACTAGAGGACCCATTGGAATCAACTTGAAATAGGGTTATATTTTTCACCTTCAGAATTTTCCTAACTAGTACTATAACTAGAAGTCGCAGTCCCAAAAGGAAGGCGTGTATTGGGAAATATACCCCCATCATTTAAGACCGTGGAACATGACTTGCGGTCCAAGGAAGGAAGTGTAAAAAATATACCCTAAGGAAACTCACATGCCTCATCCAACTGAGCCAACCAATACAAAAATGGTTCAGGGCTACGGGATCCTTCGATGTCTCTGTGCTACGACTAGACGACCTAACTTCAGTATTTCTTGCCTCATCAGTATGAGCTTCACGAGTTGGGACCACGACTGACCTTTCAATAGGTATATGATTATTTGGAGATAAAGTTTCTTTACAAACTCAATGACTACCCTTTGGAACCTCCATTAGACCACCCCTACAATAATAAGACTCTACGGAGTCATAATCAATATACACACAGGTTGGACATCCCTTTATCTTACACATTCCACGTGTTTTCAATGGTTTTATGTGTAACATGACGGGATGAGGACCACCAAAATGCTTTTTCTAGAAATCCTCTAAGTAATCCCAAGTATTCCAATGCATAAGGCCATGGTAAGAACCTATAAAAGCATAGGGAGCTCCACAGTTAAAGAGTGTAGCCATTATGAGAAAAATGAAAAAAGTACATGTTTCAAAGATAACGTAATCATAAACAAAGGTCGCGATAGCATACATAATTGGATCATAGGGCATAAAATTGGGCAAAAGTCGTTGAATCCTACATATCTCTGACAAAAACCACCTAATTTGCAAAACTACAACTATATGCAAATACACAAAACTGGCTAAAGTATTCAAGTGGAGAGTTGTAAGATACCTCAGTAGGGTCAAGAGATATCCAAGGGAAAAGATAGTTCAAAGGAAGGTCCAAGGCCACAGCAAGTTAAATAAGGCAGGTCCAAGGGCATAACCAGCTACGACCTAAGTGGACAAACACCGATGATCCAGTTTGTATTGTCAAGAAGATTAAAAAAACAAAAACCTAAGCTTTTAGCGAAGAACACCCACGAACAATAGTTTGCATTCTTTGATAAAAATTAACCTAAAATACCCAAGATCGACCCTAAACCAAATTGGTTCACTAGCTTCGGCTCTAAACCGCTCTTACATCTAAAACCAAACATTCTTACCTATCGAAATCCCTTTGAAATCCCAGAAAATATCAAAAACTCAAAGGTCAAAGATACACACACAAACGAATTAGTTCAGTATTTGGGAAGATTCATGTTCAGTATTTGGGATTAAGGTTTAATACAATTTGGTGTTCAGGCATTCAAAATAAAAACTTGTAAAATAATTTAACATTGGAAAATTAAACGAATCAATGTTCATGAAAGTGAAACCATAAACGATTTAGTGTTCTCAACCACTTTAGTCAAGAATATTTCGAGAAAATGAAAATAGTTGCAAATTAAAACAAAAATAGGAAGAAATTGAAATAAAAATAAACATGTATTAAAGAAATGTTGATGTTGGAATGTAGTACCCCCAATTTTAAAATTCTTTAAAAATAATTTCCTAAAATGCGGAATAGGATGGTTCAACACAACACACACAACCAGCAAATTTTAATTTCTTACGAATTAAAATTAACTAAACTAAAAGTGACATTAAATAAATCAACATATAAATCTTCACTTAAACAACTTAATTCAGCCCAAGTCCTAAAATTTTTCTAACAATAATTGATTCATTTTAGATATAGGTCAAATCAAATTTTATCAAATTAAATTATGCTGGCCTAAATTAAATTAACTTAAACATACCCAAACATATTTTAGCACCAAATTAAACTTTAGTGTGATAAAACCCAATTTTATCTTGCACTACCTAGGCATGCATTCTAAGATGATTTTTCAAGATAAAGAGAAATAAATCACACTACGCCGCGATGTACCAGAAAAACCTAAAAAGGAAAAACCTCGGACGACCCCTAGCCTTAAGTCCACTAAGAACGGAATTTTACAAATACAAGACAGGTGACTTACACAACTCGACTCGACTCCTTCAAGCCCCTGAAGCGTCTTCCTTTACCAACCTCTTCTTAGTCGACAATCCCGGACTCCACTAGAACCTTGGACTCCTTTAATGAAGCTTTTGGACTCCATCACCACACACGGTACCCTTCACCGTACGAGCACGTTGCAGTAAAAAGAATACTTCTTCTTTTGTGGGACATAGAAGCAACACCAAACTTCTCCTTCATTTTGGTAGAGATGAACCAATGGTGCCAAACAAAAATCCAAGCAACAGATATATATGTAGAGACACTTGGAGTTCTAAACTAAACAAATTGGTTGTATACTTTTGTGTTTTGGAAGGATTTAAGCCATCAAATTTAGACACACAAAAGGGACTTTTCTAAACATTATTTTTTTCCCTCAAAAATCTCTCAAAGGATTGTGAAAAGTCTTAGAAAAGTTCGGTGCCAAAATTGGTTAAAAACTATCAAAAGAAAGTGGGGACAAAGTAGTGGGAAAATGCCAAAAAGTGCCAAAAACTGTTCCCGCCAAAAATCTCGTTTGAACGACTTTCTCCTTCAAATGACATTTCGTTCGAATGAATCTTCTAACGAAAAGTCGGTGCTCCAAAGGGAAACCTATTGGCAAAACTGGTGACAATCTCGTTCGAACGACATTTTCGAACGAAGAAACAGAATATGCATTTTTTCATTTTAAGCCCATAAAACATTTAATAAAATCATTTTAAATAAAACTTACACCCTATAAAAATTCCAAGTTCCTACAAATATATATAATGCATTCATACCTTAAGGACCCTTGGAAAATATACCGTTGAGGACGCAAAACTAGGCACTCTAAAACCCGGCAATAAATGAACTCTAAATTCTGGTCGCTACGTTTTCAACAACTTTAAAAACGTCATAGGATGGAAAGAATGTACAATGAACATCTAACCTACGACTCAAATATTTTTTTCTGAAATTTAGCCAACACTACATAAGGCTCAATTGGAAATTTTTGTCCTTACAAATCTCCCTCTTTGGCTATTCCGGGACAAAAACCAAACAAAAATCCTAAAGGCCCCTTTTTGTTTAGGAATAGGCAAAGGTGATCGAATTAATTAAATACTCATTCTTCCCCCAATTTAACTAAGTACCATTTCTCCCCCTAAAAACTACATAAGAGATATAAATATGGGAAAGCAAGTAAACATGATGGTGCATTAGTTGATAAGAAGATGAAAGTATATGGGAAACAATAACAAGAACTAATCCCCAACAAGGATAAATAGATACCAACTTATGATGCGCTACCTACTAAAATATATTCAACACATGCATGGGATATCAATCAAAATTAGCAATAAGGTAGATACCAATTATGAAATAAGGGATATGTGGATTGGCAAGCAAGGCAAAGACTCAAAAACAAAAAATAATATACCATATATATATATATATATATATATATATATATATATATATATATATATATATATATATATATATATATATATATATATATATATATATATATATATATATATACAATGAGTATCACTAACGCACACGCACATATACATAGGTATAAACACCACACAAGACACAAAATACATTAAGATCTTCACACTCGTATGGCAAAAATGTGTCCAAATACATGTGGTAAATGGAAGTGTAGGAGTGTGAACTAGTAATAATTAAATTTCGACCCAATCACTTAAAATATATTCACGGAGTTCGCATTTGCTTACAAAACTTTATCACATTTAGATATAGTATCATGTGATAATATAAATTGAACATAATGAACAAATGTACACGATGCACACAAGCCTATAATTTCAATGATCCTACAAACCAATAGAGTCATGACAATAAAAACTTAACAAGGATTCCAAGTTATTGTGCAAGCCCATTAATATATCCACTCAAACTCCTCATAATTTTCTTTTCTTTTGAACATATTAACTAAACTATTTTTTGCCTTGGCAAATATTCTTTTTAATGCCACATTTTTTAAGGCCAAATGTTCAATGGTGGCTTTTCAAGCAATGTAATTTTGTCTTTCGTAGCCCGATTCCATTGATAAAAAAAACTTCACCGGATTCTATTTTTAAATCTGGGAAATGGTTATTACATTCACAAATCCTCCATAGTCATGGAAAAATGTAGATGACTAAATTAATGGGAGAACATCTCACTTAGCTCTAATATACATGTGACAATTAAAATTCAAATGAGATCGTGCATATGTGAATAGAGGCATATAAAAATAGAATCCATTAAGCAACACAAAATCCAACTACTCCATGCTTGCAATAAAAAGAACATTTTAAGGATTAACAATCTTAACCAAAAGTTCTAGCCACATGGAAGCGAAAAGGAAGGGTTTCAGACACAAGTTTGTGCCAAATAAAGTGTGTCAAACTAAAATATACACAAAACTAAAATCTTTTTGAGTTTTTGAAATTTTTAACCAAACATACAAAAAAAAATATTTACTCAAAATAAATCATTTTGTATTTTTCATTAAGCCTAAATTACTCATGAGGTAAAACACAAATGATGAACAAAATCTTTTTGTATTTTTCATTCAATGCAAACTAAAATGAAAAGAATATAATACAAAAGATATACACAAATAATAATTCTAGCATGTGTTTAATCATGGAGCATAGACTAGAAATTGATAGACAAAACATGCAACAAGCAAAAGAATATATCATGATGCACATAAGCTAGAGTACGAAAATATGTAAGTCATTATTCGTAGGATATAGAGAGTGAAGAGTCATGAACTACCATGTTAGAACCATAAAAAATTAGAAATTTTGAACAATGCATATTTTTCCCAAATAAATTCCTAAAAATTAGGATCACACAATATTTTAGTGTAACCCGCCCTAATACCACTTACTAGAACGTACTACCCCCAATTTTAAAATTCTTTCAAAATAATTTCCTAAAATGCGGAATAGGAAAATTCAATATAACACACACAACCAGCAAATTTTAATTTCTTACAAATTAAAATTAACTGAACTAAATGTGACATTAAATAAATCAACAAATAAATTTTCGCTTAAACAACTTAATTCAACCCAAGTCCTAAAGTTTGCCTAACAATAATTAATTCATTTTTTATATAAGTCAAACCAAATTTTATCAAATTAAATTGTGCCGCTTGAATTAAATTAAGTTAAACATACCCAAACATATTTTAGCACCAAATTAAACTTTAGTGTGATAAAACCCAATTGAATCTTGAATTACCTAAGAATGCATTCTAAGGTAATTTTGCAAGATAAAGGGAAATAAATCACACTACGCCGCGATGTACGAGGAAAATCCAAAACGGATAAAACCTCGAACGGCCCCTAGCCTTAAGTTCACTAAGTACAAAATTTTACAAAAACAGGACAAATGACTTACACAGCTCGACTCGACTCCTTCAAGCCCCTGATGCGTCTTATTATACCAACCTCTGCTTAGTCAATAATCCTGGATTCCACCGAAACTTTGGACTCCTCCAATGAAGCTTTTGGAGTCCGTCAACCACACACGGTGCCTTTAATTGTATGAGCACATCGCAGCAAAAATAATACTTCTTCTTTTATGGGAAATAGAAGCAAACTCAAACTTCTCCTTCTTTATGGTAGAGATGAACTAATGGTGCCAAACAAAACTACAAGCAACATATATGTATATATGTATAGATAGATAGATAGATAGAGAGAGAGAGAGAGAGAGAGAGAGAGAGAGAGAGAGAGAGAGAGAGAGAGAGACTTGGAATTCCAAACTAAACAAATTAGGTGTATACTTTTGTGTTTTGGAAGGATTTAAGACATCTAATTTAGACACGCAAAAGGAACTTTTCTAAATATTAATTTTTTCTCTCAAAATCTCTCAAAAGGCCTGTGAAAAGTCTTAGAAAATTTATGTCCCGAAATTGGTTAAAAACTGTCAAAAGAAAGTGGGGACAAAGTAGTGGGGAAATGCCAAAAACTGTTCCCGCGAGAAATGTCGTTCGAATGACTCTTTCGTTCGAACGACATTTCGTTCGAACGACTCTTCTAATGAAATGTCAATGCTCAAAAGGGAAACTCGTTGGGAAAACTCGTTCGAACGAAAATATTATTCGAACGACAATCTCGTTCGAACGACAATCTCGTTCGAACGACATTTTCGAACGAAAAAACAGAATATGCATTTTTTCATTTTAAGCCCATAAAATAATTAATAAAATCTTTTTAAATAAAAATTACACCCAATAAAAATTCCAAGTTCCTACAAATATATATAATGCATTCATACCTTAAGGACCCTTGGAAAATATATCGTTGAGAACGCAAAACAATGCACTTTGAAACCCGACAAGTTATGAACTCTAAATTATGGTAACTACGTCTTCAACAACTTTAAACGTCACAGGCTTGAAAGAATGTACCATGAACATCTAACCTACGACTCAAATATTTTTGTCTGGAATTGAGCCAACACTAGATAAGGCTCAATTGGAAATTTGTGTCCTTAAAAATCTCCCCCTTTGGCTATTCCGGGACAAAAACAAAACAAAAACCCTAAAGGGCCGTCAAGCTCAACTAGACTCAAAAGCATCCCACCCAAAATAAAAAAATACAAGCTTGACTCAAAACCCAAGAATGACTATCGTTGTCGATAAAAATTTTCTTCTAAAAAAATTCATGCACACTTAAGCAACGCATTAAACGCATAGGGAATATCAAAATGTTAAATGCAATAAAAATAAATACCCCCCTTAAGTGAATTCTCCCCTTTTTAAATAATGACCTACTTAGAAAGACGTCTCCCCCTAAGTTAAATATCCTAAACTAAAGGTTTAGATACCACTTCTCCCCCTTTTTGTTCTGGAATAGACAAAGGTGATCGAATTAATTAAATACTCATTCTTCCCCCAATTTAACTAAGTACCATTTCACCCCCTAAAAACTACATAAGAGATATAAATATGGGAAAGCAAGTCAACATGATGGTGCATTAGGTGATAAGAACATGAAAGCATATGGGCAACAATAACAAGAACTAATCCACAATAAGGATAAATAGATACCAACTTATGATGCACTACCTACTAGAATATATTTAACACAAGCATGGGATATCAATAAAAATTAGCAATAAGGTAGATACCAATTATGAATTAAGGGATATGTGGTTTGGCAAGGAAGATAAATACTCAAAAACAAAAAAATATACCATATATATATATACACACACAATGAGTATCACTAACGCACACGCACATATACATAGGTATAAACACCACAGAAGACACAAAATACATTAAGATCTTCACACTCGTATGGCAAAAATGTGTCCAAATACATGTAGTAAATGTAAGTGTAGGAGTGTGAACTAGTAATAATTAAATTTCGACCCAATCACTTAAAATATGTTCACAGAGTTCTCATTTAATTGCAAAACTTTATCACATTTAGATATAGCCTCATGTGACAATATAAATTGAGCATAATGAAAAAATGTACACGATGCACAGAAGCCTATAATTTTGATTATCCTACAAACCAATAGAGTCATGACAATAAAAACTTAACTAGGATTCCAAGTAATTGTGCGAACCCATTAAATTATCCAATCAAACTCCTCATAATTTTTTTTCTTTTCTTTTGAACATATTATCTAAACTATTTTTGGCCTTGAAAAATATTCTTTTTAATGCCACATTTTTTAAGGCCAAATGTTCAATGGTGGCTTCTCAAGCAAAGTATTTTTGTCTTCCGCAGCCCAATTCCATTGATAAAAAACTACACCGAATAAACATAATTTTCTATTTTTAAATTTGGGAAACGGTTATTATAGTCACAAATCCTCCATAGTCATGGCAAAATGTAGATGACAAAATTGATGGGAGAACATCTCACTTAGCTCTAATATACACGTGACAATTAAAATTCAAATGAGATCGTGCATGTGTGAATAGAGGCATATAAAAATAGAATCCATTAAGAAACACAAAATCCGACTGCTCCATGCATGTAATAAAAAGAACATTTTAAGGATTGACAATCTTAACCAAAAGATCTAGCCACATGGAAGTGAAAAGGAAAGGTTTCAGACGCAAGTATATGCCACATAAACTGTGTCAAACTAAAATACACACAAAACTAAAATCTTTTTGAGTTTTTGAAATTTTTAACCGAACTTACAAAAAAATTATTTACTCAAAAGAAAAAGAAAAATCATTTGTATTTTTCATTAAGCCTAAATTACTCATGAGGTAAAACACAAATGATGAACAAAATTTTTTGTATTTTTCATTTAGGTCAAACTATAATGAAATATAATACAAAAGATATACACAAATTATAATTCTAGCATGTGATTAATCATGGAGCATAGACTAGAAATTGATAGACAAAACATGCAACTGGCAAAAGAATATATCATGATGAACATAAGCTAGAGTATGAAAATATGCAAGTTATTATTCGTAGGATATAGCAAGTGAAGATTCATGAACTACCATGTTGGAACCATTAAAAATTGGAAATATTGAACAATGCATATTTTTTCCAAATAAATTCCTAAAAATTAGGATCACACAACATTTTAGTGTAACCTGCTCTGATACCACTTGTTGGAACATACTACCCCCAATTTTAAAATTCTTTAAAAATAATTTCCTAAAATGCGGAATAGGATAGTTCAACACAACACACACAACTAGCAAATTTCAATTTCTTACAAATTAAAATTAACTGAACTAAAAGTGACATTAAATAAATCAACAAATAAATTTTCACTTAAACAACTTAATTCAACCCAAGCCCTAAAATTTGACTAATAATAATTAATTCATTTTTTATATAAGTCAAACCAAATTTTATCAAATTAAATTGTGCTGACTTGAATTAAATTAACTTAAACATAGCCAAACATATTTTAGCACCAAATTAAACTTTAGTGTGATAAAACTCAATTCTATCTTGAATTACCTAAGCCCGTATTCTAAGGTGATTTTCCAAGATAAAGAGAAATAAATCACAGTACGCCACGATGTACGAGGAAAACTCAAAACTGGAAAAACCTCGAACGGCCCCTAGCCTTAAGTTCACTAAGTACGATATTTTACAAATACAAGACAAATGACTTACACAACTCGACTTGAATCCTTTAAGCCCCTGATGTGTCTTCTTATACCAACCTCTGCTTAGCATACAATCTCGGACTCCACCGAAACCTTGGACTCCTCCAATGAAGCTTTTGGAGTCCGTCAACCACACACGGTGCCTTTCACCGTATCAGCACACCGCAGCAAAAATAATTCTTCTTTTATGAGATATAGAAACAAACTCAAACTTCTCCTTCTTTATGGTAGAGATGAACCAATGGTGCCAAAAAAAACTCCAAGCAACAGATATATATATATATATATATATATATATATATATATATATATATATATATATATATATGTGTGTGTGTGTGTGTGTGTGTGTGTGTGTGTGTGTGTGTGTGTGTGTGTGTGTGTATGTGTGTGTGTGTGCGTGTTTGTAGAGATACTTGGAATTCTAAACTAAACAAATTAGGTGTATACTTTTGTGTTTTGGAAGGATTTAAGCCATCTAATTTAGACACACAAAAGAGACTTTTCTAAAAATTAATTTTTTCTCTCAAAAGCTCTCAAAGGACTGTGAAAAGTCTTAGAAAAGTTATGTCCCGAAATTGGTTAAAACTGTCAAAAGAAAGTAGGGCCAAAGTAGTGGGAAAATGCCAAAAACTGCCAAAAATTGTTCCCGCCAGAAATCTCGTTCGAACGACTCTTTCGTTCGAACGACATTTCGTTCGAACGACTCTTCTAATGAAACGTCAATGCTCAAGAGGGAAACTCATTGGGAAAAATCGTCCAAATGAAAATATTATTCGAACGACAATCTCGTTCGAACGACATTTTGGAACGAAAAAACTGAATATGCATTTTTTTATCTTAAGCCCATATAACATTTGATAAAGTCATTTTAAATAAAACTTACACCCAATAAAATATCCAAGTTCCTACAAATATATATAACGCATTCATACCTTAAGGACCCTTGGAAAATATACCGTTGAGGACGCAAAATAACGCACTTTGAAACTCGAAAAGTTATGAACTCTAAACTATGGTCGCTACATCTTCAACAAATTTAAACGTCACAAGCTTAAAAGAATGTACCCTGAACATCTAACCTACGACTCAAATGTTTTTGTCCGGAATTGTGCCAACACTATATAAGACTCAATTGGAAAATTGTTTCCTTACAGTTGAGACGCCAAAGAGTTCATCGAAGATACTGTCGAAAATCACCCGACCTCACTTAAAAATGCTTAAACAACTTTTCTCTCAAGTGTTGAATAAAATACTGAGGCCCCGTCCTCAACCAATTTATATAAGATGTCACAGAAAGTCAGAACGTCAAAATTTAGAATGCCTCAGTAAGCAGTCGCAACACCCATACGGTGAAGTCAACACTCTCAAATGAGTAAAAGAAATAAAGAGTCAACTTTATCAAACTTAAGAATGACCTCGACTCCAAGAAAAAGATACATGAATAAGAAAAAAAACTAACATCTAATCATTTACCTCTTGGTACTGAGGCTTGGGGTCTTCTGTTATACCCAAAATATGTCTACCTATAAATTCATGACACAAGGCATGGATGACCGCGTAAGTATAATGAAGAACCAGGTTGAGGACTAACTGGACCATTTATATACAAGACTATAACTTGTACACAGATTGGCCAAAAAACTAGTATAATGCCAAACTTAAATGGCCACGGCCATATTAGTAATAGGTAGCGATCCCTTAACCTCAACACATCATCAAATGTATCTTCCAAGAATGAAGAAACGTCGGCCCCAACCTGCAAGCTATCCACCTTTTAGAAAGATTCCATCTCAAAAATACCTATCCATAAGTCATGTGCACCACACATATGACATTCCCACCAACTACTATAAAATGATGTCATCACTTCCTCATTTAAGGAGTACTTTTACGCATCGAACCTCTGCCAAGTTCGCTTTTAAATCTCTCTACACCTAATGATACTCAGGTCACTTACTCCGGACAACTGATACGACCTCTATTCAATTTGCACTACAATGTTACATTCTATACAACATAGAACTTGTATGTTCATGTACTTAGCCTCTCTCTCCCATTTTGTATGCATCTAAGACCATAGAAACTTTTGCAAATACATGTATATAATGAGAATCCGTCTCCATAATGAACATAGGCTCATTTACATGACCGAACCATTCTAATTCTCATCTTTATCACTCTTTACTCTTTTTATATAATTTTACTGTTGTGTATGACTTTAGTGGCATGGCCTACTCTAGTAGATCAATTTTCTAACAATAAGTATTATAAATCGGACTTGTCCAATAACAAGGTCATTTGAAAATTCACGCTCATTTCCATGAATGTTGGAATACCTATCCACAATTACCCTTTGGCGATGGCTGAGGCTCAAATATTAGTTGATAACGTATACGATGGTTGAGGAGATGAGCCTGTGAATATGGACCACGATGAAGGGCCTTTCTTAAAATATTACAAAATTATTATATTGTTTGGCTAATTTATTTATTGCATAGTTTTAGGCTATGAACAATGTTTAAAGTTTATAATGACTTCTTAATTTGTTTGGTTTTATTTCATACTTATTTAATGCTCAGTTGAATGAATTTTCTTGGGTTAAATGAGTTTGCTTGAATTATACATTGAGAGTTCTTATATCTAACATAACCATAGTTTCAACCTATTTATATAGGTGACTTAAATATTGAAGACTATTTAATGGGTTTCCCACAATACAAATAGCGGATGGGAGAGAGTAATAGAGTCTCCGATAATCATGTAAAGGGCGCTCGAGAATTTATTAAATATGCAGATAGAGAACTTAATAGTGACAAGATTTTGTGTGTATGCAACCGTTATATGAACAACAAATTTAAATCTTTAGAAGATGCTGAATTGCATTTAATAATGTTGGGCATATCGCAAGGCTATAAGATATGGACATTTCATGGGGAAAAGAATGTAAATATGTTCCGAAAGCAATAATGATACTGATTGGATGATGAAACCCCATCGGGAGGAATTGGTGAATGATTCTCCATCATATCGTACTTTAACCAACCTAATTGACTATTCTTACAGAGTCTACCACCATTATAAGCACCATCCTATGGATACGGATAATATGCATTATGACAAAGTCAATGGACAAGATGATGAATTACCCAAAGATCGAGAATACATATAGTTAAAAGTTGATGTGGATGGACCTTTGTATAAAAATTGTGATGAAGATCAAACAGTAATGTATGCAATGATCGATTTTCATAATTTGAAGAGTCAATTGGGTTTGTCAGTCAATAGCATAATTAAAGCTCTTAAGTGGGCTAAAGACTTTCTCATGAAAGAGAACAAATTAATATATAGTTATGCGAGAATGAAGACGAGATTGAATGGTTTGGGTTTGAAGTACAAATTCATTCATCCATCAGGTATGATTACATATTTTACCGTAAAGAGAACAAACTGAATGATGAATGTCCTGTATTCGATGAGCCAAGATATTTTTTTAAGGAAGAGGTACAGTACCCCCATAAATTTTATTGAGAATAAAGGTGAAAAAGGCCCTCCTAGGTGGATAATACAAGCTCATGAAAGACTAAAACCTTTTGGGAAGTCAATAACCAAAAGGAAATAAAGCATAAAATAAACTTGGGACTTTATCTTTAAACCCGTTATAAACATGCCTACCTTCTTACAAGATAAAGAATAAGTCCTATTGTATTTGTAACCAATCTTATCTAACTTCAAACCACCTTTAACCAGATAAGAAAGATCCTATGAATTCTCAAACATATAAATGGAGGACATCTCAACACCAACATTATCCAAGCAATTAACCACCATATTCGATTCTCTAAAGAAATGGCTCAAAGTAAAATTGAAATTATTGAGATTAGCTTTAATTTCTTTTATGCTCTATATGTAGCTCCATGGAGGTTTCCAAAACATATTTAAAACTTTGATCAATATCAATGAGTCAGATTCAATTTGAATAAAGTTTATTCAGTACTTTAAACAAATCATAAGACCCATATTAAGCCTGAAAAGCTCTACTGCAGTATTTGTAGAAATACCATTAGAATTAGAAAATGCAATAAGTAAATTACATTTAGGTTCTCTTATTATACCACCATATCCACTTGGCCCTAGATTACCTTTAGAAATATCGTCCACATTAAGTTCTAAAAAAATTTAGTAAGGGGGAATCTATTGAACCATTTTCACCATCTTCTATCTGGGGTAAATTTTCAAATCAAACACATCTTCTATTTTATTATCAAAAACTTGGATGGGGCTTTCAAAGTTCAAACACTTATAAATGTTAGAGATCAGTGATATAGCTTGAGTTATAATGAAATGCTCGTTGAATTATTTAGCCTCATAAAAAGCCATGTTCCTACTTTTCCATATTTCCCACCAAACAACAACTAGAATAATTTTCCCAAGGATTCTCAAGTAATGTATTGACCCTTCTTTGTAACACCATCTCATAAGAATAGCAGAAATAGAATTTCTATCTCTTATGGTACCCATAAGATTAGAGAAGAAGTTCCTTATAGGCCTTATTTTTTTACATTATAAAAACTAGTACATAATTGACTCAACTTGAATAGGATAGGATTTAGTTCTTGTAGAGGGGCCTTAAAGATAATCCTGAGATTAGGGATAATTACCTAATTAGTAACAGTGCTTGAGATAAAGCAACCGAGGTAGCTCAAGCGTGGCAACTCAGCGAGGCATCTTCGTGTGATAACCTGTACTTTAGCTCGTTGTATTAGTCATATTGTATTTTTTATTTATGTTGACTGTAAGCCATAATGGTGGTAATGATGTAACGAGAATAATAAAGAGTTTTAGTGTGAGGTCAAACGGCACTCGCGAGAGACCAGGCTTGGTAGGGCCTGGGAGAGCTTTCATGCTCTATCGAATGACCTCACCGTGGGAACATTAGAGGGACTTAGTTTGGAGGATTGAGAAATAAGGCACCGTTGGGGCTTGTCTTGACCATTTTAGATACACATGGTAAAACACCGAAGGACCCTGACCGCGGAACCTCGGGCGGTGCAGCTTTGAGTTCCATTGGGCGTTGAGCTGTGAACCATACAACCCTCTACTTAATGTCACAGCTACTATAGGTGATGTCACTAGTCAGCTAAACAATGTCAGACCTGCACTTGAGTAAACCACCATGGTATTTGGGGTTGTCAGGAAGTTGGTGAGCCACCTCTATGACAATAACCCCCTGACACACAGTGGTTAGGCAAAAGGCATGTCTTATCATTTAATGTTTATGACGTGGAGGCAACTAGTGCATCAGGCATTTAATGTTGTGACATAAAGTATGAGGGATGTCTTTCGTGGTCTTAAATGACTGAGTTGCCTCGGAGATGGTGTGTGGGGGGGGGATATTTAAGGACCCCAACCACCCTTGAAGAGGGCATGATCTTTTGAGAGCTGAGGAATTATTGCTAGAGAGGATAGGCATCAAAGAGAGTTATTGCAAACCAGAGGGTTTACTCACTCACCATTGTTATTTATTACGAAGCTTTTAATACTTGACAGATTCTTGAGGGTGTTTGGTGTGTTTCTACCTGCCTATCAAGGTGTATCTAGGGTGCTTACTTCTCTCTCCCTCTAGCTAAGTTACTTTTAAGTTTCTTTACTATTTTCCTGAGTTATACACGAGAGATTTGTGAGTTTGTACTAAGTGTTATCTTCATTAGGTTTGTATTTGCATGTTCTATCACTAATCCAAGGTTTTGGCTAATTAACTTATCATCACCATACTTCAAAGGGGTTACACCTCCATCTATAATCTAAAGTACCCTCTTACATTTGGCACCTCTGCTGGGGAGGCATTCTTCTAAGTAAGGAGTATGGCACAAGATAATGCTACTCGAAGGCTCAACTTTGATGACATCCAGCATAATGAAGAACAGGCTGCGAGAGAACTGAAGTCTCTAAGGGATGGGATTCCTCGGATAGAGGTACCTTTGGTTCAGACAACGACGGGCATTCCAGGGGTGACACAAGCGTCCACGAGTGCTGGGTTAGGACCCACCCAGGTGGCGCTCCTCATGAGTAAGTTTTATGAGTTTTTTCAAACTCTAGTAGCATCGACTATGATGGGAGGATTGGAGGCTAATGCCTTCGTAACACTAGGGGTAGTTCCAACGGCCACACAAGGTGCAGGTGTAGCGGGAACTGTCCCAGCAAGCATACCCCTGTTATGAATCCAGTCATGGGAACCTCAGGAGTTTCAATGGCCCCAACTATGACGACTTCTCCAGCTACAATGAGCACTCAGCTTATGGTCCCGTGGGTGGTGGCCCCAGTAGCATCACCCATTGAGGAAATGACAAAGGAGATACAAAAAGAGATTTTGAAGTTCATGAAAGCATCCTCATAGTCTGCTAGCAAGGTAGCTTCAGTTTATGATGACTTTCGGACACCCTATCCTCAGGAATACAACGATGATCCCTATCCAAAGGACTATATTCCTCCTATTTTTAAAAAGTATACGAGGAAAGGTGGGAACACGAAGGAGCTTATTAAGCGCTTTGTTGAACACTTGGGAGCGCATTGCAATAACAAGAATCTTAAGTTGAGGGAGTTTTCCAAATCCTTAACTGATAAAGCATACACCTGGTACTCCCATTTGACTCCTAACAGCGTTTCTACATGGGAGGAGATACATGTAATGTTTATCCAAAAGTAAGCAAAGACTTGGGAAAGAAGTGGTAGCCTATGTTAGAAGGTTCAGGGAAAGATCCCTCGACGTGAGGGAGGAGGCGAAAGAATCAAAGTTATTACAGATCTGTGCTGAGGGGATAGTTCATGAGTACATCTTCCACCTTATCAATGAGATGCGCGAGGGGACTTTCTCCGCGTTCTTAAAGGCAGTGAGTAATATATCCTTGGTGGTGCATCCCAATCTGTTGGTGGTGCCCATGATGTTTAGGCAGCCGATGCAACCTGTGGGGGGGAGGTCTCAGCCCCCACAGGTAGGGTACACTTAAGGGGGAGATAGGGGCAGAGCACTGAAGAAGGATAATAAGAGGAAGTTCGAAAGAGATAGGGAGGACCCACCACCATTGCCTTGTATAGTGAAAGAAGCTGTCAGCTGTTACAACGCGATGGTCCAAGGGGGAACGATCTATGAGCCAAAGGACATTCACGTTAGGGAGTCTGATGCGGCAACGAAGGCGGGTCCAAAGTACTTCTAGGATCATCAAAGGATCCAGCATCCAACCGAGAGTTATTTCACATTGATAAAAATCATCGACAAGTACGTAAAGGCAGTGACATTGCAAATCCCACCACAGAACGTCAATAGTAACCCCCTACCGACGCATGGGGCCAATCTCGTGGTCGCCTACGATGAAAAGGCTGAGAGAGGAGAAAGAGAGTCTATAATGAGGCCAGAAGAGTACGAAGAGGCTCTGGAAGATTGTACGAGGGGGAGGACTAACGTGGTGTTGGCTTATGATGAAGCATGCGCCAAGGACGTGGAGGAGGTGTACGGTGTTGAAGGTGAAGAAGTGGACCCCATTTTAGAATACTGTGCAATTTCAAAATCTCCAAAGTTCACCTAGTTCTTTGACCAAGTGGGGGTACCGAAGAAGAGTAGGTTGGATATGACCCAAGAAATACTTGATATTGTGAGAAAGAACGCAGTCCCTTCACTGAGATGAAAGGGACCTATGGCCAGGTTGGTAAGGAGGTTTTTGTCAAAAGGAACCTTCAACGATGCAGATAGGACTATAAGATTCCCTCACAACAAGTCATTGTATATGACTTCCAGTGTCAACGGAGTTAGCTTTGCACGGACTCTTATGGATGGGGGAGATTCCATTAATATCATGCCAATTAATTCCTTCCACACAACTAATATTCCAGAAGAAAGGTTGGTCTCCGTGCCCTTGGTGATTTTGGGTACGATAACCAATCTTCCAAATCCATTGGATACGTTAATGTTGGGATTATAATGGGAAATATGAGTTCCCATATTAAGTCACATGTGATAGAGAATGCAACTTCCTATCATCTGTTAATAGGTAGGGTGTGGATGCGCAACCAAGGGCTAGTTCCTTCTAGATACCACCAATGTGACAAAGTGAATGTCAAGGGGACAGAGGTGACTATTAGGGATACCAAGAGGCCCTTCGTCGTTGAGGAAGCTCACTTGGTGGATGCAGCATTTTACACAGAGTTAGAAGAAGATGTTTGGGTCTTGACCAGAAGAATGGAGGGAGCATGGGTTCCCTCAATCAGAGAAAGGATGGGACCCTTAAACGAGTAAAAAAGGGGGGTTATGAGCAGCACAAGGGAAATTACTGAAGAGGCCCATTAGGTGGTCCCATGGACCCAGGGCATCTCGAAGCAGCTTAAAGACAGAATAAGGCCCAGAGTGGACCCGATGGAGCATGAGGTTCAACGGCAGAGCGTGCTGAGTCGGCTCTCAGGAGAAGGAGTGGCCGAAGCTTCTAAAGAAAAGAAGAGGAAGGTAGTTGCCACTACCAGCTGGAAATGAAAGAAGGTTATTACCGAGGATGGAACGATGGTGTATCGATTGTAACGGTGTGAGCGGGCAGTCGAAGAAACTGAGGATGAGGTTGACCCGATATGAATGCTTTTTGGTAGATCAATGAGGGCAGTGTATGGTGATAGATAATTCTAGCATATAGGAATTCGTGGAAGAAGTCACCGAGGAGCCAGATTACATGGCAAATCAGCCAAAGCCCCACGCACAAGAGTTGGAGAAATTGAACCTGGTAAAAGAGGGAGAAGATCTGAGGCCCATCTTCATCTTTAAGGATCTCAGTAACCAGAAATGAGAGGCCTTGGTCGAGTTGATTCGGGAGTTTATAGATGTCTTCATATGGAAATACACAGAAATAGAGGGATTGGATGAGGAAGTAAGCTGCCACAAGTTGAATGTAATTCCTTCAGCTATTCCAGTGAAATAAGCGACAAGAACATACAAGCCTGAGCTATATTTGAAGATCAAAGAGGAGGTTCAACGCTTACTAATGGCAGGGTTCATCACACCGATACAGCACCCACTTTGGCTATCTAGTATTATCCCGGTGGGGAAGAAAGACAAAAACCAAATAAGGATCTGTGTGGATTTTAGAGATTTGAATAGAGCTTGTACCAAAGATGAGTTCCCTCTGCCCTCCATTAATAGCTTGATAGACGCAATCGCATGTAATGAAATATATAGCTTCATGGACAGGTATGTAGGGTATAACCAGATCAAGATGGACCCCGTGGATGCAGAGAAAATAGTGTTCAGAACCCCGTTAGGCAACTTCATATACAAGGTGATGCCGTTTGGGCTCAAAAACACTAGAGCAAGTTACCAGAGGACAATGATGGCCATTTTTCATGACTTTTTCCATAAATTTCTAGAATTCTATGTGGATGATTTGGTCATCAAATCGAGGAAGGAGGAGACCCATATGAGAGACTTGAGGAAGGTGTTTTCTCGTTGTAGGAAGTTTAAATTGAGGATGAATCCATTAAAGTGTGTTTTTAGGGTGACAAGTGAGAAGTTCCTTGGCTTTATGGTTGATCGACAAGGGGTGCAGATGAACCAAGTCAAATAGCGAGTGATCTTGGAAATACCATGCCCAAGAACGGTAAAAGAACTGAAGAGTTTCCTCGGTAAAGTCTCCTACCTTAGGAGATTTGTGCCTGGGTAGCCGAAGTAACACATCTATTGATGCAGCTGTTGCGAAAGAATGCGAAGTTCAAGTGGGAGGAGATTCATCAGGAGTCTCTCGGTGGGCTGAAGAAACTGCTCGTTTCACCACAGAATATGGTTCCCCCAAAGGCAGGAATACCGTTGCAGCTGTACCTCACATCCACCATGAAGTCCGTGGGAGATTTATAAGCGCAAGAGATCGATGGGAAGGAATGGCTAGTCTACTACCTCAGCAGGATCATCCATAGACCAGAAGTCAGATACAGTAGCTTAGAAAGACATTATTTAGCCTTAGTCTTTGTAACGCAAAAACTTAGGCATTATATGTTATCTTTTATAATTCATATTGTAACTAGATGTGATCTTATTAAGTATTTGCAAGCAAGAATGATTTTATTTGGTAGAGCAGCTAGGTGGTTCCTCATCCTATCAAAATATGAGTTAAAGTGTGGTGCCTCGCGCAATCAAAAGCCAGACATACGCTGATCTGTTGGATATCTTCCCCTTAGGAACCTTCGAGCCACCCAAAGAAGATATTCCAGGAGAGGATTTGCAGGCCAACCATCTAGAGGCAACGGACGAGGAATAGACCATGTAGATCGATGGGTCATTGGCAGATAAGAAGGGAGGAGCGGGGGTTATTCTTTCGAAAGGAATGGAAGAGATTTGCCTTTCTTACAAGTTAGATTTCCCTTGTTCTAACAACGAAGCAGAATATGAGGCATTGGTGTTGGGATTACTAGAGGCTCTTCGAATAGGGATTCGTTCACTTTGCATCAAGGGAGATTTAAACTTGGTGGTTCAGCAAGTGAATGGAGAGTACGCGTTAAAACACATGAGCCTAGAACCATACAGAACAATCATCCAGAGACTTATTTGCCAGTTCCATCGAACCAAGATCAGGAGACAGTCTAGAACGATGAACCACCATCCAGATGCCTAGGCCACCATTTCCCAGAAGATGGTCATGAGAAGCGATACAACTATCATCATGATCCAACGAAGAATAGCTCCCTCGATAGTACAGTTGATATTACCGATGGAGGAGGAGGAGGACTGGAGGGGAGAGATCAAAAGACAATTAGAATCTGGGGAAGGAGCGATTGGGGATGAGAGAATTAGCCCAGAACTTCACAAACTAGGGAAACCTTTACTTTTGGAATACAGGAGGATGGTTGTCGAGATGCATCGGTCCAGAAGAGGAAGGGCAAAGATTGAAGAAATTGCACGAAGCACACTACGAAACAGCTGAGATGCCCCTCTACCGAAGAATGCAAAGAGAGGGGTATTTTACCTAAGATGATATAGGATGCGGTATAACTACAACGGAAGTGAGATAAATGCCAAGTATTCTTCGAAGCAGCTGAATGTCACTTTGTGGAGGCTCAACCTGACTGGAGACATCCCTATATTGACTTCATGAAAAATGGAGTTATCCCAATGGATAAAATTGATGCGATGGGACTCAAGAGAAGGGCCTCAAGATTTTACGTTCAGGAGGGGAAGCTTTATCGAAGGGGATACTTTAATAGGTCATTGCATTGCATCACGAAGGAAGAGGCAACAAAGGTTCTCAAATAGGCGCACAATCTAGCTCATATAGGAGGGGCCAAGTTATATGACCAGTTGATGACTCTAGGATACTATTGGCCAACGATGGAGAAAGATTTTATTGAGTTCATTCAAAGGTGCAAGGCTTTCCAGCTTCATGAAAATATAATCCATGCCCCCATCGATAGACCTGCACTCCCTGGCAACGCCTTATCCTTTTCACACTTGGGCGTTTGACCTAGTAAAGTGGGGTGAGGCGATACCATTGAGAAGGGCAACAGTAGGAGTGGTGAGAAACTTCATCAGGGAATACATCATTTGTCATTTCAGGATCCCAAAGGTTATCCTTTAGGATAATGGAACCCCTTTCATCAATTCAGAAGTAACGATGCTCACAGACAAATACTCCATTGTCCATCACACTTCGACGGTGGCATACCCAAAGGGAAACGGTTAAGCCAAAGTGACTAACAAAACTTTGTTCAATATCTTGGCTAAAATGATAAAGGACTTCTCAGGATCGTGGGATGACAAGTTACCGGCCATTTTATGGGCCTATTGGATGACTAAGAGGAAACCCATGGGGTATAGACTGTTCTTTCTTATTTATGGGGCCAATGCAATTATCCCAATAGAGGTAGAAGTTCCCTCTGCTCGATATGCCTCACGAAGTAGCATGATTCCCCAGAATAGACACATGCAGTTGAAAGTGTTGGACAAACACAGAGACAACGTGATGCAGCACTTTCAAATGTATACAAGGCAACTCTCCAGGGCGTATGATAAATTAGTGAGACCAAGGAAGTTTGTGAAGGGAGACCTCGTATTTAAAGAGGATGTGAAACATATTAGAGGGCTTCCTCTTCCCAAGTTTGTAGTAAATTGGGAAGGACCCTTTACTGTAAAAGAGGCTCATGAATCAAGTTATTGCTTAATCTCTAAGATGGAAGAAGATAAACCATTCAAGATCAATAATAAATGGTTAAAAGTCTATCATGTGTAGGCAGTTATGTTTGACCACTAATGTAATTGGTTGTTATGAATGCACAAGTTCTTTATTTTTATTATGATGTGTGAACAAGTTCTTTTTACTATAACTCAAGAAGAGGTGAAAGAATTATATAGCTTTATAAATCAAAGTAAACAGTTGTAACACAGAAACGGCATAAGAAAATAAGTATCTTTTTCCATTCATGAACTTTAGTGCATTACAAAATTAGGAGCTATCGCCCAAGAATTACATGAAAAGAGGAAAACAAATACATATACAAAAAACTCATTGGCCCAGGAGAAACCACAGATTCAGAGAAGAGCAAAAATCTCCAGGAAGGCCAAAAGAAGCTGCTTGGCAGGACCGTTGGGCATTGATAAAAACCTCCAACCTTGTTTGCGCCTGTGTGCGCTCAATCAGGAGTTTCTCTTATTTTGACTTTGTCGCGCCTAGATCCTCTTCGAGGTCCTCCACCTCTTTGTCAATGGTTTCAAGAAGAGGTGCAAGCTCGGCTAACTTGGCTTCATCGGCCCTCTGATCCTCCTGATGTTTTCGTAAGAGCTCCCTCTGGTTGTCCAATCGCTGACTCTTCAAAGTCTTCAAATGTGCGATGAGCTAGTCAAAACGGAACCCGTCACGACCTAACTCCCTCAGATATCTCAAGAATTGGTTGAGGAGGGGTCTGGTCACATTCACAGTTAGAGTGTTAGTAATTTTAGCAATAACGGTGGCCATGCCTTGAAGCCTATGGCTCATAATTAAGATGTTCGAACGTAGGCAGTCCACCGTGAAGGTCTCAGGATGATAGCTCACATGTTGCTCGATGACCAAACGGTGGTTGGCAGGTATTTGGGGAGAACATTGGAGTATCATCAGGCAGAAGGCAGGAGGATCCAAGTCAGGCAGAGGAAGATCGCACCCAGATTCGCTCTCCGCAGTAGCACCTGTCGTGGAACCTTGATCATTATGGCTAGATTCTTCGGAGGAGACAGGTTCACGATGTGGCGAGGCAATGGGAGAAGGAACTGGTGGAGAATCCTCCCGAGCAACTTGATAACAGGTAGGAGAAATAATGAGTTTATGAAAAAATCTTAACAAGTGTTTTCGTTGTTAAGTCACCGTTATAGCTGAAGTTTATGGGAAAATGAAAACAAGTGTTTTCGTTGTTAAGTCACTATTATAGGTGGAGTTTATGAAAAATCTTAACAAGTGTTTTCGTTGTTAAGTCACCGTTATAGGTGGGGTTTATGAAAAATCTTAACAAGTGTTTTCGTTGTTAAGTCACCGTTATAGGTGGAGTTTATGGACAAATCTTAACAAGTGTTTTAGTTGTTAAGTCACCATTATAGGTGGAGTTTATGAAAAATCTTAACAAGTGTTTTCGTTATTAAGTCACCATTATAGGTGGAGTTTATGAAAAAATTCTTAACAAGTGTTTTCATTATTAAGTCACCGTTACAGGTGGAGTTTATGGAACAAACCTTAACAAGGGTGTTAAGTCACTAGTATAGGTGGAATTTATGGAAAAAACTTAACAGGTGTTTTCAGTGTTAAGTCACAAACACAGTTGAAGTCGGAGAAACTGAGAAATACAGAGAAATTAGAGAAGTACCTCAGCAGCAGTAGGAGTAAGATTGGGAGTCACCATGGGGGCCATAAGAAAAGAAACCGTGGGAGGCGGGCTCAATACCTCAGCAGCCTCAACGGAGCCCTTAGATGCAGAAGCCTCAACGATAGGCACACTCTCCTCACCATCATTTGGCACTAAGGCCATGGGTGCATCATCGGAAGGAGATGTTGGACCTTTAAGAGATGTCCCAACGGGAGCAGTAGCACCAACCTGGGGCTGGGAAGGGAAAAGGACACTCAAAGAAAAAGGTGGAGAGAGATTTGGAGAAAGCTGCAAATGTAAAGCCAAGTGTTAGGCACAGGGAGTAAACACAAGTATATGAGCCATAAATGCACCTAACTTACCCCCATTATGGCACCAAAAAGAGGAACCGCACTAAGGGGCCATGTCAGTACAGGAGGAAGGAGAAGGTTAACTATCAGTGATGCCACCTCCACCTAAAGCAGCCCAACATGTTAGAAATGATAAACAAAGCAAGGGGATAAATAAATAAAAGATGGGAGACTTGATAAGAAATTTACCTGAGAGGCACTTTCCCGACCACAACAAGGGGCAGAGGAACCTCTCGCTCCGAGGGTAATTCAGAGGAGGCTGGAACAGTTGCCTCGGGTTGGTTAAACATCTCAGCAGCACCAGTGGCGGCATCTCTGACCCGATGGGAGGATGAACGGCGAGAATAGGTGAGACCTATTAAGGGAGAACGTGGAAGGGCGGCAGTGGATGGAGGGGCACTGCAATGCCCCCCCATGAAACGACTCACTGGGGGACTGGGAGGACTGGACCTCGCTTATTCAACTCCTTGCACCAACGTTATCATGAAATAAGTAAAGGCGCTACCTTAAGAAAAGAGGAATGAGAAAAAAACTAACACACATACCTTGGATCTAGAGGGAGAACGAGAGGGTATGACCACTGGTGAAGGTGGTGAAGAAGCAGCAGCAGAAGGAGTGGGTGATGCAGGTTTCTCACGTATTTTCTTCTTCGGGGACCTGGTACCTAGTGTTCTCTTTCTTGATCTCGTCGCCCCACCACTTTCAGGCACCCTCAACCTTCTTCTCTTTTTTACTGGTGGCTCACTAGGATCCACCACGATCGTGGGAAACGCACCTGGAGGAGGAACGGTGACAGCGCGCCATTGGAACTCAGCCTATATTCTGTAGACTTCAGCTTGCACCTGCCTCATAAGCTCTTCAGCTACTCCCGGAGACATGAGAGGGGGAACGGAGGCAATAAGTAATGACTCCAATGGAGTTGGCATTTGACCTTGGGCCTTGGACTACTTGGACTTGGATTTCTTGGCCTTCTTAGTAGGTGGCTGATATGGCCCTTCTCTCGTGGAAGCTTCGGTCGTAGGGGCAGATGGTTTGGGGGTCACAGCGGACTTGGGTTTGGGCGTGGCAACAGGGGTCATGAGGAAGTATGGGGGAAGTTCGCTGGGAGGCTCTTTGGGGGTCTGGCTTAGAGGGAACTCAACCCCAAGCACGGAGTTCCCCTTTAAACCCAGTTCAGAAGAAGAGAAGGAAAGGAATAGGGGATATTGAGGGGGGGACTGGATGTACTCACAAATCATGGCCAACTTCTCCAAATGGAACTTAGTGGAAAAAGAAGTGGATACGTCTCCCTTTCTAGTAACAGTAGGAAGGGTGACACGCCCATCAATGGTGGATGTCACACCAAGCACCGCGGTCGCAGTGTAGAAAGTGAAGGCTTCAGTAAAGGTGGCCTTTGGGTGGTTGTCCTGGAACACAGGTCGAGGGTCCCCTAATCAAACTTGAACTACCTGTTGCACCTATCAGGGTTATAAGGATCTGAAGCAAATCCCCATTCTGTGTAGGAGGGGAGAAACCCCGAAGTGAAAAGAAGCATTACGTCTTGCGAGGGATCTTCTACAACGGGATTGAACCTGTCTGTTGTGGCTTCAGTAGGAAAGAAGTCCCAATTATGGGCAAAGGTAGACTCACTATATGGCCTCATCACGAAGGAGTCTAAGTGGTCAAAAACCTCCATTATCTCCTTTCGACTCTGCTTCTTGTGGAAACATAGGAGGTATGGGGGCTTGATACCTTCACTCACGAGCAGAGAAACTGACTTCGCAGTAATAGCAGGATAGCGAGTGTAAAGTAAGCCCGTCAGGATAATGGTGTTGGCAAAGTTAGCCAAGTTGTAACGGCCTAGTGATCGTTCCATATCAATATGGGTCCAATCCAACCAGGTGTAGAAGAACCCCAAGGTGATGACGGCTAGAGAAAGGTTGAACCCCCTGGCCAAATGGATAGAGATATTTATCAAGTACCTCCTGAGTTGATCGTTGGGCTTCCCGATTAGGAAGAACCGTGAGAGCAACACAAGTATGTAGGCCGGTAATTCTAGAGATGTACCTCTACCTCGGCTCGTTGCGGTATCAGCGTCCTTAGGAGTGGGAGCTTCAAAAAAGTAGTTAATGAGGGGAGTAAATGTAGCCTTATTCGATGAACCAGTGCAACTGCGGCAGATCCGGTCCAACTCAGCTCGATCAGCAGCCTCTTTGACATCCAGAGCCTCATCATGGTAAGTGAACTCACCCATGGGCTCAAACCCAAGGAGTTCACAGACATCCTCTAGCGTAACAATAAACTCCCCCCACGCAGCAAAGAAGGTGTGGGTTGTGATGTTCCACCTGGAGACTAACACTTGTAACGCCGCATTGTGCTTCGAGAGGGTGAACTCCTCGAACCAGAAGGCGCGATGAAGCCTAACTTTGGCAAGAATAACAGCCTAAGAACTCTGCATATGTGTGTGCCAGGTACGAAAATGACCTGGCGACCCCCAGGTTCCTCAAAGTCAATTTGAGAATAGGGGAAGCCACCGCGGTCTAAACGAAAACGAAGAGTCCCCTCTGGGGGGCAGATAGCCCCACTTAGATGAATCTATTTCCTCATCACCCAGCAATAAAGGGTCGAACTTTGACGAAAAGTGGTAAGTTTTACATGCGTCAAAAAACTTATCGTCTTCATCAAAGATAGGCGCCCGGTGATAGAAATGCAGTTGCTCCTGACGAGCAACACTCAGGGCAGCGGTGCTTGAGGAGGAGATAGCACCAGAGTTGGCAGGTGGCGTGCTGGTGGCAGGTGTGGTAGTATTGCTGGACGAGGCCATTACAAATAATAGAAATACAAACAAGCTCACTAAAAGAAGAATTAGGAATGAAGAGGGAGGTGCACAACCATATGAGGTGGCGTAAAAGAGGTGACAAGGAAGAAGCTAGGTAAAAGCTTGGGAGACAATGGAGTTTTCACAGAGTTTCTCTCTCTAAGAAAGCGGGGAGCTTAAAGAAGATAAAGGAAAAGAGAAGGGTTTTGAAGTGTAATGAGACGTTTGAGGTTTTTTTTAGAACCTCTCCTTTTAGTTTCCCACCATCGCACGTGCATAGCCGCCTATAATCATTTCAAAATTAACACGTGGCACTTCGAGAAGTGTTCTGACAGTTGAAAAAATAGTGCCACCTCACTTACGAAGCGACGCGTAGGGAATAGAAGAGGTTGCCTTCTCTAACAAGTCTCAGTTTTGGCGCTAGTTTTTTTGTAAAACATATCCAATAAGGCCTAACGAAATAGATATACCTTTGTCACCAGTTCAAACGATGTTCAAATGGTAACTCGATTACATCGGGGAGAATTTCTGCTTTTTCGAAGATAGTAACGCATTACAAGGGATAATTTCACTTTCCAAAAGACCAAATGAGTATTTGAGAAGGTTAGTAGGCCTTTTGGGAGAATTTTAAACAATAAAGCTAGAACGATTGAGGCTCAGCATGAGGAAAAAGTGGCGATGTCCCTTCGCACAAGCCCCAACGAGTTATGGCACTTCGGCTCAGGTACATCAGGGAGAATTTTACTTTTTCCAAGAGACTATAAAGTTGCGGTTCTAACGAATAGAGGAGGCCAGACTCTTTCACGCAGAGAGGGTTCATCGGATTGAGAAGTTTCGTGCAGCATTTCTTATTCTAACAAATCTCTCCACAAAAGGGAAAATGTAGAGGGGGCTTGAAGGTAATCCTAAGATTAGGGATAATTCCCTAATTAGCAACAGTGTTTGAGATTAAGCAACCGAGACAGCTCAAGCGTGGCAACTCGGCGAGGTAGCTTCGCGTGATAACCTTTACTTTAGCTCCTTGTATTAGTCATATTGTATTTTTTGTTTATGTTTACTGTAAGCCATAACGATGGTAATGATGTAAGGAGAATAATAAAGAGTTTTAGTGTGAGGTAAAATGGTACTCGCGAGAGACCAGGCTTGGTAGGGCCTGGGAGAGCTTTCATGCTCTATCGAATGACCTCACCATGGGAACTTTAGAGGGACTTGATTTGGAGGATTAAGAAGTGAGGCATCGTTGGGGCTTGTCCTGACCATCTTAGATACACCTGATAAAACACCGAAGGACCTTGACTGCGGAAGCTCGGGCGGAGCAGTTTTGAGTTCCATCGGGGGTTGAGTTGTGAACCATACAACCCTTTACTTAATAACACAGCTACTGTAGGTGATGTCACTTGCTAGTTAAACAATGTCAGACGTGCAATTGAGTAAACCACCATGGTATTTGGCGCTGTCAGGAAGTTGGTGAGCCACCTCTGTGACAATAGTCCCCCCTGACACACAGTGGTTAGGCAAAAGGCATGTCTTGGCATTTAATGTTTATGACGTGGAGGCAACTAGTGCATCAGGCATTTAATGTTGTGACATAAAGTATGGAGATGTCTTTCATGGTCTTAAATGACTGAGTTGCCTCGGGGATGGTGTGGGGGTTCTATTTAAGGACCCCAACCACCCTTAAGGAGGGCATGATATTTTGAGAGCTGAGGAGTTATTGCTAGAGAGGATAGGCATCAGAGAGAGTTATTGCAAACTAGAGGGTTTACTCACTCACCATTGTTATTTACTAAGAAGCTTTTAATACTTGACATATTCTTAAGGGTGTTTGGTGTGTTTCTACCTGCTTATCAAGGTGTATCTAGGGTGCTTACTTCTCTCTCCCTATAGCTAAGTTACTTCTTAGTTTCTTTACTATTTTCCTGAGTTATACACGAGAGATTTGTGAGTTTGAACTGGGTCTTATCTTCATTAGGTTTGTATTTGCATGTTCTATCACTAATCCAAGGTTTTGGCTAATTAACTTATCATCACCATACTTCAAAGGGGTTACGCCTCCATCTATAATCTAAAGTACCCTCTTACACATCTAGAGACCATCCTTATTCTAATATTTTTTAATGTTGTCATCAAGAGGTAGGCACTTATTTAGAAGTCTCCAAATATTGATTGAGAGTTTTTTAGCGATAGAAGGATCCCATATACAACTTAATAATGAATTATATATCTATATCTCTCTTGTAACCCTACCTAGGGTTTGCGTGGCAACCACCAATATTTACCCCACGTGGATCCTAAACCACCAGACCTCCAAAAATTTTGGAATAGGTAATTTTCTTCTATTGTTGCATCATTAGATTCATGTGACAAGGAGATATTATTAAACAACCCTACTTTGTATAAAGGAGAACCAGTAGTCCTTTTTTCCCAAGAAGATATAAAAACATTGGCCAAACCTTTCAAGAATGCCCTTGTGTAAAAGTTCTCCCATGGTAGACCATCAATGGAGGTGATTAGGAAAATTTTCCAAACCTTTTGTCTTAAGACAACTTTCAATATTGGTTTGAAGGACCACAAACACATACTTGTTAGATTGAATCACAGAGAAGATTATGCAAGATTTTGGATGAGGGAATATTAGTACATAGGTAAGTACCCTATGCGAATCTTCAATTGGTCTCTTGAATTTAGACCAGACATGGAGAGTAGTATTTCTCCTATATGGTTTACTTTCCCTCAATTTCCCATCCATTTGTTCTCTAAGCCTTACTTATATTCCATTGCTCAATTGGTAGAAAATCCATTATGATTGGATATTTCCACTGCTGAAATCAATCGACCCAGTCTGAATAGAGTATGTGTATAAGTGGACCTATTAAAAAATCTACCCAAGAGAGTCTAGATAGGAATTTGGAAGGAAGTTGATTATAAAAATATGCCTTTGTACTGCTCACACTGCTTCAAGAAGGGCCATAAATAGATCACATGCCTATTTAAAATAGGTAATAAAAAATATAACAAATAGGTAGCCAGGGTGGATAAGGAGAAAGTTAAAAGCCAAACTAATACGGAATCAATAAATCCCCTCTTTCCCCAAGATACAACCAAAGTTAAACAAAGTCAAGTGCAATACGCTTATGTCGACCTCTGTGATGAGGTGAAATATGGTTAAAAGAAAAAAAGTTCTAATCAAGTATACGAAGAGGAGGAAAATTTTGTGGATGAGGATTTAATTCAATATCTATAAAATGAGGATAATTTCACCAATGAGGTGAAAACAAAGGAGGGGAAAGTGGATCAAAACATTTGTAATGAGGTAAATATCAGCAGCACATTCTCTGTAATGAGAAAAATTATTTCTATTGAAAAGTAAATGGAGGGTGAGAATATTCAATATCTCTACAATGAGGTAGGTAAATATAGCAAGGGTATTAAAAATAACCTTACCATTGATGCAGGTCTTGAAGCAGATAAAAGGATGGAACACGTAATTCTTCCTAAGGAGAACTACCAAAAGTATAGCCAACAGTTGAATAAAAGAATATAGAGAAGAATTATTGAGCACATTCCGAGAATCCATAATGAATACCTGACACCCAAAGAAGTGATTATTGTGGGTACATGTTCCTTATCTCCAAGAGGGACAAATATCCCAGACTATGCGCCAAACAAGGTTGATGATCATATGTATTCTATAAATGGGGATAAAGAAGAAATTTCATAAGTAACTTTATTAGAATATCAGGTGGTATTCGTAAAAAACTAGAGAAGAAGATTCAAGCCTATAAAAAGATGGAGCAAATCAGAAAGAAAAAAAGATTATGGTGGAATTTTTGAATGAGAAACCATTAAAACCTTCTTTCATGGACCCTCTGCTCAAAAGAAGAACAAGATCCTCTACTAAAGTTATCACTCAATCTCAATCAACTATTTCTAAATGTTAAATCTTGTAGTGTGGAACATTAGAGGGGCTACTAAGAAATCATCAACCAGAAGAATTACGATATTAATGAGAATTCATAAATTTCCTATTCTAGCTGTTATTGAACCAAAAGTGGATCCTCAGAAAATTAATAATTATAAAGTGAAATGGGGTTTTGATAATTGTTATCATAATGGTAATGGTAAAATATGGATTTTTTGGAGGTTTGAGGTGTGCATTGATATAGTGGTTATGTCTGAGCAACAACTTATAGTTAACATTGTCCATCAAGATTTCCTGTTGGATTTAAATCTAACTGTAGTTTATGCTAAATGTTCTAAAGAAGAAATGAGAGATCTTTGGGATAATCTTGTTGATATCTCATTTTGTAGTCATTCAAAACCTCATATAGTCATAGAATATTTCAATGTGGTGGCTTATCAATCAGAAAAAGTAAGGGATATGATGTTGACATTCATGCTACAGGTGAGTTTCTTCAAGCTATTGATGACTGTGGCCTCATGGATATGGGCTATAAGGGATTTAAGTTCACTTAGTGTAATAATAGAGATGAATATGGGGTTATTTTGGATAGACTTTATAGGAGTTTGTTTAACCAAAAGTGGGCATATATTTATTCAAATTCCTCTATTCACCATCTTAATAGAACAAAATCTGACCATGCTCCCATGTTGCTTTCTTTTAATTCCTCTTTGGAATTAAAGCCATAATATTTAAATTCCAAGTTATGTGGACAAAACATAGGTGTGCAACCGGTACGGGTTTTTACTGTACCGTACCGTTTTGGACTGAGAAAAAACGGTTTTGGTTTCATATTATGAAATACCAAAAATCGATTTTACCGAAATCGAAAATACCGTAAAAAATTTGGTTGGTTTTGGGTTTTAGATATAAAAAAACGATTTGCCGAATTTATCGTACCGAATTTACCGTACCAAAATTACTGAATTTATCGTACCGAAATACCGTACCAAACTTACCGCATATTACCATATGAATTACCAAATAAAAATTGTATTTAAAAAAATTTATATATCCAACCCAACCCGATTATTAAGACCCTTCATTTTTTCAAACTAATCTCCACCATTAATTTCCCTACTATAAATACCAACAAACCCTAAACTTATGCACAGAAATCAGCCTCTCACATACACGGATACAACATAACAACAAACCAGAAATCTCTCTCTACAAATCACAAGGTAATTTTTTATTTTTCTTGGACCTATCTCTGTTTTTTCCTTATGTTTTTTACACAAATCATCACTACAATCAGCCCCAGTTGCGTCGTCCTTATGTTACACACACTTGCTGCATTTTTTTCCTTATGTTACACACACTTGTTGTTGCGCCGTCCCTGTTGCATCGTCTCACACACCTATCGAGAGAAAAATATTTGTTTTTCAAGCCAAAATAAATATAACTTCATCGTCGTCCCAGCTGCGTCGACTCATCCTTGTGGCATTTTTTTCCTTATGTTAGTTAACTGCCAAAACCTTCACCGTTCTTTTCCTTATGTTCCTTGGGTGATGCACGGACACTGTTTGAGGAAATGTCCCAAAGAAAAATTTCTACTTGGAACACTATGATTGAAGGTTATATGAAATCAGGTAACAAGGAACAAACATTGGGTTTGTTTAATTTAAGTTATGCTTTCATATTTGTAACTAATTTAAGTCCCATAACTTTAAGTCCCATACAGTATATTAATTTCAGATTTGAAATTAGCTTTTGATGCATAAACCGGAATCATATTATGCAAATACCGAATTTACCGAATGCATAAACCGATATGAAATTCTGGTATTTATTGGGGAAAAAACCGAATTGAAATCGAATTAATCGAAACCAAAAATAACCGAAAAATCAGTCGATTTGGTTTTGGTTTTTGTTTTGATGTACCGGTCGGTAAATTGGTACGGTACGATTTTACCATTTAGATTGTGGTTCTGGTATTGGTAAGGGGTCGTTACCGACCATACCGTATCGGTTGCACCCCTAACAAAACATGATAGATTTATAAAGGTGATAAAATAATCTTGGATTGAAAAAGTGGGTGCAGAAGGTATGAAAGCTTTTAGGATGAAATTACAAAGACTTAAAGGTGTGCTGAAAAGCTGGAAAAAGGAACAGTTTAAAGAAATATTCCAAGAAGGGAAAGACCAAGAAGACAAAGTTATTCAACTAGAGGTAGAGTATGAAGGGTATAGAAATGGTGAGAAGAGAATGGATCTAAACATAGGTAGGGATAAACTTTTATAATCTTTAAAATATGAGGAAATCTAGTGAAAGCATAAGTCCACCATTAAGTGGTTGAAACTGGGGGACTCTAGTTCTAAATTTTTCCATCTTAGTGTCAAAACTATGCATAGAAAACTAGCAATCCAATCCGATTTTGAGACCCTGTATAATTAAACATCGATTGATCAGGCCTTTATTAAATTAAAACAGGTTTCTCATATGGTTCATTCTTAGCATCACTTTCGAAAACTTTTTCTTTTTTTTTACTAACCACCTAAGTGAAATTAGACCGCTGCCAAATTTTTATCTTTATTTAAAACAAAAAAAGGAACAATGCGAAAAACTAAATTAAACATTCACAATATATATTAGAGTCCAACCATCACAATATATAATTGAATAAAGTTTTGCATAATAAACACGCGGCTAAAAATCAAAATCAATTACTCCATAATGATAAAAGAACTAAATGGCTGAAAACTGTCAAAGGACAACATGTCCATACATGGGATATAAAATGAGATCCTACACTAGATCTTAATGGAGGAATCATCTAATCAAATCATGTCAGTATCCGCAATGCTACCGCTCCATGTCCCTGGAATGAAGTCACGTCTGGCATCCCAATCTGGCATCTTATATACTCGCCATACTAATTTTTTTACGATTTATCCCACCTATCATATTCATGAGTATTCACACAACTCTAAGTGTTCTAGCTACCCCTTTATAACTCTCAGTATTTAAGTCTAACACGCACTATTGGTCTATAAATCAATTTATTCAATTTTTGTAATTTTTTATCTTTCTCTCTCATCGATTACCATCTTAATTCTATCAATAAGACTAAATTATGAATTAATTATAGGCCTATCGTAACATAATAACTATCTTATTATCTCCTAATAAGTTCCAAAAGTCTCAACGACAATCATTTACAAGAACTATACCCAAAAACAATTTTTTCAGATTTTTCCCATAGGACCGAACCAATTCACCCGATGAACTGAATCGGTTTGCCGACCTGGACTTCGTCTTCTTCGCCTAGTTCGTGCATTTTTCCACCATTTTCAATTTCCAACTCTCATGATATTTAACAATAAAATCTAACGAAAAGTCTAAACCATTTTCACGTGTTTTAGGATGATTTCTGATGTGATCTTTGCATCAAATCATTACCAATAACATTCAAGAAGGGATTTAACCCTCAAAACCACAAAAACCCAAGGTTTTCTTGTTACTCTTATATCATTTAACAAAACTCGGATGTAATTCATTTTACTCATCATGCCTTCTATAATTTCAATTCCTCTACACATATAAATCATACTACATGCAAATTCCTAACTATCAGGCATTAAATTCATTCTTTTCTCCCGAGAGCATGCATTAAATCAAAGTTATCATCAAAATCCTACTCATGGGAATTATAACTTCATATTAAATGAAATACACAACTTGCCTCAATTAGATGATATGATTTCATGATGATGAAGATGGGTTGATTGTCTCCTCTCCAATTCCCCACTCCAAGATTTATGTTTTGCAAGCCCAAAGGAAGATTTCTTCAAAAAAAAAACTCTCCTTAACCCTCACAAAAGTTCTCTCTTTTATGTTGTAACTATCTAACGTGAGTTTTTGGAGTCTCTAATCCCAACTCCCAATTTTTGTCATCTGATAAAAGTCCCAAAATTCGAAGGTCACTTAACCACTATTTTTCAAATGACCAAAATGCCTTCAATAGGTGCCAGTTTGGTCTAAAATTGACCTGGGAACCAAACTATATCCCCGGGTATACTTTTTTGACTATTTTGACCCATTCGGGATCATACGTTACCTCTAAATTATCGTTCGAGTCACTAAAAATATATTTCCTTTCTCAACCTCAAATTATTCTACACGTGACTCCCGGTTGAGATAGAATAAAATACGCACATATCACTCGCTACGTCGTATAACTCTAATTATCAATTATTTAATATTCACACTTAGTAAATATTATATCATAATATTAATCCGTATCTATTGCTCGATCAATATTTAAAAATCACATTTATTATTTAGTCGCCTTAAATTACTTCACTCATGTAATTTAAATACAACGTATTTTTTCCAATTAAATCCCAAATTAATTAAATTATAAATACGCAAAAATACAGGGTATTACGTACTTCCCCCCTTACAAAGGAATTTTGTCCCCGAAATTAGGGCATACCTGCGGTGAATAACTCGCGCATGTCATCCTCCCGCTCCCATGTCGACTCATTAGTATTATGGTGTCCCCATTGAACTCGCACTAGTGGCACCACCTTGGACTATAATTTACGCTCACCATGATCTAGAATAGCCACGGGACTCTCCTCATACGAGATGTCTGGCTGCAAATCAATCTCCTCAAGTGGAACGTGCTAGAAAGCGCTCTCGCTCCTCTTGTACTTCTTCAGTGATGACATATGCAACATGTCGTATATCCTCTGAAGATGCTCTGGAAGTCCTAGTCTGTATGCAACTGGTCCCTCCCTCTCTATAATAGGAAATGGTCCCACATATATTGGGGCTAGCTTCCCTTTCTTGCCAAATCTCATAACCCCCTTCATAGGAGATACTCGAACCAACTCCTGGTCGTCGACCTCTAACTCCACATGTCTCCTGTCAGCGTCAGCATAACTCTCCTTCCTATCCTGAGCTATCCGAATACGCCCTTGAATGAAATCAATCTTAGCAGTAGTCTCCTAAATCATCTCGGGTGCCAACAACTTATTATCCCCCACCTTTAACCAATAAGCGGGCTAATGACAAGGCCTCCCACATAATGCCTCGAACGGTGCCATATCGATAGTAAATTGGTAAGAGTTCTTATACGCAAACTCTACCAATGGAAGGTATCTCTCCCACCCCCTTAGAAATATAAGATGCACATCCTCAACATATCCTCAAGCATCAAATTGACCCTCTCAGTCTGTCTGTCTATTTGTGGGTGGTACGCCGTACTCAGACGTAAATTAGTGCTTATAGCCTCCTGAAAGATCTGCCAGAAGTGTGACACAAAAATCTTGTCTCTATCAGACACAATATTAAATGGGACCCCATGCAGCTTAATAATCTCTTAAACGAACAGCTACGTATATTGCATCGTCTCGTGGTCAGTGCGAACTGTAAAAAAAATTAGCCACCTTGGTTAGTCGATCCACTATCACACATATGGAATCATGACTCCACTGCGATGAAGGTAGTCCAGTAATAAAGTCCATCAAAATTCTCTCCCACTTCCGCACGGTAATCTCAAGTGGTCGTAACATCCCCGAAAGCCTCTAAGGGTCAACTTTCATAAGTTGCAAGTAACACACTTTGAGATAAACTTTTCTATGTCTCTCTTCATTCCATCCCACCAGTACTATCTCCTCATATCCTAATACATCTTATCCCCATCTAGATGTACCATAAATCTAGAACAGTGAGATTCGATCATAACTTCTTGTCTCAAATCTTCATCCATGGGAACTACCAATCTCCCATTAAAGCACAGGCCTCCGTCTAAACAGACTGTGTAAGACTCTGCACCCTTAGCTAGTAACTATTAAAGTTCACTCCACTTCTCTTTCCACACCTCCATTATGTCTTCAGTAGGTCATCGACTCAATGCATCTACAACCATGTTAGCCATACTAGGATGATATTGTATATCAAACTGGTAGTCCTTCATGAATTCTAGCCACTGCCTCTACCTCATATTCAGATCCTTCTGTGTGAAGAGATACTAAAGTGATTTATGATCCGTGAATAATGTGAAATCCTCCCCCAATATATAATGTCTCCATATTCTCAATGCAAAAATGACCGTTGCCAACTCGAGGTCGTGGGTAGGGTAATTCTTCTCATGGGACTTTAGCTTTCGAGATGCATAAGTTATCTCCCTCTCCTCCTGCTATAACACAGCCCCAAGTCCCTACAAGGATGCGTCAGTGTTGACCCTATACTCCACCCCATTCCTAGGTAAGGCGAGTATAGTGTTGGTGTCAATCGATCCTTTAGCTCGTTGAAAGCCAACTGATATTGGTTGATCCACAAAAATGGTACTCACTTACTGGTCAAGTTCGTCAAAGGACTAGAAATCTTTAATAACCCCTTGATGAAAGAATGGTCATATTCGACCAACCCTAAGAAGCTGCGAATTTCGGTCGTTGTCGTGAATTGTCCCCACTTCCTCACCGTCGATAACTTACTCAGATCAAACTTTATGCCTTTATTGGACACAATGTGGCTAAGAAATTATACCTTCCAAAGCCAAAATCCACACTTGATAAATTAGCCGTACAGTTGATGGTCCCTTAACGTCTGCAGAACCATACGTAAGTGCTCATCCTGCTCCTCTTATGTACGCAAGTACACGAGGATATCATGGATGAATACAATCACAAATTGATCCAGAAACTCTTGAAATACTCTATTCATGAGTTCCATGAACACTGCATGCGCATTGGTGAGCCCAAATGGCATCACCCTGAACTCGTAGGATCCATACCGCGATAGGAAAGCGATTTTAGGAACATCCTCCTCCCGAATACGCAACTGGTGATAGACGGACCTCAAATCAATCTTGTAGAAGTACTTAACCCCTCTCAACTGATCAAATAAGTCATCAATCCTAGGTAACGGATACTTATTACATATTATCACCTTGTTCAGCTCTTTATAATCCATGGATAAGCAAAGCAAACCATCCATTTTCTTCACAAATAACGCCAGAGCACCCCAAGGTGATGTACTCGACTAGAGCTACTGAATCTGCTCTCTTATCTCCCACATCTCTGAAGGAGCCATGCGATATGGCGATCTGTCAATCGGTCTCATCCTTGGTGCTAAGTCGATGATAAGCTCTATTTCTCAGCTCGGTGGTAATTCAGGTATCTCCTGGAACATATCCTCAAAATCCCTCACTACAAGAATCGAATCTAAAGGAACAAACACTGCTGCGAGGTCTACTCCTCGATATAATATAAATGAGTACGCGATTCTACCTCAGGAAGAGGCATCACCACAAGGAACATCTCTTGTCCTGGAATAAAAAAACATAATAGTTATCTCATATCAATCTACCATCGCTTTGTAGCCTGCTAACCAATACATACCTAGAATTACATCATAACCCTCCATGTATAACACTAGAAGGTCTGCCTCTAAACTCAGTCTCCCGATTATAATATCGACTCCTCTATAAATCGAATGTATCAATGAACCACTACCCATCAGTGACTCAACACACATAAGGAGACTGTCGGATGTCTCTAGTAATCCAGCGGCTTGTGCAAATCTAGTCTTAATAAATGAATGAGACGTCCTAGTATCAAATAGTATCCTACTTTTGAGCCCGTGAATAGGAAACATACCCTTTACTACATACAGTGCTGGAGGTGCTGGAGGCATGGCTATATCTCGAACATTGTACACACGTCCATAATGCATATGGCCTTACTGCTACTATAAGGTTGGTGTTGCTGTTGGAGCTAGAGCTAAAGGAGCCTATTTCCCCTATTGTGTACCCTACCACTGAGGCCTATCTCGCTGTGTACAAGCCCTACTCTTGTGACCCTATTGGCCACATATGAAACATTGACCCTGGAACTATCTTTGTTCCTGGCCCTACTGACCTCTCCTTGATTCCCTTGACCTTGACGGCCCTGAGGGAACTATTGCTTCTAGGGACCCTACTTGCCCTGCTTGTCTGATCTGTGCCCACCATATCTAAATTTTTTAACAGAGTTCCCCTACTGAGAGTTATGCCCCTGCTGACTCGCTGCCTGTTGCTATTGGGGTGGTTCCCCACTACTACTACTCCATCGTGAATTGCCCTGATGGCTAGTCTCTGTTCATCTCTTGCTTCCCTTCATATGGAAGCGGTAATCCTGACAGTGTATAAGTTCGGTATTGACAACATCAGTGTAAGTCATCAATATAGGATTACCAATTAAATGTTTCCTTATTCTCCAAGCCAACCCATCCATGAACCTAGCCTTCTTCCTCTCCTCATTGCTCACCTCGTCTGGCACAAAGTTAGCCAGGTGGGTGAACTCCTCCTCATAGTCAGCTACTGAGCGATCACCTTGACAAACCTCCCCGAACTTCCCCCTCATTTATGACTCAACTATAGGCGGAAAGTACTTGCGGTTAAACCGCACCCAAAACTCCCAAATAGTCAATGACTCTCTCTCCTCAGCGGTGGTCGCTGACTCCCACCACTGAAGGGTTGCCCCTACTAATCTGAAGGTGGCCAACATCTACCTATGAACCTCACTACAATCTAATATATTCAGGTGGAGTTAAATTTTATTCTTCCATTGGCATGTCATCATTATATCCGTACTGCCTTGAAACTCGATTGGATGGCCCTTCTGGAAGGTCTCCCTAATGCTATGTCAAGTGGGTTGGCCTTGCTGGGACAAAATAGGTGGTGTTGCTGGTTGATGTGCCTGAGGCTAAGGGAAGTGGTATATCATGGCCCTCATAGCTATCTCAATGTCCTGTGCCACTATCATTGCCACCTAAGTAGCAGAAATCATCTTCAATGGTGGCGGTGGTTGATATGTATCGAATATTGCATATTATTGCCCTTTATCTTTATCCATTCTAGCACTTTTACTGTCCTAAATGCCTATATTTATGCTCATTAACCAGATAGACTTGTATTTGTATATATACATGCTTTGCACGGGTTAATTGCGCTTTTGTAGGTATTGGAACGCTAAAAGTGAGGATCTGTTGCATTTCGGAGAAGTTTCATCATTGGATGCTATTTTAAGGGCATTTTAGTCAATTCACAGTTGATCTCTAGCTCATGGTAATTCCACGTATGTGTAGTTCATTGAGTTAGCATCGCGTGGCCATAAACGGCGCATCGTTTGGAGTGCGGAGGAAGAAGTTATGGCCATTTCCGTAATGGATATTTCCCTCCTCTTCATGGACCAAGAATCCCAAGAAACAGAGTGCCAGTCGACCAGCCTTGGGCCCCCGCTCGATCGCGGTTTGAAGTTAATCCTACGAATTGAGATAGAAGGTTTGGACCTGCTTGATCGATCGATCGATGGTCTTGGTCGATCGATCGATCCTTCCAGATATTTGCCTCTTCGGTTCCTTTTCTTTTCTTTTCCCTTTTCTTTTCTATTTCTTTTCCCACATACTATATAAGCCAATTTTTGGTTTCTATTTTCATTATCTTACATGTCACATTAGGTTTAGGGTTTGTCTTGAGAGCTTTGCCCTACTCTCCATTTTCTTTGGGTGTTTTACCCATTTTTATGTATGTAAGTTTATTAATTTAAGTTATATTTCCTTATTTCTTGCTTTGTAGTTAATTTGCATGCTTTCATAATTAGATTTACATTCTTTCTTTTCGCGCTTTGTAGTATAGTTTTATTGCGTTTATTTATCGCGTTTATTTATCACGTTTTTATAATGCTTTCTAGCTAAATTAGTTTAGGTTGTGTCGGATTGAACTCACCTCGGGTTGACATGTTGCTTTGCTTTGGTGATGGAGTTTACGGGTCTATTTCGGGTGCGTTGTCCTAGTCATTACACCTAGGAGATTTGATGGGGTATATCATGTATGCTCCGTGCTTATGACCTTACGTGTGTCATTTCCAGGATATTTATTGACCCCAAAATCTAATTAGGCCTTTATGCGAATTTAGGGGTGTGACAACCCTTGATTTAATTGACTGTCGAAACGAGATGCATTAGTAATAACTCGTCGATCCATGTAACCATTTTATACTAATTAACTCAGGTGAGAGATATTCGACGCAACTTATATTTTTAATATGATTTCTTAATCTAGCTTTATTTTCCCTCGCCTAGATTAATATTTCCCTTTTGTGCATCTTTTCCTTTTTGTGTATAATCATCTTTTACACTTTTATTTAGGAATATTAAATCCTATAACTTCTAACAACTCATCTCTGTGGATTTTCAATACCCGGACTTGGCCGCTTTACTCACCCGTTGAGTGTAGTCATAAGTTTAGGTTTTTTTATTAAGGTGGTGAATAGAAAACAACGATCGGTGTGCTGACGACACGTCGCATTTCACGCGCTTAATTAGTGGTACCTGCTACTCTTAAGGGTCCTCCCTAACCTCGTCTCTGGTTGCTACCTTCTCGGCTAGCTCTCTCCTCTGCGGCATACTGAAATAGAATTAAATTGTATAAGTACACCGTTAATACAAAAATATTATAGCAGAAGCATGACATCTCAACCACGCTAGGATAAAACAACAGTCCAAACAATATGATACCATTTGTGACATCCCGTTTAATTAAACATCGATTGGTCGGGAATTTATTAAATTAAAATAGGTTTCTCATATGGTTCATTCTTAGCATCACTGTCGAAAACTTTTTCTTTTTTTTTACAAACCACCTAAGTGAAATTAGACCGGTGCCAAATTTTTATCTTTCTTTAGAAAAGATAAAGGAACAATGCGAAAAACTAAATTAAACATTCACAATATATATTAGAGTCCAACCATCATAATATATAAATGAATAAAGTTTTGCCGAATAAATACTCGGCTAAAAACCAAAATCAATTACTCCATAATGATAAAAGAACTAAATGACTGAAAATTGTCAATGCACAACATGTCCATACATGGGATATGAAATGAGATCCTACACTAGATTTGAATGGAGGAATCGTCTAATCAAATCATGTCAGCATCCACAATGCTACAGCTCCGAGTCCCTGAAATGAAGTCACGCCTGGCGTCCCTGTGGCTGGACCTAAAAGGTTTTTTTAAAATGTTTTATAGCAAGTTTTAGTACACAAAACGTTTTAAAAATATTTAAGAAACTTTTATTACATCAAAATTCAATTATTGATTACACATGTTCACGTACACTCTATCTTGAGTTTTCCTCACCCTTCATCTATAGTGCACACCTAACGTTCTATACTTACCCCACCTAGCTATACTACTCAAGCTAACTAGACTAAAATATTGAATTGAACTCATCTACACGTCTAAGTTCCCATACTACCCATACAATACAATAATTTAGGGGTGGCCATAGGCCCGAGGCCCGCCAAGCCCGCCCAACCCGCCCAATAAAAAAATAGGGCTTGGGTAAGGTACATAGGCCCGCAAAGCGGGCTTGGCAAAATTTTATAGGCCCGATTTTTTTTCGGGCAGGCTTGGGCATGAGTTCTTAAGCCCGATGTGGCCCGGCCCGGCCCGAGGCCCGAAATATATATATATATATGTGCGTGGGGGGGGGGACTTCTATAAATATAAAAACGTATACCAAGTCTTTTCATGTAAAGTGAGAAACTTTATATATGGATTTTGTAATATATGGAGTTTAAAACAGATTTTTAATTAAAAAAATTGGTCTTTAAATAAAAAAATTAGGATTTTAATTTTAAAAAAAAATCTTTTAATTAACATAATAGGGCCCGATCGGGCGGGCCTGGGTAAAGAGCTTTCAAATCTGAGCGGGCTTGGGATTACATAATAAGGCCCGATCTAGGCCCGAGCGGGCTTGGGATAACACTTAATTTTTCAAGCCCGGCCCGAGCCCGACCGGGCCTGCCCAGGCCTAGGCCACGGCCACCCCTACATTAATTTATTAACATCACTCGTATGTTAATTTTCAACGTAAGTAACATTCCTCACATGTTATCTTTTAAATCACAACATTAAGTTACTCCACTTAGTTGATCATTCGGATATACAAAATCTTAAATAACATTCACATATGTTTTGAGTTGAATCATATAATTAAGTTTCTTGACTTAAATCATTCTTTTTAGATATATTATATCTAACTATCTACTTGTCACCCATAAGTAGATAAATTGCACCATATATTTCACACACAATATATACAAATAAATGTATCTCACTATGATATCCTCATTTCGCACATTAAGGATTTATTGGTTCGGAAGTTCCTTCGACCCCAATTTATCATGTCATTCTAATTTATTCGCATAGAAATTGACCCCAATATAAATGTTATATCTACATATATATTGGTCTGAATGTTCCCTCGGCCCCAATATTATTTATGTTCGATACTGGTCTGGATAGCCCTCGACCCCAAAAAGAAATTTCATGTATTGGTCTAGATATTCCCTTGACCCCAATGCATCGAATATACTTTAGGTATTCACACCGCCTAACTATTTATTTGATGGGTATTCACAAAACCTAATTATCTCTACTTGTATGTGAATATATCTCTCGAATACTCGTCGTTATAATTTCTTTATGAATTATCCTACTTATAGTATTCATAAGTATTCACACAACTTTAAGGGTTCTAGTTACCACTTTATAACTTTCGGTATTTAAGTCTAACTCACACTATTGGTCTATAAATCAATTTATTCAATTTTCGTAATTCTTTATCTTTCTCTCCGATCGATTACGAAATAATTCAACCCAATTGATTCTCGTCTTAATTCTCTCAATAAAACTAAATTATGAATTAATCATAGGCATACTGTAACATAATAACTCTCTTATTATCTCCTAAGAAGTTCCAAAAGTCTCAACGACAATCATTTACAAGAACTAGACCTAAAAAGAAAATTTCGATATTTTTCCCAGAGGACAGAATCGGTTCGCCCGATGAATCGAACCGGTTCATCGACTTGCACTTCGTCTTCTTCGCCCAGTACATATGTTTTTTTACCATTTTCAATTTCCAACTAAACCATTTTCACATGTTTTAGGATGATTATTGACTTGATCTTTGCATCAAATTATTACTAATAACATTCAAGAAGGGATTTAACCTTCAAAACCTCAAGACCCTAGGTTTTCATGTTACTCTTTTATCATTTAACAAAAATCATATTTAATTCATTTTACTCATCATGTCTTCTATAATTTCAATTCCTCTACACATATAAATCATACTACATGAAAATTCATAACCATCATGCATCAAATTCATTCTTTTCTCCACAGAACATGCATTAAATCTAAGTTATCATCAAAATCCTACGCATAGGCATTATAACTTCATATTAAATGCAATAAAAACTTGCCTCAATTAGATGATCTAATTTCGTGATGATGAGGATGGGTTGATTGTCTCCTTTCCAATTCCCCACTCCAAGATTTATGTTTTGCAAGCCCAAAGGAATCTTAAAAAAAAAAAATATCCCCGGGTATACTTTTTTGACTATTTTGACCCATTCAGGATCATCCGTTACCTCTAAATTATCATCCGAGTCACTAAAAATATATTTCCTTCATCAACTTAAAATTAGTCTACACGCGACGCCCAGTTGAGATAGAATAAAATACGCACATATCACTCGCTATGTCGTATAACTCTAATTATCAATTATTTACTATTCACACTTAGTAAATATTATATCATATAATTAATCATCATCTATCGCTCGATTAACATTTAAAAATCAGATTTATTATTTAGTCACCCTAAATTACTTCACTCGCGTAATTTAAATACAATGAATTTTTCCCAATTAATTCCTGAATTAATTAAATTATAAATACACTGAAATATGGGGTATTACACCACTAAGGATAAGGAAGGAAATCAAGTGGAAGATATGGTTTCTATTACAGATATATTCATTTATCATTATCAGAGCTTATGGCATATAGACCAAAATGTAGTTGTTACAGACATATTAGAGTTGATCCCCAATTTAATCAGTGAAGATTCAAACTATGAGCTTCAAGATTTTGCGTCAGAAGAGGAGGTGTTTAATTCAGTAAATGAGCTTAGTGAGGAAACCTCCCCTGCTATTGATGGATTTAGGGGAATTTTTTATAAAACTTGTTGGGAAATTATCAAGAATGATATTTTATGTTCTATTAATATCTTTTTTGTAGGAAATCAAATCCCGTAGAGCTGGTCAAGCACTACAATCGTGATCATTCCAAATGGTTCTCATCCAAAGAAGTGTGGATGTTATAGGCCTATTATCCAAGCTGATTTTTTTTGCAAAATTATTTCAAAGATATTAGCTTTAAGGCTTGCTAAAGTCCTTCCTAACATCATTTCCCCTAATCAAAGTGCCTTTGTGAAAGGAAGACCAATTCAAGACAATGTCTTTTTAGCTCAAGAAATGTTGCACAATTTGGGAAAGACGACTCTTTGAGGTAATGTCATTTAAAAAATGGACATGGAAAAAACATTTGATAGAACTCACTGGATTTTTTTATCAAACTGTTAAGACAATTTGGTTTGGGGGAGAGATGGATAGATATGGTTTGGAGAAGCATCTCAAACTATTGGTTTTCTATTTTGATTAATGGATAATCCAAAGGGTATGTTAAATCCTCTAGAGGATTATGACAAGTGAATACTCTATCCCCTAGTTTCTTTATTATTGCAGATGAAGTTTTAAGTAAGGGATTGAATAATTTTATGACCTGTGGTAAATTTAAACCATATTACCATGCTAGTGGTAGTCCTATTATTTCCCCCATTTCATTTGCAAATGATATAGTTGTTTTTTCTAGTGGTGATAAGAGAAGCTTGAAGCATTTGCTTGCACTTATTCAACAATACTCTTTCGGGGTTTGTTCAGAAAATTAACATGTTAAAAAGCATCTTTATAATTGATCCTAAAGCTTCAATAAAATTTAGAAATAAAGTTGAAAATTATACTAGTCTTTGATTCAAACCCCTCTCTCTCAAATATCTGGGCTCTCCTTTATTTAGGGATAGAAATAAAACATTGTATTATTGAAGTATGTTTGAGTCTTTTAGACAAAGAATTGGTGGTTCGCAAGCTAAACATTTATCCAGTGGAGGAAAACACACTCTTATCCAACATGTCCTATACTCTTTACCTATATACTTACTATCATCCCCACACCCTCCTAAAGTTGTTATAAATATGATCCAAGATGATCAGCAGGTTTTTTGGGGGTGGCTCAGAAGATCAAGGGTGGAAACATCAGTGGAATAACTGGTATATTCTATCCAAACCCAAAATAGAAGGAGGTCTGGGATTTAAAAATTTTTACACCATTGCTCAGGCATCAAGTATGAGACTTGTTTGGAAATGGTATTCTGAAATTCTATTTGGACCTCTTTTATTAAAAAAAATAATATAAATCTTGAAACACTCATTCCAAGGGTGGTTATCTTACTTGGATAAGTATGAGTAAATCCAAAGAAGATGCTCTTGCTTTAATGGAATTCTATGATGGTAAATGGATCTGGAAACTCTTCACTTCAGGAGTGTTTAGTTTTTCAACTTCTTGCAAGGCTCATAACAAAAGGTCCATTACCTCTAAGGTAGCTGAGTTGACTTGGGATTTAAATATTCCTAAAAATATCTCTATTAACCAATGGAGGATCTTAAATAATTGCCTCCCATTATATGATAATATTCAAAATATTGGAATTCCCATGGTGTCCAACTGTAAAGTCTGCCTCCAATTTTGTGAATCTAATCTCCAATTGTTTGTGGAATGTCGTGATCAATCAAGTTTGGAAATTCTTCTCTGATTTAATGGGAATTAAGACTCAAAGAAATAATATCTCTGTGATCCTTTTAAGTTGGTGGATCAGATACAATTAACAACACTACTTGAAATTTTTTTGGTGTGTTGGGAAGTGTGGAAATGCATAAACATAAGTGATTTTTAAGGTATTGCAATGTCATCTCATTCAATTATTTCTAATTCTCTTTTCACTCTATCTAACATATACAAAGTTGTTATGTTTGAAAGCCAATGCCTTATTTTTTATGTCAGAATCAAGGAAGTCTTTAATCTCTCTTTTAAACAGAAGCATATAATTTCCTTTCCTCTTAAATGGTCCCGTCCTTCTCACCAATGGTTAAAGTTGAATGTTGATGGAGTTTTTATAGGTAATCCTGGTCCCTATGGTTATGGAGGGATTATTAGAGACTCAAATAATAAGATGGTGGTAGCTTTTTCATGTCTAGGAGGTAATTCTACAAACTCATAAATGGAGTTCTCTAGTTTATATGAGGGTTTGAATATATGTTTAAAGTGTAATCTAGACTTCATTTAAATTGAATCAGACTCTTTTATGGTGGTTAATGTGTTTAATAGTAATTGGAAGCCCCCTTGTAAATTCTCTAAGTGTATTACAGAGATTAGATCTAAATTCAACATGCTTCATTATTCTTAAAGTCACTACTATAAGGAGACCAATTTGGTTGTTGATTTACTTGCAAAAAGTAGAGTATCCCTTCATTTTAAGAAAGTCTACAAAGATGTCCAAGAGATTTCTAATTTAGTGAGAGGTTCTTATAAGGTAGATTTATTGGGATGTAGCTATGTTAGGTTTCTTATTAAGTATTAATAGTCTTCCATTTGTAATGGGTATAAGATAAAGTCCTAAATTTTTAGCTTTCATTCTTTTGTTATTGGCTCCCTAAAGGATTTTTATTTTCTTTGAGCTTGTAAAGACTACCTAGGAAAGTCTCTTTCTCCTAATTTTAAAAATATATGCGTGGGTACTGTCCCTCTTCCCTAAAAAAAGATCCTATATATTAGACATAACTGTATAAGTAGTGTAATGATTTTTACAAATATCAATAGCTGAATGAAAACTGAAAGAATATGATTCTGAAGCTTTCCAAATCCACTGATCTCCATGTTTCTTCGTTTAATTTAGGCAGATATCTTGGTAGCAATCATTCTTCTCCAAGATAAAGACCCCTATGAGAGTTGTTATTCGAAGAGTTATATATGCTCCTCATGTATTTCACCCATATAGTATATTCAATTGTGTACTTAAATGCAAGTCTCATACTAAAAGCTTTAGTGATGAGGTTGAAATTAGTAAATCCAAGGCCACCCTCATATTTGTCTCTGGATAGAACTTCCCAACTTTCCCATTGATATTTCCAACCATGAGTTTCATTTCCACCCAGAAGAATTTATTAAGAATAGAGTGAAGCCTTTTAATTACTGATTTTGGAGGTTGAATATATGCCAAGAGATAAGAGGGGATAGATGATATCACATGCTTAATCAGAATAAATTTTCCTCTAGTTGATAATATTTTAGCATGGCAACCTGTTATTCTAATTCATAGAGAATCAATTAAGTTGCTATGCAAGTTAATTTTATTTTTCCCTTTAAAGAATGGTCACCCCAAGTATTTGAAGGGAAGAGACTTGAATTTTAGGCTTATGCATTCAGCTATGTGATTTCTTCTTCTCACTGCTTGCTTATCATTAATGGTAAAGCTGCTTTTATTAAAAATTATAACCTGTCCAGATATAAAGGAATACCTACTAAGGAAGTTCATTAAGGCCTTTAAGATCATTTTATCTCCTCAAAATAATATCACAATGTCATCAACAAATGATAGGTGAGAAATTAGAGGGCTACCACTTGGATAAAATTAAGGTTTAAAAATTTCGTTAACCATTAGATTATCTAAACCCATGCTCAAGTACTCATCTGCCAATATAAATAGACTTGGTAATAGTGTGTCCCCTTATCTTAAATATCTAAATGAGTGGAAGTAGCCCTTGGATTAGACATTATTGGTTATACAAAACCAATTATTGGAAAGGCATCTCTAAACAAAGTCAATCCATGTTTACCCAAATATAAAGCCTCTAAGCACATTGATTAAATAGCCCCAATGGACTCTATTATAAGATTTTTCCATGTCAATTTTGAATATGACATTACCACTCCTTCTAAGGTTGTGCACCATCTCTTGAGCAAGTTGAACAGTGTCTTAAATGCCTCTTCCTTTGATAAATTCACCTTGATTGGGAGAAATAAGTTGAGTAAGGTCCTTGGCCAGCCTAGAAGAGAGGATTTTAGAGATGATTTTATAGGAGAAATTTCATAAGTTGATAGGTTTATAGTCTTTATTCTTGATTGAGCTTTTAACTTTGGGGATTAGCGCAATTGAAGTACTTGTCCAGTTTTAAGAAGATCATTCCCTGCAAAAAAAGCTATTAATAACAGACATAAGATCACACTTTATAATGTTCCAGCAAGTTTTGTAAAAATATCCCTCATATCCATCAGGACCAGGTGTTGAGTATGTAGTAAGATCATCCACTGCTTAATATACTTCCTCTTTAGAAGAAAACATCTTTGTATTGCATTGTAATAAGAGGTGATAATGTTTGGTATCAGGTCAGATTTATCATGAATACTGATATTAGGATCAAGAGTTAACAAAGACAGAAAATGGCTTATTATATGGTTGCACACCTCTAGATAATCCTCCATAACTAATCCATGGTTGTCTTTAATACTATTGATCAGGAATTTTATACTTGGCCTTATTAGTGGAGTGAAAATACCTGGTATTAGAGTTACCATCATTCAACCATTTTATAGAGGATTTTTGTTTCCGATCTCTTCTCTTTTAAAGGCTTAAAAAAAATTGGATCTCTCTTTACAAAGATAAATTATATTGTCCTCCTTCCTATCATTTTCATACTCCACTTCCAATTGCAGAACTTCATCTCACAAGTCATTAATAACTTGAAAAATATCTCTGAAAGTCTCCTTTTTCCATTTTTTAAATACCCCTTTAAGTCTTTGAAATTTGATGGAAACGTTTCTAAAGCCAAAAGAATTTGTCCCCTCACTCCAGGCGAATTTAACTATATCCTTAAGTTTTTTATGTGTGTTACACAGATTTTGGAATTTGAGGGCTTTGGGTAAAAGATCCATAGATGATTTCATAGTCAGCAATATAGGGTCATGATGAGAAGAGGACCTATTTAGGTGTTGAATTGAGGTGTTAAAGAATTCGAATAACCAAGGAAGATTTATTATCCCCCTATTTATCCTGGGTATAATGACCCCATCTTCATCTCTATTGTTGCACCAGGTGAAATCGTACCTCTTGTGGCCATCCCCTCCGATCCCCGCAGTGGAGGGAGGAGGAATCCTTCGGGTCCCGCGCGTCCCCTCTCGGGAGAGCGCTTCGGTCGACGTCGATTTTGTGAGGTGTGAAAAATGTAGAGAGATTCAGAGTCGCCAGTCTATTTTAATCAAAACAGACAAAAGAAAAAGAGGAAGCCACCCTGAAGGATGGCATCCAAAGACATACTGGTGCGTGCGAAACCAAAATGATTCGAAAAGGGTTCGGAGGCTTAGTTACGAAATGGGAAGATGTTAGACACCCATTCCGCCCTTTCGGTCTCTCATGGATATTTGTTATTTTCCTTTATGTCCCCCCCCCCCCCCCCCCCCGTGAGATGTGTGTATGTGTATATATATAGAATGGAGGTAGGAATCCTCGACTTGTATCATGGAAAAGATAAAGCGAGTCATCCATAAGAAGATTATAAAAGTAATATTAGAAAAATAAGATTTACGCGGTTACCCCTACGTTGATCGCTATAAAGGAACGATAACGCACATGGAGTAATGTGTCACTAAGACTAAGGATATATATAATATAAGAAAAATGGATTTAGAGAAAATAAGAAATGGGAGAAAAAGTGAAAGAAAGGACCCGAGTCTCGGGTTTTACCCCGAGACGCCTACGTAGCCTATAAAGGCATCAAAGTCCACGTAGTTCACATACAAAGCAAAGGGGTGGGGTTTATCCCATAAATCCAAATGTGGGGTCTCTTATTTATAAGTGTGTGTGTGTGTGTGTGTGTGTGTGTGTGTGTGTGTGTGTGTGTAGAAAAGGTGTTTTAGTTGTGAGAAAAATGTGGAAAAAGTGTGAGAATCCCTACTTGGAATTTATGAGCAAACCCTCATTTTCTTGTTTTGGGGTTTTGATTTATATGAAAATAAGAGATGTGCAATAATACTAAATAAAAAGTATATTAGGATGTGTGAGATGAGCTTATAAAAGTGCTAAGTAAGAAAACAAGTTATTGGGAATTCAAGAGAATTAAGAGAGAGAGTTTGAGAAAGTTGGACCTTCTTGAAGATCTTGAGCTTGATCTTGAATGTTGGAGAGCAGCCCTTGAGCTTGGATGATGATGTAGAGTGGTTAATTCACCAAGTTTGATGAAAAGGATGATGAAAAGTGAAGGTAAAAGAGGGATTTGGAAGTTGAAATCACACTGCCTTCGAGAAAGGTTTCTGGGATTCGTTCAGAGAGATTTCTATCAGATATGGGCTCCCCTTGCAAATGAGGCCAAGGCCTCCTTTTATAACTCCAGGGGACTACCGATCGGCCCTATCATGGCACTGCCTATCGGCAGGTGCCGATAGGCAGGATCTGGGACCTGCCATTTGGCAGTGCGCCTCAGGCTTTTTCGGAAAATTGGCCACCGAGGGCAAATCGTTGGTCAGAATTGCACACGGGGAATACCGTTGGAAAGGTATTTTAGAGACCTTCGAAAGTCCTTTGGACCTCTCTCGAGTTAGGTAGTTGACTTTGGGTCAAATGTGGCTCGGAAGCGTTTGTCGGTCCATTGGACGGGGAATCGCGCGGACGCAAACGGCGCGTTCTTCCGCATGGTAAGTCCGAATCGCACACGGGGCCTACCATTGGAAAGGTTAGGAGATGTATTTCGACATTCCAAAGAGTTTGACCCGGTTTGGAGAGTTGACTCTGGTCAACCGGTCCCGGGAAATGCTCGGTGGCTTCTCAAAGTCAAACGGATCGTTCGTCCGCATGGAAAGTCGGAATTGTGCACGGGATAGAGAGTCGGAAAGGATATTCAGTTCCTTTCGAAGATTCATTCAGCCTCGGTCGAGCTGAAGAGTTGGCATAGGTCAAATAGAGCCCGGGAGCGCCCGGTGGCCTCTCGGTCAGGTTTCGGACGCAAATGGCGCGTTTGTCCGCATGGTAAGTCGGAATCATGCACGGGATGGATCGTTGGAAAGGGTATTCATTGACCTTCTAAGATTCATTGAGTCTCGGTAGAGACGAGGAGTTTGACTTTTGGGTCAAACTGAGTCGGGGGGTGCCTGATGGCTTCCAGGTCAGTACTCGGGACGTGACCTGGGTTTATAGTGATGAAGGGAGGTACTAGGGACCTAAGGAGAGTTAAGGGGTAACAAAATGGGGTGTCTACACCTCTATATCCCAAATTAATTAATCCACGGTCATCCATTGTTGGGTTAAAGTCCCCCACAACTTGAAAACCAATTTGATTCCAACCAATTTTTTCACTGGAGCGGGCCACTACATTAGAATCACAAATATCCAAATGAGGTTTTGAATTAAATGTTTGGGAAATATTAATCAACTGATCCCAAAGAACTCCCCTTTCCTCTTTAGTAGATTTTGCATACACTACTATCATAAAAATTTCTTTATCTAAGGTGTGGTGAAAAATGCTTACTGTCATTTGTTCGTCAGTATTAACCATAACCTGACATTGAACTTGAGCATGCGACTATAGAACAATAGACTAATGTGCAAAAGTATACTAGTGTTGAATAAACCCAAATTACCTACAAGTTTTATAGATTATCAAGAGGGGACCAATTTAAACTTTTCTTAAATTGTTAACCTTACTAAACTAGATTTAAGTTTGCAACGTTAATTAAAGTCCAGATTATTATCTAGGATTAACCTATGTGATTTAAATAAAATAATAATCAATTCAGTTTATTTACGCTTGTGTCTAGTTTTAACTCCTACTTTTTCAAGTTAAGTGATTTAGGCAGAAAATAAAGCACGCGATGTTTATTTTATGTCGCAAAAACCCTTCCCCGGGAAAAACGACGGAACCTCTACGGTCACCTAGTCTACCAAGTCCACTAAAACAAAATAAAAGAGGAACAATTATACAAACATGCAACGGACTCAAAGCAAGATAAAGTAGAACAAGCTATTACATATCTCACCCAAGCTTATATTTTCTCTGTATGCTCTTTCGCAATTATCCTCACTATGCACTCTTGTTCACTTTGCTTTCTTCATATCTCAGCCTCCCCTCTAGCTTCCTTAGCGCAGGTTGGCTCACTTCTTAATGATTCTTAATAGTGACTAGTGGTAGTTCAGTGCTCATGTGATGTGTCCTATTCAATATGACACACTCACCCTTAATGCTACAATCCGAATGATATGCAACAATTTTCTTTCCTAATATCAGCAACAACTCTTATGTTCTTTCTTTCTCTGTTTAAATAAAGCTATCTTAATTCAACACAACTTTCAACATACGTTTTCTCATAAATTAGTACAATTAGATTCGCTCTAATATGTACACAATAATCAGTGCCTATGTGAATAATGGTGTACTACTGAGTGATCTCAAAGTCATGTGCAAATGATGTATGTTCTTGAAATCACTTCAAAAATCAAGCAATCAAATATATTGTAAAAATATACACAAAAACAATATGACTTCAAATATATATATACAATATAAACACAAAGTTAAGTATATAAAAATTAGGAATAGGTTTAGATTAATTTGGGTTTAATCTAATATCTTATTAAGTAAAGTTCAAACAGTTTAAATAGATTAATATACTCGATTCAGTCCAATCAGTTCTAATTCTCAGTCCTTGGTCCGATGTCAAAGATAATATGGTTCAGGTATACACAGTCCAAGATCACAAAAATCATCAAGATCAAATTAACTCAATGGGACAGTCCAAGTATTGTTTATTTAATAAAAAGGTCCTCAATGATTTTTAAAGGTTTAAATGTCTAAACCTTGAATAGAAAGTGACTTTGTTACAACTAAAATTTCTTGAATAATTTTAGAACAAAATATTTTAAAACAAGTACAAATCTAGTATAATAGAACCATCAAGAATATATACAAAGTGATCTATGTGTGATTCAGTTCAAATAATCACAAAAATCAGATCTAAAATAATAGATCAAACAAGATAACACAAATCGAGCAAATCAGGAACAAAACTAAAAGATTTGTGGTTTTGTGTGTGTAGTGTTTTATTCATAAAATATAATTATTAACAACACAAAACAAGATATATCTACATAAAAATATGTAGACAAAAAAAATACTCACAACAGATTTTTAACCTTGAAAATCAAATATGGAGAGATGAGGCTCTGGTATTATAAAATCGTCAAAATCAACCTCGAGAGTCTTTCAAAAATGTTGAGATGAATCAACCTTGTTCACGAAATATACACACACAAGATAAATCTTTAAAACTACAAGTGTGTAAAATCTCTCTCTCTCTCTCTCAAAAATTCAGCAGAGTTTCAGCTCAAAAATAATTTTCTTGGATTAAAAATATGAGACCCAAATGGCTTAATTTATAGAGGTATAAGGTGACTGCTGATTGGTTTAAAATAGAGGCACGGGGATTGAATTAAATCAACAACAGTTGTTGATTAAAATGGATTATGTGGTCTGCAAACAAACACAAAACGTTCATGTAATTAAGCGACATGTTGCAGCCAGATGGAGGCAACAAATAGCGTAACGAAGATGCGTGATAAAATTATCATTTTAAACAGTGTCGTTCTAAAAAAAATCAACGGTTTTAAAGTCTTGACGATGTTGTTGATAGATAACATCTATATTTAAAATTTCCCACTTGGTCAGGCCTTAGTTAAATCGTGTAAGGAGTATAGCTAGTATGCAACAGTCAAGGATTTAATACTAGACCTGCTAATCGTAAGGGTATGACATGTGGTCAAATAGGTCAGACAATGTTGAGTGAACCAAAAACTCAGCTAACATGATATGTTATAAACTAACCTAGAGTCAAAACAAAAACAAGTGTACATATTATCATAACTTTCTTTAAGGACAAATTATATTATAATGACAACCACACATATGAAAGCTATTTGACTAACATAGGACACGCATGTGAGAACATACAATATCATCACACTGAAATACATATTAATACTCACATGTACATTTAATTAAAATGAATTTTTAAATCAATATTAAAACATCCAAAATTTTAATTCTAAAAGTTTATTTTTACGAAAATGTTTAACCACATCAATTCCAAATTAAAAAATTTTAACTATTTAAAAAATTATTTTTAATCCAACTAATACATTAATCACTAGAAATTATATAATGCATGTAGTGTCGTGTGGTGTCCTACATGATAAAAAAAATTATGAGCCAAAGTTTTAGGGTGTGAGAGACAACCTAAGTATGGCTGAATTCTGGAATTTGATGTACGCTTGAGTAGAGAGCTTGGCGTAGTCATCTAGACACGACATAATTACATGAAAAATATTGTCAAAATTTAAGACCAACTAGATGAAGGTCTATATAGCTATAGCACAAATAACAAACCCTAGGAGTTCTCTATAGGTACCTTCAAACTCCCCCATTAGACTAATTTTCACAAAACCCTTGAGTACATCAAATGATATACAAAGGTAAAAAATCCTAATATGTCCTATTCTAAAGTGATTCTAACTACCCACCCATCCTAGAAAAGAAAAGACTTAACTCATGACGACCAACGAGAAAACTTGCAAAGCATAAATATATTTTCTGCCCAGAAATCAAGTTAGTAGCATTTGCTCTACCAAAATATTAAAATGCAGAAATAAATGTGCAGAATAAAGTAAGGCAAGATACTGTGCATGAAATAATATTAGCATATTAATCAGAAATATGTACCAACTCTCCCCCATTTTGACTAAATTATATAATGGTAAGAAATAAAAATAAATGTTTATACACTGCAAAATAAACGTCTCCTACATTAATCATGGCTTTATGAGATACCGTTATTAGTAGATATCTTTATTCTAAAACCTCAGAAATCTAGTAATCAGGATACATAATAAACACAAGCTAGTATTCAAGTACAATCTCTCCAATCAAATGTGAAAGTTATTTCTAAATAAGATTTATGAAAAGAAACAAAAAGTATATCAGTAAGTTGAAAATCACAAGCAATAGTAAAAACATCCCCATTCTTCTTGGGAATTTTTGGAGCACTAAACTGGTAAGAATATCCATTAGCCTCACAATACTTGATTACTCTATTTTGATTAAACTCACCTCCCTCGTCATTGAATAAATCTAAGGATTTGGTGGTGTTTAAGTCCTTAACCTTCTCGTGAGAAGACTTACTGATTTCCTCAATGTTGCATGCATCACAAAAATTATTTGAGCATTTCTTTGATTTTAAAAAATCCATTTGAGGTCAAATCACAAGTCCTGATCCAAATAGGCAAAGTTTTCAAAGGTTTTTGTGCCTTTCGAAATTTAGGATAGAATTTTTCTCTGCAAAATATTTTCTTGTTGATATGAGGCCTAGACTTAATGAAGAAATGATTCCAATTATTATTATTGCACTGCTGAGGAAAATTGGTAAATCTCTTCGTATTCGGGTTAGAACCTTTAAAATGAGTACCTTTCTTGCGATTACTAAGGCATTCCCAGTTTTGGTGACCAAAAACATCACAAAAACTACAATAGCAATTAACAGCAGACTGTTTAACATAAGGAACGGAGTTTATAGACTTATATCCACCTAATTCATGTTTAGTAGTCACATTTGTTCTTTTAGGGGGTGGAATATACTTGGGAGAATCAGCATACATTTTAGGAGGATAATTTTGATCAAGTCTAGTTTTAGAAGTATATTCATTCAAAATCTGTTTTCCTTTATCAACTGTGGAACTACTCAGATTTAGTTTGACTTAGGTACTATCCCTAACAAAAATAGTAGGTTGAATACATGGATTGTTTTGAAAAAAAAAATCATAACCTAGTCCTTTTGTATTAAAATCATATTTCTAAGAGTCCAAAAGTTTATCCAAATCAGAATCTTCTTTCGATTTTTCTAAGTCAATTTCTCTAATCCTTATAAAAGCATCGACGCACATTTCTTTAGACTTCTCAAGATCAACCAATGTGGCCTTATATCTTTGTTAAAAAATAGAAAACTTTTCATTAAGATCAGAGATATCATTTTCAAAATCACATTTTTGTTTATGAAAATCACTTCTTTCATTTTTTAAATTTTATTTGATAACAATTATCTCCTTCTCAATTTGTTTAACTATCCCATATTGGTTTTCCAAGGAGTCACTAAGAAATTTAACCAGATTTGATAATTCTTGTCTATTTTGCAATGTTCTGACATATAATTCTGAGTAATCATCATAGCTAACATCCTCGGTGTCCGTGTGAGAATTTTTGCTATCATCAGATTTAATATCATACAAAGCACATTTTGCATCATATGGAGCAGTTAATTCAAGCATAGAAGTTTGTCTAGCTAATAAAGATTTAGCAGCATCAATCAAATCAATTACTTCATAAAATTCACATTCATCTTCGGAATCAGCCATTCTTGCTAAGTATACGCCCCCGCAACAGTCATAAACTTCTCCTAAAAATGGAAAGCAATTTTATTCAGAATCTCCTTGGTTATATTTAGATTCAGAACCAGAAGAGTCATCCCAAGTTTTAGAAATATGAGCCTTGTGTGTTTTAGAATACTTAGAATGTGGCTTAGGCCTACACTCAGCAATGAAGTGACTGAGTTTCCCATAATTATGACAAGACAATTTAAATTTATCAGTCTTACTACTTCTACTATCAGAATATTCCATGCCATTCGCATTTAGTTGGGTAATGATATCAGTCAAGCGCATATAGAATTGATCAAATGGTTCGTTATCTTTCATTACAAACATATTGTATTATTAAACCAACATTTGTGTTTTACATTGCTTTACCCCATCGTCACCCTTGTGTCTTATTACTAAAGTATCCCAAGCATCTTTACTAGAAGTGCAATGACATATATGTTTTAATTCAGTTTCACTCACACTCATAAAAAATGCATTTTTGCCCTTATTATTGAAACTGCTTATTTTTGTTCTGTTCAACACTTAATTCAGATGTTCTAAGTTTTCTAAAAATAATTCTACCTTCCGCAATAGGAGTAGTGGGGTTCATATAACCATTTTCAATTAAATCCCAAACTTCATCTCCCAATGTGCATTGAATAAATGCAATCATTCTAATTTTCCAGTATGGAAAATTTGTTCCATCGAAAATAGGAGGTCTATTGAAATATCCTAACCTAAGCACCTGACTTGAATCATCCATGAACACAAGGTAAAAATAGTTTAGCAAGAGTTTAGAAAATAGATATTTTGTAAAGTCTAGCTCTAATAACACTTGAGCAAGTTTGCAATGTTAATTAAAGTCCAGATTATTATCTAGGATTAACCTACGTGATTTAAATAAAATAATAATAAATTAATTTTACTTAGGTTTGTTTCTAGTTTTAACTCCTATATTTTTTGAGTTAAATGATTAAGGAAGAAAATAAGGAACATGGTGTTTATTTTACGTCGCAAAAACCCTTTCCGAGGAAAAATGACAGACCCTCTACGATCACCTATTCTACCAACTCCATTAAAATAAAATAAAAAAGGAACGATTATACAAACATGCAACAAGACTCAAAGCAAGATAAACCAGAACAAGCTATTACCTATCTCGACTAAGCTTCTCTCTACTCTGGTTGCTCTTTCGCAATTATCCTCACTATGCACTCTTGTTCACTTTGCTTTCTTCACGTCTCAATCTCCCCTCTAGTTTCCTTAACGTAGGTTAGCTCAGTGCTTAATGATTCTTAATAGTGACTAGTGGTAGTTCAACGCTCATGTGATGTGTCCTATTTTATATGACACACTCACCCTTAATGTTACAACTCGAATGATAAAAAATAATCTTATGAGCCAAAGTTTTAGGGTGTGAGAGACCACCTGAGTATGGATGAATTATGGAATTTGATGTACGCTTGCGTAAAGAGCTTAGAGAGCTTAACATAGGCATCTAGACGCGACATAATTACACGAAAAATCTTATCAAAATTTAAGTCCAACTAGATGAAGGTCTATATAGCTACAGCACAAAAAACAAACCCTAGAAGTGCTCTATATAGGTACCTTCGGAACTTCATACCTCCAAAATATCCATATTTTCCTAAAAATATTACTACATCCATCTTCAAAACATATCCAAATTTGAATTTGTCCAATTTCTGCTTGTACTTGAATTTGTCCAATTTCTATTTGTTTGCTTTTGGTTCCATAAGGGAAATAATAGGGAGTTTGTGAATTTTAAGCAATTTTTTTAGTCTTTTAGAGGAATATTTCTTTGCCACTCCTTTAATGTTCCAAGCAAGAAGACTAATCATTTGGGGATAAAAGATTGGGAGTTTTTGTTACCTTTAGCTTTAGATCTAGTGAATCTTTTGAATAGTGGATCTTGTCATTATCTGAATTGCTTATCTTTGTAAACTTTATCATGGACAATCTTGGGTTGAATAATGTAGTCCTCAACTTCACCTTCCTCAAGGTTCTCAACTTCAATAGCTGAGTTTAAATTCTTATCTTAGAACTGTTCAATAACCTTCACTTCTCTGTTATTGTTTAATGCCACTACTGTTGTTTTATCTTGCTTTGAAGGATTGACTACCCTCCTGGGCAAGTCAAAGATCCAAGATATACAATTTATGAGAGTGGAAAATCCATACAATCTTGCAAATGCTCTTAAGTTCCATAAAATCTAGTGAAGTATTTTTCTCTCAGGTCATGGTTAAAAAGATTTTTCATTGTACAGTGGATTGTAGATGCCATAGCAAGGCACACTCAATCTAGGTGGGTGTGAATCTCATGCGTCATCCTATTAATTCACTCGTATGACAGTTTTCAAATGCAGGACACCCTGAATTTGTAAAAGAACCGCACAATGTCCATCTTGCATTATCAACTGATAGGTTTAACTATTTCTGTAATTTAAGCAATAATTATAGTTATTGGTCAATTCACATGGATATTTTAAGTCTCCCTCCAACACTTTGCATGAGAAAATAGTTCACATTATTGTCATTGTTAATAATCGAGCAAAGGCTCCCGGGGACGATATTGATATTTTCTTAACCCCGCTAATTGAAGGCTCCCGGTAACGTTCATAGTTAAAATGGATGTCCATATATAGGGAGGAAAGTAAATCCACTTGGCTTCAAGATAGTGGGAGGATAAGTTACGCCGGTCATCATAGATTTCTGTTGAAGAGTCACCCTTTTAAGGATAACAAGTCTAACTTTTAACCTGTTGGTCAAGTCCATATGGGAAAAACCTCCTCAGCTTTTAGGTTATCAAATTGAGGAGAAGACAAAATATGTAACTTCGGGGAATAAATTTGTAGGCAAACGCCAACAATATGTAGGGCAGAAGTGTAGATATAGGAATGATCCATAAGATCCTAGTAAAATGCAGGCATGGTCCATACGATCAATCTTATTTGACTTGCTATAATGGAAAGATCATCGTTTAAGGTATGTAATTGATATGATTCACGCGAAGAAGAATTTTGTGAAACATCTAATAGAAATATGTCTGGGTGGATCTCATTTAAAATAAGGAGAGAGATAATGTTATGATATAAAGGATATTAAAATAATAAAATGGTTAAAAACTGATCCTACAATAAGAAGAAATTTGATTCTTGTGGGTGTGCTTTCACTTTGACTACTAGTGATAAAAAGATACTCCTAGACACATTGTTCAACTTGAAGACTCTGATTGGTTATTACAATAATTTATATAGGGTTGTCAGCGATCAAATAAATGACCCAAAACAGTGCAAGTCTCACGATTGGCACATCATCATCCAATTAATCCCCTATTTTTTAGGCATTGATTTTTATTTTGCACAAAGATATCTGTAGGGAAATTTCGCAGATTAGTTACGCTTCACCTTATTGTGTGAAAAAATGGTAAACACGAAGCACATTAAGGATGCAAAAGCCATTTTAGCCGAGGCGACTTGTGTCGTGGGGAAGTATTTTCCTCCGTTATTCTTTGACATCAGCGTCCACCTCCTTATGAATTTGTGCGGTGTAGTTTTTTTATGTGAACTGGTCAGGTATCACTGGATGTATCCTTTTGGGCACTTGATGAAAATCCCTAAAGATTACGTTAGGAATACATTGTATATTGGAGGGTTAATTACGAAAGAATACATAACAACAGAATCATCGTTATACGCCTATGAACATATGCCGGAATAAATGCTTAGGAGGTTTAATCCTCGTAAAGAACAAGTGATCGAATAACTTGACAAGTTATAGGATGATTTGCCTTTCGAAAACCCTAAAGAGGTGAGAATCACCAAGCTACAAAACGAGAAAGCAACTCGTTATGTCTTCTAATCGAAAGAAGGAGTTGAAGATTGGAGAGAGCAAGTACCTATGTATAACTTATTTTACTTTGATTATCTGTATTCTCTATATTACCACTAAAATTCTATAATTTCATGAACACGTTTAGGACGTATGAGAGCTAAATTGCGCAAAATTAGAAGAAAAATTGCACGGCAAATGAATTTAGGGCATAGGTATCAAAAAAGGCATTGTCAACTCCTCTACTGCGATTATTTATACATGTGTTATAAAGCATGCCCTAATTCAATTACATTAATAAAATCATCTTTTAAAAAGAGGTAATGTCTTGTCAAGGCTTGCACACCAGACCAAAGGTCCTAGTTTAAGTGCGAAGAAGTTTAAAAATTTTGCCTCGTAGGTTTTGATTTCGTTTCATACCAGAGAGAGTAAAAACCATTGACACAAATAACAAAATTTTAATTTCTACCTTGACTTCTTGTGTAGCTAGCCAAAGCGATAAAAATTTGAAGAACATAGTGCTGACCTATTATGGGATTGTCCAATAAATCCTAAAACTAGTATACTTAGACTCTAAATAAATCATCTTCTATTGTCACATGGTGAAAGTGGAGTACACTAAGAATGGTTGTAAAGTTGATCCTGCCTCAAAACTTGTCATAATAGATTTATCAAAGATGAAGATTAAAGATCTCATGGTTGACGAGCCTTTTATATGTTCCTTTAAAGACGTGAAGAATGTATTCTAGTCTAAGTGAATAAATGGTTACAATTGGTCTATTTTTTTGCATGCACCACAGGGTTTAACTACTCAAGAAAACGCATTAAAATCCCAACAGAGTACCAGTCTTCTCTTGATGAAAACCCTAATTTAATGAATATTTTAGTTGATTTAGACGAACATTGCGTTTCGAAATACTACATTATTGTCATTTTGTTTACCCTTGTAATAACAACCCTAGATTCAAAAACATTATTTTGTTGTTATTATGTGCATCTTCAACTCATATATTTAGTTCTCTTACATTTAACTCCTCGTCTCTCACAATTTTGTAATTTTTCTATAGATGTTGTTAAGTTTTTAATGCAACATTGATAATAAACTGACACTCTGAGGTAAGCACATGAATGGTTTTTTGTGAGTACCCTTGGATATTTTCTTAAGGGTCTAACTGGTTATGTCATAGTCTTGTTCTGAACTTTAGATGCATTAGACCGGTTAGACCTTCAAGAAACTAGTCAAGGATACTCATAAAAAATTATGGAGGCATGGTAATATCATTTATATTTTACTAATCCCATAAATGCTATTTTCATATTTTTAGTGTTCTTATTCCATTGCTATATTGCTTATAATACACTTCTATCACTAATCCCACTTTTTTTATTATCAAATATAGATTCAAATCTATTTTCAATAATAATAAAGGGGGGAGGGCTATACCACAATTCCCAATTTAGAGTGCTCATAATTTTCTACGCTTTCAACACATTTCACATATATTTTCATAAATCAAAAGAGACACACTTGATTTCGATTATGGTTCAGACCCTAACCTTTTTCAACTAATGAACTACATTGACTTTGATGCCATTTTTGGCTATGTAGGTGTCTCGAAGTAATTTTAGGATTTATGGAAGGATGGTTGGAGAAGGAACATTTTGAAACTTTTTGAAACATTTTGAAACTTTTTGAAACATTTTGAAGTCTTATGTGCAAGCATAGTTGTAGAAGGAATATTTTTAACATATTGCATATGTTTCATGGAAGGAAACAATCACTGCATTGGATTTCGATGAAGATACTGAGGTGTTGTTATCATATTCCCACAAGCATGCATTATATTATTATTTGTGTTAAATAATTTGATGGCTTTAGTTAGTTAATTTGGGTTGTGTTATTTTTTATTTATGGATGACTTGTTGGATTAATATTTATTTCAAGAAATGTATACAGGTTTCAAAAATGTACATGTGTTTTCGGTATGCAGGAAATTATTTTTTTAAATCCTTCATGGTTTTGAGCCATGACCAAAACTGTGGCAAAAATTAAAAAAGTTAACATTTGGTCACTGTAAACTATGACCATTTAAAAATATAAATATATTGTCAAGGTTTTGAATCGTAACTTTAAATTTATATTTTTAAATGGTCACAATTGGGTTCATGGCTCTGAACTGTGACTATAATTAAATGGCCCTTTAATGATCACAAGCTGGGTCACGGTTTTGAGTCGGGACAACTGGGTCACAATCTAAAACCATGACCAGACAATCAACACTAATGTCACCATAATGACCATAACCCTAATATGAGGTCATAGTATTGGACCGTGACCTATAATTTTATCACCCTTAATATGGTCACGGTCCAAAATCATAACCCGTAGGTCTTGGTCACGGTCCAAAACTATATCCGATCTATGGTGTAATGACAGCTATAACAAATCATACTCAATCCATACCTTACCATACTAAGGCTACCATTCCACATAATTAAAACATGAAGTACATACCAATAATCTGGCCGCTCACTCCTAACCTAATTAAGTTTTATGCATGTAGTGTATCTTAAATGAAATCAAAACAAGGAACCTCTCTGATACACACTTGCTTAGTTGAGTCAGTCGTTAATATCCATTAACACAATACCCAATACATCACTATGATAATCACATTATAATCCAATGATCTATCCATGTGTAGGTCTTAAGGATCTCAAACCCAAATGCTCTTAATTTCCCAACGAATAAGACTCATGCGTGGAACATCTCGTAAATGAAATCTAAGCATGGAACCCCCCAATAAACTTTTGTCTATCCAGATCGTTCATATGAGACAATGTCAAGAGACTCCCGAGGAAAATACCCTAAATATCAAATAGATCACACTATTTATCATCCATACAAATAGGCCAAACAAAGAAGATTCACCTAACTCATACCGTCTTTTATCCTGATAGATAAACCAATATAAAGATTATTTACCCAACTCATTCTATTTACCATCCTGACAGATAGACCAAACACAAACGTCCTATGACCGAGCGTTAACCCAACTCAGGCTCCATATTTAAACCATAAAAATTGTCACAACTCTAAATAAATCCATCATTAAGATTATATCATAAAAATGTATTGTTAATTATAATCCATACTCATTATGATTAACCCAACCCCCGATGTATTTTAATAGTTATCACCTTTTTATATACATCTCCTAAACTATGTATTAAATATACCAATGTATTCTCGAACTATCCTCATAGAAATAACCGTGTCATATGTATACCTATACATGTATACAAATAAATATACTAACCTAACCATAACTATCGAATCATAATACCCAATGTTAAACTTCCCATGGGCCACATATATAGGTATTTAACATTATCATTATAAGAGAAAGTTTTATAATTGTTCAGTTTATTTTGTATTTTGGAGCATCCCATTACACATACACCACACCTACATCACTTCTCTAGATTCGAAGACAAAGTTGAAGGCATTGGGAAAATTGAAGAATCGTATGCCTCAACAACCTAAGAAGAAGTTATGGTTTTGATTCGCAAAGAGTTACCTTATTGTTTTAGGGGTTTTAGAATTTTTAAAGAGGTTGGTTTTTTCAAAGTGAGTTTAAAAATTTTGAAGAATTTTTTTAGAAAATTCATCGCCTCGTGAGAACGAGCTTCGTAAGTAGTTTGGATGGGTTTAGCAGGGTTGTTAAAATGAGATTCATTTTATATCCAACAAACCATTTTTAGCCTTCCTCTAGAATCTCGTTCGAAGCCTCGTTTGATACCTATTCGAATGAAAATAGGTATATCGTTCGAACGACGTACCCTTCCATTCGAACGACCGGGAGAAAATTTATTTTAATTAGTTCTAACCCAAATCTTTAATGCTTATCCTTTTATTACAAACCTTCTGATAAATAGGATGCACGGGATTAGACTTCTTAAGAATTCCATTTACATTCTAAAAATACCTTTTTAATTTATCTTTGTGATCAAACACTACTATAATCATTCCAAACCCCTTGGAATCAAAAAGCTCACTTTATCAAATCAAGAAGAAGTATTATAGCACAAAAACGTTTATGGAGAGAAGTCTCCACTGGTGATTTGTGGAACTGAGGTTTCCCCGCTAAAGAACGAAATGTTGATCAATCGATGCCGAGTGTAGATCGCTACCTGTGGACGACTCTGGATTGGTTCATTTTTTATAGAAGAATTGAAGACCTTGATCATCAAACTTAGTTAGTTTAAGTTGTTTGAAAGTCAATTGTCGGTCATTCATTATGTAGTGCTTAATAAAGGTTTTGCCCGTTTTAGGGATTTTTCTTCATCTCTAAGTGTTGTTTATAAGCTTGAATTATTACTTTACATTTGGACTAAATCTTGTAAGCAAACCTAATTTAATCAAAGATAAAAATTGAATTTGTGTATGGCAATTTATTATACAAATCAATCCATTTAATCACTAGCTTTTTCAAATTGGTATCAAAGCTAATTACACTAAATTACTATGTGATCTTTTTACAAATTTTATTTATATAATTTTTTTTTTGAAAAATTCTTTATCTTTAAAATTTTGGATTTAATGGAAAACTGTATATAGGATGCCCATTTTTTATGGTTCAAACTATGCCTATTGGAAAGCTAGAATGAGGTCCACTTTAAAATCCATAGATGAACGTGTCTTGTTGATTTGTGAAAGAGGGTGGACACCACCCACTGTGATAGTTGAATATGTCATAAGTCCAAAACATGTTTCTTTGTAAAAAAAATAACGATTTTAAATGCAGAAGTTTTAGCTCGCATGGTTTGAGTGCCATCTCTGGAGTCATCACCCTTGATGAGTTTCATTGTATTATGACGTGCACCATGTCTAAAGAAGCTTAGCATACCCTCCATCTCATTCACGAGGTAACTAATGCTATAAAATCTTCTAAGCTACAAAATCTCACCACGTAATTTAAAAAGATCACTAAGCTTGAGTCTGAATCTTTTATGAGTTTTAGGCATGTCTTTTTGATATAGTAAACTAGAGTTTCAATTTAGGTGAGAAAATACCTGAGACATGTGTAGTTAACAAAATTTTGAGATCTCTTTCCTCCCTCTTTATTCCAATGGCTACCGTGCTAAATTCGTTAGGGACACTAGATACTCTTAGGTTAAAAGAATTCATAGGAGACCTTCAAACGTATGAGATACATATGTTTCCTAAAATTGTTAAACTTAAGGAAAAGGGAATTTCATTGAAAGTAATCTAAAATGAAAGAGGAAGTGTCGTCTGACTCAGAATATGATTTTGACTTGGATGATTTAGCCTTTTTTGCAAAAAAATTCAAATAGTTTCTCATAACTTAAAAAACAAAATACATCCAAAAAAATAAAAAGTTTTGAGAATGGTTAAAAATATAAATTGGGCAAAAAAATTTGAAAAATAAAAGAAAGATTTCCCAAAGAAATATGAAGATAGATGTTATGAATGTGAGGTTAAGGGTCACAAAGCTCATAAGTGTTCGGTGAGATTAAAGAGACATGGCAAAGGCAAAGCTTCCTTCAATGCCATGCTTAGCGAGAGCGATGTCAAGTTGGTGGATTTTGGTGACGAATCACCCCATGGACGTAACTTCACCGTGTTCATGTCTAGTCATGTTAGTATATCTAGTGAACCTCATATTGATGAGGAAACTACTAAAAATAAATACCTCGACATGAGTTTAGTCATTTCAATGAGAGTGAGAGGGAGGATGTTTTAAGTGAAAGTGAGAGTTACCTTCAACGCACCTACCACGGTCTTTACATTGAGTCCTTTAAAATTAATAAAGAAAACAAAGGTTTAGAGATTAGAGTTTTAACTTTAGAGAAGGAGTTGAGAGAGGCTAGAGAGAGCGAGTCCTCAGTGAGAGAAGCTTTGGGAGAGATGGTTGTTTTAGTTGAGCGGGAAAGTCGTGACTTGACCAAAAAGGTGGCTAGTCTTACGAGAGATATTCAAGCATTTGTGGAGACTCGTGAGAAAATTAAAGCCCTTGGATCCCAACTCAAGAAATATCTCGAACATACTCAGGAGGTCAAGGTTACTATAGAGGATACATCAAATAAGGTAGTAAGATGTTCCTCAGTCCCGCTTTAGGTTTTGGTGATAGGGGAGTAATAGGTTATGACAGAGCATCCACTTCCCATGCCGCACTGGAACTGGTTCCTAAATTTGTGGTTAATCCTTATGGGTCTTAACCTAAACCACAAAATAGAGTTAAACCTAAGAAAGTGAACCAAGGTAGACCCAAACATGTCTATGTTTGCACTTTTTATAAAAGGAGAGGTAACTTTAAAGAGTTTTGCTACAATCTATGTAGAACTAAGCATACACATGCTCCCATGCACCACTCTAGTGACTTTGCTAGTCTTAGAGAGAAAGTTGAGTTTATAGTCGCTACTTCAGAAAGTTTGATGGTAATAATTTCAATGAATGTCTTGGCTTTTTTATAACACTTTCAACTCTCCGACAAGAGCTAACAACGATATGGGCAAACAAAATGTTACCTCCATTTGGATACCTAAGCAAACCAACAAAAGCCCTCGATGTTCATGTTGCTCTTAAGGTTCAATATACTTCTGAATGATATTTTGATAGTGGATGTTCTAAGCACATGACAGTTGACATTTAATTTTCCACCCACTTTGAGGATCACAAGGAAGGTAAGGTCACTTTTGGAGATAGGAGTAGATCTAGTAATTTAGGGCATTATTGTGTTAAAATAGTCGGCTTACCTAAACTAGACAATGTGTTTATACGTGAGAGAGTTAAAAGAAAACATAATTAGCATAAGCCAACTGTGCAATGTAAACTTTGCGATAAAGTTGGGCCAATTTGAATGAAACATTTATGACCTATCCGGTGAACTTTTACTATAAGGTCCAAAGATAATTGCTCTGGGATTGTGCCCAAATCCTCCTTTGTGTGAAACAGTGCCATGGTATCCTCTATGGACCTTTAGCATCAACGACTAGGTCATGTGAACTTTATAGATCTTGAGCGATTAGTGAAAAAGGACCTAGTTCATGTATTAGCATCTCTTGAAAAACTAACTTTCTCGATTTGTGGACTTTTACAACAAGGAAAAAAATTTGAATTCCCCATCGAAAGTTGAATGGTCTTACTCGCTCGTAGAGTTTAAGTGGTAAGAGATATATTTTCATGATGATCGATGACTTTTTTAGATATTATATTATAGGATTCGTTAGAGAAAAGTCTATTGCAATTGAGTTCTTAACAACCAAGTGTCATGTCCTAAAAAACCAACACAGTGTCAATATTAATCAGATACGTAGTGACAATGACACTAAATTTAAAGTAGCTAAAGTGGATAGCTATTGTGATGGATTAGTCATCAAAAATGAGTTTCCAACCGTTCGTACTCCTCGACAAAATGGTATTATTAAGAGGAAGAAATGAACAATATAAGATAAGGCTAGATCCATGCTTCTTTGGAGAAACATGCCTAGACATTTTCGAGCAGAGGCGGTGATCACTGCATGCCATACAATGAAAAGGGTATATCTTCAACCGCACACGCCTTATAAATTTTAGACATGGAATAATCCTAACATATCATATTTTTGTGTCTTTAGGAGTACTTTTTAAATCTTGATAGGTAGAGAAAACTTAGGAAAGTTTGACTCCCAGAGCGACGAGGGGATTTTTTAGGTTATTCATCGACGAGTAGGGCTTATAAGATTTTTAACCTTACAAGCTCTAAGGTTATGGAGTCAATAAACGTAATGATTAGAGATGACGAGTCGTCGATGTTTATTACTCCTATCCCTTAGTGTGAGGATGATGCCCCCTAGTGACGACCCCATCTTTCCTCTACTACTACAGTGAACCCCACTTTTGATATAGAGGATCCACTCACTTGGGTTCGAAAGAGTCATAACCCTTCCTCTATACTTGGTGATCCCACACTAAGTATTAAGACTCGTGCCCAATTTGAGAATGTGGTTAGCCATATGTGTTGAACCTCCTTAGTCAATCCCGAGAATGTGAAAAAAGCACTCAAGGATGAGCATTAGATATCCATTGTGCAAGATCAGTTGCTTCAATTTTGCAAGAACAATATTTAGGAGTTAGTCCTCTAACCTAGTGAGTCTAGTGTTACAAGTACCAATTGGATTTACAAGAACAAAATATATTAGAATTGTACCATAGTTCACAATAAGGCTAAGTTGATCACTCAAGGATACACATGGATTAAGGGTGTGGACTTTGATGAGACATTTGCTGATATTGCTAGGCTTGAGTCCATCCACTTACTACTCGCCATAGCATGTCATCTGCACTTCAAGTTATAATAGATGGATATCAAAAGTGCCTTTCTAAATGGAATTCTACAGGAGGAAGTTTACGTGGAATAACCAAATTTGTTTGAAGACCCTAAGCACCCGGTACACGTCTATTATCTTAAAAAGGCCTTGTATAGTTTAAAGCAAGCACCCCATTTTTGGCATGAGAGGCTCACTTCTTATCTCTTACCTCGTGGCTTCAAGAGAGGGGGAGTGGATAAAACATTATTTATGAGGAGATAGAATGTTGATGTTTTGGTTGCCCAAGTCTATGTAGACGACATAGTATTTGTATCCACGTGCTCCCCCCAAACTTACACTTTTTAGGAGCAGATGAAGAGAGAGTTTGAGATGAGCATGGTTGATGACCTTACGTTCTTCCTAAGTCTCCAGGCTCATCATCTTGAGGATAGGATATTCATATCCTAATCCAAATATGTAAATGACCTAGTGAAGAAGTTTGGTCTAGACTCCGCTAAGAAATCATGCACACCTATGAGTACATTAACTAAGCTTAGCAAAGACACTTCAGTCAAGGACGTAGAGCAAACCCTATATCACAGTATGTTTGGTAGTCTCCTCTACTAGACCTCCAGTCATCCTGATATTACTTTTAGTGTGAGAGTTTGTGCGCGATACTCGGCGTACCCAAAGAAGTCTCATTTACTCGCACTTAAATGAATCATCAAATACGTGAGTGGCACTATTTTCTATTGTATTTGGCATTCTTTTGATACCAATGATCATTTGTCTACCTATTCGAATGTCGATTAGGGTGCGAAGGTTAATGGTTGTAAGAGGACCTTGGGTGTTTTTTTTTTATTTTGGGAGTGATCATGTCTCGTGGTTGGGCAAGAAGTAAAACTCCCTATCTTTGTCCATAACAGAGGCTGAGTATATTGCCTCCGAAAATTATTGCAGGCAACTCTTATTAATGAAGCAAATGTAGGAAGATTATGAGATTTCACAAGGCACGATGACTATTTCTTGTGATAATACAAGTGCAATCCATATATCTCGTAATCCAACCCAACATTCTTGCACAAAGCACATTAGGATACGTTAACATTTTATACATGTTATAGTTGAGGAGAAGGTAGTGCCTTTAGCTTTGTGAGCACCTAACATCAATTGACCAATATTTTCATGAAACCTTGAGATTCACTTCGATTTGAGTATCTTAGGAAACCTTTAGGTATTTGCACTGTTAACTGAGTTCGGGTACTTTATCTAGTATAGGATGTTTATCATGTTCATATCATATTTTCCTATTGTTAGATTGTATTATCATTGTACTTATCTATTTTTCTTTTTAATATTTTATAGAAAAATCCAAAAAGTGTTTTGTGTTTCTGGAAAAAGTTTGAAAATACAAAAAGATTTTTGGTTTTTATGAAAAAGAAGAAAAAGTGAAAAATATTTTATTTTGATATATTTTTTTAAAAAATTCAAAAAAGTGTTTTATATTTTCCTTTATCACCGTATATGGACGAACATTTAAGATGTTAGGATCACCCCTTCATTCCATCCATACACGTGACTTTTTCGTAGTGTTTTGAGGCATGACTTTATTTCATAGTGTGCTTAATAATGTAAGGATATCATTACGTTAATCTTTGATGACTACTATACATATGTTATACTCATTGTCTATTTTATTGCACATGTGAAAGAGCTTTATGAACATTGTTGTTACTTGTCATGTGTCGAATACGATGTTCTCATCTTAGTTCTGCTTAATAGAGAACCAAATGTAAAAAGAGATAAGTCGTGCACATAAGAACCATTTCCTAGATTTCATTTATATTTTGGAAAATGTTATTATATGTTAAGAAATGGAAAGGGGCTATGAAAGATCAAATATTATTTGCATTAAAAGACACTATTTGCATAAAAGAGCTTAAAAATATTAGAGGTGCATAACATTAAATAGTTTAGATTTTTTGGTGTGAGAATTAATTAAGTTCATGACGTTTTGATTAAGATAAGTCTATTTCATATGAGCTCACTACTTCTACACCTATGCTAGACTTTGAGTTTTTTTTAGAAGTCTCTCATGACTTCATGCATACTTGTCATGAATGTATATGTTGATTTACCTATAGAAAATGTTCACAGAATTTGATTCTACATTCACGATTAGGATAAATTAGGGTTATTCCGTGGTGTATTATACTTGTACATTTAATACTTTATATATGAAAAAAAATGAAAATTTTCAAAATAGCTTGTGGAGAAAAGTTACCTTTTGAGATTTTCATTACATGTGCGTTATTAATATCTTTGTGATGATATCTTACTTCTTCATGTGATGCTAATTTTTCATGATTAGCTTCTACTCCTTTGTCTATTACGGACAAAAAGGGGGAGAACAAATTGAGGGGGAGAGTTTTATTTTTCTGTTAAAACTCATATGCATCACGATATTTTATTGTCTCATCTATATAGGACATTCCGCCTAAATGATGATCACTTCGACCCACACAAGATGAAAATAAATCTAGCCAAACAGAAGATCAATTTCATATGAAGACTCTACATAAAAAAACACGTTTTCCCTTTCTTGATATTGTAGGGTAGTTTTTTTTATAGTCTTTATGATACAATTTGTCTTCGGTTTGTGTTTTGCACCGGAATAGCCAAGGGGGAGATTTGTAAGAAAAAGTTTTATAATTGCTCATTTTTATTTTGCATTTTGTCATATCCCATTACACATACACTGTACCTACATGACTTCTCTGGATTTGACGACAAAGTTGAAGATATTTGGAAGATTGAATAATCGTACGCCTCAACAACCTAAGAAGAATTTATGGTTTTGAGTGGTACAGAGTTACCTTATTCTTTCAGGGGTTTTAGAATTTTTAAAGAGGTTGGCTTTTTCAAACTGAGCCTAAAAATTTTGAAGATTTTTTTTTGAAAATTCGTAGCCTTATTAGAACAAGCTTCGTAAGTAACTCGAACGAGTTTGGCAAGGTCTTTCGAACAAGATCCATTTTATATCAAACGAACCATCTTTGTCCTTCCTCTAGAATCTCGTTCGAAGCCTCACTTGATACCTGTTCAAACGAAAACAGGTATGTCGTTCGAACGAGGTACCTATCCGTTACAATGGTCGGGTGAAAATTTGTTTTAATTAGCTTTAATCAAAATATTGCATGCATATCCTTTATAACAAACCTTCTTATAAATAGGATTCACGGGATTAGACTTCATAAGGACTCCATTTACTAACGAAAAACATCTTTTTGAGTTCTCTTTGTGATCAAACATTTCTATAATCATTCCATACCCCATGGAATCATAAAGATCACTTTATCAAATCAAGAAGAAGGATTCTAGTATAAAAACCTTTGTGGAGAGAAATCTCGACTGCTAATTTGTGGAATCGAGGTTTCACTACTGAAGAAGGAAAGGTTGATTGGAGTATACCGATGGTAGACCTCTACATATGGACAGTTCTGGATTGGGTCATTTGCTATAAAAGAATTGAAGATGTTGCGTGTCAAACTTAGTTAGTCTAAGTTGTTTGTAAGTCAACTGTTTGTCAATCATTTTGTAGTGCTGAATAAATAGTGTTCCCTTTTTAGAGATTTTTCCTCATCTCTACGTGTTGTATGCATGCTTAAATTATTGATTTACATTTAGACTTAATCTTTTGGGAACACTTAATTTAATCAAAGATAAATTTGGCAAAAATTGAATTTTCATGTGGCAATTTATTATACAAATCAATCCATTTTCTTAAATTCATAGAAGTTTTATTCATAAAGGAATAGAATAAAATGCCTCTTCTAAATGGCTTACATTCAAGTCTTCAATACTAAAACTAGTACAAAAATAATCTTAAAGGAGGATTTTTATAGGACAAGACCTTGACAGAGGAATTAAAAAAAGATGAACAAATATGAGTTAACTTTAGAGATCCTATAGATTTAATAAGAGACCGTCTATTCTTTTTCATTCTTGAAATTAAGCAGACCCCATTTGTCAACTTGAATCAGTCCCTTCAATTTATTTGGGATGTCTTGAACATAATATGAGAACACCTCCCTATCTTCTTTACTTCCCATTTTAGCAATAAAGTCAGCAACTTAATTACCAGCTCTATAAGTGTGATTGAGAGCGAACTTTGACATATTTAATTGTTGTTGGATGAGATGAACCATTTAATTTTCCAACGAATATTGGAGTTTCCTCAAAAAATATCAACATAGACATAGTAATCACTTCCTATGATAATCTCATAATCTTTGAGGTCCATGAAACATTCTAAACCTTTCTTTAGAACTTAAGGTTCAATTTCCATGTTGGATACTTCTCCTAGGGGAACAGAGAAAGCCAATATGAGATCTCCTTTTGGGTTGATTAAAATACCTCCTCCTCCTCTTTTGCCTCGATTTCCAAGAGAGCTACCATACATGTTTAGCTTTAAAATTCCACTTGGGGGAGCCATCCATTTGATTTGTAGCCTAGAATTGAGGCTTGGCTCTATTTTGATTTTGGAATAGAGCTCCTTTAATTGATGAACCTGATACAAAATAGAAAAGACACTAGTAGTACTTTCATCATATCTATATTTATTTCTATGCAACCATAAGCACCAACAAACAATATAAGCATTATTTTATTAATGTTAGAGTCTGTATTGACACCATTAATCCACCATTGAAAAATATAATTTCTTAGACCACCAACAACTCACTTAATACCATATTATTGATGAACTTTTTCCCACACTTGAGAAGATATATTACCATATTCAAAAATATGATCTATGGACTCTTCTGATGGATCAATACAATAATGGCATTTTGAAGGGCCTCAGAATCCAATTGATTTTAACTTATCATCAGTTGACAATAGGTTTATTGAGCAATTTCCACATAAACACTGAGATTTTAGAGGTGATATTTGTATGCCAAATGAACTTAGAAGACAACTAATTCCAACCTTTAGGTCTGCATGTAACCCAAGCAGAAGATAGAGATAAAACACCATTGTTACAAGCTCTCCAGATCACCAAATCAGGTTGACCATGCCAAATTTCAACAAAATTGAAAATTCTAACTGCAGTAGCAAGAGGAAAGGATGCCTCTACTTTGATTCTATTCCAACTATTAGATGAGCCCCAAAACTAATTAATTTGCTAATTTTCTTGGAAATCTTCATATCTTCATTCTATAATCTCCCAATTATCCTTTTACATGCTTATTTTTCCATCCCAAATTTGCCATTTCATACTATTTTCAGTTAAATCCCCACAAAACGCATTTTAGTCCAAGTGTAATCTCCTTTTTTAATAAGAGCTACAGTAGGGTGATATTTTCTACAGCAAGTAGATTGCATGAATTTAGACCAAATAGATTCTTTTGATCTAAAATTCTACTATAATTTAATGCTCAGAGATTAAGATATGTCTTCTAAGTTTCTGATACCAAGGCCTCCTTTATTGACTGCTCTAGGGATGGCTTTCCATTTACACCAATGGTGTCTTTGATCTCCATAATTATAACTCCAAAAGAAAGTTTCCATTAGGCCATTAACTCCATTGAGAACAGCTTTAGGAGGAAATATAGCTGCTAGCAGGTACAACTGCATAGATGTTAGGATATATTTAATGAGAACTAATCTTCCCCCATTGCTCAAACACTTAGCCTTCCAACCTAAAAGTATTTGTTTCACCTTTTGAACCATAGGATCAAAGAATTTAATTTTCTTCCTACCACTATACAAAGGACACCCTAGATAAGTGATAGGACCTTTCTTCAATTGCATTCTTGTAATCTATTTTAAGGAGGATAAGGACTGAGGCTTGATTTTGATTGAGTCTACAAATGAAATTTTAGCCTTGTTTATGAGTTGGCAAGACTCGTATTCATAAGAAGACAATACTGCCATGATTTTCTTTACTTCTCTTTTCGAACCTGAGGAGAAATTATCACATCATCTGCTAAGGCAAGGTGATTGAATCTAGGGCATAAAATAAGCATTTTAAATCCTACAAATCTTGGATAAATCACAAGATTATGGAGACTTCTTAAGAGGACATCATCAATGATAATGAAAAGGATTAGTGATAGAGGATCCCCTTGCCTAAGACCTCTAGTTGACTTAAAAAAATACCTATTCACCATTTACCAGAATAGTAAACTCGTTATTTGAGAGTATATTCCAAACCAGGTTAAGCCAAATATCACAAAATCCCATTTTTCGCATAACCTTGATCAAAAACCACCAAGAAACTCATCATAAGCATTTTCCATATTCAATTTCAAAATAACATTACCTCCTGGATTTTTGGAATTGATTCTAGACATCCATTCTTAAGCTAGGAGCATATTCTCGGTGATGGATCTACCTTTGATGAATCCATATTGCATATGAGAGATGATTATAGGCAACATGTTAGAAAGTCCAATCATTTAGTATTCTTGAAAATATTTTATTCACAAGATTTTTCACACTCATAGGTTTGAAATTAGTAAAATATTGAGGGTGGTTAATCTTTGGGATAAGAACCAACTTTATAGTTGTAAAAACATTTGGGAGACTAAAACCTACAAAAAATCCTCTAACAGCAGTTAGAAGATCTTCCTTCATCACTTCCCAAAAGAAAATGAAGAAAGCACCATCAAATTTATCAACACTAGGACCACTTTTGGGATTCAAACCCCTAAATGCCATTTCCAGCTCCTCCATATTAGGTCGTTCAATCACCTTTGCATTCATCTCATTAGAAATAAGGTTTGGAATATTATCAGTTAGAAAATTATTTTCTGAACAACTCAATATTTTAGTAGATTGAAATTGTTTAGAGAAATAATTTATAGCCTCTTCATTGATTTGATCTTTAGAAACCCAGGATCCATCTTCTTTCTTCACTCTATTGATATTCATATTCTTTTGCTTGCTTCTAACCTCCCTATAAAAATAAGCAGAGTTTTTGTCCCCTTCTGCAGCCCATTTTTTATTTTCCTTTTGACTCTAATACTCAGCTTCAATCTTTATATTCATGTTAAATTTTGTAGTTGCTTTATTAAGAGACTCCCTTTTCTCATCTAATAGATCAAGATCATAGGAAATTTCAGCATTTAGGAGATTATTTTCTGCATTTCTAGCATTTTGGAAGATATCCCTATAAAATCTCCTACTTCATAAGCATAACTTTTTTTTAATTTCTTTCAGTATAATAGAAATAGCTATTATAGGTTTAGGACTTGACACGTCATGCCAAGTTTGTTTTACTATATTATCACATTCCTTGTGTTTATACCAGAATGATAATAATCTAAAACCTCTCTTAGTAGAGGTCAAAGAGGCTACTCCTTTAAATAGAGGAGGAGAATGATCAGGCATACTTCTATTTAAATGGTTAACACTACAGTTGACATTGAGATCCATACAATATTGATTAATTAAAACTCTATCAAGTCTTCTCCATATACTAACATCATTAGACCTTTTATTATGCCAAGTAAATTTAGATCCAGAATAGCTTACATCAATGAGCCCATTCACCTCAATACATTCTACAAACTCATATATTGAGCCCAAGTTTACATCATTACCACCTTCCTTTTTAGAAACCTCTGCTACTAGATTTAAATCACCTCATATCCACTATGAAGATTGAGTATAACAACCATTAAGGAACTCCCAAAGATTCCTTCTTCCATTCCTATGGCAACTTGCATATACTAGACTACATAGGTAACTTTCATTTCCATCTTCCATGTGAACTTTTAAGGTAAGTGCTTGAGCCATTTTAGACTCTACAGTCCATTAAACTCTTTTTTTTATAACACTAAATCCTACTATTTTGATGTGATACACATGATACAAATCCTAATTTTATACAGAAGGATTGGATTTTATTAAGATCTAGCTTTAGTTCCAGCACTACAATCATTTAAGGACTATACATTCTTTTAAGTCTCCATAAAGCACCTTTTTGGAGATGTATCTAATATTCCAAATGAGGGCTCCTAGCATTTAAAATGCTTAAATGAGGGAGATTTTGAGTGAGACCTTAAAATTTTGTCTGATCCACAAGTTGAATCATGGATACCCTTTTTTATTTTCTCCTCCTTCTATTCACAAATATAAAACCATCATCATTGACATCTACTTTCTTTGGGGTTGGAACTATGTCTTTTTCTCTTTGGTTACATGTTGCATCAACTGTACCAACATATATAGCATGAATTTCTTCAACATTTATAGTGCAACCTATATTCTTCACCATATTTAACTTATTTAGATCTGGATTGGCCACTGATTCAACCCTTGAGTCATCTTCTGAGCTGGAATTCTCCAAGAAGCTATCCTCCTATACTAAAGGGACAAGTAATTCCTTTGTACTATAGCTTTTTCATCCCCTTTGTTGCTAACTTCCCCATGATTTGGGCTTTGAATACTCATTTTTTCCTTTTCATTATTGTTGCCTTCGTTATTCTTCTCATTTTCTCCCTTTTCTGTCCCTTGAGACTTAAAGAAAGTTGTTATAGTCTTTTCACCAGCATTCTTGACAGTTTTAACATGCTCTATTCTTATTTCCCCTTCTTCTATTTCTTGTATGATCTACTTCTCTTTTCTCATAATTTCGTTTTGATTTGCAAAGGATCTTTTAACCCATTATTTTATAGTTTCTTATTTCTTATCTATCTGTCTTGTATTAACCTGCCTAACAGGGTTATTCTTCAACTGATCTTTATCTTCTTTCTTCAAATAGCATTTATCTTGGAGATGTCCTTTCTTCTCACACTGGTAGCAACATGGGGGAAGGTCTTCATAAATAATGGGCTGCCAAAAACCACTATTTTTTTCCTTATTTTCAATCCAAACCCTAGAAGGGAGGGTCTTATTTAGATCTACTTCCACACACACACTAGCTTGACTTGGACTTGTTAGAGAATATGTTGCATTATTAACTTTTATAGGGGTCCCAACCACTGATCAATAGAGAATAAAGCATTCATATTATACAAGTGGATTGGGATGAGGGGAAACAATATCCAAGTTGGAACTATCGATGATTATATATCTGTTGAAAGTCTATATTCCATTTAAAAGTCCTTATAGGATATCTTTGAATGATCCATGTCTCTTTTAGCCACAATAGATGGAAATCTTCTACATGTTCAAGTTTTATCAATATGTGCTTTTGATCAATAAGACCTATACGGAATGAAGTTTTTAGATTGAGGGAGATGAAAATTTTTCATATCATCAATAGATGGGCGGCCATGAGAAAACTTTTCTACTATTGATTGTTTGAAAGGACTTACCATTTCTTGTTGGGTAGATTCTTCATAAATCATAGCTGGCCCTCTTTTATAAAAGGAGATCTTATGAAAATCAATGGTTATTGTCGATTTGGCATCTAGGACAGATGCAAAGGATCATGTTTTGATATAAGCTATAGGATTGGTTTGGAGGGGTTGGTATGAGGCTTTGAGGGGCGCTCAGGGATCAAGGCTAGAAGAATGTGGAGGTATGGAGGCTGAGATACCTAGCTCTATGAGGGAGGCAGGTGGGTGAGCCATGCAAACCCTAGAGAATTCGCTGGGAAGGAGCTCTAAGAATTTTGGAGGTCAGTTTTGTTTGAATAATAAGATTAAATCAATCCATTGAATCACTAACATTCTCAATCATAATAACATTTCTTTACAACCGAATTAAATATTTACATATATGTACACACACACACACACATACACACACACAGATATATATATATATATATATATATATATATATATATACAAATATTTACCAATGCATATAGTATACATCTAACAGCTCTCAAACTAACCTGCCTCAATAGTGTGGTCTCTTCGAGTAACTAAACCCACCATATATAATTCATAATTATACATATTATAATTCACACATGGGATATAACATAACATTAATATACTCCATGCCTATTCCAAATCCCCACACCGAATTATGCTAATCATTATAGGTTTAATAAACTTAAACCCAGATTATACCCCACCTTTATGTCATCTTAGTTTATCCCCTTATAAAATATATGTATGTGTATATATATACATACCCAAGTTAACATCCCAAAAACAACCACTCATTAAACCTTCAAACTAGCCCAAAATTGCAAATGCTTGAGGTCCGGATCGATTCGACCAGCCCAATACGCTGAGTTTCGTCCAAGGTCCTTCAATGACGATCCCAAAACGTACCAAACTCATCCTAAAGCCTTTAAATCAATCAACACCCATTAATCCATACATATAAGTCATGAGTCTAACACAAATTAAGGGTTCAAATTCATATATTGAAATTATAATCCTAACTTCATTTTCCTCATTGGTCTAATTATCTTTCAATTAGCATCCATACTTTCATTAAACATATGGTTACGCATTAACCACTAATGTAAACTATAAAACGAAGTATATTTTACAAAATCTAACGATTCAAAACATATTATTCAAGGGTTTCCAACAATATAAGCCATAGAGTTCTAAGTTACACATGATTTTTAACATAAATATGGGTTTAATCAACTAATCATTTTGAATCTACAATAAATATGTTTAAAGATCATATTTTACAAATAAAAAACAGATTTAAACCATATTAACATGATCCTAATCGATTGATCCATACACAATGATGAAAGTCATAAAGCAGTTACATTAATATGATAAGTAAGATAGTATTTCTTGTCTTAAATGAAACTTGATCTTTGATTAATCCCTCTTGAGTGTTCTTCGTCTTTTCTCAAATTTGATCCTGATTTCAGGTTTTAATTATGATGTATTATTATGTTTAATGAGGGTTATCAATGCATTTAAAACCTTAAATCCATATGTCTACTTTGACCTACTTTTAGACCCCTAAATAAGTCCAAAACACTAATTGGATACCCTTAAAACTTGTGCCAAAGGTGTACCTACTCACGGGGTCCAATTTTCCATATTAAAAGTACAATTTCGGGCCTCTGTACACCCCCGGAGTCCTTCCCCAACCAAACCAACTATTAATATAAAATTAATTATAATCGATTTGCTTTAATTTATGAATAATTCACATATTATTTAAAGTTCTCATTTTAAATTTCAATTAATAATACAAACCTAATCGAACCAATTAATTACCTGTTAATTCACTTGAGTAAATATTGATTAATAATTTATTTAATTCATAAAAATATGGGGAAATTTAAAATATGAACGGACTTATAATTCATGATTATAGGTATCACTAAAGTTTCCAAAAGGTACCCGTGTCAAGTGTTAGACACTCTCTCCTTAAGACATACTTCGCCCCACATTATCTATATAATGAGATAAGCTTTTCACAATACACATGAAATGAAAAAGGCTAATAAAATAACCAAAGTTGAGTCTGGTCTGGGTTGCCTTGAGTCTCAATCTTATAACGATATGTACAAAAGCATCAAAATACTTAAAAGGCGAGAAATATTCATGAATTAATGTATATCAATGTGAGAAATGTCCCTTAAATAATATCAATATCACTACCAATTAATTGTATAAAATGATATAACTTCCCTCTAACCTAAGTTATAAGAGCATAATTTGCTCATAGCTTAGGCTAAGTATAGCTTAGGCGAAATACTGCGATTTCAATTAGCTTGTGAATTACTAATGGAAGTAACATTACCTTGGTCAATGTGATTGATGTTAAAGCAACCTCCAACCTTTTTAAGCTGATGCTAGTGTCAGATACTGCAATTTCGAATTGTACATGGTTAAGAATATACACTAATTTAGCTTATATCGCATGTGACTTCTCTCTCTCCCGGTTTCACTCAACTGAGATAAGACTATTAAAAAAAGCTTTTTTCTATGTTTTTCACTCATCTAATGTATAACATCAATGTCATAATAACATAGTTAACGTAGGTATTTTATAGAAAAAAATTAAAACCGAATAGAAATCAAAAGAATACATTAAAAAACTCAAATATTATATTGTCGTACTATGAACAAAAGGAGTACGAACATACATTTTAAATGCTCACGTGTCAATAAAGAAATTAAGAATCAAGCGAATACAGTAAAATTGAAAATTAAAAAATCGTATAATACCTATTTTGTAGTCAATTTATCTATTCTACCAACTTTCTTTTTTAACCAATACTTTTGTTTATGTCAAATACTTTCCTCAAACTCTCTTGCTAATTAAATATGTATGTACGCACCTTTTTATGATTACATAATTGGTTTTCTATATATGTGCACTTTATTTCTAGTTAATGTATGATAAAATTATATAATGTCGTGGTTTTCTACCTTAGTTGTAACAAACCTATGTTGGATGCTATCAGTTTGGCTTTAATTATTAAAATAAATAAATATAATTTCAGTTGAGATGATAACATGTCAGGACTCTTTTTAAGAAACTAAATACAGTGATGATTAAACCTGAGATTGGCAAAATAAGGCCCAATAAAAAGTAATGCCCATATATTTAAACAAATTGGGACTTTCCTAAGAATCCATTTATCTCAAACACAGAATATATCGTAAAAAAATACAAGACGCATCTTCTAAAGAGTGAAAACACACTTGAAAACTTTTCACACCTGTATTTTCTTGAACACTATCCGAGTTGCTCGACACAAATTATTTTTGCAACTTAATCAACTATAAAACTGTTTACGCGCTCAAATTGAACTAAAAGTCTTACATAGTACTCTGTTGAACCAAAATTGAATCAACAAATGATTCATATGGTTTTAGGACATTCCCAAACAATAATATGTTCAACCAAAACTGAATCAACAAACTATTCGTATGGTTTTAGGATATATTAAAAAATAACAAACTTGATACATCCGAATATTAAAAAAATAAGAACGTTAAAACACATAATTGTTTTACAGAAAAAACTTATACATTCGTATGGGTCTTTACAGAGGTAAAGAGAGAGAGATTTACATAATAATTTTTCCTTCTTGGAGGGGTGGAGTGGTGGAGGAAGATTGATTTTGAACGAAATCTTGATACATCCGATACTTGGGGGAAATGATCCATAACTGCATATTTCTTATGTTTGCAAAAACAGCTCCCTCTTCCCGCACGTTAAAAATGCGTTTTAATTTGTATTATGGTTATACAAAAAAGAGAAACATAATAGTATAGGGTTACTATGTCTATTCACAAAAAAATGAGAAAATAAGGGCTAATGAATTGTTAACTGAAATAAATGTGGACAAGTAATGAATATATATATCTCATTCTCTAATTAATTGACATATCTTTTTTTTAATTGACATTAAAAGTATATTTTCTTGTAGTGGATAAATATTTCAAGAAAATTCTCAAACTTAAAAAGAAAAATACTTCCAAAGGTAAAAAGAGTTTTGAGAAAGATAAAAAATTTATAACAGACAAGAAAAATATTGAAAAGAAAAAGAAATATCTCCCAAAGAAATATTAGGAGAGATGTTATGAGCGTGAGGGAAAGGGAAAGGGTCACAAATCTCACGAGTGTCCGACTAGGTTAAAACGTTAAAGGAAAGTCAAAGTTGCCTTAAACTTCACTCTTAGAGATAGCGAGGTCGAGTCAGTGAGTTCGGAAGAAGAATCATTGCATGTATGTAACTTCATCGCATTTATGGCTAGCCATGTTAGTACATCTACTGCACCTCACAATGATAAGGAAGCTACTAAACATGAACTCCGTGGTAGTGTATCTAGTCGCTGAGGGGAGTGAGGGATAGAATGCTTTAAGTGAGAGCGAGAGTGACTTTCAACACGCTTACGCCAAACTTTACGTTGAGTCCTTTAAAATGAATAAACAAAATAAAAGTTTAGTGATGAGAGTTTTAACGTTATAGAAAGAGTTGTGTGAGGCAAGAGAGACTTAATCCTCGGTGAGAGAAGATTTGGGAGAGATATTTTGCATATTTGAGAGAGAAAATGAGGAGTTGACTAACAAAGTAGATAGTCTTACGAGAAATCTCCAAGCATCCGTCGACACTCATGAGAAACTTGAAGCCCTTGTATCCCAACTTGAGAAAGATCCCGAACGTGCTCGGGAGGTCAACGTAAATATCAAGGATACATCGAAGAAGGGATTCTCCTCTGTCCCTCTTTAGGAAATGTTGAGAGGTAAGGAATATGCTACGATAGTGCATCCACTTCCCATATCGTACCCGAGCCGATTAATGAGTTTGTGATGGATCCTTATGTCCCTTAAATGAATCCACCTAGGAGGCATAATTCACTTAGAATAGTTCCACCTAGAAAATCAAACCGAGGTAGACCCAAGCATGTCTATGTTTTCACCTATTGCAAAAGGAGATGTCATCTTAGAGAGTTTTGCTATAAATTATGTAGGACTAGTCGTACACATACTCCCGTACACAACATTAGCAACATTACTAGACTTAGGGAGAAAGTTTAATTTATAGTCATGACTTCCCATAGTTTAATGGAAGAATTTCAATGAATGTATTTGCCGTTTGAGAATGCTTCCAACATTCCGACTAGAGTCAATAACGGTAAGGGAAAACAAAAGGTTACTGCCACTAGGGTACCTAAGCGTGATAAGAAAGACCTTGATGTTCATGTTGCTCTCAAGGCTCCAAAATGCTTCCCAATTATATTTTGATAGTGGGTTTTCTAGTCACATGACTGGTGATGTCCCATTTTTTACCCACCTTGATGATCGCAACGAAGGAAAAGTCACCTTTGGAGATAGGAGTAGATATGGCATTTTAGGACGTGGCAGTGTTGAGATACCCGGATTTCCTAAGTTAGATGATGTGTTGTATGTGAAGTGGTTGAAAACAAACCTAATTAGCATAAGCCAATTGTGTGATGCAAACTTTACGATAAAGTTTGACCGACTCGAATGCAATATTTATGATCAATCCGATAAACTTTTACTACAACGTTTGAGGACAAAAGACAATTGTTATGGGAATGTGACCAAGTCCTCTTTTGTGTGCAACAGTTCCAAGATCTCCACTATGGACCTTTGGCATCAACGGATAGTGTAACACCCCGTATTTTTAAGGATTTCTATATTGGGATTAATTAAATTAAAAATGGGAAATCAATTCGATTTAAAATAAATATTAAATAGAAATACAAGGTTTAATATTTATTTATATTGAGTATTAATTAGTGAATGATTAATAAATAAATAAATAAATAAATAAATAAGAACGTGTTATGATTGTCGTGAGTGAGAAATACGACAGCTACGGTAATTTAGCCAAAACGCGCGTGTTAGTCGTGTCGGGACCTAAATTTATGAGATAAATGTAATTTATTTGTGGTTCATCCAAATGGTCATTTCAAGTGTGTCAATGTGTCCAGAAGGTCGAAATAGTCAAAAAATGTACTCGGGAGTTTGGATTAGATTTCGAGGCATTTTTAGACTAAACCGACAACCCATAGGAGTATTTTGGTCTTTTGGATTTTTAGAAAAAAGAGACCAACAAATTTTATAGGTTTATATCATCATTTAAGTTGAGTAGGACAGTTACAAAAATACATAGAGGCTATTAGAGGAGGAAAATAATGAGTTTTAAGGGTTCCCACACCAATTTTGCACCACCACCACCACCGGAGTGTAGATCGGGAGGAGAGGAGGGCCGCCCCGACACCTTTTTGTAAAAAATCATAACTAGAATATCAAGAAAGTGTTTATCTTAATAAATTGAGTGCATATATTATCCATGTTAGAGTATGATTGAACAATACCTATGAATAAATGATTTTTACTTGAAATTGGAAACTTAATTCATGATCTGGGGTAGGATTTACAAGTAGATTAAACACTTATTTGAATTGAAGACAAAATCAGAATATATGGGATAATATAAATGGCAAAATTTTGGATTTAATGATGTATAGGCATGGAAGATCATAAAACTAGGGTTTTATGGTTAATTATGAAATAAAGAGTTCTTTGGTAGGATTCTTGATGATTTAATGATATATTTAAGTTGGATATCACCCTTATATGTGTATATAATGTTTGGGAATATTGGTTGTAAGTTTGGTAAAGAACTATTAAGTTTTGAATGAGAAAATTTGAGAAAAACGCAAATGCATAGAGGAAGAAGAAGACCTGACAGTTTTTCGAATCAATTCGGCCCTAGGGCGAATCGATTCAGTTTCTCAGATTTTTGTCATTTTCCCTATTTTAACCCTGAACTTGAAACCAATGAACAGGGGAGATTTTGGGTTACCTTATAAACATTGTGAGAGATATTTTGGTTTTAAGTAGGCTAATGGTAGGATTAGGACTTAGTCATAAGTGAGATGAATTAAGACTAAGATTAATCGATGTAATTTGTCCAATAATGAATTCGGGAAATAAGTATGAGTCACGGTGAAGGTGAGCGAACCTATGACTTAAACCAGTGGGGTATGGGTGAATTACCTACTGAAATACTTTAAATAACAATTGGCACACTTCGAGTAGTGGGGGATACTCGAAATATATGATGAGAAGTACAATCGACATTTAATAATATGTAGGCATGTATACCTATACTGATGATGTATATATAAGGTTGTGTGAAAACCTATTGTGTGCATTATCATGTGTGAACATACCTAGGCTACTTGCTATTACGGGAGGTTTCGCATCGTGTACAGTCTTATCCTGATGAGACCATTAGGGGGATTTTGACTTGTACCTCAGAACATAGAACTTAGGGATTGAGCATTACTTGTGTGACTAAGAGTGTGACCGGTCATTTGGTTGTGCGTAGCCCAAAGGTTTAGGATTATGTTCGCCTACAAATTGTGTGAATTGTAATGCATGGTTCGAGACTGATTCCGCACCAGATGTCCTTTACTTAGTATGTGATGTACCAGGACTTGATAGCAGAGTATGACCGCATCGCAGGTCTCCACGTATTCATATATATTATAAGAGTGAGGTACATATATATACGTGTGATTTACGCTACTATGTGTGCATTAGTAGATAAGATAGATAGTGATATCTAAAGTAATCTAAGTAAGTGGAAACTTAATATCTAATTGGTGATTTTTACTGGCCAAAAGGGTTTAGAAATTGATAACGTATTGTATGGGCAATAAGGGTGGGCACAACTAATTATTAGGCAGGGATAGATTTAATTTAAACTAGTTAGGTTGGGTAGCATAACTAGGTTGGTTTAGAAGAATATGCTAGGCGTGCACATTAGTTGATAGGTGATAATATCAAGTGAGGGAACCTTAAGTTAACATGTATCCAATATTTTCTCTTTAATTCATTTTAAATACTTGCAAAAATATTTTCAAATTGGTTTACTTAGGCTCTGACCCATTTCAAATCCATTTTTGGTAAAAAAAACCTTTTAGGTGCCCAGCCACAGGGACGTCAGGCTTAGGAGTTCCCTCATATTTGACGTGTTGTAGTTGCTGTGGACATTGAAGGACCTTGGTAGTAGACGCCTCCACCTCTATCAGTTCCTCTTTATCATTCAGTTTTATCAGTTGGGCATATCGCCCATCTCTAGTTAGTGGTTATTTTAGAGACATTGTACTTTCATTTTATATCTAGAGTTGGATTTGGTTTTATACTATGGATGATTGTATTCCGATTTCAGTCTAGAGTGTTTATTCCAGGCACATTTATTTATCTCGTTGTTTTATCATTTACTATTACTATGTTTACTGGAATGGTGAATGCAATTTATTAGTTAATTTATTTCCTGTTAATAAAAAGATTAAAATTTTAACACCAGACCATTAGGGTATTAGTAAAATAAATTGGATTTCGACAGTGGTGCTTATAATGAAACCATTAATGATTCCTGTTTAATTTAATAATGGATTGATCACTCAGGATTAGAATAGGTCGGGTGTCACAGATGGTATCAGAGCATCAGGTTATAGTGTCCTTAGGATCTGTACAATTTTTTTACGTTTCCTGTATAGCATTCTTTGATATAGAGCCCTACTATTACGATTGTTGCATTCATGATTACGCATTTACATCTTCAGCTATTTTGGGATATATTGAACTGTGGACTCATGCAAATTCTCTTTCATTTCAGATGCCTCCCAAATGTGCACCATGAGCCACCCCTAATGCACAACCCAAGATGCAGCCAGCTCAGGCACGAGGCACTACACCAAAAAGGTTAAATTGACACCCTTTAGTCGGACAGTCTTGTCACAGTCATTAACCGTGACAAAAAAAAAATACGCGTTTTTTATCACGATCATTGACCGTGACAACTACTTGTCACGATTATTGACCGTGACACGTCCGTGATAATTTCTTCAATAAAAAAACCCTACGCTTTCTTTTTTTCCCACCGTTTTGGTTTTCCCTCTCTTTCTCTCTCTAAGCGATTTCGAGCTCTCTCTCTCTCTCTAAGGTATGTTTTTTTCCTCTCTTTATCTTTCATTTCTATATGTGTGTGTATGTCTGTGTATATATGTGTGTGGTGGTGTGTGGTGGGGGGAAGGGGGCAGGGGGTGGGTGGGTGTGCGTGCGTGTGTGGTGGGGGGAGGGGGAGGGACAGGGGCAGGGGTGGTGTATGTGTGTGTGCAGGTGTGTGTGTGTGTGTGTGTATGTGGTGGGGTGAGGGGGTAGGGGGTGGTGGGGTGTATGTGTGTGTGTGTGTCTGTGTAGGTGTGTGCATGTGTGTGTGGTGGGGGCAGGGGTGGGGTGGTGTGTGTGCATGCATGTACGTGTACGTGTGCGTGTGTGTGGTGGGGGAGGGGATGGGGTGGGGTGGTGGGGGTGGGGTGTGTGTGTGGTGGGGCAATCTCAACAATTGAAATGGACAAATTGATTAACAAAATATGTATTGCCCCTTTCATATGCAAGTAGGATTGCCCCTCATTAAGAGATAATTGTTGAGATTCGAAATAACTTTAATTGTATAGCTTTAATAAAATAAATTGTATAGATTTAATTGTATCTTTAATGGTATAGTTTTATATGAAAGTAAATTAATAATTAGTGCTCATTTCATAAGAAAGTAGGATTGCCCCTCATTGTAAATTAGTAAATTAATAATTGTATACTTTAATTGTTAGTTTAATTAATGAAATGAATTAATTGAGTAAATGAATGAGAAGGAGTATGGGATACACATTTGTTGTTGTGGTTGGATTATAGTGGATCGATGTTGGGTTGGCTAATTTTAGAAGTGGTATGACCACTAGATTAATGTCCATATGGGGGTGGGATTTTTTAACTTTTTTTAAAAAATTACTTTGTATCACGAACAATATATATATATATATATATATATATAGATAGATAGATAGATAGATAGATAGATAGATAGATAGATAGATAGATAGATAGATAGATAGATGAAACATACTTGAATTACATATAGTGCGCATAGATACTAGCCTTATAGTTATTATGTGTACGCATTCAATAGCCCTTAGACTCGTTCGAGAGTCATTACCTGTAATGAGATCTCTCAAATTGTCCCGTTTGGACAGTTTGGGACTGCATAATTTCTGTATAATATTCGTAGTGGCTTAAAATTGTTACTTTTGGAGGAAGTTCTGTAGTCGTATCCTAATGTTCTCTAGGTACATACTAAATTGACAAGTGTGACTGTTATTTCAATTGAAATAACACTCACACTTGTCAATCTACGTCGTATACTTGGAGAACTATGGGGATATGCTGCCTAATTTTTTTCAAATTGTAACAATGTGCATGAGCTGTTAAGTATATTACATAAAAATACGATCTTGAATGGGATAGGACCACTCACCTTTTAGAGGAGATGGAGGAAATAGAAATTTCAATTATAAATTGAATTTGAATATAAATAAGACACAATTAAATGAAACATACTATAAATCTAAGTTTTGTTTATACTAATCCATTAATATACGCTTCGTACCTTTAATAGGTGATTAGTTGTGGTAGCTGTGATGGGATATCCGAAATTTAAAGAGTGGATGGGTGAGACAAATAGAATGGGGGATGTGTTTTGCAGAGGTGCTAACGAATTTGTGAAATATGAAAAGAGATGTAATAATGATGAAGAGTTTTCGTGCCCGTGTGCTAGGTGTAAGAATGGTAAGGTGTTTGCGTGGAAAATAGTTGAACTACATTTGTTAAGATCGGGTATGCAAGATAGTTATCGATTTTGGAGTTTTCATAGTGAATTGAAAGTTCCTTTTTTACCCGACCAATCTTCACAACATCCATCAACAAGTAGGATAGATGTAGAAGGGGACAACGTAGATCATAATATGTTAGAGGATTTAGTTGATGATGCGTAGGGAGTTTATGAAGCAGAGGAGAATAAGGTTACTGATGATGTAGAAGGTTCAAGTGCTCGTGAAGATATCACGATAAAACTTGACGATGACTACCAAAGTTTAAAATTTAAGGCGACCCAACCATTATACTCTGGTTATGGGAAAGATCAAACAAATTTAAATGCCATGGTTGGTTTGCAGAGTTTGAAGATGCGGTACGGTTTGTCTGGCAATAGCGTGACAGGAATTCTGAAATGGGTGAAGGGCTTATTACCCAATGATAATACACTTCCAAATAACTATCCTGTTATATGAAGAACGGTTTGAAAGGTTTGGGAATGAAGTATAAATTGATTCATGCTTGTGTGTATGACTGTATACTATACCAAAAGGAGTATGAAAATCTCGATCGTTGTCCGGTATGCGATGAACCTAGATATGTCCAATCTACTAGTAAGGAAGGCACAAGCTCAAAAGTGCCTCAAAAGTATTAAAATATTTTCCCGTTGGGCCTAGATTAAAGCGATTTTTCATAGTAACATGGATAGCAGAGGCAATGACTTGGCATGCTAAGGTAGAAGTAGGGGGTAATATCATGCGTCATCCTATTGATTCTACTCCCTGGAGGAGGATGAATTGTGAGTATCCCGATTTTACTCGAGAACAACGCAATGTTCGTTTGGCTATATCAACAAATGGTTTCACTCCATTTGGAAATCTAAGCACTAATCAGAGTGTATGGCCAGTGATCCTAGCCCCACTCAACCTCCCTCCTTCACAGTGTATGAGACCTGAATTTTCGATTATGGCTTTGTTGATACCTGGGCTAAAAGGCACCAAGTGATGACATCGTCTTCTACCTAGCACCTTTGGTAGAGGAATTAAATGAGTTGTGGGAAGAGGGTGTGCAATCATTTGACTCTTTTAGAAAAGAATGCAAGGACATAAATTTCCAATTGAGTCCTTTGCAGTTTTGGCTCAATTCTGGACAAAAACGTTTGAGTCATAGGATAGAGTTATTGTCCATCCTTCAAACTTATGACATGCTAAAGTTGAAGGCGTAGCGGCCAAGATATTAAAGCTTCATTGAATGCCGAGTTTAATGTGCCTCGTTTCTATGTCAACAACATTGGTTCCATTGATCTTAAGGTATGAATGCATTTTGAATATTTATATAGGATCTTGGAACATTTTTCATTAGGTGAATTTTTATTTTAAACTGTTTTTTTTCCAGAAAGTTTCATTAAAACTTTAAAATACACTTTCTGGGCTAAAAATAGAATTTTCAGCTTTCTAGTTTTTCGTTCGATATTGTCGTTCGAACGAGGTTTGCAACGACTTGCCACTGGAACTTTGTTAGAAGTATCATTCGAATGACACTTCGTTCGAATGAAAATATCGTTCGAAAAAGATTTGGCGGGAATAGTTTTTTGGGCAGTTTTTTATAGTTTTCCCACTTTTCCCACTACTTTACCCCACTATCTTTTTGACAGATTTAACTAGTGAAGGAACAACATTTTTGTTAAGACTTTTTCATAATATTTTCCTCACTTAGAGTGTTTTGAGAGTGAATTCTTTCAAAGACAAAGTCCCCATGAATTTTTGTTAAAATATTTTAATCCTTAGAACAAAATCAAGGTTTACACCCAAAGTTTGTTTATCCAAGTTCATATATATATATATATATATATATATATATATATATATATATATACTTTGCTTGGAGTTTGGAACCGGGTTTTATCTCTACCGTTTGAAGAGAAGTTTGGGTTTTCTTCTAAATCCCTTAAAGAAGAAGAACTTTGTTTTGCTGAGGCATTCTCACATGGTGAAAGGCACCATGTGTGGTTGACGATGTACATATGTCTCATTGGTGATTCCAAGATTTCAGTGGAGCTCCGGGGTTCTCGACTAGGTGGAGGTGTTTACAAGAAGATGCGCCGAGGCTTTAAAGGGGTCGAGTCGAGGAAGTAAGTCATCTATCTTGTAATTGTAAAACCATACTTAGTGGACTTAAGGCTAGGGTCGTCCGAGGTTTTATCCCGTTGTCAGTTTTTCCTCATACATCGCAGCGTAGTGGATTAATTATTTATTTTATCTTTTGCAAAATCACCTAGAACACATGCTTAGGTAAAAAGATGAAATTTATTTATTTCACTACTTATTTAATTTGGTGCTAAATTAATTTGGGTAATGTTTATGTTAATTTAATTCAAGTCATATCTTAATTTGATAAAATTGGTTTGTCCTAATTCATTTATATTGAAAACATGACTTAGGCAAATTTCTAGAACTTGGGTTGAATTAATTTGGTTTAAGTGAAATTTAAATTGTGTGTGTGTTTAATCTTATTTCACTTGGTTTAATTTTAATTTGAAAAGAAATTAAAATTTGTTGTTTAATTGAACCATCAACGCTTCCACATATCTATAAAAGGAAATTACTCTTTTTGAAGTAAGAAGATTTTAAAATTGGGGGCCTTCGCCGTTTCAAATTGGTATCAGAGCCGGAGCGGTAATTTATCGCGTCAAAGATTCGCTTTTCAGCTTTTGTAATTTTTGTGCTCCTTGTATTTTTAGGTGGTTCAATTTTTGACTCACTCTCATTTTTGATTTATATTTTGATGGGACGTCTTAATGATAATTTGTCCATTTCTAATGATAATGAAGTTTTTGCTATTCGAGAGGAATTTAATGCACTTAATAAGTGTAATGAAAAATTAAGAGAATTAAATTTGAGATTTGCAAAAAGAATCAAATTTCTTGAAAATGAAAATTCTTGTTTTAAAACTAAAGTTGAGTTTTTGCAAATCTCCCTATCTCAAAAAGATATTTTTCGTGAAAATCTTATGGACATAAATTACAATTTTATTATTTTAGAAATGTCCAAGAAAGAGAGTGATAGTCGAGAAAAGACTCTTAGGGACAAGTTTGCTCACATTGAAGGGGAGCATGATAACCTTCTAGGCATTATAGAAAATTTAAAGAAGGAGTCTCGTAATATTGAGGATTCTAATTTATTACTTGAGTCCAAAATTTTAAATATGAAAAATGATTTACAAGACTCGAGTAGTAGTTGTAATGGTTCTAGCTCATCTTGTTCAAATACTTTCGTTGCTAAAGCTAAGACCATTGTTTGTTTTAGAGGGTTGACTTTATCCAAGGACTTAAGAAAAGGTCACACCATAGGTATCATTCCTCGTGCTTTCACATGCTTGCATTATGGTAGGAAAGGTCACCTTAGGTCATTTTGTTTTGATCTTAAAAGAAGTCCTAGGAAGTCTATGTCTAGCATTTCATTAATTTCCAAATCCCATCATTTTAAATATACATTTATATGGATTTGAAAATCATTCTTAGACGCTCTAGATATTAGATTTGTTAATACTCATTTGCTTTCACATGAAACCTCCCTTGCAAAATCTAAAGGTTTAATGTGCTAGTCTTGTGTGCATACTCTAGCTTTTTGTGCTTCATATTATATATCATTGCTAGGTGTATGCATGTTTAAATCATTTTCTAGTCTACGCGCCATGATTAATCACATGCTAGAATTATGATTTTTGTTTATCTTTTGTATTATATTTCCATTATTTTTGTTTGCATTAAATGAAAAATACAAAAAGATTTTTGTTTCTCATTTGGGTTTTTATCTCTTGGTAATTTAAGTGTAATGAAAAATTCAAATGATTTGTGTTTGTCTTTTGAGTATATATTTTTATTTTTGGTTAAAAATTTAAAAAAACTCAAAAAGATATTTTGTGTGTTATTTTAGTTTGACACACTCTATGTGGCATACACTTGTGTTAGAATCCCATCTTTTTTGCTCCCATGTGGCTAGAATTTTTTGTTTAGATTGTCAATCCTTATTATGTTCTTTACCATGCTTACATGGATTCGTTGGATTTTGTATTGAATAAATGGATTCTATTTTTATATGCCTCTATTCACACATGCACGAGCTCTTTTGAAATTTAATCGTCACATGTTATATTTGAGCTTTGTGAGGTGTTCTCCTACCAATCTATTCATCTACATATTTGTGACCTAGGAGGACTAGTGCATGTCAAAATTCGTTGCACGTGAGATTTGTGTGAGATATAAAAAATAATAAATATACATGTGCACGGAGAAGGGATCCGAAAGGATTTATTATCCTTTGCGATTAGTAAGCCACCGTTTGTTTGGACCTAAAAGAAATACGTGGTCCAAAGTCCTAAAAGATAATATGGCATTAAGAGAAAAATAATTGCCAAGGCCTATGTTTAGATGATTTATTCATTCAAAAGAATAATATATATGCTTATTGTGGGAGTTTGGATGATATATCAACGGTTTGCACGATGTCCGTTTATCCTAGTTCTACTTTCAATATCATGACTCTGTTGGTTTGTAGAATTATCAAAAGTCTAGACTTGAATGCATTGTGTATGTTTGTTCATTGAGTTCAATTTATATTGTCACATGAGGTTATATTCAAATGTGATGAAGTTTGTAATCAATTGAGAACTCCATGAACATATTTTAAGTGATTGGATCTAAATTTAATTGTTGATAGTTCACACCCCAACAATTCTGTTTCCATATGACACATTTTTGCCATACGAGTGTGAAAAACTTATCTTATTTTCTGTCATTTGTGAGTTTATATATATATATATATGCGTGTGCATCTTTGGTATATCTAGAGTATGTATATATATGATATTTTTTTGTCTTTGCCTTGCTTTCTAGTCCATTTATGATTTTAATTCATAATTGGTAGCTAACTTGTTGCATTCTTTGTTGATATCACATGCTTAATACCTTATGTATCATATTGGTATCTGTTTCTTGCATCTTAGTCGGTACCCTGTATTCTTGTATGGATTAGTTTTTCTTTTGTTGCCTACATGCTTTCATGTTCTTATCACTTTATGCATCTTGCTTAAATTAGTTGTATCCTTTGTCTATTTCTGAACAAAAAGGGGGAGAATGATAGGGGGAGAAATGGTATCTATTCCTATTATAATCGTATCTTAGTTTGGGGGAGATTTATCTTAGGGGGAGACGTCTTTCTAAGTAAGACATTTGTTTGATAAAGGGGAGAATTAATTTAGGGGGAGTACTTATTTTAATTGCATTTAATATTCTTGATATTCCCTATGCGTTTGATAGTTTGCTTAAGTGTGCAGAAATTATTCTAAATGGAAACTTTCAACATCGACAAAGATATTGATCCTTTGGGTTATTTGAGTCAAGCATTGTATTTTTATTTTGGGTGGGACATTTTTTTAGTCTAGTAGAGCTTGACGGCCCTTTAGGATTTTTGTTGGTTTTTGTCCCGGAATAGCCAAAGGGGGAGATTTGTAAGGATACAAATTTCCAATTTAGACCTTCGTAGTTTTGGCTCAATTCTGGAAAAAAAACGTTTAAGTCATAGGATAAAGTTACTGTCCATCCTTAAAGCCTATGACATGCTAAAGTTGAAGACGTAGCGGCCAAGATATTAAAGCTTCATCAAATGCCGAGTTTAATGTTCCTTGTTTCTACGTCAACAATATTGGTTCCATTTCTCCTAAGGTATGAATGCATTTTGAATATATATATAGGAGCTTGGAATATTTTTCATTGGGTGAATTTTTATTTTAAACTGTTGTTGTTTTTCAGAAAGTTTCATTAAAACTTTAAAATATAGTTTTCGGGCTAAAATTAGAATTTTCAGCTTTCTGGTTTTTCGTTCGATATTGTCGTTCGAACGAGTTTGTCGTTCGAGCGAGGTTTGCAACAACCTGCCACTGGAACTTTGTTAGAAGTATTGTTCGAACGAGATTTGGCGGGAATAGTTTTTTGGGCAATTTTTGACAGTTTTTCCACTACTTTACCCCACTACCTTTTTGACAGATTTAACTAGTGCGTGAACAACATTTTTGTTAAGACTTTTTCATAATATTTTCCTCACTTAGAGTGTTTTGAGAGTGAATTCTTCCAAAGAAAAAGTCCCCTTGAATTTTTGTTAAAATGTTTTAATCCTTAGAACAAAATCAAGGTTTATACCCAAAGTTTGTTTATCCAAGTTCATATATATATATATATATACTTTGCTTGGAGTTTGGTACCAGGTTTTATCTCTACCGTTTGAAGAGAAGTTTGGATTTTCTTCTAAATCCCTCAAAGAAGATGAAGTTTGTTTTGTTGCGGCATTCTCACATGGTGAAACGCACCATGTGTGGTTGACGGTGTGCCTATGTCTCATTGGTGATTCCAAGATTCCGGTGGAGCTTCGAGGTTATTGACTAGGCGGAGGTATTTACAAGAAGACGTGTCGAGGCTTGAAAGGGGTCGAGTCGAGGAAGTAAGTCATTTGTCTTGTAATTGTAAAACCATACTTAGTGGACTTAAGGCTAGGGCTGTCTGAGGTTTTTTTCCCGTTGTGGGTTTTTCCTCGTACATCGCGGCGTAGTGGATTAATTGTTTATTTTATCTTTTGCGAAATCAACTAGAACGCATGCTTAGGTAAAAAGATAAAATTGGTTTATTTCACTACTTATTTAATTTGGTGCTAAATTAATTTGGTGCTAAATTAATTTGGCTAATGTTTATGTTAATTTAATTCAAGTCATCTTGTAATTTGATCAAATTGGTTTGGCCTAATTTGGTTATATTGAAAACATGACTTTGGCAAATTTCTAGGACTTGGGTTGAATTAATTTGGTTTAAGTGAAATTTAAATTGTGTGTGTGTTTAATCTTATTTCACTTGGTTTAATTTTAATTTGAAAAGAAATTAAAATTTGTGGTTTAATTGAAGCATCAACGCTTCCGCATATTTACAAATGGAAATTACTCTTTTTGAAGTAAGAAGTTTTTAAAATTGGGGGCCTTTGCCATTTCAAAGAAGAGTTTACGCTGAAAGCTATGTTGATGTGGGCAATCCATGATTTTCCAGCTTATGGGACATCCGGTTGTGTAGTACATGGTTATTTGGGGTGTCCTATTTGTGGAGAGAAGACTGAATCTCTTCGTTTATCCTTTAGCTCAAAAAATGTATACCATTGCCACAAGAGGTTTTTACCCCCAACTCATTGTTTCAGATCTGAGAAAGGTTCCAATTTTTTATTGGGCGGGGTTGAACATAGGCTACCGCCGACACAACTTCCGAGTTCAAAAATTAAAAGTAAATCTTCTAAATGCGGCCCTAATATGCCAGGTAAGAATCCCAAATTTGAGAATGTCAAGCATAAGAAGACCCCAACTGGAAATAAAACTGAGACAAGAAAGGCATGGTCTAGGAGTTCAATTTTATTTGACTTGCCTTATTGGAAGAATAACCCGATGCGCCATGTATTGGATGTGATGCGTGCAGAGAAGAACTTTGCTGAACATATTGTGGGCACTTGCCTTGGGAAGAGTCATTAGAAGGATGGAGAAAATGAACGAAAAGACCTTAAATCGTTGAAACTTAAGCCACAACTATGGTTAAAAGAAGATAGTAGGGGAAGGACAATAATTCCCCCTGGTGCGTTTACTTTGACGAGTGGGGAAAGGAAGGTGCTTTTAGACACAATATATAATTTGAAGGGCCTATCTACTTTTTCGTCCAACTTGCATAGGATTATGAATTATGCTACTCATGATTTACATAAGTGTAAGTCCCACGATGAAACATGTGATCATACAATTGGTTCCTTTATTGTTTAAGCACTATTTCTCCAAGCACAAGGATTTGCAGAGGGCTATTATGCAAATTAGTATTACCTTCTCACTCTTGTGTGAGAAGGTATTCAATCAAAAACACATAGTGGCCGCAAAATTGGCAGTGATCGAAGCGATTTGTGTGTTGGAGAAGTACTTTCCCCCTTGTGTAGTGTGCACTTTATCATTTTCACCCCTTGATTTGCACTTTATCATTTTCACTCTTGTGTAGTTTGCGTGTGTGTGGGCAGTAGGGGTGGGGGTGGGGATTTTTCACTCTTGTACATATTATGAGCTAGATGCTGTTGTTTTGGAATTCAGAATTGGGGTGTTTAACAGTAGTAATTCATTTTTATTTGTAGTAATTGTACATATTTGCATGTTTTCTTTTAATTCATTTTGATATGTACTAATAATATTTTTTTACAGAAAATTTCTCCTTCAGGTATTAAGGCGAGGATGATGATGTTGGTTATGATGATATGGTCTGGGCTCGGTGGTAACGGAGGTGACGACGGCTCCTCGGCCCCTAGTCTCCCCAAATATGGCAAATTGTGGATGGCCATTGAGAATAAGTCGGGGCTATTAGCGAGATCCCTCGAGCTGGTAAAGACGATCATTGGCCCGGGGTACATTAGTTGGAAGGAGGTGCCATATGAGCTCAAGTTAGCTGTTTGGGTGGCACTACAAGTAATGTATTTATATTTATATGAATATTTAAATTTCAATTTCGATTTTAATTTCATTTTATATTTATATTTATTTGCAACTAACATTGTATTTATTGGACAGGAACAATTCATCCTGGATCCAAAGCTACGCGATTTCGTCTTGGAGCAGTTGAGGGAGCAACACAAGACGTGGAAGAAAAATATATGGACCCGGTACTTTGGGAGGACACGATAGTCCATTATCCAAATGCGTGAATCCGTCCGCCGAAGGAGCCGATCTTATTGGCACAATGGTAAAGGTTCATTGACAATGAGATCGGGGAGTGACAATTGGCATCTCGCCAATTAGGAAGGGAAAATCGAGCAAAAAAGACGGATGTACACTACTCCGACCAGACGTCGTACGCCGAGGTGGAGCATAGGATGATGGTAAGATTTAATTTTTCTATAACTATATAAAATATATTATTCAGCATTATTTTACTTTTCGGGGTCGATACTAATTTTACTTTATTTTATTTCAGGGGATAGGGAGTGGCCCTGGGGGTAGGCTACATAGGCTCGATACTTATGTGGCTCTTCGAACGAAGAAGGGGAAGGACAAGGAGGTGTCCCCAAGCGTCGCGGCCACGATTGTAAGTAATCCGACAGTTTACTTTTTGTTAATTACGTTATAATTTTTTAATTTACTTATTTTACTAATCATGTGCTTTTTGTCATTTCAGGCAAAGTTTAAGGAAGTGCATGAGTCACAGTCTGATCCCGACAAAGGTGCACTATTTCATGGACGTGAGCTTCAAGACATCGAGTCCAAGGTGCACGTCACACATGTGATGCCCGAGAAGGAGAACTCCCTATTGTGGTTGCGCGAACAATGCGGCACGGTGTATATTAGTGGGTGTGTTAATTCCAAGTTATTATATTTGGGTTATATGGTGATGCATATTCTCTCTATTTTGAATATATATATTTGCATTATGTCTATTTTATTTGGATATATGATGTTTGAACAGGTACAACATTGCTATAACAGGTATGAATATATTGCTGGGCAGTGGCAGTGGCCATACTGTCCAGCAGCATTTTTTTCAACTCTGCCCAGAATTGTCACGGTCATTGATCGTGATAATTTTCTAAACATTGTCACAGGTTTGTCACGATCCTTAAATGTGACAAAACTTGTCGCGATCAAGGACCGTGACACGACCCTGACAATTCTAATGAACTTGTCACGGTCAATGACCGTGACAAGTCCAAGACAAACAAAGTTGTCTCGCCCAGAATTATCACGGTCATTAACCTTGACAAGTTGAACTTGTCAAGGTCATTGACCGTGACAATTCACCAGAATTGGTGTAGTGAGGGACTATGAATGCTGCTGAGGTTGTCGCCATTGGCGTAAGCAGTTAATGCGGCTTTGACTACTTTTGCTCAGCAAGCACCAGAGGTGCCACCCCAGCCTCAGTTTGTGGCTCTATACCAGACACATTCGTATTCTTCTATGTGGGAGCGAGTTAGAGATGCCTTTCAAAAGGCTCATCCTCCCAAGTTTTAGGGAAGCTCTGATGTCGTTGCTTCTTTCCAATCGAAGAAGGATATCCAACGGCATTTACAGATGTATGAGTGCACTGGTGTATAAAGACAGATACTAGCTACATTTAAGCTAGTAGGGTAATCCTTACAGTGCTGGGAGTCCATTACCACCACACAGAAGAGAGATGGTATATCGATTCAGAAGTCCTGGGAGAGATTCGATTGCAACTACTTCTCATCCGCTATTCAGACAAAGATGAGGCAGAAATTCTTAGACGTTTCCCAAGAAGGGAGGACAGTAACTGAGTATGAGGAGGAATTTACTAGGTTGTCAAATTTTGTTCCCGAAGAAGTGAGCACTGAGGAGAAGAGGATACAGTTGTTTGTGGATGGTCTTACTTGGATAATCTGACAGTATTTGTTGGGTAATCCCACTTTAAAGACGTATATGGATGTGTTTAATGTCATTTTACTACACTGTCAGGACCATCGCTTCCACGCGAAAGGAAGCAAGTGCTCAGCAGAGTCCAACTAGCAGGGCATGACAGGGGGTAGCAGTGCCAGTGGGGCACAATCGACTCAGACTCATATGAGATAGGGTGAGTAGGGTTCCCATCAGGGGGATGCTTCTAAGCATTTCCAATCAGGAGATTTCAATGAGGATCAAGGTGGATTCAGGTATGGCCATCAGGATCAGTAGGTACAGCCGATCCAACAACATTTTTAGCAGGTCCAGTAGGGCCAAAGGAGAGGTGGAAATGGCCAGTAGGGCCGAGGCCAGAGGAGAGGAAATTTCACGAGAAGATGTTTTATATGTGGCAAGAATGACCACAAGCGCTAGGATTGCTTTGATAAGGTAGAATTCCGCGATAGCATAGTGCTCGCTAGGAGCCATAAAGGCCTAATTTTCCTGTCGCCCTCCCAGCACTAGCACCAGCACCATCATTGCCAGCCATACCAATTATCCTAGCATCCCCACCTAAACAGGGGCAGTTGTAGTATGGGCGTTGACAACGTTCACCAGTCCACAGTTCCACAAGCTTCGCCCACAGTTGAGGGTATGTTTCTTATATATGGGACTTTGGGGTGCATTTTATTTGACACTACGGCTTCACACTCATTTATAGCCACTAGATTTGCATGAGACGTGGGATTGTTAGACATTACCGATAGTACAATCACGTATGTAGACTCACTATTGGGTAGCGGGACATTTATCTTCTTTATTTTTTGGGGTATGAGTATAGACATCAGGAGACTACTTTTTCCCGTCGATATGCTTGTGTTAGATATGTCAGAGTATGATGACATTATTGGTATGGATTGGCTAGTAGCGTATAGGGGCATAATTAATTGTTAAAGTAGGAGCATCGTGTTTGCGATTTCGAGTGAGAAGATGTTCTTAGTGGCGATGCCCAATCCCATAGGGGAATCGTCAACTCACTTGTATTATATTGAGGAGGAGACCTATCAGGGGATAGTGATTTCCCTAGACTCGATCCCAGTGTGTGAGAGTTTGCTGATGTATTTTAGGAGATACCGGGATTGCCTCCTAGTCGAGAGATAGATTTTTTTATTCATTTAGCGTCGGGCACTCGATCGATAGCTCGCGCGCCTTATCATGTGTCTCCTATGGAGATGAGGGAGCCACAGGATCGGATCAAGCAACTTTTGGATAAGGGATTTATTCGTAGGAGTACCTCACCTTGGGATTTCCCAGTGCTGTTGTGAAGAATAAAGATCTCTACGCCTATATGTGGATTACCGGGAGTTGAATAAAGTCACGATACGAAATAACTATTCGTTGCCTCAAATCGACGACTTATTCAACCAGTTAAAAGGAGTCACCTACTTCTCTATGATAGATTTGAGATCAGGGTATCACCAGTTGCGCATTCGGGAGAAAAATGTATCTAAGACTGCCTTTTTGACGAGATATGGGTCTTACGAGTTTCGAGTTATGCCATTTGGGCTAATTAACGCGCCAGTTGTGTTCATGGACTTAATGGAAAGGGTATTCGTAGACTGAGGTTCCATGGTTTGAAATAAGTTAAATGAAAATGGTACCATGGTTTGCAATAAGGATAGGTTTATCGCTCAAGGATACACACAGAACTAGGGTGTAAACTTTGAGGACATATTCACTATTGTTGCTAGTCTTGAGTCTGTCTCCACTTACTACTCGCCATATCATGTCATCTGCGCTTTAAGTTATATCATATGGATATCAAGAGTGCTTTTCTAAATGGCATTCTATAATAGGAGTTTTATCTAGAATAATTAAAAGGGTTTGAAGACCCTAAGCACCCAGGACACCTCTACTATCTTAGGAAAGCCTTGTATGGTTTGAAGCAAGCACCCCATGCTTAGTACGAGAGGCTTACTTCCTATTTCTTAGCTCGCAACTTTAAGAGAGGGGAAGTAGATAAGATGTTGTTTACAAGGAGAGAGAATAGTGCTATTTTGGTTGCATGGGTCCTTGTGGACGACATAACCTTTGGATCCACGTGCTCTCTCCATACTCAAAATTTCAAGGAGGAGATAAAAAGTGAGTTTGAGATGAGTATGGTACGTGAGTTTACATTCTTTATAGGTCTTCAGATTCATCATCTTAAGGTTGGGATATTCATATCTTAATCCAAATATGCAAGGGACCTTGTGAAGAAATTCGGTCTAGACTCCACTAAGCATGTTTCACCCCTATAAGTTCATCGAAAAAGCTTAGAAAAGATGCTTTAGGAAATGATGTAGATCAGACTTTATATCGTAGCATGATAGGTAGACTTTTTTACCTTATCGCGTGTCTACTTGATATTGCCTTTAGTGTTACAGTCCGTGTGCGATACCAGGCGTCCCCAAAAGAGTCAAACTTACACGCTCTTAAACGTATTATCAATACATGGGTGGGATTCTATCATATAGTATTTGGTATTCCTGTGATACCGATGATAGTTTGTTCGCCTATTTGAATGCTGATTGGGTCGGGGATGTCGATGGGTGTAGGAGCACTCTGGGTGGGTGTTTCTACATTGGGAGTGCTCTTGTCTAGTGTAAGAGCAAGAAGAAAAACTTCATATCTTTATCCACGAAAAAGACTGAGTATATAGTCGTTGGGAGTTATTGCACGTAACTCTTGTGGATGAAGAAAATGTTATAGGATTACACATTTAACAGGGCACAATGACTATTTACTATGATGATACGAGTGCCATGCATATTTCTCATAATCCCGTCCAACATTCGCATACATATCCCATTAGGGTAAGTGAGAATTTTATTTGTGACCTAGTTGAGGAGAATATCATTTAATCATTCCATTTCGTGCAACTTAGGAGACGTCACTGAGTTCTATAAAATGTCAGTTCCCCCATTGTTCACTTCACCCTGAATTTTGAATTTTTTTCTTTTGTTTTAAGCTTTTAATTCGCCATTTGTGAGAGTTGTTCTTCTTTTATGTTTTGTTCACTATAATAATCTATCACTCTTTATATTTCTTTATTCTTTGCTACAAATATAGTGCATACCGTAGATGAAAGTTCATTGGATCATTTTAGGACCACCTATAGAATCCCTTCTTGGGTAAAAATGGAGTTGTTAACAAGTCCCTGTGACATTTTTACATTAGAAGAAGGTCACTGGATCCCTATGATATTTATTATTGAATGTGGGTTCACCTTTCCCCTCAATCATTTATTTTTGTAATTTTGTTAATATTTTGATGTGGTCCCTGCTCAAGAGGCCCCAAAAACTTGGAGGTTTGTAAATGGAGTAAACCACATTAATGAGAGGTATGGGACCAATATAAGAATAAAGTAATTGATATACTATTATAGTTTGGGAACCATAAGCAAAAATTTCTATTACTTGAAGACGAGATTCCCAAACAGAGCCATTGTCGTGAATCTTCCATATTCCAGTAAGTACTATTGGGATCATGATTTAATAGTGAAGGATTAGCAATTTGTTCCTCTTCTTAAAGGTGGAGAGTACACTGGACCTCCTTTCCCTCAATAAGGCCAAGGCATAGGTCGACACTTACACATACTTGTATAATTTTTTTCTTTTTTACATATTCTTTTTATTCTATGATTAATTACATATTCCTATTTTTCTATTTTGCAGAGAAAAGGATGAAAGAAATCCCCCATGTGATTGAAATTAACTTTTCCAACCTATAGATCATTTAGTCTATTTAATAGAAGATTGGTGAAGGCCACCCTCGTTCAGCTTCGATTTTGCTTCGAAACCATATATCTTTCATTTCTCTCATTTCTCGCCTTATAAAAGACATTTCAATAACTCCTATCAATCTATAAGACCCTACTTCACCCTTCTGGTGTTTATATCTTAATCCTCCCCACCAGTAGAGGGGAATTTTTCTTTGGTGAACACTTCGCCATCCATTGAGTCGTTGGACAATTCCCTTGTGCCAACTGACATCAAGATTGTGAAGTGGAAGGTCCACAACCTCCTGGATGGCTCCAAGTTTAACAATTTATTGGAAATAAATCTGATGCTGGGGGGCTCTAACTAACCCCTTGTCGTGGAAATCTCTCCGATAAAAAATAAACATAAAACTAGTTTAAGAGGTTGAAGAGGGGTCCATCCCCCACTCTGTATTTGGCCAAAAAGGGGCCTGCCAATAAGGTAAAAAGCACTGGAATTGCCCAATCCATTTTTGTGGACCCTGGGCTTGCACGAGATCTAATTGGGGTTGGCATTCTTTCGACTGATGAAGCTGCAACGTCCTCCATATCTCACACAAGGCTGATTGATCAGGCCAACCATAAATTGACTCTTGTAAGTATTACTTATTTCTTTATGGTTTATCACACTGTTATCACTGTCTCTAATTCATTTTTTTAATGTTAATTTTTGTAGTTCCTAATTGGCTACAACATGTTGCTGAGGAGGAATGGAAAATTGAAGGAGTCTTCCTCTGATATAGAGGTGGCCTTTAATGGTATGCACAAGTCTTTAGAGGCTACTAATCACGCCCATGAGGATAAAAAAAATAAAATCAATGATACAATCAAGGAGATGGAGGAGGGGAAGACTCAATAAGAGCATCTTACTAGCAATGCTAAGAAGGTGGTTGAGAAAGCTGAGAAGGTGGTCGACCAAGCCAGGGTTCAGGATGCAGAGATGAAGGCCAAAGACAAAAAGTACAAGGAGGATGCCTATACTAGAGGATGGGACAATGTATTTTCTACTACTATTATTAAGATTGAGTAATTGAAGAAGTCCTCTTTTAATGAGGGCTGGAATGCTGCCCTAACTCAGGTCAGCATAGCTGTAGGTTCAAATTTATTTCTTCAACACAACCCAAGTACTCCTCCATAAATTAAAGAGGATGTTGATGATTATGATGAAGATGTAGAGGAATATGTGGTGCCTAAAGGGCTAGGTGGTAGTGTTTGACCGACTAGAAGGTGAAATGGTGATTGATAAGGAGAAGGTGTGAAAAAGGGACTTCGTAGTTGTAGGGTTTATGATATTTTTCCTTTGTGAATTTTTGTTGTATTTACCAGATTTCCTTAGTTGTAATGTATTTATAATTTTAATTTTAATGAAATTATAATATTTTTCTACCACAGTCTGGAATACTTTAGCGCATTGCCTCTTTTATTCAGTTATTCCTTATGTGCCATCATACTTATTTCAGTTTGACGCCTGGATGGCCAGTTTGGTCATCACCGAATGTGAGCTTTATCAGAGGAGTAATCAATTCTTTGGTGTTGGACATGAAGAAATAGATTAGGAAGAGATAGAGGAACTTCTCAGCTTGGATGTATCTAACCAATTTAAAGAGGCTTACATCGGCATTCACAGGTTGTTTCATCAAGATGCAGTGACTAATGCTTCCTATTATGAGATGATTTTTAAGTTCTAGTGAGAACATGAGGATGTTGTTGATAGCTAATCTATTGACTATAAGAAGAATTTTCCTATTCAATGGAATGACAGTGAATTTGATCGGAAACTGCCAGATTCATATTTGTAATACTTTAAAAAAGAGTTTGTGTTGTAATCAAATCTGAAGAGTGCAGTAGAGGTAACAAGTTTTCTTGAACGGGAGAATAATTTGTTGCGTGATGAGTTGGAAGGCATTAGTAAATAAACAATGATCGACCAGGGTGAAGGAGTTTCCAATCTTGAATAAAAGAATGCATGCTTAATAGAAGAGGTGGAGCACTTGAAGAAATCCAAAAAGGAGGTTAGTCCTCTCGAAGGGTGGTTAGGTCTCACCAATCAGTAGAAGAAGAGAGAAGAAAGAAAACCTTGGGAGACTAGGCAAATCATATAAAGAATCAGTTAGCTACTATCAAGAGGTTAGGTAAGAAGGTTGATCATCTTACCTATCACTTTCATAAACATCCTCGTATAATATGGATGGATAGCTATGATAAAGCTCAAGCACACATGAACGAAGACCTTGATCAGGCCCGTAAAAAAGGTTGTAAATGGGGGTGGATCAACACCCTCATTGTGATTAATCTTTTGAAATACAATAAGCTATGGTATTGGCATGACCCCGATTGTCTGGACCATCCTAATCCTCCTTTCAAGTTGATTCCTCTTAGATTCCTTCGGATGCTATCTCGATGAGCTTGATCAGAAAATACCTGGGGGACTACATTTTGCATGGTGATAATACTCTCTATCGACCACCACATTCGGTGAACAGGGAAAGTTCCAGCAGTTAATCATGTCTTAGGGCCTTGAGCACAACTGTTACTTCTTATGCACTAGATTTTTCATCTGCTAGAATGGATAAGGCCACTGACTAAGCTTAGATAATTGATATCTTGTTGTTACTTTATTTTACTTCTATATAATACATTTTTGTGATTTATAATAATCCTCTAACCTTTTGGTCTTCTAGATGAATACATTGATTGTTGATTATGTAATCATAGCCTACCCGTAGTTTAGTCTTATGATTGTATAGTCGGATGTAGTCTGACTAATCTACCTTACTGGTTATCGATTTGAAGGAACCTGGGTAATCCTTCCCTAGGTTTTACTAACGTATAATTCTTTGTGGTCGCTTAAATGGATCTTGTCATTTTGAATAACTGCCAGCGTTAGTTACCGGTGGTGAGTAAATGTGCTAGTAATATTACTTAATTTTGTATGGTAAAACTTCTTGTTCTTAACCTTATGGGATCATACATGAAGTTTTATACTTTTGAATTCTTGTTCTTAACCTTGTGATTCTTCTTTGAATCTCTATACATGTAATTCCCTCGACGCCATAGGCTATTCTCATATTTTTTTTGTACATAATGCTTGACACAGTCTCTTATTTTTTCACCTTCTTGTAGACCTTTGAAATAATTTTTGGGTTGTGCAAACCAAAGAGAAGGGAACGGAAGCACTATTCGGGGACTGAGCAACATACAGATAGAGTTTATTAAAGCTATATAGATTAATTAAATAAGAGCTAACACGGACAAGGAAATCAAAAATCGAGTTTTTGGTTTGATTGCCCGAGAGTTGAGACAGTTTCATTTGACAAAAAGAATTTAATTAGGCCATACATGAAGTCAAGCTTCTCGTTAGTGGCTTGCCCAAAAATGAAGTCATACGTGAGATTTTGAAATTTGGTTTTTCATTATTATTTGAGATTGCTTTGAATTTAGCACATCTCCTACTTTGAACAAAACATAAACGGCGAAATAATATTTACTATAAAATTTACAATCTTTGAGAATCGAAAACGCATTACAGGAAATAAAAAAGGAGAACGTTCCTGCTCAAAAGACTGAAGAAATGCGGCAAGGACAATGCTAATTGGGCTCTAAATTGTTCCCTTTCTGGAGTACATTTTTCATCATGTAGTCCCCTTCCTTGAAATTGTTCAGCTTAACACTTTTGCTATATAACTAAGCAGTTTTTTGCTGATAGGCTTCCACGCAGAGTGTTGCATGCCTTTTAACCTCCTCAACCAAGTCCAAATCTAACCTCCTCATGAGATGACTCTTTAGAGTATCAAAATTGAGCACCCTGTGAATGGGAAAACCAATTTTTATGGGCATTATGGCTTTTGTCCCAAAAGCTAACATATAGGGAGTTTCACCGGTGGTTGTCCTCCGCGTGGTCCTATAAGCCCAGAGTACACTTTGTAATTCATTGCTCTAATTTTCTTTGGAGTCATTCAGTCTTTTATTTATTGCATCGAGCAGAGTTTTGTTAATCACTTATGTCTTCCCGTTGCATTGTGTATGTCCAGGAGCAGCATGTAGCTTTTAGATTTTGCCTTGAACATAATAAACTTTAAATTTTGAGTTATCGAACTGCGTATCGTGATCGATGATGAAGGTATATGGAATTCCATAATAGAAAATGATGTTCTTCCATATAAAATGGAAGACCTTTTCATAAGTCGTATCTACTAGAGGTTCTGCCTCTACCCACATGGTTAAGTAATCCATTGCAATGACTAATTACTTAAATCAATGCCCTATATGGTAAGGGGCCAAGGTTGTTTTGTATATTGTGGCATATTTATTGAATTTGTCATAACATCTTGGATAGTTAATGCAGTGTTCCTTCATAGTTGGATAGTAATAACCCTGCGTGGCTACTCACTTGACTAACAATCTTTCTGCTGAATATACCCCACATGAACCTTCATGTATTTCCTTTATCAGACTAGCCAGCTCATCTGGATGGACACATCTAAGCAAAGAGATAATAAATCCCCTTCTGTCTAGGATCCCTCATTTCATAGCATACGTAATTATTTTTTATCGTAACCTTTTGGCCTCCTTATAATCAGTTGGTACGATGCCCTTTTCTATGTATTTCCTTATTCGACCCATCCAAGATGGGCCTAGATACAATTTGATCATGTTGAGGTTTTCTTCATCAATACTATGCATGAGGATCTTTATTAGGATGGTCCTCTTTAACTCTATTCTGGTCGCAGAAGGGAGTCAAGTAAGTGCATTAGCTCGAGCGTTATCGTCTTTAGGTTCCCTAATCACCCTGATTGTCAGAATTCTGGATATCGTGTCATGTTCTTTCGCTAGGTATTTTGTCATGAACTCTCCTATGATTTTATAGACACCCAACACTTGATTCACACTCAATTAGGAATCTCCATGTGCTTGTATCTATTTGGTACCTAGAGAGAGCCAGGTCAAAGCCTGTTATAAGTGATTTATACTCTGCCTCATTATTAGAGGCCTTGAACTGGAACCTGAGGACATACTTAACATTTATGTCATCTAGGGGTGTTGATTATTAGGCCATACGATCCATATACATTCATCTTGCAAATTGAAGGTTCTTCCTTGAAATCTCATTTTATCAGGGTCTTATAATTAAACACATTTTTTATTTATTCCAGGTAGCTTATAATTTCTTATCGCTTAGTTGATGATTCTGGTATATCTTCCACCTGATTAGCTGCATTGGTTACTGAGATATCTTCCATAAAAGTCTGCTCAATAGGTTAAGCTCTTGAGATCGCTTTCGGAGAAGTCTGCTCAGTGGGTTTTTCCTCATAAGTGAATTTTACAATGAAGTTAGCTATAGTTTGGCCTTTTATGGTTGTTCTAAGATCATATTGTATATCATAACCCATAGTTCTACTACCTAAGTCATTAGTATACATGATTTCTTAGGTTTATGGATGGCTTGACATAGAGGCGGGTCTATATAAACTACATACATATTCCAAATTAGAGGTTTTTCCTTGAAATCTCCTTTTATCAGGGTCCCATAGTTAAGCACATGTTTACTTTATTATAGGCAGCGAGCACTTTCGTCTCGCTTAGCTAATGATTCTGGTATATCTTCCACCTGATCAGCTACATCAGTTATTGAGATATCTTTTGAAAAAGTCTGCTCGGTAGGTTATACTCTTTAGCTCTCGTCCGAAGATGTCTGCTCAATGGCTTTTTCCTCATAAGTGAATTATTTTATGAAGTCAGCTATATCATGGTCTTTTATCACTATTATAAGATCACATTGTATATAATAACCTATAGTTATACTACCCAAGTCATGAGGCTACTTGATTTTTCAAGTTTATGGATGGCTTGACGTAGAGGCATGTTTGTATAAACGACAATGGTGTGTGATTGGAAGTACAGATTTATTATTTAGGAAGCCTTAATTAGGGCCAGATATAACTTTACCAGTCATGGATTATGAATTTTGACTCCTCATTAATATCTTCTTGTGTATTAAATTGTTTTTATACACCATTTTCTAATCGGACCAACACCGATCTAACTGCTGACTTAGATACAGCCATGTAGAAGTAAAGTTTCTCTCCTATGAGCGGTCATGAGAGTACGGGTAGAGATCCCAAGTATTTCATCAATTATAAGAAATCATTTTCACATTCCTCGTTCCATTCAAAGTCTTTTTCGATACCTTAAATAAAAAAAGGCACCTGTCAGTAGCTCGCAAGATAAATCTATTGAGAGTCGTTACCCTTTCTGACAGCTTCTGCACATCTTTATTATTTACGGGGGATTACATGTTGATCAATGCCTATATTTTGTCTGGGTTCGCCTCAATACCTCTCTAATTCACTATGAAGATAAGGAACATTCCTTCTTGCATGTCGAACACACATTTAGTGGGGTTTAGCTTTATCTTGTGTTTCTCCAACTGGTCGAACGTTTGCCCTATGTCTTTAATATGATCGATGACTTTCTTGCTTTTAGTGATCATGTCATCCATGTATACTTCCATGTTCTTACTGATTTGTTCCTCGAAGACTTTGTTCACCAACCTTTAGTAAGTTGATTTAGCATTTTTTATCCCCAAAATCATAACATTGAAGTGGTAAGTACCTAGGCTAGTGATGAATGAGTTTTTTGGCATGCCTTCTAGCTTCATCTTAATTTGGTTATAACTCGAATATGCATCAATGAAGATGAGTAGTTTATGACTGGTAGTACCATCAACTAATTGATCAACCCTTAGAAGGGGTAATGGTTCTTCGACAGGCTTTGTCTAAATCTGTGAAATTGACATACATGGACTATTTATTATTCTTCTTTCTTACCATAACTACATTGGACAACTTCTCAGTATAATTCACATCCTTAATGAAACTTGCCTTCTACAACTTCTTCACTTCCTCCTATATGGCCATATTCTTCTCAGGACTAAAGACACGTCATTTATGTTTGATCGTCATTGCATCCTTGATAATGCTAAGTTTACGAGACACGAATTTTAGATCAATCCCCGATATATCCTCATGACTCTAAGTGAATATGTTTGAGGAAATCCACTAATTCCTTCCTGATGGTTGGGTCTACTGATGATCCAATCTGTGTTGTATTTATTGGGTGTTCATCGTCTAAGATAATAGACTCAACTGCTTCCATAATATATACCTTTTCTAGTTATGTCTCCTCACGAGGGTCTATAGTCCCTATCTGGTAGGTAGTGGTGAGCTTATTTAGTTCTTCTTGATCGACTGATGTGTAGTAGCACTCCCTGGCCTTAATATGGTTCCGTTTAATTATGCCGACCCCTTAATGTGTAGGGAAATTCAGACATTAGTGCATGACAAGTGGCATAACTTTAAATTTCTTTAATCTATCCCTTCTGAGGATAATGTTGTATGCTAAGTTGACGTTCTTGTCCAGGATAAAGAAACGAATCTTCTCAGTTCGGTAAGTTAGCCAAGTACCGATTATAATTTCTAGGTTGACAGTTCCTAGAGGATATACCTCCTCTCTTGAGAAACTAATGAGGGGCCTGTAATAGGGCTCAAGCTTGTTGTCTCGCGGTCCTAACCCTTTGAAGTAGTTATAGAATAGGACGTTGGCTTAACTATCATTATTGATCAACACTCTGGCCACCCTGCCTTCATGAACTAACATCGTGATGACTAGGGGGTCATCATGGGGATAGAGTTCTCCTAATAAGTCATCCTTAGAGTATCCTATCACACTTTGGCTTCATCGAGGTAAGATTTCCTCATCGCCACTAACGTCACCACCTACGATAGAATTACAGCCAAAAGAGATCATTTTCACATCACGTATAGGCTCTTTAGGTATTTTTAGTAGATCTGGATCATCCTCGGCATCATCATTCATGCCTATTTTCTTATTATCTACTTTTTATAAGGGGATTTTGATCGCCTCCTGGTTTCTCGTTCATCCGAAGGGTCTGCTCTTCTTTCTCAATCTACTAACATGGAAAGCTTCCTTTTTCGGATTAGGCTTTCTATCTTATTCTTCAAAGTTATGCAACTGTTCATGTTATGGCCATAATTTTTGTGGAAATCATAATACTTGCTTTTATCCCTTCGATTTGGAGAGGATTTTAACTTCCCAGGCCATTTCAAATCCCTGTTTCCCTGAATTTCTTCGAGAATATGGTGCACATCAATGCTGAGAGGACTATATTCGTCATACTTCTTTGGTTTCTCCACTTTTTTATCCTTCTACTTTTTCTTTTGTGATCCTTTATTGCTATCCTTAGGGTTATGGGACTGTTTAGCAACCATTGCCTCCTCACTGTTCATAATATTACCAGCTTTGTCCAGTAATTTGGTCATGGTCTTAGGAGGCTCTTTGGCTAAAACATAATACAGTTTCTTAAGAAGTAAGCCACTCATCAATGGTGATCATTGTCTTCTCATCATTATCAATGACTAAAAGTTTTTCACTATTAAATCGGGTGATATACACCCGCATGGCCTCTTCATATCCCTGGCAAACATTTAGCAGATGAGCTACACTTTTGGCTGGTTTGGCTCCAAAGTAGAAGTAACTAACAGAAAAATTAGCCAACTTTTAAAAGGTAGAGATCTATCCTCTCGATAAATTATTGTACCAGATTTGGGTCGATCCAGTAATAGTACTAGAAAATGCTTGGCAATGAATATTATCGGGAACTAAAAGATGTCGACAACTGCTAAATATTATTCCACGTGAGGTACTGAGTCTATTTTACCATCGTATTTAGGGGTTATCATAAGCGACTGTAACATGTAAGGCATAGGGTAATCCATAATCACAGGCGTGAAGGGTGATCCATTTACGAAACTTCTGTTTAAAGGACCTTTTGACTTTACTATTTTCCCCAAATAGTCTTCGAATCATTGTATTGAGTCTTATCATGACTGTTCATCTGGTCGAATTTAATGGAGACGATAGTAGACACTAGGCTATGGTTTTGTACTGTGCTCTCTTCCTGATAAGTCTGCTTGGTACGCACAGACCCTCGTATGTTAGTCTCAACCTGACATATCACTCTCGATGATATCTGGATCCTCTGGGCTATCTATAATGGTGGTCTTTTGAATTTTGGGGGCCTAGTAGATTAAACATTGAGCCTCATCTCAGCTTATCCAATATGCTTGGCCTTTACTGAGAGAATAATTTCTCGTCATAATAAGTAGTGTACTTTAAAGATGAAGTGGCATTAAGACGGTAAGTTTAGTCATTACTTGATCTAGAGTACCAAGATTTTCTCCTCAAATGGGCAATTTCTTGATCAGTGGACCTTTACGAAGAGAATAATTTCCTGTCCAGCATGATGTGTCTTCTCTTACGGTGCTCCTAGGTACGGGAATCAGATTTGTGATATTTAAATTTTTAAGTTAATTGTCTCCTTAAATAGGCGATTGCTTGATCACGATTATCCAGTCTTTCCTAAAAAATGCTGCCTAGGTAGGAAGCAACGCTTCCCTCTGGTTGGTCGATCGATGGAGTGCAGTATTAATGATTGGGACATGATCTCCCGGAAGATCTCCCCTAGACATAGAATGTCATGGAAAAGAAGGGAGCCTAACAGGAGTGTAATCCGTCTTGATGACACGTATCTTAGACTGGATGAGACTCATCGCGTATGTGTGGTGAGACTGATATCACTCATGATGATTATTAGGCTAAGTGAATTTGATAATGATGATAACTTTGAGTTTCGCAAAGGCGATGCCAAATTTTATGGGATGTTAACCTATAGTAAAAATAGTAATTAGAGATTGGCCCCTAAATAATTATGAATGCAATGAAAGAACAAATAAGACTAGATGTACATGGTTCAACAGAGAAATCTGCCTATATCCATGGAAAGAGAGGAAGACTAGCTTATTATTTAGGAAAAACAATGGCGATTGGAATGATAGGTTTACTAGCTGAGTCTCCAAGTAACTACATGTTGGTTACCATAAATCAAATCATAATAGGTACGTTTGCCTTTATTTACAAGCTTAAGGATCCTCTTCTTTTAGGTCTCTTCATGTCTATCTTAATTCATAAATTTGAGTCTTATAAGGACTAGTTTTCTAACCTTCTAGTGCGATCCTTTGAGATTTGGACTTATCTCCCTCTATATTTGTGGTCTTGCAAGATTTTCCACATGACATCCATATGAGAATGTGGGGTTTCTTTGGAATTCTTATATTAGTCAACCACACACAAATTCAAATTTACAAACTTTTATCTTTCCTTTAATTAAATGCACATACAAAGATGTGGTCTAAATTCAAATTCAGCAAACCAAGCATGAAAAACACGAAGAATGAAGGAAAAATCCCTAAAAGGGTAAAACTTTTATTCAACACTATACAAGATTTGATAGAAATAATCAACTTACAAACTACTTAGAACAACTAAGTAAGATGCGCGGTTCTTCAAATTTTCTACAATAATGGCATAGTCCAACATTTCCCACAGGAAGCAATCTTCCCTCGGTATTAATCGATCAGCCTTCTTCTTTAGTAGTAGGGCCTTTATTCCATAAACCAGTAGTAGAGATTAATCTCTACAAGTGTGTTTTAACTAGAAAGGTTCTTCTTGATTTCATAAAGTGATCTTTAAGTTTCCAACGGGTTTGGAATAATATTGGAAGAGTTTGATCACAAATAGAACTCAATAAGGGTGTGAAAAGCTTTCAGAAAGATCTCTTGGCGACTCTAATCCAGTGTGTCTATTTATAAGGAAATTAGTTATAAAAGGATAAATACTAGAGATTTGGATCAAATTTAATATAAAAAACAAAACCTCGCGCATTCGTTTGAACGACAGGTACCTCGTTCGAACAACACACCCATTTTCATTCGATCGCTCTAACGACATATCGAACGAGATTCTAGAGCTTGATGAAAAACACCTCGTTTGACCGTTGGAAGTCTCTTTCTAACGACCTACCAATTCTTGTTCTAACGAATTCTAACGAGATTCCAGAATTTGACTAAAAGCGACGTTCCAGATTTCATTTGAACTAAGAGAACTCGTTCTAATGACATTTCATAGCTCGTTCGAACGATAAGACATTCTCGTTCTAACGAGTTGGTGAGTTTTTCAAAATTTTCTTAAAAAACTTTTTAAAAACATTTTGAAATACAAACTCTTAAAAATTCTAAAACCTTAGAAAAATAAATCTTTACCGAATGTATCCATAACTTCTTCTAAATGTTAATGAGATATACGATTCTTCAATCTTCCAAAAGTCTTCAACTTTGTCTTCGAATCCATATAAGTAGTCATAAAGGTGCAGTGTGTAACGGGATAAGCCAAAATAATAATAATATGGGCGATTATAAGACTTTCTCTTACAAATCTCCCCCCTTTCGCTATTTCGGTACAAAACACAAACTGAAATCAAATTGAATCCTAAAGACTAATACAATATATACCATCCCAAATAAAGAAACAAAAATGCATTCTTATATAAGTCTTCAACTGAAATTGTTCTTCTCTTTAGCTAGCTTTTGTCTTCTTATGCGGGTCCAAAAAATTATTATCTAGGCGAAACGTCCTACACACATCAGACAAACAAACGCATATGAGTTTTAAAAGAGAAATAAAAATAAAACTCTCCCTCAAATTGTTCTCCCCCTTTTTGTCTGTAATAGACAAACGAGTTGAAATTAACCATGAAAAATAAGCATCACTTGAAGAAGCAAGATATCATCACAAATATAATCAATTAACGCACATGTAATGCTAATCTCAAAAGGCATATTTTCTCCACCAACTATTTTTGAAATTTTTAAAAAATTTCAAGTATAAGGTATAAAGAGTACATATAGGTACAAAACACATAGTCACTATGGAATAACACAAAATATTCGAATCGTGAAAATAGAATGTAATTGTGTGAACATTTTTCTTAGACAAATCAAAATAAATATTCATAACATAAGTGCACGAAGTCATGAGACACTTCTAAAGAAAGAACTCAAAGTCTACCTTAAGTATAAAAATAGTAAACACAAATGAAATTGACTCGACTTAATCAACATGTCATGAACTTAAATGATTCTTGCACCAATAACGCCAAACTATTTAATATTTTTCAAGAAACTCTGTTTTACAAACCCATTGATCTTCTACTTTATAGATCCCTCAAAATCTCTTAAATATAAAAATGTACTCTCAAATATTTTGAAGAAATCATGATGTTCATATGTAGTGAATCATCAATGAATCTAAACTAAATAGCCTTGGCACTTCTATTTTTGTGTGTTGTTAATATTTGTAGGCTCTTTTATGCAAATGATGGATTTCACGAAAAAAATATTTTGATCTTTTGTAGTCCCTTTCCAGTGCTTAACATATAATAATATTTTTCAAAAAAAAATTCGGACAATGGCTCTTACATGCACAACTTATCTATTTTCACATTTGGTTCATTATTAAGTAGAATTGAGATAAGAACATCGTATTCGATAAATGACAAGCAAGCACAATCTTCATAAAGTTCATGCACGTGTGCAATAAAGGTAAGAAGGAGTCTAACACATAGAAAGTAATCATCAATGATCAACATAATGATAACCATACATTATTAAGCATATTATTGAAACAAAGTCATGTCTCAAAACACTAAGAAAAAATCACGTGAATGGATGGAATATAGGGGTGATCTGAATATCTTAAATATTCATCAATATACGGTGAAAAATGAAAATACAAAACTCTTTTTGTCTTTTTAAAAAATTCTATCAAAATAAATTCTTTTTCACTTTTTCATAAAAACCAAAAATCTTTTTGAATTTTTCAAAATATTAAGAAAAACAAAGCTCTTTTTGGATTTTTCTAAATATATATAAAAAAGCAGATAAATACAATGATAATACAATCTAGTAATTGGAATATAAGATATGATAAATATCATACATTAGATAAAATACATGAACTCGATTAATGGTGCATATACCCAAAGATTTTCTAAGATTCTCAAATCTAATTTCATCTAAAGGTTTTGTGAAAATATCGGTTAATTGACGTTTGGTGCTCACAAAGCTCAAGAACAAGATCTTCTCCTCAACAAGATCACGAATAAAATGCTCACATATCCTAATGTGCTTTGTGCGTGAATGTTGGACCGAATTATAAGATATACGGATCACACTCGAATTATCACAAGAAATAGTCATTGTGATTTGTGTAATCCCAAAATCTTTCAACATTTGCTTCATCCATAAGAGTTGCGTGCAACAACTCCCGGTGGCACTATACTCAGCCTCTTCTGTGGACAAAGATATGGAGTTTTTCTTCTTGCTCAGCCAAGAGACAAGAACACTCTTAAAGCAAAAACACCCACCCGAGGTGCTCCTACAACCATCAACATTCCCTGCCCAATCGACATTCGCATAGGAAGATAAGAAATCATTAGTATCATAGGAATACCAAATACCGTAGAAAAGAGTGTCACTCATGTATTTAATGATACGTTTAAGTCCCAGTAAGTGAGATTTTTTTGGGGACGCCTGGTATCATGCATAAACTCCAACGCTAAAGGCAATAGTGGGACGACTAGCGGTCACGTAGAGAAGACTACCTATTATACTTCCATAGAGGGTTTGTGATGAGTGCATTATTTTGTATATTTTATACCCGAATTTATACTTTGTTAGTCCCATTTTAGTTTATTTATTAAGTTCTTAGGACTATTTGATTAAAAAGAGGAAAAAAAGCGAGAATGATTGAATTTGGACTAAAAATGGCAATTCTAAGTCGAAAATGGGCACTTTGATAATTTTATAATATTCTTGTGCTAATTTGTAAAAAAAGTTGCGTAGTGAAATTTTTGCAGGTAATTATGAAATTTGGTGCAAATTGATGATCAACTCGAAAAAGGCGCGAAAAAGATGATTTTTACGGTCGTTCGGAAAAAGTTATTTTTACACTCTCTGCATGCGTGTTCAACAAGAAAAGATAAGACTTTTCGAGTGGAGAGAATTCAGGGAGTAATTATTGAGTGATTGTAATCAATTCGAGAACCAAAGTTTTATCATTTTTTAGAGGATTGAAGATTATTGTGAGAAAACTTATTATAAGTTTGGTTTATTAATGAAGATATCTACTTATTCTTGTAATTTCTCTTTCATTGTGGTATCTTGATTTTTATATTAGGAGTAGGGCGAAGTTTATCATAGTTAGCTAATATTGTCGTATTAATTTAATTGTTATTTATTCCATACTTGTTTTAATTGTTATCAAAGACTCGTTATTCATTATAAAACTACATGAGAGTGTGTTTTAAAACCTTCAAAATTGTCTTGTCAATCAAGTTTTGAGATTTAAAAATAGTAATTTTTGATGGATTATGCTTGTACTTTGATTTTTTGATATTCCATGCTTAAATATATTTGCTAACTTTAAAACTTGTATTTTCTAAGGGAATAGGGATTTTAGCCATCTATTATAGACGTTAAAAATATTTCGAACATAACTTTCATATTTTCCAAATTAAACGCGACTAGAGATGGTTTACTTTGAGTTATAAAAAGGGAATGACAATATTAAATTAGTGTGAAATATTAGTTACGTGATAAATGAACCCCGAATTCTAATTGTTTACAAATCTCTTGTGTTACTCTCATTTATCGTAGCTGCTTTTATTTAATTTAATAATTATTTTCTATCCCATTTATTCTAGTTGGATAGTTGCAATTCTTTTAAAAATTAAAATTGACGAATCTTCGTGGGTTCGACTCGTACTTACACTCGCTATTCTATAATAGCCCGTGCACTTGCGGTATTTTATAAATTGACAAACACGTTTTTGGCGCCGTTGCCGGGGATTTGTTTAATTTTTTAAAGAAGTTGCGACTATCGAACTAGTTTTTTTTTTTACTTTTCGTATTTTTGTTAGTAAAAAAAAGATAAGGTGGGGATTTCGTCATCGTTCCTTGGCCCGAAAATTACAATCAACTAAGCATTTGCATATCCCGAGCCATCACATTTAATTTAAAATCAAGTAGACGTTGGCCTTAGGGGATCACATAGCTCATAGAAAAACTCTTAATGATGCTAGAATTAAAAGCTACTCCAACACGAACTTGTAAAATCAATTCCGTTTTACCTTGTCTAGGATGTATGATTTTTAATGAGTCTTCATACCGACCACCTACCTGGAGGTAAAATCGAGATTTGAGGAGATAACCGTAGTTGGTCGTCTTTTAAATTTTCCCTTATTAAAGAGTAAGAGATATCCAATTAGACAAATCAAAATTGCTTTGTATTAGTTTAAGTGATTTTGAGTCAATTATAATTATTTTTGCATTCAAACAAAAATAATTCATTGTAAATTACAATGGGTGATCCTCATATTATTATCCCGTAATCTTCCTCATATTCCTCTATTGATCCTGTGGACGTGTTTTTACAAAATAATGAGAATTTAGATGACTAAGTCTTTCAATTTGAGTCAGATGTGTCAATAATTATTTTCAAAATTAAAGATGGTATGGATGAGAATCCAACCCCTTTAATTACTATTTTCTCACCAAAGTGTATCAATTGGAAAGAGGTAAACAGACGATATAATGATGTTGTTTCTAAAAATAATCATGAATTGAGTAGGGATTATTAATTTTGTGAGGAGAAAAAAATTGACAAACTTGACACATGTAATAATTGTGATGATTTGGATGTGATTTTATGTCGAGATTTTTCTCCTGATTTAATTGAGAAAAATGTTGATTCCTTTTATATGTGGGAAAATTTATTTGAGGATTCATCATCTGATTTTAGTTATACTTCAAGTATTTATGACGGTCCTCCAATTTTTTATGAAGAAAGTGTATTTCTCCACGATACCTCTTCTTCTCATGCTTTCTATAAAGAAAGTCTCACATTTAGGAGTGGAGTATGCATCCCCAATTTTACATGATTATTTTCGAAAAAGGGATAGTAAATATTTTGATCCTTATTGTAATTTGCTACCCCCATGTGATGCATCGACATATGATTCGTGCATTTCAAATTTATTTATTATTGATGATGTCGTTGCGCGCCATTATGACCATAAATTTATGGTTGGAATTTGTGTTGTGCGGTTATACTCACAAATTTATGATGTTTTGACACTTAGTGCTATAAAGTTTATTAATTGGAATGACCAACAACTATTTCAATTATTAATTTATGGTGATGATGGTAATTGTCATGGGTTTGTATATTATTTGTGTATTTTTTTTCTTTTTTTTTTGTTATTTTTTTTAGTTAACATGTATCATCATTTTACTTCTTTAAATTATTTTCTTTGTCCATATTTTTATTTTAGCATACATTGAGGACAATGTAAAATTTAGGTTTGGGGGGTAAAGATGATATTTTTGAAAAAAAAATCAGAAAAAGTTTAAAAATTCAAAAAGATTTTCAATATAATTGAGTGTTGAAACGATATCTTAATATAAAATTAATTCACGGATCTCTCAACTTATGAATTTTTAACACATAAGCCATATAATATGATCGAAATGGATATTGAGGCGAAAGTTAATATGCTTAACGAATAAATGTGGAGATTTTTATCCCGGTGAGATTTGTTGTGCCATACCTCATTTTTGAGTGATTTTAAATCAATTGGAGTTAAAGTAACTCAAACTTTCCTTCACTGATAAATTCGTTGATGATCTCAAATTCATTGTTTTGTTCGATTACTGAAAATAAAAGGTTAAAATGTGAATATTAAGCACTAGAAGTCTTAGTAAGTCGTCTTGAGAAACAAATGAACTCAACGAAACTTGAGAAAAGAGATTAGGCAATCGTTTGAAAGTCCAAAATTCAGCCTAAGCTTCGATCTTTTTGCATTATTCCGTCGCAAGACCATTTGAACCAAAAAGAAAATAAGCCTTTTGTTGAAAACCCATTATCTTACCCAACTTCAACTAGGAGTTTAAGGCCCATAAAAAGAAGCCATACCCATTTTCTGAGAATGTTGGCGTAAAATTACGGTAGGATAAAGGCCAAAAATGAAAAAAAAAGTTTGCATAAGAATGATGTGGGAAAAGAAAAGAAAAGAAAAGAAAGAGAAAAAAAGAAAAAAAATGGAGTACGTGAAAAAAAGCGAAAGAAAAAATGAGACAACAGGAAATGGAGGTTGGAAGAAAAAGTGCCTAAAAGTCAAAATACCAAAAAACCTCTTTATTCTCAGAAATTTTGAACTCCAAAAATAATTCTTTTTATCCAAACCTGAGCCTACAATACAACCAAAGAAAGTTCTAATAGATCTCAAGTAAAGTTAGTTATAGTGTGGAGAGAAGATGAATAGGATCTATGGTGCGATTCAATATTTTCAAAACGTAATCGATTTTTTTTTCATGAAATCATATTCATCCATTATAAAAAGTCCATTTTTCGATCATGTATATGTAAAATTTGATCATCTAAACTTACTCTTTTATTCACATATACCGAGAGAAAATAATCAATTTTGAAGTGTTTAATTGTGAGTGCATCCCGTGAGATTTTGAAATCAAAACGAACTTTCGGATGAGAAATGTAACGATAAAATCTTTCAAAATGGACGGTTATATTGTCTATGCACACGCACATGATAAGTTGAGATTGAAAAGTGAAGTTCTACTATATCTATGAAGTTTGCATTCAAATTTGGTTATATTGCTTTTGTATCTTTTGTCTTGAGTCAAGTTTTTAAATTTTGTGGGCAAATTCACTACAAACCCTCACGAGACAAAACTCGTCCACTAGGATAACCTAGGGGTTTAATGGCTTGTTACACATGCTAACTGCAATCGTGATTCCTATGAAAGTGAGTTAGATTTTAAAATTTTAATTTTGCTCAAGGACTAGCAAAGTTTACGTTTGGAGGTATTTGATGAGTGCATTATTTTGTATATTTTATAACCAAATTTATACTTTGTCAATCCCATTTTAGTTTATTTAATAAGTTCTTATGACTATTTGATTAAAAAGAGGGAAAAATGCGAGAATAATTGAATTAGGATTGAAAATGGCAATTCTAAGTAAAAAAAATGGACACTTCGATAATTTTATAATATTCTTGTGCTAATTTGTGAAAAAATTTGCCTAGTGATTTTTTGCATGTAATGATGGAATTTGGTGCAAATTGATGATCAACACGAAAAAGGCGCGAAAAAGCTAATTTTTACGGTTGTTAAAAAAAAGTTGTTTTTACAATCACGGCATGCGTGTTTAGCAAGAAAAGATAAGACTTTTCGAGTGGGGGAAATTTTGGGAAGTAATTATTGAGTGATTGTAATCAATTTGAGGGTCAAGTTTTTATCATTTTTAAGAGGATTGAATATTATTGTGAGAGAACTTACTGTAAGTTTGGTTTATTAATGAAGATCTCTACTCATTCTTGAAATTTCTCTTTCATTATGGTATCTTGATTCTTATATTAGGACTAGGGTGAAGTTTATCATAATTATCTAATATTGTCGCATTAATCTGATTGTTGTTTATTCCCTACTTGTTTTAATTATTATCAAAGATTCATTATTCATTTTAATAAGGCCCAAGAGTGTGTTTTAAAACCTTCAAAATTGTCTTGTCAATCAAGTTTTGAGATTAAAAATTGTAACTTTTGATGGATTATGCTTGCTCTTTGATTGTTTTGATAGTCCATGCTTAAATACATTTGTGAACTTTAAAACTTGTATTTTCTAAGGGAATAGGGATTTTAGACGTATATTAGAGACATTTAAAATATTTTGAACATAACTTTCATATTTTGCAAATTAAACGCGACGCGGGTCGGTTTAATTTGAGTTATAAAAAGGTAATGACAATATTAAATTAGTGTGCAATATTAGTTACGGGATAAATGGACCCCGAATCCTAATTGTTTACAAATCTCTTGTATTACTCTCATTTATAGTAGTTGCTTTTATTTAGTTTAATAATTATTTTCTATCCCATTTATTCTAGTTGGACAGTTACAATTCTTTACAAAATTAAAATTGACAAATCTGTGTGGATTCGATCCGTACTTACACTCATTATTCTATATAGCCTATGCACTTGTGGTACTTTATCAATTGACAAACAATTTGCTCTATGTCCTTGCCTAAAGTGTCTTTGCTAAGCTTTGTCGATGTACTCATAGGGTTGCGTGAGTGCTTAGCGAATTCTAAATCAAACTTTTTCACTAGGTCCTTTGCATAATTGGCTAAGATATGAATATCCCATCCTCAAACTGACAAACCTGGAGACCTAGAAAGAACGCAAGTTCGTTAACCATGCTCATCTAAAACTCGCTCTCCATCTCCTCCTTAAAATGTGAGCATAGCAGGAGTATGTGGATCCAAATACTCTGTAGTCTATATAGACGTGGGCAGCCAAGATAGAACCACTCTCTCTCCTTAAAAATAATGTCTTATCCACTCCCCCTCTCTTAAAGCCACGAGCTAAGAGATAGGAAGTGAGCCTATCGTACCAAGCACAAGATGCTTACTTCAAAATATACAAGTCCTTCATAAGATAATAAACGTGTCCTGGGTGCTTAGGGTCTTTAAACCCCTTTGGTTATTCCACGTAAACTTCCTCCTGTAGAATTTAATTTAGAAAGGCACTCTTGACATCCATCTGATATAACTTTAAGCGCAGATAACATGCTATGGAGAGTAGTAAGAAAACATACTCAAGCCTAGCAATAGGAGCGAATGTCTCGTAAAAGTCAACACCCTTAATTTGTGTGTAGCCTTGAGCGACCAACCTAGTCTTATTGTGAATTGTGGTACCAATCTCATCCATCTTATTCTAGTAAATCCACTTGTTACCTATCACATTAGTCCTGCTAGGTCCAGGGACTAAATCTTAAACACCGTTCTTACAAAAATTAAGTAACTCATCTTGCATAGCGCAAATCTAATGCTCGTCCTTGAGTGCTTCTTTCACACTCTTGGGCTCGACTAAAGAGGTGTAGCACAGATAGCTAACCACGCTATCGAGCTGAGAACGAGTATTAACAGCTAATGTGGGATCACTAAGTATAGTGAAAGGGTCATGACTCTTTAGAACCCAAGCAGGTGAATCCTTTCAATCAGAAGTGGGGTCCACCGAGGTAGCATGAGGAAGGATAGGATCATCACCATGGGGTGCATCATCCTCATACTAGGGACTAGGAGTAAGAGACGCCGGTAAATCATCATCTCTAATCGTGACGTTTATTGATTCCATAACCTTAGAGATTACAAGGTAAAAAACCCTATAAGTCCTACTCGTCGATGAAGAACCTAAATATATCCCCTCACCGCTCTAGGAGTCGAACTTTTCTAAGTTCTCTATATTTATCAAGATGTACAAAGTACTCCCAAAGACATGAAAATATTATAGGTTGGGCTTCTTTCTTATCCACAACTCATAAGGCGTGTGTAGCGTGTGCGGACGAAATTATCCAAGTCAAAATCACACTCGAAATCATATGACACTTCCTCTTTCTTTTAAGATTGTACTTTCAATACAATTCCCTTTTCCTTAGGTTTAATAGTTTCGGGAAACATATCCATCTTAAGGTCTCCTACGAGTTCTTCTAACCTAAGAGTATCTAATATCCCTAATGAATTAAGCACGATAAAGTTAGGAGTACAACAAGCCGGAAGGGATATCAAAATCTTCTTAATTACATGCGTCACAAGAATTTTCTCACCTAAATTAAAACTAGAGATTACGATGTCAGAAAATCATAAAATTTATCAAACGTTTCAGACTCTAGCATAATTATAGTCTCAAATTATGTGGTGAGGTTCTGTAGCTTAAAAGCTTTCACAATATTAGTACCCTCGTGAGTGAGGTGGATTGTCTCCCAAGCTTCTTTTGATGTGGTACACATCATGATATGGTGGAACTCGTCAGGGGTGATGACTCTAGAGATGGTACTCAGATCGCATGAGTTAAAATTTCTCCATTCAAAATCATCCTCTGTCCGAGCAGAGATAGGTTTCAGACTTTCAATATTGTCATTGGTCGTGGTGGGTGGTGTCCACCCTCTTTCACAGACAAGCCAAACTCTATAATCTATTGATTTTAATGCAGACCTCAGCTTAGCTTTCTAGTAAGCATGGTTTGACCCATTGAATATATGCATCCTATTATACAAATTATCTATAAAATTTAAAATTTTAACGAATCACACATAAACTTAGTGTAACCGTCTCTGATACCAATTTAAAAATGGTGGGATTTTGTGGTATGATTCGTATATTAGTCAACCACACACAAATTCAAATTTAACAAATTTTATCTTTGATTTAATTAAGTGTACATACAAAGATGTGGTCTAAATTTAAATTCAGTGAACTAAGCATGCAAAAACACGAAGAAGTATGGAAAAATCCCTAAAAGGGAAAAACCTTTACTCAGCACTGTACATGATTTGGTAGACGCGGTCGACTTACACACTAATCAGAGCAGGATACTTAGAGCAACTAAATATGATGCATGGTTATTCAAATCTTCTATAGCAATGACACAGTCCAGTACCACCCACAGGAAGCAATCCTCTATCGATATCCACTGATCAACCTTCTTCTTTGGCAGTAGAGATTAATCTCTATAAGAGTGTTTGAACTAAGGTTCTTCTTGATTTGATAAAGTGATCTTTAAGTTTCCAAGGGGTTTGAAATAATATTGGAAGAGTTTGATCACAAATAGAACTTAAAAAGGGCATGAAAAAATTTCAAAAAGGGCTCTTGGAGACTCTAATCCCTCATCTCAATTTATAAGGAAATCAGTTATAAAGAGATAAATGCTAGAGATTTGGATCAAATTTAATTTAAAAAATAAAATCTTACGCGTTTGTTCGAACGATAGGTACCTTGTTCAAACGACACACCCATTTTCGTTCGATCGGGCTTCTAACGACATATCGAATGAGAATCCAAAGCTTGATGAAAAACCAACTCATTCGATCGTTGGGAGCCTCTTTCTAATGACCTACCCATTCTCGTTCTAATGAGGCTTCCATATTTCATTCGAATAAAGAGAACTCGTTCTATTGACATTGCATAGCTCGTCGAATGACAAGCCATTCTCATTCTAACGAGTTGATGAGTTTTTCAAAATTTTCTTAAAAAACATTTTGAAATACAAACTCTTAAAAATTCTAAAAACCCTAGAAAAATAATGCTTTATCAAATGCATCCATAACTTCTTCTAATTGTTGTTGAGATGTACGATTCTTCAATCCTTCAAAAGTCTTCAACTTTGTCTTCGAATCCATAGAAGTAGTCATAAAGGTGCATTGTGTAATGGGATAAACCAAAATAAAAATAAACCGAGCAATTATAAAACGTGCTCTTACTCCACGTAACACAGATTCGACTATTCTCCCTTAAATATACAAATAGAAATGGTATCTACATACAAATTAAAGTGAGAGCAATATGACACATTCCTTAAAGTGAGAGCAATATGACACATTCCGTATAGAAATGGGCTTAGGTTAGATTCAAGAGACTTGAACTTGCCATACAATCTTCGTCTTCTCAAAGCAAAAGCCGACAATATGATTTGCTCTCCCCAAAATGAGTAACCTGAAGTACTATACTTAGGAACACCTTTTTTATGTTTCATTTTAAGATCATAATCCTTGTTCTTGCTCTTGCTATAAGAAGTTGATTTAAAACTTGATTTTGAAATTTCCTTTTATTTTTCTTTGAACTCAACAAATCCAATACCATGTTTATCGTTTTTCTCTTAAAAATGCTTTAAAAGTATGTTATCAAGTACATTGGTCCTTTTTACCAATTGGCATGTATGAGTTCAAGAGATAATTTTTTAAAATAAACTTAAAAACCTGTTTTTGAAGCTCAATCTCTTATTTCTCTTTCAAAATTAGTTCATTCAACTTTTTCAAACAATCAATCTCAATCAATAAGCTGTTAACATTATCATGAAGTTTTGCATGAGCATGTTCAATTTTTTTTTATATTTTATTTGTTCACGATGGATTTCCTTTATTTTTGTCAAAAGCTTGATGTTAGACATATTAAGTTTAAGTGATTCTTGATAAAGTTCATCAAATGATTTATGAATGTTCTCTTCAACATAATCATTATCATAATATGATTAAGGATATTATATGTGAGATCCTATATTAACACAAGATGAGGAATCATTAAGAGACTTATGAATAGTCTTTTTTTTCCTATTATTCTTCACATGCACATCAAGAGAATCGTTTCCTTTGACTTTATCACCTTAACTTTATAACCTAACCATAAAGAATATTTCACTTTCACTCTCATTACTAGATAATTTCTCATCTAATTTAGTATTAGAATCACTCAAGCTCAAAGACTTCTACAACTTCTTCAAATGTGTAGGTTATGCACTGATATGGTAACCAACTCCACCACAACCAAAACACTTATCTTTATCCTTAACCTATCTTTTCTTGGAAGCACATTTCTCATCGTTATCTTTAAAATCGTATCTCAAGGATTTTTGATGATTCGGTTCAAAGTTATTTTACCTTTTCAACATTTTCTTGTTATTTTTATAAAATTTCCTAAACCATTTTACAAACAAAGAAATATCCCCATCAATATTTCCACAAGGTTTATTTCACTTTCCTTCACACTCGCCTCTCACTAGACTCGATAATGAAAGCTAAGTCTTTATGACGTATCACACTCAGAGCATTCTCTTGTTCACAAATTTAAAGGGAGCCTACCCGATCTTCCAGGCTTTAAGTGTCGATATTCTTATTCCCGTTCAAGATAGTGACCTTCTTCTTGAAATGACTATCTAAGGTCCTCAACAACTTCTTCAAAACCTTATTCTCCGAAATTCTATCTCCAATGTTAAATGAGACATTAATCACTTTCGTTAAACGAGTACAATACTCATCCTCATCATTTCAATTTTAGTCATAATTTTTTGCAACTTAGCTTTTTTCACACTAGAAGTTCTTTCATAAGTGATCTTAAGAATATCCCAAAATTCTTTCACTATTTCAAAATTGGGTATCCAGTTATACTCTTGTGTGCTAATGGAGGTGAATAAAGCATTCAAAGCAATTGAGTTTTAATTGAAAGCCACAAATTCATATTCAGATCAATTAGCCATTGGCCTGTCTGATCTCATTCCCCCTATATCAATCGTAAGGTATGACTGACCATTTTCTATGCTCGTCCACACACTCGCGTGTCAAAATTTCAAGTTATCTCTCATTTTCACATTACATTGGCCGTAATTCGAGCAATCAAAATGAGGTGGTCTATTCATAGAATCGTTATCTTTCAATTTACATATCTCCAAAAATTAAGATCTAATCATCGAACAAGCTAGACCTAAGAGCAACAACGCACAACTCACAAATAAAGAACGAATCTACTCTAGCACGTGAATGATAACAAAAGAGCACACACTATGATACCAATTGAGGGTTTGGTGTAAGTGTATCAACTCAAATAAAACGAGAGGGGGGTGTAATATGTTTCTTAACAAATTGGCGCAATTTTTATGCAATTTTAAATTTCCTTCCAATTTTTATAATCCTAACATAACATACAACTAGGTGAGATTATGAGAGGCATGTGGATTTAAAATTTTAACCATCCAATTAGGAAATCTAAATTAATTGTGACAACTAGATGCAAATTTGATGCTCAATTTTAATGTATCTAATTAGATCCGATCTATATCTAAGTAATTTGTGTGTTAAAGATGTGATTATAAAAGTAAATAGCACACGAAGCCATAAGAAAAATATATGAGGAAAAATTCCCATCTAGAGGTAAAAAACATCGATGCATCCTAATCTTTTATTCAACTTGAAATTTTTTATACAATGCAATAAGTTACCTCTCTCTTATTCCCCAATACAGAGTTTTTTGATGAATATTGAACTTTCTCCCATCGACAATGAGCTGTCCATTTAGAGCTCCATTAGGAGAACACAGATATCACATTCTCCTCCTTAGAATAACACCGTGTTTGAACTCCCCAATTAGGGGTGGCAATTTTAGAAACGACACGAAACGACACAAAATTGACCCGAAATTGACACAATGTTTCGTGTTCGTCCCAAATTTTTTTTACATGAAGTCGTATCGTGTCATGTTCGTGTCTTAATTATGAGCCGTGTCGTGTCGTGTTATCGTGTTATCGTATTTTTTAGGCGTGAAATTTAAGAAATTATGGTATTCGTGTCGTGTCGTGCCGTGTTATTTTTTATTTGGGGCGTGTTCGTGTCAACTAAAAAAAATACGAATTCGTGTTGTGTCGTGTTCGTGTCCAAAAAAACCTTGTCGTGCCGTGTCGGCCCGAAACACGACCCATTGACCCGAATTGCCATCCCTATCCCCAATAGCTCACACACTTCTTTTAGATATGAGTTTGATATCCAATTTCGACGTGGATCAATTTGATTGAATCTAGGCTAGGTGATTCTGATCTCAAAACAATCTCAATTCCTCACAAACAATAGATTAAGTATATTGTGATACCCCGCCTAAATAAATACCGGGTGATCAGTCCTTTATTAAATTAAAATCAAGGTGAACGGTTGGTTCATTCTTAGCATCACTGTCGCAAAACAAAATTTCCAATTTAAACACCCTAAATAATTAAGCTAAGTGTCAAAATAATTTTTGAAACCTTATTTCCATTTTATTAAATCCGAATATGAAAACTTTTTAAATAACCAACAATTTAAGAACTCCGATATACTAAAGATGGATAATAACACACAAGAATTAGATTCATCCAGATAAACCAAACCAGTTTAAACTATTAATAAACCATCCTGACAGTAATTAAATCCCAAAGAGTACCAACAAATGGAAATATAAAGGAACGTAAATCTCTGACAAAAAAATCCAAACTGAATAGAGAAACGGGCGACACATGCCCTAACTAATAAGAACTAAAAGTAGGAGTAGAATCAACAACGAGGTCGTCTAAGCAATGGCCTGCAACTCCCACATAAGCTGCAGCACGTCCGGTCCAAAGAACCTAAGCATGACGCCTCTGTGGCTGGGCACCTGTATTATATACATATATATATACAAGAGAGAAGAAATAACAGGAAACGAGTCCGAGCCCAAGTGTAAAACAGTTTAAAATTAGTTTAGCAAGTATTTAAAATGCTTACCGGCTAATGTAACAACCATGTTAGTATTCGACACTCTCTTGAGAATTCTCACCTCTCATTCTAGTGTGCACGCCTACCGTACTAATAAATCTCATAAGTTTCTCTAACTTATTCTCCATAAGGTTTTATCAGGTGAAAAGTGAGGTTATGATATTTACTTTAGGAAATCATTCGCTTCAAGATTTCTACGTTATTTAGAACAAACTCATTTCCCTTATAAAGTTCCCGAATACTTATAATAAAATTGAAGCATTTATTCATTAGTTATCTACTTATACGCACAGTAGGAAGTTCACATATAGATATACGTATATATATATATTAATCACACATATAATATATATACTATCGGCACCCCACATGAAACCTATGGTGTTGGCATACTCTGCTATCAAGTCCCCGTATCACACAAACTAAGGGAAATACTAGTCTGGAATCTCTCTCGAACTGTATTAACACAATACACAAACAAATGGAGGCGAACCATAGTTCCAGGTCCTAAGAGGTCAGCACATACCCTCACGTCTCTTAGAACATCTGACTATCATTTCCGGATAGCCTGTATCGAGGATACTATTTTCTAGGGTACGAGTCAATATCCTCCATAAAGGTCCAATCGAGATAAGACCGTCCCGGCATGAAAACCCCCGTGATAAAAAGTAGCCTGGGTATGATTTTTACACGGATATATAATATACACAATCACACAGTCATATATATAATTACTCACATTTCTAAATTAGGTGCGCCCACAACCCATAATTATAATTTTCCGTTATTAACACATTTTACTCGATTATTTTGCATAACGGGCTCGTTATTTTTATTTTCATTTATAATTCACGTCATACTCACTTTTCCTCCCTCGAAGTATTCTAAGAATAATTTCAGTAGGCACACACTCACTCACCTTCTAGTCTAACTTCCTAACAAGTCTAAATCTTTTATTTAAACATTCGTATAATTACATATGTGTAAATCACTCCCCGTTAACCTTTAATTTCGTCTTACATTAAATTCTCACTTATTGGGGTTTACTAAAACCCTACTAGTCCTAGTTATATCCCAAAATGTTCTAATAATAATACTCAAGGGTTACTACGCAATTTAATCGGAATAAACCATAATAAGAGGAATATGCAGTTTTCCAGAAGGGGTCGATCGATCGATCATCGATCGATCAATGTTCTTGGGTCGATCGATCGATCAAGCAGTTATGACGAAAACTGCAATAACCGAGTTACGGAAATCCATCTCCAACCTTAACCAAATCTCTATATATGATTCTAAAACTCCCAACAAATGATACTACAAGCATTATATACCCAAATAAATGATTTTCTACGTAAAATATGTGAGTTTTCATCCAGTATAACAATTTAAAGGGGTAAAATCTACATAGACTTCAAGAACCCTAATCTTTTCTTTAAATTTCAATTCTTCCAATTCTTTTCCAGATTTTCTACTTCTAAATCCATGAAATTTCGTGGTGTATCCTCTACATACGAATTAGATGTCCAGAATATGATTACTTCTTCTACGACATATTAATTCTAGTCTCCAAACTACACTTTCTTTCATGAAACAAGTTCTAACAACCCTAGACTAACATAATTGAGACATTAACTAAAAAATAAAGCAAGATAGATACTTGCCTGGAAATTTGGGTTTCTGAATTGTGGACGAAAGTGGTATGATTGTGTTCCTTGTCGCGCGATCTACGCTTTGGCGGTGGTGGCGGTGTAAACGGTCGAGTCCTTGGCCTCGAGTTGCTTGGGAAGCTCTCCACCCCTTCTCTAATGGCCGTTCTTTGCTTTTGTTCTTGTTAACCCCAGCAGGAAACTCCTAAAGGTTGATTTATCCTTAGGAAATTCGTGGGTTTAATTACCCAAAAATATAAAATGTTTAAAATACCCTCTCAGGATGCCAATTAGGCCTAAAAACGCTCCGAGATCCAAATTAAACCTCTGGGTATATTATTTTGACTATCTCAACCCTTCCGGACACATTGGCGCACTCGAAACAACCATACGGGTGACTTATAATTTATTCACTTTTAATAATAATGATTTAGTCCCAACACGACACAGGCGCGCCCTGACTTAGATTTTCATAATTGCCATTTTATTCACTCGTGACAATTTTAATAAAATAAATTTCATATATTACTTTACTCATCCAGTAATATTCAATAAATATCCAATAATTACTAATATCACGATAGTAAATATATAAAAAAAATATTTTTGGATAAATATTAAATTAATAACTCAATTAAATTTAATAAATTCCCAATTTTAAAAGCCATAAAAATACGGGGTATTACATATATATGTAAGTTTTCTATCAAATGTGGAAGGAACAAGTGATTTTAATTAAATAGATGCAATTAATATGCCCTCAACCTAAAAAATACTCTTTAAATACAGGGCAAGTATAAAGGAATTTAGATGCTTTTGAAATGGAGAGAAAATGCTCTATTTATAATTTTTGCAAATCTAAATGATTTGTGCGCATGGTTAAAATTGCCTTTCTGAGCACGATTTTGGATAATGAACATTTCACGCCAAAAATGTGCATCCATTAGGGGTGTGCACGAACCTGAATAGATTGAAAAAACCGAACTGAATCGAACATACTTTTGCGAGTTTTTAAAAATTCGGTCTTAAAATGTGGAGGATCGCATTATTCGGTTCGGTCTCAGTCTTGGGTCATAAAAAGCGGGTCTGGACCGGACCGAACCTCTTTTATTAAATATTTTGTATATTTTTTTTACATATTTTAAATATACTAAGTTGCTTATATTTCATACCCAAACCAAGCCCAACCCACGTACTAGTACTTTCCTAGCCCCAAAACAAAATAGAACCCTAAACCCATTTCTTTCTCACTTCTCTCACCCTCAGTAGCTGTACCTATACGTCTCTCCACTCCACATAGCCTCCCTCATCCCACCATCCCTTCTTATTCATCTACCTTCTCTCTCCCTCTCTCTGGTCCGACCCTAACAGCCCCCCACAATATAAACCCGCACCGGCCTGAACATCAATCCGGCTGAAATAACCCCTGCCGACCCAAACCCACACCGACCTAGACAACTCTCGCCGACATAAACCCACCGACCAGTAGTCGAGGTTCAACACTTCCCACCCACCGGTAATCGAGGTTCCCTTTCTCACTTCTCATTTTCTAATGCTTATTTCTTTCTGTAATAATATTTTTGTACACTTTTTTTTAACAGTAGAATTTACTGGATTCGTGTAAATTACAATCATATATACCAACCCATTTAACACATTACACTGATTCCAGCATTTAAGTATAAGCAAATTACCAGATTTGTGGGCTTTGACTATCAACATAATGCATTTCCTTTGGTTATTTTTCAACTGAAACAGAGGATTTGGTTTTAGAAGTTTCGTGATGTTTATTTCTTTGTGTAATAATATTTTTTTCTCCCTTATTTCAAAATTTTATATTGAAATAATAGAGAGGCTTGGATGGAGGGGATTTTATATTTTTTTATATTAGTCATTTACGAAACCGAATAGGACCGAGATTGACCCAGACCGCTTGAAAATCGAATAGGACCGAGATCATTTATTCCACTCCGATCTCGGTCCATAATTTTCTAGGACCGATTAATGCGGTCCGGTCCCCAAAATACCTCAAAACTGGACCGAATCGGACCGTGAACACCCCTAGCATCCATGTGCACGAGTAAAAATTCCATCCACGCGCACGATATTAAGTAGTAGCCTTAAACGTACAGAGTCGTGCACACATGGCTAAAACACAACCATGCGAACGGTTTAGGGCCGAAACTATGTTCCTTCCTAAACAACTTACTTTTTGAAAAACGAACCTTTCCATTAGGTTAAAAATAACCCATCTCAAAAGATAATCACTTGTTCAATTAAGAAATAATGTTTTATGAAAGTAAAATGAAAAATGTATTTGTGTGAGTTCGGCAACGGAAGTCTTTGATATTGAGAAGGTGTGGAAGATCTTCGTTGTTCAATGTTCAATGTTCTAATGATCAATATTCCCTCTACCACATGTTTATATGAAATCAAATATTTTGGCTTGATCATTGCATGACTCAAATGTTTTTACACAAAATTAAGTCAACTAAGCAATAATAATAAATGTTTATATTTTTCTTTTTTTTGGTAGCATACCATGAGGTGTCCGGGTTAGTTTACGCGCACCTTGACTAATCCCCATTCGCGGTTCGTGGCTTCCGCTATCCTAGCATTATTTTGACAGTGTCAGGGATCGAACTGGGGACCAAACTCAATCCACCCCCAAAATTGTTTCAGTGATAACGTTATACCACTTGTGGTAGAGAATATGAAATATATCAATGGACTCTTTTGTTCAATTCAGCATACACCTCGTATTCACAAGTGAGGAATGTAAGAGTTCAGATTTTCAAAGATCTAGCTTGAGAGAAGGGTGTTAGCTCTTCCCAAGATAAGAGGGAAGGAACGTGAGGCGAAAATCATTTTCAAAATGGAGATGATAAGTAGGGAGAGAACAAGTGGGCTAGCGCCAAGAAGCTTATATAATGGAGTTTTTGACCAATGCAATTTATTGAAAAAGCAAAAATGTATTTTTATATTTTGAAGTATTATTTTTGCAATTATGTGTTAAAGATGATTTAAAGTTTAACCCTAGCCGCTGGGACCCACTCTCCCCTTATCTTATTGGTTTGTCCCATTCCATCCTGATGTGTGGATGACCTTAGTACTATCCACAAAATATCCCATTCTAAAAGTTTCTGTCCTCCTAAGTATTCACGGGTAATATTGTCAGAGATGAAAACAAACTTAAACCTTTAGGAAGTTGAGGCCAGTTTTGTCATTGCTCCCCCGACACCACTCAATCTAATCCGCTTTACTTCACTGTCACACCAACTTCAAAATTCAAATACAAGACTCTATATTTATAAATGTACGTACATGTGTAACGGAACGGTTGTAATGTTCTAAAAACAGCTCACAGCAGATATTTTCTCTTCTAAAGCAAACACATTAGACATGTTGGCCACTTTGCATCAATCTTTATGACCCATCTCAAATAAGCAACCCCCCCAGTTTGTGTTTTTTGGCCTGAACATTGTGTTTTTCTTTTAGAGAATGGATTTCAGTTCATTTCTGACGTCCCTTGGGACGTCGTTTTTGATATTCATGGCTTTCATGCTTCTCTTCACGTGGCTCTCGAGGAGACCCGGGAACAGCGTCGTTTACTTCCCCAATCGGATCCTCAAGGGGTTGGATCCGTGGGAGGCGGGGTCCGGGACCCGGTTACCGTTTGCCTGGATCCGAGAGGCTCTCTCTTCTACCGAGGAAGATATTATTTCTATATCCGGTGTTGATTCTGCTGTCTACTTTGTCTTCCTCACCACTGGTATGTATGTATGTATATACTATATATGTGTGTTGTCACCAAAATATTTTGTGGGTATTGTTTCATTTTTTGGGTTTGGTCTTAAATTTGGGCATTCTTCGAACATGAATGGTGTGTTTTTATTTAGGCCTAAAGGATGGAAATTTGGCATGAAATTTTATTTTTTGGGGTAAGAGGTAAGAAAGTAAAAGTTGGAAAATGCCAATTTTCATGATTTATGACGTACTACATTCTTTATGGGTGGAAAAAAATTTCCCAAGGGAATTTGTGAACATACCCAAAATTGTTTTTGAGTTACTAGTTTTCTTGGAAATTGATTTATATTTATATTTATTTTATTTAAAAAAAATAGTTTTCTGTGCCTAGAATGAATGGATGTGAATGATTACATTAATTCATTGATGTAAGAGTAATGTATGCTGATCTTAGAAGGCACAGCCAAGTGGTCTACTTTAACACCTTTAAAATTCAGTCAATATATTTCAGCAACTAGATTACAACCTCGCGCGAGTTATAATTATTGTTGCGTGGGCGAGTTATAATTATTGTCAGTAACAGAATGTATATATACATATATTAATGCGTATGTCTGTATATACTTAGTTACATTTAAAAAATGTAATTCCCAAAATCTTTGTTTGCAATCGAAATGATCAATCTTTAACAGAGAAATTTTGAAGATGAAACAAGACTCCATTTCTTATATGTGTTCTATCTCAAAAACCTAAATCGAAATCAATACATCTTACAAACACCATGTAAAAACAATATTCATCACATCCTAAAAGACTCTATGGTTGAAATCCCAACTCTAACTCCACCTGCAGTTTGAAATTATTAAACAACAAAAGATCAATGCATGCTGTTTCTATACTAAAGACACACACATGCACAAAAAAAAGAATATACCTTTATCTCCTAACGGATAGTCCTCCCACCTCAATTCTTCATGGCTTTTGATTTTGTAAAAGGAGATGGCAAATACCGATACCAGTTTTTCACCATCTAACTCGGCAGTTTTAGTGTAAGATGCTAGTCTACTTCCTCCTCCTTGGCCACCAAAAAGCTCTCAAGGATAGGAACATATCGCCTCATTTCATATTTAGTGAACAGTAGAGAACCTCACCTGAAGATGACCCAAAAATAGAGTATTTTCAGATAAGTTGTTGTTCCCAGATGGAAGAGTTGACTGTCCAAATGTTGGGGAGGGGCTGGAGATATAAGGGGAGTATACCCTGATGTTATTACTAATCGTATTATACAGTTTCACCACCCGTATATATATATATATATATATATATATATATATATATTGTACCGTTAACCTTTAATAAACATTTACTAAAACTTGAATTAGAAAGGATATCCAATAAATTGTCATGTAATAAAAAGTCTTGAAAAATGCACATGTATGTGATTTAAAGAACAGAGTACATACATCAAGTGTATGGGGATTCGAAGCAAAAAATGGGGATTCAAAGCAAAAAATGGGGATTCAAAGTATCCTACTGTTTTTTCTTTTTCAAAGCAAGAAATGACTCCCCGAGTTGAGATTTACAAACAGAACGAGAGCCTCCGGCTCCAATTTTTTGAGATATGTTATGGTGAGGTTTTATTGGTTTGGGTAATGAGGGGTTTTAAAAATTTCAATGATGTACTGTGAAAGAATTCAAAAAGATGAGAAGTGCAAAAGTAAAAAAAACTGAAACAGCTACTGGGAATTGTAACCGGTATGAAAAGGGTTTAAGAGGGTTAGTTTTTAACGTAGGTATGAATTGTAGACAATTGGCAAAATTTCAGATACAGACGTGAGGAGAGAGAATAGAAGAAAACGAAGAATTTTTCTTGGAAGAAGAAACGGCAAGGTTACTTTTGACGATGGTGGACACCGTAGAATTGAAAGCTCCTTAGATTGAATGCAAGCCACATGTCAATTTTCTCTTAAGAGACACCAAAATTATATTATGTTATTAGATTATCTAGCCCTAACAAATGCTTCACCCAATGACAACAATTAAATTACTAAAATTAAATAGTTCAGCTAACAGATATTTCAAACAATATATATTCAGCAATTAGAAATTAATAAACAATGAAGTACATATCTCACCAAATAATTTTTCAGCAAATAAAAATTATCAAATCATATTTTAGCCAATGGTAATTAGCAAACAATAATACAAATAAGATGAGGAATATTTTTCACTATACCGTAAATAAGATTAATAAAATTTCAGCCAACACTCAATACTCAGTAGATTTATTCAAATAAATTAAACATATTACAAAAATAAAAATAAAAACTTACAAACAGTCATTGATTCCCATCCACAACACTAAACAATCAACAATCACATTCACACACATTTCATCAATCTCTTAACCAAACGAACAGCAACAAACATATGGGTCAGTCTGGCCGATTTTTGTACAGATGCAGAGAGAGTTAAAGATACACCTTATCTGGAAAAAAAAATATACAAGAATGATGGTTTGTGTTGGGGCCTGGTTCTCACTTCCCCCAAACACGTTAACCAGGATGCCGGAGAGAAGAGAGAGAATGCCGGGGCAGGAGGGGAGGCAGGATTTGAGAACAGCCGAAAGGGAGAGAGAGCGCTTTTCTTAGACCTAGGTTGTTTTTCTTGAAATTTGAAAAGATGGAGTTTATTTGAGAAGTGCGTGGGCTTTTAGACGTATAAAAACAATTACGTTTTTTGCCCCTTAACTTTAAAAAGCTCACATCTTCTTGCTGTTAACTTCAGACTTGTTTGGGAGTTTTTTAGAGGAAGGAAAGGAAAGTTTTATTAGGAGAGAGAAGAAAAGAAAGGAAAATTTAGAAGAGAGAAAAGAAAGGAAGAGAAGATAAAGGATTTAGGAAGGAAGATAAAATAATTTTCTTTTCTAGTATTTGGAAGTTGGAAGGAAAATAATTTTTTTAAGGGAAATAATAAGATGCATTCTTTATAAAACTTTCCTTTCTCTCCATTTCTTTCCGATTTGGAAGGAAAGTTTTGGAGAGAAAGGAAGGGATTTTGTTTTTTTAAATTTTCCATTCTTTTCTCTCCTTTTAAACTCCCGAACGACGGAAAATGGCGAAACAACACTTTCTCTCTTATGTAAACTCCCAAACGACGGAAATGAAGCATAATTTCCCTTCCTTTCCTTTCTTTTCTCTCCAAAATAAAACTCCAAAACAAGCCAAATATTTTTTTACTATATTTGTAAAAAAAGTTCCCGAAAACCCCGTGGGTGCGGCCGCCCCCGTTCGGGACAAGGTAGGCCCGCCCTTGCTCGTCGTCTATGAAGCACGGGCACTTCTCCGAAAGCCGCGTACGAGTGTCGGACACTCCAAGGACACGGACACGCAAGGGACACGTCTGGGACACGTGTCCGACACGCCACGTGGCGTGTCGGGCTTAAAAGGCATTTAAAAATAGTTGGACACGCAAGGGACACGCAAGGGACACGGCTGACATAAATATATAATAACTTAAAAAAAAAAAAGGGTCAGGAAACATATGTTTTTTCTCTTCTTTCTCACCTCTTTTTTTTTATTTTTTATTATTATCTCTTGTTCAATAAATTGCATTAGCCATATGCATTTTGATTGTTATTATTAGTATGGGATTTAGTATCATTGTGATGTTTGATGTGTAGAATGGATTTAATACTCTTAATGCTTATATGTTTAATGTTTTTCTTAGTATGAGATTAGTATTAATGTGATATTTCATATTTTTTACATATAAAAATAATTATAAAAAATATTTATTTAATACCGTGTCCCCGCCGTGTCGTGTCCTGATTGTTTTAGATTTGCCGTGTCGGCGTGTCCGTGTCGTGTCGGACACGACACCCGTGTCCGTGCTACATAGCTCGTCGTAGACAACAAATATATAAGCAACTAAATTAGTGCATTCAACATATCTTATTACTTTGGAAAATGCTTTTTAGTTCAAGTGCTGATTGGAATAGATTATAGCCACAAAAGTGAAAAGAATGACATGAATAATTGTTGACATACATATCATAAAAATGAAAATTATATTGTCATTTTATTTTTTGAATTTTGGGATAAAACCTAAAATCTAAAAACATGTTTATTTTTGTTACTTTGTCTAAAGCTGCATGTTTTGGGGGAAAAGAACGTGTTATTTATATTATATGTCTTACCAATTATCATACAAGGCCTTACCAACAATGCTAATTTTTTAGTTATTGTATAACTAAGGAATTTTGTATTAGTTCTGATTTTTGTATTTTATTTCCAGTGATGGGAATATTGGTTCTAGCTGGCCTTCCACTGCTACCACTACTTCTGCCGGTGGCTGCCACTGATCATCATGGTAAGAATGCGACAAATAGTACAACCAGTAACAATACTTTCAGTGACCTTGACAAGCTAGCTATGGGACATGTTGAAGTAAGTTCCACGATTTGTTTCATTCATTTTATATTGTACTGTGGGCAATTGTTTTTTCCCAAGGAACATTGTGTGTGAGTAGTCAGGTTCTCAAAGAGATTTTGGGTACCTCAAATTATACAAGGATCTTAAAAAAATAAACATTTTTCCCTCTAGTAGACAGAAGCAAAAACTACCCTTTTGTTCTAGAGACCTCGAATTATAAAAAGAAATGAACGTTTTTTGTTTTGATAGAAACAAAACTGTCCTCTAGTAATCAGGTTTGTAAATAGGTTTGGATACCCTTAGTAATAAAAGAATGATTGCTTTTTTCTTGGGGTGGTGGGCAGACGAAAAATAGCCTTGAGATGTACAATAAAAAATGAAAATTTCTATTTCCCAGGTGGTAGACATACAGGAAATAACTCTTTAGTAGTAGCATTCTCAAAGAGTTCTGGATACCTAATCATGGTCATACTAAAACAGTTACCCAACCGGCATTGGTGGTTTTCAAACTTGTGACTACGTTTATGTCGTATTTATACTAAATGAGTGTTGTGGATATGCTTTTGGTGACACCAAATGGGGTTGTTTGTTGTTGCCTTTAAATCTGAACCATAAGAAAAGTCAAATAGTGTTTCTAAAAAAATAAATTTTCAGATGTCAATGTTTTTTTGACTTACTCTTAATGGTTAAGAGGTAGAAAAGCTTTCAGAGGTTTTAATCGGAATGAAAATAAACATTTTTTCCAATTCAGATTTTGGAATGCTGATTCAGAGTTCGATAAAAAAAGAAACAGGCACCCTGATGTCGTTCAAATTTTAATTTAATGGAATTGGAAATCTCAGATGACATGGACCCAAATACGAAATATATCCCTGGTTAATGTACCAAGTTTGGGTTTGCCCATTTTATTTACCAATTTGTCGTATCGTGTCACATGGGTTACAGGAAAAAAGTCCACGGTTATGGGCATTTGTGATAGCCACCTATTGGGTTTCGTTTGTGGCATACTGCTTATTGTGGAGGGCATACAAACATGTTTCTGATCTGAGGGCTACCGCGCTAACGTCTCCAGAAGTGAGACCCGAGCAATTTGCTGTTCTTGTCAGAGACATACCTGTCCCTGAAGGGCAAACTAGAAAGGAACAGGTCGACTCGTACTTCAGTAAAATCTATCCCGAGACATTTTATAGATCGATGATTGTCACAGACAACAAGATGGTATTGCATTAATTTTACTTGGTTTATTTATTTATTTTTATTTCACTACTCAACTGTCCTATTTGCAGGTTTCATCAACTCTTTGCTCACTGTTTCTCATTTATTGACTTTTTATGTTGCATAATGGTAATTAATTTGCTTATCTAGGGCAGCAACAAATGATCTTTTATCTTCTCCACTCTTTTATTAAGGTAGATGGTGTCTGGATCAATTATTTAGCTAATGGCTGCTTGTAAGTGTGTAGAGTTAAGAGTTATTGAGAAGAAGGGGATTCCAGTGACGCTTAATAGTGGATAATATGGTATTAAACAACCTCAAAAGGGGTAGCATAGTGGCATGGGTTTTTACCTCCAACCTGAAGGTCAAAAGTTCAAATCTTCTTGGGGGGTCACCCCCCATTGTGTCATGGTGCGTGCGTATTCATTCGCTGCTCTAAGAGGCTGGATACCCGATTATGTACAAGATGTAATTAAATAAAATATGAGGTCGTATTTTGGTGTGATGGCAAGTGCTCTCGCCCAAGCTACGGTTGGTCTCGGGTTCGAGACATGGGAGTAGCCTCTCCATATATGTATGGAGGTAAGGTCTACCCATATCCGCCTCTCCCAAACCCTGCATTTAAGTGGGAGCCTTGTTCACTGGGTACGACCTTTTTTTTACAAATAAAATAAAATAGGAGCATATACCAAATAGTCCCTCGAATATTTTTTAATACATGTTTAGTTCAAACCTTTTTATTTTGTTCCAAAAAGTTCCCCACCACATAAAAACACTAAAAAAAAAGGAGTTCCGGTGAGGGTCGCTGGAGCTCTGGCAGTGGGTGGTAAGGGTTGGGGTTGGGGTGGGGTGGGGTGGGAGAAGTGGGGTTGGGGTGCCACTAGCGGACCTTTAAAAATAAGAGAATATTAGTTAAATGGGTGTTTGAGGGACTTTTTGGAACAAAATAAAAAAGCTTGGACTAAATGTGTATTAAAAAATGTTTTGAGGGACTTTTTGGTAATTGATCCAATAAAATATGGTATTAAACGCAACGGTGTGAAGAGTAGTTTTGGGGGTATTTTTTAGATTTGTAATGGAATGATGGGAAAAATGTCATGTTACTAAAGGGCCTTGTCATGTCTCAACTAACATGTGGTTATGGGTTGGGCAAGAAGAAATGAACTATAATTACAATTTTAAGACTTGCCCAGGCGAGGCTTGGCCCAAGATCTGCCCTCAAACACGATGCCACCTAAGTCTTGTCTATCCAGATTTATTGTGAAAAATTAAATAATGTAGTTAATCTGTTTTCTGGAGGACAAATATATTTAACCTTAAACAAAAACAAGGAATTTAAGTAAGATTATTACAGTGATAACATGGACACAGAGATGTGCCCGACAAGAGGCGACGTGTCCACACAACATTTTTCAAAGAATTAGGGCCTATGTGTTTTAGTAACATGCCATGTTTTTATTTTTCCTTTCGTTATAGACGTACACATTTTATTCTAAATAAGACACATTTATTGAGTCACTTTTAGCCTTCTTTTCAATAATCCAAACCCTACATTTTTACAACAACCATAACAAGCCGAAATTTACAAACAGAACAAGTGCTGTAAAAAATCGTGAATGCGAGAGTGAAGAAGATAAAACTTCATGAACCAAAAAATGTGTAGCAAGAGCATACAAGGTGAATGAAATTAATTACAATAAATGGGATGATCATAATACACTTCAGCTGTGGATTTTATTTTGTCTCATCTGTATTGATAATTATATAATATGTTAAAAATCGAGTCCATTTCTAACTTCGTACTTTTTTATCCTTTCAGGTTAACAAAATTTGGAAAGAGCTGGAAGGATACAAAAAGAAGCTTGCACACACTGAAGCCGTATATGCCGCCCAGTCAAAACAATCAGGCAATGCTGAAGGGACAAGGCCGACAAGCAAAACCGGCTGCCTAGGGCTCACTGGTAAAAAGGTAGACTCCATAGAATACTATAATGGGAAGATTAACGAGTTGACCCTCAAATTAGAAACCGAACAGAAAGTCACTCTCCAAGAAAAAGAGAAGGCTTCAGCTATTGTCTTTTTCACGAGCAGGGTAGCTGCTGCTTCTGCATCTCAGAATCTACATGCCCGAATGGTTGACACGTGGACAACCATGGAGGCTCCCGAGCCCCGCCAGCTCATCTGGAGTAATCTTCCTAAAACCTTTTATGAGAGGCAAACACGACAGGCTCTCGTGTACATATTTGTGTTTTTGACAGTGCTTTTTTTCATGATCCCAATCACGTTTATATCGGCGTTTACAACTCTGGATAATTTGAGGAAGCTACTCCCGTTTCTAAAGCCAGTCGTGGATCGAGAAGCCGTTAAGGCAATTTTGGAAGGTTTTCTACCTCAGCTCGCGCTTATAATATTTCTTGCTCTGTTGCCAAAGTTACTTTTGTTTTTGTCTACGGCTGAGGGCATTCCTTCGAGGGGACATGCGATAAGAGCAGCCTCTGGAAAGTACTTTTATTTCTCGGTGATCAATGTATTTCTTGGTGTTACAGTGGCTGGGACCATATTTGGCACAATTAAGACCATTCAGAAGGACACAACCTTAATTATTCCCTTATTAGCAAAGGGCATTCCTGAGAATGCGACTTTTTTCTTGACCTTCGTGGCACTCAGGTAATATTGATGTTTCTTCAGTCTTTTTCATACTTGTTCCATATTTTCCTTCACCAATTTGTTTTGAGAACGAGCTCTATCGTTATATTTTAGCGTCTAGAATGATAAGCAGGGGCGGACCCATGTAGGGCAGAAGCCGGGCGGCCGCCCCAGTTCACTTTAAAAAAATAAAAAATAAAAAATAGGGCATATACCAAATAGTCCCTCAAACATTTTTTAATACACGTTTACTTCAAGCCTTTTTATTTTGCTCCAAAAAGTCCTTCACCATGCCGTTGGCGTGGACCTTTAAAAATAAGAGAATATTGGTTAAATGGGTGTTTGAGGGACTTTTTGGTACATAATAAAACGTTTGGACTAAACGTGTATTAAAAAATGTAAAATTTTGATCTCCTCCACCGCTTACCCTGCTGTGCTCTCCTCCACCAGGTATATTTTGAATTCCAATGATCCGATCCCCAAATTTTATTTATATTTCAATTTCTATTTCTATTTCATCATTTGTTTATTTTGTGAAATTATATGTGAAATTAAATTTATACTGAAATTATTGATTTATATTGTATTAATTATCATATGATATTTTGATAATGGTTTTTAGTGTTGAAAATGAATATTATGTCCCCAAAAAAGTAAAAACAACCCAAAAAATGCTCGATAAAACTCGAAATAACCCCCGAAAAAATCGTCTCAGGGGCTCCCGCCCCCGAACCGCCGGCAACACTCGAAAGTTTCGCCCCAGTTGACACAAAATCTTGGATCCACCACTGATGATAAGTATAAAGCTTAGATACCTATTTGACAGGACGCTGCAAAGTCGTAGAAAAGGAATGGCGTAGATGTGTAGAGAATGACAAGGATTTTTTCTCATTACAAAAAATTTAAAATACTGTATCGGACTAACATGTACCAAATTGGAACTTATATATATATATATATATATATATATATATCAATTTTCAACCAAAAAAAAATTATATGACTAACAAATGTGACCTATAAAACTTAGATATTAAGATATGTCTATCTATTGATAAGTATAAATAAAAGTTTTACAAAACAAAAGTAAGAAAAGACTTCATTAATGAAATAATATTCATAATTCCATGTATAATATATATATATATATTGTTATCAGTATCTACACTTTAATATAGTATCCTTAGCATATGGTGTTAGTTAAGCAATAGATGAGCTAGCTAGTGTAGACATTGTTAGTACGAAACTTTTGTTACAATAAATTTTATTTATTTATACTAAAAATTATACTTCTTAAAAGAAAACCATATTATATTATATATATGACAAGTGAACTGATTCTTATATTTGTATGGCTCCCAGGTTCTTTGTTGGCTATGGACTTGAGCTGTCCCGAATAGTTCCTTTAATAATATTCCATCTAAAGAGGAAGTATGTTTGTAAGACTGAAGCTGAGTTGAAGGAAGCTTGGTATCCTGGGGATCTTGGATATGGAACTAGAATGCCGGGTGACATGTTGATTTTTACAATTGTTCTCTGCTACACTGTTATAGCTCCTGTAATTATTCCTTTTGGTGTGCTCTACTTTGGCCTCGGATGGCTCGTTCTTCGGAATCAGGTGATGTGCATTGACTGATTTTGGTCCTTTAAAGTTAAAAATCTCACACAGAAATTTGTGTAAAACTCACAAATACCTGAAAGGACAGATCTCTATATGACATTTAGTAATGAAAATAGGGCTAATCACATATTTATACACTAGGGATTAGAGTCCTTGTCACCTTAATAGGCTAGAAGGACAAAAGATAATAAACTACAAACACTACTAGTAAAGATAGATGAGAACCACTTAAAATATAAGATAACAAACGTTAGGCTGGTGCTCGTTTTCTTTTGCATTTAGGCGGAAACAGTGTGGGAGAATTTTCTTAATCTTTCTTGGCTGGCGAAAAAATATTTAAATAATAAAATTTGAAATTCAGTTTCTAAGTTGGAAAGAAGCAATTAAATAAGTTACTACACGATGTAGAATAGTAGGAGAATAAATGAGGATGTGGTGAAGTTTGAGGGTCTAAGAGATACCTAAAGTGATTATTATCTTTAAATAGAACCATCCATATATCAGTAATGATGCTACCAATATGCTTAAAGCAAGTTGGGTCAAGTGGAGAAAGGCTACATTGTGTATTATGGGATAGGTGTGTAGATGTTTTATAGGATGACCATAACATGGGATGTAGTGTTGGGGCATCCAAGAAACAATATGTGCGAAAATGAGCATGATGGTCATGTGGATGTTAAGATGAATGTGTGGTAAACCTTGAAAGGATAAATTAGAAATGAACATATTCGAGAAACAATGGAACTAGTTTGTATATAAGATAAATTGATAGAAAATCACCTTAGATGTTTTGGACATGTCAAATGTAGACTTTATAAAGCACAGACTCGACACGTGATATGACATGACTCGGGATACGCTATACGCCAAAATGTAGGATACGACATGGTAGGATACGTACAATATATATATATATATATATATATATATATATATATATAAAATAAAACAAAATTTGTTTAGTATTATACGTAAATACAAACATACTTAGCTTGAAATTCAATAAAATCAAATAAACGGACACTACAAATTTAAATAAGAAACAAATTAATTCACTAAAATCGGAAATATAATGAATATAGTTATGAATTTGGCCTCTTCCTTTTCTTTTTGTATTTTACAATCAATGTTTTAAGTTATTATATATTAGACCCCATAAAAAAATTCTGAAATACTAAAAAAACTACCCCAATGTGTCAAAAAAAGTGTCCCTCAACGTGCCCTAACGTGTCCCCCAGCATGTCCGAGCGTATCGCCTGTACGACACGTGTCAAACCGGCTTAGGTGTCTTTGGGAGAGTGTCTGTGGTGTCGACTCCTCCGTAAGTAAATGTGATTTAGTTAATATTGATGAAAACACTTGGGTAGAGGTAGATTTAAACTGACTTGGTGGGAGATTGTAAAACAAAGACATGATATCATGTGGTGTAGCCGAATACATTGTGCTAAATAGAAGGGAATAAAAAAATAGGAATCATGCAGTCGATCCCAGATTATATCGTGTGGTGTAGGATGCCTCGTTCTAATAATTTTGTACTTGATCTTGCTCATTAATAAAATCTCATTTCTTGTCAAAAAAGAAAATAAATGAAAGTTTAGTTAGTAGAATTGTGTCGGAATTTATAGTAAAAATGACACTTTATCTTTTGTTTCTTTATTGTCAACTGAGAAAGTTGCTTTTAATATTTACTATACATTTCTTGCAACTTGAGATAGCATGAATATTTTTGGGTTGGCTTTTGTTTGGGAGGTCTAAATTATGCTTTAGAATTTGAAGTAGAATGAAAATTTATCCCAATATGAAACTAGTTTTCCCCAATTCCGAAGCTTAGAAATTAACGTATCCAAAATTTCTGAGTAGATGTCTATTCCAATTCGTAAGGCCCCGTTTGACGCACCAGATGAGGAGTTCGGTTAGGATAAATTTGTTTCTATACGTCTTTAATGTTTGATCGAATGATATAATAAGTGAGATAATTTATGAACAAGTATTTGATATTCACTTCATCTTTTATCTTGTGTTCTAATTTTCTGATATTATCCCTATTTCTAATAGGTACTCAAAGTTTACGTTCCAGCGTACGAGACTTATGGGAGAATGTGGCCTCACTTGCATACCCGCACCATAGCTGCCTTGATCCTCTTCCAAATCATCATGTTCGGCTACTTTGGGGCAAAGAAGTTTATTTACGCACCAGTTATAGTTCCACTTCCCATATTGTCTGTGATATTCGCGTTCGTTTGTAGGAAAAAATTCTATAAATCTTTCCAACACACTGCTCTTGAGGTCGCCTCTCATGATTTGAAGGAAACTCCGAATATGGAACTTGTTTTTCGATCTTTTATCCCAGCAAGCTTGGGTGGAGACAAGACTGTTGAAGATCACTCTGAAGAGGTTTTGTCTCAATACATTAAGACTGGACCTTCTGCTGTTTGATGAACATGTAAATGTGAATGAACAATGGGTTTTAGGTTTATTTATAGGTTTGTGCAGCATGGGAACTTCAATGACCACTTTGATGTTTAGTCTTTGTTGATAATTTTGTGCTAGGAGCCACGTTTGATTGGATTGTATTTAATGTAGTGCCTGTTTCGTAATATTCTTTCCGAGTGTTGGGTGTTCTTATGCTTAAATGAGTTTTGAGTGGTTTGCTGCTTGTAATTTTGCATTTTTTTTTCTCTTTGCAATGTGAGTTTGCTTTTGGAATTAGAGTTTTTTTGTCAAATGATGGTTTAAAGTTTACGCAACATGGTTTCCATTGCCAATTGTTGTTAAGGACCCGTTTGGAATGGTTGTGGCGGGATGAGGATATCGATTAGAGGGAAGGGGTTTGTATAGAGACTATAATAAGCCATTTATTTCCATAAAGAAATTCTAACACCTCAACAAAGCCTATAAACATTTTACAACCACTTTTACTTTAAATGATTTATTTTTGTTGATATAGATGCAAGTATTACATATATTGTTGTCAGAATTAGGGCTTGCAATTGAAAGTGGGTTGACAGTTGGAAGCAAATAATTGATACGTGGTTGAGACAGAAATTCTAATTCGTTTTGTTAGTTTCAATTAGTTTTCAGTTTAGCCACTTGACACTTTTGTAGCAGTTGAATTCAGTTGTTTGTTAGGTTAGGTTGTTACAGCTAGAGTTGGTAATGGTATAAAATGAAAATCATTACAGTTCATTCCCTAAATGAAAATCATTTGTTGGTAATGGTATAATAATGAAAATCATTACAGTTCATTCTCTCCAATTTCTATTCTCATCTTCATCTATCTTCCTCTCTTTTCTTCTTTTCTTCTTCTCTAATTTCTCCGTTCTTATCTTAAATTTTCAATTCTTGAATTTTTAAGTTGGTTCAGATTTTGAACACTTGAAAATCTGACAAATTAGTATCAGAGCTTCCGATTCTGAGTAATCTGTGAAGAATCATGGCCGAAACTAGATGGCAAACTACATAGAATCATTCTGCAGAATTCAACCAAAGACATGACACTTGTGAAGAAAAATTAGCTACAGAAGACGATGGAAGCTAGGATGTTGAACATGAATAGCCATTTTGTGAGAAGCCACCTACAACGTGTTCTAGGCCCATATCCAAATGGGTCTCAAACCCAATTGGATGATTCTACTAGAGAAAGTGAATTGGAAAATGGTAGGAACAATCCTTATCAGGGCCACAAGATACCTAAAATGGAATGCCCAAGATTTGAGGGAGAACAACCCCGAGAATGGCTCCAGAAGGTGCAGTGGTATTTTTTGTTCAATCCTCTTCCTGAGGAACAAAATATTCTTTTTCTTGCACTGCATTTAAATGGCAAGGGAACCCACTGGTTTTAGGCTGAATTCCCTGACCCAATAAAGGTTTCCTGGGATGATTCTGCTAGCACACCGTGTGCAAGATGTGTCTAGGAAGATTTAGAAGTTATAGTTGCTGAATTTAATAAGTTGAGCTAAGAAGGAAGTGTGGTAGAATATCAGGAGAAATGTGAAACCCTTAAACCTCTTATGCTAGCCCATAACCAAAGTCTCAGTGAGTGGATTGAAGGAGGAAATAAGAAGACCTGTCAAAATGTTTTTACTTAAAAGTCTGAACCATACCTATTTGTTACTCAAACTACAAGAATCATCCCTCAATTTCAAATTATTAACCCATAAAACCATTTACCAACCCACATTCATATTTGTCTAACCAAACCAAAAGGCCCCTTCTCCCAACCAGTATTCTTCATTCCTAACCCTTATCAAAAGACCATTAATCCCAACCCTAACCCAAAATTTTCTTATAACAAATTATTGGCCTTCCCCCCCATAAAGAAGATTAGCCAAGCTGAAATGCAAAGCAAGAGATAAGGGGCTTTGTTATAACTGTGATGAAAAGTACACTCCGGGCCACAAATGTAAGAACATGAAGTTATATATGATAGTTGGGGAAGATGACGACCAAGAAGAAGGGGAAAGAAGAGGAAATTATGAAAGAGGGAGAAAAAAGGGAGATTCATGAAGAGGTAAAAGGTCACAATTCACAAGATGAAGGCACCATATCCCTAAATGCAATATTTGAGAGGAGAGCCAACAAGATAGATCTTATCGTTTTGCTTGACTAGGGTAGTTCCCACAACTTCCTAGACCCAATTCCCACTACACCAAAAATTCTTTTTCATCACTTTTCACCTGCAAAGGGTTGTCACAGTGAAAAGCCTTGACAAAAAAACACGGAGCTGTTGTCAAGGTTTTGGACCATGACATGACCGTGACAACATCTTATCAAGGTCATGTCACGGTCAAAACCCTTGACAAGGCAGTTGTCCCGGTCGTGTCAAAGTTTTGACTGTGGCAATATTTGTCTGTTGTCATGGTCAAAACCTTGACACGACTGTGACACAAATAAATAAATTTAAACCCTACCCTCCACAGTTCTCTCCGCCGTACAACAAAAATTAAAACCACTCTCTCAAGCGATTTGGTGATTTCAGCATCCACAAATTCTCTCTCCGTTATTCTCTTTATCACATGTACCCATTTTCAACATTTTTGAATCGATTTTGTTACAAAAATAAATTTATGAATAAAAATTTTATGAACTGAGATTGGCGGTTGATTTGGTATTGGGATTGGGATTGGGTCGGAGTATGGGGGTTGGAGCAGGTATAGGAAGTCGGATATGAGGTCGGGTTGGGGTATGGTTATGGTGGTGTGATGTGGGTTAGAGGGGTTTGAGATGGCTGGTAGGGTGGTGTCGTTGGTAGGGTTTTTTGCAGCGGGCTCGGGTCGTGGACAGGGTGAGGGGTTATGGGTGTGAGGCAGCAGGGTGTGTGGCAGTAGGGGGAAATGGGGGTTTGGGGTGGGGAGTTGGCAGGGTGTGTGGTAATAGGGGGAAATGGGGGGTTTTGGGATTGGGGTGGGTGTATGGTTGATGGTGTATAGTGGGGTGAAATCGGGTCATGGAGTTAGGTCTGTTGGTCAGTCAACAAGTCTAATTTGTATTTAGTTACGACTATTGATACATCAATTATATTTACTGCTATTCAATTTGACAATTAAATTGTCTCCAATAAGGCAACTATTACATATGTATCTCCATGATTTTATTCTCCTAATGGAGGGAAATGACCTTCAAGAAGAAATTAATACCATTTTGGATACTGTTTCTTCTTTTGTTTCCTAGTTATGTTTTCAATCCCAACTTTAATTTTTGTTTTGTTAGTATATTGTACAATTGAGTACATGTTTGGTTAAACAATGCGAGGAAATTGAGTAGTTAGAATTACTGAGTTTTATTTAATCAAAATAACATTTTCATCTTAAGCATGTAATAGTGTTCACTACAATGCATTTGAGGAATTGGTGGATATATTGAAAAATTCCTAAGATGCAAAAATTTTACAATATTTTAACACCCTTAATGAATTCTTAGATATTATGTAGTGTTTAATGCTATTCTCTAGTGTTTAAAGTTGTGATGAGGTATATTTAGTCTTATATATGGGGTTCTTGAATTGTTATTGACTGGTGAATTTGGACATTTAGGTGACCATTGAGTTGGTTGGCCCTAAACATTTGTAACATTTAGGGTTGTGATTCTGCCAAATAGTGACATGTAATATAGGTTAGCCTTAGGTACAGATTTAGACATGTGATGTGAGTCTATATTTTTCAAAAATGTAGGATACAATACAGAAATAAGACATAAATAAAACATACATACCATGAAAATATAAATAAGAAAGAATTGAAACATACTTACCACTGTAATGAGATCTCTCGAATTGTCCCGTTTGGACATTTTGGGACATCATAGTTTCTGCATAATATTGTACTTAATGGCTTACACTTGTTACTTTTGTATTATTTTAGTGCTTTGTCATTATTGGATAACATTTGAATGCTTTTATTCATTTGGGTTTGATCCGTTTTTGGGGATTTGAATCAATCTTGGTTGGTTGGTTAGCGAATACGTGAATATGGGTTTGCATTCTTCTAATGTCGTTAATTTGGTTTAGTAAGAAAACTAATTCATTATTTATATTTCTAATTTTTCTCATATAAATGTTTCCACTAATAACAATTTTTTCAAGAAATGTCTACATCAGAGCATCAAGGAAACGGGGAAAGGAAGGATCATCTAGCACTAGGCCCCTAAGGTGGGTCAAGTTGGGGACCGTAGTGGAGAACAAGACGGACTTATAATATAGGGTCTTAGAATTGCTGAAGATGATTATTGGCCCCGGGTACACGGATTGGAGGAGCATGTCCTATGAGCTTAAGATGTCTAATTGTGAGCATTATGGGTACTTGTTAACTTTCTTTTTGTTTTGCATTTATATTTTGTACTTTAAATACTACTAACTCACTTTCCTTTCCTTTTGTATTTGTTTGACATGAACAATTCGGCTTGCCCCCACAAGCACGCGACTCCACGTTGGAACAATTAAGAGATCAATATAAAACGTGGAAGAAAAATATGCGTGCACGGTATTTTGGCCTGGACCGGGAGTCCATCTTACGACGTAGGGACATGATACCCGAGAAGGGGCCAATCTCATTGGAAAGCTGACAAAAATTTATCGATAATGAGATCTTGAAAAGGCAATTGCCCTCTCGTGAACCGGGGAGGGCAAATCGGACCAAGAAGGTCGATGTGCACTACTTCGGGCGTACGTCTTATGCCAAGTTGGAGCATAGGATAGTAAGTTTTAAACGTTCTTTCATTTTAGTTTTATTTTATTCTATTTAGTGATAATTATATACTAATTAACTCATTTTGCATTATTTTATTTTAGGAGAGGAGTGGTCTCGGGAGTAAGCTACATAGGCTCGATGCCTGTGTGGAAATTAGAATGAAGAAAGGGAAGGATAAGGAGGTGGATCTAACCGTGGCCTCCACTATTGTAAGTTATAATTTTATTCACATTATAAATATAAAAATTTATAATCACATACTTTTTTATTAATTTTTCTAATCATGTGTTTTTTTGTTGTTTTAGGAAAAGCTTAAAGAAGTGCACAACTCGTAGAGTGATGCTGACAAGGCATCTCTGACTATGGACACACTAAGCCAAGTGCTCGAGCGGGATTACAAGGGCCGTACTCGGGGGTGAGGTCTCGGGTGGGAAAGTTGAGGCTCACCAGGATTGAATCGAACAACACTGGGCTGACATGGAAGGTGAAAGAGTTGACGATCAACAACGCTGGGAAGTTTGACAAATTGAAGAGAACAATGCATAAAATGTATGCGTTTGTTAAGCGTGCTCTTAAAGTCTAGGTTGAGTCCATCTCGGGGAAGGGCAAGGAGAAGTGGTGGATGAGGGGACCACTTCTCCATCTTTCACACCCTCACTGATACCCCCCGTCTCCATATGACATATTTGCCACCCCCACCCATACCCTCCTCGTTCCTAAGCCATTTACAACAATTGATTGGGTTAGTATGTATATAATAGACACATGAGGTGGCGATAAAATATATAAAAAGTTGAGGGACCCATATATACGCCCAGGTACCTTGGTGCATAACCGTCCATTTCAACCACACAAGACACGTGTCCTCATCACATAAGTGTTTGTGGGAGAAGAGAATGAACCCATGTGGTTGAACGAACAATGCGGTGTTCGGACTATTGAGGGTTGTGTCAATTCTTATGTAGTATGGCCTACCTTTCTCCTTCAAGATGATAAGGAATGAAAAATTTGCAATATTTTGATTATTATTTGTTTAGTGTTTGATTATCATGAATATTGAATGTTGCGTTAGTGTTTGATAATGAATTAATGAATGCTGTATGTCCTAGTTTCTTATTTATATTTGTTTAGTGTTTAATTATTAAGGTTTTTGAATGTGGTTGCTATTATTTTTTGAGAAAATATATCATATATTAGCTTTTATAGTTGATAATATACTACTGGACAGTGACTGTGGCCATACTGCCCAACAGTTTTTATACCATTGCCTAGATTTGTCACAGAATTTTAGTGCGACAAGTCCATGAAAAGGAAAATTTGTCACGGATTTTGACCGTGACAAGTTAATAATTGTCAAGGACATGTCACAACAAAAGTCCGTGACAAATTTTTCTTATCACGAATTTGTCAAGGTTTTTGACCGTGATAAGGAAAAACGTGTCACGGACTTTGATCGTGACACGTCCCCGACAAAAATGTTGTCACTGATGAGTGAATTATTTTGACTATTTTATACCCATATTTATACCTTGTTAGTCCCACTTTATGTTATTTAATTAGTTCTTAGGACTATTTTATTAAAAAGAGAATAAAATGCAAGAATGAATGAATTCATATTAAAAATGGCAATTTTAAGTAAAAAATTGGCGCTTCGATAATTTTATAGTATTCTTGTGCTAATTTGTGAAAAAAGTTGCCTAGTGAAATTTTTACACGTAATAATGGAATTTGATGATCAATTCGAAAAAGACGCGAAAAAGCTAATTTTTACGGTCGTTCGAAAAAAGCTGTTTTTGTACTTGTGAAATCGTAAAACAAGTTGGGAATTTTTATTCTCCGATTTGGATTAAACTGTGTTCAGCAAGCAAATCTAAGACTTTTCGAGTGGGGAGAAATTCGGTCCCTTAACCCCATCCAAAGATTAAAGAGGTGGATAGATAACTTCCAACACCATTTGGCCAATCAGAGAGAGTCCCACCACAACTCAAATACCTCACCACTTGTCCTATAAAAAGGACCCATGGGCTCGTAATTTCGAGAGAGGCAATTTCGGAAGAATTATAGAGAGAGTAATTTTTGAGGGATTGTATTCAATTTGAGGTCCAAGTCTGTATCATTTTTTAGAGGATTGAAGATTGTTTTGAGAGAACTATTTGTAAGTTTGATTTATTAATGAAAATCTCTACTCATTCTTGCAATTTCTCTTTCATTATGATAACTTGATTATTCTATTGGGATTAGGGTGAAGTTTATCATAGTTAACTAATATTGTCACGTTGATTTGATTGTTGTTTATTCCCTACTTGTTTTAATTGTTATCAAAGATTCGGTATTCATTTTAAAACGACACGAGAGTGTGTTTTAAAAACTTCAAAATTGTTTTGTCAAATCAAGTTTTGAGATTTAAAAGTAGTAATTTTTGATGGATTATGCACCCACTTTGATTGTTTTGATAGTCCATGCGTAAATACATTTGCGAACTTTAAAACTTGTATTTTCTAAGGGAATAGGTATTTTAGCCGTCTATTAGAGACGTTAAAAATATTTTGATCATAATCGTCATATTTTTCGAATTAAACACGGCGAGAGCCGGTTTAATTTGAGTTATAAAAAGGAAATGACAACATTAAATTAGTTTGCAATATTAGTTACGTGATAAATGGACCCCAAATCCTAATTATTTCCCAATTGTTTACAAATATCTTGTGTTATCCTCATTTATCGTAGTTGCGTTTATTTAGTGTAGTTCATAATCATTCTCTATCCCATGTAGTCTAATTGGACAGTCACAATTATTTTGAACGAAAAAATTAATAAATCTCTGTGGGTTCGACCAGTACTTACACTCGCTATTCTATAATAGCCCGTGCACTTGCGGTATTTTATAAATTAATAAAAAAGTTTTTAGCACCGTTGCCGTAGATATGACAATTTTTTTTAAAAAGACGTTGTGACTTTCGGACTACTTTGTTTTACTTTTTGCATTTTTTAGTAAAAATTTCATAAAAAATAAAAAAATCCAAAAATAAAATAAAAAATCACTAACGACGCTAGAATTAAAAGTTACTCCAACGCAAACTTGTCAAATCAATTCCGTTTTACCTTGTCTAGGATTAGTGGTTTTTAATGAGTCTTCGTACCGACCACCTACCTGGAGGTAAAATCGGGATTTGAGGAGATAACCGTAGTTGGTCGTCTTTTAAATTCTCCCTTGTCAAAGAGTAGGAGTTACCTAACATTAAAAAAAAAAATTAAAAATAGAAAATTAATGCGTTGTAAATTACAATGGGTGATCCTCATATTGTTATCCCGTCATCTTTCTCATATTCCTCAATTGATCCTTTGGACGTGTTTCTACAAAATACTGAAAATTTAGATGACTATGTATTTCAATTTGAGTCAGATGGGACAATAGTCATTTTAAAAATTAAAGAAGGTATGGATGAGAATCCAACCCCTGTAATTACTATTTGTCCACCAAAATGTATCAATGGGAAAGAGGTAAATAAATGGTACAATGATGCTATTTCTAAAAATAATCATGAATTAAATGAGGATAATCAATTTTGTGAGGAGAAAAAAATTGACCATCTTGACACACATAATGATTCTGATGATTTGGATTTGATTCTTGTCGAGATTTTTCTCCTAATTTAATTGAGAAAAATGCCGATTCTTTTTATATGTGAGAAAATGTATTTGAGGATTCGTCATCCGATTTTAGTGACACTTCAAGTATTTATGACGGTCCTCTTATTTTTGATAAAGAAAGCGTGTTGCCCCGTGATACCTTTTCTAACCGCGCTTTTCATAAAGTCTCACATTTAGGAGTAGAGTATGCATCCCCAATTTTACATGATTATTTTCGAAAAAATGATAGTAAATATTTGGATCCTTATTGCAATTACCCCCATGTGATGTATCGGCATATGATTTGTACGAGTCAAATTTGTTTATTATTGATAATGCTGGTGCACACCATTATGACCATAGATTTATGGTTGAAATTTATGTTGTGCGGTCATTCTCTAAAATTTATGATGTTTTGGCACTTAGTGTTATAAAGTTTATTAATTGGAATGACCCACAACTCTTTCGATTATTAATTTATGGTGATGATGGTAATTGTCACGTGTTTGTATATTATTTGTGTATTTTTTTTGTTCTTTTTTTAGTTAACATAATATCATCATTTTACTTCTTTACTTTATTTTCTTTGTCCATAATTTTATTTGAGCATACATTGAGGACAATGTAAAATTTAGGTTTGGGGGTAAGGATGGTACTTTTGAAAAAAAAAATCAGAAAATTTTCAAAAATTCAAAAAGATTTTCATATAATTGAGTTTTGAAACAATTTCTTAATATAAAATTAATTCATCGATCTCTCAACTTATGATTTTTTTTACATATTAACCATATAATATGATCGAAAATGAATATTGAGGCGAAAGTTAATATGCTTAACGAATAAATGTAGAGATTTTAACCCGGTGAGATTTTGTGTCTTTCATCATTTTAAGAGATTTAAATCAATCGGAGTTAAAATAACTCAAACTTTCCTTCCGTGATAAATTCTTTGATGATCTCAAATTCATTATTTTGTTCGATTACTGAAAACAAAAGGTAAAAAATATGAATCTTAAGCACTAAAAGTCTTAGTAAGTCGTCTTGAGACACAAATGAACTTAACAAAACTTGAGAAATGAGATTAGGCGATCGTTTGAAAGTCCAAAATTAAGCCTAAACTCACTACACCAAATCTGCCCAATTGTCAAGGTCATTGACAAATCCAACTTGTCAAGGTCAATGACCGTGACATTTCGAGGAGAGACAACTTTTTTTTTCACGGTCGTGTCACGGTTTATAACCGTGACAAAGCCGTGACCCTTTTTAAAAAATTATCACGGCCATTGACCGTGACACGTCCGTGATAACTTTTTGTCACGGACGTGTCACGGTCAATGACCGTGACAATTCTGGACAGAATTTAAAAAAAATATGCTGGGCAGTATGACCACTGCCATTGCCCAGCAGTATATTTGTACCTGTTATAGCAACGTTGTACCTGTTCCAAACATCATATATCCAAACAAACTAAAGATAGTGCAAATATATATTCATGACGATATAATCCAAATATTCAAAATAGAAATAATATACATGACGATATAATCCAAATATAATTAAAATGGACAAACTTAAAAATAATGTTACTGCATGTCTTGGGTAAATGTGAGGAGGTGAGTAGGCCACACGACATACGAATTGACGCACCCACTAATATACGTCGTGACGCATTGTTCGCGCAACCACAATAGGGAGTTCTCCTTCCCGGGTATGACATGCGTGACGAGCACCCTGGACTCCATCTGTTGAAGCGCTCGTCCATGAACTATTCCACCCTCGACGATATTCGGGTCGCTCAACCCCCGCCCTATCCGCTGGCCATCAAATACGTCCAATATGAACACGCTCGGCCAACCAAGTGTCGACAATGGTCTATTGAAGGGCTCCAAATAGGGAAGTGGATCATCGAAGTACGAACGGTTCGGTGATGAAGTAGCGAGGTCCACATACTCGTCATCCTGCGCCTCGTCCTCCCGCACCTCCTCCTCCACCGCCTTCTCCTTCCCTTTCCATTTCCCTTTACGGTCTTCGCCCAACGTACGGTTCATGAATGGGTACATATCTTGGACTGTCGCCTCCAAACGGGACATCTTCGTGTCGTGTGAATCCACCGTTCGATCCAACCCGGTGTCGCTCGTCTCCAATCCGATGATCCTAGATTTGGCCACCCGCGAGCTCACTCCCCTTGTCCTCCCCTTGCGATCAGAGCCAAGCACTTGGCTGAGTGCGTCTGTGGACAAGGATGCCTTGTCGACATCAGACTGCGACTCGTGCACTTCCTTAAGCTTTGCCTGAAACGACAAAAAGCACATGATTAGTAAAATAAGTAAACTAAAAAATTATAACGTAATTAACAAAAATTAAACTGTCGGATTACTTACAATCGTGGCCGCGACGCTCGGGGACACCTCCTTGTCCTTCCCCTTCTTCGTCCGAAGAGCCACATAAGTATCGAGCCTATGTGGCTTACCCCCTGGCCCACTCCCTACCCCCTGAAATAAAATAAAGTAAAGTAAAATTAGTATCGGCCCCGCAAAGTAAAATAATGAAGAATAATATATTTCTGTAGTTATAGAAAAATTAAATCTTACCTGCATCCTATGCTCCACCTCGGCGTAAGAGGTCCGGCCGGAGTAGTGCACGCCCGCCTTTTTTGCCCGATTTTCCCTCCCCGATTGGCGAGATGCCAATTGTCGATCCTCGATCTCATTGTCAATGAACTTCTGCCATTGTGCCAATGAGATCGGCTCCTTGGGGGGGACAGATTCACGCCATTGGATAATCGACTCTCTTGTTTTCCCAAAGTACCGTGCCCGCATATTTTTTTTCCACGACTTGAGTTGCTCCCTAATCTGCTCCAAGACGGGATCGCGTAGCTTTGGATCCAAGTTGAATTGTTCCTGTCCAACAAATACAATGTTAGTTGCGAATAAATATAAATATAAATATAAATATAAATATAAATATAAATGTAAATATAAATATAGATATAGATATAAATATAAATATAAATATAAATATAAATATGAAATTGAAATTGAAATTGAAATTGAAATTGAAATTGAAATTGAAATTGAAATTGAAATTGAAATATTCATATAAATATAAATATAAATATATTACCTGTAGTGCCGCCCAAACAACTAACTTGAGCTCATATGGCACCTCCTTCCAACTCATAAACCCCGGGCCGATGACTGTCTTTAGCAACTCGAGGGATCTCGCTAATAGCTCCGACTTGTTCTCGACGGTAATCCCAAATTTTCCATATTTGGGGAGCCTAGGGGCGGAGGAGCCCTCGTCGCCTCCGCTACCACCGAGCCCAGACGACATCATCATAAACAGCATCATCATCTTCGCCTTAATATCTGAAGGAGACATTTTTGCTGTAAAAAATGTTATTAGTATAGATAAAAAAAATGTTAATAGAACACATACACACACCCCTACCCCACCCCCACCACACACACGCACACGTCATGCCACTTTTAAAACTAACCAACCCAACATTTCATCAATTAAACTAACAATTAAAGTATACAATTATTAATTTACTAATTTACAATGAGGGACAATCCTACTTTCATATGAAATTGACACTAATTATTAATTTACTTTCATCTAAAACTATACAATTAAAATTACAATTAAAGCTATATAATTTCTTAATTAAAGATATACAATTGTTAAAATTGCCCCTCCACACCCCACCCCCACCCCCACTACACCCCTTGCCCCCCTCCCCCCGCCACGCACACACGCACACACCTACGCACACACACACACCCCACCCCCACCACCCCACCCCACCCCACCCCCACCCCCTCCCCCCACCCCACCCCACCCCCACTACCCCCCTCCCCCACCCCACCCCACCCCACTCCCACTACCCCCTCCCCCACCACACACCACCATACACACACCTACGCACACACACACACCCCACCCCCACCCCCTCCCCCCACCACGACCGTGACAACTACATTTATTGTTTATCAATAAAATTATGACATGAGATAATTATAATTGGAGCATAAATTTCATTATCATAAAGGGATAAATCCAACCAAGTACAGAGATTCTACAAATTAAAGTGAGAATTAAATTTAAGACTTTCTAACAACATGCATGTGTATGGATTCTACATAGTTGGGCATGGAAGTAACTAATGATATTCCTAAAAACATACAATTGGCAACATTTTGTGAATTTACTAAACTTTATATAATATTATCAAATTCTGTTAAAAAATTATCTAGGGTTTTACCTAATTGAATTAATTTCATGAATAAAATTATTATCAATTTAAATATTTATATAATTAAATTTAACATATGAATTCTAGAACTTTTCTAACATTTACACAATTTTAACTATCACTAACATTTACACCATTCTAACTATCACTAACGTTTACACATATATATACACACATACACATAAACATATACATACATATATATACACACATACACATACACATACATATAGAAATGAAAGAGAAAGAGAGGAAAAAAAATATACCTTAGAGAGAGAGAGAGAGCAGAAATCGCGGATGGGAGAGAGAGAGAGGGGGAAAACCAAAAGAGGTGGGAAAAAAGAATCCTAGGGCTTTTTTTGCTGCAAAAGTTGTCACGGTCGTGTCAAGGTCATTGACCGTGACACAAATCTCGCGTTTTGTGTCACGGTCATTGACCTTGACACGATCGTGACACAGAATTGTCACGATCGTTGACCGTGACAAGTAAATTTGTCACGGCCTTGTCACAGTCGTGTCAAGGTCAATGAACGTGACACAAAACGCGAGATTTGTGTCACGGTCAATGACCTTGACAAGGGTGGCCGGCTGAAAAGTGACAAGTTGGCCATTTTGGTGTAGTGACTCCAAGTTTTTTTTACATTATTTGTTGCAAGCCCATTTGAGCCAGAAAAAAAAGCCTTTTGCTGAAAACCCATTATCCTACCCAACTCCAACTTGGAGTTTAAAGCCCATAAAAAGAAGCCATGCCCTTTGTTGATGTAAAAAATTAGATTATATCTAATTAATCAATCACAGATAAAAATGAATAAATAAGACAAAGGATTTTTAAAGTGGTTGAGCCTTATGAAAATGGCCTACGTCCACTATTTTGTATTGCTGATTGTTTGCCTTGAATCTCGATAATAGGTTTACCAAGAGATCCAAAGTCTCCTTCTTATGAGGAGGTTACAATGTATTTATAGCCTTGAAGCCGTATATATGAAAATATAATGCGCTCTTATCTAGTAGGCATATACATCTGTACGATAATAATGCACATTTAATGAGTAGTTGCCTTTTGGGTCTCTTGATTTGGATGCTCTGCACGCTTAAGTTGCTCGGTATACTCAAGTTGCTCAGTGCGCCTTAGTAGCTCGATGGCAGTATGCTGTTCGTATTTGTATTTACCACGTAGGTTGACACGTGTCTTCATGTGATTGGTCCACGTCAGCAGATTAATTTTGGTATCAACAGAAGCCCCCAATGTTTCATAGTTGAGGTTGAAGAAGAGTGCGGAACATTTTGCTTGAAAACTGCTTGGATTACTGGTCTTCATGAATTTTAAGAAGATTTTCATTGTATATAATTCCTTTTTGAGCGCACAATATCAAGTTTCATAAATATTTTGAATTTTCATGATCACTTCGATATTTGTGCCTTCGTTCTTTCCATCATTCATTGTCAACCGATCTCTCTTTGTTCTATAAGATTTTCTTCCTTCTTCTTTATTTACTTTATTCACCATGGTTTATCTTGTTGAATCGTTGGATAAATTTCGGTCTGAGTTTTCAATCCCTTCGTGGGTTATTTTGGAAGAACTTTCTTATCCTTCTGATTTATTTTCTTTGGTGGAGGGACACTGGTTCCCAACTCTTTTTGTAAATGAGTGTGGCTTTTCTTTCCCGCCAAATCCCCTGTGTTTGGAGTTTTGCCAATATTTCGATATTTTACCTGCAAGAGTAGCTCCAAATACATGGAGGGTAGTTAATGGCGTATATAGATTGAATAAACTTTATGGAACTCGTTTGGGAATTCCACAAATTATGTATTGTTATAGATGGGTTACCAGCGACACTACTTTCTATTTAAAAACTAGGTTTTCGAATAGAGCTTTAGTTGTCAATCTTCCTGATGCCAATAGGGACTATTTTGATCATGGGGTTGTGATGAAATATTGGCAACACCCTCCATTAAATGTAAATGATGTGTACCAAGGTCCCAGGTGTCCACCTTATGGCAATGGGATAGTTTTTTTTTTTTTTTTTGAAATCTTATTTTCTTCGTATTCGATGAAATGCATCACTGACATTAATTTTGTTTGTTACAGTTGATAGTAAAAGGAAGCCTCCCAAAGAGACTGATGTTAATATAAAACATTTAAAACTTATCTGGGGCTTGCATCAATCAGTTGATGGGGAGCACATTAGATATGCTTCTTATTTGTTGCGATAAAGAAGCTCCACTTCATCTTTCATTTCTCGTCCTATGGTAGTTGATCATGACCGGATACCAACCTCTGAAACCAGTGTGGAAGGTTCTTCCTATGACTTAAGTACTCCTATTACTGATCTAATGAAGAATAGGAAAGCTCCCGCATTTTTTGACAAGTCTGCTTTTGCCACTGAGGAGGCAAAGAAGAACAAACAAGATGTCCCAAATGAGGGGACAAAGAATATAGATGTACCCCCTTCCACTGTTGCTAAGGAAACTGGCAAGAAGCCCCCTGTGCCTCTAAAAAAGACAACACCTTCGAATGAAACTGTTGTCCTTTCTCAAATAGAGACATCACCTTTAATTGAAAGTGCGCCTGCTCCTCTGAGGAGATTGGAAGTTCTACTGAGAGACCTGTTGACCTTATCTCTCAACCTTCAAATGCTGAGGGTAATGTTCCAGCTCTTATTCCTCCTAGCTCTGCCAGGGGCTTGATCAGATCTTGGACTGTTCCAGAATTCCAATGTATTGAAGATACCATTTCTTGTGAGAGAATTACTATTTTGGCTGCTCAACACATTACGTCAGTAAGTATCGTTAGCCCGAGTCCTTTATCTTTTAGTATTATATTCATATATCGAATTAAAATTCTTTCTTTTTCAGCTCATGACGTGTTTTAATAGTATATTGAGGAAAGATGAAGCCATCAGGGTTTCCACTTCTTCGAGTGGAATAGAAGAAGCTTTTACTGGATTAACTCGATCTTTGAAGGAATCTCGTCAGAAGTACGAGGAAGACAAAAGTGCTTGGGAGAAATAATTTCAGTCTGTTGAAATAACTCGAGATCAAGCTGGGGCTGCCTCCAAGGAGTTGGAGAAAAAATTAAAGGATGTTGAACAAGGTAACAAAGAGCTTGAGGTCAAGCTTAAATCTTCCGAGGAAGATGTCGCCAAGCTTCAAGATGCTGAACGACGTAAAATAGAGGTAGAAGAAAAACTGAAGGCTGTCGAAGAGCTCTTTAGAGAAAAGACTTCCTCGGAGAGAGCAAAGAGGAAAGTTGCTGTTAAAAATCTTTTAGTGCTGGTTTGGACAAGGGTTGGAATAAGGGCCTAGCTGTTATGTCTTCTCAAATGGAGTATGCCAGTGTTAAATATTTTAGGGATGGATGGATAGAAGCTTTGAAGAAATTGAAGGTTGCTAAAAATTCGGAGTTATTCTAGGAGCATACTCATGGTCCTCCTCCCTCTCCTGGAGAAGAAGAAGAAGATAAAGCTACCTCAGATGGGTCTTCTATGATGACAGGAGAGCAAGTCCCTATTATTGCTGTTGTTCAACCCTCCGAGTAAGTCCAACAAGCCAGCACATCTACCGAGAAACTTCCATTGCTCTCCGAGCAACCAACCCCTTCATCCAAACCTTCCGAAGAAGTTGTAGGAAATAAGAAGAAGGTGTAAAATTATTCGGGTCTTTTATTTCATTGTTTTCTTGGACGTAACCCTGAACTGTGTTTTTCTTTATCGTGATGAATAAAAAATGAACTTTTGTTGGTCGTCTGGAATTTCTCTCTTACTTGCTCTGTTCGCATCATTGTTGATTTGGTTTTTCATTTTCTCTTTGCTAGTTTGTGGCCAGGATGGAACTTTTATCAGCTAATGATACATATTTGATGAAGAGGTGCAATGACTATTTCAAAGCTAGTTATGCAGACTTTTCTGAGGCCCAAATAATTGACATCCTTGGATTAGATGCCTCTGAACGAGCAATTGATGCTTACCAGTACTTGAAGTGCCTACTTGATCGTGTTGTAGCCAACAATGTGGCTTATTACGAAATGATTGATGATCTTCAAGGAACGATCGAGGAACTTCAACAGCAGTACAAAGAATCCACTACACTTTTGCATCAAGGTTATAAGAAAAAGTACTAACAATTGAGTGCTGACAGGGGATATGACAAGTACATTTCAGCCCATGAGAAAAAGGAAAGTGTGTTAAATCTTGAGATTGAAGAGCATAGACATATTGCCAAGCTGTTAGAGCAAGAGAATATCGCGTTGCAGGAGGAAATAAAATAACTCAAATATGTTGCCTCTTTTTCTTCGGGAGCCTTGATCCTCATTAATGATGATGGATTTTCCTTTTTAGAAATAAAAAATGCTAATTTACGGGATGAGTTAGAGACTTTAAAACGAGCAGGACCTTCCACACCTGCTCGTGACAGAGCAAGATCTTCTTCTCGTGGACGAGCAAGGGCTGGTCGAGTTACTATTGATGAGACAAGGACTCAATTGGCCTTAGAAAATCAAGTCGTTCAATTGATGGCGAAGAATCAGGATTTGGCAAAAATGTCTAAGAAGATCCAGAGTTTCACCGACCAACTCTCCAATCAGAGTTCTGCTTTGGAAAGTAAAGAAGTTCTGGTGAAAAATCTCCACGAGCAACTTGAGAGATTGACTTATCAATTTCACAAGCAGCCCAGGGAATTTTGGATGTCTGGGTATAATGAAGCTCTGTATCATCTTGATGCTTGTTTGCAGCAGTCGAACAACGAAGGATATAAGTAGGGGTGGTTGAATGCCCTATGTGTTCTAAAACTAGAGGAAAGTCATTTCTTGTGGGATTATTATGAACCTGGAGTTCTTAATTTACCCGTGCCTCCTTTCAAACTTGACCTTAGTTGGATTCCAGCCCGTGCCATTCCTCGAATTTTGATCTCCAAGTATCTCGGTGATTATAGTCTTCATTCAAACTTTGAGATATCTCGTACAGAGCACTTTCTTGATCGACCATCCATAATGAATGTTCGAATGCTGCGAGACACGAACTTTATAAATTCTCCTTATGCTTTAGATGATTCTTCTGCTGGGGTGGAACCTGTTTCATCCTAATATCTTGTGTCCAATGCTTTACATATTTATGGTTTGACACAAACACACACGTAGGTGCATGTTTTAAGATTTAATTGAAAACTGTGTTTAATTAAATAATTTCTTAATTTGAACAAAAGCGCACTCTTCAATGTTTAGTGTCAGTAATACCATATGAAGATGTGAATTTAGGAGAAAATTATAGGGTAATGTGTTATTGAAGTAGCTGATGATGGTGGTGGATAAGCTTGGTTGTTAAGAGTCATGAATCGTTGATTGAATGGTTCTTCAAATCAAGTATAACATGTAATTTCATGGCAGTTTATTGACGAAAATCGGTGCAGTAAGGTCTCATTAAGGAAGAAATTTTTTATTTTTGGTTAATAGGTGTTTTATAAAAGGCTTAAATAATTTTTCTACACTGCTTAAGACATTTGTTTTTAGATTATTTATGGATTACATAATTCAATAATCAGATGATGTTTTTAAGTTTATAAAATCATACAGGAAGTTTTTCTTTATTTAATTTCAAACTTTTTAAATTTGTCCACATCGTATTGGTTTCAACTTCAACAATTTTAGTGCATTATCTAAGTTTCTACATCTAAAATGAAGATGGAAAATATGATCCCTGATTTTTCACCTAAGTCTAAAAATATGCAAATTATCATCGTATTCCGAAACTGGGGGTCCCATGATCATGCGGTCAGTTCCTGCGAGTTACATTGGTCCCATGTGAGGTATTAGTGCCACTCACGGGGCCATTCGGGGGCTATTTCATATTTTCCCCACTAATGCCAGGTTGTTATGCCTAAGTCTAGTAATAAGTAAATTATCATCGAATTGTCAAACCGGGGGTCCCGTATCGCGCGGTCAGTTTGTACGAGTTACATTGGTCCCGTGCGAGGGTTAGTACCACTCAGGGGCCGTTCGGGGACTGTTTCGAGTTTTCGCTCACTAACGCCATATTTTGAAGCCTAAGTCTAAAAATATACAAATTATCATCGAATTCTCAAACCGGGGGGTCCCGTAATTGCGCGATCAGTTCGTACGAGTTACATTGGTCTCGTTCGAGGTGTTGGTGCCACTCACAGGTCCGTTCGGGGGCTGTTTCGGGTTTTTGCCCACTAACGGCATGTTTTGAAGACGAAGTTTAGAAATATGTAAATTATTGTCGTATTTTAAAAATGGGGGTCCCGTAGTCACGCAGTGTTGTTCTCATTATCATATACCATTTTCTGGTGAAATAATTTTGGTTTTGAATCTCAATTACCATGTTGATATATAATTTGTTCTTTACCATGATTCTTCCTATTTTTCAGTTCATGATTTTAGTCTTGCTAACTAAATGTGTTCCAGCAAATGATCTTCTTCAAAAGTTGGAATAAGGATGGCGTTTAGATGTCTAGATGTCAGTGATGTTCCTCTAGATGCCAGTACTATTGTTATATAAGGTTGCGGCTTTCTTTGTTTGAATTTGCATACATATATATATATGTAAATTGGTTGTGTCCAGATTTTTTACCTTTTGTTATCTTATGAGCCGAGTTCAGTGCTCTGAAAAATCTTCGAGGTTGGAAAGAATAAGCTGGCGAGAATTCCTTCTTAGAGGATTTGGTTAGGGTTTGCATAACTTCCATTTGACAATATGTTGCATTTCTTTATTTTAGAATATCATACATATTTTCTCATAGTTTTTAATGAAATTAGTTATGGGTTAACACAGGGATTTTCACAAGGAGACATTTGGTTTTGCAATTTCAAAAGATAGATGAAGGGAATCAAGATTACGCTGAATTTGGTCATACGCCTCGTTAGAAATTCAGTGATTTTGGTATGTAATTCCATACTAGTACTTATATGATTTTTTTAATTATTCTTGTACACTCTAAATCAGTTAGTATGTAAGGATTATCATCATTTGATTTATTAAGTACATGAAAACCCAAAACACACCCGAATGGCCCCATGAGAGGCACCAACACCTCGCACGGGACCAATATAACATGTACGAACAGACCTCGTGATCATGAGACTCCCAGTTGAGATTGCAAGGATAATTTGCATATATCAGGACTTATGATTAAAAATATGGCTTTAGAGTGCGAACACCCGTAACAACACTCGAACGACCCCGTGAGAGGCACCAACACCACTCAAGGAACCAAATTAACTTGTAAGAACTGACGACGCGATCACGGGACCCCCGGTTTGAGAATACGATGATAATTTGAAAATATTTAGACTTTGGCTTAAAAAATGGCATTAGAGGGTGAAACCCCGAACGACCCCGTAAGAGGCACCAACACCTCGCACGGGACTAATGTAACTCGTAGGAACTGACCGCGCGATCACGAGACTCCCGATTTGAGAATACGGGGATAATTTTCATATATTAGGACTTACTCTTAAAAAATGGCATTAGATGGTCAAAACTCGAAACAACACTCGAACGGCCCCGTGAGAGGTACCAACACCTCGCATGAGACCATTGTAACTCGTACAAACATACCGCGTGATCATGAGACTCCCAGTTTGAGAGTACGAAGATAATTTGCATATATCAGGACTTATCCTTGAAAATATGGCTTTAGAGTGCGAACAACCAAAACATCACTCGAACGGCCCCATGAGAGGCACCAACATCTTGCACCGGACCAAATTAACTCATAAGAACTGATCGCGTGATCACGGGCCCCTCGGTTTGAGAATATGATGATAATTTAAAAATATCTAGACTTAGGCTTAAAAAATGACATAAGAGGGCGAAACCCCGAAACAACCCCCGAACGGCCCCGCGAGAGGCACCAACACCTCGCACGGGACCAATGTAACTCGTACGAACAAACCGCACGATTATGAGACTCCAGGTTTGAGAGTATGATGATAATTTGCATATATCAGGGCTTAGGCATAAAAACATTGCTTTAGAGTGCAAAAACTCGAAACAACACACGAACGGTCCCGTGAGAGGCACCAACACCTCACATGGTAACAACATAACTCGTACGAACAGACTGCGCGATCACGAGACTCCCGATTTGAGAGTACGAGGAAAATTTTCATATATCAGGACTTAGGCTTATAAACATTGCTTTAGAGTTGGAAAACTCGAAACAGCACCCGATCGGCCCCGTGAGAGGCACCAACACCTCCCACGGGACCAATGTAACTCGTAGGAACTGACCGCGCGATCACGGGACCCTTGGGTTGAGAATACGATGATAATTTGAAAATATCTAGACTTAGGCTTAAAAAATGGCATTAGAGGGTGAAACCCAGAGACAACCCCCGAACGGCACCGTCAGAGGCACCTACACCTTGCACGGGACTAATGTAACTCGTACGAACTAACCACCCGATCACGAGACTCCTGCTTTAAGAGTACGAGTATAATTTGCATATATCAAGACTTATTCTTAAAAATGGTATGAGATGGCCAAAACTCAAAACCACCGAATGGTGCCATAAGAGGCACGGACACCTCGCATGGGACCAATGTAACTCATACGAACAGACCGTGCGATCACGAGACTCCCGATTTGAGAGTACGAGGATAATTTGCATATATCAAGACTTATTCTTAAAAAATGGCATTAGATGGCAAAAATTCGAACCAACTCCCGAACAGCGCCGTGAGATGCACTGACACCTCACACGGGACCAATGTAGGGGCGAGATTTCTTCATTTTTCACAGCTTTAAGATCTTTTATCTTCTGCCTTTCCTTTCTGCGAACTGTTTTAGTGTTCTTTTCTCATACAAAGTGAAGAAATGGCCAATTTTTCAAGTAGTACGGTCCACGTAGCGTGGTTGAATGTTGATGATTGGCTTCATTTGGAGTGGTGGGCTAGGGTGTCCCTAGCGTTGGGTAGTGAGAATGCCTTTGACTCGTTTGAGTCAGTTTTGAATGAGCGGATTCTTCTGCGTGAGTCGGCGCACCATCAATCCTCTAGGGTGGTGAACCTGAGTGGTTACGTAAGTGTTAATGAACTTTGGTATTTATTTATTGGTGATATTTCCTGTTTATTTATTATTTTATCGTTGGGAGGGTTTTTGGTGGCAATGAGTGGAGACGTCGTCCATTTGTGGTTTTTACCTTATTTGATGGTATTTTTTAATATCCCCCTTTTTTACTTGGGGAGCCTTACTTTGGCAACCCTTTATTCATCTTTGGATGCATTTAGCTAGTGCTATCGACAGATCTTTACTGGAACCACGTATCTTTTGGAGGTATTCTTTCCTTTATGTATTTTACTTCTATGCATTTGCATTTTCCTTTATGTATTTCCATTTTCCTTTTATGCATTTTATTTTTGATTCCATGATTTATTTCTTCTAATTGATGATCCTTTGTCCCTTGCAGATGTGGTTTTATGAGGTGATTGTGTTTAATGCACACTTGATAGGTTTGAAGGATGAGTCTGTTAGGGGATTCTGACGTATGTACCAGTGGCAAAATCCCATCCAGTAGTCGAGGCAGTCTCTCTCTTTGGGGGAAATGCGCCAGGTCTTGAATGGCCTGATGAGCGATGGGGTAAATTCTTTTTTCCCCTTGATACCATTTTTCCTTATCTTTTTAGATATTGATTTTTCTGTTGGGGATCTTACAGGTGACCTTATATCCCTAGGGAATGGCCATCCAGCACACTGGGCTAACCGAGGGAAACACATAGCTGCGTCGTTTACTGACGCATGAGTTTTGTTACTTCTGGTACCTGGGGGAGAGATTAGTCTGACAGTTGGTGGAGGACGAGGTGATGGTTCCACCCATGAGGCCCTGAGGTATATGAAGCGAGAGAGGGAGATGTCAGAGGCGGTGGGGGTGGCAGGGATGGCCGGTGAGCCTTATTCGTTATATATTGACACAGAAGAGACCTATGATTATCTGGATTTTTTGTCGAGATGGTTGATGCCGCCCAGTACATATGACCTTATGCTTCTTCCCCCTGCGGTCTCTGATAGGGACACGAATCATCCAGTTGGGTCTACCCACAGTGCACGTGATGCGTCGACATCAGTAGCGACAACGACATCAGAGGTGCCATTGTGGCTGGCTCCTCCCACTTATAATATCTGACAGTCTGATAGAGGATTAGTGAGTATACTGCATTTCCCCAAGGCGATGGACCCATAGGTGCTGGGGCTGACAGAGGATGTCCTTCAGCTAGATGTATATGTTTCATTTCTTTGACTTTTATCTTTATGATTTCTTCTTTGCCTCAGACTAAGTGATTTTTTGTTTTCAATTTTTGCTCTTGCGGCACGTCCGGGTGTCGACCACCCGACTGAGGGATATTAGGGACTGTCTGGATTCTGCGATGTCTCACATCCAGGACTCGATCCCTTTTCCTTCTTCCTTGGTGCAGTCTACCTCGTCTAGGGAGGGGTCTGGATTGGGGAGCGTAGGCCCATCATCTCATCACCGGGGAAAGCGCGTACGTCGCAGGGATGGAGGGTGTTAGAGAGAGAGAGAGAGAGAGAGAGAGAGGGAGAGAGAGAAAGAAAGAGAAGGTGAGAGAGAGAGAGAGAGAGAGAGAGAGAGAGAGAATGTTTTGGGGGTTTGGGCTGAGTCGCGTTATTTTTGTGTTTTTCTACAAGGCAAAATGTAATAAAGAAATATATATGCGTTGGGATTTTAATAATTTTTGCTTTAATGACTAAATGCACATGCACTTTTTATTTTTCTCCTGAGACCGTAAAAAGGATTTAAAAATGACTCGAGAGAAAATTTATTTTAAAATAGGATGAGTAAAAATATAGGCAGAAGGAAATTCATAATTTCTTAGAATAAATATTATTTTTATTTGAGGTACTGATTTTGACAAAAAAAGGTAAAAGAGAATTTTCCAAAAATAAGGGGTTGCCTGTTGGCATACCCCTTGTCCTGCCTATCGGCAGGTCAGTCCAATCTAATCACCCTAAGGCTTTGATTGGACTTTATTCAATAACTTGGTCCTTAATGGGGTAGGGTTTCCTCTGGGATTTGCAGGACTTTTGTCTTTGGCTAAGTTTTTCAAGTATAAAAAGGGGTAATGGTGGAGTATTTTCTTCACCCATCCACATTTTCTTTCTCTTGCTCACTTCTTTCTTCTTATCTCATCATTTTACAATATGGCTCTCCCTAGAAGTGTTGAATTTGCTTCTTACCTCAAAAACTTAGAGGTTATGTGCTCATATAATGTAGACTACGATGCTTTCAATATGCATCGGGTTTTATTATGGTGCAACCGGCCTATTAAATGGAACAAGATGATGGCAGCAGTATAATTCTGGTACCCTGAGGACCATGTCTTTCACTTTGTCTTGGACGAAGTCTATCCGACTTATGAAGGGTTCTCTGTTATGCTGGGGAGTGTTGTGGCGGCCATGCCAGAATTTTCTCAGTCTCCTCGAGAGTTGTTAGAAGGACTTCTCCATATCTCGCCCTCAGCAGCACGATCATTGGTTACAGGAGGAATGATCTATCTCCCAGCTGTGCTATATTTTTTGCATCTGCAGGATGTTGGTGATGCGAGCTATGCCGGAGCCATCGTCCTTCGCTTAACTTCAAAATTACTGTTGATGAACGGGGACCTGTTAGCAGACCCACAACTTGCCGTCATCGCTCATGGATTTCATACCATCGCAATCCCGTAATGGTGATACTGGAGGAGACAGTGAATGGTCTAGATGCTTGGCAAGAAGGTAGTTTTGAAATCCTAAGGGGTAGCCCAGTTATGTTGTTCATGTGGTTGTCGGAGAGATTTCGTATGGCGGTCCCTCCTGAATAACCCTTGGTAGCTGTTCCGAACTTCTTTGCTCATTACTTATCGGTTTGGGACTGAATATCAATAGTTGGGAGAATTGGTTTGTGGAGCACGGGGCTCGAGATTTGCATTTGTCAGTGCCTTGGTGGGGAGATTTCCATCCTATTCTATAATTGGGAGAATACTAGTATGTCCGGTTGGTTGCCCTCTGGCAGACTTTTTTTTACTTTTCGTGGCGATTTCTACGTCAATTTGGCTGGGAGCATATTGTGCCACCTCGGACACTAGACTTCTTTCCTGTGGAGGATTTAACAGATCGCATGCGCATGCAACTAGGCCCTTTATGGGAGAATCGTCGACCCATCCTTCCCAATTTGTTGGCTGAGTTTGGCAAGTTTCTAGGATTATATCAAATGGATATGGAGGAGGGTAGTTGCCAAGATGTTGGTTGAGGATACCGGGTAAAGGTGGTTTGCCATGTTTGACACCATGGAGGGTAGTCCTGTAAACGGATCGGATTCAGACCAAATCAGGCAAATACAAATCCATATCTATTTATGTTAAACGAATTCAGATCCGATCCGTTTATTAATCGAATGGGATTAGTCAAATCCAAATCCATATCCGTTTATGTTAAACGGATTTAGATCCAAACTGATTATTTGATTATTCGTTTATGTTAAACTTAATTTGCAACATTTTTATTTTCAACTCTTATTTAACGAATTTATTTTACAAATGTTCCAAAAAAACAGATAATGAAATAAAGAACTATTAAAACATATATTTAAAATATTATTAAATACAATATATATTAATTACAAATATATTATATATATATATATATATTAAAAAAATTAATCGGATCGGAGTATATGAATCCAAATCCGCTTAAGTGGATCGGATTTGGATTTGGATAAAATCTGACCCATTAATAGGCCTATTGGAGGGAGGTTTTATTTTTTTCCTTAGGTTGGTTCGGGCTTACCATTCCATGGAGCGCCTTCAGTATTCCATCCAAGCAGGGGAGGTTTGGGGACCCCAAGATGTAGATGATGATGGGGTTGGTTCTTCTGGCAGCTGCGGGTAAGATCCCTAGGGAATTTTATTTGTGAAGCTTTTATATAGTGTTTGGCTATGTATCTGGTTGTTTCTGCTGGGAATAACTTTGGGAAGATTTTTTAGGAGTAGATTTTTTCTTGTTTTTGTTTTTAGTAAAATAAGGTTAGGTTGACGGGGGAAGTTATTTGACTCCCTAAGGCGATGTAATTGTAACGGAATTTTTCATAAATGGAATAAAGAAATATTTTAATTATATTGTGGTGCCTCTTGATGAGTTTTGCATTTGAATTATCAATACCAATCGCTAAGGCATACATAATCCTTTTGTTCATGTAAATGATAAAAATGAACCGTCGTTCTCGGAGGTAAGAAAAGAATGCCATTTAGTGAAAAAAAGGATTGTGCTCATGTGAAGCGTATGAGCTGCCTACATACCTCTGGGGTTATGAAAATTTTCTGAGTTCCATTTTTTAAAGTAAAAAGATTTTTAGAGGATCAAGCCCCAGGTAGTTCTGAGTAGAGGGAAATGAAGAATTTTTTTTTAGAATAGAAGGGATTTGAGAAAAGTCACAACTCACCTAGATTAAGGGTAGAATTTCTTAAGACCATCCAAGTTTACTGAACGATCCATATCCTCCCCATTGTGGTCGGTGAGCATAGCGGCGCCACCGGATAGTATCTTCGTTACAATATATGGTCCACTTTAATTGAGATTGAATTTCCCTCTAGGGTCCCAGATGGGTTCTACTATTTCTTTAAGGGCTAAGTCCCCTTCTCGGACACCACGATCCTTGACTCTCTTGTTCACTGATTGTACTATTCGGCGAGGGTACCCTTGTATATGATATAGAGGTTTCAGTCTCCTTTTGTCCAAGAGTGACAACTCATCAAAATGGCTCTGATGTCAGTCTTCCTCGCTGAATTTTCTTTCCATCATGATGCGTAGTGAAGGAATTTATAGATTAATGGGTAAGACTGTTTCCATGCCGTATTCCAGAGAGTAAGGGGTAGCCACACTAAATGCTCGAACTAAAGTACGATAGCCCCAAAGGGCGTAAGGGGTCCAATCGACCCAATCTCGATAGTTTTCGATCATCTTGCTAATGATTGCTTTTAGGTTCTTATTAGCGACTTCGACTTCATCGTTGGTTTTAGTTCTGTAGGGAGAATATTTGTGTTTCTGGATCCCAAACTCATAGACCACTTCTGTGGATTTTGCCTCAAAATATAACCCGTTGTCTGACACTAGCTCGTGTGGGACCCCATATCGACAAATGATATTTTTTTTGGATGAATTTTGCTACCTTTTTGGCATTCATAATTGCGCATGACTCGGATTTGACTCATTTGGTGAAGTAATCGATGGCAACCAAGATGAATTCATTCTCGTTTGAGGCTTTGGGTGTAACTTTCCCTATGATGTCGATATCCCATGTGGAGAACGGCCAGGGAGAAGTCATGTTGTACAATTCCCATGGAGGCAAGTGTTGGAGGTTAGAGAACTACTGGCATTTACGATATCTCCGAACATAAGCGGTACAATCCTGAACCATGGTAGTCCAATAGTAACCCTGTCGAATGATCTTCTTGATAAGAATATGGTCGTTCATATGGGTTTCACATTCCCCGTTGTGGATTTTCTGCATCATCTCTTCAATGTCATCCCCTGTGATGCAGTGTAAATGGGTTACATCAAAATTTCTATTGAATAGTACTTGATCGTAGATAACGTATTGGGCAGCCAGTTTATGAAGGGTTGCTCGGTCTTTCTTATTAGAATCTTAAAGATACCTACCATGCTTGAGGAGGCGCCAAATATTATAGTATCAGGATTCGATTATATCAGGATATTCTTTTGTAATGAGCTCAATATGGTAGAAATGGGTGGGCTTAGCTTACTTTTGGACTAGAAATGGGGCCATCATTATTCCTTTGGGCATGTCAACCATGAAGGATAAGGTAGCAAGGGCATCGGCCAAGTTGAAGTTTGCCCGGGATAGGTAGTGGAAGGTGATATCTTGGAATTTGGAGGTTAACTCTTCTAGTTGGGCATGGAAGGGTAAGAGTTTCTCATCCTTGACTTTTCATCTTCGGAATGCTAGACCGATGATGCGGCCTGAATCCCCATAGATATTTAGGAAGCGTATTCCTTTCTTGAGAGAGACTTTGAGGCCTACCGTGCATGCCTTGTATTCAGCCATGTTGTTGGTGCAAGGAAAGTCTAGCTTGATGCCAATGGGAGTGTGAGAGTCATCAGGGACAATTAGGAGTATCCCATTGCCATAGCCTTTCTTATTGGTGGCGCCGTCAAAGAGAATTTTCCAACGGAGGTCTTCTTATGAGTTACAAAGGATATTTTCATCCAGGAACTCATAAATCCAAACATCGGTTTCTTCCATAGGGTAATCGTAGTCAGAGATGGCTCTTCCATTCATGTCTTTCTGCGCGGTATACACAATATCAAATTCAGCTAACAACATCAACCATCGGCCCATTCGACTAGACAGGGTTGGTTTCTCGAGTAGGTATTTGATGGGATCCATTCACGACACAAGTTTGATGGGAAAAGCAAGCATATAGTGCCATAATTTTTGGGTGACCCTGACAAACGCGACATGTGCTTTATCCAAATTAGTATAGTTGACTTCGCACCCAGTCAGCTTGTGATTGGCGTAGTAGATGTCCCTCTCTTTGTGGGACTCTTCAATATATTGGTCCAATAAAACCCCACTTAGGTGTCTGTTACGACCAGGTATAGGAGTAGGGGAAGATCAAGCTACGACGATATGAGTATTGAAGGTCGGGTTAGATATTTCTTGATTGGGTCAAAGGACTCTTGGCAAGCTTCGTTCCAAACTTTGGTTGAATCCTTTCAGAGGAGTTTAAAGATGGGTTCACAGACAGAAGTCAACTGGCTCATGAACCGGCTGATATGCTGTAATTTTCTAAGGAATCCCCAAACTTCTTTCTCCATTTGGGGTGGTGGCATTTTGAGTATGGCTTTCAGTTTGGTAGTTACTACTTCAATCCCCTTTTCTCTAACCATGAATCCCAAGAGTTTTCCTTTGGTAACTCTAAAAACACATTTTTATGGGTTAAGTCGCATCTGGTATTATCGTAGTCGCTCGAAAAACTTTTGGAGAGCGAAAACATGACCTTCCCTAGTCCTAGACTTGATAATCATATGATCTACATAGACCTAGGCTTCTTTGTGTATCAAATCATGAAAGATGGTTATGGCAACCCTTTGGTAGTTAGCCCACGTATTTTTTAGACCAAATGGCATAACGGTGTAACCGAAAGTTCCCCAAGGGGTGATGAATTTGATTTTCTCTTGATTATATGGGTGCAACTTAATCTAATTATATTCGTCAAAACCATCAACAAATGACTTGAGATCATGACAAATTGTATTATCCATAATCATATCGATATTGGATAGCGAATAATCATCCTTTGGAAAGGCTTCGTTCAAATATTGATAGTCAACGCACATGCGAACCATTTCCTACAGATTCCGACATGGGTACGATGTTGGCTATCCATATGGGATATTCGATCACACGAATGAAACCCACGTTCAACTGTTTGACCACTTTTTCCTTAACCTTGAGTGACCATTCGATGCGGAGCTTTCACAGTTTCTGTTTGACCGATTTGCATTCTGGGAGTGTTGGAATCTCGTGCTCAGCGATCTCTGGATCGATGCCGGGCATGTCGTCGTAGGACCATATGAAGAAATCCACAAATTCCTTCAATAATTTTTCAATTTGCGCGTGCTCATGCTCGTCAAGGGTGGACCTTATCCTAATCTCTCGCAATTGGCTACTAGAATCGAGATTAATAACAATATTTTCATCTTCATTAACTTGAACGCGATTATGTTGTTTGCTATTAACCTTATTAAGATGAGTTAAAAATTATTTATTTGCAAAATCATCATCATCAAGAGTTTGATTAGAATCAAGACAATTAATATAAGGCATAACAATATACTCAAAATCTTTATTTATTTCATTGTTAGGAAAAACGACATTGAGAACCTCATCAAAGGAGGTCTCGATTACATCAGAAGAGGGAGGAACAACAATAGACGAGGAAATGGGATAAACATCGGAGTTGGGTTGTATCTCAGTAGGTGGAACATGTATAGCATGCCAATTGAGGAGAGGTGTATCAACAGTTTTCTTCAGTACTATGGGTTCAAGCATCCCCTATTGTCGTCGTCCCAACCCCGGTTTGGGCATGAAGTTCATGTTCTTGAACATATGTATCACATTGACATTATCATGAGGGCTATGTTCAGGATAAACTTTATCTCTGAAATCCTTCCCTTCTGGGAGCGGGAGTGGTTCGATTCGAAAACCTGATAGAAGCATATTATTTTCCCCATACAGTATCTCTAGTATCGGACTACTGATGCTTGCATTCTCAATATTATCATCGTCACCTAAGATGGTGATGACCTGCCCATTGGTGAATAACTTTAATTTTTAATGGAGGGAAGAAGACACACCCTTGATACTATACAACCATGGTCATTCGAGCAACAGGTTGAAACAAGTCGGGATGTCGATGACCTGGAATTCAGTAACAGGATTTATAAGGCCAGCCCCTATTGTAAACATTATGGATCCTATCACTTCCCGATGCGTATTATCATAAGAGCTACCCGCAGTAGTGGTTGGAGTAAGATTGCTCACTTCCAGTCCTAAGCAATTGAGGGTTCTCAACGAGCAAACATTAAGAGTTGATCCATTGCCAACAAGCAAAAGTTGGACAGTCTTTCCTATGACTTCGACAGAGATATTGAGAGCATAGTTATGATTTGGACCAATCTTAGGGATTTTATCTTTGGAGAAAGAGAGAATTCTAGTAGATATTAGAGATTCGACCAGATTCACTGCTTCTTTTGGCATGGTGGAAAGAGGGATGGTGGGACCGGTGAGTAGTTTGATCAAGGCATTTTGGTGCAGCTGGGAAGACATAAAGAGTCCCCATAGAGTGATATTAGCTTAGGTTTTCTTCAACTGATCGGGGATCTTCCTTTCCTCGAGGGTAATTTTTGGCATAGGAAGATCCTGAACACCTTTTCCTTTGTTGATCGCTGATGGTTGCGGGTTTGGAACTAGGTAATGCCTCCCTTATCTATTAATATGGTTCACAGAAGAGGAGAAAAATATAAACCTCTTCCCTTATCTATATCGGGTTGTTCAGCCACCTTGTTGATTTCTCCTAGAAGATCCTCAAAAGATATTATTCCACATATGCTGACTATCGGGCTAGTCTTGTCTGTACTTTGCTCTTCATCTAAACTATCGAATTTGTCCCCCCATCCAGTGGTAACGACATCATCTTTCTACGAGAAGTCAATACACTCGATAAGCTTAATGGCCTCTTCGTATAGATGCTCCCACGCATCAAGTAGATCGAATATACTATAAATTTCATTGGTCTGTCAGAATAAGTCCTCCATGATCTAAACGAAATCATTTAAGCTGACTTCATCAGTAGGTACCATGAAATTATTTGACTCTTGAGCACATTTTCGAGCTTCTAAGAACATTTTACTGAATCTCTGGCAGTCAATGGTCATATCTAAGGGCAATTTCAGCTTGAACTCTAGAAGATGGTTCAATACTGCTGATAATTCCATATATTTCCCTTCGAAGCCGGTACGAATAGCAATTCATGCTCTTGTAAAGAGTGATAGAGCCTGATCGGCAAAACAAGTAGGATGTAGGAGAAAATATGGGCAAACTTAGAGGGGGTTAGGGGAATCTATGGGTATAATCGATGATTTACAGGGTACAATCTGGGTAGATTGATCAAATTCTGAGTCTTCTTCTAAAAAAATGGCATTTGTATGATATGGAAGTGGATTATGGGTCATTTTTGGTTTAGGATTGGCTGGAGGGGCGATGATACCCCGATAAATTAGACCTTGGATTATATTTTGAAGGTGGGAACAATAATCAGTGGTGTGGCTGGCATTTTGGTGAAAATCGCAATGGGTATCTGGTTTGAAATTTTTGGGTAGTGGGTTTGGTAATGGACGAGGGTCCAATAGCTTGATAAGATTTCAGATTAAAAGGTCCTGGTTGACTTTGGTGGGGAGAGCATGAATCTCGGTGTATTCTTTGACTAGGTTAGGGAAGATTTCTAGTGCCCATGAAGTGGTAGGCTGAGAGATGCAATTGAAAGTTGAAACAGTGGTATTGGTAGGCTTCTCATACTTTCTAGGAGTGAACTGTCCAATTACTTTCTTTGGCTCAACTTCTGTCTTGGCGAGACTTTCTTCAATCTCCACTCTTGCTTCTCGAAAATCTCAAGAAATTGGGGGTAGTATTGTCCTACCATCGTGGCTCGTACATGGGGTAAGAAATTCTTCTTCACAATACTGACTCGCTCATCTTCGGAAGGTCGATTGGTCATGGTGGCCGCTTTCTCTCTCTACCTTACTGTGAAGTTACTGACAGATTCCCCAGGATTCTATTTGAGAAGTTCTAAATCACGAAGGTTAACCTTAAACTCTTCGTTATACTTGTACTATGACATGAATTCATGGGCAACATCCTCCCAATTACGAATCCTTGACTCCTCAATATATAAGAACCAGCGAAGAGTGTTGTTCTTTAAAGTTTGTTGGAACATTTGGGCCATTATTTCCTTAGAGGAACTTAGGAGAGTCATAGCTCTATGGTAACTTTGGAAATGGACATCTAGGGGTCCACTACCCCCCAACTTCTAAATGTTAGGCACCTTGAACTTTTTTTAACAGCCTTGGTTTAGGATAGGGAGACATATGGGTGTAATCCATGTAGTTCTTAGAGATTTGGACTTGGTCAAACTTCTTAGTCCACATCTTAATATTATCCTTGACCTTGTTCAATTATTCTTCCTTCGTATCAATGATCATGGGTAGGTTAGCCTCTAGCTGGGCAAGATTCGGCATAGGGACCCAAGCAGGCGGTGGCCCATTAGCAGTAGGGGCACGTGGAGCATTCTAAGATTCCACATGGACCCAAATAGACTCAAGTGAGGGTGGACCCATAGCTAGAGGGAAAAGGACCTCGGGCTCTTCGGGAATAGGGACCCGATTTCTTTGCATCTTACGAACCTCGATTTGAAGGTTGTCAATCTTGGCAGTAAGTTGGGCTAGAACCGTCATCAAATCAGGCTACACATTCGGCCTCCATGGAAAGCGGGTGAAGATGAATTCCAGACTCGGAGGAAGTAGTGAGGGAACTAACAGAGCCTCAGGGTGGTTCGAGGGAAGACCGAAGCCAATAGGGAGCCAGGCCAAGGGTTGGGTATGCGATTGACCTAAGAAGGAAAAATTTGAATTTATTTTCGAAAGAGAAGGGGGAAAACTGTTATATATTTTTTTTAAAGGGAGGAGAATATTTTTGACATTTTTGGAAAAGAGGAGGACAAAATATTTTGGGGTAAAAAGGACGAAAAATATTTTTGGTATAAGGAAGGAAAAATGCTTTTGGTATTTTGATATAAGAGGGGGAAAATATTTTCGACACTTTTGGTAAAGAAAGAGGGAAAATGGGGAAAAGGGTCTCAACATGATTATTATTATTATTATTATTATTATTATTATTATTATTATTATTATTATTATTATTATTATTATTATTATTATTATTATTATTATTATTATTATTATTATTATTATTATTATTATTATTATTATTATTATTATTATTATTATTATGTTCTCACTTGTATTAGGTTTACCTAAATACAAAAAGAAATGACGAACGGGACCCGATCCTAGGAAAATTGGGTTTGAAAAATATGTAAAAAAATATGGTTGGACTTGTTGCTAGGCTCATGGACAGGGTCCCGTTTAAAAAAAAAAAGACGAAATCGCACAAAATTTGGACGGTATGCCGACCCGTCATTTCGGCAGAGTTTTGGGTAGTAACCGGCAAGCTAAATATGAGTACCCTAGGTTTGATACCTCTATGAGGGTATACATTTGTTGCGTGAATTGGAAAGGTTCCCCCCTTTGACATGACTTCCACGATATACGTCTTGACTTTGAGGGTAATTGGTACGTGTGGATAAGCCATTTGATATACATGAGTGTACGTGAATTTCCTCACTATAAACCTCGTGGGGACAGTGCGTGTGAGAGAGAATTCGATATACTCGACGTATGTGAACGAGTTCCCTGCGATATACCTCCCGTCATGACTGCGGTCAAGCGGTACGATGCAGGGGGAACCGTTAGATATACGTCGAAGGTACTTGGACAATGGAAGGTGAGATTCATATCGCTTAGGATAACTACGACCTGTCAAACTAGTGCCCATCACGAAGTGACCCCCCAGTTACGGGATAAAATTTGGTCAATACCTATGCTCTTTAGTGATGTAGTGTGCAAAATGCATGATTCTTGATTAGTGTATTATGGAGAAAGTATCTTTATTTAGCATGATGAGCAATATACTAATAGGAAAGAATGTACAAGTGTAAAAAGTAAATCTAACATAGACCATGAAGATTAAACTAAGCATGGATATGTTAGAGTGAGTGATGTGTGACTATCTACAAGTGAGTGTGCAGTAGTGAACCTAAGAATTGATCAACTACAAGTGGTGTATGACAAGTGTGAGTGAGCGTGGATATATACAAGTGTAATAAGTGGAGGTGTGTGTGGATATAAGTGATTCTATGTGTAAGTAGTGTGAAGTGTACACGAAGAGTATCTACAAGTGTGTGACTGAGTACTGAGATAAGGATGAGGTATATATATGCAAGAAATAATATAGGAGAAAAAAGGGAACATACATGTAAGTGCATACGCACATAAGCAGAAAATAATAACACCTATGCAAATAGATTCTAGCCCTCCTATGAATGAAAATTACCCAGCGGAGTCGCCACTGTGTCCATCTCGATATCTCTCCTGTGTTCTCTCTTTGCAGGGTGGAAAAAGAAGGGGAGAAGGATGTAAATAGATGCCCGATTTCTTTACATCATTTTAATATGCCCGCTTTCTCTAAAAGCGCTCCAGCCATCGTTGGTGTGGGATGAATGTAAACAGATGGAGTTGCCAGCCAATTTTGCATACAACAGGCAAAAGAACATGTCGCCACCTCGAGAGAGCAGCATCAAAGACAAACTCATGCTTACGAAACCAATTGTTCGAAGATTAGGGGGCTAAGTTACGGAATGGGAAGGTGTTAGGCACCCATTCCACCCTTTCGGTCTCTCATGGGCTTGTGTTATTGTATTCCTTTATTTCTCTGTGAAGTGTGTGTGTGTGTGTGTATATATATAAATGGAGATCATAATCGCCCAACTCATACCATTAAAAAGGTAGAGTGAGGTCGTTCATAGGAATTTTCCCAAAATAATATTTAGAAAATACGATTTATGCGTTTATCGAGATATTGATCGTTATAATGAAACGATAATATATGTTGGGATAAAATACCAATAAGGATCACAAATATAATGTATATTAAAATAATGTATAGATAAAAAGGTGACAAATGTGAAAATGAGAAAATTGGACTCGAGTATCGGGTTTTAGCCCAAAACGCCTACGTAGCCTATAAAGGCAACAAAGTTCACGTAGTTCGTATGCAACATAAGGGTGGGGTTTTATCCCATATATTTCAATGGGAGTTTATGATATGTATGTGTGTAAAAAGATGTGTTTAGTTTTTGAAAAAGTGTGATAAAATATCCCGTCGAAATTTATGAGTATAACCCTTTTTTTTCTTAGTTTTTGTTTTTTTTATAGAAAATAAAGTATGTGCAATATACTAATAAAATAAGGTAGTATTAATTGTATGACCTAAAGTAAAATCTAGATTAATAAATTATGTAACTAATACAAAAATAAAATAATTAAAGAGAGAGAGAGAGAACGATTTTCGACCTTCTTTGGAGAGTTGAAGCTTGATATTGATCCTTGATGAGCTCCATTCAATGTTGAGATGAATGTTGGATGAGAATTGGGTATGAAAAATGATGGGAATGAAATATTGAAAGGAATTTCACACAAGGAAATTTCATTGAATGCAAGAGAATGTTGTTGAGATCACTGATATTGTTGGATCTGAGGTCTTCTTTGGGAGTGATGTCATGCCCACAATTTATAGAGTAAGGGGGTTTCGATCGACATGGCCCTAGCTGATAGAGTTGACTTTTCGGTATATGTTTCATCGTTGCTTAAAAATTCCTCTAATCAAAACCTCAAATACCTACAAAAATATATCAAACTCAAGTGTAGCGGTAAGCAAGGGTATCAATCCACATCAAGGGGTAAGCTAGAGACAAATTCAATTGTAATTCACTTTTTTTTTTTCCTGTTTTTTTACTTTTTCTAATTTTTTTTAGCTTTTCAAATATTAAAAAAAAATTCAAGGGTGAGGGTGTGAAATAAGACTAAACTCAATTAAATGAGAGATGATAACAACTAACTAAAAAGTTACTAAAATGAAAACAAAGTCTAACACAAAAATAAGAGATAAAGTGAGGAAAATAAATGAGAGAGCAATCAAGGAGTGGGACTACACCACAAATTTGAGCTATTCTAACTAATTAATTTAATTATTTGAATTCACCCAAATTAATACCAAAATTACAAATCAACTCTCGTTGCAAGTGTACTTTTAATAGTAATCGTTTAAAAAATTAAGTTTAATTCCCCACAACTCTCGAAAATAGATCTACACTCCTTTTAATTAATCACCCGCTAGGACAAATCGATTAAAATTTATGTAAATCTAGAAAATGAATTTTAGGGTTGAGATTCAAGGAGTAATACCACACTTAAGAAACCACTATCTCTAGTTCGAAACGAAAATGGGTATTATAACTAGAATTTCGATTTTCTCTCGAAAATCATTTACCCTCTCTCGAGGCATAAATTTAAGGGAATTAATATTTAAAGGGCATTTTCAAGTAATCAAACTAATTAAATTAAAATAATATCAAATAAGGGTTTCAACTCACCCCTTGAAAGGGGATTTAGCCTAACATGATATGAATAAGGGTTTCAAATAAGGGTTTCGCCGGTTGATGTGTAAGGACATAATTTTATAAATGTTTGGGTAGAATATCGAAATTTTTTGTTTTTGCTAGATCACAATTTGTATGTCTGATAACGCTACATTCGGCACGTCATCACGATCATCCACGACGACCTTTATCCGAATCCATGCATCCATCATCTTCACACGTGCATTATGCTGCATGCGACGTGCTGCTCAACTGTTTCCCACTACTCCATGCCGCATTATTGGTAAAATGATTTAATGGAGCTATTTATATTTGCATAAATATTTGGGAAATTTTTCAGAAAATGTGTTTTCGAAGTCTAATTTATTTTTATCAAAAGTAGAATTTTTTCTAAGTGTAGAAGCGGAGTGCCTCGGTCGACGAGCTTGTTCAAACGAGTTAGCACTGTCGTTCGAGTGAGATAAGCATCTCGCGCAATGTCGTTCGAATGACACGTGTGCTTCGTTCGAGCGACGCCGCCGCCTCTATTTTCGTATAAATACCAGTGTTCATTCTACACTTTTTTCAAGTCTTCTACGCACCAATTTCTGCATTTTTCACAGCCCAGAAAACAGACTTCACTTTTTAAGGTTTTACACATTGTTTATTCACATAAACACTCCCATCTATGTATGTGAATCTTTAAACCTTCAAGAGGATCGTTTACTACTCATCTGGAGTATTTTTGTGGAGGAGCCGTCTTATTCTCTAATGCTGCCTATCTGGAGTTCCTGCGGGAGATTCTGGTCGAGACATCGAAATCGACGCCTGAGGGTATTTCGTATATCACTCTTATTTTCATTGTAATTCGTGTAACCGTTTTTACAAATTATAGTGAAAATAAAAAGGTTTTGCCCCTTTGGGTTTTTTTCCCTCATTTGTATGTTTTTGTGTGTGATTAAATATTCTTGCTTGATCATATTATTTCCAATCACACCTAGATGCATGTTTTAGGATTTGATTGAAAAATTGAGATTTAATTAAATAATTTCTTAATTTGAACCAACGTGCACTCTTCAAATTGGTATCAGAGCCAATTACACAATTATACCGTGTAATTTTCTACAAAATTTTTCTAAGATATCAATTTTCCGAAAAAAATGATTTTTGAAAAAGGTGTGTTCAATGGAGAAATTATATAATAAAATGCCAATTTTTGACGGGACAAACTATGCTTACTGGAAAGCCCGTATGAAATCTTCTTTAAAAGCCATTGATGAAAGAGTTTGGATTTTCGTTGAAAGAGGGTGGACACCTCCCTCCGTCACTATTGATAACGTGACTAATTGAAAATCTTTAACTGCCTAGACTGGAGACGAATTTAAATGGTCATCTTTTAATTCTAAGGGTTTGAGTGGTATTTGTGGATCCGTCACACCTGACGAGTTACGACGCATAATGACGTGCACCACGTCAAAAGAGGCATGGGATGTTTTCAACTTACCCATGAAGGAACTAATGCTGTGAAAGAGTCTAAACTGCAAAAATCAACAACTCAATTTGAAACAATCGCCATGATTGAGACTGAATGTTTTGATGAATTTTATGCTAGGTTATCTGATATTGTAAACACTAGCTTTAATCTTGGTTAACACATTCCTAATGCTAGAGTTGTTAAAAAGATTCTAAGATCACTGCCTAAGCGTTTTATCCCTAAAGTCACTATGCTAAATTCTATGGGTAATTTAAACACGCTTAAATTTGAGGAACTTGTAGGAGACTTACAAACTTATGAAATTGATATGTTTCCTATATCTGTCAAGCCTAAAGATAGGGGAATTACACTTAATGCCCAGGAGAGAAAGAGTGAGGGGTTGGCAAGAAAGAGAGTTGAGTCATCTAAAAAAGGGAGATAGAAACGTCAGATTCTGAGTGTGACTTTGATTTAGATGATTTGGCTCTGTTTGCTAAAAAATTCAAGAAAATTCTCAAATTCAAGAAAAATGGAAATTTCAAAGATAAAAAGAATTTTGAGAAAAATAAGAAAAATAAAAAAGATTTTAAAGACCCTCATAAGAAAGACAGTGAGAGATGCTATGAGTGCGACGGTAAGGGCCATAGAGCTTTTGAATGTGCTACCGGGCTGAACAAACTTGCCAAAGAAAAAGGCAAAGTTGTCCTTGATGCCACCCTTAGTGACGACAGTGAGGTCGAGTCGGTGGACTCTGGAGATGAGTCACCGCATGAATGTAACTTCACCTCATTCATGGCTAGTCATGTGATTACTTCTAGTGTTCCTCACGATGATGACGATGCTGATTCACAGGGATACCTCGATAGTGAGAACGATGTGAGTGAGGGGGAGGATGTTTCAAGTGAGAGTGATCTTCAACGTGCCTATGCTAAGTTATATAATGAGTCATTTAAAACCAAAAAGCATTAGTTCTTAGGATCACCGCTTTAGAGAAAGATTTAAGACTGTTTGGAGAGAGAAAGAGAGTTATTATGAGAATGAAAAAGAGAGAGAGGAAAACCTTAAGAATATAAGATGTTTTGAGTGCTATAGGAAAGGGCACAAGAAATTTGAGTGTCCCACTAGACTTAGGAGAGAGGGAAAGAATGCTGTCATGCCCGCTACCCTAAGCGATAGTGAGGATGAGAATGGAGATGAAAGTGTGATCCGAAAACCTTTAGAAAGTTGTTTATCGAGACCATGGCAACGAAAAGGTAAAATAGGATCTTAGGTCTTCGAATTTATGAGTTGAAGGAAGAAAATGATGAGCTAAAAAGTGAAAAATGTGACTTGACAAACACGGTGTCTAGTCTGACGACACGTGTATCCCGTTTCGAGGATGATCTCAAACAAGCACGGGAGGTCCAAGTCTCGTTAGAGAACGCATCTGAGAAGGTTGATAAGATGGTTCCCTATCCCGTTTTGAATGATGTTGGAAAAGGTAATGACGGTGCATTCACTACTTTTAATGCGCCTGAGCCTATATCCACTTTGGTGAGTGAGTCTCATGGGTGCCCGACTAGAAAAGATCATCCCAAAATTCTTGATAAATTAATTCCTAGACCGATTTATGTTTGCTCCCACTGCAAGAAGCGAAGACATCTTAGGGAGTTTTGTTCTAAGTTGGGTTTTTTACCATATCATGCCACTTCACACGTCCCCTCACATGAACCCATTCATAATACTTTACTTGCACATAATGATAGAGAGTTTGCACATATTCACGAGCAAGTGAAGTTTTTGGTCAAGACCACACATGATCTTATGGAGTTGGTTCAAAAAATGTCACCATCTTTGGAGAACTCCATCTCTCTTCTCGGTTGAGGTATTGACATGTTTGCTAGCATAGGGTGATTTACATGATGTCTCTTTTACCTATTGCTAGCATGTACCATTAGTTTGTTTTATTTTTTGATTTTTATATTTTTTTTAAAAGTCCAAAAAGATTTTCTTTTTATAAAAATTTTCGAAAAACACAAAAAGATTTTATTTTGATAAAATTTTGAAAAATCAAAAAAGATTTTTTTATTTTGTTTACACCTTTTATGGATGAGTATTTAAGATAGCCGAGTCACAAATTTCATTCCATTTATCCATGTAACTATTTGATAGTGATTTGAGACGCTACATCATTGCATCCATGTGCTTTACATTGTTTGGAGTCTTTGAGATGTGATTACTGATATCTTTTTACATGTTTAGCTACTTATCTCCTTTATTACACACATGCACGATTTTATTTGACTATTATACTTGTCTATCACATATTGGCTTAAGTGTTTCCATCTCAATTCTATCTATACAACAAACCATATGCGATAAAACTTGACAAGATTGGAATGCATGTAAAAACCGTTTGGTGAGATTGTGTTTTTTTTTAAAACGGTGAAGGGATACGAAAGGTAATTATATATCCTTTGCGATTAAGCCACCGTTAAATCGGACCTAAAAATTGAGAAATTTTATTATCCGGGGTCCAAAGAGGTTAAAAGAGCCCGAAAAAATTTCAAGGCAATAAAAAGCAATACATGCCAAATATGGGCCATTAGGTTTCACCATCAATTCTCCAAAGTTTGAGAATTTAGATCACCTCTATTCAAAATATATATCTGAGGGAGTTTGGTTGGAGAATTTAAACGGGTTTGCACTTCCTTGAAAGTCCTGAAAAAGCATTAAATTATTTTGGACGTTAGTGGTGTGGAAATCACTTTGAGCTTTGATTTGATGATTTGATTGAGTCAATGTCTCATATTTCCATCTTTTTACACCTAAGGAAGATGTTGAGTTTATTCGTTAGGAGTATCCGATATTCATCGTTCACATATGTCATGTTTGTATGCATTGATTTTCCTATAGAATTTAATCACACCCCTACATTTGCACTATCATCGACTTGGTTGTTTTTGTGTTCTTTCATGGTGTGAATCTTTGTTGTATATTTTGTGTGAAAAATTTTGGGAAAAAAATCAAAAATAGAAAGATTTTTACCTGTGACATTTTCCATATTTATGCTTCTCATATCTGTCTATTTGGGGACATCATAAAAAAGGGGAGAATGAATTATGGGGGAGATTTATTTGGTTGAAGTATTAATGATTTGCTTAAGTTTAATTAATATTTGGTTTTTGCGTATCATTATATTTCAAACTGTTGGGTGTCACGGGTATTTGCTTTATCTCATTTGTGTAGGTACAAAAGTGATATTCATTGGATTGCACACCCTGATAAGAAAAACTTTGGGAATTTCTGAAGCGCTGAAGATTTGAAGATGTTGAAGTTTGATTGGCGATATGTCATTTAGTATTATCAGTTTGAGGGTTTAATGGGGATATTATCTTATATGTCATTTGTTTTATAGAGATTTCATAATTCGAATTTTTTATGTATGTACCGGCATAGACATAGGAGGAGATTTTAAGGACATAATTTTATAAATGTCCGGGGTAAAAACTAGAAATTTTTGATTTTCCCTAGATCACAGTTTGTATGTCTGATACCGCTACATTCGGCACGTCATCACGATCATCCACGATGACCTTTATCCGAATCCATGCATCCATCATCTTCACACGTGCATCATGATACATGCGACGTGCTGCTCAACTGTTTCCCACTACTCCACGACGCATTATTAGTAAAATGATTTAATGGAGTTGTTTATATTTTCATAAATATTTGGGAAATTTTTTAGAAAATGTTTTTTCGAAGTCTGATTTATTTTTATCAAAAGAAAAAAAAATTAAGTGTAGAAGCAGAGTGCCTCGGTCGACGAGCTCGTTCAAACAAGTAAGCACTGTCGTTCGAGCGAGATAAGCATCTCGTGCGATGTCGTTCGAATGACACGTGTCCTTCGTTCGAGATCCGCCGCCGCCTCGATTTTTGCATAAATACTAGGGTTCATTCTACACGTTTTTAAGTCTTTTACGTACCAGTTTCTGCGTTTTTCACAGCCCAGAAAACAGACTTCGCTTTTTAAGGTTTTACACCTTTTTATTCACATAAACACTCCCATCTATGTATGTAAATCTTTAAACCTTCAAGAGGGTCGTTTATTACTCATCTGGAGTATTTTTGTGGAGGAGTCGTCTTCTTCTCAACTGCTTCCCATCTGGAGTTCCTACGAGAGATTCCAGCCGAGACATCGAAATCGGCGCCTGAGGGTATTTTGTATGTCGCTCTTATTTTCATTGTAATCCACGTAACCGTTTTTACAAATTATAGTGAAAATAAAAAGGTTTTGCCCCTTTGGGGGATTTTTCCTCATTTGTGTGTTTTTGTGTGTGATTAAATATTCTTGCATGATCATATTATTTTCAATCACACCTAGATGCATGTTTTAGGATTTAATTAAAAAACTGAGATTTAATTAAATAATTTCTTAATTTGAACCAACGCGCACTCTTCATGATGGGTGACGGGTTGTTGGGTCGGAGGCTCCAAAGGGGTCCGGGTTCTACTGCTACGGGTTTGGAAGGTCGGGGGTGGATTGCGCCGGGGTTATGATAGGGATGCTGGTCAGGGGTCGCACCTGGGTCAGCGTCGGGCCGGTGACGGTGTGGCTGGGTTTGGGTTCAACTCCGGGCATGGGGGTTTTTCGGTGATGGGGTTGCCGAAGTTGAGGTAGGGGGAATGTTGGGTGGTGTAAAGATGATGATGGAGGTGAGAGATGATGTTTGGATGGTGTGAGTGAAGGTGTGTTTTGTGTTAATGGAGGGTTGAGGAGAGAGAGTGGTGTGGGGGAAGAAGATGAAGAGGGGAGATAGTGTGGGTGAGGGTGTAGGGGAATATGTGTGTGGTTAGGAGGTCTAGTTTAAGTGTAGGATAGTGTGTAGGGGAGTTGGGTGTGAGTGAGTTAGGTGTGTGTTTCATTTTGACATCTAAAAATAACACTAATTAACTAAAATAAAAAATAAAATAAAATCCTATTCTAAAATAAAAAAACTCAAACTAAAAAAATGGAACTAAAAACAAATAAAAATAGAAATAGAAATCTATTAAATTAAAAATTAAAATCCTAAAAAAATTGTAAAATCTAATAAATCTAAAAATAAAATGAAATCCTAAAAAAAACTAATTCTAATCAAATAAAACTAATAACTAATAAAAATAATAATATACTAATAAAAATAAAATATAAAAATAGTAAATAAAACCTAAAATTTCTAAATAAATCTAAAATAAAACCTAAAAATAAAATTACTCTCTAAAAATCTAAAAAAAATATAAAAGGGCACAAACTAAACACACACGGGCTTGGGGTAATAGTTTTTGCTAGGTTTGGGGTAGGCTAGGGTTACGAAATTGGTGAATTAGCTCCATTTGACTGCAAATTGCCTCGAAATAATGCTTTTCACACCGCAACTGCAATCAAGCTTGCACATTGAACATTTACGCTCATAAGATCCAAATTGTCGAGAATTAGCAATTAAAATGCGTCTATTTGGGGTATAAAATGTACGCTTTTGGGTTCTTAGCACTAGCCCTGCCAATTGGCAGGTAACCCTAGGAACACTACCGATAGGCAGGAAAATTGACCTGCCAATCGACAGTCTCTTGTAGATTTTTGCGAAAAAAATGGTCGTAAAACGCAATCAGTTGATCCAAATTGCGCACGGGGCATACCACTAGAAAGGTAATTCATATAAATTCAAGAGTACTTTGGACCTCTCCCGGGTTCGAGAGTTGACTTAGGGTCAAATGTGGCTCGAACGCGCTCGTCGGTCCTTTGGATGGGAGATCGTCAGACAAAAACGGATCAATCATCCGAACGGTAAGTCAAATTCACGCACAGGGCGGACCGTTGGAAAGGTTATGCGAGGTACTTTGACATTCTAGAGATCGTTGCTTGGTTTGGAAACTTGATTTTGGTCAATCGAGGCCCGAAATCACCTAGTGACCTTTCAGAGTAAAACGAGTCGTTCATCCATACCATAAGGTGGATTCTGGCACAGGGTCGACCGTTGTAAACGGTATTTAGTAAACTTCAATGATTCATTTAGTCTCGTTAGAGATGAAGAGTTGACTTCGGTCAAATAGATCCCGGGAGCGCCTAGTGGCCCCCGGATCAATTTTCAAGGGAAAATGGATCGTTCATCTGAATGGTTATGCCATTTTGCACATGGGGCAAACCGTTGAAAAGGGGTTTCGGTGCCCTTCAAAGATTCGAAGAGATTTCACTCTGATAATTAAGTTGATTGGGGTCAAATCGGGGCCTCCAGATAGATTTTTTATGGTAAAATGGTCCGCTCGTCCGTTATGCCGATTAGTGCATGGGGCGGACCATTAGAAAGGGTATTTAGAGCCCTTTAAAGATTCAAAGATCTTTCACTCTGATGTTAGAGTTGACCAGAGTCAAATGGGGCCCGGGAGCACCAGATGGCCTCTAGATCAGTACTCGGAGTATGGCCTAGGGTTCGTAATGAAACGGGGAGGTTCTAGGGACCTAAGGAGAGACTTTAGGGGCCTAGAATGTGGTATCTACAGTATCTTTAAGGTAAGATATTTAATTTATGATATATACTAATTTTTCTAATTATCATTAGGTTTCTCTCTCTCTCTCTTTATCTCTCTCTCTCTCTCTCTCTCTCTCTCTCTCAGTATATATATATATATATATATATATATATATATATATATATATATATATTGATCCAAGGTGACATAACACATGAGATATGTGTAGAGGATTGAATTTAATAATCAACGGGGCATAACTAAATTTTAAAAATTACTAAAGAAATTTAACACAGTTAGTCCGTAAGGCAAATATTAATACACAGTTAGTCCACACATTTCCCTTGGCCCATCTTTAGTCCCTAGAATCATAATCATTCCTTTTATTATTTATACAAAGACAACTTTACCCCTCAAACACTAAATACTTGCGTTCATTTGATAGCTTATTGTTCTTCACTTCAAAGTAGTTACAAAACTCAACTAATGTCTACAAAACTTCCTGAAATCATCAACATAACTAAAACAAACACGAGTGAACCCTAGAAATTGTATTTTCCTTATTTGATTAAGCCATAACAAACAAACATCAGGTATTTTTTTTAATCTAATTTTTTTTATTGAAATCAAATACAATCATGTTATCAATATCCTTCTATTTTTATTGAATTATATTATTACAGTATTGAGTGTCACGAACGATTTCAGAACAAATAAACTGTAGTAATTGCAAATTCGAAGTCCTAACTTTTCAAAATCAATAAGTTGTCGGGGGTTTAAAACCTAGTTATAAAAAAAATAAAGCTTTTCAAATTCTCATATCATTCCATCAAAAATCTTGATGCAAATATAAAAAAATAAAGCTAATTATAAACTAGGGTTTTTAAAACCTAGTTAATTATTTGCATGTAATTATTTTCATATATATCCATATTCTATGAAATTACTTAGGTTATTTATAATTTTTGTGAATCTATGAGATATTCAATTAAGTTTACTCTTATTTGAATGATTTTAAGTGATTTTAATATTCAATACAAACGTGTTACGTTTGTTGAGTATTCTTATTACATATACATTAGGTCCATTGCATTAGTTATATTACAAATTCATTTATAAACAATGAATATTACATAAATTAATTCACATTTATATTCAAATTCATTTTTATGAGTATTAACTAAAGAAGTCACTAACATAATTACTCAAAAGTAAAAAACAATTATTGCATATTTTGTGTGATGTACAATAATGAGGTCTACTGTGTCTAATTTTGCTCCCCTATAATGATGGTTTCAAAATAACTAATTGTTTATGAATATTATTTATAACATTTTTTATAAATAACTTTCTCTGTTATTTTTAAAAAAATATTGTATATTCTGTGACTATTAAAGTTTCTAATTTGGTATCTACTAACTGTTGAAGTCATTACTCTAGTTTACTATTGTTGATTAAACTAAGTATTTTTGCATAGATAACATTTCTAATCATTTTAAAATTCATTTTTGTGTGTATTGAATAATAAAGTAACCAAACAAATTTTTTGTGGGTGATAAAGTAGCTATGATGATATGTTGTGTGTGATAAATACAATGAATAGGTATATTATGTGTAATAAGGTTACTACTCACATTTCTTGTATCATAAAAATCACTAATTTTTTATTAACAATAGTTTTTACATTTTTATTTACATTTTTCATTGCTTTGTTGATTGTTAAACTCACTGCTATGGATTGTATTAATTCTTAAAGTCACTACTTCAATAATGAATGCTAATTAAAGTCATTATTGTTCATAAATGACTTTCTAATATATTTATATAAATCCATTTTCATGTATATAGGGTGATAAAGTAACTAAACTAGTTTCTTATGACTGATAAATTAACTATTAGTCCATGTGTGTTATGAAGATATTGGTTAGGCATGTTTCTTGTAATAAAGTAAGTTGTTATCATCTAAAAATGGTTTTCAAATGTATTTAATACCATCAAAGTTATACACAATAGTGAAAGTAATAAAATAGAGTAAAAGGGAGATATAGAGAGATAACACTATATTAAAGTGGTTCAGCCATGAAAATGAACCTACGTCCACTTTGGCACCTTATTCTCATTAGATTCATGTAATAGTACAAATTTGGAGGTCCTTAGAGGCGTACAAGAGGAGAAAGATAGGCTAAAGGCATAACGTACAAGTTTCGTGTAGAAGAGGTGGCGACCTTGTAGTGTTGAGTGGAGAGAGGCCATGACTATAAATAGCTCAGGTGACCGAAGTAGGCAATCAGAGTGTGCACTCATGTGTAGAGAGATGTTGGAGAGAATTTGGCAGGGCTTCACTACTTAAATGTTGCTTATCAAATGATGAGATGAGAACCTCTATTTATAGTAGTTGGTGGGAGTGTCACATGCACGATGAACGTGACTTATGGGTAAGTATGAATAAGATGGAATCTTTATAGAAGGTGGACAACCGGCATTCAAATGGTAACGTGTAAGGGTCTACAGCTTATTTAATAAGAATAAGGAACCAAAGTGATCGTAGCCTCATACCATTGCTGAACCACCCTACATCTCGTGTTATTTCTATTTATCTCTCTTTTACTCTACTATTATGTATAGATTTGACGGTATGTTGATGGTATTATTTACTTTGGTAAACCATTTTAGATGATAACATTTTGGCGCCATCTGTGTGGATATAAGGTGTTTTACTGAGTTTCTCATTAATCGAGTCCATTATGACTTATTTCATCTATAAGTACCTCCTTATCTTTATCTTATGGGTGAGATTTTGATGGTTAGACCCATATTTTCATATAAACCCACTAAGGGTATCTTCATCTTTTTAGGCATGTCTTCCCAAACCAATCTTAAAGTCTTTAGGCAAATCCATATACCTTAATGATGTTTCCATTTCTAAATCTTACTAATCATTTTGACAAGCCACGACCTTATAAGGATTATGAACTAGGGATGTGCATAGATTTTGTTTTCTATACACTTTTAGGCATTTTTTCCAATGTTATGACCTATATAGTAGGAATTTGTTACTAAACTTATGTTATTTCGCACGTAAGGACTTATTATTCCTAATTTCAACACACCAAAGACCTTTTAGCCTAAACTCTTGGGGTGTAAAATCACATTTGTGAAAATTAGGGTTATAATTCGCATTAAGTCCCTATTTTCTGCTACGTGTCCATGTTGTCATCTTATAGGACGCGACCTCCAGTTGATAATTTAGGCTAATTCTTATATTTCTGGAATATTTAGCCTTTTTAATTTTTAAAGTGTGTTATTTTAGACCAAAGATGCCACAAAATACTTGAAAACCCCCGTAACATATTTTATTGCTTATAAGTCGAGTTAAATTGCATAAGGCTTGACCGTTTGATTGATGACCGATGATTCCACGGGCAAAATTCGGTAAGGATATTGCCTTAAGGATTGATAGGCTACCTAGGATAGGTCAAGACATTTTTACTAACTTTTCAGTTATGGTTCCATCTAAGGCCATGTACTCGATAAATGGTCTTCTAGATGGAATCATTTTGGGAGAAAATTTGTATTCGACCATATCAATTGCGATGGAAAAACTCCTTGTAAAGGATAAAATTCGTGGCCTTATCCCCTGTTGGATTGATTGGCCACGACATTAATACAAACGTCTGCATACCATTATTAATATATGCTCAATGTTTGACTCTGCTTACTCTATAAATTGGATTTCTCACTTTTTTATTTCATCTCAGAGAAAAGATTTTCTAAAGAACTATCAATTTAAAGAGAAGAATCATAGAAGACAACTCAGGATCAGATCGCCAATAGACTGAAGATATAGCCCACTTGATGATGTGCATCAATCATCTATTTAAGGGTTAATCCCCCCTATAAGGTTAGATTAAACTCCTCGAATATAAATGTGACACCCCGCCTAATTAAACATCGGGTGATCAGGCCTTTATTAAATTAAAACAGGTTTCTCAAATGGTTCATTCTTAGCATCACTGCCGAAAACTTTTTAATTACTAATACCCTAAGTAAAATTAGACCGGTGCCAAATTTTATCTTTCTTAAAACAGATAAATCAACCATGCGGAAAATAGTAAAGCAAATACCATGCTAAAACTCAAACCAACAAAGTATAAGTACAGCAGCGCAAAAGTATTATCGAATAAACCATCGGCTAAAAATGCTAAACAACAATAGAACAACTACTAATCTAAAACTAACATCTGAGACTGATACCGGACTACAAGTCCATACATGGAATAATGTGACATCCTGTACTAGATCTGAATGAGAGATATCGTCTAGTCAAAATCCTGTAAGCATCCATTGTGCTACAGTTGCGAGTCCCTGGAATAGAATCATCATCCATGACGTCCCTGTGGATGGACACCTAAAAGGTTTTGAAAATATTTTATAGCAAGAGTTAGTACTCAAAACATTTTGAAAATATTTAGCAAGCGTTTATCACAATATAAAATGCGGTTATTGATTACGCATGTTAGGTTTTCGTACACTCTCTTGAGTTCACTCACTTCTCATCTATTGTGCACACCTAACTTTCTACACCTAGCCTACCTAGCCATGTTCCCCAAGTTAATTAGGTCTAAGTAATCATCTGAACTTATTTAAGCTTAAGTTCTCACATCGCCCACACCGTGCATTCATTTCAATAACATCTCGCAAAGGTTAATTAATACTCAAATAACATTTCACCTATGTTATGCTTCAAAGCTATTTTGTTTCACTACTAAATTTCTAGGATTCTCACAATTGTTATCTTTCCACTTATGTAATTAAGTTTCACTACTTAAGTTACTAATTAGATATTCTCTATCTAAAGATACATTCCGTAATTAAGTTTCACTACTTAACTTACCAATTTGATATGTAACATTAAACACATCATATTCATCTACTTATTCACAACGGTATAATATCATTAAGTGTATATATTTCACACATAATATATACTAAATATCAGTCATTACTATTTGTCCTTTTTACACACATAAAGAACTCTTGGTTCGGAATGATTCATCGACCCCAAGTAAGAATTGGTTCAGAATGATACATCGACCCCAATTATTTATATACACAAATTCTGGCTCGGACTCTTTCATCACGCCACCAGTTCAAAGGTTTGGTTCGGCATTTTACATCGACCCCAAACATATAATAAACCTATGTTAGTTCGGAATGTCTCATCGACCCTAACATAGTTAATTTAAGTATATATCAATCTACTAATACACAGAAGTAGAATATCATTAAATATATATTTCACACACAATATATATTAAGTATCAGTCATTACTATTTGTCCTTTTTACATACATAAAGGAATCTTGGTTCGGAATGATTCATCGACCCCAAGTAAGAATTGGTTCGAAATGATACATCGACCCCAATTATATAATAACCCTATGTTAGTTCGGAATATCTCATCGACCCTAACATAGTTAATTTAGGTATACTTCTCTTAACCTAAAGGTTCATACAATTCAATAGGTACACGCCCGACCTATCAACCATGTTCGTACGTAATATTTTATTCTCTTATATTTACCCTGACAATATTCACTGTACGATTTATCTCATTAATCGCATTTATTTAAGTATTCACAATAATATAAGGGCCCTAGTTACCCCTAACGTAATATCAATTCAGTAGCTACCCTTATTAACATATTGACCCAATAAATTTAAGCTCGCTCATGCTTTTTCGTAATTATATTCTTTTCATCTCGAATTAGAATACGTCACAATCAAGCCTATGAATCTCCACTTTAATTCTCTCACAAAATTAAAGTCCAATGCTCAATCATAGACCTAATTCCGTAACATTATTCCAAAAATATATTTAATCAAGGTCCCAAACACTTCCCCGATAAAATTTTAGGCATTTTAGGCTTAAAATTAAATATCTTACATTTTCTCGCAGCCTAACGAATCATAAAATTTTCTGGCAGATTAAACACCTTCTAGTAAAACTTCGATTTCTCCCTCTACAGAACTCCGATTGACCTGATTCAAAGTTCATTGGAAATCTAAGAGATATACCTTTCCATACATCTATGATTCACACTCTAATTCTAAGTACAACTCAAATCGTACATGTTTAAAGTCACGTCAAACTTCTGGCAGATTACTATGCTGGCAGATTAAACACCCTGTAGTAATATGTCTATTACTCCCTCTACAGAACTCCGATTGACCTGATTCCAAGTTCATTGGATATCTAAGAGAAATACCTTTCTATTAATGTATGGTTAACACTATAATTAGAAGTATAACTCAAATGTCATACGTTTAAAGTTGTGTCAAAAATTCTGGCAGATTGACATCTTGTGTTCATCAATTAAACCCTAAGTCATTCAAGATTCATGTTCTTTAACCAAGAACTCATAAAGATTCTATGTTAATCATCAAATATATTCAAATTTCATTTTACCTTTAGTTAGGGATTCATTATACATGCAATCCTACCCAAACATGTGATCAATTCAAACATTTAATTCATGGTTTTTCAATAAAATTAATCAATTCTTAAAACTCCTTACACATGGGTATTATAACTTGAATTTGATTTGCAATAAACACTTGCCTTGATAGAGGGGTTCTGATTTTGTTATTGTTGTTGATGATTTATTGTTTTTCTCCTTCAATCTTCCTTCCCTACAAGTTTGTGGTGAAAATCTCCTTTGAATCCTTCCCAATTCTTCCTTTTGCCTTGAGAATTGTTTCTCTCTTCTCTCTAATGGCTATGGTGTGTTTTTTCTTCTCTCTAACCCTAGCCTCCAACTCTTATAATCTGACTTAGAGCTATTAAATTCGTAGGTCTTCTCACCCCTATAATTTAAAAGACTAAAACGCCCCTGAAACGGTCCCGGCTTAGCCCAAAAACATCTTGGGACCCAACTAGTACCCCTGGGTATACTATTTTGACTATTTTGACCCTTCCGGAGTTAACCGTGACCTCTAAATTATCTTTGAGTCACTTAAAAATATATTAATCGTTCTCGCCCCAAAACGGTCTACATGCGTTAAGTAACTATTTACTACTCGCACTAAGTAAATATAATGATGCAATATAATCGGTAACTATCTCTCGATTAATATACTATAATTACAATTCTTAATAAATATCATTAAATTACTCCTCTTACGTAATTTAAATTAGGCCGTATTTTCTCATTTAATTTTCCAATTTAATTAAATAGAATATTCAGAAATACAGGGTATTACAATAAAGTCCTTATGTTTGAGTATGTAGCCTTCTCCAACACGCTGATGTCCGAAGACACCAAGGTAAAGATTGTATTCATTACCTCTGTTAGTAAGACTGCACCAGAATCAGTGGAAGGAAGAAGACAAATCACGGCGATCGCTCAGAAAGTCCATATGAGGGGTACTTTGGCAGGCATCAAAGGAGAACACTTATCTTTAATGGCTAAGGAAGATGAAATCTCCTACTAGTAACAGAGATGGAAGTAAGTGGTGTGATTTCCACAAAGACATTGTCCACACGACTAACAATTGTTTAATCCTAAAGAGCAAGATAGAGAGGCTTGCCAGACAAGGAATGTTACAACGATTCACAAAGGCTGTAACCTTCAACTGAACAAAATTCATCCGCAGCCTTTAGAAAGTTTGGAGGGTAATGTTATCTACTTTTTAATTTTGCAATTACCTCAAAACCATAACTTATGTATCAATTTTGTATTCACATAGCATATATATCAATGAAAAGTTTGTCTTCTACTTTAATGCCTTTGCAAATTCTTATTCAATATGTTTAACGATAAATCTAGCAATAATCACACCTTAAGCAAAGACCAAGGCAATGTTCCTTCAGTTCATACGAAGACCGCAACCAAGGAGGTAGAAATGCCCAATAACCCTATTATTGGCCACAGAGGCATAGGTGACTATAAACCTTAATTACAAGAAGATCGTGGCTAGGAGGGCATAAATACCCAATAACCCTATCAATTGTCGTAGATAAAGATGTGCCCATAAACTTAGGAATTCAAAGAGAAGTCAGATTCAACTCCAATGGAAAAACCTAAGTTAAGAAATCAAATTAATTTCACATTGAGATTCCAATTGGCACGAACCTCGTGCGAGTGGTTCTAGTTGGATCCTCTATGATGGTTGTTCCCTGATTGGAGTGAGTCTTTTATCAAAGACTTGGGCCGACTCAAGAATAACACAATCAAACCTAGGGTGGCTTATAAAACATAGTCGCTGAATACTTATGGGGCTTAAAAAACGTAGCCCTAATAGCCTGAGGAGGCTCCTGAACAATACCTCAACATTATTTAAAGATTTGTAAAGTTTGAAGACTGTGGTAGCAATGGAAGACTATCAAAGTTGAAGAGATCATCCTAATGTCCACAACTATCAAAACCATCATGTCTAAAGCCTTGGGGGGACACTGTACCCCTCACATAAGAGGAATATTCTTTAAAGAATTTGGGATCATTGTACCCCTCAGGTCCGCTAAGTACTCTCTCAAGAATTTAGGGACACCGTACCCCTTGTATTCGCAGAGTGTAATCTAAATCCATCGAACAAGATCACATTACTAAGGCTGAAGCCATAATAAAAATCAATATCACTTTTTCAAATTGGCCATGCTAAGACTTTAGGGGCATGTACCTATCAGACTTGCAAAGTACACTCTAAAGCCTTAAGTTTCCATTGTACCCCTCATGTACCCATAGCATAATTTAAAGCCTGGGATGGCCCATTAAGTAATGCGTGAGATAAAATACTACTTTAGTAATATAATGCCACAGAATATGAAGACAATAATATGTATCCTTTGGGGCAACTATACGTTTTGGGGGTGCGGAGGAAAGTCCAAAGAGGCATGTCATTACAAGTCTACGGTTACAATCAAGCCTAACAGAAACTAAATGCAGCTCAGAATATAATACTGCAACTATAAATAATAAATATGCAATTCTAATAAGGCTATAAGAATGAAGATAACTAGGCATGCAAGTCAATGAAGATCAAGGATAAGATATGCAAAGCAATAAGAGATATAAGGCGGCGAAATCAAAAATTGATTCCAATAATAAAGAATGTGATACAAGAATTTTTTAGAACAAAATGGTTATAATCAAAGGAAAAAATAAGACTAGGACTTTGCATCCTCATAGTCATCACCATCCTCCTCCTACATGTCGGTTTCAGTTTCTTCAGCCTAAAGCGTTCCAGCTGCGGCTTCCTCTTTTTGCTTCCTAGAAAGCTCACTAGCTGCCTGCAGCTCCTTCACACACCGAATATGCTTAGTGTCAATGAATCTCTAGGAAAATATGTTCTCCTTATCCTCTAGATTGTTTTTGGATACCCAGTAGCTCATCTCTTTATTGACGTAGATGTACGCATTGTTTGGACTAATTAAGAAGTCTCTTTATGTCTTAAAACTGGCAACGGTATCCTCAATAGCTTTCTTTTAGGCCACAACATGATCATCGCCCAGCTTCTTTATCACCCTGGTAAGGTTTTAAGTTAAGTCTTATATCTTAACATCAAGCTAGCCAACCTTCTCTGCACTGGCTGTAACCTATCTTGCAGCCTCTAGGCACTTTCCCTCAAAAACCTTCAGAGCGTCTGTGACTTGATTAAAATTCTCATAGGCCTCATTTTTTACCTTGTCAGTTTCTTCAACCTTAGCCTTAGTATCAATACTTTCATCCTGAAAGGAGGCATCCAAAAACATTTTTAGCACATTAAAAGAGGAAGCCTTGGCACTTTCTACCTCATCCTAGTGGGAACCCTCCTTGGCCTTATAGTGAAGGTTATAGATCTCTTTACATTTTTCCTTCTGGATCATATTAGCCTCAGTATCCTAGAGGAAAGAAAGAATAAGTTAGTCAAGTAAACAATCAAAACAGTCGGGGAAGAATATCGTATAGACACACTTACCTTAAGAAGACAATAAAGCGTTTATTCCTCGAAATCCTCAGCATCTTCATCAAATGGAAGTTTGAGATCGTCAGGGTTATCAAGCCCCTCATTAAGAGGGCCGCTGTATAAGTGGTGTTCTATGGAGATTTTTAGTTCGATGGCCTTATACGAAGTCACAGATGAGAAGGAATGACCCAACTTTATGGAGTTAGATTTGCATTCATGGGAATAGTCGTCTGTGGTGGCGACACTGAGATGGAAATATGGCCAGAGTTTGTTGGTTCTTTATTTTTCTCCCAGGCAATGGGGAAACCAACCCAGCATTGGATATGTTGATCGCGGCATTATCATAAAACCATATGTTTGAATCACCAGTCGTGGCCTCAGTTAGGGTACCAATAGGGGCGTCATGTTCTAGGACGACACCATTATCTATTGCTCTCTTCCTCTTTTTCCTCTTACCCTTCTGCGGGGCTCGCTTCGAATTCTTGACCTCCCCCTCCAGCTGATCCAATTGGGAGAGAAGCACTCCCTATCAATCTCCATCATTGGATGTCTGTCCGTGGAGGTAGTTGCACAAGAGTTAGAAAATATAAACTTTATCTCGCAGTCTATGAAATAAAAATTTAGACCATAATCTATGAAATAAATTTTTATTACATTTAGGTGCTTGCCTCACAGGGGTAACATGGGCAGTGTAGTATCCAAGCCCGTACAAGGCCTTGTGGGTAACCACCACAACACAAACTAATTCTTCTTGTCAGGTAACAAGACTATAGCCTCAATCCTCTTCTTTGACACTCGTTAGAGATCAAACCTGCATAGATTGCAAATTTTCTAGTATGAAATACAAATGTCGTGAACATGTTATGAAATAATCTTATACCTTCCATAGGGGGGCTCCCCTAGGATCAAGGAACCTTATGTGCTCTCTCTCTCTCTCTCTCGAATTCCTCGTATGTGTCTCCCACTTATCACCAGAATGAAAAAGTATTTGCCTTTCTAGTTTTTTTTATTAGAAGGTCATCCACTCATGAGGTATCATCTACCATTTCATAGCCCCATGTAGTAATACCATGAACTTTTCACGAAGTACTCTTTGGCTTGTAGAAATCAAAGAACTCCTCAACCGTAATATTCCTCCCAAATTTCTTCTGCTAAACTACCAAGGCTGCTAAGATATCCCTCTTCCCATTGATATCGACTTGTTTAAGGGTTAGATTAATCACCTTCAAAATATTCCTAGTAGGAACTGGTACTGGAAGCCACAATCCTAGAAGGAAAGCATCCAAAGGTAAGAAGATCCTGTCATTTGGAATCGAGGAGAAAGATCGTTGGTTTGCGAAAGGCAATGAACAGATGGTCCCCTCAGGGAATTTACAAGCCTCATCCAGTTGAGAAAGCCACTCCTCAATCATTATACAAGTATAATTAAGGGCTGAAGGATCCCTCGTTGACTCAGTACTGCAGTTGGATGACCCAACTTCAGCATTCCTTACTTTTGTATTAGGAACTTCTCCACTAGTAGACGCAACACTCATCTCAACTCGCACATGATTTTTTATGGAGTAGGTATCTTAATCAACTCCGTGGCTACCATCCACAGCTCCCACATGATCCATATAATTAGAAGACTCCATATAGTCAGAATTAACACATATAGAGTTTGGGCACTCCTTTAGTTTACATGCTCCACTTGTTTTAAGGGTTTTACGTGTAATACCGCAGGAAGAGGAACACCGAAATGCCTTATCAAGAAATCCACTGAGTACTCCCAAGTATTCCAATGCATAAGGCCCTAACAAAAACATGTAAAAGTACAAGGAGCTCCACAGTTAAAGGACCACAACCATCATGAACAAAATACAGAGGAAGCACAAGTTTCAAAGACCACAACCTTATAAATAAAGGCCGCAACATCACACAAAAGATCCTAAGTCCAGGTTATAAAATTGGGTAAAATTCATGGACTCCTATATATCTGCGGCATATACCACGTAATTTTCAAGGCCAAGACTATATTCAAATACCTAAAACGAGTCAAATTGTTCAAGTGCACACTGATAAAAGTCCGCGAATAGTTAGGTCCTAACATGATATTTTTTAATGCCGCAAACAATAGTCAAAGGTCGTGGCCATAACAAACAAACACGTAAGTTCCTCACTTATATGGTATGATAAGATAAAAAAGGGGGGGGGGGGGGGGGGGGGAAACTATGGTTTTAGCCAAGAATAACCACGGACAACAATTCGTGTTCTTGTCCCAAAACCAACCTAAAATGCCTATAAGTCCGCAAATAGTTAAGTCCTAACATGATTATTTTTGTAATGCTGCATAAAATAGTCAAAGGCCGCTGCCATAATAGATAAACACTTAAGTTCCTCACTTAAATGGTATGATAAGATAAAAAAGGAAAAAACTAGGGTTTTGGTCAAGAACAACCACAAACATCAGTTCTTGTTCTTAGCCCAAAACCAACCTAAAATGCCCAAAATCTCCAAAACCCAATCAGGGTCAATCTAAACCAATGTTATTTGACTAAGTTTCAACCCTACACAAACCTAAAACTATCCACCTACATAAACAACACATCAAATCCAACATTCAACCTAAATTTTTCAAAAACCCAATCGATTTATACCCAAACACTAACACATAAAACTTCAAACCTAGTTCTGCATGTTTTAACGATTTAGGAGTTATTTATAAAGATTAAATCATATAAATAGAATGTGAAAAAATACGAGCAAAAACTATGAAGAAATTGCAAAGAAGCAAAGTTGGCAAAAAATCAGCTCGAAGTCGCCGAAAATCACCTTCAGTTTTTTCTCAAATATGGAAAAAGTTAATGAGGCCGCAAACTCTGGGCAGTTATATAACAGGTAGAAAAAATATGAATCGTCACAAAATCTTAAGTTCCTTAACAAATAGCCATGGTGATCACATGACCAAGTTTGCGCTCTCAAATAAGGAAAGATAATGAGGCCACGACCTCTGAGCATCAAGGGTCGCGAAAAGTCGAAACGTAAAAAATTGGCACTTAAACGAGTAGGATTCAGCACTCATAAGACCTTCGCATCAACAAAGCATCCACTTCAACCATCTCAAACGTGGCCTCAACCCCAATGCAATTCTCTACGGCTAAAAATAAAGCCCTAGTACCAAATCACGTACCTTTTAGCACTGAGGCTTGGGGGCTTCTGTTATACCCAACATATATTTATTAATAGATAAGAAACACGTGGCATGAAATCCCCAGAAATCATAATGAAGATATGCCAAAGTACTTCCCTAGGGCTTCGACCTGTAGAGAAGGCCAGAGCTTGGTACCTAACCAGACCATGGAGTATTCCCCATTCCCCCCAATGATACATAAGACCATGGCCTGGGGTATAGATAGGTCACGGAAACTAGAACAAGACCACCAAACGAAGCCACGATTAGGTACCTCACATGATGTGGTTGGTCTTCCTTAGCACATGCCTAGATGTTTAGGCTGCCTACCCTTGCCCATCAGCATTTGACTACCATCTACCCACCTTCTAGAAATATTCCATATTATCCACATTTACCCACAAGTCATATGCACCGTGCATGTGACATTCCCATCAAATACTATAAATAGAGGTCCTCACCTCCTCATTTGATAAGAAACATTTAGGCAATTAAACCCTACTAAATTCTCTCCAATATCTCTCTACACCTAACTGCACACTCCGATCACCTGAGCCATTCATAGTCCCGACTTCTCTCCAGTCAATATTTCAAGGCCGTAACCTCTTTACACAGAACTTGTATGTTATGACTTTATCCTATCTCTCTCCTCTTGTATGCCTCTAAGGCCCTTCAAATTTGTACTATTACATAAATCTAATGAGAATAAGGCACTAAAGTGGACGTAGCTGCTCATTTTTATGGATGAACCAATCTAAATCTCTTATTATCTCTCTATATCTCTTCGACTCTATATTCTATACTTTTACTGTTGTGTATGGCTTTGACGGTATGATTTACTTTGGTAAACCATTTTTAGACGACAACATTAATAGTCTTCTTTATTCGTGGTGATACAGTCACTAATTATTTAGGAATATTACTTAATACATTTCATGCACATGTCCTTTGTAATATGGTTATTTCATTAATGAAATTAATTAGTAATCTGGGTTGTAGTCAATGTTAGACTGGTTAGTCTGGATTAACGATGTCAATTAAATCCACTATATTGTATAAATTACTTTCTCATTCATATTCAAACTAGTGGGATGTATTGACTGTGAGGGCCCGTTTGGTTTGCGGTAAAATATTTTTCATTGTGGTGAAAGTAAAATAATAAAAATATATTTTCACCTATATAGTGTTAAATTGTTTTCACTATTTTTGTTTAATGTTTCATAATTATAGGGTATGGACTTATTCATAATTTCAACTAAGAAAAATTAATATTATATATATGAAAAAATATTTCACCATTTTACTTCTCACTGCGGTTAAAAGTATTTCACTCCAAACCAAATGAACCCTAAATTGAAATTAAAGAACAAATATACAAACCATGAGTTGTTGATTGTTCTACCATAGATTTGTTGGCGAAGGTTTGGCTTTTCATGCCCAATGGGTTTATTGAGGTTTATTTTGCTACTTGTTACGCCCCATTTATTGGGGTGCATTAAAAGGGTTTAAACCCATTAGTGTGGGTGTAATAAAGTTAAGTCTACCAGAAGAAGAAAAATAGGTTTAACTAAAAATGCCCATTACAAAAGTCATTTATTTTTGTAAGGTATAATACGTGACAATATTACATTATCATTTTATTGGACTGGATGGGAAAAAAGGAAAATTTTAAAAGAAAGACAATTAAGAAAAATATTTTTGACTTTCCATTCAAAATGTTCAAATGATGCATTATCAGGTTGTTCTTTGGAGAGAAAAAAACAAAGTAGAAAGTGTAGGCAATCAGGCATATTGAAAATTGAAAATATTGTTAATCAGGCACCCTTATGTTATTTTTGAAAATTATTTATTACTTATACAATCACAGTCGGCCTCGGCTATAGGCCAAATAGTTCATCGCATAGGGGGCCCTACTAGTCAAGGCCCCCAAATTCCAAAAAAGATAACATGTATAAAAAAATTGGTGTAAAAAATCTAGGTATAAAAATAATATATATATATATATATATATATATATATATATATATATATATATATATATATATATATATATATATATAAGTATAAAAAATTATATGCAAAAAGGAGTTTAACCACTCCAAACAATTCCCAAAATAAACAAAGCTTGTTGCACTTAAAACAAACCCAAAATAAGATTAGAAAAAACAGTAGATCAACTTATAACATGCCAAAATGAAGAAAAATAAACATTTAATTAAAAAGGCCCACTCAAAATAAAAGATCAAAGCGAAAAGCCCCCAACCCACACAAAATAACATAAAAAAATCTAAAACTCTACTCTCTCACTTTTTTTGGCTAGAGGTAGAGTAACCCCAAAAGTTCCGCTCTCTCAATTTGTTTGTTCAATTTGGGATATTTATTTTGTATTTTATAACTTGGATTATTTACTTTGGGGGTGCTCTCAACTTTGTTGTGTCTTGCAAATCAATTGTTCTTGTTTATCACTTTAACAATTTTATGTGTGATTTTCTTATTTGACATTAAATAATAACTTATTTTCTTTCAATGTCACTAGAACATATCATTCTTGTCATAAGAAAAGGAAAAGACAAACAAGTTGAAGAAGAAAGAAAATAAATAGCATGGTCACTTGGTAAATATTTTAATAAAATTAAAAGACATAAAATGAAATGTTGAAGAAGTTATTATATCTAAATAATACTTTTGCATCAAAAAATATTCTTTGATGAAGTAGTTGATACTTTTGCGTAAAAAATCCAAAAGAAACACATTTTACATAATTTGAATGATTGTTTTATTTTCAATATACTGAAGATGCCCCATTTGAGAGTTTCCCTGTGGCCCTAAAATTGTCATGGCCAGGGTTGTATAGAATACTATTATTAACTATTATCAGATTTTCAAGTGTCAAAAAACTGAACTAACTGAAAAGTTTAAGAATTGAGAATTTAAGATAAGAAGGGAGAAACTAGAGGAAGAAGAAAAGAGAGAAAGATAGATGAAGATGAGAATAGAAATTAGAGAGAAAGAATTGTAATGAATTTAATTATTAGGAAGCATGCCATTTACAAGAAGAAATCCCCAATTTACAACCCTAGCTGTAATAACCTAACCAACAAATAATTGAATTCAACTGCTATTAAAAACTGCCATGTGCCTAAACTAAAAACTAATTGAAAACTAACAAAATGAATTAGAATTTCGATTGCAATGACGTTTCCATGCTTTACTTCCAACTGTCAACCCACTTTCAATTGTAAGCCCTAATTCTAACAAAGAGCTCCCCTTCAATTGATACTTGTCCTCAAGGATCAAAATCAGGTAATTGGTGAAACAATTTGTCATAATCTACCCATGTTGTTATTGTTGGCTGTGGGTTGTTCCACTGAATAAGAACTTGAACTACTACACGATTTCTTCTCTTAATCACTCGTTGCTCCAAAATCTAAGATAGAGCAATTAAAAAAATTCTTGACCATTTGCTGCTGGTACTCTGGACTGGGGTGCAATATTTTCTACCACCTTCTTCTTAAGTAAAGAAATATTATATGAATATTGCATTTTGGGGGGTGATAATAATTTATATGCCAATTTCATATCTTCTCTATGATTTGGTATGGCCTATAGAAATTTGGTGCTAGCTTAACATCCCTCCTTAAGGACAACGAGGACTGTATATAGGGTTGCAATGTCAAATAGACCCAATCCTCCACCTAAAAGAATTATTTTGTTCTTGTATACATATTGCTTCATGAGATTTTATGTCTGTGACAAGTTTTCTTGCAACAATTTCATCATCAACTTCCTTTCCTCTAAGAACTCCTTAAATTCTGAGTGTTTGGTTGAGGTTTGGCCAGTGTTTAAATGAGGATGGTCATAACCATGGAGGGCTTGAAAAGGACTAGTTTGAATTGAAGTGTGGTAGGTAGTGTTATACCACCATTCAGCTAGAGTTACCCACTGTGACCAACCTTTTGGTATATCCACAATCACATATCTTAAATAGTTCTCCAAACACTGATTTAGTCTCTTAGTTTGGGGGTGATAGGATATAGAGTAATATAACTGTGTACCACTAATTTGAAGAGTTGGGTCCAAAATATGCTCAGAAAATGGACTCTTTATCTGAAATAATGGTGTTAGGTAAGACATATAATTTGTGTATTTAATTAAAGAATATTTGGCCAATTGTTTAGGCTAAAAATGGGTGGGATAATGGAAGAAAGTGGCCATATTTGGTAAATTTATCAACTACCACCTATATGGATTCATAGTGACCTGATTTTGGTAGGCATTCTATGAAATCCATCCAGATATTAGACCATAGTTGCTTAGGTATGGGTAAGGGTTGGAGTAGGCCAGGGTATGGTAAATGTTACACCTTATTTCTTTGGCAAGTATCACATTCTTTTACCCATTGTTTCACATTAGCTTCTAATAAAGGCCAATAAAAATATTGGGTTACCTTCTTAAGGGTAGGTTTGTAACCAGAATGCCACCCATATGCAAAATCCAAATGGAATTGGACAATTCTATTTCTTAATTTACCTTGATCTCCCACATTCAACCTATTCTTGTATCTCAATATAATCTGATTAAATGTATAATCTTCCATTCCATCTTCCTTGTTGATTATCCATAATAATAGTTGTTAGACTACCATGTAACCTTCCAAACTTTATTTTAATTCTTCTAACCATGTTAGCTTCAAGGTGGTAATATACCAAAATTGTGCTTGGTCTTCTGGCTTCAAGCTGGAAATAGCCCGCTTTTGACACCTTCCAAAGCATCAGCAGCCTTATTTTGACACCCTTTTCGATACAAAATGGTATAATCAAACCGAAGAAATTTAGTGAGTCACTTTTGTTAAAGAATAAAAGAGATTATTTGATCCAACAATATTTTAAAGACTGATGAATGATTTTAATAAGGAAATGGTGTCCAGATAAGTAGGACCTCCATTTCTCTAAAACATAGACAATGTTCCATGACTCTTTTTCATAGGTTGACAACCCCTTATTCCTAAGAGGTAATGTTTTACTCAAGAAGGCAATAAGTATTCCCCCTTGCATTAAAACATCCCCACACCCTCATTACTAGTATCTGTCTCAACTATAAATGATCTGTTGAAATTAGGAATGGCCTAGCACTGGGGTGCCGATCACCGTTGTCTTAAGTTTCTCGAAGGCCGTTGTAGACTACTCACTCCAATTGAACTGATTATTTTTTATCATGTTGGTAAGTAGTCTACTCATAATTCCATACCCCCTCACAAACCTCATGTAATAGCGAAGAAACCCAAGAAACCCTCTCAAGGCTTTAATGTTCTTGGGTAAAGGCCGTGAAACCATATCTTTTACTTTTGTTTGATCAACTTCTACCCCATTCTTGGATATGATATGCCCTAAGTACTCTAAATTCTCTTGGCCAAAGGGGCATTTAGATAATTTGGAATATAATTGATGTTTCTCCATTAAGGCTAAAGTGATTGATAGATGTTCCATATGTTGTTCCATACTACTACTATATATAAGTATGTAATTAAAAAAGACCAAAATGAACTTTATCAAATGATATTTGAGACACTATTCATAAGGGATTGAAATGTAGACGGGGCATTCGTAACACCAAAGGGTACTACTAAGAATTCGTAATGGACCTTATATGTTCTAAATGATGTTTTGGGGATGTCAGGTTAAGAACTCTAATCTGGTGATAACCAGATTTGAGATCAAGTTTAGAAAAAATGCAAGCCCCATTTAGTTCATCTAGCAGCTCCTCTATAACAAGAGTGAGGAATTTATCTTTAAAAGTAAGTTGGTTTACCGATATATAATCTATGAACATCTTCTAATTGATATCTTTCTTTTTTACCAGCAAGACAGAGGAAGTAAAGGAACTAGTCGTTGGCTTAATAATCCCTGATTCAAGAATCTCTTTGACAATATTCTCAATCTTTGTCTTATGCACATAAGAATGCCTATAGGAACATAGGTTGACATGGTCAGTACCACAATTAAGTGGTATGTGACGGTCGTGTTTCCTTTTAGAAGGTAGACCCCGGGGTTCCTTGAACACCCCAACAAATTTTTCAATAATGTGTCCTAACTCCTTAGGAGTGTTGTTGTCCATTGATATAGTATCCACAGTGTATAATTATCCCATCGCCATAGAAACCCCCTTGTTACATACGAAATTGATTTTTTTGGCTGAAATCATGTGTAATTGGATTCTCCTGAGTTCTCCTTGTATCTCCATAGATTTTCCTCGATGTTGAATTGCAATTTCATCTTCTTAAGGTCCATGCATATTGGACTAATTTCCATTAATCGATGAGTTCCAAGGACCATGTCACATCCCCCTAGGGTTAAAATTCTCAATTCATCTTCAAAGTAATGGTCTTATAGTACCCATTCAAACTACTTAGAATAAGAATCTATCATAATTTGTGTAGAGTGTGGTTAAATGAATTAACTACCAACACTCTAACAAATCTACCCCGCATATTTGATCAAATATTGATTTATGATTCATCGAGTTTAACCACAATCCGGACCCTACACGGGCTGAGATATTATTACACGCGATTTAATATATTACGTATACTCTCCGTTCGATAAATTACACTAGAAAATACTCTAGTAATGATTTAATTTATTCATTAATATGCCACCACATATATTGTGACAAGTGGCACCATAAATATTGAACACTTAGTTCCATAGAGAACATGAAATGTGTCAAGCCCACTTGAGGCACTTTTACTATAAAAATAGGGCTTCCCCTCATTTAGTTGGATGATGGTCTTGGGGGTAAAGTAAGGAGAGGAAATATAGCTCTCCTCCCCCACACACCTTTAGAGCTCCATCTTGGGTTTGATAGTGACGAGCAGATTTTTATAGTTTCATTATACGGTATATGGGCATTCGGAGGCGGCTAGCCGGATTTGGCACTCCCCACGTACCAAAACTACCAAATACGGGTGTTTGAGAGGCGATTCGCTGAATTTGGCACCCCCCGCGCACCAAAATCACCAAAAACCGAGCTCTCTCCGGCGTATCGTACAGACCCACGAACTACGCAGCCTTGGATTATGCAAAGACGAATACGCAGGCGCAACCACATTGCTCAAGTCTAAAGCATGCTCGACGTGGTGCCTCCTCAAATCTGCACTCACATCTTACATTTTGTGACTCCGTTGGGAAGGTATTCGTGATTTCAATTGCGTAACGCCTTGTGCGCATTCACGGAGAACTCGGTGGCGGTGGAACACCTTTATTCAACAAAGATAAGTATTATTACTTTTATTCTTTTGGTTGCTTTGTTGAGATATCCCATATATCCTTTTTATGATGAATATCACAAATCATGTTTGTTAGAATACTGATAAAATCTGTTAGCATTTATCTTCAACCAAAATATTTGAAATATTCAGATGAATAAAATATACGCATGATGATGCTGTTGAAAAAAAATATTATTGTTGATTTTCAGCATTAGTTTGGGTAAAAAATTTATTAGCCATAATTATTTAGCCACGAGATATTGTCGGATTGTGTGCAGTCCACAAAAAAAAGATGGTGCGTGTGTCAGTTATATTGGATTAACTGCTCTTTGTCAGTAGTCGAAAGTAAAAAGAAATTTCTACAATGTTGATATAGCACGCTTTCACAACTGTAAAAATGTACTTTAGAATTATGTCACACATATAAACAAATCTTATTAAAGATCTTGTTCAACATTATGGGATACAACAGAAGCCCATACCCATCAAAATCGGTAAGCACGAAAAAAGGAAAATATTATAGGGACATGCTTTTTTGACATAAAAGTGGGACTTAATGATGTGGCATTGCCACATCATTAAAAATACACTCCAAATTCATGTAAAAACACACTACAAATTTATTTATTTTCAAAATATATTTATCAAATTAGAAAAAACAGCTAATTAATTTTAAATTTTTTATTTTGAGTTGATTTTTTTATGTTTCACCTGCCATGTTTAAATACCATACACAAAAAATTTAACTTAAAAACAGTCCGACGAATAATTTTTAACTCATCTAAAATGAGTTAAAAATAATTTTAAAGAACCCTTTCTTATTAAAATAGTTTTTTTATTTTTTATTTATTTTTAACTCGCTCCTCAAATACCCATTTATCCAATATTCTCTTATTTTAAAGGTCCGCGCCAGCGGTACCCTTTAGTTTTAAAGTTTTTTTTTTATTTTACAATATTTAAAATAATTTTTGTATTTCTTAAAACTATTTGAAGGGAGTCCGACCACTTATACATACCGTTTGCGTGGACCAACATATTATAAAAGCTGGTACGCGCCAACCGTATGTATAGGTGGTCGAATTGCCTATAAATACCGTGGTATGTATAGATGATCGGATCACCTATACTTACCGCTGGCGCGCACCATTTTTATAAATAGTAAAAAGATTATTTTTAAAATGTAAAAAATGGTCCGTGCCAGCAGTATGAAAAAAATACGACTCCATGCCACATCGCGTTTTTTTGGATCATGATCGTGTTAGTTAAAAATAAAAGATTCATATCGCATTCTAAAATTTTTTAATTGGTTTGTGATAAGTAAATAAATACGATTTTGTATCTTGTCTTGTTGTATTTTAATACATATAATTTTAACATATATATATTTTTTGTTTCTTATTGAACCTTTTTTTATAACTTACAAATTATGTTTTGAGAAAAAATAAATTTATAGAGTGATAAAATAAGAAAAAAAACAAGTGTGTATCTTGATGATGTGGCATGTGCCACACCATTAAGTTTGAATTTTAAGTATGGAAGGTCGGTCGTTGTAGTCTCACTCCTAAAAAAAACTATCTACTTTCGACTGATGGGACGGGTCAAGAGAACTAAGATCATCCCTGGTATTTTGTGACACCCATTTTCTGGAATCTTCAGGGCAATCTTGGGATCTGCAAACAATCCTAAATTCTGAGGCACGATTAATCTTCGATCAGCCTGGGCCACCGAACAACCTCCGACCCTCAAGGAACCTCGACAGTTGAGGAGCTTTAACCTCCGAGTAACTTATCAGAGAGACCAAAACAATACGACCCACTGTCAAGATCTGTTGGAACTCTGAAAACCCTTAAATCCGAACCACTTGGGATCGTACGAGTTACATTTGTCCCGTGCGAGGTGTTCGTGCCACTCACGGGGCCGTTCGAGGGCTCTGTCGGGGTTTCCCCCCACTAACGCCATGTTTTTATGCCTAAGTCTAGAAATATGCAAATTATCATCATATTCTCAAATCGAGAGTCTCGTGATTGCACGATCTATTCGTACGAGTTACATTGGTTCCATTCGAGGTGTTGATGCCTTTGACAGGACTGTTCGGGTGTTGTTTCGAGTTTTTGCACTCTAAAGCCATGTTTTTAAGCCTAAATCCTATTATTTGTAAATTAACCTTGAACTCTCAAACTTGGAGTCTCGTGATCGCACGGTCTATTCATACGAGTTACATTGGTCCCGTGCGAGGTGTCGGTGCCTCTCACGGTGCCGTTCGTGAGTTAGTTTGAGTTTCGGCCATCTAATGCCATTTTTTATGAATAAGTCCTTATATATGCTAATTATCCTCATACTCTCAAACTGGGAGTCTCGTGATTGCACGGTCTATTCGTACGAGTAACATTAGTCCCGTGTGAGGTGTTCGTGCCTCTCATGGCACATTTCGGGGGTTAGTTCGAGTTTTGGCCATCTAATACCATTTTTATGAATAAGTCCTGATATATGCAAATTATCCTTGTACTCTCAAAGCGATAGTGTCGTAATCACGCGGTTAGTTCCTATGAGTTACATTCATCCCGTGCGAGGTGCTGGTGCCTCTCACACGTCCATTCGGGGGTTGTTTGCCATTGATTAAGCCTAAGTCTAGATATTTTCAAATTATTGTCGTATTCTCAAGTCGGGGGTCCCATGATCGCGCGGTCAGTTCCTACGAGTTACATTGGTCTCGTGCGAGGTGTTTGTACCTTTTACTGGGCCGTTTGGGGGTTGTTTCGGGTTTTCCCACTCTAAAGCCATGTTTTTAAGCCTAAGTCCTGATATATGAAAACAATCCTCGTACTCTCAAATTGAGAGTCTCTTAATCGCGCGGTCAGTTCGTACGAGTTATATTGGTCCCATGCAAGGTGTTGGTGGCTCTCACGGGACCATTTGGGTGTTATTTCGAGTTTTTACACCCTAAAGCAATGTTTTTAAGCCTAAGTCCTGATATATGCAAACTATCATCATATTCTCAAACCGGGAGTCTCGTGATCACATAGTCTGTTCGTACGAGTTACATTGGTCTCGTGCGAGGTGTTGGTGCCTCTCACGGGACTGTTTGGGTGTTGTTTTGAGTTTTTTCACTCTGAAGCCATGTTTTTATGCCTAAGTCCTAATATATGCAAATTATCCTCGTACTCTCGAACCGGGATTCTCGTTATTGCACGGTCTGTTCGTACGAGTTACATTAGTCCGGTGCAAGGTGTTGGTGCCACTCACGGGGCCGTTCAAGGACAGTTTCAAATTTTCACCCACTAACGCCATGTTTTTCACCCTAAGTCTAGAAATATGCAAATTATCTTCATATTCCCAAATCGAGGGTCTCGTTATCACACGGTCAATTCCTACGAGTTATATTGGTCCTGTGCGAGGTGTTGGTGCCACTCACGGGGATGTTCAGGGGTTGTTTCTTATTTTCACCCACTAACGCCATGTTTTTAAGCCTAAGTCTAGAAATATACAAATTATCATCGTATTCTCAAATCGGGAGTCCCATGGTCATGCTGTAAGTTCCTACGAGTTATATTGGTCCCGTGCAAGGTGTTGGTGCCACTCACGAGGGCGTTCGGGGGATGTTTCGGGTTTTCCCCCACTAACGCCCTGATTTTATGCCTAAGTCTAAAAATATGCAAGTTATCCATGTATTCCAAAATCGGGGGTCCCATGATCGTGCGGTCAGTTCCTACGAGTTATATTGGTCCCGTGTGAGGTGTTGGTGCCACTCACGGAGCCGTTCGGGGGCTATTTCGGGTTTTCTCCCACTAACGCCAGGTTGTTATGCCTAAGTCTAGTAATAAGTAAATTATCATCGAATTTTCAAACCAGGGGTCCCGTGATTGCGCGGTCAGTTCGTATGAGTTATATTAGTCCTGCGCGAGGTGTTTGTGCCACTCATGGGGCCGTTCGGGGGCTGTTTTGGGTTTTCGCTCACTGAAGCCATGTTTTGAAGCCTAAGTCTAAAAATAAGCAAATTATCATCGGATTCTCAAATTGGGGTTTGCGTTATCACGCGGTCAGTTCGTACGAGTTACACTGGTCTCGTGCGAGGTGTTGGTGCCACTCATAGGGCCGTTCGGGGGCTGTTTCGGGTTTTCCCCCAATAACGGCATGTTTTGAAGTCTAAGTTTAGAAATATGCAAATTATTATCGTATTCTCAAATTACGGGTCCCGTGGTCACGCGATCAGTTTGTACGAGTTACATTGGTCCCGTGCGAGGTGTTCTTGCCACTCACGGGGCGATTCGGGGGCTCTTTCGACTTTTCCCCCACTAACGCCATATTTTTCTTCCTAAGTTTGAAAATATGCAAATTATCGTCATTTTCTCAAACCGATAGTCTCGTGATTACGCGGTCTGTTCGTACGAGTTACATTGGTTCCATTCGAGGTGTGGTGCCTTTCACGGGACTGTTCGGGTGTTGTTTAGAGTTTTTGTACTCTAAAGCCATGTTTTTAAGCCTAAGTCCTATTATATGCAAATTAACCTCGAACTCTCAAACCTGGAGTCTCGTGATCGCACGGTATGTTCGTACAAGTCTTTTTATAGGAGGCTAAGGGGCATGCTGATCGGAATACCCCGACCGCATACCGATCGACACTATCCCTTCACCTGCCTGAGGTAGCCCAAAAGATCATGCCACTGCCGTTTGGTACCCCCTACACCTTGTCGGTGGGCACCGCTCTGAAATTTTATACAAAATTTCCCTCCCAAAATGCCGAAAAATCCCAAAAAATCCCTAGAAAATTCCTAAAAATACCAAATGAAATTTGGAACCTTATTTTCGAAGAAAAATATTTTTTCAAACCTTTCAAATTCCCAACCAAATTAATACCCCATATTATCCCAAATAATGTCTCCCCAGCGGAGTTCTCAAATCTAATTGGATATCTCCCCAACAATGTCTCCAAGTGACCCCACAAAAATTACGAAAAATTCCCCAGCAAGGCTACACCCAATCCTCGAATTAATATCTTTTCCAATGGAGTCTCCAAACTTTCCAAAGAAAATTATACATTACAACTTAAGCCCTCAGAATTGACCTTGGCTCGAAGAATTTGTCACTTATACTAAAGCCCTCAGAAACGGCTTCGACCCGCAGAATTGACTTTGAACCATAGAATTGGTCGCTTCTACTTAAGCCCCCAGAATTGGCTTTGACCCGCAGAATTTGTCACCCAATCTTAAGGCATAAGAATTATTTTCGACCCTTAGAATTGGTCGTTCCTAATTAATACCTCAGAATTGGCTTCAACCTGCAGAATTGGTTCCACATCTTAAGCCCTCAGAATTGGTTGCTCCTACTTAAGGTCCTCAGAATTGAGCTCAACTTGCAGAATTGGTTGCCTCTACTTAAGGTCCTCAGAGTTGACCTCAACCCGCATAATTGGTCGCTCCTACTTAAGCCCTTAGAATTGGCTTCGACTCGCAGAATTGATCGCTTCTACTTAAGCCCTCAAAATTATCTTCGACCCGCAGAATTGGTCACTTTTACTAAAGCCTTTACAATTGGCTTCGACCTGCAGAATTGGTTACCTTTACTTAAGACCTCGGAATTGGCTTCGACCCGCATAATTGATCACTTATACTAAAGCCCTCAGAATTAGCTTCGACCCTCAGAATTGGTCGCTCCCATCTTAAGGTCCTTAAAATTGACCACGACCCTCAGAATTGGTCGCTTTTACTTAAGGTCCTTAGAATTGACATCGACCCACATAATTGGTCTCTTCTACTTAAGAGCCTCAGAATTGGTCACCCCATCTTAAGCCCTTTGAATTGGCTTCGACCCTAAGAATTGGTAGCTCCAACTTAAAGACCTCAGAATTGGCTGCGACCCTCAAAATTGGTTTCTTTTACTTAAGGTCCTCAGAATTGACCTTGACCTCAGAATTTGTCACTCCCACTTCAGCCCTTAGAATTAGCTCTGACCTGCAGAATTGGTCACTTATACTAAAGCCCTTAGAATTGGCTTCGACCCTTAGAATTAGTCACTCCCATCTTAGGTCCTGAGAATTAACCTCGACCCTCAGGATTGATCACTCCCAACTTACGTCCTCAGAATTAACCTCGACCCGCAGAATTGGTCGTTCCCATCTTAAGCCCTCAGAATTGGCTTTGACCCTCAGAATTGGTCATCCTTACCCTAGGTCCTCAAAATCGACCTCGTCCCATAAAATCTTCCATCCCCATTATTTCCTTAGGTTATCTGAATTGGCCTCGACCCTCTGAATCAGTCATCCTCATCCCTTAGGTCCGAATAATCGACCTCTTTCCAAAACATCACATGGTGTCTATTTAAAGACTTTCACTTGTTCCAAGATTACCCGTAGAAGGGATCTATAGACACCACATTCTAGGACCCCCTAAGTCTCTCTTTAGGTCCCTAGCACCTCCCAATTTCATTATGAACCCTACATTATACTCCGAGTACCAATCTAGAGGCCATTGGGTGCTTTTGGGCTCTATTTTACCCCGATTATACTCCAAGTACCGATCGAGAGGCCATCAGGAGCTCGAGAGAGAAATATATTTGAATATTTGAAGGGCTCTAAATACCCTTTCCAATGGTCCATTCCGTGTGCGAATTGGCATAACAGTTCCGACGAATGGACCATTTTACCATCGAAAATCAATCTGGAGGCCACTGGGCGCTCCCGAGACCCGATTTGACCCCAATCAACTTCATCGTCAAAGAGAAAGCTCTTTGAATATTCAAAGGTCACTGAAACCCCTTTCCAACGTTTCTCCCTGTGAGCAAAATGACATAACCGTTCGGATGAACAATCCGTTTTTGCTAAAAAATTGATTCAAATGCCACCAGGCACTTTTGGGCTCCATTTAACCAAGGTTAACTCTTAAGATCGAACGATACTAAATGAATCCTCGAAGGGCACTGAATATCCTTTCCAATAGTTTACTCCATGCACGAATCGGCCTTACGGTACGGACGAATGACTCTTTTTACTCTAAAAGGTCACCGAGCACTTTTGAGCCCCGGTTGACCAAAGTAAACTTTCAAAACTAAGCAAAGCTTTTTGGAATGTCAAATTACCTAACATAAATTTCCAACAGTCTGCCCCATGCCCGAGTCTGACTTTCTATTCAGACAAATGATCCATTTCAGTCCGATGATCTCCCATCCAAAGGATCGATGAGCACTTTCAAGCCTCATTTGACCCAAAGTCTACTCGCAAACTCGGGAGCATTCCAAAGTAATCTTGAAGGTATTTGAATTACCTTTATAATGGTATGCCCCGTGTGTAATTTGGATCAACAAATTGCGTTCTATGATCATTTTTCTAAAAAAGATCTACACGAGACTATCAATTGGCAGGTCCATTTCCCTGCCTATCGGTAGTGTGCCTAGGGTTACCTACCGATCGGCAGGCCTAGGGCTATGTCGATCGGCACCCCTTACCCTATAAATCGAGGGCATGACCTCACTCCCAAATCAGACCTTAGATTCATATTTATCAGTGATCTCAACAACATTCTCTTGCAATCAATGAAGTTTTCTTATATGAAATTCCTTTCAATCTTTCATTCCCTTCCTTTTTCATAACCAATTTAGAAAATCTCATTCTCTCTCATCCAACATTCATCTTAACACTGAAGGGATTTCATCAAGGATCAAGATCAAGCTTCAATTCTCCAAAGAAGGTCCAAAATCATTCTCTCTCTCTTTAATTTCTTTATTTTTGCATTAGTTACATAATTTCTTAATCTATGTTTTACTTTAGTTCATACACATTAATACTCCCATCCTTTATTAGTATATTTGACATAAATTATTTTCTACAAAAAACCCCAAAAACTAAGAAAAAGAGGGTTATACTCATAAATTCCTCTGGGACCTTTCATCACACTTTTTCAAAAACTAAACACATCTTTTTACACACACACATCTCATAAACTCCCGTTGAAATCTATGGGATAAAACCCCACCCTTATATCGCATACGAACTACATGAACTTTGATGCCTTTATAGGCTACGTATGCATTTCAGGCTAAAACTCGAGACTCGAGTCCAATTTTCTCATTTTCACATTTGTCACCATTTCATCTATACATCATTTTAATATACATTATATTTGTGATCCTTATTGACATTTATCCCAACATATATTATCGTTTCATCATAACGATCAATATCTCAATAAATGCATAAATCGTATTTTCTAAATATTATTTTGGGAACATTCCTATGGATGACCTCACTCTATCTTTTCCATGGTATGAGTTGGGAAATTTCGATCTCCATTTATATATATACAAGCACACACACTTCACAAAGAAATAAATAAAAACAGTAACACAAACCCATGAGAGACCGAAAGGGCGGGATGGGTGCGTAACACGTTCCCATTCCGTAACTTAGCCCCCGAACCTTCGAACTATTGATTTTGAAAGCATCAGTTTGTCTTTGATGACGCTCTCTTGAGGCAGTGACATGTTCTTTGCTAGTTTTGTGAAAAATAGGTTGGCGACTTCATCTGTTTACATTCACCCCAGACCAACGACGACCGAAGCGCTCTTAGAGAAAACGTGTGAGAGACCTTTTTCTCCCCCTCTTTCCCCCCCCCCCCCCCCCCACAAGGAGAGAAGAGAGGAGAGATATCGGGATCTCCATAGTCATTATAAAAGGTTAATTTTTTCATAAATAAAACTTTTCTATTAGTTTTAAATATTTTTATTATATAAAAACTATTTTTTATAAGTAAAAAGTTCAAAACAACTGTACATATTTGATATAAAAAATTATATATATTTTTATTTGTTTTTAGTTTAGAAAATTGTATGTAATTTATAGATATAAACTCAAAGTTTTTTCTATGAATAAAACATTAAATTTTTTTTTATAACCAATTTTCTATGTATATTAAAAACAATTTGGAAATTTGGAAAACTTTTTTTAAACTTAAAAACTATTTTTTATAAATAAAAACTTTAAAAAATTGTATGTATTTTATATAATAAAAATTATGCATAGTTTTACTTGGTTTTAGTTAAAAAACTTTATGTCATTTATAAATAAAAACTTAAAGGTTTTTTTTTCGTATAAATACAACGTTAAAAATGTTTTTATAACTAAAAATATTTTTTATTTATATAAAAAATAATTTAAATTTTTTGAAAACTAACTTTGTCACTAGAAATAAAAATATTATATAGATGTAATAGTATTAGTTGCATTGTATAATGTGATTTGAGTGGAGAATGATGTAAAGTGATTAATTGAATCTAGATTGTGTTGGATCGAGAGACTAATTAATGGAGTCTGGAATGGATCTTCTTTTTAATTTTCAAGAGACTTTTGATTGATTTATTTTTTTTGTTTCAAAGAGATTTTTAATTTATCCATTTAGGTGAAACAAAATATTAATTTTATGAGGAGGGAGACGTATATAGGTAGGAGTATTTACAGGTATAATATACATATATCTTCCAGTGTAATTAACTGGAGGTGGATTCGCTTCCCTTGATTCTTCTCATACTATTTACCTTATATATTTCATATGTATTTACAAGTGAAAATGTATATTATCCATTTATATTAGTTTGGTTGGATTAATTATGCATCAAAGCATTTGGGTCACTCACTATCAAGAAAAAAAACTTGATTTCATATATACATTGTTTGTTAGTGAGAGAGTCTTGTTCATTAGATATCGATGAACATTTAGCATTAAAGATCATACACTGCTTCTCTACATAAAAAACTTCTATTTTAGCTACTTTGAAGGATATCCTTTTTACGGATTATTGGTTTGAGCATCTAAGTCTATGCGCGCGCACACACACACACACACATTTTTTCCATTCAACTTTAAAAAATGTTTTAGATGACATAAATGATATCGAATATTGATAAGTGTTGTGTTTAATCTAAACGGAAAGGCCTTACTTTTCAAAATTCCATTTTGTTTATGGTGAAATCACTTTCTGCCTAAAACAATGCACACGACTTGATTTTATATCCATGCGCATGATAACATGTTTTTTGTGTGACTTGCTCATTGCTAGAAATCGTGCATATGAAGTTATTTTAAACCATGCACATGACGCTGTCATTTTTATGGAAAAATTTATATAAATATATCGTTTTCCCTCCAATTTGGAAAATGACAACTCCTCTATACTTTTCCTATACTGAGAGAGTATTTTTGAGGTTGAGATCATAAAAGTTATTTCTCTATAAGCAAATTCACTTGTTCCATTCAATTGACAGAAAACCTAGATCTATGATTGATCTAACTTTTATGAGTAATTGAGAGTATTTTTTGATCAAATCCACTTATCTTTGATTCAATATGATTGATTCCAATTTGAATTGAAGATCCAAAAGCGTATCTAAAAGACATGTTTGAGATATTGAAGAGTTCAAGCATGGTGCGTACCGTGAAGGAGAATGCGACTTCTTTGTTTGTCCGATGGAGTTTAGGGTGGATCACTCATTATTAATGGGGATAATTCAATGTTCATCAAATAACTTTTTATTTGGGAGCAAGACATAGGTATATTCCTACATTGTATACAACTTTTAGAGTTGAATGAAAGATTAGGATGCATATAGGGTTTTTACCCCTAGGTTGGGGGGGGGGGGGGGGGGTTCCCCATAAACATGTCTCATGGATTGTTTTTGTGTTAATTACATTATTTATGAACTTGCTAACACACAAAAAACATAGATATATCCTATATATGAAGATCCATTGAAATTGAATCTAGGAATTATATCTAGTTAGTTTTTTTTGTAATTAGCTTAGATCACCTAATTTATGATTTAATTATATATCTAATTGCCTTATAATCTCACCTAGATTTATTTTTAACCAGAATTGATAAATTTGAAAGAATTTATAAAATTGGGCAATTTTTCAAAGATAGACCTATTCACCCCCTTTTTTAGGTTTATTTGAGTGCACACACTTTAAAATTCACACTCCTTGTGTGCATTCTTCAACTTGGTATTTAGTTTACTTTAAATTTCAACACATCTAGTTAAGTAAAAATCCCATTGAAAAAAACTTTTCACACATGAGAATGTATTTACACTTGTCTTCACGATTTGTTCTTTACTATTGAATTTAGATTGACATTGTTACTTACATATATACAAATTGTTAGCATTTTTTTGTTGGTATAATCAAGGGAATTTTGCTTACAAGGTCTTTATCAAAACAACACATACAAAAGTCTTGTCTTCAAATTGCATCGTCCCCGCATTCTTAATCTGTGCATACCTAAAGACTTGTAATTGTTTCATTTTCATTTGTATATTTTCATTTGAATTAGATTAGCTTTATTAGAATTATTGAGGCCTTGTAATATTAATTTGTGGTGCATTTATAACACCAATATTCATTTGTGGTCCATTCATTGTTTGGACTAGCTCCTCTTATTTGACTTTATTTTACCCATTGTCTTTACTTTGAATGACATGATGAATTAATTAAACTAAGACCTAAACCCGACCATTGAAACGAGTTGGGATTTCATTACCCAATCAATCAATTGATCAAATTATCTTGTTACCCATGCCATCACATAATTGAATTGGCAACCTAGCAAGCCAAATATGATTCAATTTACATTAGGAATCTTTCTAAATGGGAAACCGGTAGGATACTCAAGTGAGTCATTTCCACACCTGAAAATCCTTGAATGGCTCTATTTGTGGAACATACAATGGCGAAGGAAGTTGGGTTTTAAGTGAGACCTCGTAGTAGAACAAGTTTGTTCCTCATCCGATGTTGTACCGAACAATCAACTATCATAGTACCTAGTGTGGCAAGTCTTAACGGGTAAGCCTATTGTTATCTCGGGAAGAAAGTTTGAGAATTATTTTTAAAGGCTATATTTATGACTATGCACTTTCTCACCATTAGGTTATTACATTTTGACTATCCCATCACTTAATTGAAGATAAAAATGGTTATGTGTTAGTTATGACTTTTTACTCACCTGTATGTGTCTAATCAAATCTTCAGGTAGTTAGTTTTATGCTCCAATTTTCTATTTACCAAAAAGAGTCCAAATCTTTCTTAAGCTTCTCCTTTTTTTAAACAATAAAAAAATAAAAAAACTCTTTTCATTTATTTTTCCCATATTCAAAACAAAAAAATAAAATTCAACAAAAAATTAAATTTTTTTATTCTATATCCTATGTTTCAAAATTACAAAAATATTTCCCATGTTTTCAACCAAAAAATAATTTTACTCCTTTTCTTCCCAATTGGAAACTTATTGGTCATTAATTAACATGTTTCTCAAGTAATCCATCTTTCTATTCCATGATAGGAAACCACCGAGTTCCCATCATTAATCTTACACTGCATATTCTCGATTCAAGGACTCATAGTTCTCCCACTTTTTCACCCATCATAGACGATAAACGTACTTTGAGGGACTATTTTCCCCTAATCCTGGCCAATCCTCTATCATGCATCGTTTTCCCATCCCTAATGACCACCCAATTCATTTTCCAACTGCTAACCATATATATGTTTATAATCTTTCATGGTATCTAACTAGAGTCTCCATATACTCACTTGGCAAAAATTATAAATGTATGTGAGACGTTTAAATGTCATAATTTAGACGAGGATAATGACCATCTATGATTATTTACCTTATGCCTTCATGATTGCATCTATAGGGGTCAACTAATTGAATTTGGATTTTATCACCAATTGGGAAAAACTCATATACAAATTCATGTCAAAGTTCTATACCATGAGCAAGACTAACGACATGTGTCATTCCCTTCAAACTTTCACTAAAAGCCTACCGAGTCTTTTTATAATGCATGGAGTCTCTTTCAAAATTTCATCAATCAGTATCCATGTCACGACATTGAAAAGAGTCATTTGGTTCAGTATTTATATAATGGACTTACTCCCCAATATCAAACCATGTTAGGATCAATGCACAAAACCAATATTGTGCATCTTGCCCCAACTACCACTTATAAATTCCTCACGAGCAATGACTCCCAAGGTTAGGATGTAACTAATGGTTTCTTATGATCTAACCCGCCACACAATGGTGGCATGTTTGAGGTCAAGAATGATCCGAATCTCAAAACGTTTCTTCATGGATTAAATTCTCTAAAAAAAACCATTGATGCTCTTGCTTATTCCTTAACGCAAACTAATCTTTCACCCATTTTGGTGATGAACATTCAAAATGCGTGTACTTATTCACTACGTGGTTTGCAATATAGTACCTAGAACTTATCCCATGTGTGCCTCATCCTTTTCGATGAACCCTAACCCACTATAAGACAAACTTGCATATTCAACTCTATAAGAAAACCACTTGCTTCTACATTTAACAACTCTTATAATCCCAATTATAGGCACCAACTGAACCTTTCATGGAGGAAAAATATACCTCCCGTTAAATCATAAGAATAATAACAAGTTGGGTATCATCTTAACTTCCAACAACAACCATGGAATAATTATCCAACATATAAACATCAACCACCATACTATAGTCGACACCATCAACACAATTTATCATGCACGGAGAACATTATTCCATGAACCAATAACTTATCCCTTTCCCACCCACATATTACTATTATTATTCACCTCTTAGTATGTGAGGGAAATAATCCGTCCATACGTATGAGGAGGGGACATACCCCTTGATCTGGTCAGGATCCCATCCATGAAGATAAGGACTGATAAAGTTAACTGATCTACGATAATCAAGGAGGAAGATATAACTGATCAAGTTGGGATAACTACTACATCAATAGATCCTTACATGGCTCAATGATATTTTTGCTATAAATATGACCCTATCCCCTAGGGGAAATGGGAATGAAATCATAACCATTCATAACAGATTAATATAAAAAAAAATCTCCCATGGATGTAGGCATTTTGTTGAACCACGCAAATACTATTCTTGTGTGATTGTGCATGATTATTTTTCATTTAACTATTTTTGTGTTGAGTCTTAACTAGTAGGATTCTACCACCTACAATTGGCACCGTTCGTGGAAAAAGAGTTTCCTCTCTCAATACTAAAATACGAAATAATCATATCTCATTCACATAGTGAGCATTCATCATCACACAACATTCGCCAAGATAACCTGAATAAAATTGCATATCCTAGGATAAGATATGTGATCCAACCATCCATGAGAAGATCAAACGACCAAGAACTATGAGCCACCACGATCCAATAAGATGTTGCTCATGGATGCTAATGAGAAACGTCTTTGTGAATAGGAGATAACAATGCACAATGAACGGGAGGAGTCATCTGGAGAGGATGGAATGAGATATCCATGGATATAAATGTAAGATTCATGAAATCTCTCTCACCTTATCACTCAAGAGAGCAAGACTCATAACTCAGGAAGGAGTTCCAGGCATTAACAAGATCTCTCCAACCGTAGGGTACTACCATGAAAGAGAGATCTCCACGATAATGGTCATGATAGGACGAATCTTTACAACCTTTCTGGAGGTATATGGACGACCATATTTCCCATTGAGGATCCAAAACAATTAAGAAACTAGACATAAGAGCCCTCATCTGCCAAATGAAATCTCTATTCAGCCGATCAGTCAAGGACTTTGAGCCTGCTAAGAAGTTCACCTCCCCTAGATTTAATATTTATGATTTATGATAGGAGAATATAACCCACTAATCATGTTGGTCAATATGTCCATAACTCTCTGCAACAACAATGAATCCCTCATGTGCCGAATATTTCCTTCTATTTTAGGGGATATAGCACAAAAATGGTCTAAAAATCTACCACTCTGATCCACCTCTAGCTTCAAACAGCTCGTAGAGGCCTTTATAACAAGGTTTATCACTAGCAGTACCCATCCAAAGAGGATGGTCTCCATCCTCATAGTGAAAAAGAAGACCCAAGAAACCTTATTTGAATATGATCGATGCTATTGGGAAATCGATAATGAGGTGGATGATTTCTTCAAACAGGTTGAAATAGCCTCATTCATGATAGGTCTTTTGAGAAACTCCATGATATACCAGTCCATCAACAAAAGGAAGAGACCACTATAGATGGCTTGATATCTCGAATTGAGAAGTATACCAAAGTGGAAGATGTTGTGGCAAACATATAAAAGGATCACTATCAACCAAAGGAATGAAAAAAATGGAGAGAAAGAGAGTGGTCCCAAAAAAGGGGCTAAAAAGAAAAATGGTGAACCTAAGGGCTACGATAAATCAAAACATAGTAAGGCTCATTGATCCATCAAAATTGTTTTCATAGAGACAATATATAAGATCCTTAACAAGATTAAAGACCAATAGTATTTCAAGTGGCCAAAGATGGAAAGATGCCCTTAGAAGAGGAACACATGCTTGAGATGATCCTATGACAAGTAGCACGGGCACATGACAGAGAATTGCAAAGTACTCAAGTCTTATTTATAAGACCTAGCCCAAGTAAGCCATCTGGATGACTAAATAGAGAAGAAGAATGATAAAAGTCCCACTAAGCATGATCAAAAGATAAATACTATATTAGAGTATGAAAATATGGGACATGATTTCGTAATTATTCATGGGACATCAATCCTAACAAGATCTAAGGAAACACCATCAAAATGGAGTTAAAGAAAATTATTACGTTGAGCTTTCCAGATCAGCCTATCTAAAACTATTGTCAATAAATGTCATCGACCATAGCATATTGACTATGATAAGTATGTTGTTTTCATCAAAGAAGACCTAATTGGAGTCACAAATCCACATCATAACGTGCTAGTAATCACATTCAGGATTGCCAACTGGGATGTGTATAAGGTACTGGTGGACCAAAGACATTCTTCGGGGGTGATGTCTCTAAATATTTTTAACCATCTTAACTTAAAAATGGAAGATTTAAAATAAGCGACCATCCTTTTAGTTAAATTCATAGGAAGAGTGGCATTGCCATTGGGAAAGGTTATGCTCCCAGTACAAACTGGGAGTATATCAAAACTGATCAAATTCTTAGTCGTAGATATTTAATATCATACAAGGTGATTCTTGTACGAAGTGGGGATCAATTTAATGAACAAACTTCCATCTACCTATCATCAGAAGCCAAAGTGCATTACCTATTGGGGGTAACAGAGATTCGTGGTAATAGATATTTTGCTTGGCACGTGTTTATCACAACCATCATACCCAAGCATGAAAAGAATAAGGAGAAGGTTGGAAACACAGAGGTAAATTCCCTTACAAATAGGAGCTAAATTATAGGGGTAAAAATATTTATTAAACACTAGGGGGAAATGAAATTGGGTTTCGGTAAATATTAATTAGCGAGATAAAGAATAAATATTTATTATTATTATTATTATTATTATTATTATTATTATTATTATTATTATTATTAATATTTACTTGCATGTGATGAGTAAATAAAATTTTAATTTATTATATATTACGTATGAGTTAAAGCAACGGTTCATTATTATATTTCGATAGAGTGTTACATCTATGGATCGATATGATTTATGGATGACGCGTACAGTACGCGGATGTCGGGATCGATTAATGAGATGTTATAATATTTGTAGTTGGGTTCGGATACCCTTTTAGAGTTCATCATTAACCCGAAAAGGGTCAAAACAGTCCAGAAAAAGTACCAGAGTGTTATGATTGGGTTCTGAGGACTTTTTAGAACTAATGGGGCCCGTACAAGGGTAGAAGGGTTTTTTACACTTAGGGTTGAGTAAAAAATGGGATTAGGGTAAATTAAAGGAGTATTTAAAAAGTTGGGAAGGAGGATGGCAACCCAATTTTGATATTCTGCATAAGTGAGATTGAGAGATAGTTCAAGAGAAGAGAAAAAAGGAAGAAAGGAAGAGAAATGGCTTGGAGAGGAGAAGAGAAAGTCTATTTACATATTCAACCCATCGTCAAACGTAGAGAACGTTAGATTAAATCGAAAAGGGAAATAATTAATTACTTTAAGTTTCAATTATACGTAGTTAATCACTTTTATGACTAGGGATAAATTTTTTGGATTTAAAGTTATATAGATTGAAACTTTGATTGATTAATGTAGAGATATAAATGATAAGGGATCTCTGATTTAAATTTATTAGTACTTCGTATTAATCATATTAGAAATTTGAAATTAATTTTGGGTTTAAATGGATAAGACTGTAGAAATTTAAAAGGAAGGTTGAACTAATGAAAATCAAATTGGGGGAAATTCTAAATTGAATGGGATTGATGTTTGATTTGTAATCTTAGGTCTTTAATATAGGATTTGTTATTAAATATATGTTTGAATGCTTCTGGAATATTAGTGTATTGATGTATGAGGTCGATTTTATGTGTAGGGTGTGTTGGGAACTATATTGGAGGGTTTAGAGGAGAAACACATGAGGAACAAGATGATAGAAAGCCCAGAAAATCGAATCGGTTCGTTGGAGAAGAGAGCTGATATGCTCAACTGAACTGGTTTGGTTTGCTAGCCTGTCCAATTTTTGTTCGTATATTGTTTTGACCCGTTATGGCTTGGGGAATGACCGTAGGGGCTTATGGGGCTATTAATGGGGAATGATTTATAGTTTTTTGGTATGTGTGATAGGACAATGATTCGATGGGTTCGAGTGAGGAGAATTGGGAATTCAAGTGAGTGACCATTTAAATAATTAATAGGGAAGTTGATTCGAACTTCAGGATTTGGTGAACTGTACGGCATGAGTTATATGAATAGTTTGGTACTTTATTTATTTATATATTAGAGTGACGTGTATATATATGTATGTGTGTATGCTACTTGTTTTTATTAAAAATACCCACTATGTAGTGCTATCGTAGGAGGTTACGCGTAGTGGGCAGTCCACCCTGACATTGACTAACATGTGTCAAATTGATTCCTCGGGTCATAGGACTATTGCATAATCACTATCCATGTGTATTGATAGGTATTGGTTTGGAGACCAGGCGGGTGCGATGTCGTATGGTTTCAACCCCCAGACGTATGTCTATGATTACCTCCGTTGTATGTGTTTTTATTTGGGATAAGTTGTGAGATTCTGACCTGGTGGCTCAGTGTGGCTAGAGCTAGATAGCACACGAGGGATGTATCCATGAGGTCCATGCTCTGGTGATATGGTTATACGTATATAGCGAGTGATATATATATACATATGTGTGTGTGTGTTTGCATGATATAATGTATATATCTATTTATGGAACTACTGTAGCTATGTTATGCTTATTACAGGGATATTTATCTATAGCAAGTGTGCCGCTACATTATTATTTATAAATATATACCTAGTGAAGGTAATTATACTTATCTAATAGCAAGTATTACCAGGATTGGGGAAAAATATGCTTTCTTATTTTCGTGGAGCTTCTCTCTCCTATTTATTTTCCATCCCTCCAACTACCTTGGAATGATGTCTGTAGGATCCTCTTCTACCAACCCTAAACCTCCTGATCCCCACCTTTATTCCATTCCCCGGACAAATCAATTATTTATTTTGCCCATAAGTCCTTCGCCTCCTTCCTAGGGGGAAAACCTACACCTGATGTTTCTTTAAAAATCCATGCATGCATAAAGATAAACTGGCCATACTTTGTCAAATGATGATATTCGTATATTGGTAAAACATTTTAAATATTCTCTGGTTGGCATGTTCACCCTTGGACGACCACCTATGGAAGTGATTAGGAAAACCTTTAATTCTTTCTACCTTAAAACTAATTTCACAATTGGTTTTTTGGATGACAAGCATATACTAATTAAGCTCAATAGTGAAGAAGATTTCTTAAGACTTTGTCTTTGTAATCAATGGTACATTCATAAATATCCTTTATAAATATTAAAATTTACTCCTCAGTTCAAAGCCAATGAAGATTTTTCTTTGGCTCTAGTATGGATCTCCCTACCTTATTTGCCAATTAATTTATTCTCCAAATCTTCCCTATTCTGTATAGCACAACTCATCGGCTCCCCCTTAAGATCGACGAATCAACTGAAGGCTTAGCTAGGCATAACATGGCCTGTATTAGTGTAGAAATTTATCTCCTTAAAGCCTCACCTCATAGAATTTGGATTGGCGATTGTGATTTATGGTTTTGGCAAAGAATGGATTATAAAAAGATCCCTTCCTTTTGTAAAAAAGTGCAGGCGCCAAGGCCACCAAGATATGGAATGTAAGAAGATTAATCCCACTCCAACCTTTGGACCTAGAGTTGTGAAACTAAACCTTAATCCTAAACATAAAGGCGTGGTGGCCACCATTCCTAATATGTGGACCAAATCTCAAAATCAATCATTCCCTGGGAAATCAAGGAAGAAACCCACAGCTCCTCAAAAACTCCTTTCTAACGAAACTTCTTCTCAACCTCCAATGATATCAGTCCTATCACTTGTCGTGCCCATACTCTTTCAATTACAACTTCTAGTGATGATGCAATCACCATTCATACTGAAGAAGGTGAAATTCCTCCAAATATCATTACTAAAACCAAAACTCTCACCAAAAATTTCATGGTCCTTAAGATTTATAAGAAAAAACTTATGACCCCCACAAAATTTTCTTTAACCTTCCTTTCTATTTCATAAATTTTGACTGGTATTCCAATAGTCTCTCTAATAGTGAAAGAGATAATACTAATGATTGGGTACAAATAGGCCTCTATGAGGATTTCAAATCTTTCTCCCTTGCCTTTTCAAACAAATTTTCCTACCTTCAAAATGGGTATGAGGGACCAACCAACAAGAAAAAGAGAATTCCAAAAGTGCAAGTTGATCAATATTCAATTACCATCATATCTAGAGGAAAAAGTGGTTATTCAAAAACTTCTACCTTGAACTGTTCTCAATGATTAAAGTTATCTTTTGGAATATCAGATGTATAGGTAATAAGCCTACTGTTAGGAGACACAAAAAGCTTATTAATATCCATAATATCTCTGTGATTGCTATCATGGAACCAAAAGTGGATTATCTTCAACTTTAGGCCTTGTAATGAGTCTCAATTTCTCCAATGGTATTTCTATCATATCCAATTCTTTTTGGATTTTGTGGAAATATCAGTATAACTTCTAAATTTATCAAAATTCAGTTCAATCACTAGCCCTTGATTTCCATGACAATTCCCTCCACTGTCCCATTAAATTCATTACTGCTTATGGTAGATGAAAAAAAGAAGATAAAAAATCTTTATGGGAAGACATCATCAATCTTTGTAATAGTCCATTGCCTATAATTGTAGGGGTGGTTTCAATGTGGTCTCTTCTAATTGGAAAAGTTAGAAGGTAATGAGATTAACCTTGAAGCCTGCTCTCAATTCAGCAATGCTATGGGATCAACTGGCCTTTCTGAAGCCCCTTTCACTGGATCTAAGTATTCCTGGTGCAATCATATAGATGGTTTGAATAGAATTCGGGCCGGATTGGATAGAGTGGTTTGTAACTTTCAATGGAGCCGGTTCTTTTGCTCATCTTCTGTAGACCACCAAACTAGTATCAATTCAGATCATAGTCCTCTCCTTCCCAGGCTTACTCTTCAAGGTGAATCAATCAAAAGAAGTTTTACATTTCAAAATTTTTGGCCTAAACATAAGGACTTTATGTCAATAGTGGAAAAAGCATGGAATACTACATGTACATGTGATCCTCTTAAAATTTTCTCCCAAAATTTAAAAGATACTGGTTTTGCTTTATCTTTGTGGAACAAAACTACATTCAAGAACATTTTTGAAGCTTCCATAAAATCTGAATATGAGGTTCTGCAAAAGGAAATTTCTCTTAAGACTAACTATTCTAATGTAGCTAATGTAAAGTACAAGCAGGGAAGGGCCAAGCTTTAATATCATTTATCAATTGAAGATGAGTTATGGAGGCAAAAAGCAAGGGTGAAACGGATCAAGGAGGGTGATGAAAACTCTAAGTTCTTTTATGCTATCATAAATCAGAAGAGGAACAAACTCAACATAGCTAGAATCAAGGATTCTAGTGGCACTTGGACTACTGATCTAGTGGAGATCAAAAACCTTTTTGCTAATCAATATAAAGGTATCCTCCCAACTAGTCCTTCTATTCATCATGACTTATCCCTTTTAAATTATATCCGAAACCTAATCTCTGAGAGTGAGAATGAATTACTCTCCTATCCTCCTACCTTGGAAGAAATTAAAGAGGTTATAAGTCAAATGGACTCTTTAAGCACTTTAGGACCTGATGGTTTCATTTTATTCTTCTATAAACACTCTTGGGAAATTATAAAGGAGCACCGTTTTAAAGCCATAAACACTATTTTAATGGGTAATTCCCTACTAAAGAGCGGACTTCAATCCTTCTTACCCTCATCCTCAAATTAGAGAACCCCTATTCTTATAGTGACTATAGGCCTATAAGCCTTTGTAACACCTCAAATAAGATCATTCGAAAAGTTCTTACTAATAAACTGGGAGGGTTGCTAAATAATATTATCTGTCCTAATTAAGGAGGATTCATTAAAGGGAGATCAATATTAGAAAAAATTCTTCTATCCCAAGAAATAATGTCTAATTTTAAGAAGGAGATTACAGGTGTCAATATTGTTTGTAAGCTTGACATGTCCAATGCATATGACAGGTTTCCTGGATGTTTCTTATCCAAGTCCTCGAAAAATTTCGCTTCAATGAATCAGTTATTGATATGATATGAAGGCTGATCTTTGAATGTTGATATTATATCCTTATCAATGGCACTCCTCATGATTTATTCAAATCTACTTGTAGGGTGAGGCAATCGGATCCTCCATCCCGTGATCTCTTTATTATTACAGTTGAAGTCCTCAATACGGATCTGCATAACCTATTCTTGGAAGGTAAAATTGACTCATTCTCTATGCCACTTGGAAGACCTATTATTTTTTCTCTCTCTTTTGAAGATAATATCCTTATATTTACATATGGAAGTTAAAAATCATTGAAGAAACTCATGGCCTTTATCCAAGACTATGAAGCCTTGTCTGGTCAACTTCTTAATTACCCCAAATGAACCTTTAGGATTCCTTCACACTGTACTTTATCTCAAAGAAGAATCATTGAGAGGGTCATTAATTTCTCTTTCAAACATCCTCCTCTTCTATATCTTGGAGTTCCTCTTTACGCAGGAAGAAAGACTAAATCTCTATTCAATGGTCTCATTGAAAGAATCAAATCTTGATTGGAGGGATGGTCCTGCAAGATTTTCAATTAAGGGGGAAATTATGTTTTCTAAAACATGTGACTCAATCTATGTTTTATCATCTCTTTGAAGCATTAGCCCCCCCCCCCCCCATTTTGCATCATTAAGACTCTAGAATATTTATTCTCTAAATTCTTTTGGGGGTATTATGATGGCATATCTAATAGGCATTGGAGGAATTGGAAATATATTTGTCTTCCTCATGAAGAAGGGGGTCTAGGCCTCAAACAAATCTCTGATTTTATTAAAGCCAGTTCATGCAAATAATGGTGGAGGCTATTGAATGTTAACTCTACTTGGAGCATATTCATTAAGAACAAATGCTATAAGAGGTGCTGTCCATTGGATTCTTCTTCCAAAGTCGATTATTCTCATGTGTGGAAAAGAATGCATTCAGTTATTGATATAGCTAAAGAGTGGATAAATGATACTGCTAATATCTCTCGGTTGGGTAATTCCAATGGGGTTTTCACTCTTAAATCTGCTTGGAATATGGTCAGACATAAAAGTTGCTCTTAATTCTCTTTTAAATCCATATGGAATAAAAGACTCCCCACAAAAGTCTCTATTTTCCTGTGGAAACTTCTATATCTCATTATTCTTAGAAATGATGTGGTCTCAAATCTCAATATTCCTCTTGTATCAAGATTCCACTACTGCAATTCTTATTTTCAAGATTCTCTTGATCACTTGTTCTTTAAGAGTGACATGGCATCTTCTATTTGGCTCTACTTTAGGGGGCATCTTGGTATTAGAACAAGTTCTACTTCAGCGAAAGGAGAACTCATAGCTTGGTGGATTAAAACAAGGGGAAAATCCTAACTTCCTCTACTTGTCTCATTATTCCTTGCATTATCACATGGGAGATTTGGAAAGGCGGTAATAGAAGAAGATTTTATGGTCATCCTATGAAGATTGAAGTTATTCTCCATAATATCCAAAATTGTATTAGGGAATTGGTCATAGCTTATCCTTTTAAAGGATCAAAGTCTTGATTTGATCTTGAGATTGTAAATTATTTCAAAATTTCTTGTTCCTAAGCTTGTAATGGCCCCTGGAGAAAGGCTATTTTTCTCCTATAAATAAATTATTTCTTTATTAAAAAAATATTAACGAGATTGGGCTTGGACAGCAGTTACATGTCCTAGTTAGACCGGGTAGTTTAATTAGGATAATAATTGAACATGTTAGGTTCGTAATGTAGTTTAGAGGTGAGATTTTATCTCATGTGAGTGCGACCGGTTAATTATAAAAGTAATACATTACAAGTTTTAATCGATTTTAAATAATTATCTACTTGCAAATTATTTTTTACTTTTTGGGCTTTGACCCGCATACAATTGTTTTTCCTTTTTTTCTTTTTAAATCCCCATGTGTACAGTTAGAGCAGCCGGGACCACAGAGATATATTTGTTCGTACCATTACAGTAACTGTGGACGCTACATGATTCTTTTAGACAGCTCAGCTTATTCTATCTAGATATGATCTTTTCACTCCAATTTTCATTTTGGGCATGTTTCCCGTGGATGGATATGATTTTATATTGTTTTAGATATTTTATTTTAGTACTCAGTTGTCATTCAATGGATGTTATTATTTTTGTTAACCTATGGTCGGTTCACACTCATTATTTATCTATGCATAAGATTTATGTCATTCATTGTGTTGTATGGTTTTATTCATTTCATTTATATTATTTACTGTGACAGTGATGTTCAAAATGAAACCATACTGAGATTCCTGTTTTATTTTAATATAGGATTGGCTACCCAGTATTAGAATAGGCGGGTTGTCACACTTAGTGTTACAGCATCATGTTTTAGTGTCCTTAGGATCTGTGCAAACTTGCTACATTGTCTGGGTTGCATTTCTTTGATATAGATCCCTATATTTAGGATTGTTGTTTCATATTGACCATTTATGTTCTTTTGCCACTATTTATGATTGAAGTTAATCTCGTACGATTTTGGTTTAGTTTCAGATGCCAAATAACAACAGTGGTAGACCAGCAGGTGCCGTTAGGATGGACGCAGATAAGGTGGCTTAGCCGAAGCCGCAGGCCACTCGGGGGACTGTGGCTAAAGTTGAGGTCGCAACTATTGTCGCACAGGTGGTTAATTCCATAATGACTAGCCTAGCATAGAATTTTCCCTAGGCACAACCACAACAACCAGTTGCATCACCAGGTCAGACTCACCCAGTGCCATCAGTTTGGGAGAGAGTCAAAGAGGACTTCTAGAAGGTCCATCCACTAGAGTTCTAGGGAGTACGGATGTGGTTGCACCTAGACAATAGAAGAAGGATATCCAGAGGAATTTGTGCATGGATGAGTGTAGCTACACTTAGAAGCAGATGCTAGCTATGTTCAAGTTAGTGGGGACAGAACTTCAATAGTGGGAGTCGGTTACCACAAAGGAGGAGAGATATACGATGATGATACATGATTTATGGGTACAGTTTGTTCGCAAGTTCTTTTCGTCTGTATTTCAGACGGAGTTGAGGAGGAGATTCTTAGACCTCTCACAAGAGGGCCGAATTGTGGTCGATTACGAGAAGGAGTTCACTCACCTATCAAACTTTGTGTCGCACGAGGTGAACACCGAGGAAAAGAGAATCCCAAATTTTTCTTATGGACTTACTTAGAGGATTTTCCATAACTTATTAGGGAGCCTGACATTACAGACTTAACTGAGGTCGTAAATGCTGCGTTGCTCCACTGTCAGGATCATCATTCCATCTGAGGGGAGATAAGAGGATCGAAGAGTAAATCTAGCAAGGCCAGGATAAAAATAGTAGTGCAAGGGACACCGTAACAGGAGCAGAGGCAGCATGAGTGGGTTTCCAAGTAGGGGGACTCAATTAAGAGATTCAGGTCGGGTAACGATAATTTTAACTAGGGAAATGAGGACCGGAAGCATACCTGACGCGACCACAAATGTGTATCTGGTGTTCGTGCTAATATAGGCTCAAGTGCAAGCTTGTCGCGTTAGTAATAAACCCGGTAAGTTAGGATCATCTCCACAGGGAAATAGGATGATGAAATCGCAACGACGTTGGAAAGATTGAGAACCCTAACTCGACTCTAAAAAGAAAGAAAAAAGATGATTTGGGAGGTGAAATAACTACAAGTAAGAGGAATATGAAAATCTAACTACTGAACATGCTAATGCTAATGAAATGATTTTTAACTACTTATGAAGTTGAACTTTAAACGAAAAGATTTCAAATGAGAAAAATAGGTTAGGATACGTGATTGAGGGTGAATAGTAGCACGTGTCAAACGCTGATCATTATTTTCTGTTCACCACCTCAAAACAAAAACCTAAACTTATGACTACACTCAACGGGTGAGTATAGCAGCCAACTCCAGGTATCGAAAATATCCACTGAGACGAGTTGCTAGAATTTATAGGATTTAATACTCCGAAATAAAAGTGAAAAAGATAAATAACAACAAAAAGGGAAAAGATGCGAAAAAGGGAAATATTAATCTAGGCGAGTGTATTGAAACTAGATTAAGAAAGCGAGTAAAACTATAGGTTGCGTCGAATATCCCTCACCCGAGTTAATTTGTATAAAATGGACACATGGGTCGACGAGTTATTTATAATGCATCTCGTTTCGACAGTTAATTGAACTAAGGGTTGTCACGCCCCTAAATCCGCCTAAAAGCCTAATATGATTTTGGCGTCAATAAATACCCAGAAAATTGCGCACGCAAGGTCGTAAGCATGGGACATACATGATATGCCCCGTCAAATATCCTAGGTGCAATAACTAGGACAACGCACCCAAAATAGACCCGTAAACACCATCACCAGAACCAAGCAACACGTCAATTCGAGTGAGTTCCATTCAAACACAACCTAATTTAAATTAGGTAGAAAGCATGATAAAAATGTGATAAATAAAGCGATAAATAAACGCGATAAAGTTACACTAGAAAGCACGAGAAGAAAGCACCTAAAGAAAGCATGTAAACCAAAATTAAAAAGCTTGTAAATTACACTACAAAGCAAGAAATAATGAAATACAACTACATTAAGGGAAAAGGAAGATGAAAGTACAATCTTACAAGCCCAAATGGGTGTCAATCCAAGAAGAAATGAAGAAAAGAGATCTCAAACCTCCAAAACCCTAACCTATTCTACCTAAAAGGAATTATATCTGTTTTTACATCAAAATTCCTTTATATAGTAAAAGGAATTAAATTAGAAAAAAGAAGAGAAAAGAAAAGAAAAGGCCAAAATATCTGCAGAAAACAGGGGATCGATCAATCGATCCCCTGGGTTCGATCGATCGATGCTTAGAATTCCAGCCCACTGTCTCCCACGATTTGGCAAAATAAGAAGGATCGATCAATCGACAGCTTTGGTCGATCGATCGATCAAGAAGGTATGAGCCCCCTGCCTCCTGTTTTGGGATGTTTGCCTTTCTCCTTCGCTAAAATCACTGTAACTTCTTCGTTTTGAATCGGAATCGCGCACCGTTTATGTCCACATGATGCTTGAGATGAGGGCTAAAACTTTCGTGTAGATGTTGGGCCAGGTGACCAAGCTATGAAAAGACTAAAATGCCCTTGAACGTGCAATCGCATACGTAAATCGAGCGAAATGCGTCCGAACTTCACACTTAGCATCCAATAACCTATAAAAGCTCAATGAACCCCTGCAAAATATGTTAACATAGAAATCCGAGGTTATCTGGTTAACGAACATAAATATAGGGAATAAGATACCCGAGGGGGCTAAAATGCGTCGGTTCGGAGGATGAAATACGCAATATTTACGTATTATCACACCCCTAACTTACACATTGCTAGCCCCTAGCAATGAAATAGGATGCAACAAGAACTATAATCAGACCAAAAGCAGGATAAGTAAAAAAATATGGTATAAAAACATAAGGCCACTTTCTCAGGTGATTCGATTGCATTTAGCGTATGCAATAAGCCGTTAAACCCCTAGGTAACCCTAGTGGAAGAGTGTAGTCTCGTGAGGGTTTTCAGGGATGATACTTACAAACATCACATGGTTTCCTCAAAATATGCCCAAACCAACATGCGACAAGCCCAACAACAACGAAAAGGATTTCATACGCATTATTATCACATTGAACGGATTCAAATAAAAGTCTGAATCATTAACATTATAGAATGCACCTCATAGAATTGAAACCTTAAAATGTGGGAGGGTCGCGAGCACATGCAAAGTGTGATTTGGCAAAAAATTATATAAAATGAACAAACGTTAAAGCAAGCATACATTCAATCCTCCCGTGCATTACGCTCATCAAGTGAATTCACTCGAAATAGGGAGGTAACACACGAAACATGCGGGCATAAAGAGTAAATGTAAATGGAAACTAGGCCGCGCACATGTCACAAATGAAGAACACTATATATAAACTGAAAAATTGTAATCTCAATAAAAGGATACCGTTCACTAAAGAGGCAAAATGTATTTTCACAGATTATCAAAACTATTATGACTTTTGAATTACATCAACCTAAGATCACATAGGACGTTAATAGGGTTGTAATGTAGGCTAGGCTAGAGTATGAATTGAAGGATATGTATGTACGGATTCAAAGTGTTTGGGAATGAAAAATCGAGATAATGGTAAAATGCGAGCAATATCAAAATTGGAAAACAAGTTCCAAACGAGCATTAGATATATCATCGGGGAGAGTAATCAAAGCTTATTGAACTAGATACAACATTTACAACTTTCTCTTTCTTTTTCTTTTCATCTTTTTCTCACTTTTTCTTTTGTTTTCTTTTTCTTTTTTCTTTCTCTTTTTCTTCACTTTTTAATTTTTTTCTTTTCTTTACTTTTTAAACTCTCGTATGCCTAAATTGCAACCGACATCACAACACCAACATTCAATCCCATGTAACATTCCAAACAAAGGTGGGTAAGATGTATGTATGGTATATAACTCCAATTTGGAGTTGGTTATGGGATTTTAGGTTATGAAATGAAAGGCTAATATTTAGGCTCAAAGGGGTTAACGCGGGTAAACATATAAGGGTGAGGTCAAGGCTAATATGGGTGATATAACAAAGATGGCCTATGATTATTTCCAAAAGTTTATACAGTTCTCGAGTCAAAACAATAAATGAAAATCATGATGAAGTAACACATTTCAAGTATGAACTCAATTAATGAACGGTAAAATGAAGGAATTGAGAGATTACTAACGAATTCAACGTTTTTAATGAGAAAAGAATGGTGTATAACACTCACAAAAGACGAAAGGTACAAAGATTACTCGATGTAAGTATATACAATGGAACAAAAGATTACCGAGTTATAAAAATCTAAAACCAAATCAATAGAACAATAAAAACGCATGTGCTCATGGGATTAAAGTTTAATTCAAGAAGTTATTCATAATATCAATAATGGAGGACTAAAGTCTAATAACTTCTAAAATCGAGAACATGCATCATTGGGCTATCTATTGGATCGGGCAATTATTGAAATTTATCATCGAAAACAAAGGCAAAAAGCCTAATAAAGGAGAAAAAAGAAAGAAAATATTTTTGAAATTTTCAATTTTTCTAAGAAAAAGATACTAAGTAACTAACATGTGAGAAAAAACATGGACTAAATAAAGACATGGATAGAATATCCCACACCCCCTAACTTAAAACATGACATTGTCCTCAATGTGAATTAAGAACCAAGTTAAGAGAGGAAAATAGCGATATTACCCAAAACTGGAGCGATCCCCATAATAACAAGTCCAAAGAATCTACAAAACAAGTTAGTACCGAGCATAGCAAAAACAAATAATAAAAAGTTAACTAATTACACTAGACTAAATTAAAAAGGGGGTAAAATAAAAAGAAAGAAAGAATAAAAAACTAACTATATACAACCTACTATTTAGGCTTCACACTAACTGTACACTAGAAGTCTAAATAGCTGAGGGTCCACCGTTAAAACGATTTGACTTTGGAGGATAACCGGTGTAACCTCACATACAAGCATGCCTTTTGAAAAATATGAATTCCGTTTGAACAACGGAAGGCATGTGTAAGGCGGAAGAAATGAACCATCGCCAATTAAAAGTTTTGGAGGGATGATGGATGGTTTGGATTGAAGGGGTGACAAAAACATAGGGGACCGAGAAAAGCCGAATATCCTCCCAAGGATTTTGAAATTGGAATGGGAGGCGGCGTACACGAAGGAAAATATGCGATCGTGGAAGGCGACTCGAGCAAGTACTCCTCATCGGCGAAAAGGTTTATAACATTAAAGTTTGAAACTGAATCATCGGCTACTTGTGACGGTGTGATAATAGAGAATGAAAATGGGGATGAAAGAAATTCCAACTCATGATATGAATCATCATCGCATGAAGATTGAGTTTCGAAGGAAATAATATCATTTTCAATGAAATGTTTGTCTTTGGGGGCCAAAGAAGAAATCATTTCATTGCAAATAGATATTACGTCATTTTCATCATCACTTTCAATATCTATTACGCAATGGGCAATTTTAGAATGGTTTGTTCCAAAGTAGGCACAAGTACCTCATTTGGTTCAAAACATTCCTCGACTTCAAAAGTCTCGGAAGAAAATTCGTCGTCGGACTCAAATAATAAATCCAACTCATATTCCCACAAATAATTTCCTTCCCAATAACAATTTTCAATTTTCTCATTCTCATGCATACGCAAACCCTCACCGAATGTCATAGGTCGAGGTGCGGATCCATGAAAATGGGAACTTTGAAAATTACCATTGGACTTAAACGAAAACTCATTATTATAGGAATTTTGAAAACTATTTGAATTCGTTTCAAAATTCCTATTATAAGGAGATAAAGGCCCAAAATCATTATCATCATCATCAAAATTCCAATAACCTAAATTTTGACTTTCGTTATACTCACCCAAAATCATATTTGAATTTGAAATTCTTTGGGATTCTAAGTATTCACTAAAAGCCATAGGATTTTGAGAATTTTGAGAATTATAACAATGATTACTGAAAGAATTTGAATAAGACATGATTACCCCAAAAATGGCTCGAAGTGGTGAATTCCACAAAGTAGGTGCGCGCGGGAAAAATTCGAGAATTTCTAAGTGCTCAAATGTGGAAGTCCTGCAAAAAGATTAGAAAATAATACAAATAGAAAGAAAATACTATGAAATACTAAATCAAATAAATTCTAAAACAAACTAGTCCCCAGCAACGACGCCATTTTGATCGAGGGTGAATAGTAGCGCGTGTCAAACGCTGATCGTTGTTTTTTGTTCACAACCTCAAAACAAAAACCTAAACTTATGACTACACTCAACGGGTGAGTATAGCGGCCAAGTCCGGGTATCGAAAATATCCACTGAGACGAGTTGCTAGAATTTATAGGATTTAATACTCCGAAATAAAAGTGAAAAAGATAAATAACAACAAAAAGGGAAAAGATGCGAAAAAGGGAAATATTAATCTAGGTGAGTGTATTGAAACTAGATTAAGAAAGAGAGTAAAACTATAGGTTGCGTCAAATATCCCTCACCTGAGTTAATTTGTATAAAATGGACACATGGGTCGACGAGTTATTTATAATTCATCTCGTTTCGACAGTTAATTGAACTAAGGGTTGTCACGCCCCTAAATCTGTATAAAATCCTAATATGATTTTGGCGTCAAAAAATACCCCCAAAATTACGTACGCAAGGTCGTAAGAACGGGACATACATGATATGCCCCGTCAAATCTCCTAGGCGCAATAACTAGGACAACGCACCCAAAATAGACCTATAAATACCATCAACAAAGCCAAGAAATGCGTCAACTCGAGTGAGTTCCATTCAAACACAACCTAATTTAAATTAGCTAGAAAGCATGATAAAAACGCGATAAATAAAGCGATAAATAAACGCGATAAAGTTACACTAGAAAGAGAGGGAAGAAAGCATGTAAACCTAAATTAGAAAGCTTGTAAATTACACTACAAGTCAAGAAATAATGAAATACAACTATATTAAGGGAAATGGAAGATGAAAGTATAATCTTACAAGCCCAAATGGGTGTCAATCCAAGAAGAAATGAAGAAAAGATCTCTCAAATCTCCACAACCCTAACCTATTCTACCTAAAATGAATTATATCTGTTTTTACATCAGAATTCCTTTATATAGTAAAAGGAATTAAATTAGAAAAGAAAAAGCCAAAATATCTGCAAAAAATCCCCTGGGATCGATCGATCGATGCTTAGAATTCCAGCCCACTATCTCCCACGATTTGGCAAAATAAGAAGGATCGATCGATCGACCCCTTTGGTCAATCGATCAATCAAGAAGGTATGAGACCACTGCCTCATGTTTTGGGATGTTTGCCTTTCTCCTTCGCTAAAATCACTGTAACTTCTTCGTTTTGAATCGGAATCACGCACCATTCGTGGCCACATGAAGCTTGCGATGAGGGATACAACTTCCATGTAGATGTTGGGCCAGGTGACCAAGCTATGAAAAGACTAAAATTCCCTTGAACGTGTGATCGCGTACGAAAATCGAGAGGAATGCGTCCGAACTTCACACTTAGCATCCAAATACCTATAAAAGATCAATTAACCCCTGTAAAACATGTTAACGTAGAAATCCGAGGTTGTCTGGTTAACGAGCATAAATACAGGGAATAAGATACCCGAGGGGGCTAAAATGCGTCAGTTCGGTCGATAAAATACGCAATATTTGCGTATTATCAATACGCTCCTCCAACCCTAGTTCATTTACTAATATTAAAATCAACTATTCAATTGAAATAAAGGATAAAAACTAATCTTTATTAATATTAAGCATTATATATATGAGGTTCAAGCCCCCATCATATATAATTAAGAGCAAGAATAAAGCGGTGTCATTGTAACTACACGTGCGTTGCACTCTTAAGCATGCCAGTTACCTAGGGCAAATGAGATCAAAAGCTCTACAACGGTTGTGATCACCACACAACACGGTTGAATCAATTACTTAATTCGAAATTTAATTTTATGTATTTGTAAAGAACATCGAGTTGGGTTCATGCATCCCAACCCTTAGAAAACTAGCCGGACATGATTAAACTGGAGAAAAACATGGTTTTGAAGAAGTAAAATATCAAGTCTAAAGAAAATAGATGAAAAGAGAATTACAGAATCAAACCAACAATCAAACTAATTAGCTATTGAAAAATTAAAGGAAGAACATTACTTATATTGAAGAAATTAAAGTGAAATCCTTACAGCAATGCTTCTTATTGAAAAAACTAGGGTTTTTGGCTACAAAAACCCTCTACTCCTAATTAGAACTAAAAATCGAACCCCTATTATTGTGTAACGAACTAGCATAAATAGCTCCAAAATTTTCAAGAGATTCACCCGCTTAAAACTTTGAGAAAAATGAAAAGAAAATTTGAGGAAATCTAATGCGATCTGGATCCATCGGGCAAGGCGGTCCGAATCCCCCCTTTATTTCAAACAGCGAACCTTAGGGAAGGGCGGTCCGGATCCTTTTTGAATAAAACATTCGGATCGTACCCCTTTTTCATTCAGAACTTTTTAGCCATGCGGTATGGATCCTTTTTGAATAAAAGGTCCGAATCGCCTCCAATTTTCATACAGAACTTGCTGGGGAATCGGTTCGGATCCTTTTTGGGCGGTCCGAACCACCTGCCAAATTCATGCAAGGATCTTTTCTAAACTTTTCTCAACTTTAAATAATCGTAACGATTTCACCGTAGCTCTGATTAACGTGTCATTTCTTCCAATGTTCTTGGAATTAAAATATCTTCAACTCTACAGTTGGCCTCACTTTCGGACTAAGGCTGCTGAATTATGAAATTACCCTTTGACTTTTCTTCTTTGATTTCTTTCTCTACTTTTCCAATTTCTTTCTTCCTTAATGCTTTAAATACTTGCAAAACTCATGAGAAGTACACGAAACCAGATGTACTTGCTAGAAGGAGTCAGTAGCAAGGAAATGCGATACTTCAACTCATTTTGCATCATTCGAGATTATAAAAGTCCCTAAATTAAGGGGATAAATTTGGAAGAATTTGAGCCTAATCAATACCCGTCAGAGCTATGGGAACAGACCAAAGGCCAGTAGGGTCAGGGTTATCAAGGCCAACAAGGCAAGATATATGGACAACCTCATCAAGTCCAGTAGGGTCAAAGGCATACAGACTTTATTGGGAGGTGTTTCGTACGTGGGGAGCAGGGCCACATGCGACGTGCATGCCCAAACAGGGATAAAGGTATGAAGCAAGGTATCCATCCGGGAAACAGTTACAACAAATTCTAACCCCATCAAATGTTCCAACATTACTTACTCCACAAGGGCAGGGTCAGGGGCAGTTGGGGCATGTGTATCACCTTTGAGGAACAATGTTACTCCTAGCTCCGCCAATAATTGAGGGTATGTTTTCTAACCATGGGCATATAGGGTACATTTTATTTGACACGGGAGCATCATAATCATTTGTTGGCACTAGATTTTCATATGCGACTAGTTTAGTAGATTTAGCCTTAGACATTATTACGATCGTAGATTCACCGTTGGGTGACGAGACTCTCATTCATTCCATATTAAGGGGACTGGGTGTGAACATGGGGAGGTTATGATTAGCAATGGATTTTCTTATTTTAAATTTAGATGAGTATGATGTTATTCTGAGTATGGGATGGTTAGCGATGTATAGACAAATTATGAACTGTTAGTGTAAGACATACGTGTTCTCTATTCCAGTGTAGGGAATATTTTTTGTGAAGATGCCTTATCCAGAGGGAAGATCGAGCACAAACTTATACTATATTGAGGAGGAGACTTCTGATGGTATAGTCATCTCACTAGGTTCGATCCCTATTATTAAGGACAATGATGATGTGTCTCAGGAGATATCGGGGTTATCATCGATTCAGAAGTTTGATTTTGTGATTGACTTATTGCCGAGGACTGTGTTGATAGCACGAGTGCCATATCGTATGGCTCCTTTATAATGCACGAGTTGAGGGAATAGATTCAATAGTTATTGGGGTAGCATTTTATTTATAGGAGTACCTTACCTTGGGGTGACCCCGTTCTGTCTGGGAAGAAGAATGATAAGTCGTTGAGATTGTGTATCGACTATAAGGAATTGAATAAGGTCACGATCCGAACTAAGTATCCATTATGACTTGTTCATTTATCTAAGAGGAGAAAACTACGTATCTAATATTGATTTGTGGTCGGGGTACCATCAGTTACGTATCAGGGATCATGATGTTCCTAAGAACGTATTTTTTATGAGAAACGGGTCTCCTGAGTTTAGGACTATGCTGTTCAGGGTAACCAACGTGCCAACAGTTTTCATAGATGATGTGCCCATTATAGTCACCATGGCTACGGAGCAGTTAATAATAGGCCGCTGCCTGGGAAAAAATAGGCCAGGACCGTGTACACTTATCATAACTTGTACCTAATAGGCTATGGTCAGAGCCAAGCGCTACCCGGGCTCAAACACGTCGCGACACCACTCCATGCATTGGCCGCTTCCTGGGTTCAAATAGGCTGCAACCCATATTCAAGTAAGCCATTTCCTGGGATTCATATAGGCCATGATACCTACTCTCACATCATTCACTTGATAGTTGCCTTGCTTCCAGAAGGATTCCTTACTTATCAAACTTATCCACATGTCACGTGCTCCAGGGATGTGACACCACATTTATGACCTCAATAAATAGAAGTACTCACCTCACTATAGGGGGAGGAAACCTTTGGCATAGCCCTTCCAAACACTCATCTCTCTCTCTCTTTAGAGACCACTAGACCTGGGGGCCCACCCCCTACCGCATCCACGCCAGATCAACCTTCACGGTAACGTTGTGGAGTAAAATTGAAGTGATTTTAACTTGGTTAAAATATGTCTTTGTATAATTTCAAGTGGTATTATAGCCTTTCAAAAATTATTTTATCTCGTACCTTAAGAGTAGATTGGAAACCTAAACAGACCACCAATGTTCGATGGAAGAACTTTCCTTACTAGAAGGTAAGGATGATTGCCTTCATCCAAGGAATACTTGGGGGACAATGTTTGGGACGTGATTGAAAATGGTTTACACCCCACCTACTAAGCTTGCTCGTGATGGAAGTTCTAAGACAATAAAGAAATCTATAAGTGAATATTCTAAGGATGAAAAACAACACTTCCAATATAATAATAGAAATAAGAATGCCATTTTATGGTTGTCAATGAGACTAAATTTAAACGAATTTCATCCTGCTCTACCTCCAAACATGCCTGGAACACCCAAGTCGCTGCCCAAGAAGGTGACCGTCAAGTCAAGGCTAGAAAGACCCATATACTTATACATCAGTTTAACACTATCAAGATGTCAGAAAATGGGTCCTTTGATGAATTCTACTTAAAATGGACTGACATTTTTACTAAACTTCATGGAAATAAAGTAGAATGTGATAGTACGAACATAGTTATGAAAATATTAAGATCCTTTCCTGATCGTTTTGACTTAAAAAGATACATCATCAAGGAAATGGATGATCCAAACGTGACCCATAAGTTATTAGCTAGCAAACTTAGAACCGTTGAAATAGGACTTGAATATAAGAAAACTACGTTGCCTGGTTCTAAGAAAAATAATGGGTCAAATTTGGTCCATTCCTCTAAAGTGAATAGGTCTAAATTCAACATACCTTCCCTAGACCTTGACTTATATAATGATGACGTGCACATTGAAAGGTTACACAATTCTATTTCCATGTTAAGCATACATTTCAAAAACATTATAAAGTTTAGAAACTCACTAGTTGCTAAAGAAAGGTAATATCATGGTCAAAATATTAGTATCTAATACCCCATGAAAGAAACTTTGATCGGCCCAATGATGAAGAAAAGGAAACATATAGACCTAAATGAGACATGTCTAAGGTTAATTGACATAAATGTAGTAAGTTAGGGCATTACGTAGACAAATGCAAATATGAAGTAAAAACCATAGCTAAGGCACACTTACCAAAACGTGAAACGACTCTTTCGAGTCTGAAAATGATGATTATGGACCTTTAGACACTAATTAATCTTGCAAGGATTTTATGCTAGTGTTATTTAAAATGATTATGATTCATGCTTGTTTGATTACGAGGTTGAAAATAGTGTATCTTGTAATGATTTTGTGATTTGTAATTTTGTGAATGAAAACAATGTTATTAGGTCTGTGAGTCAAAGTGAAAGCAATATTGACGAATTGAATGGGTGTGTGAGTCCCACAGTTTTTTGAATTTAATCTATAGGGGACACTGCAACTAACTATACTAAGCGATAGTGATGAGGATGATGATACAACTAATTTTCAAGATCTATATTTTAAACTTTAAAAAAATGTTCAGAATTTGAGAAAATGATTAAGAAATTATTCACTAAGGACTATGTGTTAAATATAATGGTGAGGAATATACCAGTTGGTGTCATACTCATGAGATTGAAAAAATTGAATTTCAATAGAAAATAAACGAGCTTTCTAACTCAAATCAAATTTTAGAACAAGAATATTAAGCTACCTTGGTTGATCTTTAAAAATCCAAGGAATAAGTTTTAATTACCATTCTAAGAATGCATAAAGAATAAAAATGAAGGAAAATTGGATATAGACCAGTAACTATCCCTCACCTCTGATACCATAATACATGCCCAGAAAATCTATAAAGTCGACTATAACATACAAGTCAAACTACCAAAACATAAAAGCTACAAGTACTACATGTGTATCAACCTTTTAAACTAAAAGTAACACAAATGTTGCTATAAGCTGGTGCACATGCCAGGGAGACCTATATCCTAATGAGTATCAACAACAAGAAAGATAAGAGAAAATAATGAGGTCTATCAAAGATGTAGCATGGGTGGCCTTGATCCTGAAAAGTTAAATCCACAACGTTAAGAGCAAGTCCAAAGACAATAAATGTATAAATGAAATTGCAATAAATCATAATTATAAACATACCTTTTGCATCTTAAATGCCTTTTAGATTTATCCCACTGAACAATCCTAAATATTACATGCATCTAAATTCCCAATCCTCAAGTGAATCCCATATATAAGTCTTATCCTTCACAAATGATCACAACTAAAAAAATTAGAATTAATTTACGATAAACAATTTAAAGAGTATAAATAAAAAAGATAGTCATAAAGTCTATAAGCACGAACTATAACTTGTACCATATAAGTAGGCTCTTAGTTAACTTAGTCAAATTAACGAGGGCCTATCCCTATTGACCCCAAGGATCACTCGCGCATACCAGTTATAGTCTTAGGTCATCCCAAACCTAAAGCTTTAACACGAGATAGGGATGAACCACCATGTCTACCCATCACTAATATAGTCTAACATACCCAAGTCTGTATGATGAAATCTTCCTGTCAACCCATCTCAAATGCGGGTACCTCGACATGTGACTCAGGTGTTCTATGACCAAGGCATACTCATTTATTCAACGAGATGCCATCATGGTCTGCGTCGCACATGCTACCATAACATAATCCCCCCATTGGTACAATATCCACAAGTACACACATGGTATGTATATTACACAGGTTACACAATAAAAGAGGTTCTCATAACATTTGTAAATCTAAACATAGTTTATGAATTGGTCGCTTTAGTATGATTACAAAGTTAGGTAAAATTAATGAATTTATCACATATTATAAACCTAAGAACCATCCTAGTAACATGATTTACTAAGGTTAATTAAACATAAAGAAGAGCCCAAAGATCCAAACCATTTACCTTAAAGCCTATTTAACTGTGACCACAAGTCGATCGATTAATTATACGGCTAGACCACCTTTTTCAGGTATGCCAAAAATTTCACTATGGACTACATCTTCTCCAATCCAACAAAACTCAATCCAAAACTCCATTAATGACCCCGAAGCCTTCATATAATATTCATATAACATCTAAACAAAGTAAAAATGAATAACGCATTATTCAAACATGATTACAGTATCAAAACCCGAATATCAATTAAATATTTACTCATCTCTATCAAGAACCCTATAAATTCAATCTTACCCAATTTAATTACAATCTTTACAAATTTATGCATATATTCAAGGGCTTAGGAAGGATTAATACTAGAAGTCAATTCTTATACACAATGTAACAATTCCTACTCATATTCAAATACAAATAAACCAAACCAAAGTAAACAACTACCGATTTCTACTTAATTAGTTAAATTATGAATTTAATAGAATTAATCCATATAAATAAAATCTTAATCATAATTGGGATTTAGAGTTACATAGATAGACATAATATAAAATAAGGTAAATAACATAAATATTATAATTAAACTTTCCTTCATATTTGATGAAGAACAAGGGCCATAATCTTTCAGAATTCTCCTGCTTCTTTGAGTCTTCCTCTCTGTAAGTTGTAAGATCACAAAATTATGTTTATATGATAAATCCATCTTCCAAAGACTCATTAAGACACTTTAAAAACTAAATTAGGCTTCAGCCTGAAATAAGCCCTTGAGTAACTTTCCCAAACTAACCCTAAACCATTATAGCAATCCCCCATTTAATTATAATAACCCAATAGGCCCAAAATGACTCATTTTAAGTTAAAAGTCATTATTTTAAATATTACCTACACTTATAAATCATTAACCTATAATGCAATATTAGTAATTTTTCCACATACAAAATATTTATCAACTTAAATTTAAGAACATTAAAATCATAATTAATAGGCTTGAGTGTAACACGTCATTATAATTGACTACTTCCTAATTATTGGGACTCGACATCAAGGGGATAATCCAAACAAATAAACCCTCAACAGAAATCCCTGAACCAATCCATAGTCCCATATAATACGCAACTACATCAAAAGTAGTGAATCATTATAACCAAAAATCTTGACAAGGCGCCCTTGTCATGGTAAAAGACTGTGACAAGTTTTGGGGTGACAAAAATAATTATCACGGATGTGTCATGGTCAAAGTCAGTGACACGTTTTTATTTGTCACAATCTTTGACCGTGACAAGTCTGTGACACAGAAAAACTTGTCACAAACTTTGAACGTGGCATTTCCATGACAATTGTTAACTTGTCACGGACATGTCACGGTCAAAGTCCGTGATAAGTTTTTCTTTGTCACAGACAAAGTCCGTGACAATGGTGGGAAGCATTTAAAAAAAATTATTGGGCAGTTATGGTCACTGCCACTACCTAACAGTCTATTTTAACTACTACAGTACCTGTTACAGCAAATATATATATATATATATATATATATATATATATATATATATATATATATATATATATATATATCAACCAACATTCATTCATTCATAAGATCTAAATCCGTACAACATTCTTTCAATCATTATATCAAACAATAAACAATAAACAATAAATGACATTCAATATATTCAATAGTCAAAGTTGTTGTTCATAATCATAGTAAACAAATATTAATCAAATTATTACAAATAATTGTTAAATCGTCATCACTTTGAAGGAGGAAGGTAGGCCATGCTATATACGAATTGAGATAATGCTCAATAGTACTAATGCTGCACTACTCATTCAACAACTCGGGTTCAGTCTCTTTTTCCATGTACAAATTCGTGATGCGAACCTGTGCCTCGTGCGATTACAGCGGACAATTATGTAGAATAGTACCAGGATACGTATCTAGGTCCCTCAACCCCCTATATATTATATCACCACCCCATGTGTCTACTATATACCCAATATGCCAACCAATAGTTGAAACTGGCATTGGCACGAGGGTATGGGTGGGGGTGGTGAATATGTCATACGTAGATTTGGGGGGAGGGGGGGGGGGTATCGGTGTGGGTGAGGGTAAAACACCAGAGCAGGGGTCCCATCATCCACCACTTTCTCCTTTACCTTCCCCGAGATGGACCCAACTTGGTTTTTAAAAGAACCCTAAATATACTCGAAATTTTGTGCATCATTCGCTCCAAGTTTTCTAACTTCTCACCGTGGTTGGCCGACAACTCGTCCACCTTGCGAGCTAGCCCAACGTTTCTCGATGCAATCCTGATGAGCTTCGACTTTCCCACTGGAGAGATCACACCCCGAGTACGACCCTTGTGATATCGCCTAAAAACTTAGATGAGTACGTTCGTAGCGAGAGATGCCTTATCGACATCACTCTGGGAGTTGTGCCCTCCTTAAGCTTTTCCTAAAAAAATAAAAAGGTACACGGTTAGCTAAATAAATAAAAGTATATGTGATTATACATTTTTTATTTTTATAACGTAATTAATATTTTAGCTTACAATAGTGGCGACCACATTCGGATTGACCTTCGCATCCTTCCCCTTCTTCATTTGAATTGCCACATAGGCATCGATTCTATGTGGATTAGCCATAGGGCCACTCCCCATCTCCTGAAATAAAATTATGAAAAATTAGTAAATTAGTATATAATTATCACTAAATATAATAAAATAAAATTAAAATGAAAGAACATTAAAAAATTACCATCCCGTGCTCCACCTCGGCATAAGACGTATGACTGGAGTAGTGCACGTTGACCTTCTTGGCCTGATTTGCTCTCCCCGACTGATCAGAGAACAGTTGCCTCTATGAGAGCTCATTTTTGACAAACTGTTGTCAGCTTGCTAATGAGATTGGCTCCTTCGAGAGTATCGTGTCCCTAAATCGTAAGATGGACTCCCGGTCCTGGCCAAAGTACTGTACGCACATGTTTTCCTTCCATGTTTTATACTAATCTCTTAATTGTTACAACGTGAAGTCGCGTAAATGTGGGGGCAAGCCAAATTGTTCCTGTCAAAAAGTACAAAATAAAAATAAAGTTAGTTAGTAGTATTTAAATCAATAAGAAAATGAGCAAGTACCTATAATGCTCCCATATGGATATCTTAAGCTCGTAGGGTACCTTCCTCCAATCCGTGTACTCGGGACCAATAATCATTTTCAGCAACTCTAGGTCCCTAGCTTGTAAGGAAATCTTGTTCTCCATTACGGTCCCCAATTTGCCCCACTTTGGGGGCTTAGTGCTAGACGATCCATCCTCGCCCCCATTTCCCTGACGTCGTGATGTAGACCTTTCCTGCAATTTTTTTTTGTTATTAGTAGAAACATATATATGAGAAAATGATCAAATCCAAATGAATAAAAGCATTAAATTGATTAAAATTCAAATGAATTAAAGAACTAAAAGAGTACAAGTTAACGACATTATAAGAATAAAAATCCGTATCGTAAACCAAACTAAGCATTGTTTCAAATGATAGGAATACTTATTACAAATCTAAAAATTGTTTCAATTTCGGGTCCCGTCACTGACTTTGAATAAATGCTTAAACTGATTAACATACAAATTAACATATTCACTAACCAACCAACCAAATCCAAATGAATAAAAGCATTAAACTGTCGTTCGATAATGATAAAGCACTATAAGAATACAAGTGAATGACATTATAATAATACGAATCCATATCATAAACCAAACTAAGCATTGTGTTAAATAATTGGAATACTTATTACAAATCTAAAAATTGTTTCAAATTCGGGTTATCATATAAAATGGATTAATATTCGGTAGGAGCATCTAAGTCATTCATGCAACTGGTTAGACGCTTTGACACGTGTAGAAAGATTGACCATGCCTCTTTGTTGATATACTCCGAGTAAAACACTTTCTTAACCTTTTGAAAAGCACAAACAAATGGATCATCGCTCATGTGCTCATTGCTCTTCAACTTAGACAAGTCAACCATGATCAAATTGGTACCATGATCAACTTTACAAGCATTTTATCCTCATATCTTACCCAATCAGCAAAAAAACACAAACTCTTTGAATCTTATACAGTCCAATTTAAATATATTTCGAATGACACCATTGTAAGTCATTTCAACTTTAACAAAATTTTATCTTTCGTGCTCGCTCGAAAATAAGTAAGAACAATGTATGAAATGCCCGAGTTCTGTAAATTTGTATTTTGCTCATACACCCTTGAACCGAATACATAACCTTTCAATCAATACTTTTTTTACTTGTGTTCCATGCACAAGGGTCCGGTGGCTAAACGAGGAAGACTTGATGTTGCATCACCCATCTTTAAGATCTGAGATTATAGATAAATTAAATAGGTTAGTTTCAAAGTTTTCTTGTAATATGTCATTTAATAAGGACATTCTCATTATAATTACCTGATGTGATAACCACAACCTAAATTCAATGTCTAATTATGCCATCGTTCTTCATCTTTTATTATTCCCACACGCATCATATTTCCTACTTTGATCGTGACGAATGTATAACGAAATTGATCATGTATAAAAATTAAAATAATGAAAAAGTTAAAATAATATAAACTTACTTTTTCCATTCTTCGACATATTAATGTGTGTCAAATAGATAACGAGCTACTTGTTCATTCTATAAACTCGTTAATTTCACTCGCGTGCCCATCACCTGACCACCCTCACCGACAAACTCATCAAAGTTATCCATACTTCTTGGGTAAGGAATATATTATTGAGTGTAGATTCATGACTCCATGGTGATGTGTTCCTCTGCAATTGATCTTTTAATGTATTGTATATTATTTACATAATCTTTGAAAACTTTCATCAACCTTTTAAATGGGTACATCCATCGATATCTGACTGGGCTGCAAAGAAGTGCCTCGTCGAATAAGTGTACCAACAAGTGAACACTTATGTCAAAAAATGATGGGGGAAAGTACTTCTCCAACACAAAAATTGCTTTTGCAGTGAGTACTTTTGCGGCCACTATGTGCTTTTGATTGACTACCTTCTCACCTAAAAGTGTGAAGAAAATACTAATATGCATAATGGTACTCCGCAAATCCTTATGGTTGGAGAAACAGTGCTTAAACAACAGAGGAACCAATTGCAAGATCACATGCCAATCGTGAGACTTGCACTTATGTCCAGCCCCTTTTCATCAATGGAAATCTAACGTATAGGAAGGAGTACGGTTTGTTCGATAAATTCCTCCATCTCTATATATCTCTAAGACGTTTGGATTTATTAAAACTTCATGGACATACACAAGAGAAATGGTATCCTCATGCGTAACATTCATAATCCTTTGCAAGTTGGATGAAAAATTAGATGGAACCTTCAAATTATATATTGTGTCTAAAAGAACATTTCTTTCCTCACTCGTCACATTAAACGCACTAGGGGAATTATTGTCCTTCCCCTACTATCTTCTTTCAACAATAGTTGTGGCTTAAGTTTCAATGATTTAAGATCTTTTGGTGTGTTTTCTCCATCCTTCGAATGACTCCCCCAAGGAATATTCTCACAATATGTTCATTGATGTTCTTCTCCACATGCATCACATCCAATACATGGAGCACTGAGTTACTCTTCTAATAAGGCAAGTCAAATAAAATTTACCTCCTAGACCATGCCTTTCTTATCTCAGTTTCATTAACAGTTAGGGTCTTATTATGCTTGACATTATTTAATTTATGATTCTTACTTGGCATATTAGGGCCATAATTAGAAGATTTACTTTCAAATTTTGGACCTGAAAGTTTTCTCCGAGGTTGCCAATGTACAACCCTTCCCGATAAAAATTTGGAACCTTTCTCAAATATAAAACTATGAGTAGGGGGTAAAAAACTCTTATAGAAATGGTATATTTTTTTTTTGCTAGAGATGAGATGCAGATATTCAGCCTCATCTCCACAAATAGGACACCCCAAATTACCATCTACTACACAATCGGATAATGTCCCACAAATTTGGAAAATCATGAATTGCCCTCATCAGCATAGCTTTTAGCGTAAACTCTTATTTTTTAAAAGAGTCAAACGCTTGCACAACCTCTTCCCACAACGCATTTAATTCTTCTACCAAAGGGGCTAAGTTGACATCGATGTCCTTACTTGGTGCATTTTGTAATACCCCGTACTTTTGGCTATATTTATTTTTGGGATTAATTAATTAAATGCGTATTAATTGGAAATTAATCCGGGTTATAAATACTAACGAGATGCGAATTGGTATTTGATTATGTGCATACATGTTTAGATATATGTATTTGGTATTATAAAATTTGTGGTGAGATTGATAGACGGCATTTTAGAAATTTTGTTGAGACGCGTGGGACCGCCGCGTCACGGTGTAATATTTTGATAATAAAAGTGAATTTAAAATCTATAAACCGTATGGTCGTTTTGAGTGCGCCAACGCGTCCGGAAGGGTCGAGATAGTCAGAAAACACTACCCGGGGGTGTAGTTTGGATTCCGGGGTATTTTTAGGCCATACCGGCAACTTAAAGGGTATTTTGGTAATTTTACATTTTGAGGAATTAAAAGTGACGAAAATTAGAGATGTAAATCTGATGTGGATTAAACCCACTAAGCCCATTAACCAAACCATATTAACCTAGAAGGCTACGTAGGTTATTAGAAGAGTTTTCTAAATTCCCAAATCAAAACCCTAGCCACCTTAAGCCACCATTGGAGAGGAAGCTTGGAGAGAAGAAATTCTGCAGAAAAGTTCTACCAAACCTACACCAAACTCAGAGACAATCAAGGCAAGTGACTTTATTCCATTTAATTTCAGAGAATGTCTCTTCCATGTTAGAAATTGAGGAATTTTAATTGTTCTTGAAAGATGAATGAAAACCCATGTAGTTTGGAGTTTAGAACTTGAAAATTTTGAAGAGAATTGCATGTAGAATGTTAGGTAGATGATTTCTCTCATGTTAATTGTGATTAGAAGAAATTAAAACGGATTAAATTCTGGGATTTGATGATGATATAAACTTAGGGTTCATGTTCTTGATAAAATTGGGGAAAAGTATAAAATTTTGTGATTTAATGATGTTTAGGATGCATTAATTTGTTAAAAGATGTTAGTATATAACCATAGCATGTTGTAGTATGATTAGAGGACTTAAAACTCTGTTAGAACGGACTTTGGAGAAGGATTGAGGTGTTAAAAATGGTGAGAAACGTAACTTAGGAAATCTGGGACGAATCTGGTAGCTCGTTAGAAGCCCCTACCCAGGTCGTTCGAACGAACTCGTTCGAACGAGCTTCTAACGAGTTGACCAGTCGCTACTAACGAGAAGGGATCTCGTTTGAATGAGATATCGTTAGAAGGTACATTTCGTTCGAACGAACTGGAATCTCGTTCGAACAGCCTCGTTCGAATGAGACTTCTAACGAGTTGACAGAGGAATCTCGTTCGAACAGTCTCGTTCGAACGAGACTTCTAACGAGTTGACAGTTTGGTCCTTTTTTGACTGTTTTGATTTTTAGAGTCCCGTAAACTGGTTCGAGGGTAGAGTTAACATTCCTTGATAATGTAAGGATAGATTTGGGACTTTTGGATTATTATGAGGAGTAAATTATATACGAGAGTTATATTCAATGAACCGTTTGGGTTGAGACGTGAGTGTCTACTACGACGTGAGAATAGATTATGGCGCGTATGATGATAAACCGAAATAATAATAAGTTGTAGATATTATAAGTTAGTACGAGAAAGCGATATGTACTACGATTAAACTACGGGATTACTAAGATGTGTGATTACTTAGTATTGGTATATGAATTGTGTGTATGACATACCTACCATACTTGCTATCACGGGAGGTTTGCGTTCGCTTAGGGCCCTCTAATCCTTGTGTTGCCCGGATTTAGACTGGTTACCTTGATGAACATAGGTCATAGAACGACTTATTGGGATATTAATAAGTCCGCTGATCGTGGGAGCGTAGGTATGTCCGTGACCCATGTGATGTGACTGTGTTCGCCTCCATTATTTGTGATGTTGTTATCTGTGAACTATTCCTGAGAGATTCGGAATATGTAATCCTTATGTACGTGATGTACCGGGATGGATAGCAGAGTATGTGTGCACCGCAACTTAGTTATCGGGGTGCTTATACTGTATATTTGTGATGTGAATAATATACACTTAATTAATGAGAACCTTCATGTTAATGATGTGAATATAATTACGGTATTGCTTCGAGAATTATAGCAAGTTAACTGATAGAGATATATATATTATATATTGAGCATCTGAGTTTGCGTTAAACCCCTACTTAATTACGAGCGTTATTCTGTTAATAGAACCGAGTAATAAGGGTAAGACCTATGATAGTCTAGCTAGATATGTTGTCACTTATCTAGTAGTTTGTATCACACTAGATGGGTACTTGCGTTAGGAGTGCACAGTTAGACGAGAGGTGAGAATATCATGTGAGTGCACGTCCTAACATGTACTTTCCATTTAATGATTTAAATGTTGTTAAAGCACCTGCAGGTTTTTAAAATATACATCCACATTCGGGCTCTGACCCGTTTGCTTTTCAAATCTTTTTTCATGTAAAACCATTTTAGGTGCCCAGCCACAGGGACACCAAGCATAGGATTCTCATTCAGGTGACGAGCTGTAGCTGGTTGTGGAAGCTACAGGGATTTGCTTTTAGACGCTTCTATCTTTTGGATTCCAGAGTCACTCCTCCAGACTTTATTTACACTATGTGATGGTTATTCGTTTTACTTCAGTATGGTGAATGGTGTTGTTATTTTTTATTACACTTATTGCATGTTAATCAGACTTTAATTAAAATTTGGCAACTTACTTTTTAAATACTAGGTGGTTAGTAATAATAAAAAAAAATATTTTCGACAGTGATGCTATTGACTGATCCAACTTGGCATTTTGAATTAATTTAATAAAGGAGTAGCTACCCGGTATTTAATTAGTCGGGGTGTCACAGGTGGTATCAGAGCATCAGGTTCTAGTGTCCTTTAGGATCTGACGGCTTGTTATGTTTCCGCTACGTTTCTTTGATATAGAGCTCTATATTTTAGGACTGTTGTACTCTTTTTGTGTATGCTTCGTTCTTCAGCTATATTAAGTTTATAACCGTGAATTTATAACTTTGTTCTTATTTCAGATGCCTCCATGACGTGCACGACGAGTTCCCTGATGCAACGCCCGAACCCCAGCCCGCTCCAGTTCAGGGCATGATGAACGCCACTGAGGTTGAAGCTATAGTAGCCCAAGCGATAAATGCCGCCATTGCCGTTGTTCAGCAGGCACCACCTCAGGCGCCGGTTGCCGCGCCAGTACAGGTTAATGCATTCCCGTCTGCTTGGGAGCGTGTACGTGACGCTTTTCAGAAAGCGCATCCTCCAGAGTTTGCAGGTAGCTCAGATGTGGTAGTCTCGAGCCAATGGAGGAAGGATATACAGAGGCACTTACGGATGTATGAGTGCATGGATGTTCAGAAGAAGGTGCTAGATACTTTCAAGCTAGTTGGATCTGCACTACAGTGGTGGGAGTCTATTACCACCATGGAGGAGAGGGATACTCTCACGATTCAGGAGTTCTGGGTGCGGTTCGACCACAAGTACTTTTCGTCAGCTGTTCATACGGAAATGAGGAGGAGATTGATGAGTTTGAAGCAGGAAGGCAAGACAGTGGCCGAGTATGAGGTCGAGTTCACGAATCTGTTGAACATCGTTCCAGACGAGATACCAACAGAGAAGAAGAAAATTAAGAAGTTCACCGACGGGTTGACTTGGAGGATCCGTCAGCATCTGCTAGGGAACCTATCGTTGGCCACTTATTCTGATGTGGTTAACGCTGCATTATTGCACTGTCAGGACCACCGTTTTCATATGGCCGAGGGCAAGCGGTCGGGGGAGTCTAGTCATCAGGGCAGGACTGGAGGACATGGTGCCAGCGGGGCACAATCTGGTCAGGGGCAGAGACAGAATGAGCAGGGCTCCCAGCAGGGGGATAATAAGAGGTTCCGGTCAGGGAACTACAGACAGGGACAGGGAGGTTTCCGTCAGGGCCATCAGGGTCCAAACGGCCATCAGGGCCAACAGGGGCAGAATGGGCAGCAGTTTCACCAGGGCCAGCAGGGCCAAGGGAGGAATGGTAACGGCCACCAGGGCCGAGGACAGCAGGGACAGAGAGGAGGGAACTTCCCAGGGAAGTGCTTTATTTGTGGCAAGACTGGCCATAAGCGACAGGATTGTCCTGATAGGAGCAGGGCCCCACAGCAGCAGCAGCATGGTGCTCGCTAGGAGCCACAGAGGCCTATATTTCCCGCCGCTCTTCCCGCACCGCCACAGATGGCAGCATTGCCACCCATTCCAGCAGTCCCAGCTCAGCAGGGGCAACTACATTATGGACGTATCTACAATGTCCACCAGGCTGCAGTTCCACAGGCACCGCGCGCGATCGAGGGTACGTTTCCTATCCATGGCACTATGGGTCAGGTATTATGTGATACGGGTGCTACACACTATTTTATAGCTACACACTTCGCGAAAGCTTTAGGATTATTAGCTACGGCAGAGAGCACAGTGACGTGTGTCGACTCACCATTGGGGAGTGGGTCACTTATTTTCTTTATATGCCGGGGAGTGGGGGTAGAGATTGGTGGTTTGGTATTACCTGCAGACATGTTAGTGTTAGACATGCATGTTCACGATGTGATCATCGGTATGGATTGGCTCGTAGCATATAGGGCCATGATTGATTGCTTCAGCGGGAGCATTGTTTTTGCCATTCCGGGGGAAGAGATGTTTGTAGTGGCGATGCCTCGCCCAGAGGGAGGATCGACCGCTCATCTGTATTACATTGAGGAGGATACCTCTAAGGAGGTAGTGATTCCTTTAGACTCTATCCCAGTCGTCAGGGAGTATTCGAATGTGTTTCAGGAGATACCAAGCTTACCACCCAGTCGAGAGATAGATTTTGTTATAGATTTGCTACCGGGTACGAGACCTATAGCACGTGCACCGTACCGTATGGCTCCAGCTGAGATGCGAGAGTTACGGGATCAGATAGAGCAGCTGTTAGGCCAGGGCTTTATTCACAGGAGTACCTCACCTTGGGGTGCTCCAGTTTTGTTTGTGAAGAAGAGGGACGGTTCACTGAGATTGTGTGTGGACCACCGAGAGTTGAATAAGGTCACGATACAGAATAAGTATCCGTTGCCTCGAATCGATGACTTATTCGACCAGTTGAGAGGAGCTTCTTTCTTCTCGAAGATTGACTTGAGATCGGGATACCATCAGTTGCGTATCAGGGAGGAGGATGTCTCGAAGACTGCGTTCTTATCGAGATATGGTTCTTACGAGTTTCGGGTTATGCCTTTTGATTTGACCAACGCTCCAGCTATGTTTATGGACTTGATGAACAGAGTGTTTAGGGATTTTCTAGATCAGTTTGTCATTGTCTTCATTGATGACATTCTGGTTTACTCCCAGACAGAGGAGGAGCACGCCGAGCATTTGAGGCAGGTTTTGCAAACACTTCGTCAGAACGAGTTGTATGCAAAATATGAGAAGTGCGGGTTTTGGCTGAAGGAAGTCCAGTTTTTGGGACATATCATTTTCGACCAGGGAATATCTGTTGATCCGGGGAAAGTATCCGCGGTGAGGGAGTGGGGACAGCCCACGACACCAACTGAGATTCGTAGTTTCTTGGGTTTATCAGGATACTACAGGAGGTTTATTCGGGGTTTCTCGAAGATAGCAGGTCCTTTGACACATCTTACTCGTAAAGGTGTGACGTTCATTTGGAGTGATGCCTGTCAGTTGGCATTTGATGAATTGAAGGACAAATTGACCTCAGCACCTGTGTTAGCATTGCCGAGATCGGGAGTTGAGTATTTGGTTTACACCGATGCGTCTTTGCAAGGACTGGGAGGTGTATTACAGCAGGAGAGACAGGCCATAGCTTATGCTTCCCGTAAGCTTAAGTCTCATGAGAAGAATTACCCCATGCATGATTTGGAGTTGGCAGCAGTGGTATTTGCCCTACGGATTTGGAGGCACTATCTTTTGGGGGAGAAGTTCCAACTGTTCACGGACCACAAGTCCCTACAGTACCTGTTCACGCAGAAGGAGTTGAATATGCGGCAGCGTAGGTGGCTTGAGTTTGTGAAGGACTACCAGTTCGACATCCAGTACCACCCGGGAAAGGCTAACTTGGTAGCAGACGCGTTGAGCCGTAGGCCAGCAGATGAGGTGGCAGAGGTGTGGAAGGCTAAGTGGAAGGAATTGGGACACCAGGATGCAGTGGCCCGATCTTTCATGTTTGTGATGACCGTTACACCGCAGATTGTCACGAAGGTAGTACGGGCACAGGCCAATGACTCGTTCTGTCAGGAGCAGATAGTTCGATTACTAGCAGAGGGAGCCGAATCCTATACCGTTAGCTCAGACGGGGGATTACGCTTCAATGGGAGATTGGTAGTTCCGGAAGGGGAGGAATTGCGACACGAGGTGATGGAAGAATCGCACGGCTCACGATTCGCGGTACATCCCGGAGGGGACAAAATGTACCAAGACATGATACGCCAGTATTGGTGGAGCGGTATGAAGAAAGATATCGCGGAGTTTGTTTCGAAATGCGCCACTTGTCAGCTTGTAAAAGTGGACCATCAGAAACCGGCAGGATTGCTACAGCCATTGGAGGTCCCGGTGTGGATGTGGGAGAGCATATCCATGGACTTTATTACAGGGTTGCCGACGTCGCAGAGGGGCCACGACTCCGTTTGGGTAATTGTGGACAGGTTGTCCAAGGTCGCTCACTTTTTACCCGTAAGGACTGACTACACTACGGGACAGTATGCCCAGCTCTTCATTTCAGAGATTGTGAGACTTCACGGTGTGCCCCTAAATATCGTGTCTGACAGAGACAAGATATTTGTTTCGAGGTTTTGGGAGAGTTTCCAGGAGGCCATGGGCACAGAATTGCGGTTGAGTACGGCTTATCATCCGCAGACTGATGGGCAGACTGAGCGCACAAATCAAATGTTGGAGGACATGCTACGCATGTGCATTATTGACTTTGGGGGTGGATGGGAGCAGTACCATCCACTGGTGGAGTTTTCTTACAACAACTCCTATCAGTTCACTATTGGCATGGCTCCGTTTGAGGCATTGTACGGTAGGCCTTGTCGTTCCCCAGCATGTTGGTTAGAGGTGGGGGACAACAAACTGCTTGGGCCGGAAGTGATTCAGGATACTTCGGCAAGGATTGAGTTGATTCGGAGTCGCATTCGGGTAGCTCAAGACAGGCAGAAGAGTTATGCTGATGCGAAGAGATTTTTCAAAGAGTTCCAAGTGGGGGACCAGGTTTTGCTTAGGGTGTCTCCTATGAAGGGGATTATGCATTTCGGGAAGAAGGGGAAGTTGGCACCGAGGTATGTGGGGCCGTTTCCTATTATTGAGCGGATCGGACCGGTTGCATATATACTTGGACTACCGGAGCATTTGCATCGGATTCACGATGTGTTCCATATTTCCTCGCTGAGGAAATATCTTAGAGATAATTTGGCTCATTCTCACATTGCTGTGGAGGACATCGATCTCCAGCCGGATAGCTCCTACGAGGAGGGGCCGATTGCTATTTTGGACCGAAGCGAGAGGAAACTGCGGTCAAAGATAGTCCTGTTAGTGCGTGTTCAGTGGAGTCCACATGGGAGCGCGAGGATGAGATGCGCGAACGTTATCCAGAGCTATTTTTAGCAGGTACTTTCTAGTTTCGAATTTCGGGACGAAATTCAGTTATTAGGGGGGAAGTATGTAATACCCCGTACTTTTGGCTATATTTATTTTTGGGATTAATTAATTAAATGCGTATTAATTGGAAATTAATCCGGGTTATAAATACTAACGAGATGCGAATTGGTATTTGATTATGTGCATACATGTTTAGATATATGTATTTGGTATTATAAAATTTGTGGTGAGATTGATAGACGGCATTTTAGAAATTTTGTTGAGACGCGTGGGACCGCCGCGTCACGGTGTAATATTTTGATAATAAAAGTGAATTTAAAATCTATAAACCGTATGGTCGTTTTGAGTGCGCCAACGCGTCCGGAAGGGTCGAGATAGTCAGAAAACACTACCCGGGGGTGTAGTTTGGATTCCGGGGTATTTTTAGGCCATACCGGCAACTTAAAGGGTATTTTGGTAATTTTACATTTTGAGGAATTAAAAGTGACGAAAATTAGAGATGTAAATCTGATGTGAATTAAACCCACTAAGCCCATTAACCAAACCATATTAACCTAGAAGGCTACGTAGGTTATTAGAAGAGTTTTCTAAATTCCCAAATCAAAACCCTAGCCACCTTAAGCCACCATTGGAGAGGAAGCTTGGAGAGAAGAAATTCTGCAGAAAAGTTCTACCAAACCTACACCAAACTCAGAGACAATCAAGGCAAGTGACTTTATTCCATTTAATTTCAGAGAATATCTCTTCCATGTTAGAAATTGAGGAATTTTAATTGTTCTTGAAAGATGAATGAAAACCCATGTAGTTTGGAGTTTAGAACTTGAAAATTTTGAAGAGAATTGCATGTAGAATGTTAGGTAGATGATTTCTCTCATGTTAATTGTGATTAGAGGAAATTAAAACGGATTAAATTCTGGGATTTGATGATGATATAAACTTAGGGTTCATGTTCTTGATAAAATTGGGGAAAAGTATAAAATTTTGTGATTTAATGATGTTTAGGAAGCATTAATGTGTTAAAAGATCTTAGTATATAACCTTATCATGTTGTAGTATGATTAGAGGACTTAAAACTCTGTTAGAACGGACTTTGGAGAAGGATTGAGGTGTTAACAATGGTGAGAAATGTAACTTAGGAAATCTAGGACGAATCTGGTAGCTCGTTAGAAGCCCCTACCCAGGTCGTTCGAACGAACTCGTTCGAACGAGCTTCTAACGAGTTGACCAGTCGCTGCTAACGAGAAGGGATCTCGTTCGATATCTCGTTCGAACAAGATATCGTTAGAAGGTACAGTTCGTTCGAACGAACTGGAATCTCCTTCGAACAGCCTCGTTCGAACGAGACTTCTAACGAGTTGACAGAGGAATCTCGTTCGAACAGTCTCGTTCGAACGAGACTTCTAACGAGTTGACAGTTTGGTCCTTTTTTGACTGTTTTGATTTTTAGAGTCCCGTAAACTGGTTCGAGTGTAGAGTTAACATTCCTTGATGATGTAAGGATAGATTTGGGACTTTTGGATTATTATGAGGAGTAAATTATATACGAGAGTTATATTCAATGAACCGTTTGGGTTGAGACGTGAGTGTCTACTACGACGTGAGAATAGATTATGGCGCGTATGATGATAAACCGGAATAATAATAAGTTGTAGATATTATAAGTTAGTACGAGAAAGCGATATGTACTACGATTAAACTACGGGATTACTAAGATGTGTGATTACTTAGTATTGGTATATGAATTGTGTGTATGACATACCTACCATACTTGCTATCACGGGAGGTTTGCGTTCGCTTAGGTCCCTCTAATCCTTGTGTTGCCCGGATTTAGACTGGTTACCTTGATGAACATAGGTCATAGAACGACTTATTGGGATATTAATAAATCCGCTGATCGTGGGAGCGTAGGTATGTGCGTGACCCATGTGATGTGACTGTGTTCGCCTCCATTATTTGTGATGTTGTTATCTGTGAACTATTCCTGAGAGATTCGGAATATGTAATCCTTATGTACGTGATGTACTGGGATGGATAGCAGAGTATGTGTGCACCGCAGCTTAGTTCTCGGGGTGCTTATACTGTATATTTGTGATGTGAATAATATACACTTAATTAATGAGAACCTTCATGTTAATGATGTGAATATAATTACGGTATTGCTTCGAGAATTATAGCAAGTTAACTGATAGAGATATATATATATTATATTGAGCATCTGAGTTTGCGTTAAACCCCTACTTAATTACGAGTGTTATTTTGTTAATAGAACCGAGTAATAAGGGTAAGACCTATGATAGTCTAGCTAGATATGTTGTCACTTAGCTAGTAGTTTGTATCACACTAGATGGGTACTTGCGTTAGGAGTGCACAGTTAGACGAGAGGTGAGAATATCATGTGAGTGCACGTCCTAACATGTACTTTCCATTTAATGATTTAAATGTTGTTAAAGCACTTACAGGTTTTTAAAATACACCTCCACATTCGGGCTCTGACCCGTTTGCTTTTCAAATATTTTTTCTTGTAAAACCATTTTAGGTGCCCAGCCACAGGGACACCAAGCATAGGATTCTCATTCAGGTGACGAGCTGTAGCTGGTTGTGGAAGCTACATGGATTTGCTTTTAGACGCTTCTATCTTTTGGATTCCAGAGTCACTCCTCCAGACTTTATTTACACTATGTGATGGTTATTCGTTTTACTTCAGTATGGTGAATGGTGTTGTTATTTTTTATTACACTTGTTGCATGTTAATTAGACTTTAATTAAAATTTGGCAACTTACTTTTTAAATATTAGTTGGTTAGTAATAATAAAAAAAAATGTTTTCGACAGTGATGCTATTGACTGATCCAACTTGGCATTTTGAATTAATTTAATAAAGGAGTAGCTACCCGGTATTTAATTAGTCGGGGTGTCACAGGTGGTATCAGAGCATCAGGTTCTAGTGTCCTTTAGGATCTGACGGCTTGTTATGTTTCCGCTACGTTTCTTTGATATAGAGCCCTATATTTTAGGACTGTTGTACTCTTTTTGTGTATGCTTCGTTCTTCAGCTATATTAAGTTTATAACCGTGAACTTATAACTTTGTTCTTATTTCAGATGCCTCCATGACGTGCACGATGAGTTCCCTGGGATGCAACGCCCGAACCCCAGCCCGCTCCAGTTCAGGGCATGATGAACGCCACTGAGGTTGCAGCTATAGTAGCCCAAGCGGTAAATGCCGCCATTGTCGTTGTTCAGCAGGCACCACCTCAGGCGCCGATTGCCGCGCTAGTACAGGTTAATGCATTCCCGTCTGCTTGGGAGCGTGTACGTGATGCTTTTCAGAAAGCGCATCCGCCAGAGTTTGCAGGTAGCTCAGATGTGGTAGTCTCGAGCCAATGGAGGAAGGATATGCAGAGGCACTTACGGATGTATGAGTGCATGGATGTTCAGAAGCAGGTGCTAGCTACTTTCATGCTCCTTTCGACATAGTATGCAGTCATAGAGACAAGCGTGAACTGATTTATATTCATTCCCAAACCTTTCAAACTATTCTTTATAGTATGATGGCTATTTGGAAGAGCATTCTTCTTAGGTAGCAAGCCCTTCACTCAATTTAAAATTCCTATCATCCTATCACCAGACAAACCATATTGGATCTTTAAACTATGCAAACCAACCATAGCATGTAAAGTTGTTTGATCTTTATCATAACCAAGGTACAAAGGTCGGGCTGCCTTAGGTTTTAAACTTTGATAGTCATCATCAAGGTTTATTCGGATATCTTTATGGGTACCTGAACCTTGTACATCATCAGTGACCTTATTTTTTTCAACTTCATGAACTCCATACACATCATCAACTAAATCCTCCAGCATATTATGAACTACATTGTCCTCCTACCCTTGTACATCTATCCAACTTGTTGATTGTTGTGAATGTTACTCGAGGACAAAAGGAACATGTGATTCCCCATGAAAAATCCAAAATCGATAACTATCTTGCATATCCATTCTTAACAAATGTATTTTAACTATTTTCCACTCAAACACCTTACCATTCTTATACTTAGCACACATACACATGTTCTCTTCATCATTATGACATGTCTTTGCGTATTTCACAAATTCATTAACACCTATATGAAACACATCCCCTAGTCTATTTGTCTCACCCATCCATTCTTTATATAGAGTATATCCCATCACATATATTATAAATAATGACCTATTATGGGTAATAAGTGTGTATTCATGGATTATTAAATGTTTTACTTCGGGATTGACATTTTATCTTTAGGTGCTATATTATAAAATCAATGTTAATTAATTTCATTGTTAATACAAGATGCACTATGAATCCTATTTCCTCCATCTCCTCTAAAGTTTGAGTGGTCCTATCCCATTCAAGATTGCATATTTCTGTAATACACTTAACAACTCATCCACATTGTTCCAATTTGAGGAAAATTCGGCAGCATATCCCAATAGTTTTCCAAATACACGACATAGATTCGCAAGTGCTATTTCAATTTATCAATTAAAATAACACTTAACATTTCATCTTTAAGTATGTACCTAGAGAACATTAAGAGATGGAATCATAACTTCCTCCAAAAGTAACAAGTGTAAGCCACTAAGAACATTATTATTCATAAACTATGTTGTCCCAAACTATCCAAACGGGACAATTCGAGAGATCTCATTACAGGGCTAATGACTCTCGAACGAGTCTAAGGGTTATTGAATGTGCACGCATAAGAACTAGAACGCTAGTATCTATGCTCACTATCTGTGTTGTTGCTACCGATTACTGATACCGATTCTCTACAATTTCACTGACTATGTTCACTATCTATAACTTTACCCCACTTTTAACTGATGTTTTAAAATTCAGATTGCCCACCACATTTTATTTATATTTCCATGGTAAGTATGTTTCATTTATGTCTAAATGTTAGAAATGCCTAGGTCCAACCAACTCAATGGCCATCTAAATGTAAAAATTCTCCAGTCAACAACAATTCAAAAACCTCAAACAAAAATTCGAATAACTATACTTGAAAGAAGATAAAAAGGTTTCAACAATATATTAAACAAAGTTTCAGCATTTAAACTTATAAGCCCAAGCCACTATTTTTCAGTACGTAAATGATTTTCATGGTTTCAACATATTAAACATGATCAACATAATTTTAGTAATGGATTCAACAAAGTTTTGAACATGAATTTTTTATCCCCACTCCACACTCACAGTTTTATGTGTGTGCGTGTGTGTGTGTGTGAGAGAGAGAGAGAGGGAGAGTGAGCGAGAGAGATGAAAGTTAAGAGATGGGGGCGCGTAAAAAGCGAGAAGGAGAGTAAGCGTGATAATAAGGGAAGGTCATCATTAGGAGTAATAATGCATGGATTTGGTGGTGATTTCTATACGTAGGCACAGAGGCGTATAACGTGGACGATGTATTTTCACTTCGCTCAGCACCCTTTTTTATGTATCTCCAGTTGGATTGTTCTATGGCCTCATATAGTGGTGCTACTACCCGACCCAACTCATAATCCCTATACATCAGACTCATACCCTACTACACCTACTGCCCTAACCATATCCCACCACCTGTACCCGACCCGACTTACAATCTCTATACACTCAACCCACAATCCACTTCACCAACTTCCCCGACCATAACCCACCACCCTGACCTACTATGCACCCCCATCCCCTTAAACCTCTTGCCCTAACCAAGTGCACCCCCTACCGTAACCCTCTGCCTCAATTACCCCATTCTTGTGCGCCCAATTTATTACCTCGACCCCATTCCGTAAACCCATACTCGACCGCTGCTCCATTCCCCAAAACCACACCTGAACCTGCCCTATTCCATAACCCCCCAACCCTAGTAGCCCCAAACTAAAAAAAATGCAAGCTTAAATATATTAAACCCACCTCCCACCTACTGTGATTAAACCCACAAACTTTATGATAATTTTTATATAAATGAATACAAATCCTAATATATGTATCCCAAGTAATTCAAACTATGTAAGAGGTACTATTACCCAAAAAATAACAATCTAAGATCCAAGATGGAATAGCGAAATAATTAACACAACAAAACTATATTAAAGAGAACCTGAAATCGGTGGTGGTGGTGTCTTAGATCGACGAAGAGATATTATCGCCAGAGATTTTGAGGGAGAGAGAGTGCGGTGGCCTGAGATTTTGAGAGAGAGAGAGAGTTGTGTAAACACGAAAAGGGAGAGCTTCTTGATGCTATGGTTAAAACATTTGAAGTTGTCACGGTCATGTCAAGATTTTTGACTGTGACAACATTTTTGTATTGTCACAGTAAAAAACCTTGACACGAACCGTGACAAGCTATTGTCACAGTCGTGTCATAGTCAATGATCGTGACAACAAATGCCTGTTTTGTTGTCACAATTTTTAATTGTGACAACACTAGCTGAGTGAAGAGTGACATTTTATGTATTTTGGTGTAGAGCGTTCAAAATAATTATTAATGTTTTACCGTATCTTAATTTCCAATTTAATTATATAATACCTATATGTATAATTACAAATATAGTGATATCACACTTCACGCGACATATATAGTGATATCGCACTTCACGCAACATATATAGTGATGCCACCCGTTAGGATCACACAATGATAATTATGTAAGTATATGTAAAATATAGGGTATTACACTAATAACACAGTATATTGGTCAAGGAAGAGAAAATTCTGAGATTCCAACATTATTATTTTATGTCAAATTGATGAAGGTTATGGTGGAGAAATTATCAAGATGATTTAAAGAAATTTCTATAACAAATTTAATGAATGCATTAGATAAAGGTAACTCTTCTTTTTTATCATTTAGGCATATTATATGAAAACATGAAGATCCAATATCCTTTTATTTAGAACAATTATATTCTAAAGTTTAATCAAAGTAATGTGTTCTTAATTAATATTATGGTGTTCTTAAGTATGTTTTTACATGTGGTAACATAACTAAAGTTTGATTTTGGTTTATTGACGTTTGCCTATAATGAAATCTACACTAAATTACTTTTGTGTGCTTGGGATTTTTTGCGACGTTTTTCTTTTGTCATTAAATTTGTTCATAAAGTTTCCTTGGAACATTCTGTGATGTTTTTTCTGTAAGGACAAAATTTTATAAATGTACGGGGTAGAATCTAGAAATTTTCTGTTTGCCCTAGATCATAGTATGTATGTCTGATACCGCTACATTCAGCACGTCAACATAATCATCCATGACGACCTTGATCCGAATCCATGCATCCAACATTTTCACACGTGCATCATGCTACTTGCGACGTGCTTCTCAACTCATTCCCACTACTCCACTTCGCATTATTGGTAAAATGATTTATTGGAGTTGTTTATATTTGCATAAATATTTAGGAATTTTTTAGAAAATATTTTTTTGAAGTCTGAAAATGTTTTTTTATCAAAAGAAGAAATTATTCTAAGTGTAGAAGCGGAGTTCCTCGGTTGACGAGCTCGTTCAAATGACATAGAACTGTCGTTCGGGCTAGATAGCCATGTCGCGTGATCTCATTCAAGCGACAACTTCCCTTCGTTCGAGCGACATGATGATCTCATTCGAACGATGCCGCCGCCTCGATTTTTGTATAAATATCTGGTCACTTTCTACATGTTTTCCAAGTCTTTTTCAAACATGATTTTTGCGTTTTACAGCCCAGAAAACAGACTTAAAGTTTTTTGAGGTTTTCAGCCTTTTTGATTCACAAATACATTCCCATATATTTGTGTGAATCTTTAAACCTTAAAGATGATTGTTTACTCATCTAGAGTAACTTGTGGGGAGAACTCTACAACCGGAGTCCTTATGAATTTAACTTGTGGAGAAGCCGTTTCTCTTCTTCATTGCTGACCACTTGGAGTTCTTGCGAGATATTCTAGTCGACGACATCGGAACCGACACCTGAGGGTATTTCATATGTCACTCATGTTTTCAGTATAATCCGTGTAAACCATTCTTTACAAATTATATTGAAAATAAAAAGGTTTTGCCCCTTTGGGGGATTTTTCCTGAAATTGTTTGTTTTATCATGCATACTTTATTTTATTGGATAAATCATCTAGATGCATGTTTTAGGGTTTAACTAAAATTTGGGATTATTTAAAATTGGATTTTATTTGAGAAGCCGCAATATTTTCGCTGTAGGGATTCTACAAATTGGTATCAGAGCCTGTTGCACTAAGTTATTGTGTTTTGATTCTGATTTTTCACATAAATGGCTTTTGGTGGTTTTGTTCATTTTCGATGTCAATTTTTTGAAAAGGTTAATTGGAAAATTCACACGAAATCTTGTTTTAAATCTTCTATTGAAAATGACTCTGAGAGGTGTCCTTGTTGTGAGGGTGTTGTTCACATGTTACATGAGTGTACCACAAATTTAAAGAATAAATTGAATAAACCGATTTCTCATGTTTCGACCCTTAGTGATAGTGATTCGGAAGAAGAAGTCTTTTATGCTTCTAGGCGAGAGCTTCCCATCCGTGTGATTAGTGATGATAGTGAGGGTGATGGGAGTGAGGATGAAAGTGTAGATGATCATGACTTGCAAACTGCTTTCAATGAACTTTATGCTGAATCTTTGAAAACGAAGAAAGAAAATTTGAAATTGAAAGCTCAATTGAAATAGTGTGCCTTAAAAAATAATGATGTTTTAGTTGAAGAACTTAGGGCACATGAGAAAATTTTGAGAGAGAATCTTGAGTACGTCGAGGGTGAGAGAGATAGTCTTAGAGGGTTGATGGTGACTATGAAAAAGGAGCTTTTAGAGTTTGAGGATTCTAGACGTGTACTTGAATTTAGGATAAGTGAAGTTGAGGTGAAATTGAAAGATTCAAGTAAAGTAAAATTTAATTTGGATTCTAGGTCTGAAAAACTTGATAGATTTTAGGCACCATCGAGATAAAAAAGGATAGTGGTGGGATTGGTCTTGAAAAATATGTTGCACGCATTCCCACACGTGTGAGAGAGCCTCCTAGGATTATTAAGAAAGAGGCACCTAAGTTCGTTAGGAAAGATCCCCCTAGGAACATCGTTAGAGAGCCACCTAGGATCATTAGGAGAGAGCCACCTAGGCAAATTCAGAGAGAGCAACCGAGAAATTTGAGGAGAGGTCTACCTTTAGGTAACACTCACCGCCCAATTTACACTTGCACACATTGCCATAGGCAAGGTCATCTTTGGCGTTTCTGTTATAAGCTTTTGAATGGACCTAGAAAACTTAAAAAGAGAGTCACACCGGTTCCTAGAACCCCCACACTCCGTTACACATCAATTTGGGTCAGGAAATTAAATTTATAGGCTTATGGTCTATTTGTTCATGATTCCCGCTTGCTTGCACATTATTCTTCTCTTGTCATATCATATAGATGATTGTGTTTGCATTTTTTGTCATACACTAGTTGTGGTTTCATGATATATATTTGCTAGTGTAATGACATGTACTTTTTGTATTAGATTTTTTTTTTTTTGAAAAATTTTGAAAAATAAAAAAAGATTTATTTTGATAAAATTTCTGAAAATCCAAAAAGAGTTTTTTTTTGTTTGCATCTTTTATGGATGAACACTTAGGATGGCCGAGTCACAACATCATTCCATTTATTCATGTGAATATTTGATTGTGTTTTGAGACAATAGGTCATTTCATCCATGTGCTTTATAATGTTTGGAGTCATTAAGATGTAATCAAGTGTTACTTACTACATGTTTGACTCATCTTTTCCTTTATTGAAGACAAGAACGGAATTGTTTGATTATTCATCTTGCCTTACCACATGTTGGTTGGGTGTTTTCACTTCAATCCTGTCCTTAAAATGAACCAAGTGCGATAAAACTTGATAAGAAAGTTGTGAATAAAAGAGCTGTTTGTGGGTTTGTGGGCTTTATTTGAAAACGGTGAAGGGCTACGAAAGGTTATCATTTATCCTTTACGATTAATCCACCGTTTAATTGGACAGAAAAAATTAAGGAATTTTATTATCCGGGGTCCAAAGAGGTTTAAAAGAGCCCGAAAATTTTTATAGGCAATAAAAAGAAATTCATGCCAATTATGGGCCATTTAGATTTTTGCACCAATTATCCAAAGTTTGAGAATTTAGTTTATTCACCTCTAAAAAAATATATATGAGGAAGTTTGGATGGAGAATTATAACGGGTTTGCACGTTCTTGAAAATATTGAAAAAGCATCAAATAGTTTTGGACGTTATTCGTGTGGAAATCACTTGGACTTTGATTTGTTGATTTGCATAAGACGATGTCATTTAATAAATTTTTACACCTAAGGATATTTTTGATGTTCATTCGTTAGGAGTACACGTATGCATCGTGCACATATGATTGATTGAGTTTATTTACCTATCGAATGTGTTCACTCCCATATATTCCGTTTCCATGACTTAGTTGTTTGAGTTTAAAGCCATGGTGTGATTTTTGGTATCTTATTTTTGTATGAAAAATTGAAAAATTCAAAAATAGTTTGTGAATGTTTTTGGGATACTCCTTTGCATGCGTGTAGTTTGATCCATGTTTGCTATGCATTTTATCATGACACTCCATGTTTTGATTTTTTCTTCTTATCTGTACAAAAAGGGGGAGAAAGAATTATCATGTTATGGGGGAGTTTTTGCATTATGGGGGAGATTTGATTTATTAATGATTTACTCTTACATCATTTCAAACTCGATGCATCACGAAGGTTTTTTCTTTATCTCATGTGATAGGTACAAAGATTGATGATCATTATATTGCACACCCTGATAAGAAAATCTTTGGGAGTTTTTGAAGAGCTGAAGATTTGAAGATGTTGAAGTTTGATTGAAGACATGTCATTTAGTATTCTTAGTTTGAGGGTTTAATGGGGATATTATCTTGTATGTTATTTGTTTTATGGATATTGCATAGTTCGAATTTTTTATGTATGTACTGGCATAGACATAGGGGGAGATTTGTAAGGACATAATTTTATAAATGTCCCGGGTAGAATCTAGGAATTTTCGGTTTGTCCTAGCTCATAGTATCTATGTCTGATACCGCTATATTCGACACGTCAACACGATCATCCACGACGGCCTTGATCCGAATCCATGCTACATGCGACTTGCTGCTCAACTCATTCTCACTACTCCACTTCGCATTATTGTTAAACTGATTTATTGGAGTTGTTTATATTTGAATAAATATTTGGGAATTTTTTAGAAAATATTTTTTTAAGTCTGAAAATGTTTTTCATCAAAAGAAGAAAATTTTCTAAGTGTAGAAGCAGAGTTCCTCGGTCGAAGAGCTCATTCAAACGACATAGCACTGTCGTTCGGTGAGATAGCCATGTCGCGCGATCTCGTTCGAGTGACAGCTATCCTTCGTTTGAACGACATGCTGATCTCGTTCGAACGCCGCCGCCTCCATTTTCGTATAAATATCTGGTCACTTTCTACACATTTTCCAAGTCTTTTTCACACACGATTTCTGCGTTTTACAGCCCAGAAAACAGACTTCAAGTTTTTTAAGGTTTTATGCCTTTTTGATTCACAAATCCATTCCCATATATTTGTGTAAATCTTTAAAACTTCAAGAGGATTGTTTACTCATCTGGAGTAACTTGTGGGGAGAACTCTAAAATCGGAGAGCTGCGTGCTATTGTGGAGGAAGTCCTTATGAAGTTAACTTATGGAGAATCCGTTTCTCTTCTTCATTGCAGACCACCTGGAGTTCTTGCGGGAGATTCCCGCCTACGACATCGGAACTGACACCTGAGGGTATTTCATATGTCACTCATGTTTTCAGTATAATCCGTGTAAACCGTTCTTTACAAATTACATTGAAAATAAAAAGATTTTTCCCCTTTGGGGGATTTTTCCTGAAATTGTTTGTTTTATCCTGCATGCCTTATTTTATTGGATAAATCATCTAGATGCATGTTTTAGGGTTTACTAAAATTTGGGATTAATTAACATTGGATTTTATTTGAGAAGTCGCAATATTTCCCCTGTAGTGATTCTACATTTTCTTGTGTTGTTAATACTCATTGGTTGGAATGAATGGTCAAATGCTCGAAATTTTATGAAACTCAAATGGTTGACTGAAAGCATTCAAAATAAAAAAAAATCATCATTTACAATGTGCACCACCTAACTTTTGCGCTTAGACGTCATTTAGGCCCTTAAAATTACATTTCTGTCATTTTTTGGTGTTGATGTCAACATCTCACTCCAGTAAATTGATTTTTGAATTTCTCAAAATCATTTTGAGATCCTAGAGTAATTCTCTACATCCTTGTGGTGCAAACTGAATTTTTTTTTATTTTTTGGAAAAAAATATGATTTTCCTAAATATTTTGTATTTTCCACCACGGGGGTTGTTTTCTTTGCTCACGCTTATTCTAGTATTCATGTTAAGTTGAATTGGATACCAAATGTAGGCTATAATTCATATTTGTGAATATTTTATTGATGATCAAGTATAATTGCTAATATTTATGTTTAAGTTGAATTAGGTGCCAAACACAAGCTGTAATTCGTATGTATGGACATTCGATTTTTGATTCCATTTTAATACTAAAATTTATGTTTAGTTGGATTAGATACCAAACAAATTCTATATTTTATATGTATAAACTTGAATGTAAGATTCATTGTTAATGCTAATATTCGGGTTGAGTTGAATTAAAATCCAAACACAGGCTACAATCCAAACATCAATAACTTATCGTTCTCTTTGATATAACAGTGTTGCGCGATAATATAACTATGAAGCATTTTTGGATCAATTTTTTAATTTGGTCCTCATACATAAGTTTTGACATTAGGCATAATGACGTGAAGGTAAATGATTTATGACTCACTCATTTAATATTATTCTCCTAATGTCTCATGAAAGTCCTCTATCTATCTATTGAGTCTATTGTCTAATTATTTAACATTATATAAAGTCCTCTATATAAAGTCCTCTATCTATTGAGTTTATTTCTTCAAGATTATTCCTTTTAGGGAATAAATTTGAGTGATTTAATGAACGTCAAAGATAATGTACATTATAAAAGTATGTGAAAATAAGTTGTCCACAAATATTGTGTACCTGTAATGAAATAATGTTATACCCAATAAAGTAATCTACATGCATTATATAATTGATATTTCATGGTTACCACTGAAGAAAATTCATGGCTATAAATTCAATGTGTTATTAAGTTATTAACATGTGTGTTATTAAATCAAAGTATTAATGTAGTGAGCAATTTATTTTATTATTTTATCATATTAGTTTATCTCATTTTGTTTCTCTAAAATTTCACATCTCATATCATATGTTTTAATTCTCTTGATATTAACTTCTTAGACTTAAGCAAAGAGTGTAACAACCCATAATTTCACATCTCATATCATATGTACAACTTTGATGACAAAGACACCAGTCATCCTGGACAGATCTCCTATCCATGCTGGTACATTCTACTCATGGGTCTATTATTAACTTGCAACCCTACTTTATTCTCCGTATCCCTCTCATCGGTTACGAAGTTTGCGAACTCCGTCAACTTTCCTTCCCATCCGGCCACTGTTCAACCCTTTTGGAAGATTACTTAAATTTTCCTTGCCTCTCTATTTAACCTCAAGTGAGAGTATTCATTATAATGCGCACCCCAAATTCCTTGTTATTCGTTGTATCTCCCATGAATGTGGTGGTTGGATCCCATCAACCCATACTTCCCCTAAGAGCAAATTTCCTTGCCCAAAATTTTGACTTGAGTGACACTACACTCCCCCACATGTGATCCCAATTGGATGTTATCTACCCACTGGTAAATCACTCTTCCGCACCTCCCCCGAATCCTAGAGGATTGTCCTTCTGAAAAAAAAATTTCTTCGACCCTCACCCCTTGTCGTCTACACTTTGGGTTTTAACTTTGCACCATTTTCCTTCCCAACGATTCTCGGGGCAACTACTGCACCCCAGCGGTTTCTCCAACTTCAATCATTCGAATAATTATCACGGTGACTCCTATCACATCACTATTTCTAGAATACCCCATGACTTTTGTTGAGTCCTCCCTCCTGTAACCTTCTAACGCCCCACGTTGGTTGTTCTATAATGTTCGATCTACCATTGCTCGACCGAAACCGTATATGAATCACATGAACTATACCCTATAGCAGGAGTACGTAAATCGCATACATGAAGGAATACAACAATCCTATAATAAGGCTCTATATCAAAGAACACTACACTGAAATGTGAAAATCCACACTGATCCTAAGGACACTAGAACCTGATGCTCTGATACCATTTGTGACACCCCTCTTAATAAAATACCAGGTGATCAGTTCTATATCAAATTAAACAGGAATATCATCTGGTTCATTCTTAGCATCACTGTCGAGAATTTTTTAAAACTTACTAACCACCTAGTATTTAAAAGACATGGTGCCAAATTTTATCTTTTTATTTAACATCCCAGCAAGAACATGCAAAATAATATATAAAACTAACCATCAGGCAATCACTGAATTAAGTAATATTAAAAATGGAAAAAATATAAACCTTCCCGAAACAACCACCGACTACAAATCAAATAACGAAATGAATCACAAGAGTAATAACTGAATAGATCAACTAACTGAAATGAATGGTACAACTAGAGTGACATGTCCAAGTGGAATACCGACTGCATCCTACTCTAGGAATGAAAAGACTGAAATGGCTAAGTTAAAGTCCTACAACATCCACGTGTGTCGTAGCTGCAAAAACCTGGAATAGAGCAATTATGGCGTCCCTGTGGCTGGACACCTAAAAGGTTTTGAAAATATTTTATAGCAAGGGTTAGAACCCAAAACATTTTGAAAATATTTAGCAAGTGAATTTAAACGCAGCAATTAAAATGAAAGTATACTCTTCATATTTAAGTTAGTGTCGTACACTCTCTTGAGGACACCTCACCACTCCACTAATGTGCACGCCCAACGTACTATATCTAACCCATCTAGCTAACCACCCCGTAACTGGCCTTGTCACATATATCCCATAATGTTCCACAGCTCTAACCCTAGTGGGTTTAATATACTTTATAAGTTATTAGTCTCGTTAACTTATTTAAGTCATTTCTCACTTAATGCCGTATAACATTCTCACGAGTTATGCCACTTATACGATTCACATTACGTATATGAGTTATAAGCTATTATTCCCACTAACTTATTAAATCAATTCCCATTCAATACTATATAACCATTTCACAAGTTATATTAATTATACAATTCTCATATTGTATTATCCCATATATAATTATACCATATATACGTACAAATCCTACAACATTCACATATAGATGTCATAGATATATACTATCCCCCCGAGTAGGCACTCATCGGGTGTTCTCTAGATGCTATCATTAATGGGTATTCTCATTCACCTGAAACCCTGATACAGTTAGGTCCCTGTATCAGAAAATAAACAAACGCTGTGGAGGCAGCCATAGTTTCCCACGGTAATGAGACCAAATCATACCCAAAACGTCTCATTCCTGAACCCGAATGCTATGACATGGTGATTATACTCACCATGCATTCTTTAGCCAGGGGATTCACTCACATCGAGAAACCTCGCCTGATAGCACTAGAATGGGTATGCTTTACTATAAATATTATTCACACATATATTTATAAATCATATATATACTACACATCACCTTATATATATTGAAATCTAGGCTACCAGTGTACTATGCCCATACACAAGCCTAAAACATATAAGTCCATGGTTTGACTTTATTCCAATTAATTATACACTAATTAATTTATCATTATTTTGATGTCACCCTATCAATTATGCTCGGACTCTCTCTCTCAGCCCGAAATTCAATATTCCCTATTCAATGTTTAATTTCATCTAATTAAGTTTCCCCCACTTAATTAACAAGGTTTCAATTACTCAATCATAAACCTTAATCCCTCAAATTTAATTAATCTGCTAATTAATCCAAGGGTAATTAGTCACACCTATCAATCTAGGCGATCTCCAACTGAATAACAACTAAAAAAATTCTTAAAATTTGTCCCACGAATCTGTCCTGATTTTTAAAATGCCGCTTGGGGGCATTTTGGAGCCGTTTTTGGAGAAAACGTATCATAGAACAAAAGTTAGAAAACACAATTTTCTATCGGGCAACGGGGACATAATCGCCATTAGAACAGTAAATACCTCAATTTTGTATAGTTTTTTTCATCAAAACTTTCCAAGATTCATCATAAATCCATCCTTTTACCATATTCAATCTAACCCTAACAATTACATCAATTAGAGCATCAAATCAACCAAATCTTGTCATCTGCTACATATCATAACTTCCAACAATGAAAATCCCCAATTTCTAATGAAACATAAACCCTAACATATTAATTGATTTCATCTCCTTTAATATGAATAGGTAAATGAAAATTAACAATTGCAAATTAAACCACTTGCCTTAATTTTTAGATCAAAGCCTTTCGATGGGAATGTTGGATTGAATGCAAGGATTTCCTCTTATTCTTGAAGCTATCTCCCAAAATCGCCAACTTGTCTTCTAATGGCTCTCTTTTTATTCTCATCCTAATTTTAGTCTTCTAAAATGACTTTAAATTGGCTCACCCTTACACACTTATGGTTAAAAATTCAATTCCCGTTTTGGGGTCTATGGACCTCCTAAAAAGGGCACAAACTCTTTATTTGGAGCTCAATTATGTCTAATTAAGTCCCGAGACCCAATATATACTTATGGCCACTCATTTCCAACTATTTTGACCCATCCGGATTCAACTGTGCACTCCAAATTGTCATACGAATTAATTTATAACATCTTTCAACTTTAAGGCCTAAAAAAGGCGACATAAAATTGTCCAAAATATTTAATCCTCAAATCGCCAAATTAATAAATTCCTCAAATTTATAAATTCAATAATCATGGATTTAATTCCTCCGAATAAAATAAATTTTTTTATCCAAATATTTTATTTAATTAAAGGTCCTTGAATTTATGGTGTGTTACAAATTCTGAGTGCACTATTGATTCTGAAGAGGTCGAGATAGTCGAAAAAAGTACCCGGGGTAGTAATTGGGTCTCGAGACATTTTTAGGCATAACGGGGTTCACACGAAGGTGTTTGGGCCATGTTAACTTGGCCCACAAGTCTAATATTGGGATTGGTGCGATAAAACTTAGATTAAGGAGTTTGTGAAAGACATAACTCAAATACAAAAACCCTAGTTTGCAGATGAGAGAAGAGGGAGAGAATTGAGGAACTTTTGGGAGGCAATTTGGAGAAGGATTTGGTGCTTGTGTCAAACTCCTCATCTTTATCAAAGGATTTAGGCTCTTCAAAATTTATCACGCAAGTGGTTAATTTGCTTCAATGACAAATCTGTGATAATTGATTCATATCATAGTGGGTGTAAAATCAAATTCATTTTTGGGTGAGTTATCGCATGAAAAAGGGTATTTGTGAGTTTGGGGGTGTTTATGCATTGGACAATTTATATAGATTGAAGGAGTACATTTGATGTTGTATTGTGAATCCATAGGTGTTAATATATGAGTTATATTGTGGAACAATAAACTATGTCATTTAATTTGGGAGTTTAGAATTAAGTTTTGAGGAAACGAATTAAGGAACATTGTGATATTGTATTCCGAATTACTATTGTTACTGTTAGGGACTGATGGTAGTTAGGGATTAAATGTTTGTTTGTAAATCCACATTTTAATGCGATTAAAGGGAGATATTTTTGGTTGGTAATACTGGATAAGTTCTAGGCATTCGAAAGGTTGATGAAACTGCTATGGCAGATAGCATCGTCGAAGAAGACGAAGGGAAAAAATACAAACAGGTCATTCGAGCGACTTACTGGTCGTTCATGCGACATGGTTAAGTCGCTTAAATGACGTGGAGAGTCGTTCGAGAAACGCAATAGGGATACATGGCAATTTTGATTTCTTTTGTTCTAGGTTGATATGGGATAAAAATCGCGACTTAAGGACTTATGAGTGGTTATGATTTGGTATGGGATTTCTTGGCAGAAAGGACTAAATGAGATCCATTTATGATCCAAAAGGGAATTATTTAGGAGAATATTAAAATTTGATTAACACCTAGAATATTGAGAGTTGGGTGTTAAGTATTATAAAATATATAAAGTAGGTCAAACTTAGTTATGGGAATTTGAGTGATGAGTTCTAAAAGGTGATGATACGGGCCAAGGGAGTGTGTCCAGGTATTTTGGTTGAGTGATGCCATCTTAATAAAATTAATTAATGTGCAAATTAATTGAGAGTTTAGAGTCGGGATATGACTCGGATATTTTAGGCTAGTGCTACCGGATTTGTTCACGGATTTGTGGGTTTAAATTAAATATATATATATACGGTGATGTGTGTAATACCTCGTACTTTTATAGATATTTAAATTACATAAGTGGGCCTAATTTGGTAATTAGAGGAATTACTGTGAATAGTAATTCTAGATTAATGAGTGTTAGATTATTATCGGTGTGTGTTATATTTACTTTTAGGACTAAGTAAATGAGTCAGAATATTTTATGTCATGCCGCAGTAGGGTGAAGCGACGAGAAAATATGGCACGTTGGAGAAAATGCGGGTTGAGAAGTGTTGGGTTCGATTAGTGAATTTTAGTTAAGTGACTCGGATGGAGATTTCGAGTGCACGGTTGGTTTCAGAATGGATGAGATAGTCAGAATAGAGTACCCGAAGGTAGCGTTTGGGTTTCGGGGACTTTTGGACTAGTAAGGACTCGCAATTGAGTTAACGAGTCATTTTTGGGTTTTATAAAGGAGAAGCCCTTATTTCTATCTTATAAGGCACGAAAGAGAGAAAAGAAGAAGGAAAGAAAGGATTAAGGAAAAGAGGAGGAGAAAGGGGATTCCGGATCAAACTCCGTGGGATTCGACTTGAGGTCGTCGGATTTTATTCGCGAGGCAAGTGTTTTCTTGCTTTATTCATTTGAGTGTGTGTATCTCACATTATAGTCGGTAAATTATATGATTTTTGGGTTGAAACCCATGAAATAAAATTGGGAAAATTGATTTTTAGTTTACAAACTGATGTATTTTTAACTTTTGATGACTCTTAGTGTTAATACCATGCCAATGGTGCGTATAAATGGTTAGAAATAGGAAGAAATGATAAAAGAAAGTTTAATTGGTTTTTGTGTTTAAATCCAAGAGAAATTTTTCTATCCTATAAAATAATTGATGTGTTAGTGATGAATCAGTGATTAGATAATTGTAGTGTTGTTGGTTGAGATTAGAAACCAATAAAATGGAGGTTGGGATGATATTTGGGATTTTTGGAGAAGATGAAATCGTCCAAACAATGAAATCCGAACAGGGCGAATTTATTCGGGTGTAAATCGAATCGATTCGCTTAGGAAGACATGTAGGACAATCTCAGGTCTACTCGATTCTCAATTGGGGCGAATTGATTCGCCTCTGAGGACCTGAGTACTGATAATGTTCGAATCGATTTGAATTTAGACCGAATTGATTCGCAGCTGGGGCGAATCGATTCACATCATCAGGAATTGAGAATTTTTCTTCCTTAAGTGTAGGGGGAGTTAGATCATAAATTAGATATTAATGTAAGGGAGTCTAGATGTGATATTAGGACTCCTAGATAATGTAATTAAGGGTGAGTAAACCTTGGGTTGAAAGAGAGAACCTTGGATTGGTTAAGAGTACAATCCGGGGTATGGACTTAATGAATGTTTACGACGAGTAACAGTCGAGATAAGTCTTCAGCAAGTGTGTCTATATATTTATGCGTAGAGAATACATATGGATCGATTACATTTGAGTGAATCCTAGGATACGAGTAGGATGGAATTTAGGTTATGGGCTAGAGATGACTAGGCTGCTATCCGGTAAGTCTATATTGATGATTATTATCATAGGTGATGCGATACCTGTGGAGTTACAATAAGTTACGTGTATACTTATTTAATTATTACGAATAAGTATATTCAAGATTATATAAAATCCTTAAAAGTGATTAATGTGTGAGTTAAATCTTAAGTAAGAGAATACTTATAGGTTTAGTATTTTAAGTGTGTGAATACTTATATACTATTACGAATGGGAACATTCGGGATTTTGGCTATCGCTATGAGATTTTGGTAATTATAGCTAGGGTATATTAAGAAATGATATATATTATATATATGGGTGTTGTTACAGTATATACATGAATTAGTTATAAATATATCGGTATGTGAATGATATATTTATGTATACATATATCTCTAGTGCTATCCAGGGAGGTTGCGTGAGGTGAGTGAATCCCCTGGCTTGAGGAGCAGGGAGAGTATAGTCCCCATGTCATATCGTCTCGCATATAGGTGCGATAATGATTCCTCTTTCAGGAGGGAATATGACCGCCTCCACCATTTAGTATTTTTACCATGATCTTGAGTGAGTCAGACTTGGTACCTGGGTTAAGTTGTGAATACCCATATGATGATAGCACTCTGAGACTGCATCCTCGAGTTATATCCCTATGGGATGGTTGTTATACTTATGGTTGTGATAAAGGTATAAAGATACTTGTTGTGTATGGTATATTGCACGTGTATGAAGATGTGAAATCATATAATTTAGACTTGGGTAAAGTGTAAAATGAATAAGAGTTTATTCTTCTTTCGGGAGATTTATATCCAGATTTATAAAGATGTGATTCGTATATTAAAGTGAGAATAATATATGCGGGATTCTATATACTAAAGTGAAAAGGGTATTTTAAACTAGTGAAAGTTTCGGAACATGAATGGCATATATATATATATAAAATCGATGATTATACCAACTAAAGCTTAGGTGATAGCTTACGGTATAACCTATATGATATCACGCCAGGTAAGTGATAGTTATGAAAATTCAGAGGATGGGTGAAAGAGAGTAGTTAGGCAGGGTATCTTAACTAGGTTGTTTAAATGTATACGATAGGTGTGCACTATTAGAGAAGGGGTGAGGTGTATCTCATGGGAGTGAGATACCAGTTTAAATATGAGAGATTTCATATTTTGAAAATATAGCATTTGATGCACTTGCTAAATATTTTCAAAACTCGGGCTCTGACCCGTTTCTCTATTCTTCCCTCTCTCTTGATATATATGTATACTAGCGGATGCCCGTGCCCGAGGGCACGACGATAAATTTTCCCCCGTGATAAAACCCAACCCATAATAACCCGTTTTTTTATCAAATACCAAAAAGTCCCTTAAATATTTTTTAATACACATTTAGTCCAAGCCTTTTATTTTGTACCAAAAAGTCCCTTATTCTCTTATCTTTAAAGGGTCACGCAGGCTTGGACTAAACGTGTATTAAAAAAAATTCGAGGGACTATTTGGTATATGTCCCCTATTTTTTTTAAAAACATTTAAAAAAAAATAAAAAAAATTAAATAAATTTAAAAAATATATTATTTAAAAAAAAATTAATAAAAAAATAAAAAAAATAATAATCTATGTATGTATGCATGCATACATGCATGTGTATGCATGCAAGCATGCAACACATAAAATGCCATTCATGTTTATCATACATGTTTATCATGCATATTATATAGATATATTAGGTGTCCACACACATAAATGCCTGGATGAGGATTCCTTTGAGTTAGACTTTGCCGCAGCAGCTGTGGATACTGTTGTGATGTTGTACCGAGAGTTCGGTTATCTTATTTCATTTCAGTTCTGTGTATATAAACTGTTGTGATGGTTTTTATTATGGTTGGTTTGATTAAAAAGATTAGTTAAATAAAATTTTGATGCCAGCCTACTAAGTTATTAGTAATTAAATTGGTTTTCGACAGTGATGCGAAGAATGAACCATATGAGATTCCTGTTTTTAATATGGTATAGGATTGATCACCCGGTATTTTATTAGGCGGGGTGTCACAGATGGTATCAGAGCATCATGTTCTACTGTCCTTAGGAAGCTGTGTTGCTTTCTGTGTGAGATAGAGCCTTATTATTTGGATTGTTGATTCCTATTATGTGATTTTGTTCTCCTGCTATTATGTACGATTATAGTAAATATTTTGCATGCTCGTATGAGATTCGTGTGCTGATCGATGGAGGGCGATCAGGGAAGGTCGTTACGAGGGCAGCAGGAGGCGGGGCTTAGATTAAGTTGTTAGTTGAATTCGGGGACGAGGACCGCATTGGAGGTCACTCCCTTTATGGAATTGGCATGTATTGCTGCAACGACTACTAGAGTATAGTATTTATATTTATCCGTGTACCACTATAGTAGAGAGTGGTGCTAAACGTGAATTAACCAGTGAAGTTAAATCTAGAAAAAGTCTGAATGGTCTTTGATAAGGACCATTCATTGAAGTTTAAGTTATACGAAGGTAGTGTAGCATTATCCAATGGAAGTAGAATGCCCAGAAGCTCTATCTTAGAGCAGGGTATACAAATGCCCGGATGTGAAAATTTGAGTAAAATTTTTTCACTCGTCGGAGCAATGTTGAAATGGTGGGAGTGGTGGTCACCATATTTGGGGGAGAGGGAGCAAAATATTTCTCATAGAGGAATATTATGAGTGGCTTTAACCGTGAGTTCCTTTACTTTATTAGAAATGAAGAGAATGTAGTTTTTGAATTATTCACATAAGGATCGATCATGGACCGATGGTGAACAAAGAGTTATATTGTTAAGTGAATTTTGTGCCTGATGAGGCAGGTATAATGAAGAAAGAGTCCTTCAGTGGAATGATAGGCTCACTAGTAAGTGTTGCTAACATTTATGGAGATTTTACTCGGATTTCTTATGTATATGATGGCAGTGCCATGCCTCTTATACTGGGAATATTAACGCTTTCATGAGAGAGGTGTTGAATGAGTTGAAGAATTAAGTCCAAGGGTAAAGACACGAAGCTTTTGTGTTCATAAGACCCCTTAGGTGGAAATCCACCCGGGGATTCATTGATACAGGGCTGTTGAGGGCGATAGTATGTTTCCTTTTAGCTAGGGGAGCTAGGGGAACTATGAGGGTGATTGTCAGGATTGACACTATAAGGGTCCGAGATACTGATAGCCTTGACATGGTCAAGGTAGCCAGAGATGGGGAATATGGTGATGTGGAGCGTACAACCACACGTTTTGATCTTGCTCGGTAGGAGTTTAAGGACAAGAGTAGGGTGCCTAGATGGGGCATTGATTAAATTAGTTTTTAGTTCAGTTAAGATAAGTGTACTACGTATGCGAACCATTTAGAGCAGTCAGGGTTATTGGCAAAGTTATTATTATGAGTTTCACCTCGGATGAAGGAAGTATATTTTGGGTGACAAGATTGAGTCACTTTAATTTGTTAGCCCTAGATTTGTGTGTGTGATTCAAGTTTAATTGTAATATCGGTAATATTGTAGAGCGTATATCCATATGTTTTTCCACGATAGCAGTGTTCCATTTTTCTTCATTCGCTGTGGAAGCGGGTGTTGGTATTTTGAGCTTGTATTTGGTTTGCACTGCTTGTCTTGTGTGTGTTATATGAGTATGGTATTATTCTGAGTATATTTGATTCTTGGATGGTCGGAGTGATAGTAGGCTATTGATTGCAAGGCTATCGTATCTGAGGTTCCAGGGTGGAACATGTTATTTTTGCGATATTTCACTTGGATACTGGTTGAGCTCACCTTTAGTACATGTTTAAATGGAACTTTGATGAGTAAATGTTTCATTATCATGATTTTAGTGCATGGGGACCTTATAGATGTGATTTAAGGTATGCAAGATTTAGTGTTAAGCTGTGAGTTTAAGCTCGTTGTTATTCGCACAAATGACTAGTGTTAGTACTAGTGCTTTTTGGTATATCTCCTTGAGAGAAGTAGGAGTTCTGACCATAATATCCCACTTTTATGTTTTAAGCTAACAGACCTCCTCGACCGGTAAAGTTAAGTAGTAGTGTATCAGAAGGGTTCCTTATTTGGATTTTTCTTGCGAGACACTCCATGCATGAACCTTAACGATGTTGGAAGTGGAGGGATGTTATTGGATGCAATGATGTTGGTTTTGATGATAATGTGATACCCCGCCTAATTAATTACCAGGTGATCAGTCCTTAATCAATTAATTTCAGAATATCAAGTTGGTTCAGATAATGCATCACTGTCGAAAACTCAAATTTTAATTTTATAAAAGCTAATAACCTAATATTTAAAAAGGTCGGTGTTAAAATTAAATCTTATTAATAACCAACAATAAATGAAAATTCAATTACCACTACACAACACAAGAATGATAAGGAAGTACTAACTGAATTAAAATAAATATCTGGAGTAAACATTTCCAGTTAAATTCCCATACAATAATCTGAATACATGAAATCCAAGTCTAATAATAGAATCCATCAAATATAAACCTCTGAATGTAAGAAAGGGGGGACGACATGTACAACTGAAATAAACGACTGATAAATATGGGGAGGTCTACAAGCAATATCCTGTATCTTTCACAGCATCTACAGCTCGACAAATGAATAAGATCTCCTAAGTCTAGTGTCCCTGTGGCTGAGCACCTAAAGTAATAGAACAAGAAAAGAGATTTGCAGAAAAAATAGGCCAGAGCCCGAGTAGGAAATAGTTTAAATATAGCAAGTGCCTAAATTGATTTAATTAGCGCATATATTATCCATGTTAACTTAGCGTACTCACTTGAGATGCTCACCTCTCATCTAATGTGCACACTTAGCGAATATAACTACCCATACTAGTCTTGTAACTCTACTTGACTATATGTAGGAAAACCACTATACCGAATACAATATTTAAATAACTCAAAATCAATATTTTACAATTATTTAGGAAATATGTTTAAAGATGCTTCACTAAATCACCTAGCATTCTTAATTCTCAACTGGTGGCCCAATAAGTATATACTTTAATAAAGTTGCCAACCAGAAACTGTGATAACCCGTGATCCGAAATAAGGGGTGGCCAGCCCGATACCTCAACATGACGGAATCATTGATGGAAATCATTCTCAGCATCAAAACAATAAAATAGGTATACGGGAAAAACTACCCAATAAATCAGAAAACGGGTTGCCAACTTTTAATTTGAGTAAAAGAGAAGAAAAATAAGTTAAACAACCCAATCTGATAAGAAAGTGGAATTCCAAAGAAACTTATATTAATACGGAAACAACATACAATAAAAGGACCGAATAATCTGTCGGTCAACAGTTACATCCGAGGTATAACAACAGTTCAATAATTTACATAACACATCCATTAAGCAATTACGAAAGTTGGGCCACACATGCCCGAATGAAAAGGCCCGATCATATCTAGAATTCAAAAAGAGAAGGGTCTAACAAAATATCCTGTAATAATCCCCAATATCTCACAGCTCCTCGAAAGTATTTGGAATAGGAATATCACAACGGGCGCCCTTGCGGAGGAGCACCTGAGCGGATACAATAACATGCACAACATGGAAAATGAACGGGTCAGGGCCCGGTTTATATATGATTACCAGAAGAACAATAAGCATGGTAGATATGGACAATTAATCATGAATGAAGTAAACGAGAATCTAGCAACCTAATCATCGAGTACAAAAAGACAATTTAATTGATTCTAACAGTTATTACTAAAACAAGAGAATAAAAATCTTACATCATTATTCCTCATATCTTTTCATTTTCCATTCCTTAACATGAATACAATTACCATCATTTTTCTTATGGCAATTCACATATATCAAGTCCCACTTGATTTAGAAAGGTTATATTCTTATACATATAACGATTCTAAGACCGCCCCTCCGAGTTTCGCCACTGGGCGCTCCCCTAAATGACTATCATCTTCCAGGGCCTATCCATACAAGACAACCTGGGCACCTAACGCACGTCGGGAAGTGGCCATAAGCCTGCGAGTGAGTCATAACTACACCCGGAATTACCTCACTAGCGCAGAAAAACATATAAAAATCCCACCTATGGCTGAGGACTATAGTCTCCCTGCATTCACTAGTCAGGGGACATCACCTCATGCACGAGCTTCCCTTATGATAGCATTTAGAGAGGTGTGTTTAAGTAAATTAACATTTACAAATTAAATCTCATTATCATTACCAGTAATCACATGTATGTTTCATTTTATTTGAAACCATAATCCTTGAATATTTCTCATTAATAATCATCATATTTAAGTCCCGAATTGTTTCCCAAATGATCACCAAATATAACTCTAAATTCCTAATAATTTATAAAATAAAAAGTAATGCCTAAACATCACTTTTTGTACCCATGGAATGAACCCCAAGTGAACCCATTAAACTCTAGGGTAACGACCAAACTCAACTAAAACTCTAGGACTCTAAGTTTACTTCATAAAAGAAGGTTCCTAGGTCCTAAGTGTAAAGAAAAAGGTCAAAATTGGAAAAGAAAAACAAAAAAAAATATGCAGGATTTTCGAATCGATTCGGCCGAATTGATTCGGTCAGGGGAAATGAATTTCTACATAATTTCCGAATCGATTTGGACGAGCCGAATCGATTCGGTCGACTCAGACCTGGAAGCTGTCTCAAGGCGAATCGATTCGGCCAGGCCGAATCGATTCGGTTCTGCAGATTTTGCCAAGTTTGGCTAGGAGTTTTGGACTCCAAATCTCTCCCAACTTTAACCAACCAAAACCCTTATCATTTAGTATCACCGACTGATTATAAATGCATCCAACAACCATAATTTACACCAATGTCCAATTAAATCAATCTCCAAAGATTCAAAGCCCATAAATCCAATAAAAACCCTAACTTTCTTATACTATACATAACCACAACTATCAACACTAATTGTTCCACTTAAATCACATAATAGCAAGTAGAAAACTTGCCTCAAGCTTGCTAATTTAGATTTGATGAAGTTGTAGACAAGATCAATCTTCAAGTTTTCAATCTCTCTTGTCTCCCAAAGTTCTCTTCTCCCTTTTCTCTCTAGGTTTAGGAATACAATTAGGGGAAATAGAAGACTTACGGAGTCGTGGCCTTAGTCCAAACTTCCAACTTAAGTGATCAATACCGTGATAAAATAATACACAACTACACATTTAAGCTAAAACCAGTCAAAAGTGCCCGAAACCTCAAAATATAATATGGCACATAATTTGACTATCTCGCACCTTCCGGAGCTAACTACGCCCTCCAAATTATCATTTGGAAATTTTATAACTCATTCTAAGTTCCGATTTCATTTTTAGCCAAAATGTCATTTTAAATCTTATGACACAATAAAACACATCATGGTGATATTCACCCACACATAAGGTAAATATGCAGTATCTTGGTAAATATTAACTTTTCTTACTTAAATTAATACTTACTCCACATGCCAACATTTTATATCTAATTACTATACCTAGCAAATAAATATAAAATAGGTTCTCAAAAGCGAGAGTTGTTACAGTAACACCGAGTAGGAATTTGGTATACATATATATAATCACACTATGTATACATACAAATATATCAATACTGCACCCATGGTTAAGAAACCCCAGGTGCTAGTCATACTCGGCTATCTAGTCCCACTGCAATGCTCATGCATAAAGGAAAATAGGTTCAATATCTCAAGAACCGATGAAACATATACACATATTGGAGGCGAACATAGTTCCAAGCCTATGGGCTGCGCACATACCTACGCACCCATACAACCGTCATCACTATCATTCTCATAGATAGCCCATACCTAGGTTCCATGATCTAGTGGAACGACTCAAAATCCCCCAAAGGCACACAAGATATGGTCGTCCATAACGCGTTAACCTCCGTTCGATTGCCAGTAGCTAGGTATGTCACACACATGATATTCCAAGTAATAAGCATACACACAACTTATATACATTAATAGGTACTCACATAACCCAAATACTACAATCCGTACGTAATGGTAACTCCCTCACTCTCCACGATATTCATATAGATATATTCTCGCTAGGACTTACACTCTTTCCTAAGTTTTTCATACAAACTCGATACCTCGGGGACCCTTTACACCCTAAATCTTCTAACACTTTGGAGTTTAAGCCACCCGTTCACTACACCAAAATGGGCAAATTGTCACCTTTCAGCCGGCCAGCCTTGTCAAGGTCATTGACCGTGACAAAAAAACACGCGTTTTATGTCACGGTCATTGACCTTGACACGACCGTGACAACTTTTCCAGCAAAATCACTTTCCCCCTTCTTTTTTCCCTCCCACCGTTCCCTCCCTCTCTCTCTCTCTCTCTCGACTCGACGCTGCTCTCTCTCTCTCTCTCTCAGGTCCAATTTCTCTCTCTCTCTCTCTTCCATTTATATATATATTTGTTTGTATATTTATGTGTGTATGTGTATATATATATGTGTGTGTGTATGTGTGTTCGTGTGTGGGGGGTGGGGCGGGATGGGGCAGGGTGGGGGAGGGGGTGGTGGAGGGGGGCAGGGGCGGGGTGGGGCAGGGTGGGGGAGGGGGCGGTGGAGGGGGCAGGGGGTGGGGTGGGGTGGGGTGCAGTGTGTGTGTGTGTGTGGTGGTGTGTTTTGGGGGAGGGGGGGAGGGGGTGGTGGAGGGGGGCAGGGGGTGGGGTAGAGTGGTGTGTGTGTGTGTGTGTGGTGGTGTGTGGTGGGGGAGGGGGTGGTGGAGGGAGGCAGGGGGAGGGGGTGGGGTGGGTGTGTGTGTGTGTGTGGTGGTGTGTGTGGTGGGGGTGGGGCGGGATGGGGCAGGGTGGGGGAGGGGGTAGTGGAGGGGGGGAGAGGGTGGGGTGGGCACACCTACGCACACACGCACACCTACGCCACACACACACGCACACCTATTGTTAATTAATGAAAGATAAAATTTGGCACCAGTCTAATTAAATTACTAGGTGGTTAGTAACTTTAAAAAGTTTTCGACAGTGATGCTAAGAATGAGCCATATGAGACCAACATTTTATTTTGATCACGGACTGGCCACCCGGTATTTTCGTAGGCGGGGTTTCACACCTATTGCTTGTTGTAATAGAATCTACAAATGCATCTCCAAAGTGATTGAAAATAGTAGTAAACCCCTCATTCTACAACTTATCGATGATAGACAATTTGTTTTTGTTCAAGGTGGATCCATTGGTGGTAAAATTATTCTCATACAAGAAATTATGAGAAACTACCATAGGAATCAAGTTCCCCTAGATGTGATCTAAGGATTGATCTTTTGTAGGCCTACGACTCAATTAGTTAGGATTTCCTTTTCCATGTGCTCAACCACATGGGATTTCTAACTACCTTGATTGGTTGGATAAAAGAGCATGTAACTTCTTCCAACTTCTCTACATATATCAATAGCTCCACACTTGGTTTAAGAGAGGCCTGATACAAAGAGATACCTTATTGCCCTTTATTTTCCTTCTCATAATGAAAGCCTTTTCTGGTCTTTTTGACCTTCATACTAGCTCCCCTTATTTCAATATCCACCCAAAATGTAAAGAGCTACAAATCAGATAGAAAGCAAACTAATAAGGAAGAGAGAGATGCCTCCCTTTTCGAATGGCATGTGAGTCTCTCCCTCTAGGGTTTGAGTTGTGCCCCTTCCTTTCTAGCCACCCCTTTCTTTCCTCCCTCTTCCTTGAGTTCTACCCACCCCCAATCTTGCAGTTGATCTCTCCCCCTTATTAGTCTATATTTCCTCTATGAGCTTCATGTCAGATTGTCTTTAGGTTGGTTATCTTCAATGAAATGTGTTGGCCTCTTGACTTTAGTCTTCTTATTACTAAATCCTTCCCTATCTCTTGATCGACATGTTAGTCTTCATATCTGTTTAAGAGGGTTGACCTCCTTCTTCTAAGCCTAACTCTGCTCCGATTGGCCCGGGTCAGAATCTTTGGTCAGACTTGGTTTTGGCCTCGATGATTTTTTAGTTTTGAGATCCAGGAGTCTCCTTATGCCCCTTACCTCCTTGATAAGGTTTAACCTCTCTTGATCGATGTCTATAAGCTTGATGGAGTGGTCTTCATCGACGTTTGGTGGGTTAGCTTGGGTCTTTTGGTATGAAAAGATAAGATGGGTTCGACTTGAATACCCTCTTTTATCGACTTTTTTTGGTTCGTCAATATTATGAGATCAAACGGGTTTCTGCATTGGTTTATTTGGAGGGACTGACTATGCTTTGGTATCCGGGTTCACCACAACTCGTGGTTGATGGCTGCTTGATCCATTTGTATTGTGGTTATGTCGCATAACTACTAGTTCCAGTACTGTCTAGTTTTATTGCAATGGTTTCTATATTTATGTTTGATGTTTGGATCGCCGATGTTGTGGTCTGATGTTTTGACCCGGGTGCTTCCCTATTCTTATGTTCAATTTGGTCATGGAGATGGGTATGCCTTGATTAGTTTTAAGTCTGCATTGAAAACGACTTGGATTTTTGTCGAATCTCTCGTGGTTTAGTTGTTTCTACCAAATGTTTTATATGATTTATTCTTTAGGATCTCCTCTTTCTATGGATTTTCTCTATACTGGTGCGATGATCGGTGGTGGTTATCTTCTTACTTGTGGGTACAATGATATGGTCTAGTTTTCTGGACTATGAAGGTTGGGCTATGTGTTAAAGCGGCTGATGTTTGGTTCATTCCTCTTCGGCAGCTATTTTTTGGTGGCCGATCATGTGGGCCAATCTGCTTGGACTACGTATGTTTGGTTGTAATGCCATAGCTGATTCAGGTTCGTAACCTCAGGTGGATTTCCATCTGGGTCTCCAGTTTATCCAGAAGTGGGCTGAGGCTTTGGATGTTATTGTTGGCCTGCCTTTGGTTTTTTTGGCCAGTTTGTTGGGCTTTTATTTGGGCTTAATTTCTCATACATTTTAATTGTAATGTTTTACATTATGTGCTTTTGAGTCTTGTTTACTTCCTAGGTACGTTTTAGGTTTTGTTTATATTGGTTTCAATCCCTATGGGATGTATTGTGAACATGAATGTTTTAAGTCTAGCTTTTGCTATCAGCTAGGTGTTCCTGTGCTCTAGCCATGTGCGGGTTACACCCCTATTTGGTCTTGTAACTATTTTCTTTGTATTTATACAACTTCATTTATCGAAAAAAGTAAAGAGGTACAAATTAACCATATTTATTTTGTAGAATACCTCTTTATCCTAGAAGGTGTTGACATCAACTCTATCTCCATTATCAACACTACGATCCAGGAATTCAGTGCCAAGTCTAACCTTTAGCCTAACCCTCTAAAGAGCTCTTTCCTATTAACTATGATATCCAACAGTGACAAAGCTTTCATCTCAGACTTATTGGGATTCCAAATTGGATAATTCCCAATAAAATACCTTGGAGTACCACTCATATTCACTAAATTGAAGCATGAAGACTATTTTCCCCTTATGAAGAAAATCTCTAAAAGAATCATAAGTTGTACCAATAGGTTCCTAAGATATGCATGAAAACTAAACCTAATGAATTATGTCCTGTTTAGCATGCAAATATACTGGTCTATGATTTTCATCTCTCCCAAAAGAACCACAAATAAGATTGACACTAAACTCAGAATATTCTTTTGGTTTGGTCCTGGAATGAAGCAAACCAAGTGTAAAGGTTAAATGAAGTGATGTTTGTTCTCCAAAGAAAGAGGGGGACTTGGTATTAAGAACACCCATGAATGGGAAAAATACATTATGTCCAAGCACTTATGAAATTTATGCATCAAAAAAGACAACTTCTTGATGAAATGGTGCCACATTGACAATATGAAGGGTAGAAGTGTATGACATATTAAACCCCTTACTGATGCCTCTTAGACTTGGTCCAAACTCATGATGCTAAGAGATAAAATTATACCCCTCACCAAGAATAACATAGGTAATGGCCATAACACCTTATTCTGCCATCACTAATGGGCACCCTAATGGCCCTCTTTGGAAATTATATGGAGGTAGAACTATTTACAATGCAACGGGTATTCATAAGAACAAAGGGGTTGATTTCATTATCAGTAGCAACCGGGCTTGAATTACAACTGTGACTTGGGAACTAAATGAGATCAAATATGCAACTCTCCCTCCCATCAACATTAACTGTGAAGATAGAACCACCTAGATACCTATGGAAAATGGAAATTAACTAAAAACTTTGCGTGGAACTCCATTACATACCACCTTCCTCTTATTAATTGGGCACCCATTATATGGAATAACAATAATATCCCCAAGTGATCCTTCATTCTATGGATGATCTATAGAGATGCCATCAGTACAAAGGACAAAAATCATGGTTGGGGGATCACCAAGGCAACCTTTGTGTGCTATGTGATGATGCCATTGAGAATCGTGACAATCTCTTCTTCAATTGCAACTTCTCAAAAATATCGTGGGAGGACGTAAATTACAATAGCTCATATGCATCAAATTCTACTAACTGGGAGGATGTGATTCAGGAAGCTACCATCAAATTCAAAGGGAAGACCCTCATTTACAAACTTAGAAGTTCCTCCTTTCTGTTAGTGCTACAAAGGTTGCCTTTACTTGTAATAATTATTTCAATTTGTACCGAAACATCCATTTTTAATGCTTTTACTTGATCTGCACTTTATCATTTTCACTCTTGTGTAGTGTGCGTGTGTGGAGAGGAGATTAATACATAAATATTCCAACTACATCTAAGTTTTGTTTATACTAATCCATGAATATACGCTTCTTACCTTTAATAGGTGATTAGTACATAGTTATTTGGGGTGTCCTATTTGTGGAGAGGAGACTGAATCTCTTCGTCTATCCGAACACTAAGAAATGCCATAATCCTATGGAGCGATGCTCTGCAAATTCCTCCCAACCGTTATGTAGCCAAACATCACCGGTTGAAGTTGTCAATTCCACTTTCCATACCCCACCACTTTCCATACCCCATTCAAAGGTGGAGTTGACAACTTCAACTGCTGATTTTTGGCTACACAACGGTTGGAAGGAATTTGCAACGCATACCTCCATAGGATTATGGTATTTCTTAGTGTTTAGATATGAAGAGAATTATAATTGACACGATTGCCCAGGGTACATTAGTTGGAAGGAGGTGCCATATGAGCTCAAGTTAGCTGTTTGAGTGACACTACAGGTAATGTATTTATATTTATATGTCAATTTCGATTTCGATTTCAATTACAATTTATATTTATCTACATTTGAGGGGCGGATACTAATTTTACTTTATTTCAATTCATGGGACAGGGAGTGGCCCTAAGGGTAGGCCACATATGCTCTATACTTATGTCGCTATTCGGACGAGAAGGGAAGGATAAGGAGGTGTTCCCGAGCGTCGCGGTACAAAATCTCTTTTCCATGCAAATAGTTTGTAGATTTGAGATAAAATGATGGTGATGTTGTTTCTTTTTAAATAGTTTCTTATTTGAATATATATTTGCATTATCTTTAGTTTGTTCGGATATATGATGTGTGGAACAGGTACAACGTTGCTATAACAGGTACAAATATACTGCTGGGCAGTGGCAGTGGCCATACTGCCCAGCAGTTTTTTTTTAATTCTGCCCAGAATTGTCACGGTCATTGACCGTGACAATTTTTTTACTAAGGGTCACGGCTTTGTCACGGTCATTGACCGTGACAAACGTGTCACGGTCATTGACCTTGACACGACCGTGACACAAAACGCGAGTTTTGTGTCAAGGACAATGACCGTGACATGACCGTGACAAAAAAAGTTGTCTCGCCTCGAAATGTCACGGTCATTGACCTTGACAAGGTGAATTTGTCAAGGTCAATGACGTTGACAAATGGGCAGATTTGGTGTAGTGGTTACTCACATAGGTTAATACACTCATTTGGACAACCCTAGAATGGTTTCCAACCCAAACAAACCCTAAAAACCCATTCTGGAATCTCGTTAGAAGTTCTAGGATTCTCGTTCGAACGAGGTCATTCAAACGAAGTTCCCACTTCGAACGAACTCAGCAACTCATTAGAAAGGTCGTTGGAAATCTTGTTAGAAGTCTCGTTCCAATGACCTGGGAAGGTCTTCTAACGAAAATTCTGAACAGACCCAGTTCTTCCAAATTTTGATTTTTCTCAACATTCCAAACCTTAAACTCAATCCAAATGTCGTCCAACATCAGTTTAAATGTTTCTAAACTAATCCTAATCATTACGGGTCACTTTCTAACACGAATTAGTATTCAAATCTTTATGTTTACAAAAGGGAAACCAATAATTTCTAAAATCTCGAAGAATCCTCATATATTGAAGCCATCACTTTAAGTATTTCAAATCCTTAAATTCAATTCGTGATTTGTACATAAAATCTCCTGATTTAATAGTCTACAAATGGGGTAAAACCTCTACATGGAACCCATCACCAAAATCTAATGCTCTTCTACGATTAAACCTAATGAAACCCAAATTTCCATCATTTATTATCTAAATCATTAACATAGTTTAACAAGAACAATATATGCTAAATAAACTAGTAAGATAAACACTTGTCGTGAAATGAACTTCTGATTCTTGGGCTGAAATTGGTATGGGAATGATCCCCTTGACACGATCTATACGCTGGTGTACTTTTTGGTGTTAAAGCTTGAGTTCTTGGCCTTGAACACTTGGAAAGATTTTTCCCTTTTTCTTCTTATAGCCTCCTTCCCATTTGGTTCTAATAATCCTAACTTCCCTGACACTCCATCTGATTTAATCTTAATGATTTTCGTCATTAATAAGGGCGAAAAATAGAAAATCGCCAAAATGCCCTCCCGAGTTACCGATTAGGCCTAAAAAATGTCCTGAGATCCAAACTAAACCCTCGGGTACACTTTTCTGACTATCTCGACCATTTTGGACCCATTGGCGCACTTAAAATGACCATACGGGAAACTTATAATTTATTCACTTTTTATAATACTAATTTAGTCCTGACACGACACAGGCGCGTCCCAACTTTATTTCCATAATTGTCATATTATTCACTCGTGATAATTTTATTAAATTCAATTCTACATATCACTTTAATCAATAAGTAATATTCAACAAATCAACAAATTTTCAATAATTACTAACTCTCGTTATGCTAGTAAATATTTAAAACAAATTTTTGGATTAAATTAAATTAATTTGTCTCAATTAAATTTAATATATCCCCAAATTTAAAAGCCATAAAAATACGGGGTATTACATACTTCCCCCTAATAACGGAATTTCGCCCCGAAATTCAAAAAATATGGCCTACTTGGTAAAACAATTCTGGATACGTTATCAGTACGCAAACTATCTTCATAGTAAGGCACTTAATCACTATAGCCCCCGTCTCACAGTAAGCTTGTTTAACACTCTTATTAATGGCACTTCACATTGTGCTCCTATTCGACGACATTCACATAAGACGAGCCTATATGTGACAACCCGAATATAATTATGATGAATTATATTTAAATCATGCTTATCTTATGTGATATAGATAATGTGATATTAGTATATCTAATGTTAAGTGATTATGTTTATTATAATCCTACTTTCATAAATCATGAAAGGTCGAATTATTTACAAACACAAATTTTGTTATTTTCGGTAGAAATGTTCCTGTTAGAGACTAGTTTTGACCTTTATAACATTATAAATGACTTGAGGTGAAAACTAGATAGTTGTAGACATGTGAGTTAGGGTTGTAACACAACAAACAGATCATCAAATGGATGCCCGAGTAAAGAGTTATACCGAATTTACGAACAAAGGGAAAAGATGTCATTTCCCTTTAAGTGGTAAATTGTCTTTTATTAAACCAAATGTTTTAAATTGATTGGTTGGCCTGGGAGGCAGCCTTGGCCGACTTAAAACCCTCCCTCTAACATATTTCTTCATCAAAACAAACCCTAGGTTCAGTTTCAAGTGTTGTTAGCTTGAGGAAATAGAAAGTTGATGTTTAGGAAGAAAAAGTGAGGAGAAAAAGTGTAGAAAAATCTGTGGAAATTACGTAAAAGCCCCGAAGGTAATCCTAATTGAAATTCTAGTTATTTATCTTATATTACTGATTTATATGATACAAATAATCATAGGTTTACTAAAGTTTCAGACCTTAATATGTATGTATAGTTATATGCAAGTTTATGTTAAGTTGAATGTAGAAACCCTTAAAATTACTTTGTATTGAAACCCCTTGTCTTCAAACTTACATATCTATTTGTGTACTCAATTTAATTGATAAATTCCAATTTTATATGAAAGTAGACTCATATATTCATATCATATCTAAAAATTAGAATTTATCTCATTGTGGTTAGGCCGTAATGATGATTTCAAGTTGGTACATGGTTTCTGTTTTTATACTTCATTTCGGTATGCCCTGAGTTTAGTCAAGCTTTTGAGATAGCAAATGAAGACAAACAATTATGAAACTTTAATTCTGTACTATTAAGTATGTGTACTGAAAATGGGTTGAAAATTATGGAAAGTTATGCTGGAGAAAAATTATGAAAATTCTTGGAAGTTGAAGGAACAATAGAGGAGCTTGTAGGGCAGATTTCTTGTGTTGTAGAGAAATGGTCATAACTTTCCCTAGGAAGCTTGAAAAATTACACCGTCACTTGTACTGGATAGTATATTCATATATGTTTTCATATTGATGAGGCTGGACCCCTGTATTTGTACAATTTAGGAATATAGGATGGTTAAGTATGTAAGACAATAATTTCAGGCCATACTGGGTACCCCTTGAATGAATGTTTGTATTTCGTCCTTAGAAAGAGTACTTTGAGTACATGTTTCATGTTTATATACATTGAGAAGTATAATTTCATGTTTACTTGACTTTGGTTATAAATTCCTTATAAGGTATTTCCTACGGTTGAATGTCCGTAACTTTATCAACATGTATATCATTGTTTTGCCTTTACTTATGTTTTATGGAATGTGACTTAATTGGAATTATATTTTTCATGTATAGTCATGGAAAGTTACATAATTATGTTTGGATAATATTTATGATTGAGGTTCAGTACTGATTTAGTTGGATTGACAGGTGTAAGGTCTAATCAACCCAGTTCAGCTCCACCAGAAGAAAACGTGAATACATAGTTGTCAACCAAGGTGAGTGTACTCACTGGAATGATGTATTTGTATACTGTTACGAATGTGATCATAATGTTATGAATATAAAATTGTTCATTTCGGTTTACCGAAATGAGGGGTTACTCCTCGACCAGGAATGGGGGAGATTTGTCTATTAATGACAAGGGGTTACTCCACGACTAGGAATGGGGGAGAATTGTCTATTTAGACAGGATATGTGAATCATGATTCGGAAAAGTTAGTCATTCATTATAAATGAACCGGATAAGTTAATACATAAGTATATGGACATGATTTATTGCATTTAAATTCATGCAGTAATTTAGTGGTGATGCATTCACTGGGCTATTTTTGCTCATGGTTCCTATGTTCACATTTTTCAGGTAATGCGATATCACTGCCAAATCTAGGAAGTCGGGATGGGTTAGCTAGGAATGGGAGAAACAAAGATTTTGTTTAAATGTAAATGATGTAATTAAGTTAAATTATCCTTCAAGCAAGTTTGTATAAGTATGACTACTCTGATGTTGTAAAAAGGTTTTCAGTTGTATGGATTTACAATGATGACTCTGAAATTAAAACTCGTGTTTATGGTTTGGTTAGATTAATTATGGTTTGACTCACTTTGACTTTCAGACTTAATTATAAGTAACTGGGTTGGGGTGTGTCAGCTTTTGTTATCAGAGCCTAGGTTTTAGAGGTTCTGTAGTGAGAAGAGTCTAGATTTGGCAGTGAATGTTAGAAATATATTTTATTTGATACTAACGATTATGTTAGGAAAGATATGTATACCTGCATGTTGTTATATCATTGATTCATTTCAGATATAAGATAATGGAATGAGGGAATGTTAATGCGAGATTAAAAGATGAGGCTTCAAATATTCCAGCAGAAGCGGAGGTTGAGCAACTTGTTCATGGAAATGTAGAACCCGAGCAGGAACAACTGACAGATATGCAAAAAATGGCTCGTGATATGACTCTAATGGAAAAGCAACAAGCTAGATTTATGGCTCATGTGGAAGAACAACAGACCAGGCAACTAGAGGCACAAGACTTGGCTAGGGCTGAGGAGGTGATACACCGGGAAGAAAGAAGTACTTCACATGAGAAATTTATTAAGATGAACCCACCATCGTTCGAAGGAGCAGTTGATCCCGCAGAGGCAGAAGTCTGGGTTAAAGAGATTGAACTTATCTTTGGGGTGATGAAGATGCCTGAAAATCAACGGGTGACCTTGGCGACGTATATGCTGAAAGGAGAAGCTAAATATTGGTGGGATGCCACAAAACATTTGTTGATTACTCCAGAAGGTGGGAATGTGATCTCATGGAATGCTTTTGTCAAAGCTTTATATGATAAGTACTTTCCCCCAATGTATCAAAAACAAAAGGAGAAGGAATATTTTATGTTGAATCAGGGGAGTATGACAGTTAGAGAATACGAAGCTAAACTGACAGCCTTATCTCGGTTTGCATCGAGGTTTATACGGAATGAGGAAGACATGTGTAGCCGATTTCTTGACGGGCTTGAGTTAGTCATTAAATCTAGATTGTCGGCTTTAGAGACTTCTAACTATTCATCATTGGTGAACAAAGCCATGCTAGTAGAAAGGGACGTGAATTAAGCTAGAGGGAATCGAGAACGTGTAAAGAGAAGAAGATTCGATTCAAGTTATCAAAAGAGTAGCGATACAGAATATTCGAGGTTTGGAGGCCAGAAATTCCAACAGGGTAGAGGTGGAAGTAGTTTGCAAAGGGGTGAAGCTAGTGGTGGAAGAGGTTCAGGAGTTTCAGCACAAGGAGATCCGAATGTTTATTTCTTTTGTGGGGCATCAGGTCATATAAAGATAAATTTCCCAAAGTTATTGAATATAGAATGTTTTAACTGCCATCAGAAGGGTCATTTGACAAAGAATTGTCCTATGTTGGTGAGAATAGTTTCAGTCAGTAGTGTGGGGCCTCATAAAGGATCCTCTCCAGGCAGTTCCACCAGGGGAAGAGGTACATGACAAGCAAGTGGATCGAAGGAAGGAGGAAGAATGTTTGCGATGACGCTACAAGATGCCCATGCTACACCTGAAGTGGTTACAGGTAAACTCTCTATTGCGAACAAAGATTTATATGCACTCATTGATCCTGGATCTACGCATTCATTTTTGGCATTAGATATTATTTCATATTTGGGTAGACCATGTTCATTTCTTAATTGTGCCTTATATATTTCTACCCCAATGGAAAGTGTGATTCTGGTTGAGCATGTTTATAAAGATTGTATCTTACGAATGGGGTAACGAGATTTCTATGTTGATTTGATACCGTTGGCCATTCGGGATTTTGATATTATATTGGGGATGGATTGGTTATCATCGTATCATGCTTCCATTGATTTTTTTCGAAAGGAAGTTACATTTCATCTTCCTGGTGAACCCGAGTTCCAGTTTACAGGGGAAAGGAATGTTGTCCCTAATTGTCTTATCTCAGCAATAAAGAGTAGAAAGTTATCGAGTAAGGTTTGTACAGGGTATTTAGCATATGTGGTTGATGTTAGTAAGGAAGCACTTAAAGTTGAAGATATACCAGTTGTTAGAGAATTTTCTGATGTCTTCCCAGAGGAATTTCCAGGATTGCCACCCGATAGGGAAGTAGAGTTTTCTATTGAATTAATTCCAAGTACTGGTCCAATTTCTCTTGCTCCATATAGAATGGCGCCAGCAGAGTTGAAAGAATTAAAGTGCAATTACAAGATCTGATAAGCAGAGGTTTCATTCGGCCTAGTGTTTTGCCATGGGGAGCACCGGTGTTATTTGTGAAAAAGAAAGATGGGACAATGCGATTATGTATTGATTATCGGCAGTTGAATAAGGTGACCATTAGAAATAAGTACCCTCTACCTCGTATCGATGACTTGTTTGACCAATTACAGGGGGCCACAGTATTTTTAAAGATTGATTTGAGATCGGATTACCACCAACTGAAAGTGAAGGATAGTGATATTTCCAAAACAGCTTTTCGGACTCGATATGGGCACTATGAGTTTTTGGTGATGCCATTTGGATTGACTAATGCTCCGGAAGTTTTTATGGATTTGATGAACCGGGTATTCCACCCTTTCATTGATTCATTTGTGTTTATATTCATAGACGATGTGTTGATTTATTCGCGTAGCGTGGAGGAACATGAGAAACATTTTAGACTTGCATTGCAGATTTTGAGAGAGAAGAAATTGTTTGCTAAATTCAGCAAGTGTGAGTTTTGGTTGAATGAAATTGTGTTTTTAGGGCATGTGGTCTCGTGAAATGGGATTTATGTTGATCCAAAGAAAGTGGAAGCAATTGTTGAATGGGAAAGTCCTAAGAATGTGACAGAAATTAGGAGTTTCCTAGGATTGGCAGGTTACTATCGCAGATTCGTTAAGGGATTTTCAGCAATAGCATTACCACTGACAAAATTGACTCGTAAAGAAGTGAAGTTTGTATGGGATGAAGAATGTGAGAGGAGTTTTAAAGAATTAAAGAATCGGTTGGTTTCAGCCCCTATACTTACTATTCCATGTGGGAATGAGTCTTTTGTGATCTATACAGATGCTTCATTTCAAGGTTTAGGATGTGTTCTTATGCAGAATGGGAAGGTAATAGCATATGCTTCTAGACAATTAAAGACGCATGAAAGAAATTACCCTACACATGATTTGGATCTAGCAACCATTGTTTTTTCTTTATAGTTGTGGAGACATTACTGGTATGGAGAAACTTGTGAGATATTTACAGATCATCAAAGTTTTAAATACTTATTTACACAGAAGGAACTGAATTTGAGACAGAGGCGTTGGATAGAGCTGATTAAAGACTATGACTGTACCATTCATCATCATCCTGGAAAGGCCAATGTGGTAGCAGATGCTTTGAGTCGAAAATCATCAGGGATGCTTGGTTGCATACGGTGTGCCCATGTTGGAAATATTCTTAACTTGGCATCGATGGGGATTGAATTAAAGTTTTCAAAAAGCGGAGGATTATTAGCACATGTCACAGTGAGACCTTTATTGGCCGAACACATACGAAATTTGCAGACGAGTGATCCATTTCTTGAGAAGAAGAAACAAGATGTCCTGGATGGTAAAGAGAGTGACTTTGAAATTAAGAATGATGAATCATTGTGTTATAAAAATAGGATTTGTGTACCTAATGATCCACCTTTAAAGAAAGATATATTAGAAGAGGCACATAGTTCTATTTAATCTATGCATCCGGGAGGTACCAAAATGTACAGAGATTTGAAAGAATATTACTGGTGGAACAATATGAAATGTGAGATTGCAGAGTTCGTAGCTAAATGTTTAGTGTGCCAGCAGGTAAAGGCGGAGCATCAGAAGCCGGCAGGATTATTACAGTCGTTGCCTATTCCGGAATGGAAGTGGGAGCCTATAACGATTGACTTTGTTATAGGATTATCCCGATCACCAAAGGGGCGTGATTCCATTTGGGTGATTGTAGAACGATTGACGAAGTCGGTCCATTTTCTTCCAGTTAAGACCACCTGCAATGTTGACAAGTATGCATGTATGTACATTGATGAGATTATCCGTTTGCATGGGGCACCAGTGTCAATAGTATCAGATAGAGATCCAACGTTCACTTCTAAGTTTTGGCCTCGTCTCCAGAATGCCATGGGCACAAGTTTGAAGTTCAGCACTGCGTTTCATCCACAAACTGATGGGCAATCAGAAAGGACGATTCAAATATTAGAAGACATGTTACGAGCCTGTGTATTTGACTTCAAAATTAGTTGGGATGATCATTTGCCATGGATGGAATTTTCATATAATAATAGTTATCAGTCGACTATTGGTATGGCTCCTTATGAAGCTTTATATGGGAGGAGATGTAGAATGCGTTTGTGTTGGGATGAAGTGGGTGAAAGGAAAATTTTGGGTCCTGAATTGATAGATATGACAACTGAAAAGATCAAAATGATTCGGGAACGGATAAAGATAGCACAAAGCAGGCAGAAATTTTATGCAGATAAGAGGAAGCATCCATTGGAATTTCAGAAGGGAGATTTTGTATTCCTGCGTATTTGACCATGGAAAGGTGTTATGAGATTTGGGAAAAAGGGGAAACTAAATCCAAGATACATTGGACCATTTGAAGTGTTGGAAAGAATTGGGCCCCTGGCTTATAGATTAGCTTTACCTCTAGATTTATCTCGGTTACATGATGTGTTTCCCGTATCGATGCTTCGTAAGTATTTGGCAGATCCATCTCACCAGTTGAAAACTCAACCAATTGAACTGAAGGAAGACTTATCGTACATCGAGGAACCAATGGAAATTATTGATCGTAAGGACCAAGTATTGAGAAAAAAAGTTATTCCCTTAGTTAAGGTTATGTGGATAAGCCATGGAGTTAAAGAAGCAACTTGGGAAACAGAGGATAGCATGAGGAAACAGTATCCCCATTTGTTTGGTAAGTGTCCTTCATATTAAATTTCGGGGACGAAATTTTCTAGGGGGGGAAGTTATGACAACCCGAATATAATTATGATGAATTATATTTAAATCATGATTATATTATGTGATATAAATAATGTGATATTATTATATCTAATGTTAAGTGATTATGTTTATTATAATCCTACTTTCATAAATCATGAAAGGTCGAATTATTTACAAACACAAATTTTGTTATTTTCGGTAGAAATGTTCCTGTTAGAGACTAGTTTTGACCTTTATAACATTATAAATGACTTGAGGTGAAAACTAGATAGTTGTAGACATGTGAGTTAGGGTTGTAACACAACAAACAAATCATCAAACGGATGCCCGAGTAAAGAGTTATACCAAATTTACGAACAAAGGGCAAAGATGTCCATTCCCTTTAAGTGGTAAATTGTCTTTTATTAAACCAAATGTTTTAAATTGATTGGTTGGCCTGGGAGGCAGCCTTGGCCGACTTAAAACCCTCCCTCTAACATATTTCTTCATCAAAACAAACCCTAGGTTCAGTTTCAAGTGTTGTTAGCTTGAGGAAATAGAGAGTTGATGTTTAGGAAGAAAAAGTGAGGAGAAAAAGTGTAGAAAAATCTGTGGAAATTACGTAAAAGCCCTGAAGGTAATCCTAATTGAAATTCTAGTTATTTATCTTATATTACTGATTTATATGATACAAATAATCATGGGTTTACTAAAGTTTCAGACCTTTATATGTATGTATGGTTATATGCAAGTTTATGTTAAGTTGAATGTAGAAACCCTTAAAATTGCTTTGTATTGAAACCCCTTGTATTCAAACTTGCATATCTATTTGTGTACTTAATTTAATTGATAAATTCCAATTTTATATGAAAGTAGACTCATATATTCATATCATATCAGAAAATTAGAATTTATCTCATTGTGGTTAGGCCGTAATGATGATTTCAAGTTGGTACATGGTTTCTGTTTTTATACTTCATTTCGGTATGCCCTGAGTTTAGTCAAGCTTTTGAGATAGCAAATGAAGACAAACAATTATGAAACTTTAATTCTGTACTATTAAGTATGTGTACTGAAAATGGGTTGAAAATTATGGAAAGTTATGCTGGAGAAAAATTATGAAAATTCTTGGAAGTTGAAGGAACAATAGAGGAGCTTGTAGGGCAGATTTCTTGTGTTGTAGAGAAATGGTCATAACTTTCCCTAGGAAGCTTGAAAAATTACACCGTCACTTGTACTGGATAGTATATTCATATATGTTTTCATATTGATGAGGCTGGACCCCTGTATTTGTACAATTTAGGAATATAGGATGGTTAAGTATGTAAGACAATAATTTCAGGCCATACTGGGTACCCCTTGAATGAATGTTTGTATTTCGTCCTTACAAAGAGTACTTTGAGTAAATGTTTCATGTTTATATACATTGAGAAGTATAATTTCATGTTTACTTGACTTTGGTTATAAATTCCTTATAAGGTATTTCCTACGGTTGAATGTCCGTAACTTTATCAACATGTATATCATTGTTTTGCCTTTACTTATGTTTTATGGAATGTGACTTAATTGGAATTATATTGTTCATGTATAGTCATGGAAAGTTACATAATTATGTTTGGATAATATTTATGATTGAGGTTCAGTACTGATTTAGTTGGATTGACAGGTGTAAGGTCTAATCAACCCAGTTCAGCTCCACCAGAAGAAAACGTGAATACATAGTTGTCAACCAAGGTGAGTGTACTCACTGGAATGATGTATTTGTATACTGTTACGAATGTGATCATAATGTTATGAATATAAAATTGTTCATTTCGGTTTACCGAAATGAGGGGTTACTCCTCGACCAGGAATGGGGGAGATTTGTCTATTAATGACAAGGGGTTACTCCACGACCAGGAATGGGGGAGAATTGTCTATTTAGACAGGATATGTGAATCATGATTCGGAAAAGTTGGTCATTCATTATAAATGAGCCGGATAAGTTAATACATAAGTATATGGACATGATTTATTGCATTTAAATTCATGCAGTAATTTAGTAGTGATGCATTCACTGGGCTATTTTTGCTCATGGTTCCTATGTTCACATTTTTCAGGTAATGCGATATCACTGCCAAATCTAGGAAGTCGGGCTGGGTTAGCCAGGAATGGGAGAAACAAAGATTTTGTTTAAATGTAAATGATGTAATTAAGTTAAATTATCCTTCAAGCAAGTTTGTATAAGTATGACTACTCTGATGTTGTAAAAAGGTTTTCAGTTATATGGATTTACAATGATGACTCTAAAATTAAAACTCGTGTTTATGGTTTGGTTAGATTAATTATGGTTTGACTCACTTTGACTTTCAGACTTAATTATAAGTAACTGGGTTGGGGTGTGTCACTATATATCATTGACTCCCATTATTTCAATATCATTAGGAGGCTGCACCTCCCTATGTGTCAACTACTCGTATTTTTTCTAAACATAACACTCCCATTCTGAGAGAAACTATACGAACATCTGACCATTCTTGTCATTTCTTTGAATCTCGATTTTCGGCGACATAACTCCTACGACAGATAAAAGGTTACTTAAGACAGTATGTGGTTATTTCACTTTAGTCATCGGATCTAACTCGACTAATCCAAACTAATGATTATCCGCTCGCCTCTAAACACTCAAGGGAGGAAAGTTAAGGTTTTTCCACACAAAACTTCAATAAGCAGTTTGTCCATAATAAACAGGTACGAGTGCTTCCACGGAACTCTACCGTACCATACTTCACTTGCTAGCTACATCCATTGTTCAAATGAAATGATAACCAAGATTCCAAAAGTACTTTCATGCGACTCCACTAATCGTTAATCACCGTTCTCCTATTCTCCGATTATGGGGGATACATCCAACATAAAATGAAACGTTAACCCCGCTGCTTCCTGAAATTCCATATTGAGGGTGGGATTCTAAAAATCTCATCCTAATTCAGAAAAATACCGTGTAGGACCACGTATCGGCGCGATCCTTCCTTTCATAGGGAGACTGGGGCACATTAGCTAATATTGTAAATCACCCCAAAGGAAATTTCAATCACTTCCTTCTTGGGCAACTTGTTCCACACGTTCGAAGGAACCCTTGAACTTACCTTGAGGTTGGCAACACATTAAAGAAACTTTACCAACTTTACTGGTCTCTTCCATTATAGGAATTTTCGGCTTGCCACAAAATTCTCTGGTTAATCCTCTTGTTCCAACTGATTTCTATCTATGAGGGGTGCCCATGGAGACTACTCGATACGTCCCACATTAAGTGACACTTAATACTTCCTTTCTTTCCTCGACGTATACCGAAAGTTCCGACCCGTGCAATTTTCTAAATGATGTGCACTTCTGGACCTTTTTATATCTTACTAACATCATCACTCTTTGTACGTGCAAGTCGCTCTCAACATTTGACTAATTATAACTCCGCTCCGAGTGTTCTCCATAATAGTTAAATTCCACCATTCTCAAGGAATACCCCTTTTTAAATGGCTTCCCATAGCCTTCCAACCAAATTTGGGTTATCGTACTTCACACGTCGCTTAATCCCCTCTACCACTTCCACCTCGTTATGTTAGTCCCACAAACTTATATTCCACACGTCTATTCCCCCGCCCCTTAAACCCGGATGGTTCTAACATCAGCTAACCAGTATGTCCACACCCTATAAGCCGTACATACTAGTGTAAGCATCACATACGCTTCACACATAACACCCAATTATTTATTTCCCTTGTGCTCACAACGTGGTTACAACTCTTGGGTATTCTCAATCACCCTAGACATCAAAATTTTAAATCCTCCTTATCATCGTTCCACCCTTTAACTTGTGACGATAAAACAAAAATTTCAAGGCTTTCTTAGCACACAACCGGCTCCACGGGACTTAAGACATAATTTAACTTCCAACTTACTGTCATAATTACCTGCTCCTATAACGACCGAGGTACCTAAATCATGGACTAATGTCCAAACATCTCCTTACTTCCAACCTTACGTTGAGTTTCAAGCGTGGGATGTCTCGCAAAGAGAAATCCAAACAAGGAACCCCCTTGATACACTACTACCCAGAATTATCGGCTATCGAAATTCGTTAGGTCCTCCGTCCATAACATCTACCCCTATATTCCCGTTTCTTGACATAAAAGCGATATCTCCCCCAGCAATTACACTTAAACAATGAACATTTCGCTAGTTACACTATCGTTCAGTATTGGTGGTAATCACAATCCAAAAACCTCGTACACATACAATCGGGACTCTCGAAATCCTGTACCCAAACATATGAGTATAACTCTTAACTTATACCCCTCTAAAACATAGATATATATAATGCACTCTTCTTATCATCAAGTCCTGATTGCTAAACATAACAATGAGTGAAATCCTTTCGCTCAACAGTAAGCCCAATACACACTGAATTATAACAACAAAGTCCCTACACACACTTGGATCGAATATCTCGAGACCACTATACCCTCCGAAGTCTCTATATTATATAATATAAGTGTGAGACCGACCCTCTTGCAAGTGAGGCTTCGTCAGAATAAAACATCTTGCACTAGAGAAGTAACCTCGATAGCCTTGCAATAACTGCCCACTATCGTTCTAACCATTACTTACTTAAGACCATAATCAGGATACTATCATACTCGTATGACGCATCACTAAGACGAGTAATCTCAATAAAGTATATAACACTATTAATACACCCGTTCATCCTCGTGGATAACACTAAAGATAATCCCGCCACACTAGGGAAAATATTCACATAATAATATCATTATAGATATACGTACAAAACTCGTCTCACATGCAAATCTAGGAATAAACAAAATGTAGTGACTCGCTCGTGTCACATAAAACACGGCTCATCCTCCGAGGATTAAAACTCATACTTCTACCTTTCCAATCGCCTTGATTGCTCAAATGGGCTCCGGACGTAGCACATCTGTCCAACCCAAAATAAAAATTACCTTAATCGTTTCCCTATACTAGGCACCATATTCTTTTCCCCTTTACTCACTTCGGGAAAAATTAATGTATGTGGTTTTTACTCTCCAAAAAATACCTGTCTATATAATCCATTTATCACCGGTCGTACTGATCATTTTAGTTTTGTCCTTCTCTTGGACTTTGGTAGGCTCGATTTTTTATGGCTACCCCCGTTGTTCCCTTAGCTTTGTTGGCCCTAAGGAACACATTACTAGCTTCGACAGCTTTTACTGAACTCACTGTGCACCCCGCCTAATAAAATACCGGGTTATTAATCCTATACCAAATTAAAACAGGAGTCTCATATGGATCATTCTCAGCATCACTATCGAAAACCAACTTAATTACTAATAACCTATTAGGCTGGCGTCAATTTTTTTTTACTAATCTTTTTAACCAAACCATTCACATAAATCAATCACAATAGTTTATATGCAACAACGGAAATGAAATAAAATAACCAAACACTCGGTACAATTTAATACAACCAAATCGAATGCCGTATTAAAAGGCGATAAAAATAAATGAATACAATTGGGCTATCGGCCCGAATGTTACTACAATGCTTCCTATACAGATCACAAGAATAGAAGCATCTAAAATGAACTTGCATGCATCCACAGCTGCTGCAGTGAACGTCTGACTCGAAAGAATCATCATCAATGCGTCCCTATGTCTGGACACCTAATATATATATATATATATATATATATATAATACAGGAGGAGGGCTTTTTTTGTCTAAACCAACTAACTATTGAGATTACATCTGAGGGGATTTGGTTTTTATCAAGTGAGGGTTGAGATTAAATGAGAAGGAATTGATCTGTGAACCATTTGTGTGACAGCGTGGCTACAATATGACTAGAGTGGCTGATGTACTTTCTACATATTTGTACAGAATCTTACTCTGTACACAGACTTGAAGAGCACAACGCTCGAGAAAAAAAGAACGGTTGTTTATTCCTCAAACCCATACCGTCTTTTCCCATTTCAAAGTAATCCCAGTTTTCTCTCCCTCTCTCTCCCTCCTAAAGAAATGGTCGATTCTTTCATGCTCAGCCCTCACTCTTCCTCCACGAGTTTGAAAGGAAAAGAACGAAGGTTCAACCTAACGAGCATGTCATTTTGTTTGAAATCATGTTATTTTAGTTCCCTTTACTGTTTTGGTTTGATATGTTTTTTTCCTCAGGTCGAAAAGGTATAAAATCTCAAGGTTTTGTGTATTAAACTCACGAAATGTTTTGGGGATTTGCAGGTTTAAACTCAGCATATTTTTCCTTTTTTAGCTTTTGGATTTTAAAGATATTTGGTAATTTTTTGTCTTAGAAGAAACTGTTAAACCCAGAAACCCTCAAATCACCCCAATCATCAAACTCCAAGATGATCTTTTCGATCGACGAAGAACATGAAGATGAAGATGCTCTTTTCGATCTGCCTCAACCCTCAAAGCTGAAACTAAAATTGCTCAAAACTCATCACCGGCGAAGAACATGAAATGCTCTTTTCGATCTGCCTTTACACATGAAGATAAAGTTGATTTACCCACCTCAACCCTTAACTATTTTGATGCTACGCTTGAGACAGAAAGATAATAAAAAAGGTTTGTTTCAAACATTTTAATGGGTATTCAAGTGTATATTTTAAGTTAGTTATGTATATTATATACACAGGTCTGTATACATTTGAGTAAGTTGGTCTTCATGGTTGTGAGTTTTTAATCATATATAGTCTAGAGAATTTTGATTGGTACCTCATATTTCTATAATTTTTGTTTCTACCTATAAAAAAGGAAAACAACTATTGTGATCAGTTTGGCACTTGAGAATATAGAATTTGAGATTTTTTGTTTTCAAAATTATTTATTTGTGTTTTTTAATTGTTGTTTTGATTTTTTTCTTTGAATATATTTCCTGTTATATCCTAATTTTTCTTCTGTTTGTTTCTATTTTGATGATGTTATCTGTTATGGGATAGGTATGAGAACACATACCACTTGGCTGATAGTGTCAAAATTGTGTGCAAATTTTGGGTTTATTAAAAAAGGATTTATAGAGAGAAATGTTGTGGTTTTGTATTAGGAATCCTGTTGATGTTTGGATGTAGTGGGATTTAATGAGGGGATGAGAGCGAGAATGAGATTGAGGCGGTGTTCCAGGGCGCTTGGTACGCTTAGACCATAATCGAGGTAGCAAAATCAAAGAAGCTTTTGTTTCGAGTAAAAAACCCTAATGACTGGCGAGTACAAAACCCTAAGAAATGACTCTGATATGGATTTTTTGCGTGATGTCGTGCACATACACCTGCATCCACCTTATATTTCAGTTATTGATTATTTTTTGCGTGAAGAAGTTGACGCTTTTTACAATGATGGGTGGTGGTGGATGTGATTTCCAAAGGTTTCAGATAGACAAGTTATCTTACACATTCTGATGATTTATTAGACTTGATCTAAAGCATTTTAAGGGCCATTTATTTTATTGCTTGGTTATTTATAATCCATCGAAAAAACAAAGGCTTTCAAGGACAAATGTCTTTATTTTTTACAAATAAATACCGTTAGATTTGAATGTTGGCTCATAAAATCTTTCAGGTGAAAGCTATGATGGAAATGAAGGAAACATGTTTGTAATTTAGTTTAAGTGGATTAGTTTGGTCTATGTATGGCAGTGTTGTGTTGCATTTTCTATAGATTTTTTTTATTTGTGTGTTGGGATTTTCTGCAAGCATAATAAGTGCAATATTTTTTTTTATTTGTGTGTTGGGTATACCCACAACAACGTTTTTATGTGTTGGGATTTTCTCTCAGCTAAAATGGGTATGAAATTTCGCAAGAATGAATCGAATATATGAATGTATAAACATATTTTATTTTTTATAACTAATAAAATTTAAGATGGGCGTTTATTTAGAATTTTGAATGTCAAACTGAAAATGTCAAATTGTAAAATATTATATAAGTAAATTAACTATAATATGATTGACTCAATTTTTTTTAATCTTTCAAAAATTGGGTTTTCATACTTAACAGTTTACAAGATGTTTATAAGATACGGGTATTCGGGGGAACATTTATCACCGTGCCATCGGTACGAGTAAAGCCTAGTATATATATATATCAAGAGAGGAAAATAGAGAAACGGGTCAGAGCCCGAGTTTGAAAATATTGTAGCAAGTACTTAACATACCTTAATATTTAAAATATGATACTCCCCATATTTAAACCGGTATCACAATCACATGAGATACCATTCACCTCTCATCTATAGTGCACTCCTAACGTTTTATACTTAGTCTATTGTAGCTACAACTACCCAAGCTATTTAGACTATAGAGTACGTCTGAACTTATCTACACGTCTAAGTTCCCGTACCGCCTATACAGTACTAAGTTTCATTAATACCTCTCATAGTGTTAATAAATTTCCATGTAACATTTCACATATGTTAGTTTCTGATTTGAAAGTTAAGTCTGACCACTTAATCTTATTCATTAGATGCTCACTATCTAATATTATGTTTTTTCCCATTAAGCTTTCTCCACTTAAGTTAATTGTTAGATGTATTCACATCATCTAATTAACTACTACTTCGTCCTAGTAGATTATTCATATAGTATATATTTCACACACAATATAGACTATAAGGAGAATTGACCCGGTCTAATCATTGACTCTAATTATCCCAATTTATTTGCCTTTTTGATGTATGAACATCATATAATCATCTACCATTCTACCCAAGTAGATTATTTATATTGTATGTATTTCACACACAATAATTATCTACTACTTCATCTTAGTAGATTATTCATATAGTATATATTTCACACACAATATAGACTATAATGATAATTGGCCCGGTCTAATCGTCGACTCCAATCATCCCAAATTATTTGCCTTTTTGATGTATGAACATCATATAATCATCTACCATTCTACTCAAGTAGATTATTTATATAGTATGAATTTCACAAACAATAATTATCTACTACTCCATCTTAGTAGATTATTCATATAGTATATATTTCACACACAATATAGACTATAAGGATAATTGGTCCAGTCTAATCATCGACTCCAATTATCTCAATTTATTTATCTTTTAGATGTATGAACATCTTATAATCATCTACCATTATACCCAAGTAGATTGTTTATATATATTATATATTTCACACATAATATATACTATAAGCAGTATTGGCCCGGTCTAATCATTGACTCCAATTCTCATATCATTTACATTGGCCCGGTATAATCCTCAACTCCAAATGTAAATGAAAAATATAGAATATTGGATCGGTCTAATCCTCGAATCCAATATCATATAGGCACTGTAGGTATTCACCCAACCAAAATACAAAATTTATAGGTATTCACACAACCAAATTATTCATACTTGTACGTAATATATTTCTCTCTAATATTCACCGTACTTGTTTTCTTTACGAATTTATTTCACTTTCATATTTATTCGAGTATAATCATCTACCATTCTACCCAAGTAGATTATTTATATAGTATATATTTCACACACAATATATATACTTTAAGGAGTATTGGCCCGATCCAATCATCGACTCCAATTCTCCTATCATTTACATTGGCCCGATCTAATCCTCGACTCCAAATGTAAATGAAAAAATAAAATATTGGCTCGGACTCATACTTAGATCACCAATTTTTTTATTTAGTATACTATATGTATTCACACAACCTATATATTACTATGCATCAATAGGTGTTCACTCAACCCGATAATACACATTAGTACGTAGTATATATCTCTCACACACTTGTCGTAATATTTGTCTTACGATTTATCTCACTATCGTATATATAGGAGTGTTCACAAAACTCTAAGGGTCGTACTTACCCCTTGTTATATCAAATCAGTAGTTACCCTTGTTAATCTACTGACCCAATAAATTTAAGCTCGCTCACGCTTTTTCTGTAATTATATTCTTATCATCTTGAATTAGAATACGTCACAAGCAAGCCTACGAATTTCCACTTTAATTCTCTCACAAAATTGAAGCCCAACACTCAATCATAGACCTACTGCCATAATTATTCTAGAAATATATTTCATCAAGGTCCCAAACACTTCCTCGATAAATTTTTTAGTCATTTGAGGTTTAATAAGAAAAATCTCACAGTTTCTGACAGCCGAAACGAATCATAAATTTTCTAGTAGATTAAATACCCTTTAGTAAAATATAGATTTCTCCCTCTATATCACTCCGATTGACCTGATTCAAAGTTCATTAGCAAGATAACTTCAATAACTTTTTCTTCATCTATAAATGAGAATATAATTCAAATCATACAGAAAATGTCATGCAATTGAATTCTCTCAAAAATATTCGTAACTCAGCTATTCTGACAGCTTAAACACCGTGCACTAAAAAAGCTATAATTCACTCTACATAAGTCCAATTGGCCACATTCAAATATCATTAGAAAGATAGCTTCAATACCTTTTTGTTCATCCACAAATTATCATCTAATTCAAATCATACAGAAAATGGCATGCATTTTAATTCTCTCCAAAATTTTCGTAACTTAGCTGTTCTGGCAGCCTAAACACCTTGCACTAAAATAGCTATAACTCACTCTACATAAGTCCAATAGACCTCAGTAAAAGCTCATTAGAAAGATAACTTCAATACCTTTATGTTCATTATTAAATGAGCATCTAATTCAAATCATACAAAAAATGGCATGCATTTGAATCTCTCAAAAATTTCTGTTTTGGATTCCTGAGCTAACGATTACAATCTCAGAACTGCTTCCTTAGAAAAATCATAACTGATTCAAAAAAAATAAAAAAAAATACGCAATCAGTGCCCACACGACCATATCAAAAAGATATACAACTTTCATCTTTTGACCAAGAGCTGAATCAATTCTCTTCCTGGCCGAATGGATTTGAAAATGACGCTATGTCACTATTCATCATCTTCTTCAACCCTTATTTTTCCCAACACTCATCTAACCCCATTTCCACGGATCTTAACATCACCCAACAACAATATAAATATCTACACACTACAAATTACCCAACACAACAATTTATTTGGGGATTTAACCAATTAAACCAAGAAAATTTACCATTTTCTTAATTAAACCCTAACTTTCATTTCTTCGAATTTCTCACCATAATTTACACCATTAACATGGATTTAAGCTTAGAATTCATCTACTATCATCATCATAATAAATTCTTATGAAAACTTCTCCCAAAAACCCATTTATACGAAAATCCCCAAACCCAAAAAATCATATAATTTTACACACCAACTACAATATGAGAAATAAACACACTAAATCATTTAAAGCAAGTTAAACACTTGCCTCGTGGATAAAATCCGACGACCCCGAGTCGAATCCCGCGGAGTTTGGCCGGAAATCTCTTCCTCTTTCCCTTTTATTCCTTCCTTTCTTTTTCTTCTTCTTTCTTTCGTTTCTCTCTTTCTCCCGTGATCTTTTTAAGAGAGAATAAGGGTTTATCCCTTATAATGACTTGTTTACTCGATTACGAGTCCCTACGGGTCCAAAAATTCCCGAAACTCAATTACTTCCCCCGGATACTCTATTCTGACTATCTCGATCATTATGAGACCAACCGCGCAATCGGAATTTACATCCGATTTACTTAACCGCAAATCACTAATTTAACCCAACACAACTTAAATGCGGTTTTCCAATTAAAATATTTTTCTTTGTCGCTTTACCCAACTACGACATGTAATGAAAATAATCCTACTCACATTCTTAGTCTCATAAGAAAATATAATCCATATAAATATTAATCTGACACTTACAAACTAATATTTACTATTCACTTTATATTCTGAATTTATTAGATTACACTCATAAATTCCAAAATTACTATTCATAGTAATTCCTCAAATTACCAAATTACGCCCACCTTTGTAATTTAAATATCTTTATAATGTACGGGGTATTACACTCACCATCACTCGGTAAGGATTCATCTACCCGAATCATTCAAATGGATCCCCTAATGGGTTTTCCCCCTTGTGGTGCTTCACTACCACCGTTTCATCCAGTCTTATTGAGGAGAGTGCGCGTGCGTTCAAATAGAGATATTATTTAATTAAACTCAGTTTTTGTCAATTAAATCCTAAACATGCAACTATATGTGGTTGAACAAGATGATGAAACATGCAAGACCATTCAAACACATACATGTGAGGAAAAATCCCCCAAAGGGGCAAAACCATTTATTTTCATTAAAATATTGTAATGTACAATTTCAGATTACAATGAAAATACAAGTGACTAAGAATTACCCTCAGGTGTCGGATTCTGTAGTCGGCGGCTGGAAGTTTCCCTTTCCAAGAGGGCAGCAGTGAAGAAGAAGAACAGTCTTCTCCACAAGAGTATGAACAGATACGCGGATGTGTTCTTGGGTTGCAAACTGATTCATAAAGGATTGGCAAGGTTGTGTGAATCAAAACATGAGTCTAGGGACTCAAAAAGGTGAAGACTTGAGGTATATGGACTCAAAAATTCATCTATGCAAGTCTTATAAAATAGCTCCCCCGAAGTTGGTATTTATAGGGAAATATATGAAGAGGCCCACGTTTTAAAAACACCAAAATTCTATCCAGCGTACAGGGACACCGAACCGGTTCGGGTACCCTGCAAACCGGTTCGACCCCCCGAACCGATTCGGGCTCGGTTCGGGGAAACTCGCTAGTCAAAGGGGCTTTCAGCACTTAGAAAAATTCCAAGGTTTTTCTTGGAAATAACTCCATTTTCAACAGGCCATAACTTGTTCATCGTAGCTCGGATTGAGGTGCCGTTTCTTCCAGTATCTTTGTTGCGGCAAGATCTTAAACTTTCCAGTTGACCGATCCTTCGAACGGTGGCTGTAAAATTACCAAATTGCCCTTGAACTTCCCTATCAAGCCTTGTTGCATTATTTTGACTTCTCTTGCGTAACACTTGCTTTACGTGCCTAAAATCATGGAATGTGAAGTCGTTGAGGCAGATGAGGGACACATGATGGAGATCATAAATGCTTGATTCCCGGAATTAAGATTGAGGGCGTCGTGTGCGATCGTTTAGAGACGTGCCAAATGTAACGGCGTATGACATAAATAAATGAAACATTTCGGACATGATAAAAATGTCCTTACAAATCTCCCCCTATGTCTATGCCGGTACATACATAAAAAATCCGAATTATCGAATAACAAAGTTGCCTATACAAATATACCCTTCCATGAACCCAAAACTGGAAAGATAAAAAAGAATAAGTCTTCATCGTTTGATCTTCAAATCTTTAATACATTCAAAGCTTTTCTCATCAGGGTGTGCAATTCAGAGATTATCAATCTAGTACCTACACCCATGAGAACAAGCAAATACCACGTGACATATCGAGTTTGAAATGAGATAATCATATATACCAGTTTAAAATAGATCATTAAAATCCAAAAACTCCCCCATAATATGATAATTCTTTCTCCCCCTTTTTATGATGTCCCGAAATAGACAGACATGGGAAGTAGAAATAGATGTACATGGAGAATGTCACAAGGTAGTAAACCACTATTTTTGAATTTTTCACACAAATAATACAACAAAGAATCACACCATGAAAGATCACAAAAATAACCAAGTCAAGGATAGCGAAAATGAAGGGGTGTGATCAAATTCGATAGGAAAATCAATGCATACAAACATGACATATGTGCACGATGAATATCAGATACTCCTAACGAATGAACTCAAAGTCTTCCTTTGGTGTAAAAAGGTGGTAATATGGGACATTGACTCAATCAAATCAGCAAATCAAAGCTCAAAGTGATTTTCACACCAATAACGTCCAAAACTATTTCATGCTTTTTCAGGACTTTCAAGGAAGTGCAAACCCATTTATTTTCTCCAACCAAACTCCCTCAGATATTAATTTTGAATAGAGGCATTCTAAATTCTCAAACTTTGGAGAATTGATGGTGAAACCTAATGGCCTATATGTGGCATGAATTGCTTTTTATTGCCTTAAAATTTTTTCGGGCTCTTTTAACCTCTTTGGAACCCAGATAAAAAAATTCCTCCATTTTTTAGGTCCTTTTGAACGGTGGCTTTTGCAAAAAGAAAAGATAATTACCTTTCGCAGCCCCTCCCCATTCTTAAACAAACATATAGTCTCACAAAAACGGTTTTTACATGCATTCCAATCTTGTCAAGTTTTATTGCATATTGTATGTTGTATAGACATAATTAAGATGGAAACACTCAAGCCAATATGAGATAGACAAGTACAATAATCAAATATAGCCGTGCATGTGTGCAATAAAGGAGATAGGAGTCAGACATGTAGGAAAATATCACTAATTACATCTCAAAGACTCCATACAATGTAAAGCACATGGATGAAATGATGTAGCATCTCAAATCTCTATCAAACAGTCACATGGATAAATGGAATGAATTTTGTGACTTGGCTATCTTAAATGTTCATCCATAAAAGGTGTAAACAAAATAAAAAAATCTTTTTGGTCTTTTCTGAAATTTTTTCTTAAAGGAAAATCTTTTTGGAATTTTCAAAAGAATAAATAAATAGCTGTACAACAAAGCAATGATACATATAAAACAAACTAGCAATAGGAAGCATATGATATTAACATGAAAAAGCAACCTATTCTAGACATAGACCAACCCCTCAGTCAACTGTGCAAATCCCCAAAGACTTCCTAAGACTCTCAAATCTAAGGGCATCTAAAGGTTTCGTGAAAATATCGGCTAACTAACGGTCGGTGGGAACAGAACTCAGGGATACGACTTTCTCCTCAACTAACTGTCGTATAAAGTGCTCACGTATCCTGATGTGCTTTGTGCGCGAATGCTAGACTGGATTACGCGATATGTGTATCGCGCTCATGTTATCACAGGAAATGGTCATGGTGTCCTGTGAAATCCCATAATCCTCCAGCATTTGCTTCATCCAAAAGATTTGCGTGCAACAACTCCCGACGGCTATGTACTCAGCCTCTGCAATGGGTAAAGAGATGGAATTTTGCTTCTTGCTCAGCCAAGAGAGTAGAGCAGAACCAAAATAGAAACACCCACCAGAAGTGCTACTACAACCATCTATATCCCTAGCCCAATCGACACCTGAATAGGCAGACAGACGATCATCAGTATCAAAGGAATACCAAATACCGTATGAGAGAGTCCCACTCACATATTTAATAATACGTTTTAGAGCAAGTAAATGTGACTCTTTCGGGAACGCCTGATATCGCGCACAGACTCCAACACTAAAGGCTATGTCGGGACGACTGGCAGTCAAGTAGAGAAGACTACCTATCATACTCCGATACAAGGTTTTCTCTATGTCCTTGCCTGAAGTGTCCTTACTAAGCTTGGTAGTGGTACTCATAGGTGTACGAGCATTCTTAGCGGAGTCTAAACCAAATTTCTTAACTAGGTCTCTAGCATACTTGAATTGGGAGATGAACATCCCATCCTCTAGCTGACGAACCTGGAGACCAAGGAAGAAAGTAAGCTCACCAACCATGCTCATCTCAAACTCACTTTTCATCTCCTCTTCAAAGTGATGAGCATGTTGAGAGCACGTGGATCCAAAGACTATGTCATCCACATAGACCTGGGCAACCAAAATTGCACCGTCATCTCTCCTGATGAACAACGTCATATCAACTCCCCCTCTCTTGAAGCCATGGGCTAAGAGATAGGAAGTAAGCCTCTCGTACCAAGCACGTGGTGCTTGCTTCAAACCATACAAGGCTTTCCTCACATAGTAGACGTGTTCCGGGTGCTGAGCGTCTTCAAACCCTTTTGGTTGTTCCATGTAAACCTCCTCCTGTGGAATGCCATTCAGAAAGGCACTCTTGACATCCATCTGATATAACTTAAAGCCCAGATGACATGCGATGGTGAGTAGTAAACGGACGGACTCAAGCCTCGCAACAGTAGCAAATGTCTCCCCAAAGTCTACACCCTCTATCTGTGTGTATCCTTGAGCGACCAACCTAGCCTTATTTCAGAATATGGCACCATTTTCATCCATTTTATTCTTGAAAATCCACCGAGTACCTATCACATTAGTCACACTAGGTCAGGGTGGCCAAACTATAGAACGAGAATTCTACTTTAACTCAGCCGAAGAGAAAGAGGCCCATAAGAGAGCAACCACCATAGATAACATTGATATACTTGACCCTAGAGATGAAACGAAGTTGAAGAAAGGAGAGGCCACGGAAGAGGTAGAATCCATCGTCCTCATTGAGGACGAACTGGAAAAAACTGTCCAGGTCGGCAAGGCCTTAAAAGCAGATATTAAGGAAGAGCTGATAAATTTCTTGAGGAAGAGGTAGAGTGTCTTCGCTTGGAGCCATGCGGACATGCCTGGCATCGACCCTGAGGTTATGTGCCAAAAAGTCAACGTGACTAAAGATGCTAAGCCAATTAAACAAAGACGAAGAGTTTACTCTAGGGAGAAGTACGATGTCATCCGGGAAGAAGTCAAAAAGTTGGAAGATGTCGAGTTTATCAGGGAAGCCATATATTTGGAGTGGTTATCAAACGCAGTCATTGTGCCCAAAGCCAATGGAAAATGGAGGATGTGCATAGATTTCACCGACCTGAACAAGTCTTGCCCTAAAGGTAGTTATCCCTTACCTCGGATCGACCAGATAGTAGATGCCACAGTAGGGCATGAGCTCATGAGCTTCATGGACACGTATTCTGGTTATAACCAGATCTTCATGGATGCTGAAGACTCAGAGAAGACAGCCTTCATCACTAACAAGGGGACATATTGTTATAAGGTTATTCCCTTTGGCTTGAAAAATGCAGGAGCAATGTATCAACGTCTTGTGAATAAGATGTTTGAAAATAAAATAGGCAAGATTATGGAGGTGTATGTAGACGATATGTTGACGAAGATCTTAAAGGCCTGCACTCACGTGGCAGACCTAGAAAAAACCTTCGATACTATGGACTTGTACGGAATGAAACTCAATCCCGCAAAGTGTGTCTTCGGGGTAGGAGCTAGGAAATTTCTTAGATTCATTATTAATCAGAGGGGAATAGAGGCGAACCCTGAGAAGATCAAGTCCTTGCTTGACATGAAGACACCAAGAAGTATCAAGGACGTTGAGAGTCTCATTGAAAGAGTAGCTGCACTCAACCGATTTATTTCCAGAGCGACGAACAAGTGCCTCCCGTTCTTTAAGGTGCTTAGAAAGGCCTTCGAATGGAATAACGAGTGTGATGAGGCTTTTAATAAACTCAAGACCTACCCCGGATCTCCCTTGCTCTTATCTCGGCCCATAGTGGGAGAGAAGTTGTATGTTTATCTAACAGTCTCTGAGTCAGCTATAAGTGCATCCATAGTATGGGAAGACATTGGGGTCCAAAGGCCTGTATACTTCAACAATAAGGCCCTTCAAGGGTCTGAACAGAACTATCCTCAGATGAAAAAGTTGGCCTACGCTTTAATACATGCTTCTAGGAAGATGAAGCCCTACTTCCAAGCCCACTCTATGGTCATCATTACTGACTCCCCATTAAGGCAAGTCCTCCACAAGCCTGAGAAGTCAGGAAGGTTGATGACCTGGGCCATTGAGTTGGGAGAGTATGACCTTACTTATTAACCCAGGGTGGCTATTAAAGGGCAGGCGCTTGCAGATTTTGGTGCTAAGTTCACATGGGAAGAGGCTGAGGTTGAGAATAACCTAGAAATTATAGAGGGATCAAACAACAACATCTTTCGAGACTCGGAAGAGGTTGTGTCCAACAAAGATATAAATGGAATAGCCGAGAATGAGGAAGATCGATACCTCTTTAAGAAAGGAATCATGTCAGAATGGAGCTTCTCATCAGATAAAGACATCTAGAACCACTTTGTTGACGGGTCTTCTTACGAAAGTGGAAGCGGTGTAGGGCTGATACTCTCAGCTCTGGATGGTACCAACGTTGAATATGCACTAAGGTTTAACTTCAAGGCATCAAACAACGAGTCAGAATATGAGGCCATGATAGAGGGCCTCTCCTTGGCAATGACCCTTAGTATAAAACGACTCTTACTTCATAGTGACTCAAGGTTAGTTATTAACCAAGTGTTTGGAGTTTATGAGGCCAAGGATGGAAGGATGGCCAAATACCTGAAGAGGGTAAGAATGATGCTATAAGGTTTCGAAAGAGGTAAAGATGAAGAGGGTACCTCGACAAAACAACAACCACGAAGATGCACTAGCAAGGTTGGCCTCAACAACAAGGATAGATATCAGAAGGACAGTTCGAGTCGAGATCCCGACCATTAAAGAAGAAGAGGTTACTAACCCTTACCTCAATTTGAACCTAGGGGACTCATGGTTGGACCCCCTTATCAGATATATTAGAGAGGGAGAACTGCCAAAATCAAAGCTAGAGAGGAGGAAACTAAGGTACAGAGCTGCAAAGTTCTTAATAATAGGAGATGTCCTATATAAGAAGGGATTTTTGTTACCCCTCCTCAGGTGCGTTCATCCCACAGAGGTCCTCCGCATCCTACAAGAGGTACACGAGGAATCTTGCTCCAGTCACATAGGAGGAAGACCTTTAGCCAAGAGGATTATCACCCAGGGATACTAGTGGCTGGCCTTGGCCAAGGATGCTGCAGCCTATGTGAAGAGGTGTGACAAATGCCAAAGATTCTCCACTATCCCCCATCAACCTCATCAGCCTATGACGTCAATAAGTTCTCCTTGGCCATTCGCAGTATGGGGAATTAACTTGGTGGGTCCCTTACCAAGAGCTACGAACAACTATAGGTTTTTGATAGTTACCATTGACTATTCCTCCAAATGAGTAGAGGCCGAGCGGATGATCACGATTACAGAGCTGAAGATCTTCTAATTGATTTGGAAGAGCATCATATGCAGATATGGCCTTCCAAACACCCTCATCTTTGACAACGAAACCCAGTTCAAGAATTCTTCCTTAGAAAAGTATTGCGAGAGAGTTGGGATCAAGCAATTTTTCTCTTCTCCTGGCCGGCCTCAGGCAAACGGTCAGACCGAAGTCACAAACAGAACAATCCTTAATGGGATCAAGAAGAGGTTAGAAGAAGCTAAGGGGAGATGGATTGAAGAGGTTTATGCTGTGTTATGGTCCTACAGAACAATGGCTAGGACACCAATGGGGGAAACCCCATTTATGTTAGCACATGGCTCAAAAGTTGTCATACCAACAGAGGTAGGACTCCCCACTCATAGGGTTTAGACCTATGTCCCTGAGAAGAATGGGGAGGAGAGAAGACTTGACCTATATTTGATTAAAGAGAGAAGGGAAGATGCAGAGGTCAGACAGGCAGCCTACCAACAGAGAACAACAAAGTTCTACAATCAAAGGGTGAAATCAAGACCCATAGCTGTGGGAGACCTAGTACTGAAGAAGACATTGCAGAAAGCAAATAAGCTTCACCCAAATTGGCATGGCCCTTATAAAGTGATAAAGGAGGCTATATCCGGGACCTACAGACTGTAAAACCTTGAAGGGGAACTGATAACTTGCTTTTTGTGTGTCGTTATCGTTGTTGAAAGCCAAGTTAGTCAAAATCCTCAAATACCTACAAAATTATAACAAAACTAGTGTAGAGGGTAAGTAAGGGAGTCAATCCAAATCTAAGGGTGAAACACAAAATTGTTGAGGACATATATATAGATGCATTTGCATTTTATTATATTTTTCTATTTTTGCTTTTTATATTTTTTATGGATTTTTCAAGGGATTTTTTGAACTAACTAACTATACTAATTTTATAACTACTAATTAAGAAGTAAAAGCTAATTTAAGAAAAGTGAGATAAAAAAAATTGTCCTAATAAGTAAACTAACAAAATTGGAATCATGAGGGCTTCAAAATTTCATCCCATAAATGGGAGATTAGCCCTCAATAATTATCATCCAAAAATATAAGATAAACAAATGAAGCATGAGATGATTAAAATAAAAGTAATAAGAGAGGAATAGATCAAACCCATTTAAGCTTTGAATTGGAATGGAATCTTCAATTACATCAACAATCTCTCAATTATACATCAAAAATCACTCAATCACCTCACTAATGTATTTATTGAATCTAAAATAAAAATTACAAAATAAAAATAAAAAGGATAGTGGATGAATTCATAATGGACAATTAAATAATAAAAGAGATTTGCTAAAAATGCAAATTCTAACATTATAAAGTTGTACATTATAATTCATCCAAAGAAATAAATTCTAAATCATAACTTTATGTTGAGATAATGGCTAAAAATGCAAAATCTCAACATAAAGGAATGTATTAGAATTTACCTCCCATATGGGATGAATTTAGCTACATCAATCTATTATGAAATAATTGCTCAAAATGCAAAAATTCATAATAGATGGGTGGGGTGAAATTCATCCTAGAGATAAATTTCACTACCTACCGCTTTATTGAGATATTTGCTAAAAATGCAAATACTCTCTAAAGAGGGATGTAGAGAAATTTATCACACAAGAGTAAAAAAACTAAGTTAGAGATCCTTTGAAATTGGCCCAAGTCTTCAATTTATATGGTGCACATGGAGGCTAGGAGTATTTTTGGGGATTGGCTTGAGTGTGCATGGAAATGGTGAGAGGAGTGTGAGGTCATGTGGGCAAGGGGGTTTGGGAATATGATCAGATTTAGTTTGAGGGTTATAATGGGTATTGGGGTTAAAGTTGGTAGTTGGGGGTAGAATGGGAAAAAGGGTTTAAAAGGTGGTTTAAGTGGCATTTGGTTTATTTGGTTTTGGTTTTGGCAGATTGAAGAAATCGTGTGAGGGGAATGAAATGGAACAAAATGGGATTGAGTGATGCGGGTTATTTTAGAACTGGGTTGGTGATCTTGGGATAGCGAGTGGGTCGGACTAGGCTGTTAGGGCGATGCCGGAGGTCAGGTCGGGCAGATGGGACGAGGGACTCGGCTGGGCGCAGGTGGATATGAAATCGGTCAAGGTTGGGAGCGGGTGAGTTCGGGTTGCTAGGCGGTTAGGAGAGAGGAAGGTGTAAGGGGTGTCGGGTTTTTGGTTCAGGCGGCTGGGGAAGGGTTATGGATAGGTTTTTGCCATGGCCATGGACAAAGATGGTTGTTGGATCGGAGGGCTAGGGGGTTGAGGTGCCGCCGGCGGACTGGTGTGGAGAGGTCCGACCGGCAGTTGAATTCGAGTAAGGGTTGGAGATGTGGGGGTTTGTTGGTTTGGTTAATGGAGGTTAGTGGGTTTAGAGGAGAGAGGAGAGAGGAGAGAAAGGGCTTCGTGGAAGAAGATGATGTTGGGGTTTATTGTGTGGGTGAGGGTATAGGATAATAGGGTGTATGGAAGCTAGGGGTATGTAGTTGTGTGTGGTTGAGTGTAAGATACTAGGATATATGTGACTGAGTATTTGGGTGTATGTGTGTGTATAATTTGGACCCTTAAAATAAAACTAACTAATAAAAAAAGTTAATAAAATAAAATAAAAATCTAAAAAAAACAATAAAATCCAATTCTAAAATAAATCAAAGACTCAAATAAAAATTGAAACTAAAAAGAAATAAAATTAAAAAATAAAAAAATAAAAATAAAATCTAATAAAACTTAAAATTAAAATCCTAAAAAGAAAATGCAAAATCTAATAACACTGAAAATTCTAATCCTAAAATAAAATAAAACTAAAACTAAAAACTAAAAACTAATAGAATAAAAATCAAAATAAAGTTATACTAAATAAAAAGAAATAGGAAAATAAATCCAAGAAATTCTAAATAGATCTAAAATGAATCCTAAAAATAAAAATGACTCAAACTAAAAATATAAAAAATAATAAAAGGGCACAAACTAACGCACACGGGCCTAAGGGTAGGTCTCGGCTAGGTTTGGGTAGGCTAGGATACGGGACAAGGGCTAATTAGCTCCACAATCTGTACAATTGCCTTAAAATACGCATTTGAACACCGCAACGTGCATTTGACCTACAAGATAAACATTTAAGCACATAAGACCCATATTGTCAAGAATTAGCAACTAAAGTATTTCTATTCGGGGTATAAATTGTACAGTTTAGGGTGCTTATCACACCACCCCCAAACAGAGCGTTGCTAGTCCTCGAGCAATAAGATAGAGAGAAAGAGAAAGATAAGTACCCAAAAGTGTACCACTTTCGCGGGTACTTGCGATTGAACTTAGCAAGTGCAATCAGCCTTTAAACGTATAGGTTTCCCTACAGGATGAGTTGTATCTCGTGAGGGTTTGCAGGGAATATACCCACAAAATTCTTAATTTGCAAAAGGCAGTCAATCTCTTATTAGACGTAGAATAATCGTACAATCCATCACGAGATAAATGATTTCAGAAATACAAGCTAGAATGTGTAAAAATTTTAGCTAAGTAAATACTCAAGGCACATCCTTCCTAGAACTCAACGTGTGTGGTGTGAATCAGTCAAAACGGGTCGAGTATCATAAGAGTAATTCCTAGATTGCCTTGTCGGAATCAACGCTTCAACTTCAAATCTTACTAGATATAACTCTCTCAAACGAACTCTCGAGATATGGGTCAGTGTATCGCTCTTGTGTGTGAGGAGATGAGTAAATGTAAGCAAGTTCAAACGTCTCACACACATATAAGAAAGAACGAACATATAAAAAGAAAAATGACCTCATGAAAGAATGCAAATCACTATAGTGATAACGTCGAGTTATTCACTACGTTGACTTTCATTTGCCCGAACACCTATGGGAATATATGGATTTTTATGGGTGAGTGGAAAATGAAATGGGATGAGTAGGATATGATATGTAGGATGGATGGGATGAGGTAGGTAAGGTGATGCATGGTATGATGGATGTAAAATGGATGCGAAATGGATGGATAAGATTGAGAAGAGTGTATACACTTTAGGCACAAATGTCTTTATTACAAACTACAAATTACAACTCCCTTTCTTTTCTTTTCTCTTTTTCTTTTCTTCTTTCTTTTTTTGATTTTTCTTTTCTTTTTCTCTATATTATTTTTTTTTCTATTTTTGCTAATTTTTTATTTTTTATTTTTCTCTTTCTTCTGTTTTGTTTTTTCTCTCACTTTTCAAACCAACACTGAAGACATTTAACATTTGAAACCACACTCTTTTTCTCAAAAAAATGATGGATGAAATATAAATGGAGATGATAGGTGAGGGTGTGGGGAAATATATGGATGGTGAGGGGAATATATATGAAATATTGGAAAGCATGGGAATGTAATGAGTGAAGTGTATGGGTGAAAAATGGATGCGAAATGGAAAAGTGATGGATGAAAATCTAGTATTCGGGAAAAATTTCATGACACGTGTTTCTTACAACTCGAAAGTGATGTCATTCTCAGTGATCAAGCCAAAATTTAGTGAAGGATAATGAGATCATACAACGATTTAAAGTGCGGACCCAAAAGACGTTGAATCAACTTGTGACTCGGAGATTGCGTAAAACACTCTAAAAGGTGAAATGCACGAATCTCACAAGATAAAGTCTCTACTAGTGATCCTGAAGGTTCTCTTTAGAATTATAGTACTCTTCAACTCTAACCATAGTGACTTGATAAGTGCGCAAATTTTGTTGAGTCTAGAAATTCATGGTGCAACATGCCTTGTTATGTATTACATAAGCTATTTAGAAACAATATTCTCTAGCTTGATTCCTAGACTTCGAAAGATGGACGATTGAAATTCACATCAATGATTTAAGATGAAAGAAACTGCACGAAATTTTAAAAATCAGGTTCAAAAAATCAAATTTTTTCAAAAGAGGCATGATTTTGATAAAATTCCCCACCCCCCAAAAAAAATGAACATCTCCTCGATGTTAGGTAAAATAATTGAGAGCATAAGGGAGGAAAGAGATTACCAAAATGAACCGATAATGAAGTGGACAGATGTAGCCAAGAATAAACCTGAATAAATGATAAAAGAAAAAATGTGTACAAGTCTATAAGCATGATAAAGCATAGGGTGATGTGAAACACCACCCCTAAATAGGATGAGACTAGTACAAGAAACGCGGGCTGCCTCCCGGTAGCGCTAAGTTTAATTTCCTCAGCCAGACCGAACCAATCTCACCCTAAAGATAAGAACTAGGAAAGCTCGAGGTGGCAGAAAAATTGGGTGATGAAGATCACCCCCAAACAAGACTGAAGCATCAGTCTTGTTGGATAATTTGACAAAGGTGAGGGTGAAGAAACACCGATCACGACCTTATTTTTTTATTTTCAAGATTTTCTTTGTTTTTGTTTTTTTTTGGTTTTTGAATAATTTGATAAAGAAAGGAAATATTTTTTTGGGGGGGATTTTTAGAGAATGAAAGGAAGAAAAAAGTTTTGGATTTTTTTTTTGGAAGAAAAGGTGGGAAAAAAAATATTTTTGGATTTTTTATAAAAATAAAGGAAGAAAATATTTTTGGATTTTTTGAAAAATGAGAGAAAGAAAATATTTTTGGGTTTTTTTTTATATATAAAAATGAAAGAAAATATTTTTTGGATTTTTTATAAAAATAAAGGAAGAAAATATTTTTGTATTTTTCGAAAAATGAGAGAAAGAAAATATTTTTGGATTTTTTTTAAAATATGAGAGAGAAAATATTTTTGGATTTTTTTTATATATAAAAATGAAAGAAAATATTTTTGGATTTTTTTATAAAAATAAAGGAAGAAAATATTTTTGGATTTTTTTGAAAAATGAGAGAAAGAAAATATTGTTGGATTTTTTTATATATAAAAATGAAAGAAAATATTTTTGGATTTTTTAAAAAAATAAAGGAAGAAAATATTTTTGGATTTTTTTGGAAGAAAAGGTGGGGAAAAATATGGACTCTTTGAATGGATACTCACTGAAATCCGACTACCGAAAAATGAATTGGACACACACACAAGTCAAGAAAATTTCCTAACTAGCACATAGCCAATTTTTATCTTTAGATTTAGTGAAAGGGTAGTCAAATTTTAATTAAGTCCGCGGGCGATAAAAAATTCACGGAATTTTCTTTCTTTTTTTGATCGCCTTTGCAAAATTGTCTCCTATTGGGCTACCTAGTTGATTGATTTTAAATTTAATGAGGGCTAGGGTAGCACACAAATGGTAAGCGAGTGAGTCGGGTGATGAAATTTCTTCTTGTGAGTGATCGGGTGTAGGTCTTAGTTAATTAATTCATCACACCATTTGAAAATAAATGCGAGAATAAAATCACATAAGAGCACATAAAGCACACAAAAGAATTGACTCGCTAACAGGAGAGGCGCAAGGGTTTGAGAAATGTACCTCCCACGATTTTTAGGCCGCGGGGTGCCAAAAAATTTGAGTCGACCGGGGGAAGATCACGCCTATCTTAGTCGTCCCCGGGAGTCCTACCGATCCAAAGTAGAGAGGCTTCTAAATCCTCGCCTATGGACGCCCTCTCTCTACCTTGTCCGGTTTCCCTATCACGCTTTTCAATTATTACAAATTTTAAAATGTAAAGTAAAATGGTGTCTCTATGCACTGCGATACAAGCAATGATAAAAATCCTAATACAAGCCTTCTAAAAATAAAAAAATGGTACAAAAAATTATAAAGTGCAAAAAACAAATGAACTACAAGTTGAAATCCGCTCCGAATGCTTCACGCTCCCAAGAATGGCAACGGCGCCATTTGATAAATAGAAAAATTGCCTCTAATATATATTTCTGTGTCATGGTCGTGGCCATGGCCGGAGATGGCTGCTGGATCGGAGGGCTAAGGGGTTGAGGTGCCGCCGGCGGACTGGTGTGGAGAGGTCTGGCCGACAGTTGAAATCGGGTAAGGGTTGGAGATGTGGGGGTTTGTTGGTTTGGTTAATGGAGGTTAGTGGGTTTAGAGGAGAGAGGAGAGAGAGGGTTTGGTGGAAGAAGATGATGTTGGGGTTTATTGTGTGGGTGAGGGTATAGGATAATAGGGTGTATGGAAGCTAGGGGTATGTAGTTGTGTGTGGTTAAGTGTAAGATAGTAGGATATGTGTGAGTGAGTGTTTGGGTGTATGTGTGTGTATAATTTGGACCCTTAAAATAAAACTAACTAATAAAAAAAATTAATAAAATCCAATTCTAAAATAAATCAAAGACTCAAATAAAAATTGAAACTAAAAAGAAATAAAATTATAAAATAAAAAATAAAAAAAATAAAAATAAAATCTAATAAAACTTAAAATTAAAATCCTAAAAAGAAAATGCAAAATCTAATAACACAAAAAATTCTAATCCTAAAATAAAATAAAACTAAAACTAAAAACTAAAAACTAATTGAATAGAAATCAAAATAAAGTTATACTAAATAAAAAGAAATAGGAAAATAAATACAAGAAATTCTAAATAAATCTAAAATGAATCCTAAAAATAAAAATGACTCAAACTAAAAATCTAAAAAAGAATAAAAGGGCACAAACTAACACACACGGGCCTCGGGGTAGGTTTAGGCTAGGTTTGGGTAGGCTAGGATACGGTACAAGGGCTAATTAGCTCCATAATCTGCACAGTTGCCTTGAAATACGCGTTTGAACACCGCAACGTGCATTTGACCTACAAGATAAACATTTCAGCACATAAGACCGTCGACAATTAGAAACTAAAGTACTTATATTCGGGGTATAAATTGTACAATTTTGGGCGCTTATCAGGAACCTTTTTCCAATCCATGGAATGCTGATCATTTGAAAAAGTATTACATATGATGTGGCAATGATTCCTATGTAAATGTATCATCTTATGAAGAGATCATTAATGAGAACCTGTGTCAACTCTTGGTTCATTATACTTTAATGGAAAAACTTATGGGGGTAACATCTTAGTTGATGACCTCAGACCTTAAAATATCATAATTTGGTGATAAGGTCTAAGGTGAACATCATACTTTGATGACCTCAGACCTTAAACATCATTTATTTGGTGAAAAATTTATGAGGGTAACATCTTAGTTGATGACCTCAAACCTTAAAACATCATAATTTGGTGACAAGGTCTGAGGTGAACATCATACTTGGATGACCTTAGACCTTAAACATCATTTATTTGGTGGAAAATTTATTGGGGTAACATTTTAGTTGATGACCTCAGACCTTAAAACATCATAATTTGGTGGCAAGGTCTGAGGTTATCATCATATTTGGATGACCACAGACTTTAAACATCATTAATTTGGAGAAAAACTTATGGGGGTAACATCTTAGTTGATGACCTCGGACCTTAAAACATCATAACTTGGTGACAAGGTCTGAGGTGAACATCATACTTGGATAACCTCAGACCTTAAACATCATTATTTTGGTGAAAAATTTATGGGGGTAACATCTTAGTTGATGACCTCAGACCTCAAAACATCATAATTTGGTGACAAGGTCTGAGATAAAAATCATACTTGGATGACCACAGACTTTAAACATCATTAATTTGGTGAAACACTTATGGGGGTAACATCTTAGTTGATGACCTCGGACCTTAAAACATCATAACTTGGTGACAAGGTCTGAGGTAAACATCATACTTGGATAACCTTAGACCTTAAACATCATTATTTTGGTGGAAAATTTATGGGGGTAACATCTTAGTTGATGACCTCAAATCTCAAAACATCATAATTTTGTGACAAGGTCTGAGGTGAACATCATACTTGGATGACCTCAAACCTTAAACATCGTTTATTTGGTGAAAAATTTATGGGGGTAACATCTTAGTTAATGACCTCAGACCTTAAAACATCATAATTTGGTGACAAGGTCTGAGGTGAACATCATACTTGGATGACCTCAGACCTTAAACATCATTAATTTGGTGAAAACTTTATGGGGGTAACATCTTAGTTGATGACCTCAGACCTTAAAATATCATAATTTGGTGACAAGGTCTGAGGTAAACATCATACTTGGATGACCTCAGACCTTAAACATCATTTATTTGGTGAAAACTTTATGGGGGTAGCATCTTAGTTGGTGACCTCAGACCTTAAAACATTATAATTTGGTGGTAAGGTCTGAGGTGAACATCATACTTGGATGACCTCAGAATTTAAACATCATTAATTTTGTGAAAAATTTATGGGGGTAACATCTTAGTTGATGACCTCGAACATTGAACAAATGTTACAAGGTTGACATCATAGTTTAGTAATGAAGACACTGATGCACGACACGTAAAAACATTCTAAGGCAAGAGAAATAAAGCCCTCTTCAGAGGTTGATATAGCATGAAACTAAGAATTACAAACCAAAAGGTAACAAAAATTGTCATCAGAGGTTACAGATCGATGTGAGTCAGAAATATGATGTTACAAGTAAGAGCTTCATGAAATGGGTTTAAGTATCTGCAATCTCAGGGTTAGTGACCATGCCCCCACTTTCTTGGCCGAGGTAGGTCACTTCTACCTCATCATCGTGAGGACCAACATCTTTAGTCCTAGTATCTTCATGTGGAGCAGTCTCAGCAGGTGCGGCAACTCCTTCCTCCTCGACCTCTTATAAGGCCTGAGCAAACCGAGGATCGGCATAACCCAGACCAATGAAGTCAGAGGCTGCTAGGCTCCCTGACTCTTTCTCCTTTATTGCAACCCATTTCCCGGTGGCCTTCGCACCCCTTTCGAGGTACTCAAAGCCAAGTTGACGAATTCATCAGATACCTTGTAGTCCTCCAATATCTTCTATGAGGCGTCATCCAAAGAAGCCTTCATAGCGACATCGACCTTGTGTTGGAGAGAGTCAACCAGGGTCTTAAGAGTAGAGCTATGATCCTTATTAAGCTTGTCCATGTCCTTCTCCAGTCGCTTAACATTATCTTCAGACTTCTCTAAGGAAGCCTTCAGATGCTCCACTTCAGTATTGAGAGCAGCCTCAGTCTTTTGGGCCTCTTTGACCTTCTCAATCAAAGGAAGTTTCCTCAGAGTCCAGTCAACGAATTGGTGCATGTTGAGGAGACCCTACAAAACATGTGCAGAAATGTCAGTTCAAGATGTGGTATAATTCAAAGCCGATGTTAAACTTATTTAGCAAAAGCAAAAGTCTTACTTGGATAGATCGGTGGAGGGCGAACTCAGCCAGTAGAGGGGTGTCTAGAGATCGGCAAAACCGCTCGTTAGAGTCGGTCACTACGGAGTCGATGGCGTCTAAGACCTTTAAACTCTGGCCGATAAGGCTGTTGTCGATCTCTAGTTATTCCAGAAGAGCAACTAGTGCGTCCTCAGAGGAGATGGGGATCGCGCGATCCCCCTTGGAAGTTTTCTTTTTTTGCCTCTGATCCTCAGGGGCAGGGTCATTGGATCTCGTCTTCTTGGAGGTCTCGGGCCTTGAAGTAGTAGAAGGAGGAGGAGGTGCAGTTAAACCTGCTTTCTTCACTAGTTTTGTAAGGCTGGGGGATGCTATCTCCCAAATGTCGTCTGAAATTCCCTTTGGACGCTCTGCAACTAGAAAGATCTGAGTTAAAAAATCAGAGACATAACAAAATCATAAGTAAAACTTGTTAAAATGATAAAATAACTTACGGAGCTCAGTCAGAGGACTCCCCCCAAGGCCAACTTTAGAGAGGTAGTAGGGGGTCATCAAATGCTTGTACTTAACCAACATACTATGTTCCCCCTGATATTGAAGGTCTTTGACCTTCTGAAAGTTATTCTGGCTTAGTCCAGGGCCGGCCCTAGAAGCCATTGACACCTTTCCCCACCTCAATGGTATCCTTGGCTCTAAAGATGAAGAGGGGACACAAGCACCAAATTTCCATGCCATGGAGGTGAAGAAGTATCGTGGTTTCCAGTTATGGTTGGAAGTCTGGGTAACCAGTAACATCTTCTTAGTAGACTTTCGAGCTAGAAAGTGATAGTAACTCAGATGATTCCTAGCAGAGTAGGTCACGTAGCACCCTGTGAAGACCTGGACGGGAAGGTCTGAATGATGGACCGCCCTCCATAAGATGATAGCCCCAATCATTACTCTCCAGGCATTGGGGGAGAGTTAGGAAGGAGCCAAGTTAATGTAGGACAATATGGACCTAATTATGGGATGAATGGGAAGACAAAATACCAACTTAAACATCTGCTCATATAGGCAGATCTCACCATCTCGACCGTTAAAATCCCTCTCATCCTCAGAGGCCTCCTAAGTTTTATTGAGGTACCTATGGAATAAAGATGCCTGAAATCTAAGAGGTCGAGCTCGCTGACAGTGCTCTCTTCTTGGCTGCCTTCGAGGTGTTAACATCGCTTTCGCTACCATCATCCTCATCTCGGACAACGTCGTCTTGGCTAGGGGTGGGAGAACCATCAGGTAACCTCTGAGCAAACTCATCCCCTGTAGCGTCCGACAAGGGAATAACATCAAATATTGGGGGAATAACCAAACTAGGTCCTATAATTTCGACATCAGAGGAAGAGTGCGAAGTTCTAGAACTCTTGTTAGACGAGGCACGGCTAAAAACCTCGGGTTGGTCAGAGGCTTCATCCATCCTGATGGAATAATCCATGGCTTCTTGAAAAGAATCCATAGACATAGGGTCGATGTTGATGACTCAGACTCAAACATCGGAACGGGTTCTTCTGGGACCTCTGCAGGAACAGATGGCTCAGGGTATATCACTTTCAGAGGGAGTGGGAATATAGGTCTGAGAAGGAATGCCTCTTCCCTACGAGCTTCCTCTTGGGCTCGTTCTATTTGTCTAATCTTATCTAAGGTTTTATCCCTAAGAGAAGGGAATTCCTCTAAGAGTTAATATAGGGGTCTGAGCATATGAGGACGACCTTACACTTCAGGCCTCAAGCCAAAAAATAAACCGGATGACACAATAGTTAAAGATCAAATATGGTTATTTGAAAAGAAAGCTAACCAAAAATAGTCAAGAACAGCTCACCGAAAAACTCATAAGCTCACCGGAAAACTCATAAACTCATCGGAAAGCTCAAGCCGAGACCGAAAAATGAAACAAATAAAAATTAAAGCCTGAAAATAACTAAAGCAGGGTGAAGAGAATACCTGGGTGACCATGAAATAAGATGGAGGAGGATGATAATCGAAGAAACCCTAATAACTGCAGCAACAGGGCTCTGTAAAGAGAGAGTGAAGAGGGTTCAGGCAAGAGAAATGGAAAGAAATAAGGAAGAAAGAAAAAGGGAAGGGTTTTAACCCTTAAAGATAATTGCACACATACCAAGGCCCATAATTGCCTTGGGAGCCCTAAAGACAAACAACATCTTTGTACTTATCAGGCACGCTACCCACTTAAATTCTTGACACTTTTCAACGGGATATTGGCACACTAGGAAGAATGGCCTCGGCCTTACAAATACCCCTCAATCACCTACTCACATAGGTAACTAAGGGCTAGGGGTGATTGATATACCCTAAATGTACCTAGCAACTCAGAGACGTCAACCTCGGCATATGCGAGGTCTGAGGTAATAGAGGCTCCTTACTGACAACCAGCACTCTCATCCAACACAAGGTCGGCTATGGCCGACATCACTGGTCACCTCATTGTCGGGCATCATTAGAGATCGCATCTACCTCGTTCATGAACATCGGATAGGATAAAGTCGAGGTAACAAGGATCACCTGACCACCCTCGGCTGGGAATCAGTCGAGATAGCGAGGATCACATAGCCAACCTCGACTGGGAATCAGTCGACATTCCAGTTACTCCAACATAACCTCGTCCCAGGCCGACGTTATAACCCCACCTGCCTTACCTCAACTTTCCTACTGAGGCGAGATCATCATGAATAACCTCGGATTGAGCAGCAACCAGACTTCACCAACCTCGTACTCTTCCAGGCTGAGGTTGGTACCAATCGAAGACAGCCGAGCCCTTATGCGCATATGTGTGGCTAGGAACATGTGGATACATATGTTATAACCAAATTATTCCCACCACGTGAGGGAATATTGAGGTCATCATTACTTAGTTGAGATCAGCCAAGTGTCACTCTCATATTGGCTCGATGCTCATGCACATGCTCATTGCATGCTTGGGGGGCACATTACACCCCCCAAGCACTATATATAGAGGTCATCCTCTACCTTGTAAAGGGATCGAGGATTACAACCCTAGATGAAACCCTATCATTTTACACAGTAGAGAGAGAAAGTTTGAGAGATTATATATATGGCCGCTAGTGCCTTATATAATTGATCTTACTCATTCACTTGCACAATGGATGTAGGCCTAATTGGCTGAACCACTTAAAAATTTGTGTCCATCCTCTTCTCCTCACCTCAATCTATTATATTTAGTATACTCTTGTGCTTCCATTGTTATCACTAGTTTGAGCTTACAAACACCTTGACTGGTGGTGTTATTTCCAGCATCATCATCACCAACTTTAGTATACTGAAAACATCAACAACTTAACGTTCTGTTCAATATAATAATATAGTGCATGAATATAACCATAAAGGATTTTTGGATCAATTTTTGTAATTTGAACCTCATAAATAAGTTTTGACATTGTTCATAATGAAGTAAAACTAAATGATTTATTTATCACTCATTTATTATTATTATTATTCACCCATTGTTTCATACAAGTCCGGTGTCTATTTGATTTTTACATTACACCAAATTAAAATATTTCGTATATTTCAAATTAACAATAGATAATAATATGATTTATTCATGTATTATGGGTGTTTATGGGCGCGTATGCTTATATTTAATATTTATATAATCTAAGATTTGGTATTCATTAAAGTGTTATATTCTAGAGGAGATAAATTTGTACATATGTGTTCATATCATGAAGATTTTGATTGCCTATGGGTTCATGTATAATATGGAATACTAAGATGTTGATACTTTATCATGTTGCATACATGTTATAGGGTGATTCAATCATTGTGATTAGGTAGCTTACACGTACAATTACAATGATTGAGCAAAAATTATGTGGTGATATATACTTTTGGAAGGAAATAATGGTCATTAAAAGCTGATGATATAGTTTCTTTCATTATGATATCACCAGATAAGTTATGAAAACATAAACACGAATAATTTAGTTTATTACTCATGCGATATTTTATTAACATAAGTGGAACATTTATTGACTTGTGTATGTAAGTCTTTACTTAATGTATTATTCATATATGAATTATTTGGTAGTCACCATAGTAACCCAACTAGAATGACAATGGATATTAAATGTAAGGATAATGGTAGTAGTAAATCATGATGATTATAATTGTAAAGATATTAATGGGATATTATTTTTTTACATGGAATTAATTTAGAGTGATTGAATGAACATCAATGATCACGTACAATATCAAAGTATGTGAAAATAAGTTGTTCGCAAATATGGTGTACATGTAATGAAATAACATTATATGCAATAAAGTAATCCACACGCATTATATAATTCATATTTCATGGTTACTACTGAAGAAAAATCACGGTATGCACTCTATGTATTATTATTGTATTATAATGTGTGTTGTTAAATAAAAGAATTAATATAGTGATCAATTTATCTCATTAATTCATTATATTATTGTATCTCATTTTGTTTCTCTCAAATTGCATATCTCATATGTTTTATTTATCTCGAGACTAACTTGCTATAATTAAGTAAGGAGGTTAAGTTTTTGTTATGTACCCACTATTATTGATGAACAATGTGTCGAATACTCCATACAAAGGTTGAAGAGATTAAACATATTAACTGTTATGTTAATGCTGATGATGTTGCACACTTAGATTAATAATGCTAAAGATTAAATGTAAATATGAGCCATCGTTTTCATAGTAGTAGGTATATATTATGTTACATATCCAAGTACGTTAAGGTAGATTCACTTCACCAAAACAGGGAAATTGAACGTGTTTGAAACACTTGAAAATGACATTTGTAATGGTTAAAAACAGTTGCACATTGATGCGTTGCAAAATTGTTAAAAGTGTTCAAAACCATTGCAAAATGGTATTTGTAATGATTTATTGCAAACGAATGTTCTTTCTGCAAAATCATTGCATAAAAAATACAACAATTTTGATCACTTGCAAATGAAAATTTTGCAAGTTTTTAAAGTCATTCAATTTGCAACTGTTCATAAACGTTGCAAAATTTAGTAAGTATTTTTGTTTTGGAACTGTTATATATTTTTGTTTTGGAACGGTTATATACACTTGCAAATGAAAAATATGTATTTTTTGTAATGATTCAAAACACTTATAGATAGTAATATGTAAGGAGAAAAATATTCCTTTTGTAAGTGTTATGAACCCTTACATAAATTAAAATATAAAAAGAATAAAAATTATCCGGGACATGCCACCAACTTCACATATAATAAACGACAAAAATGGCTAAAAACATTATATAAACAATTTTACCACATGCCACCACGACCCTCCAACAACACGTCTTTTTATTTCCATCTCAATGATATAAACTTACTAACCTATCACATTGAAGTAGAAAAAATGTGCCAAAAATATAGTAATAAAAAACCACAAGAGTAGACAAGGAAAATAATAGTATAACACAAACAATGATTCCATGAGTGTGTAATATGTCACTATGGACAAGAACATATATAGAGACTAAAAACCAATAAAAGGAACCTCAACAGTCAATTAATGTCTCCAAGCTTGATGCGTAATGTCATCCTCTATAAATAGTCACAGAGACCACATGGCATTGTAGCTCTCTAGTTCTTCTGATGATACCTCCATTCTAAAATTTATTGAACAACGCTATGGAATAATCATAGTCATTAAACCTCCATGGGTGAAGTGGATCTCAAGATACAAATATCCCCATCCAGTAGTACATATCTTCCAATGTTCAAATCTGATTCGGCTGGACATGGGGTTGCACCGGGTCCTTTTTATTGGGCAATTCCTTGAGCCATCACTTTGTATAAATAATAAACATTATACTGGTAGCCACTGTTGCATAAAAATCAACAACATAGCAAATTATTTATGGTGCTACAAATGAGCGTTCATTATGTGAAGCATCAGTCAACGTTTGTATCATAGTACAATTTAAAAAAAACCATTAGTTTCAGACAATGTTAGTAGCACAATGAACAACCCTGACTTAAAATACAGAGAATTTATTTTTGTATATTCTATTATAAACATAAGTACGTACAAGAGAATTTATACATAAATAAAACTAACTAATTTCCTGATCATATACTCAAGCTATAGATCCAATATTGTAGGCAGGAGATTAGACCAGGTATGGCTGAAAAATAGGCAGGAGAAGAGGAGTCCAGTCTTACTGGAGAATAGTTCAAATCGTAACACTCCCCCTCAAGTTGGTGCATAGATGCCACACATCCCCAACTTTCTCAAAAACATCAAGAAGACTCGAGAAGAGACTGCTTTGGTCAACATATTGGCCAGATGATCTTTTGATCGGATCTTAGGTAACTCCAAAATCGTATCATCCAACTTCTCTTTGATGAAGAATCTGTCTACCTCCACATGCTTTCGTTCGATCATGCTGGACCAGATTATGAGCAATATCACATGCTGCTTTGCCATCATAGTATAAGCGAATTGGTTGCCTAGGCGCATAACCCAATTCCCTGAGAAGGAGTCTCAACCACAATGCTTCACACACTGCAAGTGATATACCTTAAAACTCAGCCTCCGCGCTTGATCATGCAACAACATCTTGTTTCTTACTTCTCCATATAACAAGGTTACCTCCTACAAAGGTAAAATAACCTGAGGTATAACGTCGGTCATCAATTGCTCCAGTCCTTTCCGCATCTGTGTATACATCTACACTTTGGTGATCTTCATTTTTTGTGAACAAAATTCCTTTTCCAGGGGAAGAATTCAAATACCTTAAAATGCGCATAAGCGTGTTCATGTGTTGCTCATCGATATTATGCATAAATTGACTTACAATACTCAAGGCGTATGTAAGATCTGGCCTTGTGTGTGCTAAGTACGTCAATTTTCCAACAAGTCTTTGGTATATCCTTTTATCAACAGGTACATGATTGGACTCAACACATAAATTCAATCCTTCTTCTACTGATTTATTAGCGGGTTGACATACCAACATACCCGTTTCTCTTAACAAGTCTAGGGATTTTTTCCTTTGAAATAGAAATATCCCTTTATTAGATCGAGAGACTTCGATCCCAAGAAAATATTTTAAGGGATCAAGATGTTTCATTTTAAATTCTCTGGACAAATAACAATGTAAAGCCTTTCTCTCTTCAGGATCATTTCCCATAACTATCATATCATCCACATATATAATCAGTGATTTTAACTTCATGTTTCTTCAAGAATAAAGTGTGGTCTGAATTCGTCAGGGAGTAACCAAAATCTTTCATAGACTTAGTGAACCTTCCGAACCATGCTCTCGGGGATTATTTTAGTCCATATAATGACTTGTTTAGTTTGCACACCTTCCGACAATGTGTTTCAGGTATAATGCATCTTGGTGGGAGTTTTATGTACACTTTTTCAGACAACTAGCCATGTAGAAAAGCGTTCTTTACATCAAATTGTTGTAGTGGCCAACCCAAGTTTGCGGCAAGAGATAACAAGACTCGTATTGTGTTAATTTTAGCTACAGGAGAAAATGTGTCTATATAATCAATCCCATAGGTTTGTGTGTACCCATTTGCTACCAACCTGGCCTTGTAGCATTTAATCTCACTATTTGCTTTATACTTCACGATATAAACCCAATGACATTCAACTACCTTCTTTTCTAGTGGAGGATCTACAAGTTTCCAGGTATTATTCTCTTGCAAGTACTTCATCTCCTCGTTTATAGTGGCTTTCCACTTTGGGTTGGCTAAGGCTTCCTGCAAATTGTTAGGAATATATATAGTAGATAACTGATTTACAAATGACTGGTTTGATTCTGATAAACGATGGTTAGACACATAATGACTCACGGGGTATTTGATTTTACTTGAAAAATTGGGTTCATATGTGGGTTTAGGAATACCTCTGGTGCGACGTTGTGGTAATTTCATTTTAGATTGTTTCGGGACATCCTAAAAAACCAATTGGTGTGGTGTGATGGAGTCATAGGTAGGGGGATCCATAATCTTAGTTTCCTGATGTTCACTACTCCCCCAATCTAATTCATCCACTTCATCACTATTAGGTTCAGAGTCACTACACTCTTTAGATTCGTCCAAGTTTCCCACATTAATTTCTCCCGTGTTAAATCCTACAACTCGTTTAGAAATATCCCTTTTTTTTCGGGATATGAATGACTACCTCTTCAGATATGTCTTCGTCTTAGTTTAGAGTCTGAATTTTCTTTTCGTACTCCCCCTGAGGTTTGGACTCAGAGGAAAAATACATCGGGTTTTCATGAAAAATTACATCCAACGTGATGAACATCCGTCGTGTTGGCGGGTGATAGCATCGATATCCCTTTTAAGAGGCGGCATACCCGAGGAAGACACTCTGCAATGCTCGAGGAGACAATTTATTGCATTGATGCTTATGTATATGTACAAATGAGACATAACCAAAGACGTGAGGGGGTAAATTTGAGGTGGATGGGGCAAAAACCGTTTCAGTGAGAACCTATGATCGTGTCTTAAATTCAATAGTGCTGCAAGGTACTCGATTGATCACATAAGTTGCAGAGGTAAGTGCTTCGCCCCAATGGGACAAAGGCATATGGGAAACTATTAATGAAGTACGGACGACTTATAGTAAGTGAAGATTCTTCCTCTCGGCCACCCCATTCTGCTGAGGTGTGTTAGGACAAGTTTTCTGGTGAATAACTCCGTGTGCTTCAAAAAATGCTGAAATTCCAAACTCAAATATTCGCCTCCATTGTCGCTGCGAAGAACCTAACCTGTTCATTGTATTGTGTGTGAATCATTTTATAAAACTTTTGAAATAACAAGTTCACTTCACTTTCAGACTTCATCAAACACACCTAAGTCATCCTTGTACAATCGTCAATAAAAGTAACAAACCAACAGGATCCACTAAAGGTAGTGACTTTGGAAGGACCCCAAACATCATAATGTATAAGCATGAAAAGAACTTGACTTTTATTCAAAGATAATGGAAATGAAACACAGTGGCTTTTTGCGAGTTCACAAACTTCATATTGAAAACTAGAAACAATAAGTTTTGCAAATAAAGTAGGAAACAACTTCTTAAGGTAACTAAATGAAGAATGCCCTAAACGTCGATACCGTAACCAGATTTCAAATTTTTGCTTCTCCCCCTCAGAAACATCCACCATTAAAGCTTGATGCAACTTGTCTGAACTCTCTGACATCAAATCCAAGTAGTACAACTTCCCTCGCCTAACACTACAACCAATCGTTTGCCTCATTTGGATGTCCTTGAACACACAAAAATCAGGCCAAAAAATTACAACACAATGTAAGGAAGTGGTAATTTGGGAAACCAAAAACAAATTATAGTTCAAAGATGGAATAACTAACACAGAATCCAGATTTAAATTTTTTGTGAGAGTTAAAGATTTTTCTCCAAAAACTGGGGCCAAAAATCCATTAGCGGTGGAAACGGTTTTTTGAGATGATGGTTTTAGGAGTGAGCTTTGTGTAGAATCAAATGTCATATGATCCATAGAACCGGAATCAAATATCCATGCACTATTAGAAATAAGTGTAGAAATGTTTAGAAACTTACCACCATTACCTGTTGATGTTTCTATAGTCGAGGTATGTCCAACATCACCCTCTTGAATATTAGTCGATGTCTTCTTGGAAGTCCTCTTCCGCGAGTCACGGTTATGATCCCACCAGTCTGGGTAGCCAACAAGTTCAAATCAATAACTCTTAGTGTGACCAATTTGATTGCAATGAGTTCACTTGTATGAGGATTTATGGGTACCACTAGGATTCTTAGGTTGAGAAAATCGATTCTGATTAGACCGATTCCGAATCACCATGGCTGAAACTTCCGTCTTTCCTAACTCCTCAATCATTATTGTGCGGTGAACAGATTCCTGATGGACCAATGCATAACACACCTAATTCCAAAATAGGATCCTTTCTCAAAATTTCACCACGAACTTATTTGAGTTCTTCATCTAGCCCAGCAAGAAAAATATGCACCCTTTGTCTTTGAACAGATTTTCTGTAAGACTCCACATTATTTTTACTCTCCATAATCACCTTATCACGATAATCTAATTCACTGAAAATTTCGATCAATTCTCTATAGTACGCGGAGAGTGTTCTGCCATTTTTGGCAGAGAAGGCCCTCTGATTCAAGAGGAACACCTGCACTTCATCCGCTCCATCATAAAAGGCTTTAGAGAGAGCTTTCCAAATATCTTGAGCGGTGGGTAAGCGAATATACCGCTTCATAATTTCTGGGGACATAGTCATCAATAACCATCTCTTCACCTTTTGATTTTCTGCATACCATTTCTCATACTTTTCATCCTCCTCTGATGGAGTCGGATAATTATCGCGGATAAAGGAGAGTTTTTCCTTCTCAACAATGTGCATTTCCATGATCTGAGATCATAAATCATAATTTGTTTCATCAAGTACAATCCTCAATTTTAACGATGAACCTTCAGATTGAATAACAATGGGAGCTGATTTGATCCCTGATGTTTCAGAATATGAATCGACCATGGTTTAGTTAAGAGTATAAGGAATTGAATAGGGTTGGCTAACCTATTACTCTGATACCAAATTAAAATACAGAGAATTTGTTTTTTTATATTCTATTCTAAACATAAGTACGCATAAGAGAATTTATACATAAAGAAAACTAACTAATTTCCTGATCCTATACTCAAGCTATAGATCCAATATTGTAGAAAGGAGATTTGACTAGGTATGGCTAAAAAATATGTAGGAGAATAGGAGTCCAGTCTTGCTGGAGAATATTTCAAATCGTAAAACCTTGTTTGCAAGTAGGGAGATAAATTACGAAGGAATTGAAATTATTTTGTTCACAATATGAGCACCAGAGCCAAAAATGCATGCAATAAATGAACAAAACAAGAATCTAATCAGTGGAAATGGAAAGTTACTCAGCTGGAAGCGGGGAGATAATTTGCAAGTGCATAAATCTAAGCTTCCTACGCCAAGTGAGACTTCAATCAAATGTTACCCAGTTGTTCCTGCATTTGATGCTATAAATTTTATTAATCGGCAAAGCAATAACTGTAATTCGTAATAAACTGGAAGAAATAAGGTTACTTTCTACTATGGCTAAGAAGAATGTAAAAACACATAATAAAGTTAGTAAATCCACTGAAGCTTCTAAAAAAGAAGGCTTGATTGGTCTTGAGGGTCAACCAGTAAATATAATTGCAATTGCATACATGATCAAAGAAAAAAGTAGTTTTTACGCAATGTTATTCAGACTACTTGCCACGCGCGATATAGATATATCAATGAAGACCTATTGAATTTTAACAATATATAACTGGAAATGTGGAAAGTCACATATATGTTTAGAACTTATCATATAAAGGTAGATTACAAAAGTTCGTTCAGAGAAGCAGTTGCACGTATGTACGTTAAGTGATTGTCTTTCCATGTCTTAAGCACTCATGTAGTTGATACATTGCAAACCAAAACATGCATAAAAAGTAGCAGTGACAACTCCATGCTAACTAGCACCAGTTTTAGCAATGATCAGGCTTTTCCTCAATCTCTTAACAATCAAAGCTTGGCCATAAAGATTGTTTATTTTGTGTTCCTTATTATGATTTAGATCTTCCCTCTTGAGGTATATGTCTGCCCCTTCCCCATTGGGGCATTTATAGTGCTCAGTACATCTCTACGTAAAATAAAGAGGGGGTTTCTTACTAACGTAGTCTTTTCAGATAATGATGTTAAGATTTGAAAAATATATCATGGAGAAACATAGTAACAAAAGCTACAAATTAAGCCTATGACAAAGAATTGTGTCTGAGTCGTGGCACCCTTGTGTTTATTCTCCTTCTCATATAGAGCCTTGTAAGAGTTATATACATATATGTATATAATAATTGGTTATTCGAAGGGTGTACTTATTTTATGCAATTTAGATACCTCTACTTTGAGGAGGTAAATAGTTGAATTATTTTGATGAAATTTGGTAAAAAATAATACCAAAATTTTAGTAACTAAAAATGCACATTTATGTTGATCTCCATTTCACTCAATTCAAAATTGATTTTTTCCTTATGAATTTTTTTTGGAGATGATCTCTACACATATATGTTTGTTTTCATTTCACCTCGTTTTAATTGATTTTATTTTACCTTTTATGAAAATTAGTGGTGATGATCTCCCCATATGAAGATCATCTCCACTAAGTTTTATAAAAAAATCAATCATTTACCTCCGAAAAGGACAGTTCTATAAATTTATCAAAAGAACATATTTTTTTAGATTTTCTAGAAGAATATAAATGGGATGTCTCTCTAATGGACTTCAAAAATAAACTTTAAAAAGGACCAATTTGTTAAAAGAGTAATGATAGGGAGACTCACTTCGTGGACACATTTCGTAGACACACGAATAAGACAAAAATAGGTACAAGTTTTTAATGCACATTTTTATGCCCTGACGGGACCCAAAATAATAAAGTATAAGCTTTTAATACAGTGTGTCTACGAAATAAGTCTCCCTATCATTTTCCTTGTTAAAACTGTTAATTAATATTGTTTTGTTAATCATAAATTTTAATATGAATCATAAGGTTGCATCATGAATAAAACATTTTTGACATGAATCCAGGATTTTTATCTTCATGCAATCACAGAACCGAAAATTCCTTATAACCACGATTTAAAAAACTAACCTTTGTCCATCATTGTTGAATGGATTAAAGTGACTTTAATGCTCCTTTAATTCCTTTCTTGAATAGCCCGGAATATGAGAAAAATGAATTTTGAATTTTCTCTCCCTCCTTAGAAGCAGTGTGTATTGAGATGACTCTAGATGGTGTAGATGTCTCTATTTATAAGGGGAAGAGGGCCGGAATCCTAGTGGAGGTGGGACTCTATCAAGTCTCCCACTAATGCCACTAACCATCATGTGACTAATGGATAAAGTTTACCCAAATCTTTTAATATATTTATTTATCACATTTCTAATTAATTATCTGACATTTATTAAAACCACATAAATGGGAAATTCGAAATTTAATACAAATAAAATTAAATAATTAATTTCATCACTTAACATTAATTTCCAACAGTCTCCCACTTGGTCTTAATAATTCGTATAATTAGATTAGGTATCATAAGGTTCACAATCATTGATAAATTTATTTTGCTGAATCAAATGATTCACGGATGCGAGTCATGGCGGTTCCATACTATTCAAGAGCATGATTCCTTCCATGTACCACAGCACCAATGTTTCATTCAAGTGAGCCTTTAATATTGGGTATCATAATGGCCTCATAATGTCCTTTTGAATAAGGACTATTTCTGTCAACAATAATTCATAATTATATGCATGCATTCACAAAGGACGGACATAATAGAAATCAGAAACACTTTTATTGAATTCAAGCAATAGTGTCAAACAACTAAGCCAAAATAGCAATCATAATATAACTATTCAAGACCCATCTCTTTGACATGTTCCATTAAGGTCTTCGGAGATAGTCCTTTCGTAAGAGGATCTGCTATGTTATCACGCGTACTAATGTGATCAATTCACACTCTTTGTTTCTGAACTTCTTCTTTAACGGATAGGTATTTCATCTCAATATGCTTAACAGACTTAGTATACCTATCGTTCTTCGAGAAGAAGACTGCTGCGACATTATCACAATAAATTTTCAGCGATTTAGATATTGACCCCATAATTCTAAGTCCTGAAATAAAGTTTTGCATCCATAATCCATGATTTGTATCTTCGAAGCAAGCTACGTATTCAGCGTCCATAGTAGATGATATAATGACGCTTTGCTTAGAACTTTTCCATGAAACAGCTCCTCCAGCCATAAGGAAGCCATAACCCTAAGTGCTCTTCCTACTGTCAAGGCATCCCCCGAAATCTGAGTTTGAATAACCAATCACCTCAAGGTGATCAGTCTTTCGATATATAATCATGTAATCCTTGGTCCCTTGCAGGCACCTTAGCACTTTCTTTGCAGCTTTCCAATGGTGAATCCCCGAATTGCTTTGATATCTGCCTAGCATCCCAAAGAGAAAACTGATATTCGGTCTGGTGCAGACTTGTGCATACAATAAGCTCCCTATGAGCGAAGCATAATGCATGCCTTTCATGTGCTCCCTTTCCAAAATCACTTCTAGGGCATTGGCTTAAGCTAAAATTATCCCCTTTCTGAAGTGGAACATTAATGGGATTGCAACTTTTCATGTTAAATCTCTCTAAAACTTTGTTAAGGTAAACTTTCTGAGATAATCCCAACATTCCTCGTGATCTATCCCGAGATATTTCTATCCCGATCACAAAGGATGCCTCACCTAAATCTTTCATTTCAAAGTTTTTAGAAAGGTACTTCTTGGTTTCACTTAATAAACTAATATCACTACTGGCAATAAGTAAGTCATCAACATATAGTACTAAAAACACAAACTTACTCCCACTGATCTTCAGGTATATGCACCGATCAACAGTGTTTTCCTTAAACCCAAAGGATGTAATGGTATTGTGGAACTTAATGTACCATTGACGAGAAGCTTGCTTCAGACCATATATTGACTTCTTTAACATACAGACCATGTTTTCCTTTCCTTCCTTGCTGAAACCTTGTGACTATTTCGATCTTATCAGAATAAAACGTAGTTTAAAACATTTAAAACACTTTTAAAAACATTTTAAAATATTTTTCTTATAAAATTACATCCTTATCCTTTATAAAAATAATTTCAAGCACCATTAATTATACGCATTCATACCTGTGTGATCTCGAAATGCAATTAACTTGAAGACAAATAAACTTGCACCAATTAAACTTCAGCATGATTAATTCTTTGAAGCCATCACAAAACGTCTTCAATTTCTTGATTACGTCATAGACCAAGTGGGGTCGTGATAAAATAAAATCGCCCTATGACATATTACAAACATAGTTTTATTCATGAGATTAAGTCAAAACAATACATGGACTAAATTAGAAATTTATGTCCTTACAAATCTCCCCCTTTGAATATTACGGGACAAAACTAAACCAGTGAAATGCCTAAGCCATACCGTCAAGCCGTATGATGCATAAATCCCATCCCATAAACCCAAAGTCAAAAATCACAAGATACGGACTAGTATATGTTGCACCGGAAATCATGAACTATCTGAATGTGATGTAGACTCAAAATCTTGAATATCTTAGGCATACCTACACACATGAAACGGGAAAAAAATTACCCAGTGAAGTATGGTGGAATAAATGAATCCAATATATATCCGAATGATATCAATTTTACAATAGATACCAATATGAATAAACTCTGAAAAATCATTTGTTAAGCAATTGAGAAACAATATCATATTAAATTATTCTGCCAATTTGTAATACTAATGTGTAAAATATGTAATAAATAACAAGTTCAACAAATCTCCCCCTACATCACATACATCTCTCCCCATTTTTCTCTCGAATAGACAAGCCGGTGAATTGATAAACCAATCAAAAAGTATCTAGAATGAAGATATACCAAATAAAAATCGATAGATAACCATGAAATAACCGGCTAAATATGATCAAGTAATGACAAATCGGTAGTTAGTAAACCAAGGAATCACACAAAGAATATAGAAATCTAATCAGGTGTGATAAACGGAATCATATGCAAAATATGAGTTTTGAAACAATATAACCTGCATATGAACCAATCGATCTGAAAACTTCCAACAGTACCAAAAAAATATACCATTTTAACCAGAGGACTGCAAACAAACCTGAAGAAAAAATCTCAGACTGTCGTTCGAAAGAGCCGGGGATGTCGCTCAAACGAGATGAGAACGTTGCTCGAACGATACTTCTCGCGACAGGCCAAATTTTCCCAGATTCCCAGAAATTTTTTATATTTTTGCCAAGCGAAAAAATTTCCAGAGAAATCATAATGAAAGGGCCTCACAACAGAAAAATAGTGCTAAAACAGTAAACTTTTAACACAAAATGCAAAAATGCATAAAAACTAACAATGCGAGTTACATGTAAACATAGTACCGATGTGCTCAAACATGGACATGGAAAATATGGGCGTGAAACTACAACAAATGAGTCACAATTCCAACACATCGAAAAGATCAAGAAGATCTAATTGATAGCGATAAATCATCAAACTTTATCATAGCCATATGACAATTAAAGTGTGAGCTAAATGAACTAAACATACTACATGCACAAAAATTCAGAATTTTGACGATTTTACAAACAATAGCGTCAAATTGCAATGTTCGACATTAAGATTTGTTGTGCAAACTTGTTAAATTTTTAATCCATCCAAACTCCCTCATAAACATACCTTTTTAAGTTCTTTTGAGGTTTCTAGCATTCTCAACTTATAGAAAATCTTATTGGCTCATTTTCTTAGCATATTGCCTTTTCTTTTGGGCTCTTTTAAACGGTGTCTTTCACAATGTGTTAATTTTGAACTCTCGTAGCCCTTTCCTGTGAATCACTCAATATTTTTCCAATTAAGTACCAATTCAAATCCTCACGGTAAACGGTTCTTATATGCACACTTCTCCTTATGTCTACTTACACATAGGTGACTAAATTGGGATAAGAACGCCTCACCAAATTTAAATGTGCAAGAGAAGTCAAACATCCATACAAACTCATGAATGTGTGCAATGTTGGCATATATACAAAGTTGAATCAAAATGTAGATTAACTATGAAACTACCCCATATAAACAATGGTTAAGATCATTCTAAGTATCGATAATAATGACCAAATGTCCTAGCCACATGAATAATGAAATGATGGGGGTCCAAGCACATCAATATGCCACATCAAACATGTAAACTCAAAAACAAAAAAAGAAACACAACCAAAAAAAAAAGTTTTCTGTTTTTCAAAAAATTTATCAAAAACAAAATCTTTTTGTATTTTTCAAATAAGAGTCAAACCAATGAAAAATATAATACAAAGAGATAAACATAGAAAATTATAAATCATGATGCAAGGGCTAGTGGATGACAAGACATGCAAGCTACTATCCATAACAAATAGCAAGAGATGAATCATATGCATGCATGTGAGAATCAACCAACGAAGCATTTAACATCTCCAAAATGGACTTCTTAACCCAAACAGGTGTATACCTAACAAAGAGGGTTTTGGGAACCAATGAGACACTACGTTTAAACTTCCTAGGGCCTTTTCTAAGATCAAAATAGAAACTCCTAAGGTGATCTTTCCTACCATAATGCGAACATGTGAGAACTTGACGAGGAACGGGACCTTTAGGTTGACCTTTTCTAATACCTACGGATGTGGTTGACACTCTAAAACAAACTATGGTTTTGGCTTTTACATTCGAACCACTAAAACAAGATAAGATGCTACCATCACTACTCGAGTCATTTAAATCATTTTTTAACTTCAAAACTTTTGACTCATGCAAATGATTAGACTCCTCAAACTTTTGGGACTCATTCTTTAAATTTTCAATTAACCCTAGAAGGTTATATTTCTCCCCCTCAATATGAGCAAACTTATCCCTTAGAGTCTTTTCACGTTCCACAAAATCATTAATCGAATTAGTTTCCTCAACGACACAAGCCTAGAATTTCTCAAATCCTCTAACTCTTTTTCTAAAATGAGGACTCTATCATCACTCTCCTTTTTACCCAATTTTAACATATTAAAATTATTAAACAAGGAACCAAACTTCTCACGAAAAATATCTCTTTAAAATTTGAAACGTTTGCAAATATTCAATCATATTTTTAAAATAGGAATTTTCTTTCTCCAAAACTTCAATACGATTTGTAAACTTTAAATTCAAAGTATGTAAATCATCAAAGCTTAGAGAATCCGTTGAGAGAAAACAAACACAAGAGAGACAAACAAACACACGGGATCACAAAACAAGTAAATTATATTTTCTAGTTCTGATACCAATTTGCAAGAGTTGTCCTTATGCGTGTGTTTCAAATCAATCAATTTTCACCAAAAATTATCCAACTTTTAATTATAACCAAACCAAGTTGTGAAAAACCAATTTTTACTTTAAACCATTTTTATCTTGATTAATCCTAAACATTCATCTAGTGATTAAAGCAAGTAAAGTAAAGTAAATAATACTTACAACACCGAATGTATAAGGGAAAAACCCAAGACAGGAAAACAACCTCGGACGGCCCAAGCCAGACAATCACTATGAATATGGAATTACAACGAACAAACAAAAGACTCACTCAACGACTCTATCCCCATGAGTCTTGATGCTCTTCTGATCTTCAACCACTCCTCTCACAGTGCCCACGCAGAAAGTCCTTCTTCCACGATACCTCTCCACAACACACGCGTGTACGTGTGTCTCGGTGTCCACCGAATGGCTTTGATACGTCTACAATATCAAATAAGAAGTCCTTATCTTTTCTTCACCGCAAAAACCTGATGTTCAAGTATAGAACAAACCTTCTTGGTGAAGCAAGATCATATAAACACATAGTAATGATAACTCGGATCTTTTGCAAACTCTATGGATGTGTTAAAGCTTTGAAACCTTAGCAAAACATGTCTAAAACTCGTACTGGATCCTAAACTATTTTTTTCCAGAATGCACACTTAATAATTATGACAAAACCACGCTTTAAATATTAAAAAATCACCGCCTCAAAAATTGTGTCGCTCGAACGAGATTGGTCTGTGGTTCGCGCGACATAGCCATCTCGCTTGAATGAGCCAGCTTGTCGTTTGAACGATGCACGTGTCAGTTTGACTTTTTGAAATTTTCTTTAAAACGTCTCTTCCAAAAGAGATTTAATTAAATCAAACTCTATTTGGAGCTTATCAAAATAAAACGTAGTTTTAAACATTTAAAAACATTTTAAAATATATTTCATATAAAATTACATCCTTATCCTTTATAAAAACAATTTTGACCACCATTAATTATACGCATTCATACATGTGTGATCTCGAAATGCAATTAACCAGAAGATTAATAAACTTGCACCAATTAAACTTCGACATGATTAATTCTTTAAAGCTTTGTCACAAAGTCTTTAATTTCTTTAATACATCGTAGACCAAGTGGTATCGTGACAAAATAAAATCTCCCTATGACATATTACAAACACAGTTTTGTTCACGAAATTAAGTCAAAACAATACAGGGACTCAATTGGAAATTTATGTCCTTACAAATCTCTCCCTTTGACTATTCCGGAACAAAACTAATCCATTGAAATGCCTAAGCCGGGCCGTCAAGCCGTATGACGCATAAATCCCATCCCATAAACCCAAAGTAAAAAATTACAGGACACGGACTAGTATATGTAGCATCGACAAGCATGAAATGTATGAATGTGATGTAGACTTGAAATCTCGAATCTCTTAAGCATACCTAAACACATGAAACAGGAAAACAAATACCGAGTGAAGTATGGAGGAAAAAATGAAACCAATATATATCCAAATGATAACAATTTTACAGTAGATACCAATATGAATAAACTCTGAAAAATCATTTGTCAAACAATTGAGCAACAATATGATACTAATTTTTACTACCAATGTGTAAAATATGCAGTAAAAAAAAAGCTCAACAAATCTCCCCCTACATCACATACATCTCTCCCCCTTTTTCTCTCGAATAGACAATCCGGTGAAAAGATAAACCAATCAAAAAGTATCTATCATAAAGATATACCAAATAAAAATCGGTAGATAACCATGAAACAACCAACTAAATATGATCAAGTAATGACAAATCAGTTGCTAGTAAACCAAGGAATCACACAAAGAATATAGAAATCTAATAAGGTGCGATAAACGGAATCATATGCAAAATATGAATTTTGAAACAATATAACCTGCATATGAACCAGTCAGTCCAGAAAACTTCCAGCAGTACCAAAAAAATATACCTTTTTAACTAGAGGACTGCAAACAAACCTGAAGAAAAAATCCCAGACTATCCTTCGAATGAGCCAGGGACGTCGTTCAAATGAGATGAGAAAGTTGCCCGAATGAGACTTCTTGAGACACAAAGATGTCATTAGAATGACTTCTCGCGACAAACCAAATTTTCCCAGATTCCTAAAAAAATATTATATTTTTGCCCAGCAAAAAAATTTCCAGAAAAATCATACTAGAAGGGCCTGACAAAAGAAAAACCGTGGTAAAACAGTAAGCTTTTAACACAAAATGCAAAAATGCATCAAAACTAACAATGTGAGTTACATGCAAACTTAGTAGCGATGCCCTCAAACATGGACATGGAAAATATGGGCGTGAAACTACAACAAATGAGTCACAATTCCAACACATCGAAAAGATCAAGAAGCTCTAATTAATAGCAATAAATCATCAAACTTTATCATGGCCATATGACACTTAAAGTGTGAGCTTAATGAACTAAACATACTACATGCACACAAATCTAGAATTTTGACGATTCTACAAACAATAGCATCAAATGCAATGTTTCAACATTAGGATTAGTTGTGCAAACCCGTTAAATTTCTAATCCATCCAAACCCCCTCATAAACATACCTTTTTAAGTTCTTTTGAGGTTTCTAGCATTCTCAACTTAGAGAAAATCTTATTGGCCCTTTTTCTTAGCATATTGCTCTTTCTTTTGGGCTCTTTTAAACGGTGACTTTCATGACGAGTTAATTTTGAACTCTCGTAGCCCTTTCCCGTGAATCACTCATCATTGTTTCAATTAAGTACCAATTCAAATCCTCACGGTAAATGGTTCTTATATGCACACTTCCCCTGAAGTCTACTTACGCATAGATGACAAGATTGAGATAAAAATGCCTCACCAAATTCAAATACGAAAGAGAATTCAAACATCCATATAAACTCGTGCATGTGTGAATTGTTGGGATATATACAAAGTCGAATAAAAATGTAGATAAATTTTGAAACTACCCCATATAAATAACAGTTAAGATCGTTCTAAGTATCGATAATAATGACCAAATGTCCTAGCCACATGGATAATGAAATGATGGGGGTACAAGAACATCAATATGCCACATTAAACATGTAAACTCAAAAACAGAAAAAAAAAACACAACCAAACAAGAAAACAAAACTATTTTCAGTTTTTCAAAAAATTTATCAAAAACAAAATCTTTTTGTATTTTTCAAATAAGACTCAAACAAATGAAAAATATAATACAAAGAGATAAACATATCATAACACTAGCAAATTAGAAATCATTATGCAAGGGCTAGCGGATGACAAAACATGCAAGCTACTATCCATAATAAATAACAAGTGATGAATCATATGCATGCATGTGAGAATCAACCAATGAAGCATTTAGCCTCTCCAAAACAGACTTCTTAACCTAAACATGTGTATACCTAACAAAGCGGGTTTTGGGAACCAATGGGACACTACGTTTAAACTTCCTAGGGTCTTTTCTAAGATCAAAACAGAAACTCCTAAGGTGATCTTTCCTACCACAATGCGAACATGTGAGAACACGACGAGGAACGGGACCTTTAGGTTGACCTTTTCTAATATCTTTGAATGTGGTTGACACTCTAAAACAAACTATGGGTTTGGATTTTACATTCGAACCACTAGAATAAGATAAGCCTCTACCATCAATACTCGAGTTATTTAAATCATTTTTTAACTTCAAAACTTTAGACTCGAGTAAACGATTAGACTCCTCAAACTTTTGGGACTCCTTCTTTAAATTTTCAATTTCCCCAAGAAGGTTATCTCGCTCCCCATCAATATGAGCAAACTTATCCCTTAGAGTTTTCTCACGTGCCACAAAATCATTAATCGAATTATTTTCCTCAACGACACAAACCCTAGAATTTCTCAAATCCTCTAACTCTTTTTCTAAAACGAGGAATCTATCATCACTCTCCTTTTTACCCAATTTTAAGATATTAAAATTATTAAACAAGGAACCCAACTTCTCACGACAAATATCTCTTTCAATTTGAAATGTTTTCAAATATTCAATCATATTTTTAAAACAAAAATTTTCTTTCTCCAAAACTTCAATACGATTTGCAAACTTTAAATTCAAACGATGTAAATGTTCAAGGCTTAGAGAATCCATCGAGAGAAAACAAACACAAGAGATATAAATAAACACACAGGATCACAAAACAAGTAAATTATGTTTTCTAGATCTTGTACCAATTTGCAAGAGTGGTCCTTATGCGTGTGTTTCAAATCAACCAATTTTCATCAAAAATTATCCAACTTTTAATTAGCACCAAACCAAGCTGTGAAAAATTAATTTTTACTTTAAACCATTTTTATCTTGATTAATCCTAAACATGCATATAGTGATTAAAGTAAGTAAGTTAAAGTAGAGAATACTCACAATGCCGGATGTACGAGGAAAAAATTCAAGATGGGAAAATAACCTCGGACGACCCAAGTAAGACAATCACGATGAATATGGAATTACAACGAACAGACAAAAGACTCACTCAACGACTTGAATTCCATGAGTCTTGACGCTCTTCTGATCTTCAAACACTCCTCTTATAGTGCCCACGCAGAAATTTCTTCTTCCACGATACCTCTCCACAACACACGCGTCTACGTATGTCTCGATGTCCACCGAATGGCTTTGATATGTCTACGATGTCAAACAAGAAGTCCTTCTCTTTTCTTCACCGAAAAACCATGATATTAAAGTATAGAACAAACCTTCTTGGTGCAACAAGATCACATAAACATATAGTAATGATAACTCGGATTTTTGCAAACTCTAAGGATGTGTTTAAGCTTTGAAACCTTAGAAAAACATGTGCAAGACTCGTACTGGATCCTAAACTTTTTTCCCAGAATGCAAACTCAATAATTATGACGAAACCACACTTTTAATATTAAAAAATCACCGCCTCGAAAACTATGTCGCTCGAATGAGATTGGCATGTCGTTCGAACGACATAGCCAATTCGCTTGAACGAGCCAACTTATCGTTTGAACGAGCCAACTTATCGTTTGAACGAAGCGCATGTCATTTTGACTTTTTAACTTTTTCTTTAAAACGTCTCTTCCAAAAGAGATTTAATTAAGTCAAACTCTATTTCGAGCTTATAAGAATAAAACGTAGTTTAAAACATTTAAAACACTTTAAACAACATTTTAAAATATTTTTCTTATAAAATTATATCCTTTTCCTTTATAAAAATAATACCGAGCACCATTAATTATACGCATTCATACTTGTGTGATCTCGAAATGAAATTAACTTGAAGACGATTAAACTTGCACCAATTAAACTTCGGCATGATTAATTCTTTGAAGCTTTGCCACAACGTCTTTAATTTCTTCAATACGTCATAGACCAAGTGGGATTGTGAGAAAATAAAATATCCCTATGACATTTTACAAACACAGTTTTGTTCACGGAATTAAGTCAAAACAATATAGGGACTCAATTGAAAATTTATGTCCTTATAGAGGCAAAAATACTGGTGGACGAGGATGAAACGAGACATCGTGGAGTTCATCTCGAAGTGTGCCACATGTTAGTTTGTGAAAGTAAATCACCAGAGGCCGTCAGGGATGTTGCAACCGCTTGAGATCCTGGTATGGAAGTGGGAGAGCATCCCTATGAATTATATTTTGGGGTTGCTCGTATCATAGAGGGGTCACGATTCTATATGGGTCATAGTAGATCGGTTGACCAAGGTGGCCCACTTCTTTCTGGTTTGTACAGAATTTGAGACTATGTAGTATGAGAGGCTATTCATAGCGGAGATAATCAGATTGAATAGGGTCCTGATCAATATAATGTCCGATAGGGACAAGATTTTTGTATCGTACTTCTGGCAGAGCCTTAAGGAGTCTATGGGCACTGAGTTGACGTTGAGCACAACCTATCACCCCCAGACGGATGGGCAAATGGAGAGTATGAATCAGATGCTCCAAGACATGCTATGGATGTGTATCCTTGATTTTGGGGGAGATTGGGAGCAGTACCTTCCATTGATAGAGTTTTCGTATAACAACTCTTACCAATTAACTATCGGCATGGCTCTATTTGAGGCGTTGTATGGGAGACCTTATTACTCACCATCTTGTTGGTTAGAGGTGGGGGATAACAAACTATTGCGACCGAAGATGATTCGAGACACATACACCGAGATAGAGTTGATTAGGGGGTATATCCGAATAGTCCAAGATAAACAAAACATCTACGTGGATGAGAATAGGAGACACGTGGAATTGGAGATCAGAGATCGGGTATTAGTGTGGATATCCCCTATAAAAGGGGTGGTGAGATTTGGCAAGGAGGGGAAATTAGCGCCAAGGTATGTGGGCCCATTCCCCATCATTGAGAGAGTCGGGCCGGTAGCATATCGTTTGGATTTGCCAGATCACCTTCAGCGTATCCATGATGTCTTTCATGTAGCATCGCTGAAGAAATATAAGAGGAGTCTGAGGGTGTTGTGGCACATCCCACTAGAGGAGATAGACTTCCAGCCCGATATTTCTTATGAGGAGAGACCAGTAGCTACCTTATATCATAGTGAGCGCCAGTTACGATCTAAAGTTGTACCGCTAGTCGATGTTCAGTGGGGTCATCGTAGTGCCGATGAGTCCACTTAAGAGCATGAAGAGAACATACGAGAGAAGTATCCAGAGTTATTTACTGCAGGTACATCCAAATTTTGGGGACGAAATTCCCTTGTAAGAGGGGAATTATGTAACACCTCGTAATTTTTGGGCTTTTATTTTAATTAATTATTTCAGTAATTATTAAAATTACTAAGCGTTATAAATTGATAATAATCAATTAATTAGTGTTATTTAATAAGTGAGTGAATTTAAATTAGTTAATGGGTGAAAGTTAACTTTTAAAAATAATTATTCGGATGACGATTTTGAGCGCAAGGTTGAGTCCGATAGGGTCGAAATAGTTCGAAATGAGTGGCCATAGGTATAATATGGATTTCGGGACTTTTCTAGACATATTTGAGCTCCCAAAGAAGTGTTTGGGCCCTTTTTAGAAGGCCCATAAGCCCAAAAACGGGATTTAGGTTAATAACCTTAATTGTAAGAGGGTGAGGGAACTTTAATTCATTTTTAGAAGACCAAATTAAGGAGAGACAAAGAAGGGAGAAACTATAGGAGATTTTGAGAGATTAAACCGAGAACAAAGGAGGAGACCATTGGATTAACCCATCATCTTCATCAAAGAATATGATTCTATAAACCCTAAGACAAGTGGTTTGACTTCCATTTGATTAATTGCATTTTTCTATTCATATTATAGAATGTGTGAATTGATTTATATGTTAGGGTTAGTTCTACATTTGAATTTGGGGAATTAAGGGTTGTGATTTAAAAATCTGTAGAGATGATAAGAATATGTGGATTTTGATTCCCTAATTTGTGTAGATGATGTAGTTAGATTGAGAAAATCAAATGGGTGGATTTAGAATGAATCTTGGAAGGTTTTGGGGATAAAATCTATACAAAAATGAAGGTTTTAACTCTTTAATGGCGGACTGGGTTATTCTGGGCAACGATGGAAAAGAGAGAACACCAGGGTCATTCGAACGACCTGGTGTCTTGTTCAAAAGATATCTAGAGTCATTTGAATGACATGAATGGTCGTTTTAATGACGTAGTTTAATTATGACAGATTTCCTCCCTCCCCTGATTCAAACCTGATTGTTAATTTGGGATGAATTGTTTCTGTTCTGGATGAATCTGAATTTTGGGGTTATAAGTTAGGGTTAGAATTTGTAGAAATTTAACCTTGGATTAGTAGAGGATAAATCCAAATAGAGAATTAAGGTTTATGTTGAGTAATTGGAAACCTTGTAAATTAAGTTGGTAAATTTAATTGAAAGAAATTGAATAATGAATTAGGGATTTTGAATTTTGGGCAAAGCGATTTATAGTCCGAGTATATATGTTTGAGTGACACCAAGATAAGGAAATTAATTAGCGTATCATTAATTGAAATTTGGGTTGGATTATAGACTTGAATGTGTTAGATTAGTGTTACGGATATTTGTACACGGGTAACCTGGATTTAATATATATGCAGTGATGTGTAGTATATATATATATATGATTTATAAATATTTGTGTGTATAATATTTATAAGAAAGCATATCTACTCTAGTGCTATATTGGGAGGTTGCGCGATGTGGGTGAATCCACTGGCTAGAGAATGCAGGGTGAGTATAGTGCCCAAGACATTGCGTTCGAGTTCATGAGTGAGACGCTTTGTGTATGATTCGATTTGACTATCATGGGAAACTATGACCGCCTCCACAACATTTATTACATTTTTCTGATGTGGGGAGCGGTTATATATCTACGACATGTATGTGTGAATGTTGTAGTATGATATTGCGTATATATGGTACATTCATATGCAGGTGAATACATGATGGCAATTGTATAAATTATATAACTCGTGAGAATGTTATATTGTATTAATTGAGAAAATATTTAAATAAGTTAGTGTGATTAAAAACTTATAACTTGTATACTAAACTCACTCAGGATAGAGTAGTGTGAAGAGTATGATATGCATATATATATATATATATATATATATATATGACAAGACTAGTTACTGTGTAGATATCTAGATGGGTCATATATAGGTACGTTAGGCATGCACATTAGTTGAGGGGTGAGGTGTCCTTAAGAGTGTGTACGACACTACCTTAAATATGAAGAACATTCATGCATTTTAATTTTTGCAATTAAATTCACTTGCTAAATTTTTTCAAATGTTTTGCGTTTTAACCCTTGATATAAAATATTTTTAAAACCTTTTAGGTGTCCTACCACAAGGGCGCCATGCTTGATCTTCATGCAGGGTACGTAGCTGCGGTACATGTGGGTGCTGTAGGATTTTTGCCTAAGATGACTATTTCATTCTCATCAAGACGGGGATGGTCCTAGATGTAGTTTTTGGCATGTCGCCCCTGGCTTGTAATCTTTACTTTTAATTTATCATGTATTAGCTACACTTCCCATACTTGGGACTTTGTTTGGTTTGCTTGTATTAGTCGATGTTGTTCAGCTAACTCTCTTATTACTCATTTGTGGCATGATTAGATCCTCTTATATTGTGTTGGTTAATTAAATTCTTATTACACTTGTTGGTTTTGGATTAAGTCATAAGATAAAATTTGGCATTGGCTTAATTAAAGATTAGGTGGCTTGTAATTGATAATGTTGCGATAATGATGCCAAGAATGAACCATATGTAAATCCCGATTTAATTTGATAAAGGCCTGATCAACCGGCATTTACTTAAGAGGGGTGTCACACTTGGAGGTGAGCCCAGAAGAGAGAGAGAGAGAGAGAGAGAGTGCCTATAATTTAGTCGATAATTTCTAGGCTCACCTGCTGGTGAGGCATGTCCGGTCCGCACTCTAAAAATGCGGACTGGTTTGCACAGGCGCAGTACTATATATATATATATATATATATATATATATATATAGAGAGAGAGAGAGAGAGAGAGATTGATCTCTCTAACACACTTTAAAGAGAGGATAAAAAACGATCCAATTTTTTAAAATAGTAAAAAAAAATTGAGTTTAATTTTTTGGAGTATTTAAACATTTCATGGAATCTCTATAAAAAAAATCAGTTTATAATGATTTTGTTTGATATTTAAAAAAAAATCGGCTAACATAATTTTAAACTGTTAAAAATTGACATATATTTGCCCGATTTTTTAAAAATAGCAAAAAAAATCATTATGGGTTGATTTTTTAGAGGTTCTCTGAAATGTTTAAATACCCTATGAAAAAAATAAACTCATTTTTTTCTTCCCATTTTAAAATAATGGTCTTTTTTTGCTTGGTTTTATGGTCCATTGGAGATCCTATATATATGAGCAATGTTACAATATAAATTTTTTTATTAAAAAAAATATTCAAAACATATTTGTGCCACATTTATGTAATAAAACTTGGGGTAGAGAAAAACCAACTAATTTGTGACTCAAGCGCATTTGATATTTTATTTTTGATAGCTCTTGATATAAACAACATTATTATATCGGTATATACTTGGCAAAGTTGTATAGAGCATGCATAATCATCGCAACACAAATGGACATAATAGTGAGAATTACAAAACAATCAATATATGGGTCGATTCGTATTAGTTCACATTTGGGTGAAACAAGTCTTGCCATACAGGACACGAACCCAAAACGTATTACATGATGCAAAATTTATATATGTGTTTTTGTGTTTTTGGGGAATCAAATATGAAATATATTCACATGAATAAAAATTCAAATAATAATAAAATTAACACCCCAAACTTACAGACCATACGAAAAAAATTGATGTCGAGCCTTGTGTTTCACACAATTTTCTTAAGTCCCCCTTATCCGTGTCCAAGGTGTTATGAATATCTGTCTCCCAAGATAGGATGACATTTTCGTCATTATATAAGTGACACTTCAATATATAAAACTCCAGCCAATCCAAATTGTATGTTGTACTCTCTCATCGATGAACTCTAGAAGGAAAGGAAAAAATATAGAGATTAGATTCTTCGAAATTAAGATTATAGAGAATGAAGGAGGGGTGTTCCATTTATAGAAAGGTAGATAACCTTTTTTAATAAACATACCATTTTATTAATAGTCATAACGTTTCAAAATGGATCTAACTTTTTACAAACCATTGTGTCTATTAAAAATAATTTTAAATTTAATTTTCACTAAATTAAAATTATTATTATACTATAATAAAATAATTTCCATAAATCCCCCACATGAGTGAAAATTAAAAACAAAAGGATGACTAACTGAAAAACAAATAGATAGACATTTAAAAGAGTACATGTGAGAAATAACAACATCGTGATAAGTAAATTTTTGCTTTGAACTTACCCTAGTTTGAATCTATCAGATTTACTTGGCTAGTTAGTGGACGTGATGCCTTGAACTATTATTCGTTCGTGTGAGCCAAGATAATAGAAGCCACACAATTATTTCTCAACATAGTTTGGTTCTCACGTTTGTGTTCATTTTGGCCCTGTGCCCCTCTTGGTTATGCGAGTTCTTAGAGAATTATTGATTTTTCAATTCTCATACTATGATCCCCTTCCTAATAAAATACCGGGTGATCAGTCCTATATCAAATTAAACAGGAATCTCATCTGGATCATTCTTAGCATCATTGTCGAAATTTTTTTAAAACTTACTAACCACCTAGTATTCAAAAAATATGGAGTTAAATTTATCTTTTTATTTAATATCTCTAAAAACAGGCGAAAGATTATATAATTAACCATTCACACAATCACTGAATCAGTAATATAGAAAAGGAATAAATATAAACCTTGTCGAGCCAACCACCGACTACAAATCAAAAAACAAAAATAAACCACAAGAGTATTAAACTGAGTACAACATCAGAATGAAACATAATGGAGTAACTAGAGCGACGTGCCCAAAGGAAATGCCGCATGCATCCTACTCTAGGAATGAAATGACTGAAGCGAATAAGTTAAAGTCCTGCAACGTCCACATAAGTCGCAGCTGCGTAACCCTAGAATATAATAATTCTGGTATCCCTATGGCTGGACACCTCAAAGGTTTTAAAAATATTTTATAGAAAGGGTTAGAACCCAAAACATTTTGAAAATATATAGCTAGGGAATTCAATTGCAGTAAATTAAAATGCATGAATGCTCTTCATATTTACGTTACTGCCGCACACTCTCTTGGACACCTCACCCTTTGACTAATGTGCATGCTTAACGTACCTACACATGACCCATCTAGATATTAACCTCGTAAATAGTCTTGTCATATATATATATATATATATATATATATATATATATATATATATATATATATATATATATATATATATATATATATATATATATCCTACCTTTCCCACTACTCTATCCTGAGTGAGTTTAGTTTACGAGTTATAAGTTATTAATCACACTAACTTATTTTAAATTATTTCTCATTTGATACCATATAACAATCTCACAAGTTAAATAATTAATACAATTCTCATCATGTGCTTACCCATATATAAATATAACATATATATTTAATATTAAACTACAACACTTACACATACATGTCGTCGATATATAACCATCCTCCCGAGTAGGAACTCATCGGGTGTTCTCTAAATGCTATCACCATCGAGTATACTCATGCACCCGGAATCCTGACATGGTTAGCTCCCCACATCAGAAAATATAATAAACGTTGTGGAGGCGATCATAGTTTCCCATGGCAGTGAGACTGACCTATACCCAAAGCGTCTCACTCCGAAACTCGAACTCTATGACCTGGGGACTATACTCGCCCTGCATTCTTTAGCCAGGGGATTCACCCACATCTAGTAACCTCCTAAGATGGCATTAGAATGGGTATGCTCCATATAAATATTACACACACACACACACACACACACACACACACACACACACACATATATATATATATATATATATATATATACACACACTACACATCATTGCATATATATTTTAAATCCAAGCTACCGGTGTGCAATATACGTAATACTAGCCTAACCTTTCCAAGTCTACCTACCGACTTGATATTTAAATAATTTTGCACAATTATTTATTTATTACTTAAGTTATGTCACCCAACTAAATTACCCGGACTTGTACCGACAGCCCGAAATCTCATAAAGTAGAACTTATTCCTCAATCCCACATATTATGGTTAACACCCTTTATATATTCGAATATTCTTTAATTTATTATATATCCCTATAATAAACAAACTCGACCAATTCCGTGCCTAAACGCTCGTAGCACTAGTCCAAATTTCTCACTAGTCCATATCCGGACTCAAATGAATCAATCACATATTAATTATTTATCTTGGCGTAGCTCAACCAATACACTTGGACTCACTCGCTCGGCCCGAAAATAAACATCCCTTCTATCAAATAAGTTTTCCCACTTAAAGTGCAAGGTTCACAATTACACAAATTAAACCTTATATTTTTTTTTTGAATTTATCCTCTACTAATCCATAGGTAAATTTCTACAAATTCAAACCCTAAATTATAACCCCAAAATTCAGATTCAGCCAAAACAGGAACCCTTTACCCAAATTTAACAATTAGGTCTGAAACAGGGAAGGGGAGAAATCTGTCAGAATTAAACTATGTCGTTCAAGCAACCAACCATGTCGTTCGAATGACGCTAGCTGTCATTTGAACGAGACACCAGGTCGTTCGAATGACCCAGGTGTTCTCTTTCCCTCACTGTTGCACAGAAAACCATTTCCGCCATTACATTTTGTAAACCTTCGTTTCTGCATAGATTTTACCCCAAAACCTTCCAAGATTCATCCTAAATCCACCCATTTGATTTTCTTAATCTAACTACATCATCTACACAAATTGGGGAATCAAAATACACATATACTTATCATCTCTATAGATTTATAAATCATAATCATGAAATCACAAAATTAAATGTAGAAATAACACTAACATATTAATCAATTCACACCTTATTTAATATGAATAGAAAAAATGCAATTAATCAAATGCAAGTTAAACCACTTGCCTTAGGGTTTGTAGAATCAGATTCTTTGATGAAGATGATGGGTTGATTTAATGGTCTCATATCTTGTTCTTAGTTTATTCTCTCAAAATCTCCTCTAGTTGCTCCCTTATTTGGATCTCCTTAATTTGGTCTTCTAAAAAAGAATCAAAGGTCCCTCACCCTCTCACAATTAAGGCTATAAATCTAAATCATGTTTTTAGGTTTATGAGCCTTATAAAAAGGGCCCAAACACTTATTTGGGAGTTCAAATGGGTCTAGAAAGGTCTTGAAACCCATCTTATACCTATGGCCACTCATTTCAGACTATTTTGACCCTACTGGACTTAACCGTGCGCTGAAAATCACCATTCGGATTTATTTATAACATTCTCCAAATTCTTCACCTCAATATGCGACATAGAATAGTCCAAATAATTAATCCTCAATTTGCCAAATTAATAAATTCCTCAAATTAAATTTTTTTCCAATTCACGAATTTAATGCCTCCCAATAAAATAAATTCTTCCTCTCCTAAAACATTATTAAATTAAAGGTCCTTGAATTTACGGGGTGTTACATACTTCCCCCCTTATAATGGAGTTTTGTCCTCGAAATTCGAAAAAGCCTAGTACTCCTAGTCTCAACTAGCTCGTTAATCACTTACCCTTAGTATTGCTACATATTGTTATTAAGAGGATGTAACTAACCAGAGCGCCCATACACCCTGTACTCGTACTTAACCATACGAAATAAAATTCGACTTTTACCAACCCTTAAACTGTAATATAACTTCAATCCCACAGTTATAACATTCCAAATACCCTCATCTCGGCATAAAAGCATGCATATCCACTCTTATGTTAAAATACATCATACACCACTGCGCTCTTACTATCACTAGTTTCCTTATGCAAAAATAAATCTTGAGCTCTATGTCCCCGCTCGACAAGAAGTCTAACTACCCTGAATCACCTCAGAAATGTCCCTACTCTCTGGGATTTCAATTAACAATATTAATACATTAATATGCAACATATTTTTTACATATATAACCATAGACATATCGAGAACCTATCTCAGGTGAAACCTAACGAAGTTAATTTACACCCTGGTACCGCGAACGCCCAGACTTACTAAAATCTATCCACTATAGCCCCAAACTATAGCTACACAATTGAAACTTGGAAAAATATTCATGCTACTCCCATAATTCTTGAGAATAGAATGATCCGTTATAATGAAACCTTCCTCTTAGTGTATGTTCCACTCTTTTGTGGTTAACACCAAATAACCTTGCTATCCCACGGTACTTAAATATATGCACTATGGTTATTTCAACCAACACATCCACTAATATCTGTCTCACTCGCGAATTCTAGTGGTAACAAACTAATGGTTGTGACACACTCAATGTCACTTCCAAACACACCCACGCTCAACGTTTCATAATCTGTGGAACATCTTTTCCCATTCCTCCGGGATATACCCAAAATCATCGCCTTTGGGTCTCCTCCCCGAATCTGGTAAGTATCTACATAGTAGAGACTCTGGATCCTCCCAGGGTGCCCATACACTCTATATATCGTCCATATTTGCACAAAACTCCAATCATCATATACATAACCATATTTATCTCAAGTTCTGCTCCTGCATATTCTATGTGGCTATATCCTCAAAAGGTTTTCGATGAGCTTACTCATTACTATTTAATTCTTCCTGATATTACCCCACCTATCAACTTTTGGTGAAAAACTTCACAGTGTTTCTTTCGCAACACTTCCCACTTCTAAAATTTTATTAAGGCTTATGCATATAACACTTCCTAGTAAAGCCCAAAGGAACTTTTCCCAAATGCACTATTCCTCAGCATCGTCGGTCCTTGATTTTTACAGATCCCAAAGAATATCCCCAGGACTCTCTAACCTAGCCCCTATACTCACAAGTCTATCATGGACTCCCGTGTCTTTAAGGGAGTCACATTTTTCTGCGCTCGCACTATTATTAAGCCCTTAGCACTAAATATTAATAATGAGCTAAATCTCTCTGCTCCACGTCAACCCTACATCCCTTGAATCTCATCAATATGACTTCCTATGCATCAAAATCCAATATAACTAGACAATTGTACTCTCTGAAGTCTACTTCACAAGATATTTCCGCGGTCGCAACCCTCTTCCAGGTGAGACATCTCAACAATAATATATGTCATGCACTGAAACAACGACCATGATAGCCTTGCTATGATCTCCGACCATTACGAACCCGTCCATTACTAAGATAAAACCATACCTTGAATATCACCTCTCAAAGGAGCTAGTCCTAAAAAATTTACGTTGTCTCAATGTACCCACCCATTCCTTTCAGGTGGAACCGAAGAGTACCCCACTACTCCGTAGTAAAAATACACATACAAGGGGATACTAATGAAACCACCCCTAAATCCTTTTCTCACGCGAATCTAGCACTAAATACATTACTGTGACCCACTAGCGTCACACAAAACATACCCCAATCATCTCGGAATAAAACTAGTAGTCTCATTTGCCCATAACACTACCTAAGTTTTTCGCTATTAATCACATTGGCAAATGCATTAATTGGATCTATAAAATTATTCCAAAAGTAGTGTATTAATTATAACAAGGAATATTTCACTTCTACTAAAGATTCTCATATCTTTTGCAGTTTTCATCTGACATTACAATATTCAATGTATTTCCAATTCATTAAGAATGTAACAGTTAGTGCTTCTCTATCAAAAGAAGATATTTTCTTATGTAGAAATTTTGTTAAATTAAATATAATGAGGTAGGTTAGCATATATACCCTTCCCTTTGAAATTAATCTTATTGAATTTTTCAAGCATTTTTTCATGGAAAATGGGTACCACAATTTTCCATCAATGCTCAAATAAATTGAATGTTATGTAAAAATTAATACAATACTTCATGAAATACGATGTCTAAAACTTAAAATTTAATTGAAGGAACGATATAATAATTATAAATCACCATTATTACTACATCACATTTTATTGACTAACTATATTAAGTTAGGAACAAAGATAATCTCATTTAATTTTGTGAGCTATACATAAATAATCAAATAATTATATCACTTGGACACTAATTGTTAAAACTATATATATATATATATATATATATATATATATATATATATATATATATATATATATATATATATATATATATATATATATATTACCGATTTAGGATATTACGTTTCTATTGCTAGACACTTATTTTTCATGTGATAACATTCATAAATACATGTCATTACACTTGTGACACCACATTATTTATTTATTTATTTTCAATGAAAAAGAGTGCACCAAAACGGGTATTAAATTTAGGGTTATACTATGCTAGAATTTAATATTCTCAAATTTAAAAAACCGATTCATGTTATAAAATATATATGTGGTTCATATAATTTTCAAATGTAGTTCTTATGCATGTCTCAGACATGTGGCCACAACCATATTCCTCTTGAATATAATTGTACATAATTGGCCATGATACTAATATAAAATTATGCACCAAAATTATGGCATATAATATCACAAAAATTAGACATTATACTAACTACTTCTATTGTATATAAAATTAACTAATTTGTACAATCAAAGTAATTGAAAACAATTCCAATAGAATATGACACTTTTTAATAATTTCACGTTTCATTCAACACATAGAATTTTTAACTCTTATCATCTGTGAGTAAAATATAAATGATTAAAACTTTAATTTTTGACTTCTAAATGGGTGACCGTAGCACTTTATTTATGTCACAAATCAATGGATTGAAAGTAAAAGTATAAGAACATTCAACTATGATCCAGACATAATTAAAAGAAAATTATATTTCTACACACAAAATATATACTGAAATATATTTCATCCTATTTTTTAAATTTTTATAAAATATCAAATTAATTTTAATTTTGGAAACGTTGTGTCCATTTCCTAATGCACTTGACAATTTAAAACCAGAACGATTCAAATATACTGACAAGTATACACCGATTTGTTTTAACTTTTAAACTATATATTGCATAGTTACAATAATTTGTCCAAATGATGCATTGTTCCCACACTTCTGGAGGATATTTAGTTCACAAACTAAAGAAAATTTTACTCCATAAGACATATGTGGTTATTAATTTACATGTGAAAGTTTATAACATCTTCTTAACCAACACCAAAATAGGTGAGTGGTCATGGATTCGGGTTGTGACCAGACCCACGGGTCATGGAATCGATCCGTGACCAAAAAAGGCGTGACCAAAACCACTGGTCATGGACCTTATCCCTAACCAAAAGGAATGGTGACGGACCATAGATATGGACAAAGGCCATGAATAGGCGGTCACGGACACATCCATGACCTGGTTGTGACCAACTTTTAATTATGGTCATAGACTAAAGCCATGACCAGTCATGACAAAACATTAATCATGGTCATGGTAAAACGCCATGAACAGGCATGACAAAACTATAAACATGGTCACAGTCCATAGACGTGACCCACATTACACGTGCAATGACATAATCAAATCGCATAATCATGACCAACTTTTTCACCTGCGTGACTTTGATCACGTTCCAAATCCGTGACCAATGATTTATCACAAAAAAAATAAAACATGGTCACGGTTCAAGTCCGTGACCATACTTAAATGAAAAAAATATCAGTTGTTTTGGGTTCTATTCTTAAACCAGGAGTCCTGCGACTATGCGATCAGTTTCCACGAGTTATGTTGGTCACGTGTGAGGTGCTCGTGCTACATGTGGGGCTATTTGGAGGTTGTTCGGGGTTTCAGTTCAATCGTTGCACATTTTTAAGCCTAAGTGTGCCTATTTTCAAATTTGGGTCATATTCTCATACCGAGAGTCTCGATACTACGCGATCGATTGCTTTAAGTTACATTGGTCATATACGAGGTGTTCGTGCCACTTCTAGGGCTATTTAGGTGTTGTTCGTGATTTCGGCCCACTCGCGGCACATTTTCAAGCCAAAGTGTGCCTTTTTTCAAGTTCGGTTCCTATTCTCAAGTTGTAAGTCCCGCAATTATGCGGTTAATTTCTACGAGTTATATTGGTCACATGTGAGGTGTTCATGTCCCTTGCGGGGTCCTTCTGGACCCACTAGCGACACGTCTTCAAGCCTAAGTGTGCCTATTTTCAAATTTAGGTCCTATTCTCAAATCAAGTGTTCCACGACTACGCGATCGATTGCTACATGTTATATTGGTCACGTGCAAGGTGTTTGTGCCATTGTAGGACCGTTTGAGGGTTGTTCAGGGCATCGGACCAATTGCGACACATTTTCAAGACAAAGTATCCCTATTTTCAAATTTGGATCCTATTCTCAAATCGAGATTTTTGCGACTATGTGATCGGTTGCTATGAATTATGATAGACATGTGCGAGGTGTTCGTTCCACTTGCGAGGCTATTTGGGGGCTGTTCAGGGTTTTGGCCCACTCGCGGCTCGTTTTCAAGCCTAAGTGTTCCGATTTTCAAATTTGGGTCCTATTCTTAAACTAGGAGTCCCTCGACTATGTGATAGGTTGCTACGAGTTACGTTGGTCATGTGCGAGGTGTTTGTGCCACTTGTGAGGCCATTTGGGGGATGTTTGGGGTTTCGGCCCAATCGCGACACATTTTCAAGCCTAAGTGTGCCTATATTCAAATTCAGGTCCTATTCTCAAACAGGGAGTCCCATGACTATGTGGTCGGTTGCTACGAGTTACATAAGACACGTACGAGGTGTTCGTGCCACTTATGGGGCCATTTTTGGGTTGCTCAGGATGTGGATCCAGCCGTGGCACGTTTTCAAGCCTAAGTGTTCCTATTTTCAAATTAGGATCCTATCCTCAATTCGAGAGTCCCACAACTACATGGTAAGTGGTAACGAGTTATGTTGATCACATGAGAGGTGTTCGTGTTCCTTATAAGGCTGCTCGGGGTTTCGGTAAACTCACAACACGTTTTCTAGCGTAAGTGTGCTTATTTCAAAATCGGTCATATTCTCAAATAGGGAGTCCCGTGACTATGTAATCAGTTGCTACGAGTTACGTTGGACACGTTGGAGGTGTTTGTGCCACTTGCGGGGTCGTTTGGTGGCTGTTAGAGGTTTCGGCCCACTCACAACACATTTTTAGGCCTAAGTGTGCCTATTTTAAAATACGGGGCCTGTTCTCAAACCAGGAGTCTCGTGACTATGCAGTCAGTTACTATGAGTTACACTAGTCACGTTCAAGGTGTTCGTGACACTTACGGGGTCGTGTAACACCTCGTATTTATGAGTATTTAGAATTTGATTAATTTGGTGATTTTTAGAATTTCACGTGTGCCGTAATTTAGTTGCATTAATTATTATTTGTTGATGAAAATATTAATCGAGAGAGATAATGATTAATAATTATGGAATAAATCACAAAGTGAATAGTAATAATTATTTTTCGTCATAGTGGGTGATAGTGACGTGACAATGTATTACCTCAACCAGGTGTCAAGTGTAGACTATATGAAGTTGAGATAGGACATATTGTAGCATGAATCTAATGGAGATTTCAAGGTCATGATTTGTTTCGAATGGGACAAAATAGTCAGAATAGTGTGCTCGAGTGTACTGATTGGGTCCCGGGGCAATTTTAGACCAACCCGACACTACATAAGGACTTTCAGTCATTTAGGAGGTTAGGGTAGAGGGAACTCCGAAAATTAAAGAGGTATATCAACCCATTTAGCATGAGTCTAGGGTTACAAGAATTTAGAGAGAAAAGAGGCCATAGGAGAGGAAGATGAGAAGGAAACTAGGCCTTCCCACAATCTTTTGCACCAGGGACAATGCCAAAATCGAGATTGGAGCAAGGAAAGAGGAACTCCATCATCAATTAAAAAAAATTAGACCTGATGGATCAAGGCAAGTGTTTATCTTGTAATTTATTTGAGCATGTTATAATACCCATGTAGTGTAGGGTTTAAATTACATGTTTTGGATGAATTATTGAGAATTGGGTAGGTATAATCCATGATTTGAAGTAGGAATGCATGTAGAAACAATTCCTTTAGATTAATATGATCTATGATGAATAACCTTGAAGAAATCTAAAAATATTTTAGGACATGCAGGAAGAAACTTATAAACTAGGGTTTTGCAAATTATTGGGTTTAATCTGTTCTTGGGTAAAAATTCATATGGATTTAATGTATTATTTACATTAGAAATTGTCCCTACACATATATTTGATGTTTAGTTATATTTGATGGGAGTTTGGGATTTTTGTATAGAGGTTTGATGATTTGAATATGTAGAAAACTCGTAATAGTGAATTAGAGAATAAGACTTTCTATGAGTGAATCGATTGAGGCCAAGGCCAAATCAATTCAGTTTTCCCAAATTTCATCAATTTCTTTAATTTATTCCATGAATTTGCAAATAACTTATGGGGAGACTTTTGGGATATTTTTAAAATATATAGTGAGGGATATAGTAAATTCCAGTAGGCCTATGGTAGGGTTGAGGAATGCCCAAATCAGAAGAGTTAAGGCTTGGAATTATCGAGCATGTTTTAACATTTGATGAATTCGGGAGACTTAGAATAATAGGTTACGGAAAGTAGGAGTGAACCTATGATTTAGAACAGTATTGTATGAGTGTATTATCTATTGATATTAATTAAGGGGTAACTAGGACCCTTCGAGTAGTGAGTTATACTAAAAAATATACAATAAAAGGTTATAATGGTAAACTGATAGTACATTAAGTATTCGCGAGATATATATTACGTATGGGAAATATGATGGGTTGTGTGCATACCTATTGAATATATATATATATATATATATATATATATATAGGTTGTTTGAATACCTATGATGTGATTTGTTATGTATGTGAACTTGCCTACGCTGCCTACTATCACAAGAGGTTCCGCGCAGAGGGCGATCCCAGCTCGACGATTCCAACGAGGTCTGGATTTGTGCCACATAATATAGAACTTAGGGCATGTTACTATGTGATGTGTATTAGTGGTACTGGCGTGTCATTTGGGTATGTGCGTAGGCCAATGGCTTAGAACTATGTTCGCCTCCATTATGTGTCGTCTGATTAAGGGTTCGAGGAGACACTCCGAACCAATAGTCCTTGATTGGTATGAAAGGTACATGGACTTGATAGCAGAGTACGCATGCATCGCGATGGTCCTTTCGTAGGATGCTATAGTTGTATATATTAGAGTGTGATAAATATACACAAGTGTGATTATTCTACCTATGTGTGATGGTAGAAAAGATAGATATTGTATATCTAAAAGCCACTTAAGTGCGATGAAACTTAATTAATAGTGTTATAATAACGTGTGATTATTCTAGTTATGTGACAGTGGAAAGATATATAGTTTATATCTAAAAGTGAATTAAGTATGGGAAACTTAACTAAATGATTCTGTAATAATATGCGAGTGATACTAGTTATTTGTATTATGGAAGTGTATTGTATAGGAAGTACGGGGGAGTTGAACGTTTTGTGGTTAGTTAGATATGTATGTCTAGTTGGGCTGGGTAGCATAGCCAGGTAGGATGCGTTAGGTGTCCACTACATTTGAGAGGTAAGGAGCTCAACAGAGTGTATGTGGAACTAATGTGTGTATTTAATAAATGTTTCTAAATTTCAATCTAAATACTTGCTAAATATTTTAAATGGGTTTCTCAGGCTCTGACCCGTGTGAACTCTATTTTTAAAAACATTTTAGGTGTCCAGCCCCAAGGACGCCAAGATTGATGACTCATTCTAGGGATGCATATCTATAACACTTGTAGAGGCTTGCAGGATTTGATATAATGCTTTAGTTATTCATTCCTAGATATGATTTCATTTCAGTATTTTATTTGGGAATGTTACCCCTTGATGCTATTCAGCATTTTAGTTATTCAGTATTTATGAGACTTGGTTTTTTTATTTTAGACTTGTAGTTGGATTTTGTTTTGGGAACCAATGGTTTATTATGTATTATTTTATTCAGTTAATTATCATGTGATGTTTTAGACTCTATTATTATGTGGATGTTATAGGTTATTTCATTTTGCTTCATGTTGTGTGATTAATGAAAGATAAAATTTTAACACCGGCTTAATTTAACATTGTGGTTAGTAATTTAAAAAGCTTTTCGATAATGAAGCTAAGAAAGAACCAAATGAGATTCATGGTTATTTCGATAAAGGATTGATCAACCGTGATTAAAACAGGGGGAGTGTTACAAATGGTATTATAGCATTAGGTTCTAGTGTCCTTAGAATCTGTACAGCATTCTACAATTTTAGCATAACGTTCTTTGATATAGAGCCTTATTATAGGATTGTGGTATTCCTTTACGTATGCGATGTTAAGTTCTTTTGATGATTAATTTACATTTGATTACAAACTTATATAAACATCAATCTTATTTCAGATGCCGCCAAAGGGGACTCATCGAATGAGAGAGAACGCTAGGGAAGGAGCCCCATAGGGAAATATTTCAACATCAGAGGTGGCTGAAATCATTGCATAGGTAGTGAAAGCGACAATGACTGTAATGGCACAACACTTTCTGTAAATTCAACCACAGTCCCCGGTGGAACCAATTATTCAGGACCACCCAAGGCCATTCGATTGTCATAGAGCGGGGGAAGAATTTTATAAGGGTCACCCACCAGAGTTTCAGGGTAGCTCAGATGTAGTCGTGGTCGCTAGTCAGTGGAATAAAGACATGTAATTCTACCTTCATATGATTGAGTGAAGTGACACTTAGAAATAGTTCTTGGGGATATTCAAGTTAGTGGGCATAACTTTATAGTGTTGAGAGTCTATAATCACAATAGAGGAGAGAGATGTGATGATCATTAGGGAGTTATGGGCACAGTTTGACCGCAAGTACTTTACATCTGCTATTCAGACAGAGATGCGGCAAAGGTTTCACAATGTCTCTTAAAGATAAAGGACCGTAGAGGAATACTAGGAGGAGTTAACTTGTTTAGAAAACTTTGTGAACGATGAGGTGAATACTAAAGAGAAGAATATGCGAAAGTTCGTGGATGGACTTGCTTGGAGGATTTGACAAAACTTGTTGGGTAATTCGGCATTGGAGACATACACTGAGTTCATCAATGCCGCTCTACTTCATTACTAGGACTAATGCTTACACATGAAGGGGAGAAAGCGAGCAAATGAGACCAGTTAGACTGGGAATGTAGGTGGGAACGGTGCTAGTGGGGTACCACAGCAACATGGATGGGTTTCCTAGAAGGGGGATTAGGCTATGATATTAAGATTCTAATGTTATGGACCTGAGAGTGGTTAATTAAGGTAGGTCCAACAGATACCTTAGCAATAACAACATTCCATTCCTCAGGGCTGCTAGGGCAAAGGGAATATCAAGGGAGTCCAACAGTGCGAGGGCCTGAGACAGGGAGGTTTTTCAGGTAGTAGATTCGAATATGGAGAGATGAGCAACATGAAGAGGGATTGCCCAAAGAAAGGAAGGGACAACTACAACATGAGGTCTTTGATGTACAACCATTGCAATAAATCTTAGATTAGTTTCGACGTGAGAATTATGTTCAGGAACCCGTTGATCAGGCAAGGTAGATGGAAAATGGAGGTAAAATTTTTGTTTTATCCTTATGATTACAAGGAAGTTTTTGGGTGACATGGGTGCTTCACAATATAAATAGTAAAAATAAAATTCACGGGTAAGTCGGGGTTTAATGAATGTGTTGGCAATATCAGCCTTATAGTTATGAATATATTACCGTGGATAGCAGGACTTTTTGATGTTTATATTGTCTGGTAGTTTTTATTTTTTTGAGAGTTATGAGAGTAGATAATGTTATTATTTTATTTAGTGACTAGTTATCAAGGGTTAGAGCGATAGTGGACAGTTACGGTAAGACTATCGAACTTATTATTCCAAGGTGAGGTATATTATTTTGCAAGGTATCACCTGAAAGAGGGTCGAGCCTGCATATATATTGTATTATATATTAGACTTTGGAGAGTATAGTTATCTTCTTATATTTGATCTCGGTGTGTGGGTACATTTACTGACGTGATTCTGGGTATATCGAGTTACCATCGGGCGGAGAGATTTACTTATATTGATTTAGCACTAAGAACTTAATGATGATGATAACATGGTGTTGTATTACTCCTTGAGTGATGGGGAGTGAACAATTTGAATTATGTGTCCGGGTACAGGACTTGAGTATCTTAGTTATATGCTTTCGACCCACGGATCTTAATGATCGACAATGCTAGGAAGTAGTGTATCGGGGGGTTTCTTTTATTGTATTTTTCTTGAAAGACATCCTACGAATGAACCTTAGCGAACGTCGAAAGTTGGGAGATGTGTGGTCTTTAAGACATGGATCTAGTACAGTAGTTGTTACACGGATATGTGATTAAAACTGTGAGCTAAGATTTAATTATGATTTCAAGCTTGGAGGAGCCGAGTAATAGTTGTGGAGTTATGAACGGTATATAGGGTGTATAGGCGCCCTAGTTGGTTGGATTTCTGGTATCGTCCACAGTCAGAAGATGCGTAAATATATGAGTTGAACATGAAGGTAGGTAAATAAGGGAGTTAGCACATGGAGATGTAGGAATTTTTCCCAATAGAGGAAATACTTTATCCATTAGTAGATAAGCTCATCATGGTGGAAAGAGTTGGGAAAAATTATAATGCGTTGAGTAGTCACTAAGAGGATATGGTAAATAATAATGGGAAATTTTGATGTAATGTGACTAAAATGGATTGGTCACTAGTATTGAGCGATAAGATATAGACCGTCGGACTGAGGAGCACCATTAGTAGAAGTGTAAGGGGAAACAACATAACAAGATTCGACTTTGGAGAGAGATGGATGTTGTGCGAAAAGATATCCAAAGATATTAGTACTAGAATTATCCTAATTTCCAGGATGAAATTCCTTTGTAAGGGGGAAGTACGTAACACCCCATATTTCTAACTATTTAGAATTTGATTAATTCTGTGATTTTTAGAATTTTATGTGTGTCGTAGTTAGTTGAATTAATTATTATGTGTTGATTAAAATATTAATCGGGAGAGATGATGATTAATGTTTATGGAATAAATTACTAAGTGAATAGTAAATAATTATTTTACATCATCATGTGTGATAATGAGGTGACAATGTTGACTTCAACAGGGAGTCGAGTGTAAAATATATGAGGTTAAGATAGGAAATTATTGTAGAGTGACTCGAATTTAAATTTTGAGGTCATGGTTGGTTCCAAATGGATCGAAATAGTCAGAATAGTGTACCCGGATGTGCTGATTGGGTCTCGGGGTGATTTTAGACCAACCCAGCACCACATAAGGACTTTTAACTCATTTAGGATTTTAGGGTAGAGGGAACTACGAAAATTAAAGATGTTTATCAGCCCATTTGAGTGTGAGTCTAGGGTTAGAACACTTTAGATAGAAAGGAGGCAATAGGAGAAGGAAATTAAGCCTTCCCACACCGTTTTGCACACGAACATTGTCGAAAATCGAGATCGGATCAAGAGAAGAGCAACTCCATCATCAATTAATGAAAATCAAATTTGTTGTATCAAGGAAATTTATTTAAACATGTTGTAATATCGATGTAGTGTAGGGTTTAAATCATAGGTTTTGGAAGAATTATTGGGAATTGGGTAGGTGTAATCCATGATTTGAAGTAGGAATGCATTTATAAATAATTCCTTTAGACTAATATTATGACATCTGAGATCTATTATGAATAACCTTGAAGAAATCTAGAAATCTTATAGGACATGCATTCATAAAATTATAAACTAGGTTTTTGAGAATTATTGGGATTAATCTGTTCTTGGGTAAAAATTCTTATGGATTTAATGTATTATTTACGTTAGAAATTTCCCCTACACATATATTTGATGTTTAGTTATGTTGGATGGGAGTTTGGGATTATTTTATAGAGGTTTGATGATTTTAATATGTAGAAAACTTGTAACAACGAATTGGAGAAGAATACCTACTACGAGCGAATTGATTAGGCTCCGTGGATGAATCGATTCGGATGGGGAGTCGATTGGGGCAAGTCCGAATCGATTCAATTTTCCCAGATTTCACCCATTTCTTTATTTTATGTCTTGAATTCGCAAATAACTTATGGGCAAAGTTTTGGGATATTCTTAAACTATAGTGAGGGATATAGTAAATTCCAGTAGCCCTATGGTAGGTTTGAGGTTTACCCAAATGAGAAGAATTAATGCTAGGAATTTTAAGGAATGTTTTGATATTTTATGAATTCGCGAGACTTAGAACGTGTTACAGAAAGTAGGAGTTAACCTATGATTTAGACCAGTAGCGTATGAGTGTATTATCTACTAATATTAATTAAGGGATAATAAGGACCCTTCGTGTAGTGTGTGATACTCGAAAATATACAATAAGAGGTTGTAATGGTAAATTGATTGTACATTAAGTATTCGAGAGATATATACTACGTATAGAATATATTATGGGTTGTGTGCATACCTACTGTATATATTTATATAGGTTGTGTGAATACATATGATGTGATTTGTTATTTATGTGAACATACCTACGCTGCCTGCTATCACAGGGGGGTTTCACAGAGAGGACGATCCCACCTAGGAGATTCCAGCGAGGTCTCGATTTGTGCCCCAAAACATAGAACTTAGGGAGCTCACTATGTACTGTGTATTAGTGGGACTGGCGTGTCATTTGTGTGTAGCCTAAAGGCTAAGAACTATGGTCACCTCCATTGTGTGTTGTTTGATTGAGGGTTAGAGGAGACATTCTGAACCAATAGTCCTTGATTGGTATGGGCGGTACATGGACTTGATAGCGTAGTACGCATACATCGCGGTGGTAATTCTGGGGGATGATATAGTTGTATATATCAGAGTGTGATAAATATAAACAAGTGTGATTATTCTACTTATGTGTGAAGGTATAAAAGATAGATAATGCATTTCGAAAATGTATTTAAGTGTGATGAAACTTAATTAATGGTTTTATAATAATGTGTGATTATTCTACTTATGTGATAGTAGAAAGATAGATAGTGTTTATCTAAAAGTAACTTAAGTGTGGGAAACTGAATTAAAATGATTCCATAATAATGTGCACGTGATATTAATTATTGGTAGCACGGTAGCATAGTGTATGGATAGTACGGGGTAGTTGAACCTTTTGTGGTTAGTTAGATACGGATGTCTAGTTAGGTAGGATGCGTTAAGTGTGCACTATAGTTGAGAGGTGAGGAATTTAATGGAGTGTACGTGGAACTAACGTGTATATCTAATAACTGTTTTTAAATTGAAATTTAAATACTTGCTAAATATTTTCAAATGGTTTTCTCGGGCTCTGACCCGTGTCAAATCTATTTTTCTATTTTCCGAAACATTTTAGGTGTCCAGCCAGAGGGGAACCAATATTGATGACTTATTGTATGAATGCGTTGCTGCAGCACTTATGGAGGCTTGCATGATTTGATATAGATGCTTCAGTTATTCATTCCTAGATAGGATTTCATTTCAGTATTTCATTTGGGCATGTTTCCCCTTTAGACTATTCAACATTTCCGTTATTCAATATTTATGAGACTTGGTTTTATTTACTTTAGATTTGCAGTTGGATTTTTTTTGGGAATCGATGGTTTATTCAGTATTATATTATTCAGTTATTTATTATGTGATGTTTTAGACTCTATTATTGTGTGGATGGTTTAGATTATTTTATTTCGCTTGTTGTTGTGTGATTAATGAAAGATAAAATTTTGACATCGGCTTAATTTAACATAGATGGTTAGTAAATGAAAAAGGTTTTTCGATAGTGATGCTAAGAATGAACCAAATAAGATTCTGATTATTTTGATAAAGGACTGATAACCCATGATTAAAATTGGCAAGGCGTCACAGGTCGTTTGGGTGCTGTTTGGAATTTTAGCCCACCCGCGGCATGTTTTCAAGCCTAAGGGTGCATATTTTCAAATTCTAATCCTATTCTCAAACTGGGAGTCCCTTGACCACACAATTAGTTGCTACGAGTTAGGTTAGACACGTGCGAGGTGTTCGAGCCACTTGCGCGGTCGTCTGGGGCCTGTTCGCGATTTTGGCTCACTCGTGGCACATTTTCAAGCCTAAGTGTGCCTATTTTCAAATTTGGATTCTATTCTCAAATCGGGAGTCCCACGACTATGCGGCCAGTTTCTAGGAGTTACGTTGGTCACATGTGAGGTGTTCGTATCACTCGCGGGGCTATTTGGGGGATGTTCGGGGTTTCGGCCCACTCGTGACACCTTTTTAAGCCTAAGTGCACCTATTTTTAAATTCGGGCCTTGTCTTAAACAAGGAGTCCCGTGACTATGCATTTAGTTTTTACGAGTTACTTTGGTCACGTGTGAGGTGTTCATGCCACTTTCGTGGCCTTTTGGGGGTATTCGGGATTTCGGTGCAGTTGCAGCACGTTTTCAAGCCTAAGTGTGTCCATTTTCAAAGTTGGGTCCTATTCTCAAACTGAGAGTCTCTCGATTATGCGGTTGATTGCTACGAGTTTCGTTGGTCACGTGCAAGGTGTTTGGCCACTTGCAGGTCGGGGGTTGTTCGTGGCACATTTTCACGCCTAAGTGTGCAATTTTTCAAATTCGAGCTCTATTCTCAAATCAGGAGTCCGTCGACTATGCGGCCGGTTGCTACGAGTTACGTTGGTCAAGCCTACGTGCTCCTAATTTCAAACATTTAAAAGATTATTCATATCAATTACAAAAAAATGTTAGTTAAAGTAAACAATACGTAGTTCCTGCGATCCAAAAAGGCGATTAAATAGAGTCTTTTGAATGTGTGATTAAAGCAAATTGATCCTGGACACCCCCCCCCACCCGGCGCGCGCGCGTATTGTTGTACAAGTATATTTGCTGGTTAGTTTCATTGATTCAATATTCATAAAATTAAGATAAAATTAAAGTCCCACATAGGATAAAAATCAACATTATTGATATCCTTAAAATTTGGAAACTCGTCACCAACTTAAAGTTTTTAAATTTTGAGGATAACACTAATGTTGATTTTTGTCCCATGTGGGATGTTAATTTTCCTTCATTTTATGAAATTGTATCAATGAAGCTAATATATATATATATATATATATATATATATATATATATATATATATATATATATATATGGTATACCCGTGCCTGAAGGCACGTTGATAATCGCAAATTAGCAAAAAAATTCAAAATATGTAATTGCAAAAAGGCAAAAATTTCGTTACTCAACACAACAAAATGTAATTTTAAAAAAATGGTCATAATCTCCTTTATTTAAAAAAATGTCCACCTTGATTGACCAACAACGCTCAAATAATCTAAATTCATCAAATAAACTCACATATAACATTAAATATACAATATTCATCAATCGAATTCACATTGTAACAAAGTATCAATTTTATAAAAAAAAAATTGGGCATAGTCTCCATTATTTATTGGACTATCCACCCTGCTTAAGGGATAACAACCAAACCTAAAATATTCAAAAAGTCCAAATTCATCAAAGAAATACTTTGACAAAACAAACTTCTTTAAAAAAATCATCTCTCTCTCTCTCTCTCTCTCTCTCTCTCTCTCCCACGTGTTCCACTGTAAGATTGTCCGTAGTTTTTAAAATGCAACCTGATACAAAATAAAAAACAAAAATAGTTAATCAATTGAAATAGCTAGGCAAAATGCAACATGCTAATATTATAGAGATCTACCTAAGTAATCGAATTCAAATATATAAAAGCACCAAGCTGATGAAATAAACACAACCACTTTAGAGGCAGAAAAAAAACTTGTAACAAAAAGAATACACAAATCACTTTCTCACTTGAATAGTGATCAAACTCACGTTTTCACCGACAATCAAGTTTGCATAGTTAGAAGTATAAAATTAAAATTAAATATAACTAACATAAAAAAAATATCAAACCAAAAGTAAATATGTGCAGATTAAAAAAAATGAATTCAAACCTGCAAAACAGATTTCAAAGTGATACATTTCCAGTTGCAGCTACCATAGATTAAACCTGCAAAACCCAAACGAAGAAAAAATAGCTCAAGAAACAAAAATGAAACAGAGGGAGACTCGATATCACCCGTTTAATTGGTTCGGCAGCATAGTTATTACACGAGATAAACATCAATATTTCTTACATATGAAAGGCATAATGATTTACGATAAATAAAAAATAAAACTACCGGTATCTGTACATAATGATTTACGATATCTGTACTAATGAATTATCACCTACTTGGGAGACCTCATGCAAACATTCCTTGGCAAGGCAAAATAAAAGAAACATTAGTAAAGAAAAAGTAAAAATTTAACAAAACAAATTATCATTTATTAAAAGAGCTGGCAGATTACATCACATGGCCTATGGACAACCAAAACAAAACATTCAAAAGACTTATCAAGGTTGGTAATTCACATCAAGTTCCTTCTCGAGGGTTACACATTCCTTCGCTGAGGGTATTGGTATGACCACAGCAGCAGAAGATTAATTATTGGGCATAGATGGAATGGAATGAGCTTCAATCTTGGCTTATGCTCCCTTAGAAATAAAAGCAGAAACCTTAGCATATTCTCCCTAACTACCTCTCTAATTGTAAGAGATTTCCTCAGTAGACTGGGGGTCCTTAGTAAAACTACTAAAGATGTCAACCTCAAGAAATATCACTTGGACTTTGGATTTGCAAGCGTCAAAACTCGAAGCATGTTTTTAAGAGATGAAATTCTAGTAGGCTTACAGTATAATACCTCTATCTGTACATAAAAATACATGTATCTGTACATAATGATTTACGATAAATTAAAAATAAAAATAAAAAGGATTATAAAATTACATAGAAGGACCTCTTTTAGCTGTCCAGAGAAGGACCTCGCTGCTAAAATTACATAGAAGCTACCATAGATTAAACCTGCAAAACATAATAGATTATGGAAAAACAGAGGTCATGCACTTCTTTTAGCTGTCCAGAGAAGGACCTCGCCGCTAATGGTACCTCGTGGTAGATCACTTGGAAAAAAAAATCAGTTGGAGTTTGAAGCTGAGAGATCGATGAGTGGGATGCCTTCAGCTTCTATGACCTACACAATACAACATATGGAGCTCAACAAAAGCAACTAATTAACATTACAATTAAGATTCTAGGGATTAACTCAAATATTAACTGAACAACGATTAATGAACAAACCAAGTTCAGGAAATGATTCTTGTAGAGGTTTTCGTCAACAAAGATGCACCAAACCGAGAACTAAACCCACATATGTTTTCGTCAACACATTTTCAGATCTATTGATAACACACCCACCAAACCAAGTTCAACAGTTCCAAATGAAGTTCATGATGTATACCAAACCGAATTCAGAGCATAGAACTGAGAACACACCCACCAAGTTATTAGTTTTGTGAGGGGAGGTCACATAGAACTGAGAGAGAGAGATAGAGAGACGTGCTTTCTTTTAGTTCCACTATCCAAGAGTGGGCGGGTCAAATATTTCGTGGCTCAAGGTAGAGCGAGAATTTGGGCGGGATAAAGAATTTGGCAATCTAAAAGTAGGAGGATTTGGGTTAGGTGTGTGTTTACCAAACTAACCTTGTGTTTGAATTAAACTGAAAAAAGTGGCAATTAAGTAGTGAGAAAGAAAAGAGGGGGAACTCAAATGATAGAGGGACAAAATAGGTAGTGCAAAGAAAATTATCTGGATGATATCATGAGCGAAACTTGTGACATACATAAGTTTTATACTTTATTATATATATATATATATATAGGAACATGGGGAAATTGATCTTGGTTAACTTAGTCCAATCACAAACTCACGAGACTCTATTCTCAAACTGAGCCTGTCGTGAAAGGTTTTCGTGCCGCTAAACATTCATGAATCAAATTAAAATTTATAAATTAAACTAAACATTCATACATTAAACCAAACATACATAAATCATATCAAACATTTGCAAATTAAACTAAACATTCAAATGTTTTCTACAAATTAACCAAATAAGGCACAAAGAACTCTTAGTCTCCAAATGTAATTGAGACATAACTGAAGTCATTGTTTGTTATTAGGATGCCAAACCTGTTGGTGCATGCTTGCATTAATAAAAAAAAATTGGAATGGCCTATTTTTGTTTGCTCTTTTTGATATGTGATTATGTTCTCTCTCTCTCTCTCTCTCTCTCTCTCTCTCTCTCTCTCTATATATATATATATATATATATATATATATATATATATATATATATATATATGTAAAGTGTTGGCAACAAAAAAACTCCCAAAAACTTAACTGGATGATAAACCCTCGACATTTTATTAAGAAGGTTAAACGGACTACGTAATTAATCTAATTTTTGGTTTTGCTCTTTTGAGAAGATTTAGAAGCACTTGAATATCTTTTGCATAAAATTGACACGATCATTGAAACCCATCATTCGATTGAAAATAAAATATTATCAAAATTTAAATTACACGACTCCAAATATATATTTATTGGTAGGAAAATGAAAACCCGTTCCTTAAATAAGATTAGGGAATCTCCATCATTAGCATGTACAATAGTGAAGAATTAACCTAAATGGGCCTTATTAGTTAGTTGTTGTAGTATTATTGCATCCTGATAGTGAGCTCCATCAACACTTTTTGGTGCATCCTCTTTTCTATCATCGAAAGAAACTTATTAACAATATCTCTTTTCTACTGAGGGTAGAAAAAAGGATTCATCAAAAAGTGCTGATGGAGCTAACAATCAGGAGGCAGCAATACTACAACAACTGACTAACAATGTCCCTTCAGGTTAAATCTTCACTATTATACATTCTAATGTTGGAGTGTCCCTAATCTTATTTAAGGAACAATTTTCATTTTCTTACTAACACATATTAATTTGGAGTCATGTAAGTTAACTTTCGATAATATATTCAGTTCAACAATAGTCCCAACATCCGTCCCTAAGACTCGAATCTAATGGTCGAAGCATAAAGTGTCCAGGAGCTACTTCTACAAATGAATAGGGTAAAATTGTATATGTCATATTAGTAAACAACACACATGCATTATACAAGAAAAGTTTTGAAATGTCATAACTAAACATACATAAATCATACTAAACATTCATAAATTAAACTAATGAAAACGAGGAAGCTCCTCAATTTTTAAAAAAAAATTCTTTTAAATTAACTTTCCTTTAATGCGGAGTAGAGATGGTTCAACTAAACAACTACATAAACTAAAAATTAATTTCTTCACAAATTAAAAGTAAAGTAAAACAAATTTAAATTTTCTCAAAATTAAAATTATACTAAAAATCAAATTTGTGAATTTTTACTTTAAACCCAAAAAACCAATTTAATACAAGTTCTAGAAATTTACCTAACAATGAATATTTAATTTTTGCAAATTAGGCCAAACCAAATTTTACCAAATTAAGGTTAATGACTTGAATTAAATTATACCCAAACAAATTTAGTACAAAATTAAACAAGAGTAGTGAATTAAACCATATTTTATCTTTTAGTACTAAGCATGCGTTCTAGGTGATTTTTGAAGATAAAATAAATTCACAACCACTACGCCGCGATGTACGAGGAAAAACCCAAATGGGAAAAATCTCAGACGGCCCTAGCCTTAAGTCCACTAAGTATGGAATTTTTACAAGTACAGGACTGTTGATGTAAAAAACTAGATCGCTCTAATTTTTCAATCACAGATAAATAAATAAAGATTTTTAAAGTGGTTCGGCTAGGAATAAAGCCTACGTCCACTGCTATGTTATTGCTGAGTGTTTGTGGAATTCTTGATTACAAGTTCTCTCAAGAAATTCCGGTCCCCTTGAATGAGGATGATACAAGGTATTTATAGCCTTTAGGCTGTACATGAAAGGTCCAATACATTAAATGATATACATATGAAAGGGTAATACATTTAATGCAGCGTGTGTGTCAAGAATATAATGAATAGTTGAACAGTTGTCCGTCTGGTAATTAATGATACGGCCAAGATGCAGTTCGGACCGCCTTAGTTGCTCGTTGATCAAGAGTTCCTCGGAGTGCTTAGAGTATCTCGGGATGATAGAGTTCCTCGGGGTGTCCTCCTCGTTGCTCGGAGAGAACATGACTTGGTCGGGGGAAATAAGCTTCCTCGTTGTTATTGTGCCATGTAGATTGACACGTGTCTTCTTATTATTGGTCCACATCAGCAGATTAAATTTGGTATCAACAGAAGCCCCCAATGCTTCATGCTTGATGGGTTACTTGAAAGGATGGAGTATTTATTCTGCAATGTTGCTCGGTGTTCGTGAAATTCTTGATCTACCTTCTTGATTTGTTCAACATAAAGTTCATTATCTCCTGGACGAAGTATGATGCAGGCTGATCGATGGTTGCTAATCTTTCTTTAGAGGAACTCCGTGTGCTATGTATCACCCCTGGGAATTTGGATGCAGCCATGCCATAGTATGAAACTTGTAGCTTGTCATAATCTTCAAGTATGTTGATTGGTTTGCCATCCGACCAACTGCTTCCTTTGTCGAGCAACTGAGTGCTAACTTCACGTGCTTGATTTTTCTGATTTAAGCTTATCTGAATACTTTGTCGAGTAACATATAGCTTTTGAACCCAACTCTTCAATCAGATTAGTACCAGGCTAGTGGTGGACTTCGAAACATTTTCTCATAAATTCTTCTTCATTATTGGTTGAGACAGTATTAGCAAAGATCTCAGTGCTATAGATGCTGATTTTGACTTCTACCTTTGCTCGGGGACGAACAAGAGATTCTCGGGGACTAACAAGTGATTCTCAGGGACGAGCAAGTGCTTCTCGGGAATGAGCTAATGCTTCTCGGATAGATCATCTGTGATGAATATCAGAATGTTGAAAGGTCTTAACTTCATAAACTCCCCTTATATTTTAGATGATCCTCCTGCTGGCGAGGAACCTGTTTCAAAAGTAGAAGGAAAAGAAACCAATAGAATAGGAATCTCAATGTAATAGTTAGTATACATTTTCATTCTCAATGTATTTTGTTTTTTTGGATTTAATGAAAGACTTTCATTTTTATTCGCAATCTTAATTGCTATTGTCTTGTAAAATACTTTACATGTGTGCATATGTATAACAATATTGTGTTGTTCATCGACCAACTTAGTAATAAAGAAGTTACAAGTATTAGTAACGTTGCTCGATCACTTAATAATAAAGTAATGAGTATAAAAATGTTTAAATTTTTGTTTCCAACCAACCAAGGTGGATAAATAATGTTTGTCGACCAACTACAGTTGATGGATTTTTATCTCCGACCAGCCATACTTGGTTCAATTTCAAATATTTTCATAAAATGTGTCCGACCAACTAAGGTCAATAATTTTTCCTCGTTGACCAACTACAGTTAGTGGGTTTTTATCGCCGACCAACTATACTTGGTGTATTTTGGAATATTTTGTTCTTCAAAGAACTTTTTGTAATAATCTTACCTCCCGACCAACATAAGTTGTAATGTGAGAATATATTTTTATCTTACCAACCGTAGTTGATCATGCTGGTGTACACTTTTTGGCTCCTTAAAGCTTTTGGCTCCTTAGAGCATTTTTTGGCTCCTTAGAGCATGTCCTCCTAATTAAAGGAGGTTGGCTACTTATAGCACTTTTGCTCCTTAGAGCTGTCCTCCTAACCAAAGGAGGTTGGCTACTTATAGCACTTTTGCTCCTTAGAGCTGTCCTCCTAACCAAAGGAGGTTGGCTACTTATAGCACTTTTGCTCCTTAGAGCTTTTGGCTCCTTAGAGCACTTCAAATGTTTGACTGATGATAATAGGCAGCAAACTCCTCGTTATCAAATTGTTTTCCATGGTCTGTGATGAAGGCATGAGGGAGACCATATCGGCAGATGATGTTCTTCCAAACAAACCGGTACACCTTCCTTCTCGTATGTCATGTCAATAAGTGGCTCAGCTTCTATCCACTAAGTAAAATAATCTACTGCGATGACGAGGTATTTGAATCTTCCTCGAGTCGTCGGCAATGGTCCAACCAAATCAATCCCCACATAGAAAATGGCCAATGATAAATGATGGATGTCAATAATGTTTGTGAAGTTCTTCTGATGGAGGAAAAGCGTTGGCACTTGTCACATTTCTTGGCATAAGCTATACAATCAGCTCTCATCGTCGGCCAGTAGTATCTCTGCGTCATCACCTTTTGCAAAAGTGTCCGACCTGCTACATGCTCCATAGGACCCTTCATGTATCTCTTTAATCAATTCTTTCACCTCGGAGGGATGTACACATCCTTGCAAACCTGCCATAATTCCTCGTCTATACAAAATACCATTAATTAGTTCATACCGAGCAGCTTTAAACTTCCATTTCTTGGCAGCGAGCTTATCCTCCGGTAATTGTTCCTCCTCAATGTATGCTCCGATGGGATCCATCCAAGATGGTCCTAAATCAAGGGTAATAATATTCATCGTTAGGTCTTCATCTATGCTCCGACTTTCTAATACTTCAATTGGTATCGTTCTTCGTAGCTCGGTACGAGTAGCTGATGCTAATCGGGCCAAGGCGTATGTTCTCACATTCTCCATTCTTGATATTCTTACCAGTTGAACAGCAACAAACTCTGATACTAACTCCATCACCTTTGCTTGATACTTGACCATCAATACTCCTTTGGATGCAATCATGGCTTCATACTCAACCTCATTATTAGAAGCTTTGAATTAGAAAAGTATGGCGTATTCCATGTCGACCTCGTCTGGGCTATTCAAAACGATCCCTGCCCCACAGCCTGTAGTGAAAGATGATCCATCTACATATAGCCTCCATATAGGCAACTTGTCTTCTAATTTTTGGTCTGACAGAGTTCCTCGGTGGAATACTTTTCGCTTTCTTTCATCATGTCCTGATACTTCTGAATACACCTCTTGAATTTCGATATACCTCCTGAACTTCAATATTCCTCCTGAACTTCAATATAGCTCCTGAACTTCAATATACCTCCTGAACTTCAATATTTCTCCTGAACTTCAATATACCTCCTGAACTTCAATATTCCTCCTGAACTTCAATATACCTCCTGAACTTCAATATACCTCCTGAACTTCAATATTCCTCCTGAATGATTAGTCGGGGCCCTGACCATGTGAGTTTGTGGAGTTAAATTTCATGCTCGATTGCATGATGTTATAAGAATGTGCCACCAAATGAACAAATATATCTGTAATAGAAGCCCCCAACTGTGGAATGTGAACTTTGAATGAGATTTATCGACCAATACCAACCGGAGTTGGATTTTATCTACCAACCGGAGTTGGATTTTGTCTACCAACCGGAGTTGGATTTTATCTACCAATCGGAGTTGGTGGTAATTGATAATAAATGATGAAGACTTCCTCGGAGCTGACCAACGGATTGTTGGGAATAAGATAATATAAATGCTAGAGACCTCCTCGGCGCTGACCAACAGATTTGTTGGGAATAAGATAATATAAATGCTAGAGACCTCCTCGGCGCTGACCAACAGATTTGTTGGGAATAAGATAATATAAATGCAGGATACCTCCTCGGCGATGACCAACAGATTGTTGGGAATAAGATATAATAAATGCTGGAGACATCCTTGGAGCTGAATAAGATATAATAAATGCTGGAGACATCCTTTACAGATTGTTGGGAATAAGATAATATAAATGTTGGAGATATCCTTGGAGCTGAATATATGATTATAAATATTTGTCGAGCTCCATGCTGAAATGAGAATAGAATATGCATCCAAATAGATATAAAGAATAATTAAAAATAATAAAGTGCCTCGCCGATCAGTCGAGGTAGAATCATATAATGCCGAACAAGAATAAGATCTTTCAGAACATAAGAATATGGCCGAGAACGTTGCCAGGCCTGAATATAAATAAGAATTATCCGAACGAATGTTGTAATTCTCCTTAAAGCTGAATAAGTATCTTGTCGAGGCATAATTGCAGAATGCCGAATAAGAATAATATTTTCCAGAACATAAGAATATGGCCGATAACTTTGCTGGGCCTGCATATAAATAAGAATTACCCCGACCAACTATCCGTTGGGGGTGAAATATAATAAATGTTATAGTTCTCCTCAGAGCTGAATATGATAATAAGTATCTCGCCGTGCTCCATGTTGAGATGAATATAGAATATGAATCCCAATGGATATATAGAATCATTTGTGCTAGAGCAGATATCATAGCAATAACAAAATCAATAGTTCCTCGCTAAGGTGTAATTTCATACTGCCGAGCTATGATAATATTTTTCAGAAGAGTAAGATTATTTCCGAGCATTCGTCGGAGTTGAATCTTGTACCTGTAAAAATTAATATCTTGCTCTACCATTTTGTGTAGGCTGAATTGATTAGTCATGAGAATAATTTACTCATCCAATCAATATATGATATGTATATACTTGAGAAATAAAAATTTTAATAATATGCCAAATGTGTGTGAGATGGACAAATTATTATCAAATATGTATTATAAATAAGACGTAAAATTATTTAATCTCCAACAACTAATCAGATATTAGTTGCTGTTTGAAAATTATTTATCATTTGGTTTTAAAAATATTTTTGGGGTGATCATAAGTTAAAAAAGACTTAAGCCCCCTGCTTGTCCCCAAGCCGAACTCGTGTTTAAAGAAATATCAGGGGTGTTTAGCATTTTTTAAAACCCCAAGATTCTACTGCTGCCGACAAACAACATGGATGTTGCCGACCAACATTTAAGGATATCTCAAATTATAGAATATATGGTTGGATGACCAGAATATCTCGAATCTTTAGATCAAAAAATAACATTCAATGTAAAATTTAAGCCTTAAGAATGTTAATTACATGAATAAATATATAACCCACTAGATCGTGTGATTTCGTCAAAGAAACCTTGTGATGTGATGAACGAGGGGCCAAAATATCAAATTTGTTCCCAGTCTTGATATGGTCATGATTATTTTACTGATCCTCTTTTACAAGAGGTGAGTAATGATTTTTCAGGTGAGAGAAAATTATTTTTTATATTGACCCCTTCCTATTCCCAATTTGGAGAGATAAAAATATGGTGAATGATCGAAATTATTACCAAATTTATATCAAAAATCAATCAATTTGATTTTATTGACATAGATGGAAGATGAACCAAATTAAGTATATAATTCATAAAAGTGAATGCAAAGAGACTCAAACTTGAAGAGAGAGAGAATATATATGGGTCATGATTTCCATGAGAAGACTTTTCATTGTCTTTAACCTTTTCCCATTCTTTTATTAAAAATATGATGGGAATTTGAATAGACATCAAATATCTTACAAAATTTATTTCACAATCAACAATGAAAATGATTAAATCTTATCATCGTCGTATATATTGGTATATGTAATCATTTAAAATATTTATTCCATGATATAAAATAGAAACTTGAGAATCAAGCAAAAAGTTATGATTTATGAAATCCACTATTTTTCAGATTTCTAAATAAGAATGAATCTAACAGTTATGATTTAAAAATCATGAGATGCAATATTTTGCAGATAAAAATTGGATAATTAATTTATGTATATAAACATAAAAATCACGATTCAATCAAAAGATGTATGTATAATTGATTATACGTAGAGAAAATAAAAACTTAGCTTTTGGTGGAGAACAACGCTTGTAACACGTTCCCACAGACGGCGCCAATCTGTTGATGTAAAAAACTAGATCGCTCTAATTTTTCAATCACAGATAAATAAATAAAGATTTTTAAAGTGGTTCGGCTAGGAATAAAGCCTACGTCCACTGTTATGTTATTGCTGAGTGTTTGTGGAATTCTTGATTACAAGTTCTCTCAAGAAATTCCGGTCCCCTTGAATGAGGATGATACAAGGTATTTATAGCCTTTAGGCTGTACATGAAAGGTCCAATACATTAAATGATATACATATGAAAGGGTAATACATTTAATGCAGCGTGTGCGTCAAGAATATAATGAATAGTTGAACAGTTGTCCGTCTGGTAATTAATGATACAGCCAAGATGCAGTTCGGACCGCCTTAGTTGCTCGTTGATCAAGAGTTCCTCGGAGTGCTTAGAGTATCTCGGGATGATAGAGTTCCTCGGGGTGTCCTCCTCGTTGCTCGGAGAGAACATGACTTGGTCGGGGGAAATAAACTTCCTCGTTGTTATTGTGCCATGTAGATTGACACGTGTCTTCTTATTATTGGTCCACATCAGCAGATTAAATTTGGTATCAACAAGGACAATGACTTACTTAACTCGACTCGACTCTGTTCAAGCCCCTGACGCATATTCTTGTACCAACCTCTGCTTAGTCGAAAATCACGAACTCCATCGGAACCTTGGAATCCACCAGTGAATCTTTTGGAACCCGTTAACCACAGACGGTGCCTTTCACCGTATGAGAACGACGCAACAAAAACCAAATGTCTTCTTCTTTATGGGATATAGAAGTAAACCCAAACTTATCCTTTTGTTATTAAAGATAAACAAATGGTACCAAACAACAAGCTCCAAGAAATAGATATATGTGTAGAGATACTTGGATAAACAGACTAAACAATGGGTGTAAGTGTTTTTGTAGAGATTAGATCATGGTTACACAAAAACACTAAACAATGAACTTTTGAACTAAGATTTTTTTTAAAGTGTTCTCTCAAAATGTGTTTAGAAGTTATCAAAAGTTAGTTTTTCAAAGTTGGTTCCCGCACATATTAATTCTGTCAAGAGTTAGTGGGAACATGGAGAAAAATTGCCAAAAACTACCAAAAAATTTCCCGCCAAAAATCTCGGTTGAACGAAGTCTCGTTCGAACGACCATCTAACGATGTTCCAGTGGCCAAAAGGGAGAAAACGTTGGCAAACTCGTTCAAATGAAATTATCGTTCGAATGACAAACTCGTTCGAACGAAAATTTCGAACGAAATGTCAGAAGTTCATTTTTCAATTTTAAGCCCAAAAACTTTTTATTCAAAGTTCTAAAATCACTTTTTGAAAATAAAATTCATTTTAAAGTAAAATTACACCCATTATAAAATTATTCCATGTCTCCCTATATATATAAAAAATGCATTCATACCTTTTGGAGACTATGGAATCTTCAAGTTGATGGCGTAGAAACGAGGCACTAGAAACTCGACAATGATGAAGCTTTACAAATCTAGCCGCTACGTCTTCAATAAACACGTCATAGGTGTGGATGGATACACATGAATGCTATCCTATGACTCACATGTTTTTGTTCGAAATTGAGCCAACACTACATTAAGACTTAATTGGAGACTTGTGTCCTCATAAATCTCCCCCTTTGGCTATTCCGAGATAAAAACCAAAACAAAATCCTAAAGAGCCATCAAGCTCTACTAGTCTCAAAAACTTCCCACCCAAAATAAAAAGAAATAAGCTTGACTCACGGACCACTTAGGATAAAATAGTTTTGCCGATGAAAGTTGCCACTTAGAAAAATTCCTGCACACTTAAACAAACTATCAAACGCATAGGGAATATCAATAATATTAAATGCATGTAAAATAAATACTCCCCCTAAATTAATTCTTCCTTTATCAAATATGATCAACCTAAGAAGGTCGCGACTCCCCCTAAGTTAAATCTCCTAAACTAAGATACCATTATAATAGGGTTAGATACAATTTCTCCCACTATCATTCTCCCCCTTTTTGTTCAGGAATAGACAAAGGTGATTAAATTAATAAAATACTCATTTCTCCCCCAATAGAATTATGTGATAAATATGAGAAAAATAAGTAAATCATGAATGTGCATAAGGAGATAATAACATGAAAGCATGTGGGCAACAATAAAAGTAACTAATCCAAAATAGATATTAATGGATACCAACTATGATGCGACAAAAATGATATCAATTTGAAAAATAAGATACTAAGCATGTGATATTAAAAAATATACGCAACAAGATAGATACCAATTATAAATTAAAAGCGTAGATGGACTAGCAAGCAAGACAAATAAAACAAATAAAAGAATACCATATATATATATATATATATATATATACATAATGAATTTCACTAATGCACACGCACATATATATAGGAATAAGCACCACACATGACACAAAAATACATTAAGTTTTTCACACTCGTATGGAAAAAATGTGTCCAAATACATGTGGAAAACAAAAGTGTAGGGGTGTGAACTAGTAACAATTAAATTTTGATCCAATCACTTAAAACATGTTCACGGAGTTCTCATTTGATTGCAAAACTTTATCACATTTAGATATAGCCTCATGTGACAATATAAATTGAACTTAATGAACAAACAGACTCAATGCACATAAGCCTAGAATTTTGATGATTCTACAAAGCAATAGAGTCATGAAAATGAAAGCGCAACTAGGATAAGCAGACATTGTGCAAAACCATTGATATACCATCCAAACTCCCTCAAAATGTGCATATAGAATGGAATGACTATATCAACTAAACAAAATAGGCCTTGACAAATATTTTTCTTTTAATGCCATTTTATTTTGGCCTTTGGACCACATATTTATTTTAGGTCCATTATAAACGGTGGCTTGCTTCCAAAGGATAAATTTCCTTTCGGAGCCCTTCCCCGTGCACATTCATATAACAATTTTTTTATATTACACAAATCTCACGTGCAACAGATTTATCATGCACAAGTCCTCATTGGTAAAAGATATGTAGATGACTAGATTGGTAGGAGAACACCTCTCAAAGCTCAAATATACATGTGAAGTTAGAATTTCAAGTGAGCTCGTGCATATGTTAATTGAGGCATATAAAAATAGAATCCATTAAGAAACACAAAATCCAACTACTCCCTGCATATATGACAAAGAACATTTTAAGGATTGATAATCTTAACCAAAATTTCTAGCCACATGGAAGCGAAAAGGAAAGGATTGGAACATAAGTATATGCCACATTGAGTGTGTCAAACTAAAATACACATAAAAACAATCATTTTGAGTTTTTGAAATTTTTAACCAAACAAACAAAAATATTTATTTAAAAGACAAATAAAAATTATTTGTATTTTTCATATAATGCAAACCAAAATGAAAGGACTATAATACAAAAGATAAACAAGAATAATAATTCTAGCATGAGATATGTGATAAAGCAATGACTGGAAAATGATAAACGAGCATACAATTAGCACGATAATATAGCATGAAGCACAAAAGCTAAAGTATGCAAACAACTAACACATTCAACCTTTAGATTTTGCAAAGGAGGTATCGTGTGAAATTAAATGAGAATAAAAAATCATATCTTGTAAAGCTACCAAGTCGAATCTCCTAACCCAAACTAATGACGAATGACGATCTCGGGGTATAGGAATCTTGGCTACCTCGGTTGTCTTACGTTGGGATTTTCTAGGACATCATTTAAGATCAAAACAAAACTTCCTAAGATGACCTTTTCTACTACAATGAGAGCACTTAAATGTTCGGTGAAAAGACTTACTTAAGGAATGATCTATAACATTGTTCCTAGAGGATTCTCCTAAAACATCGGTTTTAGATTAATAGTGGAATCGTTACAAGAATTGAAGCCTAAACCACAAGTGTTATTTTTAATTTGGACCGTTCCTAAGATTTTATCTAATTTCTCCGAACGACTCTCCAAATAAAATTTGACTCTACTTGAGTCTTTCACTTTCTTCTCAAGCTCTACAATCCTAGACTCAAGCAAACCATTTCTCTCTTCAAACTTGAGAAGCTCCTTTTTCATGGATTCCATCAAACCTCTAAGGCTATCTCTCTCGCCTTCTACATACTCAAGCTTCTCTCGAAGAGATCTCTCTCGTGTCCTACGGTCATCAACTAACGCACTCTCATCAACGACCTTGGCACTCTCTTTTAAACTAGCTTCTAACTTCAAATTTGCTCATTTTAATTTAATAGATTCATCGTACAGTTCTTGAAATGCAAATTGTATTATTTTCAATCTCTCTCTTCTTCACTCTCACAACCATAAAAAAAAGGAAATCATAAACTTTAACCTCGGAAGTGTCATGTATTTGTATATCTTCATGGGAAGATTCATTATTGGTGCTCACTTGACTTGCCATGAACGCGACGAAGTTGTGCTCAATGGGGGAAGCCGGTCCCTCTTCCTTATCACTATAACTAAGGGTAGAATTATATGAAATTGGTTGTTTACCTTCTTTCCTTAGTTTAGTGGGCCATTCAAAAGACCTATGGCCATAACCCTCACAACCGTAGCACCTATTAGACTCGTCCCTATTTAAATTTTCATTAAAAGTTTTAGGGATCTTTTCGGCTTTGTCATGCTTAGAATTTTCAAATTTCTCAAAATCATGTTTAAACTTATCTTTATTAAATTTAAGAAATTTATGAAACTTCCTAGAAAAAATGGCCATGTCCTCCGAGTCACTATCACTCTCATTATCCACAACTTGTTTTTTCTCCTTTCGAGCTTTCAAAGCAATGCCCTTATAAATTTTCTTTTCATTTTTAGAGGGGAACATATCTAGTTCATAAGTTTGTGAATCTCCTACTAACTCCTTAAGTTTGGTAGAGTTAAAGGTGGGTAAAGAACTTAAAACATTCACTTTGGGGATAAATCTCTCGGGTAGGGACCTTAAAATTTTCTTTACTACACGATCGTCGGGTATTTTCTCTCCCAAATTAAAAATGAATTAACTATATCGGAAAGCCTAGAATAAAATTCGTTAAATGTTTCTTTTTCATTCATCTTGATGGTTTCAAATTGAGTGGTGAGGTTTTGGAGTTTAGAAGCTTTTACGACTCTAGTTCCCTCGTGAGTGAGTTGTAAAATATCCCAAGCTTCTTTAGCAGTTTCACACATCGTAATACGTCAAAATTCATCCGGTGTGACCGTGCTAAACAAGGCATTTAAACCTTAGGAATTAAAATTTGCAAGTTTAAATTCATTCTCACTCCATCTATCTGCGAGTTTGGGAACAAGCTCATTTTCTACCATATATGTAGGTGGAGACCACCGGTTAATAACTGACAACCAAATCCTCTCGTCAATAGATTTTAGTGTGGATTTCATACGCACTTTTCAACACGCGTAATTAGAACCATCGAAAATAGGAAATTTAGAAAATGGAGAAAATTCCATTTTTAACCAAAAATATATAAAAGGACCTTAACGCAATTAATTAGCGCTCCGACTCTGATAGCACTTTGAAAATGCGGAAGCTCCTACATTTAAAAAAAATATTTTAATTTAATTTCCCTGTATGCGGAATAGTGATGGTTCAACTAAACAACTACATAAACTAAAAATTAATTTCTTCACAAATCAAAACTAAGGTAAAACAAATTTTAATGTTCTCAAAATTAAAATTATACTAAAAATTTGTGAATTTTTACTTTAAGCCCAAAAAACGAATTTAATACAAGTCTTAGAAATTTCCCTAACAATAAATATTTAATTTTTGGAAATTAGGCCAAACCAAATTTTACCAAACTAAGGTTAATGACTTGGATTAAATTAATTAAATTATACCCAAACTAATTTAGCACCAAATTAAACAAGAGTAGTGAATTAAACCATGTTTTATATTTTAGTCCTAAGCATGCGTTCTAGGTGATTTTGCAAGATAAAATAAATTCACAACCACTACCCCACGATTTACGAGGAAAACACAAATGGAAAAAACCTCGGACGGCCCTAGCCTGAAGTCCACTAAGTATGGAATTTTTACAAGTACAGGATAAATGACTTACTCAACTCGACTCAACTCCCTTCAAGCCCCTGAAGCGTCTTCTTGTACCAACCTCTGCTTAGTAGACAATTCCGGACTCCGTCGGAACCTTGGAATCCACTAATGAAGCTTTTGGAACCCGTTAACCACACAAAGTGTCGTTCACCGTATGAGAACGCCGCAGTAAAAACCAAATGTCTTCTTCTTTATGGGATATAGAAGTAAACCCAAACTTCTCCTTTTGTTGGTAGAGATAAACCAATGGTGCCAAACAACAAGCTCCAAGCAATAGATATGTGTGTAGAGATGCTTGGATAAACAAACTAAACTATGGGTGTAAGTGTTTTTGTAGAGATTAGATCATGGTGACACAAAAACACTAAACAATGAACTTTTGAACTAAGATTTTTTTAAAGTGTTCTCTAAAAATGTGTTTAGAAGTTATCAAAATTTAGTTTTTCAAAGTTGGTTCCCGCACCTATTAATTATGTCAAGAGTTAGTGGGAAAAAGAAAGTGGGAACATGGAGAAAAATTGCCAAACCATTTCCCGCAATAAATCTCGTTCGAACGAGATTTACGTTCGAACGAAGTCGCGTTGGAATGACCATCTAACGATGTTCCATTTGCCAAAAAGGAAAAGACATTGGCAAACTCGTTCGAACGATAAAATCGTTCCAACGATAATTTTGAACGAAATGTCAGATGTTCATTTTTTAATTTTAAGCCCAAAAACTTTTTATTCAAAGTTCTAAAATAACTTTCTGAACATAAAATTCATTTTAAAGTAAAATTACAGCCATTTTAAATTATTCCAAGCCTCCCTATATATATACAAATGCATTCATACATTTTGGAGACTATGGAGTCTTCAAGTTAATGGCATATAAATGAGGCATTAGAAACTCGACAATGATGAAGCTCTGGCCGCTACGTCTTCAATAAACACGTCATAGGCTTAGATAGATACACATGAACTCTATCCTATGACTCAAATGTTTTTGTCCGAAATTGAGCCAACACTACATTAAGACTCAATTGGATACTTGTGTCCTTACAACTAAACATCCATACATTAAACTAAACATTCATAAATCAAATAAAAAGCCCCAATATAATGTCAATATCATAATAGGATACAAATAAAATTGAGAAGGATAAAATAATGTCTTGATACTCAATCTTCCTTGACATCAACTAAAAGATCCTTCAAATTGGGGTCATCAAGAGGTGACTGAAACTCTTTTAGAGTCTTTAATGTGCCTGCTTTAGTAGTCATACCCTTTGGTTCATGCACAATAATAGACCAATTTACATTATTTACGTACTTCGAGTAGAATACCTTCTTTATGTTTTTAAAGGCATAAATAAAAGTCTCGTCGACTATTTGATATTTACTCTTAATCTTGATAAATCTACCAGAATAAGTTTGGAGTCAAGATCAACTTTGTAAGCATTCATAGTATCCCCCACCTTCATCCAATCACAATAGAATACGGTTTCTATTAAATCTAAGTAATCTAGTTTTAGGATTTGTTGGATTATACCATAATAGGTTAGCACCGTATCTTTTGGATTTTTGTTGCTTTTGCTAACGGCACAGGTAGTAAAGGAAGAAATTGAAATTCCACTATTTTGTGTCAAAAGCTTTTCCTCATATGGATATGAAATGAAATCAAAATCGTTGGTGTGGAATTTATTAAACTCTTTCGCATAAAATTAGGACCTTCTACTAGGCATGCAAGCCTTGAAGAGACATCACCTATTTTTGAAAGCTGGATTTATTAACGAATTTTTATAAGGGCATGTTTTTATCACACGTGAATAAATAACTACACACATAAGAGGTGAAAATTACCTCTTTTGACACCCATGCCCCAAAATAAGTTGTTTGCAATTTCTCCTTTAATTTTGGGCAATTTTGTTCTTGTACTTCCTACGGGTAAATTATAGAGTTTAGATCATAATGTATGAAATATATATAATCAGAGAAGAAGAATTCAATAGATACTCACTTTGTCCAGTTTTTGACATCATCTTGCGATTCGAAGACATAATCAGTTGCTTGCTCATATTGTAGATTTATGAGTTTCACCTCTTTAGTGTTCCCAAAAGGCAATTCATCCTCAAACTCGTCAGGTTCCTTCATCACTCATTCTCCACAAGGATTGAACATCATGACCTCCTATTTTGGCATATGTTCCCGAGCGTATAACGATGACTCCATAATAATTCTTCATGAGTTGACCCTATAATATACCTTGTATTCTTTATGTATTCTTTGAAGGTTTTCATCAATCGCTCAAAAGAATACATCTAGCGATACCTAACGGGACCACATAACAAAGCCTAATTGCATAAATGCACAAGCAGGTGGATGTTGATATTAATGAACGATAAAGGAAAGTATTTCTCGAATACACAAACTACCTCAACTAAAGTTAATTTCATAGCTCTTATGCCTTACGTTTGGCACTTTTTCACAAAGTAGGGTAAAACACAAATTGATTTGCATAATTGCCCGACAAATATCTTTGTGTTCAGAGAAGTAATGCTGAAACAACTGAGGGAATAATTGGATGACTACATGCCAATTGTGAGACTTGCACTGTTTCAAGTGATTTGTTTGGAAAGTTATTGCCATGCATGAATGACTAGAATTACCAGTTGCAGTCTTCAAGTTAAACAACGTGTTTAAGAGGATATTCTTCTCGTTAGTAGTCAAAGTGAAAGTAGCCGAGGGATAGAAATTCTTCCTATTGTAGGATCATTTTTAACCATAATTTCTTCTTTATTTCCATATCCCATAGATCGCGATCAGACCCGCTCTCTATTTTTCGAATGATATACACCTAGACATGTTCCTATTAGATGTTTTTCAACATTATTCTCTATGTGAATCACATCAATTATATGCCTTACACGATGATCTTTCCAATACAACAAGTAAAAAAATATTGATTGTCTGAACCATGGCTTAACTTTACTAGGGTCATTCAGATCCCCCTAGATTTACTCATCAGGTTTACAAACTGAGGGCATTTTCCTACATATATATTCCTTGTATTTGCAATCATCGCCTTTTCCTCAATCTGTTATCTAAAAAGTCAAGCAGGATGCGTCCTATGCTTGTGACTAACAGATTAAAAAGTCAGACTTGTCGTTCTTGATAAGGTGTGTCAGGACATGTTTTATAAATGTCCGGGTCAGTATCTAGGCTTTCAGTTTTATCATAGATCTCAGCATATATGTCGTATACCGCTACTGTTGGCTCGTCTCAGGACGATCATCTCTTGACGGACTTAATTTAAATTCCGTGTTTCACGTGCCCATCATCACTAACATTGTGCGTTGTACTCAGTATATACATCGTGTGTTCGTGGTACTGCTATTATGATTCATAAGTCTTCATATACATGAAAAGATTTCTAGCAGAACCGATCAGATGAAGAGAAAATCGAATCGATCTGGTGCTGGCTAATCTTATGTAAAGGACAAACCGAATCGATAAGGAGAAAAATGAAATGATCCAATTGGCGAATAGAATCGATAGATTCTTTCCAAACCGGTCCAATGATCCCAGAAAAATCTGGCGCATCGAATTTTTTAAGTTTCTATAAATTCCAACTTCAGAGGTTATTTTTTTTAAGACTTTTAGGGAACACTTTGTAGACCTAATACATCAAGTATTCATATGTTTTAAGCCCAAACACTCATAATCATATGTGTGAATCATCCTAAACCTTATCATACCCATTAGTGGAGCATCTTGTGTAGAGAAGAAGGATCTCTACACTGCTGATCTTGGAGTATCTTGAGGGAGCTCTTATTGACGACAAATAACCAGTGCCTATGGGTATTTTCCTTTCATGCTTTATTTTAGTATGTCTATAAGTGTTTACAAATCATATTGAAATAAAAAGGTTTTGCCCCATTGGGGGATTTTTCCTCATTTATTGTGTGTGATTGATCATTGCTTCATTTGAATCTGTTTAATCAGTCACCTTTAGTTGCACGACTTAGGTGTGTATTTAAATCTGGATAATTAAAAATTGGTTCTAATTAAATTAGTTTCTCCGGTTGAACAAAAAGCGCACTCTCAAATTGGTGTCAGAGCCAATTACACAATTTCACCGTGTAATTTTTTGTAAAGTTTTTTTTTTCTAAATATCAAGTTTGAAAAAAATGATTTCTTGAAAAGGCGTTTGTTCAAATGGAAAAATCATTTAATAAAATTTCAATTTTGACGGGTCTAACTATGCATACTGGGAACCCGTATGAAATGTGCCCTTAAAGCCATTGATGGACGTGTGTGGATTCTTAAAAATGGGTGGACCTCCCTCCGTCACTATTGAAAATGTGACAAGTTAAAAATATGTGGCTCAATGGACCGAGGATGAATTGAAATGGTCCACGTATAATTCTAATGGTCATAGTGCCATTTCTGGATCCGCCACTCCTGGCGAGTTTCGACGCATAATGAAGTGTACCATGTCTAAAGAAGCATGGGATTCTTTTCAACTTACCCATGAAGTCACTAACGCTCTTAAAGAATCTAAATTGTAGAACCTAACTGCACAGTTTGAGACCATAACTATGCTTAAGACTAAATGTTTTGATCAATTCTATGCACGAGTGTCTGATATAGTTAACACTAGTTTCAACCTTGGTTGGCACATTGCTAATGCATGTATAGTTAAGAAATTCTTACGTTCTTTGCCTAAGTGGTTCATCCCCAAAGTCACTGTGTTAATTTTTTTAGGAAATTTGAACTCTTTTAAATTAGAAGAATTGGTAGGTGATCTTTAAACCTATGAAATAGATATGTTTCCTAAAGTTGTTAAAGGAAAAGATAAAGGGATAGCTCTTAAAGCCCAAGACAAAAAGAATTTTAAGTCAGCTAGGAGGAGGGTAGAATTGTCTAAACGAAGTGAGGAAAATACGTCACACTCTGATTTCGACTTTAGTTTAGAAGATTTGGCTTTGTTTGCAAAGAATTTTAAGAAATTTCTCAAGTTAAAAAATAGTGGCCAATTTAATGAAAAACAAAATTTGAGAAAAATAAAAATGTCAAGAATTTTGAAAAAGAAAAGAAAGACACACCCAATAGAAACGAAGAGAGATGTTATGAGTGTGGCAATAAGGGTCATAGAGCTTTTGGGTGTGCTACAAGGCTAAATAGACTAGCAAAAGAAAAAGGCAAAGATGTTCTTAATGCTACCCTGAGTGAAGATAACGAGGTTGGGTCAGTGGATTAAGGAGAAGAAGCACCGCATGAATGAAACTTCACCGCATTCATGGCTAGCAACGTGAGAGATTATGATTCACCTCACGTCTATGAAGACGCCTCTTTGCATGGAGACCTTGACATTGAGAGTGAGAGAGAGGATGCAGGGAGTGAGAACGAGAGTGACCTTAGTCGCTCTTATGATGATTTATATGTTGATTCATTTAAAACCCAAAATCATAATAAAGGTTTAGTTCTTAGGATTGCAGTGTTAGAGAAGGAGTTAGGAGAGATGGGAGAGAGTGAGTCATCATTTTGCACTGCTTTGAGAGAGAGAGTCTGTTTGTGGGGAGAGAGAGAGAGTTTATTTGGAGAGAGAGAGAAGTGTTTTGAGAAAGTCAAAGAGGACTTGACAAATCTAGTGGCTAATCTGACAAGAGATCTTTATGCATCCAAAGAGGCTCGAAAGATTCTCAAAGCCCTTGTTGCCCATCTCACTCACGATCTTGAGGGAGCACGGGAAGTCAAGGTTGAAATTGAGGATAGATATGGAAAGATGGGGAAGATGCTCCTCGGCCCTGATTTAAGATTTGGTGAGAGGTCAGGAATTGGGTTTGATGGTGCGTCCACTTCACAAATTTCACCTAGACCAGTCCCTAAGTTTATGACGAATCTGTATGGTCATCCACCAAATCCCAAGAAAGTTATTCGACCAAGAAAAGCAAACCGAGGTAGGGCTCAGACTGTGCACTTTTGTACTTATTGTAAGAGTATAGGCCACATGAGAGAGCATTGCTATAGTTTGGGTTGGACAGGATGTAATTATGCTCCATCACACCCCACGAGTAATCTCACGAGACTGAGAGAGTAGGTTGAGTTTTTAGTCACCACTTCCCAGAGTTTAATGGGAGAATTCTTACAGTTATCTGGACTATATGTGGATACTACCAAATTTGCAACTAAAACCACCAGCAACAAGGGAAAACAAAAGGTTACCTCCTCTTGGGTACCTAAGAATGAAAACAAAGTGCTTATTTCTCACGTTTCTCTGAAAGCTCAGAATACCTCACAGTGGTATTTTGACAGTGGGTGTTCTAGACAAATGAGTGGTGACATCTCGTTTTATACCTCCTTAGTGGATTGCAAGGAAGGTAAAGTCACCTTTGGTGATGGGAGCATGTCTAGCATTGTAGGACGAGGTACTATAGAGAAACCAAGGCTTCCTAAGCTAGAGAATATTTTGGACGTTAAAAGTTTGAAGGCAAACCTTCTCAGCATCAGCTAGCTGTGCGACACTGATTTTTCAGTTAAGTTTGATCAGGATGCTTGTAATGTTTATGATGAAGAAGGTAAACTTGTATTGCAAGGGGTAAGGGGTGAGGACAGAAGATAACTGCTATGGGATATTTCCCAAGTCCTCATTTGTCTACAACTGTGCCACGATCATTCCGATAGATCTGTGGCATTAATGTATAGGTCATGTGAACTTTAAAGGTTTAGATCGATTAGTAAAAAATGACCTAGTACGTGGCTTACCATCTCTCGTAAGACCAACTTCCACAGTTTATGGACCCTGTCAGTTGGGAAAGCAAATTTCTATCCCCTACAGGAAGTTGAATTCCATTACCACCTCTAGGGTACTTGAGTTGATTCACATGGATCTTATGGTTCCTACTCGTACAGAAAGTCTAGGTGGTAAGAGGTATATCCTCATGATGGTGGACGATTTCTCTAGATACTCTGTCATAGGTTTTTTAAGGGAAAAATTAGACGTTGTTGAGTTCCTAACGACGAAGTGCCGTGTCATGCGAAACTAACACGGTGTCACTATTAATAGAATGTGTAGTGACAATGACATTGAATTTAAAGAGATTAAAGTAGATCTTTACTATGATAGTCTTGCGATCAAACATGAGTTTTCGTTTGTAAAGACCCCTCAGAAAAATTTGATTATTGAGAGGAAGAATTGGATGATTCAAGAGATGGATAGATCTATGCTTCTTGGTCGTAAAGTCTCTAGGAGATTTTGGGCAAAGACAGTGTCTACCTCATGCCATATGATGAATAGGGTTTACTTGCGTCCACACACACTTCAGACACCTTATGAATTACGGACTAGAAAGAATCCCAACCTGTCATATTTATGTGTTTTGGGGAGTAAATGCTACATCCTATGGGATATAGAGCAATTAGTAAAGTTCGATACCCAGAGCTACGAGGGAATACTATTAGGATATTCCTCGAATAGTAGAGCATATCGAGTTTTTAGCCTCAGGATCTCTAAGGTTATGGAGACAATTAACGTCATCGTGAAAGATGATGAACCTCCGACATTAGTCGACCCCAGCCATTTGTGTGAGGTTGACGACCTTTCTGGTAACGATCCCTTTGTCCCTGACACACCCAAAGTGGAACCTACTCCTTTCTTAAGGGAGACACTTACTTGTGTTCGCAAGAGTTATGACCCTACTACTATTTTAGGAGATCCCACCTTAGGAGTCAAGAATTGTGCTCAACTTGAGAACATTGTTAGCCATGTCTGCTACATGTACGATGTCGAGCCCAAAACCTATAAAGAAGCACTCAAGGATGAACAGTGGATATCTTCTATGCATATTAGTTGCTTAAATTTAGAAAGAACGATGTTTAGAACTTTATCCCTCGACTTAGTGAGACTAATGTGATTGGTAACAAGAGGATTTTTAAGAATAAAATGGATAAAAATGGTATTATTATCCATAACAAAGATAGGTTGGTTGCTCAGGGCCACACAAAGATTGAGGGTGTAGACTTTGACAAGACATTTACTCCTGTTATGAGGCTTGAGTTCGTCCTCTTATTACATGCCATCGCATGTCATCTAAGCTTAAAGTTATATCAGATAGATGTTAAGAGTGCCTTTCTAAATGGCATTCTACAAGAGGAAGTATACGTGGAATAACCAAAAAGGTTTGAAGACCCTAAGCATCCATGAGACATCTATTATCTGTGAAAATTCCTGTATGGTTTGAAGTAACCACCTTGTTCTTGGTACGAGAGGCTTACTTCCTATCTCTTATCCCAGGGATTCAAGAGAGGGGGAGTTGATCAGACGTTATTTGCCAGGAGAGATAACGGTGATATTTTAGTTACCCAGGTCTATGTGGATGACATGGTCTTTGGATCCACATGATCCCAGCATTCTCACGGCTTCGAGGAGGAGATGAAGAGTGAGTTTGTGATGAGCATGGTTGGTGATCTTACACTTTTCCTTGGTCTCCAGGTTTTTCAGCTAGAGGATGAGATGTTCATCTCCCAATCCAAGTATGCTAGAGATCTCGTGAAGAAATTTGGTTTCGACTCCGCTAAGCATGCATATACACCTTTGAGTACATCTACAAAGCTTAGTAAGGACACTTCAGGCAAGGATGTTGAGAAAACCTTGTATCGGAGTATGATAGTAAGTCTTGTCTACCTGACTGCTAGTCATCCCATCATCGCATTTAGTGTTGGAGTTTGTGCGCGATATCAGGCATCCCCCAAAGAGTCACACTTACTCTAAAACGTAATATCAAATACGTGAGTGAGACTCTTTCCTACGACATTGGGTATTCGTTTGATACCAATGATAGACTGTTCGCTTATTCAGATTTTGATTGGGTCGGGGATATAAATGGTTGTAGGAGCACTTTTTGTGGGTGTTTCTATTTTAGTTATGCTCTTGTCTCTTGGTTGAACAAGAAGAAAAACTCCATCTCTTTGTCCATTGTAGAGGCTGAGTATATTGATGCTGGGAGTTGTTGCACGCAACTTCTGTGGATGAAGCAGATACTGGAGGATTATGGGATATCAGAGGACACCATGACCATTTCTTGTGATAAAACGAGCACAATACACATATCCCGTAATCCGTTCCAGCACTCATGCACAAAACACATTAGGATACATGAGGACTTTATTCGCGAGCTTGTTGAAGATGAAGTCGTGGCCTTGTGTTTCGTGTCTACTAACCTCTAGTTAGCCAATATTTTCACAAAACCTTTAGATGCCCTTATATTTGAGTGTCTTAGTAGGTCTGTAGGTATTTGTGAAGCCCTTATACCTTTGACTCAATTGAGTCTATATTGTATAAGTGCTCATCTAGTTTGGAAATTGTGACAAAATTGTGTCTACCTAGAAACCAAAGAGCCTCAGAAATTGCTATGCCTATTCATCTCGCTTTCTTGCTTTGATCAAGAGATTATTGCCAACACTCACACACTTAGAATTCATCTTTTGCACATTATATTGCATAAGTATGTGTGTACATGTGTTGTGTGTATTTAAATCCCCAAGTTTGATTTTTAATAATTTTTTGGGATTTTTTAAACATTTTTAAATCATGTTTTTAATAATTAAAACTTTTTTTAAAAAGTTTTGGGGTCAATCTCGAAATATGACTTGTTGTATTTTATGGCCTAAAGTTACCTTGGGTAGAATCCGAAAGCGGCAGAGATTTCAGGGTAGTCTTTGTAATTAGTTTTGACGCGCGTTTTACATCCCTTTACTGGTCAACACCTGTCTGCCCCTGATTGGTTAGATTTGTGTTTCTTTACAGCGACATTAGTCGCGTGTGTTATCAGCCCTTGGATCATTTCTTATCAATGGTCTGCATGTTGCCTTGATGAATTCCCGTGTATCTTTTTAAGCCAATCAGCGCTCGTTTAAACACCGCCTGGTGTGAGCCCTTAGATTCAAGTCAATCTAAATTGACTAGATCTCAGCCCTTGATTTGGATCATTTATCTCGAACCTTCCTCTCACCCTATAAAAAGGGGCCTTCTCTCAGACTTCGAAGATTTTTTCCAATTTCATTTCCTCAAAGTATTGAGAGAGAAGAGAGAGAAGAGAGAAACCATAGAGAGAAAAAAGTTAGAAACCCTAACTTCGTCCAAATCCTCTTCAAACCTAACCCAAACACTTCTTCAAAACACCATAACCAAAAACACCAACCTGAGTGTTCTTGAGTGTTTGAGAGTTTGAGTTGACTTATTTTTGTTGCTGTAACCTTGTGTTCGTGAGATCTTATTTCCAACTTAGACTTTTACTTAGATCTAGTTTCTGTTTCCATAGAAATCTCAGATCTGAGTTATTCATGTTACATTACACTTAGTTTCATTTTATTTCTCATCTTGAGAAATATATTGTTGATTATTTTTGTCTAAAACGTTTTCTTCTTTAAAATCAACAATAAAATGCTTTCTGTTTCTTGTTCTTGTAAACTAAACCTTTGACCTAGTTTGGAATCTCACTTGGAGGTTTTCAATCTCAAAAAGTTTTTGTTTTAAATTCTGAGATTGATTAAGACCTTGTCTGTCTTCCTAGCAAGGTATCCGTGGATTCTGGGATAGTTTGAAAGGTCAAAAAGGTTCAAAGTTTTCTAAGAAGAAAGAAAAAGAAAAGATCACTGCATATAGTGCAAACTGTAATTTGTTAGGACTGTTTGTACTTAATAAGTGTGTGTGTGTGCATGCATGTGTTAGAGAGCACCTTCACAAACACTTACACCCTACAACACGAAAAGTGTTGGTGATAAGATCTTGAGAACACAAGTCGACGTAAAGTGCTGGAACAAATCAGAAGTTGAAAAACTGGGAGAACTACATCTACAATCAGAACTGCAGAGAAGTTTGAGGACACCAGAGGGTACATTCCTAAACTTATATAGGTCTGAGTTGTTTGCATGTTAGTTATATAGTTTGTAACACATATATTTGTTTTAGTGGATTTTTCATTTTACTCCGTAGAGGGAGTCGTGGATGTTTCCTCAATTGGTGAGGTTTTACCACGTAAAAAATTGTGAACAGAAGCCTTCTACATTTTCTCATCTCATTCTTGGTTGTGATGTGTTTAAAACTTGTTTAAATTATTTTTTAAACTTGTTGCTTAAATATTGAACAGATCTCGTACATACTGTTTTATTAAACACATCTTGTGATTAATCCTTTTTTATTTAAGAAAAGAGTTTCTTCAAAAAACAACTCGGAGTTACTTAAATAGTTTATTTTCATAAACGGCTTTAGTAACGCAATTTTTCAATTTGTACAGTTGACTAAGGGGGTTGGTCCATGTCTAGCATATGAGGCAATTTCATGATCACATCTTTTGATGCCTACTACTAGATTGTATATTTTTGTATCACCTTTGTAAGTATTTTTTTCGTGTTTTATATTTTTTAGAAAATCTCAAAAATATTTCTTTTCTTTTAAAAAATTGAAAAAAAAATATATTTTATTTTTTGAAATTTTTTAGAAAAAGAGAAAAATATTTTCTTTTTATAAAAAATTTTCCAAAAAACAAAACACAAAAAGAGTTTTGTATTTTTTTTACACCATTTAGGATGAACATTTAAGATAGCCATAGTCACCACTTCATTCCATATTCCACGTGACTATTTGATAGTGATTTGAGATGCTACATCATTTCATCAATGTGCTTTACATTGTTTGGAGTCTTTGAGATGTAATTAGTGATATCTTCTACATGTTTGGCTCCTTATCTTCTTTATTGCGCACATGCATGGTATTATTTGAGTATTTTACTTGTCTATCACATATTGGCTTGAGTGTTCCTTTCTCAATCCTGTCTATATAACGACCAAAATGCGATAAAACTTGACAAGATAGTAGTGCATGTAAAAACCGTTTACCATGAGGATTTAATTGCAACAAAATATCATGAGTGAACCATGGGCAAGGGCTGCGAGAGTTCAAAATTTACTTGTCGTGAAAGCCACCGTTTAAAAAGATCTCGAAAAATTAAATGGCAATAAAAAAATAAATAACCCAAATCAAATGGGGCCATAGGTTTTAGTTTCATCACCCCAAAAGAAAAATATAATGTATAATTATTTATGAGGGAGTTTGGATGGAAATAAATGAAAAATGGGTTTGCACGTCCTTGAAAGTCATGAAAAATAGTTTCAATGTTTTGAACATTATTGGTGTGGAAATCACTTTGAGCTTTGATTTGTTGATTTGATTAAGTCAATTTCTTTTAAATCCACAATTTTTTACACCTAAGGAAGATGTTGAGTTCATTCGTTAGGAATATACGACATTCATCGTTCACATATGTTATGGTTGTATGTATTGATTTTCCTATCAAATTTGTCCACATCCTTACATTTCCTCTATCACCGACTTGGTTGTTTTTATGTTCTTTCATGGTGTGATTCTTTATTGTATATTTTGTGAGAAAAAATTTGAAAAATTCAAAAAGTCAAAGTGGTTCTCCTTGTGACATTCTCCATTTGTATTTATTTGTGTTCTTCTTATTTGTCTATTTGGGGACATCATAAAAAGGGGGAGAACTAATTATGGGGGAGATTTTTGAGATTGATTTCATAATGATTTGCTTGAGTTTAATTGATAGTTATTTTTGCATATCATTATATTTCAATTTTTTGCGTGTCATAGGTATCTGTCTCTTGTCTCATGTGTGTAGGAATCAAATTAAGGATTATTTTTGCACACCCTGATGTGGACAAATAAAAGATTTGAAGATGTTGAAGTTTTTTTTGAAGACATGTCATCCATTTAGTATTTCCAATTTTGGGGTTTAATGGGGATATTAAATTGTATGTCATTTGGTTTTCAATTTGAGGTAACATAATTCGGATTTTTTTTATTTATGTACTAACATAAACATAAGGGGAGATTTGGAAGGAGATGTTTTATAAATGTCTGGGTTAGTATCTAGGCTTTTCAGTTTTATCCTAGATCTCAGCATATATGTCGTATACCGCTACTGTCGGCTCATCTCAGCACGATCATCTCTTGATGACCGTAATCTGAATTCTATGTTTCACATGCCCATCATCACCAACATCGTGCATCATGGTCATTATCTACATCGTGTGTTCCTGGTACTACTTTTCTAATTCATAAGTCTTCATATACAGGAAAAACTTTCTGGCCGAACCGATACGATGAAGAAAAAATTAAACCGATCCGGTGGTGGCTAATCTTCGATAAAGGGAAAATTGAACGGATAAGGAGAAAAAATGAACCGACCCGATTAGTGAACTGAACTAATGGATCATTTCCGAACTGGTCCGATGATCTGAGAAAAATTCGGCACAATAATTTTTTTTAAGATTTTATAAATTCCAACTTCGGAGGTGATTTTATTTAAGACTTTGAGGGAACATTTTATAGACCTAATACATTAAGTCTTAATATGTTTGAAGACCAAAAACCATGGGATTCATCAAACACTCATAATCATATGTGTGAATCATCCTAAACCATATCTTACCCATTCGTGGAGCATCTTGTGTGGAGAAGAAGGATGTCTACATTGTTGATCTTGGATCATCTTGAGGGATCTCTTGCTGATGACAATGAATTGGTGCCTGAGGGTCTTCACTTAATTAAACTATATTCAATTATGTATGTAAGTGTTTAGAAATCATATTGAAATAAAAAGGTTTTGCCCATTTGGGGGATTTTTCCTCATTTGATGTGTGTGATTAATCATTGCTTGATTTGAATATGTTTAATCAATTACCATTAGATGCATGACTTAGGTGTGTATTTAAATCTGGATAATTAAAAATTAGGTCTATTTAAATTAGTTTCTCCGATTGAACAAAAATTGCACTCTCAGGGTGACTGGTCGATAGAAATCTATGACGACCCGTATAGCCCATCTTACCACTGTGATATAGCCAACTAGCTTCAGTTCCCTCCCCACGTATGAGAGAACCATAATAATCATGAACATTACAATCGGACAATGTCTCATAAGTAGGAAGGCCATGGATCACCTATATAACCACGGCTCCAAGTGTGAACTCTTCACTCTTTTGAGAGTCATACACTGTCACACCTTTATCCCCCAACTCATTATGTTTTTCAATTAATAGGGATTAAAATATATCAATATCATCACTGGGAGCCTTTGTAGTGAGTATGAATAACGATAATAATGTGAAATCCTTTCTCATACACATTGTCAGAGGGAGACTTAAAGGGGCCATGAGATCTGACAAACAACTTTGATTATTACTTAAATTATCGAAAGGGTAAAACCGTTGGTTGAGATTTCAAGACGAATGTTACACAGTTCCTTTGCAAATTTTGGGTGTCGACCGAATGGCACATCAGATTCCCACCCACGTCGTATTGATGTTGTTATGTCATGGTCTTCACTATCCATAGTACCGTGAAAAATAGTTTTAATCGTGGGTCAAGTGCAAAATACTTCGAAAACTTTTGTGGGCTTACGGGCACTTGCGATATTTTGTAGACTTATCTTTTCCATTCTCACAAACCATATATCTAGGATCACTGCATATAGAACACTCATCCTTCTTTTCGTGCTCGTCATGGTACAATATGCAATCATACTTGTATGCATAAATAGATATGTAATTCAAACCCAAACCCTTCAAGCTCATCTTCATGGCAGGATAATTGTCTAGCAAGGTGTTCTATTTTGGGAGAATTTATTTAACCCAATTAATAAGTACAGTTACATTGTTGCCATATAAACTAAATCGACTCTTCAATGTATGAAAACCAATCATTGCATATAATGCCGAGTAATCTTCATCACAATTCTTATACAATAGTTTAACAACATCGACTTTCAACCGTATGTATTCCCGATCTCTTGGTAAGCATAAAATTGTTCATTTAGTTGGTCATAATTCACATTATCTGTATCCATAGGTTAGTAGTTTTGATGGTTGTGGATTCCATAATCATCCTCAATTACGTCGGTTAATGGACAATGTGTTGGAGAATTATGTACCACTTCCACTCGTTGGGGTTTCGTTACGTGGTTAGGTACCCATAATTCTTCTGGAACATAAAATAGATTTTTTCACCATGTTATGTCCATATTTTATAGTCTTAAGAAATTCCCCATTTTATTAATGCATCTCAACGTCTTTTAATGGCTTATGTTTTTTTTCATAAATGGGTGCACCGAAACGGAATCTTGTACCCTTTAAGATTTTTGTAAGTGTATTTAACAAATTCTTGAACTTCCTTTACATGGTTGTTTGTAATTCAGTTAGTATCCCCCATCCACTCTTTGTATTATGGGAAATACATTTAACAATCTTCAAATTTCATTCTTGCGTTATTAGGTTAAAACAAACGTCATGTTGCATACACGAAATTAATAGAATCGTGGAAATGTCACAACTTAAACTCATATTAAACAAATTTCCCAAATGATATTATTACAACTGAAAAAAATGTTATTACAACTGAAACCAAAAAATATTCTTACAACTGAAACAAAAAAATATTATTACAACTGAAACAAAAAAATATTATTACAACTTGACCAACAGAATAACTGGCCAAGTGATAAAAGAATTTGCATAATGCCTAAATTCTTCCCTTCCGCGTTGTCAATGTACACAACTATATCTTCGCAGTCATTGTATATATCATTAACCATCACATAAGCCTCACCCTTATGCAAAGGTCGACCGTGCACTTTAGTTTCGATAACTATGGAGATGAGTGTCCATACGTCAATAATCCTACTATCGTCCAAGTCCTTGAAATATAATTTCTCTCCATAGTCACTGTGAGTGGTTGATGATGATCCAAGACATGTGATAGGTGAAGGCACTAGGAAGGAGAATGTTGAAGGAGACAACATTTGGGAGGGTAATGTTGAAGGAGGTGACAATTGGGGGGGGGGGGGGGACTTACAAAAGAAGGAAAGGGGGAACCTTGAGAAGGATGGTAAGGGAAACCTTGATGAGGCAATGGGGGAACAAAAACCTTGAGGAAAAATAGACACAAATTTCCTAATTTCACTCATCAAGGCTCCCGAGTTAATTTTAATCTCCTGAACATTCCCATCAGTCCTTGACTGATGTTCCTCCTAGGTCGAGATACGATTCTTGGTCGATGAAAGCTCATCGACAAGAGATGCAGTGTGTTTTAGTTTTATTTTTGGCATATGTGATTTGACACCTCTCGTCCTTCCCCTTTTGTCCTTTCCAAAACTCTTGGCCAGGGCATCATTTTCGATGTCACTTTAAGGGCTCGAACTTGACTGACTACTAATGGTCTCTATTAATTCTAGAGTCTTAGCTAAGTACGAAAGGAATTTATTATCTTTGTCCCGTCGGGCAAGGACATACAAGTTGGCCTGATTTGGTTGTCTATTGGCATCTAAACCTTCCTTTGTCGTAAGCAACCATTCATTCTTCAAATCTTCATAGGATTTGGAGACCATCCTGTGGACGTCAATATTTTATCCTGTTTTGTTTATTGTTCTCCCTCTAGACCAACTTCTTATCCTTTGGCTCATTCTTCAAAAACTAATTCCACTACTCCACCGGTATTTTAATATTCGGAGGCACTTTGTCTTTTAGAGCCAAAATATCAGAGCTCGATGCCACATTCAGGAAATCTCTTTGTCGAAGGTTTCTTCGATATATTCCCAACTGTTCAGTAACCCGGGAAAGGACCTTATGCTTTGAATGGTCATAAAATGAAAACCGCATGCAAAGTTGATCATATATGTCATCTTTATCGGCTTGGTCAACAAGGTTCCAATTGCATGCTCCCCCAACTCCCATGTTCATTTTCCCCAATAACAAACACTGGGCTTTAAATCTCAGCTGGTCATTGTTATCACATTTGGGTTCAGTATCGAGAATGCAGAACCCAATGGGCTTCTTTTCATTTGAGCAAAAGGTGTTAGGAGAGTTGGATGGGGGCGTTGGAGCAATGGGAGTTTGTTTCCTATTCGTACTTGGAGTCATACTTGGAGTAGTGAAATGAACCAACAGTAGTTATGATTTGATCAACCATTGGTGATAAGAATTCTTGTTGTTGTGCACGAGATGAGGATCCTCGTTCGGGTGTCACTTTGTCACTTAGAACATTTTTTCCATTGCCTCCCGACATTATCTACAAAAATAAAATTAATAAACGACTAAATAATTATAATAATATGAAATTATAACTAAATAATAGAGCTTATGGCTATATATATATATATATATATATATATATATATATATATATATATATATATATATATATTTACCTTTTTAGAGTAAGACTTTAAGATATGTTCAATGTGTCCGATCTCCATCCATACGGTAATAGTTTTTAAACATCTATAGATTTTTTCATGTGGCCAACCAGGAGAAGGCGTATCTATGATTGATGTATGAATATTCGTGTCATGAACTTAGAATCCCATCTTATACAACTTATTGGCAAGATTCAATTTAACGTGCATATGTCACGAGACATCACAGTCTATGTTAATGCTCTCTGTACGTAGTTGTATCCGTAACATGTGAATTTTTTTCTGCCTTCTCTAACAGCGTAAGAAAGGTAAGGGCTATATTGGGATTATGTACATGGAATATATTATCTATAGTGTCATCCTAACTTTTAGGCAGGAAAAATAGAATACGATCGAACAGGTTGTAAGAGACACTACAGCGGAATAAATGCGACTTCGCAAATAAAACCAATTTTAATTGTGTGTCAACCAAAGCAGTTTTAATGAAAACCCAAGTTTTAATTCAGTCCTAAAAACATACATCTAAGTGATATGGAATCATAACGTAATAAGCATGTAAAGGAAACCGAATTTCAGGAAAAATGCCCGAAGGGAAAAACCTTTTTATTTCCACTATAATTTATAAAACAGCGGTTTACAATCGGATTGTAATGAAAATACAAGTGACATACGAATACCCGCAGGTGTCAGCCGATGTCATCAACAATGTAACAATCCCAGAAGCTCCACAAGAACTGTAGTCCTATCTTCATCCCAGGAATACTGCAGCACTTCCCTAATGACCTCAGTCCGGTGTATATTTATCCTCTCTACAAAGAGTTGAACAGTATCAAATATATGTTCTTGGGTTTCAAAACAATTCACTAAAGATCGGGATGTTTTGTGAATTGAAAAACAAGTGATTGAACTCTCAAAAGGTTAGAGAATAAAGTAAAACACTCAAAATCGTATTCTGTTTAAAACCAATGTTTCATCATAAGAAACCCAGTAGTCTGACACCCTTTAAATACTAAAATTCAAGGTCGTGACGTGTTAGAAAATAACTCTTCTCGTTCGAATGATATATGATGTCGTTTGAAAGATATCCTTATCTTGTTGGAACGAGATCCCAACTCATTTGAACGACCTATCAAAAGATATCCTTATCTTTTCTGATTTTTTATGAATTAGTTATGATTTTTCTACGAAAAGGTGTCCGAGAACAAAATCTTTAGATCGTATGAATTAAAAAAAAATAATAAAAACTTTTAAAGCTCCACTCCAACCCTTAGAAAATATTTTATGAAAATTAATCCCAATACTCTAAATGCATTATTAAGGTACTCTAAAACGTAACCTTACCAAAGTTAACCTTTGGGAGACATTTTGTTAAAGAACCTTAATTATTCGGATCCTTCTTGATGTGAATGTGATCTTGATATTCTTCGATGATGTAGCGGTATACGACATATAAATTGATAACGGACAAAAATGTCCTTACAAATCTCCCCCTATGGCTATGCTGGTACAAAATAAAAATATTCGAATTATCAATCAAAATATGACCTATACAAATCTAACCTCCCATGAACCCAAAACTAAAATGGTTAATGACAAGTCTTCAATCTTCAACAAACTTCAAACCTCAAAGCTTTTCTCATCAGGGTGTGATATCTTCTAATTTCCAACTTTGTACCTACACACATGAGACAAAGCAAAAACCTTCGTGACATATCAAGTTTGAAATGAGATAAACATAAAGTCAAATAAAAATATATTTAAAATCTCAAATCTCCCCCATAATTCAAAAACTCCCCCATAAAGTCATAATTCGTTCTCCCCCTTTTTATTTGTTCGAAATAGAGAAGGAAAAGAATAAACACAATAAATCATGGAGTCATCACGACAAGTAAGCGAAAATATGGATCAAACTACGTGCATGTAGAGAAATTGCTCAAAAGATCCACAAACTATTTTTCAATTTTTCAATTTTTTCATACAAAAACGTAAAAATAATTTTACAAAAATCACACACCATGAATTTTTACTAAGATAGCCAAATCGGGGATATGGAATGAATGCATGTGAACAAATTCAATGGTAATAAAACTCAATCAAGCATATGTGGACGATGCATACGTGTACTCCTATCGAATGAACATAAAAAATATCCTTAGGTGTAAAATTGTTGAATTTAGATGATATCGACTTAATCAAATCAACAAATGAAAGCCTAAGTGATTTTCACACTAATAACGTCCAAAACTATTTAGTGCCATTTCGAGAACTTTTCAAAGGCTATGCAAACCCATTGATTACTTTCCAACCAAACTCCCTCATATAAAATAATGCAATTTTTATATCTAATGAGGTACTAAATTCTCAACTTAGAGAAAACCTATTGGCCCAAATTTTGGTCAATTTCATCTTTTTGTTGCCTTAATTTTTTGTACGTGATCTTTTCAACCGGTGGCTTTCACGCAGAGTAAATTTTACACTTCCGTAGCCCTTTCCCGTGCACTCATCATTTTTTAAATTTAAATAAATTCCTCACGGGCAATGGCTTTTACATGCACTACTTTTATTACTCTCGTATTATTGCACTTGGTTCATTTTAAGGACATGATTGAGATGAAAACACTCGACCAACATGTGATAGACAAGTACAATAATCAAACAAATTCGTGCAAGTGTGCAGTAAAGGACATATTGAGTCAAACATGTAGGAAGTATCATCTGATAACATATCAATGACTCCAAACATTGTAAAGCTCGTGGATAATATGATATATTGTCTCAAAACACTATAAAATTGTCACATGGATAAATGTAATGAAATTGTGACTTGGTCATCCTAAGTGTCCATTCATATACGGTGTAAAACAAAATACAAAAATCTTTTTGTCTTTTTCAAAATTTTTAAAAACGAAAATCTTTTTGGTTTTTCGAAAAGTATATGAAAAAAGTAGTATAACTAGCAATAGGCCTAGAATAACAACATGAAATTCACCCTATGCTAACAAACAGAAATCACACAAATGGATCATCAATCAAAACAGGTGTGATTAAATGAGCAATGCAGCATGAGCAATTAAGCATGACAATTAAGAATAACTGCATATAAACTGTTCCAGAAGCAACTATCAGTACTAAAAATCGAAGCAGATGGACACAAGGTACTATAAACAGAAAAGGGCAGAAAACCAAATATATCCTTCGAACGAAGATTAATGTCGTTCGAACGAGAATACTTGTCGTTTGAACGACATCTTCTCGCGACATTTGATATCGCTCAAACGAGAAAACATTAACTTTAACAATTTTGCTCAGAAAGATAAACAGTGTTGCCCATTGCAAAAATTTACCTAAAACAGTACTAGGAAGGGCCTTACAGATGCAAAACAGAGTCAAAACACTAGCCAAATAACAAACTCAATAAGTAAGTCAATGTGCGCAACTAAAAAAGAGTCATAATACTATCAAAAGTATATCAATACGCACAACTAGTGTATGACAAAAAAATAATGGGATCAACCAAAGCTCCTAACATGGGGTGAATCACGTGCAAGCAAACGAGAGTCGTGAACAATTAGACCATAAGCCTCTAAATCCCATTTTCTAACCCAAATCGATGTGTAACGAGGTGTGTGAGTTTTGGGAACCGGTGTGACTCTCTATTTATGTTTCCTAGGTCCATTCAAAAGCTTATAGCAAAAACGCCTAAGATGGCATTGCCTACCGCAATGTGTGCAAGTGTAAATCGGGCGATGAGTGTTACCTAAAGGCGGCCTTCTCCTAAAATTCCTAAGTGGAGCTCTCCTCAATTTCCTAGGTGGCGCTCTCCAAATTTGCCTAGGTGGCTCTCTCCTAATGATCCTAGGAGGCTCTCTCACGACGTTCCTAGGGGGATCTTTCCTAACAAACTTAGGTGCCTCTTTCTTAACAATTCTAGGAGCCTGTCTCAAACGTGTGGGAATGGGTGCAAAATGTTTTTCAAAACCAATCCCACCCCTATCATTTTTTATCTCGACGGTGCTTAAAATCTTATCAAGTTTTTCAGATCTAGACTCCAAATCAAATTTCACTTTACTTGAATCCTTCAATTTCACCTCAAGTTCACCTATCCTAGATTAAAGCAATTGCCTAGAGTCTTAAAACTCTAAAAGTTCCTTTTTCATAGCTTCCACCACACTACGAAGATCATATCTCTCTTCCTCAACATATCCAAGTTTTTCTCTCAAAATTTTCTCTCGTGCCCTAAGTTCTTCAACTAAAACATCATTATCATTTTTTAAGGCACGCCCTTGCAAATGGCCTTTCAATTTCAAATTTTCTTTCTTTATTTTCAAAGATTCAGCATAAAGTTCATTGAAAGCAATTTGCAAGTCATGCTCATCCTCACTTGTGTTGTCCTCACTCACCTCACTTTTATCACAGTTGCATGGGTGGGAAACTCTCGCCTAGAAGAAAAAAAAATATTTTTCCGAATCACTGTCACTAAGTGTAGAAATGCGAGATGTCGATTTATTCAATTTCATCCTCAAATTTGGGACACTCATCTATCGTGTGACCTACACTCTCACAATTTGAACACCTCTCAGAATTGTTTCCAACAGAAGATTTAAAAAAATAGTTTGCGTGAATTTTCCAATTAGATTTTTCAAAAAGTTGACACAAAAAATCATCAAAACCACAAAAAGCAATTTTTGAAAGAAACAGGATCAAAAACTGATTTTTCAAGACAATTTTTGAAAATAGGATCAAACGTCATAGATTAGCGATATCTACTCTGATACCAGTTTGTACACATGAGTAGTCAAATTGTATCAAGGAAAAACTTTAAAACACATGATCACTCGATAACTTAGAGTAACTCGCTCGGATACCAATTTGACGACGTGAGTAGTCAAATTGTATCAACACAATAAATCCTCGAAAAATCAGGATCACGTGATAAGTTAGCGTAACCCTCATTGATACGAATTTGTAAGAGCCGCTCTAGCGGAAAAAATGCAACTTCTAAAATAAAATAAATTTTAATTGTGTGTCAACCAAAGCAGTTTTAATGAAAACCCAAGTTTTAATTCAGTCCTAAAAACATGCATCTAAGTGATATGGAATCATAATGTAATAAGGATGCAAAGGAAACGAAATTTCAGGAAAAATCCCCGAAGGGTAAAACCTTTTTATTTCCACTATAATTTGTCAAAGAATGGTTTATAATCGGATTATAATGAAAATGCAAGTGACATACGAATACCCGCAGGTGTCAGTCGATGTCGTCAATAATGGAACAATCCCAAAAGATCCACAAGATCTGCATTCGTATCTTTAGCCCAGGAATGCCACAACACTTCCCTAATGACCTTAGTCCACTGTAGATTTATCCTCTCTACAAAAAGTTGAACAATAGAAAAGATCTGTTATTGCGTTCCAAAATAATTCACTAAAGATTGGGATGTTTTATGAATTGAAAATCAAGTGATTGAACTCTCAAAAGGTTGGAGAATAAAGTAAAACACTCAAAATCGTATTATGTTTAAAAACCAGTGTTTCTCCACACGAAATCCAGTAGTCTGACACCCTTTAAATACTAAAAATCAAGGTCGTGACGCGTCAGAAAATAACTCTTCTCGTTCGAACGACATACGATGTTGTTTGAATGAGATCCTATCTCATTTAAACGATCTATCAAATGAGGCCAGATTGTAGATAATTTCGATACGAATGCGTGGCCACTAGTTTTGTATTTTTTTGATTTTTTATGAATTAGTTATGATTTTTCTACAAAAAGGTGTCCAAGAACAAAATCTTTAGATAGTATGAATTCAAAAAAAAATTAATAAAACTTTTAAAGCTCCGCTCTAAAACTTAGAAAATATTTATGAAAAATAATCCCAATACTCTAAGTGCATTATTAAGGTACTCTAAAACGTAACCTTACCAAAGTTAACCCTGCAGAGGCTGTTTGTTGAAGAACTTTGATTATTCGGATCCGTCTTGATGTGAATGTGATCTTGATCTTCTTCGATAGTGTAGCGATATACGACATATAAATTGATAACAGACAAAAATGTACTTACACAGGTACTCTTGCTAGAGATCAACTCCACGATTTGTAAGGTAGTTAAATTGTTTCATTTTCTTATTCCCATACCTACAAATAGGAGTAACCTTTTATATGGTGTGCACTAATAAAAAAAGTATTTGTGTGGTCCAATTGTAAGCTCTTATACTCTTCTTTCCAGTGATTATCACTGTACCTCATTTTTCCTGAGAAAAATATACGAGGGTGTCAATATAAGTCCTCCAAATAAGGGATTTACTTAATTAATAATTATTTATTCTTTTTCAAGCGATCCAATTTAAGTTTATCTTACTTTAACATATGAGGTATAAGGGTATATTAGTTTGATTTATGTTTTGATTCATCACTACCCTTCTCTTAACCCCTGCATGTTGGATGGAATCCAAACAAGAACCCACCGTAAGTGTTAAGATACATTTTGTTATGGTCTATTATGAGAGGGTTTGGAAGTATATGTATTATCAATCCAAGCAATCCAACATCACTATCCAATAACCAAACCAACAACCAATAATTATCCCGTAGTCCTATCATCTACATGATAAAACACATACCAATAATCACAATATCTCCCTAAAGTAGGGTCGTTTCTCATTAAACATATACATAAAGATTAGGGGTCCAATTTTAATTGGGGTTAATATAAATATCACATAAACATATACATGAAGATTAAGGTATCAATTTTAATTGGGTTAAAATAAACACACATTAACATATACATGAAAATTCGGGTTTCAATTTTAATTAGGATTAAAATAAACACACACATACATACACACACACACACATATACACACGCACGTATATATATATATATATATGTACACACACACACACATATACACAAATACACAAATACACAAATATACACATATATATAGAGAGAAAATGTTACCCTTTAATATTGAGACAGAGGAAGCCGAAAAAAGATAGGAAGCCGAAGGCAGAGCGAGACAGTCGGAGAGCAAAGGGTTTGGGGGTTTGAGAGGGAGAGTTTGCGTGAAAATGGTAGAGAGGGTCTGGGAATTTTCTAAATAAAGAGGCTAGTCATGGCTTTGGGCTATGACTAATAGCCGGGGCCCCATTTTTTCTATGTTACCATTTGTGACCATCCCATTACAATAGGAGTGGTCACGGCCTTAAACCGTGACCATGGTTCGTGACCAATTCAAAATGGTCACGACCCAAAGTCGTGGCCCCTTTGGAGGGAATTTTGGCATTTGTCATGGATGTGGTCATAACCATAATCCTTGATCACGGTTGGAGGGAAATTTGTCATGATTTTACCGCCATGATGGTCACACCTTGGTCACGGATTATGGCCATGCACAACCATGGTTACTACTCATGACCGTGGCCAGATCCAACTAGGTCAAGACATTGTATGGTCACACGTTTATTTGCTATCGTTACAACTTTGGGCCATAACCATCTGGTCACGATATTGGTATATGACTAGGGTATCATGACTATCCGCCTAATTTGGTGTAGTATTGTGATTCATCCTATGATGTCATATGTGTGTGGCGATGTGATACAGAATGAACCAAGAGATCTGGCCCACTTTTGTTTATGGAATTCAAATTCATACCTTTTCATATGAAGGACCTTAGGTCATAATTACAGATCATTTCACAATGGTGTCTCATCACACACACACACACACACACACACATATATATATATATATATATATATATATATATATATATAATGAATGCCAACTTTTAAGATCATTGAACAAAGCATTGGGCAATATACTACTAGAACATAATATATGAATGCATTGCAATAATTATGTTTCCAATACCATTGAACACTAACATTTAAAATGCAGGTTCGTATGAATTAATAAAAAAACCATTGAAATGTATAAATTTAATAGTTTGTCTTAAGATTGTTACAAAATTTATATATGTGTTTTTGTGTCTATGGGGAATCAAATATGAAATATATTCACACGAATGAAAATTCAAACAACAATTAAATTAACACATTAAACTTACAAACCATACGAAAGAAATGGATGTCGAGCCTTGTGTTTCACACAATTTCCTTAAGACAGACTCGTCCTCTTTGTTATGTCGAAGGTTTTATGAATGTCTGCCTCCCAAGTTAGAATGATATTTTCATCATTATATACACTTTAGTATATAAAACTCCAACGAATCCAAATTATATGTTGTACTCTCTCATGGATTGACTGAAGAAGAAAAGGTGAGAGCGTAAAGACTTTCTTAATCAATGCTCTGATACGAATTTGTAAAGCGACAGCTTTTCTAAGTCAATGCTCTGATACCACTTGTTGGAAGGGATAGGCCCCCATTTTTTAAATCTTTACTACAAATAGATAATTTCCTTTTAGATGCGGAAGCGAGATGGTTCAATTAAACAAATTGGCTAATTTTAATTTGTTTTCAAATTAAAATTAAACACAACTTAAAGTGAAATTAAATTAATTAACAAATGAATTTTTCACTTTAATAACATAATTCAATCCATGTCCTAGAAATTTTTCTAAGTCATATTTTCAATATTACCAAGTTAGGCCAAACCAATTTTATCAAATTAAGTGATTGACTTGAAATAAATTAATTAAACATTACCCAAATCAATTTAGCACCAAATTAAATAAGTAGTGATTAAAACCAAATTTTATCTTTTTACCTAATCATGCGTTCTAGGTGAATTATGCGAAAGATAAAATAAATAATAAATCACTACACCACGATGTACGAGGAAAAACCCACAGTAGGAAAAAACCTCGGACGACCCTAGCCTCAAATCCACTAAGTATGGAATTACAAATATAAGACATGAAAGACTTACAACACTCGACTTGACTCCATCCAAGCCCCTACGCTTCTTCTTATATACACCTCTTCCTAGAGAATAACCATGGACCTCCACCGCGGTCCCGAAATCCACCGATCGGACTTTTTTTTATCATCGTCAACCGAACAAGGAGTCTTTCTCTAAGTGGGTATGTCACAGCAAACAAGCTACTTCTTTTGGGGGATGTAGAAGCAAACCCAAAAAATCTCTTGAATGTGGTAGAGAAAACTGGGTGCCAAACATTCCAAGCAAGATCTATATATATTGAACCTTGGAATAAACAATATGGGTGTGAAAACCTTGATTTTGTTCTAAGGATTAAAACATTTTAACAAAAATTCAAGGGGACTTTTTCTTTGGAAGAATTAACTCTCAAAACACTCTTAGTGAAGAAGAGGTTATGAAAAAGTCTTAACAAAAATGTTGCTCCCGCACTAGTTAAATCTGTCAAAAAGTTAGTGGGGAAAAGTAGTGGGAAAAGTGGTAAAACTGTCAAAAACTGCCCAAAAAACTGTTCCCGCCAAATCTCGTTCGAACGAGATTTTTGGTTCGAACGAAGTCTTGTTCAAACGATACTTCTAACGAAGTTCCAGTGGCAGTTCGTTGGACTCGTTAGAAATCTCGTTGGAATTCTCGTTCGAACACCATTTCGTTCGAACGATATTCCAGTGGCCAATATGGGAACTCATTGGCAAACCTCGTTCGAATGAAAAACTCGTTCGAACGACAATTTCAAACGAACTTCCAGAATGTTCAAAAATTCAATTTTAGCCCAGATCCTTTATTTTAAAGTATTAAAGTAACCTTCTGAAAGTAAACAACAGTTTAAACAAAATACACCCATATAGATATTGTTCCAAGCTCCTATATATATATATATATATATATATATATATATATATATATATTAAGATGCATTCATACCTTAGGAGCAATGGAACCATGTTGATGACATAGAAACGAGGTACAATACACACGGCATTTGATGAAGCTTTCATATCGTGGTCGCTACGTCTTCAACAAACACGCCATAGACTTGAATGGATAATTTAAAACTATCCTATGACATAAACGTTTTTGTCCGAAATTGAGCCAAAACTACTTAAGACTCAATCGGAGAATTGTGTCCTTACAAATCTCCCCCTTTGGCTATTCCGGGACAAAAACCAATAAAAAATCCTAAAGGGCCGTCAAGATCTACTAGACTAAAAAACATCCCACCCAAAATAAAGAGTACAATGCTTGACTCAAAATACCACTTTAGAATTAAACGCTTTGCCGACGATGAAAGTTACCAGTTAGAAGAATTCCTGCACACTTAAGCAAACTATCAAACGCATAGGGAATATTAAAATATTAAATGCAATATAAATAAAGACTCCCCCTTAATTAATTCTTCCTTTATCAACTATGATCAACCTAAGAAGATAGCGCTCTCCCCCTAAGTTAAATCTCCTAAACATAGATACGATTATAATAGGTTTAGATACCATTTCTCCCCTATCATTCTCCCCCTTTTTGTTCAGGAATAGAAAAAGGATAAATAATAAAAAAAATTAACTTATCTCCCCCAATTAAAGCATATACACCCCTTAAACTAAGCAAGGGAAAAATAGAATGTGATAACAAGCTAAACATGAAATAGTGCGTAAAGTGATGAGAATAATTAAAGCACGTGGGCAACAAAATCAGAACTAATCCAATAGATATGAATATCAACTGTGATGCGAGAACAAAAGATATCAATTGATTGTAGTAATATAAGCATATGATATCGAAACAAAATTAGCAACAAGATAGATACCACAAATGAATTAAAAGCATAGATGGACTAGCAAAACATGGCAAAGACTAAAACAAAATATCATATATATGTATACACAATAGATACAAACTAAGCATAAGGAGACACATATAGATATAAACACCAAAATGACACAAAACTAAATAACATAAGTTTTTCCATACTCTTATAGCATAAATGTGTCATATGGAAACAAAAGTGTTGGGGTGTGAACAAGATACCAATGAATTAAAACCCAATCACTTAAACGTGTTCACGTAGTTCGAATTTGATTGAAAAACTTTATCAACTAGAATTTAGCCTTTATGTGACAGGATAAAGTGAACTAATGAACAAACAAATACAATGCATACAAGCCTAGCATGTTGATGATTCTACAAACTAATAGAGTCATGACATTGTAAGCGTAACTATGATAAATGGGCATTGTGCAAACCGTTGATATACCGTCCAGACTCCCTCCATAAGTTTATATATTATTCTTTTGAATGAATAAATCAACTAAACATAGGCCTTGGCAACTATTTTTCTTTTTAATTCGATATTTTCTTTTAGGCCTTTGGACCACGTATTTCTTTTAGGTCCATTTCAAACGGTGGCTTACTATTCGCAAAGGATAATAAATCCTTTCGGAGCCCTTCCCCGTGCACATTAATACATATTATTTTTTATATCTCACAAATCTCACGTGGAACGGATTTTGACATGCACTAGTCCTCCTAGGTCACAAATATGTATATGACAAGATTGGTAGGAGAACACCTCACAAAGCTCAAATATAACATGTGACGTTAAGGTTCAAAAAGCTCGTGCATGTGTGTAAAGGCACATAAAAGTGAATCCATTAAGCAAGTCAAACTTAAGTTACTCCATGTAAGCATGATAAAGAACATTTTAATGACTAAAATTCTAACCAAAAGTTCTAGCCACATGAAAGCGAAATGAGGATTCAAACACAAACATATGCCACAAAATGTGTGTAAAACCAAAATACACACAAAATAAAATCTTTTTGAGTTTTTCAAATTTTTGACCAAAAATAGAAATATTTATTCAAAATACACACAAAAATCATTTGTATTTTTCATTAAGCATGAATTATGAAAAGGGTAAAACACAAATGATAAACAAAAATCTTTTTGTATTTTTCATTTAACGCAAACTAAAATGAAAGAACTATAATACAAAAGATAAACAAGTCATGATTTCTAGCATGAGATATGAAATAAAGCAATGACTAGAAAATGACTAAACAAGCATACACCTAGCAATGATATATAATAAGAAGTAAAAAAAGCTAGAATAAGCAAACAAAACTAGCACATTCAACCTTTAAATTTAACAGGGGAGGTCTCATGTGAAAGTAAATGAGAATCAACAAATCTAATATCTAGCGCGTCTAAAAATGATTTTCGAATCCATATAGATGTATATTTAAAATGATGGGATTTGGGAACTAATGAAAGGCTAGACATATACTTCTTAGGGCTTCTTTTAAGATCAAAACAAAATGAACTAAGGTGACCTTTCCAACCACAATGCAAGCATGTGTAAACACGAGGAATGTTACCTAAGGTGTGACCTTTTCTAAAATCCTTGGATAAAGTCGACCCTCTAACACAAACAATGGTTTTAGTTTTAGCAACGAAAATATTTGAACAAGATGAGCTAGAACCATTATCACAACTACTAGAGTCTTGTAAATCATTTTTTATTTTTAAAATTTTGGACTCAAGTAATAAATTAGACTCCTCAATTTTATGGGACTCCTTATTTAAATTTTTTGTAACTCTTAGAAGGTTATCACGCTCCCTCTCAATGTGAACACCATTGTCCCTAAGAGTGTTTTATCAGCAATCACTCTCTTTCTTGGACTTTTCTAAAATATTAAAATAATAATTTATGTCCATGAGCTTGTCATGAAAAATATCTTTTTGAGATAGCGAGGTTTGTAAAAATTCAACTTTAGCTTTAAAACAAGAATTTTCATTTTCAAGAAATTTAATTCTTTTTGCAAATCTCAAATTTAATTCTCTTAAATTTTCATTAAACTTATTAAGCCCATTAAATTCCTCTCGAATAGCAAAAACTTCATTATCATTAGAAGTGGACAAATTATCATTAAAACGTCTCATCGAGAGATAAAAAAAATGAGAGTGAGTAAAAATGAACCACCTAAAAGTACAAGGAGCACAAAAATTATAAAAGCCAAAAACGGATCTTTGACGTGATAAATTAGCGCTTCAGCTCTGATACCAATTTGAGAGCGTAAAGACTTTATTAATTAATGCTCTGATACCAATTCGTAAAGTGAAGAATTTTCTAAATCAATGCTCTGATACATTTTGTTGGAAGGGATAGGCCCCCAATTTTTAAGTCTTTACTACAAATAGATAATTTCCTTTTAGATGCGGAAGCGAGATGGTTCTATTAAACAAATTGGCTAATTTTAATTTCTTTTCAACTTAAAATTAAACACAACTTAAAGTGAAACTAAATTAATTAACAAATGAATTTTTCACTTTAACAACATAATTCAATCCAAGTCCTAGAAATTTGCCTAAGTCATATTTTCAATATTACCAACTTAGGCAAACCAATTTTATCAAATTAAGTGATTGACATGAAATAAATTAATTAAACATTACCCAAATCAATTTAGCACCAAATTAAATAAGTAGTGATTAAAACCAAATTTTACCTTTTTACCTAATCTTGCGTTCTAGGTGAATTATGTGAAAGATAAAATAAATAATAAATCACTCCACCGCGATGTACGAGGAAAAACTCACAACAGGAAAAAATCTCGGACGGCCCTAGCCTTAAATCCACTAAGTATGGAATTACAAATACAGGACACGAAAGACTTACAACACTCGACTTGACTCCGTACAAAACCCGACACTTCTTCTTGTATACACCTCTTCCTAGTGAATAACCACTAAGCTCCATCGTGGTCTCGAAATCCACCGATCGGACTTTTTCTGGTCACCGTCACCCGAACAAAGAGCCTTTCTCCAAGTGGGTATGTCACAGCAAACAAGCTTCTTCTTTGGGGGATGTAGAAGCAAACTGAAACAATCTCTTTAATGCGGTAGAGAAAACCCTGTGCCAAACACTCCAAGAAAGATGTATATATATTGAAACTTGGAATAAACAATATTGGTGTGAAAACCTTGATTTTATTCTAAGGATTAAAACATTTTAACAAAAATTCAAGGGGACTTTTTCTTTGGAAGAATTAACTCTCAAAACACTCTTAGTGAAGAATAGGTTATGAAAAAGTCTTAACAAAAATGTTGCTCCCGCACTAGTTAAATCTGTCAAAAAGTTAGTGGGAAAAAGTAGTGGGAAAAGTGGGAAAACTGCCCAAAAAACTGTTCCCGCCAAATCTCGTTTGAACGAATTTTTCGTTCAAACGAAGTCTCGTTCAAACAATACTTCTACGAAGTTCCAGTGACAGGTCGTTGGACTCGTTAGAAATATCGTTGAAATTCTCGTTCGAACATCACTTTCGCTCGATTGACAATTCGAACGATATTCCAGTGCCCAATATGGGAACTCATTGGAAAACCTCGTTCAAACAACATTCTGGTTCAAACGAAAAACTTGTTCGAACAACAATTTCAAACAAACTTCTAGAATGTTGAAAAATTCGATTTTAGCCACAAACCTTAATTTTAAAGTATTAAAGTAACCTTCTGAAAGTAAACAACAGTTTAAAAAAAATACACCCATATAGATATTGTTCAAAGCTCCTATATATATATATATATATATATATATTAAGATGCAATCATACCTTAGGAGCAATGGAACCATGTTGATGACGTAGAAACGAGGCACAATACACACGGCATTTGATGAAGCTTTCATATCTTGGCCGCTACGTCTTCAAAAAACACGCCATAGACTTGAATGGATACAATTTAAAACTATCCTATGACATAAATGTTTTTGTCCGGAATTGAGCCAAAACTACATTAAGACTCAATCGGAGAATTGTGTCCTTACAAAAGAAAAAAATGATAGCGATTAAGTACTCTAAAATTTAGATTGTAGTGAATGAAATAGGCATGTAGATACCCTTTTTGAATAGACTTACCATTTCATTAATACTCACAACCTTTCATAAATGGATACAACTTTTTATAAATCATTGTATCGATAAAAAAATAGTTTTAAATTTAACTAGTTGGAAACCCGAGTGATAAGTGGGTCATATATTATCATAAGAAAAATAAAAGAAGTAAATGGAAATATGAAGAAACCAAAAAATAAAATGGGCAATAGAATAAAAATTCATATTCGTGATAACCAAAAAATTAGTGGAAATAGCAGTAAACATTGCCATAGTTCGACATAAATAGAAACATTAATGTAGAAATATATGGTAGTAGCAGGGACGTAGATGAATATCGAGCTAACACTCAAGGGTTTGAATTTAAAGAATCCTTTTTTCCCTCTCATCCATATTCCTGCAATTAAGGGAAAATATATGATAATAAAATTTATAAATATTGTAGTTTAAAGTTAAACAATAATTTATTTGATATTTTAGTTTCATGACCCAAAGACACGCTTCCTCTTAGAATTTTGATCAATTTCAAAGTTAATGGAATGATGCATTTTACTTGTTGTAGGAGATAGAGGATTTCTTGGGGTAATCCCTTGATTAACAATATGAGTGTCATCGATAATGATAGTATCTAGACTAAGACTGAATTGCAGTGCTTCCTTGAATGTAAATTATATAGAATTAAAAGATTGGAAAAAATATGTAGATGGAAATTTGGTATAATATGTGTATATTACCTTTTGATTGGTTTTGTGGACCCTCGAAGTATCTCCCATATTGGAATTGCCAAAAATATTTGAGATAGTGTAATTTTCATAAATACGAATTAAGTTGTAGTTATTGATCTTGAGGCAAAAGTTGTGTGCAGTACCAATGATATTGGCGATGACAAGTGGAACTGGATCATCGGTTACCTATAGAAAAAAGAAAAGTTTTTATGTATGAAGAGAAAGTGTATTTTTTTAATATTGTTAGAGAAAGGTGCAAATTATATGATAAAACATATGCTAACATTATGTTTTATATATGCAAGCTCTGCAACTGGGAGTTTGATTAAAGATTCAACCTCTTTATTAAAAAGCACAAATGTTGTGCAACTTGTGTTGTCATTCACTCTGATTTGAAATTTGTACCTATTTACAGAGGAAAGTTGTATAGAATAAAGTGAAAGATTGAACAATAACGAAAATAGAGATGTAAGAATTTAATATCTAGGAGAAGGCATGAGATCGTCGGTCTTGCTTATTTCACAGAAGAATAAATTGGCATTATGTTTTAGTTTCTTGCTGAAATGGTTGCATGTTGCATAAACCAGTCAACGTGTTCATCTATTCTTGTGATTGTGGCATTGCAAAGGATGTATAGAACCTAAAATTTTTATATGATTAGAAAATAATGAAAGTTAGAATGGTAATTTTCATTTGTAACAGAATACCTATTTTTGGTGAGTCTGGCTGAAGAATGAATATATCTTCAAAGGATCTCCAATCTCCTTCATTTTTAATAAGGGAAGTGTCACTTCGTGCGGTGTTTGTTGAGAGAGAATTATGAAGTCTGTGTGCAGTTATTAGAAGTAGGTTAAGCTTAGTTGAAATGATTGATGATGAATTGTAGTGTTGAAGACAAAGTAAATATGTAAATACAAATAATATTTAAGGTAAACATAAGATTAGAAGAAATGTTTAATGACATGAAAAAACATACAACAACATATTTGTAAAGTTAATGTAATAAAGAGTTGATTTTAAAAACAACTTTGTACAATAATAATATATGTATGTCAAGAATATATTTTTGAACTCAATCTCACAATTGATGTTCCACAAGATCATTAAACAAAATAATTTTAGACTAGAGCAACACATATTATAAAAGAGGAGAAAATTACTAATTTTGTAAGGAGGCAAGGACATTAAAGAAGGATATTTCTCCTAATAACACAAATGCCAAACCAAAACAGGCGAAGTAAGAGTATCACAAGTATATTACTAATCGAATTGGTGGAATTAAAAATACCTAAAACTATCAAGTAGTAATGAAATCCCCCATATCAACTGAGTCCAATGCAAAACAAGACATAGATATTATTGAAAAAATCATTCCTATATCCAAAAGTAATGAAATGGGACACACGAATAATAAGCTAAACAATACAATACAACCAATGAGTTATGTAATTGAAAGTATATATCAATTGTAGACAATGGGGAAAAATCGATGTCAAAAATCGAAAATATCACAGAATTAGCACGCATAAATGAGAGTTATGTTTGGGCAATTGTTTTGTTATAAGGAAACTATTTTAACCTGTAAAATTTTTGCTGTCAATGAGTTAAAAAAATGGAAGAGCAATATCTCCTACATGCATTACTTGTTAATATTTCAAATTAGTGTTATAATTGCATATTTACATATAGTAGCTAGCAAAACTCAAAGTGATTTTCCAGAGGCTAATTTTGGGAAGTAAAAAATATCTATACAATATTTGATTTTCAAAGATGTCTATTAAAGTGGGAGGGACAGAGTATTTAAATGCTCATGCAAGTTAGACATATGAATGAAAGATGATTGCAGTAAGGGAATGAAATCATTATTGGAGTCAACAAATCTTAAAGATCTTTATGTATCAACTTGTATTCCTGAAATTGTGATAACCAGAATATTGTATGTAAAACTTTGACTGCAAATTGTTATACTCATGGGCAATTTACTTTTACTCCAAATAGTATTTAGTGATGTGGAACATTTAACATACTCATAAAGAAATTAGTGATGTATTGCCCTTTTCATACATGTTTTAGGGAAATAACTCCTAGGTAATTGTTGTGTTAGGTTAATGGCATAAGATGTCGGATAACATATATTTTGAAATTTAGGAATGCACTAATTAGTAAAAGGAAGAAATAATATTGCATATTTATTAGATGCAAAGAATAGCAGACGATTTTAAATTAGGGTAACAATTGCGATATTTTAGGAGATCAAACAAAGTTAATATATTTGTGTTAGAATTGATTGTGAATTCCAATTTGCTTACTTGGCCATAAACTCTATACTAGCTTGAACATCTGGATTTTTATAAACTTTGGAGGACTTTGTTGTCGAGAGAGAAAGATCCCCTGCGAAACAAATGTTTGAGGAAGGTTAAATAGGTTAATTGCAAATATGTAATTGTTATAACTATGATAAGACATAAATTAAATTGTATGTACCCCTAAATTGTTTGGCTGTAGTCGAGGTAACTTCTACAATCAAATGATATGTGAATTTATTATATAAATTATCATTTATAAGCGAAGTGTCGTCGGCCCATAGAGTGACAAAAATCTTTTCCCCTCTATAGAAATAAGTATGATTTAAATGAATAATTGTTATTATATATCGTAAGTGAAAATATAAAATATATTACCTTGGATTTTCAAGCTTAAAACCCTTTTTTTTTACTATCGAGCCCTAAGCAGGCTGATCCTCAACAGACGACATGGCAGTTATAGACCCAAAACATCTGAGTAGGACATAAGTAAGGCTTAGATAGATCGAAAATCAACTAAACGTTAATTGTAAACAAAAGAAAGAGTAGTGAATATAAATTGCCCGTGAGGTATGTGCCATTGCCCAATTTAGACGTCAAAAAATCAACAATTGGAAGTGATATTTGGGAACGAGGAAGTTTTCTCCTTCATATTGTATTATCCTTGATGATGGCATACATTCGATCATTAGCTTGTGGGGTGAGACCATATAGGTGTATTTGTTTTCCAACTCTAAAGTTAGTTATTAAGTAAACTCTTCCATCCTTAAGTGTACGGGAGAATTTTTAAAGTAAGTATCTCTGCATAACAACATGGATCGAGTCACTCTGTGAAAATAAAAATTACTTATTATAAAAGGAAAAATATTTATTATGATAATTATATTTTGAGTGATATAAGATTAATCTAAATTATAAATTGCAGATTGATTAACATGGTCATCTACTAAGAGCATATCATCTGATAGTTTCTTGTTATTTCCATATTTGTGCTTCGATTGCCATTTTAGAACAACACGAATGAATATAGTCTAATCGGAACTGCCCTTTCTAGGATCTTCCAGTCTTGTCACTTAGTTCATGTGTCAGATGGGTTTTCTAACAAAATAAATATAGGGCAAAGTAGGTAAGATAGTTAAAGCAGATGTAAAAGGATGAAAAACATATAGAACTCAGTGATTTAGTAAATTATACCTATAGATATAGAGGAAAGAACCTCATCATAGGCAATATTTTTTGTGTAATAACAATCAATGTGGTCTTCATTATTTATGAATAATTTTGGATCGCTGCTTAAAGTTATTCTATAAATAACGACATACAATTGACCGTCACTGAAGACTGGCTTGCGTAAGTAAACTGAAACTCGATCGAGCGTTTGGCCTTGTCTTTTGGTGATTTTCATAGAGAAATCTAGCAGAGTTGGAAATGGTCGTCTTTTTTTTATAATAAATGGCCATTTTGAGTCCATTGCCGACATAATTATTCTGGGAATGAATATTTTTGTTTGTATATTCTACCATGGGATAATTTTTTCCTTAATCACCAAAGGGATAAAGTTGTGTAATGATAAATCATGTCCCATTGCAAATCGACACTTTGGTTTATGTTTCTCAGGAGCATAATCGGTTATCCTATCTTTATTTCCAAGATATGACCTTGGAGTCCGAGGAAGTCCAAGCTATTTAAAAATTCAACAGGGAACATCACATCTTGGTCTTATATGTCTCTAACGGCCTTATAAATTGAATCTGAACTTAAATATGTTTTACAATCTCCAGTAATGACATTTAATATGTAAGTGTTGATGTTGTCAACCACATGGTTTATTAGAGGAAGAATATCTTGACCCTTGATGTAATCTGGATTAATATATCTATTAGCTAAATTGGGGTATGCACTTGAGAAAATATCGACAATGGGGGTCACATGAATGTGGTATAAGGTTGAAATTAGTCATTTTTACCCATGATAGAGAGTCTTCATCTTCGAATGATTCAGTTTGTTGTTTCCAATCACCTAGTGCAAGGACCCAATATCTAAATGAAGTTGAAACTTATATCCTCATATTTTTTGATAGGTTAAAAACATAACACAAACTCCATAGCTTCTATTTGTTAATTGAAGTTTTAATAATTAATTATTTTCTTCCTGTAGACACCCCATTATAATACCCTAACCTCTCCTAAGGTCCCTAGCACCTCCCTTCATCATTGCAAACCCAAGTCATACCCTTGGTACTGACCTAAGGGCCATCGGGAACTCCAAGGCTCCATTTTACCAAAAGTAAAACTCTTTAGCTCAAACGAGACTAAATGAATACTCGAAGGGCACTGAAACCCCTTTCCAACGGTCCATCCCATGTGCGATTGTGACTTACTATGTGGACGAACGACCCATTTTCCCCCGAAACTCAATTAGGAGGTCACCGGACACTCCCAGGCTCTGTTTGACCAAAGTCAACTCTTTAGCTTCACCGAGACTAAATGAATCTTCGAAGGTCACCGAAACCCCTTTCCAACAGTCCACCCTGTGCACAATTTTAACTTACGGTACGGACGAACGATCCGTTTTACTCTGGAAGGTCACCCAACTCTTCCAGGCCCTGGTTGACCAAAGTCAACTCCCCGAACCATGTCAAACTCTTTGGAATGTCGAAGTACATCTCCTAACCTTTCTAATGGTCTACCCCATGCGCGATTATGCCTTACCATACTGATGAACGATCCGTTTGCATCCGAAGTTTCCACGTCCAAAGGACCGACGAACGCCTCCGAGCCACATTTGACCCAAAGTCAACTCCCAAACCCAGAAGCAATCCAAAGGACTTTCGAAGGTCCCTAAAATACCTTTCCAACGGTTCACCTTGTGCATGATTCGTATCAACGGTCATCTCTCTATAATCAATTTTCTGAAGGAACCTGAAAGACACTACCAAACGCCAGGTTCCAAGCCTTTCCTATCAGCAGTGTGCTTAACACACCTGCTGATTGGCAGGACCAGGGCTATAAAGATCGGAAATTCCCCGAGCCTATAAAAAGTAGGGCCTAACCTCATTCAAATAAGGAGGAAAAATCAGAGATCCATCACTCTCAGCAAGCTCAGAAAACCCCTCTCGAAGTCAGCGTGATTTCCACATCTAAATCCCTTTTCAACCTTCACCTTTCATCACCTTTTTCATCAAACTTGGGGAATTAAGTATTCTCCATCATCATCCAAGTGCAAGGTATTCTCTCCAACATCCAAGATTAAGCTCAAGATCTTCAAGATGGTCCAATTTTCTCAACTCTCTCTTTAAATTCCTCTAAATTATCATTAGTTTGTTTTGTTACTTAGTACTTTTGTTCTCTTATCTTACATATCTTAAGATAATTTTTATCTAGTATTATCGCCCATCTCTTATTTTCATACAAATAAAAAATAAGAAAAAGAGGATTTGTTCTTAAATTCCAAGCGGGAATTGTCACACGTTTCTCACAACTAAAACACTTTTTTACACACACACACCCATATAAGAGAAGTCCCTGATTGGATTTATGGGATAAATCCCACGCCTCATTTTGCATACGAACTGCGTGTACTTTGATGCCTCTATAGGCTACATAGGCATCTCGGGGTAAAACTCGAGACTCGAGTACGGTTTCTACTTTTTTCCTATTTTTCTATATTCTTTAAACTTAACTCTATTAAATTCTAATTCACCCAACCAATATGCATGCCTGCGTATAGGTGTCAAGCCTAGAACACACATTATATTGTCAGTTTCAACCCGAAACTCTACCGAAATTCCAGGCCGGCCTGTCGCCCAAAATTTTTACTCATTTTTAAAAATGGGACCCTGTTCGTGATCCTGGTTACAAGTCTAGCCATAGCTTTGCACATGTTACAAACCCAACTTTTCTAGGCTCGGGTCCAGTCCGACATTTCATTTTTGCATTTAGGATAATTTAATACAAGTGAGAACATAGTAATCATAATAATCATGCTGAGACCCGTCTTCCAAAAACACTTCTCCTTTCTTTATCAAAAATCCAAAAACATTTCTCCTTCATTTACCAAAAATCCAAAAATATTTTTCAATCTAAAAAAAAAAATGTCAAAAATATTTTCATCCTTTTTTTTGTCAAAAATAAATCCAATTTTACGCCCTCTCAGGTCGATCGCACGCCCTTGACCTGGCTCCTTATTGATTTCGATCTTTAGTTAAGTCACCCCAGAATTCCATTCGTTCCTCTTCTACCTCTTTTGAGTCCGATATCCATCTGATTTCCATGGAGAACATAGATCAAGCAATAGTCGTACAGCCAGATCTGACGGCAGTTTTAGCTCAGCTCGTGTCCAAAATTGACAACCTTCAAACTGATGTTCGAGAGATGCAGCGAAACCAGGTTCCTGTTCCTCAAGAGCTCGAGGACTTATTCCCTAGCGCTATGGGTCCACTCGAGCCTATCTGGGTTCCCGAAGAGTATCATCACGCTCCATGTGTCCCTCTTCTTAATGGACCACCGCCTGCCCAGCTTCCCATGTCGAACCTTCCCCAGCCTGGGGCTAACTTACCTATGATCGTTGATTCGAAAGAGGAAGAGTTGAACAAGGTCAAAGAAGATCTCAAGATGCTAACTAAGAAGTTCGACCAAGCCAGAATCTCCAAAAATTACATGGACTACACCCACATGTCTCCTTACCCAAAGGCAAGGTTACCCAAGAAGTTCAAGATGCCAAATATCGAGAAATTTGGAGGAAGTGGACCACCGATTGTCCATCTTCGTAGTTATCACCATTCCATGACTCTTTTAGGGGCTTAGGAAGAAGTGATGGCCCAATTGTTTCAGCAAACTCTGAAGGATAACACCCTCCGATGGTTTTTGTCTCTCGAGGAGCCCAGAATCGGTAGCTGGGAGGATGTGGCCCGTGAATTCATATCGCAGTACAAATATAATGAAGAGCGTGAGGTCACCCGTCGTGATTTAGAGATGCTCAAATAGAACTCTAGGGAATCAGTTAGTAGCTTCATAGCCCGATGGAGGGAAAAGAAGCTACCATGACCAATTGGCCTTCCGAGGAAGAATAAGTCAGCATAGTGAAGAAGAACTTCTTGGCCCATGTCCGAGCAACCATGGGAGGACAATACTATACCCACTTTCGAGCGCTCAGATAAGTAGGAGTAGAAATCGAGGAAGTTCTTGCTAAAACAGAGGTTGAACCAAAGAAAGCGTCCGAACAGTTCACCCTCAAAAAATATGACAAACCTGCCACTGTTGCAGTCTCAACCATCAACAACATCTCTCAATCAACCACTTCGTGGGCACCAAAAAGCCGCCCTGTCCCAATTCGAAAGGAATACACCGAGATACATGCTCCCTTATCCAAAGTTTATCAAGCCCAGTTAAGCCGAAACCTCATCAAATCCTTGGATCCCCATCCATTGCCCAATACACTTCTAAGAAAGTTCAAGGCAGATGCCCATTACGCCTTGCACCAAACTGCTGGTCATACCATCGACCAATGCTTTCATCTTTGAAACGTAATCCAAGTTCTAATTGACCGGGGTACCATTGCCCCACAAGCTAATCCTAAGCAAAACACTACTCATAACCCACTCCCAAATCATACCAATGCTATCTTTCTAGAAATGAACCCAGGATTTGATCCCTCGGCTCAAATCACACCCATACACTCTCCTAAACCTTTCCAAACTTACCCATATTTCCTCCTACACCCTGTTAGCCTCATTGATTAGGCACTGTCACTTGTTACTAGAGCATGCATTGATGTCCGTACCCGTTCTAAAAATGGAGGTATGGAATTATCAGAAGTGTTAAACCAACTCCTAGAGTTCGGGCTGAAATTTCCCTCACAAATGATCATTGATTACCAGAGGTTCAACACACTGTTCTTGGAGGCACGGAAATGGGCCCGAGAGTCAGACAGTTGGGTGCTACCAACTAATGAAATCATCTTGGATGATGTCATCCAGATCATAGAAGAATTATTCAGGTAAACGAATGACATTTGCAGTATGACCGAGTTACTTGATACTTTGAAATTACAAGGGTTCCTGGTCCCCTCACCCTTATATCCCCACAGAATGGGAAGACCTGTATGAAGAAGCCATTGAAGTTGTGGAATGCATTGAATTTACAAGGAAAGACATAATTGTTGCCACTGGATGGGAGGAAGAGTTTGGAGATTCGAATGAAGAACAAGCTTTCGAGAAAACTATCCCGATAGCCGACATGTGTGGGTTGATATCATTTGAATAACTCCTCGGAGAAATAAATAAGATGGCAAAACAACCCGAGATTGATAAAGAGACGGGGTTCATGTTCTTCCCTTCTTCAGTAAATCACATGACCAGATCAGGGAGGCATTACCAGATCCCAAGTTCACTACCAGCCAATGACAAATGGAAGGGCGTTGAAAATCTTCCTATGCCAGAGATGACCCTCAAGGAGAGCATGATCCTCCATCAACTAAAGAAAACTCAAGCTAACATCACTCTATGGGGGATTTTCATGTCTTCTCAGCTGCATAGAAATGCTTTGATCAAGTTGCTCACTGGACCCATAGTTCCTCCTTATACTACACTAGAAGAAGCGGTAAATCTAGTTGGATCCCTGACCTCTACCCGAATGCTATACTTTTTCAGAGAAGAAATCCCCAAAATTGGGCCAAGCCACAATCATGCACTCAATATCTTCATCGAAGTTATGAGGAAAATCGTACCAGTCTCTCTTGTCAATAATGGATCCGCCTTGAATGTCTTCACATTAAGAACCTTCAAATGCTTAGGACTGAAGGAAAGTGACCTCGCTCCAACTTTCGTTGTTGTACGTGCCTATGATAATACCCGTTGGGAGGTGATGGGATCCATAAAACTCATAATAAGGGCTGGATCCATAAACCCTGTCGTTGAATTCCAAGTTATTGACATCCCAGCTTATTTCAACCTGTTACTTGGATGACCTTGGCTCTATAGTATCAAGGGTGTGTCTTCCTCACTCCATCAGAAATTGAAGTTCTTCACTGACGGACGAGTCATTACCATTTTGGGTGACGACGATAATACCAAGGGTACAAGTACCAGCAATCCAATCCTTGAGATACAGCATGGGTAAAATGATATGCTCCTATCAGGATTCCAAGTTAAGCCACTCCTACTCCCGAGAGGAGAAGATTTCAAAGAAAGTGTTTGTCCAGAATACGACCCCCATGGCAATGTCAATGTGATTCAAATGTTCAGAAACATGCACTTTATGCCCGGACTGGGTCTAGGACAAAGACAATAAGGGGTAATTGATCCCATTGAACTGAAGAAAGCTTTCCCTCCTTATGGTTTGGGGTATCAACCATCAGAACAAGAGCTCAGAATGATCCGCCAATCTCAACCAAAGAGAAGACTAGACTGCCTCCAAACCATCTCAGGTGACTCCTTAAATGGACGATTCATCAAAAAGGGTGAGGACTTACCCTTTGCGGCTTTTAGGAACCATGGTATGACCATATAGACAAAAAGATGAAACCCAAAATGGAAATCTTTTCCAAGACAGCTACCCAAGGCCCAAAAGTTCCCAACACCATATACAACCTCTCATCAAAGATACCGAAGAGACTGAGGAAAGTGACTCCAAGAACTCATTCAACTTATATACACTGGGGCTGACACTCTGCACGGTTCATTCAAGCACTACATCCCTAGATCCATCCCACCTGATTAAAGCTACTGATACACCTCTCCTCAACTGGCATGCTACGCGGGTTCTACCTATTGGAATCCCACCTAACCCCAATGTTTACCCCATTTCCTCTTCTGTTGTCCATCCTTGATCAAATGTAATCAAGACCTCCTTTGATGAGGTTCTCAATGTTGTTTTTCCTATCAATGAAATAAATGAAGATTTTGAGTATCTTGTTGTGCCTTACATTAATTGTTTAGATTCTAATCAAACTTTTGATGATGAGGATTTTGCAAATGAACAATTCTTTACTGATCTAAATAAGGTTAATAGGAAATAACATAATCACGTTCAAGTTAATAAAGAAGAGACTGTTATTATTAACCTCGATTCTAGTAGCTAACTGCGTGAGATTAGGATAGGGGCTACCCTTGATGAGCATGAGCGCGCACAACTCGAAGAATTATTGAAGGAATTCATGGATGTCTTCGCATGGTCCTATGATGATATGACCAGCATTGATCCTGAAATTGCTCAGCATGAGATCCCCACTCTTCCAGATTAACAGACGGTTAAACAAAAGCTGAGAAAGCTCCGCACCGAATGGTCACTCAAAGTCAAAGAAGAGGTGGTCAAACAGCAGAATGTGGGTTTCATTCGTGTGATCGAATATCCCACATGGCTATCCAACATAGTGATTATGACGAATTAGGAGGGAAAGTTCGGATGTGTGTAGACTACTGGGATTTAAACAAAGCCTATCCAAGGGATGATTACTCGCTACCCAATATCGATATGATCATAGACAACACGGCCAGTCATGCTCTCAAGTCATTTAAAATGCACCCAGATCATTAAGAAAAAACCGCGTTCATCAACTCATGGGGAACCTTTTGCTACACTTTTATGCCATTTAGTCTCAAGAATGCTAGGGATACCCACCAGAAGGCTGCCACGACCATCCGGCACGATCTGATTCACAAAGAAGTCGAGGTCTATGTGGGTGATATGATTATCAAATCCAAAACTAAAGAAGATCATGTTCCTGCTCTCCAAAAGTTCTTTGAACGACTGCGACAATATCAGATTAGGTTCAATCCATAGAAATGTGTCTTCGACGTTACAAAAGGAAAATTCTTGGTATTCATGGTCAGCGACAAAGGGATAGAAATAGATCCTGCCAAACTAAAATCCATACTTGAGATGACACGTCCCCGAATGGAGAAACAGGTCTAAGGTTTTCTTGGGAAATTGCAATACATTAGTCGATTCGTCAGCCAGCTCACCTCCATTTGTGAACCAATTTTCAAACTCTTTCGAAAGGATTCAACAAAATTTTGGAACGAGGCCTGCCAAGAAGCCTTCAACAGAATCAAATAATACCTGACTCAACCTTCGGTACTCATTCCACCACAGCCTAGTCTCCCCTTGCTCCTATACCTAACCATAACCGACACTTCAGATGGGGCTTTGCTAGCTCAATACCTTGAAGATTCCAAAAAAGAAAGAGCCATCTATTATGCTAGTCGTAAACTGACCGGTTACGAAGTCAACTACACGACTTCGGAGAAAGAATATGTCACGCTTATTTAGGTAACCCAAAAGTTGCGACACTACATGCTCGCTTCCCCCATTAATCTTATATCCTGAATGGACCCCATTCAGTACCTACTTGAGAAACCTGCCTTATCCAGCCGAATGGCTCGATGGTTGATGCTATTAGACGAGTTTGATATCATATACGTCACACAGAAAGCCATGAAAGGAAGATCCATATCTGACTACATCGTTGATTACCCTATGGAAGAAGCTGATGATTGGATCTCTGAATTCCCAGATGAAAACATCTTCTATGCTTATCAAGATGACCTTCTATGAAAACATCAAAGTTGCCTTGACGAGCTGTCACTCTTAGATGAAAGGAGATCAAAACCGATGTATCACATAAAAGGGTACCATCGCTGAATAGCGCGTTCATTTAATAAGAGAATCAAGGACTGCGGTATCCGAGAAGGGGATTTAGCCCTAAAAGAAATAGTAGAGATCATCTGGGACCCCAGAGGGAAATTCAAGCCCAATTGGAACGGCCCATACATTGCCAATAATATCTTGTCTGGAGGTGCCGCCATGCTCACCGACTTAGATGGAGAAGAGATGGCTCGTCCAGTCAATCTGGACAGTCCCAAGTCTGAAATCTCATTGCGCTATGACTCTTCTCATCTCCCTACTATTCTAAAAAAATATATTCATTTCCCTCTACCCAAAACTACGTGGGCCTGATCCCCTGCAAAAATCATTCTCATATAAATTTAAAAAAAAAAAAAAAATTCAAATACCGCCATAGGTATGTAAGCAGCTCATACGTCTTACATGAGCACGAACCTTTCTTTAAAAAAAATATTCTTTTCTTATCTCCGAGATTGACAGTTCATTCTAACATATACTTGGACAAAAGGATTATGCATGCCTTAGCAATTGGTATAGATAATTCAAAAATACAAAATTCATCAAAAGGCACAGCTAGATGATAAAAAACTTGTTTATTTCATTAATAAGAAATTACGGTTCAATTACATAAGAAAAGGAACGAATGACTCCCTTCCCCCTACCTTCCTAAAAACCCAAATAAATAACCAAATTTATTCCCCATTACAAAACAAACTCTCCAAGAGCCCTACCCACAGCTACCAGAGGATCCCGCTCCATCATTGTCATCATCTATATGCTGGGGTCCCAGACTTCCCCTGCCTGAATGGAGTGTCACAGATGCTCCATGGACCGATAGGATAAAACCAACCTCGAAAAAACTACCACACCTCCCTCTATGGTATCAGATAAGGCAAGCCATCTTTGTCCAGTCTCCACTTCCAACATCTTGATAATTACTCTCCTCCACAACTACTTCATCTAATTCCCAGGGATGTGCCAAACTCTCCCAGCAGACTGAGGGGGACGGGACGACGGACGTCGACTCTCCCATAAAGAGCCAAGAGCATGCGCATACGCTCTATCAAATCTTCTACCAGAAATAAGTCTAGTGTCTGAGGTGGCACGATCTGCTCCCTGCCAAATTGGCACAGAAGTCGCCAAGGTGAATAAAAAGAGGTTTGTCTGAGACCAACCAACCGAACATACGGGTATTCTCCCTGTTCCAGAATAAGGAACAGTTGTCCCCACCAAGGTACTGACCAGTACAGATTTAGAGCCCCATGCACCATGAACCAGTTCTCCTAACTTTCAATATCCAGGCCAACACTAATGAAGTGGCGCAAAAAGAAATTAGGTACAACCGACAAAGGATATTTCGAAAGAGTCATCAAGCGGAATCTTTCAAACAATCGCATAAACAACATCACGGGGCTACCCCTCAGAAAGTTAAAACAACCTTCTCACCAGGCATCCAGGCCATTTAGAGTCTCCGCCAGTATCACCGCCGTAGGATTGTAACAGTAGGACATCCATGAAGTAATAGCTTTAAGTTGTAGCTCCACCAGTAGCTCCCTAGTCACCGGTAAAATTTTTGAAACAAAGCCTAGAACGACAACTCCGGCACATCCAGCATCATCAACCTCCTGCAAGCGCACGGACCGCAACACCACCGGAGGAGAAATCATACCTCCATCCACTAATGATCTGGCCGTCGAGGACGAAATATAAAGAACCACAACCTATAACTCCTGAGGAGAATGGGAAAACTCAGGCAGAGCCGCAGAAACGCCATGATTTATCCCCAACATAGAAAAAAATTCCTCATAAGTCAGACAGACTTATTCCAAGCCAAAGAGGAATACATGGTATTCAGGGTACCAGCATTGTACCGTCGCCATCAGCATATTCCACTCTATGGGCCGATTACACCATAAAGAAACTCGACGCATGTTGTAAGCATCATAGTCGACGTTATAGGAGCACATTCCCTCCTAAGTCTCGAGGTAGTTGTCAAACTCAATACTAACAGGGAGGGCCATCTCACAGAATAAGAAAGTAAGAATGTGAGAGGGTGTGAGGAAAACACTCCACTCTTACCCCTCTTTTATACTTAAAAACCCCCACAAAAGACATAACCCCTGTAGAAATCAGAGGAAATACTTCCCCATAAGGTAACAAAGGCTAAAGAGGGTACCAATCAAAGCTTTGAATTGATGGGACTGGACTGACCTACCGATAGGTAGGATAAGGTGCTTGCCCATCGACAACCCCCTACTTTTGGAAATTTTCCTTTTTCCTCTTTTGTCAAAATTCTGAAACTCAAAATAAATTGATATTCTCAACAGAATATCAAAAATCCACTTTTCATCTTTATATAAATTTTCATTTTAGATAAAAATTTCTTTCAAAATCCCAGAAATATTTCTTTTTACGGTCTCAGCAGCAAAGTAAAAAGGGTGTGTGCATGCATTCATTCATCATTAATAGAAGATAAAAAAAAATTCATTGCATTGCATAGATATGTTTCTGTATTACATCATTTTACAGGAAAATAAAGAAAAGCAAAAAACAAACAGGACTCAGCCCGAATCCACATTCTCTCTCTCTCACTTTCCCTTTCCCCTCTCTTTCCTAAGAGCTTTCACCCCTGCAACACGCTCTCTTTCCCCGACGACGAGATGACGCACTACCGTTACTTGAACCAGATTACTCCCCTGATGAGGTAGACATCACCAAGTAAGAAGGAACAAGAAATGCATACCGAATATGGGACATCACCGAAGATATCCTGTCCCTAATTTCCCTCAGCCAAGTGGTGGACACCAGGACGTGCTGCAAGAAAAGGCAGAATCAGTGTCAAGCAGAAAAGATCAAAAGAAACCAAAAGGAAGGAAAAAAAAGAGCAGAAAGATATACCAAGGGACAAAGAACCTCATCTGTCAAACACAACTCCTCTAGGTCCATCGCATGAGGACGATGCACCAATGGCACCATCCCTCCATCATCCCGTCGGATGTTGTATGAAGGAGTATGCAGCCGTACAAAGGGAACCTTTGAAGTCACCGCCACCGCAGATGGTGAAGGACCTCCACCGCTGTGGGAGGACCCCACTGGATGACTCGAATCCGCAGGAGGGAAGGGAAGTGCATCATATATACCTGGCATCATCATCCATCTTATCACAAAGTCCATATAATCATATGGCACAGTCGTATTGGTGTATAGAAGGTAGGACTCCCCAATCATCACCACGATCCTCGCATCCTCCGATAACAGCCGCTCCCACCTCATAGACATAGAGGGCCTCGCAGGTGGCACGAACACCTCTTCCTCAGCAATCTGTCGGACCACCCTCTCCCCAAGACACCAAGAGTGGCCAAACTCATGCGCCAGCAAATGCCTTATCTGCACATTTACTCCATTCAACCCTGTGTCCTGAACGGTCATCCCCCAAGGGTAAAAGGTCACCTAAAAAATCCCCAACGGTCTCGTCCTTCAAAGGAATCAGCTGGGTATTACACCCCATCACCTAATAGAACCACGTCTGTCAGAGATAAGAAATTCGCAATCAAAAGAGATGCATAAGGAAAATCCGAATGTATGAAAGGAAAATGTGAATGCGTGAAAGTCCGTGCCAGTGCCGAATGGAAACCTCCACACCATGTCGAACGGCACCTCCCTTAAATTTTTGAACAGAAATTCCCAAAAAAAAATAGAAAACCCTGAAAAATCCTCAGAAATTTCCTAAAAATCCCAGAAAGGATTTAGAGCTTTTTTACCAAGAAAATTTTGCATGTCCTCAAGCGAAACTCTCAAAAGACAAGCGAACCTCTCCCTGTCAACGTCCCCAGAGGACCTCCAAAATATCCAAAACTTCAGGATCATATCCTATTTCCCAAAGGTCTCAAATCTCCTCGAGAAATACGTCCAAACCCTGGACCACGTAATCACTTCCCCAGCATCAGATTGGCTTTTCCCCAGGTACAGTCTCCAAAAGACACAAGGATTTCCCTAACAATCGTCTCCCCAGCTCAAATCAAAATCATAAGGTAATTTTCCCGACAGAGTTCCCCAAGAACTTCTCATCCTTAAGCCCATAGAATTGGCTTCGACCCGCGGAATTGGTCATTTTAGCTTAGGCCCACAGAATTGGCTTTGACCCGCAGAATTGATCATCTCAACTTAAACTCGTAGAATTGGCTTCGACCCGCAAAATTGGTCATCTCACCTAAAGCTCGCAGAATTGACTTCGACCTGCAGAATTGGTCATCTCAACTTAAGCCCACATAATTGGCTTCGACCCGCAGAATTGGTCATCTCACCTAAAGCCCACAGAATTGGCTTCGACCTGTAGAATTGGTCATCTCACCTAAAGCCCGCAGATTTGGCTTCGACACACAGAATTGGTCATCTCAACTTAAGCCCACAGAATTGTCTTCGACTCATAGAATTGGTCATTTCACCTTAAGCTCACAGAATTGGCTTTGACCAGTAGAATTGGTCATTTCACCTTAAGCCCGCACAATTGGTCATCTCACCTTAAGCCCGTAAAATTGGCTTCGACCCGCAAATTGGTCATCTCACCTTAAGCCCACAGAATTGGATTCAACCTGCAAAATTGGTCATCTGAACTTAATCTTGCAGAATTAGCTTCGATCCACATAATTGGTCATCTCACCTAAAGCCCACATAATTGGCTTCGACCCGCAGAATTGTTCAACTTAACTTAAGCCCGCAGAATTGGCTTCGACCCACAGAATTGGTCGTCTTACCTAAAGCTCACAGAATTGGCTTCGACCCGTAGAATTGGTCATCTTAACTTAAGCCCGCAGAATTGGCTTTGACCCACAGAATTGGTCATCTCACCTAAAGCCCGCAGAATTGGTCATCTCACCTTAAGCCCACAGAATTGGCTTCGACCCACAGAATTGGCTTCGACCCGCAGAATTTTCTTCGACCTGCATAATTGGTCATTTCACCTTAAGCTCACAGAATTGACTTCAACTCGCAGAATTGGTCATCTCACCTCAAGCTCACAGAATTGGCTTCGACCCGCAGAATTGGTCATCCCCAACTTAATCCCACAGAATTGGCTTCCACCCGCAAAATTGGTCATCATAACCTAGCCCTTAGAATTGGCTTCGACCCGCAGAATTGGTTACCCCCATCATTTCTTTAGTCATCACTTCCTTTAAGACCACCATCAGCATGTTCCTTCAAGCCAGCAGAATTGGCGTTGACCCGTAAAATCGGTCAGCCTCATCTTCAAGCCCTCAGAATTGGCTTCGACCCACAGAAGAGATCACCCTCATCTTCAAGCCCTCAGAATTGGCATCGACCCACAGAATCGGTCATCCTCATCCTTAGGTCCTCAGAATCGTCCTCGACCCATCCTCTTTCAAAGGCATCATGTGGTGTCTATTTGACGCCTATCATTTGTTCCAAACTCACCCATCGAGGGTCTTTATAGACACCCCATTCTAATACACCCTAACCTTTCCTAAGGTCCCTAGCACCTCCCTTCATCATTGTAAACCAAATTCATACCCTAGGTACTGACCTAAAGGCCATCGGGCACTCCCAGACTCCGTTTGACCAAAAGTTAAACTTTTCAACTCAGATGAGACTGAATGAATATTAGAAGGGTACTAAAACCCATTTCCAACGGTCCATCCAATGCACGATTCTAACTTACCATACGGACGAACGACCCGTTTCCCCCAAAAACTCGATCAGGAGTTCATTGGATGCTCCCAGGATCCGTTTGACCAATGTCAACACTTCACCTCAATTGAGACTGAATGAATCTTCAAAGGTCACTAAACCCCTTTCTAACAGTCCGCTCTGTGCGTGATTCTGACCTACGGTATGGACGAACGATCCATTTTACTCCGAAAGGTCACCGAATGCTTCCAGGCCCTGGTTGACCAAAGTCAACTCCCTGAACCAGATAAAACTCTTTGGAATGTTGAATTACATCTCCTAACCTTTCTAATGGCCTGCCCCGTGTACGATTCTGACTTACCATGCGGACGAACGATTCGTTTACGTCCAAAGTTTCCTCGTGCAAAGGACCGATGAGTGCCTCTGAGCCACATTTGACCCAAAGTCAACTCCCGAACCTGGGAGTAGTCCAGGACTTTTCGAAGGTCCCTGAAATACCTTTCCAATGGTTCTTCCCATGCTCGATTTAGATCAACGGTTCACGCTCTACGACCGATTTTCTGAAGGAACCTGAAAGACACTGCCAAACGGCAGGTTCCAAGCCCTGCCTATCGGCAGTGTGCCTAAACACACCTGCCGATTGGCAGGACCAGGGCTATGCCGATGAGAGATGCCTTGGTCTTATAAAAATGAGGTCCTAACCTCATTCAAGGAAGGAGGAAAAATCAGAGATCCATCACTCTCACTAAGCTCATAAAACCCCTCTTGAAGTCAACGTGATTTCCACATTTAAATCCCTTTTCAACCTTCACCTTTCATCACCTTTTTCATCAAACTTGATGAATTAAGTACTATCCATCATCATCCAAGTGTAAGGGCAGCTCTCCAACATCCAAGATCAAGTTCAAGATCTTCAAGAAGGTCCAATTTTCTCAACTCTCTCTTTAAATTCCTCTAAATTATCATTAGTTTGTTTTGTTAAATAGTACTTTTATTCTCTTATCTCACATATCTGAAGATACTTTTTATCTAGTATTATCGCACATCTCTTATTTTCATATAAATAAAACCCAAAAAAAAACAAGAAAAAGAGGATTTGCTCATAAATTCCAAACGGGATTTCTCACACTTTTCTCACAACTAAAACACTTTTTTACACACACACCCATATTAGATAAGTCCCCGATTGGATTTATGGGATAAATCCCACCCCTCGTTTTTTATACGAACTACGTGGACTTTGATGCCTCTATAGGCTACGTAGACGTCTCGGGGTAAAACCCGAGACTCGAGTCCTTTTTCTACTTTTTTTTACTATTTTTCTATATTCTTTAAACTTAACTCTCTTAAATTCTATGTATATATATATATATATGTTCTTAATAGCGAATTATTCCACATGCGTTATCATTCCCTTATAATGATCGACGCTAGGATAATCGCATAAATCCTATTTTTTAATATTACTTTTAGGAACATTCCTATGGATGAATCGCTTTATCTCTTCCATCATACAAGTAAATGATTCCTATCTCCACTACGTATACACATGCACACATATCACGAGGAAATAAAGGAAAATAGCAACAACCCATGAGAGACAGTAAGGGCGAAATGGGTGCCTAACACCTTCCCATTTCGTAACTTAGCCTTCGGACCCCTTTCGAATCATTTTGGTTTCATATGTATCAGTATGTCTTTGGATGTTGTCCTTTGGGATGGCTACCTTTTCTTTTGTCTGTTTTGAGTAAAATAGACTGGCAACTCTATCTCTCTACATTTCTCATCTCATTCACTGATGCTGGCCGAAGCGCTCCCGAGAGGGAAGTGCGGGACCTAGAGGGATCCTCTCCCACCGCTAGGGGATATATCCAGGGATGGACACACTTCCCTTATGCACACCAGGCAGAGTTTGGAAAAAATCTCCACTAAGAAGAATTATAGTTTTTGCATAAGGCTTTCAGATGAATTTTCGTCATCAAAATGCATTATGTCTGTTAGGGTTCTGTTAACGACTTCAAATGAATAACAGTGGTTCATAGGTGCCTCATTCTAATTAATTAATATTGTTTTCCTAATGAGCTCTGAAAGATGAGTTCCTTAATGAATATCGTATGTTGATTCAGCGTGAATATCAATGATAATTTTAAACCTTGAGTGAGCGGTTCTTCTACCGGGAGCAATAACGATGAAGTTCCTAAAGATGCAACTGTAAGGACTACTTTTCCTTATGAACGCAAATGTGCAAGAATGGTTTTGTACAAATAAGTCTTCCTTGTGCCACCAACCCCGTTTAAGAATTAAAATTCTCCTTTTCTTTCGTAGACCGATCCTAGAACACGATTATAAATATCTAATTGTTCATCATTTAATGCACCGAACATGTTAGTATGGTCGTGTGCCAAAGAATCTGCATCGTACAAAAGTTCCTCTTTTAAGAGCCTATTATCCTTTTCTCGAATGAGTGTAGCATTAGTAAGTGGCATCGGTGAGAAATCTTTAAAGGATTTTCCATTTATGTTCAAAATCTGGTCAATTTCATTAACATCATAATTCTTCAATTGATTTTCACTTAAAATGAGATTAGGGAAGCCTAAAATTTTTCTTTGGCGATGAAGAAAATATTCTGACAAAACATACCTATTGTCTTACCAAAGCCTTTTTGGATAAGAAACTTTACAAAAAAGAATCATGATAACAAATAGGTTACATAATTGATTATTCGTAGCCCATTGTGAAGCTTGGTCTATAGCGCCATACCATTCTTTTTCATCTTCTAACAACCCAAGAGAGTAACATGCAAATTTACATGTTAGGTAAAAAATTCCATTAACCATCTTCATCTCATCATAATTTTTTTCTCCACGAACAACATTAAGGAGCATACGAAGGTAAAATCTTTCGCTAGAGGATGGACAAGCATATACTAAATGACCTAGGCATGTGCCTAAATTTTCCCTTCTAAAACCATTCCTTTACTTGTGAGCCCCGAACCCATTTAGAAGGAAATTATGCATAGATAAGCTCCCTTAAATCCTCGTGGATGCAATTTGTTTCCATCAATTTTTTAACATAGTCTTCTCAATATCAACCCTTTTAATCATAGTATCCAGATTGTCAAAATCTTTAAAACTGACAACCTGTTCGTCGGGCAGATGGAAGGTTAAACGCTAAACACCGATGCTTCCATATTATACATGAAATTGATTAATTCTCCAGCAAGCTTCACATGTAGATAAGTAATGTCAATCGAGGAATGATTTTATTTCATCGACCTCTAATATTTCGTCGTTACCATTATTACGATTTTAGACAATTCATTTCGTGAGATCTATTATTGTTTAGTCTGGTCCTTTATTTATGTACTTGATAGGATAATTAATTGCCCTTAATTTATTGAATCATTCGACATTGATGGGAGCTTTCTATTTAACAACCAAGTCAATATTGTGGGAAATAACGAATCTGTTGTCAAGTCTGATTCCCATCTTCTCTACGAATCGGCCATCATCACTCCAACTATAAATTGGGAATCCAATCTCATCCAAGTTTGTCATGCTTGTGAATTTGTTAGGAATGTTTTTTGAGAAGCAATTGTTTTCCAAACAAGGCGATCGTGGATATACGTGCCCATAGGGGTCGTGCATCATAAATTGTGAAATGGATGCGTCACCAATAGGGCCGCCAAGAAAATTTGGTAATTTAATGGAAATAATCTTATCAATTTTAGCTGATGTTGGTTGTTTTGTGTTTACATATAGGAAGACAAGTATGTGGTCATATGGCAACCCTCTTTTCTAGAATTCAATTGTGTAGATAACTATCATTAAAATTATATATTGTAATAGTTAGTGACATAGTATAGATGGTTACGACCATATATAATATAATTTATAATTATGGTTCATTATGTTATTTAATATAAAATAAAGTACATGCCAATACTTTCCCAAAGTGTTTTCCTTGGAATAAATCTTTTATTAGAGCATCAAGTTTAATTTTAAAAACTCGTGTGATAATATCCGATCTGTCATCAGGCTTCTGACCAAGAATGGCTTCGAGAAACTTTGTGATTTGGGGCCATTTGGTATTTATAATGAATGTGATAAAAAAATACGGATTTCTAAAGAATCTATAAATGGTCATTCTGTCATGGAAATTTTGAGCCATATAACGTGGATCTCCCTTGAAACTTGACGGAAGGATAATAAGTTTCGATGTTGATGATGGAGTTGGAATATCTTTCAAGAATAACATCTTTCAAGCCTTTATATAGCTCAGCCATTAATCATGGTTGGTTTGTTCTAATCCACTTCAACCTTTCTTATTTTATGTAGGTATATACATTAAAAACGTATTATTGGAAAAGTTTTACGGAGTGTAGAACAATGTGAGTTTCATTTTTTTATGCAAATGGTATCTATAATATTCTCTCATAGTCATGAAATTCTGTTTAGTCTTACGTTTCCCACTATTGTTTCTATAAGTTAACCATCTTCCCTATAGGAGAATAATAATGGGTATTGTATAGTCATAAAGGATGGAGAAAGTTCGCTAATACTTTGCAAACCATTTGATTTATGGTCATCAATAATATCTTCCATAACATTTTCCTTAGTAAAATCACCAACAATGAGCCCGGCTATTTCACAAACAGTCGACAAATTGTAAATTGATGGGTCTTTCGAGCGATTTTTAATCAAACGTATTCTCAAAGGACTGGCATTTTAATGCTCAAAATGCTCACATGACATACGAAAAAGTTTTTCAATCTCATTGTGTTCATCAAGTATTATTAGTAAATTCAAATTACTTCTGGTTCCAACTTTCATACTAGCCTATCTCCTCCTAATGATTTAATTCGATTAGTCACCTCATTATCGATATCATAAATATATAATGGTGCAAAATTTTGGCTTTGACCTTCAACCGAAAGCAAAGAACCAAGAAGATGATGGTTTTTCCCACTAATGCGATAAATATATGGTCCGACTCCATTATTTATTTGATGACCAACTTTAGCTCCAATAAAGGTAAACGCAAAAATTGAATTAAATGCTCTAATGTTGTTCTTGAATTTAGATGACATGGGGTTATTTTCAGAATCTTATAGGTCGTTCAAAATACGTGGTGAGTCATTTAAAATAGGTAGGATGATCTTACCTTCTTGGTAACAAAATGAGAATTCAGGCAATGCATCTTTTCAGTGCTTATCAATTCTTTCCCTATATCATAGAATGGCATAACAATTGTCGCAAACTTTGCTTGGGCCACTAAAATCCCATGCTTTAATAAAATTACCTATAAAATCATTTATATTTACCATTAGTTAAATTGTAATTGAAGTAAATGATGCATTTTTATGAGACTATTAAATCAATGATTACTAATACTAGACTTACTTTTCAACGACATATTCAATTGATCTTGGATGCCATTTCTACGTTCAGTTGATAGCCTATGCCCTAAAGTTCATAGATACATAGAGTACCCATAAATTAGATTCAAAATAAGAAAATATGTATCTCTAATAATAATACATGTTATAATTTTTTAGAGTTAATAAATGGTTAACCTGATCCAGTTACAGAATGGAGTGATTCTAACGCATGGACTACCAATGTAATGGTATATCCACAATAGTTATTGTGGGGAGTCTAAACATTTGACAAGTCATCAGCAATCATTATTGTTATGATATCTCCATTTTCTAGTACTTTAGTTCGAGACATAATTGTCTTTTGTTTCTTTGTGGTAGAACTCCTCCGCTTCCTTAAAATGTCAGGAGTCCAAGTAAGATGACAAATGGACAACACATTTTGAATCGATGGATGTAGATTATGACATATTACTTAAAGTAATGTTTGGTGATGTCATACAACATAAGTTACTTGAGGGCATATGAAACATAGCAACCTACGACAGAATATAACAATGCTAGATGTGTTAACGGGTGAATAATACAATTCAAGATATATAACTTGGCAATGCTACAACTTATTCTATCATTTAAGGAAATATTTATAAAGTTTTAGGATGACTTTAGACTATAAAGTAAATTACCAAATTAGGCAACCAAATCATAAATATCATGGTGACAGGTGAATAATAGTATGCAAGATATATAACAAGGAAATGAGATAACTTTTCATATCATGTACAAAAATCTATATATATTTAGTATGATTTTATATTATAAAATAAATGAACAAAGGATGTAAATGAATGCAACTTCATAAGTAATCTTTATTATTTTGATAGTATACATTTACACTCCATATACAAAGCATTACTTCCTAAGTAGGGGAAATTAATTTACTAATTAATGCAAAATGAACCTAAAATATGTAACATATTTGGATTAGAGTAACATACCTTGGAAATACAAAGGGACAAAAAAACTTAACCTACAATAATGAAGTAGGAAAACTTATGTATGTCATCAATTATGAATAAATTAAAGGAATGAAACTTATTAATGCTTATGTATAATTCAAATGTAAACATGTGAATATATTCATGTTCAATAAAATAATAAACTATTATTACGTAGACGAAACGAATAAGAAATTTTGAGCACTATTAAATTCAGTTAAGTTGAGCAACAAAATTTTAGAGTTTATAAGGCAAAAAGATAAGAAAACCTATAGAACATGTTGAACTTTAGTATTTTGAGCCTAAGGAATTTTCTTAAATCATGTTTCCCCATAACATGAAATGAATATTTGAAGTATTTCATTCAACAAAAACAAAAAAACACTATCCACCTACAAACTTTACTCTAGTGGATACTCAAAGAAAATATAAAATGCCTTGATAGCTCCATCCTTCAACCCCAAAACAACACCAAATATCGCCTGGTAATATGCCTAATAGAGCAGGTGTAACAGTTTCTTATGCCTAAATTTTTTGTTTTATTCTGGAAATATATTGTTTCTGCCTAAATTACAACTAACTATGAAGGACTTTCTTGCTTTTGTTCGTAAATTCGCTAAAGTTGAGCAGTAATGCGCTATAGTTTACAAGGCAAGAAGCTAAGGACAAATATAGAACATGTTGAACATTGGTACATATATAAGCATGCCAAAATATAAGTTGTCTTATGACTTCCATTATGTTTATTCCTCGCTAACTTCATTATTAGTAAACTGAAAATATTACATTTATAGTAGAAACATGGAGTAAAGTAGATAATTTTTTAGTTCCATCTTTGAGGAAAGTGCGCGTGCGTTCAAATAGAGATATTATTTAATTAAACTCAGTTTTTGTCAATTAAATCCTAAACATGCAACTATATGTGGTTGAACAAGATGATGAAACATGCAAGACCATTCAAACACATACATGTGAGGAAAAATCCCCCAAAGGGGCAAAACCATTTATTTTCATTATAATATTGTAACGTACAATTTCGGATTACAATGAAAATACAAGTGACTAAGAATTACCCTTAGGTGTCGGATTCTGTAGTCGGCGGCTGGAAGTTTCCTTTTCCAGGAGGGCAACAATGAAGAAGAAGAACGGTCTTCTCCACAAGGGTATGAACAGATACACGGATGTGTTCTTGGGTTGCAAACTGATTCACAAAGGATTGGCAAGGTTGTGTGAATCAAAACATGAGTCTAGGTACTCAAAAAGGTGAAGACTTGAGATATATGTGTGACACCCCGCCTAATTAATCCCGGGTGATCAGTCCTAAATCAAGTTAGAACAGGTTTCTCATTTGGTCCATTCTTAGCATCACTGTCGTTTATTTAAATTACTAACCACCTAAGTGAGAAAAACCAGACTAGTGCCAATTTTATCTTTCATTAATTAAACTAAAACCCATACGGAAAATTAAAGCAATAAAACCATCACAGATAATTGAACTAATCATTCCACAAATAAAAATAATTAACCGAATAAACCATCGGTCCAAATAATAAATCCCATAAAGACAAGAATAGAAATCCCAACAAGTCTAAAACAAATAAATGAAAAGTGAGCGACATGCTCGAATAACTAATAGTGAGTCTCTACATTATGAATGAAAGAAGGAGGCGTCTATCAAATGTCCCGCAACATCCACATATGCTGCAGCAACGGATTTCCTGGAATCGAGTCAAGTCTGGCGTCCCTCTGGCTGGACACCTAAAAGGTTTTTAAAAATTTTTATAGCAAGGGTTAGTACCCAAAACATTTGAAAACATTTAGCAAATGATTAACTTGCAGTAATAATAAATATGCATGCTCTTCATATTTTAGTTAGTGTCGCACTCTCTTGAGAACTTTCCTTGCCCCTCCTCTAATGTGCACCACTAACGCTTTAATCAATCACCTAGTTATCTATCTCATGACTAGATAATTATTAAAGTCTCCTTGAATCCCTTCTACTCTAATTTGAGTAACTGTGATTATGATTTTTAAGTCATTAGTAACATCAACTTAATTAAATCATTTCCCTTTTTAATTCATATAACTACTCCACTCGTTATACATATACAACAACTCATGCTTGTATTTATTTAGCCCGTATATAATAATCACCTAATTATATACTTAGAAAATATTGCAGCATTCACACACATACTGAAATACATAAAACACTAACATCCACCCGAGTAAAAGTACTCCCCGGATATAATTTCTCTAAAGTGCTAGTACACTAGGTATATTCACATATCCTAGTTATCCAAGTTAGAATCGCTCACTAACTTGGTTTAGTATACGATTGGAGGCGGTCATATTCCTTCCCGGAAAGTGAGATGCCCCTCACCCCCTGCAACGGACGCTATGACCTGGGAATCTACTCGCCCTACTCATCAAGCTAGGGGATTCATCCACTGCGCGTAACCTCCCCCTATAGCACTAGAGTATAGTAATATCTAACCACTGATATTAAGGCATACACTATATATATATATATACTATCACACACCGTATATATATATATACATACATAAAAATGTTCCAGCTACACCGTGTACTAACCCGTGACACAAGCCTATTCCATTTTTATTATGAGGTTATTACCCAACTCGAATTATTAATAATAGCACATTAATAAATTCAGTTACTTTTAATATTGCCCTCACCATTTAATTGGACTAAATCTCATAGCCCGAATTAACCTCACCCGAGTCTAAATCCCGACTCTAAATTTCCTAGTCCATTACTACGTAATATAATTTACCTCGATGTCACTCAACCAATTTTGACGTGTCATCCAAATTTCCCTTCCCATCTCCTAATTAATTCACTCACATTTAATTTGGTATACCCCATGCATTAATTTCTCAACAATAATTAATTGCATAACAACTTTTTATATAAATCTCATCCTATATAAATAAACTGGGCGAACTGTCCGTGTCTGCCGACCGTCGATCGATCGACTTCATGGCGTCGATCGATCGATCGAACAGGTACTCGTCTTCTTCGCGAAGACGGACAGCCATGGGCGAAAATCTGCAAACCTTAATTTCCTTCTACACTGAAACTAAGTCTCTTTTAGCATTTGTACATATTAGGAAACTCATTAGGGATCTCCAAAATATTCCTCGACATAAATAATTCTTCCATTTACTCCAGTTTCTAGATTTGGGGAAAGTTTCATCATAAACCCTAGGTCCATTTATACCCCAAATTTCATCATCAAATTCGTTTCCAAATATGCAGATAACATTTTATCAGATATGCAATAACTCACCATTATCATATTTTACAAGAATCATCACCCAAGTTTCGTAAATCAGAATTGTAGTTTTCAAAATCCCATATTCATTCCATTAACACCCAAAAACGGATTTCTACATAATCACTACACATGAATATGAATCGAAAACAGATTTAATGCCATTGCAAGTTATCCACTTGCCTTAAGGTTCGTAGAGTCTGAATTGGAGCTAAATCCCAAGGTTGAAGATGACCTTTGATGGCTCTCTTTGATCCTCAATTTGGCTTTGGCTGCTGTTAGGGTTTCCTAACCCTTAATTTGCTTTCTCTAATTAAGTTCAGCCACCCCCTTATTTCTTTTTATTAGATTAATTAACTTAATCCCGTTTTTTGACTAATGGGCCAAGCCCAAGTGACCCAAATATACCCGAGTGGGCCCGGCTATGTCTAAAAACGTCCCGTGACCCGTTCACTACCCCCGGGTACACTTTTCCGACTAACTCGGCCCATCCGGACTCAACTGTACCCTCAGAATTTGCATCCGAATTAATTTATAAAAATACTTATCCCCCACCCCATATAGTCTTATACCGACTTCCGAATGTGATAAGTACCTCCTCGTCACTAACACTCGAGGCGACGTAATTACATTATTACTATTCACTTAGTAAATAAGTTTTCCCTAAATATTAACCATTCAATCCCAGATTAATATTTATATATATTATTCTGTTCTAATTAATTCATTAAATTACAACACACTAAGTAATTTAAAATCTCCGAATTAATTAAATTTTAAATGTACCAAAAATACGGGGTGTTACAATATGGACTCTCAAATTCGTCTATGCAAGTCTTATAAAATAGCTCCCCCGAAGTTGGTATTTATAGGGAAATATATGAAGACACCCACATTTTAAAAACACTAAAATTCTATCCAGCGTATAGGGACACCGAACCGGTTCGGGTACCCTGCGAACCGGTTCACCCCCCTGAACCGGTTCGGGATGGGTTCGGGGAAACTCGCTAGTCAAAGGAGCTTTCATCACTTAGAAAAAATTCCAAGGTTTTTCTTGATAATAACTCCATTTTCAACGGAACATAACTTGTTCACCATAGCTCGGATTGAGGTGCCGTTTCTTCTAGTATCTTTGTTGCAGCAAGATCTTCAACTTTCCAGTTGACCAGTCCTCCGGAAGGTGGCTGTAAATTTACCAAATTGCCCTTGTACTTCCCTATCAAGCTTTGTTGCACTGTTTTGACTTCTCTTGCGTACCACTTGCTTTACGTGCCTAAAATCATGGAACGTGAAGTCGTTGAGGCAGATGAGGGACACATGATGGAGATCATAAATGCTTGATTCCAGGAATTCGGATTGAGGGCGTCGTGTGCGATCGTGTAGAGACGTGCCAAATGTAACGGTGTACGGCATAAATAAATGAAACATTTCGGACATGATAAAAATGTCCTTACAAATCTCCCCCTATGTCTATGCCGGTACATACATAAAAAAATCCGAATTATCGAATAACAAAATTGCCTATACAAATCTACCCTTCCATGAACCCAAAACTGGAAAGATAAAAATGAATAAGTCTTCATCGTTTGATCTTCAAATCTTTAATACATTCAAAGCTTTTCTCATCAGGGTGTGCAATTCAGAGATTATCAATGTAGTACCTACACACATGAGAACAAGAAAATACCACATGACATATCGAGTTTGAAATGAGATAATCATATATACCAGTTTAAAATAGATCATTAAACTCCAAAAAGTCCCTCATAATATGATAATTGTTTCTCCCCCTTTTTATGATGTCCCGAAATAGACAGATATGGGAAGCAGAAATAGATGTACATGGAGAATGTCACAAGGTAGTAAACCACTATTTTTGAATTTTTCAAAATTTTTCACACGAATAATACAACAAAGAATCACACCATGAAAGATCACAAAAACAACCAAGTCAAGGATAGCGAAAATGAACGGGCGTGATCAAATTCGATAGGAAAATCAATGCATACAAACATGACATATGTGCACGATGAATATCGAATACTCCTAACGAATGAACTCAGAGTCTTCCTTTGGTGTAAAAAGGTGGTAATATGGGACATTGACTCAATTAAATCAACAAATCAAAGCTCAAAGTGATTTTCACACCAATAACGTCCAAAACTATTTCATGCTTTTTTAGGACTTTCAAGGAAGTGCAAACCCGTTTATATTCTCCAACCAAACTCCCTCAGATATTAATTTTGAATAGAGGCATTCTAAATTCTTAAACTTTGGAGAATTGATGGTGAAACCTAATGGCCCATATGTGGCATGAATTGCTTTTTATTGCCTTTAAATTTTTTCGAGCTCTTTTAACCTCTTTGGACCCCGGATAAAAAAATTCCTCCATTTTTAGGTCCTTTTGAACGGTGGCTTTTGCCCAAAGAAAAGATAATTACCTTTCGCAGCCCCTCCCCGTTCTTAAACAAACACACAGTCTCACAAAAATGGTTTTTACATGCATTCCAATCTTGTCAAGTTTTATCGCATATTGTATGTTGTATAGACAGAATTGAGATGGAAACACTCAAGCCAATATGAGATAGACAAGTACAATAATCAAATATAGCCGTGCATGTGTGCAATAAAGGAGATAGGAGGCAAACATGTAGGAAAATATCACTAATGACATCTCAAAGTCTCCATACAATGTAAAGAACATGGATGAAATGATATAGCGTCTCAAATCTCTATCAAACAGTCACATGGATAAATGGAATGAGTTTTGTGACTTGGCTATCTTAAATGTTCATCCATAAAAGGTGTAAACAAAATACAAAAATCTTTTTGGTCTTTTCTGAAAATTTTTCTTAAAGGAAAATCTTTTTGGAATTTTCAAAAGAATAAATAAATAGCTGTACAACAAAGAAATGATACATATAAAACAAACTAGCAATAGGAAGCATATGATATTAACATGAAAAAGCATCATGTTCTAGACATAAACCAACCCCTCAGTCAACTGTTAAAATCCCCAAAGACTTCCTGAGACTCTTAAATCTAAGGGTATCTAAAGGTTTCGTGAAAATATCGGCTAACTGACGGTCGGTGGGAACAAAACTCAGGGATATGACTTTCTCCTCAACTAATTGTCGTATAAAGTGCTCACGTATCCTGATGTGCTTTGTGCGCCAATGCTGGACTGGATTATGGGATATGTGTATCGTGCTCGTGTTATCACAGGAAATGGTCATGGTGTCCTGTGAAATCCCATAATCCTCCAGCAATTGCTTCATCCATAAGAGTTGCGTGCAATAACTCCCGACAGCTATGTACTCAGCCTCTGCACTGGACAAAGAGATGGAATTTTTCTTCTTGCTCAGCCAAGAGACTAGAGTAGAACCAAAATAGAAACACCCACCAATAGTTCTCCTACAACCATCTACATCCCTGACCCAATCGACATCTGAATAGGCAGACAGACGGTTATCGGTATCAAAGGAATACCAAATACTGTATGAGAGAGTCCCACTCACGTATTTAATAATACGTTTTAGAGCAAGTAAATGTGCCTCTTTCGGGGACGCCTGATATCGCGCACAGACTCCAACACTAAAGGCTATGTCAGGATGACTGGCAGTCAAGTAGAGAAGACTACCTATCATACTCCGATACAAGGTTTGCTCTACGTCCTTGCCTGAAGTGTCCTTACTAAGCTTGGTACTCATAGGTGTACGAGCATGCTTAGCGGAGTCTAAACCAAATTTCTTCACTAGGTCTCTAGCATACTTGAATTGGGAGATGAACATCCCATCCTCTAGCTGACGAACCTGGAGACCAAGGAAGAAAGTAAGCTCACCAACCATGCTCATCTCAAACTCACTTTTCATCTCCTCTTCAAAGTGATGATCATATTGAGAGCACGTGGATCCAAAGACTATGTCGTCCACATAGACCTGGGCAACAAAAATTGCACCGTCATCTCTCCTGATGAATAACGTCATATCAACTCCCCCTCTCTTGAAGCCACGGGCTAAGAGATAGGAAGTAATCCTCTCGTACCAAGCACGTGGTGCTTGCTTCAAACCATACAAGGCTTTCCTCAGATAGTAGACGTGTTTCTGGTGCTAAGGGTCTTCAAACCCTTTTGGTTGTTCCACGTAAACATCCTCCTATAGAATGCCACTCAGAATGTCACTCTTGACATCCATCTGATATAACTTGAAGCGCAGATGACATGCGATGGCAAGTAGTAAACAGACGGACTCAAGCCTTGCAACAGGAGAAAATGTCTCCCCAAAGTCTACACCATCTATCTGTGTGTATCCTTGAGCGACCAACCTAGCCTTATTTAGATTATGGTACCACTTTCATCCATTTTATTCTTAAAAATCCATCGAGTACCTATCACATTAGTCTCACTAGGTCGGCGGACTAATTCCCAGACATTATTCTTTTTAAACTGAAGCAACTCATCCTGCATAGCAGATATCCAGTGTTCATCCTTGAGTGCTTATTTATGATTCTTGGGCTCGTCTTTGGATGTGTAGCAGAGATGGCTAACAACGTTCTCTATCTGAGCACGAGTCTTGACCCCAAAAGTGGGATCACCAACAATGGCAGAAGGGTCATGACTCTTGCAAACCCAAGCAGGTGTGTCCCCTAACACAAGAGTGTGGACCACAGAGTGTGGGCGAGGGACAAGTAAATCACTGTCAGAAAAGTCCTCATCCTCACACTGAAGGTTAGGATCAATAGCCGTCAGAGGTTCGTCATCTTGCATGGTGATGTTTATTGACTCCATAACCTTAGAGATCTTCAAGTTAAAAACCCGGTACGCTCTACTATTCGATGAATAGACTAACAATATTCCCTCGTTGCTCCTGGAGTTAAACTTTCCTAATTGCTCTCTATCTCATAGGATGTAGCATTTACTCCCAAAAACACGGAAATATGCCAGGTTGGGCTTCTTGCCAGTCCACAACTCATAAGGTGTCTGAAGTGTGTGTGGACGCAGATAAACCCTATTCACCGTGTGGCATGCAGTAGATACTGCCTCTGCCCAAAATCTCCTAGAAGCTTTACGACCTAGAAGCATAGATCTAGCCATCTCCTGGATCGTTCTATTCTTTCTCTCAACAATCCCATTTTGCTGAGGAGTCTTCGCAGCAGAAAACTCGTGTTTGATCCCAAGGCTATCACAATACATATCTACCTTTGCTTCCTTAAATTCAGTGTCGTTGTCACTACGTATCCTATTAATAGTGACTCCGTGTTGATTTTGCAGGACACGGCACTTGGTTGTTAAAAACTCTACAGCATCGGATTTCTCTCTCAGAAAACCTACAATGGAGTACCTGGAGAAATCATCCACCATCAGGAGGATATACCTCTTACCACCCAGACTCTCAGTACGAGTGGGACCCATAAGATCCATGTGTATAAGCTCAAAAACACGAGAGGTGGTAATGGAATGCAACTTCCTATGAGGACTACGAATTTGTTTTCCCAACTGATAGGGTCTACAAACCGTCGAAGTTGGCCTTCCAAGAGATGGTAAGCCACGTACTAGGTCCTTTTTAGCTAAGCGAGTGAGATCTCTAATATTTACGTGACCTAGACGTTGGTGCCACAGATCCATAGGAGTGATCGTTGCGCTGTTACAGACAAGTGAGGATGTGGGCTCAGTCCCATAGGAATTATCCTTCGTCCTCACCCCTTGCACTAAAAGTTTATCAGCTTGATTAAAGACCTTACAAGCATTCTGATCAAACTTTACGGCAAAGTCAGCGTCACACAGCTGGCTAATGCTGAGAAGGTTTGCTTTCAAACCTTTGACGTACAACACGTTCTCTAGCATGTGAAATCCTAGTAATTCTATAGTACCTCTTCCTACAATGCTAGACTTGCTACCATCTCCAAAGGTGACTTTGCCATCTTGATAATCCTCAAGAGATGTAAAAAATGAGTCATCACCTGTCATGTGTCTGGAGAACCCACTGTCAAAATACCACTGTGAGGTATTATGTGCTTTGAGAGTAACATGAACAACAAAAGCCATTTTATCTTTCTTAGGTACCCAAGAAGTGGTGAACTTTTGTTTGCCTTTTTTGTTGTTGGTTTTAGCTGGAATGTGAGAGGCATTCACAGACGGCAACGACATCCGTCGAAATTCTTCCATCAACTCGCTCTCTGAGACGTGGCAGCTAAGAACTCAACTTTCTCTCTCAGACAAGAAAACTCATCAGTGTGACATGGTGGAGCAATAGTACGTCGTGTCCGACCCATGCTATAGCAAAAATCCCTGAGGTGGCCTTTTCTTTTGCAATAGGAACAAAATAACACAGTCAAAGGCGGACCTTGGTTTGCTTTTCTTGGTCGAACTCTACTTCTAGGTTTTTGACGATGGCCATAAGGATTCGTAGTAAACTCAGGAACTGGTCCAGGTGAAATTTGGGAGGTGGATGCACCATCATAACTAATCCCTGCCTATCACCAAAACCTAAAGCAGGGCCGAGCAGCATCTTTCCCATTTTCCCTGATCTGTCCTCGATTTGTCCCTTTACTTCCCATGCTTTCTCAAGATCATGAGTCAGTTGGGCAACAAGGGCTTCAAGTTTCTTCTGAGTCTCCACGGAGGAATGGAGCTCACTCGTAAGACTAGCCACTTTTTTAGTCAAGTCCCCTCTCTCTTTCTCAAAATTACTCTCTCTCTCTCTAAACAAACTCTCTTTCTCAAAATTACTCTCTCTCTCTCTCTCTAAACAAACTCTCTTTGTCAACACATGCAGATTCTCTCTCTTTCAGGACGGTGCAGGTGGAGGACTCTCTCTCTCTCGATTTTCTTAAATCTTCCTCTAAGCCGGTGATCTTAAGAACTAACACTTTGTTACTCTTTTTAGTTTTAAAAGACTAAGAATATAACTCAGCGTAGGCGCGTTGAATATCACTCTCGCTCTCACTTGTGTCATCCTCCCCCTCAATCACATCGATTTCACTGTCGAGGTGTCCCTATGATGCAACATCCTCATCGTCGTGAGAGGAATTAGAAGTGCCCACATGACTAGACATGAATGCGGTGAAGTTACACTCATGCGGTGACTCAACTCAAGAATCCACCGACTCGACCTCACTGTCATCGCTAAGGGTAGCATTAAGGACAGCTTTCCCTTTCTCTCTGTTAAGACGTGAGGCACACTCAAAGGCTCTATGACCCTTACCGTCGCACTCAAAGCATCTCTCACTTTCTTTCTTAGGAGGATCTTTAAAATCTTTTTCATTTTTCTTTTCAAAATTATTTTTCTCAAAATTCCTTTTATCATTGAAATTTCCTTTTTTCTTGAATTTAAGAATTCTTTTGAAATTTTTTGCAAACAGGGCCAAGTCATCTAAGTCAAAATCACACTCAGAATCAGACTCAAAAACTTTTTGTTTCTTTCTCTTAAAATGAGTCTTTATAGCAATGCCATTATCCTTAGTCTTAATGGTTTTGGGAAATATGTCAATCTCATAGGTTTGAAGATCTCCTACAAGTTCTTCCAACTTAAGTGATTTCAAATTTCCCAAAGAGTTCAACACAGTGACTTTAGGAATAAAGCATTTTGGGAGAGATATCAAAATCTTTTTAACGACACGCGTGTTATCAATCACCTCACCCAAATTAAAGCTAATGTTAACGATGTCTGAGAAACGAGCATAAAAATCATCAAAGCATTCAGACTCAGACATGGTAATAGTTTCAAATTGGGTGGCCAAATTTTATAATTTTGATTTTTTGACCGCGTTCGTACCCTCATGTGTCAATTTCAGAATATCCCAAGCCTCTTTAGACGTGGTGCACGTCATAATTCGGCGAAACTCATCAGGGGTGATGGATCCAGAAATAGCACTCAAACCCGTATAATTAAAAGAAGACCATTTAAATTCATCTTCAGTCCAAGAAGTGATAGGTTTCCACAATGACTGAGGGAGGTGTCCACCATCTTTCAACTAAAATCCAAACCCTTTCATCTATGGCCATTAAAGCTGACCTCATGCGGGCTTTCCAATATGAAAAATTTGTCCCGTCAAAAACTGGCATTTTATTATATAACTTCTCCTAATAAACACCCTCGTTTTCAAAAATCAATTTTTCAGAAAATTGATATCTTAGAAAAATTTTGCGGAAAATTACCCAGTAAAATTGTGTAACTGGCTCTGATACCAATTTGAGGAGAGTGTGCGTGCATTTAAATAGAGATATTATTTAATTAAACTCAATTTTTGTCAATTAAATCCTAAACATGCAACTATATGTGGTTGAACAAGATGATGAAGCATGCAAGATCATTCAAATACATACATGTGAGGAAAAATCCCCCAAAGGGGCAAAATCATTTATTTTCATTATAATATTGTAACGTACAATTTCGGATTATAATGAAAATATAAGTGACTAAGAATTACCTTCAGGTGTCGGATTCTTTAGTCGGCGGATGGAAGTTTCCCTTTCTAGGAGGGCAGCAATGAAGAAGAAGAACGGCCTTCTCCATAAGGGTATGAACAGATACACGGATGTGTTATTGGGTTGCAAACTGATTCAAAAAGGATTGGCAAGGTTGTGTGAATCAAAACATGAGTCTAGGGACTCAAAAAGGTGAAGACTTGAGGTATATGGACTCTCAAATTCGTCTATGCAATTCTTATAAATTAGCTCACTCGAAGTTGGTATTTATAGGGAAATATATGAAGAGACCCACATTTTAAAAACACCAAAATTCTATCCAGCGTACAGGGACATCGAAACGGGTCTGGTACCCTGTGAACCGGTTCGCCCCCCCGAATCGGTTCGGGCTGGGTTCGGGGAAACTCACTGGTCAAAGGGACTTTCAGCACTTAGAAAAAATTCCAAGGTTTTTCTTAGAAATAACTCCATTTTCAACGGGCCATAACTTGCTCACCGTAGCTCGGATTGAGGTGTCGTTTCTTTCAGTATCTTTGTTGCGACAAGATCTTCAACTTTCCAGTTGACCGGTTCTCCGAAAGGTGGCTATAAATTTACCAAATTTCCCTTGAACTTCCCTATCAAGCTTTGTTGCACTGTTTTGACTTCTCTTTCATACCACTTGCTTTACGTGCCTAAAATCATGGAACGTGAAGTCGTTGAGGCAGATGAGGGACACATGATGGAGATCATAAATGCTTGATTCCCAGAATTCGGATTGAGGGCATCGTGTGCGATCGTGTAGAGACGTGCCAAATGTAACGGCGTACGACATAAATAAATGAAACATTTCGGACATGATAAAAATGTCCTTACAATCTTAAAGATTTATATAGATCGGCGATAAAGGGTTGGATAAGAAATATTAGACCCCTATTAGTATAATACGAAAATAATATAGAGGTATGAGGTGATAAGATAAACACATAAAAGAAAAATTCTTGCGAACAAAAATAAATTCTTGTTTTTATACACCAAATATGAAAAACACTCAAATTTTCCAAATTAGGAGTAACAATATTAAAAATTATACCTAACAGGTGATGTGAAACCCAAGTTAGCCTCTGAGTCATTTGAATATCCAAAGTGGAAATACTTTATATTTGAAAACACCAACAAGTGAATCTCTCAAATTTTAATAACTCAAATTTCTTATTACAACAGAATTTTAAGAGATCAACCCCATAGAAAAATCATTGAACGTAATTGAATGAAATTTTAAAACTAAAACAACTAAAAAATTTACATAGTTCCATAACGATTAAGTAAAAATTTACAGGTCTGTTGTTGAGATGAGTTTCTTTTATATTCCCTCAAATGGTTAAAAAAGAAAAGAACAAACATCCAATACTTTATAACAGAGCTGTTGTAAGGACATAAATTTTTAATTGAGTCCTTGTATTGTTTTGACTTAATACCATAAACAAAACTGTGTTTGTAATATGTCATAGGGAGATTTTATTTTGTCATGATCCCACTTGGTCTATGACGTATTGAATAAATTGAAGACGCTGCGGCAAAGCTTCAAAGAATTAATTATGCCGAAATTTAATTGGTGCATGTTTATTCGTCTTCAAGTTTATCTCATTCCGAGATCACACAGGTATGAATGCATATTATTAATGAGATTCAGAATTGTTTTCATAAAAGATAAGGATGTAATTTTATAAGAAAAAATATTTTAAAATTTTTTAAAAGTGTTTTAAATGTTTTACACTACGTTTTATTCTGATAAGCTCAAAAAAGAGTTTGACTTAATTGGATCTCTTTTGGAAGAAATGTTTTAAAGAAAAAGTAAAAAAAAACACGCGTCGTTCGAACGACAGCTGTAGCTCGTTCTAGCGAGATGGCTATGTCGCGCAAATGACTGGTCAATCTTGTTTGAGCAATACATTTTTTGAGGCGGTTAATTTTTCCTATTTAAAGCGTGGTTTCATCAAATTAAAGTGATGTGCAATCTGGAAAACAGTTTACAATCCAGTACGAGTTTTGCACATGTTTTTCTATGGTTTCAAAGTTTAAGCACATCCTTAGAGTTTGCAAAGATCCGAGTTATCATTACTATATGTTTATGTGATCTTACTACACCAAGAAGGTTTGTTATATAGTTGAACATATGGGTTTTACGGTGAAGAAAAGAGAAGGACTTCTTGTTCGACATCATAGATATATCAAAACCATTCGGTGGACACCGTGATATACGTGGACGCGTGTGTTATGGACATATATCGTGGAAGAAGGACATTTTACGTGGGCACTATGAGAGTAGTGGTTGAAGATCATAAGAGCGTCAAGACCTATGGGGATCGATTCGTTGAGTGAGAATTTTTCTGTTCATTGTAATTCCATATTCATAGTGATTGTCTGGCTTGGGCCATCCGAGCTTTTTTCCCGTCTTGGGTTTTTCATCGTTCATCCGGTGTTGTGAGTATTATTTGCTTTACTTTACTTAATTTAATCACTAGATGCATGTTTAGGATTAATCAAGATAAAATTGGTTTAAAGTAAAAATTGTTTTTTCACAACTTGGTTTGGTGCACATTAAAAGTTGGATAATTTTTGGTAAAAATTGATTTGATTTGAAACACACTCGTGTAGGGCCACTCTTCAAATTGGTATAAGAGCTAGAAAACATAATTTATTTATTTTGTGATCCCATGTGTTTGTTTATCTCTCTTGTGTTTTTTTTTCTCTCGATGGATTCTCTAAGCTTTGACGATTTACATTGTTTGAATTTAAAGTTTGCAAAACGTATTGAAGTTTTGGAGAAAGAAAATTCATGTTTTAGAAATATGACTGAATATTTGCAAATGTTTCAAATTCAAAGAGATATTTGTCGTGAGAAGTTTGGTTCATTGTTTAATGATTTTAATATGTTAAAATTGGACAAAAGGGAGAGTGATGATAGAGTCCTCGTTTTAGAAAAAGAGTTAAAGGATTTGAGAAATTCTAGGGTTTGTGTCTTTGAGGAAAATAATTTGATTAATGATTTTGTGGCACGAGAAAAGGTTCTTAGGGATGAGTTTGCTCACATTGAGGTGGATCGAGATAACCTTCTAGGGGTAATTGATAATTTAAAGAAGGAGTCCCTAAAATTGAGGAGCTTAATTTTTTGTTTGAGTCCAAAGTTTTGAAGTTTAAAAGTGTTTCAAATGACTCGAGTAGTTTGTGTAGTGATGGTAATGGCTTGTCTTGTGCTAATGCTTCCATTTCTAATGCCAAAATCCTTAATTGTTTTAGAGGATCAATCATATTCGAGGGTGTTAGAAAAGGTCAACCTAAAGGTGCCGTTCCTTGTTGAGTTTACACATGTTCGCATTGTGGAAGGAAAGGTCACCTTAGGAGTTTTTGCTATGATCTTAAAAAAGACCCTAGGAAGATTAAACTTAGTGTCCTGATGATTCCCAAAACAATTTTTGTTAGGTGTACACCGGTTTGGGTTAGTAAATCCATTTTGGAGATGCTAAATGCTAGGTTGGTTGATTCTCACATGGTTGCACATGATTCGTCACATGCTGTTTCTTATGGATAGTTGCTTGCATGATATTGTTTTTCATACGCTAGTTTTGCTTCATGATATATTCTTCCTAGTGCTATGACATGTTTATCTCTTTGTATTATATTTTTCATTTGTTCGAGTCTTCTTTGAAAAATACAAAAAAGAATTTTTTTTTGATAAAATATTTGAAAAACCGAAAATAGTTTATTTTCTTGTTTTTGTTTTTGTTTTTGAGTTTACGTGTTTGATGTGCTTGAACCCCCCCCCCCCCCCCCCCCCAATTATCCATGTGGCTAGGACATTTGGTCATTATTATCGATGCTTAGAATGATCTTAACCATTGTTCAAATGAGGTAGTTTCGAAGTTGATATTCATTTTGATTCGACTTTGTATATATGCCATCATTGCACGCATGCACGAGTTTATATGGATGTTTGACTTCTCTTGCATATTTAAATTTGGTGAGGCGTTCTTATCTCAATCTTGCCATCTATGCATAAGTATACTTAAGGATAAGTGTGAATGTATGAACCGTTTACCGTGAGGATTTGTATTGATATCAAAATTAAAAAATTAACGAGTGATTCACGGGAAAGGGCTGCGAGAGTTCAATTGACTCGTCGTGAAAGCCACCGTTTAAAAGAGCCCAAAAGAAAAGGCAAAATGCTAAGAAAAGGGACAATAATATTTTCTCTAAGTTGAGAATGCTAGAAACCTCAAAAGAACTTAAAAAAAAGTATGTATATACGAGGGAGTTTGGTTGGAGAAAATTAAATGGGTTTGCACAACTAATCCTAATGTTGAAAACATTGCAATTTGACGTTATTGTTTGTAGAATTGTAAAAATTCTAGATTTTTGTGCATGTAGTATGTTTAGTTCATTAATGCCAAACTTTAATTGTCATATGGCTATGATAAAGTTTGATGATTTATCGCTATCAATTAGAGCTTCTTGACCTTTTCGATGTGTTGGAATTATGACTCATTTGTTGTAGTTTCATGCTCATACATTCCATGTCCATGTTTGAGCACATAAGTACTATGTTTTCATGTAATTCGTAAAAAGCTTACTGTTTTAGCATTTATTTGCTGCTATCAGTTCCAGTGTGATTTTTCTGGAAATTTTTTCACTGGGCAAAAATATATGATATTTCTGAGAATTTGGGAAAGTTTGGCCTGTCGCATGAAGTGGTTCAAACAAAATCTTCATGTCGCAAGAAAACTTCGTTCTAGCGACATTACCATGTCGCGAGAAGCCTCGTTCGAGCGACGTCCTCATCTCGTTTGAGCAACGTTCCTGGCTTGTTTGAACGATGGACTGGGAATTTAATTCTATTTCTTTACAACACCCTAGTTATTGTGGTATATTTTTTGGTACTGCTGGAAGCTTTTTGATCTGACTGGTTTATATGCAGGTTATATTATTTCAAAATTGATATTTTGCATATGATTCCTTTTATCACACCTGATTAGTTTGCTATATTCTTTGTGTGATTCATTTGTTTACTAGCTACTGATTTGTCATTAATTGATCATATTTAACTAGTTGTTTCATGATTATCTAGAGATTTTTATTTGCTATATATTCATGCTAGATACTTGTTGATTGGTTTATCTTTTCACCGGGGTGAATATTTGAGACAAAAAGGGGGAGAGATGTACGTGATGGAGGGGGAGATTTGTTGAGCATGTTTATTGAGTTTTGATTTGATTACATAGTTTACAAACTGGTATCATATTGTTGCTTAATTGTTTAACAAATGATTTTTCAGAGTTTATTCATATTGGTATCTATTGTAAAATTGGTATCATTTGGATATATATATATATATATATATATATATATATATATATTGGTTTCATTTGTTCCACCATACTTCACTGGGTATTTGTTTTGTATGTTTCATGTGTGTAGGTATGCTTTAGCGATTCGAGATTTCAAGTCTACATCTCATTCATACAGTTCATGCTTGTCGGTGCTACATATACTAGTCCATGTCCTGTAATTTTTGACTTGGGATTTATGGGATGGGATTTAATAGTATTTAGTTGATATGAAATTGTATTTAGTTGTTAATTTTAAAGTTTAATAGTTTTTAGTTGTTATTTGAAATTAGTTTAGTTGTATTTTTTAGTTGCTGAATTTTTTTGTTGAAATTAGTTTAGTTGCTGAATTTTTTTAGTTATTGTTATTCTTATTGAATTTTTTACTTTTTGTTATTATTGTTGAAATTAATATGCTGAAATTAATTGCTGATTTTTTTTAGTTCTTGTTATTATTGCTGAATTTTTTATTTTTTGTTATTATTGTTGAAATTAACTGCTGAATTTTTTTAGTTTTTATTATTGTTGCTAAAATTAGTATGCTGAAATTAATTGCTAATTGTTATATTGTAGAAATCTTATGTAATTTGATCTTTGTAATGCAATTGTGCAAGACAATTTGACTATCTATATATGTTAATTTTGATTATACGTCGCGTTTTTTTTCTGTATGTGTTTCGCCCACACCGCGATAAATTCCTGGGTCCGCCACTGCGAGGGGACACTAATATACATGAATGTACTTCTTGGTCCACTACAGAATGCCACATTAGTGTGAATCAACAAAATGATCAATAATTTTCATCTATGAAAAAATCATTTACTAAATTTATAGATTAAATATATATTTTTTGCATAAAATAAATATAATTCACATTATTGCATGATTCATTCTAAAGTATTGCATCAAATATTAATTCTTCACTTGGGTGTTCATAACCAATTTTTTTCCATATATAACTCAACCAAGTATCTAAACAAATCAATAAATTAGACGCACTATGACATAATTAAAAACTACGTGACTATTAGATGTGATTTGTATGCCTTTATCTAACGTGAATAACAATTAATCCTATATTAATAATTTATAAAATTTTCATGGATTTTTTGAATCCGTTTATTATTTTTGAAATGGTGCATAAATGGATTTATATATGCCAACATACTCAATTTCAATTAAAAATTTTATTCAATTAGGATAATTTAAAAAATCATAATTTTTTTTTATACAACATATAAAAGAAAAATGATGGGCAAAACTCAACTTGTGTTCTTTAACATATATTTAAAAATTACAACATATATAGATGTATAAATGGACATATTTCTACATTATATGAATGTTGAAACACATAAAATGGTAAAACATTGCAATAGATAAAGTAAGAAATAGTATACTTACTTGCTCCGATGCTCCAACAGATGTTGCTTCATCAAAATGTGATAATGCCAGCAGAGGTTACTTCATAAATTTGTGAGAATCCTAATGATTTCCACAAAAATGTATAAATAGCCCACTTGCCTTTACATATTCCATTAACACATATGGAGCCAGAAAATCTTTATTGCGTCAAGTTGGCTATGGAGGTAATGGAATAGCCTTGGGAGCTGAAGGGGAGATGGCATTTGTTCAAGTATTTAAAGGGAATATTACACTTCTCAAGCCATTTAAGTTCAACAGAAGATGAATGGTAACATGGAGACTTAACTTCTCCAAACATTGAAGGGCAACATGAGATGAATGGGCTTCATTTTGTTCAACCTTTAAAGGAATGGGCACTTCATTTTGTTTGACCTTTGAATGGCAGCTAACCTGGAGGCCTAAATGGGTTGGCCAGTCGTGGTGTTAGGGGACTTAATTACTTCTAAAGCATTTTAGAGTGGTACTAGTTGTAAGCCTGCAGGATGCGTGAGCAAGGCACAATGTGCAGAGCATAGGAAAAAAAATATCTCCCAAATTTTGTAATAAAAATATCCTTGTTATTAACATTTGCATCAGAGTGCGAGTTTTTAATTAAAATACGACTTCTAGTTATTTAAATTAAACTTAGAGTGATATAAAATATTATAATTTAAAAAAATGTCATTTTGAAAAACCATTACAACAAAATAATGTAGTATGTAGTACATATATTTCTAAAACTCAAGATTAAATAACTACATTTTCTATAATAGATTTTGGTTCTATGTAGTATGTATATAGGAATAAGATGGTGTAGAATTTTACTTCAGAACTCCTTAGTTCAATAATTTGAGATTTGTTCTAAAATCATTTAACTAAGCAGTTTCGAAGTAAAATTCTACACCATCATATTCCTATATACATATTACACAGAACCAAAATCCCCATCACATACCAAGTCATTTATAATATCCAAATCAAAATTATACTACACCAAGATAAAATAGTTGATGTTAAACATAAAGAAATTTAATGAGGAGATGTAAAGAAACAGTATAGTTTTATTTGGGTCCTTCTTTGATAATGGCCAAAACTAAAATAAAGAAGCACCTACAAACATTTTACTTTGCGACAGGATGGTTAGAATAACAAAACATACAAAAATGTAATGAAGGGAGAGAGAGGTTGTTTAGAATAGTTTAATTTTGATGCTTCTCTAACATAATGCAAAATTATTAATAATTCTGATAACAAATATTTGTGTTTTTTAATTATTTTTGTCGAGATTTACTTACATGAACGTTTTTTGTTTGTCTCAAAATTTTAACTCCTATAAATGATATAAGAATGTTAGTATTTTAAATAGATTAACATGATAGAATGAGGAATGATAGTTTTTTGGTGACTAATAAAACTCATATTCTAAAACATGGTATAGGAAAAGTAAAAAAAGCGAACAAATGTGCGGACATTTGATTGCTTTTACCATTATAACCCAACAGTGGAAAAAAACTAAGATAGTTTCCAACAATTTTTCCTTGCTCAAGGAAATATGTCTTAATAAAATTTTTAGGGATTAAGTTAGGGTAGAACTTTAAGACAACTATCTAGAAATTTTCAAATAATAAAAAAAACATATATTTTTACTAAAGTGATATCATAAACATTATGGAAACAATGTTGCAGAAAAAAATATCATAAAGATTCATACAAACAATATTGCCGAAAAAAATGATACACTTTTGGTTCGACGGGCTCATCCTCTCACCTTATATGGAAAATATATTTAGTAGAGTGATATCATAACAAAAAATACTAAGATAAAATAAGTTACACAAACATAAAATTAGTAAATTGATTCAACCATAATAGAATTTTTTTCTCATGGGAGATAACATAAATTACTAAGATACAATAAATTACCCAAACAGTAAAAAAAGAAGTAAAAAAACTATAGGGACCATGAGAGCAAAATTTATTGTACCTTTACTCCTTAGATAGGAAGAGAGAAATTAGATCTCCGACTATTTATTCATGGCTCGCAACTAACCCATAGGCCACCCCGAACTGAGTCGAGCTGACAATTTTGGCATAACACAATAAAACGATTCGAAATTGAATCAAATTTGACAAAAATATACACATTTGTGTGGAGATTTTTCCACGAAATTGTGTCATATTTTGTTCATATAGTACTTATAACTTGAGTTAGTCATTGTGTTGTGTGAGTGTTTAATTGTATTTTAGTTTAATCTCATGTTTAATTTCACTTACGAATTATTGATCATGTTAATCGCATTCTATTTTAATGGTCGTATTCGTCTTCAATAAAAATTTTTTTTTTTTATCATATTGTGTCTGTACACATGGTACTTTCATGTGTTGTCATGTAAAACCCAAACCAAAAGACGAATTCCTACTCTTACGAACAAAGTCACAATCACAAAAAAATGAAAAAAATATAACATTCACATGAGATTTTTTTTTTGTTAATTTATGAATGCCCAATAATTGTAAAATAAGAGAAATCATTTATGTTTGTATTTTAAGTTACAAAAATATTGTATCGATATTTTGTGTTATCTCTCACTATATAGTTATATTATATTCCTAATGAGTATTAACTAAAAATAGCTTTAGTTGTATATATATTAGACAGTTCTTACCTAAAACATAAAATTATTGGTAGTAAACATATTTCAACTAATAAATAAATCATGCATGTCAACACATAAAAGTATTCACTTATCCTTACACACTAGCTAAGGGCTTTTGAAACTTGTACAAATCAAAATAATGAGATTCGTATAAATAAAAATAGTGACCCTCTCAAACAAAATTAATGAATTAAGGAGAACATGAATATAAAATCCAACCCTTATAACTCATAGAAAAAAGTGAGTGATGAATAAAGTTTTCTACATGAATTCCTATGCCTCGTCCAGACATTATCAGGAGTTAAGAGACGCGAATAATTTCAATTGGTTGTTTTAGGGATGGTTTGCTATATATATATATATATATATATATATATATATATATATATATATATATATATATATATATATATATATATATATATATATATGTGTGTGTGTGTGTGTGTGTGTGTGTGATGAAGAACAATATAATCTCTTAAGTTGAAGGTGGAATAGACATAATACAAAAATATACATAATAATAATTAGAACAGAAAAAAGCCTCCTAATACTTGGGTAAATTCCAACATTTAGATATTTTGGGTGTGATGGTAATTGAAGTTGGTTAGTAGTCTCCAATACCATATAGTTTACACACAAAGACTCTCTTTTATTATCGTAGATCAGGGCATGTCTTGCAAAATATATACCGGAGACATGACCCCTTCGTCTTTCGACATCGTCAAAGCACCGATCGCTTGGCCACTGGGTGTCTCGAAAAATTTACTTACATAAAGAAAACCTAACAAATTAGATATAAAGGCATCAAAATTTTATTAATTTCATAAAAATATGCACTATCATAAAAAAGTATAATTACTTATTAATCCATTTCTCCCGAAACCAACAATAATGTGTACCTAATTAAATAAGGAAAGATGAAACAACATGCTCAAAAAGTATATTAAATTTCCAAATTACTAATTATATTGATATAAAATATACTTATAAATGTAGACAATCAAAATTATCACTCCATATTGAATCAAATTGTAATATTAAATGAATTACCAAAAGTAGTTCTTTATTTAGAGTTAAACTTAAATAATAAAGATTAAAAAAAGAAAAACAAAGGATTTCTCTCTCAACCCAAATTTCAAATCCCGCAACACAATTTTTCAATTTGATTTTGCTCTTGGCTGGGAACCACCTGGATGAAACCTACAAAAATAATTCGTTACTAAGTATTTACTTATGTGTATATACATAAAGACATAGCTGACAGTCACGGTAAAACTTCGCCAGATCCTTGTGAATATGAATACTATGAATATACGTGCTAATTATAGGGCATTCCCCTTAAGCGATGCATTGCATCTGCCACTGGGTGTCTCGAAAAATACGCAAGGGGTGTCACATCGGTGCACAGATGCGACGATAAATACACAAGCATTCCCACAACAAGCTGGATGTGTGCGGGTAATGAAACTAGTTTAGGATACTAGACTTAGGTTAGCGACTTGGAACATAGGGACTATGACATGAAAATAGATGGAGTTAGTAGATACCATGATAAAAAGAAAAGTTAAAATAGCTTGTTTACAAGAAACTAAATGGGTCGGTTAGAAAGCTATAAAAATAGAAAACATAGGGTTTAAATTATATTATACAGGAAAATATAGAAATAAGAACGGAGTTCCAATAACAATAGATAAAAACTTTAAGGACGATATCATAACCGTTATTAGGAAAGGTGATAGACTTATACTTGTAAAATTAGTATTAGGTGAAAACATAATTAATATTTTTAGTTCTTATGAACCCCAAGTAGGATTAGATGAGCACACTAAAGTACAATTTTGGGAACAAATGGATGAACTAATTCAAGAAATACCCGTAGGTGATAAAATGTATATAGGGGGGGACTTTAACAGCCATGGAGGAGAAGATCGTATAGGGTATGAGAGAGTGCATGGAGAATATGGCTTTGGAGATAGGACGGTGGAGAGTCTATCTTAGATTTTGCAATGACTTATGATTTTGTACTAGTAAACATGTGTTTTAAAAAGAAGCTGGAATACTTAATAACTTATAAAAGTGGAACGTATAAAAGCTAAATAGATTTTTTCATTACTAGGAAAAAAGACCGATTAACTTGTAAAGATTGTAAGGTTATCCCGGGAGAGGGCTTAACCTCACAACATAGGATAATGGTGTTGGATATAAATATTAAAAATCAATCACGAGTGCAAAAAGTGAAGATTAACCCATGAACTAGGTAGTGGAACTTAAAAGGAGAGAAATTAGAACTAATTAAAGATAAAGTATTGAATGAAGCAATATGGAAAACTGAAGAAGAGACCAACATAATGTGGAATAATATGGCCACATGCATTAGGAGAATATCAAAAGAAATTCTTAGAGAATCAAAAGACAAGAGGCCACAGTCTAAAGAAGCATGGTGGTGGAATGAAGAAGTACAAAATATAGTAAAAATTAAAAGGGAGTGCTTTAAAATATGATAAACAAATAGAAATGAAGAAATTTTTTAAAAATATAAATGGGCTAAAAAGGAAGTTATGAAAGTGGTAAGAGATGCTAAGTTAAAAGCGTATGATGATCTTTATACAAAATTATGAATACAAGAAGAGGAAAAAAGTATTTATAAGCTTGCTAAATTTAGGGACAGAAAAACAAAAGATTTTAATAACGTTAAGTGTATCAAAAATGATGATTTGGGAGTCCTAGTCAAAGATGATGAAATTATGAAAAGATGGAAAAATTACTTTGAGAATTTATTAAATGGAGATATTGGGAGTAGATTAGATATAGAAAAACTTAGGGAGACTCGAAAAAATATATTTTTCCACATCATTAGGACAACAGAGGTCAGGATTTCTCCAAAAAAGATGAAAACGTGGAAGTCTTTAGGACCAGATAGTATCCTTATAGAGGTTTGGAAATGCTTAGGGGAGGATGGAGTATCATGGCTTACAAAATTATTTAATAGAATTTTAATGACTAATAGGATGCCCAATGAATGGCAAAAAAGTGTTTTAGTACCTATTTATAAAAATAAAGGGGACATGCAAAGTTGTTCAAATTATCATGGTATTAAGTTAATGAGTCATACAATGAAACTTTAGAATAGAGTGATTGAATATAGATTGAGATTGAAGACAATAGTATCTGAGAATCAATTTGGGTTTATGCCTGAGAGGTCAACAATGGAAACAATATATTTATTGAGGAGATTAATGGAGAGGTATATGGAGAAAAAGAAGGATATTCGTATGATTTTTATAGATTTGGAGAAGGCGTATGATAGAATACCCATAGATATAATATGGTGGGTTCTACATAAAAGTGGAGTGACTCGCAGATATATTAATGTGATCAAGGATATGTATAATGATACGATGACTACAGTAAGAACATCAGTCGTAAAAAGTAGTGAATTTATAATTATGGTAGGTCTACAATAAGGTTCAACATTAAATCATTATCTCTCTGCTCTTGTTATGGTAGGTCTACAAGAACATCAGTCGTGAGTTGACTTGACAAATACAAGATGAGGTGCCATAGTGTATGCTATTTGCAGATGATATTGGTTTAGTGAATGAGACTAAGAGGGGGGTTAATGCTAGGTTGGAATTGTGGAGAGAAACTTTAGAAACAAGAGGATTAAAAATAAGTAAAACTAAAACATAATATGTGGAGTGCTATTTTAGTAGTAATAGGAGGACAAATGGAGATATGGTGAAATTGAAGGGTCAAGCGATACCTAAAAATGATTATTTTCGTTATTTAGGATTAATTATCCAAAAAGATGGAGATATTAGTGAAGATGTTACTCATAGGATTAGACCAGGCGGAATTAAGTGGAGAAGTGCTACCAGCATTTTGTGTGATAGGCGTACACCTTTGAAGTTAAAAGAAATTTTTTATAAGGCGATTGTTAGACCCGCCATGTTATACGGGAAAGAGTGTGGACAATCAAGAAACAAAATGTGCAGAAAATGAGTGTGGCGGAGATCAGAATGCTAAGATGAATTTGTGGTAAAACTCGAAAGGATAAAATTAAAAATGAACAAATTCGTGAAACGGTAAAAGTAGCTCCTATAAAAGATAAATTGAGAGAAAATCGACTTAGATTGTTTGGACACGTCAAGCATAGACCAATGGATGCTCCTGTAAGGAAGAGTTATTTAGTTAGTATTGATGGTAACACAAGGGGTAGAGGTAAGCCTAAATTGACTTGGTTTGATATTATAAAAAAGGATATGATGTCATTTGGTTTAACCGAAGATATCGCATTGGACATAATGGAATGAAAAAATAGGATTCATGTAGCCGACCCTAAATAATTGGGAAAAGGCTTCGTTGAGTTGTGTTAGTTGTTATGATCCAATCTAAGAACAGTGAACTAATACATAATATTTGAGAAAAAATAAAATAACGGATTTTAACAATCAAATAACTAAAAATCCTATCATAGTAAATACACCAATAAAATCAATTTTATTTTGGTATTTGTAAAAATATTAGAAAAACTATTGACTGTTTATCAGCTTCCACCAATTTCTCTTCCCCAGATGCCAAGTGTTTGTGAAAGACCTCAACATGCTTTACGGCATAGTTATTTTACACGTAATTTTTTAACATATATGAATAAAAATTTATTTAATTTTAACTCATATAATATTATGTGTTGTTATAAGATTATACTGAAGTTGCAAGGTTATTAGAATTTAGTTCAATTTTGTAGAATACAGTCCTTGATACAAAAATTAATTAGGCCACCGAGTTGATACTTTTCAAATTTTAATGTTACTTACTAAATCCTAAGTGAGCATGCAAGATTATAAATATGCATTAATAAAGCACAACCACAACACGCCGATATACTAGGAAAACCAAAATGGGAAAACCCTCGAACGGCTGGGCCAAGACAAATCGACTACGAATATGGTTTTACAAAAAGACACAAAAGACTTACAGACTTGACATAAATGTGTAAGGACATATTTTTATAAATGTCCATCACAATTAATTATGTCATATACCGTTACAACCGTCGAAGAAGTTCAAGAGCAATCTACACCAAGACGGATTCGAATATATCGAGGTTCTTCATCAAAAAGACTCCGCGAATTTTACTTTGGTAAGGTTATGTTTTAAATACCTTAACTTTGCACTTAGATCTTTGGGATATTTTTTCAAAATATTTTCTAAGTGTTAGAGCGGACTTTTTCATCAAAATTTGAGAATGAGTAATTTTTCTAAGTCTTGTAGCATACCTCATTTTTTAAGCCAGGTCGTTCAAACGAGATGTCATCTCGTTCGAGCGACATATGCACGTCGCATGATGTCATTCAAACGACACGTGTACGTCGTTCGCACGAGATATCTGTGACAACCCGCTATCCGGAATAAAGGGTGGCCAGCCCTATACCCCGATAAAATAGGAAATCATTGTTAAATATCATTCTCAGCATCACAACAATCTGCAAAGTATAAGGAATAACCACTCTATATTCCAGAAAACGGGTTATCAAAAACTTTGATTTTGAAATAAAAAGAAAACATTTTCAACAACCCATAATAGAAATAGAGGGTGGAAACCCCCGCAAGCGTACATAAGAAACCCAAAAGATACAAAAGGACCGAATGAAACGTCGGTCAAGAGTAACCATACAACATGCAAATAGTACCAAGGGTTACATAATAGATTCATTATACAAATACAACGGTTTGGGCAACATGCCTGAATAAACTGATCATAACTAGAAAACATAAATGGAGGCGACTACACAAACATCCCGTGAAACCCGCACAATGTCACGGCTCCTCAAAAACATATGGAAGGAAAGGTCATTACGGGCGACCGTGCGGCGGAACACCTGAACGGATTATATATATACATATACAACAAGAAAGGAAAATCGGTCAGGGCCGGGTATATGTGATCAATAGATAAATGACAGGTATGACAATGATGCACAGTTAAGCAAGGATGATAGTCTAGCATGGTAACATCATATAAGGAACTAAAACTGATAAAGGACTACATGGAGTGGGATTCATATTAAAACAGAATTTAAAAGTACTTATGAGCCTTTATCATCATTCATCATATTTCAATTTTAATCTTCTTTTCCATTCCTTACCAGGAATATAATTATCATCATGTGCTCTATGTGGCACTAATCTCAATAGCATGCTCTTTGTGGCATAAAGTTGCTCTTTACGGCATTCATGTTCCATCGAGTCCAACTCGATAATTAGAATAGTCATAAATATAAATATAACGATTCTAAGACCGCCCGTCCGGGTTTCCCCACTGTGCGCGTCCCAAAATAACCATCATCTTCCAGGGCCTAACATAAGACAACCTGGGATCCTATCGAAATCGTCGGGAAGAGGCCATATGCCTGCGGGGTAGTCAAGACCACACCCAGAATCTTCTACCCATCGCAGAAAAAATAAAACCAGCGCTCATATGGCCTAGGACTATATCCACCCTGCATTCATTAGCCAGGGGGCTTCACCTCTCGCACGGACTTCCCTTAAGATGGTATTTAGAGAGGTGTGTAACATCCATTTTATTTATTTCCATTACATGATTTAGTAAATTATCATTTACCTTATCAACTTCCCATTTTAATAAATGTATAAGCTAAATCGGGACTATGCATATTACGTACCGACATAACATCCTCGATAAGAAATTCAGACTCCAAAGTTATTCACAAAGCCTCTTTTATGCTTTAATATAAACCCTCAAGTCAAATCTAACTCGAATTGAATTCTAAAGTCTCTAAATTGACCTTAATGTATTCTAGACCCTTATAAAACTACAAGACGAAAGTAATGCCTAAACATCACTTTAAATTCCCCCTTAAACGAGCCCTAGATGAACCCTTTCGAGTCTAGGATGTCGACCCAACTCAACTAATACTCTAAACCCTATGTTTACTTAATTTAAGAAGGTCCCTAATCACTAATCCTAAAGAAAAGGGGTTAAAAATGAAAAAAGAAAAATTTGAAAAAGTGCAAGGCTACCGAATCGATTCGCCCCCTTGGCCGAATCGATTCGGCCAGAAACTTTGGGTTTCTGCATAACTGCCGAATCGATTCAGATAAATTTCGAATCGATTCAGTTCACAAGACCTGGGCACTGGACTTAACCGAATCGATTCGCCCAGGGGGCCGAATCGATTTGGGCCTGCGATTTTGCCAAGAATTGGCTATGGAGTCTTGGACTCCATTTTCTACCCCAACTCAACTTTCTTCAAACCAAACTTATATACTAACATCAAGATAACATCAATGATACTATTGATCATCTAAAACCACATGAATCATCTTTGAGTGAATCAAAACCCATAAATACATAAGGAAAAACCCTAAGTTGCTAAACCAAAATCAATACACCATTACCACAACAAATCATCTATCTCAAGACACAAATAGCAAGTAAAAACTTGCCTTGATTCAGCAAATTTGCAGATTTCTTGGTGTAGTGGCAAATCTTCTCTCAATCTCCAAGTCTTTCTCTCTACTCTTCTCTTTCTCTCTTTGGTTTAGGAAGGAAATTTAGGGGAAATTAGAAGACTTAGAAGACTTAAGTCGTGACCTAAGACAAATATCCCACTAAATTAACTAATAGTGCGACAAAGTAATACGCAACTGCATAATTAAGGCACAACCAGTCAAAAATGCCCAAAACTACAAAATACAATATGGTACATCATTTGACTATTTCGCACATTCCGGAATCAACTGCAACCTCCAAATTATCATTTGGACATTTTAAAATTCAATTTAGAATCCGGTCTCATAATTAAGCCAAATATCATTTTAAATACAGATGATATTAATAAGCATGACATAGCAATATTTACCCATAATTATGATATGTATGCAAACTCACAATAAATATCAACTTTCTACATTGAATTAACATTCAAATCATAACCCAACACTGGTCTCTAATTACTATACTAAGTAATTACTATAAAATACGGTCTCATAAGCGAGGGTTATTACATACTACCCCCCTTATAAGGGAATTTTGCCCCAAAAATTCAGGCATACCTCATAAGAAAAGATGTGGATATTTCTCCCGCATCTCATCCTCACATTCTCAAGTTGATTCGTTGGCATGATGATGACTCCAATGAACTCTCACTAGGGGCACCACACGAGATCTCAACTTTCGCTCCCCAAACTCAAGGATAGCAACCGGTTGTTCTTCATAAGAAACGTCGGGCTGCAACTCGATATCTTCGAAAGGAATGTGCCAAAGGGCACCTTCACAGCTTCTGTACTTCTTCAAAGAGGAGACGTGAAATACATCATGGATTTATTGTAAAGGTTCCGGCAAGGCAAGTTGGTATGCTACGGGACCAACCTTAGCAATGACCGGGAAAGGTCCAACAAAGCGTGGTGCAAGCTTTCCTTTCTTCCCAAAACATTTAATACCCTTCATTGGGGACACTCGCACTAACACTTGGTCTCCCACCTCCAATTCCATATGTCTCCTACCCGCATCGGCATAACTCTTTTGACGATCTTGGGCTATCCGTATGCGATTTCGAATAAGCTCAATCTTTGAAGAAGTATCTTGGATCATTTCAGGTCCAAGGAACTTGTTATCACCCACTTCCAACCAACAAGCGGTCGACCTACAAGGCCTGCCATACAGAGCTTTATAGGGTGCCATTCCAATAGTGAATTGGTATGAGTTGTTGTAAGAAAACTCAACCAACGAAAGGTATTGTTCCCAACTGCCTTTAAAGTCGAGTATGCACATACGAAGCATATCCTCCAACATCTGGTTTACCCTTTCGGTCTGACCGTCTGTTTGAGGATGATAGGAAGAGCTTAACTTCAATTCAGTCCCCATAGCTCCCTGGAAACTCTGCCAAAAGTGGGACACAAATATCTTATCTCGGTCGGAGACAATGTTTAAAGATACCCCGTGGAGTTTGACGATCTCCTCAATGAACAACTGGGCATAACGAGTGGTATCATAGTCGGTGCGCACGGGCAAGAAGTGTGCCGACTTGGTCAAACGGTCGACAATCACCCAAATTGAGTCATGACCCTTTTGCGATCTAGGCAAGCCCGTAACAAAGTCCATTGAAATGCTCTCCCATTTCCATACGGGAATCTCGAGCGGTTGTAATAAACCTGTTGGTCGCTGGTGGTCAATTTTAACCAACTGACAAGTAGTACAATGAGACACAAACTCGGAGATATCCCTCTTCATACCCGCCCACCAATACAAACGACGCATATCTTGGTACATCTTGTCCCCTCCTGGATGCACCGTGAACTTCGACCCGTGGGGTTCTGCCATCACTGTACGTCTCAAATCCCCATCGTCGGGAACCACAAGTCTTCCATGGAAGCGTAGTCCACCCTCGGAACCAATTGAGTACGACTCCGCTCCCTCAAACAACAACTGGCGTGTATGGTCTTGATAGACTTTATCTCCTTTCTGAGCTTCCACAATCTTAGCTATAATCGTGGGAGTAACCGTCATCACATAAAGGAATGCTCTCACCCCTGCATCCTCCAGGCTGAGTTCTTTCCACTTAGCTTTCCACACCTCAGCTAAGTCTCCATCAGGCTTCCTACTCAAGGCATCTGCTACCACATTCGCCTTTCCGGGGTGATAATGAATATCAAATTGGTAATCTTTCACAAACTCCAACCAACGACGCTGGCGCATATTCAAATCCTTTTGGGAGAATAAATATTGCAGCGATTTGTGGTCGGTGAAAACACTAAACTTTTCCCCCAAAAGATAATGCCTCTGTATCTTCAAGGCAAATACAACGGCGGCAAATTCCAAGTCATGTACCGGATAGTTCCTCTCGTGAGGTTTCAACTTACGAGAAGCGTACGCAATGGGTTGTCTCTCTTGTTGAAGAACACCTCCTAACCCCAGAAGAGATGCATCAGTGAAGATGAGATATTCCAATCCCGGCTTTGGCAATGCCAGGACTGGAGCCGAAGTTAATCTATCCTTGAGCTCATCAAAAGCCGCTTGACATGAACTGTCCCATACAAATCTTACTCCTTTCTGGGTTAAATTTGTCAATGGGCTAGCAACCTTGGAAAAGCCCTTAATGAATCAACGGTAATAACCCGCCAAGCCCAGAAAACTACGAACTTCAGTGGGCGTCGTGGGCTGACCCCATTCCTTTACCGCGATCACCTTACCCGGATCCACAGACTCACCTTGGGATGACACCACATGCCCCAAAAATTGAACTTCCTTCAACTAGAAGCCACACTTCTCAAACTTTGCATACAATTGATGATCTCACAATCTCTGCAGGACCAACCGCAAGTGAGCAGCGTGATCCGACTCTGTCTGAGAATAGACTAGGATGTCATCAATAAATACAATGACAAACTGGTCAAGGAAATCCCGAAACATCCTGTTCATAAGGTCCATAAACACTGGAGGGGCATTGGTTAGCCCAAAGGGCATAACCAAGAATTCATAAGATCCATAACGGGTCAGAAAGGCCGTCGTGGATACATCTTGCTCTCGTATCCTCAATTGGTGATACCCTGTCCGCAAGTCGATCTTGGAGAAGTAGGAAGCTCCCCTAAGTTGATCAAACAAGTCGTCGATGCGAGGTAAAGGGTATTTATTCCGGATGGTGACTTTATTCAACTCCCTATAGTCCACGCATAACCGGAGAGAATCGTCTCTCTTCTTCACAAACAATACCGGAGCGCCCCACGGTGAGGTACTACGCCTAATAAAGGCCTGCTCCAGTAGCTTCTGAATCTGATCTCTCAACTCCCTCATCTCCACAGGAGCCATTCGATAAGGAGCTTTGGCGATCGGTCGAGTTCCCGGCATTAATTCAATCACAAACTCTATTTCCCGACTTGGAGGTAATCCCGGTATTTCCCAAAAAACATCTTCAAAATCTCTAACGATTGGAAGAGAATTTAGGGGAACCACGACATCTCTACATGCGTCTTCCGCAATACAATATAGATAAGCACTCGTGCTCCCTTCCATGCAAGGCATAACTATCAGGAACATCTCTTGTCCCGGAACTGCAAAAACTATACTCTTCCCGTAACAATTCACTATAGCACGATACTTCAGTAGCCAATCCATACCCAAAATTACATCGTACCCGACCATATCAAGGACGAGTAAATCGGCCTCAAAACACAAGTCACCAAGATTAATTCCTACGTTTTTACATACGAAGAAAATCAATGAGCCATCGCCCATAGAGGATTCAACACTAGTGAAGGAACTTTCAGCAGATTTTATCAAACCTGTAGTCTGGGCAAAACTTCTAGAAATAAAGGAGTGTGTAGCACCCGTATCAAATAGGATTCGACCCATATGCCCATGAATGAGAAACTTACCCTCGATCGCTGGTGGTGCTGGAGGAGCTGGAGGGAGTAGAGCCTCCTGAATATGGTAAAACCTTCCGTACAGCAATTGCCCCTGTTGAGGAGGAGCAACCGGATTAGGCGCTTGGGGCGAAAACTGTACATACGGCTGCTCTGGGGCCCTTGGAAGATGCCCTACAACCAACTGAGGACACGCCCTTTTATAGTGGCCTAGCTCCCCACACTAGAAACATTTATTTTTCGTATTATCCTGATTCCTACCTTGGTTATTTCGGAATTGCCCCGCACCTCAGCCCTGTTGGCCCCTACCTCCATTTCCACCTCTACCTCCCTGTGGTTGCTGACCACCTTGACCCTGCCTGTCCAGCATTAAACCCATCGAAACATTGACGCTTTGACGAATCCCCCTGCTGGGGATCCCTCTCAACCTGCTTGTTCCCCGAGGACTGGGACGAAGAAGATGTTCCCCCTCCGCTCCCAACTCCTCCCTGCCTCACTGCTTGCCCCGCAACTACAACCTTCTTCTTATTTTGCACGAACAATCTATGCTCCTGACAGTGAAGTAAGGTAGCATTCATCACATCACCAAAGGTCACCAGAGATGGATTTCCCAGCAAATGTTGTTTTATTCGCCAGTGCAAACCTCCCACAAACTTGGAGATCCTCTTCGCTTCTGAAGTTACTTCATCCGGTATAAAGCTTGCTAACCGGGTAAACTCCTCCTCATTGTCGGCAACCGATCTCTCCCCTTGTACAAAATCCTGAAGCTTCCTCTGCATTTCCCTCTGAACTGCAGGAGGGAAATACTTTCCATCAAACAAAGTCCAAAAATTTGTGATGGACATAGTATCCCTCTGTTCGGGTGTCGTCATTGACTCCCACCAGTGCAAGGCCGGTCCGACAAGCTTGAAAGTAACGAGAATTTGCTTTTTCTCCTCACTACATTCCACCATCCTAAGATGGCGCTGCATATCTCTCTTCCACTGGTTCGCCTTGATAAAATCCGAACCTCCCTCGAATTCCGGGGGATGTCCCTTAAGGAAAGACTCCCTCACCCGTTCCCACTGAGAAGGTCCCGTAGGAACTAGTGCCTCTTGTCCCCTCACTTGAGCTTGTGGCATTTGTTGGGCCACTGCAGTCATCGCGGCGTTGACAGCTTGGGCCACAATAGTTGCCACTTCAGCGGCACTGATACTCCCTTGCTGCGGTGGAGGACCAAACTCATCCTCAACAACCCTATTACGTCTAGCGGGACATCCTCTCTTCGACGACATCTGAGATAAAGATGAAATAAATTTAAAACATAATATAAGACATTCTATTTAGCAGAAGATCGCATACATAGGCAGCAAAACAATCCTAACATTAAGTTCTATATCAAAGAAAGCTACGGTAGAACGTGACAAGTTCGCATAGATCCTAAAGACTCTAGAACCTGATGCTCTGATACCATCTGTGACAACCCACTATCCGGAATAAAGGGTGGCCAACCCTATACCCCGATAAAATAGGAAATCATTGTTAAATATCATTCTCAGCATCAAAACAATCTGCAAAGTATAAGGAATAACCACTCTATATTCCAGAAAACGGGTTATCAAAAACTTTGATTTTGAAATAAAAATAAAACATTTTCAACAACCCATAATAGAAATAGAGGGTGGAAACCTCCGCAAGCGTACATAAGAAACCCAAAAGATACAAAAGGACCGAATGAAACGTCGGTCAAGAGTAACCATACAACATGCAAATAGTACCAAGGGTTACATAATAGATTCATTATACAAATACAACGGTTTGGGCAACATGCCCGAATAAACTGATCATAACTAGAAAACATAAATGGAGGCGACTACACAAACATCCCGTGAAACCCGCACAATGTCACGGCTCCTAAAAAACATATGGAAGGAAAGGTCATTACGGGCGACCGTACGGCTGAACACCTGAACGGATTATATATATACATATACAACAAGAAAGTAAAATCGGTCAGGGCCGGGTATATGTGATCAATAGATAAATGACAGGTATGACAATGATGCACAGTTAAGCAAGGATGATAGTCTAGCATTGTAACATCGTATAAGGAACTAAAACTGATAAAGGACTACATGGAGTGGGATTCATATTAAAACAGAATTTAAAAGTACTTATGAGCCTTTATCATCATTCATCATATTTCAATTTTAATCTTCTTTTCCATTCATTATCAGGAATATAATTATCATCATGTGCTCTATGTGGCACTAATCTCAATAGCATGCTCTTTGTGGCATAAAGTTGCTCTTTACGGCATTCATGTTCCATCGAGTCCAACTCGATAATTAGAATAGTCATAAATATAAATATAACGATTCTAAGACCGCCCGTCCGGGTTTCTCCACTGTGCGCGTCCCTAAATAACCATCATCTTCCAGGGCCTAACATAAGACAACCTGGGATCCTATCGAAATCATCGGGAAGCGGCCATATGCCTGCGGGGTAGTCAAGACCACACCCAGAATCTCCTACCCATCGCAGAAAAAATAAAACCAACGCTCATATGGCCTAGGACTATATCCACCCTGCATTCATTAGCCAGGGGGCTTCACCTCTCGCACGGACTTCCCTTAAGATGGTATTTAGAGAGGTGTGTAACATCCATTTTATTTATTTCCATTACATGATTTAGTAAATTATCATTTACCTTATCAACTTCCCATTTTAATAAATGTATAAGCTAAATCGGGACTATGCATATTACGTACCGACATAACATCCTCGATAAGAAATTCAGACTCCAAAGTTATTCACAAAGCCTCTTTTAGGCTTTAATATAAACCCTCAAGTCAAATCTAACTCGAGTTGAATTCTAAAGTCTCCAAATTGACCTTAATATATTCTAGACCCTTATAAAACTACAAGACGAAAGTAATGCCTAAACATCACTTTAAATTCCCCCTTAAACGAGCCCTAGATGAACCCTTTCGAGTCTAGGATGTCGACCCAACTCAACTAATACTCTAAACCCTATGTTTACTTCATTTAAGAAAGTCCCTAATCACTAATCCTAAAGAAAAGGGGTTAAAAATGAAAAAAGGAAAATTTGAAAAAGTGCAGGGCTACCTAATCGATTCCCCCCTTGGCCGAATCGATTCGGCCAGAAACTTTGGGTTTCTGCATAACTGCCGAATCGATTCGGATAAATTTCGAATCGATTCGGTTCACAAGACCTGGGCACTGGACTTAACTGAATCGATTCGCCCAGGGGGCCGAATCGATTCGGGCCTGCGATTTTGCCAAGAATTGGCTATGGAGTCTTGGACTCCATTTTCTACCCCAACTCAACTTTCTTCAAACCAAACTTATATACTAACATCAAGATAACATCAATGATACTATTGATCATCTAAAACCTCATGAATCATCTTTGAGTGAATCAAAACCCATAAATACATAAGGAAAAACCCTAAGTTGCTAAACCAAAATCAATACACCATTACCACAACAAATCATCTATCTCAAGACACAAATAGCAAGTAAAAACTTGCCTTGATTCAGCAAATTTGCAGATTTCTTGGTGTAGTGGCAAATCTTCTCTCAATCTCCAAGTCTTTCTCTCCACTCTTCTCTTTCTCTCTTTGGTTTAGGAAGGAAATTTAGGGGAAATTAGAAGACTTAGAAGACTTAAGTCGTGACCTAAGACAAGTATCCCACTAAATTAACTAATAGTGCGATAAAATAATGCGCAACTGCATAATTAAGGCACAACCAATCAAAAATGCCCAAAACTACAAAATACAATATGGTACATCATTTGACTATTTCGCACATTCCGGAATCAACTGCAACCTCCAAATTATCATTTGGACATTTTAAAATTCAATTTAGGTTCCGGTCTCATAATTAAGCCAAATATCATTTTAAATACAGATGATATTAATAAGCATGACATAGCAATATTTACCCATAATTATGATATGTATGCAAACTCACAATAAATATCAACTTTCTACATTGAATTAACATTCAAATCACAACCCAACACTGGTCTCTAATTACTATACTAAGTAATTACTATAAAATACGGTCTCATAAACGAGGGTTATTACAATATCTATTTCGTTCGAGCGACTGAGGTGGCACGCTTTTCTATAAATACTCATTAAATGGTTTCATTTTCATTAAGAAGTCCTAGCATTTTGAAAGACAGAAAACTGCAAAACTTCAGAATCCTTTTGGCTACTTCTTTTAGGGTTTAATCCCTTTTTGTTTTCAATTCACAAAAATTCCACATGCTTTGGTGAATTTTTTTGGTGTTCAAGAACACACTTTTCTTTTGATCATTCTTTGTGGGGAGAACTCTAGAACTGGAGAGTTGCGAGCTATTGTGGAGGGAGTCCTTATGAAGACTTTTGACTACATGTCTGGACTGCACGTCCTTTTGGTATAGCTTCATATGAACCAGTGCAGATTTCTAGCCGATGCTTTGAAGGTTTGACGAAGACACCGTGTGTTACTCTTGTGGGCGAAAGCAAGATTGTATGTAAGTCAATGGTCTTGTAACTTGCCAAAGTTCTAGAAATAAAAGGTTTTGCCCTTCGGGGATTATTATTAAAATTTGTGTCCCATGCTTTATTTATTTATGGGTTGACACACGCACACACGTAGGGGCTGAATTGATTTGGTTAAAAATAGACTCTAATTAAATAAGTGTGCAAAATTAGAAATTTTCGAATTCAATCAATTATCACACAGTCATACGTTTTACAAATTGGTATCAAAGATTATTTAAGCGATCACCACTTTTATAAATTGGTATCAGAGCAGGTTGCGCCAATTTATCGCGTATTCCAATTTTTCGCAATATCTGTGTGATATTGATTTTTTTGAAAAATCAGCTTTGTGAAAAATCGCAATTTTTTCGATGGAGCACTCATATAATATGATGCCTATTTTTTACGGATCTAATTATGCCTATTGTAAAGCTCGCATGAAATCACAATTAAAGGCTATTGATGAACGTGTTTGGTTGTTGTGTGAAAGAGGGTGAACTCCTCCCACTGTCATTATTGAAAATATCACCTATTTAAAACCGTGTCAGCCTGGATTGAAGATGACTTTAAAATGTCTAATTTTAATTCACGTGGTTTGAGTGCTATTTATGGAGCCGTCGCTCCTGACGAGTTACGCCGAATTATGACGTGCACCACATCTAAAGAGACATGAGATGTACTCCAACTGACACATGAGAGTACGAACGCAGTTAAAGAACCAAAATTATAATTTTGGCCACCCAATTTGAGACTATCACTATGTCTGAGTCTGAATGCTTTGATAATTTTTATACACGTTTTTCGGACATTGTTAACACCAGTTTTAATTTGGGTGAGGTGTTTGATAACATGCGTTTCGTTAAAAAGATTTTGAGATCTCTCCCAAAACGCTTTATTCCTAAAGTCACTGTTTTGCACTCTTTGGAAAATTTGAAATCACTTAAGTTGGAAGAACTTGTAGGAGACCTTCAAACCTATGAGATAGACATGTTTTCCCAAACTATTAAGGCTAAGGATAGAGGCGCTGCTTTAAAGACTCATTTTAAGAAAAAGAAAGAAAAAGTTTGTGAGTCCGATTCTGAGGGTGAGTTTGATTTTGATGATGTGGCTATGCTTGTGAAGAATTTTAAAAAATTTCTCAAAATGAATAAAGAAAATTCTTCCAATAAAAAGAGATTTTTTTAGTCAAATAAAAAGAAAGTGGAGGCCAAAGATAGTGACAAGGAGGATGAGATCAGGTGCTTTAAGTATGAGGGCAAAAGGCACATTGCTAAAGAGTGTCCTACTAAGATAAGGAGAAAGGGCAAATAGACTGATATGCCCACCACACTTAATGATAATGAGGGTTATGAGGGTGATAAGGGAGATGAGCTCGATAAAGGTTTAGCACATGGTTTGTGTGTAGCTTTTTTGAGTCATGTGAGTACACCCACTTTGTCTCACGTTGATAGAGGTCATGAGAGCACCGGTGATGACGCCAGTGTTTCTAGTGGAGATGAGAGAGAATTTGAGAGTGGATATGAAAGTGAGATCCAAAAATCCTTTAGATATTTTTACACCGAGACCTTAAAAACAAATAAGTATAATAGAGATTTAGGTCGTCGGGTTTTAGGTTTGGAGAGAGAAAAGGAAGTTTTAGAAAGGGAAAAGTGTGATTTGACCAACACGGTATCTAGTATGACGACACATGTATCCCAATTCGAGATTGATCTCGAATGTGCTCAGGAGGTTAAAGTTCCTTTAGAGAACGCATCTAAGAAGGCTGAAAAGATGGTTCTCAATCCCATTTTGGGTAAAGATGAGAAGTTAGGAATAAGTCATGACGGTGCTTCTACTTCCCAATTAGCACCCGAGTCAGTTCCCACTTTAGCGTTAGATTCACATGAGTCTCATCCTAACCCACCTAGGCACCCCATTCCTATTAGGAGAGCGCATCCTAGAGTTTTTGAGAGAGGTGTTTTTAAGCATATATATGTTTGCTCCCATTGCAAAAGGAGAGGACACCTTAGGGAATTTTATTTTAAGTTGGGTTATGTGTCACGTTTTGCTACTGCACGTGTTTCTGCCACACATGCACCCACACGTGATACTTTACATGCTCCTGTAGACTACATGAGAGAGTTTGCACATTTAGGTGAGCAAGTTAAGTTTTTGGTCAAAACTTCACAAAATTTGATGGAGGTTTTTTATAAATTGACACCACCTTTGGAAAACCCCTCTCCAACTAATGATTGAGGTTTGAGTTGTTTACTAGCATATGATGTTTTCCATGATGACATTATTTTCCTATTGCTATTATGTATAATTTTTGTATGTTTTCCTTTTTTTTGAAATTTTTTGAAAAATACAAAAAGATTTTATTTTGATAAATTTTTTGAAAAATCCAAAAAGATTTTTGTATTTTGTTTGCACCTTTTATGGATGGACACTTAGTATGACCGAGTCACAATTTCATTACATTTATTCATGTGACTATTTGATAGTGTTTTGAGACAATATATCATGTCATCTTTGTGCTTTATAATATTTGGAGTCATTGAGATGTAATTAAGTGTTACTTCCTACATGTTTGACTCATGATTTTCTTTATTGCACAAATGCACGGATTTGTTTGATTATTGCGCTTGTCTTAGCACATGTTGGTTTGGTGTTTTCACTTCAATCATGTCCTTAAAACGAACCAAGCACGATAAAACTTGACAAGAAAGTTGTTCATGAAAGAACCGTTTGTGAGTTTGTGTGCTTTATTTTAAAATAGTGAAGGACTATGAAAGGTACTCATCTATCCTTTGAGATTAAGCCAGCGTTTAAATTGGACCTAGAAAATTGAGAAATTTTATTATCTAGGGTCCAAATAGGTTTAAAAGAGCCCGAAAAAATTTAAAGGCAATAAAAAGAAATTTATGCAAAAAAAGGGCCAATTAGGTTTTTGCACCAATTCTCCAAAGTTTGAGAATTTAGTTTATACACCTCTAAAAGAAAATATATATGAGGGAGTTTGGATGGAGAATTAAAACGTTTTTGCACGTCCTTGAAAGTCTTAATAAAGCGTTAAATAGTTTTGGACGTTATTGGTGTGGAAATCACCTTGACATTGATTTGTTGATTTGCATAAAACGATGTCATCTAAATTCAACAATGTTTATACCTAAGGATACCGTTGATGTTCATTCATTAGGGGTACACATATTAATCGTGCACATATGATTGATTAAGTTGATTTACCTATCGAATGTGTTCACACCCATTCATTCCATTTCCATGACTTAGTTGTTTTTGTATAAATCCATGGTGTGATTTTTGGTATCTTATTTTTGTATGAAAAATTTGAAAAATCAAAAATAGTTTGTGAAAGTTTTTGAGATACTCCTTTGCATGCACTTAGTTTGATTTTTGTTTGCTATGCATTTTTTCGTGACACTTCATGTTTTGATTTTTTCTTCTTATCTGTCTATTTGGGGACATCATAAAAACGGGGAGAAAGAATTATCATGTTATGGTAAGTTTTTGCATTATGGGGGAGATTTGATTTATTAATGATTTATTCTTATATCATTTCAAAATCGATGCGTCACGAAGGTTTTTTATTTATCTCATGTGTGTAGATACAAAGGTTGAAGATCATTATGTTGCACACCCTGCTGAGAAGAGCTTTGAGATTTGATGAAGATTTTTGAAGAACAATTTGAGAACTAGCAAATTTGTACCTTTTTAGTTTTGAAATTTATGGGAGGGTAGATTTGTATAGGCATTTTGGTATTTGATAATTCAGATGTTTTTACGTATGTGCCGGCATAGACATAGGGGAGATTTGTAAGGACATATTTTTATAAATGTCCGTCACAATTAATTATGTCATATACCGTTACAACCGTCGAAGAAGTTCAAGATCAATCTACATCAAGATGGATCCGAATATATCAAGGTTCTTAATAAAAAAGACTCTGCGAAGTTTACTTTGGTCAGGTTATGTTTTAAATACCTTAACTTTGCACTTAGAGCTTTGGGATATTTTTTGAAAATATTTTCTAAGTGTCGGAGCGGACTTTTTCATCAAAATTTGATATTGAGTAATTTTTCTAAGTCCTGTAGCGTACCTCATTTTTTATGTCAGGTCATTCAAATGAGATGTCATCTCGTTCGAGCGACATATGCACGTTGCGCGATGTCGTTCAAACGACACATGTACGTCATTTGCGTGAGATATCTATTTCGTTCGAGCGACTGAGGCGGCACGTTTTTCTATAAATACTCATTAAATGGTTTCATTTTCCTTAAGAAGTCTCAGCATTTTAAAAGACAGAAAACTGCGAAACTGCAGAATCCTTTTGACATCTTATTTTAGGGTTTAATCCCTTTATGTTTTCAATTCACAAAAATCCCATATGCTTTCGTGAATTTTTTTGGTGTTCAAGAACACACTTTACTTTTGATCATTCTTTGTGGGGAGAACTCTACAACCGGAGAGCTGCGTGCTATTGTGGAGGGAGTCCTTGTGAAGATTTTAGACTACATGTATGGACTGCACGTCCTTGTAGTATAGCTTCATCTGAACCAGCACAGATTTCTAGCCAATGCTTTAAAGGTTTGACGAAGACACCGTGCGTTACTCTCGTGGGCGAAATCAAGATGGTTTGTAAGTCAATGGTCTTGTAAACCTATCAAAGTTCTAAAAATAAAAAGTTTTTCCATTCGGGGATTGTTCTTGAAATTTGTGTCGCATGCTTTATTTATTTGTGGGTTGACACATGTACACACGTAGTTGCATGTTTACGGCCTGAATTTATTTGGTTAAAAAATAAACTCTAATTAAATAAGTGTGCCAAATTAGAAATTTTGAATTTAATCAGTTATCACAAAGTCATACGTTTTACAAATTGGTATCAGAGCTTATTTAAGCGATCACCACTTTTAGAAAATGGATCCGCTGATGCCATCTTCAATACCTCCATCCATAGTAAGTGAAAGTTCAATGTGATACACAACACCTCCAGTGTCTCGGTATCCACCGAAATCCAAAAGCCATCTCCAATCCAAACTTGTTCGGATATCCGTCGCACCCAACCAGGGATGAATGTACGAGAGGTTGTAATTGGGGGTTTGGTTCTTGGAAAATGATCAAAAGATCACATAAATTATTGGAGACTTTTTAGGAAAAACGATATGAGTTTTCTATTCCAGTTCAAGAAGTGTGAAAATACATATTTTCGTTCCTTGTTCAGTTGCTAAAGAGAAAGAAGTGGACCAAGGAAGTTAAGGACAAAAACTACACTAAACTAAAAAATTTCAAAAAAATAATCTATCATTCGAACGACTTAACAGCCTCGTCCGAACGATGATGTTTGAACAAGATTACTAATGACAATACATACACAAATAAGAGGGAAGTCATTTTAAATTCGTTTTAACATACTCGTTCGAACGACCTTATTTGAATGAAACTTCATAAGATAATTCAGACAACTCCATAAGAGAAGTCATTCAAACATACTCGTTCGAACATGTTTGTTCGAACAACTTGGGCAATTTTGCAAAATAAAATTTAACTTTAAATCGATTAAATTGATTTAAAAATTCCATCAAGAAGCATTTAAGAATATTGAAAATGTCTCCAACAACATAAAAAATAACCCGGTCATACACCTTTGGAAAAAAGAGCGATCGGATGAAAAATGTACTGATTTGGGGAATGATGAAATCTAGGATGCTCAAATTCTTCATCGTTGAGAGTTGTATGACACACAATGACACTAATTGTTTTTTCCAACGGAATTAGCCAAATCTCTAAATGGACCCAATTAGAATTTATCCTTGCAAATCTCCCATTTTGGCTATTCCGAGACAAAACTAAAAATAAAAAAAATACAAAATGAAATGACTCTGAATTTGCTAAGCCAAAATGATCCTAACGTGCATCCAAAAAACTAGAAAGAAAGGATAGACTGACTCGATTGACAACCAAGCGCTCCTACGTGAAGATCTTTTAAGGTAGGCAAGAAGGTGGCAATAAATGGCCTACACACAGGAAACAACAAACATATAAAACACATGGGGAAATTAAGATTTAAATAGCTAAATTTTTTAGGCTCCCCCTAAACATGTTCTCCCCATTTTCGTCTAGAAAAGACATAGGGATAGAACTAAACCTGCAATATTCATGAATAAAGCATGAACTAAAAGGTAAATAATATGATGGCCAATAGGATCAAGGAAACATCCATGACATAATATATAAAATAAATCATCCACAAAAATAATATAACATAAAATGAATTATGCAATGATTAATATTAAAGACATAAAATCCAAGATGTTCCAACAACAGTATCCAAATATAAGAGCTGAAAGGGAAATACTAATACTTGGTACAAATGAGATTAATACGTAAAGAAAATAGAAAGCTCTCTTTCATAAGTACATAAACTGAAACAATTGGAAAAAATCTAAATCATGGAGTTGGAGCATTGGTAGCATCATCACTAGGAGAGGATCCGGTACCGGAAGATCCTATAGAATGACACATCTCTGAACGACATATCTCCTCAAAATATTGCATGAGAATTGAGTCTCTTCGATCCTGAGCCTCATCTCGATGTGCCTATGCCTCCTTTCTACGAGCCTGAGTCTCCCCAACTCTCTCTCTGTCTATCTGTATAGTGGATAAGAGATCCTGCTATATAGCTCTATCCACATGACGGTCCTCCTAAATTTTCTCAACCTATAGACGCACATACCTAAGATGCTCCGACTCGGTAGGTGGGGGACAACGAAAGGTAGAGGGTTTAGACTGAGCTGGAGTAGCTGAGGCTCTAGTGTGTGATGACTCAGGGTGGGAAGAGGTATGTCTCGAGGAAGGTGACCTCGGGAATGGATAATGGATGAGCTATCAATGGTATGATAACGAGTGACATGAACATCCGACCTATAGACTATGACAAGTAACTATAACCGTAAAGGGTAAGTCTTGCCTACCTAGATTAGATGGATACATACAGACAACCTTAATAATCCCAAAAATGAAATTGGGAAGATCATTAGAGTCCCTAATACTAATAGCATACATAAAATCCACATAATCCTTGGAAATTTGAGTATGGTTTGTAGGTGGGAATAGGCACGCTCAAACGATCCAATTTAGGATTATAAAATCAACATTAAGGTTTTTATGATATAAAATGGTGGAACCAGGCTGGACTACATGACAGATGATCTCTATAATATGGTGAAAATCAAGCTCAGCATCCTTGGGCCAAGTAATTGAGGGGTTAGGGATGCATGGCAAACCTATGAGACGTGCAAATGAGCCGGGGGTGATTTTGATTTCCCTACCACATACCGTGGAAGCTAAATCACTCTCAATCACAAATAAACCAAAGAAAACTCACAAATGATATTGGGATATATGGGGTCACGAAGATTAAAGGTGGTATCCCAACCTAGAGTAGCAAGCCAAGTTTTATTAATGGTGACAAAAATCAAGACTTGGTTGACATTTTTTTCTCGAACAAAAGACCTAGTCACATATTCTAAAGTGTGATAGAGTGTATGGTTAGCATGTGTCCTCAAACGAAGTCGTAGGTTAGTAATGGATGCATATTCACCTGAGGAATGATCCTCATCTGATGAATCAAAACGCTGAGAATGCCTACCTCCTCTAGCCATAGAGACATGAATATAAAAAACTACAACCTACCCAAAAACGAATACTAACCGAACTACCACAACACCAAAAAATCCAACAACACCAAAAAATCCCATACTCCATCAGCAGCATAAAATAGAAATATATAAAGCATATAAAAAATTAAATGCAATGCCATGACTTTTTGACACAAAAAAAAGAAGCTTTGTAAAAAAATATCAAAAATTCATGAGATAACAATTAATAGGGTCTAGACAAGTATTTTTATGAAAGGAAATTGTATGAAAGAAAATATATAGATAACATAGCCCCAAAACAATTGCTTGAGATTATATGAAATGGGTAAGAAAAAGATAACCCAAAGATGTTGTAAGCTTTAAAGAAAACCCAAATCATATATGCCCAAACAAAACTAAAAGAAATAGTAAGAGAAATACCTGAAAACAAATGAGACTAGAAAGAACCCAACACCTTGAGAAGATCGAAAGCTGTAGAAAATGGTGGATGAGGGTTTAAATATGAAGTATGGTGGAGGAGAGGAGCGGAGAAAATGGAGAGTGGGAACAAGGAGAGAAGAGAAGGAAATATGGAGAGAGCGAGGATATGGGGGCTTTGTAAGCATGAGGTTGACTATGGAGAGGGAAAGAGAGAGAAGAATGCGGAAGAAATGACATAAAAATGAACTGAAGTACCCAAAATTAAGCCCGGTTGTTCGAATATATTTTGGAAATCTCGTTTGAATGACGTCGTTCGAATGACAGACGGACAAAATTTCAAACGAGAAATCAATGCATGTCAGCACTAGGGTCGTTCAAAATCTCGTTCGAACGAGAAAGTAGTCTTTAAAAATACTATAAAACCCAGAAAAGTTTGCAAAAATACCTAGTATAAGGGCTTGAAAAGGTTAGAAAACCATAAAAGTTGATTTTCAATTATTCTAGGTAGCGTAGACATATCCGAACTGCGAAAGAGGAATGAATGGATCTGAACAGTGCGAGCATAACCTAAGACAACGCACAAGTGCAAAATGCCAAACAATATATTAACACGATATACACTCATATATGCCGTATGACAATAAAAAGGAATAAAATTGGACACTAGCCACAAAAGAAAAAATTCCTTGAAGATTGATGATTCTCTGGAAAATAGCGTCACATAAAGAAAGCAATGTAGCGATTTATTGTGCAAACCCATTGATCTTCAACCTATGTCTCCCATCAATATCAAGTGTTCTTTTGACTTCTTTCTTTTTAAAGATAAAACATGATAAACTATGTTGGCCTTGGATACTTTTTTTATTGCCACACTTTTTTAGGCTCTTTTTCTTTTTGCAAATGGAGGCTATTCATGCAAAAACATTTTACTTTTTACAGCTCGGGTCCATTGCTAAACAAAACTTAATCGGATGAATATTATTTTACAAATTCGAGAAATGGGTTTACATGCACAAAATCGATTGCTTATAGAATGTGGTGACAAAATTGATAAGACAACACCTTAATTCACCTAGCGCATGCAAAGTGACGTAGACATCCACAAGATTCTGTGAGAGGTGTGTGAAAGAAAGGAAAATACATGAGGCAATCATAGAAGAATATATCATAAACAAGAATCAATGCGCAAAAGAGACGAAGTCTGAACTAGCTACTCATTGAAAGACACATGGATATGGAATGAAACCGTGAATCAAAAATATCACACACATAACCTATATGGACAAAAGTTTTATGAAGGACTTTATACTCAAAGAAAAATGAAAATATTTTTGGAATTTTTGAAAAATATATCTACAAACTATAATCTTGTTCATAGGTAAAGAGATAGACATGAGTCTCAACCTAAACTAGATAGATGACTTCGAACCCAAACAATGGAAAAAACCCTAATGGATTTCCTAAGATTTTCAAACCTAAGGGAATCTAGAGGTTCGCTAAAAATATCGGCCAATTGATGATCAGTGCCTACAAATCTAAAGGAAATGACTTTCTCTTTAACTAACTCTTGAATAAAGTGCTATCAAATCCTAATGTGCTTGATTTCAGGAAATATGGATTGCACTCGTATTGTCACATTAAATAGTCATTATACCTAGTGGAATACCGTAATCCTCCAACATTTACTTCATGCAAATGTGTTGAGTGCAAAAACTCTCGGTGACTATGTATTCGGCCTCCGTCGTGGACAAAAAAATGGAATTTTGTTTATTGCTCATCCATGAGACAAGTGCAATACCAAAATAGAAACATATTCCAAATGTGATTTTACATCCATTAACATCTCCTGCCCAATCGACATCCGAATATGCTGATAGACAATCATTAGTGTCGAAGGAATACTAAATCCAAAAAGACAGGGTCCCACTAACATATTTAATAATACGCTTAATGGAAAGTAAATGAGAATCTTTTGGGGCATCTTGATATCGGGAAAAAACTCTTACACTAAAGAAAAAATACGGACGACTAGAGGTTAAGTAGAGTAAACTACCTATCATACTCCTAAAAAGAGTGTGCTCTATATCCTTTCCTTCTGTGTCCTTAATAAGCTTAACAAAAGAACTCACTGGAATACTTGCATGCTTGGCGGAGTCTAGATTAAATTTGTTCACAAGATCTTTTATAATACTTAGTTTGGGACAAAAATATCCCGCTATCGATTTGACGCACATGAAGACGTAAGAAGATTGTGAACTCACCGACCATACTCATCTCAAATTCATTTTAGAGCTTAGTATATTTATCACATGTGGATCCAAAAAATATGTCATCGACATACACTTGGGAAACTAAGATTGCATTCTCATCTCAATGAACAAATAACATCATATCTACTCCCCCTCTAAAAAAAGAAGCGAGTAAGGAGAAAATAAGTAAGCCTATCATACCAAGCACCGAGTGCTTGCTTCAAACAATATAAATCTTTCTTCAAATAAAAGATGTGATTAGTATACTTAGCGTACTTAAACCCTTTCGGTTGTTCCACATAGACTTCCTCCAGAAGAATGCCATTTAGGAAGGCACTTTTGACATCCATTTGATAAAGTTTGAACTTAAGATGACATGCTATGGCTAGTAAAAGGCGAACGGACTTTAACCTAGCAACTTCAGGAAAAGTCTCATCAAAGTCAACACCTTCTTTTTGGGTATATACTTGGGTAACTAACCTATATTAATTATGAATAATGACACCATTTTTATCCAATTTATTTGTTAAAATCCATTTGGTACCAATGATGCTAGTATCACTAGGCCGAGGAACTAATTCCAAAACATCATTTTTCTGAAAATGAAGAAACTCTTCTTGTATGGCATTAATTCAAAATTCATCTTTTAAAGCTTATTTGAAATTTTTAAGTTCAATTTTAGAGGAATAAGTAACCTCATTTTCTAATTGTGTGCTAGTCTTGATACCTAATTTGGCATTCCCAATTCTTTTGGAGGGGTCATAGCCAGGGAGATTAATCCTTTTTCTCAATTGTGTGCTCCATCGAGTCATTGTGAGACTCAATGTTTTCAACATAGGTAGGTGCATCACACTCATAATAGAAATATTGCTCATCATCAACAAATGTAGGTGGAGCATCCTCTTTTATGACAACATTTATTGATTCCATAACTTTAGAACTCGTAAAGTTATAAATTCCAAAGGCTGTACTATTTTGTGAATACCATAGGCAAATACCTTCATCACTCCTTGAGTCGAATTTACCTAGAAACTCTCTATCCATAAGAATGTAACAAAGACTCCTAAAGACTCTATAATAGGCGAGGTTGGGTTTCTTGTCGATCCACAATTCATATGGAGTTTTATTAGAATCCAGACGCAAGTATACCCAATTCACTGTGTGATAAGCGGTGCTTATCGCTTCGACCCAAAACCTACGAGGCGCTTTCCTACCAAGGAACATGGACCTTGACATTTCTCGGATCATTCGATTCTTCCTCTTAACTATACGATTTTGTTATGGAGTTCGAACATATTCATTATCAAATTCAACTTCATCACAAAAACGCATTCATACCGAATTCCTTAAATTCAATTCTATTATCACTTCTAAACCGGTTTATGCTGACATTATGTTGATTTTGAAGGACTCGACATTTAACCGTTAGAAATTCAAAAACATCAACTTTTCTCTTATAAATCCAACTATACAATATCATGAAAAGTAATCTACCATCACTAGGATATATCAATTTCCTCCTATACTCTCGGTAAGAGTGGGACCCATAAGGTCCACGTGAATAAATTCTAAGACACGAGAAGTGGTTATGGAGTTCAACTTCTTATGAGGAATATCAATTTGATTTCCAAGTTGATAAGGTCCACAAATGGAGTAGGTTGATTTTCCTAAGGACAGTGAGCCTCCAACTAGGTCTTTTGGTTGGAATAATTTCCTTGGGCCATAGAGAACCTTAGAAATTCTTCCATTAAACCTTTGGATGTGTGGAATATACACTCAACTTGGTTTTTATGGCTACCTAAAGAGCTATAGTGTGACCTAGGAGTTGTGAAATAAGAATTCTTCCCAATCTTGTAACAAAAATGCCTAAACTGGCCCCTTTTGTGGCAATAAGTACACACATAGGGTTGATTTGGAGTCACTTTCATAGGTTTCTTAGGTTGACTTCTTTTAGGTGGGTTAGGTTTATGAGGGTTTGTTTTTGTAAAAAACTTATTTACCGGTTCAGATTTAACCTTGGATGACTCACCATCTTCATAATCTATACCCTTTGTCTCTTGGTAATCTTTCTCCTTATAACCTAAAACTGGACCTAGGAATAACTTTCCCATTCTTTTGGAATTATCTTCAAGTGTGACTTTGAATTCCCAAGAGGACTTAAGATCTTTCTCAAGTTTGACAATTTTTCTTCAAGTGTTTTTCTAATATCCAAGGATTCATGAAGATCTTTGTTAATACGAGGTAGAGATTCAGTCAAATCACATTTTTTTACCCAAAATAAGCTTCTCGGAGAGAGAAATCTTAATTTCCTCGAGATGACTAACTAAAGCCTCCTTCTCCTTCAGAATTTTCATCTCCTTTTTATAATGTCAACACCTTAAAAGTTTATCTTTTATATTTCTTTTGAATACGCATTGACTCGCTGTATAACTCAGAATATGTGGATTGCAATTCACTTACATCTACATCAATCTCACTTCCTTTTTCATCACTACCTTTTTAGTGAGCAGATACAACATCGAGATCATGCTTGGAAATGTCAACACAAGGATATGACTCACTTGAAACTCTAGCATGACTCGCCATAAAGGAAGTGAAGTTGTTTCTAGAAGGAACGGAATCATCAGGCTCCTCAGAATTATTCTCATTATCGCTAAGAGTCTTATTATAAATGGCTTTAACCTTACCTTGTCTTTTAAACTTAGTGCTCATACGCTCTATGACCTCATCCTTCACACTCAAAACATCTTTGTGAATCATCCTTTTTAAAGTTATCTCTTTTTGAGTTGTCACTTTTAAACTTATTTTGATCCTGATTATTAAAACTTCTACTTTCCTTGTTTTTGTTTTTCTCAAATTTAGGTTTTTCAAATTTTGAGTTTTTTATTTTTAAACTTGAGAAACTTTTTAATTTTTTTAGCAAATAAGTCCATATCATCATAATCCATATCGAACTCTTCAGATTCGAACATTTCTTCCTTCTTAACTATTAGATCCTCCCTTATCTTTCGTAAGGACATACTTCCAAGTGTGTTAATTTTTATGTAATTGACTTAATTTCGGACAAAACTTGTGTGAGTCATGGATAGATTTTTTTTTCTGATGATTCCCACATAGTCCATGATGTGTTGTGTTGAATACGTAGAATTGAAGCTTCAAATATAGATAATTCTTGTTTATTGTTGCACGTTTCACGTCTTTATATCATATTGCATTCCGAGATACTCTCAGGTATGAACCCATAATGTTTACGGGACTAGAAAAATGTTATTTTGTTTATAAATGATTTTAAAAAGGTTAAAAGGGTTTTTAAAAGGTTTTAGCTTTGTTTATTATGAGATAAATATTGTTTAGAGTCATTTAGATCTTTTCCTTGTGTTTAGCAGGATCAAACGATTTTAACAGTCGTTCAAACGACATTTCAGTATCGTTCAAACGACATGGACAAGCCATTCTAATGACACGGCCAAGTCATTGAAACAACACATTGATATCGTTCTACCTACGCGCCGACTAAAGATTTTTAATATAAGTCATTCTTTCTTAAAATTTCTAAGGGTGCCGAACCAAAATACATAATAGAACAATAACATTTTTCTCCACTTGTTTTCTAGGGATTTCAAAGCTAAAACCATCCTTATTGTTTAAAAGATCCAAGCTTTCATACACATGTTATAGAGATCTTATTTACACCATTGGAGTTTGTTCATCTCTATTGAACATTCACTCCGTGTTCTGAATTATAGACATTGCTAAAGATGCATCCGTGGATACCGAGACACACGTGGGCTCATGTGTTGTGGACTTGGCATGGAAGGACTTCTGAGTTGCACCGTGGATGAGTGGTTAAAGCATCAAAAGAGCGCCAAGGCTTATGGGGGATCGAGTCTTTGACTAATTCTACTGTATGTACTTGTAATACAACATCATAGTAATTTTCTGGCTTGGGTCGTCCGAGGTTTTTTCCCTTAGTGGTTTCCTCATACATCGAAGTTGTATGTTTGTGGACTTTATTTGTTTAACTTCCTTTAATCACATAGGTGCATGTTTAGGATTAACCAAGATAAAATTGGTCTTAAGTAAAATTGGTTCACAAACTTAGTCCATAATTAAAATTGGAAAAATGTTTTTTGAGAGAAAAATTATTTTCACCTTAAGCACATACGAAAAAGGGGACTACACTTTATTTTTGTCATCTTTAGGAAACATGCCTAATTCATAAGTTTGGAGATCACCTGCAAGCTCTGCGATTTTTAGTGAATTTAACACTCCTTAAAAAATAAGAACTGTGACCTTCGTAATGAAAGGACTAGGGAGATATCTACGAATCTTCTTGACTACTCGATTTTCAGGGATTTTATCACCTAAGTTGAAATATGAATTAACAATATCGGAAATAAGGGAATACAATTCATCAAATGTTTCACTTTCTTTCATGGTGATAGTTTCAAATTAAGTGGTTAAATTTTGAAGTTAAGATGCTTTAACCGCACTCTTTCCATCATGAGTAACTTGGAGAATGTTCCATGCCTCCTTTTAAGTTTCACAAGTCATGATATGGCAAAACTCCTCATGAGTGACAACACTAAATAATGAATTTAAACCTTTACAATTAAAGTTACATAATTTCAACTCATCATCACTCCATTCCTTTACAGGTTTTAAAATACTTTCTCCTTCAACAATAACAGTAGGAGGGGACCATTTGTTTTTAATAATAACCCAAACACGTTCATCAATTGATTTTGATGCGAATTTCATACGTGCTTTCCAATAGGCATAGTTAGTTCCATCAAACATAGGTGGTCTATTCGACGAAAAACGTTTCATATAACCACCCGAATTCATATAAATAACTTTTAGAAACTTTCTCTAATACCAATTTGACGTTTCAAGGTTATATGAATTTAATTCAATTTCGTAGATTTCACTCCTTGATACAAAAATTAATTAGTCCACCGATTTGATAGTTTCCAAATTTTAATCTTACTTACTAAATCCTATGTGAGCATTCAAGATTATCAATATGCAACCCATAACACCGATATACGAGGAAAACCCAAATCGGAAAAATTTCGGATGGCTAGGCCTAGACAAATCCACTACGAATATGGTTTTACAAAAAGACACAAAAGACTTACAAACTTCACACAACAAGACCCGTTGATGCCGTCTTCAATACCTACGTCCATAGTACGCGAAAGTCTAACACACTACACAACACCTTTAGTGTCTCGATATCCATCAAAAGCCAAAAGTCATCTCCAATCCGAACTTGTGCGGAGATCCACTGCACCCAACCAGGCATGAATGGATGGGAGGTTATAATTGGGATTTTCAGTTATTGAAAAATGGTCAAAAGGTCACATAAATTGTTGGAGACTTTTGGGGAAAAAGGATTTGAGTTTTCTATTCAAGTTCAAGAAGTGTTCGAGTGCATATTTTTGTCCCTTGTTCAGTTACTAAAGAGAAATAAGTGGACTAAGGAAGTTAAGGACAAAAACTGCACAAAAATTGAAATTTAAAAAAAAACAATAACCGATCATTCGAACGACTTAGCATCCTCGTTCGAACAACGATGTTTGAATGAGATTACTAACAACAATGCAGACACAAATACGAGGGAAATCGTTCGAACATACTCGTTCGAACAACTTTGTTTGAACGACACTTTGAACAACAATTCAGACAACTTCATAAGAGAATTCGGTCGAACATACTCATTCGAACATGCTCGTTCGAACAACCTGAGCAAATTCGCAAAATAAAATTTAACTTTGAATATCTTAAATTGATTTGAAAATTTCATCAAGAAGCATTTAAAAATATTAAAAATGTCTCCAACAACATAGAAAAGAACTAGGTCATTTAGATTTGGGAAAAAGAGTAATCGAATGAAAAATGTATCCTTTTGGAGAATGATGAGATCTCGGATCCTCAAATTTTTCATCGTTGAGAGTTGTATGATACACAATGACACTAAATGTTTTGTCTAATGGAATTATCCAATACTACAAATGAACATAATTGAAATTTTTTCCTTACATATACCTAGTGATTCTTCATAATTTTAGGGGTGTGTGGTCTATGCACATGCCTACAAACTTAAATTTTACTCAAATGTATATGTTTAAATATGCATTGGCTTTATAAAGCATGTTCCCAGAATCAATGGAGATATATCCTCAATTGATGAAGCAATATCTGATCATCAAAGGCTCCCAGATAGGTACCTTCCTCATTTCCTCTTGTTTCTTGTTGAAGAGAGTGGCCATAGTTAATTGGTTAAATGAGGCCTATACCTTTACCCAAAGCATTTTGATATTTATCCCTTTTTTCAGTGTGAGATAAGTACTATGATTATTTATTTGTTCGCATTTTCTTTGGGGGGGGGGGGGGGACTGTGAGTGTGGGTTGTGTGGCTTACAATGACACAAAATGATAAATTTTCATCAATTATACAAAAACTTAGTCACAAGAAGGCCTAAAAGGTACTTCCTACAATTTGTCATTGTAGCTCGGATTAGAGATCCACACACGTGCCCTCAGGGACGAATCGGGTTCATTAGAAGTCCCACATATCGTGAGTTATAAGAAAACAAAGTCGCAAAGGCCTTTTGTGACAATGGTACCCTCACTCACTTTTAGCAACGTATGTGTTGCTTGTGCTTAAGGGTGTGGCTTGACTTATCTGACACCCTAGGAGGAGTGACGGTGATGACATGACCATTATCGATTATTTCTGCTCTATATTCACTCGAATAATTTTTTTTGTTTTCAAGTAACTATTGGCTTCTTAGACATCATGTTCTATTTATTTGATAGATTTGCACATATAAAGGGAATATGGGATGGGAAAAGGCAGAAGAAAGAATGTATTTGGGAGAATTCAAAAAGAGGCCACGTGGATACCCTGTATATTAGCCAATATTAATATCTGTATGTGACACCCTTTTTATTTTAATCACGGGTAATCATTCCCTTATTAAAAAAATAGGAATATCATTTGGTCCATTCTTAGCATCACCGTTGAAAAACTATTCAATTACTAATCACGTGTGTCAAATTAAGCTGGTGCCAAATTTTATCTTTCATTTGTTTAATATCATGCGAAACTAAAATAAATTAACCAAACGATCTACACCATAATAGTATGAATAATCACACGGCATATATATAATCAAATAAGACCGAATAAAGCATCATTTCTCAAAATAAATAATCCAACTACAATCTAAAGTAAATAAAATTGAATCTGAATAAAGTCTGACAAATAAACTGGAGTACTAAATAATTTGAAGGGGCAACATGCCCAAATGAAATACTGAAATAAAACTCCTAACTAGAAATTAATAAACTGAAGTGTTTAAAGCAACTCCTGCTAGCCTCCAAGTGCTGCAGCTACGCATCGCTGGAAAAAATCAAGCTCGGCGTCCCTGTGGCTGGACGCCTAAAAGATTTTGTAAAAAAGATTTTATATTGGTCAGATCCCAAGAAAACCATTTGAAATATTTTTGCAAGTATTTAAATCACAGTTTAAATAAGTTATTTGATACACACGTTAGTTCAACGTACACTCCCTTGAGTTCCTCACCTATCAACTAATGTGCACACCTAACGTCTCCAACCTAGCTATGTTACCCAACCGAACTAGATACTGTATCTAAATATCCACAAAAGTCTAACTTCCTCACATTACACATACGACACACTACCACAGTATCAATTATTAATATTACCCACGTATTATTATTGAGTCAATTATTTAAGTCTCTCTACTTAATTTACTTTTAGATATACACAATCTATAAGTTATACTATCATACATAAGTAGATAAATAACACTTGTTTATAGATATCACACATATAATATATACAACTATAGCATCCTCGAAATATCCCCTCGTGATGTTGACATACTCTGCTATCAATTTCGTTTACCTCTCATATCAAATCAAGGACTATTGGTTCGGCATGTCTCCTTAAACCCAAAATCAATCAACACACAATGGAGGCAAAGTTAGTTATAAGCCTTTGGGATACACACACACCTAATGTACCCAAATGACCTTCCAGACCCACTAATACACTGCACATACTGAACCTCCCTAAGTTCTATGTTCTGGGGAACACATCCAGACTTCGCTGGAATCGTCAAAGTGGGATCGCCCTGTGACACCCCGTCTAATTAAATACCGGGTAGCTACTCATTTATTCAAATTAATACAAAATGTCAAATTGGCTCAGTTCGTAGCACCACTGTCGAAAATGTTTGTAAAAAATTACTAGCCACCTAATATTTAAAAAGTGAGTTGTGAATTTTAATTAATTCAGATTAACATGCAATAAGTTTAAATTATGAAGTAATGATACCACAACCACATCACAGTCACAATAGAATAATAATGGAATAAAATGATTCTGGAGGAATACTCCTTGGAATAATTCGAATACTGAATAAAACCAAATACAAAGCCTGAATCACTAATTAATTAAATCTAAAACTGAAATATAACTGAATAAATAAGTTGTCTCTAAGAGAAAAGGGGCGACATGCCCTACAGATGAATAAATCTGGAATGGAGTCAAAGCAGAAAGTGGAAGCGTCTACTATCGAGATCCTATAACTTCCACATTAGCTACAGCACGTCCCTAGAATGAAACTTCTAAGCTTGGTGTCTTTGTAGCTGGGCACCTAAAAGGTTTTTACAAGAAAATAGATTTGAAAGCAAACGGGTCAGAGAACGATTGTGAAAACAGTTTAAAATATAGCAAGTGTTTAATATCATTAAACAGTGAATATAAAATACATGATAATGCGTGCACTCACATGAGTTCCTCACCTCTCAACTAATTGTGCACTCCAAACGTACCCATACCCGTTCTAGTTATTCCACTATCTAACTAGTCCAATCCATAACCTGACTTTACTATACAATTCAAAGTTCAATTCCCGACATCTTAATATAAACTGAGAGTCTTACTTTTTACTCCTCCGAATTGGTTATAATAATTACTATGAATTTCCCATTTTTAACTCTGCTAAAAATGTCACAATTATTCACATTCATACTTTAATAAAAGTCCATTTCAATTACCAGCATATTAATCTCATCATAAATATACAATAAGGGCACCCCTAGGCTAAGCTGCGGTGCACACATACTCTGCTATCGAATCCCGATACATCACGTACATAAGGACCACGTATTCTGAATCTCTCAGGAACCGTTTCAATAAGCAATAATCACACATAATGGAGGCAAACATAGTTCACATACCCATGGGTCACGCAAATACCTACTCTCCCATGGTCAGCTGACTTATTAAATCACCAATAAGTTATTCTCTGACCTATGTCATTGAGGTACTAATCTAAATCCCCCCGTAGGCACACAAAGATTAGATGGCCCTGATCGAAAGCCGACCTTCAGTGATAGCAAGTATGGTAGGTATGTTATACACATATAAGTTCATATACTAAGCATTCACACATCTTAGATATCTTATAATATTAATAGAGGTATATTTTACATTCCTATACCGTCATTAAATGTTGTACATTTACAAGTCCCTGGATAATATACATTATAGATCGCCAACACTTCTCACGTCGCAAATTCAAGTACTTACAACCTAACCCCTCGAAGTCACCAGGTCTTTTATATAATTTCAAGTTTTAATCCTCAACGTACTCCAATCTCAAAAATATACCCACTAATCAACAAGGGAAGAATAACACTCAATTAAATAATACTACGAAAAGTTCAAAACTAAAATCGGGCCGAAAAAGACCATTCTGTAATCTCGTCAGAAGTTACTGAAATCTCGTTCGAACGAGGTCGTTCGAACGAGTTTCGTTCGAATGAAAGGCTTTGAAAGAACCATCAACTCGTTAGAAGGGCTACTGGAATCTCGTTAGAAGCTCGTTCGAACGAGGTCGTTCGAACGACCTGGGTTGGTCTTCTAACGAAAATTCCGAGAATGCCCAGAATTTTCCCAACTTCATTTTTTCCCATTTTCTCTTCTCTAAATCCATCCTAAGCTCATACCAATTAAGTTTTAATGTTCTCAAACTACTCTAAATCACCCTAGATCACTTCTTAACATAGTTTTGCGGACAATTATTACAAATCTACATACAAAAACCATAAATGCCCAAATTTTTCCCCAAATCTTATGAACATGAACTCAAAATCTAAGTGAACATAGGAACTCCTTCTTAATCTGTTTTAAATCATCAAAAGATACAAGCTTGAGTACTAATTTCGTCCATAATCATTCTACATGCAATCCCTAACAATTCCATTGGGTTTTCATCAATCTTTCAAGACATATGTTAATTTTACACTAAACATGGAGGAAATATTCAATGAAAGTAATGAAAACAAAACAACTTGCCTTAGATTCGTTCTTTCGATTTGTTTTTGGTGATTACAGGCTGAATCTCTCCTTTTTCCGGTCACAAATCCTTCCCAATTGGTGGTGGTGGGTGGTGGTTTGTTTTAGAACTCCTTGAAATCTCTCTCTAACTCCTGTAGCCCACTTCTATTATTTTTGGATGATAATGGCCTTAGTGGTCTCTATAATAATATATAATTAAACTCTAAAATTCGTGGGTCTTAACTCCTCAATTTTTAAAATTACCAAAATACCCTTCTGGGTTGCCGTTTTGGCCTAAAAATGCCCCGGGACCCAAATTAAACCCCCGGCTAGTGTTTTCTGACTCTCTCGACCCTTTCGGACATGTTGGCGCACTCAAAATGACTATTCGGTTGGTACAAAATATAACTTACTTTTTAATCTAATTAAATTCATTCTCGACGCGACTGACACGCGCGTCCCAATTTAATTTCCCAAATTGTCGTATTTCTGTCTCGCGACAATTTTAATATTTTCAATACTCACATATTACCATATATTCTCAGTAATGTTTTATTTTAACATCATAATCAAATACCAACTCACATCTCGCTAGTATTTACCTCCGAATTAATTTCCAAATTAATTCTCACTTAATTCAATTAATCCATTAAATAAAAATCAATAAAATTATGGGGTATTACCCGCCCTCTATGCGGAACCTCCTGGGACAGTAGGTAACGTAGGTATGTTCACACACATAATCAAATCACAATAATAGGTTTTCACACAACCTATATACACATATTATTCAGTAGGTATACACAATATCCATCACATATGAATCCGTACGTATTATTTATCTCTATCTAATACTCAACATACTAATAATCTTCAAATAATGTTTATTCACCTTTTTTGAGTATCACTCACTACCCAAAAGGTCCCAACTATCCTTTAAGTTATTTCAATAGTTAACACATGAGTATACTAGTGGTATTAGCCTTATGTTATTGTTTACTCTTCCCTTAACCCAATTTATGGTTTCTCGATACTCGTCCCAAGCGACTAACTATCATCGGTCTGAATTTCAGCTTTACCCTTAATGATATTAATCGGGACTTAATCATATATCTACTTACCTTCTCAAAGTATTTATAGGGTCATTATAACATCACCAAAGTTCCCCCAAAAGGTTGGAAAATAAAACTTTGCAAATAAACAAAAGAACTCTTTTTAGGCTTGGTCAATTGATCGATAAAATTAATCGATCGATTAACATCCCATGATCGATCGACCCTGGGTTTTGGCATCTTCGTCCTAACTACATTTTTCTCCATATTTAACACCTCAAGCCTTCATGGATATTTCCCAAACTTCCAAGAAACATAACCAAACATCAATGATGTGTCTAGGATTGATTTCTAACATAAATAACACACCAAATCTTAATTACATCTATCCAAGAACGCATTAAACTTCAATATTCATAAAACCCTAGTTTATATGTTCTTCATGCTCAATAATTCATATTTCCATATTTCTCTCATTTTTAGCATCATCCATGTTCTGATTTTGTACTACCAACATACATGGATTCAATCTACATGCAATTCTTCCCCAAATCATGACTTCTATTTAATTATCCCAAGAAAATCACCAATTATCATCAAATTGAAAACCCTACTACACATGGGTATTATAACTTATTAAAAACATGCAAGATAAACAATTTCCTTATCAATTGTAGGTCTAATTTCGTATTATGAGTGATGAGGATGCCTTCCTTTCCCCCCAGATTGCACTCTGTTGGTAAAGATGATGTAAGAAAGGTGTTGGATCTTCCAAGAAACGTACCGTATCCCTCTCTATTGGCCTCTCCTCTATTCTTTTTTTATATCTTAGGGTTAGGAAGTGTTTTGTTGCTGCCCCAACTAGTTAGACTTAGGTTTGTAAACCCAATTCCATAAATTAGGCTAACGTTTCAAGTCCAAATGACCCAAACACCCCCGTGTAAGCTCAGTTATGACTATAAAGGCCCTGGGACCTAAATACTATCCCCGAGTACACTATTTTGACCTTTTCCAAATCAATCGTGACCTCAAAATCATCATCCAGGTCACTCTAAAATAATTTTCTATCTCGACCTCGTATAGTCTACACACGACACCCGATTGAGATATACCACCGTCACGTTGCTATCACCCGTTATGATGTAAAAATAATTATTTACTATTCACTTAGTAATTGTATTCAATAAACATTAGTCATTATTTTATGATTAATATTTTATTTAACACATATTATTTAATTCCATTAAATTACGTCACGCGTGTAATTCAAGATTAACCGAATTATTTCAATTTTAAATACTTAGAAATACGGTGTTTTACTTACTTCCCCCCTTACAAAGGAATTTTGCCCTCAAAATTGGGATATACCTACAGTGAATAACTCTGGATGCTCCTCTCCCATGTCATCCTCCCTCTCCCACGTCGACTCAGCCATATTATAGTGCCCCCACTGACCTCGAAATAAGGAATCTCCTTAGACCATAGCTTATGATCACTACGATTAAGTATATCCAATGGTCTCTCCTCATGTGAGATGTTTGGCTACAAGTCGATCTCCTCTAATGGAATCTGACAAAAATCCCTCTTACTCCTTTGGTACCTCTTCAGCAATGACACATGTAACACGTCATGAATATACTGTAAGTGCTCCTGTAGTCCCAACCTATATGTTACTGGTCCTACCCTCTAAATGACCAGAAACGGTCCCACATATCTTGGAGCTAGATTCCCCTTCTTATTGAGCCTCATAACACCCTTCATAGGAGACACCCGCACCAATACATAATCACCAACCTCAACCTCTATGTGCCTCCTATCTGCATCGTCAAAACTCTTCTGCCTATCTTGAGCTATACAGATGCGTCCTCGAATCAGTTCAATCTTGGCAGTGGTATCCAGAATCATCTTTAGCTCCAATAACTTGTTATTCCCCACCTCTAAGCAGTAAGAAGGAAAACAACAAGGACAACCATACAGTGCCTCAAATGGTGTCATGCCGATGGTGAACCGGTAGGAATTGTTATACGCAAACTCCACCAATGGAAGATACTACTCCTATCCTCCCTCGAAGTCAAATATGCACTCCAAAGCATATCCTTAAGCATCTGATTAACTATCTCTATCTTCTCATCTGTATGTGGGTGATGCGCTATACTCAAACATAAATTCATGTGCATGGCCTCCTGAAAGCCCTGCCAAAAAGGGGACATAATGATCTTATCCTGATCGGACATAATATTAATTAAAACCTCGTGTAACCAAACTATCTTAGATATAAACAACTGTGCATACTATCTCGTCTTAAAATTCATATGAATTGATAGAAAGTGGGATACCTTAGTCAATTAATCCACTATCACCCAAATGGCGTCATGACCTCGCTGTGATAATGCTAAACCGGTAATAAAATCCATGTATATACTCTTATACTTACACATTGGAATCTCGAGTGGTTACAATATCCCTGTCGATCTCTGGAAGTCTATATTCATTAGCTAGTAGGTAGTAGACTTTAAGACAAACTCTGATATATCCCACTTCATCCCTAACCACCAATACTATCTACACATATCCTGGTACATCTTATCCTTATCGATATGTACAACAAACCTAGCCCTCTGAAACTCTGACATCACAAAATGTCTAAAATCCTTATCCTCTAAAACTAAGAGACTCCCATTAAAACGCAAACCTCCTTTTGAACTGATAGAATAAGATTATGCCCCATCAGCTAATAACTGACGAACTCTATCCTGGCAACACTAATCCCCTGACTGGGCTTTCACCACCCTCATAATAATCTTGGGCTTAACAACTAATATGGACATACAAACTCTAACAACCTCATCTTCGTGTCGAAGCTATCTCCATTTCGCCTTTCAAACCTCTGTTATCTCCCTAGCGGGTCATTAGCTCAATGTGTCTGCCACCACGTTAGCCATCCCAGGATGATATTGAATATTAAACTAGTAATCCTTCATGAACTCCAACTATCTCTTCTGCCTTATATTCAGATCCTTCTGTATGAACAAATATCGAAGTGATTTATGGTCTATGAACAAAAAGAACTGCTTCCCAAACAGATAGTGCCACCAAATTCTCAAGGAAAATACAACTGTGGCTAACTCCAGGTCATGTGTGGAGTAATTCCTCTCATGGGGCTTAATCTCGAGAGATGCATAAGCTACATCCCTAGCCTCCTACAATAATACACCCCTAAGTCCCTACAAGGATGCATCTATGCTGACACGGTACTCCACTCCTCCCCTAGGTAGTGCAAGTACAAGTGCTGAGGTCAATTTGTCCTTTATCTCATTAAAACCTAACTGACAATGATTGTCCTAAACAAACAGCACCTCCTTATGAGTTAGATTCTTCAATGGACCCGCAATCTTTGACAAACCCCGGATGAATCATCTATAGTATTCGGTGAGCCCCAAAAAACTACAAACTTTCGTCGGTGTTGTTGGTTGCCCCCACTTCCTCATCACTGATACCTTACTCGGATCAACTATTATACCCCTATCAGACGCAATGTGGCCCAGAAACTACACTTCCTGAAGCCAAAACCCACATTTATCAAATTTGGTATACAACTGGTGATCTTGTAGTGTTTGTAAAAGCATTCGAAGATGCTCGACATGCTCATCCTCAGAGTGAGAGTAAACCAGAATATCATCAATTAATACAATCACAAACTGGCCAAGGAACTCCTTAGAAACTCATTTCATTAGATCCATAAACACTGCTGGAACGTTGGTGAGCCCAAATCAAATCACCCTAAACTCTTATGACCTTCATCTCAGATGGGGCCATGTAATAAGTCACTCAGGCAATAACACTTGTACCTGGCACTAGGTGAATAACAAACTCAATTTACTGGCTAGGTGGAAGCCCATGTATCTCCTGAAATACGTCCTCAAACTCCCTCACAACTAGAATCGAGTATAATGAAACAACCACTTCCTATGAGGTATCCTCCACAATGTAATATAGATGTGTGTTGGACCCTCCCCTGGGAAGAGGCATCGCCAGTAAGAACATTTCCTACCTTGGAATTGAGAACATAATAGTCCTCCCAAAACAATCCACCGTTTTTCGGTATCCATCTAACCAATACATACCCAAATTGATGTATAAACCCTCCAGATCTAACAAAATAAGGGAGGTGACTAAACATAATCTACCCACATCGATGTCCATTCCCCAACAGATCGAGTGCATAAGAGACCCACTACCTAATGGTGATTCCACACATATAAGGAGACTACTGGTTATATCTAGTAGGCCTGCAACGCGTGCAAATTTGGTTGTAATGAAAGAGTGTGATGCCCTCGTATCAAATAAAATCCTACTCACAAGACCGTGAATAATAAACTTACCATCTACTGTTGGTGGTGTTTGTTGTATGATCGCATCTCGAACGTTATAGACACATCCATACTGTAACTACCCCTACTACGGTGGGGTGAGTGTGGCTATTGCTGTAGGTGATATCTTCACCTGCTTCCCCTGCTACTGCGGTGGTTTAACTTTCTGTGGGTAGTCTCTCCTCTTGTGGATTATCTGACCACAAATAAAGCAATGACCTAGAAAATCTCTCTGCCTCTATCCCTAATAGTGTTGACCCTGCTATTAGCCCTGATGGTCTCCCTCATTGTTGCCTTGGCCCTAATGGCCCTGAGGAACCTGCTACTACTGAGGACCCTACTGGCCCTACCGAAAACCTCCATCAAGTCGATAGCTCCCTTATCTAAACCTCATGGCCTGATCCCCCTCTCAAGAATTCTTCCTTGGTGTCTGCCCTACTGCTGCTCGGCTGGTTTGACTCAACCTCCATCGAGTCGATAACACCGCTCCACCTTGCCTTTCTCTACTGGCTAGGCTCACCTCCTCTCTTGCTTCCCTTAAAGTGTAAGAGTGTGGTATTGATGACATGTGCATAAGTCACTAATACAAGGTTGCCAATCAAATATTGCGTAATTCTCCAGGGTAGTCTATCAATAAACTTTAGCTTCTGGTTTTCTTAACTGTTCACCTCGTCTAGCATAAAATTATCCAAAAGAGTGAACTCCTTATTTCACTCAACCACAAATCGATCTCCCTGAACCACCTCACTAAACCTCTTTCTCATATCTGTCTCAATGGTTGGCGGAAAGTATTCGTGATCAAACCGCACCCAGAACTCAGCAATGGGCATCGTGTCCCATTCCTCAATAGTGGTAACTGACTCCAACCACTCTAACACTGCTCTAACAAGCCTAAAGGTGGGTAATATCTTCTTCTTAACACCTCTACAGTCAACTATGCATAGGTGGCACTAAATATATTTCTTCCACTGACACGTCGTAATTACGCCCGAGCTTCCCTAAAACTCAGGTGGGTGATTCTTCTGAAAAGGTTCCCTAACTCTCTCCCAATATGACGCCCCCTAGGTGGGCCAGGACAACTGGTGCCACTGGATATGGTAGCTGTTGTTCCTGAGGGAAGTGGAGAGCCATAGCAGTCATAGAAGCATTAACTTTATATGCCACAATCGCTGCCACATCTGCTACTGACATTGTACCCTATGGTGGTTGTGGCTGTGGTAACGGTGCCTATGGCCCCTGCTGAGCCTCCCTCACATTGTCTCCAGCCGCTCGTCATCTCTTGGGTGGCATCAAAAAATATATCGAATTGTATGAGTTCATGGTGAATACAAATATAATAGAAGAAGAACGTAATCTCAAATGTGTAATCATGAATGCCACACTCCTAATAATAGGTCTCTATGTCAAGGAATGCTACGCTAAAATCTTACTAAGACGTATAGATTATAGAGACACTATAACATGCTGCTTTGATACCATCTATGACACCCTACCTATTTTAACCATGGGTGACCAGTCATTTATTAAAACAAGCACGAATATCACTTGGTTCATTCTTAACATCACCGTCAAAAAACTTTTTAATTACTAATCACTTATTTCAAATTAAGCCGGTGCGAAATTTTATCTTTCATTTATTTAATATCATGCGAAACTAAAATAAATTAACCAAACCATCCACACCATAATAGTTTGAACAATCACATGACATATATATAATGAAATAAGACTGAATAAACCATCGGTTCTTAAAAACAATAATCCAACTACAATCTAAAGTAAGTAAACTGAATTTGAATAAAGTGTGACAAATAAACTGAAGTACTAAATAACATGAAGAGGCAACATGCCCAAATACTGAAATGAAACTCCTAACTAGGAATGAATAAACTGAAAATTCTAAAAAAACTCCTACAATCCTCCAAAAGTGTTGCAGCTACGCATCCTTGGAAAGAATCATCAAGCTGGGCATCCATGTGGTTGGACACCTAAACGTTTTTGGAAAAATGATATGAAACGGGTGAGAGACCAAGAAACCCATTTGAAAATATTTTTGCAAGTATTTAAATCACTGTTTAAATAAGTTATTATATACAAACGTTAGTTCAACGTACACTCCCTCGAGTTCCTCAACTTTCAACTAATGTGCACAACTAACGTCTCATACCTAACTATACTAGCCAGCCCAACTTGATAACGTATCTAACTATCCACAAAAGTGTAGCTTCCTCGCATTACACACATGACAAGCTACCACAGTATCAATAACTAATATTACATGTTTATTATTATTGAGTCAATTATTTAAGTCTCTTTACTTAATTTACTTTTAGATATACACAATCTATCAGCTCTCCTATTACACATAAGTAGATAAATGAAACTTGTATATATTAATCACACATATAATATATACAACTATATCATCCCCGGAATGGCCCCTCGGTATTGCTAGAATACTCTGTATCAAGTCCATGTACCTCACATTCCAAATCAAGGACTATTGGTTCGACATGTCTCCTACAACTAAAAATCAATCAACACACGATGGAGTCGAACATAGTTATACTCCTTTGGGATATGCACATACCTAACATATCGAAATGACCTGCCAGTCCCACTAATACACTACACATAGTGAGCCTCCCTAAGTTCTATGTTCTGGTGCACACATCTAGATGTCACTGGAATAGTCAAGATGGGATCATCCTCTGCGTGAAACCTCCCGTGACAGTAGGCAGCGTAGGTATGTTCACATACATAATTAAATCACAATAATAGGTATTCACACAACCTATATACACATATTATTGAGTAGGTATACACACAACCCATCACATATGAATCCATATTAAGTATTTATCTCCCTCAAATACTCAACTTACTAATAATGTTTATTCGCCTTGTCCGAGTATCACTCACTACTGGAAGGGTCTAAACTATCCTTTAAGTTATTTCAGTAGTTAACACATAAATACACTACTAGAATTAGCCTTAGGTTATCGTTTACTCTTCCTGTAACCTAATTTATGATTTCATGGTACTCGTCACAAGCAGTTAACTATCATCAGTCCTGATCCCAACTTTACCCTCAATGATATTTGTCGTCCCTTAATCATATGTCTATTGACCTTCTTTAAGTATGTATAGGTTCATTATAACATCACCAAAGTTCCTCACAAACGTTGGAAAAGAAAACATGGAAAATAAAAAAAAACCTCATTTCTTCCTTGGTCGATCGATCCACAAAATTGATCGATCCATCGACATCCCACGAACGATCGATCGCTCCTGGGTTTTTGCAGCTTTGTGCCAACTACATTTTTCTCCATGTTTAACACCTCAAACCTTCATGGATCTTTCCCAAACTCCTAAAAAACATAAAATAAAATCACTTATGTATCTAGGGATGATTTTTAACGTAAATAACACACCAAATCTAAATTAAATCTATCCAAGAACCGATTAAACCTCAATATTCATAAAACCCTAGTTTATGTGTTCTTCATGCTTAATCATTCATATTTCCATATTTCTCTCATTTTTATCATCATACATGTTCTGATTTCATACTACCAACATACATGGATTCACTCTACATGAAATCCTACCCCAAATCATGAGAACTATTTATTTATCCCAAGAAAATCATTATTTATCATCAAATTAAAAACCCTACTACACATGGGTATTATAACTCATTAAAAACATGAAAGATAAATATTTTCCTTATCAATTGTAGGCCTGATTTCGTATTATGAATGATGAGGATGCCTTTATTTCCTCCCGATTGCACTCCCACTACACCATATTAGGAAAATGGTCACGGCCAAAGTCTCTAGGTCGCGGCCAAAGGTCGTTACCATTATGGTGGGTCACATCCAAAATCTCATACCAAATGAGGGGTCACAGACCTTGGGGGTCATGGTAGATGGTCAAGGACTATAGCCATGACCCATACACACAGATGGTCATAACCCAAGGCCATTACCCATCCTTTAATTTATGCAACTAGTCACGGTCCAAGGCCATGACCCATCCTTTAATTTATATGACTAGTCACGCCACGGGTCATGACCTAATTTATACGACTGGTCACACCACTGGTCACAGCCCAAGGTCGTGATGATACCTTAATTTTTGTGACTGGTCATACCACTTGTCATAGCCTAAGGCCGTGACCCATAATTTTGTCGGTCAAAAATAGTCACGGCCCTAGGTCGTGACTCGATTTATGTGTGACAAAAAAATAAAGATGGTCATGGACTTTGGTCGTGACCATTTTTAACTATTATTCAAAAATGCGTAGAATTTTCATTTTTTGGACATTATAAAACATGCGTAATGTATACCCTGAACGGCCATAGTGCTAAATAATAAATTATAAAATCCCGCGTGGCCACGAGTCCCCCGATTTGAGTCCACAACCATATTCTCAAAATTGGGCCATGATTTCAAATTGAGGGTCCCGTGACCATGCAGTCGGTTCCAACGAGTTACATTGGTCCCGTTTGAGGTGTTGGCTCCATTCACGAGGCCGTTTGGGTGGTGTTATGGAGTTTCTCTCTTTAATGGCACGTTTTCAAGCCTAAGTGTGGATATTCTCAAAATTGAGCCATGCTCTCAAACCGGGGTTTTTGTGATCACATGGTCGGTTCCAACGAGTTACATTAGTCCCGTGCAAAGTGATGGAATTACTCATGGGGCCGTTTGGGGGGCATTACGGGGTTTCACCCTCTAACGACAATTTTTCAAGCCTAAGTGTGGATATTCTCAAAATTAGGTCGTGCTCTCAAACCGGGGGTCCCATGATCACACGATCGGTTCCAATGAGTTACATTGGTCCCGTGCGAGGTGTTAGCACAAGTCAAGGTGCAATTTGGAGGGCGTTATGGGCTTTCTCCCTCTAAAAGTACATTTTCAAGCCTAAGTGTGGATATTCTCAAAATTAGGCCATGCTCTCAAGCAGGGGGTTTCGTGATCATGCGGTCAGTTCTAATGAGTTACATTGGTCCCGTGCGAGGTGTTGGCACCACTCACGGTGCTATTTGGAGGCATTATGGGGTTTTGCCCTCTAACAGAACATTTTCAAGCCTAAGTGTGGATATTCTCAAAATTGGGTCGTGCTCTCAAACGAAGGGTCGCGTGACCATGCGATCGGTTCCAACGCATTACATTGGTCCCGTGTGAGATGTTAGTGTCATTCATGAGGCTGTTAGGGATCTTTATGGGTTATACCCTCTAACGATATGTTTTCAAGCCTTAGTGTCAATATTCACAAATTTCGGCCATGCTCTCAAACTGAGGGTCTCGTGACCACTCGATAAGTTCCAACGAGTTACATTGGTCGAGGTGTTAGCACCGCTCACAGGGCTATTGGGAGCCTTACGGGGTTTCTACCTCTAATGCTACGTTTTCAAGCCTAAGTTTGGATAGTTCTAATATTGGGTTGTGCTCTCAAACTAAGGGTCCCGTGACCTCACGATCGGTAACATTGGTCCCGTGCGAGGTGTTGGTGCCGCTCACGAGAGCGTTTGGGGGGCGTTATGGGGTTTCACCCTCTAGTTGGACGTTTTCAAGCCTAAGTGTAGATATTCTCAAAATTGAGTCGGGCTCTTAAACTGGGTACCTCGTGACCATGTGGACGGTTCCAACGAGTTACATTAGTCCCATGCAAGGTGTTGGCATCGCTCACGGTCTCATTTGAAGGGCGTTATGGGGTTTCACCGTCAAATGGTACATTTTCAAGCCTAAGTGTGGATAGTCATAATATTGGGCCGTTGTCTCAAGTGCTCTGTGACCACGCGATTGGTTACAATGAGTAACATTGGTCACGTGAGAGTGTTGGTATCGCTCATGGGGTCATTTATGGGTCGTTATAGGATTTTGCCCTCTAATAGCACGTTTTCAACCTAACTGTGGATAGTCTCAAATTGGGTTGTGCTCTCAAACCGGGAGTCCCGTGACCACGTGGTCAGTTCCAACGAGTTACTTTGGTCCTGTATGAGGTGTTGGCACCGCTCACGGGACCTTTTGGGGGGTGTTACGGGGTTTCGCCCTCTAACAGTACATTTTCAAGACTATGTGCGGATATTGTCAAAATTAGGTCATGCTCTCAAACTGGGGGTCCAATGACCATGCAGTCGATTATAATGAGTTACATTGGTCCCGTTCAAGGTGTTGGCACCACTCACAAGGTCGTCTGTGGGGGCATTATGGGGTTTCTCCCCATAATGACATGTTTTCAAGCCTAAGTGTGGATATTTTCAAAATTCATTCATGCTCTCAAACCAGGGGTCCCATGACCACGCAGTCGGTTCCAACGAGTTACACTGGTCCCTTACGAGGTGTTAGCACTACTAACGGGGTCATTTGGGGCGCGTTACGGGGTTCGTCCTCTAATAACACATTTTCAAGCCTAATTGTGGATATTCTCAATATTGGGTCGTGCTCTCAAAATCGAGGGTCCTGTGACCACGCGGTCGGTCCCAATGCGTTACATTGGTCCCATACGAGGTGTTGTTGCTACTTACAGGGCCGTTAGGGGAGAATTACAGGGTTGCTCCCTCTGACGGCATGTTTTCAAGCCTAAGTGTGGATATTCTAAATTTTGGGCTAACCTCTCAAATCGGGGGTCCCGTGATAATGCAGTTTGTTCTAAGGAGTTACATTGGTCCCGTGATAGGTGTTGGTGTAGCTCACTAGGCCGTTTGGGGGAGTGTGATAGGGTTTTCCCTCTAATGACACGTTTTGAAGCCTAAGTGTGGATATTCTAAAAATTGTGTCGTGCTCTCAAAGAGATAGTCTCGTGACCACGCGGTTGGTTCCAAAGAGTTACATCGATCCTGTGCGAGGTGTTGGTGCCACTCACAGGGCTTTTTGAGGGGCATTATGGGGTTTCACCCTCTAACGGCATGTTGTCAAGCCTAAGTATTGATATTCTTAAATTTCGGCCGTCCTATCAAATTGGTGGTCTCGTGACCATGCAGTTGGTTCCAACGAGCTATATTGGTCCCGTACGAGGTGTTGGCACAGCTCATGGGGCTGTTTGGGGGGATTATGGGGGTTCTCTCTCTAACGGCATGTTTTCAATACCAAGCATGGATATTCTCAAATTTGGGTGGTGCTCTCAAACTGGGGGTCCCGTGACCATGTAGTCGGTTTCAATGAGCTACATTGGAATCGTGCAAGGTGTTGGTGATTCTCACGGTGCCGTTTGGGGGACAGTACATGGTTTCACCCTCTAGTGGCACATTCTCAAGCCTAATTCTGTATATTCTTAAATTTATGCCATGTTTTCAAACTAGGGGTCCTATGACCATGCAATCAGTTCCAATGAGTTACATTAGTCTCGTACGGGGTGTTGGCACCGCTCACGGGGCATTTGGGGGCGTTACTGGGTTTCACCCTCCAGCGAAACGTTTTCAACATTAAGTGTGGATATTATTAAAATTGGGTCATGCTCTAAATTTGGGGACCCCGTGACCACACGTTCAGTTCCAACAGGTTACATTGGACCCGTACGAGGTGTTGGTTCCTCTTATTGGCCCGTTTGGGGACATTACGTGGTTTTTCCCTCTAGCAGCACATTTTTAAGCCAAAGTTTATAAATTCGGTAATTTGGGTCGTGCTATAAAATTTGGGGTCCCATGACCATGCGGTCGGTCCTAACGAGTTACATTGGTCCTGTACGAGGTGTTGGCACCTCTCACATGGCCGTTTGTGGTTCGCTATGTGGTTTCTCCCTCTAATGGTACATTTTAAATCCTAAGTGTGGATATTCTCAAACTTGGGTCATGCTTTAAAATCGGGGGTCCCACGACCACGCAGTCAGTTCTAACGAGTTATATCGGTCCCGTGCGAGGTGTTAACACCTCTTATGGGGCTGCGCTCTCAAATCGAGGATTTTATCACCTTGTGATCGGTTCCAATGAGTTACATTCGTCTAGTACGAGGTGTTGGCACTACTCACGAGGCTATTTAGGAGGCATTACGGGGTTTTGCCCTCTAATGGCATGTTTTCAAGACTAGGTCTATATATTCGCAAATAAGGACAGTGATTTTAAATCGGGGGCCCCGTGATCATACGGTCGGTCGCAATGAGTTACATTGGTCCCGTACGAGGTGTTGGCACCAGTCACGGTGCCGTTTGGAGGGCATTATGGGCTTTCGCCCTCTAACGGCACATTTTTAAGCCTTAGTATCGATATTCTCAAAATTAGGTCATGCTCTCAAATAGGGGGTCTCGTGATCACGCGGTCAGTTCCAACAAGTTACATTGGTCCCGTGCGAGGTGTTAGCACCATTCACGGTGCTGTTTGGAGGGAGTTACGGGGTTTTTCCCTCTAACAGAACATTTTCAATCCTAAGTGTGGATATTTTCAAAATTGGGTCGTGCTCTCAAACGGAGGGTCGCGTGACCATGCGATCGGTTCCAACGTATTACATTGGTCCCGTGTGAGATGTTAGTGTCATTCACAAGACTATTTGGGGGATTTACGGGGTTTTGCCCTCTAATGATACATTTTCAAGCCTTAGTGTGGATATTCACAAATTTGGGTCGTTATCTCAAACTGAGGGTCTCGTGACCACTCGATCGATTCTAACGAGTTACATTGGTTGAGGTGTTGGCACCCCTCACAGGGCTGTTGGGGGCCTTATGGGGTTTCTCCCTCTAATAGTACGATTTCAAGCCTAAGTGTGGATAGTTCTAATATTGGGTTGTGCTCTCAAACCGAGGGTAACATGACCTCAAAGTCGGTTACAATGAGTAACATTGGTCCTGTGCGAGGTGTTGGTACCACTCACGAGGACGTTTGGGGAGCATTATGGGGTTTCACCCTCTACTGGGACATTTTCAAGCCTAAGTGTGGATATTCTCAAAATTGAGTCGTTCTCTCAAACCGGGGGCCCTGTGACCATGTGGACGGTTCCAATGAGTTACATTGGTCCCATGCAAGGTATTGGTGCTGCTCACGGGGTCGTTTGAAGGAAGTTATGGGGTTTCACCATCAAACGACATGTTTTCAAGACAAAATGGGAGTAGTCATAATATTGGGCCATTCTCTTAAACCGAGGGTCCCGTGACCTTGCGATTGGTTACAATGAGTTACATTGGTCCCCTGTAAGGTGTTGGTGCCACTCACGGGGTTATTTATGGGTCGTTACGGGGTTTCACCCGCCAACAACACATTTTTAAGCCTAACTATGCATTGTCTAAAAATTGGGTTGTTCTCTCAAACCGGGAGTCCCATGACCACGTGGTCAGTTTCAACGAGTTACTTTGGTCTCGTGTGAGGTGTTAGCACCACTCACGGGACCGTTTGGGGTGTATTACGGAGTTTCCCCTCTAACGATATGTTTTCATTCCTACGTGTGAGTATTGTCAAAATTAAGTCGTGCTCTCAAACTGGCGGTCCAGTGAACATGAGGTTGGTTCGAACAAGTTACATTGGTCTCGTGCGAGGTATTGGCACCACTCCCAGGGCTATCTATGTGGCATTATGGGGTTTCACCCTATAATGACATGTTTTCAAGCCTAACTATGGATATTCCCAAAATTCATTCATGCTCTCAAATTGGGGGTCCCGTGACCACACAGTCGATTCCAACAAGTTACATTGGTCCCGTACGAGGTATTGGCACTTCTCACAGGGTGGTTTGGGGAGCGTTACTGGGTATCGCCCTCTAATGACACATTTTTAAGCCTAAGTGTGGATATTCTCAATATTAGGTCGTGCTCTCAAAACCGAGGGTCCCGTGACCACGCGATCAATCCCAACGACTTACATTGGTCTCGTTCGAGGTGTTGTTGCTACTTACGGGACTGTTAGGGGGGAGTTACGGGGTTTCACCCTCTAACGGAATATTTTCAAGCCTAAGTACAGATATTCTCAAATTTGGTCCGACCTCTCAAACCGGGGGTCTCATGACCATGCAGTCTTTTCCAACGAGTTACATTGGTCCCGTTCGAGGTGTTGGTGAAGTTCACTGGGCCATTTGGGGGGCGTGATGGGGTTTCCCCTCTAATGGAAAGTTTTGAAGCCTAAGTGTGAATATTTTAAAAATTGCACCGTGCTCTCAAAGCGATAGTACCATGACCACGGAGTTGGTTCTAAAGAGTTACATCGATCTCGTGCGAGGTGTTGGCACCACTCATAGGGCTTTTGGGGGGGAGTTACGGGGTTATGCCCTCTAACAGCACATTGTCAAGCCTAAGTGTCGATATTCTAAAATTTGGTCCATGCTCTCAAATTGAGGGTTCCGTGACCTTGCGGTCGGTTCCAATGAGCTACATTGGTCCCGTGCAAGGTGTTGGCACCGTTCACGGGGCCGTTTGTAGGGCGTTATAGGGTTTCGCTCTCTAACGACACATTTTCAAGCCTAAGTATGGATATTCTCAAATTTGGGTTGTGCTCTCAAATTTTCGTTCCCATGACCATGTCGTCAGTTCCAACGAGCTACATTAGACCCGTGCGAGGTGTTGGTGCTTCTCACAGTGCCATTTGGGGGACAGTATGGGGTTTCACCCTCTAATGGCACATTTTCAAGCCTAATTCTGTTTATTTTTAAATTTGGGTTGTGTTCTCAAACTGAGGGTTGGCACCTCTCATGGGGTTGGCACCGCTCATGGGGCCATTTGGGGGCGTTACTGGGTTTCACCCTCCAACGAGACATTTTCAACACTAAGTTTGGATATTCTTAAAATTGGATCTTGCTCTAAAATCGGTGGTCCCGTGACCACGGGATTAGTTCCAGCAGGTTAGATAGGACTCGTACGAGGTGTTGGTGCCTCTTACAGGCCTATTTGGGGGCGTTACGGGGTTTCATCCTCTAGCAGCTTGTTTTTAAGTCGAGGTCTGCATATTCTATAATTTGGGTTGTGCTCTAACATCGGGGTACCGTGACCATATGGCCAGTTCTAACGAGTTACATTGGTCTCATGCGAGGTGTTGGCACCTCTCACGGGGCCGTTTGGGGGGCGTTACGGGGTTTCCTCCTCTAACGACACCTTTTCAAGCCTAAGTGTGGATATTCTCAAATTTAGGTCGTGCTCTAAAACTGGGGGTCCCACGACCACGCGGGCGGTTCTAATGAGTTACATTGGTCCTGTGTGAGGTGTTCGCACCTCTCACGGGGCTGTGCTCTCAAACTGAGGGTTCCGTCACCTCGCGGTCAATTCCAACGAGTTACATTCATACCGTCTGAGGTGTTGCCACCACTCAAGGGGCCATTTGGGGGGCATTACAGGGTATTGCCCTCTAACGGCACATTTTCAAGCCTAAGTCTATATATTCCCAAATAAGGGTGGTGCTCTCAAATCAAGGGTCCCTTGACCACGCAGTCGGTTCCAACGAGTTACATTGTTCCTATGCGAGGTGTTTGCGCCACTCATGGGCCCGTTTAGCGGGCGTTATGGGATTTCACCCTCTAATGACATGTTTTCAAGCCTAAGTGTGGATATTATCAAAATTAGTCCATTGTCTCAAATCGGGAGTCCCCTAACAACGCGGTTCGTTCCAACGAGTTACATTGGTCTCGTGCGAGGTGTTGACACCCCTCACGGTACCGTTTGGGGGGTGTTACGGGGTTCTCCCTCTAGTAGCACATTTTCACGACTAAGTTTGGATATTCTCAAAATTGGGCCGTGATATCAAACTGAGGGTCCTGTGACCACGCAATCAGTTCCAAAGAGTTACATTGGTCCTGTGCGAGGTGTTGGCAAGCTCATGGGGCCGTTTTGGTGGTGTAATGGGGTTTCGCCCTCTAACAACAAGTTTTCAAGCCTAAGTGTGGACATTCTAAAAATTAGGTCGTGCTCTCAAATCGTGGGTCTCGTAACCACCTGATCGGTTCCAACGAGTTACACTGATCCCGTGAGAGGTGTTGGCCCCACTCATGGGGCCATTTGTGGGGTATTACGGGGTTTTTCCCTCTAACGGCACATTTTCAGGACTAAGTGTGGATATTCTCAAAATTTATTCATGCACTCAAACTGAGGGTCTCGTGACCACACGGTCGGTTCCAACGAGTTACATTGGTCCCGTGCAAAGTGTTATCACCATTCACTGGGCTGTTTGGTGGGCGTTACGAGGTTTCACCCTCTAGCGGTCTATTTTTAACCCTAAGTGGGAATGTTCTCAAAATTGGATCATGCTTTCAAATCGGGGGTCCCACGACCATACAATCGGTTACAACGGGTAACATTGACCCTGTGTGTGGTGTTGGCTCCACTCAAGGGGCCATTTCGGTGGCGTTAGAGTGTTTCACCTTCTAACGACACGTTTTCAAGCCAAAGTTTGGATATTCTCAAAATTGGTCGTGATCTCAAATCGGGTGTCCCGTGACCACGCGGTCAGTTCAACCAGTTACATTGGTCCCGTGTGAGCTGTTAGCACCACTCACGGGGTGGTTTGGGGAGCGTTACGGGGTTTCTTCCTCTAACGACACATTTTTAAGCCTAAGTGTGGATATTATCAAAATTGGGTCGTGCTCTCAAATCGAGAGACCCATAACCATGCGATCGGTTCCAACGAGTTACATTGGTTCCGTACGAGTTGTTGGCACCACTTGCGAGACTGTTTAGGGGGCGTTAGGGGGTTTTGCCCTATAATGACACGTTTCCAAGCCTAAGTGTGGATATTCTAAAAATTGGGCCATGCTCTCCAACCAGGAGTACCCTGAACATGGGGTCCATTCCAACGAGTTACATTGGTCTCATACGAGATGTTAGTACCGCTCTCGGTACCGTTTGGGGGGCATTACAGGGTTTCTCCCTCTAGCGACACGTTTTCAAGCCTAAGTGTGGATATTCTCAAAATTGGGTCGTGCTCTCAAATAGGGAGTACTGTGACTACGTGATCAGTTCAAATAACTTACATTGGTCCCATGCGAGATGTTGTTCCCACTCAGGGGCCATTTGGGGGTGTTATGGGTTTTTTCCCTCTAACGACACTTTTTCAAGCCTAAGGGTGGATATTCATAAATTTGTTTCGTGCTCTCAAATCGGGGGTCTCGTTACCACGCGGTCGGTTCCAATAAGTTACATTTGTCCCGGGCAAGGTGTTGGAATCGCTCATGGGGCCGTTTATGGGGCGTTATGGGGTTTCTGCAACTAACAGCACGTTTTCAAGCCTAAGTCTGGATATTCTCAAATTTGGGTCGTCCTCTCAAACTGGGGGTCCCTAACCATACGATCAGTTCCTACGAGCTACATTGGGCTCGTGCGAGGTGTTGGCGCTACTCACAGGGCCTTTTGGGAGGGCATTACTTGGTTTTGCCCTTTAACGGCATGTTTTTAAGCCTAAGTTTATATTTTGAAATTTGGGTTATGCTATCAAATCGAGCGATCAGTTTTAATGAGCTACATTGGTCCCGTGCGGGGGATTGATGCAGTTCACGTGGCCGTTTGGGGGGCGTTATGGGGCTTCTCCCTCAAACGGCACATTTTCAAGCCTAAGTATGGATGTTCTTAAAATATGGTCGTGCTCTCAAACCAAGGGTCTCGCGACCACGCGTTCGGTTCCAATGAGTTACATTGGTCCCTTGGGAGTTATTGGCACAACTTACGGGGCCATTTGTGGGGTGTTATGGGGTTTCGCTCTCTAACGATATGTTTTCAACCCTATGTATGAAAATTCTCAAATTTGGGTTGCGCTCTCAGACCGGGGGTCCCGTGACCATGCAGCCAGTTCTAATGAGCAACATTGGACCCGTGCGAGGTGTTGGCGTTGCTCATGGGGCCGTTTGGGGGGCAGTATGGGGTTTCACCCTCTAATGGAATATTTTTAAGCCTAGGTCTGTATATTATAAAATTTGGGCCGTGCTCTCAAAATTAGGCCCCGTGACCACACGATCGGTTCCAACGAGTTACATTAGTCACGTGCGAGGCGTTGGCACCTCTCCCGGGGCCGTTTGGGGGGCATTACAGCATTTTGACCTCCAACGGAACGTTTTCAATGTTATGTCTGGAAATTCTTAAAATTGGGTCGTGCTTTCAAATCGGGGGTCCCATGACCACGCGGTCAGTTCCAACGAGTTACATTGGACCCGTACGCGATGTTGGAATTGGTCACGGGCTCGTTTCGCGATGTTACAAAGTTTCACCCTCTAACGACATATTTTTAAGTCTAAGTATACATATTCTCAAGTTTGGGTTGTGCTCTCAAACCGAGGGTCCAGTGACCGCACGATCGGTTCCTCCAAGCTACATTAGACCCATGCGAGGTGTTGGAACTGATCATAGGGCCGTTTCAGGGGGTATTATGGTGTTTCACCCTCTAACGGCACATTTTCAAGCCTAACTCTATATATTCTTAAATTTGGGCCGTGCTCTCGAATCGGGGGTCCCGTGACCACCCGATCGGTTACTAAGAAATACATTGGATCCGTGCAAGGTGTTGGCATTTGTCACGGGGCCGTTTGGGGGGAGTAATGGGGTTTCGACCCCCTCACATCACATTTTCAAGCCTAAGTCTATATATTTTCAAATTTGGATTGTGCTCTTAAACTGGGGGTCTCGTGACCACACATTCGGTTCCTACGAACTACATTAGACTCATGCTATGTGTTGGCACCCCTGATGGAAAATTTTGGGGGTGATTATGGGGTTTCTCCCTCTACGGAACATTTTTATTCCGAAGTCCATATGTTCTATAACTTGGTCTGTGCTCTAAAACCGGGTGTCCCGTGATTGTGCGGTCTGTTCTAATAAGTTACATTGGTCCCGTGCGAGATGTTGGCACCGCTCACGGGCCGTTTGGGAGGAGTTATAGTGTTTCGCCCTCTAACAGCACATTTTCTAGCCTAAGTGTGGATAGTCTCAAATTTGGGTCGTGCTCTCAAATCGGGGGTCCTGTGACCATGTGGTCGGTTCCAATGAGTAGCATTGGTCCAGTGCAGGGTGTTGGCACAACTCACGGGGCCATTTCGGGGCGTTATAGGGTTTATCCCTCGAACGACACATTTTTAAGCCTAAGTCTATATATTATTAAATTTGGGTCGTGCTCTCAAACCGAGGATCCCGTCACCTCGTGGTCGGTTCCAACAAGTTAGATTCATCCCGTGCGAGGTGTTGGCATCACTCACAGAGCCATTTGGGGGTCATTATGGGTTTTTGCCTTCTAAAGGCACATTTTCAAGTCTAAGTCTAATTTTTCTCAAACATGGGTTGTGCTCTCAAATCGGGGGTCCCATGACCATGCGGTCAGTTTCAACAAGTTACATTGTCTCGTACGAGGTGTTGGCCCCACTCACGGGACCGTTTCGTGGGTGTTATGTTGTTTCGCCCTCTAACGGCACATTTTTAATCCTAAGTGTTAATATTCTTAAAATTGGGCCGTGCTCTCAAATCGGGGATCCCGTGACCACGTGGCCGGTTGTAATGAGTTACATTTGTCACGTGCAAGGTGTTGGCACTGCTCACAATACCATTTGGAGAGCTTAATGGGGTTTGACGTTTAATAGCACGTTTTCAAGCCTAAGTGTGGATATTCTCAAAATTGGGTCATGCTCTCAAACCGAGGGTCGCATGACCACGTGTTGGTTCCAACGAGTTACATTGGTCCCATGCAAGGTGTTGGCACTACTCACGGGGCCGTTTGGGTGGCGTTATGGGGTTTCGCCTTTTAACGATAAGTTTTCAAGCCTAAGTATGCATATTCTTGAAATTGGGTCGTTCTCTTAAACTGGGGGATCCCGTTACCATGCGGTCAGGTCCAACAAGTTACATTGGTCCCGTATGAGGTATTGGCACCACTCATGAGGCCGTTTGTGGGGTATTACGGGGTTCGCCCTCTAACGACACATTTTCAAGCCTAAGTGGGGATATTCTCAAAATTGGGTTGTTCTCTCAAATCGAGGGTCTCCTCACCACGCGATCGGTTCTAACGAGTTACATTGGTCTCGTGCGAGGTGTTGGGATCGCTCACAGTGTTGTTTGGTGGGCATTATGGAGTTTCGCCCTCTACCGGCACGTTTTCAAGCCTAAGTTTGGATATTCTCAAAATTTGGCCATGCTCTCAAATCGGGGGTCCCATGACCACGGAGTCGATTTCAACGAGTTACATTGTGAGGTCTTGGCGCCGCTCACGGGGTTGTTATAGGGTTTCACCCTCTAACGACACGTGTAATACCCGCAGTTTTTGTTATGTAATTGTATTTCGGCTTATTTATATGTGAAAGCGTTATTTACGAAAATTTTACATTGCATATCTCTCATGGGGATTTATTTATGCTAATATGATTTATTTAATCACTTTGGTAAAGTTTTATGTAATTCGGACAAAAAACGAACGATGCACGAACATGAGTAGTAGAATAATCACTTTTTGACGGTATGCGATACTGCGAAAACATAACTTTGTACTAATTGTTTAAGACATTTGGTAAGTCAAAAAATTAATTTGAACATATATTTCAAATCATAAAAATACATATAAAATTCCAAAGGGGTCAAAATAAAAATAAAAAGAATAATAATATTAATCACTGTTCTAAAAAACCCGCCTAGGCTCCACCTAGGCACGCCTAGGCTTAAGGCTTGGGAGAAACGCCTCGCCTTACGCTTTTCACGCCTTATTCTTGGTAAAACCCTTAAGGCACACTTTTTTCTAAAAATAACAATGTTTTAGTAAAACGATGTCTCCTTTTAAAGAATTTATTTACAAACCGGACCATTATCTCATCCAAAATAATCAAATAGTATTTTAATTTGCATATATTCAGACATATTTTTATGATATGTGCAATTTTTGTATTTTAATAGCCTTGTTATGGTTAAAAAACATTAAAATATATTAAGAAGGCCTAAACGCCTTTTCACGTTTTTTCACGTCTAGGCCCGCCTAGGCTTCTAAGGCTTAAGGCTTGGCCTCCACGCCTCAATCACGCCCCGCGTTTTTTAGAACCTTGATATTAATAATAATAATAATAATAATAATAATAATAATAATAATAATAATAATAAAAATCATTTTTCATCAAAAAATGAAAGTGCTCAAACAAATCTGAAACTTTTCAAACAAATATAAAATTTAATTTTGAACAACTTTTCCTTATTTGGCATACAAAACAAAGGTTTAAACCCTGTTTTGGTTATATTTTTTGTCGAAATTATAGTAAAAATTGATTTTAGGTGGTGTGATTGGCTCATTTATTGGATGGTTGGCTTTGTATTTTTCAAACATGGGTAAAATGTATTTCACTTATATTTTCAAGCCTAGGAGTCTTAAATGACTCAAAACATTGAAAAAGAAAGCTTAAAAATTGATATAAATAAGGGTGGGGATATTCAATGAACCTACTAAATCAAATAAACATAAAATCCTCATCTTCTTCTTCTCTCTTATATCCTCAAGATAAAAAATACTTCTAAATTTTATAGCTCACGCTTATACCCATATTATATCTACTCAAACTCCATTAAAGAAGCTAAAAACTCCATTAAAACATCACACAACGGGTGTGGCAACTTGATATGGCTTGAAAGCTTGATTTTAGGAGCATAGAAGTGGAATTTAGGAGCAATCTAGGAGGACTTCCAGTTTTCTTCTCCAGAGTTATCCCCTCTTCATAGATCAAGTAGGGTTTTCCTCTTCCTAAATTTATGTTTCCAAAATCTTAAAACGCCCATGTTGATGAAAGATGATTTCTTATTAAAAATTTGTTAGTTCCTGTATTTTTTATTATGGAAACGCATGCTTTTTATGTGTTAAAATGAACTAGATTTGTTGATTAAATTTCATAATAGCATGCTTATATAAATGAATGATTAGAACATTAAAATTGTAAGAAAAAAAGTTATAATCATATACTACTTGAATATGAATGTGTAGGATGCATATACATGGATTTCTTAGGAAGAAATCCCCATTTCATGCGAATGTACTAAAATGATTTTTATACATAATAAATGATATATTTTGAAATGAAATAGATAGATTTCATCTTGTTTTGAAATAATGATAAATTTCATCCCCTACTTTGATGTTGTTAAAAAGTAATGATAATGACTTTAAATGGTGTAGAAAACCCACTTAAAACCTTATATTTGACCTCTACATTAAAATGGTAATTTTAATTATGAAGTTTATGACTAAATGAGTAAAATATTATAGAAAAATAGTAAGGTATTATAAAGATATGTTTTTCCCTTGAAAACCCATTTAAAGGACGAATTTTGGTGTAAAAATGGCATAATGGTTGTTTTGGTAATTATGTGAAAAACTAGTGGAAGATAATGCTTCTTTACATTAAAATGCTAGTAAAATCATTTTGAAGTTGCTAAAAATGTGTTATTGTATTAAAAATAAATATAGTAAATGATGATTGGATGTTAGTGTTCAAAGTACGGTGTTATTATTAGTTGGCCTCCTCAAGTATTTAAAAGTAAGGAAAATAATGAAATAAAGAAGTAACACCGAAAGATTAATGCGAGTACTTGGAATAATAAGAATAATTGTAAGAATGTGAATATTTGGAAGAATGTGAATATATGAAAAGATAATGATATTAAGATGTTACTGGAAAGAATAATTAAGGAGGGCATGCCATCCCTAGAGGTGAAAGAACCAAAAAAAACCTAGCCAGTGTAGCATATGTGTGCCCGATACCGACGGTGAAAGGCCATGAAATCGTGGTTGTTGGCAAATCCTAAAGTAATAAAAGTAATATTCATGAAAGATTGGGAAAATGAATGGATTAATGTGTTTGAATAAATGAAACTTATTAATATTATGATGACAACATTATTGGATTACTAAGTTAAGTCTCCGGCACGAGACATGAAAATGCTTAAGTGTGAGTTGGGCACATAGTCTGGGTGCATTGCATGTAGTTGCATTAACATTTAATGAAAAGGAAGTTTTATTTACAAAATACCGAAAGACATTGTATATGTATAGTATTTTGTTTATAAAATTATTTTTTAGTATCTCCCACCCTACTGGGCATTTGCTCACCCCCTTACTTTTCTCACCCCGGGAACTTCAGTTCGTGACACTGGAAAGGATCTCGGTAAAGATACTGAGGGTGTGACTCAACGTTGGATGCTCTGTTAGCCCTTCCATAATATGTTAAAGATTTATATTTGTAGCACTTAAATTAATATGTGGAACTTTATTATGGAATATGGATTATTCTGTTGTCTTACTCAAGAAACTTCATTTTGATAGATTAAATATGGTATTAAATGGTTTTTCATGAACAAATTCATACGTTGGTTTTATTATGTATGTTAAATGTTTATTCTTCTAAAATTGAAATTTCACAAGTGAAAAATATATCCTTAAATCAATTAGAAAAAAATGTTTTTTCTTAAATGATAAAGTAAACTTTCCCCCCTCCCCCTTTAAAACCCCAATTCGTATTTGGGTTATTCCAATGGTAATCAGAATTCGGGTCGGAGCATTAAAACACGTTTTCAAGCCTAAGTGTGGATATTCTCAAAATTGGGTCGTGCTCTCAAATTGGGGTCCCGTGACCACGCGGTCGGTTCCAACGAGTTACATTGGTCCCGTGTGATGTGCTGGCGCCACTCATGGGGCCATTTTGGGGGCGTTAAGAGGTTTCACCCTCTAACGACACATTTTCATGCCTAAGTGCGGATATTCTCAAAATTGGGCCCCGATCTCAAATCGGGGGTCTTGTGACCACATGGTTGGTTCCAACGAATTACATTGGTCCCGTGCGAGGTGTTAGCACTCCTCACGGGGAGGTTTGGGGGGCGTTAGGGGTTTTCCCCTTTAACAGCACATGTTCAAGCCTAAGTGTGGATATCTTCAAAATTGGGTCGTTCTCTCAAACTGAGTGTCCGATGCCATGTGGTTGTTTCCAATGAGTAACATTTTTCCCGTGTGAGGTGTTAGCATCACTCACGGGGCGGTTTGGGGGCCGTTATGGGGTTTCTCCCTCTAACGGCACATTTTCAAGCCAAAGTGTGGATATTCTTAAAACCGGGTCGTGCTCTTAAACGGGGAGTCCCGTAACCATGCGATCAGTTCCAAAGAGTTACATTTGCTCCGTGAAAGGTGTTGGCACCACTCACAAGGCCGTTTGGGGGGGCATTACAGGGTTTCGCCCTCTAACGACTCGTTTTCAAGCCAATGTGTGGATATTATCAAATTTGGGATGCACTCTCAAACGAGGGATCCAGTGACCACGCGATCATTTCGAATGAGTTACAATTGTCCAGTGCAAGGTGTTGGCCCTGCTCATGGGGACATTTAGGGGGAGTTATGGGGTCCCTCTAATGGCACATTTTCAAGCCTACGTGTGGATTTTCTAAAAATTGGCATGTGCTCTTAAACCTAGGGTCATGTAACCACGTGGTTGGTTGCAACGAGTTTTATTGGTCCTGTGTGAGGTGTTAGTGCCGCTCACGGGGCCTGTAGACACCCCATTCTAATACCCCCAACCTCTCCTTAGGTCCCTAGCACCTCCCTTCATCATTGTAAACCCAAGTCATACCCCGGATACTGACCTAAAGTCCATTGGGCACTCCCAGGCTCCGTTTGACAAAAATTCAAACTCTTCAGCTCGAGCAAGACTGAATGAATCGCAGAAGGGCACTAACCCCCTTTCCAATAGTATGTCCCGTGCACAATTCTGACTTACGGTGCGGACGAACGACCCGTGTTCCCCTAAAACTCAATCAGGAGGTCATCGGGCGCTCCCAGGCTTCGTTTGACCAAAGTCAACTCTTTAGCTCAACTGATACTCAATGAATCTTCTAAGGGCACTGGAACCCCTTTCCAGCAGCCCGCCCCGTGCACGATTCTAACTTACGATACAGACGAATGATTCATTTTACTCTGAAAGGTCAGTGAATGCTTCCAGGCCCAGATTTACCAAAGACAACTCCCCGAACCAAGTCAAAATCTTTGGAATGTCATAGTACATCTCCTCACCTTTCCAACGGTCCACCCCGTGAGCGATTCTGACTTACCATGCGGACGAACGCTCCGTTTGGGTTCGACAATTCGCCGTCCAAAGGAACGACGAATGCTTCCGAGCCACATTTGATCGAAAGTCAACTCTATACCCGAGAGTAGTCCAAAATACTTTCGAAGGTCTCTGAATTAACTTTCCAATGGTTCACCCCGTGCATGATTCGGATCAACGGTTTGCATTCTACGACCGATTTTACGAAGGAACTTGAAAGAGACTGCCAAACGGCAGGTTCCAAACCTTCCCTATCGACAGTATGCCTAAACACACCTTCCGATTGGCAGGACTAGGTCTATGACAATCGGTAATGCCCTCAGCCTATAAAAAGGAGGGCCTAACCTCATTCCAAGAGAGAGTACAATCAGATATCCATTACTCTCAGCAAGCTCCGAAAACCCCTCTAGAAGTCAGCGTGATTTCCACATCCAAATCCCTTTCCAACCTTCACCTTTCATCACCTCTTTCCTCAAATTTGGTGAATTAAGTATCCTCCATCATCACCCAAGTGCAAGGTCTTCTCCCCAACATCCAAGATCAATCTCAAGATCTTCAAGAAAGTCCAACTTTCTCAACTCTCTTTAAATCCCCCTAAATTCGCATTAATTCGTTTTATTACTTAGCACTTTTATTCTCCCATATCACATATCTTAATATACTTTTTATTTAGTATTATTGCACATATCTTATTTTCATATAAATAAAACCCAAAAAAATAAGAAAAAGAGGATTTGCTCATAAATTCCAAACGGGAATTCTCACACTTTTCTCACAACTAAAACACTTTTTTTACACACACACACACACACACGTATAAGAGAACTCCCCAGTTGGATTTACGGGATAAATCCCACCCCTCATTTTTCATACGAACTACGTGGACTTTGATGCCTCTATAGGCTACATAGGCATCTCGTGGTAAAACCCGTGACTCGAGTCCTATTCCTACTTTTCTCTCATTTTTTATTTTCTCTATATTCTTTAAACTTAATTCTCTTAAATTCTTTATATTTACATATACATATATTTGTTCTTAGTGGTGTATTATTCCATGTGCGTTATCGTTCCGTCATAACTATCAACGCGAGGATAATCACGCAAATCCTATTTTCTAATATTATTTTTAGGAACATTCCTACGGATGACTAGCTTTATCTCTTCCATGATACAAGTTGATGATTCCTATCTCCACTACGTATACACATGCACACATACCACGGGGAAATAAAGGAAAATATCAACAACCCATGAGATACCGTAAGGGCAGAATGGGTACCTAACAACTTCCCATTTCGTAACATAGACTTCGGTCCCTTTTTCGAATCATTTTGGTTTTGTATGTATCAGTATGTCTTTGGATGCTCTCCTTAGGGATGGCTCCCTTTTCTTTTATCTGTTTTGAGTAAAATAGACTGGAGACTCCATCTCTCTACATTTTTCACCTCATCAACGTCGTCGGCCGAAGCTCTCCCGAGAGGGACGCGCGGGACCAAAAGGATCATCTCCCGCCGTGAGGATCGGGGATGGCCACAGTGGCGACTCCGCTGGGGATTCTTTAATTTTTAGGGCTAGACTCTATTTATATGGATGTTTTATTTTCTTATATATCCCCCTATTTTCATGTTCCCCTTTTACTACTCATGTGTGCCCCATGCTTATGAATCTATTCAAACACTTGTATAAAATTCTTCGTGTACACTTCACACCACGTGCTCCTAAGATCACATATGTCCCAATGTTGCACGCATAACCCATACTTATCATACCATTGGTACTCATAATTTTCTCCCTGATAGGCTTGATCAAGAAAGATACTCTCATCATAAGATACTAATAAGAGAATCATGCATGATTCACACAATATCACCAAAGAGCATTGTGATTGGCCAAATTTTGTCCAGTAACTGGAAGGTCACTTCGTGATGGGCGCTAGTCCGGCAGGGCACAATTAACCTAAGCGATATGACTCTCACCTTCCATTGGCCTAATACCTTTGACGTATATCGAACGGTTCCCCTGCATCATACCTCTTGACCGAAGTTATGACGGGAGGTATGTCGCAGGGAACTCGTTCACGTACGCCAAGTATATTGAATTTTCTCTCACACGTACTGTCCCCACGAGGTATATAGTGAGACAATTCATGTACACTCAGGTATATCGAATGGCTTGTCTACACGTACCGATTGCCCTCAAAGAAAGAAAAACCTATATCGTGGAAGCCACGCCGAAGGGGGGAACCCTTTTCGATTCACCCAACCAACTGCATACCCGCATATAGGTGTCAATCCTAGGACACACATATTAGATTGTCGGTTTTGACCCGAAACTTTGCCGAAATTCTGGGTCGGCCTGCCTCACAAATTGTCGCGTATCTTTAAAATGGTACCCTAATCATGAGCCTGATTACAAGTCCAGCCATAGCTTTGCATATGTTATATACCCAACTTTTCCAGGCTCGGGTCCCGTCTGGCATTTCATTTTGCGTTTAGGAAAATTTAATACAAGTGAGAACATAATAATAATAATAATAATAATAATAATAATAATAATAATAATAATAATAATAATAATAATAATAATAATAATAATAATAATAATAATAATAATCATGCTGAGACCCATCTTCCAAAAATATTTTTTCCTTCTTTATCAAAAATCCAAAAACATTTTTTCCTTTCTTTATCAAAAATCTAAAAATATTTCTCTCTTATTCATCAAAAATACAAAAATAATTTGTCCTCCGATCTCAAAAGTGAAACAAAAAATGTCAAAAATATTTTCTTTCTTTTTCTCAAAATAAATCTCATTTTGCGCCTTCTCAGGTCGATCACACGCCCTTGGCCTGGCTCCTTATTGTCTTCGATCTTCAGTCAAATCACCCCGGAGCTCCGTCATTTCCCCTGCTACTTCTTCCAAGTCCGGTATCCATCCATTTTCCATGGAGAACACAGATCAAGTACCAGTTGTGAATCCAGATCTGATGGCAGTCTTAGCTCAGCTTGTGTCCAAGATCGACAACCTTCAGACTAGGGTCCGAGAGATGCAACGAAATCAAGTTCCTGTTCCTCAAGATCTCAAGGCCATATTTCCTCGTGCTATGGGTCCACCCGAGCCTATTTGGGTTCCCGAAGAATATCAGCATGATCCACGTGCCCCTCCTATTAACAGGCCGCCGCCTGCCCACCTTCTTATGCCAAACCTTACCCAGCCTGGGACTAACTTGCTTGTGATCGTTGATCCAAAAGAGGAAGAATTGAACAAGGTCAAAAAATATCTCAAGATGATAACTAAGAAGTTTGACCAAGTTCGAATCTCCGAAAATTACATGGACAACACCCACATGTCTCCTTATCCTAAGGCAAGGTTACCCGAGAAGTTCAAGATATCGAATATCGAGAAATTCGAAGGAAGTGGACCTCCGATTGTTCATCTTCGCAGTTATCACCGTGCTATGACTCTCCTAGGGACTACTAAAGAAGTGATGGCCCAATTATTTCAGCAAACTTTTAAGGATAGAGCTCTCTGATGGTTTTTGTCTCTTGAAGTGTCTAGAATTTGTAGCTGGGAGGATGTAGCCTGAGAATTCATATCGCAGTACAAATATAACGAAGAGCTTGAGGTCACCCACCGTGATTTAGAGCTGCTCAAACAGAATTCTGGGGAATCAGTCAGTAACTTCATAGCCCGATGGAGGGAGAAGGCAGCCACTATGACCAATTGGCCATCCGAGGAAGAACAAGTCAACATAGTGAAGAAGAACTTCTTGCCCCATATTCGAGCAACCGTGGGAGGACAATATTATCCCCACTTTTGAGCTCTCAGAGAAGCCGGAGTAGAAATCTAGGAAGGTCTTGATAAAATAGAGATTGAACTAAATAAGGTGTCCGGATAGTTCACCCCTAGAAAATATAACAAACCTGCCAATACTGCAGTCTCAACCATCAATAACATCTCTCAACTGACCACTTCGTGGGCACCAGAAAGCTGCCCTATCCCAGTCTGAAAGGAATACACCGAGCTCCATGCTTCCCTCTCCAAAGTTTATCAATCCCTGTTAAGACGAAACCTTATCAAACCCTTGGACCCCCGCCCATTGCCAAACCCACTTCCAAGAACATCAAGGCAAATGCCCATTACGCCTTTCACCAAACTGCTGGTCATACCACCGACCAATGCTTTAACCTCCAAAACATAATCCAAGGTCTAATTGACCAGGGTACCATTGCCCCACCAGCCAATCCTAAGCCAAACACTACTCACAACCCACTCCCAAATCATACCAAAGGTATCTTCCTAGAAATGAACCCAGAATTTGATCCCTCAACTCAAATCACACCCATACACTCTCCCTAACCTCTCCAAACTTAACCATATTTCCTCTTACACCCTATTAGCCTCGTTGATCAGGCATTGTCACTCCTTACCATAGCATGAATCGTTGTCCGTACCCATTCCAAAAATGGAAGTATGGAATTATCAAAAGCGTTAAACCAACTCCTAGAGTTCGGGCTGAAATTGCCCTCACAGATGATCATTGATTAGAAGAGGTTTAGTACGTTGTTCTTGGAAGCACATAAATGGGACCGATAGTCAGACAATTGGGTGGAACCAACCGATGAAGTCAGCCTAGATGATGTTGTCCAGATCATCTCAAGATTATTCAGGCATGACAATAATATCTAGAGTATGACCGAGTTACTTGATAATCTGAAGTTATAAGGAAGCCTGATCCCTTCCCCCTTACATATACCCCACATAATGGGAAGACCTATATGAAGAAGCCATTGCAGTTATGGAATACATTGACTTTTCATAGAAAGACAGAATTATTGCCACCGGATGGGTGGGGGGAGAATTTGAAAATTCAAGTGAAGAGCAGGATTCAGAGAAAAATGACCTGGTAGCCGACATGTGTGGGATGATATAATTTGAAGAAATCCTCGGAGAAATAAACAAGATGGAAGAACAAGGTTCATGTTCTTCCCTTCTTTAGTAAATCACATGACCCGATCAGGAAGGCATTACCAGATCCCAAGCTCACTACCCGCAAATGACAAGGGGAAGGGTAATGAAAATCTTCATATTCCAGAGATGACCCTCGAGGAGAGCAAGATCCTCGATCAACTAAAGAAAACTTAAGTTAACATCACTCTATGGGGGCTTTTCATGTCTTCTCAGCTACACATAAATGATTTGATCAAGTTGCTCACTGGACCCACAGTTCCTCCTTCTACTACACCAGAAGAAGCGGTAAATCTAGTCAGATCCCTGACCTCTACCCGAATGCTATCCTTTTCTGAAGAAGTAATCCCTAAAATTGGGCCAAACCACAATTATACACTCAACATCTCCGTCGAAGTTATGGGGAAGATCGTACCACTCTCTCTGCCCATTAAGAACCTTCAAATTCTTAGGACTAAAGGAAAGTGACCTCTCTCCAACCTTCGTTGTTGTACGTGCCTACAATAATACCCATCGGGAGGTGATGGGATCCATAAAACTTATAATAGGGGCTACCCTATAAACTCGGTCGTTGAATTTCAAGTTATTGACATCCCAGCTTATTTCAACTTGTTGCTCGGACGACCTTAGATCCACAATATCAAGGGTGAGTCTTCCTCACTCCATCAGAAATTGAAGTTCTTTGCTGACGGATGAGTCATCACCATTTTGGGTGATGACGACAATGTTGAGGGTACAAGTACTAGCAATCTAATCCTTGAGATACAGCATGGGTCAAATGACATGCTCCAATTAGTATTTCGAGTTGAACCACTCCTACTCTAGGCAGGGGACGATTTCAAAGAAAGGGTTTTCCAGAATATGACCCTCATGGCAATGTCAGTGTGATTCAGATGTTCAAAAACATGCACTTCATGCCCGGACTGGGGCTAGGACAAAGAAAATAAGGGATACTTTATCCCATTGAACTGAAGAAAGATTTCCCTCCTTATGGTTTGGGGTATCAACCATCAGAACAAGAGCTCATAATAATCTTCCAGTCTCGCCCAAAGTGAAGATTTAACTGCATCCAGACTATCCCAGGTGACTCCTTGAATGGACGATTCATCAAAGAGGGTGAGGACTTCCCATTTTGCGGCTTTCCAGAACCATGGTATGACCATATAGACAAGAAGATGAAACCCGGAATGGAGATCTTTTTCCAAGATAGCTACCCATGGGTCGAAAGTTTCCAACAGCATGTACAACCATTCATCAAAGATACAAAAGAGACTGAGGAAAGTGACTCTAAGGACTCGTTCAAATTACAAACACTAGGTCTAACACTCTGTATGGTTCATTCATGCACTACATCACTGGATCCATCCCATACGATTAAAGTTGTTGATACATCACTCCTCAACTGGCATGCTGCGCCAGTTCTACCTGTTGAAATCACACCTAACCCAAATGTTTACCCCATTTCTTCTTCTGTTGTCTATCCTTGCTCAAATTCAATCGAGACCTCCTTTGATTGGGTTCTCAATGCTATTTTCCTATCATTGAAATAAACGAAGATTTTGAGTATCTTGTTGTGTCATACATTAATTATTTAGATTCTAATCAAACTTTTGATAATGATGATTTTGCAAGTGAACAATTCTTAACTGGTCTAAATAAGGTTAATAACAAACAACATAACCGCTTTCAAGTTAATAAAGAAGAGAATGTTATTTCTAACCTCGGTTCTAGTATCCAACTGTACGAGATTATAGGATAGGGGGTACCCTTGACGAGCATGAGCGCACACAACTCGAAGAATTATTGAAGGAATTCGTGGATGTCTTCGCATGGTCCTATGACGATATGCCCAATATTGATACTGAAATTGCTCAGCATGAGATCCTCACTCTTCCAGATTACAAGCCAATTAAACAAAAGCTGAGAAAGATCCACACCGAATGGTCGTTCAAAGTCAAAGAAGAGGTGGTCAAACAGCTGAACGTGGGTTTCATTCGTGCGATCGAATATCCCACATGGCTAGCCAACGTAGTGCTTGTGCCAAAATCAGGAGGGAAAGTTCGAATGTGCGTTAACTACCGGGACTTGAACAAAGCCTCTCCAAAGGATGATTACCCGCTACCTAATATCGACATAACCGTGGACAACACAGCCAGTTATACTATCAAGTCATCCGTCGATGGGTTTCCGGATACAACCAAATTAAAATGCACCCAGATCATTAAGAAAAAACTGCGTTCATCACCCCATAGGGAACCTTTTGATACACTGCTATGCCATTTGGTCTCAAGAATGTCGGGGCTACCTACTAGAGGACTGCCACAACCATCCTACATGATCTGATTCATAAATAATTCCAGGTCTATGTGGATGATATGATTATCAAATCCAAAAGTAGAGAAGGTCATGTTCCCGCTCTCCAAAAGTTCTTTGAACGATTGCGAGGATATCAGATGAGACTCAATCCACAGAAATGTGTTTTCGACGCTACAAAAGCAAAACTCTTGGGATTCATGGTCAATGAGAAAGGGATAGAAGTAGATCCTGCCAAGATAAAAGCCATACTTGAGATGTCGCCTCACCGAACGGAGAAAGAAGTCCGAGGCTTACTTGGGAAATTGCAATACATCATCCGGTTCATCAAACAGCCAACCTCCATTTGCGAACCTATTTTCAAACTCCTCCGAAAGGATTCAACCAAAGTTTAGAATGAGGTCTGCCAAGAAGCCTTTGATCGAATCAAATAATGCCTGACTCAACCTCCAGTACTCATGACACCACAGCTTGGTCTCCCCTTACTCCTATAACTAACTATAATCGACACTGCAGTTGGGGCTTTGTTATCTCAGTACCTTGAAGATTCCCGTAAAGAAAGAGCCATCTGTTAGGCCAGTCCCAAACTAGTTGATTATGAAGTCAACTACACTTCTTTGGAAAAACCATATGTCGCGCTTATTTGGGTCACCCAAAAGTTACGACAATATGTGCTCGCCTTCCCATTAAGCTTGTATCCTGAATGGACCCCATCAAGTACCTGCTTGAGAAACCCACCTTATTCAGTCGAATGGCCCGAGGGTTGATGATCTTAGCCGAGTTTGATATCATGTATGTTATAAAGAAAGCCATGAAAGGAAGATCCATCTCTGACTACCTCGTTGAATCTCCCATGGAAGAGGCTAATGATTGGATCTCCGAATTTCCATATGAAAACGTCTTCTATGCTGCTCTAGACGACCTCTGATGGAAAATGTTCTTTGACGGAGCTGCCAACAAAAAGGGATATGGCATTAGGATACTTATGATCGCCCCAGATGACTCCCACACTCCCATCGCCATCAAGTTGGATTTCCCCTGGACCAACAACATGCCTCATATTCAGTCATGTTGTAAAAGTAGGCCTCAAAGTTTCTCTTAAGAAAGGTATCCAACGCCTAGATATCTATGGGGATTCGGCCCTCGTCATTGGTCAAGTGATCAGAAAATGGAAAGTAAAGGACGATAAACTTCAACCCTTCCATGCCTACTTAGAAGAAGTAGCCTCCCAATTCCAAGACATCACCTTCCATTACCTACCTCGAGCAAAAAATAACTTAGCTGATGCCCTTTCTACCCTAGCCTCCATAGTCGACATGCTTGAAGGAATAACAATGGCCCCCTTCCTGGTCTAAAATCAAGACAAACCAACCCACCGGTATCCCGAGGGTTCTAACAAGAAAGACCTAGAAACCCTCCGAATACTGGCCGCCCAATACATCATCTGTCACAAAGCACTGTTCAAGAGAAACTTCGTTGGAACCCATCTACATTGCATCGCAAGACCTGCCATTGAAGAGGTGATGCAAAGAATCCATAGCGGTAAATGCAGACCCCACATGAATGGTCACATGCTTCCTAAGAAGATTATACGATAAGGCTACTACTGGACCATCATGATCTAGGATTTCACCGCGTATGTTTAGAGATGCCTCAAATGCCAACAGTTCTCTAACCTTCAACACCTGCCTTCGCGTGAATTATACAACATGACTTTTCCCTATCCGTTCTCCACCTGGGGCAACGACATTATAGGAAAGGTTACACCCAAGGCCTCTAATGGACATGAATTCATCCTGGTTACCATTGATTACTTCACCAAATAGGGGGTCATACGTAGTTTTGAATGCTAAGAAAGTGGACAAATTCATCAAGAAAAATATAAGCTGTCGATATGGGGTCCCGTACGAGCTAGTTGCATTTTGAGGCAGAAGTCACAGAAGTGGTCAACGAGTATGGGATTCAAAGACACAAATCTTCTTCCTAACGACCTCGAACCAATGGTGCAGTCGAAGCTGGCAATAAGAACCTTAAAGCCATCATCAGCAAGATGACCGAAAGTTATCGAGATTGGGCTGACTGAATCCCATATGCCTTCTGGGGCTACCGAACCTTAATCTTAACCACTAATGGGGCTACCCCTTACTCTCTAGTTTATGTCATGGAAGAAGTCCTACCTATGGAGCTAGAAATACCCTCGTTACGCGTCATGCTTGAAAGCAAGGTCAGTGAGGAAGACTGGCATCAAAGACGCCTCGACGAGGTGTCACTCCTGGACAAAAAGAGGTTGAAGGTGTTATATCACATACAACGATACCATCACCAAATAGCGCTTTCATTTAATAAGAGATTCAAGGACCGCAGTGTCCAATAAGGGGATTTATCCCTCAAAGAAATAGTAGAGCCCATCTGGGACCCCAGAGGAAAATTCAAGTCCAATTGGAGCAGCCCATAGGTTGTGAGGAAGTTATTGTCCGACAGTGATGCCATGCTCATCAACTTAAATGGAGAAGATATGGCTCATCTAGTCAACTTAGACCGTCTTAAGAAATTTTACCCTTAGTCTGAAATCTCGGTGCGCTACGACTCTTCTCATCTCCCTTATATTCTAAAAAATAATCTCTTCATTTCCCTCTATCCAGATATACGTGGGCTTGATCCTCTACAAAAATCATTCCTGAAAAAATTGAAAATTTTCAAAACCCCCAGAGGTACATAGGTAGCTCATACATCTTATATGAGCAAGACCCTTTCTTTTTCACAAAAAAACTATTATTTTCTTACCTCTGAGAACTTGAACAAAAGGATTAATGTCATCAAAAGGCACAACTGGATGATCTAAAACTTTCTTATTTCATTAATAAGAAATTATAGTGCAATTACATAAAGGAACAAATGACTCCCTTCCCCCTACCTTCCTAAAAAGCCAAATAAAAAACCAACCTTATTTCCCGGTACAAAATAAACTCTCCAAGAGTCCTACCCACATCTACCAGAAGAGCCCGCTTCATCATCATCATCTATGTCCTGGGGTCACCAAGCTTCCCCTGCCTGAATAGGGTGTCGCAGATGCTCCATGGACCGATAAGCTCAAACCAGCCTCAGAAAAACTACCACACCTCCCTCCATGATATCAGACGAAATCAAGCCACCTTTGTCTAGTATCCACTTCCAACATCTTGTTGAATACTCTTCTCCACAACCACTTCATATAATCCCCGGGGATGTGCCAAACTCTCCCAGCAGACTGAGAGGGACAGGACAACGGATGCCGACTCTCCCACAAAGAGCCAAGCCGCATGCACAGACGCTCTGTCAAATCTTCTATCGAAAAGAAGTCTAATGTCCGAGATGCCACGATCTGCTCCCAGCCAAATTGGCACAGAAGCCTCCAAGGGAAATAAAAAGAGGTATGTATGAGACCAACCAATCGAACGTACGAGTATTCTCCCAGTTCCAGAATAGGCAGCAGTTGTCCCCACCAAGTTATTGACCAGTACATATTTAGAGACCTATGCTACACGAACTAGGTGAAATATTTCAGACAACCACATGAACAGCATCACTGGGCTCCCCCTCAAAAAGTCAGAACGACCTTCTCACCAGGCATCCAAGCCATTCAGAGTCTCTGCTAGTATCACCGCCGCTGGATTGTGACGGTAGGACATCCATGAAGTAATAGCTGCAAATTATGGGTCCAACAGCAGTTCCCCAGTAACCAGTAATAATTTTAAAACCAAGCCTAGAACGATAGCTCCAGCATATCCAACATCACCAACCTCCCACAAATGCATGGACCACAACACCACCGAAAGAGAGATCATACCTCTAGCCACCAGTGGTCCGGCCGTCGAGCGCAAAATACAAAGAAGCCCAGCCAACAAATCCCAGGGAGAACGAGAAAACTCAAGTAGAGCCGCAGCAACACCGGGACTTATCCCCAACATGGCAGAAAATTTCTCATAAATCGGACAAACTTATTTCGAGCCAAAGCGAAATACATGGTCTTTGGGGTACCAGAATTGTACCTCCGCCATCAGCATGTTCCACTTTATGGGCCGATTACGCCATAAAGGAACTCGATGCATGTTATAAGCATCGTAGTTGACGTTATAGGAGCACATCGCCTCCAAGTCTCGAGGTAGTTATCCAACTCAACACTACCAGGGAGAGTCATCTCACAGAATAAGAAAGTAGGAATGTGAAGGTGTGAGGAAAACACTCCACTCTTACCCCTCTTTTATACTTGAAAACCCCCAAAAAAGACATAACCCCCGCAGAAATAGGAGGAAATCCTACCCCACAAGGTACCAAAGGCTGAAAAGGGTACCAATCAAAGTTTTGAATTGATGGGACTGGTGTAATACACCGTAATTTTAAATGACTTTTAAAATGGGTTATATTTTAAATTAATGGATTAATTAGATCTTATTATAAATTAATTTATTTGGGTTTTATCCAAATTGTGGATATTAAAATGGATGATTCTGAATATTACTTAAAGATATTTAGGTAATATATGAATGTGATGTCATTGATATGACGATATGATATAAATTCGGTAATTTGAATTTTTAGTCAGATGCGGTATGAGACGTGTCGGGACTAATTTATTAAATTAGAAAGTAAATTTATTTTCTATCGATCTTATAGTCATTTCGACTGCGTCGTTGCGTCCGGAAGGTTCGAAATAGTCAGAAAAGTCTATTTGGATATTAATTTTGAGTCTCGGGTCATTTGGAAATGAAAAGACAACCCAAAAGGGCATTTTGGTTATTTTTACAAGGGGGTATTTCGGGTTTTGTCTTATTATAAGTATTTGGAGATTAGTGTATGTAGGTTCATTTCATCTCTTCTACACAAAATTGAAAAGTCATCTTCTTAGAGAGAGTGGAAGGTTGCTTGGAAAGAAAAAGAAGTTTATTTGGGAAGGAGGAGAACCAAAGGTCAAAGGTCACCACCACCATCACCACCTGTGTTATTCAACTCCAAAGGATCAGATCTTCATTAGAGGCAAGTGTTTGATATTTGCAATTTAAGTTCGTATATTGTCCATGTTAGGATAGTTATAAAAAGAGATGATTTTCATGCTTGGAAGATGAAAGGATATAGTTGTTAATGGATTTTTGGAATCTAAAAATATATAGGAATTAAACTCATGTTGTAGGTAGTTAGTAATCCAATAAATATTCATCAATCTGTGGAAGAAATTCTGAAAATAATTTAGTGTTCTTGAAGATAATATGTTGATAATTTTCTGGAAAAAGAGGCAAAAACGAGTGGAATGAGAAGAGCCAATTTGGAATGTTTAGATCTTCTTTTTGAGTGCATTTGGATGAGATTTAAGAAAAACTCAAAACACATACCTGACTCAATTTTTCGTGTAGAATCCAAATCTGAAGTCGGATTGATGATTCGAATAATTTTTGGATCTGATTTTTCTGAGTATTTAAAATATGAGAATTCATGAAGTTGTTTCTTTTTAATGTTGGTTCTTATCCCAAAACTTTGGTAGATTTTTGGTGATTGTTAATGGGATATTATGGGACTTAGAGGAGATCAGTAAGACGTAGATAAAATTTGAATTGATTTGATTGGGATTTAATTGATTGGAATTATGTTAGTTAAATTGGAAGAAATTTTGGTTGCTAGATTCATGTGTTAGATTCTAATTTGTATGCATGAGGATTAAGGATAGGTCCAGTAGGGAAGATTTAATATAAGTGAGGGTAGCCTTAGGGTTTCAATTTGAATACCAAGGACTGAGTTTAAGCTCATTATTGATTTCGCAAGGACTGAGTGTAGTACAAGAGCGTAGTGGTATGGCTCCTGGATAGAGATGGGAGTTTAGAACACATTCGGTTGAAAGAGGGGATGAGGTTATTCCGATCGCATATTTGAAGTTGACGAACCTCCTTGATCGACAAAGTTAAGTAGTAGTGTATTGGAGGGGTTCCTTGTTTGGATTTCTCTTTGCGAGATGCTCCGCGCATGAACCTTAACGGCGTCGGGAGTGGAGAGATGTTATAGGATGCGAGGATAATTAAATTATGAAGTAAAGATATGATATTTTAATACGTAGGATTTGAAAGATATAATGCTATGTATGAGAATTATCTAAGGGTAATGTGAGTACCTTATTGATATTATATTATAGGTATGATAACACCTATTTGATTGATTGATGATTTATGTGTATGACATACCTAGCTTACTTGCTATCGATGGGAGGTTTGCGCGTGAGGGAAGTCATATCCTGATGAACCCATGGGATCTTTGATTTGTCGCTCGAGAACATAGGTCTATGAAAGACTTATCGGGGAGTTGATAAGTCCGCTGACTATGGGTACGTAGGTATGTGCGTGACCCATGGATATGAGAACTATGTTCACCTCCAATTTGTTTGTTGATGTTTGTGGTTCGAGGAATCCTTACCTAACCTTTTGTCTCCTATTCGGCGACCATCGATATTGGGACATGATAGCAGAGTAATGCATTGCACCGCAGCTGTGACTCGGGGTGCCGTATTATGTATGAATATATATATATATATATATATATATATATATATATATATATATATATATATATATAATGGATTAAATGAATGAATGGATATTTATTATGGTTAAATCTATCTACGGTGATAATTGTAGATAACGGTGAATAGAGAAAGATAATTGAATTAAGTTAATGAATGTTTATTGAAAAACTTAATTCATATTAATGAGAAATGATTCATGTTAATGAGAAACGATGAGAAATGTAAATGAATAATAATGTGACGTATGGTATGGGACATACGGGGATTATGATATTGGGATGGAATTATAATATGGAGACTAGAAAAGAGTAACCATTAACTAGGAGGTTAATAGGAAACGTTAAGTGTGCACTCTAGTTGAGAGGTGAGAATGGCAAGTGAGAGTTGGGTCTAACATGTACATAATAAAAGATTTATTGCACTTGTTAAATACTTGCTGTTTTAAAACTCATTTTCACAATCGGGATCTGACCCGTTTCCTTGCATATTTTCTTTTCTATTGTATCTTCTATATCAGGTGTCCAGCAACAGGGACGCCAACCTTAGCGGATTATGACAGGCTATGGATTTATGGAATTTTGCTTAGACCCCTATCATCATTTGATTCACAGTATTCTCTTAGTAGGGCATGTCGTCCAAAGGATTCAGTTATCTTCTTCTATCGGGGTCAAATACTATGGTATTTGTGTCATTTTAATACATTTGATATTGTTGGGATTACTGTAATGGATTAATATTATTTGGGAATGTTTATTCCAATTGCATTCAAATTATTTGGTGTCATCTAATTGGTTATCAATGTTGTAGAATAAAATGTGTTGTGTTATTCTTAAACTGGAACTGGATTTTGTTAAATTAAAATTTGAAAAGTTTTTAACACCATCTTAATTGAGTATTGGGTGAGTTGTAAATGTTTTCGACAGTGATGCTAAGAATGAGCCAATTGTATATTATGTTTTAATTTGGTATGGGACTAGCCACCCGGTATTTAATTAGGCGGGGTGTTACAACTGGACTGACCTGCCGATAGGCAGGACAAGGTGCTTGTCGATCGACAACCCCCTACTTCTGGAAATTTTCCTTTTTCCCTCTTTTGACAAAATTTAAAAAACTCAAAATAAATTGATATTCTCAACCGAATTTCAAAAATCCCATTTTCATCTTTATATAAATTCTCAATTTGAATAAAACTTTCTTTCAAAATCCCAAAAATATTTCTCTTTACGGTCTTAGTAGCAAAGTAAAAAGCGCGTGTGCATTCATTCATTCATCATTAACAAAAGATAATAAAAAAACTTCATTGCATTGCAAGACATTTCTCTGTGTTACATCAATCTTGCAGTAAAATAAAAAAAATAAAAAAAGGGACTCAGCCCGAACCCAATTTCCCTCTCTCTCTCTCTCTCCTAATCTTCACCTCTTTCTCCTAAGAGCTTCCACCCCTGCGACGTGCTCTCTTTCCCCGATGGAAAGATGATGCACTACCCCTACCTGAACCAGACTCCTCCCTAGATGAGGCAGACAACACCAAGTAAGAAGGAATAGGAACCGTGTCCTTAATATGGGCAGTCGCCGAAGATATCCAGTCCCTAATATCCCTCAGCCAAGTGGTGGACACCTGGACGTGCTGCAAGAAAAGGAAGAATCGGTGTCAAGCAAAAAGTATCAAAAGAATCCAAAGGATAAGAACAGAAAAGATATACCTTAGGACGAAGAACCTCCTCTGTCAAACCCAAATCCTCTAGGTCCATCGCATGAGGACGATGCAGTATAGGCACCATCCCTCCATCAGCCCGTCGGATATTGTACGAAGGAGTATACAGTCGCACAAAGGGAACTTCCGAAGTTGTCACCACCGTAGATGTCGAAGGACCGCCATCGCTGTGGGAGGACCCCACCAGCCGACTCGAACCCGCAAGAGGGAAGGGCAGTGCATCATATATGCTGGGAGCCATCAGACATCTCGTCACAAAGTCCATATAATCATACGGTACAGCCGTATCAGTGTATAGTAGGTAGGACTCATCAATCATCATCGCGATCCTTGAATCCTCCGGCAGCAGCCGCTCCCGCTTGATAGACATAGGGGGCCTCACAGGTGGCACCACCACCTCTCCCTCAATAATTTATCAGACTACCCTCTCCCTAAGATACCTAGATTGGCCAAACTCATGCGCCAGCAAATGCCTCATCAGCGCATTTACCACAGTCAACCCCATGTCCTGAACGGTCGTCCCCCAAGGGTAAAAGGTCACCTAAAAAATCCCCAGTAAAATATAAGCAAACATAGAATTAGAGCACACAAAGGCCATTCAAGACCTGACACACCACCTCTAGAGAGCGAGACCTACTTGACTGCCGATTGGCCTTGCACCATCGATGCAATCGGTAAAAATACCCAACGGTCTCATCCTTCAAAGCAATCAGTTGGGTATTACACCCAATCACCTCATAGAACCACGTCTGCTAAAGACAAAAAATTTGCAATAAACAAGAGATGCATAAGGAAAATGTGAATGCATGAAAGGAAAATGCATAAAATTAAAGAATGATTCAAGAAGATACATGGATCTAGTGAAAAACTGTCAAAATCACCGACTGAATGCATCCAAGGAAAAATAAAGGGTCGCCAAAGTCAGGCTCCCCCAATCATATAGAGGGATATTAAAAAACATCCTCACATATGGTAAAAACCATAAGTGGACAACGTCACCGCTCGACTCCACCAAAAATCCCCACAACACTAGCAAAATAAATAACCGGGCCATCTGCCTCACCTGCAGCCTGTCCCCCACATTAATCACCCTGCCCAGCAAAATATCCTTCAGCAGCGACAGCTGGATGAAGTCCCCAGACACTATCCTCCCCACATCACCAAGCGCCGCATGCACCACCTCTGGACTCACCCGCAAAGAGTGATCCACCTCTATCTAATCTTCATCACAATCCAGCCCCAGAAGCAATTGCACATCTATGGGAGTCATAGTCATCTCCCCAAAACCAAAATGAAAGGTATGGGTAGTGTCCCACCACCTCTCCCCCAGAGCGCATAAGACTTTTGTCGAACGAGGCGTCTCATCTAGCACATACGCCAACCTCCCAAAGCCTACTGAGGATACAACCCAATGCACAACAGGTGGAAGATGCTCCCAGACATCTTTAAGCCCCGTTGTCCTGCGGGCACGCATATTCGACAAAGAAACATCAGACTGCCAAAAGAGAAAAACCTTGTCAGAATCCAAAAAAATAGGAAAATCCCCCCCAAAAAAAGAATGCCAAAAGTCATTTTACTTACATAACCACCAGGGTTCACCACCCTCGAAGAGTGATGATGTGACAACTCCCTTAGCAAGGTCCACTCATCCGCAACCAGCTCGAATGTGTCAAAAGAGTTCTCACTCCCCAAAGAAAGAGGTGCCCTGTCCCTCCAATCCACGTTTTCCCAGTCATCAGTAGCCAACTATTCCCGGTGTACTGCAGTGCTCACAAAAGTGGCCATTTTTCAGATTACAGAATGCTAGAAAAATTCGCAGAAGAAAGTTGCGGAAAGAGAGAAGGCAAGAAGCTGTGAAAAATAAGGGGAATTATCCCCCTTTATATAGGATGCCAAGGGTCATACAGATCGTCAATGCACTCCCACCTACTGATCGGCACTGACCTTTTACCTTCTCGAGGTAGTCCAAAATTTTGTGCCACTGCCGAATGGCACCCTCCATACCATGCCGATCGGCATCCCCCATAAATTTCCGTACACAAATTCCTTAAAAATACCAAAAAACCTTAAAAAATCCTCAGAAAATTCCTAAAAATCCCGAAAAGGATTTAGAACATTTTCACAAACAAAATTTTGCACTTCCTCAAGCAGAACCCCTATTTCCCTAGTAGAACTCTCAAAAGACAAGCGAATATCTCCCCGACAACTTCCAAAACTTTAGGATCATCTCCTATTCCGCAAAGGTCTCAATTTTCCCCGAGAAATGCATCCAAACCCTGGACCACTTAATCACTTCCCCAACATCAAATTGGTTGTTCCCCCGGTAAAGTCTCTAGAACACACACAAGGATTTCACCAACAATCATCTCCCCAGATAAAATCAAAATCACGAGGTAATTTCCCTGGCAAAGTTCCCCGAGAACATCTCAAACTTAAGCCCAAAGAATTGGCTACGACCTGCAGAATTAGTCACCTCAATTTAATCTCACGTAATTGGCTTCGACCCGCAGAATTGGTGATTTCAAACTTAAGCCTGTAGAATTGGTTTTGACCCGCAGAATTGGTCATCTCACCTTAAGCCCGTAGAATTGGCTTCGACCCACAAAATTGGTCATCTCACCTTAAGCCCGTTGAATTGTCTTTGACCCACATAATTGGTCATTTTAAACTTAAGCCCGCAGAATTGGCTTCGACCCGCAGATTTCGTCATCTCACCTTAAGCCCGCAGAATTGGTCATCTCACCTTAAGCCCGCAGAATTGACTTCGACCCACAGAATTGGTCATATCACCTTAAGCCCGAAGAATTGGCTTCGACCCACAAAATTGGTTATCCCCAACTTAAGCCTGTAGAATTGGCTTCGACTAGCAGAATCGGTCATCACAACCTAAGCCCTCAGAATTGTCTTTGACCCGCAGAATTGGTCACCCCCATCATTTTTGTAGGTCCTCGGAATTGACCTAAATATTTCCTTTAAGACCATCCCCAACATGCCACTTTAAGCCCTTAGAATTGGCTTCGACCCTCAGAATCGTTCACCCTCATCTCCAAGCCCTCAAAATTGGCTTCAACCCGCAAAATTGGTCACCCTCATCTTCAAGCCCTTAGAATTGGCTTCGACCCACAGAATCGGTCATCCTCATCCTTAGGTCCTTTGAATCGACCTCGACCCTCCGGTCATCCTCTTTCAAAGGCACCATGTGGTGTCTATTCGACGGCTATCGTTTATTCCAAACTCACCCATCGAGGGTCTCTATATACAACACATTCTAATACCCCCTAACCTCTCCTTAGGTCCATTGCACCTCCCTTCATCATTGCAAACCCAAGTCATACCCCGAGTACTGACCTAAAGGCCATTGGGCACTCCCAGGCTCCGTTTGACCAAAAGTCAAACTCTTCATCTCAAACGAGACTAAATGAATATTCGAAGGGAACTAAAACCCCATTCCAACGGTCCCTCTCGTGTGCAATTCTAACTTACGGTGCGGACGAACAAATCGTTTTCCCCCAAAATTCGATCAGGAGGTCACCAGGTGCTCCCAAGCTTCGTTTGACCAAAGTCAACTCTTTATCTCGACTGAGACTAAATGAATCTTCGAAGTGAACTGAAACCCCTTTCCAACGGTCCTCCCTATGCGCGTTTCTGACTTACAATACGGACGAACTATCTGTTTTACTCTGAAAGGTCACTGAACGCTTCCAGGTCCTGGTTGACAAAAGTCAACTGCTTGAACCAAGTCAAAATCTTTTTAATGTCTAAGTAAATCTCCTTACCTTTCCAATGGTCCACCCCGTGCGCGATTCTAACTTACCATGAGGACGAACGATTCGTTTGCGTCCGATAATTCCCCGTCCAATGGATTGACGAATGCTTCCGAGCCACATTTAACATAAAGTCAACTCTCAGACTCAGGAGAAGTCCAAAAGACTTTCGAATGTCTCTGAATTATCTTTCCAACGGTTCACCTCGTGCACAATTCGGATCAACGATTTGCGTTCTACGATCGATTTTACGATGGAACCTGAAAGAGATTGTCAAACGGTAGGTTCCAAACCCTGCCTATCGGCAGTGTGCCTGAACACACCTGCCGATTGGCAGGAGTAGGACAATGTCGATTGTCAATGCCCTGGGCCTATAAAAAGGAGGGCATAACCTCATTCTAAGAGAGAGGAAAATCAGAGATCCATTACTCTCAGCAAGCATAGAAAATCCCTCTAGAAGTCAGCGTGATTTCCACATCCAAATCCCTTTCCAACCTTCACCTTTCATCGCCTCTTTCCTCAAATTTTGTTAATTAAGTATCCTCCATCATCACCTAAGTGCAAGGGCTACTCCCCAACATCCAAGATCAATCTCAAGATCTTCAAGAAGGTCCAACTTTCTCAACTCTCTCTTTAAATCCCCCTAAATTCGCATTAATTTGTTTTATTACTTAGCACTTTTATTCTCTCATCTCTCATCTCACATATCTTAATATACTTTCTATTTAGTATTATTGTACATCTCTTATTTTCATATAAATAAAACCCAAAAATATAAGAAATATAGGATTTGCTCATAAACTCCAAACGGGAATTCTCACAATTTTCTCACAACTAAAACACTTTTTTACACACACACACACACACACACACACACACACACACACATATATATATAATAGAACTCCTCGATTGGATTTATGGGATAAATCCCCCCCCCCTCATTTTGCATACGAACTACGTGGACTTTGATTCCTCTATAGGCTACATAGGCGTCTCGGTGTAAAACCCGTGACTCGAGTCCTATTCCTACTTTTCTCTCATTTTCTATTTTTTCTATATTCTTTAAACTCAATTCTCTTAAATTATATATATTTACATATACATATATTTGTTCTTAGTGGCGTATTATTCCATGTGTGTTATTGTTCCGTTATAACGATCAACGTGAGGATAATCGTGCAAATCCTATTTTCTAATATTATTTTTAGGAACATTCCTACGGATGACTCGCTTTATCTCTTCAATGATACAAGTTTATGATTCATATCTCCACTATGTATACACATGCACACATACCACGGGGAAATAAATGAAAATAGCAACAATCCATCTTTCTACATTTTCACCTCATCAACGACGCCGGTCGAAGAGCCCCCGAGAGGGACGCACGGGACCAAAGGGATCCTCTCCCGCCATAAGGATCAGGGATGGCCATAGTGGCGACTCCGCTGGGGATTCTTTCATTTTGAGGGATAGACTCTATTTACATGGGTGTTTTATTTTCTTATATATCCCCCTATTTGCATGTTCCCCTTTTACTACTCATGTGTACCTCATGATTATGCTTCTATTCGCACACTTGTAGAAAATTCTCCATGTACACTTCACACCACGTGCACCTAGGATCACATATATCCCCATATTGCATGCATCACGCATACTTGGTATACTATTGGTACTCATAATTTTCTCCCTAATGGTCAAGATTAAGAAAGATACTCTCATCATAAGATACTAATAAGAGAATCATGCATGATTCACACAATATCACTAAAGAGCATTGTGATTGACCAAATTTGGTCCAGTAACTGGAGGGTCACTTCGTGATGGGCGCTGATCCAGCAGGGCGTAATTAGCCTAAGCATATGACTCTCACCTTTCATCGGCCAAGTACCTTCGACGTATATTGAACGGCTCCCCCACATCATACCGCTTGACCAAATTCATGACGGGAGGTATATCATAGGGAACTCGTTCACGTACACCGAGTATATCGAATTCGCTCTCACACGTATCGTCCCTAGGAGGTATATAGTGATACAATTCATGTACAATTAGGTATATCAAATGGCTTGTCCACGCGTATCGATTGACCTAAAAATGCAAAAGGTATATTATGGAAGCCACGTCGAATGGGGGAACCCTTTTCGATTTACCCAACCAACTGAATACCCGCATATAGGTGTCAAGCCTAGGACACACATATTAGATTACCAGTTCATGAGGTCCATGAATGCAGCAGGGGAATTTATCAAGTCGAAAGGCATGACCAAAAACTTGTAATGTCCGTATCTCGTTCGAAAAGATGTCTTAGGGATATCTTCCTCCCTAACTCGCAATTGGTGATACCTAAATCGGATATCAATCTTGGAGAACCCGCCCTCTCCCCGTAACTGATCAAATAAATCACCGATTCTAGGTATAGGATATTTGTTTTTCACCGTCACCCTATTCAGTTGTTGATAATCAATGCAGAGTCTGAGAGTATTGTCCTTTTTTTTGCAAAAAGGACCGGTGCTCCCCAAGGGGACACACTAGGGAGTATAAAACCCTTGCTAGTGAGATCATCCAACTGAAGTTTTAATTCTTGCAAATCCATCGGGGCCATCCGACGAGGAGGGATGGAAATAGGTGAAACACCCTGATGAATATCAATAGCAAAATCAATCTCTCGACTCGGGGGTAATCCGGGAAGTTCCGTAGGAAATACATTGGGAAAATACTACACAATAGGATAATCTGTAATCACATATACAGGCTCTTCTTGCGCCATAATACTTATTAACCATCTAAAGAAATGTTTCTGATATCGGGTAGAAGAGAATTTAAAAGGATAATTTATGCTCTACTCACTGCTAAAGCGATAGTGAGACCCATCTGGGAGAGATACTGACACACTGTGCCGATGCACTCGATAGTGGCATGGAAACTGGATAACCAATCCATAGTGAGGATAACTTCAAAGCCATCCATATCCATTAATATAAGATCATACTTCAGAATATAGTCTCCAGCTATGATTACACAATTCCAACAGACTTTGCTAAGGACAACACATCAACCACTGGGCAATCCCACAAATATGGGTGGGCTAAACTCAACTACCTCTAACCCCAAACAGAAATCTAAGGAACTAGATATAAATGAATGAGAAGCTCCTTTAGTACCACTGAAGGTCAAAGGGTTCAGTCATTGAAAATCTTTCAGCATAGAAGTTGTAGTAGTACTTTCTACAGTCCCGCTACGATTACCCCTCTCTCGCTATGAGAGAGTGTCAGCTAACTGACGCACGACCCTTTCCATGCGTTGAAGCTCGCTATTCCCAGAAGCTCCATTATTATGCCTAGCTTCCAACATGTAATTTAATATACTAGTTTATTCGAGGAAACATAAATAAGGAAGACGTGTTATCACTCTGTCGCACATGTGGATCCTAATGCTCTGATATCAAGTTATAACGCCCCGACCCGGATTTAGATTACTGTTGGAATAACCCAAATCCGAATTGGGGTGTTAAAGTTGGGAGGGGGAAAAAGTTTACTTTATTATTTAAGAAAAATATTTATTTAATTGATTTATGGACATGATATTCATTTGTCAAATTTTAATTTGAAAAGATTAAACGTTTGATATGCCAAATAAATTCAACTTATGAATTTTTCCATGAAAAAACGTGTAATACCACACTTAATCTATCAAAATAAAGTTCACTGAGCAAGAAACCACAATAGTCCAAATCCCTTAATAAAGTTCCAAAAATATTAATTAAAGTGCTATAAATCTTAAACATATTATGAAACGGTCAACAGAGCATCTAACGTCGAGTCACACCCTCCACATCCTTACCAAGATCCTTTCCAGTGTCACCAACTGAAGTACCTATGGTGGGGAAAAGTAAGGGGGTGAGCAAATGCCCAGTAGGGTGGAAAATACTAAGCAATAATTTGATAATCAAAATACTATACATACACAATGTCTTTCAGTATTTTGTAAAATAATTTCCAATTCATTAAATGTTAATACAACTACATGCAATGCACTCGGGCTATATCCCCAACTCATACTTAAGTATTTTTCATGTCTCGTACCATAGACTTAACTTATTAATCCAACTATGTTGTTAGTTAATAAGATCCATTTATTCAAATTCATTAATCCATTCATTTTCCCAATCATTCATGAATATTACTTTTATTACTTTGGGATTTTGCCAACATCCACGATTTCACGCCCTTTCACTGTTGGTATCGAGCACACATATGTTAACCTGGCCAGGTTGTTTGGGGTCTTTCACCACCAGGAACGTCACGCCCTCATTAATTATTCTTTCCAACAACATCCGAATATCATTATCTTTTCATATATTCACATTCTTCCAAATATTCACATTCTTACAATTATTCTCATTATCCCAAGTACTCGCATTAATCTTTCGTTGTTACTTCTTTACTCCATTATTTGTCTTACTTTTAAAATAGCCGAGGAGGCCAACTAATAATAACATCGTACTTTGAACACTAACATCCAATCATCACTTACCCTATTTATTCGTCAATGCATTAACACATTATTTGTACCTTCAAAATGATTTTACTAGCATTTAAATTAAAGAAGCATTATCTTCTACTAGTTTTTCACATAATTACCACAATTGCCATTACGCCATTTTTACACCAAAAATGCATCCTTTAAATGGGTTTTCAAGGAAAAAACATATCTTTATAAGACCTTACTGTTTTTCTATAATATTTTACTCATTTAATCATAGACTTAATTATTAAAATTACCATTTTAATTTAGGGTTCAAATATAAGGTTTTAAATGAGTTTTCCACACCATTTTAAGTCATTATCATAACTTTTTAACATCATCAAAATATGGGCTGAAATTTATCATTCTATCAAAACATCAAGAGATCTATCTATTTCATTTCAAAACATATCATTTATCATGGCTAAAAAATTATTCAAGTATATTCATATGAAATGAGGATTTCTACCTAAGATATCCATACATATCCATCCTACACATTCATATTCAAGTGGTATATGATTATAACATTTTTGTTTAACAATTTTCATGTTTTAATCATTCATTTATACAAGCATGATATTATGAAATTTAATCAACAAAGCTAGTCCATTTTAACACATAAAAGCATGGGTTTGCATAATAAAATTACAAGAACTAGCAATTTTTTTTACAAGAAATCATCTTTCATCAACATGGGTATTTTAAGCTTTTGAAAATATAAATTTAGGAAGAGGAAAACAATACTTGATTTATGAAGAGGAGATAGCTTTGGAGAAGAAAACTTCAAGTCCTCCTAGAATGCTCCTAAACTCAACTCATATGCTCCCAAAATCAAGCTTTCAAGCCACACCAAGTTGCCCCACCCCTTGTGTGATGTTTTAATGGATTTTTGAGCTTCTTTAATGGAGTTTGAGGAGAGAGAATATGGTTAAAAGGGTGATCTACAAAATTTAGAAGTATTTTTGCCCTTGAGGATATAAGAGAGAGGAAGAAGATGGAGGAGTTTATATTTTTTTGGTTTACTAGGTTCATGAATCCCCCCCCCCCCCCCCCCCTAATTATATGAATTTTAAGCTTCCCTTTTCAATATTTTGACTCATTTAAGTCTCCTAGGCTTGAAAATATAAGTGAAACACATTTTTTTCCCAAATTGGAAAATACAAAAGCCAACCACCTAATAAATGAGCCAACCACACCACCTAAAATAATTTTTTTACTATAATTTCGACATTAATCCGTTTAAAACGTGGTCTAAACCATTTGTTTAGGATGATGAAAAAGGTAAAGTTGTTCAAAATTAAATTTTACATTTGTCTACAAAGTTTCAGATTTTTCTGAGCACTTTCATTTTTTTGACGAAAAAATGATTTATTTATTTATTTTTACATATATATATGTATATATATATATATCCAAATTGCGTAAAACTTTACCAAGGTGCTTAAATAAACCATATAAACAAAAATAAATTCTCATGTGAGACATGGAAATGTAGATTCTTTTATTAATGGCACGTTGACATATAAATAGGTCGAAATACAAGTACGTAATAAAAAGTGCGGGTATTACATTCTCCCCTCCGTAGAAAATTTTGTCCCCGAAATAAATCCTAAGTCACTCAAACAACATTTGATATTTCTCCCGCATATCGTCTTCTCGCTCCCAAGTAGCGCCTTCAACACCCTGTGATTCCCAAAGGACTTTCACCAAAGGGATAACCTTGTTGCGCAGTACCCTATCCTCACGATCCAAAATAGATAAAGGTCGCGTCAGAAACGTAGTATCTTCCTGCAACTCGATATTTTGCCATTTGATCACATCACTAGGATCGTGAAGATACTTCTTCAACATTGAAACATGAAACACATTGTGAACATGAGTCAATTGAGGAGGCAATGTCAAACGGTAAGAGACTTCCCCCACCCGCTCCAAGATCTCAAAGGGGCCAATATATCAAGGGTCGATCTTGCCCTTCTGGCCAAACCTCTTGCTACCGATTTGTGCCCTAACTTTCACTAACACATGGTCACCTACTCGGATCTCTAGAGGTATACGACGATTATCAGCATAATTCTTCTGCCTAATCTTGGCAGTAAAAAGTCTATGTCTAATCAATTCAACCTTCTCAGTCATCTCCCTAATCATATCGAAACTCGTGAGATGCTTCTCTCCAACCTTTGCCCAACATACCGGGGAACGACACGGTCTCCCATATAGTGCATCAAAGGGGTCCATCTCTATGCTTGACTGAAACTGTTATTGTAAGAGAATTATACAAGAGGCAAGTTCTCATCCCAACTACCCTGAAAGTCTAAAGCACACGCTCCAGTAAATCCTCTAAAATCTTAATAGTACACTCAGATTTCCCATCAGTCTCGTGGTGATAAGCCGTACTCAAATTCAGATTAGTACCCAATTCCTCCTAAACCTTACTCCAGAACTGAGAGACAAACCGAGAATCCATATTTGAAATAATAGTGAGTGGAACACCATGTAGTCGAATAATCTCCCAAATATAAAGTCTAGCCAATTTTGCTATGCTATATGTGACTCTAATCGGTAGAAAATGTGCTGACTTAGTGAGATGATCTACTATAACCCAAGCCACACTGTGCCCTCGCTCCGACCGAGGAAAATTCGTAACAAAATCCATAGTGATATGCTCCCACTTCCACTCGGCAATTGGAAGTGGTTGCAATAATCCAAGTGGTTTCTTGTGTTCGGCCTTCACCTACTGGCATGTGTAACACCTTGCCACAAACAAAGCCACATCTCGTTTCATCCATGACCACCAAAAATATCTATAAAGGTCCCTATACATCTTAGTAGCTCTTGGATGTACACTGAATTGAGAATGGTGAAATTCTGCCAGAATCTCATCTTGAAGCTCCTCAATTGCTGGGACAATCAACCTACCCTTATGTCGAACATCGCCATCCTGATCAACTGTGAGAGTATCAAATTCCTAGCTGCGCTGAATGCGGTTTTGAAAAATCATGATCTCATCATCACATAATTGAGTATCCAAGACCTTGTGATGAACGACTATCCTAACCATCAGACCCCATAAATAGGACCTATTGTTATTTCGTTGAATATGCAAGTCACAACGCTGAAGTTCGGTATACATCTTTTCACGATAGCATTTCATCGCTTCTAAGGCAGGATCAGACTTCCTGCTAAGAGCATCAGTCACAACATTAGCCTTTCCCAAATGGTAATCCAATGTAAAGTCATAGTCTTTAAGAAGCTCGATCCAACTTCGTTGTCGAAGGTTAAGATCTCATGAGTGAAGATGTACCGAAGACTCTTATGATCCGTGAATACCTCATACCGCTCACCATATAGGTAATACCGCCAATTCTTTAAAGCAAACACCACTGCGGCTAACTCAAGATAGTGAGTGGGGTAGTTCCTCTCATGCGTCTTAAGTTATCGAGATGCATAAGCGACCACCCGACCCGCTTGCGTAAGAATTGCACCAAGACCAAATCTGGAGGCATCACAGTACACTGTATACCCTTTTCCATGCTCGGGAAGAATAAGAATAGGTGCTGAGGTAAGCCTAAACTTTAACTCTTGGAAGGAAACTTCATACTCATCTGACGACACAAAATGAACATTTTTTTGCGTCAATCGAGTAAGGGGCGATGAAACTCGAGAGAAATCCTGAACGAATTTCCTGTAGTATCCAGCCAATCCAAGAAAACTCCGAATCTCTGTGACTGTCTTAGGTCTTGCCCATCCAAGGACGGCTTCAACCTTGGATGAATCAACGGAAATGCCCGCACCGGACACTACATAGCCAAGAAATTTGACTTCAGCCACCCAGAATTCACATTTGCTAAACTTTGCATATAATCGATTCTCCCTGAGTACCTGAAGTGTAGTACGTAAATGCTCATCATGATCAACATTAGAAGCTGAATATATAAGAATATCATCAACGAAGACCACAACAAATCGATCCAAGTATGGTCGGTAAATATGATTCATGAGGTCCATGAATGCAGCAGGGGAATATGTCAAGCCGAAAGGCATGACCAAAAACTCCTAATGTCCGTACCTTATTCTAAAAGTTGTCTTAGGGTTATCTTCCTCCCTTAGTCGCAATTGGTGATACCCAGATCAGAGATCAATCTTGGAGAACATGCTCACTCCCCGTAGCTGATCAAATAAATCATCGATTGTAGGCATAAGATATTTGTTATTCACCGTCACCCTATTCTATTTCCGATAATCAATGCAGTATCTGAGAGTGTTGTCCTTTTTTTTTGCAAAAAGGATCGGTGCTCCCAAAGGGGACACACTAGGGCATATAAAACCCTTACTTGTGAGATCATCCAACTGAAGTTTTAATTCTTGAAACTCCATTAGGGCCATCCGATGAGGAGGGATGAAAATAGGTGAAACACGCTGATGAATATCAATAGCAAAATCAATCTCGACTCGGGAGTAATCCGGGAAGTTCTTCAGGAAATACATCGGGAAAATTCCACACAATAGGATAATATGTAATCACACGTATAGGCTCTTCTTGAACCATAATAATGCTTAACCATCCAAAGAAATGTTTCTGATCTTGGGTAAAAGAGAATTTACAAGGATAATTTACGCTCTGCTCACTGCCAAAGCGATAGCGAGACCCATCTAGGAGAGATCACAACAAGAAAAATGATTTTTAGTGGCATAATTTTTTGCACCTAATTATAAAAAATTCACCACCAAATCTTTTAGTGGAAAAAAAAAATCGTCATGTTATTGCCACTAAAGGTGTGCCGCGGATTGTTTTCGTGGCAATTTATTAAAATCGCCACTAAAAGTTGATTTTTTAGTGACAAAATCATTTCGCCACCAAAATATCTCTTTAGGTGGCAATTTTTTTTTGCATGTAATAAAGATCAAATTGCCACTAATAGTTGATAGTTTGCCACCAAAAGTCTATTTTTTGTAGCAAAATAAAAATTCACCACCAAAAGGAACCTTTCGTGGCAAAACAAATCACCACAATTGAACTTAAATTTGTATGGAACGATTTTTTAAATATTAAATTGCCACCCATAGTTGATAGTTTGCCACCAAAAGGCTATTTTTTTATAGCAAACCAAAGAATCGCCACCGAAAGGGCTATTTCGTGGCAAAAAAATAGCCACATTTGATCTTAAATTTGTATGGAATAGCTTTCTTAGCAATTTAAATTCGTCACTAAATGACATTTTATATTACAAAAAAATCTTCATAAATTGATGCAATATTTTTCACAATACGTATACACGTTGCTTTGGTAACAACTTATTTTCGCGGCAAATTTTTATTATTTGTCATCTAATTTCATATAATACTCAAAATAACTCATATACACAATTCTAATAAAGTCATGGACATTTATATAGCTCATAAAGATAGCAATCTTTGAAAAACAAATCGTTGTCTCAAAAGTTCCTACGCTAAATACTATTTCAAATAATTTATTTATAAGAAATGTGCTAACCTTCAAAAAATAAATAAAATAGGTCTAATCCATCATCCTTCTTTATTGTTACTCTCCTCTACAATAGCTTCCATTGAATCTGCAAAAAAAAACACAAAGAATTTGTTTAGAATTATCACTTTGAAAAACAATGACAGTAAATTTTGGAAGATTAATCAAAGTACATTTACAAATTTCACTTACAAGTCTTGCAAAATAATAATAAAAATATGATAAATCACATTCATTAACATCAAATTCGTTTCCCAATTATACCCCCACCCACCCATAAAAAAAAACAAAAAAATTATTCTCTACGTATTAGGATTATTATTAATGGATAACAAGAGAAAGCAAAAATTGTGCATGTAAAATATAAAAGAAGTTTAGGGTTATGTGCTTACCATGAAGAGTTATATTGTTGTGTTACGAGGTTACTTAATGCCTCAATTTTTTCAGTAATCTCATCCATACGTCCTTTTATTATCACGTTCTCCCTTCCTGCTTTATTAGATTATCTCCTTGCTTCATTTGCTTCCCTCCTTGCCTCGTCAGCGTCCTTTCTTGCCTCAGCAACTTGTCTATCTCTCTCAATGTCTTTATCCTTTTTCATAGCAGCAACTGCAGATGATGTGGGTTTAAAAACAAACCCACGGCCACATACATATCCCAAGTGATGTCCTAGAATTTCTTGAATAATGTTAAATGTTCGATAATTGAATGTGATAGGCTTAATTGAAATCCAATAGCATTATACATAATGACCTTTTAATGATTATGCAGTATGCAAATATTGAAGTGTAGATTACCAAACATAAACATGTTTATATATAAATATCTCAACGCATATGTGAGCATGAGAGATCTAAACTTGAACTCATATGATGCAGAAAACAGTTATTAATACACAATTTACATAATTAAGTAAAAAACAACAACAAAGTAAGACAATTTTCCCAGGTTATAAACTGTTAATATTGTAACTAAAGCATATGATTTTTACTTTAGTATAGATTATGTGAAGAAACAAATATTTGTTTGGTTATGTAATTTCATAGAATGTAATTTGCATTCATCTTCAATTCATCTATTTCTTATATGTAAATCCTAAAACAGTTTACGGGCCTAGCTCAATGAAAATGCAAGTCCTTCGGTTCCAGGTTTATGTGCTGGTGAACTAGAAACAAATCATAAAAAATGAAGCCTTCTTCCCAGTTTGAACTAAATGAAAGTAGTTCAAACCTGAGACCATCTGTGTGAATAAGAAATTGTTTAGCAGGAAACACTAAATTACTAATAGAATGCATCCAATACGAATATCAAACGGACTACGATGTTATAATATTAAGTTACGCATTGGTTTGACCTTCTATTTGGGTATGTTCTGAATGCTAGAGGACATTTCATTCCCTACTCTTCCCATACAGTGTTGCATTTATTTCCCTCCCCTATTATTTATTTCTCTACTTTTATTTTTAATTTTGTTAGGATTTTCTTTCAAGTCATATATTTATTTCTTCCTTCTCAATGTTGAACTTATAATTTAATTTTTAATTTGTACACTTATTTTTAATGTCATTGAAATCCTTATTTTTAATAGCTATTATAGGATCTGCATTACAAAGGTTAAAAAGGTGTGCAATATTGTTTAATTAGTAATATAAATTAACTAAATGTTGAGAATTGTGATAATTAAAGCAAGTTATTGTTGACGTTTTTTATCTCGTAAACAGTTAAGTCCATGTAATCATCTAATTGAGTATATAATTGAATGGATAAAGTTAAATATCGTAAGTTACATTTTTTTCAACTATAGCTAAGTCACTCCTAAAGCTTCTTCAAAACTGAATGCATCCCATAAATGATCCAACTGTTATGTACGACCATTGAGACATTACATATTTCCTCATATAGCGTCCCATAAATGATCAATCAGGTTTGGTTGGTTACAAGTTAATCGAGGCATAGAGAGAATAACATATCCGCATATGGCCTCAAACAATGCTAATATATATACATTTAAGAGAGTGAATGTTGCAAGCTTAGTGAAAATGTTAATGTAAGAAAGTAAATAAAATGAGATATTGAATTAAATCACACTCTTAATCACAATTGGACCATAGTGAATGATTACATCAAATACATCCATATTCCTAGCTTTCCATAGTTACCAACATATTATGGAAGGGATAATCCAATTGATAAGACACTTGAATGTGTGTGACATTACACGAATAAGATAGAAAATTGTGAATCTTAGATGATAGAAATAAAAATTAGCAGAGATTCCAAACTCACTACTAAAGTAATGCCAGATAAAAGTTGTAAAAGAACAAATTGAGAAAATATACTGCACAGCTTCCAAAGCATCATTTACTTACATGGCAATATATTGATTGAGAATTCTATTTTAAGAAACTTTCATGTGGCAATAAGGTGAATTGGTCAAAACTGGTATTTTTCTAATTTCTATAGTTTGATAAGCCCTTGTAACACCCTCAAACCTCCAAAAATTCATTAAATCGAATACAAAGCATCTTCAACAACTTATTATGGGTAACATCTAAAGAATATGGGAAGAAACACCACCAGGTAAAGTGGGAAAATCTGTGTTATCTAGTTAAAGAGGGGGGTTTAGGCTTTCTATCCTTAAATGACACTTGTAAAACTTTTGGTATGAAGAAGTGGTGGAACTTAAATATAATAACAGCCTATGGTTTGGATTCTTTTTGAATAAATACAATAACCTTTAATCTAAAAATGGTTCTAGGTACTTAGAGAAGACTTACTCAAGTTAGAAATGTTACCGATGAATCCATAATTGATATAAATGGCAGGAACTACTGGACTATTTCCACTAGGGTTATAAATTTTTGTAATATACAAGAAGTATAGGGTTGTGTTGTATGCAACAGATAGGAGTATTTGGTGAAAACTGAAAGAAGCTAACATTTCAAAGAATATATTGGAAACCTGTACAAACAATAAAGGCTTATCAATCGTATCATAAGTTTGAGTCGGCTGACAGTTATTAGGCAAAGATATTAAGCTGACAGTTATTAGGAAAAAATATTGGGCTGATAGTTATAAGATTGAGTAAGCTTACAGTTATTAGGCAAAGATATTTGGCCGACGATTATTTGCCAAAGATATTTGGCCGACGATTATTTGGCAAAGATATTAGGCTGACAGTTATAAGCTTGAGTAGTTTGACAGTTATTAGACAACGACTCTGCCTGTTGTATTGTGCCTAATCACGTATGCCAATCTATTGCCCCATATACTGATAAAGAAGGCTTTAATTTTGCAATGACACAAGGCAACTTCTCTCATACTTTTGGTACGACATAAGGTAGCACCTCTCATGCTCTTATCTATAGAATCCCCAAATCAAGGTAAGGGACTGAACACTTAATAGAATAGAGATATTCAGCACTACCAGAAAGTCAAAAGAAGAACAAACAAAATTTTAGAGCATCCCAATGTATAAATTAATCACTTTTGGTCTGACACATGGTAGCTGCTCTCATACTTGTAGCAATAGAATCCCCAAATCAAGGTAAAGGACCCTTGAAAACAATCTCCAGCCACATTAAACAAAAATCAAAAGCAAGATTAGCAAATAATTGATCATTCTTGAGTACTCATTCGATATTATCCAATGTTAAAAGTATCTTTAACAAGTGATCATTCTTTGATGTATATTTTCCGTATTACTCAACTCACACATTAACGGAGTCAAGATCTGGGGCAATTATGATAACTTTGTATACCAATGCTTCAGTTAGAATTGTATTAGATCTCTTTATAGCAAGTCCAGAAATATAACAAATAAACATGTGGTCATCCATTGGGTCCCGAACAAAATCCAAGCGTCCTATAAGTAGATCATCAAGTACAGGGCAACTACAAAGGAGCTTACCCTTCATATCAATAAGAGGATTACAAATATAAACATGGAGGACTTTTAAACTGGGGAGATATAAAGAGGCAGGAATGTTGAAGACATCTATAAAATTAGTACTAAATGTTAAATTTTTAAGTGTTAAAACGTTTAAACTGGAGTTTGCTACAATATTGACTTTCTTTACTTTGGCGAACTTAACAACGAAGAAAAAGAGACGCTTGGGCCGACTGTTTCCGCCCTGAAGAAAAGATTAGGAATTCCTTCTCTTTCAAAGATCGCCAGTCATGAAACAATATATTATGTCCCTCCAGACTGTAGCTTCAAAACTTCATTCGTGAATTACGCTCTACCTTTTTTTGAGCACTACATCTATCATGTCTATCATGATAAATACTTTAAACTCAAGAAGTCTTGATTCGAGACCCTTTTTTCGGTTATAACCCATAATAGCCTGAGTAAAATTTGTAGTAAGTTTTAAATTGGGAATTGATGGAGTATGTTTATGAACCTAACCACCCTTTTATCAAGGAGGACCAAAAACACTTACTAAGATAATGATGAAGGATAATAAATACTAGTTTGGGTGTCCTCCCTTCTATGTCAGAAGCATGCATAAGAAGAACAATTCAAGTTCTTCTACACTTAATAAGAAAGAATGCAATCACATTATCCTACGTTCTTCTACAAAATCAGAGTGGATAATGAAAATTGCATGACTAAAATTTTACCCGTCGCTAAAAAAAATTATATGTTAGACGATGTTAGATTATGAATGTTTTGAAGATATTGTAATAATTGACACTACTTATCCCACATATTGGAGTTTTTTTGTTTCTAGTTGTGCGGGTGTACCAAGTAGATTTGACGCTTGGTGCACCACGTATTTTCTCTTTATGATCGGAACTAACGAAATCCAAGACTTGAGAGAAGTTAATTCAATAGTATTAATCATTTAAATAATTATGAATCACCTCAAAACTAGCGAACCTAAAAGAACTATGAAACAATAAGGTGACTTTGTTTTTAGGGGAATAATTAGAATATAGTATGTTCAACCAAGCAAAACTAAAAAGTTATAAATAACATGACATGTACATGTATGTCGCACACTAACTAGTTGACTGAAAAGTTCAATAGTCTGAATGACACATGAAGATGAAGCTAGAAATCACCTGTGATTAATTGGCAGGATTTATCCTAACCAAATTCCATCCAACATATTATTTTGAAACGTCATAATAGCATCGCAACTGAGTGTCTTGGCCTCAAAGGTAATATAGTATATTATCCCATTATCAACCTGAGAAGTTTCCTTGAGGACTCGCACAAATGAATGGTCTCCTTTTTATAAGAAATTGATTTATCCAAATATAAATAGGGATAAAAAAATTGTATATAATTATGCATGTATTGTAATGTTGGAAAAAGATAAAAAAAAAACATACTTTACGTTATTCTTCTGGTTATAATCAATAATTATTAGATTAGCCAAGATGTGCAGTTTGGCAAAGGCTTTTGAATCCTGTCGCCGGATCGATACAATCTTATGGAGCATAAGTGCTTTGGGGAAAGGACCAACGTAGAACCCCTAAAAACATTAGATATATAAATTGGATGATAAAGTAAACGATTTCATTAAAGTAGAGTTAGAAGTTCAACAATATTTGATTTGTATATCACTAAAACAATTATTTTAAATAGTGTCAATAGTATGAACACAGAGTATGAACATATATTCTTTTGAACAGTGTCGAGTGTCGATAGTTAACATGTCGGGTTTGGCGTTGACCTCCTTCACCCGTTAAAATAAATTAAAAACCGTTAAAACTCACAATTTGAAGTAAATAAGAAATATTATTGGATCTTCGAAAGATTTTATGTATTTTAATGGTAATTTAACCATAGTGAATTTTACTAGATGAGATTTTTAGTAATGTTAATGAATCTAAATGTGTTTTTCAACCCATGTACGATTCATCTTAATGGATAATAACGGATGAACACGACATGTTAAGTTAACCGATCGGCTTTAAATATGATTTTTCCACACGATAAAAAAGTCACCCATTTAGGCATGAACTCGATAAGACACAAACTCGATAAAACTAACACTCGTTGTCAGTTTTAATATATATGTATGCATTATGTAAATATATTCATGTGTGCACACATGTTTTTAATGCATTTATGTCTATTTTTTTCCTTTTTGTATCCATATCATGTATCTATTTTTATACTACACTGAGTTAATGCATAGACATAACTGAATTGACCTTCCACATATTCTAGTTTCATAACAATGTAATGTCTGTTCTTTATGTAATCCAGATTCTAGGAAATCTTGCATTATATGTCAAAGGAATTGTATGATAATTATGTAATTACCTTACAAAGAATGACACTAGTGGTTGTAATGTTGGGCTCATAAAAGGTTTATGAACATGAATACACAAGTAAAAGTAGAGCCAATGAGAGGTCCAACACGCCACCAAAGGTAACATTATAATGCAGTAGGAGGTCAAAGAGTAACTACATTCAACAACAGGTATCGACATAACCTACTAGAGACATGGTAGAAAATAGTAAAATGTCATGACATGTGTATATAGTGTCAGTGTACTATATACTATGCATCGAATAGGCCAAACAATTCCTAATTATTTTAAAGGGAGAAAAAATTGATACCAGTTGTATTCGCCCTTTAACTGGAATACGCAGACGACTCTTGTCACTTCTTAGATCATCATTTCCAATGCCTCTTTTTATATTTTTGCCTCTGCACTTGTTGAAAGGAAAATTCCCAGTGAAGTTTATAGATGCATAGTATAGTAAATAGCTATCTCCATCAACACTAGTTGCTGCAAATGGAAGTTTCTGTGATTTAGGGGAGAATCATCCTCCAGTTAGGACACCTAAAAAGCCATCAATTCTCTGAATAATAAAGATACCAAACATGTGCTTTAGAAATTACATCAAGAATATGAAGAAGAAATTTTCGAAGGAGAAATGATAGAAACAATACATAGGGAAACTACTCAAGTTACATTAAATAAAAAGGGTGCACCATAAAATTTTGGACCAGGGGGAGACAGAGAACAAAAGGGCAAGGCCAACTTTTCTTAAGACATGGATATTGCACCATTTTTGGATCTTACCTCACCTGATTCGCTTAAGATATCAAGGGCATGCGAAGCTAAACAAGTATGAGGTAGTAATTAATCTAGTACAGGGCCATCGGTGATAAATATAGAGGTCTTCTACTGTAATCAGATATCGGCGTAGTGATATGATGCAGAATCAATATCATAGTCCCTAGGAACAAGCTTAAGTCCAACTTGATGGAAAATATCTCTATTAAAGTAATAAATAAGTAGATACACGAATTTTGAGGTACGAGCTCCTATACCTCCTTGGGCCATTTTTGGTTCAGGGCGATATACCGACTTGGATGGAAAATAAAATCGTGAAAGATAATTTTACCTACATGGAGTGGAATCTATTTCATTATTTTTGCCCAAATCACATAATTATAGCATATAAAGTTGTTTATGAACAAAATTTACTCTGAATACGAGAATTGTTTTTCACCATTTTGCTTTTCACCCTAAACCAAATAGCGCCTTAAATAGATCATAGGAATGATTATTTTTGTAGAGGGTTTCTACTTAGGTTACTCACAAAGATATATAAGAGGTGATAAGGAACTCGTGGAGCACATGTAAGCTTATTAGTATCATGATATCATTAGAGTCATGTCCGAAAGTTATAATTGAGTTTTAGAATCATAAAGAACTTTTCTTACAAAGAATCCCACAAGCTCATTCATCTTTTGAAGCCGGATCTAACCTAGCTGAAGGGTTATCGGCAAAATACTCCTGATGTTTCACATTCACATCTAACATAGCTGAAGGGTTGTCAATAAAATACTCCCGATGTTTCACATTCATACCATACTCTCATAGAGCTTTCGAAACGTCATCCATTGCCAAGATTCGTCGATTATCCTTTTGCTTCTTATCTCTCTTTTCCCTGACTACTGTTGATTGTCTTGCCTTACAGTGATGAAATGCATCAGTCGAGACCTCAGCAATAAACTTTTGTGTAACAACGGCTACCAGACTGATTAATCAAACATCAGGACATTAAAATCCACTTATAGACAAATACCAGAATAATGAACATAAGTAGGTCCTTTTTTAGCTCTATTGAAATGATTGACCATAAAAAATTGAAACATAGATATTACAAAGTAAACACTATAATTATTCAGAGTATTTATTAGGAGGCAGAGCCATATGTCAGTGTGCTACCAAATTCCTTATGTCTCTCAATGGGCCATAGTGCTTTAGTCTCTTCAGCACTCAAACCATTTGAGATTGTTGGCCATATAGTTTTTTTTGTATTTCTCTTGGTCTACCTCTCTTTATACGTATCCCTATTTTCATGATATGTTCTAGTTACGTCATGAGCTCTAGTAAGGATCTCGTGTTTGCTAGTTTCATGTCTCAGACTAGAGTCTTTAATATAGTATCTAAAACCTGTTGGGGGAGGGAAGGAAAGTAGGGCTTCCTTTCGGGAATGGAGAAGGTCAATCTCTAGGCGGGCTGCCAGGTTTTGCCCATGCTACGGTTGAACAAGATTGGACCTATTTTGTTCAACCGAAGTTAAGGAGATATAGAGCATAGGGGAATGGACTTTCATTCTGGGGACCGCCTCATCTATGTACCCAGCGCCTCCCTCGATTGTTGGAAGATGCACACGTGACGCAATAAAGCCCCCTGGGAGAAACTAAGGAAAAGCCAGGTAGAGGAAGACTAATTTTCAACTATTCATGAAGATAAACTATTCATGAAGATAAATTCCCTTTTTCAAAGAATTTTTAAGTTGTTACACAAACACACACTAATTGAAATTGGGCTTACTTATACTTTTAAACTTCAACAGAATCTAATGTTACTTGAGCTTGTAGTTATCCAATGGTACCCAAATCATATGATCCAAATGTGAAATTCTCAATCACGTATTTATTCATATATCACCTCCTTATTATTCCAATCACTCAAAGCAATATTCTGAAATAAAAATTAAGACCCACTCCTCACAACTTGCGAATTAAAAACCATAGAAAGTATTGTACACTTTAAATACTCCTTATTTCATCATTTACCAATGAATTAGTTGGCATGTGCATTCGATTTTGTACAGGTCTATTCGATGAATCGGTGAATCGAATTCATTATATATTTGTATATATAATGAATATTTTTGACAATTTGCTAGATATTACATAAACATGCAATTTAGTTCAGTAAAAACATTTCACAAGTGTAATTTATTAAAACGTTCCTATAGATAGAAGTGTCATAATTAAAATAAATTAAAACATTTAGTAAGAAGAAAAAATAACTAACACAAACCATCAAAATTCCTCATCATCTTCATCTCCATTATCCTCGTTAATATCAGCATTGTCATCCTCGAACGATAAGATGTTATCATCTATATCATGTATCCGGTTTTCTCCTTGCACATTAGCCATACTAACCTCTATTTCTGGGATATCATCCCTTTGTAATGGAAGACATTCGTCGTCTATTTCCACTATGTCATTATCTACAATATTATTCTAAAGTTGTTGGTATGGTTCCTCATCACCCATCTCCTCATTCTCCTCTGCTATAGTTTTAGGAAAGTCATACTTGTCTCGTGGAGTATTCTTCACTATAACTTTCCAATCATTTCCCAACTTGATGTCTGGCACATAGAAGACTTGCTCTGCTTGATAAGCTAATGCAAATGGTTTGTCTTTGTACCATGTATCAGTGGTATTTAAACTAATGAAATCATACTCATCTTTATGTAATCCACACACCCCTTCTTTTTTTTAAGGTCCCACCAGTCACACTTGAATAGAACAACACGATTATTTTCTGGGTATTCCAATTCGATAATGTCAATAAACTCACCATAAAAATCAATATCTCTTTGTTCATGTTCATACACTACAACTATTCAAATATTTTGAGTGTTTTTGTACTTGTCATGATCTTGGGTGTAAAACCTATAACCGTTGATTAAACAACCCTTATAATGTTTCACTCTTCGATCGGGACCTCAAGATAAAGAGCGAAGTTGCTTACTAGAACGATCGGGGGACTCGTGCTCTAATATGGTAACTTGTTTATTATTTATATATAAATTCTTAGTAAGAAATAACAAGCCTAATCGGTTTACACCAAAAAGTATTATGTTCAACTACTTATGCGGTCTTTAAACCATTTGGGAAATCTCTCTGCATGTCTTTGGTCAATATTTGTGTTCCTTTCGTCTTTTAACAAATTCTTGTGCTCACTAAACATATATAAATGAATTTAATTAGAAAAAATAATGTATATATATGTGTGTGTGTATAAGGAAAAGAAGTAGTATAGCTTAATATGCTTCACAAATTCTTGTATTTCATCACATTTATCCAACACATATAAACGAGCATTTTCCCATTCACTTTCTGTGAGGTATTGGTAATCTGTGTTTCCATGCAAACGACGGTTGTATCGAAAAACGAATAAACCTTCTTGAAAATCAGCACCATCATAATTTTTCTCGAGTTGAGTGAATTTTGTCTCAACACCACGTAGATACATCGAGCAAAATGTTAGGCATTCATTAAGAACGTATGCGTCGGTAATTGAGCCCTCCAGATGTTCTTTGTTTCCCACGGTAAGTTTTAAGGTGTGCATATATCTTCCGAGAAGTAAGATGGTCAGAAAATGCAATGAAAACATTAAATTATTACTAAAATAAGATATCACTTATTACATTTACCTTTCAAATGGATACATCCATCGATACTGCATTGGTCCACCAAGAATGGCTTCTCGTGCAAGGTGAATTGGCAAGTGAACCATAACATCGAAGAATGAGAGTGGGAATATCCTTTCAAGTTAACACATAGCTATATAAAGTCTCTCCTCAAGTCTCTCCAAGACATCCAATCTCAATGTTTTTTTAACATGACTCCTTAAATAATAACCCAAGTTCAATTAATAGTTGACACACTTCCTTCAAAAGATGACCACGAATAGTAAGCGGTAGTAAACGTTGTAAAAAAATATGGTAGCCATGACTTTTCATCCATAAAATCTTTCCATCGGTAGCACTCACACATCGAGAAATGTTGGACGCATACCCGTCGGGCAACTTCAGTGATTGCCAAAATTCGCATAAAGCCATCTTCTTTGCTTTTGACAAACTGTAGCAAGCAAAAGGAATCACCCATTTGTCTCCCTTTTTATATGGATGCAAATCTTTTCATATACGCATTTTCTTTAAATCTAATCGAGAGTTGACAGTGTCTTTTGTTTTCCCATCAATGTCTAGCAATGTTCCTAAAATGCTTTCACATACATTTTTCTCAATATTCATGACATCTAAATTGTGACGCAATCTAAGATCTTTCCAGTACGGCAAATCATATAATATACTTATTTTGTCCCATTGTAAATCATACGCTGCGCGGATCCTCTTTTTGCATGCTTTCCCAAATACCTTAGTTCGAACCCTCTCAAGTTCAGCAAGTATTTCATCATTACTAAGATCTTTTGGTCGTTCTCGATGCTCTTTCTTACCATCAAAAGAAGACATATTTTCTCGCCATATATGATTCATCTGTAGAAAACGACGATCCCCCTTATAGCATGTCTTATGTCAATTCTTCAGATACATGTAATGAGTCTCCTTATTGCATACTGGGCAAGCCAACTTCCCTTTTGTGCTCCAACCTGACAAGTTAGCATAAGCTGGAAAATCATTAATAGTCCACATCACTACTTCACGTAACATAAATGTAGTCTTTGTGACGGCATCATATGTTTGCACCCCAACATCCCACAACTCTCTCAACTCTTCTATCAATAGTTGAAGAAACACGTCTATGTCAGTTCCAGGAGCCTTAGGACCCGGTATAAGCATTGATAAGATGAAAAATGGTAGTTTCATACATTTCCATGGAGGTAAATTTTATATCACTAGAACAACCGTCCATGTGCTGTGCTTGCTAATCATATTAAAAAATGGATTTAATCCATCACTAGAGAGTCCAAGCCTAATATTGCGAGCATCTCTAGCAAATGACTCATGAACCTTATCAAATTCTTTCCATGCTTCCACATCCGCTGGATGTCTTAATACATTGGCCTCTTCAATGTCCTTATCTTTATGCCATCTCATCTCTAAAGCTGTATCCTTATTTATAAATAGACGTTGCAACCTAGGTTTAAGTGGAAAGTAACAAAAGACTTTTTGAGGGATGTTCACACCATTGGATTTTTCGATTTTCCATCTAGATTCTTCACATGTTGGAAATTTAGTTTTTTCCTTATTTGGTCCCCAAAAGAGAACACAATCATTTATGCAAACATCAATCTTCACATAGTCTAACCCTAGGTCACGAACTATTTTCTTCGCCTCGTAAAATGACTTTGGAATGTGGGAATCATCTGGAAGTGCTTTCTTAAAAAGTTCAAGAAGCGAGTTAATAGATTTCTCACTCCAGTTGTTCATTAACTTTAGATGCATTAGCTCAACAATGAAAGATAATTTAGATAGCTTCTGACAACCTGAATACAGTTGTTGTTGCGTATCCCTAGCTAATCTCGTAAATTTTTCTCCTTCACCCTTGGGAATTTGAGTAGCATGGCCATCAAATTCATCCCTTAAAACATCATTGTTGTAAGGTCCGACAAACATATCATGTAACATTCCCTCCATGTCATCTTGCTCAAACTCGTTTGTAGTCTGTTCTTCCTGCCCTATGTTATCATTATCTCCAACTTCAAACTCATACCCATTGTAATCATAAGCATTATTGTTCTTTGACTCCAATGGTTCACCGTGATATATCCACCTAGTATAACTCTTCACTATGCCATGCATAAGCAAATGACTTTGAACATCTTGACGATTTTTCCAATATAAGTTATTACATTTCTTACACGGTCACTTAATCTTTCCATTTTGATCAACATTAGCAAATGCAAAATCAAGAAATTCTTTAACCCCATCTCGATATGCACTACTAATTCTATTTCGATGATGCATCCAACTCTTAATCATTTCAAAACCCTACAACTTGAGAGAACATTTAAAAATATCAATGATAAACAAATAACAATAAAGTCACGAGATATTTAGAAATAATGAACAATAGTTATATATAAAAAGAGCCAAACAACATTTTGCACCAAGTAATGTTGCGTACTCGGCAACTCATATTAAGGCCATACATTCATATATTTTTATCCAAGCCAACACATTTCTTTCAATCAATAACGTGGGTGATATATATATATATTGTCATTTGAAGGTCTCTTTTATAAGTTTGAATAGTGATTCGTTGCATTAGAAAAAAATAAAGACAAGAGCGAAGCATTAAGCAAACTACATTGAATAATGCAATTTCCACCCTCTCCATTAATATTATGATCAATTACCCAAAATTCCCTCAAACATTTTTTAATATACATTTAGTCCGAGCCTTTTTATTTTGTTACAAAAAGTCCCTCAAACACCCATTTAACAAATATACTCTTATTTTTAAAGGGCCGAGCTAGCGCCATTCCTAATCCACTGTCCGAACTTCCTCGATCCTCACCGGAGCTCCTTTTTTAGTGTTTTTACGTGGTGAGGGACTTTTTGGAACAAAATAAAAAGGCTTGGACTAAACTTGTATTAAAAGTGTTTGAGGGACTATTTTCCATATGCCTTGTTAACATTATTGGTGATGATGGGTATAGCATTATTCAATGTTTTAAAAGGCACGCAATTATGCACGATGTAGACTTTTGTGTGTGGTAATGCGACATTGTCCACTCTGATTTGTGAGAAGCCCAAATAGTGTGCGCGGTTGATGACGTAGCACGCAATTTTGACGCTTTTTCACTCTATTTGTGTGATTGACCCTATTTAGTTCTATTTGGGAGCAATTCGGGCATAAGTCATTTTAATGCATCAATTACAAAACTACGTCATTTTGTTCCTTTCTTATTTCCCCCCTTTTTTTTAACCTTTAAAAATGCAAATCAAAATCTTAATACGCTAAGGGTGTGTTTAGTTGTATAAAATAAGGGAGTTTCCCAAAAAAAAAAATTGAAAAATTTCCATAAAAATGAAAATATATTCAAATTTATTTTTCCAAAAAAGTTGGAAAATAGTTTTCTGATTTTCCAAATTTCCATAAACTACTTTACAATATTTTCAATAAATTTTCGAAACGTTCAAAATTACATTTACACCACTATTTTTTTTGCAAATTACATTTTGGCCACTAAAATTAAAAAAATACATTTTATTCCTAAATATTAAGAAAAAAATAACAAGTCAAAAACTATCGGTGAATTACGATTTGGCCCATGAAATCTCTGTGGTTATATTATTGTCCCTAAACCTTCTATAAATTACATTTCAGACATTACACTATTGGTAAACCACATTTTAGACATCAAACTTTCTCTAAGTTATATTTCATCCTTTTAAATATCTATAAATTATATTTTAAAAATAAGGGTCTATTTCTAACAAATGAATATGCTTCCCTCATTCTCTAAATGTTCTATTGAAAATGAAAATAAAAAATAGAAATGAAAACTCAAAATAATAAACAAGAAATAATTTTTTGTTGGAAATACGATTGGGGGTCATATATCCAATATGGATCTAAACCCATAATGGACAATGAGATTCATATCTCAAACATGTAATAAATACTACCATACAAAAACAAATACATTCAACACAAAAAATAAAAAATAAACTTGTTTCAGCTATAAAAAATAACCCATATTTCAGCTAAAAGAAATGTTTCAGCTATTAATAAAAAAAAATATTTCAGCTATAAAAAAAACTCTACATACATCAATTTTTTTACTAAAATCCATTTAACATGGACTGAGTCGAAGTTCACACAACCACAAATTAAATAGTGGGTACATATATATGTGGGTACATTTAAGAAAATACACGGTATAACCTTGAATTTAAAATACAAAATTTCATAAATGAACTTACCTAAGATCTCTGGCAACCAACTGAATTAGGAAGAGAACTTTTGTCACCAATCACGTACTGAATTAAATGGAAAAATAGAAAAATAAGAAAAGTTAACATAAAATTGCAAGAAAGGTAATAAAATTTAGCAAAAGCAATGAAACCGAAAAAAATCAAAGATTTTATAATACTCATTTAAAACTTGATTCAAATCAGATGTATAATACATATGTATCTATATGTATAAGTGATTCAAATCAACCTGTCAATAAAATAGGTAAAGATTGCATAATACCCAATTAAAACTAGATTCAAATGAATCCTATGATACATATATATACATATATAGTGATACATAGCTGATTCAAATAAGCAAAGATTTGAAAGACAACCTTCAATGCGACTTTCAAATCCGACCTTCAATGAGAGAGAGAAACGCTAGGTTGTTTTTACGGAGAAGAGAACAAAGACGTGAGAGGTGGAGCGGTTACAGGTTTGTTACATTTGGTGTATTTGATTATTTCGTGGCAACAGAGTTCTGATTTGAGCGGGACTCCTAACAAGTCTTTACCCTTTTTTTTCTAATTTAGTATTCGGAGGCAAAAGTAAATTCTTAAATAATTTAATATACGAAATATTTTGTTACAAATTTTTAAAATCGCCACTAAATGTTGATTTTTAGTGGAAATATTTTTAATTTTCCACCTACTTCACTACAATTTATTTCCTCCAGCTAAAATTTTTTGCGCCAAACTTTTAGTGGCAATTTTTGTGACAATCTCACATTTTTGTTACTAATACTTCCTTTGCAATTATTTTTAGTGGCAATGAAAATTTTTGCCACCAATTATTATATTTCATGGCAAAAAAACGTTTTGCCACCAATTGGCAAGTTTCTTGTAGTGGATACTGACACACTGTGCCGATGGCACTCGATAGTGGCAATGAAACTGGACAGCCAATCCATACCGAGGATAACTTCAAATCCATCCATATCCATTAATATAAGATCATACTTCAGAATATAGTCTCCAATATGATTACACATTTTTGACAGACTTTGCTAAATACAACACATCAACCACTGGGCAGTCCCACAATTATGGGCGGGCTAAACTAAACTACCTCTAACCCCAAACAGAAATCTAAGGAACTATATATAAATGAATGAGATGCTCCTTTAGTACCACTGGAGGTTAAAGGGTTCAGTTATTGAAAATATTTCAGTATAGAAGTTGCAGTAGTACTTTCTATAGTCCCGCTATGATTACCCCTATCTCTCTGTGAGAGAGTGTCAGCTAACTGACGCACAGTCTTTTCCATGCGTTGAAGCTCGCTATTCCCAGAAGCGGCATTATTACGCCAAGCTGCCAATATGTAATTTAATATACTAATTTATTCCAGGAAACATAAACAAGGAAGACGTGTTATCGCTCCATCACACACGTGGATCCTAATGCTTTGATACCAAGTTGTAACGCCTCGACCCCGATTTAGATTACCGTTGGAATAACCCAAATCCAAAATGGGGTTTTAAAGGGGGGGAGGGGGAAAAGTTTACTTTATTATTTAAGAAAAATATTTATTTAATTGATTTAAGGACATGGTATTCATATATCAAATTTTAATTTAAAAAGAATAAACGTTTGATATGCCTAATAAATTCAACTTATGAATTTGTCCATGAAAAATCATGTAATACCACACTTAATGTGCCGAAATAACGTTCACTGAGTAAGACAACACAATAGTCCAAATTCCTTGATAAAATTCCAAAATATTAATTAAAGTGTTATAAATCTTAAACATATTATGAAACGGTCAACAGAGTGTCTAACATCGAGTCACACCCTCTGCATCCTTACCAAGATCCTTTCCAGTGTCACCAACAGAAGTACCTGGGGTGGGAAAAGTAAACGGGTGAGTGAATGCCCAGTAGGGTGGGAAATACTAAGAAATAATTTGATAATAAATATAATATACATATACAATGTCTTTCGGTATTTTATAAAATAATTTCCAATTCATTAAATGTTAATACAACTACATGCAATGCACTCGGGCTATTTGCCCAACTCATACTTAAGTATTTTTCATGTCTCGTGCCAGAGACTTAACTTATTAATCCAACTATGTTGTCATTTAATAAGATCCATTTATTCAAATTCATTAATCCATTCATTTTCCCAATCATTCATGAATATTACTTTTATTACTTTGGGATTTGCCAACATCCAGGATTTCACGACCTTTCACCGTCGGTATCGAGCACACATATGTTATGCTGGCCAGGTTGTTTGGGGTCTTTCACCACTAGGGACGTCATTCCCTCCTTCAAAATGATTTTACTAGCATTTAAAGTAAAGAAACATTATCTTCCACTATTTTTTCACATAATTACAAAAATTGTCATTGCGCTATTTTTACACCAAAAATGCATCTTTTAAATTTATTTTCAAGGAAAAAACATATCTTTATAAGACCTTAATGTTTTTCTGTAATATTATACTCATTTAATCATAAACTTAATTATTAAATTACCATTTTAACTTAGGGTTCAAATATAAGGTTTTAAATGAGTTTTCTACACCATTTTAAGTCATTATCATCACTTTTTAACATCATCAAAAAAGGGGCTGAAATTTATCATTCTTTCAAAACATCATGAGATGTATCTATTTCATTTCAAAACATATCATTTATCACGGCTAAAAAATTATTCAAGTATATTCACATGAAATGAGGATTTCTACCTAAGAAATCCATGCATATGCATTCTACACATTCATATTCAAGTGGTGTATGATTATAACATTTTTTTTTAATAATTTTCATGTTCTAATCATTCATTTATACAAGCATGATATTAGAAAATTTAATCAACAAAGCTAGTTCATTTTAACAGATAAAAGCGTGGGTTTGCATAATAGATATTACAAGAACTAGCAATTTTTTTACAAGAAATCATCTTTCATCAACATGGGTGTTTTAAGCTTTTGAAAATATAAATTTAGGAAGAGGAAAACACTACTTGATTTATGAAGAGAAGATAACTTTGGAGAAGAAAACTTCAAGTCCTCCTAGAATGCTCCTAAACTCAACTTCTATGCTCCCAAAATCAAGCTTTCAAGCAACACCAAGTTGCCCCACCCCTTGTGTGATGTTTTAATGGAGTTTTGAGCTTCTTTAATGGAGTTTGAGGAGAGAGAATATGGTTATAAGTGTGAGATACGAAATTTAAAATATTTTTTCCCTTGAGGATATAAGAGAGAGGAAGAGGATGGAGGAGTTTATATCTTTTTTTGGTTTACTAGGTTCATGAATCCCCCCACCCTTAATTATATCGATTTTAAGCTTCCCTTTTCAATATTTTGACTCGTTTAAGTCTCCTAGGCTTGAAAATATAAGTGAAACATGTTTTTTCCTAAGTTGGAAAATACAAAAGCCAACCACCCAATAAATGAGCCAACCACACCACGTAAAATAATTTTTTTACTATAATTTTGACATAAATCTGTCTAAAATGGGATCTAAACCATTTTTTTTAGGATGACTAAGAAGGGAAAGTTGTTCAAAATTAGTTTTACACTTGTCTGCAAATTTCATATTTTTCTGAGCACTTTCATTTTTTTGACCAAAAAATGATTTATTTAATTTTTTTTACATATATATATATGTCCCAAATTGCGTAAAACATTACCAAGGTGCTTAAATAAACCATATAAACACAAATAAATTTCCATGTGAGACATGCAAATGTAGATTTTTTTTGTTAATGGCACGTTGACATATAAATAGGTCAAAATACAAGTACATAATAAAAAGTGCGGGTATTACATCTAATTTCCCTTAAAAGGAAACTACACCAGCGCTTGACTACTCCCGTTAGTCTCATCGCTTATCTTAGGTGTGCTAACTCTAATTGCACAAATATAATTGGATCATTGCGTACCCCATACGAAATTCTATCCGAAAAACTCCAATCTCATTTATAACTGCCCCAAAGCATATTCTTCATCTTTATATACTACGCCCTTTCCATTTCGGGCAGTATATAAAATAAACTTACCAAGGTGTCCACACACCCTTTAATCCGTGCTTATCCGCACACTATTGCAAATGTCTGACATATAATACTCTCTCTAAACAATGGGCCTCATTTCCTCGGCCTGGTACTAACACATGGGTCTTTGTAACCCGAATAATTCAAAATTCAATTTTTCTTATACATGGAAATCCAATCCTTCTTAAAGTTAACCCACCAATCTTCTCGTGGTTAACTCACTATAATCTTCCTAAAACAGTGCCACATGACCCACTGGCCTAGCTTCCTAATAACCCTACGATCGATGTGTTTCCTTCACACGTTAAATGAGTAATATCCTAACTATATCCCTAGTGCCGAAGACCTCTCTCAACTTTTGAAATTTGCTCGGTTTAATGTATGGGACGTCTCGCAAAGCAAAATCTAAACAAGGAACCCTCCTGTTACACTACTCCCTCGCATCATCAATCATCGAGATATAACGGCCTAAGGCACACCATCGGGACGATCTAAAATCCTACCTCGCTAATCTACTAATGTACCTCTACCACTATGTCTTTCCATCTTGGGGAAATTGAAAGTCCAACTAATCGGGGCGCCTACTCTCTGCAAAAGTGTTACGAACATCATACCCAAGGATTCATGTGAGAAAATGAGTTTTGGTGAAATGATTTCATAGAAATTGGATGTGATATTTATAACATATGAAATCTGAAAAAAATTGAACCCCATATGATGTAAATAATATTAATATATATTAATTCATCGAAAAGATGTGATCTTGAATGGTTGTTGTGAGGATTAAATAAACCATGAAATTGAATTAAGATAATTTTTTAATCTGCCAGAAATTTTAGCATGACTTCAAATGCATGCCATTTTCTTTATGATTTGAATTAGATGATCATTTATGAATGAAACTCAAGGTATGGAAGTTAGATTTCTAATGAGAATTTAATTAGGTCAATTGGACTTATGTAGAGTGAGTTATAGTTGTTTTAGTGCAAGGTGTTTAAGCTGCCAGAATAGTTGAGTTACAGAAATTTTATAGACAATTCAAATGCATGCCATATTTAGATGATGATATATGCATGAAACCAAAGGTATGGAAGTTATATTTCTAATGATCTTTGAATGAGTTCAATTGGACTAATGTATAGTGAGTTATAGCTATTTTAGTGCAAGGTGTTTAAGCTACCGGAACAGCTGAGTTACGAAAATTTTATAGATAATTCAAATGCATGTCATTTTCTGTGTAATTTGAATTATATGATAAGATATGCATGAAAAGAAATTTATGGAAGTTATATTTCTAATGAGCTTTGAATGAGGTAAATTGGACTTATGTAGAGTGAGTTATAACTGCTTTAGTGCATGGTGTTTAAGCTGCCAGAACAGTTGAGTTATAAAAATTTTATAGACAATTCAAATGCATGCCATTTTCTATTTACTTTGAATTAGATGATGATGATATATAGATGAAACGAAAGGTATGGAAGTTATCTTTATAATGAACTTTGAATGAGGTCAATTACAATTATGTAGAGTGAGTTATAGTTGTTTTAGTGCAAGGTGTGTAATCTTCCATAAATTAAAGTTGTGAGGATTTGTGATTTTTAACAGTTCTAATGGGAAAAGGACCCTTGGGATTCGAATAGGAATTTCGAATGTAATTGGGATATGAGATAATTGTGATAAGCTTATGTGGTGACAATTATTGTGCAACACAAATAAATAAGAAGAAAGCATTCACCAAGTAAGAACAAGGAATATAAAATGACAATCACATAACAAAGGATGACGTTGTTTAGCAAAGATGTGCCTACGTCCACGGTGGTGCAGTCGATATTATTTCTATATACTCCGAAGAGTAATTACAAAGAATACCACTTTTCCTTTTGCCCCGAACCTAGGGTTTAATATATACATGTACATTTAGGTTAGTGGGGGTGATGGTTTCCCCACGTCTTCCATCCTTCCCATAACTTCCCTTCAAGGGAACGTGGGAAGAGACTGCATCAAAATAAAAAGTGGGGGGCCTAGACTTTGGGTCGCTAGAATTGGGCTACTCGTCTAGGCCCATGGTATTAATTCTAGGTACCCACAATTTCCCCTAAGTTTGTTGGGCCATGTTCATGGGCTCAATAAATTTAAATGATTAGCCATAATGGTTCTTTTGCAATTCTTTAGAAACTGTGAAGCTGGTTTTGGCGGCACCCACTTCGTATCTTGTGCACTATGATTAGCAGAACTTGAAGGTTTATTGGATTAGGTACTTTTCTATCGTCGTTTCAATTTTTCCAGCACTTTCTCATTCCTTGTGAGTTCTAGTACTTCGTATCTCCTTCTCTCAACCTCTATTCTCGTTGCTTTCTCGTCTTTTGGGCTCGCGCTTCTTCATCATTCGAATTGATCTTCTATCTTGTAAGTTTCTTGTACTTTTTCTCTGTGCTTTATCTTTGAGTTTGTAGTTTTCTAGGGTTTTCCAATGGCGAAGATTGGGCATAGGTCGGTTTTCGAGTTTAGGGAGTTTTACAATATTCCTGAGTGGGTAGATATTGAGTGATGTTCCTCCCCTCCTAGAAATATTAGGGAGATAGATGATGCCCACTGGATCCATGTTCTGTTGCTTTCCCAGGGGGGACTCACTTTTCCTCCCAATGACTTGTTTTTGCATTTCTTTGGCTATTTTAATATTGTTCATGCACAATGCTCGCCCAATGTGTGGAAAATAGTAAATGGCGTATATAGGATAAATCAATTGTATGGAACTAGGTTAGGGCTCGTCGAAATTTTTTTTTGCTACTCCTTTTCTCGAACTAGTTCTGGTGTCCTTTACCTCAAAGCCAAGAGCCCTGACAGGGTATTGGTAGTAAATCTACCTGATTCCCATAAGGACTATTGGCAAGAGGGTTTCCTTGTTAGAAATTGGCAGTTTTCTTCCCGACTTGAAGGGTCAAGGTCTGAGAGGTTCTCTGTTCCCTTTTATGGGGAGGAATACATAGGTAGATATTGTACTGTTGTTTCGACTTTTATTGATTTGTGATCTTTCTAACTCTTCTTTGCTTTTTCTTTCACAACGAGGTCGAAGAACTTAGGACCTGCACTCAGCGAGGTCCGTCTTTCAGAATTGATAAAGGCTTGGAACATCAGAGAGCCTTTAGGTGACGGCGAGCATCCCAGGTCTGCTGCCTTCCTGCTTGAGTACAAGAACATTGGCTCCAGCTTCATAGCAAGGCCTGTGGATAGTATCCTAGAGTTTAGTTCACCTGAAGAGACTGCTGCAAGTCCTATCCAATTGGATGAGGAAGAGGGCAGCTCTGAGAGTGACATTGTAGGAGCTGTAAGTGATTTGCGGGGAGAGAGCTCTAGTAGTAGAAGCTCCTCTGATCGTAGGGAGGTTTATGAAGCTCTAGGGTCATCGAGCACTTCCAGCAGTTCGAGTGAAGGAATGGTTCCACCCCGGCAGAACCTGATCCGAGATGATGATGATGAAGACCATATGCTCCTCGTTCAGAGGTCGAAGAAATAAAAATCTGCCTCGGGGGTTCTGGCTACTGGTTCTCGGTTTCCTACTCAGGAGAGGAAGAGGAAGGAAGAGGAGCAGGTGAGAGAGAGAGAGAGAGAGAGAGAGAGAGAGAGAGAGAGAGAGAGGAAAAGGGAAGAAGAGAGGAAGAAAATGGAGGAGAAACGGAAGGTAGAAGAGAGGAGGAGGAAAGAGAGCGAGAAGGAGGAGGAGAAAAGGAGGGCTAAAGTGAGGATGAAGGCCGGGTAGGCCTTAGTCCCGGTGTCTGCTCTGCCCGAGGGGGCCTCTGTGGAAATTTCTCCCCAGCTGGCCCCAGCTCTGCTCGAGAGAGCTGTCCTCCCGGCTGATCACCACAGGGCAGTAGGGTCAGAGCACTTGGCCCTTCAGGCTAGTTAGAGGCTTGCTCTAGTAAGGTTTTTCCCTTTTTCTCTTATGTTATTCTGACTTCTCTCATTTTCCACTTCTAATGCCTTCTCTTTTCTGCAGTTTGTTACTGACTTCGCCGTGCTGTATTATTCACGCGATGAGCTGGTGAAGAAGAATAGTGAGTTGGATCAAGAGAACTCCGCCCTGAAGCTGAAGGGTAAAGAGCTCGAGGGTAACCTCAAAGCCGTTGAAGCTGCTCGGATTTCATCCAACTTGGCTCTTGCCACTGCTAACAAGGAGAAGGACGCTGCAGTCCAAGATCTGAAGGATCTGAGGCAGGCGTATGACTTGGTTTGCTCGAGCAAACTTACAATCGTTGAGGAGAATAGGGTGCTCTCTGAAGAGCTAAAGAAGAAGAAGTCCGAGGCTGTTACCGCCAAGGAAGACTCTTACAATTCTGGCTGGGCTGCAGCACATGAGGATGCTGAAGTTCAGATAGGCTATATTAGCCGTCTGAACTTAAAGAAAGGATGGAATAAGGCTCTCATTACTGCTGGAGTGGATGTTTTATCTCATCTTTTTGACGAGCACGACCCAGGGCCGAGGCTAGTCGTAGATGAGGACCCTGCCCTAGCTGTTGAAGGCTCTGATCCTGTTCCTCAGGCATCCCCTGCTGACGTTTCTCCTGTTGAGGTGACAGAGACCTCCCTTACCGAGGGCAGTGCTCCTATTAATGCTGATAAGGGGACAGGGCCATCAACCTCTGGGCCACCTGAGGTTGCTAATTAGTAATCTGATAGGATTGCTTTGTATTTTTATTTTTTCCAGTCTGTAAACTTTCTTTTTTCAGTTCGATGTAATTTTAATTTTCATTAATGAAAAAGGCTTCATTTCTGCTTGTACTTATTTGTCCCTTTCTCTTCTTTTTCTTTCTCTCGCTTGTAGTTAGTTGATGTGGATGATTACATTACTGCTACTTCCTAGTTGGGTAGGACCCTTGGTCCCAATGCGAGTCCCGATGTTCTCCAGGCCTTCGTTAAACTTTGCAAGTCCCTTAGGTCTAGAAATCAGAAGTATAAGGAGCAATCTAAGCTCGTGGCCAAGCTGAAGGACAGGCTCGAGGAGATGGAGGACATTGGTGCTTCAGTGCAAGAGGAGGTCAATATGCTGAGGACAAAACTATTAGAGGCCTCCAAGATCAACCAAGTAGGGGAGGTTCTTCAGAAGGAGAATGAAGACCTGAGGAGAGAAGTCTTATGACTCAGGGAGCATGCGTCGAGCACTGTTCAAGCAGTGTTGCAAGGCTCCTCATCATCGTGAACTAGAGCTGGTCATAATGTTACTCCTCCTATGTCGCGAAGTCCCACTCGTCCTCCCCTTCCGAGAGCTGGTAGGAGCACCAGGAATAGAAATAGGGAAGCAGAAGAACTTTGCCATAGGGAAATGGAAGAACTCCGCGGTGATGTTCAGCGAGCATATGTAATCGCTGCTGGGCTTCAAAGGGACATGACTAGGTTGCGACACTTGTTCAAGAAAGGCCCTCGGCAAGCGTGGGCTGACGGTGATGATCAAGGCTGGTCGGATGCTCCAACAAGGCTGTCTGAGTTTGAGGAGTTTTTTTTTATCAGGGGGTGGCTAAGTGCCTTGAAGGAGCTTCAAGTCCCGAGGAACTCGGTGCTATGGTATCGTCATGAGATGTCTTCCTCCACCCTGATTCCTAACCCATTCTGGAGGGATGATCGATGGATCCCATCGATGTTATTCCTTGGAAATTACTGTAATCGGATGCGAATGAGGCTGTGGAGGAGTTAGCTCCTTCTCCTAATGACGGACGAAGAGCTCGAGTTGCTGATTATCTTGCTCGGAGGCTTCCACCCCATTGAGATTTTGCCAGTTGCTATATTTTTTTTTGTATTTTTGATAATATAAATGCTTTGGGCGAGCTCGCCGACACAGCATGTATTACCATTGTTGTAAGTATGATGGATTAATGAAAAGTTTGTGTTTGGGGCAATTTTGTCGACTAAACGTGTGCATCCTCTTTCCATATTCTTGCTGCTCTATAATCTTTTTTTGTTTTATCATGCAAGTGTCCCCCCAGTCCAGTATAATACAAAGATACCATTGTGCTCCACTTTACCTTTTAGGTTGTGTCGTCACACTCCCTTAGGCCTAAGTGGGGCAATTGGCGAGGACACACCTGGTGTTGGACGTCTTCATCCGATCAGGATTTTACTCAATCGAAGTAGGTTTGACGACCAGTATAGAATTTGGTTGTATTGCCTAAGGATCCCCTGTAGGGCTTCATATATTACCAGGGGAAATGCTAAGAGGTCTCTCGTGTTTTATGACGATGACCTGAGGAGGGGTATTTCCCTACTATAGTGATTAATGTGCCTGTTATTTAGAAAAGATGTGCGATAAATGCAGTTGTTACCAATCAGAGTATAACCAATTAAGTATCTTTCATTAGTAATAAGGGAAATGAACTTTTATTTTCATAACAAAAGAATACAAGAAAAAGATCTAAAAATAGAATTTCTTGAGATTAGCTGTGTTCCATGCTCGTGGTATTTCTCTTCCCTCCATCATTTCCAAGTGATAGGCACCTTGCAGATCGTCTTTAGTTATATTAAAGGGTCCTTCCCAGTTTGGGCCTAGCTTGTCGTCTGACGACTTCACTGTGCTGCCCAGGACTTTCCTTAGAATATAGTCACCAACTCGGAATGTTCTCGGGTTAACCCTTTTGTTGTACTGCTTTACGAGCTATTGCTGATAGCTCACTAGCTTCACTAGGGCAAGTTCTCTGCACTCGTCGGCTAGGTCGAGTTCGGCGAGAAATGCCTCATCATTCTGGCCTTGGTCAACAAGGTTAGATCTCATTATTGGCAAACCCTCTTCTAGTGGGATGACTGCTTCCATGGCATATGTCAGCGAAAATGGGGTTTCTCCTGTTGCTCATCACGGAGTGGTTCGGTACGCCCATAGGATATGGGGTAGCTCTATTACCTATGCGCCTTTGTCTCGCTCTAATTGCTTTTTCAATCCATCGATCACAGTTTTGTTGGAAGCTTTATCTTGGCCATTGCTCTGAGGGTAGGCCACCGAAATGAAGTGGTGCCTGATCCCGTGTTCGTTATAGAAGTCCTGAAAGGGGCCACTTTTGAATTGTGTTCCATTATCGGTGATGATGGTTTTGGGAATTCCAAATCGAGTGATTATATTCCTCCATATGAACCTTATCATATCAGCATCTCAAATGTTCGCCAGGGGTTCTTCCTTGATCCATTTGGTGAAGTAGTCAGTCGTAACCAATAGATATTTGCGATTGCCGGCAGCGGCAGGCAATGGTCCCACGATGTCTATTCCCCATTGGGCGAAGGGCCATGGGCTGGATAGGGACTTTAGGTCGCTGGTGGGTTGATGGGCCATAGGAGCTTGGAGTTGGCATTTTAGGCATTTGCGGACATATACTGCAGAGTCCTTTTGCATATATGGCCACCAATAGCCTTCCTTCATTGCTCTAAAGGATAGAGACCTTCCTCCGACATGACTTCCACAGATTCCTTCATGAAGCTCGTGTAGCACTTGCTCGACATCACCTGGGTGGATGCATCTAAGGTAGGGACCGGAGAAGGATTTCTTATATAAGTCGCCTCCTGTGGATAAGTGAAAGCGAGCAGCTTTGACTCTTATCTGGTGGGCAGTTTTCTTGTCATCTGGGAGCGTTACGTCCTTTAAATAGTCCCTTAAGGGGTCCATCCAGCTGGGGGCTGACCCCACCTGGAGTATCTGTTCCACGTTTGGTAGCTTACTATTGTGGTTAATGCTCGGACAAATGAGGAAATCGATGGGGATGATCCTTTTTAGGTCAAAGTTAACTGCCGAACTCAAGGCTGCTAAGGCATCAGCATGACTATTTTTCCCCCTGGGAAACTGCTGGATGTTGATCTCTTCAAAGCTTGTCATTAATTTTTTCACTAAGGCGAGGTAGGCTACCATTCTTTCATCCTTTGCATTGTAATCTCCACTTATCTGATTGGAGACTAGTTGAGAATCTCCGAACACCTGTAAATGTTTTGCTCCTAGATTTTGCGCCTTTTGGAGACCGGCTATTAGGGCTTCGTACTCTGCTTCATTGTTGGAGGATGAAAATCCAAGCCTGATTCCTTGCTCAGGGATTGTGTTTTCTAGAGTGATGAGAACAACGCCTACCCCTGCCCCCCTTTGAGTTGGAGGCTCCATCAATGAAGAGTTTCCAGGTTTCCTCTGTTGACTGGTTCTTCTCTTACCTTGTTGGTCGAAGTTGGTCGGAGAGTTCTTCGCCTGTGAATTCGTCTATGAAATCAGCAAGGATCTGACCATTGATAGCTATCCTTGGTGTAAATTGGATGTCAAATTGGCCGAGCTCGACTGACCACTTAAACAATCTTCCCGAAAAATCTGCTTTCCTTAGGACCGCCTTAAGGGGATGCGATGTAAGGACGATGATAGTATGAGCTTCGAAATAATGCTTTAGCTTCCTCGAGGATATTACTAGTGCAAAGGAGAGCTTCTCCAATGGCAGGTACCTTTGCTCGGCGTCTAATAAGGTCTTGCTTGCATAATAAATGGGGTGTTTGATTCTTGCAACCTCGCATATTAGCGCAGAGCTGACAGTGTGATTAGATACGAAGAGGTACAGGTACAAAGAATCCATTTGTTATGGTATGACAAGCAGCGGTGGAGTGCTTAAGTAGGACTTGAGCTCGTCCAATGCTCGTGAGCAATCTGGGCTCCACTTTATCGTTTTACTCCCCTTTAGAAGCTGGAAAAAAGGCTTGCACTTCTCGGAGGATTTGGAGATGAAGCGATTTAAGGCAGCGAGCATTCCAGTGAGCTTCTGCACGTCTCCGATTGTGCGAGGGGGTTGCACCCTATTAATTGCATCGATCTAATCTGGATTAGCTTCTATGCCTCTGTTACTAACCAAGTAATACGCCTGCCTCTGCTCGTCGACGCTTTCCTGACTGTGATTTTGCTGGGTCGATTTGGAAAGCCTGCATTACTGCTATAAGTTTTTTCATTTCCATTCGAGTTGAGTTTCCTTGTATCTGCTTAATGTCAGATGCTCCGTGGATTACTGCGAACTCATGTTCGGAATCATCTTCCAGCACATTATCAAGTCTCGCCTCTCTGTTGGCAGCCACTCTTTCTGCCCTCTTCTGCACGTCCCGGATTGTGCGAGGGGGTTTCACCCTGTTAATTGCATCGATCTAATCTGGATTAGCTTCTACGCCTCTGTTACTAACCAAGTAATACGCCTGCCTCTTCTCGTCGATGCTTTCCTGACTGTGATTTTGCTGGGTCTATTTGAAAAGCCTGCATTACTGCTATAAGTTTTTTCATTTCCATTCGAGCTGAGTTTCCTTGTATCTGCTTAATGTCAGATGCTCCATGGATTACTGCAAACTCATGTCCGGCATCATCTTCCAGCACGTTGTCAGGTCTCGCCTCTCTGTTGCCAGCCACTCTTTCTGCCCTCTTTTCTATAAACTCATTCAAATGCCCAGACTGGGCCAACTCCTCGAGGTGAGACTTTAGAGCTTTGCAGTGCTCAGTCTTATGTCCTCCCTCTTTGTGGAAAGCGCATCTTAACGCATTATTCCTCTTCGAGGGATCTCCTCCCATTTTCCTAGGCCACTTGATGAATGGCTCATCTTTGATCTTTGCGAGAATTTTGTAAATTGGTTCTTGGAAGATGGTGTTGACCACCTGGAATGCTTTTGACGCATCATGGTTCCCTCCGTTCTTGGATCCATTTTTCCCCCGTTCTTTCCTCCTTTTTTCTGGTTCTCGATTTTATCACTTCCCTTAGTAGTGAGTTTAGCTCGACCATTTTCCCCTGTACTGGGGCGGGTGACTTCTTCCACCTTGGCATACTTCTCGATGTGAGCCATTAGGTCGTCGATCGTTATGGCTTCCTTCTTCGTCAGAGACTAGTAGAGAAGGGAAGAACTGGGTAGCCCAATTTTGAAGGAGGCCACCGCCACTTGCTCTGAACAGTCCTTGACCTCATTGAACAACTCCCAGTACCTTTTTGCATAGTCTCGGAGGGTCTCCTGAGGCGTCTTCTTCATTGTCAATAAGGGATCCATCCTTTTGTGATGGGAGCTACTAGTAATGAAGCGGGCCGTAAAAAGTTCGGCCAGGGATTTGAAACTTCGAATGGATCAGTGGGGGAGTCTTTCAAACCATTTATGTGCCACATCATGCAAGATTGAGGGGAAAATATGGCACATCAGTGCATCCCGGTGATTCCAGTGGGCCATAGCCTGTAGGTTTTGCCTGACGTGATCGATGGGATCAGTCTTACCATCATAAATCTTAAACCTTGGAATAACAAATTTCTTGGGGGCTCCTTCCTCTTCGATTTCCCTCGTGAAGGGTGACTTCATATGGGTTTTGAGAGATCGCCTTGCGAGTTCTCTGGTTGATCTGGCACCGTGGTGGGCAGGATGTTGGTCCATTTCCCTGCGGACCAGATATCGTATGTTCTTGTTGCTGCGAGCAGGGCTCTGGTAACATCGAGTTGTTCGCAGCTGTTCGCGGAGGTCGTCGTCTGATTCATCTCCCTCAACCTTTCAAAATCCTCGCATTGGGCTCGTTCCTTGGCTACGATATTTGCTCGCCTGAGGTCTAGGAGTGCGGTATGGATGTCTCCTGTTATTAGGATGAAGCTCCCTCTCCAGTCTTTCCAGTCTCCTTTTCAAGCGAGCATTCTCAACTTCGTACCTGTGAGAAGACTCCCTCTCCTCGTGGAGCCTTGCCTCGTATGCATCAATCAATCTGGATATCTGTGTGGACCTTACTGGTCCCTAGAATTCTTCTAAGGCTGGCCTTTCCAAGAGAGCCCTCTGATCTGAACGTCAAACTTCAGACCTAATCCTGTGAGGAGCAGGTGGTTCTTGAATATCCCCTGCCTGAGGGGCATTGCTGCTGTGACCAGACATCTTAAACTCCTTTCTTGGTGTGGGATCTTCTCAAGGAAAGATGAACGTTTCCCACAGACGGCGCCAATTGTGGTGACAATTATTGTGCAACACAAATAAATAAGAAGAAATCATTCACCAAGTAAGAACAAGGAATATAAAATGACAATCACACAACAAATGATGTACGTGGTTCAGCAAAGATGTGCCTACGTCCACGGTGGTGCACTCGACTATATACTCCGGAGAGTAATTACAGAGAATACCACTTGTCCTTTTGCCCCGGACCTAGGGTTTAATATATACATGTACATTTAGGTGAGTGGGGGTGATGGTTTCCCCACATCTTCCATCCTTCCCATAACTTCCCTTCAAGGGAACGTGGGAAGAGACTGCATCAAAATAAGAAGTGGGGGGCCTAGACTTTGGGCCGCTAGAATTGGGCTACTCGTCTAGGCCCATGGTATTAATTCTGGGTACCCACGGCTTAATATTTAGAAAAAATGATGTGATATTTATATTATAAGTAAGTGAATACTTATGAAGTTAAATCGAATATGTCCATTCGGGATTTCAGGCTAATGCTACATTAGTAAAGTTGGGCATACTACTCGATAGTATAACACATTTCGAGACAACAATTCGTGTTTAGGTCAATCCATTCAACAACCCGATGGAAACCTTAACCCCTCCACCATTTTTACCAAGTTGAGCATTAATTCCATCTCTGGAACCATAAAATTTCAAAAAATTCTTGGTTGATACCCTTAAATCAACCTTTTTCCCATTCATAAATGGTCTATCTGGAGACAAATTCACTATGTCTTACTCAACACCAATTCCCAGGCTCAAGAACTATATTCCTTGTGCAGTTTTTGTCAGATAGGAATCTACACCTTGTCTATGCGTAAGACCACTCTAAGCATATAACTGAGTGATACTATTTTCTATTTTCCCAGAAATGTAAATTCTTTTTTTCCTTAAGATATTTTGTTACATGCGCCTCCACCGTCTTTACACTCCTTACGGTGGAGATAGTTCACCTTGATACGCATATAGTCGAATTGTTTCCTCTTTCAAATGGATTTCAGTTCACTGCACTTTCCCACTTATTTTCTGACTGACCTGCAGGCATACATTCAATATGTTCATTTACACATCACTTTATTTAAGACGACTCTGAAATCACACTAACCAGGGCGCCCATACACCCAAAATCCCATGCATATTCGCACAACATCACAGACATCACATACGTAATATTTTTCCTTCCAGGTTATCCCAGAGATCACATTATATCATATGATTACATTCGATATTTCCCTAAATTGCAATTTAATCTTCTCGGTGTTGCCCCGCCCATTAACTTGTGGTGTAAAAGTTTTCTCAGTGCTTCTTTCACAGCACTACCCGGCTATACTGGCCTTATAGGGTAATAGCTTTCACCTCAAAGTGTAACTCCACACGTTCAAAAATCACCCTTTAAACCGGTGTCCTAGCATCATAAAATTTCTTTCCACTACTGACGTTTATTACGGCTTAAGCGCGTAACATTTCACAACAAAGCCCAAAAAAAACTTTCCCCAATGCATTAAACACTAGCATTATCGTTCATTAATTTTCGTAGACCCGAGCATATAACCGGGACACCCAAAACTTTGTCCCTGTACTCAAAGGTCTAGTTGTCGACTCCCGCGTCTCTAAAGGAGTTATATAATGTTGCTCTCACACTATCACTAACTAACGAGATAAATCTCTTTCTTCCATCGTCAATCCGCCATGCCTCGAATCACATCAGTAAAAGTACCAACGCATTGGTATATAATATACTAGACAACCCTACCCTCTGAAGTCTATTTTATAAAATATTTCAGTGAACCCAACCTTCTTTGGGGTGGAACCTCGGAAAGAATACACATCCTGCCCTGGAATAGAGAACATGATAGTCTTGCTGTAACCGCCCACTATCGCTTACCCGTCGCTAACCAATATGTACCCAGGATAAAATCATGCTTGCATAGCACTTCTCAAAATGATTTAACCTTATAAAATGTACCCTCTCAGTGTTCACACATGCTCCTCTGCAGGTAAAACAAAAGAGAGCCACATTACCCCGCGGTAAACATATACTTAATAGTAACACTATGATACACCCAATAAACTTGTCTCCCTTGTGAATATAGTGTTAAGAAGAGTACTGTGGCCATTCGTGTCACAAAGTTCACCCCATCTATACGAGGATAAAACTCATACCTCCACTCGCCTATACACCAGTGGCCCAAATGATTTCTCGACATAATATTCTTATCCAACCGAACCAAAACTTCATAATTGTTGTCCTCCTATCTAGATCACAAGGATAGAAGCATCTAAAATAAATCCTGCTTGCATCCACAGCTGCCAGAACAACTGATTCATGGAAATTTTATAGACAATTCAAACGCATGTCATTTTCTGTATGATTTGAATTAGATGCACGTTTATGTATGAAAAGAAAGATATGGAATTATATTTTTAATGAGCTTTGAACAAGGTCAATTTTACTTATATAGATTGAGTTATAGCTATTTTAGGGCAAGGTGTTTAAGCCGCCAGAACAACTGAGTTACAAAAATTTTATAGACAATTCAAATGCATGCCATTTTCTGTGTAATTTTAATTAGATGATGAGATATGGATGAAAATAATGGTATGGAAGTTATCTTTCTAATGAGATTTTAATGAGGACAATTGGACTTCTATAGAGTGATTTGTAGATGTTTTAGTGCAAGGTGTGTAATCTTCCATAAATTAGAGTTGTGAGAATTTGTGATTTTTAAGAGTTTTAATGGTAAAGGGACCCTTGGGATTCGAATAGGAATTTTGGATTGTGGTCATCCCCGATTCCCGCCGTGGAGGGAAAAAGGAAGGAAGGGAATCCTTCGGTTCCCGCGCGTCCCCTCTCGGGAGAGTGTTTCGGCCGGCGTCAATTTGTGAGGTGTAAAAATGTAGAGAGCTTTAGAGTTGCCAGTCTATTTTACTCAAAACAGACAAAAGAAAAAGGGGAAGCCACCCCGAAGGATGGCATCCAAAGACATTCTGGTGCGTGCAAAACCAAAATGATTCGAGAAGGGTTCGGAGGCTTAGTTACGAAATGGGAAGGTGTTAGGCACCCATTCCGCCCTTTCGGTCTCTCATGGATATTTGCTATTTTCCTTTATGTTTCCCCCCATGATATGTGTGCAATGTGTATATATAGAATGGAGGTAGGAATTCTCAACTTGTATCATGGAAGAGATATAGTGAATCATCCGTAGGAATGTGAGATTAATGTAGAAAATAGGATTTGCGCGATTACCCTTGCGTTGATCGTCATAAGGGAACGATAACGTATGTGGAGTAATATGCCACTAAGAACGAATATATAGAATATAATAGCGAATGATATAAAGGGAAGATGGAAAATAAGAGAAAAAGTGAGAAAAGTACTCGAGTCTCGGGTTTTACCCCGAGATGACTACATAGCCTATAAAGGCATCAAAGTCCACGTAGTTCGGATACAAAATGAGGGGTGGGGTTTATCCCATAAATCCAAATGGAGAAATCTCTTATTTGTAAGTGTATGTGTGTGTGTGGAAAAAAGTGTTTTTTAGTTGTGAGAAAAGTGTGGAAAAAGTGTGAGAATCCCTATTGGAATTTATGAGCAAACCCTATTTTTCTTATTATTTTGGGTTTTATTTATATGAAAATGGGAGATGTGCAATAATACTAGATAAAAAGTATGTTAGGATATGTGAAATAAGGTAATAAAAGTGCTTTAAGTAATAAAACAAGTTATTGTAACTTTAAGGAGATTTGAAGAGAAAGGTGAGAACGATGAACCTTCTTGGAGACATTGAGCTTAATCTTGAATGTTGAAAAGCAACCCTTGCACTTGGATGATGATGGAGAGTGGTTAATTCATCAAGTTGGATGAAAGGGATGATGAAAAGTGGAAGTGAAAAAGGGATTTGGAAGTTAAAATCACGCTGCCTTCGAGAGAGGTTTCTGGGGGTTTGCTGAGAGTGATTTTCTTCTGATCTGAGCTCCCGTTGCAAATGAGGCCAAGGCCTCCTTTTATAGGCCCAGGGGTCTGCCGATCGGAATTACCATGGCACTACCTATCGGCAGGTGCCGATAGGCAGGGTCTGGGACCAGCCATTTGGCAGTGCGCTTCAGGCTTTTTTGGAAAATTGGTCGCCGAGGGCAAATCGTTGGTCAGAATTGCGAACGGGGAATACCGTTGGAAAGTTATTTCAGAGACCTTCGAAAGTCCTTTGGACCGCTCCCGAGTTTGGGAGTTGACTTTGGGTCAAATGTGGCTCGGAAGCGTTTATCGGTCCGCTGGATCGGGAATTGTTCGGACGCAAATGGAACGTTCGTTCGCATGGTAAGTCGGAATCGCGCACGGGGCGAACCTTGGAAAGGTTAGGAAATGCACTTCGACATTCCAAAGAATTTGGCCCGGTTTGGGTAGTTGACTTTGGTCAACCGGGCCCGAGAAACATTCAGTGACCTCTCGGAGTCAAATGGATCGTTCGTCCGCATATAAAGTCAAAATCGCGCACGGGGTGGACCATTGGAAAGGGTATTTAAGGCCCTTTGAAGATTCATTCAGCCTCGATTGAGCTGAAGAGTTGACTTAGGTCAAATAGAGCCCGGGAGCGCCCGGTGGCCTCTAGGTCGGGTTTCGGATGCAAATGGATCGTTCGTCCGCATGGTAAGTCAGAATCGCACACGGGATGGATCGTTGGAAAGGGTATTCAGTGCCCTTCAAAGATTCATTAAGTATCAATCGAGATGAAGAGTTTAACTTTTGGTCAAACCGAGCTGGGGAATGCCCGATGGCTTCCAGGTTAGTGCTCGGGACATGACCTGGGTTTGCGGTGATGAGTGGAGGTACTAGGGACCTAAGGAGAGTTAGGGGTAACATAATGAGTTATCTATAGATCCCCTCGATGGGTGAGTTTGGAACAAATGATAGCCGTCGATTAGACACCGCATGATGCTTCTGAGAGAGTATGACCAATTTAGAGGATCGAGGCCGATTTTGAGGGCCTAAGGAAGCAAGGATGATCGATTCAGAGGGTCGAGGTCAATTCTAGGGACCTAAGGAAATGAGGATGACCAATTCAGAGGGTCGAGGTCAGTTCTTAGGACCTAAGAGTGGTGACAACTGAGGACCGAGGTCAATTCTGACCTAGCTCAGGTGACGATCCAAGATCGGGGTCAATTCTAACCCCAAGAGTGGTGATGACCGAGGACCAAGGTCAATTCTGACCTAACTCAGGTGACGATCCAAGACCGGGGTCAATTCTGACCCAAGAGTGGTGATGACCGAGGACCGAGGTTAATTCCGACCTAACTCAGATGACGATCCAAGACCGGGGTCAATTCTGACCCAAGAGTGGTGACGACCGAGGATCGAGGTCAATTCTGACCAAACTCGGGTGATGATCCAAGACCGGGGTCAATTCTGACCCAAAAGTGGTGACGACCAAGGACCGAGGTTAATTCTGACCTAACTTAGGTGACGATCCAAGACCGGGGTCAATTCTGACCCAAGAGTGGTGACGACCGAGGACCGAGGTTAATTCTGACCTAACTCGGTTGACGATCCAAGACCGGGGTATATTCTAACCCAAGAGACGATTGAGGACTGAGGTCAATTCTGACCTAACTCAGGTGATGATCCAAGATCGGGGTCAATTCTGACCCAAGAGTGGTGACGATCGAGGACCTAGGCCAATTCTGACCTAACTCAGGTGACGATCCAAGACCGTGGTGAATTCTGACCCAAGAGTGGTGACGACCGAGGACCGAGGTCAATTCTGACCTAACTCAGATGACGATCCAAGACCGGGGTCAATTCTGACCAAAAGTGGTGACGACCGAGGATCGAGGTCAATTTTGACCTAACTCAGGTGACGATCCAACAACGGGGTCAATTCTAACCCAAGAGTGGTGACGACCGAGGACCGAGGTCAATTCTGACCTAACTCAGGTGATGATCCAAGACTGGGGTCAATTATGACCCAAGAGTGGTGACGACCGAGGACTGAGGTTAATTCTGACCTAACTCAAGTGACGATCCAAGACCGGGGTCAATTCTGACCCAAGAGTGATTGCATTTCCTTGGAAAAGAAAAGAGTTCCATTGGGGATACAAATTGGATTTGAGGTTCCACTGGGGATAAGAATTGGATTTGAGGTTCCACTGGGGAATGATGAATGAGCTGAGAAAGATTTGGATCTTCCTTTAGGAGAGATCGCCTGGGGCGAGTGATTCTTCTAAAATCCGCTGGGGAAAATACCATGCGATATTGTTTCGCACCGAGTAGTCGATGGCTGGGGAAGCTTTGTGTCTTTGATTTAAGTAGAGGAGCTGATTGTTGGGAGATAACCGGTTTGAGGTTGTAAACTCTGCTAAGGAGGTGATTAGGTGGTCAGGGCGCATTGCTCGAGAGGTCATTTTGAGGGTTTCATTGGGGAAAAAAGAGGTTTTGCCTAAAGGAGTGCGAAATTTTCTCGATGAAAACATTCTAAATCCCTCTAAAGATTTTTAGGAATTTGCTGAGGATTTTTCAAGATTTTCTGGAATTTTCCAAGAATTTCTGTACGAAATTTTAAGGGGGGTGCCGGCCGGCATAGCCTGAGGGGTGCCATTCGGCAGTGGCACGGACTTTTGGACTGCCTCGGGAAGGTGAGGAGTCAGTGCCGATCGGTATGGTGGGGGGAAGTGCCAATCGACATGGCGCTTGGCCTCATATATAAAGGGGGCAAATCCCCTTCATTTTTCATAGCTTCTTGCATTCTCTCTTTCTGTGATTTCTCTCTGCGAATTGTTCTAATGTTCTGATCTTCAAGAAATGGCCGCCTTTATGAGCACCGTTGTCCACCGGGAGTGGTTGAACGTTGATGACTGGGCAAATGTGGATTGGAGGGACAGGGTTCCCCTTGCTTTGGGGAACGAGAATGCCTTTGATGCATTCGAGACGGTTGCGGATGAGCGGACCTTGTTGCGGGAGCCATCGCGTCATGGCTCTTCGATAGTGATTCCCGGCGGTTATGTAAGTAACCTGACCTTTGGCATTCCTTTCTTTTTGGGTGATTTTTCCTTTTTTCTTGACCTTTGATTGAATTTTTCCTTTTGCCGGTCGAATATTTCTTTAAAGAACATGCGTGCACGCGGGAAGACGGGGCTTTGGGAGCATCTTCCACCTGTGGTGTGTTAGATGGTATCATCGGAGGGTTTTGGGAGGTTGGCGGCTGTGCTGGATGAGACGCCTCGTTCGATAGCAGTTTTGTGTGCCTTGGGGGAGAGGTGGTGGGACACCACCCACACTTTTCATTTTGGATTCGGGGAGATGACGGTGACTCCCATAGATGTGCAGCAACTACTGGGGATGGATTGTGATGGGGAGCAGATAGAGGTGGATCTCTCCTTGCGGGTGAGGACGGATGCGGTGCATGCGACAATTGGTGATGTGAGGAGGATAGTTTCTGGAGATTCTATCCGACTGTCCTTGCTGAAGGATGTTTTGCTGAGTAGAGTGGTTGATGTGGAGGACGGGCTTAAAGTGAGGCATATGGCCCGGTTATTCATCTTGTTGGTGCTGGGAGGTTTCATGGTGGTGTCGAGCGGCGACGTCTTCCATTTGTGGTTTCTGCCGTACTTGAGGATGTTTTCGAACATCCCTTTTTATAATTGGGGGAGTCTGACCTTGGTGACCCTTTACTCTTCTCTGGATGCATTCAGCCGGTGCTGCCGGCAGACTTTTATTGGAGCCACGTATCTCCTTGAGGTATTCTTTACTTTGCGCATTTTAATTTCATGCATTCGCATTTTCTTTTCATGCATTCACATTTTCTTTATGCATCTCTTTTTGGCTTGTGAATTCTGACGTGGTTCTATGAGGTGATTGGCTGTAACACCCCGCTGATTGCTCTGAAGGACGACACCATTGGGGACTTCTGTCGACTGCATCGATAGCGTAAGGCCAACCGGCAGTCGAAGGGATCTCTTTCCCTGGAGGCGGTGCGTCAGGTCTTGAATGACCTGACCAGTGGTCGGGTAAGGTCCTTTCCTTTTCAGTCTTGGTTTTTTCACCTTCTGATCTTGTATTAACTCGGGCCTGCTTGGGGATTTTCAGGTGACCTTTTATCCTTGGGGGACAGCCATTCAGGATACGGGGATGACTGGGGTGAACGCGTAGATGAGGCGTTTGTTGATGCATGAGTTCAGCCATTCCTGGTACCTCGGGGAGAGGGTGATTCGTGAGATTGCTGAGGAGGAGGTGATGGTGCCACCCGCGCAGCCTCCTACGTCTATGAGGCGGGAGCGACAGCTGGTGGAGGATGAGAGGATCGCGACGATGATTGGTGAGTCCTATGCGTTGTACACCGATACGGCTGCGCCGTATAACTACATGGATTTTGTGACGAGCTGGTTGATGGCGCCCAGCATACATGATGCCTTGCCTTTTCCTCCTGCGAGTTCGAGTCGGGCGGTGGGGTTTTCCCATAGTGGTGGCGGCCCGTCGGCACCCACGGCAGTGGCGACCTCGGAGGTCCCTTTTGTTCGGCTGCACACTCCTTCGTACAACACCCGACAGGCTGATGGAGGGATAGTGCCGATGCTTCACCGTCCTCTTGCGATGGATCCGGAGGAGCTGGGTTTGACAGAGGAGGTCCTTCGTCCTATGGTAAACCTTTCAGTCCTTTTCCCCTTTTTGATTTCCTTTTTCTTGATTCTAATTCTGCCTTTTCCTTGCAGCAAATACGGGTGTCGACCACTTGGCTGAGAGACATCAGAGACTGGATATCATCGGCGACTTCCCACATTCGGGATGATGTCCCCATTCCTTCTTGCTTGGTGCCGTCAGCCTCGTTCGGTGAAGACTTTGGCTCGAGTAGTGGGGGCGCATCGTCTCGTCGTAGGGGAAAGAGAGCGCGTCGCAGGGGTGGAATCTCTTGAGAGAGAATGTGGGTTCGGGCTGAGTCCCGTTGTTTTTTGGCTTTTCTTTCTATTTCCTGCAAAATGATGTAACACAGAAAATAGATATATGCAATGCAATGCAGTTTTTTGACTATCTTTTATTTTAATGATGAATGAATGCATGCGCTTTTTACTTTGCTGCTGAGACCGTAAAAAGGAATATTTTTGGAAATTTGTGAAGGAAAGTTTTTAATTTAAAAAGGGAAATTATATAAGGAGGAAAAGGGATTTTGAAATTCTGTTGAGAATATCAATTTATTTCTATTTGAGTTTTCTGATTTGGCAAAAGAGGAGAAAGGGGAATTTCCTAAAATGAGGGGGGGTTGCCGATCGGCAAGCACCCTGACCTGCCTATCAGCAGTTCAGTCCAGTCCCATCAATTTTAAAGCTTTGAATGGTACCTTCTTCAGCCTTTAGTACCTTGTGGGGTAGGATTCCCTCCAATTTCTGCAGGGATTATGTCTTTTGTGAGAGTTCTCAAGTATAAAAGGAGGGGGGGGGGGTAAGGGTGGAGTGTTTTCATCACACCTTTGCATCCTCATCTACTTGTCCACTATTTCTTTTCCCTACAAGATGTCTCTCCCTGGTAGCACCGAGTTTGTCAACTACTCGAAGCCTTGGAAGCTATGTGCTCTTATAATGTTGACTATGATGCTTTCAACATGCGTCGAGTCTCCTTATGGCGCAATTGGCCTTTTGAGTGGAATATGCTGACAGCAGCGGTATAATTTTGGTACCCCGAAGACCATGTATTCCTCTTTGGGTTGGAAGAAGTTTGTCCTACCTACGAGGAATTTTCTGCCATACTAGGTGTGAATCCCAGTGTTTCTGGGACTTTACTCGAATTTTCCCGCTCTCCTAGGGATTTGTTGGCCGGGCTTCTTCATATTTCGCCCTTGACGGCTAGATCGTTAGTTTCTAGAGGAATGGTCTCCCTCCCGGTGGTGTTGCAGTCTGTGCATTTGCGGGAAGGAGGTGATGTTGGCTATGTTGGAGCAGTTGTTCTGGGCCTGGTGTCAAAATTACTGTTGGTGACTAGAGTGGTGCAAGTGGACCCACAACTTGCAGCCATTACCTCATAGATGTCATACCATCACAATCCTGCGACGGTGATATTAGTGGAGACTCTGAATGGCCTGGATGTCTGGAGAGAAGGTCGTTCTGACTTTTTAAGGGGTAGCCCTGTGATGCTGTTCATGGGGTTGTCTGAAAGATTCCCCTTATCGACTCCTCCAGAATATCCTTTGTCGGTTGTACCCAACTTCTTTTCACGCTACTTCATCCGCGTTGGCCTGTATGTTGAGAACTGGGAGAATTGGTTTGTGGAGTATGGGGCTTGTGGGGTGTATTGGTCAGTGCCTTGGTGGGGACATTTGCAGCCAGTTCTGGAGCTAGGAGAGTATTCATATGTGCGACTGGTTGGTCTCACACATACCTCTTTTTATTTCCCTTGGCGTCTTCTGCGCCAATTTGGCTGGGCGCAGGTCATGCCCCCTCGGACCTCTAATTTCTTTCCGGTAGAAGATTTGACTAAGCGCTTGCGTGTGTTGCCTGGATCTTTGTGGGAGAATCGGCGTCCTTCGACCCGTCCCTCTCAGTCTGTCGGGGAGGTTTGGAATGTTCCTAAAGATTATATGAAGTGGTTGTGGAGGAAAGTAGTCAGCAAGATGTTGGCAGTAGAGACTGGTCAAAGGTGGTTTATTTTATCTGACTCCATGGAAGGGGGTGTTGTGGTCTTTTCGAAGATGGTTAAGGCTCATCAATCCATGGAGTGTTTGAGGCACTCCATTCAGGTAGGAGAAACTTGGGGGCCCTAGGATGTAGATGATGAGGGTGCAGGCTCTTCGGATAGCTTTGGGTAGGACTCTTGGAGAGTTTATTTGTGTAACAGATGTTGGGGGATTTTATCTGGATTTTTATGGTAGTCGGGGAAAGGGAGTTATCCATTCCTTTTTTTTATGTAATCCGTACTGTAATTTCTTATTAATGAAATAAACAAGTTTTTGATCATCCAGCTATACCTTTCGATGAATTTTGTATTTTGAATTATCTATACCGATCGCTAAGGCATACATAATCCTTTTGTTTAAGTAGATGTTTAGAATGAACTGTCGGTCTCGGAGATAAGAAAAGAATATATTTTTTTGAAAAAGAAGGGGCCATGCTCATGTGGGATGTATGAGATGCCTACGTACCTCTGGGGTTTTTGAAAAGTTTTTTTGTTTAAAAGTGTTTTTTTGTAGAGGATCAGGCCCACGTAGTTCTGGGTAGAGGAAGATGAAGATTTTTTTTTTAGAAGGGGGATGAGAAGAGTCATAGCGCGCCGAGATTTCGGACTAGGGGTAGAATTTTTTGAGACGGTCCAGATGGACTGGACGAGCCATCTCTTACCCATCCAGGTCAATGAGCATGGAGGGACCACCATACAAGATTTTCTTCACAATGTAAGGGTCGCTCCAATTGGGCTTGAATTTTTCTCTGAGGTACCAGATGGGTTCTATCATCTCCTTGAGGGATAAATCCCCCTCCTGGACACCGTGTTCCTTGACTCTCTTATTGAATGATCGCGCTATTCGGTGATGGTATCCCTGTATGTGATAAATAGCTTTTAATCTTCTTTCATCTATAAGGGCTAGCTCGCCAAGACAGCTTTGGCACCAGTGTTCTTCACTAACCTTACATTAGAGCATGACGCGTAGCGAGGGTATTTCCAGTTCCACAGGTAGGACTGCCTCCATGCCGTAGACTAGGGAGTAAGGGGTAGCCCCAATAGAGGTTCAGATTTAGGTTCGATAGCCTCAGAGGGCGTACGGGATCTGATCGACCCAATCCCTACAACTTTCGGTCATCTTGCTGATGATGGCTTTGAGGTTTTTGTTGGCGGCTTCAACTGCACCATTGGTCTGAGGTCGGTAGGGAGAAGATTTATGTATCTGAATCCCATACTCTTTGACTACTTTTGTGACTTCTGCCTCAAAGTGCAAACCATTATCTTACACTAGCTCATGCGGGACCCCATATCGGCAGATGATATTTTTCTTGATGAATTTGGCCACCTTCTTGGCATTTAATACTGCGTATGACTCAGCTTTGACCCATTTGGTGAAGTAATCAATGGAAACTAGGATGAACTCATGCCCATTTGACGCCTTTGGCATAACCTTCCCTATGATGTCGATATCCCAGGTGGAGAATGGCCAGGGAGAAGTCATGTTGTATAATTCCCACGGTGGTAGGTGTTGGAGGTTGGAGAACTGTTGGAATTTAGGATATCTCCAAACATAGGCGGTGCAATCTTGGGCCATGGTGGTCCAATAATAGCCCTGTCATATGATCTTCTTAGCAAGAATGTGATCGTTTATATGGGGCCCGCATTCCCCGTTGTGGATTTTCTGCATTATCTTTTCAATGTCAGCCCCTACGATACAGTGCAAATGAGTTCCATCGAAATTCCTCTTGAGTAGTGCTTTATGACAGATGATGTACTGGGTGGCCAGCCTTCGGAGGGTAGCTCGGTCATTCTTGTTGAAACCCTCGGGATACCTACCGTACCTGAGGAGGCACCAAATATCATAGTACCAGTAGTTGACTAGCTCAGGATCTTCCGTGGTGACGAGCTTAATGTGGTAGCAATGGGTTGGTTGGTCTTGCTTTTGAACTAGGAAGGGGGTCATTGTTATTCCCTCGGGCATGTCGACTATGGAGGCTAAGGTAGCGAGATCATTGGCTAGGTTATTCTTTGCTCGGGGTAGGTAATGGAAGGTGATATCTCGAAATTGGTAGGCTAAATCTTCTTATTGGGCATGAAAGGGTTGGATCTTTTTGTCCTTGACTTTCCACTTTCTGAGCACTTGACCGATGATGAGGGAAGAATCCCCAAATACATCAAGGTATTGGATACTTTTCTTGAGAGCGACCTTGAGGCCCACTGTGCGTGCTTCGTATTCTGTCATGTTGTTGGTGCAAGGGAAATCCAATTTTATGGCGATAGGAGTGTGGGAGTCATCTGGGGCAACCAGAAGTATCCCAATGCCATATCCCTTTTTGTTGGAAGCTCCATCGAAGAACATTTTCCATCGGAGGCAGTCTTGAGTGGTGCAGAGGACATTTTCATCTGGGAATTTGGAGATCCAGACATCTGTTTCTTCTACATGGTAGTCAGCGAGGTAGTCAAGGATGGCTCTTCCTTTAACGGCTTTATGTGTGACGTACACGATATCGAACTCGATTAGGAGCATGAACCATCGGTCCATTCGGCTGGATAAGGCGGGTTTCTCAAGAAGGTATTTGATGGGATCCATTTGGGATACAAGCTTAATGGGGAAGGCGAGCATGTAGTTTCGCAACTTTTGGGTGACCCAGACAAGCGTGACACATGATTTTTCTAAAGTAGTTTAGTTAACCTCGTACCCGTCTAATTTGCGACTCGCATAATAGATGGCTCTTTCTTTGCGGGAGTCCTCAAGGTATTGGTCTAGCAAAGCCCCAGCTGCAGTGTCGGTTATGGTTAGGTATAGAAGCAAAGGGAGACCAAGCTGTGGTGGCATGAGAACTGGAGGTTGGGTCAGGTATTATTTGATTCGGTCAAAATCTTCTTGGCATGCCTCGTTCCAAACCTTGGTTGAATCCTTTTATAGGATCTTGAAGATTGGTTCACAGATGGAGGTTAGCTGGCTGATGAACCAGCTGATATATTGTAATTTTCCAAGAAAACCTCGGACTTCTTTCTGTGTTCGGGGTGGTGGCATCTCAAGTATGGCCTTCAGCTTTGCAGGATCTGCTTCTATCCCCTTCTTACTGACCATGAATCCCACGATTTTTCCTTTTGTAACGCCGAAGATGCATTTCTGTGGCTTAAGTCGCATCTGATACTGTCGCAGTCGTTCGAAGAACTTTCGAAGAGCGGGAATATGACCTTCTCTAGTTTTCAACTTGATAATCATATCATCCACATAAACCTCGACCTCTTTGTGAATCAGATCGTGCAGGATGGTTGTAGCAGTCCTCTGGTAGGTAGCCCCAGCATTCTTGAGACCGAATGGCATAACGGTGTAGCAGAAGGTCCCCCATGGGGTGATGAATGCGGTTTTATCTTGGTGGTCGGGGTGCATCTTGATTTGGTTGTATCCGGCAAACCCATCGATGAATGACTTGAGAGCATGACTGGTTGTGTTGTCCACGATCATGTCAATGTTGGGTAGCGGATAATCATCCTTCGGAGAGGCTTTATTTAAATATCGGTAATCCACACACATTCGAACCTTCCCTCCTGACTTCAGTACAAGTACAATGTTGGATAGCCATGTGGGATATTCGATTACTCGAATGAAACCCACGTTCAACTATTTGACCACCTCCTCCTTGACTTTGAGCGACCATTCGGTGCGGAGTTTTCTTAATTTTTGTTTAACCGGATTGTAATCTGGGAGAGTGGGGATCTCATGCTGAGCTATTTCAGGATCAAGACCAGGCATATCATCATAGGACCATGAGAAGACATCCACGAAATTCTTTTGTAATTCTTCGAGTTTTGCGTGCTCATGACCGTCAAGGGTGGCCCCTATCCTAATCTCGCGCAGTTGGCTACTAGAATCGAGATTAATAACGACAGTCTCTTCTTCATTAACTTGAACGCAGTTATGTTGTTTATTATTAACCTTATTTAGATCAGTTAAGAATTGTTCATTTGCAAAATCATCATCATCAAAAGTTTGATTAGAATCTAAACAATTAATGTAAGGCACAGCAAGATACTCAAAATCTTTGTTTATTTCATTGATAGGAAAAACAGCATTGAGAATCTCATCAAAAGAGGTCTCGATTACATTTGAGCAAGGATAGACGACAGAAGAAGAAACATGGTAAACATTGGGGTTAAGGGAGATTTCAAGAGGTAGAACTGGCGCAGCATGCCAGTTGAGGAGAGGTGCATCAGTAGCCTTGATCAGATGAGAGGGATCTAGTGATGCAGTGCCTGAGTGAACCATGCAGAGTGTCAGCCCCAGTGTCTGTAAGTTGAAGGAATCTTCGGAGTCACTTTCTTCAGTTTCTTCAGTATCTTTGATGAGCGGTGGCACCTGGTGTTGGAAACTTTCGGCCCATGGGTAGTTATCTTGGAAAAAGATCTCCATTCCAGTCTTCATCTTCTTGTTTGTATGGTCATACCACGGTTCTTGAAAGCTGCAAAAGGGGAAGTCTTCGCCCTCCATGATGAATCGTCCATTTAAGGAGCCTCCCGAGATAGTTCGGATGCAGTCTAGTCTCCTCTTTGGTTGAGATTGGCGGATCATTTTGAGCTCTTGTTCTGATGGCTGATACCCCAAGCCGCAAGGAGGGAAAACTTTCTTCAGTCGATGGGCTCAAGTATCCCTTGCTGCCTTTGTCCTAGCCCTAGCCCGATCATGAAGTGCATGTTTCTGAATATCTGAATCACATTGATATTACCATGAGGGTCATATTCTGGACAAACCCTTTCTTTGAAACCGTCCCCTGCTAGGAGTAGGGATGGATTAACTCGAAATCATGATAGGAGCGTATCATTTGACCCATGTTGTATCTCAAGAATTGGACTGTTGGTGCTTGCACCCTCGGCATTGTCGTCGTCACCCAAAATGGTTATGACTCGCTCATCGGCTAAGAACTTCAATTTTTGATGGAATGAGGAAGATACACCCTTTATACTGTGGAGCCAGGGTCATCTGAGCAACAGGTTGAAACAGGCAGGGATATCGATGACTTGGAATTCGACGACAGGGTTTATAGGGCCAACCCCTATTGCAAGTTTTATGGATCCCATCACCTCTCAACGGGTATTATCGTAGGCACGCACGGCAGTGGAGGTTGGAGCGACGTCACTTTCTTTGAGCCCAAGCATCTGAAGGTTCTGAGTGGGCAGACATTCAAAGCAGATCCATTATCCAAGAGAGAGAGCGGTACAACCTTCCCCATAACTTTGACGGAGATGTCGAGTGCGTGATTGTGGTTTGGCCCAATTTTGGGGATTTCTTCTTCAGAAAAGGACAGCATTCAGGTGGAGGTCAAGGATCCGACTAAATTTAACGCTTCTTCTGGTGTGGTAGAGGAAGGAACTATAGGTCTAGTGAGTAATTTGATTAAAGCATTTCTGTGTAGCTGGGAAGACATAAAAAGCCACCATAGAGTGATGTTAGCTTGAGTTTTCTTCAGTTGATCGAGGATCTTACTCTCCTCAATGGTTATTTCTAGCATAGGAAGGTTTTCAATGCCCTTCCCCTTGTCATTTGCTGGTAGTGAGCTTGGAACTTGGTAATGTCTCCCTGATCTGGTCGTGTGATTTATCGAAGAAGAGAAAAATATGAATCCCGTTTCTTCATCGATCTCAGGTTGCTCTTCCACCCTGTCTATTTCTTCAAGGAGTTCTTCAAATGATATCATCCCACATAAGTCGGCTACTGGGCCAATTCTTTTTAAGCTTGATCTCCACTCGAATCTTTGAATTCTTCCCCCCATCCGGTGGTAACAATTTTGTTTTCCCTCATGAAGTCAATGCATTCCATAACTTCAACGGCTTCCTCATATAGGTCTTCCCATTCAGTGGGGATGTGTAAGGGTGAAGAGACCAGGTGCCCTTATAGCTTCAAAGTACCAAATAACTCGCTGATACTGCAAATGTTGTTGGTTTGCCTGAATGCCTCCGCCATGATTTGGACAACACCATCTAAAATGACTTCATCGGTTGGTATCATCCAACTATCTAATTCTCGGGCCCATTTCCGTGCTTCCAAAAATAGCGTACTGAACCTCTGGCAGTCGATAATCATCAGTGAGGGCAATTTTAGCCCGAACTCTAGGAGTTGATTTAATACCTCTGGCAATTCCATACTTCCGCTTCTGGAACAGGTTCGGATAGTGATGCACGCTCTGGTAAGGAGTGATAGTGCCCGATCAGCGAGGCTAGCAGGGTGTAGGAGGAAACATGGGAAAATTTAAAGAGGTTTAGGAGGTTATAGGGGTTTGATTTGGGTTGATGGATCGAAATTCGGGTTTTCTTCCAAGAAGATGGCATTGGTGTGATTTAGGAGTGGGTTGTGCGTAGTGTTTGGCTTAGGATTGGCTGGTGGGGCGATGGTACCCTGGTCAATGAGATCTTGGATTACGTTTCGAAGGTGGAAGCATTGGTCGGTGGTATGGCCAGCTGTTTGGTGAAAGGCGCAATGAGCATCGGTCTTGAAATTTCTAGGAAATGGATTGGGTAATGGATGGGGATCCAGGGTTTCAACTTAATAAGGCTTGGTAGACTTTGGAGAGGGGAGTATGGAGTTCCATGTATTCCCTTCGGACAGGGGCACGGAGACTTTCTGGTGCCCATGATGTGGTTGGTTGAGAGATGTTGTTGATGGTTGAGACTGTAGCACTGGCAGGCTTGTCATACTTTCTAGGGGTGAACTGTCCGGACACCTTCTTAGGTTCAACTTCTATTTTGGCAAGACTTTCCTCGATTTCTACTCCTGATTCTCTGAGAGCTAGAAAGTGGGGACAGTATTGTCCTCCCATGGTTGCTCGGACATGGGGCAAGAAATTCTTCTTCACTATGTTGACTTGTTCTTCTTCAGATGGACAATTGGTCATGGTAGCTGCTTTTTCCCTCCATCGGGCTATAAAGTTACTGACTGATTCTCTAAAGTTTTGTTTGCGTAGCTCTAAATCACGGCGAGTGACCTCGAGCTCTTCGTTGTATTTTTACTGCGATATGAATTCTCGGGCTACATCCTCCCATCTACGGATTCTGGATTCCTCAAGAGATAAAAACCATCGGAGGGCACTATCCTTCAGAGTTTGTTGAAACAGTTGGGCCATTACTTCTTCGGAATCCCCTAGGAGAGTCATGGAACGGTGATAACTGTGAATATGAACAATTAGGGGATCACTCCCCCCAAACTTCTCGATATTAGGCATCTTGAACTTCTCGGGTAACCTCGCTTTAGGATAAGTAGACATGTGGGTGTAGTCCATGTAATTTCCAAAGATCCTGACTTGGTCAAACTTCTTGGTGAGCATCTTGAGATCCTCTTTGACTTTATTCAACTCCTCCTCCTTTGGATCAGCGACCACAGGCAGGTTAGCCATAGGCTGGGAAAATTTTGGCATTGGAAGCTGGGCAGGCGGCGGCCCATTGGTAGGAGGGGCACATGGAGCGTGCTGATATTCTTCTGGGACCCAGATAGGCTCGGGTGGACCAATAGCATGAAGGAATAGGGCCTCGGGATCTTGAGGAATAGGAACTTGGTTTATTTGCATTTCTCGAACCTCAACTTGGAGGTTGTCAATCTTGGCCATGAGCTGAGCTAGGACTGTCGGCAGATCCGTTTGAATGACTGGTACTTGATCTGCATTCTCCATGGAAGATGGATGGGTTTCGGACTCGGAAGAAGTAGTAGAGGAGCGGATGAAACTCCGGGGTTATTTGACTGAAGACCGAAGCCAATAGGGAGCCAGGCCAAGGGCGTGCGATCGACCTGAGAAGGCGTAGGATGAGATTTATTTTTGAAAAGAAAGGGAAGAAACTATTTTTGGATTTTTGATAAAGAAGGGATAAATGTTTTTGGATTTTTAATAAAGGAGGGAGAAATGTTTTTGGATTTTTAATAAAGAAGGGAGAAATGTTTTTGGATTTTTTTTTTTAAGACGGAACTCGGCATGATTATTATGATTATTACGTTCTCACTTGTATTTAATTCACCTAAATGCAATGTCGGACGAGACCCGAGCCTGGAAAAGTGGGGGTCTTAATATATGCAAAGCTATGTTTGGACTTGTAACTAGGCTCGCGGATAGGGTCCCGTTTAAAAAATGCGCGAAAAATGGGCGGCAGGCCGACCCGAAATATCGACAGAGTTTTGGGTTGAAATCGACAATCTAAAGTGTGTGTCCTAGGTTTGACACCTATATGCGGGTATGCAGTTGGTTGGGTGAATCGACATGGGTTCCCCCCTTTGGCGTGACTTCCACGATATACGTCTTGTTCTTACGGGCAATCGGTACGTGTGGACAAGCCATTTGATATACCTGAGTGTACGTGAATTGCCTCACCATATACCTCGTGGGGACGGTACGTGTGAGAGAGAATTCGATATACTCGACGTACGTGAACGAATTCCCTGCGATATACCTCCCGTCATGACTTCAGTCAAGCGGTACGATGCGGGGGAACCGTTCAATATACGTCGAAGGTACTTGGCCAATGGAAGGTGGGAGTCATATCGCTTAGGCTAACTATGACCTGCCGGACCAGCGCCCATCACGAAGTGACCCTCCATTTACTGGGTAAAATTTGGTAAATATCCCATGCTCTTTGGTGATATCGTGTGAATCATGTATGATTCTCTTATTAGTATCTTATGATGAGAATGCCTTTCTTGATTATGCCAAATCGGGGACAAAGTACAAGTACCCCAAAAAGGTACACCAAGTATGGATGGGTGATGTGTGCAACATGGGGATATACATGTGATCCTAGGTGCACGTGGTGTGATGTGTACATGGATAATTTTCTACAAGTGTGTGAATATAATCATAAGTATGGGATACACATCTAAGAAAGGGGGATAGGTAGATATGGGGGGGGGGGACATAAACAAATATAGCATCCATATAAATAGAGTCAAGCCCTCAAAAAATAATAAAATTCCCCAGCAGATTCGCCACTGTGTCCATCCCCGATCCCCGCCGCGGAGGGCAAAAGGAAGGAAGGGAATCCTTCGGGTCCCGCGCGTCCCCTCTCGGGAGAGCGCTTCGGCCGGCGTCGATTTGTGAGGTGTAAAAATATAGAAAGATTTAGAGTCGCCAGTCTATTTTACTCAAAACAGACAAAAGAAAAAGGGGAAGCCACCCCGAAGGATGGCATTCAAAGACATACTGGTGCGTGTGAAACCAAAATGATTCGAGAAGGGTTAGGAGGCTTAGTAACAAAATGGGAAGGTGTTAGGCACCCATTCCCGCCCTTTCGGTCTCTCATGGATATTTGTTATTTTCCTTTATGTTTCCCTCCGTGATATGTGTGCAATGTGTATATATAGAATGGAGGTAGGAATCCTCGACTTGTATCATGGAAAAGATATAGCGAGTCATCCGTAGGAATGTGAGATTAATGTAGAATATAGGATTTGCACGATTACCCTTGCGTTGATCGTCATAAGGGAACGATAAAGTATGTGGAGTAATACGCCACTAAGAACAAATATATAGAATATAATAGAGAATGATATAAAGAGAAGATAGAAAATAATAGAAAAAGTGAGAAAAGGACTCGAGTCTCGAGTTTTACCCCGAGATGCCTACGTAGCCTATAAAGGCATCAAAGTCCACGTAGTTCGGATACAAAATGAGGGGTGGGGTTTATCCCATAAATTCAAATGGAGAAATCTCTTATTTGTAAGTTTATGTGTGTGTGGAAAAAAGTGTTTTTTAGTTGTGAGAAAAGTGTGGAAAAAGTGTGAGAATCCCTATTGGAATTTATGAGCAAACCCTATTTTTCTTGTTTTTTTGGGTTTTATTTATATAAAAATGGGAGATGTGCAATAATACTAGATAAAAAGTATGTTAGGATATGTGAAATAAGGTAATAAAAGTGCTTTAAGTAATAAAACAAGTTATTGTAACTTTAAGGAGATTTGAAGAGAAAGGTGAGAACGATGGATCTTCTTGGAGACTTTGAGCTTGATCTTGAATGTTGAAAAGAAGCCCTTGCACTTGGATGATGATGGAGAGTGGTTAATTCATCAAGTTGGATGAAAGTGATGATGAAAAGTGGAAGTGAAAAAGGGATTTGGAAGTTAAAATCACGCTGCCTTCGAGAGAGGTTTCTAGGGGTTTGCTGAGAGTAATTTTCTTCTGATCTGAGCTCCCTTTGCAAATGAGGCCAAGGCCTCCTTTTATAGGCCCAGAGGTCTACCGATCGGAATTTCCATGGCACTACCTATCGGCAGGTGCCGATAGGCAGGGTCTAGGACCAGCCATTTGGCAATGCGCTTCAGGCTTTTTTGGAAAATTGGTCGCCGAGGACAAACCGTTGGTCAGAATTGTGCATGGGGCATACCGTTGGAAAGTTATTTCAGAGACCTTCAAAAGTCCTTTGGACCGCTCCCAAGTTTGGGAGTTGACTTTGGGTCAAATGTGGCTCGAAAGCGTTTATCGGTCCGCTGGACAGGGAATTGTTCGGACGCAAATGGATCGTTTGTCCGCATGGTAAGTCGGAATCTTGCAAGGGGTAGACCGTTGGAAAGGTTAGGAGATGCACTTAGAGATTCCAAAGAGTTTGACCCAGTTCGGGGAGTTGACTTTGGTTAACCATGCCCGAGAAGCATTCGGTTACCTCTCGAAGTCAAACGGATCGTTCGTCCGCATGGAAAGTCAAAATCGCGCACGGGGTGGACCGTTGGAAAGGGTATTCAGATCCCTTTAAGATTCATTCAGCCTCGGTCGAGATGAAGAGTTGACTTAGGTCAAACAGAGCCCGGGAGCGCCCGGTGGCCTCTAGGTCGGGTTTCGGACACAAACAGATCGTTCGTCCGCATGGTAAGTCCGAATCGCGCATGGGATGGACCATTGGAAAGGGTATTCAGTGCCCTTCAAAGATTCATTGAGTATCGGTCAAGATGAAGATTTTTACCTTTTGTAAAACCGAGCCGGGAGTGCCCGATGGCTTCCGGGTCAGTGCTCGGGACGTGACGTGGGTTTGTGGTGATGAGTGGAGGTACTAGGGACCTAAGGAGAGTTAGGGGGTAACAGAATGAGGTGTCTACATGGATGTAATTGGGATACAAGTTAGTTGTGATAAGCTTAATATTTAGAATAAAAAATGTGATATTTATATTATAAGTAAGTGAATACTTATGGAATTAAATCGAATATGTATATTTGGGATTACAGTCTAATGCTACGAGAGATAGGCATGGATAGCTGGATTTAATGATATATATATGCGGGTATAGAGACATTATATATATGATATGATTATAAATATATCTATGTGCGAATGGTATATTTACTTGAAGCATACCCCTTTAATGCTATCATGGGAAGTTGCGCGATGTGGGTGAGGCCCCTGGCTTGAGGACCAGGGAGCGTATAGTCCCCAGGTCATAGCGTCCATTTTATATTGTATGATTTTTATCAGGGGTGAGATGTGGTGGGTATGCTTTGTTCTCATTTTTGATGAGGAACTATGATTTCTTCCCATACGTTGTGATTTGGTTTTTACCAAGTCGGTGTGAGAGTTCGATTGCTGGTACCCAGGATGGTGTGTGAGTAATTCCCTGGAAGATGATAGCATTGAGAGACTGCATCCATTGAGTTATAGCTCTGAGGGATGGTTATTATACTGATATAGTGTGTGATATATAAGTATGGATATACTTGATGTGTATAGTATATTGTGTGTGTGTGTGTGTGTGTGTCTCTCTCTCTCTCTCTATCTCTCTCTCTCTCTCTCTCTCTCTCTCTCTCTCTATATATATATATATATATATATATATATATATGAGATGTGAAACATATATATACGGAAAAAAGAATAATGCAATGTGAGATAAATTCTGGATCTTCCGGGAGTATAAAATCTTGAATAAAATAGATGATATACATATATAAAGATGAGAATATTATATACGAGGTTGATAACACTAAAACGTGAATAGTGCAAATAACTAGTGCAAGTTATTCATAATGTATGGATGAATCATAATTCATAAATTACAATATATAAGCTTGAGCGATAGCTTTGAATATTTTATATTACGCAGGCTACGTGTTAGTGTATGGTGACTTGGGAGTTATGTGAGGTGCTAGTTAGGCTAGGTAGCTAACTAAGGTGTTTTGAAATACATGAGTTAGGTGTGCACTGTTAGATGAGAGGTGAGGGGTATCTCATGTGAGTGCGACACCAGTTTAAATATGGAGAGTGTCATATTTTAAATATTAAAGTATGTTAAGCACTTGCTAAAATATTTTCAAAACTCGGGCTCTGACCCGTTTCTCTATTTTTCCCCTCTCTTGCTGTATATGTATATATATAGGTGTCTAGCAGTGGGAATTGAGTAAGTTGTATCCTTTCATATAGTTCAGGGGCCTAAGGAGGGGAATTTCCTAACATAGAGATAGTGGAGTCGGTGGAGTATAGGCTCATCTTTTGGGGCACTATGTTGTCAAGGGCCATCGAGTTAAAGATTTGTGACCAAGTATTGGTTCGGGTGTCTCCTATGAAAAGGGTGGTGAAGTTCGACAAGAAAGGGAAGCTATAATCGAGGTATGTGGTCCTTTCCCTATCTTTGAGAGGGTGGGACCGGTGGCTTATCGACTGAGTTTTCCAGAACATCTTCAGTGGATACGTGATGTGTCCACGTGGCATAGCTGGAGAGATACAGGAGGAACGGTAGGGATTTTTGTGCACGTTCCACTCGAGGAGAATGACTTGCAATAAGACACCTCATATGAGGAGAGACTAGTATTTATGTGAGTGCAAGCTGCAGTCTAAGGTAGTACTACCAGTTAGAGTGTAATGGAGTGGGGTCATCACAGTATATATGAGTATACCTGGGAACGGGAATAGGATATGTGAGAGCAGTATCCAGAGTTATTTTTCGCAGTTATAACCAAATTTCAGGGACAAAATTCCTTTGTAAGGGGGGAGTATGTAACACCCCGTATTTCTGTGCATTTAATATTTAATTAATTGGGGAAAATTTTAAATTACTTGTGTGTCGTAATTTAATTGAATTAGTTATGTTAATATTTATTTAAATATTAATCGAAGAGAAGATGGTTAATATTTATGGAAATTAAATTACTAAGTGAATAGTACTAATTTATTTACATCATAACATGTATAAGTGATGTGGCATTTATTTATCTCAATCAGAAGTCGGATATAGACTAAGTTGGGTGTAAGACAGGGACATTTTATAAATTAATTTGAGTGTCAATTCTAAGTGCACAGTTGAGTCCGGATGGGCCAAAATAGTCGGAAAAGTGTATCCAGTGTTGGTAAATGGGTCACGGGATATTTTTTGGCATAACCGAGCCCACTCGGGGGTATTTGGGCCATTTTAATTAGGCTCATATGATTAAAAACGGGATTTGGAGATAAAAACCTGAGTTTTGGAGTTGTGAGCAGCCATAACTCATTTTGGAGAAATTTGAGGACATAAGGGACAAAGAGGGAGGACTTTTGAGATCCAAAGAGGAAGAACAAGGAAGGTGTTCTTCATCACACGACGATCTCTACACCAAAGGATAATCAGACACTATGAACTCTTAAGGCAAGTGGTTAAATTGCTTCAATGTAAATTGGTGATATTTAATTCATATAATAGTACTGTTATACAAATGATTTTTAGATTGGGTTAATACAAATTGGGTTTTGATTTGGGGAGGTTACGAATCAAGTTATTGAGACTCGTTTTGATTCGTAAGGATTTTAGTGGATAATTTTGGATAAAAAGCTTCACAGAAGATGTTAATGGAGATTCTGTCCACGTTTCCCTCTATAAAATGGCGTTTTCTAACTTTCGTTCCGTAATACGCTTTTTCCAAAATGGCTCCAAAATACCCCAAAAAGGCATTTTAAAAATCTGGGCAGATTCGTGGGGAAAATTTTAAGAAATATTTTTAGTTGTTATTCCGTTGAGGATTGCCTAGATAGATAGGTGTGACTAATTACCTTGGATTGATTATAGGATTAGCTAAATTGAAGAGATTAAGGTTTATGATTGAGTGATTGAAACCTTCTTAATTAAGTGGGGGAAACTTAATTAGATGAAATTGAACGTTGAATTGGGAATATTAAATTTCGAGTTGAGAGAGAGAGTCCGGGCGTAATTGGTAGGGTGACACCAAATAATGATAAATTAATTAGTGTGTAATTAATTAAAATGAAGTCGGATCATAGACTTAAATATTTTAGTCTTGGGTATGGGCATAATACTCCAATAGCCTGGATTTCTATATATATGTCGATGTGTAGTACATATATGATTTATATATATATTTGTGTGAAATATATATATAGAGAGAGAGTAAAGTCACACCAATATTAATGCTATCATAGGAGGTTGCGCGATGTGGGTGAGTCCCCTGGCTAGCGAATGCAGGGTGAGTATATTCCCCAGGTCATAGTGTATGTGACTTTGGGGTGAGACCGTTACGGTACGAGGCAGACACTTTCGGCAGGAACTATGGTCGCCTCCTATGTGTTCGGTGATAGCATTTTATATCCGACATGTGTGTGAATGTTAAGATATGATATGTATATATAGTGCAGAATTATATACAGGAATTTATATATATACATGGTGTGAAATGTAATTATAATATAACTTGTGAAATGGTTATACGGTATCAAGTTGGATATTGATATAAATAAGTTAGTGTGAAAAATAACTTATAACTCGTATACATGATGTGAATGGTGTAGAGGATATAACTTGTGAGAATGTTATATGGCTTTTAAGAGCGACTTTATTTATATCCAACTTATGAATAATTGTGGAATATAGTTCTACGTATATAATGGAGTAGATAATTATATACATGTAATTAAATGAATGAAGAGAATTCATATTACTTATATAACTAGTGAATGTTATATGACTTTTAAGAAATGATTAATTAAGTTAATGCGATAAATAACTTACGAAGTAAATATACAAATTACTCGGGTTAGAGTAGAGTTCAAGGAGTTTCATGACAAGGCTAGTTAGATGGGGTGGTGTAACTAGGAGGGTCGAGAAGAAAGCGTTAGGTGTGCAGTTTAGAGGAGGGGTGAGATGTATCTCAAGGGAGTGCGACACTAACTTAAATATGAAGAGCATTCATACATTTTAATTGTTGCATTATAATTCACTTGCAAAATATTTTCAAAAGAACTTTGGGCTCTGACCCATACTTGCAAAATATTTTCAAAACCTTTTAGGTATCCAGCCACAGGGATGCCAAACTCGAAGATCTATTCCAGGGATGCGTAGCTGCAACAAGTGTGGATGTTGTAGGATTTGGACATAGACGCTTCAGTCATTTCATTCCTAGAGTAGGATGCAACTTGGTATTTCATTCGGGCATCTTGCCCTAGTTATTTTCATTTCATTCAGACTTGGTACTGGTTACTATTCTTTGTTGGATTATATTAGTGGATGTGGTTTTCTGCCGATGGTTTATTCGGTCGGTCATTTATTGATTTATTCAGTATTCCATTAGATTCATGGTTTGTGTGAAGGGTTCGTATTGATATTTATATGGTTGTTGTTGTTAAATAAAAAGATTAAAAATTTGACATCAACTTTTGAATACTAGGTGATTAGTAAGTTTTAAAAAGTTTTCAACAGTGATGCTAAGAATGAATTAGATGAGATTCCTGTTTTAATTTGATATAGGAATGATCACCCGGTATTTCATTGAGCAGGGTGTCACGGATGTAGCGAGTGGTAATATTTTATTCGAAACACACGTGTAGAGATGTGTTGGGTTCAAAAAGTAAATTTTTTATAAGTTACTCGAATTGTGATTTTGAGTGCACGGTTGATCCGGAATGGGTCGAAATAGTCAAAATTAAGTATCTGGGGGTAATGTTTGGGTTTCGGGAGCCATTTAGACTAGTCAAGGCTCACAATTGGGTACATGAGTCAATTTACACTTGGGCTAACACACAATTTCGGGATTTAATACATGAGGGGCAACCATAACCCCCAATTCTATAACCTAAGAAAGAGAAAGACGAGAAGAAAGAAGAAATAATAGAAGAGAGAAATGGAGGAAGAAATCAAGAAGGAATTTCATATTTCCTTCAACATATAAAGAGGAAGATCAAATCATCTACAATTCAAGGAAATTGCTTAACTTGCTTTAATAATTTAAAATATGATACTCTCCATATTTAAACTGGTGTCACACTCACATGAGATACCCCTCACCTCTCATCTAACAGTGCACACCTAACGCATGTATTTTAAAACACCTTAGTTAGCCACCTATCCTAAATAGCACCTCCAATAACTCCCAACTCACCATACGCTAACACGTACCCTACGTAATATAAAATATTCTAAGCTATCGCCCGAGCTTATACATTAGAATTTCTCACTTATGATTCATCCTTACATTATGAATAACTTGCACTAGTTTTTTACACTATTCACATTTTAGTGTTATCAACCACATATATAATATTCTCATCTTTATATACGTATCACCTATTTTATTCCGGATTTTATACTCCTGGAAGATCTAGAATTTATCTCACATTCCATTCTTTATTTAGTCCATATATATATGTTTCACATCTCATATAAATAAATAAATAAATATATATATATATATATATATATATATATATATATATATATATATATATATAGAGAGAGAGAGAGAGAGAGAGAGAGAGAGAGAGAGACACACACACACAATATACTATACACATCAAGTATATCCATACTTATATACCACACACTATATAAGTATAATAGCCATCCCTTAGAGTTATAACTCAATGGATGCAGTCTCTCAATACTATCATCTTCCAGGGAATTACTCACACACCATCCTGGGTACCAGCGGTCAGACTCTCACACCAACTTGGTAAAAACCAAATCACAACGTATGGGAAGCGATCATAGTTCCTCACGGGAAATGAGAATGAAACATACCCACCATGTCTCACCCCTGATAAAAATCACATAATATAAAATGGACGCTATGACCGGGGGACTATATGCTCCCTGCTCCTCAAGCCAGGGGCCTCAACCACATCGCGTAACTTTCCATGATAACATTAGAGGGGTATGCTTCACATAAATATACCATTCACACAAAGATATATTTATAATTATATCATATATATAATGTCTCTATACCCGTATATATGTAAATATATATATATATATATATATATATATATATATATATATATATATATGATCAAATCCGTCTATCCATGTCTATCTCTCGTAGCATTAGCCTATAATCCCGAATATACATATTCGATTTAATTCCATAAGTATTCACTTACTTATAATATAAATATCCCATTTTTATAATTCTAAATATTAAGCTTATCACAACTAGATCATATCCCAATTACATCCGAAATTCCTATTTTAATCCCAAGGGTCCTTTTCCCATTAGAACTCTTAAAAATCACAAATTCTCACAATGTTAATTTATGGCAAATTACACACCTTGCACTAAAAAAACTATAACTCACTCTACAGATAACTTACATACCTTTCTTTTCATCCATATATCATCATCTAATTAAAATTACACCGAAAATGGCATGCATTTTGTCTATAAAATTTTTGTAACTCAATTGTTTTGGCAGCTTAAACACCTTGCACTAAAACATCTATAACTCACTCTATATAAGTCCAATTGATATCATTCAAATATCATTATAAATATAACTTCCATACCTTTAGTTCCATCCTAAATGAGCATCTAATTCAAATCATACAGAAAATGGCATGAATTTGAATTGTCTATAAAATTTTCGTAACTCAGTTGTTCTGGTAGCTTAAACACCTTGCAGTAAAACAGCTATAACTCACTCTACATACGTCCAATTGGCCTCCTTCAAAGCTCATTATAAATCTAACTTACATACATTTCTTTTCATCCATAAATGAGAATCTAATTCAAATCATACAGAAAATGGCATGCATTTGAAGTCATGTCAATATTTGCGGCACACTAATTAATTATTTTAATTCAATTTCATGGTTTCTTTAATCCTCACAAGAATGATTCAGGATCACATATTTTATATGAATTACGCTAAGATTTCTTTATTAAGATTCTATACATCATATGGGGTTCAATTTTTCAGATTTCATATGGTATAAATATCACATCCAATTTCTTGAAATCATTTCACAAAAACCCATTTTCTCACATAAATCCAACCCAAAAATTCATATATTTCACCAACTATAATATGAATTATAAACAAAAATAAATTATTAAATCAAGTTAAACACTTGCCTTGAATTGTATATGATTTTATCTTCCTTTTTGTATGTTGAATGAAATCTGAAATTCCGTCTTGATTTCTTCCTCCATTTCTCTCTTCCCTTTCTTCTTTCTATGGCACCCCGCCTAATAAAAGACCGAGTGATCAATCCTAAACCAGACTAAAATAGGAATCTCATATGGTTCATTCTTAGCATCACTGTTGAAAACTAATTTAATTACTAATAACTTATTAGGGTGGCGTCAAATTTTATTTAACAAATCTTTTTAACCAAACCAACTAAATAACACATTCACATAGTTTATATACATGAAAATCAAATGAAATAAAATAACCGAACACTGGGTACAACATAATACAACCAAATCGAATGTCGTGCAAAGAGGCGGTAAAATAATAAATGAATACAGTTGGGATATTGACCCAAGTGTATTTGTAGTACCTCCTATCTAGATCATAAAGATAGAAGCGTCTAAAATAAATCTTTTTGCATCCACAGCTGCTGCAGCAAATGTCTGACTCGAAAGAATCATCATCCAGGCGTCCCTGTGTCTGGACACCTATATATATACATATATATCAAGAGAGGGGAAAATAGATAAATGGGTCCGAGACCGAGTTTTGAAAATATTTTAGCAAGTGCTTAACATATTTTAATATTTAAAATATGATACTCTACATAGTATAAACTGGTGTCGCACTCACATGAGATACCCCTCACCTCTCATCTAACAGTGCACACCTAACACATGTATTTTAATACACCTTAGTTAGACACCTAGCCTAACTAGCACCTCATATAACTCCCAAGTCACCAAACGCTAGCACGTACCCTGCGTAATATAAAATATTCTAAGCTATCGCCCGAGCTTATACATTATAATTTCTCACTTATGATTCATCCTTACATTATGAATAACTTGCACTAGTTATTTACACTATTCACGTTTTAGTGTTATCAACCCCGTATATAATATTCTCATCTTTATATACGTATCACCTATTTTATTCCGGATTTTATACTCCCGGAAGATCCAAAATTTATCTCATATTCCATTCTTTATTATGTCCGTATATATATGTTTCACATTTCATATAAATATATATATATATATATATATATATATATATATATATATATATATACAATATACTATACACATCAAGTATATCCATACTTACATATCACACACTATATAAGTATAATAACCATCCCTCAGAGCTATAACTCAATGGATGTAGTCCCTAAATGCTATCATCTTCCAGGAAATTACTCACACACCATCCTGGGTACCAGCGGTTGGTCTCTCACACCGACTTGGTAAAAAACAAATCAATACGTATGGGAAAAGATCATATTTCCTCAGCGGAAATGAGAACGAAACATACCCACCACGTCTCACCCCTGATAAAAATCACACTATATAAAATGGACGCTATGGCCTGGGGACTATACACTCCCTGCTCCCCAAGCCAGGGCCTCACCCACATCGCGCAACTTCCCATGATTGCACTAGAGGGGTATGCTTCACATAAATATATCATTCACACACAGATATATTTATAATCAATCATATATATACTGTCTCTATACCCGTATATTTATAATCAAATCCGGCTATCCATGTCTATCTCTCGTAGCATTAGCCTGTAATCCCGAATATACGTATTCGATTTAATTCTATAAGTATTCACTTACTTATAATATAAATATCACATTTTTTTATCATAAATATTTATATTATCACAACTAACTCATATACCAATTACATCCTAAATTCCTATTTGAATCCCAAGGGTCCTTTTCCCATTGGAACTCTTAAAAATCACATATTCTCACAACTTTAATTTATGGCAGATTACACACCTTGCAGTAAAACAGCTTTAACTCACTCCACATAAGTCCAATTGATCTCATTCAAATCTCATTAGAAATATAACTTACATAGATTTCTTTTCATCCATATCTCATCATCTAATTCAAATTACACAAAAAATGGCATGCATTTGAATTGTCTATAAAAATTTTATAACTCAGTTGTTCTGGCAGCTTAAACACCTAGCACTAAAACATCTATAACTCACTCTACATAAGTCCAATTGATCTCATTAAAATATCATTAGAAATATAACTTCCATACCTTTCATTTCATCCATAAATGAGCATCTAATTCAAATCATACAGAAAATGGCATGAATTTGAATTGTCGATAAAATTTCCGTATCTCAACTGTTCTGGCAACTTAAACGCCTTGCACTGAAACAGCTATAACTCACTCTACATACGTCCAATTGGCCTCATTCAAAGATCATTATAAGTCTAACTTACATACCTTTCTTTTCATCTGTAAATGAGAATCTAATTCAAATCATATAGAAAATGTCATGCATTGGAAGTCATGTCAATATTTGTGTCACATTAATTAATTATTTTAATTAAATTTCATGGTTTCTTTAATCCTCACAAGAACCATTCAAGATCACATCTTTTCTATGAATTAAGATAAGATTTATTTATTAAGATTCTATACATGATATGGGGTTCAATTTTTCAGATTTCATATGGTATAAATATCACATCGAATTTCTTGAAATCATTTCACAAAAACCCATTTTCTCACATAAATCCAACCCAAAAATTCATATTTTTCACCAACTACAATATGAATTATAAACAAAAATAAATTATTAAATCAATTTAAACACTTGCCTTGAATTTTAGATGATTTGATCTTCCTCTTTGTATGTTGAATGAAATCTTAAATTCTTTCTTGATTTCTTCCTCCATTTCTCTCTTCTCTTTCTTCTTCTTTCTTCTCTTCTTTCTCTCTCTTAGGTTAGATAATTGGGGGGTAATGGCTTCCCCTCATGTATTAAATCCCCAAAATGGGAGTTAGCCCAATTGTAAAATGACTCATGTACCCAATTGTGAGTCTCGACTAGTCTAAAAAGCTCCTGAAACCCAAACATTACCCCCCGGATACTTAATTTTGACTATTTCGACCCATTCCGGATCAACCGTACGCTCAAAATCATCATTCGAGTAACTTATCAAAAATTTACTTAGTGAAGCTAACACAACTCTACACGTGTGTTCTGAATAAAATATTACCACTCGTCGCTTTTGCCCGCCTGCGACATGATATAAAAATAATCTAACTCATTTACTTATTCCCGTAAGTAAATATAGTACATATAAATATTAATTTGATTCTTTCAATTAATATTTAATCCTATCATTTTATTTCTCATATTATTAAATTACAAGCACTTGTGTAATTTAAATACCCATAAAAGTACGAGGTGTTACATACTTATCCCCTTACAAAGGAATTTTGTCCTTGAAATTTGGATATGCCTGGTACCAAATATTTTGGATCCTTAACCCCATGGAATCCTCTACTACCAGAAATTAAATCATGAAAACATTTAAGTTCCTCCACTATACACCCACTGGTGGTACCCTCCTATCTAAAGGCCTACTCACTATAGCCCCAGTTTAACGATAAGTTTGTTCAAATAATTTCATACTGATATGCTCCGTCGTTCATAAGGTCTCACCTTGATAACGGTACACAAACACGTTGTTATTCTACTAAAAATATCCCAATAAGACGATCCTAAACATCACTGGATCAATCATGTCAATACTGATGCAAGGTCGCACATCACTAACTGCCAGCTTCCCTTATTTACAAAAGCATAAAACTCCCCTCATGAGAGAAACCACGATAAAACCTGACCACTCATGTCATTCGTTAAAACTTTTATTCGTGGCAAAGTAACTCTTTCGAGGTTAATAACCCGTACAAAATAGTTTGTGGTTCACTCCATTCTTGCCCAACCATGAACTCTATTTGTCTGACTATCCATTCCATCACTGGAATCACTAATTTATTAATAATTTTCGATCGATCAACTCAAACCAACCTTTTTACATCTACGAGTAGTTCACCTGGAGATAACTTCACTTATCTCACTCAACACCAATCCACACGCTTAATATTTCACATTACGTGGTACATTTTACTCTCCTTTTCCTGGGGTATACCAAAACTGTGACCTATGCATCTTCTTCAAAATTATGCATTTCCTGGGTTCTTTTCATGTGGTAGTAATCAATATTTTGCTTATGCGCGAGCCAACCGTAACATTTGACATAGTAAGACTCCACTCAACTTTCCCAAAATAGTTGGGTCTTTTCTTATCAATAGGTATCCTTTACATGTCTTTCCCCAGTCATATGGTTCATTCTTAGCATCACTGTCGAAAAGTAATTCAATTAATAATAACTTATTACGCTGGCGTCAAATTTTATTTGACAAATCTTTTTAACCAAACCAACTAAATAAAACATTCACACGGTTTATATATACAAAACTGAAATGAAATAAAATAACCAAACACTCGGTTTAACATAATACAACCAAATCAAATGTCGCGCTAAAAGGTGATAAAAGAATAAATAAGTACAACTGGGCTTTTGGCCCGAATGTTACTAAAATGCTTCCTATCTACATCACAATAATAGAAGAGTCTAAAAATAAACTTGCATGCATCCACAGCTATTGCAGCAAATGTCTGACTCGAAGGAATCATCATCCAGGCGTCCCTCTGTCTGGACACCTATATACATACATATATAGCAAGAGAGGGGAAAATTAGACAAACGGGTCAGAGCCCGAGTTTTGAAAATATTTTAGAAAGTGCTTAATATACTTTAATATTTAAAATATGATACGCTCCATATTTAAACTGGTGTCTCACTCACATGAGATACCCTAACCTCTCATCTAATTGTGTACATCTAACGCATGTATTTTAAAACACTTTAGTTAGCTACCTAGCCTAACTAGCACCTCGCATAACTCCCAAGTCACCATACGCTAACACGTACCCTGTGTAATATAAAATATTCTAAGCTATCTCCTGAGCTTATACTTATAATTTCTCACTTATTATTCATCCTTACATTATGAATAACTTGCACTAGTTATTTACACAATTCACGTTTTAGTGTTCTCAACCTCATATATAATATTCTCATGTTATATACGTATCACCTATTTTATTCTGTATTTTATACTCCTGGAAGATCCAGACTTTATCTCACATTCCATTCTTTATTATGTCCATATATATATGTTTCACATCTCATATAAATATATATATACAATATACTATACACATCAACTATATCCATACTTATATATCACACACTATATAAGTATAATATCCATCCCTTAGAGCTATAAATCAATGGATGCAGTCTCTCAATGTTATCATCTTCCAGGGAATCACTCACACACCATTCAGGGTAACAGCGGTCGGGCTCTCACACCGACTTGGTAAAAACCAAATCACAACATATGGGAAGCGGTCATAGTTCCTCACCAAAAATGATAACGAAACGTACCCACCACATCTCACCCCGGATAAAAATCACACAATATAAATTGGACGCTATGACCTGGGGACTATAAACTCCCTGCTCCTCAAGGCAGGGGTCTCACCCACATAGCGCAACTTCCCAGGATAGCACTAGAGGGGTATGCTTAACAAAAATAACCATTCACACACAGATATATTTATAATTATATCATATATATACTATCTCTCTCTCTCTCTCTCTATATATATATATATATATATATATATATATATGTATATATATATATATACATCTTCGATTTAATTCCATTAGTATTCAAATGCATCCTATTTTCTGTGTGATTTGAATTATATGATGAGATATGGATGAAACGAAAGGTATGGATGTTATCTTTCTAATGAACTTTGAATGAGGTCAATTGGACTTCTGTATAGTGAGTTATAGGAGTTTTAGTGCAAGGTGTGTAATCTTCCATGAATTAAAGTTGTGAGAATTTGTGATTTTTAAGAGTTCTAATGGTGAAAGGACCCTTAGGATTTGAATACGTATTTCGGATGTAATTGGGATACGAGTTAGTGGAGATAAGCTTAATATATATATATATATATATATATATATATATATATCTGTGTGTGTGTGTGTGTGATATTTATATTATAAGTAAGTAAAATACTTATGGAATTAAAATGAATATGTATATCTAGGATTACAGGCTAATGGTACGAGAGATAGGCATGGATAGACGGATTTGATGATATATATACGGGTATAGAGACAGTAAATATATGAAATAATTATAAATCTATCTATTTGTGAATGGTATATTTATGTGAAGCATACCCCTTTAGTGCTATCATGGGAAGTTGCACGACATGGGTGAGGCCCCCGGCTTGAGGAGTAGGGAGCGTATAGTCCCCAGACCATAGCGTCCATTTTATATTGTGTGACTTTTATCAGGGGTGAAACGTGGTGGGTATGTTTCATTCTCATTTCCAGTGAGGAACTATGACCGCTTCCCATACGTTGTGATTTTATTTTTACCAAGTCGGTGTGAGAGTTCGACCGCTGGTACCCAGGATGGTGTGTGAGTAATTTCCTGGAAGATGATAGCATTGAGGGACTACATCCATTGAGTTATAGCTCTGAGGGATGGTTATTATACTTATATAGTGTGTGATACATAAGTATGGATATACTTGATGTGTATAGTATATTGTATATATATATATTTATATTAAATGTGAAACATATATATACGAACATAATAAAGAATGGAATATGAGATAAATTTTGGATCTTCCGGGAGTATAAAATCCAAAATAAAATAGGTGATATACGTATATAAAGATGAGAATATTATATACGAGGTTCATAGCACTAAACGTGAATAGTGTAAAAAAACTAGTGAAAGTTATTCAAAATATAAGGATGAATCATAAGTGAGAAATTATAGTGTATAAGCTCGAGCGATAGCTTAGAATATTTTATATTACGCAGGGTACGTGTTAGCGTATAGTGACTTGGGAGTTATGCGAGGTGCTAGTTAGGCTAGGTAGGTAACTAAGGTGTTTTAAAATACATGCATTACGTGTGAACTGTTAGATGAGAGGTGAGGGGTATCTCATGTGAGTGCGACACCAGTTTAAATATAGAGAGTATCATATTTTAAATATTAAAGTGTGTTAAGCACTTGCTAAAATATATTCAAAACCTGGCTCTGATACCACCTATGACACCCTGCCTTGTAAAATATCGGGTGATCAATCATATTCCAAATTAAACCAGGAGTCTCATATGGTTTATTCTCATCATCACTGTCAAAAAACCAATTTAATTACTAATAACCTATTAGGCTGGCGTCAAAATTTTATATTGATTTAATTTTTTGTAGTAGAGGATGCTATGAGATTTAAATGATTGGTTAATGTAAAATTTTGACGCCGGCCTAATAGGTTATTAGTAATTAAATTGGTTTTCCACATTTGAACTGGTGTCACACTCACATGAGATACCCATCACCTCTCATCTAATAGTGCACATCTAACGCTTGTATTTTAAAACACCCTAGTTAGCGATGTAGCCTAACTAGCACCTCGCATAACTCCCAAGTCACCATACGTTAACACTTACCCTGCGTAATATAAAATATTCTAAGCTATCTCCACAGCTTATACATTATAATTTCTCACTTATGATTCATCCTTACATTATGAATAACTTGCACTAGTTATTTACACTATTCACGTTTCAGTGTTCTCACCCTCGTATATAATATTGTCATCTTCATATACGTATCACCTATTTTATTACGTATTTTATACTCCCGGAAGATCCTGACTTTATCTCACATTCCATTCTTTATTATGTCCATATATATATATGTTTCACATATCATATAAATATATGTATACAATATACTATACACATCAAGTATATCCATACTTATATACCACACACTATATAAGTATAATAGCCATCCCTTAGAGCTATAACTCAATGGATGCAGTCTCTCAATGCTATCATCTTCCAGGGAATTACTCATACACCATCCTGGGTACCATCGGTCAGAATCTCACACGGACTTGGTAAAAACAAAATCACAACGTATGGGAAGCGGTCATAGTTCCTCATCGGAAATGCGAACGAAACATACCTACTGTCACACCCCAAAACCCAATATCCATGCTAGTATATTTAACATATCCAAATCATAGACCAAATATAAATTCATTTATTCTTGTAAATTCAATCCTTGTCATATTAGTATTCCAATACAAAAGACGGTACATCATTTTAGGTCTCAGAGAGCAAGATATGCTCATTTCTTTACCACATGGCAAATCTGCCCTATAGGCCCTCTTATCGTTCATTCAACCCCCACGAATTTCCATACTTTTTCTACATCATAAATTTATATGATATTTCACCCAACATCAGTAAACATATTGAAAAATACAAAATTAAATTTTCATAATTTTTAAGGTTCGTTTGCTATGTCAAGCAAAACACCGAACACATGGCGGGCATATTTTCACCCTTAGGGAAGATTTCATACCCGAATTTCAAACTCTCACCAAAGACTCATTTCTTGGTATTTTCACATTATTTTAGGACATGTCATACATATATGAGTCCGTGTTAATCTCCAATTGGAATCAATCAATTCCAGAAAGTATACAAAAATATATGGAAGTTTGAATAAACAAAGTTTCTAAACAAAGCAATTTTAGGGTTTTCGTACATTCAACTTAACTTAAACTTGCATATATCCATACATATGCACCCAAGCATGAAAGGTAAATAAAAATCAAGGATTTATATCATATAAATCATAAATGAAAGAAAAATAGTAAGATTCATGGTTGGAATTACCTTAGGGGATTTTACGTAATTTTTTATGATTTTTTTTTAATGTTTCTCCTCACTTTCTTCTTCCTAACCCTCACAATTGTTTTTCCTCAACTTAAAACTCTCCCAAACTGAGTTTGCTGAAGAAATGAGGATATATCAAGGGTTTAAGTCGTCCAAAACAACCTCCACCTCCAACCAATTAATTTATAACATGTGGCATCATATAAAACAAAATATCATTTAAGTCTAAATGACTACTTTAGCCCCTGTTCGTAAAAAGACAATATCTTCCCACTCGGATGTCCGTTCGATGGACCGTTTGTTGTGTTACAACCCTAACTCATATATCTACAAATATCTAGTTTACAACTCAAGTCAATTGTTATGTCATAAAGGTCAAAACTAGTCTTAAACTTGAACATTCCTACCGAAAACTTCAAAATTTCACATTTGTAACTAGTTCGATTCTTCATGTTTTATGAAGGTAGGATTAGACTAAACATAATGACTTAACATTATATATACTAATAACATATTATACATATCACACAAGCTAATCATGATTTAAATATAATTTATCATAATTATATTCGGGTTGTCACACCTACCACATTTCACCCCTGATAAAAATCACACAATATAAAATGGACACTATGACCGGGGGACTATAAACTCCCTGCTCCTCAAGCTAGGGGTCTCACCAACATCGCGCAACTTCCCATGTTAGCACTAGGAGGGTATGCTTAACAAAAATATACCATTCACACACAGATATATTTATAATTATATCATATATATACTGTCTCTATACCCCCATATATATATCATCATATCCATCAATCCATGCCTATCTCTTGTAGCATTAGCCTTTAATCACGAATTTACATATTCGATTTAATTCCATAAGTATTCAAATGCATCCTATTTTCTGTGTAATTTGAATTATATGATGAGATATGGATTAAACGAAAGGAATGGAAGTTATCTTTCTAATGAACTTTGAATGAGGTCAATTGGACTTCTGTAGAGTGAGTTATAGCGGTTTTAGTGCAAGGTGTGTAATCTGCCATAAATTAAAGTTGTGAGAATTTGTGATTTTTAAGAGTTCTAATGGGAAAAGGACCCTTGGGATTCAAATTGGAATTTCGGATGTAATTGGGATACGAGCTAGGGGCGATAAGCTTAATATTTAGAATAAAAAAAAATATATATATATATATATATATATATATAAGTAAATACTTTTGGAATTAAAACGAATATGTATATCCAGGATTACAGGCTAATGGTACGAGAGATAGGCATGGATAGACGGATTTGATGATATATATACGGGTATAGAGACAGTAAATATATGAAATAATTATAAATATATCTATGTGTGAATGGTATATTTATGTGAAGCATACCCCTTTAGTGCTATCATGGGAAGTTGCGCGATGTGGGTGAGGCCTCTGGCATGAGGAGCAGGGAGCGTATAGTCCCCAGGCCATAGCGTCCATTTTATATTGTGTGATTTTTATCAGGGGTAAAACGTGGTGGGTATGTTTCATTCTCATTTCCAGTGAGGAACTATGACCGCTTCCCATACGTTGTGATTTTATTTTTACCAAGTCGGTGTGATAGTCCGACCGATGGTACCCAGGATGGTGTGTGAGTAATTTTCTGGAAGATGATAGCATTGAGAGACTACATCCATTGAGTTATATCTCTGAGGGATGGTTATTATACTTATATAGTGTGTGATACATAAGTATGGATATACTTGATGTGTATAGTATATTGTATATATATATTTATATGAGATGTGATACATATATATACGGACATAATAAAGAATGGAATGTGAGATAAATTTTGGATCTTCCGGGAGTATAAAATCCGGAATAAAATAGGTGATATACGTATATAAAGATGAGAATATTATATACGAGGTTCATATCAGTTAAACCTGAATAGTGTAAATAACTAGTGAAAGTTATTCAAAATATAAGGATGAATCATAAGTGAGAAATTATTGTGTATAAGCTCGAACGATAACTTAGAATATTTTATATTACGCAGGGACATGTTGGCGTATAGTGACTTGGGAGTTATGCGAGGTGCTAGTTAGGCCAGGTAGCTAACTAAGGTGCTTTAAAATACATGCGTTCGGTGTGCACTGTTAGATGAGAGGTGAGGGGTATCTCATGAGAGTGCGAAACCAGTTTATATATGGAGAGTATCATATTTTAAATATTTAAGTATGTTAAGAACTTGCTAAAATCTATTCAAAACCTGGCTCTTATACCACCTGTGACACCCCGCCTAATAAAATATCGGGTGATCAATCATATACCAAATTAAAATAGAAGTCTCATATGGTTCATTCTCAGCATCACTATCGAAAAAGAAATTTAATTACTAATAACCTATTAGGCTGGCGTCAAAATTTTATATTGATTTAATTTTTTGTAGTAGAGGATGCCATGAGATTTGAAAGATTAGTTAATATAAAATTTTGACGCCATCCTAATAGGTTTTTAGTAATTAAATTGGTTTTCCATACTTAAACTGGTGTCTCACTCACATGAGATACCCCTCACCTCTCATCTAATAGTGCACACCTAATGTATGTATTTTAGAACACCTTAGTTAGTTACCTAGCCTAACTAGCACCTCGCATAACTCCCAAGTCACCATATGCTAACACGTACCCTACGTAATGTAAAATATTATAAGCTATCGCCCGAGCTTATGCTTTATAATTTCTCACTTAGGATTCATCCTTACATTATGAATAACTTGCACTAGTTATTTACACTATTCACGTTTTAGTGTTATCAACGTCGTATATAATATTCTCATCTTTATATACTTATATCACCTATTTTATTCCGAATTTTATACTCCCGAAAGATCCAGATTTTATCTCGCATTCCATTCTTTATTTTTTTCCGTATATATATGTTTCACATCTCATATAAATATATATACAATATACTATACACATCAAGTATATCCATACTTATATATCACATACTATATAAGTATAATAACCATCCCTTAGAGCTATAACTCAATGGTGCAGTCTATCAATGCTATCATCTTCCAGGGAATTACTCACACACCATCATGGGTGCCAACAGTCGGACTCTCACACCGACTTGGTAAAAACAAAATCACAACGTATGGGAAGCGATCATAGTTACTCACCGGAAATGAGAACTAAACATACCAACCACATCTCACCCCTGATAAAAATCGCACAATATAAAATGGACGCTATGACCTGGGGACAATACGTTCCCTGGATCTCAAGCCAGGGGCCTCACCCACATCGCGCAACTTCCCATGATAGCACTAGAGGGGTATGCTTGACATAAATATACCATTCACACACAGATATATTTATAATTATATCATATATATACTATCTCTATACACGTATATATATATATATATCATCAAATTCGTCCTTCCATGCCTATCTCTCGTAGCATTAGCTTGTAATCCCGAATATACATTTGATTTAATTCCATAAGTATTCACTTACTTATAATATAATTATAAATATATATGTGTGTGAATGATATATTTATAAGAAACTTAGACCTCTAATGCTATCATGGGAAGTTGCGCGATGTAGGTGAGTCCCCTGGTTTGAGGAGCAGGGAGTGTATAGTTCCCAAGTCATAGCGTCCATTTTATTTTGTATGATTTTTTATCAGGGGTGAGATGCGGTGGGTATGTTTAGTTCTCATTTTCGGTGAGGAACTATGACCGCTTCCCATATGTTGTGATTTGGTTTTTACCAAATCGGTGAGAGAGTCCGACCGCTGGTACCCAGTATAGTGTGTGACTAATTCCCTGGAAGATGATAGCATTGAGATACTTCTTCCATTGACTTATAGCTCTGAGGGATGGTTATTATACGTAAATAGTGTGTGATATATAAGTATGGATATACTTGATGTGCATAGTATATTGTGTATATATATAATTCTATGAGATGTGAAACATATATATACGGACATAATAAAGAATGGAATGTGAGATAAATTCTGAGTCTTTTGGGAGTATAAAATCCGGAATAAAATAGGTGATATAAGTATATAAAGATGAGAATATTTTATACGAGGTTGATAACCCTAAAACGTGAATAGTGTAAATAACTAGTGAAAGTTATTCATAATGTAAGGATGAATCATAAGTGAGAAATTATAATGTATATGCTAGGGCGATAGCTTAGAATATTTTATATTACGCCTAGTACGTGTTAGCGTATGGTGACTTGGGAGTTATGTGGGGTGCTAGTTAGGCTAGGTAACTAACTAAGGTGTTTTAAAATTCATGTGTTAGGTGTGCGCTGTTAGATGAGTGGTGATAGGTATCTCATGTGAGTGCGACACCAGTTTAAATATGGAGAGTATCATATTTTAAATATAAAAGTATGTTAAGCACTTGCTAAAATATTTTCAAAACTCGGGCTCTAACCCGTTTCTCTATTTTCCCCTCTCTTACTATATATGTATATATATAGGTGTCCAGAAACAGGGATGCCTGGATGATGATTCCTTCGAGTCAGACGTTTGATGCAGTAGTTGTGGATGTAAGAAGCTTTATTTTAGACGCTTCTATCCTTATGGTCTAGATAAGAGGTATTGTGGATACACTCGGGCCGATAGCCCAACTGTATTCATTTATTCTTTTACCGCCTTTTTGTGCGGCATTCGATTTGGTTGTATTTTGTTGTACCGAGTGTTCGGTTATTTTATTTTATTTCAGTTTCGTGTATATAAACTGTGTGAATGTTTTATTTAGCTGGTTTGGTTAAAAAGATTTGTTAAATAAAATTTGATGTCAGCCTAATAAGTCATTAGTAATTAAATTAGTTTTCGACAGTGATGCTAAGAATGAAATGACTCGTGTAAAATGACTCGTGTACCCATTTAGGAGTTAGCCCAAGTGTAAAATGATTCTTGTACCCAATTGTGAGTCTCGACTAGTCTAAAAAGCACCCGAAACCCAAATATTACCCCCGGATACTTAATTCTAACTATTTCGACCCATTTCGGATCAACCGTGCACTCAAAATAACCATTCAAGTAACTTATCAAAAATTTAGTTTTTGAACGCAACACAGCTCTACACGTGTGTTCCGAATAAAATATTACCACTAGTCACTTTTACTTGCCTGCGACATGATATAAAAATAATCTAACTCATTTACTTATTCCCGTAAGTAAATATAGTACATATAAATATTAATTTGATTCTTTTCAATTAATATTTAATCTTATTATTTTATTTCACAAATTATTAAATTACAAGCACTCGTGTAATTTAAATACCCATAAAAGTACGAGGTGTTACATACTTCTCCCCTGACAAAGGAATTTCGTCCCCGAAATTTGGATATGTCTGGTGCCAAATATTTTTTTATCCTTAACCCCATGGCATCCTCTACTACCAAAAATTAAATCATGAAAACATTTCAGTGCCTCCCATATACACTCGCCGGTGGTACCCACCTATCTAAAGGCCTACTCACTATAGCCCCAGCTTAACGATCAGCTTGTTAAAATATTTTCATACTGATATGCTCCGTAATTCACAAGGTCTCACCTTCATAATGGTACACAAACACATTGTGATTCTACTAACAATATCCCAATAAGACGAGCCTATACATCACTGGCTCAATCATCTCAATACTGATGGAACGTCGCACATCACTAACTGATAGCTTCCCTTATTTACCAAAGCATAAAATTCCCCTCATGAGAGAAACCAAGATAACACCTAACCACTCATGTCAGTCCTTAAAACTTTGATTCGTGGAAACATAACTCTTTCGAGTTTCATAACCCGTACAAAACAGTTTGTAGTTCTCTCCATTCTTGCCAAACCATGAACTCTATTAGTCTGCCTATCCATCCCATACTGCAATCACTAATTTATTAATAACTTTCGGCCGATCGACTCAAACTAACCTTTTTCCATCTATGAGTGGTGCACCTTGAAATAACTTCAATTTGTCTCACTCAACAACAATCCACACGCTTAATATTTCACATTACATGGTACATCTTGCTCCTCTTTTCCTGGGGTATACCAAAACTGTGACATGCATCTTCTTTAAAATTATGCACTTCCTGGGTGCTTTTCATGTGGTAGTAAATAATATTCTGCTTATGCACGAGCCAACCTTAACATCTGACTGATATAATAAATATTTTACTGAGTGTATCTACAGTACCTCCTATCTCGATTACAAGGATATAAGCATAAAAAAAACCTGATTGCATCCATAGCTACTGTAGTAAACGTCTGACTCGAAGGAATCATCATCCATGCATCCCTATGTCTGAACACCTATATATATACATATAGCAAGAGAGGGGAAAATAGAGAAACAAGTCAGAGCCCGAGTTTTGATAATATTTTAGCAAGTTCTTAACATACTTTAATATTTAAAATATGATACTCTCCATATTTAAACTGGTGTCGCACTCACATGAGATACCCCTTAACTCTCATCTAACAGTGCACGCCTAACGCATGTATTTTAAAACACCTTAGTTAGCTACCTAGCCTAACTAGAACCTCGCATAACTCCCAAGTCACCATACGCTAACACGTACCCTGCATAATATAAAATATTCTAAGTTATCGCCCAAGCTTATACATTATAATTTCTCACTTATGATTCATCCTTACATTATGAATAAATTGCACTAGTTATTTATACTAGTCACTTTTTAGCGTTATCAACCTCGTATATAATATTCTCATCTTTATATATGTATCACTAATTTTTTCCGAATTTTATTCTACCGAAAGATCCAGAATTTATCTCACATTCCATTCTTTATTATGTCCGTATATATATATGTTTCACATCTCATATATATATACAATATACTATACACATCAAGTATATCCATACTTATATATCACACACTATATAAGTATCATAACGATCCCTCAAAGCTATAACTCAATGGATGCAGTCTCTCAATGCTATCATCTTCCTGAGAATTATTCACACACCATCCTGGGTACTAGCTGTCGGACTCTCACACCGACTTAGTAAAAACCAAATCACAACGTATGGAAAGCAGTCATAGTTCCTCACTGGATATGAGAAAGAAATATACCCACCATGTCTCACCCCTAATAAAAATCACACAATATGAAAAATGGACGATATGGCCTGGGGACTGTACGCTCCTTGCTCCTCAAGCCATGGGCCTCACCCACATCGCGCAACTTCCCATGATAGAACTAGAGGGGTATGCTTCACATAAATAAACCATTCACACATAGATATATTTATAATTATATCATGTATATACTATAACAACTCCCGTATATATAGTATATATCACTTCTCAATATATATGACTATAATTGCCAAACTCTTACGGCGACAGCCAAAACCTCGAATGTTCCCATTCGTAATAGTATATAAGTATTTATACACTTAAATAATAAACCCACAAGTATTATCGTACTTAAAATATAACTCTCACGTTACTCACTTTTAAGGATTATAATATAAACCCGAATAATCCAATTCGTAATAATTAAATAAGTATACTAACTACTTATTTTAATTTCCATAGGTACCGCATCACCTATAATATTAATTGTCAATAAAGACATGTCGGTTAGTAGCTTAAACCTATTTAGCCCATATATTAAATTCCATCCTACTCGCATTGTAGAACTCGCTCTAATGTAATTGGCCCATATTTATTCTCTATGCATAAATATATAAACACACTTACCGAAGACTTCTCTCAAACTTTACCCATCGTAAACAGTCATTTAAAATATAGCCCAGATTTATTTGTACCAACTCGAGGTTTTTATATTTCCTCAAGTCATTTAAAAGTCTTAAAAGTTTATTTATAAACCCCTAATAGTTATCTCCAAACAATTCTAGCCTTAATTCTCCCAATTTCCGATTTGATTTTCGGACTAACGATTTCGATCTCGGATAGCCTTCTATAGAAAAATCATTATAAATCCAAATAAAATCAGAAAAATAGGTGATTAGCATCCACGCAACCGTATCAAAAAGATCTACAAATTTCATTTTGACCAAGAGCTGAATTGACTTTCTTCATAGCTGAATCGACTCCGTCAGGTGCTGTATTACTATTTACTATCTTCTTCAAATTACAAATCTCCATTAATGCACCGCCAAGCTCTTTATCTTCTCTCCCATCATCATCCAACCTCAACCAACAATATATACATCTCCACATAATGATATAACCCACACATCAATTAAAATCAAGGGATTCAATCATCCAATCAAAGATTTAAACCCATAACTTAATTAAACCTAACTTTCTCAATCGGCCATTTCTAACCATATATACACACCATTAACATGGGTTTAACACTAGAATTTATAAAGAGTTAACAGCACATCAATTAATGAACTCAAAATCAAATCTCCCAAATTTATTTCAAAGGTTTCAACCCAAAATACCAACTATAATATGAGATACACACACCCAATAGAATAAAGCAAGCAAACACTTGCCTCATGGATAAAATCCGACGACCTCGAGTCGAATCCCGTGGAGTTTGGCCGAAAATCCCCTTTCTTCTTCCTCTTTTGATTCCTTTCTTACTTTCTCTCTTTTCTTTCTTATCTTACTCTCTCTTAGGTATTTTAATTGGGGAAATAAGGCTTCTCCCCATTTTAAACCCGAAATTGGGTGTATATCCACTTGTAAAATGATTCGTGTACTTAAATGTGAGTCCCTATTAGTCCAAAAACCCCAGAAACTCAAACATTACCCCCGGGTACTTCATTTTGACTATTTCGGCCCATTCGGGATCAATAGTGCGCTCGAAATCACCATCCGAGTCACTTATAAAAAAATTACTTTTTGAACCCAACACAGCTCTACATGTGTGTTCCGAATAAAATATTATTCTTTTGTCACTTCACATACCCACGACATATAATAAAATAATCCAACCCATGTACTTACTCCCATAAGAAGATATACTCCATGTAAATATTAATCCGATACCAGCAAACTAATATTTACTATTCACTTTAAAATTCTCAATTATTAAATTTATACTTATAAATTCTAAAATTACTATTCATAGTAATTTCATCTAATTACAAAATTACGCCACTTAAGTAATTTAAATATCCATTAAAGTATGAGGTATTACACACCCCAGCCAACACATTTTCTAACCTAGGTCTATATATTTTCAAATTTGGGTCATTCTCTCAAACTGGGGGTCCTGTGGCCACATAGTCGGTTCCTAGGAGCTACATTAGACCCGTACGAGGTGTTGGCACTGCTTACGGCGCCTTTTGTGTGGAATTATGGGATTTCACCCTCTAATGGTACATTTTTAAGCCTAAATTTATATATTCTCAAATTTTGGTTGTGCTCTCCAACCGAGGGTCCTGTGACCATGTTGTAGGTTCTAACGAGTTACATAGCTCCTGTGCAAGGTGTTGGCACCGCTCACGGGGATGTTCTGGGGGCGTTACGGGGTTTCACCCTCTAACGGCATGTTTTCAACCTAAGTGTGGATATTCTCAAAATTGGGTCGTGCTCTCAAACTAAGGGTTCCGTGATCATGTGATAGGTTCCAAGGAGTTACGTTGGTCCCGTGCGAGGTGTTGGAACTGCTCACTTGACCGTTTGACGTTATGAGGTTTCGCCCTCTAACGACAAGTTTTCAGGAGTAAGCGTAAGTATTATCAAAATTGGGTCGTGCTGTCAAACCATTGGTCACGTAACCCCACGATCGGTTCCAACGAGTTATATTGGTCCCGTGTGAGGTGTTGGCACCACTCACGGGGCTGTTTGTGGGGCATTACGGGGTTTTTCCCTCTAACAAAACATTTTTAAGCCTAATGTTGATATTCTCAAAATTGGGTCATGCTCTCAAATCTAGGGTCTCATGACTACGTGGTCAGTTCCAACGAGTTACATTGGTCCGGTCCGAGGTGTTGGCACTGCTCACAGGGCTATTTGGTGGGCGTTACAGGGTTTCACTCTCTAGCAACACGTTTTCAAGCCTAAGTATGGATATTCTCAAAATTTTGTCACACTCTCAAATCAAGATTCTCGTGACCATGCAGTCGGTTCCAACGAGTTACATTGGTCCCGTGTTAGGTGATGAATGCGCTCACGGGGTCATTTGGGGGGGGGGGGGCATTATGGATTTTCTCCCCCTAATGGCACGTTTTCAAGTCTAAGTGTGGATATTCTCAAAATTAGGCCTTCCTCTCAAATCAGGGGTCCCGTGACCACGCAGTCAGTTCCAACGAGTTGCATATGTCCCGTGTGAGATGTTGGCGCCACTCACAGGGCCATTTGGGGGCATTATGGAGTTTCGCCCTTTGACGACACATTTTCAAGCCTAAGTGTGGATATTCTCAAAATTGGGCCATTCTCACAAATTGGGTGTCTCGTGACCCCGCGGTCGCTTCAAACGAGTTACATTGGTCCCGTACGAGGCGTTAGCGCCACTCAAGGGGTGGTTTGGGGAGAGTTACGGGGTTTCTACCTCTAACGGCACATTTTCAAGCCTATGTGCGGATATTCTAAAAATTAGAATGTTCTATCAAATAGGGAGTCCCATGACCATGAGGTCGATTCAAATGAGTTACTTTAGTCACGTACAAGGTGTTGTCACTACTCACGGGGGCGTTATAGGGTTTCGACCTCTTGTGGCATATTTCAAGCCTAAGTGTGGATGTTCTCTAAATTGGGTCGTGCTCTCAAATCGAGGGTCCCGTGACCACACGGTTGGTTATAATGAGTTACATTGGTCCCGTGAGAGGTGTTGGCACCGCTCATGGGGCCATTTGTGAGGCGCTACGTGGTTTATCCCTTTAATGATACGTTTTCAAGCCTAAGTGTGGATATTCTAAAATTTGGGTCATGTTCTCAAATCGGGGGTCCCGTGACCACGCGATCAGTTACAACGATCTACAATGGACACGTGCGAGGTGTTGGCACTACTCATGGGGCCGTTTGGGGAGAATTATGGGGTTTTTCCTTCTAACGGCACATTTTCAAGCCTAAGTCTATATATTCTCAAATTTGGGCCTTGCTCTCAAATCGAGGGTTTCGTGACCACACGATCAGTTCCTTTAAGCTTTATTGGGACCGTGCGAGGTGTTGGTGCTACTCACGGGGACATTTGGGGTGCTTTACTTGGTTTCACCCTCTAACGACATTTTCAAGGCCTAAGTCTACATATTCTAAAATTTGGGTTCAGCTCTCAAACGAGGGATCCCGTGATCACGCGATCGATTCCTAAGAGCTAAATTGGATCCGTGTAAGGTGTTGGCATTTGTCACGGGGCCATTTGGGGGGCATTCCAAGGTTTCGCGCCCTAACGGATCATTTTCAAGCCTTAGTGTATATATTCTCAAATTTGGTTCGTGTTCTCAAACTAGGGGTCCCGTGACCACGCATTCGGTTCCTACGACTACATTAGACCCGTACGATGTGTTGGCCCCCCTCACAGGGCCTTTTGGGGGCGTTACGAGGTTTTTCCCTCGAAGGGCGCATTTTTAAGTCAAAGTTTATATATTTCTGTAATTTTGGTCATGCTCTAAAACCAGGCCTCCCGTGAACAGGTGATCGGTTCTAAAGAGTTACATTGGTCCCATGCGAGGTGTAGGCATTGCTCACGGAGGCATTTGTGAGGCGTTACAGGCTTTTACCCTCTGACGGCACATTTTCAATCCTAAATGTGGATATTCTCAAATTTGGGCCGTGCTCTAAAATTGGGGGGTGCCGTGACCACGGGGTCGGTTCTAATGGGTTACATAGGTCCCGTGGGAGGAGATGGTGCCTCTTTCGTTGCCGTTTGGTAGGTGTTACGAGGTTTTTCCCCCAAATGGCACGTTTTCATGATAAAGTCTATATATTCTCAAATTTGGTCAGTGCTCTCTATTTGGGGTTCCCGTGACCATGCATTTATTCCTACGAGCTACATTACACCCGTACGATGTGTTGGCGCCCCTTAATGGATAATTTGTTGGATGTTATAGGGTTTCACCCTCTAACGGCATGTTTTTAAGCCGAAGTCTATACATTCTGTAAAATGGGTCGGGCTCTAAAATGGGGGGTCCCCTGACCACGCATTCGGTTCTAATAAGTTACACTGTTCCTGTGCGAGGTGTTGGCATCTCTAATGGGGCCGTTTAGGGGGGATTATGGAGTTTCGCCCTCTAACGGCACGTTTTTAGGCCTAAGTGTGGATATTCTCAAAATTGGGTCATGCTTTCAAAGAGGGAGTCCCTTGAACAGGCAATCCATTCCAGTGAGTTACGTTTGTCCCGTGCAAGGTGTTAGCACCGCTCACGGTACCCTTTGGGGTGCGGTATGGGGTTTCTCCCTCTAAGGGAATGTTTTCAAGCCTAAGTGCGAACATTCTTAAAATTGGGTCATGCAATCAAATCGAGCATCCTGTGACCACGCGATCGGTTGTAACGAGTTACATTGGATAACGTTCGAGGTGTTTGCATCGCACAAGGAGCTGTTTGGGTGGCATTATGGGGTTTCACCCTCTAACGACAAGTTTTCAATCCTAAGTGTGGATGTTTTCAATATTGGGTCATGCTCTCAAACCGAGGGTCCCGTAACCCAACGATTGGTTCCAATAAGTTACATTGGTCCCATGAGAGGTGTTTCCATCTCTCACGGGGCCGTTTGGGTGGCGTTATGGGGTTCACCCTCAAATAACAAGTTTTCCAGCCTGGGTGTGGATATTCTCAAAATTGGGTCATGCTCTCAAACCGTGGGTCCCGTGATCATGCAGTCAGTTCTTAAGTGCTATATTCGACCCGTGTAAGGTGTTGGTGTTATCACGCGGCCATTTGGGGGGCGTTACAGGGTTTTGCTCCTAACGGTACATTCTATATCCTAAGTCTAAATATTCTCAAATTTGGCTTATGGTCTCAAACTAGGGGTCCCGTGGCCATGAAATTGATTCCAACGAGTTACATTGGTCTCGTGTGAGGTGTTGTCTCCACTCTCAGGTCCATTTGGGAGCATTACGGGGTTTCGCCCTTTGACGACACATTTTCAAGCCTAATTGGGGGAATTATCAAAATTGGGTTGTGCTCTCAAATCGAGGGTCATGTGACCACGCAGTCAGTTCCAACGAGTTACGTTGGTCCCGTACGAAGTGTTAGCACCTCTCACAGGGTGGTTTGGGGAGCGTTATGGGGTTTTCTCTCTAATGACATATTTTCAAGCCTAAGTGCGGATATTCCAAAAATTAGTACATGATATCAAATGTCCCGTGACCACACAATCGGTTCAAATGAGTTACATTGGTCCCGTGCGAGGTGTTGGCACTACTCACGGGGGCATTACGAGGTTTCTCCCTCTAGTGACATGTTTTAAGCCTAAGTGTCGATGTTCTAAAAATTGGGTCATTCTCTCAAACTGAGGGTCCCATGACCATGTGATCGATTGCAACGAGTTATATTGGTCCCGTGCGAGGTGTTAGCACCGCTCACAGGGCCGTTTATGGGGAGCTACGGGGTTTCTCCCTTTAATGACATGTTTTTAAGACTAAGTGTGGATATTCTCAAATTTGGGTCGTGCTCTCAAATCGTGGGTCCTGTGACCACGCCGTCAGTTCGAACAAGCTACAATGGACCCGTGCGAGCTGTTGGCGCTACTCGTGGGGCAGTTTAGGGGGCATTATGAGGTTTTGCCCTCGAATGTCACATTTTCAAGCCTAAGTCTATATATTCTAAAGTTTGGGCCTTGCTCTCAAATCGAGGGTCCCGTGACCATGCGATCAGTTCCTTCGAGCAACATTGGGGCCGTGCGAGGTACTGGTGCTACTCACAGGGCCATTTGGGGTACGTTACATGGTTTGGACCTCTGACGACACGTTTTCAAGCCTAAGTATATATATTCTAAAATTTGGGTCGTTCTCTCAAATCAGAGGTCCCGTGATCACTTGATCGGTTCCTAAGAGCTGCATTGGATCCGTGCAAGGCATTGGCATTTTTCACAGGGCCATTTGGGGGGCGTTACGAGTTTTCACACTCTAATGACACGTTTCTAAGCCTTACTTTATATATTCTCAAATTTGGTATGTGCTGTCAAACTGGGGTCCCGTGACCATGCATTCGGTTCCTACGAGCTACATTAGACCTGTGCGATGTGTTGGCCCCCCTCACAGGGCCATTTGCGGGGCATTGCAGTGTTTCTCCCTCGAATGGCACGCTTTTAACTCAAAGTCTATATATTATGTACTTTGGGTCATACTCTAAAACCGAGCATCCCGTGACCACGCGATCAGTTCTAACGAGTTACATTGGTCCCGTGTGAGGTGTAGGCATTGCTCATGGGTCCGTTTAGGGGATGTTATGGGGTTTCACCCTTTGACGGAACATTTTCAAGCCTAAGTTTGCATGTTATCAAATTTCGGTCGTGCTCTAAAACTGGGGGTCCCGTGACCATGTGGTCGATTCTAACGAGTTACATTGGTCTTCGATGAGGAAATGGTTCCTCTCACGAGGCCATTTGGTGGGCATTACGGGGTCTCGCCCCCTAACGTCACGTTTTTAAGCCTAACTATATATTTTCTCAAATTTGGTCAGTGCTATCAAACTGGAGGTCCCGTGACCACGCATTCAGTTCCTATGAGCTACATTAGACCCATACGATGTGTTGGCCCCCTCACGGGGCCGTTTGGCGGGTGTTATGGGGTTTCACCCTCTAACAACACGTTTTAAGACAAAGTCTATATATTCTGTAATTTGGGTCATGCTCTAAAATGGGGGGGGTCCCGTGACCACGTTCTCGGTTCCAAAGAGTTACATTGTTCCCATGCGAGGTGTTGGCATCGCTAACGGGCCGTTTAGGGGGCATTACGGAGTTTCTCCATCAAACGGCACATTTTCAGGCCTACGTGTGGATATTCTCAAAATTGGGTCGTGCTCTCAAAGCGGGAGTCCCATGACCATGCAGTCTATTCCAACGAGTTACGTTTGTCTCATACGAGGTGTTGGCACTGCTCACGATACCCTTTGGGGGTGTGTTATGGGGTTTCTCCCTCTAAGGGAACATTTTCAAGCCTAAGTGCGAACATTCTCAAAATTGGGTCATGCTCTAAAATCGAGTGTCTTGTGACTACGTGGTCGGTTGTAACGAGTTACATTGGTTTCGTTCGAGGTGTTTGCACCGCTCATGGGGCCGTTTGGGTGGCGTTATGTGGTTTTGCTCTCTAACAACAAGTTTTCAAGCCTAAGTGTGGATATTCTCAAAATTGGGTCATGCTCTCAAATTGTGGGTCCCGTAACCCACGATCAGTTCCAATAAGTTACATTGATCCCGTGCGAGGTGTTTCCATCGTTCACAGGGATGTTCGGGTGTCGTTATGGTGTTTCACCCTCTAATGAAAAGTTTTCAAGCCTAAGTGTGGACATTCTCAAAATTGGGTCGTGCTCTCAAACAGTGGGTCCCGTGATCACGCGGTCGGTTCCTAATAGCTATATTCAACCCGTGTAAGGTGTTAGTCTTGCTCACAGTTCCATTTGGGGGCGTTACAGGGTTTCATCCCTAATGACACATTTTCTAGCATAAGTCTATATATTCTTAAATTTGTGTCGTGCTCTCAAACTTGGGGTCCCGTGGCCACGTAGTCGGTTCCTATGAGCTACATTAGACCCGTGCGAGGTGTTGGCCCTACTGTGGGGCATTTTGGGGTTTCGCCCTCTATTGGCACGTTTTAAGCCTAACTCTATATATTCTAAAATTTTAGTCGTGCTCTCAAATCGAGGGTCCCGTGACCACGCAATCAGTTCGAACGAGTTATATAGGTCTCGTTCGAGGTGTTGGCACCGCTCATGGGCAATTTTTGGGGTGTTATGGGGTTTCATCCTCAAACAATATGTTTTCAAACCTAAGTCTATATATTCTCAAATTTGGGTCGTGCTCTCAAGTCGGGAATCTCGTGACCATACGATCGATTACAATGAGTTACAGTTATCACGTGCGAGGTGTTGGCACTGCTCACGGGGCTGTTTGGGGGGCGTTATGGGGTTTTTCCCTCTAACGGAACATTTTCAAGCCTAATTGTGGATATTCTCAAATTTGGGTCGTGCTCTAAAATCGGTGGTCCTGTAACCACGCAATCAGTTTCAAGGAGCTATAATGGACCCGTGCGAGGTGTTAGCGCTGCTCATGGGGCCATTTGGGGGGCATTACGGGGTTTCTCCCTCTAACGCCACATTTTCAAGCCTAAGTGTACATATTCTCACATTTGGGTTGTTCTCTCGAACAGGGGGTCTCGTTACCATGCAGTGGGTTCCTAAGACCTACATTGAATCCTTGCAAGGTTTTGGCATTGCTCATGGGGACATTTGGGGGACATTATAGGGTTTCGCCCCCTAATAGCAGGCTTTGAAGCCTAAGTCTATATATTCACAAATTTGATCTGTGCTCTCAAACTGCGGGTCCTGTGGCCACACATTTGGTTCCTACGAGCTACATTACACCCCTGCGATGTGTTGTTGCCCCTCACGGGGCCATTTAGGGGGATGTTATGGGGTTTCTCCCTCTAGCAGTACGTTTTTAAGCCGAAGTCTATATATTCTCTAATTAGGGACGTGCCCTAAAATTGGGGGTCTCGTGACCACGCAGTCAGTTCTAACGAGTTACACTGGTTCCATGCGAGGTGTTGGCACCGCTTACGAGGCCGTTTGGGGGGCGTTATGGGGTTTTGCCCTCTAACGGCACATTTTCAAGCCTAAGTGTGGATATTCTCAAATATAGGCCATTCTCTAAAACTGGGGGTTCCGTGACCATGCAATCGGTTCAAATGAGTTACATTGATCTGATACGAGGTGATGAGGCCACTCACGGGGCCGTTTGGTGGGTGTCACGAGGTTTAGCCACCTAACGGCACATTTTCAAGCCAAAGTCTACATAATCTCCAATTTAGTCCCTTCTCTCAAACTGGGGGTCCCGTGACCACGCATTCGGTTCCTACGAGCTACATTAGACCCTGCGATGTGTTGGCACCCCTCACGGGGCCATTTAGGTGGCGTTACAGGGTTTTGCCCTCTAATGGCACATTTTTAAGCCGAAGTCTATTATTCTGTAATTTGGACGGTGCTGTAAAATTGGGGTCCCCTGACCATGCAGTCGGTTCCAACGAGTTTCATTGGTCCCGTTTGAGGTGTGGCCCCGCTCACTGTTAGGGGGCATTACAGATTTTCGCCCTTTAACGACACGTTTTTAAGCCTAAGCATGGATATTCTCAAAATTGGGCCGCACTCTGAAACCGGGAGTCCCGTGACCACCCGATCCATTCTAGCCAATTACATTGGTCTCGTGCGAGGTATTGGCCCAGCTCTAGGTACCGTTTGGGGGGCATTATGGGGTTTCTGCCTCTACGAGTACGTTTTCAAGCCTAAGTGTGGATATTCTCAAAATTGGGTCATGCTCTCAAACCGAGGGTCCCATGACCACGCGGTGGGTTCCAGCTAGTTACATTGGCCCCGTATGAGGTGTTCTCACTGCTCACGGGGCCATTGGGGTGGCATTATGGGGTTTCCCCCTCTAACGACAAATTTTCAAGCCTAAGTGTGGATATTCTCAAAATTGGGTCATGCTCTCAAATCGTGGGTCCTGTAACCCCGCGATCGATTCCAACGAGTTACATTGGTCCCGTACGAGGTGTTGGAACCGCTCACGGGGCCGTTTAGGTGGCATTATGGGGTTTCTCCCTCCAACGGCAAGCTTACAAGACGAAGTGTGGATATTCTCAAAATTGGTTCATGCTCTCAAATTGAGGGTCTCATGACCACGTGGTCAGTTCTAATGAGTTATATTGGTCTCGTATGAGGTGTTGACACAGATCATAGGGCTATTTGTTGGGCGTTACGAAATTTCTCCCTCAAGCAGCACGTTTTCAAGCCTAAGTATGGATATTCTTAAATTTTGGTCGTGCTCTCTAATCGGGGGTCCTGTGACCACGCAGTCGGTTCTAATGAGTTGCATTGGTCCCATGTGAGGTTTGGCGCCACTCACAGGGCCATTTGGTGGTGTTACGGGTTTCGCCCTCTAATGACACGTTTTCAAGCCTAAGTGTGGATATTCTCAAAATTGGGTCATGCTCTCAAATCGAGGGTCCCGTGACCACGCGGTTGGTTACAAAGAGTTATATTGGTCCTGTACGAGGTGTTGGAACCACTCACGGGGCCATTTGTGTGGAGTTATGGGTTTTCTCCCTCTAACGATGCGTTTTCAAGCTTAAGTGTGGATATTCTTAAATTTGGGTCGTGCTCTCAAACCGGGGGCCCCGTGACCACGCGGTTTGTTCCAACAAGCTACAATGTACCCGTGCAAAGTGTTGGCATTTTTCACAGGGCCATTTGGGGAGCGTTACGGATTTTCGCCCCCTAACGACACGTTTTTAAGCCTTAGTTTATATATTCTCAAATCTAGTCCATGCTCTCAAACTGGGGGTCCCGTGACCACACATTCAATTCCTACGAGCTACATTTGACCCGTACAATGTTTTGGAACCCCTCACATGGCCGTTTGGGGGGCATTACGGGGTTTCACCCTCGAACGTTATGGTTTTAAGTCGAAGTCTATATATTCTGTAATTTGGGTCGTGCTCTCAAACTGGGAGCCCCGTGACCACATGGTTCGTTCCATCAAGCTACGTTGGTCTCGTGCGAGGTGTTAGCCCCTCTCACGCTACCGTTTAAGGTGCGTTATGGGTTTCTCCCTCTAAGGGCATGTTTTTAAGCCTAAGTGTGTATATTCTCAAAATTGGGTTGTGCACCCAAACCGAGGGTCCCGTGACCACGTGATCAGTTCCAACGAGTTACATTGGTCCCATGCGAGGTGTTGGCACCCCTCACGAGGCCATTGGGGTGGCGTTTTTGGGTTTCTCCCTCTAACAACAAGTTTTCAATCCTAAGTGTGGATAATTTCAATATTGGGTCGTGCTCTCAAACCGTAGGTTCCATAACCCCGCGATCGGTTCCAATGAGTTACATTGGTCCCGTGCATGGTGTTGGAACTACTCACAGGTCCATTTGGCTGGCATTATGATATTTTTCCCTCTAATGACAAGTTTTCAAGCCTAAGTGCGGATATTACCAAAATTGGGTCGTGCTCTCAAACCGTGGGTCCCGTGATCACGTGGTCAGTTCCAAGAGCTACATTGGACCCGTGTAAGGTGTTGGTGTTGCTCATGGGGCCATTTGGGGGGTGTTACGGGGTTTCACCCCTAACTGCACATTTTCTAGTGTAAGTCTATATATTCTCGAATTTGGTTCGTGCTCTCAAACTGGGGGTTTTGCCTTTTAGCAGCACATTTTCAAGCCTAAGTATGGATATCCTTAAAATTTGGCATAACTCTCAAATTAAGGGTCTCGTGACCATGCAGTCGGTTCCAACGAGTTATATTATTCCCGTGTGAGGTTTTGTCCCTGCTCACGAGGCCATTTGGGGGGTGTTACTAGGTTTCTCCCTCTAACGACATGTTTTTAAGCCTAAGTGGGGATATTCTCAAAATTGGGTTGTGCTCTCAAATCGGGGGTCTCGTGACCATACAGTAGGTTCCAACGAGTTACATTGGCCCTTTTTGAGGTGTTGTCGCCACTCACATGTCCATTTGGGGGAATTACGGGGTTAGCCATTTGAGGACACGTTTCCAAGCCTAAGTGTGGCTATTCTCAAAATTGGGTCTTGCTCTCAAATCGGGGGTCCTGTGACCATGCGGTTGGTTCCAATTAGTTAGGTCTCGTGCAAGGTGTTAACGCCGCTTACGGGGTAGTTTGGGGAGCATTACGGGGTTTCGCCCTCTAACGACACATTTTCCATCCTAAGTGTGGATATTCTCAAATTTGGGTCGTGCTCTCAAACCAGCAGTCCTGTGACCACGCGATCAGTTCAAATGAGTTGCATTGGTCCCATGTGAGGTGTTGGCGCCACTCACGGGGTCATTTGGGGGGCGTTACGGGGTTTCTCCCTCTAACGGCACATTTTCACGCCTAAGTGAGGATATTCTCAAATTTGGGTCGTGCTCTCAAATCGGGGGTCTCGTGACCACGTGGTCAGTTCCAATGACTTACATTCGTCCCATGCGATGTGCTGGCACTACTCACAGGTCCGGTTGGGAAGCGTTACAGGGTTTCACCCTCTAGTGGCACATTTCAGGCTTAAGTGTGGATGTTCTCAAAATTGGGTTGTGTTATCAAATCTAGGGTCCCGTGACCACACCGTTCATTGCAATGAGTTATATTAGTCCCGTGTGAGGTGCTAGCACTACTCACAGGGCCGCTTGAGGAGCGTTACAGGGTTTCACCCTCTAGTGGCACATTTCAGGCCTAAGTGTGGATGTTCTCAAAATTGGGTTGTGTTATCAAACCTAGGGTCCCGGGACCACACCGTTCATTACAGCGAGTTATATTAGTCCCGTACGAGGTGTTGGCATCGCTCACGGGGCCGTTTGTGGTGCGCTATGGGGTTTCTCCCTTTAACGACACGTTTTCAAGCCTAAGTGTGGATATTATCAAATTTGGGTCGTGCTCTCGAACCAGGGGACCCGTGGCCACGTGGTCAATTCCAACGAGCTACAATGGACCTGTGCGAGTTGTTGGCAGTGCTCATGGGGCTGTTTGGGGGGCATTATGGGATTTTGCCCTCTAACGACACATTTTCAAGCCTATGTCTATATATTCTCAAATTTAGGCATTTTTCTTAAATCGAGGGTCCCTTGACCATGCGATTGGTTCCTTCGAGCTACATTGGGCCCGTGCGAGGTGCTAGTGCTACTCACGGGACCATTTGGGGGGCGTTACATGGTTTCACCCGCTAACAGCACATTTTCAATCCTAAGTTTATATATTCTAAAATTTGGGTCGTGCTCTCAAACCAGGGGTCCCGTGACCACGCACTCGGTTCCTGTGATGTGTTGGCGCCCCTTACGGGGCCGTTTGGGGGTGTTACAGGGTTTCCCCCTCGAACGGCACATTTTTAAGTCGAAGTCTATATATTCTGTAATTTGGGTCGTGTTCTAAAATTGGGGGTCCCGTGACCACGCAGTTAGTTCTAACGAGTTACATTGGTCCTGTTCAATATGTTGGCATGGCTCACGGGTCAATTTAAGGGGTGGTACACAATTTCTCCCTCTAATGACACATTTTTTAGACTAAGTGTGGATGTTCTCAAAATTGGGTCGTGCTCTGAAATCGAGGGTCCCGTGACCACGCGGTCGGTTCCAACGAGTTACATTGGTCCCGTGAAAGGTGTTGGCGCTACTCACGGGGCTATTTGGGGGATAGTACGGGGGTTTTCCCTCCAACGGGACGTTTTCAATCCTAAGTCTGTACATTCTCAAATTTAGGTCGTTCTCTCAAATTAGGGATCTCGTGACCATGCGGTCGGTTCCAACGAGTTACATTGGTCCCGTGCAAGGAATTGGCACTGGTCAAAGGGTCGTTTGGGGGTTTTATGGGGTTTCTCCCTCCAACGTCATGTTTTCAACACTAAGTGTGGATATTCTTAAAATTGGTTCATGCTCTCAAACTGGGGATCCTATGACAACAGGGTCAATTCCAGTGAGTTATATTTGACCCGTACGAGGTGTTATTGCCGCTTACGGGCCCGTTTGCGAGAGAATTATGGTGTTTCTCCCTCTAAATGCACATTTTCAAGCCTAAGTCTATATATTCCTAAATTTGGGTCGTGCTCTAGACCTGAGGGTCCCGTGACCACACGGTCGGTTAAGAGCTACATTGGATCCATCCAAGGTGTTGGCATTTGTCACGAGGTCATTTGGGGGGCATTACGGGGTTTCGCCCCCTAACGGCACGTTTTTAAGTCTTAGTCTATACATTCTCAAATTTGGCCCGTGTTCTCAAACTTGGGGTCCCGTGACCACGTATTCGGTTCCTATGAGCTACATTAGACCTATGCGATGTATTGGCGCCCCTCACGGGGCTGTTTGTGTGGGTGTTATGGGATTTCGCCCTCTAATGGCACATTTTGAAGTCGAAGTTTATATATTCTATAATTTGGACCGAGCTCCAAAATTAGGGGTCCCATGACCACGTGGTCAATTCTAACGAGTTACATAGGTCCCGTGCTAGATGTTGGCGCCGCTCATGGGGATGTTTGGGTGGCATTACGGGGTTTCGACCTATAACGGCACATTTTCAAGCGTAAGTATAAATGTTCTTAAAATTGGGTCATGCTCTCAAATCAAGGGTCATGTGACCACACGATCGGTTCCAACGAGTTACATTGGTCCCATGCGAGGTGTTGGCACCGCTCACGAGGCCTTTTTGGTGGCGTTATGGGGTTTCGCCCTCTAACGATAAGTTTTCAAGCCTAAGTGTGGATATTCTCAAAATTAGGTCATGCTCTCAAATTGGGGGTCTAGGAACCATGTGATCAGGTCCGACGAGTAACACTGGTCCCATACGAGGTGTTGGCACCACTCACGGGTCCGTTTTTGGGGCATTATGGGGTTTCACCCTCTAACGACACATTTTTAATCCTAAGTCTACATATTTTCAAATTTTGTCCATGCTCTCAAACTGGGGGTCCCATGACCATGCAGTCGATTCCAACGAGTTACATTGGTCCCATAAGTGTCGTTGGCACCGCTCCCATGGCCGTTTGGGGGTCATTATGGGGTTTCGAATTCCAACCGGACGTTTTCAACACTAAGTGTGGATATTCTTAAAATTGGGTCATGCTCTCAAACCGGGGTCCCTTGACCATGCGATCAGTTCCAACGATTATATTACACCCGTACGAGGTGTAAGAGCTGTTCACAGGACCGTTTGCGGGCGTTGCAAGGTTTCTCCCTCTAACAGATAGTTTTCAATCCTAAGTCTATATATTCTCAAGTTTGGGTTGTGCTTTCAAACCAAGGGTCCTGTGACCATGTGATCGGTTTCTATTAGCTACATTAGACCCGTACGAGGTGTTGGCACTAGTTATGGGGCCGTTAAGAGGGCATTACGGCGTTTCACCATCTAACGGCATGTTTTCAAGCCTAAGTTTATATATTCCCAAATTTGGGTTGTGCTTTCAACTCGAGGGTTCCGTGACCACGCGGTCAGTTCCTAAGAGCTACATTGGATCCGTGCAAGGTGTTGGCATTTATCATGGGGCCATTTAAGGAGCGTTACGGGGTTTTTCCCCTAACGACACGTTGTTAAGCCTAAGTCTATATATTCTCAAATTTGGGTCATTCTCTCAAACCGAGGGTCTTGTCACCTCGCGGTTGGTCCTACAAGTTACATTCATCCCGTACAAGGTGTTGGAACTAGTCACGAGGCCGTTTGGGGGGAATTATTGGGTTTCTCTCCTCTAACGTCACGTTTTTAAGACTAAGTCTATATATTCTCAGATATGGGTCGTGCTCTCAAACCAGGGGTCTCGTGACCAAGCGGTTGGTTCCAATGAGTTACATTGGTCATGTGCGAGGTGTTGGCTCCACTCATGGGGCCGTTTGGGTGGCGGTACGAGGTTTCGCCCTATAATGGCACATTTTTAAGGCTAAGTGTGGATATTCTCAAAATTGGTCCGTGCTCTCAGACCAGAGGTCACGTGACCACACGGTCGATTATAACGAGTTACATTGATCTTGTGCGAGGTGTTGGCACTGCTCAGGATACCGTTTGGGGGGCCTTATGGGGTTTTGCCCTCTAACGGCACGTTTTCAAGCCTATGTGTAGATATTCTCAAAATTAGGTCGTTATCTCAAACCGAGGGTCCCGTGACCATGCAGTCAGTTCCAACAAGTTACATTGGTCCCGTGCGAGGTGTTGGCACCACTCATGGGGTCGTTTGGGTAGTTTTATGGGGTTTTGCCCTCTAACGATAAGTTTTTAAGCCTAAGTGTGGATACTCTCAAAATTAGGTCATGCTCTCAAATCGGGGTCCCATAACTATGTCGTAGGTTCCAACGACTTATATTGGTCATGTGCGAGGTGTTGGCACCGCTCACGAGGCCGTATGGGGGCTGTTGATACCAAATTTAGTCTGCTGATGTGGATCAATCATGTGGAGACACGTGTCAATCTACATGGCACCCGCAAACATTTTTTTAACAACACCTTGCATCCCAGGAGCTCAACCTCCCCGACCAACTCAGGCGCTCTGAGCAACAAGAGTTCTTCGAGGAACTTTATTATACCGAGCAACTCATGTATACCGAGCTACTTAGGCGGTAATAACAGCTTAGGCGGTCCGAGCTGCATCTTGTACAGAGCATTCATATCCGGATAATCAAGAGGATGACTCCACATTAAATGCTCATTATTATCATACAGATGGACAGGCCTATTGGACAACTATGTATTATTCTTTCGCATGTACAGCCAGAGGGCTATAAATACATTATATCATCCTCATTGTAAGGGGACTCGGAATTTCTTGGTAAAATCTGTTATCGAGAATTCCAAATAAACAGTCAGCAATAACAAAACAGTGGACGTAGGCCATTCCTTCAAGGCTGAACCACTTTAAAAATCTTTTATATTATTTATTTTATCTGTGATTGAATAATTAGAGATAATCTAATTTTTTACATCAACAGATTGGCGCCGTCTGTGGGAAAACGACTGTAATTTTCAGTTTTCACCAAAACCATTTATCATCAATGGCTGATCATCCAGAATCCAGTAATCAAAATGCTAGGATTCTTCCAAATCCATCCACTCCTCCAAATGTCCAAGATCTGGCCGGAAGAATAACTAATCTAGCCTAAGGCCAAACAGTCATGCAAGAAACTATGCGACAACTCATACAAACTGTCTAGGGTGGAGTATCTACCCATTCAGGACAACGAAGTGTTCAAAGAAACAGCCGTTTACCTTCTTCGCGTACTAGGCATACCGATTCATATCGCACTGAGAGATCTAATGATTTTTCTTATCAACCTGGTCAAACTTAGTCAGTACGAGCTACAGATACTGAACAAAACATCACTCTCTCTCCAAAAAGGACTAGTGCATTGGAGAGATTAAATAGGGCCTCTCATTTTGATCGTTTGGGACCTAGGAGGAATAGAAGTCCTCCCAAGTCTATGTCGAGGAACTTTCGATGACCATCCGATCTAAGGGAGGGTTCTGCCCAATCACGACCAACTGCTCGTAAAGAAAGATCCCAGAAAGCAAATTCAACACGATCAGTTGCTCGAACCAATAGGCCCGAGGAGAGAAATGATGCATGGAAAGGCTCTATTCAAAGGTTGGAAGATAGACTAGGGGAAATGGCTAAGGCTAAGAATCCTCTACAAAGAACTTTTGTCCAAGAGACACCTTTTATCCAGGCAATTGTGGATTTTCCCACACCATCAAAGTTCAAAGAACCTATTGTGACTCCTAAATATGATGGAAAAATTGACCATGTCCTTCATATAGAACAATACCAAGCTGCTTCTGATATCTATTTTGTGCCAGACGAGATGAGATGCAGGGAATTTTTGGGAACTCTTACCGGATCTGCTCAAATATGGTACAAAAATCTTCCTCGGGGGAAGATTTTAACTTTCTTTCAACTGGACGAGCTCTTTATTGGAAATTTCTATTTTGGAGCAAAACCAGTTAAACGAGTATCACACTTGTTAAGTGTTAGACAAAAAGCAGGTGAGAGCATCAGGGATTATATAACTCATTTCAATAACAAAAAGCTCAAAGTTATTGATTACGAGGAGAAGACTGCGATTACTGCTTTGATGAGTGGACTATTGCCAAATAAATTGTACTACACCTTGGCTAAAGATCCGCCTAGGACCATGTCAGAACTAATGGCAAAAGCAGCCAAAATCATGAATGCCGAGGAAGCTATGGCTATGAAGAAGAATATGGACACTAAGGAGACCAAAGTTGAGGCCGAGAAGGTTGAGAAAAAGGAGCAAAGGAACAATGGTGGTAACAAGCAGTCAAAAGCAAAGCCATCATGGGAACTGTTGAAGAAATTTGGAAATTATACTCCTTTGAAAGTAGAAATAAACCACGTTCTGGAAGAAATCAAGAACATCGAGGAGCTAAATTGGCCAGAGAAAATGAAGACAGATCCGGACAAGAGGAATAAGACCAAATATTGCGAGTTCCATAAAGACCATGGTCACACGACCAAAAACTGTATAGCTCTTCAGAATGAAATTAAAGCACTCATCAGACGAGGTAAGTTGGCCAAGTATGTTGATCGTAGAGATGACGGAAAGAGCAACGATCGATCAAGACAGAGGTCTAGATCTCCTCGTCGAGCAAAAGAAGACAAGAAAAGAGATCATGAAGATGATCTAGAAGACGACCCCGATCTCCCCAAAAGACCAAGACAGCCAGAACGTGAGGTATTTTCAATTCGTTTTGGATCATTTGATTGTAATGTTATTACAGGTGGAGATGCAGGAGGTGGAGACCTTACTGTAGAGAGAAAAGCTTACCTCAATGAGGCTCAAGCTTGTTCATACATTCAACGAATAAATCTAGCTGAAGATGATCGTCCGAGGAAGGTGAACAAAGATAAACTGGTCATTGGTTTCTCTAAGAATGACCTCGCAGGTGTCCTATATCCTCATGATGACCCATTGGTGATCAAAATGAGGATGAAGGAAGTAGTGATTTCAAGAGTACTTGTGGATAATGGCAGCTCGGCGGACATCATGTTCTACTCATGGTTTGACAGTTTAAATCTGAAATTGTCTCAATTGGAGCCTTATCACAGGCCCTCCTCGGTTTTACTGGCGCTTGGGACGATCAAGTTAGATATGTTCATCGATACATGGCGTGCTTGTCGAACAGAAAGAGTGCGCTTTTTCGTGATGGATAAGAATGTCCAATTAGCTTACAATATCATCATGGGAAGGGTAGGTTTGAAGAAGTTCGGAGCAGTACCATCTACTGTACATCAATGCCTAAAATTTCTAACCAACTTTGGAATAGGAATTGTGAAGGATGACCAAAAAGTAGCTCGAGAATTATACTATTCATCTGCTGAGCAGGAAGAACTGGAGGAATCTAGGAAAAAGACTACTACCTATCAAGTGGATGAAGGTGCAGAAATTGAAACATTAGATCCTAGAGACGAGTCGCAGCTCGTGAAAGGCCAGGTGGTGGAAGCTACTGAAAATGTCATTCTGGACGACGAGCACCCGGAATGAACAACTCATATAGGTTCGTCGTTAGATGCCTCATTAAAACAGGAATTGATAGTCTTCCTAAAAAAACATAAAACAAACGTTTGCATGGAGCCACGAGGACATGCCAGGGATAAACCCAAATTTCTTATGTCACGAGCTCAATGTGAACAAGGAAATCAAGACAGTGAAGCAAAGAAGAAGAGTGTTCAGCCCCGAAAAGAACCAAGCTATACAAGAAGAGGTCGAGAAACTTCAGAAAGCCTGCTTTATTGAAGATGTCAAATATCCTGATTGGCTAGCTAATGTGGTGATGGTAAAGAAGAAGAATAACAAGTGGAGGATGTGTGTAGACTTCACCGACCTCAACAAAGCATGCCCAAAGGATCATTTTCCTTTGCCCTGAATTGATCAATTAGTGGATGCTACCTCGGGACATGAGCTGTTGAGCTTCATGGATGCTTATTCTGGTTACAACCAGATTAAAATGAAACCTGAAGACAGGAGGATCACCTCTTCTCGCATTCATCATTCCATTCAAACATTCTTCAAAACACTCCGAAAAATGTTTGAATGGAATGATGAATGCGAGAAGGCCTTTCAAGAGTTGAAGAAATACCTGGGAGCACCTCCAATGTTGTCCAAGACAGTGATGGGAGAAAGATTGTACTTGTATCTGGTAGTTTCGGAGAATACAGTTAGCTCGGCATTGATAAGAATGGAGAATGGGGTGAAAAAACCAATTTATTACACTAGCAAGGCCTTTCGAGGAGCAAAGATCAAATATCCAAGACTGGAAAAGTTGGCACTAGCGTTGATCGAAGCGAGTAGAAGAATGAGGCCGTACTTCCAAGATCATGCCATAGTTGTGTATACCGATATGCCGTTGAGGCAAGCTCTTCATAAACCAGAAAAATCGGGGAGATTGATGTACTGGGCAGTAGAACTTGGTGAATATGACATAGTTTACGAGCCTAGATCGTCGCTTAAAGGGCAAGTAGTAGCAGATTTTATCGCGGATTTCACCTACCCTGACACCTCCGAAGAACAAAAGTTAAATACCGACCAGCCTGTGGATTTTACAGGATCATCAAATTTAAACTCCGACCAACTTAAGTCGGTTGATGAGCAAGAGGATATGGTCGACGAGCAGCAATAAGTGCTAGGGGAGGATATAAAGAAGCAACAAATATTCCACCGAGGAACTTTATCTGATTAAAAATTTGAGGATGAAGTACCTATATGGAATCTGTATGTGGATGGCTCATCTTGCAGTACAGGCTGTGGGGCAGGGATTGTTTTAAACAACCCGGATAAGATAGATGTGGAGTATGCTCTGTGCTTTCAATTCAAGTCTTCTAATAATGAGGCTGAATATGATGCTATGATTGCAGGTCTTAGTTTAGCAAAAACCATGGGGGCAGAGCAGGTCATTATATTCAGTGACTCACAGTTGATCGTAAATCAAATGCTGGGAGTATACGCAACAAAGGGAGAATTGATGATTAAGTATTATGCAAAAATAATGGAGATTGTATCGAGCTTTAATGCAGTGCAGTTAATTAGAACACCAAGATTGGAGAATGCAAGAGCAGATGCCTTAGCTCGGTTAACCTCAGCCACACGCACCGAGCTACGAAGAACAATTCTAATAGAAATTTTGGCTAGCAGGAGCATTGACAAAGATATGATGGTGAGCTTCATTACCCTTGATTTAGGACCATCTTGGATGGATCCCATCAGGGCATCTATTGAGGAAGGGAAATTACCAACTGATAAATTCGCAGCCAAGAAACTGAAATTTAAAGTTACTCGTTATGTATTGACTAATGGTATTCTATATAGACGAGGAATTATAGCAGGTTTGCAAAGATGTGTGCATCCCTCCGAGGTGAAAGACTTGATTGAAGAGGTCCATAAAGGCTCTTGTGGAGCCCATGTAGCAGGTCGAACGCTTTTGCAAAGAATAATGACGCAAGGATACTATTGGCCAACGATGAGGGTCGACTGTATAGCCTATGCCAAAAAATGTGACAAATGTAAACGCTTCTCCTCTATCCGAAGAACTCCCCAAGCATTGTTAACACCCATTACTTCCCCTTGGCCATTTGCCATGTGGGGAATAGACTTAGTCGGGCCACTTCCAGCGACTAGGGGAAGATTTAAATATCTCGTGGTCGCGGTGGATTACTTTACTAAGTGGGTGGAAGCTGAGCCCCTTATTAATATGACATATGACAAGGTGTATCAATTTATTTGGAAGAATATCATTTGTAGATATGGTCTTCCCCATGCATTCATTACTGATCATGGAACCCAATTTGACGACGAGGAGTTTTCTGCGTATTGTCATCAGTCGAACATATTGAAAACCCACTCTGCACCAGGCCATCCCTAGAGAAATGGACAAACTGAGGGGATAAACAGAACGATGATGAATAGTTTGAAGAAACAACTGGACGATGCAAAGGAAAATTGGATTAACGAGCTACATTATGTGCTGTGGGCTTATCGTACTACACCACGAGCAGCAACAAGAGAATCTCCATACATGCTAGCATTTGGAAGTGAAACCGTCATACCAACTGAATTGGGTTTTCCCACACACATAATACTGAATTTCAATTCTCCTATCAGTGACTTGATGAGAAGATTAGACTTGGATATGCTCGAGGAAGTGAGAGAAGAAGCAGCAATCAGGAACGCTGCATACTAACAACGAACAACTCTGTTCTACAACAAGAGAGTAAATAAATGTGATTTGAAAGAAGGGGACTATGTGCTAAAGAAAGTCATTCAAAAACACAATAAAATGGAAGTTAACTGGCATGGACCCTACAGAGTAACAGAAGTTGTTCGACCAGGTACATACATGATTGAAACCTTAGAAGGAAAAGAGTTTAAGAATGCATGGAACGCAGAGCATCTGCGCAAATATTATCAGTAGTTAAAATCCCCATGTAATGGAGTTTTCTTCAATATGAATAAAGTTTTGGATGTTTTACCCAATTCTATCCTTTTGTTGAAATTTTTCGAAATACTAGTGCTACACACTACGCATCAAGTCCAGAATAAAAATTCACCAACTTCGGTTGGTCGTGAATAAAAATCCACCAACTCTGGTTGGTCGGGAATAAAAATCCACCAACTCTGGTTGGTCGGGAATAAAAATCCACCAACTCTGGTTGGGAACAGTTGGTTAAACAAAGCTGGATCATGAGATGAAAGTCGTTTCATGGCTTAGAATTAAAAAGTGATAAGTCACTATAATAAAAAAATAACAGAATTTCTTTACTTATGAAATATCAAATTACCACCAAGCCTAAGTTGGTCGGGAAACAAAATATCACCAACTCCGATTGGTCGGCAATTTAAAATAACACATGACATTTTTGTCTTTTTACAGATATACATACACATTCATCAGTGAATAAGATAGAGTAATGACAATTAAGATTGCAGGGAAAACTAAAAGCTTCTTCATTAAAATCAGAACAAATTACATAGAGAACAAATTACATATTACATGAGGAATCATTACATCAAAAATCCTATTCTATTGGCTTTTTCCCTTCTGCCTTTGAAATAGGTTCTACTCCAGCATGAGGATCGTCTAAGGCATAAGGGGAATTTATGAAGTTCAGATCTCTAACATCCTAACGTTCATCATAGATGGACGATCAAGAAGATGCTCCGGGCGAGATATCTCAAAATTAGAATGAAGACTATAGTCGCCGAGATACTTGGAGATTAAGCACTGAGGAATTGCCCGAGCAGGAATCCAGCTCATATCAAGTTTGAAAGGTGGCACGGGCAACTCGAGTAATCCAGGGTCATAGTAATCCCATAGATAATAGCCCTGCTCCAACTGTAACACCCCAAGTGCATTCAGCCATCCTTGCTTGTAACCCTCGTTATTTGAATTATGGATCCGATCATCGAGATGATAAAGGTCTTCATTATATCCAGCCATCCAAAACCCTCTGGCTGTTTGTGAAACTGGTAGGTCAACCTCTCTAGCTGCTCGTGAAGATTCTTCACCAGATTTGTTTTATTCTCCAAGGAAGAACTTTGTGAAGAAAGTTGCTCGTTGAGGTTTAGAATCTTCTTGGACATCTCAGCTAATGCTTGATTCTTCTCCATTAACTGGAAGGCCTGATTCTTCAAGTCTGATTGAGTTCTTTGCTCACCAATAGAAATACGAGCAGCCCTTGCTCGTCCTCGAGAAGCTCTTGCTCATCCGCGAGCAGAAGTGGAGGGTCCAATCCTCTTTAAGGTTTCCAATTCATCTCTCAAATTGGCATTTTTGACCTCCAAGAAAGAGAAACCTTCGTCATTGACAGGGACCAAGGTGCCCGAGGTATATGCTGCAGATTTCAGCTGGGATATCTCTCCTCATAAGACATTGTTTTCCTACTCCAGCAGTTTTATGATTTGCCTATGCTCCTAGACCTCAACCCTTAGAATTTTCTCTTTCTTCTCATAAGCAGCGATGAACTTATCATACCCTTTGTTAACATTTAGTTGCTGATATTTTTTCTCATACCCCTGATGCAAAAGGGCAGAAGATTCCTTGTATTATTGTTGGAGTTCCTCGAGGGTACCCTGGAGATCTTCAATCATCTCGTAATATGCTACATTGTTGGCAACTGCACGGTCAAGCAAGAACTTTAGATATTGGTAGGCCTCGACTACTTGTTCAGAAGCATCTAGACCATGGATGTCGATGATTTGAGCTTCATTCAGATCTACATGACCAGCTTTGAAGTAGTCATTGCAACTTTTCAACAAATCTGTATCATGAGCTGATAGTCGTTCCATCCTGGCCACAAACTAGCAAAGAGAAGCCATAAACAGGATCAGTAATGATAAAGATAGAGCAAGAAGAAAATGGATCAATAATAAGGGTAGAGCAAGAAAAAGAGAGTTAATATGAACAACCAAAACTTCAAATTTTATTACATCACAAAAAGAAGTACATGGCCCAGAATTACATTCAACAAAAAAGTAAAAATAAAGGTTCAAAAAACTCTACACCTTCTCCTTGCTTCCTAAGACTTCCTCGGGAGGCTTGGACGAAGAAGTAGGTTGCTCAGAAGGCAGAGAAAGCTGATCAGTAGACATGTTGGCTGGATGGGGCTGCTCGTAGCGAAGTTCAACAGTAGGGGCTTGATCCCCAATTATCATTGAAGACACTTTTGAGGCAGCTTCGTCCTCTTCTTCTTCTCCAGGAGAGGGAGGAGGACCATGAACATGACGCTGAAATAGTTCAGAACTCTCAGAGACCTTTAGCTCCTGCAGAGTTGCGACCCATCCATCCCTGAAGTATTTGAGGCTAGCAAATTCCATCTGAGAGGACATGGCAGCTAGGTCTTTGTTCCAACCTTTGTCCCAGCTAGCGCTAAAGGACTTTTTAACCACAAGTTTTCTCTTTGCCCTCTCCGAGGAAATCCTCTCGGTAAGAAGTTCCTCGACAGCTTTCAACTTCCCTTTTACCTCTTCCTTCTGACGATCAACGTCACGAAGTCTAACAACTTCATCTTCAATTTTCTTAAGCTTTTCTCAAGCTCTTCAGTGTTTTTGAGCTTTTCCTCAAGCTCATTATTTTTCTTCTCAAATTCTTTCATTTTCCTCTCTAACTCCTGTGAGGCCTCCACAGCTCGGTCTTTTTCTTGCTCGATGGACTTGAGTTGTGTCTCCCAAAACTCCTTATCTTCTTCATATTTCTGACGAGAGTCCTTTAAGGACTGAGTCAGACCTACAAAAGGTTCCTCCACACCTCCCAAGGAGCTCGAAGCTTTAATAGCCTCATCCTTTTTCAGAATAGTGTTAAAGCAGGTTACCAACTAGAAAAAGAAAATAATTATAAGTCAGTGCAGGGACATAACATTGAAAAATGAAAGTTTAGATTAATAATACTTACTGAGGCAATATGTTGAGATGCCAAGGTGGTAATCCTATCCCGAGAAAGATTGTCCTCAACACCTTGGATCTCTGGGATAATCCAAGACTTCACCGAGCCCATAGCAGAGCTCGAAGGAACAAAGGTGGGAATACCACCTTCAACATTTAAAGACTGAGATACTTCTTCTATTGGTCTCTTCATAGAACTTTTCTTTAACCTCCTCATAGGAGCAGGAACATTCTCAACCAAGGATGTTGTCTTGGTCGGTGATATAACGATAACCTCGCTTGGAGGAGAAATAGCTACAACCTTGCTCGGAGCCACAGGGGGCTTCTCAGTAATTTTCTTAGCTCCAACTGGAGGGGGTGCATCAACTTTTCTTGTCCCTTCCTCTAGGACATCTTGCTTATTTCCCTTTGCCTCCACAGAAGCAGAATCTGATTTTTCAAAGAATGAGGGAGCTTTTCGTCTCTTCATTCTGATACTGAGGGGAATATTTTATTCAGGGGAAGAACCTTCAGAAGCTGGTACTGGTTCGATGCCACCTACTATTGGAAGAGCAGTAAAAGATGAAGTGTAGCTGTTGTACTGTAATAAGTAAGAGGATGATCTAATATGTTCGTCAGCAATGGTTTGGTGCAAACTCCAGATAAGTTTCAAGTGCCTCAAATTGACATCGGTTTCTTTGGGGTATTTTCTTTTGCTGTCAACTGCAAATAAAAAAAAATTAAAATGTTAATGACGCATTTTATCAAACACGAAGAAAACATAATTTCAAAAATAAAATAAAAACAACCTATCCCATTGACATAAGGAGTGCATCTAGGACCTTGATATACATCGTCTCCATTTAATGGAGGATGTTGTTAATTTTTCATTACTACTCCATGTTCAAAATAATCCCTGTTTGCATCGGGAAGGTTGATAACTAATGCTCTATTTAAAAACCTAGTTTTTAAATAAAAAGTACTATCACTGACAACCCATCTATAGCAAAACATAATTTCTGGAATTCCCAAACGGGTTCCATGAATCTGATTTAACCTATGGACTCCATTAACTATTCTCCAGGTATTGGGAGCTATTTTTGCAGGTACAACGTCAAAATATTGACAGAATTCCAAACACAGGGGATTTGGAGGAAAAAAAGGTATATTCGGCCACAAAGAGACTGGGGAACCAATGTCCCTCAGCCAAAGAAAAATAGTCTGAAGGTTCAGAAAGTTCTTCCAATATGACCCATGAAGGAATAGAAAAATCAGAGTGAAATTTATCAAGCGAATCAACAAGGTAAACGATGATGAACAAAGAAAATAAAAGAGAAGGAAGAAGATATTATAGGAAAAAGGTGGATTAGTTGACAACGAACAATGGAAGAAATGAAAGAACAAGATAGGGAAGAAGTGAAGAAGTTCTAAGATGCAGATTTGAAAAAGTAAAAGACGATCGAATTTTCTGAAGCGTTTAAATACTTTACCCCGGGAATAGAGAAAAACAATGATTACCAGGGTGGACGATTGCGTATCCGGGGGCTAAAAAGAAGAAAAAGGCACTAAAAATGAAGCATTTATGGAAATTCAAAATACTTTAAAATCCTGATACTATGCACTCAAAAAAGGAGTTATAAACAACGAAAGTTTATCTAAAATCCATAAAGTCTAGGCAGCAGAATATTCCATACTTTTCTTCAACATCAAACTAAGAAACATTGGGGGCTTCTGTTGATACCAAATTTAGTCTACTGACATGGATCAATTATGTGGAGACATGTGTCAATCTACATGGCACCCGCAAACATTTTTTGAACAACACCTTACCTGCGAGGAGCTCAACCTCCCCGACCAACTCAGGCTCTCCGAGCAACAAGCGTTCTTCGAGGAACTTTATTATACCGAGCAACTCATGTATACCGAGCTACTTAGGCGGTCCGAGAAGCTTAGGCAGTCTGAGCTGCATCTCGTACAGAGTATTCATATCCTGATAATCAAGAGGATGACTGTGCATTAAATGCTCATTATTATCATACAGATGGGCAGGCCTATTGGATAACTATGTATTATTCTTTCACATGTACAGCCATAGGGCTATAAATACATTCTATCATCCTCATTGTAAGGGGACTCGGAATTTCTTGGTAAAATCTTTTATCGAGAATTCCAAATAAACAGTCAGCAATAACAAAACAGTGGACGTAGGCCATTCCTTCAAGGCTGAACCACTTTAAAAATATTTTATCTTATTAATTTTATCTATGATTGAATAATTAGAGATAATCTAATTTTTTACATCAACAGGGGCATTACGGGGTTTCGCCGCCCTCTAAGGACTCATTTTCAAGCCTAAGTGTAGATATTCCCAAAATTGGGTCGGCCTCTCAAATTGAGGGTCTTGTGGCCATGCGGTCGGTTCCAATGAGTTACATTGATACCGTGCGAGGTATTGGCGCCGTTCACAGGGCCATTTGGAGGGCGTTACGGGGTTTTTCCTTCTAACGACACGTGTTCAAGCCTAAGTCTACATACTTTCAAATTTGGGTTGTGCTATCAAATCGGGGATCGCGTGACCTCACGGTCGAATCCAACAAGTTTCATTAGTCCCGTGTGAGGTGTTGGCACCGCTCACGGGGTCATTTGGGGGGCGTTATAGGCTTTCCCCATCTAACAGTACGTTTTCAAGCCTAAGTGTGGATATTCTAAAAATTAGATCGTGCTCTCAAATTGGGGGTCTCGTGGACACGCAGTCGGTTCCAATAAGTTAGAATGGTCCCATGTGAGGTGTTGGTAGCACTCACAAGGTCGTTTGATGGGTGTTACGGGGTTTCTCCCTCTAACGACACATTTTAAAACCTAAGTGTGGATATTCTCAAAATTGGGTCGTGCTCTTAAATAGGGGTCCCGTGACCACGCGGTCAATCCCAATGAGTTACATTGGTCCCGAACGAGGTGTTAGCACCGCTCACGAGGTAGTTTGGGGGCTTTAAGGGGTTTCTCCCTCCAACGACACATTTTTAAGCCTAAGTGTGGATATTCTCAAATTTAGTCCATGCTCCCAAATCGGGGTTCTTGAGACCACACGGTCAGTTGCAATGAGCTATAATGGACTCGTGCGAGGTGTTGGCATTGCTCACGGGGCCGTTTGGAGGGCATTACGGGGTTTCACCCTCTAACGGCATTTTTTCAAGCCTAATTCTATATATTCTAAAATTTGGTCCGTGCTCTCAAATCGGGGGTCCTATGACCATGCGATTGGTTCCTATGAGCTACATTGGGCTTATGCGAGGTGTTGGCACTACTCATAGGGACGTTTGGGAGGCGTTACTTGGTATCGCCCTCTAACCACACGTTTCCAAGCCTAAGTACATATATTCTAAAATTTGGGCCGTGCTCTCAAACCGAGGGTCTCGTGATCACGCGGTCGATTCCTAAGAGCTACATTGGACCTCTGTAAGATGTTGGTGTTGCTCACAGGGCCATTTGGGGGGTGTTATGGGGCTTCACCCCTAACGGCACATTTTCTAGCCTAAGTCTATATATTCTCAAATTTGGGCCGTGCTCTCAAATCGGGGTTCCTGTGACCACGCAATCGGTTCTAACGAGTTACATTAGTCCCGTTAGAGGTGTTAGCGCTGGTCACGGGGACTTTTGGGGGGCGTTACGGGGTTTTTCCCTCTAATGGCACGTTTTTAAGCCTAAGTCTATATATTCTCAAATTTTGGTTGTTCTCTCAAACTGGGGATCTCATAACCATGCGGTAGGTTCCAACGAGTTACATTGGTCCTGTGTAAGGCATTGGCACTGATCAAGGGGTCATTTGGGGGTTGTTATGGGGTTTTGTCCTCTAACGGAATGTTTTCAACACTAAGTATGGATATTCTTAAAATTGGGTAGTGCTCTCAAACTGGGGGTCCCGTGACCACGCGGTCAGTTCCAATGAGTTATATTTTACCCGTACGAGGTGTTGGTACCGCTCACGGGCCCGTTTGCGGGCATTAAACGATTTTGCCCTTTAACGACACGTTTTTAAGACTAAGTCTATATATTCTCAATTTTGGGTTGTGCTCTTAAACTTGGTGTCCTGTGACCATGCGATCGGTTTCTACAATCTAAATTGGACCCGTGTGAGGTGTTGGCACTACTCACGGGGCCATTTAGGGGGCATTACTGTTTTTCTCCCTCTATCGGCATTGAAGCCTAAGTCTATATATTCCCAAATTTGGGTTGTGCTCTGGACCCAGGGTTCCCACGACCATGCGATCGGTTTTTAAGAGCTACATGGATCCGTACAAGGTGTTGGCATTTGTCACGAGGCCATTTGGGGGGCGTTACGGGGTTTCACCCCCTAGCGACACGTTTTTAAGCCTTAGTTTATATATTTTCAAATTTTGTTTGTGCTCTCAAACTGGGGGTCTCGTGACCACGCATTAGGTTCTTATGATCTACATTAGGCCTATGCGATGTATTGGTGCCCCTCAGGGGGCCGGTTGGGCGGTGTTACAGGGTTTTGCCCTCTAACGGCATGTTTTTAAGCCTAAGTGTGGATGGTCTTAAAATTTGGTTGTGCCCTCAAACCGAGGGTCCCGTGACCACGTGGTCGATTACAACAAGTTACATTGGTCCCGTGCAAGGTGTTGGCCCATCACGGGGCTGTTTGTGGGATGTTATGGGGTTTCGTTCTCTAACAGCACGTTTTCAAGCCTATGTATGGATATTCTCAAATTTAGGTCGTGCTCTCAAACTGAGGGTCCCGTGACCACGCGATCGGTTCCAACGAGTTGCATTGATCCCGTGCGAGGCATTAGCACTACTCACGAGGCTGTTTGGTAGGGAAGTACGGGGTTTCTCCCTCTAATGGCAGGTTTTCAATCCTAAGTCTACATATTCTCAAATTTGGGCCATTATCTCAAATTAGGGGTCCCGTGACCATGCGATCGGTTCCAACGGGTTACATTGGTCCCATACGAGTCATTGACACCATTTGTGAGGCCGTTTGGGGGTCATTACGGGGTTTCACCCTCCAACCGGACATTTTCAACACTAAGTGTGGATATTATTAAATTTGGGTCATGCTCTCCAACAGGGGGTCCCGTAACCATGCGGTTAGTTACAACGATTATAATGGACTCGTACGATGTGTTGGTGCCGCTCATGGGCCCGTTTGCGGGCATTTCAGGGTTGATCCCTCTAAATGAAAGTTTTCAAGCCTAAGTCTATATATTCTCAAATTTTTGTTGTTCTCTCAAACCGGGTGTCCATTGACCACGTGATCGGTTCCTACAAGCTACATTGAACCCGTGCGAGGTGTTGGCACTACTCACGGGGCCCTTTGGAAGCTTTACAATGTTTTGCCCTCTAACGGCACGTTTTTAAGACTAAGTCAATATATTCCAAAATATGGGTTGTGATCTCGACCCGAGGGTACCGTGACCACGCGATCAGTTCCTAAGAGATACATTGGATCCATACAAGGTATTTGCATTTCTCATAGATCCATTTAGGGAGCATTACAGGGTTTCTCCCCCTAACGACACGTTTTTAAGCCCAAGTCTATATATTCTCAAATTTGGATCGTGTCTCAAACCGATGGTCTCGTCACCTCGCGATCAGTTCCAACGAGTTACCTACATCCCGTGTGAGGTTTTGGAACCACTCACGGGCCCATTTGGGGGGCATTATTAGGTTTTGCCCCCTAACGGCACGTTTTCAAGACTAATCCATATATTCTCAAATTTGGGTCGTGCTCTCAATTCGAGGGTCACATAACCAAGCGGTCGGTTCCAACGAGTTATATTGGTCCCTTGTGAGGTATTGGTTCCAATCACGGGGCCGTTTGGGTGGCATTACGGGGTTTCACCCTCTAATAGCACGTTTTCAAGCTTAAGTATGGATTTTCTCAAAATTGGGTTGTGCTCTCAAACCAGGGGTCCTGTGACCACACGATCAATTGTAATGACTTACATTAATATCCTGCGAGGTGTTGGCACCGCTCATAGTACCATTTGGAGGGCGTTATGGGGTTTCTCCCTCTAATGGCCACATTTTCAAGCTTATGTGTGGATATTCTCAAAATTAGGTCGTGCACTCAAGTCGAGGGTCCCACAACCACGTACTCCATTCCAAAGAGTTATGTTGGTCCCGTGCGAGGTGTTGGCACCGTTCATGGGGCCGTTTGGGTGGTGTTATGGGATTTCGCCCTCTAACGACAAGTTTTTAAGCCTAAGTGTGGATATTCTCAAAATTGGGTGATGCTCTCAAACCGGGGTCTCGTAACTTTGCCGTAGGTTCCAACGACTTACATTGGTCCCGTACGAGGTGTTGGCACCGTTCACGGGGCCATTTGGGGGACATTACGGGGTTTCTCCTACTAACGACTCATTTTCAAGCCTAAGTGTGGATATTCTCAAAATTGGGTCGTGCTCTCAAACTAAGGGTCTCGTGACCACGCGGTCAATTCCAACGAGTTGCATTGGTACCGTGTGAGGTGTTGGAGCTGCTCACGGGGCCATTTGGGGGGCATTATAGGGTGTTTCCTTCTAACGGCACGTGTTCAAGCCTAAGTCTATATACTCTCAAATTTGGGTTGTTCTATCAAACTAGGGATCGTGTGGCCTTACGATGGACTCCAACGAGTTTTATTAGTCCCATGTGAGGTGTTAGCACTGTTCACGGGGTCGTTATAGGCTTTCTCCATCTAACATCACATTTTCAAGACTAAGTGTGGATATTCTCAAAATTGGGTCGTCCACTTAAATCGGGGGTCCCGTGACCGCGCGATCGATTCAGCCGAGTTACATTAGTCCTAAGCGAGGTGTTAGCACCTCTCACGAGGCAGTTTGGGGGGCGTTAAGGGGTTTCTCCCTCTAAGGACACATTTTCAAGCCTAAGTGTGGATATTCTCAACATTGGGTTGTACTCTCAAACTGGGAGTCCCGTGACCACACGGTCGGTTCCAATAAGTTACATTTTTCACGTGCGAGGTGTTGGTGTCGCTCACGGGGGCGTTACCGAGTTTCTCCCTCCAACAGCACATTCTCAATACTAACTATGGATATTCTCAAATTTGGGTCATGCTCTCAAACCGGGGGTCTCGTGACCATGAGATCAGTTCCAATGAGTTACATTTGTCCCGTGCGAGGTGTTGGTACGGCTCATAGGGCCCTTTGGGGGTCATTATGGGGTTTTTTCCTCTAACGGTACGTTTTCAAGCCTAAGTATGGATGTTCTAAAAATTAGACCGTGCTCTCAAACTGAGGGTGCCGTGACCATGCGTTTTGTTGTAATGAGTTACATTGGTCATGTGCAAGGTGTTGGCACCACTCATGGGGCCGTTTGTGGGGCATTATGGGGGTTTTCCCTTTAACGGCATGTTTTCAAGCCTAAGTGTGGATATTCTCAAATTTGGGTCGTGCTTCCAAACTGGGGGTCCCGAAACCACGCGGTCAGTTCCTACGAGCTAAAATGGACCCGTGCGAGGTGTTGGCGCTGCGCATGGGGCCGTTTGGAGGGCATTACAGGGTTTTGCCCTCTAACGATACTTTTTCAAGCCTAATTCTATATATAATCAAACTTGGGTCGTGCTCTCAAATCGGGGGTCCCATGACCACGCGATTGATTCTTATGAGCTGCTTTGGGCCCATGTGAGGTGTTGGCGCTAATCATAGGGACGTTTGTGTGGCGTTACATGGTATCATCCTCTAACGGCATGTTTTCAAGCCTAAGTCTATATATTCTAAACTTTGGATCGCTCTCTCAAACTAGGGGTCTCGTGATCACGTGGTCATTTTCTAAGAGCTACATTGGACCCTTATAAGATGTTGGTGTTGCTCACAGGGCCATTTGGAGGGAGTTAATAACGGCACATTTTCTAGCCTAAGTCTATATATTCTCAAATTTGGGTCATGCTCTCAAATTGGGTTTTTCGTGACCACGTAGTCGATTGTAACGAGTTACATTGGTCCCGTACGAGGTGTTGGCGCTATTGATAGAACCTTTTTTTGGGGGGGGGGGGCATTACGGATTTCTCCCTCTAATGGTACATTTTTAAGCCTAATCTATATATTCTCAAATTTTGGTTGTGCTCTCAAACTGGGGATCCTGTGACCATGCGGTAGGTTCTAACGAGTTACATAGGTCTGTGCGAGGTATTATCACCACTCACGGGACCGTTTTGGGGGAGTTACGAGGTTTCTCCCTCCAACAGTAGGTTTTCAAGTCTAAGTGTGGATATTCTCAAATTTGGGTCGTGCTCTCAAATAAGGGGTCCATTGACCATGTGATCGGTTCCAATGAGTTACATTCGTCCCGTGTAAAGTGGGTGCCACTCACAGGGCCTTTTGGGGGGCCTTATGGTGTTTCTCCCTCTTACGACACGTGTTCAAGCCTAAGTCTATATACTCTCAAATTTAGGTGATACTATCAAACCGGGGATCTCGTGACCTCGCAGTCGATTCCAACAAGTTACATTCGTCCTGTGCAGGGTGTTGGTGCCACTCACAGGGCCGTTTGGGGGGCATTATGGGGTTTCACCCTCTAATGGAACATTTTCAAGTCTAAGTCTATATATTATCAAATATGGGTCGTGTTCTCAACACGGGGGTCCCGTGACCAAGCGATCAGTTCCAATGAGTTACATTGGTTCCGTGCCATGCGTAAGCATTGCTCACGGGGGCATTTGGGGAGCATTACGGGGTTTCTCCTTCTAACATCATGTTTTAAAGCCTAAGTGTGAATATTCTCAAAATTGGGTCGTGCTCACAAACCGGGGGTCTCATGACCACGGGGTCGGTTCCAATGAGTTACATTGGTCCCATGTGAGGTGTTGGCACAACTCACATGGGTATTATGGGGTTTCATCCTCTAACGACACGTTTTCAAGCCTAAGTCTATATATTCTCAAAATTGGGTCGTGCTCTCAAACTAAGGGTCCCATGACCACGTGATCGATTCTTACGACCTACATTGGACCCGTGCGCAGTGATCGTGCACCCTAAGGGGCTGCTTGGAGGTGTTTTTGGGTATTCTCCCTCTAACAGTATGTTTTTAAGGCTGTGTAGATATTTTGAAATTATCATCATATTCTCAAATCGGGGGTCCTGTGACCACACAGTCTATTCCTGTGAGTTACATTGGTCCCGTGCGAGGTTTTCGTGCCTCTCACGGGGCCGCTTGGGGGGAATTTTGATTTTTCATCCTCTAATGGCATATTTTAAGTCTTAGTCCATATATTTTCAAATTATCATCATATTCTCAAATCGTGGGTCTCTTGACCACGCGATCGATTCCTGCGAGTTAAATTGCACTCATACGAGGTGTTTGCGCCTCTCGCGAGACCGTTGGGGAGTTCTTTGGGTATTTTCCCCTCTAAAGGCATGTTTGGTGAGAAAGTGTGCCTTTTCTGGCCTTGCAAAATATAACGTGTTGTAGAGCTCATTGAAATTGTTTTGGAAAGGAGTTCTGAATAATATAATGTGTTTTCCCTTTTCGAGTTTGATAGAGTATTCTAAATACGACTCCTCTCATTAAGGGGAGTGTTTCCTTCTTCAAGAACCACCAATATAGGACACTCCAATAGTATTTTTCTCCATTCTTGATATTTCTCATTTACAACACTCCTTTTCCCTTTCTTTGAGTGTTCCTTCTCCATGATTATCTCCTTTGAGGGTTATCAAGCTCTTAATCTTCCTGTGAGGCCACCTTGTAATGTTGAGTTCCATGCACCTCTTTTGTAATGTTGAGTTCCTTGTGAGGTCACCTTGTATCAGGTCATGTTTTTATCACACACGAGAATTTAACCGCACATATAATATGTGAAATTTACCTCTTTTGATACCCATGCCCTAAAATTAGTTGTAGTGCAATTTCTCCTATGATCTTGGGCAATTTTGTTCTCATATGTCCTATCGGTAAATTTTAGAGTTTAGACCATATATTATAAAAAACATACAATCAAAGAAGAAGAATTTAGAAGATACTCACTCTCTCTAGTCTTCGACTTCATCTTGTGATTCGAAGACATAACGAGTTCTTGTTCATATTTTATATTTATGATTTTCATCTCTTTAGGGTTTCCAAATAGCAATTCATCATCAACGAGGATTGAACCTCCTCACCTCTTATTCTAGCATACGTTCCCTAGTGTATAGCGATGATTCCACCGTTACGTATTCTTCAACAATTGACCCTCCAATATATCGTGTACTCTTTATGTAATCTTTAAAGGTTTTCATCAAGCATTCAAAAGGATACATCAAATGATACATAATGGGGCCACATAACAAAGCTTCATCACATAAATGCATAAGCAGGTGGATGCTGATATTGAAGAACGAAGGAAGAAAATATTTCTCTAATACACAAATTGCCTTAGCTAAAGTTGATTGCCCTCTAACACTATGCATGAGAAAATATTTATGTTTACCACTTTTGCACAAAGTGGGGTAAAACACAAACTAATTTGCATAATTGCCCGACGGAGATCTTTGTGTTCAAAAAAGCAATGCCGAAATAATATAGGGATTAATTGGATGATTACGTGCCAGTCGTGAGACTTGCACTGTTTCAAGTCATTACCCTAAGTACATTTCCAGAATAGTCGGTTAGAGTCTTTAAGTTGAACAATGTATCTAAGAGGATCTTCTTCTCACTAGTAGTCAACGTGAAAGCAACCCGGGGGTAGAAATTCTTCCTATTGTAGGATCATTTTTTAACCATAGTTTCTTCTTTATTTTCATATCATGTAGATCTAGGTGGGCCTTCTCGTCATATTTGGAATGAGAACCACCCAGAAATGTTCCTATCATATGTTCTGCAACACTCTTCTATGTGTGCATTATATCAGCTACATGCCTTACATGATGATCTTTCCAATACGTAAAATCAAAAACTATTGATCATCTGGACCATGACTTCACTTTACTAGGGTCGTTTGGATCCCCCTTATCTTTGCGCTTCAGGTTTACAAACTAGGGATTTTGCCTACATACCTATTCCCCGCAGTTGCAGTCATTAACTTCTCCTCGATTTGCTGACCGAAAAGCTGAGCAGGTGGCGTTTTGTGCTCATGATCGACTAGTAAAAAGTTAGACTTATCATTTCTAAAAGGGTGACTAGTCGGCTGAAATCTTCGATGACCCTTGTAGGTCATCTTACCACTATGTTTTAGACAACAGGCTTCAATTTCCTCCCCATATATAGGACATCCATAATAACCATAAACATTACAACCGGACAAGGTCCCATAAGATGGAAGGTCGTGTATCACCCACATCACCATTTCTTTAAGTGTGAACTCTTTACCCTTATGAGAGTCGAACATCGTCATGTCTTTATCCCACAACTCTTTAAGTTCTTAGATTAATGATGTTAAGAATATATCAATATCATCATTGGGAGCCTTCAGCCCAGGTATCAATAAAGACAACAATGTGAACTCTTTTCTCATGCATAGTGTCAGAGGGAGACTTAATGGCTCCATGAGAACTGGCCAATAACTCTGACTAGTACTTAAATTACCAAAAGGGTTAAACCTATCGGTTCAGATTACGAGATGAACGTTGCGCAGTTCCTTTGCAAGTTCATGATGTTGTGTGTTTCAAATTTTCCAGATGGGTGAGTTAACTCGATGACGCATTAGATTCCCACCCACCTCGCATCGAGTGTTCCATGTCATTGCCTCCTCTATCCATGGTAGAGTAAAAAACTGTTTTACCCATGGCCCAAGTTGAAAATACTTCAAAACCTTTTATAGGACTTGCGAGTACTTGCTATTTTGACAACTTTGTCCTTTCCGTTCTCATAAACCACATATTTAGCCTCAAAACCTACAGGACATTCATCCTTCTCATCGTGCTCGTTGCGGTACAATATGCAATCATACTTGCATGCATGAATATATTTGAATTTCTAGCCTAAACCCTTTAATCTCTTCTTCATAGTAGGATAATTGTTTGGTAATGTGTTATCTTTTGGGAGAATATCTTTAACCCACTTAAGAATTCCGGTTACGCAGTTCCCAGACAAACCAAATTGACTCTTCAAATTATGCAAACCAATCATTGCATGTAATATCTTCGGGATCTTCATCGCAATCTTTATACAACAGTCTAGTCACATCGGCTTTCAACTATATGTATTCTCGATCTCCTGGAAGTTCAACATCAAAATTTTCATTTAGTTGGCCATAATGTGCATTGTTCGTATCCATAGGTTGGTGTTTTGACGGTTATGGAGTCCATAAGCATCATCAATTAAGTCGGTCAATGGACGATGTGTTAGTGAATTATGTACTACTTCCACTCATTGGGTTTCCGTTACGCGGTCGGGTACCGACAATAATTTCTGAACATAAGGTATATTTTTCTCACCATGGTATGTCCATACTTTATAGTCTTAACAGATTTCCCACTATATTAAATGCAACTCAACCTATTCCAATGACTTATAATTTCGTTCATACAACGGGTGCACGAATACATAATCTTGTCACTTTTAAGATTTTTGCAAGTGTATTTAACAAATTCTTGAACTCCATTTACATGATTATTTGAAATTCGATTAGTCTCTCCCGTCCACTCTTTGTATAGTGGGAAATCCATGTATTAATCTTCAAATTTAGTCCTATGGATATAGGTTAAAAATATTATTACAACTGAAACAAAAAGTATTCTTACAACTAAAGCAATAAAAAAATATTATTAAAAATAAAACAAAACCAATATTCTTAATGTGAAACAAAACCAATATTCTTACAACTGAAACAAAAGAAAATGTTATCACAACTGGAAAAAAAATTATTAAAACTAAAACAAAACAAGATATTATTTGATATTTTCCAACAGATAAATTAGCCAAGCAAGAAAAGAGTCTGCATAATTCCTCAATTTTATCCCATCCCTGCCTTTAGCGAACACACGTACATCTCTGCAGCCTTTGTATATTTCATAGACTAGTATTTGAGCCTCACCCATCTCCGAAGGTTGGTTGTGTACTCGAGTTTTTACAACCTTGGAGATGAGTGTTCACATCCCAACAACCCTCTTATTCCTCAAGTCTTTGAAATATTTTTCCATAGTCACTGTGAGTTTTTAATGATGATCCAAGTCTCGTGACAGGCAGAGGCATGGGGAATGGGAATGTTGGGTAAGGAGGCATATGGTAGGGGAATGTTGGATGAGGCGAAATTTAGGAAAGGAATGTTCGAGGCGGCATTTGGGAAGGGAAACTTGAAGGGGGAGGATAGGGAAAACCTTGAGGAGGAAGGTGAGGGTAAGGGTAACCTTGAGGAGGTGGCATTGGAATCCCATAATTTTGGAAAAGGGACACAAGTTGCCCAATTTGATTCGTCAACATTCCAAGGTTATTTTTGATATCCTGGACATCCCCATCGGTCTTGAATAGTCATTCCTCATTGGACAAGAAACGATCCTTCATCGAAGAAAACTAGTCCACGAGAGGTGCGATCTGTTGAAATATTTTTTCTGGCATATGTGAGCCAACACATCTCGTCCTTCCCCTTTTGACCTTTCCAAAGGTCCAAGTCGGGGCATCATTTTCAAGGTCAAAGTCATCATTAGGGATCGAACCTGACTGACTGCTAATGGCCTTTATTTATTCTAGCATCTCAGCCAAGTGCGACAGGAACTTGTTATCTTTGCCCCATCGAGCATGAAAGAATAAGTTGGACCGATTTGGTTTTTTACCCGCATCTAGACCATCCTTTGTCCTACTCGCCCATTTATTCTTCAAATCCTCATAGAATTTGGATCCTAGCCTGTGGATATCAGTTTTTTGTGCCCAATTTTTTTTGGTTTTCTCCCTTTGGACCAACTTTTGTTCAGTCACCTTCATTCTCCTTAACTTATTCCAGTGCTCCACCAAAATTTCAACATTGTGAGGCACTCTCTCTTTCAAAGATAAAATGTCGAATCTCGCTACCTCCTTTAGGAAATGTTTCTTCCGAAAGTTTCTCCTGTATGTCCTCAATGATTCAGTAACCCGAGATAAAACCTTATTCTTGAAACGATCAAGAAATGAGAAATACTTGCAGTGTTGATCGAATATGTCATCTTTGACGGCTTCATCAACCATGCTCCAGTTGTCTGGTCCACCAACCCCCACATTCATTTTTCCCAAAGCCAAACACCGAGATTTAAAGTTCAGCAGGTCATTCCTATCACCCTCCAGGTTATTCGTGAGAAGGGAGAACCCAATAGGCTTCTTTGGGTTGAAAGGGAGGCGTCGACAGCGTTGGATGGGGGCAGTGGAGCAATGGGAGTATTGGATAAGGGCATCGAAGCATTTCGACTTGGTGAGGAGGGAACCATTGGTGGAGTTGTGCATTGTTCACCAATTGGTGTTGAGAATTCGGGTTGTGCACGAGATGGTGAACCTCATTGTGGTGTCCCCTCGGCACTTTGTTCCCTTTGGTTGTTTCCTCCCGACATTATCTACAAAAATAAAAAATCATAAGTGACAAAAAAATTATAATAATAAATTATAATAAACTAATCAAGCTTACCACTATATATATATATATATATATATATATATATATATATATATATATTAATTTTTGCACATGGCCAACTAGGAGGAAGGGCATCTATGATTGATGTGTAGATATCCGTGACATGAACTTGGAATCCCATCATTTTTAACTTTTTGGCAAGATTGAATTTAGCGTACATATGATGCGATACATCACAGTCTATGCCAATGCTCTCTGTATGCAGTTGTATCCATAACGGGTGGATTTTTTTCAGCCTTCTCCAACAATGTAACCAAGGTCAGGGCTACGTCGGGATTATATGTGTGAAATATATTTTGTGTAACGTCATCCCAGTTTTCTGTTAGGGAAAATAAAATACGATCGAACAGGTAATCTTGCTGGAAATTAACTCCACAATTTACAAGGTAGTTAAATTATTCGATCTTTTTATTTCCATACCTATAAATAGGATTACCTTCTATATGACTCTCACAAATAAAAGAGTTACATGTGTGGTCCAATGACAACCTCTCCAACTCTTGTTGCCAGTGATTATTACCGTGCCTCATCTTTCCTGAGAAAAATATACGAGGGCGTGGATATGAGTCGTACGGTTAAGGTATAAGGGTATATCAGTTTGATTGAGGTTTTAATAATAAAGAAAGGCTTTTGAATATATTAGTTTGATTAAGGTGCGGAACCTAAAATACTCAATTAATTTCAAACTCTAAATAAATACCAAGCCCTAAATGACAACACCCTTAAATAATGCAATTTATTTTAATCCCTAAGTAACCACATTCAGTCAATATTAATAATACTCAATTAATTTCAAACTCTAAATAAATTTCAAGCCCTAAATGATAAGTCCCTTAAATTTCCCAATTTATTTTAATCCCTAATTAACCATATTAAATCAATAATAATAATGACAATAGCCTTAAATAATACAGTTAATTTCAAACTCCAAATAACAATTGCTAATCAATGTTAACAATACCCAATAAACACCCAATATATATTGCAATAAATGTCAATCCCTAAATATAACATCCCCTTTCTTTAAAAAAAAGTATACACACATACACACACATATTCACACATATACACACACATACACAGACGTACATACACATACACAAATATACACACACATTCACATAAATATACACTGACATACATATGCATATATGCACGTACAAACACATACACACACAAACACATGCATACAAAGAAATACATACACATTCACACACATATACATGCATATACATTAGGCTTTAATACATAAAGAAAAAAATTAGGGTTTACCTTTGATATTGAGAGAGAGATTGAGATTGAGAATGCAAATCGCCGAATTAGGATTTGAGAATGCCAGTCGCCGAGCGAGAGAGAGAGAGAGAGATTGACGCTGAAAGAAATGAAATGATGGAGGGATTTTTTTTATTATAGGGATAGTGGTCACGGCCTAGAGTCGTGTCCCATTGCCATGAGCCTTAAATTTTTTCCATATCATCTCATAGGCATCCATGTGGTCACAGCCCCTAACCGTAACCCACGCACATGAACAAATTGATATGGTAATGGTCAAAAGTCGTGACCAATTAGATGTGCATTGTGACCTTAGTCGTGACCCTTGTTCGTGACTCATTCATGACCAAACTTAGAGGAAACTTTGGCGCGAATTTGGTGCCATGATTGTCACAACCTGGTCACATCCTAAGTTCGTGACCCACACTGGTCAGGGATTTGGGACATGACCACATCCAAGAGAATCCATGACCATAGCAGGTCATGGATATGGCCACGCCAAAGTTTAGGTGGTCACGAGTTTGGGTTATGATCCCCTAGGGTGATCATTCGCAGGATTTGGTGTAGTGTTCCGTGGTAAAGATGATGCAAGAAAGGTGTTGGATCTTTCAAGAAACCTCCCTTCTCCATCTCTAATGGCCTATATCTTGCAACAAACCTCCATTATCCCTCTCTAATGGCCTATCATCTCTTCTCTTTTAATTTCTTAGAGTTAGGAAGTGTTTTGCTGCTGTCCCAACTAGTTAGCCTTAGGTTTATAATCCCAGTTCCTGAAATTAGGCTAACGGGCCAAGATTCATAATCAACCATGACCTCAAAATCATCATTCAAGTCATTCAAAAATAATTTTCTATCTCAACCTCATATAGTCTACACACGACATCCGATTGAGATATATCATCATTGAAGGTACCTATATAGAGAACACCTGGGGTTTGCTTTCCGTGCTTTAGCTATATAGAACTTCATCTAGTTGGACATGAATTTTGATAAAATATTTTTGTAATCTAGGATTGTGTCTCGCCTATCGACGCCAAGCTCTCCTTGTTCATCTACACCAAATGAGCTCTCGATTCAGTCCGCCCTGTCAGAAAAGGTAATTTTCATATTCTATGGCTCATAGAAATTTTTGTCACGTAGGACACGACACCACGTTGCATTTACATTTTGGTTATCATACCTTATGATTGTTATGGATTTTGTCATAATAAAATTTTTTGAGTTCAAAACATTAATTGAAGTTTTTATAAGAAAAATATTTTTGTGAAAATAAATTTTTGTCATTAAATATTTTTTGAATAAAATTTGCAGACTTCAGTTTTTGAAGTTAAAAAGAATTTTTCTTACATAAATGTATGCGTGTGTTTTATATATGTTAATGATTATGTGTCCCTATGTTCTTTATTGAATTATGTATGTTATGCGTATATATATGATGCCCCTAGGTGTTACTATAGGGAGCGTGTAGACTTGACCCCTTTGCCTACATCAATTGACAATGTATGTGTGCATGCATGAGATGTTTTTTATTTTTTTAACATTTCATATGTGTTATATATATAAGACTTATATATATAAGCTTAACTGTTATATGCATGTGTGGGTTATATATATATATATATATATATGTGTGTGTGTGTGTGTGTGTGTGTGTGTGTGTGTGTGTGTGTGTGTTATAGTACGCGTGCCCCCCCTCCTAGTGTATCATTTGCCTCGAATTGACCCTAGCTGGCCTAGTGCCTTTAACTGTTACTAGTCCAGTTTAGCTGTTGGCGGTTTGTGTCCCCAACTATTATGGATTTGACCCCATATTCATAACTGTTGGCATATCCCTAGGTGTTAAGCCTTAGCTAGCCAATTACCTATCAGACTTGATGCTTGCATGTAGTATTATATATTAACACCAGAGGGTTAGCTTACGATTGTGGCCGCATTTTATGGTCACGGTTGCTACTACGTTGGTTTCTTGGTGAAAAAGAGACGGCGTCAGAGATTGATTGAGGTTTGCTCAGGGGTGGGGACGTGAGTGGATGTGGTGTCGTGGATTTGGAGATTAGAGAAAGTTGTGTTTGGAGGGGTTATGAAGGAGGCGTAATGAGAGAACGTGTTGGAATAAACAATGAAGGGTCGTCTTTGTATACAAAGAGAGAGAGGGTTCTCTCGGGAAGGGGAACAAACAAAGAAGGAATCATATAAACCCTTGGTTTGCCAAAGAATTTGGATTGAGTTTCTAAGCGTCCGTTCCAATACCTGTTTACATTTATGAAGCACATGGGTGGGAGGTGTGTGAGGCTCTGTGTAATTAAGGATAAGTCTACGTGTAGATTTACTACCGATTCTAGCTTCTTCATGCAGATTTAAGAATTCAAAAAAGGACTTAAACGGAACTCTTTGGAAAGGAGCACAGTTTTGAGGTATAATGAGAGGAGAGAGAATGAGGGTTTAAAGGGTCTCATTAAAGAGTCTTTATTACTTGTCACATGTCAATCTCATAACAATTTGGTCTACAATTTTTATATAGGTATATAGATGTGTTATGCTTTGTATGCGTGTATGCCTTAGAGTTTTTAACCGCCCCTTATTTTGGTGTAATCTGCCCACGGTTTTCTATTTAAACCGAAAATCGTTTTGTTTAAAACGACACCGTGTCACATATTTATCCAACGGTAATTCTTTTTAGTGTTTTACAGATGGATCCCAACTTTTAAATCCGCCCACGATTTTTATTTAAATAGCAGAACTGGTATATTTTAAAACGACGCCATACTGTTTAAGTTGGTATTAATTCTTTTGCGTATTTGTTACGCTGGTAGTTGGTTACAGCTGTGGTAACACGTGTCACTTTTCAAGCTGGTCATTTTGTGTTTCTTGTTTGGCCATAGGATCAATTTTTTATCAACGTATGTGTGTGATTTATATCAATCCGTGTGAATCCCTTTTCACCTATCAGACATGTTCTTATTTGGCTACAAATGTACACCTTGGGTCTATTATTTTTTTCAACCAAGAAAATTGATTTTTAAGCCAAGGATCTGCCAAATTTTCTAGAGAGAGAGAGATGTTATACACCAATATTTTTCAGAAATCTTTTGTGTAGTTTTCAAAAGACTTTGCTGAATCTCAAAGTCTTTTATGGATTCCAGCTTACACGATTTTATTTTCATAACCTCTTCATCTTCTAATCTGTTGATTTTTCATTTTGAAAAATCTTTTTGTGAGTATCTCTTTTTGTAGTGCCTAGTTTATACGTTCATTCAGATCTGTTTTCTGTACATCTTACGAATCTTGTTTGTGTTAAAACTAACAAGAAAAACTCATTGTTTTTTTAAAAGGATTTACACAGATATGGAATTGAAACAAACTATCTTGTTTTGTTTGTTGTCTAATTTTTTGTTTACATATATACTATCTTGATTGGTAACATTCTTGTTTTAAAACGATTTGTTTTAAAATTACTTGAGAATATTTTTCTGAAAATAAAGTTAAGATTTCAAGAGGTTTAAAAAGTTGGAACCTAATTTTTAAAGGACTGAAACTTATAGAAATTACCTTGACTGTCCTGATATTCGATTTGAATATTGATCATTGACTGTATGCTTAACTTCATTATATTTTCAGTCATATTTTGTGGATATGATTTCTTGATTGTTTAAGTGATTTTTAGGAACTGTTTTCATCTCATATCACTTACATATATTCACTCACGTTGTATTCACGTAGACACATTTATTTGTGTAAATATTTAAACAAGTTTAGTTGTAACAACTCGAGGTCTTGGAGGCGATGATTTATTTATTTTGGGATAAATAAATATTATTTTATTTGGAGATTAATTAAATTGGCAATTGAGGTCAAAATTTGAAGTCGTTAGAAAGTGTTTCGAATGGCGATTCTGAGGGTGTAGTTGTGTCCAGAAGGGTCGAGAAAGTCGAAATGACTGTACTTGGGGTCTATTTAGGTTTTGAAATATTTTAGGTACGTTTGACTCGAATTAAAGTTATCGAGTCATTTAAAGTGTGTATTATCATTTAAAGTTGTGTATCTTGGGAGTTAGGGCTTAAAAGCCTACGGGAGAAACAATTATCCAAAGATAGAAAGAGAAATAGAAAGAAAGAAAGAGAGAAGAAGAAAGAAGACGAGAAAGAGAGAGAAAGTGGAGATTTCCCGCCAAATACGCGATCTCGGGGAGGATCAGACCCTACGAACCCGAGGAAAGTGATTAAACTTGCTAAATAATTGTTGTGTACCATTTATTGCATGATTTGTGGATTAAATCTTTGGGTTTTAGGTTTAGTTTATCAAAACCTACCTTTTGGATATAATCTTAGATTTGATATGTAGATCTTTGATTTGAGAATAGAAATTAGTTTATATGTATTCTAGGATGAATATTAGTGTTATATATGTGATTGGGATGAAGAGAAATGAAGAGAAGATGATTAAAATGAATTCTGGGATTTTTGGCTTACTAAAAAATAGCCATTTTCGAGCCTCCAGGTAGGCCGAATCGATTCGGCCCCCCAACCGAATCGATTCGGAAATTTGCAGGTGCCCAGGTCTGAGTGACCGAATCGATTCGGACCCCAGCCGAATCGATTCAGCCTGAGACGGAGTCCCGGGTCTGATGACCCGAATTGATTCGCCTTAGAGGCCGAATCGATTCGCTGAGCCGAATCGATTCGGAATTGGCCCGAATCGATTCGAAAACAGGGATTTTCGAAGGATGTTTTTCTAGGGAGAATTTCATTCCGATTTGTTCGAGGTTATCGATTGGGAACCTCTATAGGTATCGTATGGAGTACGTTTTGGACACTTTTAGGGAGTTTCCCTTATAAAAAATTATTGGAGTCGTATTGACTTAAGTGGAAGAATACCGATTAGAAATTTTGGTATATTCTCAGTGGGGAAGCCCACCTTAATTGGAGATTCTAGTTGGAGATAATAATTAAATTCATATGAAAGAATGAGAATAACCTAGAGATATTGGATCTTATGATCAAACCCCAAATGGGACAACTTTAAAGGTTCATAAAATGAATTGAACCCTATTATGGATGGAGAATTATAAATGCTAATTGATGTGCATTAGGATATAGAGAATATCCTTAACTTAAATAGAATTGAGAGACAATTCATAAATATAAGCGAAATGTGAGCTTCAAGCGAGAAATAGTATAGTGTTTACTAAGAGGGGAAGATATGTGAGAATTGACGGTTAGTATATTTAGAGGGAAATATACTAAACAATAATATGATTTCATCTACGCCTAAGAGCGTACCATGAATATGAAAATGATGTGGTAGGTATACCATATATGACGGTATATCTTTATATGATGCGATGATGTATGTATACCTTATATGATGGTATATATATATTCCGGGACGTTGTGTGCGTGAGTTGATCACGAAGTGGGAGCCGTTGAACCCCACCAGATGGCCCCAATTTGCTATGTGAATGGGCAACTGAAAGATGATAGCATGTGAGCCTGCGTCCTCGAGTTATAGCTCGATTGGATGGTTATGATATTGTTGGTGTGCTTGTAATTGGGTATCGAGGGAATAATGGACCTTAACAACCAACATTGCCAGGATTAGTGTATCGGGGGGGTTCCTTGTTTCGATTTCGTTTCGGCGAGACGTTCCACGCATGAACCGCAGTGTAATGTTGAGAATTGGGGAGAAGTTAGTCCTAAATGCTCATATTTATATATATATCACCTATCCCGACGATCTACAGTGCCAGGAGTAGTGTAATGGGGGGTTCCTTGTTTGGATTTTGCTTCGGTGAGACGTCCCACGCATGAAACGCTGTTACCGTTGAGAATTGGGAATAATAATTAATTAAAAATGAAGAAATCATTTGGGTTACATGCATCATGCATTGAGGGAATAATGAATCTCGAAGATCAATACTGGTAGGAGTAGTGTAACGGGGGGTTCCTTGTTTGGATTTCGCTTCGACGAGACGTCCCACGCATGAAACGCAATATCGCATTGAGAATCGGGAGAAGTTTAGTCCTTAGCACTTAGATGTTAATAACTCATATATAATTATTTATATATATGTTTACATGCCAAATGAGGGCATAACTAGAATATATGAAATTCTAGTAAAAGAGAATGTTGACGTATTGTGATGATGTTATTATGAGGATGATTATGCAACCTTATATGTTCAATAAATGAACAAATATAAGGAGAATTATAACATTAAAGTTAAAGTATATGAATTAGAGGAATTTCATATAAGTGTAGGTTAAGAGATGTTAGATGGCTTCAATTGCCCTTTTATATATTGGGATATAGTTAGATTAATTGCCTAATTAGATTTGGGCATTCATTTGGAGATCACGTGCATACGCTTAGTTGCGTGTTTTAGTGGAGGGGCGAGTTGGATTTTTATGGGGAGTGCGACTCCATTAAATTATGTAATAATGCATTTATAATTATTATGCATTTTAATGCACTTGCTATAAAATGTTTTCAACTCGGGCTCTGACCCGCTTATACTTTCTCCCTCCATGTGTATATATTGTATTACTTTAGGTGTTCCTCCGCATGGACACCATTGATGTTCATCCATCCAGTGTATTCGTGGAGCTGTGGCAATAGCGGACTGTTGCGGCACTTTGCTTTAGTCGATTCCTATCTTTGTATATCTAGATTAGGATTTAGTTTGTATATCGGGTTTATCCTCAAGTGTTGTAGACTAACACTTTTATATTTTATTTCTCAGATTATTGTATTGTCTGTGACCCGACAGCTTATTTGGGTATTTTATTGTTGAGATTTTATTGTATATTGTATTGTACTCTTTTATATTATTGGAGTTGCATGTATCACTCGTCATAGTTTGATGTGGTATTGTAGTTTGTTTGTTCTATGGTTGGTTTTACTCGGTGTAAATAAAAGTTTTAAAATTTTGACAATCCACTTTTAATGGTTTCGTGTAGTTAGCCTTATATTATTGTGTATTGTTAGTTGATGTTGGGACTGTGCCATTTGAGATACTTGATTTAATGTAGTATAGGGCTGACCACCCGTTATTATTTTAAGCGGGTTGTCACACTAGTGTTCAAGATTTAAAAAGAAAAGAAAGCTTTTCAAAACTATTTTGAAAGTCAAAATGACTTGACTTGGGTTGACACAAGACTTGCGAAGATATAATCTGTTGCATAGCATTCGGTGTGTATCATTTAAGTGTGGGTGTGTCATCTAGGATAGTACACCACACACAAATACTTCACTAGAAAATAACACAATAGGCATTGAGCTAATCTTGAGCTAAAAGAGCAAAAGGGAGAAGTTTCGAAGTGTAGAACGCAATAACAAGTAAGGACAGACGTAAAGAGAGAGCAGAATAAGCAACCAAGGAGGAGTCTTGGTCGTGTGGGGTAATCGCTACATCAATCTTCTTTAGTTGTCAAGTTTGTTGATTGTAACTCGTTCCTGTTGTTTTTATTGTTTTAGTGGAAGTAGATTAGGTGACTCCTAGAAGGGTCCGTCGTTTTTCCCGGGGAAGGGTTTTTGCGACGTAAAATAAATACCTTGGGTTTTACTTTTCAAATTTGCTATTTCTCGCCTCATACGAAAACGTAGGTTTAATACTAGAAACGCACCTAATTAATTGAATCATATATTATCTATTTTGATACCTAGTTAACTCAAAGATAATAAATAGGACTCTTAATTAACTTGGCAAACTAAAATCTGTTTTAGCAAAGTTAGCAATTGAAGAAAAGTTTGATTTGGTCCCCTCTTGAATAACATAGTTAACTCATAGGTAATTGGAGTTTATTTCGGCAAATTGTTTTACTTCCTCATTATTGTATATCATAAGCTGCACACTCAATCGTCACGTCGCTATCACCCATTATCGCGTAAAAATAATTATTTACTATTCACTTAGTAATTATATTCAATAAACATTAATCATTCTCTCTTCGATTAATATTTTAATCAACACATAATATTTAATTCCATTAAATTATGATAGGCATGTAATTTAAGATTAACTGAATTAATTAAATTTTAAATGCTCAGAAATACGGGGTGTTACATTGTATTGCATTTTATAATATTAGTATAGATAAAGACAGATAATTACTCAACTAGCATATAATATGTGCGATGCATGGGCGATGTACAATAAACAAATATAATGATAATTATAAAAATTAATATATATTATAAATTCAATATCTTATTTTAAAACCATTATAAAAGATTAATTTTTCATAAGTAAAAATTGTCTATTATTTTTAAATATTTTATTAGATAAAATCTAATTTTTATAAATAAAAAACTCAAAACAACTGTACATATTTTATATAAAAAAAATTATACATATTTTTATTTGTTTTTAGTTTAAAAACTGCATGTCATTTATAGAAAAAAAATTAAAGTTTTTTCTATAAGTAAAACGTTAAAAATATTTCTATGACCAATCTTTTTTAATGATATTAAAAAAAAATTCAAAATTTCGGAAACTCTTATTAGCTTAAAAATAATTTTTATAAAAAAAAACTTCAAAAAAATTGTACGTATTTTGTATAAAAAAATTATACTTATTTATATTTGTTTTTAGTTCAAAAAACCTTATGTGTTGCATCGTAAGATTAATTAATGGAATCTAGAATCAATTTTCAAGACCCTTTTGATCTATTCATTTTTTTCTTGTTTTGCTTTTAAAAAGATTTTTGATTAATCCATTTAAGTAAAAGAAAGTATTGATTTTAGGAAGATAGAGCCGTATTTAAATATGGAGAATTAATTATCATTTACACCTCTAATAATAACCGTATAATATAGAGTAAAGCTACTATTATACTATAATAAAATAATTAGCAACATAACATGATAGAAAAATCACACAAGCTAAATATGAAAAGATATGAACCCTACTTAACCTTTAAAGAATCCGGTGTGAGTTCCGCACTTTCTAACACGAATCTACTATTACACCACACAAACAAGATATGCCACGATCCTTGGCGAGTCTAGATAAGGGGTAGTGGCAATTTCATGGCTTGTCCATTTGGTATGGAATGCTTTGAGGCTTCAACGTCAAGAAGGGAGTTGGCATGGTCTTGCACCACCTTCCAAGCCATGTTCACGTATCGATATTCTGTAAGCGTCGCTCCCACAGCGAACCGAATAACGTACACTCCACCTAGCACTGCATGGGTCATGTACACCCGACCCGAGCCATTGATGGATTCCAACAACTTTCGGTTGAACTCATTGGCATCTTCCTCGTCTGCCAGGAGCGTACCATTCTTGACAATGGCTAATGGTGAAATTCTAAAGCAAACCATAGCAAAGTTTCTCGGTGCGACAACTTCGAACCTCTTGTCCATCACTATAAGCCCTTCAAAATGCATGGCCATTTTGACGTGACTTCTTATAAACTTCCTCAAATTACCCACCCCATAGCTCCGTAGAACCAACCATAGCTTTAAGGCTCTGAAACGCCGGCTTAACGCAATTTGCCAGTCCTTATAATCGATTACTTCATTTGAATCAGTTGCCTTATTCTTCAACAATTCTGGATTTGTAGAGAGAGCTTTGATAAGGGCACTTGGATCCTTTACCCAAAGGCAACAACAATCCAAAGTGGTTAAAAGCCATTTATGTGCGTTAAAGCTAAAAGAATTTGCACCCTCAACACCGTCAAGGAAATGCCTAAACTCCGGGCAAATACACGCACTCCCTGCATAAGCAGCATCAACATGGACCCATATTCCATACTCTTTTGCAACTTCACACAGACTTTTCAATGGATCAACTGCAGTTGATGGGGTAGTCCCAACAGTAGCACATAAATACAATGGAATTAACCCATTTTCCGTATCTGATACAATTGCAGAACGTAATGCGTCAGGTTCGAGCTGAAAATTGTTAGACTTTGTTGTGACAATTGGTCGATAATTCGTCTTGTTGATGCCTGCAATTTGAGCAGCCTTTTGGAGTGAAAAATGGGTTTGATCAGTGCCATAAACAACGAGCTTTGTGATTTTGTCTCTCCCAATGTTGGTTAACATTTTCTCTCTCGCGGCAGTGAGTGTGCATAAAAAGGCCTCACAAGTACTCCCATGTATAACACCCCCACCACCACCTGAGAAAAAGAAAGACTTGGGTAATTCAACCATTTTGGCAAGCCAATCCATGACAATGCTCTCCAGCTCAGTTGCAGCAGGTGAGGATATCCAGTTAAAACCGACGACATTGAATCCCGTGCACAACATTTCGCCTAGAAAATTTGCAATGCTTCCATTTGATTGAAAGTAAGCAAAAAAGTTGGGACTTTGCCAATGTGTTATGCCTGGAATTATGTCCTTCACATCCTCTAAAATGGTTTCTATTGATTCAGGATAAAATGGTGCTGTTTCGGGCAAACTTTTTCGTAGATAGCCCGGTTCAACCCGGCTACAAACCGGGTATTTCTCTATGTTTTGATAATAGTCTGCTATGAAATCTATCATCATGTGGCCTTGCTTCCTAAACTCCTCAGGGTTTAGAGGATTCATGGTGAGTTCTGGTAGGGAATCCATTTGGATAGGCTGCAGAAGGCTAATCTGATGCAGTAGAGTTGGAGTATTGAGGGATGGTTATGTAACATAGGACAATAAAAAGAGTACAATGATTGGAATTATTTAGTGGTGCCTGCATGGATGTTAATGAATTTTGTCATAAAAAAACTACTAATATCATAATGTGTTGTTTTTATTTGAATTATTTTCTTGCCACGTAAAAAACTAATACTTTGTATCGGGTCGTGACTCCTTAAAAAAAATAAGAGTTTTTGTTGTATCTTCACAAAATAAGATTTGTTAAATCATATATATTTTTTTGTCTTTTAGATTTCACCAACTTGTTTTCGTAATTTTTTTTTTGTCTTTTGTGTTTTGTCTTAAGTTAAGATTGAAAAGAAAAGTATCATCGTCCAAAGTTACAAAAATGATTCCGCCGCTTTGTCGATCAGATTGTACGTAAGAGTAGAATTGTTCATCAAATTAGTGCAATATACGATTTTATGCAATTTTAATCGGCGTAAGCGAGATATTAATTTAACATTTCACTAGTAAATGTAATCTAAACTAATATACCTCTACTACTTAAAAAGAGCCAAAACACTTTGATGCGGCTAAATGTGTCGTATACTCTCACACAATGTATTTCTTCTAAGCATGCCATCAATAATTATCTCTTACCCAACGGTCTCTCTCTACCTGTTGATCTCTCTCTACCTTCTCTACTCCTCCCTCTTATCGCCTCTCGAACGTCCCGTCCATACTACCCCTCAACTGAATCCCAATCAGCTAAAACCCTAACTTCACCCTATTGAATTTTCCCCAAATAAACTGACCGACATGACATCCCGTTATTGTTATCTACCACGTATCCTGCGAAAACCAAATTTCACATGCCCCGACTTGACCATTCCATTTCTTGTAAGAGATTTTTTTTCCCCCCTTCATAATACAGTCTTTTGGTTTAGCAAGGAGTTGTAAAATGTTTAATGGAGGACCGATTTGTATTTATTCTTCTCACTTATTCGCATTCTTCTCAACCTCTATTGAACGAAATAATATATTTAAAACATCTTGATCAATATAATATTTATGCATTGTATTTCCTATTTCATCTTTATTATAATTTGTGTTGTGATATACTTCATAGTTGCTGCTAATGGTTCTGGCAAGTAAAACTTTTTACATGGTAAGAGATCTAAATCAATACCTATTATTAATTATTCATCATTATAGTAATTTTTGGTAGCTTTCGCGAGGTGTAATTGTTCCATAACTTGCGTAGCAAGGATAGGCATGCTTTTCTCTATATTTGTTTTGCAATTTATTAGTTCTAGCTATCATTATCAGTGACTATTTTAAATCATTTTTTCATGTGGTTATGTATTGAGAAAATTTGATGAAACATTGTTTTTAAATACAGTTTTAAAATATAATTTTCTGCGTTTATAATATTATTGTGCCTTTGGTAAACTTACTTTTAAATACAGTCTTCTAAAAATTTGGCAGAATTGGCAAAAAGGTGTATATATATATATATATATATATATATATATATATATATATATATATATATATATATATATATATATATATATATATATATATATATATATATATATATAATGCTCTTGTGCGGACTAGTTCGCATTTTAAGAATGTCGAGCGAACATGTGTCACCTAACGGTGCACTTAGAAATTATCATCTAAATTATAGGCACACTCTCTCTCTCTTCTGGGCTCACCGTCAGGTGATACATGTCCGGTCTGCATTCTTAAAATGCGGACTAGTCCGCACAAGAGTAGGACTATATATATATATATATATATATATATATAGGCATAGGCTCAAGTGAGGTTCTTATGTGAGGTCCATAATAAGACAAAAGTAAGATCTTTAGTAATATTCTATTTTAGACCCCAATACCTTTAAATAATAATTTTGCATTTTAAGCTGTAAGACTTTAGAAATAAAAAACTCACCGAATTCCGACCAAACCCTAATTCTGGTATCAGAGCCATAAGACGTTCCTTTTAGACTTATAGTAAAAAGACTTTAATGCCCTTGGGATTTATCCCTCGTATTTATCAAGATATTTTTGGAACCAACCCAGACTACCAACCTATACCCATAACTGATTTAGACTCAGAAGATTATTTAACCACACGCATAGACGGTTGTTCACACATTCAACATACCCCAGTCAAACACGCAGACAGTAGACAAGTTACTGCTAGTGCTATTAATAGCATAATAGACCAAAATAAGTGTATACTCCTTATATTAAGGCAATTAATAAAAGACACTCAAACCCTAGAAACAGAGATAAAAAAATATCTCTAAAAGATTACTAGAAATAGATAATCAAATCCCAATAGACTTAGTACACGTTTTACAAGAAATAAATATTAAGACTAATCTTATAGAAGTTCTTAACAAAGACATTTTAGAAATTAAAACTTTAATTAAAAATCAAGACAGTGAGTTAATTAAACTAACTAAAGAACAAGCTAAGCTTATCCCTAGATTAGATAGTTATCTTGTTAATGGAGATAGTTAGATCAGACTGGAATGAGGTACCAAGAGACCTCGCCATTCAGACTTTATCAGAATTTTATCAAAGAATTTTAGAAAAGATAAATGATGATAGATTGTATTATAAGATAAATGAAAATGAGATTGCCAACGCGGCTAAAGCAACAAGACTTATATTAGAAAGATTAAATTTAATTTCTACATCCATAGTAGCTACCCAAGACTATAACAGTAGCTTTGTTAAAGACTTACATTTAGATTTAAAGGCTAAGACAAAAGGATTAACTACCTTCTATACAAACTTTGTTAAATTCCAACAGAATTTAGCAAATTACCTTAATAATATGGAAAGACATAATCTATCTAAGATGGATAGTTTTATTAATGAACTTAGAGTAGATATGGCCCAAGCAGAAGAAAAATACGGAGAAATTATAAACGAAATTAAACTCGTATATAATAAGCCCTCCCAAGCAGAAATAGACTCTCCTTTTATTCTAACTCGGTTAGATAAAATTGAATAGACTGTAGAAGCCATAGAAATTAGATCTATGCAACAACAAGAAAAAGACAACGAAGTAAAACACTATATTACTAATGTTGGTAAATCCATTGTTAATTCTCTAGCTAGACATAGTGAAGAAAGTTCTGAGAAGATAAGAAAAGAAAATAAGAATTTTAAAGAAGAAATCCTTAGTCAGATAAAAAGACAAAAAGATTATTCAGACTTATTAGAAAAAATTGAAAAAAGACTTGAACAAAAATAGGTAACCACCTATAATTTAGAGAAACCCATCCTATAGAAACTAGAGAAAAAAATACCATAGGAAGACGAGTCATAAATGACGGATTAGATAAGACTAGTAAGATAGTTAGCTCTATCCCAAATATTGGACAGAATAATCATATGCTCCAAAGACTTAAGGATTCATCCTCCAATGTTAAAACATGGTGGAAAGAAAGAAATTTCACCAATCCTCTCCAATGGAAAGAATGGGGTGAAGTTTATTGGAAGATTGTTGAAAATTTCATTCCTAATGGACAACTTTCAGTCGTTAGATACATATACTTGTTTAAGGAAGGTGCCACTCCTAAGACTCCCAATTATAACATGACATACCATTGTAGAAATCACGTGTTAGACAAATCCTATACTGAGCTTCAAGTATTTGACTCAGAATGGCTTAGATCTAGAGGAACTGATAGAAAGTTCCAATATCTAACCTTTGGACTCTTTCAAGCAAGAATCCAAGGATTACATAGACCTCACAATAATATAAATATATTATGTTGCTTAGTAGACAAAAGATGGAAAGATTTTGAGAAACACCTTATTGGGATAGCCCAATTAGAAATGTCAAACAATATAGGATACTTTAATGTCATCCCGGCATTTACAGTAACCGTAGACACATCCAAACATTTTAAGTTAATCATATATGCTAATGGCTATAAAGACTATATTATCCCAGACGCTAATATAAATATAGAATTTCAAAGCTATGTGAAGTTCTCCCAATTTCCTTATGAAGGAATGCAATCGGCAATTCCTAGCGGTAGACTTAATGAAGAAATCTTAATTAGAACCAATGTTTCAGACTATAATCATACTTACAGTATTAGGAATACTGGACCTATGAAAGAAAAAGCTAAGACCCCCTGACAATTGCCAGAATTTCAAGAAACTAAGACTATAGAAAATAAACCTTTGTTTATTAATCAAGACGACGTCACTGGAAATGTTACCATCCAGTTTGGTCCTCCTAAGATTGTCAATAAGAACATCCAAACCGAAGAAATTAGATTTAGGAATATGGGAGAAGCCATAATCAATGATCCTTCAAAAGGAGAATATAGTAGTAAGACTAGTGCTAGTTTACTAAGACAAGCCCCGCTAATTAGACCTAGAAGATCATTTGAACAAAAAGACTTAATTAAAGAAAAAGCTAGAATCCAAAACTTTGGACATGAACCCTCAGAATTGGATATGAAGACATTCAAAGATAACCTTAAGAAAAGTCATTCGGTTAGATTTCAAGAAAGAGAAAGATATAATATGGTAGCTCAAGACCGTATATTAAAATTAAAAGAATCTAAGAATACTAAGGAACATCTTAGAAACTTAAGACTAATAGAAGAAGGAGAACAAAGACTAATGTCAGCTACACAAGTAGAACCTAGTAAACAAGAGATAGGAAATACTAGTAGGCTAGAAGATGCAGCCAGAATTTTTAGTAAACCAATAGGAATAAATATTCCTATGTACTCAAGCACCGTAGTTAATACCAAACCTGATTATATAAAAGACTTTTTAACTAGTGATAAGAGTTTCACTCCTGTTAAGACCAAGGCTCTAAAAAACATGGGACGTGATCGAGACGTGGAGGCCAAGCCTTAAGCCTTAGAAGCCTAGGCAGGCCTTGGCGTGAAAAGGCGTTTAGGTCTTTTTAATATATTTTAATATTTTTTAACCATAACAAGGCTATTAAAATACAAAAATTCTACATATCATAAAAATATGTCTGAATATTTGCAAATAAAAATACTATTTGATTATTTTGGATGAGATAATGGTCCGGATTATATAAAAATCTTTAAAAGGCGATATCGTTTCACTAAAGCATTGTTGTTTTTAGAGAAAAAGTATTCCTTAAGGGTTTTACCAAGCATAAGGCGTCAAAATCTTAAGGCGGGGCGTTTCTCCCAAGCCTCAAGCCTAGGCGGGTTTTTTAGAACAGTGGTTAAGACTATGGCAAGCCAAGCCATAAATCCAGTAGGTATATACCTTAACTTAGACAATGTTCAAGATATGAAGAAGTCCTTAGATGAATGGCGTAATCAAATGAACATGTGTTTTGCATCTAATAAACAATGGGATGCAAGTTCATGCAAGCAGTACGCTGAGCAATCCATTAGAGGTATTGCAAAAGATTACTTAGATAGTTTAAGAAAGGCTACAGATGAAGACTCCTTAGCAAAGGTTAAAAAGATGAAAGAAAACTTAGAAGAAAGATCAATTGAAGAATATATTTTATTGTTCACATAAGAATTCATTGGAGCTGGACATCTAGCTCAGATAAATGAACAAGACCTAGCAAAAACTAAGTTAGCCCTCCTTAGCATTTGCAAATTAGATAAGATAAATAAATATAGCAATAATTATGAGCAGTTATATTACCAAATTAAAGAATTTGGAGAGACCTTAAAAGATAAATACTTTAGAAAGATACCAGCCATAGGACAAATCCTAATTAATGAATATAGAAATTGGCCAGGAGTAGCTAGGGTTAAGAATAACTTCCTTGGTGAAAGAATCAATTTCGCCAAAGACTATATCATATCTAAGAGACGTGATATAACTCAATGAAAGTTGATAGAAGAGACTTTCAAGCAGATTCCTCCAATCGAAGACGAAAGAGACATCGCTCCAATCCAATGGGGATGTGGAAGTGAATCTAAGAAATTTAAAAAGAAATTAGAATGGAAACATAGGAAGTTTAAGATCAGACCTTTAGGATTTCCAAAGAAGTATAAATTTAGACAATCTACTACCTTTAGGGAAAGGAATCCTAAGACTAAGAAAAATAGATTTAATCAAAGAAGATATTTTAAGAAAATTACTAGTAAGTATAAGAAGGTTCCTAATTATAGGAAAGAAAAAGATGTAGCTCAATCTAAGACTGCCACCAAAGAATGTTGGACTTGCGACAAAGAAGGACACTTTGCTAAAGATTGTCTAAATAAGAAAGATAAAGAGAGTATTAAGATTATTAATAAAATATTAGACTATGAAGATCAAAAAGAATTAGATATCATATATGCTATAGAAATATCAGACATAGAAGATGATGATAATACTAGTATCTATAGTGCATACACAGACAGTGATTCAGAAGACTATAGTGATACTGATGAGTATGAAGACTCTCAGGATACTTTAGACGTGTATATGATGCAAACTAATCATGACGATTTAGATAATGACTATATAGACTTTGAAAAACCTTGGTATAAGTGCATATTAAGCCCATTTTTAAAGAAAATATGGATAGTTAGTAATCCTGAGTTACTAACCTACATACCTAGATGCTACTTTCATGAAAGGCATTATTGCACATTTGAAATGAAATGCTGCAAAAAAGACTTTATATGAGTAGAATGCTTTGAGACTATACAAACATAATTATTTATGATTTGTATTAATTGTCAATTACACTACCATGAACACTGTTGGAGAACTAGATTTAGAGCAATTTATACTAGCCAGTAGGATGCACAAATAGACTTAGATATTAAAACATATTATCAAGACATTGATAGAAATATAGCAAAAAGATTTCAAGAAAATGAAGACTTCAAAGGAAAGGGAATTTTCTATGATTTAGAAGAATACCATTCTAATAGTAGTTCAGAAGAACTAATACCCTTAGATTTTATTAGATAAACCTCAGAAAGGAATATCTATTTTAGAAAAGAACAATTTAGGAATTTCTACTAAACCACATGCATGTTTTGTAGAATTATTTGTTCAACATAAAGATTATTCTAAAAGACTTTCAGCTTTTATAGATACAGGGTGCTCTCAGAGTATTTGTAAGGCTAATGCCTTTCCTGAAGACTATTTTTTAGAAAGTACTCAAGAAATCTATGGTAAAGTGGCTAATGGAGATCCATTTACCTTATATTTCTAGACTACTCCTATTTATTTTAAATTTGGAAATCAGACTAACAAAATCGTTAATCATCGGCTTTGGATAATGGATCCTCATCCTAGTTTCACATGAAATATTAATTTAGGACAAGACTTTATTAGTAAATATCATCCTTATACTCAGTATAACGATAAGATATTAATTAGTGATAAAGAGGAATTTAATATTAAATCCCCTCTAATAGATCATAAGACTACCTTTGACCTAATGCAGGTCAAACCTAATTATCGACCCATAAAACATCAGAGTTCTTCAGCTGAGCATGGTGGACCTATACCTACAACCCAACAAAAAGCCTTAGAAATTACTAAATTCTTACAAAAAGAGTGTAAGTGTCCAGACCAAAAGTGTTATAAGCAAATATCGCTTATACAACAAGACAATTTAGATCAACCCCAGCATACTTATTACAGGTTCAAGCTATATCCAAACAAAATAAAATGGATATAGAAGTAGAAAAGGAAAAGATTAGGTAACTAGCAGAGCCTACTTTAGGAGAAAATCCCATCGCTAAGTGGGATAAAGACCAAAGCTATTGTGAAATCATCCATATTAACCCAGACACTACTATTAATGGTGGAACCTATAAGAAAGGATATTCACAAGAAGATAGGGAAGAATCAAGAAAGACATAGATGAAATGCTTAAGTTAGGCATTATTAGAGAAAGTAAAAGTAGACATAATAGCTTAGCCTTCTATGTTCAAAATGAATCTAAACGTAAAAAAGGAAAAAGACGTATGGTTATAGACTATAGACAATTAAATAAGAATTGTGAATTTGATTCTTATAAGATACCAAACAAGAATAATTTGATTAATTTAATTGAAGATAGAATTATATTCAGTAAGTTTGATTGCAAATCAGACTTCTGGCAAATTAAGATGCATCCAGACAGTATTACTTGGATAGCCTTTAGTGTGCCCCACGGAAAATACGAATGGCTAGTAATGTCATTTGGATACTTGAATGCTCCTCAAGTTTTCCAAAGAAATATGGATAATATATTTAGACCTTATTCAGAATTCTGTCTTGTTTATATATATGATATTCTTGTAGCTAGTAAGACCGAGATAGAGCATGTAGACCATTTTAAAAAGATTATTTTAGAATTAGAAAGACATGGTATTGTTATTTCCGAAAGGAAAATGCAATTATTTCAGAATGAAATAGACTTTGTGGGAATGCATATTAATAAAGAAAAATTATCCTTGGCAGAAACATAACCAAAAAGATTCTTGAGTTTCCAGACTAACATAAAGATAGAAAATAATTACAATCATTTTTAGGGTTGCTTAATTATGCTGCAGACTTTATTAAAGACCTTGCTTTAAAAAGACAAAGCTTAACGGCCAAATTAAAAGGAACAGACAAAACCAATCCCTTTTATTAGACTAAAGATGATTTTGAAGTAATAAGACAAATTAAAGATGCAATCAAGAATATTCCTTTACTTGAACTGCCTAATGCAGAAGACCAGTTTATAGTAGAAACAGATGCCTCTGATAAACAATAGGGAACAGTATACTTTGCCATTGATCATCAGACAAAAAAGAAGAAACTTTGTAGACATAGTTCTGGAACCTTTACAGACCCAGAAACAAGATACGCTGCCCATGAAAAAGAAGTTTTAGCCATAGTAAGGGCAATAGAAAAATATATGTTGTTTCTTAGACCTAAACATTTTACTGTTTATACTGACTCTTCTTATGCAGTAAAATTCAGAGACTTAGACTTGTCCAAATCAAGGACTAATAGATTAATTAGATGGCAATAATTGCTTAATGGTTATGACTTCTCTGTTATACATATTAGGGGAAGTAAAAATACCATTCCAGACATTATATCAAGAGAGCCAATGTTTTCTAACACTAATATGATTTCATGTTTTATATTGCAAATAAAAGACCTAAAAGATATGAGTTCCTCCGGAACGAATAGATTGAACAAGGAAGACATTTCAGACTATCTTAGACGTGTAAGACCAAATGATGGTGTAACGCAAAGACCGACTCATATTCAAGACTCTCAAGAAAGACCAACCCTAGAGAACTTTGATGATATCTTAGTTCCTCCTAGAAAATCCCGACAAGAGATTATTTCTCAAAATAGATTCATTGGGAAAATGTAGTTTCCCCAATATAGACCTAATCAAAGATATCCAGACTTGATCAAATTTAGACGAGAATTTTCGGAAGATGAAAATACTCTCATAGACACTTTATGGTGGAACGTCAAGAATAGACTTTGGATTGAGTTCAAACAAAATTTAGCAGCCATGGCTAGATTTATGAGGACTTAAAGACGTGCAGTCACCCAGCTCAGTCGTACTGCTATACCTAGACCTCAGATTCAGACTTATGCTCAGACTCTTGGAGAATCCTCCAAAATTAGACCTACTGATTTTTGTTATCAGAAAAAGACTTTTAAGACTAAGATTGTTATACCATTTGGTCATAATAATCTCCCATTAACAGAAGACTTTAAAAAATAATCTAATAACATTATTGATCATTTTAATATGTTGTTATCAGAAATAAATGGAGATGCCTTAATGATTAAGGGTTTCTTCAAAGACGTTCCAAAAATATATCTTTTTGAAAAATCAGAAATGGCTCATATAACTCTTGTAGACCACGGGTTCATTGGACTCGTCCAGATAAAAGATATTGAAGACTCTATTGCTCTTGGAAAAATAGTCCATGAGTATGTTAAGAAGGTAGAACACTTTCTTCCTCTATTTTCTAGAATCTACCAGATTGCTCCAAGCTCCTGTAGAGGAATGAGAGTGGAAGGATTTGGACTTATTAGATTTTCCAGTTATATATTCGAAGACGTTGAGATTTTATCAGAAGACGAGACTAAAGAATTAATTGTTGATAAGTCCAAGCTCCAGATTGCTCAAGCCATGGAAACCATAGAAATCATGGAGTTATTGATAAGAGAAGACAGGTGGTATGCATACCACAAAGAAGACCTGATAATCCAAGCTGATGAGACATTCAACGGAAGGCTCAAGAAGGAATCCAAAGAAATGGTAGAGATAGCTTTACCAGATAGCCTTAGAACTGTAGGCCTTATTGATGAATTTTTCAAAAATGTCCTACCAAACCAAGACAAGGAAGAAGAAGACGCGGATGAGACAAAGACAAGCCCCTCGTCAGGAAAAGAATTATTAAAGGCAGAAGATGCCCTGCACTAGACCTATGCATTATTGCAAAAAGACAAGAAGACTCCATTATTTAGACTGATGACGCTCTTGCAGAATAAAGCAGCTCAGACCTGCCTCATACGGTCCCAGACATCCTCCTTTCTTAAAGATAAAGGAAGAAGGTGGAAGACGTTAGGTGCAAAATAATTTCAAAACGCCAAGATTACTTTTGAAAAAAGCAGAAAGGTGAAGACTCGAAAGATTCCAAGACTGCAGACTTTTTAATAATTATGCTTTCAATCGGATCACTTTTGATAGCCAGTTTCCAGTCATTTGTAGTGCCCTTGTGCTATAAAAGGGAGCGTCCATTTGAGTTTTGAAATCAGGAGTTAGAGAGTGAGAGATTGCTAGACTTCAAGTGTTAGAGAGAGAGTATGCTTGTAGTAAGTAATATGTATATGCGTGAGTAAAGCTCTCATAGTTAGGGGAGAGGGGAGAGTTGTAACTACTTATGCTATGCAATAAAAGTATTTTCTTTTCCAGAAATCTCTTATGTTGAGTTGTTATTATTTTCCAAATTATCTCCAACTTTCTGTTCATAGAGGAATATTATGTGGAACCTTTGGTGTAGCACACAAGGTGTTATACTGGTGAACCGCCGTCAGGTGCCGATTTGCCGTGAGCCGTTAGCCAGGTGGGCGTTAGGCGTGAAGGCGTACAGGCAGGAAACGAGTTTAATGCCAAAATAGTGGATTAAGGTGTGACACATAAAAAGGGAGTTGGAGGAGGCCGAGACCGGAGAAGAATAGTAACAAGGCTGAAGAGACAAAGGGAAGAAGATAAAGATATTGCAGACCAGAAAGAAGGTATAACTCGTACCAAACCCTTAGCTATTTTTACATATTATTTCTTTAAAAAGAATCTTATATGAGATTACAAATCACTAAAGACTTTTTCGAATTTGTTAATCAAACAAGTTTAGACTTAAATAGAGAAATTCAAGACTGGACTCTTACAGACACTAAAGATAAAGAACTAATAGAATCTGCTTTAGTATACGCAGGTGATACTTTTAAATATATAGACCTGATCATTGAGTGTTTAGGAAGAGAAGTACCTAGAATAGAAATAATTAGAACAGGGATCCATGATCTCTTTAGATAAAAATTAAGAACTGAAGATTTTGCAGAAGAACTATCAGCACCTGAAAAATATCAAGAATACACTAGGATACTTAAAGACAGCATAGACGTATTAAAATTTATTAGACGAAAAAGATTAGCTGAAACAAAGGATATTTTAATTAGAGCCGGAGGAATCCGCTCTCTCATTAAAAACGTAGAAGCAGCTGCCCCTAGGACATACCGTAGATTTTTGTCATCTTATGGTGATAATGATTTAGACGAATTTATAGATAACGATATAATTGATATTATTAATCAAATATATAAAGAAACTAGAGTGATAAACCCATGATACCGTATAAGGTATTTAAGACTAGAATATTTTCCATCAAAAGCTCTTCCAAATTCTAGACTTCCTGAAGAAATTATTTATATAGATAATCCCCGCTATTCAGAACTCCAGTACGATAGTGACGAAAGAAGCTTAAGAAGTAGCAGTAGCCCTGAAACTTCTATAATTAGACTTCCAGATTAATTAAGTTTTAAATTAATCTTAAAAGACTTTAGAAATCATTGGGGTAGAAAATTCTATTGCCAAAAACTTTAGAAAAAGACGAAAACATATAAGTGGTCCCTAGGTAAGTTTTGGATTGTAGCTAGTCCGCATACTTAGTCTGCAAACTAGGTTTGCACTAGATCCACTCTCTCTCTCTCTCTCTCTCTCTAGAGATAGAGAGAGAGAGAGAAAGATAAAGGCTCTTATACATTATGCTTCCTACATCACCTATACATCACTCCTAGTTATACGTCCTAAATTTTTTTTTAATTTTTATATTTTCTTCCATGGAGTTTATCTTCCAATCAACACATATTTAAAAAATTAGGTCAAAGTACAATTTCTCGGTCTCTTTCAAAAATCTAACAAAAATTGCTGAAAATACTTTATTTTTAAAGGTTTGCGCCAGTCAAATTTTGTGAATTTTTGAAAAATAGCTAGAAAATGTATTTTGACCTAATTTTTTGAACACGTATGGACTGAAATGTAATTTCAATAAAGTAATAAGAAATGTGAAAACAAAGTTTCTTAGGGCCCAGAACTAGGTTTGAAGTAGGAGAGCTTTTATATATATATATATATATATATATATATATATATATATACATATTAGGGGTGATATACGGAGCAGATACAATATTTTTTATATCCGTGTCCGCCCGGATAGTTAAAATAATTATCGATATCTATATCCTCTCGGATACATCAGATTCGGATAATATTCGTATCTATCTATGTTACTTATCCCTTCCAACTAAGTACTAACTAAAATTCTTATTGAATAAAAATTAGACGATCAAAGTTCAAGGGAATTTTGTTATAACTAAAAAAAAATATAAACTCTTAATCTTAAGGGAATGTTTGAAATCAAATACTAACCTCAACTGCTCATATTCATGAATCACGAATTCTACTTTCCTCTTATAATATTGAATAGTCCATTGCTCCTCAAAATGTATTTTTCCTATATTAAAAATGGAAGATAATTACATAAGTAACGTTATTTAAGTAAATAACATTTAATTGTAATTGAATAATTGGATAAGTAAACAACACTTATCTCTTTTTATTATGTGTGGACGATCGAAGATTATTATAGCTAGCATTATCAACCACAATGGTCATTAGCTTCTTATCAATGCTCCACTCCAATAGTCAAGCCTTCACCCACTCGCCCACATTCCCCGCATCATGTGGACATTGGTACCAACAAAAGGCTATTATCTTTTTATGCAAATCCCATTCATCATCAATGTAGTGACATGTTAAATAAAAATAACCAGTGCCTTGATGCTTAGGAGTTCATATGTCAGTGGTGACGCTAACTCTTAAAGAAAGATTTTCAAAGTCTTTGTAAAGTGTTTCTTTATTGACTTTGAAATATTTTTTCAAATCATTTCACCGTGGCCCTTGAACGAAATTTGTATGTGAGGCAACAATAAGAAAGCCAATACCTGAAATACTCGTGCTCAGCCTTAAGAAATGGATAATCGTGTCCTGTAACCATTTGAGTAAATAACATTCTCTCCATCTTTGAGGTAAACCTACGATTGCCAAACTTCGGGATTGCCTCAGTGGGTGACTTAACGGTGTCGAAAATTTATCACTACACCAAATCTGCTGAATTTTCACGGTCATTGACCTTGACAAGTTCAACTTGTCAAGATCAATGACCGTGACAATTCGGGGAGAGACAACTTTTTTTTGTCACGGACGTGTCACGGTCATTGATCGTGACAAGTTAGTTAGAATTGTCACGGTCGTGTCACGATCAGGGACCGTGACAAGTTTAGTCATGGTTAATAACCGTGACAAAGCCTTGACCCATTTTTTAAAAAAAATTGTCACGATCATTGACCGTGACAATTCTGGGCAGAATTTAAAAAAAATCTGCTGGACAGTATGGCCACTACCACTGCCCAATAATATATTTGTACCTGTTATAGCAACGTTGTACCTGTTCAAACATCATATATCCAAACAAACTAAAGATAATGAAAATATATATTCAAAATAGAAACAATATACATGACGATATAATCCAAATATAATTCAAATGTTTAAGGAAAAAATAATGTCACTACATGTCTGGGGTAAATGTGAGGAGGTGAGTAGGCCACACGATCTAAGAATTGACACACCCGCTAATATACATCGTGCCGCATTATTCGCGCAACTACAATAAGGAGTTTTCCTTCCCGGGTATCACATGCGTTACGAGCACTTTGGACTCGATCTCTTGAAGCTCACGTCCATGAACTATTCCACCCTGGACGATATTCGGGTCCCTCAACCCCCTCCCTATCCGCTGGCCATCAAATACGTACAATATGAATACGCTCGGCCAACCAAGTGTCGACATCGGTTTGGGGAAGGGAGTCAAATAGGGAAGTGGATCGTCGAAGTACGCATGTGTCGGTGATGAAGCAGCGAGGTCCACATCCTCGTCATCCTGCGCCTCGTCCTCCCGCACCTCCTCCTCCACCGCCTTCTCCTTCCCTTTCCCCTTACGGTCTACGTCCAATGTACGCTTCATGAATGAGTACATATCTTGGGCCGTCGCCTCTAAACGGGACAGCTTCGCGTCATGTGAATCCACCGTTCGAGCCAACCCAGTGTTGCTCATCTCCAATCCGATGATCCTAGATTTGGCCACCTGCAAGTTCAACCCCTTATCCTCTCCCCTTGCAATCAGAGACAAGCACTTGGTTGAGTGCGTCTGTGGACAAAGATGCCTTATCGGCATCAGACTGCGACTCATGCACTTCCTTAAGCTTTGCCTGGAACGACAAAAAGCACATGATTAGTAAAATAAGTAAACTAAAAAATTATAACATAATTAACAAAAATTAAACTGTCGGATTACTTACAATCGTAGCCGCGACGCTTGAGGACACCTCCTTGTCCTTCCCCTTCTTCGTCCGAGGAGCCACATAAGTATCGAGCATATGTGGCTTACCCCCAGAGCCACTCCCTACCCCCTGAAATAAAATAAAGTAAAATTATATCGGCCCCGCAAAGTAAAATAATGCAGAATAATATATTTCTATTGTTATAGAAAAATTAAATCTTACCTTCATCCTATGCTCCACTTCGATGTAAGACGTCCGGACGGAGTAGTGCACGTCCGTCTTTTTTGCCCGATTTTTCCTCCCCGATTGGCGAGATGCCAATTGCCGCTCCCCGATCTCATTGTCAATGAACTTTTGCCATTGTGCCAATGAGATCGGCTCCTTCGACGGGACGGATTCACGCCTTTGGATAATGGACTCTCGTATTTTCCCAAAGTACTGTGTCTGCATATTTTTCTTCCATGTCTGGTGTTGCTCCCTCAACTGCTCCAAGACGGAATCGCGTAGCTTTGGATCCAACTTGAATTGTTCCTGTCCAACAAATACAATGTTAGTTGCGAATAAATATAAAATGAAATTGAAATTGAAATTGAAATATTCATATTCATATAAATATATTACCTGTAGTGCCGCCCAAACAGCTAACTTGAGCTCATATGGCACCTCATTCCAACTCATAAACCCCGGGTCGATGACCGTCTTTAGCAGCTCGAGCGATCTCGCTAATAGCTCCGACTTGTTCTCGATGGTAATCCCAAATTTGCCATATTTGGGGAGCCTAAGGGCCGAGGAGCCCTCGTCTCCTCCGCTACCATCGAGCCCAGATGACATCATCATAACCAGCATCATCATCCTCGCCTTAATACCTGAAGGAGACATTTGCTGTAAAAAATGTTATTAGTACAAATAAAAATGAGCACTAATTATTAATTTACTTTCATACACCCCCTCCCCCACCACACATACGCACACGCACACGTACACACACACACACCACCCCCTGCCCCCCACCACACACACAATAATTATTTTCATCAATTAAAGTATACAATTATTAATTTACTAATTTCCAATGAGGGGCAATCCTACTTTCATAATTAATCATAAATTAATTTGCTAATTTACAATTAGGGGCAATCATATATTAATTTACTAAAAAAATTAATAATCAATCAATTCTTTTACAAGGGACACTACACACATACACACACACGCAGCCCCCCCCCCCCCCCCCCACCCACCACCCATCCGTGCCCCCTCCCCCCACCTTGCCCCACCCTACCCCCACCCCCACCGTACACACGCATACGTACACACACACACACCACCCCCTGACCCCCACCACACACACAATAATTATTAATAATATAGCCATTTTCATCCAAACCAAAAGATCCCTACTTATCTTTATTAATAATATCTAGAATTAACCAATAATTATTAGTAATTATATGGACAATAATAAAATAATTATTAATAATTATATTTTGTTCGATATACAAAGTAATTTTCAAAATAATTATTAAAAATCCCACCCCTACCCCACCACCCACCCCCCATCCCTGCCCCCTCCCCCCACCTTGTCCCACCCCTTCCTCCACCCTACCCCCACCCCCACCCCAACCCCTCCCCCACCACACACACGCACACGCACACGCACACGCACACACACCACCCCCTCCTCCACCACACACGCACACACACCACCCCTTGCCCCCCACCACGCACACAATAATTATTAATAATATAGCCATACCAAAAGATCCCTACTTATCTTTATTAATAATATCTAGAATCAACCAATAATTATATGGGCAATAATCAAATAATTATTAATAATTATATTTTGTTCGATATACAAAGTTTTTTATTCCATTTAATTGACTTAGAGTTAGGGTTTTACCAAATTGAATTCCTTTTTTTTTTATAAATTGACATATAATTTAGGGATAATGTTTTTTTATTTTATTGGAATGCTATATTTTTTAATCTTCTCAAGTATTTTAGCTGAATTTTGACTAAAAAAACAGATATTTGCCAAAAATCTAAAATTACACTCCGTAGAAGAAAAAAAATCACCCCAAAGTCTCCCGCTCCCCAAATCCCCACACTCGCAACTAGTTCGAGTGCCCCGCTCTCGAATCCCCCGACAATGGATTGTGCCCCACCACCATCACCCCACCCCCTGCCCCCTCCCCCCACCACACCCCCTGCCCCCCTCACCCTACCCCCACCACACCGGCACACACACAGCCCACCCCACCCCCACCCCCTGCCCCCCTCCCCCACCACACACCACCACACACATATATACACACACATACAAACAAATATACACATACACACATACACACATATAGAAATGAAAGAGAAAGAGAGGAAAAAAACAAACCTTAGAGAGGGAGAGAGAGAGATGAAATTGCTTAGAGAGAGAGAAAACCAAAAAACGGTTGGTAAAAAAAAAAAAGAAGCCTAGGGGTTTTTTTACTGCAGACATTGTCACGGTCGTGTCAAGATCCTTGACCGTGACAATTATTTTAAGAATTGTCACGGTCATTGACCGTGACAAGTCCTTGACAAGAACATTTGCCACGAACTTGTCACGGTCATTGATCGTGACAATAATTTGTCACGGTCTTGTCACGGTCAATGACCGTGACACAAAATGCGTGTTTGTTGTCACAGTCAATGACCATGACAAGAGTGGCCGGCTGAAAGGTGACATTTTGGCCATTTTAATGTAGTGTATTGTCGAATATCACCACCATCCCTTGGTCTTGTCTTACATGATTTACAGTGATTATATAGGTGATATGACCCATTTGAACTTCCAGCATTGAGCTGTCTCTTACAATAAATACAAGTGGCCTTAACGAAATTATATGGATGTTGGATGTACCTCAGGAGTCTCACTAACATTAGGTGGGGTGGGGGAAGACGTATTTGTCTGACTTGGCTCTTCTGACATTGTCCTACAAATTTTGGAAAATACACAGTTTATTAAACATTTGTATTCCACACAAAAACTTGAAAAAAAAATACACAACATATAAAAATATATACAACATACAAAAACTAGCATACAAAAAATATACCCTACAATATATAGTAGTTATATTCTTGCTAGGGGTGGCAAATCGGGTCAGTGGGTCGTGTTTTGACCCGACATGACACGACAAGGTTTTTTCGGACACGAACACGACACGACACGAATTCGTGTTTTTTTTAGCTGACACGAACACGACCCGAATAAAAAATAACACGGCACGACACGACACGACAACCATAATTTCTTAAATTTTAGGTCTAAAAAACACGATAACACGATAACACGACACGACTCATAATTAAAACACGAACACGACACGACACGACTTCGTGTCAAAAAAACACGACACGAACACGAAATATCGTGTCAATTTCGGGTCAATTTCATGTCGTTCCGTGTCGTTTTTTCGTGTCGTTTCTAAAATTGCCACCCCTAATTCTTGGTTTATAGCCTTGGCTCCGTTTCGGATAAGTCTTGGCTCTGTTTTATACCCTACAACATATAGAAGGATAAGTCTTGTTGTTTTAATTAAACAGGCTTGGCTCTGTTTCGGATACATGTAGTTAAACAAAAAAATGAAGTACAAAAAAACGTAAGGATAAGCCTTGTTTTAATTAAACAAAAAGATGAAGGACAAAAAAAAATGAACCTATCCGTGTTATTTTATAAATAATATACCTGAAAAAACTGAAAGAACTTACATAAAAGAATTGAACACCTAAAAAAGGATCTCGAAGTGACATAAAAACTTAAAAAACTGAACAGAGCTTGCATAAAAGAAATTACATAAAAGAGATCATAACTTACATAAAATTGCATCAAACTCCAGGACAGAAAAGAGATCCAAGTAGAGATGTCATGAACGGGACTTCAGATTGGGGAGCGACGCAACATAATAAAGAGCTTGAGATTGGGAATCTGTGGATGGCGCGGCGCGGCGCAACGCAGCGATGTTGTGGACGAGACTTAGTTGTTTTTATAAGAGGAAATGAGGGAGGAGAAAGATAGTTGTTGTTTGTTGGGATGGGAAATGAAAATGGGGAAATGCCACATGTATTCGTATTGTTTGTTGGGAGGGAAATGCAAAAAAATATAGGTTGAAAATATTTTTATATTATATTATTATAAATAAAAATGTTACATATTATAATTATATATAATTAATTTTAATAATAAATTATTATTTAATACAACACGGATACTAATAAATATGGATACTCCGTCTTGGATATGTATTATCCGTGTGGAATACACATATTATCCGTAATTGTATCCGTTTTTTCGAATATTTTAACACACTAATATTCGTATCTATATCCATTTTTTCGAATAAATATCCGTTAAATTCAGACTTGAACACCGGACGGATTCGGATTTTCGAATATATGTTTACACCTCTCATATATATAGGGAAAGGTTCAAAAGTGAACATAAAAAATGAACATTTTAATGAACATTAACAAAAAAATACCTAATAACCCATTAATTTTAATTCATATGTTGTAACTCATCCGCGCCAGCAGCAACGGACCCGCATGTTTTTTAATATACACACACACATGACAAACCTTACCCCCCACCCCAACCCACTTCAATACCACCTAAACTTCCATATATACAACCTGCTTAAAAACCCACTTCAATACCCGATTTCCAGTCAGCAAGCCATACCCGAATGCCACCTGCAAAATTCGGCTCATCTCGAACCAAAATCGACGACTAACCTCTGCCTCCGGCAAATTCAAACTTGCACTGCCATAACCCTTGTAAACCCGGACCTCCATAGCCACCCGCCTACTCCAAACCGAGCTTAAATCTCTAAACATCCAAAACTGAAACAACTAGCAGTAATCCGAGCTCCACTTCGACCCGACCCCTATACCTCCTACAACCCGGGTACATCTCCAACTCTGACCAACCTCTATAACCCGAATCCCTGCTTATACCCGGATGCCCACATCAAGCTCTTTGTCATGGCTGGGTGGGGTTGGGGGTAAGCAGGATGTGTATTAAAAAATACGCGGGTCCGTTGTCACTGGCGCGGACCCTTTACAACATAGGAAATACAATTAATTGCTTGTTAGGTATTTTTTTTGTTAATGTTCATTTTTAGGTTCACTTTTGAACCCTCTCTCTCTCTCTCTCTCTCTCTATATATATATATATATATATATATATATGGGGAAAGGATCAAGTGATGTCTCAGTTTGAGAACCCTGAATGAGGTCCATTTTTTTAAAATAGTAAAAAAATTATTTTGGAGTTGATTTTTTTCTATTACTTTTAAACATTTCAATAGGACCATAGAAAAATAATCAGTCCAAAATGAATTTTTTTCTATTTTAAAAAAATCGGTCAAATTATGCCAGTTTTTAAGTTGTTAAAAACTGACAAAGTTTGACCGATTTTTTTAAATAGTAAAAAAATTCATTTTGAGGTGATTATTTTTTTATGGTCCTACTAAAATGTTTAAAAAGCATAGAAAAAAATCAGATTCAAAATATTTTTTTACTATTTTAAAAAAATGGACCTCATTGAGGGTTCTCTCTCCCTCTCTCTCTCTCTCTCTCTCTTTATCTATCTATTTATCTATCTCTATATATAAACACATACATAAAGCTTCCATACATGCTAGATACATGAATGTATACCCATACATACATCATAAATGCATAAATATAACATATATTCTTTATGTATATTTAATGAGGTATGTTGGGAAAGTTTAAAGAATATATGTTATATTTATGCATTTATGATGTATGTATGGGTATACATTCATGTATCTAGCATGTATGGAAGCTTTATGTATGTGTTTATATAGATATGTGTGTGTGTGTGTATGTCTATATTACGATAGTTCGTCTATAATCCAGAATAAAATTATATACATATATGAATTGATAATATTATTTAATACATATGTTATATGTATATTTTGTATTATTCCATACGTTAATAATACATTAACATATGGGCTTTGGTATATTATATAATTTAATAAAACATACATATATGTAATTTTGTATACATGTACATGTATATTTTTAGTTTATTAGAATTACAAACATATTCATGTATTATGTATGAATATTACATATTATGGTATAAATGCATAAAAATATTAAGAATGAATAATTCTGAGTTGAAAAATAAAATAAAATAAATTAGAAATTACCCTTTTACTGTTTTATGAAAAACTTGATTACAACACATAAATATTACAAGTCAGTATTTAAAAACAGGTGTCAATTGCAAATTTTTACAACAATTATATTTAAACACAGAAAACGGAATTATAATTGATAATTCGAACCTAAACTTTATATATAATATGTTTGAGGAAATGTCCAAAATAGAATTTTAATTTGTTTTCATTACTTTTTGTCTTTTGTTTGTAGCAAATACCATTATTATACATAATACGAAGACACGCCTACAACCAGTGGCGGAGCCAGAATTTGTCACGGGGTGGGGCAGACATAAGAAAATGACGGGGGTTCGGGGGCGGTAGCCCCGATTTTTTTTTTGTAAGTGTTATTCAAATATCTAAACAAATATAAATATTCACATAATAGTGCAAGATTGTTAGAAATAGAACAAACGCATTTCATTACCCAAAAATAAAAGAGGATTGTGGCCGAAATAAATAGCACGGCAAGCAAAATGCAACATCATTTTTTACGCTGTACTCTAACCAACACCCATATTGGATGAACCATTTTGGATTGAAACGATGAGCTAAGTTTCCAAACATCGTTTGAGGAAATATTTGCATAGAGGGTTGACAAGGACCCATTTGTAAGTAGGCTCGTCTAATGTTGTCATGATCATTTGGATCATAATCTGAAATCTGAGGTCTTAAAGCCGGATCAGAAGGAAGATTTGAAAGGTCACACGTAATGAGTTCTCGTCTCATCTTTTTTTATGTACATTCCACTTGAACATTAATATTTTCAGTGGGTGGAGGCATCACTCCATCACAATCTTTTTCATGAGTCCTTTTAAAATATTTTTTTATATCTGAAAATAATCATACAAATTGAAATATAAAACACGACACAAATTGAAAAAAATATAAAACAGCATACCAAAAAACCATATAACCCATTTGGACACAAATTGAAAAAAATATAAAACAACATACCAAAAAACCATATAACCCATTTGGACACAAATTGAAAAAAATATAAAACAGCATACCAAAAAACCATATATAACCCATTTGGGCACAAATTGGAAAAAAATATAAAACAGCATACCAAAAAAACATATAATGCATTTGGACACAAATTGAAAAAAATATAAAACAGCATACCAAAAAACCATATAACCCATTTGGGCACAAATTGAAAAAAATATAAAACAGCATACCAAAAAAACATATAACCCATTTGGGCATAAAAAATATAAAACTTCATACTAGTTGAAATAACAGAGCAAATTCGGTTGTTCTTTGTACTAATTTACATATTGTTCTTTACATTTGGGCATAAAAATACATATTGTTCTTTACAAATTACAAAAAGCATACATATTGTTCTTTACAAAATGAAACACAACATACAAATTGAAAAATTGAATGAAAAAGAGGCTTGAAGATTACCTTGGAGAGAGGGATGGAGAGGGTGATGGAGAATGGAAATGACGGCTGTGAAAATTGAATTGAACCCATTTGGTGTTTTATGTACGTTTTAAGTGGGATAAGTTTTGTCTTTCTAATTTTTACCCTAATTTTTCTAAGTTTTACGAATTTACCCAAAAAAAAAAATTTCCCCAACATTTCTGGCAGGGGCAGTTGCCCCACCCAACAAAGGCTGCATCCATCCCTGCCTACAACAATGGGGTAAAAAAAACAAAGAAAACTAAAAACATTATTGAGTTGGGAAAAAATTGTTGAATTGTGAGCTTGGGGCGTTTTTGTTTACAAAGTTATATTAGGGTGGGGTAAAAAAATAAAGAAAATTAAAAACATGACTGAGTTAGGAAAAAATAATTGAATTTAAAATTTGATGCTTTCTGTTTTACAAAGTTAGATGTCCATTTTATTATGTTTCTATCCATCCAACCACAAATCTCAACGCAACGAGTGTGAAATAAAAAGGTTTCAATGTGGAAATTTATACAGGAAGTAAGATCTAATTCAGCTTCTTTTTGACAATGTGCTAATAGATCACTAGATGTAGTGGAAGGGGACAGGGAGATAAATTAAAAGGCGCTTTAAAAAAAAGTTCTTTCAGTTTGTAAATTCACATTTGTCATAGTATTAGGTAAGATGTTCTATAAGATATGTAACCCAATCAGACTTATTCACACCAGTGTTAGGTATGGAGTTAAACATTACTGTGCTGTAGATTGTTGAACATTTTTGTCTGTCATTAAACACTGCCTTTTTTATTTCTCAATTTTTTGTAACTAAGTTGGTTAAGTTCAAAATAAATAGGTGACATAATCGATTTTGTAAAAATTCAGTGTAATTTTTCATCATTATCATTCTTATGGAGGCTAGCAAATATTCAATTCATGATATAACTCCAAAATATGGTCTTACTTTTTTTTTTTATCAAATTCAAAATTTGAATTATTAAAATTGGTATTTATTATTATATTTAGTTAGTCAGTATAACTCTTGCTTCCATTTGTAATCAATGATCTGTATGTTTTTTAAACATATCGATACTTCATCTTATCAGAATTAGAAAGAGAAGCGTGGATTGAGATTATCAGATTAAAGGTATTCCCCATTCTCATCCGAGATAATTTTAATGCATTTGCATTTAATTTCAGTTAAGGTATTGGCAATTGTGATTCATTACTAATTTGTATATTTTTCTGATTTTAATTTTTTCAAAAAATAATTGTGTCACTCCTTTTACTCGAGCAAAGGAAATTCCTATTGTCCCCATTATATAAAGCTACATTTCCTTTAAACTGGATTTGAAATCAAGTATTTGAAATACATTTCCTCCACAATTTTTTTTTGCACATTCGCTTTAATAACTATAGTAGTCACAAACAAGAATAATATGTGTTACAATGAGTCAATGCCATTGCGATATACACAAAATTTTCATCCTCAGAAGAATACGCAAAACGGTACTCACAAATATTCCTCAATATTTTGCATCAGTTGCACACTAAATTAAAATAGTCTCGTGTCTAAGACAATAATTAAAAGGAACTTAAATGTGTCGTCCATAATGGATACCATGAAGTAATCGTGACTCTTATTGACGAGGTTTAGCCTTTTAGAGGTTGCTCAGTTATAACATTCATAGACTCCAAAAAATAGGTTATTGTTTATGCATTTACGTTTTTATTTAGAAAATTATATAACTCATAATAAGTACTTTATTCATACATCAATAACAAATAACTTCATCAATATGGAATCATTAATCCACCCTAATATTGATGGCTATACACTTTCATAAAAAAATTCTCAACTTCTAAATTAAAGCCGACACATTAAGGGTTTCAGACCGCGGGGTCAATTGCTTTGTAGAAATACCTTAATCTCACTACCAATGTAAGCCATTTTTTTTATAAGCCATCGACAACAATGAAATATACATCCATCTCGGGCACATTTACTTAAGGCACTAATCCTTGGCAAGCAACGCCCAAAATAAAGATCTTAACTTAGTTATTAGATCATATTAGTTAATTTATTATTATATTTTTTTAATAAACTGCTAAATAACAGAGTATTACTACTGACAATGTCTCTCCTTTATCCATATTCGGTTGGTTATTCATTCCAAACAATTCTTTGTGCTTAGGATTCTTCAGCTTAGATTTTTAATAACAATTACTTCCAATTGATCATTTTGGAGTTGTTCTACGGTTACCATTGTTGTTTCGAGCATATTTACTATTTCTGGGGCTACTACTACTATTATTATTTCATATACATTAGGATGACATTTTCCAATTTCAATACAAAAAATATCATCTTTAATAGTAGTTGGATTGATTATATCACTATTTTATGCACCAAGTTTTAGGTAGCGATTCTTCCTCAAATAGATTTGTGTCCAGTTCTTATACTCGAATTGAGTAACTAAGCTACAAATTAACAAGTGGTAAGTTTTCTTCTCCATATTCACTCATTTTGGAAATGTCTTCAATTATAATTCTTCAATAGAGATTTGTATGGTAATTTTCTATAAATAGTTAAAGAGATTACTTACATTTAATTCGTTCTTTCGCATTTAGACTACACATTTATATGGTATCTTTTGATTTGTAAATCTTTCATTTATTTCAAAACATAAAATTAGTCCATTTATACTTAATAAAACAACATTCCGTTGATATGATTTTCTTAGTTGGTAATGGATGTGGATTCTTTTTATGGCTCTTTATTCAATTTTCTATTTATGACAACAGTTAACATTGGTCACATGTGCAACGCACATGGGCACAACTAGTATATTTAAAAAATGTCTCTAAAAATAGCTTTGTCACGCTACTTAAACTCTGAGATTTAATTAATTTTGTCATTAGCGTCCTCAAGATCCCATATCCTGCCTTTTTATTTCTGTGATAAATTGAAGGATTTTCACTACACCAAAGAAGGTTTTTTTTACCTTTCACCCCCAAGGAGTTTCCAAGGGAAAAAAACTTAACAAAGAAACATGGAGCCCTTGTCACGGTCTTTAACCCTAACATGATGGTGACAACAAATTGTCACGGTTGTGTTGCGATAAAAAACCTTGACAAGGGTGTTGTCATGATCATATCACGGTCAAAGACCGTGATTATAGTTGTTTATTATCATGGTCTTTGATCCTGACATGACCATAACAAAGCACCAAATAAAAACCTAATAGCTTATTCTCAGTCGTAATTTTACCAAACGCCAATTGTTCTCTCTTTCTGTCTCTCTCACTGTAACACCCCGTATTTCTGAGCATTAGCATTAAATATTAAATATTTAATTAATTCGGGTAAATTTAAATTACAAATGCGTCGTAATTTAATTGAATTAATTATTATGTGTGTATTTAAATATTAATCGAAAAACAGAATGATCAATATTTATTGAATTTAATTACTAAGTGAATGGTAATAATTATTTGACGTTATAGCTAGTAATAGTGACGTGACATTATTTTATCTCAACCGGGAGTCACATGTGGACTAATTGGGGGTCGAGATAGGAAATTATTATATATTAACTCAGATGACAATTTTGAGGTCATGGTTGGGTCCGAATAGGCCAAGATAGTTGAAATAGTGTACCCGAGGGTAGTAATTGAGTCCCGGGACCATTTTTAGACATAACCAGGGCTATGCTGGGACATTTTAGTCTTTTGGTTTTGGTCCAAAGTTTTAGTTTTGGGATTAGGGGAATTTAACCAAGGTCTAAGAGAGTTTGGCATCAATTACTCATCCCAAATCACAAAAGCTTAAGAGAAGAGAGAAAGGAAAAAGAAGAAGAATGAAAGAGGAAGGAGAAGATTATTTCGGTAAAAGTTCCCAAGAAGAGATTGTCGGATTTATTCCAAAAGGCAAGTGTTTTCTTGCTTTATGTGAGTTTTAGTTAGTAGTGTTGATTTTTAAATTTGTCGTAACAAATTTGTTAATTAGAAGACTCGGAGTATAAATATTGCTAATTATATATTGAAGAAAATGAATTTAAACCCATGTGAATAAAGAAATTTTGAGAAAATACCATGTTAAAGGTTTGTAAGATTTTTGGGTTTTTCTAAAGGTTGCATATGATGATAATCAAGTTAGTGATGGAACTCATGCTCATGTAAAATTATGGGTTAAGACCTTAAATTGAAAATATTAATCATGTGTGTAGATTAATTATAAAGAAGTAAAATTTTAAAATTTATGATAATGTTGATGTTATAATTATTGGAAATGAATTTGGTGAATAAATGGATTGATTAGAGGAATATATAAGAAAAGGGGGAAAAGGAAAAACGAAGAACAATTCTTGGGCTATTCATGTAGGCCCGGTCGATCGGGGCCTTAAGGACAGTCGATTGGTGGTCACATATTTGTCTTATGAGGGTAACAATATGCATCAAATGGAGAAGGTGGTCGACCGGGGTCCCTAGGTTAGTTGACTGGTAGTCATTGTTTTTTCCTACAGGGGAAACATTAGGTATACAAAGGAAGGGGAGATCGACTAGGGGTTTAGGGCCGATCGACCGGTACCCTGTTTTTTAGTATAGTTGGGTTCTTATAAGGGGGGAAAATGCCAACCTGAATATTTTTCTCATCCGGACTCGGATTGACGTGCCGTTTGCGGCCACGCGTGACCAATTTAGTGTAGTACGCTATTATGACAATTCAAGTAGTTAGGTATTGGTTGTGAAAAGTCTAAAATGCCATTTGGGTTACAATGTGTGATGAAACTCTCCCGATTTGAAACCACACTTAGTGGAAGCAATTACGAGATCAGTACGAACCTAATTGAGTATATAGGAGGCGAATCATATGATCCTATTGTTAATAATAAATGGCGGGGTGTGGCTTATTAAGGTTGGAAACATATTTATTACGAACGGGTGCGGTAGTTCTCGATATATATATATATATATATATATATAAGTGTGAATCATATATATGTATCCAACGAGTTAAATGGAAATTGTGTTTATATAAATTCTACTCAAGGATGCTATCTGGGAGATTACGTATAGTGGGCAGTCCAACTCTGGCAATTCCAGTGGGGTTTGGATTGTAGCTCCAACTTATAGTGCTCGGGTATCTCCTATCGTGATTAGAGGATTATGTCACCCAGTTCTTCAAGGAAGATGTATTGAAACCCTAAGGCCTATCTATATATAACCGCCTCCATTATTTGTTAACGATTTGGGCTCGGTGGTGAGATTCCGACCCGGTGACCAGAGGTGACCCGAGATGTGCCTGGAACCTAATAACATATACGAGAAGTGCATCTAATAAGACCAAGCTATGCATATGCTATGTATATATATGTAGTGAGTGATATGTATATATTTCTATAGATAACGTGTAACCATCTATTGACAACTATTAATGTGATATTTAGTATATACATATAGATGAGGATTATATATGTTATACTAATTGTGATAGTGGGTTTAACTTATGACGGGGTGATTAGCGAGCTAGCTTAGATAGATATTATGGTCTAGTTTGATCGAGTAATAACTACATGAAATAAATGAATGCGATAGGTGTGCGGTGTAGAAGAGAGACGAGGATGTCTTCAAGAGAGTGCGGACGTGAAATCAATTATGGACATTATATACTATGCATTTCATTTATTGCAATAAAATGCTTTCTAAACATTTTCAAAATCATTGGGCTCTGACCCGTTTGCAAAAAAATATTTTTTATTAAAACTTTTTAGGTGTCTATCCACAGGGACGACATGCTTGAAGATTCATTTCAGGGATGCACAGCTGCATCATGTGTGGATGCATGAAGGATTTGGACTAGACATATCCATTATTCATTCATAGATTATGATTATTATCTCAACACTTTATTTTGGGCGTGTTTCCCCCTTAGATACATCATTCAGTTTTATTTATTTCAGATTTATACTTGGATTTATGTATTTGGAATTGTTTTGGAACCGATGGTTTATTCGACACTTATTTATATTACTTAGATGTTCAGATTTCTATACTATTATGTGAATGGTTTAAAGTGATTTTATTCCACATGATAATAAAATATAAGATTTGGCACCGACTTAATTAACTATTAGGTGATTAGTAATTAATAAAGTCTTCGACAGTGATGCTAAGAATGAATCAAATGGTAATCTTGCTTAATAAGATAAATGACTAATCAACCGATATTTAGTTGGGCGGGGTGTTTCACTCACTTCGCTCTTTATCTCTCTCTCACAAAATCGAAGCCACCGTCATCCACAAATCAAAGCCATCATCGCCACTTGCAATTTCCCTTAGCCTCACCCATGAATCGAAGCCACAAATCGAAGATAGCCAACTACACTAGAGTCGATCATAACTTCACCTCTCCCTCTCTCTGGAACTCGAATAGAACTTCACATATCTCTCTCTCTCTCTCTCTCTCTCTCTCTCTGTAACTCGAACAGAACCACAAATCAAAGACAACTACTTTGGTGTTTCCTCAAATCGAAGCCTAAAAATCTATTTCATTAACATCTCTTTCAGTTTTAAGGTAATATTTAAATTTTATTCGTTAATTTGTTTGTGTGTAATATTTACATATCATATATTAATACTTAAGAGTTCTGATTAGGCATAAATTCTTCACATTTATCTCCTTAATTTCGGTATTTGTATGATCTCGTGCGGTGTAAATAGATTGGATTTGGCTTATATTTATGATAATAACCCTTTTTGGCAAGTATTTCGTATGTTGTGTATCTCTTATGTGTTTTACAGGTATTTCATGCAAGTTAGTGCCAAAGAGAACTCAAAACAGTGAAAGAAAACCAAGAAACGGGGAGTAAAGGGCATTTTTGTAATTTTTTAGCCTTATTTCAGAGGTGGGGAAAATTGGAAAGTTGAAGAGCTTTCAACTACAAGAACACTGGAAAAACGGCACCTCAATCGGAGTCCCGGTGTGAAAGTTATGAGCAGTCAAAGATAGAAGAAAAAGTCAAATAAAAACAGGACTGGTCCGCCCAGAAATTAAAAGAACCGGTCCGCACAGAAATTAAAAGAACAGGTCTACACAGAACCGGTCTGCCCAGAAATTAAAAGAACCAGTTCGCACTGCCACATTCCAGGGAACCCCGGACCGAAGGCAAACCGAAGAAGGAAGAAAATAAAAAGAACCGGTCCGCCCCGGACCGTTCCGCCCAGAAGTTAAAAGAAACGGTCCGCATTCAAGGCAAACCGGTCGGAGGAGGACAGGACCGATCAGGATCAAGGCAAACCGGTCCGGAGGAGGAGGGGACTGGTCCGACTGTCGCAATTTTTATTTTCTTATTTTCCTCTAATGGAGAGTCCTAGTGCTGCTAAAACTCTTTGAGTCTTGTAGGGTATAAAAATCCGTTTTATTATCATTATTTGAATGGGGAATTACGGAGAATTTTAGTTAATTTTCCATTCTTTTCCAGAAACCCTAGTTTAGATATAATTTAGAGCTTTAATTCCAATAGTTAAGGATCAATCAGAAATTAGTTGATTACAAGTTTTATTAATTGTTGCTATTACTGCTTGGGTGAGATTAGTGAGTTATTTTTTTTTCAATTATGTTCTACATTAATTCACAAGTTTTCCTTAGATTAATCATGGTTTTCTGCACATCAAACACTGTTTTCATTACTTTCATCATTCTAGGCTAGATTTTCTAAGGCCGGGATACATGAACCCAGCCTGATGTGTTAGTTGCAGGCACTGTTCTAAAAAACCCGCCTAGGCGCGTGCCTTAAGGCTTGGGAGAAACGCCTCGCCTTACGCTTTTCACGCCGTATTCTGGGTAAAACCCTTAAGGCGCCATTTTTTCTAAAAGCAATAATGATTTAGTGAAACGATGTCGCCTTTTAAAGAATTTGTTTACAAATCGGGCCATTATCTCATCCAAAATAGTCAAATAGTATTTTAATTTGCATATATTCAGACATATTTTTATGATATGTGCAATTTTTGTATTTTAATAGCCTTGTTATGGTTAAAAAATATTAAAATATATTAAGAAGGTCTAAACGCCTTTTTCATGCCTTTTTACGCCTAGGCCCGCCTAGGCTTCTAAGGCTTAAGGCTTGGCCTCCACGCCTCAATCACGCCCCGCGTTTTTTAGAACCTTGGTTGCAGGTGTATAACATTAATCCTCTGAATTTAGTGATTGATTACGACCATATTGCATAGGAACACAACAATTGTAGATCTTTAGATCTCGTTTTCCTCTGGGTAACCGGGATGCTTTAGAATGCAATTCGACTGTCACTATCGCGATAACGATTTACTCATCCTCAGATTAAGTATGATGCGGGCTTGAACCTCATATACGTAATGCTTGGGAGTGCTAAATTCCGGGTCAAATTAATCAATTAAATTTACGATTAGTATTATAACTGCAATACACTAGGGTTGGGGGATTTTATTCCCGTACTATTTTTCTCATCACATAGTTTAAAGTTTCAACACACTCTTCATCAATATTTTAGATAATTTAGTTTAATTGAATCTTTTCATAATTTCATAATTGCACTTATTTGTAGTCAATTCTCGAAACCAAATTAGTTTTTCTTTCTTTTTAGAGTCAAAGTTAGGGTTAACAGTCTTACCTTTGTCGTCATGTTCACTCGTCCTAGTTCCCTGAGGATTCGATACCCAGACTCGCCACTATACTCCACAAAAGTGTAGTTAAAGTTTAGGTTTTTGTATTGCGGTTAGAAGCCGATAACAACGATTAGCGTATTACACGGACGCTCGATTTTCAACACGATCAAGTTCAACTTGTTTATGAATTTAATTTTTTTATTTTAGCTATAAATTCATTATATGTATTTGAAATAAGGGGTTTCGTTCAATGTTATGTGTGTATGTTAAGCAATGCAAGATTAAATTTGTGTATTAAAATTATTGGTGAATTACGGTATTTTTTTATGACGACTGAAATCAGGGATTTTGTGAATTGAATTGTTTTGTTTGGTTAAAGTGTGAAATTAGTTTTTTTTTTGTAAATTAACAATGCCTGCAAATTTAAATTTTTATGTTTAAAATATTGGTGGTATCAAAAGGCCGTAAAATTAACATATTTAGGCCTAAACTTTTATGAACTTTGGTTAAATGGTGTATATATGAATTTAGATGGTACTTTTTTATGATTATATAAAAGTAGGGGGTTTGTGAATTGGATTATTTGATTTGGTTTTAGCCATGCATTCAATGTGTAGCACTTTCAGTGTATAAATTTAAGTAGTGACTGTGAAATATTCCAATCACTTTCAGTGTTATAAATTTTTTAGTGATATCTTTTTAGGGCTTTCGTTAATGTTTCTTGCATGTGTATATATATGTGTTGAGGAAAATATTTTATAATAGGATTTTTATTAATTCTAGAGTTTAGGTTGCTGCCTCTCATCCTTATTACCGCCACTACCTCCCTCTCAACCGTGTTTCGCTGTTCTCTCTCCTTTCAAAAGGTATACATACTTATTATTCATCAAATTATGGGATTTTAGATTTTGTTTTTATTATTGTTTGTTTGATCCGTCCTTATCCACTTAATTGGTGTGATTTACTTTACCTTCCATGTAAGTTATATATATTTTCATAATTTGTTTTAGTGCTTATTTACAACTCCCGCTCTACATGTCTTTTTTCTTGGGATTTTGGTGTTGACCAGTTTTTGAGGATTTGAATCGATCTTGAGTTGGTTAGTTAATGAATATGTTAATTTGAATTTTAATCAGTTTAAGCATTATTACAAAGTCCGCGATATAACCCGAATTTGAAACAATTCTTAGATATGTAATAATTATTCTAATTATTTGAAACAATTCTTAATTTGGTTTAGTAAATATGTCAAACTAATTCATTATTTATATTTATAAATCATCTACTTATATATGTGTTTCTACTAATAACAATTTTTGTAGGATATGTCCTCATTATGGCATCAGGGAAGCGGTAGCAAGGAAGGCTAGTCTAGCACTAGGATCCTAAAGTGGGGCAAGTTGGAGAGCGTAGTGGAGAACAAGATGACCTTCCAAGATAGGGCCTTGTAATTTATCACAATAATTATTGGACTCGGGTACACTAATTGGAGGAGGGTACCCATCGAGCTAAAGATGGCCATTTGGGGGCATTACATGTACTTGCTTGACTCAGTAATATCAACATTTTATTTTAAACTTTTAAGTGCTACTAACTCACTTTATTTTATTTTATACATCTTTAACCGGAACAATTCGACTTGAACTCACAAGCATGCGACTCCATATTGGATCAACTAAGGAATCAGTGGAAAACGTGGAAGAAAAACATGCATGGTATTTTAGCAGGGACCGGGAGTGAGTCTTATGGCGTAGGGACACTGTTCCCAAGGAGTTAATCTCATTGGTAAACTGGAAACAGTTTTTCGGTAATGATATATCAGATCAAAAATTATCCTCTCGTGAATCGGGGAAGGAAAATCGGGCCAAGAAGGTTGATGTGAACTATTTAGGGCATACGTCTTATGCAGAGGTGGAGCATAGGATGGTATGTTTGAATGTTATTTTAATTTACTTTTAGTTTACTCTATTTTGTGGTAATTATATACTAATTCACTAATTTTGCATTATTTTATTTCAGGAGACGAGGAGTAGTCCTAAGGGTAAGACACATAGACTCGATGACTATGTCGTTATTTGAACAATGAAAAGGAAGGATAAGTAGGTTAGTCCGACTGTGGCCTCCACTATTGTAAGTTATAATTGTAATTATGTTATTAAATCAACATTTATAATCACATAATTTTTTGTTATTTAATATAATTGTGTCCTTCTTATTATTTTAATAAAAGTTCAAAGAAGTCCAAAACTCACAGAGTGATTTTGATAAGGCATCTCCGAGTATAGATTAACTTAGCCAAGTGCTCGAGAAGGATCCTAAAGGGCATACTTAGGGTGTGATCTCTCGGGTGAGGAAATCGAAGCTCATCGGGATTATGTTGAGCAACACTGGACTAGCAAGGTCAGAGAAATGAAGACCAATATGGATAAAAAGTTTGACAATCTTGAAATAACATTGAATAAAATATTTTTGATGGTTAAGACCAGATGAAGCTCAACCCAGCCAAGTGCGTTTTTGGGGTTAGAGCAGGAAAATTCTTGGGGGTTCATCGTCAATCAAAGGGGTATTGAGGCCAATCCTGAGAAGATAAAGTCTCTGCTGGAAATGAAGACCCCCAAGACCATTAAAGACGTCTATAGGCTCACAGAGCGAGTGGCTACTTTGAATAGATTTGTATCCAGAGCCACAGACAAATGTCTACAATTTTTTAAAGTTCTGATAAAGGCTTTTTAGTGGAACGAAGAGTGTGATAAGGCTTTCAAATAGATAAAGCCCTACCTAGGGTATCCATTACTTCTATCGCATCCAGTGGAAGGTGAAATATTGTACGTGTACCTAACCATCTCAGAGTCATCCATCAGCGCTGTTATTGTGAGACAAGAAGATGGGGTGCAAAATTTTGTGTATTTCAATAGTAAAGCACTCCAAGGAGAAGATCAAAGGTAACCTAGAATGGAGAAGTTAGCCTATGCCTTAATTCTTGCCTCAAGTAAGATGAATCCATACTTTCAATCCCATAAAATGGTTATCCTTACTGACTCTCCTCTTAGGCAGGTCATACACAAGCTAGAGAAATCGAGGAGGATAATGGCCTATGCAATAGAGCTGTGAGAGTTTGATATTGTATATTAACCTAGGGTAGCTATCAAAGGGAAAAAACTAGCAAATTTTGTGGCTGAATTTACTTAGGAAGATGCTGAGTCTGAAAATGGGAACTTTGAGAAGACAGATAATCAACAGGCAGAATTGTTAACATGTCCACAGATAAGGCTGAGATAAGCGCAACTAGAGAAAAAGTTATTGAAAATGAAGAAGGAAGATTCCTCTTTAAACAGGGATCCCTGTTTGAAGGAAATTTCTCAGAGGAAGAGGCTGTGTGGAATATCTTTATTTATGGGTCCTCTTGCAAAAATGGAAGTGGAGCTGGATTGATAGTGTTAGCGCCAGATGGCGCGAACATTGAGTATTCCCTAAGGTTAAAATTAAAAGCCCCCAAAAATGAGTTAGAATATGAGGCCCCGATAATAGGCCTATCCTTGGCTAGGACTCTTACTGTTGTCCAGCTCTTGGTGCATTGTGATTCAAGGTTGTTAGTGAATTAGATGCTAGGAGCATATGAGGCTAAGGATGAGAGAATGGCTGAATATCTAGAGAAAGTAAAGTCACTGTTGAAAAGATTCATAGAATTAAATTTAAAGAGGATACCTTGGTTGGACAATGGCCGAGCCGATGCACTTGCAAGACTAGCTTCAACAACTAGGACAGATATCAGAAGAATAGTGCTAGTGGAAATTCTACTTCGGCCAGCAATTGAAGATGAAGATAGAACACGTAGCTCCTACGTAAATATAAACAGGGAAACTTCATGGATGGACCCTCTAACCAAAAACATTAAATAGGGGGAGATGCCAGAGGCAAAATTCGAAAGGAAGAAGCTGAGGTACAGGGCTGCAAAATTCACTGTCATTGGAGATAATTTATACATGAAAGGGTTCTTGCTCCCTTTGATCAGGTGTGTTCATCCGTATGAGGTTCCATATATCTTGCAAGATGTGCATGAGGGGTCTTGTTCAAGCCACATGGGGGGAAGGTCATTAGCTAAGAGGATGGTCACTCAAGGATACTGGTGGCCAACCTTGGCCAAGGATGCTACGACATGTGTGAAGAAGTGTGATAAATGCAAGAGGCTTGCCACCATCCCTCACCAGCCTTATTAACCTCTAACCTTCATTACGTCCCGGTGGACATTTGAAGTATGGGGAATAGATTTGGTAGGACCCCTACCTATGGCAGTCAATAAATATCGATACTTGATCGTAGCGATCGATTATTTTACAAAATGGGTGGAGGCAGAGCCAATGATCAGGATCACCGAACAGAAGACCTTCCGGTTCATTTGGAAGAGCATCATATGTAGGTATGGTCTGCCCAACACCCTTATCTCAGATAATGGGACTCAGTTCAAGAATGTTTGCCTGGAGAAATACTACGAAAGAGTTGGGATCAAACAATTATTTTCTATCCCAAGTTGACCTAATGCTAAAGGGCAAACTAATGTAACAAACCGAACAATCCTAGACGGGATCAAGAAAAAACTCGAAGAGGCAAAAGGAAGATGGATCAAAGAAGTTTATGTTGTACTGTCGGCCTAGAGGACGACAACAAAAGACCCTAAGGGGGAAACCCCTTTTATGTTGGCATATGGCTCAGAAGTCGGCATACCTACTAAAATTGAGTTTCCTACTCACAGAATTCAGATGTATGATCCTCAAAGAAATATGGAAGAAAGGAGACTTGATCTCGACTTGATTAAGGACATAAGATAAGATGCTGAGATAAGACAAACAACTTACAAGCAGAGGACCGTCAGATTTTACAATCAGAAGGTAAAAGAAAGGACGATAGTTGTGGGAGACCTAGTCCTCAAAAAGGCATGGCAGAAACCTAATAAACTTCACCCGAATTGGCATGGCCCATATAGGGTCACCGATGAAGTTATCCCAGGAACCTATAGGCTAGAAAACATTGAAGGGGAACCCTTTTCAAACCCCTTGAATGCAGATCATTTGAATAAATATTACTAATGATGTTGTATTTGATGTCCTATTTGCTCACAATTTTAATGAATGTATTGTTTCATAGAACACTTGGAATGTTAATGAGAATATTCTTTTGGACCTTCATCTTGTTGTTTGTCAATTTAGATATTTGTTGGGGTAATTTATATTAAGATACAAAACATCATTCGTGGTGAAGTAAGCTTAAATGCTCTATAGTGATACAACAACATCAATGGGGACAACCTCATCCATATATTGTCAAGAACATCGAGGGATGTTTAGTTTTCAAAACATCATTAATTTGATGGATTATATCCCTCGACTAATATGAGGGTGAATGGTAAGGACGACCCTCCACTCACTCCCAAGAAAGACGAGGTAGGACTTGTGTTTGAAAACATCATTAATTTGGTGGATTATCTCCCTTATCTAAGATTAGGTTGAATGGTAGGGACGACCCTCCACTCACTCCCAAGAAAGACGAGGGAGGACTTGTGTTTGAAAACATCATTAATTTGGTGGATTATCTCCCTCGGCTAGGATAAGGGTGAATGGTAGGGACGAACCTTCACTCATTACCAAGAAAGACGAGGAGGGCCTTGTGTTTGAAAATATCATTAATTTGGTGGATTATATCCCTCGCCTAGGATGAGGGTGAATGGTAGGGATGACCTTACACCCACTCCCAAGAAAGATACGGGGGACTTGTGTTTTTGAAAACATCATTAATTTAGTGGATCATCTCCCTCGACTAAGATGAGGGTGAATGGTAGGGACCACCCCCCACTCACTCCCAAGAAAGATGAGGGGGGAATTGTATTAACATGGAAGATGGTTAGAACAAATTATAAAAATGATAGAATAAAAGACCAAATGGAAAGGAAGAGTATTCTCATTAAAAACAGAAAGAGTTACAATACATCGTGTCCAAAAAATGGTTTAAAACAAAATTACATCAAGAGGGTAAGGTCACAGACGACCATCCTAAAGAGCTGTCTCAGAGGGTAAGATATCAACACCATCATTAGGCAAGGCATCATCAGCAGCATTGACAGTCAGCCGACCCTTTAATATCCCAGTTCCCTCAACAGTCGTCTGAGACTCCACGTGGGACAAAGCATCAACCATCAAGGGGTCTTCCAATTCTGTAGCTTCCAGAGAAGGGCGAATGGCTGACACTGTGTTAGCAAACTTTAAGACGACCCACCGACATGCCTTATTGATTCCCCTCTCCAAGTGTTCAAGGATGAAGCCTTGGAATTCATCAGAGAGATTGTATGCTTCCATAGCATCAGTCCCAGCCCTTTGAACAACTGCATCAAGGTCTGATTGCCTGATTGGTCAAAGCCTCGTTCTTGGCCATAAGAAGGATATCCTTTTGTCTCAACTGCTCAATATGATTTTTTTCAAGCTCACCAAGAACCCTCGAGTGATCGGCCTTCTCACCCTCCAGCTCTTTCTTGAGATTTTCCAGTTCAGTCTTCAAGTTGGCTTCACTTTGAATAGCTCTCTCAACCTCTTAAAATTTTGGATAATTCTCAGCCATCCATTTTATAGCTGAGGTAAAGGCGAACACAGACTGAAAAATACGGGAGTAAAGTTAGTGATGAAAGGACGAGGGTCCAATTGATATTAATGAAAATACCTGGGCCAGATTGTAAATCCTAAAGTGGTAGACTCTGGGTGGGGGCATCTTAGCTAAGAAGTCGTAATCAGAGGATGAGAGAGCAGAGAACATGGAGACCTTAGCAGCCTTCATGTGGGCAATCAGAGAGGAGGGGTTGGCCTTTAGCATGGTCAGATTGGTCGACCAAAAGGCATCCAAAGATGATGAAGAACTCGTCCCATCAATGTGTGTATCTGGGGCCTCCACCCTCACCCTCGTAGGGGCATCAGGATGACCATCAATAGAAGTTTTTGTCTCCTTCCTCTTTCGTGAAGCCTCAGGCGTCGGCCCCACAACAACTATTTTCTTCTGGATTTGTTGAGAATGATTGCCCTTGTTCTTATTGATACTAACCAACATACATGGGGCAGACATCTCCCAATGTGAATCAAATGTGTTTGGAGGCTGATCTGCAAAAGTAAGATGACGGGTCAGATGATAGAAGTAAAAGGGGAACACTTAAAAGAAATTGAAACGAAAAGAAACTCACATAATTATGTCAAAGGGCCGACCCTCAGACCAGTTTCTTTAAGGAGACAATGGATCATTAAATCTTCAAATTGGGGAATTGCACCTTTCTTCCCCTTATCCCTTAGATAGTCAGCTTTAGATCTTTCGTCTAAGCTGAGCCCAGGGTCTGACCTGGCTTTCATGGAGGGGTTGGACTATGCTCGAGGGACCCTCGGGCTATCTTCTGAAGTTTTAACCTCAGCGGGGAATTCCAAATCCTAGGAGACAAAGGAAAATCCCTTCTTCCAGTCTTGGTTTGATGTTTGTGAAACATGAAGAAGTTTCGTGTCAGACCTCTTAACCCCTAGATGGAAGTACCCAGGTTGTTTGGATGAGTAGGTTATGTTATAACAGGTCAGGAACTAACTGGACGAGGGATCATCATTGAATGTGTTCTTCCAGAGAGAAATGTAGCCGAGGATGATCCTCTACGAGTTAGGAGGAAGTTGGATAGGAGAAACCCCAAGGGAAGAGAGTATAGAGGTGATGGCACGATAAACAGGCAACCTGACGTCGATCCTAAACATCTGCTCGTACATAGAAATTTATCCCTTTCTCCTCAGTAAGACCTTCTCATCTTCATCTGGGATCCTCATAGTGACATTGGGTTTAAAATCGAAGGAGTGTCTCCATAGTAAGAGATCACGATCCTCAACGAACGAGACGAAATACGAGGCTGCTGAGGTGTCAACCTCATTATTTGAATTATCACTCTCATCCTTGACCCCACTTCCCTCGTTATCACTTCTCTCGTCCCCATCTCCATCTTCCCCATCATTGTAAAAGTGTGGGGGCCATCTGGAAAGGTGGTTTGAAAATCAAGGGGGCCATAGTTGTCACAGGGTCAACTGTTCCCTTGGCTTGTTCATTTGGGGGATGGTTTAATGGGTCATATCTTCTAGAGGTATCGACACTGAAAAAAGACGACGCTCTTATTTATTTATCCATTTCTTCCTGGCTCTGACTCTCAGTTTGATGACAAGACGACCTAAAAGGCTCAGAGGGTGAAGGCATAATTGTGGCTAATGGAATGGGGAAAATGGGTCGCACCCAGAAAGGGTCGGCCCTACGTCTAACCTATTTCTCCTCTTTTATCATCCTAATATCTGTAAAGAACCTCTCTCCCAGAGTGGGAAACTCCTCGAACAATTCGTAAAGCCTTTGGAGCATCAAGAGGATGACCCTTAACTTATGAATTTTTCAACAAACTCACAAACAAGTTAAATAGTTGACCAAGTTAACTTTAAGATTAAACTTAGAGAAAGGAAAAGTTTTGGGGAAGAACAACTAAGAATATAAAGAATAAATCACACCGAAGAAGACGACCAAAGGTCCGCCGGAACGCCTAAAAGGCTGAGTTTTATCTACATAGCAACCAATCGAAACCTAAAAAACCCCTAATACTCACCGCGTCTCACCTAGAACCACCAAATAATCGTGGATTCACTCGTTGAAAAAATAAAGACTAACCAAAAAATGTACAGAACTTAAACTAAGCAGAAATCAATGACGTGCTTGAAGAAATTGAGGATAAAGGGGAAAGAATGGCAGGGAAATTACCTTGAAAGAAGGTTGGAGCTAGATTAAGCTTCAAAGTCTTACAAGGAGGAAGTAATGGCGATTAACTTCTAAAAGCTAGAGAGAGAGAGTGCGCATGAAGAAGAAAATAGAAGAGAGAGAGAGAGAGATAGATAGATAGATAGATAGATAGATAGATAGATAAAGAGTTGTTTGAAAATGCTTAAATACCTAGTCATCATTGGGCCCAATAACCAAGGCGTCGCACAACCCATGAGGAAAATCATCATTAAGGAAAAATATTCAAAGTGCATTGTGCAGCCGTCATTTCTGGGAAACATAGCACTATGATTGACACCTGATCAGCGTCAATTAACTTGTCAAGTGTCACTCACAATCTTGGAAACTCATCAAATCAACATCCTAAGACAATATTACCCCTCAGCCACCTCAACAACATCGATGAATAAGGGCTAGGGGTGATTGATATACCAAAGTATACCCTCGACCATCTGAGGGTAGCCTCGTCTAGGACGAGGGCTCAACCTTTCACCATCTAGGGGTCATACTGAAGGTAGGGGGACCAACAGCCTAAGCCCCCATCAAACTGAATCCTCAGTTTGACTTAATAATTGAGTAGGATAGCCGACCTACCTACTGGACAACCCTATACTGGATGACAGTAAGTGTCAGTTTTAGAATCAGAGCTTTTACAATACTAGCCTTGGCTTGTGGTTACCCCAATAGGCCAAGGGTGACACTCTCATGGCGCGTGGTTTGGGAGACACGTGGTACAGTGCGTGTGGGACTCATGTAGCACGTGGACTAAACCTTTATAACATGATTATTCCTTTACGTGAGAAAATATTATGTCATCATTACCTATAGGTGGACCAACCAAGTGTCAATAAGGGATTAGCTAAACCGCCATTACATGCTCAATGCATGCTTAGGGGGTACACTACACCCCCCAAACCCTATATATACTTGTCATCTTCAACCTTACAAAAGGATCGATAATTATAACCCTAGTTGAAACTTTATTTTTACACACAGTAGAAAGCTTGTACATTGTATCCAAGGCCTTTAGTGCCCATATTTAGTGGATCACACACTCACAGTGGATGTAGGCATGATTGGCTTAACCACTATACATCATTGTCTTCATACCTCTTCTAGTCACATCCTTATATATATATATATATATATATATATATATATACATATATAACTTTATTGATGCCATTGTTGCTACTATTTGACCTCTATCACTTCTTTATCTGGTGTAGCTGATCTAAGCATCATCAGTTTATAGGGGATTAGCTAAACCGTCATTACATTCTCAATGCAAGCTGGAGGGGTACACTACTCCCCCAAGCCCTACACATACTTGTCATCTTCAACCTTGAAAAAGGATCGATAATTATAACTCTAGCTGAAACTCTATTTGTACACACAGTAGAAAGCTTGTACATTGTATCCAAGGCCTTTAGCGACCATATTTAGTGGATCAGACACTCACAGTGGATATAGGCCTGATTGGCTGAGCCACTATACATCATTGTCTTCGTACCTCTTCTACTCACATCCTTTTATATATATACATATATAACTTTATTGCTACCATTGTTGCTACTGTTTAACCTCTATCACCTCTTCATCTGGTGGTGCTGATCTAAGAATGATCAGTTTATAGGGGATTAGATAAACTGTCATTACATTCTCAATGCAAGCTTGGGGTGTGCACTACGCCCCCAAGCCCTATACATACTTGTCATCTTCAACCTTGCAAAAGGATCGATAATTATAACTCTAGCTGAAACTCTATTTGTACACATAGTAGAAAGCTTGTACATTGTATCCAAGGCCTTTAGTGACAATATTTAGTGGATCAGACATTCACAGTGGATGTAGCCCTGATTGGTTGAACCACTATACATCATTGTATTCATACCTCTTCTAATCACCTCCTTCTATATATATATATATATATATATATATATAACTTTATTGCTGCCATTGTTTCTACTGTTTGAGTTCTATCACCTCTTTATCTGGTGGTGTTGATCTAAGCATCATCAAGATACATGCAAAAAGTTTTGTTTTTAACAATCTTGTTCGAACGGAACCATATGTCATTCAAACGACAGTGTGTTGCACGATGTGTACATGCAGCTGAAACGACAGTGTATATCATTTAAACGACATGCTGTCTTGCTTGAACGGCCCACCACCTTAATTTTTCTATAAAAGAGTCTTTCCAACTCCATTTTTCATAAGAAGTCTTTTTCCATTCTGCAAATACTGAAAATCTACATAAAACTTTTGGTTTCTTCCTTTAAGGTTTAAAACAACTTGTTTTCAATTCAAAAAACCGTCCCAATATTAAGTGAATTATTTCGGAACCGAAGAACAAAAGTTTTTTATTATTCAACTCTTTGTAGAGATTATAAATCTACACCGAACTGAGGTCAAATTAGGGAGTGCTACGGTATTCCTTAATGAAGATTAGGCTGCGGTCTTTGAGGTTCGTTGTGTGTGGATCTTTGCTGAAAATAGAAATGTGTGTTCTTGAGGAGTAAATGCGGTTGTTCCTTTGCTAATGACGACGAACCGAGATCTGTGGGTATTTTGTATGTCACTTGTATTTTCACTGTAATCCGTGCAAATCGACATTTACAAATTATAGGGGACATAAAAATTTTTTTGCCATTCGAGGATTTTTCCCTGAAATTTTTTCTTTTTCCCGCATGCCTTATTTGTTCAATGGATTAAATTGTTTAGGTGCATGTTTAGGGTTTAAAGAAGATAAAATTGGAAGTGACTAAATTTTAATTGAAAATTTGGTTTTACCTAAAGCACTTGTTAAAGGGCCTCTTCAAGACGTCAACCTCTCTAAAAATATTCATTCCCCAAACCCAAAAAGAAAAAATACAACTTGATTGACTCATACACTTGAGTAGATTTGCACGCTTGAAAATCTCATCGCGTGTTGTAAATATGCACACACTTAAACACACTTTTAAATGCAAAGAGAATATAACAAGTATAAAATCCACAAATAAATAAATTTCTAATAATGTTTAAAATAATCTCAACCTAATGTATACATATCCCCCAAGTTAAAGATATCCTAATCATGAAAGATAACATTTATCCCCCTTTTTGTTCAGAAATAAACAAAGGAATAAAGCATAAAACTAATACTCCCCCCAAAACCAAATATCCCCTTAAATATGTGAACATAAGAAATCAATTTTAAAAGTATATCAAACACACAACATCACAAATCAAGCACAAATAATCCACACAATGATCAAACAATATTAATATCGATGCAAAAAGATACCAATATGAATAAGCAATGAAGTATGATACCAATTTGAAATTACTAATTTTGAAAAAAGGAATTTCAATGCACATAATGAAAGATACTAATATGATAATATGGCATGCCAATTAAAATCTTAAAACAAAGCATAGGCGAACATGGACTAAATGGAAATCGTAAAGACTCAAAATAAAATGATACCATGTATAAAATATGCAAAATATACCAATGAAATACCAACATATATATATATATATATATATATATATATATATATATAAACAACCACAAAACTCAACTCATATCACATAAGCTTTACGCACTAGCATAGTATAAATGTGTCTAAACACGTGGAATGGAATGAATGAGTGTGAACAAGATACAAATAAATTATGACCCAAATAATCAAATATGTTCAAGGAGTTCTATTTGACCGCAAAACTTTATCAAACTAAGATTCAACCTCAAGTGACAAGATAAAGTTAACTCTATGAACAAACAAGCACAACACACAGAAACCTAGAATATTGATGATTCTAAAAATCAATAGAGTTATGACAATATAAGCATAACTATGATTCATTATGCAACCCCGTTGATATTAAATTATAAAACCCTCAAAAGATAAACATATACCATATTTTCTTTTCTCTCAATACTTTTGAAGCTATCAATTTTTAAAGGTCAAACAGACTAAACCTGTTGGCCTTGAAAATTTTTCTATCTTCATTACCTTTAATCTTTTTATTGGGATCTTGCCAATGGTGGATTTCTCGCAATGGAGATTTGTTCCTTTCGTAGGTCCTTTTCTGTGCACCCTCAAATTTTTTCAATAAAATCAAAAAATCTCATGGGCAACAGTTCTTACATGCATAAATCTCCCATAGCCACTAAATATGTAGATAACAAAATTTATGGGAGAACATCTCACATATCTCAATTATACATGTAAAGTTAAAATCTGAAAAGCTCGTACATGTGTGTGCAGAGCCATATACACAGTTCAATCCATTAAGCGAATAAGAGAGAAAACAACTCCATGCAAGCATGATTAAGAAAGAACCAAGTCTTTGAAATGATAACCAAATTTCCTTGTCGCATGGAAACCATGAAATGAATTGAATTCAAACACAACTACATGCCACACAAAATGTGTAAGACGAAAATACACAAAAACCAATACCAATTTTTAAAATAAACTAACTCAAAAGGAAAACAAAATCTTTTTTTATTTTTCAATATGACTCAAAAAAAGAAAATTCAAAAATATAAAAGATACACACAACATACAACTAGTAAACAAATATCATGAAGAACAACTAGTGTATGTAAACATACGAACACGATCAACCATTAGATATAGAATGGAAAGTATCATGTGCAAGCAAACAATAATGAACAATTCTAATATGTATAGCCCCAAAATCTAATTTTCTAACTCATGTAGGTGTAACGTGATGCTCTCAGTCTTTAGGAACCTTGGTGACTCTATTCCTAGACTTACTAGGACCGTTGTTAAGATTATAACAAAACTTACTATAGTGACCTTTTCTACCGTAATGAGTGAAAGTATAAACACGACGAGGGGTGTTACCTAAGGTTTGAACTTTCCTAACGTTCCTAGTCGACTCTCTCAAATGTATGGTCTTGGCTTGGGTATATGAAGTATCTTGATGATCGAAGCCAATTCCACACTTGTCATTTTTTATTTGGACGATGTCTAACATCTTATCTAACTTTTTTGACTTAGATTCCAAATCAAATATGACACGACTCGAATATCTCAATATCTCCTCTAGCTCAACCATCCTCAACTCAAGTAAACATCTAGACTCATCAAACTTTAGAATCATTTTCTCCATAGCCTCCATCAAACCATGAAGACTATCTTTATTACCCTCAATATACTCTAGCTTCTCTCGAAGAGTCCTCTCATGTTCCCTAAGATCATTAATCAAAACACTATCATTATTCTCTATGGAACACCCTTTGAACTTAGCTTCTAACTTCAAGTTAACCTTATTCACTTTCAAAGTTTCTGTAGACAACTCACGAAAGGAAACTTGGAGTTCACACTACTCCGCCTCTTTTTCATCTCGACTCTTATCTTCACTCTCTTGACAATCACTCAATTTGGATTCACAAACTATGACCTCAAAATTGTCATGTATATAAATATCTTTATGGGAATATTTCTCATCAAAGCTAGCATGACTAGCCATGATTGCAGTGTAGTTATGCTTAACGGGGGAATCGGGTGCCTCTTTCGGATCACTATGACTAAGGGTGTCATTGTACACCTTGGATTTCTTTCCCTCCTTACTGAGTTTAGTGGGGGCCTCGGCTACCATATGGCTATAACCCTCATAACTATAACACCTATCCGACTCATCCCTCTTAAAGTTCTCACTTTAATTCTTAAGAAAATTATCGGCCTTATTTTGTATATCTTTCTTAAACCTTTTAGCATCTTTATTTTGCTTTTGGAATTTGAAAAAATTCTTGAATTTATTTCCAATTATGTCCATATCCTCGGACTCGATGTCAGACTCATCATCCAAAATAGGTGTTTCCTCCTTTTAGGCTTTCAAAGCAATGCCCTTATTTTTCTTCTTTACAGTCTTGGAAAGTTGAGTTGGTAACCTGTATAAGAGTTCTTTGGAGACTTGATTTCATTCAAAGAAAAAGTATGGATGTAAAAGAAAACTATAAATTAATTTTTTTGTTTTGAAGGAAATGAAAACTTTCATTGCATCTAAACAAAAGACAAAGTTCCCTAAAAATATTAGAAAAAGTTCCATCCACACAAATTACACATGGAAGATGTTTTATAACTTGTACTTTTTAAAGGTCCGAGTTGAAAGAGATGTAGATGTCATCTCTATCTTCAACTATTAATGTATTTATCTCTGTCGACATATGAGTTACACGTAAATTTGTTTAAAGAAGTATAAATACCTTTGTAGCTCCATTCATTGTAGATTTTACTCAATGATTACATTACACCCTTGTGACACCCCGCCTAATTAAATATCGGGTGATCAGTCCTTTATTAAATTAATTCAGAATATCCACTTGGTTCAAAATAGGTGTCGAAAACATATTATTAACACTAACCACCTAATATTTAAGAAAGGTTGATGTCAAAATTTTATCTTTTAATTAACACGAAATCAAATTAACTAATCACTAATAAAATTAACCAAGTACTAATTGTACACCATTCAAACGAATCTCATATGAAATAAAATTACTAAGGTAATAAATGTGACTGGAGTAAACACATCCAACTAAGATCCCAACTATAATAATCCGACAACATAAACCAACAACTGAAAGAAGTAATAAATGAGTCCACAATCTCTGATTGTCTGAAAAGTAAAAGGAGGCGACATGCCCTAACTCAAATAGCTAACTCAAAATGTCAGAATGAGAATCATAGAGGTGTCTACTACCAAGTCTTGTTACTTCCACAGCAGATACAACTCGTCAATTGAATGGAATTCCTATCCTTAGTGTCCCTGTGGTTGGGCACCTAAAATGATTTAACAAAAGAAAAGAGATATGCAATAAATGGGTCAGAGATCGAATTGAAAAGAGTTTAAAAATCAGCAAGTGCTTAAATGAAAACAATAACACATATAGTGTACATGTTAGATCGTCATACTCTCACTTGAGATACTCACCTCTCATCTAATATGCACACCTAACGCGTATATTTAACCCATCATAGTTGTACTACTTGCGTTTACCCGTATCCCGTATTACCACATGTTTAAGGATAGTTATTCATATACATAACCGTTATTCTCATAGGTAATCTTTTTCTCACTAAGAATATTTTTAAATATCATTATTTCCATATCTACTAAACACGCATAGTAGAATAAGTAACAGGTATATATATTTATCTCTCTCTATATATACTATTCCAGCACCCATGGGTTAGGTCCCCCTTGGTGCAATGCATGCTTTGCTATCATGTCCCGGTGCATCACTCATTTCATGAAGGACTATAGGTTCAATCTCTCACGAACCATCAAAACAAACACACATATTGGAGGCGAACATAGTTCCAATCCTATAGGATACGCACATACATACGCACCCATATGACAGTTAAGACTATCGTTCTCACTAATATACCCTACAAAGGTTCTATGTTCTAGTGATACGAATAAAAATCCCCCCGAAGGCTCCTCAAGATATGATCGTCCACAATGCGCAACCTCCACCCAATAGCAAGTAGCGTAGGTATGTAATACACATAATAATTCAACAAATATATACATACACACAACCTATAATAATCATTAGGTATTCACACAACCCAAATCCTCAAATTCGTATATCGTATTATTACCTCTAATGCTCACATAAATACATTCACACGATTTATCTCTATCGTTTCATACTCTGTAAGGCCCTCTTATTATAACATATACCATTAGTAGTTAAACAATCCTCACACAACTAGACTATGTATTTAAGTCACTCGAGGGTAGCGTAGGTCATTTCCTCTCACTCAAATTAACCTTCAAATATTTTAACTCGACCCGGTAAAAATTAGAATTTCTGAAATCTCATTAAAAACTGGGAAATTTTCGTCCGAACAAATGCATGCTCTGAATTCTCATTAGAATCTAATTCGTTCAAACGAGATACTCAACTTTGAATGAACTACTCTCTGAATTCTTGTTGGATATGTCATTGGACTTCTCGTTTTAACCAGGCCATTCGCACGACTCGAGTCATTCGAACGAAAAAACCGCAGGTCATCCCTGTCCTCTAAAAACTACATTTTCCCAACTTTTCATCATCCAAGTTTCTCAAAAACTCATTCTAACTCAAATCCAATGAATTAAAACAATAACCACTAGTAATAGAATGATTCCCAACATATTTTTAACATCGAATCCTTAAATTATAATACGAATTCAGATTTATTCCTCAAATTTTCAAAAGGCCCTAAATTCATATATCCCCATGAACAGCCATTAAACCCAAATTTGATTTCATGATTTCAAAATATAAAACCCAGATATGTTATCCCCATAATATGGTTATTCAACTACATGCAAAACCTATACCTCAATTATGAAAAAATCCCCAATTTCAGTCCCAAATTTCATAATATCATGATTAAACCACCAACTAAATTAACATGGACATTATATGCTCCAAAAGTTAAGCAAGATAAACACTTGCCTTTTCACGAAGGTATGATTCGTCTCTTGAAATTGATATAAATGCATTCTCCACTTCCCGATCTACACTTTGGTGATATTTTTGGTGAAAGGTGATTGGATTTGGCCTTGGAACTCCTAGGAACCTCTTCTCCTTCTACCTCTTGGACTCTCTCTATTTTTGCAGAACATAACTCTAACTGCTACTACGTAAGGGATGATATTTATATATCTAGCAAAAAGAAAAAAGACAAAAATACCCATTCGGGGTGTCGGGTTGGCCTAAAGTTGCCTCGGACTACAAAATAAACACCTGAGTAGTTTTTTTACTATATCAATCCTTCTGGACACATTGGCATACTTAAAACAGCCATCCGAATAACCAAAAATAAAATTACCTTTTCAATTCCTTATTTTAGTCCCGACATGATTCACACGCGCGTCCCAAATAAGTGTACTGTAACTACCGTATTTTTCACTCATGACAACTTTAATATTTTCATAATTATATATTTCTTTACTCACTAAGTAATATTCAACATATTTCTCACTAATAAATACTAACTCTCATCATGCTAGTAATTATTTACTTAAATCTGAATTAATTGTAAAAATTTTCCATTTAAATTAATTAATTAGATAATAATAATAATAAAATCTTTCAAAAATACAGGGTATTACATATTTCCCCCTAATAACAGAATTTCGTCCTGAAATTCCGAAAGCATAAAAATAACGGCGTACCTAGTGGGAACAACTCTGGATACTTGTCGCACATCTCATCCTCGCACTCCGAGGTAGACTCCTTGACATTATGATTCCTCCACTGAACACATACTAACGGCACTACCTTTGACCTTGATTTCCTCTCTCTATGATCTAGGATAGCAACTGGCCCCTCCACGTATGAACTATCATGCTATAGGTCAATCTCCTCAGCGAAGAAATATGGAACACGTCATGAATCCTATGTAAGTGCTCGTAACAACACCTGGTCCCCCACATTGAATTCCCTAAAGAACCTTTTGGCATCAACGTAACTCTTCTATCAATCTTGAGCACCCGAATACGATTTCGAATTATCTCAATCCTGGCTGAGGTATCCTGAATAACCTCTGGCCCAAGTAGCTTGAAGTCCCCCACCTCTAGCCAACATGCTAGAGAACGACAAGGCTTACCATATAGCGCCTCGAATGGAGCCATGCTAATAGTAAACGGGTAGGAGTTATTATAAGAAAACTCCACCAGTGGAAGGTACTGCTCCCAATCCCTAGAAAAATCAAGGATACACATCTGCAATATATCCTCTAATTTGTCTACTCTATCTGCCTATTCGTCTGTAAGTGATAGGTCGAACTCAAGTGTAACTCCATACCACTGTTCTAAAAAACCCGCCTAGGCTCCGCCTGGGCACGCCTAGGCTTAAGGCTTAGGAGAAACGCCCCGCCTTAAGTTTTTTACGCCTTATTCTTGGTAAAACCCTTAAGGCTCACTTTTTTCTAAAAACAACAATGCTTTAGTGAAACGATGTCGCCTTTAAAAGATTTTTTTTTACTAATCGGACCATTATCTAATCCAAAATAATCAAATAGTATTTTAATTTGCATATATTTCAACATATTTTTATAATATGTAAAATTTTAGTATTTTAATAGCCTTGTTATGGTTAAAAAATATTAAAATATATTAAGAAGGCCTAAACGCCTTTTTACGTGTAAGGCCCGCCTAAGCTTCTAAGGCTTAAGGCTTGGCCTCCACACCTCGCATTTTTTAGAACCTTGCTCCATACCCACGGACTCCTAGAAGCTCTCCCAAAATCGGGACATAAAGATCCTGTTCCAATTAGACACAATATCGAGGGGCACCCCATGGAGTCTCATTACCTCTGCAATGAAGATCTGAGCGTACTGTCCCGTAGTATAATTGGTCTGAACTGACAGAAAATGAGCTACCTTGGTCAACTGATCCACAACCACCCATATGGAATCGTGACCCCTCTGTGATGTAGGCGGCCCTGTGATGAAATCCATGGAAATGCTCTCCCATTTCCACAAAAGGATCTGTAATGGATGTAGGAGCCCTGACGGTGTCTGGTGGTCCACTTTTACCAGCTGACAAGTGGCACATTTCTAAACAAACTCTACAATGTCCTTCTTCATTCCACTCCACCAATATTTTCGCCTCATATCCTGGTACATCCTATCCCCTACAGGATGCACCGCAAATCGTGAACCATGTGACTCCGCCATCACAACATGTCGTAACTCCTCCCCCTATGGAACTACTAGTCTACCATTGAAGCATAATCCCCCATCTGAGCCCACAGAATACGACTCTGCCCCCTCGTCTAGAAGATGTACAATTCGATCCTGATAGAACAAGCCTGCTGCCTGAGCCTGTATCACCCTAGTAACGATCTCGGGTGTAATTTTCATCACTGACATGAATGAGCGGGAAATCGCATCCTGATGTCCTAGTTCCTTCCATTTATCCTTTCACACCTCGGGTACCTCACCAACTGGCATACGACTCAACGCATCTTCTACCACGTTAGCCTTCCCCGGGTGGTAATGTATGTCGAACTGATAGTCCTCACAAATTCAAGCCACCTCCGTTGACGCATATTTAGTTCCCGCTATGTGAATAGGTACTGCAGTGACTTGTGATCTGTGAATAGGCAAAATTTATTTCCCAAGAGATAATGTCTCCATACCCAAAGTGCAAACACGACTACTGCTAAATCCAAGTCGTGGGTGGGGTAACTCCTCTCGTGAGGATTAAGCTTACGGGAAGCATAAGTTATAGCCGTATACTCCTGCTGAAGCATACCCCCAAGTCCTAGTAGGGATGCATCAGTATAAACCAGGTATTCCACCCCCGGCCTAGGTAGTGCTAGAACTGGTGCTGAAGTCAGATTGTCCTTCAGCTCATCAAAAGCCAACTGGAAGACAGCATCCCATATAAATAGCACCCATTTGCGAGTCAAATTTATCATCGGACCCGTTATTTTTTAGAATCCCCGAATAAATTGCTTGTAGTATCCGGCCAGCCCCAAGAAACTACGTATCTCTATCGGCATTGTGGGATGTCCCCACTCCCTCACCACTAACACCTTCCCTAAATTTATGGGTATGCCTTCTTCAGAAACAATGTGCCCCCAAAATTGAACTTCTCTCAGCCAGAACCCACACTTCTCATATTTCGCATACAACTCGTGTTCTCGGAGTGTCTATAAAACTAACCTCAAATGCTCGACATACTCCTCCTCAGTCCGGGAATAAATCAGGATGTCATCAATGAAGACAATGACAAAATGATCTAAGAACTCTCTGAACACCCTGTTCATCAAGTCCCTGAATATAGTCGGTGCGTTGGTTAGCCCAAATGTCATAACTCTGAACTCGTAGAATCCATATCGCGTCAAGAAGGCAGTCTTAGACACGTCCTCCTCTATGATACGTAACTGATGGTATCCCGACCTCAAGTTTATATTTAAGAAGTATGTAGCACCCCTAAACTGGTCAAATAGGTCATCAATTTGGGGAAACGAATACTTATTCCGTATAGGTACCTTATTTAACTCTCGGTAGTCAATACACAACTGTAGTGACCCATCTATCTTCTTCAGGAACAGTTGGGGAGCGCCCCAGGGAGATCTACTCCTACGGATGATGCCCTATCCCAATAACTGCTCGATCTAATCCCATAACTCCATCGAAGCCATACGGTAAGGTGCACGGGCTATCGACTGAGTTCCTGGTGTTAAGTCTATCACAAAATCTATCTCTTCACTAGGCGGCAACCCTGGTATATCCTGAAATACATCAGCGAACTCATGAACAACCGAAATCGAATCAAGTGGAATAACCACCTCCTTAGAGGTCTCCTCCTCTATATAATATAAATGGGTGGACGAACCTCCATCAAGACGAGGCATCACCACCAAAAGCATCTCCTGATCGGGTATGGCGAACATAATACTACGACTATAGTAGTTAATCATTGACCTATACATAACAAGCCAATCCATCTTGATAATATCATCACACTCGTGCATATCTAAGATAAGCATGTCGGCTGGTAAGATCAATCTCCCAATCTCTATAACCACTCCCTGACATATAAAGAATATTAAAGACTCGTATCCCAATAGTGAGTCTACACTAGTAACTGTGCTCTCTGCCATGTTTAATAACCCCATGGCACGTACTAAACTAATGGCTATGAAACTATATTAAGATCCCATGTTAAATAATATCCGCCCCAAAGTCCCCTGAATATAAAATGTACCCTCAACCGCGGGTAGTGCCTGGGGAATTGCGGCCTGGTGGATGTTATAGACATGGCCATACTGCAACTGTCCCTGCTGAATTGGGGTTGCTAAAACGGCTGGCAAAGCTTGTATCTATAGTGGTGTTGGGAGAGCAGCGGGAATATCAGTCGCTGGGGCTCCTGACGAGCACCCTACTACTTCTACTACTGTGTGGATCTACCCTTTTGAGGACAATCCAGACGTTTGTGGCCAGTGTTTCCACAACCAAAGCACCTCACTGGAAAGTGTCCTCCTCTCTGCCCCTGCTTTCCTCGACCTTGATGGTCGTTACCACCCCTCTCTTGGCCATACTGACCCTGTTAAAAGCGATGTTGTCCCTGGTGGCCTTGCAGGTCATGCTGGCCCTGGTAGCTCTATCTAAAACCTCCCTGTCCTTGCCTATAGTCACATGATCTGAACCTCTTATTTGGGTACCCCTGGTGGGAACTCTACTCTCCCTGTCTCTGCTGACCCTGAGTTGGTTATGCCCTACTGGCACCATTACCTCTTGTCCTTCCCTACCGTCTAGACTCCCCCATTCATTTTCTTCCCTTATGATGGAAGCGGTGATCATGGTAGTCTAGTAGGGCAGCGTTAAGTATATCATTATACGTACCCAATGAAAGATTACCCAAAGGTGCTGACGAATCGTCCGAGTCAAGTCGTCCATAAAAATCTAAATTTTCTTCCCCTTAGTGGGTACCTCATATTGCACAGTATTAATCAATCTCATAAACTCTTCCTCGTACTCCGCAACAGTCTTCCCTTCCTAGGTGAGATACATTAATTTCCTCATCATCTCAATCTGAACGACGGAAGTGAAATATTTGCGGTCGAACCGCACCCAGAAGTCCTAGATAGTCATGCTTTCTCTCTCCTCAATAGTGGTAATGGACTCCCACCACTGTAGTGTCGCTCCCACTAGTTTAAAAGTATCTAGTATCTGCCTCTGAACCTCAGTACACTCGTACATCCTCAAGTGTGTAACACCTCGTGTTTTTATTTATTATTTTAATTAATTAATTGGAATATTCGGAAAAAATAAATTTTTGAATTTAATAAATTTTTTTGGCTAAATATGTTGGTTATGATTTTAGAAGAATAAAAATTCAAGCGGAATTAAAATCGGAGTTAAAATGGATTTTATATGTTTTTTTTGAAATATTTGTCCCTTATAATTTTTAAGGCAGACTGTCAGTTTTTCGAGGTGATCGATCGATCGACGCCTGGACATCGATCGATCGATGCCTTCAGTATTCATGCACTGCAACTTGTTTTTAATTAGAATTTGTGTAGGATTAGGACTCCTAATCACTATATAACCTTGTTAATCCGTAGGAGGACTTCTCATAATCATTTTTTCTCCAGTTTTTCTTTAGAAAATACTTCCAAATATTTTTCCTCCCACTCATAATCATCAACCTTCTTCATAATCAAGTTTTTATCACAATTTTTGGGAGGCTTATTTGGGGCTTAATCAAGATCATCCTCTTTTGCTAATTTTTCGCAAGGAATCCAATCGTCAACCCAATTAGTTGATTCTGAAATCACAGGAATGAATACTCTATTCTTTTCCTTTGGTATTATGCGTTTTAAGTTACGCGTAAACAATTAATTACATATTTTCTTAAAAGAAAGTAACGACTTAATTACAAAAAGTGGACATTAATTATGGGGATATTTTTATTAATCTTTTAATCTGAATAGTATTCATAACCCTTGGGTACGTAGGATTGATGAGTGTATTTTGGGTTTTATTGGTGTAGGTTGCATGTAGAAAAACCCTAGTTTTAAAATAAATAATTTTTAGGTGCGTATAACTCACGTAATTTAGGTAGAGATAATGAAATTGAAATTTTATTGTATTAACGATGAAATAACGATATATTTAAGTTAAAATAATTAAATGGGATTAATTGGGTATTTTGTCGTTATGATAATTAAATTGAGATTTAATGGGTTGGACTATCATACGTAGTTTGAAACATTGGTTTATTATGCATATTGATGTGACTTGTTGGTATTATTAAATATTATTATGACGATGGGTTATTGGATATTATTGCTCTCCTTATATTTTAGAACGCCTTCTAGGAATGGGACTAGTGAGGGTAAAATTATCACGGTTTTATCATGTCGGGGGTGGGCTGATTTTTATTACTTTATCGTCGTTAAGCTAGTCTAGGTATGAGACTAGGTTGAGATTTATGTTAGAAAATCCTCCTATACATAGGGTATGACATATTGATAACTTGTGAACCCTTAGGTGTGGGACCAAAGGGTATTTTGAGGATCTCACATCGATAAAAGGGTGGAGTAATTTGAAAATGTGAATTTAGAAAATTGAGAATTAATACCTAAGATAATAAGACGGGTATTAAAATATATTGGCGACATAATAAGCGGGGGCCGATAGTTTAAACGGTCCAGCCGACATTTTATGTCGTGTCGTGTGCGGAACCTCGTTAATCAGCGAGGGCCGACAGTTTAAACGGGCCGACCGGCGTTTTGATGAGGGAGGTGTATTTTGGTAGAGAAATCACCCGAGGCGAGAGGACCGCCATAATAAATTGAGAATATAAGAAAAGTTGGTTAATTTAATTAACATCGTGGGACTTGGGAATTAAAAATCATATGGATGTGCCTTTTTAAATGGGGAATTCCTTCGGGTAGTTAGTGATTTATATTTATCACGTTTAATTATCTCGTCTAATTTAAAATATTCTATTATGATATTTATTGCGTATAATGCTATTGTCTAGATTCAAGGATCCTATTTGAGGGGAGTAGTGTGTATTCTTTCTCGGGGATTTGGCTCTGACCCATGCGTTGACTAATCTTTTTCAGGATTAGAGTTGGAGAAGCTGCATAAGTTTATCGGACTTATCATTTGGAGGTGCAGCTGGAGTTATTTATTTTATGGCATAGTTTAGTTAGACTTTATTTTCCAGTCGTATTTAATTATGACACTTCATTGGATTTTATTGGGCCATTCAGTTCTAAAGTAGTTTAGAGGATTTATGATTGGATTATTCAGATCTTTATTATTCAGATTTTATTTAAATATTTTTTTTGGAGATTGGATTTATTCAGAGTTAGCATGTGATGAATCTTTTATCGCTTAGTTGTTTATGATCATTTGAGATCGATTCAATTATTTACCTTATGGACTGATTTATTTATGTCTCATATCTGTCTCATGTTAAGAATGGTATTTATTTAGTTCACGCCCGGCATAGTTCGGCAGCGGTGGCTGGCCACCCTGTCTGTCGGATTGTGCGCGGTGTGACAGATGGTATCAGAGCATGATCTTAGGTCTCGTAGGTTATGAGTCCGTTTAGCTTTCGTGTTGCCGATATTTGATTCCCTTTGTTGATTCGTACTTCTTAAGGTAAAGGGTCAAGCATACGTGTTAGATGTATTTCTTGGGGATGTGAAGCTTTGTGCTAAGGACATCGTGGGCATCGAGTTTATAATTAGTAAGCTTGATGTGAGGATCCTTAAAATGAATTTTGGAGACGATAATTATTTTAGAGATTTTAGTGCAGATGTTAGGTATCGTATGCATCGATTTTTTATGTTGAGATTTAATTTGAGGATGTTAGCATTTTGATGACTTTCGGATATAAGATCGAGTGGAGATTTTTGGGAGCATGTGGTACGCCGTTATTTTCACAGTTATGCATATGTATATAGGAAATATATTTTTTTTATTGGTCGTGGGGTTAGTGCGTGTATAATTAGGTGTATGGGCGCCTAATTGTGTTATTTTATGGTGTAGGCATATGTGAGCCTTATTTCCTTTTGCGAGATTTACGCGTTGATGAGTATGCTTCGTCTAATTTCGAGGATGAAATTCTTTGCTAGTGAGGAAGTAACATCCTGTGTTTTTATTTATTATTTTAATTAATTATTTGGAATATTCAGGAAAAATAAAATTTTCAATTTAATAAATTTTTTTCTCTAAATATGTTGGTTATGATTTTAGAAGAATAAAACTTCAAGCGGAATTAAAATCGGAGTAAAAATGGATTTTATATGTTTTTTTGAAATATTTGTCCCTTATAATTTTTAAGGCAAACTGTCAGTTTTTCGAGGTGATCGATCGATCGACGCCTGGACATCGATCGATCGATGCCTTTAGTAATCATGCGCTGCAACTTGTTTTTAATTAGAATTTGTGTAGGATTAGGACTCCTAATCACTATATAACCTTGTTAATCCGTAGGGGGACTTCTCATAATCACTTTTTCTCTAGTTTTTCTCCAGAAAACACTTCCAAATATTTTCCCTCTCACTCATAATCATCAACCTTCTTCATAATCAAGTTTTTGTCACAAGTTTTGGGAGGCTTATTTGGGGCTTAATCAAGATCGTCCTCTTTTGCTAATTTTTCGCAAGGAATCCAATCGTCAACCCAGTTATTTGATTCTGAAATCACATGCATGAATAATTTATTCTTTTCCTTTGGTATTATGCATTTTAAGTTTCGCGTAAACACTTAATTACATGTTTTCTTAAAAGAAAGTAGTGTCTTAATTAGGAAAAGTGGACACTAATTATGGGGTTATTTTTATTAAATCTTTTAATCTGAATAATATTCATAACCCTTAGGTACGTAGGATTGATGAGTGTATTTTAGGTTTTATTGGTGTAGGTTGCATGTAGAAAAACCCTAGTTTGAAAATAAATAATTTTTGGGTGCGTATAACTCACGTAATTTATGTAGAGATAATGAAATTGAAATTTTATTGTATTAACGATGAAATAACGGTATATGTAAGTTAAAATTATTAAATGGAATTAATTGGGTATTTTGTCGTTATGATAATTAAATTGAGATTTAATGGGTTGGACTATCATGCGTAGTTTGGAATATTGATTTATTATGCATATTTGTGTGACTTGTTGGTATTATTAAATATCATTGTGACGACGGGTTATTGGGTATTATTGCTCTCCTTATATTTTAGAATGCCTTCTATGAATAGGACAAGTGAGGGTAAAATTATCACGGTTTTATCATATCGGGGGTGGGCTGATTTTTATTACTTTATCGTTGTTACGCTAGTCTAGGTATGAGACTAGGTTGAGATTTATGTTATAAAATCCTCCTATACATAAGGTATGACATATTGATAACTTGTGGACCCTTAGATATGGGACTAAAAGGTATTTTGAGGATATCACATCGATAAAAGGGTGGGGTAATTTGAAATTGTGTATTGAGAAAATTGAGAATTAATACCTAAGATAATAAGACGGGTATTAAAATATATTGGTGACATAATCAACGAGGGCCGACAGCTTAAACGGGCCAGCCGACGTTTTATGTCGTGTCGTGTGTGGAACCTCGTCAATTAGCGAGGGCCGACAGTTTAAACGGGTCAGTCGGCGTTTTGACGAGGGGATGTGTATTTTGGTGGAGAAATCACCCGAGGCGGGAGGACCGCCATAATAAATTAAGGATATAAAAAAATTTGGTTAATTTAATTAACATCATGGGACTTGGGAATTAAAAATCATATGGGTGTGCCTTTTTAAATGGGGAATTCCTTCGAGTAGTTAGTGATTTATATTTATCACGTTTATTTATCTCGTCTAATTTAAAATATTCTATTGTGATATTTATTGCGTATAATGTTACTGTCTGGATTCAAGGATCCTATTTGAGGGGAGTAGTGTGTATTCTTCCTCGGGGCTTTGTATCTGACCCATGCATTGACTAATATTTTTCAGGATTAGAATTGGAGAAGCTGCATAAGTTTATCGGAGTTATCATTTGGAGGTGCAGCTGGAGTTATTTATTTTATGGCATAGTTTAGTTAGACTTTCTTTTACAGTCGTATTTAATTATGAGACTTCATTGGAGTTTTATTGGTCCATTCAGTTCCAAAGTTGTTTAGAGGATTTATGATTGGATTATTTAGATCTTTATTATTCAAATTTTATTTAATCATTTTTTTGGATAGTGGATTTTTTCGGAGTTAGGATGTGATGGATCTTTTATCGCTTAGTTGTTTATGATCATTTGAGATTGATTCAATTATTTATCTTATGGACTGATTTATTTATGTCTCATATCTGTCGCTTGCTAATAATGGTATTTATTTAGTTCACACCCGGCATAGTTCGGCGGCGGTGGCTGGACACCCCGTCTGTCGGATTGCGTGGGGTGTGACAAAGTGCAGCTGAATGTCCTTTTTCTATGGGCTCGCTACCACTACATCTGAACTACTTACGAACTTCGAAGGGTGTGCCTTCTGGAAGGCATCTCTGACTCGCTCCCAAGCTGAAGGAAACGCGTGAGCTGGTTCTGGATCCACCACCGGTGCCTGGGGTGGGGCCAGCAGTACTACGGCTAAGGATGCATTTACCACTTAGGGTGGGGCATCATTCATCGTGCCCTGGGCTGGAGCTAGCTGGGGCTCGGGCTGGGCATTCCTAGGAGCTCGTTGTGCATGTCTGGGAGGCATCTAAAATGAGAGAGAATCTTTATAAGTCCAAAGTACATATTTCAAATAGGTGAAGACGTAAAATGTGCAAATAATGATACAACAGTCCTAAATATAGGGCTCTATGTCAAAGAAAGCTACGCTGAAAGCATAATAATCCGTACAGATCCTAAAGGACTCTAGAACCTAATTATCTGATACCACCTGTGACACCCCGCCTAATTAAATACCGGATGATCAGTCCTTTACTAAATTAATTCAGAATATCCAATTAGTTCAGAATATACATCACTGTCGAAAACTTCATTATTAACACTAACAAGGTAATATTTAAAAAAATTTGAGGTCAAAATTTTATCTTTTAATTAACATGAAATCAAATTAACCAATCACCAATCAAATTAACCAATTACTAATCATACACCATTCAAATGAATCTCATATTAAAAAAAATAACTAAGGTAACAAATGTGACTGGAGTAAACACATCCCACCTAAATCCCAAATACAATAATCCGACAAAGTAAACCAACAACTGAAAGAAATAATAAATGAGTCCACAATCTCTGACTGTCTAAAAAGTAAAAAGGGTCGACATGCCCTAACTAAAATAGCTAACTCAAAATGGCAGAATGATAATCATAGAGGAATCTACCACCAAGTCCTGTAACTTCCACACAGCTACAACTCGTCAATTAGATGGAACTCCCCTCCTTGGTATCCCTGTGGCTGGGCACCTAAAATGATTTGATAAAAGAAAAGAGATTTGCAATAGACGGGTCAGAGGCCGAGTTGAAAACAGTTTAAAAATCAGCAAGTGCTTAAATGAAAACAATAGCACATATAGTGTTGATGTTAGATCCTCGTACTCTCACTTGAGATAGTCACCTCTCATCTAATGTGCACACCTAACGCGTATATTTAACCATCCTAGTTATACTACCCTGCCTAACTTGTCTGAACATAACTATAATCACACCAATAATCTCATGTGTTTACCCGTATCACCCGTATCCCATATTACCACATGTTTAAGGACAATTATTCATATACATAACCGTTATTCTCATAGGTAATCTTTTCTCACTAAGAATATTTTTAAATATCATTATTTCCATATTTACTAAACACGCACAGTAGAATAAGTAACAGGCATACATATATTTATCTCTCTTTATATATATATATATTACTCCAGCACCCCTAGGTTAGGGCCCCTTTAGTGAAATGCATACTCTGCTATCATGTCCTGGTACATAACTCATTGCATGAAGGACTATGGCTTCAATCTCTTGTGAACCATCAAGACAAACGCACATATTGGAGGTGAACATAGATCCAAGCCCATGGGATACGCACATACCCACGCACCTATATGACCGTCAACACTATCATTCTCACTGATAGACCGTACCAAGGTTCTATGTTCTAGTGATACGAATTAAAATCCCCCCGAGGGATCCTCAAGATATGATCATCCACAATGTGCAACCTCTAACCTCCACCCGATAGCAAGTAGCGTAGGTATGTAATAATTTAACAAATAGGTAAATACACACAAACCATAATAATCATTAGGTATTCACGCAACCCAAATCCCTGAATTCCTATGTAGTATTATTACCTCTAATACTCACATTAATACATTCGCACGATTTATCTCTATCATTACATACTCTGTAAGGCCCTCTTATTCTAACATATACCCTTAGTAGTTACACAATACTCTCACAACTAGGCTAGGTCATTTCCACTCACTTAAATTAAGCTCAAAAGATTTTAACTCAACCAGGTAAAAATTAGAATTTTTGAAATCTCGTTAGAAACTAGGGAATTCTCATTCGAACGAACTTAGGCTATGAATTCTCGTTAGAATCTCGTTTGAACGAGGTTGTCCAAATGAGGTCGTTCAAACGAGATACTCAACTTTGAACGAAATACTCTCGAAATTCTTATTGGATATGTTGATGGAATTCTCGTTCGAACGAGAAAATCGTAGGTTATCTCTATCATCTAAAAACTATGTTTTTCCAACTTTTCATCATCCAAGTTTCTCAAAAACTCATTCTAACTCAAATGCAATGAATTAACACTATACCCACTACTAATAGAATGATTCCCAACATATTTGTAACATCAAATCCTTAAAATTATAATACGAATTCAAATTTATTCCTCAAATCTTCAAAAGGCCCTAAATTTATAAATCCCCATGAACAACCATTAAACCCAGATTTGATTTCGTGATTTCAGCATATAAAACCCAGATATGTTATCCCCATAATATGGTTATTCAACTACATGCAAAACCTATACCTCAATTATGAATAAATCCCCAATTTCAGTCCCAAATTTCATAATATCATGAGTAAACCAACAACTAAATTAACATGGTGTAATACCCCGTATTTTTTATGCTATATTAATTTGGGGGTTTATTAAATTTAATGTGAGTTAATTATTTAATAAAAATCCAGAAATTAATTATGTTATAATTATTAACGTGACGAGAGTTAGTAATTATGGGAAATTTGTTGAATATTACTAATTAGCAAAGTAATATATGATATTGATTATATTGAATGTCACGAGTAAATAAAATGACAGTTTTGGAAATTTGAATCGGGACGCGCCCGTGTCGCGTCGGGACTAAATTTTTATAAATAAAAAGTGAATATTTTATAAGTTGCCCGTATGGTCTTTTTGAGTGCGCCAACGCATCCGGAAGGGTCGAGATAGTCAGAAAAGTGTACCCGGGGGTGTAGTTTGGGTCTCGGGGCGTTTTTAGGCCTAATTAGTACCCCGGGAGGGCATTTTGGTCATTTTACATATTTGGGTAATTAAATCCACGAAAATCAGCAACCTATATCATCCATTTAGGTTAACCATTTAGGGTTAGAATATTCAGAACCCTAGTACGGCCATTGGAGAAGAGAGGAGAAAGCTCTCAAGGCAATTCAAGGCCAAAAAGTCACCCGTTTGCACCGCCGTCACCGCCAATGCGTAGATCGCGAGACGGGGAACGCAACCACACCGGATTCATCTGCAAACCAGACTTCTGAAAATCCCAGGCAAGTGTTTATCTTGCTATTTTCGTTGGTTCAATTTCCATATTAGTTTAGGAATGATTAGGAATGAAATATGTGGAAGAAAACCCAATTTGTGATAGGAAAATCCATGTAGTATTGGTTGATATGATGATTCTGGAAACCCTTGACATGTAGAGGAAATTAACCACGAAATTTTGATGATTATAAGAAAGAAATTCTGGAGAAAAATTTGTTAGAAATCTGTTTAAGAAAATTTTAGGGTTCTTGAAGTTGTGTATGAATTTTGGGTTGAAAATCCATGTTTAAATGATGAATATGTACATGCCTTACGTTAGAAACATCTGGTATACTGTTGTAATGTTAGTAGTAGAATTTTTGGGACGTTTGGAGTTGAAAAATATGGATTTGGATGAAGATAGATGGTAGAACCCGTAACTGCAATTCTGCAGAAATCAAAATACCTGCTTGATCGATCGATCGAGCATAGAGCTTCGATCGATCGAAGGTTCGATCGATCGAGTCCCAGACCTCGATCGATCGACCCCTCCTGGCAGACTCCTATTTCCCTTATTAAATGAGTTAAATTTAATTTATCATGAAATATTTCTTGGGCATCCTTCATATAATGTTTTGGGAGATAGGGGAGACCAGTAGGTTATACAAATGAATTTTGGTGATACTTAATGTGGACTAAGAATTACATTTTTGGGATAATTACTTATAAATTGATTAATTTATGTATTGAAGGGTAAGGTGCGTAAGAGGGTTACGTTGGAACATAATAAGGACACCTACTGAATTTTATACATGTGAGGATAGAGTTCACGAGTGTCGCGAAATGAGTTGGAGAAACCCTTCGAGTTAAGGTTAGTGACGAACCCTTATAGGAATACTTAATGCGAAAATTTAAGGATAAATATCATAATTATGGGTGATGAGAGAAACCTATATTGATATCATGATAAACGATATATTTATATGGTTGTGTATGCATATATTATATACGTGTGAAAAACATACCTGTGCTACTTGCTATCCCTGAGGTTACCGCGTTGAGAGAGTCTTATCTCGATGGGACCTTTATGGGGGATATTGACTTGTACCCTAAAAGATAGATATCCTTGGTACAAGCTATCGAATTGATAGTTCAGACGGTCCTAAGAGGCGTGGGGTATGTACTGACCTCTTAGAGACTTGGAATCTATACTTTGCCTCAATCTTGTTTTGTGTATATATGTTGATACAGTTCGAGAGTGATTTCGAACTTGTATATCCCTTAGTGTGAGCGATACGGGGATTGGATAGCAGAGTATGCCTACACCATAGCTTGCATGTTGGTGCTGTTAGAATATATATATTATACGAGTGCTTAATATATATATCTGAATTTGGGAAATTTTAAATGTTGTTGTGATATAGTAAGTGAGAAATAATTCTGGATTATAAATCGAAAATACTTGTTTGAAAAGTATAATGTGTCACTGGGAAACTTTATAAATTAATAAAGCTAAAACGAGAGTTGTACTGCTAATTGGAAGTATCCTTTTAAACAATGATATTGTTCGATTTTGTAATCTTATGAGTAAGTTAAGATAAGCTAAATTATTGGGAAGGCTAGTATGATAAAATGATAAGATAAACCATGGGGAAGGTTAGTGCGATAGGTGTGCACATTACAAGAGAGGTGAGAATTTCTCAAGAGAGTGTCGCATTAATATGTTGTTGCATTGGCCTGTATCAATTAAATACTTTCTAAACAAATTTTAAATCATACACACTATCGGGCTCTGACTCGTTTCTTTTTCTCCCTCTCTCTTGTATATATATGTATATATTTCAGGTGCCCAGCCACAGGGGCGTCTTGCTTAGGATCCCTTGAAAGGAACGAGCTGCAGCTTAGGTGGGAGTTGCAGGTCACTTGCGTAGACGGCTTCCTTTATTGACTCCAGTTCTAGCATTCTCATTTATTGGGCATGTGTCGCCCTTTCCATTATTTCATTGTTATTGCGACATTTGTATTTCAGTTTTTATTCAGTTTGAATTGTGTTACTTTATATTTCGCATGTTGACATTCGATTGACGAATGTTTTAAATTAATTGGATTGTGTTCCAGATTTAATGTGGTGTGATTCTTACTTATTGAATGTTGTTAATAAAATAATTTTATTTTTCTTTAAATAAAATTTGGAAAGTTATGTATGAAAATGGTTTTGACACTTAGCTTAATTATTTAGGGTGTTAAATTGGAAAATTTATTTTTATCGACAGTGATGCTGAGAATGAACCAACTGTTTACCTTGATTTAATTTAATAAAGGATTGATCGCCCGGTATTTAATTAGGCGGGGTGTCACAGGTGGTATCAGAGTATCAGGTTCTAGTGTCCTTTAGGATCTGTTCGGCTTATTATGCTTTCAGCGTTGCTTTCTTTGATATAGAGCCCTAATACTAGGAATGTTGTGTTTATTTCTATACATTGGAAATTCGTACTTCTGCTATTTGTTTATTTGAATGATGAACTCATCCATATTTACTTAAATTTTCAGATGGATCGTCAAGAAGAACTAGCTAAGACGGTTAAGGGAGTCATCGAGCAAGATCGACTCACACCTCAGGTATCCCCAGGGGGAATATCAACTGCCGAGTTAGCAGGTATCGTGGCACAAGCAGTTACCACTGCAGTTCTACAATACCAAGAACGCAGCTTACAACTTAAAGGAGGCAAAAGACCTAGAGAGGTTAACCAAATGCATGAGACTAACGTTAAGAATTGTGCGAAGGCACCGAATCTGCGACAACAAAACAATCAAGATCGAGTCAGTTCCAGAAGTAACGAGATTTATGTATCGGGACAAAAGTGTCAGGGACAACGAAGTCAGGTTCAAAATGAAATCACCAAGAGGTGTTTCGGTTGTGGAATGGAGGATCACAAACGTAAATCTTGTCCGAATCAGACTGGGGATAAACTACAACCTGACCAGCGAAGAATTTCAAAACTCTGCTATAAATGTGTACAACCGGGTCACAAGTGGATGGATTGTCCTCGCCCTGACATAGATTTTCCGCAGACTTCCCCTCAAGGCCAACAAGACCAGGGAAAAAGCTAGACTAGTCAATACCGTAAGGAAGGGAAGCAGTTTCGAGGGAGGTGCTTCCAATGTGGCAGGAATGGCCATAGGCGTCAGGATTGTCCAGAGAAGAATAGGGCCCCACGACAGGAATGTGATAACAATGAACCCCAGAAGCCAACTCCGCCACACTTTCCAACAGCCTCAGTTCAGCAGAGAAAGCTACATTGCGGACGTGTTTATAATTTCCCACAGGTAGCAGCTCCGCAGGCACCACCCGCGATTGAGGGTATGTTTTTCTATCCATGTTACTATGAGTCGAGTTTTGTTTTATACTGGGGCAACGCACTATTTTATAAGCTACCTATTTTGCGAAAGCCTTAGGGTTGTTAGCCACAGCAGAGAGCACAGCGATGTGTGTAGACTCACCACTGGGGAGTGGGTCCCTTATTTTCTTTATATGCCGGGGAGTGGGGGTAGAGATTGGTAGCTTGGTATTACCTGCAGACATGTTAGTTTTAGACATGCACGAGCATGATGTGATTATTGGTATGGATTGGCTCGCAGCTTATAGAGCCATGATTGATTGCTTCGGTGGGAGCATTGTTTTTACCATTCTGGGTCAAGGGATGTTTGTAGTGGCGATGCCTCGCCCAGAGGGAGGTTCGATCGCTCATTTGTATTACATAGAGGAGGATACCTCTAAGGAGGTTATGATTCCCTTAGATTCGATCCCAGTTGTCAGGGAGTATTCTGATGTGTCTCAGGAAATACCAGGCCTACCCCTAGTCGAGAGATAGACTTTGTCATAGATTTATTGCCAGATACGAGACCTATAGTACGCGCACCGTACCGTATGGATCCGGTAGAGATGCGAGAGCTACGAGATCAAATAGAGCAGCTGTTAGGTCAGGGTTTCATTCGTAGGAGTACCTCACCGTGGGGCGCTCCAGTTTTGTTTGTTTAGAAGAGAGATGGTTCACTGAGATTGTGTGTGGACTATCGGGAGCTGAACAAGGTCACGATACGGAATAAGTATCCGTTGCCTCGAATCGATACCTGTTCGACCAGTTGAGGGGAGAAACTTTCTTTTTGAAAATAGATCTAAGTTCAGGGTACCATCAGTTACGTATTAGAGAGCAGGATGTTTCAAAGACTGCCTTCTTGACGAGATATGGGTCTTATGAGTTTCGGGTGATGCCGTTCGGACTCACAAATGCTCTAGCCGTTTTCATGGACTTGATGAACCGAGTATTCAGAGAATTCTTGGATCAGTTTGTCATCGTCTTCATAGATGACATTTTGATATATTCACACTCCGAGGAGGAGCATGCCGAGCACTTGAGGCAGGTTCTTCAGACTCTACGAGAGCATCAGTTATATGCTAAGTACGAGAAGTGTGGATTCTGGTTACGAGAAGTACAGTTCTTGGGCCATGTTGATTCTGAGCAGGGGATAGTAGTTGACCCGAGTAAAGTATCAGCGGTGAGGGAGTGGGGACAACCCACGACACCGATGGAAGTGCGTAGTTTCTTGGGATTAGCCGGATACTACAGGAGATTCATTCGGGGATTCTCCAAAATAGCGAGTCCATTGACGAATCTGACTCGCAAGGGAGTACTATATGTTTGGGATAACACTTGTCAGTTGGCTTTCGACGAGCTGAAAGACAAGATTACTTTAGCGCCAGTCCTTGCGTTACCGAAGCCGGGTGTGGAGTACCTAGTTTACACCGATGCGTCCTTACGGGGACTTGGGGGAGTACTTCAGCAGGAAGAGAAGGCTATAGCTTTTGCTTCCTGCAAGCTTAAGCCACATGCGAAGAATTACCCCTACCACGACCTGGAGTTAGCAGCGGTCGTCTTTGCATTGAGGATATGGAGGCACTATTTATTGGGGAGAAATTCCATTTGTTCTCAGACCACAAGTCACTGCAGTACCTGTTCACTCAGCTAGAGCTGAATATGCGTTAGCGCAGGTGGTTAGAGTTTGTGAAAGACTATTAGTTCGAAATACAATATCATCCGAGGAAGGCCAACGTAGTTGCTGATGCGTTGAGCCGTAGACCGGTAGACGATGTAGCGGATGTCTGGAAAGAAAAGTGGAAGGAGTTAGGCCACTAGGACGCAGTAGCCCGTTCCTTCATATCTGTTATGACAATCACACCCGAGATTGTTATGAGGGTAATACAGGCCCAGACCACAGACCCGTTTTTCCAGGAGCAGATCGTACGACTTTTAGCTGAGGGTACTGAGTCTTATTCTGTTAGTTCTGATGGGGGTTTGAGGTTTAATGGGAGATTGGTGGTTCCAGAAGGAGCAGAATTACGTCATGCAGTGAATACCCAGTCTCACGAGTCCTGATTTTCCGTACGTCCTGGAGGATATAAGATGTACCAGGATATGAGGAGGCAATACTGGTGGAGTGGGATGAAGAAGGACATTGCTGAGTTCGTGTCCAAGTGTTCTACCCGCCAGCTGGTGAAGGTGGACCATCAGAAACCGTCAGGATTGCTTCAGCCATTGGAAGTACCCGCGTGGAAGTGGGAGAGTATTTCCATGGATTTTATTACAGGGTTGCCTACATCACAGCGGGGCCACGATTCTATCTGGGTGATTGTAGACCGTTTGACCAAGGTGGCTCATTTTCTACCGGTGCGGACAGATTACACCACGGGTCAGTATGCTCAGTTGTTCATCGCTGAGATTGTCAGATTACACGGGGTGCCCCTGAATATTGTGTCAGATAGAGACAAAATTTTCGTGTCACATTTCGGGGAAAGCTTTCAGGAGGCTATGGGTACTGAGTTGAGGTTGAGTTCAGATTACCACCCATAGACAGATGGACAGACAGAGCATACTAATCAGATGTTAGAGGATATGCTACGCATGTGTGTTCTCGATTTTGGAGGAGGTTGGGAGCAACATCTTCCACTGGTAGAGTTCGCCTATAATAACTCTTATCAGTTCACGATTGGCATGGCTCCATTTGAGGCTTTGTATGGCATGCCTTGTCGTTCCCCAGCTTGTTGGCTTGAAGTGGGGGATAACAAGTTACTAGGACCAGAGGTGATTCAGGAAACCTCCGCGAGGATTGAGATGATCAGGAGTCGCATTCGGGTAGCCCAGGACAGGCAGAAGAGCTACGCCGATGCGAAACGGTTCTTCGGGGAGTTTAGTGTGGGGGACCAAGTGTTATTGCGTGTATCTCCTATGAAGGTAGTGATGAGGTTCGGGAAGAAGGGGAAGTTGGCTTCGAGGTACGTGGGACCATTTCCCATCATCGAGAGGATTGGGCCGATTGCATACAGGTTGGGACTGCCAGAACATTTACATCGCATCCACGATGTATTCCACATCTCGTCGTTGAGACGGTATCTTCGGGATGATATGGCCCATACTCACATTGCGATAGATAAGATCGACCTACAGCCTGATAGCTCTTACGAGGAGAGACCGGTGGCTATCCTAGACTATAGTGAGAGGAGATTGAGGTCAAAGATAGTTCCACTTGTACGGGTCCAGTGGGAGCACCACAATGTGGCGGAATCCACTTGGGAGCGCGAGGCCGATATGTGCGAGAAATATCCAGATTTGTTCTTACCAGGTATGCCTTGTTTTTTCGAATTTCGGGACGAAATTCCGTTATTAAGGGGGAAGTATATAATACCCCGTATTTTTTATGCTATATTAATTTGGGGATTTATCAAATTTAATGTGAGTTAATTATTTAATAAAAATCCAGAAATTAATTATGTTATAATTATTAACGTTACGAGAGTTAGTAATTATGGGAAATTTGTTGAATATTACTAATGAGCAAAGTAATATATGATATTGATTATATTGAATGTCATGAGTGAATAAAATGACAGTTTTGGAAATTTGAATCGGGACGCGCCCGTGTCGCGTCAGGACTAAATTTTTATAAATAAAAAGTTAATATTTTATAAGTTTCCCGTATGATCGTTTTGAGTGCGAAAACGCGTCCGGAAGGGTCGAGATAGTCAGAAAAGTGTACCCGGGGGTGTAGTTTGGGTCTTGGGGCGTTTTTAGGCCTAATTAGTACCCCGGGAGGGCATTTTGGTCATTTTACATATTTGGGTAATTAAACCCACGAAAATCAGCAACCTATATCAGCCATTTAGGTTAACCATTTAGGGTTAGAATATTCAGAACCCTAGTATGTCCATTGGAGAAGAGAGGAGAAAGCTCTCAAGGCAATTCAAGGCCAAAAAGTCACCCGTTTGCACCGCCGTCACCGCCAACGCGTAGATCGCGAGACGGGGAACACAACCACACCGGATTCATTTACAAACCAGACTTCTGAAAATCCCAGGCAAGTGTTTATCTTGCTATTTTCGTTGGTGCAATTTCCATATTAGTTTAGGAATGATTAGGAATGAAATATGTGGAAGAAAACCCAATTTGTGATAGGAAAATCCATGTAGTACTGGTTGATATGATGATTCTGGAAACCCTTACCATGTAGAGGAAATTAACCATGAAATTTTGATGATTATAAGAAAGAAATTCTGGAGAAAAATTTGTTAGAAATCTGTTTAAGAAAATTTTAGGGTTCTTGAAGTTGTGTATGAATTTTGGGTTGAAAATCCATGTTTAAATGATGAATATGTACATGCCTTACGTTAGAAACATCTGGTATACTGTTGTAATGTTAGTAGTAGAATTTTGGGACGTTTGGAGTTGAAAAATATGGATTTGGATGAAGATAGATAGTAGAACCCGTAACTGCAATTCTGCAGAAATCAAAATACCTGCTTGATCGATCGATCGAGCATAGAGCTTCGATCGATCGAAGGTTCGATCGATCGAGTCCCAGACCTCGATCGATCGACCCCTCCTGGCAGACTCCTATTTCCCTTATTAAATGAGTTAAATTTAATTTATCATGAAATATTTCTTGGGCATCCTTCATATAATGTTTTGGGAGATAGGGGAGACCAGTAGGTTATACAAATGAATTTTCGTGATACTTAATGTGGACTAAAAATTAAATTTTTGGGATAATTACTTATAAATTGATTAATTTATGTATTGAAGGGTAAGGTGCGTAAGAGGGTTACGTTGGAACATAATAAGGACACCTACTGAATTTTATACATGTGAGGATAGAGTTCACGAGTGTCGCGAAATGAGTTGGAGAAACCCTTCGAGTTAAGGTTAGTGATGAACCCTTATAAGAATACTTAATGCGAAAATTTAAGGATAAATATCGTAATTATGGGTGATGAGAGAAACGTATATTGATATCATGATAAGCGGTATATTTATATGGTTGTGTATGCATATATTATATACGTGTGAGAAACGTACCCGCGCTACTTGCTATCCCTGAGGTTACCGCGCTGGGACAGTCTTATCTCAATGGGACCTTTATGGGGGATGTTGACTTATACCCTAGAAGATAGATATCCTTGGTACAGGCTATCGAATCGATAGTTCAGACGGTCCTAAGAGGCGTGGGGTATGTACTGACCTCTTAGAGACTTGGAATCTATACTTCGCCTCAATCTTGTTTTGTGTATATATGTTGATACAGTTCGAGAGTGATTCCGAGCTTGTATATCCCTTAGTGTGAGCGATACGGGGATTGGATAGCAGAGTATGCCTACACCATAGTTTGCATGTTGGTGCTGTTAGAATATATATATTATACTAGTGCTTAATATATATATCTGAATTTGGGAAATTTAAAATGTTGCTGTGATATAGTAAGTGAGAAGTAATTCTGGATTATAAATCGGAAATACTTGTTTGAAAAGTATAACGTGTCACTGGGAAACTTTATAAATTAATAAAGCTAAAACGAGAGTTGTACTGCTAATTGGAAGTATCCTTTTAAACAATGATATTGTTCGGTTTTGTAATCTTATGAGTAAGTTAAGATAAGCTAAATTATTGGGAAGGCTAGTATGATAAAATGATAAGATAAACCATGGGGAAGGTTAGTGCGATAGGTGTGCACATTATAAGAAAGTGAGAATTTCTCAAGAGAGTGTCGCACTAATATGTTGTTTCATTGGCCTGTATCAATTTAAATACTTGCTAAACAAATTTTAAGTCATACACACTATCGGGCTCTGACCCGTTTCTTTTTCTCCCTCTCTCTTGTATATATATGTATATATTTCAGGGGCCCAGCCACTGGAACGTCTTGCTTAGGATCCCTTGAAAGGAACGAGCTGCAGCTTAGGTGGGAGTTGCAGGTCACTTGCGTAGACAGCTTCCTTTATTGACTCCACTTCTAGCATTCTCATTTATTGGGCATGTGTCTCCCTTTCCATTATTTCATTGTTATTGGGACATTTTTAATTTCAGTTATTTCTAGTATTGTCATTATGGGATTTATTCAGTTTGAATTGTGTTACTTTATATTTCTCATCTTGACATTCGATTGACGAATGTTTTAAATTAATTGGATTGTGTTCCAGATTTAATGTGGTGTGATTCTTACTTATTGAATGTTGTTAATAAAATAATTTTATTTTTCTTTAAATAAAATTTGGAAAGTTATGTATGAAAATGGTTTTGACACTTAGCTTAATTATTTAGGGTGTTAAATTGGAAAATTTATTTTTATCGACAGTGATGCTGAGAATGAACCAACTGTTTACCTTGATTTAATTTAATAAAGGAGTGATCGCCCGGTATTTAATTAGGCGGGGTGGCACACATGGATATTATATGCTCTAAAGATTGTGCAACATAAACACCTGCCTTTTCACAAAGGACTGATTCGTCGCTTGAAATTGGTATAGATGTGTTGTCCACTTCCCGATCTACACTTTGGTGGTGTTTTTGGTGAAAGGTGAATGGGTTTGGCCTTGGAACTCCTAGGAACCTCTTCTCCTTCCACCTCTTGGACTCTCTCTATTTTTGAAGAACATAACCCTAACTGATACTACGTAAGGGGTGATATATTAATCTAATTTTTGTCCATTTATTATTCCCAATTTTTCAAAAGACAAAAATACCCCTCTAGGGTGTCGGGTTGACTTAAAGTTGCCCCGGACTCCAAACTAAATACCCTAGTAGGCTTTTTTGACTATCTCGACCATTTCGGACACATTGACGTACTCAAAATAGCCATTCAAATAACCATAAATAAAATTACATTTTTAATTCCTTATTTAAGTCCCGACACGACTCACACACGCGTCTCCCAAATAAGTGTCTTGTAACTACCGTATTTTTCACTCACGAAAGCTTTAATATTTTCATAATCATATATTTCCTTACTCACTAAGTAGTATTCAACATAATTCTCACCAATAAACACTAACTCTCATCATGCTAGTAATTATTTACTTTAATCGAGATTAATTGTAAAAATTTCCCATTCAAATTAATTAATCTGATAATAATAATAATAATAATAATAATAATAATAATAATAATAATAATAATAATAATAATAATAATAAAATCTTTCAAAAATATGGGGTATTACAACCCTATAAGAAAAAACCAAGGGATCGATCTAATTTATTGCATATAAATAAAAGATCAAACACAAATATAATGAGTTTGATGAAGTAAAAAGTGGAAAAGAATATTTCTTTGATAATAAATTTACGAAGGACTTTTTGCATCCCCTTAGATGTCTCGGAAAATTTCATCATGCGCAACCGTAAAAAATAAAAAAGCCAACAAATGGCCTAATTATTATAATACAAAGAAATTTTCTAGAAAATTGCATTGATCCACATATACCTGATTACCACAAAAGTTTTCTTGAAATTTTCTTGTGATCTAAACTTCACCCAAAGCATGTTGGTAACTTTTAGAAGACACCCTTTGTATCAACCTAGTGAAGAAATTAGAAACCTGAAAAGAGAACAAAAACCCTAATTATTGCAAAACTAATGATATGGACTTGACAAGTGTGGATAAGAAAAGGTTGTCTTTTCTTTGGTTAAAAAAAATTACCTCGGGCTTAGAAAGAATGTGAGCTACTTTGGCAGATATGTCTCTAGACATATGTATACCTGGAAAAGATATTCATATGAGTACCTTTGATGCCATGATCAGTTTCTTTTTCAGTTCCAATAAACAATCAAAAGAGTGAGAGATAGGCCTAAGTAACACATACATCTCGGGTGCTTTAAATGGATCATTTATAAACCATCATCTAGTAGCAACTCAATAGTCGCGGTGGGAGGGTAGTAAAAAAAAGACGCCGATGGAAAGAGAAAATAAATGGACTTTTTAGGCGTCATTTGGAGAGTGAGAGAGTTCTTCATCTATTTTAGATTGACAAGAATTCTTAATACACACCCGATGGAAGAAACAAATTGTTAATGTAACAACCTAGGCTTTTGAGAGACTATTTTATATTATTTTTCCTAATGGGCTAATTTTATAAAATAGGGGAAGTTGGAGTAAATATTATTTCCCGTGAGATTAAGGGATAATATTTACTATATTTTGTCCATACCGTTATGAGAAGGTAAATATCATTATATTGTGTTTCACTGCGTCGTTATATGTTATGCGACGGTTATGACTCATATATAATTTGGAACATAAAAATAGTTCACGTAATTCCGAATGCCAAAATAGGGGGTACGATTGTTTTTAGAATAGTCGAGATAGTCGAAATAAGTGCCAAGTTGTATTTTTGAGTTTCGGACACTTTTGACGAGTTATGACTCAATTATGTGGTTACGAGTCATTTTAATGGTGTATTAGCAATTAAAAGAGGGGAATTAATGTTTTAAAACCCGTATAAGTCTCCCCACCCCTTTTTATTTCTCATTTTGTGTTAGAAGCTAAGAGAGAGAAGAGAGAGTTGGGAGAAATGGAGAGAAAGAGAGAAAATGGAGATTTAAGCCAGAATCCGTTGCTACCGGAGGAGAATCCGAGACTACAAACTCGAGGCAAGTTTCTTACTTGCTAGATATTGATTTAATGTGATAAATTGCATGTATAGTTAGTTTTTGGAGATTTAAACCATAAATGGGTTTTTGTAAATTTTGGTGATTAAACCCTTAGATCTTAGTTTTATTTTGATTTGAGGAGAAATTGTTAGTTAGTAATTGTGTAGAAGTGATTTGGTAGCAATTGTTGTTGTTGATGTTGGGAGAAATCAAGGATTTGAGGGTTTTGGGGGTTTTAGGGTTCAAACAACCCGTAGCCATAACTTGGGATTTCTACAGGGCCGAATCGATTCGCTAGGGGCGAATCGATTCGGTAATGGGGAAGATGTCAGGTCTGAGTTGGCCGAATCGATTCGGACCATCCGAATCGATTCGGGGTTATGAAGAATGATAGGGTCTTCATAACTGAATCGATTTGACCTATCCAAATCGATTCGCTTTCAAGACCGAATCGATTCGGCCAGGGCGAATCGATTCGGAATGCCTGCATTTTTAGAATGTTTTTCCCGCTTAGTATTTAGCTCCTTTTCTTTTAGATTCGAGGTTTAGGAGCCTTCCTTGGGGAATTAATGGGGATTCCTAGAGGGTTTTATTGGGTAGACAAATGTCCTAGATTAAATGAGGATAATTGGACTTACCCCGAGGGCTAGTTTGTGTAGGTTAATATCCAAATGATATAGGAAGTTAACCTAAAAATAAATTGGAGATAAAATGTTAATGTTGAGACTTTTGGGAGTCTATTATTGAGGGAGACCCACTTTTATGATTTAGAATATTATGTTGACCTCTGGGAGGCTAGTTTGAGGATAATGGTATTTCGGCTCTTAGTTCTTTAATAAAATATGACATTAAGAATAAGAAAGACATATTCAAAAATGTGGTACTAAATGAATAAGTACAAATGAATGATTTTGAGAATGTAAAAGTGACTGATTTCAAAAAGGAAAAATGATTTTCATAAATGTTAATTTATGATTACACACCTCTCTAAATCAATATCATAAGGGAAGTTCACGCGTGTGGTGAAGTCCCCTGGCTAATGAATGCAGGGTGGATATATCCTTAGGCCATATGACCGATTATTGTATATTTATTCTGTGTTGGTGAGGTGTTTCTGGGTATGGTCATGACTCTCCCTCAGGGGTATGGCCATTTCTCAACGTTTTTGTATGATCCCAGGTTGTCTTGTATGATAGGCCCTGGAAGATGATAGCCGTTTAGGGGCGCGTCTAGTGGGGAAACCCGAAGGGATGGTCTTAGAATCGTTATATGTATGTGAATATAACTATTCTTAATAATGTGGGACATTATTGATGTTAAAGAATTTTATGATAATAAAATGGCTTTACTTACCTTTCCCGGATGGAAGAAGGGAAATGGGGAAGTTAATTACATTATCCGGATGGAAGAAGGAAAATGGGAAGTTATGAAATGAAAAGGATAAAGCATTTTTATGTTAATAAAACTTGCTTTAAATTGTATATTTTTCCTGGATGGAAGAAAAGAAATAAAATTGGTAAAGAAAGTTTTCAAATGAGATTACTTGGTAAACATTTGATAAAATGAATTACCATTTATGTATATTCCTAAAGAAAGAAATAGGAATTGTGCCCTTAGATTGTGAATGAATTTATTTGTGTTTCCTTGAGTAGCTGTAGATGAGACCTCCCACACACACACACACACACACACACACACACACACACACACACACATATATATATATATATATATATATATATATATATATATATATATATATATATATATATATATATATATCAATATATATTGATTTCTTGCTGAGGGTCTAATGTATCTCGACGATCAACCTTACCTTGTAGTAGTGTACCGGGGGGGTTCCTTGTTTGGATTTCGCATCGCGAGACACCCCACGCACGAATAGGGCATAATGTTGAGACTGGGGAGAGGTTAGCCCTTAGTACTTGGGTTAACTAGAACATCATCATTTATATTGCGCTAGGTTGTACTTTTAGATTGAGAGGTGAGAAATATTATTGCTAATTGCGAGAGAATGACGTACTTAACTGTCATGCATTTTAGTCACACGGTGATCATATCAAATTGATCCCTGACCCGTTTTTATTTCTATATTTTTGAACATACTCCTTGCCGTACAGGTGCTTTACCGCAAGGACACCCGTATTTACATTTCCATTCCGGTTATCTTGGAGCTATAGCATTTTGCAGATGTAGTAGGTTATTTTTCATAGAAGCTTCTTTCCATTGTATTCGAGTTATGTTCAGTTAAATGTTCGGGCATGTGGCCTACACTTTGTATTCATTCATTTATTATAATAATTGAATTCTAACACTCGGTGTAACTATTTGTATTGGTCTGTTCATCGACAGCTTATTCGGTGATTATTTATTATATTGCCTTCTGTTACTTGTTGATTTTTGATATCCACCGTTTTTGCAAATTGAATTGTCTAAGTGATTTCCTTTTATTTACTAAATTTTAAATTTGACAGTCCGTTTTCTAAAATGATTGGTGGTTATCTCGTACTATTATTTTAATCGACAGTGATGATGAGAATGGACCATCCATGATTCCTGTGATTATTAGAGTATTGGGCTGGCCACCTATTATTTTAGTAGGCGGGTTGTCACAGATGGTATCAGAGCCAGGTTCTAGTGTCCATAGGAATCTGTGCAGATGTATTACACCTTGTGCATTTTTTTTATTTGATATAGAGTCTTGAGATTAAGATCGTTGATTTCTCTTATGAGATTTCGTTCTCCTTTGATGATATGAGAACCCCGAAAATCTTTTGCGCGTTCGTGTGAAACTTGTAAGTCGTCAGATGAAGGGCGTCAAGGGAGGTCGTTGTGAAGGCGTCATGAGATGGAATTACTAAGAACTATAGCCTGTAGTAGGGGATGAGGGCCGGTTTAGAGGTCTCTCCCTTTGAACCATTATCTTATATTGCTACCGCGACTACTAAGTACAGTATATATAGTTTTCCAAGTACCGCTGCCAGTTAAGAGTGGTACTAAGTTTGCAATTCCTAGCGACGTTAGTTTCAAGTTGAAAAGTCCTTGATAGGGACCACATGTTGAAGTCAAGTTAGATGGAGGGAGTGTAATCTCATTCGATGAGAACATCAGTCTCGAGAGTTTTGGCCTAGAGAGGGTTATAGAAATGCCCAGGTGAGAAGATTGGAGGCAAATCTTTCACCAATAGGAGTAAGGTTGAAATGGCGGAAATGGTAGTCGCCATATTTTGGTGGAGCAGGAAGTTTCGCCCATAGAAAGAGCCCTTCAATGGAAATGCTAGGCTCACAAATAAGTGTTGCTAACACTTCTAGAGAAGTAGTGTTCATGAAACCCCATTGGTGGACATCCACCCGGGGAAGACTCATTGAACTAAGGCCGTGGAGGCTAGTATAATGTTCTCTTTTATTGAAGAAGTTAAGGGAACTACGCGTTTTAATTTTGTCGACTGAAGACAACCGATAGGAATAGGGTGCCTAGTTAAGGCATAGTTGGGAGTAGTTTAGTTCGGTTAAGAGTAGAATAATGTGTCTTGGAACCATTAATATTGGCCAAAGAAATTGGCATGTTTGTTGGCGGGAATTTCCACCTTAGTTGGGGGGTGGAGCTTTCCTTATGATAAGATGGAGCAATATTGTATTAACCCTAGATTCGTGTGTGTAAATCGAGATTGTGGTAGTATCGATATTATTATAGTAATTGTATCTATATGACTTCCACGGTAGGGAATTTTTATATTTTTTCTTCACTCGTTATGAGGCGAGTGATGATATTTGAGAAGTATGTGTGTTGTATGTGCTACTTGTATTATATGTATTATACGAGTAGAGATATTCTTGGTTTGGTTGGTACGATAGCAAGCGAATAAATCGCGAGGCTATCCTATTTATAGTTCTAGAGAAGAGCTAGTTGTTTTATAATATCTCTCCTGGATACAGGTTGAGACTTTATAGAGGAAGTTTGAGGTGCGAGAAGTTTTCATTACTTGTCTTGTTTATTTTGTTTGTCTTGTTTAATTATTTGTTTTCTTTGTTTGTGTGTGATGTTGCCTTATCTCCAAGACCAACAAAGTTAAGTAGTAATGCATTGGAGGGGTTCCTTGTTTGAATTTCGCTTTTGCGAGATGCTCCACGCGTGAACCTTAACGACGTTGGGAGTGGAGAGATGCTATTCTTTCTTCTTGTATTTTATTTCATTTTATTTTACTGTTTAGATGTTGGGTTGGAAAGTCTAGCCGAGAATCGCGTAATTGAGTGATTAAGGGCTAAGTTGATGTGCGATATATGAGCACTGTAATAATTTTTCCTCCGATGGATGTGGGGAAAACTAAGATATGAAAGTCGAATTGAGACTTATGGTTATACCTTAATGAGAAGGCCATGTAAAATGACCTGTGTATGTATATTGGGATAAAGTATTTGTGGCATCTTAGAGAAAGTAAATGTCAGGTTAATTGAATTTTCAGTTAATTGAGATGGTAGGACATGGAAGTAGAAGTGCATTAGTATAGTTATGAGTTATAATTTCGTCGATCCCGATCATGTGTCTTCGATCGTTACATCTCGACGACCGACGATGTGAGGTAGTAGTGTAACGGGAGGGTTCCTTGTTTGGATTTCGCCTTGGCGAGACGTCCCACGCATGAAACCAAGTGAATGTCCGAAGTCGGGAAAGGTCTTGGACACTAGGGATATAATTAGTATAATACTGATACGACTTGATTAGGATATAAATTGACTTTAGGATTATTAGGACGTAAGGCCCTTGGGGCATGCGACATTGTGTTAGGAAGGCGGTAGGGAGTTGACCACAATAGGTTTGTGGGTTAACTCTAAATAGGATTAGGTCCCTAAAACGAAGAAGTATGGGATCTCGAGTGATTAAGAATGTTTAGGCCATAGAAGGTGGGGCCTCTCTTAGATAGAGCGTTACGTCGGTAACCTATATTTCGATGAGTTAAAAGGATGAGCTGACTTTTACTCCTGCACTCGTGTCCTTAAGATCGAGAGTGGATTTAATGAACAAGTCTCTGTCAGGAACGAGAAGTATTAATACGGGAGTATGGGCCCATTGTTTATGCGTCTTGCGGACTTAAATTTCGTGAAAAGTGTTATCCCACGCTTGATGTAGAGTTCTTAGCGGTAGTGTTCACCTTAAAGGATTAGGGGCACTACTTCCTGGGTAGGAAATTGGGTCATTTTACGAGCCACAGGGTGTTGTAAAATATATGTCGGGGCGACAGAGTTGGTGTTTAAAGTTCGTAAAGAACTATCAATTGGATATTCCCTTTCACTAAGGAAATGCTGATGGGGTAGTAGATGCGCCGAGTAAAAACCGTCGGAGAGATTAGTGAGTCATGGAATGCCAAGTGGAATAAGTTTAATCGAGGGGACACTATAGTAAGAGCATTCAGGTCCGTGATTTACCAATTAACCTACTAGCGTGAAGAGACCAGTGGTGGAATGAGGAAGGATGGGAGTAGTAGCTTTTATGGGTCGAATTTTTGTATAATAGTTCAGATCGTTTCCTATAAGTATGGTGCTGTGTGTGTGGCCGAGTGGAGACAGCTGAGTAATTAACCTGCTCATAGGAAAGGAACCAATGAACAACATATTCCTTGGGCTTGGAGTGGTTCGAGAATATTTCTTTAATGATTGGGCTCATTGAGCCTCATACTTTTTAAGGGTTACGCCAATGTGAATAGAAGTAAGTAGTGTTGGGGTAAAGCGATTATATGTTGTTGTAGTTATTCCCTGGTAAGGGTGTAACGTGATTTGGGAAGAAAGGCAATTTGCCCCGAGGTGTGTAGGTATCTCCCTCTGTAGTAGAAATTTGGGATCGATAGTTCATGAGGAACGACTAGATGCTATGTTATACCATGAAGAATGTAGGCTGAGATCGAAGAGTGATGACCTTAGTCCGAGTCCTATCGGTACGCCGCACTGCAGAGGGGTTTGCTAAGGGTGATAGGACGATAGTTTACTATAGTATACCCTAGATATGGTTATACGGTACGCCTGAATTTTGAGGGCAAAATTCCCTCCTAAGGGGGGGGGGGGGTATGTAACAACCCAGGCTTTTGAGCGACTATTTTATATTATTTTGCCTAATGGGATAATTTAATAAAATAGGGAAAGTTGGAGTAAATATTATTTCCCGTGAGATTAAGGGATAATATTTACTATGTTTTGTCTATTTACCGTTATGAGAAGGTAAATAACATTATATTGTGGTTTACTGCGTCGTTATATGTTAAGCGATGGTTATGACTCATATATAAATTGGAACATAAAAATAGTTCACGCAATTCCGAATGCCAAAATAGGGGGTGCGATTCTTTTAAGAATAGTCGAGATAGTCGAAATAAGTGCCAAGTTGTATTTTTGAGTTTCGAGCACTTTTGATGAGTTATGACTCAATTATGTGGTTACGAGTCATTTTAATGGTGTATTAGCAATTAAAAGAGGGGAATTAATGTTTTAAGACCCGTATAAGTCTCCCCACACCTTTTTACTTCTCATTTTGTGTTAGAAGCCAAGAGAGAGGAGAGAGTTGGGGGAAATGGAGAGAAAGAGAGAAAATGGAGATTTGAGCCGAAATCCATTGCTACCGGAGGAGAATCCGAGACAACAAACTCGAGGCAAGTTTCTTACTTTCTAGATATTGATTTAATGTGATAAATTACTTGTATAGTTAGTTTTTGAAGATTTAAACCATAAATGGGTTTTTGTAAATTTTGGTGATAAAACCCTTAGATCTTAGTTTTAATTTGATTTGAGGAGAAATTATTAGTTAGTAATTGTGTAGAAGTTATTTGGTAGCAATTTTTGTTGTTTATGTTGGGAGAAATCAAGGATTTGAGGGTTTTGGGGATTTTAGGGTTGAAACAACCCGTAGCCCTAACTTTGGACTTCTACAGGGCCGAATCGATTCGCCACTAGCGAATCGATTCGGTAATGGGGAAGATGTCAGGTCTGAGTTGACCGAATCGATTCGAACAATCCGAATCGATTTGGGGTTATGCAGAATGCCAGGGTCTTCTTAACTGAATCGCTTTGTTCTATCCAAATCGATTCGCTTTCAAGACCGAATCAATTCGGCCAGGGCAAATCGATTCGAAATGCCTGCATTTTTAGAATGTTTTTGCCGCTTAGTTTTTTGCCCCTTTTATTTTAGGTTTGAGGTTTAGGAGCCTTCCTTCGGGAAGTAATGTTGAGTCCCTGAGGTTTTTATTGGGTAGACAAATGTCCTAGATAAATGAGGATAATTAGGCTTACCCCGAGGGCTAGTTTGTGTAGGTTAATATCTGAATGATATAGGAAGTTAACCTAAAAATAAATTGGAGATAAAATCATAATGTTGAGACTTTTGGGATTCAATTATTGAGGGAGACCCACTTTGATGATTTAGAATATTATGTTGACCTCTGGGAGGCTAGTTTGAGGATAATGGTATTTCGGGTCTTAGTTCTTTAATAAAATATGACATTAAGAATAAGAAAGACATATTCAAAAATGTGGTACTAAATGAATAAGTACAAATGAATGATTTTGAAAATGTAAAAGTGAATGATTTCAAAAAGGAAAAATGATTTTCATAAATGTTAATTTATGATTACACACCTCTCTAAATCGCTATCATAAGGGAAGTTCGCGCGTGTGGTGAAGTCCCCTGGCTAATGAATGCAGGGTGGATATATCCTTAGGCCATATGACCGATTATTGTATATTTATTATGCGCTGGTGAGGGGATTCTAGTTGTGGTCATGACTCTCCCTCAGGGGTATGGCCATTTCTCGACGTTTTCGTATGATCCCAAGTTGTCTTGTATGATAGGCCCTGGAAGATGATAGCCGTTTAGGGGTGCGTCTAGTGGGGAAACCCGAAGGGATGGTCTTAGAATCGTTACATGTATGTGAATATAAATATTCTTAATAACGTGGGACATTATTGATGTTAAAGAATTTTATGATAATAAAATGTCTTTACTTTCCTTTCTCGGATGGAAGAAGGGAAATGGGGAAGTTAATTACATTATCCGGATGGAAGAAGGAAAATGGGAAGTTATGAAATGAAAAGGATAAAGCATTTTTATGTTAATAAAACTTGCTTTAAATTGTATATTTTTCCTGGATGGAAGAAAAGAAATAAAATTGGTAAAGAAAGTTTTCAAATGAGATTACTTGGTAAACATTTGATAAAATGAATTACCATTTATGTATATTCCTAAAGAAAGAAATAGGAATTGTGCCCTTATATTGTGAATGAATTTATTTGTGTTTCCTTGAGTAGCTGTAGATGAGACCTCCCAGACATATATATATATATATATTGATTTCTTGCTGAGGGTCTAATGTATCTCGACGATCAACCTTACCTTGTAGTAGTGTATCGGGGGGGTTCCTTGTTTGGATTTCGCTTCGCGAGACACCCCATGCATGAATAGGGCATAATGTTGAGACTGGAGAGAAGTTAGCCCTTAGTACTTGGGTTAACTAGAACATCATCATTTATATTGCGCTAGGTTGTGCTTTTAGATTGAGAGATGAGAAATATTATTGCTAATTGCGAGAGAATGACGTACTTAACTGTCATGCATTTTAGTCACATGGTGATCATATCAAATTGAGCCCGGACCCGTTTATATTTCTATATTTTTGCACATACTCCTTGCCGTACAGGTGCTCTACCGCAAGGACACCCGTATTTACATTTCCATTCCGGTTGTCTTGGAGCTATAGCATTTTGCAGATGTAGTAGGTTATTTTTCATAGACGCTTCTTTCCATTTTATTCGAGTTATGTTCAGTTAAATGTTCGGGCATGTGGCCTACACTTTGTATTCATTCATTATATTCTAATACTTTAATTCTAACACTCGGTGTAACTATTTGTATTGGTCTGTTCACCGATAACTTATTCGGTGATTATTTATTATATTGCCTTCTGTTACTTGTTGATATTTGATATCCACCGTTTTTGCAAATTGAATTGTCGAAGTGTTTTCCTTTTATTTACTAAATTTTAAATTTGACAGTCCGTTTTCTAAAATGATTGGTGGTTATCTCGTACTATTATTTTAACCGACAGTGATGATGAGAATGGACCATCTATGATTCCTTTGATTATTAGAGTATTGGGCTGGCCACCTATTATTTTAGTAGGCGGGTTGTCACAGATGGTATCAGAGCCAGGTTCTAGTGTCCTTAGGAATCTGTGCAGACGTATTACACCTTTGGCATTTTTTTTATTTGATATGGAGTCTTGAGATTAAGATCGTTGATTTCTATTATGAGATTTCGTCCTCCTTCGATGATATGAGAACCCCGAAATCTTTTGCGCGTTCGTGTGAAACTTGTAAGTCGTCAGATGAAGGGCGTCAAGGGAGGCCGTTGTGAAGGCGTCATGAGATGGAATTACAAAGAACTATAGCCTGTAGTAGAGGATGAGGGCCGCTTTAGAGGTCGCTCCCTTTGTAGCATTATCTTATATTGCTACCGAGACTACTAAGTACAGTATATATAGTTTTCCAAGTACCACTGCTAGTTAAGAGTGGTACTAAGTTTGCAATTCCTAGCGACGTTAGTTTCAAGTTGAAAAGTCCTCGATAGGGACCGCATGTTGAAGTCAAGTTTGATGGGGGGAGTGTAATCTCATTCGATGAGAACATCAGGCTTGAGAGTTTTGGCCTAGAGAGGGGTATAGAAGTGCCCAGGTGAGAAGATTGGAGGAAAATCTTTCACCAATAGGAGTAAGGTTGAAATGGCGGAAATGGTAGTCGCCATATTTTGGTGGAGCAGAAAGTTTCTCCCATAGAAAGAGCCCTTCAATGGAAATGCTAGGCTCACAAATAAGTGTTGCTAACACTTCTAGAGAAGTAGTGTTCATGAAACCCCATTGGTGGACATCCACCCGGGGAAGACTCATTGAACTAAGGCCGTGGAGGCTAGTAGAATGTTCTCTTTTATTGAAGAAGTTAAGGAAACTACGCGTTTTAATTTTGTCGACTGAAGACAACCGACAGGAATAGGGTGCCTAGTTAAGGCATAGTTGGGAGTAGTTTGGTTCGGTTAAGAGTAGAATAATGTGTCTTGGAACCATTAATATTGGCCAAAGAAATTGGCATGTTTGTTGGCGGGAATTTCCACCTTAGTTGGGGGGTGGAGCTTTCCTTATGATAAGATGGAGCAATATTGTATTAACCCTAGATTCGTGTGTGTAAATCGAGCTTGTGGTAGTATCGATATTATTATAGTAATTGTATCCATATGACTTCCATGGTAGGGAAGTTTTATATTTTTCCTTCACTCGTTATGAGGCGAGCGATGATATTTGAGAAGTATGTGTGTTGTATGTGCTACTTGTATTATATGTATTATACGAGTAGAGATATTCTTGGTTTGGTTGGTGCGATAGCAAGCGAATAAATCGCGAGGCTATCCTATTTCTAGTTCTAGAGAAGAGCTAGTTGTTTTATAATAGCTCTCCTGGATACAGGTTGAGACTTTATAGAGGAAGTTTGAGGTGCGAGAAGTTTTCATTACTTGTCTTATTTATTTTGTTTGTCTTGTTTAATTATTTGTTTGCTTTGTTTGTGTGTGATGTTTCCTTATCTCCACGACCAACAAAGTTAAGTAGTAATGCATTGGAGGGGTTCCTTGTTTGGATTTCGCTTTTGCGAGATGCTCCACGTGTGAACCTTAACGACGTTGGGAGTGGAGAGATGTTATTCTTTCTTCTTGTATTTTATTTCATTTTATTTTACTGTTTAGATGTTGGGTTGGAAGGTCTAGCCGAGAATCGCGTAATTGAGTGATTAAGGGCTAAGTTGATGTGCGATATATGAGCACTGTAATAATTTTTCCTCCGATGGATGTGGGGAAAACTAAGATATGAAAGTCGAATTGAGACTTGTGGTTATGCCTTAATGAGAAAGCCACGTAAAATGACCTGTGTATGTATATTGGGATAAAATATTTGTGGCATCTTAGAGAAAGTAAATGTCAGGTTAATTGAATTTTCAGTTAATTAAGATGGTAGGACATGGAAGTAGAAGTGCATTAGTATAGTTACGAGTTAGAATTTCGTCGATCCCGATCATGTGTCTTCGACCGTTACATCTCGACGACCGACGATGTGAGGTAGTAGTGTAACGGGAGGGTTCCTTGTTTGGATTTCGCTTTGGCGTGACGTCCCACGCATGAAACCAAGTGAATGTTCGAAGTCGGGAAAGGTCTTGGACACTAGGGATATAATTAGTATAATACTGATACGACTTGATTAGGATATAAATTGACTTTAGGATTATTAGGACGTAAGGCCCTTGGGGCATGCGACATTGTGTTAGGAAGGCGGTAGGGAGTTGACCACAATAGGTTTGTGGGTTAACTCTAAATAGGATTAGGTCCCTAAAACGAAGAAGTATGGGATCTCGAGTGATTCATAATGTTTAGTCCATAGAAGGTGGGGCCTCTCTTAGATAGAGCGTTACGTCGGTAACCTATATTTCGACGAGTTAAAAGGATGAGCTGACTTTTACTCCTGCACTCATGTCGTTAAGATCGAGAGTGGATTTAATGAACAAGTCTCTGTCAGGAACGAGAAGTATTAATACGGGAGTATGGGCCCATTATTTATGCGTCTTGCGGACTTAAATTTCGTGAAAAGTGTTATCCCACGCTTGATGTAGAGTTCTTAGCGGTAGTGTTCAACTTAAAGGATTAGGGGCACTACTTCCTGGGCAGGAAATTGGGTCATTTTGCGAGCCACAGGGTGTTGTAAAATATATGTCGGGGCGGAAGAGTTGGTGTTTAAAGTTCGTAAAGGACTATCAATTGGATATTCCCTTTCACTAAGGAAATGCTGATGGGGTAGTAGATGCGCCGAGTAAAAACCGTCAGAGAGATTAGTGAGGCATGGAATGCCAAGTGGAACGAGTTTAACCGAGGGGACACTATAGTAAGAGCATTCATGTCCGTGATTTACCAATTAACCTACTAGCGTGAAGAGACCAGTGGTGGAATGAGGAAGGATGGGAGTAGTAGATTTTATGGGTCGAATTTTCGTATAATAGTTCAGATCGTTTCCTATAAGTATGGTGCTGTGTGTGTGGCCGAGTGGAGACAGCTGAGTAATTAACCTGCTCATAGGAAAGGAACCAATGAACAACATATTCCTTGGGCTTGGAGTGGTTCGAGAATATTTCTTTAATGATTGGGCTCATTGAGCCTCATACTTTTTAAGGGTTACGCCAATGTGAATAGAAGTAAGTAGTGTTGGGATAAAGCGATTATATGTTGTTGTAGTTATTCCCTGGTAAGGGTGTAACTTGATTTGGGAAGAAAGGCAATTTGCCCCGAGGTGTGTAGGTATCTCCCTCTGTAGTAGAAAGTTGGGATCGATAGTTCATGAGGAATGACTAGATGCTATGTTATACCATGAAGAATGTAGGCTGAGATCGAAGAGTGATGACCTTAGTCCGAGTCCTATGGGGACGCCGCACTGCCGAGGGGTTTGCTAAGGATGATTGGACGATAGTTTACTATAGTATACCCTAGATATGGTTATACGGTACGCCTGAATTTTGAGGGCAAAATTCCCTCCTAAGGGGGGGGAGGGGGGGAGTATGTATCAACCCAGGCTTTTGAGCGACTATTTTATATTATTTTGCCTAATGGGATAATTTTATAAAATATGGAAAGTTGGAGTAAATATTATTTCCCGTGAGATTAAGGGATAATATTTACTATGTTTTGTCTATTTACCGTTATGAGAAGGTAAATGTAATACCCCGTACTTTTGGCTATATTTATTTTTGGGATTAATTAATTAAATGTGAATTATTTGGAAATTAATCCAGGTAAAATACTAGCGAGTTGTGAGTTGGTATTTGACTATATTGAGTATATATGATGTTATATGAATATTGAATTATGAAATTTGTCGTGAGATTGATATACGACAATTTGGTCATTTTATTGGGACGCGTGTGACAGTCGCGTCAGGATATAATTATTTTATTTGTAAAAGTGAATTTAAATTCTATAAACCGTATGGTCGTTTTGAGTGCGCCAACGCGTCCGGAAGGGTCGAGATAGTCAGAAAACACTAGCCGGGGGTGTAGTTTGGGTTCCGGGGTATTTTTAGGCCATACCGGCAATATAAAGGGTATTTTGGTAATTTCGTATTTTTAGGAATTAAAAATGACGAAAATTAGAGAAGTAAATCTGATTGGGAATAGACCCACTAAACCCACTAACCAACCCTTAATGACCCAATAAGCTACGGAGGTTATCATTTAGGTTTCCAACTTTCCCCAAAGAAAACCCTAGCCACCATAGCCACCTTTGGAGAAGAAAGCTTAGAGAGGGAGAGAAGGAGAAGGAATTCTGCAGAAAACCTTTACAAAATCAACACCAAATTCAGAGACAATCGAGGCAAGTGGTTTAATATCATTTAATTTCAGAGAATGCTCTTTCCATGTATAGGAATTTAATAAAATTGATTTGTTCTTGGTGTAATATGAAAACCCATGTATTTTGGAACTTAGAACTTGAAATCTTGAGGAGAATTGCATGTAGAATGATAGGTAGATGATTATACTGAGAATATTAGTGATTGGGTGAAATTAAAACGGATTTATATTGGGTTAATTCATGAATTAAAATTTTAGGGTTTGTGTTCTTGAATAATTGGGGGGAAAGTGATGAGACTTGATGATTTAATGATGATTGGGATGAATTAACTAAGTAAAATACGTTAGTTTATAACCTTGTTATGTTTAGGAGTGATTAGAGACCTTTAAACATTGTTGGGACGAAGTTTAGAGGAGATTTGAGGAGTAAAAATCGATGAAAATCGTAACTAAGAAATTCTGGGCCGAAACTGGTCCCTCGTTAGAAGACCTTCCCAGGTCGTTCGAACGAGCTCGTTCGAACGAGCTTTTAACGAGTTGACCAGTCGCTTCTAACGAGGGTATACTTCGTTCGAACGAACTGTATTTTGTTCGATACATTCGTTCGAACGAGATATCGTTAGAAGGTCCAGTTCGTTCGAACGAACTGGAATCTCGTTCGAACAGCCTCGTTCGAACGAGACTTCTAACGAGCTGGCAGTTTAGGCCTTTTTGGCCTGTTTTGATTTTGGGAGTCCCGTGATCTTGTTCGAGGATATAGATAACCTTCCTTTGACGATGTATTGATAGGTTTGGGACGTTTGTGTTATTTTGAGGAGCAAATTATATATGAGCGATTTAAATTAAAGGGATAGTTGGGTTGAGACGTGAGTGTCTACTACGACGTGAGAATAAATTAAGGCGTGTATGATTATAAACCGGAATCGTATAAAGTGTATAAATTATATATTGGTACTAGAATGAGAATAGTACTTCAATAAAACTACGGGATTACTAAGATCTGTGTTTACTTAGTATTGATATATGAATTGTGTGTATGACATACCTACCATACTTGCTATCACGGGAGGTTTGCGTTCGCTTAGGGCCCTATAATCCTTGTGTTGCCCGGATTTAGACTGGTTACCTCGATGAACATAGGTCAGAGAAAGACTTATTGGTATGTTAATAAGTCCGCTGATCGTGGGAGCGCAGGTATGTGCGTGACCCATGTGATGTGACTGTGTTCGCCTCCACTATTTGTGATTTGTGTTATCTGAACTATTCCTGAGAGATTTGGAATATGTGATCCTTATGTACGTGATGTACCGGGATGGATAGTAGAGTATGTGTGCACCGCAGCTTAGTCTCGGGGTGCTTATATTGTATATTTATGTTGTGGAAATATACGCTTAATAAACTGGGAACTTTCATATAGTATTGTGTGTAACTATGGAATAATATAGAGGGTTAATTTATAACGAGTTGTATTACTCTTGTATGAGAACCTGAATTTATGTTAAGCACCTATTTAAACTGAGATCGTTATAATGTTAATGAGAACCGAGTAATAAGGGTAGAACCTATGGCAGCCTAGCTTGATATGATGTCACTTAGCTAGTAGTTGTGTCATTTTAGATGGGTACTTACGTTAGGAGTGCACAGTTACACGAGAGGTGAGAATATCATGTGAGTGCACGTCCTAACATGTACTCTACATTTAATGTTTTAAATGTTTTTAAAACACTTGCAGGTTTTTAAAATATCTCCACATTCGGGCTCTGACCCGTTTGCTTTCAAATCTATTTTTTTTGTAAAACCATTTTAGGTGCCCAGCCACAAGGACACCATGCATAGGATACTCATTCAGGTGACGAGCTGTAGCTGTTTGTGGAAGCTACAGGGATTTGCTTGTAGTCGCTTATATCATTTGGATTCCAGATTCGTTATCTATCAGTTGTAGGGCATGTTGCCCATTTCTATTAGAGACATCTTTCCATTTCAGTTTTTCAAACTTTGGCATGTATTGTTTCAGTATCCAGTTTAGTTTTTTTTTAGTTGTGGTATTGTAGTGAGGAGTTTTCCTCCAGACTTTATTTACATTATGTGATGGTTATTCTTTTTACTTCAGTATGGTGAATGGTATTATTATTCTTCATTACACTTGTTGCATGTTAATCAGACTTAAATTAAAATTTGGCAACTTACTTTTTAAATACTAGGTGGTTAGTAATCATTAAAATGTTTCGACAGTGATGCTATTAACTGGACCAACTTGGCACTTTGAATTAATTTAATAAAGGAGTAGCTACCCGGTATTTAATTAGTCGGGGTGTCATAGGTGGTATCAGAGCATCAGGTTCTAGTGTCCTTTAGGATCTGATGGCTTATTATGTTTCCGCTAAGTTTCTTTGATATAGAGCCCTATATTATAGGACTGTTGTACTCTTTTTGTGTATGCTACGTTCTCCAGCTATATTAAGTTTATAACTGCGAACTTATAAACTTCATTCTTATTTCAGATGCCTCCACGACGTGCACGATGAGTTCCCAGGGATGCAACGCCCGAACCCCATCCCGCTCCAGTTCAGGGCATGATGAACGCCGCTGAGATTCCAGCTATAGTAGCCCAAGCGGTAAATTCCGCAATTGCCGTTGTTCAGCAGGCACCACCTCAGGCGCCGGTTGTCGCACCAGTACAGGCAAATGCATTCTCGTCTGCTTGGGAGGGTGTACGTGATGCTTTTCAGAAAGCGCATCGGCCAGAGTTTGCAGGTAGCTCAGATGTGGTAGTCTCGAGCCAGTGGAAGAAGGATATGCAGAGGCACTTGAGGATGTATGAGTGCACGGACATTGAGAAGCAGGTGCTAGCTACTTTCAAGCTAGTTGGATCTGCACTGCAGTGGTGGGAGTCTATTACCACCGTGGAGGAGAAGGATACTCTCACTATTCAGGACTTCTGGGTGCGGTTTGACCGCAAGTACTTTCCGTCGGCTGTTCACACGGAAATGAGGAGGAAACTGATGAATCTGAGGCAAGAGGGTAAGACCGTGGCCGAGTATGAGGCCGAGTTCACGAATCTGTTGAATATCGTTTCAGATGAAATACCAACAGAGAAGAAGAAGATTGAGAAGTTCACGGACGGGTTGACATGGAGGATCCGTCAGCATCTGTTAGGGAACCTTTCGTTGGCCACGTATTCTGATGTGGTTAACGCTGCTTTGTTACACTACCAGGACCACCGCTTTCATATGACTGAGGGCAAGAGGTCGGGAGAGTCTAGCCATCAGGGTAGGACAGGAGGACATGGTGCCGGTTGGGCACAATCTGTCCAGGGGTAGAGACAGGGTGAGCAGGGTTCGCAGCAGGGGGATCAGAAGAGGTTCCGATCAGGGAACTACAGACAGGGACAGGGAGGTTTCCGTCAGGGCCATCAGGGTCCAAACGGCCATCAGGGCCAACAGGGGCAGAATGGGCAGCAGTTTCACCAGGGCTAGCAGGGCCAAGGGAGGAACGGTAACAGCCACCAGGGCCGGGGACCGCAGGGGCAGAGAGGAGGGAACTTCCCAGGGAAGTGTTTTGTTTGTGGCAAGACTGGCCATAAGCGACAGGATTGTCCTGATAGGGGCAGGGCCCCACAGCAGCAGCAGCAGGGTGCTCGCCAGGAGACACAGAGGCCTATGTTTCCCGCCGCTCTTCCCGCACCGCCACAGATGGCAGCATTGCCACCCATTCCAACAGTCCCAGTTCAGCAGGGGCAGCTACAGTATGGACGTGTCTATAACGTTCACCAGGCTTTAGTTCCATAGGCACCGCCCGCGATTGAGGGTACGTTTCCTATCCATGGCACTATGGGTCGGGTATTATTTGATACGGGGGCTACACATTGTTTTATAGCTACACACTTCGCGAAAGCTTTAGGATTGTTAGCTACGGCATAGAGCACAGTGACGTGTGTTAACTCACCATTGGGGAGTGGGTCACTTATATTCTTTATATGCCGGGGAGTAGGAGTAGGGATTGGTAGTCTGGTATTACCTGCAGATATGTTGGTATTAGATATGCATGTTCACGATGTGATTATCGGTATGGATTGGCTCGTAGCTTATAGGGCCATGATTGATTGCTTCAGCGGGAGCATTGTTTTTGCCATTCCGGGGCAAGAGATGTTTGTAGTGGCGATGCCTCGCCCAGAGGGAGGATCGACCGCTCATCTGTATTACCTTGAGGAGGATACCTCTAAGGAGGTAGTGATTCCTTTAGATTCTATCCCAGTAGTCAGGGAGTATTCGGATGTGTTTCAGGAGATACCAGGCCTACCCCCCAGTCGAGAGATAGATTTTGTTATAGACCTATTGCCAGATACGAGGCTTATAGAACGCGCACCGTACCGTATGGCTTCGGCAGAGATGCGAGAGCTACGAGATCAGATAGAGCAGCTGTTAGGTCAAGGCTTTATTCGCAGGAGTACCTCACCTTGGGGCGCTCCAGTTTTGTTTGTGAAGAAGAGGGACGGTTCACTGAGATTGTGTGTGGACTACCGAGAGTTGAATAAGGTCACGATACGGAATAAGTATCCGTTGCCTCGAATCGATGACCTATTTGACCAGTTGAGGGGAGCTTCTTTCTTCTCGAAGATTGATTTGAGATCGGGATACCATCAGTTGCGTATCAGGGAGGAGGATGTCTCGAAGACTGCGTTCTTGTCGAGATATGGTTCTTACGAGTTTCGGGTTATGCCTTTCGGTTTGACCAATGCTCCAGCAGTGTTTATGGACTTGATGAACAGAGTGTTCAGGGATTTCCTAGACCAGTTTGTCATTGTCTTCATTGATGATATTCTGGTTTACTCCCAGACAGAGGAGGAGCACGCCGAGCATTTGAGGCAGATTTGCAGACACTTCGTCAGAACGAGTTGTATGCAAAATATGAGAAATGCGGGTTTTGGCTGAAGGAGGTCCGATTTTTGGGACACATTATTTCCGACCGAGGAATATCTGTTGATCCGGGGAAGGTATCCGCGGTGAGGGAGTGGGGACAGCCCACGACACCGACTGAGATTCGTAGTTTCTTGGGCCTAGCAGGATACTACAGGAGGTTTATTCGAGGTTTCTCGAAGATAGCAGGTCCTTTGACACATCTGACTCGTAACGGTGTGCCATTCATCTGGAGTGATGCCTGTCAATTGGCATTTGATGAGTTAAAGGACAAATTGACCTCAGCACCTGTGTTAGTGATACGACGCAAATATTGCGTATTTCACCCGTTAACATACGCGTTATTAGCCCCCTCGGGTATCTTATTCCCTATATTTATGCTCGTTAACCAGACAACCCTCAGATTTCTATGTTAACATGTTTTGTAGGGGTTAATTGAGCTTTTGTAGGTGTTTAGATGCTTAGTGTGAACTTCGGATGCGTTTCGCTCGACTTCCGTACACTATCGCACGCGCAAGGGCATTTTAGTCTTTTGACAGCTTGGGCACCTGGCCCGACATCTACACGGAAGTTGTAGCTCTCCTCGCTAGCTTCGCGTGGCCGCGAACGGTGCGCGATTCCGATGCATAACGACAAAGCTACGGCGATTTGAGCGACGTTAGATTGTATGCCACAGGGAGAATTGCAGGTTACCCCTGCTTGATCGATCGATCAACCCTGGGGGTCGATCGATCGAGCCTTATTATTTTTGCCACGTTTTCCACTGTCGATCGATTGACACCAGAGGTTGATCGATCGATCCCCTGTTTTTCCCCTGCAGATATTTTCTTTCTTTTATTCCAACTTACTATATAAGTTGGTTTTTGTTGTAATAAAAGGGAGACCATATACACTTAGAGATATTCTGAATTAGATAGTTTAGTTAGGGTTTGGTGTGGAGATTTCCTTTCTTCTTCTTCTTGGATTGACAACCCATGGGTTTGTAAGATTGAACTATTCACTTCCTCTCCATTAATCTAGTTTGTTCTTCTTCTCCTCTTGCCTTGTAATTTAGTTTCAATGCTTTCTAACTAGTTTACATGTTTTAATTCTTGCTTTCTTAGTCTAATTAGCATAATTTAGTTTAACTCACCATGCACCCTTAGATAAATAGGGCCGGGATTTCATTTCCGCCATTTTCGGGTCCCGAGCTCTGAAAACTAGGTTTAGTGCAAAATCGCGTTTAATTGAAACCGCGCGTATCAAAGTTGGATTGCTAAGCGTTTATCTTTCTTTGTCACGCAACGTTAAAGTTTATAGCGACAATCCGAGTTTAATCCGCGTGTGATCATTTTTCAGTTAAATGTTTTATCTCGCAACTTTGGGTTAAATTCCTTCTTGCGTGATGTTTATGCTTAATTGTAAATGCTCGATTAGATTGCTTTCGAGCCTTAACCCTAGTTAGTAGTTGTTTCGAACCGTTTGGTAGAATGCGATACCGATCCTCGCTTTCCTTTAATTTATCATTAACTTATTCTTTTCTTTTGTCACCATAACCACCTATCACCTTTTACACTTTTATTCCTGAAGTAATTAAACAATTAACATCTAAAATTTAATAACTCCCTGTGGATTCTCGATACCCGACTTACCGCTCTACTTGCTTGTCAAGTGTAGCTGTAGCTTAGGTTCTTTTGTATGTCGAGTGGGAACCGAAATCAACGATAGTGTCCCTACACGAACACTCGGTTTACCTCGCATCAAATTGGCGCCGTTGCCGGGGAGTTTGTTTTAGATAGTAATTGTTTTATGATTTCGTAGTATTTTTCCTTTCCTATTTGTATTCTTTCTTTTAACCTTTCTTGCAGGATTTGCATACTTTGAGCGCTAGGAAGCTTCTATTCTCGGTTGCTCACTTTCTTTCTTGGATTCTCCATCTTTCAACAACGAGGTAACCATGTCTTTCTTTTATAGTTATTACGGTTATTCTAATGATTCTTACTTTGGGGATAGTTTTCAAGTTTTCCATTTTCAAGATTTTCTTGAAAATGAAAGACTTGAAAACATTTATCGAAATGAAAATCGTCATTGGGAGCTTGAGTTGGATTCATTATTCGAATCCAATGACGATCTTCATCTCATTACTTTCGAAGACGAGTTTCAAACAAATGAGGAGTCCGAGGCTCTTGAGCCGAGGAAGCCTACTTTGGAAGAGACTTTTCTTCTTTACTCCCAAGATTTGGAAGGCTTAAATGATGCTGGAATGAGACTTGGTTCACTTTGCGATGAGATGAATTCTTATGCACAAAACAACGAGGAGGTGGAAACTTGTGTTTCACCTCAATTTTTCAAAGAATTTCTCATCGAGTGTGAATCTCTCTCCCTCGAAATTCAATCTCCTTCCGACGATGAGTCGATTGAGATTGAATTTGTTTCATCACCATATTCGTTTTCCGTGATCGAACCATTAGAATTACCGGTTGATTCCTATGAGTCGGTAGAAACTTTTAAAATTTCTACACTTCTTGCCGACGAGGACTCTTTACCGGACTTGTTTTCGATGGACGTTATCCCGATGTGTGCACCATCTCCCATTCCCTTTGAAAAACCTTTGGGAGATGAATCGATTTTTCTTGGACCTCAAGTGTACTTTTCCCCCTTGTTATCCAAATCCCCCATCGTCCGCCTAGAATTTCAAATTGGCGATGGTTCATTTCTTCCATCGCCCACATGCCTTCCGTTGTTCAAACGGAATTCCTATTTTTCGGGAGGCATGCATGCTCGGGAGGGTCCACCGTTGATCCTCCAAAGTCAAATCGTGTTTTGGATGGACCCTCAAAAATTTCAACTTTTGGTATATAGTTAATTGCACATCCTAAGTGTAGGTTGTATATACTAACTTCTTTATTTTTGTTTTTCTTGATTTTAACCTAGTGTAATTAGTTAATCTCTTTTTATTTCTTCTCGTATGCTTGGTTCTAATTCTTTTGTAGGTTCAACGGACTTGAATTTGCGGAGATATGCGCCCCGGCACACATTTGTTACGAAAACAATCAAAAATCACAAAAACATTTTTTTTCCTTTGTTTTTCACACACGCATCCTCACGCATTTGCATTTGTTTTTATTTTTTCTTTTCTTTTATTTTTCATTTGTTGTCGTGAATATGCGTGTGCGTTGCTCATTGTACATATTTTTATTTTTTTATTTTTTTAGCTTAGGCCTCTTTGGTATGTATAATTAGGCCTATGTGTATTTTATTTTTATTTTTCTATTTTTATTTCATATTTTTATGTGTATATATATATATATATACTATATTTATAGTTATTTTGATTTTATACCCCATAATTGTCCCCAAATTGCATTCCCCCCCCCCCCCATAAAAAATTGGATGCAGTAGGCTTTAACCTGCTCGATCGATCGATCGAGCCTGGGGGTCGATCGATCGATCGACCAGGTTAAAGCCGAAGTCTGCCTTATTTTTTCCCCCATTTCTCTTATTCTCTCCTTCCTCTCTAAATCGTTTGTGCCCTAATATTGTCCCCCACATCACATTCTCCATTTTTCTTCCAATTTCTGCATATCCAAGGTATATATCTACTTGTTTTACATGAATTTATAGTATTTGGTAGAAATGTGTCACAAATTGTATGTTTGAAACCCTAGTTTGACACTGGTTTGAATGTTGGTTTTTCCCCTGATTTCGTTTTGTTCCAACTGAATTTCTGCATGATTCTTGTTATAAATCCACTCATGAACATGTTTTGATTGCTGCATTGTTGGTTGTTCATGAGTGGGGTGGTTTTGTTGGTTCAAACTTGGTATTTTCGACCTTGACGGACATTGCGCACGCCAAGTGTTCGTCAAAATGCCTAAAACAGATTTCAATCATTATTTTGACGCACACTTGGGTGAATTTCATGACTTGTCGCATTCCGACATTTTTCATCGCATTGTTGCTTGTTTTCACCTCGGTTTTTGCGCACTTGCACCACCATTTCAATTTTCACACTACTAACCATAAATTGTGCTTACACTTGCTTTGTATTGTGTAATTTGTGTTTTGTAGGTTGAAATGGCACCGAAAAAATATTCTTCTACTAGGTGTGTGCCCGCCAGGGGCGTCGATGGGTTCCGCACAGAACAAGAGCGGGATTGGTTCCATGCACATTTCTACACTTCCGAGCGACCGCTTGGTAATCATTTTGAATGGGTCCTTGAGCACATACCGAGGGAGGCTCGGGTTCTGTTGCGCCGTCAGGGGTGGGAACCCTTTCTTTCTACTAACGGGCGTGTCAACGAGGAGTTGGTTCGGATTTTCTACGCGACGTTAGTAGAGGTGAAGAGCAGTGATGGGCCGAATACATATGAGGCCATGGTTCGTGGGGTGAGGATTCCCTTTACTATTTCAGACTTGGCAGCTTTTATGGATGTTCCTCTCCCTGCGGATCCAGTCAGCTTTCTCGATGGGTCTATCTTCGGCCGTGGGACATTGATAGAGGCCCTTACACCCGGCGAGCCGTGGAAGAGGGGTGCTTTCCGCTCGGCTGCGATGGAGGACTTGCCTAGACTACTACACTACATCAATGTCCATTCCTTTATGGTGACGAACAACAGGTCTGAGGTTCGTCACAAGCATGCCGCACTGATCTACACTATGCTGAATGGATTGGGCAGTATCAGTTTGCCCGCTATTTTTCTAGATATGATGTGCGCTACGGCGAAGGAGGTCGCTTGGAGATATTCCCTTCCTTTTCCTGCCCTTATCACGAAGATTTGTATTTCTCACGATTGCCAGGAGTTAGACGCAGACCGTAAGCATGTGCCACTCGGGCTTCTCTCTAAAGACAACATCGCAAAAATGCTGAAGCGCGAGTGGGGGCAACCGGATGAGAAGAGACAGAGGGCAGAGACACCTGACTTGCCTGATGACGAGGAGGAGGATGAGATTAGAGAGATGGAGACGGGTGAGGGTTCTCACGCTCCACACACAGAGGATGATGCCCGCTTTGCGGCATACCAGGCCGTGCAGGACCAGCGCTGGGAGGAGACCAAGCTCAGGTGGGCGACTTGGGAGTCCCGCCTGGATCAGCAGCAGGCTCAACAGGAGCAGTTTCAGGCTGAGCAGTGGCAGGAGTGGGCTTTGCAGAGGCAGGCTAGGGCACAGAGCAGACAGGATTACCGGATGATGCAGCGGATGATGAGAGATCTTTATCTGCAGCGCAGTGATTCCGACGCACCAGTGCCTCCTTATTTTCAGGACCCCTCCGATCCTAGTGGTTCTGGCCACTAGGCTGTTGTTATACTGGGTTTCATTTTTTGTATTTTTGGGATCGGATAGTATATTGTACTTTTTATTTTTATTTTTATTTGTATTTGTATTTCTTTTATTTCAGAAGTTGTAATGTATTAAGTAATTTTGTATTGAACTTATGAAATGAGAAATGAAAATGTAGTTTGTGGTTGTTTATTGGATTTTGATGTGTGTGACCTTCCATTTTATAAAATCAAAAAGTTCACCATCAATTTATCTAGTATTTGCACTTCAGCCCCTCTATATTGTTGTGACTTGTGACATAGATTCTCTTAACTTAATACATCGGCACATATTCTTCATATGCTTTGTACTAACTTGTTTTGCAGCTTCATTTGGACTTGTACTTATGGAGATCGCTCCACGTGTGGGTAATATCATTCTTTTCCTAGCTTTGTGTTGTGTTCTTTAATGGACGCATTGGGGACAATGCAACATTTAAGTTAGGGGGTGTAGGATATTTTATCCATTTTGGTGTTTAGTCCTTGGATTTGATTACAATTTAGTTACAAAGCATGCTTTTGTTAAAAATTTGAAAAATTTCAAAAATATTTTCTTTCTTTTTTCTCCTTTGTTGGGCATTTTGCCTTGTTTCCGATGATAAATTTTAATAATTGCCCGATCAAATAGACAATTCAACTATGCATGTTCTCGATTTTAGAAGTTATTAGATTTTAGTCCCTAAATCATTGATATTATGAATAACTTCATGAATTAAACTTTATCCATGAACATATGCACCATTCTTGTTACATTGATTTGGTTTAAGATTTTTATAACTCGGTATGCTTTTGTTGCATTGTATATACTTACACTGAGTGAGATTAGAGACTTATCTTCATTTGTGAGTGTATACACTATTCTTTCCTCTTTGAAAACGTTAAATTCGTCGGTAATCTCTTTATTCTTTCATTGACCGTTCATTAATTGAGTTCATACTTGAAATGTGTTACTTGAGCATGATTTTCATATGTTGTTTTGACTCGTGAATTGCGTTTACTTTGTGAAATGATCATAGGCCCTCTTTGGTATATCACCCATATGACCTTGACCTCACCTTTTATATGTTCCCTAGTCAACCCACTTGAGCCTAAATACTAGCCTTTCTTTTCACTACCCAAAATCCCATAACCAACTCCAAATTGGAGTTTTATACCATATATATTACCTTACATACCCTTGTTTGGATTGTTGCTTGGAATTGAATGTTATTATTTTTGTGTGGTTGCAATTTGAGTATGAAAAGAGTAAGAAGTGTCAGAAAAAGAAAGTAGTGAAAAAAGTGAAGAAAAAGAGAAAGCAAAAAGCAAAGAAAACAAAAGAAAAAGTGAGAAAAAGGAAGAAAAGAAAAAGAAAGAGAAAGTTGTAAATATTGTTTGTAGTGTTTCAATAAGCTTTGATTACTCTCTCAATTGTTATATCTATGCTCGTTGGGACATTCTTGTCCAACTTTTGATATTTCCCACTTTTTACATTATTCCGAGTTTCATCCCCAAACACTTTGAATCCGTATATACATCCCTTTCATTTCGTACCTTAACCTAGCCATACATTACAACCCTATTACAAGTCCTATGTGATCTTAAGCAGATGTAATTCAAAAGTCATAATAGTTGTGATAATCTGTGAAAATGCATTTCGTCTCTTTTAGTGTGCGGTATCCTTTCATTGAGATTACAGTTTTTCAGTTTATATATAGCGTTCTTCATTTTGTGACATGTGTGCAGCCTAGTTTCTATTTACATTTACTCTTTATGCCCGCATGTCCCGTGTATTACCTCCCTTTTCATAGCGAATTCATTTGTTGAGCGTAATGCCCGTGAGGATTGAATGTATGCATGCTTTGATGATTAGTATCCGAATTATTTAAGTTTTTCGCCAAATCATTCTTTGCATATGCTCACTCCCTTACCACATGTTAGAGTTTCAATTCATTGAGGTGCATTCGATAATGTTAATAACTACGGACTTCTCATGCGAATTCGTTTGCTATGCTAATAACATGTTGAAATCTTGTTCGCACTGATGAGTTTGTCTTACTTGATTGGGCATATTTTGAGGAAACTTTATGATGTTTGTGGGTTCCATCACTGAAAACCCTCACGAGACGACACTCGTCCACTAGGGTAACCTAGGGGTTTCACGGCTTATTGCATACGCTAAATGCAATCGAATCGCTCGCGAAAGTGGCCTTATCTTTTTTATTGCTTTTATACCATACTTTAGTACTCTCTCCTGTGTTGGTTTACTAGTTCTTCTTGTTGCATCCTATTTCATTGCTAGGGACTAGCAATGTGTAAGTTAGGGGGTGTGATACGACGCAAATATTGCGTATTTCACCCGTTAACATACGGGTTATTAGCCCCCTCGGGTATCTTATTCCCTATATTTATGCTCGTTAACCAGACAACCCTCGGATTTCTATGTTAACATGTTTTGCAGGGGTTAATTGAGCTTTTGTAGGTGTTTAGATGCTTAGTGTGAACTTCGGATGCGTTTCGCTCGATTTCTGTACACTATCGCACGCGCAAGGGCATTTTAGTCTTTTGACAGCTTAGGCACTGGCCCAACATCTACACGGAAGTTGTAGCTCTCCTCGCTAGCTTCGCGTGGCCGTGAACGGTGCGCGATTCCGATGCATAACGACAAAGTTACGGCGATTTGAGCGACGTTGGATTGTATGCCAAAACAGGGAGAATTGCAGGCTGCCCCTGCTTGATCGATCGATCAACCCTGGGGGTCGATCGATCGAGCCTTATTATTTTTGCCACGTTTTCCACTGTCGATTGATCGACACCAGAGGTCGATCGATCGATCCCCTGTTTTTCCCCTGCAGATATTTTCTTTCTTTTATTCCAACTTACTATATAAGTTGGTTTTTGTTGTAATAAAAGGGAGACCATATACACTTAGAGATATTCTGAATTAGATAGTTTAGTTAGGGTTTGGTGTGGAGATTTCCTTTCTTCTTCTTCTTGGATTGACAACCCATGGGTTTGTAAGATTGAACTATTCACTTCCTCTCCATTAATCTAGTTTGTTCTTCTTCTCCTCTTGCCTTGTAATTTAGTTTCAATGCTTTCTAACTAGTTTACATGTTTTAATTCTTGCTTTCTTAGTCTAATTAGCATAATTTAGTTTAACTCACCATGCACCCTTAGATAAATAGGGTCGGGATTTCATTTCCGCCATTTTCGGGCCCCGAGCTTCGAAAACTAGGTTTAGTGCAAAATCGCGTTTAATTGAAACCGCGCGTATCAAAGTTGGATTGCTAAGAGTTTATCTTTCTTTGTCACGCAACGTTAGAGTTTATAGCGACAATCCGAGTTTAATCCGCGTGTGATCATTTTTCAGTTAAATGTTTTATCTCGCAACTTTGGGTTAAATTCCTTCTTGCGTGATGTTTATGCTTAATTGTAAATTCTCGATTAGATTGCTTTCGAGCCTTAACCCTAGTTAGTAGTTGTTTCAAACCGTTTGGTAGAATGCAATCCTGATCCTCGCTTTCCTTTAATTTAGCATTAACTTATTCTTTTCTTTTGTCACCATAACCACCTATCACCTTTTACACTTTTATTCCTGAAGTAATTAAACAGTTAACATCTAAAATTTAATAACTCCTTGTGGATTCTCGATACCCGACTTACCGCTCTACTTGCTTGTCAAGTGTAGATGTAGCTTAGGTTCTTTTGTATGTCGAGCGGGAACCGAAATCAACGATAGTATCCCTACACGAACACTCGGTTTACCTCGCATCAGTTATCATTGCCGAGACCGGGAGTGGAGTATTTGGTTTACACCGATGCGTCTTTGCAAGGGCTTGGAGGTGTATTACAGGAGGAGAGACAGGCCATAGCTTATGCTTCCCGTAAGCTTAAGACTCACGAGAGGAATTACCCCACGCATGATTTGGAGTTGGCAGCAGTGGTATTTGCCCTACGGATTTGGAGGCACTATCTTTTGGGGGAGAAGTTTCAATTGTTCACGGACCACAAGTCCCTACAGTACCTGTTCACGCAGAAAGAGTTGAATATGCGGCAGCGTAGGTGGCTTGAGTTTGTGAAAGACTACCAGTTCGATATCCACTATCACCCAGGTAAGGCTAACGTGGTAGCAGACGCGTTGAGCCGTAGGCCAGCAGATGAGGTGGCAGAGGTGTGGAAGGCAAAGTGGAAGGAATTGGGACACCAGGATGCAGTGGCCCGATCTTTCATGTCTGTAATGACCGTTACACCGCAGATTGTCACAAAGGTAGTACGGGCACAGGCTAATGACTCGTTCTGTCATGAGCAGATAGTTCGATTACTAGCAGAGGGAGCCGAGTCCTATACCGTTAGCTCAGACGGGGGATTACGCTTCAATGGGAGATTGGTAGTTTCGGAAGGGGAGAAATTGCGACACGAGGTGATGGCAGAGTCGCACGGCTCACGGTTCGCGGTACATCCCGGTGGGGACAAAATGTACCAAGACATGAGACGCCAGTATTGGTGGAGCGGTATGAAGAGGGATATCGCTGAATTTGTTTCGAAATGCGCCACTTGTCAGCTTGTAAAAGTGGATAATCAGAGACCGGTAGGACTGCTACAACCATTGGAGGTTCCGGTGTGGATGTGGGAGAGCATATCCATGGACTTTATCACGGGGTTGCCTACGTCGCAGAGGGGTCACGACTCCGTTTGGGTAATTGTGGACAGGTTGTCCAAAGTCGCTCACTTTTTACCCGTAAGGACTGACTACACTACGGGACAGTATGCCCAGCTCTTCATTTCAGAGGTTGTGAGACTTCACGATGTGCCCCTAAATATCGTGTCTGACAGAGACAAGATATTTGTTTCGAGGTTTTGGGAGAGTTTCCAGGAGGCCATGGGCACGGAACTGAGATTGAGTACGGCTTATCATCCGCAGACCGATGGGCAGACCGAGCGCACAAATCAGATGTTGGAGGACATGCTGCGCATGTGCATTATTGACTTTGGGGGTGGATGGGAGCAGTACCTTCCACTGGTGGAGTTTGCTTACAACAACTCCTATCAGTTCACTATTGGCATGGCTCCGTTTGATGCATTGTACAGTAGGCCTTATCGTTCCCCAGCATGTTGGTTAGAGGTGGGGGACAACAAACTACTTGGACCGGAAGTAATTCAGGATACTTCGGCAAGGATTGAGTTGATTCGGAGTCGCATTCGGGTAGCTCAAGACAGGCAGAAGAGTTATGCTGATGTGAAGAGATTTTTCAGGGAGTTCCAAGTGGGGGACCAGGTTTTGCTCAGAGTATCTCCTATGAAGGGGATAATGCGTTTCGGGAAGAAGGGGAAGTTGGCACCAAGGTATGTGGGGTCGTTTCCTATTATTGAGCGGATCGGACCGGTTGCGTATAGACTTGGGTTACCGGAGCATTTGCATCGGATTCACGATGTGTTCCATATTTCCTCGCTGAGGAAATACCTTAGAGATAATTTGGCTCATTCTCACATTGCTGTGGAGGACATCGATCTCCAGCCGGATAGCTCCTACGAGGAGGGGCCGATCGCTATTTTGGACCGAAGCGAAAGGAAACTGCGGTCAAAGATAGTCCCGTTAGTGCGTGTTCAGTGGCGACATCACAATGTCGAGGAGTCCACATGGGAGCGCGAGGATGAGATGCGCGAACGTTATCCAGAGTTGTTTTTAGCAGGTACTTTCTAGTTTCGAATTTCGGGAAGAAATTCAGTTATTAGGGGGGAAGTATGTAATACCCCGTACTTTTGGCTATATTTATTTTTGGGATTAATTAATTAAATGTGAATTATTTGGAAATTAATCCGGGTAAAATACTAGCGAGTTGTGAGTTGGTATTTGACTATATTGAGTATATATGATGTAATATGAATATTGAATTATGAAATTTTTCGTGAGATTGATATACGGCAATTTGGTCATTTTATTGGGACGCGTGTGACAGTCGCGTCAGGATATAATTATTTTATTTATAAAAGTGAATTTAAATTCTATAAACCGTATGGTCGTTTTGAGTGCGCCAATGCGTCCGGAAGGGTCGAGATAGTCAGAAAACACTAGCCGGGGGTGTAGTTTGGGTTCCGGGGTATTTTTAGGCCATACCGGCAATATAAAGGGTATTTTGGTAATTTCGTATTTTTAGGAATTAAAAATGACGAAAATTAGAGATGTAAATCTGATTGGGAATAGACCCACTAAACCCACTAACCAAACCTTAATGACCCAATAAGCTACGGAGGTTATCATTTAGGTTTCCAACTTTCCCCAAAGAAAACCCTAGCCACCATAGCCACCTTTGGAGAAGAAAGCTTAGAGAGGGAGAGAAGGAGAAGGAATTCTGCAGAAAACCTTTACAAAATCAACACCAAATTCAGAGACAATCGAGGCAAGTGGTTTAATATCATTTAATTTCAGAGAATGCTCTTTCCATGTATAGGAATTTAATAAAATTGATTTGTTCTTGGTGTAATATGAAAACCCATGTATTTTGGAACTTAGAACTTGAAATCTTGAGGAGAATTGCATGTAGAATGATAGGTAGATGATTATACTGAGAATATTAGTGATTGGGTGAAATTAAAACGGATTTATATTGGGTTAATTCATGAATTAAAATTTTAGGGTTTGTGTTCTTGAATAATTGGGGGGAAAGTGATGAGACTTGATGATTTAATGATGATTGGGATGAATTAACTAAGTAAAATATGTTAGTTTATAACCTTGTTATGTTTAGGATTGATTAGAGACCTTTAAACATTGTTGGGACGAAGTTTAGAGGAGATTTGAGGAGTAAAAATCGATGAAAATCGTAACTAAGAAATTCTGGGCCGAAACTGGTCCCTCGTTAGAAGACCTTCCCAGGTCGTTCGAACGAGCTCGTTCGAACGAGCTTCTAACGAGGGGAGACTTCGTTCGATACCTTCGTTCGAACGAACTGTATTTCGTTCGATACATTCGTTCGAACGAGATATCGTTAGAAGGTACAGTTCGTTCGAACGAACTGGAATCTCATTCGAACAGCCTCGTTCGAATGAGACTTCTAACGAGCTGGCAGTTTAGGCCTTTTTGGCCTGTTTTGATTTTGGGAGTCCCGTGATCTTGTTCGAGGATATAGATAACCTTCCTTTGACGATGTATTGATAGGTTTGGGACGTTTGTGTTATTTTGAGGAGCAAATTATATATGAGCGATTTAAATTAAAGGGATAGTTGGGTTGAGACGTGAGTGTCTACTACGACGTGAGAATAAATTAAGGCGCGTATGATTATAAACCGAAATTGTATAAAGTGTATAAATTATATATTGGTACTAGAATGAGAATAGTACTTCAATTAAACTACGGGATTACTAAGATGTGTGTTTACTTAGTATTGATATATGAATTGTGTGTATGACATACCTACCATACTTGCTATCACGGGAGGTTTGCGTTCGCTTAGGGCCCTCTAATCCTTGTGTTGCCCGGATTTAGACTGGTTACCTCGATGAACATAGGTCAGAGAAAGACTTATTGGTATGTTAATAAGTCCGCTGATTGTGGGAGCGCATGTATGTGCGTGACCCATGTGATGTGACTGTGTTCGCCTCCACTATTTGTGATTTGTGTTATCTGAACTATTCCTGAGAGATTCGAAATATGTGATCCTTATGTACGTGATGTACCGGGATGGATAGCAGAGTATGTGTGCACCGCGTCTTAGTCTCGGGGTGCTTATATTGTATATTTATGTTGTGGAAATATACGCTTAATAAACTGGGAACTTTCATATAGTATTGTGTGTAACTATGGAATAACATAGAGGGCTAATTTATAACGAGTTGTATTACTCTTGTATGAGAACCTGAATTTACATTAAGCACCTATTTAAGCTGAGATCGTTATAATGTTAATGAGAACCGAGTAATAAGGGTAGAACCTATGGCAGTCTAGCTAGATATGATGTCACTTAGCTAGTAGTTGTGTCATTTTAGATGGGTACTTACGTTAGGAGTGCACAGTTAGACGAGACGTGAGAATATCATGTGAGTGCACGTCCTAACATGTACTCTACATTTAATGTTTTAAATGTTTTTAAAGCACTTGCAGGTTTTTAAAATATCTCCACATTCGGGCTCTGACCCGTTTGCTTTCAAATCTATTTTTTTTGTAAAACCATTTTAGGTGCCCAGCCACAAGGACACCATGCATAGGATACTCATTCAGGTGACGAGCTGTAGCTGTTTGTGAAAGCTACAGGGATTTGCTTGTAGACGCTTCTATCATTTGGATTCCAGATTCGTTATCTATCAGTTGTAGGGCATGTTGCCCATTTCTATTAGAGACATCTTTCCATTTCAGTTTTTCAAACTTTGGCATGTATTGTTTCAGTATCCAGTTTAGTTTTTTTTAGTTGTGGTATTGTAGTGAGGAGTTTTCCTCCAGACTTTATTTACATTATGTGATGGTTATTCTTTTTACTTCAGTATGGCGAATGGTATTATTATTCTTCATTACACTTGTTGCATGTTAATCAGACTTAAATTTAATTTGCAACTTACTTTTTAAATACTAGGTGGTTAGTAATCATTAAAATGTTTCGACAGTGATGCTATTAACTGGACCAACTTGGCACTTTGAATTAATTTAATAAAGGAGTAGCTACCCGGTATTTAATTAGTCGGGGTGTCACAGTAAATAGCATTATATCGTGTTTTACTGCGTCGTTATATGTTAAGCGATGGTTATGACTCATATATAAATTGGAACATAAAATTAGTTCACGCAATTCCGAATGCCAAAATAGGTGGTGCGATTCTTTTTAGAATAGTCGAGATAGTCGAAATAAGTGCCAAGTTGTATTTTTGAGTTTCGAGCACTTTTGATGAGTTATGACTCAATTATGTGGTTACGAGTCATTTTAATGGTGTATTAGCAATTAAGGGGAATTAATGTTTTAAGACCCGTATAAGTCTCCCCACACCTTTTTACTTCTCATTTTGTGTTAGAAGCCAAGAGAGAGAAGAGAGAGTTGGGAGAAATGGAGAGAAAGAGAAAAAATGGAGATTTGAGCCGAAATCCATTGCTACCGGAGGAGAATCCGAGACAACAAACTCGAGGCAAGTTTCTTACTTTCTAGATATTGATTTAATGTGATAAATTACTTGTATAGTTAGTTTTTGAAGATTTAAACCATAAATGGGTTTTTGTAAATTTTGGTGATTAAACCCTTAGATCTTAGTTTTAATTTGATTTGAGGAGAAATTATTAGTTAGTAATTGTGTAGAAGTTATTTGGTAGCAATTATTGTTGTTGATGTTGGGAGATATCAAGGATTTGAGGGTTTTAGGGATTTTAGGGTTCAAACAACCCGTAACCCTAACTTGGGACTTCTACAGGGCCGAATCGTTTCGCCACTAGCGAATCGATTCGGTAATGGGGAAGATGTCAGGTCTGAGTTGACCGAATCGATTCGAACCATCCGAATAGATTTGGGGTTATGCAGAATGCCAGGGTATTCTTAACCGAATCGATTGGTCCTATCCAAATCGATTCGCTTTCAAGACCGAATCAATTCGGCCAGGGCAAATCGATTCGAAATGCCTGCATTTTTAGAATGTTTTTCCCACTTAGTTTTTAGCCCCTTTTCTTTTAGGTTTGAGGTAGAGGATCCTTCCTTCGGGAAGTAATGGGGAGTCCTAGAGGTTTTTATTGGGTAGACAAATGTCCTAGATAAATGAGGATAATTAGGCTTACCCCGAGGGTTAGTTTGTGTAGGTTAATATCCGAATGATATAGGAAGTTAACCTAAAAATAAATTGGAGATAAAATCATAATGTTGAGACTTTTGGGAGTCAATTATTGAGGGAGACCCACTTTGATGATTTAGAATATTATGTTGACCTCTGGGAGGCTAGTTTGAGGATAATGGTATTTCGGGTCTTAGTTCTTTAATAAAATATGACATTAAGAATAAGAAAGACATATTCAAAAATGTGGTACTAAATGAATAAGTACAAATGAATGATTTTGAAAATGTAAAAGTGAATGATTTCAAAAAGGAAAAATGATTTTCATAAATGTTAATTTATGATTACACACCTCTCTAAATCGCTATCATAAGGGAAGTTCGCGCGTGTGGTGAAGTCCCCTGGCTAATGAATGCAGGGTGGATATATCCTTAGGCCATATGACCGATTATTGTATATTTATTCTGCGCTGGTGATGGTGTTCTAGGTGTGGTCATGACTCTCCCTCAGGGGTATGGCCGTTTCTCGACGTTTTCGTATGATCCCAAGTTGTCTTGTATGATAGGCCCTGGAAGATGATAGCCGTTTAGGGGTGCGTCCAGTGGGGAAACCCGAAGGTATGGTCTTAGAATCGTTATATGTATGTGAATATAACTATTCTTAATAATGTGGGACATTATTGATGTTAAAGAATTTTATGATAATAAAATGGCTTTACTTACCTTTCCCGGATGGAAGAAGGGAAATGGGAAAGTTAATTACATTATCCGGATGGAAGAAGGAAAATGGGAAGTTATGAAATGAAAAGGATAAAGCATTTTTATGTTAATAAAACTTGCTTTAAATTGTATATTTTTCCTGGATGGAAGAAAAGAAATAAAATTGGTAAAGAAAGTTTTCAAATGAGATTACTTGGTAAACATTTGATAAAATGAATTACCAATTATGTATATTCCTAAAGAAAGAAATAGGAATTGTGCCCTTATATTGTGAATGAATTTATTTGTGTTTCCCTGAGTAGCTATAGATGAAACCTCCCATACATATATATATTGATTTCTTGCTGAGGGTCTAATGTATCTCGACGATCAACCTTACCTTGTAGTAGTGTATCGGGGGGGTTCCTTGTTTGGATTTCGCTTCGCGAGACACCCCATGGATGAATAGGGCATAATGTTGAGGCTGGGGAGAAGTTAGCCTTAGTACTTGGGTTAACTAGAACATCATCATTTATATTGCGCTAGGTTGTGCTTTTAGATTGAGAGGTGAGAAATATTATTGCTAATTGCGAGAGAATGACGTACTTAACTGTCATGCATTTTAGTCACATGGTGATCATATCAAATTGAGCCCTGACCCGTTTATATTTCTATATTTTTGCACATACTCCTTGCCGGTACAGGTGCTCTACCGCAAGGACACCCGTATTTACATTTCCATTCCGGTTGTCTTGGAGCTATAGCATTTTGCAGATGTAGTAGGTTATTTTTCATAGACGCTTCTTTCCATTGTATTCGAGTTATGTTCAGTTAAATGTTCGGGCATGTGGCCTACACTTTGTATTCATTCATTATATTATAATAATTGAATTCTAACACTCGGTGTAACTATTTGTATTGGTCTGTTCACCGATAACTTATTCGGTGATTATTTATTATATTGCCTTCTGTTACTTGTTGATTTTTGATATCCACCGTTTTTGCGAATTGAATTGTCCAAGTGTTTTCCTTTTATTTACTAAATTATAAATTTGACAGTCCGTTTTCTAAAATGATTGGTGGTTATCTCGTACTATTATTTTAATCGACAGTGATGATGAGAATGGACCATCTGTGATTCCTGTGATTATTAGAGTATTGGGCTGGCCACCTATTATTTTAGTAGGCGGGTTGTCACAGATGGTATCAGAGCCAGGTTCTAGTGTCCTTAGGAATCTGTGCAGACCTATTACACCTTCTGCATTTTTTTTATTTGATATAGAGTCTTGAGATTAAGATCGTTGATTTCTCTTATGATATTTCGTTCTCCTTCGATGATACGAGAACCCCGAAAATCTTTTGCGCGTTCGTGTGAAACTTGTAAGTCGTCAGATGAAGGGCGTCAAGGGAGGCCGTTGTGAAGGCGTAATGAGATGGAATTACAAAGAACTATAGCCTGTAGTAGGGGATGAGGGCCGCTTTAGTGGTCGCTCCCTTTGTAGCATTATCTTATATTGCTACCGCGACTACTAAGTACAATATATATAGTTTTCCAAGTACCGCTGCCAGTTAAGAGTGGTACTAAGTTTGCAATTCCTAGCGACGTTAGTTTCAAGTTGAAAAGTCCTTGATATGGACCACATGTTGAAGTCAAGTCAGATGGAGGGAGTGTAATCTTATTCGATGAGAACATCAGGCTTGAGATTTTTGGCCTAGAGAGGGATATAGAAGTGCCCAGGTGAGAAGATTAGAGGAAAATCTTTCACCAATAGGAGTAAGGTTAAAATGGCAGAAATGGTAGTCGCCATATTTTGGTGGAGCAGAAAGTTTTGCCCATAGAAAGAGCCCTTCAATGGAAATGCTAGGCTCACAAATATGTGTTGCTAACACTTTTAGAGAAGTAGTGTTCATGAAACCCCATTGGTGGACATCCACCCGGGGAAGACTCATTGAACTAAGGCCGTGGAGGCTAGTAGAATGTTCTCTTTTATTGAAGAAGTTAAGGGAACAACGCGTTTTAATTTTGTCGACTGAAGACAACTGACAAGAATAGGGTGCCTAGTTAAGGCATAGTTGGGAGTAGTTTGGTTCGGTTAAGAGTAGAATAATGTGTCTTGGAACCATTAATATTGGCCAAAGAAATTGGCATGTTTGTTGGCGGGAATTTCCACCTTAGTTGGGGGGTGGAGCTTTCCTTATGATAAGATGGAGCAATATTGTATTAACCCTAGATTCGTGTGTGTAAATCGAGCTTGTGGTAGTATCGATATTATTATAGTAATTGTATCTATATGACTTCCATGGTAGGGAAGTTTTATATTTTTCCTTCACTCGTTATGAGGCGAGTGATGATATTTGAGAAGTATATGTGTTGTATGTGCTACTTGTATTATATGTGTTATACGAGTAGAGATATTCTTGGTTTGGTTGGTGCGATAGCAAGCGAATAAATTGCGAGGCTATCCTATTTCTAGTTCTAGAGAAGAGCTAGTTGTTTTATAATATCTCTCCTGGATACAGGTTGAGACTTTATAGTGGAAGTTTGAGGTGCGAGAAGTTTTCATTACTTGTCTTGTTTATTTTCTTTGTTTTGTTTAATTATTTGTTTGCTTTGTTTGTGTGTGATGTTTCCTTATCTCCACGACTAACAAAGTTAAGTAGTAATGCATTGGAGGGGTTCCTTGTTTGGATTTCGCTTTTGCGAGATGATCCACGTGTGAACCTTAACGACGTTGGGAGTGGAGAGATGTTATTCTTTCTTTGTTGTATTTTACTTCATTTTATTTTACTGTTTAGACGTTGGGTTGGAAGGTCTAGCCGAGAATCGCGTAATTGAGTGATTAAGGGCTAAGTTGATGTGCGATATATGAGCACTGTAATAATTTTTCCTCCGATGGATGTGGGGAAAACTAAGATATGAAAGTCGAATTGAGACTTATGGTTATGCCTTAATGTGAAGGCCATGTAAAATGACCTGTGTATGTATATTGGGATAAAGTATTTGTGGCATCTTAGAGAAAGTAAATGTCAGGTTAATTGAATTTTCAGTTAATTGAGATGGTAGGACATGGAAGTAGAAGTGCATTAGTATAGTTACGAGTTAGAATTTTGTCGATCCCGATCATGTGTCTTCGACCATTACATCTCGACGACCGACGATGTGAGGTAGTAGTGTAACGGGAGGGTTCCTTGTTTGGATTTCGCCTTGGCGAGACGTCCCACGCATGAAACCAAGTGAATGTCCAAAGTCGGTAAAGGTCTTGGACACTAGGGATATAATTAGTATAATACTGATACGACTTGATTAGGATATAAATTGACTTTAGGATTATTAGGACGTAAGGCCCTTGGGGCATGCGACATTGTGTTAGGAAGGCGGTAGGGAGTTGACCACAATAGGTTTGTGGGTTAACTCTAAATAGAATTAGGTCCCTAAAATGAAGAAGTATGGGATCTCGAGTGATTCAGAATGTTTAGGCCATAGAAGGTGGGGCCTCTCTTAGATAGAGCGTTACGTCGGTAACCTATATTTCGATGAGTTAAAAGGATGAGCTGACTTTTACTCCTGCACTCGTGTCCTTAAGATCGAGAGTGGATTTAATGAACAAGTCTCTGTCAGGAACGAGAAGTATTAATACGGGAGTATGGGCCCATTGTTTATGCGTCTTGCGGACTTAAATTTCGTGAAAAGTGTTATCCCACGCTTGATGTAGAGTTCTTAGCGGTAGTGTTCACCTTAAAGGATTAGGGGCACTACTTCCTGGGTAGGAAATTGGGTCATTTTACGAGCCACAGGGTGTTGTAAAATATATGTCGGGGCGACAGAGTTGGTGTTTAAAGTTCGTAAAGAACTATCAATTGGATATTCCTTTTCACTAAGGAAATGCTGATGGGGTAGTAGATGCGCCGAGTAAAAACCGTCGGAGAGATTAGTGAGTCATGGAATGCCAAGTGGAACAAGTTTAATCGAGGGGACACTATAGTAAGAGCATTCAGGTCCGTGATTTACCAATTAACCTACTAGCGTGAAGAGACCAGTGGTGGAATGAGGAAGGATGGGAGTAGTAGCTTTTATGGGTCGAATTTTCATATAATATTTCAGATCGTTTCCTATAAGTATGGTGATGTGTGTGTGGCCGAGTGGAGACGACTGAGTAATTCACCTTATCATAGGAAAGGAACCAATGGACAACATCTTCCTTGGGCTTGGAGTGGTTCGAGAATATTTCTTTAATGATTGGGCTCATTGAGCCTCATACTTTTTAAGGGTTATGCCAACGTGAATAGAAGTAAGTAGTGTTGGGGTAGAGCGATTATATGTTGTTGTAGTTATTCCCATGTAAGGGTGTAATGTGATTTGGGAATAAAGGCAATTTGTCCAGAGGTGTGTAGGTATCTCCCTCCGTAGTAGAAAGTTGGGATCGATAGTTCATTAGGAACGACTAGATGCTATGTTATACCATGAAGAATGTAGGCTGAGATCGAAGAGTGATGACCTTAGTTCGAGTCCTATGGGGACGCCGCACTGCCGAGGGGTTTGATAAGGATGATAGAACGATAGTTTAGTATAGTATACCATTGATATGGTAATACGGTAGGCTTGAATTTTGAGGGCAAATTCCCTCCTAAAGGGGGGGGGGGGGGGGGGGGGGGGAGTATGTAACAACCCAGGCTTTTGAGCGACTATTTTATATTATTTTGCCTGATGGGATAATTTTATAAAATAGGGAAAGTTGGAGTAAATATTATTTCCCGTGAGATTAAGGGATAATATTTACTATGTTTTGTTTATGTACCGTTATGAGAAGGTAAATAACATTATATTGTGTTTTATTGCGTCGTTATATGTTAAGCGATGGTTATGACTCATATATAAATTGGAACATAAAAATAGTTCACGCAATTCCGAATGCCAAAATAGGGGGTGCGATTCTTTTTAGAATAGTCGAGATAGTCGAAATAAGTGCCAAGTTGTATTTTTGAGTTTCGAGCACTTTTGATGAGTTATGACTCAATTATGTGGTTACGAGTCATTTTAATGGTGTATTAGCAATTAAAAGAGGGGAATTAATGTTTTAAGACCCGTATAAGTCTCCCCACCCCTTTTTACTTCTCATTTTGTGTTAGAAGCCAAGAGAGAGAAGAGAGAGTTGGGAGAAATGGAGAGAAAGAGAGAAAATGGAGATTTTAGCCGAAATCCGTTGCTACCGGAGGAGAATCCGAGACTACAAACTCGAGGCAAGTTTCTTACTTTCTAGATATTGATTTAATGTGATAAATTGCATGTATAGTTAGTTTTTGGAGATTTAAACCATAAATGGGTTTTTGTAAATTTTGGTGATTAAACCCTTAGATCTTAGTTTTAATTTGATTTGAGGAGAAATTATTAGTTAGTAATTGTGTAGAAGTTATTTGGTAGCAATTGTTGTTGTTGATGTTGGGAGAAATCAAGGATTTGAGGGTTTGGGGGGTTTTAGGGTTCAAACAACCCGTAGCCCTAACTTGGGATTTCTACAGGGCCGAATCGATTATGTTGAGACTTTTGGGAGTCAATTATTGAGGGAGACTCACTTTGATGATTTAGAATCTTATGTTGACCTCTGGGAGGCAAGTTTGAGGATAATGGTACTTCGAGTCTTAGGTCCTTAATAAAATATGACATTAACAATAAGAAATACATATTCTAAAATGTGGTAGTAAATGAATAAGTACAAATGGATGATTTTGAGAATGTAAAAGTGAATGATTTCAAAATGGAAAAATGATTTTCATAAATGTTAATATATGATTAACACCTCTCAAAATCGCTATCATAAGGGAAGTTCGCGTGTGTGGTAAAGCCCCCTGGCTAATGAATGCAGGGTGGATATATCCCTAGGCTATATGACCGGTTATTGTATATTTATTCTGCGCTGTTGAGGTGATTCTGGGTGTGGTCATGACTCTCCCGCAGGGGTATGACCGCTTACCGACGTTTCGGTATGATCCTAGGTTGTCTTGTATGATAGGCCCTGGAAGATGATTGCCGTTTAGGGGCGCGTCCAGTGGGGAAACCCGGAGGGACGATCTTAGAATCGTTATATTTATGTGAATATAACTATTCTTAATAATGTGGGACATTATTGATGTTAAAGCATTTTATGATAATAAAATGGCTTTACTTACCTTTCCCGGATGGAAGAAGGGAAATGGGGAAGTTAATTACATTTTTCGGATGGAAGAAGGAAAATGGGAAGTTATGAAATGAAAAGGATAAAGCATTTTTATGTTAATAAAACTTGCTTTAAATTATAATTTTTTCCTGGATGGAAGAAAAGAAATAAAATTGGTAAAGAAAGTTTTGAAATGAGATTAATTGGTAAACATTTGATAAAATGAATTACCATTTATGTATATTCCTAAAGAAAGAAATAGGAATTGTGCCCTTAGATTGTAAATGGATTTTTTTGTGTTTCCTTTAGTAGCTCTAGATGAGACCTCCCATATATATATATATATATATATTGATTTCTTGCTGAGGGTCTAATGTATCTCGACGATCAACCTTGCCTAGTAGTAGTGTTTCGGGAGGGGGGGGGGGGTTCCTTGTTATATTTCGCTTCGCGAGACACCCCACGCACGAATAGGGCATGATGTTGAGACTGGGGTGAAGTTAGCCCTTAGTACTTGGGTTAACTAGAACATCATCATTGATATTGCGCTAGGTTGTTCTTTTAGATTGAGAGGTGAGAAAAATTATTGTTAATTGCGAGAGAATGACGTACTTTACTGTAATGCATTTTAGTCACATGGTGATCATATCAAATCGGGCCCTGACCCGTCTATATTTCTCTATTTTTGCACATACTCCTTGCCGTAAAGGTTCTCTATCGCAAGGACACCCATATTTACATTTCCATTCCAGTTGTCTTGGAGCTATAGCATTTTGCAGATGTGGTAGGTTATTTGTCAGAGACGCTTCTTTCCATTGTATTCTAGTTATGTTCAGTTAAATATTCAGGCGTGTTGCCTACACTTTGTATTCATTCATTATATTGTAATAATTGAGTTGTTATACTCGGTGTAACTATTTGTATTGGTCTGTTCACCGACAACTTATTCGGTGATTATTTATTATATTGCCTTCTGTTACCCATTGATTTTTGATATCCACCATTTTTGCAAATTGGATTGTCTAAGTGTTTTCCTTTTATTTACTAAATTTTATATTTGATAGTCCGTTTTCTAAAATGATTGGTGGTTATCTCGTACTATTATTTTAATCAACAGTGATGCTAAGAATGGACCATCTATGATTCCTGTGATTATTAGAGTATTGGGTTGGCCACCTATTATTTTAGTAAGCGGGTTGTCACAATTAAGCCATGTATTATATTCACAAATGAAGACACTATATTTATATTTATATATTAGATTAGATTGGAACTAGCATATAACCCGTGCGATGTGCAAGTGTATTACAATATTTGTTAAAAATATAATCAAAAATTAAAATACTCAAATAAAGAACTAAATATCAAAGTAACATGGCATAATAAGATATATATCGTGGTGGGTAAATTACAAACTTTAACCCAATATAAACAAACCTAACCATTATAATAATATAGTTACAAATGTAAATAAATATAACAAATATTATAATTTGTAAATAGATTATATATGCATAAATAACTAAAGAGAGCAAGTGGAAAAACATACTGCACACTACCCTTAATAAAACAGAACTCAATCAATTAAATCACCAAATACAAAAAATATAAATGTATCACATGAACCCGATATATAAGCCGACTATTTACAAACATGTTATGTGAAAAATTATGACTTCATGGTGTCTTTAATAAACTTCTATAATTATTTACTATAAGAGTTCATACTAAAAAAAGTAATCCATTAAAGAAATCTGAAATTACAATATAAACAAATTGTCATTTAGAGTAACAACTGTTGTATAAATAAATGATAAATCATACAACTCTACAAAAAATTTTCTTACAATTCACTTGACACAACTAATTTATAAATGACAAACAATTAATAGTAAAATACTTGTAAACCAAACATTTTAACACAACCACCACACTCATCACATGCAAAATCACCTCAACAACTAACCAAACACATTACCTTGAACAATCGAGCTAAATACCAAAATTACAATTTCGTTAATTTCAATTAACTCGCCTCATTATGATGTTCTTCATCATCGCCACCATCTGCACGCCGCAATCAACACGTCAAACTCTAGAACCACTTGCATATTGAATGGGTCTGAAAATCGCAAGAAATAAATATCCTTGTGCTAAATAAATAATTATGTAATCACAATAACCAATTCAAGAGAATCAATATCTTTTCGTGTTAGAGATAAAAACAAAGAGTATGAACAGTTGATCGAGAGAGAGGGAGAGAGAACGTTGGGCGAGAATACTTTAGCAAAAAACTAAAGTTGAAATTAAACATGATCAACATTAAAACCTCAAAGTTTTAATAACTTAAACATTGAAACATATAAACATTAGTATGAAATATAAACATAAAAAAATTGCAAGCGGACAAACAAAGAAAAAAGGTGGAAAGGAAAATAGTGGGCAACCACTAACAAAATACTACACAACAAATGTAATGAAAACTGGGCTTCAACAACAGTAAATAAATTCATAATTTCCTATAGAAACACCATAGATCAAAAGGTGGGAACTGAGGACAGATCTGAAATATAGTTATTTTACTTGGATTTCATTATTTACTACAATATATTATCCACATCTTAAACTATAATTGCAAAATAACATCCATAAATTAAAGACTCCTCATTCACACATCAACCCATTAACATCAAGATTTGTTTTGGAGCTTCTCCAAATCCAGTCAAGCAATTAATCCAAAAATAAAACCAAACTAAAAAATCCCACATCCCATAGGCCTGAAAACACAAACCATCAACATGCATGCTCAAAAGAACAATTATAACACATTGAAAGTTACATAAACTTTCCATCACTATTATGGGTTGTTGATGTTTGATGGTTAGTGGACGGATTTTTCTACGTTCCTCACCAGTTGAAAAGTCAATGACCGGAGGTGGAGCTGATGAGGAAGTAGGCTTTGGCGACAAACCCATTTGGGCCATATTTTCCTGGGGTAACTCTCTTCTTTTTCACTGCTGTCACCATCATTCCGATCACCGACACTAGCACCGAAGAAAAACCCAGTTAGGGTGTAGGAGTAGGTGCTGATCCAGTTACCTGACTATATATATATATATATATATATGAGAGATAGAGAGAGAGACGAAGAGAGGAATGTCTTTTAAATGATTTTCATGTCGGTAATTTTTTTATTCTGAAATTTAAAAGTTGGGAAACATTGAAAAAAGTTGAGAGAAGAGGAAGAAGTCTATTTTTAATCAGGTAGAATCTGAAAGGTTCCTTGAAAGATAAAGAGTGGTGGATAAGAAACAAGTGACATGTTCCCAAGCTTTGGGATTGGCATTTAATTTGCTCGGGTAAATGGATCGCATTGGGTAACTGATATTTTGTATTACTGAAACATTAACACACATTATCACATTTAATACTATTATATTAGAGGTATAATATGAATTAAAGAAACTAACACATTGTGCCACTGAATTTGTATGCTGTAAAGTGACATGTGAATATGGAAGTTTAGAAATTGTTGCCTAATCTTTAATGAATAATAGCATATTGAACCATAAAACACCAATTCTCATATATTTATTAAATTATTTGTAACACCCCGCTTAAAATAATAACGGGTGGCCAGCCCTATACTACATTAAATCAGGAGTCTCGGATGGCTCAGTCTCAACATCAACTGTCATTACTAAAATATATAAGACTAACTACCCGATATCATATAAGTGAGATGTTAAAATTAAATAAAACATAGAACAGACAACAAACCAACACTATAAGATACTAGCAAAGAAAAGAAAGATGCATACAAGAACTATGATAAATGAAATGAATAACTACCAATGAATATGCCACAAAGAAATAAACCCGAATACACTGTCGGGTTACAGACAATACAATAACTGGAATGGAATAAATATAAACATTTATAAATATCCTTTGGGTGTAAACCCGATATACAAAATGAATCCTACCTAGATTTTTAAAGAAGTAGGAAGCGACTAAATTCTACATCCCGCAACAGTCTCACCTGTCACGGCTCCCAAGACTCTAGATAGAAGGTCATCCGGCATCCATGTGGTAGGACACCTGTAGTAATATATATATATATATATATATATATATATATATATATATATATATATATATATATATATATATATATATATACACACACACACACACGCAGGAGAGAAAAGTAAACAGGTCAGAGCCCGAGTTGTGAAAATATTTAGTAAGTGTGTTAACCGTGCATAATAAATATAAATGCACTTATTTCATAATTAAAGTGGAATCACACTCTCGTGAAACCCCAACTCACCTCTCATCTAACGGCGCGCACCTATTCGCGTCCTTAAATCTTAGTTAAGTTACCCCACCTATAAGGACAACCTAACTTACCATAGGCATAGCCTATACCCACGAGATCTGCCTTCCTATCATATCCTAAGAATCTAACTCTTCTAAACACACTTAATTATTTTTACAAACATATATGCCATACTAGGCTTAATGGATTTTGATTTATAATTTAATCAATTATAATTCTTAATACGTTACCCATATACATTTGGGTTGAATCATAGGATTTAATTTCTAAATAACATGCATACAAATTATTATTGACAAAACTTCTCTCCAATATCAACATTGCACTACGTTTCATGCGTGAGGCATCTCGCAAAGCGAAATCCAAACAAGGAACCCCCTGTTACACTACTCATTGACAATGTCGATCCTAGAGATCCATTATGCCATGCATACAATTCTACTGTTACAACTACTTAATTTCGATTACCATATAAGAACAACTCAAAATCTCCAATAATATCCTTGGGATGATGTAACCGAAATATTCCTTAAATGCGATACATCAACCCCCATCAATTTAGTACATCATTATTATCCAAGATGTACTCCATAAAAATTCCATATCCTTTTCACCTATAGGATATATATAAATATATATATAAGCATTTATTCTAACCATATATATATATATATATATATATATATATATATATATATATATATATATATATATATATATATATATATATATATATATATACAATCATCCATTCCAATAGCCAAGTGTACATACTACATCTGATGTACAATGGCCATGCACATAATATACCCGGCTATACATATCGTCGATAAACTGCACCATGCTATGATCTTCCAGGGCATTACTCACATGCCATCCTGGGAAACACAGTCGGACTAAATATCACCGACATCGGGTCCAAACACACACACACGACATCCCGAGAAGCGGTCATAGCTCCTAACCGGTCAATGAGACGAGATATACCCACCACATCCCACCCCAAAAGAAATGCATATCTCATAATAACACAATGGATGACTATGACCTGGGGAATATCCACACCTTGCTCCTTGAGCCAGGATGCTCACCCTCTGCGCAGAAACTTCCTAATGATAGCATGAGCGAGGTATGCTTAACCACATAAGTACATTTATCATTAACATGCACAATATATATACATCCATATGATTACATCATATGATGAAACCATCACATACGGTTTAGATATTCACAACATAAGTATATCCATATATACATATCTATACAGATATATATCCACATATCCACACACACACATATATATATATATATACACTCCCTCTCATTTGTATGTATAATATTTATAAACTCAGCTTTAAGTATACGTAATCCTAAATATACTTGTCGTCGTCCCAACACATTTAATTTACCTCGATATGTGAATACAATCCCTCACTTGAAGCATATTCATCCATTTTTCCTATGATGAATAGTCTCCCAAAAATATATGTATATATCCAACATTAGGGTTATCACCCAAAGTTTAGTGTATGAAACCATCACTATACATCCCATCTATATCCGAGGGCACATTGATGAATCTAGTAATAATTTCGACTATTGGTATACACATAACTAATAATATATAAGCCTCAAGCTCAATCTTACATTCATCACATGATCCCATTACTTACGGAAAATACCCTTTGCAAATCACACACCGATAGACAACAACTACCCCGACTAGATTTACACACGCTACTCTAGTTGGTAATATGATCCCATCGCTCTAGATTTTGACTACGGTTCAATCACTCTTATGAATCCCCTATCCTAATGCCTCTTTGATTTATTCCTTAAATTTATCATTACTAAGGATATGCGACCACTCTCTTTCATTGGGACCCAAATTGTATCTTAATAATATCCTATCTTTATAAGGATTCTATATAAATGTCGGCCTAGAATTTCACAACATGCCCTCGCAACTCTCTCTAAGAGTTATTAACCTACCCTCATATCTATACTTACTTTTGATCTATAATTAGGATTTTCAACCCCAATGAGGTTTCCCCACAATCTCTATACACAACTCCAATGCATACATGGATATATTTTTCCCAAATTGTTCTAAGAAGTCCCCAAAATCATAATATGTGAGAAACCCCTTATCTGTCTCCAAAACATATCTCTTACATCATTTAATGATCTCCCAAATCAATAAACCCAACTAAAAAGGGTTAGAAATCACTATAGAGAAAATTCCTCAAAATGCCCTATTTTCGAATCGATTCGGCCCTATTCCGAATCGATTCGGCCCAACAAATCGATTCGGCTTCCAAGGCGAATCGATTTGGGTCCAAAGAACTGGGCTTCTGTCTCAATCCGAATCGATTCACCATTGGGTCCGAATCGATTCGGTCAATGCATACCTGCCAATTTTCCTAAGCTGAATCGATTCGCTTAACGGGCGAATCGATTCAAGTCTACAGAATTTGAAGGGTTCTTCTTCTTCTTCATAAAAACCCACGAATTCTAAACCCTAAAATTTCACTTCTAACCCCTAAACCTTCATCATAACATGATTCTAAGCCAACAAATCAACCCAAAGTTGATCCTAAATATTTCTACACCATCAAACCCATATCTAAACATCAATTTCAAGATTAAACCCAAAAATCTAGGTTTTGATATTAATACCCAAAATCCATTTATTTTACCCAGAAATTATGAAATCAAATACACAAATGAGTTATTTAGAAAGAATAAACACTTGACTCAGTTTTGTAGAGGTTGGATCGTCCTCGTTGTCACAATAGGGCCGGAATCTCCAAACTTTTCTTCCTCTCTCTCTCTTCTTTTCTTCTTCTTTCCTTCTTCTTTTATCTCTTCTTTCTCTTTCTCTCTTTCTCTAAATGAGATGGCTTTATTCGTAAGCCTCTTAAGCCTTTAAAACATAAGTCCAAATTTTAAATGTTAATACACACTTTAAATGACTCGTTTACTCCAATTCGAGTCAAACATACTTAAAAATAATTCGGAACCGAAATAAAACCCAATGATAGTCATTTTGACTATCTCGACCCTTCCGAGATCGATGGTACGCTCAAAATCATCATCCGAAATACTTTGAAATGTTCTCTATTTTTGGGACCTCAATTCCTAAATTTTAAATTCTCCAATTCAAAAAAATTTTATTTTCCCAAAAATTTAATTTCTCAGTCTCCAAAGCCAAGGGTTGTTACATTATTAAAGAGGTAGGAAATGAAATATTCGTAATGATGATTAGTTAAGTTTTATTTGCTTTTTTAAAGAGGGGGAGTGGTGTTTATGCAATTATTAAGTGTTTTCTTTTATTGATTTGTTTTGCAGCGATATTGGTAGTGATTTGTGACAATCTGCTCCAAATAATAATGGGTGGCCAGCCCTATACTACATAAATCAGGTATCTCAGATGGTACAGTCTCAACATCAACAACTAAACACTATATTATAAGGCTAACTACCCACAATCATTTAGTGCGAATCGCCAAAAATTTAAAACTTTTATTTTTAACAACAACAACAAAATCGATAATGCACACAACCAAAAATATACATTCTAACTATGATGTTAAATGTGCATGCTCCAATAATAAAAGAGTACAATACATTGTACAACAAAATCTCAACAATGAAATACCCGAATATGCTGTCGGGTAACAGACAATACAATAATCTGTGAAAATGAAATATGAAAGTGTTAATCTATAACACTTGAATACTAACTCAATACAAATGAATCCTAATCTAGATATACAAAGATAGGAATCGACCAAAGCAAAGTTCCGCAACAGTCCGCTACTGCCACAACTCCATAACTCCTGAATGAAGGGACATCAAAGGCGTCCTTACGGAGGAACACTTGAAGTAATACAATATATATACATAGAGGAGGAAAATATAAACGGGTCAGAACCCGAGTTTTAAAAAACAGTTTATAGCAAGTGTATTAAAATGCATAATAATGAAATACCCGAATAGCAAGTGTATACATGATTTAGTTGGAATTGAACACTCCATAAAAATTCAACTCGCCTCTCATCTAAAGCGCGCACTAAGCGTATGCACGTATCTCCAAATGGATGTCCGATTCTAATTAGGTAAGAGGATTCTAACTTAAACCCAAAAGAAGTATTTAAGTGAAACCGTCTAACCTATGTCCCAATCTACATTTACCTCAATTTTCTTTAAGTTAAATGCTTTAACTTTAATGTAATAGTTACAGTTATCTTTATAATGTTCATGTGTTGAACAAATAAAGTTACATGATCCAATCATGTCCACATCATCACAATACATCAACGATCTCATTTACTAGAATTTTATATTCTAGTGATGCCCTTATAAGGCATGAAACCATATAAATAACTATTATATGAGTTATTAGCATCAAGAGTTAAGGACTAAACTCCTCTCGATTCTCAACACGGCACTGCGTTTCGTGCGTGGGATGTCTCGCCGAGGTGAAATCCAAACAAGGAACCCCCCCATTACACTACTCCTGACCGTATTAATCCTCGAGGCTCATTATGCCCTCAATGCAAGATGCATGTAACCCAAATTTATTTCTAATTTTTAATTAATTAATATTCCCAATTCTCAACAGTACACGGCGTTTCATGCGTGGGACGTCTCGCCGAGGCGAAATCCAAACGAGGAACCCCCCCGTTACACTACTCCTGGCACTGTCGATTGTCGGGATAGGTGACATATATATAAATAATTATGAGCATTAAGGACTAAACTTATCCCCAAGTTCCAACATTACACTGCGGTTCGTGCGTGGGACGTCTCGCCGAAGCGAAATCCAAACAAGGAACCCCCCCGATACACTAATCCTGGCAATGTAGGTCATTGAGGTCCATTATGCCCTTGACACTCAAATACAAGCACAGGCAATAATAACCATCCAGCCGAGCTATAACTCGAAGGACGCAGGCTCACATGCTATCATCTTCCAGCAGCCCATATACGTAGAAAACTGGGGCCACCTGGTGGGGTTCAACGACACCCACCTCGTGATCAACTCACGCACACAACGTCCGGGAAGCGGTCATAGCTCCTAACCGGTATGTGAGAGCGACACATACCCACGACCTCTCACCCCCAAAATAATAAATATATATGTGTCATATGATGACCACCATGGACGACTATGACCTGGGGAATATCCACATCCTGCTTTTCGAGTCAGGATGCTCACCCACTACGCACGAAACTTCCCAATGATAGCAAGGAGAGGGTATGCCTAACATGTATATACACCATCATATAAGGTATACATACATCCCACATAATAAAGATATACCATTATATAAGGTATACCTGCAACAATATATTAATTTTCATTATACGCTCTTAGGCACAATTGAATTTGTGTCATTGTTTAGTTTTAGTATATCTCTCTCCTGATACAATAATGGCTAAAACTCACACATCTTCCCCACTTAGTATACACCATAATTTCTAATCGGTATTCCTCAAATTTAGTCTATACGACTCCAATAATTTCTTATAAGGGAAACTTACTAAAAGTCTCGAAAACATACTTCAAATGTCTCCTATAGAGATCCCCATTCGATAACCTTGAACAAAACGGGATGAAATTCTCCTTAGAAAAACAATCCCACAAAAGCCCTGTTTCCGAATCGATTCGGGCCAATTCCGAATCGATTCGGCCCAGCGAATCGATTCGTCAAGGGAGGCGAATCGATTCGGGTCTTCAGACCTGGGAATCTGTCTCAGTCCGAATCGATTCGGCTGGGGACCGAATCGATTCGGTCACTCAGACCTGGGCACCTACAACTTTCCGAATAGATTCGGTAAGGGGCCGAATCGATTCGGCCTACCAGAAGTCACAGATTTGGCTATTTTCCTCAAAAGCCAAAAATCCCAAACCTTCATTTAAATTATAACTCGAATTTTATTTCTACGAACCCAAAGTTTTCCCATCTCCTCGAGTTCTTTATATGTGCTAACACCCTATTTGGGAATCCACTAATATTTATCTCCAAATAATTTTAACCTTAATTTCTGACTAACGATTTCGATCTTGGACAGATTTTCGTAGAAAAATCATTAAAAATCCAAAAAAAATAAAAAAAATACTCAGTTGGCGCTCACGCGACCGTATCGAAAAGATCTACAATTTTCATTTTTTGACCAAGAGCCGAATCGATTCAAATCATGGCCGAATCGATTCGGAAGTGACGCTGTGTCACTATTCATCATCTTCTCCAAAATTCTAAAATTCATTTTAATCATTTTCTCTTCATTTCTCTTCAACCCAATCACAATTATAACATCAATACTCATCCAAGAACACATTTAAACTAATTTCTATCATTAAATCTAAGATCTACATAACAAATCTAAGATTTCCCAAAAAGTTAGGTTTTGTTAAACTAAACCTAAAACCCATAATATCAATCCACAAATCATGCAATAAATGGTACACAACAATTATTTAGAAAGTTTAATCACTTGCCTCGGGTTCGTAGGGTCTGAATCTGCCTTGAGATCGCGTATTGGCCGGAAATCCTCCACTTTCTCTCTCTTTTTCTCCTTCCTTTCTTCTTCTTTCTTTCTTTCTCTCTTTCTTTCTTTCTTTCTTTCTTTCTTTCTTTTTCTCTTTCTCTCTTAAGTGAGAATGACTTCTCACGTGTCTTTTAGGCCTTAAATCCCAAGATACACATCTTTAAATGATAATACACACTTTAAATGACTCGGTAACTTTAATTCGAGTCAAATGGTCCTAATTTATTTCGGAACCTAAGTAGACCCCAAGTACAGTCATTTCGACTTTCTCGACCCTTCCGGACACACTGGTATCCTCAGAATTTCCATTCGAGACACTTTTTGACGACTCTAAATTTTGACCTCAATTGCCAATTTTAATTATTCACCAATAAAATATTATTTATTTCTCCCAAAATAAAATAATTACTGTTTCGAAAGTCTTGGGTTGTTACATGATTGTGTGGTTATTATTTTTTTTGGGTGTCATGGTGATAGGTGGGTTAAAATAAATGCCGGTGTCTGAGGTTGTATGCATCTCTATTTATTTTATATCATCAAGCATATGGCTTCATTACTCTCATGATGTATGTATTTATAATCGGGTTAAATGGATCTCTTCCTGTTATCAGAGTGTATTTTAATACACAATTGGGAGAAATAATGCACCCATTATAACCACTATTTCTCCATTTTCGACTAAAAATGAGGAAAATGATAACCCACTTGCAAAAGTTAACTCATTATCTCCCACTATGTCTAATCTATTATCCCCACTTTGTCGATATAATTCTCTCCATCCGGCCAAAACTTTGGAGCATGAGAGAGTTTTAGAATTTGAGTTTGGCTCTTTGGAAAGAAAAGAGAAAATGGCATCACACTTCTAAATGAGGAGGGACTGTATATTTTTGAAAGAGAAAAATTAAATAGAAGAAAAATCGCTCCTTCTCTCCCTCTAAGACTGAAAATATTTTCTTGATGAAAATATTTATTTTGCCAAAATATTTTAGAACAGTTTGTCTACACAAACTGAAATTATGAAAACTGAGCAATTAATTTGGAATGGGTGTTAGAAGACATATAACTACGGTGCATGGTTATATGATATAGAGATGATTCTGGGTTGTTTTATCCTGGGGACGACGTGACTGCAGACTACCTGCAAAAAGAGGGTTGAGCCGCGAAACGTCTTAAAGAGAGCGATCTAGTCCGCGACTCAACCCAAGAATCGTCCTCGGCGAATTTATAAACGATTGAGGTAATATTGTTTAATTTTATTGTGCGGTATTTATTTGGAATCAACGCTTGTGGTTCATATTTTCAACAATCATATGAGGTAATAATTTAATTTTGAGCCGTAGACTTAAAATTAATTTATGATTTTATTTTTCGATTTCTCCATAAAACTCTTTGATGTGATTTTTTAATCACAATATATAAAGTGTACCAACAATTTTAAGACGGATCATGTCTACCATGGAGATCGAAAAATTAATCTTATGGCCATATATGATTATTTTTATGATGTCGAAATGAAAAAAAGGTCAACTAAGTTTCTATGTTTAGAAATTATAATTTTGACCTTTTATCTCTAGAAATTACCATTTAACCCCCGAACTTCCTAAATATTATATTTTGTGAAGTAGATATATAAATTTCAGTATTTTTGGTCAATTCGGAATCGATCAATAATTTCGTGAGAAATTAGAATTTGAACAAAAATGAACCCCTTCATGGAAAACTTTTAAATTGGTCAATCCTATTTTTTAGTTATGAATGTGAAATATTATTTCACATAAGATGTTATTGTTGGAAATGGAATTGTATACTGTTTTTGGACAATTCATTTTGAGCCACTTGTGATTAAGAAAACAAATTAAAATTTGTTATATGGAATTGTAAAGACATTTTTCACATGTCCGAAATGTTTCATTTATTTATGTCGTACGCCGCTACATTTGGCACGTCACCTCACGATCTCACATGACGGCCTCTATCCGAATTCTGGGAATCAAGCATGCATTATCTCCACTAATGTGTCCCTCATCTGCATCAACGACTTCACGTTCCTTGATTCTAGGCTCGCAATGCAAGTGGAACGCAAGAGAAGTCAAATCAGTGAAACAAGGCATGATAGGGATGTTCAAGGGCAAATTGGTAATTTTTCAGCCACCGTTTGGAGGACCGGTCAACTGTAAAGTTGAAGAGCTTGCCGCAACAAAGATACTGGAAGAAACGGCACCTCAATCCGAGCTACGGTGAACAAGTTATGGCCCGTTGAAAATGGAGATATGTTCATTGAAAAGTCTGGAAATTTTTCTAAGTGTTTAAAGCCTTGTTTCCAGCACACTTTCCCAAACCCTGACCCAAACCGGTTCGGAGGGGCGAACCGGTTCGCAGGGGTACCCGAACCGGTTCGGGGTACCTGTACGCTGGATATAATTTCAGCAGTTTAAAATCGTGGGTCTCTTCATGGTTTTCCCTATAAATACCAACTTCGGGAGAGTTGTTTTGCAAGACTTGAGGAGACGAATTTGAGAGTCCAAATACATCTAGTCTTCATATTTTTGAGTCCCAAGACTCATGGTTTGATTCACACATCCTTGCCAAACCTTGGTGAATCCTTTTGCAACCCAAGAACACAACTTTGGTTTGTTCAACCCTTGTGGAGGAGACCGTTCTTCTTCTTCATTGCAGCCCTACTGGAAAGGGATAATTCCAGCCGCGACTACAGAATTCGATACCCGAGGGTAATTCTTAGTCAACTTGTATTTTCATTGTAATCCGATTGTAAGCCGTTCTCTTACAAATTATAGTGAAAATAAATGGTTTTGCCCCTGAGGGGGATTTTTCCTTAATTGCATGTGTTTGAATGTTCTTGCGTAGATTATCATTTTATTCAATCACATACTGCTGCATGTTTAGGGTCTGTTTGTGTTAAAAGGGTTTTATATATAATTTGATCATTTGAACACGAGCACACACGTCTTCAAATTGGTATCAGAGCAGGTTACGCTAATCTATCGCGTATTCCTTTTTCCGCAAAATTTTTCTAAGATATCAATTTTCTAAAAAAATTGATTTTTGAAAAAGTGCGTGTTCAAATGGAGAAGTCATATTATAAAATGCCTGTTTTTGACGGGACAAATTATGCTTATTAGAAAGCCCGTATGAGGTCGGCTTTAAAAGCCATTGATGAACGTGTCTGGATTTTGGTTGAACGAGGGTGGACTCCTCCCACCGTGACTGTTGATAATGTGACCAACTTGAAACCTGACATTTCTTGGTCTGATGAAGAAATTAAATGGCCATCTTTTAATTCTAAGGGTCTAAGTGCTATTTCTGGGTCTGTCACACCTGATGAGTTCAAACGCATAATGACGTGCACCACGTCAAAGGAGGCATGGGATGTTTTGCAACTTACCCATGAGGGTACGAACGCTGTTAAAGAGTCTAAATTACAAAATTTGGCCACCCAATTTGAGACTATCACCATGTCTGAGTCCGAATGCTTTGACGAGTTTTTTGCACGCTTGTCGGACATTGTTAACACTAGTTTTAATTTGGGTGAGGTAATTGATAACACGCGTGTCGTTAAAAAGATTTTGAGATCTCTCCCAAAACAATTTATTCCTAAAGTCAATGTTTTGAACTCTTTGGGAAATTTGAAATCACTTAAGTTGGAAGAACTTGTAGGAGATCTTCAAACCTATGAGATTGACATGTTTCCCAAAACCATTAAGGATAAGGATAATGGGATTGCTTTAAAGACTCATTTTCAGAAAAAGAAAGAAAAAGTTTTTGAGTCCAAGTCTGAATGTGATTTTGACTTAGATGACTTGGCCCTGTTTGCAAAAAAATTCAAAAGAATTCTCAAATTCAAGAAAAGTGGAAATTTCTATGATAAAAGGAATGTTGAGAAAAATATTTTTGAAAAGAAAAATAAAAATAAAGGAAAGGCCAAAGAAAGTGGTGAGAGGGAAAAAGAGAATAAATCCGATGAGGAGTGTGAGGAAGATTTTGAGAACGTCACTTGTTTTGAATGTGGGGGGCAAGGGACATAAGTCGTTTGAATGTCCTACGTGGCTTAGAAAGAAAGGAAAGAAAGTAGCTATGCCCGCCACACTTAGTGATAGTAGTGAAGGTGAGGGTGATGAGACTAGTGGTGAGAAGTTTGTAGCTTTTTCTAGTCGTGTGAGCACTCCCACCTTGTCCCACAATAGTGCACACGAAAGTGATAGTGATGGTTTGAGCGCTTCAAGTGAAGGAGAAAGCGAGGTCGAGTCGGTGGACTCGGGAGATGAGTCACCGCATGAGCGTAACTTCACCGCGTTCATGGCTAGTCATGTGAGTACCTCCAATGCTTCTCACGACGATGAGGATGCTACGTCACAAGGACACCTCGACAGTAAGAGCGATGAGAGTGAAGGGGAAGATGAGGCAAGTGAGAGCGAGTGTGATCTCCCGCGCGCTTACGCCGAATTATATTCTGTGTTTTTTGAAACCAAGAACCGTAATAATGCTTTAGCCCTTAGGATCACCGCTTTAGAGAATGATTTAAGATTTCTTGGAGAAAGAGAGAGTTGTGGTGAGAATGAGAGAAATAAAAAACTTGAGAAGATAAGATGTTTTGAGTGCGATGGGACAGGGCACAAGAAATTTGAGTGTCCCACTAGACTTAAGAGAGAGGGCAAGAAAGTTGATATGCCCACTTCTCTAAGTGATAGTGAGGATGATAATGGTGATGATAGTTTGATCCAAAATGCCTTTAGAAAGGTGTTTATCGAGACCATGGAAATAAAAAGGACTAATAGGATCCTAGGTCATCGGATTGGTGTGTTGAAGGAAGACAATGATGAGCTTAAAAGGGAAAAAGGTGACTTGACCAACACGGTGTCTAGTCTGATGACACGTGTATCCCATCTCGAGGATGACCTCAAACAAGCACGAGAGGTTCAAGTCACATTAGAGAATTCACCCGAGTCTATATCCACCATTGTGAGTGAGTCCCATGGGTGTCCGTCTAGGAATGTTCATCCCAAAATTGTTGATAAATTACTTCCTAGACCGGTTTATGTTTGCTCCCACTGTAAGAAGCAAGGACATCTTAGGGAATTTTGTTCTAAGTTGGGTTTTGTTCCATATCATGCTACTTCACACATTCATGCACATGCACCCACTCATGATACTTTGCCTGCTCATGTTGATAGAGAGTTTGCACATATTCGCGAGCAAGTGAAGTTTTTTATCAAGACCACAGATGATCTAGTGGAGTTGGTTCAAAAGATGTCACCATCTTTAGAAAACTCCACCGTTACTCCCGGTTGAGATCTAGTCTTGATTGCTAGCATAGGTTGTTTTTCATTTTTTTCACCTATTGCTAGCATGTATCATTAGTTAGTTTTTCATTTTTTTTAAAAAAAAAAATACAAAAAAATTTTCCTTTAAGAAAATTTTAAGAAAAGCAAAAAAATATTTTTGTATTTTTCTTCTTTTATGGATGAGCATGTAAGATAGCCAAGTCAAAACTTCATTCCATTTATCCCTGTGACTGTTTGATAGAGATTTGAGAGGCTACATCATTTCATCCATGTGCTTTACATTGATTGGAGTCTTTGAGATGTAATTAGTGATATCTTCCTACATGTTTGACTCCTATATCCTTTATTGAACACATGCACGGCTATATTTGATTATTGCACTTGTCTATCTCATGTTGGCTTGCGTGTTTTCATCTCAATCCTGTCTATACAATGTACAATATGCGATAAAACTTGACAAGATTGGAATGCATGTAAAAACCGTTTTGGTGAGACTGTGTGTTTTTGTATAACGGGGAGGGGCCGCGAAAGGTAACCATCTATCCTTTGCACAAAAGCCACCGTTAAAAAGGACCTAAAAAATGGAGGAATTTTAATATCCGAGGTCCAAAGAGGTTAAAAGAGCTCGAAAAAAATTTACAGGCAATAAAAAACAATTCATGCCAATTATGGGCCACTTAGGTTTCACCATCAATTCTCCAAAGTTTGAGAATTTAGAATGCCTCTATTCAAAATAATATCTGAGGGAGTTTGGTTGGAAAATCTAAACGGGTTTGCACTTCCTTGAAAGTCCTGAAAAAGCATAAAATCATTTTGGACGTTATTAGTGTGAAAATCATTTTGAGCTTTGATTTGTTGATTTGATTGAGTCAATATCTTATACTGTCACTCTTTTACACCAAAGGAAGCATTTGAGTTCATTCGCTAGGAATATCCAATATTCATCGTGCACATATGTCATGTTTGTATGCATTGATTTTCCTATCGAATTTGATCACACCACTTCATTTACGCTATCATCGACTTGGTTGCTTTCTGTTTATTCATGGTGTGTTTTGTATACCGTGACACCCCGATTTTTCTTGTTTGATTCATTCTTCTCATCTGTCTATTTGGGGACATCATAAAATGGGGGAGAAAGAATTATCATATTATGGGGGAGTTTTTGAGATGTTGCTTATGTTTTTATCATATATTGATATCCATGTTATCTCATTTCAAACTCGATATGTCACGTGGTATTTTGCTTTGTCTCATGTGTGTAGGTTCTACATTGATGATCTCTGAATTGCACACCCTGATGAGAAAACATCTGTGATTCTTGAAAATTTGAAATACAAACGATGAAGAATTTTCATTTGTACCTTTTCCAGTTTTGGGTTCATGGGAGGGTAAATTTGTATAGACAATTTCATATTTAATAATTCGGATTTTTTATGTATGTACCGGCATAGACATAGGGGGAGATTTGTAAGGACATTTTTCACATGTCCGAAATATTTCATTTATTTATGTCGTACGCCGCTACATTTGGCACGTCACCTCACGATCTCACATGACGGCCTCTATCCGAATTCCGGGAATCAAGCATGCATTATCTCCACTAATGTGTCCCTCATCTGCATCAACGACTTCACGTTCCTTGATTCTAGGCTCGCAATGCAAGTGGAACGCAAGAGAAGTCAAATCAGTGAAACAAGGCATGATAGGGATGTTCAAGGGCAAATTGGTAATTGTTCAGCCACCGTCCGGAAGACCGGTCAACTGGAAAGTTTAAGATCTTGCCGCAACAAAGATACTGGAAGAAACGGCACCTCAATCCGAGCTACGGTGAACAAGTTATGGCCCATTGAAAATGGAGATATGTTCAATGAAAAGTCTGGATATTTTTCTAAGTGTTTAAAGCCTTGTTTCCAGCACACTTTCCTGAACCCTGACCCAAACCGGTTCGGAGGGGCGAACCGGTTCGCAGGGGTAATCGAACCGGTTCGGGGTACCTGTACGCTGGATAGAATTTCAGCAGTTTAAAATCGTGGGTCTCTTCATGGTTTTCCCTATAAATACCAACTTCGGGAGAGTTGTTTTGCAAGACTTTAGGAGACGAATTTGAGAGTCCAAATACATCTAGTCTTCATGTTTTTGAGTCCCAAGACTCATGGTTTGATTCACACATCCTTGCCAAACCTTTGTGAATCCTTTTGCAACCCAAGAACATAACTTTGGTTTGTTCAACCCTTGTGGAGGAGACCGTTCTTCTTCTTCATTGCAGCCCTACTGGAAAGGGATAATTCCAGCCGTGACTACAGAATCCGATACCCGAGGGTAATTCTTAGTCAACTTGTATTTTCATTGTAATCCGATTATAAGCCGTTCTCTTACAAATTATAGTGAAAATAAATGGTTTTGCCCCTGAGGGGGATTTTTCCTTAATTGCATGTGTTTGAATGTTCTTGCGTAGATTATCATTTTATTCAATCACATACTGCTGCATGTTTAGGGTCTGTTTGTGTTAAAAGGGTTTTATATATAATTTGATCATTTGAACACGAGCACACACGTCTTCAAATTGGTATCAGAGCAGGTTACGCTAATCTATCGCGTATTCCTTTTTCCGCAAAATTTTTCTAAGATATCAATTTTCTAAAAAAATTGATTTTTGAAAAAGTGCGTGTTCAAATGGAGAAGTCATATTATAAAATGCCTGTTTTTGACGGGACAAATTATGCTTATTGGAAAGCCCGTATGAGGTCGGCTTTAAAAGCCATTGATGAAAGTGTCTGGATTTTGGTTGAACGAGGGTGGACTCCTCCCACCGTGACTGTTGATAATGTGACCAGCTTGAAACCTGACATTTCTTGGTCTGATGAAGAAATTAAATGGTCATCTTTTAATTCTAAGGGTCTAAGTGCTATTTCTGGGTCTGTCACACCTGATGAGTTCAAACGCATAATGACGTGCACCACGTCAAAGGAGGCATGGGATGTTTTGCAACTTACCCATGAGGGTACGAACGCTGTTAAAGAGTCTAAATTACAAAATTTGGCCACCCAATTTGAGACTATCACCATGTCTGAGTCCGAATGCTTTGACGAGTTTTTTGCACGCTTGTCGGACATTGTTAATACTAGTTTTAATTTGGGTGAGGTAATTGATAACACGCGTGTCGTTAAAAAGATTTTGAGATCTCTCCCAAAACAATTTATTCCTAAAGTCAATGTTTTGAACTCTTTGGGAAATTTGAAATCACTTAAGTTGGAAGAACTTGTAGGAGATCTTCAAACCTATGAGATTGACATGTTTCCCAAAACCATTAAGGATAAGGATAATGGGATTGCTTTAAAGACTCATTTTCAGAAAAAGAAAGAAAAAGTTTTTGAGTCCAAGTCTGAATGTGATTTTGACTTAGATGACTTGGCCCTGTTTGCAAAAAAATTCAAAAGAATTCTCAAATTCAAGAAAAGTGGAAATTTCTATGATAAAAGGAATGTTGAGAAAAATATTTTTGAAAAGAAAAATAAAAATAAAGGAAAGGCCAAAGAAAGTGGTGAGAGGGAAAAAGAGAATAAATCCGATGAGGAGTGTGAGGAAGATTTTGAGAACGTCACTTGTTTTGAATGTGGGGGGCAAGGGACATAAGTCGTTTGAATGTCCTACGTGGCTTAGAAAGAAAGGAAAGAAAGTAGCTATGCCCGCCACACTTAGTGATAGTAGTGAAGGTGAGGGTGATGAGACTAGTGGTGAGAAGTTTGTAGCTTTTTCTAGTCGTGTGAGCACTCCCACCTTGTCCCACAATAGTGCACACGAAAGTGATAGTGATGGTTTGAGCGCTTCAAGTGAAGGAGAAAGCGAGGTCGAGTCGGTGGACTCGAGAGATGAGTCACCGCATGAGCGTAACTTCACCGCATTCATGGCTAGTCATGTGAGTACCTCCAATGCTTCTCACGACGATGAGGATGCTACGTCACAAGGACACCTCGACAGTAAGAGCGATGAGAGTGAAGGGGAAGATGAGGCAAGTGAGAGCGAGTGTGATCTCCCACGCGCTTACGCCGAATTATATTCTGAGTTTTTTGAAACCAAGAACCGCAATAATGCTTTAGCCCTTAGGATCACCGCTTTAGAGAATGATTTAAGATTTCTTGGAGAAAGAGAGAGTTGTGGTGAGAATGAGAGAAATAAAAAACTTGAGAAGATAAGATGTTTTGAGTGCGATGGGACAGGGCACAAGAAATTTGAGTGTCCCACTAGACTTAAGAGAGAGGGCAAGAAAGTTGATATGCCCACTTCTCTAAGTGATAGTGAGGATGATAATGGTGATGATAGTTTGATCCAAAATGCCTTTAGAAAGGTGTTTATCGAGACCATGGAAATAAAAAGGACTAATAGGATCCTAGGTCATCGGATTGGTGTGTTGAAGGAAGACAATGATGAGCTTAAAAGGGAAAAAGGTGACTTGACCAACACGGTGTCTAGTCCGATGACACGTGTATCCCATCTCGAGGATGACCTCAAACAAGCACGAGAGGTTCAAGTCACATTAGAGAATTCACCCGAGTCTATATCCACCATTGTGAGTGAGTCCCATGGGTGTCCGTCTAGGAATGTTCATCCCAAAATTGTTGATAAATTACTTCCTAGACCGGTTTATGTTTGCTCCCACTGTAAGAAGCAAGGACATCTTAGGGAATTTTGTTCTAAGTTGGGTTTTGTTCCATATCATGCTACTTCACACATTCATGCACATGCACCCACTCATGATACTTTGCCTGCTCATGTTGATAGAGAGTTTGCACATATTCGCGAGCAAGTGAAGTTTTTGATCAAGACCACACATGATCTAGTGGAGTTGGTTCAAAAGATGTCACCATCTTTAGAAAACTCCACCGTTACTCCCGGTTGAGATCTAGTCTTGATTGCTAGCATAGGTTGTTTTTCATTTTTTTCACCTATTGCTAGCATGTATCATTAGTTAGTTTTTCATTTTTTTTTAAAAAAAAAATACAAAAAAATTTTCCTTTAAGAAAATTTTAAGAAAAGCACAAAAAGATTTTTGTATTTTTCTTCTTTTATGGATGAGCATGTAAGATAGCCAAGTCAAAACTTCATTCCATTTATCCCTGTGACTGTTTGATAGAGATTTGAGAGGCTACATCATTTCATCCATGTGCTTTACATTGATTGGAGTCTTTGAGATGTAATTAGTGATATCTTCCTACATGTTTGACTCCTATATCCTTTATTGAACACATGCACGGCTATATTTGATTATTGCACTTGTCTATCTCATGTTGGCTTGCGTGTTTTCATCTCAATCCTGTCTATACAATGTACAATATGCGATAAAACTTGACAAGATTGGAATGCATGTAAAAACCGTTTTGGTGAGACTGTGTGTTTTTGTATAACGGGGAGGGGCCGCGAAAGGTAACCATCTATCCTTTGCACAAAAGCCACCGTTAAAAAGGACCTAAAAAATGGAGGAATTTTAATATCCGGGGTCCAAAGAGGTTAAAAGAGCTCGAAAAAAATTTACAGGCAATAAAAAACAATTCATGCCAATTATGGGCCACTTAGGTTTCACCATCAATTCTCCAAAGTTTGAGAATTTAGAATGCCTCTATTCAAAATAATATCTGAGGGAGTTTGGTTGGAAAATCTAAACGGGTTTGCACTTCCTTGAAAGTCCTGAAAAAGCATAAAATCATTTTGGACGTTATTAGTGTGAAAATCATTTTGAGCTTTGATTTGTTGATTTGATTGAGTCAATATCTTATACTGTCACTCTTTTACACCAAAGGAAGCATTTGAGTTCATTCGCTAGGAATATCCAATATTCATCGTGCACATATGTCATGTTTGTATGCATTGATTTTCCTATCGAATTTGATCACACCACTTCATTTACGCTATCATCGACTTGGTTGCTTTCTGTTTATTCATGGTGTGTTTTGTATACCGTGACACCCCGATTTTTCTTGTTTGATTCATTCTTCTCATCTGTCTATTTGGGGACATCATAAAATGGGGGAGAAAGAATTATCATATTATGGGGGAGTTTTTGAGATGTTGCTTATGTTTTTATCATATATTGATATCCATGTTATCTCATTTCAAACTCGATATGTCACGTGGTATTTTGCTTTGTCTCATGTGTGTAGGTTCTACATTGATGATCTCTGAATTGCACACCCTGATGAGAAAAGATCTGTGATTCTTGAAAATTTGAAATACAAATGATGAAGACTATTCATTTGTACCTTTTACAGTTTTGGGTTCATGGGAGGGTAAATTTGTATAGGCAATTTCATATTTAATAATTCGTATTTTTTATGTATGTACCGGCATAGACATAGGGGGAGATTTGTAAGGACATTTTTCACATGTCCGAAATATTTCATTTATTTATGTCGTACGCCGCTACATTTGGCACGTCACCTCACGATCTCACATGACGGCCTCTATCCGAATTCCGGGAATCAATCATGCATTATCTCCACTAATGTGTCCCTCATCTGCATCAACGACTTCACGTTCCTTGATTCTAGGCTCGCAATGCAAGTGGAACGCAAGAGAAGTCAAATCAGTGAAACAAGGCATGATAGGGATGTTCAAGTGCAAATTGGTAATTTTTCAGCCACCGTCCGGAGGACCGGTCAACTTTAAAGTTTAAGATCTTGCCGTAACAAAGATACTGGAAGAAACGGCACCTCAATCCGAGCTACGGTGAACAAGTTATGGCCCGTTGAAAATGGAGATATGTTCATTGAAAAGTCTGGAAATTTTTCTAAGTGTTTAAAGCCTTGTTTCCAGCACACTTTCCCGAACCCTGACCCAAACCGGTTCGGAGGGGCGAACCGGTTCGCAGGGGTACCCGAACCGGTTCGGGGTACCTGTACGCTGGATAGAATTTCAGCAGTTTAAAATCGTGGGTCTCTTCATGGTTTTCCCTATAAATACCAACTTCGGGAGAGTTGTTTTGCAAGACTTGAGGAGACGAATTTGAGAGTCCAAATACATCTAGTCTTCATGTTTTTGAGTCCCAAGACTCATGGTTTGATTCACACATCCTTGCCAAACCTTTGTGAATCCTTTTGCAACCCAAGAACACAACCTTGGTTTGTTCAACCCTTGTGGAGGAGACCGTTCTTCTTCTTCATTGCAGCCCTACTGGAAAGGGATAATTCCAGCTCGACTACAGAATCCGATACCCGAGGGTAATTCTTAGTCAACTTGTATTTTCATTGTAATCCGATTGTAAGCCGTTCTCTTACAAATTATAGTGAAAATAAATGGTTTTGCCCCTGAGGGGGATTTTTCTTTAATTGCATGTGTTTGAATGTTCTTGCATAGATTATCATTTTATTCAATCACATACTGCTGCATGTTTAGGGTCTGTTTGTGTTAAAAGGGTTTTATATATAATTTGATCATTTGAACGCGAGCACACACGTCTTCAGGAATCAAATTAAAAAATTTGATATTTGACAACAAATGAAAATTTGTTATATGAAAACAAATGAACATTTGTTATATGGATTCGAAGGGTAAGTTATAAACATTTGCGTCTTGCGCTATGTTTACTACAAAATAAATTTGTTCAAATATTTTTTGAAGTGTTAATGTGAAAGTGTAGTTGATATTTTTCAACCACACTGAAGTGATCGATGATGAAAAAAAAACTGAATTTTTTGTTATGAATTTTATTGGAATATCATCTCAGTTTTTTATGATATATAGACTGAAATTTCGTGAATTTTGGCATGCATGTAGTATGTTGAGATTATAAATATTGGGCTTCGGAATTTCCGAAAAAATAGTTGTATATCTTTTATTATGATATTTACAAATGGGACGCGCAATGCTGAATTTTTTGGACATCTTGTAGTAAAACAAGTTTATCTTCACTTGTACTTAATATTTTTGAGTGATTCTAATTTTGGATAAGGCGAGAGTCATAAAGGATGACTTTTGGAAAATTTCATAAATTTTCAATAAGCAGTTTGGTCGTGGTGAAATTTCAAACTTGAAGTTTTTTCGTTTGAACAAATATTTTGGACAACATTTTCAAAGAAAAAAATGTATCATGTCGTGTTCCCAACGAATTCAAAATATTTTGAAGCCTTTAGAAATTTCTTATTCAAGGATTTATGAAGTACTTAGAAAAATTTGGACTCAAATTTAGGGAAGATGAATTTCATAGAAATTGTATAATGACTTATACAATATTTGAGTTTGGAGAGCAATCACTAGAATTTTATATGAATAATTCTTTGTATTATTCATTTATATGAGTTGGAATAGGTATATAATAAAATTTTATTCTACTACGTTAGAATCAAATTGGTGTGCTTCATACGCGTGTAGAAATAATTTAGTTGGGTAAAATTATTTTGACCGTATGTTTTGATTTGGAATAGAGGTTTAACTCTTATTCGCAGTATCATTACATACATTGTGAAACATAATATATGAAAAATTGTATATTATAATTTTTTTATGAAATAGATTGTATAATCTATATGTGACTTTCAGACCTTTGAAAATCTGAAAATATGACTAGAACGAATGAACTTATATTTTTTGATTTGGCTATACCTGAAAGCATTAAGTATGTATTTATTTAAGAAATAAGATTAATTCTTATTTAATGTTGAAACTCACAAATTTAGATTTTATTTTATGAATTGAGGATATAGTGGGAGCATATTATAGGTTGCTTCTAATTGCTATACCTAGAGAATAGTGGGGGCACTCAATCGAGTACCTCTCAACTATAATTGAAGAACATTTAATAGAATTTGAAACTTTGGTGTTCAAAAGAACTATTAATTTTTTGAATAAATAAAAGTTTACTTATGTTATTGAAAAGGATTCAAAAAATCCTTAGAGAAGTCATGTCATAAATGATTGATTAAATTTCTTAGAATGAACTAGGAATTAGTTTATAATTGACTTATCTTATAACTTTAAGATAATAAGGTGTATACACACCATTTGAAGGAATATTGAGACCATTATCATTTATGAATATAAGATTTGTTTAATAGTCGAAATTCATCAATATAACTTAGCTATACATGTTGCACATTAAATTATTCTCATAAAAATGAAGAAGCTTCATTTAATTTGAATGCCATTGATATTATATATGATGTTGAGTTAATAAATAAATATATATAATATTATTTTTCAAATGGTGACCTATGTAATGCAACTTACATGGACCAACTTGAAGTTGAAAAATTAATAAGGAAGGTACCAATAAATGGCATGATATTTTGATAAATCATCAAATGAGAATAATATGAATCGTGTTTATCACTAAGCATGTTAAAATATGAATGCACTATTATTTATTATGCAAGAATGATTAGCTAATATCTGGTTATAATATTTTGTTGCCTAGAAAACAAAATTCATGCTAAGTCAAAGTGTTAGCATAAAGAGTTTCAATGAAAAAAGAATAGTACTTGTTAATATTACAAGGATATATGGATCAATTAATTGATCGAGTACATTATAATACAAGAATATCTATTTATTAGATATATGCTTATTATGAACCATCTTGTACTCCACATGATCCAAGTATAAGAACACTATATATAGTGATAAGAAAAGATGAATATGCGAACATATTAAGTAGTCTCAATTGAGCTACTAAATATAGTTGACTTGGAATATTTTTTTTGTGGGAGTAATATGAAGGTTTATAATTCAAAAGTGCATTCATATGCTATTGATAAAGGTTATGTGTTTTGATAAAGTCACGAACCTAGAATTGATTCTGAATCAATAATGGATATGTGTTTAACACATATTATTTTGCTATTTTTTGGAACTCCCAGAAATATTAATTATTGGCATAATTAATGATGGAGTATATGGTGATAACATTATCTATGGCTAGTGAGTAAATGAAAGGTTAAAAGACCTATTAAAATATACCATTTATGGTAGAGAATGACAAAATCATTTTATCAACAACAATAGAACCATGGCTATTGTAAAATTTTAGAACCGTTATCATAACGAAAAGAACGACAAATATGTCGTAAGCACAAAATATCTTGAGAATTTAAAAACTAATGAGTTGTGAGTGTGTATTATGACCGGACTGATGAGAATAGAACCTGACTTATCCTTTGACAAAAGGACTAGTGCGGGAAAAGGTGTTTTGACACCTAGAAAATGGATCGGACTAAATCCCGTTGATATTGAATCATTTGTGGTGGTAACCCAACCTATAGAGTGTAGATCCCAAGAAATAGGTTCAAAGGGTAATAACAAGTCACAGTGATATGGGTTGAATCATGCTAATTATTGTTTATGGGGTTTTACTCCTAGTCCATCCCTATGGAGCATGATATCCTTAAGAGAGTTAAGGTTGAGTTAATTATAACTCTTAATGAAGATCTATAGCTCTATTTTGATTGGGTTACCTAGCTATGGGAGTATCCTTGATAAACTCACATATGTGAATGTGGAAGTGTGACCGCTTCCTATGGTAATTTTGGGCAAATTCCCAAGAGCTTTCACATACTAGGATAGAAGCACATGGCCGTAACGTGCTGGCTTGAGAACTATACCCAAGTAGGGTTGTGTATGGGATGTTGTCAGAGATAGAGTTCAAAATATGAGTTACTTTAGTATAATCTGAATCATCTTTACTACGTAAAGGTTCAAGTCGAAAGACACCTTTACATATGCACAATTCTATTAATTATTATTGCTCAATAATTTTTTTAAAAATTTAGAAGTTGGGGATTGTTTCTGATGAGTGTGTTTTAAAATCCAAGTGGTGGATTGTTATCAGAGTGTATTTTAATGCACAACTGGGAGAAATAATGCACCCACTATACCCACTCTTTTTCCATTTTCGGCTAACAATGAGGAAAATGCGAACCCACTTGCAAAAGTTAACCCATTATCTCCCACTATGTCTAATCTATTATCCCCACTTTGTCAATATAATTCTCTACATCCGTCCAAAACTTTGGAGCATGAGAGATTTTTAGAATTTGAGTTTGACTCTTTGGAAAGAAAAGAGAAAATGGCATCACACTTCTAAATGAGGAGGAACTGCATATTTTTGAAAGAGAAAAATTAAAGATAAGAAAAATCGCTCCTTCTCTCCCTCTAAGACTGAAAATATTTTCTTTATGAAAATATTTATTTTCCCAAAATATTTTAGAATAGTTTGTCTACATAAACTGAAATTACGAAAACTGAGCAATTAATTTGGAATGGGTGTTAGAAGACATATAACTACGGTGCATGGTTATATGATACAGAGGTGATTTTGGGCTTTTTTTTTATCCTGGGGATGACGTGACTGTAGACTACCTGCACAAAGAGGGTAGAGCCGCGAAACGTCTTAAAGAGAGCGTCCTAGTCTGTGACTCAACCCAAGAATCGTCTATGGCGAATTTATAAACGATTGAGATAATATTGTTTAATTTTATTGTGCAGTATTTATTTGGACTCAACGCTTTCGATTCATATTTGCGATAATCATATGAGGTAATAATTTAATTTTGAGCCGTAGACTTAAAATTAATTTATGATTTTATTTTTCGATTTCTCCATAAAACTTTTTGATGTGATTTTTTAATCACAATATATAAAGTGTACCAACACTTCCCTTATTTCACATTTCTAGAACTAGTGAAAATGTAAATTACTAAGCTGATATTATAGCTCATTAATATTTTTTCTTTTGAAATTTAAGGTTGGGGTTAAGTTCCTTTTTTATTTTTATTTTTGAAATTTGGTTTACTCAATTTCAAGTAAAGACACGGATTCTGAGATTGATATATGAATGAGCAAGATTTCGGATCTATGTTTTTATTGTATTGACTACATCACTTTTATATGAGGATAAAAAATAAAGAGTATTCTCTTGTTCTCCCTTAATCTATAATCAGGTCGGTCCTAAGATTGGAAGTGTCCTGTGCGAAAATCAATTTAGGGTACTTCTAAAAAATATTATACAACGATATTAAATACCTAAAATGAGCCCCTAAAAAATTAAACTTATTTTTTAGGTGCCCATTTTAGTTTGGTGAGATTTTTGGATAGTTGAATCATTCTTTGAACATATTGTTTGGGTGAGATTTTTGGATACTTGAATCATTTTTTGAACAGAATGTTTTGAGGTAGTTAAAAAATGCCCCCTTAAAAAATTAAGCTTATTTTAAAAATTGACATTTTAATATACATAAAATATCTTTGCCCCTCTAAAATATACATATATAAGTGCATACTCTAAAATAGGCCACATGCCATTGTCTATTTGACACATAACCAGGGCCGACCATCTCTATAATAACTATAGTATCGTCTCACCTTACAAAGGTACCTTATGTTTTAGTATGTTAAAATTTTAATTTTAAATTTCTTATGAGGATATTTCAGTGCTGACATAAATTCACCACAAACAATGAAATAATTATTTATATACACACATATGATATAGAAGAATGAAAATTTTATCTATATGCTTGTCATGGCTAAATTTTCATTTATTAAAGCGTCGCAAAGTTTAAAACTAATTTTTATAAAATGGCCAAATCACATTTGTTGAATAAAATAATAATTACAATGTAGACAATTTTTTATTTCACAAAACAAATACATTGGGTTTGCCAACAAAATAAAATCGTTAAAAAGAGAAACCCTATTAATGTGAATGTAATTTCCAGAGTTCTACTGTTTGACAAATATACTTGTTTGAAGCTAATAACAAATTTCAAGCGTAAAAATAGATAATTATACAAGGAAATTTCCAATTCTTGTTTTATTATCACATAATAAAGGGAAAATGGAAAATGGAAATTCGTAATAAGTTCATTTTTCTAATTTTTCATTTTTCATGCTAACTCTATTCCCATACTATTACTTCCTATTAAATTTTTTGAATTTGGTGGGTTTGGGAAAAGGTTAAGACGTAGTTTATTACACAATGCAAGGGCCGAGACATTATTATAATATATTATCTCGTCGCATATGTAGGGGTGATAATTTTAAAAATGATAAGAAAATATGAAACAAAACGACTCAAAATTGATCTAAAATTTTGTATTCTTGTCAGGTCTTTTTTATACGAAGGCTTGTGATGTTTGTATCAATACTATGAGTCGTGTTAATCGTGCTCTATTTGAATTTTCATGTTTACTTGAGTTTAATTTGTATAAAATTTATAAAATCGTATTAGTCTTATCGTATTAATGTTAAATAAAAAAAACACAAAGTCATGTCTCGTATCATGTCAGCTGTGACACTACCTAAAAGAAAGAATTTCCACCTTTGCGCATATCTCATCCCATTTAACATCAACAGGGGCATGCAATAAATCTGTTTGAATTATACCCATGACCTTAGGTCTCTGGAATTTTTAACCATCTAACTCTTAAACTTTTTGTACTGATTTAGACCTTAAAGTATTTTATATTTATAAGAATGACGCTACATGTTTCGTTAATTTTAATTGGGAAAAAAAACTAAACCCTCCATTTTAAACCTCAATTTGTTGCCAAATTGAAAAGGAATACTTTTAGGTTCAAATTAATACATGGATCAGGCTCAACCACAAAATTACGAGATGTATGAACTAAGGGCATCAAACTAAACCTTAATTTAGAAAAAAATATATAATTCGCATGCATAATATTATATTGTTTATGCATATGGAAAACATGTGTTATATATCTATATAATAAGTTACAATGGCGTTTTCACTATTCATAAGATGGGGAGACACTTCACGGTTCAGATCGAAGCCAACAAGACATGAAATGAAGGGTTGAGATTAATTTATCTCCTGCAATACCCTTTTTACCCCACAATTTTTTGGTTCCCCCACTTTTATTACTTCCCAAACTTACAAATTAATTCAAAATGGGGGGTATTTTGGTGAAAATGAAAATGCTTATCTACTTCTCTCACAACACCCCCCCTCAAAACACGCGTTTATCCCATTCTCACATAGCCCTCACAACACAAACCCTAACAAATTCACTCTCAGCTTCATGTCGGTGCCTCCCTCAGCTACACGTTGTCTCCCTCTCCTTCACCACCATCCGAGCTCTAAGGCTTCGCATCTGATCTATGCTGTCACCCTAACCTCCTATTGAGTTCACCACACCACCACGATCTCTCACTGCCGCCCAATATCTCACTTACGCCATCAGGTATATTGTTTATCCCTCTCAAAGGCTTTATTCTCTCACAAACTCTACTTTATCACCCCTCTTATGTTTAACCTAAAATTGCTTGGGTATACGGTTGATTTATAATGAGTATTTATTTTGTTGATGATTTTTTGTTAATCATCTCAGGTATACGGTTTCGCCTCTTGCCATTGAGAGTATTTTCCAAGGTAATTTTGAGACTTCAAAGTCCTATTTATGTGTAAATCAATTTTTTTCACTTCAAAGCCCTATTTATGTGCAATTTTCTCCGAATCTGTTGTTGATTTTAATTTTTTGTTGATTTATGATGAGTAGGTTGATGATTTTTTGTTAATCATTTTGTGTATGAAGTTACATAATAGGGGTTGGGGTGGTGCGATTTTCACTTCTATTTTTGCATGATGCAACTAATATTTGTAAATATTTTTATTGCAGATTCGTAATGTGAAATTGGCACGATGTTGATGGGGTTGAGAATTGATACCATTGATGTGAGTTTTTCAAGTAGTATATTATGTAATCAAACTATGATTATGATCAATTTTGGATGCATTTTAATTTGTTTATGGCTTCTTCAGATGTCGAGAAAGGCGGAGTCCGTTAGACATACATTATTATGGGGTTCAACTTTAGAGATGATATACATTAAGGCTATTAGTGATTATCTGGAAATCTTACATTAGTAGAAATAACAATGGTATATATTCTGAACTCTAATTATTTTTAGATTTAATCAGTATACATTATTAGAAATAAAAAAAGCTATATTTTTATTGCTATTATGTTATATGTTACTGATTTTATTTTGAACTTCGTTTCAATAAAATAAAAAAGAATGGTGTAAAGTCCAGAAACTTGCTTTATAACACTGACTTTAGTAAGGAATTTCGTCTCTCTAATATAATTAACAATTTCATCTATTTAATAAATGCATAATGTGGCATGTTGTGTGATCCGATGAAATATAGTGACCAAAACAAAAATAAATGAGTAATCAACACCCCTGATATATTTTGCAGTTGACCGCATTAGGGCACAAATGAGTAATGACATTGTGTTTGGTTTGATTTGGTAGTTTCCTGTGCTTTTTTTAGTTTTTGTTAGAATGAAGTTTTGTGGTATTTGGTCTGTACGTTTTCTTAGAGTTTGTAATTATAAGAGAGGGAGAAGATGGTAGGAAAATAGTATATTGGATGGGTGTGTTATGGGGATTTTTCCTGAGTTGTTTCGAAAATTGGACGTCACTGGTTTGGTTTGTTGATTTTCATTTTTGGTATTGGAATTAGCTATTCGAGGTTTTTTTTAGAATTGGGTGATAGGTCTTTGAAATGGATGTGATGATTTTTACATATATTTGAGAATAGAGTAATAGGTCTTTAAAAATTCGCAATCACAGCGGTGTCAATCTAAAATCCATCTCTGGAGGCATTCTGGTTGCATCCATTTCTTCTATCCCATCCATATTCTTATCAAAAGAACAAGTCATTCCATCTAGCACTCTGTTATTATAAATTATATGGGTTAAAAGTTAATATGAAAAGATCATTTAACAATTAACGCAAGATAAGTTCAACATTCATTATTTTTCTCCATTATTTGTTCCACGTGCAGCAAGAAAATCAAAGTTAGAGAGGCAATGATCGTGCAAAGTCAAGAAATGAACAAATAGACACCGATGACCAAATTGGTAAGGTATGTTACCATCTCTTATAGGGTATCTATGAGAAACGTCAAATGTTAAGTGATCCAATGCAATCCTCTACCATGACGTGAGATGCAATACAGAGTACAAGTAAATCCAAATCCTATGAAGGCCTAATTATTTCTGACAATTGGAATATAAAATCAAATTGAGGATGGCAAAATAGAGAATAGGGGGGATAATTATTTTGTTTGAATCTTAGAAATTAAGGATGAAAACGAGAAAATAAGGGAAAATGTGTTATAAGTTGTTCTACACATTTTTCCATTATTTCATGTTATATAATTGTTTATTAGTGCTTAGTAGTGACGTAATATGTTTGACAATACAAGTATTTGAATTTTGAATATGATTGTGTTTATAATTTGATTCACTCACGGTTAGTTTTGTGTTTGGCAGCTTAACCAGCGAGTTTGGTGTTATTTGCAGTGTTGAGAAATGCTTTGAGTAGTCTAAATAAGGATATATTGAGTAAACTAAACGCTGAATTAAGGTAATCTACATTGTGTTATTCTATTGATATAACTCAATTTGAGTGTTCATAATACATTTTGTGGTTTTCATTTGATAGAATTTGTCATAGTTCTTTCTTAATATCGATAGAATTTATCATAGAATTTGATAAAATTTGTCATAGAATTTGTCATAGTTCTACTTACAAGTTTTTCTACCTTATCTAAAATATATATTTTGTTATTGCAGTCTTACAAATGACACTTGGTTTGGGGACATCAATGAGGCACGGGTGTTGTTCGATGAAATGGAGGAGAGAGATATTGTTTGATGAAATGAGGCACGATTATTTTATCCCTCTCACACGGTGATGAGGGTGGTGATCCTTCAGGGGGATAGACTGCGTATTCACGATTGCCAATCAACTTCTGGAAATTCTTGGTGTTTTTGGTATAATGAAGACATTTTTATCCCTGGATTGATCCTAACAAAACTTCAAGTGTCGAAGTGAGAGAGGGTCATTTTCTTCGGTTGTGAGAGAGTGAACTAGAATAAAACTCATCTCAACAGTTGTGGACATAACTGGGTCATAATAGGCATCAGATGGGTCATAGCAGGCCTCTTAACTCCATTTTTAGGTAAATTCCTCTACAAATGTATTACTTTAATTGGAAAACTTTTCATAGTTGGATTCAAGTGTCATATGAATGGAATGTACCTTCTAATGCATATCTGAAATATTTTCGGACTCTGTTTTTGTGTTCATGAAAAAAGCATTATCACTTGCTTTAGGCTTTAGTCAGTTGTGTGTAATTTTCATTCTGTGTTCAACTTAATAGTAGGCAACATTCAAGCAGTAAAAGTATTGTTGTTAATAGTAGGGTGAAAAGGTTCAGTACCAATATTTATTTGGTAATGAACCTTGCATCATCAACAAGAAATTCAAATTTTCTTTAATCTTTTCTTACATGTGTTATGTGTATGGATTTTAAGTGAATTGGTAGTCTCACATGAAACATAATATGCTCAGGAATTGTTAGTGATCCTTTACCTTTAATGTCCTTCCTGTTTTAGGTTTTTCTGTTTGATTCACGCAGATGCATTAATTTTATTTATATGGGTGGAGGGGCTTATTGATTTATTTGTAGTATGGAAAAATTTTGTGGGCTGAAAATGAACATGCTGTGGAATCTTGGTCACTATGGATGGATGAAAAACGTTTTTGTTTTGGTTGCAAATTTTTTTTGGTTGCATTGGAATAAATCATAACTACTTTCTATTTCAGCATACATTTCCACGAGGCTCCCTCATAAAATATAGGGGTCGACTGGTGGAACCTGCTGATCACCGGGTATAATCTGATGAACCACCCTCCCACCCAGTTATCAGCATAGCCTGAACTCTTGCATCATCAAATGATACATCTGGGCTCGCCCAACCGTCTCCCCCATATGCAACTCACAGAAAACAGTAAGACTGTAGCTATTTTGTGTGTGTTTGTGCGTCATTATAACGTTATCCAGATGGAAAAAAATGTGATACAACCAAGAAGTCCAAGAAACAAAAGCCTCAAAAACCAAGCATTACTATTTAATAGAATGAGATTTTGTTAATCATTTCTTATAATGTTTGTTCATTCAACTAATCAGTGCTTGAAAACTCATCAACTTACATAATATAAGTAGACCAAAAATATTCATTGCGTATTTACTCCGTTTTAGGTCTCTAAGCCACGTGCTCAGTGAATGAATGAGCAGTAGTTGGTTTTTGAATTTTGAATACACTGCCTAAACCATTTGCTTTATGCAGGGCACATAATTGAACAAGAGAGTAGAGAATAAATCAATAGAGTTCTGAACTCACAAATTCCAGTGGAAAATTTTCATTATACTCAGTCAAACACGATCTGATTATGGTTCTGAACTCACCTAATTTGATTACGGTTCTTACTGTTACTTTACTTTTATATGCATATGAATCCAACTACTATATGGGCACGATTCTTATGTTTTCATATTGGTTCAAGTTCTTTCTTTTATAGATGTCTTATTTTATAGATTTTTTATTTTCATGATACATGAACTTTAAGAATAACAAAATGGATTGAATTATATGTCCTTTTAGCAACTGACTGATGCCTCAACTAACTGATGCTTTAAACAGATTGGGAAGTTTGGGTTGTCTATGGAATTTATTACAACTTTTGTTCATGTGATTGAGGGATGCTTAATTGGCACGTACTGATAGTGGTGAATTTTAATGTAAGTCCAGCTTGGGATCTTATTCGGTCTAGAAATCCTAGGAAACTTTCATACGAATTCTTTTGGCATAGGTGGAAACTTTTAAAAATATTTTTTTTTCCAAATTTATGTTTATTTTCTTATACGAAAACAGGAATAAAGTAAGGTTATTTTTTCATCTCTCATTGTATTGTTGTTTTTATTATTTCTTTGTAAGGATAAGGCTCTCTCAAGCCTCATAAGTATTTTTGTTGTATAACCGTGGTATATGCTCATATATGCATCGTGGTCAATGTGCTAGCATCATTGTTTCTGTGCTATGTGGATTCATAACTGTACTGTCAGGTGCTATGGTTTTGAAAATACACTTCGCTTATACTGTACACACTATTTTGTTTCAGCTACTAAGGTTCTTCAACGACTAGGAATCCTTAAGCAAGTGTAGTAATTTCTATTCGGTGCTATATTTTTAACACGATTCTTCACTTGGGAGTTCGAATAAAGTATCCAATCCAACTATTATATGGGCATGGAGTATATGCATATGAATGCAAATTACTTTACTATTATATGTTATATTCAAGTAATAAAAGAATCTTTTGTTTGATTATGGTTCTTACTATTACTTTACTATAATATGCATATGAATACAAGTATTATATGGGTACGATTCTAATGTTTTCATATTGGTTCAAGTTCTTTCATTTTATAGATGTTTTATTTCATAGTTTTTTTATTTTCATGATACATGAACTTCAATAATAACAAAACATATTGAAATATATGACCCTTTAACAACTGACTCATGCTTCAAACAAATTGGGAAGTTTGTACAGATATTGCAGCTTTTGTTCACGTGCAGCTTATTACAACTTAGTCATGTGCTTGAGGGAGTAATGTGCTTGGACAGATATTTATCCAGTGCCACTGATAAAAATTCTCAAATCCGACTTCTCGGATCACAGACAACTGCTCCTTCAATTAAACTCTGCTAGCGAAAAGTTCAAAAATTCTGTAAATAGAATGGAAGGCAGATTTTATTTTGAGCAAACTTGGTCCTTTAAGGAAGAATGTTCAGAAATTATTAAAGAGGGTTGGGGATCTGCTACAGGACCTAATATTACCATAAAGATCTCGAATGCGACTTTGAATTTCAAGGATACTTACGAAGATTAGGCGAAAGGGTCCAATATATGAATTATAAAAAGAATATTGTTGCTTCCTGAAAAGGCGAAATCAAGTTTTGTCATTAAGGTGCTATATTCATAATTTTTTGGGTATTTTCAACAATATTTGGTGTTAACTCTATTAATTATAAGTTCTTTTTTTTCCTGTTACAATTTGATTTGTTGGATTTGATCCAAGACTTCCACACATGTTAATTTCTAACTCTCTCTCTTTTTCTGTGGTTGGATTTAAAAGAATAATATAATGTTTTCCATATTCTGTTTCAGATGGAAATATTCTTGCAATTTGTCATACCTATGATATTGCACGTTATTTGGATGTGTGCGCAAGATAAGGTACTTCTTGATCGGGAAGGAGGTCTCCAAAAGAAAACCCAATGAGGTTGTTGTCTATAGAGCTGTTGTTGAAGTTTCTATATTGAGTGGTGAGGGAACGAGAATCTCCGTTACATTCTTCTTTTGGATGTGATACAGCATTACCTTTGTCTTGAAATTGCGGATGGTGTCATGACTGCCACTTACTTTTTATTTTGTTTTTGCATTCTAAAATTAGTATAGGAACTATAATAGATTTAACTTGGACAGTTCGACACATGACATACAATCTTTTGCTCTATTTCATTGATTTAATTTTTATGGTGTTGATTGAATCTATATTGGTGTGTACTTATGGTGATTTCGATATACACCTTGATTTATATATAGGGGTGGAAATTTGGCTCATGTTTCGAGCCGACACGACACGACAAGGTTTTTTCGGACATGAACACGACACGACACGAATACATTTTTTTTAGTTGACACGAACAATAAAAAACAACACGACATGACACGAATACAAGAATTTCTTAAATTTCACGCTTTAAAAACACGATAACATGACACGACACAACTCATAATTCAGACACGAACACGACACGACTTCGTGTAATAAAAACACGACACGAACACGACTTATCGTGTCAATTTTGGGTCAATTTCGTGTCGTTTCGTGTCATTTTTACATGTCATTTCTATAATTTCACCCCTATTTATATATGAATATACACCATTCTTTTGATTTGCAATGCATTTAATAGGATTTCATAATACACCTTGCTTTTGAATATTTTCTTTTGTTCTTCCTTCAGCGCAAATACAGGTCCGGTCTTTAGAAGGGTACTTTAGTGGTTCTCTGTCAATAGTTAATTATCAGTAATGTGTTCCAAGATAAATTTTAGTATTATGTGATTTGATACACATTATTATTGTTTTCGGACTCTGTTTATGATCAAATATCGATCCAAGAAGAGTTGATTTCACCTTGATGCAACTGATTTACTAATCTAGATTCCTCGGTTTGGATTTGGTAATAGTTCGTCTGTTTTTATTTTTTATGGAACTTACTTTCCTGTTCATATTAGTTTTGATAAAGATTTTTTATTTTTGATTCACATTTGGGTTCATTTTAGTTATATACTCCTATATCTGTTTTGGATTTGTAATAACTTGAGGATCTTGATAACTAGGGGAATCTCGGAGGTATGAATTTACCTTATGACAACTTTGTTTTGTTTACATTGTTTTTAGAAATTCTTTTGGTACCGGTTTGAACGCACCGGATTCTTACACCAGCAGAGGTGGCTTTTAACTTTTGAGTTTTAGTTTAAGTTTTTAGCCAATGCAATTCTAAATTTCATTTTAATTTTAAACAAATGATCTTAAAATTTACTAAACTCATTTTTAAATATGAACAATGCCCAATTAAAATGCGACACGATGCGATATTTATTTTATTTATCTAACATGGACACAAACTAATTCAAACCGAAAATATCCTTTACATTATTTTTATCTAAGACGAAAATGACTAATTAAAAATGACACAAGACAACAAGAATTTCTTTTTTTTAAACATGCGCACGAATCAATTAAAATGCGACACGATATGATTTTTATTTTATTTATCTAACACGCACACAAAACATTTCAAACCGAACGTGACCTTCATATTTTTTCACCAAACAAGAACAAAACTAATTAAAAATGAAATGAGCCAACACGAAATGTTTTGATATCTCGACTTGAGTTGGAATTGAAACTAATACTCCAAAGGGAATTTACCGCTATGCCTACATTTTACGGGCTTGGTACTTTTGTGAATTATGCCTAAATGTTTTAGATTATTTACACTTACACTGTATAAACAATTTATTATTTACATTATACACGACTTTACACTTTTAAAATTTATCGACGTGCCTTTATACGGGCATAGTTTTCAAAAAAATTATCGTTTTGTAATTACGCACTTCGAAATTTTTTGTCGTTTCGCGAATTACGTATTTTGGAAAAAATTTGCCGTTTTGCGATTATGTACATTGGAAACTTTTCGTCGTGAATACCCCTATAAATAAAGGAGATTATGACCATTTTCTTAAAACTACATTTTGTTTTGTTGCGGAATGAAATTTTTTCCTTTTTACAATTACGCACTTTGAAATTTTTTGTCGTTTTGCGATTATCAGCGTGCCTTCAGGCACGGGCATACCCTAGTATATATATATATAATGCTCTTGTGCGGATTGTCTTGCATTTTTACAGACCGGACATGTATTGCCTCGCGGTGAGCCTATAAATTATTGGCAAAATTATAGGTGTGCTCTCTCTCTTTTCGGGGCTCTCTACTAGGTGACATATGTCAAGTGCGCACTGTTAAAATACAGAATAGTCCTCACAAGAACAATACTATCTATCTATCTATCTATCCATCTATCTATATATATATATATATTTACAAAATAGATTTTTATAGCATTTTTAATGTACCTTTATGAAAATTTAGACACGACAGAAAAGGACCGCACGACACACAACGACTAGAAATTAAACGAAATTGATACGATAAGTCGTGTTCGTGTCGTAACTTTATGATAAATTTTTTTAACATATTGTGCGAATTTAGAAAATCTTAAATTTTAAGATTCAAAAAATTAAGAAATTTATAAAACTTTAGCATATTGTGCAAAAATCTAAACTTTTGAAAAACATTATTTCTTGAAATTTTGGTAAGTAAATCAGATTTTTTTAACATTTTCAGTTTTAAAAATGATAATGTTGAATTTGGAAGATACTTTTTGTCTCAAGTTAAATAAGATAATTGGTTCCAAATTCTTTACTTTCCATATATATGTTAAACAATAATGTGATTTATGTCGTGTTAGAGTCGTCTCTCCATTTGATTATGAGTAAGGCTGTAAATTGAGCCGAGCAAACCCAAAGGCCGCCCGTTCGCCCAAAATTTTGAAAGTATACGTCGTTTATGAAAGTGTTTTTACATACATACATTGGAAAATCTAAAATAGAAACATTGAGAAAAATGCTAGAATCTATAAATCCAAAAACATAGAAAATATCACATTTAAGTTAAAAAATAATAGTAGGCTAGTGTCTCGGAGAGACTTTCGGCTATATGGGAATTAGGAAATCATATGCATATGAAAAAAAGATTGATTTGCACACCTATAACATAGGACACATATAACATAGGGCACATCTCTAATGATCTCAATCGTATCACCAAGTCAAGTATCTTCAGAATTTTTCCCAAAAAAACACCTTTGATTGTTAGAAATGGAGAAGTCGTTATACATAATTTGATGAAAGGACCAAATAACTTAGAATAAAAAATTTGTATAATGCAATTTGCTAATCCAAGAGAATCCAAGATTGAACCGAGTATAAATTAAAATTTCAAAACCATAAATGAGCTATTAGAACATTATTCCTCTCCATTGATTCCATTCGAAAAGCTAAAACCCACATAATTATTCCCCTGCTTGTACTACTCGGAGAAGAGGGGTTTGCACTTGTTCACAATAATCTTTAAAAAATTCATTAAAATAGTATCGTGGTTTAAAAACATGTAATTAATCAGCGACCTTCTAAAAAATAGTATCATGGCTCTTCAGTGGCCTTCACAAAAATCTCATAAGCATAACAACTAGTAATTAATCAGTATCGTGGTTTTGTAATGATATATCTTCCTGGAAAAAAGATGGCTCATCTAAGTCATTATCCTCTTATCGATGATTTGAAATATCATGATCGATTGGAATTTCATGTAGATGGGTTAGGTCCCCTCCATACCCATGTACCGCTGACTTGTTCCACCTTGCGTATAAATATATTTAATTCTTAAGGAAGTTTTACCCATGATATATACTAACATAAACACCCGTGAATGCTTATAGAAAGTTTCCACAAATAACAACAATAATAAAATACGATATGATTTACCATTAAAAGAAAGAAGCCTTACTTCTTTTGGGCAGCAGCACAAAACAAAGCATTAGAACAAAGCAAAAGAAAGTTTCCACTTCACGTACTATTTCTCTAACCTGGAAGAAAAAAACATTAGAACTCACAACCTCATGTTTCATATATATCACCCCAAACTGGAATTGTGTTTTTCCAACTGGAATTGTGTTTGATTTTTCCAAATGGAATTGTGTTTGATTTTGAACTTCTTCAAACTCCTCTAGACAGCCTTTCAAAAGCAACCAAAGGCTACAATTCAAGAACATAGCCATGTTGCCAACAACTAAAACATTCAGCAATAATGTGGGATTATTTTTTATATTATGCACATGATTGTTTGTTTTAGGAGAGGGATGTATTACAGCCTACTTCCAGCAGATAATCCCATGTAAACATATTCCATACTGGTGCAACATTGTCTCTTGATTTCCAAAATCCAGGAGATAAGAAACCTTGAATGTTCCTGATGAAATATGATCAGTAAAAAAAAACCTTCCAGACACTACTGAATCATTTAATCAAATTAATAAAAAAAAACATTGAATCATGTAGCATCATTAAATCAAATTAGTTTATGCAGCATCATTTCACATACCACTATTGATTTCCCTCCTTTGCTGAATGATTTGAAACAAAAAAAGTAGCAAGCAAATAACTAAAAGTTAGAAAAGAAAGAGCGTGAGATATCTTGTTACATCAATTTGTATATAAACGTGACAACTTTCTAGCTAAGTGTCTGAATAAATCTCAATCAACAACATCATATCAATAGTTATAACCAAACATGGTCTATATCAATTATCTGTGTGTTTCTAATTATGACTGCATTAAGGTGCGTATGCATGCCTTATACCTTAATGGGCAGTTAAAATAAAATTGGCTCTTCATAAGAATTTAGAGAGTAATTGCTGAGTTCAGAGAATAATTTGTCAATTAATGCTCGAAACTTCAGAGGCTTCTCCACTGGAGTTGAGATCTTCTTTATCAGAAGAAACTTCAAGTTCAATTATCTAAGATGCTGAGAAGATTGTGTTAGAAATAATGGAGAAGGATAAAGATATGCCGATTATATGGGAGCCCTTTTTTCTATGGAAGAGCTACGTGGTGTTGAAGTTATAGACGTGGAATGTGGGCTTGATCACTCCTTAGTTCTTTGTCGTGATGGAACCCTATTAAGCAGTGGGAGTAATATATATGGCCAGTTGGAAAGAGATTTAGGGTTGCTTCCAGTTGACATTAGTTTGCTCCTCGTTTCTATAGCAATGGGCCTTAGTCATTCGTTGTCTATATGCCATATTTTAAAAGGAGATGACATGAGCATTCTTTTATGGGGAAGGAATCAGAGCTGTCGGCTTAGGAGAGAAGGCCCTGATAACCTCCCAATGGCTATTAAGGGGATCAAAGGGGAAACTCTCATTTATGTGTCAGAAAGGTGAGTTCATTCGGTTTCTCTCATATCTAAGGAAGAGTTGTGGGTTTGGGGATATGGAAGAAATGGGACGCCTGGTCTAAGAAGCTCAATTGATGAAGCTGAGACTATGTTAGTTGAATACCTGGAAGGTACTTAGGTTCTGCAAGCAGTCCCAAGCTTTGATCATAATCTTGTTTTAACAGTTGATGCTTAAACAGAGAATGTTAAGCATTGTGCTAATCTGAATCTTGTCCTAACAGTTGATGCTTATAATCTAAATCCGATAAATTTACATATAAAGTTTGATCTATTAGAAATAAAAAAAAACTATAATACACAAATGCATGTAATCTTAATAGCAGGTGCCATCACAAAAACCAAAATTAATTATCAAATTGTAGTAAAACAAAATGAAATCTTACTGCAGTTGTTCTAATTCTAAAACATTTACTCTGTATGTAAATTGGAAGTCTTGAAAGAGAAGAATTAACAAACCAACTGTACATAATGACTCAACTATGTGTGATTCTAAAAAGATTACCACTTCCTGATCTCTACCCCTGTAGAAGTACTTCACAAAAATAATTTGAAAACACCATAAACCTTGCAAATGATACTAGTCACAAAGTTCTAAAAAAATGGTAAACTAACTGCCATTGTCTTCCCACTGTTGTACCTTGCCTGCGTGGGATCATACTAATGGGTCGCTACACTTAGGAGGATAACAACAAACCAAAGTGTAATAAAATACATCCACTGAAATGGAGATTAAAAGGATAGTAAATCTAATTAGTAACTTTATTAATTTTCCCATGACATTAAGACAAAGAATAAATGGGAAAAATAGTATTTACAAGAATACGTCTTCACATTGACGAAAAAAAAATGATTACACTTGAAGGTGGAGCCAATGATATGTAAGAAGCTGTAAAAATTTCCCCTTTTTCCTTTATCTGGTTTGGGATCGGTAATGTAAAGATAACTCATTTTATTGACAGAATTAAAAAAAGTTTTACATAACATCATAAGTATAGTTGATTAGTCGAACACCGTTTCTCCGACAAATAGCAGTCGTCATTTTTTCGGCGATCAACCATGTTTGTCACGGAGCTTGGCTTTGAGTATGATTATGACTTGTATATCATCCTCCCCTATTCAGAAAGAAATGAATTGAAAACAAAAACATTAAGGATCTTCATTTATAAAACCAAATGTGCACATGATCTTAAGAGAATCACCACCATGACCATTACTCTAACAACTCCACGGTGAAGCAACAATTAAAAAAAATAAGAAAGTGGATAAATAATCAGTCGGTCTTATTACCACAATAATCGAATTAGCTGCTATTCCAAATTTCCAATCCCATCAACTTAACCATCTATAATTTTAAGGGGAACCAACATTCGGATTCAAATTACCTCTGTAGAGGGGACTATAGATTAAAGTAGAAAGAAATGTTATATGGGTGTAGATGTAAATGAATGAGGCACCATTTATAATTTTAAACACCAAACCTGTAAGAAAGTATGGATCCAAATGGGAATACGGACACTAATCATTCGTATTCCCATATAGGTTGTCTCTTTCACACATAGTAAGCTGGAAAAAACATTGAAATAAAATAATTGTCTAAACTATTAAATCCGTATCACACGTGTATAATAGACCTATACAAAGACAACTCCTTAACCCACTTTCTCAAAGATACTGTCTGTTTTCAGCAAACCATACAAAAATATTACTCTGATACGACGAATGCGTTAGCGGTGGTGATATGGTTTGTTTGCAGATCTCATTTATAGCATGAGAGGGAGATAGAAAAATATCAAGTCCGACTATATGTGTAGAATACACAATAGGCATTTTATCAAACACGTAGACAACAAAACATTAAAATGAAAAGAAAATAAAAAATACTTGCAGTTACCATTATGAGTTGCCTTTGTACTCTCCTAACATTATTTAACTTAAGCATTTAGAGCCATCATATATAAAACACAACTTATATGGATTTATTTTCTCATAAACACTAATCTTATAAAAAAATACATGCTCTTAACAAATTAAACTAAAAGTTTAAAAACAATCAATGAACTTCATGTGCTTGCTATATATCTGAAGACGAATGTTGAGGATGACAATATAGGTTTTGATATTGGCTGTTCCTAGCACAAAACACAACTATGTTTAGAGTGGGTCATTATAAACTTTAATGAAAAAATAACCATTTAATAAAATAAATCAAAGAACTACCACCATCTTAAATAGTCCATATAGTGACGAACATGGCCTTCTACACTGTAGTCCCATACACATCAATTTATAAAATTTGATTATAATACCATGGAACCATGTCCAAAATAAAAAAAATTAAAATAAAAAACTTTAGCAACAATTTAAGCCTTTCTTCATTCTTCATTTCAGAATGTTTCTCAATATCATAGTTGTGAGAAAAAAAACTACAACATCCATGCTCCATCAAAGCACATGTATAGTCTGTCTTAACACACTCCTCGAATCAAAACATCAACATGAGATTAAAATTAAAATAGGCTTACCAATAACCAACACTGCACGAGAGGCAAATAAACATAGAAGAATAAAAGCTTCTTAAACCAAATAAACACAAAAGGTAAACACAAAGTTGAATAGAAAACTGGAAAGAGTACCTGGGATATTTAATGCCAAAATCGAAAGACAAATGTAAGGACATTTTTCACATGTCCGAAATGTTTCATTTATTTATGTCGTACGCCGCTACATTTGGCACGTCTCCTCACGATCTCACATGACGGCCTCTATCCAAATTTCGGGAATCAAGCATGCATTATCTCCACTAATATGTCCCACATCTGCCTCAACGACTTCACGTTCCAAGATTTTAGGGACTTAATGCAAGTGGTACGCAAGGGAAGTCAAAACAGTGAAAAAAAGGCACGATAGGAGAGTTCAAGGGAATTTTCGTAATTTTACATCCATAGTTCGGAGGTCTGGTCAACTAGAAAGTTTAAGAGCTCGCCGTAAAGAAGATACTAGAAAAAACAGCACCTCAATCCGAGCTACGGTGAAGGAGTTATGACCTTTTGAAGATAGATAAAATTCCTTAAAGAATGCTGTTTTTTTTGTACGCTGGATAGAATTTTAGAGTTTTAAGAACGTGGGACTCTTCATATTTTTTTCTATAAATACCAACTTCGGGGGAGTTGTTTTGCAAGACTTTAGGAGACGAATTTGAGAGTCCAAATACATCTAGTCTTCATATTTTTGAGTCCCAAGACTCATGTTTTGATTCACACATCATTGCCAAACCTTTGTGAATCCTTTTGCAACCCAAGAACACAACTTTGGTTTGTTCAACCCTTGTGGAGGAGACTGTTCTTCTTCTTCATTGTAGCCCTACTGGAAAGGGATAATTCCAGCCGCGACTACAGAATCCGATACCCGAGGGTAATTCTTAGTCAACTTGTATTTTCATTGTAATCTGATTGTAAGCCGTTCTCTTACAAATTATAGTGAAAATAAATGGTTTTGCCCCTGAGGGGGATTTTTCCTTAATTGCATGTGTTTGAATGTTCTTGCGTAGATTATCAATTTATTCAATCACATACTGCTGCATGTTTAGGGTTTGTTTGGATTAGAAGGGTTTTATATATAATTTGATCATTTGAACGCGAGCACACACGTTCTCAAATTGGTATCAGAGCAGGTTACGCTAATCTATCGCGTATTCCTTTTTCCGCAAAATTTTTTCTAAGATATCAATTTTCTGAAAAAATTGATTTTTGAAAAAGTGCGTGTTCAAATGGAGAAATCATATTATAAAATGCCTGTTTTTTACGGGATAAATTATGCTTATTGGAAAGCCCGTATGAGGTCGGCTTTAAAAGCCATTGATGAATGTGTCTGGATTTTGGTTGAACGAGGGTGGACTCCTCCCACCGTGACTGTTGATAATGTGACCAACTTGAAACCTGACATTTCTTGGTCTGATGAAGAAATTAAATGGTCATCTTTTAATTCTAAGGGTCTAAGTGCTATTTCTGGGTCTGTCACACCTGATGAGTTCAAACGCATAATGACGTGTACCACCTCAAAAGAGGCATGGGATGTTTTACAACTCACCCATGAAGGAACTAATGTTGTGAAAGAGTCTAAGTTGCAAAACTTGACAACTCAATTTGAAACAATCACCATGCATGATTCTGAATGCTTTGATGAATTTTATGCTAGACTTTCTGACATTGTGAATACTAGTTTTAATCTTGGTGAACATATTCCGAATGCTATAGTTGTTAAAAAGATTCTTCGTTCTTTGCCTAAGCGTTTTATCCCTAAAGTCACCGTGCTAAATTCTATGGGTAATTTAAATACGCTAAAATTGGAAGAACTTGTAGGAGATTTGCAAACTTATGAAATTGATATGTTCCCTAAAAATGCTAAATCTAAAGATAAGGGAATTGCTCTTAAAGCCCAAGAGAGAAGGAGTGAGGGGTCAGCTAGAAAGAGGGTAGAGTCATCTAGAAAGAGAGAGACTGACACGTCAGATTCTGAGTGCGATTGTGACTTAGATGATTTGGCTCTTTTCGCAAAAAAATTCAAGAGGATTCTCAAATTTAAGAAAAATGGCAATTTTAAAGATAAAAAGAAATTTGAGAAAAATAAGTTTGAAAAGAAAAATGAAAAAGTTTCCAAAAATCCTTCTCTGAAAGAAAGTGAGAGATGTTTTGAGTGTGATGGTAGGGGTCATAGAGCTTTTGAGTGTGTCAATCGTCTGAATAGAGAGAAAGGGAAAGTTGTCCTTAATGCTACCCTTAGTGACGACAGTGAGGTCGAGACGGTGGATTCTGGAGATGAGTCACCGCATGAGTGTAACTTCACCGCATTCATGGCCATCCAAGTGAGCACTCCTAGTTCTCCTCACGACGATGAGGATGATGCTTCACAGGGACACCTCGACAGTGAGATCGATGTGAGTGAGGGGGAGGATGACACAAGTGAGAGCGAGAGTGATATACAACGCGCCTACGCTGAGTTATATTCTGAGTCTTTTAAAACTAAAAAGCATAACAAAGCGTTAGTTCTTAAGATCACTTGCCTAGAGGAAGATTTAAGGAAAGCGAGAGAAAGAGAGTTCTCCACCTGCACCGCCCTGAGAGAGAGAGAATCTACCTGTGTCGAGAATGAGAATTTGTTTAGAGAGAGAGAGAGAGTACTCTAGAGAAAGAGAGAGGGGACTTGATCAAGCAAGTGGCTAGTCTTACGAGTCAGCTCCATTCCTCCGTGGAGACTCGGAAGAAACTTGAAGCCCTTGTTGCCCAGCTGACTCATGATCTTGAGAAAGCACGGGAAGTCAAGGTACAAATCGAGGACAGATATGGGAAGATGGGAAAGATGCTCCTCGGCCCCGCTTTAGGTTTTGGTGATCGTCAAGGAATTGGATATGATGGTGCCTCCACGTCCCAAATTGCACCTGGACCAGTTCCTGAGTTTACTACAACTCCTTATGGTCACCGTAAAAAACCTCGAAGGAGAGTTCGACCAAGAAAAGCAAACCAAGGTCCGCCTTTGACTGAGCTCTTTTGTACTTATTGCAAAAGAAAAGGCCACCTTAGGGAAACTTGCTATAGCATGGGTCGGACACGACGTACTACTGCTCCACCACGACATACTGATGAGTTTTCTAGTCTGAGAGAGCGAGTTGAGTTCTTAGCTGCCACGACTCAGAGTTTGATGAAAGAATTCCAACGGATGTCTTCGCCGTTAGTGAATGCTTCTTACATTCCAGCTAAAACCAACAAAGGCAAACAAAAGGTCATCTCTGCTTGGGTGCCTAAGAAAGATAAAAAGGCCTTTGTTGTTCATGTTGCTCTCAAAGCACATAATACCTCACAGTGGTATTTTGATAGTGGGTGCTCCAGACACATGACAGGTGATGCCTCATTTTTTACTACTCTTGAGGATTATCAAGATGGCAGAGTCACCTGTGGAGATGGGAGTAAGTCTAGCATTATAGGACGAGGTACTATTGAGTTACCTGGTTTTCCTAAGCTAGAAAATGTTTTGTACGTCAACGGTTTGAAAGCAAACCTTCTCAGCATTAGCCAGCTGTGCGACACTAACTTTGCAGTAAAGTTTGACCGGGACGCGTGTAAAGTCTACAATCAAGCCGGTAAACTTTTGATGCAAGGGGTGAGGACCGAGGACCGAGGATAATTGCAATGGGACTGAGCCCACATTCTCACTTGTCTACAGCAGCGCCATGATCACTCCTATGGATCTGTGGCACCAACGTCTAGGTCACGTGAACGGTAGAGATCTTAATCGTTTATCTAAAAAGGACCTAGTACGTGGCTTACCATCTCTTGGAAAGTCAACTTCGACCGTTTGTGGACCCTGTCAGTTGGGAAAACAAATTCGTAGTCCTCATAGGAAGTTACATTCCATTACCACCTCTCGTGTTCTAGAGTTGATTCACATGGATCTTATGGGTCCCACTCGTACTGAGAGTCTAGGTGGTAAGAGGTACATCCTCGGGATGGTAGATGATTTCTCCAGATACTCTATTGTAGGTTTTCTGAGAGAGAAATCCGATGCTGTAGATTTCTTAACGACCAAGTGCCGTGTCCTGCAAAATCAACACGGTGTCACTATTAACAGAATACATAGTGACAACGGCACTGAATTCAAGGAAGCAAAGGTTGATTTGTACTGTGATAGCCTTGGGATCAAACATGAGTTTTCTGCTGTGAGAACTCCTCAGCAAAATGGGATTGTTGAGAGAAAGAATAGAACGATCCAAGAGATGGCTAGATCTATGCTTCTAGGTCGTAAAGTTTCTAGGAGATTTTGGGCAGAGGCAGTGTCTACTGCATGCCACACGGTGAATAGGGTGTGTCTGCTTCCACACACACTTCACACTCCTTATGAGTTGTGGACTGGCAAGAAGCCCAACCTGGCATATTTCCTTGTCTTTGGGAGTAAATGCTACATCCTACGGGATAAAGAGCAATTAGGAAAGTTTGACTCCCGAAGCGATGAGAGAATATTTCTAGGATATTCATCGAATAGCAGAGCGTACCGGGTTTTTAACCTGAAGAGCTCTAAGATTATGGAATCAATAAACGTCACCGTGCAAGATGACGAACCTCCGACGGTTATTGATCCTAACCTTCAGTGTGAGGATGAGGATTGTTCTGACAGTGATTTACCTGTTCCTCTCTCACACTCTGTGGACCCTACTCCTGTGTTAGGGGACACACCTGCTTGGGTTCGCAAGAGTCATGACCCTTCTGCCATTGTTGGTGATCCCACTCTAGGGGTCAAGACTCGTGCTCAGCTAGAGAACGTTGTTAGCAATCTTTGCTACACGTCCAAAGTCGAGCCCAGGAACCATAAAGAAGCACTCAAGGATGAACACTGGATATCTGCTATGCAGGATGAGTTGCTTCAGTTTAAAAAGAATGATGTCTGGGAACTTGTCCCCCGACCTAGTGAGATTAATGTGATAGGTACCCGATGGATTTTTAAGAACAAAATGGATGAAAATGGTACCATAATCCGAAATAAGGCTAGGTTGGTCGCTCAAGGCTACACACAGATAGAGGGTGTAGACTTTGGGGAGACATTTGCTCTTGTTGCGAGGCTTGAGTCCGTCCGTCTTCTGCTCGCCGTCGCATGTCATCTGCGCTTCAAGGTGTATCAGATGGATGTCAAGAGTGCCTTTTTGAATGGCATTCTACAGGAGGAGGTTTATGTGGAACAACCAAAGGGGTTTGAAGACCCTCAGCACCCTGAGCACGTCTACTATCTGAGGAAAGCCTTGTATGGTTTGAAGCAAGCACCCCGTGCTTGGTACGAGAGGCTTACTTCCTATCTCTTAGCTCGTGGCTTCAAGATAGGGGGAGTAGATATGACGTTGTTTGTCAGGAGAGATGACGGTGCTATTTTGGTTGCCCAGGTCTATGTGGACGACATAGTCTTTGGATCCACATGCTCCCAGCATGCTCACCACTTTGAGGAGGAGATGAAAAGTGAGTTTGAGATGAGCATGGTTGGTGAGCTTACATTCTTCCTTGGTCTCCAGGTTCGTCAGCTAGAGGATGGGATGTTCATCTCCCAATCCAAGTATGCTAGAGACCTAGTGAAGAAATTTGGTTTAGACTCCGCTAAGCATGCACGTACACCTATGAGTACCACTACCAAGCTTAGTAAGGACACTTCAGGCAAGGACGTAGAGCAAACCTTATATCGGAGTATGATAGGTAGTCTCCTCTACTTGACTGCCAGTCGTCCTGACATCACCTTTAGTGTTGGAGTCTGTGCGCGTTATCAGGCATCCCCAAAAGAGTCACATTTACTTGCTCTAAAACGTATTATTAAATACGTAAGTGGGACTCTCTCATACGGGATTTGGTATTCCTTTGATACCGATGACCGTCTGTCCGCCTACTCGGATGCCGATTGGGCTGGGGATGTAGATGGATGTAGGAGCACTTCTGGTGGGTGTTTCTATTTTGGTTCTGCTCTTGTCTCCTGGCTGAGCAAGAAGCAAAATTCCATCTCTTTGTCCACTGCGGAGGCTGAGTACATAGCCGTCGGGAGTTGTTGCACATAACTCTTGTGGATGAAGCAAATGCTGGAGGATTATGGGATATCACAGGACACCATGACCATTTCCTGTGATAACACGAGCGCGATACACATATCCCGTAATCCAGTTCAGCATTCGCGCACAAAACACATCAGGATACGTGAGCACTTTATTCGTCAGTTAGTTGAAGAGAAAGTTGTATCCCTGAGTTTTGTTCCTACCGACCGTCAGTTAGCCGATATTTTCACGAAACCTTTAGATGCCCTTAGATTTGAGAGTCTTAGGAAATCTTTAGGGATTTGCACAGTTGACTGAGGGGTTGGTCTATGTCTAGAATAGGATGCTTCTTCATGTTCATATCATATGCTTCCTATTGCTAGTCTGTTTTATATGTACCATTACTTTGTTGTACAGCTTTGTTTTATTCTTTTTTGCTTTTTATACTTCTTTTGAAAAAAATACAAAAAGATTTTCCTTTAAGAAAAATTTTGAGAAAATCACAAAAAGATTTTATTTTTCCAAATTTTTGAAAAAATCCAAAAAGACTTTTGTATTTTGCTTCTTTTATGGATGAGCATGTAAGATAGCCAAGTCACAACTTCATTCCATTTATCCATGTGACTGTTTGATAGAGATTTGAGAGGCTACATCATTTCATCCATGTGCTTTACATTGATTGGAGTCTTTGAGATGTAATTAGTGATATCTTCCTACATGTTTGACTCCTATATCCTTTATTGCACACATGCACGGCTATATTTGATTATTGCACTTGTCTATCTCATGTTGGCTTGCGTGTTTTCATCTCAATCATGTCTATACAATGTACAATATGCGATAAAACTTGACAATATTGGAATGCATGTAAAAACCGTTTTGGTGAGACTGTGTGTTTTTGTATAACGGGGAGGGGCTGCGAAAGGTAATCATCTATCCTTTGCGCAAAAGACACCGTTAAAAAGGACCTAAAAAATGGAGGAATTTTAATATCCGAGGTCCAAAGAGGTTAAAAGAGCCCGAAAAAATTTAAAGGCAATAAAAAGCAATTCATGCCAAATATGGGCCACTTAGGTTTCACCATCAATTCTCCAAAGTTTGAGAATTTAGAATGCCTCTATTCAATACAATATCTGAGGGAGTTTGGTTGGAGAATCTAAACGGGTTTGCACTTCCTTGAAAGTCCTGAAAAAGCATAAAATCATTTTGGACGTTATTGGTGTGAAAATCATTTTGAGCTTTGATTTGTTGATTTGATTGAGTCAATATCTTATACTGTCACTCTTTTACACCAAAGGAAGCATTTGAGTTCATTCGCTAGGAATATCCAATATTCATCGTGCACATATGTCATGTTTGTATGCATTGATTTTCCTATCGAATTTGATCACACCACTTCATTTACGCTATCATTGACTTGGTTGCTTTCTGTTTATTCATGGTGTGTTTTTATCCTAGTGACACCCCGCACTTGCTTATTTGATTTATTTCTCTAATTTGTCCATTTGGGGACATCATAAAAAGGGGGAGAAAGAATTATCATATTATGGGGGAGTTTGAATTCTGGGGGAGTTTTTGAGATGTTGCTTATGTTTTTATCATATATTGATATCCATGTTATCTCATTTCAAACTCGATATGTCACGTGGTATTTGCTTTGTCTCATGTGTGTAGGTATGAAGATTGCAGATCTATATGTTGCACACCCTGATGAGAAAGGTTTTGAGATTCCTGAAGAATTAAAGAACAAACGACGAAGTCTATTCATTTGTACCTTTTCCAGTTTTGGGTTCATGGGAGGGTAGATTTGTATAGGCAATTTCATATTTGATAATTCGGATTTTTTATGTATGTACCGTCATAGACATAGGGGGAGATTTGTAAGGACATTTTTCACATGTCCGAAATGTTTCATTTATTTATGTCGTACGCCGCTACATTTGGCACGTCTCCTCACGATCTCACATGACGGCCTCTATCCGAATTCCGGGAATCAAGCATGCATTATCTCCACTAATATGTCCCACATCTGCCTCAACGACTTCACGTTCCAAGATTTTAGGGACTTAATGCAAGTGGTACGCAGGGGAAGTCAAAACAGTGAAAAAAAGGCACGATAGGAGAGTTCAAGGGCATTTTCGTAATTTTACATCCATAGTTCGGAGGTCTGGTCAACTAGAAAGTTTAAGAGCTCGCCGTAACGAAGATATTGGAAAAAACGTCACCTCAATCCGAGCTACGGTGAAGGAGTTATGACCTTTTGAAGATAGAGAAAATTCCTTAAAGAATGCTGTTTTTTTTGTACGCTGGATAGAATTTTAGAGTTTTAAGAACGTGGGACTCTTCATATTTTTTCCTATAAATACCAACTTCGGGGGAGTTGTTTTGCAAGACTTTAGGAGACGATTTTGAGAGTCCAAATACATCTAGTCTTCATATTTTTGAGTCCCAAGACTCATGTTTTGATTCACACATCATTGCCAAACCTTTGTGAATCCTTTTGCAACCCAAGAACACAACTTTGGTTTGTTCAACCCTTGTGGAGGAGACTGTTCTTCTTCTTCATTGCAGCCCTACTGGAAAGGGATAATTCCAGCCGCGACTACAGAATCCGATACCCGAGGGTAATTCTTAGTCAACTTGTATTTTCATTGTAATCCGATTGTAAGCCGTTCTCTTACAAATTATAGTGAAAATAAATGGTTTTGCCCCTCAGGGGGATTTTTCCTTAATTGCATGTGTTTGAATGTTCTTGCGTAGATTATCAATTTATTCAATCACATATTGCTGCATGTTTAGGGTTTGTTTGGATTAAAAGGGTTTTATATATAATTTGATCATTTGAACGCGAGCACACACGTTCTCAACAAAAGTTTCAATTTAGATTTATAATTCGAAAAATAAGAAATTTATCTAACTTATCCCTTTTTCAGCAGCATAACATGGGTAGAAACAAATGAGTTAAACATTATTGAATATAATCAAAACATTATAGATAACAAATAACATTCACACAAAAATCTCTCTAACACACGAAACATGGATATAAAATACATCAATTTCCTTTGCAAACTAAAATATGATTCAAAAGATGTATGATGCTCAGATATATGCTGCTGCCAAGTATAGAATGCTAAATTAACTAATACGATCATGAGTTAAACCAAAAAAATATTTAGGGATAGTAAATAAAACATGGAATGGAATACCTGATTGTTTTTGCATCGTAATCCATATATTTTTCTACCTAACTAATCGGCATTTTATCGAGCACCTAAGACTAATCCATATATGATTTGAGCTTTTCCTTCATTGTCTGTGAAATGAAATACAAATTTGAGATTTTATAAACATATTACCTATTAAATTAACTACAAATTTGAAATGTGAAAACCAATCTAAAAGAATATAACATGATTAAAACTAAAACATAGATAAATAGATAATAACAAATAATAAATATATCATATAGATTTTAAATTTAATACAGTATAATAGACTAAAGTGCAACAAACAATGAATAATTGTTTCCTAAATTACACATTGGCCATAATGGAAGACAAAGAAATTCAACTTCATTGCAAATAGAAGGCCTGTTTGGAATCCAAAACCTGCTACTACATAGAAGGGGAAGAAATTGTATTATTTTCTCTTCATGGTTGGTATGGAAAATTCTTAAGGCCCACAACTCTTTTAGATAATCAACGTAAGGATGAAAATGAACTTATTAGTCCACATAGGTAACATTTATTAAACGAAAACAAAATGAGATCGAAGAGACAAAATTAGTTGCATAGGAAAATCATAACAACTCTAATCCCATGCTTATTTAAGGTGGAGGAAAAATCATTAAGTTTGAAATAAAATCAGTTGCTATGACTGATTTACACTAATCAGTTGCATAGGAACGATTTACACTAATCACTTGTCGGGATTAGAACCGAGTAACCAAAAAAAATAGCATACTATAAATAAAATTTATCTTGGATGACAAAACCAAAACTTCTACAAAGCTTTGGGGCCACTGTCCGTATGATTCCTGAATTTCCTTTTGGATTCATTATGAGATCCTAAGTCATTACCAAACATAAATAATTGTAATGCCAAAATATGTTAAACATTACAAATAAATCAACAGTAATACAAATAAATCAACAGTTAAAATTGTTTCTACAAATAAATAGAAGCAAAAGTTTTAAGGTCAATCAAAAGGGAAACAAAATCAAAATCAAAATTTTAGATGTAGAAAGCCAAGATTCCTAAATCCATAACTCTCAAAAATCTCAAAACATACCAAAAACTAATCAAATAGAAACAAAAATTTTAAAAATGAAAAACTTAAAATCCGAGGGGCTGTTTAGTTGTGGAAAACATTTTTCTGTTTTCCGCTTTTAGTTTTCATCTCTATTTCCACTTTTCATTTTTCGTGGAAAATTTTGAAAAATTAGAAAACGCGTTCATTCATTAAAAATATGAAATCATTTTCTACATGTTAACATTCAAAAACTGAAAATTTTGTTCAAAAACTAGAATATATATATATATATATATATATATAACAGAAAAATAATAAAAATAACCAAAAAAATCCAAAAATATACAAAATATGAATAAAAAACCTAGAAAATAAATATTAACCCAAAATGAATTTTAAAAAAATAAATAGAAAATATGTACTAAGAGTATTAAGAAAAAATAAAAAATGAAAAAAAAAACAAATCCACCATGCCCCCACCCCAACCCCTAACTGTTTCGTCCCCCCTATCACCAGGTCTATTTTTTTTCATAATTCTCCTAGTTTTAAAGATTTTTTTTCTAATATTTGCATTTTACTAGTTTTCTAGGGTATTTATCCATTTCCATTTTTTAATTTTTTGAGCGCTTTTTTATTTCCTATTATTTTTTACTTAACTAATAAATTTCAAACTTTTTAATAAATTTCTGGGTGTTTTTTAAATTAATTCAGGGGATAATATTTATTTTCTATTTTTTGTTCATTTTCTGCATTTTTTCATTATTTTTGTTTTTCATTGATTTATTTTTCTTTTTTTTATTTCTCAAGATTTTTATTTTTATTTTTTGGTTTTTTTTAATTAGTTCTGGGACTAATATTTATTTTATGATTTTTTTCATCATTTTTGTTTTTTTTTAATTTTCTGAGCGTATTTTAATTTTTTGTTATTTGTTTCTTAATTAATAAGTTTTTTAATTTTTAATAAATTTCTAGGTGTTTTCTTAAATTAATTCATGTGTTAATATTTATTTTCTTTTTTATTCACTTTCTGGATTTTTTTCATTATTTTTGGGATTTTATTCAAATTATGTATTTGTTTCCATTATTTTTGGGTTCTTATTCACTTTCTGTATTTTTTCATTATTTTTGGGTTTTTATTCATTTTCTAGATTTTTTTTCATTATTTATGGGGTTTTATTCACTTTCTATATTTTTTAAAATTATTTTTGGATTTTTATTCACTTTTTGAATAATTTCATTATTTTTGGGGTTTTATCCATTTTCTGGATTGTTTTCATTATTTCTTGTGCTTTATTCACTTTCTTTATTGTTTTCATTATTTTTCGATTTTTATTCACTTTCTGGATTTTTTTCATTATTTTTGGGTTTTTATTCACTTTTTGTTTTTTTCTTTATTTATTTGGTTTTATTCAGTTTTTGTATTTTTTCCATTATTTTTGGGTTTTTATTCATTTTCTGGATTTGTTTTCATTATTTTGGGGGTTTTATTCACTTTTTGTATTTTTTTTCCATTATTTTTGGGTTTTATTCATTTTATGGTTTTATTTCCATTATTTTTGAGGTTTTATTCACTTTCTAGATTTTTTTCATTATTTTTGGGTTTTATTCACTTTTTGTTTTTTTTTTCTATATTTTTTTGACTTTTTATCAATTTTTTGGGTGTGCCAATTTTTTTCCACAATCCAAGTGTAAATGTGGTACAAATAGGAAAGATGAGAGAAATGGATCTCCATGTATATGTTGGATGAGAGATATGAAATATATGATCCCCACTTTTAAAATGAGATGAGAGAAATTGATCCCCTCTTTTAAAACAGAAAAATAGAAAACATAGAAAAAATGTTTTTCATTTTTGTGGAAAAATAGAAAAATAGAAAATTATATTTTGATTTGAAAAAATACTGTAACAACCCGCCCTTTTGGAGATGATTAAATTTCATAATTAGGTATTAATTGGAAATTTGGAGAATTTCTCGAAATAGTGATTTTTGGGATTTTCGAGGATTTAATGATTTTCGATGGGTATTGTAATTACTTTTGGGACTAAATAGGTTGAGGTATTTTAATTATACGTCGTCGTGGGGTAAAGCGACAAAAAATGTAAAATTTCAATAAGAAAACCCGCATTAAGTATTATGGGTTAGAATAGTGATTTGCGGTCAAGTACCCCGGATGGGAATTTCGATTGCGCCGTGAGTGTCGGAATGTCCGAGATAGTCGAAAAAGAGTGTCCGATTGTCGAAATTGAGTTTCGGGTAATTTTAGAGGTAAAAGTAACTCGTAATTGGGCAAACGAGTCGTTTTTGGGTTTTAAGGGTTTAAACCCTTTTTCTTTCTTTATAAAGAGGGAGAGAGGGAGAGAATAGAAAGAAAAGAGAGAGGAAGGAAGAAAGTGGAGAGAAAAAGGGAGATTCGGGCCAAACTCTGCCGGATTCGACTCGAGGTCGTCGGATTTCATCCTCCAGGCAAGTGTTTACTTGCTTTATTTCATCTTGTGCAATCCTCTCATATGACATTTGGTATAAACATGATTTTAGGGTTAGAACCCTTAAAATAAATTGGGTAAAAGTTGTATGTGAGTTTACAAATTGATGTAATGTAAACTCTTAATGATTTCTAGTATTAAAACCATGTTAATGGAATGTAAGATTGAATTTAATTGGGTGAAATGCCCAAATCTAGGTTTCATGGATTTTAGGGTTCAAATCCAAGAGAAATAGTTTAATACCCCAAAATAATTGATGTGTTAGTTGTAAAACATAGATTAGATATTCATTGAGTTGTTGGATGAGGTTAGAAACAACAAAAATAGAGGTTGGCATTTTGGGAAGACAATGAATAGTAAATCCGTACCTTGTGGGGCTGTTTTGGCCAGGAAGATAAATGATTTAGCTCTTGGCCAAAACACAAAAGTTGTAGATATTTTCGATACGGACGCGTGGGAGCTGACCGCGTATTTTTTTTATTTTTCTACAATTTGATATGATTTTTACAAGATGGCAGCTCCGGGTTGAAATTTCCAACTCGAAAATCAAATCGGAAATTGGAAAAATAACGGCTAGAATTAATCGTGTAGATGTTTGCAATTATTTTTGGTGTAGTTTAGAAACCCCGATAATGAAATTGGGTTGTTGGATGGAGGATTTGGAGAATTTAGTTTTGAGGACCTGGTGTGACCGGTCGACCGCGTCCCTAAGGCCGGTCGATCGCGTGAAGGAGAAAGGGCCTACTGCTTTGTTTCGTAGGCTTATTTGCAACCCGCGGTCGATCGGGGGTCTAGGACCGGTCGACCGGTGCCTTGTTTTCAACCTTATTATTACTTCTCCTCTTTGAGATTAAAGTTTAAGGGCCTTCTAAATTAAAGTATTATAGAGAGTTATGTCCTAAGGGACTTGTGGATTTGGGAATATATATATATATATATATATATATATATATATATATATATATATATATATATATATATATATATGTATATTCACTTAGAGTGAATTAGTATAGTTGGAGATATCCAATAAATCCTTAAGAGATGATTAAGGTAATTATTATTTGTCGAAGTAAGAAAATACTTTGGGTTTAGTATCATGCTTATATGAAAGCATGATTATGATTCTTTGAGATAATCCTTGGGATTAATGGTCATCACTATATGTAATTGGCAAATAGGGCCATTATATATATATTCTAGGAGGAATATATGGTATATGTATATACTATGTGATTAAAGTATATATATATATATATATGATATGATGTAAATGATTTTGAAAATATAAGTATGAATATTTTCAAAATGGAATGATAAATGATTTTCATAATTGATAAATTATGGTTACACACCTCCCTAAATCGCTATCATAAGGGAAGTTGCGTGCGTTGTGGTGAAGCCCCCTGGCTATTGAGCAGGGTGGATATAGTCCCTAGGCCATATGGGCGTTATTTGTACTGCGCTGGTTAGGTGATTCTAGGTGTGGTCATGACTATCCCGCAGGCATATGGCCGCTTCCCGACGTTTGGTAGGTTTTCAGGTTGTCTTATATGATAGGCCCTGGAAGATGATAGCCATTTAGGGGCACGTCTAGTGCGGAAACCCGGAGGGGCGGTCTTAGATTTATTAAAGCAATTCATGATAATGGATTGGCTTTAATTACATTTCCTGGATGTAGGAAGGGAAATGGGATAAAGGTTTTGGCTTCGGTAACACTCCCGGATGGAAGAAGGGATGTGGAAGCATATGGTATGATCAAAGAATTTTCATGATAATGAAAATGGCTTTGGGTACATTTCCTGAGTATAAAAATGGAAATAGGATATTTTAAAAGGAAAATCATTTTTATGATAATAAAATTGGCTTTTAAAAAGGTATATGATTTGTTAAAGCAATTCATGTTAATGAGTTGGCTTTTAAATACATTTCCTAGATATGAGAAGGGAAATGGAAGTTTTTAAAATGAAAATGATAAGTATTGATAAATACTTTGTATATAAATCCTCAGTTCGGGAGGTAGATCCGGATGTGTATTATATAGATGAAATTCAAAATAAGTAAACCTCAGTCCGAGAGATATTATCCGGATGTATATTATAGATGTATATATATGTATTTATACATTTGTGCGTGCTACGGGCCTAATGGATCTCTACCATTAACCCTGCCAAGTAGTAGTGTATCGGGGGGGTTCCTTGTTTGGATTTCTCTTTGCGAAACACCCCACGCACAAACTTAGTGCAGTGTTGAGAATGGAGGGAAGTTTAGCCCTTACCACTTGGACTATCTAGGGTAGATAGTAGATGGGTAAATTAGACTAGTTAGGTAGGGATAGCTTGACTAGGGTATGTTGTTAGGATGCGTTAGTTGTGCACTACTAGAGGAGAGGTGAGGGGTATCTCATGGGAGTGCGATACCAATTCAAATATGAGATAAAAACTATTTTTCTAAAAATAAAGCATTAATGCACTTGCAAAATATTTTCAAACTCGGGCTCTGGCCCATTTATCTACTTTTCCTCTCTTGTTGTATTATATATATATATATATATATATATATATATATATATATATATATATATATATATATATATATATATATCACTGTTCTAAAAAACCCGCCTAGGCTCCGCCTAGGCACGCCTAAGCTCGAGGCTTGGGAGAAACGCCCCGCCTTAAGATTTTGACGCCTTATGCTTGGTAAAACCATTAAGGCGTATTTTTTCTCTAAAAACAACAATGCTTTAGTGAAACGATATCTCCTTTTAAAGATTTTTTTACAAACCAGACCATTATCTCATTCAAAATAATCAAATAGTATTTTTATTTGCAAATATTCAAACATATATTTATGATATGTACAATTTTAGTATTTTAATAGCCTTGTTATGGTTAAAAAATATTAAAATATATTAAAAAGGCCTAAACGCCTTTTCACACCTTTTTACGCCTAGGCCCGCCTAGGCTTATAAGGCTTAAGTCTTGGTCTCCACGCCTCGATCACGTCCCGCGTTTTTTCGAACCTTGATATATATATAGGTGTCCAGACACAGGGACGCCTGAATGATACTTCCTTCGAGTCAGACGTCAGCTCTAGCAGCTGTGGATGCGTGCAGGTTCTTGATAGCCGCTTCCATTCTTGTAATCTAGATAGGGGGTATTGTACAAACAATCGGGCCAATGGTCCAACTGATTTTATTTATTCTTTGCACGTTATTCGATATGGTTGTATAATTTGAACCGAGTGTTCGGTTATTTTATTTCATTTCATTTTCATTTCAGTTCATTTACGCATTAACTTGTGGATGTTTTATTTTAATTGTTTAAAAAGAGTAGTTAAGTAAAAGTTTTTAACGCTCGCCTAATAGGATATTAGTAATTAAATGGATTTTCGACAGTGATGCTAAGAACGATCCATATGTGACTCCTGTTTTAATTTGATATAGGAGTGATCGCCCGGTATCCCATTAGGCGGGTTGTTACAAATACCTTATTTGAACACATTCTCTATTTTTCCATCTCCACAGAAAACGTTTTCTAGAAAACATCCCCATTTTTCCGCAACTAAGCAACTCCTGAGATTCCCCAAATCTATCTCTCAAAAATCTCAAAACATACCAAAAACTAATCAAATAGAAACAAAAAAATTAAAAATGAAAAACTCAAAAATAAGGTCAATAGACCGAGATTGAGCTTGATTACAGTTCATAAAACCCACATTTGAGTTATTATATAGCCTACCTTTGGGCTGTGAGAGTAACAACTTTGACATCAGTTATGAAAACCCTAGATTTGAATGCAAAAAACACATACATTTACTTGTTAAAGTCGTGGCTCATGTTCACACTTCCAAATCAAAAATTGATTTTGTATTACCCAAAAACATTAGATCTGCAGAAAAAAGATTATAAATGTGAAAAATTAAACTCCCAAATCCGTGTGTGAGTGTGTACGATTGACTTCCCAAATCTGTGTGTGCATGTGTGAATGTGTGCGTGTGTAAGAGGGTGATAGAGAGACTACCTGAAGTTGGCAGACTTGACGACGTAGGGCGGCGACAACGGAGGGAAAGAGTAGAAATCAACGAGAGGGGAGTGAATGCGGGAAGGATTTTTGCATAAAGGGGAAATGATGAAATGAGAGAGAGGGAGAGAATGAGTAGGACGACTAGGGTCTGGAAAATGAGTGTAATGAGAGAAATGATCTCAACCCTTCATTTTTAATGTACTATATATATATATATACAAAATAGATTTTTATAGTATTTTTAATGTACTTTTATGAAAATTTAGACACGACAGAAAAGGACCGCACGACATACAACGACTAGGAATTAAACGAAATTGATACGATAAGTCGTGTTCGTGTCGTAACTTTATGATTTTTTTTTTAACATGTTGTGCAGAATTTAGAAAATCATAAATTTTAAGATTCGAAAAATTAAGAATTTGTAAAACTTTAGCATATTGTGCAAAAATCTAAACTTTTGAAAAACATTATTTCTTGAAATTTTGGTATGTAAATAAGATTTTTTTAACATTTTCAGTTTTAAAATGATAATGTTGTATTTGGAAGATACTTTTTGTCTCAAATCAAATAAGATAATTGGTTCCAAGTTCTTTACTTTCCATATATATGTTAAACAATAATGTGATTTATTTCATGTTAGAGTCATCTCTCCATTTGATTATGAGTAGGCCTGTAAATTGAGTCGAACAAGCCCGAAACCCTCCCATTCAGCCCGCTAAATTCAAATCGAGCTTTAACTAAGTTTGAGCCGAGTCTAGGGGTGGACAAAAAAAAGACCGACCCGAATGGACCGATTGGACCGAACCGGACCGAACCGAAAATTAAGGCTATTTTGAAACCGGCCCGAAAATCGGTTCACAAAAACTAAAAACCGATTAATCCGGTCCGGTCCGTGATCCACTATATTAAAAGACCGATTTGAACCGGACCGAACCGATTCCCATATATATATATATAATAAAAATAAAAATAATGCTATTGTGTTTCTTATGTATAGTTTTTGAATTAATGTATATAACTTATGAATTTAATTTGGAACATTTTATATATGTGTAGACATTTTTTTAATTTGGGTTAAAAAAACCTATGTAAATATCACTTGGAGTTTCGAGTATTATTTTTTTGTATATATATTTGTGAGAAAAATAGATAAAAACATTCATAAAATGTACATATATATAAAATAGGGTCAGGATCAAATTTTACCCTGGACCGGACCGAAAAAAGCTTGGACCGAATTAGTAGGTTAACCGAATTAATCGGTCCGGTCTCGGTCCAAAAAAATTGAGGACCGAATATTCGGTCCGGTCCAAAAAATAGGCAAAACCCGGACCGGACCGGACCGTGCCCACCCCTAGCCGAGTCGAGCTTGAGCTAAATTTTGAAGCCCGATTGTAATTCAGGCCGAGTTTGAGCATAGTAGTGGGAAGCCCAATTTGGGCTTGACGCGAACTCAAATATATATATATATATATATATATATGCTCCTATGCGGACTAGTCCGCATTTTAAGAATGCGGATCGGACATGTGTCACCTGACGGTGCACCTAGAAATTATCGCCTAAATTATAGGCACACTCTCTCTCTTCTTTGGGTTCACCGCCAGGTGACACATGTCCGGTCCGCATTCTTAAAATGCGGACTAGTCCGCACAAGAGCAGGACTGATATATATATATATATATATATATATATATATATATATATATATATATATATATATATATATATATAATATTTTATATAATACAATATCATGTATATAATTTCAGGTATATATACCATATAGTCCCTTATTAAAAATACATTTTTAGAGTTATGGATTTGGGCAATTTCGTCACTTTCAAGAGCAAAAAACAAGGGAACAAACCTCTCATTTACCACTAACAATTTCACTTCAAGTGATCCCTAACTCTCTCGTTCTGGTCTAGAACGCTCTTAACCACAAACAAACCCTAGTTTCTTTCATCTCACGTCACTGATCTCAACCGCTCTCAACCACAAATGATCCCACGTCGCACAAACGATCCCATACTGCTTCTGATCTCATCTAGCAAAAATGAGCCCTAGTTTCGTTTTTATTTTTGGTAACAATTATTGACCAATATTATGTATATAAACCAAATGAACCACAAATTTTCATTTGTATACAATATTATGTATATAAACCAAACACGCTAATACAAAATAATATTTGTTGTTTGCATTTTTGTTTGTATTTTTGGTAACACAACAATTATGTCTAGATCTCTTGTAAAAACCATTCAAGCAAAATGGGTTTTAATCTCTTGTAAAAACCATTCAAACAAAATGGGTTTAGATATCAAATTATCAAATTCTGAGGTTACATTATGTTTTTAACATTTATGGTTTTGTGTTTTGCATATTCTACTTGCTACTTGCATTATTAGCAAAACTCGGTATTCGTAGAACTCAAAATGGGAAATTCGGAGGAGGTATGAATTACTATTGTAATATAATTGAATATTAGTTGTATTAATTTATAATTACATAATCTTTATGGCATAAATTCTAATTATCTTATTATATATATTCAATTTTGTAGATGTCGGATGCAAACAATGAAGTCGATGCAAATAGTTCTAATATCAATCCTAGTGGTCTGCCTGATTCAAGTATGGGTGATAAGCGAAAAAGAGAAGTGAAGACAAGATCTAAAGTGTGGTTGCATTTCACAAAGGTACCACCTAAGCGTGGTGAACGTGAAGAATGTAAGTGAAATTATTATAATAAGTTATTTTCTTGTCCAAGCAAGGGTGGAACCACCCATTTGCTTCGCCATATTACTAATAGATTATGATTGAGTTATAACAAATTGAATCCCATTGAAGGAGATACTTCCTAAAGTATTCTCAAGCTTGAAAAAGAAAAATTGGGGGATGATTGTACTCTTATCCCATGGAAATTTAACCAAGAATTTTCTAGGAAAGACTTGAGTGAGCTTGTCATATGTGCGGAGCTATCCTTTAGTTTTGTGGAACACTCTGTTTTTCAAAAGTATATTCGTGGTATATGCCCTAAGTATCGGTTTAATTCTTGAGCCACGATAAGGAGTGATTTCATGAAACGTTACAAACAGGAAAAATACATTTTTAATGGTATGTTGCAATCAAGAAAATATGCACGAATTTGTCTAACAACCGACAGTTAGACATCTTGTCAAGAATTACCTTTTTTGGCAGTAACCACTCATTTCGTTGATAATGGGAAGAAGTTGCATAAGAGAATTGTAAACTTTATAATGGTGCTCATGTAAGCAAGTGGCGAAAATCTTGCCGATGTCATTATAAGTTGCTTGCTTGAGTGGAATGTTGAAAAGATATGCACCATTACAATGGACCATCATAGCTCTAATGATGTTATTGCTAGGAATCTTGCGGATCATTATTCTTCTTGAGGATTATTATTGCTTGGTGGTTCACATATTCAAGTATGTTGTTAGGTGCATGTTTTAAATTTGTGTGTTCAAGATGGATTAAATGAGATTAAAGATTCCATTCGTAAAGTACGAAATGCAGTTAAATATGTTAAAGGGTCCGATAGAAGGGAACTTCAATTCCTTAAATATGCCGACCAAGAACGTATTCCTCGGGGTAAGATGTTGGTTATTGATGTGCCCATGCCATGTAATTTAACATACTTGATGCTTGGGGTTGCATTACATAATAGAAAAGCATATGATCGTATGAAAACACGTAACCCGCATTTTAAAAATCCACTAAATTTTGAGGATTGGGAGAAAGCTAAAATTGTTCATCAATTTTTGGAGCCTTTTTTATTGTGACAAAAGTGTTTTCGTCAAATAATTCTTGTACCGAAAATCTCTATTTTCACGAGGTCTATCAAATTTTAATATTGTGGCATGAAACTTCTTTGGATTTTTATTCTTTTCTTGGATGAATGGCTTTGAACATTCTTGTAAAATTTGAGAAATATTGGGCATAAAAAGAGCCAAACATTTTACTCTCCATTGCTATTATCCTTGACCCAAGATTTAAAGATAAGTATTTGAAGTTTTGCTATAATAGGATTTATGGTTCTTCGAAAGTTAATAGTTTGATGGCTCGTGTCGATAATGTTTTTAGAGATCTATTTGATGAGTACAAGGCTTTATATGAAGCTTCCATTAATTTGGAAGAGATGAATGAAAATGACAAAGAAAGGGACGATATGTCTAGTGGTACCTCATCTACACTTTAAATAAAATAGATTTTATGGAAGAGTTTTACATGTTTAGTGAAGAGGAAGATATGACACACAGTAAGTCGGAGATGGATGTCTATTTGGAAGAAAAGATTCACCCTAGAAAAAATACAAATGATGAATCTTATGTTTTACAATGGTGGAAGCATAGTTCTTCCAACTTTCATATTTTATCGATGATGGCACGTGATATTCTAGTTATTCCCATATCTTCTGTTGCATCGAAGAGTGCCTTTAGCACAGGGGGTCGTGTTCTTTTTTATTTATTGACAACTATTTTTTTATCCATTTTCATATTTGACCATCTCTAAGGACTAATTCATGCATTGCGAGTTGGATAGTTTTGGAATCAGCATGTTTCTTTTGATATAAAAACATACCACTGTTTTGGACACTATGTAGGACAATTTTAGCGATGTATTTTGGACATTATGCCACTATTTGGTACTGTATTTTGGGCAGTCTTTTGTATGAATTTGGTACTATTTTAGCGATGTATTGTGTATATATGCATCGCTGATTGGAATTGGACACTATGCCACTGATTGGAATTGGACACTGCCGCTTTTTGGAATTGTGTATGGATGCTAATATAACTCTATGCTTCACTGTATGCATCATTGTATGCCATTTCAAATTTATGTATTCTAAAAGTTTTAGCCTTAAACAATTCCATCAGTATGTCAGGTGATGATTTTTTTAAAGTTATGTATGCTAAAAGTTTTAGCCTTAAATGTATGCATCGTTGATATCAGGTGATGATTTCTTTCAATATAAAAATGTTTAAACTATTCTATATCAGGTGATGATTTTTTTAAATATAAACATTTTTAAATTAAAAGTGTTATAAACATTTTTAGACTAAAAGTGTGCTGATTTTTTTTAAACTTTTTTAAAATAAAAATGTGATCATTATTGTAAAAATACCACTCTAAATATTTTTTTGATTTGAATTCGGGCATGTAAAAAAATGGGCCCGAATCCCGTGAGTTTGGTGAGACGAGCCTGATCCTACTGTTCTTATTTCAATTCAAGTTGAGCTCGGTCTTGGGAAATGATTAAAAAAATTCAAGCCGAGCTTGAGAAATCCAAAGCTCGGCTCACCCATCCCGATTTACAAGCCTGATTATGAGACTTTGACATGAAAATATGGCTCATCAAACTGATCTCGCTTCCTCATAATTCTGAGGTCAGAATTTCTTGGGTGGATATATTTTTGGCATCCATTCTCAAAAAGTACACTAATTGTTAAAGTTTATACACTACCTCCATTATACCTCCCTCTCACTCCACCCCCACCTCAAAGATCGTGATGTTAGTACGATTGCAAATGCAGCATCATAATGTAGAGGAGTCTACCTGGGAGCGTGAGGATGACATGATGGATAAATATCCAGAGTTATTCCTACCAGATATACCTTTATTCCGTTCTTTTTTGAATTTCGGAATGAAATTCTATTATTAGGGGGGAAGTATGGACGGGAGTGAAGTGATATATGATTACGAAAATATTACTATGGACGGGAGTGAAAAATACGACAGTTTCAATATACTTAGTTGGGACACGTATGTGAGTCGTGTCGATATTACTTTATTGGGTTAAAGATATGATTTATTTTTAAGTAACTCGTATGACCATTTCGAGTGTGCTAATGAGTTTGGAAGGGCCGAGATAGTCAAAAAACTATACTCGTATGTTTTATTTGGATTTCGGGTCAATTTAGGCCAAACCGACACCCGAAGGGATATTTTGGTCTTTTGAGATTTTTGGGAATTAAAATGGATGAAAATAGAAAATAAAAAAAGGAAGAGTACGTGGGTAATAGGCTATTTGTGAGTTTCCAAACCTACTTGAGAGAGAAAGAGAGAGAACCAAAGAGGAAGAAGAAGAACATCATAGGAGCCCTAAGATAAAGACTCAAGCTCTCATACTAAAAATTACACCAACACGTAGATCGTGAAGAGAGGATCACCCCTATACCAATTTCATCCAACTAATCAGAAGTTCACAAAAAGGCAAGGGTTTGTCTTGCCGAATTTTTAGAGCATCTACGATTCATGTTAATTTAGTTGATGGAATAACTATGATATTATGAATTTTGGATTGAAATTGGGTATTAATCGTTAATTGGGAGTATAGGTTTGCATGTAGTTTAATAACCATGTTCTGGGTGATGATGCTGGAAACAACACCACCCTTCAAGGTGTTTGTAAGATTAATTCAATGTTAACAATGGCAACATAAGAGTATTTGAATATATAGTAGAAGGAGGTGAGGATAAGAGGATAAACACCAATATATAAGTGGTTCAGCCAATTAGCCCTACGTCCACTGTGCAAGTGAGTGAGTAAGGTCACTGAAACAAGGCACTAACGGCCATGGATACAATCTCTCAAGCTTTCTCTCTCTACTGTATATTTGGACAGAGTTTCAGCTAGGGTTGTTAATTTCGGATCCTCCTCCATGTAGGAGAAGTCAAGCATATATAGTGTGTGGGGTGTGTAATGAGCCCCCATGCATGCAATGACCATACGTGTGTTGATCTAGCCAATCTAATGAAGACATCTGTCACTATCATATGTAGAGAATGATGATGAAATATTCCCCCACGTGAGGGGATTGATTTGTTACAACTAATTTTAGTACACGTGTTCCCATCCACACATATGTGAGTAAAAGATCGGCTGTCTTTAATTGGTACCGACCTCAGCCTGGAAGAGTACGAGGTTGGTGAAGTATGGCTGCTGCCCAATCTGAGGTTATTCATAATGGTCTCGACCTAGTAGGGAAGGAAAGGTAAGACAGGTGGAGTTATAACGTCGGCCTGGGCTGGGATTATGTATGAGTAGTTAGAACATCGGTTGATTCCCAGCCGAGGTTGATTACGATGATGGTGTAGGCTTGCTTCCTCGGCTTATAACCAGCCGAGGTTGCTGTATGAGGTAGACGGGATGTCAGCTCTGGATGACCTGATGAATAACTGCCCCTATGGATCATGAAGACCTCAGCTGTTGTCTGACTATGAGGCAACTAGTAACGTTGGCCATGGTCGACCTTTCTTTGGATGAGATCGCTGGTTGCCAATCTGGGGCCCTTATTACCTCGGCCATTTCCTTGGCCGAGGTTAGTGTCTCTGAGATGCTAGGTACATATAGGGCATATCAATCACCCCCTAGACCTGAGTTACCTATGTGAACAGGTGACTAAGGGGTATATATGTCCGAGGTTGGATATATTTATGTTCCAATATTTTCTTGACAAGTGTCAGCTTCTGAAGTAAGTTGCGTGCTTGGAAAGTGCAATAATGATGGTCTTTTGGACTCCCAAGGAAATGATGGGCCTTGGGGTGCGTGCAAGTGGATTTTGAGGGGTTTAACCCTTTTCTCTCTCTTTCTTCTTCATTTCCTTTCATTCTCCCTCCTGAACCTTCTTCGTTTCCTCTCTCTTCCAGAGCTTGATCGAGGGTGCATTTTATGGATTTTTCTTGCCACTCTTCCTATTATTCTCCTCGTATTTCATCAGGTATTATTTATTACCTCCTCTTTGCCATTTTTCAGCCCTGTTTTTCCATTTATTGCATTTTTTGGTAACAACTTGAGTTTTTCGATGAGTTTATGAGTTTTTTGGTGAGTTTATGAGCCTTCCGGTGAGCTGTTCTTGACTGTTTTTGGTTAGCTTTCTTTTCAAATACCCATATTTAATCTTTGACTATTGTGTCGTCCTATTTGTTTTTATCTTGAGTCCTCAAGTGTAAGCTCGTCCCCATATGCTCAGACCCCTTTATCAACTCTGAGAGGAATTCCCTTCTCTTAGGGAGAAAACCTTAGATAAGATTAGGCAAATAGAACGAGCCCAAGAGGAAGCTCGTAGGGAAGAGGCATTCTGTCTCAGGCCTATATTTCCACCCCCTCTAAAAGTGGTATATCCTCAGCCATCTGTGCCTGCAGAGGTCCCCGTAAAACACGTTCCTATGCCTGAGTCTGAGTCATCAACCTCAGACCCTATGTCTGTGGATTCTTTTCAAGAAGCCATGGATTATTCCATCAGGATGGATCAAGCCCCTGACCATGCCGAGGTTTCCACCCGAGCCTCATCTAACAAGAGTTCTAGCACTTTGCATTCTTCCTCCGATGTCAAAATTATATGACCTAGTGTGGCTATTCACCCAATCCTTGATGTTATTCCCCTGTCAGCCGCCACAGGAGCTAAGTTTGCTTAGAGGTTCCCTGATGGTTCTCCCTTGTCTGCTCAAGCCGACATTGATCGGGATGAGGATGATGATAGAGAAAGATATTTTGACACCTCAGAGGCAATCGAGATGAGAGCACTGTTAGCGAACTCGACCTCCTAGCCTTCAGACATCTGTATTCTATAGGTCCCTCCATAAAACTTAGGAGGCCTCTGAGGGACAAGAGGGCCTTTGGCGACCGAGATGGTGAGATCTGCTTGTATGAGCAGATGTTTAAGTTAGGATTTCGTCTTCCCATTGATCCGATTATTAGGGCCATATTGTCCTATATTAACTTGGCTCCTTCCCAATTATCCCCTAATGCCTGGAGGGTGATAATTGGAGCTATAGTCTTATGGAGGGCAGTTCATCATTCAAACCTTCCCGTCCAGGTCTTCACAGGGTGCTACGTCCCCTCCTCTGCTAGGAATCATCCGAGTTACTACCACTTTCTAGATCAGAAGTCTAATAAGAAGATGTTGCTGGTTACCCAAACTTTGAACCATAATTGGAAACCACGATACTTGTTTGCCTCAGGGTCATGGGAGTTTAGTCCTTGTGCCCTCTCTTCATCCTTAGAGTCGAGAATACCCCTGAGATGGGGAAAGGTGTCAATGACTGCTAGGGCCGACCCTGGGTTAAGCCAGAATAACCTTTAGAAGGTCAAATACCTTCAAGATCAGGGGGAACATAGTCTGTTGGTCAAGTACGAGCATTTGATGACCCCTTACTACCTCCCTAAAACTAGCCTTGGGGGGAGTCCTCTGGCCGAGCTTTGTAAGTTACTTTATCATTTCAACAAGTTATACCTCTGATTTTCTTTTGTCTCTGATCTTTTAACTCGGATATTTCTATTTGCAGAGCGCCCAAAAGGAATTTCGAACAACCTTTGGGAGATGGCAGCCCCCAGTCTTACCAAACTTGTGAAGAAAGCAGGTCTAACTGCGCCTCCTCCCCCTCCTACTACTTCAAGGGTCGAGGCCTCTAGGAAGAGGAAATCTACTGAACCTGCCCCTGAGGATCAGAGGTAGAAGAAGAAAACTTCCAAGGGGGATCTTGCTATCCACATCTCCTCTAAGGACGTGTTAGTTGCTCGTCTGGGGCAACTGAAGATCAACGACAGTCTTATCGGCCAGAGTCTAAAGGCCCTGGATGCTATCGACTCCGTCATGACTGACTCTAACAAATGCTTCTGTCGTTCTTTGGACACCCCTCTACTGGCTGAGTTCTCCCTCCATCGATCTATCCAAGTCAGACTTTTTGCTTTTGCTGAATAAGTGTAACATCGGCTTTGAATTATACAAAATATTGAATTGACATTTTTGCACATATTTTGCAGGGTCTCCTCACCATGCACCAGTTTGTTGATTGGACTATGAGGAAACTTCTTCTGATTGAGAAGGGAAAAGAGGCCTAAAAGACCGAGGTTGCTCTGAACGATGAAGTGGAGCGTGTGAAGGCTTCCTTAGAGAAGTCTGAGGCTAATATTAAGCAGTTGGAGAAGGACATGGTTAAGCTTAAAAAGGATTATTTCTCTGCTCTGAAGACCCAGGACGACTCTCTCCCATATAGGGTTAATGTTACTATGAAGGCTGATCTGGAGGACACCTCAGAGAAGATCTTGGAGGACTACAAGGTCTCTGACGAATTCGTTAGCTTCAGTTTTGAGTACCTCGAAAGGGGTGTCAAGGCCACTGGAAAATGGGCTGCAATGAAGGGGAAAGAGTCAGGGAGCCTGGCAGCCTCTGACTTCATTTGTCTGGGTTATGCCGATACTCGATTTTCTCAAGCCTTATAAGAGGTCGAGGAGGAAAGAGGTACCGCACCTGCCGAGACTGCTCCATAAGAAGATACCAGGACTGAAGACGTTGGTCCTCAAGATGATGGGGTAGAAGTGACCAACCTCGGCCAGGGAGATGGGGGTATGACTACTAGACCTGAGATTGCAGATACTTAAATCCGTTTTGAGAACCCCTTGTAATTTTTAACATTGATTCATATCGATCCTTAACTTTTGATGACAATTTCTATTACCTTTTGGCTTGTAATTCTTAACCTCATGCTATATCAACCTCTGAAGAGGGATTTATTTCTTAGTTGCTTAATGTTCTTTGAATGGTTTTCTATGTCTTGCAATGTGTTTGTATTAAGGCCTGAAGCCTCAATATAAATGTGTCTTCATAAGCCTTGTAATATTGTCTAAGGTCTGAGGTCATCAACTAAGATGTTATCCCCTTAAATAATTTTTACCAAATTAATGATCGAAGTTCTGAGGTCATCTGAGTATGATGTATCTCCTCGGACCTTGCCACTAAATTATGATGTTATAAGGTCTGAGGCCATTAACTAAGATGTTACCCTCATAAATAATTTTTCACCAAATTAATGATGTAAGGTCTCAGGTCATCCGAGTATGATGTCTCTCCTCAGACCTTGCCACCAAATTATGATGTTATAAGGTCTGAGGCCATCAACTAAGATGTTACCCTCATAAATAATTTTTCACCAAATTAATGATGTTTAAGGTCCGAGGTCATCTAAGTATGATGTCTCACCTTAGACTTTGTCACCAAATTATGATGTTATAAGGTCTGAGGTCATCAACTAAGATTTTGTTCTCATAAATAATTTTTCACCAAATTAATGGTCTAAGGTTTGAGGTCATCCGAGTATGATGTCTCTCCTCAAACCTTGCCACCAAATTATGATGTTATAAGGTCTGAGGCCATCAACTAAGATGTTACTCTCATAAATAATTTTTCACCAAATTAATGATATTTAAGGTATGAGGTCATCCAAGTATGATGTCTCACCTCGAACCTTGTCACCAAATTATGATGTTATAAGGTCTGAGGTCATCAACTAAGATGTTATCCTCATAAATTCTACCACTAGAGGACAATGAACCAAGAATTGACACATGAACTGATCTTCTTATTAATAATCTCTTCATAAGATGATACATTTACATAGAAACTCTTGCAACATCATATGTAATACTTTTTTAGATGATTAGCATTCCAAGGATTGGAGAAAGGTTCCCCTTCAAGGTTTTCTAGCCTGTAGGTCCTGGGTACAACCTCCTCAATCACTTTTTAAGGACCATGCCAATTTGGGTGAAGCTTATTTGCCTTCTGCAACGTCTTCTTCAGCTCTAGGTCTCCCATGACTATGGCCCTTGATTTTACCCTTTGATTGTAGAACTTTGTTGTTCTCTACTGGTAAGCTGCCTGTCTGATCTCTGCGTCTTCCTTTCTCTCTTCAAACAAATCTAGGTTAAGTCTTCTCTCATCCCCATTCTTCTCAGGATAATAGGTCTGAACCCTATGAGTAGGGAGTCCTACTTCTATTGGTATGATGTCCTCTGAGCCATATGCTAACATAAATGGGGTTTCCCCCGTTGGTGTCCTAGCCGTTGTTCTGTAGGCCCATAACACAATATAAACCTCTTAAGTCCATCTTCCCTTAGCTTCTGCTAACCTCTTCTTGATCCCGTCGAGGAATTTTCTATTTATGACTTCGGTCTAACTGTTTTCCCGAGGTCGTCCAGGAGAAGAGAAAAATTTCTTTATCCCAACTCTTTCGTAATACTTTTCTAAGGAAGAATTCTTGAACTGGGTTTTATTGTCCGAGATGATGGTGTTTGGGAGGCCATATCAACATATGATGTTCTTCCAGATAAATTAGAAGGTCTTCTGCTCTGTAATCGTGATCATTGGCTCAGCCTTTACCCATTTGGAGATGTAATCATTAGTAACTATAAAAAATCAGTAATTCTTTGCAGCCTTTGGCAGGGGACCCATTAAGTCAATCCCCCATACTGCGAATGGCCAAGGGGAACTGATTGACCTTATAGGCTGATGAGGTTAATGGAGGATAGTGGAGAATCTTTGACATTTATCGCACCTCTTCACGTAGGCTGCAGCATCCTTGGCCAAGGTCAGCCACCAGTATCCTTGCGTAATAATCCTCTTGGCCAAAGGCCTTCCTCCTATGTGACTGGATCAAGAACCCTCGTGTACCTCCTATAGGACGCGAGGAACTTCTGTGGGATGAAGACATCTGAGGAGAGGTAATAGAAATCCTTTCTTATATAGGACGTCTCCTATCATTAAAAACATTACAGCTCTGTACCTTAGTTTCCTCCTCTCTATGTTTGATTTCGGCAGTTCCCCCTCTCTGATATATCTGATAAGGGTGTCCATCCATGAGTCCCCTAGGTTCAAATTAAGGCAAGGGTTACTAACCTCTTCGTCTTCAATGGTCACCTTGGGCAGGATCTCGACTGGAACTGTCCTTTTGATGTCTATCCTTATTGCTGAAGCCATCCTTGCTAGTGCATCTGCGTGACTATTTTTTTATCGAGGTATTCTCTTCATCTTTACCTCTTCGAAACCTTCTACTATCATTCTTACCCTTTTCAGGTATTTGGCCATCCTTTCATCCTTGGCCTCATAAACTCCCAACACTTGGTTAACAACTAACCTCGAGTCACTATGGAGTAAGAGTCATCTTACCCTAAGGGCTTTACCAAGGAGAGGCCTGCTATCATGGCCTCATATTTTGACTCGTTATTTGATGCCTTGAAGTTAAACCTTAGGGCATATTCAACGTTGGTACCATCTAGAGCTGAGAGTATCAGCCCTGCATCGCTTCCATTTTTGTAAGAAGACCCATCAACAAAGAGGTTACAGATATCTTTATCTGATGAGAAGCTCCCTTCTAACATGATTCCTTGCTTGAAGAGGTACCGATCTTCCTCATTCTCGGCTATTTCATTTTTGGCTCTATTGGATACAACCTCTTTCGGGTATCGGAAGATGTTACTGTTTGATCCCTCTGTAGTCTCTAGGTTATTCTTAACCTCGGCCTCTTTCCATGTGAACTCAGCAATAAAATTTGCAAGTGTTTTCCCTTTAATGGCCACCCCGGGTTGATAAGTAAGGTCATACTCTCCCAACTCAAGGGCCCACGTCATCAATCTACCCGACTTCTTAGGTTTGTGGAGGACCTGTCTTAGTGGGGAGTCAATGAGGATGACCATAGAATGGGCTTAAAAGTAGGGCTTCATTTTCCTTGAAGCATGTATCAAAGCGTATGACAAATTTTCCATTCGAGGATAGTTCTGTTCAGACCCTTGAAGGGCCTTACTTTTGAAGTATACAGGTCTTTGGACCCCAACGTCTTCCTGTACTATGGCTACACTTATAGCTGACTCAGAGACTGCTAGATAAGTATACAACTTCGCTCCCACTATGGGCCGAGATAAGAGCAAGAGAGATTCGAGGTAGTACTTGAGTTGATTAAAAGCCTCATCACACTCTTTGTCCCATTCAAAGGCCTTTCTGAGCACCTTAAAGAACTGAAGACACTTATCCGTTGCTCTGGAAACAAATATGTTGAGTGTAGCTACTCTTCTAGTGAGCCTCTAAACTTCCTTGATAGTTCTTGGTGTCTTCATGTCAAGCAAAGCCTTGATTTTCTCAGGGTTCGCCTCTATTCCCCTCTGATTGATAATAAATCCAAGAAATTTCCCAGCTCCTACCCCGAAGACACACTTTGTGGGATTGAGTTTCATTTTGTACAAGTCCATGGTATCGAAAGTCTTTTCTAGGTCTGCCACGTGAGTGCAGGCCTTTAAGGTCTTCGTCAACATATCGTCTACATACACCTCCATAGTCTTACCTGTTTGATTTTCAAACATCTTATTCACAAGACATTGATATATTATCTATGTATTTTTCGAGCCGAGGGGCATAACCTTATAACAGTATGTCCCCTTGTCAGTGATGAAGGTTATCTTCTCTGAGTCTTCATCATCCATGAAGATCTGGTCGTAGCCTGAATACGCGTCCGTGAAGCTCATGAGCTCATGCCCTGCAGTGGCATCTACCATCTGATCGATCCGAGGCAAGGGATAGCTATCTTTTGGGCAAGACTTGTTCAGGTCGGTAAAATCTACGCACATCCTCCATTTTTTATTGGTTTTGGGCACAATGACTACGTTTGATAACCACTCCGGATATATAACTTCCCTGATAAACTCGACCTCTTAAAAATTTCATTGACTTCTTCCCCGATGACATCGTACTTCTCCCTAGAGTAAACTCTTAGTCTTTATTTGATTGGCCTAGCATCCTTAGTCACGTTGAGTTTGTGGCACATAACCTCAGGGTTGATGTCAGGCATGTCCTCATGGATCCAAGCGAAGACACTCCGCCTCTACCACAAGAAGTTTATCAGCTCTTCCTTGATCTCCGCTTTTAAGGCTTTCCCGACCTGGATGGTTTTTTCCGGTTCGTCCTCATTAAGGATGATGGATTCTACCTCTTCTACGACCTCATCTTTCTTTAACTTTATTTTATCTCTAGGATCAAGTGTATCAATGTTATACATGGTAGTTGCTCTCTTATGGGCCTCTTTTTTTTTGACTGAGTTGAAGTAGCATTCTTGTACTATGGTCTGGTCACCCTGCACTTCCCCTACCCCATAAGGGGTCGAGAATTTTAGCATCTGGTGGACCGTCGACGGCATGGCCTCAAACTCCTTAAATGCTACTCTTCCTATGATGAGGTTATAGGCCGAGAAGACGTTTTCATCCATAAAGAAAAAATTAATCTTCCGGGTCAACATCTTAGGCCACTCGTCACCCATTCGCACGTCCATCTCATACATGCCCAACGGATGGACCTTTTCGCCGATTAAGCCCATTAACGGATGATGATAGGGTACCAGTCTAGCTCTGCCAAGGCCTAGGCTTTTGAAGCAGGGCCAGAACATCACATCTACTGAACTTCCTCCATCTACGAGAATTATCTGTACCTCGCATCCATGAACTGTTTTTGTGATTACCAAAGGGTCGTCATGCGGAGCTAGGATTCCTTTGAAGTCGAGTCGGGAGAACCCAACTATAAGAGTGTCCATATCCACCTTCTTTCTCTTCTGCTTGGTTTTGGAAGACATCGGATTTACCACCTCTAGTTTGGCTACTGACTTGGCCTCTGCCATATGAGCTTTTTGGTCAGCCACTTCTGAGCCACCCCCTGCTAGTCCTCCACATATTGTGTTAACACCTAAGGAGATCATACCAACCCTCTTCACTGGGGCGTTGTCATTTTTTGGTCAGAGGTTTGGATGGTCTTCATCATCACCATCTGAGTCATCGTCTCTTCTTTCTAGAGTATCGTCATGACATTTGTCGTTTATCTTCTTTTTAGGGTCATCTCTTCCCCTCTTAGGAGCCTTTCCATCAACATACTTCCTCAACTTTCTGAATTTCAACATCTTCTCGATCTCATCCTTTAAGGTGAAGCACTTGTCTGTAACATGGCCATGGTCTTGGTGGAACTCGCACCATAAGTTCTTGTTCCTCTTATGCATAGGAGCCTTCAGTTTCTCTGGCCATCTCAGGGACCGATCATTCTTTATCTCATTGAGGATGTGTTCGCAACTTATAGTTAGAGGGGTATAGTGTGCGAACTTGTCATTAACTGACCTCTTCTTTTTGTCTTTCTTTCTTTGGAACTTCTCACTGCTACTGCCGTTCTCATCCTCATACTTTGCAACCATGCCCTCTTCAGCGTTCATGACCTTCCTAGTAGTTTCTAATAGCTCTGCCATGGACTTGGGATGGTCTTCCGCAAGTTTCCATAAGAAATTCCCTTTCTGAAGACCTCCTATGAGGGAAGTCATGGCTATATTCTCTTTGTAGTCTTTAACCTCGAGTTTTTCTTTGTTGAATCTAAAAATGTAGTCTCTTAGGCTCTCGTTCTTGCCTTGCTTGACATACAACAGATGGATGGTCTTCTTTTGAGGTCTTACCCCAAAACAAAAATTGTGAATGAATCGTTCAGCTAAGCCCTTGAAGTTCTCAATTGAATTCTTCGAAAGAGAAGTAAACCAGATGTGTGCTGCTCCCATCAAAGTCTCCGAGAAGGCCCGACACTTTATCTCATCTGGTATTGAATAAATATCCATCGCTGACTGGTACATATCAATATCATGTACAAGGTTGGTGCTACCGTCATACTTGGGAGACACCATGGGCGGTTTGAACTTAGCAGGGGTTGGAAAACTCACTATCCTAGCCACGAATGGAGAGACTTTCGAGAAACCTCTTTGTAGTTGGTCTCGAATTTTGATGAGATCTCCTATGTTTTCTTTAAGATGTTGGATGGAGTCGTTCCATGGCCTCGCAACGTCGGCCTGGCCGAGATTGTCCTCAGCCACCTTCAAAGGGTGGACTGAAGGTTCCCCAACTGCAGCACAATGGCGGCTGTTGACCTCTTCCTGGTCTCTACCTCATCCTATGTGGGGTCAGCCTTGATGAGGCCGACGTTGTCCCTCTTCCCTTTATGAGCCGACTTCACTTCTCAACCTTGACAACCTCTATCTCAGGTCATTTACTGGGCCGGGCCTTTCAAAGGCCGACCCTCTGCTCAATTGATCAAAAGTTGATCCTCTTTATTGGGCTTCTTCACCTCTTCTTCCTCCACAACCTCGGCTCTGCTGGATAGGACGCACTGTGTTATTTGAAACCTCATATGACTCCCAACAATCTTTGAGAACATCTTTTGCCTCCAAATCATCGTACCTATCCTCAGGGCAAGGGTGCCCTTGCCTCCCCAGGCATAAACGCCTAGGGTCAGCAATGTCCCTCCTCCATTGGGGTGTAGGTTGGTCTTTTCATGGTGCCTGGGGTGGTCCCTTGGCTTTAGGATGGGGCTGAACAGCCGCTGGAATAATCATCTCCGGTGAGACCCCAGGTGGTCTCATCATATTTTGACTCAGTTGTGCAAATTTCTCGTTCATTGCTTGATGCGTTGCATTCGAAGACCTCAAGGCTGCTGCCACCTCCACTATTTCGGACTGAATCGGTGCCTGGCTGGAACTAGGTCCTCCAGCACTAGGTGGTGGAAGAGGTGGTGGTAATTCCGGTGCCATACGCTAACACTAAAGAGCTTGTGAAGTAGATGAGCTTTGTACCTTAATGGTCCTCCTTCAATGGTGAAACAGTTTCACACAAGGGGTGAGGCCTGGTTCACCACCAGGGTCTCCGGTGAGGTTAAGAAGAAAAGAGGAAGAGATCGCCTCTCGTTATCACAAACGGTGCCAAAATGATGATGCTAGAAACAACAACACCCTTAAAGGTGTTTGTAAGCTTAATTCAATGTTAACAATGTCAACATAAGAGTATTTGAATATATAGTAGAAGGAGGTGAGGATAAGAGGATGAACACCAATATATAAGTGGTTCAGCCAATTAGGCCTACCTCCACTGTGCAAGTGAGTGAGTAAGGTCACTGAAACAAGGCACTAACATCTATGGATACAATCTCTCAAGCTTTCCCTCTCTACTGTATATTTGGACAAAGTTTCAGCTAGGGCTGTTAATTTCGAATCCCCCTCCATGTAGGAGAAGGCAAGCATATATAGTGTGTGGGGGTGTAATGCACCCCCCATGCATGCAATGAGCATGTGTGTGTTGATATATCCAATCTAATGAAGACATCTATCACTATCACAAGTAGATAATGATGATGAAATATTCCCCCATGTGATGGGATTGATTTGTTTCAACTGCTTTTAGTACACGTGTTCCTAGCCACACATATGCGAGTAAAGGCTCGGCTGTTGTCGATTGGTACCGACCTCGGCCTGAAAGAGTACGAGGTTGGTAAAGTCTTGTTGCTGCCCAATTTGAGGTTATTCATGATGCTCTCGACCCAGTAGGGCAGGAAAGGTAAGACATGTGGAGTTATAACATCGGTCTGGGCTGAGGTTATGTAGGAGTAGTTGGAACATCGGCTGATTCCTAGCCGAGGTTAATTATGATGATGGTGTAGGCTTGCTTCCTCGGCTTATACCCAGCCGAGGTTGCTGTGTGAGGAAGACGTGATGTCGGCTCAAAATGACCTGATGAATAACTGCCCCCATGGATCATGAAGACCTCAGCTGTTGTCTGACTGTGAGGCAACTAGTAACATCGGGCATAGCCGACCTTGTTATGGACGAGATCGTTTGTTGCCAATCTGGGGCCCTTGTTACCTCGGCCATTTCCTTGGCCGAGGTTAGTGTATCGAAGCTGCTAGGTACATATAGGGCATATCACTGGGTATGATAATTTTGGGTTTTATATATTAATTTCATGAAATTAAGTCTGGGATTAAATGGTTGTTAATGGAGGTTATGTGAAATTAGGGCTTGTTGAAGAATTGAGAAAATTTATCAAAATTCATGTTAGAATTTTAGGGATTTGATGTTAAAAATGGATGGGAAAGTGTTATAATACTAGGGGATATCGTTTAGAGTTATTTAATATGGATTAAAATGAGCTTTGAAGTGATTTTGTGGTTTAATGATTTGGCAAAATGAATTTTTGGAAGACAGGGAGTCTCTCAGAATTCTCGTTCGAAGACCTGCCCAGGTAGTTCGAACGACCTCATTCGAACGAGAATTCCAACGAGATTACTAATGAGATTTTAGAGTTCGTTCGAAGTAAGAATCTAATTCAAATGACCTCATTCGAATGAGAATCCTTAGCTTCTAACGAGATTTCAAAAACTCTAATATTTGCCCAGACGAGTTAAAAATCCTTCTAGGTTCATTTAAGGGAGATAATAGGACCTTCGCTATTCTAGAGTAGCTTCATTTTCATAATTTAGTAGTGAGAGGAATTGTGTAACTACTAAGGGAATGGGTTGTAATGAGAGAACCTTGAGTGTATATACGATAGAGAGGTAAATTGTATGATTAAAGTATTATGGGTAGTGGGGACGAATATACAATGTATGAATTCGAGGACTTGGGTTATGTGAATACCTAATGAATATAACAAGTTGTGTGTATACTTATTGATTGAAATATTATGTGTACGGCATACCCACATCGCTTGCTATCGAGCGAAGGTTGTGCCTTGTGGATAATCATGCCTTGAGGAGCCGCCGGGTGGGATTTTGATTTGTACCGCTAGAGCATAGAACCTAGGTATGGTCTATCTGTGAGAATGATAGTGATGACAATTGTATGGGTGCGTAGGTATGTGCGTAGCCCATCGGCTTGGAACTATGTTCACTTCCAATATGTGTGTTTGTTTTGATGGTTCGCGAGAGATTGAACCTGTAGTCCTTTATCTAATGAGCGATGCATCAGGACATGATAACAGAGTATACATGCACCGCAGTTGTGTCTCGGGGTGCAGTATTGAATATATATATATATATATATATATATATATATATATATATATATATATATATATATATATATATATATATATACTTGTGATACTATCTATTGTGTGAATTAAGTAGACATGAATAATAATGAAATCGAAAATGAACTAAGTTGGTGAACACTTTACATATATTAAATTTAAAGAGCGCTTTTCCATGTTAAAGAGAAATTGATTATAGGTATTATGTTTATTGCAAGGGAAATACGTGGGAACAATATTGGGCTATGATTAGATGTTAGATGGGAAAGAACTAGTTAGCATGGGAATATAAACTACTAGGGTCTGATGGAACGTTAGGCATGCACATTAGATGAGAGTTAAGCATCTCAAGTGAGTACGATAACCTAACTTGATTAATATATGTTCCATAAACTCATTTTAAGAACTTGCTAATTTTTAAACTTTTTTCAACTCAGGCTCTATCCCATTTTCTGCAAATCTCTTCTCTTGTCAAATTCTTTTAGGTGCCCAGCAACAGGGACACCAAGCATAGGAGTTCCATTCACTCGATGAGTTGTAGCTGCTGTGAAAGTTACAGGACATTGGTAGTAGACGCATATATGTCTATCATTTGTTTATTTGGAGTTACTTCATCAGTTAGGGCATGTTGCCCCTTTTCTATTAAGATATTCATAGATTTTGGATTTAGTTATTTACTTCATTCAATTGTTGAGTTTATTTCTGTTGGATTATTGTAATTGGGACTTAGACTGGAAATGTTTTCTCCAGTTTCATTTATTATTGAAGTTATTTCCTATCATATGAGATTGATGTGAATGGTGAATGTTTAATTATTCTGTAACCTAGTTTTATATAAATTAAAAGATAGAAATTTTTACATCAACCTTTTTAAATATCAGGTGGTTAGTATTTAATAATATAAGTTTTTTACAGTGATACATAATCTGAACCAACTAGATATTCTGATTTAATTTAATAAAGGACTGATCACCCATTATTTAATTAGGCGGGGTGTCACAATTAGTTTAAAATAAAGGGTTTTAATGGTTATTCTTATTGGTTATAGGTTGCGTGATACTATAGTGCGCGTTAGTCTTAAAGGATTTAGAAATAATGGGTTTTAATGGTAATTCTTATTCGGTATGAATTGGGTAACCTTATAGTACCCATTAGTGTTAACGAATTGAAATGGGTAAAAATGGGTACAAGTAAATTTCCAACCCCAAATCTTTAGTGTTAACGGGTCTATCGTGTTAAACCGTTAATGACCCAAACCCAATAATGGTAAACTCATTAACTTATAATTTCGTATCGGGTCGTGTCGTGTTAATAGGATCTCGTATTTTTTGACAAGTCTACATAGATTTCTTATGTAATATAAAAATACACACCTACTCATTAATACAATACGACATTTATCTCTTTCTCTCAGTTTAACTTGGTGTCACAGCTTATACGCTAGGCCTAATTGTCTCCTGCTTCCACTGACGGGTGACAATTTGTTACCATTCGAACCACTCGTCAACTACCACATCAACACTACTTAACCCAAACCACTACTGCTTAAGAACCAAAACCCACTGCAAAATCATCCATGTTTTAACCCATTCAAAAACAAAACTAGCCTTCAATCACAGGGACAAAGCCACGATAGGGCAAGGGGGGCCATGGCCTCCCCCAAGGTTTGAAATTTTTGGAGAAAAGCCTACAACCTGTAATGCCTTAAACGTAACTTTTGTTGTGTGGTACCCCCCAAAGAAATATTCTTATTACCCAAAACCAAATGACACTCAAACTCACGGTCAAACTTTGAATGTATGGTTATTTATTTAACAAACACACTTGTACTTGTTGAAAATTTTTGGTCCACACAAGTTTTTTAGGGCAATTTACAATTAGGTGTCTTGTTGATAATTTTCAAACATTTAAAGACAATTTACTATTAAGTTCACTTGTTGTGCAACTAGCTTGGACTTCTATAATAAGAGAATTAGTGGACCTAAAAATGAGATATTAAACTTACAAAAATGAGGGGATTGCACATATAAAACTTACCAAATCGTTTGTTCAAGAAAACCCAAACCTTTCTTCTCCATTTCATCATACCTTTTGTTCCGTTAAACCCTTTCAAACAAATTATTGTTTCAACAAACATGTTATTCCTTCGTATGTTTACCGTTTCTTAAAGGTTGGTCTCTCTCATTTTTTATATTTTATTTGTGATTTGTGATCCCTATATCTATCCATTATTTCATTATTATTTTTTGTTTGTTAAGTTCTGTTGGTAAATGTTTATTTATTTTATTTACTCTTAAATAAATTTTATCCATAGTATAACAAATATTGGTAAGACCTAGTGTGTTCATTTCTTTTATTTTTCTATTTTATCCCTAACTTTTTAAGTTTGAAATGCATTTTAATTACATATTATCACCTAATGATATTATTACATTAAATTGATGTGTTGATGATAATATTACATTAAATTGACGTGTCACTCAGTATATCTGATTTACGATATTTTATTACTAAAATAGAATGCAAATGAGTAGTTGATATAATACAACTTGAATAAATATTTGTCATTTAATTAATATATTTTTTAGGGCTAAAAAGTTACTAAAAACTATAAATAACCCCAAAAAAATCGTCTCGGGAACTCTCTCTCTCCCGAGATCCCGAACCCCCGCCACTAGTTCAACCTTTGCTTAACTCTGGTCTCAGAAAGTTTGGATCCTGGCTTCGCCCCTACTCAATCAGCCCCTTTCAATTTCCCTTTAGACCTCCCGTGAAATCCCAGTTGCAAGAAAATACCTCCATCCTCCAGCAAATATATGCTGTAATCTTTACAATCTTCACCCAATCGAATTTGTATTTTTGTACTTGCTATCACACACCACGTCAGCGCCATCTCTGTCTTTAATGGAAGTGCCTCATCTCCCACCATATATTCATACACTGGAACAATAACCACAACCACCCAAAGTCGCAAACATGGACAGAACCTCACTGCACCACCCGCTTTTCATCATTGTTGCCATCGTGCCGCGCTAGGCTTCCCACAATCATCCTTCAGATACACACTATCCATGTACACACGTACACACACCTAAGCTACATCTTAAACCCACCTAAATACCATATTCATAAACCGACTACATCCCCTCACCTATTTTACTACCCAACAACTCGCCTTTACAACCTAAAACCCAGTACCCTCTACCTTACCCTCCTTTCCAACCAGAGGCGGATCTAGAAATTTATTTTGGGAGGGGCACAAACAATTGTCGGAGGTTCGGGGGCAGGAGCCCCCCAATTTTTTTTTTCAAATTTTTTTAGGGGTAAAATTTTACTATTGAAAGGCTACAGGGTGTCGAGTCTGGATTCCAAAAATCCAGGGACTTTCAATAGAAGGGATTTTATATTTAGATAAAATATGAGATGTATAAAGCTATTAAGAGATGCCAAACAAGACAAGTTGTAGAATAGACATAAGTGATAGATTGGAGTTTGAGGTGGAGCAATCACAGAACTATAAAATTGATCCTGATGATCAACAACCAGTAGAAGATCATTATGAATATTAGAAAATTTATGATAAAATAAAAAAAAATTATCCCTAAATAAAAACCCTAAGTTAATTTAAAAAAACATTAAATGAGATAAAGGGGCACAACACAGTTATTCAGAGAAAATTGTCAAAATAGGAAAAATATAGTTATAGAGAGAGGAAAGAGAAGAGAGTTACCTTCAAACTTTGAGACAACAAATAAGATTTCTTATTTTTTTTGGGTTTTGGTGGAGAGTCCTACTCAAGTTTCAACCGCCTATAGAAAAAAAATTCACAATTGTTTGTTTCCAAAGAGGAGACAAAGGGCCCCTTTGTTTTTATTAGAAAAAGAGGCGTGTGTGTGTTTCATTATTGTTGGTGGGCCAATGGGCTTAGTCAAAAGAATAGTTAGAAATAGTTGGACTGTTTTAAACTTAAAATGTGGGGTGGGTCACCTTATATATATATATATATAAATAAAACAAGTGCATCTCCGTAGAAAATAAGAAATGGGGTGGGGCACTTGCCCTCCCTTCTTGCCATGTGCCTCCGCCCCTGTTTCCAACCTAAATCCTAGTACCCCACTACCCAACTTGTATACCTCACCGCACATCTCCCTGCTATGCCACCGCTATTAAAACCGTCACATGCAGTCCACTTAAATTCCGCCTAGCTTGTATAAGTCTCTCTTTCTCTCTCTCTCTCTCTCTCTCTCTCTATCTATCTCTCTCTCTCTCTCTCTCTCTCTCTCTCTCTCTCTCTCTATCTATCTATCTATCTATCTATCTATCTATCTATCTATCTATCTATCTATCTATCTCTCTCTCTCTCTCTCTATATATATATAGGGAGAGGTTCACAAGTGGACCAAAAGAATGGACTTTTTAATGGACCTTAACAAAAAACACATAATAACACATTAATTTTAATTCCTATAGTGTAATTAGTCCGCACCAGCAGCACCAAATACGCGTGTCGATCGATCCCCCCCCCCCCACACGCCCCCCACCCACCCCACCCCACCCCCACCCCCACCCTCCCACCCCCACCCCCAAGGCAGCCCTGCTGTCATAAGGGCTTCCACAAGGGCTGCTTTGGTGATGGTGGTGGTTGGGGTGGGTGGGGGGGCGGTGGGGGTGTAGTGGGGTGAAGGTGTGGTCTCGGGTGCCGCTGGCGCGGACCAATTACACTATAGAAATTAAAATTAATGTGTTAATATGTATTTTTTGTTAAAGTCCATTAAAAAATCCATTCTTTTGGTCCACTTGTGAACCTCTCCCTATATATATATATATCATCTCCAATTTTTTTCATCAAAAAATTCAATAAAAAACCCGTTGAGATGATTATGTAAAAAAATGGTACAAATATGCATTTTTTACCTTTGATATTTTGGCAATCATCTCACCCAGTTTTTGATTGAATATGATCTCGACATTGAGAAGATCATATCCATGAAGTTTCATCAAAAATTCATTTTTTTACTATTTAAAAAAAATGGTATGTACTAGGGTCTATACCATAAGGAGTCCTTACAAGAGAGGGTCCCTATTTTATATATACCTACCATAAGGTTTTTCAGGTTTGAAAAAGGTGTTACACAAAATGGTCCTAAATGAACATTATTTTTGGGATAACATCAATGCTTAAGTAAAAAGGACAAGCAATGTTTATTTCAAAGTGTAACACAAGTTGAGATGAAATCTCGAATTTTGGCTTCCACCAGTAAAAGGAAAGGTGGAACAATATGGACATTTGTAAAATGTTAAAACACATTAATATGTACTCGGATGACACTTGAATAAAAAAAGGAGGGCCTAAGCCCTAGGTTGAAAGACCCATAATCATTGGCTAGAGCATATGGTAGCATAGCCGAAGGTGTGGAGCCAGTTAAAGTATGCGGATAATAGACGATTCCGAGAAAAAGATATTGAAAATGGAACATGTAAAGAAATGGGTTGTGTGGTGAATATATGAAATGAAAACAAAACTTGAATAAAATAATAAGTGTTCTGGTAAACGATAAGTGTAATACCCCATATTTTTGTGATATTTATTTATGGGATTAATTGAGTTAAATGCGTATTAATTGGAAGTTAATCCGGATTAAAATACTAGCGAGATGCGAGTTGGTATTTGATTATAATGTGCATATATGATTATATATGAATTTTGAATTATGAAATTTGTCGTGAGATTGAAATACGGCAATTTGGAAATTTTGTTGGGACGCGTGTGACAGTCGCGTCCGAATATATTCATTTTAATTAAAAAGTGAATTTTATTTTTATTAACCGTATGGTCGTTTTGAGTGCGCCAACGCGTCTGGAAGGGTCGAAATAGTCAGAAAACACTAGCCGGGGGTTTGGTTTGGTTCCCGGGGTATTTTTAGGCCATGCCGGCAACGTATAAGGGTAGTTTGGTAATTTTGAATTTTTGGGAATTAAAACCTACGAAAATTGGGAATTAAAAACCTGACTTGGTAATTGCCCACTAAACCCACTAATAACCAAATAGGCTACGGGGGTTATTTGTTCCAAAAGTTCCTTAGGCAAAAACCCTAGCCACCATTGTTACTTGGAGAAGAAAGATTGTAGAGAGAGAAGAGAGGAGGATTCTGCAGAGAGAGAGAGAGAGAATACTCCATCAAATCGACATCAAAATCAGAGATTCAAATAAGGCAAGTGGTTTAATTTCATTATTTTGCAAAGAATGCTTCTTCTATGCGTAGGAAATTCAAATAAATTTTATTGTTCTTGGAGTATGATGAAAACCCATTTTATTGGATGTAGAGATTTAAGAATCCATTGAGGAATTGTATGTAGAATTGTATGTAGGTGATTAATCTGATGATAATATACTTTGGATGAAACAAAAATGGATTTGATTAGGCTCATTGATGATTTATTAATTTTAAGGTTCATGTTCATGTAATTTGGGGGATAAATGAAGGGATTTGATATTTGGATGATATTTATAATGAATTAACCCCACAAAAACGTTAGTAGGTGACCCATGTATGTTTCGGGACGATTAGGAACCTTGAACAATTGTTGGACTAATGTTTATATGATATTAGAAGTGAAGAAAAGATGGAAAAACTAAATAAGGAATTTTTGGGCTCGAATCTGGCCACTCGTTAGAAGACCTGCCCAGGTCGTTCGAATGAGCTCGTTCGAACGAGTTGACAGTTTGGGTTCTGACGAGAGGGATGTTCGTTCGATGACTTTCGTTCGAACGAGATCTCGTTAGAAGGCCCAGTTCGTTCAAACGAACTCTCGTTCGAACAGCCTCGTTCGAGCGAGACTTCTAACGAGTTGACAGTTTAGGCTTTTTAGCCTGTTTTGATTTCGCGTGTCCCGTAACGTTACTTGATGGTAGAGATCACACTCCCTTGTTGATTGATTGATATAGTAGGGACATTTGAGGTATAATGAGGAGTAAAACCTAGAAGTATGATTCGAACCAAGTGGAAATTATGGAGTAGGAAGTGAGTGTCCATTACGGTGCGAGAACTATTGACGACCTAATTTATTATATTAACCGGGAACATATAAATTGTGTAGTATTATATGTTGGTACGAGAATGAGAAGGGTACCACCAATATATTATGGTGATTACTAAGATGTGTGCATACTTAGTATATGTATTGATTTTATTTGTATGACATACCTACCATACTTGCTATCACGGGAGGCTTACGTTCACTTAGGGCCTTCTAATCCTTGTGTTGCCCGGATTTAGATTGGTTACCTCGATGAACATAGGTCAGAGAAGGACTTATTGGGATATTAATAAGTCTGCTGATCGTGGGACCGTAGGTATGTGTGTGACCCATGTGATGTGACTGTGTTCGCCTCCATTATTTGTGATGTTGTTATCTGAGAACGATTCCTGAGAGATTCGGAATGCGTGATCCTTATGTACGTGATGTACCGGGATGGATAGCAGAGTATGTGTGCACCGCAGCTTAGTCTCGGGGTGCTTGTATTGTATATTTATGACGTGAATAATATACACTTAATTAATGGGAACTTTCATGTGATATTATGTGTATAAATATGGAAACGTTTTGAGAAAACATAACGGGTTAACCGAGAGTAAATTGTATTACAAATTGAGAATCTGAGTTTAGATAAAGCCCTCTATTATTTTGATAACGCTAGAATGTAAAATGGAAATCGAGTAGTAAGGGGTAGAACTTATTACGGTTTGGTTAGATAGGTATGATACTTAGATGGGTATGGTACGTTAGGAGTGCACATGTAGTCTAGAGGTGAGAATTTCATGTGAGTGCACGTCCTAACATGTATTTTGCATTTAATGTTTTAATGTTATTAAAACACTTGCTGTTTTTAAAATGATTTCCACTTTCGGGCTCTGACCCATTTGCTTTCAAATCTATTTTTGTAAAAACAATTTTAGGTGCCCAGCCACAAGGACACCATGCTTAGGATCCTCATTCAGGTGACGAGCTGTAGCTGTTTGTGGAAGTTACAGGACTTTGCTTGTAGACGCTTCTTCTATATTGACTCTCTATTCAGCATTTATCAGTTGTAGGGAATGTCGCCCATTTCTTTAGAGACATTTCATTTATTTCAGTTATTCAGATTTATGGCATGTATTAATTCAGGATTCAGACTTGTCATTTTATTTTCAGTTGTGGGATTGTTGTGAGGAGTTTTCCTCCGGACTTTTGATTACTTCGTTGGTTATTTATTACTTCATTATGGTGAATGGATTATGTTGTTCTTCCATTACTCTTTTATTCTATGTTAATCAGACTTAACTTAAAATTTGGCAACTTACTTTTTAAATACTAGGTGGTTAGTAATTATTAAAATATTTTCGACAGTGATGCTATTAACTGAACCAACTGGGCATTTTGTATTGATTTAAATAAAGGAGTAGCTACCCGGTATTTAATTAGTCGGGGTGTCACATGTAGTATCAGAGCATCAGGTTCTAGTGTCCTTTAGGATCTGAACGACTTATTATATTTTCCGCTGAGCTTTCTTTGATATAGAGCCCTATATTTTAGGACTGTTGTATTCCTTCTTGTATATGCTACGTTCTTCAGCTATTTTAAGTTTATAACTGTGAACTTATAAACTTAATTCTTATTTCAGATGCCTCCACGACGTGCACAATTGGTTCCCAGGGATGCAACGCCAGAACCACAGCCCGCACCAGTTGAGGGCACGATGAATGCCGCCGAGGTTGCAGCAATTGTGGCCCAGGCGGTAAATGCCGCACTAGCTGTAGTTCAGCAGGCACCACCTCAGGTGCCGATAGCCGTTCCAGTTCAGGCTCATGCATTCCCATCTGCTTGGGAACGTGTTCGTGATTCTTTCCAGATAGCACACCCACCGGAGTTTGCAGGTAGCTCCGATGTGGTAATTTCGAGTCAGTGGAGGAAGGATATTCAGCGGCACTTGAGGATGTACAAGTGCACTGAGGTTCAGAAGCAGATACTAGATACATTTAAGCTAGTGGGGTCTGCACTGCAGTGGTGGGAGTCTATTACCACCGTGGAGGAGAGAGATATTCTCACTATTCAGGAGTTCTGGGTGCGGTTCGACCGCAAGTACTTTTCGTCAGCTGTTCACACGGAAATGAGGAGGAAGTTGATGAGCCTTTGACAGGAGGGTAAGACTGTGGCTGAGTATGAGGCCGAATTCCCTGATCTTCTGAACATTGTTCCGGATGAGATACCGACAGAGGAGAAGAAGATACAGAAATTTACAGACGGGTTGACATGGAGGATTCGTCAGCACTTGTTAGGGAACCTCTCGTTAGCCACTTATTCTGATGTGGTTAACGCTGCACTGTTTCACTGCCAGGATCATCGCTTTCACATGGCTGAGGGCAAGCAATCGGGAGAGTCCAGCCATCAGGGCAGCACTGGAGGACATAGTGCCAGTGGCGCACAATCTGTTCAGGGGCAGAGACAGGGTGACCAGGGTTCCCAGTAGGGGGATAACAAGAGGTTCAGGTCAGGAAATTTTAGGCACGGACAGGGAGGTTTTTGGCAGGGCCATCAGGGTCCGAACGGACATCAGAACCAGCAGGGTCAGAATGGTCAACAACAGTTTCAGCAGGGCCAGTGGAGGAACGGTAACGGCCACCAGGGCCGGGGGTAGCAGGGACAGAGAGGGGGAAACTTTCCGGGGAAGTGTTTCGTTTGTGGCAAGACTGGCCATAAATGCCAGGACTATCCTGATAGGGGTAGGGCCCCGCAGCAGCAGCAGGGTGCTCGACATGAGCCACATAGGCCACTTTTTCCACCTGCTCTCCCAGCTCCAGCCTAGGTGCCAACTCTTCCAGCCATTCCAGCAGTTCCTATGCAGCAGGGGCAGTTACAGTATGGACGTGTCTATAACGTCCACCAGGCAGCGGCCCCACAGGCACCACCCGCTATTGAGGGTATGTTTCCTATCCATGGTACTATGGGTCGGGTTTTGTTTGATACGGGGGAAACACATTGTTTTATAGCTACACATTTTGCGAAAGCCTTAGGGTTGTTAGCCACAACAGAGAGCACAGTGACGTGTGTAGACTCACCATTGGGGAGTGGGTCACTTATTTTCTTTATATGCCGGGGAGTGGGGGTAGAGATTAGTAGTCTGGTATTACCCGCAGATATGTTGGTATTAGATATGAATGTTCACGATGTGATTATCGGTATGGATTGGCTCGCTGATTATAGAGCCATGATTGATTGCTTCAGTGGGAGCATTGTTTTTGCCATTCCGGGGCAAGAGATGTTTGTAGTGGCGATGCCTCGCCCAGAGGGAGGTTCGACCGCTCATTTGTACTGCATAGAGGAGGATACCTCTAAGGAGGTTGTGATTCCTTTAGATTCGATCCCAGTTGTCAGGGAGTACTCAGATGTGTTTCAGGAGATACCGGGCCTACCCCCCAGTCGAGAGATAGACTTTGTCATAGACTTATTATCGAATACGAGACCTATAGCGCGCGCACCGTACCGCATGGCTCCGACAGAGATGCGAGAGCTACGAGATTAGATTGAGCAGTTGTTGGGTCAGGGGTTTATATGGAGGAGTACTTCGCCGTGGGGTGCCCCTGTGTTGTTCGTAAAGAAGAGAGATGGTTCACTGAGATTGTGTGTGGACTACCGGGAGTTGAATAAAGTCATGATACGGAATAAGTATCCATTGCCTCGAATCGATGACTTATTCGACCAGTTGAGAGGAGATTCTTTCTTCTCAAAGATCGATTTGAGATCAGGATACCATCAGTTGCGTATCAAGGAGGAGGACGTCTCGAAGACTGCGTTCTTAACGAGATATGGTTCTTACGAGTTTCGGGTTATGCCTTTTGGTTTGACCAATGCTCCAGCCGTGTCTATGGACTTGATGAATAGGGTGTTCAGAGATTTCCTAGATCAGTTTATCATTGTCTTCATTGATGATATACTGGTTTACTCCCAGACAGAGGAGGAGCACGCCGAGCATTTGAGGCAAGTTTTGCAGACGCTACGTCAGAACGAGCTGTATGAAAAATATGAGAAGTGCGGGTTTTGGCTGAAGGAGGTCCAATTTTTGGGACATATTATTTCCGACCAGGGAATATCTATTGATCCGGGGAAAGTATCTGCGGTGAGGGAGTGGGGACAACCCACGACACCAACGGAGATCCGTAGTTTCTTGGGATTAGCAGGATACTACAGGAGGTTCATTCGGGGATTTTCAAAGATAGCAGGTCCTTTGAGATATCTGACTCGTAAGGGTGTGACATTCATCTGGAGTGATGCCTGTCAGTTGGCATTCGATGAGTTGAAGGATAAGTTAACCTCAGCACCTGTGTTAGCATTGCCGAGACCGGGAGTTGAGTATCTAGTCTACACCGATGCGTCCTTACAAGGACTTGGAGATGTATTGCAGCAGGAGAGTCAGGCCATAGCTTATGCTTCCCTTAAGATAAAGCCTCACGAGAAGAATTACCCCACTCATGACTTGGAGTTGGCGGCAGTGGTATTTGCCCTACGGATTTGGAGACATTATCTGTTGGGGGAGAAGTTTCGATTGTTCACGGACCACAAGTCCCTACAGTACCTATTCACGCAAAAGGAGTTGAATATGCGGCAGCGAAGGTGGTTTGAGTTTGTGAAGGACTATTAGTTTGATATCCAGTACCACCCGGGGAAGGCTAACGTGGTAGCAGACGCGTTGAGCCGTAGGCCAGTAGATGAGGTGGAAGGGGTGTGGAAGGCAAAGTGGAAAGAATTAGGACACCAGGATGCAGTGGCCCGATCATTTATGTCTGTGATGACTGTTACGCCGCAGATTGTCACGAGAGTGATAAAGGCACAAACAGATGACTCGTTCTGTCAGGAGCTGATAGTTCGATTACTAGCAGAGGGAGCCGAATCCTATACCATTAGCTCAGACGGGGGATTACGCTTCAATGGGAGATTGGTAGTTCCGGAAGGGGAGGAATTGCGGCACGAGGTGATGGCAGAGTCTCACGGATCATGGTTCACGGTACATCCCGGTGGGGACAAAATGTACCAAGACATGAGACGACAGTATTGGTGGAGCGGGATGAAAAGAGATACTGCCGTGTTCGTTTCAAAATGCACCACTTGTCAGCTAGTAAAAGTGGATCATCAGAAACCGGTAGGACTGCTACAGCCATTGGAGGTCCTGATGTGAATGTGGGAGAGCATATCCATGGACTTTATTACGGGTTTGCCTACATCACAGAGAGGTCACGACTCCATTTGGGTAATTATGGACAGGTTGACCAAAGTCGCTCATTTTCTACCCATAAGGACAGACTACACAGCGGGACAGTATGCCCAGCTCTTTATTGCAGAGAAAGTGAGACTTCACGGTGTGCCCCTAAACATCGTATCTGACCGAGACAAGATATTTGTTTCATGGTTTTGGGAGAGTTTTCAGGAGGCCATGGGCACGGAATTGCGGTTGAGTACGGTGTACCATCCGCAGACCGATGGGCAAACGGAGCGTACAAACCAGATGTTGGAGGACATGCTACGTATGAGTATCATTGATTTTGGGGGTGGATGGGAGCAGTATCTTCCACTGGTGGAGTTTGCTTACAATAACTCCTACCAGTTCACCATTGGCATGGCTCCATTTGAGGCGTTGTATGGTAGACCTTGTCGTTCCCCAGCATGTTGGTTGGAGGTGGGGGACAACAAACTACTTGGGCCGGAAGTGATTCAGGATACTTCGGCGAGGATAGAATTGATTCGGAGTCGCATTCGGGTAGCTCAGGATCGGCAAAAGAGCTATGCTGATGCGAAGATGTTCTTCAGAGAGTTCCAAGTGGGGGACCAGGTTTTGCTCAGAGTATCTCCTATGAAGGGGATTATGCGTTTCGGGAAGAAAGGGAAGTTGGCACCGAGATATGTGGGACCATTTCCTATTATTGAGCGAATTGGACCGGTTGCGTATAGGCTTGGGTTATCGGAGCATTTACATCGGATTCATGATGTGTTTCATATTTCCTCGCTAAGGAAATATCTTAGAGACGATTTGGCTCATTCACATATTGCTTTGGAGGACATCGATCTCCAGCCTGATAGCTCCTACGAGGAGGGGCCGATTGCTATTTTGGACCGAAGTGAGCGAAAACTGTGGTCAAAGATAGTTTCGTTAGTATGTGTTCAATGGCGACATCATAATGTCGAGGAGTCCACATGGGAGTGCGAGGATGAGATGCACGAACGTTATCCAGAGTTTTTCTTACCAGGTACTTTCTAGTTCCGAATTTTGGGACGAAATTCAGTTACTAGGGGGGAAGTATATAATACCCCATATTTTTGTGATATTTATTATGGGATTAATTGAGTTAAATGCGTATTAATTGGAAATTAATCCGGATTAAAATACTAGCGAGATGCGAGTTGTTATTTGATTATAATGTGCATATATGATTATATATGAATTTTGAATTATGAAATTTATCGTGAGATTGAAATACCGCAATTTGGAAATTTTGTTGAGACGCGTGTGACAGTCGCGTCCGAATATATTTATTTTAATTAAAAAGTGAATTTTATTTCTATTAACCGTATGGTCATTTTGAGTGCGCCAACGCGTCCGGAAGGGTCGAAATAGTCAGAAAACACTAGTCGGGGGTTTGGTTTGGGTTCCGGGGTATTTTTAGGCCATGCCGGCAACGTATAAGGGTAGTTTGGTAATTTTGAATTTTTGGGAATTAAAACCTACGAAAATTGGGAATTAAAAACCTGACTTGGTAATTGCCCACTAAACCCACTAATAACCAAATAGACTACGGGGGTTATTTGTTCCAAAAGTTCCTTAGGCAAAAACCCTAGCCACCATTGTTACTTGGAGAAGAAAGCTTGTAGAGAGAGAAGAGAGGAGGATTCTGCAGAGACAGAGAGAGAATACTCCATCAAATCGATATCAAAATCATAGATTCAAATAAGGCAAGTGGTTTAATTACATTATTTTGCAAAGAATGCTTCTTCCATGCGTAGGAAATTCAAATAAATTTTATTGTTCTTGGAGTATGATGAAAACCCATTTTATTGGATGTAGAGATTTAAGAATCCATTGAGGAATTGTATGTAGAATTGTATGTAGGTGATTAATCTGATGATAATATACTTTGGATGAAACAAAAATGGATTTGATTAGGCTCATTGATGATTTATAAATTTTAAGGTTCATGTTCATGTAATTTGGGGGATAAATGAAGGGATTTGATATTTGGATGATGTTTATAATGAATTAACCCCACAAAAACGTTAGTAGGTGACCCATGTTTGTTTAGGGACGATTAGGAACCTTGAACAATTGTTGGACTAATGTTTATATGAGATTAAAAGTGAAGAAAAGATGGAAAAACGAAATAAGGAATTTCTGGGCTCGAATCTGGCCACTCGTTAGAAGACCTGCCCAGGTCGTTCGAATGAGCTCGTTCGAACGAGCTTCTAACGAGTTGACAGTTTGGGTTCTGACGAGAGGGATGTTCATTCGAAGACTTTCGTTCGAACGAGATCTCGTTAGAAGGACCAGTTCGTTCGAATGAACTCTCGTTCGAACAGCCTAGTTCGAACGAGACTTCTGACGAGTTGACAGTTTAGTCTTTTTAGCCTGTTTTGATTTCACGTGTCCCGTAACCTTACTTGATGGTAGAGATCACACTCCCTTATTGATTGATTGATATAGTAGGGAAATTTGAGGTATAATGAGGAGTAAAACCTAGAAGTATGATTCGAACCAAGGGGAAATTATGGAGCAGGACGTGAGTGTCCATTACGGTGGGAGAACTATTGACGGCCTAATTTATTATATTAATCGGGAACATATAAATTGTGTAGTATTATATGTCGGTACGAGAATGAGAAGGGTACAACCAATATATTATGGTGATTACTAAGATGTGTGCATACTTAGTATATGTATTGATTTTATTTGTATGACATACCTACCATACTTGCTATCACGGGAGGTTTACGTTCGCTTAGGGCCTTCTAATCCTTGTGTTGCCCGGATTTAGATTGGTTACCTCGATGAACATAGGTCAGAGACGGACTTATTGGGATATTAATAAGTCTGGTGATCGTGGGAACGTAGGTATGTGTGTGACCCATGTGATGTGACTGTGTTCGCCTCCATTATTTGTGATGTTGTTATCTGAGAACGATTCCTGAGAGATTCGGAATGCGTGATCCTTATGTACGTGATGTACCGGGATGGATAGCAGAGTATGTGTGCACCGCAGCTTAGTCTCGGGGTGCTTGTATTGTATATTTATGACGTGAATAATATACACTTAATTAATGGGAACTTTCATGTGATATTGTGTGTATAAATATGGAAACGTTTTGAGAAAACATAACGGGTTAACCGAGAGTAAATTATATTACAAATTGAGAATCTGAGTTTAGATAAAGCCCTCTATTGTTTTGATAACGCTAGAATGTAAAATGGAAATCGAGTAGTAAGGGGTAGAACTTATTACGGTTTGGTTAGATAGGTATGATACTTAGATGGGTATGGTACGTTAGGAGTGCACATGTAGTCGAGAGGTGAGAATTTCATGTGAGTGCACGTCCTAACATGTATTTTGCATTTAATGTTTTAATGTTATTAAAACACTTGCTGTTTTTAAAATGATTTCCACTTTCGGGCTCTGACCCATTTGCTTTCAAATCTATATTTGTAAAAACCATTTTAGGTGCCCAGCCACAAGGACACCATGCTTAGGATCCTCATTTAGGTGACGAGCTGTAGCTGTTTGTGGAAGTTACAGGACTTTGCTTGTAGACGCTTCTTCTATATTGACTCTCTATTCAGCATTTATCAGTTGTAGGGCATGTCGCCCATTTCTTTAGAGACATTTCATTTATTTCAGTTATTCAGATTTATGGCATGTATTAATTCAGGATTCAGACTTGTCATTTTATTTTCAGTTGTGGGATTGTTGTGAGGAGTTTTCCTCTGGACTTTTGATTACTTCGTTGGTTATTTATTACTTCATTATGGTGAATGGATTATGTTGTTCTTCCGTTACTCTTTTATTGTATGTTAATCAGACTTAACTTAAAATTTGTCAACTTACTTTTTAAATACTAGGTGGTTAGTAATTATTAAAATGTTTTCGACAGTGATGCTATTAACTGAACCAACTGGGAATTTTGTATTGATTTAAATAAAGGAGTAGCTACCCGGTATTTAATTAGTCGGGGTGTCACAGGTAGTAACAGAGCATCAGGTTCTAGTGTCCTTTAGGATCTGAACGGCTTATTATATTTTCCGCTGAGCTTTCTTTGATATAGAGCCCTATATTTTAGGACTGTTGTATTCCTTCTTGTATATGCTACGTTCTTCAGCTATTTTAAGTTTATAACTGCGAATTTATAAAGTAAATTATCTTGATTAATTTTATCTTGATTAATCCTAAACATGCATCTAGTGATTAAAGCAAGTTAAATAAAGTAAAGGATCACAACGCGGGATATACGATGAAAAAACCCAAAACGGGAAAACAACCTCTGACGGCCCGAGCCAGACAATCACTATGAATAATGGTTTTATAAAGACAGATTAACCTTCCACTAAGACTCGATCCCCACGGGTCTTGACATCCCTTCTGATCTTCAATTGTTCTTCAATAGTTCGCACGCATAAATTCCATCTTCCACGATACCTGTTCACAACACACGTGTCCACGTATGTCTTGGTGTCCACCTAATGGCTTTGATTCGTCTACGATGTCGAACAAGAAGTCCTCCTCATTTCTTCACCGCAAAACCCTTTGTGTTCAATGTGTAGAAAAAAAACTTTGGTGCAACAAGATCACATAAACATATAAGAATGATAACTCAGATCTTTGCAAACTCTAAGGATTTATTTATGCTTTGTAAACCTTAGAAAACATGTGCAAACAAGGTTTGGTTCGTAAAACTATTTTCAGAATGAACACCTACGAAATTATGATGAAAAAACTGTTTAAATAGGATTTAAACGCCGCCTCAAAAAATGTGTCATTCGAACGACTTAAGCATGTCGTTCGCGCAACATTGCATCTCGTTCAGACGAGATTCAATGTCGTTTGAACGACTGCGCGAAAGTTTAACTTTTTGACTTTTTGTTTAAAACGTCTCTTCCAATGAGAGATCTAAAAATATCAAACTCTTTTACGAGCTTATGATCATAAAACGTAGTGTAAGCCTTTAAAACACTTTTAAAACATTTAAAAACATTTTTCTTTATAAAAATACATCATTATCTTTTATAAAAACAATTCTGAGCACCATTAATTATATGCATTCATACCTGAGTGATCTCGAAATGCAATTAACTTTGAAGACGATTAAACTTGCACCAATTAAAAATCGACATGATTTAATTCTTTGAAGCTTTGCCGCAATGTCTTCAATTTCTTCAATACGTCATAGATCGAGTGGGATCGTGACAAAATAAAAATCTCCCTATGACATATTACAAACACAGTTTTGTTCACGGAATTAAGTCAAAACAATACAGGGAATCAATTGGAAATTTATGTCCTTACAGTTAGAGTTTACTTTCGGCTGTTTCTTTATATATTGCATTATTGTAATTTCTCACTGGGCATTTGGTTCATTCCCTCGTCTTTGTTACAGCAGGTTGGGTGCAGTTTTGTATTTTAAGAGTGTTGTGCAGGTAAGTATTCTTTTTTATTTTATGATTAGTAGCTCTGTGTGCTTAGATTCTAGGGACGCTTCCCACTAGTCACTCACGTGGTTTGATTTAAATGGAAATTGCATGCTAAATAAGTAAAATGTTAATGAAACAAAACTAGACTAATAACGTTATGAAGGTTGTTTCATTTCAATTCACACCTAACGCCCAGTTCGAACAGAGTCAACCATGGGTAACCCATAAATCCAGGTCGAGGCATTACAGATTTAGTGGGAGAGTGCGTGTGTGTGTGCGTACGTATGACAGTGTGTGTGTGTGTGCGGGGGGGGGGGGGGGGATGGGGGTCAAGTATGTGTGCGAGGGGTTTGGGGTTCAACTATGTGGGTTTGTGTGACAGTGTATATTAAATTTGATGATTTAAAAAAATATGTCAATATGGGTTTGTACATTTATTGTTTTTGGTTAAATTGGACCTTGCGTTTCTTATTTTAAATTTGACCTTATGTTTTTTATATTAAAGAAAATGTCAATGCCAATGTGGTATTCTTATATTAAATTTGGATTTTCTTATAGATTACTCAACGCTTGACTTCGTGGATTTGTTCAATTTTACGCGATAGTTGTAATCTTAATGGATTAAAGAAAATTTTAACGTGGGTTGATATATAAATTATTAATAATGTTGGAAATGGTTAGGTTAGTAATGTAGATGCATGCATTGTCAGGTTAGTATTGTTGAACTATATTTGAGTTGAAAATTGTTAGGTTTGTAATGTTAATATATAAATTGTTAGGTTAGTAACATTGAACGGGATAAACTTGTGTTGAAAATCAATCAAGTAGACGATTTAGAAGGAGTATGGGATAAAAATATATTGGATTGTTAGATTGATGGTTATTATGGCTTGTGTTGAATAAGGTGGTTTGACAAGGATGATGGGTACTTAAAATTCTCACTTTAATAATTCTTCATACTAAACCTTTAATGAATTATTTGTCTATCGACTACCTTATCTTAACGACTAAATGTTTAGAGTATAGTCATCTAGTTAACTTGTTGTGGTTGTAATCACCCATTCCTTAAATGGTTGTTGTTTGGGTGAACATAAATTGGTGGAAGGGCTTGCACAATTGATGAACAAGTAGTAATTTTATGTTTAATTAAATTAAAATGAACTTATATTGTTATGTCTGATTGATCGTATGGAAAATAGTAATTTGTTTAGTATTAATTAGATCTTTAACTTGTTGTGTTTTCACCCATAAGACACATATACACAGCTATCTATATATTTTCCCAGAAAAAATGAGTCACAATAGTAATTACTAGAAACAAGAGTAGGAGAGGGTACAATTTGACTGCACTAAAAAATCTTTCATTAGTGTGCGCCATATAAAGGGAACTCCGATTTTCAAGTATGGTAATAGAAAAATTGAACAATTTAACTACTTGACAAATCGTGGAGTTGATTTCTCGCAAGACTACTTGTTTGATCGTATTCGGATTTTATTGCCAGAATGCTGGGATGAGGCAGTAAAGAATATAATTCTCCAGCATAATCCCGACAGGGAACTAACGTTGGTGACACAGTCAGAAAATCTTGAAAAAATATTCATCCTTTATGGATATAATTTCGTAAAGAGAGAATTCACCCAGATTGCGACGTCTCGCGACACATGCATATTAAAAATGAAATTGAAAATAATTTGAAGAAGAAAGGATTTTGATTTCATCTAACGTACCTTTATACGACAATCATAGAGATGCTTCCGTCTGGTAGGCCGCGTCGAAAATTTCATAGATTTATAAAAATTAATAATTATTAAATCAAAATAAGACACATCGAGCATTTTTTTTTAAAGTTATCGAAAAGGTATTGTGGCCATCCCCGATTTTTGGCTATCTCCTATCCTCGCTCCCTCCCATGGGATGAGGGAAAAGGAGGGGAGAAAGAAAAGGGTCTCACACCCTCGTACTCTTCTAGAAGCGCTTCGGTCATCATCGGCATGAGGTGAATGTAAAGAGAAGGAGTCACCAGCCTATTTTGCACAAAACAAGCAAAAGAACATGCCGCCGCCTCGAGAGAGCGGCATCAAAGAAAAAATGATCCTTACGAAACCAATAGTTTGAGGGCTTCGGGGGCTAAGTTATGGAATGGGAAGGTGTTAGGAACCCATCCCTCCCTTTCGGTCTCTCATGGACTTGTGTTATTTTTTTCATTTATTTCTCCATGAAGTGTATGTGCGTGTATATAAAATGGAGATCGGAATCGCCCAGATCATATCATGGAAAAGATGGAGTGAGGTCATATATAGGAATGCTTCCAAAATATTGTATAGAAAATACGATTTATGCATTTATCATGATATTGATCGTTATGATTAAACGATAATATGTGTTGGATAGAACGCTAATAATGATTACAAACATAATATATATTACAATAATGAAAGAATATGATAAATACGGAAATTGGGAATTTGGATAATTAGAGATTTTAGAGAATTAGAAAATTGGACTTGAGTCTCGAGTTTTAACCCAAGATGCCTACGTAGCCTATAAAGGCATCAAAGTTCACGTAGTTCGAATGCGGCGTAAGGGTGGGGTTTATCCCATAGATTCGAACGAGATTTAATTATGTGTGTAGAAAATATGTTTTAAGTTTTGAAAAAGTGTGATCGATAATACCGTTGGTATTTATATGTGTAACCGTCTTTTTATTTTATAGAAAATAAAGTATGTGCAATATAACTAATAAAAATGTGAGATGTTAGGAAGTATGAATTAAACTAAAAGAACTAAATTATGAACTTATGTAATTAATGCAAAAACAAGAACTTTAAAGAGAGATGGAAGGATTTGGACTTTATTTGAAGAATTGAAGCTTGATCTTAATCTTGGATGAATTCCCTTGAAGCTTGATATGAATGTTGGATGAGAAAGAATGAGATTTTGACAATTTGGGTGTTAAAAGGATGGGAATTTAAGATGGAATGAAATTTCACATAAGGAAACTTCGCTAATTACGAGAGAGTGTTGTTGAGATCATTGATGCCGATGGATCTATAATGTCTTGGAAATGAGGTCATGCCCTCTATTTATAAGGTCAGGAGTGGTGCCGAACGGTATGGCTCCAGCCTTGGCAATCTGCAGGTAACCCTAGAAGCAGTGCCGATTGGCAGGAAAAATGACCTGCCAATAGGCAGTCTCGTACTGATTTTTCTAGAAAAACGGCCGTAGAATGCAATTCGTTGATCCAAATCGCACATGAGACATACCATTAAAAGGTAATTCATAGACATTTAAGAGTCCTTTGGACCACTCCTGGGTTGAGGAGTTGACTTTGGATCAAACGTGGCTTGGAAGCGCACGTCAGTCCTTTGGACGGGAGATCATCGAATTGAAATGGATCGTTCATTCGAATGGTTAGTCATAATCGCACATGAGACATGCCGTTGGAAAGGTTAGGCGATGTACTTCGACATTCCAAAGAGCTTTCCTTGGTTCAGAAAGTTTACCATGGTCAACCTGGGCTCGAAAGCGCCCGGTGACCTATTAGAGTAACGGATTGCTCAAAAGCGGTCAATGGCCTTCAAAGATTCATTGCGTCTCTTTAGATTTGAAGAATTAACCTTAGTCAAATTGAGCCCGAGAGTGTCGAGTGGCCTCCAAATCAATTTTTAGGAAAAAATAGATCTCTCGTCCGAACGGTTATGCCATTTTGCACACGGGACGGACCATTGGAAAGAGGTTTCAATGCCCTTTGAATATGCAAAGATCTTTCAATCTGACGATGAAGTTGATTGGGGTCAAATTTGACCCGAGAGCGCCCGGTGGACTCTAGATCAATTTTTGATAGTAAAATGGCCCGTTCGTCCGAATCGTTGTGGCGATTCTTGCATGGGAGGACATTTGGAAAGGGTATTAAGAGCCCTTCGAAGAGTCATTGTGCTTTTCACTCTGATGATAGATTTGACCGGAGTTAAAAGGGCACGGGAGCACCCGATGGACTCTAAATTAGTACTCAGAGTATGACCTAGGGTTTGTAGTGAAATAAGGAGGTGCTGAGGACCTAAGGAGAGACTTAGGGGGTCCTAGAATGTGGGGTTTATAGAGCCCCTCGACGGGTGATATTGGAATAAGTGAAAGTCGTCTAATAAACACCACATGATGAAATATGTCGATTATGTGGACCTAAAGAGATAAGGATTCTTGTTCTAGAGGGACGAGGTCGATTCTGAGGAACCAAGGAAATGTTGGGGATGGTCGATTATGCGGGATAAGGTCAATTCTGTCGACCTAGGGTATGGAGTGACCAATTTTATGAGTCGAGGTCAATTATGAGTACCTAAGTTTTAACGACCAATTCTGAGGGTTTAAGTTGTAGTGACCAATTCTACAGGCCGAGGTCAATTATGAGAACCTTAAGTTGTAGAGACCAATTTTGAGGGTCGAAGCCAGTTCTGAAGGCTTAAGTAGAGATAACAAATTCTTCCGGTCAAAGCCAATTTAGAGGGCTTAAGTAGAAGTGACCAATTTTGTGAGTCGAAGCCAATTCGAAGGGCTTAAGATTGAGGTGACCAATTCTATGAGTCGATGTCAATTATATGGGCTTAAGCTGTAATGACCAATTTTGTGAAGCGACCAATTATATGGTTCAAAGCCAATTCTGAGGGCTTAATATAGAGGTGACCAATTATGTGGGTCGAAGCCAATTTTGAGGTATTAAGATGAAGTGGCCATTTCTATGGATCAAAGCCAATTCTGAGGGATTAAGATGAAGTGATAATTTATGTGGGTCAAAGCCAATTCCGAGGGCTTAAGATATAGGTGACCAATTATATGGGTCAAATCCAATTCTGAGGGATTAAGTTGCAATGACCAATTTTCTAAATCAAAGCCAATTCTGCAGGCTTAAGATGAAGTGACCATATCTGCAAGTCAAAGCCAATTCTGAGGACTTAAGATGAAGTTACCATTTGTACGGGTCAAAGACAATTCTGAGCGCTTATGTTGAGATTATCTTGGGGGAATTTGGAGACTCCACTGGGGGAAATTATCTTGTGATTCCGCTAGCGATTTTGGGGAATCATTTAATTTTTAATTTTAGGTTCTGCTAGGTAAGAGAAACCAGTCTGAGGGTTTGACGTTTCCTTGCTGGGGAATTTTTTGATTTTTTGTGTCCTTTGGAGACGTTGTTGGGGAGATTTCCAATTGATTTTGATATTTGCATTGGGGAGGTAAGAGTTCTTCTAGGGAAACTATTGTGATAAAAAAGATTTTCTTGGTGAAAAAAGTTGTAAAAATTTATTTGGAATTTTATGGGTTTCGGGATTTTTCGACATTTTTTGGTAATTTTTGTACAAAATTTCAGAGAGGGTGATGGTGGTGTGATAGGTGAGGGGCGAAACAGAAGTGGCATAGTATTTTATGGTACCTCAAGAAGGTTAAGGGACAACGCCGATCGATATGTTGGTAGGAGCTGTCGGTCGGAATGCCCCTTAGCCTCCTTTAAAAAGGGGGCAGGTTCTCCTCATTTTTCATAACTTCCAGACTTGGTATCTTCGGCTATTACCTTTTACAAACTCTTTTAACGTTATAAAACCAAGAAATGGCTTATTTCTCAAGCAGCGAAACACACATGGCATGGATAAATGTCGACGACTGGGCAAACTTGGAATGGAGGGCTAAGGTAACCCTTGCGCTGGGAAATGAAAATACTTTCGACTCATTCGAGCCAGTTGTGGATGAGCAGACTCTCTTATGAGAGTTGACGCTTCATCGTGTTATTGGATGGTGAACCCTAACAGCTATGTAAGTTTTGATGACCTTTGGTTTTCTTTTATTATTTCTTTGTGATATTTCCTTTTTTCTTTGAATTTTGATGAAGGCTTTTCCTTTTTCTCTTTGACAATCTGATATCTCTATGTTAAGCCTGCGATCTCAAGGGAAGAGCGGGATCAATGAAGTCTAGAAGTACCTTCTGTACATTGGGTGGTGTCATCAATCGGCTTTGGGAGACTGGCGTCTGCGCTGGATGATATGCCTCATTCTACCGCTATTCTTTGTGCTTTGGGGGAAAGGTGGTGGGACACTACCTACACCATGAATTTTGGTTTCGGGGAAATGATGGTGACTCTTATAGATGTGCAGCAGCTGATGGGGATGGATTGCGACGGGGTGCAGATAGAGGTGGGTATGACCTTATGGGTGACACCGATGGCGGTGACGAAGACATTAGGTGATGTGGGGAAAATAGTCTATGGGGACACTATTTATTTGTATTTTTTGAGGAAGTTATTGCTGAGTCGGAGGATTGATGAGGTGGATGGGCGGTAGGTGTGGCAGATGGCCCATTTATTTATTTTACTTTTGTTAGGAGGGTTCTTAGTGGCGACGTGTGGCGACATCATCCACTTATGGTTTTTGCCATTTTTGAGGGTATTTTCGAATGTCCCTCTTTTTGATTGGGGGAGCCTAACTTTGGTGACCCTTTATTTCTCTTTAGATTAATTCAGACGTTGCCACCAAAAAACCGTTATTGGCACCACGTATCTTCTAGAGGTATTATTTATTTTGTGCATTTTCTTTTATGCATTTTATTATTGATTTCTTTATTGTTGACCCTTGTCCTTTGTAGACGTGGTTCTATGAGGTGATTGAGATTAACACCCAATTGATAGCTTTAAAGGATGAGTCTGCTGGGTACTTCTGCAGGGTGTACTTGTGGAAGAAGTCCAACCAACAAGTGATGAATTCCCTCTCATTAGAGGCGATGCATTAGGTTTTGAATGGCCTGACGAGAGATTGGGTAAATCTCATTTCTTTTCTTGAGATTGTTTTTCCTTTATGATATTTTTTTATATTGACTTTCTGTTAGGAATTTTGTAGGTGACTTTATATCCTTAAGGGATGGCTCCTCGGGATGCGGAGGTTGATTGTGTGTGAGTTTGGGTACGTTTGATACTTAGGAGAGAGGGTTACAGGGCAGATGAGTTGACATCCAATTCTGGTTCTTTCCCCTCAGGATTCCCTGTAGATTCATCGTTGACTGTGGGAGATTAGCGTTTGTATGCTTGATGTTGTTTGTATGGTTGATGTAGAGGCATTACATCTAAAAAGAGACTCAAAAACGCAAAAAAATATGCATATTTTTTTTATTATATTGATTGAATGGCTTACTCTACATGCACTTTAATTTTCTGCTGAGTTTTTATTTTGAGAAAAGTAGGAGAATGTGTATTTTTTGGAAATTTTTAGAATATATTAGAATAAAAGATGCCCTTGGAGGCTTGGTTGAAAAATATATTCCCTTTTGAAGGGATTTATTTTGATTAGAAAAATGAGTTTTTTGGACTTTTTTGAATGGAGGTAAACCTTAGTGGCTTGATAGGTATATAGATGAGGGGATATAAACTTGGTTTGTAATGTAGCTTGTTGATTTCATTGAATTGTGCTGAATCTAATATGTTAAAGAGACTATATTAATGATGGAGTTGTTGCCCTGGGCTTAACTTTGAAGTTACTGTTGGGACTGAGGACCTCTTGGTGGACCTTTAACTTTCTTCTATTAATGCATGGATGTTATACCGTGGCAATCCTGCAGTGATACTAGAATAAACCCTAAATATCCTAGATGTTTGGTGGGACGGCCATTTTGACTTCCTGAGGGGTAGATTAGTTATGTTGTTCATGTGGCTGTCGGAGAGATTACAGATGGTTATCCCTCCTGAATATCCCTTATCGGTTGTGTCAAACTTCTTTTCTCGCTACTTTATCAATGTAGGCATGGATATCAAGAGCTGGGAGAACTGTTTTATGGAGTACGGGGCTCGAAGCTTGCATTGGTCAGTGCCTTGGTGGGGAGAATTGCTGCCCATTCTAAAATTATAGGAATACCAGTATGTTAGGTTGGTTGGCCGTCGGCAGACCTCTTTCTACTTTTCCTCACGTTTCTTATGCCAATTTGGCTGGGAACATATTATGCCACCTCAGACACCAAACTTCTTTCCCGTGTAGGACTTGATAGAGCTCATGTGGCTAGGCTCTCTATGGGAGAATCATCGACCATCGACCCGTCCTTTCCAGTCTGTTGGCAGAGTTTGGCATGTTTTCGGGGACTATATAAAGTGGTTATGGATAAGAGTAGTTGCCAAGAGGCTAGCTATGGAGACCTGACAAAGATGGTTTTCCATATCTTACACCATGGAGGGAGGTGTTGTAGTTTTTCCTAAGTTGTTCCGGGCTTACCGTTCTGTAGAGCATCTACGGCATTCCATTCAGGCAGGTGAAGTTTGGGGACCTGAGGATGTGGATGATGATGGGACCAATTCCTCTGGCACCTGTGGCTAGAATTCTTGGGGGATTTATTTATGAAGCTTTTTTATTTTGTTTGATTATATATGGGAATACATTTGGAAGGGTTATTTTTAGGAGTAGTTGGAAAGGGAAGTTGTTTGACTCTCTATGCTGATGTAATTGTAATAGAATTTTTCATCAATGAAATAAAGAAAATTTTAATTATATTGCTATGTCTCTTTATGAGTTTTTTCATTTGAATTATCTATACTAATCGCTAATGCATACATAATCCTTTTGTTCCTTTATATGTTAAAATGAACTGTCATTCTCGGGGATAAAAAAATAATAGTATTTTTAATAAAGAAAGGGAGCGTGCTCATGCAAAGCGGATGAGCTGCCTACGTACCTCTAGGGGTTTTTAAAATTTTCTAAGTTTTGTTTTTTAATGTAAAAAGTTTTAGAGGACCAGGCCCCACGTAGTTCTGAATAGAGGGAAATGGAGATTTTTTTTATTGAATAAAAGGGAGATGAGAAGAGTCGTAGTGCATGATGACGCTAGGAACAACACCACTAGATAAAGAGATGATAGAGCTCAAACAGTAATAACAATGACATCAATGGAGTTATATATGCACAAACATATATAGAAGGAGGTGAGTATAAGAGGGATGAGGACAATGATGTATAGTGGTTCAGCCAATTAGGCCTACGTCCACTGTGAGTTTGTGATCCACTAAGTATGGGCACTAATGGCCTTGGATACAATTGACATAAGCTTTCTCTCTCTACTGTGTGTACAAATAGTGTTTCAGCTAGGGTTACAATTATCGATCCTTTTCCAAGGATATAGATGACAAGTATATATATACGGCTTGGGGGGTGTAGTGTACCCCCCAAGCATGCAATGAGCATGTGAATTATGATCTAACCAACCCCCCGTGGACACCTGGCAGGGCCACTTGTAGGTAATGATGACGTAATATTCCCTCATGTGAGGGAATGATCTTGTTTTAACAGCTTACTCCACGTGCTGCATGAGTCCCACGTGCATCATCCCACGCGTCTCCCAAATCACGCGCCATGATGGTGTTACCCTCGGCTTATAATGACACGCTGAGGCTGATATTGATGCTAACCTAGGTGCCTAGACTGCTGGATATAGGATCTTCGTACTGTCGGCCCCCATAGGATCGGTGAGTCGGTTGGTCATCCGAATAACCCCTAAGCCGAGGCTTCTATCCCCATGGGCTTGGGCTGATTCGGGTCATCAGACTTGTCAATAATGGGGTCGGCCTCCATAGGGTCGTCTTAACCATGTTGCCAATGATGGGGTCGGCTTTACTGATCCTCTATCTTTAGTATGATCCCCTGGGGGGAGAAATAGAGTTGATCCCTCATCCTGGACGAGACTACCCTCAGCCTGGCTGAGGGTGTACTTTGGTATATCAATCACCCCTAGCCCTTAGTCATCGATGCTGTTGAGATGGCTGAGGGGTAATATTATATTTGGATGTTGAGTTAATGAGTGGTCAGGTTGATGAGTGATATTTTTCAGGTGTCAATCATCATTTTGTATTCCTTAGAAATCACGGCTGCACATCACACTTAGGACTTTGTTCCCTAATGATGATTATCCTCATGGGCTGTGCACTCCTTTGGTTATTGGGCCCATTAATGGCAAAGTATTTAAACCTTGTTAAAACGATTATTCCTCTCTCTTCTACTTTCTTCTTTTCATGACCTCTCTTTCTCTAGCCTTGGCAGTTAACTTCCATTGTTGCATTTTCGTGAGAGATCCAAGTTTCTTCCAGTTTCTCCCATTTTTGGTCTTCTTTTGTAGGTAATCTCTTCGTCGTTCTTTCCATTTTCCTTATCTTTTGTACTGAGTTTCATGTGATTTCATCCATAGTTATTTTTCTTCATTTTTTGGTGGGTTTTCAATTGCTTAGGGTTGTGTTTCCACCATTCATTGGTGGTTGTAGAGCTAGGAATTGACTGACAGGCCTTCCTGGGTTCCCCCCCCCCCCCCCCCATTTTGTGGTGGTTCAGCATTGATTTTTAGCTTTTTTAGGTTTTCTGGTGACCCTACGATCTTCTTCTCCAGTGAATTTCGCTTGCTCTATTCTTGGCTGTTCATACCTAAAACCCTTTATTTCTTTACGTCGATCTTAAAGTCAAACTAATAAACTATTTCCTTTGTTTATAGGTTATTTGTCAAAAAATCTTTTAAGTATAGGGTCTTCCCTTAATGCTCCAAAGGCTTTATGATTTAGTTGAGGAGTTTCCAACCTTGAGATAGAGGTACTTCATAGAGATTAGGATAATAGAGGAAGAGAACGAGTCTAGACGTAGGGCTAACCCTGTCTGGGTACTACCCATTTTCCCAATTCCATTAGCTACAGTTTTACCATCACCCTTTGAACCCTTCGGGTGGTCCTATTAGTCGTCTTAGAGCCAGAGTCAAGAAGAAGTCATGGATAGATGAGCCATAACATCGTCTTCTTTTGGTGACGGGACCTCTGGGAGAGACGATCCCTCAAACCTTAACCCCCACGAATAGGCCGAGGGAATAGTTAACCCTGAAGCTGTCCCTGTTACTACCATGTCCCCACTTGAATTCCAAGAAACTTTTCCAGGTGGACCCCCACACTTTGATAACAAAAAGGCCGACGCAGCTAGGGACAAGGGAAGTGAGGATGAGGGTAGTAGGGCTGAGGACGAAAATGAGAGTTCAAACGCTGAGGAAGAGGTCGAAACTTCAACAGCCTCGGCCCATGTCTCATCTATCAAGGATCGTGATCTCTTATTTTGGAGACATTCATTTGGTGTAGATCCCAATGTAACTATGAGGATCCTAGATAAAGATGGAAGTTTTTCCAGGGGAGAGAGGGAGAAGTCGCTGTGTACGAGCAAATGTTTAGGGTCGGCGTCAGGTTCCCTCTTCATCCTGTCACAGTTGACATACTCTCTGCTCTTGGGTTTTCTCATTCCCAACTTCCTCCTAACTCCTGGAGGATCATCCTCGGCTACATCTCCCTCTAGAAGAACACATTTACCGACGAACCATTGGTTGATCTGTTCCTGGCTTGTTACAACATAACTTTCTCATCCAAGCAACCAGGGTACTTCCATCTTAGGGCTAGGAGATCAGACAATAAACTTATTCATGTTACTCAAACTTTCAACCACGACTGGAAGAATAGGTTCTTCTTTTTTTCTTGGGATTGGGAATTCCCCGCCGGGGTTGATCCCCTTGAAGACAACTCGAGGGTCCCTAGAGCATGGTCTAACCCCTCCATGAAAGCAAGGTTGGACCCTATACTTAGCTTAGATAAAAGGGACAAAGCCGACTATTTGAGGAGCAGGGGAAGGAGGGTGCGATTCCCAAATTTGAATATTTAATGGCCCCTCGCCTCCTCAAAGAAGTTGGTCTGAGGGTCGGCCCTTTGATTGAATTATGTGAGTTGATTTTTATTTCAATTTATCTAAGTGTTCCCTCGTTATTATTACTTGTATATGACACGTCGTCTTATCTTTGCAGGTCATCCTCCAGGCATATCTGACACACTTTGGGAAATGTCGGCTCCAAGTTTGTTGGATGGTCTTATGAAGAAAGGAAAACATCCTTTACAATATCAGAAGAAAGCAATCGACGTCGGGCCAAAAATTATGGGGCCAACCCTTATGGACTCACAGAAGAGGAAAGAGAGAGACACTCCTGCTGAGGGTCGGCGCGATGACACCATGAGGATGAGGGTGGATGCCGCAGATACGCTCGCTGAGGGGACAAGTTCTTCCTCCTCTTTAGATGCCTTATGGTCAGCTAACCTGATCATGCTAAAGACTGACCCTACCTATCTGGTTGCCCATAGAAAGGATGCTAAAGTGTCCATGTTCTCTGCCCCATCCACATCTGACTATGACTTTTAGCTAAGATGCCTCCTCCCAAAGTCTATGAATTTGGTCTTCACAGCCTGGCCCAGGTACGTCATCACATCCCTTTTGTTTTCAATTCAATAAATATCAACTATTACCTTGTTTAACTTTGCCCTTGTCGTTTCAGTCTGTCTGCAACTTTATGTCAGCCATGAAATGGATGGATGAGAATTACCCAAAGATTTAAGAGGCTGAGAGGGTTGTTCAGAGTGAGGCTAGCTTGAAGTCATAGCTGGAGAGTATCAAGAAAGAGTTGTAGGGTGTGAGGGCCGACCATTCCAGAGTTATCGAGTATCTTGGAAAGAAGCACGCTAAGCAACTGACGCAGACAAACAATCTTATAAAGGCCAAGGATGAGGCTCTGACCAATCAAGCAATGCAATTCAAGTCAGACCTCGAAGCAGCTGTTCAGAGGGATGGAGCCGATGTTGTGGAGGCCTACAAGCTTTTTGATGAATTCCATGGTTCTGGCCTTGAGTATCTAGAGAGAGGCATCAAGATAGGTTATCGGTGGGTCATCTTGAAGTTTTCAGATGCATTTTCGGCCATTCGCCCATCTCTGGAAGCTGCAGACTTAGAAGACCCTTTGATGACCGAGGCTCTGTCTCTCGTGGACTATCAGATGGCTATTGAGGGGACCGGGACGTCTGAGGATTGGCCCCAGGCCAATGTTGCTGACCCTGTCTTACCCTCTGAGGCAGCTCTTTAGGGTGGTCATTTCTGACTATACCCTCTGATGTAACTTTATTTTTTGCCATCTTTTGAACATTATATATCATAACTCTTAGTGTTTTTAATGAAAGTGCCCTTACCTTTCATTTGGTCTTCTATTTTGTATTATATCTTCTTTGAATGAGGAATGCTCTTCTTTCCCATTTTCATTGTGTTATATTTTTGCTAACCATCTTCCAAGCCTTCCCTCGTCTTTCTTGAGAGTGAATGGAGGGTTGTCCCTACCATTCACCCTCATCATAGCCGAGGGTGGTTACCCACAAAATTAATGGTGTTTTCGAATATCAAGTTCTCCCTAGTATTTCTTGAGAGTGAATGGAGGGTCGTCCCTACCATTCACCCTCATCATAGTCGAGTGTGGTTACCCACCAAATTAATGGTGTTTTAGAATATCAAGTCCTCCCTCGTCTTTCTTGAGAGTGAATGGAGGGTCGTCCCTACCATTTACCCTCATCATAGCCGAGGGTGGTTACCCATCAAATTAATGGTGTTTTCAAATATCAAGTCCTCCCTCATCTTTATTGAGAGTGAATGGAGGGTCATCCCTACCATTCACCCTCATCATAGCCGAGGGTGGTTACCCACCAAATTAATGGGGTATTCAAATATCAACTCCTCCCTCATCCTTCTTGAGAGTGAATAGAGGGTCCTCCCTACCCTTCATCCTCATCATAGCCGAGGGTGGTTACCCACCAACTTAATGGTGTTTTCGAATATCAAGTCCTCCCTCGTTTTTCTTGTTAGTGAATGGAGGGTCGTCCCTAGCATTCACCCTCATCATAGCTGAGGATGGTTACCCACCAAATTAGTGGTGTTTTCAAATATCCAGTGATTCCTCATCTTTTTTTAGAGTGAATGGAGGTTCGTCCCTACCATTCACCCTCATCATAACCGAGGATGGCTACCCACCAAATTAATTACATTTTCAATTATCACGTCCTCCCTCGTCTTTCTTGAGAGTGAATGGAGGGTCGTCCCTACCAGTCACCCTCATCATAGCCGAGGGTGGTTACCCACCAAATTTATGATGTTTTTAATTATCAAGTCCTCCCTTATCTTTCTTAAGAGTGAAAGGATGGTCGTCCCTACCATTCACCCTCATCATAGCCAAGGGTTGTTACCCACCAAATTAATGATGTTTTCAAATATCAAGTCCTCCCTCGTCCTTCTTGGGAGTGAATGGAGGGTCGTCCCTACCATTCACTCTCATCATAGCCGAGGGTGGTTATCCACCAAATTAATGGTGTCAGTAACTAAATGCCCCTTGATGTTATTGACAGTATACGAATGAGGTTGTCCCCATCCTTGTTGTTGTATCACCGAAGAGCATTTAAACCTACTTCACCACGAATGATGTTTTATAGCTTAACATAAATTACCCCAACATATATCTAAATTGATGAACGACAAGATGAGGGCCAATAGAATATTCTCATTAGTATTTCCCAGTGTTCTATGAAACAACATTTATTACAATTGGGAACGAATAAGACATTAACTACAATTTCACTTGTAATACTTCTTCAAATGGTCTGCATTCCAGGGATTTGCAAAGGGTTCCCCTTAAAGGTTTTATAGCCTATAGGTTCATGGGACAACTTCATCGATGGCCCTGTACGGGCCATGGAAATTTGGGTGAAGCTTGTTAGGCTTTTTCCAAGTCTTTTTGAGGACTAGGTCTCCCATAGCGATCGACCTTTCCTTTACTCTCTGGTTGTAAAACCTGGATGTCCTCTACTGGTCGGCTGCTTGTCTTATCTCAACATCTTCTCTTCTTTCCTCAATCAAGTCTAGATCAAGTATCATTTCTTCCATATTTCTCTGAGGGTCATACATTTGAATTCTATGAGTGGGAAGCCTAATTTTAGTAAGGATGACGACTCAGCCTCTGAGCCATATGCGAACATAAAGGGGGTTCCCCCGTAGGATTTTTTTCCGTCGTCCTATAGTCCCATAGTACATCATATACTTCTTCGACCCATATTCCCTTTGACTCTTCGAGTTTTTTCTTAATCCCATATAAAATTGTTCACTTTGTTACCTCAGTTTGCCCATTAGCCTGGGGTCTGCCTGGGGTGGAAAATAATTTCTTGATCCCTACGCTTTAGTAGTACTTCTCAAGGGAAACATGCTTGAATTGAGTCCCATTATCTAAGATGAGGGTTTTGGGGAGACCATACCTACATATGATATTCTTCCAGATGAACTGAAAGGTCTTTTGCTCAGTGATCGTGATCATCGGCTCGGCCTCCACCCATTTTGAAAAATAATCGATCGCCATAATCAAATATCGATAGTTATTTACTTCCCTGGGTAAGGATCCTACCAAATAGATTCCCCATACTGCAAATGGCCAGAGTGAGGTAATGTAAGTCAGAGGTTGATGAGGCTGATGAGGGGTGGTGGCGATCCTCTAGCATTTTTCACACTTCTTCACATATGCCGCAGCATCCTTGGCTAAGGTCGGCCACCAGTATCCTTGGGTGACTATCCTCTTGGCTAATGATTTTACCCCTATATGACTCGAACAGGACCCCTTATGCACATCTTATAAGATGTATGGAACCTCAGATGGGTGAACACACCTGAGCAATGGGAGTAACAACCCTTTCTTGTACAGGGTGTCCCCAATGACAGTAAATTTTGCAACGCTGTATCTCAGCTTCTTTCTCTCAAACTTCACTTCTGACACCTACCCCTATTTAATATATTTTTACAAAGGGTCCATCCATAAGGATTCCATGTTAAAATTTAGGCAGAAGTTAAGTTCTATGTCTTCATCTTCAATCGCTGGCCACAGTAGAATTTTTACTGGCACTTTTTTCTGATCTTTGTTCTGGTTGCTGAGGCTAGTCTTACAAGTGCATCGGCTCGGCTGTTGTATAGCCGATGGACCCTCTTTAACTTTACTTCCTTGAATCTTTTTAGCATTGACTTCACCTTCTCGAGATACTTGGCCATTCTTTTATCTTTGGCCTCATATGCTCCTAATATTTGATTTACTAATAACCTCGAATCGCTATGCACCAAGAGTTCGCCGAAACTAAGACCCCTGGACAAAGAGAGGCCTGTTATCAGAACCTCATATGTTGATTAATTATTGGAGGCTTTAAAATTGAATCTTAGGGAATACTCGATGTCCGTGCCATTCGACGCTGACACTATCAATCCGGCCCTGCTCCCGTTTTCATAGGAGGACCCATCCATGAAGAGGCTCCACACAACACCTTCTTTTGAGAAATTACCCTCAGATAGGGACCCCTGTCTAAAGAGGTATCTTCCTTCTTTATTTTCAATAACTTTTTCTCTAATTTTTCTAGTCTCAGCCTTATCTATGAGAGGGTCTACGATCCTTTCTTATTGGCTATTTGTCTTCTCAAGATCTCCATCTCCAGCCTCAGCCTCTACCCAGGTGAATTCAGCAACAAAATTTACTAAGGCTTGACCCTTGATAGCCATCCTAGGTTGGTATATAATATCAAATTCACCCAATTCAATTGACCATGCCATTAGCCTCCCTGAATTTTCTGGCTTGTGGATGACCTGCCTTAGAAGAGAGTCAGTTAGAACGACCATTGTATGGGTCTGGAAGTATGGCTTCATTTTCCTTGAGGAGTGAATCAATGCGTAAGCTAACTTTTCCTTCCTAGGGTATCTTTGCTCTTCTCCTTGAAGTTCTTTACTATTGAAATACACTAGCTTCTGCACCCCGTCTTCCTCTCTTACTATCGCAGCGCTGATGGCTGACTTTGAGACTGCTAGGTACACATACAAATCTATTCAAAGCAGCCTAGGTAGGACTTTAATTCTTTGAAATCCCTGTCACATTATTCGTTCCACTAGAAGGACTTTCTGAGAACTTTGAAAAATGGTAGAAATTTGTTTGTGGCTCTGGATACAAATCTATTCAAAGCAGTCACTCGCCCAGTGAACCTATGAACATCTTTAATGGTCTCCGGGGTCCAGGATGGGACTCAATACCCCTTTGATTGATGATGAACCCTAAGAACTTTCCATCTTCGACCTAAAAATCCATTTGGCTCAGTTGAGCCTCATCTGGTATTTGTCCATCGTGTCAAAGGTCCTCTCAAGGTCGGCTACATGATCCTTAGCTTTCAAAATCTTGGTCATCATATCGTCTACATAGGCATCCATAGACTTCCCAATTTGGTCCTCAAACATTTTATTCACGAGGAGTTGATAGGTTGCCCTTGCATTTTTCAAACCAAAGGGCATGACCCTATAACAATAAGTCCCTTTATCAGTAATGAAAGATGTTTTTTCTGAGTCCATAGGGTTCATGAAGATCTGGTTGTAGCATGAATATCCATCCATAAAGCTCATTAGCTGATGGTCTGTAGTAGCATCCACCATATGATCAATACGGGGAAAAGGGAAACTGTCTTTGGGGCAATTTTTATTGAGGTCAATGAAGTCTACACACATTCTCCATTTCCCATTTGCTTTTGGGACTATAACATCTTTAGACAACCATTTAGGATAGATGGATTCCCTGATAAACTCAGCCTCTTCTATCTTCTTAACCTTATCTCTTATGACCTCATATTTCTTTCAAGAATAAATTCTCCTCTTCTGCTTTATCGGCTTGGCATCCTCTACCACGTTGAGCTTGTGACATGATTAGGGGGTCAATTCTCGACATGTCTGCATGGCTCCATGCAAAGATGTTCTGTCTTCTCCTCACCAGCTTGATTACATCTTATTTTATATCTGTCTTTAGGACCTTGCCTACTTCGACGGTTTTTTTTGGTTCATCCTTATTGAGGATAATGGATTTTACCTCCCTGTGGCTTCTCCCTTCTTTAACTTAGTCTCATCCATGGGGTCAAGGGTATAAATATTGTAAGTAGTGGTTTCTTTCTTGTGCGCATCTCTTTCCTCGGCTGAGTTGAAGTAGCATTCTCGTACCGTCGTCTGGTCACCCTGAACTTCCCCTACCCCATAAAGGGTCTGGAATTTTATCATCTAGTGAATCGTGGAAGGCACGTACTTAAATTCCTTAAGGGTTGGCCATCCCAGTATAATGTTGTAGGCTGAGAAGATGTTTTCATCCATCGCAAAAAGTTGACCTTCCTGGTAAGCCATCTCGGCCACTCGTCCCCCATTCTTATATCAACCTCATACACTCCCACGGGATGAACCTTTTCCCCACTGAAACCAATCAAGGGATGATGGTATGGGACGAGACTAGCCTGGATGAGTCCAAAGGCTTTAAAATATAGGCCAAACATCACATCTGCAGAATTTCCCCCATGTACCAAGATCCTTAGCACCTCACATCCGTGCACCCTGGTGGTGATAATGAGAGGGTCATCGTGTGGGACTAAGAGGCCCTTGAAGTCCATCCTTGATAAACCCACTATCAGAGAATCCATATCAACCTTCTTCCTCTTTTCTGGCTTAACTTCGATAGAGGTTGAGTGCAGAGCTTTCGTCACTGCCTTAGCCTCAGCTACATGGGACTTCCTGTCGACGACTTCTGATCCTCCTCCCTCTAGGCCCTTGAAGATCATTCCAACATAGAATGCATCATATTAAGCCTTTTCACAGGGCCATGGTCATCTCTCGGTGGAAGGTAAGATCATCATCATCCTCTAAAGGGTTGTCTCTTATGTTGGGAGGATCTTCTTTGCATGTATCACTTCTTTTCTTCCTAGGGTCGGCCTCTCACCCTCTCTTGAAGGCACCCTTGTCCACATACTTCATTAACTTCCCTTCTTTCAACATTTTGTAATTTCATCTTTCAGATAAAAACACTTATCGGTCAAGTGTCCATGGTCTTGGTGGAATTCACACCATAAGTTTTTGTTCCTCTTATGGGGTGGTGCTCTCAACTTCTCAGGCCATTTTAAGGATCGATCGCTCTTTATCTCATTCAGAATGTGTTAGCAGCTGACCGGTAGAGGGGTGTAAATTACAAACTTGTCATCTGCTAGTCTTTTTTCCCCTTCTTGTTCTTTTTCTGGTATTTACCTCCACTAGTTCAGCCTTTTTCATCTTCCTATTTAACGGCCATTGCCTCTTCGGTGTTAATCACATTCCCCACCATTGCCAGTAGCTCAACCATTGACCTCGGGGGGTCTTCAGTAAGCTACCATAATAGCTTCCCCTTTTGGATTCCTCCAATGAAGGTTGTCATGGATATATTTTCTTCGTAGTCTTCAATCTCTAACTTTTCTTTGTTAAGCCTGGCTATGTAGTCTTTGAGGTTCTCGTTCTTCCCCTGCTTAACATAGAGCAGGTGAGTGGTCTGCTTCTATGGCCTCACTCCGAAGCAAAAGTTGTGGATGAACCATTCTGCTAGCTGCTTAAAGATTTTAATGGAGTTCTTTGGAAGAGAGGTATACCAGACATGTGAGGCCTTGGCCAAGGTTATGGAAAAAGCACGACACCTCATCTCATCAGAGATAGAGTATATGTTTGTCGCTGATTGGTACATATCAATATAATGGACTGAGTTGGTGCTCTCGTCATACCGTGGGGTGACCACAAGTGGCTTAAACTTGGATAGCGTTGGGAAGTTGACTATCTTTACCATAAAGGGTGAGCCTATGGAATATCCTCTTTGAAGAGGGTCTCAACTTTTCAGGATATCACCAATTTTATCCTCTAACCTCTGAATCGATTCATTCCACGGCCTCATAAGGTTAGCCTGACCGATATTATCCTCTTCTCTAGGGTGAACCGAGGGCTCTACTGCAGTCGACCTTCGCCAAATATTGACTCATCATCTCGTCTATGGGGGGTTGACCCTCATGGGGTCGACCATCTTCTGCCTCTCTTCTAGACCGCGTGGGACTTCTCTGTCTGGACAATCTTTCCCTTAGGTCATTGGCTGGGCCCATACTCTCAAAGGCTGACCCTATTCTCAAACGGTGAAAAGCTGAGCCTCTTGGGAGATCGTCAGGATTCTGTCTTCTTCTCCTTCCTTATCTCCCATGGATGGGTCGTACAGTATTATTAGAGACCTCATATAGCTCCCAATAATCTATGGGAGACACTTCCACTCCCACGTCATTATATCCATCCTCCAGTCAAGGGTTTCCTTACCTCCCCAGGCGTAGACACCGAGTGTCAGCAACATCCCTCTGAAGTTGTGGAGGTGGCAGGTCTTTGCATGGTGCCTGGGGTGGTCCCCTGGCTTCATGTTGTCCTGGTGCATCCATCGGAGTAATCATCTCCAGTGAGAATCTGAGTGGTCTCGGTATGTTTTGGCTAAGAGCTACAAATTTCTCTCACATAACCTGTTGGCTTGCTGCCAAAGACTTCCAGGCGGTAGCCCCCTCAGCCATCTCAGACTGAGGTGGGACATGGATGGAACTAGGTCCTAATCCACTAGCCAGTGTAAGAGGAGATGGTAGCTCCGGTGCCATATATTTAAGCTGTGAGGATATGAATGATCAAAAGACTAATCAGCTTGAGAACCTTAATGGATCTCTTTCAATGGTAAAATAACTCCACACAAAGGGGATAACTGGTTCACCACCACAGTTTTTGGTGAGGTCAAGCTGTATAATGGAAGAGATAACTTCTCATTCCCGCAGACGGTGCCAAACTAATGACGTTAGGAACAACACCACCAGATAAAGAGATGATAGAGCTCAAATAGTAATAACAATGGCAAAAATGGAGTTATATATGCACAAACATGTATATAAGGAGGTGAGTATAAGAGGGATGAAGACAATGATGTATAGTGGTTCAGCCAATCAGGCCTACATCCACTGTGAGTGTATGATCCACTAAGTATGGGCAATAATGGCCTTGGATACAATGCACATAATCTTTCTCTCTATACTGTGTGTACAAATAGTGTTTCAGCTGGGGTTACAATTATCCATCCTTTTCCAAGGTTGTAGATGATAAGTATATATATATAGGGCTTGGGGGGTGAAGTGTACCCCCAAGCATGCGATGATCATGTGAATGATGATATAACTAGCCCCCCGTGGACACCTGGCTAGGCCACTTGTAGGTAATGATGACATAATATTTCATTACGTGAGGGAATGATATTGTTATAACGGTTTACTCCACGTGCTGCATGAGTCCCACGCGCATCATCCCACGCATTTCCCAAATCACGCACCATGATGGTATTGCCCTCGGCTTATGGTGACAGGTTGATGTTGACTTAGGTGTTCCAACTGGTGGATGTAGGATCTTCGTACTGTCGGCCCCCATAGGGTCGGCGAGTCGTTTGGTCGTCCGAATAATCCCTAAGACGAGGCTTCTATCCCCACAGGCTTGGGCTGATTTGGGTCATCAGACTTATTAACAGTCGGTTTAGCCTCCGTAGGGTTGTCCGATCGTCTGAACCGTGTTTCCAATGATGGGGTCGACTTGGCCGACCCCTTATCTTTAGTATGATCCCCTGGGGGTAGAAATATAGTTGATCCCTCATCCTAGATGAGACTACCCTCGGCCTGGCCGAGGGTGTATTTTGGTATATCAGTGCATCAAGGTTTCAGGCTAGGAGTAGAATGTATTGAGATAGTCAAGGTTGACTGTACGTACCATCTCTTCTTCGTTGAGGTCAGTGAGCATAGCGATGTCACCTGACATGATCTTCTTCACAATGTAGGGGCCACTCCAATTGGGCTTGAATTTTCCTTTGGGGTCCCAGATGGGCTCTATAATTTCTTTGAGGGATAAATCCCCTTCTCGGACATCACGATCCATGACTCTTTTATTAAATGATTGCATGATTCGGTGATGGTAACCTTGTATATAATATATAGCCTTAAATTTCCTTTCATCCAAGAGTGATAACTCGTCAAGATGGCTCTGATGCTAGTCTTCCTCGCTGTATTTTATTTCAATCATAACGTATAGTGAAGGAATTTCCAGCTCCACGAGTAGGACTTCTTCCATACCGTATACTAGAGAGTAAGGGGTAGCCCCATTAAATATTCTAACTGAAGTGCGGTAGCCCCGAAGGGTGTAAGGGATCCGGTCGACCCAATATAGACAACTTTCAGTCATCTTACTGATAATGGCTTTGAGGTTTTTATTAGTGGCTTCAACTGCTCCATTGGTTTGAGGTCGGTAGGTAGAATATTTGTGTCTATGAATCCTATACCCATCAACCACCTATGTGACTTATGCCTCAAAATACAACC